>CM077023.1:28177981-33177981 GCA_039090855.1 Macrothele yani
GGGATACAAAAAAACTGATGTTGACAATATTGTCTTTAGCACAATCATAAAGTTGGCGAGGAGTCATAATTTGATCATTGTAGACCATTCATAGACTGGCCAATGCCGCTTAATCGTTTAACAATTCCTCCGACACCATCACATGCATTTTTTTCTATGTGACGATGCAAAGAAGTTCCATTCCGCCTTGATGCCAAAAAGTCTTTCTCATGATGGCAGAGATTGAGAAAGTTTGATTTCAGTGTTTGCACTGTGATGATGCCTTCATCTGAAAAGTAATTCAGGTTTTATGGGTCAGATTCTGTTTAAGAAAGTCAATCATGAGGGGGTTGAAACAAAATGAACAGCAACTGTATCATGCACCATACAATCCAGAAAGAATAACTAAGCTCAGGTGCGCCAACTTTTGGTTTCCTCGTCAACGTAGTATACTGAAGAGCAATTTAATTAGAAACAGCTGGCAAGTTATGTAAATGTGTGGTGCTGTGGGAGGCCTCTGTAAACGGAAACTACATGACGTATGCAGCGATCCAACAATATAAGGAGTGATGCGACAAGGGAATCAGTAAGAGTCGGAGGCAGTATGGGTAAGACGTGAGGATCTAAGCGCATTTGATTGTGGGCAAATTTTTTGGGGCCCGACGAGTGGGTCACTCCATCTCTCGTAAGTCGTGCAGGCACTGGGATTTTCACGAGCCACTGTGTCACGGGTGCACCAAGTCAACAAGAAGTCTGTACTTTCAATACATACATATATCGTGTTATACATATATGCTCAACTGAGGATTCCTTTTAGCAAAGAGAAACTCAATTTTCTTAAAGGAATTGAACTGGAATACACAGAGAATATAGTCCTTCTGTTGTGGCAAAGCTGTCTTCAAAAATTTAGGAAATTCTCAAAAGTTATAATTTCAGTTATTTTCAAATCTGTATGCAATGAGAATTTTTACGGATTAAAAGACGATGCTAAAGACAAATTCCTAGGGAATTAATTAGATCCCTTGGGAATGTGGACTTTCATATATAGGACAGGCCCACAGGGCTTTTAAGTTTTCGGTGTGAAAGAACAAAAGGGTGTTACGTATGGAACTGTGAAGTGAAGTAGTCTATAGCCCACATTGTCATGAAAACAAACATTTTTTTTTTTTTTTTTTTTGAAAAGCTTACTATGCTTATTGATAAAACAGATTTGACTATCAAGTTTAATATATTAGCTTTCCACATATACTGCAACTCTTCACGGCTTGTCATCGACATGAGATCTACTTTCCATTTCTTTCAAGCGTATAGAAACAACTCGCCAAAATTTTGGACCGTCAGAACTGATGTCTCAATGATTTGAACGTTTTCACTCCATTTATGTTGATGACGCCAAGCCAAATACTCCAGCGAAACTATAGTTGATTTTTAAAATAAATATTTATTGTGAATAAATGACAAGCCTTAAAACAAAATATTTAATTGTGAATTCCCATTTTCCACTCCTTGGAGGCTATTGATATCGGAGCTTGCACACCATGTGCTGTGTTGTCATGATGCTAATTTATGCTGATAATCTCTATCTCCAGTACTCACAAATTTGCATATCACCATGCTTCCCCTTTGAAACCATAATAACCCCTAACTTTTGTGACCACTGTGTGTGTGTGTGTGTATATATATATATATATATATATATATATATATATATTCTCTTATGATTTAGAATACATGAATTGCGTTTGAAGCTCTATGAAAATAATGAAATAAACAAACTTCCTCTAATACTAAGACAATCATGACCAAAAATTAAGTTGCAATTCACAAAATAGTGAAAAATACAAAGCAACTCGCATACCAAAATAAAATAAGGCTCTTTTTGGTAAAAATACAGAAAAAATTATAGATAAATATAAACTGGGATATAACATGCACAGACTGCAGGTGGAAATACAGATAGCCTTTAGCTACATTTAAAAGAAAAATTAAAAACAAAGCTCTGAAAGCACTACTGGATTTATCTCCCAGTATTTTCACCTCACTTTTCTAATCAATCAGCAAAAGTTTCAAACGCGTCTGAAAAACTGTTATTAATGACAATGCAATTGACACCGTTTTATGTTTCAATACTTCAGATGTTAGTGATATCAAAATACCTTATGTTACAGCCGTTTTTCTGTGATGCCAGTTAAATCTGAGTAACTGAATTCCCAAAGAAAATTGCAACAGCCAAAGCGATAGGTCACTTTCAAAAAATGGGACAAAAGCAAGTAATGACTCAAAACATGCCTATTTACGAAGTCCTGTACCTTGTGAACAATAAAAAATATATAACGGTTAGAGATTGTGTTGCAGTAATCACTGTGATAGAAATGCTTTTTTTTTCTATAACACTACTCCCCTAACAAAGAAAACCCCTTATAAACGCTTTTGTCAAAAATAAGTGGTAGTAAAATAACTTTTAAGAACAGGTCAACTTTTGTTAAGGGGGGCAATCATGTTATGAAAATGGATTTTTATGGCATTCTAAATAAGATAATCCTTTAATATTTCATTAAAATTAAGGGAAAAATAAAATAACTTTTAAAGGAACTCCAACAAATGTTTTCTGAAAAAGCGAAATTCATCATCTACCCCCCCAGCTTCAGTGTTGTGCCCAAAGGGGGATGGAGGAGGTCGTAAAGGCCGTTAAAACACCCCAAAATTTAGAACCTTTCGATATTTTAAGGCAATTTTTTGTTAGTATTTGAAATTGTTTTGTCTCATGACAGCAACCGAGTGTTTTCTCCATTAAAATGAGGAAGGGGCAAGAAGCCAAGGACCAGAATGTTCCATTGCAATGGAAAAGCCAATACGTAAGTATAACAAACGCTTTCTGCGGTGATGAGGGCAATGTCAAATTTGAGTTCCATGACTTATTTCAGTGATTACTCTAAAGCATGCTGAAAAGCAAGGAGTTTTTGATAAAAAAAACCAAGAAATCACATTAAAACAAAACCAACGCTGTAACAAAACCCAGAAGACTGTTACAGGATTTCAATTTATGTACCACTTTTAGACATGTCTATTAGTTTTATTAGTGCTTTGGAAAATAGATTTTTCACACACAAATCGTGGCCTTATCAAGATTCCAATCACTTTTCCCAACTTGCTTTTCTGCATAGATAAATGGCAGAAATATAAGTGGCCAACCATTATGTGGTGATAAGAATACAGGTAATAAGAATAGTAATAATAATTTTCAGTCATATTTATTTGAGGCTATTTTTGCACAGATGTTGCATACATTTTAAAAATGCACTTATAACTTTTTCTGGCTAAACCACACTATCATCCATTCACTCCTGGATTCAAAGAGACTGAAGCTGTCATTTTGAAAAAACTTTTCTTACTTTTACATAGCTGAAGTATGTCTTTAAAGTTTTTAGTACCTTTTTATTTATGGTTACATGGCTTATGTCCAAATTAATCGGAAGCCAAGGAATTTTTCACATTACTTCAGAAAATGTTTCGAACAGACTGAATGGCAAACTCTTAGTATTCATTTATGGAATGCTGTGGATTGTATCAAACCACAGTTTCTATAGAAAAATCTATAGAAACAGTGATTTGATGTAATCCTTTAGAATTATGGCCCCTTTTTCTATAAGACATTATTTTAGCAGTTCTATAAGTTTTTGTCTCTCTATATGTGCTGTTAAATTTTATCCCTAGTGTTGACCACAATTTAGAGTAAAATCAGCAAAATCGATATTTTGAGTGGAGAATTACATATGTATAGTACATGTACAACAGTTTACCTCCTAGTAACAGTTGTCTTATGTAGTTGAAAATAACTGCAGGATGTCCAACTTCTGCATTTGTAGTGTGAATTATTTCTAATAGGACAGTTGGCAAAAACAAAACAAAAAAACTTTGTGTCTCTGCAAAAAGTTTATTTTTTCTAACCCACATGCTTATTTATGTACAGGCATATATCTAGGATTTCCGTTAACAGGGGTCCAGAATAATTGCATATATACGCTATTTTAACAAAAGTCACCAGACATCCCCTCAAAGGCAAATGAATGGATCCACCGCGTTGTTCAGATGCGCGGTACAGTTGCAAACGGTATAAAAACAAGTCTGGCTGACCGTCATCATATTGGTTTTGGTAGGTATTCTTGCTACTTTGTACTCTTGCTTGCATTGGCCGGTGCTTTTCGCTTTCATAGGGCATCGACTACACGCCAGTTTGGCACCACCACAGGATGTGCAGTTATGCTCAATCGCACCAAACGTGGATCATTTACATACCAGCATGCACTCTAGCTATTTGCAAAGCTTTGTGGCTGTAGCATGTTTTCTTCTAGGTGTGCAAATTTCATTGTCTGCGAGTGTAAACAACATCCTTCTCTGTTTATGTTGAACAATAGTTATATTGCATCAGTGGAACTTCAGTTATGTCTTTGTAGGGGATGGCCTTGAAAAATGTGTAAAAAGAAAACTGAATTTGCTGTCCCAGTGGCAAATTCACGGTTCTCTTTGTTGGGGATGGCCTGAAAAATGTGTTGAAAGAGAACTGTGAATTTTCTGTCTTGTTGTCGCAGTGGTCTACGCGCTGGCTTCTGACCATTCATTCATGAAGGATCCGGGTTTGAATCCCGGTGAGGCATGGATGTTTTTTCGTCTTACAGCACTGGCGCTCTCCCTTTCCTGGAACCTTAACTTAGGGATGGGGTGACTGCTTATAGCCCATTGTGTGCTCACAGCAGTAGTAAAAGCGCAATAATAAAAAAACATTAAATTTTTAGTTGCATCTATTTTGTGGCTTCAAAAAACACATGATTCTTTCAAAGTCGCATACAGGATTATGCATAAAAAAATCAAAGAACAGTGTTTCTTTGATAATCTGAAATTCAAATTTTAACTTATAATTGCAAAAAACTTACAAATGAATTGCATATAACTGCACTGAAAAAGTGATAGAAACTACAGTAAAATAGTAGTAGTGCAAAATTCTATATAAAATTGAAAAGCGCATAACTAAGGTTCCACTCTTGTGAAAATCGAGTAAATAAATCCATCGCTCTTTCCACGTTAAGCAACGCACAGCAACCGAAAAATTGTTATTCGACCGCCATCGGGGAATCGAATCCCAAATCTCCGATATCTAGCCGAGCGCATTAGCCCTACACCACAGCGGACAACAATTCACAGTGCTATGTGCGTTTTTCTTTTTCAGTCAGCATCCGACATCATAAATCCGTAAGATGGGCTCAGGTACTGAGAGCCGCCCCGGTGGCGCAGTGGTCTAAGGCGCTGGCCTCTGATCATTCGTCCGAACGGGGTCCGGGTTCGAATCCCGGTGAGGCATGGATGTTGTGTTTGTCTTACGGGCACTGGCTCTCTCCCTTCCCTGGAACCAGTGACCCTAAATTAGGGACGGGCGACTGCTTATAGCCCATTGAGTTGCTCACGGTGGTCGTTAAACCTCCAATAAAAAAAAAAAAAAAAGGTACTGAGAAGTCTCCATCTGGTGGGCATTAACGGCACTGGCTATATATAATTATAGCAATAATCCAAAGGGCGAGATCCAAGGTGAAAATCATCTAAATACGTGGCGTCAGTTGAGTAAATAAATCAATCGCTCTCTCCACGCTAAGCAACGCACAGCAACCGAAAAATTGTTATTCGACTGAAGTTCCACTGTGTGTGTGTATGCATGCATGCAGTGTTCGAATTACCTAGTGGTCCGATGGCCACTGGCCAGTAAAACTTCAGTCAGACCACTGAACTATTGATTTTACTGGCCCGGATGGTCAGTAAGTTGTATTTTTTTTTTTACCTCGAATTTGTCAAGTTAAAAAATGAATTTCGTTTACCTTGCTGTATGGTTTTCTTAGGATGCAAACTAATGATAGGTTTAAAAACAAATATTGGATATAATTCCATTGAAATGATACATTATTTTCTACATATATTGTAAATGTCTAAGTTATTTCTTTTGCGGACCAGTGGGCATTTTTGTGGACCAGTGGTTTGCAAATTCTAGTGGTTCGCTGGGCCAGTAGAAGATTTATTTCTAATTCTAACACTGTATGTACAAACACAATATAAATTCTGTTTTTCCCTCTCTGTCAGGTACCATAATTGGACAGGGCAACTTCCTGAAGATCCTAGAAGAATGGTAATGTTTGAGTGTCATATCTGTTTCAAAACATTTCGTGTGGCAAAACTGTACTTGGTACATTATCGTGCTCATACAAATGTACCAAATGTAAGATTCCCCTGTGGTTTTAATGACTGCCCGGGAATTTTCAAGACTTATGAAGGCTTTAAGTCCCACATCAAAAGAAATCATGCTTCTATAAGACCCAGCACTCGCAGTTATGAGAAAACAAAAGATAATTGTTGTACATGTGGTGTTGTCTCTTGCCAGAAAGTGTGTCACTCTCCAAGTTAATTGATTGCATACCTAAAGCAGCACTTGAGATCACATGTAACAGTTACTTGCCCATTTGAAGCATGTTTTAAACTTTTTTCAAAAGTTACCTCTTTTGCGTCCCATATTTCACGCAGTCATTGCACTTTTGCCCCAGGTGGGACCCAGGTAAATCAGCCATCCAATTCCTTTAGGGAAATGATCCCACCTTTTGACCATGTATCCACTCAGGATATGGAGTCATTAGAAAATGATAAGGACACTATTACACAAGATCTTAGTCTGTTTTACTTACGTTTGCAATGCCAGTATAACATTCCTGGGTCAACAATTCAGGTAATCTTTGATGAAATCAGCAAATTGCAACAAGGTTGCCAAGAAAGTCTTTCATATGTTTTTTTTTAGAAAAACTAGGCCTTGGAATGGATACTAATTTGTCACAATCTCTTCTTTCAGATATTAAAAAAAGTAACCCATTCACTAATGCACAAAAAGCTTTAAGTTCACATTATCTGCGCAACAAAGTTTTTTTAAAGAAAACTGATTATATTGAGCCACTTAATATTAGATTGGGGTTCAATCAGACTAATCAACCTTCTCATTTCCATTATATTCCAATTGAAAAGACACTACAATCCCTCTTGAGTGATAACTCTATTAAAATGCAATTTTCAAAACCAATACCTGCAGAGAAAAATTTATTATGTGATTTTACAGATGGTTCTGTATTCCAGAATAATATTTTTTTCCAAGAAAATAAACGATCATTACAGTTAATATTATATCAAGATAGTTTTGAAATTGTCAATCCATTAGGTTCTGCAAAAACAAAACATAAAAATGCTTGCTGTGTACATGACTTTGGGTAATATATACAAACATAATAGATCCAAAGTTAATCCAATCCAGTTGGTTCTGTTGTGCAGAGAGCAAGATTACAAATATTTTGGACAAGAGGCTGTGTTTCGACCTTTGATAAATGATCTGAAACACCTGGAGTTGCACGGTGTTCAGATTGATGGTGAATTTCATAAAGGAACTGTGGCTTTCATCATTGGGGACAACCTTGGTAGCCATGGCATTGGAGGTTTTATAGAGCATTTTGGTAATGGGTATTTTTGCAGATTTTGCACAATAACCAGTTCCGAGTTCCAGAACTCTCCCCATAAACTGAGCTCTCCTTGTAGGAGCATAGAATCATACTGTGAAGCTGTGCAGGTGTTATCAGAAGGGAATCATGAGGCTGTTGAGGGAATCAAGTTTAATTCTATTTTTAATGAGTTAAGCTATTATCATGTTTGTTCACCAGGTTTACCTCCTTGTCTTGGTCATGATATTTTTGAGGGAGTCATGTCCTATGACCTTGCACTGTTTATTAAATATTTTGTGAAAACAAAAAAATGGTTCACATATAAATACTTAAACAATGCTATTCAAACCTTTAGATTTAAAGACGAGGACTCAAGGAACAAACCAAGCATTGTCTTACCAAATAAAAAGAAGCTTGGTGGTCATGCAGTTCAGAACTGGACAATGATTTGATTTCTGAGTCTTTTTTCTTTGGTATAAAATTATAGATAAAAATGATGAAGTCTGGAATCTGATTTGTATGTTACAAGAAATTGTAGTTCTAATTTCTTCATCAAAGATTAGTAAATCTCAAATAACATATTTAGATGCTTTAATAAAAGAATATCTGTTTTACCGAAAATTTCTGTTTCCTGATGTACGTCTAAGACCAAAACATCATTACATGCTGCATTATCCCGAGCTTATTTTAAAGTGTGGTCCACTAATATGGTTGTGGGCGATGCGTTTTGAAAGCAAACATTCCTTTTTAAAAAATTACATTCAACATTCTAAAAATTTTGTCAATGTTACCTCAGCCTTATCTAGGCAGCACCAACTTTACCAGGCTTATTTGAAAGCAGGGTCATATTTTGGGCAGCCTATTGAAACAGAAAATTGTTTCCCATTCTCACTAGAGCTGTATGGAGATAGTATACAAACAGCAATACAACAGTGCTTCAGTAACCTATCTCACCTTCAAGTAGGACAGTGGGTAACTAACTATACATGACACCAAAATAAGAACAGGAGAAGCTGTTGTTCTCAGTGCTTATATGTATACTCTGAAAATAGGAACAATCCATTTGATATTGTTCAGTGGAAGTAATGTTCATTTTGTGCTCAAAGTGTTATCTGCAAAAAAATTCCTTTTTTTAATTTGTTTTTGTGTTCCAATGAGAACAACTCTACCTTTTCATGCATTGACCATAAAGGAATTATAGGGCTTCCATTTCCTATTTATGAAGTGGGAAGGGAAAAATATATAGTTCTCAAGCACAATGTACATTATATGTTCCTTTATGACTAATGAGAATGTTTTTCACTGCTTTTGATGAGAAAGGGCATGTTTTTTTCTATCACCGTCCATCTGTCTGTGTACACAGGGATTGAAAATGGTCCAGTAAAAGTCAGTTTTTTCATCTTGGCCAGTAATTTGTCAGTTTTCTTTTAAATTGGTCAGTAAAGGCAGTACTTTTTTATATTTTTTCCATTACTGCATTTTGGGGGGAACATGACTACTTCCTAGTGATTTGGCAATTTTTTTTTTCAGTTCAATGCAATTTCTTTTTCTCATTTTTCCTAACCTAGTAGTAATTATTATTGTACTGACCAAGTGGCCCAGTGATGAAAGTGTTTCCTGAGCATTGGCTTTCCCTAATTGCTTAAAAATATGATATCTGAGGGCCATGCATTCTTCTCTACTTTGTATTATGTTATTCGCCATGTTATGTTATCACATCACCTTTGCTTTTCAGTGAATTAATCTTATTTGTCTTTTTGTGTTTCAGGTTCACAATCTGAAATTTTTTATAATTTTTTTCATTTTATAGTACAACAATGGAAATATTATCCTGTATTTATAAAACAAAATTGTTTTCAATAAAAAGGTGTGCGGTGGCTTGCTATGGGGATGGTGGAGGCCAGATAATTTTTTTTAATGAATTCCCAATTTTACTTTTAAAATGCTAATTTATTGATAGGCTGTAATTACATTTGTGCCGCCCCGGTGGCGCAGTGCTCTAAGCGATGGCCTCTGATCATTCGTCCGAAAGGGGTCCGGGTTCGAATCCCAGTGAGGCATGGATGTTGTGTTTGTCTTACGGTACTGACTCTCTCCCTTCCCTGGAACCAGTGACCCTAAATTAGGGACGAGGCGACTGCTTACAGCCCATTGAGTTGCTCACGGTGGTCGTTAAACCTTCAAAAAAAAAATTACATTTGTCAGTATTTTGGTCAGTAAAGTCAGTAATTTTGACGTATATGTCACATTTGAAAAATTCTTTTGTGTCAGATACAGAAGGTGAGTTGAATGTTTTGCAATATTTGGATCACTTTGTCTTCATATGTACCTTTACGATGAAAGCTGATTGGCATTCAAAGTATAGGCCATTGTTTTGCACCATCTTTAGCCATCTGTCTGCAAGTTCTTAGGTTCCGCAGTGGTACCAGTTCTTGTCCTTCAAGGTGAAGAACTCCTTCACCCCAGCTGCCACCTCCACCTGGTTAAAGTGCCGCCTTCGAAGGAAGTGGGCTATGGATCGGAAAGGAACAAGTAATTATCTGACTGGGCAAGGTCCGGACTATATGCTGGGTGTGATATCCATTCGATGCCCTCAAGTTCCTGGATTTTGCACGTTATGAGGCTGAGCGTTGTCCTTCTGCAGGAGAGCTCATTTTCTGTTCACCAGTGCTGAGGTACTTCTTCAAAACGCCATACATCTGCTCCAGCTGTTCACAGTAGAGGGTGGCATTGCGTTGATGGTCCGACCATCTGGAACAAACTTTTCATTGCACATAACAATTCTCTTGATGAAATATACTTTGTGTAGGTTTTCTAGGTATTTCGTGCACAATTTTAGTCGACGGTTTGCTTCAGTTGGTGAGAGTTTGTGGGACAATGTGGTAGCTCTTGTAGACCTTGCCAAGGTCCTGAAGGTGACGAACCACAGTGGTCTGCAATATGGCCAGCTTGCCTGATAATCTCCTAGGGCTGGTTGTCGAATTTGCCTCTACGGCCTGGTGCACGGCCTCTGAATCCATGGTCCGCAACCTACCTTGCCTGATTGTCAAGGTTTCTGTCACCCGAGTGAAATTTCTTGAACCATCTGGTTGCAGTGCTATGGTTCACGGAACCTTCCCCTTTCACATGACAAATGCTTCGTGTTGCTTGAGCAGAGTTGTGGCCAAGCTCAAACTCATAAAGCAAAAGTTCCCTAATTAGCTGGTTGTGGCTGTTCATCTTTTAGGCGTCCCAACCACAGACAGAACGACAACACGCAATGCTGTTCACAGCAATGACTACCACTTTATATATCTTTTGACTGGCTGCAGTGCACTACTTGAACAGTTTAAATAGGTGACATTCCTGCTGCGGCACATGGGTTTATGCAAATTTTGCAAAACTTTTGATTCTTCCTCTGTAGTTCATAGTTTAGAATGTTTTATGTATAATTTGGAAGTTCTTTAAATGCTACTGGTGTCACTATAGCGTTTGCATTTGAAATTTTGGCTTTGAGGGTGTCATTACGTGATATAAACATTACCACAAAAACTTTCCCATGACAGTTGCCAATGAATGGGTGTGTTTAAGGTTTATACCACAGGCTGTTCATTTTGAGATTAGTTATGTCCTCAGCTGTATCACACCACCTGTGTGTGTGTTGGGTGGGGGGAGGCAACATAGCTGAGGGTCTAATAAGAGAGCATCAGTCTAAAACCTAAGTAAAAGATTTAATATTTGTAAGCATTACATTTTGTGATTAAACTTATTATACTTAACGTACATTCTTTGTAGATATATCACTATATGCAGTGTGTTTTTGTTAATTCGCCTTATGGAATGTCGTGTACCTCGTTTTTTTTTTTTATATATATTACAAATATATGTACTTTAGAAAGATCAATTATTTAACAAGTTAATATATTGTAATTAATTTAATTACAGTATATTTTACAAGTTAATATAGTGTAATTTAATTACAATATATTAACTTGTTAAATAATCGATCCTTCTAAAGTATATATATTTGTAATATAAAAAATAAGGTAAATGATGTTCATATCACATTGACAAAACAGTACTGGATATAGTGGTATTCCTACAAAGAACTTAGGATAATAAGTATATATGTTTCATCACACAATGTTATGCTTCCAGATATTATTAATTCTTAAGTACATTAAATCTGTCTAGAAAACACTTTTAGGTGTATTTGACTTTGTATCATTGAGTCAAAAAACAGCAGTAATAAAAGCAAATTTTTTCGGACGATTGGTCGGAAGCCAGCGCTTCGACCACTGCGCCACCGGAGTGGCTCGCTTTTTGCAGATAGGAGAGGACAAGTACGAAACCAATGACTAATGTGTCGCCTTGCATCGAGGCACAAAGAAAAATATTTCACAGGCGATTCGGAATCGTGGTGGTTGATGTAATGCTGACCATCCTAATGGCTAATTCTCTGTGAAAATCAGGAGAATTTGACATTCATCCGGAGAGCGGGAGGAAGGGCTGAAAATCCGGAGAGTTGACATGTCTGCATAATGTAACCAATGCATGAATTTTCAGCATGTTATGTGCTTTACTGCCAATCCTTCTCACTATGAAATTATGAACCACTAAAATTTCAGCTTTCTTCCTTGTGAAATATACCTTTTTGGAGTGATCCAAATAAAAATACTCAAAACCACTTGCTATGCAAAACATTTTGCATATACTTTTGTATTTCATGGGAAGTGCAATAGTATTATTCCTCTGCAAACCTTCCTTCTATTGTGTGTTTTTTATTATTATTCTGTATGCTTTTGAAATGTAGATGGATGCAATCAAAGATTTTATCAAGAAATCACTTCCAAGATTATCTGACGACACATTAGGGAAAGTTATGCAGACAATTGAAGAGTGGAGTGGAAAGCTTCCAAGATTTGAAGTATTTACAGATTGAAAAAGATTTTCAAGGGATTTTGAAAATCGTTTAAGCACGTAAGCTCCAAGAAAAGATTAAAGATTCCTTTGAAAATGGTAAGTTCTTTTTCTGTGTTTGTTTTGATTTTTTATTTGGAGAAAATTTGTACAGCTAAAATCAACTAATATGAAATAAACTGTTGATATGTTTGAGCCATAGTCTACAAGTTTAGAACTCAGCTGACAGAAAATTAAGCAGCACACATATTTTAGGTAATTGCCAGTATTTTCGCCAAAACAATTTTTTGTTTTCGCAAATTGCGAAGAATTATATCGTCATAGATCATATGTAGAAGATTTTAGGAAGGCAGTGTCTGACCCCAGGTCTTCTACAACCCTTAGAAGTAGAAAGCACTGGAAATTTGTGCTAGAGTGCCCGATAGAGGAAAGTGACACGGAAGCGGGCTACAATGGACCCCAGTACCCTGGGACCAACGGCTTAACTTGCCCATCCAATGCACAACGGATATTTAGAGGTTCAACCATTCGTACCTGCTGGGATTGAACCTGAGGTTCTCTCCATGGCAGTCACGAATGTTGACCACTAAGCACAATGCGATCGGCAGCACAACCACTGAGGTAGTCTTTATGGCGTCAGTTTTCCCATCAGTCATTGCAAAGCCATATGGCTGAGTAAACAGTTGAATGATCTCAGGTGCTGGCTTGTGATTATTTGTCCAAGTTCAGTCCTGGCTTAGGTCCTTTTTTTTGTGTGTGTGTGATGGTGCATTCTGCCTTTGAAAGCCCCACACAAATTGAGAATTTCCGTTTTGTGTGTCCATACACAATTTTCAAGTACATAACTAGAAGGACATTCCTTCTTAAAGGATTTTAAGGAAACCCATCTATAAATTAAAAAAATTGTACCAGTAGAACATGATAAACCTGTTTTTTCAGAATTTCTGCAGATGAGGCTTTTTCATTAAAATAATACTAAAAGAAACTTCCTGTATATTACTCTTGCAATCTAAATATCAAAGGCCTACTTATTTTAAATCCTCGAAACAATTTTAGTTTACATACATTGTACACTCACATTTTGTTAGGGTTTGTAATCTGATGTTATATCACTGCTTGTACTTCTTTCTTTGCAGTATAGCATAAAACATGTCAATATGTGAATACCTAGTACTGTTAAAGATTTGTACAAATAAATATCTTATACTACACTTATGTATACATAATGAAATTACAAAAGAAGTTAATTCAGATAAGTGTTTAAAACAATGCATAAATAACTAAAACTTAGTTACTAAAGTTTTCCACTCTTTTTGGGTGCCACAACACCTAAATTTCTCGACGAAAAGAGTTACGTGCAAGTTTTCTGATTCTAAGCAGTTTTAATTATTGTTTTTTATGGCTGTCTAAATTAAATTTTCTGAAACAACAAATACATGTAATATTTAAATTCTGTTTTAACTTGAAGAGCTTTCAGTTTTTCATATCTTCTGAGCACTCCTCCCCAGAAGTTTCTGGCGTCTAGAACTTTATTAAGGTCTGTTTGTTGTCAATGATTAGGAAATTTAGCAAAGGCTTAGTAATTATTGAGAACATGCTTTGAATAACGATTTAGAGCGCAGAAACGTCTGAAAATACAAAAGTTAAAATAGAATTTAATTAGTTAAAATAAAGTCTGTAAGTGAATGTATTAAATAGTTTTTCTACTTATGCATTGAATTATTTAGTTTTCATACATCTATTTAGGCAAAAAAAGTCATAAGAAATATTGAAAAAACTGCAGAGTACATGAGTGCTACATATGTGTCACAGAGACTGTGTATTAACACAAAGTCTCCCGTTTCTGCAGTGTTAGTAAATTGGCCCTTGCTAGCAGAACGAAAGTTTTTTTTTGACCATGCTAGCACATTATTAGGGTTTTGCGTCCAACAAAAAATGGAGGTTGCCGTGACAGAAAAATTACCTGAACTTGTCTTTTTTCAATAGCCCAGAGTGCCAGGTATTTAAAAATTGTAGTTGGGACTATCCTGCCCATTTGGGCTATGTGCAGCTCCTCTGCACATACTTTGGAGAAAACTACAAGCAAATTATGCAAGTTTTTGAGGTAAATGTAATTTTTTTGTTATTCTTTAGCAAAATGGGAATTGTGATATATATTAAAGTTGTTTGCTGTCTTTAAGTAGTAATCTTACATTTAACCTTGGTGGCAAGTAGAAAATTAGCTTAGAGCAATTCCCAAGTGAAAAGATTTAGCTGATTTCTTAAAAGGAATGAGTTGTTCATATTCCTAGAGCCTATCCTGAGTTAAAAAAAAAATGTAAAATGCTTTGAAACTTACTTTCAAAATCTGTCTAAAGTTATGGCATGTTTTAGTTATTACTTTACAAGAATTTTGCTAATTTCATTTTAGTTTTGCCATTGTTTTAACATGTTGATTTGATATCTCAACTTGATGTGTACCTTGGCAGTTCAGATGCTTTTTAGATTTTAGTATTAAAGTTATTTTGTAACACTGACTTATCCTTGCTGAGCATAAGTTAGCAAATATAACTATGTACAGTACATACATATCACTTAGCTGTTCTCTGATATTAGGAGGTTAGCTCCTCACAGACTATGTAATCTTCCAACACCTAAAATGCAAGTAACTTCTTTATTCTGTTATAATTTCCCAAATAAATTATTCTGTCACATCAGGCTATTAGTACTTTATCTATTTGGACATCATCTATTAAAGTATGAACAAATCAAAACTATTTTTTTCCCCTTTTAACACTTAGGAAACCACAAGCCCGAAAGAAATTGTGAAGCAGGGCATTTGTCCAGTTACACCATTTATTTTATCATTAGGTGAGTGATTCAATGATTCTGTATTTATACTAAATTTTTTAAGTTTGAAAATGTTTGCAAATCCAATTTTTCAGTGAGTCATCCTGCTTTAAACTTCATATTTTGCTATTTCACTTTTAAAGTGATTTTTGTGTTTTAATGTGCCAAAAGAACTTGGGTAATTTTGAAGATTGTTTCATGGAAAAAAGATTAGCATCAGGCTAGGTAATGGGTAAATACATATGTGATAAGTTTGGTGAATACATTTGCAACTGTGATATAGCTCATTGTTACAAAATGTTCAAATGTGGCAATGAGCAAAAAGTAAGATCAGTGGCTCCATAATGTAGTTACTGAACTGCAGTTTAGAATGACTAAGAATGCACATATATTAATTACCCAGCTGGTTGTGGTTTGAGTGTGCAGCTGTAAAAATAATGATGCATTTAAAAAAACTTTGTGAGACTTTGTTACATTCTGTTCATATTTGCTTAATAATTTCTAGAATTTACCCACATGTTTCTGGCCTCTACATTTTTTTTATCAAGGCCTGTTATAAATGTCTGGAAAAAGATGTGAAGAATAATGGAAAATTAAAGTTAAAATAGTATTAAGTAAATTTCAGTGAGTGTTCAATTCTAAATTCATTTGTTGCATCCTCTGATTTAGCATCAACAGCACATGTATACTACTAAACCAATAATATAAAACAAATATTTGTCAAGGCAAAATGCATGTCACCTCACATCTTCAGGGCATCATTATTTTGCACTTAAAGTGAAACCGAAATATCTGCCACCATGGTGGTTTGAGGCACTAACATCTTGCCATACATCAGAGATAAGCCTAGGTTCAAGTCCTAAATTAGGCCCGAGTGATAGTTTGTCTTTACAGATAAGGAACTGCTTATAGCCCTTTGAGTTACTCATCGTGGTTATTTACATTCTTATGCAGCCCCAAAAGTGGCAGTCCACAGTTGAAGAGCTTAAGAGTCTAACCTCACCCGAAACAAATGTTTGTGCATTGGCAGAATTAAAGAAAATCGTGTGATCTTCCCAGGTGGTTGTTCCAAGTAAGCAACTTTTTAACAGTTTCAAAGAAATGTAAATGTTTGCACAGAAGCGCAAGTTTCTTTCTTTGCTGCACATGGACATTAGCAGTGTCTGAAGCTGTTCCTTTGTGTGTAGTTTTTTTAGAAATGTAAATACGCCACAGATAAATGTTTTTGCATGTGCTTGTACATAAAAAGGTCAGTCTTTTCTTGATCATTTTCACTCATGAAAAAAGTTACTTATCCAAAAAGATCATATTGCTAAATTATCATAACATCTAAGTAGTACTTGCTTTATAAATGCTCAATGCTTTTTTACAACTTTTATTATTGAACATAATTTACTTGTTCAGTGGGGAAATACTGTGCCTATTTGAATGAAGAATTTTACTAATTTTTAACTAGTAACTGTACTAATATCAACATATGTAAATTGGCAGGTATTGGGGGGGGGGGTACATAACAATCTAAAACCTGAGATTGATTTTATGACAGGGTGGCTGATCTAATTGTTAACACCTTATCCCAGTAGATTACTCCTGTCAGCAAGAGAATTTCGAGATCAAACGACAGCAAAGAGAAATTGTTCAAGCATTAACATGCCCAGAGCAAGGGACAACAGGCCGAATTAATTATGTACAGTATTTACAAATCATATACAGCAGAAAAAAATAACACCTATTTACACATTCTTTGGGAGTTGAAAAGGGAAGAACACACTCTAAAACAAGCATTTCTAAAACCCAGTTCTGCATCCGTTAACATGAGTCTGGACTGCCCAGTTCTGTTCAACCGATTGGCATGTAAAAGTAAAAGCAATTACAGTATTTACGATTTTCTGTTGTGGGATAATTCCACAATTGGGGACAAATACTTAAAAGGAAGTACTTAGTGGGGATTGCTAGAAATAGTTGGCCTTTAGATGACACATGTAAACCTTAAATTGGCAGATACACATCCTTGCTGACAGAGCTGCAGCTTCTGCGGCAAGGAAGTGACTGGTTGCAGTAGGTTTGCCTCTGAGAGCTTCCTGGACTTCTTTCAATATCCAGGGAGATTTTCCTCGTCTGTTGCTGCTACTGTAACCTGTACACTTAAGCTTTCTTTTATTTTTCTGAAAATGACTTCTTGTCTTCCAATTAATTGTAGGGCATTAGTAGCCCAAATCAGGTGGTATATAAAAATCACGGGCTATTCCATGCTCATTACTGCCCTCGAATAAACCACTCCAAGCAACAAACTGGCACGCTTTTTCTTTGGTGGCGTCCAGTCGTACTCCCTTTGCCACACCGGTGGTGCAGTGGTCTAAATGCTGGCTTATGACTATTTGTACGAGAAGGGTCCGGGTTTGAATCCTGGTGAGGCATGGATGTTGTTTGTCGTATGGCACTGGCTCTCTTCCTTCCCTGAAACCAGTGATCCTAAATTAGGTACGAGTGACTGCTTAAAGCCCATTCAGTTGCTCACAGTGGTCAATTAAACCTTCAATAAAAATAAATAATACTCTCTTGCATTTTCTCCCTTTAATTTTCTCTTCTGCTGTGAAGTCTTGAGCTCGGCTGCTTTCGAGAGCGGCAGAAGTCCCTGAGGTAACAAAAATGCCTCATCTTGCTGCTACAGACAGTTTAAAGGTATTTTGACTTTAGTAGCGTAACTTGAAAGGCGCCCGATAAGGGTGCTTTAGCTTTGCACTACCCTAATGTCTGCAATAGCATCCTTAAAAACTCATTGCAAATATTGCTGAATATTCAAGGCCATTTCACAATGGTATTAACTGCAAATCACTTTCACAAGAAATTTAGGCTTTGTTACTGAGCATTGTTTTAAATGACATTTTTCAGTAATTTATCAGATGGGGTTAGTTAAGTAAGGTAGACTGGTTAAAGACCTGCCACCTAACTTACTGTAGTAAACAGAGTAAATTTCAAATGCAAGTAATTCTTATTTATTGAATTATGTAATTTTGAATAGATAAGGGCATACTCAAAAAAGTAACCTAAAGTATTTGAGTATTTAAAGCACTGTGTGTTTTCATGTCCATTATATGCAGTCCTTGATGTTAGCCTTCCCAAAAAGAAAATGTTAAAAGTATGTAAAAAAAATTGTGTTTTTTGCAGAAATTCAGTCAACATGTATTGAATTGAATTTTATTTCTCAATGCTGTATTATATATACTCACTGTAGGTGATCCTTACCAGAATGATACTGTATGTTCTGTGGTAGTGGAAAATGCCCTGCTGGGAGAAAATATTTCTTTGTCAGATGCATTAATGGTGTGGTTTTTAAGCTACTATGTGTTCAACCTGCAATATCCTTCAAGCTGCTCTGCAACTTTAGAATTTATTCAGAGGTAAGACATGTCTATTGATCTGAATTTAATAGTATTCAATAAAAAAAAATATTGCAATTTTAATACAATGTGCTTTTTTCTGCATAAAGTTGTTTTCTACCCCCAGTAAATTATGTGTTGGCATCTGTGTATTTGAAGTATTTCTACATTTTTTTTTTTTTTTTTTGGTATATTTCACAGCAGATTTAATTTTATGGGCGCCATTGGATTGATTCAGATGAAATGATAATGCCACCTGCAGACCTTTATTAGAATATAAAACACCTATGCACCTAGTCAAATCAGTTTTCTGGGGTGTTGACACATAAAGGAAACTACTATGGAGGAAAATCATCAAAAAATAAATAATAAACACTATACTTAAGAGACTCAAAGAGCGTATTAAATCCATTTATTTTTGCAGCGTAGTAAGTACAAAGATTTGCCAAGCTTTCACACTTCACTGGGGAGCTTTCTCAAGGCATGGTAGACGTAAAAATGCAGGGAATTGGAACACGTAAGGAACAAAGACTATTTTTGAAATAACGCGGATGACATCAAGAGCGTACTAATACTTCACTCGTTTTGATAGAGTGAAGTGTTTTACAGTTAAGAAGGGAACACTAAACTTGTGACCTCCAATCAAATTAATCATCTGAACCCATTCTCCAATCTGTTATGGACAACTCAAAAGGTACATCTGGTGGCCAAATAGTTGGAGGTACTACTTTTGCCTAATCACAGAAGGTAAGCACAGGCTCTGGGACTCCTCTTCCTCTCTATGTTTACGGGCCTGGCCACCGGATTAAGAACTTGCTTGTGGCATCACGCTAAGGGATGGGCACCATCCATGGGTAGCTGAAGACATTGTGAAAATATTCATTATTTGCTTCAAATTATTTAAATTCCTTTTGACTGATGATTGTGAGCAGTTACTCCATGTACAAAATGTAAAATTTTTGTTAAAAAAATTAGTGGCAGAGAAGGTTGAACAGTTGAATGTGGTTAACGGATAATGTTCAAAATGTAATCAAACTAAATTTGAACTGGGACTAAAGTGCGTTTGAGTTTTTAAAGATATTTTTAAATAACTACTCAAAGTTTAAAAATCGCTGCTTAAATAACATCAGGGAAAAGAAAATATGCTACGTTTGCAGTGGGTTACTTAATGAATCTGGTCTTCCTGCGTGCCTCACTAACAATGGGAATATCTCAAAATTTTGGCAAATACATTTGATAATCATCGTTACAGGGGAACTAAATCCTAAACCCCAGTCTAACTACCCTAAACTCCATACAAATAAATATATTTCAATCTTCATTTCATGTGTTGGTAAAAATTATCAAGTATGCATGTTCTAAAACATGTTCGTAACCAAGGGGTTACGAACATGTGTTAGAACATGCATACTTGATGCATACGGTACAAGGTATTTATTTCTGTGTGTACATTGTACTGAGAGTAACACATTCTTAGTGTCAAATTTAGTCTAGCTGGCAGCCTCAAAACTTTATGTATATCTTTATACCGTACAACATTATGCAGATAAATAGTAAGATTATATCTGTAATTCCTTTAATTTCAAAATAGACTAGGGGAGGGAAGAGGCTAAGCTGTTAAAACCACACATAAATATAGATTGTAGTAGCATTATTAGCATTTTTTTTGTGACTTAATACATTCTCAGTATCAATTTAATATATAGTTGGGCTCCCTCAATTTTTATTAATTTATGTATTGTACTGCAACATTGACCTAGTGCAGCATTATCATAATTTTTCTTCTTTGACTTACCTTTATTTTCAGAATATTAATTTTAGAACAGTTTGCCTCTTCAGATTTGTTATTTTTATGGATGAAAGCAATGTTATTTGATCAGAAAAAGTTAGGGTCTAAATGCACAATTTTGGATGCTGTTTTATTAATATTTCACCAGTTTTTCTTTTATAAATGAAAATTGCAATGTAGCAGTGCATCAGCATTACTAACAGTTTGCCTTTCAGTTATTTTCTGTGTCTGTTTAAAACTGCATTAACAGTTTTTTTTTTTGTATAACTGTTTGTACTCGTACAAAACAGAAATAGCAAAAAAACGTAATTCCTGAGGAAGGTAGAACAGACGCAATTTTTTTTTCGGTAGATTTGCTGTGTCATATAATACTTTGCAGAAAGCTAAAATATGGGCTTTTTAAGCTGTTTCTTCAAGCAGTTAAGTACGATTGAATGCCCAGAAACGTATAGTACTGTAACCTTCTCGGTGCACAACTCAACTCCGTCACTTAGCGTGATGTCACAAAAACGATGGCCAAGCCCATAAAGAGAGGAGAGGAGGGGAGGGGGGGGCACAGGCACCAAGCCTGGAAGAGGCGTGTATGGTGTTTTCCTTGGACCCAGTAATCCCATATCAGGACTAAGAAAACTTCCCATGGCCTTAGATAAACACGCTTGTCGTTAAAACCTCTGAAAACAAAAATCGCACAAAAGAAATTTACTTTCACCCATAAACTCAGCAAAACCAGTGATTAAGCCACATGTATTCAGTGTAACCAATTTGTATTATTCACACAGAGGATGATGCTTGTAATTGTATGGAATGAAGAAACAGTACTTAAATAAAAACTTAATGTTCTTAGCATCTGACTCCCATAACTCAATCAAAATTGTCATAAATTAAGTAACTTTGAAAATTGATAAAAGTAAGTTGCTTTTGAAAGTCTGCATGGTCTACTTTGACCAAAGCCTGTGTATACTGACAGTTAAACCTTGTGAAATGAGGCACACAACATGTATGCCATTTATGTATCAACTTATATAATATATTTTTTCATTAGCTAATAATAATGGTTCTCAGCCTTTTTCTCCAGATATTTATTTCAGTCATAGTACTTAAATTTATGATCTATTTTGTTCCTGTATTAGCTTGATTCAATGAAGTTATAATATTCTGGTAAACTTAAATTGCTAAATGAAATGTACTTAACAAGTTCAGTGTATTAAAGAAAGGAAGAAAGAAAATAAATTGATCGAAATTTCTTTGGACATTAAATAATTTAACTTTCTTAAATTGTAAGTAATTACACTATGAATGCAACCAAATGTCTGAAATATAGCTGGTATCTTTGTTAATGTAACTAGCATGCATATTCAACTACTGTCATTTATTTGTTATATGTATATTGCATCCATATTTATATTCTGATGTGCTTGCTTTAGTGCTTAAATTACATTGCTCCCAGTTATTATGTGTGACTTTTATGGAAATGAAATTTTTCAAATCTTTAATTCCTAGTTTTTACCCCTTATGTAGGATTTTCCTTGGCATAAATCCAGAAAAAGGGACAAAAATGGCAAAAAGGTGTGGAAAACGTGGAAGAGTGCATCCCAAAGTTCTGCAATTAGCCAGCAAATTAAAGTCACACAACTCCATTTGGCAAATTTAAAAACAGTCAAATCACCATTTGGAGACTTTTGGGCAGTCATATTTTCAAGTTCATGCAATTTGTAGGTAAACATAATTTAAATTTGGGGTCACACATTCTGCATACTTAACAATCACCAAATTTCAAGAAAATGGACCTTATTCACCTCACATTGCATCATGGGAAAGCCTTTCCGTGGCCGAGGACCAACAACAGTGCGTTTACATGCGTTCTCCCATTGCTTAACATGGCGTTACAATGCAAGGGTTCAGGAAAACCGCAAATTTTCGTAAATTTATTAATGACATGTATAACTTTTGCTCATCGTATGGTTGTGATAATAAATCCTGCAACATAAATTGTGTAGACGAAAGAAAAACATTTTTTTAATTTTCCTCTGAAAAAGACAATTATTAAAGCAATGGCAGTGTAAAATAAAACGAGGTGGTTTCCATTCCGATGTGGACTCTCCAATATATTCTGTCCACTTTAATGAAAAAGCTTTTGGATATTATGACACTACAAATCAAAGGCAGTTGAAACCTCGTAGTATTCCTTCAGATTTTAATTTCAAAAAAGAGAAAATTGATGGAATATTTGGATTGGTAAATTACGAATTAAGTTTTACTTTCCTCAAAGAATAAAACAAACGTCTATAATTTCTCTTTTATTTAATGTTACGCATTCATTTAATTTTTAAGCAGATTGCCTAGCGTGCAAACCCTAGTTTGTTTTCTTATTATGTATCAAGCTTCTAAATGTTTTTGTTTTACAAAACAGGGTACTCAATTTTATGTTTCAGATATTTCACCAATATCTGACAATATGAACGTGAACATTTAATATAGCATGTATGAGAAATGCTACATTAAAAACTTCATGACTAACGGTGATGCTCTCCTGCATCATGCGAAATAAACTTCGAACACAAAATTGTCTTGGTATATTTTCCCAACCTTGATTTGTTCTAAGAAATTAATTTCTTCTTCGCCCTATTAATTCCTTGGCATAATCCATAACGTTAGGATTGTAAAAAGTTAGCCAACAGTAAGGGATAGTCAAATAGCGAAAGTATTGAATCAGCAGCCATGTTGGTCCGCTGAAATCCACTTGTGACGTCACATGAACAAGGTCCATTGAAAGAAGTCTGGTTGTAACCTTTATTTGACTTGGAAAAGTGTAAAATCATTTTGTGAAATACAATGTTATCTTTCATGTAGTCATTTCAATGATCATAAAAATTTGCTTTTCTAATAGCATGTGTTAAACTGTTTTTTGCTAGTCATGAAAATGACAGTAAAAATGTAAGCTTCTTTTTGCAAAATTATGTAATAAATGTTGAATGGAAAAAAAATTGCATCCTGAATTTCTTTGAATGAAACCTTTGCTTTGTTGCTGTCTTTCTAAATATATAGTAGAGAAAAAGATTTTATGTGGGGACTTCGATATAATAGAAAAATAAGTGAAACACTAGTTTAGTGTAATGTTAATACAAAGAAATGTTCCTGCTTTCCTTGGCTGAAATTAGGGTGGAAAGCTTTTCTCTTAAAATTTTCATGAATGCTTGCTTTAAGAAAAAAACTACTCAGATGGATATGCCCATTTGATGCTTACTTGAATAAATCTTTCAGGCACTTACTTTACAAGTAATGGGTTTCCTGTTTGTCAGACAGTGCACCAAGCAGTACATAGATTTAAATTCTACATCACCACCAGACATACTGAGAAAATTTATACCAAATGCTTATGTATTTTGTACAAAGCTGAATGAAAAGGAGTACCAGAAAAATTCATTTAACAACAATTGCAAATGCATGAAAGTACTGTTGAAGAATCAATGCTGAAGTTATGTGGAGATAAAATAAAATTATGAAATAGGGAAGTTTATGGAGCTGCTACCTTCATCAGAAATGAAATGAATGATATAACACATGGGAAATCAAATGTTGCCAGATTTTTAAATGGATTTCCAATTAATAGGACTTTGAGATGAGTACATATTTCAGGTGTTTGGGAAAGGAAAATTTCAATACAGAAAATCTTAAGTATTTTGGAGGTACAGAAACTTTCCTATCCCATAATACCTATAATCCATATGCCTCATCTAATTCCTATTAATTGGAAAACCGTTTTAAAATCCAATGTTTGATTTTCCACATGTACACCTTATTTTAGTTCTTCCATGGCTGGTGAAGCTCAAGTAGCTAATGAAACATCCCGCATTTCAGCTTTATTGCATTTTCACATAACTTGTAGCATTGATTTTTCAATTCTTTCATGTATTTGTAAATACATGAAGCATTGTCATAAAACATACATTAACTGTATTTATACAATTGTACTTTTTTAGGATGATACAGACTTATATAAAATGTACGTATTTCTCAACATATCGAGATGGTAAAACATGTTTAGAAACTTATTCTTTAGTCAAAATGTATTCGAATGATGGTTCAACTGTTGAAACTTTTTACATGTTTTAGTTCTTTTGTGTGTAATGCAATTTCTCAATTGAAAATTACTATTAATTGCGAACAAATATTTAGATAATTAAAAAATCTTTTTATATACCTCTGTTCCAAACCGCCGCTGTTCAAATTGTATGTGCGTTTGTTCTTGCATTTTTCCTGAGTTTATACTTTAAGAAGTTTAGATGGCACATTTTTCCTTTGAAAAATGTGCCATCTGAACTTCTTAAAAAGTAAGAGCCTAGTGTAAGAACAAACGCACTGACGATTTGAACTGCGGCAGTTTGGAACTGAGAGGCACGTAAAAAGATTTTTTAATTATCTAAATATTTGTTCGCAGTTAATAGTAATTTTCAATTGAGAAATTGGGTTTCACACAAAGAACTAAAACATGTAAAAAGTTTCAACAGTTGAACCATTATTCGAATGGATTTTGACAAAAGAGAAAAATGGCAGGAATAGGTTTCTTTTGTATATGATTAGTTACAATGTTGATTAGCATTTTAAGTGTATTCCTTAACAAAATTAAATGAGCACAGAGTGAATGTTTCACTTAACATTCTACTTTTCACATGTTTTGACAATCATTAACTCTACTTACAGAAATAGTTTATAATCTCATACTTCTCTATCCACCACTGATTTCTGAATGTATTGCATTTTTCAATACATGGCAGGTACATTGGTTTTCTTGTCTGTCACTTTTCATATAAAATGAGAATTTAGATGAAATTAAATTCTTCTTTATTGTGCAGATTATTAACCTTATGTATTTGGGTTCAAGTTAAGTTGCATTCTGGCAGTACAAACATTGAAATTTCAATCACAAAGATTTGAAAAGTATTGATTAGCAGTTACACCTTAATAAATTAACCTGCCATCAGGTGAGGGTAATGGAATTTATTTTTCAGCATGAGGCTGTACAACTCAGTGTTTGAAAACTAAGATATTTCTCACGAATATTGCTGTATAATCAAGGAACTGAAAATATACAATAAACAAATTCTGAAGTCATTAATTTGGAATTATGCATAATTGGCTATTGTATGACATGAAAGTTTATTTTTATGTTCATATAGTTACAGCTCTGCCCAACACACACACACAAATATTCAGTATTCTGAAAAATTAGGTTAACTGCATACATTGTAATTACTTTTTGCTGTCAATTTTGTGATATATAGGCATAATTACAGAACTTTTTTTCAGAGCAGTACCCGCCGTTGCCCTTAATCTAACGGCAGGCATTGCTCTGAAATTCAGTCATAACTGAATACGGTCAAACATATATTTTTACGGACATGGCTCGGAAATTCACACCAGGCTGATTACGGACAAACTATATTTTTACGGGCATTGCCCTGAAATTTAGGTCTCGCTGGATAGGTCAAGTTATATTTTTTTACGGGCATTACCCTGAAATTTAGGTCTCACTGGATACAGTCAAGTTATATTTTTTTATGGGCATTGCCCTGAGAATTAGGCTCCACTGGATACGGTCAACTTATATTTTTACTGGCTTTGCCCTGAGATTTAGGCTCTACTGAATACGGTCAACTTATATTTTTACTGGCTGTGCCCTGAGATTTAGGCTCCACTGAATACGGTCAAATTTTATTTTTACTGGCATTGCTCTTCACTTTACGAGTTTAGTATTCATGGTTCAGACCGTAATTTTATGGGCTTTCACAAAAATGGGCCAAGCCATAATTTTCTGGGCAAGGGCCGGGCCCCCACTTACTCAAGGCTTTACCCAGATTAATATACGCTATCTACCAACAAGTAATTGGACACCCCTGCAATCACCGATATCTGCTGCCCTGATAATGGATGTCACGGCCGCCGCCATTAAATATCGTGTGGGGAACAACAACGCAACCAGTCTCATGCAAGATGCCACGCAGTTCGGAGCTTTCTGATTTCGAGAAAGGTGTAATCGTCGGGTATCACAGAAATGGCCGATCCATACGTGACATATCCAGCGAGTTGAAGTACCCAAAATCAACAGTGGCCTACGTGATTGGCAAGTGGAAGATGAGAGGTGACTGTCGGAATGTGCTTCGACTCGGCAGACCCACAAAACTGGGAGTTAGAGACCGACAGGTGCTGGCCAGAGAAATTTGGAAGAACCGCACCAAATCGATGGGCCACATCCGCAAGGAGTTTCAACAGGCATCCTGGAGTGTTCTTTCGATGAATACCATCCGTAAGGAAGCCCATCTGCTCTGTTATTGTGGACGTGCTGCCGCCCACAAGCCTTTGATCACTAAGTCCAATAGCGCTGCTGGGCTGACGTGGTGCAAAGAACATCGACAGTGGACCGTTGAACAGTGGAAACAGGTTCTCTGGAGTGATGAATCAAGATTCACCCTCTACCGTTCGGATGGCAGGGTCTGGGTTTGGGGTCTGCCTGGAGAACGCCTCCTGCTGGAATGTATTGTGTCAACTGTGAAGTTCGGCGGCGGTGGAATTATGCTATGGGGGTGTTTCTCCTGGTATGGCACGGGACCCTTGGTCGCAATTCCTGGTAGACTCAACGCCGAGACCTACTGCACCATTTTAGATGACCATGCGCTTCCAACGTCGTGGCAGTTTTATGGGGTGGACCTGTGTTACTTTCAGGATGACAATGCCACCTGTCATGTTCCGAGGTCCACCATGGCTTGGTATGGTGACAATTAGGTTAATCGAATGGACTGGCCTGCGCAAAGCCCAGACCTTAACCCTATCGAGCACCTCTGGGACGAGTTGGAGCGTCGATTTACGGGGTGCCCCCACCATCTGAAATCGGTGAAGGAACTGACCTGACTTCTTCAAGCCGAGTGGAAAAAAATACCACAAGCAGTCATAGAACGCCTGGTTGAGAGTATGCCCCGGAGGGTTGCAGCTGTAAATCGCCGCTCATGGAGGCTCCACCAACTATTGAAGGTGAATAAACTTCGTTTTCCTTTGCTATCACAGGTGTCCAATTACTTGTTGGTAGATAGTGTATTTAATTATATTTTAACGTAAGAATGTTCACTTATTTTTCACATCTTCTGAGTTCTTTTGTTTTTATAGATGTTTCTGGCCTCTAGATTTTATCAAGGCCTGTTCTCAGTGTATAGGAACTGTATCTAAAGTTTCGTTTACACAGAAAGAATTAAAATTTCATTGCCAGGTTCCTTATGCAGTTGCCAGTTATTAAATTAAAATCTTTTTCTTATGTATTGTTTTGTAAATCTACTATTTTTTAATTATGTTATTGAAAATAGTTTTTATAATTTTTGAAGGTTCATTAATGGAACTGTTTGCTAGATATAAAATCTTTCTTTAAATGTCTTGTTTTTATGAGGTTCATAGTCTAATATTTTAATATTTTGCACTAAAGGTCCATTTCACACACATTGCTGCACATTCAGTTGCAATGTACTTGTTTTGTCTTCACTCACTGGAGTGTGTAATGTTCTAATAAATACACTGCTGGCCACCCAAAATGCAACACCAAGAAGGACACGAGATAGCAAAGCTAGATTTACTGGACACATAACAACAGATGCAAAGATGAAACGATTGAGCTTACAGGCCTGTGCGACTTGCGGAACAGGCAGATATCAATAGTTCGTGTGTCCCCCATGACTGGCAATAACGGCTGCTACACGCCACGGCATCGAGCGTAAGAGGTTTTGGATGTGGGCTTGTGGTAGGTCGGTCCATAGCTGCTTCCACACGTTGCCACAGTTCATCAGGCGTAGCCACGGGTGATGCTTGCCAGGCCACTCGGTTGCTGATCAGCGACCAGATGTGTTCAATTGGCGACATATCGGGAGAACAAGTGGGCCACTGTAGCAGTAGCACCTGGTGGGCCGTAAAGAATTGTTGCATGATGCGGGCGCGCATTGTCCTGTTGAAACGTGGCCGCTGGCAGGTCCTGCAGGTAAGGGAGGACTACAGGCTCCGAAACGTTGGAGATGTAGCGGTGGCTGTTGAGTGTACCGGCGATGCGTACCAGAGCGGTGCGGGTGTCATATCCAATTGCGCCCCAAACCATAACGTCAGGCGACGGACCGGTATGGCGATGCATAATGCAGGCGTCATACAGTATCTCGCCGCGGTGCCGCCACACGCGGATCCGACCATCGTGGTGCAGGCAGAAGCGGGATTTGTTGGAGAAGACAGTCGTGCCATTCCGTAGTCCAAGTGCGGCGTTCAACGGTCCACTGCCACCGCACTCGCCGGTGGTGTAACGTCAATGGTAATTGGAGCGATGGGCACCATGCGATATGTCCCCGCTCCTGCAGACGACATCTAATGGTACGTGCTGACACAGGTAGTTGTGCAACACACCTAATTCCTGCACTAACGTTCATGATGTGGCGGTGCGAGCCATCAATGCCCGTCGCACAACGTGCCGGTCCTCTCATTCCGTGGTGTGCAGCGGCTGCGGTAATAGCTCACGTCGGTCCGTCCGTCCCTCTTGCATCCACCGAATGCATTCTTGCCTCGCTGTGGCTGGATGTCGTCCCACACGGGCGGCCATGTCTCGGTACGATAAACTGCTGTCGCGATAAGCCACTATTCGTCCTCTGTCAAACTCCGAAACGTGCTGGAATGACTGCCGTATTCTTTGACAAGGCATCAGGAAGCTTCCCACGCACAGATCCGGCAGCACAACACACTTCCACTACTTACACCCCGCCTTCTGTGCATCCTTCTTATAGTGCTTCTCGGTGGCGTGCCTAGCGCACATGATTTGCATAATTGTTTGCATGTCCTCTCGTGGGCGACGCATGCTGCAAATTTCAGGCCAATCGGATGCTTCCTTGGTGTTGCATTTTGGGTGGCTAGCAGTGAATTTATTGTATTATTCATTTTTCTTTAAATTACCTTATTCTATTGTTATCGTGTGTGTGTGTGTGTGGTTTGTAGAAGGTTTTCTGTTTCAATGGTTGTGTATGCAGACACATTTTATTTTTATACAACTCTGACGAGTGGTAATTTCGCAGTAGGAAAATCAAGCTTCTCTCATCCCAACAATCCTTCCTTGCTCAAAGTCCATCAAGTGTTCATAATGCAACCTTCTTCAGCAACAGGGCATAGTGAGGCACAAAAAACACCTTTTCTACTCAATGTCGGCTCTTCACTGATTGCAACATCTCGTTTGAGCTAGCTCTTCATATCCAAGACTGAACAGTTGAAGAGGGTGCTGCTCCAAAACTGCAGGCTCATTTTCACTGACATTTTAATTATTTGCCCGTCCCTTCCTGTTGAACATATCCTTAGTTTCAAGCTAATACCAGCAGTCCTTCATGGTGTTGCAACTTTCACAAATAATGGTGTAATTTATAGGTATGCTGTACAGCAGGTAGGTATCTGACCTATTTATTGCCCACAGAGAGGTTTGTGCTGGCTGCATTATTGTGGTAAGGTAGGGCAGGTTTGTGAACCGTGTGTTATGCACGATAAATGGTTCTTCCAGGTGGGTATTTTATGGGAACAGAACTCTTGCTTAGTGCTGATTCAATGAAGTGCTGTTTTTCAGGAACAAATTACCAGTGGTAAATACCTGATTCCTGTGTTGAGGACTGGCAAACAGCCATACTAAGTGTACAGTATTTGAGTACTTATCATTATCAATACTTTAGATGAAGGTACTGGAATGAAATGTTGAAACTATGAAGTCTAAGTAAAGCTCAGATAAAATTATAGTAAAAAAAAATATTTTGATTCATAGTTATCTTTTGTAGTCTAATTTTTATTTGATTTATCTATTTTTTAGATGGAAACTCCAGTTTTTACTTGTTACCAGTGCAAAAAAACGTATGAACGAAGTCCAGCTTACTCCATGCAAGATAAATGACAAGCTGATATTGTTCCTATGTTCTGCTGAGAAGGTATGCTATATTTCCGTAGTAGTTTAAATTAAAATTTAAAATTTAGCTTCTGTTACTAGAGCACATGACATGATGCTTTAATACTGCATCGTGTGAAAAGTGGCATTGACTCAAGTCAGGTGTTTTTTATGGATTGCTGACATGTACACTTGTCAGAACTGAGAGTTAGCATGAATTTGGTTTGCACCTCCACAATGCTATACAAGGTAGTTTGTGGTTATGATAATGACCCAACAACGTCAGAGTTCCTCGAATCCGCGGAAGAGACTAATGCGTAAAGTTTTAACAGGAAATTTTTGCTCCATCGAACTTCCGTTATCGGAAATTGTTGTCCACACTTTCAAGCTGAAATAAAATCATTTATGCAATAAATTAATACTTAATAACAATACTAGACAGAGGAAATGCGAGAAAAAGAAATTATGATTGAGGGGAAAAAAATTCTCTTCATTTAACTTTCGTTTTCGGAAGTTCTGATAAACGGAATACTGTGAACTCCCCAGACGAAAAACGACCCCCTTCCCACATAATCACACACTAATTCTCCGAAAATAAAACATTATCTTCAGTTGTATTTTTTCATTGCTCTCAAGTATAACCGAAATGTGGCGAAAAAAGCAGTATTCCGCGAATCCGAGGAAGAATCTCATGCCTGATTCATAACAGTCCGCGATATGCAAAATGAACTGCTCATGAGGCTACATATGGAAGCCCATTCATGTTCCCACGAACTGTTTATGTTCTCGACATGAACAATGTATTCGATTGCAATTTTCGGAACTCTGAACAGTCTGTTTCTAACGCACATATTTTCACGAAGGATACGTTTTTTTGACGTGCAAATTTTGCTAGTGGTCTAAAGACGAACCCAAGATTTTATATTTATATATATTTTTTCGTAAAATTTCGTAAAGTTGTTAGGCGGGAGACTCCCACCGAACAAATTTATTTCGGCAGGTGTTTAAATTTTTCGGCAGGAATCCCGCCATACCACTCTAAATTTTAATCCCTGAAATTGCTTGAATGACTCACTGGCCAATCATATGCCTAGCATCCACGTGACGACTTGTTTAGTAAGAACGTCATCACAATTGGCACGCTTTTTTATTCATCGCGTAAACTGGCGAGAGTTGAATAATGTTGGAACATAAAGCGTGATTAGCGGAACACTCGGTTAGTGCACTAAACCTAGTCGTAAAATTTGACAACCAAGCACGAATATTTAGTCGTGAAAACCAAGTTCGAAGTGGCAAAATACGACTAACGATCGCTAATTTTTAACACTGCACTTTCTGTTCGCCACAGATGTAGAACTGTTTATTTTTCCTAGAGACGATTTACTATTTTTATCCGTGCTATGTCAGACACGCTTGCTTCTAGTTCTTTTGTTTTTTTATAGACAGAATGGCCCCAGACCTTGAACTTTTTGCTCAGATCGTAATTTATGACCTCTGGCAAACAGCAACTTTATTTAGCTCACCGCAAGTGGAAAAGCTCTGTAGTGTATTTTCTCAGATCTCTTTTATTCTCTTGCGATTTGAGAGTTGCTGCCTAGTTTTTCAGCATCTTTGTGGTTGTGGTCTAATGCATTAAACAACAACAACAACAACAAAAAAACTAATTTAAGTGACAGTTATAGTAACTTGTCGATATGAGGACGATACCTGTATTGATACTGATAAGGAGAAATGGAATCACACAAAACAGAGCGTACAAATTATGATCCTTAAATAGTAACACGAGTTCCATACTTGTTTTACATATATTGGTAATCAATAATTGCGATACATTGGGTATTACATTAACGAAAATGTACTCACACATTCAAGGTATATTAATGGTTCCCACTATTTCTAAATTTATTAGCATGATTAATCAAAAAATAATAATAATAAAGGAAATAAATCCAATTACTACCATTCTGACACTGGGATATAATTAGCAGGTGTAAAACTTAGCCTTGCTGATGTCATCATCTGTGATCGTCAGGTATGTGACGTTAACTAAAATGCAGGATATATTTCCTCTACCTCCCAAGAATAGACACCGAGCTATATATCCCCGATTACTTTATTTCTCAAGCTGTCATTCCTTTGATCATTTTCTCTTATGACAGGCTTGGACAACTAGACAGTTTATTAATTCCTGAAATAGAACGATTTCATGTCTAAAAATTCTGTCTGATATTTCGTGAGCCGTTGATATCGTTAATCAATATTCCAAAAACGGTATTCAACATCAGTTGCATAATTTATAAGCACTTAGTACTGTTCAGCTATACGAGGAGAAAACAAGTTTATATTAGTTCTTTTCATCATTGAATGGCTAAGAATACCAATATATTTTCAATGTCCGTTGCATAATTTATATTCGTAATTTGTATGTAACCTTTTTCATCTTATAGCTCATATTGGTAAACTGTACGGAGGAAATGGTTTATATTAGTTTTCCTCCTCGTCGAATGGATAAGAATGCGGTGGATAGCATATGACAATTTTGTGTGAAATGACACTTTAGTAAAATATTGCAGTTATATTATTTGAAATGCCTTTAAACATAACATTAACTCACTATCCTTCCTCCTTCAAGCATCATATCAAATGATCGTGCGATCTGACCAATGCGCGCAATGGTATCTTGATCTGCTGTCCGTCCGAAGGCGTAAGGCCAACATCAACTCACGCTGTCGTTTGGCTGGCTGGTGGCTGCACAACGCTATTCGCCTCATGCAGTTTCACAGTGAAAGCCCAATGCTTTTTTCGCCTCATGCAGTTTCACGCGAAAGCCCAAGGCTTTTTTTCTTCCTATGTTATATTAAACTTTTCTTTAAAATCGAAAACAATTCTGACTTTCTAGGTTTTAAAATTCTGAAAAAAGGCTCTCCCATTGCACGTAACTTAAGAACTAAAGAAGATAGAAGTTCGTGCTTGCATCAATCGATTCCTTGAAAAAAATTACAAAAGAGTGGTGATTTTAGTACTTCTTTTGATCCAAACAACGGAGATATTTGCGTTTTTACGCCTGCCATGCACCAGAATTCAAAAATTAATATCTTCTAATCTATGGGAAATTAAAAAAATGAAACTTTGATTTTCATACATTGAGGTTATTTATTCATGAAAAAAATATTCGTAAGAATCAGAGATGGTGTGGTGGATAGCATCTGACGGTTTGGCGTGGAATGACGCATTTGTAAGGTAACTTAAATGTTGTACTGTTGAGCGAGTTCTGCAGGAATCAGAATAAATGGAAATATAACTGACCCTTTCCGCTCAACTGTCGGGTGACACCTAACATTATGAAATCGCCGAATAGCTTGCTTGTCGAGTGTCACGTCACACTTTATGTGCAGATTAAATATATTATGGAAATGAAGGGTTTGCTGCTATTTCAAATCATCCAGAACTTGTGCCTGCATCATGTAAATTTTTGTATCAGTGAACTATCTAATTACTTAAATCTGAAAAGGAAAACAAATTAGATCTGTATGAATATGGGATTGACATTATTGGTTTGGTGCAAGCACATTGACTGAAATGAAATTCTTACACATTGCTAAAGAAATGTTAGACAATTTTATGGCTTTTATACACTATCTACCAACAAGTAATTGGACACCTGTGATAGCAAAGGAAAACGAAGTTTATTCACCTTTAATAGTTGGTGGAGCCTACACGAGCGGCGATTACCGCTGCGACCCTCCGGGACATACTCTTAACCGCGCGTTGTACGACAGCTAGTGGTATTTTCTTCCACTCGGCTTGGAGAAGTCAGGTCAGTTCCTTCACCGATTTCAGATGGTGGGGGCACCCCATAAGTCGACGCTCCAACTCGTCCCAGAGGTGCTCAATAGGGTTAAGGTTCGGGCTTTGCGCAGGCCAGTCCATTCGATTAACCCCATTGCCACCATACCAAGCCATGGTGGACCTCGCAACATGACAGGTGGCATTGTCATCCTGAAAGTAACATGGGTCCACCCCATAAAACTGCCACAACGTAGGAAGCGCATGGTCATCCAAAATGGTGCAGTAGGTCTCGGCATTGAGTCTACCAGGAATTGCGACCAAGGGTCCCGTGCCATACCAGGAGAAACATCCCCATAGCATAATTCCACCACCGCCGAACTACACAGTTGGCACAATAATACATTCCGGCAGGAGGCGTTCTCTAGGCAGACCCCAAACCCAGATCCTGCCATCCGAGCGGTAGAGGGTGAATCTTGATTCATCACTCCAGAGAACCTGTTTCCACTGTTCAACGGTCCACTGTCGACGTTCTTTGCACCACATTAGCCGACAGCGCTATTGGACTTGGTGATCAAAGGTTTGTGGGCAGCAGCGTGTCCATGATAAACGAGCAGATGGGCTTCCTTACGGATGGTATTCATCGAAAGAACACTCCCGGATGCTTGTTGAAACTCCTCGCGGATGTGGCCCATTGATTTGGGTGCGGTTCTTCCGAATTTCTCTGGCCAGCACCTGTCGGTCTCGAACTCCCAGTTTTGTGGGTCTGCCGAGTCGGGGCACATTCCGACAGTCACCTCTCATCTTCCACTTGCCAATCATGTAGGCTACTGTCGATTTTGGGTACTTCAACTTGCTGGATATGTCACGTGTGGATCGGCCATTTCTTTGATACCCGACGATTACACCTTTCTCAAAATCAGAGAGCTCCGAACTGCGTGGCATCTTGCATGTGACTGGTTGCGTTGTTGTTTCCCACACGAAATTTAGCGGCGGAGGCCGTGACGTGTATTAGGATAGCAGATATCATCGATTGCAGGGGTGTCCAATTACTTGTTGGTAGATAGTGTATATGCAAATATGGTTTCTTTGGGTAGTTAATACAGATTGTAAATGCTGAAAAGTTATTTATTTTTGCATATTCCTATGTGAGAAAGGTTTGGCCATTTTCTGCCATGACCACTTTCATGCCTGAAAAAAAAAAAAATTAAAAAAAAAAAAATCACTACTTAAAAGGAGGCTGCTAAATGACAGAGTTCTCTTATTATAAGCAAAAAATAGTTGAATATTTAACCTTATTCTAACTTTAAGTTATTGAGAAAAATTGTTTGATTTCTTCAAGTTTTTAGTGATTATCCATTAGACATATTTAATATGAGTTGAATGAAAAATAAATGTATAAAATTAAAAAAGCATATATCTAAATAATTAGTATATATGTTGGTTCTTCTTTTCTCTTTACAGTGCCTGTATCCTTTGAATAGCAGGAATCTACATAAATTTATTTTTAAACAGGATTCTCCTGAAAATGAACCAAAGAGGTGCAATGTATCTGAGGTACCAAGTATAAAAGACATCTACTCAATATTACTGAAGAAACAACAGACTATGGTTTCCAGCAAGCCGGAAGAGTTGCCTGAGAAATTGCCTGGCCCCAAAGAAACATCATCTGCATGTGTTCTGCCAACTGATAATGAAATAGGGGATCAAGATGTTTTATATATTGGAGAAGGTGTCCAAGAGTACATAGAAAAAAAGAAACAGATAGTGTTTTTTCTATGAGGGAAAATAAAGACACATTCTGTTGGATGCACTCAACATTGTGTCTGTTAGTTCATAGTAAAAAACTCAAGCATTATTTTAAATATGAAGAAATTGGAGACTGTCATGTGAAAGAAATATCTATGGCTTATGACAAGGCTGTATTGGCCGTCGATTCTAAAAATTTGAACAAGTGGTCCATAAGATCAAGCATCCTGGTTTCTAATCTTGAAAAACTTCGAAAAAAGGCTTTCGATTACGTACAACCTCTTATGAGATGTGAAAGGGACCAAGAGAAATTGCCAGTTTTTGCAATCATGCCATTGCTGAGGGAAAATAAAAGCCTCCATAATCTATTTCTGTCGAAGTATACTTTGATGTTAAAGTGTGAGAACTGTGGATATAAAAAGGTTTCATGGTGAGTGTCATGGTTATTTACTGTTTATGTGAGATTAGTTCACTTTAATGTAATTTTGCTGTATATGTGGGTTGGATTCAAAAAATTCTCTTGGCTGAGAAGGTGACAGTGGTATTTCCCAATTTACACATTATGCAGTTTTTCTAGAAGAAAGTGTTCTAAACATATTTATATTTTACGGGGTGGTTCTATTTGTAAAAGTCAGGCTGTTCTTTTTACAGAAGGTACCTAGAACTACGATTTAAGCTTTCTGTATATATTTCCTGCATTTCGGTTAATAAAAACAGTTTTGACTTGAGAAGAATTTTGAAGTATTCTCCGTACTTTCTGAGTTCTTTTGGGGTTTTCAGGTGTTTGTAGTCTCCAGTGACACACATTTGTGTCAGTGAGCCTTTAGTTACAGTCTCCATTCACTCAAAACAGACCTTGATAAACATCTGAATACTACCAAAATTAAGGAGAAGGCTTTAACAAGTCAAAACTACATACATACATACATACATACATACATATCACTAAGCTGTTCTCTAAAATTTAGAGGTTAGCTCCAAAAAGAAATACAACTACCTGATATTTTTAAAACTTCACCATTTACAGCGATCTTGACATACAACTCGGGCTTCACTGATATCCATTACACGCCGTACACAAGATCTTTTATACTTCATACTCATAATCTTTTTCTCATGCAGACACTCCTGAATCTGATCCACCCATGTCTTCCTTGGCCTTCCTCTGCCTTTCCTTCCTGCCACTTGGGCTAAAAAGGTTTTCTTAGTAAGCATTTCATCACTCATTCTTTCAACATGGCCAAACCACCAAAGCATATTAGTCTCCACCTTGCTAACAACATTTTGCTTCACATCACACAACTGCAACACATCTTCATTCCTCATACAATCAGAACATGTCTCCCCCCCCCAGTAAGTAACGCATTTCTCCAGCACACAAACAACTTCTATGTTTTTTCTGTAGCACCCAGGTTTCACTGCCATACATCAGAGTAGGAACAATTACACTTTCATACACATCCATGCGGGACTCTGTTGAGAACCCATCATTCCTGTGAAAACCTCCCAAAGCAGCTATGACTTTCAATGAAAAATTCACTCTCCTACTAATTTTGCCATCCATTTTGTTCTCTTTATCAAACATGCTTTCTAAATACACAAACTCATTCACCTGGTCAATCACTCTGCCATTTAGACTTATATTACATTCAGTGCTAACAGTTCCTCAATCAAAAACCATAACTTTGGTTTTTCCTTTATTTGTACTCTTTGAATTTCATACAAACTTTGTACATCCGGGGCAAGGTACTCTGCAACACACTTCTGTACACACGGATATTACCAAGACATAAACCAGTATTGTCCATCTTGGCATCACACATGCATGCATCCATAAATACTGTAATTTTCGTCGTATTATCCACACCAGCGTATAACCCGCAGACTGTGACATTCAGGAAAAAAATTGCTGTATAATCCACACATCATAGATGTTGAACCGGAAGTAGAATTTTCAACAGAAAAGTCAGTCACATAACCCAGAAATCCCAAGAAGTAAGAAAAAAAAACTATTTTATTAAATGAAGAAATTCATTTTTAAAGGTTACTTTTTCATAGTTTTATCTCTGGACAGATAAAAGGTATGACATCCATAGATCGCGCCGATGCAGCTCCAGAGTATTGCATTACACCTTGCCAATGACGAAAACCTGTTACACAACAAGTCATAGAAATACTGTATGTGCTTGCTTATAAGTTGAAAGTTTTTGGAGGAAATCCTGATTTCAGAGTTGGGATGGGTTTATATGTGGGCCAATTGAAAACTTCCATAAATTCTCCTGTGGAATTTACCGACATATTTGTTTACGTTTTAGATCACGGCACAGAGGCTTTCTTCGTGTTACTGCGCGATTGTTTTCTGACCTTCTCAAAACTATTGTGCAGTGACACAATCATGTCCTCGATTGTGTCCACCACTTTAAGTTTAAATTTGACAGAGTAACTGAAACATTTCCTTTTCAAAGACAACATGAATAGCAATGAAGGAAAATAGCAGCAATGATGGTCAAAACGGCAAAAAATGAACTAAACACAAGGCAATACACAGGAGATCCGATAGGAGGAATGCATAGGCCAATGCCGTGCTTGCTGTGCATACATTCATTCAACCAGCCAATGAACATACACACAGCAAGTGCAGTGTGTAATTCACTGGCTGGTTGACAAAAACAGAGACAGCACAACAGTCTGAGTTGTTCTTCTCAACAATTCAAAATGACCCCCGCCGTCTCTCCCCACAATTTGCCTGATCTTTCATTACGACATTCCTCCCCACTCCGTACACAGTCCTGAACTGAGTTCCGTACAAACTTCCGAGGGAGTTCCTTTTCCAATTATACCTCCTCCCCTGCACAATTACGCTGCAGATTTTTTTAAAATCGAAGGACCATAAAAACTTTTTTTTAAAGTCGATGTATAATCCGCAGAACCTATATTTTAAACTTTTTTAGCAGATAATCTGCTGATTATACGATGAAAATAACGGTAGTAATTTTGCCACATAAACTTGATTTGAAAAACATTTGGGAGCATTTTCATTGATACAATTAAACCCCATAAACTTAAAGTGAGAAAAATGGCAGTGGTTCTTGTAAAGCAAAAAAACTTTTTACCTCATCATTCTGAGATGAAACTATGTGGATGAAAATAATAATTTAAAAAATTGCACCCATCAGCTTCCGGAATACCAGGTAATACTTTTGGAAACGAGGTAAGGGGCATTAAAAATGTGTAAAAATATGGTTTCGGTAAAAAATTCTAAGAAAGTTATCTGGAGGTAAAAAAAAAAAGAAAAAGGAGAAATAATTAAATAAATGAAATACAGCTGTCAACTTCCAAAATGCCTATGGCCGTGGAAATGGAAGGAAATGTTGCAAAAGTTTAACAAATATGAATTCTGTAAAAAAAAAAAAAAAAAAAAAAAAAAATGCAGAATTGCGAACATCAGCTTTCGAGAATGCAACCATGCCTTCTTCAGGAAAAACAATGTTCCACTTCTGCGTGGCGGGCTAGATCGCTGGATCTATCACCAATCGAAAATCTCTGGTACATGCTGAAACGACAGGTCCAGCGGTACAACCATCTGCAAGCAACTCTAGATGAACTTTGGACGTGGGTCAATACAGCCTGCATGGCTATAATACCCTTCAAAAGCAAATGAATGGATCCGCTGCATTGTTAAGATGTGTGGTACAGCTGAAAACGGTATAAAAACAAGCCTGCAACTGACCGTGATCATATCGCACTGTGTGGTTGAGTGAAAATGTTGCGGCGGGACAGGAGAGAACTGACTTTGAGAAAAGAAAGATTGTTTGGTATTATATTAGTGGGTTCTCTGTAAGAGAAACTCAGAGGCATTTAAACATACCCAAGTCAACTGTTTTGGATGTACTGAATAAGTACAAGACACATGGCATGTCTGAAGCAGCAAAACATATCGGCAGACCAAAGAAAATCAGTGATAGAGGACGTCAAAGCCTCAAGAGAGTCATTACAGCTAATCAGCGGAGTACTGCACAAAACCTCAGTGTAAAGGTGAGTAAAAATGCTGGAACCTTGGTATGTACATGTACCATTGGCAGATAACTTCATTCCATGGATTGCTGTGGTCGTGCAGCTGCTCATAAGTCTTTCATCTGCATTCAGAATGCTACTCGGCATTTAGCATGGTGTAAAGAACATTTATCGTAGACTGTTGATTAATGGAAACGAGTCCTATGGGCTGATGAATCCAGGTACTTGATCCATCAGTCTGATGGCTGTGTGTGGGTATGGCGACAGCCGGGGAACGCTATTTACCACTGTACTTTTCCTGCAGTCAAGTTTGTAGCTGACAGTGTACTCGTGTGGGTTTTTTTTTTTTTCGGGGTATGGTTCTGGCCCATTGGTTATTGTGGACAAACCTGTTAACCAGCATGTCTACCTCGATATTCTGGACAATTATGCCCTACCAACTCTGTGGCAATACTATGTGACCAAGCCTTGTTGGTACCAGCAGGATAATGTACCGAGCCATAAAGCAAAGACTGTTACGGCGTGGTTTGACAATAATTCTGTATCGTGTGTAGACTGGCCAGCACAGAGCCCTGATATTAATCCCATAGAGCACCTATGGAATGAATTTGAGTGCCACATAAGTTTGGAACCAAGGCCTACTACTATGCAACAGTTAGCAGCAGCATTATGTACTGAATGGAAGTGCATACCTATCGCTGTGTTCCAAAACCTTGTTGAAAGCATGTCTCGAAGGGTCAGTGCATGCATTAAGGCCAAAGCTGGACCGACACTGTCAATAAATATTATGTTGTGTTTCTCTTCTAGGTGTCTCATAACTTTTGTAAATATAGTGTATAGTCAGGCCTATATATTACAAAGTTGAAGGGAGAGTCATAAACATTAGAAATTTGTTATAACCAGACAGTTAAAACCATAAAAAAGGGGGGGGCTCATTTTGCCATGTTACATTATCAGGTAAAAACTAATCAATCGTAAACTATTTATCCATTAATTGAAGGTAAATAATGCTTGTTAATTGAAAACTATAGCTAGCAAAATAATATGAGTGACGTCTGCAGTAAACAAAACATTTAACAAATGTAAAAATTGAAGTAACTGCCAAAAATTCGAAATTTCACCTGTTACATATTGCGCCAGATATATGAGCCAATTCTTGCTTGTGTTGTGCTTGTAATCATTGTTTTAAGTGTTTTTGAACTTCCTCTGGTGCTGTAGTTAAGATGTTTCTAGTTCACAAAATTTAAGATTTTCTAGACAGAGATTCAGTGTTAAGAGCTGGTTGAGGGGTAACTGCAGTCTTGTCAATAACTGGTAATTGCTTGTTCTTCATTTAAAAAATACTGGGTGACTGCCACTGTTTTGTTTCCTCATATTCATGCTGAACTTTGAAGTATGCCGTTTCTTGTCTTCATGCAATTGGGAAACCATGGGGTGTTGTCAACAGCAGGTAATTCCATGTTTTCTAGTGAAAAAAACTGGATGAATGCCACTTGTTTTGTTTGCTTATAACCATTCCAAACTTCAATATTTACCATTTCTCTCGACATTATTGTTCATAATGTGCATTTAAAATAATAAGGAAAAATATTATGATGTTCAAGGAATCTGTAAAATCATAAGTTTATTGGAATTTAGTATTATGTGAGCTCGTTACGCGTGGGTTCGACTATATGTCTTCACCCTACTGCTAACATTTTGGTTCATATTAAACAGCTGCAGCACATCTTTATTCCTCACATAATCAGAACATGCTTGCCAAAGCACACATACCCTAATTCCCTAACTTAAGTGCCTCTTCTGTGGATACACAAGGTTTTACTACTGTAAATCAGAGTAGGAAAGATTACACTTTTATAAACAGTTATGCAGGACCTTTTAAGGAACCCTTCTGTTCTGTGAAATCCTCCTAATGAAGCTATGACTTGTGAAGCTGAATTTACTCGACCACTAATTTCTCCTCAAATAGAAGTCATTGCTCTTTCCACGTTTATAAGTGAGTCACGGAAAAATTCTCATTGGCCGCCACCGGGAATAGAACCCAGGGTCTTCCAGTTACACGCCGAATATGCTTACACTGCACCACAGTGGCCTCGAAATTCTCCAGACTCACAAACTGCCAAACCACATGACAGGTTGCTTGTTTGGAGCCCCGCACAATGCTGGTGGCGGCTGATGAGAATTTTTCCTGCGCCAATGATGGGCCGATAAGAATTTTTCTGTGACTCACTTATAAACGTGGAAAGAGCAATGGCTTCTATTTGATATTTGATGTTCCTGGTCCACATCAACTGTGTATTTATCATTCATTCGCCTTCTAGTTATTTGTTCAGTTGCTGCTGTTCATCTTTGGTGAATCCCCAGCTGTGTGTGGGGCTCCAAAGAAGCAACCTGTCATGTGGTTTGTCGTTTGTGAGTCTGGAGAATTTCGAGTCCGCTGTGGTGCAGTGGAAGCATATCCGGCACGTAACTGGAAGACCCTGGGTTCGATCGATTCCTGGTGGCGGCCGATGATAATTTTTTTGTGACTTACTTATAAACGTGGAAAGAGCAATGACTTCTATTTGATGTTCCTGGTCCACATCAACTGTGTATTTATCATTCATTCGCCTTCTAGTTATTTGTTCAGTTGCTGCTGTTCATCTTTGGTGAATCCCCAGATTTGTGTGGGGCTCCAAAGAAGCAACCAGTCATGTGGTTTGTCAGTTTGTCGTTTGTGAGTCTGGAGAATTTTGAGGCCGCTGTGGTGCAATGGAAGCATATCCGGCACGTAACTGGAAGACCCTGGGTTCGATCGATTCCCGGTGGCGGCCGATGATAATTTTTCTGTGACTTATAAACGTGGAAAGAGCAATGACTTCTATTTGATGTTCCTGGTCCACGTCAACTGTGTATTTATCACTAATTTCTCCGTTTAATCTGCTTTCTGTGTCAGACATGTTTCCTAAATGCACTCATTCACTTGGTGTAACTGTGTACCATTCAGCACTTAATGTTCCTCCATCAAAAATAATTAGTGCAAAATAAATAAATTTCTGGAGTTTCATGACGTCAAATTTCAAGTGGCATCACCAGGCAGATAACTAAAAAATCATGTGAGTTTATGTTTCACTATTCTGATTTATTTTTCAGAAATGAAAGGTCACTAATCTTTATTTTAGGTGCTTTGCAGATTTTATTAATTTTTATTATATCTTTTCAGGAAAAAAATTCGTTGATCTCTATTCCGAGTACTGGGCTGAATTTCAACAAATCCAACTTCACCTACATCGTTCCATGTATCCTGTGCAACACAAGTGGACAGAAGATTACTTTGCAGTTTGTTCAGTGAGTGCTGTTTATTATTACATAATTGTCATGTGAAGTGTGGTGTGTTCTTAAGTTGGATAGTTTAACTGTATTTATACAAGACTGAAGGGTGGGGATGTGTGTTTTAGATGCAAAATGTGTAAGGTGTTTTTGGAGATGACAGCCTCAAATCTATGGTGGTTTTTAAGTTACATATTAATAGAGAAACACAATTTGGTATTTCAGGCATTGTGTGTTGACTCATTGGAGGAGAAAGAGATTGTGTCTACGGAGATTAAACATGACATCGTTCTGAAGACAACTTAAATTTTAGGTCCTCAAGCAAAGGATTCAAGAGAATTCCCCACCCTATTGCAGAAAGTTCATGATCAGTCTGCGACAGATATCATGGTACTGCAAGGGTGATTACCGGGCAAGATAACTAACTATACTGGGTGTAAATAAACAATAAAAACATTGTTTTCACCACAGATGGCAGTATTTTAAGTGTTCTTGAATAAATTTTTAAAGTTTTGCATATAGCACATTCAGGGGTCTATCCAGGTGGTATCTTCACAAAAATATTTTTAGCTGAAATGGTATCTTTACAAAAATATTTTGAACTGTGATGGTGCTTCACTTTCAGTAAAATTTAATCTTAAGAAAAATATTTTTGTGTGAGAGGCATCTTGAATATTGTTTTATCTGTTCTATTTTTATTCCGTTGTTGTGCACTGTTTTCGGTAAAATGGTCTCAGACAGACGCATACGAATCATTGTCATCACAAACAGCAGCTGAAGCAAACCTTGCTGGACAGAACCCCAAAGCATTATGGGAGCATCTGCCCCCCTCCCCCATGCATTTTCCAAGGCTCAGTGTAGGGTGGATACTCATTCCTGAAACATTCACGCATTGGTAGTATTGATAGCAATTTTCCAGGTATAAGCGAAAACCTCAGTGTTTGCCAAAGAGCCAAAGAACTCGCATCTTTCCCATCTGCAGTAGTTATGGGCACATCTATGAATAAATCGTCGTTCAATATATCAGTGATAGCTCACTAATTCAACATCGAGTAACCGTAATATTTGTTAAAACACTTGATGTATTGCAGTGTTAGAATTAGAAATAAATCTTCTACTGGCCCAGCAGACCACTAGAATTTGTAAACCACTGGCCTACCAACATGTCCACTGGTCCATAAAAAGATAATAACAAAAATTAAAGACATTTGCAGTATGTATGTGTAGAAAATAAGGTATCATTTCAATGGAATTATCTCCAATATTTGTTTTATATATCATTAGTTTGCAGCCTAAAAAGAAAACCATACAGCAAAGTAAAAAAAATAGAAATTCATTTTTTAACTTGTGACAAATTAGAAAAAAACAAAACTTGCTGGTATCTGGGCCAGTAAAATCAATAATTTAGTGGCCTGACGGAAGTTTTATTGGCCAGCGGACCACTGGGTAATTCGAATGCTGTATTGTAAACCTCGATATATTAAGTTATTATCCGTAATTGCACGATCTGGAACTATGGATGAAAAATATTAAAATCTGTAATGTACTAAATGACTTGAATTCACATATCCTCAGTCATAAAACCACATATTTACAAATTAAACAATACATGTGAAACCTTTTGGCAATCCTACTATAGGGCCATCATCATACATTGAAGCTAACACAGTCACATGGAACAAAATAAATACTGTGTAGTTAGAGTTCAACTGACGTCATGCCATGTGTCAGTACATGCGCAATAGATTAGATGTGAAACCAACTAAAAAAATATTTGTTACAAACCACATAGTGTTTCATTGATACTTTAACTCTAGGAGATGGTAATTATACAATATAATAATAGCAACAGTACTATCACTCATAATTACAGTAATACAGAAAATGGTGAAGAATAGGGGAAAATTATAAAATTTGTTTCCAAGGTTGTGGAATTAAGAACGGGGTATCTTCATTACAAACAGTATTTCCAAATTTATGGATGAGTGAACTTGAAACATTTACACAAATATTATCCACTCAATACCCTTCAATCCAGTGCACTGTAGAAAAAGAAAATAACCGTTCCCTACCTTTCCTTGACTTTAAACTACATAGACACCCAGTCACCCAAAAATTGCTGTATAAGGTCTATAAGAAACCTTCTAATTGTACATTAATACCCATGTCTTCTACACATACCATAGACTATCAGCATTTTATTTTATGATTTGTCGCACTCATCTAATGCAAAGTTTCATTGCCTTGAGATTTCCACAATTTATGAACTTGCTTGGAGATACGGTTACCCAAAATCTACAATATCTATAATAGTTAAGATTCGTAGACAAGCACTTACCAAACTACAAAGGGAGCACACCAAAAAATGTTTTGTGGGCTCCATGGACTACACACCTGAAGTCGTTAATGTTTTAAAAAAACTGTTGCCACAAGAACCAACTATATATAGGAATTTGAACAAGAAATATTGTATATCCACACTTCCACAGTAAAGAACAACAGAGACAGGGTTAGCGTGGATAATAATTATGGGGTTTACCACATCCCCTTGAAGTCCATTGATGGATCTTTCCCTGATCAAACATATATTGGTTCCAACGTAAGATCAATTAAGACAAGGCTGTCGAGCACAGATATTCAATGAAAACTGGTTCTCAATCTACAGCTCTTGCTCGTACAGTACAGTCAGTCGAGAAACCCACCAAATACAGTGGGAAGACACTACGATCTTATCAACACAATCCACAAAATTTCACACACTGTTTGCTGAAAGTTTGTACATAAATTTGGAAATACTGTTTGTAATGATGACATCCCATTCTTAACTCCGCAACCCTTGAAACAAATTTTATAATTTTCCCCTATTCACCATGTTCTGTATTATTGTAATTATGAGTGATAGTATTGTTGTTATTATCATATTGTATAATTACCATCTCCTAGAGTTAAAGTATCAATGAAACACTATGTGGTTTATAACAAGTATTTTTTAGTCGGTTTCATATAGTCTATTGCGCATGTACTGACACATGACATGTCAGCTGAACTCTAACTAGACAGTATGTATTTTGTTCCATGCGACTGTGTTAGCTTTAATGTCTGATGATGATGGCTCTACAGTAGGATTGCTGAAAGGTCTCACATGTATTGTTTTAATTTGTAAATATGTGGTTTTATGACTAAGGATATGTGAATTAAAGTCGTTTAATACATCATGGATTTTAATATTTTTCATCCACAGTTCCAGATTGTGTAATTACAGATAATAACTTAATACTTGTACTTCTAGCACGAATTTGAAATCGGTCAACCTTGATGTATTGGTGCCTGTAACATCGAGGATAAGAACTATATTTTCAGCAATGAAACATCGAAAAATCAGTATTTCACAGCATAGAAAGGTAATATTCCCTTTCTCCTTATACAAATACAAAAAAGATAAATTCATTTATTTATCGCATAAATATTTCGAGTGGATTACGCTCTTACAGTTTCAAACATCAGTCATGAAACCTCGATTTGGGGTAGCAGTCTCCATTGGTTCCTTTAACAGCGCGCAAAAGAACTCTATGTTTGGCAACAAAATGTCGGAAAAAAAACTGTGAAAAAATCACTAATTTGTCACATAAGAATATTATATTCCCTTCATCTTTAAAAGAATGCAGCAAAGTAAAATTAATTTACTTCATGTAGAAAATATTCTTTTGCAGTTCCAAACATCAGTGCTCTTTTAAAACACTGATGTTTTTTGCTCATCCCTACTGATAGATACTCCAATTTATCTTTGCCATGCTAGTTGGGATTCTAGAAAATATATTTCCCATATGAGGAAAAGAGCATGATGGGGGAGGTGCTGACCGTTCGCTTTATGGGGGATGGAGTTGTGACATATGATCAACTTTTTTTTTAATGTTATTTTTATTTCTTTTCCTCCAGTACTTAAAATGTTTGACTTTTGATGATTTTCCCGATTTAATACAACCTGGAGGAGTGTTTGTATCTCATTAATATTATTATTTTCTGAGATCTCAGCTGAAGCAGAATCACAGTTGTATTAAAAAAAAAAGAAAAAACTATGTACACAATCATCAAAACAGAAAATTTGCTGCAAATTCAGAGAGTGTGAACTACAATTAGCAATAAAATTAGAATTAAAATAAATAAAACATAAGTGAAAAAATAAAACAATAATTACTGTCAGAATAATTATAGACAATTAAAATTACTCTAAACACAAAGATAGGGCAAATTTCACAAAAATAGGGTGTGTGTGTGTGTATATATATATATATATGGGATGTAAGGTCAGGTGATGCGTAACATCACAGCCTCTCCTTGACAAATGTCAACCCCGCCTTCTCCTGGTACATCCTGTTCCCACTAAAAGGGCTCTGACGACCGCCAATAGCGGTATAACTATACCATCAGGATTAGAGGAAATGCTATCCCACACTCACCAACCCGCTTGGCCAGCGTGGTGAGTTATGGCCAAACCCCTCCAAAATGACTCCACAACTTAAATCTTGGCCCTCAGTCTCCGGCAGCTGGAATATACTTGGCCAAGGCAGCGGCCAGTGCGACATGAAGGCAGAGGGTGCTAAGAATCTCTGGAGGACCGGACTAGGCTGCCATCTGATGCTGACCTTGGCTACGCATAATTGATACGACGTGGTTTGGTTGTTAAGATATTATTCTATTACGATGATGAACTTACTTCTGAAAAAATGCAAATATTACCAATTTTATTTTTAAAAAGAAGAAAATGGCCGGTGATCAATCTAGGGACCCCAATTAAGAATTTTTCATTATCAACGACTAACACCCCAGGTACGATCCTTAAAAACTCCCAGTAAATGGAAGGTGATTCCACCACCACCGACAAGAGAAATTCACATACGACACAAAATAATTTGATTAAACATATGTTCCAGGTTAACTAAGAATTTATTTTTGTGCTCCCAGGCACATGTTGGCAAACAACTCAATACAAGAAAACTTTAGGTGGCTAGGCCGATAAAAAAAAGAATTTAGCTATGAATTTTAGAGTCCAGAGTATGTTGACAGTCCTAAATAATCCTCTCAGAAACCCTGGTCTGCAAACCAAGTAGTTTTCACCTGTGAGGTTTAGAGGATGAAGGAGGTAAGTGGCACAATTTGGTTACCAGCCTGCCTTACAAAAAATCTTTAAAGAATGTGATCATTCACTCAAAGAGTGCTAAGAGCTTAATGCTCGATGTGCATATCTGATAACTGGTTGAACCTTGAGCTAAATGCTCTTTACAATTTAGATTTAGATGGTTAAGAGTGACATTTTATTCTTTTTTTTTACAACACACTGATTTTGATCAGTTACCTGGAAAAATCTCTTTCTTACTTTACAGTACAGAAAAACCAAACAAACAAAAATGTCAAGTCACTTTCCTCTCATTTGAGCTAACAAAAAGAAACCCCTGTTCTAACAGGAAACCTAATTAATATATTTCAATCCATTTCTTTGGTCACTGGCATTAACTAGACATTTTTACAAAAAAAAAAAAAAAAATTACACAATGACATATTACATTTTTTGGTTCTGGCCAGACCATTAATTCCAAACATACATTTGCATTTCTCTATTTTCCTCCCATTTTTATTTCACCTTCCCCCCATTTTTTCTCTCACCCCTGAATTTTAACCTTTTACATCATTCCATTTCTGATCAAGACACATAATTTTTTTTTTTTTTTTTTTTTCAATTTTAGGTGGTACTCATTTTTTTTTCTCTTTGTTTCTCCTCCTCCTTAAATTTTCCTTTTGATGCCGAATTAGGAAATTGGTGTTTGTGCTGTCGCTACGAGGCCGGCACGCCGTGGAAACGGGGCCTGATGCACTTATGATGATATGGTAGGATTTTCCCTCTTCTCCTTCCTTTCTTTTATTCCGTTTTTTTTTTCTTACTTACTCCCGATGCCGGCCTTTGAGGAGACTTTCTCTCTCTCACACGGCGACAGGCGGCAGCGATGTTACCGAGCGAGTTACGAGGCGTAATGCCCGCTAGTGCCTCGGGACGATGTCAAGCACAGAAAAGAAAAGGATCGTTCCTACCGTTCTTGGGCCATCGCGGCCGCACGGGTTACGGCAGTTTCGGCATCCGGACGTCCGTCCTCCCCTCCTTTACTTGATTTTTTTTTCTTTTTTATTGTGGGACTCTCCCTTACGAAGTCTGGTATCGAAGTGTGTAGCAGCACGCAAAATTCTCCGCTCCTCGCCGAATCCCTTGCGCACGCGCCCGAAATGGCGGAAGGCAATTGGCCCGAAGTTAAGTCAGAAGGCGGAGAGAAGACGCAATTCCAGAAATCGCTGGCTTGAACTTTGACCCACGAAAACGGGCGCTGCGGTGAACCTCGCAGAATTCCGCCCAAATCCTGACGTGTTCCATGTGCCAAGCGAAAAATGCCTTCTCGAAGTAAACAAGAGCATAAATAAATCGGACTTTCTGCACTGGTAAAGCTGGGAAAACGTCCTCCCAGATGCCATTCTACGAATTTATCGCTTTTAGAAAAGCGACACCAGAACTGCAGCCATTTTCGTTCTTTCTTTCTGAACAAAGACTTTTGGAGACCACCTTTACAAAAATTCATTAAACAAATTAACTAACATTGTGAACATCGTTACAATTAACTTCGTAACGCATAAAAATCGAATTCTCTCTAGCTACAGGTACGACGATCGGAATTACGAAAAAATAGCGTAGCGATGTGTTATTTTGCCCTGATGCATTAAGCCACAATTTTATTCTTTTACTAAATGACTATTAAATATCCTTGACGATAAGCGCACGCGCAATTAATTCTGAAAGTCTCTTCGTTACTGGAGCGATCGCCGACCGCTTTTTTCTATCAGTCGCTGAATTATACTATCACTAGTTAATACCAAGTAAGATTCATACTAAAACCAACTAAATATTAATACTAGGTAAGATTTTAATTACGAAAGGTTACTAAATTAAGCCCGATACACACAACAACGATTTTAATTACACGCTACTGACATGGCATAAACACGCGTTTTTTCTCATTAGATACCACTACAATAAGATAAAATACTTCAAACACTACATGTTTACAAATTACTCTTCCATTATTAAAGCTTACATAATAGTACAATAAAAGAAATCGCGATAACGACGGTAAATACGGAACTACAACCTTACAATTTTTCTTTTTATCGCTACGTTATCCCGACGATCAATAACGCCCGACATGGCGTAGCGATAATTTTAAACTGATACATCTAACACTATACATATATAAACTGCACTATACACTTAAGAAACTAAGGCAAATCAATTCATATACACTACATCATATACTGCACTAAAACAAACTTCACTAATATCTCTTCCTGAAAGTAAACAGTGCACTAAAAAAAATGCAATGGAAGGAAGAAAAAAACATTGCATGGAAGAACAACAAAAAAACCAGCAATATAGCATGATGTCAAACTTCCTTAAATCTACTTCCCAGCTAGTTACAGATCCCTTAACTAGAAACAGACATCACAAGGCTATTTTACTTAGACCTATTCACATAAATTTAACTACATACACAGAGATCAACACTTCACAGAGAAATCAGAAAGAAAATAAAAGAAATGAAAAAGAATTTACTTGATTTTTCTTGACTCTTAAATCTATTTTTTTTTTTAACTCCTCCTTGCCAAAGGGATTTGAGATCATCTCATGACAAAAAATCTCACTCTCATTGAGAGTGCGTGGATCTGGTGATGGTTTTTCAGATCCAAAAATATTGGCCCATTAATTTAGAGATCGGAAAAACGTCAACAGATCATAATGGACGCTCCCTATCTTCTGATTCAAGGCTTCTTGAATTGGAAGAGGAACTACAAAGGATCAAGTGGGACATGGTCGGGCTAAGTGAGGTAAGGAGAAAAGGAGAAGATCTCATTGAACTGAAAAATGGACATCTCTTCTACTATTGTGGGACAGATACTGGCAGAACTAGTGGTGTTGGATTTATAATAAACAAGAAACTGAACGATAAAGTTGTAGAAGTTGAAAGTTCCTCCGACTGAGCTGCACGACTCGTTATCCAAGTCTCGAGAAGATACCAGGCTCAGATTATTCAAACTTATGCACCCACCACAAGTCATCCTGAAGAAGAAATTGAAGAATTTTATGAGGGAATTTGTCATCTAAATAATAAAGGTAAGCAGCACTTAAAAAGATAATTATGGGAGATTTCAATGCAAAAATAAGGCAACGACAACAGAATGAAACTTCAGTAGGTAAATTCGGTCACAGCAACAGAAACCAGCGTGGAAATACTCTCGTTGAGTTTGCAGAGGCAGAAGGGTTTTTCATCTTGAACTCCTTTTTCAAGAAAAAGCCACACAGGAAATGGACATGGAGACATCCAAATGGGACGACAAGTGAAATTGATTTTATTATGTGTAACAAAAAAATCGTCATAGAAGACTGCAGTGTGCTAAACAAGTTCAACACAGGTAGTGACCATAGATTGGTGAGATGTAAGATGCACCTCAACACTAAACTCGAACGTGGCAAGCTCATGAGACAAACAAAATGTGTTGACATAACCAACCTTAAAAAACACCATAATATCTTCAAGTTGGAACTGAAGAATGGATTCTCTGCTTTAGAAGGCCTAACATCGGAAGAAGTGGATATTTCTGAAGTTAACAGAAAAGTAACCAAAGCTCTTATGGAAACAGCAACAAAATTAGCTGGGTCTAAGAACAAGTTGCATGTGAACAAATTATCAGGAAAAACCAAAATGTTGATGCAAAAAAGAAGAGAGATGAGGACAACTAAAGAAGATGTGACTTCCAAAGTGGAATATATAGAGCTATGCAAGACAGTACGAAAAAGTATCACTGAAGACGTAAGGAAATTCAACTGTGAACTAGTAAGGAAAGCAATTGAAAACAACCAAAGCCTAAAGATAGCAAAGGGACATCTCAGTAAGAGAAGAAAACAGATTATGGCACTCAGAAAAGAAGATGGTTCTGTAACAAGAAATAGAGGCGAAATTTTGACAAGAGTAAAAGATTTCTACTCCAAATTATATGAAAGGGATGATACATGTACTCCAGACATCATGAAAGGTACCATCACCAGAGTTCTTCCAGTGCTCCCAGCAGAAGTTACACATGCAATCAAGAACATGAAGCGGGAAAAAGCTCCAGGAGAAGATGGAATTACTGTAGACATCATACAAGAAGCAAGTGGAGAAATCGAAACAGTACTCGCTCAAATTTTCACTCGATGCCTTATTGAAGGGAAGATTCCTGAGGATTGGAACAACGCTACAATGATCTTGCTACATAAAAAGGTGACATTGAGGATCTCAGGAACTACAGACCTATCAGCCTCCTATCAGTGGTTTATAAAATCTTCACTAAAGTTCTTTCACACCGCTTAAAGGTGACACTAGACATGGCTCAACCGAGATAACAAGCTAAATTCAGGAGTGGCTACGGCACAATAGGTCATATCCATGTACTGAGAGAACTAATTGAAAGAGCGAGGGAATATGAACTTCCATTGTGCATGGCTTTTATCGATTATGAAAAAGCCTTTGATTCGGTGAAACCATCAGCAGTTACAATGGCCCTGAAATCCTGCGGTATTGAAGATGCGTACATTAATATTATTAATAACATCTATGAAAATGCAAGTGCAGAGATTCGGCTGTTTGAAAATACAACACACATAAAAATTGGAAAGGGAGTGAGACAAGGTGACACTATATCTCCGAAGCTCTTTAATGCCACATTGGAAAATGTCTTTCAATCACTGAACTGGGAAAACAAAGGGAAAAGATTAATGGAGATTATCTAACCCGCCTGCATTTTGCTGATGACATAGTCATTTTTGCAACTACTCCATTAGAGCTGCGGAGTATGATCCAGGAACTTGCTGAGAAGAGTAAAGAAGTGGGATTAAAAGTGAACTTTCAGAAGACAAAAGTGATGTTCAATGCTTTTACAAGAAATGAAGATTTATCGATTGATGGAGAAAACCTGGAGATAACAGACACGAACATTTATCTTAGACAGCAGATATCAAGTGAGGGTCACATTGATGAAGAAATTAATCGGCGTATAAAACTTGCCTGGAGAGCTTTTGGAAGAAACAGCATAATTTTCAAGAGCAATATGCCATTATGTCTTAAAAGAAAAGTGTTTGATCAATGCATCCTTCCAGTGCTTACGTATGGTGCAGAGACGTGGACCTTAACTAAAAGAGACATACAAAGGCTGCAGACAACTCAAAGAAGCATGGAGAGGTGTATGCTTAGTGTAACCAGGAGAGATAAGAAGAGGAACTCGTGGATCCGAAAAATGACAAGAGTGGAAGACATCATGATCAGAGTTAAATCCCTGAAATGGCAATGGGCTGGGCATACTGCCAGAAGGACAGACCATCGATGGACAGCCGAAATTTTGGATTGGATTCCAAGGAACAGGAAAAGACCCAGAAGAAGACCACAGGGGAGATGGGTGGATGAAATTCGAAAGTATACGGGAGTGACATGGAGGAGACTGTCACAAGACAGACCATTGTGGAGGAAACTTGGGGAGACCTTCGACCAGCAGTGGATTGATAATGGTTGACAATGATGATGATTATATATATATATATATATATATATATATATTCTATAAAGAAGATACCTAAGCAAAAAAATACATATATAATTTTGCACCCTTCGTTTTAAATTCTAAAATTTTTTCCTTAGTCTTCAGTTTTGCTCTTAAGTATATATATATATATATATATATATTGGGTGTACAAATAAGTTTTAAAGCTTTAAAGCAGTTTTGTGTGACATATACTGCTAATTTACATATCCAACATTCTCCCGCATTGTTGTCGTGTGACCATAACTGGTCCATAGTATAAAATGTGACACAGAAGTTAGCCCAACAGTCAAATGCACTTGCACGTTGGTAGGTGAAAGATGGCAAGCAATACTGCATTTATTCGACACTGCATTCATTACAAATTTAATCGAGGAAAAGTGCTGCAAAAGCATGTGCATCAATCTGTTCTGTTCTGGGGAAGATTATTGTATGGAAAAGCATGTGTGAGTTTTGGTTTAGACGGTTTAAAGCTGGTGATTTTGATGTTAGTGATGAAGAACATAGTGGTGCCCCACAGAAAGTTGCACATGAGAAACTGCAAGCATTGCTGGATGAAGATTTATCTGAAATACAAAAAGAACTATCTGAACACCTGGGGGTAACTCTACAAACCATTTCCAATTGTTTAAGCTCAATGGGAAAGATTCAGAAGGAAGGATAATGGGTACTACATGGCCTGAACCATATGAACAAGGATGAGCGTGTCATGAGGTGTTTGAATATCTGTTGAATAAACAACACAAAAAATCTTTCTTGTGGAAGATTGTTACAGGCGACAAAAAGTAGATATGGTACGACAATCCCAAATGCAAAAAACACTGGGTAGATCCCAGTGAAACAAAGACTTTGACACCGAAATGCAATATTCACTCCAAGAAAGTTTTGCTGTGCATCTGGTGGGATATGAAGGGTGTGCTCTATTATGAACTATTGGAACAGAGTCAAACTGTTACTGCTGATCGCTACAAGCAAAAATTGCTGCAATTGAATCAGGAAATCTGTCTGAAACGTCCATTCACAGGCAAAGGATGGCGTCCCGTGAAATTACTGCATGACAACGCTACGCCGCATGTCGTGAAATTGGTCAAGGAAACGTTATTGACACTTGGCTGGGAAGTTTTGGAGCACCCGGCATATAGTCTTGACATATCCCCTTCAGACTATCATTTGTTCTAATCGATGCAACATGGTTTGTCTGCTGTACAGGTCTGGACATGTGACGAAGTGAAAAAATGGGTTGAGGATTTCATCATGTCACACGACGAAGTTTTCTTCATGGTTGAAATCTGTCAGCTGCCTTACCGATGGCGGAAGGTGATAGATAATGACGGCACATATTTTGATTCATAAAGGTATTGTGGTTTTCTCTCAAATTACGTGTTGTGTTGTCTTAAAATGCTTCAAAACTTTTTTTTACACCTAATAAATAACTGTGTGTGTGTGTGTGTGTGTGTGTGTGTGTGTGTGTGTGTGTGTGTGTGTGTGTGTGTGTGTGTGTGTGTGTGTGTGAGAGAGAGAGAGAGAGAGAGAGAGAGAGAGAGAGAGAGAGAGAGAGGGGGGGTGTTCGATAAGTATCCAGGTTTTTATTCCTATCAATTACAGGCGAGAAATTGAAAATGCATACATACATATCACTAAGCTGTTCTCTGAGATTCAGAGGTTAGCTCTGCAAAGAAATACAAACCACAAGATAAATTTTTAACTGATTATTTACTTACTATTGCCATATCAAACTTCTCCATTTGCAGTGATCTTGACGTACAACTCAGGCTTCACTGACATCCATCACATGTCATACACAAGACCTTCTTTACTTCATACTCATAATCTTTTTCTCATGCAGACACTCCTGAATCTGATCCTCCCATGACTTCCTTTGCCTTCCCCTGCCTTTCCTTTCTGCTGTGGATGCTAAAGAAAAGTTCTTAGTAAAAAAATTTCTCATTCTTTCAACATGGCCAAACCACTGAAGAATATTAGTCTCCACCTTGCTAACAACAATTTGCTTCAGATTACATAACTGCAACACATCTTCATTCCTCACACCATTAGAATCTGTCTTGCCACAAACCCCTCATAAGTAACTCATTTCTCCAGCACACAAACAACTCATATGTTTCTTCTGCAGTACCCAGGTTTCACTGCCATGCATCAGAGTAGGAACAATTACACTGTTGTACACAGTCATGCGGGCCTCTCTTGAGAACCCATCGTTCCGGTGAAAACCTCCTAAAGCAGCTATGACTTTCAATAAAGAATTCACTTGCCTACTAATTTCACCATTTAATTTTATTAGTTATCTTTGCCAAACATGCTTCCTAAATACACGAACTCATTCACCTGGTCAATCATTGTGCCATTTAGACTTATATTACATTCAGTGCTCACAGTTCCTTGATCAAAAACCATAACTTTGATTTTTCCCTTATTTATACTCAGTTTGAATTTTATACAAACTTCGTACATCCAGGGCAATACTCTGCAACTCATTGCTCTTTGCCAACAGAACTGTGTCATCAGCATACAGCAATCTGCTCACACAGATATTACCAAAACTTATAAACTAGTATTGTCCATCTTGGTATCACGCATGCATGCATCCATAAATATATTAAACAGCCATGGTAACATTACACATCTTTGTCTGACTCCCGCACCAATAGAAAACCATTTTGATACACCACCATTCACTTGTACGAAGCTCTACTGCCAGCATATATGGCTTTTACACTATTAAGTAGATTCCCAGTAACACCATATTCATTCAATATCTTCCACAAAAGTGTCCTATTTACGCTGTTGTAAGCTTTCTCTAAATCTATGAAGGCAGCAAAAACTTCTTTACCAACAACCAAATACTTCTCAATCATCATGCATAATGCAAAAATTTGGTTAGTGCAGTCTTTACCAGGCATAAAATCACTCTGAACATCTCACACTTTCTCTAATGTAAGACCTCATACTTTTCCAATAATGGCCTTACCAAAACACTTTCCCTGGCACACTCAGTAGGCTAATACGACAATAGTTCTTGCAGTCAGTCTGACCACCTTTTCTCTTATACAAGGGAACAATGATAGCATCCTTTCAATCTTGAGGGACCATTTCTAACTCCCAACACAACTGGCAAATTTCAGTTAACCAGTCAATTAAAGAGGCACTGCCATATTTCAACATCTCAACAGGTATGCCATCAACTCCCGTATCCTTACCATTCTGAAGAGATTTTAGAGCTTTACACACTTCTTCTCTTGTTATCCCTCCTGTGCTTGCATCCTTCACTGTGACTTCATCTGCTTCTGCCTCATAAATCACCTTTGCTTTCTTGATCTAATAACTCACAAAAGTATTCACCCCATCTTTCACTTAACTCATTGGGCTCCCATATCATTCCCCCGATGCTGTTCTTCACACAACTTACAACTTTGTTTCCCCTATTTTTCCTGAGTCTCGCATACTTCCAGGAAGTTTTTCTATCTTTCCAAAAAGCCAATTCATGCCTTTCCACCTTCACCGTCCTATCGTTTGCCTTACTATGTCGAACCAGTTTAGCTGCTTCATGCTTTTTGCAGCGATATTCATCCACAGAAACTCTACCTTGCAACATCCCCAATTAGGCTTCCTTCTTTCTCTTTACTGCCTCTTCAATCTCTCTATTCCACCAAGCATCACCTCCATTGTTACCCACTATTATGGTGCCACGTACCTAATAAATAAGAAATACACGATGCATAAATGTGATACTCATATATGCAGGATGCATAACTTGACTTTAACAACTTGACATAACTTGACAAAGTCACTTTTCTACGTATTTTCTATTCAGCACAATGCATTTCCACCACTGATGAACAAGTCAATTCATTCCGGTAGCAAAGAAATCAGCAGGGCTGTTGTGAATCTATTGACAGAAAGCCGCTCACAGATTGTCCATACTCTCATAGTGGTGGCTACAAAGACTGTGCCTAGTCCACACTCTAGGCAGGGTGTGAAGAATGGTCCACCTCTGTTTTGCAATTTCTGCTTGCACTGGTTTAGCAATATGCAGGCGATCGTCATCGTGCTAAAGCAACACTTGATTGTTTTCAGTGTTGGTTGTTTAGTCTGGATACGCTGCACAAGTTTTCTTAGTGTCTTCACATAGGCCTTTGCATTTATGTTTTCAGTTTTTGCCAAGTACTTTTAAAACAAGGATACCATGTTTATCTCAAAAGATAGTAGACATGACTTTTTTCTGATTTGCTAACCAGCAGTAATTTAATTGATTTCCAACCTGCTTGGATGGTAGACCACCCCTTTTCTTTCTTAGGTAGAACTCCTAAACCCTCTCATCATTTAAAAAGTGTAGTGTGCTTTTCAGTAATGCAAGTACAGTATGAACAAATCCCTTTGCATCTCTGATAGTGTCTTTTTTGTAGTAAGTGCATAATGCACATGCCCCTAATCCTCTCACAAGCCTTTGACATCAGTAGCAGGGAAAATACACATGTGACATTTAGTGGGGGTGAAAGTTAGAACCAAGCTTATATTGAGTCTTGAAAAAAATAATTCAAGCAAGCACTTCTGTGAAATGCACGTAGCGGGACACAAACCATGTGTCTCCTGGCATTAAGCCATCCATGATTTGATACCATTGTGGCAGTGGTGAGCTTTGAAGACAATTGCTGTTCTGTGTAGGACTTAAGATGCTGTGCGGTTAAAGGGATGTAACTGTCCTCATGACATTCCGTACACCTTGGACCATTTTGGCCAGGCCTTCGTTACACCCTACAGGTGTTAAATTGCTGCCATAACTGTGAAACCACTCTGGGGAGGATGTAAAGTCCCTTGTGACCCAGGCCTGAGATTGGCCTGTTTCTAATCATCTTATTGCTCTCCATTGGAATGCTTCTTGCAATCGCTGTCAACTAGCAATTCCTCTGCCGTTCTATGTTGGCTTTTAAGTATATAACTCAGTTTACATATTGGACAGCATTTTGCTCTCCGATATGCAAATTTCACTGCGAGCATTTATTTCTGATGCTGTTTGCATGTTGTTGTGTTGGCATACTTCGAGTTCAAATAATGACCATTATGCATACAATATTAGAACTACCATATTTCATAACAAAAAAAAAAAAAAAAAAAAGATCGGTGCTTTGCCACAGTATATATATTCACATTTGTAAGACTTCAGAAATGGTAATGCTAATGATACTTTTGAATTACTTTTCTGTAGTTATTTATTCCATAATATTCATACAATGAAAAAAGAACATTGAATTATATTTTACTGGTAGCAAAAATAAGAATATGATAATCAAAGGATGAAGGGTTCTTAATCAAGTTGTCAGTCTCCATTTTTTTGTGTATCATCTTTTTTACAGTTCTTTGAACAAACAAAAACTTATCGTGATTCACCTTTGTTCATCAGTGACATCAGGCATAATCTTTCATGGCTTCATATCATGCAAAACAACACAATTAAATAAATCATGTCTTCAGTTGAAATTCATTAGAATACCAGTTTCACACGCGAAGTTTCATTTTAGAAAACATCAACACTCTGAGATGGAATGCTTCTGTTCTGACTTCACAAACAACATCTAGGAGTCTACCCAACATTCCTTACAGGTAGCAACTTAGTCTCTATGGTAACCAGTTCGCAAATAAACAGGCATGCAGGCGTGTATCTTTAAACACAAGGACGCAAGTCAACACATACGTTCTATGAACATCATAACATTTCATTGAGCGCTTTGGATTATTGTCCACTATTACCTTCTGAACTGTAATTTTGGACACCAGTGTACTTGGGTAGGCTGTAGGTTACCTTCCAACAGGAAGATCAGGATCTTCCTAGATTGCTCGACAGGAGTGAAGAGCTTCGTCATGTCTGAAGCCTTCACTCCCTTTGCATAGCTCCATTTAAACCTCCTCCTGAGTGTAATGAGTTGGGACTTCATTCAATACATAATTTTTTTCCAGCCTAATTCGCATGGCCTTGTGCTGGACAAATTCTTATCTAAGCTCTTTTATGTAGTTGACAGGTTGGACTTGTTTGAGTACAGCTTCTCCTGCTTCCTTCTGATTATAGATTGTTGAACTACATGCATGTTATGTTCACAAAGAGATTAAAAATACTCAGAAGCTTTCAGCTGAGCTTAGGCCTTAATTGCCTGTAAACATTTGGATCCAGACTTTTTTCCAGATGTGGTGTTTCAAGTTCATGATTGCCGCCCCGGTGGCGCAGTGGTCTAAGGCGCTGGCCTCTGATCATTCGGCCGTAAGGGGTCCGGGTTCGAATCCCGGTCAGGCATGGATGTTGTGTTTGTCTTACGGCACTGGCTCTCTCCCTTCCCTGGAACCAGTGACCCTAAATTAGGGACGGGCGACTGCTTATAGCCCATTGAGTTGCTCACGGTGATCGTTAAACTTCCAATCAAAAAAAAAAAAAAAGTTCATGATTATTGCTAACTGATGGGGACAAAACAAGGGCTACTGGTATTGCAGCCAGAAGATTTGTAAATTTCAGTGCTCTCATGAAAACACAAAGCCCTTTTATTGACAAAAGGAGCAGTGCTCTCGGCATTACTCCAGAGAGGCTCTGCTGAAGTATCTGAAAGTGAGAATTGCCATGGAGAAATTAGATCTGCCTAGGGTGACATCTGTTTTTTGCTTGGCCAATCATTTATTGATACTGTGAAAGAGGGATGCAAACAGTGGTACCAGTTGAAGTGGAGACAGGAATTCTCTGCACACTACAGTGGGGGGCATTCAGGAGTTAGACTTTATCTCTGTCAAGGAGGACTGTCCATTCTTCTGAGGTTAATCAACGGTTTCAATTTGCTGACTGTATTCCATTCCTTTACCAGTCTACCTGCCAGTTGCATCAAATTGTCAAATCTTATGGTTATTTGATTAGTATAAAATCTTATTCTCTGTGACAGAGATAAAGTTTACAGAATTCCTATCCACTTCAGCTGGTCCAACTGTTTACATTGGCAGCACCTTTTGCAGCATCAATGAACAAAAAGTATGTTACTCTGGACCCAATTCCTCCATGGTGATTCTCACTCTCACTGATACTTCAGAAGAGCCTCTCTGCAGTAATTGCTCCTTTCATCAATAAAAGGGTTTTGCATTTTCATGACAACACCAAAATCTCCACGTCTTCCAGCTGCAATACCGATAGCTCTTGTTTCGTCCCCATCATTTTGGAAGTTCGTCATCAGTTTGCAACAATCGTGACTATAAACTTGAAACACCACATCTGGCACGCCGTCTAGATCCAAATGTTTACAAGTGATCAAGGACCAAGCTGGGCTGAAAGCTTCTGAATATTTTTCTCTTTATGAACATAACATGCATGTAGTTCAACAATTTATAGTTTTTGGTTATATGTGTGTATTGCATCTCACCTGTTCCTTGTGATTTTTCAGATTTGTGGTAACTGTATACTTCATGCTTTATTACTTCTTTTGTTAGCTCATTGGGCTCCCTATTTGGAGGCTCTAATTGACTTTTTATGGTGAGGACTGTGTCAGGTGACTTGATGAGATCTCAGAGTTCAAACTGCAATAGTGTATGCAATCAGCTGACTGTTTCTAGGGAATTTTCCTCAATTGAGGGGGAAACGGGCATTCTTATTGGCCCATAGAGGTATTTGGAATGAATTCCTTAGATACTAAAATGGTTTTATTGTCATGTTGTATGACATAGAACTCCTTTATTTCATCCCAGTTAATGGTCTGTTTTTTTTTTGGGGGGGGGGCTTTTGGAGTTTATGTATATATATATATTCAGGATGTTTTGGCTTGTTGTGTATTTTTGTTGTGGGGTCATTCCATGTCAAATCAACACAGTCATTTCCCTCACCATCTTAGATTTATATAAAATTCGCATACATAAGAATCTTCCGTGAATTCGCGGAATTCCGCTTTTTTTGTTATCATTTGGGTCATTCTCAAGATCGATGCAGAACTGAAGATAATTTTTGGGGGGTAGGGGGTAGGGAAGAATCGTTTTCCATCTGGGATCATTTTTGGTATTCTCAAGATGAATGCACCACTGAACGGCAATTGGGGGTGATAGTGGGGGAGGGGATTCGTTTTCCATTTGAGGACAGAATTCCGCCCTTTGAAATTTTTGAAAACGAAAGTTGAAGTGAAGATTTCTCCCGTCATCGTTTTTTTTTATATATATATATTACTTTCCCCGATAAATGTTTGCACTTAAGCTTGATAAGGGAAGGGAAATTTTCCAAAAAGGGAAGTGACAAAAATTTAAAATTTGTTAGAATCAATGCATGGTGTCTGAATGTATTCATATTCTGTAAGGTACACCATTTATTTAAAGTAGTAGCTTTGATATCATGCATTCATGGTCCTCAGGCTAAAAGTTCTTTCATCATGATGGCTAAATTATTGTCATCTGAGGGAATAAAAGGAAATAAATATTAAGAAAAGTGGTGAAGAAATGGGAAGGGAATGATATCAGCAGAAAGGAAAACTAAGCAAAGATTGCAGTGCTGCTGCAGAGTCAACAAAAGACAAATATGGCCATGGAACTTGCTGAGAAGAAAGCAACACGAGAAAAATCGAGCTGATGTTCTAGCAAGTACAAATAAAATGGGGGAAAAAAATAGTGGTGTGCTCTAAATATCTACATGAATAAATTAAAGTGAACAATTCCATCTTAGTCATGCTGTGTTATATACACACTTTCTCATCGTGTGTTTTGATTTTTCACCCAGTTAAAAAGTTCAGCTTTTTTGTTCCTTGGTCGGTCTCATGTATGAATTCGGTGAACTAATATACCTACTTTAGAAGAAAGTAAAGCACACAAAATTTTAACCTCCTGGCATATTAGTTTTTGAGTTACGTGCATTTAAAAATTGCCAAAAAAGCCTAAATTAAAAAGCCTAAAAATTAGTTTTTGAGTTACATCCATTTAAAAATGGCCAAAAAAAGCCAAATTAAGCCTCTGATGGCAACATTTAAATTATCATAACTCCTGTTCTAATTGACGTACGGAAACAATCATGGTGTTGTTTTAAAGCTCTTTAAATAAGTTCTAAAATGATATCAAACACATAAGGTTGTTGAAAGAAATAATTTTGAAGGCCGTGGTATTTGACCTTTGACCTTGAATTACGAAAAATCGAATTTCGTATTTGTCACTATATTTTTTCCCTGAATACTAATTTTCAAAATAGGCACTCAATAGGATCTTACGTAAAAAAATTCATGAAATACAATATTTACATATTGACATGTACATATCTAAACCCTTTTGCAGGCTACAAGTTAGGGTTTCCATGAGCACAATTTTGCATTTGCTGCCACAGTTTCTTTTTCAGTTATAGTGTAGATTCTTCCTGTTACTGTGGATGGCTCGACTATTGTTAATACATCTTGAACAGGTACCAAAAGTACATCTGGCTTATTTGGAAATTTGAATGATGGAGAAGATCCTGATGGATGAAGAAAACTTACTTTAACTTGTGCATTATCTTCACCAGTATCAATCGCGCATGTCACCCACCATTTTCTATCATAAACAGTAGTCACAAATCCTTTGATATCACTGATATGAAGTTCTCCTTCTAATTTGGTAACTCATTGAACTTTTGATAAGAATGACACAGAATACACTTTAGTGCAAATTGTATCTGCTGTCAAAGGAATAAACGAGTGGAGCTTCTGAGTCCCAGCAATTGTGCAGGATTGTTCAAATCGTTCTTTCAATTTCTTTTCTTCAATTAAATAGTCATTTGTTGTGCTGTATTTGAATGACCCTGAAGGAATATTATGGCCTGCCCACTCAAACAACTGTTTAGGAGTCATAATCTGTTGATTGTACGGGCGTTGTAGGTTGGCATGTGCAGCCAACTGTTTCACTGAACCTGCTACTCCATCACACGCTCCTTTTCTATGAGCTGTTCATGTGAACTGCCACTTGGCAGGTACTCAAAAATGTTCTCCATGATAGCAAAGATTTATGAATTTTTTCTTATTTTTGTAACGTGCTGCCGCACCATCAGAAAAGTAAAATATCTTTTTTGTTAATGTTGGGTGCATCTTATCTTTAAGAAAGTTTATTAATAGTTCCTGAAATAAATGAACTGCAACAGTATCATGAATCAGACACTATGAAATAATTACAAAACTAACGTGTTGCAGTCTTCCTTCATCATCAGTGAAATATGTAACACATGGGTGGATTGTTGCCTGAGAATTATTCCAATGAAATCCTTGTACTTCGTCTTGAAGTACAAAAGAATAGTTTCTGCAAAATAAAATATTACCAGAAACTGGCCTGGTTGTAGCCTTAATTTTAAATCTGCCTGAAACATTGATTGTTGTTTTGCAATAAAGGAATGGCAAAGAAGAATTTGTAACTTTTCACAGAATGAAACAAGGAAATCATCGGACGATTTGGTGACAGTCTCTAGTGTAGATCTTTCCACAGATAACCACTGTTTATACATTATAGTATCCACCATATTCTCATCCATCAGGTTTCTTAACCTCTTTCAGAATTGACATATGTCAGCTCCCACACATTCTTTAGAATTCCCTAGGTAACAAGCAGGCTGAGGAGGATTACAAATTATTACAGCTATGCCATCCTTATAGGTTTTCAAAGGAACATTTTCTTCAGACATTAATTCAGCAATTTTCCCACCTATCATCATTAATTTATAATATTGGTGGATAGTGCACTCACAAATGGACTGTGTTCCACTTGCATCTGCAAGAATGCAGTGTTTTGGACGAAGTTCACAAAATTTTGAAAATCCAATTTTATAACCCAGGTAGTTTTCCCTAAATAATGCATAAAGTTCCTTAAGATTGCTCAGAACAAGCCTTTTCTGTTTAGAAATTCGATTTCCATTTAATTGCTTTACAGATACAATATTTTTTGCTTGGCAATTATTCTACTAACAATGTCGAATTCATAAAATCCTCTCACGGTATTAGCCACATTTTCGGCTAATGACTTTCCAGGTTTTTGGATTGAGTGATGATAAAATCCCTTTTCCTTCACTAATTCTTTGGCCTTTCACACCATAATTTATAGTTAGAAGCTTTAAACTCTCTTTGAATTTGTCTTATGCTCCAACTTTTCGGCAGAATAGTAAGAATTTGCACCTTTTCACTACGGCTTGTGGATGGACGAAATTTTGCTTTGAGTTGACATATCATTTCACTTTCCACAGGTATCACGTGGACCTCAGCATTAGTACGATCTAATTCAAACAACCTTTCCATTGCAATTCTTACCTTCTTAGACTTTTTTGTTGGATATTTCTGTAGTTTAAGTTTTTTCTTACTCACTGGTGACTCTCTCAAGATATTGAAACTACGATTTAATCAATCTAGTGCTTCTTCACGATGTAATTTCATTAGTTCATCATCACAATCTTTGTTGGTCCAGGTAGTTCTTCTTGGGAACTAGATTCCAGTGCTGGGCTATCTTTTGATGCACATATTTCGTTTCTGCATCTGTCGCATATCATTTGGCCAACAAATTCAGGAAATTGTTCACAAATCCACTTAAAAGTAGGGTGCAGACTTTTTCTTTTGCAAGAATGTTTCTCTTTCCCCAGAGGGTTACAACATCTGTTTAACCACTGCTTGTTCATTGTTCTTTTTCAGAATCCTGTAAGGGACAAGAAAAGTTAACTCTTATAAAACCATTTATAAACAATTCTAGTGAAATATAGAGTCAGTGTAGCAATTTTCATAATGACTATGCTGTTTAAGCTTACGAGGTTTGGCTTTTTAAACTAAAACCCAAATTGCAAACCAAACCCCTCGGAATCAACCAATCAGCTGTAATTCAAACCAAAAGTAAGGATGATTACAAACCAAAACCATCTGAATCAACCAATCAGCTATAATTCAAACTTAAAACTGAATTACAAACCAAAGCCTACTGACCTCAAGTTTTAATTCAGATCAAAACTTTAAACTGTTGAATAAGAAATGTCAAAAAAATAAATGAAAATTAAAGTTATTGTATAGAAATCCAAACTAATATATGTATGAATGCCAAGAAAAAGACATGGAAGAATTTCATAATTGCCTTTCACATAACCTTATTTAAGGCCTAAATTTAAAATTGTTACACATTTGGTTAAGACGAAATATTCATGAAAAACAATCGTAGTAAAATATATATGATTTTCAATAATTTGAGGTCATGTACAAAGACCTGAAAAAGTTTTTCTACATACATTATATGCTTAGTATTATTTTAAAGATCAATTGAATATCGTTAAAGAAAGTATTAATGTGTACTTGTATATTGATAACATTGAACAAGATGACATAGTTTAAATATATGCAGAATGTATATTTTCTGTGTCTAATAATTATTATTATTTATTATTTTTATTTTTGTGTGTGTGTGTGTGATCCCATTGAGTGTCCATTTTGAAAATTGGTATACATAGAGTTACGATGTTGTAGTATTCAGGGAAAAAATATAGTAACAAATACAAAATTGGATTTTTAGTAATTCAAGGTCAAAGGTCAAATACCATGACCTATAAAATTATTTCTTTCAACAACCTCATGTGTTTGGTATTATTTTAAAGCTTATTTAAAGAGCTTTAAAACAACATCAGGATTGTTTTTGTACATCAATTAGAACAGGAGTTATGATAATTTAAATGTTGCCATCAGAGGCTTAATTTGACTTTTTCGGCCATTTTTAAACGGATGTAACTCAAAAACTAATATGCCCAGGAGGTTAAAATTTTGTGTGCTTTACTTTCTTAGTAGGTATATTAGTTCACAAAATTTCATATAAATCTGAGATGGTGCAGGAAAAAATGGCATTTTTTTGTGTTGATTTGACATGGAATCACCCTGTGGGCCATTTTTTGTCATAGTATCATTACTTAATGCTTCCCTGACAAGAGAATTCAGGCAACCCTCAACATTTTCAATTTATTTAGCCACTTCATATATATTATGAACTGCAGAATTAAAATTTATGAGATTCCTAATTTCTTGGTTTAGAGATTTTGCTTTCAATCACCACTATCATCATATGGGCAGGTCAGTCATTCCATGTTAAATCAAACAAGGGTCTGAACTTTGATCCAGATTTGCTTGATTTTTGGTACATTGGTAGCACCTATGGAGCGCATGAAAAATCAAAGTTTTTAGATTTTTTGAAGCAGTAGGGTTTTTTTTTATACAAATTTCTGAAAATTGCAAAATTTAGATTTTATACAAAAATGCCTATAAATCTATGACCCTTGGTCATAGAGAGATAATCTACAGCTCATTTTAAAGCTTTTTAAAAGAGATTTAATTTGATATGCAGAACATACTAATTGTGAAAAAAAAAAAACATTTTGACTGAGTTTCAAAATTTTCGTTTTTTTTTTTTTTAAATCTCAAAAATGCCATTTTTAATTTTTTGGGGAAAAATATATGCTCAATTGAGATATTTCATGAGAGTTTATATGCAAAATTTCAGAATGGGATTGTATTTTTGAAAATTTTTTGAAATACGCATTACATTAGATTTTAGTGATACACCACGAGAATGAAATGCTCAGCATTTGATTTCTCTGCAGAATTGAATTGTAATTACATAACACTGGATTTAAATGTTAATTTTTATGGTTTTTCCTGTGTTTAGCAGTGAAAAAAATGATAGAATTGAATGTTGCACCTTACACAAATTCCAACTCAAACTAATGAAAACAACAGTAATTAATTGTTTCTTTTTGTAAACTGAAAAACTGGTTTGCACTTACCAAGCTCAATCATTAATTCCAAAGAGTAAAATGTGTTCTTGAGCATAAAGAATGTGTTGTTTTAAATTTTACACACTTTTGTCACCAGGAGACAAGTGAAAATGTTTACAAAAAGTCTTGTTTCTGTACTAAGGAATAAGAAATTCACTTCATTGGAGAGAGAGAGAGAGAGAGAGAGAGAGAGAGAGAGAGAGAGAGAGAGAGAGAGAAGAGAGAGAGGGGGGGAGGGAGAGAGAGAGGGGGGAGTTTTAAGTTTTTGTTATAAAACAATTTTGAAAATCTTGAAGGGTTACTTTTACTTAATGTATAAACACATCCTGTTCGATTTAAGGCTCTCGTAAGTTAGCACAGCATCAACTGCAGTATGTTGAATATCTAGACCATCAGGAAAGATGAATGAAATAAATGGTCCTCTCAGGTGGAGCAAGCTGACTTTTCATTTGGCATTCATATTATGTTTGACAAGAACACATGCCAGCCACCATGCTACATCATGTTCAGCCATAATATAACCAGAAGATGCAGTGGGAGCTGAATAAGAGCTCACAAAGGAAGGATTTTCAGACACAAGATGGATAAGTTCATTGTCACTGAATTAATTGAAAGCTGGGTAATATCAGGTTATGACTTAGAGATTTGTCATAATATGAATAAGATCAGATTAAGGCAAATAATTCTTTACAAAAAATTTAAAGTTATATGCAAAACATTTCTCACCAGGAACTCTATCCAATGCAATATAGGTTTACTTAGCGGAGAAAATATGTATTACTTGAAAAAAAAAACTGTACCCGAAATAGTGTTCTTTGTAAATGGTATCGATTGGTAGAGTGTTTTTGATCGGGTATTCTAAAGCAATTCATCATCATCATCATCATTGTCAACCATTATCAATCCACTGCTGGACGAAGGTCTCCCCAAGTTTCCTCCACAACGGTCTGTCTTGTGCCAGTCTCCTCCATGTCACCCCTGCATACTTTCGAATTTCATCCACCCATCTCCTATGTGGTCTTCTTCTGGGTCTTTTCCTGTCCCTTGGAATCCAATCTAAAATTTCGGCTGTCCATCGATGATCTGTCCTTCTGGCAGTATGTCCAGCCCATTGCCATTTCAGGGATTTAACTCTGATCATGATGTCTTCCACTCTTGTCATTTTTCGGATCCACGAGTTCCTCTTTTTATCTCTCCTGGTTACACCAAGCATGCACCTCTCCATGCTGCTTTGAGTTGTCTGCAGCCTTTGTATGTCTCTTTTAGTTAAGGTCCACGTCTCTGCACCATACGTAAGCACTGGAAGGATGCATTGATCAAACACTTTTCTTTTAAGACATAATGGCATATTGCTCTTGAAAATTATGCTGTTTCTTCCAAAAGCTCTCCAGGCAAGTTTTGTACGCCGATTAATTTCTTCATCAATGTGACCCTCACTTGATATCTGCTGTCCAAGATAAACGTACGTGTCTGTTATCTCCAGCTTTTCTCCATCAATCGATAAATCTTCATTTCTTGTAAAAGCATTGAACATCACTTTTGTCTTCTGAAAGTTCATTTTTAATCCCACTTCTTTACTCTTGTCAGCAAGTTCCTGGATCATACTCTGCAGCTCTGATGGGGTAGTTGCAAAAATGACTACGTCATCAGCAAAACGAAGATGGGTTAGATAATCTCCATTAATCTTTATCCCCTTGTTTTCCCAGCTCAGTGACTGAAAAACACCCTCCAATGTGGCATTAAAGAGCTTCGGAGATATGGTGTCACCTTGTCTCACTCCCTTTCCAATTTTTACGTGTGTTGTATTTTCAAACAGCCTAATCTTTGCACTTGCATTTTCATAGATGTTATTAATAATATTAATGTATGCATCTTCAATACCGCAGGTTTTCAGAGCCATTGTAACTGCTGATGGTTTCACCGAATCAAAGGCTTTTTCATAATCGATAAAAGCCATGCACAATGGAAGTTCATATTCCCTCGCTCTTTCAATTAGTTCTCTCAGCACGTGGATATGATCTATTGTGCTGTAGCCACTCCTGAATCCAGCTTGTTCTCTCGGTTGAGCCATGTCTAGTGCTACCTTCAAGCGGTGTGAAAGAACTTTAGTGAAGATTTTATAAACTACTGATAGGAGGCTGATAGGTCTGTAGTTTCCGAGATCCTCAATGTCACCTTTCTTATGTAGCAGGATCATTGTAGCGGTGTTCCAATCCTCAGGAATCTTTCCTTCATTAAGGCATCGAGTGAAAATTTGGGCGAGTACTGTTTCGATTTCTCCACTTGCTTCTTTTATGATGTCTACAGTAATTCCATCTTCTCCTGGAGCTTTTCCTCGCTTCATGTTCTTGATTGCATGTGCAACTTCTGCTGGAAGGACTGGAGGAACTCTGGTACTGGTATCTTTCATGATGTCTGGAGTGCATATATCATCCCTTTCATATAATTTGGAGTAGAAATCTTTCACTCTTGTCAAAATTTCGCCTCTATTTCTTGTTACAGAACCATCTTCTTTTCTCAGTGCCATAATCTGTTTTCTTCCCTTACTGAGATGTCCCTTTGCTATCTTTAGGCTTTGGTTGTTTTCAATTGCTTTCCTCACTAGTTCACAGTTGAATTTCCTTACGTCTTCAGTGATACTTTTTCTTACTGTCTTGCATAGCTCTATATATTCCACTTTGGAAGTCACATCTTCTTTAGTTGTCCTCATCTCTCTTCTTTTTTGCATCAACATTTTGGTTTTTCCTGATAATTTGTTCACATGCAACTTGTTCTTAGACCCAGCTAATTTTGTTGCTGTTTCCATAAGAGCTTTGGTTACTTTTCTGTTAACTTCAGAGATGTCCACTTCTTCCGATGTTAGGCCTTTTAAAGCAGAGAACCTGTTCTTCAGTTCTAACTTGAAGGTATTATGGTGTTTTTTAAGGTTGGTTATGTCAATAGATTTTGTTTGTCTTATGAGCTTGCCACGTTCAAGTTTAGTGTTGAGGTGCATCTTACATCTCACCAATCTATGGTCACTACCTGTGTTGAACTTATTTAGCACACTGCAGTCTTCTATGACGAATTTTTTGTTACACATAATAAAATCAATTTCACTTGTCGTCCCATTTGGATGTCTCCATGTCCATTTCCTGTGTGGCTTTTTCTTGAAGAAGGAGTTCAAGATGAAAAACCCTTCTGCCTCTGCAAACTCAACGAGAGTATTTCCACGCTGGTTTCTGTTGCCATGACCGAATTTACCTACTGAAGTTTCATTCTGTTGCCGTTGCCCTATTTTTGCATTGAAATCTCCCATAATTATTTTCAAGTGCTGCTTACCTTTATTATTTAGATGACAAATTTCCTCATAAAATTCTTCAATTTCTTCTTCAGGATGACTTGTGGTGGGTGCATAAGTTTGAATAATCTGAGCCTGGTATCTTTTCGAGAGTTGGATAACAAGTCGTGCAGCTCTGTCAGAGGAACTTTCAACTTCTACAACTTTATCCTTCAGTTTCTTGTTTATTATAAATCCAACACCACTAGTTCTGCCAGTATCTGTCCCACGATAGTAGAAGAGATGTCCACTTTTCAGTTCGATGAGATCTTCTCCTTTTCTCCTTACCTCACTTAGCCCCACGATGTCCCACTTGATCCTTTGTAGTTCCTCTTCCAATTCAAGAAGCCTTGAATCAGAAGATAGGGAGCGTCCATTGTAAGTAGCCAAGGTCAGCATCAGATGGCAGCCTAGTCTGGTCCTCCGGGGATTCTTAGCACCCTCTGCCTTCATGTCGCACTGGCCGCTGCCTTGGCCAGGTACATTCCAGCTGCCGGAGACTGAGGGCCAAGATTTAAGTTGTGGAATCATTTTGGAGGGGTTTGGCCATAACTCACCACGCTGGCCAAGCGGGTTGGTGAGTGTGGGATAGAATTTCCTCTGATCCCGATGGTATAGTTATTATATGGAATAAAATACATTTTGAATTTGATAGCATCTGCATTTATGCCTGCTAGCAGCCAAGTTGCATGTGAAAAGAAAGGATCATTGTTCTCACATTTCAATCTTCCCAATGCAAAAAGAATTTTTCAAATTAGATTAATACTTGCAGAAATACTGTGTCCACAGATGGACAATGTTATAACATAAGCATGTACTATTTTTTTTAATAAAAGATGTGCTAAAAAAGGTGGACTGAAATATCAGGTTTTCTAAAACAGTAGCCAGGTAATTCTGTGTACCTAGTTCATTTTTATTCTACTGTACTGTGATGAATCAAACATTTTGAATACATTCTGAAATATTTGCACTTTAAAAAAATACAGATCAAAGTGTAAAATAAATACACATTTAAAGATGTGGTAAGTATGTAATTAAATTTTAATTTTCTTGATAACTCAAATTTATGACCTCGTTTTTTTCGCACTTCCTTCAGATTCAACTTGTCGATAGTCAACTGTATTCAGAACATTATTTTATGTATCCTTGATAGTGTTGGAAAGTAGCACACTGTGATTAGCAACATTACTTACAGTAGTGCACTACTTTTATTGTAATTTGTAGTGTAGTGTAACTACAAAAATTATAAAGTAGTTTTGTTTGTAATGTGTTGCAAAAAAATCAAGTTGTTAATGAAATTTAGTGCTAAATTTGTGCTGCTTTACATGTTAGAAGGAACAAATCTTACTATGACAGCAGGAAATCATTTGCCAAATTCAGCTTGACCTTTGGCAGAACTACTGTTGTCCAGTAGTATGCATGACTTTTACAGTGCTAGGTCATAGGTTGTGACCGTGGGTTAGGCATAAAGGGGAGGGGGATTATAATGAGGCTAAAGAGATATCACCAAGGGGTAAGAACAGTAAAAAAACTGGGAACTTGCTAAACAATCAAAGTGAATTTTTGACCCCTCTTGTAAAGCCAATTCTTTTAGAGAGTTGTTGCAATCCCTTTGTCCGAGCTTACCTCCTAGTTTCAGTTTCACAATTCCTTAGCTAAGAATGAGAGCTGAAGTAGAACTTCTTTGGGCAGTTTCCAATAATTAATTGTTGTAAAGTAAAAAGCAAAACAACAAAAAGAAATAATATTATTGTGCACACTTCTGGTTCCAGAGGCAGGAGTAGTTCTGCTGTTGGCATTCTTTGCAATTTGTGGGGGTGGGGTGGGGGGTTGGTGATGGCAAAAAGTTTGGGCGATTACCTTTTTGTACTATTATAACACTTCTGTAATAAAAATTGAATTTGCTGAACAGGTTGGCGAAACTTTAAAAAAGCCAGAGCAACTGCTGAGAGGCAAAAGCTTTTTGGCTTCAAAATCATCCACGTCAAACTTAAAAACTTCATCTCTAAGCCAGTGTTTTGCCATTCTTTTTTTCTAGTAGTTATGAGTTCTATGCACGTGTGTGTGTGTGAATGAGTGGCGAATTTCATTTATTTTCCATGCATGAATGAGCCTTTCACTTTAATTTCTTTATTCAGTAATTTACTTGGGAGTTCTAAAGAACGCATCTGAGCATTTGTTATTCACTACTAACTGAACCTGTGTGTTCCTAATTTACTATTACAGCATCCATTGCACATTGATGCATCATTTACAACTAATGTTATTTAATTTCATAACACAGTTCTTTGTATTTACTAGAAATATGAAATAATTTTTGTTAGTGGTTTTTGACATGGCTATGATTTGATGAATTTAGATCTTGTGCTGAAATGTAGTGTTATCCAAATGTTACTGCTCCTCATGTTTCCTTCATGAACACTGTTGATATGAAGCCTAACTTTAGATTTGATAAATTCATTTGATTCAAAGTACAGAGTTCAGTAACATTCTGAAAACAAAATTTTTTTTAGTAAGGTTAATGTAATAAAAGCATGCAGTATACACGGTCGTATCAGAATAATATGACCACCCCTGAAATCCCAGTGTACCTGCCCAGGTGCGTCACAGAGTGCACGTGAGAAGGTCGACCACACAGAGATATAAGCAGTCGGCCAAGAGAGATGAGCCATAGAGCGCGACATGAGCACAATGGGCAGAAGTAGTGATTTGATGGATGTTCAAAAAGGAATGATCATCGGCTACCTCACCAAGGGTGGAAGCATCTCAGAAACAGCTGACTTTGTGGGCTATTTGTGAGGTGATGTAGTAAGAGTGTACGAAGAATGGACCACTGTCCCACCGAATACTTCCCAATGTCATAGCTGTGGAGCCAGAAAAGCCATCGACCCTAGAGGAGAACGTCACCTCTATTGACTGGTAAAAGGTAATCTACGCACAACAGTGCAGCAATTGACCACGCAAATGGACGCTGGGGCACCCAGGTATGTGTCCCCGATAACAGTAGAGCGAACCCTGTTACACATGGGACTACCGTTGTTGGACATTGAAAGGGTGGGTAAAGGTTGCCTTCTCTGGCGAATCAAGGTTTATACTCCTCAGAAGTGACAGGCCGTGGTGGATATGGCATCAGACACACAAGAACCAACACCCGGACACGCATGTCAGTCAAGTACAGGCCGGTGGTGGCAGTGTACATGTCTAGGGGGATGTTTTCCTTGTATGACCTGGGACCACTAGTACCACTCCATAGGTCCCTGAACACCAATGGCTACCTGTCCATCCTCGATGACCACATTCAGCCCTTCATGTCGGATGTTTATCCTGGTGGTAATGGTGAACAATGTGCCATGCAACATTGCTAAGGCGGTGCGTGACTGATTCCAAGAACACAACAGCGATGTCTCCGTTCTTCCTTGGCCGGCAAAATCACCTAACCTCAATCCCATAGAGCTTTTGTGGGAGTATTTGGATTGACAGGTTTGAAGTGCCGACCCACATCCACTTCATCTCTGGGTCCTCCATGCTGTGCTGCAGTCCGAATGGGCCCATGTGCAACCTTCCAGGGCTGCCTCATTGCATCCATGCCATGCCGTCTCACCGCTGTCATCCGGGGCAACCAGGCAAGGATGGTTATTCCCATTAATTAGGTAGGTGGTTATATTATTCTGATACGACTGTATATTTGTAATCAACATCAACCATTTTCAGCTCACAGATGGGTGAAGGTCTTCCCAAGTCCCTTGCGTAACTCTGTCCTGACCTTAGCCATTTTCTTTCATGTCACTCTCGCATGCTTTTTAATTTCATCCACCCATTTCCCACATGGTCAGATAACATGTGCAGGTATGATTTTTTCCTTCTGTTTTTCCGGGCACAGGTACAATATCAATACATCAGTAATCCAAATCTATCTTTCATTTTTTTTAACAGGCGTATAAGTGATGATCCATATCATTTTTCCAAAGTTTCTTTGCCTGCAAGGATATTGTACATTTCTATTTGCCACAATACTTCCACTATTAAAGAATGACTGGGGGAAAAAAAAACTTTTTTCAACAGGCAGCTCACAATACAAAAACACACTAACATCTTTGTTTTTTTAACTTTTCATATTGTACGACTCTTCCATTGAATAACGTAAGCAAATATTGTGTTCCATTTGTATCTGTTTCTAGTATCAGGTTCTCAAGATTTTTTTTTCTCATACAGTACCATCAGTCAGAAAGATTTCTCAGGTTCATTCTGTCTTCCATCTTTCCCTAACAGCTTTTCTTTTTTATTCCAAATAACACCCTTATTACGTCAAAAATTTCCTTTATGTCTGAGTAAGGCACCCAAAACTGAGCCCACTTATAACAGGTAAATCTTGCTCCAAATTTGCATTCTTTAATAAAGCAACTGATTTACTTTTTTCACAAAATTCCATTTAGGAGAAATGTTCATGATTTATGATCACAAGTTGCTTAAAAATGCATAATACAATTGCTTAAAATAAGTTCAGTATTTTGTTCTAAAAGTTATTTAAATTTTGTAACCCATGCAAGCCATCACTAAGCATAAATAAGTCACTGACAATTTTACAAACTCACATAAATCAGTACAAAGCCTAAAGGTACACATAACTCCAACTAATTTACATGGGGGGGGCAGCCATAGTGCTTCAGTGGAGTTCCTCTTTTGTGGAGCTTCTGGTGTGTTCACTACATCATGCCTCATCAATAAGCATTTTGAAATGCAGTTGTTGGAAAAGTTAAATGGACTGGTATATTGTAGTATACCTTTGCATTTTGTTCAATATGTCACTTCAGTATGTAAGTGTAAGTACTACACATCATATAAATCTTCACTGGCATACCTTGACACCAATAAACTGAACTGCAGTTATTTAGACTGCTGAATAACGAGCATTAGATTTGTTATTGTACTAATTCAGACTAGAAGTGGGATGCATCTGAACATCCTGCTGTGACGATACATCATAATGGTTTGTCTTTAAGTGAAAATGTAAATCTTTAATTCCATATCTTTTAATAAAATCTTACATATTTTATCCAAAGCAATAGCTCTATTTATTTACTATGACTAGCCTCTGAAAACTCCTCTGATTTGCCTATGCATTCTCATGCGTTTATGTTCACAAGGTTTTTTAAACCATTTTTAAAAAGCAGTTGTAGTGCAACTGCTTTTATAAGTTGTAGTTGTAGCAAAATTGCTTTTCAGGAAAAGTAATTTTATTAGGTGTGCAACTTAATTCTCGGCCATAGGCATGACACGTTGACAGCAAATTATAGCAAATCGAATACGTACTTCATCAGGGAAAAATCCCCGCCGTGTTGGTTATATTTGAGCCATCGGTCAGGGAGCTGCCGAATACCACTGTGGAAAAAGAGGGCTGTTTCGAGTAGATAAAGTCCTCAATACATGTGTGGACCTCCTCGACAGAAGTGAAGTGCGTATCACTTAGGTGATGTTGCAGAGAGCGAAAGAGGTGATAAACTGACGGGGTGAAGTCTGGAGAATACGCCGGGTGGGACAAAATCTCCCATCCTAGGTCGGTGATCATGTTTAAAGTCGTTTTCACGGTGTGAGGATGCGCATTATCCAGAAGCAACAGGACCGACCTTCTGCCCTTGCCAGTGTATGGCCTTTTTGCCTCCATTGCGTCACTCACACGAATTAGTTGCTCATAATAACACTCAGCATTGACCGTTTCACCAGGTTTGAGCGACTCATAGTGTACGACACCGCGCTGATCCCACCATATGCACAGCAACAACTTCCTGGCATTGATATTTGGTTTGGCGGTACTGGTTATAGGCTGACCTGGATAAACCCACAATTTGCGCTGCTTAGGATTATCGTAGAAGATCCACTTCTCATCACAGGTCAAAATCTTGTGGAAGAAATCCTTCTTCTTGAATCTCGCAGCTGTGAGTGAGTTGGTGGGGCACCCAACGGCCCTCTTTATGAATCCGTCCAAGCTTGTGCAGGCGCTTTGCAATGGCTTGCTGTGTTACTCCGAGTTCCTGGGCGAGCTCTGACTGTGTGTGACAGGGATCCGCGTCCAACAGTTGTTCCAGTTCCTCATCGTCAACTTTCTGTGGCTGTCCCGGACGTTCTGCATCAGAGAGATTGAAATTTCCCTGCTTAAACCGCTGGAACTGCTTCTTACACGTACTGTAGGACACAGCAGCCTCACCCAAAACAGCACAGATCATTTGCTGGGCTTCTGCAGCCCTTTTTTTCAGCTGAAACGTGAGCAGGAGGCAGTGCCTCAAATGTTGCTTCTCGAACGACATTGCTTTCACTGTCAACTTTCGTCCCTTCTGTCACTACAGCTGTGAGTGGTTATGGTTGCCTGGAAAGCTGTTAGATGGCGCTGCAATCAGCCATTATCGCACACAGCTATTTGCATTTGCCGACGTTCTATGATCGCTTGCGGTTAGTGGCCGAGAATTAAGATGCACGTCTAATATGCAGCGAACTACTGTTTAGTATGTCTTTTGTAAAAAAAGATCGTGATTATATTATTGTCCGTCCGTCCATCCATCTGTGGACACCATATCGCAGCAACTTATTAGTCTTATTCAAAGAATTCTTTTTACATAGGGAAGCTTGAAATGTGAGAATGTTGATCCTTGCATTGCATTTTTTTTCCAATGCACAACTTCACTGCTAGAGGGCATAAATGCAGATATCAAATTCAATACATACATACATATCACTAAGCTGTTCTCTGAGATTCAAAGGTTAGCTCCAAAAAGAAATACAAACTACCGGATAATTTTACTTACTGTTGTTGTATCAAACTTCTCCATTTACAGCGATCTTAACATACAACTTGGGCTTCACTGATATCCATTACACGCCGTACACAAGATCTTTTATACTTCATACTCATAATCTTTTTCTCACGCAGACACTCCTGAATCTGATCCACCCATGTCTTCCTTGGCCTTCCTCTGCCTTTCCTTCCTGCCACTTGGGCTAAAAAGATTTTCTTAGTAAGCATCTGATCATTCATTCTTTCAACATGGCCAAACCACCAAAGCATATTGATCTCCACCTTGCTAACAACATTTTGCTTCACATCACACAACTGCAACACACCTTCATTCCTCACACAATCAGACCGTGTCTTGTCACCCCCACCCCACCCGTAAGTAACGCATTTCTCCAGCACACAAACGACTGCTATGTTTCTTCTGCAGTACCCAGGTTTCACTGCCATACATCAGAGTAGGAACAATTACACTTTCATACACAGCCATGCGGGACTCTCTAGAGATCCCATCATTCCTGTGAAAAGCTCCCAGCGCAGCTATGACTTTTAATGAAGAATTCACTCGCCTACTAATTTCACCATCCAATTTGTTCTCTCTGTCAAACATGCTTTCTAAATACACAAACTCATTCACCTGGTCAATCACAGTGCCGTTCATACTTACATTACATTCAGTGTTACCAGTTCCTCTCTCAAACACCATAACTTTGGTTTTTCCCTTATTTATACTCAGCTTGAATTTTATGCATACTGCATACATCCGAGACAACATACTCTGCAAATCACTTTTGCTGTCTGCCAACAGGACAGTGTCATCAGCATACAGCAATCCGCACACACGGATATCACCAAGACATAAACCACTATAATCTATTTTGGCATCACGCATGCACGCGTCCATAAATATATTAAACAGCCAGGGTGACATTACAAACCTTGTCTAATTCCTGCACCAATAGAAAACCATTTTGATAAAACACCATTCAATCGTACACAAGCTCTACTACCAGCATACATGGCTTTTACACTATTAAATAGATTCCCAGTAACACCATATTCATTTAATATCTTCCACAAGAGTGTCCTATTTACTCGGTTGTAAGCTTTCTCTAAATCTATGAAGGCAGCAAAAACTTTCTTATCAACAGCCAGATACTTTTCAAACATTGTGCGTAATGCAAAAATCTGGTTAGTGCAGCCTTTACCAGGCATAAAACCACTGAACATCCCACACTTTTCCTGGCACTCTTAGTAGGCTAATACCACGATAGTTCTTGCATTCAGTCTGATCACCTTTTCCCTTATACAAGGGAACAGAAGTAGCATCCTTCCAATCCTGAGGGATCATTCCTAACTCCCAGCACAACTGGCAACTTTCAGTTAACCAGTCAATTACAGAGTTGCCACCATATTTCAACATCTCGGCAGTTATGCCCTCAACTCCCGGAGCCTTACCATTCTGAAGAGATTTTATAGAGCTTTACACACTTCTTCTCTTGAGATCCCTCCTGCGCTTCCATCCCTTACTGTGACATCATCTGTGTCGGTCTCATAATCATCTTTACTTTCCTAATCTAATAACTCACAGAAATATTCACCCCATCATACACTTAACTCATTGGGCTCCCATATCATTTCCCCGATCTCATTCTTCACACAACTTGCAACTTTGTTTCCCCTATTTTTCCTGAGTCTCATGTACTTCCAGAAAGACTTCCTATCTTTCCAAAAGCTAGTTCATGCCTTTCCAACTTCTGCTTCTTTGAGCGATATTCAACCACTACCTTGCAACATCCCCAAATAGGCTTCCTTCTTTCTCTTTAGTGCCTCATCAATCTCACTATTCCACCAAGCATCACCTCTATTGTTACCTACTATTGTGGTGCCACAGACATCTTTAGCAGCAGTGACAACACAGTTCTTAAAACATTCCCACTTCTTTTCTACATCCCTCTCACCAGACTTCAGCTCCTTCAGTCGTTCTCTTAGTAAGTCAGAATAATGCTGATGATCTTCAAGGAGCCTATCAGCCTTTATTCTTTCTATCCTGGGTCTCTTCCTATTCATTTTACTTAAGTTTCACTTGTGACACTACCAAGTAATGATCAGAACCAACATCCACACCTCTGATCACACGGGTGTCAACAACTAAGTGTTTCAGACGCTGATCGTAGACAACAAAATCTATCACACTCTTTTGACCAAGAGCACGATTTCCCCAAGTGCATGTGCGGATATACTTGTGGTTGAAAATTGTATTAGATACACACAAACCATTCTCAATGCAGAGTTCAATTAATCTTTCACCATTATCATTCACACAAGGATCATTAAACTTACCCAGAACATTGTCAGAAATTGCATTCTGCGCACCTACTCTAGCATTGAAATCCCCTGCTATTATAACTTTTTCTTTAGCACTAAACTGGCTCAAAACAGCTTTTAGCTCATTCCAGAAAACTTCCTTCTTATCAGAAGGTTCAGAGTCACAAGGAGCATACACTGCAACAATTACGATTCTCTGAAGTTTCACTTTCAAACGAATCCAGAGAATTCTCTCACTTACGCAACTATAGTGAATCAAGTTGTTCTTCATCTTTTCATTTAGAATCACACCTACATCAGCCTGTCCTCTCACATTATCCAATACTCCAGACCACACACTCACTGTGCCATTCACTTCTACCCCAATTTCCTTTTGGTTTCACTTACACACAGCACATCCAGTCTATATTTATTCATCTCCTCAATCACCTCATTCATCTTGCCATTTATACCTCTAGTATTCCCTACACCAATCTTACATTCACTCAGCCGAAATCTCTTTCTTATACGTCGTTTAGAAAGTCCAGGTCGACTCTGTGGTGGACCGTCTTTATCAAGTGTGGTAGGTCCACCATATCCCACACTTGAGTCAGTTTTTACATTTCCTTGTGTCTTTTTAATCAGGTAAGTATGTACATCAGTGTGGGGATTAGCCCAAAGCTGAGTGTTCCAGTTGGTCATTCAACCTAAGGATTCTGGAACAAAACCCAGTGAGTTGGGGTCTTTTCGCCAATGTCACACAGAACTCGCTGGCACCTCTCCAAGATTCACAAATGCCCTAGTTGCTGTTGTGTGTGCCATTGTTACCATGGAGTGCCCCGAGACGGCAAACCCATTGCTCACTACAACCGATACATTTTATTCTATATATCTGCTTTCTAAGCATCTGACTGAAAAAATTCTTTTTCCTTTTGATGCCACTCAAATGGGAACTATTTTAGGTACAATCCCTTTTTTCAAGTAATGCATAGATTTTCTGCTAGGTGGTGTGAAAGTAAACTGTTTTTTCCCTGATGTCGCTGCTTCTAAAAGTCCGATTTGAAAAATTCTTTTTGCATCAGATACAGATAAATTTTGGTAGAGAATCATTTAGCCACCAGTGACGTAAGTGTTTATTTCTGCTTCTGATGTATTTGCAGCAAAATCTGAGGCTCTAAAAACTTTATCGAAAAAATTATTTCATGGACTAACACCGCTTGCCTCAGAAAACTGTTACAGAATACCTCCTGCTTTAAATGGTGCATCGTTTTTCCACCAACTGGTGTAGATGTGTATCTTATTTTTGTCAATATCTCTGCTTCTAAGACTTTGATATATGAAACATTATTTCTTTGCTGGACAGCGTTTCCGGTGCAAAATGTTTCTCATATGCTTTCAAACTTTTCTTAATGCACAAGTGTGTTACTAGAAAGTGTAAGCTCATGTTTTCATTTATAGCATGTTTGCAACAATATCTGCAGGACTAAAAACCCAATTGAAAAGTTCTTTTTTGGTCAGATACTACAGGGTGTCCCATAGGCAACTTTACCCAAGTGTTTATTTAACATCAAGAATGATTACAGTAATTGAATGATATTTGGTAAGAACATACTTTCATCCATGGAAAACAGAATATCACAAGAGATGTTGAAAGTATCCATCCTGTGCATTGAGACAGGCTTGAACACGAGACTCCATATTTCGGAAAGTTCACACCAGTTGCTCTGGCATAATTGCTGTCACTGCCTCGCAGATGTTATTCTTCAATGCCTGAAGGGTTGTCTGCTTTGTTTTGATACACCACTGATTTGAGATGCCCCCATAGAAAGAAATCCGGGGGTGGGGTGTTAGCTCAGGATATATTCCTTTCGAAATAACACGATCTCCAAAAAATGACTCAATTTCAGCCATACTCACCTGTGAACTGTGATGTATGGCAAGTTACTCTTGTTAGAAGCATCCAGTGGTCAGCTCTTCAGAGTGCAGATGGTTAACAAATGCCTGAAAAATTTCCATTTATACAGCTGTTGTGACCATATCCTGAAAGATGAGCCCTATGATCTGCCAATGTGACAGTGCGCACCACACTTTAATTTTTTGTGTGTGAAGTGGTTTATCAATAAATGCATGAGGATTTGCCTCTGCCCACATATGCATGTTTTGTGCATTTATGTATACCAATAAGTGAATCGAACCATCATTGAAAAAAAAAGGTGTAGTCCAAGATGACCGGTCATTCTGTAACAAATGCCCGAAACCACTGACAGTAACCTCATTCTTTTCTCTTGGTCTGGCACTTTCAGTTTGTGAACAGCAGACAAATGGTACAGATAAATTGCATCCTTCTTTGCTGCTCTATGGCACGTGCTCTTTGACCTATCGGTTCTTGATAGGCAAGTCTATGCAAGGATTTCCATTGCAAAGCAAGAAGCCTTTTTGCAGGATGGCCCACTCCATGCAAATCATGTAATGTTCCATGGGTCTCCAGCTTCTTAACCAGTTGCAAAATACACAGTTTACTTTGTGCTGTCCAGCACCTGAATTTCCTACCAAAAAAATTCACACTGATGCTTTTTTATCAACTTACTCTCCAAATAAATATGGACAAGAAATACGTTCGAGTATGTTTTTTTCATCTTGAACTCCTTTTTCAAGAAAAAGCCACGCAGGAAATAGACATGGAGACATCCAAATGGGCCGACAAGTGAAATTGATTTTATTATGTGTAACAAAAAATTCGTCATAGAAGACTGCAGTGTGCTAAACAAGTTCAACACAGGCAGTGACCATAGATTGGTGAGATGTAAGATGCACCTCAACACTAAACTCGAACGTGGCAAGCTCATAAGACAAACAAAATGTATTGACATAACCAACCTTAAAAAACACCATTATACATTCAAGTTGGAACTGAAGAACAGATTCTCTGCTTTAGAAGGCCTAACATCGGAAGAAGTGGATATTTCTGAAGTTAACAGAAAAGTAACCAAAGCTCTTATAGAAACAGCAACAAAATTAGCTGGGTCTAAGGACAAGTTGCATGTGAACAAATTATCAGGAAAAACCAAAATGTTGATGCAAAAAGAAGAGAGATGAGGACAACTAAAGAAGATGTGACTTCCAAAGTGGAATATATAGAGCTATGCAAGACAGTACGAAAAAGTATCACTGAAGATGTAAGGAAATTCAACTGTGAACTAGTAAGGAAAGCAATTGAAAACAACCAAAGCCTAAAGATAGCAAAGGGACATCTCAGTAAGGGAAGAAAACAGATTATGGCACTCAGAAAAGAAGATGGTTCTGTAACAAGAAATGGAGGTGAAATTTTGACAAGAGTGAAAGATTTCTACTCCAAATTATATGAAAGGGATGATACATGTACTCCAGACATCATGAAAGGTACCATCACCAGAGTTCTTCCAGTGCTCCCAGCAGAAGTTACACATGCAATCAAGAACATGAAGCGGGGGAAAGCTCCAGGAGAAGATGGAATTACTGTAGACATCATACAAGAAGCAAGTGGAGAAATCGAAACAGTACTTGCCCAAATTTTCACTCGATGCCTTAATGAAGGGAAGATTCCTGAGGATTGGAACAACGCTACAATGATCTTGCTACATAAAAATGGTGGCATTGAGGATCTCAGGAACTACAGACCTATCAGCCTCCTATCAGTGGTTTATAAAATCTTCACTAAAGTTCTTTCACACCGCTTAAAGGTGACACTGGACATGGCTCAACCGAGAGAACAAGCTGGATTCAGGAGTGGCTACAGCACAATAGATCATATCCACGTACTGAGAGAACTGATTGAAAGAGCGAGGGAATATGAACTTCCAATGTGCATGGCTTTTATCAATTATGAAAAAGCCTTTGATTCGGTGAAACCATCAGCAGTTACAATGGCCCTGAAATCCTGTGGTATTGAAGATGCGTACATTAATATTATTAATAACATCTATGAAAATGCAAGTGCAAAGATTCGGCTGTTTGAAAATACAACACACATAAAAATTGGAAAAGGAGTGAGACAAGGTGACACCATATCTCCGAAGCTCTTTAATGCCACATTGGAAAATGTCTTTCAATCACTGAACTGGGAAAACAAAGGGATAAAGATTAATGGAGATTATCTAACCCACCTTCGTTTTGCTGATGACATAGTCATTTTTGCAACTACCCCATCAGAGCTGCAGAGTATGATCCAGGAACTTGCTGACAAGAGTAAAGAAGTGGGATTGAAAATGAACTTTCAGAAGACAAAAGTGATGTTCAATGCTTTTACAAGAAATGAAGATTTATTGATTGATGGAGAAAAGCTGGAGATAACAGACACGTAAGTTTATCTTGGACAGCAGATATCAAGTGAGGGTCACATTGATGAAGAAATTAATCTGCATACAAAACTTGCCTGGAGAGCTTTTGGAAGAAACAGCATAATTTTCAAGAGCAATATGCCATTATGTCTTAAAAGAAAAGTGTTTGATCAATGCATCCTTCCAGTGCTTACGTATGGTGCAGAGACGTGGACCTTAATTAAAAGAGACATACAAAGGCTGTAGACAACTCGAAGAGGCATGGAGAGGTGCATGCTTGGTGTAACCAGGAGAGATAAGAAGAGGAACTCGTGGATCCGAAAAATGACAAGAGTGGAAGACATCATGATCAGAGTTAAATCCCTGAAATGGCAATGGGCTGAACATACTGCCAGAAGGACAGACCATCGATGGACAGCCGAAATTTTAGATTGGATTCCCAGGGACAGGAAAAGACCCAGAAGAAGGCCACATGGAAGATGGGTGGATGAAATTGGAAAGTATGTGGGAGTGACATGGAGGCGACTGGCACAAGACAGACCGTTGTGGAGGAAACTTGGGGAGACCTTCGTCCAGCAGTGGATTGATAATGGTTGACAATGATGATGATGATGATGATGGTTAACTGGGAGGACATCGTTGATGCATACCATCTGCCTCGCAACAAACAAACAACTGAACTAACCCTGGGGAATCACAAACCTGACATGAGCAATGTTCAAGGTCACAATGAGCTTGCCAACATGCATTGAAGAACGCCTGCAAGGCAGTGGCAGCAATTATGTTAAAAGCAACTGGTACAAACTTTCCGAAATATGGAGTCTCTTGTTCAAACATGTCTTGATGCACAGGGCAGACAGACAGACACTTTCAACATCTTTTATGATATGGTTCTGTTTTCCATGGATGAAGGTATGTTCTTACCAAATATCATTCAATTATTGTAGTTATTCACGACACTATTAATAAAAATAAATTTGCAAGTCGACATGCTGTACTAACTATGAAAACATTTTGTATGTATTTTCCTCCCAAAATAATGCACAATTTTGCCAGTAGGGGGTATAAATGTTTAATCTGTTTTTCTCAATATCTCGGCTTCCAAATGTCTGATTTAAAAATTATTTACAAACAACACCGGATTATACCATGTTATTTGTGGAACGTTTTAGGTTTAAGCTTGTTTTGAGGAGTTTCATATTTTGCATCTCTTAACTCCGCTTCTAAAAACCGTAGTGAAAAATTTACCATTCACTACTGTAAAAATGGGGTGCATTATCCTCTTTAAATAATTCATACCTGCCAACTCTGGGAAGAGCCTTGTCAGTAGTATACTAGTATTACTGCACGGAATACATAGATGCAGGAGAGTGGGAACATCACTGGAGGGTGAGGGGCGGGTGATTACAGGAGAAATCTCTGCTCCATCTGACTTCTGGTTTTGGAATTTTCCCCTTATTTTCGAACTGAAATACAAATACTTTGCAGTAAAATGTTATTTAACAATAATACGGGACAGAGGTAACGTCGCAAGAAAAAAGAAATTACGATTACGGAAAAAACCTGAACTCCGCAAGTACTTCCGTTTTTGGTTTTTGAAAGTTTCGTAAAGATAGAATTCTGTCCTCCGACACCCCCTCCCCCTTCTGTTCACTTGGGCGTTGATCGCATGAATGACCAAAATAATAATGAACAAGCATTATTAAATAATGAACAAATATCATTGAATAATTTCAGCTTGAAATTGTAGGCAACAATTTCCGAAAACGGAAGTTAGGCCGCCTGAAAATTTCCCCGTAATCTTTGGCGACGAGATTCTCACGCTGATTCGAGGAATTCCGTCTTTTTTGTTATCATTTGGACCATGTACAAAATCAATGCATAACTGAACTTAAATTTTGGGAGGATTGGTGGCCGGGGGGGGGGGTCGTTTTCTCCGTCGGAGGACGCAATTTCATCCTTCGAAAACGGAAAGTAGACAGAGGTAAGATTTCTGTGGTAATCGTATTTTTTTTTTTTCTCGCGATGTTTCCTCTACCCAGTATTGTTAGATATCATTTTATTACATAAATATTTGTATTTCAGCTTGAAAATGTTGGATAAATTTCCGAAAACTGAAGGCTTCAAAAACCGTTATTTCAAGCCATGTTTCCTGATTCAGCGATCGCAAAAATATTCGTGTGGAAGAACCAAGGCTACATGCACTAATTCAGCACATGGCCAGTATTTCTACAAGTAACATCGTATCTGAAGTTAAAAAAAATCCTTTTTCTCTATCTAAGGACGGAAGTAATGATGCTCAAGCAAATAAACTGTATCCCATTACAAAAACATATTTTGACGAAAAAATAGGGAAAAATTCAAGTGTTTTGTTATCATTGGTTGAATCAAGTAATAATACAGGTGAAGGAATATTCAACGTTTTGAACAATGAGTTTGTTAAAAAAATATCTCATGGTGCAACTGTATGTCATTTTCCTGTGACAATGCTAACACTATGATAGGTCAAGTAAAAGGTGTTGTTTCTCACATAAAGAAGGTTCAGCCTGCAATTACAGGGCAGCGATGTTCATGCCATTTAGTAAATTTAGCTGCACAGAAATCTGCTACTCAACTGAAAGGCTTTAATGTTGAGCAGTTTCTGATACAGTTGTACTTTGTTTTGGAGAAAAGTTCAAAGAAGAAACACATTCTAAAACTGAGTCAAGCTGTTTGTGGTACTAAACCACACAAAATTCTAAAGCATGTCAATACTCGCTGGTTATCACTTTTGGAATCCATTAACAGAATTTTAGAACAGTGGGAGGCTCTAGAACATCATTTCAGTGACAATGAAGAAACTAATTCACAGTATAAGAACCTTGCAAGTATGATTGGAAATCCTTCATCTAAACTTTATTGTCTTTTTTTATCTGCTACTCTTCCTTTGTTTACATCTGTTAACGTGTTCTTGCATCAGGAAGCTCCGCTTGTGCATGTATTAAAAAGAAAACTTCATAGTCTGTTATCTGAATTGCTTGTACGATTTATCAAGCCATCGGCATTTGATGTGACAGCAACATCTCTTGCAGATAGAAATTTTGAAAGAAGGAGAAATCAAAAAGAAAACTGTGATCTCGTAATTGGGTCAAAAACGAGATCTTATATAGGCACAACTGCAGATCTGAGTGAAGACACAGTGGCTACTTTTTATTCTGAAGTAAGGGGATTTTACAAGGCAGGCTGCAATTACATTTTAAGAAAATTTCCACTGAATGATGAATTTCTGAGTCATGCTGAAATTGCAGATGTAACATTAAGGCAAAGTGTTTCTTTTGCATCAGTCCAATATATGTGTTCCCTGTTTCCAGTTTTGAAACCAGAAGAATCTGACAAGGTGGAATCTGAATTTGCTCACTATCAGTTTCAAATTTTAACTGTGCTGTTACTTCTGCGAGAATGGATGAAGTGTGGCACAGAATTTCTTTAATGAAAAATGAAAGTGGCCAGTTGAAGTATGAATCATTAAGCAAAATTATGAACATGATTTTAATAGTCCCTCATAGCAATGCAAGTACAGAAAGAATTTTCAGTATTGTGAAAAAAACATGAATGAATTCAGACCTAATTTAAGTATTCATGTGCTGTCTTCTTTATTAGTAGAAAAAATAAACAACATTGCACACAGTGAACTATGCTATCAGAAGAAGTTTTTGCAAATTGAACTAAGGATGCCAAAATGGCAACTACAGCCAGTTTATCATAATAATTTGGCCAACATTCCAAGGAATAATTTTTCTGGAAGTAATTTATTATATTTTTCTGGTAGACAGTATTTTAAATTTTCCCACTAGCAAATTATTTTTTATTGTATTATTATTATTATTATTATTATTATTATTATTACGTTAATAGTTCTGACAGAAGAAAATTTGTTGCAGTGTCAAATACCCAAATTTGCCGCTGTAGACTGGATTACTGAAAATTACTGGAAAAAAAAATTGTTACTGAAAATTGCTGAAAAATGAACTTGTTGGTTACTGAAAACTTCTTTTAGAGGTTGGCATCTATGAATTTGAAAAATTCTTTCTTTGTTGGAGAGCGTTTCTGGTGCGAAATGTTTCTCATATAGTTTCAAGTTTTTCAAGTAATACATAGATTTTCCCCTAGGGGCGCAAAGGTAACTGGAGTTTCCCGATATCTCTGCTTCTAAAGCTTTGATTTTAAAAAATCTTTCTGCATTGGATACTGCTTCTGATGAGAAATGTTTTGCATATAATTTCTAAATTTTGATAAAGTATGGTTTAGGCCATCAGGGAGAGTAAGCGTTTATTTCTGCTTCTGATTATTTGCAGCAAAACCTGAGCTTCTGAAAAAGTCGACTGAAAAATTCTTTCTTAGACCGATACCGCTCACCTCAGAAAATGTTTTGAGAACACCTGCTGCTTAAAATAGCTCATAGTTTTTTCACCACGGGGCGTATATCTTAGTTTTTCAATATCCCTGCTTCTAAGCGTCTGATTTGAAAAGTTCTTTCTTTTTGGGGGAATGTTTCTGCTGTGAAATGTTACTCATATAATTTCAAAATTTTCTTAACGCACAAGTCTGCCACTAGAGGGTGTTAGCTCACATTTCCGTTTACAGAAATATCTGCAGGACTAAAAACCCGATATAAAATATTCTTTCTCGGTCAGATACTACTAACTATGGAAACTCTGTGTATTTTCAATCTTCCCAAAATAATGCCCAATTTCGCCGCTAGGGGGCACCAATGTTCAATCTGTTTTTCTTCATATCTCTGCTTCTAAATGTACAATTTAAGAAATTCTTTCAGCACCAGATGCTATTTACCTTGTGGAACACTTTAGGTTAGTATTTGAGGAGTTTTATAGTTGACAGTTATACCACTAGGTGGTGCTTGTGTACTTCTGTTTGCAGCTGTTTCTCTGCTTCTAAAAATCCTATTGAGAAATTTCTTATTTTCACTGTATGCCATTCTCCACAATAAAGATGTGGTGCATTATCCTCTTTAAACAATGCACAGAATTCCTGCTAGGGTGCATAAAGGTCAGTACCTTTTTCTCACTGTGTCTTTTTCCAGGAGTCATATTTGAAAAGTTCTTTTTCGTTAGCATATTTTTTTACTTTCCCATTAGGCATAGAGTTATATCAGGTTTCTTTCTTTATTTCTCTCTTTTAACTGTTCGATTTGAAAATCTGTCTCTGATACCTTCCTTCTGCTGTGAGAAACTTTTTATGCACAGTTTGTTAATTTTCTGTATGTACTTTTTAGCTGCTGGTGGAAGTAAGTAGCTGTTTCTATTTCTGGATGTTTTATCAGTTGAAGAAATCTGGTTGATATTTTTCAAACCGGTTGCATTGGCTTTGAATAACTTTGATAAATTTAATTCGCATCAGAAAAGATTCAAGACGTGCTCATTACAACCCAAAATTTTTGTGTCATCTTTCATGTTTTCTTTTTGTCCACCTTTTAGCAAAACAGTATAAAGAGATGTATAGGCATTTAAAATTACATCTGTATAATTTTCCGAATATCAGTCAGTGCACTTCCACTCCTTCGGAAAATTATTTCATTTTTTTTCAACATTTTCAAAATATTTAATCAGGCCTAGGCTAGGTAGAAAAAAAAAAGGCTAACTGCAGATTTCGGTACTTCCCGATTGAATTGCGCCATAAAAATTGGTATAAATGCACTGCATGTTGAGTAGACAGACACAAAAATATTACACTTTTAAAATTTTTAGTCAGGCCTAGGCTAGGCACAAAAATAGGAAAGGCCTGACTGCTGATTTGGATACTTTCCGACGGAATTTCACCGTGAAAATAGTTATAAATGCACTGCATGTTGAGTAGGTAGACAGAAAAACATCACACTTTCAAAAATTTGTAGGCCTAGGCTAGGCACTGAAATAATAATAATAATAATAATAATAATAATAATAATAAAGGCCTAACCATAGGTTTGGGTTCTTCCTGATGGAACTTCACCCAAAAAATCTGTACAAATGTACTAAGCATTAAGTAGATGGCCAGAATTAAATTAAAAAAAAAATTCAGGCCACATATTCAACATATATTCAAAATAATAAAACTAAATGCAACATCAAAATATAAAGGAGCACTAAGAAAACAGAAAAGTCAGCAAGCAGAGAAAGAAAAGGAAATCAGATGTGCTGTGGGAAGAATTAAAAAACTGAAAGAAAGAAAACGTTAAACAGGCTGAAAAAGCTAATGCAATAGAAACAGAAATTAAAGCAACATACCCATACAAACAAACTGCAGAGTTAAAGTTATGTCATACGTTGCATTTGGATTGTTAAAGCTCTTCATTAGTGCCCTGGGGGATAAATGTTATCCAATGAGGAAGTGTTTGATTTAGATAACTTTTTTAGTTTTATGTATGCACAGTAATACTGAGCCTTACATGTCTACTTAATGCATGTTCACTATAATGTATGTACAACATTTTTAGCTGTTCCCGACATAATTTATTTACATCACGCTGAAAATTTCCAGCAATTGGAAACTGCATACTTTGAAGTCTAGACATCTTTGTTTATGTTACACTTGTTTCTGGCTGCTCTGATTGGAGGAGGAGGATTTTGCATTGGTATTGCTTTTTTTATTGATTTACTAAGGACATTCTTGTAAAAATGTTTTTCAATAAAAGAAAAAGTGATGCTGAAAGGGAAATATTGGTAAAATGCCACAGAAATCCATAAAACTACAAGAAAAAGTGGACATAATAAATATGAGGCTGGTGAGTTAATTACTAAACTTTCAAACTTCATGAAATGGTCGTAACCACCCCACATATTCAACAGACCATACTCTTATGTAACTTTTTTTTTCTTTTGCTAAGTAACAAACACACCTTAAGTTCAACCTATGGAACAAGGAGCTATTGCCACTTTTGAATCATATTATTTATTGCATCATGATCTGAAAACAGTTTATTTTAGTAACCGTTAGTAAGGACAAAGCAATTTTTCAACAGTTTAGTCGTGATTATAATATTTTATATGCAGTATCACAGGAACTTCGATAGTGCATGAAAAATGATGACACAGTAATGCATGGTTGGACTTTGACGTAAACTTTTTGTCCACAATTTGTGACTGATTTGGAAGGATTTGAACCAACTGTTAGATTAATAATATTGTTCAAGAAATTTTCTAGCTACCTGAAACGCTTGATTTGGAAACTGATGATGTGAAAGAATTGTTAGCCTCACACAGTAAAAAGACTTAGCACTGCAGGCTTGATTGAACTGGAAACATGGTCAGGGAAAGTGGCTCATAAGAAGACTCAGTTGAATGAATTACTAAAGAAAATGTACACTAACAAACATTCTTGTTAAAACTTTCAAAATCATAGAACAGCTTGTAAATAAAATTGATAAGTGTATCCTTGATATTGAGTTCAGTTGTGCATATGTTCAGATACTTTGTGCTAGAGTGTGAAGCTTGTTTTGAATAGCATTTATTTGCTGAGTAAACAATGTTATCAAAAATTGAAATGAATTGCTATTAATTTTAATTGTTGATAACAGTCTAAACCTTTATAACGTACTTTCTATACTCGCTTAACATACTTTTGTGTAACGTGCAGGTTTCCCAGTTACAAGTAATTCTTTATAGTGCAATATTTTGAGTTTTTCACTAAATGCAAGCTTATTGGTAAAAAAAAATTGCTATTTATTTTAACTTTTTAGAAATCATTTTATATACTCAATTTATCCTTTTAATTTCTTAATTACCTAATCAGATTTTATATTTAATTAATTAAAATGGCCAGACTCCTACACTGGTGACAGAAAGAATAGTCAGAAAACTTAGCTTTAGGGTCAAGAAATGTCCCGAAAAAGTCAAGGAAGGTCAAGAAGAGGTCAAGAAATTGAGTCTCCAGAAAATGGTAGACACCCTGATAAAGCAAAAAGGGTTGTATCTTTATTTACTAGGAAGTTCATTATACATTTTACCAGCAGTTTGCAACTTAGTGCTGGAAGATTTTGTGCTTTGTGTCATGTGTGTGTATTGCCAAGAAAAGATCCTAGTTGTAAATGCATTTATGGCACCTCTATTCATAGTGATTGTGGAATAACTTTTTACGGGTCTTATAGAGGTTATTTTTCATGAAAGTTGGTTGTCAAATTTTCGAACTAAAGCCTAGTTCGTCATCAGGACTATGTCACTGGAGTAGTTGCTGCCACTCAATTGGAAGAGTCCATCCACAATTATCGTTAATTGTGATACTTCTTCTTCTTGCTATTTCGATCCCTTCTTCTAGTTTCCTCTTTACTAAGTTTGACTGGTGGGCGATTATTTTCACTGAGTCCCATTTTATGGAGTGTCCACTTGCTTGTATATGTCTGTCTAGCCCTGTTTTGTTCCCACGAACCAACTTTCATGAAAAATAACCTCTATAAGACCCGTAAAAAAGTTATTCCACAAAGAAAAGATGTTTTTGATCATTTGTTTATCAGTGATGGTGAGGATGAATCACTGTCAAAAGATTTCATATGTAAAGGCATTGCAAAACTGTGGATAGCTGTTATGGTTGTGCATATAATGTGACAATTTTTTTTTTGTCTTTTTTTTTTTTTTTTTAGCCTGCCACCCTTGTTGCTGATGCATTTTGTCAATGGGCTTCCCAGCAACAACATGGCTTCTTTTGATTTTCAGCATGATGGTCAGATGTATGCTGTCAGAGGATTTGTGCAATATAGTGACTCCAGTCGACATTTTGTTTCATGGATTAGAAGTGATGAAGGTAAGAACAGATGTTCCTAATCTTATATTATATGGTATCGAAAACGATACAAAAAATTACACTTAAAAATGTCCACATGTCATTTTATTGAGTCATTTACTCACTGCCAATTAATTAAAATTGGAAGCCAGTAAGAAACAAGATAAGGTACACCAATGGGTGTAAACAAACTCACTTGGTTCAAAGCAACTGAGTGGTGAAGCAGGAAAACCTTTATTTAAGGCTAGCCAGGCCTATGTCTTATGGCTCATTAAATAAAACATTCCAACTTTGTGTTTTAAATTGCAACAAATTAATTTATAGTAAACAGTAACACTGTACTTGTGATCCGATTTATTGGCGTAAGAAGTCGACACATTAGCGTTTCCAAACTTTCGCACATCAACCAGATGGTTTTTTCAAGAAAGTTAGGCAGAAACTGCAACTGAAAAATAGAGTGCATTAACAACTTGAACGTGGAAACTTGACTTGACGACAATAGATACGACGTTATATTCATTTAAAGATATGATGCATCACATTGGTTGCACGCGCGGTATCCTTGTAGGCAGAAGGCTTTACTTCAAGAATTGGTTCCAAATTTGTTGCAACTCGAGTGAGACGCAATCATTGCAAGTATCACTGTTGGTAATAATCTCCAAGGTTTCCCGAATGGCTGTACCTTTAGGGGTAGAGTAGGTAGCTAATTTATTTATATCGTCCCACATAGAAATAGTGGACTTGAATTTCACTTCTCTGGATAGTGCCGTGGCTACTTTACTGTATTTTGTGTCTCTTTTATGTTCGTTGACTCTGATTCCAAATGAACGCTTGGTCATTCCAATGTAGTATCATTTAGAGCCATCCGGATACTGTAGGGGGATCGCATAAACACCTGCTTCGCAGGAGAGAGGTGGTTTTTCACTACTTCCCTTTAGCAAAGTATAAAAATATGCAGGAGACCGTATGCCAACTCCATAGTTCATCTTCTTCAGGGCGTATTTTGAGCTTGTAAGACACATTTGGTATGTAGGGAATTGAGCCTAAATAACGTATCTGCGGCACAGGAAGATCAGAATGGTTGACCCTGGCTTTTTGGATAAAGTTACGTATCTGATTCAACGAATATCCTGCATCAGAAGCTAACTTCATGACGCTTGCAATTTCGTGTTGTCTAGAATGGGTATCGGAGGAAACGGTGAGGACTCTTCGAATTCAAGAATGGAAGATAGCTGTTTTGTATTCTGCGGGACAGAAAGAGCTGCAGAGCATCAGGTTGGGGACTGACGTGGGTTTGTAGTAGACTTGTGTACCAAGGCGGTTGTCAGGCGATTTTCTCAATAGAACATCCAGATAAGGTAAAAAGCGTTGTTGTGTTCAAGCTCCGTCGTGAAATTGATCGTAGGATGCATATCATTGATTTCATCAAGGAACATCGGAAGAGTCATGCCTCAGCATCTTCAAATTAATAGACTTGGTCACTAATACTAGTTTCTACAGTTTCCAAGGACAAGTATATAAACAGAATAATGGCGCTTCAATGGGATCCTCACTTTCACCCGTCCTTGCAGAAGCAATACTTCGCACAATTGAACGGAATATATTCTCCAGCATTACGCCACAGCCTGCCAGGCTGTGTTATGCAGACGACATATTTTTTTGTATGGCCTCTCAGAAAAGAGCCATTTGGGAAACCTTGGAGATCATTACCAACAGCACCTTGGAGATCATTACCAACAGCGATACTTGCAATGATTGCGTCTCACTAGAGATGCCACAAATTTGGAACCAATTCTTCAAGTCATACACAAGATTCTTCCACAAATTTGCGTAATTCCGCTTTTTTTTTTTTTTTTTTTTTTTTGTGTCATTATTTGGGTTATACTCGCAAAACTAAAGAGAAATTTTGAAGGATTTGTTGGGGGGGGGGTCGTTTTTTGGTCTGGGGGATGGTATTTTGTTTTTCAAAACTTTCGACAAGAGGAGTTACAGGAGTGAAAATTTCCCCGTAATCATGATTTCTTTTTCTCACGATGTTTCTTCTGCGCAGCATTACTGTTAAATGCAATTTTATTCCATAAATATTTGCATTTCAGCTTGAAAATGGAAGAAAAATTCCGCAAACGAAAGTTGGCGCGAACATTTTCCTGTGATATTCAGGCACGAGATTATTTAGTAGATTCAAAGAATTCCGCCTTTTCCATCGTCATTTCGATGGTTCTTGAGATCGGTACTGAAATTTGGGAGGGATGGGTGGTGGTAGTGATTTTGGTGGGGTTGTTTTCCGACGCTTGGCGGAATTCCGACTTTCAAAACTTTCGGAAACGGAAGTTTGATGGAGTGAAGGTTACTCCAGTAATCGTAATCCTTTTTTATTGCGATGTTTCTTCTACCCAGTAATGTTAAATATAATTTTATTCCATAAATACTTGTTTTGCAGCTTCAAAATGGAGGAAAACTTTCCTGAAACGGAAGTCGGACAGAGCGTAGATTTCGCCGGTAGTCGTAATTTTTTTTTTCTCCGCGATGTTACATTTATCCTGTGTTGCTGTTAAATGTAAAAAAATTATATATATATAATGCAAAACATTAAGCAAAATTTTGAACTAGAAAAACAAAAAAAAACGAGAAAAAGAACAGCAATCACCAAATCCATTCACCCGAACCAGGTTAGCTTCAAGCGAAGAAAAATACCAAACATAAGAATGCAGGGAAGCATATTAATGACTGACTCCTTGTCGACTTCGTCAGGAGCAAGCAACAAGATAACCACTCACTAATCTACTGAGACCAGAGAATTGTGGGTTCCTGCTACTTTAGTTTGCTAAAAGGACCATTTAAATTTAGGGAAATAATGTCAATAAAAGGGATTACTAATCAAAACCCGAACCCAGCAAACTAAAACACATTTGCCCGACCTCACAACAAAAAAATAATGAAAATGAAGAAAGAGAGCCAAACTCCCCTTTAACATAAATCCAGTTAATAAAAAACCCAACCAATAAATGGTACCAAAAGGATACTTTAAACTTGTCACAAATAAAGTGGAATCTAAAACCACCAGTCAAAAAATAACCAGTAAGTACCAACAATTGCCTTTTTCCTACAATTGGCTGTTGCTTCCTTTTCAATTTGGTTGGTTGCCTTTTCTGGTTTTATTTTTATTTTTATTTTTGTTTATGATTATTTAAAAAAAAAATTGTTGGTACTTACTGGTTATTTTTTGGCTGGTGGTTTTAGATTTCACTTAATGAACGGTGGACTCGGATCAGCACCACATGGTCCATGATATCCCAGGACTCAATTCGGACTCTCAATGCCACGTCGGATTCAATGCTGTATCGCCCAGAATGGGGGCCACACTCCTTATTGATCATCCTGTATATTCGGCCACTGGAGCCTATTCTGTATGTGACAATTAAAGCATTTCTTCAGGACCTACTTAGCTACCTGTCTGTGCAGTTTCGTCTGTTTTCGAGCATTCCTTCATGGTGGGGCTTTTTATGTCAGGCAGTGTATAGGAGTCATTGTAGAAATGCACAGAATATATTCTTGCTTGCTTCGGATTGAAATAATCAGTTCGGCAGCATTTTATAATCCACTGCTGTCATATTTCATAGTCATTAGGAACAGAGTAGCAGAATGTAGACATATGTGCGTATGCTGTATGCGGATAGTTTCCAGATTATTCGCAGATTTTGCTGATAGTTTTTGCTTGTAGATTTTAAAAAATGTTATTTACAGCAATTAAAACACTTACTCAAGGCTTTACTCAGGTTAATGTACTTAATTCTATTTTAACTTGAAGAACATTCAATAATTTTTCACATCTGAGTTCTTTTGTTTTTACATAGTTTCTAGCCTATAGGTTTTATGAAGGCCTGCTGTTCTCAGTGTATAGGAACTGTATCAAAAGTTTTATTTACACAAAAAAGAATTTAAATTTTATTTCCAGGTTCCTCTTGCAGTTGCCAGATATTAAATTAAAAAGGTTTCCTTATGTAGTTTGTAAGTTACTATTTTTTAATTAAATTTTTGAAAATGCTATTTGGGTCATTCCATGGAGATTCACTCAGGTGTTGTGCTGCATGATTTTATAAAAATTTGAAACTTTGCTCATTTATTTGTGTGGTTGAATAATGGCCAAAAATATTTTAAAAAAAATCCCCCCCTTATAGGTTGCTTCAAAGATGGCAGCCATCACAATTTTTAGCATGTTGAAGCCTTTCCAATATTTCTGATATCTCCTGAACCAATACAGATATTGGAATGATTCAAAAAGGTTTTGTTAAGCATAAAATGAGCATTCTGTAACACTAAGAAAATGTTCAGAAATCAGTCACATTCTTTACTTTTAAAAGCCCTTTAAACATTTATGATCGGATGCTGATTTTGCCTTACTTGTGATTTTTTTATGAAACACAGGAAACCTACACAAAGTTGCAATTCATACTGTAGAAACCTTGTCCCTTGAAACACGCACACACACACACACACACACACACACACACACACACACACACACACACACACACAAATACTAAATCCTGAAATTAGGTACCCCTTTGTGCCCCCCCCCCCGAATTTGAGAAAAAAAAACATGTTCCCAATTTTTGAGGTCTTTTATATAACTGGTGGGGTGAGGTACAAAATTTTTTTGTGTACATAGCCACCTATATAATGGCTCTTAACTCACAAAAATTGGTTATTGTGTTCAGCCAAGTTTTTGATATATAGGGCTTGCTATATTGGGAAAAAATTGTTATTGGCACATTTGTAATACTTGCTTAAATGATATAAATATCATGTTACATTTTTTAGCACAACTTTTGTAAAAAAAGATTGTGCTTATGTTACCGGTTTGTCCGTCCGTCTGTACCCACGATATCTCTGAAACTATTAGTCCGATTTGAAAAATTCTTTTTGCATTGGGAAGCTTGAAATATGCAAATGATGATCCTTCATTTGGTTTTTTTCCTTTTACGATGTACAATTTTGCCGCTAGAGGGCGTAAATGCAGATGATGTCGAATTCAAAAATACGTTTCATTCCGCATATTTGCTTCTAAACATCCGATTGAAAAATTCTTTTATCTTTCGATTCCATTTATGTCGAAGAGTATTGTAGATACAGTTACTTTTTCAAATTACGCATATATTTTCTGCTAGGGGGCGTAAAAGTAAATTACATTTTCCCCGATAACTCTTCTTCTAAAACTCTGATTTGAATTTTTTTCTTCAGTTTATACACCACCTGATGGAAAATCTTTTGCACATAATTTCAAATTTTTGGTAAAGAATACTCTGGCTACCAGGGGCGTAAGTGTTAATTTTTGCTTCTGATGTATTTGCCATAAAATCTGAGCTTCTAAAATATCGATTGAAAAAATTATTTTGTGGACTGATGCCACTCACGTCAATAAACCTTTTCGAAATATTTTCTCCTTAAAATATCTTGCAGTTTCTCCACCAGGGGGCATAGATGTATATCTTATTTTTGTCAATATCTCTACTTCTACGAGTTCGATTTGAAAAATTTCTCCTTTGTTGGATAGTGTTTTCGAGGCGAAATGTTTTTCCTATAAATTTAAAATTTTCAAGTAAATCATAGACTTTCCGCTAGAGGGCACAAAGTAAATTGTGTTTTCTGCGTTATTTCTGCTTCTAAAATTCCGATTTGAAAAATCTTTCCTGTATCACATACAAGACCTGATGGGAAATATTTTTCACATAATTTCTAATGTTTGGTAAATAATGGTTTGGCCACCAGAGGGCATAAGTGTTAATTTCTGCTTCTGATGTATTTGTAGCAAAATCTGGGCTCCTATAAGCTCGACTAAATTTTTTTTTTCGTTGACCGATACCGCTCATATAGAAAAACCTTTTGAGAATACTTTCTTCCTAAAATAATGCAGTTTTCCACCAGGGGACGTAAAGTCACATCTTATTTTTGTTGATATCTCTGTTTCTAAGAGTCCGATTTGAAAAATTATTTCGGTGTTGGAGAGCGTTTCCGGTGTGAAATGTTTCTCATATAAATTTATGTTTTTCTTAACGCACAAGTCTGCAACCAGAGTGTGTAAGCTCATGATTCCATTTACAGCAATATTTGAGGAATTAAAAACCGATTGAAAAACGTCTTTCTTCCGTCAGATACTATTGTTTTCCATACCGGTTCCATTGACTTTGAATAGCTTTGATAAATTTAATTTGCGTCAGAACGGATTCAGAAGACTAGCTTATTACACCCGAAAATTGGGTGTCATCTTTCTTGTTTTAAATGCACACAAATGAAAAAATTAACAGTTACCATAAAATGCTCCAAGAAAAACTTGTTAAATAAATTTGGTTCTTGTTTTCAGCCTAGTTACTAAGATACAGTAGCTCAAATAAGGGAAAAACTCAGAAGAAGAAAAAAAAAGTGGAAACTGTAATATTACATTAAATTTGTTTGTCTTGTGTTTATTTAACATTTTATCAAATTACTTGTGTTTAATGTTGCATTTCTTTATTTGCAAAAGGGTGAACAGTTTTAGGGCCCAATATCTAAAGTTACATGTGATGGAGCAAAATTGTTATAAACACTGGACATGCTTAGACAATGCAAACAGCAAGGTTCAGGCAGGCAAAACCTGTCTGAACCTGCCTGTTCCTGGCTTCATTGACCACCAACAGAAATCAGCATGTTCAGACTTGTTGGAAAGTGTCTTAACCTGTACATTCAGAGTTAGCCACCAATCAGCTGCAGTCTGCTGCTTGTCTTAGTGGAGCGAACATGCTAGTTGTGTGCTCTGTAAGCTTCACAGTTTTCATGTTATTTTAAAGTGTGAAAGTAAACTTTCTTATTGTTGTATTTATATTATTGGATTAGTTTTAGACTCAGGTCATCCTGTTTAGGCTTTTAGATTGTGTTCTTAATGTTTCATTCTTAAACTGAATACATTTAATTAATATGGAGTGTGCTGTTGGATTGTGGTGCAAAGAGCCTTGTCATAAGTTAAGTTATGGTCAAGTACCTCAGCAGGTGCTACAACTTACAGAGCTTAGTGAAGAGGACAAAAACCTTCTAAAGCTCAGGATAGGGTCAGAGATCACCTCTATTCATTTCATTTTTGTTGAAAGTGCTGAGGTCCTTGCTCTGGAGAATACACTTGTAAAGCATTATGCTAACTTCAGAAAGTTGAAAGGAATACACTGTGTTATTCCTATCCCAACAGAAAGCAAAATACTAACAAAAACAACCTCAACATCCATGGGCTTCAATGAACATCAAGTCAGTTGCTTATCCATCAGTTGTAACTCCAAAACAAAGAGACGATGTTGCATGCATCTATGGCTCTAACTGGTGTGTTGGACATGTACGCTACACAGTGGATTTGGAACCCTACATCAATTTTTATAGTCCTCCTGGACCTGCCACGTCCTTTGTGCCTAACAATAATGATAGGACATGAACATAGATACCAAACAGAAAAATCCTGAAGATCTTGACACCATTTGAGTTCTATACTTCAGGTTCTCGCAGAGTCTACAAAATTGATAAAAAACTGAAGAACGAGATGTCTTTTCTCTTCACTCTAAAATCCAGAGACATTGACTGTTGAGAGTTATAAAGGTATTATAACAGATTTTTCTTGGAGTATTTTATGGCTGACTGTTAACTTTTTCATTTGTGAGCATTTAATAAAAATATAACGTGATATTGATATAATTTAAACAAGTATTACGAATGTACCGATAACAATATTTTCCCTGATATAGCAAGCCCTGTATATCAAAAACTAGGATGAACACAATAACCAATTTTTGTGAGTTAGTAGCCATCATATAGGTGGCTATGTACACAAAAATTCAGATTTTTGTATCTCACGCCACCAGAGATATAAGACCTCAAAAATTGGGAAAGTGTTTTTTATCTCAAATTTGGGAGGGGGGGGACACGAAGGGGTACCTAATTTCAGGATTTATTATTTGTGTGTGTGTGTGTGTGTGTGTGTGTGTTTCAAGCGACAAGGTTTCTACAGTATGAATTGCAACTTTGTTAGTGTTTCCTGTGTTTCACATTAAAAAAAATCACAAAGTAAAACAAAATTAGAATCCGATCAATGTTTAAAGGGCTTTTAAGTAAAGAATGTGACTGATTTCTGAACATTTTCTTAGTGTAACAGAATCCTCATTTTATGATTAAGAAAACCTTTTTTGAATCATTCCAATATCTGTATTAGTTCAGGAGATATCGGAAATATGGGAAAGGCTTCAATATGCTGAAAATTGTGACGGCCGCCATCTTTGAAGTAGCCTATAGATGAGGGCGGGGGGGGGGGGTGAAAAAATTTTGTTAATTATTTTTGGCCATTATTCAGCCACACAAATAAATGAGCAAAGTTTTAAAAATTTTCAGAACTATGCAGCTACACACTTTTTCAAAATTGGGTCATTCTGTATGGAATGACTCATTTATAATTTTTGAAGGTTCATAAATGGAACCCTTTTTCTGGATATAAAAATTTTCTTTAATCAGTCTTGTTTTTTGAGGTTCATGATTCAATATTTTAATAAATCAATGAAGGAAGAAAAATTCTTCATAATACATGGAAATTCGATAGAATATTCAAAGCAAACTGAATTTGCTTGTACCACTTACTGGTCATCCATGTAACACTTCTCAGAAAACGTGAAAATTTCATCGTCCTTGAACAAGAATCGATCCCCGCATCTCCCGATTACTGGCCGAGTATGCTAGCCATTACACCACCCAGGACAGTGAGAAGTTCCAAGCAATTGAGACGCAGGAATCTGAAAATCCTCAGATTTTCGCTAGTTGAAGCGTCCCTGTTTCTTCATAGCACTTTGACCCAATTTCCATCCGGACGGATGTAGGTCGCAGGTCACCAGTACCACAGATAAATCAATGAAGGAAGAAATATTCTTCAAAATACATTATTTTTTCAGGTAGAACCATTTAATGGTGGTTTTAACTGCTGTAACTTTTTACAAGATTATGTTTCCTTTGAGTGGAGAGCAATTTCTTGGTTGGAAGTTATTAATTCTCGCTGCAAATATACATCGCGGTAATCGAATGTGATTTAAAAAAAATATATTACACGTACCTCTTGGTTGTAGGTGGTCAATGTTCAAATCCTTGCACTGTTGTTCTCATCAGGTTCTTGGGTGTAGGCATTTTTGACTAACTTCAAAAAGTCCGCACATTTCTTGAGTAGGATATACTTATTTAGTTGAACTACGGGAGGCACATGGAGACAAAGGAGATGTGAAAATTATGTTGGAACACTTGAAAAACGGAAAAATGAATCACTTGTAAAAATATTCTACCTGAAAAAATAACGTATGGAAAACATGTATTTTTAAATCTCGATACATCAAGAAATATGTGCGTATTCATAATACATGGTAAATTGACAGAATATTCAAAGCAAACTAAATTTGCTTTGAATATTTAATATTTTAATGTTTTACCATATAGGTCCATTTCACAACCATAGCTGCACTTTCAGTAGTAATGTACTTATTTTGTCCCCTTTAAAATTTGTAATGTTCTAATAATTATTTATTGTTGTATTAATTTTTCTTTAAGTTATCTTATTCTATTTTTATCATGGATCGCACTTCGCAAGTTTGTAGCAAGTTTCCTGTTTTAGTGGTTGTGTGTGCAGATACATTTTATTTTTGTACAACTCTGATTGAGAAATCTATATCAACACTTCTCACATAAAGATAACTGCTATCTCTTGCAAGAATATATTCTGCACAAAACAGATAATTAAAAACACACAGAAATTCTGCTAAAAGTTGTCAGATAAAAGAATAAGGCTGAACTCGTCAAAGAAAGGAACACAATGTGACAGCTTGACCTCTGATCTCTGAGAAACTGAACAACCTTTTGTTGGAAGTTTTCACATTTTCACAATCAGATTTGTTAGTTAGTTGGATATAACAGAAATGAGTCATTATGCATTATACAGTCGAACTTGGTTCAGACGAGCTCAGGTATAACGAGGTCCCGGCTATAGCGAGTAAATGCCAGAAGAAGTTTGGTTTCTTATGCAATTAGTGTTAAATTATCCAGCTTGTTACGAGTATCAACTCTGTTATAGCGATCAAATTTGCAAGACTTTCAGATATATATATATATTTTTACACCCAGTAAAGATAGCGCAGCATTGAAAGGTGGCATCAATTAGCCACCTGCTACCCAAAAAAGACTGTCTGTGTGTCACCTGCTCCAAGAGAAAAGCGGGGAGTGTTTTATGACGTCTTGCATTTCAGCCCAAGGGTTGGTGGGGGCGGCATTTTGTGGGGGAATGCTTCCCAGCCTTTCCTTTGCCACTGTTTATGAGAGGGTTCCTGGAATTCGCTTTCTCTCATTGGCTGCTATGGTCTTACCCCACGCATGTTTTCTTAGTGCATTCAGTATTTCAACTTCGCATGGGACATATCGTAACCTTTTTTTAATCAGAAAGTCGCACACAGCCCTACTCTTGCGACATCACTTATGCTTTCCCTCCCCCTTTTTTATTGTGATTATTATGAGCAAAATGGTTGGTGTTAAAAGAAAGGCTCTCTCCATCAGGGAGAAAATGGATATTATTCAGGAACTGCAAGATGGCGAGAAAAATTCAGCTGTTTGCAAAAAGTATGGGCTTTCATCTTCTACCGTATCTACATTGTGGAAGAACAAAGATGCAGTTTTGTCAGCATTTGAAAACAATCTTACAGATTGCAAAAAAATTAAAAAGTGTGAAAAAAATGATATTGATGAAGCTTTACTTTGTTGGTTTAAAGTTCAACGTGATGCTGGTTTTCCTATCAATGGACCGATTTTAAAAGTGCAAGCAGAAAAATTTGCAGTACAGTTCGGTCATGAGAATTTTGTATGCAGTAATGGGTGGCTTGATTGCTTCAAGAACAGACACAATATTGTTTACGCAAAAATGTCAGGGGAATCAATGTCTGCAGATACGGAATCTGTAAGTCAATGGCTGAAAAGCGTTTGGTGCAGCTTCATTTCTGAATTCAGTGAGCAGAACATATTCAATGCTGATGAAACGGGCATTTTTTACAAGGTAACCCCTTACATGACTTTAAGTTTTAAAGGCGAGAAATGCATTGGAGGTAAATTGGCAAAGGATCAGCTAACTGTTCTAATTTATGCGAACATGGCAGGAAATGAAAAAGAAAATTTTTGGTGATTGACAAATCATTAAAGCCTCGATGTTTTAATAATGTTCAGCATCTCCCGGTTGATTATAAAGCAAACAGAAAGGCGTGGATGACATCAGGTATCTTTACGGCAGAACTTCATAAATGGGATCGTGAACTACGAAAGAAAAACAGAAACATTTTGCTGTTAATAGACAACTGTCCAGCACATCCCAAAGTAGAGAACTTGACAAATATCAAACTTGTGTTCCTACCACCAAACAACATCAATTCTACAGCCTGCGGACCAAGGGATTATTAGGAGCTTTAAGTGCCATTTTCGGCAATTTCTAACCATACAATTTATCCAGAAAATGGAGAAGCTAGAAATTAAGATTTCCGTATTGGATGCTGTTCGTCTTATGAGACAAGCTTGGGATAGTGTCACTCTGACAACCATTAAAAATTGTTATAGGAAGGCTGGTCTTCTAAAGGAGACTTTAGTAGAAAGCAGTGAAGTGATTGATGACGATGATCTCCCCTTATCAGAATGGCTAAACAGTAGAGATTTAAGCACCTTTAACAATTGCAATTCTCTTGATGATTTTATCGACATTGACGCTGCGGTTCTAACAACTGGAATTTTAACAGAGGAATAAATTGTGCAAGAAGTCAGTGCGGTGAATGTAGAAACTGAAACCGACAGTGAAAGCGGAAACATTACAGAAACACAAGAAGTTGTGACTTACAATCAAGCACAAGATGCCTTGGATGTTTTGACTAGATTTTATGAAACTAATTCTGGCAATGAGTGTGTGTGTGTTCAGTGCATTATCAGTTGTTAAGCATAATCTAATGGTTTTTCGGTTGAAGTCAAAGACAACGCAGCTAAAATTAACCAAATATTTATTACAAAATAAAAAGGATATGTGCTTTGGGCAGATAGTACTGTACCTGTGCTTAATTTTATCTAAGTACTGTATGGTACAAAAATTACAATACTGTATAGTACATATGTAGTTTACATGTCCATTATTCAAGAATTTCAACTTAATCTGCATCACATCATACGTACTTAAATATGTATGTACTACAGTATGTATAATGGTATGTATAGTTCTGTGTGTGTAATACTGTACGTACACATTTTTCAAGAATTCCACAATAACAGAAATATTGTACGGTAATTTCAACCAAATGTAAGTACTATGTATTTCTGATATTTTAGGCCTTTCCCGGAATGTACGAGTAATGGCTATAACGAGCAATTTGTTGGATCCCGAACAGCTCGTCTTAACAGAGTTCGACTGTATATAAAAAGAAACTATAATCTTGAAAATTATATCGTTCAAGGAATATGTGAAAATACCATCTTGAAAATTCATTTTCCATATTTTTACAGTTTTTTGCTCAAAATTATGGAGTACGAACACGTTGCTTGAAATTATAGAAAAATCACCATTTGATTTTTCAGCAACGGAAAGCAATTTTTTCATCAACAGATAGTAGCAATAATAATTTCTTGCTGAAACAAATAAACCTGCAGTTATAAATTACTGAATTCAAAATCTGTTGCTAATTAAAGTTTTTTGGAGGGGGGGGGTAACTGCCGAAGAGTTCACCTCTTAAACACACCACGCTGAGCATATGCAGTACGTTCGGAGGGAAGGGTGAGCTAGTGCATGTGCTATGCGTTGTTCACTCTCTATGGAAGTTCCCTATATTAGAAGTTCTTTTCCCACCACAAACAACAGTAATCATGCCGAAAACTTCAACTGTGTGGTTTATACTTTCAAAAAGGGTAAAGGAGAAATTGACTCTCACAATATATGGCTGAAATGCGAGTGTAATGTTGTTAATGCTGTCACATATTGCAAAATTTCTGGTCCCCAGCATGCCGTTGGCGAGTAAAACTTTTCTCATTGAATTAATAAATTAACACTTCAATAAAACCTTTAAAAATATATTGTGGGTCCTTTTTTGGACCACTCACAAAATTCGAGCATTGAAAAGGTATCCTTCGTAAAATTGCTCCAGTTAGAAAAGGACCTTTCACAGAGGTTCTGAAAATTTCAGTCGAATAATATACATCATACATTTCGAGAATTTAATCAGGTTTCAATTGACTTTCATACGTCACGGCATAAGCAGTTTAGTTTGCATCTCGCTGAATGTTACAAATCAGACATGAGATTCTTCCGCAGATTTGCGGAATTCCTCTTGTTTCACGATCATTTGGGATATACTGGAGAAAATGCAAAGTAAGGAGAAATTTTGTTTTTAGTATTTCGGGAGGATTAATGTGTGTATGGGGGCAAGTGCCTTTTTTTCTTCTGGGGGACGGTATTTCGTTTTTCCAAATTTTCAGAAACTAAACTTAAACGGAGTGCGAAATTTTTCTCATAATCATAATTCCTTTTTTTTTTTTTTTTTTTTTTGCAAAGTTGCCTCTGTCCAGTTTTGTTGCTAAATATCATTTATTGTATAAATGTTTGTATTTCAGCTTAAAAATGTCTGAAAACGGAAGTTCGACGGATCGAAAAATTTCCCTGTAATCTTTAGACATGAGTTTCTTCCGCAGATTCGAGGAATTCTTCCTTTGTTGTCATCCCATCATTTGAAACATTCTAGCGAGCGATGCCAAACTGAAGAAAATGGGAGGGGGGGGGGGTAGTATGCATGCATGTTCGGTAATGAAGAGTGAAGAGGGACGTTTTCCTCGTAACGATGTAATTTCATCTTTCAAAACTTTTGAAAATGGAAGGTAGAGTGAAAGTTCCTTTCGTAATTGTAATTTTTTTTTTCTTGCAATGATCCCTTCTTTCCAGCATTGTTGAAAATGTTACTGAAAATATTTATTTCCAAAACGTCTAGTCCTCCAGAAAATTTACCATATGATTCATGCCCTAAAGAAGCAGAAAACTACTGAAAATGTGCATATGCAGCCACTCTGTGATTTTAATTAAAGTACTGTTTTAAATAGTTCAAATATACTGTATTTCCATTGTAACTTGATAATCATTATTCACTGATTGAAACTGAATATATTTATTTATTTATTTAAAGGTTTGTTTAATTAAAAAAAACACATATATATATTCTACAATTGAAAGTTGAGAAACATTCTAAAACGATGGTTTTTAAATATAGCTTGTGTATTAACTCGTGAAAACTTCTTAGAAAGTGCTATACAAAAATGGCAAACTGCTATGCAAGTGGCAAAATGAAAAAAATACAGTGCTTCATATATTCTGAGTTTTTTTGTATTTTCAGACAGTCTTTACACAAAAAGTATTTGGATTTGGTTTCCAATTCACTTGTTTGTTTTGATCATTTTTTAAATTAAAATCTTATGTATTTCATAGGTCTTTTCTTTAGTTAAGTCATTCATAATGCTATTTCTAAGTTTTGTAGGTTCATTAATGGATCAATCAATATTTATGGAAGTAAAAACTTCCTTTAGTTAGTCATTTATTTTTATGTGGTTCGTAGTCCAGTATTTTAATTTTATGCCACAAAAGAGGTTCACATTTGCATAATTATTGCTAATATGCCATTACATTATTTTGATCTCTATTTTTCATAGCTTTTAAATTTTCCTTAATTCTGAATTCCGTTCTTCAAGATATTTGCCCCATATAATTTCAGTTGCGGTCCAGTGGAATTTGATGTATTGCATTTCTTCTTGACGTCATGTCATGTGCAGGGGTAGATTTTTCAGATGCCAGCACATTTTTTCAAGGCATATGAGGTGACAGAATTGTGACCAACAGTCAGAACTAATGTGAAGACACCAGACAGAAAATTTGTCACCTGAAACAATATGTGTAACTGTTTAATATATTTCTGGGTTACATAATGATGAAATATCTGTTATTTCTTTCTACAGGCAAAATTTTAAACTGAAATTTAAAAATTAAAATCAGTGGGTCGAAAGACAGATAAAAGTGACTGTCAAAAATGTATCATAGCTTTTGGCCGGTCAAAAGGACGCAGCATCAAGGATGTTACTGAATTTTGTAGGTGTTAGCAAAAGAACAGTTCTACGTGTTTAGAAAGATTGGTGAAAGTCAAACTCAACTGAAAATGAAACAAAAAACTATGGATGAAACACAATTTTGGCAAATCATGACTGGCACAGAATTTCTCGCCTCCTCAATGAAATCAGTTTTGAGACAAGGTAAGAACTCCTCCAGTTTGTTAATAATGGACCTCACACATCTATATTTGAGTGAACATTGCATAGGGAAATCCATTGAATGGATATCTGGAGTGGAGTTGCAAAACCGAAACCAATGTTAACTTCAGCTCAGAAAAAGCTCGATTAGTGTGGGCCAGAGCTCGATCAGTGAAAGGCGGCAATATGGTCTGATGAATTCAAGTTTTGCCTATACTCAAATGGCACAGGGCGTGGAGTCAACACTAGATCTAAAGAAATATTTAATCCTGAGTGTTTTCAAAGAGTTTTTGCCAAAGGAGGTGGGTTCTGTAATGCTGTGGGGTTGTTTTAATGGTGTGAATTAGGTCCACTAATAGAGGTAAAGAATATGATGAATCAGCATGTTTACAAGGAAATTTTAGACAATGGTGTGTTTTCTTTTGCACAACATTTGCAGGATACATAGAACTAAAACCATTATGGATTGATATGAAGAGCATGATACAACTGTGGAGCACATGGACTGGTGTGCTAAATTGCCAGATTTAAATCCCATCAAGAATTCATTGGACCACCTTGAAAGAAGTATAAAAACCGAACTTCAGCATCCCAGGAATCTCAATGAATTGCAAGGCAAAATGTTCTTAGAATGGCCAAAAATTGACTTAAGTTACTTAAAAATAATCTCGTCAGATCTCTTCCAGCTAGAACTAATGCTGCTATTTCTGCATTTTGTGATCTAATTAAGTATTAAAAGTAAATTTCTGGAGGTTACTATTTTTTTTTGTGTCCAGTGTCTGTATTATTTCTTAGATAAAATAATTCAGTGCAATATGCCTGACTAACTAGTAAACATATTATGCACTTGTATTAATAGGCGCATTTTAAATCTAGATTATCAGAAAGTTCAGTTATGTTTTCTGGTGTATAACTTTAAATAAAACCACTAATAAATAAATACTTATAATTATAAGCCCCACATGAAATCAGTGCCATAGTAACAAACATCCAGACCTGCCAGGTTTTATGATGAACCTGTAAAAGTTACGGCAGTGTGACTTGTTTTACGGGCAAAATGTTAATGTTATGGATTTAGTGATACTCTCAGATTTTTTTTTTTGATGATTTTGCACCTACCATTAGAACTTTTTTATTTAACTTAATCCATTTAAAATAAATCGCTGATGCAAGTTACGAGTAAATTTTTCAGTTACATGTGTTTATGTGGGAAAGAGTTGTCCGTAGTTATCCCACGTGTTTTAGGTTTATTGTTTTGCGTTATTTCGACCACTGAAGCTTTTTCCGCACATAAACTAAACTGTTCACGATGGGCTTGTCTATCTCTCATTATGTTTACCTTCTCCCTCTTTTCAGATAATGCATTGCTCATTCCCCCTAGTAGCAACTTCTCATTAGGCCTGCATGGGGTGTCTAGCATTGGAGCACCTGTCTTTTTATTACTCCCATTTCGGAATGCTATCTCAGAACATAGTTATTGTGAAAAAAAAATCAAATAGATTTTAAATTTGCTGAATTTTTGAACCCAAATCAATACCAAACATGACAAAATTAAACAAAAGCTGCCAGTTTTGTGAAATTAAAAGTACATTTGGGGCATGGTTTTACAACTTTTTCTCTGGCAGTAAATTTAACATTATGTAAGAATGTGGTGGTATAATAGAAAGTTAAAAAGAAAAAAGTACAATGTCCATTAGACCCAGTGCTTATCCAGCAATGATTTGTTTTGCTGGTCCATTAGTCAGCAAGCTTTCTGTGCTTTTCAACCATAGATTGAAGAAGTGTAATATGGTCCAGCTTTGTCTATCCATACAATAACTTAAATAAAAATGTCTTAGCTTGATTCCACGAAAATAGTATGTTGAGGCACATACTAATTCATTGAATCCCTATTGAAAATGGTCAAAGGTCAGGATATAGGAACAGGATTCATTCTTTTGCCCTATTGCGTGATGACTTGCTTAAAATCAAAGCATGATTGCTATGAAATTCTGGTATGCAGTTCAGCTCCCACAGTGTACCAATCCTGTTGAAAATGGTTATGATCAGCACTCATGAGGACAGTGCAGTGCGCACATGAGCAATATTTGTTTGTGAGAACTTTCGCACAATAACTTCGGAGGAAATAGATCGATTTGGATGGAATTCTTAGTCATATAGTGACACATGTGGTAGCTTTTTATTTTAGAAATTAGCATGTGCAAAAAAAAAAAAAAAAAAAAACTGTAGTAAAGCAAGAACATGCAAAATGTACAGCCAATCAGTTAATTCATCCTAAGGGATTTGTAAAGAAAATCAAGTATCATAGAGACCCTGTTTGTTACTTTCGCAAACCCAAATTTTTTGTATGTATAAAATTTAGGATTTTTAGGAAACAACTCTGAATTTAAAAATATCTAGATTTTGACAGCACAAATTTAATCGAGGGAGAGAGAGTACACTTTTTTTTGTACTTATATAATAACTTTGTTTTTAAAAAAAATATGCTACTGATTTCATAACTATCAAACCGAATTGTGTGATATTTAGAGATATTCATTTTCTAAGAGAAAATACATATGTTCTAAATTTTGTCATGCTAGACCATGTTTTTGCAGATATAAGATTGGGATTGAAACCAGAGTTCCAATGTTTTGAGTCGTGGCTGTGCCACAAAGGGATGTACAAGATGGGGAGGAAATTACTGCTAAGTGAGAGTAGCATTTCTCATGACACCTGATGTAAAAGACAGCATTGGTTTTGTCCCAGCAAAACATTGTTTTAGTTTAGTGCAGTAGAGAGGGTGTGGCCCATAGGGTGATAGGCCCAAATTGTATTTGTAAAGGAATAACTAGAGAAGCTCTATTCGATAAGATGGCGGGAGAACAGAAACGGAAGACAAAACTATAAAATCAGTGCCATTTGGAAGTATAAAATATGCCACTTACTAAATCCAATCCTAAAAAGGTTGGATTTAGTAAAACTTTTAACACTGCTGTAAGGCATGATGGGGGAGGAGAGAAAGGGAACCCCAGAGGATGACATTCATAACTAAAACCTGTTTCTAGATGAAAGAGCCTTTCAGTTGATTGCATTGTGCCCAATTGCTTTCCTAGCTGACTAGCGTAATGGGATAAATTTGTAATTGGTATTTTTCTCCCTGCAAACGGCAACTCTTTAAGCTGTCACTGTATTAATATAGGTCCTTTCCATCTCAATTCAGGCAGGGGGTGTCAGGTGACCTTCACCAATTTTTTTGAAAAAAAATATATGGTACCCCTACCTGGGTTATTAATCACCCTAAACGGACCCCCCCAAATTTCCCACTGTTACACGAGTGAAATTTGCCTGTTTTTTTGCCGATTTTATCACTTCTCGGAAAACATGCATTTGCTTAATTTAAAATATCTTAGCAACTATACAGTAGCGAACAAAAGTATTTGGCGAAACACTTTTCCGACCATAATTTTTGTTCTGCTGGACCAAATCTGGTCATTTTGGGATATGATATGTGTTGATTTGTGGGTTACAGTGCCGCGTAGTTTGTATTTCGCTCAAAGCGAATTTGTTGTTCGAAATGGGCCATATTCAAGAGTTGCCAATTATTACCCATTTGTTTGCTGCATGTATTAATGTTTTTCTTGTGATTTTTCTGGGTTGTGGGATGTGTAGTGTGATAATAAGTCAATCTTAGGTTTTCAGAAATGGGTAAAAAGGCAGAGATCCCTGTTGGAGCTTGCCAGGCGGCCGTGAACATGATGGAATCTGGAATGCGCATCACTGACATTGCGAGGGCCCTGAAGATCCGACACCAGTCCATTTCAGCTATCCTGCAATGTTATAAGAAGACTGGGACCACCGAGAACAGTCCGCAATGTGGTAGGCCTCGTTCCACTACGTTGCATCAGAATAGACGCATCCTCCGTTGATCTTGTGCTGATCCCACCTTGACTGCTGTGGACATCGCTACCGAATTCCGTGACGGCGACGACCTGAACGTCAGCCGAATGACCATCTCCCATCGTCTCATTGCTGGTATATTGAATGGAAGACGCCCCGCCAAGAAACCACTTATCGGAGTCAATAATCGACAAGCCAGAGTCACGTTCGCGTGCCGTCATCAACACTGGACTGCGGCAGACTGGAATAAGGTGCTTTTCACCGACGAGAGCTAGTTCAACTTGTTCGGAAGGGATGGCATCCGATACGTAAGATGTCCGTGTGGCCAGAGATTCAACCCCCAGTTCATTCAGCTGACTGTCAAGCACGGAGGAGGATCGCTCATGGTTTACGGCGCCTTCTATCTCGCAATAGAATGGGCCCCATCATCAAGATTGACGGAATAATGACTGGCCAGAGCTACATCACCATGCTCATCAATGATGTCTTCCCATGGGCAAACCAGAACATGGCCACCCGGATGGATCATGCAGCAAGACAACAACCCGAAGCACACCTCCAGAGTAGCGAAGGTGGCCTTCCAACAGCAACAGGTCACACTTCTATACTGGCCAAGCCAATCTCCAGACCTCAACCCCATCGAGCACATGTGGGAGGAGCTGGAGAGACGATGTGCGAAGAAAACCTGCTGGAATAGGACCCAGAAGTTCGACCAGCTGTCTGCAGAATGGGCGCGAATTCCGCAGGTCACAGTCGAGAAGCTAGTGTACTCAATGCTGGCCCGTTGTGCAGCTGTTGTTAAGTCTCGTGGTTATCCCACTAAGTATTAGTTATTGTTTTGTTGTTTTCCTGTACTTGTTTTCTGTTATCATTGCATTAAATGAATGTGATAAACACCTACTTTGTTGGTCAATTTGTATGATCTTTGCGATTAAGCTCGGTACCTGATCTGTGTTAAGGTTTCCGATCCATCTGCATATGGGTCATGTTCAGTTTACAACTGAATAACACATATCATATCCCAAAATGACCTGATTTGGTCCAGCAGAAAAAAATTATGGTCGAAAAAGTGTTTCGCCAAATATTTTGTTCGCTACTGTAAGTCCTAGAGAGCTGATTCTTTTTTTTATTTAAAGCTCTTTAAAAGTTCTTTAATTTGGTGTGTATGAAAAGTACCACATGTAGCCATGAGCTATTTTAAATTATGTTAAAATTAAAAAAATATTTGTCCATGTGCATACTTCACAAAAAAATTTCACTAGTGTTTTCTGTACTGAACCTTTGCTATTAGGCCTGATCTGAACAATGTGTTTTTAAAACATTTTCTTTTTCTTATCCTGAGTTATACCTAGGACTAGTTATAAACCCTTAAAATACAAAAAAATTCAAATTTAGCCCTACTTTACAGCAAATTTTCTCAAAAAAGCCAATTTCAAAAAATCTGAAAATCTGTGGGGAAAGTAGTCCAATTGATGCTTGATTGAACCCTGAAATCAGACTGAGCAATTTTGTTGTTATTGATTTTTAATAATTTTTTAATAACATTTTTTTTCATTTCAGCTATGCTACATTAATAATTAATCAGTTTAGGAACACATTCCTAAAAACAAAAAATCCTTTTTCAGCTAAAAAATATGTAATTAAGTAGTCCATTTGGTGTGTGTTTTATCTCTAAAATTTCCTGTGGCAGTTTTTTTGTAACTAATGGGTTTAAATTTTTTTTAATTGTTAGCTTTTTTGTGAAAATTAATTTCATTCCACTTACAATATACAGTATTAGAAGTAATCTGGGCCTGTTAGTAAAAAAAATTAAAATTTTAATGCTTGGGATTATAAGCATTGCAATGTTGGCTGCCACATGATCAAGTAAGTGAACTTACAAATTATAAGAGGGAGAACAATTCTTCAGTTCTCATCTCTTCATTCGCAAACTTGTGAAGACACCCCAGTCGCCCAATAGGAGTTGGTGGCTTTACCTTCAGCAGAACATCTCTTATCTTGATAGGGCAGATAATAGTTTTCACATCTGTGGACCACTTGAAGCCATTTGCAGGCTCATGAGGCTCCATAAATGCCACAGTGATGTCACTGAGCTCATGAGAAACTTCAGTTACTCTTCAGTCTTGCCATCCACCATTGTTGAACATACGTACATGAGATGAAATCTCCAATGTTGAATGCATTGATAGAATAGTTTAACCTTCCTGTGTCTTTGTTTGGCTCATCTATACAGTAACTAATTTTTTGAAGTGAATGTTTTACAGTCCGTGATGTATGCATTCCGCTTTTGTCAATTGACCATAAATGGGTAGATTGAATGCCAACTACCTGTTTAACATTTCTCCACTCTCTCTTCTTCATTATTCTGAATTCCTCAACATATTCCTTTTCAAGAACTATCACTGTTACTGTTTTCAAAAGAACTTGTACTTTAAATGCAAAGTCTTGGGCATTTCTGATGGCTTCAAGAGGTTCTTTTTGCAAATTATATGTTGTTGCATAATGTTTGCTCAAGCCACCAATGCCATCACATGCACTCTTTCCATGTCCTGTGGCTGAGAAAATCCACTTCTTAGAATCCAAAAGACCAAGAGATTCAAATAGTTCATGAATTTGAAAATCTGTTCTTGAAGTGTGAGGCAGCATAGCGCCATCACTGATGTACACCTTGGACTTAAAATGAGGTGAACCATCAAATCTTGCAGTGATGTTGTCAAGTATGAGTTGAAGGGCACACAATGTATGAGCAGAGTCATGAGTGAGATCATCGCATACTATGACAAAACTGTTTACTTCGACAGAAGTAAGCTACGCAAGTGAAAATGGAGACTTGTGTGTTCTGCCAGTGATAACTTTGTATTTCATCTGGCAGAACTACAGACCAATTCTCAGCAAAATCAAAGTGCAGAACAAGACTACAGTCTTCATCAATAGAGTTCTTTACAGCAGCTATTCCTTCACTCTTAATTTTCCTAATATAGCTGTGCGTGATTCCCTTCATAATCCATTTTTTTACGCTTTCTAACCGTAGGTTGAAGAAGCGTATATGCTCCAGCTTTGTCCGTCCGTCTGTCGGCACGATAACTCGCGTAAAAATGGTTGTTCGATTTCGATAAAATTTTAGTATGTGGTAGGGGACCACCTGGGGACGAACCCTATTGAATATGGATGAAATGGTGTCAAAGGTCACGACATAGGAGCGGGATCCATTCCATTGCCCTTATGCATCATAACTTGCGTAAATATGGTTCGATGTCGATGAAATGTTTATATGTGGTAGAGGACCACCTGGGAAGGAACCATATTCAAAATGGGTGAAGTGGGGTTAAGGGGGACCTAAACATGGTTGTAAGCTTCCATCTGCTGCGATAGATGGCGCAAAAACTCACTCTGTAGGTGTTGCTTTTACACTTTGGGTAACTGTCAAAGACACGATAGCTACACCTATTGAATTTGGATCAGCGAATCATCGGCGTCATCGCAGTGTTCGGAGAGGGGGCGGTCTTTCGATTCAAGGGAGAATTTTGATTTGGCCCTGTTTTTGTCAATCATTTAATGACAATGTACAATTTTTTTACATTTCACTGTTGCATGATTAGGTGTATTTTCTGAGTTTAGGAAAAGTGTCCGTAGAAAACTGGTGGTATCCACTTTTGGGGAAAATTGCGCTTTCATTTGAGGTACAAATTGTCGTGACTATCCAGCTGTCCCACCAGGCCACGTTTTTTTTTTTTTTTTCCCGAGGCCTTGTGGATTTTTGAAATTTATTTATTCAATCGTCACTCACTGAAATTGACATTTTTTTAACACAAATAATCTCAACCGAGTTTTTTCTCTTTCTTCTTTTTCGCTGTCTCTGTTTATTTATTTATTTATTTATTTATTTATTTATTTATCTTTATTTCTCATTGTGGCTATGCACAAATCTTGGTCATTTGGGCTGTACTAGAAAAATGTATCCCATTTTTTTATGTTCATAAGTGCATATAACTAACAAAGAGAAATTAAATCTAATCTAAGGCCTTAGGCTTAGCTCTTTTTGGAAATTTTTATACCACTGTTTTCACATTCGTAAAGGTTTACACACCCAGCAATGAAAATTGTCTCACGTTTTCAAAGGCACAAAACCACAATTGTAGGGTCCAAGGCAAGGGCCCTTTTAATTAATGATTTGAGCTTGGGTAAAAATGCAACGTTATAAAATTTACTACTTCCGTAAACTTTACAAAATAACAGTTGACAGCAAAAAAAAAAAACGAACGCTGTAAAAGAACTGCTGATCCTTCCAAATGAGTCCAATATAGTTTAGGCTGTGATGCTGCTTCAAGACCAACGGACGGAATAAAACAAGTAGTCCACAAAGGGATATTTTCTATGATTTATTTAAGTGACCAACACTACCTTATTAACTCCCAAGTGCGCAAGTTTTATAGATTATTATTAAATTTCTTAATTGCACATTGTATTTTTATTATTTAATTATTAACTGCGCACCCCCCCTCCGTTTAGGTTCATTATTATGTCTAATTACAACTCAGTACAGAAAAATACATTCCGAGCAAAACAGTAAATGTACACGCGGTATTAAATCTGCACTTCATTCGTTATTATTTAATGCTTATTACCGATTTTTCACGTGATTTATCATCATCATCGTCAACCATTATCAATCCACTGCTGGACGAAGGTCTCCCCAAGTTTCCTCCACAACGGTCTGTCTTGTGCCAGTCTCCTCCATGTCACTCCTGCATACTTTCGAATTTCATCCACCCATCTCTCATGTGGTCTTCTTCTGGGTCTTTTCTTGTCCCTTGGAATGCAATCTAAAATTTCGGCTGTCCATCGATGGTCTGTCCTTCTGGCAGTATGTCCAGCCCATTGCCATATCAGGGATTTAACTCTGATCAGGATGTCTTCCACTCTTGTCATTTTTCGGATCCACAAGTTCCTCTTCTTATCTTTCCTGGTTACACCAAGCATGCACCTCTCCATGCTACTTTGAGTTGTCTGCAGCCTTTGTACTTCTCTTTTAGTTAAGGTCCAAGTCTCTGCCCCATACGTAAGCACTGGAAGGATGCATTAATCAAACACTTTTCTTTTAAGACACAATGGCATATTGCTCTTGAAAATTATGCTGTTTCTTCCAAAAGCTCTAAAGGCAAGTTTTGCACGCCGATTAATTTCTTCATCAATGTGACCCTCACTTGATATCTGCTGTCCAAGATAAACGTACATGCCTGTTATCTCCAGCTTTTCTCCATCAATCGATAAATCGTCATTTCTTGTAAAAGCATTGAACATCACTTTTGTCATCTGAAAGTTCATTTTTAATCCCACTTCTTTACTCTTGTCAGCAAGTTCCTGGATCATACTCTGCAGCTCTGATGGGGTAGTTGCAAAAATGACTACGTCATCAGCAAAACGAAGGTGAAAAAAAGGATGTAAGGTCAGGTAATGCGTAACATCACAGCCTCTCCTTGACAAATGTCAACCCCGCCTTCTCGTGGTACATCCTGTTCCCACTGAAGGGGCTCTGACGACCGCCAATAGCGGTATAACTATACCATCGGAATTAGAGAAAATGCTATCCCACACCCACCAACCTGCTTGGCCAGCGTGGTTAATTATGGCCAAACCCCTCCAAAATGATTCCACAACATTCCACAACTTCACGTGATTAATCATAGTTATTTAATTACTGTTTTGCTAATCTGGTTGTTGTGTTTCCTAGTTATCGCTCTTTCATATAGCAACACTATAATTATGCAACAGAATAAATTTATAGGTCTCAAACTGCAATATTTCCAGTCTCCTGTGGTCAGTTATCCAGTGATACAAACTGCAATATTTCCAGTCTCCTTTGGTCAGTTATCCAGTGGACACCATTCGGAACCCAGGATTTTCCAGATGTATATCATACCGCATGAAGATGTGTCATACATCCTTCAGCAACATAGGAAAACAGCCCTGTGTTTTTTACTGAGGAGTGTACACAAATTGCTTTTCCACCGCGAAACACTTCAATGTGTGGCAGTTTTCTGAGGTTTCCGACGACGCGAAGAAGTTCTTTTGTTTGTCTGAATTTTCAGGCATTTGTGGCCAGTTAGTTTCCGTGTGACCCGTTGTCCGCATCCCGTTGTGGTGGACTCTGGTCCACCCCTACTCCCTAGTGGATCATGGAAGATGAGTTCAAGGTACTTAGAAAGAGTTCTTGTACGACCGAGCCCCTCCCCTCTTCGTAAGCGTATATTAAAACCGCAACATAAAATCTATCAAAGTAGCCGCTTGCTTACCGAAAGGCTAATACTGTATTCTCTTCATTAGTTCTCATTTAGCTTTTCATATGCATCAAATAAATCATAACCTAAATTTTATTATAAAGACCTGAGGCCATGGTGGTTTGTATAAACCAGCCTGAAAATGCAGACAAACAAAAGAACTCCTTCCCGTCTTTGGGAACCTTCGAAAATTACCACAAGTAACTCGGAAACTTAGAAAACTGCCCCACATTCAAGTCTTACTCGGTGGGAAAGCAATTTGTACAAGACTTATATGGCAGTTTTCCAAGTTACTGAAGAATGTGTGGCACTATTTACAATATATAGTAATTTACAGTGAACCTTTCAGTTAGTATGGATAGATATACAAATAACATATCAGGCAGCAGGGTGAACATTGAGATGATCAGGACGGAGAGCAAAAGCGGTTTCTTCAACATGAAGACAACAGGCACTCGCAAATGCGAACCTGGAACCAATACGTCGCTAGCTTCAAAATGCTAAATTCTAATATTTTTAAAGGAAACTCGTGTATATTTAAATTGTGAGATGAGAAAATTGTTGAAAAGGAAGAGGTGAATATTAAACTTTCTGGCTCCCTGAATCATGGGTAAATAAAAACATGGGTAAAAAAAAAAATCCTGAAGTAGTTGTTGCTCCATTTATCTTAAAATTTCAAAATGAAAATACATATAACACTTATTAAAAACTCTGATTTAATTTTAATTCCAAATTACAACCAAATGCCTGCGTGATAACAAAGTGCTTACAAAAATATTATACACTGCTGGACAATTGCTAAGGATGGATCATAAACGGCTATATAGCGCATAAAAAAGTAAGTGTGGTTGGATGCCAAGTGAAATAAAATAATGTCAGAATGCCAGGACATTACAAGAAAGACAATTTATTGTGCTCTGAAATCCAGAAGGCTTTGGAACGTGTTCAAGGGACAAACAGGCCATTTTGTACAGAATACGTAAACGTGAAAAAAATGCAATTACCGTCCGCAGGCGTTCCGGCGTAAGATGTCAATACGGGATATGGCGACCATGGAGGGCGATGCAGGATTCCACACGTCATGTCATGCTTTGCACAACATTATCAAGCAGCTGTTGGGGTATATTATCCCATTCCTCTGTCAGTGCACGGATGAGGGTGTCCTTGTTTATTGGAGGGCATTGGCGACCACCAACACTCCTCCCCAAAGCACCCCACACATTTTCAATAGGATTCAGATCTGGAGAACGTGCTGGCCATACGAGGCGTTGAATATCCTCGTATGGCCAGCACGTTCTCCAGATCTGAAAAGATGTTAAGATTAATTTTCTAAAAGATTGCTTCCGTAAAAGTTGAAAAAATTACAAATTTCGCAATAATTACAAACTAGTTTCTACACTGAAGAGCAATTGAATAAGAGATACCTGTCTAGTAACGTGTAGCGCCACCTTTCGCCCTGATGACGGCGGCGATTCGTCTCGGCATGAACTCGACAAGACACCGGAAGCGTATTTGATGTACTCACGGTGCACCCGTGACACAGTGGCTCGTGAAAATCCCAGTGCCTGCACGACTTCCGAGATGGAGTGACCCATTCTTCGGGCCCCAACAATTTGCGCACGATCAAATGCGCTTAGATCCTTCGTCTTACCCATACTGCTTCCGACTCTTACTGATTCCCGTCGCATCATTCCTTATATTGTCGGATCGCTGCATGCGTCATGTCATCCCATTTACAGGGCCGCCCACAGCACCACATTTGCATAACGCCAGCTGTCTCTAATTCAATTGCTCTTCAGTGTATGTTTTGAAACAACCCACAGTTTCACGGAGTTCTCAACTACAAACCTAACAAAAATAAAAAAATAAAATAATCTTTAGCTGAGGGCGCCCAGTATAAACCCCTATTATCGGAAGACAGCCTTCACGAATCGGGCAGATAAATAATGATTCGAAGGCTACCGATTAATGGTGCTCTGTTACCCATTAATAGTGCTCATTGTTAGTGGCCAAAATTGGATGACACTATGTGTGTATATATATATATATATATATATATGAGGATGTAAGGTCAGGTGATGCGTAACATCACAGCCTCTCCTTGACAAATGTCAACCCCGCCTTCTCGTGGTGCATCCTGTTCCCACTAAAGGGGCTCTGACGACCGCAAATAGCGGTATAACTATACCATCGGGATCAGAGGAAATGCTATCCCACACTCACCAACCCGCTTGGCCAGCGTGGTGAGTTATGGCCAAACACCTCCAAAATGACTCTACAACTTAAATCTTGGCCCTCAGTCTCCGGCAGCTGGAATGTACCTGGCCAAGGCAGCGGCCAGTGCGACATGAAGGCAGAGGGTGCTAAGAATCCCCGGAGGACCGGACTAGGCTGCCATTTGATGCTGACCTTGGCTACCTACAACGGACGCTCCCTATCTTCTGATTCAAGGCTTCTTGAATTGGAAGAGGAACTACAAAGGATCAAGTGGGACATCGTCGGGCTAAGTGAGGTAAGGAGAAAAGGAGAAGATCTCATTGAACTGAAAAGTGGACATCTCTTCTATTATCGTGGGACAGATACTGGCAGAACTAGTGGTGTTGGATTTATAATAAACAAGAAACTGAAGGATAAAGTGGTAGAAGTTGAAAGTTCCTCTGACAGAGCTGCACGACTCGTTATCCAACTATCGAGAAGATACCAGGCTCAGATTATTCAAACTTATGCACCCACCACAAGTCATCCTGAAGAAGAAATTGAAGAATTTTATGAGGAAATTCGTCATCTAAATAATAAAGGTAAGCAGCACTTGAAGATAATTATGGGAGATTTCAATGCAAAAATAGGGCACCGGCAACAGAATGAAACTTCAGTAGGTAAATTCGGTAACGGCAACAGAAACCAGCGTGGAAATACTCTCGTTGAGTTTGCAGAGGCAGAAGGATTTTTCATCTTGAATTCCTTTTTCAAGAAAAAGCCACACAGGAAATGGACATGGAGACATCCAATTGGGACGACAAGTGAAATTGATTTTATTATGTGTAACAAAAAATTCGTCATCGAAGACTGCAGTGTGCTAAACAAGTTCAACACAGGTAGTGACCATAGATTGGTGAGATGTAAGATGCACCTCAACAATAAACTGGAACGTGGCAAGCTCATGAGACAAACAAAATGTATTGACATAACCAACCTTAAAAAACACCATAATACTTTCAAGTTGGAACTGAAGAACAGATTCTCTGCTTTAGAAGGCCTAACATCGGAAGAAGTGGATATTTCGGAAGTTAACAGAAAAGTAACCAAAGCTCTTATGGAAACAGCAACAAAATTAGCTGGGTCTAAGAACAAGTTGCATGTAAACAAATTATCAGGAAAAACCAAAATGTTGATGCAAAAAAGAAGAGAGATGAGGACAACTAAAGAAGATGTGACTTCCAAAGTGGAATATATAGAGCTATGCAAGACAGCACGAAAAAGTATCACTGAAGACGTAAGGAAATTCAACTGTGAACTAGTAAGGAAAGCAATTGAAAACAACCAAAGCCTAAAGATAGCAAAGGGACATCTCAGTAAGGGAAGAAAACAGATTATGGCTCTGAGAAAAGAAGATGGTTCTATAACAAGAAATAGAGGCGAAATTTTGACAAGAGTGAAAGATTTCTACTCCAAATTATATGAAAGGGATGATACATGTACTCCAGACATCATGAAAGGTACCAGAGTTCTTCCACTCCTCCCAGCAGAAGTTGCTCATGCAATCAAGAACATGAAGCGGGGGAAAGCTCCAGGAGAAGATGGAATTACTATAGACATCATACAAGAAGCAAGTGGAGAAATTGAAACAGTACTCGCCCAAATTTTCACTCGATGCCTTAATGAAGGGAAGATTCCTGAGGATTGGAACAATGCTACAATGATCTTGCTACATAAAAAAGGTGACATTGAGGATCTCGGGAACTACAGACCTATCAGCCTCCTATCAGTGGTTTATAAAATCTTCAGTAAAGTTCTTTCACACCGCTTGAAGGTAACACTGGACATGGCTCAACCGAGAGAACAAGCTGGATTCAGGAGTGGCTACAGCACAATAGATCATATCCATGTACTGAGAGAACTAATTGAAAGAGCGAGGGAATATGAACTTCCATTGTGCATGGCTTTTATCGATTATGAAAAAGCCTTTGATTCGGTGAAACCATCAGCAGTTACCACGGCTCTGAAATCCTGCGGTATTGAAGATGCATACATTAATATTATTAATAACATCTATGAAAATGCAAGTGCAAAGATTCGGCTGTTTGAAAATACAACACACATAAAAATTGGAAAGGGAGTGAGACAAGGTGACACCATATCTCCGAAGCTCTTTAATGCCACATTGGAAAATGTCTTTCAATCACTGAACTGGGAAAACAAAGGGATAAAGATTAATGGAGATTATCTAACCCACCTTCGTTTTGCTGATGACGTAGTCATTTTTGCAACTACCCCATCAGAGCTGCAGAGTATGATCCAGGAACTTGCTGACAAGAGTAAAGAAGTGGGATTAAAAATGAACTTTCAGAAGACAAAAGTGATGTTCAATGCTTTTACAAGAAATGAAGATTTATCGATTGATGGAGAAAAACTGGAGATAGCAGATACGTATGTTTATCTTGGACAGCAGATATCAAGTGAGGGTCACATTGATGAAGAAATTAATCGGCGTACAAAACTTGCCTGGAGAGCTTTTGGAAGAAACAGCATAATTTTCAAGAGCAATATGCCATTATGTCTTAAAAGAAAAGTGTTTGATCAATGCATCCTTCCAGTGCTTACGTATGGTGCAGAGACGTGGACCTTAACTAAAAGAGACATACAAAGGCTGCAGACAACTCAAAGAAGCATGGAGAGGTGCATGCTTGGTATAACCAGGAGAGATAAGAAGAGGAACTCGTGGATCCGAAAAATGACGAGAGTGGAAGACATCATGATCAGAGTTAAATCCCTGAAATGGCAATGGGCTGGACATACTGCCAGAAGGACAGACCATAGATGGACAGCCGAAATTTTAGATTGGATTCCAAGGGACAGGAAAAGACCCAGAAAAAGACCACATGGGAGATGGGTGGATGAAATTCGTAAATATGCGGGAGTGACATGGAGGAGACTGGCACAAGACAGACCGTTGTGGAGGAAACTTGGGGAGACCTTCGTCCAGCAGTGGATTGATAATGGTTGACAATGATGATGATGATGATATATATATGTATATATATATATATATATATATATATATATATTCTAGTTCTCCTAAAACCTCCGAATAAAAAAAATAAAAAATGTGAGCGCGTGCGTGCTCGCATGTGTGTGTGTTTTAATAGGAATTGTTACACTTGTACTCCTTGGGTCAATATGCCTTCGTTGGGTGTCTAATAAGACATTGCGGCGCAATGTTTGCACGTCTGTTTATTCTCCCTGCTTTGGAGTGATCTACTCACTTTCTACTGGTAACATTACAGAACTGAGACATGAAATTCTCTGCTGGGTTATTTGTGGCATTCCATATCAATGTGCTGCAGCATGGTATTAATGTTCTTCCAATTTCTTCTTGTATGGCTGAAAACATGGCAATGGATTTCATGATGTTATATGTCTGTACATCAGGAATGCTGGTATTTATACTTTCGCAAAAACTTCCGCGGCAATCATGATTTCCAAAAACATGGTTTGGTCCATTTCTGAGCTCGTTTGCTAACTCGTCAATGGCAGTCTGGGTAATTTGGCTGTTATTTTCTTTAGAGTGATTTTTATTGCAGTTCGAGCTCCTTTTACAAGACGCCTATTTTCCTTTAAACTTCTTCATGCCTTTCGCACCTGAGAACCTAGAACTGGCTTTCTGTAGACGTTCCAGATCTGTACCATATCTGCAAACAGCATGATTTGCACATTCAATTTTTATTACTTTTCCTCCGTACGAAATTCTTTCCTGAATTTGGCTCATTGTGTTAGCATCACCATCTCCAACCAAACGAATGCAATGTATCTTGTGAACACTCTGCAGGTTTCCAGTTTCCATGGCAGTAGAAGGTCCATTCCAATTCCTCCAACGCAAATGATCTTTGGAAGGAATTGGCTCCACATATTAGGCAAACTTTGCTTCTAATTCCAATGAATATTACTTTTTGGGTCTCCATTCCTATAATTATGCAGCAACACCACTGGAGGCATTATAGCCATGGCCATAACTTCTTTTGCACCATCCTCCATGAACAACGATGGCCGTTACACAATCCTTCATCATCTTTATCATTTCTCTTTTCTGCCAGCCTTTTCTCTTCTGCATTCGAAGATCCAATGATTTCTTGCATGCATGCTTCAATTATTTTACCCGTTGCTCTTTCACATTTAGAGAAAGTGGGACGTGCCATGTATTTAATATCCATAGTGCTCATCTTTTCATACTCTTGGTCATAACCACTTCCGGCAGAAAGGGCACTTAACACAGCCAGTTGACTGACACATCCTTTTTCTCTGTCTGTCTTAATTATACTCACTGTGTCACAAATCTTACTGCACACATAATGTAAAACCACCACAAGACCCATTTGTGTAACTTTATGCAAAACTAAGTATCTTCCAAAGTTACAATTGTATTTGTGCATTTGCAGAAGTCGAGCCTGCTGAATAACAAAATGTTTGGTGGCAAAGAATTCCCTTTATAATTTTCTTCGAAAACTACACTTATTTCAGGAGTTGACATAGCAGCACTTTCTACTGATATTTCACTTTATTGATGCATTACAGCTTTTTGTGTGATTATTGGAGATGGCAGTATAGCTGATGATACAACAGTAAGCTGCAATTTCAGTAGAAAAGCTGGGGTAATCGGTGTATCACTATCTTCACCAGAGTTCAGCATGTCTGACCTGCAATAAATAAATAAATAAATAAGTAAATAAATAAATAAATGCTACATTTGTGGAATAATTCTTAACATGGTGCATACTGGCAACTGAAAACCACATCTAAATTTCAAAAACTCGAATATTGAATCTTTAGAAATATGGAATAAATTCATAATGTGCTGGATAGTCCAAACTTCATCGTAATATCAGACGTAAATGTAGTGACAATGATAATTTAAAAGCAAGAGGTTTTGTTTTTATTCCATTGCAAATATTTACAATATTCAATTTGCAAATTTGAAAAATGAAAAGTTTAAACTTTCTTTGCATTCATATACAAGTATTCTTGAGAATTTCGCATAATCATGTCATGTATAACTGTTTTATTTATTTGTTACTAATTTCTGGAATAGTGCTGAAATTTATATCACACCACCAGGACTTTTTTTCGAAATGTTACATTCTCCTCACTATTGGGAAGTACCGAGTTCAGAAAAAATATTGAATTGAGGGTTTCAAATTGTAGGGTAATGAACAGTAAATGGTGCAATCAATAGGACCCCCTCCAAAAAAGCTGCCTAAGTTCCTTAGGAACACCCCAATATTGTTTCATTGAGTCCGTCGTATTAGCTTTTATAGTTCAAATCTTCCAGAATAGAGCGTGGCCTATTGCTTTGTAAACAGCTAAAGACTGTTTTCGTTTTGTGCCACTAGGAAAAATCCTACACTTTGGCATGATCTGCGAACGAAATGCAGTTGCTGTACATTCTCTTACGAAACTTGTTCTCTCCCTTCCCTGGAAGCAGTGGCCCCCATTTTACGATGTGCCTGCAACTTCTAAACAAAGGATTTGGACACAGAAAAACTGAGTGCCCAAGGGTCATCATCTTCACTGAGGTCGGTCTGGAAGGATTAACAGCGCTTCCCCCCTACTATTGTATTCATTGTCAAGGGAGATGGGGTATCTTTGGTGAATGTCCTCCAAATGTTCCCCGCCCGAAGCGATGTTCCTTTCTTGGACTGTCAAAAAACTTTTATCGGGTAGCAATGAGCAATGTAAACAGCCCCAAGTTCGTCTTCTAACCTTTCGTATTCTTTTCAGTTCCCAAGTCGAAGAGGCAGGGAAATACGGGTCGGAAATAAAATCTTGAATACATCAGTTTTCTTACTAAATGTTAGTTTCCGATTTTACTTTGAGTTTCCCTTTGTTTTTTGTGGGCTGTTAAGAAATTATTAACTTTTACTACCACTAAAACCTGCCACCTCTAAATAGATTATACCAGTGGTGCAGTCCTGAAAAAAGAAGACCAGGCGTGGGAGGGGATGGACATATATTGGTACAATACAGTACTCAAAGAACAGTACCCTGGCAGTCTCCTACATTCCGTTTGGCACTGTAGCACTGCTAAATTACGGGAAAGAGTGGGTTACTTGGAACAGTGGGTCAGCCGCAATTTGAATTTTCAAAAACTTTTTCAATGCTCTTTATTGTTAGAAACACAGCAAGCGACTTCAAAGGTGTCCCGTTGAGGGAAGGCAATTACACTACACCCTTCCCCAAAATTCTCCGACTAAAATTTTGCAAAAGTATCCCTCGAAAGTCACGCAATGTACTTACATAAAAATTATGATCTGTATTTTACGGTACTCCATAGGGCCCGAAGAGAGAGAGACCGACAGCTGTAATTTCGGAGCTATTAGCAGAAATATAAATGACAATAATTAAATTTGCTTGTCCGTCTGAGTTCACCGAAAACCGCCACACGTCTTTCAGCAACTTGGAAAACTGCCACACAGGAAAACTGCCACATGTTTTTCATCCGGGCACAAATTGCTGTTCCTTCCAGGAACACTTTGAATGTGTGGCAGTTTTCCAAGGTGTCTAACGAGGGGAAGGAGCTCTTTTGTTTGCCTGAATTTTCATGCCGGTTCAGACGAGTTTAGGCAACTGGCCGCAACAAAAGTTCAACGGGGAGGGGCGCTACAAAGATTGCCGTTTCTTGGCCTATAATGAGAATTAATAGGGAACTCCAAACAAATTTCGAGAAAACGTTCTATGTAAGCCAAGCTAGAATTACAGCATGACTCATGCTGTATTCAAAAAAGGACGATAAGGTGGGATTTTTAATAACGCTGCACTTTTACTTAGGCACTAAATATTTACATAACATGTCAAATTTGTAATATTTTTCTTTTACTTAATTAATTCATAGGCCCTACACCTCGGCCTTTTTAACAGCTTTTGATCCGCAGACTTTATATTCCTAACGATTACGTATCAAATCAAGTCAATATAATTGCTCTTTTACTTAGGCACTAAATTAGTCATAGGACACACGCATATAGGCCTTTTTAACAGTTTTTATTCTACAAGTGCCATATTCACAACGTTTACGCATCAGATCAAGTTAATAATATTGCGCTTTTATTTAGCACGAAATATTTATTCACAGGCCCTAGGCCTAGGCTTAGGCCCTTTTACCAGTTTTTATTCTACCAATGCCATATTCACAACGTTTACACAGAAAATCAAGCTAATAATATTGGACGTTTGCTTAGGCACGAAATATAAATTAATAGGCCCTAGGCCTAGGCCTTTTTATAGTTTTTACTTTATCACTGCTATATTCACAACGTTTACACAACAAATAAATGTAATAATATTGCGGTTTTACTTAGGCAGGAAATATTAATTCATAGGCCCTAGGCCTAGGCCTTTTTGACAGTTTTTATTCTACCAATGCCATATTCACAACGTTTACACATCAAATTAAATAAATAATATTGCGCTTTTATTTGGGCACAAAATATTTATTCAAAAAATAAATATTTGTGCATAAGTAAAAGTGCCGTTTTACCAGTTTTTATTCTACCAATATCATATTCACAACTTTTACACAGCGAATCATGTTAAAAATATTGGGCGCGTTTACTTAGGCACGAAATATAATTCATAGGCCCTAGGCCTTTTTAATAGTTTTGACTCTATCAATGCCATATTCACAACGTTTACACAGCAAATCAATTTAATAGTATTACGCTTTTACTTGGGCATGAAATATTAATTCATAGGCTCAGACCTAGGGCTTATGAACGAATATTTCGTGCCTAAGTAAAAGAGCAGTATTATTACATTTTTTTTATTTGTGTTTGTGTAAACGTTGTGAATATGGCATTGATAGAGTAAAAACTATTAACAAGGCCTAGGCCTAGAGTCAATGAATTAATATTTCGTGCCTAAGTAAAAGCGCAATATTATTACATTTATTTGTTGTGTAAACGTTGTGAATGTGACAATGATAAAGAAAAAACTACTAAAAAGGCCTAGGGCCTATGAATTAATATTTTGTGCCTAAGTAAAAGCGCAATATTATTAAATTTATTTGTTGTGTGAACATTGTGAATAGGACAATGATAAAGTAAAAACTACTAAAAAGGCCTAGGGCCTATGAATTAATATTTCGTGGCTAAGAAAACGCCCAATATTATTAACTTGATATTCTGTATAAACGCTGTGAATATGGCATTCGTAGAATAAAAACTGTTAAAAGGGCCTAAGCGTAGGCCTAGGCCTACGGCCTGTGAATAAATATTTCGTGCCTAAATAAAAGCGCAATATTATTAACATGATTTGATGTGTAAACGTTGTGAATATGACACTGGTAGAATAAAAACTGTTAAAAAGGCCTATGCCTGTGGCTTATGACTTTAATATTTAGTGCCTAAGTAAAACCGCAATGCTATTGGCTTGATTTGATACGTAAGCGTTATGATAAAGTCGGCGGATTAAATGCTGTTAAAAAAATCCGAGGTGTAGGGCCCATGAATTAATTATTTAAAAGAAAAATATTACAAATTTGACATGTTATGTAAATATTTAGTGCCTAAGTAAAAGTGCAGCGTTATTAAAAAATCCCAAATTATTGTCCTTTCCTGAACACAGCAATTTTCGCTTGGCTTACATAGAACGTTTTCTCGAAATTTGTTTGGAATTCCCAATTCAATTCTCAATATAGACCAAGAAACGGCAATCTTTATACCCCCCCTCGAACTTCTGTGGCCAGTTGCCCTAAGTATGAACGGACATGAAAATTCCGAAAAACAAACGAGCTCCTTCCCATCGTTAGGCACCTGGGGAAACTGCCACACATAATTCGGAAACTTGGAAAACTGCCACACATTCAAAGTGTTCCTCGGTGTGGCAGTTTTCTTGTGTGGCAGTTTTCCTGTGTGGCAGTTTTCCTGTGTGGCGGTTTACAGTGAACCGCTTTGACCCTATGACGAAAATACGCGAAACAGATTTTATTAAAAAAAAAAAAAAAAAAAAAACGAAAAAGAAGGTAACATCATGCCAAAGCCCAACATGAAACGTACCTGGAGTGATGCACAAAAGATAAAAAACCTCTTCAATTTTTTTTTCTTAAATTTACGTGTAGGAATACCGGATCGAACAATGTGGTCTAAAGTAACAAATTTTCATAGGCACTTGCAATTTGGCCTAGGTAATTGCAGCTGTCCTAAAACAGGCAATAGGCGTATAACAAAAAAAGGGGGGGGCGGCAGGTAAAATGTCAATCTCGCATTTCTGGCCCTTCGCAACCTTTACAACAGTGTATCGTACAGTATTAGTAGTTCGCAGCCTGTCCGTCCCTTTTGGTAGGGAAAGGGGAAGATTATCTTGCTCTTACGTACTCGGGCTGGTAATAATCCTACATGTTGCAGTTACATAGGTTACACAAAAAAGAACACATACTTCGAAAATACACATAAGGATATTGATATATAAAATATTTACTTTACAGCGTCTTGCTGATTGATGTCCAGGGCATTTTGTTGCTCTCTAGAACGTCGTAATCGCTGGGCTCTCGATGCCTTGCTGTGGGCAGGATGCCTTGCTCTTCTTCTGTTATTTTGTGACATGATGGCAAAGTATTAATAATTTGACCAGGGCGTTCTGATCAGAACTTTTCATTTAAAAAATAACTTACTTAAACCACAACTGGTCAAGGATTTTGAAATTTTTTTGAGCGAACTGAATGAAGTCAGGAAACATTGCGAGAACGAAAAGCCAAAATACGCGCTGTAACGTTTTAACCAATGAGGTTATTTGGGGTGGGGCTTTGCAAGTAGGTGGAGCTTCCTAATTAGGTGGAGTTTCTATAGCTCAAATTCAGGGGTTCTCTGCTAATGTACACACTTTCTCCTCAAAAAATGAATGTACAATAGGATTTAAGGTGATTTATGGAAGAAAAGATTCCAAGCTCATTTGTGGATCTATTCATTGATTTCTATTTGTCTCAGATAATTAGAAAAATCAAACAGAAATGAGGGATGTCGTTTCTTTCAGACAGAAACACTGCTAAGCTAACTTATCGCGCCATCTAGCGCCAAATTCGAATACTTTCGAGTCCAATAAATTGAATTTAAAAAATTCTAACAAAAATTCTAACAATTTTTTTGGAATAATAACAGTATCACATATTAGCTATGGGTCGTTTTTATTTGTGCTCAAAATTTCAAACACTACAAAGTAATAGTCTTCGAGAAAATGTGTACAAAAGAATTTACATTACAGATATAAGATAGAATTTTTCTTTAGGTCCCCCTTAAAGGTCAGAACATAGGAGCCGGATGCATTCCATCGCTCTTATGCATCATAACTTGTGTAAATATGGTTCGATTTCAATGAAATTGTAGTATGTTGTAGGGGAACACCTGAGGACAAACCCTATTGAAAGTGGACGAAATGGGGTCAAAGGTTAGGACATAGGATCGGGATCCATTCCATCGCCCTTATCCCATACTATTAAAGGAGCACTTCTTATATGTATGTAAATTTTATTTTGAAAACGGCTCTAAGGATTTTGATGAAAGTCGTTAACCTACCATTTTCTGGTACTAGAAATCGATTTATTTTGATCTCGACTTTAGGAAAATACGTTTAGTGTTTTAAATAACCATCCCGAGTGATAATGTTTTTAGTGTCATGGCGTCATCCCATTAATGTTACCCATGCTTAGAAATCTTATGACGTCACAATCTCGCGATTGAGAATGTTGCGGCGCAGTCACGCCATCTGTCTCATTACGTCACATGTTGTGTGTGGATCCTATTAGAGTTTTGTGACGTTACACTCATGCGAGCAGATGATGGTCGCGATTCTCATCTGCCTCATTATGTTACGCGTTGTGTGCGTATGTCTGTCCGCACGCTCACTTGCGGAAAAATCATTTGATTTCGATGCAATTTTAGTATGTGGTAAGGGACCACCTGGGAAGGAACCCTATTGAAAGTTTAAAAGTGAACGAAATGGGGTCAAAGGTCAAGACATAGGAGCGGAATCCATTCCACTGCTCTTATGCGTCATAACTAACGTAAAAAGGTTCGATTTCAATGAAATTTTAGTATGTGGTAGGGGACTACCTGGAAACAAACCCTATTGAAAATGGGCGAAATGGGGTCAAAGGTCAGGACATAGGAGCGGAATCACTTCCATCACTGTTATGCGTCATAACTTATGTAAAAATGCTTCGATTTGGATAAAATGTTAGTATGTTGTAGGGGCCTGCCTGGAAACAAATCCTATTGAAAATGGGTGAAATGGAGTTAAAGGTTCGGACACAGGAGCGGGATCTATTCCATAGCCCTTATGCATCATAACTTACGTAAAAATTCTTCAATTGCGACAAAACTTTATCATGTTATTTCAGAGGTATACTGAATTGGTTCTGTAAAATATCATCAAAATAGGATCAAAGGTCAGGGCACAGGACCAAGATTTATTCCACAGCCATTATCCTCATAACTTGAGTAATGATTTCTGGTATGTTGGAAAGTGTATTATAATCAATGCATTGCATGATTTTACTAACTTGTTTGTGTGTGGAAGAGAAATCCTTCAACAGGAAGTGTTTTTTAATTAGGTCCCCAGATTCCCAGAGTGCAAAGGTAACTTCATTTTCTTCCAAACCCAGATATTCTAAAGTTATTTCACTTGATCCTGGGCATTCACCACATTCTTGCAGCCACCACTTATCCGAAGGATTTGCACAAAGACAGTGGGTGAAGAGGTCTTTTTCCTCAATTTTGTTTCCTGTAATACTTTTCAGTGAGCTGCATAACAGTTTTACAAGTACATACCTCTTTTACTGGCTGCAACTTTACCCACTTTGGTCTCAATGAATAAATTTTTGAGTGTCCAGTCTTTTTCTCTGGGTAATCTTCTATCCTCTGACCGTATGCTTCTTTCACGGACCTCGTCATAAAACGTTTAACCTTCTTTACCTTTTCCCCATTTTCTACAACTGTTATTACATCCCTGTTTGACAAGTCACAATATCACTATAACTATTCAAAAATTTATGTGCCTACAATTACTTTAATAAGAGCAATGAGAGTGAACTTACCCTTACCAGTAGGTCCGTTCTCTCAGAAAAGCATATATTTCTTTGCATGTTAACTTCCATTTTAATATCCATGGTTGGTTTTGGCCGTTGGTGCGGTGGTTTTTTATGTTGTCTTCGACATGTTCTTTTATTTGACTGAGTGAGCAATTTATTAACCTATACTGCAGAACTGATACATTGGTCCAAGAAACCTCTTTTATACTTTAAAAACCCTATATTTACATTGACTTTGAATAACCCTAACCGGTAATCTAATTGGCTTAAAAAAAAAAAAAATAACCCTAATTACATGAACATTCAGAAACCATAAACAAACTTCCTATTTACAAACACCAAAACATCTAAACAAAACATTTAAAAGCCTAAAATTCAATTATTCACAAAGAACTTATCTCATTGCCCTCTATTTACAAACTCATCTCACACTCTCATTCATGCCCCACACCTCTGCCGTTCCCAACGTAGATTACCCCGAGCAGCTTTCCACCCATCCAGGGTCATCATCTGGAGGCCAGTTGGTATCAGCCCTGCTATCACAGTGCGAGTGAGTGAGAGAAGCGATTTCTTGCGTCGGCCTCATGTCCCACGTCATATTGAACACATGGCCACCGTGGCTCCATCTGTTAAAAACTGTAGTTCATATTTTATTTTCTTCTGGAGTATGTTTTCCTTTTTTGTTCTATTTTTATTAGTTCTTTTAATTTTTCATTAAGTATATTTGGGTCATTATGATTACATACTCGATCCCTATTTTTTTCGATCAGTACTGATTCTGCAGTACGCAAATGTCTTTCATTGTTACATGATTTAATTATTTTGATGTCTTCAGATTTTGGGTATCTTTGATTATCTAAGCAGTATTGTATCAGTGCTGTTTTTGCTTCTTTTTTTTTTGCCAATTTTTTATGTGTTGTTGTAGGCGATGTTTTAATTGGTTTTGGTACTCCCTATGTACGATATTGGTGGGATGCCTGTTATTGGAATTTCATACACACCAGCTTTTTCCAAGATACTGCTTTTTTCCGTATTATTAATTATCATATCTTTGACCATTAGTACTTTGTTTCCCATCTGAATTCCATATTTGTGGCATAACTTATTTATCTCTGTTGATATTCTTGGAAGGTAAGGTAAAGCACCAACATATTGTAATTCCTTTTTTCTTTTGAGGTTGTGGTATCTTGAATCTTAACTTGTACTTCATATATCCATTTATTTATTTTTTGTGGTAGGTAACCATAACTAAATGAAATTTCTTTAATGTACTTGATCTCATCATTCTAAAATTCTTCTTTAGAGGAGTGTGTAATTGCTCTTTTAATTAATGTTTTAATGCTATTGCATTTTTGTGTATAAGGGTGTGTTGATGAATATTGAATCAGAACAGGAATATATGTTAGTTTTCTATGTACTTTATATTGCATATGGTCATTTTGTTTTATAACCTTTACATCCAGGTAAGGCAAGGAATTCTCTTCTTCATGTTCTATTGTTAATTTTATTGATGGATAAATACTGCTAAGTTGTTGTGTCAATGCCTCCAGCCCATCTGTATCCATTTTGGCCAAGATAAAGATATCATCTACATATCTACAGTATATCAGAGGAGGGTCTTGAAATTTGCTAATAATTTGTTCTTCTATGTTATTCATGATTACTTCAGCAAACAGATTTGATAGTGGTTAGCCCATTGGTCCATCATAATTTTGTTTGTATATTTTATCATTATATTTGAAGATATTATTTTCATATATATACAATAAAGTTGCTTTTAACTCCTGTAGTTGTATGTCATTAATTGATTGGTCCTTCTCAAGTTCAATCAGTGGTGAGTTCTTTTTGGACACTATGAGTCTCATGGGTGTACCTTCTTTATGTGTTTTAATTTTAGCAAACAATTGTGGCACTTTTGTACCTATTGGTGGTTTTGCATTTTTAATCTCATTAGGTAGGGTGCTATGGTTCCTGATATTTGCCAAGTATCTTACTTGGCTATCCGTTGGGTCTTTTTTCAACTCAGAACACTGTAATTCCTCTATTGCCAGTACTACCTTTTGGTTATATTCCTCTGTATTCAGAATCACTATCTGACCTGTCTTATCTGCCTCACAGAATTTGATGTTCCTATCTTCCTTTAATTTCAATAGCTGATTTTTTTCATATTTTAGTTTCCTTAAATAATAATTTCTATTATTTTTTTCATTATATTCATTTAATAATTATTCTAAATAGTTTACCACTGAATTCCTCTTTGTCTTTATTTGGGATGTTTCTGATGATATCTTCGAAATTTGGTATTAATTCTTCTGTTTTTGTTATCTTATGTGGGAAAGCATATTTTTTTCCTCTCTGCAGTACTGCCCTCTGTGAATAATTTAGTTCGTGCATTGACATATTCTGAAAAACTTCATAATTATTTTCTTTCTGCCCATGACCTGTATGTTGGTCCAATAATTTATGCAATTTTGAAGTAACGTTGTTTTTTGCAGACTTCCTTTCATTTTCAACAATCTCGGAAAACTCTCAAAGTAGTGTCCAAAATTTCATTTTTCCATGTTCCACAGAAATTTCTGTACGTGGTATTACTGATATCTTTCCATAATCTTAAACATTTGGACTGAAGACCGAAGATTGTCCTTCTTTTATTAACAATTTTTGCACTTAATCTTTTTTTCTGGCACGTTTTTATTATAATCTCGTCTTTCTTATTCATTGGGGAGTCGTTATTCTTATACATTTTGGGGTTAGATCAAAGTCCCTGCATGCTATTAAAAATTCCACCTGTATTTCAAACTTTGTTAATTTTATTTTTAGTTTTTTATACTCTCACAAATATGATAATTAATAATACGGGAAAAAGCAGTATCTTGGAAAAAGCTGGTGTGTATGAAATTCCAATAATAGGCATCCCACCAATATCGTACATAGGGAGTACCAAAAACCAATTAAAACATCGCCTACAACAACACATAAAAAATTGGCAAAAAAAGAAGCAAAAACAGCACTGATACAATACTGCTTAGATAATCAAAGATACCAAAATTTGAAGACATCAAAATAATTAAATCATGTAACAATGAAAGACTTGCGTATTGCAGAATCAGTACTGATCGAAAAAAATAGGGATCGAGTATGTAATCATAATGACCCAAATATACTTAATGAAAAATTAAAAGAACTAATAAAAATAGAACAAAAAAGGAAAAAATACTCCAGAAGAAAATAAAATACGAACTACAGTTCTTAACAGATGGAGCCACGGTGACCATGTGTTCAATAAGACGTGGGACATGAGGCCGACGCAAGAAATCGCTTCTCTCACTCACTCGCACTGTGATAGCAGGGCTGATACCAACTGGCCTCCAGATGATGACCCTGGATGGGTGGAAAGCTGCTCGGGGCAATCTACGTAGGGAACGGCAGAGGTGTGGTGCATGAATGAGAGTGTGAGATGAGTTTGTAAATAGAGGGCAATGAGATAAGTTCGTTGTGAATAATTGAATTTTAGGCTTTTAAATGTTTTGTTTAGATGTTTTGGTGTTTGTAAATAGGAAGTTTGTTTATGGTTTCTGAATGTTCATGTAATTAGGTTTTTTTTTGTTTTTTTTTAAGCCAATTAGATTACCGGTTAGGGTTATTCAAAGTCAATGTAAATATAGGGTTTTTAAAGTATAAAAGAGGTTTCTTGGACCAATGTATCAGTTCTGCAGTATAGGTTAATAAATTGCTCACTCAGTCAAATAAAAAAACATGTTGAAGACAACATAAAAAACCACTGCACAAACGGCCAAAACCAACCGTGGATATTAAAATAGAAGTTAACGTGCAAAGAAATGTATGCTTTTCTGAGAGAACGGACCTACTGGTAAGGGTAACTTCACTCTCATTGCTCTTATTAATGTTATTACATCATTTTTATTGGGACTCTGTCTTGAGCAGTATCTTCTGTCATCTATAAAATAAGACTCTATTTTGATGATTCCAGTATCTAAAGGATGACCAGTATATAGATCTGGTAATTTCAAAAATTTCAGATAATTCATAGACTTTCTGCTGCGAGGGTGTCATGGGAGGGCGTAAAGGTAAACTGCGTTTCCCTAATATCTTTGCCTCTAAAACTCCGATTTGAAAAATTCTTTCTGCTCCGGATACAGCTTCTGATGAAAAATGCTTTGCATATAATTTTTAATATTTGGTAAAGAATGGTTTGGCCACCAGTGGGCGTAATTGTTTATTTCTACATCTGATGTATGTGCAACAAAATGTGAGCTGAAAACTTGATTGAAAAAATTCTTCCGTGGTCCGTTACCGCTCACATCGATAAAACCTTTTGTGAATACTTTCGTCTTAATATAATGCATGGCTTTTCCGCCAGCAGGGGGCATAGATGCATATATTATTTTTGTCAATATCTCTGCTTCTAAGAGTCCGATTTGAAAAATTATTTCTTTGTTGAAGAGCGTTTGCACTGTGAAATGTTTCTCATATAATTACATTTTTCTTAATGCACAAGTCTGCCACCAGAGGGCGTAAGTTCTTATTCCTGTTTACAGCAATATCTGCGGGACTAAAAACCAGATTGAAAAACTTCTTTCTTCGGTCAGATACTATTGACTATGCAAACTCTGTGTGCATATTTTCTTCCCAAAATAATACACAATTTTGCCTCTAGGGGCCACAAATTCATAATCTGTCTTTCTCAATATCTCTGCTTTTACATGTGCTATTTAAAAATTCTTTCAGTGCCTGATTCTATTTATCTTGTAGAACACTTCAGGCTAGTATATGAGGAATTTTGTGGTTCACAGTTCTGTCAGTATGTGGTGTTTGTGTGCTTCAGTTTGCAGCTGTATCACCACTTCTAAAAACACTATTGGAAAATTTATTTACTGTATGCTGTTCACTATGCTAGAGATGTGGAGCATTATCCTCTTTAAGTAATGCACAGATTTACTGCTAGGGGGTGTAAAGTTTGAAGCCTTTTTCTCACTATTTCTGCTTCCTCCAGATGTATTTGAAAAATTCTTTTTCCTTGGCATAGCTTTTTCCATGCAGAATATTTTCCACCTATTTTCAACTTTTCCATTATGCAACATTCTGCTAGAAGTCACAGAGTTATATACTGTTTCCTTCTCACATATATTCTTCTTTTAACTGTTCGATTTGAAAATCTTTTTGTCTTTGATACCTTCCTTCTGCTATGAGAAACTTTTGTGCGCCATTTGTTAATTTTCATGACATGCTTTTTAGCCGCTGGTGGAACTAAACAGATATTTCTATTTCTGGATGTTTTGTCGATTGTTGAAACTGGCTGATTATTTTCCTAACCAGTTCCATTGGCCTTGAATAGCTTTGATAAATTCAATTTGCATCAGAACAGATCCAAAAGATGTGCTCATTGCAACCGAAAATTCGATTCATCTTTCTTGTTTTTGTTCCTGGTTCCCCGAAGGGTTGGCATTCGAGCTTTTTGGGTTCTTGTTTCTAGTTTCTTGAATTCCAGAGTCTGTAATATTCTTCCTTTTAGGTTTGTATCAAAGTGGATAAAAAAAAAAAAAAAAAAAGCTAAATCCTGTGAAGCTTTGTGATGCACAGTGTCATTATTGAGGTTTACATGATTCATGCTGTGTGAATGCTTTGGGGTCTTTCACTTTAGCTCAGTGCCTGCACTCTGATATGTAGGCATTGTAAAAAAATATTGTTTACAGGGAAGAAAATGATAAGTATCATGCATGTATTTTATTCTGTTTGTTTCAGAAATGCAAGGAAGCATGTTTAAGGTTTTAATGAATCAGAATGTCCCATCTCTACTAATGTATGTATATTTTTTCTGCTTTCTGTCGATGTATTCTAAATGTGTAGTGCTGCCCCAGTGACCAAAGGGTCTGATGCAATTTCTCTGACCATTTGCCCGAGGTGCAGAATGCAAGGGCTTAGGCAGGATTTTGTCTAGGGGGGGGGGTCCAACATCTACTAGTACAGCCTGTGGGATGACTTGAAAACTGTTGATGTGATGAGTGGGGTAGCTGAATTTATATCCTTTTTGTAGCGCAGCTTTGGGTGGAATTTAAGGCAACATCATTACTAAGATTGATGTACTTGGGGGGCCGCCGGTTAGCTTCCAAAAGAGGTGGTATGTCTTCTTTCGATTAGTCTCTTCTCAACGTCTTGCAAGACAAGGTTTCTAAGTTTATGTATATGTCATGCTTGCACAACTTCAACCTCTGAGTAAATCGTAGAAGTATAAACTATCAGCAGTCTATCAAAAATAAGCGTCTAAACAGTGAAATAAGATTAAAGTGTGGCCTTTTGGACTACTTACAGCGTAAGACCTACATAGCATATGAGCACTTATCTTGTGCCCACCTGATTATTTTTGATAGACTGCTGATAGTTCATACTTCTATGATTCACTCGGAGGTTGAAGTTGTGCAAGCATGACATATACATAAATTTAGAAACCTTGTCTCACAAGACGTTGAGAAGAGACTAATCGAAAGAAGACATACCACATCTTTTGGAAGCTAACCCACGGCCCCCAAGTACATCAATCTAAGTAACGTTGCCTTAAATTCCACCCAAAAACTGTATGCTTCCACTACTTCCGTTGCACTCAGAAAAAAACCCTCTTAACTTCGAACAGAAAAAAAAAGATGTAAACAAAACATTTAACATAATGTGAACACTGTAATATAAATGTTTATCTTTTTCTGTTAAACAGTGTAATAAAGCATATTGAGGGTATGTAAAGTAGAACCAAAATTCCTGATGTAAAGTTTTCTTGTTTCTAAAGAGTTGACCATGTGACGTAACACATCTCTGACCTCATGTGAGAATGATTTGGATGAGATGACGTTACAGCAGCAGCTGTGTTCTTTGTTGCTATGACAACAAAACAAAGTGTTATATGTGTGCACTGTGCGCATGTAGGTGATGATGTCACCTACACGAAAAGCTAAGCGTGACGTTACAAACATTTGTTTCTCAGTTGTTGCTATGACGACTTAAAAAGTGATCCACATTGTTGCAACTTAGCCTTTATATATATTAGGATAATGATAGCATAGTAATGAGAAACGATGCTTACAAGGAGTGTTCAAATGAAAAGGTACGAAACGACACTGTGGGTATAAATGAAGACTTTATTCAAAGTATACACCATAGGCCGTAGCACAACGATCCCATTGATTAACGAGCCGAAGGATTCCTTGTTCCCAGAATTCCTGTGGCCGTGACGAGACCCAGTCCTGCACAGCGTCCTTGAGTTCGTCATCCGAGTGGAAGCGCTTCCCTTTCAGATGTTTTTTCAGGGGACCAAACACATGGAAATCGCAGGGCGACATGTCCGGGCTGTAGGGCGGATGGTCAAGCTGCTCCCACTGGAACTTGGCCAGTTCCGCGTGTGTGACCCTTGAGACGTGTGGATGCACGTTATCATGGAGCAGAACCACACCCTCCGTGAGCAGCCCCGGTCTTTTGTTCTTGATGGACCTGCGTAGGCTTTGGAGTGTCTCACAGTACACATCGGAGTTAATGGTTCGTCTGTGCTGGAGGAATTCAACAAGTAGTGGACCTTGGACGTCGAAAAGACGGTGAGCAACACCTTGCCTGCTGACGCCACGGCTTTGAACTTTTTAGGGGAGGTGACGACGCATGCTTCCACTGCATGCTGTCCCGCTTTGTCTCTGGCTCGTAGTGATGGCACCAGCTCTCATCACCTGTGACGATCCGCTCCAGGAAAGCGGGGTCTTCATGATACTGAAACAGATGTTGAAGTGCTAGCCCCATATGCAGTTCCTTTTGCTGGTTGGTGAGCTGCTTCGGAACCCACTGCGTGCACACCTTCCGATAACGCAACCTGTCGTGAACAATTGTCCACACTGTTCCAACGCTGACATCCACCTCCACTGCCAACATTCGCAATGTGACACGCCGATCACCTCTCACTAGGTTGTCCACCGTGTCCATGAGATCGGCCGTGATGACTGTGTTTGCCTGGCCTGGTCTCGGGTCATCAACCAAACTCTCACGGCCTGCACGAAAACGGGCACTCCATTTTCTCACTGACTTGTCGGACACACAGTCTTCCCCATATACGGTCACCATCCGGCGATGAATAGCGGCCGGTTTAACACCTTCCGCTATCAGAAATCGGATAACGCCTCGCTGCTCCTCAATCGTCGAATTTTTCAATGTGAGCGCCATCCTGTCCTCACACGCACTGCCGCGTCAATTGGACGGCGCTCTTTATAAGAGCCTCTGCTCTCTCCTGTGCATGTGGGCGCCCGCGCACGCTCCGATCCACGCCGGCGACTCCAATCGCATCTCTAGATGTGTCGCTACGTTCTCCCATAGCGGCATAGGCAAATATGTTAACGGTTACGTTCTTATGACGTTTCATACCTTTTCATTTGAACACCCCTATTAGATTCTATTTTAATTTATATAAATGTGCCGATAAATTCAAACATCTGTAGTAACATAGATTAAAAGTTGATACTTGATTTGGGTAACATCAATTTGTTCTCTACATTTAATCAGTATGCTCGGTAAGTAATTTAATGGAACATATCATCTATAAAAAAATAAAAAAAATTGCTGATTTCAGTTTCTGAAAGTTGACAGGTATGTGCATTTCTGATTCTCACTCTGCATATGTACACCATCAATTTGTTCTCTACATTTAATCAGTATGCTCGGTAAGTAATTTAATGGAATATATCATTTATAAAAAAAAAAAAAAAAAAAATTGCGGATTTCAGTTCCTGAAAGTTGGCAGGTATGAATGAGCATTTCTGATTCTCACTCTGCATATGTGCACCACTGAACTTTTACTTGAATCACTACTGTCGGTATTCCTGCAGAATGCATTACTCTTCTGGTGATAATGCCAAAAATATATATTGGCCTCTTCATTATTCTGATTTTATAGTAAGTAGTCCACAAAATTATACCCAAACAGAAAAAAACTGTCTACAGTATTTTTTGCTTTATTAAAAGAGATGGAAGCTTCATAATAGAAATCCAAATTTTGAAAAACTAAAATTTCAGAATAGAATTTGAAAATTTGGGTGTCATGACGACTGGCCACCTAGGATTCGTATACCCCTGGTCATGTATACTATTGGAAGGTCCTGTATTAACTAAATTTATTACTTGGTTTTGAACTGCAGTTATACTTTTACGTTACTCTTAAGTAAATGTTTATTAATACTGTTAATATAATTTTCTAAAACTTCCCATTGGCTCATATATTCTTGATTATTTTTTCAGTTTATTTTAGATTTTGTGGTGTTCTTTTTGTATTGGTTTTCTCTGCTTTGCTGCACAACATTAATGATATCTATTAACAAGATAATAGATAACATACATTAAATGTTATGTTATCTATTAATGCTTTTGTTATAGCTATACCTTTATTTTCCTCTTATGATAGTAATTTAGCTCTAGTTATTAAGTTTCTGGCTGTGTTAAGTTTTGCTGATTTTATTTGATAAGAGAGATATCATTTCTCTGTTTTCATTCAGCAAAGTAATAAATTAATTACATGTATTCATTGTATCTTTATGTGATATTAGAAGCTTGCCTTCATTTTCAACTAAACTTTAAACTACAGGCTTTTCTTCTTTCAGATGTTTAGCAAGATGTTGTATAAAGGATATTTTGGGAATTCCCTATCACACAATCTATGTGTAGCTTAAAATCATTGTATCTTTTTCTGATGCATTTGCCACTTTTGTCTACTCGTGAGCTCTTGCTTTCCTGTCTTTTTACAGTCCCAACTATCTATTTTTTTAAAACTGTTCCACTGAACCTTTGTTTTCAGAACATATTGTTCTGAAAACATAACTACCTATTCTAAACAGCATGACCTACTGTAGTTGTCCTCTGGAAACAGTGGGTGACTTTGTTATTTAGTTTCTCAGCTCTATTGTGTCTTATTAACTTCGGTGACTGAGAAAAAACAGAAGTTCTACAGTTGTTCAGAATGAGATATCTGTTAATATTCAGAGTGAGTTTAATTATTGTAGTTCGAATGATAATGGTGAAAGGTTAATGAAGGTTTGTATTGCTAATGGTTTTAGCGTGCCTAATGCATTTTTCATTCACCAGTACATCCACACCTATTTGTGAAAGTATTTTGTATTAAATATCGTTTTTTATGTAGCTGGCCATTATATAATATAATAATATACAAATTATGTGTACACTTACTGCTACTGAGCTTCATATTTTAACAAATTTTTTCTTGCTGTTATAGTGCATGTAAAATTGTAGTTTTTGTAAATATTCCTTGTAGATGTAAGTATGAGCTTCATTATAATGATTTAGCATTATGACATGTAGATATGAGTTTGTGTACATATACTGTACACTGTACATTCATTTGCACGTTTGGTGATACCATGATTTTAGTTAAACTGCTACCTGAATTTCTGATATAAAGTGAATTGTGTTGAAGCATGAGCAGCTGAGGTCTATTTTTTTTTTTTTTTTTTTTTTTTTTATTTGGAGGTTTAACGACCACCGTGAGCAACTCAATGGGCTATAAGCAGTCGCCCGTCCCTAATTTAGGGGCACTGGTTCCAGGGAAGGGAGAGAACCAGTGCCGTAAGACAAACACAACATCCATGCCTCACCGGGATTCGAACCCGGACCCCATTCGAACGAATGATCAGAGATCATTGCTTAGACCACTGCGCCACCGGGGCGGCCCTGAGGTCTATAAGTGGTTGCTTATCCCTAATTTGGGCTCCATGGAAGGGAGAAAGCCAGTGCTGGACAAACACACATCACCTGTGCTTCATCAGGACTTGAACCTGAATCCAACTCAGGCAGAGTGCTCGGCCTCTGTGGGATGAAAATTCATGTTGACGAAAAAGTGTTGGGAGAGTTTTATAGAACCACACACACACAAAATCTCTTAGAATTATTAGTATACATGTACAGACCTTCCAACTGTTATGATTTTATCATATTTAGTAAGATAAATCATGCTGCAGTATAATGATAATATGATTTTGCTGCGAAAAATACGATTAAAAAAAAAGTCATGTTTTCCCCATTTTTTTCCCTTTTCAGACAGAAGTAGGAAAAAATTTACATGTAATCTGTTTTTCCCCCTTGGAAAGGTGTCCAATTTCTCTTAACAGATTCCCCTGCCTCTAGTTTTCCAGCAGAAATACAGTAAGTCAAGTGCAATTGGCAGCTAATGGGTGAATCCCGACTCATTTCATATTTTCGACTCTTCATCCTACATAAAGCTGCTGATTGGTCAGCACTGGAATGTGGACGAGTGTCTGTTTATTCAAAGCAACTTTCCTCCCCTTAGACCTGCAACCATCAAGAATTTATATAGCTGGAAGCAGGAATAGGCTTAAAAAATTATCAGCACATGTCATGTTACGATTTTTCTATTTGAGTGTTACGTTTTCTGGTTCTGAGAGGTTGGCAGTTCTGCATGTACTTCAACATAATTTCTGTATCATGAAGACACTTCATTGAGAAAATATTTCATGTCACTGATGTTCTTAATCAGAGTTTTAAAACTTATGGTTTATATATGGGTAGCCTGCCAGACGAAAAAAACATTCTGCATTCACCTGTTCTCTCTTATTTTGTTTTTATCTGTGCTTTGTAGTTACTTGCCATCATGACATAGGTTACCTCTCTTTTTGTTGTCAGATAGAGCTTATTTTTTTTTCTTTGTTATCTAGTGAATACTGAAAAACCCATTTAAGTAAGGGGAAACAAATTCATTCTTGCTGCAGTATTTTTTTTTATAGGCAGAATACTGAAAATCCATTTAAGTAAGGGGAAACAAATTAATGCATTTTAGGGAATTTGCCCCAAACTTCATCATGACTGGTAGTAGTACTTAGCCATGTATGGGCTTCGTTCCACTTTGAGCACCTATCACTTCCTGTACATCTAAATAATTATTGAATCAGTAGTGAAAAAGCAGGCTTTTTTTTTTTTTTCCAAAGGCTGACTGACTATATGGGAGTTCTGGGATAGATTACAGCTTTATGTGTAAATTCTGTATCCAGTTGAATGCTCATATGTACAACTTTTTTGTTTTGTTATATTATTATTATTTTCTAATTGATATGAAATAGTAAAGGAGGTCCAAATCTGCATTCAGTTATTTGTATGATTGCACTTTAAAGGAGGTCCAAATCTGCATTCAGTTATTTGTATGATTGCACTTCTTTGTATGCATAATATTGTATGATGTTAATTTTGTAATTGTTTGCATCTTTTCAGGAAAACTGTGGATGTGCTGTGATGACCTTAGCTCACCCCTGGAGAACTTTGCAACACAACTTCCCGCTATCCCAGCTTCTGAAATCTGTGTTGTTATGTGGGAGCAAAGGGAGAGAAGCCATGAAATGAACTTAAGTGTGGCTGATAGTAGTGACATACATATCAGTGAATCAACCAGCCCCCACTGATAACAATAGAAGATTCTGACTGTGAAGATCCCCAGCCATTTCATGTTGTCGAAGAAAGTAATGTTGCTTCTCAGGAATTTGAGCTGCGTTCTAACACAGACTTCAACAAAAGTTCCAGCACTCCATGTCCAGAAGCACTCAGTCCTGCTGATAGCCATTCAGATTATCTTACTGATAATGGCAGTGTTCCATATGGTTCTCCATATAATGCTTCAGAAAGGAATAATGGGGAAGAACTGTTAGCATGTGTGAAGAATGCTAGCTGTATTTCAAAACAGAGAGATCTGCCATTTCAAAGAAAAAAAGAAAATTATCTAGCAAAGAAGTTTGCTCAAGTATTGATAAAAGTCACATTCTGGGTAAAGAAGACAGTACAGAAAGTAATTACATGTCAAAGACTGTTGTTTGTGTTGAAAATTTACCCATCCGGAAGACTAAAAAGGTGACCCATAATACACTGTGTGTGCCTTCCTCAAGTGAAAGCCTTTCAATGTCAGCATGTAATGCACAGTTCCAAAATAGAAGGGAAAAAGTATTGCAACCCAATAACAATTTTAAGAGTAAATCTGTTCTTAAAGAGGGCCCAAAGGCTGTTCCAGAAGTGAAAGTTTCAAGTGCTTATGAGAAATCTGAGTCCAAAATTTGTGATGTTACTTCTGATTCTAAAAATAAAGCAGGTGTAGGAGAAAGTAAAAACTTGAGTTCCCCTGTAGACTTCAGATCAGTCACACATGCTGTTGAAAGATGCACTAATAGTGAAACAAATGCAAATGGTAAATTTAGTAGAGGTGAAAATGTTGACGATTTTTTGTCTCCGGCAGTGGAGGATATGTCCAGAAGTAATCATGATACTAGTAAAATTGATAAAAAAAGATTGCATTGCATTTTCAAACCACACAGCATTCAGAACACAGCTATGCCACATCTTTCTTTAAAAGTTTTCCAGAATGCTATGTTATTGCAGACAGACCTGAAGTTGAGACCTTTGTAAAAAAACATGGCTGCAAGAAAAGATATGCCAATAAAGACCGCTGCAGTCAGTCAACAACTTCTTTGCCTAAAACATCATTGAAAGCTACATTTCCTGTGGGAAAAAATGATGTAGAAACAGCATCTTCAGGCAAACTGAATGATATTTCCATTAGTGTGGTTATGTCACCATCAGCACATAATATGCCATTTAAAAAGACTCCAAGGAAACAAAGGAAATTAGCATCTATTAGAAGTCCATTTAGCCAGACTGGTGACAAGCACCCTGCACAAGAAAAATTGGCTGCAGCCAAAGATAATACCCCAAGAATTACTGAAAAAGTTCTGCCTCCATTCTAGGAGCTCAAGGAAAAAGACAGTCTAACAAAGACCTTTCACCAAAGCCCACAGTTGCCATAAAAAGGAAAGAAAAGGGGACAGGTGATGCTGTAGTTAAAAATACCACTCGGGAATCTCAGCCTGGTAAGCCAAGTGCTGTTGCGCATAGTTAGTGAAAACCAACATGCAGCATCGAACAATGGCATTTCTTCACCAAAAAAGAAATCCAGCTTTCCTAAAACGTCTCCCTTCTTGCTCACTGTTCCACTTCAGTACTCACAGGAGGACTTAAGCCTAAATTTCCCGGTCCATAACCCTATCCCACATCCAAAAGTCACCATCATCCCAAGGGATAAAGAGTTTTCAGTTGGACTGAACAAGTGATAATCTTTTTTGTGAAAGGTAAGTGGTCAGCTGTAAGATTATCTATCCTCTAGCATTTTGTTAAATTATTCAAAGTAATGGTGCTCATGAAAAAATCAGTCAGTGGCAGTGGTGGCTCGTGCCTAGCTGATATAGGGGGGGGGGGGGGCTGCATTCGAATTTTATGGATATCTTTTTCAAAGATAAAATTTTGTGCTTCTGTTAGTGTGTTGGTAAGGGTTATTTATTGCTGTGTTGTGTACACATACAGCCAAATTTTTTGTGTGACAGTTGAAATGAATAAAAAATATGCATAGAGCTCAGTTTCACAGGTACACTTCAGCTTTTTTCCCTCCCGATACTTACATTAACAGAGGTGATTAATTAAAAGTTTAACATGCAAAAGATATCCAGTTTGCACTTAAACCCTTAGTTTCCAAATGCAAGTAAATCACTTTGATGTTTTCTTTCACTGAGTTTTCCTGGTTGCCTGCTAGTTTATTTTCCAGTTTACATATGAAACATTATTAGCTGAACCCCACCGGGGGAAAATTTATGCCACACTGAGAACTACACGGCCCGGGCAAAACATCGAAGGATGGGAGTTAGATTTATTTATAACGAGGAGTCATTACCCCCCCCCCCTCCGGACCTCTAGCTTAACATCACTTCCAAACCACGGCGGGTCTTCAGCTGCAACGAGACTCGAACCCTTAAAGTCGGGAGATGTCCCAGCATGCTGCCACTGAGCTACCTCATCCCAGCACACTCCGCATTGGAAGGTTGGCAATTATGTAACTTTCCATTGCTTAAGGAATATCAAGAATACATTTTGTAACAAAAACACATGTTTTGCACAATTTACTGATATTTAGTGGAAGCCGCGGAAAATTTGCAGTGTAAGCGGGAGATATCAATGTCAAGTTTAAGTCTGACTTCCATCAGGTGCTTTAAGAATTTTTAAACGGTTCTTAATCTTAAAGTAATAAAAAATTTACTTCCTAGCATTAAAATTGAGAAATGATTTGCAGTGATAGGGGGACCAAAATATATTTTTTAAATTGATTAATAAATATGATACAAAGGAATTTCAGCACTCCTAGAGGAGAATTTTGCCGTAATTAAAACTTCAGTATGGCTTGAATTAGTAAATTCATGTTTTACGAAGTGCATGTTAGATGTTAACGAACTTTTAAAAAGCAGCGAAGATTGTTTAGAAACGTGTAAGTTTAAAGATACGAGTATGCAGGACTTTCATCATTCCTAGGGGAGTTTAAGAGCTACTTGGAATGTTACTGTGTCAAACAAACTATTATTGTGCTTCATGATCAATCGTACAGATAATTTTGGCTTCACCTGAAATACCTGTTCCAATGTGACTTAAAAATTTTCTAATTTCCTTTATGAAATGTTGCAAATTTAATTGTACCTAAACATTACAATTTTTTAAATGTTATCGTTCACAGATGTTTTTTAAATATTGGAAAAAAAAAGAATGTTCTGTATGAGATAAAATATTAAAAATATTTTATAGTGATCAACACCAAACATGGCACCACCTAGGATAAAAAATGCACACAAAATAAGAATTTTAGCAAGGCGTGCAAATTTTTTTTAGCAGTGATAACATACATATCATATCTGTCACTTGTAAATAAATTCCATGCTCCAATCTCTATGAGTAGCAAATATGTCAATAACTTGTTTGTTGAATTTCTTGGTGCTAGCAATAGTGATTTTTTCTATAGACAACATTGCAAGTGCTGTCAGTCGATCTTGTCCCATACTGTTCCTTAAAAATTCTTGATTTTCTTGAGGGACGAGAAAACGTTCTGGCTTTGATGTGGTCATTGGGATTATGTAGCCATTCCATGAAAAAGTGAACAAACAGGGGAAAAATTAAATTGTATCATATTATCACTTATGAAACATCAAAACGAAGGTATGAGTACATAGAATTTGAATTCAAAACAAAAAATGCTATATAAATAATTGTCTTTTTGCATTTCAGTCTTAAACATCAAGAACAAAAAATTTACATTTAGAAATTAGACATTTTCAATACCAGTTGTGAAGGTGTTTTGACAGCTGTTCTTCACTTGGAGTTGTATTTGTTAGATGTAGCAGAGTTCAAACCACCTTGTAACAGCATATTTTACAATTAAAAGTAAGTTGAAATTTAATATTTTTTTTTTTTTTTTAGTCAGCTGACTGTCACACCCGTCACTAAAAAAGACCATATAGGTAGTACATATTAACTTCCCCTTTGTGTAGAAATGTAAAACTTTGTGGAAGTTTGGCTGCCAGCAATCCAAGTAAGTATAGAAAAAGTCATTTAGGAAAAATTAATTTTTGGACCTCAACTGAGGTGTGACACATTTTAGTGATGGGTGTGACATGATTTATATGACGGGTGTGACATTATTGAAAGTCTCACTTAGGTGAATCACTTTGGTACTGAGGTGATGCCTGACATTGCCACAACTCTGTTTAATGAAAAAGAAAAGATGTCAAGCTGTATATCAGATAGCACAAAGAAAAAAATAAGTTTTTTATACCATAATGATATAAGTAGACAGGTACCAGGAAAGAGATGTGAAATCAATAAAGGGCTGACTATTAGGGAGGCACAATTTAATACAAAAGAGACACATGCTGATGACTACAAGTGATGCTTTCACACAGTTCAAAAATGAAAATCAGAAAGTTTTAATTCTAAAAACTAAGTTTTGCGACCTGTGTCCGAATACTGAATACGTGATCATTCTTTTGTAAAAACAGCTCAGTCACCAAATGAAGGTCTGCTCCAAATTGATTTTGCTGAAAATTACAGTATTATCTTCCAAGAGGAAATCCAGGGTCGACACTGGAGGCACCAGCAGGTAACTACTGTATATTTACCAGTTGTGCATGAAATATTAAGCATACTGTAGCTGTAATAAATGATGAGCTCAACCATGACAAAAACGCTGTGTGGGCCTTCTTAAAAATTGTTATAGCTACATTAAAGGCCGAATTTCCAGAAATAGAAAAGTCAACAACTTTTTCTGATGGAAGTGCAGCTCAATTTAAAAACCAATTCACTCTATAAAATCTTTATTTGAAGCAGGACTTTGATGTCACTGGAGAACGTAACACTGAAATGCAAAGTAGAGACAGTGAAATCTAAGGCGATGATTGTCAATTCTGCAGGATTTTTTCTAATGTGTAAATAAACATATTACAGGAGTCAAAAGTCTGTTTATTTGTGCTGATGACATAAGTCAGTCAAAATCATTACTCGCTAGCAGGTGGGAATGATTATTACCTGTCAACGGGTTGCAATCGAAACATCACTTTCAAATCTTTGATGATAGTCACCTTTTTTGGTCCGGACAGCAGCATCCTACTTAGATTACGTAAAAGTAATTTCTTGTAATAATGCGATTGAAGAACATGCAGATACTCATACTAATCATGAAGATGGTTCTTTTAAGACTGAAGATCTTATTGTTGTGGGAACTTTGTACTTGTTTCATTGCCTGTAGAGTCTTCTAACAGTAAAAAGCAGTTGAATAAGATGTACTAGGCAACTATATTGCCACTGGATCATCATAAGGATTACTTTGAAATACATGCAACCAAGTTGCACCTATTGGATTTGGCTGGAAGAAGATGGTTTTGTGTGAGAGCTTTTCAGTGATTGTGAAGAAAGACATACCCCTATCACTGGCAAACAACAGAAGACAATTAAAATTTTAGGAAAGTGGAAAATTATTTTTAAATGAATATCCACACATTATCATTCATTTTGGTACATATGTATATATATTTTATATATACTATAAATATTACATAATTTCTACATTTTATTGGTCACTAATTCTACTCAAGTACATATTGTTGGCAAAAGAACTATAGAAATGCATTTTTTCATCTCTTGCATATATATAATTATCACCTACAAAGCTTCATGCATATTGAAGTGCACAATGTCACACCCATCACAAACTTCATAATTTTAATTTATGGTATTGCAATAACAAATTGATTTGCTAAACAGTATAGATTTGTTAACTTAACTATGCTTGAACAGAGAAAAAATATTTTTTTGTGCTGTATTACTACTTAAGTCACAGAGTTTTTCAAATAAACGAACAGTTATGGAAAGCTGTGTCACAGAAGAGTCACACCCGTCACAGACAATAATTAAATTAATTAACCCAAACCCAAAGTGGTGAAGCATCTATTTTTAACTTGAATTGAAAGTAATAAAGTAGAGGAGTATGTGTAAATAATTGGAATACATTTCAAAGTTAAATTTGTTATCATACAAATTATTATTACACTTAAGAAGTAGTCCAAATGCACACCCGTCACCATGGAATGGCTGGATAGTAACTAAGATGTGAAGAAGTTTTATTGTTTCCAAAAAAGATGCTTCCAAATTATTTTTCAGCATGAATTGTAACAGTTGAATCACACCTGTAATATTGTGGAAATCGCTTCGGTTATACAACACACTGTGCTCCAAATACAGCTTTTCCTTTTCTAGTACTCCAAAACATTTTACTGCAATGTCCATCTCATGGCTTGGAAACTACTTAGCGTAACTGGCAAAATTTTCAGGTAAAAAAAGTTTGGCAGCTTCAAGATGATCTGCAAAATGAAACTGTTCAGTGGCTTGAGTGGTAATTAGATCACATGCTTCTTTTGCTGCAACTATTGTAATAGTGTTCTGCTCGATCAGTCTTTTCTTTGGAGGGGAGGCTGATCTGGAGTTGCGTCCTCAGAACAGTTTGTATTGTCAGTCTGCATATGAGCCCTTATGTTCTGCACAGCATTAATAAAAGTTGAAACGCAATGTTTTGTCTTCACTGCATCTGTTTAACGATTCTGCAATTGGTGGTACAATATGTGTACGTGGGCATAAGATGATGAAAAAATATCAACCAGAATTGAAATTCCAGATCTTTCAATAGCCGTTCAAGCCCACTTGCAGCATTTATTGTGACTGCTGGAGATGTACTACTTTCCTTGAGTGATCGTAAACATTCCAGTAGATTGGTTTGTTGTTCGAAAACAGCATTCCCAGTACGAATATTAAAATTCCAACGGGTCGTCACTGAGTGTGGAATTTTCTTTACAACTACGGTGGTAAGGGCTGCTAATCTTTGTGGTGAACGTGAGAAAAAATGTAGGTATTCCAGATAAGTTTGAAAAAAAAAAAATCCTGGCTTTAGTGTTTTGTGATGCGGCTTTCTCCATTACTAAATTTAGCTGATGCGCATAGCAATGAATATAAGAAGCATTAAGATATATATATATCACCCTGGCCTGGACACCTGAAGTTGCTCCGCTCATCACATGCTCCTGGAAAGTGCTATTCATCAAGCATGGTCTCAGATTCCACAAACCACCTATCAACATCTCATGGAGCCCATGCCACGAAAAATCGACGCAGTATTAAAGGCAAAGGGGGGCCCAATGAAGTACTGAGGGGTGGTCATAATAAAGTGGCCACTCAGTGTATAAGGTGTGTTGTAGGCATTCTGAAAACATATCACTCGTTGCTGTCATGGATAAAAGGAGCGATTTATCAGGTTTGCAAAAAGGAATGATTATCGGTTATCGGGCCAAGGGTGGCAGTATTCTTGAAACAGCACAATTTGTGAACTGTCCGCTTACTGCCGTGGTTAAAGTGTATCGTGATTAGAGTAATGCCACCATTGCGAATAAGCGACACAAAAACTGTGGAGCACCACATGCCATTGATGTAAGAAGTGAACGTCGTCTTTGAAGGTGCGTGAGCGCCGATTGACACGCTACAGTGGAGCAACTCACCGGATGAACCAGGGGGCTACCGGAAGTGTGTCCAAAATGACAGTTGAGCAAACCCTGCTGAGTATGGGGCTCCGATGCTGACATTTGTGCAGGAAATATCAGAATTGGACCTCCGCTGATTGGCAAAGGATTGCATTCTCCAATGAGTCATGTTTTCTGCTTAATTGAATAGATGGATGTTGGCTTATAAGACGAAAAATATCAGAGAACAAACATTTTTTAACCATTGCTGGAAGAACACAAGCTGGGGGGGGCAGCATTATGGTCCGGGGAATGTTTTTGTGGTATTCCCTGGGTCCACTCATACCTGTGGAAGGCACTACAGACCGAATTTATCATGAATCCATCCTTGCAGACCACGTACACCCATACGTGCTGATAGTCTTTTCTGTGGCGGATGGGATTTTCCAGCACGACAATTCAACATGTCGCACAGCTAAAATTGTCCGAGAGTGGTTGGAAGAGCATGATGAAGACTTCAAAGTACTTCCCTGACCCCCTAATTCCCCAGATGTAAACCCAATTGAGCATCTGTGGGACCACCTTGATTGTGTTGTTCGCTCTGTATCCTCCACCACGCACCCTCCAGCAGCTGTGAGATGCACTGCAGTCAGCATGGCTCCACATACCTGTGAACACCTTCCAGCACCTTATTGAGTCACTCCCAGCCCAGCCCATCTAGCTCACGCTGCACACGGCAGTTACTCTGGATATTAGCTTGTGGTCAGAATAATGTGACTCGACTATGTATTTATATAATATCAGCATGTAAATTATGTTTTTGCATTTTGTACCATGCAACGGTAATAAGGCCAAAAGAGCAATATTCGAGAAATTGAGACACTTCATACTTGGTCACCACCCCCTACCCCATGTTTACAATTTGTGTTCAAGAGTTCTTGCACCTTTATCTCTAGAACAAAAAGCACTGGATTTAAATGTGTTCCGTATTTGGCCTGGAATTCCACTTTGTCCTGGAAGTGTCCTAAAATTCTGTTGCAGGTCCTGGAATTCTATCCATTTAAATTTTTTGCCCCTACGGGATGTTTAGTAATTCGGGATTCTTTTAGAGTTGGTGCTCCATAGTACAGGAATTATTGGTCAGCTACGAAGTAATGTAAAATTGAATACATTGCGGAAATGTCAGTGAAATAATGCTATTTAACATCTGTATAATGTTTATTTTCATGTTTTCAAGATTCTAACTTGTATTAAATATTTTTGGGATTGTTTATTGGATGTTTTTAATATCGTTACATTGCTGTGATGGTGTTTTCTTGTTTAGTTTTTTAATATATATATTTGGAAGTTTTCATGCTGACTGCTATCCTAAAATGTTTTTGAACTGCACTGTAAATGATTGTTTTAGCAGGGATGAGAATGTTTCATGATTTTCAGAATTCCAAATTTTTCCGACTAAGGGTGTGTGTGTGTATGTGTCCACCAGTTCTCTTTCTGATTATATTCTTTGTTTCTAACTGTGTTTCTTGTTAATAATATCTTTGCTAATAGAGCGAAAAAAGGTGACTTAGTGTTTTTGTAAGAATACACAGTCCGGTTTTAAAAAAAATGACCACTGCTGTTGTGTAAGAAGGAACTGTAACCAGCTGCCAGATGGCCTGCATAGCAACATGTGCAAATCATATAAGGCACTTAAAAGGATACAAACTCGCGGACGGTGTGAAGTTTCGCGTTAAAGTAGGAGGGCATGACACCTAACAAAATTTGAAAAAGGGAAGTTAAACAGAGTGAAGTTTTTCCCTACCTAATCGAAATTTCTCTTTTTCCGCAATGTTGCCTGTGTCCAGTATTGTTGTTAAATATCATTTTATTGCATAAATGTGTGTATTTAAACATGGAACTGTAGGCAACAATTTCTAAAAACATAAGTAAAGATGGCCTGAAGATTTCCAAGTAATCTTTAGGAATGTGATTCTTCCATGGACATGAGGAACTCCACACTTTTCATTGTCATTTGGGTTATACTCGAGATTGATGCAAAACTGAACATAATTTTGGGAGGGGATTTTTGGTAGTTGGGGGATTCGTTTTCTGTTTGAGGAGGGAATTCTATCTTAGGAAGCTTTTGAAAACGAAAGTTGGACCGAGTGAAAATTTTTCCACAAGTGGTGTTTTTTCTCGCGATGTTCCTTCTGCCCAGTATTGTTATTCAGTGCCATTTTATTCCATAATTTTTTGTGTTTCAGTTTAAAAATGGGGTGAGGGGTTCCAAAATGGAAGTTGGATGGAGCGAAGATTTCTCCACTAATCGTAAGTTTTTTCATCTGATGCTCCCACTATCCTGTGTTGTCATTAAATGTTTCCCACCTCCCCACATAAACGTATGCATTTAAGCCTGATAAGGCACCAGAAAATTCCCCAAAACAGAAGTGACAAATTGGAAAAATTTTAGGAATTGATGCATGATTTTCAAAAGTATTCATAATTTCAAAGTCACGCCATTTAGCCAAACTATTCATGGTCTCCAGCCTGAGAGTTCTTTCAGCATGATGAATAAAATTGTCATGTGAAGAAATAAAGAGAGAGAGAGTAACAATAAAAAAATGGGAACAGAAAGACATTAGCAGAAAAAAAAATTAAGCAATCAGTGCCTTGCAACTACAGAGTCACTCAACAAAAGACAAATTACGGTTGGGGAACTTGTTGGGGAAAACAGCAAGACTTGCTTGCAAGAGGAAACTTGAGCTGATGTTCTACCAAGTACAACAACAAAACAAGAAAAAAAAAAAAAAGGTTTGAAGCAATATCTTTTATAGAGCCATTGTATTTTATTTTGAATTCAGTAATTTTATATTGTGAATATATCTACATAAATAAATTACAGTGAACAATTAATTTGTAATCAAACCATGCATTCCGATTTTTAAAAAGTACAGCTTTTTTTTTCTTCATCAGTCTCGTGTATGATCTAGCACAGTGGTTCTCAAACTGTGGTAAGCGTACCCCAGGGGTACGGCACGCGACTTTCAGGGGTACACGAGTAACTCTCATAGACTCTAATGAAATATGTTAAAAAATTCTAAGTATAACCGTTTATTTATTAGAACATTTTTAAATAGTTCTTATTTATTTCTTTATTTGTGTGTATGAATAAGTAAATAAAAGCCGTAATTTCTATTTCTTGTTATACTGTGTTTTGCATGCTACAATTTATAAAGAAAACAGAAACAAAAAGTTATACAATTGCAACATAGTTACTTTTCGCCAAATTTAGGGAGTTTTCAGCGAAATTTGGAGAGTTTTGTGTAACTGTAACGATGTTTGCCATCACTAATGTCATTTACACGTGTTGAAAATAAGAGTCGCGAGTTTACGTAGTAGAATGTGTGTGGAATTTTCGTTGTTTTTGTTTCACAAACGATACAGTAGTGAAATATTACAACTTAGTTATATATGTCTCCTTTAATATAACCAAGGTTGCGTAACTAACTCTCTTAGCTTTTGACGTCTTCTCCTGCTGATGATAGTGATAATCATCCATTACTTGCATCACTCACATGTAATCAACTCTAATAACTCAGATTTATTCTAAAATCTAATTCTAATCCAAAACAAAACACGTAACTGTAATACATAAGTACATCGTTCGCCTCTCCAAACAACAATTTTCCTCTTCTCCTGTTGGCGTCCTCTTTCAGTAGCGTCATTTCTTGTTCAAGCTTCAAACGAAACTCCAACAGGTAGACTGGTAGAGCTTGAAGCCCTTTTATACCCTTCTCTCGTATCGGTCAAGATGGATAAGTGGCTAATGAAACAAACCCGGCCTGTTAAAAAGCAAAGAATCGAATCAGAAAGTTGAGGTTGCCAGTGGTGAAGATGATGATTGTAAAATTATTGGTGGGGCAACGGAAGCTGGACCTTCTTCACTTAGGATTCGTCATCAGAAGAAATCTCAGCCTAAGGTTAAATTTCATGGAAAAATATTGCAAACTTTGTCAGCATACTTCAATTTGCATAATTAAGTCACGTGTTAAAGTCTTATTTGTGCATGTCATTGTTGCATATGCAGTTGGTAAGGTCCTTAAAAAAAATTTAGAGGTATACTTAAAATTAGAAATCTTTAAAAAGTGCTTATTTTTTGTTGGAGAAAAAAGTGTGGGAACCCCGATCGATGATTACAGGGGGGGCGTTGGACTATTGAACAGTAAAAGAAAGTTGCCTTTTCAGATTAATCAAGTTTTCAGCTTTATAATGTGGATGGTTGATGGAGAGTACAGCGAAGCACTGCTGATAGAAATCATCCTGACATGATGCTCGAGAAGAAACAGGCAGGAGGGGGCAGTGTGCTCGTGTGAGGCATGCTTTCCTGGGAATCATTGGGAGCAATCATCTCCTTCGATCACATGATGAATGCTTCAGGCTACCTATCCATTGTGGCAGACCAGGTGCTCCCATTCATGTTGACTGTCTACCCCAATGGCATAGTTTGCTTACAGCAAGATAATGTCCCTTGCCATTTCGCTATGCGTGTGCAGAATGGTCTGAGGAGCATTCCAGTGGCTTTAGCTGAGTATCCTTGCCCCTGTACTCGCCAGATATCAATCTGATGGAACATCTGTGGGACTTATCTTGACCAACACTTTCGATATATAGATCCACCACCAATGACTCTTGATCTGGGAGGAGCTCTGGTGTCTGCATGGTATAGCATCCCTGCAGAAATGTTAAGAGGCCTCATTGAATCAGTGCACGCACATATCTGTGGCATTGGCGTCGCAAGAGGTCCATACCTCATACTAACAAGTGAGCATATAGTTTTTTGACTGGACTGTGTATTTTCTAAAGAAATGCATGTTTTGCTATTTCTGATTTCTGACAGTATCTTAAAAATGAATCAGTAAAGCTAGCATTTTTGCCCCTGCCTCTCTTTTAAAGTGAAATTAAATTGCAGTCAGTACTTGGTCTGTCTGGTGGAAACTGAGCCTTTTCTGTAATCAGTAAAATTGTTTTCATAGCAGAGTGACTAATACAATGCTGACTTTTAGTATTTAATTCTACTTAAGATGTGTGGGAAGGTATGCTTTCTTTTGTTTAAAGCAAAATTATTTAAAACAAGTTAGTAAAATCATGCAATGCATTGATTACATTATGATACGTTTTCCAACATACCAGAAATCATTACTCCAGTTATGAGGAAAATGGCTGTGAAATAAATCTCAGTCCTGTGCCCTTACCTTTGATACCATTTCGATGATATTCAACAGAACCGGTTCAGTATGCCTCCGAAATAACATAAAGTTTTGTCACAATGGAAGCATTTTTACGTAAGTTATGATGCATAAGGGCTATGGAATAGATCCCGCTCCTGTGTCCTAACCTTTAACCCCATTTCGCCCATTTTCAACAGGATTTGTCCCCAGGCAGGCCCCTACGACATACTAACATTTTATCCAAATCGAAGAATTTTTACGTAAGTTATGACCCATACTGGCGATGGAAGTGATTCTGCTCCTATGTCCTGACCTTTGACCCCATTTTGCCCATTTTCAATAGGGTTTGTCCCCAGGTGGTCCCCTACCACATACTAAAATTTCATCGAAATCGAACCTTTTTTACGTTAGTTATGATGCATAAGAGCAGTGGAATGGATTCCGCTCTTATGTCCTGACCTTTGACCCCATTTCATTCACTTTCAATAGGGTTCCTTCCCAGGTGTTTCCCTTCCACATACTAAAATTTCATCGAAATCGGACGATTTTTACGCGCGTTATTGTGCGGACGGACATACGCACACAATGCGTGACCATCTGCTCAAAGGAGTGTAATGTCATAAAACTTTTATAGGATCCACACACAACGCGTGACCATCTGCTCGAAGGAGTGTAATGTCATAAAACTTTTATAGGATCCACACACAACGCGTGACGTAATGAGACAGATGGCGTCACCATGCACCAGCATTTCAATCGCGAGATTGTGACGTCATAAGATTTCTATTCTAAGCATGGGTAACATTAATGAGACACCGTGACACTAAAAACGTGGTAATTCGAGGGTGGTTATTTAACGCACTAAACGAATTTTTCTAAAGTCGAGATCAAGCTAAATCAATTTCTAGTACCAGAAAACGGTAGGTTAACGACTTTCATCAAAATCCTTAGAGCCGTTTTCAAAATAAAATTTACACACATACAAGAATTGCTCCTTTAATAGTATGGGATAAGGGTGATGGAATGGATCCCGATCCTATGTCCTGACCTTTGACCCCATTTCGTCCATTTTCAATAGGGTTCGTCCCCAGGTGTTCCCCTTCCACATACTAAAATTTCATCGAAATCGGACGATTTTTACGCGAGTTATCGTGCGGACGGACATACGCACACAATGCGTGACCATCTGCTCGAAGGAGTGTAACGTCATAAAACTTTTATAGGATCCACACACAACGCGTGACCATCTGCTCGAAGGAGTGTAATGTAATAAAACTTTTATAGGATCCACACACAACGCGTGACGTTATGAGACAGATGGCGTCACCATGCGCCAGCATTTCAATCGCGAGATTGTGACGTCATAAGATTTCTATTCTAAGCATGGGTAACATTAATGAGACACCGTGACACTAAAAATGTGGTAATTCGAGGGTGGTTATTTAACGCACTAAACGAATTTTTCTAAAGTCGAGATCAAGCTAACTTGATTTCTAGTACCAGAAAACGGTAGGTTAACGACTTTCATCAAAATCCTTAGAGCCGTTTTCAAAATAAAATTTACACACATACAAGAATAGTATGGGATAAGGGCGATGGAATGGATCCTGATCCTATGTCCTGACCTTTGACCCCATTTCGTCCATTTTCAATAGGGTTCGTCCCCAGGTGGTCCCCTACCACATCTAAAATTTTATCGAAATCGAACCATTTTTACGTACGTTATGATGCATAAAGGCAGTGGAATGCATCCCACTCCTATGTCCTGATCTTTGACCCCACTTCACCCATTTTCAATAGGGTTCATTCCCAGGTGGTCCCCTTCAATATACTAAAATGGCATCGACATCAAACCATATTTACGCAAGTTATGACGCAACAGAGCAATGGAATGGATCCCGCTCCTATGCCGTGACCTTTGACCCCATTTTGTCCATTTTCAATAGGGCTTGTCCTCAGGTGGTCCCCTACCACACACTAAAATTTCATTGAAATCGAACCATTTTTACGTGAGTTATCATGCCGACAGACGGACAAACGGGCAGAAAAAGCTGGAGCATATACGCTTCTTCAACCTACGTTTGGGAAGCGTAAAAAATGGTACTACATGCTTAATGTGCAGAGAAACTACTGTACGGGGAACAAAGGACTGATAAATAATTGAAGTTCTGATTTTAACCCCCCCCCCCTTTTTTTCTTTCAAGCAAAAGAAAATGCATGCTGTTCTTGTCTGGTGATATAGCAAGAAGTTATTAAGCAATAGGAAACCATGAATTTTCAGAGAAATTAAACTTCAAGAAACAGTAATGCCACTCCTCATCCTTCCCAAAAAACAACTGTATGGTTCACAGAAGTGGTGCAATAACAAGTGCATGTGATGATTTCAATTTGAATTTTGCTTTAGTAAAAAAAAGTATACTTACTCCATATTTCACCTTTCCTTATTCTTTCAATGTAAGTAATATTGCAAATTATTTAAATATAAGCAGTATTTAGTTCATATATCCATTGTGGTACATGAAACCATTTCAAAAGTAATGGCACATTTATGGTCTGGCCATATATTTTATTCTTATATACTTTTGTGTTTTATATTTTGTTAGTAATTTGCTTAAATAACTGAATTAAAAACAAAGCCATAGCTGTCAACCCTCCTTGTTTTCCCAGGAGGCTCCCGGTTTTCATGTTGATCTTCCAGCCTCCCGATTTGTTGCCAAATCTCCCGGTTTGTAGCATATCTTTTGAAAAATCCTACTGGTAGGGATTTAAGAAAAAATACAGGCTTGGGATTTCCATCTCCAGTAAAAAAACTGCAGTTTTAAATTTTTCCTGCCACACATAGCGCACTTTAGTGTCGTTATTGTGGGCAATAACTTTGTACCTAATAAAGATAAAACAAATATTTAAAAGCCAACTTACCACATTTTCAGAGATCTTTCCAATGATATGACACACGACTCGACCCCTCTTTCCATTTGAAAATTTCGAGTAACCCCCAGCCTGCCCCCTACGGGGTCACCAGACCCCCCTCCTGGTTCTGTGCCCCAAAAGTGTCCCCCTTACCAAAAGAGAATTGGCTATCTTGGTTTTTCTGAAAAGCAACCAATAAAAATTTAAATGGAGTTTTTCGGGACTTCTGTGCCATACTGTAATATGTCGAGAGAGAAAGCTTTTAAAAATGGTCATGAAAATTGTTAATTGGTCATAAATTTTCATTTCCCAAATTTGGTAGACACCCTGTAAGTAGGAAGGTTTGTGCAAAGACCATTTTATGTACAGTGGCACAACTGTGATATGCAAGTCACTCACCTCCTAGAATTTAGGAATTCCTTAAATGGGCATTTTTCTCCGTATTTTCCCTTAGACTCCTGGAAAATAGGCCTTAGTTGCCCTGGTAGTGCAGTGGTCTGAGCAATGGCTTCTGATCATTCTTCCAAGATGGGTCTGGGTTCAAATCCCAACAAGGTGCAGATGTTGTGTTTGCCTTATGGCACTGGCTCTCTCCTTTCCCTGGATCCAGTGGCCCTAAATTAGAGATGGGTGACTGCTTATAGCCCACCGAGTTGCTCACAGTGGTCACTAAACCTCCAATCAGGAAAAAAAAAGAAAAGGGGGGTGGAGCTTAAATATAATGTTACATTCTGACATTCTGCAGAAAAAAATTGTCTCCTAGAAATTATTGTACTTCAGACTTTTTTGGTGTCTTCCATTGCTCATTCAGAGGGGAGGGGGAGATGAATTTTCTCCATTTATTTTCATTTATTTATTCTGTTTTTTTCCCCAATTTCCCCTTTGTCTGCTGAAAGCAATTTTGAATTTGACTTTTCTGACCTGCTCTCAATCCTCTGTTGTTGAGATGAGCAACATGCTTGATTGGATGAACTTTGTGTGCCTTGGCATTGCTTCGGAGAAGACCAAGGCACTCCAAGTGCTATCTGTCCATTATCCATAGAGCCACCCCGGTGGCGCAGTGGTCTAAGCGATGGCCTCTGATCATTCATCCGAAAGGGGTCAGGGTTCAAATCCCAGTGAGGCATGGATGTTGTGTTTATCTTACGGCACTGGCTCTTTCCCTTCCCTGGAACCAGTGACCCTAAATTAGGGACGGGCGACTGCTTATAACCCATTGAGTTGCTCATGGTGGTCGTTAAACCTCCAATCAAAATAAAAAATTATTCATAGCCTGTACAGAAATTGAAAATCTGGTGAAATTATGTTGTTCAACATTTATGTAAGTTTATGTGTTCGTGTTTTCAAGTTTCTAACGCTCATATCTGCCCAGTTTCATGGTTTACCTGCAAAATCTATGGAAACTACTTGTTTTGTGGTTATTTTAAAGACAACATATTTTACATAATTCCAACCCCTCCCCGAGTTAGTGCAGTTTTTTTTGGGGGGGGGGATAAGTGTCCCTCTTTAAGAACCACTGAGCCTGTATATTCGGATTTATACACATATGTGATCCTAATATCTTTGTATTACAATTACATTTTTGCCTACTTCTGCAATTCTATACCTATTTACAAAGACTTGGTAAATATGTTGTAGGATTAGGATTGGCAGTAACTGCTAAAAAGGAAAGGCAAAATAAAATGAAAAATGTCGGCTATGTGTATCTTAAACATGTTGGCACCAAAATGTAAGGTCAAAATCTTGGTGGCACAGTAGTCAAAGCACTGGCTTCTGACCACTTGTCTGAGATGGGTTTATGTTTGAATCCCGGTGAGGTATGGATGTCTTACAGCACTGGCTCTCTCCCTTGCCTAAAACCAGTGGCCTTAAATTAGAGACAGGCGATTGTTTATAGCTCATTGAGTTGCTCATGGTTGTCATTACCCCCCTCTTCACCCATTGCTACGAAATCTCAGTTAACTAAGTTAAAGTTAAAAAATTATTACGGTATTTATTATCACTATAATTTCGTAGTTACAATTGTTTTTGTCTGTGTATCCAGCCGAATGACAGCATACTAATGAATGTTATGCACTGATAGCATTTTCATCTCTGTAAGCATGAAGTGTCAAATATCTGAATTCATCATCATCATTGTCAACCATTATCAGTCCATTGCTGGATGAAGATCTCTCCAAGTTTGTTCCACAACTGTCTTGTGCCAGTCTCCTCCACGTTACTCTGGCATGCTTTCAAATTTCATCATCCATCTCCCATGTGGCCTTCTCAGTCTTTTTCTGTTCTTTGGTATCCAGTCTAAAATTTTAGTTGTCCATCAGTGGTCCATTCTTCTGGCCACATGTCCAGCCCATTGCTATTTCAGGGATTTTACTCTCATCATGATGTCTTCCACTCTTGTCATTTTCCTTATCCACAAGTGCCTCTTCTTATCTTTCCTGGTTACACCAAGCATGCATCTCTCAGTGTTTCTTTCCCTTGTAAAATGTCTATTAATTTTTTCATCAATGTGACCCTTGCGTGATATCTGTTGTCCAAGGTAAATGTAGGTATCTGTTACCTCTAGATTTTCCCCATCAATTGCAAAATCTTCATTTCTTGTAAAAGCATTGTACATCACTTTTGTCTTCTGAAAGTTCATTTTTAATCCCACTTCTTTACTCTTGTCAGCAAGTTCCTGGATTATACTCTGTAGCTATGAAGGGGTAGTTGCAAAAATGATTACATCTGCAAAACGAAGGTGAGTTAAATAATCTCTAATAATCTTTATCCCCTTGTTTTCCCAGCTCGATGATTGAAAGACGCTTTGCAATGTGGCATTGAAGAGTTAGGGAGATATAGTGTAGCCTTGTCTCACTCCCTTTCCAATTTTTATTGGTGCTGTATTGTTAAATAGCCAAGCATTTGCACTTATATTTTCATTGATGTTATTAATAATGTTAATGTACACATCTTCAATACTGCAGGATTTCAATGCCATTATAACTGATGGTTTCATAATCAATAAAAGCCAATGTGATGGGAGTTCGTTTCTTACTCCCTAAGGTTCTTTCATATTCCCTCGTTCTTTCAGTTAGTTTCCTCAGTATATGATCTATGGTGCTGTAGCCATTCCTGAATCTAGCTTGTTCCCTTGGTTGAGCCATTTCCACTGTTACCTTCGAGCAATGTGAAAGAACCTTAGTGAAAACTTTATAAGCCACTGATAGTAGGCTGGTGTGGGCCTGTAGTTCCTGAGATTCTCAGTGTCACCTTTTTTATGTAGCAGGATCATTATAGCATTGTTCCAGATTTCCCCACTTCCTTCTTGTATAATTTCCATGGTAATTGCACCTTCTCCTGGAACTCTTCCCTGTGTTTCATGTTCTTACGAGGGGATGCTGATAAGTTTCCTGCCTCACCAAGAAGGAAATAGGCTAGAGCCGTGAAACTTACAGACTATTCCACATATTCACCCTGAAGTTCAACACACTTGGCACAGCGTTTCTGGAGTTTCTTTAACCCTTCCCAAAAAAAAAAAATCTGGGCTCTGATCACTCAAATACTGCTCTGCTGGTGATATCACCTCTGAATTGTTTGAAAAATTCCTCCCTTTCATACTTTTGTCTTTCCAGCCTTGTGAGCCAGCGCATTGTCCTGCAGAAAGAGAACACCTTTCCTCAGCTTTCCTCACTTTTTTTTTCAGCACCTCTAATCGGCACAGCATGTTGGAATAGTATTCAGGATTTATTGTCTGGCTCTTCGGGAGATAGTCACTCAGTAAAACACCTTCCGAATCCCAAAAGAACCGTTGCCATGAGCTTTCCTGCAGATCTTTAAGTCTTGAATTTCTTTGGCCATGGAGAACCCGAGTGCCACCACTGCAGGGACTGTTGTTTTGTCTCTGGATCGTATTGATGTAACCATGTTTCATCAACAGTGACAAGTCACTGCAAAAAATTATCACCAGATCGCTCAAAATGCTGCAAAATTGACTTGGAAGTGTCCACTCATTTTCGTTTTTCATCGCCATTCAAACATTTGAGCACCCACTTTGGAAGAATTATGAACCCAACACCTTCCCTGGATATCTCCACTGTCTCAGCTATTGTTTTAGCCGAGATTCACAGACCTGACAGTCAAAGTCATGAACACCATGGGTATTGTCACTGTTGAAGGCCTCCCAGATCTTGCTGCATCTTCGGTCTCTACGCCGAAAGTTGGCACACCATTTCTTCACAGTGGAATACAGTGGCGGCTCGTCGTAAGCTGAGATGGGGGGCTGCATCTCAATTTTGTAGATAACACGATACCACTTCGAAAGCTAAGTTACTGCGCCTGTGCTGATGCTGTCCGTTTAATAATAATAATAATAATAACAATAATATATATATATACTGATCGAAAGTGCATTTTTTTACAAGAAATTAATATTTAGATTTTATATTTAGCGATTGATGGGGAAAATGTAAAGGTACCGATACCTAAATTAGGCGACAGATATTAAGCGATGGCCACATTGTCACATTTATGAAGAAAATAATCGACCTATAAAACTTCGTCGGATACATTATTTCTTAAAAAGAAACTGATTAATCAGTGCATCCTTCCAGTTCTTATGCATGGAGCACAGACATGGACCTCAACTAAAGTTAACAGACAGACGTTGCAGACAACTGAAAGAAGCATGTAGAGATGCATGTTTGTTGTTACCTGGAATGATACAAATAGGAACTCGTGGATCGGGAAAATGACAAGAGTGGAAGACATGGTCAAAATTCCTGAAATTGCAATGGGATATTGCTAGAAGAAAGAACCACCGACGGAGAGTTGAAATATTGATCTGGATAGCACGGGAAAAAACAATATCCAGAAGATGACAAGAGGGAGATGGGTACATGAAATTCGAAAGCATGAAAAAAACTGCCCCAAGGCAGACTGTTGTGGAAGAAGAAACTTGGAGACTTTCATCCAGCAGTGGATTGATAGTGGTTGCAAATTATATATACATGTATATCATCATCATCATCATCATTGTCAACCATTATCAATCCACTGCTGGACGAAGGTCTCCCCAAGTTTCCTCCACAACGGTCTGTCTTGTGCCAGTCTCCTCCATGTCACTCCCGCATATTTACGAATTTCATCCACCCATCTCCCATGTGGTCTTTTTCTGGGTCTTTTCCTGTCCCTTGGAATCCAATCTAAAATTTCGGCTGTCCATCTATGGTCTGTCCTTCTGGCAGTATGTCCAGCCCATTGCCATTTCAGGGATTTAACTCTGATCATGATGTCTTCCACTCTCGTCATTTTTCGGATCCACGAGTTCCTCTTCTTATCTCTCCTGGTTATACCAAGCATGCACCTCTCCATGCTTCTTTGAGTTGTCTGCAGCTTTTGTATGTCTCTTTTAGTTAAGGTCCACGTCTCTGCACCATACGTAAGCACTGGAAGGATGCATTGATCAAACACTTTTCTTTTAAGACATAATGGCATATTGCTCTTGAAAATTATGCTGTTTCTTCCAAAAGCTCTCCAGGCAAGTTTTGTACGCCGATTAATTTCTTCATCAATGTGACCTTCACTTGATATCTGCTGTCCAAGATAAACATACGTATCTGTTATCTCCAGTTTTTCTCCATCAATCGATAAATCTTCATTTCTTGTAAAAGCATTGAACATCACTTTTGTCTTCTGAAAGTTCATTTTTAATCCCACTTCTTTACTCTTGTCAGCAAGTTCCTGGATCATACTCTGCAGCTCTGATGGGGTAGTTGCAAAAATGACTACGTCATCAGCAAAACGAAGGTGGGTTAGATAATCTCCATTAATCTTTATCCCTTTGTTTTCCCAGTTCAGTGATTGAAAGACATTTTCCAATGTGGCATTAAAGAGCTTCGGAGATATGGTGTCACCTTGTCTCACTCCCTTTCCAATTTTTATGTGTGTTGTATTTTCAAACAGCCGAATCTTTGCACTTGCATTTTCATAGATGTTATTAATAATATTAATGTATGCATCTTCAATACCGCAGGATTTCAGAGCCGTGGTAACTGCTGATGGTTTCACCGAATCAAAGGCTTTTTCATAATCGATAAAAGCCATGCACAATGGAAGTTCATATTCCCTCGCTCTTTCAATCAGTTCTCTCAGTACGTGGATATGATCTATTGTGCTGTAGCCACTCCTGAATCCAGCTTGTTCTCTCGGTTGAGCCATGTCCAGTGTTACCTTCAAGCGGTGTGAAAGAACTTTAGTGAAGATTTTATAAACCACTGATAGGAGGCTGATAGGTCTGTAGTTCCTGAGATCCTCAATGTCACCTTTTTTATGTAGCAGGATCATTGTAGCATTGTTCCAATCCTCAGGAATCTTCCCTTCATTAAGGCATCGAGTGAAAATTTGGGCGAGTACTGTTTCAATTTCTCCACTTGCTTCTTGTATGATGTCTATAGTAATTCCATCTTTTCCTGGAGCTTTCCCTCGCTTCATGTTCTTGATTGCATGAGCAACTTCTGCTGGGAGGACTGGAAGAACTCTGGTACCTTTCATGATGTCTGGAGTACATGTATCATCCCTTTCATATAATTTGGAGTAGAAATCATTCACTCTTGTCAAAATTTCGCCTCTATTTCTTGTTATAGAACCATCTTCTTTTCTCAGAGCCATAATCTGTTTTCTTCCCTTACTGAGATGTCCCTTTGCTATCTTAAGGCTTTGGTTGTTTTCAATTGCTTTCCTCACTAGCTCACAGTTGAATTTCCTTACGTCTTCAGTGATACTTTTTCGTGTTGTCTTGCATAGCTCTATATATTCCACTTTGGAAGTCACATCTACTTTAGTTGTCCTCATCTCTCTTCTTTTTTGCATCAACATTTTGGTTTTTCCTGATAATTTGTTCACATGCAACTTGTTCTTAGACCCAGCTAATTTTGTTGCTGTTTCCATTAGAGCTTTGGTTACTTTTCTGTTAACTTCCGAAATATCCACTTCTTCCGATGTTAGGCCTTCTAAAGCAGAGAATCTGTTCTTCAGTTCAAACTTGAAAGTATTATGGTGTTTTTTAAGGTTGGTTATGTCAATACATTTTGTTTGTCTTATGAGCTTGCCACGTTCCAGTTTAGTGTTGAGGTGCATCTTACATCTCACCAATCTATGGTCACTACCTGTGTTGAACTTGTTCAGCACACTGCAGTCTTCGATGACGAATTTTTTGTTACACATAATAAAATCAATTTCATTTGTCGTCCCAATTGGATGTCTCCATGTCCATTTCCTGTGTGGCTTTTTCTTGAAAAAGGAGTTCAAGATGAAAAATCCTTCTGCCTCTGCAAACTCAACGAGAGTATTTCCACGCTGGTTTCTGTTGCCGTGACCGAATTTACCTACTGAAGTTTCATTCTGTTGCCGTTGCCCTATTTTTGCATTGAAATCTCCCATAATTATCTTCAAGTGCTGCTTACCTTTATTATTTAGATGACGAATTTCCTCATAAAATTCTTCAATTTCTTCTTCAGGATGACTTGTGGTGGGTGCATAAGTTTGAATAATCTGAGCCTGGTATCTTCTCGATAGTTGGATAACGAGTCGTGCAGCTCTGTCAGAGGAACTTTCAACTTCTACCACTTTATCCTTCAGTTTCTTGTTTATTATAAATCCAACACCACTAGTTCTGCCAGTATCTGTCCCACGATAATAGAAGAGATGTCCACTTTTCAGTTCAATGAGATCTTCTCCTTTTCTCCTTACCTCACTTAGCCTGACGATGTCCCACTTGATCCTTTGTAGTTCCTCTTCCAATTCAAGAAGCCTTGAATCAGAAGATAGGGAGCGTCCGTTATAGGTAGCCAAGGTCAGCATCAAATGGCAGCCTAGTCCGGTCCTCCGGGGATTCTTAGCACCCTCTGCCTTCATGTCGCACTGGCCGCTGCCTTGGCCAGGTACATTCCAGCTGCCGGAGACTGAGGGCCAAGATTTAAGTTGTAGAGTCATTTTGGAGGTGTTTGGCCATAACTCACCACGCTGGCCAAGCGGGTTGGTGAGTGTGGGATAGCATTTCCTCTGATCCCGATGGTATAGTTATACCGCTATTGGCGGTCGTCAGAGCCCCTTTAGTGGGAACAGGATGCACCACGAGAAGGCGGGGTTGACATTTGTCAAGGAGAGGCTGTGATGTTACGCATCACCTGACCTTACATCCCTACATGTATATACTGTACGTATATATATATATATATATATATATATATATATATATATATATAAGGACAAAAAAATTTAAAAAAATTAATGCGTGTGCCGGTGGTAGCAGAGAAACACTCAAGGTCATGTACACGTTCTCAAGTGTCTCATTGTGACCCCTAGAAATATGATAATAAATATTTTTTTCTTCTGATACACTCCCTTTGAAACTTCGACTTGGTACCGACCACTGCAACTTGGACGGCGATGAAAAACATTTTGTGGAATTTTGCAGGGTCTGCTAGAATTCCGCGATGAGTTGTTATTGCGATACTCACACACCGGCATTCTCTTTAATAAAAACGGATTGCAAACATATTCAGTCCAGTTTTAATTCTGAAGCCATCATGATAACAATTTAGTGTAGAAAAATTTGTTTTCCAAAATTTACCTACTTCGTAAATTTTCTAAACAATGATATCTGATTTAATGTTCTTTTCAAAGTAATTAAGTACACTACCTCAATTGAATTGCGCAGCTGATTTTTGGGAGGAAGGGGGATGCAGCAGAAAAATAAAATGTATCCAGTGGAGTGACTTCAATGATTTTTGGTGAATAAAAATTAACGTGAGTTTAAAAGCGAAAATTTCGCTGTGCTTGGTAAGTGAAGAAATCAATTTTGTGCAATTATTTCGCTGCAGAAATTAGTATCTCTCTCTCTCTTTTTTTTTTTTTTCAATTTATCCAATACTGAACTCTATTTTTAATCGCAACTTGTTCACATGTCCATTTTGACCAGAAGAGAAAATATAAGTAAAACTTTTTTTGCAAAAGTCCCGGCAACTGAGTATTAGTTATTAGATGGGAGCAACAATGTTGTTAGAATTATTACGTTGAATAAAAGCAGGAACAAACCAAAAATTGGAAGAAAAAAAAAACCCAGGTTGAGTAATACATTCAAACGTACTTTATTTAATACTTTATTTCAACATTCGTCGTTATTTTTAATTCATTCCCCTATATTATGTCTTATTCGGAAGCACAAGAACCGTATTAATCAACAAAGCACACAGGCCCGGCGATGCATTCCCACCCCTAACAAGAGACTGCATTCGCGAGCAACCCTGCTAGCAAGAGCTGCCATGAATGCAGTCCCCAGGGAAGTTTTATTCAAAGGAAACGAACTGATGTGGGAATAGGCAGAGTTTACCACATGAGTTGGTTTCAATAGCCGTCAGGGCTGCGAGAAGCGCAGTCCGTAACGTTCTTCCCGCTCCCCTGGTGTTATGCAGGGAAAACTTCCAGTTGAGTTCAGAAAACTGCAGTCGTGGCATTATGCTGAGAAAACTTACAGCGGTGTTCACAAAACTTTTCTCTCTTGGTACGGCATGAAAAAAACTGCTTTGGGTAAGGGGGCTGCAGCCCCACAACCCCATAGCAGGAGCCGCCCTGGTGGAATATAAAGGGCACTTGTCACTTAATGTTTGCGCCATACACTCATAGATTTCCTTTGCAGTTTTCTTCTGCAGGAACAGAAATTTCATGGCAGCCCAAAGTTCCACCTTCGAAAATTAAACACTTCGCATTGACATGCTTCAGTTCAGGACGTCAAACATCTGCAAAAGAAAGAGCTATTAGTCTGCAAATTGGCACTTTACAATACAAAAGAACAGTCTTTCAAGCTGCTGTGACATAATAATGCTACAATTACAGGAAGTGGGTTAGGCCGAGAACTTTTCGGCATCTCCTTGTAATTGCATGTGTATGTAATTTCTGCCAGGAGGACTGGAAGAACTTCGATGCTGGTACCTTCCTTAATGACTGGAATAGATAGATAGATATGTCATCAGTCTTTGGTGATACTTTTTCGTACTGTCATCAGTTTCATATAGTTTTGTGCAGAAATCTTTCACTCTTGTCAAAATTTCACCTCTATTTCTTGTTACAGAACCATCTTTTTTTTCTCAGTGCCATAATCTGTTTTTTTTTCCATACTAAGATGTCTCTTTGCATTCTTTAGACTTCGGTTATTTTCAATTGCTTTTATCACTAGTTCACAATTGAATTTCCTTATGTCTTTGGTGATACTTTTTCGTACTGTCTTGCATAGCTTTATATATATTCCACTTTGGAAGTTACATCTTCTTTATCTGTTCTCATCTCTCTTCTCTTTTGCATCAGCATTTTTGTTTCTCCTGAATTTTTTTTTATGTATAACTTATTCTTAGTACCACCTATTTCTGTTGCTGTTTCCACAAGTCTTGGTTAATTTCAGAAATGTCCACTTCTTTTTATGTTAAACCTTCCAGAGCAGAAAATAGGATCCTCAGTTCTAACTTCGAGGTACTATGATGATTTTTAAGGTTGGTAATGGCAGTACATTTTGCTTGATTTTATGAGCTTGCCATATTGGAGTTTAGTGTTCAGGTGCATCTGACATCTCACCATTCTGTGGTCACTACCTGTGTTGAATCTGTTTAGCACACTGCAGCCTTAGATGACAAATTTTTTGTTACATATAATAAAATCAGTTTCATTTAGCATCCCCTTAGGATGTCTCCATGTCCATTTCCTATGTGGCTTTTTCTTGAAAAAGGAGTTCATGATGAAAAACCTTTCTGCCTATCAAACTCTTCGAGAATATTTCCACGTTGGTTTCTGTTACCGTGACCAAATTTACTTGCCAAAGTTCCATTCTTTTGCTGTTGCCTTATTTTCACATTGAAATCTCCCATAATGGTCTTCAACTGCTGTTTGCCCGTGTTGTTTAGATGCCGACTTTCCTCATAAAATTCTTAAATTTCTTCCTCGGGATAACTTGTGGTGGGTGTGTAAGCTTAAATAATCGGAGTTTGGTATATTAAATATTATATCATGAAATCGATTAAACTTGACAAGTCATTTGTGGAATAAACTGGCTAAAATAATAAATCAATATGTTTGATACATGTGCTCAATACATCAGTCAATCAAATATATTGATTTGTTCACAGAAAAAAAAATTCGAATTTCAATTCTTCAGAGTTGGCAGCTCTCTGTAAAATTTTTGGGATTGTTTTTAGGGTGTTTTTAATATTACATATTTCTTCAAAAAAATTTCAGTATGTTTTGGATGTATATCTTCATGCCATCTGCTAGCCAAAAATGTTTGGAACTTTCTGAAATAATTGCTCTAGCAGGAATGAAAATATTTTATTTTTGGAATTTCAGTTTTCTGACCAAACTTTTTTCCCCTCTCTTCCGGATTGTGTTTTCAGTTTCTGTATTTTTCTTATGTTCCTCGTTCTTAATACTAAATTTCGATTATAATGAAAAAGAGCAACTTTGTATTACCTAAGATTTTTTTTTGTTAATGGAATGCATGTTTTCTGGTTTTTAGCAGTTTCTGCAAAAACCTGTCAGCAGAGAAGCATCCTCCCCATTTAAAGGCAAAATTAAATTTCAAAATTCGTACTTATTCTGTCCCTGATGGAATCTGAACCAATTCCATGGCTTGCAAACTTGTTTTCATGGCAGAGTGTACAAAGTAGTACCGATTTCTTTATATTTGATTTCACTTAAAACTTTTTTCCCGTTCCTTAGTCACTTTTTGCTTTAATCAAATGACAGAGATACCATTTTTTTTTGTTTAAAGTGAAATTAATATTTTAAAATGCTATTGTGTGTGATTACTGTGCAGAGTAAATGACTTTACAGGAACGAAAGACTGCAGAAATCAGTCATCAATTTTGAGCTTTAATTATTTTATATATATATATTTTTTTTGTTGACACACACACACACACACACACACACACACACACACAAAAAGCTTGCTCTTTGCCTGATGATATAGAAAGAAGTTACCAGGCAATGGGAAGCTATGCATTTTCAGAGAAACTGAACTTTGAAAAGTTTTAAAGTTCTGATGTTGTTGACTCTTGGGAAACTTCTTAAGTTTATTTCCAAAGGTCCATACAAACCCTGCAGGTGCTGTGGTTTGTCATTGGGAGATTTTTTCCCATTGCCAGCTATCAGCAGCACATCGGAGGGGTTTTTTTTTTTTTTTAGATTTCTGTTGTTTTGTGCATTTTTCTTTAAACCATTTTCTTTTTTTTTTTTTTTTTTTTTTAATATTCAGGGTTCATACATTCTGGAAAGTCAGGGAATTGGTGTAAGGTGAGAGATCAAAAGGGAAAAGCATAAATAATTCTTATAAATCAACAAAAATAATCTATATAACAATAGCACACAGTACAGCAACAAGGGCCTCTGTGAAGCTTGGAAAAGTGCCAGCTAGTTCTGTGTGACATTGCCAAAAAAACCCCAACTCACTAGGTTTTGTTCCAGAATCCTTAGGTTGAATGACCAACTGGAACTGTCAGCTGTGGGCTAATCCCCCACACTGATGTACTTGCCTGATTAGAAAGACACAAAGAAATGTAAAAACTGACTCAAGTGTGGGATATGGTGGACCTACCACACTTGAGAAGGATGGTCCCCCACGGAATCGACCTGGACTTTCAAAATGGCGTATGAGAAAGAGATCTTGGCTGAGTGAGTGTAAGATTGGTGTATGGAATATGAGACGTATAAATGGCAAGATGAATGAGGTGATTGAAGAGATAAATAAGCATAGATTGGATATATATGGCAACAGTAAGTAAAAATTATCTGGTAGTTAGTATTTCTTTGTGGAGCTGACCTCTGAATCTCATAGAGTAGCTTAGTGATATGTATGTATGTATGTATGTAATCTATTTAAGAGTGATATCACTTTAAAATTGACACCATTTGTTTGTAAATTTCAAATTGCTGAGCCAATGTCACCTCATTATATGTAAAGATGTTCATCATTTATTGCGAAGTTTAATGAGTAGGTGCATTAAGTGAGATATTTTGTAGAAATGTTCATCAGTTCAAAAAATTTATATCTGTCGACCTTACCACAAACAAATATTTAATGTTGCTGAAAGGTGTAGATGTTGGATTTTAGTTAAGTGCCTTTTATCAAAAGTTACAGTAAACAACAATATTAAGATACAGTTTCATGTTCAGTGCTGCAAGTTGGTTGTTTCTATATTTGAAAAACTTGAAGAAAAATTCTTAAATAAAGATAAAATTGTTCAGGACTTATCATCATATCCCAATATTATAAAAACCTCCCTGAAAATTTCTGAGATGCTGTTTTCTGTTTTGGTTGAAAATTTGCAGGCTGCTGGGCAAATCAGTGATAATGTGATAATCCTGTGGAAATTTCCAAAAAAGAGTATCATAGTCTTTGTGAGTGTACCAAAAGTCACTTTAAAGGACATTTTGAAACATATAACTCCTCAGAAGGCACAAAACTCAACAAATATTATGGGGAATTTTTGGCAGAAAAGGGAAACTATAAAAATCTGTGGGAAACATTTAAATTGTGCTTCATTTTATCTCATGATAATTCGACGGTAGAAAATGGCTTTTCCATTAATAAGTCCGTTCTTACTGAGAACATGTATGAAGAGACTTGTTTTTCAGCGCCATGTGTATGATACTGTCCAGGAAGCAGATGGCATTCAACACATGAATGTCAATAAAAAAATGATGAATTAGGTACAACAGTTCACGAAAAAAGTATTGGGAGTATTTAGAAAGAAAAAAAAAACTGATGCAGGAGGAAACAAGAAAGAAAGCTGAAAGGCAAAAATTACCATGAAAAGTGAAATGTGTTGAACGGGAGAAAAATAATGAAATGAGAAGCTGAGTATAATAAATCATTTATTCTCAGCTTAAAATGACAAAGCACAAATTGTTAGTTTTGTATTTATCTGTATTAAAAATTTTACTTGGGAACTTTAAATTTTGGTGTTTTATCAGAATTCTAAATGAATAGTTTCTTACTCTACACAGTGTGCCCCCATTGATTGCGCATACTTGCCAACTTTTACGGATTTCTGCTTAATTTTACTGATTTTCGGATAGAAGTCTTTTTTTTATGGATTTTTTAATATTTTGATTGCTCAATCGAAATATTACAATCCCCTGCAACCATCCACGTAGATTTTCTACCGAACCTTATGAGTGCTGTGTTACACGATGACGTCATCTTTGACCTGCCGGCTCCGCTTCATGACGTCGTGCGGTAGCTCTCTCCACGGGAGTGCTCAAGTGACCTGCCAACCAGAGTTCTCCAAAATGCGTAATTACGCGTCTAGTACGCATCGAAATTTTACCAACGCGTAAAAATACGCATCGGGAATTTTTCTCAACGCATAAAAATATGCATTGAGAATTTTTCTCGACGTGTAAAAATATGCATTGAGAATTTTTCTTTTTCTCGGCGCGTAAAACTACATATCGAAGAATTTTACCAATTCATAAAAATACGCATCAGGGCGGTATTTCATCTTCAAAGACGGAAGTAAAAGAAATAAAGATTTTTCCTGTAATCGTAATTTTTTTCCCTGTGATGTTGCCTTTGTCCAGTATTGTTATTGTATATCATTTTATTCCATAAATATTTGTATTTCAGTTTGAAAATGGAAGAGAAATTTTCGAAAACGGCAATTCGACGGCAAAAATTTTTTGCTGTAATGTTTAGGCATGAGAGTATGACAGCTTTGAGGGATTTCTCCTTTTCCGTCATAATTTGGGTTATCGTCAAGATCGATGCATAACTGAACAGAAATTTGGGGGCAATTTAGTAGTGGTGGAGGATGTTTTCCGCTTTAAACTTTCGAAAAAGAAGTTTAGTTTTTCAAAACTTTGGAAAACGGAAGTTAGACGCAGTAAAGATTTCTCCCGTACTCGTAATATGTCCGAAAATGGAAATCGGACGTAGCAAAGTTTTCTGCCTGTAACTGTAATTTTTTTATTTTTTTCCCCTACGATTATCAGAGCAAGTATCCTGTATTTTTAAATACCCCCCCACACACACACACACACAAAAGTTTTGCATGCATGGTATTCAAAAGTATTTATTTTTTCAAAGTTACACTATTCATTTTTTATCTAAAATAGTGAAAGCTGCCATGCATTCATGACGGATAAAATTGTCATCCAAGGGCATTAAAAAAAAATAAAAAAGAACAATAAAGAAATGGGAAGGGAGACAAATATATCAGCAAATGAAAATTTTAGTTTAGTATTGAAACACCACAGGTTTGCGAGGCTAACATTGAACAAAATAAGGATTTTAATTTATGGTTTTTTAAATTATTATTTTTACTGCATATTTATTAATATAATTATGTCTTGTGGTAAATGGTGTTCACACAAAAGTTTTACTTACACACATTTTTCAAAGTTGGCAAGTATGCATTACGTAGTGAGACAGATTTTTTATGGGACAGCCCGTTGAATAAAAGTAATAAAACGTTTTTATATTTTTGACTTTGAGTGTGCTATAATCGCAGGAACAACTTTCGTGTCGGATGATGCAGCAGTTTTCGTTTGGCTACTGTAAGTGGAGTGTGTCACAGAAGTTACGTAATGAAGCAAAAAGCTGTGATAAAATTTTACTGTAAATTATGGAAAACTGCCACGGAATTGCGCCAAGACCTAGATAAAGTTTACAGCGATGACTGAGCCATACACAGGTGTTCTGCTGGTTTTCAACATTTAAAGATATGAGTCCCTTGAGGATGTACCACACACAGGACGTCCAGTCTCTGCACAGACAAATGAAAATGTGGTGAAGGCTAGCAAAACTGTTGCCCATGACAGGTGAATGACCACTAGGCTACTCACTGAACAGCTTGGTGTCCATAAGGAAATGGCCATGGTAATCTTAGAAACAGATCTGCACAAGAGGAAGATTTGTTTGAGGTTTGTGTTGCATATGTTGACACACGAACAGAGACAGAGCACCGGGTTGCATGTCATCCATGTGGGTGATCAAGATCATGATTTGTTGCAAGGAATTGTCACTGGTGATAAAAATTGTTTTGAGTTTGATCCTGAAACAAAACACCAAAGCATGGGGAATGGCTGGCAGGAAGAAGTCCGTCCGGTTGTGTAAAAATCTTGTGTCAAGACAATGGTCATTGGTTTTTTTGACACTGCTGGAACTATCCACCGCAAATTTGTTCCTGAGAGTACCACAGTGAATAGTCAGTATTATTTAGGATTATTGCAATGTCTGTAAACCTGCATGCAATGTGTCAGGAAAGAACTGTTCCACAAAAAGAATTGATTTCTGTTGCACGACAACGTGCTCACACATGCGTTGCCTTTGAAGCAGTTTCTGGCTTTAAAGTTGATGCGTGTGATCAAACGTCCACTCTACTAACCAGATTTGGCTCCCACAGACTTTTTCAGGACTTCCACCGTACCTTCAAACCCTTGTATGAAAGATCTCACCATTGTGTGGAGTTGAAGAGATTATTTTGAATTTGTGTAAAGTGACAATTCATAATATAGTTTGTTGTTTTGATATAATTTTAGTCTCATTACTTAATGGGCACACTGTATATTATGTTTCTAAAAATGTATACAATTAAATAATACATTTCAAGGTACGTTATGTTTAATTGCTTGTGTTCAACATTAAAATAAAAAGGAAGTTTAATTCTAAAGTATAGAAAAGGCTAATTCATTTTATAGGTCAATAAGAATAGTTGTGTAGAGGGTTACATGTTGTATGATTTCTAAGTTAATACAAACTTGTAATTGGTATGAATAATATAAATATCCCATTTTGCACTCATTCTGCATATTGAATTATACAGATACGTGCTTGAGCATTGCAATTAACAGAGTAGAACTGTCTTCTGCATTCTTTCTGCAATTTTCTTTTGGATTATGAGAAACTTTTTGAATTCCATGATTAAAATTTACCCAAAAGTAATGAAACATCTCCCAGACACCTGTATAAGACATACATATTTAATGGCATAATTTACATGTTCAGGCACAATTGAACAAATTTGGCAAATCCATGCCGTAAGTGTTTTCACATTTGATTTTGGCTGTTATTTTATCCCCTGTGATGTCATCAGGAATTAGTTTACTAATTTTGATGCTCAAAGACTTTTACTTAGTCGTAGGTATAATATTTGACAGCACTTACAAAAGGAAAAAAGTAAGAGGAAGTATTATGTATAAATCAAGTTCACTAAGTTACAGAAAAATGTGTTTATGGTGGTCAGGGAAATAAAGAATTTATAGGTCAGGGAAGTTAGAAAAAGTCTGAGAAATTGACTTGTTTTCTGTATGAATCCTGATATTTATATCTTCCTATGTTCTTCAGAACTGCAATGAAAGTTGTGTTTTTCAATTCCTGTGAATTTAGTAACCTTGGTAGTGGTTTTCAAACAGGGGTATTGCTAGGGAGGAGGTGCCTACCCTCCCTGATTTTTTTTTTTTTTTTTTTTTTTTTGCCAATCTTGCCACCCACCCAGTTTAATACAGTATGTCCCATTTTTAATCTTTTTTAATTTTAAAATGTAATGTGTGCCTTGTAATAATGATTGTCGTGTGTTTCGTTGTGTAATAATTCTCAATTCTGTTATTCGTACAATCATTGTTATTATGCACATGAACTCTTACTTTCTCATTTCAGCTGCTGTCTCTCATGGAAAAATATGTTTAACTTCAAAGATGGAAAATGGACTCAGTTTTAAGATTTCGAGTTGCCCTGAAACGTTTCAAGTTGTTCAAGTACAAGAGTGTTTGCATTTCAGTTGTAAGGACTTTAATAATTTGTTCTGTATGACATCTCATCTTAACAATGAAGACTAGGTTTCTCCATGTTGCATAATGTACAAATATTTTTGTAAACTTCATGATCATTGCACATAATACAGTTCATTCTCTAACTATGAAGCATTGACATGAGAGCTGATCAAAAAGTTATATAAAACTATCAGATTTGAATGCCAAGATGGTTTCAATCTTTAATTTTTTTATTCAGTTTTAAGTACCAAAGTCATGAACATAATTTTGATGTTTGTAAAGTAAAACTCATTTTTGTGGAAAATTTGGTCTCTTGTCATTTAATATGTTCTCTAAAATTACTCCTTAAAAAATCACTTTGTTTTAATTACTACCGATTTAATAATTGTTATTATGCACATGAACTCTTACTTTTTAATTTCTGCTGCTGCCTCTCATGGAGAAATATGCTCTGTTTTATTTACCTGTATTTTATCAAACTTCCTCATTCATAACAACCGTGGCACAAAACTTTCATGTAGATCTCACTGGTAGCCTTTATTGTACTTCTTGTTTTTCATCATCATCTCTTTCGGACATTCCACAATCTGATCCCCTTCTGTGATTTCCTTGACTTTCATAAAATTTTCTCTCTCGTCATTTGGGTTGTAAAAATTCTTTCAGCATGTCTCAGACATGTGTGTTGTAACAATAGGTTAACCATTGTCATTTACTGTATCTCACATTATATATAATATTGTCCTAGTGCCAGATGCATTTTTGCCAAGAGGTTTTCTATTAAACAGTTATTATCAATTTTAAGATGCATTTGTAGATATCAATTGCGTACTTATTTTCAGATTAGGCTTCAGTAGGTCCAGGTTAGGCCTTAATATCGTGACACCTTTGTTTACGCAATTTGTTACGTCTGTCAGGATTTTTCGAGCACTTCAACGAAATGGCTGTACTTTTAACGTTGCTTGACGTATCTTGCACAGGTAACCCAGATGAAACGGTAATATAATTCAGCTTGAAAAAATGTCATTAAAAATGCCAATAAGAACCAAAATTTGTTCAAATGGACGTACAAGCTCTAATTAAAACCTTGAATTGAATCACTAAGATGAATTCAATGTCGTGAAATTTTAAAAAGGGCCTATGAAGTGACAATAATAAAACCAATTAAAATCGTTAAAGCATTGAAGTACCAGGCCCTGCAGACACAAGCATACTAGTTTCGACAGCTTATTCCTAGCTGCCTTCTTCAGTGGTATGTATTGCTGAATCTCCTGTCGTATCTATCATATGCAGTGGCATCCATCATCAAATATGTTCTTGAAATCACGTGACATTTCTAGATATCCTGAAGCAGGTAATTGGCTGGAATGGGTGAACTGGTTGAGCACTCCCTATAGACACATACTTTACTTGCCTTACGTTGTGAAAGCTATCCAAAGTATTAACCATAAAGTAATGCCATAATTACTTTATGCTGTTAAATGGGAAGTCTCTGTCAGCCTGCTAAGACAGCACATACGAGACGAATGCCCTTGCTGTTTTGAGGAGTGCGGATTGTGAAATTCTGTCCTCTTAGTCAAAGCTCATGGTTTTAGAAGTTAGCATTTTCAAAGCAGTGGCTGATGCACAATTAAGCAGAGCTTAATAATTTTTCTCAATGATGCATTGCACAATTTTTTATCTAGGGTGCGCAGTTAGTTACCAGAGTCTGGCTACTGGAATATTGTGGCTTTGGTCAGCAGAAAGATGCTGATCACACAAGATTGATAGCATTCAAGTGTAGGTGAACTAAGGGAGGAATGAAAATGTTAATCACTGAGGATAAATGTGTTGAGGTTATTGAGGGAGGGGGAGAAAATCGTGTGGTGCAGTGGGTGCATGAGCTGGCAATTCTCAGTGCGATAAGGATGCGTGCTACTAGTTTGTTCTGAAGCTAAATTTGACATTCACATGGGGGTTGGATTGGAGATGATTTTAACGGTTTGTGTCCAAGAAAGTCCTTTTGGGGAAGGGGTGAACAATGATGTGAGTCTCAATAAGCTTTGCCCTGGGTAGTTGATGGATAGATATATGTTCTCTTGATCCATATTATATGTACCTTTAATTCCTATCAGTAGTAGCTATTGCAAAGTTGAACCATGAATTTCTCTGCTTAAAGTTTCATTATTGGGCCATTTATGGGTAAACCAAGGTTCCAATAAACAGAAATTTCTCCTGATAAACATATCAAGTAGTATTTAACCAGGTTATAAATAGGAAGAAAAAAATATATTCTTCATATATTTTTACACAATACATGATGTTATTGAATTTCAGAACCTAATTACACTTTGTGAGGGGTGACTTGTGGAACTGAAACTGTCTTACCGAGTTCTACTAAAATATTCTAATAATGGTATGAAGTAATTACAACATATGGCTGCAGTTATAATTTTTACAGATTCAAACAATTTTTACTTAATTAAAAAAATTCTACTTAATTCAAAATTTTTTTGCCAATTTGTCGAACAAAAAATGCTGTACAAAATGTCAGGAAAGTTTCAATAATGGTGAAAACAGTCTGACACTGTGAGCTATAGTGTATGTACATTATATTGACAACAGCCACCGGACACCCCTTCAAAAGCAAATAAACGGATCCGCTGCATTGTTAAGATGCGTGGTACAGCTGCAAACGGTATAAAAACAAGCTTGCAGCTGGCCGTAATTATATCGCACTCTGAGGTTGAACGCAAATGTCGCGGCGGGAGAGATCTGACTTTGAGAAAGGAAAGATTGTTTGGTGTTATATTAGTGGGTTGTCCATAAGAGATGCTGAGAAGCTTTCAAACATACCATATCCAACTGTTTTGGATGTACTAAATAAATGGAAGACACATGGCATGCCTGAAGCAGCAAAATGTACCGGCAAACCAAAGAAAATCGGTGATAGAGGACGTCGAAGCCTCAGGAGAGTCGTTACAGCTAATCGATGGAGTACTGCACAAGACCTCAATGTACAGGTGAGTAAAAATGCTGGAACCTCAGTATGTACTCGTACCATTCACAGAGAACTCCATTTCGTGGGTTACCGTGGTCGGGCGACTGCTCGTTAGCCTTTCATCTCCACTCGGAATGCTACTCGTCGTTCAGCATGGTGTAAAGAACATTTTTCGTGAACCGTAGATCAATGGAAACGTGTCCTATGGACTGATGAATCCAGGTACACCATCTATCAGTCTGATGGCATGTGTGGGTATGGCGGCAGCCAGGAGAACACTATTTACCACAGTTTGGAGCTGGCAGTGTACTTGTGTGAGGGTGTTTTTCGTGGTATGGCCCCTGCCCATTGGTTATTGTGGACAAACCTGTTAACCAGCACGTCTACCTTGATATTCTGGACAATTATGCCCTACCAACTCTGTGGCAATACTACGGAACTGAGCCTTGTTGGTACCAGCAGGATAATGCACCGAGCCATAAAGCAAGGACTGTTACGGTGGGGTTTGACGATAATTCCGTATCGTGTGTGGACTGGCCTGCACAGAGCCATGATCTCTATCCCATAGGGCTCCTATGGGATTAATTAGAGCGCCACATAAGAAGTTTGGAACCAAGGCCTACTACTAAGCAACAGTTAGCGGCAACATTGTGTACTGTATGGAAGCGCATACCTATTGTTGTGTTCCAAAACCTTGTCGAAAGCATGTCTCGAAAGGTCAGTGCCTGCACTACGGCCAAAGGTGGACTGACACTCTACTAATATATATCAATAAATGCTATGTTGTGTTTCTCTTCTAGGTGTCCGGTGACTTTTGTCAATATAGTGTATTTCAAGTACACATACGGAATTACAAGTTCATGAAAGTTTCTAAGATATTACAAGGTCATGAAAGTTTCATTTCTACAATTATTGAAAATGGTGGGGACAGTATGACACTGTGAGATATTGAGTATTTCACAAAGTAAAAAGAAACAAAATTTGTCATACAGTATCAGAAAAGTTCCAGTAATGATGGGTGTATTCCGCATAGCGCAAAGAAACAAACATTGTTTTTACAGTGCAAGAAAAGTTCCAGTAATGGTGAAAATGGTAACACACTGTTAAGTATTGAGTATTTTACATAGCGCAAAGAAACAAAAACCGTTTACCATGTCCGAAAAGTTCAATAATAATGGAAATGGTAAGACACTGTGGAATATTAACTATTTCACATTGTACAAAGAAGTAAAAGTATTTTTAAACAATGTCAGAAAAGTTCCAATAATATGGGAAATTTGGTAATAATTGATGACATGGCTATTCTTAGACTTAACACATTACAGATATCTCCAAATTATGGGGGGTTTTTTCTAAGGAATAAAAGGAAATATGTTGAATTTTCGGGTAGCACCCCGTACCCTTCCTCAGGATTACAGTTATAATAAGTGTTGCCATTTGTGAGATAAATTCCAACTTTTCAAATTATATATTGCTGTACCTCTTCCTTCTATTTGCAGCTTTTCTGACAATTTTCTTTTGATAAAATGATGTTGATATGTCAGAACTTCTAGAATGTCCCAAAAGCACTTTGTGTTCTGTCTTTTGAACATGTCTGTTCAAACCTGTTTTGTCATATTTTTAATTGCAGGTTTGTGTTCCCTCTCTGCCAATCTGGTTTTAAGCTGTCTGCCTGTTTCTCCCACATAACTTGACCACACACACATTTTATGTTGTAGACCACACCTTCCTGTGAAAGGATGTTTTCTTCTTCTTTCTTCAATTTTGGAAAATAGTTACTAATTTTATTTTGTAATCCTGGAGACAGTCTGACTAGAAACTTCTCACTAATCCTTTGAATTTTTTCAACCAGTCCTTCATGGCAAGTAATTTTGCTAGATAAGTATTTGAAAAATTTCAGAGGCTTGATGAGAAGTTTCTAGTCAGACTGGCTCCAGGATCACAAAACGAAATTAGTAACTACCTTCCAAAATTAAAGCAAAAAAGAAAAACTCTATTAATCTCACACCTGTGAGATGAGATTGATAGAGCTTTTCATAAGAGATCCTCCTCCAGCTCCCATAGCAGAAAGTACCTGATCAGTCTGAGACTGCTGTAAGTATCAAGATGCCATAAAATAATCAGCGAATGATCACTGGACTAGATAACTACTAGATGCAAACAAACGATAAAACATTTTCATAGGTAGAAATTAAACAAAAAAGGAGAGAAAAGAAACTGGCAATCTTACATTTCTTCTACCTAAAAAAGTAATTGCCTGGACTAGATACTGCAGCAATTGCAGTGATAACTAGGATGAAGAACTCTGTCCCTAGAATTTGGTCTCCATTTTCAAGCTGGAACACCTAGATTTATGGAATAAAATTATATTTACCAACAATGCAGGACAGAGGGAACTTAGCTAGAAAAAAAAATATATATGATGATTACAGGCGACATCTCTTTGTTCTGCTTCTGTTTCCGAAAAATATTTCTCTTTTTTAGATCTTAAATTCAAGCAATGTGACTAAATGGTGTTTAAACAATAACATATTGGCTGCCTTTAGATTCCGTCGTCGAAAATGTTTGCTCCATTTTATGTTACGCAGAAATTTTCACTCTGTCCAATTTCCATTTTCCCCCAAATTTTTCTTCACTTTCAATCTTAAATACAAACATTTATGTAATTAAAATTATATTTAACAACCATACGGCACAGAGAGGACAGCGCTAGAAAAAGAATTTTTAGGTTGCGTGGATCAATCTAACTTCCATTTTCAAACCGAAACACAAATTTTTATGCAATAAAATTATACTTAACAGCAATACTGGACAGAGGGAACATCTCGAGAGACAAAAATTACCATTTATGGGAGAAATCTTCATTGCGTCTAACTACTGCTTTTCAAAAGTTTTGAAATATGGAATACCGTTCAAAGAAGGAAAACTTGAATTCATGATTGGGAGTCTAGAAGAGACTATTTAACAGGATTCTGAGGATATTGTTTTTCTCTGCAAGGCTAAAATAAAGTCTGTGACATGTGTCACCCATGGCAGCAATTCTTCTATTTGGTCTCCAGCTGACATTCAGTAATTTCCAGATGCCATTACATCCGTTTTGCCAAACATTCCTTTAGAACTATATCAACACCTCGTTGAATCCATGTCGTATCAAAGCGAGGCTGTTTTGTACGCCAAAGGTGGCCCAACAAGCTATTAAATAGATGTTGATAATAATTTGCTACTTTAGTGCGCAAAGACAATGATCGGACGTAAACTTCACTTCATTTAAACATAAGGTTAAATGTGAAATATTTGCCATGAAATAAGGTTAAATGTGAAAATTTTTTGCAGCATCAGCTATTTCGCTCCTTCCACCAGGGCCGGCTGGACCATAGGAGCAACGGGGTCGGTTGCCCCGGGCCCTGCTGTTTAGAACGTACAAAAATTATTTTTGCTGGAATTTTCCGTATTTATACCTTCCTCAGACATGCCAACTCTCCGGATTTAGGCAGGAGACTCTGTATTCTCAGCCATTCCTCCTGCCCTCCGAATAAATGTCAAATTCTCCCGATTTTCGCCGATAATTAGCCGTTACACGATGGTCGAAATGTTCGACGCAGAAGAAAAAATTTCGAACCGCTTGTGAAATCTTTTTCTTTCTGCGTCGATGTAAGACGGCATTTACAGTCATAAGTATCGTACTTTTCCTCTCATATCTGCAAAAAGAAAGCCACCCCCGGTGACGCACTGCTGGTGTCACTGCTGCCGTGGCCCGCCTGTTCTCCCGATATGTTGCCCATCGAACACGTCTGGTCGCTGATCGGCAACCGAGTGGCCCAGCAAGCACCACCCGCGGCTACGCCTGATGAACTGTGGCAACGTGTGGAAGCAGCCTGGACCGACAAACCCCAAGCCCACATCCAAAGCCTCTTTCGTTCGATGCCGCGGCGTGTAGCGGGCGTTATTGCCAGCCATGGGGGCCATACGAACTATTGATGTCTGCGTGTTCCGCAAGTCGCACGGGCCTGTAAGCTCAATCGTTTCATCTTTGTATCTGTTGTTATGTGTCCAGTAAATCTGGCTTTGCTGTCTCGTGTCCTTCTTGGTGTTGCATTTTGGGTGGCCAGCAGTGTATTTGAATGAGTGAATCATTCACATAGCAGTCTAAATGTAAAAATCTCCAAGACGCTCTGAAAAAACCCGCAAAAATGTGTAACAGCATCATAACCCCCTTCTTCTGTAGGCTTCAAAGAAAATTGGGCTGCCCTGGTGGCGCAGAGGTCTAAGTGATGGCTTCTGATCATTCGTCCGAGGTGGGTCCGGGTTCGAATCTCGTGAGGCATGGATGTTGTGTTTGTCTTACGGCGCTGGATCTCCCCTCCCTGGAACAAATGGCCCTAAATTAGGGATGGGCGACTGCTTATAGCCCACTGAGCTTCTCACGGTGGTTGTTAAACCTCCAATAAAAAAAAAAAAAAAAAAAATAGGCCGGCCCGGAGTTGTAGTGGTCCAAGCGCTGACTTCTGTCCGTTCGCCCGAGAATGACCGGGTTCGAGCTCCGAATGAAACGTGGGTGGTATGTTTGGCTCTACCCCTCCCCGGAAGTAGCAGCCCCAAATCATGTTCGGGCGACTGCCTATATCTTTAAGTTGCTCACGGTGGCCATTACCCCCCCCAAAGTATGTAAAGAATTACGCGCTGCCCCGGTGATCTAAGCACTGGCTTATGACCATTCATCTGAGATGTGTCCGGGTTCGAATTCTGTTAGGCATGGATGTTGTATTTTGTCTTACAGCACTGACTCTCTCTCCTTCCCTGGAGCCAGTGGCCCAAAATTAGGAGAGGGCTACTACTTATAGCCCATTGAGTTGCTCACGGTGGTCATTAAACCCTCAATAAAAAAAAAAAACAGAAAAAAAAATTACACCTACGTAGAATATCTGAATCGTATGAATTTGCTCATCTTGAATAAAAGTTTTCAAATTCATACTTCTGTTTTAATGATAGGTGTTTACACTTTTTCATCAACAGTGGTGTGAAACCTTTTCAGGCACGGGGCGGATTTCAAGTGAAAAATAACTCGGAGACATATCTTCAGAAGAGCGCAAATAGCAACCGAAGAAAACTGGATAAATTTATGCTGATATAGGTAAAGCAATATATTCTTAAGACTCATTACAAGATTTTATTCAAAAATGCCAAAATTGAACTTTATGGTAGCTACTTACTGATACTATGTCCCAAAAATAGTATTGTCACTGAAATATTTGGGTTTGATAATTACAGTATTTTTTTTTCTTTTTACTAATGTTTCAATGATGATAATCTGTTTTTAGTTTTTGATTTGTTCAATGAAACGTAATTTGGGAGAAACTGTTTCCTGATGTGTATCGACGTGGATACTGCGGTCATTCCCGGAAATCCATCAGTTGGAATAGCATTTCAGATTCCATGTGATGATTACTACTATGCAAATGAGAATAAAAATGGAGCTACCAAACAATTCGGCAGAAGGCTGACCCGCAAACAATACGGGGCTGTGAGTGCTTAAAAAGGTGCTCTGGCATTCAAGCAATCGTGGCCACAAATTGTTTTTTGTTTTTTTAATTCGAGGTTTAACGACCACCGTGAGCAACTCAATGGGCTATAAGCAGTCGCCTGTCCCTAATTTAGGGTAACTGGTTCCAGGGAAGGGAGAGAGAGCCAGTGCCATAAGACAAACACAACATCCATGCCTCACCGGGATTCGAACACGGACCCCTTTCGGACGAATGATCAGAGGCCATCGCTTAGACCACTGCGCCACCGGGGCGGACACGAATTGTTTGGGCCACCCCGGTGGCGCAGTGGTCTAAGCGATGGCCTCTGATCATTCGTCCGAAAGGGGTCCGTGTTCGAATCCCGGTGAGGCATGGATGTTGTGTTTGTCTTACGGCACTGGCTCTCTCTCCCTTCCCTGGAACCAGTTACCCTAAATTAGGGACGGGCGACTGCTTATAGCCCATTGAGTTGCTCATGGTGGTCGTTAAACCTCCAATCAAAAAAAAAATGTTTGGTGGTTCACTACGATGTTTTGGATGGTTCAACTTTGCCTTGGCGTTAATGATGGACCATTCGTGAACGATTTGTTCCCAACGAATTACTCTTCACCGTGAATGATTCGATCTCAGCGCCGTGAATGATCATTCAGTCTGACACACACTAAAGCCGAAGCTCGTTTAACTTTCTTTCGGCCCCCATGAGTTCGAAAACGAATTCCCAATGAGAAAAGTTATGTCGAGAATTAATAGATGTCAACCGTTATGTGAGTGAGCAATGAGCAGTGTACTAGGAAATAATGGTGAAACTTAAGAATGGGAATGATACGTGAATGCCATTCATTTGAATGGTGCGCCCGAATCATTCGCCACGAGCAAATTATTCATCGTGAATGATGAAGAGCTCGCACTCTTTTGGGCAGTCTGCCAAAAAGAGCTGTGGCCTTGAACGCACTTTTGTCGTAATCACGAGATCCCTGTAACGAATGATTTACGCAGTGACAACCTGGAAATTGAATGGTCATTCGTGAATAACTCGTCTGCATAAATGATGAATGAGCTCCAAAAAGGAATGATTTATGCCATCACTAATAATCATCACCGGACGCGTATGTTCTTGCAGCTCGAAGACAAATCATAAGGAGACCGTGGAATTTCGCACACCTGCCGTGTAAGAATAGTATTCATGTTAACTGGAAGTTAATACGAATGTATCAGCCTATGGGTCGCTCAGCAGGGTTAAAGATATGGGCGGTAGGCAAATCGTCCACGCTGAGCTCGGTCCCTAATCCAGGATGTAGAATAGGTGCTGAGCAGTGGTGACGCCAACAGTTCAGACCTAGAAGGTTATTAAGGATTCTAAGTAGCTCGGGGGAATGGAGCGTCAAAATATCTAGGGGTGCTTGGCAGAAATTTTGCCAAAAATTTGTTTCATATACATTTTACACAACTCTGTTGATGTTACCAGTGGCGCACCCAGGAATTCTCTAGTAGTAGGTATGAGTCATTTTCTTGTAGGACTTCCGTCCACAGTGAGTAGATTTTAGGTTCCAGCCACCTACAGCGAGTTCGCCTTTTGGGCAGGACCCAGAAACGGAAGGAACGAGAGCAAGTGTAGCGACTTAGTAGTGAGATTAGAGTACAGTAGATGGCGCCACCGTACAAGTACGGTGTTGCACATAGAGGGGTGAGAGAATTCCAGGGGGAGCATAGGAAAGGATACCCATTTAACCAGTGGGTCCACCCTGAGGGCCGTAACTTAACGTGCTCGTCCGATGCACGGGGAATATTCAGTGATTGTTAGCATCTTACATCACCTCCGCAAGAATAGCCCAGGATCGAACCTGAGGACCTTGCATTGATAGTCTGAACCGCTAACCACTCTGCCATTCGCTGCTCATACCCAGGAATTCCTGTTGGAGGGGGCTATGTATACACTGGCGTGCAAAAATTAAGGACAAGACGGTGTTTCGAATTTAACGTTGTGCAGAAGTGCTCCACATCGACTCAAATCATACCATAAGATCCCCAAGATGTAAGAATATGGGACAAGGGAGCAAAACCGTCCAAACAAGGAATCCAAAGGATACAAAGGCACTTTATCGAAAAGGTAGTTTCGAGCACAACTGGACAGAAGACAGAGACGTCCATGTGACAGGCGGCTGCCAAGAAAAATCCAGTCTTTAGTAGGGGATATGATCACCCCTGACTGCATTGCAGGATTTACAACGTCTGTCCATGCTGAGGACGAGGTTCTCAAGAAGCTGTTGAAGCATCACGGCCCATTCCTCTTGTAGCGCCAATCGCAACTGCGGAATCGTTGCTGGCGACTGGTGACGTGCTGTCAAGCGTCTCCCGAAAAGGTCCCACCCGTGTTCGATTGGATTTAGGTCCGGGGACATTGTGTTGAATATCTTCACTCTCCAACAGCTCTGCGACAGCCACTGTACGATGAGGTGTAGCGTTGTCGTCCATGAAGAGGAACTCAGGACCCACAGCACCTGTAAACAGACGCACGTGAGGCAGGAGAACCTTGGTACAATAGCGGACACCAGTGACTGAACCTCCTTGGAAGATGTGGTGGTCAGTACGGCTACCAAGCATGATACCACCCCAAACGAGAGCTACGCCACCTCCAAATCGGCCCCTTTCGATGATGTTGGAGGTGTGATTGCGTGTTCCCTGCTCTCTCCAGATGTGTATATGTCCAGAATCGCTCGTCAGACTAAATCGGCTCTCATCCGTAAAGAGAACTCGACCCCATTGCTGATGTGTCCAGTTCTTGTGTTCCTGGCACCACAGAAATCGCCGTCTCCGATGAGCAGGCGTTAATGTCACGCACCGTAATGTTTGTCGTGCAAATAGACCACCTTTGTGCAGCCTCCTGGCCACGGTAAAACGCGATAACGGACGTCCAGTTGTCCGTTGCATGTGCCTTGCGTTTTCTCCCGCTGTCTGCCGTCTGTCTCTTCTCGCCTGTAGGACAATATACCGATCGTCCGCCGCTGTGGTTGGTCGTGGACTACCACTGCTAAACTTTCGGACAGCTGTTCCTGTCGTTTGAAATGCTCTGCAAGCTCGTGAAACTATGCTGTGAGCGATCCCGAACTTCTCAGCCCCACTAGTCACACTTCGACCTTCTTACAACTTCGCAATGACGCGACCTCGGGTAAAGTCATCCAGATGTCATCTACTGGATTGCCTGTTGGCCATATCACACGGTGGCAGCAACTCGACGTCGTTCAAAGCGATGTACACCGTGCAGTAGCTTTCACCGAATTGCTGAGCGTACACCGCCCGTGTGCTTTATACCCTTCCGACACCCCCCCCACGTCATGCTGCATATATGCGCATGCCCTACCATACCGGACCCTATTCTATCTCCTGAGTGGTCTTTCGGTCCGTTCTGCCTGCTCGTTCCGGCGTTATGCTTATTTCTCCTCTTCGTTCTTAATTTTTGCACACCATTGTATATATGCATGTCATCATCATCATTGTAAACCATTATCAATCCACTGCTGGACGAAGGTCTCCCCAAGTTTCCTCCACAACGGTCTGTCTTGTGCCAGTCTCCTCCATGTCACGCCCGGATACTTTCGAATTTCATCCACCCATCTCCCATGTGGTCTTCTTCTGGGTCTTTTCCTGTCCCTTGGAATCCAATCTAAAATTTCGGCTGTCCATCGATGCTCTGTCCTTCTGGCAGTATGTCCAGCCCATTTCCATTTCAGGGATTTTACTCTGATCATGATGTCTTGCACTCTTGTCATTTTTCGGATCCACGAGTTCCTCTTCTTATCTCTCCTGGTTACACCAAGCATGCACCTCTCCATGCTTCCTTGAGTTGTCTGCAGCTTTTGTATGTCTCTTTTAGTTAAGGTCCACGTCTCTGCACCATACGTAAGCACTGGAATGATGCATTGATCAAACACTTTTCTTCTAAGACATAATGGCATATTACTCTTGAAAATTATGCTGTTTCTTCCAAAAGCTCACCAGGCAAGTCTTGTACGCCGATTAATTTCTTCAACAATGTGACCCTCACTTGATATCTGCTGTCCAAGATAAACATACGTGTCTGTTATCTCCAGCTTTTCTCCATCAATCGATAAATCTTCATTTCTTGTAAAAGCATTGAACATCACTTTTGTCTTCTGAAAGTTCATTTTTAATCCCACTTCTTTACTCTTGTCAGCAAGTTCCTGGATCATACTCTGCAGCTCTGATGGGGTAGTTGCAAAAATGACTACGTCATCAGCAAAACGAATGTGGGTTAGATAATCTCCATTAATCTTTATCCCTTTGTTTTCCCAGTTCAGTAATTGAAAGACATTTTTCAATGTGGCATTAAAGAGCTTCATAGATATAGTGTCACCTTGTCTCACTCCCTTTCCAATTTTTATGTGTGTTGTATTTTCAAACAGCCTAATCTTTGCACTTGCATTTTCATAGATGTTATTAATAATATTAATGTATGCATCTTCAATACCGCAGGATTTCAGAGCCATTGTAACTGCTGATGGTTTCACAGAATCAAAGGCTTTTTCATAATCAATAAAAGCCATGCACAATGGAAGTTCATATTCCCTCGCTCTTTCAATTAGTTCTCTCAGTACGTGGATATGATCTATTGTGCTGGACCCACTCCTGAATCCAGCTTTTTCTCTCGGTTGAGCCATGTCCAGTGTTACCTTCAAGCGGTGTGAAAGAACTTTAGTGAAGATTTTATAAACCACTGATAGGAGGCTGATAGGTCTGTAGTTCCTGAGATCCTCAATGTCACCTTTTTTATGTAGCAAGATCATTGTAGCGTTGTTCCAATCCTCAGGAATCTTCCCTTCATTAAGGCATCGAGTGAAAACTTGGGCGAGTACTGTTTCGATTTCTTCACTTGCTTCTTGTATGATGTCTACAGTAATTCCATCTTCTCCTGGAGCTTTTTCCCGCTTCATGTTCTTGATTGCATGTGCAACTTCTGCTGGGAGGACTGGAAGAACTCTGGTACTGGTACCTTTCATGATATCTGGAGTACATGTATCATCCCTTTCATATAATTTAGAGTAGAAATCTTTAACTCTTGTCAAAATTTCTGCCTCTATTTCATGTTACAGAACTATCTTCTTTTCTCAGTGCCATAATCTGTTTTTTTCCTTTACTGAGATGTCCCTTTGCGATCTTTAGGCTTTGGTTGCTTTCAATTGCTTTCCTCACTAGTTCACAGTTGAATTTCCTTACGTCTTCAGTGATACTTTTTCGTACTGTCTTGCATAGCTCTATATATTCCACTTTGGAAGTCACATCTTCTTTAGTTGTCCTCATCTCTTTTCTTTTTTGCATCAACATTTTGGTTTTTCCTGATAATTTGTTCACATGCAACTTGTTCTAAGACCCAGCTAATTTTGTTGCTGTTTCCATAAGAGCTTTGGTTACTTTTCTGTTAACTTCAGAAATATCCACTTCTTCCGATGTTAGGCCTTCGAAAGCAGAGAATCTGTTTTTCAGTTCCAACTTGAAGGTATTTAGGTGTTTTTTAAGGTTGGTTATGTCAATACATTTTGTTTGTTTTATGAGCTTGCCACGTTCGAGTTTAGTGTTGAGGTGCATCTTACATCTCACCAATCTATGGTCACTACCTGTGTTGAACTTGTTTAGTACACTGCAGTCTTCTATGACGAATTTTTTGTTACACATAATAAAATCAATTTCACTTGTCCAATTTGGATGTCTCCATGTCCATTTCCTGTGTGGCTTTTTCTTGAAAAAGGAGTTCAAGATGAAAAACCCTTCTGCCTCTGCAAACTCAACGAGAGTATTTCCACGCTGGTTTCTGTTGCCGTGACCGAATTTACCTACTGAAGTTTCATTCTGTTGCCGTTGCCCTATTTTTGCATTGAAATCTCCCATAATTATCTTCAAGCGCTGCTTACCTTTATTATTTAGATGACGAATTCCCTCATAAAATTCTTCAATTTCTTCTTCAGGATGACTTGTGGTGGGTGCATAAGTTTGAATTATCTGAGCTTGGTATCTTCTCGAGAGTTGGATAACGAGTCGTGGAGCTCTGTCAGAGGAACTTTCAACTTCTACAACTTTATCCTTCAGTTTCTTGTTTATTATAAATCCAACACCACTAGTTCTGCCAGTATCTGTCCCACGACAGTAGAAGAGATGTCCACTTTTCAGCTCAATGAGATCTCCTTTTCTCCTTACCTCACTTAGTCCGACGATGTCCCACTTGATCCTTTGTAGTTCCTCTTCCAATTCAAGAAGCCTTGAATCAGAAGATAGGGAGCGTCCATTATACGTAGCCAAGGTCAGCATCAGATGGCAGCTTAGTCCGGTCCTCCGGGGATTCTTAGCACCCTCTGCCCTCATGTCGCACTGGCTGCTGCCTTGGCCAGGTACATTCCAGCTGCCGGAGACTGAGGGCCAAGATTTAAGTTGTGGAGTCATTTTGGAGGGGTTTGGCCATAACTCACCATGCTGGTCAAGCGGGTTGGTGAGTGTGGGATAGCATTTCCTCTAATCCCGATGGTATAGTTATACCGCTATTGGCGGTCGTCAGAGCCCCTTTATGGGGAACAGGATGCACCACGAGAAGGCGGGGTTGACATTTGTCAAGTAGAGGCTGTGCCGCCCCGGTGGCGCAGTGGTTTAAGGCGCTGGCCTCTGATCATTCGTCCGTAAGGGGTCCGGGTTCGAATCCCGGTCAGGCATGGATGTTGTGTTTGTCTTACGGCACTGGCTCTCTCTCCCTTCCCTGGAACCAGTGACCCTAAATTAGGGACAGGCGACTGCTTATAGCCCATCGAGTTGCTCACGGTGGTCGTTAAACCTCCAATCAAAAAAAAATGTTACGCATCACCTGACCTTACATCCCTATATATATATATATGTGCATATCTATCTATCTCTCTCTCTCTCTCTATATATATATATATATGCTAAAGAGCAAAACTGAAAACTAAGGAAAAACTTAAGAATTTAAAACGAAAGTTGCAAAATAACCTGAAGATCAAAACGCGCAACGCAGCAGTTTTGAAAATTCAGAATTCACATTCTATTAAGAAGAGACCTAAGCAAAAAAATATATATATTTTTGACTCATACCAAGTACAACATAGAAAAGGTTATGTATCTACCGGTGTGAGTAAAAGGAGAAAAAGATAAAAAAATAAAATAAAACAACTGAATGTAGAAAGTGTCGAGAATACTGAGCCTTGGCTTTATCAAGGACCAGCAAAAACTCTGCATTTTCTCACTTCCACAAAGACCTAGTTGGAAATGGGTTTCTGCAAGGCCATAGATGCAAGTAACAAGCCCACCAAAAATTGTTTTAAAAAATATATATATGTCATGACCTCCGCAGAGTTGTATGACCTAGCACTGGTTAACAATTTCGCTTGCATCCATAACCTTCCTGGCCCGACCCATGCTCTTCATCTGTTACTATTAAACAGAGAGAAGAAGATTAAAGAGAACTCAAGCTGTGAGAGTGACATAATAATTAGAAATAATTTTCAGCTATAACGAAATGCCAAGTTCGCCTGAGAGAGAATTTAAACCTGAAAAGCAATGCAAAAGAAATCCAAATTTTTACATTGCAATTAAAAAAGGAAATATTATTTTTTTAAAAATTCTGGAAAGAAACTGCTGACCATGTTGATAAGCATGTTTTTGCTTTGGTTCTAGACATTCTTAAACATATTCTTAAAGATAAAATTTCTCTTAAAGAATTTTCCAGTAATTTTGTAACCATCAGGTTTCTAAATAAAGCCTATGATCATCTCAATGTAAGGAAGCTGTTCTACAATAATGCAATTTTTTTTCCCATCCGCAGGCACCAGTCTATTGTAAGTTTTAAATATGTTAAGACCTTAGGGTCAATAGTTAAAAACTACAAACTTAACTCTTCGAGTTACATTCCTGTAATTACTACATGTTCTTGTGATGAACATAAAGAAACAGTTCACTATGATAAGAATTACAACCATATTATCACCGGAAACTTGAGTTTTGTTGAAAATGAAAAGCTTAGGAATTTATTAGAGTATGGTTCTAAATTTAGACCTTCCTTTACAATTTCCAAAGAAAGGATTCTTGAGAGCTTCACTCAAGATGTTAATAGGTACATCGTAAAAACCAGTTTAACATACAATCAGCCTATTGAGGCCTTCGCAGAATGGAAATATAATGTAATCAATAGCTTCACTTGTGAGTTGGCAGGTCTGGACTTTTGTTTCGATAGAAATCTCTTTTTCTCTGGAGATGCTAAAAGGTCACTCTCCAAACTACAAGACCTATTTATTTTTACAACTACGGATGAAGCTAGCAATAATTTTGCAATTATCTGTAAGAAGTTCTATTTTGAATTGTTAGCTATGGAACTCAATAATAGAGTAACGTACGAGCCCGTAAGTTATTCTACCAAGCAGTTAGAAAATCGGTTTAAGGCATTCTTCAAGAAACTTAAAATTCCACAAACTAGAAGATATGAGCCTGAATTTCCATTTCTTTTTGCAACGGTTAAGTTTCATAAAGATCCTGTGAAGTTCAAGTTCATAGCTAGTGGAGTAAGGAGTCATAAAAAGAAAATAGATCTTGCTTTTGAAGATGTCTTAAAGAAGGTTTTGAAACACATTAGAAACTGTACTAATTTGATGTACAGAGATTTTTGGATAATTAATAATAATGCAGAAGTAATTTCTACTATACTCAAAGTATGTCCCTTAGATATTAATAGTTATGATTTTGAGAACCTATATACTAATCTGCCTCTATCAGATATAATCACTACCTTTAAAGAGCTGTATGCAGAATTTAAACTTAACCAATTTGTTAATGTAGGAGCTTGGAACTCTTATCTCAATTGCTGCATAAAAAATAACCATATCTTATATAATAATACTCTCTATAAGCAAGTGAACGGTATTCCCATGGGAACATCAACCTCCACGAATATCGCTAATCTATTCCTGTTCTTTAAGGAATATAAATTCATTAAAAATCACCCCACCTGCTCAGATAACTACCTTTACACATTTAGATATATTGATGATCTGCTGTGTATCAATAATTCAGAAGTTATAGAGAGTGATTTTGATAATATCTATCCTAGCTCTCTTAACTTATGTAAAACCAACCACAGTAATCAGGAACTTGAGTTCCTAGACTTAAGCATTAAGCTCAACAGAGGTAACCCATCTATTAGCCTCTTTGATAAAAGAGTTAATTTTCCTTTCAAAACAATTAAATATCTACACTGGAATAATAACATATCAACCAAAGTAATTGAGAATGTACTAATTTCTCAGGTCCTAAGAATTTCAAGAATTTGCAGCAACAATTTGGACTTCAATTACCACATTAATATACTATTAGATAGTTTTCTAGAGAACGAAATTCCTTCTTCTTTCATCAAAAGAACTTTAAGAAAAATTATTCTGAATAATAGAGTAAGGTTGGCAGATCTGCTTTAATTTTCTACACAGTTAATAATATGATTCTGACCAATCAAAGCCGTAAGGAAGTTGGCTAGAGGATGCCTATTAACTACTAAAAGGAACCTTAGTGCTATGGATATGAAGGTCCTATTAAAACAAAAAATTAAATAATATAGACAAAATCACAAAAAAAGCTTAAAAATCTGTTTATAAAATAAAATAAAAACAAATAAAAAAGAAAACTAGTTATTCATCACTAGGATAGCTATACTAAAAATAGTAAAACTAACATTAAAATTAATAAGATTCTGAATAATCTATAGAAGCTCACTAAGGTGATTTAATACATGCAAAAATTATTAAATACACCACTTGTGTATTTTATAATATTTCTCATGTATTCTGGAGAGTTAATTCTGCTCTTTCTGATCATACAGATCCACAGTCTTAAGTATATATATATTTTTTTTCTCTGGTTAAAATCTCCGCGAGTTGGTTTCTTTCAGTATGAGGAGGCCATCAGCCCCACCCACACTGCCCCCCAGCGACTAGGGAGTGGCAGAAGTGTTAGGACGTTTGGAGAAGAGGTCAGTTATGTTTTTCTCTTGTGTGGAGAAAGTTTAGTTGCATAAGAGGTAAGCTCTCTTCCTTGTCTTTGGGTTTTAGGTTTTATAAGTTCAATGTTTGTACTTCTTGTACTTTTTTTCTCTGTTGTTTTTTGCTTTTCAGCTTTTAGGCACTGGCTTGTCTGTTAACATTTTTGCGGGTTTTAACTCTTTCTTTTCTTGGTAACTTTGCACGTCTTGTAGGATACTTAGGCCCAGCAGATGGCTAAGCATAGTTCCTTTTCTTTGCGCTGTATTTTCAAAGTAGTTAAGTTCTTAATAACTACTTAATTATGCACTTAAAGCACTGCTGAAATACTTTGTACATATTGCAACTAATTGTTTAAGTCATATAACTTTCACAAAGCTTTTCTTTAGTTAATTATTGTCTTTAATTTATTCTCGTTTTTGTGTTGTCAGAAGTTGTAGAGTAGGGGGTTTTAGAATCAAGTTTTCTTTCAAAAATCTGAGTTTTAAAAAATTAATATTTCCTTTTTTAATTGCAATGTAAAAATTTGGATTTCTTTTGCATTGCTTTTCAGGTTTAAATTCTCTCTCAGGCGAACTTGGCATTTCGTTATAGCTGAAAATTATTTCTAATTATTATGTCACTCTCACAGCTCGAGTTCTCTTTAATATTCTTCTCTCTGTTTAATAGTAACAGATGAAGAGCATGGGTCGGGCCAGGAAGGTTATGGATGCAAGCGAAATTGTTAACCAGTGCTAGGTCATACAACTCTGCGGAGGTCATGACATATATATATTTTTTAAAACAATTTTTGGTGGGCTTGTTACTTGCATCTATGGCCTTGCAGAAACCCATTTCCAACTAGGTCTTTGTGGAAGTGAGAAAATGCAGAGTTTTTGCTGGTCCTTGATAAAGCCAAGGCTCAGTATTCTCGACACTTTCTACATTCAGTTGTTTTATTTTATTTTTTTATCTTTTCTCCTTTTACTCACACCGGTAGATATATAACCTTTTCTATGTTGTACTTGGTATGAGTCAAAAATATATATATTTTTTTTTGCTTAGGTCTTCTTAATAGTATATATATATATATATATATATATATATATATGTATATACACAGCGTGTTCATAAACTGTTTTGACAAAAGAAGAGGGGTGATAGTATCCATCAAGGCGAACAATATTTACAATGGAACCTAGGGTCGCATTCCACTCTGAGTGTCAGAAAAGAGTAACTTCGAAATACGTCCAACAAGCACAAGTCGTCACCTCAGACGTCATTTCTTTCGTGCCGGAGAAGTAGTACATCGCCAGAACATCACCGTGAAGCATTTACCGTATGCAAATTGCCAGAGAAAAGACGCAGCATCGACAGTTGCAGCTGATTGGCTTATCAAGGTGCAGTAGAAACTTCCTGAATGCCACATATCCCGCACGATGGATTGGACGTGGCGGACCTGTGGCATGGCCTCCATGCTCACCGGACTTAAACCCACTAGACTTCTTCTTCTGGGGGCAAACAAAATCATTGGTGCACGCCTGTGGACTCCGTGGAAGATCTCGTCGCGAGAATCGTTGCAGCCGACAGGATAAACACGACACCAGGAGTCTTCGAGAGGGTGCGCCAGTCTTTCATTCGTCGGTGTGAATTGTGCAACGGTACCCGTGGCCGCCACTTTGAGCATCTACTTTGAGTCTGTCCCTGATCTCCATAAATGGGATTGTGCAACTTATGATGTCGTTAATTCTCTTTCTTTGCACTGTTGAAAGTTCAACTTGGACATCTAACTTTACTCTTTTCTGACACTCAGAGTAGAATGCGACCCTAGGTTCCATTGTAAATATTGTTCGTCCTGGTGGGTACTATCATCCCTCTTCTTTTGTCAAAACAGTTTACGAACACCCTGTATATATATATATATATAGTATACGTACACAATGTGTGTACATATACAGCATATATAGTGTACGCCTATAGTTCATGTACGGTTGTGACGTACGTCGCTCTTAATCTCTTTGGGGTTTTGGGAAGAAGACACTGTGTGATTTTATTTTTTTTTTTTAAATCACATTATGTGATTTTTTGAAAATGTAAAATAATATTTTCGAATGTTTAATTTGTGACGTACGTCGCTCTTAATCTCTTTGGAGGGGGCTTAAGCCCCCAAAGCCCCCCCCGTGCGTGCGCCAATGGATGTTATCCCAGTAAAAAAAGTTTTCAGGTACATACTATCTACACTGGCGGAAAGTGAAAAAGAACACCAAGAAGGAGACGTCTGATACCAATGAAATTTATACAGCATAATAACGGAATACAGAGGATAACGTGATCGAAACATTATGGCAAAATACAGCTGTATTTGCTGGTAAACTGAAAAAATAACATTTCCATGTAACATGGTTAGTACGAGGTTTAACCGCCATGAACTGCGTCACACTGTGCAGTTCTGGCATGGAGTCTGTCGTACAGATGTTGGATGTAAGTTTGGGGTATTGAGTTCCAAGCATCCTCAACCTGGACGCGTAAATCAGGGATGGCCGTGGAGACCGGATAAGTCGTCCCATAAAATCCCACACGTGCTCAATGGGGGACAAATCCGGTGAACGTGCAGACCATGGAAGTTTTCTCACACCCTGAAGTGCATGTTGTGTTGCACGTGACGTGTGTGGGCGTGCGTTATCTTGCTGGAAAACACCACGATGGACCGACCTTACAAATGGCACAACAACGGGCTGAATGATGTTGTTGATGTAGGTGGTGCTGTTTAACGTACCCAGTACAAACAATCGTTGTGTACGGGAGTGATAGATGATCGCTCCCCACACCAGGAGACCTGGTGTAGGCCCTGTGTGTCGCTGGCGGATGCAAGAAGGATGGAGACGCTTTCCTGTGCGTCTGCGAACACGCATACGGCCATCGGAGGCTCCCAAGCAGAATCTGCTTTCTTCGCTGAATACGGCAGATCACCATTGCGTTCTCCAGTGCAGACGTTGGCGACACCTCAGCCGTTCCTGGCAGTGGGCTGGAGTCAGAGGCACACGTGCACGTAGTCCTACATCCAGTAGACGGTTGCGGATTGTTCGCACAGTCACCTCAGGTGCAACGGCAGCTCGGATTTGCGTCGCAGTGGATGTTCTGCTTGACAACGCCGCTCTTCTTATGCGTCGATCGGTCCGCTCATCAGTCCGTCTGTGACTCCCGGTTCCACGTCTTCTCGTGTGGGAATGTTCCTCGGCCCATCTACGCCACCACCGATACTTCCCGTCCAATTCGCTCCGCAATACGACGATACGACCACCCGGCCTCGCGGAGTCCGACTAGACGACCTCGCTCAAAGTCCGATAACTGCTGAAATCGTACACGTCTTCCACGTCCAGGCATTGCAGCTTCTTCAGGGTCTTCGCACGTGTCCGTACGCCGACGACTGATTACATTCACTTCGCCGTACTCCTTAAATACCACCGACGATAATTTGCATATTATGCCATGCTGTGGCGTAAGCGCTCGCCGGTTGGTCCCGAAATTAACATCACACCTACATAAACTTGACCCCATTAACATATGTAAATTTCATGATCGTCCGCCAATTCCTTCTTGGTGTTCTTTTTTCACTTTCCACCAGTGTATATGCAGTATTTATTCAATGCACGTAGCACTGGGAACCATGAATACGAACCTCCATGTCTTTCAGCAAATTACTATTTCTTCGCAATTTTAGCTTACGTCATTTTCTTTCTTTTTTAAATATTTGCTGTATAAGGCTGTTTCTTGGTTTTAGTTTGTATCCTGATAAGGAATATCAACTTTTTAAACTGTAATTACGAAAACAGTGTCTTTCTACTACCCAACCCGACATTCGCTCAGAAGACTAGTACACCAAATTTAATAAAAATTCATTTTATATAACAAAATTTCTATGAATCCGAAAAAAATCACGTTATTCGAGTTCCCAAAAAACTTAGGTGGTTGCACTCCTTATGTGTTCTCACTGCTTAAATATTTTGGGGGTGCTAAAGTGTGCGCTCAAAGAATAGTTAGGTGGGCTGAAGCCCACCAATAGCGTCGCGCCTGGTGCTAAGCCTAGCCAACGACGTTGTTGCCCCACCTCCTGGAACAGCGGCCCTAAACCAGGGACGGGGGACCCCCCCCTTTTGCTCATGGGGGTAGCTATCCCCCCAAAAAATCGGAATGTTTACTTATACTGCTTGTTAACGGTCAACTGTATACTCTCGGGTTTCTAATTTCTATTCTTTTGATCTTTCCAATCAAAGAAAATTACTTCCACCTACACAAATTTAACTTTTCGAAACATAATGATCTCAACATATTTCTTGTCAACATTCATAAACAGGAAAAAAAATTCCTGATTATCTAATCAAAATATACAGGTTTCTTTGTTTTTCAAATGAACCATTCAAGGACTTTTTATTACTCTGTACACAACTTTTTATTTTCTTCTTTTAATGACCAAAGCGTAGAAAGACAAAAAGGTCCCCTTAACGCATGTTACGGCAAATTAACTTTAGGATAATAGCAGTAACCAAGATCTGTAATAAGAGTAAAAGTTATGGGATTTTTATACTAGTGTCTGAATGTAAATTCCAGATGAAACACACTGTTCATAATTTTGTAGTAGGCTGCACCAGAAAGTGGCGCAACACCAGCTGTGAAAACCCAAATTTGTCGTGACAGCGACAAATTTCAAAAAAAAAAAAAAAATACGGAGCAGTGACAAGTCTCCTCGCTCCGTAGTGAGTTGCTCTAACCGACTAAGCTTCACCGACAGAATGTATCGCTGCAGATTTGTCGTTCTGTCACGTGTTTCACCTCTGTCGTATGTCACCCAGCTACACTACTTTTGGGGCAAAAGTAAACCATTGTGTGATGCATGAAGCATACATAAACATGTTGCAGTATGTGCAACTTCGGACCATTCAGGTTGGATACCATACCACTGTGCGTAATTGCATCATGTTTTTGTGCATTTCATGCATCACACAATGGTTTCCCTTGCCCCGAAAGCGGTGCAGCTGGTGTAGCAGCACTTTTGGGTGAAACCTACTACAAAATCTTTAACAGTGTAGTACTAGTGGAAATTTCAGCAATATATTTTTTTCTTATTGCATGCAACTTTTAAGAACAGCAACTTAACTGGGACGCATTACGTAAATGATTTTTTCTTTTAGTCTCACACAAATTCTGTATGTGACATCCTAGCTTGGGCAGGATTCTCTAAAACTATTGTAACGAGATCTCTGTTCCGAAAAAGTGATTGCTTTAGGAAATTGTTGTTCTGATTCGTTTTTTGCGCAATGAGATTTTATTCTGGACTAAACAGATAATACAACTTACACTTATGAAGTAAGTAAACGCTATGGACAAATCTTCTGAATATGGCGTTTTCATCCGAGAAGTATGTCTACAAAATACAGTTAGGGAAATTATAAAAAGTGATGTAATAAAAATGCCATCAAGAAGTATGTTCATGTTATGAGAATTAACGACCCTTTTTAAATAGACCTGGCAAAAGACAAAAAATACATTTTAGCTATTTAACAATGTTAAAGGTAAAATCTGAAAAGCAGATAAAGTAAAATGTTCTCTTCCCTTTTTTTTTTTTTTTTTAATCATTTGGTCAATGCTTGGGCTGCAAAAATATCTTTTTTTAAAGAAGTTATGGAGTCGTGTTTCTAAAGGAAGTTATAGCAGTCATAACCTTCCTTCATGGTATGGAACACCTCGTGTGACCTGCGTTACTAGGTGTTTGCTGTAGCAGACGGTTATGGCATTGGACCGGGAGCCGAAGTTATGTCTTCATTATTCTGTTTTAAAGACGAACTGCCTACTCTGCGGTTGTTGCGTAATCCTGGTACCCACTGAGTCTCAGCTAGCTAAGAATGAAAACAAGAGGGCAGTTTTAATCTGACTTCCTGCGCAAATTTCCCATGAAAATGCATTCAGGAACCACTGCAGTGGGAAAGAATAAAAATCACATTTTTGTTATTGTTTAGGGATTTAACGACTACCATGAGCAAAGGGCTTTAAGTAGTCTCTCGTCCCTATAATCACATTTTTGTTATTGTTTAGGGATTTAACGACTACCATGAGCAAAGGGCTTTAAGTAGTCTCTCGTCCCTATAATCACATTTTTGTTATTGTTTAGGGATTTAACGACTACCATAAGCAAAGGGCTTTAAGTAGTCTCTCGTCCCTATAATAACATTTTTGTTATTGTTTAGGGATTTAACGACTACCATGAGCAAAGGGCTTTAAGTAGTCTCTCGTCCCTATAATCACATTTTTGTTATTGTTTAGGGATTTAACGACTACCATGAGCAAAGGGCTTTAAGTAGTCTCTCGTCCCTATTTGGTTCAGGGAAAGGAGAGAGCCAACGCTGTAAGAGACAACAACTCGGATAACTGTCCTGTGACCTACGACTCTGACCACTAGTCTACCGGGGGAAGAACCGCGTTCTATGAGGATAACAATTGAAATGTTACACAAAATAATAAACGTGCGAGAACGAAAGTCGAATTCCTTAAGTGATGTTTTCGTCTCTCTCCCTTCATAAAAAAAGAAAACTAAAAGTTACCATAAAGGGCAATTAGGATGTTTTCTTGCCTGATCCAACTTCAGCCTCAGTTGGCAGTAGATAAAGTGCTCATCCTCGAAACTTGTGAAAATAAAATTATGGCAGTCATTATAAAAAAACTGAAGTATTCTCATCATTAGTTGAAAAACAAAACTGCTCTAGTTACGAAGGTGAGTCAATAGTTATCTGCAATGTATTAGGTGCACAAATAAGTTTTAAAGCGTTTTTTGTGTGACGTATACCGCTAATTTACATATCCGACATTCCCCCGCGTTGTTGTCAGGTGACCGTAACTGGTCCAGAGTATAAAATGTGACACAGAAGTTTGCCCAACAGTCAAACGCACTTGCACATCGGTAGGTGAAAGATGGCCAGCGATACTGCATTTATTCGACACTGCATTAGTTACGAATTTCATCAAGGAAAAAGTGCTGCAAAAGCATGAGCATCGATCTGTTCTGCCCTTGGGGAGAATATTGTATCGAAAAGCATGTGTAAGTTTTGGTTTAGACGGTTTAAAGCAGGTGATGTTGATGTTAGCGATCGAGAACATAGCGGTGCCCCGCACAAGGTTGCACATGAAGAACTGCAAGCATTGCTGGATGAAGATTCGTCTCAAACGCAAAAAGAACTAGCTAAACAGTTGGGGGTAACTCAACAACCCATTTTCAATAGTTTACGCGCAATGGGAAAGATTTAGAAGGAAGGCAAATTGGTGCCACATGACCTGAGCCAGAGGAACAAGGACGAGCGTGTCATGAAGTATTTGAGTCTTGAATAAACAACACAGAAAGTTTTTCCTGTGGAAAATCGTTACGGATGATGAAAAGTGGATATGGTACGACAATCCCAAACGTAAAAAACACTGGGTAGACCCCGGTGAAGCAAAGACTTCTACACCGAAACGTAATATTCACTGCAAGAAAGTTCTGCCGTGCATCTGGTGGGATGTGAAGGGTGTGCTCTATTTTGAACTATTGGAACAGGGTCAAACTGTTACTGATGATCGCTACAAGCAACAATTGCTGCGATTGAACCAGGAAATCTGTTGGAAACGTCCATTCACAGGCAAAGGATTGCGTCCCGTGAAATTACTGCATGACAACGCTAGGCCGCATGTCTCGAAATCGGTCAAGAAAACGTAACTGACGCTTGGTTGGGAAGTTTTGCAGCACCCGGCGTATAATCCCGACATAGCTTCCTTCAGACTATTATTTGTTCCGATCGACGCAACGTGGTTTGTCTTCTGTACGGTTCCGGACATGTGACGAAGTGCAAAAACGGGTTGACGACTTCATCTCGTCACACGACGAAGTATTCTTCATGGCTGGAATGCGTCAGCCGCCCGACCAATGGCGTAAAGTGATAAATAATAACGGCGCATATTTTGATTCGTAAAGGTATTGTTGTTTTCTCTCAAATTGTATGTTACGTTTTTTTTTTTTTTTTTGAGGTTTAACGACCACCGTGAGCAACTCAATGGGCTATAAGCAGTCGCCCGTCCCTAATTTAGGATCACTGGTTCCAGGGAAGGGAGAGAGCCAGTGCCGTAAGACAAACACAACATCCATGCATCACCGTGATTCGAACCCGGACCCCTTACGGACGAATGATCTGAGGCCAGCGCCTTAGACCACTGCGCCACCGGGGCGGCTTTGTTACGTTGTCTTAAAACGCTTTAAAATTTATTTGTACACCTAATATTTTTGAAATATATTGCAGCAACAAATGAGAACTTTCAAGGACGTCATTTTTTACCATAGTCTCCTCGGCTTTTCAACGTACTTGGACGAATTTCTTCATGCCGTCTGAAAGAAATCTTACTGACAGACGAGTCACGCATGGGTATCAGTGGTCTCTAACTGAACCAACTTCTCCCTTACTTTGCTCCTTTATTTCTTGACGGAATCTTCTAAAAGTGGCATGGATACAAACTTCAGAACAGAGGAATGAAGCATCACACAAAAAAAATTGGAATAGAAAGCTTTTTTATCTCGTTTTAGCGCTCCAAAGTAAACTCACTCTCAACGGCAGCGAACGCGAGCAGCCATGTAAAGTTCCCGCTGTCCGTATGTTGCTTTCACCGCACAACCTGTCTAGTGGCGTCTGCTAGGAAGAACGATGTGACGGAAGGGGAGTAAAATGACGAAACTTCCTGTGACGTCAAAACTCCCTGGCTGCTCGGTCGTGTTAGGTAAGTAGGTTTTTCACGGGAAAATGTTGTTCCGGAAAGGAAGCAACATCGTGTGACGTATTTCCTAGTCTGATCGCGGTGGTTCCGTTAGTTTTCATGATACTCTTCGGGTCTGTTTCGAGACTATCATTTTCCCTCACGACGACAAAGCACTAAACAGCAATAAATACATTTGTGCTTTATCGATAAACATACTTGTGTGTACGGGTGTGTATTCATTTACTCATTTCATTTCTGAGTTATCAGCACGTATCCCCTTAATTAATTTAATAAAAACCACACGTTGAAACCTTAAACTTGCGTACTTTTTTTTTTTTTTTTTTATTGAATGACATTACTAAAATAAATACGAGTGGGTCTCAGCAGCACCGATGCCAAATGTGACAGCGCACTATTAGCGTAAATTATATTTCTATTGTATTCGTCTACTTAGAAGTAATTTTTAATCTCTCTAAAAATGGGGATTCAAGGATTGGGCCCTCTAGGCCCGTGCATAAATTAAGCCCTGTCTAAAGCTAAAACTGAACTTTAAAAAAAAAAGGCTTCATTTCTCAAGGATGACGGGCAAAGTGAAGGGTCCCCTAAATTACTGATGCTGTGCTCGGGGCCCTGGTAACTCCAAATATTTCACTGAACGGCACAAATGTCGAATATGACAATCCACTATTAGCCTAAATTATACTTATATTTGTTCGTTTACTTAGAAGTAATTTTTAACTTCTCCGAAAACGAGGGTTCAGGGATTGGGCCCTGTATGTTCTTTATGATGCTTTTCGTGTGTGTATGTGTCGTTGGCTGTGCGGAATACTTTCGTCACGTAACGATTTTATTAAAATATGAGTTGTTTTTCCCCCTAGACAATGCAATGAAACTTCGCCTTGGGCCCCGCAAAAGTACCATTAGGCCCTAACTAGTAAAGTTTAAAATATTTCACTTTTACTCAGGCATTAGTTACATGAACAAAGTCCTGGGCCATATCAGCAATGTGTGACCCATGTTAGTAAGATTTATAAGTTAATAATGATGTCACACTTTTTCTCAGGAACAAAACATTAATAATAAAATGTGGGACCCCCAATTTTACAAGGTTACTCATATTAATAATGTTTGCATTGCAATGGCTAGTTCATAATATTGCGCTTTTATTCAAGCACATATGAATTTATGGGTTATGAATTTTATGTTTAGTGCCACGATAAAAGCACAATATTAGTAACTTGACGTGTCATGTAAACTTTATGAATTGAATAACGTTCGCCTCCCCGGTGGCGCCGTGGTCTAAGCGTTGGCTTGTGATCATTCGTCCGGGTTCGAATCCCGTGAGACATGGATGTTGTGTTTGTCTTACGGCACTGGCTCTCTCCCTTCCCTGGAACCAGTGGCCCTAAATTAGGGACAGGCGACTGCTAATAGCCCACTGAGTTGCTCACGGTGGTCGTTAAGCCTCCAATAAAAAAAATTGCGGTAGAAATTCGAAATGGTGACCACGAAATTTTCTCCCAGCCTGCCGATTCTAAAACCGTTTTCCATTAAAAACCGCGTTAACCGTGGAAATACAAACCGGAAATTTCCCCCACCCTGTCAGCCTGATTAGTGTAAGACCGTTTTTCACTAAAAAGCGCGGTAACCGTCAAGATACCAACCCAGAACTTTCCTCCACCTCATCCAGCTACTTACGGTACTGTAAGCTGCGATAAAAGTTCGAAATGCCGACCCCGGAATTTTCCCCTACTCTGTCAGCCTGCTGATTGTAAGACCTTTTCCCTTTAAAACAGCGGCAACAGTCGAAGTACTAATCCGGAAATTTCTCCCTCCTAATCCAGCTACTTGCAAAACAGTTTTTTTACTGTAAAAGCGACAAATGTTTGAAATGCCGACCCCGGGAATTTCACCCACATATTTGTTCACGCAGTTCGGTTGCATCTTGTTTTAAACAGCGTGCAAAGGAAATGATGACCCCGGAAATCTCCCCCACGTTCGTTATTTTGTGTTAAATGCAATTTGTGCATGGTCCCTGGCTGAAAAAGGTGGGGGACTTTTCCGAATGTGGGGGACTCTTCCGTCCATCCTGAATACCACCCCCACCTACAAAAATAAAATTTGACTTTTTTTGTAAGCTTTACGGATATCTCATAGGGGAAGAAAAAAGTTTTAAAAAGGCCTAGGCCTACGGCCTATTAATTAATGTATGGTGCATAAGTGGAAGCGCAATATTATCGACATTTCTTTTTATGTAAATTTTAGGAATATGGGAATGACGGAATGAAAACTTTTTGAAGGACCTAGAGTTAGACCTAATAATATTTTCTGTCTGAGTAATATGGCAATCTTAATCATTTGAAATGTTACGTAAACGTTATGAACATGAGCACGATCTAATAAAAAATACCGATCCTGGAAATTTTACCCGCATATTTGTGCTACTTGTGTGGCTTCATCTTGTGTAAGACCATTTTTTACTGTAAACTGCGGTGGAAATCACCCCCCCCCCATTTTTCACAACTCTCTGTAGACTGCAGTGAAAACGGAATTGCCAACACCGGAACTTCCCCTCACCCTGTCAGCCTGCTAAGTGCTAATTGTAAGATCGTTTTTAATTAAAAAGCGCGGTAACAGTCGAATATTAACCCGGAAATTTCATTCACCACATCTAGCTACTTGCAAGACAGTTTTTTACTATAAACTGCCGTAAAAGTAGAAATGCCGACCCCGGAACCCCTCCCCCCAAAAAAATTTGTTGAACTGATGCGTGAAAATAGAAATGGTGACACCGGAAATTTCCCTCAATCTGTCCTACTAATTGTAAACCGATTTATACCATAAACTGCCGTAAAAGTTTGAAATGCCGACTCCTGGAAATGTCCCCTACATGTTTGTGCACTTTGTGCGGTTGCGTCTTATTTTAACAGCGTGAAAATGGAAATAGTGACCCCGGAAAGCTCCCCCACATTCGATATTTTGTGTAAACTTCAATTTGTGCACGGTCTCTGACTGAAAAAGGTGGGGAACTTTTCCAGAGTATCACAGATATGGTCTATCAGGTTTAGGTTCAGAGATCTTGCGGGCCATTCCATCCTGTGAATATCATCACTCTCGAAGTATTCGCAGACTAACTGAGCACTATGGGCTCGGGCGTTATCGTCCATAAAAAGGAACTGGGAGCCAATGATCCCTATACCGGGCAGCAGGAAGGGTGCCTCTTGGAAACTTGTGTTCGATTCAACATGATGCCAGCCAAACCACCACCAGAGTGGTCAATTTCCCTAATGTTGGAGGGAAGAAGATTTCGGCTTCCGCACTCTCTTCCAAATATACACACGTCGAGAATCCGTGTTTAGGCTGAACTCGACTCATCACTGAAGACAGCACCGGCCCATTTATCAGAGCTACAGGGGTGATGCTGTTGGGCTGTGTTCATACCGACCCCTTCTGCGCGATGTGGCAAGTGGGATTCGGAGACCATTAACCTTTTTGCACGCAGACCACTCTCCACAGCCTTCTGTAAACTGTTTGTCTCGATATCGCTGTCCCCGTAGCAGAGTGGAACTTCTGTGAGAGTTGCTTGGCTGTCAGCTACTCATGGTGGCGAGCAGTTAGACACAAATACCAGTCGTTTTTCTTTTGCGTTTTTTTTTTAAATTGGAGATTTTATTTTTCATAATTTGACACTAAAACCTTACATGTACATCAGGAAGGGGTACACCGTACCCGACTCGGGAAAAATTTAAAAATACAAATTTGTAGGTACAACACGTTGAAATAAACAAGTGTAGATGCACAAGTATGTCGAAATCAGAGATAAATGACGTTAACAGTACAGACAAGTATCCAGACCTGCCAACAAGAAACAAGGCGGAGGAAAAATCACACAAACTGCAGTCTATAAGCGCAATCTACGGAAAATATACAAAAAGTTCAAAAAATTCTTGCACGCAGAGCTACGATCTTTGTCAATATCATTGAAAAATTCATAATCTTCATCATCGAGATAACAAAGGTCGCGAACATAGATGAACCCTCCAATATCGTCTTATAACGAAGTTAGCCCAGGTTTCGTTACGGACCTCAGGGTCTTCAAAAGAGTGAGGGCTACCAACAAGATCCTGCCAACACAGACGGAAAACGGCACTAAGGAGAAGGATAAAGTCAGCTGTGGGGAGTTCCGCTGCAAGTGGTGGTAAGGAAAGAGGATTCGGAGCTTCTGGCAAGCCAGAAACTCCGGGAGCGAGTCCGATAACAGAAAGAATCCCCACAGCCTCGGGAGTAGCAGATGAAGATCCAAAAGCTGGAACAAGTGGAGACACTGTAGATGAATACTGGACCGCACTAGCTGAAGGTGAGGGAAATGGTTGAGCGCTGGCTGGCACAGAACTAGCAAGGGGAGAAAGAGAAAGCCGCCCCGGTGGCGCAGTGGTCTAAGCGATGGCCTCTGATCATTCGTCCGAACGGGGTCCGGGTTCGAATCCCGGTGAGGCATGGATGTTGTGTTTGTCTTACGGCACTGGTTCTCTCCCTTCCCTGGAACCAGTGACCCTAAATTAGGGACGGGCGACTGCTTATAGCCCATTGAGTTGCTCACGGTGGTCGTTAAACCTCAAAAAAAAAAAAAAGAGAAACAATATGCACTGACATGGAGAGGCACGACTTCGCTGGAACATTATACCAGGCTAAAGAAACACTGGTTGGAGAAGCAGGAAGCACTGCAACAGACGTATCATTTGGCGAGGGATCTGCAGCACTAAGGGGAATCGACGTAGAGAGCTATGAAGCTGAAGTTCGAGTATCTGAAGATCAAGAACCAGTAAGAAGTTGCGAGGGAACAGGAGGTGGAACAGATAAACGGTGAGGACACCTGGAACGACCAGGGCCTTAACACTGGAAGCATTGCAGAGCTGTAAGGACGTCTATGCGAAATCGCTAACTGCCAATAATGAACTCAAGAAATGAAGGGCAATCTGATGCAGCATCCTCTGATGAAAACACTATGCGTGCTTGTCTGTTGAGGCCCAAAATTCCCATATCATCCTGGTCAGCACGTGCAGCTGAAAGAGAAATGATGGGGCCAACAACTCGACAGCACTGTGAAAGTGCAGTCCGGAGCAGTACGTCAGAGATCTCGGGAGCTACTGGATACAAAGTAACCAACACAGGACTCTGCGATAAGGGCACACCAAACAGAAAACGATCAGGGACAGCAATGACCGTTGATTTAACACAATCAACATACTCTATCTTAGCAAGGTAAACAACCACAGACCGTGGTTACCGTGCCATATCAGTAATTGCGCCCATAGGAAGGATGCCTTTTAATGCTCAGAAGTATAACTTAAGGTGAGTGTTAGGAAGCGCCTCAAATACAAAGCCCTAAACGCTGGCGCAGCTAAAGTTCCTTACCTTGAGAATAGTCCTCAGGAACAATCACACGGATAACATCCTTAGCTCGGGAGAAGGAAAGACGAGAATCCACATCTTTATTTTTTTAATTTTTTTTTAATTTTAGGTTTAACGACCACCGTGAGCAACTCAATGGGCTATAAGCAGTCGCCCGTCCCTAATTTAGGGTCACTGGTTCCAGGGAAGGGAGAGAGCCAGTGCCGTAAGACAAACACAACATCCATGCCTGACCGGGATTCGAACCCGGACCCCGTTCGGACGAATGATCAGAGGCCAACGCCTTAGACCACTGCGCCACCGGGGCGGCGAGAATCCACATCAAAGCCCAGCATTAGACGTAAGGGCGGTACGTCGACAACCAGACGTAGCGGGGGCATAATCACTAAAGGCATTAACCGAAGTTGGTTGTGCCGCCCCGGTGGCGCAGTGGTCTAAGGCTCTGGCCTCTGATCATTCGTCCGTAAGGGGTCCGGGTTCGAATCCCGGTGAGGCATGGATGTTGTGTTTGTCTTACGGCACTGGCTCTCTCCCTTCCCTGGAACCAGTGACCCTAAATTAGGGACGGGCGACTGCTTATAGCCCATTGAGTTGCTCACGGTGGTCGTTAAACCTCCAATCAAAAAAAAAAAAAAAAAAAGTTGGTTGCGAAGAAAGCACCGAAGCAATACCAAGCTGATCAGGAATGAGAATAGAGGTGATGAAACAGCACCATCGGATGAAATCAACTCATTAGCAGAAGTATCCATGAGATCCGTCGTAGAATCCGTGCGAGCAATATCTACATGGTGAGGGGAAGGCAGTGAGGAAGGCGCTTTACGCTTAACAGGCAGCGAGCGGATGCCCGCTAGCTGGGCAGCATCTTGCTGATCAGGCGAATCAACCATGCAGCTGATAAGTCTCACAGCAAATGTAAACAAACAATATTAAGGATAATTCTATCACACTGAAGCACTTTGAAGCACACACAAGAAGCAGTTATGGTGGAAAACCACAGAAAGGAAGCTCTGCTAAACAAGTAAATGCAGTAAGAAGCTTGTAGAAGAAATTAGGGCTCAACACATGCAAAACTCAGCTGCAGCTCTTTACTAACGATCGCGTTAGCACTTTCATAAAATCAAACACTTCACTATAACAAAAATAAAAGCTTACCGGACAACTTTCCGGGATAATTAGATGCACGGAACATTCATGAACACTGCACAATAAAAGCCAGGAACCAGGAACAAGAACAACGCACTGGGAAACACAAAACGCCAGAGCACATAGGAACAGGTTTAACAACCACCGTGAGCAACTAAATGGGCTATAAGCAGTCTTCCGTCCCTAATTTAGAGTTACTGGTCTCAGAGAAGGGAGCCAGCCAGTGCCGTAAGACAAACACAGCATCCATGCTAACCGGGATTCGAACCCGGGCTCATCTCGAACGAATGATCATAATCCAGCCTTTAGACCGCTGCGCAACACGGACGCGTATTTCCGACGTGAATGTACGGAATTGCGATTATTGCCATTTCCGCCACACGATTGGTTCAGAGCTACTTTGGAGATTTCGGGGCCTATGTGGAGAGTCACGTGACAGGAACACTGTCTTTTATTGGGGGAAGTTCTGCTTGCTAAGAAATGCATTGTGAGGTTACTTAACATATGTGACAAATGACCATATTGAATTATATCGCGCAAAGTTTTATCGTGGGAAGTTCTGCTTCCTAAGAAATTCCCTGTGAGGTTAATTAACATATGTGACAAATGATCATATTGAATAATACGGTAAAGTAATTTTGTGCCCGATATCATAAGGAATATCTACAATTTCTCAGATGAATAGAAGTCGAAATCTATCTTAATATAAAAATTGAGGATGACTTCAATAAATAGCTACCATACTCCGTATCAGCCAATAGATGGCAGCATGTTAACCTAGTACCCCTCACGATTTGTGCTGTGTGAAAGTGCGTATATAAGGATACTAAAAGTACCCTTTTAAAGGTCCTTTCTATTACCCTTGAAAGGACCTTTAACAATGAAAAGTATGTCTCCACACCGAAATATTTATTCTGACGATAAAGTTTTTTCCCTCATGAATGTGAAGAGGTCTAGCTAGAAAAAAAATCAAATAGTGATTTTGTATTAGCAAAGAACTACCTAATGATACGAAGTAAGACCTCAAAACAGTGTTCTGTTGAAATAAAACAGCTCAGTTTGAATAAATATTCCAGAATGTTGTTTGACATACATTGTGTCTCATAAAATATTAAGTTATCTTTCATATACATATTTTTCTAATATTTAGGAAATCCTCATATTTTTGTCCCTCCAAACTTCATCAAAAATGCCTTCAATTAAGCATTTCAATCCCCCTTCTCCCCGAAAATTAAAAAAAACGTTAAACAACTAGTGGGTTCTCCATACAAAACACATCAGTACTAATCCGGAGCTACAGGAAGAGTGAGCGCTGGCATCTCTCGGCCCTGTGAGAACTATATAGAGTGAAGGTGCTTCAGAAGATAAGTCACAAGTCGATGAAGTCATGTTGATATAAAAACTCAAAAGTTCGTTTACCAATAAAGTACATTCTCTATTTACCTCCTGTCGCATTCCGACTGTACGGGTAAAACAACTGAAGGTAACCATTGTCGTAAAGAAAACACCCGACGAACCATACACCGTGACCCGAACATTAGAATGGCTTATGGCGAGTGCAGCAAAGCCTACAAGTATCCATCACATGACTCTCCTCATAGGCCCAGCCTACTCGCAATCTCCAAAGTAGCTCTGAACCAATCGCGTGGCGGAAATGGTATTAATTGCAATTCCGTACATTTACTTGTGAAATACGCAACCCGGACGGCAATACTGATGGTCTTCTTGACTGGTTGTGGCGCAGGCGCCCTTGTCCTGGTATCTTGTTATTGTTCCGGTTTCTTGGAACTGTCTCCAGAGATTGAAGATCACTTGCCTCGGCACTCAGTTCCTTTATAAGTTAGGTAGGTCTAAAACCTAAACTTTTGTCATACAGCACTGCATATAAACACTCTACGTCAAAAAAGTTGAACCCGTAAGGACATGTTGGGTTGCAATGCTATTCGGCAAGAAGGTAAATGTTACCAGGAACAATAAATGATTAGGCATTGAGATCGATATGGGCAATATTTATTGAGCTATACGCCAATAAGTAGTGTCTCTCAGTATGGCATTGGGCCGCCATGTTTGCTGACACAGCGTGTCAGACGTCTCGGCATGGAGTTGCACAGGTTCCTAATGGTATTCTGCGATAAGCCATCCCATGCAGCTTGAATCTTCTCACGTAGTTCCTGCCGATTGTGTGGTAGGGGTGGAGTGTGGATAGCGCGTCCAATAGCATCCCACACATTTTCAATCGGCGATAGGTCTGGCGATGAGGCTGGCCATGGCAGTGTTAGTGCCTTGAAGGCAAGCTCTCGAGACAGCTGCAGTATGCGGACGAGCATTGTCCTGTTGGAAAGTCACACCGGAGAGAGCGTTCAGGAAATGTAGGGCCACTGGTTGCAGGACGTCATTAACGTAACGTTGGGCCGTCAAAGTACCAAAGGTGGTTTGGCATCGGAAACAATTGCACCCCACACCATGACACCAGCCCTCCTGGACGTATAACGCTCGACAACAAACCGCTCATCCTTGCGCTAACCACGGTGCCTTCACACACGGATTCGTTGGTTGTCTCCTCCAAGACCAGAGAGGGACTCGTCGCTGAAGATCAGCCGCTGCCAGTCTGAGTGATTCCATGACAGTCCGGCAAGACTCCATTGCAGTTTTTGGCGGCGATGCAATGGTGTTAAAGGCAGACGTCGTAACGGTTTGCGTGCGTGTAATCAATCCTACGTCGTGCAGCCTCTGCCGATGGTGCTGGTTCTTATCGGACGATGAATGGAGGGCACCACTGCTCGCTGTATGTCCACAATAGTGGCAGTTGAGTCACTCCGCGCATGTCGGACAATCCGTTTGTCCTCTCTTTCCATGATTCGTCTGGTCTTCCAGACCCTTCCTCTCACTGCTGCGTGCCTTGTTCTGTCCACTGCCGCAAGGGTAATATCCGCACGACCAGTATGGCCCGCAATACAGGAACAAGACCAACACGCTTCCCTGAGCCCGACGATAAGGCCCTTGTCGAATTCCTCCGACTGCTGGACCCCGCACGGGGATAACTGGTTTTTCAGTTATTTGGGGAGCGGCGCCCCCACGGCCCGAGCTGACCTTGTGGCTGGTCAACATCTGATGTCATGCCACCGCTTGTTTTTTATTTTGGTGCTGTTGGTGTTTGCAGGGACGGCTGTTCATCCAGCTGTTGGGAGTCGCGGCCCCACGATCCCGAGCTGGTCTTGTGTCTCGCTTTTTTGTTTTTATTTATTTTCTCCACTGGCTAGTTGCCCGTGTTGTTTACTCTACCTAATCGCTACCACGTTATGTACTAACACCCCGGTCTTGTGGTTTTGTTACCCTCCACAACTAACTGTTTTATATTAACCGCTCAGTTCGTAGGTTGCTGAGATTCCGTTTCGGTTCCCTTCCAGGATTTGTCTTCTTTGGATTTCTTTTTTCCTTTTAGCTGGTTTGGGTGCTAGACCTACCTGCATGTTTGCCGCGTGCGGAGACCCGTGAGGCGGAAATGGGATGTCTGGCGGCTGAGGTCGCAGGAGACCGGAGATGTGCCTCCTGTGTACCAACACTCCTCTTCGACCCCGGCTTCGCTGTAAACGGGAGGCTAGAGACTAACCCACCTCTAGTCAGAAGTCATGTACCAAGTTGTGTACAGGGCTTTAGCGGCTTTTTTGTCGTATGGCACGACAGGGTAAGCCCGGGGGCTGTGGGATCATGCCAAAGGCGTTGGCATGACGGTACCAGGAGGCCGAAGTGTCCGCCGAGTGCGTGTGATCACAGCCAACGGACTATATCTGCAACGTATAAGCTCCAGAACAGTGTCCAGCGTAATTTTCTTGGCTTGCAGACCTCCAGTTCTCCCTTGTAGGGCTCGGTGGTGGGTGGAGTAGTTTGCAGACGAATCTTCCTCCTTTTTTCCATGGGTAAAAACAAAAAACAAAACTCCAAATTTAAGTCACCTGAGAAAATGATAGTTGACAACGACTCTCCTTCGTCTTCTCAACCTACCAAGTCTCATACCCTTAAACGATCTTTAGACCATGACCTGGACCAAGAATGTGGAACCTCTTCTACGTCAGCTGTACCAGTCGCTCCGAAGCGTCGTCTCCCCTCGATTGCTGTGACTACGCATGCTACACACTTATTTGTAGAATCCATCGATCCGAATGAGAGACTATCCACCAGATCTCCCTTTTTCATTTCTAAAGCTTTGGACGCTGCGGTTGGCCCCTTGAAGTCTGTGAGGAAGCTTCGCTCTGGGGACCTGCTTGTCCAAACTTGCAGTGTTTCTCAGAGTAACACTTTTCTGCAACTCACTAGTCTTCAAGGCATTCCTGTCAAAGTGACACCTCACCCGTTTCTTAACACCTCTCGGGGTGTTATTTCGGAGTTTGATCTCTTGCCATGCAGTGAGGAAGAATTCGTGACTGAACTTGCAGATCAGGGTGTTATTGCTGCACGTCGTATGATGTTCCGGCGCGATGGTTCCTTGATTAAGTCTAAAAATGTAATCTTGACTTTTAACTCCCCGAAAGTTCCGACCGAAATCAAGGCTGGCTACTTGGTCTGTGGAGTTCGCCCGTACATTCCCAGTCCTCTGCGCTGTTTCAGGTGCCAGAGGTACGGGCATTCACAACGTTTCTGTAAGAGTTCCGCTCGTTGCGCAAATTGTGGCTCCAGTGTACATGACGGGGACGGTTGCACTTCTGCGGCCTGCTGTGTTAACTGCGGTGAGGCCCATGCAGCTTACTCCCGCAACTGTATGAAATGGAAGGACGAGATGGCGATCCAGCGCCTCAAGACCCTGGAAGGCCTCTCGTACCCTGCTGCCAAGGCCAAGTTGGGTATTCCCAACAACCGACAGCGTACTTTTGCCGCAGTAGTTCAGTCTCTGCCACAACCCGTGCAGCCCTTTGTTCCGCGCCCTGTAGCTCTCGCCGCACTTGCCAAGCGATCTACAGCAGAACAAGCGACACAGGTGTATTTCCCCTAGCTCCAGGTTTTTCGAATAGCTGAGTCTGCGCCTTCTCTTTTGAAGACGACCGACTCTTCCAGTTCCCAGCAGAAAGCCTGCACGTGCGGAAGACCCGGCCCTCAATCCGCAAAGGTGTGCTGTGTCCATCCTACTGTCGCGGTCCACCTGACCAACATTGCAACTGTCTCGGACTCAGCGAGGTCCCCACCCTCAACCAACATTATAGAGGAACATAGGGAGGAGAGTGACAGTTCGTCCCCAGCCTCAACCAACATTGCAGAGGAACATGGGGGGGAGGAGAGTGACAGTTCGTCCCCGCCCTCGGCCAGCATTGCAGAGGAGCGTGGGGGGGGAGGAGAGTGACAGTTCGTCCCCCTCCTGGTGACTCATCCTTTGTGTAGTTGTGTTCGATTTCGTGATGTGTTTTGTCTTTCTCATTCCTCAGTTTTACTTAGTCGGCTTGTTTCTCACCATTGTGCCATGTTTTTCATACTGTTTGTTTCATTGTCTTTTTTGGCCCTTCCTTCGTACTCATGGTTCGGTTTTTCTTGGTCAGCCAGATTTGGGGTTTTATGCCCCGTTTTTTAATTCTGTCTGTTTGTCTTGTGTCTGGCGCTCTTTGGCCAACCATGGCCCTTGCGCCAATAAAATCCACTAACCAACCAACCAACCGACTGCTGGAATTGGTTCCGAACTTTTCTCCGAAGCATACTTTACGTGCAAAGGATGCAACCAACACAACAGCACGAGTCAGAATGGCAAGCACGCACAACGGGACGACCTTATATAGCTGGTCAGGCACAGCGCTACGACCCCTCTTTGCTTGCGTCACATGTGCGGCCGAGCGTGATACTTGAATCATTTGCATGTCTCACGATGTCAAACATACTCACCAAGTTTCATTCCTGTCGGTTGCTTCCTTCTGGGTGCAACTATTTTTTTTATGTAGAGTGTGTAAAAAAAAATGTCTGCCTCCTTCTATGTGGTTAAGTATGATTTCAGCAGGTGGCGTTTGGAAATCTCACAATCCACTGAAATTATATTTCATAATAGGGGAGAAGGTTGAGAGGAATTTAAAAATATTTTGCCCCGGAAAAATTTTAGGTCACCCTACGCGACTGCTTACCATTTAAGAAAATAACGCAGAATGAATAAAACAACCGGAAACATTACTGTAATAGCCATACATTACAAATCGAACATCACTCAGAGGATTCTTCACACGAACCAGCCCTCATTTTGTTCATAATCTAACAAACTTGTATGTTTTCTGAGGTGTCACTGTGAATAAGAATTACTACATCCGTCGATTTTTCAATTGCATCTGGCAAACAGTTCAGTTCAATTCGACATTTGCGCAAACACCAGCCCATATAGCACAGTAAGATTTTCTCGTGGTTGAAATTTGGTTTGGATAGTTGATTATTGGTTCACGGATGGTGTAAAATGTTTTTTCAACGTTGATTTATGGTTAACAGGCGTACCTTGAAACTGTAGTGTTGTAAATCATAAAAGAAATACGGGATTACGCCATATAATACAAATTTTGAAGATGACAAACCGATTTTTGGCATTCTAGCGAATCCTGTGATGGTTATACTCAAATTGATCGGAAACTTGAAACTTGGCGGCTCTGGGTTGTGTAGTGGTTAGCATACCCGGGCGCTATCTGGGAAACGCGGGTTCGAGTCCTGCTTCAGGACGATGAAAATTTTAAAGTTTTCGGATATTATCTGACTTACCATCCTTGTCACATTTTTGCCAAAAATCGGATTGTAGTCTTGGAAAGTGTTTTAAACGTAGGTATACAGTTGACGTGTGTGTGTTGAAATCGTGAAAAATTTAAAAAGGTTTTTAAATGTTGATAATCATGCTTACCTTTCAGCGCCATTTATCAACAAAAACTAAAAACTGATGATAAACGCAACTATTATTAATAGAAGGTAGTAACTTTTTAAAAATAAAGTACCAAATTTTTAAAAGAACATGAGTTATGTGTTGAAAGACTCGCAAAGCATTTTGGCAGACGTTATATACTGCTAGACATAGAAAGTGCCCCACCCAGAAGGAAGTGTGCTACAAACATGCAAATCGCAGGGCGGGTTTACCTATTCGAGATATGCAAATGTTGTTAAACTGGAGCCGATGACGTCCCACGTTCTTGAAACAAAAGTGCAAGCAGCAACAGGGGTGGTAATGTGTAGTCGCAGGTGGAAGTCCCGCGGACGTCTCAGATTTGTTGTTTGTGCTGGGAAGCTGTTCAGGGAAGGCCAAAAATACCGGTTACACACCATTGGCAGGTTTATCGCCATTTGGATGCGTTTGAGAGAGAAAAATTGTAGGCTTGTGTGAAGCGGGCTGGTCTACACGTCGTATCGCAGAACATGTGCAACGGCATGCACGAACAGTTGGACGCTGTAGGCACCAGTGGCTACAGGAAGGTTCGTAGTGCGTCGGAGCGACAGTGGTTCAGTCCAACAAACGCCAGCACGCCTGGACAAGCGGATTGTTCAACACGCTCGTGCGTAATCTAAAAGCATTGCAGCCGATATTCGACGTGCTGTGTCATCGGCCATGGACGTCACTACAACGGCCCAAATTGTAAACCGAAGGCTACATGTGGCAAACCTGCGCAGTAGGCAACCGTTAGGTCAACTGCCATTAACGGCTAGTCATCGCAGCGCTCGTCTGGCTTGGTGTGAAAGTCATGCGTACTAAGGTCATGAAAGGACTACTGTTGTCTTTAGTGATGAATACCGTTTCTGTCTGGGTGCTGACGATCGACGGATCCGTGTGTGGCTACACTCTAAACTCAGATTAGAACTAATAACTACAAAGTCGACTTCATAAAGGAATCGACAGTTAGAATGACGGATGAACAAGTGAGAGTTTTGGAGCATGGGCCAAAATATTGCCTTCCGTCGAAGCCTAAAATCAAACAGTTAATATCTGAGGTAGAAAGTATAATCTCCCAAGTTCCAGCAGAAGATCCGCAGTTTATAAAAAAAATCGGTTTACAATTAGCAGGACGGGGTGCGGGAAATTTCCGGGGTTGGCATTTCTACTTTCACCGCAGTTTACAGTAAGAAACGGTTTTATAATTAGTAGGATGAGGGGGGGATTTCCGGGAATTGACATTTCAATATTCACCAGTGTTTATAGCGAAAAACGGACTTACAAATGAAGTAGCAGATTGACAGTGGGGGAAATTTCCGGGGTTGGCATTTCTACTTTCACCGCAGTTTACAGTAGGAAACGGTCTTATAATTAGCAGGATGAGGTGGGAGAATTTCCGGGTATTGACATTTCAATATTCACCAGTGTTTATAGCAAAAAACGGACTTACAAATGAAGTAGCTGATTGACAGTGTGGGGAAATTTCCGGGGGTGGTATTTCCATATTCCGCGCAATTTGTATGTGTTTTGCTGGTGTAGGACAAGTGGCCACCAGAGAACTGGCCCCGAAAGTTTTAAGGGGCCGTATAAAAATTGCGCTCTGCACTGCTCCGTGGTTACGTCTCCCGAGATTGGTTATTTTTTTTTTTTTTTTTTGATAGGAGGTTTAACGACCACCGTGAGCAACTCAATGGGCTATAAGCAGTCGCCCGTCCCTAATTTAGGGTCACTGGTTCCAGGGAAGGGAGAGAGCCAGTGCCGTAAGACAGAGATTGGTTATATGACACCATAACATTTCCCCAGTTTCGTATTTTCTTATTTACGATATTTTTCAAGGTCTACAAATTACAGCTAAACAAATTTCCTGCGGGTATGTGAAAACCCAGGAAACTTGTCGGGGTGGGGTGAGGGGGTGAGGGGGTTAATACCCAAACTGTAAAATATGAAGGATTTTGTCCGATTAGAAAATTTCCAGCATTTACAAGCTACAACTCGACACATTATCTGAGGTCATGTGCTGCCTCAGGAAACCCACTGCCGGGCCATAATCCACCCCCGATAGGTTTCCTGAGTTTGCATGTATCCGAAAAAAATTTGAGTTGTAGTTTGTAAAAGCTGAAAATCTCCCGGCTGGGCTACAAATTCTTTATATTTTCAGTGTTAAGCCCCACCCCACCCCCACCCCTTACACACACACACACAGGTTTGCTGCATTAGCACATGCCCTCAGATAATGTGTCGAGTTGTAGCTTGTAAATGCTGAAAATCTCCCGATCGGACGAGAAATTCTTCATATTTTACACTTTTAGTATGACTCCCCCCCCCCCCCCTCCCCATAGGCTTGCTGAGTAGGCACATCATGCCCTCGGTAATCGGCAAAAAAGTCCAGGAAAAAAAGTCCAAGTAAAAAAGTCAGAGGAAAAAAGTCCGAGACTGTTGATAAACGCCGGGAAAAAGTCCGAGGAAAAAAGTCCGCGGAAAAAAAGGCCAGGAAAAAAAGTCCGAGGAAATAAAGTCCGAGGGAAAAAAGGCCAGGGAAAAAAGGCCAGGAAAAAAAGTCCGAGATGGGCGTTTTGACTGTCATCATGGGCTAACTAATAAGCCGATTTGACATACTGTTTGAATGTTAGGGGTGGGGGTGGGTGGACATACTTTCATTATTTACCTAGTGTGGTGGGGTTGCCGGAAAACCGCCACACAGGAAAACTGCCACACGTTTTTCATTAAGGGGCTGGGTACAAAGTGCCATTCCCCCGAGGAACATTTTGAATGTGTGGCAGTTTTCCAAGTTTCCTAATTATGTTTTAGTTTTCCAAGGCGCCTAACGGCGGGAAGGAGCTCCTTTGTTTGTCTGAATTTTCACGCCGGTTATTACCAGTTTAGGGTGACTGGCCACAAAAGTTCAACAGGAGGGAGGGGTGTAAAGATCGCCGTACATTTCTTAAAACTACAGTGTTCGACGAAATAACAGAATTACACAGGACTCATGCTGTGTTCAGAAAAGGACGATAAGGTGGGATTTTTTAATAACGCTGCACTTGTGCTTAGGCACTAAATATTTACATAACATGTCAAGGTTGTAATACTTTTGTTTTACTAAATTAATTCATAGGGCCTATACCTTGGCCTTTTTAACAGCTTTTAATCCACCGACTTCATATTCACAACGTTTACACAGCAAATCAAGTTAATAATATTGGGCGTTTACTTAGGCACGAAATATTAATTTATAGGCCCTACGCCTAGGCTTTTTTATTTGTTTTTACTCCACCGATGTCATATTCACAACGTTTACACATCAAATAAAGTTAATAATATTGCGCTTTTACTTGGGCACAAAATATTAATTTATAGGCCCTAGGCCTAGGCCTTTTGACGATTTTTAATCCGTCGACTCCATATTCATAGGGTTTATTTATCAACTCAAGTTAATAGCATTGCGATTTTACTTAGGCACTAAGTATTAATTCATATAGGCCCTGGACATAGGCCTTTTTAATACTTTTTATTCTACCGATGTCATATTTAAAAAGTTTATGTACCAAGTCAGGTTAATAGCATTCGCTTTTACTTAGGCATTCACTAGGCCTAGGACCAATGAATTAATAACTACTGCCTAAGCAAAAGTGCAATATGATTGTCTTCAGTTCATACATAAACGTTATGAATATTACATCGTTAGAATAAAAACTGTTAAAAAGGCCTATGCCAAGGGCCAATGAAACAATATTTAAAAGCGGAATATTATTAACTTGAGTTAATATGTAAACGTTATGAATATGGCATCCGTAGAATAAAAACTACTAAAAAGGCTTGGGCCTATGACCTATGAATTGATATTTAGTGCCTAAGTAAAAGCACAATACTTTTAACGTGGCATGGTATGTAAACTTTATGAATATGACATCGGTAGAATAAAAAGTGTTTAAAAGTCCTAGGTCCAGGGCCTGTGAATTGATATTTAGTGCCAAAGTAATAGCGCAATACTATTAACCTGACTTTTTTTTTTTTTTTTTTTTGATTGGAGGTTTAACGACCACCGTGAGCAACTCAATGGGCTATAAGCAGTCGCCCGTCCCTAATTTAGGGTCACTGGTTCCAGGGAAGGGAGAGAGCCAGTGCCGTAAGACAAACACAACATCCATGCCTCACCGGGATTCGAACCCGGACCCCTTACGGACGAATGATCAGAGGCCAACGCCTTAGACCACTGCGCCACCGGGGCGGCCTAACCTGACTTGGCACGTAAACTTTATGAATATGACATCGGTAGAAAAAAGTATTAAAAAGGCTTAGGCCTAGGGCCTATGAATTAATACTTAGGCCGAAGTAAAAGCGCAATGCTATTAACTTGAGTTGATAAATAAACGTTATGAATATGGAGTCGACGGATTAAAAACCGTCAAAAAGGCCAAGGCCTAGGTCCTATAAATTAATATTTTGTGCCTAAGTAAAAACGCAATATTATTAACTTTATTTGATGTGTTACCGTTGTGAATATGACATCGGTGGAGTAAAAACAAATAAAAAGGCCTATAAATTAATATTTCGTGCTTAAGTAAACGCCCAATATTATTAGCATGATTTGCTCTGTAAACGCTGTGAATATGACATTCACAGAATAAAAACTGGTAAAAGGCTTAGGGCCTGTGAATTACTATTTTGTGCCTAAGTAAAAGCGCAATATTATTAACTTGATTTGATGTGTAAACGTTGTGAATATGGCATTGATAGAATAAAAACTGTTAAAAAGGCCCCGGCCCAGGGCCTGTGATTTTAATATTTCGTGCCTAAGTAAAAGCGCAATGCTATTGACTTGTTTTGATACGTAAACATTATGAATATGAAGTCGGCGGGTTAAAAGCTGTTAAAAAGGCGAAGGTGTAGGGCCTGTGAATTAATTAAGTAAAAGAAAAATATTACCAACTTGACATGTTATGTAAATATTTAGTGCCTAAGTAACAGTGCAGCGTTATTAAAAAAATCCCACATTAGGGTCCTTTTCTGAACATAGCATGGATTATGCTGTAATTCTCGCTTGGCTTACATAGAACGTTTTCTCGAAATTTGTTTGGAGTTCCCAATTCAATTCTAAATGTAGGCCAAGAAACGGTAATATTTATATCCCCCTTCCCCGCACACACCCTTGAACTTTTGTGGCCAGTTGCCCTAAACTCGTATGAAACTATGAACCGACACGAAAATCCAGACAAAAAAAGAGCTCCTTCCCGTCGTTCAGACACCTTGGAAAATTGACACACATAATTCTGAAACTTGGAAAACTGCCACACATTCAGAGTGCTCCTCTAAAGAACGGCAATTTGTGTCTGGCCTCTTGATGAAAAGCATGTGGCAATCTTCCGGTGTGGCAGTTTTCCTGTCTGGCGGTTTGCAGTGAACTGTCTGTCTGAGCTAATCTCCTTCCTGACATTCCAGCATGCTTTCGAATTTCATCTACCCATCTCACACGTGGTCTTTTTCTGGGTCTTTTTGTGTTCCTTGGTGCCTTGTCTAATACATCATTAGTCCATCGGTGGCCCATTTTTCTAGGAATATGTCCGGCCTATTGCCGTTTCAGGGATTTCACTTTCATCATGATGTCTTCAACTTTGGTTATTTTCCTGATCCAAGAGTTCCTCTTCTTCTCCTTCGTAGTTAGGCCAGTATTATTAACTTGACTTGATATGTAAACATTGCGAATATGACACCCATAGAATAAAACTGTTAAAAACGGCTAGGCCAAAGGCCCTTGAATTAATATTTCGTGCTGAAGTAAAAGCACAATCCTATTAACTTTATTTGATGTGTAAACGTTGTGAATATGAAATTGGTAGAGTAAAAACTATAAAAAATGCCTAGGCCTAGGTCTTATGAATTAATATTTCGTGCCTGAGAAAATACCCAATATTATTAACTTGATTTGCTGTGTAAACGTTGTGAATATGGCATTGGTTAAATAGAACTCCAGTAAAAGGGCCTCGGCCTAGGCCATTGAATTAATATTTCGTGCCTAAGTAAAGGCGCATTATTATTAACTTGATTTGACGTGTAAACGCTGTCAATACTGCATTGGTAGAATAAAAACTGTTAAAAAGGCCTAGGCCTAGGGCCTATAAATTAGTATTTAGTGCCTAAGCAAAAGCGCAATGCTAGTGATTTTATTTTATACGTAAGCGTTATGAATATGAAGTCGGCGGATTAAAAGCTGTTAAAAAGGCCAAGGTATAGGCCCTATGAATTAATTAAGTAAAAGAAAAGTATTACAAACCTGACATGTTATGTAAATATTTAGTGCCTAAGCACAAGTGCAGCGTTATTAAAAAAATCCCACCTTATCGTCCTTTTCTGAACACAGCATGAATCATGTGTAATTCTGTTGTTTCGTCGAACACTGTAGTTTTAAGAAATGTACGGCGATCTTTATACCCCCTCCCTTCAGTTGAACTTTTGTGGTCAGTCATTCTAAACTAGTATGAGCCGGCGTGAAAATTCAGACAAACAAAGGAGCTCCTTCCCGTCGTTAGGCGCCTTGGAAAACTGCCACAACATAATTATAGGAATCTTGGAAAACTGCCGCACATTGAAAGTGTTCCTCGGAGGAATAGCACTTAGTGCCCGGCCCCTTAATGAAAAACGTGTGGCAGTTTTCCTGTGTGGCGGTTTTCCGGCAACCCCACAACACTAGGTAAATAATGAAAGTATGCCCCCCCCCACACACACACCTTCAGCATTCAAACAGTATGTCCAATCGACTTATTGGTATGCCCATGATGACAGTCAAAACGCCCATCTCGGACTTTTTTTCCTGGCCTTTTTTCCCTCGGACTTTATTTCCTCGGACTTTTTTTCCTGGCCTTTTTTCCCTCGGACTTTTTTCCCTGGACTTTTTTTCCGCGTTTATCAACAGTCTCGGACTTTTTTCCTCGGACGTTTTTACCTAGATTCCATGCCCTCATGTGTCGAGTTGTACGTAGCTTGTAAATGGTGAAAACTTCCGATCGGAACATAAATGCTTTATATTTTGCACTTTTGTTACCCCCCCCCCGACGGGTTTTCTGAGAGATAATTTGCAGACTTGTAGTTTGAAAACCTTGAAATCCTTTGCTGAGATGTAGATCATAAACATTTTTTTAAATAAAGAATTACATTAATTATCGCAATTAAGAAAATACGAAATTACGAAAACTTTATATGACTCAGATAACCAACCTCTGGGGGTCGTGGGCATGAAGCGGTCAAAAACGCAATTTTTATACGGCCCCTTAAAATTTTGTGGCCAGTTTTCCTACACCCAAGTTGTTTGGCTGCATCTTGTTTTAAACAGCGTGGAAATGGAAATGATGACCCGGAAATCTCCCCCACGTTTTATATTTTGTGTCAAATGCAATTTGTGCATGGTCCCTGACTGAAAAACGTGGGCCGCCCAGGTGGCGCAGTGGTCTAAGCGATGGCCTCTAGAAAAATATTACGAACTTGACATGTTATGTAAATACACTGCTGGACAATTGCTAAGGACGGATCATAAACGTCTATATAGCGCATAAAAAAGTAAGTGTGGTTGGATGCCAAGTGAAATAAAATAATGTCAGAATGCCAGGACATTACAAGAAAGACAATTTATTGTGCTCTGAAATCCAGAAGGCTTTAGAACGTGTTCAAGGGACAAACAGGCCATTTTGTGCAGAATACGTAAACGTGAAAAAAATGCAATTACTGTCAGCAGGCGTTCCGGCGTAAGATGTCAATACGGGATATGGCCACCATGGAGGGCGATGCAAGATTCCACACGTCGTGTCATGCTTTGCACAACATTATCAAGCAGCTGCTGGGGTAATTTATCCCATTCCTCTATCAGTGCAGGGATGAGGGTGTCCTTGTTTATTGGAGGGCATTGGCGACCAGCAAGACTCCTCCCCAAAGCATCCCACACATTTTCAATGGAATTCAGATCTGGAGAACGTGCTGGCCATACGAGGCGTTGAATATCCTCGCTCTCAAGACACTCCTGGACAGCGACTGTTCGATGACATGTTGCGTTGTCGTCCATGAAAATGAATCTATCACCGACAGCACCACGGAACATGCGAACATGAGGTAGCAGAACATCATTAATGTATCGTTGGCCAGTCATAGTCCCAGTTGGAAGCACATAGAGGGATGTACGGCCATTGATCATGATGCCAGCCCATACCATGACACTACATGTCGGATATCGGTCCCTTTCCTGTATGTTTGCTGGACAATATGCAGTACCACTTGTAACGTACCAGGAGATGTGACGTACCTGCCAGAAGGATGCACACGACATAAAGGCAGATAGGAATCAGAATAAAATGTGCGCGTAGCTCAATTGGTAGAGCAACTTGTTCCGGAATAAGCGGACTCGGGTTCGAATCCCGGCGTAGACCAAAAATGACGGAGAAATTTACTTCGTTATAATGGCGCCCGAACTATCCGGATGACCCGACCGTTCACAATCTCGCGATGGTGTGATGTTATTTCCACACCGTGAGATAGGAAAAATAAGAGCAGCACTTCGAAAAAAAAAAAAAAAAATAAGGGGAGATGATGTAACGTACCAGGAGATGTGACGTACCTGCCAGAAGGACGCACACGACATAAAGGCAGATAGGAATCAGAATAAAATGTCCGCGTAGCTCAATTGGTAGAGCAACTTATTCCGGAATGAGGGGATCCGGGTTCGAATTCTGGCGCGGATAGAAATGACGGAGAAATTTACTTCGTTATACACTATCACGCCAGATCAGTTGTCGTCGACAATCAGACGATAGACTGTATCTACTCTCATCTGAGAAGAGGACAGCAGACCAGTCGTTATCAGTCCAATTGCGATGTTGATGGCACCATTGCAAACGGGCGGTACGGTGACGTCTGGACAATGGGATGCACACAACAGGACGGCGGGCGTACAGTCCTCCTTCATGCAAACGTCTGGCGACAGTTTTTCGGAAGATCCGCTTGCCAGTAGCAGCCATAAACTGATTTGCTACCTCACTAGCTGTGCTGCGCCGGTGTCTTTTTGTTGATAGCACTATGTACCGATCTTCTGCAGGTGTCGTACTGCGAACACGACCTCCCCGTGGCGTTTGCTACACTCTCCATTTGTTTGAAATGATTTCCAAAGCCTTGAAACAACACTGTGGCTGACTTCAAACTCCTGGCAACATCTGTTATTTTTCGCCCTTCTTCAATCTTGCCAATAATACAGCCACGCGTAAAATCATCTAGGTGATGTCGGGAAGACATACTGAAAATTGCAAGTTTGCCAATTGATTCTTTCCCTTTCAACTTTGCGTTTGAACAACAACGGTCAATACGCGTCAAATCCTTTATATCTCTTATTAGCGCTATGACGTCACGAACAAGTTCGGCAATCCAAAATTTGCATACGCACAAAACGTCCTACTGTATCCCGCACTTATGCTAATTTCCACATTTTCCTGCCTTCCATTTTATGGTTGCTATCGTTGCTATTGTCATCCGTCCTTAGCAATTGTCCGGCAGTGTATTTAGTGCCTATAAGTAAAAGTGCAGCATTATTAAAAAATCCCACCTTAGGGTCCTTTCTGAACACAACAATTCGCGCTTGGCTTACATAGAACGTTTTCCCGAAATTTGTTTGGAGTTCCCAATTCAATTCAATTCTCAGTATAGGCCATGAAACAGCAATCCTTATCCCCCCCCCCCCGTCCCTTGAACTTCTGTGGCGCATTGCATGAAGTATGAACCGGCATGAAAATTCAGACAAACAAAAGAGCTCCTTCCCGTCGTTACGCACCTTGGAAAAGAGCCACACATAATTTGGCAACTTCGAAAACTGTCACACATTCAAAGTGTTCCTCGGAGGAACAGCAATTTATGCCCAGCCCCTTAATGGAAAACGTGCGGCAGTTTTCCTGTGTGGCTGTTTTCCTGCACGCCCTCCACACTAGGTAAATAATGAAAGTATGTCCCCCCGACTCCCACCACCCAACATTCAAACAGTATGTCAAATTGACTTATTAGTATGCCCATGATGACAATCAAAACGCCCATCTCGGACTTTTTTTCCGCGTTTATTAACAGTCTCGGACTTTTTTTTACCTGGATTCAATTAATACTTACGTCGATGGAGTTTCCAATTCAATTTTCATTTTCAAGTGACAATAGTATTTTGTTGCGCATGTCAGATTTTCACAATAATTCCGTTAGAAAGGTGATGTGGCAATAAAAAAAAAAAAAAAAAGACGGTACGGCCCCTGAAGTTTGTGTGGCTACTTGCCGGTTTGATCTGCTGACCGGATGTTCGTTGTTGTTCCCGTCCTCCGAAAGCACAGAGCCTGCTGTAAATGTTTCTTTTTACAGTAAGCACTCCAGAAGTTATTCCTTAGTCACACATATATGCCACATGTTGGGGCTTAAAACCGCTCTGTAACAAAACGTTTGTCCTCCACCGCCTGTGCGGGAGGATTACAAAAATATGCCTTGCCTGTCGGTAAGTTATACAAAGGTTTCTTCCGACAGAAAGCTATTGTGGAACACATGAGATGCTTAGTCTTCAGGGCATGTTAGCAATCCAATTAGTTTCACCGTTCACACGATAGAAATCTGACCTTTTAATGGTTTAGAAAGCTGGATACTTTGCGATTTCATAACAACAAAGTTGTTCTGCAAAAATAATAATAAATTAACTCAGTAGACTATAAGCAGTCGCCCATCCCTAATTTAGGGCCACTGGTTCCAGGGAAGGGAAAGAGCCAGTGCCGTAAGACAAACACAACATCCATGCCTCACGGGATTCGAACCCGGACGAATGATCACAAGCCAACGCTTAGACCACTGCGCCACCGGGAAGGCGAACGTAATTCAATTCATAAAGTTTACATGACACGTCAAGTTACTAATATTGTGCTTTTATCGTGGCACTAAACATAAAATTCATAACCCATAAATTAATATGTGCTTGAATAAAAGCGCAATATTATGAACTAGCCATGCAATGCAAACATTATTAATATGAGTAACCTTGTAAAATTGGGGAAGTCCCACATTTTATTATTAATGTTTTGTTCCTGAGAAAAAGTGTGACATCATTATTAACTTATAAATCTTACTAACATGGGTCACACATTGCTGATATGGCCCAGGACTTTGTTCATGTAACTAATGCCTGAGTAAAAGTGAAATATTTTAAACTTTACTAGTTAGGGCCTAATGGTACTTTTGCGGGGCCCAAGGCGAAGTTTCATTGCATTGTCTAGGGGAAAAAACAACTCATATTTTAATAAAATCGTTACGTGACGAAAGTATACCGCACAGCCAACGACACATACACACACGAAAAGCATCATAAAGAACATACAGGGCCCAATCCCTGAACCCCCGTTTTCGGAGAAGTTAAAAATTACTTCTAAGTAAACGAACAAATGTAAGTATAATTTAGGCTAATAGTGGATTGTCATATTCGACATTTGTGCCGTTCAGTGAAATATTTGGAGTTACCAGGGCCCCGAGCACAGCATCAGTAATTTAGGGGACCCTTCACTTTGCCCGTCATCCTTGAGAAATGAAGCCTTTTTTTTTTAAATTTCAGTTTTAGCTTTAGACAGGGCTTAATTTATGCACGGGCCTAGAGGGCCCAATCCCTGAACCCTCGTTTTCGGAGAAGTTAAAAATTACTTCTAAGTAAACGAACAAATATAAGTATAATTTAGGCTAATAGTGGTTTGTCATATTCGACATTTGTGCCGTTCAGTGAAATATTTGGAGTTACCAGTGCCCCGAACACAGCATCAGTAATTTAGGGGACCCTTCACTTTGCCCGCCATCCTTGAGAAATGAAGCCTTTTTTTTTTAAAGTTCAGTTTTAGCTTTAGACAGGGCTTAATTTATGCACGGGCCTAGAGGGCCCAATCCCTGAACCCTCGTTTTCGGAGAAGTTAAAAATTACTTCTAAGTAAACGAACAAATATAAGTATAATTTAGGCTAACAGTGGATTGTCACATTCGACATTGGTGCTGTTCAGTGAAAGATTTGGAGTTACCAGGGCCCCGAGCACAGCATCAGTAATTTAGGGGACCCTTCACTTTGCCCGTCATCCTTGAGAAATGAAGCCTTTTTTTTTTTAAAGTTCAGTTTTAGCTTTAGACAGGGCTTAATTTATGCACGGGTCTAGAGGGCCCAATCCTTGAGCCCCCGTTTTCGGAGAAGTTAAAAATTACTTCTAAGTAAACGAACAAATATAAGTATAATTTAGGCTAACAGTGGATTGTCACATTCGACATTGGTGCTGTTCAGTGAAAGATTTGGAGTTATCAGGGCCCCGAGCACAGCATCAGTAATTTAGGGGACCCTTCACTTTGCCCGTCATCCTTGAGAAATGAAGCCTTTTTTTTTTTTTTTAAAGTTCAGTTTTAGCTTTAGACAGGGCTTAATTTATGCACGGGCCTAGAGGGCCCAATCCCTGAACCCTCGTTTTCGGAGAAGTTAAAAATTACTTCTAAGTAAACGAACAAATATAAGTATAATTTAGGCTAATAGTGGATTGTCATATTCGACATTTGTGCCGTTCAGTGAAATATTTGGAGTTACCAGGGCCCCGAGCACAGCATCAGTAATTTAGGGGACCCTTCACTTTGCCCGTCATCCTTGAGAAATGAAGCCTTTTTTTTTTAAAATTTCAGTTTTAGCTTTAGACAGGGCTTAATTTATGCACGGGCCTAGAGGGCCCAGTCCCTGAACCCTCGTTTTCGGAGAAGTTAAAAATTACTTCTAAGTAAACGAACAAATATAAGTATAATTTAGGCTAATAGTGGAATGTCATATTCGACATTTGTGCCGTTCAGTGAAATATTTGGAGTTACCAGTGCCCCGAACACAGCATCAGTAATTTAGGGGACCCTTCACTTTGCCCGCCATCCTTGAGAAATGAAGCCTTTTTTTTTTAAAGTTCAGTTTTAGCTTTAGACAGGGCTTAATTTATGCACGGGCCTAGAGGGCCCAATCCCTGAACCCTCGTTTTCGGAGAAGTTAAAAATTACTTCTAAGTAAACGAACAAATATAAGTATAATTTAGGCTAACAGTGGATTGTCACATTCGACATTGGTGCTGTTCAGTGAAAGATTTGGAGTTACCAGGGCCCCGAGCACAGCATCAGTAATTTAGGGGACCCTTCACTTTGCCCGTCATCCTTGAGAAATGAAGCCTTTTTTTTTTTAAAGTTCAGTTTTAGCTTTAGACAGGGCTTAATTTATGCACGGGTCTAGAGGGCCCAATCCTTGAGCCCCCGTTTTCGGAGAAGTTAAAAATTACTTCTAAGTAAACGAACAAATATAAGTATAATTTAGGCTAACAGTGGATTGTCACATTCGACATTGGTGCTGTTCAGTGAAAGATTTGGAGTTATCAGGGCCCCGAGCACAGCATCAGTAATTTAGGGGACCCTTCACTTTGCCCGTCATCCTTGAGAAATGAAGCCTTTTTTTTTTTTTAAAGTTCAGTTTTAGCTTTAGACAGGGCTTAATTTATGCACGGGCCTAGAGGGCCCAATCCCTGAACCCTCGTTTTCGGAGAAGTTAAAAATTACTTCTAAGTAAACGAACAAATATAAGTATAATTTAGGCTAATAGTGGATTGTCATATTCGACATTTGTGCCGTTCAGTGAAATATTTGGAGTTACCAGTGCCCCGAACACAGCATCAGTAATTTAGGGGACCCTTCACTTTGCCCGTCATCCTTGAGAAATGAAGCCTTTTTTTTTTAAAGTTCAGTTTTAGCTTTAGACAGGGCTTAATTTATGCACGGGCCTAGAGGGCCTAATCCCTGAACCCTCGTTTTCGGAGAAGTTAAAAATTACTTCTAAGTAAACGAACAAATATAAGTATAATTTAGGCTAACAGTGGATTGTCACATTCGACATTGGTGCTGTTCAGTGAAAGATTTGGAGTTACCAGGGCCCCGAGCACAGCATCAGTAATTTAGGGGACCCTTCACTTTGCCCGTCATCCTTGAGAAATGAAGCCTTTTTTTTTTTAAAGTTCAGTTTTAGCTTTAGACAGGGCTTAATTTATGCACCGGCCTAGAGGGCCCAATCCCTGAACCCTCGTTTTCGGAGAAGTTAAAAATTACTTCTAAGTAAACGAACAAATATAAGTATAATTTAGGCTAATAGTGGATTGTCATATTCGACATTTGTGCCGTTCAGTGAAATATTTGGAGGTACCAGTGCCCCGAACACAGCATCAGCAATTTCGTGGACCCTTCACTTTGCCTGCCATCCTTGAGAAATGACGCCTTTTTTTTTTAAAGTTCAGTTTTAGCTTTAGACAGGGCTTAATTTATGCACGGGCCTAGAGGGCCCAATCCTTGAGCCCCCGTTTTCGGAGAAGTTAAAAATTACTTCTAAGTAAACGAACAAATATAAGTATAATTTAGGCAAATAGTGGATTGTCACATTCGACATTTGTGCTGTCCAGTAAAAGATTTGGAGTTACCAGTGCCCCGAGCACAGCATCAGTAATTTAGGGGACCCTTCACTTTGCCCGTCATCCTTGAGAAATGACGCCTTTTTTTTTTTTTTAAAGTTCAGTTTTAGCTTTAGACAGGGCTTAATTTATGCACGGGCCTAGAGGGCCCAATCCCTGAGCCCCCGTTTTCGGAGAAGTTAAAAATTACTTCTAAGTAAACGAACAAATATAAGTAAAATTTAAGCTAATAGTGGATTGTCATATTCGACATTTGTGCCGTTCAGTGAAATATTTGGAGTTACCAGTGCCCCGAACACAGCATCAGTAATTTAGGGGACCCTTCACTTTGCCCGTCATCCTTGAGAAATGACGCCTTTTTTTTTAAAGTTCAGTTGTACCTTTAGGCAGGGCCTCATTTATGCACTGGCATACAGGGCCCAATCCTTGAACCCCCATTTTTAGAGAGATTAAAAGTTACTTCTAAGTAGACGAATACAATAGAAATATAATTTACGCTAATAGTGCGCTGTCACATTTGGCATCGGTGCTGCTGAGACCCATTCGTATTTATTTTAGTAATGTCATTCAATAAAAAAAAAAAAAAAAAAGTACGCAACTTTAGGGTTTCAACGTGTGGTTTTTATTATTCTAACAATTAATTAAGGGGACACGTGCTGATAACTCAGAAATAAAATGAGTAAATGAATACACACCCGTACACACTAATGTGTTTATCGATAAAGCACAAATGTGTTTATTGCTGTTTAATGCTTTGTCATCGTGAGGGAAAATGATAGTCTCGAAACAGACACGAACAGTATCATGAAAACTAACGAAACCGCCGCGGTCAGACAAGGAAGCACGTCACACGATGTTGCTTCCTTTCCGGAACAACATTTTCGCGTGAAAAACTTTCTTACCTAACACGACCGAGCAGCCAGGGAGTTTTGACGTCACAGGAAGTTTCGTCATTTGACTCCCCCTTCTGTCACACCGTTCTTTCTAGCAGACGCCACTAGACAGGTTGTGCGGTGAAAGCAACTTACGGGCAGCGGGAACTTTACATGGCGGCTCGCGTTCGCTGCCGTTGAGAGTGAGTTTACTTTGGAGCGCTAAAACGAGATAAAAAAGCTTTCTATTCCAATTTTTTTGTGTGATGCTTCATTCCTCTGTTCTGAAGTTTGTATCCATGCCCTTTTTAGAAGATTCCGTCAAGAAATAAAGGAGCAAAGTAAGGGAGAAGTTGGTTCAGTTAGAGACCACTGATACCGTCAACAGCGATCTTCTTCAGCTCTTCCAGCCCCTCCTGTTTCGTCTGCTCCCTGCTACTCGATTATCTGCTCGGGTCTACCTTTTCAGCACCGATATCTGCATCCGATGCTTCTCAGACATTGCTTTGGGGTGTTCTTGGCCCAGTACTCAGCGTCGCACAACATCATTGCAAATGACGCTTCGAAGATTAACTCCTCAGTGGCAATCGGGCATTTTTTTCCACGGAACAATTCCAGCCTTTCGTTCTCCTTCTCAACTATTTCTTCAGTGTTCTCGGCTGAAGCGTGGGCCCTAATAACAGCGCTTGAATTTGCTCCCGGCCCGTGTGGTGGCCTCTTGCTGCTTACTGACAGTCGTTCTGTTCTTCCGGCTTTGTTGGCATTAAATCGCAAATCTCAAGACATTATCGTTCTTCTGCATGATTCTGTTCAACGCCTCCGCTCTTTCTACGAGGACATTGCGCTCGTTTGGTGCCCGGCTCATGTTGATCTTCCGGCGAATGAGGCCGCTGACGCTGCTCCCCGACGAGGCTTTGCTGAGGGCCTGGCCCTGTTCACCCCTCCCCCAGTTACAGCCTCCGACGCTGCTCGGCACAGTGGTAACATGCTCATCTCCGCTTCTGATTCAGCCTGGCTTCCGTCCGGGTGGGCAGAGCGATATCCGTTCATCAGCTTCCGTCACAGATGGCCTAGCGAACATTGTTAGTTCCTCAGCGATCATAATTCAGAAATTACGCACTGACATGGCACCTTTAAACAGCTACCTCTTTCTGATTCGGAACCGTTCTTCCCCGATGTGCTTCTGTGGTTCTGGGCCTGAGACTGTTCCTAACTTCCTCCTCTCCTGCCCTGCGTACAGCGCATATCGGAGGGTTTGTTTTGGAGGGACAACCCCTCCTTCCACAACTTCCGTCTCTACTCACACGTATTCCTTGTTGAACTTTCGGGACGCTTCCGTGGCAAAACGTAAAGTTCGGGCCTTGGAGAAATTTATTACTCTCTCAAGACGCTTCTCCTAGGGAACGCTCCATTTTAAACCTTCCTACTCATGAACGTGTCCTATGATGGACTTTTGTGATGCTGCCGTGGCTTCATATGCTGGTCGCCAGGAGGTTCACCTCCTTGGCTGGTCGTGCATCTTCGAGATTCTTGGTGATCAGGAGACATTTTCGCTATTACCGCATGGCCATCTAGTTGCTGTGAGGCACAAAGCTCAGTCTTTAGGCCTCAGCGTCTTATATAAAAAAAAAAAAAAAAAAATTAGTTGATTCTTCGCCTCAGGTTGGCAACAATGCATAATTCGTGCCATGGCCTTCATTCCAGGAGTTAAGGTTTATTCAGTTCGATCTAGAGATTGATTCTTAGTGTTCAAAGTAATTTAGATCAGTTGATGTCGTTTCGGATGCAGAATAGAGATTTGTCTATTGTATGAATTATGGCTAAAGCGTCGGGTAAGTATTTTATTTAATTGACATTTAATTTTTTCTCTAAATGAGTAAAGATATTTATTAATTTTTGCAGATTCAAATCATTGAAAGGGAAATTTGCAAAACTGGATTTTTTGTTTCGGGGTATAACGACCACCGTGCGTACCCTGATGGACTTAAGCAGTTTCACGCCGCTAAGTTAGGGCCACGCATTCAAAGGAAGGGAGAGAGCCACTATCATAAGACAAACACAACATCCATGCCTCACCGGGATTCAAACTGAACTGAACTTGGACAAGTGATCAGAAGCCATCGCTTGCCGCCCCGGTGGCGCAGTGGTCTAAGGCGTTGGCCTCTGATCATTCGTCCGTAAGGGGTCCTGGTTCGAATCCCGGTGAGGCATGGATGTTGTGTTTGTCTTACGGCACTGGCTCTCTCCCTTCCCTGGAACCAGTGGCCCTAAATTAGGGACAGGCGACTGCTTATAGCCCATTTGAGTTGCTCACGGTGGTCGGTGGTCGTTAAACCTCCAATCAAAAAAAAAAAAAAAAAAGCCATCGCTTAGACCATTAGACCACTGGGGCGGCTCTCACGGGATTTGGGATTTGAACCGGGAAGAATACTCATACTCTCGGAAGCTAGTGCTCAGGTCACTGGGATGGCCTGGAATTTTTTTTCCTTTTTACCAAAAGACTGGTACCGCTGCAAACTTTAGTTCTTTATTTCTGCAGAACATCGTTGACCCTGATATTACGGTGTAACTCAAAATTTATCATCAGGATTTTCCAGCTCTTGCTTTTTTTTTTTTTTTTTTTTTTTTTTGGACTGGAGGTTTAACGACCATCTTGGGCTATAAGCAGTCGCCCATCCCTAATTTAGGGTTACTGGTTCCAGGGAAGGGAGAGAGCCAGCACCGTAAGACAAACACAACATCCATGCCTCACCGGGATTCGAACCAGGACCCCTTTTGGACGAATGATCAGAGGCCATTGCTTAGACCACTGCACCACCGGGGGTGACCCAGCTCTGCTTAATAAGCCTCCCATCAAGTCCCATGCTTAGTGTCTGATTGGTCAGCATGTGTGCTGTTTTTTTTTTTTCCTTTATTGTAAGTTTAATGACTACTATGAGCAACTCAGTGGGCTGTAAATAGTCGCCCGTCCTTAATTTGGGACCGCTGGTTCCAGGTAAGGGAGCGAGCCAGTACCGTAAGACAAACATAACATCCATGCTTCACCGGGATTCGAACTCGGACAAATTATCAGAAGCCATTGCTTAGACTACTGCGCCACCGGGGCGGTATGCGCTATTTCCCTTTGCGGAAAACACCATGTTGCGCATAGATCACCAATATTTTTTTCGAGTTTTAGGGTTTAATGAGCAACTCCTAGGACCAAAAGCAAAGTTCTGTCCTTGTTTTAAGGCCACTGGTTCCAGAGAAGGGATACCTACAGTGCTGTTAGACAAGCACACCACCAATGTCTCGTCTGAGATTTGAACCTGGCTCCATTCAGTAAGATGTGACATTAGAGCTAAGTTCTCCGTTCTGGTGACTTCACATAAAACTAGCATTGGTTTTCAATGCTGTGTTGTGTGGTTTCAAACACTGATGTACCAGGCCATGAACCCGAGAGTGACCTTACAAAAGGGCGGAACTAGTCTTGTAGATAGCTTTACCCCATCTTGGAAGAATGGTTGGAAGCTGGCTCCGCATACCACTCAGCGATCAAGGCAGCTGTGCTTTTTTCAGGGAAGTGAGAGAGCCAGAATGTATGAGCAACTGTGTAAGCTATAAATAGTCCTGAGTCCTGTCTCTACTTTAGGGCCACTAGTTCCAGGAAAGTGACAATTTGTAGTGTTGTCAGAGAAACACACCATCCCATGCTTCAGCTGGCCTTGAACTATTTGCTCAAGATGGGATCCAGGTTCAAATTGTATGAGATATGGATGGTGCATTTGTCTTACAGAACCAGCTACCTGAAACCAGTGACCCTAAATAAATTATAGATGGGAGACTGCTTAAGCCCATTTGCTTGCTCACGGTGGTTGTTATACTCCACCCCACCACCCAAAAAAGAAAAACGTGGAGTTCAACCAAGGCCCATCTTTGATGAATGGCTAGGAGCAGCACCTCAGACCGAGCTACCAGGGCGGCTGGGATTCTTTCGTCTGTTGAAAAATTAAGTATAAAGTCAGTGCAAAGGTTCTGTGTATTATAGAAACGCATTGTGAGACTACTGTCCTTTGGCTGAGTTGTCTGTGGGTGACTTTTGGCCATGATAGGCACATGTTTGAGTCCTGGATAAGGTGTAGGTGATGTGCATGTTGCTTCTCTGGTGGAGCTGGCTCTGTCCCCTCTCTGGAACTAGTGTCCCTAAATTAAGGGCAAGTGACCGACTGCCTATAACCTATACAGTTGCTTGTTGTGGTCATTACCCCCCCCCCCCCCCAATGAGAGATGTTAGTGCAAAATTACTGTGGGTACAGACTAGTGGATATGGAATCAGCATTCAAATTACCCAGTGGTCCACTAACAATTGCCTAGTAAAAATTCCATCAGACCACAGGAAAATTTGTCACTGATCTGGGTGCTGCTAGTAAGTTTTTTTTTTTTACTTTGTTTTGGAATTTGTAAGTTTATAAAGAATTCGAGGCTTCAAGATATCCAAGTTTCGCTACAGCAGTTGTTGTTTTTTAAACTAATCCAGGTTTCACTATGATTTTTTGAAATTCGGATACTTAACTACTCAAAACCTGAATATCGGATTTCTGAACCAAATTTAGATTGTAGGAAACCAAAATTTTCATAAAACTTAAATATGGTTATCACAAATATGGATCTTTTATGTTTTTCAACTGGAGGTTGAACAATTTGTGCTCTGGCTTTGCCTGCCTGTCTTTCTTTCCACATGGGGAAACCTCCTACCTTTCTGACTGAAGCAAGGTGTTCCATGTAGGTGGCTTTTGGTATGTTGCAAAGTGCTTCATAATCATTGCACTGATAGTAGATAGTGCTTCATATCAGTGCCGTTATAGCCAGTGTACCATCCTGCATACAAAATGTATTGGTCTTTGTGCCATTTCTGGACCTGTAAAAATGAGTGAACTACCAACTTTTGGTATTCACTAGTCTTCAGACCAGTGAAGAGGGTTTTTTTTTTCAAATTTCAGCCGCTATGTAGCATGTTTCATGTTTTATTTATTAGTGCTGTTTGCATGAGTATTTCATTCTGTTCTAAATTTGCAATGTTATAGCTCCAGTGAAATGATTAGTTATTTTCTACATATACTGAAAATGCACAAGTTTTTTTTTTTTTTTTTTCACGGACCAGTGGCCATTTTGGCGGACTGGTGATTTGGAAATTTAAGTGGTCCTGAGGGTTTGTAGAAGAATCATACCTGCCAACAGTAGCAAGAGCCTTGTCAGTAGTTTATTATTGTGTTGCACACATAGATGCTTTTTTACGAAACAATCCATCTCTTTTTGTGAAAAAGAAATACGCACCGCAATGTCACAACAAACAAGGACACTAATGAAACAAACACATAGTTGATTCTGCTGGTGAGGGCATGATAGGTAACACTGCGGGATTTAAGTTTGACACTTCCACCAGTAAAAAACAGTCGGATGCATCCAGAATTCCGCTTGACAGACGAGAAATCTGAATTTCTAAAAAATGCATCACTTTTTACAAATTTTCTAGATTCGTCCCTTCGGTTTTCAGGAATTTCTCCCTCCCAAAGCTGGAGAGTGGGAACGTGGGGGGGGGGGGGGGTTACATTACATTTATAGGAGAAACCTCTGCCCCGTTCAGCTTCCTTTTCAAGCTGAAATAAAAATATTTATTTAGCAAAATGCTATTTAACAATAATACTGAACAGAGGCAACATCGCGAGAAAAAGAAATTATAATTACAGAAAAAATAAACTCTGTTGACCTTTCGTTTAAAAAAGTTTTGCAACGATGAAATTCTGTCCTCCAATGAGCATCCTTCCCCTCCCGGCACCCTCTGAATATCTGTTCACTTGTGCAGGGCTCGACAAATCCCGGGTGCCAGATGCCTAGAAATCTAGCCCTGAAGTTCAATTTTTTTTTTACTTCAGAATTTGTAATTTTTTTTTGATTGGAGGTTTAACGACCACCGTGAGCAACTCAATGGGCTATAAGCAGTCGCCCGTCCCTAATTTAGGGTCACTGGTTCCAGGGAAGGGAGAGAGCCAGTGCCATAAGACAAACAACATCCATGCCTGACAGGGATTCGAACCCGGGTCCCTTACGGACGAATGATCAGAGACCAGCGCTTTAGACCACTGCGCCACCGGGGCGGCAATTTGTAATTTGCAGTAAATACCGTAATTTCTGTAGTGAAATCCGTAAATTATCTGTTATATTGTTTTAAATTCATACCTGCCAACTATTATGGAATGTCCATAGTTTCTACGGATTTAGTTATCTGACTACGGAACTCACTGTCAAAACTACGGATTCTATGAATTTTCATTTTGTTTAATTTTTTTTTATAGTATTTTATGATGCACATGAGATTCTTAAGCGGATTTGCGGAATTCCGCTGTTTTGTCATCATTTAGATGATTCTTAAGATCAATGCAAAACTGAAGAGAATTGGGTGGGGCGGGAAGCTGTTTGCTGTCTGGGGATAGTATTTCGTGTTTCGAAAATGGTTGTTAAACGAAGTAAAAATGTTTGCTGTAATCGTAATTCCCCCCCCCCCGATGTTGCTAGCTATCATTTTATTGTATAAATGTTTTTATTTTAGCTTGAAATTGTAGGCCACAAGTTGTGAAAACGGAAGTTAGATGCCACGAAAATTTTCCCGTAATCTTCAGGCACAAGATTCTTTCCGGAATTCGAGGAATTCAGCCTTTTTCTTTATTATTTTGATCATTCAAACGATTGACGCCCAAGTGAACAGAAATGGGGAGGCTGGTGGTGTCGGAGGATGGGATCCCATCTTTATGAAACTTTCAAAAACTGAAGGTTGACCGAGTTCAGATTTTTTCTGTAATCGTAATTTCTTTTTCTCGCGATGTTACCTCTGTCCAGTATTATTGTTTGGTAACATTTTACTGCTTAAGTATTTCTATTTCAGCTTGAAAATAAGGGAAAAATTCCAAAACCAGAAGTCGGACAGAGCAAAGATTTATCCTGTATTACCCCCCCCCCCAGCCGATATTCCCACTCTCCTGCGTCTTTGTATGCCATGAAACAATACTATACTTGGGGCAAGGCTAACCTGACTATGGAGTTAAAGTTACGGAGTGTTGTACTTCCACTGCATAATATAGTTCCAGTTGAAAAGCTCGTGTTCGAACTTGAATTGAGACCTAAAAAGCACATGGATGTATATCGCTGTCGTAAATGTTCCACGTACGTACATAAAAAAAAAAAAAAAAAATTAAGATCCCATTTTCTGTCACGTTTCTAAAAGTACAAATATTCGTATTTTTGCAACGTCATTGTCACTTCTGTCTTGCTTCAGACAGGCTATACAGTATTAGTATACACAGAGTATATTTATTGAGCACGCTGGAGGTGAGAATTGAACCGGAGGGTAAAAGGGGAGATAATGGGTTGCGGCGGTTACTAAGCTCGTCTTGAACTTGGTATTTATCAGTACATCTAGAAACATAGTGCAGTCCAATGTATTTCTTGAAATTAAAAAAAAAAAAAATGCATACTGTATACATGTTTAATATGTAGCTAAAAAAATATCTTTGGAACACTTTGGGAACACTGAAAGTTTACATATAACTGATGAAATGGAATAGTAAGGAAGGTGTGTTATCTTATCCAATCAGATGCATTTTTAAAAAGAAAAAAATTGTTTGCCTGGTGGTTGGTAGTTGAGGGGGACATTGTGATGGAAGCATTTGTTTTCCCTCCCATCACCCATTTAGGGTCTTAGGGAGAAGGGTCTGGAGAAATACAGATAAACAAGAGATACAGACTTGTCGGTGAATCGGTTTCACAGCATTAACAGTGTAATCAGGTTAGCTTTATCCCGAGCATAGTTTTATAAAAATAAAATGTATCTGCGTACACAACCGTTGAAACAAAACTTGCTGCAAACCACAATAACAATAGAATAAGATAATTAAAAAAAATTAATGCAACATTAAATAATTGTTTAAAACATTACAGATTCCAAGAGGACAAAATAAGTACATTACAATTGAATGTGCAGCAATGTGTGTGAAATAGACCTTTATGGGAAAATATTAAAATATTGGACTTTTAAACCTCATAAAAACAAGACTAATTAAAGAAAGTTTTTATATCCAGAAAAACAGTTCTACCAATGAACCTTCAAAAATTATAAGCAGCATTTTCAACGACTGAATTTTTTTTTTTTTGATTGGAGGTTTAACGACCACCGTGAGCAACTCAATGGGCTATAAGCAGTCGCCCGTCCCTAATTTAGGGTCACTGGTTCCAGGGAAGGGAGAGAGCCAGTGCCGTAAGGCAAACACAACACCCATGCCTCACCGGGATTCGAACCCGGACCCCAGACGGACGAATGATCAGAGGCCAGCGCCTTAGACCACTGCGCCACCAGGGCGGCCAACAACTGAATTCAAAAATAGTACTCACAAAATCATAAAGAAGGAAGATTTTAATTTAATAACTGGCAACTGCAAGAGGAACCTGGCAATGAAATTTAAATTTTTTCTCTGTAAACGAAAATAGTTCCATTATAGTTTCTGTAAATTGAAAACAGGCCTTTATAAAATGTAGACCAGAATTGTCTGTAAAAACAAGAAAACTCAGAAGATGTAAAAAAATAAATGAAATTTCTTTAAATTAAAATAGAATTAGGCATATTAATCTGAGTAAAGCCTTGACTGAATGTTTTAATTGCTGTAATTTTTTTTTTTTAAATCTACGAGCTAAAACTATCTGCATAATGTACTAATAATTTAGGAACTATCCGTGTATGTACGTCCGTCTACATTCTGCTACTTTGGCCCCAAGTATAATTACTATTGACAAGGCTCTTGCCAATGTTGGCAGGTATGTAAATTTAGGTACTGGGGATAAACCGGTAAAGAAAAAAAAGGTACACCGGTTAACAAAAACCATAACGATCATTGGTGCAGCGTTTTAGAAATCAGCGAGGTGATTGTCCGGAGATGTGGTGTTATTGTAAAAGTTCTGAAAATGCGGTAACAGAAAAAATGTAACGCAGCACGGAAACAGAGGACTGCAAAGAGATCGTAAGAATATTTTTTTTTACTTACAAAAATTCTGACAGAGAATATGACGCAATGAAAGGGGGCACTATTTGCACTCACGGAAGCCTGTATGCTGTGAGAAAGAAGCTGCAGAGCTATTCCACGCCACGTAACCATTTTGCAAATATCGCATTCGTTAGTTTTGCAGCGCTAATCATATTACTTATTTTTTTTATTTTATTTTTTTGCTATTCAGTTGAGACATATTCAGAAAAGAGACAAATGCTAGGGATTCTCCGTAATTTATATGGATTTTTTAGGTCTAACTCAGGGTTCCCGATAGCGTGTGCAGACGCTCGTTTCCCGCAAAGAAATTTGAATTCGCGCAAGAAAAATAAAGTGACACGCGAAATGGGCGTGCGCAAAAAGATTTCAATCGTGAGCTATTAGCATGGAAAATCTACGAAGGCGATGCCGTTTCAGATCACGTGTGCCGTTTTCACGACGTCACGGTACAATCCTATTGTTCAGTCACATTTGCCGATTTCATGACGTCACGGTACAATCCCAGTATTTCCCTTCCGGTTGTGTATATAAACGGATTACGGGATAATCCGCGTAGAGAAGCCGCGAATGGCTGAGTGGTTAGCAGTTCAGACTACCAATGCAAGGTCCTCAGGTTCGATCCTGGGCTGATCTCGCGGAGGTGGTGTGATTTGCTAACAATCACTGAATATTCACCGTGCATCGGATGAGCACATTAAGTGACGGCCCCCAGGCTGGACCCACTGGTTAAATGGGTATCCTTTCCTATGCCCCTCTTGAAATTCTCACCCCTCTATGTGCAACATCGTACTTGTACGGTGGCGCCATCTGCTGTACTCTAATCTCACTACAAACTGTTCTGTCAAAGTCGCTAGACTTGCTCTCATTCCTTCCGTTTCTGTGTCCTGCCCAAAAGGCAAACTCGCTGTAGGTGGCTGGGGCCTAAAATCTACTCACTGTGGACGGAAGTCCTACAAGAAAATGACTCATACTTGCCTGGATCCGCGTAGAGTGCAAGGAGACTAAAGTCCATGCGCTGCTAAGGTTGCCAACAATTACGGTTTCGGTCACGTTATTACCGAATTACGGACAAGTTGGAAGAATTGCGGATTTCGATGTATTTCGTAAAAGTTCTGAATTTTGTGTCCTTTTTTTTTTAAAACCACGGTTTAACCTGTAATCGCATTTGGCGAATATATTTATAGTTTTTTTTTACCCAAATGCGAAAACTATTAATTGGTCCCGTTTCTAAGTAAGCGCCTTTGAAATTCAGATATTGGATACATCGGCAAAGCCAATATCGGACGGATATGGGGTGAAGAACGGCCAGAGGATATTGGATGCATTGGCAAAGCCGATATCGGGAGAAGAATGGCAAAGTGATATTACATAATAATTCGGAAAAGTCGATATCGGTGCAATGACGTCCGCATATACCTGCCAAGTGTTCTGGATTTCCCGAAAGTTTTACGGAGTTTTGAGTAGTTTTACGGTCGGAAGATAGTTTCTTCCGGATTTTCGCTAAAATAGCTTGTGAATTTTATTTTTACTGATGGAAATTGATATCGTTATTGTCGCTTAGTGTAAACTCCTTTTGTTTTATTATGATCTGATAGCGATTGAACCTTATGTTATCTCATGTTTCTAGCTGAGAGCGATCGCACACACCCCTTCCCACTAATCCTTCCAAACTTGCTCTCCCTCAGTGTTGCAATAGCTGTGCTAATTGCGCCAAAGTGTGAAAATTTTTTTAATTCTGCGCCATGCAGAGTTCGCCAAAATGCGTAATTACGCGTCTAGTACACATCAAAAAGTGTGTTTACGCATCGAAATTTTACCAACGCGTGAAAATACGCAACAGGACGGTATTTCGTCTTTCAAAAACGGAAGTAAACGAAATAAAGATTTCCATAATCATTTCTTTTTTTCTGCGATGTTGCCTCTGTCCAGTATTGTTGTTATACATCACTTTATATTCCAAAAATATTTGTATTTCAGTTGGCAAATGGAGGGAAAATTTCCGAAAACGGAAATTCGCCGGCGCAAAAATTTCCCTGTAATCTTCAGGCATGAGCATGCAACAGCTTCGAGAAATTTCTCCTTTTCCGTCATAATTGGAGTTTTCCTCGAGATCGATGCATAACTGAACAGAAATTTCTGGGCAATTGGTAGCGAAGGAGAATGTTTTTCACTGGAAACTTTCAAAAACCGAAGTTTCGTCTTTCAAAACTTTCGAAAACGGAAGTTAGACGCAGTGAAGATTTCTCCCATAATTGTAATTTTTATTTTTCATGCGATGTTTGTTCTGCCTAGTATTGTTGTTAAATATCATTTTATTTTGTGAATATTTGTATTTCAACTTGAAAATGGAGGGAAACTGTTCGAAAATTGGACGTAGCAAAGATTTCTTCCGTAATTGTATCCCCCCCCCAACGATGTTTTGAACATGTATCCTGTATTCTTAAATTGCCCCACCCCCCAAAATAAGGTTTGCATTTCAGCTTGACAAAGAGAGGGTGGGGGGATAAAGATTTTTCCCGTAATCGTTATTCTTTTTCCTGAAAACGAAAGTGAAGAAGCTGAAAATTTGTAAGAATTGATGCATGGTGTTCAAAAGTATTCCTATTCTCAAAGTTACACTATTCATCCTTTATCTAAAATAGCGCTATCAGGCATTCGTGATAGAAAAAAATGTCATCCAAGGTCATTAAAAAAAAAAGTCACTGTCTTGTCATTGCTTAAATGAAATCAAGTTATTTCTAAAATTGCATCATTCAATTTAAAAAAATTCAAAACCTTGAAAATCATCACCATTTCTGAACTCCATCTATGAGTGACTGATACAGAAAAATAATTGAATACAAGTATCATCAAACATACTGCTAGCACATCCATACCTGCCAGGTTTTATGATTTTCCCGTAAAATTTACGGAAACATACTTGTTTTACGGGCAAAATGTTAATTTTACGGATTTGGTGATTTTCCGAGATTTATTTTCCTTTTTCTGATGATTTTGCACCCGCTATTCAAACTTTATTTACCTTAATCCATTCAAAGTAAGGCACCGATGTAAGCTACGAACAACTTTTCAGTTATTATAATAAGCTTTTTCGTAATGTGTTTATGTGGGAACATTTGCAGCAGTTTTCTCCCCGTGTTAGGTTTTGCATTGTTTCAAACACCGAAACTTGTGCCCGCGTAAACTGATAAGGATAACAACCAGCTGGGCTTGTTTAACCTTGGGGCTTGGTTTCTCTCTTGCTGCCCCCCTTCCTTTTCAGGTAATGCATTCTTTCTCTCCCGGGTCGCAACTTCTGAGGAGGCCTAAGTGGGGTGCGACTTGCATTGGAGCAACAAGCACTTGAGAGCAGATGTTTTTGCTACTCCCAGTTCAAAATGCGATCTCAAAACGTAGTTATCGTAGAAAAAAAAATTCAAACAGATTTTAAATCTGTGTAATTTTTAAACCCAAATCTATACCCAGCATGATGAAATTAAGCAAAAGCTGTCAGTTTTGTGAAATTGAAAATTCATTGGGTCATGGTTTCGTAACTTCTTCTCTGGTAATAAATTTGACCTAACGAAATAATGCTAAGAGGAAGTTAAAAGAAAAAAAAAGTCCAATGTTCATTCGAGCCTGTGCTTCTCCAGCAGTGATTTATTTTGCTCGTCCGTTAGTAAGTTTGTACGCTTTCCAACCGTGCTTTATTTCATCTCTCGATAACGTGCATAAAAATATCTTGGCTTGATTCAACCAAATTAATATCTTGTGGTACTATTTTTTTCCTCTGCAAATTGCAGCTCTTTAAAGAAACTATTACTGTTTTACTATAGCGGTTTTACTTGCATTTTTTTTTCAAGTGTCAATAAATTTATTATTAGTGATTCTCTATGAGCAGCAAAATAAAAGGGGGGGGGAGGGTACTATAAAACTTTCCATGATGCGTATTCTGCGGAGTTTCCTGTGTATTACAAAATCTTCAAAAAATGGAAAATATGCATTTTGCTCTACGTGTCGATGTAATTTCAGCGTTTCACATGGTGAAAGGAATATTACTAATCATATAGCACCAAGCATAAATCTAATGTTGACTGCGTGGGGAAAAAAAAAATACGAAATTAACTTCCTTTGTTAAAAGTTATAATGAACTGGATAAGATTCGTGCGAAGTGTTTATTCACTTCGTTTTTAGTTGAGCATAATTTACCAATTAGTGTCACTCAATTATTTCATTTGACTGTCTCATTGTGCGTCTCTCCGTAAGATAATCCTTGCATGAAAATGGTATGCTTTTGAAAACATTTTAGTTTGTTCCGTGACGGCATGGGATACGATCCTATTGGATTTGGGGGTCAAAGGGTGGAACATCCTTCTCTTAAGATGCAAATCTCCATAAAAAGAAATTTTTATCTCTTTATAGATCATAATGATAGCATAGTAATGAGAAATTATGTATAGATTCAATTTTAATCTAAATAAACGTGCCAATAAATTCAAACATCTGCTATGTTCTGTAGTATCAATTAAAAGTTGATGCTTGTTTCAAAGGTAACACATAGTTTTTTAATCGATATGTTCAGTACATTTAATCAATATACGTGACAAGTAATTTCATTGAATATATCGATTAAAATTTTCATCGAACATATCGATTAATTTTTTTTTTTTTACGGATTTCGGTTTCTGAAAGTTGGCAGGTATGCACATCCCATACATTACCGCTCTCCCCTAATAATAGATAATCATAAATTAACAGTTCTGGTACTGTCTCAAATCTTGATTTTTGCAAGCAATCTTCTTGATTTAGGAATTGGGGGGGGGGGGGGGCAATTGTGGTAACATACTTTGATAATCATTGCAAGCGAGTGAGATGCATGCTGCTCTCTTTGCCATGCCTAAAAACCAGTTCAACAGGTGAAAATATTGCCAAATTGTGTCTGAAGAATTTCAGTATCTTGGTATTCCGTGGATGAACTGTCTTGCCTTATGTGATAAGACTCCTGTTATGGTGGGGAGAAAAATTGGTGGCTCTCTGAAAAAAATAGTGTCTCTCTAAAAATGAAACTCATTATCAAGGTTTGTTAATCTTATTTTATACTTAAATACTAATTTTTTTTGTAAATATTTCTTTATTTGTATTAAATAATTAACTAATAAAAAAATAGAGAAACCTATAATATATAATTTTATTATTTATAAAGTGTAAATACGCGCCGCTGAACGCACGTTGATATCTCAGTTTTTGATTTTGAGAAGTTGGCAGCTCTGATATTTGTTCTTACTATAACACAATGGAAAAGTTCCTCATTAGAAAGAGGAAGCATTCTACTGACGATTCTGCAAGTTCGGCATCCAGTGCTACGATTTTAAACAGTGAAATATTGCCTGAGAGATGTAGTGAGGCTGTTCCTGATGTACCTCCAACTAAATTTTAAAAAATTTTACCTTTAAAAAGAAATGGCGCAAAATGTACGACTGGCTTGAAGTCGAAACCGACGAAAATAAAACAATTTTGATGTTTTGTTCATTTTGCAAGGCGTCATCAAAACCAGCGTTATTTGCAAAAGGTAAGTTAATGCCATTCATTATTTTATCAATATATAAATGGTCTGTTTTTTCTCATCTGAAGAACTTTTTTCTAAAATTTGGCTCATACTTGTATTGACACTTTATTTTATTATTCATTGTTGTGAAAGGAGCCAATTCGCTCAAACGCTTTTGGGTTGGGAAGTAAATATCCTCATCGGTGTCATGCAAATTTTGTTTTGAAGTTGTTAGACCACTTCAAAGATTTTGAAGATTTGAAATGCCTGTTGAGCGAATATCCACATATTTATTCTGCTAAAAAATAGCTATGCTAGTTTTAAATTTGCAGATGTTGCAGAACTTTTCATCTGCAGGTATAAAGATGTGTATCCAAGCACAGTGTTGTTGTATGAAATTGCTTTGGTTGTGCCAATAAGTTCTGCATCAGTAGAGCATTCTTTTAGCACACAAAATCGAATAAAAGATAAATTTTGCAACAGATTGAAAGAATAAACTTTAAAAAATTTGATTCGAATATTAGCAGCAAATGTAACACTAAAAAGCTTTCCATTTCACAAAGCTGCTGAAATATTTAATAACAAAATTAGAAGATATGTATAAAATATTTATATTATTTTTGTTTGTTCATTTTTCCCCCATAAATGTAGTATTTTTCTAAGTTTACAATTGCTTAAAAATCACCCCTGATTTTTCAAAATCACTCCCAGAAAAAAAAGCCTGGGGGACATTTTCACCCGTTTCTGGAACCCTGGCGAGAACCCTGTAACTAATGAACTATGGTAGTGCTGTTTAGTTCTTTATTTACTCAAAAGTAACACAAAAGTATTTAAAAATTATGATTACTTTTTTTAATCAGACAATTGTTTCTTGTATCTTTGAACTTCTGAGTCAGTCATTCTGTGAATCACTTTTTCCATCGGAAATTATGGTTCACAATTAATTAACATGAGAAGTGTGGATTATTACGAAGCTTTTTTTTTTTTTTTTTTTTTTTTAATTCCATGGCGGCGATTCGTCTCGGCATGGACTCGACTAGACACCGGAGGCGTTGAGAAGCCATACGCATCCACGACCTCTGAAGAAGCTCCCACAGTTCATGCAGATTTGATGGAGGGGGGGGGTCAGAGCCTCAAACATCTCTCTTGATGGCATCCCAGATGTGCTTGATGGAATTGAGGTCAGATGTGACCTAGCTGACCATGGAAGCGAGGTCACGTCGGTGGAGTGTTCATCCAAGCATTCGGATACAATTCAGGAGCGATGGCACGGTGCATTGTCTTTGTTTCAAGGTCCCTTTGTTTATTTTATTATTCATTGTTGTGAAAGGAGCCAATTCGCTCAAACGCTTTTATTCATTTTATTATTCATTGTTGTGAAAGGAGCCAATTCGCTCAAACGCTATTCTTTGCAACAGATTGAAAGAATAAACTTTAAAAAATTTGATTCGAATATCAGCAGCAAATGTAACACTAAAAAGCTTTCCATTTCACAAAGCTGCTGAAATATTTAATAACAAAATTAGAAGATATGTATAAAATATTTATATTATTTTTGTTTGTTCATTTTCCCCCCATAAATGTAGTATTTTTCTAAGTTTACAATTGCTTAAAAATCACCCCCTGATTTTTCAAAATCACTCCCAGAAAAAAAGCCTGGGGGACATTTTCACCCGTTTCTGGAACCCTGGCGAGAACCCTGTAACTAATGAACTATGGTAGTGCTGTTTAGTTCTTTATTTACTCAAAAGTAACACAAAAGTATTTAAAAATTATGATTACTTTTTTAATCAGACAATTGTTTCTTGTATCTTTGAACTTCTGAGTCAGTCATTCTGTGAATCACTTTTTCCATCGGAAATTATGGTTCACAATTAATTAACATGAGAAGTGTGGATTATTGGATTATTACGAAGCTTTTTTTTTTTTTTTAATTCCATGGCGGCGATTCGTCTCGGCATGGACTCGACTAGACACCGGAGGCGTTAAGAAGCCATACGCATCCACGACCTCTGAAGAAGCTCCCACAGTTCATGCAGATTTGATGGAGGGGGGGGTCAGAGCCTCAAACATCTCTCTTGATGGCATCCCAGATGTGCTTGATGGAATTGAGGTCAGATGACCTAGCTGACCATGGAAGCGAGGTCACGTCGGTGGAGTGTTCATCCAAGCATTCGGATACAATTCAGGAGCGATGGCACGGTGCATTGTCTTGTTTTGCAGGATGAGGTCCCCAGTGGGATGTTGAAGACGCACAAACAGGAGCAAATGGTCGTCCAGGATATCCCGGTAACGTTGACCTGTGAGGGATGATGTCACACATACCAGGGTTTCCCATTTGAGTCCACATAAACAGTCCCCAGACGAGAATGCCCCCCCCCCCAGCTTGAAGAGTACCCTGCTGGCAAGACGGATCCATCGCTTCATGTGGTTTGCGCCGTACTCTTATCTTGCCATCTGCATGTACCAACGTGAATCTCAACTCATCAGTTCGGGCAACATTTTCCCACATGTCTAGGGTCCAGTGGCGATGTTCCCGCGCCCATGCTAATCTTTGCACCCTGTGATGTGCGGTCAGCAGCGGTACCCTCATGTGACGATGGTTTCTGTACCCCATACCCCATAGCGAGGAGATGGTTCTGGATGGTGTGGCTGCTTACACGTTTTTGTGCACCAGCGTTAAATTCCCAAGCAGGGCGCGATTTCACCGATTAGCAACTAGCAAATAGCTAGTGAAAAATCGAATTTGCTAGTGAAAAAATGGCAGTAGCAAATATTGCTAGTAAGGTAATTTCTTTATTTAAAGTAACCAAAAAATCATTATTAATCCACGAAGTTTACATAACAGTTTCTATTATCACTTGTTAAAACAGCGACGATCAGCGATTCTCTTTCGCCAATTTCCTTTCGACACTTAATACCCATCCTCCCCATATCTTTCATGCCTTCCAAACTGTCGTAGAAGCGCGTTTAAACTCCTCTCCATCGTGCCCTCATTGGTCTATTACAGAAACTGAACGTGACGTCGGCAATGGTTGCTGTGACAACCCAGAGCTATGGGATGGATCGGTTGTTTGACCACCTGCTCTGCCACCCTCCCTTCTTTTGCCCCACAAACTTTGTCCTCAACTCCTGTCGTACCCTAAGCCAAGCGATCGCCTACTTCCACAAGTCTTGATAGTCGTGCATACATCAAATACTGCGCTCTAATGTTCAGTGATGAATAAGCAAGAATAATTCCACTTATTCGGATGGTATACAAAACCGAGAGAAGCAAACCAAAATGTTACTGGAAAATAGCCTGCCAACACTGGCAAAAGTCTTATCCATAGTAACTAGCCTTATTGCGTGGCATAGATAGACGCTTTTTTACGAAACGTGTTCGTGGAGGGGGTAAACGATTACGGAAGGAACTTTTGCTTCATCTGACTTCTGGTTTTGGAAATTTTCCTTGTATTCTCAAGCTGAAATACAAATATTTATCCAGTAAAATGTTAATGAGCAATAATACTTGACAGAGGCAACATCGTGAGAAAAAAAAATTATGATTACGGAAAAATCCAAATTCCGTCGACCTTTCGTTTTCTAGTTTCGTAAAGACGGAATTCCTTGAATTCGCGGAAGAATCTCGTGCCTGAAGATTACAGAAAAATTTTGCAGCAGCCAACTTCCGTTTTTGCAAATTGTTCTCCACAGTTTCAAGCTAAAATGCAAACATTTATGCAATAAAATGATATTTAACAACAAAAGCGGACACAAAGACAACATTGGGAGAACAATTTGCGATTACGGCAAAATTTTCTTACTCCGTTTCACTACTGTGTTCTTAAGTTTTGAAGCACGAAATTTCGTCTTCAGATGGAAAACGACCCACCCCCACCCCTCTCCCAAATATCGATCTTCAGAATGATCTAACTGATGACAAAAATAAAAAAGCGGGATTCCGTGAATCCATGTAAGAATCTCGTGTATATCATAAAAATAATAGCAAAAGAAAAATTTGAAACAAAATGAAAATTTGTAGAATCTGTAGTTTTGATAGTGAGTTCTGTAGTCAGACAACTAATTCCGTAGAAACTACGGCATTGTGTGGTAGTTGGCAGATATGAAGTGTGTAGAAGTTTAGCAGAAATTTGTGCGATATTTCCACTTAGTACTGCATGCTGTGAGGTGGGATTCAGTTTTTTAAAAAGAATACAAGGGGATTGGAGGAACAATTTGTCTGTTGAAACTTTAAATGCTCTGATGACAATTGGAATACTGTAGAAGGGCCACAAGAAGATTTTTAATCCACGGTCAGCAGTTATAAAGTGGTATGATGACAAAGTCAGACACCCTGAGTGTAAACCATATGGGAAGAAATCTGAATTAGAATGTCAGTGAAATATATTCACGTGGTATGAGAATTTGTTAGAAATTAATAATAAAGATAGTCACTAAACTTATCTAAGATTCTATTCATTATTCAAAAAGGTAAGTCAAAATATTTATACACATATTTAAATTTCTGTGTAACTTTATTAGAAAATAAGTTATGATGTGGTTTAGTTTTATTGCTAGTCATGCAAATGTTTTGCTAGCAAACTATTTGGTCACTAGCAAAATTTGCTAGTGAGCAAAAAAAGATGAAATCTTGCCCTGTTCCCGAGTGATTTCTTGCAATGTGGCCCGTCTATTCGCTGTTACAATGCGAGCTAGCCGACGATGATCCCGCTCATCCACTGTGGTCCACACGCTGTTGTCCATGGCAGTTGGCCCTTGCAGGGATGGTTTTACCGGATTCGATGCACTCACGGTGCACCCGTGACACAGTGGCTCGTGAAAATCCCAGTGCCTGCACGACTTCCGAGATGGAGTGACCCATTCGTTGGGCCCCGACAATTTACCCACGATCAAATTCGCTTAGATCCTTCGTCTTACCCACACTGCGCCCGACTCTTACCGATTCCCGTGGCATCACTCCTTATATTGTTGGATCGCTGCATATGTCATGTCTTTTCCGTTTACAGGGCCGCCCACAGCGCCACATTTGCGTGACGCCAGCTGTCTCTAATTCAATTGCTCTTCAGTGTATATGCTGCAGCAGATTATACGTCAGATTTTTTTTTCCAGCACCTGTGGTTCATACGTCGCTGCAAATCTTTGGAAGAAATCTTTTTCTAAATTTTATGGTCTGAAGATTATACCAACGACAATGCAGTACTATGAATTAATGTGTACAAAGCATGACTTCCCCAAATGTTTTAACAAAATCAAAATATAAAATATATAATTTTTTGAGAGCAGCAATTGGAATAATGGGAATTAAAATTCTTAAAATACAGATTGAACCAGCATATAAGTAATTGGAATAAAAAAAGAAGCTAAGACCGCATTAACCCAGTACTGTCTGGAAAATCATCATTATCCAAGGTTTGAAGATATTAAAATTATTAAGAGATGTAAAAACGAAAGGCAATTGCGTATTGCAGAATCAATATTAATCGAAAAAACAGATTAAGATTATGGATTATGCAACATTAATGAGCCTAGCAACTTAAGTGAACAATGGAGGGCTTTAATAAAAATAGAGCAACAGCTAAAAGAGGAGAAAAGAAAAAGAGCAATAATGACAATAGATGGCGCCAGAGACACAGAGATTGCGACTGAGACCCGAACCTCAATAAATCGGCTCACTTGAGCTGTGGTAGGCGGGTGAGACACAGCTGCCTCCTGATGAAGACAGTGCCTGTTGAAAGCGCTAGAGAGTTGTGTATGACGGGCTGAATGAGGTTGGCACATGCAATAGGGTTAACACTGAGTTTGAAACGGATTGAGCACTTTTTTAATCACAGTTGACAAATGGTTTAACTGCCTGTGAATGTATATAGTGTAAATATGTACATAGTGTTTTTAACGGAATGTATGAATGAATGGTTATAGTGTGTGTATGTGTGAGGTTTTTTATCGGATGACAAGCTATAGTTACGTTTCATATGGCAGAAAGAAACCTGCGTGTGTTGTTCAGTAAATAATAATAATAATAATAAAAAAAAAAAAAAGAGATAGTACGGCGGTTCATCCCCGGAAGAAGAAAAATCATAGGCAAAGAGTCAGTTCAACCTCAGAAAGCCAACAACAATATAATTGACGTGCTGTGGAAGTGTTACAAGATGAAAAATGACCGGGATCTTTCGGGTAAGTGAATGGTTGTTTTTATAGAATATCATTAGTGAATTGCACATAAATATACGCACTTTGCAGGTGATTGATACCTAAAAAAGGGCAAATATTATGATTAAATGATTTAATGATGATCAACTTTAATGGCCCCTCATCTGAATTTGACCCTTCAAAGGCTATTGACAGGTGGTATTTTGGTGCTAAAACCACAAGACATATTCATGGCCATATAGGGCATCTGGGATTTAGTTCTGGGATAGGGCATCTGGGATTTAGTTATCTTACAATGCTCTTTTTTTTTTTTTTTTTTTTTTTTTTAGCTTTTACTCAGTAATTTATTTCTATCTCATTTGTTTAAAAAAAGTTTCCACATTTCAATCCTTCAATTGCTGCACAATATCAGCTAATATTAATATAATTTAATTGAAAGCAATATCATAAACAGTCTCCATATTATAGGAATTGTGAAAAATCACCAAGGCATATAACTGCAATTTAAATGTCCCGATTGAATTATCACCAACATGGTTGAACATGATAAAACAGGAAAAACAACAAATTGCCCAAATAAGATCTAGTCGACAAATGAAACAAAGATTAAAAAACAGGATGACACTAGATGATGCCAGCGACGTTCTACGTGATGAGCATGATGATGACGCAGACGATGGAGAGGGCAGCACCGTCGATTTAATTAATAGTTAACATGCAAGGAACAGTGCAGCACGAGATCTCCTTGAAAATGGCCACGAATGAGTGTGCTGAAACGCGCGTCGGAAATTGGAAATTTCGGGATCTGGATTCCTCGGTGAAAACTGTTTTGCATATTGTTCTCAGTCGAATTTGAGGTTGGAATAATGGATTTTTATTTGGATTTTATTACTTTCATTTGGATTAATTTCTTTCAAGTTCTGTTTTGAGGACAGGGTTTTTGTGTTTTCGATAAAAGATTTTTATGGGTTTTAGATATCATAAATACGTCATTGTTGCCTACGGGGAACGTCCATTTTATGGAACTTCGACTATGCAGTTTTTTGTTTTTGAGTGTATACTGGGAGCAACTAATCAAAAGGAGACTGCAAACCAAGAGGTAACAAGGTTATTATTTTAACCCTATCATTCATCTTCTTTTAAGAAATAAGTTATATGTTGTTTTTTGTTCATATTTTAAATAAATATACCATTCACCCTCAATATGACACCACCAGAATGAATAAGAGATTAAGAAGTCCAGATATCGTGGTTTTCAGCGAACTTGTATAAAAAAAGTGAAGAACAGAAAAAATGACAGGACTTCCATGATATCCTGCTAATGAACTTAACACCTGCTTTATGTTCATAAGTAAATTGAAAGACAAACATAAATTCAAAGACATAATTCTAAAGAAATTATGAGTCATTCAGCAAACTTACTGCACGTTGTGGTTCTGGAACTGAAATATCTTTGTGATTTCAACAAGCACCTAGACGTAAGGTATGTTTCTTATCGATATGTTTCATGTTATTTGTCAATGGTATGTAAAATACATTCTACTCGATTATATATTTTTATCCTGCCCAGATTTCTTAAAATTGAGAGTAAATAAGAGGTAAAAACAATAAACCTTAAGTTTTTCCCTTTCTGTTTATTGATATTTTATCAACTTTAAAGAAAATGAATATCCCCCCACCACCGCACCCCCGCTACAACCCTGGCTCCTAAATCTGAAGGCCTGGGTATGTTGTACCATTCTTCCTGCAGAAACTGCTCCAATTCCTTGAGAGATGCTGGAGGAGGATAACTGGATCGCACTCTGTTTTCCAACACAGACTACATGGGCTCAATGATGTTTAAGTCCGGTGATTGTGCAGGCCAGGGAAGGTGTGCAACTCCATCCTCCTGTTCCTCAAACCATGATTGAGCAGTTTGACTTCTGTGAATCGGGGCATTATCATCTTGAAAGGTGCAATACCCTGATGGTAACAATTTCTGCACTTGAATGCACATGGTTGGCCAAAAGAGTGAACTAGTCATCGTTAGTGATCCGCCCGTGTAAGGTGATGATGGGACCTGCTGCAAACCATGAGATCATGGCCCAAACCATTGCAGAACCTCCCCCTTGCTTCACTGTAGGAAGGAGACAGTCTGGGTTGTAGGCATCTGCGGGGGTTTTCCACATGTAAACCCGTCCTGTGGTGGGGAATAGTGAGAAACTTGATTGATCAGAAAACGAGATGTTTCCAGTGATCTGCAGTCCACGTTTTATGTTCTTGGCACCACTGTAGTCTCCGTTTCATATTCACCTGTGACACCGGAGGTTTTGCAACCGCAGCTCTGCTGTAAATATTGTGCTTATGCAATTCCCTTCACACGGTATGGCCGACACTAGGTTTGGGAGATGTGCATTAAGGTCAGCAGTCACTTTTGTTGCCTTGGTCTTCTTCCTTGCAGTCACAATCCTCTTTAATGTCTTCCTGTCTTCGCAGTGAGTTTGATTTTCCTTCCACAGTTGTCTCGCAGATGATGATGTGCCGTGAACATTGTATGCTGTCATGACCTTCGACACGGTACTTCTCGATACTCCCAATACCTGTGCCACTGTGGTTACCGACGCACCTACCAGACGGGCTCCCACAATCTGCCCTCTTTGGAACTCCGAAAGGTCACTCATTGTGCCTTCACCTGGAACGAAATTATGCAAACACCGATTTACAGTGCAATCACACAGACCATTGAGACTAAGCAACACTTTCTTACAAAAGAAATTGTAGCGACATGTTCGTTTTACTCAAAAAGTAGCACATACCAAAGTCACTGTTTTCAGCGAGGTGTTTCCATTATTTTGGACAACCTCTGTGCATAAAGTGGCACTAATAATGTTGATACAGTTAACCACTGATATGTGCTGTGTCAGATCTTCCCATCAAAGGTATCTGCCCACCACAATTGAACAGCATTTTGAGGATCAAAATCTTCAATTGAAGTGCCATTGCGTCTAATCTTCATAAAGTCGTTTAAAGAGTCACTATTCAGACATGCCCAATTACTGGTTTTTATGAGGTTCATTGCTGATGCTCCACATCAATAAGCTCGTGCGTCGCTGCTGCCGAAGTGCTTGCGCGCTGCGCTGCAGCAATTTTCTTTCACTTCAGATACCTTTTCATGCGTTCTGCCGCAGACATTGTGGTTTTTATCGAAAGCTGATGAGTTGCTCTTCCGCGTAAACTACGTGCGATGTATTTCTGCTTGGCTTTTCAACGAGTATATGCCGACATTGTGAAATTTTTAAAAATTTTCAACTGTGATCTAAAGTTTTGCAACCAACACCATATTTGATTTCACTTCTAATGTTTTAAATTGACAGATCTTGACGTTAGCTTTTGTTTGAGACCAATTTCGACGACGTAACATGCAGTGCCGAGAGTTATACTGATCAGAAGTTTGCGCCACTCAACCCCCCCCTCATCGCTGCATGGTAACTCAAGGTCGCTAACAAGTCTTTGTTCCCTTAGCTATCGAATGACATTAGGTTGGTTTGGTCCGCAGTGATAATATAGAAATTATTAGACTGAACTCGATGCCCATTTTTTCGTGACGCTCAACTTTTCGTACTGGCCACCTAGTACTGGTCTGATTTTGAAGACTTATTCACGTCAAAAAAAAAAAAAAAAAAACTTCCACATACTTCCTATTGTTCCTAAGCTGTGGTGAATATCCGAGATCCAACGCGTGGAACACGCAGCCTCTTAATAGCATCGGTGACGCACAGAGGCCCGATAAGAAACCTGTTTAAACATTGTGTCTGCATCGTGATGGGACTCCAGATGAGATCGCCCATCCAGATGAGATCCCCCCCCCTCATCGCTGCACGGTAACTCAAGGTCGCTAACAAGTCTGTTCCCTTAGCTATCGAATGACATTAGGTTGGTTTGGTCCGCAGTGATAATATAGAAATTATTAGACTGAACTCGATGCCCATTTTTTCGTGACGCTCAACTTTTCGTACTGGCCACCTAGTACTGGTCTGATTTTGAAGACTTATTCACGTCAAAAAAAAAAAAAAAAAAAAAACTTCCACATACTTCTTATTGTTCCTAAGCTGTGGTGAATATCCGAGATCCAACGCGTGGAACACGCAGCCTCTTAATAGCATCGGTGACGCACAGAGGCCCGATAAGAAACCTGTTTAAACATTGTGTCTGCATCGTGATGGGACTCCAGATGAGATCGCCCATCCAGATGAGATCCCCCCCTCATCGCTGCACGGTAACTCAAGGTCGCTAACAAGTCTGTTCCCTTAGCTATCGAATGACATTGGGTTGGTTTGGTCCGCAGTGATAATATAGAAATTATTAGACTGAACTCGATGCCCATTTTTTCGTGACGCTCAACTTTTCGTACTGGCCACCTAGTACTGGTCTGATTTTGAAGACTTATTCACGTCAAAAAAAAAAAAAAAAAAAAAAAACCTTCCACATACTTCCTATTGTTCCTAAGCTGTGGTGAATTTCCGAGATCCAACGCGTGGAACACGCAGCCTCTTAATAGCATCGGTGACGCACAGAGGCCCGATAAGAAACCTGTTTAAACATTGTGTCTGCATCGTGATGGGACTCCAGATGAGATCGCCCATCCAGATGAGATCCCCCCCCCCCCTCATCGCTGCACGGTAACTCTAGGTCGCTAACAAGTCTGTTCCCTTAGCTATCGAATGACATTAGGTTGGTTTGGTCCGCAGTGATAATATAGAAATTATTAGACTGAACTCGATGCCCATTTTTTCGTGACGCTCAACTTTTCGTACTGGCCACCTAGTACTGGTCTGATTTTGAAGACTTATTCACGTCAAAAAAAAAAAAAAAAAAAAAAAAAACTTCCACATACTTCTTATTGTTCCTAAGCTGTGGTGAATATCCGAGATCCAACGCGTGGAACACGCAGCCTCTTAATAGCATCGGTGACGCACAGAGGCCCGATAAGAAACCTGTTTAAACATTGTGTCTGCATCGTGATGGGACTCCAGATGAGATCGCCCATCCAGATGAGATCCCCCCCTCATCGCTGCACGGTAACTCAAGGTCGCTAACAAGTCTGTTCCCTTAGCTATCGAATGACATTAGGTTGGTTTGGTCCGCAGTGATAATATAGAAATTATTAGACTGAACTCGATGCCCATTTTTTCGTGACGCTCAACTTTTCGTACTGGCCACCTAGTACTGGTCTGATTTTGAAGACTTATTCACGTCAAAAAAAAAAAAAAAAAAAAAAAAAAACTTCCACATACTTCTTATTTTTCCTAAGCTGTGGTGAATATCCGAGATCCAACGCGTGGAACACGCAGCCTCTTAATAGCATCGGTGACGCACAGAGGCCCGATAAGAAACCTGTTTAAACATTGTGTCTGCATCGTGATGGGACTCCAGATGAGATCGCCCATCCAGATGAGATCCCCCCCCTCATCGCTGCACGGTAACTCAAGGTCGCTAACAAGTCTGTTCCCTTAGCTATCGAATGACATTAGGTTGGTTTGGTCCGCAGTGATAATATAGAAATTATTAGACTGAACTCGATGCCCATTTTTTCGTGACGCTCAACTTTTCGTACTGGCCACCTAGTACTGGTCTGATTTTGAAGACTTATTCACGTCAAAAAAAAAAAAAAAAAAAAAAAAACCTTCCACATACTTCCTATTGTTCCTAAGCTGTGGTGAATTTCCGAGATCCAACGCGTGGAACACGCAGCCTCTTAATAGCATCGGTGACGCACAGAGGCCCGATAAGAAACCTGTTTAAACATTGTGTCTGCATCGTGATGGGACTCCAGATGAGATCGCCCATCCAGATGAGATCCCCCTCATCGCTGCACGGTAACTCTAGGTCGCTAACAAGTCTGTTCCCTTAGCTATCGAATGACATTAGGTTGGTTTGGTCCGCAGTGATAATATAGAAATTATTAGACTGAACTCGATGCCCATTTTTTCGTGACGCTCAACTTTTCGTACTGGCCACCTAGTACTGGTCTGATTTTGAAGACTTATTCACGTCAAAAAAAAAAAAAAAAAAAAAAACTTCCACATACTTCTTATTGTTCCTAAGCTGTGGTGAATATCCGAGATCCAACGCGTGGAACACGCAGCCTCTTAATAGCATCGGTGACGCACAGAGGCCCGATAAGAAACCTGTTTAAACATTGTGTCTGCATCGTGATGGGACTCCAGATGAGATCGCCCATCCAGATGAGATCCCCCCTCATCGCTGCACGGTAACTCAAGGTCGCTAACAAGTCTGTTCCCTTAGCTATCGAATGACATTAGGTTGGTTTGGTCCGCAGTGATAATATAGAAATTATTAGACTGAACTCGATGCCCATTTTTTCGTGACGCTCAACTTTTCGTACTGGCCACCTAGTACTGGTCTGATTTTGAAGACTTATTCACGTCAAAAAAAAAAAAAAAAAAAAAAACTTCCACATACTTCCTATTGTTCCTAAGCTGTGGTGAATATCCGAGATCCAACGCGTGGAACACGCAGCCTCTTAATAGCATCGGTGACGCACAGAGGCCCGATAAGAAACCTGTTTAAACATTGTGTCTGCATCGTGATGGGACTCCAGATGAGATCGCCCATCCAGATGAGATCCCCCCCCTCATCGCTGCACGGTAACTCAAGGTCGCTAACAAGTCTGTTCCCTTAGCTATCGAATGACATTAGGTTGGTTTGGTCCGCAGTGATAATATAGAAATTATTAGACTGAACTCGATGCCCATTTTTTCGTGACGCTCAACTTTTCGTACTGGCCACCTAGTACTGGTCTGATTTTGAAGACTTATTCACGTCAAAAAAAAAAAAAAAAAAAAAAAACTTCCACATACTTCTTATTGTTCCTAAGCTGTGGTGAATATCCGAGATCCAACGCGTGGAACACGCAGCCTCTTAATAGCATCGGTGACGCACAGAGGCCCGATAAGAAACCTGTTTAAACATTGTGTCTGCATCGTGATGGGACTCCAGATGAGATCGCCCATCCAGATGAGATCCCCCCTCATCGCTGCACGGTAACTCAAGGTCGCTAACAAGTCTGTTCCCTTAGCTATCGAATGACATTAGGTTGGTTTGGTCCGCAGTGATAATATAGAAATTATTAGACTGAACTCGATGCCCATTTTTTCGTGACGCTCAACTTTTCGTACTGGCCACCTAGTACTGGTCTGATTTTGAAGACTTATTCACGTCAAAAAAAAAAAAAAAAACCTTCCACATACTTCCTATTGTTCCTAAGCTGTGGTGAATTTCCGAGATCCAACGCGTGGAACACGCAGCCTCTTAATAGCATCGGTGACGCACAGAGGCCCGATAAGAAACCTGTTTAAACATTGTGTCTGCATCGTGATGGGACTCCAGATGAGATCGCCCATCCAGATGAGATCCCCCCCCCTCATCGCTGCACGGTAACTCTAGGTCGCTAACAAGTCTGTTCCCTTAGCTATCGAATGACATTAGGTTGGTTTGGTCCGCAGTGATAATATAGAAATTATTAGACTGAACTCGATGCCCATTTTTTCGTGACGCTCAACTTTTCGTACTGGCCACCTAGTACTGGTCTGATTTTGAAGACTTATTCACGTCAAAAAAAAAAAAAAAAAAAAACTTCCACATACTTCTTATTTTTCCTAAGCTGTGGTGAATATCCGAGATCCAACGCGTGGAACACGCAGCCTCTTAATAGCATCGGTGACGCACAGAGGCCCGATAAGAAACCTGTTTAAACATTGTGTCTGCATCGTGATGGGACTCCAGATGAGATCGCCCATCCAGATGAGATCCCCCCCCCCCTCATCGCTGCACGGTAACTCAAGGTCGCTAACAAGTCTGTTCCCTTAGCTATCGAATGACATTAGGTTGGTTTGGTCCGCAGTGATAATATAGAAATTATTAGACTGAACTCGATGCCCATTTTTTCGTGACGCTCAACTTTTCGTACTGGCCACCTAGTACTGGTCTGATTTTGAAGACTTATTCACGTCAAAAAAAAAAAAAAAAAAAAACCTTCCACATACTTCCTATTGTTCCTAAGCTGTGGTGAATTTCCGAGATCCAACGCGTGGAACACGCAGCCTCTTAATAGCATCGGTGACGCACAGAGGCCCGATAAGAAACCTGTTTAAACATTGTGTCTGCATCGTGATGGGACTCCAGATGAGATCCCGCCCCCCTCATCGCTGCACGGTAACTCTAGGTCGCTAACAAGTCTGTTCCCTTAGCTATCGAATGACATTAGGTTGGTTTGGTCCGCAGTGATAATATAGAAATTATTAGACTGAACTCGATGCCCATTTTTTCGTGACGCTCAACTTTTCGTACTGGCCACCTAGTACTGGTCTGATTTTGAAGACTTATTCACGTCAAAAAAAAAAAAAAAAAAAAAAAACTTCCACATACTTCCTATTGTTCCTAAGCTGTGGTGAATATCCGAGATCCAACGCGTGGAACACGCAGCCTCTTAATAGCATCGGTGACGCACAGAGGCCCGATAAGAAACCTGTTTAAACATTGTGTCTGCATCGTGATGGGACTCCAGATGAGATCGCCCACGAAGCTATGATGTCCACAATTATTCGCCTGCCAGGTGAATTTCCGATGAGCAATCCTCCAATGTAGCGTCTGGAACAAGGCACCGCGAGAAACTACATCCGAGACGTGCACGTGTATCAGCCGATGTTCACGTGTTTCGGACGGGGAAAACGGGTTTGAACAGTGCTTGGTGGCGCGCGATGGCGATTACGTCGCGAGCATTTACATCACGGTGGTGATGAATCATAGTTTCGTCAGTCGAAACACTGTAACATCGATGTTAGATTTACACCGGTTTTTCAAGAGGTATCGATACATTGCCGAGTCCTAGTGAGGGAAAAGTTGGACAAAATACAATGCTGGCCACCCAAAATGAAACACCAAGAAGGAAGCATCCGATTGGCCTGAAATTCGCAGCATGCGTTGCCCGCGAGAGGACATTCAAACGATTAGCATTGCGCAGGGCATATGCAAATCGTGTGCTCCCGGCACGCCACCAAGAAGCACTATAAGAAGAGTGCACAGAAGGCGGGGTGTAAGTAGTGGAAGTATGTTGTGCTGCCGGACATGTGCGTGGGAAGCTTCCTGATGCCTCGTCGCAGAATACGGCAGTCATTCCAGAACATTTCAGAGTTCAACAGAGGACGAATAGTGGTTTATCGCGAGAGCGGTTTATCGTACCGAGACATCAGCGCCCGTGTGGGACGACATCCAGCTAAAGTGAGGCGAGTATGGATTCGGTGGGTGCAGGAGGGACGGATGGACCGACGTGAGTGATTGCCGAGGCACACCACCGAATGAGAGGACCGGCATGTTGTGCGGCGGGCATAGATGGCTCGCACCGCCACATCACGAACGTTAGCGCAGGAATTAGGGTGTGTTGTGCAACAACCTGTGTCAGCACATGATGTTCGACGTCGTCTGCAGGAGCGGGGACTTGTCAGACAGCGCCCATTGCTCCGATAACTATTGACGTTGCACCACTGGCAAGTGCGGCGGCAGTGGGCCATTGAATGCCGCACCTGGACTATGGAATGGCACGACATTGTCTTCTCCAATGAATCTCGCTTCTGCCTGCAACACCACGATGGTCGGATCCGCGGGGAGAGACTGTATGACGCCTGCATCATGCATTGCTATACCGGTCCGTCGCCTGGCGTTATGGTTTGGGGCGCAATTGGATATGGCACCCCTCTGGTACGTATCGCCGGTACACTCAACAGCCACCGTTACATCTCCAGCGTTTTGGAGCCTGTAGTCCTCCCTTACCTGCAGGACCTGCCAGCGGCCACGTTTCAACAGGACAATGCGTGCCCGCACGTGGCACGCATCATGCAACAATTCTTCATGGCCCACCAGGTGTCACTGCTGCTGTGGCCCGCCTGTTCTCTCGATATGTCGCCCATCGAACACGTCTGGTCGCTGATCGACAACCGAGTGGTCCGGCAAGCACCACCCGCGGCTACGCCTGATGAATTGGGGCAACGTGTGGAAGCAGCCTGGACCGACACACATAACCCAAGCCCACATCCAAAGCCTCTTCCGTTCGATGCCGCGGCGTGTAGCGGCCGTTATTGCCAGCCATGGGGGCCACACAAACTATTGATGTCTGAGTGTTCTGCAAGTCGCACAGGCCTGTAAGCTCAACCGTTTCATCTTTGTATCTGTTATGTGTCCAGTAAATCTGGCTTTGCTATCTCGTGTCCTTCTTGGTGTTGCATTTTGGGCGGCCAGCAGTGTAGTTGCTCACTTGGGGGAGGGGAAATCTACTCTCCATCATTGGCTACTACACTAAAAAACTTACTAGCCACTACGAAATATCTGGTCGCCATTTGGCGACTGGCTAACGACATTCACGAGGCCTGCGTATAACTGAGAAAGAACAACAGAAATTAAAGTCTAAAATGCGAAGTGAATTTCCTTAGTACATACGTATGATATGTACAGTACTACTGCACTACCTGTTACATATAATGAAAATATATTTTATGTACAAAATATTTACTTCTTACTTTTTTATATACAGTATTTTGAAGAAATTTTTTAAAGTTTAATTAAAAAAAATCATTGTACTCAAATTACATATAACATTCAACTAAGAAAAATTCATACCTTTATTTCAGTATCACATCTTGATTGCATATGTTAACTTTCTTTCAAACAAGAAAAAATGCTGGATTACTTTGACCCTTAATAAGCACTTTCAAATTCATTTGAAAAAGTCTTTTAGTGACATTTGCCTGGTTGTTTGATTTTATGTTCTAAGGAGAGTACTATGGATTGAATTAGGTTCTCCAAATGTTTTGTCACTGGTGTTGGCATGAAAATAAAATTTCTCAGTGTATCAATACTATGCATATCATCTTAAAAGGACAGTCGGACTAGTTCTTCACTTTCTTCATCGCTGCTGCTGAAATGTTCATTCTCCAAATTAGTGTCTGTTAATTCTTCTACGATGCATAGTTTTGAAGTGATCATATCGGCATCGCAATTTATGTACTCCTCGAAGGTTATGTCTACTCCCAGGACCAATCCTCCGTAATCAGTTTCTTCATCGCTTTCCTAACCATCAGCGCTTTTGTTTGCTTCCGAGATTGAAAAACCACCTTTGACGAAACAATTTGTAATTATTTTTTATTTTACTTGAGCCCATGCCAGAGATATCATGTTCATTGCATCAAGTATGTTTATCTTTTGATGAACACTTCTTGCATTGATGTTTTGAATTGAAAGTTGAATTAAATTATTTCTGTAGTACACTTTAAAGTTCTGGATTATTCCGAGATCTAGGGATCGTAATTGACTATTGCAATTTGAGGGAAAGAAAATAACTCACGTTTTGCAAGAATTTGGTTACTTGAGGATGGGCTGTGCATTGGTCCATAAATATCAAAATCTTTCAGTTTTGACGTTTTGTCTTTGTTCTTGAGACACTCAGTGAAAAGGACACTTGTCATCCACTCCTTTTTGTTTGCTTGACACGATAATGGCAAGCTTTTCTTATTCTTAGAACACCATGGATTCTATAACTTGCCCTACTTCCTTGCTGTGCATTGTTTCAACTCATATTCCTGTAACACTGGGGGGGGGGGGAAGCTCAGCAAAATAAATGAATTGAATTGAACTAACGGAATCAGTTTTCCAGTTTCATCGGCATTCGCGCAAAGTAAAAGAAAACAGTGAGCTGATCTTTACTTTTTTTCCTTCCTTTGCATTGATCACCTTCAAATGCTAAAGTTCTTGTAGGCTTTTTGGTTTAAAACTCAGGCTTCACGTGGCAAACACATAAACATGTAAAACAAGCAAAACACACAGTCACATATGGTAAAAGGTTCGTTTAGGAGTAGCTTTCGGTCATCCTACGACCTTGATCACCTGCGATCGACTGGATGGGCTGGTTGCCAGAACTACAATTTGAAATTGGAGATGTTGCCAGATCTTTGAAGAGAGATCCAAATAAAATGGTATTTGGTGAGGGGTCTCTGAATTGCAGTTTTTGAAGAAAATTTCAATGCTTTCTTGGAAATGCAGAGATGCCTTGTTGATGAATGAGGCAACTTTTTTGGTTTCTTTCCAAATGGGAACTGCAGAGGTGTCTTCAAGGGTTAGTGCAGATAAAGCTGTCTTTTTTGGAAGACCATTGGAAACATCTTTTTTGTGTTCACCAAGTCTTGTATTGATACTTCGGTATGTGCTTCCAATATACACTGAGAGACCAGAGGAAGTTGAAATGGGAATAGCATAAACTCCAGGGGTGTCCAAGGGTGAGACAGGATCCCTGTATAAGCAGGCACATTATTGCAGAAGGGTTTGGTTTCACTGTGAGAGTGTAGCCCATAGTTTTGAAAAGTTTACACATCTTATAAGAGAAGGATCCATGGAAAAGGATGGAACCAACGAATGGTGGTCTTTCCATTATTATTCGTGAGAGAGCAGACAGATTTTTCAAGTGGGAATTTTGGAGGAATTTTTCAATTTTGGAAGGTTGGAACTGATGGGCTTCAGCAATTTTCTTTTGATGTTAATTTTTTCATTGAAGTTAGATTCAGTGTTGCAGACAGTCCTGGCACGATTAACATAAGTTTTTAAGGCAGCAAATTTGTGAGCAGTTGGGGAGTGGGATTATATTTGCTATTGCAGAGTTTTCTGTAGACAGATCTGTTGAGATGATTCCCTTGCCTTGCCAGGTGGACATCCAAGAAATCAATGCCTTGCTGTGATTCTTCATTGATGGTTACCGTAATTTTATTGATGTGAAGTTTAGGGAAATCTTTTCAAGAAGAGATTCAAGGTCAGTTCTATTGTGTGGCCAAATTACAAAAATATCAACATATCAAAGCCAAAAGGAAGGTTGTAGGTTGTGTTCCATGACTTTTTTTTTTTTTCTTTCTATATGTTGCATGAAGACTTCAGCCAGAAGTGGAGAGAGAGGTGAATCTATCAGAAGTCCTTCTTGCTGACAGTAGCATTTGTTGTTGAACTTAAAACAATTAAGATCTTGCAAAAGAAACCCCTGCAGTATTCTTCCTCATTCCTCAAAGAAATCAGCAATCTAATGAATGAAAAGAATCTTGTAATCTGAAAAGCTGATAAAACTGGCTGCCGTGTCATTATCTCCAAAACTGTTCTCAATGAAAAAGCTAAATCATTCTTCTCAACTTCAACTTGCAAGATTCTAAAACCTGATACCACAGCCAAGCCCCAAACTTAAAACTGCAGTTGAAAGACTCAACAAGAAACCCGCTCTAAAAACCTTTCAATTGGAGATTTTACACCACCATATTTCCGAACTCTGCGCTTATTCTTCCAGATTAAACTTCATAAAACTGGTTCGACCACTCGTGGAATATACTTTCTCTCCCACCCGTAATCTTGAAAGGAGGATTGCAGGAAAATGTAAACATCTGACCTCCAGCCATCCTTTGTCAATTTTCTCCACTAAAAGAGTCCATTAGAAAACTCCCTCCTAGCAATTGAACCATCTGACAAAATGTTCACTCTGGATGTAGTCTCTCTCTCCCCTTCAGTCCCTCTTTTCCACTCTTATATGCTGCTAGTACAATTGCTAAAAGAAAACCAATCAATCTCTGGCCCACTAACAAAAAAAGAAAAAAAAAAAGAACCTGTATTACTGCCTTCGAACTCTGAGAGGGCTTAATTGTTTCAAGTTCAACAACAAATACTACTGTCAGCAAGAAGGACTTCCAATAGTGAGAGCCGCGGATGGCTTAGTGGTTAGCGAGTCAGACTGTCAATGCAAGGTCTTCAGGTTCGATCCTGCGCTGATCTTTCAGAGATGGTGTGATTTACTAACAATCGCTGAATATCCGCCGTGCATCGGACCAGTACGTTAAATGGCGGCCCCCGGGTTGGACCCACCGGTTAAATGGGTATCCTTTCCTACGCCCTGGCTTTCTCTCACCCTTCTATGAGCAACATCGTACTTGTACGGTGGCGCCATCTACTGTACTCTAATTTCACTACGAACTGTTCTGTCAAAGTCGCTAGACTTGCTCTCATTCCTTCCGTTTCTGTGTCCTGCCCAAAAGGCGAACTTGCTGTATTTGGCTAGGACCTAAACTCTACTTACTGTGGACACGGAAGTCCTACAAGAAAATGACAAATAAGGACTTCCGATGGGTTCACCTCTCTCTCCACTTCTGGCTGAAGTTTTCATGCAACATATAAAAAAAAAAGTCATGGAACACAATCTACAACATTTCTTTTGGCTTCGATATGTTGCTGATATTTTTGTGATTTGGCCACACCATAGAACTGACCTTGAATCTCTTCTTAAAAAAATTTCCCTAAGTTCCCCTCAATAAAATTCACCATCAATGAAGAATCAGAGCAAGACATTGATTTCTTGGATGTCTGCCTGGCAAGGCAAGGGAATCATCTCAACAGATCTGTCTACAGAAAACTCTCTGCAATAGCAAATATAATCCCATTTTTATCCCACTCCCCAACTACTCACAAATTTGCTGACTTAAAAACTTATGTTAATCGTGCGAGGATTGTCTGCAACACTGAATTCCTTCAATGAAAAAAATTAACACCATAAAGGAAATTGCTGAAGCCAATCAGTTCCCACCTTCTAAAATTGAAAAATTCCTCCAAAATTCCCATTTGAAAAATCTGTTTGCTCTCTCACGAATAATAATGGAAAGACCACCATTCGTTGGTTCCACCCCTTTCCATGGATCCTTCTCTTATAAGATGTGTAAACTTTTCAAAACTATGGGCTACACTCTCACAGTGAACCCAAACCCTTCTGCAATAATGTGCCTGCTTAAAGACAGGGATCCTGTCTCACCCTTGGACACCCCTGGAGTTTGTTATTCCCATTTCAACTTCCTCTGGTCTCTCAGTGTATATTGGAAGCACATACCGAAGTATCAATACAAGACTTGGTGAACACAAAAAAGATTGTGGAATAGCTTTTTTACGGGTCTTATAGAGGTTATTTTTCATCAAAGTTGGTTGTCAAATTTTCGAACTAAAGCCTAGTTCGTCATCAGGACTATGTCACTGGAGTAGTTGCTGCCACTCAATTGGAAGAGTCCATCCGCAATTATCGTTAATTGTGGTACTTCTTCTTCTTGCTATTTCGATCCCTTCTTCTAGTTTCCTCTTTATTAAGTTTGACTGGTGGGCGATTATTTTTACTGAGTCCCAATTTATGGAGTGTCCACTTGCTTGTATATGTCTGTCTAGCCCTGTTTTGTTCCCAATGTTCCTAATAGCTGCTTGGTGTTCTTTCATTCGGACCTTAATACTTCTCCCTGTTTCTCCTATATAGCTGAGTCCGCAGTTACAGTCGATGCAGTAAATTACTCCTTCCTGCAATTGGATGTCCAATTCTTTCTGCTTTAAAGCTGGCAGGAATTTCTTTATTTTGTTATTAAGATCTGGAGCTAGCCTGATATTATATTTTGCTCCGATCCTTTTCAGGTTCTCGAAAAGTCCCTTGTGGTACGTAATTTTGCTGGTGAATTTGAAGTTGGTTTTCTCCTGCTTCTTTTTTGGCACTTGTTTAAATATGTTCTCAACATATGGGGAGGGGTAATTGTTTTCTGCCAATATTTCCTTTAATTCTTCTTGCAAAATTACGTACCACAAGGGACTTTTCGAGAACCTGAAAAGGATCGGAGCAAAATATAATATCAGGCTAGCTCCAGATCTTAATAACAAAATAAAGAAATTCCCGCCAGCTTTAAAGCAGAAAGAATTGGACATCCAATTGCAGGAAGGAGTAATTTACTGCATCGACTGTAACTGCGGACTCAGCTATATAGGAGAAACAGGGAGAAGTATTAAGGTCCGAATGAAAGAACACCAAGCAGCTATTAGGAACATTGGGAACAAAACAGGGCTAGACAGACATATACAAGCAAGTGGACACTCCATAAATTGGGACTCAGTAAAAATAATCGCCCACCAGTCAAACTTAATAAAGAGGAAACTAGAAGAAGGGATCGAAATAGCAAGAAGAAGAAGTACCACAATTAACGATAATTGCGGATGAACTCTTCCAATTGAGTGGCAGCAACTACTCCAGTGACATAGTCCTGATGACGAACTAGGCTTTAGTTCGAAAATTTGACAACCAACTTTGATGAAAAATAACCTCTGTAAGACCCGTAAAAAAGCTATTCCACAATCACTATGAATAGAGGTGCCATAAATGCATTTACAACTAGGACAAAAAGATGTTTCCAATGGTCTTCCAAAGACAGCTTTATCTGCACTAACCCTTGAAGACACCTTTGCAGTTCCCATTTGGAAAGAAACCAAAAAAGTTGCCCCATTCATCAACAAGGCATCTCTGCATTTCCAAGAAAGCATTGAAATTTTGTTCACCAAAAACTGCACTTCAGAGACCCCTCACCAAATCCCATTTATTTGGATCTCTCTTCTAAAATCTGGCAACCAGCCCATCCAGTCGATCGCGTGTGATCAAGGTCGTAGGCAGAGTTCGCCGAAAAAATAATTTGGAGTATTTTTACTCCTTTGGAAAAATTTAGGGAGTAACTTTTAAAAGTGAGAAGTATTTCAAAAAAATTAACGAGTGAAATAAAAAAAAAAGTTGCGAAAACACCGGGAAATTATATATATATATAAAAAAAAAAAAGAATTTTCATATTAAAAAATATCTCACTACTACTGAATGTATTTGGACATTTTGCTTCTTTTTTTTTTAGTTAAAAAAATATATATATATAATACATAGATAATGCAAACACTACAAGCGCATGGAAAGTAATCCCTGGAAATTCTTTGTACCATTCTCTAGCCCAGGGGTGCACAACCCGCGGCCCTCAAAGTCAGTTTATGCGGCCCGCGGATAAATATTTTATACTATTGAAAACGTGAATATATATATTGTGAATGATGAGATTTTTTCCCATTATTGTAGGCCCTAGTTAAAATAAGAAAATTATAAAAATGTTTCGTTAACTAGCAAATTTTCCAACAATGAAAAGTTTTGTTGAAAGTTCTGAATTCCATGTAAATGTGGCTAAATATGCATCTCTTGTAGTGGACCTTCACAATGAGTTTAAAAGACGATTTGAAGATATAAGAAAATTTGAGGTTTTGTTTGATATGTTTTCTCTCCCATTCACTACTGACGTTGCGTCAGTGCCACTAGATTTCCAGATGGAATTAATTGATCTTCAGTGTAACAATGAGTTAAAAACAAAATACTCTGAAGTTTCTCTCCTAGAATTTTACAAAAATTACTTACCGAAAGAAATGAAATTGCTCAAAGATCATGCTTTAAAAACGGCAACGTTGTTTGGAAGTACCTACTTATGCGAGCAATTGTTTTCTTTGATGAAACAAATAAAGTCAAAGTGTCGTTCCCGTTTAAGTGATACACTATTGGAGGGAAACTTGCGCATTACCATCTCTAACATTGAACCTGATATTGACAGACTATTAAAAATAAACAATGCCAAGCATCTCATTAGGAGCATTAGGCTACTACTTGATTTGATGGTCAGTTTGACGATATACTGATTTTAATTTTTTATATACTTTGATGTTAAGAATTCTGTTTTTTGTAAAAATAAAAATTTTACAACCTTGTGATAGTATTATTTTATTTTATATATCCCTAAACCTTTTCCAATTAGGAGTAAGTTGATTGTAAATCAGTAATTTGATAACTTAATAACGCAATTTGCCAAAAAACTTCAAAAATGGATTTAAACCATTTAGAGGACACAAAAATAGTATTGAAACACATTTTTTGTCTGCTGGTAAAATAGGTTATTTGGATAATAGTAAAATTAGCTTTAGCGGTAGGGTTTGGCAAGTGCCTATGTGAAAAGGTAACTTGCGGCCCGCCACTTATTATGTAAAAATAAACTTGGCCCCCACTTATAAAAAGGTTGTGCACCCCTGCTCTAGCCCATGCGATTGCGTTCCCGATGAGCTGATGACATCAAGGTAAGGAAAAATGTCTCCCTGACGTCACGCCCTGACTGGCTGGTGGGATACGCCGCCATAGCTCCAGTTGCGCCAAGCAAATCACTGCCTGGTATGGATTGCGTACAACGCGCGATCTATCTGGCCTGAGGTAACAAAGGATACCGCTGATCATATGTTTGAAATACAGAATTCGAATAAAAAGTTGAAATTAAACATTTTTCAGCTTAAAATTCTTGATTCGTATTGTTGCGCGTTGGCAAAATTTCGGTGCATATTTTTACGCATTGGCAAAATTTCAATGCATAAACACACTTTTCGATGCGTACTAGACGCGTAATTACGCATTTTGGTGAACTCCGGTTGTAGGACGACCGAAAGCTACCGCTAAACGAACCTTTTACCATACCTGACTGTGTTTCTCTCTGTTTTATATATGTATGTTCTCATCAACGTTAAAAATGTCTTGTAGTTTGTGCCCATATATTTTTCTGGATAAATCCTGGAGCCAATCTTCTACAGACTCTGATGGAACTTCTTTTGACTTACAACTTGAGATGAAATTCTATGACACAACTTGAATTTGTGTAAGCACCCTGTAGAAAAACATGTGTCCTTCATATCCAGTTTCATTGCAATTTCTTTTGCCTTTTCTAACAGCAGTGGCCCACTGACGGAGATATCCGAGGCACAGCATTGATTAAAGAACTGCAACATAATGTTTTCGACTTCTGGGAATTTTCCATCTTGGATGCACAACTTCTTTGAAGCAGATTTTCCACAAGCTGCAGCTTTGCCTTCTATATTCTCTCTATCTTGTTTTCAGCTTTGACACAGGTACATTAAATATTTTTGCAATCTCTACTTTAGTCGTCAATCCTTCCAGTATTTTTTTCAAATTCTTTTAAAATTGTAACTTTTATCTATTAATGAAAGTGCCTTTCGTTTTCTTGACATTTTTAACAACAATCGTAGAGGCAGCAACAAGCAATCGTAAAAGGGCAATTACCCAAAGGCATCTGAAATGGATGTGCTGTATGGAGGGTGTCTTATCAATAAATCGGTCCAGCGAGGTGAGCCCCTCCCCCACACCTTCATGTATATCCTCTATCTTCGTAGCCCTTGCTAGTCAATGGACAGTTCTTCTGTCTCTGCTAAAAAGAATGACTCAGATAAGAAATATTTAAACTCTGTGGCGAACTTCGTCTGACAAATGAGGAAAAACGATGGCTGAAAAGATCTCATTTGGAACTGCTTTAAAGAAATTAAAAATATGAGTGGTAAAGGTTCATGTGCTAAGTGCAAACTGTGTGCGAAAGAGATCCAGGAACTTGTTGCATGCATGGAAAACCATAACTCATTGTGTTCATTAAATACAAATGAAGTTGATGACTGTCAGCCGAGCATACATATCACTAAGCTGTTCTCTGATGTTCAGAGCTTAGCTCCTCACAGAAAGAACTCACTGTTGTATCAGGCATCTCTAATTACAGCAATCTTGGCACACAGCTTGAGCTTCATTGACATCCATCACATGCCGCACTCAAGACCTTTTGTACTTCATACTCATTCTTTTTCTCATGTAGACAATCCTGAATCTGGTCCTCCCATGATTTTCTTGGCCATCATCTACCTTTCTTCCCTGCCACCTGGGCTGAATAAATTCTCTCAGTAACCATCTCATTGCTCATTCTTTTAACATGGCCAAACCACCTAAGAATATTAGTTTCCACCTTACTAACAACATTTTGCCTCACATTACACATCTGCAACAAATCTTCATTCCTCACATGATCAGAGCATGTCTTACCACAAACACACATCTTCTAGCACACAAACGATATTTCTTTTCTGCAGAACCCAGGTTTCACTGCCATACATCAGAGTAGGAACAATTACACTTTCATATACAGCTATTCGGGACTTTCTTGAGAGTCAACCAAGCACTTCAACTAATTTAAGATATGCTGAAATTTATGATGCTTCACCTGCCAAGGAATCCCAGCATGAAAGAAAACTGCCATTGGTACCTGAAGCAACCACTAAATCCACAACAGCACACACACACAAAAAAATATTTTAAAGTGAGAGTGGATGCATTTGTGACCTGAACCACAGCTGAATAGAAAAAATGTTTGATGTGCAAACTGCTCAAATGATCTATTTGAACTTCAAACCCTCCATTTTATATGGTTGAAAATAAGGAGTTCAAGAACCTTATTGAAATGCCACATCCTGGCTATAAGCCACCAACAGAACAGAATACAGCAGGTTGTTTGTTAGATGATGTTTTTGATGATGAAATGGAGAAATGTTCACAATCTTTTAAAGGTAAGATAGTCTACATGAATGTAGATGGCTGGTCCAATGTCCATAATGAACCAGTTTCCTGTTCTTGTGTAACTTCAGATGGTAATGTCTATTTAGTGGACAGTTTTAACACTTCTGGTAGCCCCCATAAAAGTGATTATCTTGAATAAATTTCTATGCAGTTTGAAATCAGCAGGAAAAAAAAAAAAAAATCCCGTGTAAAGTTATCAGTTTTGTAACTGATTATGCTTCAAATATGAGGAAAGAAATGGAGAAAAATGTTGATGTTATCACATGGTTGCACAGCTCACATTTTAAACCTTCTTGCAAAAGATCTACAGATTTCAAACATCAAAGAGCAGAGTACACAAATTGGGAAGTTTTTCAGAAATCATGATTTTGCTAGATCAGCATATAAACAAACTGGTGGATTAGCTCGTGTGTTGCCCCAAGATGTATGCTGGAATTCCATGTGTGACTATTTAAAAAGTTACATCAATAACAGGCCAATCTCATGACAATAGTGGTTAATCATAAAGATGGCAATATTGAATCTAAAATCAAAGAAAAAGTAATGAATTGGGTGTAAAGAAAAATGCAGAGGATTTATTGGCAATATGTCAACCAATAGCCAATGCTCTTGAGATAGGTTCCACAGGAACGATAGCAAAATTTCTGAGGCAGTTGTGTGGAAAAAGTTGGAAATTGTATTAAATGGCATGTTATAGATAAGAAATTGGACTTATTTCATAAAAGATATGGTCAAACTTTATCTTCAGATCATTTTTTTGGCCTTTCTCGTTGATCTTCACTTTCAAGCAAAAAACATGGATGTGACTTCTTATGCCTGAAGAAAAAGAAGTTGCTTTACAATTTGCTAGTGAAAAATATGGAGACACATTTCTGACTATTCTCATTAAGCTTCTAGCAAAATCTGCACCATTCACTGGAATGATGATGAATAAAAAGTGCAGCTTGCAGTAAATTCTTTGGACTGGTGGAATTCCTTTTCCATATTGAAAGAGTCAATAGAAAAGAAAGAACTGGAAAGAAGCATTTGAATTACCCAGTGGTCTGCTGGCCATTGGCCAGTAAAACTTCTGTCAGACCACTGAATTATTCATTTTACTGGCCCAGATGGCTAGTAATTTTTTTTCTAAGTTGTCACAAGTTAAAAAATAAATTTCTATTTCTTTTACCTTACTGTACGGTTTTCTTTTCAGGCTGCAAACTAGTGATAGTTTCATGAAATGCTATCGGATAACAGCTATTTTTTTTTTTTTTTTAATCCCTCATGATTTGAAAAGATTGGAAGAAACAGCTAATACAGAAAGGCAGTTTCCCAGTCTTTGTCTTGTAATGGCTACAGCTGTTTTTCATTACCTTCACCTACCCCAGTGGATGTAGCAGATACTGACACCAGACACAAGCCAGCTTTTGTTACTGGCCCAAGAAAACACACTAGCACAGAAAATTGGATGCGTAAAGGTAATTTTTGTAAAAGTGCAATTCACGTGAAACTGTTTTAAATGGGGGACTAAAACTTATTTTCTGGGAGATAAGTGATACAGTGTATTTTTCTGGAAATGATGAGGTAGTGTATTTTTCTGGGAAATAATGATATGGTGTAGTTTCTAGAAACAAGATGATACAGTGGATCTTCTGGAAATGATGTTAGTGTATTTTTTCTGGAAAATTGTGGTATTTCTCTAGAAGCTGTGTGCCTAGGAAATGACGAGATAATGGTATTTCTGGAAATAATGTGAGTCTTTGTATGGTGTTTCTCTGGAAGCTGTGTGACCGGAGAAAAGAGTTTTGGGGATAAGTGTTCTTGCGGGGTGCTTTTTATATGTGGAAATACTTTGTGTCTGAAAGGGTGTTTATGGAAACAATTGGGGGATTGTCTTCCACCCCCAGTAAGCCGAAAACCCGTAAGAAGTTACTCGGAGCAAGGTGAGTTCACGAGTGTGTTGTCCCAAAATATGCAAGTGAAAGACAACAGTACAGTGTGATATGTCACACTTTAACTCCCATTTCGATGCATAGGCCGGATTTGATTCACAACCAAATCTCACCTTCAGCCTTAATAATGATGTTCCCTTAGAGTGAAATTTGTTTTCAAAAAAATTTGAGTCTGACTAAATGAGATGTGTGTCTAGCCAGTGTATGAGTTATTAACTTCATGGATCTTTTGAATTAAGTGAAGAACTGCAATTAGGTACTTTCAAAAATGGAGATTAAGTTGTTTTATGAGTTACATGCCAGTGAAAGTTGTATATTTTAAATTTTGGTGAATGGTAAGGGTGCCTATTGATATTTGTTCAAGTTCAGAATTGTTGTGAATCAGTATTTGCTTTTTATTTGCATTGTAAAGTATTATGTATTCAGGGCAAGCTTGTGTTAGGAAACTTATTTGAATTTCTTGATGATGGTGTGAATTTTAATTCTTTTTGTCAGTGCTGCCAGTTAGTAAAGATCCAGACTCACGGTCGCCAGGTCACCACTGGCGATAAACTTCATCATCGTGGCTACTAAAAATGTTTGATTAAATTGCCAATTCTGGCGACTTGTACGGGAAAAACATTTATTTTATTTAACTTGTACTGTACAGATTTTTTTTTAACTTGCACAGAACTCGCACATTTTTGAAAATTTTTACTCCAAATGTATGGAAATCGCACGAAATTTGAGTTGTACGGAAGTTGGCCATCATCTTTTTCATTCTGCTTGAACAGCAGAAAAGAAAAAAAAGTTTATAAAAAGGCAAGGGCCAAGGCTGGGTCATTGTAGGGGAACGTGGTTTGCAAGGCTGCGGTGGGAATGAAAGCCGGTGGTGGACAACTCAACTGTCTGCATTAGTAAAGTCCAACTGGGAGAAATTTTTACTGAAAAAAATTCTCCAATTTTTTAAATAACTGAATGCAAATTATACAGTAACCAAGGCACGTCAAAATAAACTCCCATGTGAAATTTCGTCAAAATCCGATGAAAACTTTAGAAGTTAGGTATTTTCTTTTTATTATTTTTAATGAATGTTCGCTGAAAGCCTACATAGTCCATAGGAAAATTCTAAAACTCGGAATCGGCATAGTCAGGATCTCCGGACGATTCCGGATTTTCGAGGTTGTACTGTGATATATTTCCATATCTGCGAACTACTACGGAATGTCCGCAGTTTCTACGGATTTAGTTGGCTGACTACGGACCTCGCTGTTGAAACTAGATTCTACGAATTTTCATTATTGTTTTATTATATGCAGGAGATTCTTAAGCGGACTCGCAGAATTCCGCGTTTTTTTGTCGTCATTTAGATCGTTTTCAGGATCAGTGTAAAACTGAAGACAGTTTGCGGGTGGGTGGGTGGGGGAGGTTCCGTCTGGAGACGGTATTTCGTGTCTCAAAACTTTCGAAAATGGTGGTTGAATGGAGTGAAAACACTACAGTAATTGTAATTTTTTTCTTCCGATATTGCCTTAGTGTAAAGTTTTGTTGTTAAATATGATTTTATTGCATAAAAGTATTTCAGCTTGAAACTGTAGGCAACAATGTGCGAAAACGGAGGTTAGACGCCGCAAAAATTTCCCCATAATCTCGGGCATCAGATTCTTCCGCAAAATCAAGGAATTCCGCAGTTTTCATTATTAGATTCTTCCGCAAAATCAAGGAATTCCGCAGTTTTCATTATTATTTTGGTCATTCGCGAGATCAGTGAACCAGTGAAAACACAATTGGAGGGAGGGTCGTCGGAGGGGGAATTCCATCTTTACAAAAATTTTGAAAACGGAAGGTAGATGGAGTTCAGATTTTTTCCGTAATCGTAATTCCTTTTTTCTCGTGTTGTTGCCTCTGCTTAGTATTATTGTTCAGTAATATTTAACTGCATAAATATTTGTATTTCAACTTGAAAATAGCGGGAAAATTTCCAAAACCGGAAGTCAGACGGTGCATAGAGTTCTCCGGTAAGCGCACTCCTCCCCGCGCTATGTCATCACCCCCAATAAGCTATTAGGGGGTGATGGCTATGTTCCCACTCTCTTGCATTGTTTTATTACTTCAGTTTCAACTTTTCTGAAATATGCAAAATAAATCATACTGATATTATACTAAGCAATTTTATAAAAGTAATTTAGTACGAAATATACAATTAGATTTTTTTTTCAAAGTTTGGCCACTGAGTTTTTTTTTTATGGCCACTAACAATTTTGATCTTGGTGGCCAATGTCTACTAGCAAAATTTGTAAGTCTGGATTTTTACCAGTTAGTGATAAATTTTGAGTTTATCTAGTATGATATTAAGTGCAGTATGTTCAATATAGTGTCTAGAAGTTATTTTTAATGAGTAAATGCTAGTATTCAGTGCTATGAAATTTTAGGGCAAATTTTCCTGTTAGTGTAAAATTATTGACTAAAGTAATTGTGAAAAAACGTTGATAATATATTTTAAATGAACATCACAAGTGTGTAGTCTTGAATTATATATAAAGTAGGTATTGGTTATTTATAAATTTTTGCTCAGTTACTGTAATTTTAAAATTAATGTTGGCTAAGGAAACTGGTGTTTGAGGGGTTTGTTGAAGGTTAAATGAAATCTGTATTGTTTACACATTAAGCTATACATTTATAACTGAGAGGGAGTGGAAAAAATTACACTTCAGCTATTAGAACCAATCCACAATGTTAAGTCTTACTGTGTCGTCAGTCAAGTGTTTTGTGTGTTTCGCAAATCATTATTTTTAAGTAATAAATGTGCCTTGTGCCACCCAAAAGGGATAAATTTAATCTTTGCATTATAGAAGTGTGCTACAAGCTGAATTTTGTTGCATAATTTGTAAACTTCAAATATGTGAGATATTATGCTAATAGAAAGTAGTGTGGTTAAAATTTGCCAGTTCTGAAGGCCAAATTGTTAGCCTATTACTGTTCCAGCTCTGTAATTAAGCTTCATTGAGTTTTCAGCCTGCCATGGTATTTCTGGAAATAATGGCAGGCTGAAAACTACTTGTTGGGCATAAATTAAGAAATTTCACATTTTGTGTGCAGAATTGTTTGTTTCTTTTGAAGCATTTAAACTGTGTGTCTATTTCATGAGGCCAGTTGCTGAAGTTAAAATTTTTTTTGAAAATTTGAAAAGCTGATTGTGTCAAACAGAAAACATTTGTTGACATGGGTATTCCTCGACTTAGAAATACTGTTTGTTTGTTTTCCAATGCTTAATTAGTTTTACAAATAAATACAGCCCAAGTGGCCTTTCAAAAACCCAAGCAGTGAAAAATTACGTGTTCAGGTGGAATTTCTTCTGCAGGTCTCATGTATCCACCTTTAGCGTTCCTAAGGAAAAGTAAGTAATTGGAGTTATTAATAATTTAACAATGTATTTTTGTTCTAACCACTTCTAAAAAGAAAAATTAAATCCAAAGGCTATTTACATGTGTACAATGTCTACCATATTTCAATATTTACCTTTAATGTTTACCTAATTTCTCGAAAAATACTGGTTGACCAACAAAATTTTTGACATAACATCTTCAGTTTTGCATCGATCCTAAAAATAATCGTTTAAAATGATAAAAAAAAAAAAAAAAAAAAAAAAAAGCGAAATTCCGTAATTCGGCTTAGAAATCTCATGTATGTCATAAAATAATGGCAAAATTAAAAAGAAAATTAAAAAAAATGAAAATGCGTACAATCCATAGTTTTGACAGTGAGTTCCGTAGTCAGACTACAAAATCCGTAGAAACTATGGACATTCCATAGTATTTGGCAGGTATGAAGATTTATTTCTAATTCTAACACTGTGGAATTCACAAGAGTTCAGAGGATCTGGTATTAAAATTTGTAGTGATTGTTTGATCCATTTGGGAGGTGGTGTGCTATCTGTATGGCCACCCCGATAGTGCAATGGTCTAAGCGCTGGCTTCTTCATCCAAGATGGGTTCGGGTTCAACTCCCAGTGAGGCATTGATGTTGTGTTTGCCTTACTGTACTGGCTCTCCTTTTCTTGGAACCAGGGGCCCTAAATTAGGGACTGGTGACTGCATATATATAGCCTACTGAGTTGCTCACGATAGTTCTTAAACCTCCAAACCAAAAAAAATAAATAAAAAAATATGGGTTCGGGTTCAAATATTGGCGAGGCATAGGTGCTCTGTTTGTTTTGCGGCACCGGCTCTCTCTCTTCCCAGGAACCGGTAGCCCTAAATTAGAGATGGGTGATAGTATCCCGGGTAATCTTAGTGAGAGATAGGTTTGCCTCCTCAGGGCCCTCCGTGGGAACAGTGGCACACAGAACAGCAACAAGGGCCTCTGTGGATCTTGGAGAGGTGCCAGCTAGTTCTGTATGACAGACCCTAACTCACTGGGTTTTGTTCCAGAATCCTTAAGTTGGATGACCAACTGGAAACGTCAGCTGTGGGCAAATCATTCACACTGATGTACTTACCTGATTAAAGAGATACAATTATCCAGACTCTAGTGTGGGATATGGTGGACTACCACACTTGAAAAGGATGGTCCACCATGGAATCAACCTAGAACTGGAAAAAGAAAAAATCAGGAAGAGATCTCAGCTGAGTGAGTGTAAGATTGGTGTATGGAATACTAGAGGTATAAATGACAAGATGAATGAGGTGATTGAAGAGATGAATAAGTATAGATTGGATGTGCTATGTGTAAGTGAAACCAAAAGGAAGGAAATTGGGATAAAAGTGAATGGAACGGTGAGTGTGTGGTCTGGCGCAATGGTTAAATGTGATAAGATAGGCTGGTGTAGGTGTGATTTTAAGTGAAAAGATGAACAACTTGATTCACTTATAGCTGCATAAGTGAAAGAATTCTTTGGATTCATTTGAAAGTAAAACTTCAGAGAATAGTAATTGTTGTAATGTATGTTCCTTGTGACTCGGAACCTTCTGATAGGAAGAAAGTTTTATGGAATGAGCTAAAACCTGTTTTGAGCCAGTTTGGTGCTAAAGAGAAAGTTATAATAGCAGGGGATTTCAATGCTAGAGTAGGCGTGCAGAATGCAATTTCTGACAATGTTCTGGGTAAGTTTATTGATCCTTGTGTGAATGATGGTGAAAGATTAATTGAACTCTGCATTGAGAACGGTTTTTGTGTATCTAATAAGTTTTTAACCACAAGTATATCCACACATATACTTGGGAAAATCATACTCTTGGTCAAAAGAGTGCACATGATAGACTTTGTTGTCTACAATCAGCGTCTGAAACACTTTGTTGTTGACACTCGTGTGATGAGATGTGCTGATGTTGGTTCTAATCATTACTTGGTAGTGTCATGAGTGAAACTGGCTGTTGGTTGGAGGAAAAGGAATAGGAAGAGGCCCAGTATGGAAAGAATAAAAGTTGAAAGGCTCCCTAAAGATCATCAGCATTATTCTGACTTATTCAGAGAACGACTGAAGGATGAAGTCTTGTGAGAGGGATGTAGAAAAGAAGTGGGAATGTTTTAAGAACTGTGTTGTCACTGCTGCTGAAAAGCTCTGTGGCACCACAATAGTGGGTAACAATAGAGGTGATGCTTGTTGGAGAAGAGGCAGTAAAGAGAAAGATGGAAGCCTATTTGGAGATGTAGGGGAAACAAAGTTGTAAGCTGTGTGGAGAATGATATGGGAGCCCAATGAGTTAAGTGAAAGATGGGGTGAATACTTCTGTGAATTATTAGATCAAGTAAGCAAAGGTGATTCTGAGGCAGAAGCAGATGATGTCATAATGAAGAATGGAAGCACAGGAGGGATCTCAAAAGAAGAGGTGTGTAAAGCTCTAAAATCTCTTCAGAATGGTAAGGCTCTGGGAGTTGATGACATAACTGTTGAGATGTTGAAATATGGTGGTGACTGTAATTGACTGGTAAACTGAAATTTCCCAGTTGTTTGCCGCCCCGGTGGCGCAGTGGTCTAAGCGATGGCCTCTGATCATTCGTCCGAAAGGGGTCCGGGTTCGAATCCCGGTGAGGCATGGATGTTGTGTTTGTCTTACGGCACTGGCTCTCTCCCTTCCCTGGAACCAGTGACCCTAAATTAGGGACGAGCGACTGCTTATAGCCCATTGAGTTGCTCACAGTGGTCGTTAAACCTCCAATCAAAAAAAAAAAATATTCCCAGTTGTGCTGGGAGTTAGAAATGGTCCCTCCGGATTGAAAGGATGCTAATCATTGTTCCCTTGTATAAGGGAAAAGGTAATCAGACTGCAAGAACTATCGTGGTGTTAGCCTATTGAGTGTGCCAGGGAAAGTGTTTGGGAAGGTCGTTATTGAAAAAGTACGGGGTCTGACATCAGAGAAAGTGTGGGATGTTCAGAGTGGTTTTATACCTAGTAAAGGATGCAGTAACCAAATTTTTGTATTATGCATGATGATTAAAAAGTATCTGGCTGTTGGTAAGAAAGTTTTGCTGCCTTCATAGATTTAGAGAAAACTTACGACCGAGTAAATAGGACACTTTTGTGGAAGGTATTGAATGAATATGGTGTTAGTGTGAATCTACTTAATAGTGTAAAAGCCATGTATGCTGGCAGTAAAGCTTGTGTACGAGTGAATGGTGTTTTATCAAAATGGTTTTCTATTGGTGCAGGAGTCAGACAAGGTTGTGTAATGTCACCATGGCTGTTTAATATATTTATGGATGTGTGCATGCGTGATGCCAAAATAGATAATACTGGCTTATGTCTTGGTGATATCTGTGTGTGCAGATTGCTGATGACACTGTCCTGTTGGCAGAGAGCAAAAGTAAGTTGCAGAGTATGTTGTCCCGGATGTACAAAGTTTGCATGAAATTCAAACTGAGTATAAATAAGAGAAAAATCACCAAAGTTATGGTTTTTGAGAGAGGAACTGATAGTACTGAATGCAATATGAGTGGCTGTCCCGGTAACGCAGTGGTCTAAGCGATGGCCTCTGATCATTCGTCCGAAAGGGGTCTGGGTTCGAATCCCGGTGAGGCATGGATGTTGTGTTTGTCTTACGGCACTGGCTCTCTCCCTTCCCTGGAACCAGTGACATTAAACTAGGGACGGGCGACTGCTTGTAGCCCATTGAGTTGCTCACAATGGTCGTTAAACCTTCATTCAAAAAAAAAATTCAATATGAGTGTAAATGGCACAGTGAAGATTATGAGTATGAAGTATAGAAGAACTTGTGTACGGCATGTGATGGATGTCAGTGAAGCCTGAGTTGTATGTCAAGATCGCTGCAAATGGAGAAGTTTGATACGACAACAGTAAGTGAAATTATTTGGTAGTTTGTATTTCTTTGTGGAGCTAACCTCTGAATCTCAGAGAGCAGCTTAGTGATGATGATGATGATGTGATTGTATCCCATCAAATTGCTCATGGTGGTTGTTAAACCCCCAAACAAAACAAAAAGTTACCTGTATGCCATGGAGTTAAGGAGCCAACTCACCTAGATAGATCCCCACAATATTGTGCCTATCCTGATGACCAAGGCTGTCTTTTACCATACACAAATGCTGGGCACCTGCGATTTTGGGTGGCTCATTTTTATTAGCACAGGAACATGTGACAATTGATGAGAGGAAACAATTTCTTAGTGCAATTGCGTAATGGATGGCATGGATATTTCTATTTCCCATGGTAGTTAACATAATGTTACATTGCTTAACAATGAGAGGCTTGTTGAAGCTGCACCCCAGTGTGAAGATGGATAGGTGGAATGGCATTGTTTTTCCCTCCCTGTTGTCCAGATCCACAGCATGTATCCTGAATGCATGCTTCCTCTTCTCCATCTGGCTCTATTGCAAAAAGAATAAAAAATAAAAAGGATACAGTAAGAAAAGCCTTGCATTTGCATTACTTCATGATTAGGAATGTCATTTTCCCATGCTTTTTATGTGTGTGCATTTGTAAGAAGTAGATATGCTAAGCTTTGTGAATCAGACAAAATGAAGCAAGTCTCACATGTTCAGTAATGATATAAACGGTAGTTCCACAGGGTTATCTTAAGAGAGGTTCTGCTCAAGGGCGTAGCTGTTGGTAAATTCTAGGGGAGGCTAGAAAAATTTAAATACACACATCCTTTTCAGTGCCATTAAGAGCATCATAAGAGGATTTTTTTTTTTTTGTGTTTAATGACAGACAAACTTTTTAACCGATCAAGACGAAATTTGGCATTCCAAGCTTTGTTAAAAATATTTATTGTACATCTAGCTAAAATTTCACAAAAAATATTTTTTACACAATGTGATACCGTTGCTTATTTCCACCAGGCCAGGCGATTAACAAAAATGAATAAAATGTGTTTGAGAACTCCAGTAGAAAATCATTCAAGATCGAAGACACCATGATTAATTTTTATTATATGAATAGTTAATTAACTATTAATTTAAAATTGTATTAACCTGAAACTACAGGATTTAATTTATCCCACTGAGAGAGGTTTCTGAAAATATATATACATGTTCAATAATGGTATGTTTTGCATTATGTTTATGTTGTGCCTAAACTTATGAGACATGTAGGTTCTCCATCTTCATACCAGAACTATGTATAATTATACCCACAGCATATATTGGTTTCTCATTGTGTAGTGTAACTCAGTTTAAAGTGTTTCATCTGCGCCGGTAGTGCTGTGGTCTAAGTGCTGGCTTCTGATCATTCATCCGAGATGGATCTGGGGCAAAGTGAGTACATGGTAAGTGTAGGAACTCCAATGGAAATAGTGGATCCCCAAAACCTCGGTGCCATCTGGCAGTGAGGAGGCAAACCAACGTTGTCACATGATAGTCCTAAACCAGTAGGAAGGAACAGATTACAGATCTTTTGTTAGTTTGCATACAGTCTGGTGAATTAGTGTATCAATGTGGTGAAAAAATGTCATTTTTAAGGATTGTTCAATTACAGATGAGGACAAATTGAGCATTTTTCGATTTCCAAAGCGAAAAGATCGCTTTGGAAATCGAAAAGATCGGCAAGCGTTTCTTTCGTATTTATTTCGTTAGTAATAGTTATTTGTTATTGTTCACGAACTCACGTGGAGCAGAGTTGGGCAGGAATGCATTACAAAGTAATGAAAGTACAGATTACAATTAAAGTGTAATGCAGTAACCATTACAAGGTAATGCAATAATCCCATGTATGGTTTGCACAAGGTAATGGAATTAATCTGTAATGCATTACAATGAAGAGGATATAATTCAATTATTTAATAATGCCATTGAAACGCAATGGAATTATTTGGTAATGAAATTACACAATTTGCAAATAATAATTACATACTGATAGCTTTTGGCACACGTACATTTCTATGAACTATGTCTAGAAATGTCGGTCATGTAACATAGCAGACAGAGACCTAAGTGTTGTGTAGAATGCTCTAGAAGCTTCAAGAATGTGTTAGATGTTCCAGAATGATCGCACAATGGGCAGTTAGAAAGCTTTATGTAAATCAAGAATATTCCAGAAGATTCAGGTCCTGTCAATGAAGTATATGTAAAGGAGTCGGTCACTCGCTAGTCCAGTGTTCGTATCAGACAAGTAATGGACAACAACACCTTAGAAGTGCAGCAAAAATGTCAAGAGTTCGCAAATTTCTGTGATATTAGGCAGTGCACTCTGAGTTGCTGAACTGAGTGTAGTGCTAATATGTGCTTGTGGCCATAGTGGGGTAATTATTTTGGACAGTGAAACGTATGTAATGGACGAGAACACTGTACTGGCGATGAACGAAATTATTATCTCTAACTGAAATAAACATCCTGGCATTTGTACTTACTTCATATGTGTTATTTCGTTCAAATCACTTTACTTGTGGCGAAGACGGGGCGACTACTCATGTCATCCATGTACAATCTCCAATACCTACATACCCGCATTTGAGGTCCGAGGGGTGGAACAATTGTCAAATAACCTACACAACATGTAAGGGTGTACTGGTTGCTGGTTTATTCACATATTATTACCCATAAGTTATTGGTTAATTAGCAACATATAGTTAACCATTACAATTTTAATGGGTAACTACTACATGTCATTACAATTACCATGTAATTCTAATGGCCAGTTCACCATTACCATGTAATGGTAACGCTAAGTTCTTGTTACCATTACCATTACGCTGTAATGTATTACTGATCAATTCAATTACGATTTTGACCAACTCTGATGTGGAGTTTGTGTGAAGCTGATAGTATTGAATCCTATGAGTGTACTTCGAGAAGCGAAGGTCGCTGTAGAAATTTAAGCCGCAAGAGGAATAAACATTTTTGCAGTATCAAAAAGAATAATAAAGTATAATGACTGTAATAGACATGTGACCCTTACTCTGGCTCAGCAGGCATGTGCTCCCACAATGCATTGCGCATATTCTGTTTTCCTCCCTGGCCGCTGTTTCAAATGGCGCTGTAAGTGGAAAATTCTTTGGTCTCAAGACTCGTCTTTAACGTTAAATTCCCTCGCTTACTCTTGTACTTGCTTTAGTCTGGGGGTCAAATCCCAGCAAGGCATGGATGTTGTGTTTGTCTTTTGGCACTAGTTGTCTCTTCCCTGGAGCCAGTGGCCCTAAATTAAAGACAGGTGACTTTATAGTCCATCGAGGCTCCAGTTATTGTTAAACCCTAAACAAACAAACATAAAAGGTGTTCCACTTGCTTTTCAACATCTGCGTTTCTCTGTTTCGTTTTTTTTTTTTTTTTACATTTAACATCAATGTTTGTTTGTGACTAAATTTCTGCATCGGACCTCACTGAAAGATTAAAGCATTTCAAACATGAGTAACCGTGAAGAGTATGGGGAAATTGGCAGAATGATTGCAACAGTTTATCATGGAAGACAGAGCAATAAATTGATCTATGTGTTTTAAACAAGCTTCTGTAAAACACTTCAATATTTTAAAGCTTCCAATTTCAATAGTGATGGCTTGACATACATGATCTTAAATCAGCTGATTTATGGACCTTTCCTCTCAGATCTACATATATATATATATATATTTAAGTTTGATATTGAAACCTTTTCTGTTACTTTTTTATTTTCCAAATATAGCATGTGCTCACCATTATTACATTTGTTGAGTCTTTTGTAGGGGAGACTGAGCCTCCCCTGGTGGACCCCAAGCTGTGGCCCTGGTTCTGCTGTTGTTTTTCTGGCGTCAATGGAGGACAGCTTTTCCCTTGAGTTGGAAAGCTATGTTTATATTAGGTTATGCTAGCAACATTGCCTTCCCAGTTCAATGATCAAAGATGTTTGTGGGAGCCTTATTATGGAAAGTTTTTTTTTTTTTTTGTACAGGGCTTATGGAGCAATGCGTACTTAAAATGCTTCCTTTGAGTTGGATACCCAGTGTTGTAGTAAGGCTTGACCACATTTTCAAAATTTAAAGGTTCTGCGGTGAGAAATGTTTTTTTTTTTTTATTTAGAGTTTGCAAATACCAATGCCTTTCATTGAAACATGGATATAAGTAAACCTGTTAATATTACTTTTTTACTATTTTCAGATTGGTAGTTTGTCTTTTTATTTAAAAAAAAAAAAAGTTTGTCCTCTGTTTAATAGGATTTATATGTATTTTGTGTTTATGTACTCAGGGCTTGAAAAATATCTGAAAAGTTACATGCTCGGCCAGGCATGTGTAGAAATTATTTTACCTGCCCAGGTAGTAAAAGCTGGATGCCCAGGAAAATGTATTTTTTAAAATAACAAATCGGAACCTTCATTTTTTTAAGTTAAGAAATATGAAATTTTGTTACATATTTTGCATTTCCATTTTTAAGGGTCTATTAAAAATGTTCAAAGAACGAATGCCATGCCATGCATGTATCTCAAGTTTTAAGGTTATGCTGAAATGGTATGATGATGAAATGAAATTGATATTTGAGAAATTCAATGATTCTGCCACGTTCCTTTCGTTGAAGTTTTCACCCTTTGTCACTTAGCACTGGTGGCCAGTTTCATCAGAGGCATGCATCCCATTGCTGACTATAAACAACATTTTGAGCAAAACTACATATGGTTCCAATTTCCGGACCTAGAGCATAATGTACACTGGCGGAAAGTGAAAAAAGAACAAGAAGGAGCAGTCTGATACCAACGAAATTTATACAGCATAATAACAGAATACAGAGGATAACGTGATAAAAACATTATGGCAAAATACAGCTGTATTTGCTGGTAAACTGAAAAATAACATTTCCATGTAACATGGTTAGTATGAGGTTGAACCGCCATGAACTGTGTCACACTGTGCAATTCTGGCATGGAGTCTGTCGTACAGATGTTGGATGTAAGTTTGGGGTATTGAGTTCCAAGCATCCTCAACCTGGACGCGTAAATCGGGGATGGTCGTAGCTGGCCGTGGAGAACGGATAAGTCGTTATCCCATAAAATCCCACACGTGCTCAATGGGGGACGAATCCGGTGAACGTGCAGGCCTTGGAAGTTGTCTCACACCCTGAAGTGCATGTTGCGTTGCACGTGCCGTGTGTCGGCGTGCATTATCTTGCTGGAAAACACCACAATGGACCGACCTTACAAATGGCACAACAACGGGCTGAATGATGTTTTACGTACCCGGTACAAACACTAGTTGTGTTCGGGAGTGATAGCTGATCGCTCCCCACACCAGGAGACCAGGTGTAGGCCCTGTGTGTCGCTGGCGGATGCAAGAAGGGTGGAGACGCTCCCTGTGCGTCTGCAAACACGCATACGACCATCGAAGGCTCCCAAGCAGAATCTGCTTTTATTGCTGAACACGACAGATCGCCATTGCGTTCTCCAGTGTAGACGTTGGCGACACCACTGCAGCCGTTCCTGGCGGTGGGCTGGAGTCAGAGGTACATATGCCAGAGGCACATGTGCACGTAGTCCTGCATCCAGTAGACGGTTGCAGATTGTTCCCACTGTCACCTCAGGGGCAACGGCAGCTCGGATTTGTGTTGCAGTGGATGTTCTGCTTGACAACGCCGCTCTTCTTATGCGTCGATCGGTCCGCTCATCAGTCTGTCTGTGACTCCCGGTTCCACATCTTCTTGTTTGGGAATGTTCCTCGGACCATCTACGCCACCATCGTACCACCACCGATACTTCCCATCCAATTTGCTCCGCAATACGACGATACGACCACCTGGCCTTGCGGAGTCCGACTAGACGACCTCGCTCAAAGTCCGATAACTGCTGAAATCATCGTACACGTCTTCCATGTCCAGACATTACAGCTTTTTCAGGGTCTTCGCACGTGTCCGTACACCGACGACTGATTACATTTACTTCGCCGTACTCCTTAAATACCACCAACAAAATTTGCATATTATGCCGTGCTGTGGCGTAAGCGCTCACCGGTTGGTCCCGAAATTAACATCACACCTACGTAAACTCGACCCAATTAACATATGTAAATTTCATGATCGTCCGCCAATTCCTTCTTGGTGTTCTTTTTTCACTTTTCGGCAGCGTAATTAAAGAAGGGATATTATTCTGTCCTTGGCACTCTGTAATAATAATAATACAACTTCCGGTGATTAGGAGTGAAATGAAACACTATGTGATGACTATCATTTTTCTTGTAGGGGTCATTCCACATGAAATCACCAGATTAAAAAAAAAAAATGCAGTTGTAGGTTTTTGATTTTCCTTATTTTTTTTATGTTACAGTACAACATATAAGTGCCCTGAAAACAAAGTTTGGGATATATTTTCCCAACCCCTTTGGCGACATGGGTCCTCAACCCCCCCCCCCAAAATGAGCTAAAATAAGGGTTATCATTAATTAACAGAAATTGAGTAATTGTGGTGATATGACACTTAATGGGTGCCTAAATAGAGGTAATAACCTGTACATTCATATGTAATAACCTCATTTCTATAGCATAATAAATAATTCATCAGGTTGTAGGGGGGGGGGTCAAAGTTCAAGGTCACATTATCAATTTCGCCCCTTTTCGGCAGCATTTTTTATTACCAGAAGGCTACTTAAACACAGAGTGAGTATTTTTTCAGGCAATCCTCACATGTTGCTTAGAATGTTAAGCATATTTCAACTTGTGAACTATGTTTCACTTTTTTAATCAGAAAATATTTTATAACTGCAACATTGCCAAAATTTCTGTTTTTGGGATACAATAAAGCAAAAGGGGTTGCAGAGAAACACCTAATTTTTCCTGAGGACTATTTTCTATTGCATATCTAAATGTTTTCAAGTTTTGTTTTGTGTTTCACAATAGTTTCCAAAATAATGATAGTGCAAATTTGCCCTTCATGTATGCAATATGGGCATACTTTTAGCGTTTAATCTAACATGAAATAGTTAGTAATACATGCATTTAATAAATATATTTACTTTAATACATTAAAAATGTATATAATTGTTTTGCAAAGTACTAAGGTCGGTCATAGTTATTATGCAGCTGCAATACCCCCCCCCCCCCCCCCGATGTGTTTCCAAAAATGTTCCAAACAAATTCTTATTTGCATTCATGTTGTAGGTTATTTTGCTATAAAATATAATGCCCTTGCCCAGTTTTAAGGGTTTTAGAAAAGTGATGCATTCATAAACTAACATGTCATCATTCATGGCAGTCTGTCTGATATGTCCATTTGAAGGACTTTTCAGTGTTGGATGATGTAATACAATCAGATGTTGCATCATCCACCTCAAGTAGCAGAACTAAACTCCACTGTCAATTCAGTAATACTGTACAGAAAAAATAAAAGGAATTCAATTCCTTTTTGTATCACAAAAAGATATTGATTAAGAAAATGTCATACTTGCAGATAGATATACTTCTGCTTTGAAAATAGTAAACACTAGAATTCATCACTACTTCATTCCAATGGAGAACAATAGATTAAGAATTCAGCTTGTGTCAAGCAGCAAGAAATATGAAGTTGTTAACATATCTAAAGTTTTTGCAAATACAGAACTTGCAGAGGAATCCAAAAAAAAAAAAATGGTTACATTGCATGTGTGTATGAATCAAAATATGGTGGCTTGGCATTATCAAAGAACGTTCTGATGAACACTGATATTTCAAAATTCAGTTTTTTCATCTACCAGGGTCAGAAACATCATTTTCTTTGTCAACTAATAATGACCAAGCATGGGTTCCACAGGCCAACATTTTAAGTCCTCACACCACTGCAATTAACCACTGCTACTGAAAAGGACACAACTTACTCCAAAACTGTCTGTCTTTGATGCAATTGCTAGTAGACCATTTAAAACACATCTAAAAGAATGTTCTAATTTGCTGTCACAAGTTTTTTTCATATTAATTTTGTACTATGGTGTATAAACAGGTGAACTACTTCTATGGTGGGCATATACACTGAAGTGCCAAAAAAACTGGTACACCTGTCTAATACTTGGTAGGTTCCCCACGGGAGCACAGGACTGCAGAAATACGACAGGACATGGACTCCACTAGCTTCTGGAAATATGCTGTAGGCAATGCACACCACACTTCCTGCAGAGCGTTCCACAATTTGGGTGTATTCCGAGGTTTCGGGATTCCTGTGTTCAATAGCGCGTTGCATTGCATCCCAAATGTGTTCTATAACGTTCAGATCTGGTGGCTTGGGTGAGAATGACATCACCCCAAACTCAGATGAATGCTCCTCTAACCATAATGTGGCATCCCGGCACTTGTGTGGAGGTGCATTGTTCTGTTGGAACAGGCCCAACCCATCAGCATGAATGCAGGACATGGACGGGTGTACCTCATCAGAAAGGATGCGCACATAGCATAACATAGCATTTTCAGTAGGGATATTGTGATTGGCCGGTCACAGACGTTTGTAGACATACCAGGAGTCCCAGTGAAGTTCAGCTAAACACACCCCATACCATTACGGACCTCCCACCACCAGCCGGTACAGTTCCCTGTTGACATGTGGGATCCATGGCTTCATGGGGTTTATGCCACACACGAATCCTTCCATCTGCCCGATACAGTTGGAAACGCGACTCCTTAGACCAGGCTACTTGTTTCCCGTCATCAAGTGTCCAATGGCGGTGTTGCCGTGCCCAAGCGAGGCGCATAGCTCTGTGTCATGCACCCATCACAGGGACTCGAGTTGGGCGTTGGCTCGCAAAGCCCATATATCGTGCAGGGTACGTTGCACAGTCCGGCTCCAGGATTGAATTCTGATGATACCTGCGAGAGTGTTGCACGCCTATCGCGTGAATCGATTCTTGACAGCCGACGATGGTCATGTTCACCCAATGTCTTTTTACGGCCACACTGGTATCGTAGGTTGGAGGTTTTGCCAGAATTCTTGCTGTCACGGTACACCCTGCAATGGTCGTCCATGAAAATCTGAACTTCGTTTCTACCTCCGAAATACTATGGCCCATCTCACGAGCGCCAATTATGACATCGTGTTTAAAATAGCTTAAATCGTTATTACTTGTCATTCTCATGCCGAAAACAGCTCTGACAGCTGGCAAGGATGTCTATCGCTTTATATACGCACTGGCGGACGCAACCCAGTACGTGCATAAGTGACGTTGCTATGTATTTTGCATAAGCTCGTCTGTACAAGTTTTTCTGGCACTTCTGTGTACATTTTTGTAGACTGAAATAGGTCAATTAGTGTTATCGTTATTTCAAAAACTATTGTGAAAAAACAAAACTTCAAGAATATTTAGATATGCAATGGAAGATAGTCCTTAAAAAAAATAAAGTGTTTCTATGTCAGATCACCCAGGGCATGTCACCAACCCATCTTAGATTTTGGTGAAAGTTGGCACAAAGATTGTACTGGAGAGATATGAAACCTGCTAAAATTTTAGGTCAGTCAGTCCAGTAGATCTTGAGTAATGGCACTTTAAAAATTGGGTAGCTCTGCCTTTAAAGTTTCTGCGCTATGAGTTTTCACAACTACACTGTAGGACAAAAAAAAAAAAAAACTCATAACTTCACAACTAACTGTTGCAGTGACAATTTTTTTTTCTTACATGGTCTGCATGATCCATACATTTGGAAGCAACTTGTTTTTGCACCTTTTTAGAATTGAAAACTTTTTTTTTTAATTTAATGGCAAAAGACATGGAAAAATGTGGCCACATTTTTATTAAACAAAACATTTTTTCACAATGAGCCCCCCCCCCCCCACTTGAAATTTGCTAAACATATTTTCATGTGTGTATTATAACACATGACCTTTCAGAAGGAGAAAATACTTTGGGCAATTTACAATTTTGGTGAGGAAAAAAATAAATTCCAAATGGCGTGTTTTATATATGGAACATTCTGACATATTACCCAATTTTTTTAATTAAGTGGTTGGTTGATCATTTTATACACCCATCCTGCCCCCATAGTTAAACCCTATTGGTGAGTAGCTCAAAACAGTTTTTATTTTATTTTTGTGTGCCACCATCTTGGATATAGGTTAATTTTTCTTTTCTGCGGCAGGCCAAAATAGGGCCTCACAATGGTTTTGAAAAAAGGCAATTGCTTTCCTCTTATTGTAGATCGAAAGTTTTGGTTTTCACTACCTTAAAGAGGAGACATTTTTATCTTACAGAAAATGTATAAAAATGATAGAAAATATGTTTCTTAACCTTGCTTAAAATGGTATTGCAATCTACAATATTTGCAAGCATAGATCACCATTCTTCAGGAAGACGCTTTGACGTCTGTAAATTCTGTTTTACATGTTCTGTAAAGTGGATACAGTCTGTGATGATGGTGCATTAACTTATTCAATTAAAATATAAATCGGTTAAAAGTCCTAAAAATGTTACTCACGGAAGTGCGTGTTCAGTCCGACATCAGTAGTTATTCAGAGTTTCCTTGTCCAAAGTTGTATCTTGCTTCAATATGGTCAGTTGTTAGGGTTAGGTCGAGAGCCATTTCGTCATAAGTTGTACCCTACTTCGGTTATGTCCAGATGTTAGGGTTAACTCCGTTCTGGCTGTGTCGACATCATATTGAATGGGTAAAGGTTTCCAGATAATAATTGAAAGATTCTTGAGTTAAGAGTTACTATTTACATACCACTTGAAGTTCCACGTCGTACTTGGCCATTAGGGTATTTCGTCAATGCTACACTCTCCTAGAATTGCTGAGGAAGTCTTCAAGTTGGGTCAGGTTCATAAAAAAATTTAAAAAGCTTTAAAAGATTCCAGTTAAAATCATTATATACACCACCTCATACCATCCACAGTCTCAATCGCCGGACGCACGTTTCACCTAGGCTCTACCCTGGCGTTTTCAACGGAGGCTTCACACCCTCCGTTGAAGTCTGCTATCTGAAAGTCTCGTGTCCACAGTGCGCATGTTCCTCATGTAACCCATTGCCAATGCCATCTAGTGTCAGGTCACATCAGCTTTATCTTCATCTACGCCATTCTCACCCTTCCTTTTTCTCTTCCTCTCTCTCCTCTCCCTATTCAATTTCTTCTCAGTTTCGATCAGGTTCCTCCAAGCGTATGAAAGGTCATATGGACTGTTATTATTGCAGTTAAATGGTTTGGTCTTATTTATTAATACTGCTTCTGCTACTTGTATTGTTCTCATATTATTCTGCTGGTTTAATATTGCAATTTCTTCCCAATAGGGTGCACATTGATTATCCAAACAGAAGTCAATAAGTGCTGTTTTATTCTCTCTTCTGCTCCAGTTCTTCATGTGTTCAGTCAATTGTGACCAAGGGTCCCGTGCCATACCAGGAGAAAACACCCCCATAGTATAATTCTACCGCCGCCGAACTTCACAGTTGGCACAATACATTCCGACAGTAGGCGTTCTCCAGGCAGACGCCAAACCCAGACCCTGCCATCCGAACGGTAGAGGGTAAACCTTGATTCGTCGCTCCAGAGAACCTGTTTCCACTGTTCAATGGTCCACTGTTGACGTTCTATGCACCACATTAGCTGAGCAGCGCTATTGGACTTGGTGATCAAAGGCTTGTGGGCGGCAGCATGTCCATGATAACCGAGCAGATGGGCTTCCTTACGGATGGTATTCATTGAAAGAACACTCGCGGATGCCTGTTGACCTCGCGGATGTGGCCCATCGATTTGGTGCGATTCTTCCGAATTTATCTGGCCAGCACCAGTCGGTCTCTTAACTTCCAGTTTTGTGGGTCTGCCGTGTCGGGGCACATTCTGACAGTCACCTCTCATCTTCCACTTGCCAATTACGTAGGCCACTGTCGATTTTGGGTACTTCAACTCACTGGATATGTCACATATGGATAGGCCATTTCTGTTGATACCCCTGACTATTACACCTTTCTTGAAATCAGAGAGCTCCGAACTGCATGGCATCTTGCATGCGACTGGTTGCGTTGTTGTTTCCCACACTATATTTAACGGCCGCGGCCATGACTTGTATCAGGACCGCAGATATCGTCGATTGCAGGGGTGTCCAATTACTTGTTGGTAGATAATGTATATCCTAGCTTTTGTCCCTTTGTTTCAAATATTATTAAAAGAAATCAGATGTCTAAATTCAATGGCCTCTCAAAAATAAATTATGTATGTGTAAATTAAGATAGTAAGAGTAATGATATTACAGCACTGAAAATAAATTATCAAAAATCAATCATTTTGGAACAAAAGCAGATGCAATATTTGCAGTCAATCTAACGATCTTATGCAGTAACTGCTCTGCATCTGTTTTTATGAAGTTAATGGTGGTGGTATCTCTCATTAGAAAGAAAAAAAAACAACCATGCACCCATTTAATTTCATAGAAACGTAAGTAGAGAAGTTACTGAATTATTATTTTTTTTAATTTCGTATGGCTAGTAGAAATTTCAGCAGTTTTGCAAAGGCTGTGTGTGTGTGTGTGTCCATAGCTGAAAACTAGTTATTACACAAAATATCCAACTCCCAGTCACCTTAATAAGAGTGCATCAAAAATGGTTTAAAAGAGTTCATAAAAAAAGCAAGGTTAAAAAAATATTTTCTATCATTTCTATACATTTTCTGTTAGCCAAAAATGTCCTCTTTAAGGTAGTGAAAACCAAAACTTTCGGTCTACAATAAGAGGAAAGCAATTGCCTTTTTCGAAATTATTGTGAGGCCGTATTTTGGCTGCCGCAGAAAAGAAAATTGAACCTATATCAAATGTGGTGGCACATAAAAATAAAATAAAAATTGTTTTGAGCTACTCACTATGAGGGGTGTGTGTGGGTGTGTATAAAATGGTCAACCAACAACTTAATTAAAAAAATTGGGTAATATCATGTTGTTAGAATTATCCATATACACTGAAGAGCAATTGAATTAGAGACAGCTGGCGTTATGCAAATGTGGCGCTGTGGGCGGCCCTGTAAATGGAAACGACATGACGTATGCAGCAATCCGACAATATAAGGAGTGATGCGACGGCAATCAGTAAGAGTCGGACGCAGTATGGGTAAGACGAAGGATCTAAATGCATTTAATCGTGGGCAAATTGTTGGTGCCCGACGAATGGCTCACTCCATCTCGGAAGTCGTGCAGGCACTGGGATTTTTACGAGCCACTGTGTCACGGGTGCACCGGGAGTACATCGAATCCGGAAAAACCATCCCTGCAAGGGCCAGCTGCTGTGGATAACAGCGTGTGGATGAGCGGGGTCATTGTCGGCTATCTCGCATTGTAACAGCGGATAGACGGGCCACAGTGCAAGAAATCACTCGGCAATTTAACGCTGGTGCACAAAAACGTGTAAGCAGCCACACCATCCAGAACCATCTCCTCGCTATGGGGTACAGAAGCCATCGTCCCAGGAGGGTACCACTGCTGACCGCACATCACAGGGTGCAAAGATTAGCATGGGCGCTGGAACATCGCCACTGGACCCTACATATGTGGGAAAATGTTGCCTAGACTGATGAGTCGAGATTCACGTTGGTACATGCGGATGGCAGGATACGAGTACGGTGCAAACCACATGAAGCGATCGATCCTTCTTGCCAGCAGGGTACTCTTCAAGCTGGTGGGGGTGGCATTCTCGTCTGGGGATTATTTACGTGGACTGAAAGGGGACCCCTGGTAGGTGTGGGACATCGTCCTTCACAGGTCAACATTACCGGGATATCCTGGACGACCATTTGCTCCCCGTTTGTGGTGGGTCTTCAACATTCCCACTGGGGACCTCATCCTGCAACAAGACAATGCACCGTGCCATCGCTCCCAAATTGTATCCGAATGGTTGGATGAACACTCCACCGATGTGACCTCGCTTTCTTGGCCAGCTAGGTCACCTGACCTCAATCCCATCGAACACATCTGGGATGCCGTCGAGAGAGATGTTCGAGGCTCTGACCCCTCTCCATCAAATCTTCGTGAACTGTGGGAGCTTGTTCAGGGGTCGTGGATCTGTATGGCTTCCCAACGTTTCCGGTGTCTTGTCGAGTCCATGCCGAGACGATTCACCGCCGTCATCAGGGTGAAAGGTGGTGCTGCACGTTACTAGACAGGTATTTCTAATTCACTTGCTCTTCAGTGTATAAAACACGCAATTTTGGATTTTTTTTTCCTTGCCAAAATTGCGAATTGCCCAAAGTATTTATTTCTCCTTCTGAAAGATTACATTATAATACACACATGAAAATATTTTTAGCAAATTTGAAGTGGGGGAGGGCTCGTTTTTGAAAAAAAAAAATGGTTTTGTTTAATAAAACTGTGGCCGCATTTTCCCATGTTTTTTGTCAGTAAATTAAAAAAAAAAAGCTGTTCTTTTAATTCTAAAAATGTGCAGAAACAAGTTGTTCCCAAATGTATTGATCATGCAGATCATTTAAGAAAAAAATTATGTGGCTGCAACAGTTGTGAAGTTATGAATTTTTTCGTCCTACAGTGTACTGTAGTTGTGAAAACTCATAGCGCAAAAACTTTAAAGGTAGAGCTACTCAATTTTTAAAGTGGCATTACTCAAGATCTACTGGATCGACTGATCTAAAAATTTTAACAGGTTTCATATCTCACCAGTACAATACTTTGTACCAATTCTCACAAAAATCTGAGAAGGGTGGGTGACATCTCGTGAAAATGCTAAAATGCTGGGTGATTTGACATGGAATGACCCACCTACCTCTGCCACTATGTCACGATACGTTTTTCGGGGGGGGGGAAACAGCAACAGGTTGTCCTGTGTTTGGTTTTGCACGTCCGTATCTCCGCTTTGAAACTTCACAAACCATTGCCAAATGGTCATTAGTTGGCTGTATTCTTCCCAAACGCTTTGTTAACGTTTCAAGCGGCAATTCCTGCAGAATGGCCCAGTTTAAATTCATACAGGAAGATGACTCTCAAATCTGGCATCTGCATGTTTCCTTTGCAAGCTAGGTTACATCCAAACAAACCATGCCCGAACCTTGTTCTTCACGCACATGCTAGCTATTTATAGTAACTCTGTGACGCAATACCTTCAACACCTACATACCTGCCAACACTGGTAAGAGCCTTGTCAGTAGTAACTAGTATTACTGCGTGGAATACATAGACGCAGGCAAGTGGGAACATCATGGGAGGGGGCAGGGGCGATTATGGGAGAAATCTTCACTCCATCCGACTTCCGGTTTTGGAATTTTCCCCTATTTTCAAGCTGAAATTCAAATACTTATGCAGTGAAATGTTTTTTAACAATAATACTGGACAGAGGTAAAATCGCGAGAAAAAGAAATTACGATTACGGAAAAAAATCTGAATTCCGTCGTCCTTCTGTTTCCGAAAGATTCGTAAAAATGGAATTCCGTCTTCCGAACATCGTCCCCTGTCACCACCAGCCCCCCTCTGCTTCAAATTTCTGCACATGTGGGCGTCGATCATGTGAATGACCAAAATAATAATGAAAAGGTGGAATTCCTCGAATTCGCAGAAGAATTTTATGCTTCAAGATTACGGGGAAATTTCCGCGGCGTGTAACTTCTGTTTTCACAAATTACTGCCTACAGTTTCAAGGTGAAATACAAACATTTATACAATAAAATGCTATTTAACAGGAATACTGAACACAAAGGCAACACCGGGAGAGAAAAAATTATGATTACGGCAAAATGTTTTACTCCGTTTAACTACCGTTTTCGAAAGTTTTGAAACATGAAATACCACCAGACGGAAAACGCCCCCCCCCCGTAAAATTATCTTCATTTTTACATTGATCTTGAAAACAATCTAAATGATGACAAAAGAAAAGCAGAATTTCGGGAAGCAGCTTTAGAATCTCGTGTTTCATAAAATAATATCAAAATACAAAAATAAATAAATTTAAACATGAAAATTCATGGAATCCGTAGTTTCGGCAGTGAGTTCCGTAGTCAGGCAACTAAATTCGTAGAAACTATGGACATTCCGTAGTAATTGGCAGGTATGCACCTGTGAGTGGTTCCATTCCGCTGTGGTGGGGACCTGTCTCCACTGCTCATTCGTGCCGGACATTTCATTTGCACCAGCCCAATATCACATAGTCTACTGAGCAAAACACACAAATTTACATTTTAGTACAAAACTCATTATCCAACTAGCCAAGCTTCTAACATTGGTACCAGTCAGGAATGTTGCCAAAAGGATGCGAGGATGGGCCCACCGTGCCACACACCCAGTTTAGGATGTTCCATTTTTCAACTTTAAAATATAATCTGGACTGCTAAGAAATCATGAATCTGGTGTTTTTTCGTCGTGTAGCTGTATGTATTCCCCCCTAGGAAGTGCGTTATTTACTTCTCCATAAGAAAGCCATCAAAATAGCACCCACAGACCATCAAAATTCAGTTGTTCTCTACTCTTCTAAATCCTTAGTTTAAGCCTTTTATCATGTTAGTACAATCAGGGACAAATGAGGAGGGTGGGTAGAATTCACCAAGGAAAGTCATTACTAATTGCTCTTTTATTTGTTTGTGCTACTAGGTAGGAGATTCCAACAAGGAAAATTGAGTCGAAAGCTATACCAGCTCTCTTAAATCATATGAACTTGGTAAGCTGTCTGTAACACAACTCATAGAATTAAAAATGAATTAAAAACTTTAATTCATTAAAAAATACTCGTACAAGATCTTTTCAAAACACCTAGCATTCCATCTTCAGGAAAAATTAACAAGATGTGTTACAGGAGCTTAGTTTTTATCTGGTGGGAAAGTGAGAGTTCGTGGCGTAGGTTATGCTTTGTGCGCACCCGCACGGAACTTTATGTGTAATTACTACACCAATTGCATGGAACACAAGGGTTTCAAAAGTTTTTGTTGCCGAGGAAATATACAATAGTTTTCTTATCACTTGGTCAGTATTCTGCGTAACAGCATTATCTAAGGTAGTGGAATTGAACTATTGTATGCTTCCTCTGTGACAAAAAATGTTAAAATCCTTGTGTTCCATGGAATTGGTGTAGTAATTACACATAAAGTTCCATGCAAGTGTGCACAAAGAATAACCTACATCATGAACTCTCGCTTTCCTGCCAGATAAAAACCGAGCTCCTGTAAGACATCTTGTTCATTTTACCTGAAGATGAAACACTAGGTAATTTGAAAGATCTTGTATGAGAATTTTCCAACAAATTCAAGTTTTTAATTCTACAAGTTATCGTGTACAGACGGCTTGCTAAGTTTATGTGGCTTAAAATGCGCAATTATTATAATCTCGCAGCTCTCTTAAGCCTGCTACAGGGCAGTGAGGGAGCAGGGCACGGTTGACGACTGCTTTGGAAGGAGATGAGTGTAAAACAAGGTTGCTGGCTTGAAGAAAGGGGTGGCAAGGTATTGTGTCTGCATGTCCTTATTTTTTCTCAATCCTGATCTACGAAAATATTTGCTTTCCAACCCTTCTCCCAGACATAAAAGCTTCTTTTAATCAGTGTGTGGTGCTGGTGGTAGTGTGTTATGTTTGTTATATGGGTATGTAACTCTTCAGATTTTACTAATTTTATTAAAATTGGATGGTCAGAACATTAACAACAACAACAACAACAAAAAAAAAAAAAGAACCCCAGACTTTGGTTTCTTTTGTATTCGAAAAAGTGAAAAACTTCAAGCCAGTTCCAAAATGCCCCTGCAAAAAGAATACCCGCCCACCTTGATTTCGAAGTCTAGCGATTTCCCCACTACCAATGTAACAAGCATTACAGTGGAATAAATCCTAATCAATCAGAAAGCAAATATGACAGTTTTGTGACTTTTTGCTTGTTACATCACAGCTTCAACACCCCTCCCCCTCTCATTAAGAGGGCACAGCTGTGGACGATAACTCGTGAGTGATACTTGGTTTTGATTGTCACAAAGTAAACAAATTGGATCTTTGCTCACCAGCTGAGCATGCTGTAGGCTGGTCAACACGTTTATAATAAAAGTTATATGAATAAAAATAACATGAAATATTATTTTTCCTGCCTGAAATGTTGTGAAGTAATAAAGCAAAGTATAATGGGAAAATGGACACAGTGAGTTGCTTAGAATTCCTACAAATGAGTGTGTCCATCTTCTAAAAAATTCCCCATTTTGGATAATAAAATTTTGTAAAACATTTTATGTACATAATCTTTACATTGTGTAGCAGTACCTGAGCTGAAAATCTTAATGTTGGTAGATATCAGTAAACACAGAAACTAATACAGTAAGTCACTAATAAATTTGTTTTATGGGCAGCACCAGAACTAGTTTTCATGTTGAAAGAATTAACAAGCAAAATTTCAGGCTCTGTTGATGTGGTAGGTTCAGTTAACTGTACAACTACATACTATAGCAGTACCTTTTGCTTCAGGTTTTGGTTCTTCATTCTGTCTACACAATTAGCTCAAATGCTGCTAAACTATATCTGTTAGCCTTCCACCACAATTCATCTTTACAATTTTGGCTGCTTACAGCACAGCAGTTACTATAAACCTTTGTGCTCATAGAAAATAGAAGCAAATTTCCATAATGTTTTCACATGGTCTAAGAAAAAAATATGAAAGACACAGACAAGACTGAAGAGACAAGCAATCTGGAACCACTTGAATAGGAATCGTTTTTCTATGCCCCTCCTTTTTAATTTAGAAACCAATCACATCCTAGGGAAGAAAATAATATATCTAAGCATTTACTATGCCCCCTCCTTTTTAATTTAGAAACCAATCACATCCTAGGGAAGAAAATAATATATCTAAGCATTTACTGGAAAACATTTCAGAATGGAATTGTTGAACACCTGTGAACTTAGAGAGTAAGTAGATCAGTGTTTGTGACTTGATGCAAAATTGAAACAACAGGGTGTTTAAAAAAGAATGACCCGATTTCAAAGTAGTAGTCAAATGTGGGATAGTTACAAAACAAAGAGCCAAGTGTGACGGAAGGTCTAAAGTTTCTTTCACCACAATTACAAATGCTCAATGTGCCCTCCACCTGCTGCATGCACGGACAACATCAAGCCGATAGCTGAATTAATCCCAAACGCGTCGGAGAGTGTCTTCAGTCACAGAATTTACTGCGGCCTTGATTCTCGTTCGGAGCTCGTCCAAGTCAGCGGGTAAAGGCGGAACATAAACATGGTCTTTTACGTATCCCCATAAAAAAAAAAAAATAGTCTCATGGTGTGATGTCTGAAGATCTCGGATGCCAAGCATGTAGTGCTAGGTCATGGGGTCCCCTGCGTCCAATCCAACGCTGAGGCAATGTGTTGTTTAGAAACCGACGAACTTGGAGGTTCCAATGTGGCAGTGCGCCATCCTGCTGCAAAATGTAATCTTCAGAGTCGTCCTGCAGCTGTGGAAGTAGCCAATCCTTCAGCATTGCAAGATAGGAGTTGCCTGAAACCATGTTGTCTGCAAAAAAGAAAGGGCCATAAACCTTTCTAACAGAAACCTTGCCCAAAACATTCAGTTTGGGTGAATCACGTTCATGTGGATTCTCCAGTCCCCATACGCGAACATTGATTGTGGCGCAAAACTTTCTCGTTTACATGAAAGGTTGCTTCATCGCTAAAAATCAACCTTTGTATGACTGTGTCATCCTCCATGTCCTCTAACAGAGTTGCACAAAAATCTTTTCATTGTGTTTTGTCACCTCCAAGAAGAGCTTGCACCAGTTGAAATCTGTACGGCTTCAGTAGCAAACGTCGTCATAAAACACACCAAACAGTCACACGAGGAATGGCAAGATCGCGGCTCGCACGACGAGTAGACCTCCGTGGGCTTCGCTGAAACGCCTCGTGAATTTGTTGCACATTCGTCGATGAGGTGGTTGGTCATCCAGGACTCTTTCCCTTACATAAACACCCTGTTTCTTCAAATTGTCGATACCAACGCCGAATGTTTTTGCCCACTGGTGGAGCACTGCCGTAACGCTGTTTAAACGCGCGCTGCACCGTAATCACGGACTTGGTCTTGCTAAATTCGAGCACACAAAACACCTTCTGTTGCCTTGACGCCATCTCACTCACTCACTAAGCGTAGCGGCTGTTTGGACGCTCGTGCTGCCATCTAGCGGTAGTCATAACAAACTCTGGGCCACGCCCATAGACATGATACGAGTCACATTCATCGGTGGTTCGTGGTTGCCGAGATATACACTTTTCAAATCGGGACATTCTTATGAAACACCCTGTATTGCCTGACTATTGGTCATTTAGTACAGATGATTAAACCTCCTGAAAACACTGTTCAGAAAAGCATGGGAAAATGTTGGTTTCTTGGCATAAACAAACACATTTTGCATAGGTGGGTATATCTGGGTAATCTGAATAATATACGCTGAATAAAGGCTTTTAGCTCCATTTTAAAGGATTGGTAGAAGTTAGGACAAGTAGTGTAGCCCTCTTGGGTTAGCACAGCTGTATCAGTTCATACCTAAGAAAAGAGTTACTGGTATTTGCTAATCTCACACACAAGAAGTATTTAACCTCTAAGGGCAGTAGAGGTGCACCTGTTGGAGCAGCTGTCTGTGACTAATTTGGGTAGGGTTGCAAATGTTACACTTCAAACCCTCTACCCCCTCCTCCCTCCCATTCCCGAGGTTTGTAGGTTTAGGAGGCTTTTGAAAGTAAATCTGTTATTTATGTAAGTCTCAGTGTATAATCTTTTGGTAGCAAGGGAAGTGGAGTGCATACAGCAAAAAAAGTTGCATTAATAGACCATATCAGAAAGTGGTATTTAATGAGTTGTGGCAAGCTCAAAATGTGATACTGTTGTATAAATTTACCTTAATGTATGAATTGTGAAAAATCTAATATGTGAATTGTAAATTTAATTTGATTAATGTATAAATTATAGATTTAGTCATGCTTTAAATTTACAAGTATTGTACAAATTGTATTCTAAAACTGTATAACTTCCCCCCCCCCACCTGTAATTTCCTTTTTGTAATGAAATTGCATGAACTAACACATGGTCTATGAGTGAGACCTTTTTTTAAATTTTCTATTTATTTTTATTTTTTATTCTCCAATAAATGCAGCTGTTAAGAAAAAGGTTGTCGGAAAACCCAAGTCTGGAAGAATATGGAAAACGGAAAAGAAAAAGTAAAGTTCTTTTTTATTTTAAAATTGAACATAACATTTTTTTTTTTTATATCCTACTCTCATATTGGTGCTAACATAAATTGATATTGCTAAGTATAACTTTAAGGACAGCTGCTTAATTGTGCTAATCTACTTAATAGTTACAAAATGAATTTAAGTTCAATAACATACCTTGTTTTTATATCCCAAAAGTTTTACAGTTGGATTCAGTTTTCTGTATCTAGAACCACACATATCAGTCTCGAAAATAAAACTAGATATATTAACATACCATAGGTTTATTCACTCTAGTTTTTTTTTGCTGAAATACGTAGTTAGTCAGTAATCAACCAGAGCATACTTACAAAATTATTGGAACAATAATTGAGAACTTATAAGGTCATTTTCCAAAAAAAAAAAAAAAAAAAAAAAAAAAAGGCGTTGTGCTTTTCAGTGCCCTTTGTCCAGCATTTCAGAAGCTTGTTTTTTTTATGCCACCAGAAAAACATTTTGCTAAGAAATAAGCCATCTAAATAGCACTAACATGATTTTTTTTTTTCCTTGCTTGCTGATGAGGTTTTTTTCCATACTCAGATGTTGACTCTCTAAATGATAATGCTATATCCATGTTTCTTCCTCAGTGATGCTACTTTTCAAAAAGGCATCAATCACCTTCATTATGTAGCTGAAGGCATTGGCAAAAGCTCTGGGCCCATCTTTGCAGATGTTAAGAACTTAAGAGGCAGAACAATGACAAATTTACATATGATTTGCTACTTTGTCAATTGTCACACCCATTTGTTTGCTTGAACATTTTGTCATCAGCAGACATCCCCATTCCTTCTTGATGTATTGCAGTTGTGTGACCATTTTTGAACATGGAAATCTATTCATAGGCACTGCTGCAGTAAAACACTGTTCCTGTAGTGTCAAAAGCCTTCAGTGAATTGGAGCCCATGGTATACTTTCCGCCCACAAAAAAACCTGATCACTGCTTGCCGTTCTTGATACATTAGCATACCTGCCAGGTTTTACAATTTACCCGTAAAATTTACGAAAATGTGACTTGTTTAATGGTTTTACTGGCAAAATGTTAATTTTATGGATTTGGTAATTCTCCCAAGATTTTTTTTCCTGATGATTTTGCACCCACTATTAAAACTTTTTTATTTAAATTAATCCATTCAAAGTAAAGCGCTGATGTAAGTTACACATAACTTTTCAGTTGCATGTGTTTATGTGGGAACATTTGCCGCAGTTTTCCCACGTTTTAGGTTTACTGTTTTGTGTTGTTTCAAACACTAAAACTTGTGCCGCTTCTTCTGTGGCAATAAATTTGACCTAAAGAAAGAATGCTACTATCAGAGGAAGTTAAAAAAAAAAAAAAAAAAAAAAAAAAAAAGGAAGTCCAATTAATGAAGACAAGGCAAATCCTAGTGAAGAATTATTGTAGTTAATTGTGCATTACGGGGAATACTAGGATATAAGTTTTCACTTTGTCAAATTTTCAGGTTGTACCCCAACCCTTCTTCAGGACTGACTAAGATAGAAGGTGCTACCACTCAAGTAGTAATGTCATACCGCTATGTTCGTTAATCATGTAACCTCTTCTTCTCTCAATGTGTAGACTTTCTTCAAGTTTTCGTTTTAGATAGTGTTGTTGGTGTGCAAGAATTTTTAAAGATTCCCAATTCATTGAATGTCCAGTACTTTGTACATGTTTATCTAGACCTGTTTTGCTTGTAATGTTCCTAATTGTGGCTTTGTGTTCAGCTACACGGGTGCAGAGTTTTATCTTTAAAAATTCTTGCACACCAACAACACTATTTAAAACAGAAACTTGAAGAAAGTCTGCACATTAAGAGAAGAAGAGGTTACACGATTAACGAACATAGCAGTATGACATTACCACTTGACTGGCAGCACCTATCTCAGTCAGTCCTGAAGAAGAGTTGGGGTACAACCCGAAAATTTGACAAAGTGAAAACTTATATCCTAGTAATCCCCGTAATGCACAATTAACTACAAGAAGTCCAATGTTCATTCAAGCCAGTGCTTCTCCAGCAATGACTTATTTTTCTGGTCCGTTGTCAGTAAGTTTCCTACGCTTTCCAACCGTGCTTTTTCGTCGCTCGTTAACTTTCATAAAAATGTCTTGGCTTGATTCAATTAATATATTGGGGTGCTATTTTTTCCTCTTCAAATTGCATCTCTTTAAGCTGTTACTGTTTTACTATAGCAGTTTTACTTGCATTTTTTTTTTCAAGTGTCAGTAAATTTAGTATCAGTGATTCGCTGTGAGCAGCAATATATTGGGTTGTTGGAAAAGTCATGACGTATTTTGGCACCTGATGGCAGTTGGGCAGTTTTGGAAGTACTAGAGGCATACGCAGCTCTGTTGTCGCTATGGCATTTGACAGGTGCCAGTTTTAGCTGCAGTCTAAAAGGAATAGTGAGCGATTTGGTTGATTTGCGGAGATTTGACATCAAGTTGAAGATGGAAGACCAAACTGTGCATTTTCGCCATATTTTACTGTTTTACTACCGTAAAGGAAAGAACGCGCGTCAAGCTTGTGAAAAGTTGCTTCAAGTGTACGGTGATATTGCTTTACAAGAACGTCGGTGCCAGCGGTGGTTCGCAAAATTCCGTGCTGGTGATTTTGACCTCAGCGATGCTCCTCGGTCCTGGAGCCCCACCGAGGCTGATGACGACCAAATCAAGGCATTGATCGAGTCAAACCCATGTTACATGACACGAGAGATTGCAGACACATTGCACATCCATCATTCAAGCATTCACGACCACCTGAAGAAGCTGGGATACGTAAGCAAGATCGATGTGTGGGTTCCTTATGAACTCTAAGAAGCTCAATTGACGGCGCGTATAAACATCTGCGATATGCTCATTAAACGTGAGGAAAACGATCCTTTTTTGAAGTGACTGATAACTGGTGACGAAAGTGGATTGTGTGCAACAATGTGCTGCGCAAACGGTCTTGGTCCCGACATGCTGCTTCGCCTCAAATGACATCCAAAGCAGACATTCATCAGCGGAAGGTTCTGGTCTCAGTGTGGTGGGATTTTAAAGCTGTCGTGTTTTTGAAGCTCTTACCACGGAACCAAACAATCAATTCAAATGTGTACTGTCAGTAATTGGACAGTTTGAACGAATCCATGATCCAGAAATGTCCAGAGCTCGTTCATCGTTAAAGGTGTTGTGTTCCATCACGACAGCGCGAGACCACACACAAGTTTGATCACCCGCCAAAAATTATTGGAGTTTGGGTGAGATGTGTTGCCATACCCAGCATACTCGCCTGACCTTGCGCCGTCAGACTTCCACTTGTTTCGCTCTCTTCAACAGTCCTTGCGTGGTATAATGTTCAATTCAGATGAGGCTGTAAATCAGCACCTTGTACAGTTTTTCACCACGAAAGACAGGTCCTATGGACGAGGCATTCTGCAACTCATTGAAAGATGACAAAAGGTTATTGAATAAAACGGGCATTATATCATTGATTGATCTTTGTTCTTTCTATCAATAAATGACCTTTGCAAAACATGGCTAAAATATGTAATGACTTTTCTGACAACCCAATAAAAGGGGGAGGAGTACTATTAAACATTCCATGATGCGTGTTCTGTGGAATTCCCATGTATTGCAAAATCTTCAAAAAGTGAAAAATATGCATTTTGGACTTCATGTTGATGTAATTTCAGCGTTTCGCATGGTGGAAAGAATGATATTACTAATCATATTTCTAGTGCCAAGCATAAATCTAATGTTGACTGCATGGGAAAAAAATACGAAATTAACTTCCTTTGTTAAAAATTATAATAAACTGGATGTGGTTCATGCAAAATGTTTGTTCACTTCATTTTTAGTTGAGCATAATTTACCAATTAGTGTCCCTCAGTCACTCGTTTATTTATTCATTTATTTTTTATTTGACTGTCTCATGGTCTGTTTCTCCGTAAGATAAATATGTAGCATGAAAATGGTTCATTTTTGAAAACATTTTAGTTTGTTGTGTGATGGTGTGGGATACAATCCTATTGGATTTGGGGGTCAAAGGGTGGAACATCCTTCCCTTAGAGATGCAAACTTCCATAAAAATAAATTTTTATCTCTTTATAGATTATAATGATAGCATAGTAATGAGAAATTATATATAGACCATTTTAATCGAAATAAACGTGCCAATAAATTCGTAGTCATATCAATTAAAAGTTGATACTTGACGTAGGTAACATCGTTTTTAAATCAATAATGTCCGGTACATTTAATCAATATGTGCGGCAAGTAATTTCTTTTAATATATCGATTATTATTATTTATTTATTTTTGCGGATTTCGGTTTCTGAAATTTGGCAGACTGTATAATATAGAAAGAGTGGCCATATATAGGTCATGTGGACAACACAAGACTTAACCAGTCAAGGTCAAACCTCTAACCAGGGATGACAGCAACACAATGTTTACACACAGTGTTTCACTTCTTGTTGCTCACACACATGTGAGCAACAAGAAGTGCAGCTAACCTAAAAGGAATTATAACTACATTGTAGATAATTATTGACTTGTGCTCATATTTCATTAGGTATAGTATAAGTGTTTTGAAAAACAGCTTTTTATTTTTTTATTTTATGAACTTCAGTTTTAAATTTCAATCAGCATGAGAGTTAAAACTTGTCAGTTTTAGAAGTCATGACTGCTGTAGGAGTCCAAGTGGCAGTTAGCCAAAGTGTAATTGTTCCGGCTCTGATATAGGTAGTGAAACTTGGTTACTGCAGAAGAGACACAGGAATCACTGGTATGTGGGAGAGATGGGTTATTTGCAAAGCATTTGCAGTAAGATTCATTCTGATCATGTGTCATAGTTATGTAATGTGAAGCAAAATGTTGGTTTGGTAGAGACATACCTTGAGGTGGTTTGGCCATATTGAAAGAATTAGCGATTAGGTGCTAATTAGAGAATATGTTCACTCAGAGAGCCAGACCAAGGAAGTCGTGGGAGGACCTGATTCAAGAATGCCTGAATCTGGTCAGTTAGTAAGATAATTAGTATGGAGTGCTAAAGGTCTTGTGATAGATGTGTATGAAGCTCAAGTTGTGTGCCAAGATTGCTGCAAGTGGAGATGTTTGATGTATCAGCAGTTAGTCAAATCAGATATCATAAGTAACTTTTATTTGGAAGATGATCTTGCTTTGGGGAGCTAATCTCTAAATCTCAGCAAACAGCTCAGTGATATATGTTTGTATATGCCATGACATGTATATGTGAGAATGCAGTGGCATATTCAGTGAAGGTATTATTTTTAGGAAAATTATCAAAATTTCCATATCTGTCTCATCCGGTTACATAAATTTTGTATTTGTATTCATATTTTAATATTCTGAATGAGAATATTCCCTGATTTTCAGAATTTCAAATTATTCTGATTGAGCTGCATCCCTCCACCTCCCTCTCATCCCCCTCATTTTACTTCCTGATCATATTCTTATTTTTTATTTATTTTTCTGATCATGTTCCTAGTTTTTAAAATTTTTGGTAATATTTAAAAAAAGTGACCGTATTTTTAAAGATTTTTTTCTAATGAAGTGCATGCTTTCCTGCCTTTTGTTTAAAGCCACTCAGTACAACAACCATTTTGGCCCCCCTTCCCATTTTTTAAAGCAAAATTTAAATTCAAAATCTGTGCTTAATCTGACAGATTTATTGGTATTAATCTGTATGTAATGGTATTTAAGAGAATCTGAGCCATTTCCGAGACCTGTAAAATTGTATTCATTGCAGAGTAAAAATGCAGTGTTGTTTTTTTATATTTAATTTCACTTACCCCTTTCCACTTGAGAGGTGGACGACATCTGACATTATAAAATAGCCGAATAGCTTGTGCATCAGGGGTCTCCTGCCACGCCAATGACTCCTCTATAACTCATTTGTTGGGGCTGTGAGACATTTTTTTTTGTACCTAGCTTGTGCTAAAAGACCAACTTGGAGCATTTTTTCTTAATGTGAAGTAAACAACAAAATAGTGGGCATCAGCACAAGCAATTTCATACTGGATGCTTTGAATGACAGTGATTTTAAAAACAGTGAAGAAAGTGAAAATTAGAATTTGATGAATATGATTATGCACGTACATCAGATTATGATTATTATATGTCCGATAGAAGTGAAGAATTGGACGGCGAACCTGTTGGTGATCCAAATCCTGTTGATGTGACGCAGAACGGGTGAGACAGATATGGAAATTTTGATAATTTTCCTAAAAATAATTTTATTGCAACAGTAGGTTACAACCACCCCAGCAAAAACTTGTAACTGTATTATACAGGGTGATTCATTAAGAAGTATACAGTTTCAATGCACTATAAAACAAGAACAATGTAAGATATTTTATGTTACCTGTAACAGAATTGTAGGGGAATGTTTCAAGTTTTTTTAGTGACAGTCACAAATATTCTATGTATGCACCCTTAGTCACACGACACACATCGAGCCGGTAATCCATTTCCACCCAAACGCGAGGTAAGATATCTGAATCAAGTGCAGTGATAGTGGCTGTGATACGCTGTTTCAGCTCCGCTAGATCAACACAACACAACACAACACAACAGGAAGGGGAGAGGCGAATACCTTGTCCTTTACGTACCCCCACAGGAAAAAGTCACAAGGTGTTAATTCAGGACTTCTGGGTGGCCATATTGGGTCAGTCAAGAACACAAAATGCCTTCTCCACTGCAGACGCTGCCATTTTGACTGACTAGTCACGTGGCACGCACGCTATCACCTACGTCACTTCCCTCAGTAGCGGGACACAAACTTTATGAGTACATCTACCTAACGGTTCACACTTGTGGTCCGTGTCTTCAACTGTTACTGTTTTACAGCATTTGGAAACTGTATACTTCTTTATGAATCACCCTGTATTTTTTCTAATATAGTTACAGGGTTTTGCTGGGAAAGTAAAACTGAACTTCCACAGCTAAGGTGTAGCCTCTACTGCAGAAAAAAAAAAAAAACCCAGAAAAGATGCCTTTGTGGAATCTAAAACAATGTAACTTGTATTCCAATCTAAGTGTCAGCCTACAAAGTAGCCGGCCAGGCATGCTACTTGTGCTACTTCTGTTCAGACAGATGGTGCCCAGAAAGTTGGTTTGTGACATCAGAAATCATCAGGTGTCAGTCTTGGAGCCCTAACTTCAGCAGGGGGAATAGCCTTCCCCTTCCTCCAAAGAGTTAAATCTATAAATAGATTGCACCCACTTTAGAGAGGACCAATTTCCCCACATGTGAAGTGGATGATAGAAATTGCATATGTTAATTAATAGAAGAGTTTTTAAAAATGCAAGTAAATTCTTAAGCTAGTAATGGAAAAATAATTTGGCCACCAGTACATGTGGAAAGACAATTTTTTGAGCATGGCGACTAAAGCAACTTTGACTACTGGCCACTTTGTTTTATCCAGTCACCACTTGGTGAGTGGCAACCGCTAATTTTTATCTCTACCATGAAAGCCTAAGCTATATATCTAGCACTTTTCGAAAACTGGGATTTTTAAAAATCCAGTTTGCTGAATCCTGAGAGTACAGGAATTAACAAAGTTCTACTGTATATTCATTGGATTACTTATTACCATTTTACATTGTATTTGTGTGTATGCATGCATATGAAGGCTATTTATTAATATTGCAGGTTCTCCAATATGACTCATGTTAAATCATTAAAATCATCGTGGGCGAAAAAAATGAAACTTAAGAAAGAGAGAAATGCTTTAATGAGGCAGACTGCGGAACTAAAGGAAATGAAAAAGCAACAGGAGGAGGTATTTTATAGACTTTTTTTTTTATTTCAAATGCTCTATGATTTTGGATTTTAGAGAGACAGTTTTGTTATGTGAAATTAGGAAATGAAAAATCTTACACTATTTTTTTTTTTATATTTACTACTGTACTTTCAAATTCTGTTGTTCGGATCAGCTTATCCTTCCTCTTCTGATTGTGACAATGATATAAAACTGATGAGATCTTAATTCACACTTGACACTATTGCTATGGTGACCTCAGTTTGTCATTAATTGAATAAGCAGCTTAACACTATTGTGAAAAGTGAAATTGTACGATGGAAACCCACAACAGTGAAATTGTATGTGATGGAAAAACTAAGCAAATGTTGCAGGTGACATTCTAGGAAGCCATTTATATGAGGAAGTTCGCAAGCACCTTGTTCAATGTCAAATAAGGTGATATGCAGATCAAAACTTTAAAACCCTGCATTTTTACAGTTTGTCAGTCGTTATATTGTGGGGTCAAATGTAAGTGCCTTCATTTCTTCCCCCAAGGCTAAAAAAATTTAGAGTATAATCGGACAATGCCAATCTCAAGCAATCTTCTGTATGCTGATCCGTCAGATTTGAGCGACGTTTATTTTTTGTTTGTTGTAAGTAAGAAAATGTTGATTTGCATAAATATGTTGATCCAAAGCAGGAATGTAAATGTTCACTACATTTTCTCACATTGGGGTACTTCTCTTTGGAAACAAAATTCCAAAAATTATCTTCTGAAGATCTGGCTTTCAGAAATATGTCACACCACATTGTTATTATTTTATTTTCCAGTGAAATTTTGTCTAGTTGAAACAGCTCTGCAAATTTATTTGCGATCAGTTGTGGGTCAGTGTCCTTCTTAAATTGGTCAATGGCAAATTGAATAAGATCTTCCATTTTTGTAAACTGTAAGTAAATAATCAGTTAAAAATTATCTGGTAGTTTATTTTTTCTTTGTGGAGTTAACCTCTGAATCCCAGAGAACAGCTTAGTGATGTGTATGTACGTACGTACGTATGTATTTTTGTAAACTTACTGAATTTTTGTAAACTTACTGAATCAGGTTTTGAAGTCATCGCGAACAGTTTGGATTTCAGTTAGATATTTTCCCGAATTGAATACATGCGTGGAATTTTTTTTGTAAATGATCCTTGATGTTTTTAATTCGATCAAAACATATATTTTTGAGATCCTTAATCATAGCCAGTGCTTGGTTCTTTAAGTTTTCCCATAAAATCTGCCAAAAAATGCCAGATTGCATAGCCAGTCCAGATCACACAGTTGATGATAATTATCACCCCTCTCTTCAAAAAAACTTATATCATCCAACAAGTCACGAAATCTTTGCAAAAAAAAAAAAAAAAAAATGCTTCATCTTAACCACATGACATCTGTGTGCAAAATCAAATCTGGCTGTATATGATCTAGTTTCATTTTAAAAAGTCGCCTTTAAAAAGACTTGCCTGTGATGGAGTTGATGATTTTAAAAGCAATATCCATGACGCATTTTGTATTAAGCCTCTTGCTGGTTAAAACTTGCTGATGGATGATACAATGATAGCTTAAGAAATCTGACAAGGATTTACCCGTCGTCTCTGATCCATTGGATTTACCTGTCATCGCTGCTGCTTCATCTGTGGTTATTTGCCACGAGCTTAAATAAAGGCAACTTAACTTTTTCGATGTGTTTCTTGAATCCATTGAAAATATTGTGACCTCAAGTTTCTCCTTTCAATAAAATCATGCCCAACTATTCTTTAGCAGAAAAGTCCGGGAAAACCATTCTGATAAAAATCAGCAGTTGAGCAGTATCACTGACATCTGTTGATTCATCCAGTTGCAGGGAAAATGAAACACATTGATCAATATCTTTTAGCAGTTGCCTATTTATATTTTGGCTTAACTTTTCAATATGCCTCTTGACTGTATTCTGAGATAATTGCAGATCTTGAAGGGCTGTTTTTATTTCACCCTTATTCTTGAAATTTGCAAATAGAGAATCTGCTATGTCCACAAAAATATCTTTGATAAATTCACCATCAGAAAAAGGTGTTCGCCATCAGAAATGTTGCAATTTTTTATGGCTTACTTGAAAGGAGGAGATAGTTGTGTAGCCTTTGATTGATCGTTTGGTTTTGATAAAATGTTTCGCTGCGCAGTCAGTCCAGATTTCAGTTCCTGTAATTTTTTCTTCCTTATTTCACTGTTAAGTGGGAAATCGGATTGATATTTACCATGCAATGCGTTGAAATGCCGCTCTAAATTTCCCTTCTTTGGTATCGCCACGGAAGTACTGCAAATTAAGCAGCAACAGTTGTCTTTAATCATAGCAAAAAAGTAGTCCAGTTGATGGAAATAAGTTTTCGGTCTTTTCAGGGCACTCATTTTCACCAAAACAATCATCATCATCATTGTCAACCATTATCAATCCACTGCTGGACGAAGGTCTCCCCAAGTTTCCTCCACAACGGTCTGTCTTGTGCCAGTCTCCTCCATGTCACTCCCGCATATTTACGAATTTCATCCATCCATCTCCCATGTGGTCTTTTTCTTGGTCTTTTCCTGTCCCTTGGAATCCAATCTAAAATTTCGGCTGTCCATCTATGGTCTGTCCTTCTGGCAGTATGTCCAGCCCATTGCCATTTCAGGGATTTAACTCTGATCATGATGTCTTCCACTCGTCATTTTTCGGATCCACGAGTTCCTCTTCTTATCTCTCCTGGTTATACCAAGCATGCACCTGTCCATGCTTCTTTGAGTTGTCTGCAGCCTTTGTATGTCTCTTTTAGTTAAGGTCCACGTCTCTGCACCATACGTAAGCACTGGAAGGATGCATTGATCAAACACTTTTCTTTTAAGACATAATGGCATATTGCTCTTGAAAATTATGCTGTTTCTTCCAAAAGCTCTCCAGGCAAGTTTTGTACGCCAATTAATTTCTTCATCAATGTGACCCTCACTTGATATCTGCTGTCCAAGATAAACATATGTATCTGTTATCTCCAGTTTTTCTCCATCAATCGATAAATCTTCATTTCTTGTAAAAGCATTGAACATCACTTTTGTCTTCTGAAAGTTCATTTTTAATCCCACTTCTTTACTCTTGTCAGCAAGTTCCTGGATCATACTCTGCAGCTCTGATGGGGTAGTTGCAAAAATGACTATGTCATCAGCAAAACGAAGGTGGGTTAGATAATCTCCATTAATCTTTATCCCTTTGTTTTCCCAGTTCAGTGATTGAAAGACATTTTCCAATGTGGCATTAAAGAGCTTCGGAGATATGGTGTCACCTTGTCTCACTCCTTTCCAATTTTTATGTGTGTTGTATTTTCAAACAGCCGAATCTTTGCACTTGCATTTTCATAGATGTTATTAATAATATTAATGTATGCATCTTCAATACCGCAGGATTTCAGAGCCGTGGTAACTGCTGATGGTTTCACCGAATCAAAGGCTTTTTCATAATCGATAAAAGCCATGCACAATGGAAGTTCATATTCCCTCGCTCTTTCAATTAGTTCTCTCAGTACGTGGGTATGATCTATTGTGCTGTAGCCACTCCTGAATCCAGCTTGTTCTCTCGGTTGAGCCATGTCCAGTGTTACCTTCAAGCGGTGTGAAAGAACTTTAGTGAAGATTTTATAAACCACTGATAGGAGGCTGATATATCTGTAGTTCCTGAGATCCTCAATGTCACCTTTTTTATGTAGCAGGATCATTGTAGCGTTGTTCCAATCCTCAGGAATCTTCCCTTCATTAAGGCATCGAGTGAAAATTTGGGCGAGTACTGTTTCAATTTCTCCACTTGCTTCTTGTATGATGTCTATAGTAATTCCATCTTCTCCTGGAGCTTTCCCCCACTTCATGTTCTTGATTGCATGAGCAACTTCTGCTGGGAGGACTGGAAGAACTCTGGTACCTTTCATGATGTCTGGAGTACATGTATCATCCCTTTCATATAATTTTGAGTAGAAATCTTTCACTCTTGTCAAAATTTCGCCTCTATTTCTTGTTATAGAACCATCTTCTTTTCTCAGAGCCATAATCTGTTTTCTTCCCTTACTGAGATGTCCCTTTGCTATCTTAAGGCTTTGGTTGTTTTCAATTGCTTTCCTCACTAGCTCACAGTTGAATTTCCTTACGTCTTCAGTGATACTTTTTCGTGTTGTCTTGCATAGCTCTATATATTCCACTTTGGAAGTCACATCTTCTTTAGTTGTCCTCATCTCTCTTCTTTTTTGCATCAACATATTGGTTTTTCCTGATAATTTGTTCACATGCAACTTGTTCTTAGACCCAGCTAATTTTGTTGCTGTTTCCATTAGAGCTTTGGTTACTTTTCTGTTAACTTCCGAAATATCCACTTCTTCCAATGTTAGGCCTTCTAAAGCAGAGAATCTGTTCTTCAGTTCCAACTTGAAAGTATTATGGTGTTTTTTTAAGGTTGGTTATGTCAATACATTTTGTTTGTCTTATGAGCTTGCCACGTTCCAGTTTAGTGTTGAGGTGCATCTTACATCTCACCAATCTATGGTCACTACCTGTGTTGAACTTGTTCAGCACACTGCAGTCTTCGATGACGAATTTTTTGTTACACATAATAAAATCAATTTCACTTGTCGTCCCAATTGGATGTCTCCATGTCCATTTCCTGTGTGGCTTTTTCTTGAAAAAGGAGTTCAAGATGAAAAATCCTTCTGCCTCTGCAAACTCAACGAGAGTATTTCCACGCTGGTTTCTGTTGCCGTGACCGAATTTACCTACTGAAGTTTCATTCTGTTGCCGTTGCCCTATTTTTGCATTGAAATCTCCCATAATTATCTTCAAGTGCTGCTTACCTTATTATTATTTAGATGACGAATTTCCTCATAAAATTCTTCAATTTCTTCTTCAGGATGACTTGTGGTGGGTGCATAAGTTTGAATAATCTGAGCCTGGTATCTTCTCGATAGTTGGATAACGAGTCGTGCAGCTCTGTCAGAGGAACTTTCAACTTCTACCACTTTATCCTTCAGTTTCTTGTTTATTATAAATCCAACACCACTAGTTCTGCCAGTATCTGTCCCACGATAATAGAAGAGATGTCCACTTTTCAGTTCAATGAGATCTTCTCCTTTTCTCCTTACCTCACTTAGCCCGACGATGTCCCACTTGATCCTTTGTAGTTCCTCTTCCAATTCAAGAAGCCTTGAATCAGAAGATAGGGAGCGTCCGTTATAGGTAGCCAAGGTCAGCATCAAATGGCAGCCTAGTCCGGTCCTCCGGGGATTCTTAGCACCCTCTGCCTTCATGTCGCACTGGCCGCTGCCTTGGCCAGGTACATTCCAGCTGCCGGAGACTGAGGGCCAAGATTTAAGTTGTAGAGTCATTTTTGGAGGTGTTTGGCCATAACTCACCACGCTGGCCAAGCGGGTTGGTGAGTGTGGGATAGCATTTCCTCTAATCCCGATGGTATAGTTATACCGCTATTGGCGGTCGTCAGAGCCCCTTTAGTGGGAACAGGATGCACCACGAGAAGGCGGGGTTGACATTTGTCAAGGAGAGGCTGTGATGTTACGCATCACCTGACCTTACATCCCCACCAAAACAATAGTATCAACAAAATAGTTCAAAGAAAATCGCAGCTGCAATGCGAACGATAAACAATAAACATTATGCACTTAGCCTGCATACCAAGCTGACTATTACTCTCACATCTAACTCTGCTGTCATTGCGTAGGCAAGCAGAGCCTGTGGCAGATTGCTATCGGGGGAGGGAGGGGGAGGATGCCACATGACCTTGACACCTGGTGGATGCAGTTGCTAATCAGCAGTTGCTAGGGTGCAAACATGGCCACTCCTTTGTCTGAATGCTCCATCAATTTTCATAGTAATGTAAAAAAAAAAAAAAATCCACAAAACGTTAGTGATCGATCAAAAATGATTCAGCAATCAACTGGTAGATTCTGATCGACGTGTTGACTGTTCCTGAAATATGACATGAATTTAAATATTGTGAGATTTCTTCAGTGATTTTTGAGTATTTTTTTGGATATCTTCATGTGACCTCCAGCGGAAAAAGCCTCCAAACTGCTGGAAATTATTGTTCTAACAGGGATTCGTTTTGTGATTTCAGAATCTTGAATTTTTCTGACAAAGCTCCATTTTCCTCCCCCTTATTATATTTTTTCTGATTATGTTCCTCTTTATTAATATATTTGGTGGTAATGAAAGAAAACAGCTTCGTATTTTAAGAATTTTTTCTAATGAAGTGCACATTTTCGTATTTCCAACAGTCTGTTCAAAACTAAGCAGCAGAGCAAGCATCTCCCCTTCCCCCTTATTAAAGTGAAATCAGATTTCAAAATCTGTACTTTGTCTGTGATAGAATCGGAGCCATTTCCATGACCCTTAAAATTGTTTTCGTGACAGAGTGAATAGTGTTGTCTATTTCTGATAAATGATTTTGCTTAAAATGTGAGTGTATCTATTCCTTAGTTATTTCAGCTGTATCAAGGGGCAAAGCAAGCATTTTTTCTTCTGTTTAAAGTGAAATTAATGTTCAAAAATGCTACTGCGTGCAGTTGGGTAGAGAAAACCACTTTACAAGGAATGGAAGACAGCGATGAAGTTCTGATTTTGAGCTTTGGAATTTTTCTGAAACAAAATGAAAAAGGCTTGCTCTTTTTGTCTGCTGAAATAGCAAGAAGACTAAGCAATGGGAAATCTCACATTTTCAGAGAAATTTAATAAGTGATAATGATGATAATATCAAATACGAAAGGTTCTTTTTTTTTTTTTTTTCTTGCAAAAATACAGTGATAACTTTTTGTCTGCAACAGTGTTGACTCACAACAACAACAACAAAAAAATTCAGTGTTCATAAATATATTCAGGAAATCACTGTTTCTCTCTCTATAGACAATTTGGAAATTTGTCAATCAAAATATAAAAAATCAGAAAGTTGAGCCATTTTTAAACAATGCACAGCATAAAATTGGATTGGTGATGGTTGATGCATTATATAATACATGTAGTAATTTATATTATTTTAAATTGCTGCTTTTAATTTGATTTTCAACATTTTGTATATTACCTTATTTTTCCTTGCATGTTCCTGATTTTCTGCTTTCCTTCACAATCACCCCTGTATAGTACGTAATCTACAAAACGCAGGAAAAAAAAAAAAAAATGTATTGGCCACTTCAGTAGCCAAGTGGGCATAGACTAGTTACCTGAGTTGGGCCTATGCTGTATGGAGTTGTTGATCTCCCCTCTCTTCTGGCTAATAGTGCTATTTCTTTCCCCTCCTGGGACCAGTAGCTCCAAATTAGAGATAAGTGATAGTAGCTTGCAGCCCTAAGAGATGCTCATGGTGGTTGATAAACCCTGAAACAAAACAAACGAAAAAGGTGACATGCTTTTTACTGAAATCTTTAACCAAATGTTTTGGACAAACAATTTTTATTGAAAAATGAGTACACATAACTTCTCTTTCTAAGTTATTGAGTCATCTCTTCCCCCATGAAATGCCTTTCCTAGAACCAGTGGCTGCAAATTAGGGACGGGCAACTGGGGATCATCAAATTCTCTCTCAGACGCACACACAAAATAGGATGCAATTTTTACAGTCTTCCATTTTTTGCTGTGGGAGAGGGTCTGTGTTGCTCTCCCACGGCAAAACTGTTGTCATACATTGGTTTGTTTTCCAAAGACATTGAATGACTTTTTGAGTGCTAATAAAAAAAATAATAAACTACTTAACACAAGTTTCACCAGGCTAAAGTATCCCAGCAAATGGTCCCAGTTGCCAGGGTATTTCGGAACTGAACTACTTAGAAGATACTGTGACATAGTACCATGTGACCATTGTTTTCACTGGAAATTTTTTTTCAGCCACTAAGCTGTTCTCTGAGATTTAGAAGTTAGATCCACAAAGAAATACAAGCTACCAGATAAATTTCTAACTGATTATTTGCTTACTGTTGTCGTATCAAACTTCTCCATTTACAGAGACCTTGAGACACACAACTTGGGCTTCACTGACATCCATCACATGACATTCATAAAAAATTCTATACTTCATACTCATAATCTTTTTCTCATGCAGACACTCCTGAATCTGATCCTCCCATGACTTCCTTGGCCTTCCTCTGCCTTTCCTCCCTGCCACTTGGCCTAAAAAACACTTTCTTAGTAAGAATCTCATCACTCATTCAGACATGCCAACTCTCCGGATTAAGGCGGGAGACACCAGATTTTCAGCACTTCCTCCTGCCCTCCGGATGAATGTCAAATTCTCCCGATTTTCACTGCAAATTAGCTGTTAGGATGGTCGAAATTTCATCAACCACTATGATTTCGAACAGTCTGTGAAATCTTTTTCTTTCTGTGTCGATGCAAGGGGGCATTACAGTAATCAGTTTCATATTTTACCTCTCATATCTGCAAATAGAAAGCCACCCCGGTGGTGCAGTGGTCTAAGCTCTGGCTTCAGACCAATCGTCCGAGATAGGTCGGTAAAAATTTGCTTTAAAAACATTTCTCCCAGTCAGATTGTTATACGACGCCTTCAGCAAAGAGCTCACCCGCTCTGACATTAGAATGCCGGGGAGGGTCAGTAATTGATTGACAGATGAGAGCTGCCCTGCCTTCTTGCAGTTTAGTCTTTCAACTGCTCCCTTCAACAGAGACGCGCGTATTCTAAGTGATGATAAAGGGTTGAATTTGCGGTAAATTCACTTAACGACAAAAGGGGGTAAGTTACAGTTGGCCTCTCCTTGTAACAAAAGGTGATGTTGGTATGATACTTTTTGTCGTCTTTGCCTTTGCTCACAACCTAACGAAGAACAGTTGGATGCTATTTTATTCGTGAAAAACAACAACATATGGGCCATTTTAGGTTTTCATTATCTTGCGGAATCGATGGGCGCTGTTTTTTTTTTCTCCAGAACTTTTAGTGGACCAATAATACCACATCTAGAAAATTGTCTCTACGTCTGGAAAATGTGATTTTATGAATTGTAAAAATCTCCCAATTTTCAGATTTTGAAGGTTAGCATGTCTGCTTATTCTTTCAACATGGTCAAACACCAAAGAATATTAGTCTCCACCTTGCTAACAACATTTTGCTTCACATTACACAACTGCAACACATCTTCATTCCTCACACAATCAGAACGTGTCTTGCCACAAACCCCTCGTAAATAACACATTTTTCCAGCACACAAACGACTCCTATGTTTCTTCTGTAGTACCCAGGTTTCACTGCCATACATCAGAGTAGGAACAATTGCACTTGTGGGCATCTCTTGAGAACCCATCATTTCTGTGAAAACCTCCTAAAGCAGCTATGACTTTCAATGAAGAATTTGCTCACTTACTAATTTCACCATCTAATTTGTTCTTTCTGTCAAACATGCTTCCTAAATACACAAACTCATTCACCTGGTCAGTCACTGTGCCATTTAGACTTATCTTGCATTCAGTACCAACAGTTCCTCACTTAGAAACCATAACTTTGGTTTTTTTCCTTAATTATACTCAGTTTGAATATCATACAAACTTTGTACCTAGTTTTACCATAAATACTGTTACAAAGTATTCAATGAAATAACAAAAGAAATTTAAAGATATTTTAATATACCTGTGATATGACATAAGTAGGGCACTTGTGAATACATGGCTTCAATCACTTTTCAAAATGACATCCTTTGCCTTCACACAATCCTTCAATCTGTGTGGCCACTCATCAATAGCTTTATGCAGGGTCTTCACACCAAAGAGTGTTTGAGGCCGTCAATACTGGAGAGTCTCTTTCTGCAGGCCATGTCCTCCGGTGTGGTCTGCAACTTGTAGTCCAATGGGTTGAGGTCTGGGCTGCTTTTAAGGCCAATCAACTGGAGAAATGAAGTCTGGCAAATTCGTCTGAACCCACTCCTGTGGTGACTTGGCCTTGTGGATAGGTGCTGAATCCTGCTGAAAGCTCCACTGTCAGTTTTGGAAGAGGCTGTGATTCACATTTTTGACCACTGGCTCCAAACCCTGTCCTGTATACTTTGGCAGATGTTTTCACTCCTCACAGAAATGGAGCTCTGTGGTACCCTTGTATGAGACTCCCCACCAAACCATGACAGAAGCAGGATTATGGCCCCTCATGATCATTGGAGCTTTCTCCTGAGCTTCTCGTGAGGTTGACAAAATACACCCTGTCATTTTGGTGGTTGAAAGCCTTTTCAGTAGTGGAAATTTTTTCATCAGAGAAAAGGATCTGTCTGTGGCTATTGTCTGTGTAATGCTGCAGCAAACGTTTCACTTTAAGCACCCTCTGCTGCTTCAGTTGTGGGGTCAGGATGTGCCTTGTACGCCTCCGGTAAGCTCTCACTCTTAGGTCACTCTGCAGCACATGTGACATCGACATTCTTGAAATGTTCAGCTCACGAGCCATCACTGATTGTTTTCTGACAGGATTTCGTCAAATACGGTCTACCACTGCTTTCACCAGGTGAGCAGTCCTCACGGTATGTGACCGACCCTTCCTGGGGCGGTCAGCGACTGTCCCAGTCTCAAGGAACCTTTTTATGGTTCGGTAGACAAAAATTCGGCTGATTTTCAGCATGTTGAAAATCTCGGAAGTTGATTTTCCAACTTTGTACAGCGCTATTACAGCAGCACGATTCTCATAATTGCCCCACTCCATGGCAAGTACTTCACAAAACATAAACATATTATCTCCTCTGTGACTGAATGCAAAATGATTCACTAGCTGCTTCATGCCTCCTGGCTGGGTGGTGACATTGCACACCGGTTGCGTGCCATCTGTTGAACTTTTGGGACAGTATTTATGTTAAGACTTGGTACATCCGGGACAATATACTCTGCAACTAACTTTCGCTCTCTGCCGACAGGACTGTGTCATCGACATACAGCAATCTGCACACACGGATATTACCCAGACATAAACCAGTATTGTCCTTTTTGGCATCACACATGCATGCATCCATAAATATATTAAACAGCCAGGGTGATATTACACAATCTTGTCTGACTCCTGCATGCTACACTATTAAGTAGATTCCCAGTAACACCATATCTATTCAATACCTTCCACGAAAGTATCGTATTTACTCGGTCGTAAGCTTTCTCTAAATCTATGAAGGCAGCAAAAACTTTCTTACCAACAGCCAGATACTTTACAATCATCATGTGTAATGCAAAAATTTGGTTAGTGCAGCCTTTACCAGGCATAAAACCACTCTGAACATTCCACACTTTCTCTGATGTAAGACCTCATACTTTTTCAATACTGACTTTACCAAACACTTTCCCTGGCACACTCAGTAGGCTAATACCATGATAGTTCTTGCGGTCGGAGTGATCGCCTTTTCCCTTGTACGAGGGAACAATGATAGCATCCTTCCAAACCCGAGGGACCATTCCTAACTCCCAGCACACCTGGAAAATTTCAGTTAACGAATCAATTACAGTCACCACCATACTTCAACATCTCAGCGGTTATGCCATCAACTCCCGTGGCCTTACCATTCTGAAGAGATTTTAGAGCTTCACACACCTCTTGTCTTGAAATCCATCCTGTGCTTCCATCCTTCACTGTGACATCATCTGCTTCTGCCTCAGAATCACCTTTGCTTACTTGATCTAATAACTCACAGGAGTATTCACCCCAACTTTCACTTAACTCATTGGGCTCCCATATCATTTCCCCGATCCTATTCTTCACACAGCTTACAGCTTTGTTTCCCCTATTTCTCCTGAGTCTCATGTACTTCCAAAAGGTCTTCCTATCTTTCCAAAAAGCCAACTTATGCCTTTCCACCCTCTCCTTCCTATCTTTTGCCTTACTCTGGCGAACCAGCTTAGCTGCTTCGCGCTTCTTACAGCTATATTCATCCACAAAAACTCTACCTTGCAATATCTCCAAATAGGCTTCTTTCTTTCTCTTTACTGCCTCTTCAATCTCACTATTCCACCAAGCATCGCCTCTATTGTTACCCACTATTCTGGTGCCACAGAGCTTTTCAGGGGCAGTGACAACACAGTTCTTAAAACATCCCCACTTCTTTTCTACATTCCTCTCACAAGACTTCAGCTCCTTCAGTCCTTCTCTGACTAATTGAGAATTACACTGATGATCTTCAGGGAGCCTTTCAACCTTTATTCTTTCCACACTGGACCTCTTCCTATTCCTTTTCCTCCAACCAACAGTCAGTTTCACTCGTGACACTACAAAATGATCAGAACCAACATCCGCACCTGTCATCACACGAGTGTCAACAACTAAGTGTTTCAGACGCTAATCGTAGACAACAAAATCTATCGCACCCTTTTGACCAAGTGTACGATTTTCCCAAGTATATGTGTGGCTATACTTGTGGTTGAAAAACGTATTAGATACACACAAACCATTCTCAATGCAGAGTTCAATTAATCTTTCACCATTATTCACACCAGGATCATTAAACCTACCCAGAACATTATCGGAAATCCCATTCTGCACACCTACTCTAGCATTGAAATACCCTGCTAATTATAACTTTCTCTTTAGCACCAAACTGGCTCAAAACAGCTTTTAGCTCATTCCAGAAATCTTCCTTCTTATCAGAAGGTTCCGCATCACAAGGAGCCTACACTACAATTACTATTCTCTGAAATTTCACTTTCAAATGAATCCAAATAATTCTGTCACTTATGCAGCTATAGTGAATCAAGTCGTTCATCTTTTCACTTAAAGTCACACCTACACCAACCTGTCCTCTCACATTATTCAATACTCCAGACCACACACTCACCGTTTCATTCAGTTCTATCCCAATTTCTTTCTTTGTAGTTTCACGTACACACATGTCCAATCTATACTTATATGTATAAAACAAATACTTATAAGTATTTCAGCCTAAAATACATATAATTATTTGTTTTAGGCTGATTTCTTTTAGTTTTAAACCACACTAACACAATACTAATTACTATAACGTAAAATGCAGGATGCTTGATAGTAGCAATACTAGTCTAGCGAAAAAAAAAGAAAATCAAACACTGTCACACAAGGTAAAATTATAATAAAACAATACTTTTTTAATTTTGTGTTGCACTGAGCTAAGCAACTTTCATGGGAAAAACAAGCAACTTCCCCTTTTCTTAAGGTATGAATCTATAAATTGATCACATTCATTCATTTACTTACAAAAGCACTGCTTTTCCCATGTGTTTTTAGGTAGATGTTAGAAACTGCTTTTGCTAAAAGGAGAGTAGAAAAAATGCAAGTAATTTCTTCAGACAAAGGGGATAACTTAAAATGAAAAAATAACTTGTCTAAGCATCTGCATGGATGTAAATTTTTAATTTTCTATCGTCTTCCAATAAAATACAGTCCTTGCAAGTGGACAATTTTTTTGCACCCTGCAACTAAGCAAACTTTTTAGTGGCAATTTTATATAGTTGCCACGTGGTGGCCTTTAGATCAAAAGTGCAGGCTTCTCTCAGTAAGACATGATTCATACGCGTCCCAGAATTCTATTTTGTCCTGGAAAAGTGCTGGAAATATGCTAAAATTCTTGCATGTCTTGAAATTTTATCCATTCTTGCCTTTTTGCCCTCGCGCAATGTTTTGTACTTGAGGATTTTTCTACTGACATGACCTATGTCTGACAAATTTCCCTACCCACCCCTGCAAAATGCGGGGGTGGGCTGTTGGTTTTCTTCTCTGTTTGGATGACTGAAGCTGCGTTATTAGCAACTTTTGCGTTGTGCTTATGTTATCACTTTTTCTGTCCGGCCGGGGAGACCATATCTCTGCAATTATTAGTGCAATTTCTAATATTCTTTTTGTATTGGGAAGCTTAAAATGTGAGAATGCTGATCTATGCGTTCCGAGTTTTTTCCGATGCACAACTTCGCCGCTAGATGGCGCAATTGGAGATCGTATCGGATTTAAAATGCATTTTCTTTCATATATTTGCTTCTAAATATCTAATTGAATTTTTTTTCCCTTTTGATGACATTTATATCGAAGACTATTTCAGTTAGTTCTTTTTCAAATAATGCATAAAATTTCCGCTAGGGGCGTAAAGGTAAATCACGATTTTCCCAATATCTCCGCTTCTAAAAGTCTGATTTGAAAAATTCTGTGTCGGATACAGCTCTTAATAGGAAATGTTTTGCATATAATTTCTAATTTTTGGTAAAGAATGGTTTAGCCACCAGGGGGCATAAGTGTTTATTTTTGCTTCTGACGTATTTGCAACAAAATCTGAGCTGGAAACTCGATTTGAAAAAGTTCCTCCGTGAACCGATACCGCTCAGCTCAGAAGACTTTTTGATAATGCCTCCTGCTTAAAATAGTGCCTAATTGTCCCACCGGGGGCGTACACGTATATCTTATTTTTGTCCATATCTCTGTTTCTAGGAGTCCGATTAAAAAAATTCTTTCTTTGTTGGAGAACATTATTCAGTGTGAAATGTTTCTCATATAATTTCAAATATTTTTTAACGCACAAGTGCGCCACTAGAGGATGTAAGTTCACGTTTCCATTTACAGCAATATCTGCGGGACTAAAAATCTGATTGAAAAATATTTTCTTTTGATCAGATACTACTAACTATGAAAACTCCTTGTGTGTATTTTCTTCTCGAAATAATGCACAATTTTGCTGCTAGGGGTGCAAATTTTTAATCTATTTTTCTGAATATCTGTACTTCTATATGTCAGATTTAAAAAATTCTTTTCTACACCAAATGCCATTTACTTAATGAGACACTTTAGGTTTGTATTTGAGGAGGTTTGTGGTTCACATTTCTGCCACTAGGTGGTGTTTTTGTGCTTCCATTTGCAGCCTATCTCTGCCTCCAAAAACACTATTAAGAAATTTCTCTTTTATTTTATGCCATTGCTATAATAAAGGAGAGTGAATAAGGTTTTTGCTGCAATAAGAAGATCCTCTTCAAATAGCAACTTTCCCCCTAGGGGTTGTAAAGTTCTAAACATTTTTCTTGCTTCCTCTGCTTCTGGGAGACGTATTTGAAAAGTTCCTTTTCCGTAGCATAGCTTTTGCTATAAAGAATACTTTTCGCCTGTTTTCAACTTTTCCATTATGCAAAATTCTTCCTCTAACAGGCATAGATTTATATCATGTTTCCTTCTATATCTCTTCTTTTCTAATACCTTTTTTCTGCTATGGGAGACGTTTTTCGTGCCATTTGTTAATTTTCATTTTGCCACTGGTAAAAGTAAGTAGCTGATTTTTTTTTTTTTTTTGAATGTTATTTGACCTTTACTGAAATTTGCTAATGAATGCTTTATATAAAAATTTGCCATAAAATCAGATTGCTTTCTGGTATCAGAAACTTAAAAATCTAGTTGTTTCTTAGTATTTTGTGAGCTAAGTAATCATTTTGCATCTTCTATAATTAGTTTTCTAATCATGCCCAGTTAAATTGCCTTGATCACTAATGAATGCAGTTGTACACAGGCCCTTGGACTTAAGGTTTTCCCGTTATTCTCTTTCATTTCACGTTAGAAATTTCTGTGCATACTTTGTTTGCTGGCATAGCTAGAGCATCAATATTATGTTGAAAATTTCTTCCCTAAATAAAATTTAACACAAATACTTGCTCCCATGATTATGTGTTTAAGAAATAACAATCCTTTTGGTCCTTTGAAAAAGTTTCAAATATTTCACCTTTCCTTACCCTTAAATTTCCAGTGTAAGCATTATTTCGAAATAATGAAATATAAATAGTGTTTTATGTATTGATTCTGTGGTATATGAAAGCATTTCAAGAGTAATGTCACATACCCAGGGGTGGGGAATTACGCTCGCCCATTCGCCATCGGCGAGTGGATTTCCTGGATTTTAGACCTTAAAAATTGCAGCTTATAAAATATATAAAATAATAATATTGTAAGCTTTCACTATTTTTTTTTTTTTTTTTCACCTTAAGCTTCTTCATTTATAAGACGGGCAAGTATATTCTAACCCGAACTCTGAAGGGCAGAAAAGCATTCTATTTTTTTAGACAGACGCAGTGTTCATTTGCACGAAAGAGCAGAGCTGACGTCACGGATGCTTAGCAGTCGCTCAAGGCCAAGCTGAGTCGCTCCAGCTGCTGGTGAAATAAACCGGTTTCCCCCACTGCAAGATGCTGTGTGACCGGCGGGAAGCGCGCACGGGGTTAATCGTTGCTTACGTCCCGCCTGTTCGATCACGTGGTACCTACGGCTGTCTTCTCGGAGCGCCAACTAAATTGTTGTTTGCCTGAATGCGCGTTGGAAACAAAAACATAAACAACAAGGTTTTGGTAGACAAAGGCTTCTGCAACATAAAAAATCGCAGTATCATTGAAAATTAGTGTGTGATCTCAATATGTTTAATTCCAAACAATCAACTTTATTTACATTTTCCCAACGTAATTCGTCCGGTAGCAATGTAGCCGTGCCATGTGATTCATCCTCTACGCCACATGTTTTCGTTGGTAGCAACATGATACAATTCGATCTTGGTTCTGAAAATGTTTTACTTGAAGATAGAAATGTTGCAAAAAATTTTGAAAAGCCACAGAACAGGAAATTTCAAGAGAAATGGATAGAAGAATTCCCCTGGATTGTTTATGAAGATGTTCTTGCAAAATGTGGATTTTGCTGCAAAGCAGATGTGAAAGTCAATACATCACGTAAGTTTTCCCAGGGATTTAGTGGCCCTTTCAAACATGAAACTTTTAAATTCCATGATAAATCTGTGCAGCATAGAAAAAATGTTGATTCTATTGAAAATTCATCACAGCTTCTTGTTAGCACCCCATTGGCCAAATGCATTAAAAAGATGGATGAAAAAATATTTAAGCAGCTCAAAGTATTATTCAATCTGAGCTACTGTATTGCAAAAAACAATAAGCCATTTTCTGACACTGAATAACTCATCATGTTATCCAGAAAGTTAGAGGTTGATGTACAAAACCAGTATGCAAACAGAAATGCTTGCAGGGAATTTATTTCTTGCATATCAGAGGTTATAACAGAGTCTGTATTGAAGGAACTAAAGCAGTCCCAGTTCATTAACATTATTTTAGATGACTCTACAGACAAGGGCACAATAGAGGAATTGATGATGTATGCAAGGTATTTGAAAATGGTAAAATTGAAGAATGTTTTCTGGGACTTTTAGAATTAAAAAATAGCACATCTGAGGCCTATTTTTCTGCTATTGAAAAACAGTTTGCTTCTCTTGGTTTAAATTTGAGGAAAAATTCTCGGATTGTTGGTATAGCAACAGATGGGGCAGCCAACATGGTTGGTGAAGTATCTGGTTTATGTGCCAAATTTAAAGAATTTTTACCACATATATTGTCTGTGCATTGTGTTGCTCACCGATTGCAGTTAAGCATACTTTATACTCTGAAGAATGTATCATATTTAGTAAAGTTTGACTTATTCTTATTTTAATTTATAAATGTTATGGACATTCCAGTAAAAAAATCAAGCACCTGGAAAAAATAGGCAACTTATAGCACAAAAAATTAATTCAGAAATTGCACCAAATTAGATGGGTGGCATCTAAAGTAGGAGTTTTGAGAGCAATTTTTCATGACTACCAACCAGTTGTGTTGCATTTAAAAAATGAAGCTAATGAAAAACAAGGTAGCAAAAATGCAGAATTCATAGTAAAGAAAATAAAAGATTTCCGATTTCTGGCAACCCTCAGTTTTCTCCTAGATTTTCTTCAAATCTTTAAAGACTTGTCCCTCGTTTTCCAAAAACAGCATTTGCTTTTATGTCAAGTCAACAACGAAGTTTTGAAAGCAAAAAAAGAAATTAGAAAATTTGCAGAAAGAAAGAGGAAAATATGAAGAACATTTTTTAGCTCCTATAATGGAGAAACTTACAAAGATGTAGCTCTGACAAATGTTGCAAATGGGAAGAAGTTCTTCAAATCTGACAGAAATACTATGATAGACTTTGCAAAAAAATATTTATTGGAAAGATTTTGTGACATTAATTCTCCTGTAATCACTTCAACATATGTTTTTGACACATTCACTTGGCCCACTGGAAAAGATTTGAGTGACTTCGGAGACAATGAAATCAAAATTATCTTGCATCATTTTAAGGAAGTAATCAAACATAAAAACAATGAAAAAGATATCGAAAAAAGTGTGGTAGATGAATGGTTTGACTTCAAAATAAGTAGCCAGAACTTGAAAGTTGATGAACTACTTTTAAAGATTACTGTACATAAGGAGAAGTTTTTTTACATAAGCCAGTTGTTTTCGCTTCTTTGTGTAATACCAGCATCAACATCAACCTGTGAAAGAGGATTCAGCCAGATGAATCTTATCAAAAATCACATGAGGACCTCATTAGTCAACAGAAGTATGAACAGTCTCCTAAATATACACATTAATGGGACATCATTAGAAAAGGTGGAACAAAGCATGTACAAGGACATAAAAGAAAATTTTGTGATGCTGAATAATTGATGTAAAAATTTAAAAGAAACAAAGCTGAACAATCACTATTAATTAGGTATGAAATATTTAATTATAAAATAATAAATTGGTGTCATACATCTCTGTTATAAATCAAAGGTTTTATGGGGATTTTTTTAATCTGGTATAGCGTATATATGTATTTGTATTACATAGGGGCAGAAATTCAAAATTTGTGTCATATCCCATCTCTGTACACTGTGGTCGTAATGTGCCTATATCGCGTCTTCTTGGCTAGTGGTAAAAATCCCTGGCTGGTAAGATTTTCCCGGAATTCCCCACCACTGCACATATGTATTTTTGAGTTTTATGGGTTTTTTTACTCTGTAATTTGCTTCAATAATTGAACTACAGCCAAAGTAGAAAAATAATTTTTTCTCAAAAGCAGTGTAGTATACTGTAAATAAAAGTTTAGTAGGTATTAAACCTGGTCACATTTTCAGCGACAGTTTTTATTTCAGTATTTATCTGTGATTCTAAGTTTCTGATTAGCTCCAGCGGACATAATTTTTAACATTCTGTATTAAGTGTGCCCAAGTACATAAGAAGTTGTTTGTTGTAGTTAACAGGTTGAACAGACCTATGGTTTCACTGTATTTTAAGTAAGAGCATTTGGATCATATGTCCTGGAAACAAATCAAAATGTCCTGAAAAAGTCCTGGAATTTTGTGATTGAAAAAGTGTATGAACCATGAGTAAAAGTTAGTCCTTGGTTTGGGTTTCAGGTAAGGTACTTCTGTCTTATGACCAGTGGCGGCTCGTGGCTGAGATACTGAAGGGTTCACTACATTTCTATACTCATCTATGTATATGAGAGTCTGTGTGGTGTTATGTATGCAGAGATGCCAACAACTACGTAATCTCCGTAGTTCCTACGGAAAAAGCTGTTGTACTATGGAATACGGAAAACCGTGATTTTTCTACGGAAAATTAACGGAAGTTATTAATTTTATTTTGCTTCTTCCCCTTCCGAACGCAACGGCGGCCATTTGACGATCCGTTATTCGTCTTGCTTGCAATGCTGCCTCTAGTTCTGCCTCTCAAAGATACTCGGATCTTAGCGCTAGCGGCCGGCACTCGATGAGTGTGGCCTTGCGCTGAGTCATTCTAAGTGAAAACCCTCCCTCTCCAGAATGCAACATTCTGGGGGCCGTTGAGCGTAGCTCGCTTTGGTGGACGTGGGCGGAATTCGGCCTGAAGCTCTTTCGCAGTGCAGTGACAAGCTGTTGAAAATCGTTTGGTGCAGAACGTGAGTGTCATTGCCTGACATCAGAGTTTTTTTTTAAATCGTGCGTCGACCATTCATGTCAGCAATTAATATTTTGAAGTTTTTTTTCTTGCGTTGCAGAAAAGTATGCTTAGATTTAATTACAGAGTTTGCCAAAATGCGTAATTACACATCTAGTACGCATCGAAATTTTACCAACGTGTAAAAATATGCATCAGGAATTTTTCGCGACGCGTAGAAATACACGTTGTGAAGCGCGTAAAGTATGCATCAACACGTAAAAATATGCATTGAGAAACACGTAAAATACATATCAACGTGCAAAAACACAAATCGAGAAACATGTAAAACTACGCATTGAAGAATTTTGCCAACGCGTAAGAATACGCATTGGGACAGCATTTCGCCTTTCAAAACGGAAGTGAACGAAATAAAAATTTCTTCCGTAATCGTAATTTCGTTTTCCTGCGATGTTGCCTCTGTCAAGTATTGTTGTTATACATAATTTTATTTCATAAATCTTTGTATTTCACCTTGTATATGGAAGGGAACTGTCCGAAAACGGAAATCTGACGTAGCAAAGGTTTCTCCCGTAACTGTAATTTTTTTCCCAACGATGTTCCGAACGTGTATCTTGTGTTCTTACATATTCCCCCAAAAAAGGTTTGCATTTCAGCTTGATAAGGGGGGGGGGGAGAGTCTGAAAACGAAAGTGACGAAGCTGAAAAATTTGTAAGAATTGATGCATGATATTCAAAAGCATTCTCATATTCTCCCAAGTTACACTACCTTTTATCTAAAATAGTGAAAGCTATTATGCATTCATGGTCTTCAAACTGAAAGTTCTTTCAGCATGATGGATAAAATTGTCATGGCATCCAAGAGGTTTGTGAAGCCTACTGTCGTAGCTGATGATGTTGAGCTTAATTTTTCAAATAACAGTTTTTCAAAAAAGAAAAATCAGAAAGGACACAACTGGTAATTGGAGTAAAAAACAAGAATGTATTAAAGCGAAATCATTTTAAACGAAAATGAACTTTCTAAGTTCTATACATCTGTCGGAAAATTTCACATTGAAGAATGTTCTTATATTCAAGAAAAGATACTGATCTATGATGAATTCGTAAAACATGCAGAAGTAGTAGATCCTTCACTTAGAGCCATAACATCATTTACTTCTGTATTACACATAGTCAAACACCTTCCATTTATAATAACTGAAAATGAACTTGATATACTGGAAGCAGAATTCTTTGTTATCAAGCTGACAAATTAGAGGCCATAGCAGTAACAGATAGATTATATGTCATTTGGTCAGAAATCTCAAAATTAAGAGGCTGTAATGGAGCGGTTAAGTATACTATTCTCTCAAAAGTAATGTTTGCAATACTTGTAGTTCCGCACTTGAATGCTGTGAGTAAGAGATTTTAGTTTAGTGTGAAAAAATCAAGCCCGTTTCCAACCTATTTTAGGTTTAGAAACTGTAGAAGCACTTCTTATTGCAAAAATGAATACGTTCTCCTCTGGGCAAGTGTGTAATGAAAAAAGATTTTCTGCTGAGGAACTCAAATCTGCAAAACACTGTACAGCGAAATCACTAAAGAAAGCTGTTTAATCAATTTTTTGTTGTGTAAAAAAATGTATCAGTCATGGTGTATATTATTTCCATGTGAAAAATTTGGAATATTTTGATTCAGATGTTCATGTATATAAATGAATAAGTAAGTAAAAAATGCTTACTAAATTAAATGAGTTCTTTTCCTCAGTTGAAATTATTCTTTTTGGCATGACTACTGAAAATTTGTACGAGTACTACTGAAAATATCTGAAACAGGTTGGCATCTTTGTGTATGTGTCATGGCTCATGTATATTAGTTTGGCGACAATAAAATAGGAAATCGATTCGTGCTTTGAATACGCAAATGAAAAAGTTACTGGTATGGTCAACCGTAATTGACAATATGAAGGAGTTTCAGTTCTATAGTGAGTTAAAAAAATAATAATAATAGAACAGTACAAAATGAAAATTTGGTTGGATAAACAGTGTAATTTTTGGCAACCACCTGGAATCAATATTGCGTCTGATTCCCACCAGCTACAGAAGCACTGCCACTTCCATACCCAGTAGATGCTACTGCAACCATTACTTCTGCTGATGTTGTGGCTGTGTGTTTGTACAAGAAATTCATCCTTTGTTCTTTTTTTACCGCAGATCTGTCAATTATGCATTCGTTAAAATTCTCAAGCTGGTTGATGAAATTTTTTTTTTGATGGACAGTATTGCTAGTTCAGTCAGTTTGTCTTCCTCCATTGTACTCCTCAGAAATGTTTTAATCCTTTTTAAACAAGAAAAACATCTTTCTGCTTCTGAGGTCAGTGAAATTGTAATAATTTTTTTCAGGAGTTTTACTACCTCCCCGAAGTATTATTTTTAAGTTATTCTCTAGCAAAAATCCTAACAGGTCAATTGCTTTCTTTACATTCTGAAAACCATCTCCGTAGATGGTCTACAGTCCTGTTTTCAACTTGTTCTTGTTAAGAAATGGATGCGACTCCACTACGCATTCCAAAGTTTGCTTCAGGAGTGCCTTCCTGAAACTGGTGAAACTATGATGATCAAATAAATTTGAAGCTGGCAAATATCCAGAAAACTCGAATTTTTCTTCAGCCTGATTTATAATTAAGTCGCAGACTTCTTTTGCAGCAGCATTTCACAAAATTTTCATTTCTTGAGGTCCTCTCTTCATACTGACTACTTCCACAGTGATGTTGTCAACATCCTCTCTGATCTTAACAATTTCATTAACAAAGGCCCATATTGCAGTTTTCACTGATAGGTGGCTTATGGCTTGTTTCTGTAAAGTATTGTACAAGATATCAACATGAGACATTACCCTGTAGAAAAATTGAATCCAGAAGTTGAATGCAGGTTGCAGCATTTTCAGTTGGAGTCTTTGAGCTTGATTTATCGTTGTTATTTGTTTACTAGTTTCTAGAATTTTCTGAAAACATTCAATTAAAGCGTCTTTATTTGTGTAAATTGTTGCAATTGTCCTTGAACGAAAATTCCACCTTGTATTAGAATCTGACGGTAGTCTTCTTCCAACTATTTCATCAAGAGCTTGGGTCCTCTGAGATCAATAGGCGAAAAAGAGGGATCTCAGAAGCGTTAGCAAAGAAGACTCTAACTTCTTTATTCTGACTTACTGCTTGAGCCATTAATAGCTGGTGAGCATAACAGTGAACAAAGTATGCATGCAGATAAATGCCCCTTAGGATAGTTTGTACTCCTGAATGTCAACAACTCATAACTCTGGCTCCATCGTAGCTTTGTGAAATTACTTTTTCTCTTTGCTCCCCTACAAGTTTCCGTAGAACATTCTTAATGTAAGTAGCCACAGCGAAGGCATCATAAGCATCATGATTGCAAGGATTTAAGGAAGTCCAAAATATCTCAAACGGTTTTCTGTTGGGTAGCACATATCTTAGGACAACTACTAATTGGAACTTAGAGGAAACATCAGTGGTCCCATCAGCAATAACAGAAACTAAATCAACAGCATATATTTCCTTCAAAATCTTTCTCCTACATACACACAACATGCAATCTAACAGATCGCTCTGTATGTTTTTGGATGTACCCTTAAAAACAGTATTTGTACTGAAATTCTCCTTCAGAACATTGTCAAGAACTGATGCAAAGTCTATTAAACCCCTGAATATACCTGCATTGCTCAAATCAGTTGTTTCATCATATCCACTAACAGCTAACTCGAACTCTCCACAAAATTTAATGCAGTCAATAACTTTTGAGAGAACATCGGTTTTTCTTTACTTGATCGTTATGACATTCTATATTTCTCCTGAAAGCCTCACTGAGTTGCTCTCTAATTTCTATTTTGCCCAGTACAAGCATTCATGTGAGCACCGGATACCTCATGTCTCTTTATTTTTTGGGATAAATGTTCTAAATCTGACACACCTGTTTTTGTCCAGGTAGTCTCTCCCCTTAGCAAACAGCAAACACTGAAAGCAATAAAATCAATTGTTATGATCGCAACCACAAATCCAGTTGTTTCTATCGTTCATCACTGTATTAAACGAATGGAAATATTCTTTCCCTCTCACACTTTGCTTCTCTATAATATTTAAAGCGGGGACTGGCCTACCTAATTCTTTAATCCTGCATTTCTCTTCGAGTGGCAGCGTAGACAGTCTGTTTCCAAAAAAACTTCACACTGTTCATTTTAGAGCAGAACACATACAATACCCACAGAGCAACAAACAAACAATTAACTGATTTACACATAACGTGTAGCTGATTTACACCCACTTAAACCTAAATAAACAGTTAAATGACGCCACTTCTAAACTCACATTTTTACAGTTTCTGAGGAACTGTAAATCTTTCACTTCCGTAAACTGTAAATCCCACCCAAAAATCTTGACCTGTTCTTTTAGCCACAGTCGCATGAATTCTAACAGAGGAATCACTGCCGCCGTTGACCCCGTTCGAAAGGCGACTTCACCAAATCATCTGACTTCCTCCATGAGCAATGGCTTTGCATCGCCAACCGAGGGCACTCATCAGCTGGATACGTCGTTCTTATCGTTGCAAAGTCATGCAGCAACTTTTCACAACGCTAAAGCTATTCCCCGCTCCCAAAGCGACAGCTTCCCGACCATTGCATTTGGAAGACCAGTTGGGTTCATTTCTGCATTTGAACCCTGCTGAGATTCCGAGGTGAAAACGACCTGCAGAGACAGAAAATGAATTAAAACTGGGCACAGCAATGTGTCAGCTGAGACCGGGGATTAGGATAAACATAAAAGTATGCCTGAAGTGATAATAAAAGTAATAATTTTGCTAAAATGAAATTAACTTAGGGCGTTCACTGAACCTATAGCACGTGCTGCCACTGCCTATGGCATTGGTTCTGCCAATTTCCCAAAACTACTGGCCCTAAATTTAGGAATGGGGACTTCTGATAAGATTTAGATGTTTGTGGTGGTGGGGGGGGGGGGGTAGTTAAACTCAGAAACCAAACAAAAAGTATATATGCAAAATATGCTTAGGTGGTCCAAAAGCAAATAGAGGTCTGCACAGGCTCAGGCCAGGTGGGGCTTTGCTCATTTCTAAGTTGGGAAAACGAGCCAGGCCCGGGCCTTCAATATTTAATGTAAAAGACATGGGCCGCACAGGGTTTGTATGTTTTTAAATCAGAAAAACAATCGCTGTACAGTGCCTTTTTTGTTTGAAAATCTCACAACATACAGCATCAGGATATGATTGAATAATTTCTGCTGTTGGAAAAAATAAGTTTTACAACATCCTCTCCTCCTACAAAACAATTGGAGTGGGTCAGCTTCCTTAGTTTTACAATGTAAAGTGCCCCCCCCTCTCTCTCTCTCTCTCTCTCTCTCACATACACACACATATATCAGGGCAGGCTATTAACTGCAGCATTTATATACCCAGCCACCCGCTCGCAGACAATCTTTTTTTTGTTCTGGTTGGCGGCATTTTGTTCTCAAGATGTGTGAAAAGCTTTTAAGTTGTCTTAAATGGCACAAGATAAATGGGCTGAGAGAAACTTACTTCTGTGTATAAATATGTGCCGTATTTTTCCCATTTGTACTCTCGGAGTCAGCAGATAGCAAATAAACTCTTGGGTATCCCAGCCGAGCCGTTTCTAAAACTTATGTGACACTGGTTAGCTGGGCAGTGTGTCGTTGTTTTCCCTAGCAATATGCTCAGTTCAGTGTTGCTGATAAATACTCTTCCATACTTTATTATGGAGTTTAAGAAAGCAAAAGATTTTCGCGAAAAAATTGCTTCCGGAGAACACGTGCTTCTAAACAATGTATAGTAGAACGATCTGACTCTTAATTCTGGATATTTCGCACTTTTCGAATTACCCTCTCCTTATCCCCAAATATATTCCTGGTCCGGCGGTAGGCAATGATAATTTGAAAACCCAGAAAATTTGAAAGGCATGGAAATCGCCGTTTACATGCAATATATTTTAGTATACAAGCCCCTCCTCAGGCGTCACATGACGTATACAGAGTCACAGAAATATTCCGAATTAACGTTTATTGTAATAGAATACGTGTAGCAATTAAGAAAACAAAAACTCTTCAGGAGTCAAATGACCAAGTGCACCAGGTGTCAGATTCGTGTTTTAGTAATAGTTGAAATTTTATATGCCACCCCGGGCCTTGGAAACAGAAGAAATATATTGGCAGGGCTGGGCTTTAATTTAAAAATTTGAAATGGGCCGGGCTGGGCTTTAATTTAAAAATTTGAAATGGGCTGGGCTTGGCTTTCCAAATTAAGGCTCGTGCAGACCTCTCTCTACAAGAGCATGCAGGAGTGAATGCCAGTGCATATACATATCATTGCATTCACTTAATTTTGTGTGGGCTGTCACTACAAAATCAGTAAATTCTTAGTTAGTAATCGTTGTGATGGTGCTTAAATTGTAAAAATTGGCAGTTAACAATCTCACTACTGTTTGTTTTCATGACATGGGAGAATCTTGATGTGAATGCTACAAGTAGAACTGCATTGTCCTAATTGTACGGCATGTTGCTGGAAGTGTGGTGTTATAGCAAGGGAGAGCTTTTTTGTGTTGTATGAAATTAGCGTACATGTTTTTGTCAGTTACTATTGTAAAGGGAGAATTGCACCTTCGTGATATTTGATATCACTGCACTCACAATTATAAATTGAAGGACTATTAGAAAAGCAATACCAATCTGTTGCACCATTGTCTCCTCTGGCTTGGTTTGAGGATTATAGTGGTATCTAATAATCTCACCAGTCTGGATTGTCAATGCAAACCAAACAAAATGTGGAATGAATTGCCTCTGGCATACGTGAGATTCTTCCATGGAATTCTGCATTTTTTTTTTTTTTATCATTTGAGTCATTCTGGAGATCAATGCAAAAATGGAGAGAAATTTTGGGGGAATTAGTTGGAGGAGGGGGGGGAGGTCGTTTTCTGTCAGAGGACAGTATTTCATTTCATCTTTCAAAACTTCTGGAAATGGACGTTAAAAATGGAGCGAAGATTGTAATTTCTTTTTCTTGCAATGTTCCTTTTTGCCCAATGTTGTTCTTAAATATAATTTTATTCATTAGTATTTGTATTTTAGCTTGCAAACAGAAAAAAATTTTGAAAATGCAAGTTAGATTCTTCATTTGTAAAAAACCTAACTTCTGTTTTCAAAAAAAAAAAAAACCTTCCGGTTTTTTTTTTAAATTTTCAGAAACAGTTGCAAATTCTTCCATTTGTGTGGTACTCAAGGCCGATGCATTACTTGAACAGCAGCGGTTGCTCTGGCTTTTTTTAAGTTTTTGCCAAATTCAGTTTGTTTTTTCGCCAGTGTATTATTACAGTACAAAAAGGTAATTGCCAATATTTCCGCCAAAACTTTTATTCCATTGCCAAAATGTTTTTTTTTTTTTTTTTTTTCCGCAAATTGAGAAGAATGCAATTGGCAGCACGACCCTTCAACAGAATTGGGGGCGTGGTGGCGGGTGGTTGTTTTCCATCAGATGACAGAATTCAAACTTTCAAAATCAGAAGTTAGACAGAATGAAGATTTCTCCTGTAATCATAATTTTTTTTCTTGTGACGTTTCTTCTGCCCAGTGTTGTGAAATACAATAAAACTCACTTATAACAAGCTCGGATGTAATGAGCACTTGGTTGTAACAGCCAAAAAGTGTTTGTCCCAGCAAAATTGCCTTTAACCCAATGACAAATGAACTCTGTTGTAACGAAGATGGGAATAAAGGTGAGACTGCCTATAATGGTCATCTCAAGCCTGAAAAAACTTTTCTAAAATCGGATGTAATTGAAAGCCTGGAGAAAAATGTGTCATAAACTATTTCTGTGTTAAATGCAATTTAGAATGATTGATGAATGCTTAGTGTTGCATAACAGAGCAAGCCATTAAAAATTGTTTTCGACATGCCAGCTTTTCAACAACTGAAGTAGAGGAGCATGATGATAAAGATAATTTTCCATGCTCAAAATGAGTTGAGAAAAACAGCACCTCTCTTTCCAGGTGCCCTGGATGAGTTTGAGATTGTAAATAGAAATCACCTCTCTCTTAAAGCTCTTTCCGATAGTGATATATTGTAGCTTCAATTATCACTCGGAATAATCGAGATCATGAAGAAGAAAGTGAAACGGATGGTGAAGAAAAAGAAGTGCAACACATTTCTTGCACGGGGCTTTAGAATCTACTGTGATATACAACAATTTTTTTTAAACGAATATTGTATACAATATTGGACTCTTGAAGACTTTCTGCTTCATCTACATTCAACAGAAAAAACTGTACAAAAAATAACTAAAAAGTGTGAGGCAACTGACAATTTGCGATTTCTTTAAGTGATTACAACATTAGTGTTTTAACCTCGGCTTAAATTGGTAAATTATGTACACATGTATTAATTACTATGTACAGTACTTAAGTAAAAATATATATCTACACAGTACAATTATTGGGTTAATTAATACCCTTCTACAGCTCTACAAAAAGCAGGTAAGTTATTTTTACTAGATACAAAAATATTAAAGTATAAATTCTGTTTTTCTATATTATTTCAGATAATTTATAACAGCTGTTGGCTATAACGGCCATTAGTTTTAAGTCCCCTGAAGGACATTATTACAGAGTCACAGTATTTTATTCCATAAATAGTTGTATTTCATCTTGAAAATGGAGGGAATTTTTCTGAAAATGGAAGGAGCGAAGATTTGCCCATAATTGTAATCCCTCCCTCCCCCTGCAATGTTCCTTCTGTTCTGTACTGTTGTTAAATGCTAGTAATTTTATATTTTGAATAGAGTGATGTGCTCTTGTTTATTATTTACATAAATTAACGTAAACAATTCTGTTTTGCTATGCTGGGAATGTCACATTTTAAATTTGGTAAGACCGATAGTATAGCACCATATCGGCTTCGCAAGACTGCACTTGGAAGGGGATCATCATGTGCTCCTGATGAGCTTCATGAAATGTTGGCAGGTATGCACTTCAACAAATACAACCCCTTGTGAGAGAATGTTTAACCACCCTAGAAGATCTTCAAATGGGAGCTCAGTTCCAGCCTGGTTAACTAAAACTGGTCCAGTTCTTTTGAAAAAGAATGTTCACACTAGTAAATATGACCATCTTGTGGAAGAGGTAGAGCTAATAAAATCTAACCCGGATTATGCCTATGTGAGATTCCCTGGTGGGCGAGAAACTACTCTTTCAACTCGGTATCTTGCTCCTAGAGGAGAACACCCAAGAGAGGTGGATGATTGTCAGGGACAAGAACTCCTTCAAACTACAGACTTGGCACCTGCTTGTAATCTTGAATACAGAACTAATGTAGTGGAGGCTAACTAACTGTCACTGAGTGCTACTGAGGACTCTGATGAAGCACTGTGTCCGACTCATTCCAGATGCCGTCCTGCATATCTGTCTATGTAACTAATTTTTAGAGAGGGGTGAATGTGGTATTTTAATGTTAACATATCAACTTGAAGTTGGCAACAGTACTTATTGTTTACATCTGCTTTGAGTAAGTCAGTTGTGTTAGTTCCGCCAGAATGCACGAGTTGTTAACGTATATAGCTAGAACGACAGTTGTATTTTTTTATTTAATTAAAGCCTTATTAATGAAAGTGAGTTTTTTCTGTATTTACTTTCTCAACAGCCCTGATTTAGTAATTATGATTCTATTCATGAATCCACACCACTTTGAGCCTTGAACTTTTGAGGATTTACTGCTTGAACTTTTGAGGATTTACTGCTTGAACTTTTGAGGATTTACTGCTTGAACTTTTGAGGATTTACTGCTTGAACTTTTGAGGATTTTTTTCACATTTTGGCAGAATTTCACAAAAGTAGACAAAATTTGGCAAAAATGTGTACCTTCTTTAAAAACCTGGATCAACCCCTGATAACACTATCTACCAACAAGAAATTGGACACCTGTGATAGCAAAGGAAAACAAAGTTTATTCACCTTCATTAGTTGGTGGAGCCTCCACGAGCAGCGATTACAGCTGCGACCCTCCGAGGCATACTCTCAACCAGGCGTTGTACGACGGCTAGCGGTATTTTCTTCCACTCGTCTTGGAGAAGACAGGTCAGTTCCTTCACAGATTTTGGACTGTGGGGGCACCCCTTAAGTCGACGCTCCAACTCGTCCCACAGGTGCTCGATAGGGTTAAGGTCCAGGCTCTGCGCAGGCCAGTCCATTCGATTAACCCCATTGTCACCATACCAAGCCATGGTGGACCTCGCAACATGACAGGTGGCATTGTCATCCTGAAAGTAACATTGGTCCACCTCGTAAAACTGCCACAACGTAGGAAGCGCATGGTCATCCAAAATGGTGCAGTAGGTCTGGGCGTTGAGTCTACCAGGAATTGCGACCAAGGGTCCCGTGCCATACCAGGGGAAACACCCCCATAGCATAATTCCACCGCCGCCGAACTTCACAGTTGGCACAAATACATTCTGACAGTAGGCGTTCTCCAGGCAGATGCCAAACCCAGACCCTGCCATCCGAACGGTAGAGGGTGAACCTTGATTTGTCGCTCCAGAGAACCTGTTTCCACTGTTCAACAGTCCACTGTTGACGTTCTGTGCACCACGTTAGCTGAGCAGCGCTATTGGACTAGGTGATGAAAGGGTTGTGGGCAGCAGCACGTCCATGATAACCGAGCAGATCGACTTCCTTACGGATGGTATTCATCGAAAGAACACTCCCGGATGCCTGTTGAAACTCCTCGCGGATGTGGCCCATCGATTTGGTGCGGTTCTTCCGAATTTCTCTGGCCAGCACCAGTCGGTCTCTAACTCCCAGTTTTGTGGGTCTGCCGGGTCGGGGCACATTCCGACAGTCGCCTCTCATCTTCCACTTGCCAAACACGTAGGCGACTGTCGATTTTGGGTACTTCAACTCGCTGGATATGTCACGTACGGATCGGCCATTTCTGTGATACCCGACGATTACACCTTTCTCGAAATCAGAGAGCTTCGAACTGCGTGGCATCTTGCATGCGACTGGTTGCGTTGTTTCCCCACACGATATTTAACGGCGGCGGCCGTGACATCTATCAGGACCACAGATATCGTCGATTGCAGGGGTGTCCAATTACTTGTTGGTAGATAGTGTATATGTATGTATGTGTGTGTAAGCATCAGCATTGCTTCTTGTTTAGAAATCGAAGTTTGTCTTCTATTGTGTAATTATGTCATTATGTATGTAAAACAGTATTATTTACCTCTGTTGTTATTACATGTGGCATTTTATTCTGATTAATTTACTTGGAGCTGTTGCAGGGACTAAAGCAATGCAAATAAATATATACTGTACATTTGATATTGACTATCATCTGGCTGTCCTTACTGTTACAAAACCAATTCCAAAATACATAATTTTCTTATAAGTCTTAATTTTTATTTTCAGCTAAGGAAGAAACGACGAGCTGAAAACATTCAGAGAAAAAAAGAAAATGAACAGAAGTCTGAAGTTGTACAAATTGTAAGTAACTGCAATATTTTCGGTGCAGATGAGCAAATGTTTGTCATTTCAGTCTTATTTGACGTGGCAGATTGTTTGCTTTCTCTCTCCAAAGGTACATAAATTAGAAAAGTGAGTTTCAGATAATCAAAAATTGCAAGGAGCTTTTGATAGCAGCATTTGCAACGTATTTCTGTATGGTCTTATACATGACAAGATTTCATTGCAGTTAAAACCATCCTTGGAGCAAGGGCAGCAGCTGGTATGGTAAACCACACAAAGGTTGGATGTTCTCCATCAGTTAAGTGTAACTGAGAGCAAGTAAAGTATATCTTTAAATTGTGTATCATTTTTGCTCTCTACCTAGCTATGTGAAAAGCACTGGGAGAATAATAAGAGAAAGAGTAGCGAGAGTTGGAACAGCTCTTTATAATCATCTGTAGGGCGATACTTACACAGCTGCCCATGAATGAAAGTAATTATGTCAGTCTTAATTGGCTTTAATCAACAAGCAATAATTTCATCTTTTATACCTGATACATATACATCTTTATTAAGGGTACTCCAAGAATTCATAAACCTCTGAAAAAGCTGAGTGTTTGACCCACTTGAAGCCGATATCAGTTAATGGAAAACATTTGCAGTATTGAGCTAAAAATATGGTGTTCACAAGAGTTCTGTTAAGTTTCTACTATGGCAAGGTACATGCTCCACCTTTCAAACCTATATTGCTTGTGGTGGTGGTGGATGTTACAGGGTGCGCACGCGTGCTTGAAAACCTGGAAAGTCCTGGAAAATCATGATTACGTTTTCAAGGCCTGGAATATCCTGGAAAAACGGTATTTTTTTAATGCTGTCTTGAAAAGCCTTGAAATTTGAAATTAGTGCTTAAAAAAAATGCCCTTTTAGGAAATCGTGTTACTGACTGTTACCCCTTAATTTTTTTAAGTTCCTCTCCTCTGTTCTCAAAGAAACCGCCGGCTACAGTGGTGTTTCGGATCATCGGATGTGCCCAAATCCTAATTTGGCTGGGGGGGTGGAGCACTACTTCCAGTGCAATAAAATTGGATGATTACTAGCAGGTCTGTTAGGGAAGGGGAGCTTGATGCATTCTCTAGCCCTGAGCTTGATGTCCGTCCGACAACTACTGAGAACAACAGAAGGGGAAAGAAGAGACATTTAGCATTTGCAAGGGGGTCGCGTGTTTACCAAGTCAGCTGGCATCCACCAGTGAAGAGTATGCCTGAACAACACATTCATCTGCTCCTTGTTTATTGCATTAAGACGCTTGCTTCCGGCCCACCCCTCAAGAGACTTCGGCTACTTATGATAAAAAATAAGAAAACTATCTTTGCGAATTTTTCACAAAAGTGACTGAAATTTTTACATTTACTATAATTGGATTACAGAAGCTCACTCCCAAAATTCCATTTGAATCGGTTTAAAACTTAAAAAGTTAGCATTGGAAATTTTTATTATGTGTGCCTCTTTAGACAGTGAGCCTTGAGCAGAAAGTGTGTTACCAAAGCAACGGTTGATTGACAGCTGGGAGCGCTGATCCGAAGCCCTTGGTTGGGAAGAAAGCAAACACCTGTTTATCACTTCCACGGCTCAAAAGGACTAAGAGATATTTTCAGAAATCCATTTTCCGGAATTTTGAAAATAACACAGTAAAATTTTTACAGTGGTTAAAATACATCACAATAAAGTTCTAGTGCAAATTTCGCCGAATTCCGTTTGAAACTTTAGCAGATGCAAAAAAAAAAAAAAAAAAAAAAAAAAAAATCTTCCGTTGCAAAATCGGATTCAAAAAAAGAAACGGCAATTATAAATTACGGGAAAAGCAAGCAAATTATTTTTTTTTTAGATGCCATGGTTTATTTAAACAGAGTGATCCTTAAATTTTGTTTCTGTGATGATATGGACTCTATTTTAATTACAAACATACATTTTTATTCAGATGTCTGAGTTACTGTTTTAATAAAAAAATCTATAATTAAAAAGTTTTCAATGGATTTAGGCGAAATTCAGCAGATAAACGTATTTTAGTAAATTGCAACGTTATGACGTAAATTTGGTCATTTTGTCGAAAATTGGGCAGCATTTTTTTTTTTTTTTTTTTACGTTTTCTCCTATAGTTAGGGTGAAGGAGGAAGACACTTCAGTGAGCTGCAGGTGGTGATTTATGGCGATGTGCCAAATGAAAAGAAGCCGTTCCATCAGGACATTCTAGAGGTTGAGTGTGCGTGGACGCGTGCTCCTGCTGTTTGAAATTAATCGGAATGTTTTCGGGAGGGGGAGAAATATCCGTTTCAGCTTTACAGCTTTCAGGCTCCTTTTTTTTTTCTTGGTAATAAATAAAAACCATAGTTGCTGCATTCACCATTGATCCATATTCGCATTTCTTGAATATAAACAGCAGACAATCGGAAACATGGTGTTGGGTGGGTCTTGATGTTCTTCATTTGTATCTGCTGAATTTTGTTCTGTGGGAATACGGAATGAGTTATACTGTGAATACATACAAAACTACATATTTTTGAGCTGAAAAAATATGTCTACTTGTACACAGTAGCTAACGTGTGAACTCAGACGAAGACAATCAGACATATGGACGTCTGATTCCATAAAAAAATCAACCCATTTTATTATACACGACAGGTAAAAAAGAAAAAAACATTACATGTTTTTAAACATTATAAAGGAAAACGGATTTTTGAAACACCATGACTTGATGATATTAATTTCTGAAAGTTTTTTTTTTTCGATTTTAATTTCTGAAATCTTTTTTTTTTTTTTTTTTTTTTCGATTTTAATTTCTGAAATCTTTTTTTTTTTTTTTTTTTCAATTACAATACATTGTAACAGGATACCTGTGTGTTGTATCCCTTAGTTGTATGGCAGATTTTCAGTTGGCCGATATCCGCGATCGTAAGTGGTAGTTACATTGCTATTGTTGATGATGACAAGATAAATACTGGAGTAATGTAGAATGTTGCATAAAGTAAAAAAAAAATCGCCCCCCTCCTCCCCCTTCGAACTTTTATGCGGTTATCATAGCTGATCAACCATTTCATTCTATGAACATCAGCACATTTCAATCATTTGACCATTGGGGGTCTGACGGAATTCAGCAGTGCTTAAGCGCCTAGCGCAACGAGAACATGCTAATTATGGACAGTTCTATTCCCTTCCCCCTATCATCCCTAATAATTGAGAGCGCATACTGTAGTTTCAAATATTCTGTGTATGAGCTAGTTTTCACGCTGTTCGTTATATTTTTATTTTAGAAATTACTAACCCTTTCGAACTGTAGGTTGCAGAAACGTTTATGCTTTGGTTTTTTCCATTTGTCTGTACGATAATTCACGTAAAAGGGGTTGGATTTTGGCGAAATTTTAGTATGCTGTTAGGTACAACCTAGGAACCTACCCTGTTGAAAATGGTCAAAATTAAATTCAAAGGCATAGATATAAGAGCAGTATTCATTCTTCAAGCTTGAAGCCCTACGTCCACTCCAGCTGGGTAAGTATGAAAGATTTGAGACTTGGAGGAGGAGACCCAGTACAAAGTTTTGCTTCCCTCAGGCACTAAGTGTTTGTTAACATTTCCTTTCCTCTGGTTTGGAGCCCAGCTGTAAGAGGTGATGCTTTGTAACAGTCTTTTAGCACAACACTCTGTCTACTGATTGGCATACAGGTCATAAAACAGTAACTTCACTAAGTGTTGTTTCCTTGTTTTGAATGAAGACTAAATCAATGCCAAAGCATTTGCAACCCAGGCTGCCTAAAGGACAAAGCTGGGGGAGCAGGAAAGAACATAGCAGTAAGACCCCTTTTTCTTTAATTACTTAAAATCTGGCCTATAGTAATTGGTCACATGTGTAGCCCCTTACTCAGGGGAAATTCTCAATTTTTAGTTGTGTGGTTCCTGATCTTAGATATTTTTTGGTTTTCATTTACTGTTTCAGTTGATTTACCCATTTTTTTCACCCCCCTCCCCATTAAATATGGGTAAGTGTACTTTTAGTGATCTTTGGCTAATAAATCCTAAATATGCTGGATGGATTAAAAAAGATGAAAGCAATTGCCATGTTGCAAAATGCATTTTTATCCATTAAAATAATAGATGTTTCGAATATGGGGGAATCCGCTTTAAGAAGCCACATGAAAGGAAAAAAACATAGTATGTTGACAGAAAGCTGTAAAAATGTTCTACTAACTGTTGATAAATTGCTATGTGTATCAAGTGATAAACAAGTACAGCCTATTGCATCCACATCTAATCCTCTGCATATTCCTCTTGAAAAAAATGCAACCATTAAAGCAGAAGCATTGTGGTGTTTAAAAGTGGTTAAATCCCATTACTCTTACAGGTCTTGTGCAGGTAATGATGTTTTATTCAGCCTAATGTTTTCTGACAGCAGAATTGCTGGAAACTTCAGCTGTGGCGAAAAAATTTTTTCCTACATTTGTTGCTTTGGTTTGGCACCTCACTTTAAATCAGTGTTGGTTCAGGAAGTCGAAAATGAAAATTTTGTGATTTTGTTTGACGAAAGTTTAAACAAGTTTAGTCAGTCAAAACAAATAGATATACATGTTCGTTTATGGGAAAAAGGAACAGTTTCAACCAGATATTTGTCATCAGTTTTTTTGGGTCATGCTAGTGCAGACATAATGATGGAAACATTTCTTGAATGCATGGCGTGCCTCCCACTGTGTAACATTGTGCAGTTATCAATGGATGGACCCAATGTTAATTGGAAGTTTTTTGATATGCTGCAATCAACACTTAGTGCTGACTCAAATGTCCAACTCCTAAACACAGGGAGCTGTGGACTTCACATTGTAAACAATGCCTTTCGACATGGAGCCTCAGCAAACAGGGTGGGAAATTCAAAAGTTGCTTTCATCATTATTTATGCTTTTTAAAGATCCACCTGCAAGGAGGGAAGATTTTTCTAAAATAATTTTAGCCAGTAAGATGCCATTAAAATTATGTTAACCAAGTTGAAAAGAAGTGCATCAAGAATCCCCACACTGTATCATTTGATGCTATCAAAACTTTCACTAAAGATCCTTTTGTTTTGGCTAAACTGCATTTCTTCAATTCAGTTTCAAAACAGCTGGTACCATTTCTCAAGGCATATCAGTCAGATAAGCCAATGATGCCTTTTATGGCCACAGATCTTGAAAAGATGCTAAGAAATATGATGAATCGCTTTGTTAAAAGAACCGTAATGGCAGAAGCTAACTCTGCCTTAAAGCTGTTACAAGTAGACCTTACAGATGCATCTCAGTGTTGTCACTATAAAGAAATTGATGTTGGGTTTCAAACAGAGAAGGTATTGAAAGAATTAAGTGCTAAGAACATTAGTGAACGCAAACTTATGGAGTTTAGAATGGAATGCCGAATATTTTTGCAAAAGCTAGTTGTGAAGCTATTGGAAAAAAATCCACTTAAGTACTCCCTTGTTCGCCACATGAAGTGTTTAGATCCTCGGTTGATGTCAAAAAATAGTGAGACTTGTATTAAGAATCTAACATTCATTCTCACACTTCTTGTTGATGCTCATAGAATACAACCAGAATTATGTGATGGTGTAATATGGCAGTTTAAGGAATTTGTGACCAGTGTTGCAGCAGTAAAATCTTCATTCATAAACTTTGATCCAGAAGATAAACAACAAAGAGTAGACACATTATTGTATGAGTACATGTCTTCTACTAAAGCTTTTAGTGAACTGTGGAAAGTTGTGAAACTTCTTTTACTGTTGTCACATGGGCAAGCTTCTGTTGAGAGGGGTTTTTCAGTCAATAAGGAGCTCATTGTAGAAAACATGAGAGAGGAGTCAATTGTAGCACAGAGAATTATTTATGATCATATATCCTATGTAGGTGGTATTGATAAGGTAAATATCTCAAAATCCCTTCTGTTATCCGTTGGAGCTGCAAGGCAAAAATACATACATTATTTGGATGATAAGTCCAAAGAAAAGGAAAAAGCAGCCATATGTGGAAAAAGGAAAGCTATTTTAGATGAAATTGATAGCATAAAAAAGAAAAGGAAACTCATTGAAGGAGAAGTCAAAGAATTACTTAACTCTGCTGATGATTTAGCTTTAAAAGCTGAAACTACAAATAACAATACATACATTGTAAAATCTAATAGCTTTAGAAAAACTGCTCATGAGAAAAGAGCAGTACTTAAAAAAATGGATATGGAACTTGAAACCAAAGTCAGCAATCTTAAATCTGTATAACCATCCATTGATACTCCATATTTGTGGTATCTTCCAAGCATATAGAGAATTAATACTAAAACATAAAAATTTTATATTTGTACAATTTACAATAGAAATGAACTTTTTTTCTTTCTTTGAAGCATGTTGAACTTCAAACCAGTTTTGATCTTTTATCTTCATAATTATTTAGTGTTTTTCATATGAAGTTCATGTAAAATAGACTAATGAACTCTTCTGTTCCAAAAACTTATAACTTTCTGCAACTAACTTCCACAATTGGGCTTCTTATTGGACTAAAACTTTGGTAAGTAATATAAAACCTTATATATACTTGTACAGTAAATACTCATGGGCTCCTAAAACATATTTTTGCTGTACATTTTACTATGAATTTGTGGCCAAAACAATTCAATCAATTGTCCTTAATGCATTGATCAGATTTTGGTTTATATAACTGACAAACTTCCAATTTTTTTAAAAAAAGCTTTTAAAAACTTAATTCATATAATTGTCTTATGTTTTGGGAGTTGAACCAAAAGTGGTTATTCTGATTCTGGTTATGATTGAAGCTTAACTGGAGGTAGAGATTCCTTATGCTCATCATTTTTCATTTATGTAAAATACTTAAGAATATCCTAATTTATACCAATAAAAAACTGAAATTGTTTTATGTTTAAGGTTTTTATAAATAGTTTAGCTAGTTCCACATTTTGGGGTAGCACTTCATAAATTTAGTTTAGCAGTGATTTTGATTTAAAAAAATAAAAGTAAATTGAGGCAATCTTGTTTGATATGAAAAATAATTTTTGGAAAGTAATATGAGGCAAGTGTACTGGTAGACATAAAGGTGGTTAGATTCTTTTGGGTTGGGTGGTGGGCCAGGACTTTGACTTCTATGATGAAACTTATTTGAAATTTGTTGCCATGTTCCTAAAATTACACTTTCTGTTTTAAACTCTATTGGTTCACCTTTCTATGATCGTCCACTCCCGAATCATTTCTTGAGGTGCATAGTGATTCCGTGGCTTATGCTTTTTGATTTAACATAACTGTACTACAATTGGGGGAAATTTTCCTCAAGTCTGGAACATATTCTGTCTAGTAATAAGATTTTCATTGCCTTCAAAAGTCACATCCCAATATGCAGCCACCAGTGGCAGTTATTGGGAATGTTAAAAAGACAAAAAAATCATTCCCATGTATGGAAACACTTTTTATCAGAGCTAGAATCCACCTGTGGGCATAACAGGCACATGCCCCATTTCAAAAAAAAAAGGGGGGGGGGGTTGAGTAAGTAGATAAGTGCTTTGCTTTGTCTCACGTTTCTTGTTTTCAGACATCACACTTTTTCACTTATGGATTTGCAACTCCACGTTTTGTCTTACATTGACCCGAACTTCAGTGATCCACACAGCAGTACTTCAGAACTGCTGTTTGTGATGTACTCTGACAGGCAAGCACCCCATCTCCCCCTTATGGGTCCTCCATGTTTTACCACCGTGTTTTTTGGAGGAAATAAATCTCAGAGATATTTTTACCAGTCCTCTGTTAGACGTGCGCCCTCCCCATTCTTAAATTCTGAATCTGCCCTCACTTTATTTTATAATAATTTCAGTTGTTATCAGTAATAGTCTGATTACATGGAAGATAGTGCAGAATAGTGATGCAGCTAAAATGACTGATTAAATTAATCATTTTCTGATTGAGGGAAAGGATTTTCTGAATAGCCTTGTGGTAATTGCATCATGATTCAATTTAGCATTATTGGGTAATTCGCCAATTAAAAACTTTAAAAAGAAATGTAATGGGTAAAAAAGCACACTCATCCATTTGCATCTTTCATCATTTTTATTACTTAAAACTGAAATTGCTTTTAAAAACTAATTTGAGCATGATACTGTAAAGCGTAGTAATCATCCTGGAATTTTTTGTATAGGGCCTGGAAAAGGCCTGGAAAGTCCTTGAATTTTTTCCCCCAAAAAGAGTACGAACCCTGATGTTATGAACTGAACTCTTTCAGTGAAATTCCAATCCTGAATTAATTGAAATATTGCTGTTGCTTTTGTGGTTCCAGTTCCATTTGGGAGTTTTAGAACACCAAGAAATTTGATTACCCCTTTCACAGATACAATTAGTGCTAGCTGATCAACAGTCTCCTCATTAGCCACAGCAGGGAGCATTTCCCCATCCCAGTGTACATCAGGAGCAAATGAAGTTTGTATTTCTACTGCTACTGTCTCTGTCTGGATGTCTCCATGCCCATCTGATAGACTCTCTGTTGAGAGCAATGTGCTCGGCAGAGTTTTAAGGAGGCCAAGAAAGTTAACCACTTTTGTGTGTCGCTCGGTGAATCGTAACATCAATTTAATCATTCACACCAACAACACTTTGGACATCAGTGGAAAACTAAATTATTTTGAAAGGCACTAACACATTTGAAAGAAAACTGTATTGGGCAGTGTAAGTTGATGCACAGGTAAGTAATGTATAAGGACTTATTTCTAAAATCATGATTAAATAAGCTTAGAAACCAAATCTTTATCACTTGCCAAGACATTGATTTTTCGTGCTGCAACACACAATTCACAGTACAGCTATGCAGAGTAGCAGAATATAAACATACGCACATACTAGACTGTCCCCCAAAAAGTGAGTTTTAAAATGTAAACTCTCACCCTCCAAAAAGTTTCCTTTTATTAAAATAATACCTCATGCAAAATTAGAGCTCATTTGCAAAATGTTTAGGGGTCCCCCAACAACGTTATTTCCATGCCAGAACTGTTGATGCTCGCAAAACTAGTTACATTAAGAAACACAAATAAAACTCCAGATTTTTTTTTAACACGAGAGTTAATTTTTCCAGTAAATTTAAATCTGAAACGAAGTAATTTTTAAAGAATCCCCTACTCACTCAGCCTACCTACAGTCAAACAAACTACACCTAATTTTGGGGAATTCCCCAATTTATCAATCGAAAGAAACAGCTTGGGTAGAGGAATCCCAGGGATCGCATTCCTCCTAAAATTCCTAATATTTTGTGACCCTCCTTAAATTCCTAAAATTATACCTAAAATTTGCTATTCTTCCTAAAATTTTCGTAAGCTTATTTATTAAAAATACAACCGTTATTAACGCCAATAAATTTACCATTACGGTAAGGTAAAAAGACCTGTTATTGTAGAAACACAGCCTATATGCTGTGCTGCTGAAGGGAGGGAAAATGACACCATCGAGATGCACTTGCTTCGGGGCGGGCGCTCCACTTTTGTGCCTTCGGACAGTTTTCAAGAGTAACAAGAGATCTAAGGGAAAAGGGGAGGGGTAATTTTCACCCCTGGTTTGCGCTTTGCAGACGAACTCCGTGGCACACAGAAGATCGTACTTTATTTTTGGACATGCCTCGTGGAACCTCCTCTTTCTGCTGATGTTTTGTTATTGTAAACCACAGGTGGGTGGAAGCAAAGAGGAAACATGTGGTCTCCTTCCGTAACCTCCGGTAATGATGATGGGATGGTAGCTGAGTGTTTATCGTGGCAGATGATGATGATGGGATGGTAGCTGAGTGTTTATCAGTAGAGCACGTGATCATTGACCTTCGATCGTGCGTCGGCGACAGCGACCTTCGATGCGCAATATATCTCGGCTCCGACTTGCTTTACTGAACTTGCGTGAGATGCGTATGATAGTTTCTGGTTTTGCGTCTTTTATGGTGTTCTCTGTGCTGTGTGCAGGTTCAGTTCTCTAGTTGTGACTTGCTTTTTTTTTTTTTTCCTATCTTCTGACATCCTCGCAGCCAAACTTCGGGAAGTTGTCTGGTTTTGCAATATTGGAACGTGTTTTTGTACTTCCCTTTCATTTTCTGGTTAGTAATACAAGTGTTTAAGATGCCTAAATCCAAAACGAAATTTCAAGATGCGTGGCTCGCCAAAGAATTGGATGGAGTGAAGTTGAAAGAATGGTGTTCTGCAACTGAAACAATATTTTCTGCTAAGTGTATATTGTGTTAAGAAATTTTCAATATTTCTAATAGTGGCTTTTCACAAGTAAAAGCGCATCATAAAGGGAAAAAACATTTGCAGAAATTTCAAAGTAAACTTCAAAATAAGTCCATCTTGAAAGCCTTTGGAGGACGGGATCTTCAGCCCAAAACAAATATTAGTGAAGTACTGAGTCATGATTTACAGTTGGCTAAAGCCGAAGCATTATGGGCCATGAAAGTTGCTAAGGACAATATGTCTTTTGTTTCATGCACTGAAACAGTTGAACTTTTCAAAGAAATGTTTCCTGATTCTGCTATTGCAGCCAAAATGCAACTTAAAGAAAAAAGTTGCTTATGTGATATCACATGGATTGTCAAAATATTTTGAAGAGGATTTGAAAAAGACATTGCATCTAGTAGCCCAGGAAAGGTTACTATAGCATTTGATGAAACTACAAATACACAAGTGAAATGGCAGTTGGATGTGTATCTCAGGTACTGGTCTTCAGAAATAAATTGTTTCTTGCCGATACCTAACAAGCGTTTTTCTGGGTCATGCAACAGCAGATATTTTGCTAAAAGAAATTCTTGATGTGTTATCATCCTTCAATATTTCGTTGAACAGAATTATTTGTGTATCCATGGACAGCCCAAATGTAAATAAGTGCTTTTTACGCAAATTCAATGAAGTTGTAAAACAAGAAACAGGCCAGAAATCTTTGGAACTAGGTTTTTGCAACCTGCATGTTGTTAGTAATGCATTTAAAAAATTTTTTTACAAGCTTAAAAATAGATTTTGACGAATTTGCTACTGATATGCATTACTTTTTAAAGAGTAGTGCTGCAAGACGAGAGGATTATAAATCTGTCGAGGATATAACATTGGTCACAGCCAAATTTCTTTTGCGTCATGTCAGCAACAGATGGTTAACCGTTGGTTCTGTCGCCCAGAGGCTCTTGGATCAATTTCTAAATATTACAGAATATTTTTTAAACTTCTTGCCATCTCAAAAAATATTTGAAAAACAACTACACAATTCGGCAAGGTATGAAAGAATTCGCTGTTTCCTGAAAAATGAGCCAACTCCTTGCTATTTAGCATTAATTTCATTTTCACACCAAAATTTTGAAAAGTTTTCATTATGTTATCAGAGTGAAGAACCAAAAATACACCAGTTATATTCTGATTTAAATACTTTAATGAGAAATGTTATGGCTCAGTTTATCCAAGATGATGTTATTGCAGGGAAATTTGGAGAAGACCTAAAGAATGTAGATTTTGAAAACAAAAATTCATGGAAAAAACTAGGGGAGTTAGAAGTTGGTATGAAGACAAAAAATCTCCTCAGGAATGTTCTGGAGACCAGGCAGAAATTATTTCTCTTAGATGTAAGATCATCACTAATTGCAACCACAAAATATTTAAAGTCAAATTTGCCATTCTGCAATCAAAAGCTAAGAGACATAGAAGTTTTAAAGGTAAAAGAACCAAAGAAAGAGTCAACTCAACTTTCAGTCACTGAAGGACTTTCAGAAATAACCAGAATTTTAAGTGTTTTGCATCTTTCTGAGGAACAAATTGACAGAGTAAGAGAAGAGTGGAAACTTTTAAATTGTGATAAGCCAACTCTAGATGAACTAGTGAAATTTTCAGAGGAAGGGCATATTCCAGTACGGATTGATCATTACTGGTGTAATATATTTAGTATTAAAGACTCTAGCGGAAAAGAAAAATACTCAAATCTTGCTAAACTCATCAAGTCAATATTAGTTTTACCTCATGGTAATGCTGATGCAGAAAGGGGATTTTCGGTTAACACTGCTCTGTTAAGGAAGGACAAGGCTAACTTAAAAGACTCAACTATAACATCATTAAGAATAGTTAAAGGGGCCATTAAACACTATGGATGTGTAAGTAAAGTTCCCATAACAAGAAATTTGTTAAATAGTGTTCGTGATTCACATAAATTTTATAAAGAGTATGTTGATAAGCTGAAGGAAGAAGAATCAAAAAAGGTAAAAGAAAGGAAGCAGAAAGAGAGGGAAAATAAGGAAAAGCAGCTAGAGAAAAAACGAAAAGCTGAGTTTGATGACAAAATAAAAGAAAATGATGCAGAAATAAATAGGCTTAAAAAAGATAAAGAAGCCTCCCTAGCAGTAATTCAAGAGGGAACAGAAGAATGAGAAAAGCTGTAGAAAAACAAAATACTGTTGAAATAGCAGTTGCCTCTAACTTGATCATACAAGGTTCAGCTGAAATAAAGAAAACTGAAAGTAAATTAGTTGTGGTGGAAGCAGAAAAAGATAGGCTTATCAGGAAAAGGTTAAAACAATAATATGAAAAAAGTAATTCAGTGAACAATTGTACATAGTTCTTGGTTTTCAATTACCTTTTTAGGATATTATAATTTAATGTGAAACGTGAAAACTTTACTGTGAAAATCGTGAATTGCTTCTGGTTCAACAGCATATTAATGTTCAAAGTGAAACTTGAATGTGGTAAATATACTTGAATATGATAATAACACGTGAAAAGATAAGAACTGAACATTAGAAGTAAATCATACTTAAACTTTAGACATTAGACGTTATGCAAAAAATTTGGGTGTGAACTTCGACCATATATACTAATGGACTGTGCATTGGCAATAGCTGCATCAAAGCCGCCATGGCTCCAACATTGGGCACGTCATCATCAGACTCCAAATTTCGTGTAAAAATGCTGTTATGATTACTAATTTACGCTGCAGAACTTCAGTGTTTTCGGTTTATTATGTGAATGCGCCTCATATATAATGAAAACTCTTCTGGTAAGTTTACTTATGAGCTATATACATGCATGATCGGGTTGTTTACATTTCGTGATTTATAATGTGATGAACATTTGCGAAGAATTTGGAACATGCATTCCATTTTTTTTTTCTTAAGTTACTATATTTTTATATCAATAGCTGCAAGTTTCTGGTTAAGTAATTGAACTTTATTGACTTTGGTATTTAATTCGTTTCTTACCCATGAAAAATCATAGAACTTCCTTTACTATATCGCTCAGAGCAACCATAAGCACAGCAGGTGTAACCCATCTTTTTGACTGATGTCATGTGATTTTATGTTGGAGCCAGAAATTTTGATGTCATGCGCAGTCTTATCAGTATATATGGTTGAAGGGGTGTGAAGCAAACTCTTTACAATATATACAAAGTTGTTTTACTAGATATATACAAATATACATCTAGTTTTTATTGAAATACTCCTAAAATTTTTCTAAAAATTCCTAAAATTCCTACCTAAAATTTTCCAGAAGTATGCTATGATCCCTGGAATCTCCTTTCCAATTAGAAGGGGATTCCCCAAAACTTGCTTTCACTTTTTCAGTCATCAGTCTGAAGCAGAGTTGTGAGCCTGTAGTGCAACTACTACTGCATTTAAAAGTTTTTCAAAAAATGGACACAAGGAGTAAAGATGTACATGTACTTGGATGATACTTTTCCAAAATAAAAAATCACCGCTGCCAAAGTTTTGTACACCCCAAAAAAAAAAAAATTTGTACGCCACTGGAAGTGATACTTTTCGGCTCTCTAAAATTGGCACTCCAAGTACTTGTTGAAGTGCCGCTTTTTCAAAATCGAAAATAAATACTGCCAGAGTTTTGTACACCCAAAGGAAAAATTTTTACACCACCGGAAGTGGTGTACTTTTCAGCTCTCCTTAGTAGTACTCCAGCATGTACGTGGAGTGCCACTTTTCCAAAATTGAAAATAAACATTGCCACAGTGTTGTATTAGTTTTGTACACCACCTAAAGTGGTAATTTTTGACTATCCTTTGTGGCTCCTGGGCATGTACTTGGAGTGCCAGTTTTCCAGAATTGAAAATAAACACCAGCAATGTTGTATGGGTTTTGTGTAGTTTTGTACACTACCAAAAGGGAAGCAGTCACTTACTGCTCCTAAGCAGACTTGCATTTGGTTTGCTACAAAGCCATCATAGAAAAGTTATTTCAAAAATAAAGATAGACTCCACTAACATTTTGTATTATTTTCCTGAAGAGAACAGTACTTTTCCACTTATTTGTTGAACCTCTAAATATGGACACGCAGTCCAAAATATAAAAGGGCGTATTTTATTTTGGTGTATAAAAAAAAAAAAAAAAATGTGTTTTGTATTCTACGGGATGTGGTACGTTTCAGCTGTCTTAGTTCAGTGCCAGGCATGCATTTCTGGTACCATTCCCCAAATCCAAAGTCACATATGTGTTCTACTAGTTTTGTCATGTTTTGTAAGTGCGAGAAACATGCTCTATTTTGAAATATAAGATGTCAATTTATAAGATTACTCAGTGGTAAAAAATTGATCTCTGAGCGTATGTAAGCAGATTACAGTTCTTTATTTCCCAGTTTTTGTCTTACTGAAGTTTTTTTGCACCTTTATTTTATGACTGTTTTTTTTTTTTTTTTTGAATTACACATTTTTCTATCTAAGTAAAACAAAAATGCATTTAAGGATTGTATAACAGCTATTCTTAGTTGTGAATACCCCTATAATTGCATTTTGCTTGCTACAAATCAGTCAAAAAATGTGGGAGTCAACCAGAGAATTTTGAACGTACAAGGCAAATGCATGAGTATCCAAGGCCATTTCAAAGATAGCAGTATAATTGGATTTCTGCTTAGAGATGACAAGACTATCAAATGAAGAAGATACATCGTGACACTGGAATTACCCCTTCCCCATTCGTATGATACTGTGATTAAGACATGAAACCAGATGGAATTTCAACTGGTAAAAGTAATCCGGCAGTCTCGTGTGAACGGGAAGAAAGGAGGATTTCGTTGCCATGATGTATCCTATTGGTTTAAGGGTCCTCCCAACTCTAAACAAGAATTTAATTATCTGGACCACCAACATTCTCATGGATATTTTTGCATCCTTAGTGTACAGCTGAGATTCTCCCATTGAGCTCTACATTTTGTGACAGATTCATAGTAATAAAGGTGATCCTGAGGAAGAAGCAGATAATGTCACAGTGAAGGATGAAAGCACAGGAGGGATCTTAAGACAAGAGGTATGTAAAGCTCTAAAATCTCTTCAGAATAGTAAGACTCCGGGAGTTGATGGCATAACTGCCAAGATGTTGAAATATGGTAGTGAGTCACCAAAACTGGTTAACTGAAATTTGCCAGTTGTGCTGGGAGTTAGGAATGGTCCCTCGGGATTGGAAGGATGCCATCAATTGTTCCCTTGTATAGGGGAAAAGTTGATCAGACTGACTGCAAGAACTGTTGTGGTATTAGCTTACTGAGTATGCCAGGGAAAGTGTTGGGTAAGGTCGTTATTGAAAAAGTACAGGGTCTTACCTCAGAGAAAGTGTGGGGTGTTCAGAGTTGTTTTATGCCTGGTAAAGGCTGCACTAGCCAAATTTTTGCATTACATAAACATAATGATTGAAAAGTATCTGGCTGTTGGTAAGAAAGTTTGCCAGTTGTGCTTTGTTAACTGAAATTTGCCAGTTGTGCTGGGAGTTAGGAATGGTCCCTCGGGATTGGAAGGATGCCATCAATTGTTCCCTTGTATAGGGGAAAAGTTGATCAGACTGACTGCAAGAACTGTTGTGGTATTAGCTTACTGTGAGTATGCCAGGGAAAGTGTTGGGTAAGGTCGTTATTGAAAAAGTACAGGGTCTTACCTCAGAGAAAGTGTGGGGTGTTCAGAGTTGTTTTATGCCTGGTAAAGGCTGTGCACTAGCCAAATTTTTGCATTACATAAACATAATGATTGAAAAGTATCTGGCTGTTGGTAAGAAAGTTTTTGCTGCCTTCATACATTTAGAGAAAGCTTACTATCGAGTAAATAAAACACTTTTGTGGAAGGTATTGAATGAATATGACGTTACTGGGAATCTACACTGCTGGCCACCCAAAATGCAACACCAAGAAGGACACGAGATAGCAAAGCCAGATTTACTGGACACACAACAACAGATACAAAAATGAAACGATTGAACTTACAGGCCAGTGTGACTTGCGGAACAAGCAGACATCAATAGTTCATGTGGCCCCCATGGCTGGCAATAACGGCCACTACACGCCGCGGCATCGAACGAAAGAGGCTTTTGGATATGGGCTTGGGGTATGTCAGTCCAGGCTGCTTCCACACGTTGCCACAGTTCATCAGGCGTCGCGCGTTCTGTGCTTGCCGGACCACTCGGTTGGCGACCAGACGTGTTCGATGGGCGACATATCGGGAGAACAGGCGTGCCACGGCAACAGTGACACCTGGTGGGCCATGAAGAATTGTTGCACGATGCGTGCCACGTGCGGGGGCGCATTGTCCTGTGAAACGTGGTCGCTGGCAGATCCTGCTGGTAGGGAGGACTACAGGCTCCAAAATGTCGGAGATCTAGCGGTGGCTGTTGAGTGTACCGGCAACGCGTACCAGAGGGGTGCGGGTGTCATTTCCAATTGCGCCCCAAACCATAACACCAGGCGACGAACCGGTATGGCGATGCATAACGCAGGCGTCACGCAGTCTCTCGCTGTGATGCTGCAGAGAGAAGCGGGATTCGTGGGAGAAGACAATGTAGTGCTATTCCGTAGTCCAGGTGCGGCATTCAACGGCCCACTGCCGCCGCACTCGCCGGTGGTGTAACTTCAATTGTAATCGGAGCAATGGCCGTCATGCGACAAGTCCCCGCTCCTGCAGATGACGTCAAACAGTATGTGCTGACATAGGTTGTTGCGCAACACACCCTCATTCCTGCACTAACGTTCGTGATGTGGCGGTGCGAGCCGTCAATGCCCGCCGCACAACATGCCGATCCTCTCGTTCGGTGGTGTGCCGCGGCTGCGGCGATAGCTCACGTCGGTCCGTCTCTCCTGCACCCACTGAATCCATACTCGCCTCACTGTGGCTAGATGTCGTCCCACACGGGCGCCAATGTCTCGGTATGATAAACCGCTGCTGCGATAAGCCACTATTCGTCCTCTGTGGAACTCCGAAACGTGCTGGAATGACTGCCGTATTCTGCGACGAGGCATCAGGAAGCTTCCCACGCACAGGTCCGGCAGCACAACACACTTCCACTACTTACAGCCCACCTTCTGTGCACCCTTCTTATAGTGCTTCTCGGTGGCGTGCCGGGCGCACATGATTTTCATATGCCCTGCAATGCTAATTGTTTGCATGTCCTCTCGTGGGCAACGCATGCTGCGAATTTCAGGCCAATCGAATGCTTCCTTGGTGTTGCATTTTGGGTGGCCAGCAGTGTATGTAAGAGTGTAAAAGCCGTGTATGCTGGCAGTACAGTTTGTGTGCGAGTGAATGGTGTTTTATCAAAATGGTTTTCTATTGGTGCAGGAAGCAGACAAGGTTCTGTAATGTCACCATGACTGTTTAATATATTTATGGATGTGTGATACCAAAATAGATAATACTGGTTTATGTCTTGGTGATATCCATCTGCACAAGGGAGAAAAACTCCTGTGATGTGAAAGTCGAAGAAGAAATGATGAACAAAGGTGAAGATTACAGACATTATGGTACTAGCTGTAAAGCCCGATGAGATAAGAATGCAACGGGTTCTGGAAATCACTTATTGCTATTCAAGCATTTATTATCTTTTGCGGAGTCATCATAAATAATGGATGTGCATGGAAATGTACCCTTGACGTGTTTCATTGTTCATGCGTAGAAATACAAAAAATATGGAAGCATTTGCCGGATGTTAAATACATTAGAAGGAGCAGCATTATTCATTTGAGCATCTTGAATACTGTCTTGCCCAACTTCATGAAGCATTTTGCATGCTTCTGCAAATGAATTATTTTCTGCCATGAATGTACTGAGTGTAATAGACCTTCATTCCACCCACTATTTTCCTGCATTTGCATTCTTTGGGCAGCAGCTTCATCAAAATCCAGTATGTATGATTGTGCGTATTTCCACTGTTCACCATTATCAGCATGCAATGCTTTGCATGATGGTAGATTTATCCATTTATTATAAAACAATAAGGCCAATAACCTGGTGGAGGAGCCATTTGTGCCTTCCATCGATGCAAATGCAAGAGAACAAGTCATTGACCGTACATGCTAACCATAAATTTTTTTGAATGCTCATACTGAGAGTTCATAAGTTGTTCAATTAATGGGAAAGTGCCAATGGGATCTAATTTTACTTCTCCTTTTGAGCAACATTTAAAAAATTTACCTTCTGAAGGTCTCTTCATTCAATGTTTGGCTTTACAAAATTCACAAATTTGCTCAAGAGGGCCACACAAGTGTCTCTCTACAGTCTTTTTGTCATCTATAACGTTTAAAGCCGAATAGCATGCAGCATTTCTTTGTTGCTGTCGGTTCATCAATTGCTTCTGAACCTCTCGAATGCAGCATTCTTCCCTTTGTTCAAGGTTCATATTCTGTGCCTCTGCAATATGAACATTTCTGATGCACCGAGATTCAGCTTCAACATGTTGAGGCTTCATATTACTTCGACGATCATGCAAACATCAAATATCAGCATTCCTTTCAACTGCACTGCATGTTTGTCTTTTTTTTTTTTTTCCCCTGGCATATTCGGCATTGCAGTGGTTAACTACTTGTCTTTCGACTGCAATGCGTTGTTGCCGCCTTGCTCGATCGTAATCAGCTTTGCGGCGTTTAACTTCAATCTCTTCATCTAATGAAAGAGGTAACTTTTTTTTTTTGTATTGACGCAGCATAGGCGAGTTTTAAAACAACAGTCAAGTTCGTGAAGGACAGTAATGTTCATCCTTGCCTTACTCATCGCCAGTAAAGTAAAACATCTTACAACCTACAGGAACAGTTATGGGTAACACGGTGTTAACACCGGAATATAAATGTTTGTCTTCTTCTGTTAAACAGCGTATATACTTGTTTGTTTATGGTTAAAAAGTGATCACGTTGTCAAAAGTCTTGCCTCTTATGCAGTAAGATTGTTACAGTTTTAGTTTTTCCAGTACTTGTGTATCTTAGAAACATTAAAACATGCTGCCTTTGATGCATGTCAGTCTGATACATAGGAACGTTCTGAATAGTCAAAAATTGCTCAAAGAAATATTAGAAGATAATGCAGAAATATTAGGAAGGGAGGTTTTTTTTTTGTCTTAGGATTCAGGTGCTCAGTCACACACGATGGTTGGTGATATGGAACCACATTCAAGTGCTTTGCAGTCTGACGGTTATTCAACTGCGCGTCGAGAAGGAATTAAGATTTTCCAAAATGAATTTATGAAGAAATGGTTCTTGGCTTTAATTCAGTTAAAATCTCACAACTAAGTCTAAATATTAGAATAGTTTTGTCGAATCGATCTAACAGTTGGCTTTCGAAATTTATTTTTAGAATCTTCAAAGTCAAGGGGGGAAAGGACATTTAAATTATTTCCGGATCTAAAGGAAAATCTCCAGCATCTAGAGAAAAGAAAAAATCTAGTAAAAATTTAAATTCAGCTCACAAAGTTAGATTGTGGAATGCTCCAAAAGCGAAGGGTACCATATACGCGGAGGAGAATAGACTTCATGCAGTCAAACAACGTGGGGCGGGGCCGGTTAGAACTTAATATGGGAACAGGTAACAGGAACCTCACTGACACTGAGGAAATACGGAAATTAAGAGTATCAACATGAGTGACAAAGTGAATATAACTAAGAGAAAAACAGACTTTGTGAACCACTAGTTCTCCTAGAGAGAGTGTGAAAACACTGATTTTTATTTTTTGAAGGATGGAGGTTCTAGGTGATGAGCTCGAACCACCATCATTTGGCTCCAGAGTCTAGTGCTTTTCCCGTTAAGTTACACCGACAGAATTTATCACTGCTGCTTGCCGTCTTGACATGTGCTTCACCTCTGTAGTACATCATATACTGTATATCCCCCTTCCTTTAATAAATCTGGGTCCCTTCGATGTTCTGACTTCCCCCGCCAACGGAGGCAGAGCTTCTCTTATGCTGCTTGTCACGTGATTCCCCGTACAGCCATTTCAGAGTGCCGTGTGCAAAAGCAGAGGGAGCTCAGCTCAGCGTCTTTTGCAACCCTACATTGATTACATGTGGCTTTGTGCTTGTTAAAATTCCGGTGCAAACATTTTAGCCCTTTCTGCTCGACTATTGGGTGACATCCAAGATTACAAAATCGCCGAATAGCCCGCGTGTCAGGTGTCATCCACCATGCCTATGATGCCTCTATAACTCGTATGTCGGGGCTGGCTAGCCAAAACTGAACTTTCACTGCTAAGTTATGGCCTCTACTGCAGAAATATATATACACTTTTTAAATAAAACTACATTTTGGAACGTATTCATTTTATTAAAAAGTGTTATAAATGACTGAGATTTTAAAATAAATATTTTTGATATACGGAAAATCTTATTGAAGGTCGAAGCGGGTTTACTGAAAACTTCGGATTTTTTACTGATGACCCCTTTCTCAAGTTGGCATCTCTGATTTTGTTCAGTAGTAGTACAGCCATCATACAACAATTTTGTTTCTGAGTACCATTAAAAGTAATTAAAAAAAAACCCCACAGGCAAAGTGAAAATTTGTGTTGAAAATGCTATTTTCAGTTTTTCTTTCTCACAGCAACATTTTTCTGCTTCAGGTACATGTTTGTATTAAAAGAAAAAGAAGTAACAGAGTGAAAGGGGGCCTAGATCCCCCATGTATTTGCACCTGGTTTTATGGGTACTTTAAAAGTACATCATTTCGCTTTGATTGCCAAGATGTCAAGAGTCCTAGGTTTCTGGTTAATCATCCTATCTAGGTCTGTGCCAGTCTTACATAAAGCTTTGACATTGCTGGTCTCGCTTCTCTGGAACCAGTGGCCCTACATTAGCACAGGCCTGCCAACCCTCTGGGTTTAGGCTGGCAATGCTGGATTTCATTACATTTCCCGGAATTCTGGATTATAAATTATTATTGCTGGATTTCATCATGATTTCTGTAGCATAAATTAAAAAGTAACGAGGAGAGAACTTTGATGATTACCGTAGCATGAATTAAAAAATAACTAGGGGAAAAGTTCGAAGTTTTCCGAGGCATCAGTTTATTAGCGGAGAAGCGACCTTTCCCTTCTGAGTCAGCAGTTCTGCTCTGCCGTTGGCAGCAATGTTTACTCTTTTGTCTGCTAATGATCTCTGGTGCTGCAGGGAACAGGCTTGACGTTGGCGAAAACCGTAGATTTTCTACCGGACCTTACAAGTGCTGTCATGCGATGATGTCATCTTTGACTCGCTGGCTTCGTGGCGTCGTGTGTTATCTCTCTTTCCACGGGAGTGCTCAAGTGATGTGCCGAGTCCAGAGTTCGCCAAAATGTGTAATTACGCGTCTAGTACGTATCGAAATTTTACCTACGCGTAAAAATACACACCGGGAATTGTTCTCGATGCGTAAAAACATGCGTCGGGAATTTTTGTCAACGCATAAAAATATGCATCAGAAATTTTTCTCTGCCCACAAAAATGCACGTCGGAAATTTTTCTCCGCGCGTAAAACCACGCATCGAATAATTTTACCAATTCGTAAAAATTTGCACCGAGACGGTACTTCGTCTTTCAGAAACGGAAGTAAACAAAATGAAGATTGTTTCTGTAATTGTAATTTCGTTTTCCTGAGATGTAGCCTTTGTTCAGTATTGTTATATATCATTTTATTCCATAAATATTTGTATTTCAGTTTGAAAATGGAGGAAAATGACTCCACAACTTAAATCTTGGCCCTCAGTCTCCGGCAGCTGGAATGTACTTGGCCAAGGCAGCGGCCAGTGCGACATGAAGGCAGAGGGTGCTAAGAATCCCCGGAGAACCGGACTAGGCTGCCATCTGATGGTGACCTTGGCTACATATAATGGACGCTCCCTATCTTCTGATTCAAGGCTTCTTGAATTGGAAGAAGAACTACAAAGGATCAAGTGGGACATCATCGGGCTAAGTGAGGTAAGGAGAAAAGGAGAAGATCTCATTGAACTGAAAAGTGGACATCTCTTCTACTATCGTGGGACTGATACTGGCAGAACTAGTGGTGTTGGATTTATAATAAACAAGAAACTGAAGGGTAAAGTTGTAGAAGTTGAAAGTTCCTCTAACAGAGCTGCACGACTCGTTATCCAACTCTCGAGAAGATACCAGGCTCAGATTATTCAAACTTATGCACCCACCACAAGTCATCCTGAAAAAGAAATTGAAGAATTTTATGAGGAAATTCGTCATCTAAATAATAAAGGTAAGCAGCACTTAAAGGTAATTATGGGAGATTTCAATGCAAAAATAGGGCAACGGCAACAGAATGAAACTTCAGTAGGTAAATTCGGTCACAGCAACAGCAACAAGCGTGGAAATACTCTCGTTGAGTTTGCAGAGGCAGAAGGGTTTTTCATCTTGAACTCCTTTTTCAAGAAAAAGCCACACAGGAAATGGATATGGAGACATCGAAATGGGACGACAAGTGAAATTGATTTTATTATGTGCAACAAAAAATTCGTCATAGAAGACTGCAGTGTGCTAAACAAGTTCAACACAGGTAGTGACCATAGATTGGTGAGATGTAAGATGCACCTCAACACTAAACTGGAACGTGGCAAGCTCATAAGACAAACAAAATGTATTGACATAACCAACCTTAAAAAACACCATAATACCTTCAAGTTGGAACTGAAAAACAGATTCTCTGCTTTAGAAGGCCTAACATTGGAAGAAGTGGATATTTCTGAAGTTAACAGAAAAGTAACCAAAGCTCTTATGGAAACAGCAACAAAATTAGCTGGGTCTAAGAACAAGTTGCATGTGAACAAATTATCAGGAAAAACCAAAATGTTGATGCAAAAAGAAGAGAGATGAGGACAACTAAAGAAGATGTGACTTCCAAAGTGGAATATATAGAGCTATGCAAGACAGTACGAAAAAGTATCACTGAAGACGTAAGGAAATTCAACTGTGAACTAGTAAGGAAAGCAATTGAAAACAACCAAAGCCTAAAGATCGCAAAGGGACATCTCAGTAAGGGAAAAAACAGATTATGGCACTGAGAAAAGATGGTTCTGTAACAAGAAATAGAGGCGAAATTTTGACAAGAGTGAAAGATTTCTACTCCAAATTATATGAAAGGGATGATACATGTACTCCAGACATCATGAAAGGAACCAGTACCAGAGTTCTTCCAGTCCTCCCAGCAGAAGTGGCACATGCAATCAAGAACATGAAGTGGGGAAAAGCTCCAGGAGAAGATGGAATTACTGTAGACATCATACAAGAAGCAAGTGGAGAAATTGAAACAGTACTCGCCCAAATTTTCACTTGATGCCTTAATGAAGGGAAGATTCCTGAGGATTGGAACAACGCTACAATGATCTTGCTACATAAAAAAAGGTGACATTGAGGATCTCAGGAACTACAGACCTATCAGCCTCCTATCAGTGGTTTATAAAATCTTCACTCAAGTTCTTTCACACCGCTTAAAAGTGACACTGGACATGGCTCAACCGAGAGAACAAGCTGGATTCAGGAGTGGCTGCAGCACAATAGATCATATCCACGTACTGAGAGAACTAATTGAAAGAGCGAGGGAATATGAACTTCCATTGTGCGTGGCTTTTATCGATTATGAAAAAGCCTTTGATTCAGTGAAACCATGAGCAGTTACAATGGCCCTGAAATCCTGTGGTATTGAAGATGCGTACATTAATATTATTAATAACATCTATGAAAATGCAAGTGCAAAGATTCGGCTGTTTGAAAATACAACACACATAAAAATTGGAAAAGGAGTGAGACAAGGTGACACCATATCTCCGAAGCTCTTTAATGCCACATTGGAAAATGTCTTTCAATCACTGAACTGGGAAAACAAAGGGATAAAGATTAATGGAGATTATCTAACCCACCTTCGTTTTGCTGATGACAGTCATTTTTGCAACTACCCCATCAGAGCTGCAGAGTATGATCCAGGAACTTGCTGACAAGAGTATAGAAGTGGGATTAAAAATGAACTTTCAGAAGACAAAAGTGATGTCAATGCTTTTACAAGAAATGAAGATTTATCAATTGATGGGGGAAAGCTGGAGATAACCAATACCTACGTTTATCTTGGACAGCAGATATCAAGTGAGGGTCACATTGATGAAGAAATTAATCGGCGTACAAAACTTGCCTGGAGAGCTTTTGGAAGAAACAGCATAATTTTCAAGAGCAATATGCCATTATGTCTTAAAAGAAAAGTGTTTGATCAATGCATCCTTCCAGTGCTTACGTATGGTGCAGAGACGTGGACCTTAACTAAAAGAGACATACAAAGGCTGCTGACAACTCAAAGAAGCATGGAGAGGTGCATGCTTGGTATAACCAGGAGAGATAAGAAGAGGAACTCGTGGATCCGAAAAATGACAAGAGTGGAAGACATCATGATCAGAGTTAAATCCCTGAAATGGCAATGGGCTGGACATACTGCCAGAAGGACAGACCATCGATGGACAGCCGAAATTTTAGATTGGATTCCAAGGGACAGGAAAAGACCCAGAAGAAGACCACATGGAAGATGGGTGGATGAAATTCGAAAGTATGCGGGAGTGACATGGAGGAGACTGTCACAAAACAGACCGTTGTGGTGGAAACTTGGGGAGACCTTCGTCCAGCTGTGGATTGATAATGGTTGACAATGATGATATATATATATATTATACCTTCAAAAACATATAAAAGAAATTTCAAAGTGCTCCAAAATGGAAAAATAAGTGTGTGTGTTGGGGGGGAGACACTTGTGATTTTAGATTATACTAATTTATAATGTAAGACATATATACATATACGAAATACTTTGTTACCTTAAGCCTACGTCTATTTTGACTTTTGTATTAATTTTTTTAGTTCTAATTTCAGTAAAAAATAGGCAAAAAAATTGTTTCATATTTTAAAAAAAAAAAACAAGCAAAAAAAACCCCTGAACTTTCAAATACTAAAGGTAAATCTTAATACCATTTTGCTTTATATTTAATACCCCTATTACACATTCTTTAATTACAAGCATCGTTTTTTGTGAAACAGTCTTAGCATTAGTGCAAAGTAAAATATTTACTAATCTTTGCTTTTTTCAAATTTCTTGAATTTAGAAAAAAAGAGAACTGAACAACATTATGTGATAAATTTTTAGTTGCTTCATCTATTTTATGGCCTGCAAAAAATGCTGGTTCGATTCTCGCAAAGTTGTAACTGAACAAGTTAAGTATAAAAGAATCAAAGAACCGTGTATTTTTGATAATCTGACATTTATAATTTAACACATCACTAAGCCATATAAATTAATTACGTATAACCAAATTGAACAAGCAATGGAAACTACAGTAAAATATTCCAAGGTCCAGCGCAGAATTAAGTACCAAAGTGAGAAATGTATACTGAGGTTCCACTGTATGTATATTGGGAAGTAATGTCTGTTTTTTTCACAGTTCCATTTGTGTGCCAAAATAAAATATTGTGGCAACATGTAATATACTATGCGATAGATAAGTGTTCACTCTACATGCCAGTGTGTGTGATTTGAGTTAATTTTATTTGGTTTTCAGGTCATTAAAATGAAATGTCAAGTGGACAAAAAGGAACATTACCGACATCTGCTGCTCTTCGCGTTTAATTGAGGGACCAAAGCCACGAAAGCTGCTTGCGATATTTGTGCTGCCTGCGGTGAAGATGCTGTGACTAAAAAGATGGCTCAACGGTGGTTTTCGCCCTTTAAATCCGGCAATTTCGACCTTAAGGACAAGAATTGCATCCTCGGAAGACATGTCTCTGATGGGATTGGCAGGGCATCGTCCGCTACGAACTTCTTCGGAACAATGAGAAGGTCAACGCGGACTAATGTTCAACAACTGCATCAACTCCACGGCGCAATGCAACAAAAGCGACCCAATCGGCGATCTGCTGCAACACCCCACATCGCCAATATGACCAAAACCGCCATTCAAGCGCTCAATTAAGAAGTTCTGCCGCACCTGCCCTATTCTCTGGGCTTGGCTCCATCCAATTTACATCTGTTTCGATCGCTTTCCAACAATTTGCGCTGCGCGTCATTCAGTAATGATGTGGTTGGACGACTTCTTCGGGTCACGACCGGCAAATTTCTATCGCCAAGATATCAAACAACTTGTTGAACAATGTGAAGCAGTTGTAAATACTAGTGGCGAATACATTATTGATGAAATTGTTATTTTTTATTGTTGCAAAATAAAGTTTTCCAACATTTGAACAAAACATTACTTATTCCTCAACCCAATATATACGTATATATATCATCATCATCATTGTAAACCATGATCAGTCCACTACTGGACAAAGGTCTCCCCAAGTTTCTTCCACAACTGTCTGTTTTGTGCTAGTCTTCTCCATGTTACTCCTGCATACTTTCGAATTTCATCCACCCATCTCACATGTGGTCGTCTTCTTGGTCTTTACCTGTCCCTTGGAATTCAGTCTGAAATTTCAGCTGTCCATCGATGGTCTGTCCTTCTGGCAATATGTCCAGCCCATTGCCATTTCAGGGATTTTACTCTGATCACGATGTCTTCCACTCTTGTCATTTTTCTGATCCACGAGTTCCTCTTATCCCTCCTGGTTACACCAAGCATGCACCTCTCCATGCTTGTTTGAGTTGTCTGCAGTCTTTGTATGTCTCTTTTAGTTAAGATCCACGTCTCTGCACCATATGTAAGCACTGGAAGGATGCATTGATCAAACACTTTTCTTTTAAGACATTATGGCATATTGCTCTTGAAAATTATACTGTTTCTTCCTAAAGCTCTCCAGGCAAGTTTTATATGCCGAATAATTTCTTCCTCAATGTGACCTTTACTTGATATCTGCTGTCCAAGATAAATGTAGGTATTGGTTATCTCCAGCTTTCCCCCATCAATTGATAAATCTTCATTTCTTGTAAAAGCATTGACATCACTTTTGTCTTCTGAAAGTTCATTTTTAATCCTACTTCTTTATTCTTGTCAGCAAGTTCCTGAATCATACTCTGCAGCTCTGAAGGGGTAGTTGCAAAAATGACTGTGTCATCAGCAAAATGAAGATGAGTTAGATAACCTCCATTAATCTTCATCCCTTTGTTTCCCCAGTTCAGTGACTGAAAGACATTTTCCAAAGTGGCATTAAAGAAGAGTTTGGGAGATATAGTGTTGCCTTGTCTCATTCCCTATATATACTGAAGTGCCAGAAAAACTGGTAAACCAATCTAATGCTTGGTAGGTCCCCCACGGGAGCGCAGGACTGCATAAATACGACGGGGATGGACTCCACTAGCTTCTAGAAATATGCTGTAGGCAATGCACACCATACTTCCTGCAGAGCATTCCACAATTCGTGTGTATTCCGAGGTCTCGGATTCCTGTGTTCGATAGCGCGTTGCATGGCGTCCCAAATTCAGATCTGAGGACCTGGGTGGGAATGGCAACACCCCGAACTCAGATGAATGTTCCTCTAACCATAATGTGGTGTCCCGACACTTATGTGGAGGTGCATTGCCTTGTTGGAACAGGCCCAACCCATCAGCATGTATGCTGGGCATGAACGGGTGTACCTCGTCAGAAAGGATGCGCACATAGCGTTCGCCGGTCACAGACGTTTGTAGACGTATTAGGGGTCCCAGTGAAGTCCAGCTAAATGCACCCGATACCATTACAGACCCCCCCCCCCCCAACCACAACCAGCCGGTACAGTTCCCTGTTGACAGGCGGGATCCATGGCTTCATGGGGTTTTTTTTTCACTAGGTTTTTTTTTTTTTTTTTTAATTGTGGTTTGTAGTGGTATGTTTTTATTGATAGTATATATATACACTATCTACCAACAAGTAATTGGACACCTGTGATAGCAAAGGAAAACAAAGTTTATTCACCTTTAATAGTTGGTGGAGCCTCCACGAGCGGCGATTACAGCTGCGACCCTCCAGGGCATACTCTCAACCAGGCGTTGTACGACGGTTAGCAGTATTTTCTTCCACTCGGCTTGGAGAAGACAGGTCAGTTCCTTCACCGATTTCGGACGGTGGGGCACCCCTTAAGTTGACGCTCCAACTCGTCACAGAGGTGCTCGATAGGGTTAAGGTCCGGGCTCTGCACAGGCCAGTCCATTCGATTAACTCCATTGTCACCATACCAAGCCATGGTGGACCTCGCAACATGACAGGTGGCATTGTCATCCTTAAGTAACATGGGTCTACCCCGTAAAACTGCCACAACGTAGGAAGCGCATGGTCATCCAAAATGGTGCAGTAGGTCTCTGCGTTGAGTCTACCAGTAATTGCGACCAAGGTTCCCGTGCCATACCAGGAAAAACACCACCATAGCATAATTCCACTGCCGCCGAATTTTACAGTTGGCACAATACATTCCGGCAGGAGGCGTTCTCCAGGCAGACACCAAACCCAGACCCTGTCTTCCGAACGGTAGAGGGTGAACCTTGATTCGTCGCTCCAGAGAACCTGTTTCCACTATTCACCGGTCCACTGTCGACGTTCTATGCACCACATTAGCTGAGCAGCGCTATCGGACTTGGTGATCAAAGGCTTGTGGGCGGCAGCACGTCCATGATAACCGAGCAGATGGGCTTCCTTACGGATGGTATTCATCGAAAGAACACTCCCGGATGCCTGTTGAAACTCCTCGCGGATGTGGCCCATCAATTTGGTGCGGTTCTTCCGAATTTCTCTGGCCAGCACCCGTCTGTCTCTAACTCCCAGTTTTGTGGGTCTGCCGGGTCGGGGCACATTCTGACAGTGACCTCATCTTCCACTTGCCAAACACGTAGGCAACTGTCGATTTTGGGTACTTCAACTCGCTGGATATGTCACGTACGGATCGGCCATTTCTGTGATACCCGACGATTACACCTTTCTCGAAATCAGAGAGCTTCGAACTGCGTGGCATCTTGCATGCGACTGGCTGCGTTGTTGTTTCCCACACGATATTTAACGGCGGCGGCCGTGACGTGTATCAGGACCGCAGATATCGTCGATTGCAGGGGTGTCCAATCCAATTACTTTGTTGGTAGATAGTGTATATATATATATATATATATATACTTAAGAGCAAAACTGAAGACTAAGGAAAAAATTTTAGAATTTAAAACGAAGGGTGCAAAATAACCTGAAAATCAAAACGCGCAACGCAGCAGTTTTGAAAATTCAGAATTCACATTCTATAAAGAAGATACCTAAGCAAAAAAATACATATATAATTTTGACTCACACCTAATACAACATAGAAAAGGTTATGTATCTACCTGTGTGAGTAAAAGGAGAAAAAGATAAAAAAATAAAATAAAACAACTGAATGTAGAAGGTGTCGAGAATACTGAGCCTTGGCTTTATCAAGGACCAGCAAAAACTCTGCATTTTCTCACTTCCACAAAGACCTAGTTGGAAATGGGTTTCTGCAAGGCCATAGATGCAAGTAACATTCCCACCTAAAATAGTTTAAAAAATATATATATAAGTCATGTCCTCCGTAGAGTAGCATGACCTAGCACTAGTTAACAATTTCGCTTGCATCCATTAACCTTCATGGCCCGACCCATGCTCTTCATCTGTTACTATTAAACAGAGAGAAGAAGATTAAAGAGAACTCAAGCTGTGAGAGTGACATAATAAATAGAAATGATTTTCAGCTATAACGAAATTCCAAGTTCGTTTGAGAGAGAATTTAAACCTGAAAAACAATGCAAAAGAAATCCAAATTTTACATTGCAATTAAAAAAGGAAATGTTAATTTATAACGAACAGATTTTTGAAAGAAAACTTGAGTCTAAAACCCCCTACTCTACAACTTATGACAGCACGAAAACGAGAATAAGTTAAAGATAATAATTAACTAAAGAAAACTTTGTGAAAGTTATATACCTTAAACAGTTAGTTGCAATATGTACAAAGTATTTCAGCAGTGCTTTAAGTGCATAATTAATTAGTTATTAAGAACTTAACTACTTTGAAAAAACAGCGCATAGACAGCGCATAGAAAAGGAACAAGCTTAGCCTTCCTCTGTTCCTAGGTACCCCAAAAGACGCTCAAAGTTACAAAGAAAAGTAAGAGTTAAAACCCGCATAAATGTTAACAGACAAACCAATGCTTAAAAGCTGAAAAGCTAAAAAACGACAGAGAAAAGGTACATAAAGTACAAACATTGAACTTATAAAACCTAGAACCCAAAACAAGGAAGAGAGCTTACCTCTTGTGTGACAAAAACTTTTCTCCTTACAAGAGGAGAACATGGCTGACCCCTTCCGCCACTCCCTAGACGCTGGGGGCAGTGAGGGTGGGGCTGATGGCCTCCTCATACAGCAAGAAACCAACGCGCGGAGATTTTAACCAGAGAAAAAATATATAAAATTAAGACTGTGGATCTGTATGATCAGAATGAGCAGAATTAACTCTCCAGAATACATGAGAAATATTATAAAATACACGAGCAGTTTATTTAATAATCTTTGCATGTATTAAATCACCTTAGTGAGCTTCTATAGATTAATCAGAATCTTATTAATTTTAATGTTGGTTTTACTATTTTTAGTATAGCTATCCTAGTAATGAATAACTAGTTTTCTTTTTTATTTGTTTTTATTTTCTTTTATAAACAGATTTTTAAGCTTTTTTTGTGATTTTGTTTATATTATTTAATTTTTTGTTTTAATAGGACCGTCATATCCATAGCACTAAGGTTCCTTTAGGTAGTTAATAGGCATCCTCTAGCCAACTTCCTTACGGCTTTGATTGGTCAGAATCATATTATTAACTGTGTAGAAAATTAAAGCAGATCTGCCAACCTTACTCTATTATTCAGAATAATTTTTCTTAAAGTTCTTTTGATGAAAGAAGAAGGAATTTCGTTCTCTAGAAAACTTTCTAATAGTATATTAATGTGGTAATTGAAATCCAAATTGTTGCTGCAAATTCTTGAAATTCTTAGGACCTGAGAAATTAGTACATTCTCAATTACTTTGGTTGAAATGTTATTATTCCAGTGTAGATATTTAATTACTTTGAAAGGAAAATTAACTCTTTTATCAAAGAGGCTAATAGATGGGTTACCTCTGTTGAGCTTAATGCTTAAGTCTAGGAACTCAAGTTCCTGATTACTGTGGTTGGTTTTACATAAGTTAAGAGAGCTAGGATAGATATTATCAAAATCACTCTCTATAACTTCTGAATTATTGATACACAGCAGATCATCAATATATCTAAAAGTGTAAAGGTAGTTATCTGAGCAGGTGGGGTGATTTTTAATGAATTTATATTCCTTAAAGAACAGGAATAGATTAGCGATATTTGTGGACGTTGATGTTCCCATTGGAATACCGTTCACTTGCTTATAGAGAGTATTATTATATAAGATATGGTTATTTTTTATGCAGCAATTGAGATAAGAGTTCCAAGTTCCTACATCAACAAATTGGTTAAGTTTAAATTCTGCATACAGCTCTTTAAAGGTAGTGATTATATCTGATAGAGGCAGATTAGTATATAGGTTTTCAAAATCATAACTATTAATATCTAGGGGACAAACTTTGAGTATAGTAGAAATTACTTCTGCATTATTATTAATTAGCCAAAAATCTCTGTACATCAAGTTAGAACAGTTTCTAATGTGTTTCAAAACCTTCTTTAAGACATCTTCAAAAGCAAGATCTATTTTCTTTTTATGACTTCTTACTCCACTAGCTATGAACCTGAACTTTACAGGATCCTTATGAAACTTAACCGTTGCAAAAAGAAATGGAAATCCAGGCCCATATCTTCTAGTTTGTGGAATTTTAAGTTTCTTGAAGAATGCCTTAAACCGATTTTCTAACTGCTTGGTAGAATAACTTACGGGCTCGTATGTTACTCTATTATTGAGTTCCATAGTTAACAATTCAAAATAGAACTTCTTACAGATAATTGCAAAATTATTGCTAGCTTTATCCGTAGTGGTAAAAATAAATTGGTCTTGTAGTTTGGAGAGTGACCTTTTAGCTTCTCCAGAGAAAAAGAGATTTCTGTCGAAACAAAAGTCCAGACCTGCCAACTCACCGGTGAAGCTATTGATTATATTATATTTCCATTCTGCGAAGGCCTCAATAGGCTGATTGTACGTTAAACTGGTTTTTACGATGTACTTATTTACATCTTGAGTGAAGCTCTCAAGAATCCTTTCTTTGGAAATTGTGAAGGAAGGTCTGAAATTAGAGCCATACTCTAATAAATTCCTAAGCTTTTCATTTTCAACATAACTCAAGTTTCCGGTGATAATATGGTTGTAATTCTTATCATAGTGAACTGTTTCTTTATGTTCATCACAAGAACAAGTAGTAATTACAGGAATGTAGCTCGAAGAGTTAAGTTTGTAGTTTTTAACTATTGACCCTAAGGTCTTAACATATTTAAAACTTACAATAGACTGGTGCCTGTGGATGGGAAAAAAAATTGCATTATTGTAGAACAGCTTCCTTACATTGAGATTATCGTAGGCTTTATTTAGGAACCTGATGGTAACAAAATTACTGGAAAATTCTTTAAGAGAAATTTTATCTTTAAGAATATGTTTAAGAATGTCCAGAACCAAAGCAAAAACATGCTTATCAACATGGTCAGCAGTTTCATTCCAGAATTTGAAAAAACATTTAAGGACAGAGTGCTTGAAGGACTTGAGAATTTTGTAAGTATTTTTAACAAAATTAGTGCCTGTTTTAAAGCTTTCCAGAGTTTTTAGCAAGTTAGCAAAATCAACTTTGCTTGATGTGCGAAATAACCTCTGTCCTCTATTACCTCTAGAGCAGCTCTTATTATTAACAAGAAAGAAGAGTTCACGAATTGAAAATTTATGCTGATTATGCTTATTGTCAGATAGAGTGGAATTAAGGCCATAGGGATAAAGAGACTGATGCTGCAAAATTTCAAGGGATTCAGTTTCTAGCCGAGCATAGAGGTCAGGAATAATATGTAGTACCTCTATTTTCACTTTGTCAAAACCATGAGTATGGAAATGCTCTAATTCAAAGGTAGAGTACTGGTTGGCGTTTGTGGAGGGGTTCACTCCTGAATTAGAGAACTTGTTTACTAGAGACCTGTGACCATTAATCCTAAGATGAAGAGGATTTTTACTTTGGCCAATATAGCTAAGGTTGCAGACAGTACAGGTGAGCTTATAGATGGTATTGTAGGCTTTGCAAAACTTGTTGGAGCAATTATCCTCAACAGAAGAATACAGGTTAGGATCTGCAGATTTACATGTCAAACAACGTTTGTCATTTCATAACTTTAGATTACCTTTGCCAGCGAGTTCATACACTATGGGAAAGGGTGCTAGCCTAACCGAGCGGGAGGACTTAAAATATCTGAGCTGACCTCCAATCCATTCATCGTCCTTAGAACTCCACTTGGGCCAAAACATACAAATTCTGAGCAAACCAACTAGGAAAAACTTTTAGAAATAAGCAGTCCAAGAAAAGACCAAACTCGAGTATAAACTACACTCCAAAAAGCTGCATCCAAAACATACTAAAAAGAAAAATTAGAAAATGAAAAAAACCTCAAGTGAAAAAAATAGTAATAAAAAAAATAATAATAATAATAATAAAACATTTCAACTAGAATTTGCGCATGAGCTGCTAAATAATAAATTGAAATTAGTTACTTAAGAGCAAAACTGAAGACTAAGGAAAAAATTTTAGAATTTAAAACGAAGGGTGCAAAATAACCTGAAAATCAAAACGCGCAACGCAGCAGTTTTGAAAATTCAGAATTCACATTCTATAAAGAAGATACCTAAGCAAAAAAATACATATATAATTTTGACTCACACCTAATACAACATAGAAAAGGTTATGTATCTACCTGTGTGAGTAAAAGGAGAAAAGATAAAAAAATAAAATAAAACAACTGAATGTAGAAGGTGTCGAGAATACTGAGCCTTGGCTTTATCAAGGACCAGCAAAAACTCTGCATTTTCTCACTTCCACAAAGACCTAGTTGGAAATGGGTTTCTGCAAGGCCATAGATGCAAGTAACATTCCCACCTAAAATAGTTTAAAAAATATATATATAAGTCATGTCCTCCGTAGAGTAGCATGACCTAGCACTAGTTAACAATTTCGCTTGCATCCATTAACCTTCATGGCCCGACCCATGCTCTTCATCTGTTACTATTAAACAGAGAGAAGAAGATTAAAGAGAACTCAAGCTGTGAGAGTGACATAATAAATAGAAATGATTTTCAGCTATAACGAAATTCCAAGTTCGTTTGAGAGAGAATTTAAACCTGAAAAACAATGCAAAAGAAATCCAAATTTTACATTGCAATTAAAAAAGGAAATGTTAATTTATAACGAACAGATTTTTGAAAGAAAACTTGAGTCTAAAACCCCCTACTCTACAACTTATGACAGCACGAAAACGAGAATAAGTTAAAGATAATAATTAACTAAAGAAAACTTTGTGAAAGTTATATACCTTAAACAGTTAGTTGCAATATGTACAAAGTATTTCAGCAGTGCTTTAAGTGCATAATTAATTAGTTATTAAGAACTTAACTACTTTGAAAAAACAGCGCATAGACAGCGCATAGAAAAGGAACAAGCTTAGCCTTCCTCTGTTCCTAGGTACCCCAAAAGACGCTCAAAGTTACAAAGAAAAGTAAGAGTTAAAACCCGCATAAATGTTAACAGACAAACCAATGCTTAAAAGCTGAAAAGCTAAAAAACGACAGAGAAAAGGTACATAAAGTACAAACATTGAACTTATAAAACCTAGAACCCAAAACAAGGAAGAGAGCTTACCTCTTGTGTGACAAAAACTTTTCTCCTTACAAGAGGAGAACATGGCTGACCCCTTCCGCCACTCCCTAGACGCTGGGGGCAGTGAGGGTGGGGCTGATGGCCTCCTCATACAGCAAGAAACCAACGCGCGGAGATTTTAACCAGAGAAAAAATATATAAAATTAAGACTGTGGATCTGTATGATCAGAATGAGCAGAATTAACTCTCCAGAATACATGAGAAATATTATAAAATACACGAGCAGTTTATTTAATAATCTTTGCATGTATTAAATCACCTTAGTGAGCTTCTATAGATTAATCAGAATCTTATTAATTTTAATGTTGGTTTTACTATTTTTAGTATAGCTATCCTAGTAATGAATAACTAGTTTTCTTTTTTATTTGTTTTTATTTTCTTTTATAAACAGATTTTTAAGCTTTTTTTTGTGATTTTGTTTATATTATTTAATTTTTTGTTTTAATAGGACCGTCATATCCATAGCACTAAGGTTCCTTTAGGTAGTTAATAGGCATCCTCTAGCCAACTTCCTTACGGCTTTGATTGGTCAGAATCATATTATTAACTGTGTAGAAAATTAAAGCAGATCTGCCAACCTTACTCTATTATTCAGAATAATTTTTCTTAAAGTTCTTTTGATGAAAGAAGAAGGAATTTCGTTCTCTAGAAAACTTTCTAATAGTATATTAATGTGGTAATTGAAATCCAAATTGTTGCTGCAAATTCTTGAAATTCTTAGGACCTGAGAAATTAGTACATTCTCAATTACTTTGGTTGAAATGTTATTATTCCAGTGTAGATATTTAATTACTTTGAAAGGAAAAATTAACTCTTTTATCAAAGAGGCTAATAGATGGGTTACCTCTGTTGAGCTTAATGCTTAAGTCTAGGAACTCAAGTTCCTGATTACTGTGGTTGGTTTTACATAAGTTAAGAGAGCTAGGATAGATATTATCAAAATCACTCTCTATAACTTCTGAATTATTGATACACAGCAGATCATCAATATATCTAAAAGTGTAAAGGTAGTTATCTGAGCAGGTGGGGTGATTTTTAATGAATTTATATTCCTTAAAGAACAGGAATAGATTAGCGATATTTGTGGACGTTGATGTTCCCATTGGAATACCGTTCACTTGCTTATAGAGAGTATTATTATATAAGATATGGTTATTTTTTATGCAGCAATTGAGATAAGAGTTCCAAGTTCCTACATCAACAAATTGGTTAAGTTTAAATTCTGCATACAGCTCTTTAAAGGTAGTGATTATATCTGATAGAGGCAGATTAGTATATAGGTTTTCAAAATCATAACTATTAATATCTAGGGGACAAACTTTGAGTATAGTAGAAATTACTTCTGCATTATTATTAATTATCCAAAAATCTCTGTACATCAAGTTAGAACAGTTTCTAATGTGTTTCAAAACCTTCTTTAAGACATCTTCAAAAGCAAGATCTATTTTCTTTTTATGACTTCTTACTCCACTAGCTATGAACCTGAACTTTACAGGATCCTTATGAAACTTAACCGTTGCAAAAAGAAATGGAAATTCAGGCCCATATCTTCTAGTTTGTGGAATTTTAAGTTTCTTGAAGAATGCCTTAAACCGATTTTCTAACTGCTTGGTAGAATAACTTACGGGCTCGTATGTTACTCTATTATTGAGTTCCATAGTTAACAATTCAAAATAGAACTTCTTACAGATAATTGCAAAATTATTGCTAGCTTTATCCGTAGTGGTAAAAATAAATTGGTCTTGTAGTTTGGAGAGTGACCTTTTAGCTTCTCCAGAGAAAAAGAGATTTCTGTCGAAACAAAAGTCCAGACCTGCCAACTCACCGGTGAAGCTATTGATTATATTATATTTCCATTCTGCGAAGGCCTCAATAGGCTGATTGTACGTTAAACTGGTTTTTACGATGTACTTATTTACATCTTGAGTGAAGCTCTCAAGAATCCTTTCTTTGGAAATTGTGAAGGAAGGTCTGAAATTAGAGCCATACTCTAATAAATTCCTAAGCTTTTCATTTTCAACATAACTCAAGTTTCCGGTGATAATATGGTTGTAATTCTTATCATAGTGAACTGTTTCTTTATGTTCATCACAAGAACAAGTAGTAATTACAGGAATGTAGCTCGAAGAGTTAAGTTTGTAGTTTTTAACTATTGACCCTAAGGTCTTAACATATTTAAAACTTACAATAGACTGGTGCCTGTGGATGGGAAAAAAAATTGCATTATTGTAGAACAGCTTCCTTACATTGAGATTATCGTAGGCTTTATTTAGGAACCTGATGGTAACAAAATTACTGGAAAATTCTTTAAGAGAAATTTTATCTTTAAGAATATGTTTAAGAATGTCCAGAACCAAAGCAAAAACATGCTTATCAACATGGTCAGCAGTTTCATTCCAGAATTTGAAAAAACATTTAAGGACAGAGTGCTTGAAGGACTTGAGAATTTTGTAAGTATTTTTAACAAAATTAGTGCCTGTTTTAAAGCTTTCCAGAGTTTTTAGCAAGTTAGCAAAATCAACTTTGCTTGATGTGCGAAATAACCTCTGTCCTCTATTACCTCTAGAGCAGCTCTTATTATTAACAAGAAAGAAGAGTTCACGAATTGAAAATTTATGCTGATTATGCTTATTGTCAGATAGAGTGGAATTAAGGCCATAGGGATAAAGAGACTGATGCTGCAAAATTTCAAGGGATTCAGTTTCTAGCCGAGCATAGAGGTCAGGAATAATATGTAGTACCTCTATTTTCACTTTGTCAAAACCATGAGTATGGAAATGCTCTAATTCAAAGGTAGAGTACTGGTTGGCGTTTGTGGAGGGGTTCACTCCTGAATTAGAGAACTTGTTTACTAGAGACCTGTGACCATTAATCCTAAGATGAAGAGGATTTTTACTTTGGCCAATATAGCTAAGGTTGCAGACAGTACAGGTGAGCTTATAGATGGTATTGTAGGCTTTGCAAAACTTGTTGGAGCAATTATCCTCAACAGAAGAATACAGGTTAGGATCTGCAGATTTACATGTCAAACAACGTTTGTCATTTCATAACTTTAGATTACCTTTGCCAGCGAGTTCATACACTATGGGAAAGGGTGCTAGCCTAACCGAGCGGGAGGACTTAAAATATCTGAGCTGACCTCCAATCCATTCATCGTCCTTAGAACTCCACTTGGGCCAAAACATACAAATTCTGAGCAAACCAACTAGGAAAAACTTTTTAGAAATAAGCAGTCCAAGAAAAGACCAAACTCGAGTATAAACTACACTCCAAAAAGCTGCATCCAAAACATACTAAAAAGAAAAATTAGAAAATGAAAAAAAAACCTCAAGTGAAAAAAATAGTAATAAAAAAAATAATAATAATAATAATAAAACATTTCAACTAGAATTTGCGCATGAGCTGCTAAATAATAAATTGAAATTAGTTACTTAAGAGCAAAACTGAAGACTAAGGAAAAAATTTTAGAATTTAAAACGAAGGGTGCAAAATAACCTGAAAATCAAAACGCGCAACGCAGCAGTTTTGAAAATTCAGAATTCACATTCTATAAAGAAGATACCTAAGCAAAAAAATACATATATAATTTTGACTCACACCTAATACAACATAGAAAAGGTTATGTATCTACCTGTGTGAGTAAAAGGAGAAAAGATAAAAAAATAAAATAAAACAACTGAATGTAGAAGGTGTCGAGAATACTGAGCCTTGGCTTTATCAAGGACCAGCAAAAACTCTGCATTTTCTCACTTCCACAAAGACCTAGTTGGAAATGGGTTTCTGCAAGGCCATAGATGCAAGTAACATTCCCACCTAAAATAGTTTAAAAAATATATATATAAGTCATGTCCTCCGTAGAGTAGCATGACCTAGCACTAGTTAACAATTTCGCTTGCATCCATTAACCTTCATGGCCCGACCCATGCTCTTCATCTGTTACTATTAAACAGAGAGAAGAAGATTAAAGAGAACTCAAGCTGTGAGAGTGACATAATAAATAGAAATGATTTTCAGCTATAACGAAATTCCAAGTTCGTTTGAGAGAGAATTTAAACCTGAAAAACAATGCAAAAGAAATCCAAATTTTACATTGCAATTAAAAAAGGAAATGTTAATTTATAACGAACAGATTTTTGAAAGAAAACTTGAGTCTAAAACCCCCTACTCTACAACTTATGACAGCACGAAAACGAGAATAAGTTAAAGATAATAATTAACTAAAGAAAACTTTGTGAAAGTTATATACCTTAAACAGTTAGTTGCAATATGTACAAAGTATTTCAGCAGTGCTTTAAGTGCATAATTAATTAGTTATTAAGAACTTAACTACTTTGAAAAACAGCGCATAGACAGCGCATAGAAAAGGAACAAGCTTAGCCTTCCTCTGTTCCTAGGTACCCCAAAAGACGCTCAAAGTTACAAAGAAAAGTAAGAGTTAAAACCCGCATAAATGTTAACAGACAAACCAATGCTTAAAAGCTGAAAAGCTAAAAAACGACAGAGAAAAGGTACATAAAGTACAAACATTGAACTTATAAAACCTAGAACCCAAAACAAGGAAGAGAGCTTACCTCTTGTGTGACAAAAACTTTTCTCCTTACAAGAGGAGAACATGGCTGACCCCTTCCGCCACTCCCTAGACGCTGGGGGCAGTGAGGGTGGGGCTGATGGCCTCCTCATACAGCAAGAAACCAACGCGCGGAGATTTTAACCAGAGAAAAAATATATAAAATTAAGACTGTGGATCTGTATGATCAGAATGAGCAGAATTAACTCTCCAGAATACATGAGAAATATTATAAAATACACGAGCAGTTTATTTAATAATCTTTGCATGTATTAAATCACCTTAGTGAGCTTCTATAGATTAATCAGAATCTTATTAATTTTAATGTTGGTTTTACTATTTTTAGTATAGCTATCCTAGTAATGAATAACTAGTTTTCTTTTTTATTTGTTTTTATTTTCTTTTTATAAACAGATTTTTAAGCTTTTTTGTGATTTTGTTTATATTATTTAATTTTTTGTTTTAATAGGACCGTCATATCCATAGCACTAAGGTTCCTTTAGGTAGTTAATAGGCATCCTCTAGCCAACTTCCTTACGGCTTTGATTGGTCAGAATCATATTATTAACTGTGTAGAAAATTAAAGCAGATCTGCCAACCTTACTCTATTATTCAGAATAATTTTTCTTAAAGTTCTTTTGATGAAAGAAGAAGGAATTTCGTTCTCTAGAAAACTTTCTAATAGTATATTAATGTGGTAATTGAAATCCAAATTGTTGCTGCAAATTCTTGAAATTCTTAGGACCTGAGAAATTAGTACATTCTCAATTACTTTGGTTGAAATGTTATTATTCCAGTGTAGATATTTAATTACTTTGAAAGGAAAATTAACTCTTTTATCAAAGAGGCTAATAGATGGGTTACCTCTGTTGAGCTTAATGCTTAAGTCTAGGAACTCAAGTTCCTGATTACTGTGGTTGGTTTTACATAAGTTAAGAGAGCTAGGATAGATATTATCAAAATCACTCTCTATAACTTCTGAATTATTGATACACAGCAGATCATCAATATATCTAAAAGTGTAAAGGTAGTTATCTGAGCAGGTGGGGTGATTTTTAATGAATTTATATTCCTTAAAGAACAGGAATAGATTAGCGATATTTGTGGACGTTGATGTTCCCATTGGAATACCGTTCACTTGCTTATAGAGAGTATTATTATATAAGATATGGTTATTTTTTATGCAGCAATTGAGATAAGAGTTCCAAGTTCCTACATCAACAAATTGGTTAAGTTTAAATTCTGCATACAGCTCTTTAAAGGTAGTGATTATATCTGATAGAGGCAGATTAGTATATAGGTTTTCAAAATCATAACTATTAATATCTAGGGGACAAACTTTGAGTATAGTAGAAATTACTTCTGCATTATTATTAATTAGCCAAAAATCTCTGTACATCAAGTTAGAACAGTTTCTAATGTGTTTCAAAACCTTCTTTAAGACATCTTCAAAAGCAAGATCTATTTTCTTTTTATGACTTCTTACTCCACTAGCTATGAACCTGAACTTTACAGGATCCTTATGAAACTTAACCGTTGCAAAAAGAAATGGAAATTCAGGCCCATATCTTCTAGTTTGTGGAATTTTAAGTTTCTTGAAGAATGCCTTAAACCGATTTTCTAACTGCTTGGTAGAATAACTTACGGGCTCGTATGTTACTCTATTATTGAGTTCCATAGTTAACAATTCAAAATAGAACTTCTTACAGATAATTGCAAAATTATTGCTAGCTTTATCCGTAGTGGTAAAAATAAATTGGTCTTGTAGTTTGGAGAGTGACCTTTTAGCTTCTCCAGAGAAAAAGAGATTTCTGTCGAAACAAAAGTCCAGACCTGCCAACTCACCGGTGAAGCTATTGATTATATTATATTTCCATTCTGCGAAGGCCTCAATAGGCTGATTGTACGTTAAACTGGTTTTTACGATGTACTTATTTACATCTTGAGTGAAGCTCTCAAGAATCCTTTCTTTGGAAATTGTGAAGGAAGGTCTGAAATTAGAGCCATACTCTAATAAATTCCTAAGCTTTTCATTTTCAACATAACTCAAGTTTCCGGTGATAATATGGTTGTAATTCTTATCATAGTGAACTGTTTCTTTATGTTCATCACAAGAACAAGTAGTAATTACAGGAATGTAGCTCGAAGAGTTAAGTTTGTAGTTTTTAACTATTGACCCTAAGGTCTTAACATATTTAAAACTTACAATAGACTGGTGCCTGTGGATGGGAAAAAAATTGCATTATTGTAGAACAGCTTCCTTACATTGAGATTATCGTAGGCTTTATTTAGGAACCTGATGGTAACAAAATTACTGGAAAATTCTTTAAGAGAAATTTTATCTTTAAGAATATGTTTAAGAATGTCCAGAACCAAAGCAAAAACATGCTTATCAACATGGTCAGCAGTTTCATTCCAGAATTTGAAAAAACATTTAAGGACAGAGTGCTTGAAGGACTTGAGAATTTTGTAAGTATTTTTAACAAAATTAGTGCCTGTTTTAAAGCTTTCCAGAGTTTTTAGCAAGTTAGCAAAATCAACTTTGCTTGATGTGCGAAATAACCTCTGTCCTCTATTACCTCTAGAGCAGCTCTTATTATTAACAAGAAAGAAGAGTTCACGAATTGAAAATTTATGCTGATTATGCTTATTGTCAGATAGAGTGGAATTAAGGCCATAGGGATAAAGAGACTGATGCTGCAAAATTTCAAGGGATTCAGTTTCTAGCCGAGCATAGAGGTCAGGAATAATATGTAGTACCTCTATTTTCACTTTGTCAAAACCATGAGTATGGAAATGCTCTAATTCAAAGGTAGAGTACTGGTTGGCGTTTGTGGAGGGGTTCACTCCTGAATTAGAGAACTTGTTTACTAGAGACCTGTGACCATTAATCCTAAGATGAAGAGGATTTTTACTTTGGCCAATATAGCTAAGGTTGCAGACAGTACAGGTGAGCTTATAGATGGTATTGTAGGCTTTGCAAAACTTGTTGGAGCAATTATCCTCAACAGAAGAATACAGGTTAGGATCTGCAGATTTACATGTCAAACAACGTTTGTCATTTCATAACTTTAGATTACCTTTGCCAGCGAGTTCATACACTATGGGAAAGGGTGCTAGCCTAACCGAGCGGGGAGGACTTAAAATATCTGAGCTGACCTCCAATCCATTCATCGTCCTTAGAACTCCACTTGGGCCAAAACATACAAATTCTGAGCAAACCAACTAGGAAAAACTTTTTAGAAATAAGCAGTCCAAGAAAAGACCAAACTCGAGTATAAACTACACTCCAAAAAGCTGCATCCAAAACATACTAAAAAGAAAAATTAGAAAATGAAAAAAAAACCTCAAGTGAAAAAAATAGTAATAAAAAAAATAATAATAATAATAATAAAACATTTCAACTAGAATTTGCGCATGAGCTGCTAAATAATAAATTGAAATTAGTTACTTAAGAGCAAAACTGAAGACTAAGGAAAAAATTTTAGAATTTAAAACGAAGGGTGCAAAATAACCTGAAAATCAAAACGCGCAACGCAGCAGTTTTGAAAATTCAGAATTCACATTCTATAAAGAAGATACCTAAGCAAAAAAATACATATATAATTTTGACTCACACCTAATACAACATAGAAAAGGTTATGTATCTACCTGTGTGAGTAAAAGGAGAAAAGATAAAAAAATAAAATAAAACAACTGAATGTAGAAGGTGTCGAGAATACTGAGCCTTGGCTTTATCAAGGACCAGCAAAAACTCTGCATTTTCTCACTTCCACAAAGACCTAGTTGGAAATGGGTTTCTGCAAGGCCATAGATGCAAGTAACATTCCCACCTAAAATAGTTTAAAAAATATATATATAAGTCATGTCCTCCGTAGAGTAGCATGACCTAGCACTAGTTAACAATTTCGCTTGCATCCATTAACCTTCATGGCCCGACCCATGCTCTTCATCTGTTACTATTAAACAGAGAGAAGAAGATTAAAGAGAACTCAAGCTGTGAGAGTGACATAATAAATAGAAATGATTTTCAGCTATAACGAAATTCCAAGTTCGTTTGAGAGAGAATTTAAACCTGAAAAACAATGCAAAAGAAATCCAAATTTTACATTGCAATTAAAAAGGAAATGTTAATTTATAACGAACAGATTTTTGAAAGAAAACTTGAGTCTAAAACCCCCTACTCTACAACTTATGACAGCACGAAAACGAGAATAAGTTAAAGATAATAATTAACTAAAGAAAACTTTGTGAAAGTTATATACCTTAAACAGTTAGTTGCAATATGTACAAAGTATTTCAGCAGTGCTTTAAGTGCATAATTAATTAGTTATTAAGAACTTAACTACTTTGAAAAAACAGCGCATAGACAGCGCATAGAAAAGGAACAAGCTTAGCCTTCCTCTGTTCCTAGGTACCCCAAAAGACGCTCAAAGTTACAAAGAAAAGTAAGAGTTAAAACCCGCATAAATGTTAACAGACAAACCAATGCTTAAAAGCTGAAAAGCTAAAAAACGACAGAGAAAAGGTACATAAAGTACAAACATTGAACTTATAAAACCTAGAACCCAAAACAAGGAAGAGAGCTTACCTCTTGTGTGACAAAAACTTTTCTCCTTACAAGAGGAGAACATGGCTGACCCCTTCCGCCACTCCCTAGACGCTGGGGGCAGTGAGGGTGGGGCTGATGGCCTCCTCATACAGCAAGAAACCAACGCGCGGAGATTTTAACCAGAGAAAAAATATATAAAATTAAGACTGTGGATCTGTATGAGCAGAATTAACTCTCCAGAATACATGAGAAATATTATAAAATACACGAGCAGTTTATTTAATAATCTTTGCATGTATTAAATCACCTTAGTGAGCTTCTATAGATTAATCAGAATCTTATTAATTTTAATGTTGGTTTTACTATTTTTAGTATAGCTATCCTAGTAATGAATAACTAGTTTTCTTTTTTATTTGTTTTTATTTTCTTTTTATAAACAGATTTTTAAGCTTTTTTGTGATTTTGTTTATATTATTTAATTTTTTGTTTTAATAGGACCGTCATATCCATAGCACTAAGGTTCCTTTAGGTAGTTAATAGGCATCCTCTAGCCAACTTCCTTACGGCTTTGATTGGTCAGAATCATATTATTAACTGTGTAGAAAATTAAAGCAGATCTGCCAACCTTACTCTATTATTCAGAATAATTTTTCTTAAAGTTCTTTTGATGAAAGAAGAAGGAATTTCGTTCTCTAGAAAACTTTCTAATAGTATATTAATGTGGTAATTGAAATCCAAATTGTTGCTGCAAATTCTTGAAATTCTTAGGACCTGAGAAATTAGTACATTCTCAATTACTTTGGTTGAAATGTTATTATTCCAGTGTAGATATTTAATTACTTTGAAAGGAAAATTAACTCTTTTATCAAAGAGGCTAATAGATGGGTTACCTCTGTTGAGCTTAATGCTTAAGTCTAGGAACTCAAGTTCCTGATTACTGTGGTTGGTTTTACATAAGTTAAGAGAGCTAGGATAGATATTATCAAAATCACTCTCTATAACTTCTGAATTATTGATACACAGCAGATCATCAATATATCTAAAAGTGTAAAGGTAGTTATCTGAGCAGGTGGGGTGATTTTTAATGAATTTATATTCCTTAAAGAACAGGAATAGATTAGCGATATTTGTGGACGTTGATGTTCCCATTGGAATACCGTTCACTTGCTTATAGAGAGTATTATTATATAAGATATGGTTATTTTTTATGCAGCAATTGAGATAAGAGTTCCAAGTTCCTACATCAACAAATTGGTTAAGTTTAAATTCTGCATACAGCTCTTTAAAGGTAGTGATTATATCTGATAGAGGCAGATTAGTATATAGGTTTTCAAAATCATAACTATTAATATCTAGGGGACAAACTTTGAGTATAGTAGAAATTACTTCTGCATTATTATTAATTAGCCAAAAATCTCTGTACATCAAGTTAGAACAGTTTCTAATGTGTTTCAAAACCTTCTTTAAGACATCTTCAAAAGCAAGATCTATTTTCTTTTATGACTTCTTACTCCACTAGCTATGAACCTGAACTTTACAGGATCCTTATGAAACTTAACCGTTGCAAAAAGAAATGGAAATTCAGGCCCATATCTTCTAGTTTGTGGAATTTTAAGTTTCTTGAAGAATGCCTTAAACCGATTTTCTAACTGCTTGGTAGAATAACTTACGGGCTCGTATGTTACTCTATTATTGAGTTCCATAGTTAACAATTCAAAATAGAACTTCTTACAGATAATTGCAAAATTATTGCTAGCTTTATCCGTAGTGGTAAAAATAAATTGGTCTTGTAGTTTGGAGAGTGACCTTTTAGCTTCTCCAGAGAAAAAGAGATTTCTGTCGAAACAAAAGTCCAGACCTGCCAACTCACCGGTGAAGCTATTGATTATATTATATTTCCATTCTGCGAAGGCCTCAATAGGCTGATTGTACGTTAAACTGGTTTTTACGATGTACTTATTTACATCTTGAGTGAAGCTCTCAAGAATCCTTTCTTTGGAAATTGTGAAGGAAGGTCTGAAATTAGAGCCATACTCTAATAAATTCCTAAGCTTTTCATTTTCAACATAACTCAAGTTTCCGGTGATAATATGGTTGTAATTCTTATCATAGTGAACTGTTTCTTTATGTTCATCACAAGAACAAGTAGTAATTACAGGAATGTAGCTCGAAGAGTTAAGTTTGTAGTTTTTAACTATTGACCCTAAGGTCTTAACATATTTAAAACTTACAATAGACTGGTGCCTGTGGATGGGAAAAAAATTGCATTATTGTAGAACAGCTTCCTTACATTGAGATTATCGTAGGCTTTATTTAGGAACCTGATGGTAACAAAATTACTGGAAAATTCTTTAAGAGAAATTTTATCTTTAAGAATATGTTTAAGAATGTCCAGAACCAAAGCAAAAACATGCTTATCAACATGGTCAGCAGTTTCATTCCAGAATTTGAAAAAACATTTAAGGACAGAGTGCTTGAAGGACTTGAGAATTTTGTAAGTATTTTTAACAAAATTAGTGCCTGTTTTAAAGCTTTCCAGAGTTTTTAGCAAGTTAGCAAAATCAACTTTGCTTGATGTGCGAAATAACCTCTGTCCTCTATTACCTCTAGAGCAGCTCTTATTATTAACAAGAAAGAAGAGTTCACGAATTGAAAATTTATGCTGATTATGCTTATTGTCAGATAGAGTGGAATTAAGGCCATAGGGATAAAGAGACTGATGCTGCAAAATTTCAAGGGATTCAGTTTCTAGCCGAGCATAGAGGTCAGGAATAATATGTAGTACCTCTATTTTCACTTTGTCAAAACCATGAGTATGGAAATGCTCTAATTCAAAGGTAGAGTACTGGTTGGCGTTTGTGGAGGGGTTCACTCCTGAATTAGAGAACTTGTTTACTAGAGACCTGTGACCATTAATCCTAAGATGAAGAGGATTTTTACTTTGGCCAATATAGCTAAGGTTGCAGACAGTACAGGTGAGCTTATAGATGGTATTGTAGGCTTTGCAAAACTTGTTGGAGCAATTATCCTCAACAGAAGAATACAGGTTAGGATCTGCAGATTTACATGTCAAACAACGTTTGTCATTTCATAACTTTAGATTACCTTTGCCAGCGAGTTCATACACTATGGGAAAGGGTGCTAGCCTAACCGAGCGGGAGGACTTAAAATATCTGAGCTGACCTCCAATCCATTCATCGTCCTTAGAACTCCACTTGGGCCAAAACATACAAATTCTGAGCAAACCAACTAGGAAAAACTTTTTAGAAATAAGCAGTCCAAGAAAAAGACCAAACTCGAGTATAAACTACACTCCAAAAAAGCTGCATCCAAAACATACTAAAAAGAAAAATTAGAAAATGAAAAAAAACCTCAAGTGAAAAAAATAGTAATAAAAAAAATAATAATAATAATAATAAAACATTTCAACTAGAATTTGCGCATGAGCTGCTAAATAATAAATTGAAATTAGTTACTTAAGAGCAAAACTGAAGACTAAGGAAAAAATTTTAGAATTTAAAACGAAGGGTGCAAAATAACCTGAAAATCAAAACGCGCAACGCAGCAGTTTTGAAAATTCAGAATTCACATTCTATAAAGAAGATACCTAAGCAAAAAAATACATATATAATTTTGACTCACACCTAATACAACATAGAAAAGGTTATGTATCTACCTGTGTGAGTAAAAGGAGAAAAGATAAAAAAATAAAATAAAACAACTGAATGTAGAAGGTGTCGAGAATACTGAGCCTTGGCTTTATCAAGGACCAGCAAAAACTCTGCATTTTCTCACTTCCACAAAGACCTAGTTGGAAATGGGTTTCTGCAAGGCCATAGATGCAAGTAACATTCCCACCTAAAATAGTTTAAAAATATATATATAAGTCATGTCCTCCGTAGAGTAGCATGACCTAGCACTAGTTAACAATTTCGCTTGCATCCATTAACCTTCATGGCCCGACCCATGCTCTTCATCTGTTACTATTAAACAGAGAGAAGAAGATTAAAGAGAACTCAAGCTGTGAGAGTGACATAATAAATAGAAATGATTTTCAGCTATAACGAAATTCCAAGTTCGTTTGAGAGAGAATTTAAACCTGAAAAACAATGCAAAAGAAATCCAAATTTTACATTGCAATTAAAAAAGGAAATGTTAATTTATAACGAACAGATTTTTGAAAGAAAACTTGAGTCTAAAACCCCCTACTCTACAACTTATGACAGCACGAAAACGAGAATAAGTTAAAGATAATAATTAACTAAAGAAAACTTTGTGAAAGTTATATACCTTAAACAGTTAGTTGCAATATGTACAAAGTATTTCAGCAGTGCTTTAAGTGCATAATTAATTAGTTATTAAGAACTTAACTACTTTGAAAAACAGCGCATAGACAGCGCATAGAAAAGGAACAAGCTTAGCCTTCCTCTGTTCCTAGGTACCCCAAAAGACGCTCAAAGTTACAAAGAAAAGTAAGAGTTAAAACCCGCATAAATGTTAACAGACAAACCAATGCTTAAAAGCTGAAAAGCTAAAAACGACAGAGAAAAGGTACATAAAGTACAAACATTGAACTTATAAAACCTAGAACCCAAAACAAGGAAGAGAGCTTACCTCTTGTGTGACAAAAACTTTTCTCCTTACAAGAGGAGAACATGGCTGACCCCTTCCGCCACTCCCTAGACGCTGGGGGGCAGTGAGGGTGGGGCTGATGGCCTCCTCATACAGCAAGAAACCAACGCGCGGAGATTTTAACCAGAGAAAAAATATATAAAATTAAGACTGTGGATCTGTATGATCAGAATGAGCAGAATTAACTCTCCAGAATACATGAGAAATATTATAAAATACACGAGCAGTTTATTTAATAATCTTTGCATGTATTAAATCACCTTAGTGAGCTTCTATAGATTAATCAGAATCTTATTAATTTTAATGTTGGTTTTACTATTTTTAGTATAGCTATCCTAGTAATGAATAACTAGTTTTCTTTTTTATTTGTTTTTATTTTCTTTTATAAACAGATTTTTAAGCTTTTTTTGTGATTTTGTTTATATTATTTAATTTTTTGTTTTAATAGGACCGTCATATCCATAGCACTAAGGTTCCTTTAGGTAGTTAATAGGCATCCTCTAGCCAACTTCCTTACGGCTTTGATTGGTCAGAATCATATTATTAACTGTGTAGAAAATTAAAGCAGATCTGCCAACCTTACTCTATTATTCAGAATAATTTTTCTTAAAGTTCTTTTGATGAAAGAAGAAGGAATTTCGTTCTCTAGAAAACTTTCTAATAGTATATTAATGTGGTAATTGAAATCCAAATTGTTGCTGCAAATTCTTGAAATTCTTAGGACCTGAGAAATTAGTACATTCTCAATTACTTTGGTTGAAATGTTATTATTCCAGTGTAGATATTTAATTACTTTGAAAGGAAAATTAACTCTTTTATCAAAGAGGCTAATAGATGGGTTACCTCTGTTGAGCTTAATGCTTAAGTCTAGGAACTCAAGTTCCTGATTACTGTGGTTGGTTTTACATAAGTTAAGAGAGCTAGGATAGATATTATCAAAATCACTCTCTATAACTTCTGAATTATTGATACACAGCAGATCATCAATATATCTAAAAGTGTAAAGGTAGTTATCTGAGCAGGTGGGGTGATTTTTAATGAATTTATATTCCTTAAAGAACAGGAATAGATTAGCGATATTTGTGGACGTTGATGTTCCCATTGGAATACCGTTCACTTGCTTATAGAGAGTATTATTATATAAGATATGGTTATTTTTTATGCAGCAATTGAGATAAGAGTTCCAAGTTCCTACATCAACAAATTGGTTAAGTTTAAATTCTGCATACAGCTCTTTAAAGGTAGTGATTATATCTGATAGAGGCAGATTAGTATATAGGTTTTCAAAATCATAACTATTAATATCTAGGGGACAAACTTTGAGTATAGTAGAAATTACTTCTGCATTATTATTAATTAGCCAAAAATCTCTGTACATCAAGTTAGAACAGTTTCTAATGTGTTTCAAAACCTTCTTTAAGACATCTTCAAAAGCAAGATCTATTTTCTTTTTATGACTTCTTACTCCACTAGCTATGAACCTGAACTTTACAGGATCCTTATGAAACTTAACCGTTGCAAAAAGAAATGGAAATTCAGGCCCATATCTTCTAGTTTGTGGAATTTTAAGTTTCTTGAAGAATGCCTTAAACCGATTTTCTAACTGCTTGGTAGAATAACTTACGGGCTCGTATGTTACTCTATTATTGAGTTCCATAGTTAACAATTCAAAATAGAACTTCTTACAGATAATTGCAAAATTATTGCTAGCTTTATCCGTAGTGGTAAAAATAAATTGGTCTTGTAGTTTGGAGAGTGACCTTTTAGCTTCTCCAGAGAAAAAGAGATTTCTGTCGAAACAATGCTGCACAGATTGTGCCACTGCATCATGCATAAAAATTGAGGAGAGACTGCATAAAAATTGTGGAATCAAGACACCCTCACTGCTGCTGTTGTAGGACAAAAAAACTGTGAAGCATCACTTTATACCTCTGGGCAATAACAGAACAGGTCCAGTTTGATCTGTATATAATTATGTATGTGTATGTAAATGCATGATAGTTAAACATTTATAAGTTTGTGTTATACAAACAAAAACAAAAGATGTTAACTTTCAGGATTCAATTATCAAAGTGCTGACTAATTAAAATTTTGTGGTTGAAAACCTCAAAAGCCAGAATCCCTGACTTTACTTTTTCAGGATGAACCATCACATTATGTGGCTAAGAACAAAGCAAAAAAAAAAAAAAAGAAAAATGTGTGCCTGAAAGTGCTTAAGATAAAGTCTATGTTAGAACAATCAAATGAGGTGTACAAACATGAGCTAAAATATCTCAATGAAACTAGTATTCATGGCTCCCAAATGTACAAACAGGATGCAAACTGTTAGCTTACAAAAAGCAATGGGAAGGTGTGCAGCGAGAACAACAGGACTTCTTAAATCGTACAAATTCAGTGAAAATGCCCCCCCACTTTTATTATTTTTTTAAATGGAAACAGAGATGCAAAATGATACTTTCAAGTGTGAATCTATACATATTGGTCCCTTTATCAGACGTGCCAACTCAGGCCGGCAATGCCGGATTTTATTACACTTCCCAGAATTCCGGATTAGAAATCAATATTGCCGGATTCCATCATGATTTCCGTAGCGTAAATTAAAAAGTAATGAGAAAAGTTCGAAGTTCTCCAAAGCATCGTAGAACTTCGTTGATTACCGTAGCGTAAATTAAAAAGTAACGAGGGGAAAACCGAGAAGTTCGAAGTTCTCCGAGGCATCGGTTCATTAGCGGAGAAGTGACCTTTCCCTTCTGAGTCAGCAGCGAGCAGTTTTGCTCTGCCGTTGCATGGCCATTGGCAGCAATGTTTACTCTTCTGTCCGCTAATGATCTCTGGCGCTGCAGGCACAGAGTAGGAGCGGGCTTGACTTCGGCGCACACCGTACGTACTGACAAAGATTTCTATCGGAAGCGTGCGGTAGTGTTTTAGTTTGTTTTATATACACTTCATCTGTCTTCACAGGAATTTCTGAGAACTTTTTGTGCACGTGTTTAGTCAAGCGATCGCTGGTAGAAAATATCACCGTTTTTAAGTAGTATACGACAGATTATCCGTGTATAATCGAGTCAAGGAAGCGCCAACAATTTGCCTTTTGCTCTATTTGTAGGTGTGATTTTTCCGTTGTCCACCAGGGCAAAGGAGATATCGTTAATCACATTCGTACACAAAAACAGGTGGTCAATTCTAAGTCTGTGGAAAATAACAAAACATTAAATTTTGCTCGAGATAGTTCCTCTTCCGATGCGATTATCCATGCTGAGTGCTTGTTTACTTCATTCCTCGTGTAACATAACTTACCTTTAAGCTGTGCTGACCATGCAAGTGTGCTTTTTAAGAAAATGTTCCCAGATAGTAACATTGCAAAAAAATATGCATGTGACAGGATAAAAACATTGTGCATTGTTGCCGAAATGGGAAAATTTAAAAAAATAGACTTGCATACTTGCCAACTTTTACGGATTATTCGTAAAATTTATGGATTTCTGCTTAATGTTACTGATTTACGGATAGAGGTCTTTTTTAAAAGATTTTTTTAATATTTAGATTGCTCAATCGAAATATTTCAACCCCATGTAACCATCCACTTAGATTTTCTACCAGACCTTATGAGCGCTGTGTCACGCGATGATGTCATCTTTGACTCACTGGCTTCATGACATCGTGCGGTAGCTCTCTCTCCACGGGAGTGTGCTCAAGTGATGTGCCGACCAAAGTTCACCAAAACGCGTAATTGCTCGTTTAGTATGCATCAAAATTTTACCAACTCGCAAAAATACGCCTCGGGAATTTTTCTCGATGCGTAAAAATATGCTTCGGGAATTTTTGTCTCGCGCGTAAAACTATGCGTCAAATAATTTTACCAATTCGTAAAAATGCGCATCGGGACAGTACTTTGCCTTTCAGAAACGGAAGTAAACGAAATAAAGATTTTCTCCGTAATCATAATTTCTTTTTCCTGTGATGTTGCCTCTGTCCAGTATTGTTGTTATATATCCTTTTATTCCATAAATATTTGTATTTCAGTTTAAAAATGAAGGAAAAATTTCCAAAATCGGAATTCGGCGGCGAAAAATTTCGCTTTAATCTTTAGGCATGAGAGTGCGACGGCGTTGAGAAATTTCAACTTTTCCGTCATAATTTGGGTTATCCTCCAGATCGATGCATAACTTAACAGAATTTTTTTAAATATTTTTTAACAGAAATTGTTTTACATTTTTTATATGTCTTAACGTAGCATTAGTGCTTCAAATTATGTCCATTGATATTTCAAACATACAAAAATAAGCTTGCAGGATTTTCATAGAAAATTGCAGGATTTTTCTCTTCTTAAGGTTGGCAAGTCTGCTTTATTGAAACAGCTTTCAAATTTTTTATCACCTTGCCCACACCAATTTTTTGAGAGGTAAAGATAGGAAATTTTAAAGTTTGACAACCTTGAAAACCAAGTAATTATGAAAATATGAACTTGAAATTTATTGTGAAGACAAAGGAGTTCTAACTCTTCAAATAGACCAAAGCTTATGGCCGATTTCATTTGCACATCAAAGATAAAAATGTTTCAGCTTGAAAAAGAAAAAAATTATCTACTCAAAATTGTTTGCAAATCTTAATTTTTTTAACTTACTTGCAGGTTTAGAATGATGGCAATCTTACCTTTTAACTGATTCCTGAATAATTAGTTTAGGAAATACAACCAATTTTATTAATAAAGCAATTAACACTGCAGAAAATCCACATCTTTTAGATCTTAAGATCAGCTTCAATTTGACAAAACAGTCAAAGGAACAAATTTCAAAAAGCTCCTTAATTAGACTTGTGTTCTTAGTATAAAATAAAATATTTTTTTATTAATACCCAACATGCTTCTTGCATTCACTGTCTGCAAGTGTTTGTGATCACAGTAATCATAAAAAAAAAAAACAACCTCTGTGCAAAAATTGGTGTATGGTACTAAATTCTTTAAATTTTATATATGTATAAATATAATGGCTTGCCCATGTGCCATGATCGTGTGTCAGCGTAAGAATATAGTGAAAAAAATTATAATCAAGTTATTTCCACTTCTTCCTCTGTCATTCTTAATGTCGTTATAAATTGAATTCTGACCATGGCCCGATCTGCCAGGAATTTGTAATTCAGTAAATCAGTTTTTGTAAGTTGCGTGTGAGAGCTCCTTCACAATGGTTTATGTTCACTCTAACTGCATGAATCACCTGATTCAGTACCTCCCTCAAATGTTGAAGCTTTAATGGGTTTGAACATCATATCGCCGCCCCAGTGGCGCAGTGGTCTAAGTGCTGGCTTATGATCATTCATCCGTGAAGGGGAAGGGTCCGGGTTCGAATCCCGGTGAGGCATGGATGTTGTGTTTGTCTTAGGCACTGGCTCTCTCCCTTCCCTGGAACCAGTGACCCTAAATTAGGGACGGGCAACTGCTTATAGCCCATTAAGTTGCTCACGATGGTCGTTAAACCTTCGATAAAAAAAAAAAAAAACATATCTGTTCATAAAATATGTTCATGTTGCAATAAACAATTTTATAATAGGATCAAAAAGAGAAGAATATTGTTGTAAACAGTGTTCCATTTTCTGTGTAAGCCCAGACAGAGGAGTGTACGAAAGAGAAAAAACATCATTGTGTGGCCTTGAGGAAACTTGAAGTATTATTTTAGGTATTCCCCACACTGGTTATCTTGAAATTAAAATAATAGGCATTGGAGAATGGCTGAACTTTGCAGTGATGTGCAATCTGAATACTGTGCTGATGCTACATTTCTGCAAAGACATATGAAGTATTGCTATTTGGTACATGTGTCATTGCCATTTTCTGAATAACTCATATGAAGCAATCAATATCTGGTAATTCTTGTAAACTTTTAGGAACACCAATAACTTCCACCACAGTATGTTATGAACTCTGTAGAAGTAATGGTAATATTTCATTTATAAAATTTTAATTTTATAAATTTTTAAGAAACTTTATTATGTCACATGAAAAATGGCCAAAAATATAAATCAGGTTGATGACCGGCTAGACAAAAAAAAAAAAAATACAAATTATACACAGTATCCAATACAGAACTCTGTATAAGATACAATAAACGCTGTTCACATAAATATGTACTTTAGTCTAGAGTGATTATACACTGAGTGGCCTCTTTATTATGATCACCTGACAGTTTTAAGCAAATGAGTTATGGTTGCCGCCAGAGGGCGAGGCTAGTATAAAAAGGGAAAGCTTAGTTCTTGCGACAGTAGTAGAAGTGATTTTGGGGTGACGAGATGGGTAAAAATGCGATTTGACGGACTTTCAACGTGGGATGATTGTCGGAGCTCGGAGCCATGGAGCGAGTATCACCGAAACCACCGCATTCGTGAAATGTTCCAGAGCAGCTGTTGTTAAAGTGTTTAAAGACTGGACTGTCGGCCAAAAAACTGGGTCTCTACGTGCAACGTGTGGTCGTCATTGACTAGTGACTGCTCGGGTGGAACGGAGTGTGTCCAGACTGGTAACAGACAACAGAAGGGCAACAGTGCAGCAAATTACAGACCATCTTAATCAAGGATCCCCTCAAATGATCTCTGCATGCACTGTTCGCCGTACACTGCATCGGATGGGACATGGCAGCCGAAGGCCGGTTCGAACACCATTTCTATCTGCAGTTAACAAGAGAAAATGTCTCCAGTTCGCACAGGAGCACAAGGACTGGACAGTTGATAACTGGAAACAAATCGTGTGGTCCGATGAATCATGTTTTCAGTTGCACCATGCCAATGGCCAAGTGAGAATTTGGCGGAAACACCACAAAAGCATGGACCCCAAATGCATTGCTACAACCCTTCAAGCTGGTGGAGGCAACGGTATGGTTTGGGGAATGTTTTCCTGGCATGCTTTGGGCCCTTTAATTCGTGTTGATCAACGTCTGACTGGCACATCATATCTAAGCATCGTTGCGAACCAAGTGCATCCTGTCATGTGGATGGTTTATCCCAATGGCGATGGCTATTTTCAACAAGATAATGTGTCCTGCCATAGCGCTCGTATTGTACAGGATTGGTTTTAGGAACATGCCGGCGAGTTTACTTTGCTTAGGTGGCCCCCACAATCTCCAGATCTCAACCCCATTGAGAATTTGTGGGATGAAGTTGAGCGAGCCATCAGACAGCTGGATCCACAACCCTGCAATCTCACACTCCTGGAAAGTGCTATTAATCAAGCATGGTCTCAGATTCCACAAACCACCTATCAACATCTTGTGGAGTCCATGCCACGAAGAATCGACGTAGTATTAAAGGCAAAAGGTGGCCCAACGAAGTACTGAAGGGGTGGTCATAATCAAAGTGGCCACTCAGTGTATAAAAAACAATGTTTCCTTCAATTAACTACAACAACCTTGTTTCTATGTATGTTTCATTTGTGTAATATTCAAACCATTTTTCTAATTTTCACTTCAAGGACTTCTTAATATGAACAAATCTTTGTTAGGTGCTATATTTTTATATTTTTGGTAAGCATGTATTTTGCTTTAAAAACTGATGGCAAATTTTTCATACTTTCAGTTGAAGTGAGCCACTGTGTTTCCAATACTATGATATCTTTATGTAGAATTTTAAATTGCTTAATTGATTCACTTTTGTCTGTAAATTGTTTCAACTTTTTTACATCTCGAAGTGCAGCAGCTTTTTTCTCTTCAATATCAGATGATGACACAGATTTTTAAATTTCTGTTGATATTGCAGAGCATTCCTCTTTAACCTTTAACTGACAATGTGGGGTCAAAATAACCCCAGTAAAGGGAAATATTTTGAAAAAATATGCTCAACCTCATTTAAATTAATGTATTTTACTGGCTTTCTTAAAATTGTCTACTTTAAATCGCATACAAATTTAATAAAAAACTCCTTATCTTACGCCTATATTATAACATTTGTGGTCCAAATGACACCACATCACCTATAAAGTAAGGGTTTTTCAAACAATTGTGGACATCAGTGCAAACAATGTACTGTATGATAATTTTCCCAAAGTGAAAAAGCTTACCAGCTTTAGTTTTATAAAAACAACTTGGTGAAAGTTTGATAAAAGCAATTAGAATGACAGGGTGAAAACAAGAGAACGCAGCATGACTTATGTTGTATTATTTACTGCATCCTAGGTGGGAAAAATGATGCTGAAGAGCCTCGAGCATCAGGTCAGGTTTTTTGGGGGGAGAAATTGAAGCGAAAAATTTGTTCCTTATGCCCAAGAGGTAAAGACAGAAAAACTTTCAAAGCCTATTATGCCTGCAAAAAGCTAGTTTGTGCAGACTGTTCAAAACCCATTTATGTGAGCTGCACATCAGAAAATTAGTGCCTTTTTTTTTTTTATTTATTTATTTATTTAAATGGCATATTGTCTTGGCAACCATGTAAAGTGTTCCAAATATTTTATATAAATGCAACTTCAGATGTTACGAAAACAAATATTTTTGTAACATCTGAATTACATTTTTATTGGTAAATATTGTTTTGTGTTTTTTACTGTTTTAATTTAAAATATTGATTTTTAATTATCACTAATAGTTTAATTCATTCTAGAGAAACTTTTATTTAATTTCTGCTGTATTGATTTCATTGATAGTCGAACATGTGGAATTCCCATAAAAAACTTTCAAGCCAATTACACTTAAACAACATAACCTAGTTTTTCTTAAAATATTGGAGTCATTTTGACGAACATCGTTATAACGTTGGCATTTTTCACATCATGAGTTAAAGGTTAAGCGTTCTTGCATTTCGTTTGTGTCAATGAGTTGATTGCCATTTTCCAATTCATCCTGATTTTCATGAGCAGGATTTAGGGTTAAAGTGACTGGTACAGTAAGTATACATGCTTACATAACACACACATAACAAGAATTTTCTCTCCTTTTCAAAAAACTCTTTGAAAGCCTGCACAAATGGTGTACATAGCTGCCAATCCTTCCGATTTACCTGGAAAGCTTCCGATTTTGAGGCGTCTTTCTGATATTCCGATCAGAAAAAATACTTAACTCAAGATGATTAAAAAGAAAAATTTATCTTATTTCCGTTGTGACGAGAAAGTGTGAGCGGCATGGTTTTCTGCTCGCCGTGGACTTTTGAATGGATCATCACGGCTGAAAAGTCACATGCCCAGCCTCACCTTCCCCTGCACAAGCTGTACAATGCTGGTGACCTCAATTCCCATCATGACCTTGCTCTGCGTAACAAAGGGTTACAGTCACGTTCTGGCCGCCCCGGTGGCGCAGTGGTCTAAGGCGCTGGCCTCTGATCATTCGTCCGTAAGGGGTCCGGGTTCGAATCCCGGTCAGGCATGGATGTTGTGTTTGTCTTAAGGCACTGGCTCTCTCCCTTCCCTGGAACCAGTGACCCTAAATTAGGGACGGGCGACTGCTTATAGCCCATTGAGTTGCTCACGGTGGTTGTTAAACCTCCAATCAAAAAAAAAAAAAAAAAACAGTCACGTTCTCTCTCTCTAGGTGCCCCCCTCTCCTTTTCAGATAATGCATTGTTCCTCCACCTGGTGGGGGTCACAACTTCTGGGTAGGCCAGCGTGGGGTGTGTGTGTGTCTTGCATTCGAGCACGTGTTATTACTTCCAGTTCGAAATGCTATTCGAGAACGTAGTTATCGTAGAAAAAAATCGCACAGATTTTAAATCTGTGGAATTTTACCCAACATTACGAAATTAAGCAAAAGCTGCCAGTTTTGTGAAATTAAAAATGCATTGAGGCATGGTTTTGTAACTTCTTCCGTGGCAATAAATTTGACCTAATGAAAGAATGCTACTACTATAAGAGGAAGTTAAAAAGAAAAAAGTCCAGTGTTCATTTAAGCCAGTGCTTGTCCAGCAATTATTATTATTATTATTTTGCTGGTCCATTAGTCAGTAAGTTTTTCTACGCTTTCCAACCATTTTTTTTTTTTTCTTTTTGTTCGTTGCTCGATAACTTGCATAAAAATGTCTTGGCTTGATTCAATGGAATTAATATGTTGGGGTACTATTTTTTCCTCTGCAAATTGCATTTCTGTAAGCTGTTACTGTTTTACTATAGCAGTTTTACTTGCATTTTTTTTCGAGTATCAATAAATTTAGTATTAGTGATTCCCGATGAACGGTGATATGAAGGGGGGGGGGTACTATCAAACATTCCGTGATGTGTATTCTGCGGAATTCCTGTGTATTGCAAAATCTTCAAAAAATAAAAAATATGCATTTTGCACTACGTGTCGATGTAATTTTAGCATTTCGCGTGGTGGAAGGAATGATATTACTAATCATATTTCTAGTGCCAGGCACAAATCTAACGTTGACTGTGTGGAAAAAAATATATATGAAATTTACTTCCTTTGTTAAAAGTTTTAATGAACTGGATGCAATTCGTGCAAAATGTTTGTTCACTTCGTTTTTAGTTGAGCATAAGTTACGAATTGGTGTCACTCATTTATTTCATTTTTTTTATTTGACTGTCTCATCATGCGTCTCTCCGTAAGATAATCCTAGCATGGAAATGGTTTGTTTTTGAAAACATTTTAGTTTGTTCCGTGACGGCGTGGTATACGATCCTATTGGATTTGGGGGTCAAAAGGTGGAACATTCTTCTCTTTAGATGCAAGCTTCCATAAAAATAAAATTTTATCTCTTTATAGATCATAATGATATAGCATAGTAATGAGAAATTATGTATGGGTAATTGAAATAAGCGTGCCGATAAATTCAAACATCTGTAGTCATATCAATTAAAAGTTGATACTTGATTTAGGATGGGTTCGATTTCAACTCAGGCAGGGTCGTACCATCATGGTCTCAGATTTCTCTAAAAAAATTAAAGGGGTGTTCCTTGACTAAAATAAGGAGACCCATATTTTTTCTTTCGGCAAGAAAAAAATTTTCCCTTCGAGATAGAGGGTTTCAAATCTTGCACCGTCAAACAAGCTCTCTAGAAAACGGTTATTTTTCCTAACTTCAGCAAGTCATTGCAGCAGAGTTAAAAAAGATATCGTGTTCTTGTATTTTTACATTGTGTGTATAACATATAATAATATATGGTGCTAATATTTGCTACACATCGTATGATTAAAATTTTAAAAAATCGTAAACTTTGTGATTTTTAAAAAAAATTGAATTTTTTAAGTTTTTTTAAACAGGTTTGGATGAAGTTTTTCTATATTCGTTTTTTTCGTTAAAGACATACAAATGTGCACTTTATTTGTAATTTTTTGTGTGTCTGTGAAACTGCTAGTTTCCGCGTTTCGGCAGCGTTAAAAAAAGCCGATTTTAAAAAATCTCTAAGTTTGCCAACGATTTTCTCAAAAAGGCCATTTTTTAAAATTCTGAAAATCAAATCCCTGTTTCATTATCAACAGGAGAATATCTGTGTAAATTTTCACGGACCTAAAAACGCCCGTTTTCGAGTTAGACGCGTTTGAATTCGGTTTGAAAGCCTACGATTTCCCGTGTTCTAAAGGCGCCATTTTGGAAAAATCTCAGGCGCAAAGTACGTACGTTATCTCTTACCCGAATCAAAGCGTTAGATATTCTTTGCCCGAATGATGGAATGAGAGCATTGGGTCAGCTGGCCCTGGTTGGATACATCCACCTCACCCTTCCCCGAGTAATGACTTGCCTATAATACTGTCGGGAAGGGGGGGGGATAACCAATACATCAAGAAAATTCTTGCTGCTCCACTAACAAAGTTGAGTTGCGAAAGACAGCAGCAGTTGTTTGTTTGTTTACGTATATACTTAAACATCGCATAAGAAAAGACTATGAAAGAGTAGAAAACTGTTGTGAAATAATTTTAAGAAAACGAGTGCAGGCACGTGTACCGTAAGTTATTTTTCGATGGCTAAACAACCTCTAGTTTTTCTGGGAGTTGCTAATTGTAGGCTACTGTTAGAAGAGCAGTTGCTATTTTGTTATAGTTGCTAAAGTTAACCTCAGTTTTCGTAATAGTAAAATATTCGCTCAGGAGAGTTTTTGTCCTTTGCGAACGGGGGGAAAAAAGGTGCAATGCTCTTGACCTCGCTGCTGGGTTGATAGCGCTGGTCGCTACGGAAACTCTGCTTACCTCCGCTCCAAAACGGTAATGGCAATTGTCTAATCTACTAAATAAAAAACACATATGCGTGCAAGCTTATTCATAAAATGTAAGTTGAGTATATTTCCTGTTCAATCAACTGATTTTACAAGTAGAATACACATACAACTTAGCACTTATAATAATGTAAAGATTTTTATCTATTTAAAACATATTCATAGATTTCATTTTTTTTAAAGGGGGGGGGTGATTGTGTTCTTAGTGATTTCCACCTGGGCCACGATAAACCATGCACTGCCCATGGCTTCTGTTCCCTTAGAAGATAATCCTGGATCGATGGGAGACCAGCGGAGTTTTGACACCCCCACCCCTCTCGTGGTGGTGAGGTGTCTCAAAGCTAGGTAGCTTTCAAAAAATGTTTCAACTTAGTTGGCTGGTAACAAGAGAGGGATTCCATTTCAACTCTGGCAGGGTCGTACCATCACGGTCTCAGATTTCTCTAAAAAAATTAAGGGGGTGTTCCTTGATTAAAATAAGGAGACCCATATCTTTTCTTTCGACAAGAAAAAATTTTCCCTTTTGAGACAGAGGTTTTCAAATCTTCCACCGTCAAACAAGCTCTCTAAAAAACGGTTATTTTTCCTAACTTCAGCGAGTCATTTCAGCAGAATTAAAGATATTTTGTTCTGGTATTTTTATTACATTGTGTGTATAACGTATAATAACATGTGATGCTAATATTTTTTACACATCGTATGATTAAAATTTTAAATTTTTCGTAAACTTCGATTTAAAAAAAAATTGAAATTTTAAGATTTTTTTTAACTGGTTCAAATGGTTTTTTTTTCTATACTCGCTTTTTTGTTAAAGACATACAAACGTGCACTTTATTTGCAATTTTTTATGTGTCTGTGAAACTGCTAGTTTCCGCAGCGTAACAAACAGCCGATTTTGAAAAATCTCTAACTTTGCCAACGATTTTCTCAAAAAAGCCTTTTTTTTTTAATTCTGAAAATTAAATCCCTGTTTTATTATCAACAGGAGAATATCTGTGTAAATTTTCACGGACCTAAAAACGCCCGTTTCCGAGTTAAACGCGTTTGAATTTGGTTTTGAAAACCTACGATTTCTCCGTGTTCTAAAGCGCCATTTTGGAAAAATCTAAGGCGCAAAGTACGCATTCTCTTACTCGAATGAGAGTGTTGGATCCGCCCACCTCACCCTACCCTGGGCGATAACATGCCTAAAAAACGGTCTTGGAAAAAAAAAAAATCTATATATATAGAGAATTGAATGTATGTCAATTTAGAACCATCAAACTTGGTATACTATCTCATGGTACCCTAACTTAGACCGTAGACGGTTTTGGAAGGGGTGAGCCCGGGTCAAAGGGCCCCACGCAAAATTTCCGTAAAATCTAGTTTTCAATTTAGAACCATCAAATTTGGTATACTTTTTTTTGGCACCCTAACTTTGACTAGACGGTTTTGGGAAGGGGTTGGGAACCCGGGGTCAAGCCTCCCCACCCCTACAAAATTTTCGTAAAATATTTTACAAAGTTAGGGTGCCAGAAAAAGTGTACCAAATTTGATGGTTCTAAATTGAAAACTAGATTTTACGGAAATTTTGCGTAGGGCCCTTGACCACGGGCTCCCACCCACCCAGGGCTCTACCCCCCTTCCAAAAACCATCTACGGTCTCAGTTAGGGCACTATAGTTTACAAGTATATTTTACGGAAATTTTGTGTGGAGCCCCTTGACCCCGGGCTCCGACCCCTTCCAAAAACCGTCTACGGTTTAAGTTAAGTACCATGAGATAGTATACCAAGATTAGTGGTTCTAAATTGAAAACTGTAAATTTGTTTAGCAGACATACATTTTATTGTTATTTTTTTTCAAGACCATTTTTTAGGCATGTTATCGCCCAGGGTAGGGTCAGGTGGACGTATCAACGCTCTCATTCGGGTAAGAGAATACGTACTTTGCGCCTGAGATTTTTCCAAAATTGCGCCTTTAGAACACGGAGAAATCTAGGTTTTCAAATAAAATACAAACGTGTCTAACTCGGAAACGGACGTTTTTAGGTCCGTGAAAATTTACACAGATATTCTCCTGTTGATAATGAAACAGGGATTTAATTTTCAGAATTTTAAAAAAGGGCTTTTTTTGAGAAAATCGTTGGCAAAGTTGGAGATTTTTTAAAAATCGGCTGTTTTTAACGCTGCAGAAACTAGCAGTTTCACAGACACATAAAAAATTGCAAATAAAGTGCACATTTGTATGTCTTTAACAAAAAAAACGAGTATATAAAACAAAAACTCCATTTGAACCAGTTAAAAAAAATCTTAAAAATTTCAATTTTTTTTTTAAATCAAAGTTTACGATTTTTTTTTAAATTTTAATCATACGATGTGTAAAAATATTAGCATCAAATATTATTATACGTTATACACACAATGTAATAAAAAATACCAGAACAAAAGATCTTTTTTAATTCTGCTGCAATGACTCACTGAAGTTAGGAAAAATAACCGTTTTTAGAGAGCTTGTTTGACGGTGGAAGATTTGAAACCCTCTGTCTCGAAGGGAAAATTTTTCTTGCCGAAAGAAAAGATATGGGTCCCCTTATTTTAATCAAGGAACACCCCCTTAATTTTTCTAGAAATCTGAGACCGTGATGGTACGACCCTGCGAGAGTTGAAATGGAATCCCTCTCTTATTACCAGCCACTACAACTAAGTTGAAACATTTTTGAAAGCTACACTAGCTTCGAGACACCTCACCACCACCATGTGAGGGGGTGGGGGTGTCAAACTCCGCTGGTCTCCCATCGATCCAGGATTGTCTTCTAAGGGAACAGAAGACATGGGCAGTGCATGGTTTATCGTGGCCCAGGTGGAGATCACTACGAACACAATCCCCCCTCTTTAAAAAAATTGAAATCTTTGAATATGTTTTAAATAGATAAAAACCTTTACACCATTATAAGCGCATAAGTTGTATATGAATTTTACTTGTAAAATCAGCTGATTGAACAGGAAATATACTCAACTTACATTTTATGAATAAGCATGCACGCGTATGTGTTAATTGTTATTTATTTAGTAGATTAGACATTTGCTATTACGTTTTGGAGAGGAGGTAAGCAGCGTTCCGTAGCGACCAGCGCTATCAACCCAGCAGCGAGGTCAAGAGCATTGCACCTTCTCCCCCTGTTCGCAGAGGACAAAACTCTCCTGAGCGAATATTTTACTATTACGAAAAACTGAGAAGTTAATTTTAGCAACTATAACAAAACAGCAACTGCTCTTCTGACAGAAGCCTACAATTAGCAACTCCCAGAAAAACTCGAGGGTGTTTAGCCATCGAAAAATAACTTGCAGTACACGTGCCTGCACTCTTTTTCTTAAAATTGTATCACAACAGTTTTCTACTCTTTCATAGTCTTTTCTTATGCGATGTTTAAGTATATACGTAAACAAACAAACAACTGCTGCTGCTGTCTTTCGCAACTCAACTTTGTTAGCGGAGCAGCATAAATTTTCTTTATGTATTGGTTATCCCCCCCCCTTCCCAACAGTTTTATAGGCATGTCATCACTCGGGGAACTGACCCAATGCTCTCATTCCATCATTCGGGCAAAGAATATCTAACGCTTTGATTCGGGTAAGAGATAACGTACGTATTTCGCGCCTGAGATTTTTCCAAAATGGCGCCTTTAGAACACGGAAATCGTAGGCTTTCAAACCGAATTCAAACGCGTCTAACTCGGAAAGCAGGCGTTTTTAGGTCCGTGAAAATTTACACAGATATTCTCCTGTTGATAATAAAACAGGGATTTAATTTTCAGAATTTTAAAAAATGGCCTTTTGAGAAAATCGTTGGCAAAGTTAGAGATTTTCAAAATCGGCTGTTTTTAACGCTGCCGAAACGCGGAAACTAGCAGTTTCACAGACACACAAAAATTACAAATAAAGTGCACATTTGTATGTCTTTAACCAAAAAACGAATATAGAAAAACTTCATCCAAACCTGTTTAAAAAAACTTAAAAAATTCAATTTTTTTAAAAATCACAAAGTTTACGATTTTTTAAAATTTTAATCATACGATGTGTAGCAAATATTAGCACTATATATTATTATATGTTATACACACAATGTAAAAAAAAATACAAGAACACAATATCTTTTTTAACTCTGCTGCAATGACTAGCTGAAGTTAGGAAAAATAACCGTTTTCTAGAGAGCTTGTTTGACGGTGCAAGATTTGAAACCCTCTATCTCGAAGGGAAAATTTTTCTTGCCGAAAGAAAAAATATAGGTCTCCTTATTTTAGTCAAGGAACACCCTTAATTTTTTTAGAGAAATCTGAGACCATGATGGTACGACCCTGCCTGAATTGAAATGGAACCCATCTTAGGTAACATCGTTTTTTAATCGATATGTTCAGTACATTTAATCAATATGCGCGACAAGTAATCGATTTTTTGTTTTACGATCTTCGGTTTCTGAAAGTTGGCAGGTATGGGTGTAATGCACACACGTACATCATCAACCCAGTTATGGGTCAAGTTCTTCAAAAGTTTTTCCTTAACTTTCTGTCTTGAGCCTGTCTCATCCATGTCATTCCAGCATGTTTTCCAATTTCATCCACTCATCTTTGACATTGTTTTTTTTTTTTTTTCTGGGTAATTTTTTATGTCCCTTAGTATTTAAGTCATCCAACAGTGTAGTCAGTTCTTTCCAAAGTATGTCCAACCTCCTTGAGTATGTCCAGAATTATTCCTATAGTGGTATCCAGTCTAGTGTTTCAGTTGTCCAATGGGTGTCAGTTCTTCCAGCACTTTGTCCAAATGAGCTAACCACCACTGGACAACTGAAATACTATACTAGATACCAAGGGGCAGAAAAAGGCTCAAAAGAAGGCAATGTGGGAGATGAAGGGATGAACTTTGAAAGCATGCTGGTGTGGCATGGGTTTGACTGGCTTAAAACAGAAAGTTAGGGAAGAAACTTCGGGAGACCTTAATCCAGTAGTGGACTGATAATGGCTGGGGTAATGTGTGTGGGTAGATGGGTGTGTATATTTACAATTTATGAATGTCACATTATCTGCATCTCTGGCAACAAATCGCCAATTAAGTGCACTAGTTTACATGCAAGTCTGTAATGACTTCACAACCAGAAGGACCCAACTTTCCTCTTTCCTTGAACAAACTTCATGCACGTTAGCCAGAATGACTGTTAAGCAACAGGCCTTTTATTCTTCATAGCCAAACGCAAGTTGCTGTTGTTATCCATTCAGGCCCTGAATATTCATGTTTTCGTTCGTAGCACACCTCAACGTGTTGACTTCATATATTCTTTGACCTTCGTGATACCTCGTTTAGTTTAAATGCATACTATGGGGCACGTGGAGCGCTACATGATTCATAGTTGACGGAGGTTTGACTAGTGTGAGATGTAAATAGTGTAATATAAGTTATGTAGATATAGATTTTAAGTTGAGTGGTTTGAATGTGGTGTGTAAATAGTATGTTAAAGTGTTTGTACAGGCCAGAATATGTGTGATTTAAGTGGGTATGGTGTATGCATGTATTTATTGAGAAAGAATAGGGTTTTTAGCAGTGTGTGTTTGAATGGGAGGTAATAGAAAGGAGGGGGGAAAAGGTGACAACACTCATATGCTAGTGAGTATGCGTTTAAACTAAACGAGGTATCATGAAGGTCAAACAATGTATGAAGTCAACACGTTGTGGCGTGCTATGAATGAAAACAAGAATTTTCAGGGCCTGAATGGATAACAACAGCAACTTGCGTGCGGCTATGAAGAATGTTAAAACCCAAAAGGCCTGTTGCTTAACAGTCATTCTGGCTAACGTGCATGAAGTGTGTTCAAGGAAAGAAGAAAAAGACCTTAAGGTAAGTTGGGTCTTTCTGGTGGTGAAGTCATTTATGAATGTTTTAAAATGGGGAGACCATTTTTGTATTAAAAAACTGTTACCTATCTATTTAAATGCATATGTGTGTGTGACATAGATTTCCTTTATTCATTTTCAAGAATTTTTAAAGCAAAAAAAATGTGTATGCCCATCTATAATATAACTATTAGTTTTGGGTAGCAGTTATAGTTTCCGAAAGCCAAGAATTTTTGCTCAAAAGCAGGTTTTGTATTTCTTCTTATTATTATCTGTGAGTATATAGCAAAGAGAAACAATTACTTTCACATCTGTTAAACTACTGGGTTCATGCTGTACCACTCACTGCATTGATTAGGTTGGAACTCACCCTTGAACTTAGTATATTAATAACAGTCTATTAAAGAAAAAAGATATTTTCTATGTGACAGAAAATTAAATTTCTTATGGGTGTTAGAAAGAAGAGATCCAGATTTAAAACTTCATTAAGAATAGTACTTTTTTTGTACTTAAAATTCCCCCCCCCCTTTGATTGGAAATTTAATGACCACCATGAGCAACTCAGTGGGCTATAAGCAGTCACTCATTCCTAATTTAGAGCCACTGGTTCCACGAAAGGGAGAGAGCCAGTGCCGTAGGACAAGCACAATATTTAGTGTTCACCGAGGTTCGAGCGCGAACCCATCTTGGACGAATGATCAGAAGCCATCACTTCGACCACTGTGCCAGCGGGGCGGCCTTAACAATTACATACACACAAAAGCATAACTGAAATATGTACCAGCATAATCAAAATCTGATTTGAAAAGGTTATGTTTAATTATTGATATTGCTTTTGAATGTAGAGACGGTGTTATCTCTTCTTAAAAAAGAATATTCCGAAGTCATAGTTTTGATTTTCAGGTTATTTTGCACCCTTCGTTTTAAATTCTAAAATTTTTTCCTTAGTCTTCAGTTTTGCTCTTTAGTATATATATATATATATATATATATATATATATATATATATATCATCAACAAATTAGTACATTTTCTATACTTTGCACTGAGTCAACCTAATGAGTGAACTCAATAGGAAAGAGAAACAGAAGGATTTAGAGATGGGACTGGGGGGGGGGAGCTGATCTCTGCGAAGCAAACTGCAGCACCAGTCAGGAGGGGGGGAGTCGCTGCCACAAGTGGACCACCCTCAGCACACCATTAAACTTAACTGTAGGTGGCAGCTTCACCAATAAATAAGAGGGGCCGGATTTCGGAGAAACTCGTCTGTGAGCTCCTAAACACCTGTAAGTACGTTCTGAAACCTAACGCGAACATTGGAGAAAGAGAGTGGGGTTTTTAGTGAAATAAAGTTACCCACGAGAATAGTTCGATGTTTGAAGGCCGGTAAAACTGATATGGAGACCAGAAAGCGTAGCTTTTTATGGAGCACTTTCACTCAAGTTGAAAGCGGAAAAGCAAAATGTAGCTTGTGTTCGACCCTTGTTTCCTTCAAAATAGGATCAACAAGTAACTTATTACGGTATTTGAAAACAAAACATGTAGGAGTTGTGCTTGATCGTGAAAAGCAGATTGCAACCTCGCAAGAGGAACAATGTGTGATGCTGATAACTTAGCGCTAGCTCCTGCAGGGCCCACAACATCTACAGAGGTTTCAGCAAGTACGTCACATCGGCAGGTCCAATCTACCAAGCTTACCCAGTATTTTCATGCTCCCGTTAGCATTTCTAAACACAAAAAGCTGGATGAACAACTTCTGCGAACGATTGTCAAGGAATTTCACCCATTTTCCGTTGTAAACGGTAAAGAATTAAAAAAAAATGTCAGTATGCTCAATCATGGATGTACACTTCCAAGCTGAAAAAATATTTCTTCCAATCTTGTTCCACAGTTTTTTGAATCAACAGCTGCAACAGTGCGATCTAGTTTAAATGCAGTTTCTGCATTAGCAGTAACTACCGACAGTTGGACATCAATTAACAATCAAGGCTACCTGGCTCTAACCATGCATTTTATTGATGAAGACTGCGTACTAAAGTCTTACTTATTGGACTGCTTTGAGATCCCAGCCAGACATACATCGGACAACCTCATGCAAGAAATGAGATGAGTATTGACGGAATGGGAGGTTGATGAAAAAGTTGTTGCAGTGGTAAGCGATAATGCTTCTAACATTAAAGCTGCTATTCAGCAGGGCGGATGGAAGAGCATTCCCTGTTTTGCGCATTCGATAAACTTAGTGGTTCAAGCCAGCCTTGAAGAAATTATAGTCTCCCATAAAAAATAAAAGAAAACCCGTGCAATCTTTTAAAAAGAGTTCCCAAGCTACATCGAAATTGCTTGCAGTGCAAGCTGAAATGGAGTGCAAGGAACTTAAATTAAAACAAGATACGCCAAATAGGTGGAATTCCGCTTACGACATGTTCAAATGCTTCCTAGATTTAAAGGAACTGATCCTTTCAACATTAGCGCTTCATTCCACAGTGCAGCCTTTGACAGAAAGCGAATGGATGATTATTGAAAAGACGGATGAACTGTTGAAGGTTTTCGAAGAAGTAATTATGGAAATGGGGAGTGAAAAGGATGTAACAATTTCTAAAGTGTTGTTACTTAGCAGAGCTTTGGTGTGCCATTTAAAAAAAAAATAGAGGCCAAAAATAAATTGCCTCCAAAAGTGAAATAGATGGCCCAGAGACTCAGTGAACAACTCTCGAGATTTTCAGGTGCCGAAAGCAATGTTATTTTGAGTGAAAACACTCTTGGACCTTCGTTTCAAATGGCACGGTTTTCGCGAGGAGATTGCCTATAAAAACGCATATGGAACACTTTCGCACAGAGCTGCGAATGTCAAGGTGGCTAAAGATGACCAAACTTCCAATGAAGAAGTTTCTGTTGTTGGTGTCAGCGAATGTCAGTCTTCCATCTGGAAAGAATTCGATTCTGAGATTGTGAATTTATTAGAAAACAAAAATCGTACTTCCGCAGCAATAATGGAACTTGGTAAATTTTTAAATGAACCCCTAATTTCCAGGACTGAAAATCTGTTATCTTGGTGGAAAAACAGGAGATTTATCTACCCTCGTCTTTTCCAAATAATGAAAAGATTGGTGGTACCGGCAACTTCAGTGCCCTGTGAGAGGATTTTTTCAAAGAGTGGGCTCTTATTATCTGAAAGACACAGTAGGCTCTCACGGAAAAACATTTCAAAAGTGCTTTTCCTAAACGCCAGTGCATAAATTCACGGCACTTTCTTGTATTATATAACGTTTGGCATCAATACAAATTTAGCATATAAAGACATTGTTTCCATTTCAAATCTGTACAGATCTTTTACAACTTTACCATATAAGACATTGGTTCCATTTCAAATTTGCTGAAGAATTTTGTTCCTTATGCTTCAAATTTCCTGTATGCACTTTAGTTTACATTGTCAGGGTTTTCGTCCAGTTAGGATTGTGGAACTTGGAAACAAACAATCCCATGTAAGTGCTCACCTTCACCATTGTAGTAATTTTGCTGTTTTTATGTGCATTTCTAATTCATTCCTATCAGCATATAACAAAAATTATAAGCCGTCCTGATGACGCAGTGGCCTAAGCGATAGCTTCTGACAGTTCGTCCAAGATGGATCCGGGTTTGAATCCCGGTGAGGCATGGATGTTGTGTTTGCATGGTTCGTACGCTCCTTGAAAACCTTGAAAAATCCTTGAAAAATAAAAAGTTCATTTTCAAGTCCTTGAAAAAGTTTGACTCCATAAATAGTACTAGATTTTTTTTTTTTTGAAGTAATGATAGGAAAGAGCAGGTGTAAAATAATTGTTTGTGCTAAAAAGTTGTGTAGATTTCTGTGTAGTTTCAATAAAAACACCAAGCTGAACAAATAATGCTGAAATTGCGTTTAACCCAGGAGAGCATGTTAAACGCAAGTACCTTGGCTATGACGTCACTATGGAGTAAAACGTCAGCCATGGAACTAAAATAAGTGGATGATGTTTTCACGAATTGTGATGGGCCTCTGTTTACTGGGGTTAAGGAGCGTTCTTGTGGGAGCGTGGAATCCTAGGAATTGCTTGTGCTTCATGCGTGGACGACGACAATAAATATCATAACAGCAGATGAATACGAAAATAATATACCCTTTCAAAATGTTCCAGAAAAGAAAATGATTTCAAAAAACACCAAAAACACAGGGGCAATTCAAAGTTAATAAAATAAACCAACAGGGGATTAACAGGCAGGCTATTAAAGGTGTGCATGTCCCAGCTAAGTTTAACGGTTTGAACTTAAAATATCTACCTACTGACCAACTGACAATACATGATAATTTGGTTTTAAAAATTCCTTGAAAAGTGCTTGAATTTATCTTGCTTGGAAGAGTACGAACCTTGCTTTGTCTTTTGGCACTGGCTCTCTCCCTTCCCTGGAGTCAGTGGCCCTAGATTAGGGACAGCATTGCTCATGGTGGTCGTTAAACCTCCAGTAAAAAAAAAAAAAAAAGAAAAATGTAGGTTTTTAAAAAGCTATACTGCTATGCAGTCATTCTGCTTTTTTTATTTTACGAAACTAATTTTTCTTAATCCCTTAAATTTAGTTTTAAATCTTATGGACACAATTTTCTTAGTTTTCAAATCCATTGGATTCAAAACTTTAATACACTTTCAAATAAGGTTACAGATATTTAGCTGATTCTTTTCATGAGTCGGTTCTTTACGGAATCTATTCATACTCAAGAGTTGATTCCCTATGGGAATCTATTCTTTTCAGGACAGAACCATTCGCGAACGACGCATCTCCAAAAAGGAGCCCATTCAGCAGCTAAAAAAAAAAAAAAAAAAGGTGCTACAGGCGAGCGTTGCTGCGAACTGTTGTTGTTTGCTGTTTGAACAGTGCTGAAGAAAACCCACCCAGCAGTACTGAAGGGAACCACCAAAAGGGTTACTTCTTGATTCGCCTATTCCTGTCTCGCCTAAAACTTTCACCTGCTAGAGGGGAGGGATTCATCTGGAGCGAACTTCTTGATTTGCCTATTTCTGCTTTGTCGAAAGTTAATGGATTTCACCATTTTAGGCAAGGCAAGAATTCTTAATTGGCCTATTCCTGTCTCGCCTAAAACTTTCACCTACTAGAGGGGAGGGATTCACCTGGAGCACTAAATCTTTCGTGTATTAAAAAAAAAAGACAATTTTTTCCATGAAAAAAACAACTGGTTTTTATCCTTAGGTTCAAAGCTAGTTTTTGTTTCTTTAATCGAAAAAGAAAAGCCAAGTAGAAAACAAAGTTGTGCAAAACGTTTATAATTTAAAGGGGGGGGGGTGTACTATTACATTATTTCTCATAAGCTTTGACGGAGTAATTTTAAAAAGATATATCTTAACCTTCCATGGATTTTTAGCATGTCTTTCATAAAAAAAAGATCGTGCTTATATTATCGGTTTGTCCGCCTGTAGACACCATATCTCTGCAACAACTATTAGTGCAATTTGAAAAATTCTTTTTGCATTGGGGAGCATGAAATATGCAAATGATGATTTTTTTTTAATTTTTTTACAATGTACAGTTTTGCCGCTAGAAGGCATAAATGCAGATGATATCAAATTCAAAATACATTTTACATATATTTGCCTTCTAAATGTCAGATTAAAAAATCTTTCACCTTTTGATTCCATTTATGTCAAAGAGTAATTTAAGTATAGTCACTTTTTCAAGTTACGCATAAATTTTCCGCTGGGGGCATAAAAGTAAAGTGCGTTTTCCCTGATATCTCTACTTCTGAAACTCCGATTTAGAAAAAAAAATTCTTCAGCAGATGCGGCTCCTCGTGGGAAATGTTTTTCATATAATTTCTAATATTTGGTAAAGAATAGTTTGGCCACCAGGAGGCATAAGTGTTAATTTCTGCTTTGATGTATTTGCCACAAAATCTGAGCTCTTGAAAACTCGACTGAAAAATTCTTTCCTGGACCAATACTGCTCACATCGAAAAACCTTTTGAGAATACTTTCTTCTTAAAATAATGTGTGTTTTTCCCGCCAGAGGGCATAGATGCCTATCTTATATTTGTCAATATCTCTGCTTCTTAGAGTCCGATTTGAAAAAAATTTCTTTGTTCGATAGCGTTTCCGCTGCGAAATGTTTCTCGTAATTTAACATTTTTCTTAACACACAAGTTTGCAACCAGGATGCGTAAGTTCACAATTCCGTTTTAAAATTTTTTTGTTCATAATGGAAGTAGTCTATGTTACTAATAAGTAGAGCACAAACAGATATGATTCCAATTTCAATCTACATCGTCCATTATACCGTCTGCCCAAACAAACCTGCCACCACGCTCAAAGCAAGGCATTTTCCTCAGGCCCCTGGTACACTGTATGATCAGTAATAATTGGAATTTATCGATTACTAGTTATCTAAACTAAAAAATGGAAATAGCTGGTATGAAATTCTGTGGTCAAAATCATTTGACTCCTTTGCAACATTGAAACTGAAATTTCCCTTCCCTACGTAAAAACTAGTTTAGTTTAATTGGCCCCTAGAGGACAGAAAACAGACTTCTACTATTCCTACTTTCTCACTGCGCCCCCCCTCCTCCTATAAAACTCCTGTTGCTCGCATGCATAATACTATACAATGACCAACCCCTGAGTACAGAAATCACCGCCAGCAACTATGGCAGCCCATCGAACAGATGATTTAAGTTTGAGCTTTTTAGAGCCCATGAAAAAGATTACATATGTTAATTTACATTTGGGGGAGGGTTAACACCCCCTAAACTTGAACAACACACTTGAAAATTTGAAAGTTTATCTATTGATAGCTCTGTCTAATGATTTAAGTTTGAGCTTTTTGAACCCATAAGAAAGGTGATATATATTAGTTTATTATGAAATATTTGTGATCAGTTTTCCTATACACTAGATTGGAAACATCTTCCTCCGTTGCATATTATCTACAACTCGTCCATAATGGGCAAGTGTCCAAACCCCGCATCAACATTGCTCTACTGTTTTTTACTTTTTACTCAGCATTGGATGTCTCCTACATTAAAACACAAAAGATTTAGTGCATCGATAAAAAAAAAAAAAAAAAAAAAAAAAAAAAATGTGGGTGGTGAAGATGTATCTTTTTTTTTAAATCATGCCGTCAAAGCTTATGCAAAATAATGCAGTAACATCTCTTCCCCCACCCCTTTTTTTAAAATTATAAGTGTTTTGCAGAACTTTGTTTTCTATTTCTACTTGGCTTTTTTTTTCAATTAAAGGAATAAAACGAGCGCTTTGAACCCTAGGGATGCAAATTAGCTTTCTTTTTTTTTCACAGAAAAATTGTTCTTTTTTTTTTTTTAACGTATGAAAAATTTAGTGTTTTAATTTTTAAAAATCACAGACGGTAAAGATTAATTTTTTTTCAAAATTACTCCTTCAAAGCTTAAGCAAAATAATGTATTAGCGTTTTCTCGCCCCATTAACTTTCTATGTAGCAGGAACAGACAAAACAAGAATAGCTGAAAAGGGAAGAGCTCAGCAAAGTAAGTAACAAGTAATTTATTATTATTTTTTTTTTTAGTGTGTGTGAGGGCTGAAAATGTCATTGTGAATTCTTGTATAAATGTCTATTTGCGGCCAGTGAGAGCCTTAAGAAAAAGAAATGAATTGAAGAGTATTAATTTTGGTTTTTATTCAAACAGTGTTTTTCATTTGCTTATGTGAGAGTAATGTGACCTCAGAGTAGGATATTGTAATGGCATGCCTTACTTGGGATTAAAATGTGGGGAATTTGGTTTTTGGCTCAGGTAGGGGAGCATACTTCTTCAATAGCCTATTGTATTTTTTTTTTTTTGTTTCACTAATAGGCAGGGATAGAAAAATATTCTGAAATCTGATGGCCGCCTAAATTTTTTAGTGGTCAGAATCAAAACATTGGACCAAGGTGGGGGAGGGGGATAAGTAATCAGACTCCAACCCTGATTGGAACTTTTCAGTAGTAAAAACTACAAAAATCCATAGTTTTCAGTAGCAATGAATAAAACTGTATTTCACACTGTAAAAAACAAATTTTCAGGCCAGCAAAATGACAGTATAAATTCATAAAAAAGCAAATTTTTGCTTTAAAAACTGCCCATAAATTGAAAACATTTTGTGGGAAACACTAAGTGGCCCCAGCGTTTTTTTTTTTCTATCATAGTTTATGCCAAAAATCAGTGCATGTTCCAATGGGAACCTTACATTAAACCAGTGGCTGCTCATGCTCCTGAGACTGTACGTGCTGCGACTTACCTATTTACACGCAGTCTACGACCCCTGCCCGCACTACCACTTGACTTCCACCAAAGGCCTTAGGAATTGAGCAATGAGATCATCTTGATCATCGAGGAAAATACCCGAGAACAGTTTTTCATAATTACATACACTATCTACCAACAAGTAATTGGACACCCCTGCAATCCTGATTCACGGCCACCGCCGTTAAATATCGTGTGGGAAACGACAATGCAACCAGTCGCATGCAAGATGCCAGGCAGTTCGGAGCTCTCTGATTTCAAGAAAGGTGTAATCGTTGGGTATCACAGAAATGGCCGATCCATACGTAACATATCCAGCGAGTTGAAGTACCCAAAATCGACAGCGGCCTACGTGATTGGGAAGTGGAAGATAAGTGGTGACTGTCTGAATGTGCCCCGGCCCGGCAGACCCACAAAACTGGGAGTTGGAGACCGACGGGTGCTGGCCAGAGAAATTCGGAAGAACCGCACCAAATCGATGGGCCACATCTGCGAGGAGTTTCAACAGGCATCCGGGAGTGTTCTTTCGATGAATACCATCCGTAAGGAATCCCATCTGTTCGGTTATCATGGACGTGCTGCCGCCCACAAGCCTTTGATCACCAAGTCCAATAGTGCTGCTCGGCTAACGTGGTGCACAGAACGTCGACAGTGGACCGTTGAACAGTGGAAACAGGTTCTCTGGAGCGACAAATCAAGGTTCACCCTCTACTGCTCGGATGGCAGGATCTGGGTTTGGAGTCTGCCTGGTGAACGCCTCCTGCCGGAATTTATTGTGCCAACACTGTGAAGTTCGGTGGCAGTGGAATTATGCTATGGGGGTGTTTCTCCTGGTATGGCACGGGACCCTTGGTCGCAATTCCTGGTAGACTCAACGCCGAAAGCCCGAGAGCTACTGCACCATTTTGGATGACCATGCGCTTCCTATGTTGTGGAAGTTTTACGGGGTAGACCCATGTTACTTTTAGGATGACAGTGCCCCACCTGTCATGTTGCGAGGTCCACCATGGCTTGGTATGGTGACAATGGGGTTAATCGAATGGACTGTCCTACGCAGAGCCTGGTCCTTAACCCTATCGAGCACCTCTGGGACGAGTTGGAGCGTCGACTTAAGGGGTGCCCCCACCGTCAGAAATCAGTGAAGGAACTGACCTGTCTTCTCCAAGCCGAGTGGAAGAAAATGCCGCTAGCCATCGTACAATGCCTAGTTGAGAGTATGCCCTGGAGGGTCGCAGCTGTAATCGCCGCTCGTGGAGGCTCCACCAACTATTGAAGGTGAATAAACTTCGTTTTCCTTTGCTATCACAGGTGTCCAATTACTTGTTGGTAGATAGTGTATAAATTAATATTATTATTCATTTTGTTCACCTCTTTGGCGTTAATGGTTAAATTTGTAATCGTATATTCCACAGAGTATTAAGCTTAATATTTTGCGGAATATGCAGCTTGATTAGTCTGCCACAACTTCAGTTGCCTAGAAAACATTATCTATCAGATCTTGATCATCGTGGAAAATAGCCAAGAACAAAATCAAACTTCTGGAAAAAGAACGAAAGTTTGTTTATTTACTCATTTATTTATTTATTATTTGTTTTTTGTTTTTTGAAAATACGTTTTTATTCAGTTTCATATTTTTAATACAAAACTTGTTTATGGTGTGCTGCAATATACAATCAGTCAATCACTCTTGCAACTTTATTATTTGCAATTTTTAATGCTCTTTTAAAGATTTTAAATATGAATTAATTATATATGAATTCACAAAATTACTCAACGTATTGCACAAGTAAAGAGTTTATGAAATGCAAAAAAAAAAAAAAAAAACGTATATAATAAGTGCATATGGTCAATCAAACTTCAGTTTTAGCCCCTCCCAAAAAATCATGAATTGCCATGACTCTGCTCCATCTCCCCACACAGCATTTTCTTTGTTCCCGTATCCCTACGTGACGGGGAGACAGGATGGGTTGACAAGCAAAAATTACACTGGAGTAATATGGAACCAGCTTACCTAATGCCGAAAAATGAATTCCATTCTCCTGTTCTTCTTATTTGCAAATTTCTCTATTACCCTTGCATTGGAGTCTTTGATGATTGTCACCAATCTCTTTTCTGTGGAAAACATAGCCAAAGCGTTTAACCGATCCTGGGTCATAGTGTTCCTGAGAAACATCTTCTTCATTCGTTTGAGTGATAAAACGCACCTCTCAGGCTTTGCAGTTGTCATTGGTATTGTTATAATTATCCTGAGTAGAGTTGTAGTTTTCCAAAATGTGTCCTCTAAGTTGTTCTTCAAAATTAACTGCAGAAGAGAAATTGCTCCATCAATTTGGCGGAAGTCTTGCCTTTCGTAAAAAAACAGTCAATTCCGTTCAAAGTCTGTTTCTGTTCAGCACTGGGTAGTTTTCAATAGCCAGTTCAAACTTTTTTTCTGGAAATATTTTTGCATATGCAGGAAAATTTGTGGAATCCAGGAGTTTAGCAGCTTCGAGGTGATCGGAAGACTCAAATCGATGGAGTGTTTCTGTGATAATACAATCAGACTTCTTTAGCATCCGAAATTCTGTGCGATTTGTTGCGACGTCTCTTATTTTCCTGTTGAACGAGAAAGGCCGCTTTCATTTCTGTTGGAAGAGACTCTGTCACTACAAATTCTGTTTACGGCCCTCACAAAAGCACCAACACAATTTTTCACTTTCACTGTATCTGTCTTGCTTGAAGTTGGCTGTACAGCAAATCAATATGTGGTGGCATTCTGTGGAAAAAGGTTAGACAAAAAACAAATTCTTTGTCCTCTAAATTGTGACGGGAGTCCTAGCTTCCTGAACGGTTTTAGAAGAAACAGATTTTTCTAACTCAGCAAAGCATTCCAAAAATCCTTCTTGATTTTCATAAACTGCATTTGCAGTTTGCGATTTAAAATTCCATCTTGTTGCCAGTCCGCTAGGAATTCGTTGCACAATCGTGGTTTCCAGTGCTGACAGACCGGGAAAAAAAAAAAAAAAAAAAAAACACCCTAGTAGATTGATTTTTTGTGGCAGCTGTTTGTACAATTAAATTTAGCTGGTGAGCATAGCAGTGGATGTAGTGTGCAAGAGGAAAATGTTCCTTAATTTTTACTTGAACCCCATTTTGGGCACCACTCATCATGGAAGCTCCATCGTAAGTTTGTGCAATCATTTTATTTTCAGATCCCTTGGAGAAAATCTTTCTTAATTCTGCCAAAATGCACTGCGAAATTGAGTTTGCATTCTGCCTACTGGGTTTGATAAATCCCGAAAACCTCTCGTGCACAGATCCATATTTTTCATACCTATGAACAAGTGACATTTGTAAATGCTCTGAAATGTCCGTTGTCTCGTCAGCCATTAATGCTACAAATTTAGCTTCATCCATTTCCTGTTTAATGATTTTGTGACAGACTTCCAGCATGTAGTCCAACAATTCATTTTGAATTGTTTTTGAAGTGACTTTAAACACCGAGCTGCTTTGAATGTGTTGGCTTATGACACTATCCAAAGTGTCCACAAGACCTCGGAATATTTCATGATTATCGGATGTCTCAGTTTCATCATGACCTTGTAGTACCAACTTGAATGCACGACAGAACTTAATGCAATCTATTATTTTAGACAGAATATAGTGATTTCTTTCCACTAATTCATTGTGCTTTTGTATTGAGTCCTGATATGCCCGATTTAATTGTGTGGCTATATTCACTCTTCCAAATGCACTGAGGTCTAGTACACTGTTAATATGCTTTTTGCTTCCTGAATGTTTTTTATGTACTCGTTTAAGTGTCCGAGATCTTTTATTCCTCCTTTGGACCAAGAATCATTGCTTCCAAACTGTAAACAAGGAAAGCAAAAAGGAGCATTCCTCACTTCACAGCCATATATCCACGAATTGCTATTATATATCTTCCTACTGAATTGCCTCTTATATGAACGATCTTAGCCACATTTCGCCGTCTGAGCTATAACCAAATCTGGTGTTGGTCGACCTAAGGATTTTACTTCAATTTTTTCCTCTGAAGTTCTTGAAGAAAATGGTAGTTTCAACAAAGAATCTACTGAATTAATCGCAGTCTCCATCCATGAAATTAAAAGATTATGAAAACCACAGAATAAAGAATAAAAAAGTAGAAGCACAGCTAGATTTTAACTGACTGATCGAGCAAACATCATGAGAGCACAGAAACAATCAATCAGATAAGTTTTCCTTCTATTCTGTTGGTCAACTGCCCTGCCCCCAGTTCTGATAGGAGAATGAGGGGGATGGGGGTCTGTCTCAACACTGTTTGCTGCCGGCAATCTTCTATCGTGCTTAGAGAAATACAGCACGCTGGAAACCCTTGTGGCCAGCTTGAGAAGAGGGGTGTGGTGGGTAATTGAAAGTTGCTCATGGCCATCTTCAACCCCCAAACAACAACAAAAATATGGAGAAAAACAAAACAAAAAAACCCCGCATTATTCGTAAAAAATGGTAACAGTACACAAAAGTGACTTCATATTTTTTAGAAGTTTCCCAGTGAAATGTTCCTTTTCTTATTTTGTATAGTACTTTCTTGATACATAAATCAATGAAACACGCATTGCCTTTTATTAAAGCAAAATTTAAACTGAATATTGTTACTTGTCCTTGCTGGAAATTGAACTACATATTTCAATGACGTCTACAGTTGTTTTCACTTCAGCCTGAGGATCCGCAATATCACTTTTTAAACTTTAATTTTGCAGAAAATGCATGGTTTTCCCTTACTTCTTGCTATATCAAGAAACAAAGAGGGTGAGCATGTTCCCTTTTAATCAAAAAGAAGTTAAAGTTCAAAATCGGAACTTCAATTTTCCGTCGCAGTCTTTCGTTCTCCGTAAAGTCATTTTCTCTGCAGAATGAGCGAGTAGTAGCATTTTTGAACTTCAATAATTTCACTTTAAACAAAAGAAAATTGATGAATCGCGTTTTTCAGAGATGTTGTGGTGGCTCGGACAACTTTTTTGGGCGACCAGGCGATCATATTTTTCGGCCCCTGCCAGTAGGAGGGGTATCAACTTAACTTTTCCATAGCTAATGTGAGAGTCCTGGCAGTAACTTACTCTCTTTTTTTTATTTATTTATTTTTTTTTTTTTATAATGTAAGAAAAATTTTCCAGGTAACTAAACAAAAACAGTGTCAGTGTATTGTTGAAAAATTAAAATATCACTCTTAACCTAATTTTTGACCTAGCTGTCTAAAGAAAATTCAGTCATTAAAAGCTCCATTGAAAATTGAATTGTTTTCCAAACTATGCCTTGGAAGCACAAAATAAACCTCTAGTTAACCTGGAATATATATTTGAGCAAATCGTTTTGTGTCCCATGTGAATTTCTCTTGTCAGTGGTGGTGAAATCACCTTCTATTTACTGTTAGTTCTTAGGATTGTGCCTGTGGTGTTAATCCATTAAATTAAAAAAAAAAAAAATTCTTTTTGGTTTTGCTTGTTGGGGTAGACAATAGTGAATAACTTTTATGATTTTGAGAAGTTGTTTTCTTCGGGTGTACTTCGTAACTGTCCTACCCACTTTAAGATAGATCACCGGTCTTTTTTTTTTTTTTCCTCCTCTCTCTTTTTGAAAATGAATTTGCTGAACAGTTTTAACCAGCTATTGCAAATAAAAAACGAGAAGTAAGAAATTTCACCTTATCAGTAGTCTTGAGGGGGAAGAAAGTTTTCTAAAGCATTGAGCTTGCAGTTTTACACTGCAACACTGGATTTAAGGATTTCACGGTTGCCTTTTCTCATGGGATTTTAAAAATGTACAACTAAAAACCGAAAGAGCTTCTCAGGATTTACATACTAAAGATAAGATCTGAAATTACTCTGATGAATGACATTATCACTAAAATTTAAACAATTATTTAAGCCTTTTAATATAAAATATCAACATTTAAGCCTTTTTTTATCAAAGGTTAAATTAAATACTCTTTTATAGCAAATTTATTGGGATCAAAAATTTGATTTTTTGACATTATAACTGATAGATTTCATCCAAAGTGGAGTCATTATAGCTGAGTTCTGTTGTGTGTGAGTTTATGTGCATAGAGGGTTGTTTGTGTAATTATAAATTTGCATTTTAATCTTTTGAATTAGTGTTGAACTTTTTATCAATTTACTTCTGCATTTTTTAAAATTCTTTTTAGATTCGTGACAGCAGAAAATTAAAAAGAATGTCCAAGAAGCAGCTTAGAAGAATAGAAAAACGTGATACCATGATTGAAAATTAATGATGGAAATCAATCTTTTCACACTATTTGTCATGTATGATACTTGATTTACTGTTAAGTCCTTTCAGCTGAACATTAGCTTTGCAGTATATAGTTGGTGTACAGTTCCAGATCCAGAATCTTATTTTAGAAGGGAAAGGAGATTTCTTTGGTCTCACAGTCTAAAAAAGAGAGAAAGATACTGTGGAAGGGTTATATATATATATATAAAAAAAAAAAAAATAGCCCACGAATTAAGGATGCTGGTTCTTGAAAAAGCCACAAATGGTAACTTTCAGGATTTTCTGCAGTCCCTCCACCATATTCTAGAGCAATTTTTTGGCAAGGTTTTTTGATTTCCTGAAATATATATATATATATATATATATATATTTTGCACCCTTCGTTTTAAATTCTAAAATTTTTTCCTTAGTCTTCAGTTTTGCTCTTAAGTATATATATATATATATATATATATATATATATATATATATATATATATATATATATATATTTTGCCTGTGTTCTAAAAAATATGTTATTGGCATGTGTTCATAATTTCCTTGACTATATGTACACACACTCACACACACTCACACAGTAGATTCTGATTAATTGGGACACATTGGTGCTAGAGAACACTTTGGTTGTTCTTCAAGAATTGTCCCAGATAAACGGCTGCCCAGATTAATGGACTGCCCAATTAACCAGAATCTACTGTGTGTGGTAACTAATTTAACTAATAGCACTGCCTCTCCCCGGCATTCCACAACTTTGTATATACTTTTTCCATGAAAAAAATTGTTTTAAATTGCCAGGCTATTAGTGATAAAAGATTCAGTTTTGCTGCAACATTTACTTGCCAATTAGAATTGCTGTCTAAAATTGTATGTTTTCAGGAGGTGTTTCTAGCATTTGGAATAAAAATTTTCTGTTCGATCGTTTTTTAAAGAACAAAGAAACTGATGAAAAAATCCAATGCGTAACTGACATCCGTATATATCAGATTGCATGACTTACGCTTGAGAAAACAAAGGGTAAAAACAACAAGCAAACCCAAAAATAAAATAAAAAAACCCTCAAAACAAGACAGAAAGCAGTGTGATTGGGAACATCTTTGAAGTTTTTGTTTATGGTCCAATTGAGATATGTACTTCAACTTTGTTGCTCACACTATCTTATGCGGTCTTTAAAGTCCACCCTACATGGTGACCTTCTCTGTTGCCAGTGCTTTTTTCTGGAAAAAAGGTGCCGGTACTCACCATGAAGATATTACAGCAACTTCCACACTTTTAACATGTCCTCCGATATACCTTCGTCGTCTCTAGATCGCTTCTTGCTTTTGGTATCAACTGCAGAATGACTATCTCGGAGCAGCCACGAGTCCACATATTTGCTAGGGTTGAACTGAGTGAGAGGAGGTCCTACTATCCGGATGAACATCAGTGCAGAAGTTGTCTGTACAAGCAGAGATGACCTAGATGAAGTTACTATAAGATTCATCTGAGAGAGACCTCTTTCACATTCACTGGAAGATATTGCAATTGTGCTCAAAGTGTGCTTTAAATGAAATAGTATGTCTGGGACTTTATTTACTTGAAGATGCTCACGGAAACCATGAACTGCTTCTCTTTCATTTAAGCAGAATTTGCGTGCTAACTTTATAATTTCAGCTTCACCAAATGTCAGATGCTTCCCAGGATTTTCTGGCCAATACTTGGAATCTAAAATCTTGGCACATTCAGGCAAATCAGCATCATCTTCAAGCAAACTATTTCTTACAGCCTATTTCAGACTTATATAAAAAGCAGATGAACTTATTGCAGGACTGTGTATTTCATTTGTGTGGAGCTCAATCCCTTTGAACTTCATGTTCTTCTGACTTTGAAGTGACATACTGTAGTATGGACCAGGATTTTCAATTATTTCCTCAAAAATTGAACTGCATTATTTATCTTCCTGTCTGCTTTGTACAAGTCAATATTTCTCTCTTGTAAATCTAGACTTAGTTTAACACATAAGGCCCAAATCAAGAACAAACTCGCATGACGTTATTTTTCTTAAAGGGCCCTCATAAAGACATCAATCTGTTTTGCTTCTGCTGTCTTCTTTTGCCTCCTGAAGGTGATGGACGAGGTCTTCAAAGTCTTGCCACACTGCAGAAACAGTGCGAAAGCTAGATGTAACCCAGGAGTGCTTAAAATCCTGCCAGATTTAAGAAGTTGAAGTTCTAGATCACTGCACATTCCTGTAGTTCCCTAGCATTCTTAGGTGAAGCATGATAAGTCACATAAAGTTCCTCCATGAAACTCTTAGTGATTCACTCCTGTCACGTTGTTCACTGTTGTGTCACTGACAGACAATTCAAGGTGATGGCCTAGCACAATGCTAGAAAATAACACTAGGAAACTTATCTTGCATTAGCCTCAATTTGTGTACACAGTACCATCTGCTGGAACAATGCATTTTGCTGTCAATAAATTGCAATTTTTTAACACCTTAAAAAAAAAAAAAAAGAAAAAAGGTGCCAGTACTCCGTACCATTGCGCACCGCCAGAAAAAAAAAGCACTGCCAATTGCTAACGATACCAGATAATACTAAAGAACAGAACACAGCACATGTACTACTTTTCATGATCAAACAAAATCTCTTTACACTTCTGCTACGAGCTTTCCGTGCTTTTGAACCTCTAGTTTTTTCTGATGAATCTAGAAATGGCCGCCTGGTAACACAGTTGTCTAAGCGTTGGCTTCTGATAATTTGTCCAAGATGGGTCCAGGTTTGAATCTCGGTGAGGCATGGATGTTATGTTTGACTCACAGCACTGGCTTTCTCCGTTCCCTAGAACCAGCGCCCCTAAATTGGGGACGGGTGACTGCTTATAGCCCACTGAGTTCCTCACCGTAGTCGTTAAACCTATAAAAAAAAAAAAAAAGTTGGAAACAAACATTTTATCTCTAAATCACAGCAGATTTAAATTGTTATAAAAACTTACGAAAATTTTGTGCATTTTTAATTTTTTTTTAAGTAAGCATGTTGTGAGCTTAGCCATTTAACAAGAAGAAACTGCTTTATGTTTGGGTAACCCCCGCCCCCAAATTGGATCTATTCCTTGCTAGTGACAGACAAGTAAACAAGATCCACCTTGCAAACTGTTGCTGTTTTAACACATCAGAGCGACCAAGGCTGATGTTCAACCAAAAGATTTTACTGTAAATGAAATATGCATAATAAATAATTAAGCATTTGAACTATTTCCATCATTAATTTTCAATATATTGTTATTGCATGAAACAATTGTTGGATGAGAAAGACATGTCAATTAAATGACAATGAAGAAAATAATTGTTCTTTCTCTTAAATCCCATATGTGAAAAAAAGGGTCGTTATTTATTAATATAAGACCCAGAATGTTGTATAAAAATTGCTTGACTCAGCATTAAGGCCTCAACTGAAGTTGTTGAATTTTAATAAGAAATACATCAGGCCACAATATTTGAACACAGAGTTTTGTCTGTAGAAAGAATGCTTGTAGAAAATTTGACACCTTCTCCCCTCCCCCTTCCAAACCTTGACTTCCAAGAAGTTTCTTTGGGGATGGAGTGGACACCTTGGATGTCAAGGAAATATCTCTTATTAAGCAGGAACTAAAATAAAGTAGATCCCCTTGCCCTCCACAAGTCTACATACATATCGCGAAGCTGTTCTCTGAGATTCAGAGGTTAGCTCCACAAAGAAATAATATCAATATCGCTTTCTTAGACAACTAATAGTTTACAATAAATCGGGAGCATATAACTTAGGCTATGGGCCATAAAAGGCTGCCGCCCGGTGGCGTAGTGGTCTAAGCGATGGCCTCTGATCATTCGTCCGAAAGGGGTCCGGGTTCGAATCCCGGTGAGGCATGGATGTTGTGTTTGTCTTACGGCACTGTCTCTCTCCCTTCCTTGAAACTAGTGACCCTAAATTAAGGACGGGCGACTTTTTATAGCCCATTGAGTTGCTCACGGTGGTCGTTAAACCTTCAATCAAAAAAAGAAAAGAAAGGCGTGGGCATAGTCACAGACATTCACTTGAGACAGTGGAGAACAAAACTAATATGAATCATCAATGGACTCTCAGGCCACTCTCAAACGAAGAGATGACATGAGTAACAGAAAATACACAGGACACTAATCATGGCTAAAAGTCAAGCAAGAGTCGAAGGGCTCACATCCTTGAAGGCAGTAGATTCACGAGAAACTAGAGCTGGAAGGTTTGAGTAATAAGGATCTCTGTATAAAGCACGTTTAAACCAATGGTGAAAAGCCAGGACATGAATCAAAGTCTTGGTGCGAAGGAACTCTAGGAAAAGCCACAGTCTGGAACGTCGAGTCGTAGAACATGTACACGATAGGGAAGCATTAGCAGCAGAAGTCGGGGAAGATGACGGAGGAACATGTTGTTGTACGGGTATAGAAGCACTGGCATGAACAATCGGTGAGACAGGAACATTATGGCAAGAGAGGACAGAAAAAGGTGAATCGATGCACTTTGGACTTGACCAGGTCACTAGGGGATAAATGACACTGCGATTTTGAAGAAGTGGGAGATAAAATACAACTGGAAGACTGGCTCCGTAGAAATGAAGAGCGGAACCACTGAAGTAGAGACCATACCCATACATTGAGATAAAGTAAATGGACGATGTCATCGCTGCCGCCCCGGTGGCGCAGTGGTCTAAGGCGCTGGCCTCTGATCGTTCGTCCGTAAGGGGTCCGGGTTCGAATCCCGGTCAGGCATGGATGTTGTGTTTGTCTTACGGCACTGGCTTTCTCCCTTCCCTGGAGCCAGTGACCCTAAATTAGGGACGGGCGACTGTTGCTCACGGTGGTCGTTAAACCTCCAATCAAAAAAAAAAAAAATGTCATCGCTCTTTCCACGTTATTTTTATAAACAACGCATAGCGACTGAAAAATTGTGTTCCGGCACCGCTGGGATCGAACCCCAGAACTCTCGATAACTAGTCGAGTGCGTTCGCATTTACGCTACGGCGCCAACAATTCTCAGCGCCATGCGTGGTTTATCAGTCAGCATCTGACTACACGAATCCGTATTGATGGTCTCAGCAACTGAGATGTCATCTGGTGGCATTTAACGCAACAGCTATTTAATTGTAGCTGATAAATTCAAAGGGCGATGGAAATGGTTAATATATATCAAACACGTGGAGCCGCCCCGGTGGCGCAGTGGTCTAAGGCGTTGGCCTCTGATCATTCGTCGGAAGGGGTCCGGGTTCGAATCCCGGTCAGGCATGGATGTTGTGTTTGTCTTACGGCACTGGCTCTCTCCCTTCCCTGGAACCAGTGACTCTAAATTAGGGACGGGCGACTGCTTATAGCCCATTGAGTTGCTCACGGTGGTCGTTAAACCTCAAAAAAAAAAAAAAAAAAAAAAAAACAAACACGTGGAGACAATGTAAATGGACAGTCGCTATGCGTTGTTTATAAAATAACGTGGAAAGAGCGATGACATCGTCCATTTACATTGTCTCCACGTGTTAGATATATATTAACCATTTCCATCGCCGCCCCGGTGGCGCAGTGGTCTAAGGCGCTGGCCCCTGATCATTCGTCCGTAAGGGGTCCGGGTTCGAATCCCGGTCAGGCATGGATGTTGTGTTTGTCTTACGGCACTGGCTCTCTCCCCCTTCCCTGGAACCAGTGACCCTAAATTAGGGACGGGCGACTGCTTATAGCCCATTGAGTTGCCCATTGCTCACGGTGGTCGTTAAACCTCCAATCAATAACAATAACCATTTCCATCGCCCTTTGAATTTATCAGCTACAATTTTTTTTTTTTTTGATTGGAGGTTTAACGACCACCGTGAACAACTCAATGGGCTATAAGCAGTCGCCCGTCCCTAATTTAGGGTCACTGGTTCCAGGGAAGGGAGAGAGCCAGTGCCGTAAGACAAACACAACATCCATGCCTCACCGGGATTCGAACCCGGACCCCTTTCGGACGAATGATCAGAGGCCAACGCCTTAGACCACTGCGCCACCGGGGCGGCCAGCTACAATTAAATAGCTTTTGCGTTAAATGCCACCAGATGACATCTCAGTTGCTGAGACCATCAATACGGATTCGTGTAGTCAGATGCTGACTGATAAACCACGCATGGCGCTGAGAATTGTTGGCGCCGTAGCGTAAATGCGAACGCACTCGACTAGTTATCGAGAGTTCTGGGGTTCGATCCCAGCGGTGCCGGAACACAATTTTTCAGTCGCTATGCGTTGTTTATAAAATAACGTGGAAAGAGCGATGACATCGTCCATTTACATTGTCTCCACGTGTTTGATATATATTAACCATACATTGAGACGAAGGGGATATAACAAGGATTGGGCAGAAGATGAAGGCGTGCACAGTAGAGTGGGGACATCCAGGAGAGCTGTCGGTAGTAGATGCTCAGGGAAAATATCCTCCGGAGAAACACGTGAAATAAAAGAATCCAGAGACTAGAACACACCACTCGAAACCGAAAGACAGAAGGAAAATTCTACAAAGATGTGGATGGTAAATAATAGTCGCACGTATCCGGCAAAGCAGAAGGGCGAATGGAAGACAAAATTCCGTGCTGGACAAGAACTGTGGTGACAGGCAGTTTACAAGTAAAGCAATGATAGTCTGTAAAAACATTTACTGTACCAGTGTGTGGACCACAGATGACGTGGAAGGCTGTTTGGTAGAACCGGAGACAAACTTATACGTGTGAGACAATGTGATGACGTGGAAGGCTGTTTGGTAGAACCGGAGACAAACTTATACGTGTGAGAAATTGCAAACAAACTTTGGTCGCCAACTGAAATAGCTCGACTTGAGCAAGGATGGGAAAATATAAAATATACAGTCACTGAACTGGCGGTGTGCGTAATGGCATCAGGGGGTACTATCTGATGAAGTGTAGAACTGTAAGCTTGGTATGTGGGAGAGCTGTATATTTTACTCCAAGAAGCAAGGAAAGACTGGTTGGCGAGGACTCCAATAAATGAGCTGTTAAAGTAGAGCCAGCCGCGCAGTTTTCTAAGCGATGGCCTGTGATCATTCGTCCAAAAGGGGTCCAGGTTCGAATCCCGTCAGGCATGGATGTTGCGTTTGTCTCACGGCACTGGCTCTCTCCCTTCCCTGGAACCAGTGACCCTAAATTAGGGACGGGAGACTGCTTATAGCCCATTGAGTTGCTCACGCTGGTGTCGTTAAACCTCCAGTCAAAAAAAGTACGAGAAATCTGGAAACCCAATTCAGTAGAGAGGATCTGAGGCGAAGGCAGTGATTGTAGGCAAAGTAGATGAGTTGAGCTGTCAAATTGAATATGCGGAGGAAAGCAGTAGACAGTTTAGTCTTCGAATGTAGATCGCCGCCTCGGTGGCCTCTGATCATTCGTCCGAAAGGGGTCCGGGTTTGAATCCCGGTAAGGCATGGATGTTGTCTTACGGCACTGGCTCTGTCCCTTCCCTGGAACCAGTGACCCTAAATTAGGGACGGGCGACTGCTTATAGCCCATTGGATTGCTCACGGTGGTCGTTAAAAATTCCAATCAAATGAAGATCAAAGCAGCACAATCAAGTAAAATGTAAGACAAATTAGATAGCAAAGGCACAGAAAAAATCGAAATGCGATGGTAAAATGCAAGGTTATGACGTCACTGAAAGAACACTAAACGAAAAGTGGAGCAGGCCATGACGTCACCCAAGGACCACTATCAAAGGGTGACGCGAGCGGGAAGGAGTGTAGATAACAAGAAGATAAGCTTAGAACAAGGAGGTTATATTACTGGAGACACCACTCTTATCCACTCAGTGGTGACCGCCATAAGTCACAGGCCGTGCTGCAAATGACGTCATGAGCAGGCACGACGCAGCCGCAGAAAAGAAGCTGCTTTGAAACCAATGGAACAAAAGCTTCTAAGCGTATAAACATAAAATGAGTAATTCAATAATCTTTATCAATGATGCACAAGCTTACTGTTTGGCGCAGTGGTCTCCGGCGCTGGCCTCTGATCATTCGTCCGTAAGGGATCCGGGTTCGAATCCCGGTCAGGCATGGATGTTGTGTTTGTCTTACGGCACTGGCTCTCTCCCTTCCCTGGAACCAGTGACCCTAAATTAGGGACGGGCGACTGCTTATAGCCCATTGAGTTGCTCATGGTGGTCGTTAAACCTCCAGTCAAAAAAAAAGCTTACTGTTTTATCAACTGTATAATTTAGTTCGTTTTTGCCTGCTTGTGACGTCATACCACAGATTAGTTGTGACCTATGGCGGCAGAGCCAGTGGTGTCTCCAGTAATATAACCTTGGCTTAGAAGGCAACTGATCGGAAGAGCTGGTGCAGAAACAAGGAAGTCAAGGCGAGTCACGACAGGCAATAGTAAACAGACGTACCGAGATAAATATTGGAGAACTATCAATGAAATATTCATTTACCAGCGCAGAAAATGAGCTGGGAAGAATGCAAACAGCGTATTACATGAACGAGGTGCACTAAACAGGAAGAGCAGGCACTAGAAACTGAACACAGGGCGCATACTTCAGTACGCAGTAGGACGTAGTCAGCAGGTAATATTTCATGGAATAACATAAATACGCGCATTCCGCCTCGGAGAAGTAGTGAGTAATAGAGCACAAAAGACAGGAGCAATAGGCACTTTAACCGAGCAAACGGCTAAAATTGAGGAGCTCGAGAAGACACTTGCATAAAAGAGAGTAAAGAAATACAAACTACTAGATAATTTTTACTTTTGCTGTATCAAACGTCTTCCATTTACTGCAATCTTGACATAGGCGCAGTGGTCTAAATGATGGCCTCTGATCATTCGTCCGTAAGGAGTCCGGGTTCGAATCCCGGTCAGGCATGGATGTTGTGTTTGTCTTAAGGCACTGGCTCTCTCCCTTCCCTGGAACCAGCGACCCTTAATTAGGGACAAGCGACTGCTTATAGCCCATTGAGTTGCTCACGGTGGTCGTTAAACCTCCAATCAAAAAAATCTTGACATACGACTCGGGCTTCACTGATATCCCTCGCACGTTGTACACAAGACATACTTCATACTCAATCTTTTTCTCATGCAGACACCTGAATCTGATCCACTTGGGCGCAGTGGTCTAAGCGATGGCCTCTGACCATTCGTCCGAAAGGGGGCCGGGTTCGAATCCCGGTGAGGCATGGATGATGTGTTTGTCTTACGGCACTGGCTCTCTCCCTTCCCTGGGACCTGTGACCCTGAACTAGGGACGGGCGACTTATAGCCCTTTGAGTTTCTCACGGTGGTCGTTAAACCTGCAATAATAAAAAAAAAGAATCTGATCCTCCCATGTCTTCTTTTTTTTTTATTGGATTTTTGACGACCACCGTGAGCAACTCAATGGGCTATAAACAGCCGCCCGTCCCTAATTTAGGGTCACTGGTTCCAGGGAAGGGAGAGAGCCAGTGCCGTAAGACAAACACAACATCCATGCCTGACCGGGATTTTTTGGTTGGAAGTTTAACGACCACCTTGAGCAACTCAATGGGCTATAAGCAGTCGCCCGTCCATAATTTAGGGTCACTGGTTCCGGGGAAGGGAGAGAGCCCGTGCCGTAAGACAAAACCCATGCCTCACCGGGATTCGAACCAGGACCCCGTTCGGACGAATGATCAGAGGCCATCGCGGCAGCTCCCATGTCTTCCTTGGCCTTCCTCTGCCACTTAGGCCAAAAAGATTTTATTAGTAAGCATCTCATCACTCATTCTTCCAACATATCCAAACAACCAAAGCGCCGCCCCGGTGGCGCAGTGATCTCTGATCATTCGTCGGAAGGGGTCCGGGTTCGAATCCCGGTGAGGCATGGATGTTGTGTTTGTCTTACGGCACTGACTCTCTCCCTTCCCTGGAACCAGTGACCCTAAATTAGGGACGGGCGACTGCTTATAGCCCATTGAGTTGCTCACGGTGGTCGTTAAACCTCCATTCAAAAAAAAATCATGGATAGAAATATTTGTTGAGGAAAATGGCAACAATTTTTTTTTTTTTTGGATTGGAGGTTTAACGACCACAGTGAGCAACTCAAAGGGCATATAAGCAGTCGCCTGTCCCTAATTTAGGGTCACTGGTTCCAGGGGAATGAGAGAGCCAGTGCCGTAAGACAAACACAACATCCATGCCTGACCGGGATTTTTTTTTTTTATTTGGAAGTTTAACGACCACCGTGAGCAACTCAATGGGCTATAAGCAGTCGCCCGTCCCTAGTTTAGGGTCACTGGTTCCAGGGAAGGGAGAGAGTCAGTGCCGTAAGACAAACAACATCCATGCCTCACCAGGATTCGAACCCGGACCCCGTTCGGACGAATGATCAGAGGCCATCGGTTCGAATACCGGTCAGCCACCGCGGCGGCTGACCGGTATTCGAACCTGGACCCCTTACGGACGAATGATCATAGGCCAGCGCCTTAGACCACTGCGCCACCGGGGCGGCAAACACTTGTTTATAGCATGTGGTTCTACCATGAAGCTTTTCAAATTGGCTGTAGTGAAGCTCTCAATTTTACGTTTTTGGTAGTGTTAGCATGTGATAATAGTGTGAAGTGAGATAATATATTTTTTTAATTTTGTAGGGGTTTTTTTTTCAGAATTTTAACTAATATCGTATTTGTTTAAAGTGTAATGCCGTACTTTTTAAGTGATGTCTCAACGAACGTATCTGTCCAGTTCTACTAAAAAGAAATTAAAGACCAAAAAGAAGAACCTACCAAAAAACTGTAGGAGTGCTGTTAAAAGTATTCTGTTATGGTCAGTCAGAAACCAGATATTTCTGAGAATAAAATGTGCACCAAGTAATGAACATTGTAAAGATTTCGATGCATCAGCGAAGCAATCTGAAGACTGATTCATTTTTGATCGTTTTTATTTTTTTATTTCAAGAAAAGGGGATTTTGCCATTAAATATGAATCGTGAAAACAATCACCAACTAAAACTTTTTTAATGATGGTGTTAGATGGACATAAAACTTATCTTCGGCCTCTGATCATTCGTCCGAAAGGGGTCCGGGTTCGAATCCCGGTGAGGCATGGATGTTGTGTTTGTCTTACGGCACTGGCTCTCTCCCTTCCCTGGAACCAGTGACCCTAAATTAGGGACGGGCGACTGCTTATAGCCCATTGAGTTGCTCACGGTGGTCGTTAAACCTCCAATCAAAAAAAATAAAAAAAAATAAAACTTATCTTCATGTCGCAGCAAAATAAGTTTTTGTAGCGGAACATGGTTTGAGAACTGTCGATTGCCTTTAATAAAATAACCCCGAAAATGTGATTTGTGAACCATATTTGGCGATTTATCATTAACGTGCTAACAGAAAAGTAGCGTTTATTTTTAGTAAATACTATTATGCATATTAAGGAGTAAATCTGGATTTTTAATTCATTATACCTAGTATATTGTTATTTAAAAGTGTCTCGCTTTTGTTTGCATATGGCTTTGAAACATTACCCTTTAAGTTTCATACATCTGCGTGTCTTTCAGTGACAGAGTAAAAATATGATGTGAGGGGGCCACATGTAGACCTCTGCCCAGGGCCCCGAGTTATCATGATCGGGTTCTCGTAACACTTTGTAAGGGATTACTTCTTACAGCTTAAACTACCATCGGTTCATCATTTCCATTAAATTTATGGTAAACTAGAGGTTTTAAATTATATCAATGGGAGGATAGTTATTTGCTTCGTAACTGATACTATAAAACAAAAACAAAAATATTCCGGAGTAATTAATGTTACAGCTGTAAGCTCTGCGGCTGCGGGGAAGTACAAGTGGGCCGCCCTGGTGGCGCAGTGGTCTAAGCCGCTGGCCTCTGATCATTCGTCCGTAAGGGCCCGGGTTCGAATCCCGTCAGGCATCTATGTTGTGTTCGTCTTACGGCACTGTCTCTCTCTCTTCCCTGGAACCAGTGACCCTAAATTAGGGACGGGCGACTGCTTATAGCCCATTGAGTTGCTCACGGTGGTCGTTAAACCTCGAATAAAAAAAAAGTACAAGTGGTGTCAATGCTCGTTTATTACAAGCCACATTGGCTATAAAGTTGACTAGTATGTGGTATGTGTTTTAATGTTTGACTACTAGAAAAACTGCTTGCAAAAAATATTTACCAGCAAATATTCTTTTCAACTGTTGACTGAAACTTTTAATCGAGGGGGCCCCAGACATGGGATGTGCACAGGGCCTCGACTGACCTAAGTCGGGCCCTGCACATCCTCCATAAGTAACGCATTTCTCCAGCACACAAACTTCCAAAATGTTTTATTCTGAGCGATAGTTACAGAAAATGAAGTCGGTAGGCGGCATGTGCCTTTACAATGCCTGAAATCATAATAACAGGAGTCAGATATATACAGCCGCCCCGGTGACGCAGTGGTCTAAGGCGCTAGCCTCTGATCATTCGTCCGAAAGGGGTCCGGGTTCGAATCCCGGTGAGGCATGGATGTTGTGTTTGTCTTACGGCACTGTCTCTCTCCCTTCCTTGAAACTAGTGACCCTAAATTAGGGACGGGCGACTTTTTATAGCCCATTGAGTTGCTCACGGTGGTCGTTAAACCTTCAATCAAAAAAAGAAAAAAAGGCGTGGGCATAGTCACAGACATTCACTTGAGACAGTGGAGAACAAAACTAATATGAATCATCAATGGACTCTCAGGCCACTCTCAAACGAAGAGATGACATGAGTAACAGAAAATACACAGGACACTAATCATGGCTAAAAGTCAAGCAAGAGTCGAAGGGCTCACATCCTTGAAGGCAGTAGATTCACGAGAAAGTAGAGCTGGAAGGTTTGAGTAATAAGGATCTCTGTATAAAGCACGTTTAAACCAATGGTGAAAAGCCAGGACATGAATCAAAGTCTTGGTGCGAAGGAACTCTAGGAAAAGCCACAGTCTGGAACGTCGAGTCGTAGAACATGTACACGATAGGGAAGCATTAGCAGCAGAAGTCGGGGAAGATGACGGAGGAACATGTTGTTGTACGGGTATAGAAGCACTGGCATGAACAATCGGTGAGACAGGAACATTATGGCAAGAGAGGACAGAAAAAGGTTAATCGATGCACTTTGGACTTGACCAGGTCACTAGGGGATAAATGACACTGCGATTTTGAAGAAGTGGGAGATAAAATACAACTGGAAGACTGGCTCCGTAGAAATGAAGAGCGGAACCACTGAAGTAGAGACCATACCCATACATTGAGATAAAGTAAATGGACGATGTCATCGCTGCCGCCCCGGTGGCGCAGTGGTCTAAGGCGCTGGCCTCTGATCGTTCGTCCGTAAGGGGTCCGGGTTCGAATCCCGGTCAGGCATGGATGTTGTGTTTGTCTTACGGCACTGGCTTTCTCCCTTCCCTGGAGCCAGTGACCCTAAATTAGGGACGGGCGACTGTTGCTCACGGTGGTCGTTAAACCTCCAATCAAAAAAAAAAAAATGTCATCGCTCTTTCCACGTTATTTTTATAAACAACGCATAGCGACTGAAAAATTGTGTTCCGGCACCGCTGGGATCGAACCCCAGAACTCTCGATAACTAGTCGAGTGCGTTCGCATTTACGCTACGGCGCCAACAATTCTCAGCGCCATGCGTGGTTTATCAGTCAGCATCTGACTACACGAATCCGTATTGATGGTCTCAGCAACTGAGATGTCATCTGGTGGCATTTAACGCAACAGCTATTTAATTGTAGCTGATAAATTCAAAGGGCGATGGAAATGGTTAATATATATCAAACACGTGGAGACAATGTAAATGGACAGTCGCTATGCGTTGTTTATAAAATAACGTGGAAAGAGCGATGACATCGTCCATTTACATTGTCTCCACGTGTTAGATAAATATTAACCATTTCCATCGCCGCCCCGGTGGCGCAGTGGTCTAAGGCGCTGGCCCCTGATCATTCGTCCGTAAGGGGTCCGGGTTCGAATCCCGGTCAGGCATGGATGTTGTGTTTGTCTTACGGCACTGGCTCTCTCCCCTTCCCTGGAACCAGTGTCCCTAAATTAGGGACGGGCGACTGCTTATAGCCCATTGAGTTGCCCATTGCTCACGGTGGTCGTTAAACCTCCAATCAATAACAATAACCATTTCCATCGCCCTTTGAATTTATCAGCTACAATTTTTTTTGATTGGAGGTTTAACGACCACCGTGAACAACTCAATGGGCTATAAGCAGTCGCCCGTCCCTAATTTAGGGTCACTGGTTCCAGGGAAGGGAGAGAGCCAGTGCCGTAAGACAAACACAACATCCATGCCTCACCGGGATTCGAACCCGGACCCCTTTCGGACGAATGATCAGAGGCCAACGCCTTAGACCACTGCGCCACCGGGGCGGCCAGCTACAATTAAACAGCTTTTGCGTTAAATGCCACCAGATGACATCTCAGTTGCTGAGACCATCAATACGGATTCGTGTAGTCAGATGCTGACTGATAAACCACGCATGGCGCTGAGAATTGTTGGCGCCGTAGCGTAAATGCGAACGCACTCGACTAGTTATCGAGAGTTCTGGGGTTCGATCCCAGCGGTGCCGGAACACAATTTTTCAGTCGCTATGCGTTGTTTATAAAATAACGTGGAAAGAGCGATGACATCGTCCATTTACATTGTCTCCACGTGTTTGATATATATTAACCATACATTGAGACGAAGGGGATATAACAAGGATTGGGCAGAAGATGAAGGCGTGCACAGTAGAGTGGGGACATCCAGGAGAGCTGTCGGTAGTAGATGCTCAGGGAAAATATCCTCCGGAGAAACACGTGAAATAAAAGAATCCAGAGACTAGAACACACCACTCGAAACCGAAAGACAGAAGGAAAATTCTACAAAGATGTGGATGGTAAATAATAGTCGCACGTATCCGGCAAAGCAGAAGGGCGAATGGAAGACAAAATTCCGTGCTGGACAAGAACTGTGGTGACAGGCAGTTTACAAGTAAAGCAATGATAGTCTGTAAAAACATTTACTGTACCAGTGTGTGGACCACAGATGACGTGGAAGGCTGTTTGGTAGAACCGGAGACAAACTTATACGTGTGAGACAATGTGATGACGTGGAAGGCTGTTTGGTAGAACCGGAGACAAACTTATACGTGTGAGAAATTGCAAACAAACTTTGGTCGCCAACTGAAATAGCTCGACTTGAGCAAGGATGGGAAAATATAAAATATACAGTCACTGAACTGGCGGTGTGCGTAATGGCATCAGGGGGTACTATCTGATGAAGTGTAGAACTGTAAGCTTGGTATGTGGGAGAGCTGTATATTTTACTCCAAGAAGCAAGGAAAGACTGGTTGGCGAGGACTCCAATAAATGAGCTGTTAAAGTAGAGCCAGCCGCGCAGTTTTCTAAGCGATGGCCTGTGATCATTCGTCCAAAAGGGGTCCAGGTTCGAATCCCGTCAGGCATGGATGTTGCGTTTGTCTCACGGCACTGGCTCTCTCCCTTCCCTGGAACCAGTGACCCTAAATTAGGGACGGGAGACTGCTTATAGCCCATTGAGTTGCTCACGCTGGTGTCGTTAAACCTCCAGTCAAAAAAAAGTACGAGAAATCTGGAAACCCAATTCAGTAGAGAGGATCTGAGGCGAAGGCAGTGATTGTAGGCGAAGTAGATGAGTTGAGCTGTCAAATTGAATATGCGGAGGAAAGCAGTAGACAGTTTAGTCTTCGAATGTAGATCGCCGCCTCGGTGGCCTCTGATCATTCGTCCGAAAGGGGTCCGGGTTTGAATCCCGGTAAGGCATGGATGTTGTCTTACGGCACTGGCTCTGTCCCTTCCCTGGAACCAGTGACCCTAAATTAGGGACGGGCGACTGCTTATAGCCCATTGAATTGCTCACGGTGGTCGTTAAAAATTCCAATCAAATGAAGATCAAAGCAGCACAATCAAGTAAAATGTAAGACAAATTAGATAGCAAAGGCACAGAAAAAATCGAAATGCGATGGTAAAATGCAAGGTTATGACGTCACTGAAAGAACACTAAACGAAAAGTGGAGCAGGCCATGACGTCACCCAAGGACCACTATCAAAGGGTGACGCGAGCGGGAAGGAGTGTAGATAACAAGAAGATAAGCTTAGAACAAGGAGGTTATATTACTGGAGACACCACTCTTATCCACTCAGTGGTGACCGCCATAAGTCACAGGCCGTGCTGCAAATGACGTCATGAGCAGGCACGACGCAGCCGCAGAAAAGAAGCTGCTTTGAAACCAATGGAACAAAAGCTTCTAAGCGTATAAACATAAAATGAGTAATTCAATAATCTTTATCAATGATGCACAAGCTTACTGTTTGGCGCAGTGGTCTCCGGCGCTGGCCTCTGATCATTCGTCCGTAAGGGATCCGGGTTCGAATCCCGGTCAGGCATGGATGTTGTGTTTGTCTTACGGCACTGGCTCTCTCCCTTCCCTGGAACCAGTGACCCTAAATTAGGGACGGGCGACTGCTTATAGCCCATTGAGTTGCTCATGGTGGTCGTTAAACCTCCAGTCAAAAAAAAAAAAGCTTACTGTTTTATCAACTGTATAATTTAGTTCGTTTTTGCCTGCTTGTGACGTCATACCACAGATTAGTTGTGACCTATGGCGGCAGAGCCAGTGGTGTCTCCAGTAATATAACCTTGGCTTAGAAGGCAACTGATCAGAAGAGCTGGTGCAGAAACAAGGAAGTCAAGGCGAGTCACGACAGGCAATAGTAAACAGACGTACCGAGATAAATATTGGAGAACTATCAATGAAATATTCATTTACCAGCGCAGAAAATGAGCTGGGAAGAATGCAAACAGCGTATTACATGAACGAGGTGCACTAAACAGGAAGAGCAGGCACTAGAAACTGAACACAGGGCGCATACTTCAGTACGCAGTAGGACGTAGTCAGCAGGTAATATTTCATGGAATAACATAAATACGCGCATTCCGCCTCGGAGAAGTAGTGAGTAATAGAGCACAAAAGACAGGAGCAATAGGCACTTTAACCGAGCAAACGGCTAAAATTGAGGAGCTCGAGAAGACACTTGCATAAAAGAGAGTAAAGAAATACAAACTACTAGATAATTTTTACTTTTGCTGTATCAAACGTCTTCCATTTACTGCAATCTTGACATAGGCGCAGTGGTCTAAATGATGGCCTCTGATCATTCGTCCGTAAGGAGTCCGGGTTCGAATCCCGGTCAGGCATGGATGTTGTGTTTGTCTTACGGCACTGGCTCTCTCCCTTCCCTGGAACCAGCGACCCTTAATTAGGGACGAGCGACTGCTTATAGCCCATTGAGTTGCTCACGGTGGTTGTTAAACCTCCAATCAAAAAAAAATCTTGACATACGACTCGGGCTTCACTGATATCCCTCGCACGTTGTACACAAGACATACTTCATACTCAATCTTTTTCTCATGCAGACACCTGAATCTGATCCACTTGGGCGCAGTGGTCTAAGCGATGGCCTCTGACCATTCGTCCGAAAGGGGGCCGGGTTCGAATCCCGGTGAGGCATGGATGATGTGTTTGTCTTACGGCACTGGCTCTCTCCCTTCCCTGGGACATGTGACCCTGAACTAGGGACGGGCGACTTATAGCCCTTTGAGTTTCTCACGGTGGTCGTTAAACCTGCAATAATAAAAAAAAAGAATCTGATCCTCCCATGTCTTCTTTTTTTTTATTGGATTTTTGACGACCACCGTGAGCAACTCAATGGGCTATAAACAGCCGCCCGTCCCTAATTTAGGGTCACTGGTTCCAGGGAAGGGAGAGAGCCAGTGCCGTAAGACAAACACAACATCCATGCCTGACCGGGATTTTTTTTTGGTTGGAAGTTTAACGACCACCTTGAGCAACTCAATGGGCTATAAGCAGTCGCCCGTCCATAATTTAGGGTCACTGGTTCCGGGGAAGGGAGAGAGCCCGTGCCGTAAGACAAAACCCATGCCTCACCGGGATTCGAACCAGGACCCCGTTCGGACGAATGATCAGAGGCCATCGCGGCAGCTCCCATGTCTTCCTTGGCCTTCCTCTGCCACTTAGGCCAAAAGGATTTTATTAGTAAGCATCTCATCACTCATTCTTCCAACATATCCAAACAACCAAAGCGCCGCCCCGGTGGCGCAGTGGTCTAAGGCGTTGGCCTCTGATCATTCGTCGGAAGGGGTCCGGGTTCGAATCCCGGTGAGGCATGGATGTTGTGTTTGTCTTACGGCACTGACTCTCTCCCTTCCCTGGAACCAGTGACCCTAAATTAGGGACGGGCGACTGCTTATAGCCCATTGAGTTGCTCACGGTGGTCGTTAAACCTCCATTCAAAAAAAAAATCACGGATAGAAATATTTGTTGAGGAAAATGGCAACAATTTTTTTTTTTTTGGATTGGAGGTTTAACGACCACAGTGAGCAACTCAAAGGGCATATAAGCAGTCGCCCGTCCCTTATTTAGGGTCACTGGTTCCAGGGGAGGGAGAGAGCCAGTGCCGTAAGACAAACACAATATCCATGCCTGACCGGGATTTTTTTTTTTTTATTTGGAAGTTTAACGACCACCGTGAGCAACTCAATGGGCTATAAGCAGTCGCCCGTCCCTAATTTAGGGTCACTGGTTCCAGGGAAGGGAGAGAGCCAGTGCCGTAAGACAAACACAACATCCATGCCTCACCAGGATTCGAACCCGGACCCCGTTCGGACGAATGATCAGAGGCCATCGGTTCGAATACCGGTCAGCCACCGCGGCGGCTGACCGGTATTCGAACCTGGACCCCTTACGGACGAATGATCATAGGCCAGCGCCTTAGACCACTGCGCCACCGGGGCGGCAAACACTTGTTTATGGCATGTGGTTCTACCATGAAGCTTTTCAAATTGGCTGTAGTGAAGCTCTCAATTTTACGTTTTTGGTAGTGTTAGCATGTGATAATAGTGTGAAGTGAGATAATATATTTTTTTAATTTTGTAGGGGTTTTTTTTTCAGAATTTTAACTAATATCGTATTTGTTTAAAGTGTAATGCCGTACTTTTTAAGTGATGTCTCAACGAACGTATCTGTCCAGTTCTACTAAAAAGAAATTAAAGACCAAAAAGAAGAACCTACCAAAAAACTGTAGGAGTGCTGTTAAAAGTATTCTGTTATGGTCAGTCAGAAACCAGATATTTCTGAGAATAAAATGTGCACCAAGTAATGAACATTGTAAAGATTTCGATGCATCAGCGAAGCAATCTGAAGACTGATTCATTTTTGATCGTTTTTATTTTTTTATTTCAAGAAAAGGGGATTTTGCCATTAAATATGAATCGTGAAAACAATCACCAACTAAAACTTTTTTAATGATGGTGTTAGATGGACATAAAACTTATCTTCGGCCTCTGATCATTCGTCCGAAAGGGGTCCGGGTTCGAATCCCGGTGAGGCATGGATGTTGTGTTTGTCTTACGGCACTGGCTCTCTCCCTTCCCTGGAACCAGTGACCCTAAATTAGGGACGGGCGACTGCTTATAGCCCATTGAGTTGCTCACGGTGGTCGTTAAACCTCCAATCAAAAAAAATAAAAAAAAATAAAACTTATCTTCATGTCGCAGCAAAATAAGTTTTTGTAGCGGAACATGGTTTGAGAACTGTCGATTGCCTTTAATAAAATAACCCCGAAAATGTGATTTGTGAACCATATTTGGCGATTTATCATTAACGTGCTAACAGAAAAGTAGCGTTTATTTTTAGTAAATACTATTATGCATATTAAGGAGTAAATCTGGATTTTTAATTCATTATACCTAGTATATTGTTATTTAAAAGTGTCTCGCTTTTGTTTGCATATGGCTTTGAAACATTACCCTTTAAGTTTCATACATCTGCGTGTCTTTCAGTGACAGAGTAAAAATATGATGTGAGGGGGCCACATGTAGACCTCTGCCCAGGGCCCCGAGTTATCATGATCGGGTTCTCGTAACACTTTGTAAGGGATTACTTCTTACAGCTTAAACTACCATCGGTTCATCATTTCCATTAAATTTATGGTAAACTAGAGGTTTTAAATTATATCAATGGGAGGATAGTTATTTGCTTCGTAACTGATACTATAAAACAAAAACAAAAATATTCCGGAGTAATTAATGTTACAGCTGTAAGCTCTGCGGCTGCGGGGAAGTACAAGTGGGCCGCCCTGGTGGCGCAGTGGTCTAAGCCGCTGGCCTCTGATCATTCGTCCGTAAGGGCCCGGGTTCGAATCCCGTCAGGCATCTATGTTGTGTTCGTCTTACGGCACTGTCTCTCTCTCTTCCCTGGAACCAGTGACCCTAAATTAGGGACGGGCGACTGCTTATAGCCCATTGAGTTGCTCACGGTGGTCGTTAAACCTCGAATAAAAAAAGTACAAGTGGTGTCAATGCTCGTTTATTACAAGCCACATTGGCTATAAAGTTGACTAGTATGTGGTATGTGTTTTAATGTTTGACTACTAGAAAAACTGCTTGCAAAAAAAATATTTACCAGCAAATATTCTTTTCAACTGCTGACTGAAAATTTTAATCGAGGGGGCCCCAGACATGGGATGTGCACAGGGCCTCGACTGACCTAAGTCGGGCCCTGCACATCCTCCATAAGTAACGCATTTCTCCAGCACACAAACTTCCAAAATGTTTTATTCTGAGCGATAGTTACAGAAAATGAAGTCGGTAGGCGGCATGTGCCTTTACAATGAATGAAATCATAATAACAGGAGTCAGATATATACAGCCGCCCCGGTGACGCAGTGGTCTAAGGCGCTGGCCTGTGATCATTCGTCCGTAAGGGGTCCGGGTTCGAATCCCGGTGAGGCATGGATGTTGTGTTTGTCTTACGGCACTGGCTCTCTCCCTTCCCTGGAACCAGTGACCCTAAATTAGGGACGGGCGACTGCTTATAGCCCATTGAGTTGCTCACGGTGGTCGTTAAACCTCCAATCAAAAAAAAAGATGTATACAAAGTGTGCGCAATTTACATTATGCGAGGGGTTTATACAATGCAAGTGAAATAGATGGGCGGACGACAAGACATAATTACCGTAGTATGTATACAAGAAGTGCGCAATTTACAGTATGAAAGGTGTATATATACAGCGAGTGCGCAAGTTACAGTATGAGAGGTGAGCGATGATACAACATAAGTGCAACAGTGCAGGGTGTGATAATGGAAAATATATAGGTGCGACTGAATAAACGTACAATTTAGGCGAAGTATATACAGATGTGCGGAAAGCCATATAGGAACATGTAACGAACTATGTGCAGCAAGTGAGATATACATACAATGCAATGAAAATACAAATGACGCAAAACATAATGCAATTGAATTTTTTTTTTATTGGAGGTTTAACGACCACCATGAGCAACTCAATGGGCTATAAGCAGTCGCCCGTCCCTAATTTAGGGTCACTGGTTCCAGGAAAGGGAGAGATCCAGTGCCGTAAGACAAACACAACATCCATGCCTGACCGGGATTCGAACCCGGACCCCTTACTGCGCCACCGGGGCGGCAATAATTGAAAATGTGTACTATATACAAGATGTGTACAAAAAGTGCATGACTGAGATACGCATGATGCAAAAAGTAAAGAATGAACTTGTTGAATGCCGCCCCGGTGGCCTCTGATCATTCTTCCGAAAGGGGTCCGGGTTCGAATCCCGGTGAGGCGTGGATGTTGTGTTTGTCTTACGGCACTGGATCTCTCCCTTCCCTGGAACCAGTGACCCTAAATTAGGGACGGGCGACTGCTTATAGCCCATTGAGTTGCTCACGGTGGTCGTTAAACCTCGAATAAAAAAAAAAAAGTACAAGTGGTGTCAATGCTCGTTTATTACAAGCCACATTGGCTATAAAGTTGACTAGTATGTGGTATGTGTTTTAATGTTTGACTACTAGAAAAACTGCTTGCAAAAAATATTTACCAGCAAATATTCTTTTCAACTGTTGACTGAAAATTTTAATCGAGGGGGCCCCAGACATGGGATGTGCACAGGGCCTCGACTGACCTAAGTCGGGCCCTGCACATCCTCCATAAGTAACGCATTTCTCCAGCACACAAACTTCCAAAATGTTTTATTCTGAGCGATAGTTACAGAAAATGAAGTCGGTAGGCGGCATGTGCCTTTACAATGCCTGAAATCATAATAACAGGAGTCAGATATATACAGCCGCCCCGGTGACGCAGTGGTCTAAGGCGCTGGCCTGTGATCATTCGTCCGTAAGGGGTCCGGGTTCGAATCCCGGTGAGGCATGGATGTTGTGCTTGTCTTACGGCACTGGCTCTCTCCCTTCCCTGGAACCAGTGACCCTAAATTAGGGACGGGCGACTGCTTATAGCCCATTGAGTTGCTCACGGTGGTCGTTAAACCTCCAATCAAAAAAAGATGTATACAAAGTGTGCGCAATTTACATTATGCGAGGGGTTTATACAATGCAAGTGAAATAGATGGGCGGACGACAAGACATAATTACCGTAGTATGTATACAAGAAGTGCGCAATTTACAGTATGAAAGGTGTATATATACAGCGAGTGCGCAAGTTACAGTATGAGAGGTGAGCGATGATACAACATAAGTGCAACAGTGCAGGGTGTGATAATGGAAAATATATAGGTGCGACTGAATAAACGTACAATTTAGGCGAAGTATATACAGATGTGCGGGAAGCCATATAGGAACATGGAACGAACTATGTGCAGCAAGTGAGATATACATACAATGCAATGAAAATACAAATGACGCAAAACATAATGCAATTGAATTTTTTTTTATTGGAGGTTTAACGACCACCATGAGCAACTCAATGGGCTATAAGCAGTCGCCCGTCCCTAATTTAGGGTCACTGGTTCCAGGGAAGGGAGAGATCCAGTGCCGTAAGACAAACACAACATCCATGCCTGACCGGGATTCGAACCCGGACCCCTTACTGCGCCACCGGGGCGGCAATAATTGAAAATGTGTACTATATACAAGATGTGTACAAAAAGTGCATGACTGAGATACGCATGATGCAAAAAGTAAAGAATGAACTTGTTGAATGCCGCCCCGGTGGCCTCTGATCATTCTTCCGAAAGGGGTCCGGGTTCGAATCCCGGTGAGGCGTGGATGTTGTGTTTGTCTTACGGCACTGGATCTCTCCCTTCCCTGGAACCAGTGACCTTAAATTAGGGACGGGCGACTGCTTTTAGCCCATTAAGTTGCTCACGGTGGTCGTTAAACCTCCAATAAAAAAACTTGCAGGACAGCTCCGAAAAGGAGCATACACACAGTACCAAGGAATGGATTTTTTTTTTTTTGGATTGGAGGTTTAACGACCACCGTGAGTAACTCAATGGGCTATAAGCAGTCGCCCGTCCCTAATTTAGGGTCACTGGTTCCAGGGAAGGGAGAGAGCCAGTGCCGTAAAACAAACACAACATCCATGCCTGACCGGGATTCGAACCCGAACCCCTTACGGACGAATGGTACCAAGGAATGTGTATATGTACATAATGAACAGCGATATATATACAGGATGTGTATGTGCAATTTATATGAGCAATATGACGAAGCCGCCCCGGTGGCGCAGTGGTCTAAGCGATGGTCTCTGATCATTCGTCCGTAAGGGGTCCGGGTTCGAATCCCGGTAAGGCATGGATGTTGTGTTTGTCTTACGGCATTGGCTCTCTCCCTTCCCTGGAACCAGTGACCCTAAATTAGGGACGGGCGACTGCTTATAGCCCATTGAGTTGCTCACGGTGGTCGTTAAAACTCTAATAAAAAAAATATGACGAACGAATCAGCAGAAGATATATGACGAAATAAAAATCATTGAATATACAGGTGCAATGTGAGGCACACAGAAGAAATTACTAAAAGAACACTTATTCAGAAGAGGGCACCACAAAGTCCACGTGAATACGCTACAAACCCTGACAGTAAAAAGATAAACTGGAGATGGGAATATGAAAAATGTACAGAAGATATAAGTCTGACAAGCTTAGGGAGATACTCTCCGGATCCGGTTAGCCAGTCCAGGGTTCATCACAAAGATCAAAGCGGGGAAGGTCCCGACGTACAGGGTGGAAGTCAAAGCAGAAGATGTAAGTCTGCAGAAGGCCCGGAAAACCAGCGGTGTAATGGTGACCATACACTCTGGAACTGCTGGATCTGGTCAGTGGCCCGGGCAACGGTAAACGCCAATCGGAGCCGTGAGGTCAGCCGGTTGCGGAATTGCGCACAGAGGCTATCTCCTGCTTGAAAGAGCGTAGGCGCATTAGAGGTATGTCGGAGTTGCAGATAGAAGCAGTAAATCACATGCTTTGCGAGTACAAAGATGTATGCGCATGGCTCAGATAAAGGCACCGGTGGAGAATAAGAAACCATCAACGTACTGTACGAAGAAAAAGGCAGCTCTTTGGCACAGAGACACTTGGCAACGGTAAAGGCTAGGTGTAGTAAAGGAATGATCGCCGGGCAGTACTGGTAGATGTGTAGAACATCGGCATGCTCCGAACAGAAGATGCAGGTGGGTGCGGCTGCCAGCGTCATCCGAAATAACGTGGCAGGCGGCGGTGAAGGAAGAGCCAGTGAACATTCCTTTCATCTGGTGTCGAGATGGGTGAAGCTATTGCCGACCACACACTCGGAAGAGCGGGGGGCGGCACTCCTGAAATGAGCTGGGGTGCGGGTGGCGATGGATCCTGAAAGAGAAAGCGATAGAGAGTACGAACAGTAAAACTGGAGATTGGAAGAAATGAGCCACGAACAGGAAGAAAAAAGGAAGGGGAAGATAAGCAGATGAAACGAGAAAGAGTCCAGCCGGAGAAGCGACAGCAGGAAAAAGAGTAACGATCGAGGAGCGGAGAGAATCGTAGAGTGCAAGAGAGGCAGGGGTGAGTGGAAGGAAAGTAGAGAGGTCGGAAAAGGGTTTCCATGTTAGGTCGGAGGAAAGTAAGTCTCGGACGGATACGATCCCAGCGGGGAGCCAGGAAAAGTCAGTGAAATATGGTGCGTTAGGAGGATGGAGGAGTAGAAGAGGGGTTCAGCTAGAAGTTCTGAGGTGGAAGCGGGTGGTGCACGGAGTAGTGGCGGAGAAAGGAAAGCGCCTCCGAATAAACGGGGGAAAGACGAGAGCGGAGGAGAGAAAAGCGATCCATCAGCAGAAAAGTTGTGAATTTGAAGCGGGGGTTCCGGGGAGAAATCATCACGTCTCGGAGAAGAGAGGCTGCGGATTTTGGTTCACAGAGTAGACGCAGAAGGGATACTATCCGGTGTGCTTTGTAGAACTGGCCAACATCCAGGAGCGCAGTACCACCGGTGGAGATCGGACGACTTAGAGTTGAGACTTGTATCCAATGATGAGCTGACCAGATCATAGTAGAGATGATCCGTGTCACTTCAGCAAGATAGTAAGCTGGCATGCGAGCAGCTGCCCACACATGAAGACAAGGAGACAAGATATGAATGAGCAATGCGTGCCCGGGTGACGTAAGAGGCACTGAACTGAGTTTTCCACCAGAAGGCAGCCGATCGAGCAAGGCGATTACGAAGAGCAGCCCACTTGTTGTTTCGGGCAGCTATGGGAGCTCCCAGATGTACACTAAGAAATTTCTGAGAAGAGGCAGTCCAGGAGGCGCCCCATGGGGAGTCCATCCTGGACTCCCAGGCACCGCACCACAGGCCGTCACTCTTGTAGTGTTGAGCATCGCTGAGGAGCAAGAAGAGTAGAGTGCATATACATGAGCGAGGGTATCAAATTGTGACTCCATCCGGACGCAGAAAGTCGCGTAGGCGGAGTAGGTTATAGAGAAGTGCCTGGTGCTTGCCATGGGAGGAGGAAGAGCCGCAAGAAATGCACGATGTACTGTGCGTAGGAAAGGCTCGAACGCCGGGGCGAATAATTGCCCAGAAAGTGGACACCCCTGTCGTATTCCACGACGGAAAGAAATGGGTGCTGTCAGAAAGGCAGCTGTCTTGACCTGTAAGACGGCGTCGTGATAGAGAGCAAGAATAGTGGTAACGAAGACAGAAGGAAAGCCAAAAGCGTGTAAAGTAGTTGAGAGAAATGAATGGGAGATATTATTAAAAGCTGCACGTTGGTCTAAATTTAGTAGGGCAAGAGATTCAGAATTAGTCCGGGCAAGATACAGAAGATCACGAAGGAGTTGAAGGTTAGTAGCGATGGAACGACCAGCTACCGTGTAGGACTGGTCGGAAGAGAGAAGATACGGAAGAACTTGATTTAGGCGGCGAGAGAGAATTTTAGTGAACAGTTTGTAATCAAGATTTATTATTGAAATCGGACGCCAGTTCCCCAGGTCAAGGAGGTCGCTCTTCTTAGGGAAAAGTACCATGTGAGCAACAGTGAAGCCCCTCGAAAAGGAGATAGATGCAAAGGCAGAAGAGTAAGCAGCGAGAAGGAAAGGAAGGAGAGAAGGTAAAAAGATAAGATAAAATGATAGAGAGAGGCCGTCAGGACCAGGGACGGCTCGGGGATTGAGAGAGGAAAGTGCAGTCCTGAGTTCAGATAGGCTGTAGAAGAGAAGCGGAAAGGTAAGAGGGGACTTGAGGGAGAGAAGAAAGTAAAGTATTCGACGCCGAAGCAGAAGGTGGAGGGGTATCACTGTATTTGTCGGAGAAGTAGTGACGAACATGGGAGTAAAGCACATCTGGGTCCGAAGCCACATGACCGTCAGGCAGGCGCAGCACCCGGAGTCGATGAGAAGAACAGCGCTGATCCTCTAACGAAGACAAGAACTCAAAAGAGCAGTCTTCGGAAGACAAGTGCTGGAGACGAAGTCGTAAAATGGCCTGCCGGGCTCGAGGTTCTAGAAGAGCCCGGAAGTCTGCCAAATATGCTGGATAGAGGGAGTGAGTGGCTCCAAGCTGGGTGAGAACTTGTCTGAGATTGCGTTCTTCCATGGTGCGCAGATTGGTGACTGTGAACGAGTGGCTCTTAAGAAGGTGGAGCAGGTGTGACTTGACATTCAGCCAGAAACTTAGCGCACAGAATGCAGTGGACAGTCCAGGGTGATAAGAGTGAAGGAGATTCCGGACGTTAGAACATAAGGCCTGGTCTTCCAGGAAAGAGGTATCTAGTGTCCAGGAGTGAAACTCAGAGCGTTGACGGAAAGAAGAGGTGAAGGTGGCCACAATGGTCAGAAGAGGCGGTGAGTAGATGCTGACAGTCCGTGACCATGGGCAGAAGTGGAGCGGTTGCGTAGAAACGGTCAAGTCTAGCGGAAGATGACGAGGTAACAGCTGAGGACCTCCACGTATGAGAGACCGTTGTAGGATAAATTTGACAAAATACGTCCCGAAGATCAAACTCCGTAATGAGGGAGTGTAATTGCTCCACAAGACGCAAGCGAGTTTCCTTATGAATTGGAGCACGATCAAGATCAGGGTCAAGCGTGCAATTAAAATCGCCGCCGATCAACACGTGATCCGACGGCAACGTTGACTGAAAAGCCGAACGGAGCGCCATGAAAAGTAGGGTGGGATGTTGAGGTGTGCACGCGACGTAAATGTTGAAAACGACATAACGACTCTCGTCCAGAACAAAGGTGAGGCGTTGTAGCAAGTCACGGCAGAGATGCTGCACCGACACTGAAGATATAACTTGACGGAACTGAGTGCGGATGCCTATGGCCAGACCGCCGACTGTAGAGTGTTGGAAATCGTGGTGGAACTGATAGTTCTACGTACACCATCGATTGAAGGGCATTGTAGACAGGCAATTCGTCTCTTGGAGCAGAAGAATGTCTGCTGTGAGATGATGGAGATCCTCACGAGCAAGCGAGTTCGCCAGAGGGGACCCAAACCCCCTACAGTTCAGTGTCGTTATCTTGAACGGAAATGTCCGACGGCGGTTAAAGAAGCTTGTCAGCGGCTCGTTGAAGCCGAGAGAGGCGATCGCAGACTTTCTTGAGACATCCGCTTTCGCCGAAAGATATGGATGGCAAGGTTTGAAGGTGAGATCGAACAACCGCCACTTGCGTCATAGTTGCTGCAAGCTCCGTGAGATAGGATTGGAGAAAATCAACAGACATGGTTTTACTACGAGGACCGATGAGATAGGAGTATAACTCCGCACCAGAAATTGGTGTCTGTGGTAGTGAGGAATCTTCCAGTTGCTGTATGAAATCCTCTAGAGTAAAAGTGGGACCAGTGTGCTGTCGTCAGAGTTGGAGATGGAGATGCTAGAAGCGTCAGATGGGAGTGAACGACTTTCCGAGCGATCACGTCCTCCTTGGAAAGGTGGGAGATGTGCGTGTCTTCTTATTGCGACGTCGAGTAGTCCGACGACGCTTCGAGCGTACCCTCTGTTGCTCGCGACCAAAGGCTGGAGGGTCTGGCTCTGTGAAGGTATCAGGCGAAGCGACCCCATTATCGGGCTCTGAAGGGTGCTGTGGAGTAATTGTAGAAAGTAAAGGAGAGTTCAGCGGGTCTCCGGTCGAAGAATTCTCCTGCTGTGGGCATGTCTGGAGTGTAGAAACTGAGTTGGAAGTGGAAGGTTAACGAGGTCCCGCGTTGACCAACGGCTTAATGGATACTTTCGGAATAACTCGACTGCCGCTTGTGAGAGGCGCCAGGTGAAGATGCCGGAGGTCCAGTTGACCGTTGAGTAGGCTGTACTGAAGATTTGGAGGCAGTAGCTGCACGATGAGGGCATAGCGCACTAGGGTGACCAGTGCTCTTACATACCGAACAAAGGGTGCCCACAGTGATGTCAATGCGCCTAATATGAGTGTCACAGCGTACATTGAGTACCGATGGAACACGTAACATGGCTTCCTCCGAGGGAAAGATCACACGTACGTTACGGCGAAATCCTAAGATATAACGGTCCTCGGGGACTCCCGGAAAGGAGGAGTACGTGATGACCGATCCGACAGTACGTTCGTAATTCTGAGCGACGGAGAGCAATAGGTCGTCGGATACTTCCGGAGGAACAGGGGCGAAACTGACTGTAGTAGGTGCTTGTGTGAGTGGGGTCGCAAGGAGATGGCGATCGCCGATGGAAATGCCTTCAGTCAGAACTCGAAGGGCGACGACAGGAGTCGCAAGATAAGCTATGACTTGGCTGGTTCTTCTACCCACGTGAGTAATAGCCTCTTTTGGAACAATTTGTCGAAGAGTAGCGCTATACGCCGTCAGCTTGGTATTGGGGAGGCTGCGGAAAAATACACCCAGTCCGATTTTGTAAAGTAAAAGCTGACTTTGAGGGCAAGTAGTCGGAACATCATGTAGATCTGGTCTGTACCATACGTCATCTGATAAGGGCACTTTGAAGAAGGGAGCTGATGAGAAGAAGAAGTTGACGCACCTGAGGTGACGGCAACATACGACACACCTGGCGCGCGCTGTGATGACGCGAAAGTGGCTGGTGGAAGTGTGACGTCTATGGCGTCATCAGAAAGTACAGGAGAAGGCAATGGTTCACCACTCTTCGTCAGATGGGAAGGAGATAGCTCCATGGGCAAGGCAACTTTGTCACGATGCGGAGAGGAGGGGCTTGTCAAAGGAAGCCCTCCATTGGTGGATTGCTTCTGAGCAGCTGATAGGGATAAAGAGACACTTCCGGAAGTGATGATAGAAGCTCTGCTATCCTCGGAAGCCGCCATTTGTAATGGCGATAAGATTACGAGCTTTGGCCAACTCGACCAAAGCAGGAAAATGAGGAATACAACACAAAAAGGGCACTTACCGACCTGGTAAATGGATCAGAAGTAGGACGGCACCTTCACACACGCTGCACACACAAAATTAGGAGCTGTAGACTCGAAAATTTTCACAAACGGAACAAAATACGAGCACGAACTAAACAACTACTGTAGTCCAGCACACAAACGACTCCTATGTTTCTTCTGCAGTACCCAGGTTTCATTGCCATACATCAGAGTAGGAACAATTACACTCTCATACATAGCCATGCGGGACTCTCTTGAGAACCCATCGTTCCCGTGAAAACCTCCCAAAGCCTCTATGACTTTCAATGAAGAATTCACTCGCCTACTAATTTCACCATCCAATTTGTTCTCTGTCAAACATGCTTCCTAAATGCACAAATTCATTAACCTGGTCAATCATTGTGCCATGTAGACTTATATTACATTCAGTACTACCAGTTCCTCTCCCAAAAACCATAACTTTGGATTTTCCCTTATTTATACTCAGTTTGAATTTCATGCAAACTTCGTACATCCAAGACAACATACTCTGCAAATCACCTTTGCTCTCTGCCAACAGGACAGTGTCATCAGCATACAGCAATCTGCACACACGGATATCACCAAGACATAAACCACTATAATCTATTTTGGCATCACGCATGCATGCATCCATAAATATATTAAACAGCCATAATGACATTACACAACCTTGTCTAACTCCTGCACCAATAGAAATCCATTTTGATAAAACACCATTCACTCGTACACAAGCTTTACTGCCAGCATGCATGGCTTTTACACTATTAAGTAGATTCCCAGTAACACCATATACATTCAAAACCTTCAACAGAAGTATCCTATTACTCGGTCATATGCTTTCTCTAAATCAATGAATGCAGTAAAAACTTTCTTACCAACAGCCAGATACTTTTCAATCATCGTGCGTAATGCAAAAATTTGGTTAGTGCAGCCTTTACTAGGCATAAAACCACTCTGAACATTCCATACTTTCTCTGATGTAGTACTTTTTCAATGACGACCTTACCAAACACTTTCCCTGGTACACTTAGTAGGCTAATACCACGATAGTTCTTGCAGTCAGTCTGATCACCTTTTTCCTTATATAAGGGAACAATGATAGCATCCTTCTAATCCTGAGGAACAATTCCTAACTCCCAGCACAACTGGCAAATTTCAGTTAACCAGTCAATTACAGAGTCGCCACCATATTTCAACACCTCGGCAGTTATGCCATCAACTCCTGGAGCCTTACAATTCTGGAGAGATTTTAGAGCTTTACACACCTCTTCTCTTGAGATCCCTCATGTGCTTCCATACTTCACTGTGACATCATCTGCTTTTGCCTCAGAATTGTCTTTGCTTTCCTGATCTAACAACTCACAGATGTAGTCACCCCATTTTTCACTTAACTCATTAGGTTCCCATATCATTTCACCAATCCTATTCTTCACACAACTTACAACTTTGTTTCCCCCATTTTTCCTGAGTCTCCTGTACTTCCAGAAAGTCTTCCTATCTTTCAAAAAAAATAATAAATAAATAATTCATGCCTTTCCCTTTCCACCTTCTCCTTCCATCCTATCTTTTGCCTTACTCTGGCGAACCAGCTTAGCTGCTTCATGCTTCTCACAGCTGCAATGGTGTGCAAAAATTAAGGACGAAGAGGAGAAATTAGCATAACAGCGGAACGAGCAGGCAGAACAGACCGAAAGACCACTCAGGAGATAGACTAGGGTCCGGTACGGTAGGACATGCGCATATATGCAGCATGACGTAGGGGGAGGGGTCGAAAGGGTATAAAGCACACGGGCGGTGTACGCTCAGCAATTCGGTGAAAGCTATTGCACCGTGTACATCGGTTTGAACGACGTCGAGTTGCTGCCACCGTGTGATATGGCCAACAGGCAATCCAGTTGGCGACATCTGAATGACTTTACCCGAGGTCGCGTCGTTGGGAAGTTGGAAGAAGGTCGAAGTGTGACTAGTGTGGCCGAGGAGTTCGGGATCGCTCACAGCATCGTTTCACGAGCTTAGAGAGCATTTCAAACGACAGGAAGAGCTGTCCGAGAGTTTAGCAGTGGTCGTCCACGAGCAACCACGGCGGCGGACGACCAGTATATTGTCCTACAGGCGAGAAGAGACAAACGGCAGACAGCGGGAGAAATCGCAAAGCACATGCAACAGACAACTGGACGTCCGTTATCGCGTTTTACCGTGTCCAGGAGGCTGCACAAAGGTGGTCTATTTGCACGACGATCAGTACGGTGTGTGCCATTAACACCTGCTCATCGGAGACGGTGGTTTCTGTGGTGCCAGGAACACAAGAACTGGACACATCAGCAATGGGGTTGAGTTCTCTTTACGGATGAGAGCCGATTTAGTCTGACGTGCGATTCTTGACGTATGCACATCTGGAGAGAGCAGGCAACACGCAATCAGACCTCCAACATAATCGAAAGGGACCGGTTTGGAGGTGGCGGAGTTCTCGTTTGGGGCGGGCGGTATCATACTTGGTAGCCGTACTGACCTCCACATTTTCTAAGGAGGTTCAGTCACTGGTGTCCGCTATTGTACCGAGGTTCTCCTGCCTCACGTGCGTCAGTTTAGAGGTGCTGTGGGTCCTGAGTTACAGTGGCTGTCTCAGAGCTGTTGGAGAGTGAAGATATTCAACGCATGGATTGGCCCGCAAGGTCCCCGGACCTAAATCCAATCGAAGCGTGTGGGACCTTCTCGGGAGACGCTTGGCAGCACATCACCAGCCGCCAGGAACGATTCCGCAGCTGCGATGCCTCAACAGCTCCTTGACAACCTCGTCCTCAGCATGAACAGACGTAAATCCTGCAACGCAGTCGGGGGTGATCATATCCCCTACTAAAGGCTGGATTTTTCTTGGCAGCCGCCTGTCACATGGACGTTTCTGTCTTCTGTCCAGTTGTGCTCGAATCTACCTTTACAATAAAGTGCCTTTGTATACTTTGGATTCCTTGTTTGGACGGTTTTGCTCACTTGTCCCATATTCCTACATCTTGGGGATCTTATGGTATGATTTGAGTCGATGTGGAGCACTTCTGCGCGACGTTACATTCGAAAAACCGTCTCGTCCTTAATTTCTGCACGCCGGTGTATATTCATCCACAGAAACTCTACCTTGCAACATCCCCAAATAGGCCTATTTCTTTCTCTTTACTGCCTCTTCAATCTCACTATTCCACCAAGCATCACCTCTATTGTTACTCACTACTGTGATGCTACAGACCTATTCAGCAGCAGTGACAACACAGTTCTTAAAACATTCCCACTTCTTTTCTACATACCTCTCGCAAGACTTCAGCTCCTTCAGTCTCTGAGTACGTTAGAATAATGCTGATGATTTTCAGGGAGCCTTTCAACCATTATTATTTCCATCCTGGGCCGCTTCCTATTCCTTTTCCACCAACCAACATTCAGATTCACTTGTGACACTACCAAGTAATAATCAGAACCAACATCTGCACCTCTCATCACTTGAGTGTCAACAACTAAGTGTTTCGGACTCTGGTCGTAGACAACAAAATCTATCGCACTCTTGACCAAGAGTAAGATTTTCCCAAGTATATGTGTGGATGTATGGTTAACGTGAAGATTATGGGGCAAAATTCAGGGACAAAAAATTTCAAAAAACTGTGATGTACATCCTTTTTGAAATCAAAAATGAGCAAAATTTAAAACAAAATTCATTGATAGTCATTTTTAAAAAAGTTTTACATAAAATTTTCCTGTCTATGCGGTACACGGAAACCCAGTCAGCGGCGACGATGGCTCTCTGACTGCCGCTAGAGCATCAGCCACTGATTCCAGTTTTTCCAATAAAACTCTGTAAATTGATACAATAATATGTTCATAATATGAAAATACCAAGGGCGTTTTTAGAGAGGGGCCAATATGAAACACTTTCGGGGTTTGTCCCCCTAAGTGCTTAATTTTTTGGTTAAAATGTGACTTTCATTAAAAAATGCTTTAACTTAATAAAAATGCGTCAACTTTCATTAGAAAAAAATGCTTTAAGAATTGAAAAAACTTCCAGTTTTTGGTGCAACCCCCCCCTCCTGGACACACACACAACACACCTCCAGAAAAAATTCTATACATGCTCTTGGAGCATACCATTGTATTATGATATGCTGATATTCTTAATTTATAGATTTTTCTTGTTACTTTGATGCACTATCACTGAGCACTGACACTTAGCTTTAGAAAAAATTTCTCTGTTGATTTGATTTCGATAGAACGCTATTATTATGTGCAAAAATGTTAACTTTAATTTCAGTTGGCAGGTGCCGTGCTAAATTTAAATTTCGTTCTTATTTCTTTTTTTGAGTTTACTTTTATCAACAGATTTTCGTTTTTTAAAGCAACATGTTTTTCTTATTGCAAAACTTTGGAAATTTAAAATCAGTGTGAAAAGAGGCCCCCAAGATGATCGGGCCCAGGGTCCCCTGATTGTACGCCCTGGTCTTCAGCCATTTAATTTAACAAACATACTTCAACTTACAATAGAAAATAATGCTTTGATTTTTCTTCTATTTTTCATTATTTTTTTTGTTTTGTCCTGATGGATTTTTATCTTTTTCGCCCCTCTCCCGAAAAAAATTATATATACGCCCATGGTTCAGTAAATTATTTTTTTGAAAATATTTGATAGATGCAGTTTTTTTTTTAACTGAAACCACAAGCAGGAACTCTTATTCAACAATATACATACACAAATTAATCAATTTCATTCCACTTTACAACAATCGCTTTATGGAGTCACACTGGGATTGATTTTGAGACCTTTGTTATTCTATTTATATTTTGGGTTGTCCGAAAAGTCATGACGTATTTTAGCCATGTTTTACAAAGGTCATTTATTGATAGAAAGAACAAAGATCAATCAATGATATAATGCCAGTTTTGTTCGATAACCTTTTGCCATCTTTCAGTGAGCTGCAGAATGCCTCGTTCATAGAAGGACCTGTCTTTCGTGGCGAAAAACTATACAAGGTGCTGATTTACAGCCTCATCTGAATTGAACGTTATACCACGCAAGGACTGTTGAAGAGAGCGAAACAAGTGGAAGTCTGACGGCAAAGGTCAGGCGAGTATGCTGGGTGTGGCAACACATCCCACCCAAACTCCAATAATTTTTGGCGGGTGATCAAACTTGTGTGTGGTCTCGCGTTGTCGTGATGGAACACAACACCTTTACGATGAACGAGCTCTGGACGTTTCTGGATGATGGATTCGCTCAAACTGTCCAATTGCCGACAGTACACATTCGAATTGATTGTTTGGTTCCGTGGTAGGAGCTCGAAAAACACGACACCTTTAAAATCCCACCACACTGAGACCAGAACCTTCCGCTGATGAATGTCTGCTTTGGATGTCGTTTGAGGCAAAGCAGCACGTTGGGACCAAGATCATTTGTGCAGCACATTGTTGTACACAATCCACTTTTTGTCACCAGTTATCAGTCGCTTCAAAAAAGAATTTTTTTCCTCACGTTTAATTAGCATATCGCAGATGTTTATACGCGCCGTCAATTGAGCTTGTTTGAGTTCATGAGGAACCCACACATCGAGCTTGCTTTATCCCAGCTTCTTCAGGTGGTCGTGAACGCTTGAATGATGGATGTGCAATGTGTCTGCAATCTCTCGTGTCGTGTAACGTGGGTTTGACTCGATCAATGCCTTGATTTGGTCGTCATCAACCTGGGTTAGCCTCCCGGACTGAGGAGCATCGTTGAGGTCAAAATCACCAGCACGGAGTCTTGCGAACCACCGCTGGCACTGACATTCTTGTAGAGCATTATCACCGTACACTTTACGCAACTTTTCACAAGCTTGACGCGCGTTCTTCCCTTTACGGAAGGAAAATATGGCGAAAATGCACAGTTTGGTCTTCCATCTTCAACTTGATGTCAAATCTCCGCAAATCAACCAAACCGCTCACTATTCCTTTTAGATTGCAGCTAGAACTGGCACCTGTCGAATGTCATAGCGATGACAGAGCTGCGCATGCCTCTAGTACTTCCAAAACCGCCCAACCGCCATCGGGTGCCAAAATACGTCATGATTTTTCCGACAATCCGATACTAATGATATATTAATATTTAGCATAACATCAGAAAATGATGTCATACTATATGCTGATATACACTCACAGCTATACTCAAATTGGCTAACTACTAATGAGCTGATAACACTGATCTGCAATTTTTCAACTTTTTTCTGTTGTTTTCAAATGAATAGGTATATCTGAATGGATTTTTTGCGCAGATTCCGAAAATGATCTTCAAAATTCCGTATCACGTTAGGTTTTTTCACAAATGACGGAAATGTGAAAATTTAAAAAACCGTTATTTTTTAATGTCATTGCTATATGGCAACGTTTGTAACGTGTGAAAATGTTCTCTGGAGGGGCGGAATGATTGTTTAAGGAATAGATAAACATAAATACATATTCAAAAGCAAACATACCTAACATTCGCCACTGGGCTCCCCTTCAAACTCCCTCTTTTTGGATTGTCTTCGGTGTGCGTCCGTACAGTCTCTGTTCAACATCCAATAATAGTCGGCCATCATATGTACAGTCCCCTTTCCTTGGTATCTCTTTTCCATCACTTTAATATCCTGATGGAAGCGCTCGCCATGTTCTTCCGAAAAATCACCAAGATTGTTAGGAAAGTAATTTAGATGAGCATGAAGAAAGTGAACTTTGACGCTCATGTTGCAACCAAGCAGTTCATAGGATTCCAGCATGTCCTCGACTAAAGTGGTGTAATTTGAAGCCTTCGTGTTCCCCAAAAAGTTGTGTACTACATTTCTGAATGCAGTCCATGCTCGCAATTCGCACTCACTCATGGTTTCCTCGAATATGTTGTCTGCCATTAATTTTCGTATTTGAGGGCCTATGAAAATGCCAGCTTTAATTTTTTCAGACGTGATTGATGGAAACTTACCACCAAGATACTGAAAGCATTTACTGTCCCTGCTTAAAGCTGTCACGAATTGCTTCATTAAGCCAAGTTTGATGTGTAAAGGTGGCAACAGTATTTTCGAGGGATCAACCAGTGGAAGTGAAACAATGTTTTTTTCGCCAGGTGTGAATGTACTTCTGACTAGCCACTGCTGCCGAACCCATAGTTCCGTCCTTGCTCTGGAGTCGCATTCACACAAAAAGAAAGGCAATTTCGTGTAGCCTGCTTGTTGGCCGAGCAATATTCCAATCACCTTGAAATCCCCGCACAAAGACCATTCATGAAACTTGTACTGCACACTTTCCAGCAGTAATTTAAGGTTATCGTATGTCTCTTTCAAAGTCACAGAATGTGCTACTGGAATGGATGGATGGATGGATGTTAGTATTGTGTAATAAAACACCTTTTAAACTGAATTTGCTGGCATCTATGAACAACCTCCACTGTCCTGAATTGTAATTAATGTTGAAGTATTTCATGACTGCCGGAATGTCTCGACAATATACCAAACCGCCTTCCTCAGCAAAAAACGGAACCAATTCTGCTTCTCGGTGCCTGTACCAGGAGAATCTCGTATTAGGACATAGTAAATTATTTTCCTGAAGTCGTGATCCTAAAAGCTCTGCTGCGTCTTTAGGTAAATTCAGATCACGAACCAAATCATTCAGTTCATGCTGGGTAAATGGCACTGGGGTTTCATCCTCCATGCTGTCCGGTTGGTACATCTCATCACTTGTATCACCGTCTGAATCGGTGTCTGTTGGGGGCTTGATATTGAACAGGGATGGCACAGGGATGGATTCACTATGGGGCACTGGTCTTGTGGCAGATGGGATATTGGGATACACAATGTTACGCTTACTGGTTCTGGTATGGCCCACGATATTCACTGTGCAGAAGTAGCAGTCGTCACTGTGATTTTTTGGCTCACGCCACACCATGGGTACACCGAACTGCTTTGATGCCCTTTTTCCACTTTTCCAGTTCCTCAACCCCTCCACACATGCACGGAACACATTGTGAGGAGACCAAACTTTGTCCTGATCTGCTAGTTTAACGCCGAAGTATTGAAAATAAGCATTTTTCACGAAAGGCGTAATATCTTGCCTCTGTTTTTTTCCTGTCGTATAACAGCCACATATGTAGCAAAATATGTCTGGATTATTTACACAACCACGTGAAGCCATTGCACACGCCACAAAGAAACAACCGAACGGGACCAGTCCCTTCTTTGCACTGACTAGTGTAACACGATCTGCCGCGAATGGCGCCACATGTGACCAATAGAAAGAAGGGAGCAGTGGCGTGAGGTATGAGTCATACTGCCGTGCCAAGATAACATTTTCTCATGTTCCGCCTTTGTGAGTGGCGCAAATCATGACGTCATACAGATAAAACAGTTGCATTTCCATTATCAGCTATATATTTATGTGTATCAGTTTCTTAAACAATCATTCCGCCCCTCCAGAGAACATTTTCACACGTTACAAACGTTGCCATATAACAATGTCATTAAAAAATAACGTTTTTTTTTTAATTTTCACATTTCCGTCATTTGTGAAAAAACCTGACGTGATACGGAATTTTGAAGGTCATTTTCGGAATCTGCGCAAGAAATCCATTCAGATACACCTATTCATTTCAAAACAACAAAACCTTGCATATTAGTGTAATTAATACTTCTAAAACTAAAGCTATGGTCTTCTCCGGACAGAGATCTGAATGTGGCCATACCATAATATTAATTTTAATTTGGCGCTGTGTTCTAAGCGATGGCCTTTGATCATTCGTCTGAATGGAGTCTGGGTTCGAATCCCGGTGAGGCATGGATGTTGTGTTTGTCTTACGGCACTGGCTCTATACCTTCCCTGTAACCAGTGACCCTAAATTAGGGACTAGCGACTGCTTATAGCCCTTTGAGTTGCTCACGGTGGTCGTTAAAATTCCAATCAAAATCAAAAAAAAATTTTTTTAATTATTTGGGAGTGAATTTTATCCCTGACTTACGATGGACTAAACATATAGAAATACTTTCAAATAAACTATCTAGAAGTATTGGCCTCATTAGTACAAAACTAACAACTCTTTCACTTAAAACACTTATTCTTTTGTATAACTCATGAATTCCGACTCATATCTGTTTTTTTTTTTTTTTTTAGCTTGAGGTCAAACAACTAAAACAAAAATAAATAAATTACAGGTCTTACAAAATAAATATATTAGATTAATAGATCTACATTCTAAACGAAGTACTACTATGACTACACACATCCATCCATATCTACATCCCCCAGTTAACCCGAATGATTTCCGAATATTAACAATACATCAACTTTTATATTATAACCTTGGTAAAATCTGGTTTCAGAGACTTAAAGAACAATTTGAATGTAGATTTAATTAAATTAATTACAATAGACACAACTGCCAAACAAGAAATAGATTACCGCTTCGCCCAATACAGCCAAAAACTCAGCTATTAAAACAAAATTTAAACTATACTGGACCAGATTATTGGAATTCATTGCCTTCAGATTTAACAAATATTAGTAACCAAAACCTCTTTAAAAAAACACCTACTGAGTTAAAAAAATAAAAGACATCTTCTTTCATCAAATCCAGATGGTAATACTAATTGTTTACTAAAAATAATTCATGATAAGGCCAAACTCATATACCTGCCAACTATTACGGAATGTCCGAGTTTCTACGGATTTTGTTGTGTGACTACGGAACTTACTGTAGAAACTACGGATTCCACGAATTTTCATTTTGTTTAACTGTGTTTTTTATTTTGCTATTATTTTATGATGTACATGAGATTCTTAAGCGGACTTGGAATTGCGCGTTTTTTTTTCCGCCATTATTTAGATCATTCTCAAAATCAATGCAAAACTGAAGAGAAATTGAGGGAGAGGTGTCATTTTCCGTTTGGCGAAGGTATCTCGTGTTTCAAAACTTTGGAGAACGGTAGTTGAACGGAGTAATAAAATTTGCTGTAATCGTAATTTTTTCTCCCGACGTTGCCTTCATTGTGTCCAGTATTCTTGTTAAATATCGTTTTATTGCATAAATGTTTGAATTTAGCCTGAAACTGTAAGAATTTGCGAAAACGGATTTAGATTCCGCAAAAATTTCCCTGTAATCTTCAGGCGTAAGGTAAGATTCTTCCACGAATTCGAGAAATTCCTCCATTATCGTATTTATTTTGGTCGTTAACGACATCGATGCACAAGTGAACAGAAATGGGGAGGGGGGTCGAAGATGTTTGATGGAATTCCATTTTCACGGAACTTTTTAAAACAGAAGTTCGACGGAGTTCAGATTTTTTCCGTAATCGTAATTTCTTTTTCTCGCGATGTCGCCTCTGCCAATATTATCCTTAAATAACATTTTACTGTATAAATATGTATTTTTTATTTCCGCTTGAAAATTGGGGCAAAATTCCCAAACCGGAAGTCGGACGGAACATATATTTTTCCCGTAATCGCCCCTCCCCGGCGATGTTATTACTCTCCTGCATTTGTTAGATATCCCTAGTCCCATTAGTTTTTGTATTTAAGCTTGATAAGGGAGGGGGAAATTCTCGAAATGGAAGTGACGAATTTGGAGAAATTGATGCATTTTTTTTTTTTTTTTATAAATTTCGGATTTCCCGTCTGTCGAGCGTTGCGGAATTCTGAACGCATCTGACTGATTTTTACTGGTGGAAGTCGAACTTAAATATCGCAATATTACCTACTGTGCCCTCACCAGAAGAATCAACTTTGTGTTTCACACGTGTTAAGTTCGTTTCATTAGTGTCCTTGTTTGTTGTGATCTTCTGTGTGCACGTATTTGTTTCTCACAAAGAGATGGGTCGTTTCGTAAAAAAGCGTCTATGTGTGCCGCACAATAATACTAGTTACTACTGACAAGAATCTTGCCAATGTTGGCAGGTATGAAGTCACTTTTTTTTTTTTTTTTTTTGTTTGGAGGTTTAACGACCACCGTGAGCAACTCAATGGGCTAGAAGCAGTCGCCCGTCCCTAATTTAGGGTCACTGGTTCCAGGGAAGGGAGAGAGCCAGTGCCGTAAGACAAACACAACATCCATGCCTGACCGGGATTCGAACCCGGACCCCTTACGACGAATGATCAGAGGCCAGCGCCTTAGACCACTGCGCCACCGGGGCGGCTGAAGTCACTTGTCTCATAATTTCGAGGGAACTGAGGGCTATATCAGGACTCCTAAGAGGCCTTTTTTTAGTTCCCTTTGCTGTTTAACAGCCTTTGTATGTATAATTTACTGTAATATTACACTGCCGGACAATTGCTAAGGACGGATGACAATAGCAACGATAGCAACCATAAAATGGAAGGCAGGAAAATGTGGAAATTAGCATAAGTGCGGGATACAGTAAGACGTGTTGTGCGTACGCAAATTTCGGATTGCCGAACTTGTTCGTGACGTCATAGCGCTGATAAGAGATATAAAGGATTTGACGCGTATTGACCGTTGTTGTTCAAACGCAAAGTTGAAAGGGAAAGAATCAATTGACGAACTTGCAATTTTCAGTATGTCTTCCCGACATAACCTAGACGATTTTACGCGTGGCCGTATTATTGGCAAGATTGAAGAAGGGCGAAAAATAACAGATGTTGCCAGGGAGTTCGACGTCAGCCACAGTGTTGTTTCAAGGCTTTGGAAATCATTTCAAACAAATGGAGATTGTAGCAAACGTCACGGGGGAGGTCGTGTTCGCGGTACAACACCTGCAGAAGATCGGTACATAGTGCTATCAACAAAAAAGACACCGGTGCAGCACATCTAGTGAGGTAGCAAATCAGTTTAAGGCTGCTACTGGCAAGCGGATCTCCCGAAAAACTGTCGCCAGACGTTTGCATGAAGGAGGACTATACGCCCGCCGTCCTGTTGTGTGCATCCCATTGTCCAGACGTCACCGTACCGCTCGTTTGCAATGGTGCCATCAACATCGCAATTGGACTGATAACGACTGGTCTGCTGTCCTCTTCTCAGATGAGAGTAGATACAGTCTATCGTCTGATTGTCGAAGACAATTGATCTGGCGTGATAGTGGTACAGCATATTGCCCAGTAAACATACAGGAAAGGGACCGATATCCGACATGTAATGTCATGGTATGGGCTGGCATTATGATCAATGGCCGTACGTCCCTCTATGTGCTTCCAACTGGGACTATGACTGGCCAACGATACATTAATGATGTTCTGCAACCTTATGTTCGCATTTTCCGTGGATGCTGTCGGTGATCGATTCATTTTCATGGATGACAACGCAACATGTCATCGAACAGTCGCTGTCCAGGAGTGTCTTGAGAGCGAGGATATTCAATGCCTCGTATCGCCAGCACGTTCTCCAGATCTGAATCCCATTGAAAATGTGTGGGATGCTTTGGGGAGGATTTTTGCTGGTCGCCAATGCCCTCCAATAAACAAGGACACCTTCATCCGTGCACTGACAGAGGAATGGTATAAATTACCCCAACAGCTGCTTGATAATGTTGTGCAAAGCAAGACACGATGTGTGGAATCTCGCATCGCCCTCCATGTTGGCCATATCCCGTATTGACATCTTACGCCGGAACGCCTGCGGACGGTAATTGCATTTTTTTCACGTTTACGTATTCTGCACAAAATGGCCTGTTTGTCCCTTGAACACGTTCCAAAGCCTTCTGGATTTCAGAGCACAATAAATTGTCTTTCTTGTAATGTCCTGGCATTCTGACATTATTTTATTTCACTTGGCATCCAACCACACTTACTTTTTTATGCGCCATATAGCCGTTTATGATCCGTCCTTAGCAATTGTCCAGCAGTGTATAATGTTATATAACAACATAAGCAAATAAATAAATAAAATGAAACAAGTCGTTAAGCAGCTACATTTCTTGTTCGTGGCTATTCTCTTGTATACTTCTGGGTTTGATGTGCAATCCCAAGGCATTGCATGGATGTTGTGCTTTCCATATTGAATAGTGTGGGTTAGAATCAGAAGGCAAGACATGAATGTTGTGTTTCCCATACTGATGACCGTGGGTTTGAATCAGGAGGCATGGCTTTGATACGGTGTTTCACGTACTGATGGGTGCTGGTTCAAAGACAAGACGCCGCCCCGGTGGCGCAGTGGTCTAAGCGATGGCTTCTGATCGTTCCGAAAGGGGTCCGGGTTTGAATCCCGGTGAGGCATGGATGTTGTGTTTGTCTTACGGCACTGGATCTCTCCCTTCCTTGGAACCAGTGACCCTAAATTAGGGACGGGCGACTGCTTACAGCCCCCTGAGTTGCTCACGGTGGTCGTTAAACCTCCAATAAAAACAAAACAAGACATGAATGTTGTGTTTTCCATACTGATGGCCGTGAGTTTGAATCAAGAGTCATGGCTTTGATGCTGTGTTTCTCGTACTGATGGGTGTTGGTTCAAAGACAAGACATGAATGTTGTGTTTTCTGTACTGATGAGTGTGGGTTGGAATCAGGAGGCAGAACATGAACGTTATGTTTCCCATATTGATGGCCATAGTTTTGAATCAGAAGACATGACATCGGTACTGTGTTTCACGTACTGATGGGTGTGGGTTCAACTTCACAGGCAGGATATGGAAGAATATGATTTTTACACTGACGGATATGCGTTTGACTCCAGAGGCAGGACATAGATGCTATGTTTGCTTTTTCAGGGCTGGTTTAGCTAGTTCTGTTCAAGGTAAACTTCCGAAAGGCCAAAGATCAGATTTCCAAAAAGCGCCCACTTGGAATACAACCTCCTGAACATGAACTCATACAGGTATGTGGGAAAGAGTTCTCTGCTTGTACCAAACTGTCGTTTGAATTTCCGTTTTGCAAGCATCCAAAGATTTTCAATATTTTGTGTATGAACGCTGGGATCACACTACTCTGTGGTTGGGATCATCAAGTTGCACAAAATGCTGACTGTGATTTACAACTGCATAGGTGTATACACTGAGTGGCCACTTTATTATGACCACCTGACAGTTTTAAGCAAATGAGCTATGACTGCACGCTGTTGCCGCCAGAGGGCGAGGCTAGTATAAAAAGGGAAAGATTAGTGCTTGCGACAGTAGTAGAAGTGATTTTGGGGTGACGAGATGGGTAAAAAATGCGATTTGACGGACTTTCAACGTGGGATGATTGTAGGAGCTCGGAGCCATGGAGCGAGTATCACCGAAACCGCCACATTCGTGAAATGTTCCAGAGCAGCTGTTGTTAAAGTGTTTACAGACTGGACTGTCAGCCAAAAAACTGGGTCTCTACGTGCAACGTGTGGTCGTCATCGACTAGTGACTGCTCGGGCGGAACGGAGGGTGTCCAGACTGGTAACAGACAACAGAAGGGCAACAGTGCAGCAAACTACAGACCATCTTAATCAAGGATCCCCTCAAATGATCTCTGCACGCACTGTTCGCCGTACACTGCATTGGATGGGATATGGCAGCCGAAGGCCTGTTCGAACACCTTTGCTGTTTGCAGTTAACAAGAGTAAACGTCTCCAGTTCGCACAGGAGCACAAGGATTGGACAGTCGATAATTGGAAACAAATTATGTGGTCCGATGAATCCCGTTTTCAGTTGCACCATGCCGATGGCCGAGTGAGAATTTGGCGGAAACAGCACGAAAGCATGGACCCCAAATGCATTGCTACAACCCTCCAAGCTGGTGGAGGCAACGTTATGGTTTGAGGAATGTTTTCCTGGCATGCTTTAAGCCCTTTAATTCGTGTTGATCAGCATCTGACTGGCACATCATATCTAAACATCGTTGCGGACCAAGTGATTCCTGTCATGTGGATGGTTTATCCCAATGGCGATGGCTACTTTCAACAAGATAATGCGTCCTGCCATAGTGCTCCTATTGTACAGGTTTGGTTTCAGGAACATGCCGGTGAGTTTACTTTACTTAAGTGGCCCCCACAATCTCCAGATCTCAAACCCATTGAGAATTTGTGGGATGAAGTTGTACGAGCCATGAGACAGCTGGATCCACAACCCTGCAATCTCACACTCCTGGAAAGTGCTATTCATCAAGCATGGTCTCAGATCCCACAAACCACCTATCAACATCTCGTGGAGTCCATGCCATGAAGAATCGACGCAGTATTAAAGGCAAAAGGTGGCCCAACGAAGTACTGAAGGGGTGGTTATAATAAAGTGGCCACTCAGTGTATACAGATGTTGCAAATCGTAATTATAAAGTTATCATATCTGATTTTCAATTATGGTTACCTTATGTAGAGTTGTACCCGTCCATTGAGGCTGAATTTAAAAGTACAGCTTTGAATTCTACACCTACTGAAATTACTTGGTGTTCTGTTACAATTGAGAAAAGTAATCAACAAACAACATCAAGTGGTGCATGTCATATAAGAACTACATCTGATGAGGTGTTAAGTGTTTTTGTCATTCCACGGTATGTAGGAAAAGAAAACAATCAAAATCAGAATAATATGATTTTTGATAATTTAGATCTAATTGAATGCCGGATATTGTAATAATAAAAAGTTCCAGAAGAAATTTATAAAACAAATTTTAAAGATGGGCAGTTAGATTATAATAGATGTTATTCTGAATTATTAGCAGCTGGATTAAATACTCATAATACTGAGAGTGGATGTCTTATAAGTTATGTAAACTATGCGAGATTATATCCAATTATTCATTTTAATTTATCTAATCATCCAGAGTATACTAATATTTTTAATTTAAGACTAGAATTTAACTGGAGATAAGGATCAAATCTTGGTAAACCATATGGATTGTATTTCATCGTCAATGAAAGACGAAGAAGATTACTTAATATGGCTGAAAAGGAATTTGAAACTTTAAAAACTTTAGATTAAATAAATGAACTGATATCCTTTTGGTTCAACTTATGAAGAATTTGGAATTGGGCCACTAGGTCCTCCTGGAAATGGATTTAAATTAACAGATGATGGTAATTATGATATGGAAGAAAAAAATTTAAAAACTGTAAAGAGCCTGTAGATGAACATGATGTTACTGCAAGAGAATATGTTCTAAAACAAATAAGAGATAATAATCTGGATGTTAAGAATGAAATAGAAAAAAATATTAATAATAGTTTTTCAGATTTTGTTTTACAAACTGCTGAAAGAATAAAAGATTTAGATGCTGTACTTAGAGATGAATTAAGCAATTTGGATGAAAAATATTTACTTATTCAAGACGGGAATGCAATTAATGCAAAAGGTAAAAGAATAGGAAATGTTACTGATCCTGCAGCAGATAAGAATGTAGTGAATAAGAGGTATTTACACTGCTGGCCACCCAAAATGCAACACCAAGAAGGACACCAGATAGCAAAGCCAGATTTACTGGACACATAGCAGCAGATAGAAAGATGAAACGATTGAGCTTACAGGCCCGTGCGACTTGCGGAACACGCAGACATCAATAGTTCGTGTGGCCCCCATGGCTGGCAATAACGGCTGCTACACGCCGCGGCATCGAACGAAAGAGGCTTTGGATGTGGGCTTGGGGTATGTCGGCCCAGGCTGCTTCAACACGTTACCACAGTTCATCAGGCGTAGCCGCGGGTGGTGCTTGCGGGCCACTCGGTTGCCGATCAGCGACCAGACGTGTTCGATGGGCGACATATCGAGAGAACAGGCAGACCACGGCAGCAGTGACACCTGGTGGACCGTGAAGAATTGTTGTACGATGCGTGCCACGTGCGGGCGCGCATTGTCCTGTTGAAACGTGGCCGCTGGCAGGTCCTGCAGGTAAGGGAGGACTACAGGCTCCAAAACGTCGGAGATGGTGCGGTGGCTGTTGAGTGTACCCGCGATGCGTACCAGAGGGGTACGGGTGTCATATCCAATTGCGCCCCAAACCATAACGCCAGGTGACGGACCGGTATGGCGATGCATAATGCAGGCGTCATACAGTCTCTCGCCGCGGTGCCACCACACGCGGATCCGACCATCGTGGTGTTGCAGGCAGAAGCGGGATTTGTCGGAGAAGACAATGTCGTGCCATTCCGTAGTCCAGGTGCGGCGTTCAACGGCCCACTGCCTCCGCACTCGCCGGTGGTGTAACGTCAATGGTAATCGGAGCAATGGGTGCCGTGCGACAAGTCCCCGCTCCTGCAGACGACGTCGAACGGTACGTGCTGACACGGTTGTTGCGCAACACACCCTAATTCCTGCGCTAACGTTCGTAATGTGGCGGCGCGAGCCGTCAATGCTCGCCGCACAACATACCGGTCCTCTCGTTCGGTGGTGTGCCGCGGCTGCGGCAATCACTCACATCGGCCCGTCGGTCCGTCCGTCCCTCCTGCACCCACCGAATCCCTACTCGCCTCACTGTGGCTGGATGTCGTCCCACACGGGCGCCGATGTCTCGGTACGATAAACCGCTGCCGCGATAAGCCACTATTCGTCCTCTGTCGAACTCCGAAACGTGCTGGAATGACTGCCGTATTCTGCGACTAGGCATCAGGAAGCTTCCCAAGCACAGGTCCGGCAGCACAACACACTTCCACTACTTACACCCCGCCGTCTGTGCACCCTTCTTATAGTGCTTCTCGGTGGCGTGCCGGGCGCACATGATTTGCATATGCCCTGCAATGCTAATCGTTTGCATGTCCTCTTGCGGAGGACGCATGCTGCTAATTTCAGGCCAATCGGATGCTTCCTTCTTGGTGTTGCATTTTGGGTGGCCAGCAGTGTAGAAAATAATGCTTTAAGTTTAAAAGATGAAAAGTTTGATGTTCAAATTAAAAGATTAACGAACATTCCATCTCCTCAAGATATGTATGATGCTGCTAATAAAAATTACGTGGACAATAAAAAATTTTATGCAACAATTAATGAAAGAACATATTATGGTGATGTAAATGTCTGGGTGCCGATTGTTTGTGAGAAATTCAGTAGCAATCCCCTTGATAGAAATATGAAAATGAGTGAAGATATGTATATGAAAATTACGTTTTATTTAAATCCTTCTAATAGTTCTGGAAATTCGGAAGTTTTCATTATAGTTGGTCAGGTAATAGCATTTCAAGGTATTGCATATACTGATAAACCTTTAACATTTTTTACATATGGAAGGAAAGATGATGTAGTTAGAATAGAAGTGAAACCTAATATTAATGCTTTTAAACCTTACTTAGAAATTGAAAAAATAATGTGGATTTAGAAGTTTACATTCCATTAACAAAAATACATTCTATATAAATGAATAGGTTAATTAGGAACAATATTAATTGGGATTCATTTTCTAAAGATAATGAACTTTCAGAAGATATAATTAGAAGTGTAAAAGATGCAGTAAATTGGTATTTAATATCAGAATATCAAAAGTTATCTGAAGGTTTTATTTCAGAATTTCACGATAAAATGAACTGGGATAAAATTTCTCAATATCAGATTCTTTCTGAGTATTTTATGAATAATAATGATGATAAATTAAACTGGTTTCTGATTTCTCAATATCAAACACTTTCTGAGAGTTTTATGTTAATGAATATTGATAAATTAGATATGAGAAGAATTTCTATGTATCAAAAATTAAGTAACGATTTTATAAAAGAAAACTTTCGACTCTTAGACATGTCAATTATTCCAATAAAACAAAAATTAAGTGAAGAAACTATAGATTTTCTTAGGGATTTTATTGATTGGAAAGAAGTTACAAGAAACCAAGAATTAACAGATTTTATTATGAAATATAAAGATAAAATTAACTGGTGCGTTATTGTTATCAACAGAAAATTATCTAATGATTTTATAAATGAAAATTATAAAATACTTGCTGTGTATTAACTTGCAAATTTATGTCATAAAATGTATATATCTTTCTATATTTTTTATCTTTCATAAAAAATTTAAAGGTGTGTCATCTTAACACATACTTTTTTAATCTTTCTATGTATAAGGGGTACTCATTTTTTGGTACCCCTTTTTTAATGCATTTTTATGAACATCTCTTACAGATGTCATTCATCATCTCCAATAGTTATACCTTCTTTATCATGTGAAATTATAGTCATCATTAAAATACATCTTTGAATTTTTTATATTTCTCTGGCTTTTTTTATTTCTACATGATTTACAGTGGTTCCTTTTATATTTTCCAATGTTACTAAAATTTTGTAGTGGTTGCATTTCTTCACAGAGTACACACTTTTTCATTTATTTGTAATATATATTATTAAATATTTTTCTGTCTCTAAGGCTTCTGTCTCTTAAAAATAGGGAAACGAGCATTTTTCAATTTTGATGGTTTTTGATTGATTTTGACTGTTTTTATGTTAAAAATGCATGTATATTTATTATTTTTGTGATTTTTGGACGTTTCCCTCTTGTTGCGCTAGAAACCCCATTTATATACTACTTACCGTCGATAGATGTGACACGTAGACGACATTTGCACTGTTTTTTCTGCACCGTTATTAGACGTATTTGCACCTTCGCTAGCACGAAGTTTCGGCGTCTTTTGACTACTTTGGGCTACTTGGGGAGTGTGTTCATGAACACTTGGTGAATCAATCGTCACAATCAATTATGGGAGTCTGAAAATTCACTTTTGTTGTGCAAACTTGGAATATTTTGGTGGAAAAGGATCTAAAGTTATGGGATATGCTATTAAGTATTTCAAACACTTAATGCGCTATATGGCTCTTTCTACATGTATACGAGCACGTGCAGTTTGTGTTGTGCATTTTGCTTCTTGTTTTGTAAACTGGGGTTAAGTAAAAAGGGAGGAATATTTAGGGTAACTCCTTTTGGCAGCAAATCCCGAATTAAATCTCTTGGTTTTAATAAATCATTCAGACCCGATTTTTCAAAATTAACTTGTCAGAACATGAGCCAGGGTAAAGGTCACTTGCAAAACATATTATGCCACTTGGTGTGATAGCTAGAAGAGCTTTAAACGTTTGTGTTTTTTGTAACATGAGTACGTTTGTGTTTTTTGTAACATGAGTACGTTTGTCTTTAGGCTTCCATACTGTTTCGGGGCGTTTCAATGTAGATTTCGGTGCAGTCAATTAAAAAACTGCAACTGCCGAAATTTTTAACAAGAGTTGATGACTGCTGAATTTTCATTTCATTTTCATTTCATTTATTTATTCATTCAGTTGCCACTACAGCAACTAGGAAAAGGAGGGAAAAGGCCGTGAGGCCTGACATAGCCCTCCTCTCCCCAGAATACAAAAAACATAAAGCTTAACAGAAAAGGCAAGCCAACACATATATGGTAAGTACACGTACTTGCTCACAACCAACACATATAACAATGTGTTCCATCTTCAATAGCCTTCATTATATCTAAACAAACAAGTATCATATACACTTCACTATATAATCACATATATATATATATTTATAAATAGACAACAAATAACGTTTGCACCTCACATTATAATCACACTAACCCACATTTCTTCCATTCAATCGAAATTGCCTGTTGTTTACTAATTATTTCATAAGATGTGCCTTTAGTTTTATTTTAAATAAGTTAAAATTATTAATTGATGTTAGTTCTTGGGGCAATGAGTTCCAGAATTTTGGGCCACTATAATTTATATTCATTTTAAGTTTCTCAGTTTGTGGGAACATTGGAATTAGTAGTGATCTATTCCTAGTATTGTGGTAATGAGTATGTATGTTTAGTGTTATTATATCATTGTGTATACCATTTTTAATTCTTTTATACATTATTTTTCCCAAGTTATAATCATATAATTGCTTTATCGTTAAAATATTATATATATTGGGGTTCACTTTTGACCGAATATATGAGATTGGTTGAAAATTATTTGATGTTTTAAGGTCTATTAGTCTTATAAATCTATTTTGCAGTACCTGTAGTTTATTAATATTATATTGTGTGGTTCGTCCCCAGGTTAAAATACAATAATTAATATGTGTTTGAATTAGAGTATGATATATAGAGATTAATATTTTTGGTGTTAAGTTTAGCAAAGTACTACTGACCATCCCGATATTTCCAGAAATCTTGTTACTTAAATTTTCAATGTGTTTGTTCCATTTCAAGTCATTGTGTATAGTTGTACCTAGATAAGAGTGTGTTGAGACCCTATGAATCCTGACTCCATTCATCAGAATCGGTAAATCGTGTAAATGTGAAGTTTGTGAATTAGAGAAAATCATTAATTTAGTTTTATTAATATTAACAACTAATTCATTTGCATTCAGCCAATCTGTTATTACTTTAAGCTGAGTATTAGTTCTTAGTGTAAGCTCATTCATATCAGTTCCCTTTAAAATAATAGTTACGTCATCTGCATATAGGATTGTATCATTATCTTTTAATACTGCACATAAGTCGTTAATATATAAATTAAAAAATGAAGGACCAAGAACTGATCCCTGGGGTACCCCAAAGTTTATGATTTGTAATATGGGTCGATTCTGATGAACCTAGGTGTATTGCATTCTTTCTGACAAGTAACTTTTGAATAAATTATAGCTAGATTCCCGGAGTCCTATAATATTTAACTTATGAAGTAATATATCATGATTTAGGGTATCGAATGCTTTTGATAAATCAAGAATGACTGCTATTGTTTTTTGTTTTTTAATAGATTTTGTTGAATTATATTTTGTGTATGTAATAATGCTAGTTCAATATTTTGTGTATGTAATAATGCTAGTTCTTCCCTTATCAACCGTCACTGTTGATTAGGTACGTTGATGACATGTTGGTTTTTTGGCCCCATGCTTCACCTTTACTGGACGAATTTGTAGATTGTCTTTCTACCCAGTTTCCAACTATAAAGTTTACCAAAGACCTTGAGAAAGAAGGAAAATTGCCATTCCTGGACATTTTACTGTCTCGAGATTCGAATTCCAATAAAATCAAGCATTGTGTTTTCCGTAAACCGACGTTCATACCTTGTATGATCCCATTCACTTCTTCTCACCCTCCCGAACATAAAGCTTCAGCTTTACGCTTCTTAATAAGACGTGCCTTCACATATTCTTCAACAAGTAAAACTCGACGTGATGAACTTTCTAGAGTTCAAAATTTGGCCTTATTGTTTGGGTTCTCTCTCAACCTCTTCCAAGGACTATTACAACAATTTCAAAGACTGAGATTCACGACTTTGTCCACAGAGAAAAACCTACTAAGTACATCGGCAAAGTTGATTTCCTTCCACCTCTTGTGTCTATGTTAAGAAAAGCCTGTTACAAACACAATCTAACGTTTGGAGTGTCCACCAGAAACCTTTTTTCCATGATAAGAAATGATAGAGATAGAGTCCCAGCACTTAACAAACCAGGCATCTACTGCATACCATTAATTCATGAAGATTCAGATACTACACTTAAATACTATATAGGTTCTACCCTAAGAACCGTTAATGTCAGAATGGGTGAACATAAATACGCTCTTCGTTCTGGAACGGTTTCCACAGCTTTCACTCAAGCTGTTAACCAGGGAGGTTACTCCCCAGATTGGACAAATGTTAGGGTCCTTAACTCAAGTGTTAATAAACGTACTGTCTTCCTTACGGAAAGCCTCTTCACTATTGCATATGGGGAAGCATGCTGTAACATTGAACTCCCGACATTTGTTCCAAAACAGTGGAGAAAGATGGTTGCCCCCTCCTCACACAACTCTGAAGAAGAGGACTTTATAGGATAAGAGATTAAGACTTGATTTTTTGGACTTTAACGATTTGTTGATGGCATCACCGGTGATTGAGAAGACCGAGTGAATTGTGGGTCGTGTTGACAGTATATAATGTCTGCTCCTGTGTTTCGTGGCGCTTGATCCTGATGATGGGTGCTATGTTCAGCCCCGAAAGATCTCGCGTGTAAATATTAATTTTTAATTGTAAATAAAGTGTTTTTAATCTTGACTTGCAATTTGAAAATTATGTTTGTGAATGACCGTACGTGTGACAGCATCGGTGAATTACTTTATAGTAATGCTAGTTCAGTTGATTTATTTGGTACAAATCCGAATTCTCTGTGATGAAATATATTATGTCTTTGAATGTATGAAAATAGTCTGGTATGAATTAATTTCTCTAGTATTTTTGCGAAAATTGATAAGTTTGCGATTGGACGATAATTATTTATGTCGTTTTTTGAACCTTTCTTATATTTCGGAGTGATTTTGGAGGTTTTTAAGGCATCTGGAAATATTCCGGTTTCAAGTATAAGGTTATAGATCTGCAACAACGGCTGAACTATGATATCTGCCACAAATTGTATGGCTATTGGGAAAAATTGATTGTAGCCAGGTCCGACATTTGTATTAATTTGGTTTAAAGGATGAGTAAGTTCAGTCCTTGTAATTTTCGACATATGAAAAGTATTTAGTCTTGAAATATTTTGTAGGTATTTTGTATAATGGATTCCTGAAGATATAAGTTGTTGCTTTGTCAATTGTGGTGACAATATAAAGTGACTGTTGATCTCATTAGCTATAGCCTGTTTGTCAGTTATTTTATAAGTTGATTTGGTTAAATATTGCGGCGTAACTGGGCTGATATTTTCCCCCATTAATAGATTCAGATGTTTCCATGTTAATTTGGGGTTATTTTGAGAGAATATATTAGTGTAATAATTTCTTTTTAACTTCCGAATATCTGAATTCAATTTGTTTCTATATGTTTTAAAATTCTGGAAGTCAACTTGTAGTTTACTTTTAATAAATTTGGAATACAGTCTATTTTTTTTATTTATTCGATGTAAGAGATTTCTTGTTATCCATGGTTTCCTATTTTTTTTTAATTTTATTACTTTTCGTTATTATTGGAAAAGCTTGATCGTATGAGTCTTGTAACAATATTGTAAATAAGTTATATGTTATATTTGGATTTTCCGCTGGGAGGAAATTTTCCCAATTTATAGTTTGAAGCAGGTTCCGAAATTTTTCTAGGCTATTAGAATTTATTAATCGTATTTGTTAGTTTATTAACTGTTTCTTCACTGCATGTGTATAAGTGTAAACTGTGAAGATTGGTAAATGGTCACTGATATCATAATTTATAACTCCTGATAAAACTGAATCTTGTGGAGCATTTGTGAGTGATAAATCAATAATCGTTTCTGTGTTAGGTGTAATTTCCGTTGGATGTAATATTGTATTGATAAATCCAGCAGCAGTTAATATTTGAATAAAGTACTGAATCTGTGAATTCGTAACAGAAATATTAATATTGAGATCTCCCAATAAAAATCCCCTTTTCCCGGTTAAATTCACATAATTGAATGCCTCTGTTAATTTATCGAAGAACTGAGTTGTATTTGATCCTGGAGGGCGATAGCACACCATCATAATAGTGTGTTGATCTTCTATTGACAAAATTTCTATGGTAGTGTCAGTAAATGTTAAGTTTTTATTTACTGTATAATCATGATAGGTATCCTTAACGTAAATGGCCACTCCACCTCCTCTTGAGTGGGTTCTATTTTGATAAAAAATCTTATAGCCATCCAAGGCAACACTATAATTTTCACTGGGAAACCATGTCTCTGTTATACATAAAATATCTATTTGTAAATTAGTAACCTGAATTAGTGCCTCAATAAGAGTGAGTTTATTTAGTAAGGATCTCGCATTAATATGAATAATTTTCAATGAATTTGCGTAAATACAAGAAAAGATATTATTTATTTGTTGTGTTGTATATAAATTATCTTGCATTAAATTTGTCTATTTGCTTGCTGTTTGTTAGTAGGAATTATAATCTTAAGTTGTAAGAGTTCAAAAGCAACTCCCTGTAACATCTGTAAAATAGATATGTGTGATCTCCCTTTGTTTATCAACGATAGGATAGTATATCACAAAGTCAAGCACAATGCAATTCATTTCACCATAAGCACAAACACTAATCATTCTAACATTTCAGGTAAGTATCATATCTCAATTTGATACACAAAAATATTCATTATACACAAAAAAATAATAATGATAATAATAAAAGAAAATGAAAAAAGAAGGATAGTAGAAAACCTATCTACTCTGTTTTATTAAAAAAAAACACAAATCAAAATTTAGTTGGAAACCCAAGAAAGCTACCCTCATAGCATTTTCAAGGAAAATAAATGCATGCTCACAGTGTAATGTTCTGCCAAGATATTTCTAATCAGAAATTAATAGGAAACTCAAAAACCAGTTCTTGAGGCATTTCCCAAAATAGAGGCGTGCCTCTATTGAAGATTAAGTGTAAATCATACTGTTATAGGCACTATGTTAGATTTAAAGTAGGCATATATATTATTAGCACCATACAAAAAAGAACACACATACACACACACACACACACACACACACATATAAACAGTAGGTATAGTTCCTTTTTCTGGGAGTATCAAATTACATTAAGAAATCGTACCTAAGTTTTAGTTACAGTACATTATTGACATCCCACGAACCATCACACTATGAACACAATGGAAAATATTCTACCAAATATAAAAAAAATCCTACCATATTCTCAAACACAATATAAGACCTTCCATCAAGGAACCAGACCAAATTTATATAATTCTTCCAAGAAATAATTTTTTTCCTTGCGTCATGGTCACTCTTCTTTATAAAAACACTGCCGTTTTTCACCCATGCATATTTAATTTTCTCTTCCTGCAGTAATTTTCTTGCACTCCAGAATAAATGTCTGTAAACTGGGATTAAATTCTCATTGATAAATACACTGATGGAAAAAAAAAATCCCAACACCAAGAAGGGGTTGTGTTAGATAAACGACAGCTGGTAGGAGGTGAGAGTACATCTGTAAGATGACGTCTATGCAAATTTCGCGCTCGGCGCATACGTGTGGCGCTAATAGCGCCCCTCGGAACATGCATAGCAGGCTTGCTGTAAATACGCGCTGTAACGTTCGTGAGCGTTAGTTATCGTTGAGATTCGACGTAGGGTGTTGATGTTAGTCAAGAATGCCTTTAAGCAGACGAAGAAGCCATTATCAACAGCTCACGGAGTTTGAACGAGGTCGTGTAATAGGGCTACGAGAAGGTGGATTTTCTTTCCGCAATATTGCAGAACGACTTGGCAGGAATGTAGCCACTGTGCATGATTATTGGCAGCGGTGGTCAAGGGAAGGTACTGCCTCAAGAAGACCGTGTTCCGGCCGGCCACGTGGCACTACTGAGAGGGAAGACCGCCGTGTACGGCGTATGGCCGTGGCGCATCGTACCGCGTCTGCGGCAGCAATTCGAGCTGCAGTTGCCACCACAGTGACACAACTAACTGTTACAAATCGGTTACTTGAAGGACAGTTCCGAGCCAGACGCCCTGTAGCGTGCATTCCACTTACTCCAAACCACTGCCGTTTACGACGTCAGTGGTGTCAAGCTAGAGCTCATTGGAGGACGGAGTGGAGATCTGTTGTGTTTTCTGATGAAAGCCGGTTCTGCCTGGGTGCCAGTGATGGCCGTGTGTTGGTTAGAAGGAGGCCAGGTGAGCGCCTGCAACCAACCTGTCTGCGGCCGAGACACACTGGACCTACACCTGGAGTTATGGTCTGGGGAGCAATTTCCTATGACAGCAGGAGCACTCTCGGGGTTATCCCACGCACCCTGACGGTACAGTTGTACGTCGGTCTGGTGATTCAACCTGTTGTGCTGCCATTCATGAACAGCATTCCAGGGGGTGTTTTCCAACAGGATAACGCTCGCCCGCATACCGCTGTTGTAACCCAACATGCTCTACAGAGTGTCGACATGTTGCCGTGGCCTGCTAGATCACCAGATCTTTCACCAATCGAGCACGTATGGGACATCATTGGACGACAACTCCAGCGTCACCCCCAACCAGCATTAACCGTCTCTGTATTGACCGACCAATTGCAACAGGCATGGAACTCCATCCCACAAACTGACATCCAGCACCTGTACGACACAATGCATGAACGTTTGCGTGCTTGCATTCAACATTATGGCGGTTACACCGGTTATTAATATACCAGCATTTCACATTTAAAATGGCTCTTCTCGCGCTTACAATAAGCTGTGATCTTGAAACCTTAATCGATTAAATATGTTACCTATACGAATGTATTGCCGCCATTTCATTCCTCTACAACTATTTTTTCGTGGTGTTGGGATTTTTTTTCCGTCAGTGTATTTTAGTTGCTGGCAAAGTAGTATTTGTTTCTGAGTTCAGTATAATAGTATTTTTCTTAGTTAGCCAACTGTCTCTTGCTATTCGAGATTTGAATTGTATAATTACAATTGCATTTGGCTTTCGAAAAGCATCATATTTGAGTGGGTGAATAACATCAATATCTGTTGGGTGAAAATTTGTAATCCCAAGTTTATCAGCATATTTATCAATGTAAGTCCTCAACTCAGATTCATTGTTGATTAGTGTTAAGTCAAGCCCATGTAATTCTAAATTCTTGTTTCGGTAATATTGACTTAGTTCATTGATTTCACAGTTTAGTTTCTGAATTTGATGTTGTTTAATATCATTCTCCTTTAGTAAGAAATCCTGTTTTGCATTTAGTTCCTTATTATCTCTTTCAAGAGACTCACGCCTATTGCAAATATCTTTATATTTTACTGCAACAAGGTCAACTATTTTTTTATATTCTGCCAAATCTTTTTTGATTTCTGATAATGGTTCCAGTTTCGCGTTTATCTCATCTAATGAGTGTCTGAGATCTTGTTTAACTTCATCGTTTGACTGTTGAATTTTTAAGTTTATATCACCCAAGGTAACCATTATGAGGTCCATGTTTACAGTTCCAGTACTGTCAGAAAATGATGCAGCCGCTGTGGATTTATTCGAAGCCGCATTTCCCTTTCTACCTGCTATTATATTTAGTTATAATAATAATTAACCAGATCACAAATAAACCACAAATAGCTATTTGAACTTAGTCACTTTTGAATATGTCGGCAGGTGTCAGCACATCATATTATAGCCAAGTTGAAGTCGTGTCAGATTATATCTGACAGTTATCAGTCAGGAAATACAAATGTAACCCAAAAGAAGTATTCAAGATAGTAATAGTGGCATATTAACATACTTTATACACTGGCACATGCTAACAGTCTTACAAAGTCAATTGGAAATGGTACTTTAGGTCCCTAAGCTTCTGGAGCCCGGTGGCGCAGTGGTATAAGGCAATGGCCTCTGATCATTCGTCCGAGAGGGGTTCAGGTTCGAATCCCGGTGAGGCATGGATGTTGTGTTTGTCTTACGGCACTGGCTCTCTCCCTTCCCTGGAACCAGTGACCCTAAATTAGTGACGGGCGACTGCTTATAGCCCATTGAGTTGCTCACGGTGGTCGTTAAACCTCCAATTAAAAAAAAAAAGAAATCTTTATATGTAATTCAACAACAGATCAAAAAATTCAAGCATTTGGGAAGCCAATATACATCAAAATATGGTTATTATTTATCCGAATGTGTGAAAATTGGAAATATAGTTGGTTTTTCTGGACTACGCTCTCCAGTTCTTCTACTCTTTCTTTTTTCTCAAATAGTCCATTTCCATAGCAAAAACTACATTGGACTCCGTCAGTGGTAGACAAGATGAAGTACATTCCCAATTTTCTACGTGGGTCTTTTCTTAAAATAAGCAATGAAAAAATGTCTCATGGTTAAGTTTCATTCACATAACACACATTAATTTGTTTGGATATTGTTAGCAAGTTTACTAAACAAAAATTTTACACTCTTATCTGTTATTTTAAAAGAAACATCGCCAACTGATATTAAACTGAAACTATCTTGGCCCTTCTAAACTTCTTGTCATGTTCAAGTGCAAAGTGTCAGCCTTCTAAGTCACAAGGGGCTTCTGGAGGGTTTGGAAAGACACACACGGAATTATTATCTATGATACATCGGGTATGGCTACTTACTAATTTTTTCGGCTCAAGATTTCGAAAATCAAATTGTTTTCGTCTTGTATAACTAAAAATTGTAAGGTCGTTTTCTTTATTCCCATCTTTAAAGTGACAGCTACATAACCTTGAATCACCACTTGGTACTCTATCGGCCCTCCTAGTTTTGTGTAAAGCAGTGGCGTAACCATGTTTCAAAATCTGGGGGTGGGGGTGGGGGGGGTCATATGCAAGGAGGTTAAAATAATACTTCTGGAGATGCTCTGAGTCTCTTAACCGTGAAGCTGCAAGGTGTTTTTTTATTGGAGGTTTCTTAACCGTGAAGCCGCAAGGTGTTTTTTTATTGGAGGTTTAAGGACCACCGTAAGCAACTCAGTGGCTATAATCAGTCGCCCGTCCCTAATTTAGGGTCACTGGTTCCAGGGAAGGGAGAGAGCCAGTGTCGTAAGACAAACACAACATCCATGCCTCACCGGGATTCGAACCCGGACCCCTTTAGAACGAATAAACAGAGGCCATCGCTTAGACCACTGCGGGGGCGGCAAAAGCCGCAAGGTGTGGGAATTTGACATTGTTTACCTGATACCCACGTAATTTCAACTGTGCGTATTTTGGAAGTGCGTAATTTTTGGTTTCACAAATCGTGTTAATATCAAACCGGTATACTTCTTACACGAGTGAAGTTTTCAGTTTTAACTTTATGTTTTGTTCAGAATTCGTACTAACGTTAGTATATTTCAATTTAAAATAACAATGGGAAGCAGTCTCAAAATAATTAAGAATTTTATAAATTCAGCATTTTTTTATTGGAGGTTTGACGACCACTGTGAGCCACTCAATGGGCTATAAGCAGTCGCCCTTCCATAATTTAGGATCACTGATTCCAGAGAAGGGAGAGAGCCTGTGCCGTAACTCAAACACAACATCCATGCCTCACTGGGATTCGAACCCTGACCCCTCACGGACGAATGATCAGAGGCCACCGCTTAGACCACTGCGCCATCGGGGAAACTAGCATTTTCTCACACATCGGAAGCAAGTTACGATGCGAAATTGGAAACATTTGAGACGAAAGAAGACGATTCGGCCAACACAAAATGCATTGCAATAGCCTTGAAAACCATGAGCTTTCCCACACTTTGATGGCCGTAGCTCGCGGTTATAGGCTTCACGCAAAGTGGTACTGCTCTATTAATGAAAGCATCTCCAGATATCTTGTTCTAACCTCTTTGGTCCGATCACATATATACACATATTATATGTATACGTATATATACAATATTATACACATACTGTATGCGATAAAGTTTGGGACCCCCTCCCCCTACACATACACGCAGGAGCAAAGCAGTTGCTGAGGCGCGATCTAACGGGCACGACATAGACGCCTCTGTTGGCGAATTGTGGAACTTAGCAAACACAAATGTAAAACTATGATAGATAGGGCAGAAATGTAAATTACAAAGTTGTAATAGAACTGACTTTGCTTATTAGGAATCAAAATTCTTTTTTTATTAAGTACATATTATACACGTGTTTGAATTCTACGAAAAACTACAATGTTATATTATGAAATTTAGTTGGTTTACATCATAAAAAAAGTGTGCATTATATCATTACATTCCGAAAATTTTGGTAGTGTCCTTTCACATTGGGGATCCCAGACTGAAAATCTGGGGGGTCCTGACACCCCCCCCGTGGTTACGCCTATGGTGAAAAGTGGACAACATACGAAGAACTTAATGAGTTTTACTGAGCAACAGAATTTCAAAGTTTTACAAAGATATAAAAACATTTTCTCGTTTTAAAATATAGAATAAATATACACAAAAATTGATAGAAAGTGGACGGGACTGACCCAACTAGGTCAGCCCCGTGCACTAACAAACGCAGCACGTACGGAAAACACAGCACATGGTGATAGAAAGAGGAAGTCTCGAAGTTTTGTATGCACACGCATTGGGGAATTGGCGTGTCTGTGGCCGGGTGGGAGAATTCCCGTCAGACACAGAGAAAGCTTTTATGCACAGGTGAACTAGACGCATTGTAACATAAGCATCAGTCTACCGCATTATTACCTAACTTTTACGAAACAGTAAAAATATGTAAATATGCATCACATCAACAACATTGTTCATCAAAAGTTATGGTTAAACTTGTATTAAGGCTACAGAATGTGCCATTATTATCTCCCCGCCTTTCTCTAATGCATTATCCCAGTAAACAAATAAAAAAAGAGGAAAAACAACAAAATGTTTTGTCAAAAAAATGCACACACACAGATAAAAATTAAATTTAATTAGAAATTTTAGACCAAGCAGAAATTTTTAGATAATGAATAATAACAAGGAATACCTACAGCTCTGGGCCATAAAAGCCCGATGTGGGCGCTATTTTACGCCCCTGGTTGACACATAATGTGGATTTGTCGTACTTATAACGAAGTGAATTTCTCCGTCATTTTTATCCGCGCCGGGGTTCGAACCCGGGTCCACTCATTCCGGAATAAGTTGCTCTACCAATTAAGCTACGCGGACATTTTTATTCTGATTCCTATCTGCCTTTATGTCGTGTGCGTCCTTCTGGCAGGTACGTCACATCTCCTGGTACGTTACATCATCTCCCCTTATTTTTCTTTCTTTCGAAGTGCTGCTCATATTTTTCCTATCTCGCGGTGTGGAAATAACATCACACCAATGCGAGATTTTGAACGGTCGGGTCATCCGGATAGTTCGGGCGCCATTATAACGAAGTAAATTTCTCCGTCATTTTTGGTCTACGCCGGGATTCGAACCCGAGTACGCTTATTCCGGAACAAGTTGCTCTACCAATTAAGCTACGCGGACGTTTTATTCTGATTCCTATCTGCCTTTATGTCATGTGCGTCCTGCTGGCAGGTACGTCACATACTGATCAGACTTTGATAGTCGAAACTAATCTACGGCATTACGCATGTCACCATTTTCACATGTGCTTCAGCATTTGCTGAAGCCCATGATTATTGTCTTGCGTTTTCGATTTTTTTATTTAAGTATGGTGCCTGAGCCGCAAATTTGTGTACTTAATATTCTATTTGCTTGAGTCGGACATACTGTATGGTAAACCGAGGGTTATTAATACGAGGGTTATTCCGAAAATAAGTTTCGCTGAGTTAGATTTTCGGAAGTAATGTATGTAGGAGAGACATCGTACAATCAGCAGGTACCAGATATTTGCCTTTCTCACTGGAGCGTCATGTGGTGTGGGGAGTCCTCGCCGCACATGCGCAGGAGTGGACGTAAGCGAGCGACGTCTAGGCATAGCGTGCCCGCTCCATAAGCCCTGGAGTTACTTTATTGCAAAAATGTTTCCCTGCAATGTTATGTTGGCTATTTGCAAAACACCGTAACTAAACAGTGAAACGTAGAACTAGTAACAAAATGTATACGGTAAAACATTTTTCACTGCAATCTTATGTTGGTTACCTGCAAAGCACCGTAACTAAACAGTAAAGAGTAAAACTTGTAAGAAAATGTATACATTAAAACTTTTTACAGTAAAGCAACTCCAGCGCTTTTGGAGTTACTCAGTCACCATGTGACTGGATCTGTTTATACACTTGGTAGAGGTAGAAGGCATTGGGCCAACCTGTAGAAAAGATAGCCAGGGTTGTGAATGGTACGGATAAAAATTGAATCCACTCACCTTGGGTATTTTTTTTGATTGGAGGTTTAACGACCACCGTGAGCAACTCAAAGGGCTATAAGCAGTCGCCCGTCCCTAATTTAGGGTCACTGGTTCCAGGGAAGGGAGAGAGCCAGTGCCGTAAGACAAACACAACATCCATGCCTCACCGGGATTCGAACCCGGACCCCATTCGGACGAATGATCAGAGGCCATCGCTTAGACCACTGCGCCACCGGGGCGGCACCTTGGGTATGACTAACAGGTAAAGAGCAACACGCACAAGTCTGCTGATGGAGGTTTATTTGACCATTTTTACTAAGCATTTTTGTTAACGCTCAAAATAATAATAATAATAATAATAATAATCATGATGATGATGATAGGGACGGTAGGTTGACCAAGATTTTCAGATGAGGTCCTACTGCATGTATGATCATAAAACATTCATACAATCAGAAAGTCGGACATCCAATATTTTTTCTTTCCCACTTTGAAAGTCCCACCCCCTACACATCCTTTCGAAAAAGATCTGTGCACACACACCTAGGTATCTAAAATACAACAGTAATATTGAAAAAAATGCGACGGACCCAACGAGATTAGCATCCCTGTCCTTACCCCTCCTCCTGAGTTGACAATGGGACTAAAAATCGTTTCTAGTTACCTCTTCTTCCAATCACCAGTTTGTCGAAAGCAGCTGGTTTGGGAGTTGCACTTTAATACTTTTGCTATTTATTTGAATCTTCTGTTAGGCTCATTTTAGCCCCTATGCTCAGGGCCCGATTATCGGCAGGGCAGACGGGGCACTTGCCCAGGGACCACAAATTTCAGGTGCCCAAAATCTTTTTATTCTTGTGTCACACACATGTTACATTGGCAGCATTTCCCGACCCATCTCTAAACGTATCCTCGAACATCGAAAGGTAGTTGACCAAACACTTAATGGCAACCACCACAATCATCATTAACACACTATTTGAAAAACTATCCTACTGCCACTCCAATGCGGAACCAAACCATCCATTTAAGAGATCCACCATTTTTTAATAGAAAAGAATTATACCTTTTAGAAATTCTTATAATTCTCTCTTCTATTAATTGCAAGATTGAATCCTCTCAATATATTCACCAATGTTGGCAAGCTTTAATTAATTTTTTCAATAATTTTATTTTTGCAACTTGCAACACTATAATTCTGGTTATTTAAACCTCTGTTAAACGCAAACTGCTGGTTATCGTTGAATGAATACTTTATTTACTTCTCAGTTCATGCTGCTTTGCGAGGAGTTTTGCTTTGACCAAGCGACATTGAATTATTTTATCGGTTTCGATCATTTCTACCATTGCTTCTCCACTTGTGTGTAGTGCGAATTAAGTGAATAATAGATATATAATATAAAATAAAATTTGCAGCTGAAAAAATAAGAGGTCATTTTAAAGATGACGCAAGCGACAAGCTAACAACAAGAACAAAAAAAAATTGTTTTTCGTTGCCACAGATGTTTGAACAGTTTTAGGGTATTTTGAGGGTGCTGGATACATACTTTTTAGGTTGTTTTTTTTTTTATAATAGGGTGTTATACATATTCCTAGTGTTTACATTTTATCAAATCTTTTATCAAATTTATATCACATGAAGTTCAAGGTTGGGTATCCTAATATACACTGAGCGGCCACTTTATTATGACCACCTGACAGTTTTAAACAAATGAGCTATGGCTGCCCGCTGTTGCCGCCAGAGGGCGACGCTAGTATGAAAAGGGAAAGCTTAGTGCTTGCGACAGTAGTAGAAGTGATTTTGGGGTGACGAGATGGGTAAAAAATGCGATTTGACGGACTTTCAACGTGGGATGATTGTAGGAGCTCGGAGCCATTGAGCGAGTATCACCGAAACCGCCGCATTCGTGAAATTCCGGAACAGCTGTTGTTAAAGTGTTTAAAGACTGGACTGTCAGCCAAGAAACTGGGTCTCTACGTGCAACGTCCAGTCGTCATCGACTAGTGACTGCTCGGGCGGAACGGAGGGTGTCCAGACTGGTAGCAGGCAACAGTGCAGCAAATTGCAGACCACCTTAATCAAGGATCCCCTCAAATGATATCTGCATGCACTGTTCGCCGTACACTGCATCGTATGGGACATGGCAGCCGAAGGCCTGTTCGAACACCTTTGCTGTCTGCAGTTAACAAGAGAAAACGTCTCCAGTTCTCACAGGAGCACAAGGATTGGACAGTCGATAATTGGAAACAAATTATGTGGTCCGATGAATCCCGTTTTCAATTGCACCATGCCGATGGCCGAGTGAGAATTTGGCGGAAACAGCACGAAAGCATGGACCCCAAATGCATTGCTACAACCCTTCAAGCTGGTGGAGGCAACGTTATGGTTTAGGGAATGTTTTCCTGGCATGCTTTGGGCCCGTTAATATGTGTTGATCAACATCTGACTGGCACATATCTAAATATCGTTGCGGACCAAGTGCATCCTGTCATGTGGATGGTTTATCCCAATGGCGATGGCTATTTTCAACAAGATAATGCGTCTTGCCATAGTGCTCGTATTGTACATGATTGGTTTCAGGAACAGGCTGGTGAGTTTACTTTGCTTAGGTAGCCCCTACAATCTCCAGATCTCAACCCCATTGAGAATTTGTTGAATGAAGTTGTACGAGCCATCAGACAGCTGGATCCACAACCCTGCAATCTCACACTCCTGGAAAGTGCTATTCATCAAGCATGGTCTCAGATTCCACAAACCACCTATCAACATCTCGTGGAGTCCATGCCACGAAGACTCGACGCAGTATTAAAGGCAAAAGGTGGCCCAACGAAGTACTGAGGGGGTGATCATAATTAAGTGGCCACTCAGTGTATAATTTGCTAGAGTCCTCCTCCGTGCCACTTTTGAAGTCATCATTTTTTTTCTTTTGATTGGAGGTTTAACGACCACCGTGAGCAACTCAATGGGCTATAAGCAGTCGCCCGTCCCTAATTTAGGGTCACTGGTTCCAGGGAAGGGAGAGAGCCAGTGCCGTAAGACAAACACAACATCCATGCCTGACCGGGATTCGAACCCGGACCCCTTACGGACGAATGATCAGAGGCCAACGCCTTAGACCACTGCGCCACTGGGGCGGCGAAGTCATCATTGCAACAACCGAAAAACAAATGTGTGTGAGCAGCCCCGGTGGCGCAGTGGTCTAAGCGATGGCCTCTGATCATTCGTCCGTGAGGGGTCCGGGTTCGAATCCCGGTGAGGCATGGATGTTGTGTTTGTTTTACGGCACTGGTTCACTCCCTTCCCTGGAACCAGTGACTCTAAATTAGGGACGGGCGACTGCTTATAGCCCATTGAGTTGCTCACGATGGTCGTTAAACCTTCAATCAAAAAAAAAAATGTGTGTGACGTCACGCTTAGCTTTTCATGTAGGTGCACCTACACGTGCACAGTCCACGTGTATATCACTTTGTTCTGTTGTAATATCAACAAAGAACACAGCTGCTGGTGTGACGTCATCTAATCCAAATCATTCTCACATGACGTCAGAGATGCTTACGTCACACGGTCAACTCTTTAGAGATACGAAAACTTTACATCAGGAGTTTTGGTTCACTACCTGAACCGGTGTTTAGCCATCTGTATGTGGCCACATCAAGAGTACGACGATCTGACGACGTCAAGAAAAAATTGTTCACGGAAGAGAACAGGGATTATTGATACAGGGTTCACAGTCAGTGTGAACGAAAAATGTAGTGTACAAGGAAGTGTTGACGAAATAGGGACTACAAATTTTACAAAACACATAACAAACAGACAGCCCGTCGTATCAAATTCCATAACCGACCGCTCGGGAAATTTTCAGAAAGATGTGAGCCAACGTCGCCATCTATTGACGTGGAACTCAAAAACTCAATGTCATAAATTTCAACTCAAAAACTTCTGTATCATAAATTTTATTTTTTCCCGTCATTATTGACAGGCTTTCATCTAGTGAAATCCTATTTTGACAAAGTTACCAATTCCATTTTGAATTCACCTTGGAGAAAAATAAAATCGAACAGTTATGTGTACTGCATATTTTTAGAAATAGCTAGGTAAACTAACCTTAACCACTTTAATTTTCATTTAAAGATCGACGTTAAAGTGGATGGCGTTCAGGCATCATGACGTCACATCATTCGTTCATGTTTCATTCGGCTCGGTGCTCGGGAAACTTGTTCGGAGATTGGGCTTTTTTTTTTTTTTTTTTTGATTGGAGGTTTAACGACCACCATGAGCAACTCAATGGGCTATAAGCAGTCGCCCGTCCCTAATTTAGGGTCACTGGTTCCAGGGAAGGGAGAGAGCCAGTGCCAAACACAACATCCATGCCTCACCGGGATTCGAACCCGGACCCCTTACAGACGAATGATCAGAGGCCATCGCTTAGACCACTGCGCCACCGGGGCGGCGAGATTGGGCTTGTGAGTCGCAGAATGTAAACAAATATTGTCGTTTTGTCGTTGGACTGCAGGTCTGTTATTCTGGCCTGCCAGTGAGTGTTTAAACCTCTCTTGTACTGTTTGTTTTGTACCAGCCTTAAGTTCAAGGTCTGGTTGTTCTTCCCGTTTTGCTCACGAGTTGGTGAGTCGTTATTTTATATCGTTTTGCTGTTTTTAATAGGTTTTGACCGGGCCGGTTGGCTCCGGTGCGACGGCGCCATTTGCAATGACATCAACCGAAGTGGTGGAGCCGCCTCGGTGGCGCAGTGGTCTAAGGCGCTGGCCTCTGATCATTCGTCCGTAAGGGGTCCGGGTTCGAATCCCGGTCAGGCATGGATGTTGTGTTTGTCTTACGGCACTGGCTCTCTCCCTTCCCTGGAAACAGTGTCCCTAAATTAGGGACGGGCGACTGCTTATAGCCCATTGAGTTGCTCACGGTGGTCGTTCAACCTTCAATAGAAAAAAACAAAAAAAAAACGTTGTCAGTGCTCCATCAACGCTTCCGGTGGTATCTTTTTTTTTTTTTTTTTTTTTTTTTGATTGGAGGTTTAACGACCACCGTGAGCAACTCAATGGGCTATAAGCAGTCGCCCGTCCCTAATTTAGGGTCACTGGTTCCAGGGAAGGGAGAGACCCAGTGCCGTAAGACAAACACACCATCCATGCCTAACCGGGATTCGAACCCGGACCCCTTACGGACGAATGATCATAGGCCAGCGCCTTAGACCACTGCGCCACCGGAGCGGCCCGGTGGTATCACTTCCTCCTCTTCTACTGCGTCTACCGATGTCAAAGTGCCTTCTCTGCCAGGCGACGATCAACTACCCTCCAGTGCTGCTTCGAACGACTGCCCTTCCTGTAACTGGCTCAACGTGTAAAAGAGTTGCCAACGCTGATGACGTCATGGATACTACTACCCCTGCGATTCCTGCTCCTTCTACGTCTTGTCCACAGGCATCTACCTCGTATTCAGCAGCAACATCCAAACCACGCCCTGCTCTTCGTGAAATGTACAGTGAAACACACACTTTGACGCCCCTTCTACACCGAACTGGGAACACCATTCAACTGGACATTCCGGTGGGATCCTCGGCTGGACAATCTTTCAAAACGTTTCTCGATCGTGGAGTGGTCTTCGAAGCTCTACCGAACACACCTCTCTATGTGTATGAAGATGCCTTAAAAGGTATGTTTACCTCTACCTCTATTCAGTTCATGGCACGTAGACCATCTGTTGTAATAGTGTATTTTACAAAAGCGGAATATGCATATAAGGTTCTTGATAAGGGTTTAACCATTCGTGATTGTCACCTCTTTCCCGAGCCAGTTGCGTACCGGCCGGTCAATGTCTATTTCTACCCTGTACCGCCTGAAGTAACAGATACCATGCTGTTTCCAGTTGCCTCTTCTCTTGGTAGAGTTGTTGGCCCTATTCTTACTCACTCTGCAGCTCCAGCCAAACCGGAGGGTCGAGCCGTTGTTCGTGAAATTCAAGGTGCAAGACGAGTTGCTCGGGTTGTTTTTCCGAAGCAAGATTCCATTGAAAACTGTCCTACTCAGTTGACCGTCAATTGTGGGGAGCATCTTCGCAGGATAGATGTACTAACTACTTATCACTGCATTAAGTGCAAAAAATTTGGGCACTACCAGAAAGATTGCCAGAGTGTTCCCTCACAAGAGGCTCTAGCTAGGGATCGTGCGCCTCCATCCACGACCGTTGCCCGAGATGTTCCCGTCAACTCTTCCTCTGTGATTTCATCTCAACTGGATGTTGGGCAGGCGGCGTCTTGTCCGCCACCCAACACCACGGAAAACTACCCAGCACTACCTTTAACACAGCCTTTCCGCACCCCAGAAGTTCCTCAATCCTCGGAAAGTAGTCCTATTATTTCTGATACTGAGACTTCTAATGTGGATCCTTAGGATTCCTACTGCAGCACGGGTGACCCAGCCTTAAGTGATGGTTCGGTAGACGACACACATTCTCGTACTGAGAAACGACTGGCGCCACGAGCTCAGGGTGGTGTAGCTAAGCGTGGGAGAGCTCCACCTCGCTCCCCCCGTGCTTCCGGCAGACGTCGTACATCCCCCGCTTCTTGGAAGGATTTTGATATGTCTGTTAACTCCCGTGATAATTCTGCATTCTTCCTCTATGAACATTTTGTTACCCAGCTTCGGCATTACAACATCCCAGAGCAACCAGTCACCTATAAGCAATTGTATGAATTACTGTGCTACAAAGTGAGGCAGAACACCATTACCGCTTTAGTTCACGAAGCTGGTGATACGCTGCCCGCTATCCTTCATCAATTCGAATCGGTGAATTATGCATTTCAAAGCTATGCCCAAACGACCGGAGATACTGGTGACGTTGTCTCGACGATTCGCCAACAAGTGGGAAAATTCTATCTTGCCAGCTCCAGGTCATATGTGTCTATGGAGGACCTAAGCCTTCCGAGTGCTGACATTTAACTGCAGGGGTTTTGCCACCCCTGTGAACAATGCAATGGTATTTGAGGATTTGAGTGCAGTGTCTGCTGACATTATTATCCTCCAAGAAACGAACTGTGAAGCTACTACCCTCTTTCACCTTTGGAGAACGTGGCCGTACACGTTCTTCCATGAATATCGTCTCACACGAGGAGGTGGTGTCTCTATCGGGATTCACCACCGCCTGTTTCATCGCTTCACTTCTCATGCGGTACGAACTCTTTATCCTGGAAAATTGCAACAGTTTACATTTTGCCTTGATCAGAAGACCTTCCATGTCTTTAATGCGCATGTTCCACAGAATGAGTCTGTGGTGACAGTTTTCTGTACTTGTCTGCATGATGCTCTTGACACAATCCGCTCCCAGGAATTTGTTATTCTAAGAGGAGATTTCAACTGTACTCTTCAGCCATCCTTAGATCGAAGCTCCTCACGTCACGAAAATCACCGCCACCTTGCTACTCTACTCTCCCAGTTGGTCCACGGGTTTCAGCTATTGGATGCTTTTCGCTACTTGTTTCCTACCACCATCTCTTTTACCTGGCATGGACCAGTAGCGTTGGGTTCGCCCATGGTACGCCTCGACCGTATCTATGTTTCGCCTACCTTGACTTCATCTGTCACGGATATTACTCACGTACCAACGGCTAAGTCCGATCATTGTGTTGTTAGCCTCACTGTTAGCGTACCTACCACCCCTTCTCCTGTACGACGTACTTGGACATTTGAAGATGAGCTTCTGAAAGATCCGGCCTTTTGCACTGATGTTGAACAGTTCCTCGCCAGCCGTCGCAACTTGTTGGATACAACCCCTAGCGCAGTACATCTTTGGTTGCAGGTAAAGTGAGACCTTCGACTCTTCATCCGGAATTATTCCTTTGCCGTACACACGGAGCGAGCTCAGCAGATTGATAACCTCCGTGGTATTTTAACAACGATGCCGATAACGGACCCACTTTACTCTGCATATCAGAGAGATTTGCAGGCACTGCTCAAGCCGCTTGCTCAACAGGTTGTAAGGCGGTGCGCTTACGGCATATTTCACTGTCATCGAAGTCGTATGAATATCTTGCTCGACTTGAATCCAAGAAGCGAGCCTCTTCTTCTGTTCAATTCCAGTGACTCGAGGATGGCACCGTTACAGGAAATCAGTCGATCGTTTGCTCCACAGTTCGTAGCTTCTTCACGGAGAAGTACCGCACGGTGGCACAGCCTTCTGTTTCCTTTTCTTCCTCTCCATTTCTTCCTTACCTCAGGTACCGTCTCGTCTCTGTCCACTTCTACTTTCTGATTTCTCTTTACCTGACCTTCGAGAGGCGTTCGCGTCACTCAAACCTCATGCTTCCCCGGGACCTGACGGTCTTCCTCTCTCCTTCTACCGAGCTTTTCGTCCTTCTCTCTTACTTTTTCTCTCTGCTTGCTTCTAATGCGCTCTTTCTTCTGCTGTGCTACCGCCGGACTTCACCGTCGCACATGTCATACTTCTCCCAAAAAAGGGGACCTTCTGGACTTGAAGAATTGGCGCCCCATCTCTATACTAAAGCTTGACTACAAACTTTACACTAAACACCTTTCTCGCAGGCTAAACGATATTCTTCCCTTCATTGTTTCTCTCGACCAGTCATACACTGTGCCTGGTCGGTCTATTACTAATAATATCTCCTTTCTTCTCCTTCTCACCTTTCTTGCCCGCAAACATTCAGAACCTCTTGCTCTTCTTAATATTGATCAGAAATCCGCTTTCGATAATGTTTCCCATGACTATCTTTCTGCTGTCCTTCTATCCTTTGGCTTTTCTCCTCACTTCGTGTCTACTCTTCTTGGCCTCTATCGGGGCGCCGTTTGTCACGTCTGGACGTCCTTCTTTGTTACTGCTCCAGTTCCGTTTCAACGAGGGATCCGGCAGGGTTGTCCCCTGTCGGGACAACTCTTTGCTTTAGCATTTGAGCCTTTCCTTCTTTCAGCATGCAGATCACTTCTCTCAACCATGCCTCCTACAGTTGCAAGTACACGGCATCATCGCTATGTGTACACTGCGTATGCGGATGATGCCACGTTCTGTCTTCGTCATGATGCTCAGTTTTCTGTGTTACGTCAGGCATACCAATCATACGCTGCTCTGTCTGGTGCTTCCTTAAATTTAGAGAAAAGCACAGGGTTATGGTGCGGGTCCTGGGTGGGCCGCACTGATGCCCCGTGGGCTGCGGTGTGGTCCTCCTCGGCCCAGAAAATACTGGGTGCGCACATTGGACGCCCGTTTACGGCAGCCTCTACCTCCTGTGGTTCCGTACTTCCTCGTCTGCAACGAACTGCGGGCTTTTGGAACTTATTATCTCAAATCACGTTCTCATGGTCCTTCGTCTTAATGCCAAAGTACCGCCTTGATATCGTACAGAGCTTATTCACGTCGGTGATATGGACCTCGAAGCCCTGGATCGCGGCGGCGACACTCCATCTCTCTTCCTCTTTGGGAGGTACCAACCTCACGGATATTCACCGATACTATCGTGCTCACCGCATTGTTTCATTTCTTCGCCTGTTGGTAACCCCTTCTCCCTCTCTTCTTTCTACTCTGAATGTTCTTCTCTCTTTGCATGATCCATACTTTTCCTTTCTCCTTTTTCTTAGGATGGATTTCTTTACTGCTCCTTCTGCTAACTTTCCCTCTTTGATTTCTGAAGCTCTGACGTTCTTTCTCTCTCTCCCGCTTTCTCGGGCTATCCCAACCACTACTATTGATCTTTTGGACGAACCCCTCTTCTTTTCGTCCCTTGTCCACACCTCCCACCAGCATTCCTTTCTCCTTCCTTCATGGATTCGTTCTGGTATCTTAACTGTACGTGCCCTTGTTCATTCTGACCTGACCTGGAGAATCCTCTCTTCCCTGTTCTCTGATCCTACTCCCTCTCTTGCAGCTGATTATGCTCTTCTCCGTTTTTCCCTTGCTTCGATCTACCCTTCTCTGGTTTCTAACACTGGCCTTATCCCTGTCTCTGGTCCGAGTCTTCCAGTTCCTTTCTTCCTCCTCCTTCGGGGTGTTTCTCTCCCTCTTCTTTCTATCTCTACTGCTTCTTTGTACCACGTTTTTCGCACCCCCTTGCTGTTCCGCATCCTCTTCCTGCTGCTCCGTTCACTCTTTCTACGGCCATCTGGTCCGCTTCCTCTTCTCCTCTTTCTTCTCCGTGGGAGCTTAATGTTCACTGGCGGTATCTTCACCGTCGTCTTCCTGTTCCTCTCGTTCTTTCGCGTATGTCTCTTTATTCCTCTGCACTTTGCCCGTTCTGTGAATCTACTGGAGACGTTGATCACATGTATTGTTACTGCCCTGTCCTCCTGCCGATTCTCCATACAGCTTTTCAAATTGCGAATCGTATCACCTATCGTGATCTTCCATTCACGGCGTATGATTGGCTTCTCCTTACACAACATCCCCCTGCCCGACTTCCAGATGTTTGCGCGTATTTGTTTGTCTTGGTGAAACAGGTTATTTACCTCTATCATTTGTATACTCGTCCTGTGGTGACTTCTGCCTGTATCCTTGCAGCGGGTGACACGCTTCGTATTCACTTCAACAGCCGCCTCACAGCTAGCCTCCGCACGGAACATGCTGAAGCCCGCTCCTCCAATTCCTTGACCAGCTTTCACACCGTGTGGGGTCAAGATGCTGGCTGGTTTAGCCTTCATGATGATGTGCTTCGTCTTTCCTTTCAGGAAGGTTCCCTCTTTCTTTGAGTCGATGGTTTCGTTCGGACGAGAATTTTTGTCCCGCATCTGGCTTGTGTTGCGGTTTCTTTTTGTTGATTCTTACCGATTGGTATGCATCTAGTGCACATTTCGCTCACGGGTTGTGTAATTACTTTTCTTTGTGTCGGTTCGGTGTATATATTGCTTTCTTCCTACTGGCGTAGGAAGTTCTCCCATGTGGTGTTATTTTTTTTGTGGTGCTGATTCTAATGGGTTCGTTGAATTATGCTTTAGCGGTGTATATGTATTTCCTATGCCTGTGGTGTTTATTCAGTGTCACCGTGACGTTATGTTTTGTTCTGTACGTGGGCAGGAGTCCACCTCACTTAACTTGCTGTTGTGCGCTGTGTTTTTTGGAATGTGTTTTGTTTGCGGAATACTGATTCCATTGGGTTCCTTTAATTCTGCTATAGCAGTGCATACGTATTTCCTATGCCTGTGGTGTTTATTCAGTGTGCACAGTGAAGTTATATTCTGTTCTGTACGTGGGCAGGAAGTCCACCTCGCTTATCTTGCTTTTGGGCGCTGTGTTTTTTTTTTGGAATGTATTTGGTTTGCGCGGTACCTGTTTGCATCTTGTGTTCTTCTGTGTTTGGCTACTGTACATAGATTGGCTGTTCCCCAAGTGTTGTATGGTATGATGATTTATCGGGGGTTCTTTTTGGAAAGCATAATTCAGTGGTATATTTTCTTTCGTGTGCCTGCCTGTGTAGATACTTCTCATTAGTCGGTGCACTATCCTTCCTGGTGAAGAGTGTTTTTGCAAATCACTTACCAATTGTACGTGTGTTTTTTTGTTTTTTGTATATACCGTTACTGGAAACCTTGCTGTTTACCCTAGGCATTTGTTGATATGTGCTTACTACTGAAATCTTGTAGTAGCTTTTGATCATCTCCGGACTATCTTAAGTTCCGGAGGTTGTACATAGTGCATGATATCATACCAAAGTTTTTTGTCTCTTTTTTTATCAATTCCTGCCTCTATACTGCACGTTTTGAATAACGATTGCTACGAATCCACCCAAAAATGTTTGAATCTTAAATGCTCTTAGGCATTTGTTTTGTGTGAATTTTTTTGTCATTTGTGTTTTATTGTACCTATGCGCTCTTCCTACTGGAGTAGGTCGTACTTTCTTGTGATGTCAAGCAACAGTGGTGCTGCCTCATCTCGGACGGTTGGTTTCAACCCTGTGGGTGCGATTGTATATACCTTTTGTAGTGTTTTTATCAGTGATGTTACTTTCTGCTTGTGCTTGACCGGATCACCTGTTCCTTTTCCTTAGTATTGTGCTCTTGAAAAATTTTACACACGAGTCATGTCAGCGCGGGCCGCCCCGGTGGCGCACTGGTCTAAGCGGTGGCCTCTGATCATTCGTCCGAACGGGGTCCGGGTTCGAATCCCGGTGAGGCATGGATGTTGTGTTTGTCTTACGGCACTGGCTCTCTCCCTTCCCTGGAACCAGTGACCCTAAATTAGGGACGGGCGACTGCTTATAGCCCTTTGAGTTGCTCACGGTGGTCGTTAAACCTCCAATAAAAAAAAATATATCAGCGCGGCACCTGTATGTAACCGTGTACATTGTAATATGGTAGTTGTGCCGCCCCGGTGGCGCAGTGGTCTAAGGCGTTGGCCTCTGATCATTCGTCCGTAAGGGGTCCGGGTTCGAATCCCGGTGAGGCATGGATGTTGTGTTTGTCTTACGGCACTGGCTCTCTCCCTTCCCTGGAACCAGTGACCCTAAATTAGGGACGGGCGACTGCTTATAGCCCATTGAGTTGCTCACGGTGGTCGTTAAACCTCCAATAAAAAAAAATGGTATTTGTACGTTGCTTGTGTTTCTCCGTTAGTGTTGTATGACCTGTTGATTGTTATTGCGTCCTTTGAATCTATTACTCTGTCTTTTTTATGCTTGTCATGTGTGCTTCCTCTCATACCTTACCTTTTACTTTGCTGTGCTCTTCTTCTAGACGGGGGACAATTTTTTGTACATATCTTTTGTCTTCACTGCGCATGGTATGATTTTTCTGGTATTTTTTGTTGGTGCATCTGCTGTATTTTCTTTGCACCTGTGATCAACTGCCTGTCACGGAACATATATAAATATATTGTCTTTTAACATTATATTTTCTTTCCGGCTTCCATGGAGGACCGGCATTTGTATATATTACATGATATGTTCCTCCGATTTGTTACTTGTTGTTTTAAATCTGTCATGCACTTTTATCATTAAAGAATGTTTTGAACTGCAGCTCTGTTATTCTGGCCTGCTAGTGAGTGTTTAAACCTCTCCTGTACTGTTTGTTTTGTACCAGCCTTAAATTCAAGGTTTGGTTGTTCTTCCCGTTTTGCCCACGAGTTGGTGAGTCGTTATTTTATATCGTTTTGCTGTTTTGTTTAGGTTATGACCGGGCCGGTTGGCTCCGGTGCGTTGGCGCTATATGCATTGGCATCAACCGAAGTGGTGGACCGTTGCCAGACCTCTATCCACACTTCTGGTGTCCTCACTTCTTCCTCTTCTTCTGCAGCTACCGATGTCACAGTGCCTTCTCTGCCAGGCGGCGTTCAACTACCCTCCAGTGCTGCTTCGAACGACTGCTCTTCTGGTGCCCTTCCTGTTACGGGCTCAACGTGTCAAAGAGCTGCCACTGTTGATGACGTCATGGATACTACTACCCCTGGGATTCCTGCTCCTTCTACTTCTTGTCCGCAGGCGTCTACCTCGTATTCAGCAGCAATATCCAAACCACGCCCTGCTCTTCGTGAAATGTACAGTGAAGCACACACTTTGACGCCCCTTCTACACCGAACTGGGAACACCATTCAACTGGACATTCCGGTGGAATCCTCGGCTGGACAATCTTTCAAAACGATTCTCGATCGTGGAGTGGTCTTCGAAGCTCTACCGAATACACCCCTCTAAGTGTATGAAGATGCCTTAAAAGGTATGTTTACCTCTACCTCTATTCAGTTCATGGCACGTAGACCATCTGTTGTAATAGTGTATTTTACAAAAGCGGAATATGCATATAAGGTTCTTGATAAGGGTTTAACCATTCGTGATTGTCACCTCTTTCCCGAGCCAGAGTCGTACCGGCCGGTCAATGTCTGTTTCTATCCTGTACCGCCTGAAGTAACAGATACCATGCTGTTTGCAGTTGCCTCTTCTCTTGGTAGAGTTGTTGGCCTATTTCTTACTAACTCTGCCGCTCCAGCCAAACCGGAGTGTCGAGCTGTTGCTCGTGAAATTCAAGGTGCAAGATGAGTTTCTCGGGTTGTTTTTCCGAAGCAAGATTCCATTGAAAACTGCCCTACTCAGTTGACCGTCAACTGTGGGGAGCATCTTTGCAGGATAGATGTACTAACTACTTATCACTGCAGTAAGTGCAAAAAATGTTGGCACCACCAGAAAGATTGCCAGAGTGTTTCCTCACAACAGGCTCCAGCTAGGGATCGTGCGACTCCATCCAAGACCGTTGCCCGAGATGTTCTCGTCAACTCTTCTTCTGTGATTTCATCTCACCTGGATGTTGGGCGGGAAGCGCTTGTCCGCCACCCAACACCACGGAAAACTACCCAGCACTACCTTTAACACAGCCTTTCCGCACCCCAGAAGTTCCTCAACCCTCGGAAAGTAGTCCTATTATTTCTGATACTGAGACTTCTAATGTGGATCCTTAGGATTCCTACTGCAGCACGGGTGACCCAGCCTTAAGTGATGGTTCAGTAGACGACACACATTCTCTCGTACTGAGAAACGACTGGTGCCACGAGCTCAGGGTGGTGCAGCTAAACGTGGGAGAGCTCCACCTCGCTCCCCCCGTGCTTCCGGCAGACGTCGTACATCCCCCGCTTCTTAGAAGGATTTTGACATGTCTATTGACTCCCGTGAGGATTCTGCATTCTTCCTCTATGATGATTTTGTTACCCAGCTTCGGCATTACAACATCCCAGAGCAACCAGTCACCTATAAGCAATTATACGAATTACTGTGCTACAAAGTGAGGCAGAACATCATTACAGCTTTAGTTCACGAAGCTGGTGATACGCTGCCGGCTATCGTTCATCAATTAAAAGCAGTGGATTATGCATTTCAAAGCTACGCCCAAGCGACCGGAGACAATGATTACGTTGTCTCGACGATTCGCCAACAAGTGGGAAAATTCTATCTTGCCAACTCCAGGTCATACGTGTCCACGGAGGACCTAAGCCTTCCGAGTGCTGACATTTAACTGCAGGGGTTTTACCACCCCTGTGATCAATGCAATGGTATTTGAGGATTTGAGAGCTGTGTCTGTTGACAGTATTATCCTCCAAGAAACGAACTGTGAAGCAACTACCCCCTTTCACCGTTGGAGAACGTGGCCGTACACGTTCTTCCATGAATATCGTCTCGCACGAGGAGGTATTGTCTCCATCGGGATTCACCACCGCCTGTTTCATCGCTTCACTTCTCAAGCGGTACGAACTCTTTATCCTGGAAAATTGCAACAGTTTACATTTTGCCTTGATCAGAAGACCTTCCATGTGTTTAATGCGCATTTTCCACAGAATGAGTCTGTGGTGACAGCTTTCTGTACCTGTCTGCATGATACCCTTGACACAATCCGCTCCCAGGAATTTGTTATTCTGGTAGGAGATTTCATCTTTACCCTTCAGCCATCCTTAGATCGAAGCTCCTCGCATCGCGAACATCGCCTCCACCTTGCTACTCTACTCTCCCAGTTGGTCCACAAGTTTCAGCTGGTGGATGCTTTTCGATACTCGTTTCCTACCACCATCTCGTTTACCTGGCATGGACCAGTAGCGTTGGGTTCGCCCATGGTATGCCTCAACCGTATCTATGTTTCACCCACCTTGACTTCATCTGTCACGGATATTACTCACGTACCAACGGCTATGTCCCATCATTGTGCTGTTAGCCTCACTGTTAGCGTGCCTACCACCTCTCCTCGTGTACGACGTACTTGGACATTTGATGATGAGCTTCTGGAAGATTCGGCCTTTTGCACTGCTGTTGAACGGTTCCTCGCCAGCCGTCGCAACTTGTTGGATACTACCCCTAACGCACTACATCTTTGGCTGCAGGTAAAGTGAGACCTTCGGCTCTTCATCCGGAATTATTCCTTTGCCGTACACACGGAGCGAGCTCAGCAGATTGATAATCTCCGTGGTATTTTAACAACGATGCCGATAACGGATCCACTTTACTCTGCATATCAGGGAGATTTGCAGGCACTGCTCAAGCCGCTTGCTCAACAGGCTGTAAGGCGGATGCGCTTACGGCATATTTCACTGTCATCGAAGTCGTATGAATATCTTGCACGACTTGAATCTAAGAAGCGAGCCTCTTCTTCTGTTCAATTTCTGCGTCTCGAGGATGGCACTGTTACTGGAAACCAGTCGATCGTTTGCTCCGCGGTTCGTGGCTTCTTCACGGAGAAGTACCGCACGGTGGCGCAGACTTCTGTTTCCTTTTCTTCCTCTCCCCTTCTTTCTTCTTTACCTCAGGTCCCGTCTCGTCTCTGTCCGCTTCTGCTTTCCGATTTCTCTTTACCTGAACTTCGAGAGGCGTTCGCGTCTCTCAACCCTCATGCCTCCCCGGGACCTGACGGTCTTCCTCTCTATTTCTACCAGCTTTTCTTCCTTCTCTTTTACCTTTTCTCCTTGCTTGCTTCTTATGTGCTCTTTCTTCTGCTGTGCTACCGCCGGACTTTGCCGTCGCACATGTCATCCTTCTCCCAAAAAAGGGGGACCTTTTGGACCTGAAGAATTGGTGCCCCATCTCTATACTACATCTTGACTACAAATTGTACACTAAACTTCTTTCTCGCAGGCTAAACGATGTTCTTCCCTTCATTGTTTTACCCGACCAGTCATACACTGTGCCTGGTCGGTCTATTACTAACAATATCTCCTTTCTTCTCCTCACCTTTCTTGCCCGCAAACATTCAAAACCTCTTGCTCTTCTTAATATTAATCAGAAATCCGCTTTAGATAATGTTTCACATGACTATCTTTCTGCTGTACTTCTATCCTTTGGCTTTCCTCATCGCTTCGTGTGTATTCTTCTTGGCCTCTATCGGGGCGGCTTTTTTCACGTCCGCACGGCCTTCTTTGTTACTGCTCCAGTTCCGTTTCAACGAGGGATCCGGCAGGGTTGTTCCCTCTCGGGACAACTCTTTGTCTTAGCATTTGAGCCTTTCCTTCTTTCTGCAAGCAGATCACTTCTCTCAACCATGCCTCCTACAGTTGCAAGTACACGGCATCTTAGCTATGTGTACACTGCGTATGCGGATGATGCCACGTTCTGTCTTCGTCATGATGCTCAGTTTTCTGTGTTACATCAGGCATACCAATCATACGCTGCTCTGTCTGGTGCTTCCTTAAATTTAGAGAAAAGCACAGGGTTATGGTGCGGATCCTGGGTGGGCAGCGCTGATGCCCCTTGGGGTGCGGTGTGGTCCTCCTCGGTTCAGAAAATTCTGGGTGCTCACGTTGGACGCCCGTTTACGGCGGCCTCACCCTCCTGGGGTTCCGTACTTCCTCGTCTTCAACGATCTGCTGACTTTTGAAGGTCAGCTCATTACTATACTTCATACCACCAACGTGCTGCGATTGTGCACCGCTACTCATTATCTCAAATCACGTTCTCGTGGTCCTTCGTCTTAATGCCAAAGTACCGCCTTGATATCGTACAGAGCTTATTCACGTCGGTGATTTAGACCTCGAAGCACTGAATCGCGGCGGCGACACTCCATCTCTCTTCCTCTTTGGGAGGTATCAACCTCACGGATATTCCCCGATACTATCGTGCCCACCGCATTGTTTCATTTCTTTGTCCGTTGGTTGCCCCTTCTCCCTCTCTTCTTTCTACTCTGGATGTTCTTCTCTCTTTGCATGATCCATCTTTTTCCTTTCTCCTTTTTCTTAGGATGGATTCTTTTAAAGTTAGCAGAAGGAGCAATCCTTCTGCTAACTTTCCCTCTTTGATTTCTGAAGTTCTGACTTTCTTTCGCTCTCTCCCGCTTTCTCGGGCTATCCCAACCACTACTCTGGATCTTTTGGACGAACCTCTCTTCTTTTCGTCCCTTGTCGTCCCCTTCCCACCAGTCTTTCTTTCTCCTTCCTTCCTAGATTCGTTTTGGTATCTTAACTGTACGTGCCCTGGTTAATTCTGACCTGACCTGGAGACCCCTCTCCTTCCTGTTCTCTGATCCTACTCCCTCTCTTGCAGCTGATTATGCTCTTCTCCGTTGTTCCCTTGCTTCGATCTACCCCTCTCTGGTTTCTACCACTGACTTGCCTTATCCCTGTCTCTGGTCCGAGTCTTCCAGTTCCTTTCTTCCTCCTCCTTTGGGGTGTTTCTCTCCCTCTTCTTTCTATCTCTACTGCTTCTTTGTACCACTTTTCCGCACCTCCCTTGCTGTTCCGCATCCTCTTCCTGCTGCTCCCTCCACCCTCTCTACAGCCATCTGGTCCGCTTCCTCTTCTCCTCTTTCTTCTCCGTTGGAGCTTAATGTTCACTGGCGGTATCTTCACCGTCGTCTTCCTGTTCCTCTCGTTCTTTCGCGTATGTCTCTTTATTCCTCTGCACTTTGCCCGTTCTGTGAATCTACTGGAGACGTTTATCACATGTATTGTTACTGCCCTGTCCTCCTGCCGATTCTCCATACAGCTTTTCAAATTGCGAATCGTATCACCTATCGTGATCTTCCATTCACGGCGTATGATTGGCTTCTCCTTACACCACACCCCCTGCCCGACTTCCAGATGTTTGCGCGTGTTTGTTTGTCATGGTGAAACAAGTAATTTACCTCTATCATTTGTATACTCGTCCTGTGGCAACTTCTACCTGTATCCTCGCAGCGGGTGACACGCTTCGTATTCACTTCAAGAGCCGCCTCATAGCTCGCCTCCGCATGGAACATGCTGAGGCCCGCTCCTCAAATTCCTTGGCCCGCTTTCACACCGTGTGGGCTCAAGATGCTGGCTGGTTTAGCCTTCATGATCGTGTGCTTCGGTTTTCCTTTTAGAAAGGTTCCCTCTTTCTTTGAGTGGATGGTTTCGTTCGGACGAGAATTTCTTTCCCGCATCCGGCTTGTGTTGCGGTTTCTTTTTGTGGTTTCTTACCGATTGGTAAGAATCTTGAGCACATTTCGCTCACTGGTTGTGTAATTACTTTTATTTGTGTCAGTTCGGGATATATATTGCTTTCTTCCTACTGGCGTAGAAAGTACTCCCATGTGGTGTTATATTGATTGTGGTACTGATTCTAATGGGTTTGTTGAATTATGCTATAGCGGTGTACATGTATTTCCTATGCCTATGGTGTTTATTCAGTGTCACCGTGACGTTATGTTTTGTTCTGTACGTGGGCAGGAGTCCACCTCACTTAACTTGCTGTTGTGCGCTGTGTTTTTTTTTTTTAATGTGTTTTGTTTGCGTGGTACTGATTCTATTGGGTTCCTTGTAGTATGCTATAGCGGTGTATATGTATTTCCTATGCCTGTGGTGTTTCTTCAGTGTGCACCGTGAAGTTATGTTTTGTTCTGTACGTGGGTAGGGAGTACACCTCGCTTTTCTTGCTGTTGTGCGCTGTGTTTTTTTGGAATGTGTTTTGTTTGCGTGGTACCTGTTTGCATCTTGTGTTCTACTGTGATTTGGCAACTGTACATAGTTTGGGTTTTTCCCGAAGTGTTGTATGGTATGATGATTTATTGGGGTTCTTTTGAAACGCATTATTCAGTGGTCTATTTTCTTTCGTGTGCCTGCCTGTTTAGATACTTATCATTAGTAGGTGCACTATCTTTCCTGGTGGAGAGTGTTTTTTGCAAATTACTTACATGTTGTACGTGTTTTTTTTATATGCCGTTCTTAGAAAGCTTGCTGTTTCCCCTTGGTAATTGTTGATATGTGCTTACTACTGATATCTTGTAGTAGCTTTTGATCTTCTCCGGACTACATTGAGTTCCGGAGGTTGTACATACCGCATGTTATATTAACACAGTTTTTTTTGTCACCATCTTTATCAACTCATGCTTCTATACTGTACGTTTTGCATTACGATTGCTACGAAACCACCCACCACTGTTCGAATCTTAAATGCTCTTAGGTGTTTGTTTTGTGTGAATGTTTGTCAGTTGTGTGTTTCTTGTACCTATGTGCTCTTCCTACTGGAGTAGGTTGTGCTTTCTTGTGATGTCAAGCAGGCGTGGTGCTGCCTTTTTTCGGACAGGTGGATTAAACCCTGCGGGTGCAATTGTAGATACCTTTTGCACTGTTTTTCTCAGTGATGTTACTTTCTGCTTGTGCTTGACCGAATCCTCTGTTTCTTCTAATTTAGTATTGTGCTCTTGCAAATTTTACGCACGAGTCATGTCAGCGCGGCACCTGTATGGAACCGTGTACATTGTAATATGGTATTTGTACCCCAAGTAGCACGTGACGTTTAAAAGACGTCGCATTTCGGTTGCAAAAGTTGATATTTGATCTTCCGTACAAAGACTACGTTTGATAAACGTTTGTTAAATGTTACATCCGTTACCGTTGCGATTTTGTCACATTCATTACGTTTGCTAAACGTTGCATTTTCGTCATGTTAGCAAGGTCACAGCTAATCTTTGGCGTGACATTACATTCTGGCAAAAAAGAACAAAATTATACTGTTGATAAAACAGTAAGCTTGTGTATAATTGATAAAGATTATTGAATTCCTCCTTTTTTTTTTTGCTTATACGACTAGAAGATTTTATTCCATTGGTTTTCAAGCAGCTTCTGGTCTGCGGCTGCATCGTTCTCTAACCTGCTGTTACGTCACTTGTACTACGGACGGTGAGTTATGGCAAGGCTGAGCTCGATCGTCCAGAGCTGCATGCCTAATCGATGGATTTTATGGTTCTTAAAAGGTAAGTTCTTTTCCTGTTTCAATTCATAGGCTTCGATTTCGAAAACAATTCATGTATTCGCTTCGTAACTCGTGGAGATTCCCGTTACACGTGAAGACATTCATGTATTCGTTTCGTAACATATGAAGACATTCATGTATTCATTTCGTAACACGTGGAGGTAGGCTTAACACGTGAAGACATTCATGTATTCGTTTCGTAACATATGAAGACATTCATGTATTCATTTCGTAACACGTGGAGGTAGGCTTAACACGTGAACACATTCATGTATTTTCTTAACAGGTATATATATCATCGACTGCATTTTAAACTAGGAGTAGTAAAGAATTTGTTAGATTTTCGGATCTAAACACAGCTGATTCGTTTTTAATTTTGTATTTTCGTGAAAGAGTAACAAAAATATATTTAAGGAAACGAAATTTTACCTTTTCATTTTTATGAGCTACTGAATATTTGGTTAGATTTTTAAATAACAAATGCAGCTAGTTGTAAAAGAAATTCTAATTCTTCAAATGTTTAGAGAGTATTGAATTTATACTTAATTACTCAAATGTGCTTCTGTGTAGCAAACATTGTTACAAACGCAGCTTATTGGTATGTTAGTTATAAAGGATACTCTATATTACTGTTATCATATATTAGATCAGCATTTCTTAGGGCTCATTCAGCCAGTTTTTTTTGCAAGAAATATATTGTGTGTAGAGTAACAAACGGAATAAGCTGTTGGATAGATACTTATTAAATCCAGAAAGCTTCAAGGTTGAAAAAAAATTCAAAACCCACCCTGTACAGAGTCCTGTGGCCAAGAAGTATATTGTCAGTCACAATTCTAAGTCTATGTAAGGCACGCAAAAATTTAACTTTTTTTTTTTTTTTTTTTTTTTTTTTTTTGAAAATGCACGTTTTATACCAGATGTGAATTAAGCTTACTGAAATCATAATGTATCTGTAACCAAATGGAATATATACAAATATCCAATGCAACATTTTGTTAGACTGTGGGAGTACACACTTACATTCAAATGTGCCCATCTCCCCTTCCACATATCAGAGTTGTGCCTATCAAATAATGAAGCAGAGGAATGCTATTGAACCTGTCACAGGCAAGGTGGCCAGTTGCTTTGCTTTTCCAGTTACAGTTTACTAAATTTTTGTTCAAATTTCAGGAATGCAGGGGTGGGAGAAGTTGGAAGCAGAGTTGTATAAAAATAAAATGTATCTGTGAACACAACCATTGAAACAAAACTTGCTGCAAACCTGCATATCACGATGACAATATAAGATAATTTAAAGAAACAATTAAAAAATAATTATTAGGACATTACAAATTCCGATGACTGCAAAATACAATTGAATATGTGTGTGAAATTGACCTTTATGGCAAAATATTGGATTATGAACCTCATAAAAACAAGAGAATTAAAAGAAACATTTTATACCCAGAAAACAGTTCCATTAATGAACCTTTAAAAATTATAAATAGTATTTTCAACAGTTTAGTTCAAAAATTACTGTGCTGCCCCCAGTGGCGCAGTGGTCTAAGCGATGGCCTCTGATCATTCGTCTGAACGGGGTCCGGGTTCGAATCTCGGTGAGGCATGGATGTTGTGTTTGTCTTACAGCACTGGCTCCCTCCCTTCCCTGGAACCAGTGACCCTAAATTAGGGACGGGCGACTGCTTATAGCCCATTGAGTTGCCAACACGGTGGTCGTTAAACATCCAATAAAAAAAAAATACTGTCGACTTACAAATTACTTAAGGAAAAGATTTTAATTTAATAACTAGTTGCTGCAAGAGGAACCTGGCAATAAAATTTAAATTCCTTCTGTGTAAAGGAAACTTTTGATACAGTTCCTATGTACTGAGAAACAGGCCTTGATAAAATCTAGAGGCCACAAACGTCCAAATGTGCCCATATTGGCAAAATCTGCTAATAATTTGAAAACTATCGGCGTGCGCACATACTTTTACATTCTACTACTTTGGTTGGAAGTATAGTTTTATGAGGATTTTTTTTCTAATTTGAATTAATTTTCTCTCAACAATATTATTTTTGAACACATACCATTGCTCCTTTGTTTCTGTAATGCTTCAAAACCATCTTGATAGCGTTTACTTTTGGTGCTACTGCTTTTGAATTTAATGTTCACTTTGAATTTTGTAGCTGTTTGTTCCCAAATGGCAAGAGTAATAGACCAATTTTTGTATTTGCTAGTTGAGTCTGTATCTTCAGATTTCTCTGAATGAATAATCTTTTCTAAGCAATTAAATTAGAGAGCCACAAACCAATATTTCTATTCACTGTCGGATTAATACTTTTCCGACTAGGCCAGTGCTTCCTAATTAGCCTTTCTCAGAATTATGGATCTCTTCTATTATCAGATCGTTAAGGGCAACAGATTAAAGGCTGGATCACGTAGCTACGCTGTGTAGAAAAGCCGTACAAACTGTCAGTTTGATTGTACACATTTTTTTTCAGCAATGTATGTCATCATCATCATCATTGTCAACCATTATCAATCCACTGCTGGACGAAGGTCTCCCCAAGTTTCCTCCACAACGGTCTGTCTTGTGCCAGTCTCCTCCATGTCACTCCCGCATATTTACGAATGTCATCCACCCATCTCCCATGTGGCCTTTTTCTGGGTCTTTTCCTGTCCCTTGGAATCCAATCTAAAATTTCGGCTGTCCATCTATGGTCTGTCCTTCTGGCAGTATGTCCAGCCCATTGCCATTTCAGGGATTTAACTCTGAATGTATGTATGTATATATATATTCTGGTCACAAAAAGTTAGGGATATTGCATGAAGTGAAGCCACGTAACAAACGCCAGAGTGTGTTTGCAAAAACAATTCAATGGGCAATTTCTGCTCACAACAAGTAGTACCACAATATAGACAAAAGTGTATATTCAGAGAATGTCCAAACCTCTGGATTTCAGTATCCAGTAACACTACCTATGTGTCGAAGAACGTCTTGACACCTACGAAGCATACTTGCAGTGACATTATTGATTAGTGTTTGGTGCAGTTAGTCCCATATTAGTCAACACATTACAGAGGTCTGCCAGTATACTGGGGTATGGAATGCGGTTATCTAAACGTTGCTGTATAGATTCCCAAATTTTCTTAGTAGTATTAAGGTCAGACCTGAGGTAGCTGTAAGGATTCGATCTTGTGGTTTTCTAGCCAGGGCCGGTCCAAGAGGTAGGTAGGCCAGGTGGTAAATGTGTAGATTAGCGTCCTAAATTATTTCATTGAAAAAATTTTAGTACCTGGAAAAAGTGCGATGTACAGATTTTAGTGTATGGAAATTAATGTCAAATGGTGCAAAAATTGCATATTTTAAATGTGTTTTAAAGATATATTTTTTTCGTAATATTGACCTGTGAGTCTGACGCTGTGAAGAGAAGCTGTGGTAGGCCTAATGTATTGCTACGGCAAAGAATGTGAAGCTTTGGTCCTTTAAAAGGAAGGTTTCTTGCTGTACCAAAATGATGGGCGGAAGAGTACAAGAGAAAAAGGTTATGTTGTTGGCAGGAGAGCAATAAATGTAGTGATACGCTACAGAAAATAGGTCCACAGCATCCACCCTTTATTTTGTTGTATCCTGTATGTTGTTGGCAGGAAAAACTGGGAAAAAAACTCTTCGATTTGCAAAAGATATGTATGAGTAAGATAGAAACTGACCTGCGAACAAGCTATTAACACAGGAGAACCAAAGGTGCAGTGACACAGCAAATCAGCTATGAATGGAAGCTGTTCAAACCAGAACCGAAAGTTATAGTTCCCCAGTTTCCTATACAACATAGAAAAGCATGTTAGTACTTTCTAACATGCTTTTCTACGTTCTTTCGCATACCACGAGTATGCCACGAGTATGCGAAAAATTTCTCAACATCGCTTTAAAAACAATGACAAAACATGAACGAACTATATTGTGTAGCATATCAGTATAACACGGCTCGCTCTCGTGGTAACAAAATACGCGCTTGGACTTGTAGTCGTCCGCGCGTGAATTAAACGCTGCAGCGAATCTTCCTTTCAATGAAGCTAAGCTTCACATCGTCGCCGTAGCGATGCACAGAGTCGCACAATATAGACGTACACGCGTACGCCATACGTGGATAGTTTGCAAATTATTAGCAGATTTTGCAGATAGTTTTTGCTTGTAGATTAAAAAAATAAAAATGTTATTACAGCAATTAAAACACTTAAGGTTTTACTAAGATTAATATATTTAATTCTATCTTAACATGAGAATGTTCAACTATTTTTCACATCTTCCGATAGTTATTTTGTTTTTGCAGAAGTTTCTGGCCTCTTGATTTTATCAAGGCCTGTTCTCAATATATAGGAACTGTAACAAAAGTTTCATTTACACAGAAAGATTTTTTTATTTTATTGCCAGGTTACTCTTGCAGTTGCCAGTTATTAAAATAAAATATTTTCCTTATATATTTTATAAGTACTATTTTTGAATTAAGTTGTTAAAGATGCTATATATAATTTTTGAAGGTTCATTAACAGAACTGCTTTTCTTGATATAAAAATTAGTCTCTGGTTTTTATGAGGTTCATAGTCCAAAAATTTTTAAGTTTTGGCCTTAAGGTCCATTTTACACACATTTTTGCGGATTCAGTCGTAATGTCCTTTTGCCCTCTCTGGAATCTGTAATGTTCTAATAATTATTTACTGTTATATTAATTTTTCTTTAAATTATCTCGTTCCATTGTTATCGTGATTTGCGGGTTTGCAGCAAGTTTTCTGTTTCAATGGTTGTGTATGCAGTCACATTTTATTTGAATGCACCTCTGGCGATGCATTAGGCCTACCGCAGCGTCTCTTCACAGCATCACTCACAGTTCAATATTATGATAGAAAATCTTTAAAACACATTTAAAATATGAAATTTCTGCACCATTTGCCATTAATTTCCGTACTCTAAAATCTTTACGTCACACTTTTTCGAGGTACTGACATTTTTCCGACGAAATAATTTAGGACTCTAATATACATATTTACCGGCCAGGTAGGCAGCCACCAAATGGAAGGGATGCCCATAAATTTTCTTACATAGTAAAATTATCCGCTAACTTTTTTTCTTTTTCTTTTATGAGCTAGTCTGTATTTGCCACAAAAATGAAAGCTGAATACTCCTTTGTTGTTTCTCTGACACATGCAGAGTTCCTTGATATATACCACCAACAACAAGAAGCATTTTCAATTCTTGTTCGTTTTTTTTTCTGAGAATTCTTCTCTGCTGCTTTTTTACGCATTTGGGTTTTCAGGGGGAAAAATGAACCTTTTTTTTTTTTTTTTTTTTTTCGTTCCTGATGTTTGTTGACATTTTTATATACACTGAGTGGCCACTTTATTATGACTACCTGACAGTTTTAAGCAAATGAGCTATGGCTGCACGCTGTTGCCGCCAGAGGGTGAGGCTAGTATAAAAAGGGAAAGCTTAGTACTTGTGACAGTAGTAGAAGTGATTTTTGGGTGACGAGATGGGTAAAAAATGCAATTTGACAGACAAAGAAAGGTAACTTGATCACGCTAGTTACGTTAACTAAAACTTTTACAAAAAGTTCGTAAGTTGGAAGCTTTCGACCTTATCTTAGGTCTTCATCACGCCAATGGAGGACTAAAATTGTTGCCAGATTCTACGTTAACGTAACTAGCGTGATCAAGTTACCTTTCTTTGTTAATATTGTTACGTGTTTTGCCCATAATCGTCAAATTTGACAGACTTTCAACGTGGGACGATTGTAAGAGCTCGGAGCCATGGAGCGAGTATCACTGAAACCGCCGCATTCATGAAATGTTCCAGAGCCACTGTTGTTAAAGTGTTTAAAGACTGGACTGTCAGCCAAAAAACTGGGTCTCTACGTGCAACGTGTGGTCGTCTAGTGACTGCTCTCTCCGGGCGGATCAGAGTGTCCAGACTGGTAATAGGCAACAGTGCAGCAATTACAGACCATCTTAATCAAGGATCCCTCAAATGATCTGTGCACGCACTGTTCGCCATGCACGGCACGGATGGGATATGGCAGAAGGAGGCCTGTTCGAACACCTTTGCTGTCTGCAGTTAACAAGAGAAAATGTCTCCACTTCGCACAGGAGCATAAGGATTGGACAGTCTATAATTGGAAAAAAATTATTTGGTCCGATGAATCACGTTTTCAGTTGCACCATGCCTATGGCCGAGTGAAAATTTGGCGGAAACAGCACGAAAGCATGGACCCCAAATGCATTGCTACAACCCTTCAAGCTGGTGGAGGCAACGTTATGGTTTGGGGAATGTTTTTCTGGCATGATTTGGGCCCTTTAATTCATGTTGATCAACGTCTGACTGGCACATCATATCTAAACATCATTGCAGACCAAGTACATCCAGTCATGTGGATGGTTTATCCCAATGGCGATGGCTACTTTCAACGAGATAATGCGTCTTGCCATAGTGCTCGTATTGTACAGGATTGGTTTCAGGAAAATGCCGGTTAGTTTACTTTGCTTAGCTGGCCCCCACAATCTCCAGATCTCAACCCCATTGAGAATTTGTGGGATGAAGTTGAACAAGCCATCAAACAGCTGGATACACAACCCTGCAATTTCACACTCCTGAAAAGTGCTATTCATCAAGCATGGTCTTAGATTCCAAAAACCACCTATCAACATCTCGTGGAGTCCATGCCACGAAGAATCTACATCGACGTAGTATTAAAGGCAAAAGATGGCCCAACGAAGTACTGAGGGGGTGGTAATAATAAAGTGGCAACTCAGTGTATAACAATAAGGCTTGAGTGACAAGCCTTATTGTTATGTACATCTTGGAAATAAATCCCAAATTCCCACAGCCTAGGGTAAAGTGGGAAAAAAACACTTTTTACTATGAAAACTGCAACACAAAGCTCCTACAGATTGCGAACCATATATATATATCAATGGTTTTCTATCCACTCATTGATAGCGCATTGTTTGCCATTCAGGAAAGATTTACTCAGTTGCAAAAACTTTTCAACGCTTCGGGTTTCCTTTATAATTTGAAGAAATTGCCTGACAGGGGATTCTTTAAAAGAAAAGTGTATTCAGTTAGAAAAATTCCTTAAGGATGCTGACAGTGAAGAAAAAGATATCGATGGGGAGCAACTGTTTGAAGAGCTGAGGCATTTGCAAGCACTTATGAGCAAATGCAGCTCGGCTACTACAATAGAAGCTCTAAACTTCATATTCCAGTATGATATGGTTCATTGTTATCCCAACAGTAGGATTTGCTTTCGAATATTGCAATTCCTGTCTGTAGAAAGCGGGAAAAGAAGTTTTAATAAATTAAAGCTGATAAAGACTTATTTGAGATCTACAACGATGCAGGAACAGCTATCAGCTTTATCCATCATTTCTATTGAAAACGATACTGCACCAAAAAAATTTCTGAAGCAAAGAGGTTTTTGCAAAGTAAAGCCAGACATGAAAGTTTCATGTAAATAACACAAACAACTATGTATGATTCAGTCATTTTGTGAGTAAAATTATCATTATTATATTGGACTATTTATTTGTAGCATAGCATATAATAGTGAGTTAGTGACATATCTACTGAGCATGCGAAGTTGAGATTAGAGCTATTTGCTGTGTTTGGGTCCATACTGCAAAAAAAAAAAAAAAAAAAAAAAAAAGATGGGGGGGGGGATCAAAGGAGTCTTTCTGGCTGTCAGAAAAAGTTGAATGCCATGATGACAGCACTTTCAATAGGTTTCTTCAGTGGTTTAGCTTTTTTTCTCTTCCTTTTTTTTTAAAATAATTTTCATTCCAGTTAATTGTAACTGCAGCTTGTGCTCATTTTGGCTTTTCACTTTACTAGTAACTTGTTTTTCAGTGTTTACTTCCCTTTTTGTTTCTTCTTGCTTGATTCTTAATATATATAAAGATAAATTAAAATTTGGGGGTATATCATAATTCATAATAAAATTTTATAAACATAATTTACCAGCACTAATGAGGGCAAACTTTTGAATGTGATTTACATTAAGAAATAATAGGGCATTCAAAACAGTTGAATTATATAAAGAAATTGCATAAATGATTTTTTTCTTTTTAAATTTTACTCAGGTATGGTTATTCATGGCTCTAGTTAGGAAAGTTAGGGTTGTTATGCAAAACACAGATGAGTGTAAATTAAGTACAACCTCCTGTAGCTTTAAAACTTGAGCTTATATCCCTCAGATCAGTATTTCCCCTCCTACCAGTAGATCTCTCTGTAGAGTACAACTGGATCACCCTGTGAAAGTAAACCAAGTTGGTGACTTCACCAAGTTGGTAAATATAATATTAGTGGAATTAAAGGATTAAACCATGTGTGAAATTATAGAATAAATAAGCAACATTTATTCACAATTAAATAATTTATTTTAAGATCTATAGTTTTGTTGAGCCTTTAGCTCGGCTTCATCAGGACAAAGGGAGCATAAACATTCATGTGTGACATCATCAGGTAGTTGATGATCATGGATTTTGGTGAATTGTCTCCATGCAATTGAAAGAAATCGAGTAGGTGTCATGTTGTTGACAAGTCATAAAGAAAAGTCATGGAAACAAATTGGTGTTTTCTACCCATGTATATCGTGCAGTACATCTATGCGTTACAGAGGATTCCTTGCAGAAAAAGCTAGATTTTTGCCGCCACAGTGGTCTAAGCACTGGCTTATGACTGTTCGGTTCTTTCAAGTGGGTTGGGTTCGAATCCCGGTGAGGCATGGATGTTGTGTTTGTCTTACGGCAGTGGGTCTCTTCCTTCTCTGGAACCAGTGACCCTAAATTAGGGACAGGCGACTGCTTGTAGCCCATTGAATTGCTCACCATGGTCAGTAAACACAAAACAAAACAAAAAAAAAGTTATGATTTTTTTTTAAAGAAATTGTGGCACACACAGGATATAGATTGATATAGGTTGTCCTTTTGTTGTAGACAAAGCTGTCCAGAAATTTAGGAACTTTCAAATGTTTAAATTTCAAAGTTATTTTGAAATCTATAAACAAGGCAAATTTTTTGTGGATCAAAAGACTACGTTGAAGACATAACTGGGGAATTTATCACATCGCTTGTGAATGTGGACTTTCATGTATAGGACAGATCCGTAGAGCTTTTAAGTTTTCATGTGAAGGAACACATGACTTACGTATGGAACTGAAGAAGTCGTCTATAGCCCAACAATTGTCATGAAAATAACCAGATTTTTTTTTAAATGCTACGCTTATTGATAAACCTGATTTGACTATCAAGCTTTATATTAGAAGCTTTCCACATCTAGTGCAACTGCTCATGGCTTGTCAACGACATGACATCTACTAGATTTCTTTCAAACACATGGAAACAACTTGCCAAAAGCAGTGACTGTCAGAATGCTGATGATGTCACGATGATTTGAACGTTTGCACTCCATTTGTCCTAATGAAGCCAAGCCAAATGCTCAGTGAAACTACAGTAGATTTAAAATCTTAAAATAAAATATTTAATTGTGAATAAACATTGCTTATTTAAAATATTCTATCTCTACAGCCCAACTATTGAAGTCATAAAATATATTTGGGAATTACTTGGAGCAAAAACATAACGTACAAGAGCATTAACCAGAAAAGAAATCATGTGTTTCTTTGGAAAAAAAAAAAATAACCGTTTGCAGTGGGTGTTTTTTTGGGTTTTTTTTTAAGTAACCCCCCCCCCCACACACACACCTGTTTATTGGGGGGGGGTAAAAATCCTGCTTGATCTGCAGCATTTCCATTCGGTAGAAATTTTGTGTGTAGCTAGCTTGCAAAACTCCTAAAGCAGCAACTGCATCAATCTGCCGTACACCTGCATGTAACATGTCAACAGCCCTATTTCTGATGTCAATACTTAAACGTCGTCTGGACATCTTTTCAAGTTAATCCTACTCTGAAGGAAATGCATTCAGCAAACTTGTAGTCCAAGCAGTGAAACGACCTGTTTTCTACTTCTTGGAAGCTACTTTTATCGGAGCTTGCACACACACACACACACACACACACCAACCACATGATGTGTCATCATGATGCTAATTTATGCTGATAACCTATCTCCTGTAGTCACTAAATATGCATATCACCATGTTTCCCTTTTGAAACCATAATATCCCAAACTTTTTGTGAGTACTGTATATATATATATATATATATATATATATATATATATTTTCTTATGATTCAGAATATATGAATTGTGTTTGAAGCCTATGAAAATAATGAAATGAATGCATGAATTGTTCATTTGTTTCATTATAACTTTTTGTGACCACCTATGAATTGAAACAGAAAAAGAACTTATACATTTTAGGAACTTGAAGTTAATGTTATGTACAGAAATAGAGAGAAGAGCACAGCACAATGTCAGAGTACAACAACAAATGGCATTAATGAACAACCAATAGAAGAAAATATTTTTTTCTGGTTGGCCAAACAATGCAAAGAGTTACTCGTGAAATGAGTATATATGAGTAGCAACAGAATTTAACCCAAGACAGAACAAACTAGATTGGGTGGCTGTTTTCATATCTTATTTGCATACAAATTTTTGAAAAAGGTGTTTCAACATGCATAATCAATTGATTCTTACAATTATTTATATGCTACGTACTGTTTGTTACACAATAGGACCCTCAAGCAGAAACTAAAAATTGCAATTTCTAAGCACAAGATATTAACTAGGGACATTACACTAAACAAACTTCCTGAAATACTAAGACATAACCAAAAATTAAGTCTAAATTCGCAAACTAGTGAAAAATTAAGAACCAAATACACATGGGTTGAAAAAATACAAAGCAACTAACATACCAAAATAAAAGGCTCCTTTGTAAAAATACAGAAAAAATGATAAAGAAACGTAAACTGAGATATAAATACACAGATATGCAGCAGAAACACAGATAGCCTTTAGCTACACTTAAAAGAAAAATTAAAAACAAAGCTGTGAAAGTACTACTTGATTTATCTCCCAGCATTATTTCACCTCACATTTCTAATAATCTATCAGCTAAATTTCAGATGGCCGCCCCGGTGGCGCAGTGGTCTAGGGCAGTGGCCTCTGATCATTCGTCCGTAAGGGGTCCGGGTTCGAATCCCGGTGAGGCATGGATGTTGTGTTTGTCTTACGGCACTGGCTCTCTCCCTTCCCTGGAACCAGTGACCCTAAATTAGGGACGGGCGACTGCTTATAGCCCACTGAGTTGCTCACGGTGGTCGTTAAACCTCCAATAAAAAAAAAAAAAAAAAAAAAAAAAAAATTTCAGATGTGTCCAAAAAACTCTTAAATGAACAACACAACTGACTCAGTTTTATGTTGCAATAACTTAGATGTTAGTGGTATTAAAATGTCTACTTTATGTTCAGTTAAATATGAGCAACTGAATTTTCAAGAAAATTGCAACAGCCACAACAAAGCCAGTAAAATGGACTTGAGTCAAAACATAGTTTGTGAAGTCGTATACCTTGTGAACAATAAATATACAGGGTGTCCGAGAATTATTGGACACAGTACAAAATTATGTAAAACAAAACATTAAACAGATAGAAAGAAACTGACTGTACTAACTTACAATGTAACTACACATGTTAATAAATTTCGATGTAAGATCCCTTGGTTGCTCGTAGTACGTCCAAGCGATACTCGATTTCATGCCATGTATTGCCAAGCATCTGAAAAGATATGGAATTAATAGCAGCTGTGATATGCTGCTTCAGTTCCTGCAAATCAGTACAAGGTGTCTGATAGGCAGGATCCTTCCCATAACCCCACATGAAATAATCCAATGGAGTTAGATCTGGGGAGCGAGGAGCTACGGAATGGGACCACCATGCCCAATCCATCTGTTGGGGAAATGCACATTTAGGCACTTACGTACACACATTGACCAATGCGAAGGCATGCAGTCTTGTTGGAAAACGACGTCATATCTTTTGATCTGGGGTATAGGGAAATTTTCTAACATATCCAAGTAAATGTCACCATTTATGGTTTTTTCACAGAAGAAAGGGCCAATCACTTCTCTTTTTTATAGGGCGCACCACACATTAACTTTTGGAGAATCACGTTCCAGTTCAATAGCAGCATGAGGCGGTTCACTGCCCCATATCCAAACAAAACATAGTTTACGAAGTGAAACAATACCTCATACATGAAATGTGGATTAATCACTAAAAATTACAGTACTTGGAAAGTTTTTATCGTTTCCCACTTGATTCAGCATATCCACAGCAAAATCGTATTGCAGAGTGTGATTATTTGCATGCATCTTTTGCACTATTTGAATTTTATAAGCATGAAACTAATTTCTTGTGCAAGATATCATGAACTGTCTATTTTGGAATGCACAGTTCTCTGCTTGCTTTATGAACGGATTTCCTGGGGCTTCGTCGGAAACTTTCATAGCTTGGTCAACCATCTCACCTCTGACGCTAGGCCTACCGGTTCCTCCACGATGTTCCACATTGCCAGTTTCTTTAAACTGTTTCATTCACCGCTTAGTTGAATTTGTTGACGGAGGATTACAACCATACTCTAAACGGTACCGTCTTTTAACTTTAATGACAGACTTTAATTCCGCAAACCATAACACACACATCGCCTTCTGCTGTATGGATGACATGACTACTGATTGCGCATTTCTCATAAATTCCTCATCAGGCCACACCTAGTGCCATCTATTGGATTCTGGGAGTAACAATTCTGCAATACAAAAATATAGGAACCGTGTTAGTAATATGTGACATAGAAAAACAGACAATGCTCATAGTTTTTTTTTGTACATAATTATGTAATGTGTTTAATAATTCTTGGACACTCTGTATAATGGTGAGAGATTGTGTTGCACTAGTAACTGTGATAGAAATGCTTTCTTTTTTATAACATTACTTTCCTGACAAAGTCATCCCTTATAAAGCTTCAACAAAAATAAGTGATAGTAAAATAACTATTAGGAACAAGAAAAGTTTTGTGAAGGGGCATTCATATGATAAAAATGATATTTTATGATATGATGAAAATGATTTTTTAGGTTAGCTAAGAACTTCATTTATTTACCCCCAAATTTTTGTAGACTAGGTAACAAGACTGTATACAACAGATTATCATGGCAGCTTTAAGATAAGCATTACCGTACGTCCCTCTTACAGAGCACAAACGTTACTAAAACGGTTTTGCTATGTTATGGAAACGTCGTTTAAACGGTTTTGCTACGTTATGGAAAAGTTTGTTTTCAATGTAATATGCAAAGTAAAAGATTTGAAGAGTGATTCCGTATCAACTCAACACAATTTGAAGGCATTTTTATCTCACCATCTCAGATTTTAATGAAATTTGGTACATAGGTGGCCTCTGTATAGATTAAGAAAAATATCAAATTTCATCGTCATATAGCCACCGGTTTTGAAAATACAGCTATATAAAATGTCCAAAAACACCCCAAATCAGAAGATTGATATGTTTTTAAATTATGATTGCAGCTCCCCTAATTAAGATAGAGATGGGAAAGGTATCTTTTTGTAGTATTTTTTATGCTCTTTTATTTGATGCACAACAAACACCATAGGGGGTTAAGATTTAAAAAAATTAAAATTAAAAATTAAAATTTTGAATTTTTCAAAATGCGACACCAAAAAATTTGAAATTTTTTAAAAACAATCTATGTGTTTGGTATTTGATTACGTGAGTTGTAACTTGGGATGATAATGGGTTTACTTAAAAAGCTATATTCAAATTTAGCCTAACACAAGAGTTTAATGAAAAAAAATGAAAAAAACATGTAAACTGAAAATAAATTTGGGCTAAATCTAAAAAAGTTTCATTAATAACAATAGATATAGTATTTTTGTTATTTAAAACTATTTATTTAATCAATGTTTTATTTTTAATTGATTTGTTTAAAATCTGAGACTACATGGGTTTAAAAATTTTATTAATTTCATTATTCAGAATTTGTAATAATTCACAATTCAATACAAAAAAATAAACAGACTTTAAAAAGTAATTTCAATTACTGCTCAAGAAACACATCAAAATAATAATAACATATGGCATTGAATTGTTTACATTTATGCAAATTATATTCCTAATCTTAAACTTAGATCGTCACTTAAAGCAGAATCTTCTAAAATTAAAAAAAAAAGTTGCATCATTGTTTTGAAGTGAAATCACGTGTAGATCCTTGATATAGTCTTTAAAAGCTTCAATAGTTTGGTGTATTTCTGTTTCAGAGAGATTGTAGAGTCTTCCTGTCTGAGTCAAAGGATTTACTTTACACAAGAGGTAACTTACAGGAAGCTATAATACATCTTGTGGGCTAGGGTAGGAAAAGGATGTAGATGGACCAGCTGGATGTAAAAATGAGACCTTAACTTCATTCTCACTCTCTTCTTTTGGTAGAACATACGCTACCCACCAGTTGTTTTCATAGATTATGGTTATGTAACCACTCATTTCTGTTATTTGCAGTCTGTCTTGTAATGCTGATACTTTTTCAGTAGCTGACTCGTTTGATTCCGAGAACATCTTCACTTTTATTTTTGAATTACTCAATGGGATAGGAATAAAAGCAGGAAGTTTCTGGGTACCTTGTATTGTTAGAGACTTGCTTAGGCGATTTTCCAAAAATTGGTCTGTTTCTATGTATTCTTCTTGACTTACATATGTAAAGTTTGCCACAAAAATGTTCTGAATTGCCCATTCGTACAACTGAAATGGTGTTTGAATTTGATTCTTGTAAGGGCGTTGTAAGCTGGCTTGGGCAGCTAACCTTTTCACCGTTCCACCAACGCCATCACATGGCCCCTTCCCATGTGCTGTTGCTGAAAAATGCCATTCAGCATCAATGTTGAAGTCATCTTGATGGAAACATAAAAGTTTGTGAAAAAATTTCCGATTTTTGCACTGGGCTGCAGACCCGTCAGAGAAATAGACATTTTTTTGACGCTGTTGTCACCAAACTTACTTTTTAAGAAGTTAATAAGGTTTTTTTTTGGAAGCAGTACAGTGTAATTGTGTTGTGCTCTAAACATTCAGAAATTACTACAAAACTTGCATGTTCAGTCTTTTCTGTCTTGTAATAGATGACCAATGGGTGGACTGTGGCTTGCCCACTGGTCCAGTGATAGCTCTGGGCTTCATCTTGAAGAAGAAAACTATAATTTTTAGCAAAATCACAAATGATGAGAAATTCTGAGTCCTTGAGGTTTTCCTTAGTACTACTATTCATAAAAGAGCTTTGCTGCTTAGCAATGAAGTAATGTCTGACCAAAGCAGACAGTTTTTCGCAAAACAAATCAATAAAATTTGAAGTTGATTTTTTTAATGTCTCCAAGTTGCATCTATCAACTGTAATCCATTGGCGAAAAGTTAGTTTTTCAACCAAGTTCTCAAAACCGTGTTCCCAGAACAGGTGGGACACTTCCCCAAATGACAATCTATGGAAGTAGGGTTGCATAATACTCTTGCAAGACAATGTTTGTAGGAAGATAATTGTCCATTCGTTAGTGAACCAATTCTTGCATTTTCCATCATCAGTTTTACATTTTGGTGTGTGGTACAAACACATACCGTATGAGTACCACTAGACCCTACCAGGACACGGTTTTTTGGTCTGAGCTCTGCGAATTTGGAAAAACTGACTTTCGTGCTTGCAAATTGTCAAATTACATAAAATCAGCCTGTTTGACAAACTTTATCTCCGTTTTCAGTCCTAACAGAAACGCAATCTTTCATTCCAGGTAAAACCAGACTAATTTCATCACTTTGGTAAAACGATCATACTACAACTACTTCAGAAGAGAGAGACTTACCTGGTTTTCTATTAAGGCTTTCCAAAATTCCTTTCTCCTTCAGAATTTTTTTATTGTCTTACCATATAATTAGGAGCATTGAATTCTTACATGATTTTCCTAACACTCCATGACTCTGGTAAGCAAGTCAAAATCATCAACTGTTTATCTCTAGTGCAGTTAGAAAAATTACTTTTAAGATTGTCCATAAGAGAGTCGTGAAGTATTTCATCCTCATCATCAGATGATTCTTGAATATTTGTAGAAAGCTTCCGTTTCATAGCAGAACTGATTTTTGAATTTTGGTTGAAGCATAACATTTAGATTTTAGCTTTTTCTAATTGACAGCTGATTCACCCAATTCATGGAGCGAAGTATTCAGTGTTTCAATTACTTCTGACATAAATGCAAAATTTTCGTCCATTTTCTCATCAGCACAGGTTTCATTTGCTTCTTGACTAATTAAAGTTTTCAGCTGCTTTCTGCAAGAATCACAAATTTTAGTCTCCTTTGATAAGTCATCAAAATTTTCCAACATCCAGTCTGTCACATTTCTATATGGATTGAAACATTGTATTAATGCATATCTTGTACTTTCCATTGTTGATTATTTGTGCATAAAATGTAAAATTAAAATAGTAAAATAATTGCCTCCCATTACCTGTTCTTTTTATTTTTCCTAAAAAAATCCTGCACAGCTTCAATTTATAAAAGTCTAGTTTCAAAACTGAAAAGGATGTACTTTATTCAATTAAAGTTTTCAACCACAAAAGTTTTCAAACACATATCACTTTCACTGCAAGAAACACATGATCACCATCAAAACCTAAAGCAGAATGAGAAACACATCTGATCACCATCAAAACCTAAAGCAGACTGAGAAACACATCTGATCACCATCAAAACCTAAAGCAGACAGGTCTGCAAGGTAGGAATGCAAGTTGCTGCTTGTTGGGTCTTGTTACCAATGAGCTAAACAACAGAATCAGTTTTTTAAGTCGGAACATGCAGAGTTTTGTCCAAACAAAATGTAGCCTACAGTATAACTGCACAGTCTTTATTTTTTTATATTGTATTGGGAATTATTACAAATTCTGAATAATGAAATTAATAAAAATTTTAAGCCCATGTGACTCAGATTTTAAACAAATTAATTAAAAATAAACCATGGTTTAAATAAATGGTTTTAAATAACAAAAATACTATATTGTTATTAATGAAACTTTTTAAAGATTTAGCCCAAATTTATTTTCAGATTACATGTTTTTTTATTTATTTATTTTTTTCATTAAACTCTTGTGTTAGGATAAATTTGAATATAGCTTTTTAAGTAAACCCATTATCATCCCAAGTTACAACTCATGTAATCAAATGCCAAACATATAAAGATTGTTTTAAAAAAATTTCGAATTTTTTGGAGCGTCACATTTTGAAAAATTCAAAATTTGAATTTTAATTTTAAAATTTGAATTTTTTTTAAATATTAACTCCTATGGTGTTGTACATCAAATAAAATAGCATAAACAATACTACAAAAAGATACCTTTCCCATCTCTATCTTAATTAGGGGAGCTGCAATCACAATTTAAAAACCCATCAATCTTCCGATTTTGGGGTGTTTTTAATACTTTTTATAGCTGTATTTTCAAAACCGGTGGATATATGACGATGAAATTTGGTATTTTTCTTAATCTATATAGAGGCCACCTATGTACCAAATTTCATTAAAATCTGAGATGGTCAAGTCGTTGTGTTGAGTCGATACGGAATGACCCAAGAACGAATTAGAAACGTTCTAACGTTTTGCAACGGCACACGTAAAGCCAAAAAAAAAAAAAAAAAAGTCTTGAAACTGGAATATAACCTTCGATAAAAGGTTGTGGTAACATTTTTTGCGACGTTTGACGTAATACACAAAGGACAGCAACGTTTAATAGAGGAAATTTAGACGTTGATTAACCGTTGCTGTTACACTTACTAAACGTAATGCAGAAAGGAAAAATACGTTGTAAAATCGAAAATAAAACGTCGCTAAACGGCTGTTAAAACCGTTTCTCAACGTGATAAAGAGGGAATATGACGTTAAATAACGTCATTTAAAAGTTGCTAAACATTCTTAAAAACGTTTCTCAACGTCATAATGGAAGGAATATGACGTTTAAATAACGTCATTCAAACGTTGCTAAACCCGTTTCTCAACGTAATAAGGGAAGGAATATGACGGTTAAATAACGTCATTCAAACGTTGCTAAACGGTTGTTAAAACCGTTTCTAAACGTCATAATGAAAGGAATATGACGTTTAAATAACGTCATCTAAACGTCTTAAAAACAGTGCTATAACGTTATAACAACGGTTGAAAAACCATTGAATCAACGAGACGTATTAGCGTTTTATAAACGTAATATTGTGACGTTTTTTCAACGTCTCGCCGAACTGGTTTTAAAACGTTTTACAAACGTTTTTGTGCTACTTGGGACATTGCTTGTACTCCTCCTTTAATGTTGTATGACCTGTTGATTGTTATTACGTCCTTAGAATCTAGTACTCTGTATTTCTTGTGCTTGTCATGTGTGCTTCCTCGAGTCATACCTTACCTTTTAATTTGCTGTGCTATCCTTCCAGACGGGGGACAATTTTTTTGTACCTATCTTTTGTCTTCACTACGCATGGTATGATTATTACTGTGATTTTTGTTGGTGAATCTGCTGTATCTTCTTTGCACCTGTTATTAAGTGCCTGTTACGGAACACATGTCTTTTAACATTATATTTCCTTTCCGGCCTCCATGGAGCACCGGTATTTGTATATATTACATGATCTGTTCCGCCGATTTGGTTCTCGTTGTTTTAAATACATCATTTGCCTCAGTCATGAACTTTTATCAATAAAGAATGTTTTGAACTCCCAGCGAATTCGCGAACTCTGTTATTCTGGCCTGCTATTGAGTGTTTAAACCTCTCCTGTACTGTTTGTTTTGTACCAGCCTTAAGTTCAAGGTCTGGTTGGTCTTCCCGTTTTGGTCACGAGTTGGTGAGTCGTTGTTTTATATGGTTTTTCTCTTTTGTTTACGTTTGACCGGGCCGGTTGACTCCGTCGCGTCGGCGCCATTTGCAATGGCGTCAACCAAAGTGGTGGACCGTTGCCAGAGCTCCATCCCCACTTCCGATGTCCTCACTTCTTCTTCTTCTTCTGCACCTACCGATGTCACAGTGCCTTCTCTGCCAGGTGGTGTTCAACTCCTCCAACGCTGCTTCGAACGACTGCCCTTCTGGTGCCCTTCCTGTAACTGGCTCCACGTGTCAAAGAGTTGCCCACGCTGATGACGTCATGGATACTACTACCACTGGGATTCCTGCTCCTTCTACTTCTTGTCCACAGGCATCTACCTCGTATTCAGTAGCAACATCCAAACCACGCCCTGCTCTTCGTGAGATGTACAGTGGAGCACACACTTTGACGCCCCTTTTACACCAAACTGGGAACACTATTCAACTGGACATTCCAGTGGAATCCTCGGCTGGACAATCTTTCAAAACGATTCTCGATCGTGGAGTGGTCTTCGAAGCTCTATAGAACACACCCCTCTATGTGTATGGAGATGCCTTAAAAGGTATGTTTACCTCTATTCAGTTCATGGTGCGTAGACCATCTGTTGTAATAGTGTATTTTACAAAAGCGGAATATGCATATAAGGTTCTTGATAAGGGTTTACTCATTCGTGATTGTCACCTCTTTCCCGAGCCAGTTGCGTACCGGCCGGTCAATGTCTATTTCTATCCTGTACCGCCTGAAGTAACAGATACCATGCTGTTTACAGTTGCCTCTTCTCTTGGTAGAGTTGTTGGCCCTATTCTTACTCACTCTGCAGCTCCAGCCAAACCGGAGGGTCGAGCCGTTGTTCGTGAAATTCAAGGTGCAAGACCAGTTGCTCGGGTTGTTTTTCCGAAGCAAGATTCCATTGAAAACTGTCCTACTCAGTTGACCGTCAACTGTGGGGAGCATCTTCGCAGGATAGATGTACTAACTACTTATCACTGCAGTAAGTGCAAAAAATTTGGGCACCACCAGAAAGACTGCCAGAGTGTTCCCTCACAACAGGCTCCAGCTACGGATCGTGCGCCTCCATCCACGACCGTTGCCCGAGATATTCCCGTCAACTCTTCCTCTGTGATTTCATCTCACCTGGATGTTGGGCAGGCGGCGCCTTGTCCGCCACATAACATCACGGAAAACTACCCAGCACTACCTTTAACACAGCTTTTCCGCACCCCAGAAGTTCCTCAACCCTCGGAAAGTAGTCCTATTATTTCTGATACTGAGACTTCTAATGCGGATCCTGAGGATTCCTCCTACAGCACGGGTGACCCAGCCTTAAGTGATGGCTCGGTAGACGAAACGCATTCTCGTACTGAGAAACGACAAGCGACACGAGCTCAGGGTGGTGCAGTTAAGCGTGGGAGGGCTCCACCTCGCTCCCCCGTGCTTTGGGCAGACGTCGTACGGCCCCCGCTTCTTGGAAGGATTTTGACATGTCTATTGACTTCCGTGAGGATTCAGCATTTACCCTCTATGATGATTTTGTTACCCAGCTTCGGCATTACAACATCCCAGAGCAACCAGTCACCTATAAGCAATTGTATGAATTACTGTGCTACAAAGTGAGGCAGAACACCATTACCGCTTTAGTGCACGAAGCGGGTGATACGCTGCCGGCTATCCTTCATCAATTCGAAGCGGTGAATTATGCATTTCAAAGCTATGCCCAAACGACCGGAGATACTGGTGACGTTGTCTCGACAATTCGCCAACAAGTGGGAAAATTCTATCTTGCCAGCTCCAGGTCATATTTGTCCACGGAGGAACTAAGCCTTCCGAGTGCTGACATTTAACTGCAGGGGTTTTGCCACCCCTGTGATCATTGCAGTGGTATTTGAAGATTTAAGAGCTGTGTCTGTTGACATTATCATCCTCCAAGAAACGAACTGTGACCTTTCACCTTTGGAGAACGTTGCCGTACACGTTCTTCCATGAATATCGTCTTGCACGAGGAGGTGGTGCCTCCATCGGGATTCACCACCGCCTGTTTCATCGCTTCACTTCTCATGCGGTTCGAACTTTTTATCCTGGAAAATTGCAACAGTTTACATTTTGCTTTGATCAGAAGACCTTCCATGTGTTTAATGCGCATTTTCCACAGAATGAGTCTGTGGTGACAGCTTTCTGTACCTGTCTGCATGATACTCTTGACACAATCCTCTCCCAGGAATTTGTTATTCTGGGAGGAGATTTCAACTGTACCCTTTAGCTATCCTTGGATCGAAGCTCCTCACGTCGCGAACATCACTTCCACTTTGCTACTCTACTCTCCCAGTTGGTCCACAAGTTTCAGCTGGTGGACGCTTTTCGATACTTGTTTCCTACCACCATCTCGTTTACCTGGCATGGACCAATAGCGTTGGGTTCGCCCATGGTACGCCTCGACCGTATCTATGTTTCACCCACCTTGATTTCATCTGTCACGGATGTCGCTCACTACCAACGGCTATGTCCGATCATTGTGCTGTTAGCCTCACTGTTAGCGTGCCTACCACCCCTTCTCGTGTACGACGTACTTGGACATTTGATGATGAGCTTCTGGAAGATCCGGCCTTTTTTTTATTGGAGTTTTAACGACCACCGTGAGCAACTCAATGGGCTATAAGCAGTCGCCCGTCCCTAATTTAGGGTCACTGGTTTCAGGGAAGGGAGAGAGCCAGTGCCGTAGGACAAGCACAACATCCATGCCTCACCGGGATTCGAACCCGGACCCTTCACTGACGAACGGTCATAAGCCAGCGCTTAAACCACTGCGCCACCGGGGCGGCACCGGCATTTTGCACTGTCGTTGAACGGTTCCTCGCCAGCCATCGTAACTTGTCGGATACTACTCCTTGCGCACTACATCTTTGCTGCAGGTGAAGAGAGACCTTCGGCTCTTCATCCGGAATTATTCCTTTGCCGTACACACGGAGCGAGCTCAGCAGATTGATAATCTCCGTGGTATTTTAACAACGATGACGATAACGGACCCACTTTACTCTGCCTATCAGGGAGATTTGCAGGCACTGCTCAAGCCGCTTGCTCAACAGGCTGTAAGGCGGATGCGCTTACGGCATATTTCACTGTCATCGAAGTCGTATGAATATCTTGCACGACTTGAATCCAAGAAGCGAGCCTCTTCTTCTGTTCAATTTCTGCGTCCCGAGGATACCACTGTTACTGGAAACCAGTCGATCGTTTGCTCCACAGTTCGTGGCTTCTTCATGGAGAAGTACCGCACAGTGGCGCAGACTTCTGTTTCCTTATCTTCCTCTCCCCTTCTTTTTTCTTTACCTCAGGTCCCGTTTCGTCTCTGTCCGCTTCTACTTTCTGCTTTCTCTTTACCTGAACTTCGAGAGGCTTTCGCGTCTCTCAACCCTCATGCTTCCCCTGGACCTGACGGTCTTCCTCTCTCCTTCTACCGAGCTTTTCATCCTTCTCTTTTACCTTTTCTCTCTGCTTGCTTTTCATGCGCTCTTCTTCTGCTGTGCTACCGCCGGACTTCACCGTCGCACATATCATACTTCTCCCAAAAAAAGGGGACTTTCTGGATTTGAAGAATTGGCGCCCCATCTCTATACTAAATCTTGATTACAAATTTTACACTAAACTCCTTTCTCGCAGGCTAAACGATGTTCTTCCCTTCATTGTTTCTCCCGACCAGTCATACACTGTGCCTGGTCGGTCTATTACTAACAATATCTCCTTTCTTCTCCTTCTCGCCTTTCTTGCCCGCAAACATTCAGAACCTCGTGCTCTTCTTAATATTGATCAGAAATCCGCTTTCGATAATGTTTCCCATGACTATCTTTCTGCTGTACTTCTATCCTTTGGCTTTCCTCCTCGCTTCGTGTGTATTCTTCTTGGCCTCTATCGGGGCGGCTTTTTTCACGTCCGGACGGCCTTCTTTGTTACTGCTCCAGTTCCGTTTCAACGAGGGATCCGGCAGGGTTGTCCCCTCTCGGGACAACTCTTTGCCTTAGCATTTGAGCCTTTCCTTCTGTAACGTACCTGCCAGAAGGACGCACACGACATAAAGGCAGATAGGAATCAGAATAAAATGTCCGCGTAGCTTAATTGGTAGAGCAACTTATTCCGGAGTGAGTGGACCCGGGTTCGAATCCCGGCGTAGACCAAAAATGAAGGAGAAATTTACTTCGTTATAATGGCGCCCGAACTATGCGGATGACCCGACCGTTCAAAATCTCGCAATGGTGTGATGTTCTTTCCACACCGCGAGATAGGAAAAATAAGAGAATCCCTTCTCCAGCAGTTCGAAAAAAAATAATAATAAATAAGGGGGAGATGATGTAACGTACCTGCCAGAAGGACGCACACGAGGGAGATGATGTAACGTACCAGGAGATGTGACGTACCTGCCAGAAGGACGCACACGACATAAAGGTAGATAGGAATCAGAATAAAATGTCCGCGTAGCTTAATTGGTAGAGCAACTTATTCCGGAGTGAGTGGACCCGGGTTCGAATCCCGGCGTAGACCAAAAATGACGGAGAAATTTACTTCGTTATACTTCTTTCGGCACGCAAATCACTTCTCTCAACCATGCCTCTTACAGTTGCAAGTACACGGCATCTTAGCTATGTGTACACTGCGTATGCGGATGATGCCACGTTCTGTCTTCGTCATGATGCTCAGTTTTCTGTGTTACGTCAGGCATACCAATCATACGCTGCTCTGTCTGGTGCTTCCTTAAATTTAGAGAAAAGCACAGGTTATGGTCTGGGTCCTGGGTGGGCCGCACTGATGCCCCGTGGGGTGCGGTGTGGTCCTCCTCGGCCCAGAAAATTCTGGGTGCTCACATTGGACGCCCGTTTATGGCAGCCTCAACCTCCTGGGGTTCCGTACTACTCGTCTTCAACGATCTGCGAGCTTTTGGATGTCAGCTCATTACTATACTTCATACCACCTACGTGCTGCGATTGTGCACCGCTACTTATTATCTCAAATCACGTTGTCATGGTCCTTCGTCTTAATGCCAAAGTACCGCCTTGATATCGTACAGAGCTTATTCACGTTGGTGATATGGACCTCGAAGCCCTGGATCGCGGCGGCGACCCTTCATCTCTCTTCCTCTTTGGGAGGTACCAACCTCACGGATATTCACCGCTACTATCGTGCTCACCGCATTGTTTCATTTCTTCGTCTGTTGGTTGCCCCTTCTCCCTTCTTTCAAACGATTCTTCCATACAGGTCCTACTCTGGATGTTCTTCTGTCTTTTCATGATTCATCTTTCTCCTTTCTCCTTTTTCTTAGGATGGATTCCTTTAAAGTTAGCAGAAGGATTGCTCCTTCTGCTAACTTTCCTTCTTTGATTTCTGAAGCTCTGACTTTCTTTCGCTCTCTCCCGCTTTCTCGGGCTATCCCAACCACTACTATTGATCTTTTGGACGAATCCCTCTTCTTTCCGTCCCTTGTCCACACCTCCCACCAGCCTTTCTTTCTCCTTCCTTCCTAGATTCGTTTTAGTATCTTAACTGTACGTGCCCTGGTTAACTCTGACCTGACCTGGAGACCCCTCTCCTCCCTGTTATCTGTTCTTATTCCCTCTCCAACAGCTGATTATGCTCTTCTCCGTTCTTCTCTTCCTTCGATCTACCCCTCTATGGTTTCTAACACTGGCCTTATCCCTGTATCTGGTCCGAGTCTTCCAGTTCCTTTCTCCCTCCTCCTTCGTGGTGTTCCTCTCCCTCTTCTTTCTATCTCTACTGCTTCTTTGTAGCACTTTTTCTTCACCTCCCTAGCTGTTCCGCATCCTCTTCCCGCTGCTCCGTCCACTCTCTCTACAGCCATCTGGTTCGCTTCTTTCCCTCCTCTTTCTTCTCCGTTGGAGCTTAATGTTCACTGGCGGTATCTTCACCGTCGCCATCCTGTTCTTCTCGTTCTTTCGCGTATGTCTCTTTCTTCCTCTGCTCTTTGCCCGTTCTGTGAATCTACTGGAGACGTTGATCACATGTATTGTTACTGCCCTGTCCTCCTGCCGATTCTCCATACAGCTTTTCAAATTGCGAATCGTATCACCTCTCGTGATCTTCCATTCACGGTGTATGCTTGGCTTCTCCTTACAAAACACAACCCTGCCCGACTTCCAGATGTTTGCGCGTATTTGTTTGTCTTGGTGAAACAAGTAATTTACCTCTATCATTTGTATACTTGTCCTGTGGCAACTTCTACCTGTATCCTTGCAGCTGGTGACACGCTTCGTATTCACTTCAAGAGCCGCCTCACAGCTCGCCTCCGCATGGAACATGCTGAAGCCCGCTCTTTAAATTACTTGGTCCGCTTTCACACCGTGTGGGCTCAAGATGCTGGCTTGTTTAGATTTCATGATGATGTGCTTCGTCTTTCCTTTTAGGAAAGTTCCCTCTTTCTTTGAGTGGATGGTTTCCCTCGGACGAGAATTTCTTTCCCGCATCTGGGTTGTTTGCGGTTTCTTTTTGTTGATTCTTACCGATTGGTAAGAATCTTGAGCACATTTCGCTCACTAGTTGTGTAATTACTTTTATTTGTGTCAGTTCGGTGTATATATTGGTTTCTTTCTACTGGTGTAGGAAGTACTCCCATGTGGTGTTATATTGATTGTGGTACTGATTCTATTGGGTTCCTTTAATTATGCTGTAGCGGTGTATATGTATTTCCTATGCCTATGGTGTTTATTCAGTGTGCACCGTGAAGTTATATTTTGTTCTGTACGTGGGCAGAAAGTCCACCTCGCTTATCTTGCTGTTGTGCGCTGTGTTCTTTTTTTGGGGAATGTGTTTCGTTTGCACGGTCCCTGTTTGCATCTTGTGTTCTACTGTGATTTGGCAACTGTACATAGTTTGGCTTTCCCCCTAGTGTTGTATGGTATGATGATTTATCGGGTTTTTTTCTGGAACGCATAATTCAGTGGTCTATTTTCTTTCGTGTGCCTGCCTGTGTAGATACTTCTCATTAGTCGGTGCAGAATCCTTCCTGGTGAAGAGTGTTTTTGCATATCACTTGCAAGTTGTACGTGTGTTTTTTGTTTTTTGTATATACCGTTACTGGAAACCTTGCTGTTTCCCCTTGGCATTTGTTGATTTGTGCTTACTACTGAAATCTTGTAGTAGCTTTTGATCATCTCCGGACTATATTGAATTCCGGAGGTTGTACATACTGCATGATATAATAACAAAGTTTTTTTTGTCTCTTTTTTTATCAATTCATGCCTCTATACTGTACGTTTTGAATCACGATGGCTACGGATCCACCCAACAATGTTTGAATCTTAAATGCTCTTAGGCATTTGTTTTGTGTGAATTTTTTTTTGTCATTTGTGTTTTATTGTACCTATGTGCTCTTCCTACTAGAGTAGGTTGTACTTTCTTGTGATGTCAAGCAGCCGTGGTGCTGCCTCATCTCGTACGGGTGGCTTAAACCCTGCGGGCCGCCCCGGTGGCGCAGTGGTCTAAGGCGTTGGCCTCTGATCATTCGTCCGTAAGGGGTCCGGGTTCGAATCCCGGTCAGGCATGGATGTTGTGTTTGTCTTACGGCACTGGCTCTCTCCCTTTCCTGGAACCAGTGACCCTAAATTAGAGACGGGCGACTGCTTATAGCCCATTGAGTTGCTCACGGTGGTCGTTAAACCTCCAGTCAAAAAAAAAACCCTGCGGGTGTGATTGTAGATACCTTTTGTAGTGTTTTTATTAGTTATGATACTTTCTGCTTGTGCTTGACCACTTCACCTGTTTCTTCTTCCTTAGTATTGGGCTCTTGCAAATTTTACGCACGAGTCATGTCAGTTCGGCACCTGTATGTAACCGTGTACATTGTAATATGGTATTTGTGCATTGCTTGTATTGCTCCTTTAGTGTTGTATGGCCTGTTGATTGTTATTGCGTCCTTTGAATCTATTACTCTGTCTTTCTTATGCTTGTCGTGTGTGCTTCCTCGAGTCATACCTTACCTTTTAATTTGCTGTGCTCTGCTTCCAGACGGGGGACAATTTTCTTTTTGTACATATCTTTTGTCTTCACTGCGCATAGTATGATTATTTCTGTAATTTTTTTGTGGGTGAATCTGCTGTATCTTATTTGCACCTGTGATCAAAAAAATTATTTTTGCAAAACTTTTTTAAAATTATATTTACTTTCCGGCCTCCATGCAGGACCGGCATTTGTATATATTACATGATATGTTCCTCCGATTTGTTTCTCGTTGTTTTAAATAAGTCATTTGCCTCTGTCATGCACTTTTATCAATATAGGATGTTTTGAACTCCAGCGAATTCGAAATGTTGTATATGTAACTCAGTTTTCGCTGTAAAAGAATTGTAATAATGAACAAAGGTTTTGTGGAAGTATATATATATATATATATATATATGGAAAGGTATTTGAATATAAAAAGACTAAAAGACCACAATCTTCGTAGATAATGCACGAACAAGCAAACATGTTTTCAGTAGTGAAGAATTTTAATTGCAGGAGATGCTTGACGAAATCAGAAATTCTTGATTCTCATCCCAGAATATTTAAACCGAGGTTTGTCACCTTTATCCGAAATATATATGTACTATACTGTGCAAATTAATTGGGACAAAGTAAAAAATCGCTGTTTTTTCCAAAACTATGTCTTTATATAATTCTATGCCTTGATATACACTGATAAATACCTGTATTAGTATGAAGTATGTCCTCCTTTAGCAGAAATGACCTCTTGAATTCGTTTTGGCATTGACTCCGCTAATTGAGTGCACATATTTTTGACTTCATAATCGTGGAACCACACTTTTATAGCATTCGTTATCATGCGTTCTTTGGTTGTACAGTCCATTTTAACTAAACGTCTCTTCAAAATATTCCACAAGTTTTCTATAGGATTTAAGTCTGGTGAATTTCCAGGCCAATCAAGTAAATGAATTTGATTTTCCAGCATGACCAATTTCGAATTGTGACATGGGACCAAGTCATGTTGAAATGTCCCGTCAAAAGTTTGCAAGAATGGAACAATCCTACGTTGTAATATTTCTACGTACTTGGCTGAATTCATCATACCTTGAACAGGAACTAAGCTTCCAGTGCCATTAGATGTGAAAAAACCCCAAAACATCTGTTTCAGAGGGTGTTTTACAGTTTGTTTGACATGTTCAGGTATTAAGGGTTCACAGTCGCTTCGTCTAACGACATTTGCTTGGTAACCCTGCACAAATAAATGAGTTTCATCACTGAAAATTACCTTTTTCCAGTCGTCAGCGGTCCATGATTTATATTTTTTGGCCCATGCAAAAAACGGTTATCTTCATTTTCGCATTCAAATATTGTTTTTTCGTTGGTCTTCTTGCCTTCCGGCCAACTTTCAGAAGCCTACGGCGTACAGTTGAATCACTAACATCACAACCACTAGCCAAAAAATCTCTTTGAAGGTCGGTGCTTGTTTTTTTTTTTTTTATTATTCATTTTACTATTTCTGATTAGATATTTATCGGTTCTTGGAGTTGTTTTTCGTTTTCTTCCACATTTACCTCTCCTTTTTGGAGACGATGATCCAGATGCATTGTATCGCGTAAGCAGTCTTGATACACTTGATTTGCCTACACCAACTGCAGAAGTGATATCTCTCACTATCATAGAAGTGTGATCCTTCAGAGCAATTATTTTTGCACGCTTCCTTGGGGAAATATCCATGTTTCAATACACGAAAGCAACACGTACTCACAGAGAGCAAAAACTAACATCCACCTGTCATACGCGAAAGCTCACAACTGAAGCTGAAGCACCTATTTCCTGTTTGAAACCGATCAAACCACATTCTTACTCTCAAGTTCTAACAGTCACACTAGCTCACAGCTGATAAAACCGGTTTATGTGGGTTTCCGACATCAACTGGCGATCACATTACAATTCTGAGAATAAAATAGCTTGTCCCAATTAATTTGCACGGTATAGTATGTGAAGAAATGTGTGTGTGTACCCGTGCTAAAAAAATGTAATCCACCCCCAACCCCCCAAAATAAAAAAACTGGGTAGGTTAAAGTGGAATGAAGACCGTTAACGTATTTTTCTGCTAATGCAGATCGGTATATTCCACTGCGAGATATCTTCGAAGAGGTGCTACGGTCACTTTAGGCTCGACCGACTTCGAGTGTTTCCCGGGCGCCGAGCCGAACGAATGATGTGACGTCACGATGCCTGGACCCATCCACTTAAGTGTCAAACTCATTCCCAACAGCCTTGACCAGGTGAATTTCAGCCAGATTGTTAATAGTTTTTATTTCTGCACTTGGGAAATATTTGAGTGCTATTTATAAACTCAACTAAATCTAAACGAAAATTTATATATATATTTTTTAATTAAGAAAATCCAAAGTACTTTCATCGGTCCCAGTTTTAAAATACATGGTGTATATTTCATAATTGTTTTCTTTTATGCTCTCAGAACCTTAATGAAATAAAAGCCATTTCGACAGTTGTGCACAGAAACAGAGTTATTTTTGCTATCTACCTATCTAGGTACTATGTTACACATGCATACAAAAATTCATCAGTTTCATGTGCTGCAGTGTTTTTATATATAGTACAGTAAAGCCACATGAAACATGCCCGTGAAATTATTAAATTATTATATATTTTCAAAACAAATATGGATGTGCAATATTGTGCTTCCCACTCCTTATAGAAATATCTGGGACTGAGGCCCAAATTTTTTTTATTGCTCTGGGCCCAAGATTGTTATGATCGGGCCCTGCCTATGCTAGTCCTTGCACCATTAAATTGAACAAACCAACTGCCATCTCTCTCCCGCAAAAAAATGTAACACTTCCCTGCCCAATCAATTACCTCTTTTTTTTGTTATGTTTTTAGTGGAGGTTTAACGACCACCATGAACTCAATGGACTATAAACAGTCGCCCCTTTGGTCTCCCGTCCCTAATTTAGGGTCACTGGTTCCAGGGACGGGAGAGAGCCAATGACGCAAGACATACACAACAACCATGCTTCACCGGGATTCGAATCTGGACCCATCTCGGACGAATGGTCATAAGCCATCGCTTAGACCACTGCGCCACCGGGAAGGCCAATTACCCTCTGAAAAACTGTGTTGAAATATGCATTCAGGAAGAAGGGATGTACTGCAATGTTAAGTGCATGACATACATTCCTGTCCATTTACATGCTTACATTGCAAAGCGCACATTTTATGAAGGCTCTTCAACTGTGTCAATATATTTTAACACCTATTAGTGAAATTTATATTTTTGTACAGGGTACGTAAAACCTTCCAAAAGCATCGCATGTTATAAAAACTACGCATGAGTTTGCCCGTAAATCGGTACGGATTTTGATATAACAGCCTCGAGGCAAAACCTAATGTTCTGAAAACGATAACGAACGAAAAAAAAAGTGGAGGGAGGACTGTGATCCAAATTCATATTTTATATACTACAAAAAATATGCTTCTTCAAAAGAATACCAGTCAGTCCTCAAATGCTTACTTTGACATTTTAGTCCAGATGGCATATTTCCGTTTTTTTCTCAGAAATCTATAAAATGAACATTGCTTTTTGACAGTCTAGTGATTACAGTACGCTGCAAAAACTAAAATCATATCTAATCTATTCAGTTTCACCTTAAAAATTCAATTTTACTAGATTCTTCACAGCCGTCAACGATAAAACTAACCTTAGCTAACATGTAAACAACGTGTATTTATGCCCAGATGCCATTCCGCGACGTCACGACTTCGACGACGTATAAATGGGGCCTCTCTTCAAACTGCGTTTATAGCCCACGAATGCCTAAATCCGGTTGTGGCCTCGGATGAGGTATATGACTGATGTATCTGGCTCTGCCACTTCGTTGGAACCTGTGGTCCAAAATTAGAGACGGGCTACTGCTCATAAAAAGCGCAATGAGGTTAGAATAATATTTCTGGAGTTACTCTGAGTCTCTTAACCGTGAAGACGCAAGGTGTGGGAATTTGACGTTGTTTAATGTGTAATTTCAACTGTGTGTATTTTGAAATTGCGTAGTTTTTGCGTGGCGGTCCTAGCCCTTGGAGCCCTGGGCGATGGCTCCTAACGGGGTCATTCGCAATCGCTATAACCCAAAACCATCGAAATAACTCATTATATATATACACTGCCTGACAGAGAAAATGCCACACCACGAAGACGTGAACGCAGCCCCATGCAAATTGCAGGGTGGGTGCACACGTGCAAGTTATGCAAATGATTGCATTTGCAGGACAATCGCACGAACGACGCGCGGGATATAAGCTGACAGCCAGCCGGTGAAGCCATCAGTCGAGACGTCGTCATGGCCGCGAGAAGTGAGTGGTTCTGCTGTAACCATGTCTGGAGAACGAACAAGGGATGCCAATGCCGTTAAGACGCCGTCGTACGCGATTTCGTCAAACGGATGAGTTCCCGAGAGGGGTCATAGTAGGCCTTCGTACCGGATGGTCCTTGCGTCGTATTGCGGAAGAAACGCAACGTGATGCCACAATCGTCGGTCCCATTTGGAGACAGTGGTCCCAGGAAGGATCTGTGCAACGTCGCAAGGCGACCAAGGTGGTTAGAATTATACTTCTGGAGATGCCCTGAGTCTCTTAACAGTGAAGCCGCAAACTGTGGGAATTTGACGTTGTTTACATGGTACCTATATAATTTCAACTGTGTGTATTTTGAAATAGCGTAGTTTTGGGTTGCAGAAACCGTGTCAATATCAAACCGGAATGAGTTATATTACTTAAACGAGTGAAGTTTTCAATTTTAACGTTATGTTTTGCTTAGAATTCGCACTAACGTTCCTGTATTTCAATTTAAAATAAGAGTGAGAAGGAGCCTCAAAATAATCACAAATTTTATAAATTCAGCATTTTCTCACACATTAGCAACAAGTTACGATGCGAAATTGGAAACATTTGCGTCAAAAGAAGGCGATTCGGCCAACACAGAATGCATTGCAATATCCTTGAAAACCATCAGCTTTCACACACTTTGACGGCCGTCTCTCGCGGTTATAGGCTTCACGCAAAGTGGTACTGCTCCATTAACAACGGCATCTCCAGATATCTTATCCTAACCTCCTTGAAGGCAACCGGAGGCATGTAGGCATTCTGTGTATTACCAGAACGATCGATCGATTTCAGCTAATCAGAACGACGATAGCGAGTTGATGACGATTTTCGGAGGGTGGGGCTTGACCTGTTGCTACGGCTGGAATAACCCAAGCGATGTCCATCGGGCTTTTTGGTGTCAATTGTTCCTAGGATTTTCCTCGTGTGTTAAGTACGGAGTTAGCCAAAGCTTTCAGGATAAATTTCGCTATGCAATTGAGTGCATCAATGAAGAGCTAGAAGGAAAAGTGAATTTGAAATAAATGGATGGTATTATAGCGTGGCGATGATAAAAAAACATTAACAACATGATTTTCGAAGAGGCAGAAAATGTTTACAAAGGGACATTTATTTATATCACACTCACACACCACAACAACATACGAGATCTTACTTCAAACAACCCTCGGCGATGATTGCTCTCAGACTTCATAATTCTTCACATCGGCGCCTGCATTGTCGCGCTCTCTCTCGATGCTGAGAGAAGACGCAGTCAGATATGCCACAATATAAATAGTTGAGTAGCAGAATTTTCTTGTAGCTAGGCCGCGGATGGTCTAGTGGTCAGAGTTCGTGTCTCCACGGTGGAACCTCAAGTTCGATCCCGGGCAGGTACGAACGCTCGAACCACTAAATATCCGCCGTGCGTCGGATGGGCACGTTAAGCCGTTGGACCCCGGGTACTGGCCCCCGGTATTAAACAAGGGCGTCTTCTTCCCTCTTTCTACATCGCTTCTGTGTCACTTTCCTTTCGGGCACTCTAGCCCAAATCTCCTAGCTTCCTATTTCTAAGGGTTGTTTAAAGACTGGGGTCAGACCAAAGACGTTGGAGAGAATAGACTGGCAAACATCTAACTACTTCCGTGAGGTTTTGAAAACCGGATGTTCCGCCATTAGCGAGGAGTGAAAGCTGTTCCTGAGCATATGCTGGTTGCGTGCGTGTTGCAAATCGTGCTTTAAATAGTTTTCATAAAAAATAAATATTGTCAGGTTTGGGTCAGGTACTGTTTTAGACATGGATACAACATAACGACCGACATAAAAAACGGGTATTTTCACAAGTAAGTTAAATGTTTTGCTCATTGTTGTTCATAATGTCTTCGGCTGTAATTGCATAGATGGTGCTTTTTCCCAGTATGAAAGAATATATATTTTAAATGTGAAGGAATATATGGATGTTATATCATGTTCAAAATATAATTATTACCTATAGACCGAATGCATTGACGTCACGAAACCGCGGTCACGTCATTTCTTCGTCTTCTGCTTTCTTGCAGAACAACTGGTGTACAAGTGAGATCAAAGAGGCATTGCATGGGCTACGTAAGTGGGTTATCTGGCGATCAAAAATAGCCTTATTCTGATAAATTAAAGTTATTGGGCAATTGTGGTGACCCATATGTAATTTCATACTCATTTTTCCTGAACAATATTGAGGTCTTGCTACGAATAGAACACGGCGATATTGTTAATTATTTCGTTTTTTGCACTAACGCCTTCACTCCTGAGCAAAGGAAATCGAGCAAGTCATTCATAAAGAAAGGTTAATTCCAGTCTAAAGATCTTCATAGAGTTTTTGTAGATAACGCATCAGTAAATTTTTGAACATACCTGTTACAAAATGTAAACTACACACTCTAATGTTCCTTCGTTTCCGGCCATCAATGTCAACTCTGCTGATACGTGATAACAACAAATTTTGGCTTTTCTGAATAATGTTTTTTTATAATTCTGATCCCACTTCGTTTACTCAGATGGTAATCTATATAATAGGACACATCATTATCTCTCCCATTTTGGTTACCGCAGCCGAAAATAGCACATAACACCATCTTCCTTAACGCTCCACAATGCAAATCCAAGCAGTGTTTGCACACCAGTTGATTGATCACCAGGGCGTCTGCTAGGATGGTTTACCTTGCTCTGACGTCATATCTATAGAACAATGTTTTTTGGTTTGAATATAGGATTGTCAACAATTTTTGAACACCCTCTCTTGTTCATTTCAATTTTTTGTATTCAGTGTTCAAAAAATCAAACCTCGAAACACATTTTCGACATCCAAATAGTCACATTTGGGGCCTAAGGATTGTTTTCAATTAAGGTTTTCGAACATGGGATACTAAAAATGTTTTAAACTGTGTATTTTGAGACATCAGAATTTCTAAATTGGGCCTGGGAGCACTAAAAATGCAAATACAGTTCCTCGACAATCACCCCTGTAAAAAGCGACTTGCTGTTCCTCCCCTGTGGAAAGAAGAAATATATTTATTGCCTCACATTTTTTTTTTTTTTTGCTGAAAAGCACCAGTTGGAAACTATTTCCTCCTGTGAAATAAAACTTTTAATCACGTTTTTTGAATAATATTGCCCAAAACATGGTGAAAAGCAAAGACCTTTAAGATATTTAGACTGGAAAACCGTAAGTAACCGGGTGACATTTGAAGTTCAGCGTTGTACGGAAAGCATCTGTCACTGCTCGTTCTTTACTATAGGGCCGCCTCGGTGGCGCAGTGGTCTAAGGCGTTGGCCTCTAATCATTCGTCCGTAAGGGGTCCGGGTTCGAATCCCGGTCAGGCATGGATGTTGTGTTTGTCTTACGGCACTGGCTCTCTCCCTTCCCTGGAACCAGTGACCCTAAATTAGGGACGGGCGACTGCTTATAGCCCATTGAGTTGCTCACGGTGGTCGTTAAACCTCCAATCCCAACCCCCCTTTACTATAGGCGTTCGTGTGTTTATATCAATTACATCCATTTTTTAATGTATAACTAGTAAGATTTAATTTTTTGTTTTTATAAACAGTGTGTATATATTGTAAAGTATTTCAGAAAATAATATAGCCAAATTTAATGAGCTAAACATGTGAAAAACATCCAAGGCTCTCAAAACATGGTGAAAAGCATCCAAGGCTCTCTGCGTAAACAGCTATGTACGTGTGTTTCTACCCTGTGGAAAGATGAAGTACACTGCCGTGCAAAAAATAAGGGCGAGACAGTTTTTCGAATGTAACGTCGTGCAGAAGTGCTCCACGTCGACACAAATCATACCATAAGATCCCCAAGATGTAAGAATATGGGACAAGTGAGCAAAACCTTCCAAACAAGGAATCCAAAGGATACAAAAGCACTTTATTAAAAAGGTAGCTTCGAGCACAACTGGACAGAAGACAGAAACGTCAATGTGACAGGCAGCTGCCAAGAAAAATCCACTCTTTAGTAGGGTATATGATCACCCTTGACTGCGTTGCAGGATTTACAACGTCTGTTTATTGCTGAGGACGAGGTTGTCAAGGAGCTGTTGAGGCATCGCGGCCCATTCCTCTTGAAGCGCCAATCGCAGCTGCGGAATCGTTGCAGGCGGCTGGTGACGTGCTGCCAAGCGTCTCCCGAGAAGGTCCAACACATGTTTGATTGTATTTAGGTCCGGGGACCTTACGGGCCAATCCATGCGTTGAATATCTTCACTCTCCAACAGCTCTGCGACAGCCACTGTTCAATGAAGTGTAGCGTTGTCTTCCATGAGGAGGAATTCCGGACCCACAGCACCTCTAAACAGACGCACGTGAGACAGGAGAACCTCGGTACAATAGCGGACACTAGTGACTGAACCTCCTTGGAAGATGTGGTGGTCAGTACGGCTACCAAGCATGATACCACCCCAAACGAGAACTATGTCACCTCCAAACCGGTCCCTTTCGATGATGTTGGAGGTGTGATTGCGTGTTTCCTGCTCTCTCCAGATGTGTACACGTCCAGAATCGCTCGTCAGACTAAAGCGGCTCTCATCCGTAAAGAGAACTCGACCCCATTGCTGATGTGTCCAGTTCTTGTGTTCCTGGCACCACAGAAACCACCGTCTTCGATGAGCAGGCGTTAATGGCACACACCGTACTGGTCGTCTTGCAAATAGACGACCTTTGTGCCGCCTCCTGGCCACGGTAAAACGCGATAACGGACGTCCAGTTGTCTGTTGCATGTGATTTGCGATTTCTCCCGCTGTCTGCCGTCTGTCTCTTCTCGCCTGTAGGACAATATACCGGTCATCCGCCGCCGTGCTTGCTCGTGGACGACCACTGCTAAACTCTCGGACAGTCCTGTCGTTTGAAATGCTCTCCAAGCTTGTGAAACGGTGCTGTGAGCGATCCCGAACACCTCGGCCACACTAGTCACACTTCGACCTTCTTCCAACTTCCCAATGACGCGACCTCGGGTAAAGTCATCCAGATGTGGTCTACTGGATTGTCTGTTGGCCATACCACACGGTGGCAGCAACTCGACGTCGTTCAAACCGATGTACACCGTGCAGTAGCTTTCACCGAATTGCTAAGCGTACACCGCCCTTGTGCTTTATACTCTTCTGACACTCCCCCTACGTCATGCTGCATATATGCGCATGCCCTACCGTACCGACCCTAGTCTACCTCCTGAGTGGTCTTTCGGTCCGTTCTGCCTGCTCGTTCCTCTGTTATGCTAATTTCTCCTCTTCGTCTTTAATTTTTGCACACCTGTGTATTTGCATTGCCTCACATTTTTTTCATTTGCTGAAGAATACCAGTTGGAAACTATTTCCTCCTATGAATTTAAAATTGTAATCACGTTTTTTGAATAAGATTGCCCAAAACATGATGAAAAGCCTCCAAGGCTCTCTGCGTAAACAGCTTTTATATGCTCCATCTCTTTTTTCTTTCTTTTTTTTTTTTTTGATTAGAGGTTTAACGACCACCGTGAGCAACTCAATGGGCTATAAGCAGTCGCCCGTCCTTAATTTAGGGTCACTGGTTCCAGGGAAGGGAGAGAGCCAGTGCCGTAAGACAAACACAACATCCATGCCTGGCGGGATTCGAACCCGGACCCCTTACGGACGAATGATCAGAGGCCAACGCCTTAGACCACTGCGCCACCGGGGCGGCCATCTCTTTTGGAAAGATTATATAGATTATATTACGCGTTGATAAAGTGCTTTGTTATTCTTTCAAATTATACGTAGGAATATCTTTTAAAATTAGTTTATTGAGTATGAATACAGCACTGCAATTAATAATAGATATAAAGAACTGTGCATGTCTGAGGAAAAGCAGTTATAGTTTTGTAAACATATCTGTAGACCCCCTTTTTTGTTTTATGCGATATTCATTTTTTTTTTGATTGGAGGTTTAACGACCACCGTGAGCAACTCAATGGGCTATAAGCAGTCGCCCGTCCCTAATTTAGGGTCACTGGTTCCAGGGAAGGGAGAGAGCCAGTGCCGTAAGACAAACACAACATCCATGCCTCACCGGGATTCGAACCCGGACCCCGTTCGGACGAATGATCAGAGGCCATCGCTTAGACCACTGCGCCACCGGGGCGGCATTCATTTTTCATGAGCACATGTGATAAAAATATTTTTCAATAAAACAATTTGAGGAACAAAAGCGGGTAATTAAGGGTAATATGAAAGAACGATAATGTGGTGTATTTAAATTTGCATCGCTGCAATTTCCCGCATCAGGTGTTCGTTGTATGACGCGGCGTATTTTCTATTTCATAGCTGATTTTCATCGAAATTGAGAACTTGATAATTAAATTTTGATCTAGGAATGTGTTGGTTTGGATTAACACCTGAATATTCCTTCTGCGCTATTTATATTATGCGTTGACCCAAACACTGTATGTAATTTCCAATAGCTATGAATTTCTCACCAACTCCTCGTGGTAACAGATGGCGCTGTTGTCTCAATTGCTGTTCGTTGCCTCCGAAGCGTAACATTAGGTTTGCCAATGTATTCTCTCCAAGGTCTTTGGACACCACTGACTCTGCCGCCATAGGTCACAGCTAATCGTTGGCGTGACGTCACATACAGGCAAAAAAGAACTAAATTATACCGTTGATGAAACAGTAAACTTGTGTATAATTGATAAAGATTATTGAATTACTCATTTTATCTGTCTATACGCCTAGAAGCTTTTGTTCCATTGGTTTCAAAACAGTTTCTTTACTGCGACTGCTTCCTGCCTGGATATGACGTCACTTGGAGTACGGAAGGTGACTTATGGCAAGGCCATCTTTATACCTTACCAGGCCTGCAACAAGGTCACGTGGCTTGGCAGTGACGTCACAATCGTAGGGCTACTCTTTTCCAGTAGACCTACAGATTTGACTCGTTTCGTAGTTGTGGTTGTGTTATCAACTTATCATGTTCGTTCTTGTTGGCGAGTTGTGCTATTCCAGTGACTGTTGTGTGGATATCTACAGCGTGTTTTAAGTTTATTGTGAAAATCCTGTTCGATTAAAAAGATATTTTGAGCGGTAAGGTATGTTTCTTTTCTTTTATTAGCATTCAGTAGTAAAATTTTATAAATGCGTATTGTTGATTGAGCGTTATTTAATCCTTCATGAAGTGCGGGTTTTACGTTTTATAAATGTTCTTATTGCTGCGGAATAAAGTGGGATGTAATGTTATACGTTTTGTTATATGCATTATGTGCATGCTTCAAATGGTACAAGGTGAAATTGTGATCTAAGAAATGGATACATGATTCTGAAGTTGTCATATGAAAAATCATTTCTTTATTCTGTAAAAGTTAAGAATAATGCTGGAATTACAGGAAATTACCAAATTTTCGTTTTGAATAACATGTTTAATGGCTGTTCAATGAATTTAAAACTGATAGCTTGAAATTTCAAAACATATTTTCTATTGTATGCCACCAGTAATTCTGTATATAACCCTACACACGTAGCTTTAATTTTTGCGTCCTGGGGCTTATTGTGGATACATTTTCGTCTTTTGAAAATTTTGGAGACTTGTTATGATGAAAACTCATCTAAGCTCATTAAGGCGTCTACCATAACAAGTTCTAAAAAATGAACGCATAAAATTTATGACTTCCAGAACAAAAGTACGAAACATTACAAAAAAGAAGTGCCTAAAATTTATCATGAACTACTTTTCTTCACGCCTTTACGTTGGTTGTGATCAGGTTGCATGTAAACAAAGCGGAAAAACACACTCAGATCGGGAACCACGTTTTTCATTTTGTATCGCGAAAGACAGACATACATACACAAACTTCCTTTTTTATGCTTTCCAACCGTAGGTTGCAGAAGCGTAGCATCTAGCTTTGTCCGTCCGTTCGCACGATAACTCGCGTAAAAATGGTTCAATTTCGATGAAATTTTAGTATGTGGTAGGGGACTACTGGGGACGAACCCTATTGAAAATGGGGGAAATGGGGTCAAAGGTCAGGACATAGGAGCGGGATCCATTCGTCATATGCGTCATAACTTGCGTAAAAATGGTTCGATTTCAATTAAATTTTAGTATGTGGTAAGGGACCACCTGGGGAGGAATTCTATTTAAAATGGGCGAAATGGGGTTAAAGATCAGGACATAGGAGCGGGATCCATTCTATTGCCTTTATGCGTCATAACTAGCGTAAAAATGGTTTGATTTCGATGAAATTTTAGTATGTGGTAAGGGAGCATCTGGGGACATATCCTATTAAAAATAGGCGAAATGGAGTCAAAGGTCAGGACATAGGAGCGGGATCCATTCCACCACCCTTATGGTAAAAATGCTTCGATTGCGACAAAACTTTAGTAGGTTGTTCCGGAGGTATACTGAACCGGTTCTGTTGAATATCATCCAAATGGGGTCAAAGGTCAGGGCATAGGAGCGAGCTTTATTCCACAGACATTATCCTCATAACTTGACTAAAAATGCTTCGATTGCGACAAAATTTTATCATGTTGTTTTGGAGCTACACTGAACCGGTTCATTTGAATATCATCGAAATGGGGTCAAAGGTCAGGGCACAGGAGGGAGATTTATTCCACAGTCATTACCTTCATAACTTGAGTAATGATTTCGGTATGTTGGAAAGTGTATCATAATCAATACATAGCATGATTCTACTAACTTGTATCATTATAGATTAAGCAAGTATTGAGCTAACAGACGAAGTCTTTCCATTTCTTCGTTTTTCAATTCAAACGATTTTTTTAATTAATGTTAGTGAGCCGACTTTCGTGAAACGGTTCAAGTAAAAGCTAGGCCATCTAGTTTGAGGGGGTAAGTGCTGGGTTATTCAATAGCTCAGGAATTAAGTAAGATGCAAGGACACCAAGTTTCAATGACACTCCTTAATTCCATTGACATATTTAGAAACATGCGAATTTGCTGCTACCAAGTATCAAGACATCTGCCCGAGACCAACAATGATGATTTAAAGGGCCACAAAAGATAATCCTAGTGATCCTCAGGTACGATGGATGTTAAGGGGGAAGGGCAAATTTCTTATCTGTTTGTTTAAGAAGCAACAAACTTCAACAGCTGCATTCTAATTAACAACAGCAAAAATATATACACATATTTAGACCCTGTCGACATTTTGACCTTGTTGGCATTTTAACTGTAGCCATTTTGTACCAATCGCATCTACCTATGCCTGACTGATTTCTCCATAGCAGTAAGAACTTTAGAGATATGATGTTTGTAAAAAGGGTAACAAGAATTAATATCAATAAGAACATGGAATGAAAACTTAAAGCATATATGTCAGTGCATTAATATGGATACAAATACTTCAAGCACAAAATATTTTCTATTCCTATTTAACAGCAATAATTTTCATTTCCTGTTAATTACTTAACTTTCTTATACAATGGCCAAGTTATAAATTTAATTTGTTATATTTTAAGCTTCATTCTTTTCCTTTCCATGTTTCAAGATCATATTTATTTTATGCAACTGACTTTTGCCACGCTTAATTATTATGGCAGATAACCTGTCACTTATGGTATTTGGGGGGGGGGGGATATGTACACGGTAATTTGCTTTCATGCACTACAGAATTTTTCCTGATTTATTTGTTTCCCTTTCATTGGGTATCATTTAGACTCATAAAGAAGGCAGAGGAATTCATAAGGAAACATTTATTTTAACAGAAAAAATTGGAGAGTAAAATGGATACAAAGAACATAGATTTTCTTGGAGAAAAGAAGAAAATCTTACCATTATGATTACAAGGCTTACACTTATTTATTTTTGTACCAACATAAACATGACTGAATAACTGAAAATGCATGTCTTTACTCGGATAATGACTATATTATGTGCAGATCATGCATAAAAAACGTAGTTCTTGAAATAGTTTTTCAAAAATATAACACTGATTGCAACAAAAAAAGGAAAAATTTACCCAAAAAATTTCCCTCTCCAGGTACAGCAATCCACCACGGTAAAGAAATGAATGGAAGTCACTTGTACGCATCAGAAAAAGCAGATTATTTAGAAGACAGTCAAAATGCATGGTAAAATGTTTAGTCTTAAAATATATACATATATTAAAGAGGAGCGAGCAAGAAGCAACTAAATCAGGCAAAGAAAACATGATTCCAAAAGTGAATGTATTAGGCTTATAGCTTATTTCTGACATATCAAAATAACTAATGATCCTGAAATGCTTACTGCTTTGTAAATAAGAGAGCGTGTAATTTTAGAATACCAAACACTGCGATGAATGATTGGATACTGGGATACGAGGATGTGTTGGACATTTTTTAATATTATGAAAATAGATTGCTTTTACCAGAAAAAATTACTCATAGTGACTCAGGCATCACGTTTTTCACTTTTAGTGATACCCACAGCATAGCTGTGAAATGAGTGTATTCACGAGTACACGAGTTTTTACTACACATACAAGCACAAAACATGATTGCTAAACATTCACGAATTGAGTGAAGCTGCTGCAAAATCTACTGAAGAATCTCCACGGCTTGCGTATCCATCAAAAAATTAGGCACACAAGTGATAGTCAACGTCTCTATTTCTGCTGTATTAACCACGTACATCACGATCATGTATAATTAAACAGCGCGCTTTTCGTTTTCTGTAAAATTAATACTTTTAATATGCACGTATAGTAATAAATACAGTAATATTGGGTCTGATTGCGACTTCTATTTTCGAAACATGAATGATGACAAGGTAGCAACCCGTTTCATCCACATGCTGTCTCCCAATCGCGATGCAAATTTAATTTTTCAGGTGATACTTGAACAAATACTATACACACAAAAGTATTAAGAGTACTACTTACCTTGCTTACGTAGTTCCCAGAAGTACCCGAGGCCGAGATCCATAACGCATCCCTAAAAATACGAAATCAGCACTCACTTTTTCTATTGCCACGGAGAGCAAAGCAATAGCACCACGATTGTGACGTCATAAATCCTTGTGGCAGGCCTGGTAAGGTATAAAGATGGCCTTGCTTATGGCGGTCAGTGCTGCGTGCATAGGAGTGGTGTCTCCACCGAATATAAACTCGATGTTCGTTGTCTCCGAAGCGCAGCATTAGGTTTACCAGTCTATTCTCTCCAAGGTCTTTGGGTCAGACACTCGCTTCCTAGAATCCTCTACATATGATCTGATCTGTTCTGGTAGTTGAATTTACTTTCTCGTCATCCATGAGTCTTTGACTTCGTGGATAACGACAAAGCAAATTAGAGAAAAACGTGAAAGTCAAACCCATCGGGGAAAGGATCGTGTGCATGTAAGTAACGTTTTGAAATATGCTCACCCTCATCTAAATTTAATATATTTTACTGACTTAAAATTACATTTACTTTAAATCTCGAATGAAATTAATAGAAAAACTCCCTATCATACACCTACATTATAGCATTTGGGGTCAAAGTGACCCCACGTCGCTATAGCGTATTTTTCAGACAATGCACATGCAATATAAAATGTAAAAGTTTTCCTGATCGATAAGCGGCACTTATGTATTAGCCGGGCGGCGTGAATTGCATTTCGACATGGAATGCGCGATTATGCTCTCTAGACCAATAACATGCTGGCCTGAGATTCAGGATTTCGTTTAAGGGGCGGAGCTAGAAACTGGGGTCACGTGGCCACCTAGTATGAGCTGCAGAATGTAAACAAATATTGTCGCTGGACTCCAGCGAATTAGAAATGTATGTGACTCAGTTTTCACTGTAAAAGAATTGTGATAATGAACAAAGGTTTTCTAGAAGTATATACAGGGTGTCCCACGATTCATTGGACAGTGGAATATCTCGTGATTGGAGGAAGCTATTGAGGTGAAACAAAAAGCAATGTAAATTAGTGAAGATGAGCTACCACGGAATGCAAAAGTTGACCCCCTTCCCCGGAGTTTGGGGAAATGGGAGGAAAATGAAAACCAAAATCTGCGATAAAAAAATTTCGTCAATGTACAACGTATGTCCAAAGACTGCTCATTTGAAAGCCATGCTTATGAACAGATCATTAGCGAAAACACAATTGAATTTCACCGAAAGCGCGCGAAATGGCGGGGTTGCGAAATGTGATGTTCCATGTCTCCAAAACCCCAGAAATAACCCAGAAAGGAAACTGTTCGTTGCAAATGTAGATGCATGGAGGCATGAAACAACGTTCTACCAGACCCTTGTAGTCGTACACATCGACGTAATGTGTGTGCCTTGACGAGCCAGTACTGTTTGTTGTTTGGATGCACCGATGACATTACGCATGCTAACTAAACAACAAAATGGATACAACACCGAAGAGTCACTGTTTCGAGACAGAAAAAACAATTTTTATTTCCATATTGGAAAGTACAGGTCTTATGACTTATGACCTAAAATAAAGTGCCCAAATGTGTTCGTGCCTGCATGCACAAGTTCGGGTCAGCGTTAATTCCAGAGTGTGGAACTTGTTGGATGTCAGAGCAGTCCTCAGCCCAGCAACATATCATGTGTGCAGATTAGCTGTTACACTGGATAACAAAACATAAAAGGCAACAAACTACGACCACATCACATTACGTGTTCAAAGTGACCACCATTGTTCTGGAGACGCATTTCGAATGTGGTCATAAGTGCTTTCTGTGTTGCTGATTGCACAGTTCTGGGCGATATTCTTCCACATTCTGAACGTATTCTTTGTTGCAGTTCGTCCAGTGTATGCACTTCATTTGAATAAGCAACTGTTTTCAAATGACCCCATAGGAAATAATATAGTGGTGTCAAATCAGGAGATCTCGGAGGCCACTTGATTGGTCCATGGGTACCAATCCATCGGTTAGGAAAGTGAACATTCAAATATTCTGTCACAGGGCGAAAAGTATGTGGTGGTGCACCATCGTGCTGAAACCACATGTCCTGCCTTTCACTTAGTGGTATGTCCTCCAGCAACCCAGGTAAAATATTCCTCAGGAAATGAAAGTAGCGATTGCCTGTCAAAATACCTTCGTAAAAATAAGGACCTACGATGTGGTTATTCAGCATGCCACACCATACGTTTATACCAGAAACACGTTGAAACCGTGTTTGTCTCATCCAGTGAGAATTTATGTCATTCCAATAATGGCAATTGTGCCGATTTACAACTCCATTGTTGTGGAACCGTGCTTCGTCGCTCCATAGAATTTTCGCCTTAACGTTGACATTGTTCATGAGGACAGAGAAACAGGCCAGGAATTCTAACCTCCTTTCCGGATCATTGGCGTCCAATCCTTGTGTTAAGTGCAGCTTGTAAGGGTGATATTTGTTATTGCGTAAAATACGGTGCACAGATGTTTTCGAAATACCTACTTCACCGGATACTTGTCGCACTGAGGTACATGGATTCAAATGAAATGTACCCAGTACTGCAGTAGCATGTGCCTCATCAGTTGCAGTTTTTGGATGGTACGCCCCTTTCCTGGATGGCAATGTGCCACTACTGCGCAGTTTGCGTTCCACATGTCGAAATAAGTTTTTACTAGGCGGATGACGGTCTGGATATTTCTCTCTGTACATTGGGCTGCTGAACGACAATTTCGTTTACTCTCTCCGTAAATCAGTAGCATATTCATCATTGGAGAATACCACCCATCGTACCTTATGGTCTCCGCAGGTTAAAGAAATTAAAGAAAACAAACTGACCTGAAAAACTTGGTCGACAACGCTGTGCAATAATTACGGAGTACCACTGAACGACACTACTGTCTACAACACGATTACAGCAGGAAATGCCAGCATTCAGTAAGAGTACTGGGACACCGTTCAGACGTCGTCTGACATCTCACTTCAGGAAACGTAGTCTCATACGATATTTGCATAATCCCTCGCACTGCGACATGTATTCAGTTGGTTTAGGTGTTGCCGAACAAGGAATGTATGACCTCACACTTCTTGGTACGTAGCTTCGTACAAAATCTGCATAATCCCGTGAACGCTAACATGGCGATATTCCCTATGACGACATCGAAAGCAGATGTCTTTTGGTAGATATCTTTTACACCGCAAACTCATTTTCGCGATGTTTTTCGTCCACTTCTACCTTACACCCCCTCCTCCAACACGGGAGAACAGTTAATTGCGCAAGATGTTGTGTCTACTCGGTATTTCATGTGGTTTTTTTACATCGCATAACACAGACCAATCGAATCGGCCAACGGCACAATTGCATTTATTCGCGGAATGTCGTACATTCACCCTCGATGAGCCGTAATCTGTTTCAATGATTATGGGGATTACACTTATGGCGCAGCATGCGTTACCACCACAATGGTATTTTGCGATATTCCGCGTAGTTTGCTGGAGGACCGGAAAACCCATGGTTTCAGCCAGATGGTGCGCCGCCTCGTCTTTATGACCCGATATGAGAATCGGGGAGGTGTCAATATCCTATAGCACGTTTGTTTCACACCTCCATTCATCTACATTTGCAACGAACAGTTTCCTTTCGGGGGTTTTGGAGACATGGAACATCACATTTCGCAGCCCCGCCATTTCGCGCGCTTTCAGTGAAAATCAATTGTGTTTTCGCTAATGATCTGTTCATACGCATGGCTTTCAAATGACCAGTCTTTGGACATACGTGGTGTATTGACGAAATTTTTTTATCGCAGATTTTCGTTTTCATTTTCCTCCCATTCCCCCAAACCCCGGGAAAGGGGTTAACTTTTGCATTCCGTGGTAGCTCATCTTCACTAATTTACATTGCTTTTTGTATCACCTCAATAGCTTCGTCCGATCACGAGATATTCCACTGTCCAATGAATCGTGGGACACCCTGTATATATACACTATCTACCAACAAGTAATTGGACACCCCTGCAATCGACGATATTTGCCGTCCTGATACACGTCACGGCCGCCGCCGTTAAATATCGTGTGGGAAACAACAACGCAACCAGTCGCATGCAAGATGCCAAGCAGTTCGGAACTCTCTGATTTTGAGAAAGGTGTAATCGTCGGGTATCACAGAAATGGCCGATCCATACATGACATATCCAGCTAGTTGAAGTACCCAAAATCGTCAGTGGCCAACGTGATTGGCAAGTGTAAGATGAGAGGTGACTGTCGGAATGTGCCCTGAACCCGGCAGACCCACAAAACTGGGAGTTAGAGACCGACGGGTGCTGGCCAGAGAAATTCGGAAGAACCGTACCAAATCGATGGGCCACATCCGCGAGGAGTTTCAACAGGCACCCGGGAGTGTTCTTTTGATGAATACCATCCGTAAGGAAGCCCATCTGCTCGGTTATCATGGACGTGCTGCCGCCCACAAGCCTTTGATCACCAAGTCCAATAGCGCTGCTCGGCTAACGTGGTGCAAAGAATGTCGACAGTGGACCGTTGAACAGTGGAAACAGGTTCTCTGGAGCGACGAATCAAGGTTCACCCTCTACCGTTCGGATGGCAGGGTCTGGGTTTGGCGTCTGCCTGGAGAACGCCTCCTGCCGGAGTGTATTGTGCCAACTGTGAAGTTCGGCGGCGGTGGAACTATGCTATGGGGGTGTTTCTCCTGGTATGGCACGGGACCCTTGGTCGCAATTCCTGGTAGACTCAACGCCGAGACCTACTGCACCATTTTGGATGACCATGCGCTTCCTACGTTGTGGCAGTTTTACGGGGTGGACCCATGTTACTTTCAGGATGACAATGCCACCTGTCATGTTGCGAGGTCTATCATGGCTCGGTATGATGACAATGGGGTTAATCGAATGGACTGGCCTGCGCAAAGCCCGGGCCTTAACCCTATCGAGCACCTCTGGGACGAGTTGGAGCGTCGACTTAAGGGGTGCCCCCACCGTCCGAAATCGGTGAAGGAACTGACCTGTCTTCTCCAAGCCGAGTGGAAGAAAATACCGCTAGCCGTCGTACAACGCCTGGTTGAGAGTACACCCCGGAGGGTCGCAGCTGTATTCGCCGCTCGTGGAGGCTCCACCAACTATTGAAGGTGAATAAACTTCGTTTTCCTTTGCTATCACAGGTGCCCAAGTACTTGTTGGGAGATAGTATATATATATATATATGGAAGTATTTGAATTTCAAACTTTGTAACCCAGTGGGAATATTTTTACACCTGTATAGACTGTCAGAAATTATATAGAACTGAACACAACCCAATTACGAGTACCCTTAGTTGTTTATTTGAATGCTTTTCGAGCAGCCAATGATAATTATCTTAATAATTGTTGTTATAGCCTTAAAATAATTGTCATTGCCGCACATTCCATATCCGATGCCGGCATCCCTTAAAACGTTGCAAAGGCTACAATCAGTCCTAGGAAGAAAAAGGCATTTTGAGTGGAATTTGCACTGCTGTTGACAGAAATGTGATTAGGTAATCGTAGTGGGTACTTTGTAATGGGTAATATGATGTTAACAGCTTCTCAAGAACAAATTAATTCGTTATTATGGTCTAGTTTGCATGTCAAATAACCACGAGAAAAATGAGTGAGAAAATGTGAAGTATAAAACGAAGAGGAGGAGGGGGCGGGAGGGGGAGGGGATGTTGGCACACACTGTGCCTGATGAGGAGTCTTAACCAAGGATATCATATTTTTATGATGTTTTCGCTCATGTGTATAAATGTGGTACGTTGGTGAACATTTGGTAGTGCAATGAAGGCACAGTCCCCTTTGGATAATGGACAATGCTGTGGAATACTGCCAAACTGCAAATCCCATTCGCCCCATCTGAAATATACACTGGCGGAAAGTGAAAAAAGAACACCAAGGAGGAGACGTCTGATACCAACGAAATTTATACAGCATAATAACGGAATACAGAGGATGACGTGATCAAAACATTATGGCAAAATACAGCTGTATTTGCTGGTAAACTGAAAAATAACATTTCCATGTAACATGGTTAGTACAAGGTTGAACCGCCATGAACTGCATCACACTGTGCAATTCCGGCATGGAGTCTGTCGTGCAGATGTTGGATGTAAGTTTGGGGTATTGAGTTCCAAGCATCCTCAACCTGGACGCGTAAATCAGGGATGGTCGTGGCTGGCCGTGGAGACCGGATAAATCGTTGTCCCATAAAATCCCACACGTGCTCAATGGGGGACAAATCCGGTGAACGTGCAGGCCATGGAAGTTGTCTCACACCCTGAAGTGCATGTTGCGTTGCACGTGCCGTGTGTGGGCGTGCGTTATCTTGCTGGAAAACACCACGATGGACCGACCTTACAAATGGCACAACAACGGGCTGAATGATGTTGTTGATGTAGGAGGTGCTGTTTAACGTACCCGGTACAAACACTGGTTGTGTACGAGAGTGATAGCTGATCGCTCCTCACACCAGGAGACCAGGTGTAGGCCCTGTGTGTCGCTGGCGGATGCAAGAAGGGTGGAGACGCTCCCCTGTGTGTCGCTGGCGGATGCAAGAAGGGTGGAGACGCTCCCCTGTGTGTGGCTGGCGGATGCAAGAAGGCTGGAGACGCTCCCCTGTGCGTCTGCGAACACGCATACGGCCATCGGAAGCTCCCAAGCAGAATCTGCTTTCGTCGCTGAACACGACAGATCGCCATTGCGTTCTCCAGTGCAGACGTTGGCGACACCAGTGCAGCCGTTCCTGACGGTGGGCTGGAGTAAGAGGTACACATCCCAGAGGCACACGTGCACGTAGTGCTGCATCCAGTAGACGGTTGCGGATTGTTCGCACAGTCACTTCAGGTGCAACGGCAGCCCGGATTTGCGTCGCAGTGGATGTTCTGCTTGACAACGCCGCTCTTCTTATGCGTCGATCGGTCCGCTCATCAGTCCGTCTGTGACTCCCGGTTCCACGTCTTCTCGTGTGGGAATGTTTCTCGGACCCTCTACGCCACCATCGTACCACCACCGATACTTCTTGTCCAATTCGCTTCTCAATACGACGATACGACCACCCGGCCTCGCGGAGTATGACTAGACGACCTCGCTCAAAGTCCGCTAACTGCTGAAATCGTACACGTCTTCCATGTCCAGGCATTGCAGCTTCTTCAGGGTCTTCGCACGTGTCCGTACGCCGACGACTGATTACATTTACTTCGACGTACTCCTTAAATACCACCGACGATAATTTGCATATTAGGCCGTGCTGTGGCGTAAGCGCTCACCGGTTGGTCCTGAAATTAACATCACACCTACGTAAACTCGACCCCATTAACATATGTAAATTTCATGATCGTCCGCCAATTCCTTCTTGGTGTTCTTTTTTCACTTTCTGCCAGTGTATATATACGCACAAACATAGTTCATCCCATAAGCTAAAGCCGCATCATTTTCACCACATAAGGCAATAAATGCTTACACAGAATGAATAAGGTACTTTTATTTACTAACCACTTTTTCTTGAAACATATCTTCAAAATGCTGGTACAGACACAGGGAGGGATGATTATGTTAAGAATGAACGATTTTGCCATACCTTGGAACTAGCTAATGCCATGTTGTCACATTGGTCGTGTTGAATTTGGTAGCCACAGTTTCAAACTATAGCTCTGCAGCATAATTTCCACTGTAACAGGCTTAGTAGCAAAGAATTTGTGTTTATGCTGGACCATTATTTCATACAGGCTTTCCATAGACTGTCGATGGTTTTGGGTTGTTAATTTCCAAGTTCTCATTTTAGGAGCGCAAACCCATAGAAGTCCATTGGGGAGGCATTGGAAGATTTAGCTGGAATGTCCAAGAAGGTAATAGCTTAAATAGACCATGTCATTACTTTGTCCACGGCATTTTGTAAACAACGCATAGCAACTGAAAATGTTGTTCCAACATCGCTGGGATCGAACCCCAGATCTCTCGATAACTAGCCGAGTGCATTCGCTTTACGCTACGGTGCCAACACTATGTGTGGTTTATCAGTCAATATCTGTAATAGAATGTCCAATAATAGAGTTCATCCCATTAAGCTAATGCTGCTTTGCCACATCTGGGGTTTGATTCCAGCGATGTCGGAACAACAATTTTTCAGTTGCTATGCGTTTATAAAATAACGTGGACAGAGTGATGACATTGTCTATTTACATTATTTCCACATACTTGAAATATATTTACCATTTCTTTTGCCCTATGGATTTATTTGCTATAATTAAATAGCTTGTCCTGTTAATGCCACCAGATGGGGACATATCAGTTGCTGAGCCCATCAGTATATCCATATTGTGTAGTCAGATGCTGACCGATAAACCACACATAGCGCTGTGCATTGTTGGCACCGTAGCGTAAAGCGAACGCACTCAGCTAGTTATCGAGAGATCTGGAGTTCGATCCCAACGGTGTCAGAACAACAATTTTTCAGTTGCTATGCGTTGTTTATAAAATAACGTGGACAGAGCGATGACTTCGTCTATTAACATTATTTCCACGTATTTGAAATATATTCACCAAGGTAATAGCCCTTATCCTGTTTCCAGCTCAAGTGTATTAAAATACGCTACCATCTATCTTGATATATGGCTAGAAGCCTCATTTTGGTGAATACAAATTGTGACGTATATTCTAAATTAACTTTCCTTTTTAGTTTTTTTCCCTATGTAAATCATGAGTTTGTTCTCAGTTATACTTCACACTTAACGTGATATATTTTCTCTCAAACGAATACTGTTGGCAACACAATTGAGGTAGAATGAACGTGACGTATGCCTGTTATTAGATAAGAACCAGAGATAAAAACTACGAGTAAACAGTTGCTCGCGTGGTGTGTGGAGCGTTTAATGAGGAATGTGGAGTGTTGATACTGATTTGTAATGTGAAGTGCTATATCTGTGCTGGAGAAATAAAGCATCATTTCCGTAAGTTTGACTTCTGTATAAATGTTTCGTCTGGCCGTTAAGGTTTAATTTAGGAACTCTTTCATCGTATGGTGATGTTTTAAAATAGCGTAGCAGTACAAAAAGACATTTACGTTATAATATTCAATGGACATCCTGTCCATACAAAGCTGGTATTTCTTCATGAAACAACGGGTCCAGTGAATAAGCCTGATAGAATGCCGAGTTAACTTTCACATTTGAAGTAGCCCTACGTACCTTAAGCTTTCCCATGGCACAATACCTAGCAATGATCATAAAACCTTGGAAGTTCTGCAGCATTTTCTCTACCAAATATGGAAATTGTTTTGTTCCTTTGCAAAAATTGCATGGGGTTTATTGCAGACACTTGGATAGACATGCTTCATTGAGCGTTACCACGTACCACCATTTTTCTCACGCCAGGTACATTTCATAGAGTTTTAGCAATTGGTTTGTTCCCTGCAACGAGGCTTGGGAAAAGTGTATGCACTTAAAGCTTGTGGCACTTTTGAAGTTGAAGATTCTTTGTAATAATGTTGTGGCTGTTGATTGGGACACTTTCACAATGGTTTCAATTGGCCTTTGCATTTTAGAATTATCCCATTACAAGGCACTTCACTTTTCTTACTGTGTCTGCAGTTCAGAGTAGCACACTTCTTCCTCAAGAGAGTCCTGGTTTATCCATGCTGACCAGAGTTGTGGATTTTCTCTGTCGGGGGCATTCAGTACTTTATATTTTGAAATTGCTAATCCAAGCATCTTGCAGTTTTATAATTTGCGTGCAGGAGAATTTGGCACCATAAAGTGCAGTTATGTACCCTTCCCAAAACTTGTCAATTTTAGAAGTCGTAGTACACAACACAACTACGAAATTCAGACTACTAATACTATGGAATGACGGTTCAAACACTTTATGGACTCTATTCCGCAACTGACCACCTGATCAGAATATTTGCATATCGAAATTGTTCATGCTTAATATAATCAACCCTTTGTATACTTAAGTGACACTAGGAAGGGGATGTGAACTCAGCTTCAGTATTATGCCCCCAAGATTTTGGAATCCATTGCTTTTTCCTTTCTTTACTTGGGTGCCTGATGGCATTTTTCAGCAGGAATACATACTGCAGGGTTTTTCTCTAAATGCCTTCATGTCAAAGTCTAGTTTTCGTAACGATACTTCAAAATGTAGGAGTAAAATATACTTTATGAAATTTTTGACAAACATTGAGCTTGAAAGTGTGTGGCTTATTTTTTGACTACGAATCTCTGAAATCGAAAACTGCCGCCTCGGTGGCGCAGTGGTCTAAGGCGTTGGCCTCTGATCGTTCGTCCGTAAGGGGTCCGGGTTCGAATCCCGGTCAGGCATGGATGTTGTGTTTGTCTTACGGCACCGGTTCTCTCCCTTCCCTGGAACCAGTGACCCTAAATTAGGGACGGGCGACTGCTTATAGCCCATTGAGTTGCTCACGGTGGTCGTTAAACCTCCAATCTAAAAAAAAAAAAAAAAAAAAAAAAATCGAAAACTATATCACATATAACTAAGTCCCAGTGACTAAAATATTTTGATGTTGACTATATATTCAGTTAAATCCAAATAGCTCATTATTATTATTGTTGTTGTTGTTGTTATTATTATTATTATTATTATTATTATTTGAGTAAATTATTTTGTTGGAAAAGAAACCTCCAAAAAAAAAAAAAAAAAGGGGGAAATATAGCTATCTTAAATTTACCCTAAATGATTCAGAAATTTCCTGAATGAAAAGTAAACCCTGGGGCTGGATTACTGAAGCCTGAGATGTCTTCAACTGTAAGTCCAACTAAGATGCCACATCTGTATGAATTTTTTAAGTGTGTCATTATCAAAACAATTTTGTGATTCAGCCGTTTCTGTTGTCCAGTTACAGCTCAGAAAATGTGTTGGCATGGGTTTGGAAAGCAAAAGCAACAAACTTATTCCACTGCTAGTTCTCATGTGGTGTGCTTTTGACATGTTTCATAAAGTGATAGTGAGGGGGAAATGCAAGCTATAAAATGCTTTAAAGGCTGTTCCTCTGATTTTTTTTTCTAAATGTCTAAAACAATGTTTTGAGCCATAGTATTTTACTGTGGAGAATTAAACAATCAATATAAACACCTCTCAGAGAGAAAAAACCACACCAACTTGCTTGTGACTAGTTTCAACCGTTAAGTCTTATCAGAAAAAAATAACTGACATGATGTATTCCCTCGTGCAAAGCTATATATCCCAATAACTTCTGAAATTATACTGTGGTTTATGCTACATTTTTAAATCTCTGTAGTAAAATGTTTGTTGATTGTGTTTCCACCATGGTGCCTTGTCACTCTTGGTTTATTTTGATTCCATCAGCTGGTACTATATCAGATGATGGATATATCAGGCAGTAGCTTGTGTGACTATTGGCGCACACACATGGAGGGTCTGCCGATTCCGAACCCCTCCAAAGAATGCCCTTGTTGTTCATTCATTGGATGAAGGAAACGAACGATGTTCTTTTAAAATTCCTTATTCCAACTACTGCTAAATTAAAAAAATCTTACTGCAGATGGTTTTATACATTTAATATTTTCATTGTGATCAGTTATTTTTCTGTGTCTTAGTTTTAGTTTTCGTAATGGTCGTTATTTGTATGTATGTCTTACAGTCCTAAAATTATCAAATTCGTCTTACTTGTTATCAAATTTGTCTCTCAAAAAATTATTTTTATTTACCTGAGTGCACATCAATGTCCATTTATTTTAACATCCCATTAAAAAATACATACATTCATATACACATCTACTTTTTCTAATTTTGCCGGAGTAGGTATATACACTGCTGGCCACCCAAAATGCAACACCAAGAAGGAAGCATCCGTATGTCCTGAAATTCGCAGCATGCGTCGTCCGCGAAAGGACGTGCAAACGATTAGCATTGCAGGGCATATGCAAATCATGTGCGCCCGGCACGCCACCGAGAAGCACTATAAGTAGGGTGCACAGAAGGCGGGGTGTAAGTAGTGGAAGTGTGTTGTGCTGCCGGACCTGTGCGTGAGAAGCTTCCTGATGACTCGTCGCAGAATACGGCAGTCATTCCAGCACGTTTCGGAGTTCGACAGAGGTTTATCGTACCGAGACATCGGCGCCCTTGTGGGACGACATCCAGCCACAGTGAGGCGAGTATGGATTCGGTGGGTGCAGGAGGGAGGGACGGACCGACGTGAGCGATTGTCGGAGCCACGGCACACCACCGAACGAGAGGACCGGCATGTTGTGCGGCGGGCATTGACGGCTCGCACCGCCACATCACGAACGTTAGCGCAGGAATTAGGGTGTGTTGCGCAACAACCTGGGTCAGCACGTACCGTTCGACGACGTCTGCAGGAGCGGGGACTTGTCGCACGGCGCCCGTTGCTCCGATTACTATTGACGTTACACCACCGGCGAGTGCGGCGGCAGTGGGCCGTTGAACGCCGCAACTGGACTACGGAATGGCACGACATTGTCTTCTCCAACGAATCCCGCTTCTGCCTGCAGCACCACGATCGTCGGATCCGGGTGTGGCGGCATCGCAGCGAGAGACTGCGTAACGCCTGCGTTATGCATCGCCATACCGGTCCGTTGCCTGGTGTTATGGTTTGGGGCGCAATTGGATATGACACCCGTACCCCTCTGGTACGCATCGCCGGTACACTCAACAGCCACCGCTACATCTCCGACGTTTTGGAGCCTGCAGTCCTCCCTTACCTGCAGGACCTGCCAGCGGCTACGTTTCAACAGAACAATGCACGCCCGCACGTAGCACGCATCGTGCAACAATACTTCGTGGCCCACCAGGTGTCACTGCTGCCGTGGCCCGCCTGTTCTCCTGATATGTCGCCCATCGAACACGTCTGGTCGCTGATCGGCAACCGAGTGGCCCGGCAAGCACCACCCGCGGCTACGCCTGATGAACTGTGGCAACGTGTGGAAGCAGCCTGGACCGACATACCCCAAGCCCACATCCAAAGCCTCTTTCGTCCGATGTCGCGGCGTGCAGCCGCCGTTATTGCCAGCCATGGGGCCCACACGAACTATTGATGTCTGCGTGTTCCGCATGTCGCACGGGCCTGTAAGCTCAATCGTTTCATTTTTGTATCTGTTGTTATGTGTCTAGTAAATCTGGCTTTGCTATCTCGTGTCCTTCTTGGTGTTGCATTTTAGGTGGCCAGCAGTGTATGTACATGACACATTTGCGCTTGTCCCGTGGATTTTTTATTGGACCCCTCCCTTGAAGAAATTCTGTGTGCACTATTGTGTCTGACAAGATATATGATGATTAAAATTAGTCTCAGCAGTGTGATATTTTCTCTTGTGCAAGGCAGTCTATGCTGTCTGTGTGTTTAATTTTCAACAGTAAAATACTGCTGGTAATCAGAGCCGCATTTTACATGGTACCAAAATTCAATAAAATAAATGATTAAAAAATGCAGTGTCTAATTCATACAGGACTAAGGGAAATGTCCTCTCGTTGAATATTCTGCAATGGGCACTACAAAAATGTTTGTTTCTTTTATCAGTTATGATTAATTTTAAATGGGTGCATACTAATAGCTTTACTAAATCTGCAGCAGAACAAAAAGCTTTTAATTGCAGATTGTTAAAAAAGAAAAAGAAAAGAAATGAAGAAATTACTTTCCTGTAAATTAGTAATTCATATGTATATGGAAGTAATTTGTGCACACAAGTTCACATTTACAGGAAACTAAAAAATACACAGGTTGTTTTCCTGTAAATTGTAATTCACATGCACATACTGGGTGATATGCTCACGGTACTACAAACTGGCTCTATGAAACACGGTACATTGTATGATAAATTTCAATTTTGTATGATAAATTTCAATTTTGTATGATGAATTTCAATGTGCCCAATGCATAAATGAAATATGCCCCCCCCCCCCTCCTTCCTCCAAGATTAAAAAGTGATAATTATCCTGTGAACTACATGATCCCATATTACAGTGCTGGATAAATATTTAAGATTTGTAGGGGCCAGTTGAAATTTTTAGGATCCAGCCTTTGCCGTAACACAGATTTGATAACTTGACCATAACTGAATATATGTTCCCAAAGCTTTTACTTACAGAAGACACAGGCCACAGTACCTCTAACTGTATCCCAAGTAACGGGACCACACAGGCCTGCAGAGTAATTTTGCCACCCAAATCCGGAGTACTGCTCACATTTGACTTCTTAAAGTCACATCCAGTCGCAAGCAGACAAGTTGGGTAAATGAGTCACTCTAATGCCACTATCATCCTAAAGTGATATGAGCATTGGCTATAGCTAAAGATGTAAAGCGAGCAAATCCCCCCCCCCTTCAACACAATAAAATATGAGGACTGTAGGAGTAACTACTTTTAAATAAATTTGATTATAACATGATTTATATTTTTTTCTTTTACAGTAAATCCTATTGGTACAGAAAGGGGAAAAAAACTTTTATCAAAAGAAGGGGATGGGTAGAACATAGAGCCACGGAACATTATGTCTACAGCTGGTGTTGCATCAAATGCCCTCCTAAAAAGGTTCATCCACCCAAGCAACAAAATTTTTCACTGACCAGAGCTTGCATATTACAATAGGGCACATTTCAGTTAGAAATACAATTATGATTTTTGGTGGCCAGCCTAACATCAACTTAACATCTTGTGTTTGTATTAATTATACAAGCAGGAATGAAACAAATGTAGATGCATGCAAATATTAACACCATATTTATGAGCAAAAAAATGACACCTTCAAAAAATTAAGTTGCAATCCTTGAGAAATGAAGCTCTTTCTACAGCCATCAGCACGTGAATAAATAATATTATTCATTTCTCTAATGTATAGTTGCCAAAGTTTTACTTATGCAGTCTTGCTTGCATAATATGTAACCAATAACATTATTTTGCAAGCGGAAAGAAAAATTTCCATTTTTGGCAAAACATAAATAAATAAATAACATGTAAAGAGTAAAAAGTCTAGAATTTAGTCTAGGATTTTTTTTTTTTTCAAAAAAAAAAAGAAAAAAAAAAAAGCCCACCTTGTTTTCCACACACACACTTTAGGAAAGTTACAAAAACTGAGTAACAAGGAAATTAACACTCCTGCAATTTGTACATTCCATATATACGCAGCCAATGAGAGAGATCTATCTTGTTGCCTGCAGTCAACGAGATAGATCTCTCTCATTGACTGTGTCAACAGCCAAATACACTGGCGGAAAGTGAAAAAATAACACCAAGAAGGAGACGTCTGATACCAACGAAATTTATACAGCATAATAACGGAATACAGAGGATAACGTGATCAAAACATTATGGCAAAATACAGCTGTATTTGCTGGTAAACTGAAAAATAACATTTCCGTGTAACATGGTTAGTACGAGGTTGAACCGCCATGAACTGCGTCACACTGTGCAATTCTGGCATGGAGTCTGTCGTACAGATGTTCGTTGTCAGTTTGGGGTATTGAGTTCCAAGCATCCTCAACCTGGACGCGTAAATCGGGGATGGTTGTGGCTGGCCGTGGAGACCGGATAAGTCGTTTTCCTATAAAATCTCACACGTGCTCAATGGGGGACAAATCCGGTGAACGTGCAGGCCATAGAAGTTGTCTCACACCCTGAAGTGCATCTTGCGTTACACGTGCCGTGTGTGGGCGTGCGTTATCTTGCTGGAAAACACCACGATGGATTAACCTTACAAGTGGCACAACAACGGGCTGAATGATGTTGTTGATGTAGGAGGTGCTGTTTAACGTACCCGGTACAAACACTAGTTGTGTACGGGAGTGATAGCTGATCGCTCCCCACACCAGGAGACCAGGTGTAGGCCCTGTGTGTCGCTGGCGGGTGCAAGAAGGGTGGAGACGCTCCCCTGTGTGTCGCTGGCGGATGCAAGAAGGGTGGAGACGCTCCCCTGTGTGTTGCTGGCGGATGCAAGAAGGGTGGAGACGCTCCCCTGTGTGTTGCTGGCGGATGCAAGAAGGGTGGAGACGCTCCCCTGTGTGTTGCTGGGGGATGCAAGAAGGGTGGAGACGCTCCCCTGTGCGTCTGCGAACACGCATACGGCCATCGGAGGCTCCCCTGTGTGTTGCTGGCGGATGCAAGAAGGGTGGAGACGCTCCCCTGTGTGTTGCTGGCGGATGCAAGAAGGGTGGAGACGCTCCCTGTGCGTCTGCGAACACGCATACGGCCATCGGAGGCTCCCAAGTAGAATCTGCTTTCATCGCTGAACACGACAGATCGCCATTGCGTTCTCCAGTGCAGACGTTAGTGACACCACTGCAGCCGTTCCTGACGGTGGGCTGGAGTCAGAGGTACACATGCCAGAGGCACACGTGCACGTAGTCCCGCATCCAGTAGACGGTTGCGGATTGTTCGCACAGTCACCTCAGGTGCAACGGCAGCTCGGATTTGCGTCGCAGTGGATGTTCTGCTTGACAACGCCGCTCTTCTTATGCGTCGATCGGTCCGCTCATCAGTCCGTCTGTGACTCCCGGTTCCACGTCTTCTCGTGTGGGAATGTTCCTCGGACCATCTACGCCACCATCGTACCACCACCGATACTTCCCGTCCAATTCGCTCCGCAATACGACGATACGACCACCCGGCCTCGCGGAGTCCGACTAGACGACCTCGCTCAAAGTCCGATAACTGCTGAAATCGTACACGTCTTCCATGTCCAGGCATTGCAGCTTCTTCAGGGTCTTCGCACGTGTCCGTACGCCGACGACTGATTACATTCACTTCGCCGTACTCCTTAAATACCACCGACGATAGTTTGCATACTATGCCGTGCTGTGGCGTAAGCGCTCATCGGTTGGTCCCGAAATTAGCATCACACCTACGTAAACTCAACCCCATTAACATATGTAAATTTCATGATCGTCCGCCAATTCCTTCTTGGTGTTCTTTTTTCACTTTCCGCCAGTGTAGTTCATATGTAGGTTTGCTTTCATGATACAACCTACATATGAACTATTGGCTGATACAACCTACGTATGAGCAATTCTGATTGCATGGCGTACAAACAAAATAAACACATTGTTTCAATCTTTGATAAAAACAAAGCAAGAATTCGAGTTTGAAAGGATGAAGTTAGATCATGCAGGGTGTTATACTGTATATAAGTGTTATGGGTTTGATCTGAATAAGGTTAAATATTATCAGCAAATGAATGAACAAAAAATTAAAGTTGCAATAGAAGGCAAAAAGCTGATTTACTATGTAGTAGTGGGGGAGGAACCAGTGCTTTTACAATCAAATCTAACAATTTCTTTGTCAGTGTTACAAAATATTCCACATCAGTTTTTATTGAATTTGCTGTTTATCTTAAAAATGTATTTTAACCCTCTTATCACAAGTGGAAGCAGGCATATAACATGGCTACTTTCGATTCTGTTCCTGCTTGCATGTTAAGTCTCCCCCTCCCTGGAAGGGTTGAAATACATTTTCCCTGTAGTACAACAAATTCACTTTATGAATTACTGTAAAATTAATTTTGACCATTCCGGGGGGGGGGTGTCAGAAAAGTGTAAAATTCACAAATGTTTATACTATAGGTGCAAATTAGCACTCGCCACTTGCCAGATGGTGATTAACTGGCAACTTTGGCGATAAAACTTATTTTAGTGGTCGCCACTTTGTTCATTCATTTTTAGCGCCAATTTGCAAAAGTATAATAATTCAGTAGTAAAGGTAAAGGGTAGTGAAACCAGCCCTAACTAGGGATGGCAAAAAACTTTGATGTTCAAAAACATCGAAGTTTAGCCACCGATATTCGATATTTAAACCTCGATGTTGCGGGACTCTTTTAGTGCGATGCGATCGGTTCGGCCTGCGCGTGTTGTGCTAAAAGTGCAGTGGGCTGAATGATCAGCCCTCGATTTTGACCCGAGTAGTTCCCGAATCAGACAGCAGATATCGGGGTGAATAATCACATTATTTATTAATCATATTGTTTTGGAATGGAATCTCCACGAATCATACCACCAAACAGCAATATTATTGAAAAAATCATGAGAATATACAATAAGAATCGTAGAGTAAGTTTTCGTTCGTAGCTCCCCACGCACTTTCGCTTTGTTATGTGAGCAAGGTTAATTTTAGCCAAAACATTTCCTACTACAGTTGAGGCAGGGTTGTTCACAATGGATTGTGTGTGAATTATAGAACGTTACACTGTCGGAAATCACTTTTTCGATCCCCATTCAAAGTGCAATAATGTGCAACTCGTGGTCCAGTGATAACGGCGTGTTCATTTTTCTTGCGGACTTTGCCGCGCAGGAGAACGAAATGTGTTTTATTACTAGAAACTCTTCACATTATTCATTTCTTTTTTCCCAAACAAACCGACACAATCGCAAAGCTCAGCAAATTACGAATTCCCTCATCTTTTTTGCAAATTCGTGTGTTAGCTGAGGACGAACTTTATTGACAGCTTGTTCCTCAGTATTTGCAGATGCGTGTTTTAAATCACCTTAGGTTCATATCAGGCTGTAAGAAATCTTGGAATGGCTAGTTGTAGTGGGAGTGAAAGTTTGCCAAATGATAGTGATGATTTCGAATCACTTTAGAATAACATCAATCTCAAAGGGTATATTCAAAATTAAGAAAGTTATTATATTTCCACATTTTTTTTTTTTTTTGCACAAGATGAAGCAGTCTTAGAAAATCCGTTTTGAATTTGTAATTCTTCTATTTCAAAGAAATTATTACACGTGAAGTAATTTTTTAAACAAAATTCAATTATCTGAAATGTAATATATATATCATCATCATCATCATTGTCAACCATTATCAATCCACTGCTGGACGAAGGTCTCCCCAAGTTTCCTCCACAACGGTCTGTCTTGTGCCAGTCTCCTCCATGTCACCCCTGCATACTTTCGAATTTCATCCACCCATCTCCCATGTGGTCTTCTTCTGGGTCTTTTCCTGTCCCTTGGAATCCAATCTAAAATTTCGGCTGTCCATCGATGATCTGTCCTTCTGGCAGTATGTCCAGCCCATTGCCATTTCAGGGATTTAACTCTGATCATGATGTCTTCCACTCTTGTCATTTTTCGGATCCACGAGTTCCTCTTCTTATCTCTCCTGGTTACACCAAGCATGCACCTCTCCATGCTGCTTTGAGTTGTCTGCAGCCTTTGTATGTCTCTTTTAGTTAAGGTCCACGTCTCTGCACCATACGTAAGCACTGGAAGGATGCATTGATCAAACACTTTTCTTTTAAGACATAATGGCATATTGCTCTTGAAAATTATGCTGTTTCTTCCAAAAGCTCTCCAGGCAAGTTTTGTACGACGATTAATTTCTTCATCAATGTGACCCTCACTTGATATCTGCTGTCCAAGATAAACGTACGTGTCTGTTATCTCCAGCTTTTCTCCATCAATCGATAAATCTTCATTTCTTGTAAAAGCATTGAACATCACTTTTGTCTTCTGAAAGTTCATTTTTAATCCCACTTCTTTACTCTTGTCAGCAAGTTCCTGGATCATACTCTGCAGCTCTGATGGGGTAGTTGCAAAAATGACTACGTCATCAGCAAAACGAAGGTGGGTTAGATAATCTCCATTAATCTTTATCCCCTTGTTTTCCCAGCTCAGGGACTGAAAAACACCCTCCAATGTGGCATTAAAGAGCTTCGGAGATATGGTGTCACCTTGTCTCACTCCCTTTCCAATTTTTACGTGTGTTGTATTTTCAAACAGCCGAATCTTTGCACTTGCATTTTCATAGATGTTATTAATAATATTAATGTATGCATCTTCAATACCGCAGGTTTTCAGAGCCATTGTAACTGCTGATGGTTTCACCGAATCAAAGGCTTTTTCATAATCGATAAAAGCCATGCACAATGGAAGTTCATATTCCCTCGCTCTTTCAATTAGTTCTCTCAGCACGTGGATATGATCTATTGTGCTGTAGCCACTCCTGAATCCAGCTTGTTCTCTCGGTTGAGCCATGTCCAGTGTTACCTTCAAGCGGTGTGAAAGAACTTTAGTGAAGATTTTATAAACTACTGATAGGAGGCTGATAGGTCTGTAGTTTCCGAGATCCTCAATGTCACCTTTCTTATGTAGCAGGATCATTGTAGCGGTGTTCCAATCCTCAGGAATCTTTCCTTCATTAAGGCATCGAGTGAAAATTTGGGCGAGTACTGTTTCGATTTCTCCACTTGCTTCTTGTATGATGTCTACAGTAATTCCATCTTCTCCTGGAGCTTTTCCTCGCTTCATGTTCTTGATTGCATGTGCAACTTCTGCTGGAAGGACTGGAGGAACTCTGGTACTGGTATCTTTCATGATGTCTGGAGTGCATATATCATCCCTTTCATATAATTTGGAGTAGAAATCTTTCACTCTTGTCAAAATTTCGCCTTCTATTTCTTGTTACAGAACCATCTTCTTTTCTCAGTGCCATAATCTGTTTTCTTCCCATACTGAGATGTCCCTTTGCTATCTTTAGGCTTTGGTTGTTTTCAATTGCTTTCCTCACTAGTTCACAGTTGAATTTCCTTACGTCTTCAGTGATACTTTTTCTTACTGTCTTGCATAGCTCTATATATTCCACTTTGGAAGTCACATCTTCTTTAGTTGTCCTCATCTCTCTTCTTTTTTGCATCAACATTTTGGTTTTTCCTGATAATTTGTTCACATGCAACTTGTTCTTAGACCCAGCTAATTTTGTTGCTGTTTCCATAAGAGCTTTGGTTACTTTTCTGTTAACTTCAGAGATGTCCACTTCTTCCGATGTTAGGCCTTCTAAAGCAGAGAACCTGTTCTTCAGTTCTAACTTGAAGGTATTATGGTGTTTTTTAAGGTTGGTTATGTCAATAGATTTTGTTTGTCTTATGAGCTTGCCACGTTCAAGTTTAGTGTTGAGGTGCATCTTACATCTCACCAATCTATGGTCACTACCTGTGTTGAACTTGTTTAGCACACTGCAGTCTTCTATGACGAATTTTTTGTTACACATAATAAAATCAATTTCACTTGTCGTCCCATTTGGATGTCTCCATGTCCATTTCCTGTGTGGCTTTTTCTTGAAGAAGGAGTTCAAGATGAAAAACCCTTCTGCCTCTGCAAACTCAACGAGAGTATTTCCACGCTGGTTTCTGTTGCCATGACCGAATTTACCTACTGAAGTTTCATTCTGTTGCCGTTGCCCTATTTTTGCATTGAAATCTCCCATAATTATTTTCAAGTGCTGCTTACCTTTATTATTTAGATGACAAATTTCCTCATAAAATTCTTCAATTTCTTCTTCAGGATGACTTGTGGTGGGTGCATAAGTTTGAATAATCTGAGCCTGGTATCTTTTCGAGAGTTGGATAACAAGTCGTGCAGCTCTGTCAGAGGAACTTTCAACTTCTACAACTTTATCCTTCAGTTTCTTGTTTATTATAAATCCAACACCACTAGTTCTGCCAGTATCTGTCCCACGATAGTAGAAGAGATGTCCACTTTTCAGTTCGATGAGATCTTCTCCTTTTCTCCTTACCTCACTTAGCCCCACGATGTCCCACTTGATCCTTTGTAGTTCCTCTTCCAATTCAAGAAGCCTTGATTCAGAAGATAGGGAGCGTCCATTGTAAGTAGCCAAGGTCAGCATCAGATGGCAGCCTAGTCCGGTCCTCCGGGGATTCTTAGCACCCTCTGCCTTCATGTCGCACTGGCCGCTGCCTTGGCCAGGTACATTCCAGCTGCCGGAGACTGAGGGCCAAGATTTAAGTTGTGGAATCATTTTGGAGGGGTTTGGCCATAACTCACCACGCTGGCCAAGCGGGTTGGTGAGTGTGGGATAGAATTTCCTCTAATCCCGATGGTATAGTTATACCGCTATGGGCGGTCGTCAGAGCCCCTTTAGTGGGAACAGGATGCACCACGAGAAGGCGGGGTTGACATTTGTCAAGGAGAGGCTGTGATGTTACGCATCACCTGACCTTACATCCCAATAATATATATATATATTATTGGGATGTAAGGTCAGGTGATGCGCAACATAATACAGCCTCTCCTTGACAAATGTCAACCCCGCCTTCTCGTGGTGCATCCTGTTCCCACTAAAGGGGCTCTGATGACCGCCAATAGCGGTATAACTATACCATCGGTATTAGAGGAAATGCTATCCCACACTCACCAACCCGCTTGGCCAGCGTGGTGAGTTATGGCCAAACCCTTCCAAAATGAAACCACAGTTTAAATCTTGGCCCTCAGTCTCCGACAGCTGGAATGTACCTGACCAAGGCAGCGGCCAGTGCGACATGAAAGCAGAGAGTGCTAAGAATCACCGGAGGACCGGACTAGGCTGTCATTTGATGCTGATCTTGGCTACGTATAATGGACGCTCCTGATCTTGGCTACGTATAATGGACGCTCTTCTGATTCAAGGCTCCTTGAATTGGAAGAAGAACTACAAAGGATCAACTGGGACATCGTCGGGCTAAGTGAGGTAAGGAGAAAAGGAGAAGATCTCATTGAACTGAAAAGTGGACATCTCTTCTATTATCGTGGAACAGATACTGGCCGAACTAGTGGTGTTGGATTTATAATAAACAAGAAACTGGAGGATAAAGTTGTAGAAGTTGAAAGTTCCTCTGACAGAGCTGCACGACTTGTTATCCAACTCTCGAGAAGATACCAGGCTCAGATTATTCAAGCTTATGCACCCACTACAAGTCATCCTGAAGAAGAGATTGAAGAATTGTATGAGGAAATTCGTCATCTAAATAATAAAGGCAAGCAGCACTTGAAGATCATTATATGAGATTCCAATGCAAAAATATGGCAACGGCAGCAGAACGAAACTTCAGTAGGTAAATTCGGTCACGGCAACAGAAACCAGCATGAAAATACCCACGTAGAGTTTGCAGAAGCAGAAGGGTTTTTCATCTTGAACTCCTTTTTCAAGAAAAAGCCACACAGGAAATGGACATGGAGACATCCAAATGGGATGACAAGTGAAATTGATTTTATTATGTGTGACAAAAAATTCATCATAGAAGACTGCAGTGTGCTAAACAAGTTCAACACATGTAGTAACCATAGAATGGTACGATGTAAAATGCACCACAACGCAAAACTCGAGCGTGGCAAGTTCATAAAACAAACAAAGTGTATTGACATGACCAACCTCAAAAAACATCACAATACCTTCAAATTGGAACTGAGGAACAGATTCTCTGCTCTAGAATGTCTAACGTCGGAAGAAGTGGACATCTCTGAAGTTAACAGGAAACTAACCAAGGCTCTTATGAAAACAGCAACAAAAATAGCTGGTACTAAGAACAAGTTGCATACAAACAATATATCAGAAAAATCCAAAATTCTGATGCAAAAAAGAAGAGAGATGAGGACAACTAAAAGAGATGTGACTTCCAAAGTGGAATATATAGAGCTATGCAAGACGGTACGAAAAAGTATCACTGAAGATGTAAGGAAATTCAACTGTGAACTAGTGAAGAAAGCAATTGAAAACAACCAAAGTTTGAAGAGGGCAAAGGGACATCTGAGTAAGGGAAGAAAACAGATTATGGCTCTGAGAAAAGAAGATGGTTCTGTAACAAGAAATAGAGGTGAACTTTTCACAAGAGTGAAAGATTTCTACTCAAAATTATATGAAAGGGATGATACATGTACTCCAGACATTACGAAAGGTACCAGTACCAGAGTTCTTCCAGTCCTCCCAGCAGAAGTTACACATGCAATCAAGAACATGAAACAGGGTAAAGCTCCAGGAAAAGATGGAATTACCGTAGAAATCATACAGGAAGCAAGTGGAGAAACTGAAACAATACTCGCCCAAGTTTTCACTCAATGCCTTAATGAAGGGAAGATTCCTGAGGATTGGAACAATGCTACAATGATCCTGCTACATAAAAAAGGTGACATTGAGGATCTCAGAAACTACAGACCTATCAGCCTCCTATCAGTGGTTTATAAAATCTTCACTAAAGTTCTTTCACACCGCTTGAAGGGGACACTGTACATGGCTCAACTGAGAGAACAAGCTGGATTCAGGAGTGGCTACAGCACTATAGACATATCCGCGTACTGAGAGAACTAATTGACAGAGGGAGGGAATATGAACTTCCATTATGCATGGCTTTTATCGATTATGAAAAGGCCTTTGATTCGGTGAAACCATCAGCAGTTACAATGGCTTTGAAGTCCTGCGGTATTGAAGATGCATACATTAATATTAATAACATCTATGATAATGCAAGTGCAAAGATTCGGCTATTTGCGAATACAGCACCCATAAAAATTGGAAAGGGAGTGAGACAAGGTGACACTATATCTGCCAAACTCTTTAATGCCACTTTGGAAAATGTCTTTCAATCACTGAACTGGGAAAACAAAGGGATAAAGATTAATGGAGATTATCTAACTCACCTTCGTTTTGCTGATGATGTAGTCATTTTTGCAACTACCCCATTAGAGCTGCAGAGTATGACCCAGGAACCTGCTGACAAGAGTAAAGAAGTGGAATTAAAAATGAACTTTCAGAAAACAAAAGTGATGTACAATGCTTTTACAAAAAATGAAGATTTTTCGATTGATGGGGAAAAGCTGGAGATAACCAATACCTACATTTATCTTGGACAGCAAATATCGAGTGAGGGTCACATTGACGAAGAAATTAATCGGAGTATAAAACTTGCCTGGAGAGTTTTTGGAAGAAACAGTATAATTTTCAAGAACAATATGCCATTATATCTTAAAAGAAAAGTGTTTGATCAATGCATCCTTCCAGTGCTTACGTATGGTGCAGCGACGTGGACATTAACTAAAAGAGACATACAAAGACTACAGACAACTCAAAAAAGCATGGAGAGGTGCATGCTTGGTGTAACCAGGAGAGATAAGAAGAGGAACTCGTGGATCCTAAAAATGACAAGAGTGGAAGACATCATGATCAAAGTAAAATCCCTGAAATGGCAATGGGCTAGACATATCGCCAGAAGGACAGACTATCGATGGACAGCCAAAATTTTAGACTGGATTCCAAGGGACAGGAAAAGACCCAGAAAAAGACCACATGCGAGATGGGTGGAGGAAATTTGAAAGTATGCGGGAGTGACATGGAAGAGACTGGCACAAAACAGACCGTTGTGGAAGAGACTTGGGGAGACCTTCGTCCAGCAGTGGATTGATAATGGTTGACAGTGATGATGATATATATAGAAATGTTAAGATAAATCTTATAAAGTTCAGGGAAAGATTTCAGCCCAAATTATTAAAGTTTATGGGAAGTACAGCGTTTTTTCTTGACGCTTGCAATTTCTAAGGAAATGGCTTAGCATTTCTGGCATACACATACACGTTGCATGTAGCATTAAAAGGGCTTAAACTTCAATGTTAAACCTCAAGAAAAAAAATGTTTCAGAAGCCGATACATCGACATAACATCGAGGTTTCATTACCGATATTTGAAACTGGTAAAGAATATTTTCTGCGTAATGTAAATGAATTTCTTTTTGTTGCCTTCTTGTAAAGAGGAAGGGAATATCATATTTTTGTGTCGTGAATAAACTGGTTTGGTCGATGTTTCAGCAACAAAATAGAGTTGCTTCCCTCGACGCTACAGGAACCGTTACATCAAAAAAAAAAAAAAAAAAAAATCAAGGTTTCTACCGATACATCGAACATTTTAACAGATATTGGTTACGCGATTTGAATTGGTGAGTGATCACCATTTTATTGAGCAGCGATTTTACCCACCGATGTGACTATTTACTGCTACAGGTGAAAAAGTATGGATTCATCGGCTTATTAGAAAAAACATCAAAGCATCGAGATTTTCACTGATACATGGTACATTTTCACCAATACTATCCACATGTTAGGAATGAGTAAACCCAGAGGAACAAAAAAAAAAAAAAGATTTACAAAAGAGTTTATTTTGCGTAGTGAGTGGCTTCTTGTAGGTTCAGATAAAGCCATCCATGTAATTAATAGCAGTTACATTAAAGTTCTTATTAATCCGACCCCTTTTTCATGCTGGAGACTATTTTTGGCCACTAAGACTTGTTAACTTAGCAGCCAGTTCTTTTTATTTTTTTTATTTTTTTGGCCACTAACTTTTTTGACTTACCGGCCACTGGCCACTTAGCTAAAATTCCAGTTTGCACCTATAGTATATACATAACATTACTTTCTGCTGTTGATTTTAGATTGTATGGAATGGGCGCCGCCCTGGGACGCAGTGGTCTAAGCGCTGGCTTATGACCATTCGTCCAAGATGGGTCGTGGTTTGAATCCCGATGAGGCATGGATGTTGTGTTTGTCTTGCGGCACTGGCGCTCTCCCCTTTCCTGGAACCAGTGACCATAAATTAGGGACTGGTGACTGCTTATAACCCATTCAGTTGCTCACACTGGTTGTTAAACATAAAAAAAGTAATGAAAGTACTAATTTATTTAAAAACATACTTTCTGTAATAAATACTTTGAAACTCCCAAACATTATTTCTTATTTAATATGCGCTTTCATGTTCAACGTCATCATCTGAATTTTGCGAATGATACTGCATTTTATTTATGTTGTTTCTTCTCCAAGATTTGCTAGTAAGCACTAATTGGACAGTTATTCAATTTGATAACACAACACTACGCGAGGATCATAGCGTTTGTTTATATCGCGTTTTGTTGACAAAACGAGGGGTAATAGATCTTGGCTGCAGCTTTTGTAAAACTCAAGAGATGTAAAAACAAATATAGGAAGAAAATATACACTTTTATTAGATTGGGGAAATGGGATTTAAAAGTTTTGGGCGATAGAGTGGAAATCGTCTGTGAGGGGTCCGGGTTCGAATCCTGGTGAGGCATGGATGTTGTGTTTGTCTTACGGCACTGGTTCTTTCCCTTCCCTAGAACCATTGGCCCTAAATTAGGGACGGGCGACTGCTTATCGCTCATTGAGTTGCTCACTGTAGTCGTTAAACCACCAATCAAAAAAAAAATATTACATACTTCTAGTACATACCACTGTCATAAAGACACATAATATGTAATAATTTAATGGGTTTTGAGTAGTAACTGAAACAGGAATGCATATATGATAAGAAATTTAAACTGGGCTTCTGAAATATGTATACTGGAGCCAAATACATATATGTATGCAATTTACTGGCAAATTTATATTTTATGTTATATTTGTTTATTACTAGACAAAAAATTCATCAAGGACAAATTATGGAGTTGGTTGCTAACAAAGCATATGTTCAAGAACAGGGAATTTGTAAAATGATCTACTTATTACTGGGAAATCTGATCAAACAAATTATGGTTATTCAGCATATCAAAGAGATTAATTTTATCTAATGTGGAGAACATTGCTAACAGCAGCCCATATGCTAATTCACATTTAACCTACTTTTTAAGATCACAGAAATTAGCCTCAGGTGCATGGGGGAAATAGTTCATATTTCCTTCAATCAGATTATAGTACTGAATCTGCTTTGGTTTATTGTTCTACATGTAATATCTTCAGTACCAAAATCTGATTGTCGAAAATAATGTCGATATTTTAAGCTTGTGCTGGCTGCAGCTTATGATACCCTATTTCATCTTATTAGTTAAGTAATAAAGTTTTCACTAAAGTAATTAACACAACATGTATACTCATAAATTTTATGCTGTTATATTTTCACATCAGCTGCATTAAAGTTTTTTCCCCCATTTTTGTAGCCAAAATGCCTGGAAGCAAGCTGCATTTCATACTAATTTTATCGCAAATTGTTGAAAAATATATCTGAATTATTACATCCTAAAGGGGGTTCAATTGCATCTCTAGTTATACAAGACAAAAGTGAATAACTGAGCAAATTAGAATATTAATTTTTTTTGAAAAGTTGACGCTCACATAAATATAAAACTTCCTGCATTCATTAAAAATGTAATTAAAAAAGGAAAGAAAAATAAGCTTACCTACAAAGTATTTGTTGCCTGAACTTCAGATCTGCTTGTTGGTGCAATCCAGACCATTAAAACAAATGTTTGTAATGGACATTTTTTATATAAATCCACTGCAAAACATTTAATTCAAATAGTCAATAGTTCACTCTCCAGGTGACATTCTTCATTAGCTGCAATGTGCTCCATGGTAAGTACATGTGTTTATCCTCTTGAAAGGTTGTCCTCCAAACTGTTCTAATGAGAACACAGAAAAGAAAAAAAAGAAAGGGGAGGGGGTACACAACAAGAATACCAGAGGGTTCAGACATGCAAAAAAATAATTCCCAAAGTATCAGGTACGAGGGATTTATTGCTAAAGTACAAAACAGCACAAGCTACAGGCTAATCAATCACATTGTAAGCTATAGAATCCTGCATCCAAAGAGATACTATGTCCTAATGAGGATTCAGTCACATCTCTAGTTATACAAAACGTGAATAAATGAGATAATTAGAACATTAACTATGAGCAATTAAAGATAAATAAGGGACAGGAAAAGACCCAGAAGAAGACCACATGAGAGATGGGAAGATGAAATTCGAAAGTATACGGGAGTAACGTGGAGGAGACTGGCACAAGACAGACCGTTGTGGAAGAAACTTGGGGAGACCTTCTTCGAGCAGTGGATTGATAATGGTTGGCAATTATGATGATGATGTTAGTAAACCCTTTGGCTTTGAACAAATTACAAAGAAGCTTTAAATAAATTTGATATCAGCGCAGTAATATCAACATCACAACCAAATATCAGGACTTTTTTTTGTTTTGTTTCTATTGCTGAAATGCACGACGCACTGCCTCAAATTACACTTGAGGCAATGTAAAAATAATAAACAAAAAACAGTACAAACTAAAATGGTATTAAATTTATTCATGGAAATTTAATTGTTATGTATGAAAAACATCCAACAGCTGTATTCACAAATTCTTGCTCTTCCGATTGCATTTTCTAAGACACCTACAGCCCCCTCCCCAAGTTCTGTTGTTGATAAATGAAGATCTCTCTCTCTCTTTTTTTGTCCCTGTACAATTAAGGAATAGTTTTTGACATAAAAATTTTTTAACAACTGCTGCACAAGCCTGTGACATATAGCAGCCTGCAATGAATTCACTGAGTTTCTACTTTAACTATGAAAAAAATTTCATTTTAAGTGGGATGCTTACTTTTGCCTCACTGTATTACTTGAACAAAGCTACAATAATGTGCTGAGATATGGTAAAATTGTCAAAAATAATGCTTGGTACATACAGGCAAAGTGAGATTAAAACATTGCTTAATTACAAACTACTGTACATGTGGCTTGTGTATGGAAATGCCTGCAAGCCATTTATAATATGTTGGTATAACTGTGCAAGTATTATTATACGGTCGAATATGCATGTGTATGTAAGCAGTATTTGAACCATTACAGGTGAACTGCTCTTAAGAAAAAAGTTTTAATATTGCAAGATTTATACTACAAGGCCAGCATAAATTGATATGCAGTAAGCAAAACTGGAGAAGTTATGCATATAACAACCTTCTAAATAATTAACTTTCCTAATTATCATTATTATCAGAAAATTTCCCACAGAAATACAGTATAATATGCATTACTAAGTATGTTACACATAAGTTGGGTGCAGAAACAATTCTAATGCCTTCGAATTCCTTTTTTGTTTTGACAAAAGGGTCTAAGTTTTCTTGCTTTGCAATTAGCTAATAGATTTATCTTTTACTCACCCATCTCTTTGGCATTTGTAATTTTTCAGAAAAAACTTTTGTGCCTGCAGAGAAATTATCATCTATGATACTTCAGTTGAGCACTAATTTTTGCACAGATTGTGAGTAATTTTTTTAGCAGTTCTTAAAAAGATTAAAACCACACTGAAGATAAAAGCATAGTATTTGGAATCACACGCACTGCAAGAGTTTTATAAACACATAGACACCTACACATGGCAAACATAATAAGTTTCTTGTTTTATCGACACATTTTTGCACACATCACTAGGTTTACAATTTCAGTTGCTTATAAATTTCTTGAAACCAAACCATACTGATGTAAACACATACTGTTCACAAACTACACACAAATGTTGCTATTTATATTTGTAGAAAAAGAGAACATAACATTAGATAAAAATTCCCACAGTACCAATTTTATGCAATTTCTTTGCAAACCTTACATTTCTTTTTATTGAAGCACTTTCATGCTGCAGTAATTTTTTGCCACAAATATGCCAAAAATGCTACAGCATGACAATGCTTTTATTAAAATTTCTATACTGCAGATCAAATGTTTATTTATGGACTCTCACATTTACACCAAACAGATGTAAATTTGATATCACACTGAAAAATTAATTTTCAGACAACTGAAACGAACACGTCAGAATGCACCAGCCACAGGATTCGCTGATATTAAGCAATCTACAAGGAATTTATGGTTGACAGTTTTCTTTTGCTTTTTGTTGGCTTCTGCTTGACATTCCATGTATCTTACCACAATTATTGAGAAAAATATGAGGTAGTTACAACAGAAAGGCATTTGTTTTTACTAACATTGCACAGTCAGTTCCACCGCTAAATTTTTCCTTGGAAGTACATCAACAAAATTTTTTTTTTCGAAAGCTAACTGAGCAACTAATGCTTCTAACTTTCTTGCCTGAAAGTCTGCTTCAAAGGTTTGCTTATCAATTGCTCAAAACTTCTAAAGGAATGTATTGCAATATTACTGTGAATTATTGGGGCCACTTTAGTAAACCTCTGTCAGTAAGCTGTATTATAACGAAGTAAATTTCTCCGTCATTTCTGTCCACGCCAGGATTCGAACCCGGATCCCCACATTCCGGAATAAGTCACTCTACCAATTGAGCTACGCTGACGTTTGTTCTGACTACTATCTGCCTTTATATCGTGTGCGTCCTGCTGGCAGGTACGTCACATCTCTTCCTCCCCCCCCCGAAAGAGGGCCGGGGGCATGGCCCACGGGTTAGCCGCTACCATGAATCGTTGCAGGCAGCCATCCGCTGTAGAATGTGCACTTGAGAACTCCCAGTCAATCTGGTGTGTGGAATGCAACGTCACACACACATTTATTTTTCGAAGCGCTGTAGAAGGGATTCTCTGATTTTTCCTATCTCGCGGTGTGGAAATAACATCACACCATTACGAGATTTTGAACGGTCGGGTCATCCGGAAAGTTCGGGCGCCATTATAACGAAGTAAATTTCTCCGTCATTTCTGTCCACGCCAGGATTCGAACCCCGATCCCCTCATTCCGGAATAAGTCACTCTACCAATTGAGCTACGCGGACGTTTGTTCTGACTACTATCTGCCTTTATATTGTGTGCGTCCTGCTGGCAGGTACGTCACAGTATGTACTGACAAACTTTCTGATTTGAGCTTTCATGTTCTAAATTTCTATCCCATGCTAACATTAGTTTGCAATGAGAACATTTTATGTTTTGGCTTACCTTATGGGCTACATAACCAGCAATATATTAGATTAAAGTAAAAAATGTAGCCTTTGTTACTTTACCATATGTATTGAAAGCTTCATAGAACAATGTAGGTATTTAAAAATGTTTTGTACTTTCTATGAATTTAAGAGCAGAATGAATCTCTTTAGACAACATAAAACGTCTAAAGAGACTCATGACATCTGCTAGAATGAAATACAGTAAAACCTCGAAAATCCGGCATCGACGGAACCGGACGAGTGTCGGTTTTCTGAAACTATCCAAAAATTGAGTAACGGGCGTTACGTAAAGCACGTACGTACACGTAACAGGTCACTACAACAAAAATTTGCGCGTCTACGCCTTAAAAATATGCAGGTGTCGCGCTGCTGATCGCATTCTTCGCAATTTGCGAAAAAAATATCGTTTTGGCGATGGACATAAAAGTTTTCACGAAAGTATTGGCAATTACCTTTTAGTACTATTTATTATAAAACTCTGTCGAAAAAAGTTGCATTTGGCGAATGGTTAGACAAAAACTTAAAAAAAGCCAGAGCAATCGCTAGGGCTGGGCGATGTATCGATACATCTCGAAAACCCGATGTGAATTTTACATCAATGTTACTGTTTTTCAATTGACGAAACTACGATACATTGCGAAGGCGATTACCGCGATGCACGATGAAGGCCGATGTAGATGTCATTACACGATCGAATCTACATACTGCCACCACCAAGCACAGATCCTCATCACTCGTTCGACATGCATTTCAAACGTACACGCAAATTCGTCGCTTCGTTGGTCCGCATCACTTCAGCACGGCCAAATGAGATTACGAATTTGAGAAAACTCCCGATGTTACACGTTGGCGGCTATCGGCAACTCGCACGCTGAGATCGGATGATCTCATGATGTGTCATTGAGATTTCCATGGTTATTTCGGAAACATCAAATGTTTTCACGTAAACGAAATCAGAAAAGTGCCGGATTTCTGAAGTCGCCGGTTTTCTGGATGCCGGATTTTCGAGGTTTTACTGTACATCAGACTCATCTGCTAGAATGTATAAGACCTGCATGGTATATGTATACATGGCTTCAGCTGTCATATTTTTCTTTGGTTGGAAGATTTAAAGCATATTTCTGCGAGGCATTTAATTCACTTACATGGCCACATGCACTGAGCAGTGGCGTAGCCATAAATTTTTTAACCCTTTAACAACCATAACGCCCAAAACTCCCGTATATGCAAAAGACCATAGCTGCCCGAAACGCCTGTCTAGAGTGAGCCAGATTTCCTACCCTTACCTGTTCATTACATTTACACGACCTATGAGGGATCAGCAAGAGTCACCGTCAGTCACCATTGTTGTTACTAAACAAAGAAGTGAAACAACAGACAGTTTCGGGCGTTATGGTATTTAGAGTGACACTAGATTTTAGAGTCATGGTCGTTAAAGGATAAAGGGGGGTCCATGGGTTTGGTTCATTGGTGAAAGCTCCATATATACATATATATCGCTTTAAATTCGTATTAAATGTCCCCTCAAGGGAGGGGGTCCAGACCCGAGGACCACCCCCTGGGCTACGCCTATGGCACTGAGCCAGGTGTTGAAACTACACAAAAATTCCACTTTGTCACCTGATGAAACTTAAATAGTTTGGCAAAATTTATTCAGACTATGCATGTCTTGATGTGAATGCTTAGCATTTATTATCTACAGCATTTTAGAATAAAATAAGTTCATTTGTGCCTGTGCCATGTTGGGTACAAAACTTTTTGTTAAAGTCATGGGGCTTATTTCACGATTCATTTCACTCTCACATTTGCTTTAAAGGTTGCGAGCTTGCACAACACAATTCTCCATGGTCAGTAGAACATGAGTAACTTAAGGTTTGATTTGTAGACGTTTGGTTCAATCAATTATTTGTTACAGCTTATGCCAAATGAACAGTGTCGAAAAGAAAATTCTCAGCTCAATGAGGGTGTTTATGTATGGTTTCAATTTGGTCACCACACATAATTTCAAACACATTATGATTGATTCTGTTGTTCGAAATTAATCATAAAACTGTATAACCTCAGTCTGCTAGAACGGTATATGTATACAGGGCTTCAGCTATCATATTTTTTATCAGAACCAAGGCAACATCTTTATTCTTTGACAACAGTGAAAAAATCATTAATGTCTGAATTGTGATTGTTGGATTCCACAATAAAACTCAAATATAATAAAGGGAATACACAAAACTCAGGAACACTGTTGACAATCCTACTGCTGATCACATCTCGACGAGAAGCTAAAGTGGTGAGGAATGAAATCACATATTGTTGTATCCATTTGTGCTTGACAGAAAGATTTCTCGAAATACCGGCACACTAAATACAAATCAAGAACAGACAGTTGGTGCACTAACGACACATTTTATAACATTTACACGAAAACAGCTAACATCGATTCGATCAGCTCGCACACTCAGAGCACTTCAACTCGCTGCAACTCACAACAGCTTCCGAAACCAAAAGTAAAAGGTCAGAAAGCCAACAGAAACTTGTTGCCAGACATAGATTAACAAACATTGCAATAAAATCACAGAGATTTACATCAGGACCACTTAGCGGATAAACGTAAACACAGTCATTTCTTTACAGCGATAGAGCTGTTGTCTTTGAATCTACAGACAAACCTGCAAGATGGCTTTCTTTTAAATTGAAAAGGTACAATGCAGGGCTGTAAAATTTTCAAAATTGTAACATCCCTAGTCGAGCAAGTTCTCCAGTGCTTAAAATACATGCCCCCCCCCTCCACATTATACGTGTACTGTACTATTTTTTCTAATCATTTTAGAAAAAATATACAAAACAAAGAAATTTTATTGTATATCATAAATTTTACTCTAGCAATAAAATTGAACTCACCTATATTTAGCATTTTCAATTATTGTACCCAGCAGTGAAATATGTGATCACTTATAGATGACTCCAAGTTAAACCAGTCCAAAATGTAAAATTTTTGAAAATTGTTACATTTAATTGTTTTTAAATGTAGCATTTTCCTTCTTAGTTATAGGGAAAAAAGGAATTTTTGTGTCTATGATGCCTATCACAAACCTGAGGCATTTTTGTGCCTATCCCGAGCCTGAGGTTTACAAGAGGCATTTTTTTATGTCTATGAGCCTATCACAAATGACAATAACTGTCAACCTAATTACTCAATTGAGCTTTTATTGGGGTCATTTGAAAGATTATTACACGAGCTTTCTTTTGAGATATCACACAATCACATTATGTAAAATTTAGTTTTCAAAGTTATCTATCTTGACTTTTAATCTCACAAAACACACCACATTAATTTTATTAAACAAAGCAGAGGAAGGAAGCAACTTAGTAGTACAACAATTGACTGGGAAATAAAAACAAACTATTATTTCTTTTTAACATGCACAGAGCTAGATCTTTTACATGCTTGATCAGGCAAGTAGAAAAAGAAATATATGCCACAGGCATGTTAGGCAAAATTTTTGAGCTCTGGTGTAATGTATATTTTGTATGTTAGCAGACTAACAATCTTATCGTGATTTTCAAGATCTACTTTCATTTTCAAATAAGCTATTAATAGATAAAGACAGTTTGGAAAAAGAACTTTATTTTCTTAAACGTGTTGCAGCACAGCATAGATACAATCATTCCATTATAGACAAGGCTCTAACAAAATTCCGGAAACCGAAGACTATTTCCACGTTAACTCCTGTGATGAGCCCATTGCGAGAGAATTTTGCCATTATTCCATTTTCCCGTGACATTGCCTTCAAAATTTCAAAAATTCTCAAAACCTTTAATTTTAAGGTGATTTTTAAACCCATAAACAAAATGAGATTTTTAGGACCAAAGGACTATGTTGTAGACAAAAACTTGTGGGGAATTTATCAAATTCCATGTGAATGTGGCGTTTCATATATAGGACAGACCCGTAGAGCCTTGCGTTTTCGATTGAAGGAGCACAAGACCTATATTCGAAACTGTGACCTAAAGAAGTCATCGATGGCTAAACATTGTTACGAAAAGGACCATAAATTTCTCTTTGAAGAAGCAAAACTAATTGACAAGCCAGATTCAACCACCAAACTTGATATTTTGGAAGCTTTCCATATGTATCAGAAGTATTCGCAACTTGTTAATGACATGGCATCCACGCCATTTCTATCAAGCGCGTGGAAGCATCTAACCAAAACACGTGACTGTAAACACCATTTATGATGTCATATACAATTTTAATATTTACGTACCATTCGTTATGATGAAGCTATGTCAATACCCAGAGAAACCATGGTCGGCTTGAAAAAATAAGCATTTGTGACAACTACGTTGTATTATCTTAATCTATATGGGAGGTATAATCGTCACAAGACTGTAGTCTTTGAGATAAAGAAGCTATTAATGTTACTTGAACCTTTATGGTTCAGGGTTGTGCCTCGATTTTCAAGTACATAGGATGTGGTAGTGTAAGTACACGACTGTTTTTTATCAGTATGTATGACACAAGTTGGCAAAAATAAACTGTAGAAGCCCACACTACAAGATATGTAGTGTACCTCACTTGTGTTGAGGTAGTCACTTTACTTTTGTTAAAATGTTAGCTTTAAGTTAATTTTTCTGTCTTAACCCAGGCAGTTATAATTTTTGGTAGAGAAAAATTGTTGGAGATGCATCTGCAGTTAAGTTCAGGCTTCTTTCCAGGAAACAAGTAAAGAACCATCACTTTCAGTTACTCTGTCTTATGATAAAATGTTAAAGTAAGTGATTTACATATAACAGTAGCACTGGGCTAAAATCTGCATCGTCTAGGTTCTTTGGGGTGAACCACTGGTGTGCAAGTTTTATCTGCATTATACTTAGATTTACACCCTGGCACAAAACTTTTCTGTGCCCTCTAAAAGGACGAGGAAAGAAGGACAACGCACAATATAAAAAACAACAGATTATTAAAAGATAGCCATGCATGGAAAAATGCTTAGTCTTGGAATATACCTATGCTTACAGAAAAGGAATGAACAAAATCAGGTGAAGAAAAAATTTGGTTCCGTAAGTGAAATGTATATGACTGACAACTTAATCATGTCATAGCAAAGTAATTGATGACCTTAAAATGCTCACTACTTTGTAAAATATGTGTATGAAAAACATGAAATCTTAGAATGACAAACATTTGCAAGGACTGGAAACCCGCGGACCCACATGCTGATTTCAAATCGCGATGCAATTTTAATATGAAATTTTTAAGTGATACTTGATTAAAAGCCATTTGCATAACAGTGTCATACATGCTACTTACCTTACTCAAATGAAAATTGCCCTAATATGAATCCAAAATACAAGCAGAAATCGACCGACAACAACACAAACGAACGCAAACCTTGGCGTACATACTAGGTGGCCACGTGACCCCAGTTTCTAGCTGCGCCCCTTAAACGAAATCCTGAATTTCTGGGTAGCGTGTGATTGGTCTAGAGAGCGTAATCGCGCATTCCATGTCGAAATGCAATTCACGCAGCTGGCGTGTATATAGACATTCTGTGTATTACTAGAACGATCGAGCTATTTCAGTCAATCACGACGACGATAGCGAATTGGTGACGATTTTTGGTGCGTGGGGCTTCACCTGCTGCTAGTGCTGGGAAAACCCAGGAAATTTTTTTTTTATTTTGATTGGAGGTTTAAAAATGTGCTCACTGAAACTTTTTTTTTATTGAAGGTTTAAATGATGATTTATTGGACCTGGTGGTACAAAGACATACAGGCAGACATAAACAGGAGACAGAAATTACACAGCAACAAGAACAAATCATACATGCTTGACAGTATGCCAAATGATCAATGTACACAGATATAGACAGTGGTGATCATGTAACACATTGTGAACAAATATACATCAAACATGTATTTTACAGTATGCCAAATGACCAATTACATAGATAACCAGTGTTGAACAAGTAACATATTGAGAGCCAGTGTCGAAAGACAAACATCCATGCCTCACCGGGATTCGAACCCGGACCCAACTATGGCGAATGATTAAAAGCCTGCGCCAGCCGGGGCGGCAAACCTGGGGGATGTCCATCGTGCAGTTTTGTGTCAATTGTTCCTAGGATTTTCCTCGTGTTTCAAGTATGGAGTTAGCCAAAATTTTCCGGAGAGATTTCACTATGCAATTGAATGCATCAATGAAGAGTTAGTAGGAAAAGTGGATTTGAAATCAATGGAAGATATAGCGTGGTGATGAATAAAAACATTAACAACATGGTTATCGAAGAAGCAGAAAATATTTATAAGGGGGCATTTATTTATACCACACTTACACACCAGAACAACATACAAGATCTTACTTCGAACAACACTATGAATGATTTCTCCCAGACTTTATAATTCTTCACATCAGTGCCTGCATTGTGGCGCCCTTTCTTGATGCGGAGAGAAGACGCAGTCAGATATGCCACATATATAAATAGTTGAGTAGCAGAATTTACTTTCTCGTTAACCACCAGGCAGGGGCGCGCCAAGGGCAGTTGCCGTCTGGGTGCAAGCCCAGATTTGCCGCACCTCATACGAGAATATTTTTTAATTTTTATTCATTTTTACATGAAATAAATATGTTTAACAATATCATTTTTTATTTCTCGTAAAGTAAGAGTTTTCATGATATATACAGTATATACAAGTGCATAACATTGAACATGACGGCCGTCTGTTTAACTACTCTAACCAACTAACTAAAAAATCTCTCATGTGGGTACATATACAAATAAGTTGTTTAAAACTAAAAACAGAATTCGAACTAACTGGTTCTCATATTTAAATTAAAATATTTTTTACATATAAAAATAAGTTGTGTAAAACTAAAAACAGAATTCGAAATAACTGGTCTGTAAATCTTGGTACTCTTATTGCATCAATTTCCCACCTTGTTTCAGAGCACGGTTTTACGGTCATCGCTGGAAGCTTTTTCTTTAAAATTTCCCAAAGGTAAGGTGTTTCAGAAAAGAAAGCATATATTTCTTGAATAATGCTGAAAATTTCTAGACAAATGTTTACCTCGTTATGAACGACCAGATTTAAAGTATGAGCCGCTAAAAGTGCATAAAATGCATCAGAGTTTTAGATTTAAAAAATATGTTTCTTGAAGTCCACTGTGTTTTTCCTTCATATTGGCCCTATTTCATAGTGCTGGACACGCATATCATGATACTGAAATCTTCAAGATTTAAAAAAAATTAAAAAAAGTTTTTTGTCCATTGTCAGCGGTATCCGGGTAGCATAAAAGCAAACCTTACATTGATACGGGACTGGGGAAATCTCGGCCAATCAGAGGGCGGTATTCAGCTTCAGAGACTACACATATGGGTGGGGCTTATCTTCATGTGTCCCGTGGGATTACTTCTGAGATGCGATTTGAGCGGCTTTGGTTTATGTGATTTCATGTCATTTTCACGTTCGCTGCCTTTCGAATTAAAAAATAAAAGGAATTTACATACATAAACATAATGAAGGCATACACAAACAAATAAATAAATATATAAATACAAAAATATAGAGATAAGTGGAAAGGTAAGGGTTTTTTTTAATTCTGTAACGGTTATTTCATATCTTAGGTAACGATGTGAAATGTAGAATGGGTAAATGTGTAGATTAGCGTCCTAAATTATTTTGTCCGAAAAATATTAGTACCTGGGAAAAGTGCGACGTACAGATTTTAGATTATGGAAATTAATAGCAGATGGTGCAGAAATTTCATGTTTTAAATGTCTTTTAAAGATTTTTATCGTAATATTTACCTATAAGTGCGATGCTGTGGAGAGACGCTGCGGTAGGCCTAACACATCGCTACTGCGACGATGTCAAGCTTTGCTCCTTTGAAAGGAAGATTCGCTGTGGCGTGTGATTTACCCGCGAAGTTCAGCAGCGTACGTTCTTGCCAATGGAGCGAAACATCATATACTCATACGCTATAGAATATAGTTCGTTCATGTTTGTCATTGTTTTTAACGCAGATGTCGCGAAATGTTTCGTTCTTTTACACATGATTCCCTAATTCCAAATGGAAAGTACGAATATGGTTTTCTATTTTGTACAGGAAACTGGAGAAGAATAACTTTTGGTTCTGCTTAGAACGACTTCCATTCGTATCTGATTTGGTGTGCTACTGCAGTTTTTCTTCAATAAAAATTATTCTCTGATTTTAAATCGTTTTCTATTGAATTATATAATGAATATTTTTACTAGAAAAATAAACGTGCCAAGTAGCATTACGATTTCTCACAGTAAAACGTTTTCTTAACTTCTTCCACGTCACTAACATTAATTTGTCAACTCTAAAATTTGACTGAGGCGTCCTGCCGCCCCCAGAAGCTGACGTCCGGGTGCTTCGCACCCATTGGACCCCGCTCGGCGCGTCCCTGCCTCGAAGTCAGAAAAACGAGAAAGTCAAACCCATCAGGGGAGAGGTTTGTGTGCATGTAAGTAACGTTTTGAAATATGCTCAACCTCATTTAAATTTAATATATTTTACTGACTTAAAATTACATTTACTTTAACTCTCGTCTGAAATTAATAGAAAAACTCCCTATCATACACCTATATTATAGCATTTGGGGTCAAAATGACCCCACGTTGCTACAGCGTATTTTTCAAACAAATGCACTTAAACCGGTAAGCTTTTTCATTCATTTTTCCTGAATGAAAAAGTTACCGGTTTAAATTTTGTAAAACGACTTAGTGAAAATTTGATAAAAACAAAATTAGAACGACGACTGTGGGGACTGCGCATCAACAAAACTAGTGCCACTTTTATTTAAATGGCATATTTCAGGTTATACACTTTTATTCATAAATATTATTTTGTGTGTGTGTGTGTGTGTGTGTGTGTGTGTGTGTGTGTGCGTGTACGTGTTTTTTTTATCGTTTCAATGTAAAATATTGATTTTTAAGTATCACAAATAGTTGCATTTGCTCTAGAAAAACTTTTGTTTAATTTCCGTTGTAATTGATTTCATTTATAGCAGAATATGTAAAATTCCCATAATCAAATTTTCAATCCAATTGCACTTTCACAATAAAACTTATTTTTCTTAAAATGTTGGGGCCATTTCGACTCCACGTTGTTAAACGTTAGCATTTCTCACGTCAGCTAAAGACTAAAACACGTTAATTGCCAAATTTAATTTAACTCGTACTTGGCGATCTGGCCCAGGACGCCACAATCGAGATAACTCGCAAAGCTTTTATTACGAGTTTCGGCGATGAATATATACAATAATTTGGGTTTTGAATAATTTAACATGCCTAACTCCAATTGGCGTTGGAGACCCATTTACCCAAATAAGCCTTGACAGATTCTACTACCCAACTATTTATCAGTGCCCTATATTCCTATATTCGAGGCTAGCTAGCTAGACTAGCTGCGAATAAAAGTCAATTATCAACGGTATTAAGATACGTCGATTCTTTCTCTGCGAAAAACAAACAAAAAAAAACACGTACGGATTCGCTTCTTTTGACTAAGAGAATCAGTCTTACGAGCGAGAATCACCAATGGTCCTAACGCAAACCGCTGTCATCGTAACGCAAACATCTCTACCCCAGTCTTCGCGGTTCTGATTCGAAGATCTTCAAGATAGGATCGCCTGCTAGCGTTTCCATGACAACATGAATGCGCGGATGAAAAGTGAATGGGCTATTGCTTTGGGCAATGGTTCGCTCAGAAAAGAGAAGACTTTGGACTACTCTAGTCACTGGCATGCTCTCGATTGTAATAGCACGTGTTTTGCGAGAGTTGTTTCAGTTTGTGTGAAGTGTCAATGAATTAAAATCAGTGATATCATATCTTAAATTCGTGGGTTTGTTGGATTCGAACTGTTTTGATAAATTTTGTGAAAGCTTCCCTGAACACCTACTGCCAGAATTTAAAGCATTCTAGTGCTTCAAATTTTGATACAGCTCGACTAAAAAATGAACTGACTGTGTTTTTTTCCTTTGATGAACACAGAAAGAAATCAATAAGAGACATTACTTGTTTTTATTGGACATAGTTGGGTTTAGTGAGATGTACAAATTAGCAGACCTAATATTAAAGTTTCTATCAACAACTGCAACTGCCAAAATAAAATTTTCTGTATTAAAAAGAATCAAGATATATCTTAGAGCCACACAAGGACATGTACATTTCAGAAACTTCGTTGTTTTGTCAATGGAGAAAGCATTCTTTTTAAATATGAAAAAGTACTCGGAAGAACCTTTTTATGAAAATATAACACTCAAGTTCACACAAAAGGAAAGAATGGAGCTAATGTACAAATAAAGTATTCAGAAGAAGAATGGAGCTAATGTACAAATAAAGTATTCAGAAGAGGAATGGAGCTAATGTACAATAAAGTATTCAGAAGAAGAATGGAGCTAATGTACAAATAAAGTATTCAGAAGAAGAATGGAGTCCATGTACAAATAAGTGTTCAAATCCTAATCCTCATAATTACTTGGTATCACGTTAGCAATAGCATGTAATTAAAATTTAGAATTTTTTTTGTATTTCTATTCCTTAACAATTAAAAATTAAACTTCGCAATTTTAAAAAAACAGTACGGGGGGGGGGGGGGGGCAGCCCAAGTCTCGGACCCAAGAGACGCCAGTGCTATTTATATACTGTGAGGGCGTCACAATGCAGGCACTGATGTGAAGAATTATAAAGTCTGTGCGAAATCATCTCATCGGCAAGTGTTGTTCGAACTAAGATCTCGTATGTTATTCTGGTGTGTGAGTGTGGTATAAATAAATGTCCCCTTGTAAATATTTTCTGCCTCTTCGATAATAATAGTGTTAATGTTTTAATTCATCGCCATGCTATATCATCCATTGATTTCAAATCCACTCTTCCTACTAGCTCTTCATTGCTGCACTCAGTTGCATAGTGAAATCTCTCCTGAAAGTTTTCGCTAACTCTATACCTGAAACACGCGGAAAATCCAAGGAACAATTGACACCAAACAGCACGATGGACACCCCGTGGGTTTTCCCAGCGCTAGCATAGTAGCATCAGGTGAAGTCCCTTAGAGAAGTCCCCTCTACCAAAAATCGTCACCAATCGAGATAACGTTTTTACCGGGCCCAAGCACAGACAGAAATTGCCGCCCCGGTGGCGCAGTGGTCTAAGACGTTGGCCCCTGATCATTCGTCCGTAAGGGGTCCGGGTTCGAATCCCGGTCAGGCATGGATGTTGTGTTTGTCTTACGGCACTGGCTCTCTCCCTTCCCTGGAACCAGTGACCCTAAATTAGGGACGGGCGACTGCTTATAGCCCATTGAGTTGCTCACGGTGGTCGTTAAACCTCCAATCAAAACAAAAAAAAAACAGACAGAAATTCTGGGTTGTGTTGTGACGTCCCACAAAGGATCCTACTTGCAGCGTTTGTTGTTGAAGGCTTGTGTTTGTTTGTGTCTGTCGATTTCTGCTTGTAGTTTTATAATACGGAATTTTTACTTCAGCACGGTAAGTAGTAATACGTATGACACTATTGTCCTCATGGTTTGTAGTCAAGTATGACTTTAGAATTTCGAATTAAAATTGTATCGCGATTTTAAAACAGCATGTCAGTCCGCTGATTTCCAAGACTTGCAAATGTTTGTCGTTCTAAAATTTCATGTTTTCATACACATATTTTTCAAATTAGTGAACATTTTACGGCCATCAATTATTTCGCTATGACATGATCAAGTTGTTAGTCATACATTTTATTTACGGAACCAAATTTTTTTCACCTGATGTTCATTCCATTTTTCTGTAAGGCATAGGTATGTTCTAAGCCTAAGTATTTTTCCATGCATGGCTGTCTTTGAATAATCTGTTGTGTTTTTTTATATTATGCATTGTTAAGTACTTGTTTCTTCTTGCTTTTAGAGGGAACAGAAGAGTTGTGTACCAATGTGTAAATTTAAGTACAGTGCAGATAAAACTTGCACACCAGTATTTTTTCCCTCAAGAATGAACATGGATGAAGATTTTAGCCCCAGTGCTACTGCTATTATATATGTAAATCACTTAAGTGAGCATTTTGTCATAAGAAAAGACAAAGTAACTCAAACTGGTGGTTCTTTACTTGTGGTTCCTAGGAAGAAGCCTGGACTTACCACAGATGCTTCTCCAACAATTTTTCTCTACCAAAAATTAATTAAACCCAAAAATTAAAACTCTGTCTATGCTGAGGCAGAAAATTTAACTTAAAGCTAACATTTTTAACAGAACAAGTTAAATTTACCACCTCAACACGTTAGGTACATTACATATATTGTAGTGTGGGCTTCTACCGTTTATTTTTGCCATACTGTGTCATACACACTGATAAAAAACAGGGATGTGCTTACACTACTACATCCTATGTACTTGAAAAACCAGGCACAGCCCTAAACCATAAAGGTTTGAGTAACATTAATAGCTTATTTGAAAAAGAATGTAGATTTTGAAAAGCATGATAAGATTGTTATCCTGCTAATGGACAAAATATGCATTACACCAGAACTCAAACATTTTATTGTTTAACACATCTAGGGCATGCATTTTTCCCCGTATATGCTTGTTCAAGCGTACATGTTAGAAAGAAATGTTTTTTTTTATTTCCCAGTCAATTGTACACTGGCGTGCAAAAATTAAGGACGAGACGGTTTTTCAAATATAACGTCGTGCAGAAGTGCTCCACATCGACTCAAATCATACCATAAGATCCCCAAGATGTAAGAATATGGGACAAGTGAGCAAAACCGTCCAAACAAGGAATCCAAAGGATACAAAGGCACTTTATTGAAAAGGTAGCTTCGAGCACAACTGGACAGAAGACAGAAACGTCCATGTGACAGGCGGCTGCCAAGAAAAATCCAGTCTTTAGTAGGGGATATGATCATCCATGACTGCGTTGCAGGATTTACAACGTCTGTCCATGCTGAGGACGATGTTGTCAAGGAGCTGTTGAGGCATCGCTGCCCATTCCTCTTGTAGCGCCAATCGCAGCTGCAGAATCGTTGCCGGCGGCGTGCTGCCAAGCGTCTCCCGAGAAGGTTCCACACGTGTTCGATTAGATTTAGGTCCGGGGACCTTGCGGGCCAATCCATGCGTTGAATATCTTCACTCTCCAACAGCTCTGCGACAGCCACTGTACGATGAGGTGTAACGTTGTCGTCCGTGAAGAGGAACTCAGGACCCACAGCACCTCTAAACAGACGCACGTGAGACAGGAGAACCTCGGTACAATAGCGGACACCAGTGACTGAACCTACTTGGAAGATGTGGAGGTCAGTACTGCTACCAGCATGATACTTCCCCAAACGAGAACTCCACCACCTCCAAACAACCGGTCCCTTTCGATGATGTTGGAGGTGTCATTGCGTGTTCCCTGCTCTTTTCAGATGTGTATACGTCCAGAATCTCTCGTCAGACTAAATCGGCTCTCATCCGTTAAGAGAATTCGACCCCATTGCTGATGTGTCCAGTTCTTGTGTTCCTGGCATCACAGAAACCGCCGTCTCCGATGAGCAGGCGTTAATGGCCCACACCGTACTTGTCGTCGTGCAAATAGACCACCTTTGTGCAGCCTCGTGGCCACGGTAAAACGCGATAACGGACGTCCAGTTGTCTGTTGCATGTGCCTTGCAATTTCTCCCGCTGTCTGCCATTTGTCTCTTCTCGCCTGTTGGACAATATACCGGTCATCTGCCGCCGTGGTTGCTCGTGGATGACCACTGCTAAACTCTCGGACAGATGTTCCTGTCGTTTGAAATGCTCTCTAAGCTTGTGAAACGATGCTGTGAGCGATCCCGAACTCCTCGGCCACACTAGTCACACTTCGACCTTCTTCCAACTTCCCAATGACGCGACCTCGGGTAAAGTCATCCAGATGTCGTCTACTGGATTGCCTGTTGGCCATATCACACGGTGGCAGCAACTCGACGTCGTTTAAACAGATGTACACCATGCAATAGCTTTCACCGAATTGCTGAGCGTACACCATGCAATAGCTTTCACCGAATTGCTGAGCGTACACCACCCGTGTGCTTTATACCCTTCCGACACTCCCCCTCCCTACATCATGCTGCATATATGCGCATGCCCTGCCGTACCGGACCCTAGTCCATCTCCTGAGTGGTATTTCGGTCCGTTCTGCCTGCTCGTTCCGCTGTTATGCTAATTTCTCCTCTTCGTCCTTAATTTTTGTACACCAGTGTACTTACTTAGATGCTTTCTCTATCTGCTTTGTTTAATAAAATTAATGTGGTGCGTTTTGAGAGATTTTTTTGAGATATCACACAATCCCATAATGTGATTTGTGCGATATCTCATGTAATAAGCTTTCAGATGGTCCCATTATAAGCTCAGTTGACTAATTAGGTTGACATTTATTTTCATTTGTGATAGGCTCATAAATACAAAAATGCCTTTGTAAACCTCAGGCATGTGATAGGCATCATTGACACAAAAATGCCTCTTATTGTAAAGCTAGATACACAATTGCCTCTTTTTGTAAACCTACAGAAGGAAAATGTTACATTAAAAAAAAATGTAACAATTTAAAAAAATGTTACACTTAGGACTGATTTGACTTAGAGTGACCCATAGGCGATCACATATTTCACCGCTGGGTGCAATTATTGAAATGTGGTGACATATAGGCGAGTTCAAATTTCATTGCTGGGGGACACATCAAGGCATGCATAGTCTGAATAAATTTTGCCAACCTATTTAAAATTTATCAGATTACAAAGTGGTATCTTTGTGTCATTTCAGCACCTGGCCAGTGCATGTGGTCACTTAAGTGAATTAAATGCCTTGCATAAATATGCTTTAAATCTTCCAACCAAAGAGAGACATGTTGTCTAAAGAGCCTAATTTCACTCTTAAATTCACTGACAGTACAAAACATTTTAAAATACCTACACTGTTCTGTGAAGCTTTCAATACATGTGGTAAAGTAACAAAGGCAACATTTTCTTCTTTAAATCTATATTGCTGGTTATGTAGCCCATAAGGTAAGCCAACATATAAAATGTCCTTAGTGCAAACTAATGTTAACATGTGATAGAAATTGTTAACCTGAAAGCTCAAATCAGGAGGTTTGTCAGTACATACAGCTTACTGACAGAGTTTACTAAAATGTCCCCAATAATTCATAGTGAATATTGTAACACATTCCCTTTAGAATTTTTCAGCAATTGTTTAAAAAAATGAAACAAATATAAGTCTGTTTCAGAGATAAATTAAATGTAAGTCTGCTTCAAAGTTTTTGCTTATAAGCAAAAACTTTGAAGCAGACTTTGAGGCAAGGAAATTTAAAGCAATTAATTGCTCAGTTAGATTTCAAAAAATTAAATTTTGTTGATGTACTTCCAAGGGGAAAATGTAGTTGTGGAGCTGACTGTGCAGTGTTCATAAAAGCAAATGGCTTTCTGTTGTAACTACCTCATGTTTTTCTGAATAACTACGATAAGATATGGAATGACAGGCAGAACCCAACAAGAAACAAAGTAAAACTATCAACCTTGAATTCTTTGTAGATAATATCAGCTAGTCCTGTGGCTGGTGCATTCTGATGTGTTCGTTTCAGTTGTCTGAAAATTAATTTTTCAGTGTGATACTAAATTTACGCCTGCTTGGGTGTAAATGTGTACATCCGCAAATAAACATTTGATCTGTAGTATACAAATTTCAATAAAAGCATTGTCATACTGCAGTATTTTTGGCTTATTTATAAGCTAAAATTACTGCAGCATGAAAGTGCTTCAGTAAAAAAAATCTAAGGTTTGAAAAGAAGCTGCCTAAAATTGGTACTGATGGAATTTTTATTTAATAATATGTTCTCTTTTTATATACATTGGCGGAAAGTGAAAAAAGAACACCAAGAAGGAGACGTCTGATACCAACGAAATTTATACAGCAGAATAACGGAATACAGAGGATAACGTGATCAAAACATTATGGCAAAATACGGCAGTATTTGCTGGTAAATTGAAAAATAACATTTCCATGTAACATGGTTAGTACGAGGTTGAACCACCATGAACTGCGTCACACTGTGCAATTCTGGCATGGAGTCTGTCGTACAGATGTTGGATGTAAGTTTGGGGTATTGAGTCCCAAGCATCCTCAACCTGGACGCGTAAATCGGGTATGGTCGTGGCTGGCAGTGCAGACCGGATAAGTCGTTGTCCCATAAAATCCCACACGTGCTCAATGGGGGACAAATTCGGTGAACGTGCAGGTCATGGAAGTTGTCTCACACCCTGAAGTGCATGTTGCGTTGCACGTGCCGTGTGTGGGCGTGCATTTTCTTGTTGGAAAACACCACGATGGACCGACCTTACAAATGGCACAACAACGGGCTGAATGATGTTGTTGATGTAGGAAGTGCTGTTTAACGTACCCGGTACAAACACTAGTTGTGTACGGGAGTGATAGCTGATCGCTCCCCACACCAGGAGACCAGGTGTAGGCCCTGCGTGTCGCTGGCGGATGCAAGAAGGGTGGAGACGCTCCCATGTGCGTCTGCGAACACGCATACGGACATCGATGGCTCCCAAGTAGAATCTGCTTTCATCGCTGAACACGACAGATCGCCATTGCGTTCTCCAGTGCAGACGCTGGCGACACCACTGCAGCCGTTCCTGACGGTGGGCTGGAGTCAGAGGTACACATTTCAGAGGCACACGTGCACGTAGTCCTGCATCCAGTAGACGGTTGCAGATTGTTCGCACAGTCACCTCAGGTGCAACGGCAGCTCGGATTTGCGTCGCACTGGATGTTCTGCTTGACAACGCCGCTCTTCTTATGCGTCGATTGGTCCGTTCGTCAGTCCGTCTGTCACTCCCGGTTCCACGTCGTCTCGTGTGTGAATGTTCCTCGAATCATCTACGCCACCATCGTACCACCACCTATACTTCCCGTCCAATTCGCTCCGCAATACGACGATACGACCACCTGGCCTCGCGGAGGCCGACTAGACGACCTCGCTCAAAGTCCGCTAACTGCTGAAATCGTACACGTCTTCCATGTCCAGGCATTGCAGCTTCTTCAGAGTCTTCGCACGTGTCCGTACGACGACGACTGATTACATTCACTTCGCCGTACTCCTTAAATACCACCGACGATAATTTGCATATTATGCCGTGCTGTGGCGTAAACGCTCACCGGTTAGTCCCGAAATTAACATTACACCTACGTAAACTCGACCGCATTAACATATGCAAATTTCATGATCGTCCGCCAATTCCTTCTTGGTGTTCTTTTTTCACTTTCCGCCAGTGTATATATCAAAATGTGTGTGCGATTTTTGAACAGTATGTGTTTGGTTTGAGGTAATTTAAAAGTAACTGAAATTGTAAGCTTAGTGATGTGTGCAAAAATATGTCGGTAAAACAAAGAAAACTTCTTATGTTTGCCATATTCTGTGTATGTATATAAAACTCTTGCAGTGGGTGCGATTCCAAATACTATGCTTTTATCTTCAATAGAATTTATTCTTTTCAAGAGCTGCTAAAAACTGTACTTACAATCTGTGAAAAAAACAGTGCTCAACAAGTATCATAAATACTAATTTTTTTGCATGCACAAAAACATTTCTCTGAAAAATTATAAACACCAAGAAGTGGTTGTGTAAAAGATAATAGCAGAGCAAGAAAACTCAGACCATTTTATTTAAACAAAACAAGGAATTTGAAGGCATTAGGATTCCTTTTGCCCCAGATTATGTGTTATAGCATACTTTGTAATGCATATTATATTTCTGTGGAAAATTTTCAGAGATAATTAGGAAAGTTAGGTATTTAGAGGGTTGTTATATGCATAGCTTCTCCACTTTTGCTTACTGTATATCAATTTATGCTGCCATATGGTATAAATCTTGCAACATTAAAACCTCTTTTTTTGCCTTAAGTGCAGTTCACATGTAATGCTTCAAATATTGCTTACACACGTGCATGTTCCAATGTATAATAATACCTGCACAGTTATACCAACATATTATAAATGGCTTGCAGGCATTTCCATACAGAAACCACATGCAGTTTGTAATCAAGCAATGTTTTAATCTAACAATGCTTGTATGTACCAAGCATTTTTGACAATATTGCCATAACTCAGCACATTAGTGTAGCTTTGTTCAATTAATATTGTGAGGCAAAAGTAATCATCCCACTTAAAATAAGATTTTTTTATCATAAATAAAGTAGAAGCTCATTGAATTCATTGCAGGCTGCTATATGTCACAGGCTTGTGCAGCAGAACTTGGGGAGGGGTGTGTAGGTGTCTTAGAAAATGCAATCGAAAGAGCAAGAATTTGTGAATACAACTGTTGGATGTTATTCATACAAAACAATTAAATTTCCACAAATAAATTAAATACCATTTTTGTTTCTACTGTTTTTTGTTTATTACTTTTACACTGCCTTGTAAAACGAGGGTCATGCATTTCAGCAATAGAAACAAAACAAAAAAGTCCTGATATTTGGTTGTGATGTTAATATTACTGTGCTGATATCAAATTTATTTAAAGCCTCTTTGTAATTTCTTTGAAACTGAGGTTTTTGTCTAACCAGTAAGCCAAAGTGTTTGCTATATTTACCTTCATTTAATTGCTCACAGTTATTGTTCTAATTATCTCATTTATTCAAGTCTTGTGTAACTAGAGATACGATTGAATCCTCATTAGAACATAATAACTCTTTGGATGCATTATTCTATAGCTTACAATGTGATTGATTAGCCTGTAGCGTGTGCTGTTTTGTACTTTAGCATAAATCCCTTGTACCTAATACTTTGGAAATTAATTTTTTGCGTGTCTGATCCCTCTGGTATTCTTGCTGTGTATCCACCAGTGGCGGCCCGTCAGATGAGGCAAGTGAGGCGCTGCCTCACCTTAAATTCCGCAGAATGAGAAGTGAAAAAAAAAAAAAAAAAAAACCTTCTGTCAGTAACAAAGATATAAGAACTTTGCAGGATAAATGAAACACTGAAATTCACATTGTGATTCATGAATTAGGTTAAAGAAAGGCTTTCGAGAAGAGGAATGAATCATTATTTTTGCAAAGCAGCTGCATGTTTTAAGCGCTTAGAGGCGACCGGCTGAATCGTCTCGATGAGAAGCCGGTTTTGGGACCTGGGGATCAGAGAAGAGCCCTACAGAGTGAACCCCCACCCCCGCGGTCCGAGGTCTACCTAAAGAGGTGCCGGACTTCCAGTAAGAGAAAGGAAATTTCTGAGGCGACCCTCCATTTCGCTTAAACTGGAATCGCATCTCCGCTGTTATTGGAGAACCCAAGGATTGTGTATCCAATGGGCGCGGGAAAATGAGCAGATGACCCTTGTGAAAAGTGGTTTCACAGGCGATGACGCCGTTCGCCTCTATGCGCTTTGGAGTACGAAGCTACGTAGCTTTAACTATTCGTCAGGGTGTATTTGAATCTAACTTTTTGTAGTGTGTTTTCAATCCTCTCTTCTGCGGGTGTTTGCTAGTTCATAGTAATGTTGAGTTTTTCTTTTTTTATTTTGTTATTGTTACTAAACAGCATATTTTGATTTTGGTTGGAAAATATGAATGGCCCAACAAACGACGTGATTTGTGTTCTGGAAGAAATTCCTTTTAAACACTGGAAAGATTATGATAAAAGGGATGTTCTCATATCTGGAAGACCGACACCTATAATAAGTTCAATATCTAAAGATAAGAAGTGCGGCAAATCGTTTAGGTCTTTCAGTAAATCATGGTACGAGATTTTTCCCTGGCTTTCTGGTAGCTATTACAAGCAAACTCTCTTTTGCTGGCCATGTTTACTTTTGAGCAATAAGAAAAATGTGTGGAATACAACGGGTTATTTTGATCTAAAAACTTTTCTCGTAGTGCAAAATTGCACGAAAGCTCTAAAGAGCATAAAACTAACTACGTAGGTCTAAAACGAATGGAAAAAAACAAACACTATTTCTGATATTCTGATATGCTCAAAGAAAATGCTGCTCTTCATAAAGTCAAGTTTAATGAAAAGGTCAGACTAAATAGGCTTTTTATGGAACATATAATCGATTTAGTTGTCGTTCTAAGCAAGCAAGAACTGCCTTTTCGAGGACATGATGAAACTATTTCCTCATTAAATAAAGGTAATTTCAAGGAAATGTTCCAAATGTTATTTCGTAGGAGCACCCCAGAATTAAAAGCACATTTTGAAGAAATACGAAGCTTATTTTCTGGACAATCTAAAACGATACAGAATGATTTAATGGAGTGTATTCATGAATATATAAAAGTCCAAATAAATACCAGATTTGAAGATATGGGAAAGCTCGAGTTTCTGCAGCTAGTTGACAGCTCAAAATACCATAGTTATTCAGAGTCATTTCCATCCAGTGCCCTTAACACTCTCAAGAAAATTTATCCAAACATTTTTACAGACACACAACGACTAAAAAACGAATTAGATTTTTTATATAATGATCACAACTTCAGGGAACTCAGTTTTCAGAAAACCTTGAAAACAATGAAAGAAAACGAGCTGAAAGATGTGTTACCAGAAGCCTACAAATTATTTTCTCTTGTATTGACACTGACGTCAACAAGTTCTGCTGAAAGGAATTTTTTTCTTGTTTGAAGAGAATTAAGACTTACCTCCGTAATACAACGGCACAAGATCGTTTGTCTTCACTCGCTAAAATTTCAATCGAGAAAGAATTGCTGAACCATCTAATGTCCACTCAACCATTTTATGATCTGATCATAGACAAATTTGCAGCCAAAAAGGATCGCAGAATTGAACTTATTTATAAAAAATAAACTGAAAGCATTCTGTTCGAGACCAAAGCAAATTAATATCGTATTCCTCTGTTTTTAATTCCAGGTTTAAATTATTTTATACTTTTTTTATATAGAAATGTGCTTCCTTAGCTTGACTTCTCCTGTACATATAGTTATCACGAGCCTGGACTTCAGTTTGTGACCCGTGCTAAATGCACCTTCACTAATATGCCAATCAAACTGTGACTTTTATTCAAGCTCAAGAAACACTTCGTGAGAAAAAAATTATATTCAAATGATTTACTTTGAATTTTTTAAGAAGTGGATCTCCGACTGGCGTTGGGATGTGAGTGACGCATTGACTAGCTAAAGAAACCACGCAAATTGCGTATTTTTGCTCAAGTGTATTACATAAAAGAATACTGGTGAAATATTTCTTTCTTTGTTGTAAAATTATCGAATAATTGTTTTCATAAAAATATTGTTGCAAAAGTATAGCGTATATTACACACACATATATAGAGAGGTATATGTACATTTTTCCTCTAAAATTTTTGGATTTTTTCGTGAAGAAAGACTCCCCACGCCGTGTTTCATATATTTCTATAATTTTATTCCATTACTGTTGAATAATATTTGTATATAAGGACTAAATGACATGGGATGGAGCCCTAAGGGATGGGGTTAACAGCTGTTAATAGCAAGGCGCCGCCTACCCTGGACCAATGGCTTAACGAGACTTCCGAATCTCAGCGGATTTTAATGATTCAGCCGACTCGAACCCAGACTTCAAAGATATCCAATGGGGGATACTGCCTTTGACATGAAACTTTTTGAAGGGGGGGGGGTTCTGCACTTCTGCTGTATAACTGTGTATAAGTACATATAACAAATTTTTTTTGGGGGGGGGCGCTTCGACAAATATTTTCGTATTGGTACGTACGCACATCTTGAATATTAATACAAAATGAAGCTAATTTAATAACATGAAGAAAATGCAATAAATTATAGTTGTTTTAATAAAAATTTAATAAAGCAACTTCTTTGGCCGCTTTGCTTTACTTTCTCTTCTATTATCAAGAAATTACATTGCTTTCCGAGTTATATAAAAATCAAAGAATTTAAATAGGGAAATTATCTATAAAACGTACTTAGAAAAAGCTAACTGTCTCGCCTAATAAGGGGGTGCAAACCACGACCTCCCCTGCTACGCCACTGATATATATATATATATATATATATATATATATATATATATATATATATATATATATATATTCGTATAACGTTATACGAATTTATATATTTTTCTATAACATATGTTTTACTGTTTTACATTTACATCAAGACCGTTCGCCTCACCAGCATTTTACACCACGAGCCGCCACTGGTATCCACGTACCCTTCCCCTTCCTCTTTTTTTTCTGTCATCTCATTAGAACAGTTTGGAGGACAACCTTTCAGGAGGATAAACACATATACATACTGTGGAGCATATTGCAGCCAATGAAGAATGTTACCTGGAGAGTGAACTATTGACTATTTGAATTAAATGTTTTGTAGTGGATTTCTATAAAAAAATGTTCATTACGAATATTTGTTTTAATGGTCTGAATTGCACCGATAAACAAACTGAAATTCAGGCAACAAATACTTTGTGGGTAAGCTTATTTTTATTTTATTTTTTAATTACATTTTTAATGAATGCAGGAAGTTTTACATTAATGTGGGCGTCAACTTCTCAAAAAACTTCTCAAAAAAGTTCTTCACGTTCTAATTTGCTCATTTATTCACATTTGTCTTGTATAACTAGAGATGCAACTGAAACCTCATTAGGATGCAATAATTCATATATATTTTTCCACAATTTGCGATATAATTAGAATGAAAAGAAGCTTGCTTCTAGGCATTTTGGCAACAAAAATGGGGGAAAAACTTTAATGCAGCTGAGCTGAGGTGAAAATATAACAGCATAAAATTTATGAGTATACATGTTGTGTCTATTACTTTAGTGAAAACTTTAGTACTTAACTAAGAAGATGAAATAGGCTATCATAAGCAACAGCTTAAAATTTCGACATTATTTTCGACAATCAAATTTTGGTACTGAAGATGTTACATGTAGGAGAATAAACCAAAGCAGATTCAGTACCATAATCTGATTGAAGAAAATATGAACTATTTTCCTCATGCACCCGAGACTAATTTCTGTGACCATAAAAAATAGGTTAAATGTGAACTAGCATATGGGCTGCTGTCAAGCCGGTGCTGGGTGCCTTGGGAGGGCGGTGGACAAAGGGTGATGAGGGCGCCTTCAAACTTAATAATCGTACGCAGTCACGCGCTCGTGTTTTCATCTCCATAGGCAAAATCTATATAAAATAATGGCATTCTGTTTAACGACTCTCTGTTTAACTAGTGATTTATGGTCCGGGCTCAATTATACCTGATGGTATTTTCCTATGACCATCTGCTTGTATTATGTATGTAGCAGAAACAAATAAAGTGATTGATTGATTGATTGATTGATCTTGGAAAATTTCTGCACCAAATATTTTTAATAATTTTTACTGCCATAAATCTATTTACTTATACTAACAACAACTATTAACAAAAAAAATAGTTAATGAACTTATAAACTTTTTTTATCAGGATTGAAATGATTTTGAGAAACATTAATCTATATAATAAACAAAGAACATGTTGGCATTGTTCAAAGTTCTTGAATAATAATTTTTCCACCAAATTTTCAAATTACAATAGAATAAACTTATTCACAAGAAACACTCTAAAGTTAAAAAAAGCTCAAAAAAGTTGATTGATTAATATAATGAACAATAAACATTCTAGAGTTGTTGAATTATAGAGCGAGCAGTCGCCTCATTTCTGAACTCGATTCACAGAGTTTGCTGATTACGAATCAGGTTCGATGGTATTTAAAATATCTCTCTCAGTGTGCATCAAGACAAACGCTTCAAAGGTTTCATTTGTCATGGATGACCTCAGTCTAGTTTTTATAAGCTTTAATTTGAAGAAAACTCTTTCACAGCTGACCTGCGTTAATGGAATAGTGACATTATAAAGTTCTGTATACGGGAGACTATACATGTTATACTCAACAATCACTCCAAATGCACATTTAATGCATGTATTACACTGATTTTTGGAATTGCATGGTGTAAAAACTATATCCTCTTCGACCTCATCCAAATTTTCTTCAGGGTGTTGGTCACACTGGTCAGATTCAGTCTCTTTAAACGCATCAGTCTTGTAATCTTCATCCATGAATTTCCTACATATGCTAGGCCAAACATTTACAAAGGAAATTATTTCTTCCTTGTTTCCCCTTATCTAATGAAGGAATCAACTCACAAATCTTTTCCAGCGCATTTTTTGGAAGTTCGTCAGGTTTATTGTATTTAAATCTTTTTGGATCGAACAAAGCTATGTCCAAGTACAGATTTTTGTGTTTCACAAATCTATTTTCCATTGTTTGGATAACTGTATCCACAATGCAGTTGAATACTTGGACTCTAAATTCATCTTCAGGTGAAGATTTAACTTTTTCGTCATCACACACTTCCGACACCATCTTCTTGATTTTCCTTTGTCGTTTTCTTCTAAAATCAGTTTCAATGGTTATCTCTTTAAGGAAGTCTCTGTCTGAAGAATGTTCAATCTTTTCTGTAAACTTCAATACGAAGGTCTTGGCTGCACCCATAGTTTCATCAAACCTGTTTCGAATAGCTTTGAGTCTTGAAACAGCTGACTCAACCAACCTCCATGTCTGAGCGTAGTCCAGGTTTTTTGTTTGCAGATAGTCAGACAGTGGTGCTGTAGTCTTGAAAATTTGAAGAAAAATCTTAGCCGTCATTATCGTTTCAAAACTGACGAATTTCTGGAGAAGAGCTGCGGCATCATTTCTGACTTTGACATTAAAGTCCGTTGATGAAGATATCTTAAATAATGCCACTGTTAGCTCGAAGAAAACATATTTAGCTGGTTGAGACTGGGCTTTCTCTGACTGTGATGTCCAGTGGTCAATCCTTCCAAATATCTTAACACTGGCATTGCTTCGACTTCGCTAACGAGTAGCTCCAATAGCTTCCAGCTTATAAGCTGGACTTTCTTCTGTATATTTTTGCTGCCTCTTTAACGATTCCTTCAAGAAAACTTGTATTTCCTGGAGCAGACTGAAAAAGGATATAGTGATGGGCAGTACCTGTTCAGTATCCGAGAGTACTATTTAATACATGGGCGTAGCGCCATGTATGGATGTGATTTGGTATTATGTCTGATAGTTTGGCAGTAAGACCACTGTAGGGTCCACTCATATTTGAAGCACCATCAAAGGAATTTGCCACACAGTCTTTGATAGGTATCTCCACTTCTTTCAGAGTATTACTTAATGAAGTTAATAGCCCCTCAGCCATAGTCGATGTGACACACTTTAAAGATAACAGTCTTTCAAATACTTCATGTCCTTTCACATAGCGGACCACAAACGCACACTGATCGTTGCCTGAAATGTCTATTGTTGTGTCCATTAATATAGAGTATTTCACTGCTTTCTTTACACTTGCGCATATTCTTTCTTTCATTTCTTCTAGAAAGATTTTGATTATTTTCATTACAGTGTTATTACTAAGAAATGTGACGAAACTTCCTCTTCCCGCTACTTTGTTCTTCTTTCCAGTGTCCTTCTCTTTACGTTCTTTTGCCTGATGGAGTTGTTCACTTTTTGCCCTTAGCGTCCAAATGTTTTTTTAACGTTGTGTCATATTTGCGGAGCAGTAATATAATTTCCGGAAAATTACCGTGATTTATTGATTCATCATCAAAAGTGTATGCCTGTTCAGTAGATGCTCGGAAAGCAAGACCTTGTTTTCCTATCACCTTCAAAACATCGACAATGACTTGTACAATATGTCTTCTTTCCAAAACCTCTTGCCTCCTCTTTTGCATTTGATTATTAAAAAGTAGATAATGAGTCAATTTCTTCTGTTTTTCTGCCATGAAAAAAATAACCGATTGTATGTGAGCTTTGGACTTTTCATGCTGTTCTATCCTTTGGTGAACATGTCTCCAATCTTCAAATCCTGAGCAAAAAGCTGAAATTCCACTGCTATAGACTAAACATATAAAACAATACAATTTTTTATTTGCTTCATTGTAAGATAGCCATTGTCTATTAAGTAATTGGCCGTCACTTTGTTTGATGGAAAATATTGCTTTTTTTTTTTCTGTAAAAGGCAAATCTTTTTCTTCGTGTTGACGTGGATGGAAAGAAAAAAAAATCTGATAAATCATTTTCACTGGGCTTTTTAAAGTAATCTTTTGTCTCTGCTGAGGAAACTTCTTCCACAGATTCTATTTCGGATGATAGCAGAGGTGGTTCCAATGTCGGCGTAGGACCTGTTGTATTAAGTTCTTCAGTTTTAGAATCAGAATCAATCGTTGAAGTTTCACGCGCACTACAATTGTGATTTTCTTTTTGATATTCATTAAATGAAGAAATTAAATCTGTGACCGTTTCTTTGCTGCTTAATTGGAAGCTATTTTCATTTTTATTTTAGGATTAGGATAAGTGCTTGAGTGCGGTTTGATATAAAAAGTGGTTATTTTAGAAAAAGCTTTTGCTAATTCATACAATTCCTTAAATCTTTTATCTTTTCTAAATTCATGACCACTCTTCTTTTTTTTTTTTGTAACGTCCATGTTCCACGAAGATCTGAAAGAGAGAAACACAATAATGCAATAACTCTGAGCCTTTTGTATACTGTACTGTTTATTACAGCAAGAAAAAATTTGTTTTGCTTACTTTCATAAAAAAAATAACAATAGAAATAAAATAATATCACAAAATGCCACTAATTATTCTTTTTCGACCATTCTTATTTTAAAAAAGGGAGAAATTTTAGTTTTAATTTTTTTGAAAAGGTCAGAAACGAATGATCAAAAGTTTTGCAAATCCGATAATTTAAAATTAAAAATTAAAAATATGTTATTAAATTTTAAAATATTTTAGAGATTTGAAAGTCTTTGTTGGAATGAAAATGTATTGCTTGAAAAAGCTCGCTCTGGTATTAAATCTCAAACAAGATAAAACTTATTTATCTATATTCCCCTTTAAAAAAATAAAAATAAAATAAATAAATAAATAAATAATCCTTTACGATTACAATTAGGAACTTAATTATTTCGAAAGTAAACTTTTTTAAGAATAAAAATAAATGTGTGATTTTTAAAATGTAAAAGTCTTACCTCTTTAAAGCAGCCGAAGAGTCAGATCACGATTTTCTTTCCTTTCCTTTTTTTTAAGGTGTCGTCCACAAATAAGGAAAACGAAAAATTATAACGTCAAAGAGTTCCACTATATCCAGTGTGCACAAGCTTTAACACAAGAAAGTCACTAACGATATCCGAAAATATCCACTTGTAGAACGTAAACTCTTGTATCACTAAAGGCCCTTTTGACTATCACGAAGTCGGTCTTCTTCACGTTTTCAAACTACTATAAGAACTTCACGGGAAGTAAGCCGTTACAGTAACGATTTCAATAACAAAACTGAGAGAATTTTGAACCTCTTCACTTTAACAAGACTCATTTCATTTTCATTTATTCATTTTTCAGTTGCCACATATTACAGTTCAAAATACAAACTATATAATCAATTACAAAAAATGTAGCAACCAGGAGGAGGAGGGAAAAGGCCGTAAGGCCTGACATAGCCCTCCCACCCCTAGTACTAAAAAGAAAAAAAAAAGACATAAACAACAAAGAACAATACAAAAGATAAGTCAAAGGCATATTGAATATAACTGAAAAATTAAATAAATACATAAGTGTATATACACTGACGGAAAAAAAAAATCCCAACGCCAAGAAGGGGTTGTGTTAAATAAACGACAGTTGGTAGGCGGTGAGAGTACATCTGTAAGATGACGTCTATGCAAATTTCGCGCTCGGCGCATACGTGTGGCGCTAGTAGCGCCCCTCGGAACATGCAAAGCAGGTTTGCTGTAAATACGCGCTGTAACGTTCGTGAGCGTTAGTTATCGCTGAGATTCGACGTAGTGTGTTGATGTTAGTCAAGAATGCCTTTAAGAAGACGAAGAAGCCATTATCAACAGCTCACGGAGTTTGAACGAGGTCGTGTAATAGGGCTACGAGAAGGTGGATTTTCGTTCCGCAATATTGCAGAACGACTTGGAAGGAATGTAGCCACTGTGCATGATTGTTGGCAGCGGTGGTCAAGGGAAGGTACTGCCTCAAGAAGACCGGGTTCCGGCCGGCCACGTGGCACTACTGAAAGGGAAGACCGCCGTGTACGGCGTATGGCCGTGGCGCATCGTACCGCGTCTGCGGCAGCAATTCGAGCTGCAGTTGCCACCACAGGGACACAACAAACTGTTACAAATCGGTTACTTGAAGGACAGCTCCGAGCCAGACGCCCTGTAGCGTGCATTCCACTTACTCCAAACCGCTGCCGTTTGCGACGTCAGTGGTGTCAAGCTAGAGCTCATTGGAGGACGGAGTGGAGATCTGTTGTGTTTTCTGATGAAAGCCGGTTCTGTCTGGGTGCCAGTGATGGCCGTGTGTTGGTTAGAAGGAAGCCAGGTGAGCGCCTGCAACCAACCTGTCTGCGGCCGAGACACACTGGACCTACACCTGGAGTTATGGTCTGGGGTGCAATTTCCTATGACAGCAGGAGCACTCTCGTGGTTATCCCACGCACCCTGACGGCACAGTTGTACGTCGGTCTAGTGATTCAACCTGTTGTGCTGCCATTCATGAACAGCATTCCAAGGGGTGTTTTCCAACAGGATAACGCTCGCCTGCATACCGCTGTTGTAACCCAACATGCTCTACAGAGTGTCGACATGTTGCCGTGGCCTGCTAGATCACCAGATCTTTCACCAATCGAGCACGTATGGGACATCGTTGGACAACAACTCCAGCGTAACCCGAAACCAGCATTAACCGTCCCTGTATTGACCGACCAAGTGCAACAGGCATGGAACTCCATCCCACAAACTGACATCCAGCACCTGTACGACACAATGCATGAACGTTTGCGTGCTTGCATTCAACATTCTGGCGGTTACACCGGTTATTAATGTACCAGCATTTCACATTTAAAATGGCTCTTCTCGCGCTTACAATAAGCTGTGATCTTGAAACCTTAATCGATTAAATATGTTACTTATACAAATGTATTGCCGCCATTTCATTCCTCTACAACTATTTTTTCGTGGTGTTGGGATTTTTTTTCCGTCAGTGTAGATGCAAGGTCTATCCATAAGCCGTGAAATCAATTCAGCGACCAGCACAGGTTAACTCAGCACTAATTGAGAGACTTATTAATAAGGTGGTGCTTGAATTTTTTTTTTAAATAGGTCAAAATTGTTAATAGATTTTATGTCACAAGGCAAGGAGTTCCAAAGTTTTGGACCCAAATAATTAATATTCATTTTAATTGTTTCTGTCCGGGGGAAATTAGGTATGAGTGTTGATCGATTCCTAGTTTCATAAGTATAAGTACGAATATTTAATGATATTAAGTCATGGTATAAATCATTTTTTAATTCTTCTGAACATAATTTTACCAAGATTATAGTCAAATAATTGTTTTATTGTAAGTATATTATAGTTATTGGGATTTACTTCTGACCTAAAGGTAAGATTAGGTATAGAATTATTAAGAGTTTTTAGGTCTATTAATCTTATGTATCTATTTTGTAATACCTGTATTTTTTTTAAGTTATATTGTGTTGTTTTCCCCCATGTCAGTATACAGTAATTTATATGTGTTTGTATTAGTGTGTAGTATAACAGTATCATTATTTTAGGGGACAAATTTATCATAATCTTACTAACTACCCTAATGTTTCTAGATAATATATTAGTCAGGTTGTCAATATGCATATTCCATTTCAAATCACTTCAAATCAATACTCCCAAGTAAGAATGACTATTCACAAAATCAATTTTAGCTCCATTCAAGACCACTACGTCACTCATAGATTGTAGTATTTGTAGTTTCGAAAAGATCATAGCCTTGGTCTTGTTTACATTCTGACTACTAACTAACTGAATCAATCGCTTACTGACTGAATGGCTGAATCACAGACTGAATGAATGGTTATTTTTCCAACGACCTTTTATAATTTCAAGAACAAAGAAAGTTCTGGACATTCTGAACATGAAAAGTCACGAATATTCTTTAAGATTGTCTTTTTCGTCAACGGGACAGAAAATATCAACGAATGATGCTAGCGAAATCGAAAGCAGACTCAGTGTCGCCCCTATTCAGAAATCACAGACGATTCGTCGCCCATGTGGGTGGAGTTCAGAAAATATCAACGAATGATGCCAGCAAAAGCATATTCAATGTTGCACCTATTCAGAAATCACAGAAGATTCGTCGCCCATGTGGGTGGAGTTCGAAACTAAATAATCTAATGTTAAAACTGCCTCAAAGTTAATAGATATTTAAAATATTAAACTTTGCACATCACATTCTTCTTTCTAACAGCGCAGTAATTTTTGTTTTTCAAAAATTAGAACGCACGCGCTAGAAAAAAAAATTAATTTCATTATAAAAATTTTTAAACATTTAATTTTTTTTTGTACATGCTAATTAAATACTGTCGCAATTTCTTTCGTTGGCTTAAGACGCCAAGGGCGCCTCAGGCAGAGGGCGCAGGGGGACACGTCCCCCTGTCCCCCCGGGCCAGCACGGGCCTGGGTGCTATAAGCAATGTTCTCCATCATTAGCTAAAATTAATCTCTCTGATATGCTGAATAACCATACCTTGTTTGATCAGATTTCCCAGTAATGAGATCTTTTTGCAAATTCCCTGTTCTTGGACACATGCTTTGTTAGTGTCCTGTCGAGAATTTTCATGTTCATAAATCTTGGGGAAACTGATCACTTCGCTGAGATTTACGAAAAATAAAAATAATAGTAAATAAATAAATAAAAATACACAGATTGAAAATTCTCTACAGTCCCACGTTTCGAAATTTTGTTTGGAAGAGGCGGTGAGGGGACGGAATAGTGGCCATATTCGTTTACTTCTCAGCCCTGACCAGACAAGCAAAATTTTTTAAAAGAAAGGGGAATAATAGGCATTAAACTTTTTTTCTCTTTTGGATTAATTTACTTTAGTAAGTTAAATAAAAAAAAGGCGAGCAAAAGAAGTCACCATCAACCCTTTTAGAAAACAAAATTATTCGTAGTAATCACGGAATGAAGGGAAAACGTTTCTGTAAATTTGTAAAAAAAAAGAGCCAAAATCTTTCTTTTAGAATCCGCCATTTTTGGGAAAGTTTAGCTGTTACAGAAATGTTCCTGTAAGCCAGAGATGTTCTATTTTTAGAACTGGGTCACGACAGCATGCAAGAGGTTACATGGTCCCCTACGCTGAAAGTCAAAGGTTGCTTCCTTGGCTGAAAGTAAAGGGCCTTGTGGAAAGTCAGAGTTTTGGCGCGAACCTGTTAGCCAATGGCCAACGAAGCCGTTGGTTGCTAGGGGAAGTTTTAGCCAATGGGGGTCAGCAGTTTCAAGCACCCCAGCTTCAGTTGGGAAACTGTCACTCTCTCTCTCTTGTCTCTGCTCTTGCTGGCATACAGTGAAAGTGGAAGGCGAATTTTCTCCTCGCCTTTTTGGCGGGGAGGGGACAATCAGAAAGAAATGCACGGGGGTCTGTTGGCCCGGTATCGTCGTACGAGCTGGGACGATAGCGTAGAGAGGGCCCAGCTAAAGGCAACGCTACTGCCCACCTACCATTTGAGAACCGGAAATGCAAGCTTTTTCACCGCCACTTTCTTCATTTAAAGTCAGACGACTCCTAGGCCTCATCGAATAATGCGGAAAAACTAGCAGGGGAGAGCCCTATGCAGATGCTAAATTTTCTCCCTCGATTGATGCCCTAGAAAGAGACACCCCACCATCTACATCTATAAGGGACTCAAGCCAGTTCAACCAGACGCTGGACTTTCCAGAAAAGCAATGGCTAATTATGGACAGTTTTGTGAACGACATCTTTGCGCCTTTAACTGCTGAATCGTCGAGCCTGGCCCACTAGTGACTACAACAACGGGTCCACCATCACCAGCAGGGAAATCCAAAATGCCTTTTCCCTGTTTCCTGGTGAGTTGGCCAAGAACGCTGTGTCAGAAAGGAAAAACCCTTTTGGATGTGAAAAATTAACCGGGACAGTGGTGTTCTCTCAGGAGAAGCTGTTTTTTTATTTTATTTTTATTATTCGGCTGTGAAACTTTTTTATTATTATTCGGCGGTTAGGGTGCTCAAGAGTTGTTGCTGCCCCAGTCCTAAAGGTAATTTTTTTCTTGGCATTTTTTTTTAAATATTATGTTGTGGTTTCTTTAAAATTATTTAACGAGTGGGCTTTGCAGTGGGGCAGTACAGTGTAATTATATGTTTCTGGTATCATTTTTCGAGGCTAGCTGAGCATGGGAAACTCCAGTCATTATTTTTTTAGTTCTTGAGCTAAGCAATAAGAGGATGTAATGTTTTTTTGTAAAGTTCCTACCTAATATTATAATTGTGTTATAGGCTATTTTGATGAACAACCTCTCAAACCAGTAATTATTTTATCTAGGTGATTTAACTTTTTTTTGTGCTTGGTAGTTTTAATATATAAATTGCATTTGTATCTATATACATACAGGGCCATGTAGTTAAAATGTATGTCTTAAAGGCAGGATATGGTGATTTTTTGAGTTTGGCAAGTAATGGATGTAAAATTGTACCATTTAGTAGTAATTGTGACTAGAGACCATATCAGCAAATGGATGTGAAAGTGGATTTTCATGAGGGAAGGATATCAAAAGAAGGCATACTTTCTGACTAAAGGGGGGCATATGTCTAGTGTGGCGGAGGAGTTATAATGCCACTCTTTGCCTACGCAGTTCGGGTTATAGGTCTGATGAATTCACAACTCATTCACACCTCCAGCCTCAACATTAATTTTTTTTCTTTCTGAGTGAAATTTTGGTCTCGAAGGAAGGGGATTTGAGAATCTGATTTGCATAAGCGGGAGGATATCAAAAAAGGTATGCAAGCAGACTAGGATTGTCTAAAAGTGTGGCCTGTTCATTACCTGTGTACAGTGAGATTTCCTCGCAAGGGGTATGATTTCTGGAAATAGAGGGTGCTTCGAGAGTGATAGTGATTTCTGGAAGTAGAAAGTGATAGTGATTTCTGGAAGTAGAAAGTGATAGTGATTTCTGGAAGTAGAGAGTGATAGTGATTTCTGGAAGTAGAGAGTGATAGTGATTTCTGGAAGTAGAGAGTGATAGTGATTTCTGGAAGTAGAGAGTGCTTCGAGAGGTGATAGTGATTTCTAGAAATAGAGAGTGCTTCGGGATGTGATAAGGATTTCTGGAGATAGAGATATGTGATGTGTTTTCTGGAAAGCGAGATTTATGTGGAATTTTTTCTAGAGATAATGTGAGTTTTCAGATAGTTTTTCTCTGGGAGATGGATATCTGCCTGGAGTGAGAATTTTTTGGGGGGACAAGAGATCTCTTGCAGGAGAGTTTTTCCTTACGTGGACATGCTTCGGGTACTGAAAGGGTGCTTATGAGAATGAATTGGGGGATTCATCTTCGGCCCCGAGTAAAACCGTCGGCCAGTAAGGAACAGCTCCTGTCAAGTGGCGTTTGAGTGTTGTCCCAAAGACAGTGAGCGAGGAAAGAAATTACAGGGTAATGGGTCACACATATTGACTTTCCATTTCGTTGCATAGGCTTGATTGGCTTCACGACCCAATATCTCACCTTTAGCCTGATTGATATTTTCTTCGAGATGTAAATTTTATTTTCAAAGAAAAGTAAGTCTGATAACTGAGAGGTTTTGCCTAACCGTTACCCTAGTGGCTTACTACATGAGTTAGTAAACTTACAAAAAAACTTACATGGTACTAGTTTAAATTTTTCGATTAATTGGTTTATAAATTGCTGGTTAGAATTAGTGGTGTAATTTTAAACTGTTATGAACAGTGGGAGTGCAGATAAGTATGAATTTGTGTCCAAGAGTGTTGAGAGTTAGTGTTTGCCTTTTATTTACATGGTGGATTATTGAGTACTCAGAGCCAGTTTGCATAGTGAAGTATTTTGAATTTTTCCAGATGATAGGGTGAATTTTATGCATATTTGTCAGCATTATTGTGTAATGATAACTTTTGAGGTAATTGAGTAAGGTATTTAGTGCAGTAGGTTTAGTAGAGTGTTGAGAGTGATTTTGTATCAAGTAATGCTAGAATGTTGAGTATATTTAATTGTAAGGCAAATATTCCTGGAGAGTGTGGAGCCATTTAGTGGCGTAACTTTTATTAGTGAATTTTGGTCAGTGGTTGTGATGTATAAAATGAATGTGTTAATAAATCTGGTTTGAGGGGATTGTTCGAAGGTGATTAATCAAAACTATAGTACACATGTTCTTATAGCTTTCCAAACTGAGATGAGAGAGACATTTCATTTCAGCGACAGAACTTATTCCCCATGTTAAATCAAGTGTTGGTGTTGTGCAATTCATTAAAATTCTTGTATTTATTTTTATAAGTAATGTGCCTCGTGCTATAGGCCAGATGTTCCATAATTTGTGAACTTCACATATGTGAGATCTTATGCTAATACAGCAGCGTGGTTAAAATATGTCAGTACTGAGGCAAAATTGTTTGTTTCATTTGAAGCTCCTACGCTGTATATCATTTGATATTCTATGAGGCCCAGTGGCCAAAGTTTTTTTCTTTATGGTTCAGTTTTTTCAAATAAATGCAGGCCCAGTGGCCTTTCAAAAACCCAAAACTTGTGCAGTGAAGAATTAGTTGACTCAGTTGAAGTTCATCGCAGGGTCGCATGTCAGTCCACCTTAGCTTGCCTAAGGCCGGAAACAACCAGGGAATTTTGTTTTTATTTAATTAATGCATTTTGCCCTAACCACTAAATTGATCATCACAGCCTTTAAAGGTTATTACATCTGTACATTGTATACCATCTAATTTTTTGTGTTTACAAATTTGGTACACATGTAAACAATAATTACTTACTTTACACTTGCAGGTGTCTCAACTTGTCGAACATTCAAACAACGCAAACCTTCAAAAATAACCTTTGGGAATTTTCAAACATCAGTGTTGCATTTTATTTATATTTTCATTTATCATGGCCTAAAGATAATTCAATTTATTTTTGTTTCGAAATGCATCCACCCATCTCCCAAATTTTAATTTTTGCCCAAAATCCACCATTTACCTCAATTTTATTATTTACATAAATTTAAACAGTAATCACCCAGAAATAAATAATGTTCTTTTTTTTTCGCCACGACATAATTGGTGCCGTGACCTTATATAGGATGCATGCCTTGTGATGAAATTCAACTTTCACTGCACAGAAAAAATTAAGGAAACATCTTAAAGGTGATTTGAGACAAATAGTAGGCTGATGAATAAAGAAATGTATGTGTTTATATAATAACTTACTTTGAGTTTGGGTAAATAATAGTGTGGATACAGTTTTCTCGGTGAATTCATTCTCTCTCGGTGATAAATGTTGTTCTCTCGTCTTATCTTTCTCAGTGGGTAACATAGGGAAAGTGTTAAAAGTTGTGTTTCTCTCAGTGGTTAAGATAGTGAAAGTTAAAATTAATGTGTGTTTACTCTCAGTGGTTAATATAGTGAAAGTGCAGATGACAATTCTAGTGTTTTGGCATATATAATTTTTGGATCAATTTTCATACGTAACATTGTCTTATTGAATAATGTATAATTTCAGTGTATGAGTGCGGTGTATATATTGCCTTTGGCTGATAATGTCAATAATTTCATGAGTATACTTTCACATACAAGTAATTTTGTGCTTTACATACAAGCAATTTTGTGTTTTACATACAAGCAATTTTGGGTTTTACATATAACTCTTTACAACAAATTTCTTAAGTGTACTTACATTTCATTGTGTCATACATAAGTAATGTTGTGTTTACATATCACCATTTCAAGTGTTGGAATTTTTAAGTGTATTTTTCATGTGCTACATTCAAAAAAATTTAATAATTTAAAAATGTAGTTAGAAAAGTGTTAATTTTGACATTCGAAAATAGCTGGTGATAATGTAAAATTTGTAAAAACATACAGCGATAATTGTAAGAAATGTAAATTATCTCCTCTCCTCAGTTTGAATAATGTAGTGCCCGAGAGCTCTGTTAATTTAGAGTTAGGCTATTGCTTATTTTTCTAGTACAGTGTAAAGTCAGTGTTAGATGAGATTAGTACTTCAGTGATAGTCAGTTGAGTTAAGAATGTGATAATAATCAGTTAAATTTTTTTTTAATTAATTTTCTCATGTTAGGTAATAGGTTGGTGTTTTGAATCGTCGCTGAGATAAATTTTCTTCGTTCCGTGAAATTTCTGGCTTGTAATTCTTTGGTTGATGCGAGTGGTAGACAGCTGCGTTTCCAAACATTTGTTTTTCTTGTTCAGTGGCAGCCACGTTGGGCGGAAGTTAGCCAACCGGAGGTAGGTGGCGCTACAGGTTTGTTTACATCCATCGGTTTGTTGACATCGTGAAACACGTGTAGTTGTGTGTGGTAGTGAATTTTCTGGTATTTAGTGTTTCGATTCGCGTTGCTCGTCTTTTTCGTAGGGGGTATGTAATCTCCTGTCGAGAATTTTCATGTTCATAAATGTTGGGGAAACTGGTCACTTCGCTGAGATTTACGAAAAATAAAAATAATAGTAAATAAATAATTAAAAATACATAGATTGAAAATTCTCTACAGTCCCACGTTTCAAAATTTTGTTTGGAAGAGGCAGTGAGGTGACGGAATAGTGACTATATTCGTTTACTTCTCAGCCCTGACCAGACAAGCAAAATTTCTTAAAAGAAAGGGGAATAATAGGCATTAAACTTTTTTTCTCTTTTGTATTAATTTACTTTAGTAAGTTAAATAAAAAAAGGAGAGCAAAAGAAGTCACCATCAAACCTTTTAGAAAACAAAATTATTCGTAGTAATCACGGAATGAAGGGAAAACGTTTCTGTAAATTTGTAAAAAAAAAGAGCCAAAATCTTTCTTTTAGAATCCGCCATTTTTGGGAAAGTTTAGCTGTTACAGAAATGTTCCTGTAAGCCAGAGATGTTCTATTTTTAGAACTGGGTCACGACAGCATGCAAGAGGTTACATGGTCCCCTACGCTGAAAATCAAAGGTTGCTTCCTCGGCTGAAAGTAAAGGGCCTTGTGGAAAGTCAGAGTTTTGGCGCGAACCTGTTAGCCAATGGCCAACGAAGCCGTTGGTTGCTAGGGGAAGTTTTAGCCAATGGGGGTCAGCAGTTTCAAGCACCCCAGCTTCAGTTGGGAAACTGTCACTCTCTCTCTTGTCTCTGCTCTTGCTGGCATACAGTGAAAGTGGAAGGCGAATTTTCTCCTCGCCTTTTTGGCGGGGAGGGGACAATCAGAAAGAAATGCACGGGGGTCTGTTGGCCCGGTATCGTCGTACGAGCTGGGACGATAGCGTAGAGAGGGCCCAGCTAAAGGCAACGCTACTGCCCACCTACCATTTGAGAACCGGAAATGCAAACTTTTTCACCGCCACTTTCTTCATTTAAAGTCAGACGACTCCTAGGCCTCATCGAATAATGCGGAAAAACTAGCAGGGGAGAGCCCTATGCAGATGCTAAATTTTCTCCCTCGATTGATGCCCTAGAAAGAGACACCCCAACATCTACATCTATAAGGGACTCAAGCCAGTTCAACCAGACGCTGGACTTTCCAGAAAAGCAATGGCTAATTATGGACAGTTTTGTGAACGACATCTTTGCGCCTTTAACTGCTGAATCGTCGAGCCTGGCCCACTAGTGACTACAACAACGGGTCCACCATCACCAGCAGGGAAATCCAAAATGCCTTTTCCCTGTTTCCTGGTGAGTTGGCCAAGAACGCTGTGTCAGAAAGGAAAAACCCTTTTGGATGTGAAAAATTAACCGGGACAGTGGTGTTCTCTCAGGAGAAGCTGTTTTTTTATTTTATTTTTATTATTCGGCTGTGAAACTTTTTTATTATTATTCGGCGGTTAGGGTGCTCAAGAGTTGTTGCTGCCCCAGTCCTAAAGGTAATTTTTTCTTGGCATTTTTTTTTAAATATTATGTTGTGGTTTCTTTAAAATTATTTAACGAGTGGGCTTTGCAGTGGGGCAGTACAGTGTAATTATATGTTTCTGGTATCATTTTTCGAGGCTAGCTGAGCATGGGAAACTCCAGTCATTATTTTTTTTAGTTCTTGAGCTAAGCAATAAGAGGATGTAATGTTTTTTTTGTAAAGTTCCTACCTAATATTATAATTGTGTTATAGGCTATTTTGATGAACAACCTCTCAAACCAGTAATTATTTTATCTAGGTGATTTAACTTTTTTGTGCTTGGTAGTTTTAATATATAAATTGCATTTGTATCTATATACATACAGGGCCATGTAGTTAAAATGTATGTCTTAAAGGCAGGATATGGTGATTTTTTGAGTTTGGCAAGTAATGGATGTAAAATTGTACCATTTAGTAGTAATTGTGACTAGAGACCATATCAGCAAATGGATGTGAAAGTGGATTTTCATGAGGGAAGGATATCAAAAGAAGGCATACTTTCTGACTAAAGGGGGGCATATGTCTAGTGTGGCGGAGGAGTTATAATGCCACTCTTTGCCTACGCAGTTCGGGTTATAGGTCTGATGAATTCACAACTCATTCACACCTCCAGCCTCAACATTAATTTTTTTTCTTTCTGAGTGAAATTTTGGTCTCGAAGGAAGGGGATTTGAGAATCTGATTTGCATAAGCGGGAGGATATCAAAGAAGGTATGCAAGCAGACTAGGATTGTCTAAAAGTGTGGCCTGTTCATTACCTGTGTACAGTGAGATTTCCTCGCAAGGGGTATGATTTCTGGAAATAGAGGGTGCTTCGAGAGTGATAGTGATTTCTGGAAGTAGAAAGTGATAGTGATTTCTGGAAGTAGAAAGTGATAGTGATTTCTGGAAGTAGAGAGTGATAGTGATTTCTGGAAGTAGAGAGTGATAGTGATTTCTGGAAGTAGAGAGTGATAGTGATTTCTGGAAGTAGAGAGTGCTTCGAGAGGTGATAGTGATTTCTAGAAATAGAGAGTGCTTCGGGATGTGATAAGGATTTCTGGAGATAGAGATATGTGATGTGTTTTCTGGAAAGCGAGATTTATGTGGAATTTTTCTAGAGATAATGTGAGTTTTCAGATAGTTTTTCTCTGGGAGATGGATATCTGCCTGGAGTGAGAATTTTTGGGGGGGGGGACAAGAGATCTCTTGCAGGAGAGTTTTTCCTTACGTGGACATGCTTCGGGTACTGAAAGGGTGCTTATGAGAATGAATTGGGGGATTCGTCTTCGGCCCCGAGTAAAACCGTCGGCCAGTAAGGAACAGCTCCTGTCAAGTGGCGTTTGAGTGTTGTCCCAAAGACAGTGAGCGAGGAAAGAAATTACAGGGTAATGGGTCACACATATTGACTTTCCATTTCGTTGCATAGGCTTGATTGGCTTCACGACCCAATATCTCACCTTTAGCCTGATTGATATTTTCTTCGAGATGTAAATTTTATTTTCAAAGAAAAGTAAGTCTGATAACTGAGAGGTTTTGCCTAACCGTTACCCTAGTGGCTTACTACATGAGTTAGTAAACTTACAAAAAAACTTACATGGTACTAGTTTAAATTTTTCGATTAATTGGTTTATAAATTGCTGGTTAGAATTAGTGGTGTAATTTTAAACTGTTATGAACAGTGGGAGTGCAGATAAGTATGAATTTGTGTCCAAGAGTGTTGAGAGTTAGTGTTTGCCTTTTATTTACATGGTGGATTATTGAGTACTCAGAGCCAGTTTGCATAGTGAAGTATTTTGAATTTTTCCAGATGATAGGGTGAATTTTATGCATATTTGTCAGCATTATTGTGTAATGATAACTTTTGAGGTAATTGAGTAAGGTATTTAGTGCAGTAGGTTTAGTAGAGTGTTGAGAGTGATTTTGTATCAAGTAATGCTAGAATGTTGAGTATATTTAATTGTAAGGCAAATATTCCTGGAGAGTGTGGAGCCATTTAGTGGCGTAACTTTTATTAGTGAATTTTGGTCAGTGGTTGTGATGTATAAAATGAATGTGTTAATAAATCTGGTTTGAGGGGATTGTTCGAAGGTGATTAATCAAAATTATAGTACACATGTTCTTATAGCTTTCCAAACTGAGATGAGAGAGACATTTCATTTCAGCGACAGAACTTATTCCCCATGTTAAATCAAGTGTTGGTGTTGTGCAATTCATTAAAATTCTTGTATTTATTTTTATAAGTAATGTGCCTCGTGCTATAGGCCAGATGTTCCATAATTTGTGAACTTCACATATGTGAGATCTTATGCTAATACAGCAGCGTGGTTAAAATATGTCAGTACTGAGGCAAAATTGTTTGTTTCATTTGAAGCTCCTACGCTGTATATCATTTGATATTCTATGAGGCCCAGTGGCCAAAGTTTTTTTTCTTTATGGTTCAGTTTTTTCAAATAAATGCAGGCCCAGTGGCCTTTCAAAAACCCAAAACTTGTGCAGTGAAGAATTAGTTGACTCAGTTGAAGTTCATCGCAGGGTCGCATGTCAGTCCACCTTAGCTTGCCTAAGGCCGGAAACAACCAGGGAATTTTGTTTTTATTTAATTAATGCATTTTGCCCTAACCACTAAATTGATCATCACAGCCTTTAAAGGTTATTACATCTGTACATTGTATACCATCTAATTTTTTGTGTTTACAAATTTGGTACACATGTAAACAATAATTACTTACTTTACACTTGCAGGTGTCTCAACTTGTCGAACATTCAAACAACGCAAACCTTCAAAAATAACCTTTGGGAATTTTCAAACATCAGTGTTGCATTTTATTTATATTTTCATTTATCATGGCCTAAAGATAATTCAATTTATTTTTGTTTCGAAATGCATCCACCCATCTCCCAAATTTTAATTTTTGCCCAAAATCCACCATTTACCTCAATTTTATTATTTACATAAATTTAAACAGTAATCACCCAGAAATAAATAATGTTCTTTTTTTTCGCCACGACATAATTGGTGCCGTGACCTTATATAGGATGCATGCCTTGTGATGAAATTCAACTTTCACTGCACAGAAAAAATTAAGGAAACATCTTAAAGGTGATTTGAGACAAATAGTAGGCTGATGAATAAAGAAATGTATGTGTTTATATAATAACTTACTTTGAGTTTGGGTAAATAATAGTGTGGATACAGTTTTCTCGGTGAATTCATTCTCTCTCGGTGATAAATGTTGTTCTCTCGTCTTATCTTTCTCAGTGGGTAACATAGGGAAAGTGTTAAAAGTTGTGTTTCTCTCAGTGGTTAAGATAGTGAAAGTTAAAATTAATGTGTGTTTACTCTCAGTGGTTAATATAGTGAAAGTGCAGATGACAATTCTAGTGTTTTGGCATATATAATTTTTGGATCAATTTTCATACGTAACATTGTCTTATTGAATAATGTATAATTTCAGTGTATGAGTGCGGTGTATATATTGCCTTTGGCTGATAATGTCAATAATTTCATGAGTATACTTTCACATACAAGTAATTTTGTGCTTTACATACAAGCAATTTTGTGTTTTACATACAAGCAATTTTGGGTTTTACATATAACTCTTTACAACAAATTTCTTAAGTGTACTTACATTTCATTGTGTCATACATAAGTAATGTTGTGTTTACATATCACCATTTCAAGTGTTGGAATTTTTAAGTGTATTTTTCATGTGCTACATTCAAAAAAATTTAATAATTTAAAAATGTAGTTAGAAAAGTGTTAATTTTGACATTCGAAAATAGCTGGTGATAATGCAAAATTTGTAAAAACATACAGCGATAATTGTAAGAAATGTAAATTATCTCCTCTCCTCAGTTTGAATAATGTAGTGCCCGAGAGCTCTGTTAATTTAGAGTTAGGCTATTGCTTATTTTTCTAGTACAGTGTAAAGTCAGTGTTAGATGAGATTAGTACTTCAGTGATAGTCAGTTGAGTTAAGAATGTGATAATAATCAGTTAAATTTTTTTTTAATTAATTTTCTCATGTTAGGTAATAGGTTGGTGTTTTGAATCGTCGCTGAGATAAATTTTCTTCGTTCCGTGAAATTTCTGGCTTGTAATTCTTTGGTTGATGCGAGTGGTAGACAGCTGCGTTTCCAAACATTTGTTTTTCTTGTTCAGTGGCAGCCACGTTGGGCGGAAGTTAGCCAACCGGAGGTAGGTGGCGCTACAAGTTTGTTTACATCCATCGGTTTGTTGACATCGTGAAACACGTGTAGTTGTGTGTGGTAGTGAATTTTCTGGTATTTAGTGTTTCGATTCGCGTTGCTCGTCTTTTTCGTAGGGGTATGTAATCTCCTGTCGAGAATTTTCATGTTCATAAATGTTGGGGAAACTGGTCACTTCGCTGAGATTTACGAAAAATAAAAATAATAGTAAATAAATAATTAAAAATACATAGATTGAAAATTCTCTACAGTCCCACGTTTCAAAATTTTGTTTGGAAGAGGCAGTGAGGTGACGGAATAGTGACTATATTCGTTTACTTCTCAGCCCTGACCAGACAAGCAAAATTTCTTAAAAGAAAGGGGAATAATAGGCATTAAACTTTTTTTTCTCTTTTGTATTAATTTACTTTAGTAAGTTAAATAAAAAAAGGAGAGCAAAAGAAGTCACCATCAACCCTTTTAGAAAACAAAATTATTCGTAGTAATCACGGAATGAAGGGAAAACGTTTCTGTAAATTTGTAAAAAAAAAAGAGCCAAAATCTTTCTTTTAGAATCCGCCATTTTTGGGAAAGTTTAGCTGTTACAGAAATGTTCCTGTAAGCCAGAGATGTTCTATTTTTAGAACTGGGTCACGACAGCATGCAAGAGGTTACATGGTCCCCTACGCTGAAAATCAAAGGTTGCTTCCTCGGCTGAAAGTAAAGGGCCTTGTGGAAAGTCAGAGTTTTGGCGCGAACCTGTTAGCCAATGGCCAACGAAGCCGTTGGTTGCTAGGGGAAGTTTTAGCCAATGGGGGTCAGCAGTTTCAAGCACCCCAGCTTCAGTTGGGAAACTGTCACTCTCTCTCTTGTCTCTGCTCTTGCTGGCATACAGTGAAAGTGGAAGGCGAATTTTCTCCTCGCCTTTTTGGCGGGGAGGGGACAATCAGAAAGAAATGCACGGGGGTCTGTTGGCCCGGTATCGTCGTACGAGCTGGGACGATAGCGTAGAGAGGGCCCAGCTGAAGGCAACGCTACTGCCCACCTACCATTTGAGAACCGGAAATGCAAACTTTTTCACCGCCACTTTCTTCATTTAAAGTCAGACGACTCCTAGGCCTCATCGGATAATGCGGAAAAACTAGCAGAGGAGAGCCCTATGCAGATGCTAAATTTTCTCCCTCGATTGATGCCCTAGAAAGAGACACCCCACCATCTACAACTATAAGGGACTCAAGCCAGTTCAACCAGACGCTGGACTTTCCAGAAAAGCAATGGCTAATTATGGACAGTTTTGTGAACGACATCTTTGCGCCTTTAACTGCTGAATCGTCGAGCCTGGCCCACTAGTGACTACAACAACGGGTCCACCATCACCAGCAGGGAAATCCAAAATGCCTTTTCCCTGTTTCCTGGTGAGTTGGCCAAGAACGCTGTGTCAGAAAGGAAAAACCCTTTTGGATGTGAAAAATTAACCGGGACAGTGGTGTTCTCTCAGGAGAAGCTGTTTTTTTATTTTATTTTTATTATTCGGCTGTGAAACTTTTTTATTATTATTCGGCGGTTAGGGTGCTCAAGAGTTGTTGCTGCCCCAGTCCTAAAGGTAATTTTTTTCTTGGCATTTTTTTTTAAATATTATGTTGTGGTTTCTTTAAAATTATTTAACGAGTGGGCTTTGCAGTGGGGCAGTACAGTGTAATTATATGTTTCTGGTATCATTTTTCGAGGCTAGCTGAGCATGGGAAACTCCAGTCATTATTTTTTTTAGTTCTTGAGCTAAGCAATAAGAGGATGTAATGTTTTTTGTAAAGTTCCTACCTAATATTATAATTGTGTTATAGGCTATTTTGATGAACAACCTCTCAAACCAGTAATTATTTTATCTAGGTGATTTAACTTTTTTTTGTGCTTGGTAGTTTTAATATATAAATTGCATTTGTATCTATACACATACAGGGCCATGTAGTTAAAATGTATGTCTTAAAGGCAGGATATGGTGATTTTTTGAGTTTGGCAAGTAATGGATGTAAAATTGTACCATTTAGTAGTAATTGTGACTAGAGACCATATCAGCAAATGGATGTGAAAGTGGATTTTCATGAGGGAAGGATATCAAAAGAAGGCATACTTTCTGACTAAAGGGGGGCATATGTCTAGTGTGGCGGAGGAGTTATAATGCCACTCTTTGCCTACGCAGTTCGGGTTATAGGTCTGATGAATTCACAACTCATTCACACCTCCAGCCTCAACATTAATTTTTTTTTCTTTCTGAGTGAAATTTTGGTCTCGAAGGAAGGGGATTTGAGAATCTGATTTGCATAAGCGGGAGGATATCAAAGAAGGTATGCAAGCAGACTAGGATTGTCTAAAAGTGTGGCCTGTTCATTACCTGTGTACAGTGAGATTTCCTCGCAAGGGGTATGATTTCTGGAAATAGAGGGTGCTTCGAGAGTGATAGTGATTTCTGGAAGTAGAAAGTGATAGTGATTTCTGGAAGTAAAAAGTGATAGTGATTTCTGGAAGTAGAGAGTGATAGTGATTTCTGGAAGTAGAGAGTGATAGTGATTTCTGGAAGTAGAGAGTGATAGTGATTTCTGGAAGTAGAGAGTGCTTCGAGAGGTGATAGTGATTTCTAGAAATAGAGAGTGCTTCGGGATGTGATAAGGATTTCTGGAGATAGAGATATGTGATGTGTTTTCTGGAAAGCGAGATTTATGTGGAATTTTTTCTAGAGATAATGTGAGTTTTCAGATAGTTTTTCTCTGGGAGATGGATATCTGCCTGGAGTGAGAATTTTGGGGGGGACAAGAGATCTCTTGCAGGAGAGTTTTTCCTTACGTGGACATGCTTCGGGTACTGAAAGGGTGCTTATGAGAATGAATTGGGGATTCGTCTTCGGCCCCGAGTAAAACCGTCGGCCAGTAAGGAACAGCTCCTGTCAAGTGGCGTTTGAGTGTTGTCCCAAAGACAGTGAGCGAGGAAAGAAATTACAGGGTAATGGGTCACACATATTGACTTTCCATTTCGTTGCATAGGCTTGATTGGCTTCACGACCCAATATCTCACCTTTAGCCTGATTGATATTTTCTTCGAGATGTAAATTTTATTTTCAAAGAAAAGTAAGTCTGATAACTGAGAGGTTTTGCCTAACCGTTACCCTAGTGGCTTACTACATGAGTTAGTAAACTTACAAAAAAACTTACATGGTACTAGTTTAAATTTTTCGATTAATTGGTTTATAAATTGCTGGTTAGAATTAGTGGTGTAATTTTAAACTGTTATGAACAGTGGGAGTGCAGATAAGTATGAATTTGTGTCCAAGAGTGTTGAGAGTTAGTGTTTGCCTTTTATTTACATGGTGGATTATTGAGTACTCAGAGCCAGTTTGCATAGTGAAGTATTTTGAATTTTTCCAGATGATAGGGTGAATTTTATGCATATTTGTCAGCATTATTGTGTAATGATAACTTTTGAGGTAATTGAGTAAGGTATTTAGTGCAGTAGGTTTAGTAGAGTGTTGAGAGTGATTTTGTATCAAGTAATGCTAGAATGTTGAGTATATTTAATTGTAAGGCAAATATTCCTGGAGAGTGTGGAGCCATTTAGTGGCGTAACTTTTATTAGTGAATTTTGGTCAGTGGTTGTGATGTATAAAATGAATGTGTTAATAAATCTGGTTTGAGGGGATTGTTCGAAGGTGATTAATCAAAATTATAGTACACATGTTCTTATAGCTTTCCAAACTGAGATGAGAGAGACATTTCATTTCAGCGACAGAACTTATTCCCCATGTTAAATCAAGTGTTGGTGTTGTGCAATTCATTAAAATTCTTGTATTTATTTTTATAAGTAATGTGCCTCGTGCTATAGGCCAGATGTTCCATAATTTGTGAACTTCACATATGTGAGATCTTATGCTAATACAGCAGCGTGGTTAAAATATGTCAGTACTGAGGCAAAATTGTTTGTTTCATTTGAAGCTCCTACGCTGTATATCATTTGATATTCTATGAGGCCCAGTGGCCAAAGTTTTTTTTCTTTATGGTTCAGTTTTTTCAAATAAATGCAGGCCCAGTGGCCTTTCAAAAACCCAAAACTTGTGCAGTGAAGAATTAGTTGACTCAGTTGAAGTTCATCGCAGGGTCGCATGTCAGTCCACCTTAGCTTGCCTAAGGCCGGAAACAACCAGGGAATTTTGTTTTTATTTAATTAATGCATTTTGCCCTAACCACTAAATTGATCATCACAGCCTTTAAAGGTTATTACATCTGTACATTGTATACCATCTAATTTTTTGTGTTTACAAATTTGGTACACATGTAAACAATAATTACTTACTTTACACTTGCAGGTGTCTCAACTTGTCGAACATTCAAACAACGCAAACCTTCAAAAATAACCTTTGGGAATTTTCAAACATCAGTGTTGCATTTTATTTATATTTTCATTTATCATGGCCTAAAGATAATTCAATTTATTTTTGTTTCGAAATGCATCCACCCATCTCCCAAATTTTAATTTTTGCCCAAAATCCACCATTTACCTCAATTTTATTATTTACATAAATTTAAACAGTAATCACCCAGAAATAAATAATGTTCTTTTTTTTTCGCCACGACATAATTGGTGCCGTGACCTTATATAGGATGCATGCCTTGTGATGAAATTCAACTTTCACTGCACAGAAAAAATTAAGGAAACATCTTAAAGGTGATTTGAGACAAATAGTAGGCTGATGAATAAAGAAATGTATGTGTTTATATAATAACTTACTTTGAGTTTGGGTAAATAATAGTGTGGATACAGTTTTCTCGGTGAATTCATTCTCTCTCGGTGATAAATGTTGTTCTCTCGTCTTATCTTTCTCAGTGGGTAACATAGGGAAAGTGTTAAAAGTTGTGTTTCTCTCAGTGGTTAAGATAGTGAAAGTTAAAATTAATGTGTGTTTACTCTCAGTGGTTAATATAGTGAAAGTGCAGATGACAATTCTAGTGTTTTGGCATATATAATTTTTGGATCAATTTTCATACGTAACATTGTCTTATTGAATAATGTATAATTTCAGTGTATGAGTGCGGTGTATATATTGCCTTTGGCTGATAATGTCAATAATTTCATGAGTATACTTTCACATACAAGTAATTTTGTGCTTTACATACAAGCAATTTTGTGTTTTACATACAAGCAATTTTGGGTTTTACATATAACTCTTTACAACAAATTTCTTAAGTGTACTTACATTTCATTGTGTCATACATAAGTAATGTTGTGTTTACATATCACCATTTCAAGTGTTGGAATTTTTAAGTGTATTTTTCATGTGCTACATTCAAGAAAATTTAATAATTTAAAAATGTAGTTAGAAAAGTGTTAATTTTGACATTCGAAAATAGCTGGTGATAATGCAAAATTTGTAAAAACATACAGCGATAATTGTAAGAAATGTAAATTATCTCCTCTCCTCAGTTTGAATAATGTAGTGCCCGAGAGCTCTGTTAATTTAGAGTTAGGCTATTGCTTATTTTTCTAGTACAGTGTAAAGTCAGTGTTAGATGAGATTAGTACTTCAGTGATAGTCAGTTGAGTTAAGAATGTGATAATAATCAGTTAAATTTTTTTTTAATTAATTTTCTCATGTTAGGTAATAGGTTGGTGTTTTGAATCGTCGCTGAGATAAATTTTCTTCGTTCCGTGAAATTTCTGGCTTGTAATTCTTTGGTTGATGCGAGTGGTAGACAGCTGCGTTTCCAAACATTTGTTTTTCTTGTTCAGTGGCAGCCACGTTGGGCGGAAGTTAGCCAACCGGAGGTAGGTGGCGCTACAAGTTTGTTTACATCCATCGGTTTGTTGACATCGTGAAACACGTGTAGTTGTGTGTGGTAGTGAATTTTCTGGTATTTAGTGTTTCGATTCGCGTTGCTCGTCTTTTTCGTAGGGGGTATGTAATCTCCTGTCGAGAATTTTCATGTTCATAAATGTTGGGGAAACTGGTCACTTCGCTGAGATTTACGAAAAATAAAAATAATAGTAAATAAATAATTAAAAATACATAGATTGAAAATTCTCTACAGTCCCACGTTTCAAAATTTTGTTTGGAAGAGGCAGTGAGGTGACGGAATAGTGACTATATTCGTTTACTTCTCAGCCCTGACCAGACAAGCAAAATTTCTTAAAAGAAAGGGGAATAATAGGCATTAAACTTTTTTTCTCTTTTGTATTAATTTACTTTAGTAAGTTAAATAAAAAAAAAGGAGAGCAAAAGAAGTCACCATCAACCCTTTTAGAAAACAAAATTATTCGTAGTAATCACGGAATGAAGGGAAAACGTTTCTGTAAATTTGTAAAAAAAAAAGAGCCAAAATCTTTCTTTTAGAATCCGCCATTTTTGGGAAAGTTTAGCTGTTACAGAAATGTTCCTGTAAGCCAGAGATGTTCTATTTTTAGAACTGGGTCACGACAGCATGCAAGAGGTTACATGGTCCCCTACGCTGAAAATCAAAGGTTGCTTCCTCGGCTGAAAGTAAAGGGCCTTGTGGAAAGTCAGAGTTTTGGCGCGAACCTGTTAGCCAATGGCCAACGAAGCCGTTGGTTGCTAGGGGAAGTTTTAGCCAATGGGGGTCAGCAGTTTCAAGCACCCCAGCTTCAGTTGGGAAACTGTCACTCTCTCTCTTGTCTCTGCTCTTGCTGGCATACAGTGAAAGTGGAAGGCGAATTTTCTCCTCGCCTTTTTGGCGGGGAGGGGACAATCAGAAAGAAATGCACGGGGGTCTGTTGGCCCGGTATCGTCGTACGAGCTGGGACGATAGCGTAGAGAGGGCCCAGCTGAAAGGCAACGCTACTGCCCACCTACCATTTGAGGAACCGGAAATGCAAACTTTTTCACCGCCACTTTCTTCATTTAAAGTCAGACGACTCCTAGGCCTCATCGGAATAATGCGGAAAAACTAGCAGAGGAGAGCCCTATGCAGATGCTAAATTTGCTCCCTCGATTGATGCCCTAGAAAGAGACACCCCACCATCTACAACTATAAGGGACTCAAGCCAGTTCAACCAGACGCTGGACTTTCCAGAAAAGCAATGGCTAATTATGGACAGTTTTGTGAACGACATCTTTGCGCCTTTAACTGCTGAATCGTCGAGCCTGGCCCACTAGTGACTACAACAACGGGTCCACCATCACCAGCAGGGAAATCCAAAATGCCTTTTCCCTGTTTCCTGGTGAGTTGGCCAAGAACGCTGTGTCAGAAAGGAAAAACCCTTTTGGATGTGAAAAATTAACCGGGACAGTGGTGTTCTCTCAGGAGAGGCTGTTTTTTTATTTTATTTTTATTATTCGGCTGTGAAACTTTTTTATTATTATTCGGCGGTTAGGGTGCTCAAGAGTTGTTGCTGCCCCAGTCCTAAAGGTAATTTTTTTCTTGGCATTTTTTTTTAAATATTATGTTGTGGTTTCTTTAAAATTATTTAACGAGTGGGCTTTGCAGTGGGGCAGTACAGTGTAATTATATGTTTCTGGTCTCATTTTTTGAGGCTAGCTGAGCATGGGAAACTCCAGTCATTATTTTTTTTAGTTCTTGAGCTAAGCAATAAGAGGATGTAATGTTTTTTTGGTAAAGTTCCTACCTAATATTATAATTGTGTTATAGGCTATTTTGATGAACAACCTCTCAAACCAGTAATTATTTTATTTAGGTGATTTAACTTTTTTGTGCTTGGTAGTTTTAATATATAAATTGCATTTGTATCTATACACATACAGGGCCATGTAGTTAAAATGTATGTCTTAAAGGCAGGATATGGTGATTTTTTGAGTTTGGCAAGTAATGGATGTAAAATTGTACCATTTAGTAGTAATTGTGACTAGAGACCATATCAGCAAATGGATGTGAAAGTGGATTTTCATGAGGGAAGGATATCAAAAGAAGGCATACTTTCTGACTAAAGGGGGGCATATGTCTAGTGTGGCGGAGGAGTTGTAATGCCACTCTTTGCCTACGCAGTTCGGGTTATAGGTCTGATGAATTCACAACTCATTCACACCTCCAGCCTCAACATTAATTTTTTTCTTTCTGAGTGAAATTTTGGTCTCGAAGGAAGGGGATTTGAGAATCTGATTTGCATAAGCGGGAGGATATCAAAGAAGGTATGCAAGCAGACTAGGATTGTCTAAAAGTGTGGCCTGTTCATTACCTGTGTACAGTGAGATTTCCTCGCAAGGGGTATGATTTCTGGAAATAGAGGGTGCTTCGAGAGTGATAGTGATTTCTGGAAGTAGAAAGTGATAGTGATTTCTGGAAGTAGAAAGTGATAGTGATTTCTGGAAGTAGAGAGTGATAGTGATTTCTGGAAGTAGAGAGTGATAGTGATTTCTGGAAGTAGAGAGTGCTTCGAGAGGTGATAGTGATTTCTAGAAATAGAGAGTGCTTCGGGATGTGATAAGGATTTCTGGAGATAGAGATATGTGATGTGTTTTCTGGAAAGCGAGATTTATGTGGAATTTTTTCTAGAGATAATGTGAGTTTTCAGATAGTTTTTCTCTGGGAGATGGATATCTGCCTGGAGTGAGAATTTTTTGGGGGGGGACAAGAGATCTCTTGCAGGAGAGTTTTTCCTTACGTGGACATGCTTCGGGTACTGAAAGGGTGCTTATGAGAATGAATTGGGGGATTCGTCTTCGGCCCCGAGTAAAACCGTCGGCCAGTAAGGAACAGCTCCTGTCAAGTGGCGTTTGAGTGTTGTCCCAAAGACAGTGAGCGAGGAAAGAAATTACAGGGTAATGGGTCACACATATTGACTTTCCATTTCGTTGCATAGGCTTGATTGGCTTCACGACCCAATATCTCACCTTTAGCCTGATTGATATTTTCTTCGAGATGTAAATTTTATTTTCAAAGAAAAGTAAGTCTGATAACTGAGAGGTTTTGCCTAACCGTTACCCTAGTGGCTTACTACATGAGTTAGTAAACTTACAAAAAAACTTACATGGTACTAGTTTAAATTTTTCGATTAATTGGTTTATAAATTGCTGGTTAGAATTAGTGGTGTAATTTTAAACTGTTATGAACAGTGGGAGTGCAGATAAGTATGAATTTGTGTCCAAGAGTGTTGAGAGTTAGTGTTTGCCTTTTATTTACATGGTGGATTATTGAGTACTCAGAGCCAGTTTGCATAGTGAAGTATTTTGAATTTTTCCAGATGATAGGGTGAATTTTATGCATATTTGTCAGCATTATTGTGTAATGATAACTTTTGAGGTAATTGAGTAAGGTATTTAGTGCAGTAGGTTTAGTAGAGTGTTGAGAGTGATTTTGTATCAAGTAATGCTAGAATGTTGAGTATATTTAATTGTAAGGCAAATATTCCTGGAGAGTGTGGAGCCATTTAGTGGCGTAACTTTTATTAGTGAATTTTGGTCAGTGGTTGTGATGTATAAAATGAATGTGTTAATAAATCTGGTTTGAGGGGATTGTTCGAAGGTGATTAATCAAAACTATAGTACACATGTTCTTATAGCTTTCCAAACTGAGATGAGAGAGACATTTCATTTCAGCGACAGAACTTATTCCCCATGTTAAATCAAGTGTTGGTGTTGTGCAATTCATTAAAATTCTTGTATTTATTTTTATAAGTAATGTGCCTCGTGCTATAGGCCAGATGTTCCATAATTTGTGAACTTCACATATGTGAGATCTTATGCTAATACAGCAGCGTGGTTAAAATATGTCAGTACTGAGGCAAAATTGTTTGTTTCATTTGAAGCTCCTACGCTGTATATCATTTGATATTCTATGAGGCCCAGTGGCCAAAGTTTTTTTCTTTATGGTTCAGTTTTTTCAAATAAATGCAGGCCCAGTGGCCTTTCAAAAACCCAAAACTTGTGCAGTGAAGAATTAGTTGACTCAGTTGAAGTTCATCGCAGGGTCGCATGTCAGTCCACCTTAGCTTGCCTAAGGCCGGAAACAACCAGGGAATTTTGTTTTTATTTAATTAATGCATTTTGCCCTAACCACTAAATTGATCATCACAGCCTTTAAAGGTTATTACATCTGTACATTGTATACCATCTAATTTTTTGTGTTTACAAATTTGGTACACATGTAAACAATAATTACTTACTTTACACTTGCAGGTGTCTCAACTTGTCGAACATTCAAACAACGCAAACCTTCAAAAATAACCTTTGGGAATTTTCAAACATCAGTGTTGCATTTTATTTATATTTTCATTTATCATGGCCTAAAGATAATTCAATTTATTTTTGTTTCGAAATGCATCCACCCATCTCCCAAATTTTAATTTTTGCCCAAAAACCACCATTTACCTCAATTTTATTATTTACATAAATTTAAACAGTAATCACCCAGAAATAAATAATGTTCTTTTTTTTCGCCACGACATAATTGGTGCCGTGACCTTAGGATGCATGCCTTGTGATGAAATTCAACTTTCACTGCACAGAAAAAATTAAGGAAACATCTTAAAGGTGATTTGAGACAAATAGTAGGCTGATGAATAAAGAAATGTATGTGTTTATATAATAACTTACTTTGAGTTTGGGTAAATAATAGTGTGGATACAGTTTTTTCGGTGAATTCATTCTCTCTCGGTGATAAATGTTGTTCTCTCGTCTTATCTTTCTCAGTGGGTAACATAGGGAAAGTGTTAAAAGTTGTGTTTCTCTCATTTGTTAAGATAGTGAAAGTTAAAATTAATGTGTGTTTACTCTCAGTGGTTAATATAGTGAAAGTGCAGATGACAATTCTAGTGTTTTGGCATATATAATTTTTGGATCAATTTTCATACGTAACATTGTCTTATTGAATAATGTATAATTTCAGTGTATGAGTGCGGTGTATATATTGCCTTTGGCTGATAATGTCAATAATTTCATGAGTATACTTTCACATACAAGTAATTTTGTGCTTTACATACAAGCAATTTTGTGTTTTACATACAAGCAATTTTGGGTTTTACATATAACTCTTTACAACAAATTTCTTAAGTGTACTTACATTTCATTGTGTCATACATAAGTAATGTTGTGTTTACATATCACCATTTCAAGTGTTGGAATTTTTAAGTGTATTTTTCATGTGCTACATTCAAAAAAATTTAATAATTTAAAAATGTAGTTAGAAAAGTGTTAATTTTGACATTCGAAAATAGCTGGTGATAATGTAAAATTTGTAAAAACATACAGCGATAATTGTAAGAAATGTAAATTATCTCCTCTCCTCAGTTTGAATAATGTAGTGCCCGAGAGCTCTGTTAATTTAGAGTTAGGCTATTGCTTATTTTTCTAGTACAGTGTAAAGTCAGTGTTAGATGAGATTAGTACTTCAGTGATAGTCAGTTGAGTTAAGAATGTGATAATAATCAGTTAAATTTTTTTTTAATTAATTTTCTCATGTTAGGTAATAGGTTGGTGTTTTGAATCGTCGCTGAGATAAATTTTCTTCGTTCCGTGAAATTTCTGGCTTGTAATTCTTTGGTTGATGCGAGTGGTAGACAGCTGCGTTTCCAAACATTTGTTTTTCTTGTTCAGTGGCAGCCACGTTGGGCGGAAGTTAGCCAACCGGAGGTAGGTGGCGCTACAGGTTTGTTTACATCCATCGGTTTGTTGACATCGTGAAACACGTGTAGTTGTGTGTGGTAGTGAATTTTCTGGTATTTAGTGTTTCGATTCGCGTTGCTCGTCTTTTTCGTAGGGGGTATGTAATCTCCTGTCGAGAATTTTCATGTTCATAAATGTTGGGGAAACTGGTCACTTCGCTGAGATTTACGAAAAATAAAAATAATAGTAAATAAATAATTAAAAATACATAGATTGAAAATTCTCTACAGTCCCACGTTTCAAAATTTTGTTTGGAAGAGGCAGTGAGGTGACGGAATAGTGACTATATTCGTTTACTTCTCAGCCCTGACCAGACAAGCAAAATTTCTTAAAAGAAAGGGGAATAATAGGCATTAAACTTTTTTTCTCTTTTGTATTAATTTACTTTAGTAAGTTAAATAAAAAAAAGGAGAGCAAAAGAAGTCACCATCAACCCTTTTAGAAAACAAAATTATTCGTAGTAATCACGGAATGAAGGGAAAACGTTTCTGTAAATTTGTAAAAAAAAAAGAGGCAAAATCTTTCTTTTAGAATCCGCCATTTTTGGGAAAGTTTAGCTGTTACAGAAATGTTCCTGTAAGCCAGAGATGTTCTATTTTTAGAACTGGGTCACGACAGCATGCAAGAGGTTACATGGTCCCCTACGCTGAAAATCAAAGGTTGCTTCCTCGGCTGAAAGTAAAGGGCCTTGTGGAAAGTCAGAGTTTTGGCGCGAACCTGTTAGCCAATGGCCAACGAAGCCGTTGGTTGCTAGGGGAAGTTTTAGCCAATGGGGGTCAGCAGTTTCAAGCACCCCAGCTTCAGTTGGGAAACTGTCACTCTCTCTCTTGTCTCTGCTCTTGCTGGCATACAGTGAAAGTGGAAGGCGAATTTTCTCCTCGCCTTTTTGGCGGGGAGGGGACAATCAGAAAGAAATGCACGGGGGTCTGTTGGCCCGGTATCGTCGTACGAGCTGGGACGATAGCGTAGAGAGGGCCCAGCTAAAGGCAACGCTACTGCCCACCTACCATTTGAGAACCGGAAATGCAAACTTTTTCACCGCCACTTTCTTCATTTAAAGTCAGACGACTCCTAGGCCTCATCGAATAATGCGGAAAAACTAGCAGGGGAGAGCCCTATGCAGATGCTAAATTTTCTCCCTCGATTGATGCCCTAGAAAGAGACACCCCACCATCTACATCTATAAGGGACTCAAGCCAGTTCAACCAGACGCTGGACTTTCCAGAAAAGCAATGGCTAATTATGGACAGTTTTGTGAACGACATCTTTGCGCCTTTAACTGCTGAATCGTCGAGCCTGGCCCACTAGTGACTACAACAACGGGTCCACCATCACCAGCAGGGAAATCCAAAATGCCTTTTCCCTGTTTCCTGGTGAGTTGGCCAAGAACGCTGTGTCAGAAAGGAAAAACCCTTTTGGATGTGAAAAATTAACCGGGACAGTGGTGTTCTCTCAGGAGAAGCTGTTTTTTTATTTTATTTTTATTATTCGGCTGTGAAACTTTTTTATTATTATTCGGCGGTTAGGGTGCTCAAGAGTTGTTGCTGCCCCAGTCCTAAAGGTAATTTTTTTCTTGGCATTTTTTTTAAATATTATGTTGTGGTTTCTTTAAAATTATTTAACGAGTGGGCTTTGCAGTGGGGCAGTACAGTGTAATTATATGTTTCTGGTATCATTTTTCGAGGCTAGCTGAGCATGGGAAACTCCAGTCATTATTTTTTTTAGTTCTTGAGCTAAGCAATAAGAGGATGTAATGTTTTTTTTGTAAAGTTCCTACCTAATATTATAATTGTGTTATAGGCTATTTTGATGAACAACCTCTCAAACCAGTAATTATTTTATCTAGGTGATTTAACTTTTTTTTGTGCTTGGTAGTTTTAATATATAAATTGCATTTGTATCTATACACATACAGGGCCATGTAGTTAAAATGTATGTCTTAAAGGCAGGATATGGTGATTTTTTGAGTTTGGCAAGTAATGGATGTAAAATTGTACCATTTAGTAGTAATTGTGACTAGAGACCATATCAGCAAATGGATGTGAAAGTGGATTTTCATGAGGGAAGGATATCAAAAGAAGGCATACTTTCTGACTAAAGGGGGGCATATGTCTAGTGTGGCGGAGGAGTTATAATGCCACTCTTTGCCTACGCAGTTCGGGTTATAGGTCTGATGAATTCACAACTCATTCACACCTCCAGCCTCAACATTATTTTTTTCTTTCTGAGTGAAATTTTGGTCTCGAAGGAAGGGGATTTGAGAATCTGATTTGCATAAGCGGGAGGATATCAAAGAAGGTATGCAAGCAGACTAGGATTGTCTAAAAGTGTGGCCTGTTCATTACCTGTGTACAGTGAGATTTCCTCGCAAGGGGTATGATTTCTGGAAATAGAGGGTGCTTCGAGAGTGATAGTGATTTCTGGAAGTAGAAAGTGATAGTGATTTCTGGAAGTAAAAAGTGATAGTGATTTCTGGAAGTAGAGAGTGATAGTGATTTCTGGAAGTAGAGAGTGATAGTGATTTCTGGAAGTAGAGAGTGATAGTGATTTCTGGAAGTAGAGAGTGCTTCGAGAGGTGATAGTGATTTCTAGAAATAGAGAGTGCTTCGGGATGTGATAAGGATTTCTGGAGATAGAGATATGTGATGTGTTTTCTGGAAAGCGAGATTTATGTGGAATTTTTTCTAGAGATAATGTGAGTTTTCAGATAGTTTTTCTCTGGGAGATGGATATCTGCCTGGAGTGAGAATTTTTGGGGGGGGGACAAGAGATCTCTTGCAGGAGAGTTTTTCCTTACGTGGACATGCTTCGGGTACTGAAAGGGTGCTTATGAGAATGAATTGGGGATTCGTCTTCGGCCCCGAGTAAAACCGTCGGCCAGTAAGGAACAGCTCCTGTCAAGTGGCGTTTGAGTGTTGTCCCAAAGACAGTGAGCGAGGAAAGAAATTACAGGGTAATGGGTCACACATATTGACTTTCCATTTCGTTGCATAGGCTTGATTGGCTTCACGACCCAATATCTCACCTTTAGCCTGATTGATATTTTCTTCGAGATGTAAATTTTATTTTCAAAGAAAAGTAAGTCTGATAACTGAGAGGTTTTGCCTAACCGTTACCCTAGTGGCTTACTACATGAGTTAGTAAACTTACAAAAAAACTTACATGGTACTAGTTTAAATTTTTCGATTAATTGGTTTATAAATTGCTGGTTAGAATTAGTGGTGTAATTTTAAACTGTTATGAACAGTGGGAGTGCAGATAAGTATGAATTTGTGTCCAAGAGTGTTGAGAGTTAGTGTTTGCCTTTTATTTACATGGTGGATTATTGAGTACTCAGAGCCAGTTTGCATAGTGAAGTATTTTGAATTTTTCCAGATGATAGGGTGAATTTTATGCATATTTGTCAGCATTATTGTGTAATGATAACTTTTGAGGTAATTGAGTAAGGTATTTAGTGCAGTAGGTTTAGTAGAGTGTTGAGAGTGATTTTGTATCAAGTAATGCTAGAATGTTGAGTATATTTAATTGTAAGGCAAATATTCCTGGAGAGTGTGGAGCCATTTAGTGGCGTAACTTTTATTAGTGAATTTTGGTCAGTGGTTGTGATGTATAAAATGAATGTGTTAATAAATCTGGTTTGAGGGGATTGTTCGAAGGTGATTAATCAAAATTATAGTACACATGTTCTTATAGCTTTCCAAACTGAGATGAGAGAGACATTTCATTTCAGCGACAGAACTTATTCCCCATGTTAAATCAAGTGTTGGTGTTGTGCAATTCATTAAAATTCTTGTATTTATTTTTATAAGTAATGTGCCTCGTGCTATAGGCCAGATGTTCCATAATTTGTGAACTTCACATATGTGAGATCTTATGCTAATACAGCAGCGTGGTTAAAATATGTCAGTACTGAGGCAAAATTGTTTGTTTCATTTGAAGCTCCTACGCTGTATATCATTTGATATTCTATGAGGCCCAGTGGCCAAAGTTTTTTTTCTTTATGGTTCAGTTTTTTCAAATAAATGCAGGCCCAGTGGCCTTTCAAAAACCCAAAACTTGTGCAGTGAAGAATTAGTTGACTCAGTTGAAGTTCATCGCAGGGTCGCATGTCAGTCCACCTTAGCTTGCCTAAGGCCGGAAACAACCAGGGAATTTTGTTTTTATTTAATTAATGCATTTTGCCCTAACCACTAAATTGATCATCACAGCCTTTAAAGGTTATTACATCTGTACATTGTATACCATCTAATTTTTTGTGTTTACAAATTTGGTACACATGTAAACAATAATTACTTACTTTACACTTGCAGGTGTCTCAACTTGTCGAACATTCAAACAACGCAAACCTTCAAAAATAACCTTTGGGAATTTTCAAACATCAGTGTTGCATTTTATTTATATTTTCATTTATCATGGCCTAAAGATAATTCAATTTATTTTTGTTTCGAAATGCATCCACCCATCTCCCAAATTTTAATTTTTGCCCAAAATCCACCATTTACCTCAATTTTATTATTTACATAAATTTAAACAGTAATCACCCAGAAATAAATAATGTTCTTTTTTTTTCGCCACGACATAATTGGTGCCGTGACCTTATATAGGATGCATGCCTTGTGATGAAATTCAACTTTCACTGCACAGAAAAAATTAAGGAAACATCTTAAAGGTGATTTGAGACAAATAGTAGGCTGATGAATAAAGAAATGTATGTGTTTATATAATAACTTACTTTGAGTTTGGGTAAATAATAGTGTGGATACAGTTTTCTCGGTGAATTCATTCTCTCTCGGTGATAAATGTTGTTCTCTCGTCTTATCTTTCTCAGTGGGTAACATAGGGAAAGTGTTAAAAGTTGTGTTTCTCTCAGTGGTTAAGATAGTGAAAGTTAAAATTAATGTGTGTTTACTCTCAGTGGTTAATATAGTGAAAGTGCAGATGACAATTCTAGTGTTTTGGCATATATAATTTTTGGATCAATTTTCATACGTAACATTGTCTTATTGAATAATGTATAATTTCAGTGTATGAGTGCGGTGTATATATTGCCTTTGGCTGATAATGTCAATAATTTCATGAGTATACTTTCACATACAAGTAATTTTGTGCTTTACATACAAGCAATTTTGTGTTTTACATACAAGCAATTTTGGGTTTTACATATAACTCTTTACAACAAATTTCTTAAGTGTACTTACATTTCATTGTGTCATACATAAGTAATGTTGTGTTTACATATCACCATTTCAAGTGTTGGAATTTTTAAGTGTATTTTTCATGTGCTACATTCAAGAAAATTTAATAATTTAAAAATGTAGTTAGAAAAGTGTTAATTTTGACATTCGAAAATAGCTGGTGATAATGCAAAATTTGTAAAAACATACAGCGATAATTGTAAGAAATGTAAATTATCTCCTCTCCTCAGTTTGAATAATGTAGTGCCCGAGAGCTCTGTTAATTTAGAGTTAGGCTATTGCTTATTTTTCTAGTACAGTGTAAAGTCAGTGTTAGATGAGATTAGTACTTCAGTGATAGTCAGTTGAGTTAAGAATGTGATAATAATCAGTTAAATTTTTTTTTAATTAATTTTCTCATGTTAGGTAATAGGTTGGTGTTTTGAATCGTCGCTGAGATAAATTTTCTTCGTTCCGTGAAATTTCTGGCTTGTAATTCTTTGGTTGATGCGAGTGGTAGACAGCTGCGTTTCCAAACATTTGTTTTTCTTGTTCAGTGGCAGCCACGTTGGGCGGAAGTTAGCCAACCGGAGGTAGGTGGCGCTACAAGTTTGTTTACATCCATCGGTTTGTTGACATCGTGAAACACGTGTAGTTGTGTGTGGTAGTGAATTTTCTGGTATTTAGTGTTTCGATTCGCGTTGCTCGTCTTTTTCGTAGGGGGTATGTAATCTCCTGTCGAGAATTTTCATGTTCATAAATGTTGGGGAAACTGGTCACTTCGCTGAGATTTACGAAAAATAAAAATAATAGTAAATAAATAATTAAAAATACATAGATTGAAAATTCTCTACAGTCCCACGTTTCAAAATTTTGTTTGGAAGAGGCAGTGAGGTGACGGAATAGTGACTATATTCGTTTACTTCTCAGCCCTGACCAGACAAGCAAAATTTCTTAAAAGAAAGGGGAATAATAGGCATTAAACTTTTTTTCTCTTTTGTATTAATTTACTTTAGTAAGTTAAATAAAAAAAAGGAGAGCAAAAGAAGTCACCATCAACCCTTTTAGAAAACAAAATTATTCGTAGTAATCACGGAATGAAGGGAAAACGTTTCTGTAAATTTGTAAAAAAAAAGAGCCAAAATCTTTCTTTTAGAATCCGCCATTTTTGGGAAAGTTTAGCTGTTACAGAAATGTTCCTGTAAGCCAGAGATGTTCTATTTTTAGAACTGGGTCACGACAGCATGCAAGAGGTTACATGGTCCCCTACGCTGAAAATCAAAGGTTGCTTCCTCGGCTGAAAGTAAAGGGCCTTGTGGAAAGTCAGAGTTTTGGCGCGAACCTGTTAGCCAATGGCCAACGAAGCCGTTGGTTGCTAGGGGAAGTTTTAGCCAATGGGGGTCAGCAGTTTCAAGCACCCCAGCTTCAGTTGGGAAACTGTCACTCTCTCTCTTGTCTCTGCTCTTGCTGGCATACAGTGAAAGTGGAAGGCGAATTTTCTCCTCGCCTTTTTGGCGGGGAGGGGACAATCAGAAAGAAATGCACGGGGGTCTGTTGGCCCGGTATCGTCGTACGAGCTGGGACGATAGCGTAGAGAGGGCCCAGCTGAAGGCAACGCTACTGCCCACCTACCATTTGAGAACCGGAAATGCAAACTTTTTCACCGCCACTTTCTTCATTTAAAGTCAGACGACTCCTAGGCCTCATCGAATAATGCGGAAAAACTAGCAGGGGAGAGCCCTATGCAGATGCTAAATTTTCTCCCTCGATTGATGCCCTAGAAAGAGACACCCCACCATCTACATCTATAAGGGACTCAAGCCAGTTCAACCAGACGCTGGACTTTCCAGAAAAGCAATGGCTAATTATGGACAGTTTTGTGAACGACATCTTTGCGCCTTTAACTGCTGAATCGTCGAGCCTGGCCCACTAGTGACTACAACAACGGGTCCACCATCACCAGCAGGGAAATCCAAAATGCCTTTTCCCTGTTTCCTGGTGAGTTGGCCAAGAACGCTGTGTCAGAAAGGAAAAACCCTTTTGGATGTGAAAAATTAACCGGGACAGTGGTGTTCTCTCAGGAGAAGCTGTTTTTTTATTTTATTTTTATTATTCGGCTGTGAAACTTTTTTATTATTATTCGGCGGTTAGGGTGCTCAAGAGTTGTTGCTGCCCCAGTCCTAAAGGTAATTTTTTTCTTGGCATTTTTTTTTAAATATTATGTTGTGGTTTCTTTAAAATTATTTAACGAGTGGGCTTTGCAGTGGGGCAGTACAGTGTAATTATATGTTTCTGGTATCATTTTTCGAGGCTAGCTGAGCATGGGAAACTCCAGTCATTATTTTTTTTAGTTCTTGAGCTAAGCAATAAGAGGATGTAATGTTTTTTTTGTAAAGTTCCTACCTAATATTATAATTGTGTTATAGGCTATTTTGATGAACAACCTCTCAAACCAGTAATTATTTTATCTAGGTGATTTAACTTTTTTGTGCTTGGTAGTTTTAATATATAAATTGCATTTGTATCTATACACATACAGGGCCATGTAGTTAAAATGTATGTCTTAAAGGCAGGATATGGTGATTTTTTGAGTTTGGCAAGTAATGGATGTAAAATTGTACCATTTAGTAGTAATTGTGACTAGAGACCATATCAGCAAATGGATGTGAAAGTGGATTTTCATGAGGGAAGGATATCAAAAGAAGGCATACTTTCTGACTAAAGGGGGCATATGTCTAGTGTGGCGGAGGAGTTATAATGCCACTCTTTGCCTACGCAGTTCGGGTTATAGGTCTGATGAATTCACAACTCATTCACACCTCCAGCCTCAACATTAATTTTTTTTCTTTCTGAGTGAAATTTTGGTCTCGGAGGAAGGGGATTTGAGAATCTGATTTGCATAAGCGGGAGGATATCAAAGAAGGTATGCAAGCAGACTAGGATTGTCTAAAAGTGTGGCCTGTTCATTACCTGTGTACAGTGAGATTTCCTCGCAAGGGGTATGATTTCTGGAAATAGAGGGTGCTTCGAGAGTGATAGTGATTTCTGGAAGTAGAAAGTGATAGTGATTTCTGGAAGTAGAAAGTGATAGTGATTTCTGGAAGTAGAGAGTGATAGTGATTTCTGGAAGTAGAGAGTGATAGTGATTTCTGGAAGTAGAGAGTGCTTCGAGAGGTGATAGTGATTTCTAGAAATAGAGAGTGCTTCGGGATGTGATAAGGATTTCTGGAGATAGAGATATGTGATGTGTTTTCTGGAAAGCGAGATTTATGTGGAATTTTTTCTAGAGATAATGTGAGTTTTCAGATAGTTTTTCTCTGGGAGATGGATATCTGCCTGGAGTGAGAATTTTTGGGGGGGACAAGAGATCTCTTGCAGGAGAGTTTTTCCTTACGTGGACATGCTTCGGGTACTGAAAGGGTGCTTATGAGAATGAATTGGGGGATTCGTCTTCGGCCCCGAGTAAAACCGTCGGCCAGTAAGGAACAGCTCCTGTCAAGTGGCGTTTGAGTGTTGTCCCAAAGACAGTGAGCGAGGAAAGAAATTACAGGGTAATGGGTCACACATATTGACTTTCCATTTCGTTGCATAGGCTTGATTGGCTTCACGACCCAATATCTCACCTTTAGCCTGATTGATATTTTCTTCGAGATGTAAATTTTATTTTCAAAGAAAAGTAAGTCTGATAACTGAGAGGTTTTGCCTAACCGTTACCCTAGTGGCTTACTACATGAGTTAGTAAACTTACAAAAAAACTTACATGGTACTAGTTTAAATTTTTCGATTAATTGGTTTATAAATTGCTGGTTAGAATTAGTGGTGTAATTTTAAACTGTTATGAACAGTGGGAGTGCAGATAAGTATGAATTTGTGTCCAAGAGTGTTGAGAGTTAGTGTTTGCCTTTTATTTACATGGTGGATTATTGAGTACTCAGAGCCAGTTTGCATAGTGAAGTATTTTGAATTTTTCCAGATGATAGGGTGAATTTTATGCATATTTGTCAGCATTATTGTGTAATGATAACTTTTGAGGTAATTGAGTAAGGTATTTAGTGCAGTAGGTTTAGTAGAGTGTTGAGAGTGATTTTGTATCAAGTAATGCTAGAATGTTGAGTATATTTAATTGTAAGGCAAATATTCCTGGAGAGTGTGGAGCCATTTAGTGGCGTAACTTTTATTAGTGAATTTTGGTCAGTGGTTGTGATGTATAAAATGAATGTGTTAATAAATCTGGTTTGAGGGGATTGTTCGAAGGTGATTAATCAAAACTATAGTACACATGTTCTTATAGCTTTCCAAACTGAGATGAGAGAGACATTTCATTTCAGCGACAGAACTTATTCCCCATGTTAAATCAAGTGTTGGTGTTGTGCAATTCATTAAAATTCTTGTATTTATTTTTATAAGTAATGTGCCTCGTGCTATAGGCCAGATGTTCCATAATTTGTGAACTTCACATATGTGAGATCTTATGCTAATACAGCAGCGTGGTTAAAATATGTCAGTACTGAGGCAAAATTGTTTGTTTCATTTGAAGCTCCTACGCTGTATATCATTTGATATTCTATGAGGCCCAGTGGCCAAAGTTTTTTTTCTTTATGGTTCAGTTTTTTCAAATAAATGCAGGCCCAGTGGCCTTTCAAAAACCCAAAACTTGTGCAGTGAAGAATTAGTTGACTCAGTTGAAGTTCATCGCAGGGTCGCATGTCAGTCCACCTTAGCTTGCCTAAGGCCGGAAACAACCAGGGAATTTTGTTTTTATTTAATTAATGCATTTTGCCCTAACCACTAAATTGATCATCACAGCCTTTAAAGGTTATTACATCTGTACATTGTATACCATCTAATTTTTTGTGTTTACAAATTTGGTACACATGTAAACAATAATTACTTACTTTACACTTGCAGGTGTCTCAACTTGTCGAACATTCAAACAACGCAAACCTTCAAAAATAACCTTTGGGAATTTTCAAACATCAGTGTTGCATTTTATTTATATTTTCATTTATCATGGCCTAAAGATAATTCAATTTATTTTTGTTTCGAAATGCATCCACCCATCTCCCAAATTTTAATTTTTGCCCAAAATCCACCATTTACCTCAATTTTATTATTTACATAAATTTAAACAGTAATCACCCAGAAATAAATAATGTTCTTTTTTTTCGCCACGACATAATTGGTGCCGTGACCTTATATAGGATGCATGCCTTGTGATGAAATTCAACTTTCACTGCACAGAAAAAATTAAGGAAACATCTTAAAGGTGATTTGAGACAAATAGTAGGCTGATGAATAAAGAAATGTATGTGTTTATATAATAACTTACTTTGAGTTTGGGTAAATAATAGTGTGGATACAGTTTTCTCGGTGAATTCATTCTCTCTCGGTGATAAATGTTGTTCTCTCGTCTTATCTTTCTCAGTGGGTAACATAGGGAAAGTGTTAAAAGTTGTGTTTCTCTCAGTGGTTAAGATAGTGAAAGTTAAAATTAATGTGTGTTTACTCTCAGTGGTTAATATAGTGAAAGTGCAGATGACAATTCTAGTGTTTTGGCATATATAATTTTTGGATCAATTTTCATACGTAACATTGTCTTATTGAATAATGTATAATTTCAGTGTATGAGTGCGGTGTATATATTGCCTTTGGCTGATAATGTCAATAATTTCATGAGTATACTTTCACATACAAGTAATTTTGTGCTTTACATACAAGCAATTTTGTGTTTTACATACAAGCAATTTTGGGTTTTACATATAACTCTTTACAACAAATTTCTTAAGTGTACTTACATTTCATTGTGTCATACATAAGTAATGTTGTGTTTACATATCACCATTTCAAGTGTTGGAATTTTTAAGTGTATTTTTCATGTGCTACATTCAAAAAAATTTAATAATTTAAAAATGTAGTTAGAAAAGTGTTAATTTTGACATTCGAAAATAGCTGGTGATAATGTAAAATTTGTAAAAACATACAGCGATAATTGTAAGAAATGTAAATTATCTCCTCTCCTCAGTTTGAATAATGTAGTGCCCGAGAGCTCTGTTAATTTAGAGTTAGGCTATTGCTTATTTTTCTAGTACAGTGTAAAGTCAGTGTTAGATGAGATTAGTACTTCAGTGATAGTCAGTTGAGTTAAGAATGTGATAATAATCAGTTAAATTTTTTTTTAATTAATTTTCTCATGTTAGGTAATAGGTTGGTGTTTTGAATCGTCGCTGAGATAAATTTTCTTCGTTCCGTGAAATTTCTGGCTTGTAATTCTTTGGTTGATGCGAGTGGTAGACAGCTGCGTTTCCAAACATTTGTTTTTCTTGTTCAGTGGCAGCCACGTTGGGCGGAAGTTAGCCAACCGGAGGTAGGTGGCGCTACAGGTTTGTTTACATCCATCGGTTTGTTGACATCGTGAAACACGTGTAGTTGTGTGTGGTAGTGAATTTTCTGGTATTTAGTGTTTCGATTCGCGTTGCTCGTCTTTTTCGTAGGGGGTATGTAATCTCCTGTCGAGAATTTTCATGTTCATAAATGTTGGGGAAACTGGTCACTTCGCTGAGATTTACGAAAAATAAAAATAATAGTAAATAAATAATTAAAAATACATAGATTGAAAATTCTCTACAGTCCCACGTTTCAAAATTTTGTTTGGAAGAGGCAGTGAGGTGACGGAATAGTGACTATATTCGTTTACTTCTCAGCCCTGACCAGACAAGCAAAATTTCTTAAAAGAAAGGGGAATAATAGGCATTAAACTTTTTTTTTCTCTTTTGTATTAATTTACTTTAGTAAGTTAAATAAAAAAAGGAGAGCAAAAGAAGTCACCATCAACCCTTTTAGAAAACAAAATTATTCGTAGTAATCACGGAATGAAGGGAAAACGTTTCTGTAAATTTGTAAAAAAAAAAGAGCCAAAATCTTTCTTTTAGAATCCGCCATTTTTGGGAAAGTTTAGCTGTTACAGAAATGTTCCTGTAAGCCAGAGATGTTCTATTTTTAGAACTGGGTCACGACAGCATGCAAGAGGTTACATGGTCCCCTACGCTGAAAATCAAAGGTTGCTTCCTCGGCTGAAAGTAAAGGGCCTTGTGGAAAGTCAGAGTTTTGGCGCGAACCTGTTAGCCAATGGCCAACGAAGCCGTTGGTTGCTAGGGGAAGTTTTAGCCAATGGGGGTCAGCAGTTTCAAGCACCCCAGCTTCAGTTGGGAAACTGTCACTCTCTCTCTTGTCTCTGCTCTTGCTGGCATACAGTGAAAGTGGAAGGCGAATTTTCTCCTCGCCTTTTTGGCGGGGAGGGGACAATCAGAAAGAAATGCACGGGGGTCTGTTGGCCCGGTATCGTCGTACGAGCTGGGACGATAGCGTAGAGAGGGCCCAGCTGAAGGCAACGCTACTGCCCACCTACCATTTGAGGACCGGAAATGCAAACTTTTTCACCGCCACTTTCTTCATTTAAAGTCAGACGACTCCTAGGCCTCATCGGATAATGCGGAAAAACTAGCAGAGGAGAGCCCTATGCAGATGCTAAATTTGCTCCCTCGATTGATGCCCTAGAAAGAGACACCCCACCATCTACAACTATAAGGGACTCAAGCCAGTTCAACCAGACGCTGGACTTTCCAGAAAAGCAATGGCTAATTATGGACAGTTTTGTGAACGACATCTTTGCGCCTTTAACTGCTGAATCGTCGAGCCTGGCCCACTAGTGACTACAACAACGGGTCCACCATCACCAGCAGGGAAATCCAAAATGCCTTTTCCCTGTTTCCTGGTGAGTTGGCCAAGAACGCTGTGTCAGAAAGGAAAAACCCTTTTGGATGTGAAAAATTAACCGGGACAGTGGTGTTCTCTCAGGAGAGGCTGCTTTTTTATTTTATTTTTATTATTCGGCTGTGAAACTTTTTTATTATTATTCGGCGGTTAGGGTGCTCAAGAGTTGTTGCTGCCCCAGTCCTAAAGGTAATTTTTTTCTTGGCATTTTTTTTTAAATATTATGTTGTGGTTTCTTTAAAATTATTTAACGAGTGGGCTTTGCAGTGGGGCAGTACAGTGTAATTATATGTTTCTGGTCTCATTTTTTGAGGCTAGCTGAGCATGGGAAACTCCAGTCATTATTTTTTTTAGTTCTTGAGCTAAGCAATAAGAGGATGTAAAGTTTTTTTGGTAAAGTTCCTACCTAATATTATAATTGTGTTATAGGCTATTTTGATGAACAACCTCTCAAACCAGTAATTATTTTATTTAGGTGATTTAACTTTTTTTGTGCTTGGTAGTTTTAATATATAAATTGCATTTGTATCTATACACATACAGGGCCATGTAGTTAAAATGTATGTCTTAAAGGCAGGATATGGTGATTTTTTGAGTTTGGCAAGTAATGGATGTAAAATTGTACCATTTAGTAGTAATTGTGACTAGAGACCATATCAGCAAATGGATGTGAAAGTGGATTTTCATGAGGGAAGGATATCAAAAGAAGGCATACTTTCTGACTAAAGGGGGGCATATGTCTAGTGTGGCGGAGGAGTTGTAATGCCACTCTTTGCCTACGCAGTTCGGGTTATAGGTCTGATGAATTCACAACTCATTCACACCTCCAGCCTCAACATTAATTTTTTTCTTTCTGAGTGAAATTTTGGTCTCGGAGGAAGGGGATTTGAGAATCTGATTTGCATAAGCGGGAGGATATCAAAGAAGGTATGCAAGCAGACTAGGATTGTCTAAAAGTGTGGCCTGTTCATTACCTGTGTACAGTGAGATTTCCTCGCAAGGGGTATGATTTCTGGAAATAGAGGGTGCTTCGAGAGTGATAGTGATTTCTGGAAGTAGAAAGTGATAGTGATTTCTGGAAGTAGAAAGTGATAGTGATTTCTGGAAGTAGAGAGTGATAGTGATTTCTGGAAGTAGAGAGTGATAGTGATTTCTGGAAGTAGAGAGTGATAGTGATTTCTGGAAGTAGAGAGTGCTTCGAGAGGTGATAGTGATTTCTAGAAATAGAGAGTGCTTCGGGATGTGATAAGGATTTCTGGAGATAGAGATATGTGATGTGTTTTCTGGAAAGCGAGATTTATGTGGAATTTTTTCTAGAGATAATGTGAGTTTTCAGATAGTTTTTCTCTGGGAGATGGATATCTGCCTGGAGTGAGAATTTTTTTGGGGGGACAAGAGATCTCTTGCAGGAGAGTTTTTCCTTACGTGGACATGCTTCGGGTACTGAAAGGGTGCTTATGAGAATGAATTGGGGGATTCGTCTTCGGCCCCGAGTAAAACCGTCGGCCAGTAAGGAACAGCTCCTGTCAAGTGGCGTTTGAGTGTTGTCCCAAAGACAGTGAGCGAGGAAAGAAATTACAGGGTAATGGGTCACACATATTGACTTTCCATTTCGTTGCATAGGCTTGATTGGCTTCACGACCCAATATCTCACCTTTAGCCTGATTGATATTTTCTTCGAGATGTAAATTTTATTTTCAAAGAAAAGTAAGTCTGATAACTGAGAGGTTTTGCCTAACCGTTACCCTAGTGGCTTACTACATGAGTTAGTAAACTTACAAAAAAACTTACATGGTACTAGTTTAAATTTTTCGATTAATTGGTTTATAAATTGCTGGTTAGAATTAGTGGTGTAATTTTAAACTGTTATGAACAGTGGGAGTGCAGATAAGTATGAATTTGTGTCCAAGAGTGTTGAGAGTTAGTGTTTGCCTTTTATTTACATGGTGGATTATTGAGTACTCAGAGCCAGTTTGCATAGTGAAGTATTTTGAATTTTTCCAGATGATAGGGTGAATTTTATGCATATTTGTCAGCATTATTGTGTAATGATAACTTTTGAGGTAATTGAGTAAGGTATTTAGTGCAGTAGGTTTAGTAGAGTGTTGAGAGTGATTTTGTATCAAGTAATGCTAGAATGTTGAGTATATTTAATTGTAAGGCAAATATTCCTGGAGAGTGTGGAGCCATTTAGTGGCGTAACTTTTATTAGTGAATTTTGGTCAGTGGTTGTGATGTATAAAATGAATGTGTTAATAAATCTGGTTTGAGGGGATTGTTCGAAGGTGATTAATCAAAACTATAGTACACATGTTCTTATAGCTTTCCAAACTGAGATGAGAGAGACATTTCATTTCAGCGACAGAACTTATTCCCCATGTTAAATCAAGTGTTGGTGTTGTGCAATTCATTAAAATTCTTGTATTTATTTTTATAAGTAATGTGCCTCGTGCTATAGGCCAGATGTTCCATAATTTGTGAACTTCACATATGTGAGATCTTATGCTAATACAGCAGCGTGGTTAAAATATGTCAGTACTGAGGCAAAATTGTTTGTTTCATTTGAAGCTCCTACGCTGTATATCATTTGATATTCTATGAGGCCCAGTGGCCAAAGTTTTTTTTCTTTATGGTTCAGTTTTTTCAAATAAATGCAGGCCCAGTGACCTTTCAAAAACCCAAAACTTGTGCAGTGAAGAATTAGTTGACTCAGTTGAAGTTCATCGCAGGGTCGCATGTCAATCCACCTTAGCTTGCCTAAGGCCGGAAACAACCAGGGAATTTTGTTTTTATTTAATTAATGCATTTTGCCCTAACCACTAAATTGATCATCACAGCCTTTAAAGGTTATTACATCTGTACATTGTATACCATCTAATTTTTTGTGTTTACAAATTTGGTACACATGTAAACAATAATTACTTACTTTACACTTGCAGGTGTCTCAACTTGTCGAACATTCAAACAACGCAAACCTTCAAAAATAACCTTTGGGAATTTTCAAACATCAGTGTTGCATTTTATTTATATTTTCATTTATCATGGCCTAAAGATAATTCAATTTATTTTTGTTTCGAAATGCATCCACCCATCTCCCAAATTTTAATTTTTGCCCAAAATCCACCATTTAGCTCAATTTTATTATTTACATAAATTTAAACAGTAATCACCCAGAAATAAATAATGTTCTTTTTTTTTCGCCACGACATAATTGGTGCCGTGACCTTAGGATGCATGCCTTGTGATGAAATTCAACTTTCACTGCACAGAAAAAATTAAGGAAACATCTTAAAGGTGATTTGAGACAAATAGTAGGCTGATGAATAAAGAAATGTATGTGTTTATATAATAACTTACTTTGAGTTTGGGTAAATAATAGTGTGGATACAGTTTTCTCGGTGAATTCATTCTCTCTCAGTGATAAATGTTGTTCTCTCGTCTTATCTTTCTCAGTGGGTAACATAGGGAAAGTGTTAAAAGTTGTGTTTCTCTCAGTGGTTAAGATAGTGAAAGTTAAAATTAATGTGTGTTTACTCTCAGTGGTTAATATAGTGAAAGTGCAGATGACAATTCTAGTGTTTTGGCATATATAATTTTTGGATCAATTTTCATACGTAACATTGTCTTATTGAATAATGTATAATTTCAGTGTATGAGTGCGGTGTATATATTGCCTTTGGCTGATAATGTCAATAATTTCATGAGTATACTTTCACATACAAGTAATTTTGTGCTTTACATACAAGCAATTTTGTGTTTTACATACAAGCAATTTTGGGTTTTACATATAACTCTTTACAACAAATTTCTTAAGTGTACTTACATTTCATTGTGTCATACATAAGTAATGTTGTGTTTACATATCACCATTTCAAGTGTTGGAATTTTTAAGTGTATTTTTCATGTGCTACATTCAAGAAAATTTAATAATTTAAAAATGTAGTTAGAAAAGTGTTAATTTTGACATTCGAAAATAGCTGGTGATAATGCAAAATTTGTAAAAACATACAGCGATAATTGTAAGAAATGTAAATTATCTCCTCTCCTCAGTTTGAATAATGTAGTGCCCGAGAGCTCTGTTAATTTAGAGTTAGGCTATTGCTTATTTTTCTAGTACAGTGTAAAGTCAGTGTTAGATGAGATTAGTACTTCAGTGATAGTCAGTTGAGTTAAGAATGTGATAATAATCAGTTAAATTTTTTTTTAATTAATTTTCTCATGTTAGGTAATAGGTTGGTGTTTTGAATCGTCGCTGAGATAAATTTTCTTCGTTCCGTGAAATTTTTGGCTTGTAATTCTTTGGTTGATGCGAGTGGTAGACAGCTGCGTTTCCAAACATTTGTTTTTCTTGTTCAGTGGCAGCCACGTTGGGCGGAAGTTAGCCAACCGGAGGTAGGTGGCGCTGCAGGTTTGTTTACATCCATCGGTTTGTTGACATCGTGAAACACGTGTAGTTGTGTGTGGTAGTGAATTTTCTGGTATTTAGTGTTTCGATTCGCGTTGCTCGTCTTTTTCGTAGGGGGTATGTAATCTCCTGTCGAGAATTTTCATGTTCATAAATCTTGGGGAAACTGATCACTTCGCTGAGATTTACGAAAAATAAAAATAATAGTAAATAAATAATTAAAAATACATAGATTGAAAATTCTCTACAGTCCCACGTTTCAAAATTTTGTTTGGAAGAGGCAGTGAGGTGACGGAATAGTGACTATATTCGTTTACTTCTCAGCCCTGACCAGACAAGCAAAATTTCTTAAAAGAAAGGGGAATAATAGGCATTAAACTTTTTTCTCTTTTGTATTAATTTACTTTAGTAAGTTAAATAAAAAAAAAGGAGAGCAAAAGAAGTCACCATCAACCTTTTAGAAAACAAAATTATTCGTAGTAATCACGGAATGAAGGGAAAACGTTTCTGTAAATTTGTAAAAACAAGAGCCAAAATCTTTCTTTTAGAATCCGCCATTTTTGGGAAAGTTTAGGTATTACAGAAATGTTCCCGTAAGCCAGAGATGTTCTATTTTTAGAACTGGGTCACAACAGCATGCAGGAGGTTACATGGTCCCCTACGCTGAAGGTCAAAGGTTGCTTCCTTGGCTGAAAGTCAACGGCCATGTGGAAAGTCAGAGTTTTGGCGCGAACCTGTTAGCCAATGGCCAGCGAAGCCGTTGGTTGCTAGGGGAAGTTTTAGCCAATGGGGGTCAGCAGTTTCAAGCACCCCAGCTTCAGTTGGGAAACTGTCACTCTCTCTCTCTCTCTCTTGTCTCTGCTCTTGCTGGCATACAGTGAAAGTGGAAGGCGAATTTTCTCCTCGCCTTTTTGGCGGGGAGGGGACAATCAGAAAGCAATGCACGGGGGTCTGTTGGCCCGGTATCGTCGTACGAGCTGGGACGATAGCGTAGAGAGGGCCCAGCTAAAGGCAACGCTACTGCCCACCTACCATTTGAGGACCGGAAATGCAAACTTTTTCACCGCCACTTTCTTCATTTAAAGTCAGACGACTCCTAGGCCTCATCGGATAATGCAGAAAAACTAGCAGAGGAGAGCCCTATGCAGATGCTAAATTTGCTCCCTCGATTGATGCCCTAGAAAGAGACACCCCACCATCTACAACTATAAGGGACTCAAGCCAGTTCAACCAGACGCTGGACTTTCCAGAAAAGCCATGGCTAATTATGGACAGTTTTGTGAACGACATCTTTGCGCCTTTAACTGCTGAATCGTCGAGCCTGGCCCACTAGTGACTACAACAACGGGTCCACCATCACCAGCAGGGAAATCCAAAATGCCTTTTCCCTGTTTCCTGGTGAGTTGGCCAAGAACGCTGTGTCAGAAAGGAAAAACCCTTTTGGATGTGAAAAATTAACTGGGACACTGGTGTTCTCTCAGGAGAGGCTGTTTTTTATTTTATTTTTATTATTCGGCTGTGAAACTTTTTTATTATTATTCGGCGGTTAGGGTGCTCAAGAGTTGTTGCTGCCCCAGTCCTAAAGGTAATTTTTTTCTTGGCATTTTTTAAAATATTATGTTGTGGTTTCTTTAAAATTATTTAACGAGTGGGCTTTGCAGTGGGGCAGTACAGTGTAATTATATGTTTCTGGTATCATTTTTCGAGGCTAGCTGAGCATGGGAAACTCCAGTCATTATTTTTTTTAGTTCTTGAGCTAAGCCATAAGAGGATGTAATGTTTTTTTGTAAAGTTCCTACCTAATATTATAATTGTGTTATAGGCTATTTTGATGAACAACCTCTCAAACCAGTAATTATTTTATTTAGGAGATTTAACTTTTTTGTGCTTGGTAGTTTTAATATATAAATTGCATTTGTATCTATATACATACAGGGCTATGTAGTTAAAATTTGTGTCTTAAAGGCAGGATATGGTGATTTTTTGAGTTTGGCAAGTAATGGGTGTAAAATTGTTTGTACCACTTAGTAGTAATTGTGACTAGAGACCATATCAGCAAATGGATGTGAAAGTGGATTTTCATTAAGGAAGGATATCAAAAGAAGGCATACTTTCTGACTAAAGGGGGCATATGTCTAGTGTGGCGGAGGAGTTATAATGCCACTCTTTGCCTACGCAGTTCGAGTTATAATTCTGATGAATTCACAACTCATTCACACCTCCAGCCTCAACATTAATTTTTTTCTTTCTGAGTGAAATTTTGGTCTCGAAAGAAGGGGATTTGAGAATCTGATTTGCATAAGGGGAATGATATCAAAGAAGGTATGCAAGCAGACCAGGATTGTCTGAAAGTGAGGCCTGTTCTATACCTGTGTACAGTGAGATTTCTTCGCAAGGGGTATGATTTCTGGAAATAGAGGGTGCTTCGGGAGGTGATAAGGATTTCTGGAGATAGAGATATGTGATGTGTTTTCTGGAAAGCGAGATTTTTGTGGAATTTTTCTAGAGATAATGTGAGTTTTCAGATAGTTTTTCTCTGGGAGATGGATATCTGCCTGGAGTGAGAATTTTTTTGGGGGGACCAGAGATCTCTTGCAGGAGAGTTTTTTCTTACGTGGACATACTTCGGGTACTGAAAGGGTGCTTATGAGAATGAATTGGGGGATTCGTCTTCGGCCCCGAGTAAAACCGTCGGCCAGTAAGGAACAGCTCTTTTCAAGTGGCGTTCGAGTGTTGTCCCAAAGACAGTGAGCGAGGAAAGAAATTACAGGGTAATGGGTCACACATATTGACTTTCCATTTCGTTGCATAGGCTTGATTGGCTTCACGACCCAATCTCACCTTTTGCCTGATTGATATTTTCTTCGAGATGTAAATTTTATTTTCAAAGAAAAGTAAGTCTGATAACTGAGAGGTTTTGCCTAACCGTTACCCTAGTGGCTTACTACATGAGTTAGTAAACTTACAAAAAAACTTACATGGAACTAGTTTAAATTTTTCGATTAATTGGTTTATAAATTGCTGGTTAGAATTAGTGGTGTAATTTTAAACTGTTATGAACAGTGGGAGTGCAGATAAGTATGAATTTGTGTCCAAGAGTGTTGAGAGTTAGTGTTTGCCTTTTATTTACATGGTGGGGTATTGAGTACTCAGAGCCAGTTTGCATAGTGAAGTATTTTGAATTTTTCCAGATGATAGGGTGAATTTTATGCATATTTGTCAGCATTATTGTGTAATGATAACTTTTGAGGTAATTGAGTAAGGTATTTAGTGCAGTAGGTTTAGTAGAGTGTTGAGAGTGATTTTGTATCAAGTAATGCTAGAATGTTGAGTATATTTAATTGTAAGGCAAACATTCCTGGGGAGTGTGGAACCATTTAGTGGCGTAACTTTTATTAGTGAATTTTGGTCAGTGGTTGTGATGTATAAAATGAATGTGTTAATAAATCTGGTTTGAGTGGGTTGTTCGAAGGTGATTAATCAAAACTATAGTACACATGTTCTTATAGCTTTCCAAACTGAGATGAGAGAGACATTTCATTTCAGCGACAGAAATTATACCTCATGTTAATTCAAGTGTTGGTGTTGTGCAATTCATTAAAATTCTTGTATTTATTTTTATAAGTAATGTGCCTCGTGCTATAGGCCAGATGTTCCATAATTTGTGAACTTCACATATGTGAGATCTTATGCTAATACAGCAGCGTGGTTAAAATATGTCAGTACTGAGGCAAAATTGTTTGTTTCGTTTGAAGCTCCTACGATGTATATCATTTGATATTCTATGAGGCCCAGTGGCCAAAGTTTTTTTCTTTATGGTTAAGGTTTTTCAAATAAATGCAGGTCCATTGGCCTTTTAAAAAACCCAAAACTTGTGCAGTGAAGAATTAGTTGACTCAGTTGAAGTTCATCGCAGGGTCGCATGTCAATCCACCTTAGCTTGCCTAAGGCCTGAAACGACCAGGGAATTTTGTTTTTATTTAATTAATGCATTTTGTCCTAACCACTAAATTGATCATCACAGCCTTCAAAAGTTATTACACGTGTACATTGTATACCATCTAATTTTTTGTGTTTACAAATTTGGTACACATGTAAACAATAATTACTTACTTTACACTTGCAGGTGTCTCAACTTGTCGAACATTCAAACAACGCAAACCTTCAAAAATAACCTTTGGGTGTTTTGAAACATCAGAGTTGCATTTTATTTATATTTTCATTTATCATGGCCTAAAAATAATTTAATTTATTTTTGTTTCGAAATGCATCCACCCATCTCTTACATTTTAATTTTCGCCCAAAATCCAGCTTTTACCTCAATTTTATTATTTACATAAATTTAAACAGTAATCACCCAGAAATAAATAATGTTCTTTTTTCCCGCCACAACATTAGCAACCAACTCCATAATTTGCCCTTGATGAATTTTCTGTCTAGTAATAAATAAATGTAACGTAAAATATGTAAAATATAAATTCGCCTTAAATTGCATACATATATGTATTTGGCTGCAGTATGCACGTTTCAGAAGCCAAATTAAAAATTCTTATCATATATGCATTCCTGTTTCATTTACTACTTAAAACCCATTAACTCATTACATATGTATTTGTTTTTATGACAGTGATATGTACTAGAAAATATGTAATATTTTTGAATGCAGTTGTAGATTTATTTTTAAAAAGGTGTTTAAGTAGGGATATTTTCGCTGTTCTCGTAAATCTGGTCTTACCAGGGCATTTTATCAACTCAGATTTTCCACTTTATCGCCAAAAACTTGTAAATCCTATTTCCCCAATCTAATAAAAGTATATATTTTCTTCCTATATTTGTTTTTACATCGGTTAACTTTTGAGTTTCGCAAAAGCTGCAGCCAAAATCTGTCACTGATCGTTTTGTCAACAAAACGTGATGTAAACAAACGCTGTGATCCTCGCGTAGTGTTGTCTTATCAAATTGACTTACTAGCGAATATTGGAAAAGAAATAACATAAATAAAATGCAAATGCAATATGCCGCCCCGGTGGCGCAGGCCTCTGATCGTTCGTCCGTAAGGGGTCCGGGTTCGAATCCCGGTCAGGCATGGATGTTGTGTTTGTCTTACGGCACTGGCTCTCTCCCTTCCCTGGAACCAGTGGCCCTAAATTAGGGACGGGCGACTGCTTATAGCCCATTGAGTTTCTCACGGTGGTCGTTAAACCTCCAATCAAAAAAAAAAAAAAATGCGATATCGTTCGCAAAATTCAGGTGATGACGTTAAACATGAAAGCGCAGCATGAAACTTCTGTTCCGTAGAGAAGCAATAGCTGCGACAACGCTGGACTGAATGGATCCTTTTCGTGAAGTCACAAAACCTATCTTGAGCCCGGTAAGCAACGAAGTGACTGACGTGACCTCGACTGCCGGCACCAATTCACTGTCGTCGTCGTGATTGGCTGAAATTGCTCAATCGTTCTAGTTATACACAAAATGCCTATATGCTACCGGGAATGGTGGCTATTATTTTGAGTGCAAGTTAATGTTCGGGTAGATTTCACACAGGCAGTTTTTGACTGTGTACTTAAGAGATTAAACAATGTCGTTGCCTCCCTCGTCCTCGAAGACTCCTACGAACATTTTGAGCTCATCATATAATTCCAGTGCTTCTATATCGTGTTTGCTTATTCGCAAGGTGTCTACGACCGCATCAAAGTAGTTTATTTGAAGTGGTCTTTCCGTGAAACCTCAGCATCCTCGTCTTCTTCTTCGTAGGAGAACATTTTCTTTTCCCGTCTCTTTCTGATGGCCTTAAACGTCATTTCAATGCCTACTTCTTCCGCAACTTCCCTCGCTGTCACCAGTGCTGATGAAAAGCCACTTTCACGATAGTCTTCGAGCAACTTGGTGAAAGCTTCTAGATGTTTAACTGTCACATCTAAGTGCATATTTTGACTATGTCATATTTTGCTGATATAATGTATCTTGACAAGAATATCATACCAAATTACTAGAGAGGTAACAAATTTATAGGTGGTTATTTCCTTTTCCAATGACTGGCACTCACTGATCAGCCCACAGTCTGTGGTTTTTTCACGGAAACTCACCAAAGCACCGCAAACGATGTTCAGCTGATATCTTACAAATTTCATAAATTAAACTCTGTACTCCCACCTGGTTTCTGAGAGAGGTTTCAGTGAAATATTCACATGTGCCCTGAGAATGCCCCACCTTTCGCTGGAGCATAAGAAAATGGTGTAGTCTCTGCAAGAGACCGATAAACGACTGGGCCTGAGAGCCAGGGCCGTAGCTAGGGGGCTGAGGCTATATTCACGCTATGCGTGAATTTAGCCCACAGACTAGGTTCACGCTCCTTCTGTGATTGGTCACTGTGATCTCGCAGGCGTGGTCTGGGCGGTTCCTGCTTTGGCGCATTAACCAATACCGGTCCCGCTTGAATTCTGACATTTCTAAATTTTTTTAAATTCACGTCGTTAGATGGCGCATTGAGCCTGTTTCTCGCCCCAAAACAAACTGTCGTAGTTCACTTATAGACTTGTTTATACTTTCGCGAGCGACGTTATTTGTTAATTAATTTGAACTGAATATTTTTGTGTATAAAATTGAGAAGGTGAATCTGAAGGTAAATTTTTGAAGCAAGAGTTCTACGAAAAAACTGGAATGGAAAAAATTGAATGAGGAAGACCATTTGAATTAAACATACACATAATACGATCGGCGGTCGGTTCTGTATTTATTAGGCGACAATGACAAAGGTCGGTTCTGTTTTTATTAGGCGACAATGACAAAGGTCGGTTCTGTTTTTATTAGGCGACAATGACAAAGGTCGGTTCTGTTTTTATTAGGCGACAATGACAAACTGGTGATTCGATAGTACGCTATTCATCACTAGTTTGCATATTCACGTAATTTGTTTAAAAATGACAATAAATTTAATTGCTTTCCACAGATTTTGTAAAGCTCTTCAATTTTTTTCTATACAATTTTTTCGTAATATTTGCCATGCATAATGTTTCTGAGCATCACAGTTGCTTCCATTATCAGAGCTTACCTGATGCAAAAAATCTGATGCAAAAATTTGGATTTGAAGCATTTAGCTTCTTTGAAAAATATCTCCTGACGAAATATTCACATTTTTGTTAATTCATAATGAGCAGGAATATCGATAAGAAACATTAAAGTATTTTATTTAATAAGTTTTAAAAATCAAGAATAAATAAGTTCACACATTGACGAACCCAATAATTGTGTGTGATCTCGAGTACATTAAGATCTCATTTTAAAATTCAAGGAATTATCTCCTGCCATTAAAAAATACGTATACATCCGTATCAATTTGTTAAGTTTAGTCATGAAATTAAAAGGCTATTCGAAACACCTACTGCGAAAAAAAGGAAAAAAAAAAAAACTCTTTGCTTTCCTCCTAGAAAAGAAACTAAAAGTACGCTAAAGTTTTAATAATTTCAGAGCATATCCTTTCAACAAAAATGATAGCTTAGAAACTTACTTCAACAAATTATACAGTCAATGGCTATTGAAATTTCCAAACATGAAATGCCAAAGCAATTTAACAAAAAATAAAACATTTCACATCCGAAGACTAAGAAAATGAGAACTTTTTATAGTATTCCCATAATGAATAACAGTCCCTTGCAGTGGCGCACCCATGAATTTTTGTTGGTGGGGGCTGTATATATAGTTTATATAACAAGAATTTTTGTTGGAGGTGGCTGTATATATATATACAGCCACCTTTATATATATATCCTCATTGTCAACCATTATCAATCCACTGCTGGACGAAGGTCTCCCAACAACGGTCTGTCTTGTGCCAGTCTCCTCCATGTCACTCCCGCATACTTTCGAATTCCATCCACCCATCTCCCATGTGGTCTTCTTCTTGGTCTTTTCCTGTCCCTTGGAATCCAATCTAAAATTTCGGCTGTCCTTCTGGCAGTATGTCCAACCCATTGCCATTTCAGGGATTTAACTCTGATCATGATGTCTTCCACTCTTGTCATTTTTCGGATCCACGAGTTCCTTTTCTTATCTCTCCTGGTACACCAAGCATGCACTTCTCCATGCTACTTTGAGTTGTCTGCAGCCTTTGTATGTCTCTTTTAGTTAAGGTCCACGTCTCTGCACCATACGTAAGCACTGGAAGGATGCATTGATCAAACACTTTTCTTTTAAGACAAAATGGCATATTGCTCTTGAAAATTATGCTGTTTCTTCCAAAAGCTCTCCAGGCAAGTTTTGTACTCCGATTAATTTCTTCATCAATGTGACCCTCACTTGATATCTGCTGTCCAAGATAAACGTACGTGTCTGTTATCTCCAGCTTTTCTCCATCAATCGATAAATCTTCATTTCTTGTAAAAGCATTGTACATCACTTTTGTCTTCTGAAAGTTCATTTTTAATCCCACATTTTTACTCTTCTCGGCAAGTTCCTGGATCATACTCCCATTTCCAACTAGGTCTTTGTGGAGGTGAGAAAATGCAGAGTTTTGCTTTTCCTTGGTAAAGCCAAGGCTCGGCATTCTCGACACTTTCTACATTCAGGTTTGCTATTACTTTATTTTATTGTTTACTCATGCCTGTTGGGCTTTGAAGTTTTCTATATTGTTTTAGTTCTTGTTAAATTTTTTTTAATGTCTCTACTTAGTAGTGTGTGAGTTCTGAATATTCATAACTGCTGCGTTGCGCGTCATGATCTTCAGGTTGTTTTTTAAGCAAATTTAGTTTTAAATTCTTTGGTGTAAAATTTAGTCTTTGACTCTGCTCTTGGGTATATATATATATATATATATACACGACCAAGTATGGACTGTTAAAAAGTAAAAAAATATTTAACAAGAACAAAAAAAGTAAAGAAAAACTTCAAAACCCAACAGGCATGAGTAAACAATAAATTAAAGAAATAGCAAAACTGAATGTAGAAAGTGTCGAGAATGCCAAGCCTTGGCTTTATCAAGGACCAGCAAAAACTCTGCATTTTCTCCCTTCCACAAAGACCTAGTTGGAAATGGAAATTCTGCAAAGCCATAGATGCAAGAATTAAGCCCACCAAATTTTTTTTAATTTTGCAAAACCTCTTCAGAGTTGCAGGTAGAATATTTTAGTCAAAATTTTTGCATGCATCTATAACTTTCCTGGCCCAACCCATACTCGATAAAATCTTTAATCTGTTGTTTCTTTTTTTATGGCATTTTAGGTAAAACTTTGTTCACCACAAAGAATAAGACTTAGTAGTGCATTTAGTACTGTTCTTAAAGTTTAAATTTTCTCTCAGATAACTTTGTTGCTCAGCAACGTGTTATAACTGAATAAATCTGATGATTTGTTCAGACCCTCTCACAACTTGTGATTTTGTAATCGTTATTCTGGTTTTTGTGGCGGATGACGAGTGTGGGTAGGGCCAGGAAAGTTATAGATGCATGCAAAAACTTTGACTAAAATATTCTACCTGCAACTCTGAAGAGGTTTTGCAAAATTTAAAAATTTTTGATGGGCTTAATTCTTGCATCTATGGCTTTGTAGAAACCCATTTCCAACTAGGTCTTTGTGGAAGTGAGAAAATGCAGTTTTTGCTGGTCCTTGATAAAGCCAAAGCTTAGCATTCTCGACACTTTCTACATTCAGTTTTGCTATTTCTTTAATTTATTGTTTACTCATGCCTGTTGGGTTTTGAAGTTTTTCTTTACTTTTTTTGTTCTTGTTAAATATTTTTTTACTTTTTAACAATCTATACTTGGTCGTGTATATATATATATATATACCCAAGAGCAGAGTCAAAGACTAAATTTTACACCAAAGAATTTAAAACTAAATTTGCTTAAAAAACAACCTGAAGATCATGACGCGCAACGCAGCAGTTATGAATATTCAGAACTCACACACTACTAAGTAGAGACATTAAAAAAAAATATTTAACAAGAACTAAAACAATATAGAAAACTTCAAAGCCCAACAGGCATGAGTAAACAATAAAATAAAGTAATAGCAAACCTGAATGTAGAAAGTGTCGAGAATGCCGAGCCTTGGCTTTACCAAGGAAAAGCAAAACTCTGCATTTTCTCACCTCCACAAAGACCTAGTTGGAAATGGGAGTATGATCCAGGAACTTGCCGACAAGAGTAAAAATGTGGGATTAAAAATGAACTTTCAGAAGACAAAAGTGATGTACAATGCTTTTACAAGAAATGAAGATTTATCGATTGATGGAGAAAAGCTGGAGATAACAGACACGTACGTTTATCTTGGACAGCAGATATCAAGTGAGGGTCACATTGATGAAGAAATTAATCGGCTTACAAAACTTGCCTGGAGAGCTTTTGGAAGAAACAGCATAATTTTCAAGAGCAATATACCATTTTGTCTTAAAAGAAAAGTGTTTGATCAATGCATCCTTCCAGTGCTTACGTATGGTGCAGAGACGTGGACCTTAACTGAAAGAGACATACAAAGGCTGCAGACAACTCAAAGTAGCATGGAGAAGTGCATGCTTGGTGTACCAGGAGAGATAAGAAAAGGAACTCGTGGATCCGAAAAATGACAAGAGTGGAAGACATCATGATCAGAGTTAAATCCCTGAAATGGCAATGGGTTGGACATACTGCCAGAAGGACAGCCGAAATTTTAGATTGGATTCCAAGGGACAGGAAAAGACCGAGAAGAAGACCACATAGGAGATGGGTGGATGAAATTCGAAAGTATGCGGGAGTGACATGGAGGAGACTGGCACAAGACAGACCGTTGTTGGGAGACCTTCGTCCAGCAGTGGATTGATAATGGTTGACAATGAGGATATATATATAAAGGTGGCTGTATATATATATACAGCCACCTCCAACAAAAATTCTTGTTATATAAACTATATATACAGCCCCCACCAACAAAAATTCATGGGTGCGCCACTGCAAGGGACTGTTATTCATTATGGGAATACTATAAAAAGTTCTCATTTTCTTAGTCTTCGGATGTGAAATGTTTTATTTTTTGTTAAATTGCTTTGGCACTTCATGTTTGGAAATTTCAATAGCCATTGACTGTATAATTTGTTGAAGTAAGTTTCTAAGCTATCATTTTTGTTGAAAGGATATGCTCTGAAATTATTAAAACTTTAGCGTACTTTTAGTTTCTTTTCTAGGAGGAAAGCAAAGAGTTTTTTTTTTCCTTTTTTTCGCAGTAGGTGTTTCGAATAGCCTTTTAATTTCATGACTAAACTTAACAAATTGATACGGATGTATACGTATTTTTTAATGGCAGGAGATAATTCCTTGAATTTTAAAATGAGATCTTAATGTACTCGAGATCACACACAATTATTGGGTTCGTCAATGTGTGAACTTATTTATTCTTGATTTTTAAAACTTATTAAATAAAATACTTTAATGTTTCTTATCGATATTCCTGCTCATTATGAATTAACAAAAATGTGAATATTTCGTCAGGAGATATTTTTCAAAGAAGCTAAATGCTTCAAATCCAAATTTTTTTGCATCAGATTTTTTGCATCAGGTAAGCTCTGATAATGGAAGCAACTGTGATGCTCAGAAACATTATGCATGGCAAATATTACGAAAAAATTGTATAGAAAAAAATTGAAGAGCTTTACAAAATCTGTGGAAAGCAATTAAATTTATTGTCATTTTTAAACAAATTACGTGAATATGCAAACTAGTGATGAATAGCGTACTATCGAATCACCAGTTTGTCATTGTCGCCTAATAAAAACAGAACCGACCTTTGTCATTGTCGCCTAATAAAAACAGAACCGACCTTTGTCATTGTCGCCTAATAAAAACAGAACCGACCTTTGTCATTGTCGCCTAATAAATACAGAACCGACCGCCGATCGTATTATGTGTATGTTTAATTCAAATGGTCTTCCTCATTCAATTTTTTCCATTCCAGTTTTTTCGTAGAACTCTTGCTTCAAAAATTTACCTTCAGATTCACCTTCTCAATTTTATACACAAAAATATTCAGTTCAAATTAATTAACAAATAACGTCGCTCGCGAAAGTATAAACAAGTCTATAAGTGAACTACGACAGTTTGTTTTGGGGCGAGAAACAGGCTCAATGCGCCATCTAACGACGTGAATTTAAAAAAAAAATTTAGAAATGTCAGAATTCAAGCGGGACCGGTATTGGTTAATGCGCCAAAGCAGGAACCGCCCAGACCACGCCTGCGAGATCACAGTGACCAATCACAGAAGGAGCGTGAACCTAGTCTGTGGGCTAAATTCACGCATAGCGTGAATATAGCCTCAGCCCCTAGCTACGGCCCTGGCTCTCAGGCCCAGTCGTTTATCGGTCTCTTGCAGAGACTACACCATTTTCTTATGCTCCAGCGAAAGGTGGGGCATTCTCAGGGCGCCCACCCTGAGTCAGCAATTTGCATACCCTCGTATTTCCGGCGGAGAAAAGGCAGCAGCGGTTCAAGTTGCCGACACCGCATGGGCAAGTCGTCAGATGATAACATTATTTCTGATAACATATGCTATGGGCTGGGTGTCGCGAATGACGTCATCTTTGTGTTTTTTACTCAACTCAAGTGAACTTGTGTTTTGAACTTAACTCAAGTGAACTTGTGTTTTGCACTCAACTCAAGTGAACATGTGTTTTGAACTCAACGCAAGTCAAGGTTAATAGACAGTAAGGTCACAGCCCCCTAGATACTGACTTTAGGGGGCTGTGGTAAGGTGTGCTCATCCTGCCTCCCTTGCAGCGGAAGTGCCGGTCCCTTACGTAGTGACGTCAGTGTACCACACGACGCAGCCAGCAGGACGGATAGACTGTTAATACAATTGAAGCACTCGCGGGAGAAATGTCAACAACTTTTTACTCAAATACGCTCTGAATCTGAAAGCTTGCAACCAAGATGTAATGCAAAAGCACATCTGTAATATAATCAGGAAAAACGGACATCCATGTGAATATTTCATTTAGAGTAAACCGAGAAAGTGAAGAAACTTATGCATTTCTTTCATTTTATTTTTCAAATCTGTTTAATCTAAATATCTAAATAGGATATTGACATGACACTAAGGAAAAGTGCAGGGACAGTGATTATACCTTCTAATTTATTTATATGCAACTGTAATACTGTCTTTAAATAAATTCAAAAGAAGGAAAAAAACTTATCAGATTAGGCTGTCAGAACCTCGTGAAGAAATCCTTTTATGCGGAACAAATAAAAACTTGAGTAGCATTCCACTAACTTGCTTAATTAAAAAGTTGGAAATTAATTTCACTAAATGCTCTGTTATTATTTGTAACTAATCGCTGAACAGAAAAGTTAAAATCATGGATCTTTGCAATTTTTGTTTGTTTGTTTCTTTAGTCATATTTTATTCGCTAAATTTTGAGAACTTTAAGAATCGGGACATTATTTAACGTAAAAAAATTCTTTCTTCACTTACCTTTGTCATGTTCCTTAGGTAACTGTTTTAACCAGTTTTCTCTTCTTGGGTTGGCAATATATTTTTTGCTGAGCGTTAATATAGCGCATACGGATCATAATTCGGGTTTTCATGAATAGTTTGATGGCAGGGTGCACATTTGGAGGGAACTGATGGGCAGAAGCTTCCACTGCGGTGTGAACAATTCTTTTAACTTTCCTTAAATTATGTTTCCCATGTAGTTTTAAAAAAATTTCTCCTAGTTGGATAACCATGCTCATCCACTCATTTGTTGGATGTTGCAAGCAGCCTCTGCTTATGACGCTAATCCAGTCGCAAAGAATTCCTTTTTCTTGCACTAGGTCCAGAGGTGCATTTTTGTCCCCCAGCCCAGGACACGTTGTTTGGCATTTAAATGCAACATATCCAGCAAGGTATCGTAATGCTTGGTACAATAGGCTGTCACTAGAAGACGTAATTGCAGTTGTGGTTTCTTCGCGAAGTGCAGCCGTAATTTCATTTTCACTTGTGTGGGCTGTTTCATCATTGCAGGATGCATTATTGTGTAAGATACAGGAAGACGAGAGCATGGAGACAGTTAAATAATGTTGTTCTGACTCAGGCAAAACGTTAGATTTCTGACAGTTCCAGACTACTTTCCCAAGTACCAGCAGTCTCAGACGATTTTGAAATTCCAGTGGTGAAGGGTGATCATGGGTATTCCCTGCTGCACGTATCTGTGAGAAAAAAATTTCTAGGACATCTTGATTAACTCTGTGAGTTAAAAAATATTTTAGCTCATATTTTTCGCTTAGAATCTTGTGGACAGCCATTACGGATGTAATACTGACCAGAAGACCTTGCTGAAATGGTAGGGCGTTTTTTCTTCCAACAACGCGCATCTGCGAAAAAGTGTTGTACGCCTCATTCAGAAGTTGAAATTGCTGTTGATTGTTACCTAAAGCACATCGGAATGGTTTGTCTGAGAATGGTTGCCTCGAATTCATTGTATCAAAAAATCTATCAACAAGAAGAATAAAATTTGCTGCTTCATCATCTTCGGGAAATAAATATTTGATGGCATTTCCAACACGCTCCGAAAGCAACTGTACAGCATAACGTACAATCTGCCTATTTGCTCCTTTAACACGTATGTGTGTTTCACTCATATTATACGCTATTTTTAATTCCTTACTGTCCTTCTCTAATAGCTTTTCAAATAGGGAGCAATTTATCACTATATTTCTTATTTTTATGCCACTGTCCAAAATATGGTTTTGCAATAACTTTACCATATGCGGAATGTCAGCAAATACATTTATATGTCTGTTTTTGTCGAAAGGATTTTCAAAGAACGGACTCTCAGGCGATATAGCCAATTCTTCCCATAATTTCTGGTTTAAAGCTCCCAGATCTAAAGTAAGAGCAAATACAGGAAACATGATATTTTCTACGGCACAAATTACTTTCATTAATATTTCTCTGAGACTGGAACCACTAACGTCAAAATCGTAAAATACTGGTTGTTTCCAGGGATTAACAAGTCCTCTTGCCATGAATACCAGTACGTACCTACACGGTCCTATAACTTCATCTGTTTCAATATTATAGCACATTTTGCCGGAAACTTTCATTTCATCTATAGAAATTACACATGTTCTTTCGGCTTCAGTCATTTGCATTCCTTGGCTCTGCATCAGTTTTAAAGTTGTGGCTTGAATTCCAGGTGAACATTTAATTGTAGCTACCCATCGGCGCAACGTTGACAAAGCAGGAAGCGGAATATTAACTTTATTTCTCAAGTAGTGATATGCTCTCCTGGAAACAATTCTTAATGTTATTGCAGCTGCAATATCAGTAGAATTCCAAACAAGCCGTTTTTGGCCTAACAAAACCCTTATCTGTCCTATAGTAAACACTGTAGAAAGCAAATTTTTAATGCACATTTCTCTGTCTTTTTTCTCATCTTTCCGTAACCTTCGCAATTCTAATAATTCTTTCTGCATTTGATTCTGTTTTACTTTGAGGACTTTTACACGTAAAGTTAGACTATGGTTTGAAGAGCTCAAATATAATATTTGTTTTTTCAGCTTTTCATTTTCCTTCATCAAAATATAATTTTCCTTCAATAGAATTTCATTTTCTGTTTTCAGGTCTTTCATACATTCAATTTCAGTATTTTCATCATTGGCACTCCACATGTCTTCCAAAATTTCCTCTGCATTATCAGAGTTTATCAAATCGCCAACAAGATCAGTTCGTTTCCTTTTCTCCTGTCTGTTCTTTCTCTCTGAATTAGAATTTACATAAAAGTTTCCCGGGAGGTTTAAACTTGGTACAGCTGTATCCTTTAGCATTTTGCGGATAGGCAAACCTAGAAGTTCATTCCTTAAATCGTGTTCGTAGTCTTCCTCAGGAAAATGTTCCGAACAAATAGCTGAACTCATTTCGTTGAAACTGTCAGCTCGTTTGCATCTCAATTTCCATGTTTTACGCAAAACTTCATTTTTCGGAAACCTATTATAATGAATGCCATTCCTTCTGGTTTTCGAATAATAATCTTGACACGTTGCTATTGCGCACGAACCAGGCATGTTCAGTGTTTAACGTATAACCAAGGAAAAGAAAATTTGTTTGCTACAAATACCTAGCTTCAAATGAAACAATGTAGCTTTCAGACCCTGAACCAGAAAAACGGGAGCAAGCAGCTTTAGGCGGATGGGGTGTGGAGATCTCCGGGACTGTGACGTCACGAAGGCGACCCCTGAGACAGTGCTCAGCGGAAGTGTCGGATAAGCATAACCTTGGAGTCTACTAACCTTGAATTCAAGTGACCTGTATCGGGAGGAGCCAACGAGATAGAAATACATAGAGTGGAGGAGAAGAGAAAGACTACTGCCACCCGATTAACATTGCGTGGGAGTTGTTGATGTGTAAAAGTAAACTTTCTGATTTATCCGAGAATTTAAAAAACACTTGCGCTTCGTGACTCCTGCGAACTGTTATATTTTCATTAAAAGTGTGATATTTTCTTAACGGTTAGCTGACAGCTACGAATTTGTGGAGATACGCCACCAAATTAACGGGCATTTACTCTGAAGAACCTGAGTGCAAAAGAATTAGTGTTCAGATCTTCCGTTCCGACATGGACCGTTTTGTTGTAATAACAAACCGTGCTTCAAACTCGAGTAACCAAGAAACTTTGGAAACAACAGGTGGAGATAGAAATATGATTGCTTCTGCTAGCACAGGTAAGGCAATTAATGATAAGAATCCTGATGATTTAGCACAAATGGGAGAGCCTATTAAACAAATTAAACTTTGTAAATATCCTAAGAGCAAAGATAGGAGATCGTTCACATCAGAGTGGTTTGAACATTTTAAGTGGTTGGGATATTCTTCGAAACTAGACGCTTCATTTTGCTATGCATGTCGCCATTTTGTTCCATTTTCTAAAGAGCAGACTTACACACAAAAAAAAAGGATTTAGCAATTGGAAAGCTGCGTTGGATAAAACTAAAGCAGGATTTCACAAGCATGCTTCATCAGACACCCACGTACAGGCTATGTTAATGTGGTCTGAAAGAAATATAAGAACTGATTCGAACACGTGTATTTCAACCCTAATTAACGGTGACGTGCTTGAAAAACATAGGTATTACGTTGCAAGCATTGTTGAAATCATGCAGTTTCTTGTAGTTAATAAGCTTCCGATAAGGGGAACGTACAACTTTGAAGAACATGTTGAGGAATGTTTATTTAAAAATCTTTTCGAATATACCCTCAAAAAGGACTCAAAACTAGCTCATTCTTACAAAATTATTCCAAAAAATGCCACTTACCAATCCCCAGAAATTCAAAATGAAATAGTTAAAATAATGACTGATCTCATTCAAGAGGAAGTTTCCAATGACATAAAGAATGCAGATGTCCCATTTTTTTACTCTCTTGAAGGATGGAACAAAAGACAAAAATCGAAGAGAAAATATAACAATTGCTGCTAGATTTGCTAAAGATGGTGAAATTTACGAATCCATGCTGTCCATAGAGACAACAGCTGCTTTGGACGTTGAGACATTTACAAACACAACTTCAGATACGTTACGAAGGTATGGTGTAAATCCTAACAATACACTGAAGAGCAATTGAATAAGAGACAGTTGGCGTTATGCAAATGTGGCGCTGTGGGCGGCCCTGTAAACGAAAACGACATGACGTATGCAGCGATCCGACAATATAGGGAATGATGCGACGGGAATCGGTAAGAATCGGACGCAGTATGGGTAAGACGAAAGATCTAAGCGCATTTGATCGTGGGCAAATTGTCGGGGCCCGACGAATGGGTCACTCAATCTCGGAAGTCGTGCATGCACTAGGATTTTCACGAGCCACTGTGTTACGGGTGCACCGTGAGTACATCGAATCCTGTAAAACCATCCCTGCAACGGCCAACTGCCGTGGACAACAGCTAGCTCGCATTGTAACAGAGGATAGATAAGCCACAGTGCAAGAAATCACTCGGCAATTTAACGCTGGTGCACAAAAACGTGTAAGCAGCCACACCATCCAGAACCATCTCCTCGCTATGGGGTACAGAAGCCATCGTCCCACGAAGGTACCGCTGCTGACCGCACATCACAGGGTGCAAAGATTAGCATGGGCGCGGGAACATCGCCACTGGACCCAAGAAATGTGGGAAAATATTACCTGGACTGATGAGTCGAGATTCACGTTAGTACATGCGCATGGCAGAATACGAGTAAGGCGCAAACCACATGATGCGATGGACCCTTCTTGCCAGCAGGGTACTCTTCAAGCTGGTGGGGTGGCGTTCTCGCTGGGGACTGTTTACGTGGACTAAAATGGGACCCTTGGTACGTGTGACATTGTCCCTCACAGGTCAACGTTACCGGGATATCCTGGATAACCATTCGCTCCCGTTTGTGAGTCTTCAACATCCCACTGGGAACCTCATCCTGCAACAAGACAATGCACCGTGCCATCGCTCCCGAATTGTATTCGAATGGTTGGATGAACACTCCACCGACGTGACCTCACTTCCTTGGCCAGCTAGGTCACCTGACCTCAATCACATCGAGCACATCTGGGATGCCATCGAGAGAGATGTTCGTGGCTCTGACCCTCTCCATCAAATCTTCGTGAACTGTGGGAGCTTGTTCAGGGGTCGTGGATCCGTATGGCTTCCCAACGCTTCCGGTGTCTTGTCGAGTCCATGCCGAGACGAATCGCCGCCGTCATCAGGGCGAAAGGTGGTGCTACACGTTACTGGACAGGTATCTCTAATTCAATTGCTCTTCAGTGTATGTTGAGCCAATGTTATGATGGAGCATCGGTTATGAGTGGCAAAAAATTTGGTGTCCAGGCATTAATTAAAAAAACTGAAGAAAGAAATTCTTTATGTCTACTGTTTTAATCATAGGCTGCATTTAGTTGTAGTTAAAGCAGCTGAGGTTGTGCTAATGGTGAGGAAATTTTTTGGACAAGGTGTGGAATTGTGGCTGCTGAGTATGAAGGCAGAGCTCTTTCTCGGCTGTTGGAACAGAGATGGTCAGGACATCTTCATGTGTGTAGAACAATTTTTGAAGAATACAATCATATACCAGAAACTCTTGAACTGATATCAATAAATAACGAAAGAAGATTTGTTGGAGAAGATGTGGCTCTTAGCACTGGCCATCATATTTCAATGCAAAAGCAAGAGTTTAGATTTTGTCTAGTGGTAATGAAAAATATTTTGGAAATTCTTTCTCCAGTAGATAAAGGACTCCAAAGTCATGACATTTTCTTTGAGCAGGCCTATAACTTAATTCAAGCTACAAAAAGTTCACTAAAATATTTAAGAAATAGTGAAACTTTGAAATCAATACTGCAGGAAACATCGAAACTGGCCAAAGAGGAAGATGTAAAAATGAAAAGGAAAAGGAAATTTAATTATTTACTTGATGATTATATAATGTCTGAAACAACAGGTAACAGAGCATCATGGAGTGATTTTAATACCCACAGTAAGTATGCTTCTGCCTTTTTTGAAGTTCTGGATGTAGTGCTAGCCGAAATACAAAGAAGATTCCAAGACAATGAAGATATTCTTCAGGCAATAATCGCAGCAGAAAATTTAGACGATGAAAATGGTAGGCATAATTATCTAAAGAATTTCAATACAATGAAGATATTCTTCAGGCAATAATCGCAGCAGAAAATTTAGACGATGAAAATGGTAGGCATAATTATCTAAAGAATTTCAATATTACCATTCCAAGTAAAAAAGAAATGAAAGTAGTGAAACATTTCCTTGAGAAGAACAATATTCAAAAGCATAATTTCTTCAGTGAAATATACGAACCCCGAAGTGCTTTTGAAGACTGTTATAATATGTTGGCAGCAGTTAGAACTTTTGCATGTAGCACAGCAGTTTGTGAATCGACCTTCTCAGTGCTTACACGAATTAACAGACGTCAAAGACTATCAATGTCTCACTCAAGAATGGCTAATTTAGTATACCTAGCATTTGAGCTGAAAACAATCAAGAACTTAGACGTGGAAAAGGTTCTAAGGAGATTCAACTCTCTAAAAGATAGGAGAATTCAGCTGTACAGGAATAAATTCAAATCTCTGCTTTGCTTTTTAAAAGTAATGATTATTGTAAAAACTAATGTTCCAATGGCGTTACTGTATCTGACTTGTATATATTTCCTCTTGCTTCTATGTTAAGCAAATAAATTTTATTTTAGCATGTATCAATTCATCAGCAATGTGTCATCATTAAAGGATAAGTTGCATGTTATTTCTATGTAGACAAATACATTTTACATTGCATACGGAGATGCATTTATTCTACGCAAATTATTGTTACATTGCTCTACAGATGATGAATGCGTCTTTCAAAACCCTCCAAAAATATTTTCTCTTCATGAAACTTGGGTGAGTTACGGGTCTTTGATGTTTCTCCATACTTATCCTTTAATTTTGCACAAAAGTATATATATACCTGAGACCCGACATACACTGGCGGAAAGTGAAAAAAGAACACCAAGAAGGAATTGGTTGACGATCGTGAAATTTACATAAGTTAATGGGGTCGAGTTTACATAGGTGTGATGTTAATTTCGGGACCAACCGGTTAGCGCTTACGCCCCAGCACGGCATAATATGCAAATTATCGTCGGTGGTATTTAAGGAATACGGCGAAGTGAATGTAATCAGTCGTCGGCGTACGGACACGTGAGAAGACCCTGAAGAAGCTGCAATGCCTGGACATGGACATGGAAGACGTATAAGATTTCAGCAGTTATCGGACTTTGAGCGAGGTCGCCTAGTCAGACTCCGCGAGGCCGGGTGGTTGTATCGTCGTATTGCGGAACAAATTGGACGGGAAGTATCGGTGGTGGTACGATGGTGGCGTAGATGGTCCGAGGAACATCCCCACACGAGAAGACGTGGAACCGGGAGTCACAGACGGACTGATGAGCGGACCGATCGTCGCATAAGAAGAGCGGCTTTGTCAAGCAGAACATCTACTGCGACGCAAATCCGAGCTTCCGTTGCACCTGAGGTGACTGTGCGAACAATCCGCAACCGTCTACTCAATGCAGCACTACGTACACGTGTGCCTCTGGCATGTGTACCTCTGACTCCAGCCCACCGTCAGGAACGGCTGCAGTGGTGTCGCCAACGTCTGCACTGGAGAACGCAATGGCTATCTGTCGTGTTCAGCGATGAAAGCAGATTATGCTTGGGAGCCTCTGATGGCCGTATGCGTGTTCGCAGACGCACAGGGGAGCGTCTCCACCCTTCTTGCATCCGCCAGCGACCCACAGGAGTAGTATATGTCCCATACTATGGGACACATCATATACTACAAAAAACCTCAAAATCAGGCGTTTTTTGATTTTTCAGACCTCAATAATCACGAACATTTTAAGGCTTTTTATGAACAAAAACACCATATTTTCATTAAAAATCATTGATTTTTTAGCATAAAATAGTCAAAAACATCAGATTTTTGAAAATTGAAGTTTTTACTCTGTTTTTCATCAAACTAGAACATCATAAAAACACACATTTTAAGTCATTTTTGTGAACATTTTTGAACAATTGCAATCATTTTGAACTTTGAATAGCTTTGATTTTAAAAGTGATGAAATGATGGTTTCAGTGATGAAAATCAATAGAAAAGTTGTAAAACAAACTACTTTGAATTGGTACTTTGCAAAGTCCTTTTTAAAAATGCATTAAAAAAAGGGGTACCCAAAACGGATACCCCTTATAGGAAGATAAAAAGTGTAGGAAGATTAAAAAATATTTAAATTTTATGACATATCTTTGCAAGTAGATACACAACAAGTTTTTTATAGTTTACATTTATAAAATCATCAGAGAATTTTCTATTGATAACAATATCAGACCAGTTAATTTTATCTTTATATTTCATAATAAAATCTTCTGTTAATTCTTGATTTCTTGTAACTTCTTTCCAATCAATAAAATCACTAAGAAAATCTATAGTTTCTTCACTTAATTTTTGTTTTATTGGAATTACTGACATGTCTAAGAATCGAAAGTTTTCTTTTATAAAATCATTACTTAATTTCTGATACATAGAAATTCTTCTCATATCTAATTTATCAATATTCATTAATATAAAACCCTCAGAAAGTGTTTGATATTGAGAAATCAAAGACCAGTTTAATTCATTGTTATTCATAAAATATTCAGAAAGAATCTGATATTGAGAAATTTTATCCCAGTTCACTTTATCACGAAATTCTGAAATAAAATCTTCAGATAATTTTTGATATTCTGATATTAAATCCCAATTTACTGCATCTTTTACACTTCTAATTATATCTTCTGAAAGTTCATTATCTTTAGAAAATGAATCCCAATTAATACTGCTCCTAATTAGTCTATCCATTTACATAGAATGTATTTTTATAAATGGAATGTTATTTTTTCAATTTCTAAGTAAGGTTTAAAAATGTTTAATTCTAAATAAGACATGACTTGTATACTTAATTCATCATTCTGTTTTCCTGATGCAAAGAGTATTAAAGGTTTATCGGTGTAGGCATCACCATTAAATAATATATTCTCCCCAAGTGTAATTAAAACTTCTGATTTCCCATTAGTATAATTAGGACGTAAATAAAATGTAATTTTCATATCCATATTTTCACTCAGTTTCATATTTCTGTCAAGGAGATTGCTACTAAATTTCATAAAAACGACTGTTTCCCAGTAACGCATAGCACCAAGAGTATTATATGCTTTTTTATCTTCTTGAATTGTTGCATAACATTTTTGATTATCCACGTAATTTTTATTAACTGCGTCATACATATCCTGAGGAGATGGAATATTCACTAGTCTTTTATTTTGAACATCAAACTTTTCATCTTTTAAAATTAAAACATTGTTTTCTAAATACCTCTTATTCACTGCATTCTTATCTGCTGTAGGATCAGCAACATTTCCTATTCTTTTACCTTTTGCATTAATTACATTCCCATCTTGAATATGTAAATATTTTTGATCCAAATTACTTAATTCACCTTTAAGTACAGCATCTAAATCTCTTATTCTTACAGCAGTTTCTTGAACAAAATCTGAAAAACTACCATTAATATTTTTTTCTATTTCACTTTTAACTTCCAGATTATTCTCTCTCATTTGTTTTAAAACATATTCTCTTGTAGTAACATCATGTTCATCTATAGGTTCTTTACAATTTTTTAAATTTTTTTCTTCCATATCATAATTACCATCATCTGTTAATTTAAATCCATTTCCAGGAGGTCCAGATGGTCCAATTCCAAATTCTTCATAAGACGAACCAAAAGGGTACCAATTCATTTATTTAATCTAAAGTTTTCAAAGTTTTAAATTCCTTATTAGCCATATTAAGTGATCCTCTTTTTCTTTCATTCACGATGAAATAAAATCTATATGGTTTACCTGGATTCGATCCTAATCTCCAGTTAAATTCTAGTCTTAAATTCGAAATATTAGTATACTCTGGATGATTAGATAAATTAAAATAAAAGATTGGATACAATCTCGCATAATTTACATAACTTATAAGACATCCACTTTCAGTATTATGAGTATTTAATCCAGCTGCTAATAATTCAGAATAACATCTATTATAATCTAACTGCCCATCTTTAAAATTCGTTTTATAAATTTCTTCTGGAACTTTTTTATTATTACATAATATCCAGCATTCAAGGAGATCTAAATTATCAAAAACCATATTGTTCTGATTTTGATTGCTTTCTTTTTCTACATACTGTGGAATGACAAGAACACTTAACACCTCATCAGATGTAGTTCTTATATGACATGCACCACTTGATGTTGTTTGCTGATTACTTTTCTCAATTGAAGCAGAACACCAAGTAATTTCAATAGGTGTAGAATTCAAAGCTATACTTTTAAATTCAGCCTCAATGGATGGGTACAACTCTACATAAGGTAACCATAATTGAAAATCAGATATAATAACTTTATAATTGGGATTTGCAACATCTGTGTATAACATATCATTATGACTATTTCTTTGAAATTCAAATGTAACTTTTATATCAGAAATTAATCTTCTAAAATCGTTGAGGAACCCAAAAAGTTGTCTTAAAGGAATCCAAAATTTTATTACATTACTGTTTTTTGTTAAAAGCCATCTCTGTCTAAATCCTTTATTATAAGAGGCATTTTCTTTTAATTTGATATCTGATCCTTTCTTTACATCTTTATTAGGATCATCTATTACTATTTTATCTTTATCAGCTGATTCTGATGTATCAACATAATACATCATATTTGTAGCCTCTGAAGTGGAATAATCTTTTGTGAAATTTATAAGTCCATTAATTTGATGAATTAATGAAGCACATTCAATATTAGAATCAGTTTGTTCTTTTCCTATAGTTAATGAAGCGGATCTAAACAGATTCCCACCATTTACAAATGTAACATTATCAGCTCCTATAGTATCATTATTATTTTTTACTATTTTACTTTCTAAGCATATATAACCGTTACTATATAATATAGGTGAATTTGTATCTTTAATAGTAAACTTATATTGATCAGATTCTTTTACATTAGTACTATCTTCATTATGTTTTATATATTCATACTTAGCAATTTTATTACTATAATAATCTGGAATAGATTTTAAGTCCCAAAGTTTTTCCATTTATTAGGATAAAAAACTCATTTATACCATTTCAAACCAGATCCATATCGATCCTGAATTTTCTTCTTAGCTAATATATCATTAACAGTTACAGAGGGTTTAGCTAATATATCATTAACAGTTACAGGAGGTTTAGATAATATATTTTCAAGTTTATTTTGAATAACATTTTTAGCTTTATCTTCAATTGCTGTTTTACCTAAAACTTCTAATATTTTTTTCCAAAAGTTTTAATTCCTTCAGTGAAGATATTACCACCATATCGTTTTGCATATAATCTATGTTTGTTATAATTCATTTATTAAGCTAAAATTAATCTATATAAAACTCTCATATTATTCAAGTCTATCAGTTCATTATCTTGATTCGTGATATACATTCGAATTCTATGAATATAATTTCGTCTATTAATGGGTAAAAATAAAGGATTTATTTCATCAATTTTTATTAAACTACCAGGAGGATTAGATGGCGTAAAAGAATATAAAATATCTGAATTAATATTATTATATAGAGCTCCTGTAATTACATCACAATGAATGTGTATGTCATCAACTCCTCTAGAAATGTTTGCCATATATTTTCCTTCCTGATGATTATCTTCATATATTTCTGATTCAAATCCTAAAATTTCATGTAATTTACTCTCTCTAAGATCAATTTTATATTCATCTTTTAATTCAATTATAAAGCGCTGTGTAGCAAAATTAGCTTTAAATTTAATTGGTGGTTCATCTCCAAATCGTTTTATTAAAAAGTTATTTAACTCCCTTAATGTGTAATTTCCATTATCTAAAGTTATTTCATGCCATAAACTACCATCAAAATACTTAAATGTATTATTTTCTTCATCAATATTGTTCCATGAAACCCACATAGACATAGATTTTAAAGCTATTTTTGAATTTTCATTAACAGGAATAGGAGGGACATATTCAATTGTAAAATCTTCTGATTTCTCAAAATTTTTTGAATCTAAAATTAACATTTATTAAGCACAAAATCTTCATTATAACCACTTGGTTCTTGGGTAAAAGAATATAAAACTTCAACAGGTGATTTACCTTTATTCCTTTGAGTTATGTATTTCATACAATAAAAACCACATTTAACAGATGTTGGTTCTTGTAAAAAACTCGAATTATATCTAATTCCTTTATTAGATGTTTCAAGATATTTTACAATATTTTTAGGTATGAAAATGTTATTCAATTTAATGTCTTTATATTTATATTCTCCAAATGGATCAAAATATTCCACAAAATTATATTTAGGATCATTATAATAACACACCCAATGAGTCCCAGGTCCTGTAGATATATCTAAATTAACAATTCCACTTTCAAATATCTTAATCTTTTTAGGTAATAAATCTGATGTAAATACACCCCTGAATCCTTTTACATCTTTCATATTTTGTTCTATCGTTTTATTGGATATACCTCGTAATTCTGAAGAACTCCCTTTCCAGAATGTTTTTTTTAAGGTTACAACCTGATCCAGTTACTTTACTTAAAGCTTTATTCACACCCCAACCTGCAGCACCAGATAGAGCTCCTGTTGCTAAACTAGTAAGAATAGGAATTAGAAAGGGTAGAAATCCACCGTTCTTCTTTAACTGTGTCTTACTTATAGTTATTCGTTTACCGTTTTTAATTTGATTAATTTGAGTTTTTGTTAAATACATATCATGATTAGCACTTTTAGTTTTATCAATTTGCAATGTAATTTCTTCACCTTTCTTTAATGCTGATTTTAATTTATTTTTCTGACCTTCACTCAAATGAACTCTAGTTTTAATATAATTACTCATTTATTAAGATAGAAATTTTGAATAATATTGTTTTACTTGCTCATTAGTCATTTTACCCTCTTTCAATAATATATCTAGTATTTGAACTACTTGGTTATATACTTTCTTATTTTTAGTTCCCTTACATATTTTATCTGTTAATTTATCTAAAATATTAAGACCCTCACCCATATAGTAATTCCCCATTTTGAGAGCTTCTAATGCTGTAATATATTTTCGAACCTCAGCCATTTTATAATCGAAACGATCAATTTTTTTCTGTAATTTTTTCTTTTTTTCTTCATCTTTAGTATTATTAAATGCTTTTACTTGAGGACCTTTTAGACGTCCGATTTCGCTGTTTTTTTCATTTGCTTGATTTATTATTTCATCAATCTCTTCATCAGATTTATTGACTAATTCTGAAGGTAAATCAAATCCCAACTTTCTTTTAATAAGTGATATATTCAAGTTTTTGTTTAAGTTAATTTTATGAATTCCTGCTTCTCTCTCATACATTTCTTTAGCATCTGAAATAGGTTCTTCAACATCTTCTAAGGCAGGAATTCTTGAAGATTCTCCAATTGGTTGAAATGAAAGTTCTTCAATTGCATCTTGAATAGCTTTTAAATTTTCTTTTCTAGATACATCTTGATATTCTAATTTTTCAACTATAGGTTTATGAAATTTTGTGATTGCCTCTTCATATCCTAAATCTTCTAATTGCTTTTCCTTATTTCGTTTTCTTAGTTCAGCATTTACTTTTGCTAATTTTAATAAATCTTGTATCACTTTACTCATTTATTTAACTGAAAATTTGCTTCCAAGCAAATTATTTTACTTCCAAGCAAATTATTTTACTTCCAAGCAAATTATTTTACTTCCAAGCAAATTATTTTACTTCCAAGCAAATTATTTTACTTATATAAATGGAAGATTTTGAACAAATTGAAGAATATTTATCTTTTGCTGAAATGGCATTATATCTAGCTGAATGTTATTTATCTCAAGGAATACCAGCTGAAGACTTATTATTTGAAGCTGAAATGTTTATTGAAGATGCTGAATTTCTATTAAATAAATATGATTAAGCCTTGCAGCATTAAAATAAAAGATTATTCCGAACCAGAAGAATTTATAGATCCAAATCAAAATCCAATGTTACCTATTCATCCTTTTAAACTTTTAATAACAGGATCTTCAGGATGTGGAAAAACAAATTTACTATTAAATTTAATATATGATCATTTAAATTTTGATGCATTATTCATATGTGCAAAAGATATTAACGAACCTAAATACTCTAAATTAAAAGAAAATTACTCAGTGTTTGATGATATAGAAGAGGAAGACATTTTAAAAATAAAGGGAAAGAATAAAAATAAGTTATTAAAATTATTTAAAAAGTTTAAGAAAGAAACATTATTTAGTTCAGACATAAATGAATTTATTACTGTAGATGACTTAGATCCTTCATTAAAAAATCTAGTTATTTTTGATGACTGTGTAAAAGAAAAAGATCAAAACGAAATTGAAAAATTTTTTATAAGAGGAAGGAAGAAAAATGCATCCATTATTTATTTATCACAGACCTATTATTCAACACCTATTGATATAAGAAACAACTGTGATTACTTTATATTTTTTAAACTTCAGCACAGAGAAATTAAACAAATTATTAGAGAAATTGATGGTGATTTTAATATAGATCCTTATCAAAAAAGTATTAAAAAACCTTATGATTTCTTCATGTTAGATTTGAAAAATCCTCATATGAGATACAGACATAACTTTGATCCTATATAAATGGAAGAATATTTAGAAAAGAAAATGTATGTATACAGAAAAAGTTTTAATTACTATAATAAAATTAGTATATCATTATCAGTAGGCAAATTTATATTTAGTGCTTCAGGTTTATCAGCTTTTGCATTTATTCCTTTAGCAGCACTTTCTTTAGGAGCAGGAGTCATTGAAGTTGTCGATAAAACTCTAAATATTTCAGAAAGAAAAGAAGAATATAAACAAGCTTACAAATTTTATAAACAGATATTAAATTTAATAAACGCTAATTCAATTTCAGAACAGGATGCTTACGTTAGAGAAGAGGATTTTATAAAAAATATGAAGTATTTTCCTTTAGAGAAATATGTAAAACAAACGCAACTAAATGGTTATAGATATGTAAAATAGATTTACACTTAAATAAATGGAATTACAAGGAGGTGATATAGTAGGATGGTTACAAGATAAATTAAATCCGCCTGAAATGCATATACCTGGTTACCAGTATTGTGGTCCATTTACAAAATTAGAAAAGAGATTAAAAAGAGGTGATCCAGGAATTAACAGAGTTGATAAAGCTTGTAAAAAACATGATGTAGCTTATAGTAAAACTAAAGATACTAAACAGAGACATATTGCTGATCAAGAACTCTTAAACGATTTAGATTCAATTGAAAATACTACAAGTGGATTCTATCCATTAGGAGAGAAACAAGCTAAAGCTGTTATAAAACCAATTATAAAAGCAAAGAAAACATTTGGTTTAGGAATTTCATCCTATATGTATTGCTTAAAGTGCAAACAGAAAACTGAAACTAAAGATATTCAAGAAACAGTAGCTAAAAATGGAAGACCGATGGCAAAAGGAAAGTGTAAAGTTTGTGGAACTAAAAAGAGTGTTTTTTAAAGACGTAGACCTTAAAAATATTTATTATACACCAGAAACTGGTTATTGTGGTATTAATGAATTACAAAGAAAAACTAAATTACCCAGGAAAGATATAGAAGAGTTTTTACATCAACAAGATGTATATACAAAACATAAACCACTTATTCATAGATTTAAAAGAAGAAGAATTTATGTTTCTCATGTCAATGACCAATTTCAAGCTGACCTTATAGATATGCAAGAATTTAAATCCTTTAATAATGACACAAATTATATTTTATCAGTGATTGATATATTCAGTAAATATGCTTGGACAATTCCGATTAAAAGAAAAACAGGTGAAGAGGTAACTAGAGCATTTAAAAAAATATTTAAAGAAAGAAAACCAGAAAAACTTCAAACAGATAAGGGTACAGAGTTTATAAATAAACAAACTCAAAAGTTATTCAAGGATGAAAATATTCACTGGTTTACAACTGAAAATATTGAGATTAAATGTGCTGTTATTGAAAGATTCAATAGAACTTTAAAGACTAAAATGTGGAAGTATTTCACAGCAAATAATACTAGAAAGTGGATAAATGTACTAGATAAATTAATTAAGAATTATAATAATTCTTATCATAGATCCATTAAAATGACACCTATAGAAGCAAGTAAGGAAGAAAATGAATTAAAAGTTTATAATAATTTGTATAAAGAAAAAGAGAAAAATAAACCAAAATATCAAAAAGGAGATAAAATAAGAATTTCAAAATATAAAAGAGAATTTAAGAAAGGTTATCTTCCAACATTTACAGAAGAAATATTTATAATTTCCGATATATTGAACACAGATCCTCCGACATATAAAATAAAAGATTTAAATAATGAAGAAATTACAGGAACATTTTATGAAAAGGAACTGGTTAAATATGATAAGAAAGATGAGGTTTATAAGATTGAAAAAATTATTAGAAAGAAAGGAAATAAATACTTAGTTAAATGGTTGGGATATCCTGATGAATTTAACAGTTGGGTTGACGCTGTAATTTGAAAAATTTTTGCAAAACGGCCTTTCGGTGGAGGGTCTATGCTTCATTTTTTTTTATTTATTTGTACCTGGCCAGCCAGGTGGGCGTTAACTCTTTCGACCCTCCACCGCACACACTCTCTACCATCAGATGTTATTCACGCACACGCTCTACCATGAACCAAACTTATTTTCAAAGTTTGAACAGGGAGCCATTCTACCGTATCGAGTTTCGAACCTGAGACCTTTTGCATGCATGCCTGACTCGCTACCACTCGGCCAACACAGGCCGATGAATTCTTGCTTGAAACATATATTTATGTCGAAGCTTGGCTATGATCCAAAGTTGTTACGTAACGAAGAACTGCTTTTTTCCGAGGACACGTTACGTAATCGCGCGCCGCGGAGAATATTGGCAGCGATTCAACTTATGTAAACATTTTCGCTCGCAGCTTATCAGTGTTATGTAATGACTGTTTTTTGCAACTAAGAAAGAAAGAGAGATAATGCCTTGTGCTGACATCTATATGTGAAAGAAAAAACTGTTATATGAAAATAATGAATACTGACGATATTAAAAGAATAAAATGATATCTAATAAATGGCTTCATTAAAAGATGTATGTTATGAAAATATTAAAGATAATTATTATTATGGTCTCTTTGGAGATTTTAAATTAATAATAGATAAAAATACTGGATATTTTAAACTTTGTAAAGATGGAGGTAAGAGATTTAAAAAATGGCTTCAGAAGATTTAATTAAAGATATTTCCACGGCTGGAATTCCAACCATGGGAAAAAATGATGTAATATATGAAATTAAAGGTGGTTTAACTGAAAAGTATAATGTAAATGGTTCTTATGTGTCTGATGATAAAAATTGTGGTGGCCCGAATTCGGGCCGCCATAAAAATGATCAATTTGGTTAAGAATTTAGACGGCCCGAATTCGGGCCGTGAAAATATACATGAAATAAGAGGTAAAACAGCAATAAAATATAACTTTAATGGTACATATGTCAGTGAAGATTTAATTACAAATATAGCTTGTTGGGTTTCAAATGATTTTTATGATAAAGTTAACAAGATTGTTAAAGATTATTATGTTAAAAAATTAAAAAGTTTTTAATAAAATGATATCTAATAAATGAATTATTTTAATGAAGAAACTAATTACTTTTCTTCTTCAGAAGAAGAACAAATTGAAATTCCTGAAAATTTTAAAAAAGTAATGAAACAAATAAAGAAAATGAAATATGATGAAGAGGAAGACTGTTATTATATAGATTATAATAAATATTTAAAAAGTAGATATGTTAGTAGAATAAGATATTTTAATCAGTTTAAAAGAAAAAGTAACCTTAAATTTAATAAGGAAGCAGAAGATTTATTTTTAAAATTACTAGATTTTATGTACTATGAGAAAAATTTAAAATATACATATTTTATTAAAAAAATTTGTGACTATTGTAATATATCAAATGATATTAAAATTAATATAAATCCAAATAATGAAAAGATCTGGGAAGACTTTAAAGCAGCAAACTTTTCAGCTTAAGTATTTATAAAATTTGTTTCCTAATAAATGGAAGACAAAACATGCACAAGTTGTAAACAAACAAAACCTATTGATGAATTTTATGTTCAACATCGTTATGGTAAAGTTGATAGACAGCATTTTTGCAAATCTTGTCAGTGCATAATTTTATATAGAAAAATAAATTGTGATTGTGGTAAACAATATACTTATACTCATAAACAAAGACATTTAAGAAGTAAATTGCACAAACGTCGTTTAGCTTTTATCACTTTTTGATTTCGAAAATCCCTTTATAAATTTACTCCCTAATAAATGGATAAAACTTTGAAGCCAATTATTGTGCATCTTAAAAGTGCTCTGAATGCTATTAGTGTTCAGAAACTTAGAAATGTTTTAAAAAGATTAAATATCAAAAAACGAAATGTAAAAAAAGATGATTTAATTAAATCGTTGATAAAATATATTAGAAAGACAGGTGATTATAAGTCTGTTTTAGTAGATATCCTTGGATTAGATACATCAGAATATTTAGATAGAAAAAGAAAAATATTTATTAATCATCCAGAGAGAAGAAATAGAATTAAAAAATTATTTGATTCTTTTAACTTGAAATTCAAAGATAACAAACTGAAACCAAGAAAAGAAAAGAAAATTAAAACAGCTGTAAATCTTGAAAAATTATTTAAACCTGATTATGAAATTATTGAAACAAAAGGAAAATATATTAAAAAATATATGGTACATAGAAAGAATTATAGAGTAGCTGGAGTAAACATTAAACCTGAACAATATTTCAATATTTTACAAGATATATTTAGAAAAGCAATTGGTAAAATTCATGGAAAAGTAGATATAATAGTATACAGTCCTAATCTCAATAAACCATTTCATGATAAAATGATGTCAACAAATGATGCTTATGAATATTATATATATAAATTATCTGATCAAATAGAATATAAAGAATTAGATATTACAGACTGTATATTTGATTTTAATGTGGTTGAATTACCTGAAGGAGGAAAACATTTAATAATAGTTAAAGAAGACGATATTGTAAATAAAAGAAGTATATGCCAAATAAAAAATAATGATAATATTTGTTTAGCTAGATCAATTGTAACAGCATTAGCAATTCAAAATCCTGAGGTGTTATGTAATAAATTAAACCATGAAAAAATATCAAAGAATGATATAACATATATTAGAAAAGGTAGAGTTTTACAAAAATCATTAGCTGTAAAATTACATGAACTATGCAATATTCCATTAGAAATATGTTGTTTAGAAGAGGTTAAAATATTTGAAGAATTCTTAGATATTCAAATTAATATATTTTGTAGAGAGAATTTTAACGAAAGAATATATAGTGGTACTTATAAACCTACATGTATCTATATATTTAAAAATAGAAATCATTTTGATGTTATTACTTCTATTAAAGGATTTTTAGGTAGAAGAAATTATTGTGATTACTGTCAAATAAGTTATGATAAAAAAGATAAACATAAATGTCCTCTTAAATGTGATAGATGTTTTACAACAGATAGCAAATATTGTAATAGTGATGAAATATTTTGTAAAAAATGTAATAGATTATTTAAAGGTAAAGAGTGTTTTATATACCATGAAATGAAAGATAAAAAAGGTATAAGTGTTTGTAATAGTTTATGGAAATGTTTAAACTGTAAACGAATTATTAATCAATATGAGAGGAAATCAAAAGAACATAGATGTGGTGAAAAACGATGTAAAAACTGCTGGCAATGGGTTCTAAATGATCATAAATGTTTTATGAAACGTAAAGATACAAAAGGTGGTAAATGTATAAAAGACTGTGTTGAAAATATTCCATTTAAAGATAAATGGTGTGAAAAATGTAAATATGAATATACTGAAAAATATTTCTTTTTTGATGTTGAAACGAAACAAGAAACAGGAATTCATGAAGTAAATCTAGTTATAAATCATGGTTTTAAAGGAGATGAAAATATATTTAAAAATGAAGATGAATATTGTGAATGGTTATTTGATAAAAAACATTACGGCTATACAGTATTAGCACATTATGGAAAAGGATTTGATTTTCAATTCTTAGCTAAGTATTGTTTTAAAAATAAAATTGAAGTATTCACTATATATAATGGAAATAAACTTAATTATATGCAAATTCCTTGTTTAAATATGAGATTTATTGATTCTATTAATTTTACATTAGTTCCATTAAGAAATTTTCCTAAAACATTTGGATTAGATGAACTAGCAAAAGGATATTTTCCTCATTTATTCAATACATCAAATAATCAAAATTATGTAGGTCTATATCCTAAAAAATATTACTATGGTTATGATAGTATGACATCAGAACAGAGAGAAATGTTTGATAAATGGTATAATACTGTAAGACATGAAACATTTGATTTTCAAAAAGAATTCATTAAATACTGTAGATCAGATGTAGATATTTTAAGGAGAGGATGCTTAGAATTTAGAAAATTATTTTTAGAAATTGCAAACATAGATCCCTTTAAATATGTTACATTAGCAGGTGTATGTATGGCTATTTACAGAGATAAATTCCTAAAAGAAAATACAATTGCTGTTGATGACGATATAATTCATAAAGATAAATATAGTAAAAAATCTATTGTTTGGTTAGATTATTTATCTCAGAAACATAATATTAATATTCAACATGCTTTAAATGGTGGAGAAAAGAAATTAAAATTAGGTAATAAATATTATAAAGTAGATGGATTTTATAATAATATAGTGTATCAGTTTCAAGGATGTCACTGGCATGGATGTCCTAAATGTTATAGAGAATCAACTATAAATATTCAAAATCAGATATGTATGAAAGACTTATATAATAGAACAAAAAAGATAAATAAGAAGATAAAAAATAATGGATATGAATTAATTGAAATATGGGAATGTGATTTTGATAATAATAAGGAAATTAAAAAATATATGAAAACTGAATGGAATAGAGATTTTGTAGATCCTTTAAATCCTAGAGATGCTTTTTATGGTGGTAGATGTGAACCAACAAAATTGAAATATGAATTCAAAGGAAATGAAAAAGGTAGATATATAGATGTGTGTTCATTATATCCAACAGTTAATTATTTTGATAATTATCCAATTGGTCACCCTACAAAAATATTTAATCCTAAGAAGTATGATAAGAAATGGTTTGGATTAATAAAATGTAAAGTCTTACCACCTAGGAAATTATATCATCCTGTGTTACCATATAAAGGCGAAAAATTAATATTCACTCTATGTAAATCATGTTCTCAAACTATAAAATGTAATCATTTTAAATCGAATCAAATTGTAGAAAAGAAAAGATGTAAAGACTGTTATGAAGTCAGAAATAAAGAATGTAATCATAAAAGAGACGAAAGATGTTTCACTAGTACATGGACTACTGATGAAATGAATTTAGCAATTAAAAAAAGATATAAAATTTTAAGAATATATGAGGTTTGGAATTTTGAAAATAAAACTGATGAACTATTTAGAGATTACGTTAAAATGTTTTTGAAAATTAAATTAGAAACTGATGATAAATGGTCTGAAAATTTTAAAACTGAAAAGGAATATAAGAGATGTGTTAAAGAAAAATTAGATATAAAATTAGAAAAAATAGAAAAAAATCCTGGTTTAAGATTTATAAGTAAGATATGTTTAAACTCTTTATGGGGTAAGTTTGGACAACGAAAAAATATGAAACAAACTGAATATGTAATGGAATTAGAAGATTTTTATAGAATTATATTGAATGATAATATTAAGGAATTAAACATGATATTCATGAATGACGATTGTGTAGAAATGACTTATAAAAAGAAAGACCAATATGCCGAAAATAATTTTAATACAAATGTTTATATAGCAGCATTTACAACTAGTTCTGCAAGAATAAGATTATATAAAATGCTTGATAAATTAGGAGATAAAGTGATATATTATGATACCGATAGTATTGTATATATTGAAGATGGTACAAATAAAATAAAAACAGGATGTATGTTGGGTGAATGGACTGATGAATTAGGAGATGATAAACATATGAAATCATGGATATCTGGAGCCTCTAAAGATTATGGATATATATTAAATGATGGAATTGTAAAAGGAAAAGTTAAAGGATTTAAAATGAGTTATGAGAGTGAAACTGTTTTAAATTTCGATGAGAGAATGAAAGTAATTACAGGAGAAACAGAGTATTTAGATGTGAAAAGTAATCAATTTCAAATTCAAAAAGATAGAAATATTATGGTTAAGAAAACAAATAAAAGATACATGTTTGGATTTGATAAAAGAAGAATTTTAGATGATTATAATACTGTGCCTTTTGGATATTAAATCTTTGAATGTTTTAAACTTCTGAATTTTTAATCTTTCTATTTATAAAAATTATTCTATATAAATGGATGACATTACACTGATTTTCAATTTTCAAGGATTTATTCTTCCTAATAAAAGTATAATCAGAGAGATAAGTTGGTGTCATTTACATCAACCTGTAGGGGAAACAATTCAAGTATTTGAACCTCATTATATATTAAATGATAGAGAGCGAAGAATTATATATAAATGTACAAGAGATATTCATGGATTAAAATTTAAAAGATTTCCAGATCAAAAATCTCTATGGATAAGTACTGATGAGATTAAAAATTATATAAAAAACTTGTATGAATATTATGGTGGTAAGTTTGTATATAAAGGAGGAATAATGGAAAAACAAATATTTGATGAGTTAGAAATTCCTTCTATAGATCTTGAATTAACTAAATGTGCAAAAATTTTAGGTACTGGATGCTCTATGTATAGATGTATGTTTTACAAGAATTGTATTTCAAAAAATGAAACCTTATAAATGGATTTATTAGGAGATATGAGAGCTCTCTTTACTGATCGTAAAGGAATCAAATATAGTGATGATATAAGATGTTTATCTCATTTATGTGAAGATTTAATATATGTGAGTAAAGATTATAATAATGAATATCCTGATCTTATTAAATTGATTGCTAAATATCTTAAAAAGATGCATAAACTAATTTTGAAAATAAGAACAAATGAAGAGGTTAAAAATAAAGGATTAGAAATATTTGATGAGATTACAAAAGAAATTACATTTGTGACAAATATATTTTAAAAATATTTATAAAAATGTTTCCTAATAAATGGATGAATTCAACAACATCAGATCATATCCTGAAACTTTCAAATTAAAAGATTTGAATACAGGAAAATATAAACTCATATCATTGAAAAAAATCCAAACAAAATTTGGAGATACAACAATTGCAAAATTAGAAGTTAATGATGAAGAAAGAGATTATTTTCTTAAAAAATGTCATGGAAAACTGTCAGATAAAACAATTAAAAAACTCAATAAAGGTAATTATGTTTTTAACTTTAAAGGCAAAATTGATGATAAATATTATGATTATGAATTAGAACTTTAATCTTCCTACACTTTTTATCTTCCTATTTTTTTAATCTTCCTATTTTTTTAATCTTCCTATAAGGGGTATCCGTTTTGGGTACCCCTTTTTTTAATGCATTTTTAAAAAGGACTTTGCAAAGTACCAATTCAAAGTAGTTTGTTTTACAACTTTTCTATTGATTTTCATCACTGAAACCATCATTTCATCACTTTTAAAATCAAAGCTATTCAAAGTTCAAAATTATTGCAATTGTTCAAAAATGTTCACAAAAATGACTTAAAATGTGTGTTTTTATGATGCTCTAGTTTGATGAAAAACAGAGTAAAAACTTCAATTTTCAAAAATCTGATGTTTTTGACTATTTTATGCTAAAAAATCAATGATTTTTAATGAAAATATGGTGTTTTTGTTCATAAAAAGCCTTAAAATGTTCGTGATTATTGAGGTCTGAAAAATCAAAAAACGCCTGATTTTGAGGTTTTTTGTAGTATATGATGTGTCCCATAGTATGGGACATATACTACTCACAGGGCCTACACCTGGTCTCCTGGTGTGGGGAGCGATCAGCTATCACTCCCGTACACAACTAGTGTTTGTACCGGGTACGTTAAACAGCACCTCCTACATCAACAACATCATTCAGCCCGTTGTTGTGCCATTTGTAAGGTCGGTCCATCGTGGTGTTTTCCAGCAAGATAACGCACGCCCACACACGGCACGTGCAACGCAACATGCACTTCAGGGTGTGAGACAACTTCCATGGCCTGCACGTTCACCGGATTTGTCTCCCATTGAGCACGTGTGGGATTTTATGGGACAACGACTTATCCGGTCTCCACGGCCAGTCACGACCATCCCCTGATTACGCGTCCAGGTTGAGGATGCTTGGAACTCCATACCCCAAACTTACATCCAACATCTGTACGACAGACTCCATGCCAGAATTGTACAGTGTGACGCAGTTCATGACGGTTCAACCTCGTACTAACCATGTTACATGGAAATGTTATTTTTCAGTTTACCAGCAAATACAGCTGTATTTTGCCATAATGTTTTGATCACGTTATCCTCTGTATTCCGTTATTATGCTGTATAAATTTCGTTGGTATCAGACGTCTCCTTCTTGGTGTTCTTTTTTCACTTTCCGCCAGTGTATTTGCCCACCCTGAAAAAATAGCCGCTCACCCACCTCTGGAATCCTGACTACGGGCCTGCTGAGAGCAAGATGAAGCGGCGTTACCTGATAACAGGTTCCAGCTGTGCTTTTCTACAAGGTACGAAGAAAGCTATAGGGGGTTCACGTTGAGAAGTCTTCGGTGGACGTCGCTTTTCCCCCGCGCATGTTGGCACCATTATCGTAACTTTGCCATCTACAGTTTTCCAGTGACAAGCCTAGTTGTTCCAGTTCAGTGACAATGTAATCAGCCAACCCTTCACCAGAAGTTTTCTCTACCGCTAAAAATCCCACAAAGTGTTCCCCATTTTCAGCAGTGTCTTTGTTTGCGGTTCGCAGTATTATAGAGAGCTGCTCAGTCCGAGTGATATCTCGAGTACAGTCCAGGATTATTGAATAGCACTTGTTCTTTAACACTTTTTGTAATATTTTAGCTTTAACGATGCTTGCTATGAGCTGTATGAACTCATTTTGGATATTTCCCCCGATATAGTGGATTCTAACAACCACCTTGTTCATCCCTTGGTGCAGATGCTCTCGTAAAATGGGATCAAATCTAGCAATCAATTTGACCAAATCCAAAAAAATTGCCGCTGGAATCTGAGGCCAAAATTTCCTTGTGCCCCCTAAAAGCCGAATTGTGGGAAGCCAAAAATTGCACGACTACCAGTAAGCTTTCCAATATATCTTTTCAGCACTGCTGTTCAGCTAGAATCGCAGTTTGAAACAGCGAGTCGGTGGTTTTCCCGCAACTCATCCCTTTTTCTGAAACTAACCATTTTAACATACAGTCCTTGAGAGATTTACTGGTTTCATGAGATTTCAGGAAATCACTGAGGTGCTTCCAGTCTCTCATTCACTCACTCGAACTACACTGGCGGAAAATGAAAAAAGAAAGCCAAGAAGGAATTGGCGGACGATCATGAAATTTACATATGTTAATGGGGTCGAGTTTACGTAATTGTGATGTTAATTTCAGGACCAACCGGTTAGCGCTCACGCCACAGCACGGCATAATATGCACATTGTCGTCGGTGGTATTTAAGGAGTACGGCGAAGTGAATGTAATCAGTCGTCGGCGTACGGACACGTGCGAAGACCCTGAAGAAGCTGCAATGCCTGGACATGGAAGACGTGTACGATTTCAGCAGTTATCGGACTTTGAGCGAGGTCGTCTAGTGGGAATCCGCAAGGCCGGGTGGTCGTATCGTCGCATTGCGGGGGAATTGGACGGGAAGTATCGGTGGTGGTACGATGGGGGCGTAGATGGTCCGTGGAACATCCCCACACGAGAAGACGTGGAACCGGGAGTCACAGACGAACTGATGAGCGGACCGATCGACGCATTAGAAGAGCGGCGTTGTCAAGCAGAACATCCACTGCTACGCAAATCCGAGCTGCCGTTGCACCTGAGGTGACTGTGCGAACAATCCGCAACCGTCTACTCAATGCGGCACTACGTGCACGTGTGCCTCTGGCATGTGTACCTCTGACTCCAGCCCACCGTCAGGAACGGCTGCAGTGGTGTCGCCAGCATCTGCACTGGAGAACGCAATGGCAATCTGTCGTGTTCAGCGATGAAAGCAGATTATGCTTGGGAGCCTGATGGCCGTATGCGTATTCGCAGACGCACAGGGGAGCGTCTCAACCCTTCTTGCATTCGCCATCAACACACAGGGCCTACATCTGTTCTTCTGGTGTGGGGAGTGATCAGTTATCACTCCCGTACACAATTAGTGTTTGTACCGGGTACGTTAAACAGCACCTCCTACATCAAAAACATCATTCAGCCCGTTGTTGTGCCATTTGTAAGGTCGGTCCATCGTGGTGTTTTCCAGCAAGATAAAGCACGCCCACACACGGCACGTACAACGCAACATGCACTTCAGGTTGTGAGACAACTTCCATGGCCTGCACGTTCACCGGATTTGTCCCCCATTGAGCACGTGTGGGATTTCATGGGACAACGACTTATCAGTCTCCACGGCCAGTCACGACCATCCCCTGATTACGCGTCCAGGTTGAGGATGCTTGGAACTCCATACCCCAAACTTACATCCAACATCTGTACGACAGACTCCATGCCAGAACTGCACAGTGTGACGCAGTTCATGGCGGTTCAACCTCGTACTAACCATGTTACATGGAAATGTTATTTTTCACTTTACCAGCAAATACAGCTGTACTTTGCCATAATGTTTTGATCACATTATCCTCTGTATTCCGTTATTATGCTGTATAAATTTCGTTGGTATCAGACGTCTCCTTCTTGGTGTTCTTTTTTCACTTTCCGCCAGTGTAAAAGCACTACCGGAAGTAAACAACAACAAACGACATCCAAGGCAGTATACAGCATCTTTTGATTCAGAATGAATCAACCATCGCCTGTCTTGCTTTTCACCATTTATTAAAATTCTAGTGTAATGAAATTCACTAAAACGGCGACCACTTTTATAATTGGGTAAACTGTTGTTGTTGACCGGCATAGGGCCGTTTTGAACTATCCTAGTCAATTCCAAGTCACTTAACGGTTGTGGCCAAAAATATGGATCACTCACATTGGATTCTGGAGCTTTGCTGACCTCATGAATCTTTTCATGTTCTTGTGATGGTGAAGAGAGAGATGAAGGCGCGGGCGATGGCGGCTGCGACTGCGACTCTAAATGCAACACTTCATTACTTCTGCTGCTCTGGTAGCTGGGTCCTGTAACTCCTTCTGCTGATGTTGAACATGCTTGAACACACACCTGTTCCTTTTCTCCAACAGCCTTACCGTAAGGTTTTGAAATACACTGGCGGAAAGTGAAAAAAGAACACCAAGAAGGAATAGGCGGACGATCATGAAATTTACATATGTTAATGGGGTCGAGTTTACGTAGGTGTGATGTTAATTTCAGGACCAACCGGTTAGCGCTCACGCCACAGCACGGCATAATATGCACATTGTCGTCGGTGGTATTTAAGGAGTACGGCGAAGTGAATATAATCAGTCGTCGGCGTACGGACACGTGCGAAGACCCTGAAGAAGCTGCAATGCCTGGACATGGAAGACGTGTACGATTTCAGCAGTTATCGGACTTTGAGCGAAGTCGTCTAGTCGGTCTCCATGAGGCCGGGTGGTCGTATCGTCGAATTGCGGAGCGAATTGGACGGGAAGTATCGGTGGTGGTACGATGGTGTCGTAGATGGTCCGAGGAACATCCCCACACGAAAAGATGTGGAACCGGGAGTCACAGACGGACTGATGAGCGGACCGATCGTCGATTAAGAAGAGCGGCGTTGTCAAGCAGAGCATCCACTGCGACGCAAATCCGAGCTGCCGTTGCACCTGAGGTGACTGTGCGAACAATCTGCAACCGTCTACTGGATGCAGGACTACGTGTACGTGTGCCTCTGGCATGTTTACCTCTGACTCCAGCCCACCGTCAGGAACGGCTGCAGTGGTGTCGCCAACGTCTGCACTGGAGAACGCAATGGCGATCTGTCGTGTTCAGCGATGAAAGCAGATTATGCTTGGGAGCCTCTGATGGCCGTATGCGTGTTCGCAGACGCACAGGGAAGCGTCTCCAACCTTCTTGCATCCGCCAGCGACACACAGGGCCTACACCTGGTTTCCTGGTGTGGGGAGCGATCAGCTATCATTCCCGTACACAACTAGTGTTTGTACCGGGTACGTTACACAGCACCTCCTACATCAACAACATCATTCAGCCAGTTGTTGTGCCATTTGTAAGGTCGGTCCATCGTGGTGTTTTCCAGCAAGATAACGCACGCCCACACAAGGTACGTGCAACGCAACATGCACTTCAGGGTGTGAGACAATTTCCATGGCCTGCACGTTCACCGGATTTGTCCCCCATTGAGCACGTGTGGGATTTTATGGGACAACGACTTATCCGGTCTCCACGGCCAGCCACGACCATCCCCGATTTACGCGTCCAGGTTGAGGATGCTTGGAACTCAATACCCCAAACTTACATCCAACATCTGTACGACAGACTCCATGCCAGAATTGCACAGTGTGACGCAGTTCTTGGCGGTTCAACCTCGTAATAACCATGTTACATGGAAATGTTATTTTTCAGCTTACCAGCAAATACAGCTGTATTTTGCCATAATGTTTTGATCACGTTATCCTCTGTATTCCGTTATTATGCTGTATAAATTTCGTTGGTATCAGACGTCTCCTTCTTGGTGTTCCTTTTCACTTTCCGGCAGTGTATTTCGTCAAATAACCACATAGTTGCTGCTCTAGCTCTTTTTTTCTATCACTTTTTTTTCCGTGCTGCCTGATTGATATTTTCTGCCGGTATCACGATCACGGAAAGTCATTTTACTCACGAACACAACACACCACTCACTAGGAAATATATACTCGACTACTGCTAAATTGTGAAACTTAAAATCACTATCTTGGGAACAAATGCGCGTACATTGCAACTCACTACCTGTATCGGAAATTGCGGCAAAACTCCTATGAAAAATATCTTGAAAAAAATTAAATTTAGACATTTCTCTGCAACTTTCCAGCTGAAAAGATGTCTCTGACCAAAAAACTACAACTACAATATTTCAGGTGACGCCAAGCAAAAACTACTAATTAATTGGAGGCGGTGCGGGGCCCTTGGGCAGTTGCCCAGTATGCCCGTGCGTGGAGCCGCCACTGAGTTTTTGGTTGCAGGAATCGTGTTAATATCAAACCGGAATGAATTATACTTCTTACACAAGTGTAGTTTTCAATTTAACGTTATGTTTTGTTCAGAATTCGCACTAACGTTCGCATATTTCAATTTAAAATAAAAATGGGAAGGAGCCTCGAAATAATTAAGAATTTTATAAATTCAGCATTTTCTCACACACCGGCAGTAAGTTACGATGAGAAATTGGATGCATTTGCGACGAAAGAAGGCGATTCGTCTGACACAAAATGTATTGCAATAGCATTGAAAACCATTAGCTTTTTTTTTTGTTGTTGTTGGAGGTTTAAATTCTTTATTTTTATTTTTATTTTTTTTGATTGGAGGTTTAACGACCACCGTGAGCAACTCAATGGGCTATAAGCAGTCGCCCGTCCCTAATTTAGGGTCACTGGCTCCAGGGAAGGGAGAGAGCCAGCACCGTATGACAAACACAACATCCATGCCTGACCGGGATTCGAACCCGGACCCCTTACGGACGAATGATCAGAGGCCAGCGCCTTAGACCACTGCGCCACAGGGGCGGCACATTCTTTATTAAAACAAGGTATGTTACAATGAGTCGCTCGACAGCAAATTAAAATGTCAAAACAATGAGTGACAATGAGATGGTCTATACATGATGCAAGTGGGAAACCGTCCCATAAAACAAAAACAAAAATCAAATGATAAAACACATTATCGGGTGTCAACACCCAAGGCATACATTTTATGAACAGAACATGGGTAATTGGGTAATGCATGTATTATGTATATTGTTATGCAATACAGTTACCGGACAAAATAGAAAGGCAGAAGAGCACGGTGCAAACAAAGAGGAGGAGCATATTCTACGAAAACAATAGTAGTTGGGACAAACGAGCTTGTGGTTCGAAAGAAAAAAACAAGTACATAACGAGCAAAATGCTTATAACAAATTATTAGAAGGTATGTACAGAGCAGTTCACAGAAAGCACGGTGGAAAGAAATTACAGTACAATAGCGGAGAACTGGGGTGTGCCACGAAGACACACACACACACAACACAACACTGATAATTATGCGAATCAGTTTCCGTGATAAAGCATAAGACACGACACCAAAGGCAGAAAAGCACGGTGCAAACAATACAGAAGCACATTTGACGAAAACAACAGTAATCGGGACACAATAGCTTGTGGTCCTGAAAAACAAGGACTTAACGTGCGAAATACATAAGACAAAAATAAAAGAAGACATGGTTGGTTGGTTGGTTGATTTTATTGGCGCAAGGGCCAGGTTTGGCCAAAGAGCGCCAGACAAAGAACTATTAGCTACAGATAGTTAAAAACGTGGAAAATGATTAAGAGCAGACAGGCTTGGTAAAAGTTGGAAAAGAGGATGATGAAAGCTGTGAAGACAAGTTAGTTAATTAGGTTTATATAAAAATTTATTTATTTATTAATTAACTATTATAATTATTATCAGGTAACACAACTACACAAAGGATGATTCACCAGGAGGGGGACGAACCGTCACTCTCCTCCCCCCCCCCACACTCCCCTGCAATGCTGGCAGAGGGCGGGGACGAACTGTCACTCTCCTCCCCCCATGTTCCTCTGCAATGTTGGTTGAGGCTGGGGACGAACTGTCACTCTCCTCCCCCCTATGTTCCTCTATAATGGTGGTGGAGGGTGGGGACCTCGCTGAGGCCGAGACAGTTGCAATGTTGGTCAGGCGGACCGCGACAGTTGGATGGACACTGCACACCTTTGCGGATTGAGGGCCGGGTCTGCCGCACGTGCAGGCTTTCGGCTGGAAACTGGAAGAGACGGTCGGCTGCAAAAGAGAAGGCCCAGAATCAAGTATGCGAAAAATCTGGAGCTCGGGGAAAAACACCTGTGTCGCTTGGTCAGCTGTAGATCGCTTGGCAAGGGCGGCGAGAGCTACAGGGCGCGTAACAAAGGGCTGCACGGGTTGTGGCAGAGACTGAACTACTGCGGCAAAAGTACGCTGTCGGGTGGTGGGTATACCCAACTTGGCCCTGGCAGCAGGGTACGAGAGGCCTTCCAGGGTCTTGAGGCGCTGGATCGCCATCTCGTCCTTCCATTTCATACAGTTGCGGGAGTAAGCTGCATGGGCCTCACCGCAGTTAACACAGCAGGCCGCAGAAGTACAACCATCCCCGTCATGTTCACAGGAGCCACAATTTGCGCAACGAGCGGAACTCTTACAGAAACGTTGGGAATGCCCGTACCTCTGGCACCTGAAACAGCGCAGAGGACTGGGAATGTACGGGCGAACTCCACAGACCAAGTAGCCAGCCTTGATTTCGGTCGGAACTTTCGGGGAGTTAAAAGTCAAGATTACATTTTTAGACTTAATCAAGGAACCATCGCGCCGGAACATCATACGACGAGCAGCAATAACACCTTGATCTGCAAGTTCAGTCACCAATTCGTCTTCACTGCATGGCAAGAGATCAAACTCCGAAATAACACCCCGAGAGGTGTTAAGAAAAGGGTGAGGTGTCACTTTTACAGGAATGCCTTGAAGACTAGTGAGGTGCAGAAAAGTGTTACTCTGAGAAACACTGCAAGTTTGGACAAGCAGTCCCCAGAGCGAAGCTTCCTCACAGACTTCAAGGGGCCAACTGCAGCGTCCAAAGCTTTAGAAATGAAAAAGGGAGATCTGGTGGACAGTCTCTCATTCGGATCGATGGATTCTACAAGTAAGTGTGTAGCATGCGTAGTCACAGCAATCGAGGGGAGACGACGCTTCGGAGCGACTGGTACAGCTGCCGAAGAAGAGGTTCCACATTCTTGGTCCAGGTCAAGGTCTAAAGATCGTTTAAGGTTATGAGACTTGGTAGGTTGAGAAGACGAAGGAGAGTCATTGTCAATAATAATTTTTTCAGGCGACTTAAAGGTGGAGTTTTTCTTTTTGTTTTTACCCATGGAAAAAAGGAAGAAGATTCGTCTGCAAACTACTCCACCCACCACCGAGCCCTACAAGGGAGAACTGGAGGTCTGCAAGTCAAGAAAATGACGCTGGACACAGTTCTGGAGCTTATACGTTGCAGATATAGTCCGTTGGCTGTGATCACACGCACTCGGCGGACACTTCGGCCTCCAGGTACCGTCATGCCAACGCCTTTGGCATGATCCCACAGCCCCCGGGCTTACCCTGCCGTGCTATACGACAAAAAAGCCGCTAAAGCCCTGTACACAACTTGGAACAAGACTTCTGACTAGAGGTGGGTTAGTCTCTAGCCTCCCGTTTACAGCGAAGCCGGGGTCGAAGTGGAGTGTTGGTACACAGGAGGCACTTAACCGGTCTCCTGCGACCTCAGCCGCCAGACATCCCATTTCCGCCTCACGGGTCACCGCACGTGGCAAACATGCAGGTAGGTCTAGCACCCAAACCAGCTAAAAGGAAAAAAAGAAATCCAAAGAAGACAAATCCTGGAAGGGAACCTAAACGGAATCTCAGCAACCTACGAACTGAGCGGTTAATATAAAACAGTTAGTGGTGGAGGGTAACAAAACCACAAGACCGGGGTGTTAGTACATAACGTGGTAGCGATTAGGTAGAATACAACACGGGCAACTAGCCAGTGGAGAAAATAAATAAAAACAAAAAAGCGAGACACAAGACCAGCTCGGGATCGTGGGGCAGCGACTCCCCAACAGCTGGATGAACAGCCGTCCCTGCAAACACCAACAGCACCAAAACAAAAATCAAGCGGTGGCATGACATCAGATGTTGACCAGTCACAAGGTCAGCTCGGGCCGTGGGGGCGCCGCTCCCCAAATAACTGGAAAACCAGTTATCCCCGTGCGGGGAGAAGACATGTACAGGACAATTCATAAGTAACACGTCGCAGACACAATTACGGAAAAAGCACGGTGCAAACAAAATACAAGGCCCGAACGTAAAAAGAGAACCAAAGTCTGGCCGCCCCGGTGGCGCAGTGGTCTAAGCGATGGCCTCTGATCATTCGTCTGAAAAGGGTCCGGGTTCGAATCCCAGTGAGGCATGGATGTTGTGTTTGTCTTACGGCGCTAGCTCTCTCCCTTCCCTGGAGCCAGTGACCCTAAATTAGGGACGGGCGACTGCTTATAGCCCATTGAGTTGCTCACGGTGGTCGTTAAACCTCCAACCAAAAAAAAAAAAAAAAAAAAAAAGAGAACCAAAGTCTGGACACACAAGGTTGTGGTCACAGAAATTAAGACACAAATCACTCTCCCAGTATTAAAACTGTGCAAGAAAAAGAACCAACGAAAAGTACAGGCAAGGGGAAGAGAACAGCCAAACCAAAACAAAGACAATCCAAAAGAGAACACAATCAAGTCACCAGTAGGATGTCAGAGCCAGCAATAGAAAACCATCCGGTGCGCTGGGCCCAGGTGTTCTGAAAGGTGCCGATTGTTCGCGGAAGTTGCAGCTGTGAACTCCAACCGGAGGCGCGCCACGAGCCGGCCCCAAAAGCTACCCCGCAGCCGCCCACCGGCCGACAGAAGAGATGGAAGTACAGGAGAATTCGTGAGAGATTGATGAAATGAATGAATCACTTGCTTGGCAAGTATGAAAAGAAAGCAGCAGGCAACCGGAAGGCGGGTGAGCGGATGTTTTGTGAGCAACAGCCACGGATATGCTTGAAACGGCAAGTCCTTAGAACAAATTATGTCAGCTAACCGGAAAACAGTAGGAAGAAGTGGCAGCAAGGTAGGGCAGAGGCAGTACATATGAGCGACGTCACTGTCAACGCCACAGAAAAGACAGAGAGGAGAAGAAACATGCGATAGAGAAGATGGGGGACAGCGAGCCGGCGATGAAGGAACCGCCAGTGGGTGTTACGTTCTAGCGGAGAAGAAAGGGGGAAGAAGAGGCGAACCAAATGGCCAGGGAGGAGGAAGGAGAAACCCCGGAAATGGGATGGGGAGACTCAGAGGGCACATGGAGGAGACGACACAGGGCAGCGGCAGAAAAGGGAAGGACAGGGGCGACAGAGTCCCGAAAAGGAAGAAAAAAGGGGAGGAAGGCTGGGGCCGGGGACACGAGGAGGCCGTCGTCAGAAACAAGAGAACGATAGAGAAGCTGAAGGTAGAAATGGAGAAGGGCATAGTCGTGCTCGAGGGAAAGAGTTGGGGAGGAAAAGAGTGAGTGGAGGGTTTCCCAGGAAAAATCGGGATTAATTAGGGCCTGCACGGTTAGGATGCCAGCACGGAACCAGGAGAAAAATAGAAAGAAAGGTTGATCGGGGGGGGGGTGAACCAGGGTAGAGATAAAGAGTGGTTCCGCAAGGAGATCCAGGGTGGTGGTTGGAAGAGAGCGAGAGAAAGGAAGGGAACGGAGAAGCGCTAGAGCATCAGCTAAAATAGTAGGAAACTTGGAAGAGGGAATAGTGTAGTAGTCCATCCTGAGGAAAAGAAGAAAAGTGAAGGATGAATCGCGAAAAGAGAGAATAACGTCAAGAGAAAGTGTAAGAGAAGGAGAAGGCGAAGTGACAAGACGAAGGAAGGAGGCGATGCGGTATGCACGATAGTAACAGTGGACATCTATGAGATTAATGCCCCCATGCTTGACAAGGAGATATAGCGTCGGAGCGGCTGACCAGTGCTTTGAAGCCCAGATGACTGAAGTGAAGATGCTGTTGAGTTCCGTCAAGCGGGTTGACAAGAAGACGATGGACGTTCAGGAAATGGTGCAGAGTAAAAGTTGGTATCGTCGAACGATGTGAGCTCGCTGACAGTAAGAAGTGAATGGAATCGCAAATCTACAAAACGCTGCTTGATGACGTAACCTAGACTGTAAACTGGTCCATGTCAAAAGGCCCGCGGTAAAGGGGTGACCTATTTGGGCTCCAAGGATCTTCTGGGTCGAGGAGGATCACACCGCACCCCAGGGGTATCGGTCCGGACCATCCACGACCCACACCACAAACCAGTACTTTTGGTGACATTAAGCGAAGCGCCAGAAACAGTAGCGTGAAGATGGTAGGTGAAGAGAAGTTGTCGAATTGGACGTCCTGGCGGAGACAAAAGGTTGCGTCATCTGCATATGCTGTAAGTACGCACTCATGGTGCCTAGTGCTGGCAACTGTCGGAGAAAGAGTAGACAGGAGTGATTTTCGAGCAGCCAGGAGGAATGGTTCAAAGACAATGGCGAAGAGTTGCCCCGAGAGGGGGCAGCTTTGTCGGATTCCTCGAAGAAAGGGTACGGGCGTCGTCAAGAAGGAGGCCGTCCGGACGTGGAAGAAAGCGCCCCGATAGAGGCTGAGAAGAAGAGAAACGAAGGAGGAACGAAAGCCAAAGCCGAGAAGAGTGGCAGAAAGAAAGTCGTGAGAGATGTGATCGAGAGGCAGAGAAGTTTAGTGAAAAGTTTATAGTCCAGATTGAGAATGGAAATGAGGCGCCAATTTCGCAAGTCCAAAGGGTCTCCCTTTTTGGGCGGCAAGATTATGTGCGCTACAGTAAACTCCGGCGGTAGTGCTAAAGAGGTTTGGGCGCAAGAAAAGCAAGCGAGAAGAAAAGGCATCAGAGACGGGAGGAAGGCAGGCGGTAAAAGGAGAAGGGAAGGCCGTCAGGTCCCGGAGAAGCGCGTGAATTAAGGGTGACAAACGCCCCCCGAAATTCAGCAGGAGAAAAGACGGAAAGAATAGGATCACAGAGTTGGGGCGGGACCTGAGGTAGAGCAGAAAGAAGAGGGGAGGAAGAGGTAGCAACAGTAGGCACCACCGCACGGAATTTGTCATGGAAAAAGCGCCGAACTTCCGTGCATGACGTGAAGGGTCAGATGAGATGGTACCATCAGGTAGGCGAAGGGGGCGTACCGTTTTCGACGTACGGTGTGTTCTTTCGGTACGTGAGAGCTTCTCGTAGGAAATCTCCGGCGACGAAAGGTGAAGCATCTTTAGCCTGCGAGTAGCCTCCACGGCGAGCGGATGGAGTTTGCTCGTAAAGCATCCTGAACAACAAGGTAAGCGGGATCTTGTAAGGGGATTGCAGCCAAGGAGCAACGGAGATTACAAATATTCTTCGCACTTTCGTTACGAATAGCGAAGGAAAGACGGCGTACGAACAGACGAAGATCGTTTTTGATATCAAACCATTGACGAAGGATACTGGGAGCGGTGCTGATAAGATGTTGTCGATCAGCAAGAAAACGGCGGACGTCGGCGCAGAACGCCACATCCAGAAGCAATGAATCATCGAAGGTCCAGGAGCGTTGTTTTGAGGGCGGGAAACAGGAAACGCAGATGGTAAGCGCTATAGCACAATGGTCGGAAGAGGTGGAAGGATGATGTCTCGCCGCAGTGATCGCTGGAAGCAGTGATGGGATGACGTATATGCGATCGAAACGTGCTGCCGCCGATCCTTGTGCTGGAGAATTCCGCGAAGTAAAAGAAATGGTGTCTTTTTTTTTTTGATTGGAGGTTTAACGACCACCGTGAGCAACTCAATGGGCTATAAGCAGTCGCCCGTCCCTAATTTAGAGTCACTGGTTCCAGGGAAGGGAGAGAGCCAGTGCCGTAAGACAAACATAACATCCATGCCTCACCGGGATTCGAACCCGGTCCCCTTACGGACGAATGATCAGAGGCCAGTGCCTTAGACCACTGTGCCACCGGGGCCGGCTGTCCGGGTGAAGATGCCGGAACGAGTCAACAAAATGGAAATTCGGTAATAAGTTGAGTAAGCAGATCGACAAGAAGTGTAGACGTGCGGTTGAGCGATGGCTGCAGAGTGCAGTTAAAGTCACCCCCGAGGACGCAAAAGTCGCCCGGGGGGGCGCCGCAAGCGCAGTCCAAAGGCAATGAAAAAGCGGATGGAGTTGAGAGTCGTCAGTAAGAATATACCAACGAGATAGAAATACATAGAGTGCTTCTGTGATTGGTTCTCTGCTGTGGCAGCTGAAGCCAACGTGGGGAGAGCCCGCCATCTTTGATGAGGTACAAATTCTGCGTGTGTCAAGGAGTCACCTCGGTTCTTTCAGCTGCTCGGCGATCGTGTTATGTTTTGTGAATATTCACAATTATCAGCACCTTTTGAATAATTATTTCAACAATAAAATGCCATTTACTCCACTTTTGGAAGGTTAGCCCTACATTTCACAAGTAAGCATTTTAAAATAAGGTTGAGCTGTAAATGCTCAGTTAATCAAACGCAGAAAATAAGACATCTAATCCGTGTAGCTGGTGATTAAACCAGCAGATGAACCATTTCAATATCTGTGTTATCTTAAGACTTTTTATTCCTTATATTTTGTAAACAGTCGTACTCAATGTGAACACTGAATCATGTTTATGGGAAGATGAGGTTAATTGTGAGTTACCAACTTTGAGGCTTTTTGGGAACAATTTTTACTTATCCAAGTGGTTTTTTTTTTTTTTTTTTTTTTTTTTTTTACATGTACTTGAGGATGTTTTGCAAATGACATTTGCATATATATTCTAGAATCTGTACAGTGTACTTGCAACTTGTCTGACAAGACAACAAATATTTCAAAATCTTAGGAAGCAGCAATTTCTTTTTATGTGATAAAGATCATGTACCCATGGCTAATGCCCATTAGATAGCAAATACTGGTAAAGCAATCAATTTATGGTTACTTAAATTGCAGAAGTAATAATTGTGATTGGTAATATAAATTTATTGCTTGCTGACACCTGTCAGGAAACAATCTAGTATTTTATCTGAAAGCACAGGGTCACCCAGCTTGTGTTCTAGGCATTTGTCTCTGATTAGTGATTAATCTGTAGTATTACTGCAACAAAGTGAGAGTGGGGAGCTTGAAAATTTCTAGACAGAATACTCTTTATTTGTGAATGTGTTAGTACAATGTGTGTGGTTTTTGGGTAGCAAAAATACAGGCAATATTGATTTAAAACTGAAAATAGGAAACAGGGAGTACAATGGTACCTCAAAAATGCAAACAACATAAAATATTTATGAAAACTGGCACAAACGATTATGAAATGACAATTGAAAAAAAATTATGGAATAATACAAAAGAAAGGGACTAGCAACATTTTGTAATAACTACTTGCATTTGATTTTTGCGTGATAGGTGGTGGTTTTTTTTTTTTTTTTTTTTTTGAGGAATGTGACCTCTGATTCATGATGAATGTACAGTCAGTATGTCCATGTATAAATTGCCAGTTATTCCTTTTGCATCAACCATATATATGAGAGGTTAGTATTGAACAAATATCAATTACGTAAATCAATCTTTCTTTGAATTGAACAAGTTGTGCCTGTATTTCTCTAAAATACAAATCAGACGCACTTGTATTACCAGCAAGACTGTTGAAGGAACCCACAAAATAACAACACAAAACATAAACATTTACTCGCCAAACTTTTTGCACATCATGAATGCAAATCAGTGGTTGTTAATTTCTCACTTCATATTAATAAGAGGCTGTTCCCTTAAAATTGAAACAAACAAACAAAAAAAACTATGTGCAGTACATCTTAACAATTGCCAAAATGTGTACAAATATCAGGTGAAAACTACAAAAATTCAGTTTTGGGACAACAAAAAACTAGGCTTCTTAAAAAAAAGTAAAATATGAAAGTGCAAATAAAAAATATTAAATACTTAATACTGAAACAAAAAAAGTACAATTTTTTGTCCCATAAAAAAATTAAAGTCCATAATCTGAATTTTTCGGTAACTCAGCCCGGAGCTTGAAAAATATCTAAAATAATACATGCCCAGAGAAAATTTACCTGCCCAGATATTAAAAGCAGGATGTGTAGAAAGATTTTTCTTTTGATACCAAAAATTATAAGTCTTTTTAGGTTGAAAAAGTACATAAAACTATTTTTAGGTACTCGGTACTGGTGTTGCTAACTGTAAATACCATTTGGAGCATCATATTGCCCCAATGTCTGTCTATACCTAAGTCACAGGGTAGTTACAGAAGTGATATGTACATATATATCTCTGACTACAACATATATTAGGTCACCAAGTTTATTTAAACTGCACTTAAGAATAATTATTTTCAATTCTTTTTCTTACGGATAAGCCTCGGAAGATAGTTAAATAATACATAGCAAATCAACATATGTAGATACATAAATAAAATAATTTTCATCAAAAAAATGTCACTATTCCTGCTGTTAAAATACATCAAAAAGTAAACTGACAGAATACAAAATACAGGAAAAAGGTAAGTAATGTTTATTCGTAATGTTTTATATATAGAGAGAGAGAAAAAGAGAGGGTGGGCGACATCATAACCAATAACCAGGTGCATATATATATATATATATATTTCAGTCGCTGAGCTGGGAAAACAAGGCGATAAAGATTAATGGAGATTATCTAACCCACCTTCGTTTTGCTGATGACGTAGTCATTTTTGCAACTACCCCATCAGAGCTGCAGAGTATGATCCAGGAACTTGCTGACAAGAGTAAAGAAGTGGGATTAAAAATGAACTTTCAGAAGACAAAAGTGATGTTCAATGCTTTTACAAGAAATGAAGATTTATCGATTGATGGAGAAAAGCTGGAGATAACAGACACGTACGTTTATCTTGGACAGCAGATATCAAGTGAGGGTCACATTGATGAAGAAATTAATCGGCGTACAAAACTTGCCTGGAGAGCTTTTGGAAGAAACAGCATAATTTTCAAGAGCAATATGCCATTATGTCTTAAAAGAAAAGTGTTTGATCAATGCATCCTTCCAGTGCTTACGTATGGTGCAGAGACGTGGACCTTAACTAAAAGAGACATACAAAGGCTGCAGACAACTCAAAGCAGCATGGAGAGGTGCATGCTTGGTGTAACCAGGAGAGATAAGAAGAGGAACTCGTGGATCCGAAAAATGACAAGAGTGGAAGACATCATGATCAGAGTAAAATCCCTGAAATGGCAATGGGCTGGACATACTGCCAGAAGGACAGATCATCGATGGACAGCCGAAATTTTAGATTGGATTCCAAGGGACAGGAAAAGACCCAGAAGAAGACCACATGGGAGATGGGTGGATGAAATTCGAAAGTATGCAGGGGTGACATGGAGGAGACTGGCACAAGACAGACCGTTGTGGAGGAAACTTGGGGAGACCTTCGTCCAGCAGTGGATTGATAATGGTTGACAATGATGATGATGATGATGATATATACTGTATGTATGACCTTAACTAAAAAAGAAAAGCAGGATGTATAGAAATATTTTTCTTTTGATACCAAAAAGACATGCAAAGAATGCAGACAACTCAAAGAATATATATATACAGAGAGAGAGAGAGAGTGAAATCACTGAAATGGCAATGGGCTGGACATGTTGCCAGAAGAACAGACCACCGATGGACGACTGAAATTTTGAATTGGATTTCGAGGGACAGAAGACTCATGAGAGATGGATGGATGGAATTCGAAAGCATGCCGGAGTAATATGGAGGAGACATTCTCAAGACACACAACTGTGGAAGAAACTTGGGGAGACCTTCTTTCAGCAGTGGATTGATAATGGTATATATATCATCATTGTCAACCATATATATCATCATTAAGCCATATATATATATATATATATATATATATATATATATATAGTTGACAATGATTATGCTATATATATATGGTTGACAATGATGATATATATATCATCATCATTGACAACTATTATCATTACAATATATGTATACTGTATATAATCAAAATATATATATATCATTATCATCATTGTCAACCATTATCAATCCACTACTGGATGAGGGTCTCCACAAGTTTCTTCCGCAACTGTATGTCTTGAGCCTATCTCCTCCATGTTATTCCGACATGCTTTCGAATTTCATCCACCCATCTCCCATGGGGTCTTCTGGGGGTTTTTCGGTAACACTTAAGCTATGGTTTAACTTTGGGGCTCCAGATGTCTTTCCCTAAAGAGTGGTTTGGGGTTCCTGAGTTGTTTTATTCTATGTCATTTTTGTCTAGAACCATGAAAGTGGGTTACTTCTAGTTAATTCTATGTTTATTTCTACTATAATGAATAACGCTTTTGCTACTAAGCTAATTATCGTAGTGAGTATAGCTTTCACTAATATTATAATGAATTCAATGCTTGTACTAAGCTTCTAATAGTGAATTCAAATGGTTGTTGTTACTAGTTAATTAAGATCATGAATAAAGTCTCCTGCTAGTAGTGTAGTAATAGTAATGAACAAACTTATAACTGGTAGTAATGTTGTAGTAGTAATTAAGATGAATAAAGTCTTATGCTGGTTGTTACTAATAACACTAAATGAAATAAACCTAACAGCCAGACAGAGGTCTGACAGTACTATGAACTGAGAAAGACGTACTTACGTAAAACCTTTTATTATTAACTTCTACTGGTATCTTCAAACACAGCTACTCAAATAACACGTAGCTCCTTGCACATGAACAAAGCTCTATACTCATAAACAACAGCTCTCCACATAAACAAACGCTCTTCCTATACAACAACAAACGCTCTTCCTATACAACAACAAACGCTCTCTCCGTACAACAACAAACGCTCTCCTTTTGCATCGTTGAACGCGCCTATTTATACTGGCTACCACACGTCATGTCTTACACTCATTGCCAGATCTCATTCAGCGGGTGAAATAACATCTCGTTCAGTAAGAAGATAATTTACATAGAAAAATAAAATACCCAGAGATAGTAAAATCAAAAGGAAAGTGAATCGAGAGTATACGTTACACTACTACGTCTAATTCCTGCAGCAAGGTGCAGTGTTGATGTGGTCTAATTACTACATGAGTGTGCTTTACTTCTTTTTACTGATATATGTATAACATCAACCATTATCAAACCCCTGCTGGATGAAGGCCTCCCCAAGTTTCTTCCACAGTTGTCTGTCTTGAGCCTGTCTCCTCCATGTCACTCCTGCATGATTTCGAATTTCATCCATTCATCTCCCATGGGGTCATCTTTTGGGTCTTATATATACATAGAGAGAGAGAGAGAATTATATTGTGTGAAGTATTTAGTGCATGTACTGGGAGATACCTTTATTATGGTCAAGTTACCACAATTGCCTTGCCCACCCACGAATAAGGCTTACAGATCTGTGTTGTCGAATGTTAAGGCTAACAAACAGATTAGAAACATGCCCAGTGCTGAGGACTTTTAATTTTTATTAAATAAAAACCAGTTAAGTAGTAGTTTTCTTCTGATTATATAAGATAGGGGCAGTTGGTAAAAGTATTTTAATATTGGTACCTCTTGGCTGTGTAAACTCATTGTTTGTTTTCCGTTTTTCTTCGAACTTTTTTTTTTTTCATTTAAAACTCTCATAAAATATTTGGCGTCTATGTATTTGGAGTGATAAGCTGTGGGATGATTCAGCATTCTCATGGTGATGACCCACGAATATCTAAGATTTTTACCGAAATTGCGGATTGACTGCAACTGTAGTTTTTATTTTTTTATTTCTTTTTTTTTTCATTTACTCTATTACCGCTGAATTATATTTCACTGAAAATTGGTTCCAAAAAATTTGTGAAATGTCAAAAAATTACGGCATGAGATTTTATTCAACGAGAGCAAGCTGCATCCATTAAAATATAATTTTCTTTTTTAAAGCACTGTTGCCGCCAACTAACAATGAAAAGCGTTATTTGATACGTTAAAGTTTTAGTCTCAACCCCTAGGTGTTTATAACAACATTTCTGAGTTATATCCTTATTTAACATCAAACCATATATTACGAAAACTCCCTTTCTTAACACGGAACGGAAATCGTTCTGTACCTCATCAAACATGGCTGCCACTTGTTTCCGGTGGCTTCACCCGTTCCCCGACGTAAGCGCTCTACGTACTTCTATCTCGTTGGAATATACACATTAAAGATATGATATGATACACAATTGATACAAAATGTAAAACATTGTAATTGCTCTGTAAATAAGTTGTTAACAGCAACAGAAGTGATGGATGGACGAAAACGGTGATGTATTCCGACAGCAATTCCGCCTGAACGCAGTACACGGTGAGCATGATGGAAGGTGTACTGCCATCGGCGCCACTGATGGAATGGTGTTGTAGGCGAGCACCACGTTTCCTGGAGCAGGAAGACATCGGCACTAATTGCCGAGCGGTCCTCATGCACGGCGGAATTCACCTCGGGGGATCCAAACCCCCGGCAGTTGAAGGAAACTGCCGTGAAGGCGCCAGGTCACCCGGCCACGTGGTGAGCCTGGTGATAGAAATCTTGAGTCCGTGGATCTGTTTGCGAATGAACTTGGCCGTCTTAGCGGAAGGACCGGATAAGTAAGAAGAATTATCCAGTATGTTCAAAGTCCTCAAATGATACCATTGGAGAGGAAGGGTCAGAAGTGGTATCAAAGTCTTGAAGATACGATGGTTTCTGGCGTGTCCGGGAAGAGGAGCAAGTGGAGCTCCCAGCAGCTCTCCCTCGCTTGGTGGTGTTTTGAGGAGGTTTGGGCGCCGCCCTCTTATCTGGGCGAGCGCCATGATCAGGCTCAGAGGTATCACTCATGGTCTGTTCTGCACTGGTGTAAGCGCCGTCAGTATCCGACACGACACGGTCGTCAGCAGAATCAGCTCGTGGATCAGGGGCGCGGAACTTGGAGGACTCCGGCAGCACTGGAAAATCGGTCGCGGAGAGAGATGGCGGCACATCAGTCGATGACGGAGCAGTTTCTCGTCTGAGAGGCGCCTCAGACGAAAGGCGTGGAGGCAAGGGCGAGTCAGAGCATAGTAGAGAAGACACCTGCGGTGAATCTTGTGGAGCAGCAGCAGGATTGGGACACTGCTTGTAAAAGTGCCCAAACTTCTTGCGTTTGCTGCAGTAATGTTCAGTGAGCACATCAATATAGCGGATCTGCTTACCGCACTTGACTTTGAATTGAGTCGGGATGGTCTGATTGTCCGCCGGGGAAGAAAAAACAACCCTACCCACGCGACGAACACCGAGCAGGGAGTTGCCTTCGGGGTCTTTAGGGGCAGCAGAATATGCCTGAATCGTTCCAACCACACGGCCGAATGACGCAAGAACAGCAAATAAAACTGTATCGGTTACCCCTGGGGCACCAGGTATAAGGACACATTCAGCGGGCGCTCGGCAACTGGGATGGAAACAAGATGTTGATCGCCGATAGTGAGGCCGGCATTCGTCACGGCACGAGCAGAGTCGGCCTTGGAAAAGTTTACGACAATCGTTCGGCCTCGCCGAAACATGTGTAAAATGGCATGTTTCGCAAATTGCCGCTTTAAAGCGGTGGAATAATCTTTGAAAAAGGTGTTTGGCAAGGATTCAAAGACAACACCTCTGTCTAAGATCGTTGTGAAAGCAGTACCTGCTGGCGAGTCCTGGGGAATTTCCAAAGAAATGGTATTTCCGTCTCGTTGTAGTTGTGATTGGAGAGCTTCAGCGCCGGCGTACATGCCCTGCGGGGGGCGATGCACAGTGGGAGAGGCCATGGTGCCACCCCCGTGGCGCAGTGGTCTAAGCGATGGCCTCTGATCATTCGTCCGTAAGGGGTCCGGGTTCGAATCCCGTCAGGCATGGATGTTGTATTTGTCTTACGGCACTGGCTCTCTCCCTTCCCTGGAACCAGTGACCCTAAATTAGGGACGGGCGACTGCTTATAGCCCATTGAGTAGCTCACGGTGGTCGTTAAACCTCCAATCAAAAAAAAAAAAAAAGAGGCCATGGCATTGGCATACGTAGACGAAGTCGTCACAGGTTTAGATTACATGGGGAGGGTACCGTTGCACGAGACATCCATTGGGTCGTCGTCAGCAACGAGGGTGATAGCAGCTTGAGATGAGTGAGAAGGCCACCCCGGTGGCGCCGTGGTCTAAGCGATGGCCTCTGATCATTCGTCCGAAAGGGGTCCGGGTTCGAATCCCGGTGAGGCATGGATGTTGTGTTTGTCTTACGGCACTGGCTCTCTCCCTTCCCTGGAACCAGTGACCCTAAATTAGGGACGGGCTACTGCTTATAGCCCATTGAGTTGCTCCCGGTGGTCGTTAAACCTTCAATCCAATCCAAAAATGAGTGAGAAGGCAACTGAACAGCCTGAGGAAAGGGTTGTTCACATCACGAGTTGAGGGCGGTGCAACGCCGTCACTACGGGAGGGCAACGAAGCAGCACCCATGGAAGAAGAAGAGGTTGTCGTCAACATTGATGGGACGCCGGAAGTGAGCTCCAGTTTCTGGCCCCCACCGCCGGAAGACGCCATTTTTTTATTAGAGGTTTAACGACCACCGTGAGCAACTCAATGGGCTATGAGCAGTTGCCCGTCCCTAATTTAGGGTCACTGGTTCCAGGGAAGGGAGAGAGCCAGTGCCGTAAGACAAACACAACATCCATGCCTCACCGGGATTCGAACCCGGACCCCGTTCGGACGAATGATCAGAGGCCATCGCTTAGACCACTGCGCCACCGGGAGGCAAGACGCCATTTGCAATGGCGCCGACTATCTTAGCTTCTACCAGCTCGGCCGAGAGATAAACAAGACGTAATAGGAAAACAAAAAGGCAACTCACCAATCTGGGAGTATCACACACGACAGCGGAACCTTCCAAAGGTAAGTGCTTTGAAACTTGGGATGCACAACTCACTAGAAACACACAAAATGCGCACGAATTGACGGAGCTCAGAAGTCGCAACTGCCGCCCGGTGGCGCAGTGGTCTAAGCGATGGCCTCTGATCATTCGTCCGAACGGGGTCCGGGTTCGAATCCCGGCGAGGCATGGATGTTGTGTTTGTCTTACGGCGCTAGCTCTCTCCCTTCCCTGGAACCAGTGACCCTAAATTAGGGACGGACGACTGCTTATAGCCCATTGAGTTGCTCACGGTGGTCGTTAAACCTCCAATCAAAAAAAAAGTCGCAACTCCTACCACAATGAGCAACTCAGTGGGCTATAACCAGTCGCCCGTCCCTAATTTAACGTCATTGGTTCCAGGGAAGGGAGAGATCCAGTGCTGTAAGACAAACACAACATCCATGCCTCACTGGGATTCGGAACCGGACCCATCTCGGACGAATGCTCAGAAGCCATCGCTTATACCACTGCGCCACCGGGGCGGCCCATCAGTTTTAAGGTGACCAGATATTGGAACACTGATTTGAGGACAAAATGGCAGGGTGTCCTCCCAAATCAGCAGATCATTTGAGAACACATACATACTTAAAATAAGTACGCAAATCTTTTTGTCACAAAACTATTGTTTCTGTAAGTGTGATATTACACATGAAAAGTTATGTCTTATATGGATATATCTTGTAGAATGTTGGTAATTTGTACTGACAAAGCAGAGCTATGATGGCTAGAACATATTAGCAAAAGTAAAATGCTTTACGTTAGGTATTTCTTTCTTTCTTTCTTTGATTGGAGGTTTAACGACCACCGTGAGCAACTCAATGGGCTATAAGCAGTCGCCCGTCCCTAATTTTGGGTCACTGGTTCCAGGGAAGGGAGAGAGCCAGTGCCGTAAGACAAACACAACATCCATGCCTGACCGGGATTCGAACCCGGACCCCTTACGGACGAATGATCAGAGGCCAACGCCTTAGACCACTGCGCCACCGGGGCGGCTACGTTAGGTATATATGCTGAATTAAAATCAAGGTGTAACCTAATGAACGAATCGCATGGTGAATTTTTCATTTTGCCAAAGTTTTTTTAAAGGAACTCAGAACAAGTACAGTCGAAATTCAACCTCACCAGTGCACTTAGTGCTGACCATTGAGCATTCGTACAAGTTGGTACGAGTACGAGTCCCGAATGAGGCATGGGTTGTATGTTTGTCTTACAGCATTTGCTCTGTCTTTTTCCTAGAACGAAAGCCCCCAAATTAAGGGCAGGCGACTGCTTATAGTCTTTAGAGTTGCTCACGGTGGCCGTTAGACTCCGAAAAGGAAAAAAAAACAATCAAAATTTGTTTTCACAAGAAGCATGTTGGAAAATTAGTACAACGAAAATTATTTTTAAGAACATTTTTCATTAGAAATCTAAGGTGCTAATCAGGAAGTATAAATTCGAGGACATTTGAGAACAAACATCAAAATTTGAGGACAGTTTGCGTTCCCAAAGGCATGAGACATTTTTGGGGAAAGTAAAGTAAATTCGAGGCCTATCCTCAAAAATTCGGGATTTTTAGTTACCTTAGCTTTCCCACACTTTGATGGCCGTCGCTTGCGGTTACATGCTGCACGTAAAATGGTACTGCTCTATTAATGAGAGCATCTTCAGATATCTTATTCTAACCTACTTCTCATAGCATTACGAGTTGCTGATTTTTATCGTTAAACGCCAAACAAGGCAAAACAACAACGAAATCTTTGAAGGTTCATTAGCATGGCGGGCAGGCAAAACTGCTTGTGCTTATCCTTATTCCCTGATCCTTTTTTCTCCCCAAGTTACCCCTATATTTCTAAAGTTATGGTGTCATTGTTTGAGATAGGTTTCTGGGTTTAAAATACGAAATTTAAAAATTGAATATCTAACTAACCTTTTTACAAAATCAGTAAACTCTGAAGTACCCTTTATATACTCGAGATGGGCTATAAGCAGGCGCCCATGTCAAATTTAGAGTCACTGGTTCCAGGGAAGCCCGTGTCGTAAGACAAAAACAACATCCATGCCTCACCGGGATCCGAACACAGACCCATCTTGGAGGAAGAGTTTAGGATTCAATTACATCTTTCATTGAATCGTTTGTGACTTTTATGCACGTAAAAAAATTCAAGTGGGTCTTTTTTCAAAGTTTCAGTTTTATTTCTGTGCTTCCATGCAATTAGTTGAGTGTTTTTTCGAAGTTTTAGCTTCATTTGGATGTTTCCATAGTAGTAGTGGACTCTGGTTTTTAAATTAAGAAATAACTTGAATGTTTTAACGGAATTGGTTGACTCTTTATATAATCAAACAGAAGTCGTCGTTCTTTCCACGTTTATAAGTGCATTACGGAAAAATTATCATCAGTCACCACCGGGAATCGAACCCAGGGTCTTCCAGTATTGTTAAGGTGACCAGATATCGGGACACCGATTTGAGGACAAAAGGGCGTGGCGTCCCCAAATCTGTAGTTCATTTGGGGACACATACGTACTCAAAATAAATATGCAAATCTTTTTGTTCCATAACTGCATTGCTTTAATAAGTGTGATATTACATATGAAAATGTATGTCTTAAAAGGATATATCTTGTAGAATGTTGGTAATTTGTATTGATAAAGTAGAATTATAAGGACGAGAACATATTAGCAAAAGTGAAATGCTTTACCTTAGGTACATGCGCTGAATTAAAATTAGGCAGCACACCATATAGTTATTGCATGGCGAATTTTTCATTTTTGCCAAAGTTTTTGGAGAAACTGAGAACAAGTACAGTCGAAATTTGACAGCGCCGCTCCGGTGGCGCAGTGGTCTAAGGCGCTGGCCTCTGATCATTCGTCCGTAAGGGTTTCGGGTTCGAATCCCGGTCAGGCATGGATGTTGTGTTTGTCTTACGGCAGTGTCTCTCTCCCTTCCCTGGAACCAGTGACTCTAAATTAGGGACGGACGACTGCTTATAGCCCATTGAGTTGCTCACGGTGGTCGTTAAACCTCCAATCAAAAAAAGTCGCAACTCCTACCACAATGAGCAACTCAGTGGGCTATAAGCAGTCGCCCGTCCCTAATTTAACGTCATTGGTTCCAGGGAAGGGAGAGATCCAGTGCTGTAAGACAAACACAACATCCATGCCTCACTGGGATTCGGAACCGGACCCATCTCGGACGAATGCTCAGAAGCCATCGCTTATACCACTGCGCCACCGGGGCGGCCCATCAGTTTTAAGGTGACCAGATATTGGAACACTGATTTGAGGACAAAATGGCAGGGTGTCCCCCCAAATCAGCAGATCATTTGAGAACACATACATACTTAAAATAAGTACGCAAATCTTTTTGTCACAAAACTGTATTGTTTCTGTAAGTGTGATATTACACATGAAAAGTTATGTCTTATATGGATATATCTTGTAGAATGTTGGTAATTTGTACTGACAAAGCAGAGCTATGATGGCTAGAACATATTAGCAAAAGTAAAATGCTTTACGTTAGGTATATATGCTGAATTAAAATCAAGGTGTAACCTAATGAACGAATCGCATGGTGAATTTTTCATTTTGCCAAAGTTTTTTTTAAAGGAACTCAGAACAAGTACAGTCGAAATTCAACCTCACCAGTGCACTTAGTGCTGACCATTGAGCATTCGTACAAGTTGGTACGAGTACGAGTCCCGAATGAGGCATGGGTTGTATGTTTGTCTTACAGCATTTGCTCCGTCTTTTTCCTAGAACGAAAGCCCCCCAAATTAAGGGCAGGCGACTGCTTATAGTCTTTAGAGTTGCTCACGGTGGCCGTTAGACTCCGAAAAAGGAAAAAAACAATCAAAATTTGTTTTCACAAGAAGCATGTTGGAAAATTAGTACAACGAAAATTATTTCTAAGAACATTTTTCATTAGAAATCTAAGGTGTTAATCAGGAAGTATAAATTCGAGGACATTTGAGAACAAACATCAAAATTTGAGAACAGTTTGCGTTCCCAAAGGCATGAGACATTTTTGGGGAAAGTAAAGTAAATTCGAGGCCTATCCTCAAAAATTCGGGATTTTTAGTTACCTTAGCTTTCCCACACTTTGATGGCCGTCGCTTGCGGTTACATGCTGCACGTAAAATGGTACTGCTCTATTAATGAGAGCATCTTCAGATATCTTATTCTAACCTACTTCTCATAGCATTACGAGTTGCTGATTTTTATCGTTAAACGCCAAACAAGGCAAAACAACAACGAAATCTTTGAAGGTTCATTAGCATGGCGGGCAGGCAAAACTGCTTGTGCTTATCCTTATTCCCTGATCCTTTTTTCTCCCCAAGTTACCCCTATATTTCTAAAGTTATGGTGTCATTGTTTGAGATAGGTTTCTGGGTTTAAAATACGAAATTTAAAAATTGAATATCTAACTAACCTTTTTACAAAATCAGTAAACTCTGAAGTACCCTTTATATACTCGAGATGGGCTATAAGCAGGCGCCCATGTCAAATTTAGAGTCACTGGTTCCAGGGAAGCCCGTGTCGTAAGACAAAAACAACATCCATGCCTCACCGGGATCCGAACACAGACCCATCTTGGAGGAAGAGTTTAGGATTCAATTACATCTTTCATTGAATCGTTTGTGACTTTTATGCACGTAAAAAAATTCAAGTGGGTCTTTTTTCAAAGTTTCAGTTTTATTTCTGTGCTTCCATGCAATTAGTTGAGTGTTTTTTCGAAGTTTTAGCTTCATTTGGATGTTTCCATAGTAGTAGTGGACTCTGGTTTTTAAATTAAGAAATAACTTGAATGTTTTAACGGAATTGGTTGACTCTTTATATAATCAAACAGAAGTCGTCGTTCTTTCCACGTTTATAAGTGCATTACGGAAAAATTATCATCAGTCACCACCGGGAATCGAACCCAGGGTCTTCCAGTATTGTTAAGGTGACCAGATATCGGGACACCGATTTGAGGACAAAAGGGCGTGGCGTCCCCAAATCTGTAGTTCATTTGGGGACACATACGTACTCAAAATAAATATGCAAATCTTTTTGTTCCATAACTGCATTGCTTTAATAAGTGTGATATTACATATGAAAATGTATGTCTTAAAAGGATATATCTTGTAGAATGTTGGTAATTTGTATTGATAAAGTAGAATTATAAGGACGAGAACATATTAGCAAAAGTGAAATGCTTTACCTTAGGTACATGCGCTGAATTAAAATTAGGCAGCACACCATATAGTTATTGCATGGCGAATTTTTCATTTTTGCCAAAGTTTTTGGAGAAACTGAGAACAAGTACAGTCGAAATTTGACAGCGCCGCTCCGGTGGCGCAGTGGTCTAAGGCGCTGGCCTCTGATCATTCGTCCGTAAGGGTTTCGGGTTCGAATCCCGGTCAGGCATGGATGTTGTGTTTGTCTTACGGCAGTGTCTCTCTCCCTTCCCTGGAACCAGTGACTCTAAATTAGGGACGGACGACTGCTTATAGCCCATTGAGTTGCTCACGGTGGTCGTTAAACCTCCAATCAAAAAAAAAAAAGTCGCAACTCCTACCACAATGAGCAACTCAGTGGGCTATAAGCAGTCGCCCGTCCCTAATTTAACGTCATTGGTTCCAGGGAGGGAGAGATCCAGTGCTGTAAGACAAACACAACATCCATGCCTCACTGGGATTCGGAACCGGACCCATCTCGGACGAATGCTCAGAAGCCATCGCTTATACCACTGCGCCACCGGGGCGGCCCATCAGTTTTAAGGTGACCAGATATTGGAACACTGATTTGAGGACAAAATGGCAGGGTGTCCCCCAAATCAGCAGATCATTTGAGAACACATACATACTTAAAATAAGTACGCAAATCTTTTTGTCACAAAACTGTATTGTTTCTGTAAGTGTGATATTACACATGAAAAGTTATGTCTTATATGGATATATCTTGTAGAATGTTGGTAATTTGTACTGACAAAGCAGAGCTATGATGGCTAGAACATATTAGCAAAAGTAAAATGCTTTACGTTAGGTATATATGCTGAATTAAAATCAAGGTGTAACCTAATGAACGAATCGCATGGTGAATTTTTCATTTTGCCAAAGTTTTTTTTAAAGGAACTCAGAACAAGTACAGTCGAAATTCAACCTCACCAGTGCACTTAGTGCTGACCATTGAGCATTCGTACAAGTTGGTACGAGTACGAGTCCCGAATGAGGCATGGGTTGTATGTTTGTCTTACAGCATTTGCTCCGTCTTTTTCCTAGAACGAAAGCCCCCAAATTAAGGGCAGGCGACTGCTTATAGTCTTTAGAGTTGCTCACGGTGGCCGTTAGACTCCGAAAAAGGAAAAAAAAACAATCAAAATTTGTTTTCACAAGAAGCATGTTGGAAAATTAGTACAACGAAAATTATTTCTAAGAACATTTTTCATTAGAAATCTAAGGTGCTAATCAGGAAGTATAAATTCGAGGACATTTGAGAACAAACATCAAAATTTGAGAACAGTTTGCGTTCCCAAAGGCATGAGACATTTTTGGGGAAAGTAAAGTAAATTCGAGGCCTATCCTCAAAAATTCGGGATTTTTAGTTACCTTAGCTTTCCCACACTTTGATGGCCGTCGCTTGCGGTTACATGCTGCACGTAAAATGGTACTGCTCTATTAATGAGAGCATCTTCAGATATCTTATTCTAACCTACTTCTCATAGCATTACGAGTTGCTGATTTTTATCGTTAAACGCCAAACAAGGCAAAACAACAACGAAATCTTTGAAGGTTCATTAGCATGGCGGGCAGGCAAAACTGCTTGTGCTTATCCTTATTCCCTGATCCTTTTTCTCCCCAAGTTACCCCTATATTTCTAAAGTTATGGTGTCATTGTTTGAGATAGGTTTCTGGGTTTAAAATACGAAATTTAAAAATTGAATATCTAACTAACCTTTTTACAAAATCAGTAAACTCTGAAGTACCCTTTATATACTCGAGATGGGCTATAAGCAGGCGCCCATGTCAAATTTAGAGTCACTGGTTCCAGGGAAGCCCGTGTCGTAAGACAAAAACAACATCCATGCCTCACCGGGATCCGAACACAGACCCATCTTGGAGGAAGAGTTTAGGATTCAATTACATCTTTCATTGAATCGTTTGTGACTTTTATGCACGTAAAAAAATTCAAGTGGGTCTTTTTTCAAAGTTTCAGTTTTATTTCTGTGCTTCCATGCAATTAGTTGAGTGTTTTTTCGAAGTTTTAGCTTCATTTGGATGTTTCCATAGTAGTAGTGGACTCTGGTTTTTAAATTAAGAAATAACTTGAATGTTTTAACGGAATTGGTTGACTCTTTATATAATCAAACAGAAGTCGTCGTTCTTTCCACGTTTATAAGTGCATTACGGAAAAATTATCATCAGTCACCACCGGGAATCGAACCCAGGGTCTTCCAGTATTGTTAAGGTGACCAGATATCGGGACACCGATTTGAGGACAAAAGGGCGTGGCGTCCCCAAATCTGTAGTTCATTTGGGGACACATACGTACTCAAAATAAATATGCAAATCTTTTTGTTCCATAACTGCATTGCTTTAATAAGTGTGATATTACATATGAAAATGTATGTCTTAAAAGGATATATCTTGTAGAATGTTGGTAATTTGTATTGATAAAGTAGAATTATAAGGACGAGAACATATTAGCAAAAGTGAAATGCTTTACCTTAGGTACATGCGCTGAATTAAAATTAGGCAGCACACCATATAGTTATTGCATGGCGAATTTTTCATTTTTGCCAAAGTTTTTGGAGAAACTGAGAACAAGTACAGTCGAAATTTGACAGCGCCGCTCCGGTGGCGCAGTGGTCTAAGGCGCTGGCCTCTGATCATTCGTCCGTAAGGGTTTCGGGTTCGAATCCCGGTCAGGCATGGATGTTGTGTTTGTCTTACGGCACTGGCTCTCTCCCTTCTCTGGAACCAGTGACCCTAAATTAGGGACGGGCGACTGCTTATAGCCCATTGAGTTGCTCACGGTGGTCGTTAAACCTCCAATAAAAAAAAAAAAGAAAAAAAAAATTTGACAGCGCTAGTGGTGCATTGCCCTAGTTCTGGCTACTGACCATTCGTACAAGTGGGTACAGGTTCGAGTCCCGAATGAGGCATGGGTGGTGTGTTTGTTTTACAGCACTTGCTCTCTGTCTCTCTCTCTTCTCTAGAACGAATGCCTCCAAATTAGAGACAGGTGACTGCTTATAGTCCTTAGAGTTGCTCGTAATGGTCGTTAAACCCAGAAAGAAGAAAAAAAAAAAGTGAAAATTTGTTTTCACAAGAAGCAACGGAAACTACTTTTAAGAACATTTTTCATTGGAAATCTAAAGGGTTAATAAAGAAATGTAAATTCGAGGACATTTGGGGACAAACATTAAAATTTGAGGACAATTTGCGTCCCCAAAGGCTTCAGACGTTTTTGGGGACAGTAAACTAAATTCGAAGACTGTCCTCAAGAATTGGGGACGTCTGGTCAACTTAAGTATTGTGTATAATACTGACTCTTTATGATAGGTGCAGAGTCGTAAGAATCCCTAATTATGTTTTAGAGAGTCAACTGACTCTTTATTACGACGTTTTTGAATCTGGCAACGTTGTTCTAGTAAAGCAAGTGTTAGTACCAACCTGACGACATTTTGAGCGACGTTGTATTGTGGTTGTTGATTGTTGAGTGATGCAAGTGTTTTGAATATAATCGTTCAACTGTCAGTAAGTGTGTTTTCCATGAATTTGCAAAATTTTTATCTCTTTTGTTTTGTTATTATTTTTTTAATGATTACGTCACGGTGGGCATATTTGTGTGTTATTGTGCTTAAGCCTAATATTTCGCGGCAGTTAAATTTCATACATAGGAAATGGTAATTCAACGTGCTGTGCATTTGAAGCTTTTGTTGAGATTTCCAGTTAGCATGCTGAAGAATTGTAAAAGTAGCAGTTTTTTTAATCCCTAGCGTCGCTGTAGACATGTACAATTATTACAAATATTATAGTTACAGCTACTTCGAAGCTGATGGCATTTCTAATTTTGAGGTCTGCTGGTCTGAAACCTGTTACTGTTAAGTTACTCACGGGTGCTTGAAAATTTTACCATAAATGCGAAAATCGTCTGTTTTTTTCTGTGTGTGTGTCCGTTTTAAATAATTTTTACGTAACTTAAATTGTATTCTTAACACTTGGCGAGTTATTTTTACAGGTTTTGTAGAGCAGTAAGTAAAAGTTTCGTATTTCTGACGACGAGTATTCCGATGCACTTTTATTCCGCCCAATATTCAGCAGCTTTAGGTTTCTCGTGTTGATTTTATGATTTCGTATGGCATTTTGATATTTACGACGATTTTTGAGTGGGGGAAAAAAATAGTAATTTTCGGCGTCTTTGTGACAGACTGTTCAGTCGTTTGCCATCACTCTTCCCATCCAATAAAATGTACGAAAGTGCTAAATTTTAGAAGCCTATATGCAGAACTTGCTAATGATGAGGCAATGAACGTGAACTGGTGTGAAAGAAATTGCCTGTTACAAAGATGATGAAGGAAGACTTTGTTGAAGCTTCATTGTAAATATGTTTGTTACTGCAGTTATTAAGGACAGGTGCCTGTGAACTGTCTAAATGCTCGCAGTTGTCTTTAAATGCATATTGGGGTTATTTTTATGAATTTATGCTTGTATATTTACATTTTACAGAAAGTGCACAGATTGTAGCTTGTTTTAATGCTTATAAATATATGTTGTGGCATGTAGCATAATTTTACTATAAGACCTGTTTGTTTTCTGGTTTAACCCGGAATTCCAGATTCTTGCCACATTCTAAATGCAGGTTTTTATGTTTTACAAACTTTTGAGAATCCTCAGTCATTTGTGCAAGTGCTACAAAGAGATATTTAGAAGTGCTTTTCATGTTCTGTTTGATTGAAAGGTCACAGCAGTTCCCTGGGAGGGTGGTGAATATAGCTGATTTGTGAGACATTGTTTCAAAACAGTTAGTCATGCTTCATTCAGAATTCGCACTAACGTTCGCATATTTCAATTTAAAAAAATGGGAAGGAGCCTCGAAATAATTAAGAATTTTATAAATTCAGCATTTTCTCACACACCGGCAGTAAGTTACGACGAGAAATTGGATGCATTTGCGACGAAAGAAGGCGATTCGTCTGACACAAAATGTATTGCAATAGCATTGAAAACCATTAGCTTTTTTTTGTTGTTGTTGTTGGAGGTTTAACGACCACAGTGAGCAGTTCAAATTCTTTATTAAAACAAGGTATGTTACAATGAGTCGCTCGACAGCAAATTAAAATGTCAAAACAATGAGTGACAATGAGATGGTCTATACATGATGCAAATGGGAAACCGTCCCATAAAACAAAAACAAAAATCAAATGATAAAACACATTATCGGGTGTCAACACCCAAGGCATACATTTTATGAACAGAACATGGGTAATTGGGTAATGCATGTATTATGTATATTGTTATGCAATACAGTTACCGGACAAAATAGAAAGGCAGAAGAGCACGGTGCAAACAAAGAGGAGGAGCATATTCTACGAAAACAATAGTAGTTGGGACAAACGAGCTTGTGGTTCGAAAGAAAAAAACAAGTACATAACGAGCAAAATGCTTATAACAAATTATTAGAAGGTATGTACAGAGCAGTTCACAGAAAGCACGGTGGAAAGAAATTACAGTACAATAGCGGAGAACTGGGGTGTGCCACGAAGACACACACACACACAACACAACACTGATAATTATGCGAATCAGTTTCCGTGATAAAGCATAAGACACGACACCAAAGGCAGAAAAGCACGGTGCAAACAATACAGAAGCACATTTGACGAAAACAACAGTAATCGGGACACAAGAGCTTGTGGTCCTGAAAAACAAGGACTTAACGTGCGAAATACATAAGACAAAAATAAAAGAAGACATGTACAGGACAATTCATAAGTAACACGTCGCAGACACAATTACGGAAAAAGCACGGTGCAAACAAAATACAAGGCCCGAACGTAAAAAGAGAACCAAAGTCTGGCCGACCCGGTGGCGCAGTGCTCTAAGCGATGGCCTCTGATCATTCGTCCGAAAAGCGTCCGGGTTCGAATCCCAGTGAGGCATAGATGTTGTGTTTGTCTTACGGCGCTAGCTCTCTCCCTTCCCTGGAGCCAGTGACCCTAAATTAGGGACGGGCGACTGCTTATATCCCATTGAGTTGCTCACGGTGGTCGTTAAACCTCCAACCAAAAAAAAAAAAAAAAAAAAAAGAGAACCAAAGTCTGGACACACAAGGTTGTGGTCACAGAAATTAAGACACAAATCACTCTCCCAGTATTAAAACTGTGCAAGAAAAAGAACCAACGAAAAGTACAGGCAAGGGGAAGAGAACAGCCAAACCAAAACAAAGACAATCCAAAAGAGAATACAATCAAGTCACCAGTAGGATGTCAGAGCCAGCAATAGAAAACCATCCGGTGTGCTGGGCCCAGGTGTTCTGAAAGGTGCCGATTGTTCGCGGAAGTTGCAGCTGTGAGCTCCAACCGGAGGCGCGCCACGAGCCGGCCCCAAAAGCTACCCCGCAGCCGCCCACCGGCCGACAGAAGAGATGGAAGTACAGAAGAATTCGTGAGAGATTGATGAAATGAATGAATCACTTGCTTGGCAAGTATGAAAAGAAAGCAGCAGGCAACCGGAAGGCGGGTGAGCGGATGTTTTGTGAGCAACAGCCACGGATATGCTTGAAACGGCAAGTCCTTAGAGCAAATTATGTCAGCTAACCGGAAAACAGTATGAAGAAGTGGCAGCAAGGTAAGGCAGAGGCAGTACATATGAGCGACGTCACCGTCAACGCCACAGAAAAGACAGAGAGGAGAAGAGACATGCGATAGAGAAGATGGGGGACAGCGAGCCGCCGATGAAGGAACCGCCAGTGGGTGTTACGTTCTAGCGGAGAAGAAAGGGGGAAGAAGAGGCGAACCAAATGGCCAGGGAGGAGGAAGGAGAAACCCCGGAAATGGGATGGGGAGACTCAGAGGGCACACGGAGGAGACGACACAGGGCAGCGGCAGAAAACGGAAGGACAGGGGCGACAGAGTCCCGAAAAGGAAGAAAAAAGGGGAGGAAGGCTGGGGCCGGGGACACGAGGAGGCCGTCGTCAGAAACAAGAGAACGATAGAGAAGCTGAAGGTAGAAACGGAGAAGGGCATAGTCGTGCTCGAGGGAAAGAGTTGGGGAGGAAAAGAGTGAGTGGAGGGTTTTCCAGGAAAAATCGGGATTAATTAGGGCCTGCACGGTTAGGATGCCAGCACGGAACCAGGAGAAAAATAGAAAGAAAGGTTGATCGGGGGGGGGTGAACCAGGATAGAGATAAAGAGTGGTTCCGCAAGGAAGATCCAGGCTGGTGGTTGGAAGAGAGCGAGAGAAAGGAAGGGAACGGAGAAGCGCTAGAGCATCAGCTAAAATAGTAGGAAACTTGGAAGAGGGAATAGTGTAGTAGTCCATCCTGAGGAAAAGAAGAAAAGTGAAGGATGAATCGCGAAGAGAGAGAATAACGTCAAGAGAAGGAGAAGGCGAAGTGACAAGACGAAGGAAGGAGGCGATGCGGTATGCACGATAGTAACAGTGAACATCTATGAGATTAATGCCCCCATGCTTGACAGGGAGATATAGCGTCGGAGCGGCTGACCAGTGCTTTGAAGCCCAGATGACTGAAGTGAAGATGCTGTTGAGTTCCGTCAAGCGGGTTGACAAGAAGACGGTGGACGTTCAGGAAATGGTGCAGAGTAAAAGTAGGTATCGTCGAACGATGTGAGCTCGCTGACAGTAAGAAGTGAATGGAATGGCAAATCTACAAAACGCTGCTTGATGACGTAACCTAGACTGTAAACTGGTCCATGTCAAAAGGCCCGCGGTAAAGGGGTGACCTATTTGGGCTCCAAGGATCTTCTGGGTCGAGGAGGACCAGCCAGCACCCCAGTGGGTATCGGTCCGGACCATCCACGACCCACACCACAAACCAGTATTTTTGGTGACATTAAGCGAAGCGCCAGAAACAGTAGCGTGAAGATGGTAGGTGAAGAGAAGTTGTCAAATTGGACGTCCTGGCGGAGACAAAAGGTTGCGTCATCTGCATATGCTGTAAGTACGCACTCATGGTGCCTAGTGCTGGCAACTGTCGGAGAAAGAGTAGACAGGAGTGATTTTCGAGCAGCCAGGAGGAATGGTTCAAAGACAATGGCGAAGAGTTGCCCTGAGAGGGGGCAGCTTTGTCGGATTCCTCGAAGCAAAGGTACGGGCGTCGTCAAGAAGGAGACCGTCCGGACGTGGAAGAAAGCGCCCCGATAGAGGCTGAGAAGAAGAGAAACGAAGGAGGAAAGAAAACCAAAGCCGAGAAGAGTGGCAGAAAGAAAGTCGTGAGAGATGTGATCGAGAGGGAGAGAAGTTTAGTGAAAAGTTTATAGTCCAGATTGAGAATGGAAATGAGGCGCCAATTTCGCAAGTCCAAAGGGTCTCCCTTTTTGGGCAGCAAAGATTATGTGCGCTACAGTAAACTCCGGCGGTAGTGCTAAAGAGGTTTGGGCGCAAGAAAAGCAAGCGAGAAGAAAAGGCATCAGAGACGGGAGGAAGGCGCGCGGTAAAAGGAGAAGGGAAGGCCGTCAGGTCCCGGAGAAGCGCGTGAATTAAGGGTGACAAACGCCCCCCGAAATTCAGCAGGAGAAAAGGCGGAAAGAATAGGATCACAGAGTTGGGGCGGGACCTGAGGTAGAGTGCAGAAAGAAGAGGGGAGGAAGAGGTAGCAACAGTAGGCACCACCGCACGGAATTTGTCATGGAAAAAGCGCCGAACTTCCGTGCATGACGTGAAGGGTCAGATGAGATGGTACCATCAGGTAGGCGAAGGGGGCGTACCGTTTTCGACGTACGGTGTGTTCTTTCGGTACGTGAGAGCTTCTCGTAGGAAATCTCCGGCGACGAAAGGTGAAGCATCTTTAGCCTGCGAGTAGCCTCCACGGCGAGCGGATGGAGTTTGCTCGTAAAGCATCCTGAACAACAAGGTAAGCGGGATCTTGTAAGGGGATCGCAGCCAAGGAGCAACGGAGATTACAAATATTCTTCGCACTTTCGTTACGAATAGCGAAGGAAAGACGGCGTACGAACAGACGAAGATCGTTTTTGATATCAAACCATAGACGAAGGACTCTGGGAGCGGTGCTGATAAGATGTTGTCGATCAGCAAAAAAACGGCGGACGTCGGCGCAGAACGCCACATCCAGAAGCAATGAATCATAGAAGGTCCAGGAGCGTTGTTTTGAGGGCGGGAAACAGGAAACGCAGATGGTAAGCGCTATAGCACAATGGTCGGAAAAGGTGGAAGGATGATGTCTCGCCACAGTGATCGCTGGAAGCAGTGATGGGATGACCTATATGCGATCGAAACGTGCTGCCGCCGATCCTTGTGCTGGAGAATTCCGCGAAGTAAAAGAAATGGTGTCTTTTTTTTTATTGGAGGTTTAACGACCACCGTGAGCAACTCAATGGGCTATAAGCAGTCGCCCGTCCCTAATTTAGAGTCACTGGTTCCAGGGAAGGGAGAGAGCCAGTGCCGTAAGATAAACACAACATCCATGCCTCACCGGGATTCGAACCCGGACCCCTTACGGACGAATGATCAGAGGCCCGTGCCTTAGACCACTGTGCCACCGGGGCCGGCTGTCCTGGTGAAGATGCCGGAACGAGTCAACAAAATGGAAATTCGGTAATAAGTTGAGTAAGCAGATCGACAAGAAGTGTAGACGTGCGGTCGAGCGATGGCTGCAGAGTGCAGTTAAAGTCACCCCAGAGGACGCAAAAGTCGCCCCGGGGGGGGCGCAAGCGCAGTCCAAAGGCAATGAAAAAGCGGATGGAGTTGAGAGTCGTCAGTAAGAATATACCAACGAGATAGAAATACATAGAGTGCTTCTGTGATTGGTTCTCTGCTGTGGCAGCTGAAGCCAACGTGGGGAGAGCCCGCCATCTTTGATGAGGTACAAATTCTGCGTGTGTCAAGGAGTCACCTCGGTTCTTTCAGCTGCTCGGCGATCGTGTTATGTTTTGTGAATATTCACAATTATCAGCACCTTTTGAATAATTATTTCAACAATAAAATGCCATTTACTCCACTTTTGGAAGGTTAGCCCTACATTTCACAAGTAAGCATTTTTAAGTAAGGTTGAGCTGAAAATGCTCAGTTAATCAAACGCAGAAAATAAGACATCCAATCCGTGTAGCTGGTGATTAAACCAGCAGATGAACCATTTCAATATCTGTGTTATCTTAAGACTTTTTATTCCTTATATTTTGTAAACAGTCGTACTCAATGTGAACACTGAATCATGTTTATGGGAAGATGAGGTTAATTGTGAGTTACCAACTTTGAGGCTTTTGGGGAACAATTTTTACTTATCCAAGTGTTTTTTTTTTGTTTTTGTTTTTTTACATATACTTGAGGATGTTTTGCAAATGACATTTGCATATATATTCTAGAATCTGTACAGTGTACTTGCAACTTGTCTGACAAAACAACAAATATTTCAAAATCTTAGGAAGCAGCAATTTCTTTTTATGTGATAAAGATCATGTACCCATGGCTAATGCCCATTAGATAGCAAATACTGGTAAAGCAATCAATTTATGGTTACTTAAATTGCAGAAGTAATAATTGTGATTGGTAATATAAATTTATTGCTTGCTGACACCTGTCAAGAAACAATCTAGTATATTATCTGAAAACACAGGGTCACCCAGCTTGTGTTCTAGGCATTTGTCTCTGATTAGTGATTAATCTGTAGTATAACTGCAACAAAGTGAGAGTGGGGAGCTTGAAAATTTCTAGACAGAATACTCTTTATTTGTGAATGTGTTAGTACAATGTGTGTGTTTTTTGGGTAGCAGAAATACAGGCAATATTGATTTAAAACTGAAAATAGGAAACAGGGAGTACAATGGTACCTCAAAAATGCAAACAACATAAAATATTTATGAAAACTGGCACAAACGATTATGAAATGACAATTGAAAAAAATTATGGAATAATACAAAAGAAAGGGACTAGCAACATTTTGTAATAACTACTTGCATTTGATTTTTGCGTGATAGGTGGTGTTTGTTTGTTTTTTTTTTTTTTTTGAAGAACGTGACCTCTGATTCATGATGAATGTACAGTCAGTATGTCCATGTATAAATTGCCAGTTATTCCTTTTGCATCAACTATATATATGAGAGGTTAGTATTGAACAAATATCACTCACGTAAATCAATCTTTCTTTTAATTGAACAAGTTGTGCCTGTATTTCTCTAAAATACAAATCAGACGCACTTGTATTTCCAGCAAGACTGTTGAAGGAACCCACAAAATAACAACGCAAAACATAAACATTTGCTCGCCAAACTTTTTGCACATCATGAATGCAAATCAGTGGTTGTTAATTTCTCACTTCATATTAATAAGAGGCTGTGCCCTTAAAATTGAAACAAACAAAAAAAAAATCTATGTGCAGTACATCTTAACAATTGCCAAAATGTGTACAAATATCAGGTGAAAACTACAAAATTTCAGCTTTGGGACAACAAAAAACTAGGCTTCTTAAAAAAAAAAGTAAAATATGAAAGTGCAAATAAAAAATATTAGATATTTAATACTGAAACAAAAAAAAAAATACAATTTTTTGTCCCATAAAAAAATTAAAGTCCATAATCTGAATTTTTTGGTCACTCAGCACAGAGCTTGAAAAATATCTAAAATAATACATGCCCAGAGAAAATTTACCTGCCCAGATATTAAAAGCAGGATGTGTAGAAAGATTTTTCTTTTGATACCAAAAATTATAAGTCTTTTTAGGTTGAAAAAGTACATAAAACTATTTTTAGGTACTCGGTACTGGTGTTGCTAACTGTAAATGCCATTTGGAGCATCATATTGCCCCAATGTCTGTCTATACCTAAGTCACAGGGTAGTTACAGAAGTGATATGTACATATATATCTCTGACTACAACATATATTAGGTCACCAAGTTTATTTAAACTGCACTTAAGAATAATTATTTTCAATTCCTTTTCTTACGGATAAGCCTCGGAAGATAGTTAAATAATACATAGCAAATCAACATATGTAGATACATAAATAAAATAATTTTCATCAAAAAAAGGTCACTATTCCTGCTGTTAAAATACATCAAAAAGTAAACTGACAGAATAAAAAATACAGGAAAAAGGTAAGTAATGTTTATTCGTAATGTTTTATATATAGAGAGAGAGAAAAAGAGAGGGTGGGCGACATCATAACCAATAACCAGGTGCATATATATATATATATATATACTGGGATGTAAGGTCAGGTGATGCGTAACATCACAGCCTCTCCTTGACAAATGTCAACCCCGCCTTCTCGTGGTGCATCCTGTTCCCACTAAAGGGGCTCTGACGACCGCCAATAGCGGTATAACTATACCATCGGGATTAGAGGAAATTCTATCCCACACTCACCAACCCGCTTGGCCAGCGTGGTGAGTTATGGCCAAACCCCTCCAAAATGATTCCACAACTTAAATCTTGGCCCTCAGTCTCCGGCAGCTGGAATGTACCTGGCCAAGGCAGCTGCCAGTGCGACATGAAGGCAGAGGGTGCTAAGAATCCCCGGAGGACCGGACTAGGCTGCCATCTGATGCTGACCTTGGCTACTTACAATGGACGCTCCCTATCTTCTGATTCAAGGCTTCTTGAATTGGAAGAGGAACTACAAAGGATCAAGTGGGACATCGTGGGGCTAAGTGAGGTAAGGAGAAAAGGAGAAGATCTCATCGAACTGAAAAGTGGACATCTCTTCTACTATCGTGGGACAGATACTGGCAGAACTAGTGGTGTTGGATTTATAATAAACAAGAAACTGAAGGATAAAGTTGTAGAAGTGGAAAGTTCCTCTGACAGAGCTGCACGACTTGTTATCCAACTCTCAAAAAGATACCAGGCTCAGATTATTCAAACTTATGCACCCACCACAAGTCATCCTGAAGAAGAAATTGAAGAATTTTATGAGGAAATTTGTCATCTAAATAATAAAGGTAAGCAGCACTTGAAAATAATTATGGGAGATTTCAATGCAAAAATAGGGCAACGGCAACAGAATGAAACTTCAGTAGGTAAATTCGGTCACGGCAACAGAAACCAGCGTGGAAATACTCTCGTTGAGTTTGCAGAGGCAGAAGGGTTTTTCATCTTGAACTCCTTCTTCAAGAAAAAGCCACACAGGAAATGGACATGGAGACATCCAAATGGAACGACAAGTGAAATTGATTTTATTATGTGTAACAAAAAATTCGTCATAGAAGACTGCAGTGTGCTGAACAAGTTCAACACAGGTAGTGACCATAGATTGGTGAGATGTAAGATGCACCTCAACACTAAACTCGAACGTGGCAAGCTCATAAGACAAACAAAATCTATTGACATAACCAACCTTAAAAAACACCATAATACCTTCAAGTTAGAACTGAGGAACAGGTTCTCTGCTTTAGAAGGCCTAACATCGGAAGAAGTGGACATATCTGAAGTTAACAGAAAAGTAACCAAAGCTCTTATGGAAACAGCAACAAAATTAGCTGGGTCTAAGAACAAGTTGCATGTGAACAAATTATCAGGAAAAACCAAAATGTTGATGCAAAAAAGAAGAGAGATGAGGACAACTAAAGAAGATGTGACTTCCAAAGTGGAATATATAGAGCTATGCAAGACAGTAAGAAAAAGTATCACTGAAGACGTAAGGAAATTCAACTGTGAACTAGTGAGGAAAGCAATTGAAAACAACCAAAGCCTAAAGATAGCAAAGGGACATCTCAGTAAGGGAAGAAAACAGATTATGGCACTGAGAAAAGAAGATGGTTCTGTAACAAGAAATAGAGGCGAAATTTTGACAAGAGTGAAAGATTTCTACTCCAAATTATATGAAAGGGATGATATATGCACTCCAGACATCATGAAAGATACCAGTACCAGAGTTCCTCCAGTCCTCCCAGCAGAAGTTGCACATGCAATCAAGAACATGAAGCGAGGAAAAACTCCAGGAGAAGATGGGATTACTGTAGACATCATACAAGAAGCAAGTGGAGAAATCGAAACAGTACTCGCCCAAATTTTCACTCGATGCCTTAATGAAGGAAAGATTCCTGAGGATTGGAACACCGCTACAATGATCCTGCTACATAAGAAAGGTGACATTGAGGATCTCGGAAACTACAGACCTATCAGCCTCCTATCAGTAGTTTATAAAATCTTCACTAAAGTTCTTTCACACCGCTTGAAGGTAACACTGGACATGGCTCAACCGAGAGAACAAGCTGGATTCAGGAGTGGCTACAGCACAATAGATCATATCCACGTGCTGAGAGAACTAATTGAAAGAGCGAGGGAATATGAACTTCCATTGTGCATGGCTTTTATCGATTATGAAAAAGCCTTTGATTCGGTGAAACCATCAGCAGTTACAATGGCTCTGAAAACCTGCGGTATTGAAGATGCATACATTAATATTATTAATAACATCTATGAAAATGCAAGTGCAAAGATTAGGCTGTTTGAAAATACAACACACGTAAAAATTTGAAAGGGAGTGAGACAAGGTGACACCATATCTCCGAAGCTCTTTAATGCCACATTGGAGGGTGTTTTGCAGTCGCTGAGCTGGGAAAACAAGGGGATAAAGATTAATGGAGATTATCTAACCCACCTTCGTTTTGCTGATGACGTAGTCATTTTTGCAACTACCCCATCAGAGCTGCAGAGTATGATCCAGGAACTTGCTGACAAGAGTAAAGAAGTGGGATTAAAAATGAACTTTCAGAAGACAAAAGTGATGTTCAATGCTTTTACAAGAAATGAAGATTTATCGATTGATGGAGAAAAGCTGGAGATAACAGACACGTATGTTTATCTTGGACAGCAGATATCAAGTGAGGGTCACATTGATGAAGAAATTAATCGGCGTACAAAACTTGCCTGGAGAGCTTTTGGAAGAAACAGCATAATTTTCAAGAGCAATATGCCATTATGTCTTAAAAGAAAAGTGTTTGATCAATGCATCCTTCCAGTGCTTACGTATGGTGCAGAGACGTGGACCTTAACTAAAAGAGACATACAAAGGCTGCAGACAACTCAAAGAAGCATGGAGAGGTGCATACTTGATGTAACCAGGAGAGATAAGAAGAGGAACTCGTGGATCCGAAAAATGACAAGAGTGGAAGACATCATGATCAGAGTTAAATCCCTGAAATGGCAATGGGCTGGACATACTGCCAGAAGGACAGATCATCGATGGACAGCCGAAATTTTAGATTGGATTCCAAGGGACAGGAAAAGACCCAGAAGAAGACCACATGGGAGATGGGTGGATGAAATTCGAAAGTATGCAGGGGTGACATGGAGGAGACTGGCACAAGACAGACCGTTGTGGAGGAAACTTGGGGAGACCTTCGTCAAGCAGTGAATTGATAATGGTTGACAATGATGATGATGATGATATATATACTGTATGTATGACCTTAACTAAAAAAGAAAAGCAGGATGTATAGAAATATTTTTCTTTTGATACCAAAAAAAGACATGCAAAGAATGCAGACAACTCAAAGAATATATATATACAGAGAGAGAGAGAGAGTGAAATCACTGAAATGGCAATGGGCTGGACATGTTGCCAGAAGAACAGACCACCGATGGACGACTGAAATTTTGAATTGGATTTCGAGGGACAGAAGACTCATGGGAGATGGATGGATGGAATTCGAAAGCATGCCGGAGTAATATGGAGGAGACAGGCTCAAGACACACAATTGTGGAAGAAACTTGGGGAGACCTTCTTTCAGCAGTAGATTGATAATGGTATATATATCATCATTGTCAACCATATATATCATCATTTAGCCATATATATATATGTAAGGTCAGGTGATGCGTAACATCATAGCCTCTCCTTGACAAATGTCAACCCCGCCTTCTCGTGGTGCATCCTGTTCCCACTAAAGGGGCTCTGACGACCGCCCATAGCGGTATAACTATACCATCGGGATTAGAGGAAATTCTATCCCACACTCACCAACCCGCTTGGCCAGCGTGGTGAGTTATGGCCAAACCCTCCAAAATGATTCCACAACTTAAATCTTGGCCCTCAGTCTCCGGCAGCTGGAATGTACCTGGCCAAGGCAGCGGCCAGTGCGACATGAAGGCAGAGGGTGCTAAGAATCCCCGGAGAACCGGACTAGGCTGCCATCTGATGCTGACCTTGGCTACTTACAATGGACGCTCCCTATCTTCTGATTCAAGGCTTCTTGAATTGGAAGAGGAACTACAAAGGATCAAGTGGGACATCGTGGGGCTAAGTGAGGTAAGGAGAAAAGGAGAAGATCTCATCGAACTGAAAAGTGGACATCTCTTCTACTATCGTGGGACAGATACTGGCAGAACTAGTGGTGTTGGATTTATAATAAACAAGAAACTGAAGGATAAAGTTGTAGAAGTTGAAAGTTCCTCTGACAGAGCTGCACGACTTGTTATCCAACTCTCGAAAAGATACCAGGCTCAGATTATTCAAACTTATGCACCCACCACAAGTCATCCTGAAGAAGAAATTGAAGAATTTTATGAGGAAATTTGTCATCTAAATAATAAAGGTAAGCAGCACTTGAAAATAATTATGGGAGATTTCAATGCAAAAATAGGGCAACAGCAACAGAATGAAACTTCAGTAGGTAAATTCGGTCATGGCAACAGAAACCAGCGTGGAAATACTCTCGTTGAGTTTGCAGAGGCAGAAGGGTTTTTCATCTTGAACTCCTTCTTCAAGAAAAAGCCACACAGGAAATGGACATGGAGACATTCAAATGGGACGACAAGTGAAATTGATTTTATTATGTGTAACAAAAAATTCGTCATAGAAGACTGCAGTGTGCTAAACAAGTTCAACACAGGTAGTGACCATAGATTGGTGAGATGTAAGATGCACCTCAACACTAAACTTGAACGTGGCAAGCTCATAAGACAAACAAAATCTATTGACATAACCAACCTTAAAAAACACCATAATACCTTCAAGTTAGAACTGAAGAACAGGTTCTCTGCTTTAGAAGGCCTAACATCGGAAGAAGTGGACATCTCTGAAGTTAACAGAAAAGTAACCAAAGCTCTTATGGAAACAGCAACAAAATTAGCTGGGTCTAAGAACAAGTTGCATGTGAACAAATTATCAGGAAAAACCAAAATGTTGATGCAAAAAAGAAGAGAGATGAGGACAACTAAAGATGTGACTTCCAAAGTGGAATATATAGAGCTATGCAAGACAGTAAGAAAAAGTATCACTGAAGACGTAAGGAAATTCAACTGTGAACTAGTGAGGAAAGCAATTGAAAACAACCAAAGCCTAAAGATAGCAAAGGGACATCTCAGTAAGGGAAGAAAACAGATTATGGCACTGAGAAAAGAAGATGGTTCTGTAACAAGAAATAGAGGCGAAATTTTGACAAGAGTGAAAGATTTCTACTCCAAATTATATGAAAGGGATGATATATGCACTCCAGACATCATGAAAGATACCAGTACCAGAGTTCCTCCAGTCCTCCCAGCAGAAGTTGCACATGCAATCAAGAACATGAAGCGAGGAAAAACTCCAGGAGAAGATGGGATTACTGTAGACATCATACAAGAAGCAAGTGGAGAAATCGAAACAGTACTCGCCCAAATTTTCACTCGATGCCTTAATGAAGGAAAGATTCCTGAGGATTGGAACACCGCTACAATGATCCTGCTACATAAGAAAGGTGACATTGAGGATCTCGGAAACTACAGACCTATCAGCCTCCTATCAGTAGTTTATAAAATCTTCACTAAAGTTCTTTCACACCGCTTGAAGGTAACACTGGACATGGCTCAACCGAGAGAACAAGCTGGATTCAGGAGTGGCTACAGCACAATAGATCATATCCACGTGCTGAGAGAACTAATTGAAAGAGCGAGGGAATATGAACTTCCATTGTGCATGGCTTTTATCGATTATGAAAAAGCCTTTGATTCGGTGAAACCATCAGCAGTTACAATGGCTCTGAAAACCTGCGGTATTGAAGATGCATACATTAATATTATTAATAACATCTATGAAAATGCAAGTGCAAAGATTAGGCTGTTTGAAAATACAACACACGTAAAAATTTGAAAGGGAGTGAGACAAGGTGACACCATATCTCCGAAGCTCTTTAATGCCACATTGGAGGGTGTTTTGCAGTCGCTGAGCTGGGAAAACAAGGGGATAAAGATTAATGGAGATTATCTAACCCACCTTCGTTTTGCTGATGACGTAGTCATTTTTGCAACTACCCCATCAGAGCTGCAGAGTATGATCCAGGAACTTGCTGACAAGAGTAAAGAAGTGGGATTAAAAATGAACTTTCAGAAGACAAAAGTGATGTTCAATGCTTTTACAAGAAATGAAGATTTATCGATTGATGGAGAAAAGCTGGAGATAACAGACACGTATGTTTATCTTGGACAGCAGATATCAAGTGAGGGTCACATTGATGAAGAAATTAATCGGCGTACAAAACTTGCCTGGAGAGCTTTTGGAAGAAACAGCATAATTTTCAAGAGCAATATGCCATTATGTCTTAAAAGAAAAGTGTTTGATCAATGCATCCTTCCAGTGCTTACGTATGGTGCAGAGACGTGGACCTTAACTAAAAGAGACATACAAAGGCTGCAGACAACTCAAAGAAGCATGGAGAGGTGCATACTTGATGTAACCAGGAGAGATAAGAAGAGGAACTCGTGGATCCGAAAAATGACAAGAGTGGAAGACATCATGATCAGAGTTAAATCCCTGAAATGGCAATGGGCTGGACATACTGCCAGAAGGACAGATCATCGATGGACAGCCGAAATTTTAGATTGGATTCCAAGGGACAAGAAAAGACCCAGAAGAAGACCACATGGGAGATGGGTGGATGAAATTCGAAAGTATGCAGGGGTGACATGGAGGAGACTGGCACAAGACAGACCGTTGTGGAGGAAACTTGGGGAGACCTTCGTCCAGCAGTGGATTGATAATGGTTGACAATGATGATGATGATGATATATATATATATATATATATATATATATATATATATATATATATATATATATATATATATATATATATATATATATATATATTCTATAAAGAAGATACCTAAGCAAAAAAATACATATATAATTTTGACTCACACCTAGTACAACATAGAAAAGGTTATGTATCTACCTGTGTGATCAAAAGGAAAAAAGGTAAAAAATAAAATAAAACAACTGAATGTAGAAGGTGTCGAGAATACTGAGCCTTGGCTTTATCAAGGACCAGCAAAAACTCTGCATTTTCTCACTTCCACAAAGACCTAGTTGGAAATGGGTTTCTGCAAGGCCATAGATGCAAGTAACAATCCCACCTAAAATAGTTTAAAAAATATATATATAAGTCATGTCCTCCTTAGAGTTGCATGACCTAGCACTAGTTAACATTTTCGCTTGCATCCATTAACCTTCCTGGCCCGACCCATACTCTTCATCTGTTACTATTAAACAGAGAGTAGAAGATTAAAGAGAACTCAAGCTGTGAGAGTGACATAATAATTAGAAATGATTTTCAGCCATAACGAAATTCCAAGTTCGTTTGAGAGAGAATTTAAACCTGAAAAACAATGCAAAAGAAATCCAAATTTTACATTGCAATTAAAAAAGGAAATGTTAATTTATAACGAACAGATTTTTGAAAGAAAACTTGAGTCTAAAACCCCTACTCTACAACTTATGACAACACAAAAACGAGAATAAGTTAAAGATAATAATTAACTAAAGAAAACTTTGTGAAAGTTATATACCTTAAACAGTTAGTTGCAATATGTACAAAGTATTTCAGCAGTGCTTTAAGTGCATAATTAATTAGTATTAAGAACTTAACTACTTTGAAAAAACAGCGCATAGACAGCGCATAGAAAAGGAACAAGCTAAGCCATCTTCTGTTCCTAGGTACCCCAAAAGACGCTCAAAGTTACAAAGAAAAGAAAGAGTTAAAACCCGCAAAAATGTTAACAGACAAATCAATGTCTAAAAGTTGAAAAGCTAAAAAACGACAGAGAAAAGGTACATGAAGTACAAACATTGAACTTATAAAACCTAGAACCCAAAAACAAGGAAGAGAGCTTACCTCTTGTGTTACAAAAACTTTTCTCCTCACAAGAGAAGAACATGGCTGACCTCTTCTGCCACTCCTAGACGCTGGGGGGCAGTGAGGGTGGGGCTGATGGCCTCCTCATACAGCAAGAAAACAACGCGCGGAGATTTTAACCAGAGAAAAAAAATATATAAACATAAGACTGTGGATCTGTATGATCAGAAAGAGCAGAATTAACTCTCCAGAATACATGAGAAATATTATAAAATACACGAGCAGTTTATTTAATAATCTTTGCATGTATTAAATCACCTTAGTGAGCTTCTATAGATTAATCAGAATCTTATTAATTTTAATGTTGGTTTTACTATTTTTAGTATAGCTATCCTAGTGATGAATAACTAGTTTTCTTTTTTATTTGTTTTTATTTTCTTTTATAAACGGATTTTTAAGCTTTTTTTGTGATTTTGTTTATATTATTTAATTTTTTGTTTTAATAGGACCGTCATATCCATAGCACTAAGGTTCCTTTAGGTAGTTAATAGGCATCCTCTAGCCAACTTCCTTACGGCTTTGATTGGTCAGAATCATATTATTAACTGTGTAGAAAATTAAAGCAGATCTGCCAACCTTACTCTATTATTCAGAATAATTTTTCTTAAAGTTCTTTTGATGAAAGAAGAAGGAATTTCGTTCTCTAGAAAACTTTCTAATAGTATATTAATGTTGTAATTGAAGTCCAAATTGTTGCTGCAAATTCTTGAAATTCTTAGGACCTGAGAAATTAGTACATTCTCAATTACTTTGGTTGAAATGTTATTATTCCAGTGTAGATATTTAATTACTTTGAAAGGAAAATTAACTCTTTTATCATAGAGGCTAATAGATGGGTTACCTCTGTTGAGCTTAATGCTTAAGTCTAGGAACTCAAGTTCCTGATTACTGTGGTTGGTTTTACATAAGTTAAGAGAGCTAGGATAGATATTATCAAAATCACTCTCTATAACTTCTGAATTATTGATACACAGCAGATCATCAATATATCTAAAAGTGTAAAGGTAGTTATCTGAGCAGGTGGGGTGATTTTTAATGAATTTATATTCCTTAAAGAACAGGAATAGATTAGCGATATGCGTGGACGTTGATGTTCCCATTGGAATACCGTTCACTTGCTTATAGAGAGTATTATTATATAAGATATGGTTATTTATTATGCAGCAATTGAGATAAGAGTTCCAAGTTCCTACATCAACAAATTGGTTAAGTTTAAATTCTGCATACAGCTCTTTAAAGGTAGTGATTATATCTGATAGAGGCAGATTAGTATACAGGTTTTCAAAATCATAACTATTAATATCTAGGGGACAAACTTTGAGTATAGTAGAAATTACTTCTGCATTATTATTAATTATCCAAAAATCTCTGTACATCAAGTTAGAACAGTTTCTAATGTGTTTCAAAACCTTCTTTAAGACATCTTCAAAAGCAAGATCTATTTTCTTTTTATGACTCCTTACTCCACTAGCTATGAACCTGAACTTCACAGGATCCTTATGAAACTTAACCGTTGCAAAAAGAAATGGAAATTCAGGCTCATATCTTCTAGATTGTGGAATTTTAAGTTTCTTGAAGAATGCCTTAAACCGATTTTCTAACTGCTTGGTAGAATAACTTACGGGCTCGTATGTTACTCTATTATTGAGTTCCATAGTTAACAATTCAAAATAGAACTTCTTACAGATAATTGCAAAATTATTGCTAGCTTTATCCGTAGTGGTAAAAATAAATTGGTCTTGCAGTTTGGAGAGTGACCTTTTAGCTTCTCCAGAGAAAAAGAGATTTCTGTCGAAACAAAAGTCCAGACCTGCCAACTCACCGGTGAAGCTATTGATTATATTATATTTCCATTCTGCGAAGGCCTCAATAGGCTGATTGTACGTTAAACTGGTTTTTACGATGTATTTATTTACATCTTGAGTGAAGCTCTCAAGAATCCTTTCTTTGGAAATTGTGAAGGAAGGTCTGAATTTAGAGCCATACTCTAATAAATTCCTAAGCTTTTCATTTTCTACAAAACTCAAGTTTCCGGTGATAATATGGTTGTAATTCTTATCATAGTGAACTGTTTCTTTATGTTCATCACAAGAACAAGTAGTAATTACAGGAATGTAGCTCGAAGAGTTAAGTTTGTAGTTTTTAACTATTGACCCTAAGGTCTTAACATATTTAAAACTTACAATAGACTGGTGCCTGTGGATGGGAAAAAAATTGCATTATTGTAGAACAGCTTCCTTACATTGAGATTATCGTAGGCTTTATTTAGGAACCTGATGGTAACAAAATTACTGGAAAATTCTTTAAGAGAAATTTTATCTTTAAGAATATGTTTAAGAATGTCCAGAACCAAAGCAAAAACATGCTTATCAACATGGTCAGCAGTTTCATTCCAGAATTTGAAAAAACATTTAAGGACAGAGTGCTTGAAGGACTTGAGAATTTTGTAAGTATTTTTAACAAAATTAGCGCCAGTTTTAAAGCCTTCCAGAGTTTTTAGCAAGTTAGCAAAATCAACTTTGCTTGATGTGCGAAATAACCTCTGTCCTCTATTACCTCTAGAGCAGCTCTTATTATTAACAAGAAAGAAGAGTTCACGAATTGAAAATTTATGCTGATTATGCTTATTGTCAGATAGAGTGGAATTAAGGCCATAGGGATAAAGAGTCTGATGCTGCAAAATTTCAAGGGATTCAGTTTCTAGCCGAGCATAGAGGTCAGGGATAATATGCAGTACCTCTATTTTCACTTTGTCAAAACCATGAGTATGGAAATGCTCTAATTCAAAGGTAGAGTACTGGTTGGCGTTTGTGGAGGGTTCACTCCTGAATTAGAGAACTTGTTTACTAGAGACCTGTGACCATTAATCCTAAGATGAAGAGGATTTTTACTTTGGCCAATATAGCTAAGGTTGCAGACAGTACAGGTGAGCTTATAGATGGTATTGTAGGCTTTGCAAAACTTGTTGGAGCAATTATCCTCAACATAAGAATAGAGGTTAGGATCTGCAGATTTACATGTCAAACAACGTTTGTCATTTCATAACTTTAGATTACCTTTGCCAGCGAGTTCATACACTATGGGAAAGGGTGCTAGCCTAACCGAGCGGGAGGACTTAAAATATCTGAGCTGACCTCCAATCCTTTCATCGTCCTTAGAACTCCACTTGGGCCAAAACATACAAATTCTGAGCATACCAACTAGGAAAATCTTTTTAGAAATAAGCAGTCCAAGAAAAGACCAAACTCGAGTATAAACTACACTCCAAAAAGCTGCATCCAAAACATACTAAAAAAAAAAAAAAAAAAAAAACCCTAAGTAAAAAAATAGTAATAAAAAATATAAAAAAAAAAAAAAAGAAAAAAATATAATAAAACATTTCAACTAGAATTTGCGCATGAGCTGCTAAATAATAAATTGAAATTAGTTACTAAAGAGCAAAACTGAAGACTAAGGAAAAAATTTTTGAATTTAAAACGAAGGGTGCAAAATAACCTGAAAATCAAAACGCGCAACGCAGCAGTTTTGAAAATTCAGAATTCACATTCTATAAAGAAGATACCTAAGCAAAAAAATACATATATAATTTTGACTCACACCTAGTAACAACATAGAAAAGGTTATGTATCTACCTGTGTGATCAAAAGGAAAAAAGGTAAAAAATAAAATAAAACAACTGAATGTAGAAGGTGTCGAGAATACTGAGCCTTGGCTTTATCAAGGACCAGCAAAAACTCTGCATTTTCTCACTTCCACAAAGACCTAGTTGGAAATGGGTTTCTGCAAGGCCATAGATGCAAGTAACAATCCCACCTAAAATAGTTTAAAAAATATATATATAAGTCATGTCCTCCTTAGAGTTGCATGACCTAGCACTAGTTAACATTTTCGCTTGCATCCATTAACCTTCCTGGCCCGACCCATACTCTTCATCTGTTACTATTAAACAGAGAGTAGAAGATTAAAGAGAACTCAAGCTGTGAGAGTGACATAATAATTAGAAATGATTTTCAGCCATAACGAAATTCCAAGTTCGTTTGAGAGAGAATTTAAACCTGAAAAACAATGCAAAAGAAATCCAAATTTTACATTGCAATTAAAAAAGGAAATGTTAATTTATAACGAACAGATTTTGAAAGAAAACTTGAGTCTAAAACCCCCTACTCTACAACTTATGACAACACAAAAACGAGAATAAGTTAAAGATAATAATTAACTAAAGAAAACTTTGTGAAAGTTATATACCTTAAACAGTTAGTTGCAATATGTACAAAGTATTTCAGCAGTGCTTTAAGTGCATAATTAATTAGTATTAAGAACTTAACTACTTTGAAAAAACAGCGCATAGACAGCGCATAGAAAAGGAACAAGCTAAGCCATCTTCTGTTCCTAGGTACCCCAAAAGACGCTCAAAGTTACAAAGAAAAGAAAGAGTTAAAACCCGCAAAAATGTTAACAGACAAATCAATGTCTAAAAGTTGAAAAGCTAAAAAACGACAGAGAAAAGGTACATGAAGTACAAACATTGAACTTATAAAACCTAGAACCCAAAAACAAGGAAGAGAGCTTACCTCTTGTGTTACAAAAACTTTTCTCCTCACAAGAGAAGAACTTGGCTGACCTCTTCTGCCACTCCCTAGACGCTGGGGGGCAGTGAGGGTGGGGCTGATGGCCTCCTCATACAGCAAGAAAACAACGCGCGGAGATTTTAACCAGAGAAAAAATATATAAACATAAGACTGTGGATCTGTATGATCAGAAAGAGCAGAATTAACTCTCCAGAATACATGAGAAATATTAAAAAATACACGAGCAGTTTATTTAATAATCTTTGCATGTATTAAATCACCTTAGTGAGCTTCTATAGATTAATCAGAATCTTATTAATTTTAATGTTGGTTTTACTATTTTTAGTATAGCTATCCTAGTGATGAATAACTAGTTTTTCTTTTTTATTTGTTTTTATTTTCTTTTATAAACGGATTTTTAAGCTTTTTTTGTGATTTTGTTTATATTATTTAATTTTTTGTTTTAATAGGACCGTCATATCCATAGCACTAAGGTTCCTTTAGGTAGTTAATAGGCATCCTCTAGCCAACTTCCTTACGGCTTTGATTGGTCAGAATCATATTATTAACTGTGTAGAAAATTAAAGCAGATCTGCCAACCTTACTCTATTATTCAGAATAATTTTTCTTCTCTTGTGAGGAGAAAAGTTTTTGTAACACAAGAGGTAAGCTCTCTTCCTTGTTTTTGGGTTCTAGGTTTTATAAGTTCAATGTTTGTACTTCATGTACCTTTTCTCTGTCGTTTTTTAGCTTTTCAACTTTTAGACATTGATTTGTCTGTTAACATTTTTGCGGGTTTTAACTCTTTCTTTTCTTTGTAACTTTGAGCGTCTTTTGGGGTACCTAGGAACAGAAGATGGCTTAGCTTGTTCCTTTTCTATGCGCTGTCTATGCGCTGTTTTTCAAAGTAGTTAAGTTCTTAATACTAATTAATTATGCACTTAAAGCACTGCTGAAATACTTTGTACATATTGCAACTAACTGTTTAAGGTATATAACTTTCACAAAGTTTTCTTTAGTTAATTATTATCTTTAACTTATTCTCGTTTTTGTGTTGTCATAAGTTGTAGAGTAGGGGGTTTTAGACTCAAGTTTTCTTTCAAAAATCTGTTCGTTATAAATTAACATTTCCTTTTTTAATTGCAATGTAAAATTTGGATTTCTTTTGCATTGTTTTTCAGGTTTAAATTCTCTCTCAAACGAACTTGGAATTTCGTTATGGCTGAAAATCATTTCTAATTATTATGTCACTCTCACAGCTTGAGTTCTCTTTAATCTTCTACTCTCTGTTTAATAGTAACAGATGAAGAGTATGGGTCGGGCCAGGAAGGTTAATGGATGCAAGCGAAAATGTTAACTAGTGCTAGGTCATGCAACTCTAAGGAGGACATGACTTATATATATATTTTTAAACTATTTTAGGTGGGATTGTTACTTGCATCTATGGCCTTGCAGAAACCCATTTCCAACTAGGTCTTTGTGGAAGTGAGAAAATGCAGAGTTTTTGCTGGTCCTTGATAAAGCCAAGGCTCAGTATTCTCGACACCTTCTACATTCAGTTGTTTTATTTTATTTTTTACCTTTTTTCCTTTTGATCACACAGGTAGATACATAACCTTTTCTATGTTGTACTAGGTGTGAGTCAAAATTATATATGTATTTTTTTGCTTAGGTATCTTCTTTATAGAATGTGAATTCTGAATTTTCAAAACTGCTGCGTTGCGCGTTTTGATTTTCAGGTTATTTTGCACCCTTCGTTTTAAATTCAAAAATTTTTCCTTAGTCTTCAGTTTTGCTCTATATATATATATATATATATATATATATATATATATATATAGTTGACAATGATTATGCTATATATTTATATATGGTTGACAATGATGATATATATATATCATCATCATTAACAACTATCATCATTACAATATATGTATACTGTATATAATCAAAATATATATATATCATTATCATCATTGTCAACCATTATCAATCCACTACTGGATGAGGGTCTCTACAAGTTTCTTCCGCAACTGTATGTCTTGAGCCTATCTCCTCCATGTTATTCCGACATGCTTTCGAATTTCATCCACCCATCTCCCATGGGGTCTTCTGGGGGTTTTTCGGTAACACTTAAGCTATGATTTAACTTTGGGACTCCAGATGTCTTTCCCTAAAGAGTGGTTTGGGGTTCCTGAGTTGTTTTATTCTATGTCATTTTTGTCTAGAACCATGAAAGTGGGTTACTTCTGGTTAATTCTATGTTTATTTCTACTACGTCTAATTCCTGCAGCAAGGTGCAGTGTTGATGTGGTCTAATTACTACATGAGTGTGCTTTACTTCTTTTTGCTGATATATGTATAACATCAACCATTATCAATCCACTGCTGGATGAAGGACTCCCCAAGTTTCTTTCACAGTTGTCTGTCTTGAGCCTGTCTCCTCCATGTCACTCCTGCATGATTTCGAATTTCATCCATTCATCTCCCATGGGGTCATCTTTTGGGTCTTATATATACATAGAGAGAGAGAGGGAATTTTATTGTGTGAAGTATTTAGTGTATGTACTGGGAGATACCTTTATTATGGTCAAGTTACCACAATTGCCTTGCCTACCCACGAATAAGGCTTACAGATCTGTGTTGTCGAATGTTAAGGCTAACAAACAGATTAGAAACATGCCCAGTGCTAAGGACTTTTAATTTTTATTAAATAAAAACCAGTTAAGTAGTAGTTTTCTTCTGATTATATAAGATAGGGGCAGTTGGTAAAAGTATTTTAATATTGGTACCTCTTGGCTGTGTAAACTCATTGTTTGTTTTCCGTTTTTCTTCGAACTTTTTTTTTTTCATTTAAAACTCTCATAAAATATTTGGCGTCTATGTATTTGGAGTGATAAGCTGTGGGATGATTCAGCATTCTCATGGTGATGACCCACGAATATCTAAGATTTTTACCGAAATTGCGGATTGACTGCAACTGTAGTTTTTATTTTTTTATTTCTTTTTTTTTTCATTTACTCTATTACCGCTGAATTATATTTCACTGAAAATTGGTTCCAAAAAATTTGTGAAATGTCAAAAAATTACGGCATGAGATTTTATTCAACGAGAGCAAGCTGCATCCATTAAAATATAATTTTCTTTTTTAAAGCACTATTGCCGCCAACTAACAATGAAAAGCGTTATTTGATACGTTAAAGTTTTAGTCTCAACCCCTAGGTGTTTATAACAACATTTCTGAGTTATATCCTTATTTAACATCAAACCATATATTACGAAAACTCCCTTTCTTAACACGGAACGGAAATCGTTCTGTACCTCATCAAACATGGCTGCCACTTGTTTCCGGTGGCTTCACCCGTTCCCCGACGTAAGCGCTCTACGTACTTCTATCTCGTTGGAATATACACATTAAAGATATGATATGATACACAATTGATACAAAATGTAAAACATTGTAATTGCTCTGTAAATAAGTTGTTAACAGCAACAGAAGTGATGGATGGACGAAAACGGTGATGTATTCCGACAGCAATTCCGCCTGAACGCAGTACACGGTGAGCATGATGGAAGGTGTACTGCCATCGGCGCCACTGATGGAATGGTGTTGTAGGCGAACAATACGTTTCCTGGAGCAGGAAGACATCGGCACTAATTGCCGAGCGGTCCTCATGCACGGCGGAATTCACCTCGGGGGATCCAAACCCCCGGCAGTTGAAGGAAACTGCCGTGAAGGCGCCAGGTCACCCGGCCACGTGGTGAGCCTGGTGATAGAAATCTTGAGTCCGTGGATCTGTTTGCGAATGAACTTGGCCGTCTTAGCGGAAGGACCGGATAAGTAAGAAGAATTATCCAGTATGTTCAAAGTCCTCAAATGATACCATTGGAGAGGAAGGGTCAGAAGTGGTATCAAAGTCTTGAAGATACGATGGTTTCTGGCGTGTCCGGGAAGAGGAGCAAGTGGAGCTCCCAGCAGCTCTCCCTCGCTTGGTGGTGTTTTGAGGAGGTTTGGGCGCCGCCCTCTTATCTGGGCGAGCGCCATGATCAGGCTCAGAGGTGTCACTCATGGTCTGTTCTGCACTGGTGTAAGCGCCGTCAGTATCCGACACGACACGGTCTTCTGCAGAATCAGCTGGTGGATCACCGGCGCGGAACTTGGAGGACTCCGGCAGCACTGGAAAATCGGTCGCGGAGAGAGATGGCGGCACATCAGTCGATGACGGAGCAGTTTCTCGTCTGAGAGGCGCCTCAGACGAAAGGCGTGGAGGCAAGGGCGAGTCAGAGCATAGTAGAAAAGACACCTGCGGTGAATCTTGTGGAGCAGCAGCAGGATTGGGACACTGCTTGTAAAAGTGCCCAAACTTCTTGCGTTTGCTGCAGTGATGTTCAGTGAGCACATCAATATAGCGGATCTGGTTACCGCACTTGACTTTGAATTGAGTCGGGATGGTCTGATTGTCCGCCGGGGAAGAAATAACAACCCTACCCACGCGACGAACACCGAGCAGGGAGTTGTGTTTAGGGGCAGCAGAATATGCCTGAATCGTTCCAACCACACGGCCGAATGACGCAAGAACAGCAAATAAAACTGTATCGGTTACCCCTGGGGCACCAGGTATAAGGACACATTCAGCGGGCGCTCGGCAACTGGGATGGGAACAAGATGTTGATCGCCGATAGTGAGGCCGGCATTCGTCACGGCACGAGCAGAGTCGGCCTTGGAAAAGTTTACGACAATCGTTCGGCCTCGCCGAAACATGTGTGAAATGGCATGTTTTGCAAATTGCCGCTTTAAAGCGGTAGAATAATCTTTGAAAAAGGTGTTTGGCAAGGATTCAAAGACAACACGTCTGTCTAAGATCGTTGTGAAAGCAGTACCTGCTGGCGAGTCCTGGGGAATTTCCAAAGAAATGGTATTTCCGTCTCGTTGTAGTTGTGATTGGAGAGCTTCAGTGCCAGCGTACATGCCCTGCGGGGGGCGATGCACAGTGGGAGAAGCCATGGTGCCACCCCAGTGGCGCAGTGGTCTAAGCGATGGCCTCTGATCATTCGTCCGTAAGGGGTCCGGGTTCGAATCCCGGTCAGGCATGGATGTTGTATTTGTCTTACGGCACTGGCTCTCTCCCTTCCCTGGAACCAGTGACCCTAAATTAGGGACGGGCGACTGCTTATAGCCCATTGAGTTGCTCACGGTGGTCGTTAAACCTCCAATCCAATCCAAAAATGAGTGAGAAGGCAACTGAACAGCCTGAGGAAATTGTTGTTCACATCACGAGTTGAGGGCGGTGCAACGCCGTCACTACGGCAGGGCAACGAAGCAGCACCCATGGAAGAAGAAGAGGTTGTCGTCAACATCGATGGGACGCCGGAAGTGAGGTCCAGTTTCTGGCCCCCACCGCCGGAAGACGCCATTTTTTTTATTAGAGGTTTAACGACCACCGTGAGCAACTCAATTGGCTATAAGCAGTTGCCCGTCCCTAATTTAGGGTCACTGGTTCCAGGGAAGGGAGAGAGCCAGTGCCGTAAGACAAACACAACATCCATGCCTCACCGGGATTCGAACCCGGACCCCGTTCGGGCGAATGATCAGAGGCCATCGCTTGGACCACTGCGCCACCGGGAGGCAAGACGCCATTTGCAATGGCGCCGACTATCTTAGCTTCTACCAGCTCGGCCGAGAGATAAACAAGACGTAATAGGAAAAGAAAAAGGCAACTCACCAATCTGGGAGTATTCACACACGACAGCGGAACCTTCCAAAGGTAAGTGCTTTGAAACTTGGGATGCACAACTCACTAGAAACACACAAAATGCGCACGAATTGACGGAGCTCAGAAGTCGCAACTGCCGCCCCGGTGGCGCAGTGGTCTAAGCGATGGCCTCTGATCATTCGTCCGAACAGGGTCCAGGTTCGAATCCCGGCGAGGCATGGATGTTGTGTTTGTCTTACGGCAGTGTCTCTCTCCCTTCCCTGGAACCAGTGACTCTAAATTAGGGACGGACGACTGCTTATAGCCCATTGAGTTGCTCACGGTGGTCGTTAAACCTCCAATCAAAAAAAAAAAAAAGTCGCAACTCCTACCACAATGAGCAACTCAGTGGGCTATAAGCAGTCGCCCGTCCCTAATTTAACGTCATTGGTTCCAGGGAGGGAGAGATCCAGTGCTGTAAGACAAACACAACATCCATGCCTCACTGGGATTCGGAACCGGACCCATCTCGGACGAATGCTCAGAAGCCATCGCTTATACCACTGCGCCACCGGGGCGGCCCATCAGTTTTAAGGTGACCAGATATTGGAACACTGATTTGAGGACAAAATGGCAGGGTGTCCCCCAAATCAGCAGATCATTTGAGAACACATACATACTTAAAATAAGTACGCAAATCTTTTTGTCACAAAACTGTATTGTTTCTGTAAGTGTGATATTACACATGAAAAGTTATGTCTTATATGGATATATCTTGTAGAATGTTGGTAATTTGTACTGACAAAGCAGAGCTATGATGGCTAGAACATATTAGCAAAAGTAAAATGCTTTACGTTAGGTATATATGCTGAATTAAAATCAAGGTGTAACCTAATGAACGAATCGCATGGTGAATTTTTCATTTTGCCAAAGTTTTTTAAAGGAACTCAGAACAAGTACAGTCGAAATTCAACCTCACCAGTGCACTTAGTGCTGACCATTGAGCATTCGTACAAGTTGGTACGAGTACGAGTCCCGAATGAGGCATGGGTTGTATGTTTGTCTTACAGCATTTGCTCCGTCTTTTTCCTAGAACGAAAGCCCCCCAAATTAAGGGCAGGCGACTGCTTATAGTCTTTAGAGTTGCTCACGGTGGCCGTTAGACTCCGAAAAAGGAAAAAAACAATCAAAATTTGTTTTCACAAGAAGCATGTTGGAAAATTAGTACAACGAAAATTATTTCTAAGAACATTTTTCATTAGAAATCTAAGGTGCTAATCAGGAAGTATAAATTCGAGGACATTTGAGAACAAACATCAAAATTTGAGAACAGTTTGCGTTCCCAAAGGCATGAGACATTTTTGGGGAAAGTAAAGTAAATTCGAGGCCTATCCTCAAAAATTCGGGATTTTTAGTTACCTTAGCTTTCCCACACTTTGATGGCCGTCGCTTGCGGTTACATGCTGCACGTAAAATGGTACTGCTCTATTAATGAGAGCATCTTCAGATATCTTATTCTAACCTACTTCTCATAGCATTACGAGTTGCTGATTTTTATCGTTAAACGCCAAACAAGGCAAAACAACAACGAAATCTTTGAAGGTTCATTAGCATGGCGGGCAGGCAAAACTGCTTGTGCTTATCCTTATTCCCTGATCCTTTTTTCTCCCCAAGTTACCCCTATATTTCTAAAGTTATGGTGTCATTGTTTGAGATAGGTTTCTGGGTTTAAAATACGAAATTTAAAAATTGAATATCTAACTAACCTTTTTACAAAATCAGTAAACTCTGAAGTACCCTTTATATACTCGAGATGGGCTATAAGCAGGCGCCCATGTCAAATTTAGAGTCACTGGTTCCAGGGAAGCCCGTGTCGTAAGACAAAAACAACATCCATGCCTCACCGGGATCCGAACACAGACCCATCTTGGAGGAAGAGTTTAGGATTCAATTACATCTTTCATTGAATCGTTTGTGACTTTTATGCACGTAAAACAATTCACGTGGGTCTTTTTTCAAAGTTTCAGTTTTATTTCTGTTCTTCCATACAATTAGTTGAGTCTTTTTTCGAAGTTTTAGCTTCATTTGGATGTTTCCATAGTAGTAGTGGACTCTGGTTTTTAAATTAAGAAATAACTTGAATGTTTTAACGGAATTGGTTGACTCTTTATATAATCAAACAGAAGTCGTCGTTCTTTCCACGTTTATAAGTGCGTTACGGAAAAATTATCATCAGTCACCACCGGGAATCGAACCCAGGGTCTTCCAGTATTGTTAAGGTGACCAGATATCGGGACACCGATTTGAGGATAAAGGGCGTGGCGTCCCCAAATCTGTAGTTCATTTGGGGACACATACGTACTCAAAATAAATATGCAAATCTTTTTGTCCCAAAACTGCATTGCTTTAATAAGTGTGATATTACATATGAAAATGTATGTCTTAAAAGGATATATCTTGTAGAATGTTGGTAATTTGTATTGATAAAGTAGAATTATAAGGACGAGAACATATTAGCAAAAGTGAAATGCTTTACCTTAGGTACATGCGCTGAATTAAAATTAGGCAGCACACCATATAGTTATTGCATGGCGAATTTTTCATTTTTGCCAAAGTTTTTGGAGAAACTCAGAACAAGTACAGTCGAAATTTGACAGCGCCGCTCCGGTGGCGCAGTGGTCTAAGGCGCTGGCCTCTAATCATTCGTCCGTAAGAGGTCCGGGTTCGAATCCCGGTCAGGCATGGATGTTGTGTTTGTCTTACGGCACTGGCTCTCTCCCTTCCCTGGAACCAGTGACCCTAAATTAGGGACGGGCGACTACTTATAGCCCATTTAGTTGCTCACGGTGGTCGTTAAACCTCCAATCAAAAAAAAATTAGTACAACGGAAACTACTTTTAAGAACATTTTTCATTGGAAATCTAAAGGGTTAATAAAGAAATGTAAATTCGAGGACATTTGGGGACAAACATTAAAATTTGAGGACAATTTGCGTCCCCAAAGGCTTCAGACGTTTTTGGTGACAGTAAACTAAATTCGAAGACTGTCCTCAAGAATTGGGGACGTCTGGTCAACTTAAGTATTGTGTGTAATACTGACTCTTTAGGATAGGTGCAGAGTCGTAAGAATCCCTAATTATGTTTTAGAGAGTCAACTGACTCTTCATTATGACGTTTTTGAATCTGGCAACGTTGTTCTAGTAAAGCAAGTGTTAGTACCAACCTGACGACATTTTGAGCGACGTTGTATTGTGGTTGTTGATTGTTGAGTGATGCAAGTGTTTTGAATATAATCGTTCAACTATCAGTAAGTGTGTTTTCCATGAATTTGCAAAACTTTTATCTCTTTTGTTTTGTTATTATTTTTTTAATGATTACGTCACGGTGGGCATATTTGTGTGTTATTGTGCTTAAGCCTAATATTTCGCGGCAGTTAAATTTCATACATAGAAAATGGTAATTTAACGTGCTGTGCATTTGAAGCTTTTGTTGAGATTTCCAGTTAGCATGCTGAAGAATTGTAAAAGTAGCAGTTTTTTTAATCCCTAGCGTCGCTGTAGACATGTACAATTACAAATATTATAGTTACAGCTACTTCGAAGCTGATGGCATTTTTTCTAATTTTGAGGTCTGCTGGTCTGAAACCTGTTACGGTTAAGTTACTCACGGGTGCTTGAAAATTTTACCATAAATGCGAAAATCGTCTGTTTTTTTCTGTGTGTGTGTCCGTTTTAAATAATTTTTACGTAACTTAAATTGTATTCTTAACACTTGGCGAGTTATTTTTACAGGTTTTGTAGAGCAGTAAGTAAAAGTTTCGTATTTCTGACGACGAGTATTCCGATGCACTTTTATTCCGCCCAATATTCAGCAGCTTTAGGTTTCTCGTGTTGATTTTATGATTTCGTATGGCATTTTGATATTTACGACGATTTTTGAGTGGGGGAAAAAAATAGTAATTTTCGGCGTCTTTGTGACAGACTGTTCAGTCGTTTGCCATCACTCTTCCCATCCAATAAAATGTACGAAAGTGCTAAATTTTAGAAGCCTATATGCAGAACTTGCTAATGATGAGGCAATGAACGTGAACTGGTGTGAAAGAAATTGCCTGTTACAAAGATGATGAAGGAAGACTTTATTGAAGCTTCATTGTAAATATGTTTGTTACTGCAGTTATTAAGGACAGGTGCCTGTGAACTGTCTAAATGCTCGTAGTTGTCTTTAAATGCATATTGGGGTTATTTTTATGAATTTATGCTTGTATATTTACATTTTACAGAAAGTGCACAGATTGTAGCTTGTTTTAATGCTTATAAATATATGTTGTGGCATGTAGCATAATTTTACTATAAGACCTGTTTGTTTTCTGGTTTAACCCGGAATTCCAGATTCTTGCCACATTCTAAATGCAGGTTTTTATGTTTTACAAACTTTTGAGAATCCTCAGTCATTTGTGCAAGTGCTACAAAGAGATATTTAGAAGTGCTTTTCATGTTCTGTTTGATTGAAAGGTCACAGCAGTTCCCTGGGAGGGTGGTGAATATAGCTGATTTGTGAGACATTGTTTCAAAACAGTTAGTCATGCTTCATTCAGAATTCGCACTAACGTTCGCATATTTCAATTTAAAAAAAAATGGGAAGGAGCCTCGAAATAATTAGGAATTTTATAAATTCAGCATTTTCTCACACACCGGCAGTAAGTTACGACGAGAAATTGGATGCATTTGCGACGAAAGAAGGCGATTCGTCTGACACAAAATGTATTGCAATAGCATTGAAAACCATTAGCTTTTTTTGTTGTTGTTGTTGGAGGTTTAACGACCACAGTGAGCAGTTCAAATTCTTTATTAAAACAAGGTATGTTACAATGAGTCGCTCGACAGCAAATTAAAATGTCAAAACAATGAGTGACAATGAGATGGTCTATACATGATGCAAGTGGGAAACCGTCCCATAAAACAAAAACAAAAATCAAATGATAAAACACATTATCGGGTGTCAACACCCAAGGCATACATTTTATGAACAGAACATGGGTAATTGGGTAATGCATGTATTATGTATATTGTTATGCAATACAGTTACCGGACAAAATAGAAAGGCAGAAGAGCACGGTGCAAACAAAGAGGAGGAGCATATTCTACGAAAACAATAGTAGTTGGGACAAACGAGCTTGTGGTTCGAAAGAAAAAAAAACAAGTACATAACGAGCAAAATGCTTATAACAAATTATTAGAAGGTATGTACAGAGCAGTTCACAGAAAGCACGGTGGAAAGAAATTACAGTACAATAGCGGAGAACTGGGGTGTGCCACGAAGACACACACACACACAACACAACACTGATAATTATGCGAATCAGTTTCCGTGATAAAGCATAAGACACGACACCAAAGGCAGAAAAGCACGGTGCAAACAATACAGAAGCACATTTGACGAAAACAACAGTAATCGGGACACAAGAGCTTGTGGTCCTGAAAAACAAGGACTTAACGTGCGAAATACATAAGACAAAAATAAAAGAAGACATGTACAGGACAATTCATAAGTAACACGTCGCAGACACAATTACGGAAAAAGCACGGTGCAAACAAAATACAAGGCCCGAACGTAAAAAGAGAACCAAAGTCTGGCCGCCCCGGTGGCGCAGTGCTCTAAGCCATGGCCTCTGATCATTCGTCCGAAAGGGGTCCGGGTTCGAATCTCGGTGAGGCATGGATGTTGTGTTTGTCTTACCGCGCTAGCTCTCTCCCTTCCCTGGAGCCAGTGACCCTAAATTAGGGACGGGCGACTGCTTATAGCCCATTGAGTTGCTCACGGTGGTCGTTAAACCTCCAACCAAAAAAAAAAAAAAAAAAGAGAACCAAAGTCTGGACACACAAGGTTGTGGTCACAGAAATTAAGACACAAATCACTCTCCCAGTATTAAAACTGTGCAAGAAAAAGAACCAACGAAAGTACAGGCAAGGGGAAGAGAACAGCCAAACCAAAACAAAGACAATCCAAAAGAGGACACAATCAAGTCACCAGTAGGATGTCAGAGCCAGCAATAGAAAACCATCCGGTGCGCTGGGCCCAGGTGTTCTGAAAGGTGCCGATTGTTCATGGAAGTTGCAGCTGTGAGCTCCAACCGGAGGCGCGCCACGAGCCGGCCCCAAAAGCTACCCCGCAGCCGCCCACCGGCCGACAGAAGAGATGGAAGTACAAGAGAATTCGTGAGAGATTGATGAAATGAATGAATCACTTGCTTGGCAAGTATGAAAAGAAAGCAGCAAGCAACCGGAAGGCGGGTGAGCGGATGTTTTGTGAGCAACAGCCACGGATATGCTTGAAACGGCAAGTCCTTAGAGCAAATTATGTCAGCTAACCGGAAAACAGTATGAAGAAGTGGCAGCAAGGTAGGGCAGAGGCAGTACATATGAGCGACGTCACCGTCAACGCCACAGAAAAGACAGAGAGGAGAAGAGACATGCGATAGAGAAGATGGGGGACAGCGAGCCGGCGAAGAAGGAACCGCCAGTGGGTGTTACGTTCTAGCGGAGAAGAAAGGGGGGAAGAAGAGGCGAACCAAACGGCCAGGGAGGAGGAAGGAGAAACCCCGGAGATGGGATGGGGAGATTCAGAGGGCACACGGAGGAGACGACACAGGGCAGCGGCAGAAAAGGGAAGGACAGGGAGGACAGTCCCGAAAAGGAAGAAAAAAGGGGAGGAAGGCTGGGGCCGGGGACGACGAGGAGGCCATCGTCAGAAACAAGAGAACGATAGAGAAGCTGAAGGTAGAAACGGAGAAGGGCATTATCGTGCTCAAGGGAAAGAGTTGGGGAGGAAAAGAGTGAGTGGAGGGTTTTCCAGGAAAATCGGGATTAATTAGGGCCTGCACGGTTAGGATGCCAGCACGGAACCCGGAGAAAAATAGAAAGAAAGGTTGATCAGGGGGGTGAACCAGGGTAGAGATAAAGAGTGGTTCCGCAAGGAGATCCAGGGTGGTGGTTGGAAGAGAGCGAGAGAAAGGAAGGGAACGGGGAAGCGCTAGAGCATCAGCTAAAATAGTAGGAAACTTGGAAGAGGGAATAGTGTAGTAGTCCATCCATGAGGAAAAGAAGAAAAGTGAAGGATGAATCGCGAAGAGAGAGAATAACGTCAAGAGAAAGGTAAGAGAAGGAGAAGGCGAAGTGACAAGACGAAGGAAGGAGGCGATGCGGTATGCACGATAGTAACAGTGAACATCTATGAGATTAATGCCCCCATGCTTGACAGGGAGATATAGCGTCGGAGCGGCTGACCAGTGCTTTGAAGCCCAGATGACTGAAGTGAAGATGCTGTTGAGTTCCGTCAAGCGGGTTGACAAGAAGACGGTGGACGTTCAGGAAATGGTGCAGAGTAAAAGTAGGTATCGTTGAACGATGTGAGCTCGTTGACCGTAAGAAGTGAATGGAATCGCAAATCTACAAAACGCTGCTTGATGACGTAACCTAGACTGTAAACTGGTCCATGTCAAAAGGCCCGCGGTAAAGGGGTGACCTATTTGGGCTCCAAGGATCTTCTGGGTCGAGGAGGACCAGACCGCACCCCAGGGGGTATCGGTCCGGACCATCCACGACCCACACCACAAACCAGTACTTTTGGTGACATTAAGCGAAGCGCCAGAAACAGTAGCGTGAAGATGGTAGGTGAAGAGAAGTTGTCGAATTGGACGTCCTGGCGGAGACAAAAGGTTGCGTCATCTGCATATGCTGTAAGTACGCACTCATGGTGCCTAGTGCTGGCAACTGTCGGAGAAAGAGTAGACAGGAGTGATTTTCGAGCAGCCAGGAGGAATGGTTCAAAGACAATGGCGAAGAGTTGCCCCGAGAGGGGCAGCTTTGTCGGATTCCTCGAAGAAAAGGTACGGGCGTCGTCAAGAAGGAGGCCGTCCGGACGTGGAAGAAAGCGCCCCGATAGAGGCTGAGAAGAAGAGAAACGAAGGAGGGAAGAAAGCCAAAGCCGAGAAGAGTGGCAGAAAGAAAGTCGTGAGAGATGTGATCGAGAGAGAGAGAAGTTTAGTGAGAAGTTTATAGTCCAAATTGAGAATGGAAATGAGGCGCCAATTTCGCAAGTCCAAAGGGTCTCCCTTTTTGGGCGGCAAGATTATGTGCGCTACAGTAAACTCCGGCGGTAGTGCTAAAGAGGTTTGGGCGCAAGAAAAGCAAGCGAGAAGAAAAGGCATCAGAGACGGGAGGAAGGCACGCGGTAAAAGGAGAAGGGAAGGCCGTCAGGTCCCGGAGAAGCGCGTGAATTAAGGGTGACAAACGCCCCCCGAAATTCAGCAGGAGAAAAGGCGGAAAGAATAGGATCACAGAGTTGGCGTGGGACCTGAGGTAGAGCAGAAAGAAGAGGGGAGGAAGAGGTAGCAACAGTAGGCACCACCGCACGGAATTTGTCATGGAAAAAGCGCCGAACTTCCGTGCATGACGTGAAGGGTCAGATGAGATGGTACCATCAGGTAGGCGAAGGGGGCGTAACGTTTTCGACGTACGGTGTTCTTTCGGTACGTGAGAGCTTCTCGTAGGAAATCTCCGGCGACGAAAGGTGAAGCATCTTTAGCCTGCGAGTAGCCTCCACGGCGAGCGGATGGAGTTTGCTCGTAAAGCATCCTGAACAACAAGGTAAGCGGGATCTTGTAAGGGGATTGCAGCCAAGGAGCAACGGAGATTACAAATATTCTTCGCAGTTTCGTTACGAATAGCGAACGAAAGACGGCGTACGAACAGACGAAGATCGTTTTTGATATCAAACCATAGACGAAGGATACTGGGAGCGGTGCTGATAAGATGTTGTCGATCAGCAAGAAAACGGCGGACGTCGGCGCAGAACGCCACATCCAGAAGCAATGAATCATCGAAGGTCCAGGAGCGTTGTTTTGAGGGCTGGAAACAGGAAACGCAGATGGTAAGCGCTATAGCACAATGGTCGGAAGAGGTGGAAGGATGATGTCTCGCAGCAGTGATCGCTGGAAGCAGTGATGGGATGACGTATATGCGATCGAAACGTGCTGCCGCCGATCCTTGTGCTGGAGAATTCCGCGAAGTAAAAGAAATGGTGTCTTTTTTTTTAGATTGGAGGTTTAACGACCACCGTGAGCAACTCAATGGGCTATAAGCAGTCGCCTGTCCCTAATTTAGAGTCACTGGTTCCAGGGAAGGGAGAGAGCCAGTGCCGTAAGACAAACACAACATCCATGCCTCACCGGGATTCGAACCCGGACCCCTTACGGACGAATGATCAGAGGCCTGTGCCTTAGACCACTGCGCCACCGGGGCGCCGGCTGTCCGGGTGAAGATGCCGGAACGAGTCAACAAAATGGAAATTCGGTAATAAGTTGAGTAAGCACATCGACAAGAAGTGTAGACGTGCGGTCGAGCGATGGCTGCAGAGTGCAATTAAAGTCACCCCCGAGGACGCAAAAGTCGCCCCGGGGGGCGCCGCAAGCGCAGTCCAAAGGCAATGAAAAAGCGGATGGAGTTGAGAGTCGTCAGTAAGAATATACCAACGAGATAGAAATACATAGAGTGCTTCTGTGATTGGTTCTCTGCTGTGGCAGCTGAAGCCAACGTGGGGAGAGCCCGCCATCTTTGATGAGGTACAAATTCTGCGTGTGTCAAGGAGTCACCTTGGTTCTTTCAGCTGCTCGGCGATCGTGTTATGTTTTGTGAATATTCACAATTATCAGCACCTTTTGAATAATTATTTCAACAATAAAATGCCATTTACTCCACTTTTGGAAGGTTAGTCCTACATTTCACAAGTAAGCATTTTTAAATAAGGTTGAGCTGTAAATGCTCAGTTAATCAAACGCAGAAAATAAGACATCTAATCCGTGTATTTTTTTATTTTTTTTTTTTTTGATTGGAGGTTTAACGACCACCGTGAGCAACTCAATGGGCTATAAGCAGTCGCCCGTCCCTAATTTAGGGTCACTGGTTCCAGGGAAGGAAGAGAGCCAGTGCCGTAAGACAAACACAACATCCATGCCTCACCGGGATTCGAACCCGGACCCCGTTCGGACGAATGATCAGAGGCCATCGCTTAGACCACTGCGCCACCGGGGCGGCTCTAATCCGTGTAGCTGGTGATTAAACCAGCAGATGAACCATTTCAATATCTGTGTTATCTTAAGACTTTTTATTCCTTATATTTTGTAAACAGTCGTACTCAATGTGAACACTGAATCATGTTTATGGGAAGATGAGGTTAATTGTGAGTTACCAACTTTGAGGCTTTTGGGGAACAATTTTTACTTATGCAAGTGGTTTTTTTTTTTTTTTACATATACCTGAGGATGTTTTGCAAATGGCATTTGCATATATATTCTAGAATCTGTACAGTGTACTTGCAACTTGTCTGACAAGACAACAAATATTTCAAAATCTTAGGAAGCAGCAATTTCTTTTTATGTGATAAAGATCATGTACCCATGGCTAATGCCCATTAGATAGCAAATACTGGTAAAGCAATCAATTTATGGTTACTTAAATTGCAGAAGTAATAATTGTGATTGGTAATATAAATTTATTGCTTGCTGACACCTGTCAGGAAACAATCTAGTATTTTATCTGAAAGCACAGGGTCACCCAGCTTGTGTTCTAGGCATTTGTCTCTGATTAGTGATTAATCTGTAGTATTACTGCAACAAAGTGAGAGTGGGGAGCTTGAAAATTTCTGGACAGAATACTCTTCATTTGTGAATGTGTTAGTACAATGTGTGTGGTTTTGGGGTAGCAAAAATACAGGCAATATTGATTTAAAACTGAAAATAGGAAACAGGGAGTACAATGGTACCTCAAAAATGCAAACAACATAAAATATTTATGAAAACTGGCACAAACGATTATGAAATGACAATTGAAAAAAATTATGGAATAATACAAAAGAAAGGGACTAGCAACATTTTGTAATAACTACTTGCATTTGATTTTTGCGTGATAGGTGGTGGGTTTTTTTTTTTTTTTTTAATTCATGATGAATGTACAGTCAATATGTCCATGTATAAATTGCCAGTTATTCCTTTTGCATCAACCATATATATGAGAGGTTAGTATTGAACAAATATCACTCACGTAAATCAATCTTTCTTTGAATTGAACAAGTTGTGCCTGTATTTCTCTAAAATACAAATCAGACGCACTTGTATTACCAGCAAGACTGTTGAAGGAACAAACAAAATAACAACACAAAACATAAACATTTGCTCGCCAAACTTTTTGCACATCATGAATGCAAATCAGTGGTTGTTAATTTCTCACTTCATATTAATAAGAGGCTGTGCCCTTAAAATTGAAACAAACAAAAAAAAAATCTATGTGCAGTACATCTTAACAATTGCCAAAATGTGTACAAATATCAGGTGAAAACTACAAAATTTCAGCTTTGGGACAACAAAAAACTAGGCTTCTTAAAAAAAAAGTAAAATATGAAAGTGCAAATAAAAAATATTAGATACTTAATACTGAAACAAAAAAAATACAATTTTTTGTCCCATAAAAAAATAAAGTCCATAATCTGAATTTTTTGGTCACTCAGCCCAGAGCTTGAAAAATATCTAAAATAATACATGCCCAGAGAAAATTTACCTGCCCAGATATTAAAAGCAGGATGTGTAGAAAGATTTTTCTTTTGATACCAAAAATTATAAGTCTTTTTAGGTTGAAAAAGTACATAAAACTATTTTTAGGTACTCGGTACTGGTGTTGCTAACTGTAAATACCATTTGGAGCATCATATTGCCCCAATGTCTGTCTATACCTAAGTCACAGGGTAGTTACAGAAGTGATATGTACATATATATCTCTGACTACAACATATATTAGGTCACCAAGTTTATTTAAACTGCACTTAAGAATAATTATTTTCAATTCTTTTTCTTACGGATAAGCCTCGGAAGATAGTTAAATAATACATAGCAAATCAACATATGTAGATACATAAATAAAATAATTTTCATCAAAAAAAGGTCACTATTCCTGCTGTTAAAATACATCAAAAAGTAAACTGACAGAATAAAAAATACAGGAAAAAGGTAAGTAATGTTTATTCGTAATGTTTTATATATAGAGAGAGAGAAAAAGAGAGGGTGGGCGACATCATAACCAGGTGTGTGTATATATATATATATATACTGTATGTATGACCTTAACTAAAAAAGAACAGCAGGATGTATAGAAATATTTTTCTTTTGATACCAAAAAAAGACATGCAAAGAATGCAGACAACTCAAAGAATAAATATATACAGAGAGAGAGAGAGTGAAATCACTGAAATGGCAATGGGCTGGACATGTTGCCAGAAGAACAGACCACCGATGGACGACTGAAATTTTGAATTGGATTTCGAGGGACAGAAGACTCATGGGAGATGGATGGATGGAATTCGAAAGCATGCCGGAGTAATATGGAGGAGACAGGCTCAAGACACACAATTGTGGGAGAAACTTGGGGAGACCTTCTTTCAGCAGTGGATTGATAATGGTATATATATCATCATTGTCAACCATATATATCATCATTAAGCAATATATGTAGACAATGATTAAGCTATATATATATGGTTGACAATGATGATATATATATCATCATCATTGACAACTATTATCATTACAATATATGTATACTGTATAAACAGTACTCGCCCAAATTTTCACTCGATGCCTTAATGAAGGAAAGATTCCTGAGGATTGGAACACCGCTACAATGATCCTGCTACATAAGAAAGGTGACATTGAGGATCTCGGAAACTACAGACCTATCAGCCTCCTATCAGTAGTTTATAAAATCTTCACTAAAGTTCTTTCACACCGCTTGAAGGTAACACTGGACATGGCTCAACCGAGAGAACAAGCTGGATTCAGGAGTGGCTACAGCACAATAGATCATATCCATGTGCTGAGAGAACTAATTGAAAGAACGAGGGAATATGAACTTCCATTGTGCATGGCTTTTATCGATTATGAAAAAGCCTTTGATTCGGTGAAACCATCAGCAGTTACAATGGCTCTGAAAACCTGCGGTATTGAAGATGCATACATTAATATTATTAATAACATCTATAAAAATGCAAGTGCAAAGATTCGGCTGTTTGAAAATACAACACACATAAAAATTGGAAAGGGAGTGAGACAAGGTGACACCATATCTCCGAAGCTCTTTAATGCCACATTGGAGGGTGTTTTTCAGTCGCTGAGCTGGGAAAACAAGGGGATAAAGATTAATGGAGATTATCTAACCCACCTTCGTTTTGCTGATGACGTAGTCATTTTTGCAACTAGCCCATCAGAGCTGCAGAGTATGATCCAGGAACTTGCTGACAAGAGTAAAGAAGTGGGATTAAAAATGAACTTTCAGAAGACAAAAGTGATGTTCAATGCTTTTACAAGAAATGAAGATTTATCGATTGATGGAGAAAAGCTGGAGATAACAGACACGTACGTTTATCTTGGACAGCAGATATCAAGTGAGGGTCACATTGGTGAAGAAATTAATCGGCGTACAAAACTTGCCTGGAGAGCTTTTGGAAGAAACAGCATAATTTTCAAGAGCAATATGCCATTATGTCTTAAAAGAAAAGTGTTTGATCAATGCATCCTTCCAGTGCTTACGTATGGTGCAGAGACGTGGACCTTAACTAAAAGAGACATACAAAGGCTGCAGATAACTCAAAGAAGCATGGAGAGGTGCATACTTGTTGTAACCAGGAGAGATAAGAAGAGGAACTCGTGGATCCGAAAAATGACAAGAGTGGAAGACATCATGATCAGAGCTAAATCCCTGAAATGGCAATGGGCTGGACATACTGCCAGAAGGACAGATCATCGATGGACAGCCGAAATTTTAGATTGGATTCCAAGGGACAGGAAAAGACCCAGAAGAAGACCACATGGGAGATGGGTGGATGAAATTCGAAAGTATGCAGGGGTGACATGGAGGAGACTGGCACAAGACAGACCGTTGTGGAGGAAACTTGGGGAGACCTTCGTCCAGCAGTGGATTGATAATGGTTGACAATGATGATGATGATGATATAATCAAAATATATATATATCATTATCATCATTGTGAACCATTATCAATCCACTACTGGATGAGGGTCTCCACAAGTTTCTTCCGCAACTGTATGTCTTGAGCCTATCTCCTCCATGTTATTCCGACATGCTTTCGAATTTCATCCACCCATCTCCCATGGGGTCTTCTGGGGGGGGGGTTGGTAACACTTAAGCTATGATTTAACTTTGGGGCTCCAGATGTCTTTCCCTAAAGAGTGGTTTGGGGTTCCTGAGTTGTTTTATTCTATGTCATTTTTGTCCAGAACCATGAAAGTGGGTTACTTCTGGTTAATTCTATGTTTATTTCTACTACGTCTAATTCCTGCAGCAAGGTGCAGTGTTGATGTGGTCTAATTACTACATGAGTGTGCTTTACTTCTTTTTACTGATATATGTATAACATCAACCATTATCAATCCACTGCTGGATGAAGGCCTCCCCAAGTTTCTTCCACAGTTGTCTGTCTTGAGCCTGTCTCCTCCGTGTCACTCCTGCATGATTTCGAATTTCATCCATTCATCTCCCATGGGGTCATCTTTTGGGTCTTATATATACATTAAGAGAGAGAGAATTATATTGTGTGAAGTATTTAGTGTATGTACTGGGAGATACCTTTATTATGGTCAAGTTACCACAATTGCCTTGCCTACCCACGAATAAGGCTTACAGATCTGTGTTGTCGAATGTTAAGGCTAACAAACAGATTAGAAACATGCCCAGTGCTAAGGACTTTTAATTTTTATTAAATAAAAACCAGTTAAGTAGTAGTTTTCTTCTGATTATATAAGATAGGGGCAGTTGGTAAAAGTATTTTAATATTGGTACCTCTTGGCTGTGTAAACTCATTGTTTGTTTTCCGTTTTTCTTCGAACTTTTTTTTTTTCATTTAAATCTCTCATAAAATATTTGGCGTCTATGTATTTGGAGTGATAAGCTGTGGGATGATTCAGCATTCTCATGGTGATGACCCACGAATATCTAAGATTTTTACCGAAATTGCGGATTGACTGCAACTGTAGTTTTTATTTTTTTATTTCTTTTTTTTTTCATTTACTCTATTACCGCTGAATTATATTTCACTGAAAATTGGTTACAAAAAATTTGTGAAATGTCAAAAAATTACGGCATGAGATTTTATTCAACGAGAGCAAGCTGCATCCATTAAAATATAATTTTCTTTTTAAAACACTATTGCCGCCAACTAACAATGAAAAGCGTTATTTGATACGTTAAAGTTTTAGTCTCAACCCCTAGGTGTTTATAACAACATTTCTGAGTTATATCCTTATTTAACATCAAACCATATATTACGAAAACTCCCTTTCTTAACACGGAACGGAAATCGTTCTGTACCTCATCAAACATGGCTGCCACTTGTTTCCGGTGGCTTCACCCGTTCCCCGACGTAAGCGCTCTACGTACTTCTATCTCGTTGGAATATACACATTAAAGATATGATATGATACACAATTGATACAAAATGTAAAACATTGTAATTGCTCTGTAATTAAGTTGTTAACAGCAACAGAAGTGATGGATGGACGAAAACGGTGATGTATTCTGACAGCAATTCCGCCTGAACGTAGTACACGGTGAGCATGATGGAAGGTGTACTGCCATCGGCGCCACTGATGGAATGGTGTTGTAGGCGAGCACCAAGTTTCCTGGAGCAGGAAGACATCGGCACTAATTGCCGAGCGGTCCTCATGCACGGCGGAATTCACCTCGGGGGATCCAAACCCCCGGCAGTTGGAGGAAACTGCCGTGAAGGCGCCAGGTCACCCGGCCACGTGGTGAGCCTGGTGATAGAAATCTTGAGGCCGTGGATCTGTTTGCGAATGAACTTGGCCGTCTTAGCACCAAGTAGCACAAAAACGTTTGTAAAACGTTTTAAAACCAATTCGGCGAGACGTTGAAAAAACGTCACAATATTACGTTTATAAAGCGCTAATACGTCTCGTTGATTCAATGGTTTTTCAACCATTGTTATAACGTTGTAACACTGTTTTTAAGACGTTTAAATGACGTTATTTAAACGTCATATTCCTTTCATTATGACGTTTAGAAACGGTTTTAACAACCGTTTAGCAACGTTTGAATGACGTTATTTAACCGTCATATTCCTTCCCTTATTACGTTGAGAAACGGTTTTAACAACCGTTTAGCAACGTTTGAATGACGTTATTTAACGTCATATTCCTTCCATTATAACGTTGAGAAACGTTTTTAAGAACGTTTAGTAACGTTTAAATGACGTTATTTAAACGTCATATTCCCTCTTTATTACGTTGAGAACGTTTTATTTTCGATTTTACAACGTATTTTTCCTTTCTGTATTACGTTTAGTAAATGTAACCGCAACGGTTAATCAACGTCTAAATTTCCTCTATTAAACGTTGCTGTCCTTTGTGTATTACGTCAAACGTCGGAAAAAACGTTACCACAACCTTTTATCGAAGGTTATATTCCAGTTTCAAGACTTTTTTTTTTTTTGGCTTTACGTGTGCCGTTGCAAAACGTTAGAACAACGTTTCTATTTCGTTCTTGGGTCATTCCGTATCGACTCAACACAACGACTTGACCATCTCAGATTTTAATGAAATTTGGTACATAGGTGGCCTCTATATAGGTTAAGAAAAATACCAAATTTCATCGTCATATATCCACCGGTTTTGAAAATACAGCTATAAAAAGTATTAAAAACACCCCAAAATCGGAAGATTGATGGGTTTTTAAATTATGATTGCAGCTCCCCTAATTAAGATAGAGAGATGGAAAAGGTATCTTTTTGTAGTATTGTTTATGCTATTTTATTTGATGTACAACACCATAGGGGTTAATATTAAAAAAAATTAAAATTTTAAAATTAAAATTTTGAATTTTTAAAAATTTGACGCTCCAAAAAATTCGAATTTTTTTAAAACCATCTTTATATGTTTGGTATTTGATTACATGAGTTGTAACTTGGGATGATAATGGGTTTACTTAAAAAGCTATATTCAAATTTAGCCTAACACAAGAGTTTAATGAAAAAAAAATGAAAAAAACATGTAAACTGAAAATAAATTTGGGCTAAATCTTTAAAAAGTTTCATTAATAACAATAGATATAGTATTTTTGTTATTTAAAACCATTTATTTAAACAGTGTTTTATTTTTAATTAATTTGTTTAAAATCTGAGTCACATGGGCTTAAAAATTTTATTAATTTCATTATTCAGAATTTGTAATAATTCCCAATACAATATAAAAAAATAAAGACTGTGCAGTTATACTGTAGGCTACATTTTGTTTTGGACAAAACTCTGCATGTTCCGACTTAAAAAACTGATTCTGTTGTTTAGATCACTGGTAACAAGACCCAACAAGCAGCAACTTGCATTCCTACCCTGCAGACCTCAGTCTGCTTTAGGTTTTGATGGTGATCAGATGTGTTTCTCAGTCTGCTTTAGGTTTTGACGGTGATCATGTGTTTCTTGCAGTGAAAGTGATATGCGTTTGAAAACTTTTTGTGGTTGAAAACTTTAAATTGAATAAAGTACATCCTTTTCAGTTTTGAAACTAGACTTTTATAAATTGAAGCTGTGCAGGATTTTTTAGGAAAAATAAAAAGAACAGGTAATGGGAGGCAATTATTTTACTATTTGAATTTTACATTTTATGCACAAATAATCAACAATGGAAAGTACAAGATATGCATTAATACAATGTTTCAATCCATATAGAAATGTGACAGACTGGATGTTGGAAAATTTTGATGACTTATCAAAGGAAACTAAAATTTGTGATTCTTGCAGAAAGTAGCTGAAAACTTTAATAATTAGTCAAAAAGCAAATGAAACCTGTGCTGATGAGAAAATGGACGAAAATTTTGCATCTATGTCAGAAGTAATTGAAACACTGAATACTTCGCTCCATGAATTGGGTGAATCAGCTGTCAATTAGAAAAAGCTAAAATCTAAATGTTATGCTTCAACCAAAATTCAAAAAATCAGTTCTGCTATGAAACGGAAGCTTTTTACAAATATTCAAGAATCATCTGATGACGAGGATGAAATACTTCACGACTCTCTTATGGACAATCTTAAAAGTAATTTTTCTAACTGCACTAGAGAGATAAACAGTTGATGATTTTGACTTGCTTACCAGAGTCATGGAGTGTTAGGAAAATCATGTAAGAATTCAATGCTCCTAATTATATGGTAAGACAATAAAAAAAAAAATTCTGAAGGAGAAAGGAATTTTGGAAAGCCTTAATAGAAAACCAGGTAAGTCTCTCTCTTCTGAAGTAGTTGTAGTATGATCGTTTTACCAAAGTGATGAAATTAGTCGAGTTTTACCTGGAATGAAAGATTGTGTTTCTGTTAGGACTGAAAACGGAGATAAAGTTTGTAAAACAGGCTGATTTTATGTAATTTGACAATTTGCAAGCACGAAAGTCAGTTTTTCCAAATTCGCAGAGCCCAGACCAAAAAACCGTGTCCTGGTAGGGTCTAGTGGTACTCATACGGTATGTGTTTGCACCACACACCAAAATGTAAAACTGATGATGGAAAATGCAAGAATTGGTTCACTAACGAATGGACAATTATCTTCCTACAAACATTGTCTTGCAAGAGTATTATGCAACCCTACTTCCATAGATTGTCATTTGGGGAAGTGTCCCACCTGTTCTGGGAACACGGTTTTGAGAACTTGGTTGAAAAACTAACTTTTCGCCAATGGATTACAGTTGATAGATGCAACTTGGAGACATTAGAAAAATCAACTTCAAATTTTATTGATTTGTTTTGCAAAAAACTGTCTGCTTTGGTCAGACATGACTTCATTGCTAAGCAGCAAAGCTCTTTTATGAATAGTAGTACTAAGGAAAACCTCAAGGACTCAGAATTTCTCATCATTTGTGATTTTGCTAAAAATTATAGTTTTCTTCTTCAAGATGAAGCCCAGAGCTATCACTGGACCAGTGGGCAAGCCACAGTCCACCCATTTGTCATCTATTACAAAACAGAAAAGACTGAACATGCAAGTTTTGTAGCAATTTCTGAATGTTTAGAGCACAACACAATTACACTGTACTGCTTCCCAAAACAAACCTTATTAACTTCTTGAAAAGTAAGTTTGGTGACAACAGCGTCAAAAAAATATGTACTATTTCTCTGACGGGCCTGCAGCCCAGTGCAAAAATCGGAAATTTTTTCACAAACTTTTATGTTTCCATCAAGATGACATCAACATTGATGCTGAATGGCATTTTTCAGCAACGGCACACGGGAAGGGGCCATGTGATGGCATTGGTGGAACGGTGAAAAGGTTAGCTGCCCGAGCCAGCTTACAATGCCCTTACGAGAATCAAATTCAAACACCATTTCAGTTGTACGAATGGGCAATTCAGAACATTTTTGTGGCAAACTTTACATATGTAAGTCAAGAAGAATACATAGAAACAGACCAATTTTTAGAAAATTGCCTAAGCAAGTCTCTAACAATACAAGGTACCCAGAAACTTCATGCTTTTATTCCTATCCCATTGAGTAATTCAAAAATAAAAGTGAAGATGTTCTCAGAATCAAACGAGTCAGCTACTGAAAAAGTATCAGCATTACAAGACAGACTGCAAATAACAGAAATGAGTGGTTACATAACCATAATCTATAAAAACAACTCGTGGGTAGCGTATGTTCTACCAAAAGAAGAGAGTGAGAATGAAGTTAAGGTCTCATTTTTACATCCAGCTGGCCCATCTACATCCTTTTCCTACCCTAGCCCACAAGATGTATTATAGCTTCCTGTAAGTTACCTCTTGTGTAAAGTAAATCCTTTGACTCCGACAGGAAGACTCTACAATCTCTCTGAAACAGAAATACACCAAACTATTGAAGCTTTTAAAGACTATATCAAGGATCTACACGTGTAATTTCACTTCAAAACAATGATACAACTTTTTTTTTAATTTTAGAAGATTCTGGTTTAAGTGACGATCTAAGTTTAAGATTAGGAATATAATTTGCATAAATGTAAACAATTCAATGCCATATGTTATTATTATTTTGATGTGTTTCTTGAGCAGTAATTGGAATTACTTTTTAAAGTCTGTTTATTTTTTTTGTATTGAATTGTGAATTATTACAAATTCTGAATAATGAAATTAATAAAATTTTTAAACCCATGTAGTCTCAGATTTTAAACAAATCAATTAAAAATAAAACATTGTTTAAATAAATAGTTTTAAATAACAAAAATACTATATCTATTGTTATTAATGAAACTTTTTTGAGATTTAGCCCAAATTTATTTTCAGTTTACATGTTTTTTTTCATTTTTTTTCATTAAACTCTTGTGTTAGGCTAAATTTGAATATAGCTTTTTAAGTAAACCCATTATCATCCCAAGTTACAACTCACGTAATCAAATACCAAACATATAAATTGTTTTAAAAAATTTCAAATTTTTTGGAGTGTTGCATTTTGAAAAATTCAAAATTTTAATTTTAAAATTTAATTTTTTTAATCTTAACCCCTACGGTGTTTGTTGTACATCAAATAAAAAAGCATAAAAAATACTACAAAAAGATACCTTTCCCATCTCTCTATCTTAATTAGGGGAGCTGCAATCATAATTTAAAAACATATCAATCTTCTGATTTTGGGGTGTTTTTGGACATTTTATATAGCTGTATTTTCAAAACCGGTGGCTATATGACGATGAAATTTGATATTTTTCTTAATCTATACAGAGGCCACCTATGTACCAAATTTCATTAAAATCTGAGATGGTGAGAAAAAAATGCCTTCAAATTGTTTTGAGTTGATACGGAATCACTCTTCAAATCTTTTACTTTGCATATTACATTGAAAACAAACGTTTCCATAACGTAGCAAAACCGTTTAAACGACGTTTCCATAACGTAGCAAAACCCTTTTAGTAACGTTTGTGCTCCCTAAGAGGGACGTACGGTAATGCTTATCTTAAAGCTGCCATGATAATCTGTTGTATACAGTCTTGTTACCTAGTCTACAAAAATTTGGGGGTAAATAAATGAAGTTCTTAGATAACCTAAAAAATCATTTTCATCATATCATAAAATATCATTTTCATCATATGAAGGCCCCTTCACAAAACTTTTCTTGTTCCTAATAGTTATTTTACTATCACTTATTTTTGTTGAAGCTTTATAAGGGATGACTTTGTTAGGAAAGTAATGTTATAAAAAAGAAAGCATTTCTATCACAGTTACTAGTGCAACACAATCTCTCACCATTATACAGAGTGTCCAAGAATTATTAAACACATTACAAAATTATGTACAAAAAAAACCAACAACTATGAGCATTGTCTGTTTTTCTATGTCACATATTACTAACACGGTTCCTATATTTTTGTATTGCAGAATTGTTACTCCCAGAATCCGATAGATGGCGCTAGGTGTGGCCTGATGAGGAATTTATGAGAAATGCGCAATCAGTAGTCATGTCATCCATACAGCAGAAGGCGATGTGTGTGTTATGGTTTGCGGAATTAAAGTCTGTCATTAAAGTTAAAAGACGGTACCGTTTAGAGTATGGTTGTAATCCTCCGTCAAAAAATTCAACTAAGTGGTGAATGAAACAGTTTAAAGAAACTGGCAATGTGGAACATCGTGGAGGAACCGGTAGGCCTAGCATCAGAGGTGAGATGGTTGACCAAGCTATGAAAGTTTCCGACGAAGCCCCAGGAAATCCGTTCATAAAGCAAGCAGAGAACTGTGCATTCCAAAATAGACAGTTCACGATATCTTGCACAAGAAATTAGTTTCATGCTTATAAAATTCAAATAGTGCAAAAGATGCATGCAAATAATCACACTCTGCAATACGATTTTGCTGTGGATATGCTGAATCAAGTGGAAAACGATAAAAACTTTCTCAGTACTGTAATTTTTAGTGATTAATCCACATTTCATGTATGAGGTATTGTTTCACTTCGTAAACTATGTTTTGTTTGGATATGGGGAAGTGAACAGCCTCATGCTGCTATTGAACTGGAACGTGATTCTCCAAAAGTTAATGTGTGGTGCGCCCTATAAAAAAGAGAAGTGATTGGCCCTTTCTTCTGTGAAAAAACCATAAATGGTGACATTTACTTGGATATGTTAGAAAATTTCCCAATACCCCAGATCAAAAGATATGACGTCGTTTTCCAACAAGACTGCGTGCCTTCGCATTGGTCAATGTGTGTACGTAAGTGCCTAAATGAGCATTTCCCCAACAGATGGATTGGGCGTGGTGGTCCCATTCCGTAGCTCCTCGCTCCCCAGATCTAACTCCATTGGATTATTTCTTTTTTTTTTTTTTTTTTGATTGGAGGTTTAACGACCACCGTGAGCAACTCAATGGGCTATAAGCAGTCGCCCGTCCCTAATTTAGGGTCACTGGTTCCAGGGAAGGGAGAAAACCAATGCCGTAAGACAAACACAACAGCCATGCCTCACCGGGATTCGAACCCGGACCCCGTTCGGACGAATGATCAGAGGCCATCGCTTAGACCACTGCGCCACCGGGGCGGCTTGGATTATTTCATGTGGGGTTATGTGAAGGATCGTGCCTATCAGACGCCTTGTACTGATTTGCAGGAACTGAAGCAGCATATCACAGCTGCTATTAATTCCATATCTTCTCAGATGCTTGGCAATACATGGCATGAAATCGAGTATCGCTTGGACGTACTACGAGCAACCAAGGGATCTTACATCGAAATTTATTAACATGTGTAGTTACATTGTAAGTTAGTACAGTCAGTTTCTTTCTATCTGTTTAATGTTTTGTTTTACATAATTTTGTACTGTGTCCAATAATTCTCAGACACCCTGTATATTTATTGTTCACAAGGTATACGACTTCACAAACTATGTTTTGACTCAAGTCCATTTCACTGGCTTCGTTGTGGCTGTTGGAATTTTCTTGAAAATTCAGTTGCTCATATTTAACTGAACATAAAGTAGACATTTTAATACCACTAACATCTAAGTTATTGCAACATAAAACTGAGTCAGTTGTGTTGTTCATTTACGAGTTTTTCGGACACATCTGAAATTTAGCTGATAGATTATTAGAAATGTGAGGTGAAATAATGCTGGGAGATAAATCAAGTAGTACTTTCACAGCTTTGTTTTTAATTTTTCTTTTAAGTGTAGCTAAAGGCTATCTGTGTTCCTGCTGCAGATCTGTGTATTTATATCTCAGTTTACATTTCTTTATCATTTTTTCTGTATTTTTACAGAGGAGCCTTTTATTTTGGTATGTTAGTTGCTTTGTATTTTTTCAACCCATGTGTATTTGGTTCTTAATCTTTTTTTTTTCACTAGTTTGCGAATTTAGACTTAATTTTTGGTTATAATTGTCTTAGTATTTGAGGAAGTTTGCTTAGTGTAATGTCCCTAGTTTATATCTTGTGCTTAGAAATTGCAATTTTTAGTTTCCGCTTGAGGGTCCTATTGTGTAACAAACAGTACGTAGCATATAAATAATTGTAAGAATCAATTGATTATGCATGTTGAAACACCTTTTTCAAAAATTTGTATGCAAATAAGATATGAAAACAGCCACCCAATCTAGTTTGTTCTGTCTTGGGTTAAATTCTGTTGCTACTCATTCATATATACTCATTTCACGAGTAACCCTTTACATTGTTTGGCCAACCAGAAAAAAATATTTTCTTCTATTAGTTGTTCATTAATGCCATTTGTTGTTGTACTGTGCTCTTCTCTCTATTTCTGTACATAACATTAACTTCAAGTTCCTAAAATGTATAAGTTCTTTTTCTGTTTCAATTCAAAGGTGGTCACAAAAAGTTATAATGAAACAAATGAACAATTCATGCATTCATTTCATTATTTTCATAGGCTTCAAACTCAATTCATGTATTCTGAATCATAAGAAAATATATATATATATACAGTACTCACAAAAAGTTTGGGATATTATGGTTTCAAAAGGGAAACATGGTGATATGCATATTTAGTGACTACAGGAGATAGGTTATCAGCATAAATTAGCATCATGATGACACATCATGTGGTGTGTGTGTGTGTGTGTGTGTGTGTGTGTGTGCAAGCTCCGATAAAAGTAGCTTCCGAGAAGTAGAAAACAGGTCGTCTCACTGCTTGGACTACAAGTTTGCTGAATGCATTTCCTTCAGAGTAGGATTAACTTGAAAAGATGTCCAGACGACGTTTAAGTATTGACATCAGAAATAGGGCTGTTGACATGTTACATGCAGGTGTACGGCAGATTGATGCAGTTGCTGCTTTAGGAGTTTTGCAAGCTAGCTACACACAAAATTTCTACCGAATGGAAATGCTGCAGATCAAGCAGGATTTTTACCCCCCAATAAACAGGTGTGTGTGTGGGGGGGGGGTACTTAAAAAAACCAAAAAACACCCACTGCAAACGGTTATTTTTTTTTTTTTTCCAAAGAAACACATGATTTCTTTTCTGGTTAATGCTTTTGTACGTTATGTTTTTGCTCCAAGTAATTCCCAAATATATTTTATGACTTCAATACTTGGGCTGTAGAGATAGAATATTTTAAATAAGCAATGTTTATTCACAATTAAATATTTTATTTTAAGATTTTAAATCTACTGTAGTTTCACTGAGCATTTGGCTTGGCTTCATTAGGACAAATGGAGTGCAAACGTTCAAATCATCGTGACATCATCAGCATTCTGACAGTCACTGCTTTTGGCAAGTTGTTTCCACGTGTTTGAAAGAAATCTAGTAGATGTCATGTCGTTGACAAGCCATGAGCAGCTGCACTAGATGTGGAAAGCTTCTAATATATTAAGCTTGATAGTCAAATCAGGTTTATCAATAAGCGTAGCATTTAAAAAAAAATCTGGTTATTTTCATGACAATGTTGGGCTATAGACGACTTTTTCAGTTCCATACGTAAGTCATGTGTTCCTTCACATGAAAACTTAAAAGCCCTACGGATCTGTCCTATACATGAAAGTCCACATTCACAAGCGATGTGATAAATTCCCCAGTTATGTCTTCAACGTAGTCTTTTGATCTATAAAAATTTGCCTTGTTTATAGATCTCAAAATAACTTTGAAATTTAAACATTTGAAAGTTCCTAAATTTCTGGACAGCTTTGTCTACAACAAAAGGACAATCTATATCCTGTGTGTGCCACAATTTCTTTAAAAAAAAATCAAACTTTTTTTTATTTTTTTGCTTTTGTGTTTACTGACCATGGTGAGCAACTCAATGGGCTATAAGCAGTCACCTGTCCCTAATTTAGGGTCACTGGTTCCAGAGAAGGAAGTGACCCAGTGCCGTAAGACAAACACAACATCCATGCCTCACCGGGATTCGAACCCAACCCACTTGGAAGAACCGAACAGTCATAAGCCAGTGCTTAGACCACTGCGGCGACAAAAATCTAGCTTTTTCTGCAAGGAATCCTCTGTAATGCATAGATGTACTGCACGATATACTTGGGTAGGAAACACCAATTTGTTTCCATGACTTTTCTTTATGACTTGTCAACAACATGACACCTACTCGATTTCTTTCAATTGCATGGAGACAATTCACCAAAATCCATGATCATCAACTACCTGATGATGTCACATATGAATGTTTATGCTCCTTTTGTCCTGATGAAGCCGAGCTAAAGGCTTAACAAAACTATAAATCTTAAAATAAATTATTTAATTGTGAATAAATGTTGCTTATTTATTCTATAATTTCACACATGGTTTAATCCTTTAATTCCACTAATATTATATTTACCAACTTGGTTTACTTTCACAGGGTGATCCAGTTGTACTCTACAGAGAGATCTACTAGTAGGAGGGGAAATACTGATCTGAGGGATATAAGCTCAAGTTTTAAAGCTACAGGAGGTTGTACTTAATTTACACTCACCTGTGTTTTGCATAACATCCCTAACTTTCCTAACTAGAGCCATGAATAACCAAACCTGAGTAAAATTTAAAAAGAAAAAAAATCATTTATGCAATTTCTTTATATAATTCAACTGTTTTGAATGCCCTATTATTTCTTAATGTAAATCACATTCAAAAGTTTGCCCTAATTAGTGCTGGTAAATTATGCTCATAAAATTTTATTATGATATACCCCCAAATTTTAATTTATCTTTATAAATATTAAGAATCAAGCAAGAAGAAACAAAAAGGGAAGTAAACACTGAAAAACAAGTTACTAGTAAAGTGAAAAGCCAAAATGAGCACAAAGCTGCAGTTACAATTAACTGGAATGAAAATTTAAAAAAAAAAGGAAGAGAAAAAAAGCTAAACCACTGATGAAACCTATTGAAAGTGCTGTCATCATGGCATTCAACTTTTTCTGTTGTTTTTTTTTTCCGACAGCCAGAAAGACTCCTTTGATCCCCCCCCGATCTTTTTTTTTTTTTTTTTTTTTTTGCAGTATGGACCCAAACACTGCAAATAGCTCTAATCTCAACTTCGCATGCTCAGTAGATATGTCACTAACTCACTATTATATGCTATGCTACAAATAAATAGTCCAATATAATAATGATAATTTTACTCACAAAATGACTGAATCATACATAGTTGTTTGTGTTATTTACATGAAACTTTCATGTCTGGCTTTACTTTGCAAATACCTCTTCTTTGCTTCAGAAATTTTTTTGTGCAATATCGTTTTCAATAGACATGATGGATAAAGCTGATAGCTGTTCCTGCATCGTCGTAGATCTCAAATAAGTCTTTATCAGCTTTAATTTATTAAAACTTCTTTTCCTGCTTTCTACAGACAGGAATTGCAATATTCGAAAGCAAATCCTACTGTTGGGATAACAATGAACCATATCATACTGGAATATGAAGTTTAGAGCTTCTATTGTAGTAGCTGAGCTGCATTTGCTCATAAGTGCTTGCAAATGCCTCAGCTCTTCAAACAGTTGCTCCCCATCAATATCTTTTTCTTCACTGTCAGCATCCTTAAGGAATTTTTCTAACTGAATACACTTTTCTTTTAAAGAATCCCCTGTCAGGCAATTTCTTCAAATTATAAAGGAAACCCGAAGCGTTGAAAAGTTTTTGCAACTGAGTAAATCTTTCCTGAATGGCAAACAATGCGCTATCAATGAGTGGATAGAAAACCATTGATTTATATATGGTTCGCAATCTGTAGGAGCTTTGTTGCAGTTTTCATATTAAAAAGTGTTTTTTTCCACTTTACCCTAGGCTGTGGGAATTTGGGATTTATTTCCAAGATGTACATAACAATAAGGCTTGTCACTCAAGCCTTATTGTTATACACTGAGTTGCCACTTTATTATGACCACCCCCTCAGTACTTCGTTGGGCCACCTTTTGCCTTTAATACTGCGTCGATGTAGATTCTTCGTGGCATGGACTCCACGAGATGTTGCTAGGTGGTTTTTGGAATCTAAGACCATGCTTGATGAATAGCACTTTCCAGGAGTGTGAAATTGCAGGGTTGTGTATCCAGCTGTTTGATGGCTTGTTCAACTTCATCCCACAAATTCTCAATGGGGTTGAGATCTGGAGATTGTGGGGGCCACCTAAGCAAAGTAAACTAACCGCCATTTTCCTGAAACCAATCCTGTACAATACGAGCACTATGGCAAGACGCATTATCTCGTTGAAAGTAGCCATCGCCATTGGGATAAACCATCCACATGACAGGATGCACTTGGTCTGCAACGATGTTTAGATATGATGTACCAGTCAGACGTTGATCAACACGAATTAAATCATGCCAGAAAAACATTCCCCAAACCATAACGTTGCCTCCACCAGCTTGAAGGGTTGTAGCAATGCATTTGGGGTCCATGCTTTCGTGCTGTTTCCGCCAAATTTTCACTCGGCCATAGGCATGGTGCAACTGAAAACGTGATTCATCGGACCAAATAATTTTTTTCCAATTATCGACTGTCCAATCCTTATGCTCCTGTGCGAAGTGGAGACATTTTCTCTTGTTAACTGCAGACAGCAAAGGTGTTCGAACAGGCCTCCTTCTGCCATATCCCATCCGTGCCGTGTACGGCGAACAGTGCGTGCACAGATCATTTGAGGGATCCTTGATTAAGATAGTCTGTAATTGCTGCACTGTTGCCTATTACCAGTCTGGACACTCAGGTCCGCCCGAGCAGTCACTAGTCGATTACGACCACACGTTGCACGTAGAGACCCAGTTTTTTGGCTGACAGTCCAGTCTTTAAACACTTTAACAACAGTGGCTCTGGAACATTTCATGAATGCGGCGGTTTCAGTGATACTCGCTCCATGGTTCCAAGCTCTTACAATCGTCCCACGTTGAAAGTCCGTCAAATTGCATTTTTTACCCATCTCGTCACCCAAAAATCACTTCTACTACTGTCGCAAGCACTAAGCTTTCCCTTTTTATACTAGCCTCACCCTCTGGCGGCAACAGCGTGCAGCCATAGCTCATTTGCTTAAAACTGTCAGGTAGTCATAATAAAGTGGCCACTCAGTGTATATAAAAATGTCAACAAACATCAGGAACGAACAAAAAAAAAAAAAAAGAAAAAGGTTCATTTTTTCCCCCTGAAAACCCAAATGCGTAAAAAAGCAGCAGAGAAGAATTCTCAGGAAAAAAAACGCACAAGAATTGAAAATGCTTCTTGTTGTTGGTGGTATATATATAGGAACTCTGCATGTGCCAGAGAAACAACAAAGGAGTATTCAGCTTTCATTTTTGTGGCAAATACAGACTAGCTCATAAAAGAAAAAGAAAAAAGTTAGCGGATAATTTTACTATGTAAGAAAATTTATGGGCATCCCTTCCATTTGGTGGCTGCCTACCTGGCCGGTAAATATGTATATTAGCGTCCTAAATTATTTTGTCGGAAAAATGTCAGTACCTAGAAAAAGTGTGACGTAAAGATTTTAGAGTACGGAAATTAATGGCAAATGGTGCAGAAATTTCATATTTTAAATGTGTTTTAAAGATTTTCTATCGTAATATTGAACTGTGAGTGTGATGCTGTGAAGAGACGCTGCGGTAGGCCTAATGCATCACCAGAGGTGCATTCAAATAAAATGTGACTGCATACACAACCATTGAAACAGAAAACTTGCTGCAAACCCGCAAATCACAATAACAATGGAACGAGATAATTTAAAGAAAAATTAATATAACAGTAAATAATTATTAGAACATTACAGATTCCAGAGAGGGCAAAAGGACATTATGACTGAATCCGCAAAAATGTGTGTAAATTGGACCTTAAGGCCAAAACTTAAAAATTTTTGGACTATGAACCTCATAAAAACAAGAGACTAATTTTTATATCAAGAAAAGCAGTTCTGTTAATGAACCTTCAAAAATTATACATAGCATCTTTAACAACTTAATTCAAAAATAGTACTTATAAAATATATAAGGAAAATATTTTATGTTAATAACTGGCAACTGCAAGAGTAACCTGGCAATAAAATAAAAAAAATCTTTCTGTGTAAATGAAACTTTTGTTACAGTTCCTATATATTGAGAACAGGCCTTGATAAAATCAAGAGGCCAGAAACTTCTGCAAAAACAAAATAACTCTATCGGAAGATGTGAAAAATAGTTTAACATTCTCATGTTAAGATAGAATTAAATATATTAATCTTAGTAAAACCTTAAGTGTTTTAATTGCTGTAATAACATTTTTATTTTTTTAATCTACAAGCAAAAACTATCTGCAAAATCTGCTAATAATTTGCAAACTATCCACGTATGGTGTGCGCGTGTACGTCTATATTGTGTGACTCTGCGCATCGCTACGGTGATGATGTGAAGCTTTGCTTCATTGAAAGGAAGATTCGCTGCAGTGTTTAATTCACGCGCGGACGACTACAAGTCCAAGCGCGTATTTTGTTACCACGAGAGCGAGCCGTGTTATACTCATACGCTACACAATATAGTTCGTTCATGTTTTGTCATTGTTTTTAAAGTGATGTTGAGAAATTTTTCTTTCTTTCGCATATGATTCCTTGATTCAAAATAGAAAGTACTAACATGCTTTTCTATGTTGTACAGGAAACTGGGGAACTATAACTTTCGGTTCTGGTTTGAACAGCTTCCATTCATAGCTGATTTGCTGTGTCACTGCACTTTTGGTTCTCCTGTGTGTTAATAACTTGTTCGCAGGTCAGTTTCTATCTTACTCATACATATCTTTTGCAAATCGAAGAGTTTTTTTCCCAGTTTTTCCTGCCAACAACATACAGGATACAACAAAATAAAGGGTGGATGCTGAGGACCTATTTTCTGTAGCGTATCACTACATTTATTGCTCTCCTGCCAACAACATAACCTCTTTCTCTTGTACTCTTCTGCCCATCATTTTGGTACAGCAAGAAACCTTCCTTTTAAAGGACCAAAGCTTCACATTCTTTGCCGGAGCAATACATTAGGCCTACAGCAGCTTCTCTTCACAGCGTCAGACTCACAGGTCAATATTACGAAAAAAAATATATCTTTAAAACACATTTAAAATATGCAATTTTTGCACCATTTGACATTAATTTCCATACACTAAAATCTGTACATCGCACTTTTTCCAGGTACTAAAATTTTTTCAACGAAATAATTTAGGATGCTAATCTACACATTTACCACCTGGCCTACCTACCCCTGGAACCGGCCCTGGCTGGAAAACCACAAGATCGAATCCTTACAGCTACCTCAGGTCTGACCTTAATACTACTGAGAAAATTTGAGAATCTATACAGCAACGTTTAGATAACCGCATTCCATACCCCAGTATACTGGCAGACCTCTGTAATGTGTTGACTAATATGGGACTAACTGCACCAAACACTAATCAATAATGTCACTGCAAGTATGCTTTGTAGGTGTCAAGACGTTCTTCGACACATAGGTAGTGTTACTGGATACTGAAATCCAGAGGTTTGGACATTCTCTGAATATACACTTTTGTCTATATTGTGGTACTACTTGTTGTGAGCAGAAATTGCCCATTGAATTGTTTTTGTAAACACACTCTGGCGTTTATGTTACGTGGCTTCACTTCATGCAATATCCCTAACTTTTTGTGACCAGTATATATATATACATACATACATTGCTGAAAAAAATGTGTACAATCAAACTGTGACAGTTTGTACGGCTTTTCTACACAGCGTAGCTATGTGATCCAGCCTTTAATCTGTTGCCCTTAACAATCTGATAATAGAAGAGATCCATAATTCAGAGAAAGGCTAATTAGGAAGCACTGGCCTAATCAGAAAAGTATTAATCCGACAGTGAATAGAAATATTGGTTTGTGGCTCTCTAATTTAATTACTTAGAAAAGATTATTCATTCAGAGAAATCTGAAGATACAGACTCAACTAGCAAATACAAAAATTGGTCTATTACTCTTGCCATTTGGGAACAAACAGCTACAAAATTCAAAGTGAACATTCAATTCAAAACCAGTAGCACCAAAAGTAAACAGCTATCAAGATGGTTTTGAAGCATTACAGAAACAAAGGAGCAATGATGTGTGTTCAAAAATAATATTGTTGAGAGAAAATTAATTCAAATTAGAAAAAAATCCTCATAAAACTATACTTCCAACCAAAGTAGTAGAATGTAAAAGTATGTGCGCACGCCGATAGTTTTCAAATTATTAGCAGATTTTGCCAATATGGGCACATTTGGACGTTTGTGGCCTCTAGATTTTATCAAGGCCTGTTTCTCAGTACATAGGAACTGTATCAAAAGTTTCCTTTACACAGAAGGAATTTAAATTTTATTACCAGGTTCCTCTTGCAGCAACTAGTTATTAAATTAAAATCTTTTCCTTAAGTAATTTGTAAGTCGACAGTAATTTTTTTTTTTTTTTTATTGGAGGTTTAACGACCACCGTGAGCAACTCAATGGGCTATAAGCAGTCGCCCGTCCCTAATTTAGGGTCACTGGTTCCAGGGAAGGGAGGGAGCCAGTGCTGTAATACAAACACAACATCCATGCCTCACCGGGATTCGAACCCGGACCCCGTTCGGAGAATGATCAGAGGCCATCGCTTAGACCACTGCGCCACCGGGGGCAGCACAGTAATTTTTGAACTAAGCTGTTGAAAATACTATTTATAATTTTTAAAGGTTCATTAATGGAACTGTTTTCTGGGTATAAAATGTTTCTTTTAATTCTCTTGTTTTTATGAGGTTCATAATCCAATATTTTGCCATAAAGGTCAATTTTACACACATTCAATTGTATTTTGCCGTCATCAGAATTTGTAATGTCCTAATAATTATTTTTTTATTGTTTCTTTAAATTATCTTATATTGTCATCGTGATATGCGGGTTTGCAGCAAGTTTTGTTTCAATGGTTGTGTTCACAGATACATTTTATTTTTATACAACTCTGCTTCCAACTTCTCCCACCCCATGCATTCCTGAAATTTGAACAAAAATTTAGTAAACTGTAACTGGAAAAGCAAAGCAACTGGCCACCTTGCCTGTGACAGGTTCAATAGCATTCCTCTGCTTCACTATTTGATAGGCACAACTCTGATATGTGGAAGGGGAGATGGGCACATTTGAATATAAGTGTGTACTCCCACAGTCTAACAAATGTTGCATTGGATATTTGTATATGCTAATGAACCTTCAAAGATTTTGTTGTTGTTTTGCCTTGTTTGGCGTTTAACGATAAAAATCAGCAACTCGTAATGCTATGAGAAGTAGGTTAGAATAAGATATCTGAAGATGCTCTCATTAATAGAGCAGTACCATTTTACGTGCAGCATGTAACCGCAAGCGACGGCCATCAAAGTGTGGGAAAGCTAAGGTAACTAAAAATCCCGAATTTTTGAGGATAGGCTAAGGCGCTGGCCTCTGATCATTCGTCCGTAAGGGGTCCGGGTTCGAATCCCGGTCAGGCATGGATGTTGTGTTTGTCTTACGGCACTGGCTCTCTCCCTTCCCTGGAACCAGTGACCCTAAATTAGGGACGGGCGACTGCTTATAGCCCATTGAGTTGCTCACGGTGGTCGTTAAACCTCCAATCAAAAAAAAAAAAGAAAAATTTGGCAGCGCTAGTGGTGCATTGCCCTAGTTCTGGCTACTGACCATTCGTACAAGTGGGTACAGGTTCGAGTCCCGAATGAGGCATGGGTGGTGTGTTTGTTTTACAGCACTTGCTCTCTGTCTCTCTCTCTTCCCTAGAACGAATGTCTCCAAATTAGAGACAGGTGACTGCTTAGAGTTGCTCGTAATGGTCGTTAAACCCAGAAAGAAGAAAAAAAAAAACAGTGAAAATTTGTTTTCACAAGAAGCATGTTGGAAAATTAGTACAGCCGCTGGTAGCGCAGTGGTCTAAGCGATGGCTTCTGATCATTCGTCCGAAAGGGGTCCGGGTTCTAATCCCGGTGAGACATGGATGTTGTGTTTGTCTTACGGCACTGGCTCTCTCCTTCCCTGGAACCAGTGACCCTAAATTAGAAACGGACGACTGCTTATAGCCCATTGAGTTGCTCACGGTGGTCGTTAAACCTGCAATAAAAAAAAAAAAAAAGTCGCAACTCCTACCACAATGAGCAACTCAGTGGGCTATAAGCAGTCGCCCGTCCCTAATTTAACGTCATTGGTTCCAGGGAAGGGAGAGATCCAGTGCTGTAAGACAAACACAACATCCATGCCTCACTGGGATTCGGAACCGGACCCATCTCGGACGAATGCTCAGAAGCCATCGCTTATACCACTGCGCCACCGGGGCGGCCCATCAGTTTTAAGGTGACCAGATATTGGAACACTGATTTGAGGACAAAATGGCAGGGTGTCCCCCCAAATCAGCAGATCATTTGAGAACACATACATACTTAAAATAAGTACGCAAATCTTTTTGTCACAAAACTGTATTGTTTCTGTAAGTGTGATATTACACATGAAAAGTTATGTCTTATATGGATATATCTTGTAGAATGTTGGTAATTTGTACTGACAAAGCAGAGCTATGATGGCTAGAACATATTAGCAAAAGTAAAATGCTTTACGTTAGGTATATATGCTGAATTAAAATCAATGTGTAACCTAATGAACGAATCGCATGGTGAATTTTTCATTTTGCCAAAGTTTTTTTTAAAGGAACTCAGAACAAGTACAGTCGAAATTCAACCTCACCAGTGCACTTAGTGCTGACCATTGAGCATTCGTACAAGTTGGTACGAGTACGAGTCCCGAATGAGGCATGGGTTGTATGTTTGTCTTACAGCATTTGCTCTGTCTTTTTCCTAGAACGAAAGCCCCCCAAATTAAGGGCAGGCGACTGCTCATAGTCTTTCGAGTTGCTCACGGTGGCCGTTAGACTCCGAAAAAGGAAAAAAAAACCAATCAAAATTTGTTTTCACAAGAAGCATGTTGGAAAATTAGTACAACGAAAATTATTTTTAAGAACATTTTTCATTAGAAATCTAAGGTGCTAATCAGGAAGTTTAAATTCGAGGACATTTGAGAACAAACATCAAAATTTGAGAACAGTTTGCGTTCCCAAAGGCATGAGACATTTTTGGGGAAAGTAAAGTAAATTCGAGGCCTATCCTCAAAAATTCGGGATTTTTAGTTACCTTAGCTTTCCCACACTTTGATGGCCGTCGCTTGCGGTTACATGCTGCACGTAAAATGGTACTGCTCTATTAATGAGAGAATCTTCAGATATCTTATTCTAACCTACTTCTCATAGCATTACGAGTTGCTTATTTTTATCGTTAAACCCCAAACAAGGCAAAACAACAACAAAATCTTTGAAGGTTCATTAGCATGGCGGGCAGGCAAAACTGCTTGGGCTTATCCTTTTTCCCTGATCCTTTTTTCTTCCCAAGTTATCCCTATATTTCTAAAGTTATGGTGTCATTGTTTGAGATAGGTTTCTGGGTTTAAAATACGAAATTTAAAAATTGAATATCTAACTAACCTTTTTACAAAATCAGTAAACTCTGAAGCAACCTTTATATACTCGAGATGGGCTATAAGCAGGCGCCCATGTCAAATTTAGAGTCACTGGTTCCAGGGAAGCCCGTGTCGTAAGACAAAAACAACATCCATGCCTCACCGGGATCCGAACACAGACCCATCTTGGAGGAAGGGTTTAGGATTCAATTACATCTTTCATTGAATCGTTTGTGACTTTTATGCACGTAAAAAAATTCAAGTGGGTCTTTTTTCAAAGTTTCAGTTTTATTTCTGTGCTTCCATGCAATTAGTTGAGTCTTTTTTCGAAGTTTTAGCTTCATTTGGATGTTTCCATAGTAGTAGTGGACTCTGGTTTTTAAATTAAGAAATAACTTGAATGTTTTAACGGAATTGGTTGACTCTTTATATAATCAGACAGAAGTCGTTCTTTCCACGTTTATAAGTGCGTTACGGAAAAATTCTCATCAGTCACCACCGGGAATCGAACCCAGGGTCTTCCAGTATTGTTAAGGTGACCAGATATCGGGACACCGATTTGAGGACAAAAGGGCGTGGCGTCCCCAAATCTGTAGTTCATTTGGGGACACATACGTACTCAAAATAAATATGCAAATCTTTTTGTCCCAAAACTGCATTGCTTTAATAAGTGTGATATTACATATGAAAATGTATGTATGGGCCGCCCCGTTGGCGCAGTGGTCTAAGGTGCTGGCCTGTGATCATTCGTCCGTAAGGGGTCCGGGTTCGAATCCCGGTCAGGCATGGATGTTGTGTTTGTCTTACGGCACTGGCTCTCTCCCTTCCCTGGAACCAGTGACCCTAAATTAGGGACGGGCGACTGCTTATAGCCCATTGAGTTGCTCACGGTGGTCGTTAAACCTCCAATCAAAAAAAAAAAAAAAAAAAAAAAATGTATGTCTTAAAAGGATATATCTTGTAGAATGTTGGTAATTTGTATTGATAAAGTAGAATTATAAGGACGAGAACATATTAGCAAAAGTGAAATGCTTTACCTTAGGTACATGCGCTGAATTAAAATTAGGCAGCACACCATATAGTTATTGCATGGCGAATTTTTCATTTTTGCCAAAGTTTTTGGAGAAACTGAGAACAAGTACAGTCGAAATTTGACAGCGCCGCTCCGGTGGCGCAGTGGTCTAAGGCGCTGGCCTCTGATCATTCGTCCGTAAGGGTTTCGGGTTCGAATCCCGGTCAGGCATGGATGTTGTGTTTGTCTTACGGCACTGGCTCTCTCCCTTCTCTGGAACCAGTGACCCTAAATTAGGGACGGGCGACTGCTTATAGCCCATTGAGTTGCTCACGGTGGTCGTTAAACCTCCAATCAAAAAAAAAAAAAAAAAAAAAAAAAATTTGACAGCGCTAGTGGTGCATTGCCCTAGTTCTGGCTACTGACCATTCGTACAAGTGGGTACAGAATCGAGTCCCGAATGAGGCATGGGTGGTGTGTTTGTTTTACAGCACTTGCTCTCTGTCTCTCTCTCTTCTCTAGAACGAATGCCTCCAAATTAGAGACAGGTGACTGCTTATAGTCCTTAGAGTTGCTCGTAATGGTCGTTAAACCCAGAAAGAAGAAAAAAAAAAAGTGAAAATTTGTTTTCACAAGAAGCATGTTGGAAAATTGGTACAGGTGGCGCAGTGGTCTAAGCGATGGCTTCTGATCATTCGTCCGAAACGGGTCCGGGTTCGAATCCCGGTGAGGCATGGATGTTGTGTTTGTCTTATGGCACTGGCTCTCTTCCTTCCCTGGAACCAGTGACCCTAAATTAGGGCGGGCGACTACTTATATCCCATTGAGTTGCTCACGGTGGTCGTTAAACCTCCAATCAAAAAAAAAAAAAAAATTAGCACAACGGAAACTACTTTTAAGAACATTTTTCATTGGAAATCTAAAGGGTTAATAAAGAAATGTGAATTCGAGGACATTTGGGGACAAACATTAAAATTTGAGGACAATTTGCGTCCCCAAAGGCTTCAGACGTTTTTGGGCACAGTAAACTAAATTGGAAGACTGTCCTCAAGAATTGGGGACGTCTGGTCAGCTTAAGTATTGTGTGTAATACTGACTCTTTATGATAGGTGCAGAGTCGTAAGAATCCCTAATTATGTTTTAGAGAGTCAACTGACTCTTTATTACGACGTTTTTGAATCTGGCAACGTTGTTCTAGTAAAGCAAGTGTTAGTACCAACCTGACGACATTTTGAGCGACGTTGTATTGTGGTTGTTGATTGTTGAGTGATGCAAGTGTTTTGAATATAATCGTTCAACTGTCAGTAAGTGTGTTTTCCATGAATTTGCAAAACTTTTATCTCTTTTGTTTTGTTATTATTTTTTTAATGATTACGTCACGGTGGGCATATTTGTGTGTTATTGTGCTTAAGCCTAATATTTCGCGGCAGTTAAATTTCATACATAGAAAATGGTAATTTAACGTGCTGTGCATTTGAAGCTTTTGTTGAGATTTCCAGTTAGCATGCTGAAGAATTGTAAAAGTAGCAGTTTTTTTTTAATCCCTAGCGTCGCTGTAGACATGTACAATTATTACAAATATTATAGTTACAGCTACTTCGAAGCTGATGGCATTTTTTCTAATTTTGAGGTCTGCTGGTCTGAAACCTGTTACGGTTAAGTTACTCACGGGTGCTTGAAAATTTTACCATAAATGCGAAAATCGTCTGTTTTTTTCTGTGTGTGTCTGTTTTAAATAATTTTTACGTAACTTTAATTGTATTCGTAACACTTGGCGAGGTATTTTTACAGGTTTTGTAGAGCAGTAAGTAAAAGTTTCGTATTTCTGACTACGAGTATTCCGATGCACTTTTATTCCGCCCAATATTCAGCAGCTTTAGGTTTCTCGTGTTGATTTTATGATTTCGTATGGCATTTTGATATTTACGACGATTTTTGAGTGGGGGAAAAAAAAGTTATTTTCGGCGTCTTTGTGACAGACTGTTCAGTCGTTTGCCATCACTCTTCCCATTCAATAAAATGTACGAAAGTGCTAAATTTTAGAAGCCTATATGCAGAACTTGCTAATGATGAGGCAATGAACGTGAACTGGTGTGAAAGAAATTGCCTGTTACAAAGATGATGAAGGAAGACTTTGTTGAAGCTTCATTGTAAATATGTTTGTTACTGCAGTAATTAAGGACAGGTGCCTGTGAACTGTCTAAATGCTCGCAGTTGTCTTTCAATGCATATTGGGGTTATTTTTATGAATTTATGCTTGTATATTTACATTTTACAGAAAGTGCACAGATTGTAGCTTGTTTTAATGCTTATAAATATATGTTGTGGCATGTAGCATAATTTTACTATAAGACCTGTTTGTTTTCTGGTTTAACCCGGAATTCCAGATTCTTGCCACATTCTAAATGCAGGTTTTTATGTTTTACAAACTTTTGAGAATCCTCAGTTATTTGTGCAAGTGCTACAAAGAGATATTTAGAAGTGCTTTTCATGTTCTGTTTGATTGAAAGGTCACAGCAGTTCCCTGGGAGGGTGGTGAATATAGCTGATTTGTGAGACATTGTTTCAAAACAGTTAGTCATGCTGAAAAATTGTTTTTTTTTTCCCTCTCATATTGGAAGCTACATCTGTATCAAACAATTTAGTTATATCAGATTCAGTGAATTTAATATTACATTTAGAACTGAATGGAAACAACAATAGCACTTCCAGAGCTGATCTTCATAAATTGCCCCAAAAATAAGAAGTGCGAAATTAGACTTCAAAAATACAATTTTTAAAGGATTTGTAACATGCTGAAAAGAAAAATTGCTACAGAAAAAAGGTGAGAAGTTAAACTACTGGCACCAGCCACTATTTGTTGCACAACTAAATATTAGTGTAATGTACTAAACAGGCTCATCCCTTGAAGTTTATGAGGTTTTGTTTCACCTCACAAAACACCCTTGTATTGTGTTAGATGATGTGAATAAAGTGTAGCTACAATGGCAATCTATAGGTATACCCAAACTTCAGCATGGAATTAAAATTTTTGCATGGAGTAGAACCTTTGCAACAAGACAGCCTGAAGAAGAGTTTTCTCCGAAAATTTGCTATTAATGAAAAAAATTCCTAGTAAATTCCCATAAGTTGCTTTAGATTATTAATTCAATTAAACTAGGAAGCCATTTCTCAACATGAGCTTTATTCAAAGAAAAATATAGTTTTATCTGAGCAGAAACATGCTTTTAACATAATGGAAAAATGTATCTCTTTCCTTGGTTCTGGTATATTGCAGTGTTTTTAGCGTATGCAGGGTTCCCACGAGCCGCCCCGGTGGCGCAGTGATCTGAGCGCTGGCTTATATGACCATTTGTCTGTGAAGGGTCCGGGTTCGACTCCTGGTGTAGTATGGGTGTTGTGTTTGTCTTACAGCGCTGGTTCTCTCCCTTCCCTGGGACCAGTGACTATATTAGGGACAGGCGACTGCTTATAGCCCATTGAGTTGCTCATGGTGGTTGTTAAATCCCCAATAATAAAAAAAAAAAAGGTTCCCACATTCCCTATAAATCCTTAAAAGTCCTTAATTTTTTTCAGATATTTTTCAAAGTGCTTAAAAAGTACTGGTCGGAAGAGGTGGAAGTTACCATGTGCATACAACTTCTGCTTGGCTGTGTTGATCATGCCATGTGATGTTGGCAGAAAGCCTGTGGGAGAGCAGGAGCTCTCGTCAGTGACTCATGGCAGTTTACTTTAGTTTTACAATTCAAGCAGTGAAATAATTATGTGCGATATCCAAATCTAGATCTTGTAACTTTAACTAGAGTTGTTTTATGATTTACATTCCCTTTGTTGCGTATGTGATTCTCTCATGAAGACTGATTTGACCAGCAGAACTGTCTTTTAAATTGCATAAATTCTAATTTATTACATTCACAAACTTGAATTATATGCAACAATATTGCAAGTTTCATCAACAGACTTTAGTTTGTATAGTTAAGTCATGTGTAAAAGTAAATTTGTATATATGTTATTTTCATGTGTGCAATTTGTAAGGTCCTTAAAAAAAAAGTCTTTAAAAAGTGCTTATTTTTCAGGAGAAAATTAGTGGGAACCCTGCTATAGCTGAAAAGTGTGAAAATAGCAGCAAAATGCTGATTGACAGATGGAAATGTGACTATAAAACACTGTAAAATATCATTTAGGGATTTCTCCTGTTCAAATAGGTTGCTGGAATGCACACACATGTAGAATTGCTATGGCTGCTGTAGTGATTGAATGTGCAGTTGCCCCTCTGTATCCGCGGGACATTGGTTCTAGTCCAGGACAAGATGCCAAACTCCACGGATGCTCAATTCTTTTATATAGAAGTATCGTATTTGCATGTAACCCACGTACGTCCTCCCGTATACTTTGAATTATCTCTAGATTTCTTATAATACCTAATACAATGCAAATGATATGTAAATAGTTATGCTGTATTGTTTAGGGAATAATGACAAGAAAAAAAAGTACATGTTCAGTACAGACGCAACCATCGTAGGCCTAACTACACAGTACACATCAGCAACAATGTAACATTTTCTTTCATTCAGCACTTACCTATTGCTTTCATTTAATGACCTGAAAGAGAAATACATAGAATAAAACACAGAATATTTAAAATACATGTACGTATAGAACATATACTGTTATAAATTGAGATCTCTATAACCCTCGTATGATGATGACAATTTTTATATGGTGCCTACAAAGCCAATGTGGCGAGGCGACAAGATGTGTGGCACTGTAGGTGAGCGATAAGACATCAGGCTAACTTAAACCTTCTGGCAGGCAGTCAGAAGCTTCGGACTTGTGGTCAGAAGAATCATCTACGCCGAAAAAACCACGTTCCAATTGCAGACTTTGACGCTTTGGATGAGGCTCACTAATACTGTCAAGATCTGTACAGGTTGAGGGCCGAGGATCTTCAATGTTAAAGGTCAAGGCTTCACAACGGCAGATACTTTAGTTTGAAACATTGTTATAGGAAGCTGTTTCTTCTTTTTCTTTGTAACATTAAACAAATATTGCAGTAGTTGTAGGCATTTTGTTGTCCCTCGGGTTACATGGAGGCTTCGTTTCATCGAAGGATCATACTCAAGAATTATATCCTTTAACACTTGTGCCTGTTAAAAAACTGCTGCAAATTTTTCTAGAGTCCAAACGGATGGCTTTGCCTCCTAAAACTTCTGCTTCATCGGTACAGGATTTCAGCGGATGTTCGAGTTACTCATTAGTAAGGGATTCTCTATGCTCTTCTATGTGTTCCTCAACGTCATCCGCAATCATGCCAGAGGAACCTTCCCCACCGATTTCTCTTGCAAACTTCCCTAACTTCTCTTACCTCATTCCATAATGGCTTTCAAATGCATTGACTGTCTTGGGGTTTATGGTATCTACAGCCTCTGCAATTGTGAAGCTTTTCCATAAATCCATGATGCTGCTTCAAGGGCAGCACAAATCCTCCCGAAGGTGAGGCGTGTGTAAATAGCTTTAATGCACTTAATGATGCCTTAATCAAGTGGCCGATGAAGAGACGTAGTGTTAGAAAGCAAGAACATTAATTCCAAGTTCTCGTCAGCGGAGCAGAGAGATTGGGGATGTCCAAGAGCATTGTCAATTATGTGGAGGACCTTGTATGGCAGCTACTTCTCTTCGTATTTTTTCACTTCAGGAATGAAGCACTAGTGGAACCATTCCAAGAACAAGACGGTCATCATCCAAGCCTTTTTCTTGCATTGCCAGAACACAGGCAGGCAATTTTGTTCGGTAGACGAGGCCTGGCTTGATCATGTGACCTGCTGCATTGCCACACAGCACCACAGTAAGGTGATCTTTCCAGGCCTTGAACTCTGTGACCTGCTTGGCACTCTTATCGATGTAGGTACGATTAGGCATCTTCTTCTAGAACAAGCCAGTTTCATCACAATTAAAGACTTGTGGATGGTATCCTTTCTCTTCTATGAGTTTTTTGAGCTCTTCTGGGAACGCTGTGCTGCCTGCCTCTGCATCAGCTGATGCCAATTCTCCCATGATACGAAGTTCTTGAGGCTGTAGCCCTTTACATAGCTAGCCAGCCAGCCATCCCTTACTAGCCTTAAACTCCTTCCTCTCGCTTTCCTCAGCCTCTCTCGTGCTCATAGAGGCTCAGTTCTTTTTCGTGCATAATTTTGCCGTCAACAGGGATATGCTTCTGTGACATGTCCTCTACCCACACACTTAATGCATTCTCAGTCTTTGCAAACACTTATCACAAACCAGAAAGATCATTTTTGTCATTGTAAAGGCAGCACTAACACTTCCACGATTTTTATATTCCTTCTGCTGTATTGTGTAAATGCTCGATTCGTTCTCACCGGCGTTATTGCCCACTTCGGCAAGCGACATGCCACTGCTTCAAAAGATCTAATATTTTAATTTTCTTGTTGAGAGATAGCATTTTACTCTCCCTCTTAGCCTTTAAGGAGTTGCTTTGACTAAATTGATTTTTAGGAGCTATTTTTTCACAGAAACAAAGGGTGCACACAACACAAGTAGCGAACGAACAAGACGCGAGGTGAACAATGCTCGAACAACGTGTTGGTAAATTTTGGTAAATTGTGTTTTGCTTTCGCCTTTTTGCCAGAGATTTAGAGACCTGAACGCCACCGTCAGCAAGGTCAAGGGCGCATGTGGCGATCGGGTATACCACACACGTAAGAGGAGACGCTGTTTGTCTCTTTACCAAGGTGACATTTTTGTGCCAAGAACACTTCTTCCAACACTTCTCACAGAGAGAGTTGCTACTTGCTGATAGCAAGGCTGAAATGTGAATGGTCGACAACGATGTCTATAAAAAATGTTTTTCAAAGCTTATACATTTTTTTATTTTTTTTATTTGCTGCTTTACTTCAGAGGAATTGGTGCTCGGCAAATTCAAGTTTTACTTTTTGGAAATTTCTTGAAATTTTGTTTTTCAAATATTATCGGTCCGCAGTTGGTTGAATCTGCGAATACGGAGGGGCTGACTATTTTCAACTTTTGCAAAACCACTGGGCTACTATTATGGTTGTACTTAACCCCTTTCATCAGGCTTCTCACCTTTCAGCACCATGACCCTGGGCTTCTCTGATGATTTTCAACCACTGATCATTTTTAATTTGTGAGAACTTCAAAAATATTATGAGGACTTAAAATGTACGGCATTGCCTAGTTAGCTAGGAATTGGCCTTGAGTAAAAACCCTAATAAATCCAAGTACAGATGTAATCCAGCCATCTGAAGAAAGTTTTTACTTTGGGAACTGTGACCAGATCAAATGATTTCATATATAGTAGTGTTTAGGTATTTCTGTACATTTTCAGCTGGATTTGTTTTTTTTGTTGGATGAGATTCAATATGTAATATGGTTTTTGTTTCAAAACAATGATGAAAAAAAAAATCCAACTGTTCACTCTCGCTTGAATGTGACTTTGGAATGTTTTTTGTACCTACATTTTTCAGTGGTATTTTCAGTTGAAAGTCAACTGGTAATTATCATCAGGATTATTACTCTGAACAGATAACTGACTCACTATTTAGAAGTTTTGACAACACTGTATTTGCTTTCAGGGTCATCACCAGGTATAGTCACTGTCTAGAATGTCTTCCTCCAGATCAGATATCAACAATTGTTATCTATTGGGCTGTCAGAAAAGTCGGTACATATTTTAGCCATGTTTTGCAAAGGTCATTTATTGATAGAAAGAACAAAGATCAATTAACGATATAATGCCTGTTTTGTTTGATAACCTTTTGCCATCTTTCAGTGAGCTGCAGAATGCCTCATTCATAGAAGGACCTGTCTTTCGTGGCAAAAAACTGTACAAGGTACTGATTTACAGCCTCGTCTGAATTGAACGTTATACCACGCAAAGACTGTTAAAGAGAGCAAAACAAGTGAAAGTCTGACGGCGCAAGGTCAGGCGAGTATGCTGGGTGTAGCAACACATCCCACCCAAGCTCCAATAATTTTTGGCGGGTGAATCAAACTTGTGGCCCATTCCATCTCAATTCAGGCAGAGAATACCAACATGTGAATTGACCCCCTTAGATTTGTTCCAAAAAATTACAGTAGCTACTCCTACTACAGATATAAGATATTCCAAAGGGATTTGCTCCAAAAAATTTATATCACTTGCTGCCCCATTTTGAAATTTGGTGAAAAACGCGTTTTTTGAAAGGAATGTCAAAAACGGCATATTTTAAAAATGTTATTGCGTTTAAACTATTTGGGCGATTCAGTTCATTTTTGTTTTGTTTTGTAGCTAATGAATTGATTTTTAACTTGACATACTTTAAATATGCATGTTATAAATTAGTATATTATCAATTGGTGGGGGCAGACCTGTGTGTTTTTGCCTCGCAAATTTTGAACGTTTTTTTGAAAATGACACTTCTCCAGCATTTGCGGGTCGCAAATAGAAATGATACAAAAACATATACAATTGTTCTTTACAATGAAATTTTAAAGCCACCCTGATTTTTAAGCTCCACTGAACACTTTTATAAGTAAACTTGAGTTACTCATTTAGAAAAAAATAATGAAAAAAGAACAAAAAGAAAAACAAAAAATGTGGAAAACCGAGAACTCATTGAACTGTTTGTCTTTTTACAATTTTCTGATTTCTGTAACACTAAAACAAATAATCGCAAACAACTCCATGTTAGCTGAGATCTATAAACATTATACTAAAATAATTACAGAGTAAGTTTACATAAAGTTCAGACACTGCAGATCTGTTGGATCTGGTTCAGCTCCTTGGTATCGAAAATGTAGAGTCTAGCGGATTGTCCGCTGGGAGTGGGTTCCTTTACCTTTAGCACTACATTGTTTAATGGCACTGCACACACATCCCCTCTCTTTCCACATTCCTCTGGCCATTGGAACCCTTTAGCTGGGCCATGGGGATGCATAAACGACACAGTAATGTCTTCGAGCTCTAGAGATATGCTCTTTATCTGTCCCATCCACCAATAATCATTATATACACCCCCAACAAATTGACCTACTATGAAATCACTCAAAGAGTACCTGTTTTTTTTTTTTTTTTTTACTTGGCTTGTTATTTCTACTTTCTGCACATTATGTTTAATTGTTCTTGCCATATAAGCTTCATTATTTTGCACCAACCAATAATGCTGAGATTGTAATCCTACAACAGGTTTTCCCTGCACGGGGATAACTGGTTTTCCCTGCACGGGGATAACTGGTTTTCCAGTTATTTGGGGAGCTGCGCCCCCACGGCCCGAGCTGACCTTGCGACGGTTTTTTGCTTTCTTGTATTTGTGCTTTCACGTTTCCGCAGGGACAGCTGTTCATCCAGCTAATGGGGAGTAGCGACTCCACGGCCCCAGCCAACATGTTTTGTTTGATTTTTCCCATTACAACTTTGTGTTGCCACCACCTTGACAGCACCCGCCTCAGTTGTAGGTTGCTAAGGTTGTGATTATGCGCCAGCCCTTTCCTTTCCTCTTGCTTTCCTCTCCATTTCCTGTTTTTACTTTCTTCTCCACTACCTGTTCTTCTTTTCTTCTCCATTTTCTACTAGACTTGCTTCTCCATTTTCTGTTCCTCTCTTGTTTTTCCGGGCTGGTTTGCTAGACCTACCTGCACGTTTGCTGTGTGCGGTGACCCGTAAGGTGGAAAAGGGGAGGCTGAGGTTTCTGGTGGCCAGGTTGTTGTTGTCGCCAGTCGCCAACACTCCTCTTTGCCCCCTGCTTCACCCTAAACGGGCGGCTAGGAACTAACCCACTCCTAGTCAATCGGCTTGTTCTTTCGTACAACAGTGTAAGTTTGGGGATAGTGCGGGCATGCCGAAGGGGTGTTACCAAGACCTGGGAAAGTGTCGGTACTCGCTGAGCGCATGTCCGCACTATCAACATGCTATATCTGTTGCTTAACCCTAGAGTCGTGTCCTGCGTCTAATTGGGCATGCGGACCTCCGGCTCTGCCCTGTTGGGCTTGGTTGTGGGCGGGGAAATCGGCGGACGAACTTTTCACTTCTATTCATGGCTAACCAAAAAATTTCCCAAGAACTTCAAACAAAGCGGCCCATTGAGGAAGGGTCACCCTCCCAACAAGAAACCTACACCTGATTCTGCCAATGTTCGGTTCTTTTGCATCCACTCCTTGGACGCTTCAAACCCATTAAACACCAGAAGCCCCTTCTGGATAAATAAAGCATTGTAATCAATTGCCAGCTCTCCTAAGAGCGTTAAGAAGCTCCAATCTGGAGATCTTGTCGAGATGTCGAGTCCCAGATATGCTACAGTGCTTTTAAACACTACCTCTTTTTTAGATTGTCCAGTAAAAGTTACCCCTCACGGCTACCTCAATTCCTCACGAGGTGTTATCTCTTCTCAAGACCTTCTGGAGTGCAGTGACCAAGAACTTCTGGAGGAACTGAAAGACCAACAAGTGAGTGGAGTCCGGCGCATCCTATTTTGGCGAAATGGCCAATCTGTCCCATCTCGAAACATCATACTGACCTTTAACACCCCATCCCTGCCAACATCAATCAAGGCAGGGTATCTACACCTTGAAGTGCGCCCCTTCATACCAAGTCCTCTACGATGCTTCAAATGCCAAGCATATGGTCACTCCCAGCAGTCTTGCAGGAGCACTGCTTGGTGTGGGCTTTGTACAGCAACAGACCATACTTTGCAAGATTGCCATGCCGAAGCCAAGCTGTGCTTCAACTGCAAGGCATCTCATGCAGCATTATCGAGAGACTGTCCAAAGTGGAAAGAGGAAAAAGAGATCCAACGCATTAAGACCGTTGAAGGAATCTCCTACCCAGAGGCCAGAAGAAAGGTCGCTCCAAATCAATCAAATCGGCGATCTTATGCATCAGCGGTTGTTGCAAGGACTACAGTTGGTACACAGACTGATAGCCAAATCCCAGTGAATTGTCCCTACAAGCTAGACGACATCATAGCTGCTGGTCTGGCAGCACTGCAATCCCGAGCTAGGGACGTGAAAGCTCCAACAACCACTGTGCCTAAACCTGCTGCAACTAACACCAGCACCACCGGGACTTCAACAACCCCGGGAGGAAAGAGAAAGGAAAAAGAAAAGGAGAAGAAATCTCCAAACTCTCATCATAAGAACCAGGATCGGGCAAGATCATCTGCGACACAGGAACCAAAATACCGCCCCATTTTACCACCAGAGACTACAGGGCGTCGGACAAAACAGTCCCAAGCGCAAATGGACATTGCTGACGAAATGATGGAATCGGACAACTATTAGTTGTCCCAGTCTTTCTCGGGATTTTTTTTTTCGTTTTTTCTTTTTCTCATTCACCACACTTCAAACCATGGGTCAAATCGTTCAGTGGAACTGTCGAGGCTTTCGGACAAGACATGACGACGTGAAACATCTGCTTTCGCCATACTCTCCGGTGTGCCTTTGCCTCCAGGAGACAAAACTTAAACCATCAGACCTCCTTTCAGTTCGAGGCTACAGTGCATTTCGGAAAGATAATGTTTCAGGAGATATAGCTTGCGGGGGAGTTGCCATCCTTGTCCCCCACAGTGTTCCAGTTTCTCCCGTTGCGGTCTCAACATCTTTACAAGCCGTTGCGGTGCGTATCTCCATGCCTGTGCCTCTAACTGTTTGCAGCGTCTATCTGCCGCCGGATGAGGCCGTGAGCGTGTCCGTTCTTGAGAGCTTAGTTGAGCAGCTGCCGTCACCTGCTCTTCTTCTGGGTGACTTCAATGCTCATAATCCATTGTGGGGTAGTGTCAGAACAGACACACGAGGCCGTAGGATCGAATCTCTTCTTTCCTCGACCTCTTTGTGCCTGTTTAACACCGGTGCTGACACTTACTTCCACGAGCCTACACGAAGTTCCAGTGCAATCGATTTATCTTTGGGTCAACCATCGGTTATGGCCGACTGGTCGTGGACGGTGTGTGGCGACCTCCATGGAAGCGACCACTTCCCAATTGTACTTAGGTATAATGTGAGCGTGCCATCTTCTGCCTCCCGCCCTCCTCGTTGGAGGATGGATCGTGCCAAGTGGGAGGTCTTCACATCGTCCGCAGTGATATCTTTTGCCATGGTGACCCGGGGGTCAATTGACGCAGCTGTTACTGATGTCACCACGTGTATCATTCAGGCAGCAGATCTCTCTATCCCAAAAACATCAACGACGCTCCCAAGACGTCCGAAGCCTTGGTGGAACCCTGATTGCGCAGCGGCTAGGAGAGTTCAACATAAGGCCTGGTGTACTTTTTGGCGTTATCCGACCGATGCTGATCTTGTTAAATTTAAAAGAGCAAAATCTTACGCTCGGTTGGTGCGTCGACGAAGCAAGAGGGAGTCTTGGATGAAGTACGTTTCATCTATCAATTCACGTGCCAGTTCAAAAACTGTTTGGGGAAAAAATTCGTAAGATCCGGGGAAACTATAGTTCCCGCCAAATTTCAATTCTTGAGAATAACGGCTGCACGTATGCTGAAGTTGGGGAGATTGTGGATTGCTTGGGCGAAGCGTTTGCCTCAGTTTCTAGTTCTCAGGCGTATCTCCCGTCCTTTCAGAGGATTAAAACAACCGCGGAACGCCAGAAAATCTCCTTTGCGCCTTTTTATAACACTGAGTATAACTCCCCCTTGAGCATGGTTGAACTACGGGTGGCTCTGCATCGGTCCGGCGCAACATCTGTCGGTCCCGACGGCATCCACTATGACATGATCCGTCATCTCTCGCAGTCTTCTCTCGAGAATCTGTTAGTGCTTTTCAACCGCATTTGGTTGGAGCACAGTTTCCCGGACTCTTGGCGAAGAGCTTTTGTTTTACCTTTTCCCAAGCCTGGCAAAGACCCCAAGTCTTCCTCTAGTTATCGACCAATTGCCCTCACTAGCTGTCTGTGCAAAATCCTTGAACGAATGGTTAATTCCCGTCTAATTTATTTTCTAGAAGAACATCGAATACTGTCTCCATCACAAAGCGGCTTCCGCCGTCATCGTTCAGCCCCTGACCATCTCCTGTTCCTTGAGACGTCTGTTCGTGAGGCGTTCGTACGTAGGCAGCACCTGGTGTCTGTATTTTTTGACATCGAAAAAGCTTACGATAGAGCGTGGCGTCACGGTATCCTCCGTGACCTCCACGAAAATGGGTTGCGTGGAAACCTCCCAACATTCATTGCCAGCTTCCTTCGTAACCGCGTGTTCCAGGTGCGCCTGGGTACGACGCTCTCTGCCTTTTTCCATCAAGAACAAGGTGTCCCTCAAGGCAGCATTCTTTCGGTGACTGTTCATCCTCCGCATAAACTGTCTGCTCAAAAATCTTCCTCCAGCGGTTTTGGCTACCATTTATGTTGACGACCTTCACATCTTCTGTTCGTCATCCAGCATGCATTTCGTTGAAAGGCAGCTGCAATCTGCAATTACCCAGATTGTTAAAGCGGCTAACAATAATGGGTTTGTTCTTTCTCCCGACAAGACAGCCTGTGTCCATTTCTGCCGGAGGCGTGGCCTCCATCCTGATCCAGAGCTCTACTTGGACCGTGCAGCCGTTCCAGTTTTGCCGGAAACCAAGTTCCTTGGTTTGACCGTAGACCGTGCTCTCACCTTTCGCTCGCACGTTCGACGGCTAAGGACTTCCTGTCTGAGAGCCTTGTCAATCCTTAAGATCCTTGCCTCAGTCTCCTGGGGTGCAGACAGGACTTCCTTGTTCCGTATTTACCATTCTCTCATTCGGTCTAAGCTGGATTATGGCTGTATGGTATATGGCTCTGCGCGTCCTTCCATTCTCCGGCCGTTGGATACCATCCACCATCAAGCGCTGCGTCTTTGTACGGGAGCATTTCGCACGTCACCCATTCCCAGCCTTTATGCCGACGCACGAACCGTCGCTTCATTTACGCCGTCTGCAGCTGTCTCTTCAACTTTACCTGCAACTTAAATCTCTCTCAGACCATCCTTTATACGATGCAGTTTTTCATCCCCAGCATGCTCGTTTGTTCGAGATCCGTCCCTCGTGTATTCGAACCTTTGGTCTTCGTATGGCGGCCGTAGCTCGTGATGCAGGGCTCGACTTGTCACTCGATGGAGAGACCAGGGGCTTTGAGGATCCCCCATGGCATCCTCTTGGTGTCATGGTTGATATCAGCTTTACATCTTTTGACAAGTCCTCAACCCCTGCGTCAGTGTACCAGTAGCTCTTCGCTGAACACCGTTACGTCAATGCAGACTTTATTCCTATTTTCACCGATGGATCTAAGGCGGCTGGTGGTGTTGGATCCGCCGCCGTCTGCGTTGACGAAGTTTCTGTTGCCCGCATTCCTACTGAGGCCAAGGTGTTTTCGGCGGAGATGCATGCTGTGTATCTTGCACTGGTTCACGTGCAGTTGAGCTCTCATCAGCGTGCTATTGTGTACACTGATTCGTTGAGTGTTGTGCAATCTTTGTCATCTTTGGATTTCACTGGCCACCCACTTCTTTTTACCGTACGGAGACTTCTTCGTTCTTTGCTCGAGGCTGATGTCCAGATTCGGTTCTGCTGGATTCCTGGGCATGTTGGGATTCCAGGGAACGAGTCTGCTGATGCTGCTGCTAGATCTGCCTCCTCTTTGGTCGTCACACCCTTGCCACTGTTCCACCGTGATTTTCGCATTCTTGTTCACGACCATATCAGACGAACGTGGCGGGGTCTGTGGGATCAACAGGTGGAGAATAAACTGCACCGTATAAAACCTAACCTTGGAGTCTGGAAATCAATGTGTCGCCGGAACCGTAGGGAAGAAGTTGTTCTTGCGCGTCTCCGCATTGGGCATTGTCGCTTCACGCATAGCTATTTGCTGTGTGGCGACACTGCCCCGGTGTGTGAGACATGCGACTGTTTACTCACCGTCTCTCATGTTTTGTGCAGTTGTGTTCGTTTTCGTTATAATCGGTTTCACTATTTTCAGTCTCATCTGCTGGACGAGGGCGCAGCTACGCTTCAAAAGCTTTTGGGCGACCACTGCGACACTTTCGCAGTATTTTCCTTTTTAAAACAGATTAACGTTTTAAAACTTATTTAAAAAAAAGTTATAATAATTATAATAGTAAATTAATAAATTTATATATAAACCTAATTAACTAACTAGTCTTCACAACTTTCATCATTCTCCTTTCTAACTTTTACCAAGCCTGTCTGCCCTTAATCATTTCACCCCACTTTTAAAAATCTTTGACTGATAGTTCTGTGTCTGGCGCTCTTTGGCCATGCCTGGCCCTTGCGCCACAAAAATCAATTAACTAACTAACTACAACAGGTTTTACAGTGATCCATTCTTTTTCTTTACAAGACCTGAATTTTTGAACAACTTCATTTTTGAGGTGTAGTATTTTCGTATTATGTATAAGATTTGAAATTGTACAAACAAATGAAGCTGCGTCTCTTATGGCTTCCACAAATTCTTTTTGTAGATTAAATCTTGTAGCATAGTGCTTGCATATGCCACCTATACCATCGCATGCACTCTTACCATGCCCAGTAGCTGAAAATATCCACTTTCTTTCTATAGTTGGATTACCCTTAGACAACTCATGAAGTTGATATCGATTTTTGAAATGTGCGGCAGCTCCATCTGAAACTTAAACTACTGAGGTCTTAGTTTCCAATGGATATGATTTTGAAATGTCATTTTTTATAAGACCTATGGCACAGAGAGCATGAGCTGTGTCATGGGTTATATCATCAGACACTATGGCAAAACTTTTTCACTTGACCAATTTGTGCAACACATGTAAACAATGAGATTTGTACATTTTGCCAGTGATAGCTTTGTATTTCATCAGGCAATATAACTGACCAGTTCTCTGCAAAATCAAAATGTAAAACACACACAGAACTCCCTTTCGCAGAGATTTTAGCTTTGGCTATTCCTTCTCTCTGGATTTTTCGGATATAATTATGAGGAATTGCTTTATTAATCCAATATCTAGCATCTTCAAGGAACCTTTCAGTAGGTACAGTTTTCTTTATAAGGTCATTACGCTCCCAAATAGCATATGTAACTTCTTCATTCAACAAGCCAATAGTATCAGCTGTCAGTGCATCTGTACCAAGACAGTCACCACACATTTGGAGCCAACAATCTTCATTGTCTGTTTTGTTACACAAACACTTAAGTAAAAGAGCCTCTTCAGTATACTGTTACATTTTGGAGAGCTATGCTTATTAGTGTAAGATTACTACAGTAAATGTAAGTACAAACTGCTTGTATAGGTTGAATTTTCACCCACTTGGACATAGTGAATAAAATTTTAAAAGTCCAATTTTTATTCCTTCGTTTTCCTTTTTCAATATACTGTATGTCTCTTTGATTGATCTTGCCATAAATCTTTTTGCCTTTTTAACTTTCTCACCATTACCATCTTTAACACATATAACATCTTTTTTGTTTGGACTCTCTCTTGTGCAGTCTTTGCTGTCATCTAGGTAGTATGACAAAGCAATTGCCTTAGTATCTGCAGACAATGGATGTCCACTGTAGGGATCAGGTTTAGCATAAATTCCTTTTTCTTTTTTAACACTACGTGACTTATCTATGATGTACTTTGATACTGAAGGTAACTTTGCCTCCAGTTGCGTTTTAGTAAAAGTATGTGGTAACAGTGTCAACAATTGCACTTTTTCATTGTATTTAGAATTTTGAAAAGCTGTGTTAATGTTAAAAAACCACTGATTGCAAGTATAACAGTCAGGTTTTTCAGCAGAAGGTTCACTTGAAATGTCATCATTGACACTATACACTTCTAATTTCTTCCCAGATGCAGTTACTAGTACTACCTCTAATTTCAACTTTTTTCTTTTTACATAACTTTGCCTCCCTTCAGGCCTACCTTGTGAAGGGGATTTCAATGGCGACATATTTACATCAAGAATGTTAATACTTTTGTTGACAGCGTTTACAATCTCCTCACTTGCAATAAAAGGTTCATCAGATGGAATTTCTTGTTCAGGTTCATTTGTAAGTTCCCCAAATTTTTTTTATAAAAAACAACACAATTACTACACAAACTGTCATTACTTTTTACAATAACAGACCTACCTACAATCCTTTGAATTGAATCAGCTAAATCACCACCACCACATAACCTCACACTCTTACTTTTGTATACAGTTTTTTTGTCTTCTAATATAGTCCACACACTTAATTTGTTCAGAACTATGATAATCTGACATTAAATAGGCCTATTCAGCAAAAATGTAAAAAACATATCTGAGAAATCACAAACACATATCAAGTGTTACTCTTCCAAACAAAAGAACAGACTGCACAGTAGTTATAGCACAGGTGGGTGTGGCCATGGAGGGGGAGGGGCTAGTGAGACAGTTGATTAGCTGTGCAGTGAGCAAACACTGGTCATGCATGTGCATGTATGATCCTGTTGATTCAGCATTGCTCAGGTGTAGAACACGCTTATTTGTTGTTTAAGCATTAAGACTAGGTCAGTTCATTTAACAACTGTAACTTTATTACAGAATTTATTATATAATAATTAAAATTATTTTATATTTTTTGTTTCCTAGATTAATATTTTAAATATTTTTACTTTAAGTATTATAATTAGTCTACTAGCCTATATTTTAACTTTCAGAGCTAATTTAAAACAAAACTTTGTAGTGTTTTTCTGCGACCTGCAAATTCTGGAGAACTAAAAACGTTCGAAATTTACGAGGCAAAAGCACACAATTCTGCCCCCACTAATTGATAATATACTAATAGGACAACATAAGGTCAAGTTTTAAGATTAAAAAAATGGGGTTTTTGAGTTATTGCTACTTGAAAATAGTGCATTTTCGTACTTTTGCATATTTTAAAGTTGAATTGTATTGACTATATATGTTAGGCAATAAATGAAATTTGCTGTAAAACTACCATTGGGGGACTGCACATTGCCATCTTTATTTATTTAAAAAAACTTTTCTTAGTGTAAGAAAAAAATCATTAAATGTCAGAAAAACCAAAATTTTGTACCTAAAAAGTGGATTTTTTTAATTACTAATAATTATAACATGCATATTTAAAGTATGTCAAGTTAAAAATCATTTCATTAGCTACAAAACAAAACAAAAATGAACTGAATCGCCCAAATAGTTTAAACGCAATAACATTTTTAAAATATGCTGTTTTTGACATTCCTTTCAAAAAACGCGTTTTTCACCAAATTTCAAAATGGCGCAGCAAGTGATATAAATTTTTTTGGAGCAAATCCATTTGGAATATCTTATATCTGTAGTAGGAGTAGCTACTGTAATTTTTTGGAACAAATCTAAGGGGGTCAACTGACATGCTCTGCCTGAATTGAGATGGAATGGGCCTTGTGTGTGGTCTCGCGTTGTCGAGATGGAACACAACACCTTTACGATGAACGAGCTCTGGACGTTTCTGGATGACGGATTCGTTCAAACTGTCCAATTGCCGACACTACAAATTCGAATTGATTGTTTGGTTCCGTGGTAGGAGCTCCAAAAACACGACACCTTTAAAATCCCACGACACCTTTAAAATCCCACCACACTGAGACCAGAACCTTCCGCTGATGAATGTCTGCTTTGAATGTCGTTTGAGGAGAAGCAGCACGTCGGGATCGAGACCGTTTGCGCAGCACATTGTTGTACACAATCCACTTTTCGTCACCAGTTATCAGTCGCTTCAAAAAGGGATAGTTTTCCTCACGTTTAATGAGCATATCACAGATGTTTAAATGCACCGTCAATTGAGCTTCTTTGAGTTCATGAGGAACCCACACATCGAGCTTGCTTACATATCCCAGCTTCTTTAGGTGATCGTGAACGCTTGAATGATAGATGTGCAATGTGTCTTCAATCTCTCGTGTCGTGTAACGTGGGTTTGACTCGATCAATGCCTTGATTTGGTCGTCATCAACTTCGGTGGGCCTCCCGTACCGAGGAGCATCGTTGAGGTCAAAATCACCAGCACGGAATTTTGTGTACCACCGCTGGCACTGACGTTGTTGTAGAGCATTATCACCGTACAATTTACGCAACTTTTCACAAGCTTTGATGCATGTTCTCTTTACGGAAGTAAAACAGTAAAATATGGTGAAAATGCGCAGTTTGGTCTTCCATCTTCAACTTGATGTCAAATCTCCTCAAATCAACCAAATCGTTCGCAATTCCACTTAGACTGCAGCTAGAACTAACACCTGTCGAATGCCATAGCGATAACAGAGCTGCGCATGCCTCTAGTACTTCCAAAACCGCCCAACCGCCATCGGGTGCGATGACTTTTCCGACAACCCAATAGCATGTGCCGTAAGTCTTGGCATTTTTTGAAATTCCACATTGTTACTATCAGGTTTTCAGTGGTGTATCATGAGTCCAAGACCCTGGCAATCTCACCCCCCTGTTAAAATTGTAAAGTTTATTTTTCAGTTAAGTAATATAAATAACTTTTTTCTTCTAAATTTTAGGTACATGCTGTTGCTAACATAAATACCAAATAATTATGAGAATTAGGATCTTAAGACTTTACCTTTTGAACACTTTATTTGTACATGAACTCCATTCTTCTTTCCTTTTGTGTGACCTTGATTGGGTGTAATGTTTTCATAAAAAGTTTCTTGCGAATACTTTTTCATATTTAAAAGGAATGTTTTTCTGTATTGACAAAACAGCCAAGTTGCTCCAAGCATACATCTCCTTGTGTGGCTCTAAGATATGTCTTCATTCTTTTTAATGTAGAAAAACTTTTGGCAGTTGCAGTTGTTGACGGGAACTTCAATATTAGGCGTCATATTGAAAGTCTTCGAATCACGCAGCGACGACTGATAAGTCTGGTTGCGCCACAATGTCACCATCCCTCCACTATACTTAGATTCACCCTAAGATGACACTGCAGCTAAACATACAAGAGCTTATGCACTCACTGAGCCTTCCGGGATGGCCGAGAGTTATGTACATCCGCTTCACTCCCCCGCGTCCTGCTGTTAGCAACTGTCAATCATTTCCCCCATCAACTCGCTGGCATCCTTGTCTCTCAAACACTGCATATCTACGCATGCGTGTGTTGGTCTAATTTTAAAACTTAATTTCTGCAAATAGATCATTTTTAGATTGGTCTAAAATAACTATATGTACTTATAAGTAAATAGCTAGGACAATATAAAGTATGATTCTGGGCAGTGTTGGATTTTCCTTTTTTTCGTTGCATAGCAGTACTGCAATGCATAATTTTTTTATTATGTAGCAGTTTTTAAATATTGTGTAGCACTGGCATACGTGCATTATATCATGGGGTAATGAATTGCGATGGCATTGTAGAAAGTTTGTAGATATATTTTATTCCACATTTCTACATATTAATGACAGAGGAATATGTAGAATAAAATATTACATTAAACTTTACTGCTAATTACAAAACCAAAACAAAAGTACATATTGGATTTGAATTACCTTTTGTTGATGTTGCACTTTCATTTAAATTTTAGTTTCCAGTCCACCAAACAATCGGTCAGAATCCCTCTTTCTCTTGCCGTACGGTAAAGTGTTCGGCCGTTGGGGAGCTTGAAAGAAAATCTTTCGAGCCTCTTCCGGTGGAAAGGGCCCTCAATACTAACACGAGCCAAGTTTTCCTATGCCTCTTCTTGCAGTTTATTGCGATTTGCAGTCTTTATCCTTCCCATGTAGGAAAATCCTCTTTCCGCAATAGCATTTGAGACAGGAAAGACAAAAAGAGTATCTCAAATAGGTGAGCCAGGTTAGGAAATTTTTCTCTCTTTGTTTTCAAAACAAAAGTCCATAAATCTTGCCGACTGAAGAGTCTGAAGCTTTGGTTCCAAAACACTTTCCGCTCCTGCCACTCTTCCTCTGTTTGTGAAAGGGCAACATTATTCCCTAAAAGAAGTGATTCGGAATGTTTTTTTACCAGTTCAATTTCATTTTGTCCATAGATCATTAGAGTGTCCATTTCATTAGGCCACAGTGTAACATCTAGGATTTTCACACATTGAAATAATTTGCCTTTGATGTCCAAAAACCTTTGTCTGGTGTATTTGTGAAGTTCAGTATCATATTTTGTTACCCCATTTGCATCCATATCCAATGAGCATCCTCTTTTAAAGATATTCCGGCAAATGGCTCGCCTTTTACAACTGCAAAAATGTTAGAGGCTGTATCGTCATCGTTAGCAGTTAAATTTTAAAGGCATGCTCTAGTTTATAGAGGCAAGTGGTGGCATGTATAAGGTTGCAACTATCTTTCTGTAGAGCTAGGCATAATTTCGAGATGATACTATATATTTCTACCATTAAAAGCAGATGGTACACGAACTTCATTGATTTTAAAAATTTTAAATAGCCCTTTATTTTTGCCACATCACCACTAACTAGTTTCAGAAGCTGTATTTTCCAAATGAGCAATGATAAAGGCATATGACTTCACAAGTGCTATGGCTGCTCTTTTTTTGTGGTCGATCCAATGTTTGCCCTGAACATTTTTTGGATTATACGTTTCCGTATTTTCTTGTTCATCCAATATATCGGCTAATTCCTGTAGTTCCTTTCGTCTTTTTGGACTACGTTTATAAAATGAATTAAGGTTCATCATCATATTTATAACAGTTTCAAAATACGTATCTTTAATGGAATCTTCAGCAGCCAGTTCAAGACTATGATTGAGGCAATGCATTATTACAAGCCACGGGCCATCTTTTAGTTTTGTAGCCAGTCTTTGCCTAATATCTAGGTTGACACTTGCACTATCTGAACAAAATGCAACAAGCTTCTTTTTTAAGTTTAATTTTGTAGTTTTCCAATATACGTAATAAATATATTTTTAAATCTGCTACAGTTCCAGAAGTAACATTACGCAGAGCAACAAATTTAGTCTGCATATTTCCACTAGAGTCCATGTATTTTACATACACAATAATTTTCTCACAGGTACTCACGTCTGTTGATTCATCCAACAAAACTAATATGTAATTGAAGTTCTCCAGTTCAGCACATAGTTCTTTAGTCAAGGTTTTGGCAATACAGTAAATAAATTCAGCACTTTTTTCCGATTAAGATAAGTATCAGCAAGCTGAACACCATGCCGTTTTTCCAATTTAGCAATTCTGGGGAATATAGAGTATGGTAGCTCTTCTTTTACTACAAAGTAGTCTATATCAATAAGCTTACCTACTCTATCATTTTCTTTATCTTCGATTTGGTTCAAACTCCTTCCAATTGGAGTCTGCATCATTTGAACAATAGTACTTGGCTTTAGGTCAAAATTTACAGCTGATATATGCATATCAGATTTCATATGCTTCACAACATTGTCCTTCTTGAGTGCAGAACTGCTGATTCCAGTGATAAGCGCTGAACTGAAGTTTCTTTTGTACTTCAGTCGATCCTCATATCGTTTACACAAAGTGTAGCATACCTTAACCACAAGTTTTTTTTCATTTAGTTCATAATCTAAAGTTTTTTCATTTAGTACATTAATCAAGTTTCTTATTGTTTGCAACTGCACAGCCATGGCTAAATGTGATTTTCTCAAAAATGATGAGTTCCACCACTTGTCGATATGTTGACAAAGACTTCTCTTCCGGTATTTCAGGGCTCCTGCGATTGCGCGCAAAATCTCCCTTTCTAGATGATTTTTAGCATTAGGAAACCATTCGAGCCTCTCATTGGTTAGTGCAAAAGTCCAAACTTTGCTCTCGGCCTGCACGCAGTCTGTGATTCTGGAGTGAGTGCTGCGTGAACTGTAGTGATGGGCATAATAGAGTAGAAATAATAGATTCATTTGATTATGGAAATCTCTCAAAACATTAGATTACGCCAAATTTCATTCGAATGAAAAAACCTCTCGAGTGCTCCTACGCTGTCTCCTTCGAACTAGTGCATTCGAAAGGTGAAATCGCTTGTCTACCCAAAAACATCTCTCGTGGTACCGAGATCCAAGAAGTTTGGAAGTATACTCGCTTTTTGAGTGATCGAATTAAGGATCACTTGGGTTCATTCTAAGTTCTTGAGACAGGTGATGCTATTCGAAACAATTTAGGCGTCCTTAGAGTCATTCCGTTCAGCGAAAGAAAGCTCAGAGCCAGGGCAAGATTTCATCTTTTTTGCTCACTAGCAAATTTTGCTAGTGACCAAATAGTTTGCTAGCAAAACATTTGCATGACTAGCAAGTAAAACTAAATCACATCGTAACTTATTTTCTAATAAAGTTACACAAAAATTTAAATGTGTATAAATATTTTGACTTACCTTTTTGAATAATGAATATAATCTTAGATAAGTTTAGTTACTATCTTTATTATTAATTTCTAACAAATTCTCATACCACATGAATATATTTCACTGACATTCTAATTCAGATTTCTTCCCATATGGTTTACCCTCAGGGTGTCTGACTTTGTCATCATACCACTTTATAACTGCTGACCGTGGATTAAAAATCTCTTCTTGTGGCCCTTCTATTTCAATTGTCATCAGAGCATTTAAAGTTTCAACAGACAAATTGTTCCTCCAATCCCCTTGTATTCTTTTTAAAAAACTGAATCCCACCTCACAACATGCAGTAGTACTAAGTGGAAGTATCGCACAAATTTCTGCTAAACTTCTACACACTTCATATCTGCCAACTACCACACAATGCCGTAGTTTCTACGGAATTAGTTGTCTGACTACAGAACTCACTATCAAAACTACAGATTCTACAAATTTTCATTTTGTTTCAAATTTTTCTTTTGCTATTATTTTTATGATATACACGAGATTCTCACATGGATTCGGGGAATCCCGCTTTTTTTTTTTTTTTTTGTCATCAGTTAGATCATTCTGAAGATCGATATTTGGGAGAGGGGTGGGGGTGGGTCGTTTTCCATCTGAAGACGAAATTTCGTGCTTCAAAACTTTAGAACACAGTAGTGAAACGGAGTAAGAAAATTTTGCCGTAATCGCAAATTGTTCTCCCAATGTTGTCTTTGTGTCCGCTTTTCTTGTTATAAATATCATTTTATTGCATAAATGTTTGCATTTTAGCTTGAAACTGTGGAGAACAATTTGCAAAAACGAAAGTTAGCTGCTGCAAAATTTTTCTGTAATCTTTAGGCATGAGATTCTTCCGCGAATTCAAGGAATTTCGGCTTTTTTCGTTATTATTGGAATTCCGTCTTTACAAAACTAGAAAACAAAAGTTCAACGGAATTCGGATTTTTTCCGTAATCATAATTTTTTTTTCTCTCACGATGTTGCTTCTGTCAAGTATTATTGCTCATTAACATTTTACTGGATAAATATTTGTATTTCAGCTGAAAATACAAGGAAAATTTCCAAAACCAGAAGTCAGACGAAGCAAAAGTTTCTTCCGTAATCGTTTACCCCCTCCACGAACACGTTTCGTAAAAAAGCGTCTATCTATGCCACGCAATAAGGCTAGTTACTATGGATAAGACTTTTGCCAGTGTTGGCAGGCTATTTTCCAGTAACATTTTGGTTTGCTTCTTTCGGTTTTGTCTACCATCCGATTAAGTGGAATCATTCTTGCTTATTCATCACTGATCATTAGAGCGCAGTATTTGATGTATGCACGACTATCAAGACTTGTGGAAGTAGGCAATCGCTTGGCTTAGGGTACGACAGGAGTTAAGGACAAAGTTCGTGGGGCAAAAGAAGGGAGGGTGGCAGAGCAGGTGGTCAAACAACCGATCCAGCCCAGAGCTCTGGGTTGTCACAGCAACCATTACCGGCGTCATGTTCAGTTTCTGTAATAGACCAATGAGGGCACGATGGAGAGGAGTTTCAATGCGCTTCTACGACAGTTTCCACTGGAAGGGATGAAAGATATGGGAAGGATGGGTAATTAAGTGTCGAAAGGAAATTGGCCAAAGAGAATCGCTGATCATCGCTGTTTTAACAAGTGATAATAGAAATTGTTATGTAAACTTCGTGGATTAATAATGATTTTTGGTTACTTTAAATAAAGAAATTACCTTACTAGCAATATTTGCTTCTGCGATTTTTTCACTGGCAAATTTGATTTTTCACTAGCTATTTGCTAGTTGCTAATCGGTGAAATCGCGCCCTGCTCAGAGCGTATAGCACCAATTAGAAATCACTAATGAATGTCTTGATTTGTCAAACACAGATGGCGGCGCTGAGCGTATTGCCCCATCTACCGGTAAATTCTAAAATTAAAAATCATTCGAATGAATATCTGTATTACAACCTTTTGATTTGTAAATTCAATCTATTATGCACAACACTAGAGTGAAGGATGTTTTTTCCCCTTTTACGCTAATTCTTTCACCCGTAGCTGATGCTTCCTCGGGAGCAACCCAAGTGCAATGTTCGGGCTCCTGAAACATTGAGAGAGGGAAGCAGTGTTTCTGCCCTTACTAACGTCGCCAATGGTACATTCCCTGTCACTTAAATCAACGAAACAGCGAAAGCAAATGATCACAACCGGTTTGACAGCTTTTGGCTCTTTGCCAACCTGGGAAAAGAGAGAAGGAAGTGGTTTCCGCATTGGAACATGCCGCCGCCGTCTGATTTTCCCCCAAAAAACTTTGTTCCGTATATTTGGTGTCGAATCCATGCGAGATCCCAACGGAACTGTGGACAAATCAGGGGGGGAAATGTGTCTTAAGGATTAGATTCGTTGCAAGTACTGTGATGCAAAAATGATTTAATTTAGCATTGATCTATTTCTACATCGCAAACTGCGATGTGATACCGCTTAATTCCTACGCTAATTCTGGGATAAATGCATTGGTTTTCACGGAAAATGTTGGGAACTACTTTTAGTCATGGCGACAGGTTTCGTATACCTTCTTCCCCTTCAGTGTCATCTTAGGGTGAATTGAAGTATAAGAGCCCTGTTGGTATTTGCTCGCCAAACTGTTTCTCAGTCAAAAGGAGCTAATCTGCACGTTTATTTTTTTTATTTATTTTTTTATTTTCAATTTTTTTTCCAGCAAAAACATTGTCATACCTTAATACCATTGATAATTGACTTTTATTTGTGTATATCTAATTAAATTTTATTTGTGCATTCTCTGGGCTTTGCAGCTAGCCTTTGAATGTACGCCACAGCAGGTTTTGTACCAGGTTCAAGTCCATGATAGGGCATATGTGGTGTATTTGTCTTATGGCTCTTCTGTAGAAACAGCGGCCCCAAATTTGGGGTGGGTGACTTGCTGGCAGATTTTCCACTTCATGCCTGATGTGAAGTTCTCATTTTATAGAGCCCTAAAGGTACATTAAATTGAAGCTGTAACTATAGAAGTACAAGAGTCAGCTGTTCACAGTGCTGTACTGTAGGCAATAAAGATTTCGTAGGGCTGATGTGAGAGAAAACATCTCTGCCTCAGCAGCGCCTTGCATTGATTGGGATGGTGGAAATTTTATACGCCACTTGCTTTTTAAAAACACCTTTCCAAGATCTTGTGCCATAAAAAGCTGTGATCCAACCATTTCAGCAATATGAAAGATGGTGTGCTTCTAAAGATGTGAAGCAAGTTCTTGTGTCAAATCGAGAAATGAGGTTTGAGAATCCCAAAGCTTGTGTGCAGTTGGAAATGTGATTGATATTTGGACATTCATGTGTTTACATTTTTTAGTGCAGTTGAACTGGACGGAGTTGACCTTCATTGAAACCAGATACTTTTGTTGTTGAGGAAATAGTGTAAAAGAGGATGTGTAATGGAGTCAACTGGTTCTCTAGTTGTCTGATGGTTTGTGTCTTCACTGTCTGTGCCAACATTTGTAGTTAGTGTTTTGTGATGTGATACTCTGACCAGATAAGGGGGCGATCACACTGTTGACACGTACACAGAAGTTTGAGCCTGAAACAATTGTACTGATCTGCCATTTGTTAGGGACAGAGTTAAGAAGTTAAGCGTAAAAATTATCGACGTGTAAAATACATTGTAAAAAATGCGTTATTTGTCATAAATAGAAAAAATATAATAAATTCAAAACTTCCTTTAAGTACAATAAAAAAAAATGTTACAATGTTACTCGAGTTCTCAGGCTAATAGTGTCACATGCGTTGGCTACTTGTGGCAAATCAAACGAGCTCTCCATATTACATTTTTCATTTCTTCTATCCTTTCTAATCGCCAACACAGACCCTTGTGTATGATATCCAACATTATATTCGTTATCAAAGTCTGCAGACAATTTTAATCATGTGGGTTTTGTCACTTTGTTTCCCACCAGAAGCCAGCATCTTTTGCCTTTTATGCTGAACTTCTTATTTTCTCATTGGCAGTTTTTTTATGAATGAATAGTGTATGTGTGTATAATTCTGTGTAATTCTGACTTTGTTTATTTTCCTTTATTCCGATGGGCAATGCAGTCGTCCTGTCCACAGCAGCAATTAAAAGAGAAAACACAAAGTTTAATGTTTACTTATGAGAACTCTTTGTGGATACTTTCCCAGTGGTGGCACTTTTATAACTTTTATAACTTTTACTACACACTTCTAGATTGTCCGTGATCTGATCATCTAGGTATTATAAAAGGATGAAACAACAAAATTAACTTCACAGCATTGTGTCTAAGTGTTCAGTAAGCACTTGTAATCACTGACTTTTAAGTTAGTACAGCAATATCTTGTATTAAAAAGAACGAAAAACAGCAGTTAAGGACATTATGTACAGACCTAAAAAAACAAAAACAAAAAAACGAGCCACCCCCTGAACTTACGAACCATTTGCCGCAGATAAACAAGTAAGGTACCGTTGGAAAGCACTCGAAGGGAACTATCATGTGATTAAAAATGCTAATTAACATGTTAATTAGCTCACTATCTCCAAAATTTTCCATATAAGGGGTATGTTATTTTTTGCGCGTTCTATTTAGCACATGGAAAACCCCCTAAATCTTAAATACCCATATCGGATGATTTAATAGCAGGGTCATTCCGTATCAACTCAACACAGCGACTTTACTTGACCATCTCAGATTTTGATGAAATTTGGTACATAGCTCTATATAGATTAAGAAAAATACCAAATTTCATAGTCATAGGGGTTTTGAAAATACAGCTATATAAAATGTCCAAAAACACATAAAAATCGGAAGATTGATATGTTTTTAAATTGTGATTGCAGATAGGGAGATGGGAAAGGTATCTTTTTGTAGTATTTTTTATGCTCTTTTATTTGATGTACAACACCATATAGGTTAAGATAAAAAAAAATTCAAATTTTAAAATTAAAATTAAATTTTTGAATTTTTCAAAATGCGACACTCCAAAAAATTCGAATTTTTTTTTAAAACAATCTTTATATGTTTGGTATTTGATTGTGTGAGTTGTAACTTGGGATGAATAATGGGTTTACTTAAAAAGCTATATTCAAATTTAGCCTAACACAAGAGTTTAATGAAAAAACAAAATTAAAAAAACATGTAAATTAAAAATAAATTTGGGCTAAATCTTAAAAAAAATTCATTAATAACAATATAGTATTTTTGTTATTTAAAACCATTTATTTAAACAATGTTTTATTTTTAATTGATTTGTTTTAAAATCTGAGACTACAGGGTTTACAAATTTTATTAATTTCATTATTCAGAATTTGTAATAATTCACAATACAATATAAAAAATAAAATAAGACTGTGCAGTTGTACTGTAGGCTACATTTTGTTTTGGACACAACTCTGCATGTTCTGACTTGAAAAACTGATTCTGTTGTTTAGATCATTTGTAACAAGACCCAACAAGCAGCAACTTGCATTCCTACCTTGCAGACCTCAGTCTGCTTTAGGTTTTGATAGTGATCAGATGTGTTTCTCAGTCTGCTTTAGGTTTTGATGGTGATCATATGTGTTTCATGCAGTGAAAGTGATATGTTTGAAAGCTTTTGTGGTTGAAAACTTTAAATTGAATAAAGTATATATCCTTTTCAGTTTTGAAACTAGACTTTTATAAATTGAAGCTGTGCAGGATTTTTTTAGGAAAAATAAAAAGAACAGGTAATGGGAGGCAGTTATTTTACTATTTGAATTTTACATTTTATGCACAAATAATCAACAATGGAAAGTACAAGAGATGCAGTAATACAATGTTTTAATCTGTTTTAAAAAAGTGACCATAGCGTGCGTAAGGGATAAAAAAAAAAAAGCTAAGAAATGTGACAGACTGGATGCTGGAAAATTTTGATGACTTAACAAAAGAAAAATTTGTGATTCTTGCAGAAAGCAGTTGAAAACTTTAAAAATTAGTCAAGAAGCAAATGAAACCTGTGCTGATGAGAAAATGGACAAAAATTTTGCATCTACGTCAGAAGTAATTAAAACACTGAATACTTCGCTCCATGAATTGGGTGAATCACCTGTCAATAAGAAAAAGCTAAAATCTAAATGTTATGCTTTAACCAAAATTCAAAAAATCAGTTCTGCTATGAAACAGAAGCTTTTTACAAATATTCAAGAGTCATCTGATGATCAGGATGAAATACTTCATGACTCTCTTATGGACAATCTTAAAAGTAATTTTTCTAACTGCACTAGAGATAAACAGTTGATGATTTTGACTTGCTTACCAGAGTCATGGAGTGTTAGAAAAATCGTGCAAGAGTTCAATGCTCCTAATTATATGGTAAGGCAATAAAAAAAAAATTCTGAAGGAGAAAAGAATTTTGGAAAGCCTTAATAGAAAACCAGGTAAGAGTCTCTCTTCTGAAGTAGTAAGATCGTTTTACCAAAGTGATGAAGTTAATCGCGTTTTACCTGGAATGAAAGATTGTGTTTCTGTTAGGACTGAAAACGGAGATCAAGTTAAATTGTCAAAGAGGCTGATTTTATGTAATTTGACAGAAGCTTATAAGTCATTCAAAGATAAATTTGCAGGCACGAAAGTCAGTTTTTCCAAATTCGCAGAGCTCAGACCAAAAAACTGTGTCCTGGCAGGGTCTAGTGGTATTCATACAGTATGTGTATGCACCACACACCAAAATGTAAAATTGATGATGGAAAATGCAAGAATTGGTTCACTAACAAATGGACAATTATCTTCCTACGAACATTGTCTTGCAAGAGTATTGTGCAACCCTGCTTCCATAGATTGTCATTTGGGGAAGTGTCCTGCCTGTCCTGGGAATGAGGAAGTAAGAAATGTAATGGAACACGGTTTTGAGGAGAACTTGGTTGAAAAACTAACTTTTCGCCAATGGATTACAGTTGATAGATGCAACTTGGAAACAATAGAAAAATCAACTTCAGATTTTATTGATTTGTTTTGTGAAAAACTGTCTGCTTTGGTCAGACATGACTTCATTGTTAAGCAGCAAAGCTTTTTTATGAATAGTGCTAAGGAAAACCTCAAGGACTCAGAATTTCTCGTCATTTGTGATTTTGCCAAAAATTATAGTTTTCTTCAAGATGAAGCCCAGAGCTATCACTGGACCAGTGGGCAAGCCACAGTGTCCACCCATTTGTCATCTATTACAAAACAGAAAAGACTGAACATGTAAGTTTTGTAGTAATTTCTGACACAACACAATTGCACTGTACTGCTTCCAAAAAAAAAAAAAAAAAAACTTATGAACTTCTTGAAAAGTAAGTTTGGTGACAACATCGTCAAAAATTTTTACTATTTCTCTGAGGGGTCTGCACCCCAGTACAAAAATCGGAAAAATTTCACAAACTTATGTTTCCATCAAGATTACTTCAACATTGATGCTGAATGGCATTTTCAGCAACAGCACACGGGAAGGGGCCATGTGATGGCATTGGTGGAACGGTGAAAAGGTTAGCTGCCCGAGCCAGCTTACAACGCCCTTACGAGAATCAAATTCAAACACCATTTCAGTTGTACGAATGGGCAATTCAGAACATTTTTGTGGCAAACTTTACATATGTAAGTCAAGAAGTATACATAGAAACAGACCAATTTTTAGAAAATCGTCTAAGCAAGTAAGTCTCTAACAATACAAGGTACCCAGAAACTTCATGCTTTTATTCCTATCACATTGAGTAATTCAAAAATAAAAGTGAAGATGTTCTCAAAATCAAACGAGTCAGCTACTGAAAAAGTATCAGCATTACAAGACAGACTGCAAATAACAGAAATTAGTGGTTACATAATCTATGAAAATAACTGGTGGGCAGCGTATGTTCTAGCAAAAGAAGAGAGTGAGAATTTACATCCAGCTGGTCCATCTACATCCGTTTCCTACCCTAGCCCACAAGATGTATTATGGCTTCCTGTAAGTTATGTCTTTTGTAAAGTAAATCCTGCGACTCCGACAGGAAGACTCTACAATCTCTCTGAAACAGAAATACACCAAACTACTGAAGCTTTTAAAGACTATATCAAGGATCTACAGGTGCGATTTCACTTCAAAACAATGATGCAACTTTTGTTTCAATTTTAGGAGATTCTGCTTTAAGCGACGATCTAAGTTTCAGATTAGGAATATAATTTGCATAAATGTAAGCAAAATCAATGCCATATTATTATTTTGATGTGTTTCTTGAGCAGTAATTGAAATTACTTTTTAAAGTTTGTTTATTTTTTGTATTGTATTGTGAATAATTACAAATTTTGAATAATGAAATTAATAAAATTTTTAAACCCATGTCTCAGATTTTAAACAAATCAATTAAAAATAAAACATTGTTTAAATAAATGGTTTTAAATAACAAAAATACTATATCTATTGTTATTAATGAAACTTTTTTAAGATTTAGCCCAAATTTATTTTCAGTTTACATGTTTTTTTAATTTTTTTTTCATTAAAACTCTTGTGTTAGGCTAAATTTGAATATAGCTTTTTAAGTAAACCCATTATCATCCCAAGTTACAACTCACACAATCAAATACCAAACATATAAAGATTGTTTTTAAAAAATTCGAATTTTTTGGAGTGTCACATTTTGAAAAATTCAAAATTTAAATTTTAATTCTAAAATTTGAATTTTTTAAAAATCTTAACCCATATGGTGTCGTACATTAAATAAAAGAGCATAAAAAATACTACAAAAAGATAACTTTCCCATCTCTCTATCTTAATTAGGGAAGCTGCAATCAGAATTTAAAAACATATCTTCTGATTTTGAGGTGTTTTTGGACATTTTATATAGCTGCATTTTCAAAACCGGTGGATATATGACGATGAAATTTGGTATTTTTCTTAATCTATATAGAGGCCACTTATGTACCAAATTTCTTTAAAATCTGAGATGGTGAGGTAAAAATGCTTTCAAATTGGGTTGTTGATACGGAATCACTCAGCGAAGATATTTGCAAATTAAATTAGAGGGGGCAACCATTTATCTACTTCTGGGAAACACACCTTGAATGGTTCCTTCCCTGCAAGAAGACTGATAATGCAGGAAAGTCTGCATCTTGAATGGAACCTCTGTGACAGATTGAAAGCAGAGGACCACGAGCATCTACGATAACCTCGGCCATCCAGGGACGGAGTTCATTTACTCTTGCCGTTTCCTTTATAACAACTCCATTTATTTGTGCTAATGACTTGAATTAGTGTTAGAATAAACGTTTTTTTTTTTTCTAATAATGGAAAACCCGAATCTGTGCAAGATGAAATTTGTTTTGAATATTGTTTCAGATCATTACACTTTCTCAAGGCAGTGAGTATTCGCATATCATTAACAGGTTGTTTCGCAATGGAAAATTGAAGCAGAACCACGAAATCCGATTTTTTAGAATGTCTTTTGTAAAAAAAGATCGTATTTGTGTTATTGGTTTGTCCGTACGTTCGTCTGTGGATACCAAGTCTCTGTAACTATTAGTCCGATTTGAAAAATTCTTTTTGCATTGGGAAGCTTGAAATGTGCCAATGATGATCATTCTTTGCATTTTTTTAATGATGTGCAATTTTGCAGCTAGAGGGAATAAACGCAGATGATATCGAATTCAAAACATATTTTATTACATACATTTGCTTCTAAACATCCAATTGCAAAAATTCTTTTACTTCTCAATTCCATTAAATGTCAGAAAGCATTTCATGTATAGCCACTTTTTCAAGTTACTCGTAGATTTTGCGCTCGGGGGATATAATGAGCAATTCCATGTCAGATCAATCACCTTCTTGACCTCATCATTTCTGATTTTGATGAAATTTGGTATGAAGCACACATATGACAAGGTAAGTAATTCTGCCAATTTTCAGATTTTTATTTTCAAAATTGTCCAAGATACACACATAATAAAAATCGAAATGTTCGTAAAAAATGACAAACTCGCACACTTATAAATGGCTGTAAATTTTTTCCTAATTGTAGTACAGTGACAATTCAAACACAGTTGCAAAGCTAAAGGATTGAGCTTTCTATAGATACCATACATGACCTTCTTACAACAGACTAAAGTTTCAAGGTCATCCACTGTGACCTTTGACCTTGAATATCTCAAAACATGCCATCTTAAAAAATTACGAACAAAATATATTTTATTGCTACAACATTCTTCTACCCATGTGCCAGATATTAGGCTAGCACCGCTATGGCAAGGCAGTGTAGGATTAATAGGATTGTCATGCTGCACCCTTCTGTATGTAAGGCAGAGACATACCATGCAATAAATATTTCTTTCGTTGGATTTGTGTTTATTATACATGAAATGTGTATATATTATAACAGATCAACAGATTTAACAGAAATATGCTATGTGGCAGCAATTTTACTTGATAGACACAATTTTCAGCAGTAAATAATGTCAACAAATCTTTGAGATCAGAGATTGAAACTCCGCCCATTTTAGCCAATGGCAGGGCTTCTTCTTAGCCAATGACAAAGCTTCTTATTAGAGCCAATGACAGGGTTTCTTATTAAAGCCAATGGCAAGGCTTATTACAGCCAATGGGAAATCTTACTGGTACACCATTTTACATTGGCTGTTATTTCAATTCTGAGATTGTGAGTGTGTAGTTATCAATTTATCTGTAACATTGTTAACTGTTTAATTGTTATTTTATTTTATCTTTATTGTTATCTTTATTTAATCAATTTCTTTTTATCAAACTATATTTATTTATCATTTTTTTTGCAGGTGCAGTTTCATTAACCAAAATGGACTTTAAAAGTCAAATTTTTTTGTTGCAATCCTCTGGGTAAAAGTAGACACACAAGGTTTAGAAAGAATCTGAGAAAAGTACAGCCTTGGATGGTTCAGAAATGTCCAAATATAACATTAGAACAGAAAATATGTAGTTCATGCAGAAAATCTATCTCTGAAATGCCAGGTCCTTCATGTATAATTGAAACAGATGCAGAGGCAGAACAACCTCGGTTAAGTGAAGATAATTCAGAAGGAGTGGTGAAGAGTGAGATATGAACTGACAGAGACACAACTTTGGATAGTCTGAATGATACGTTACTTTCTCTAGGCGAATCTCCTGTAAAAAAAAAAGATTAGGTGTTGGACAGTACAGTAAGAAGAAATATCAGAAAATTGGTGAAGTGATAAAAGACTACATAGGTGTTCCAGAATGTGATAATCCTGTGACAGTGTCTGATGAATCGGTCATGATTTCACAGTTGAAAGAAAAATTTCAAGAAACAGACTCTAGCAGTGTTAAAGTCCAAATACTAACAATATTACCTAGAACCTGGAGTATTCGTAAAATTCAGGAAGAATTTGGTGTAACATATTACATGGCACGGAAGTCTAAAAATCTTGTGGAAGAGCAGGGTATTTTAGCAACTCCAAATCCTAGGCCTGGGAAAACTCTCAGTGACAGCACAGTTGAAAACGTTATTGCATACTATAATAGTGATGAAGTGAACTGTTGTTTACCAGGAAAAATGATTTTGTTACAATGATGAAATCAGGATCAAAAGTACAAAAACAGAAACGTCTTATTCTAGGAAATTTGAAAGAGATATTTCAAGGATTTAAAGACAAGAATCCTAATGTCAAAGCAGGGCTTTCAAAGTTCTGTGGTTTATGCCCAAAGAATTGTGTGCTGGCTGGTGCAAGTGGACCACACTGTGTCTGTGTGTGTTGTGCTCATGAAAATGTAAAACTTATGCTAGCAGGGTGCAAATTGCAAGACTTAACTCGTAATGATGAATTACCAGTTAGGACATGCAAAGATTGCCTTGCAAGAATAACTTGTAACCCTCCTCTTCCAGAATGCTTCTTCTTCAAGTGTGATTCTTGTCCTGGTATAGCACACTTACTAGAGCAAATAAGTAGCTTATTCACCATGAATGGGATTGATGAAATTGTATATAAATTGTGGACTACAACTGATCACACAACACTTATGACAGTCTGTAACACTGTAGAAGAATTCCTTGAGACCTTTGAATCAAAAGTGAAATTGCTATTGCCACATTCTTTTATAGCTATTCAGCAGTCATACTTTCTGTCAAATCTGAAAGGAAACCTTGATGATAATCAGTGTGTTGTGTTGTGCGATTTTGCTGAGAATTATTCCTTCATACTGCAGGATGCAGTCCAAGGATACCACTGGAACAATTCCCAAGCTACTATTCACCCTTTCGTCGTGTACTACAAAAGTTCACACACACTTCAGTTGGATCATGTTTCTTTTGTTGTCATCTCAGAATGTCTTAAGCATGACACTATCAGTGTTCACCTTTTCCAGAGCCAATTGTTGCAGTTTATATCATCACATTTTGACAAAGTAGAACACATCTATTACTTCTCAGACGGTGCAGCCTCACAGTATAAGAACAGGAAGAATTTTGTCAATCTGTGCCATCATGATGTAGATTTTGGTATCACAGCTGAGTGGCATTTCTTTGCCACCTCACATGGAAAGGGGCCATGTGATGGCGTGGCAGGCACCATTAAGAGATTAGCTGCACGTGCCAGCCTTCAGTGTTCATACAATGACCAAATTATGACACCGCAACAACTGTATGCTTGGGCTTCCAGAAACATTCTTTCGTGCCATTTTAAATACAGCACGGACAAGGACTATGAGAACCACAAGGAGTTCCTCGAGATACGTCATGCTAGTGCTCGACCAATTCCTGGTACTCAAAAACTTCACTGTGTAATACCAGTAAGCCACACAGCTATTAAAACCAAGATGTATTCAAACTCAACTGAATACAAGGTTGAGTCAGTATTGCTAAATCCAATAGAACTGGATCTGGAGGATATTCGTGGCTATGTTATTGTTGAGTATGATAACCAGTGGTGGGTTGGTTGTGTTTTGGATGTGAACATTCATACAGAACAAGTTAAGATAAGTTTTCTACACCCACATGGACCTTCAGTGTCTTTCACATACCCACAGAAGCCAGATATATTAGAAGTGGATAAAACAGCGGTCATTACGAAGGTTGACCTACGAACAGCAACAGGTCGGACATATTTTATGGAGAGAAGCGAAATAGAGATGGTCACTAGCAAGATGTCATCACATTCTTTTGGTTTGCAACCTTATTAACCAAGCGGTTCACACGTATGTGTACACCACTAATATAACCTGTAACACATTGTGAAATTAATACATACATGCATCTGGAAAACAGTTATTGTACATTTGTCCGAACCTAACCTGGAGGACATATACTCCTATTAATCCTACACTGCCTTGCCATAGCGGTGCCAGCCTAATATCTGGCACATGGGTAGAAGAATGTTGTAGCAATAATATATATTTTTTTCGTAATTTTTAAGATGGCATGTTTTGAGATATTCAAGATCAAAGGTCACAGTGGATGACCTTGAAACTTTAATCTGTTGTAAGAAGGTCATGTATGGTATCTATAGAAAGCTCAATGCTTTAGCTTTGCAGCTGTGTTTCAATTGTCACTGTACTACAATTAGGAAAACAGTTACAACCATTTATAAGTGTGCAAGTTTGTCATTTTTTACGAAAATTTTGATTTTTATTATGTGTGTATCTTGGACAATTTTGAAAATAAAAATCTGAAAATTGACAGAATTACTTACCTTGTCATATGTGTGCTTCATACCAGATTTCATCAAAATCAGACATGATGAGGTCAAAAACTTATTTTTTTTGACTGACATGGAATGTCCCTAATGCGTTTCCCCCGATATCTGTACTTCTAAAACTCCGATTTGATAAATTCTTTCTTCGGTGGATACAGCTCCTGATGGGAAAACTTTTGCATGTTATTTCTAATTTCTGTTTAAAGAACGATTTGGCCACCGCGGGGCGTAAGTGTTAATTTCTGCTTCCGATGTATTTGCAGCAAAATCTGAGCTTTTAAAATCTGGATTGAAAAAGTTTCTTTGACCGATACCATTCACGTCAATAATATATATTTTTTTTGAACTTTTTCTTCTTAAAATAATGTGTGGTTTCTCCACCAGGGAGCGTAAATGTATATAATATTTTTGTTAACATCTGTGCTTCTAAGAGTCTGAGTTGAAAAATTCCTTTTTTGTTGCATTAGTTTCTGATGCAAAATGTTTTTCATATAATTCCAAAATTTTCAAGTAATTCATAGACTTGTCGCTAGGGGCGTAAAGGTAAATTGCGTTTTCCAAGATATCTCTACTTCTAAAACTCCGATTTGAAAAATTCTTCCTGTGTCACATGCAGGTTTTGATGGGAAATGTTTTGCATATAATTTCTTATATTTGGTAAATAATAGTTTAGCCACCAGTGGGCGTAAGGATTTATTTCTGTGTCTGATGCATATTTGCATTTAAATCTGAGATCCTGAAAACTCGAATGAAAAAATTCTTTTGTGGACCCATTTCGCTCTCTTTGGGAAACATTTTCAGAATACTCTTTTCTTACAATAATGTATAGTTTTTTTGCGAGGAAGCGTAGATGCATATCTTATTTTTGTCAATAGCTCTCTGCTCCTAAGAGTTCGATCTTAAAAATTATTCCTTTTTTCGAGAGCATATCTGCTGCGAAATGATGTAATTTCAAATTTTTCTTAACAAACAATTCTGCCACGAGAAGGCATAAGTTCGCATATCTGTTTACAGCAATATCTGAGGGACTAAAACCCGGATTGAAAAACTTCTTTCTTCGGTCAGATATTACTAAATGTGCAAATTCTGTGAGCGTATTTTCTTACCAAAACAATGCAAAATTTCGGCGCTAGTGGATGCCAACATTTTTCTTAATATCTTTGCTTTTAAATATGCGATTTAAAAAATTCGTTCAACATCGGATTCCATTTACCTTGTGGAACACTTTAGGTTAGTATTTGAGGAGTTTTATAGTTCACAGTTCTGTCGCTAGGTGGTGCTTGTGTACTTCTGTTTGCAACTGTATCATTACTTCTAAAAACCCTAATGAGAAATTGGTTTTTTTTTTCACTGTATGCTATTCGCGACAATAGAAATGTGGAACATTATCCTCTTTAAATAGTGCACAAATTTCCCGCCAGGTGGTGTAAGAGCCGATGCTTTTTTTTTTTTTTCGCTACGTCGTGGGAGACGTATTTGAAAAGTTATTTTTCCTTAACATAGCTTTTTCCACGAAGAACATTCCAAGCCTACTTTCAACTCTCCTATTATGCAAAATTCTTGAGCTAGAAGGCGTAGAGTTATATCATGTTTCTTTCTATATTTGTTCTTTTAGCTGTTCGATTTGAAAATCTGTTTCCGATATCCTGCTGCTATGAGAAAAGTTTTGTGTGCTATTTGTTAATTAATTTTTGTAACGTACGTTTTAGATGGTGTTAGAAGAAATGTAGCTGTTTTTATTTCTGTATTTTTTATTGATTGCAAAAATCTGGCTGATGTTTTCTAAATGCTTACATTGACTTTGAATAACTTTGAAAAATATAATTCGTGTCAGAAACAGTTCAAACGATGTGCTGATTAAAACAGAAAATTCGTTGTATCGTTCTTTTTATTTCAAATATTTGAAACGCACCAATATAGAGAACGAGGATGTAAATATAAAATATAACTAGAATTACGTATAAAACTCTATGCTGCTTGTCATTGGTCTGCCCAAACGCTTTGTTAACGTTTTGAAAGGCAATTCATGCAGAATGGCCCAGATTAAATTCATACAGGAAGATACCTCTCAAATCCGGCGTCCGAATGTTTCCTTTGCAAGTCACGTTACGTTCAAACAAACCACGTCTAAACCTTGTTCTTCACACACATGCTTGCTATTTATAGTAACTCTGTGACGTAATACCCGTAACATCTGTGGGTGGTTCCATTCCTCTGTGGTGTGGGCCTGTCTCCACTGCTCGTTCGCGCCAGACATTTCATTCCCACCAACCTAATATACCATGGAATATATAAGGACTGGCGCTGCTGTTAACCTACTGAATGGTTACAGATTAATATCTATGTGTTACAAAAGACACATAAGTTCGAAATCAAGTTTCACTTACCCCAAATCCACTATTTAAGTACATTAGGGCATCAGCACAGTTAAAATGATGCAGATGCTTGATCCATGCCCTATTTCGAAAATTTCTTTTCTAGCCTCGTGACATTTCGGAATATATAGCACATATGTGTTCTTAGTTGAACACATTGAGAAAATGTTGACATCTCATTCGGAACACATCGAGAAAGTAACTCCGGAAAATGTATTCGCAGTGTGCTACGAGAGTGTTCCATGCTTTTGCCACGAAGTGTCCGAAATGTGTTATGTAAAAATACTAGTATCTTACATCATAAATCATTTTATGGTGGAAAGAGCTTTGAAAACACACGCGCAACAGGTTGACACACATTCGGAACAATTTGGCAACATATGAGGAACGCAATGATCACCCAATTTTTGGAAATGACTTTCGCAAAATGCTACGAAATTTTGTGACCTATTCCAAATGATTTGTTATTTTCCACCTCAAAAACTCACTTTTCTTTCATAGATATCGTGCTTAACATACGAATTAATGGGAGCAGCTGTCTTGTAATTTAAATTTGCACCTCTCGTATTAATTCCACGTGTCAATTTAAAAGAATAAAATTTTCTTTTTGTTCAAAAGTATGAGCGTTTGCCACATTTTGTCCCCCACAGTGGATGCGTATAACACTTTGCTTTCTTTTTATAGCAAAAAAGACTGATTTACAATAGCTGCTGGTGTGATGCAATCTCATCTAAATCATTGTAACATGACGTCAGGATGCATTACGTCACACGATCAACTCTTTTGAAACAGGAAAACGTTACGTCAGGAATTTTAGTTCTACTTTATTATTCATAAACGACATATAGAATTTTTCACTTAGAATCCTATGGTCTGTCTCTGTCTGTTAACCCTTTTTATAGCCACTTCTGGATGTAGGTATCTCCCAATTTATTCGGAAGGGTAACTGCCTAATTTCCCACATTGACCAAACGGCTTGGGAAATGCATTTTTCTGCTACTGACAGCATGAGGAGAAACAAAGTGCATCCGGGAACGACTTGACAGGGTACCATCTACGCATTGGCGTCCTCAAGCCCAGGGAGGCAGTAAAAACTCCAGGAAAAACCGCAGCCTTTGGCCGGCAAGTCAGAGATTTGATCCACCGACAAGAATTCTGTCGTATGAAATTTAATTTTAAGATATCCCTTGCGAACCTACGATATTTATTTTAGATTGTCAAACCAGTTTCTTTTCTTATTTAAATCTAAAAATTGAGAGTTCCAATACAGTAGGTAACTGTGTTTTTATTATTTCATGCGCATGCCTGCAGAAACATGATTTGGGTACTTTCTTTTTCCTTTAACTACAAAATTCTCAGAATATAACCATTTTTTTTTGTTTCGCAGAGTATAACCAGTTATTATTTTATTTATATTTGTAGAAGAAATGAAAAAGAAAAGGAAAATGCAATTAGATCTGTATTAAACTGCACTTAGTAAGCTTAATGCTCCAAATGCTACTGGTTACGGTTATATTCTTAAACGGTAGTCGAAAACGACTAACGCTGAAGAGGCAATTTGCGTGCACATCAAAGCTACACACGTAGATTTGGCTTCTGTATTGCAGAGAAAGGCAGTTCCGTTTTGTATATTACAGACAGTTAAAGTAGTATAACTACAATGAAATATATCAATGAATCTAAACAATATGCAATTACATGCATATTATACCATAATTCGAGACGGAATGGACACAAAAGCTAATCTGCTATATAAAAAACAAGAAAGATGACACCGAATTCTCGGGTGTAATAAGCACGTCTTTTGAATCTGTTCTGACGCAAATTAAATTTATCAAAGCTATACAAAGTCAATGGAACCAGTCTAGCAAAAAGTAGTATCTGACCGAAGAAAGAAGTTTTTCAATAGGTTTTTTAATCCAGCAGATACTGCTATAAACGGAACAGTGAACTTACGCTCTCTGGTTGCAGACTTATGAGTTAAGAAAAATTTAATTAATGTGAGAAACATTTGGGAGCAAAAGCGCTCTCCAACAAAAGAATCTTTCAAATCGGACTTTTCGAAGCAGAGATATGGACAAATATAAGATACCCATCTACGACCCCTAGCGGGAAAACCATGCATTATTTTAGCAACAAAGTATTCTCAGAAGATTTTTCAATGTGAGCGGTATCATCAGTCCAAGAAAAAACAATTTTAAGTCGAGTTTTCAGGAGCTCAGATTTTGCAGCAAATACACCAGAAGCAGAATTGAACACTTATGCTCCCTGGTGGCCAAACCATGCTTTACCAACTATTATAAATTATATATATAAAAAAAAAAACAACATTTTCCATCATGAGCTGTATGCGATACAGGAAGAATTTTTCAAATTGGAGTTAGCAGAAATATCGGGAAAACACAATCTACTCTTGTGCCCCCTAGCGGAAAGTCTATGATATACCTCTTATATGTGGAAAAATTTGGAGATAGATAGCCAATTAGCTTAATTAGCATGTTTCTTCATATCACACGATAGTTCCCTTCAAGTGCTTTCCAACAGTACTTTTTTTTTTTTTTGCATGCGACAAACGGTTCGAAAGTTAAGGGGGAGGCTCTCTTTTTTTTTTTTTTTTTTTTTTTAGGTCTGACTCGTACGCTGGAAGACCTTTGCATAGCAAGTATGACAAACTTAGACATTAAAACTGCGCTGAATGCATATTTTGTGGTTCAGTAATTAAAAATATAGCAACACAGCGCCTTCAAAAACATAGAAGAGTGTGCAATAAACAAAGCTCTACTTTTAAGTGAAGCCTCAACAGTATCCGTTCATAGTAATGAATTAAACATTTCTGTTGCTGACCCTCCAGCTTTACAAAACAACAGTGTGTATGGTATGGACACTTCACAGAATGAAAATCTCCAGACTACTAATGCCCCAGCTTCAACTTCATCTGCACCCAGAATTGAAGACCTTGATGAAACAGCCAGCGATTCCTCAAAAACGTGGTCATCTGGCTTCATCGATTTCATCTATGCAAACCAATTCTAATATGAGTATGATTGCATTTATCGACAAGGTGGATATTAAGCACACCAGACAAAAAATTAGTCACCCCTAACAGAAATGACAGTAGGAAGTTACCCGTTGCACAGAGGGTGCCGTGGTGGCATTGTTGGGAGATAAATAGCACTGACGTGGCCTACAGGATCATTTTTGTCTCGTGCGGTGGTAAAGAGAAACGTGTGTGTTGAATTTAGTCTGCAATATGGGTCGTGAGACAGACTTTACTGAGTGGTGAAAAGGAGCCATCATGTTTGGCTGTGCCCACGGACACAAGGCGAATTTCAGTCTCCCGATTTGTTGGTGTGTCGAAGTGTACTGTCCAGTGGGTCTATATACAGTGGTGTGTTCGCAGTCAACTGAAAATCAGCAATGTAACTGTGGCCAGAAAATGATTCACCAACAAGCACTGCTGCCATGTTTCACGCCTAGTAACTGCAAATCGGTTTCAAACCAGGCAACAATGGCTCCAAAACAGTCAATGAAAGTCCATTCCAATCAATTTCTGAAAGGATGTTGCGATGAGAACTTCATGTGATGGATATTTGGAGCAGAGTGCCGCAGAATGTTTTAACAGAAAGTCGCATGTTATATCAATGGGCTCAGGAGCACCAAAACTTTACTGTGGAGGATTGAAAACTTGTAATTTGGTCTGGAGTCCCGTTTTTGTTTGTACTCCAATGATGAGATCGCAGGCCCAATGAAAATGAAGCCTTTAATCCTGATTGTGTCAAAGGTGTTCCAGCTGGAGGGGGTTCTGTGATGTTTTGGGGATGTTTTTCGCACCACGAAATGGGGCACTCTCGTTGCTGTGACAATGAATTTAAACCAGCATGTATACTTCCACATTCTGAATGACGAAGTGCTGCTCTTTGCCCTACTTCTCCAGGAATAACATCACATTGCCACTCCTGTTTTCTAAGATGACAATTGCCATGTGTACAAGGCTAAAACTGTCTGAGTGGCATGACGAACAATCAGCAACACTGTCTCACCTCGACTAGCCTGCTAAACCCGCAGATTAAAATCCTGTTGAAAATCTATGAGATGATATGGAACTGAAGGTGAAACGCCGGAATAGACACCCATGTACTCTGCAGAACTTTGAGACCAATTGATGCAGAAGTGGCTGCAAATTGATTTGAAAAACATCCACAAACTCGTGGAGTCTCTACAACACTGGATTCGTGCTGTTATCAAGGCAAGAGGAGCCGTCACCCATTTTTTGGTAAGTTCTGAGAGGGGTGACTAATTTTTTGTCTGGTGTGCTTTAGTATGAAGGAAAGTATTGATTATGCCGCTGCCAAGTTCTTCGTCGGCTGTAACATTCCATTTAGTGTGGTGGATTCTGTTCATTTTAAGGATCTTTTTAAAGTAATGCGTCCGTGCAGGGCTGGAAAAATAAGCTCCAAAATTTAGGAGCCAGGTGAAACGAAATCATATATCAAAGTATTGTGCACAAATGTAATGCCTGGTGTGACGATGTCGGAACAAAGAGTAATAATTAAGTGTATTAGGCACTGCCTATTAACCCAAACTACGTATTGCTAAATGAAATTCGAATTTGGTCAATAAATCTCGGGGGTTCTATAGTTTTGATAAATCTAAACATAATAATCTACAACATAAATTACGAAATGATAAATCTACAACACAAATTATGAAATTATAAAAAGGACAGTTTAAGAAAGTTACCTTTTAAAATTTCCTGAATTTTAAATATATGGAACCTCAAGTTTAGTTGCATTTTTCTTTTATCTGAAAACAAAGCAAGTTGTTTTACAGAACCTAAACACCAACAAAAAATATGGAACAATCTGTCATGCAGTTTCATGAACTGATGACTTACAAGGGAAACTATTGGATCTCCCGACGACAATCGTCACGGAACGTTCTGTGGTGGACAACCATATAACCAAAGTAACGGGTGTGAAGTACGGCATTTCGCAATCGCCCGCAACCCCTAGAACATGGCTTATAAACGTGGGACACCTGCCTGTAATGTATGCAGTCATAAGTGTCAAACAATGTTTACCTGTTAGATATGAGCCACCTAAATATCGAGAGAGACCACATACAACACCATTAAGTTGCAAATGTCATATACATACCTCACTCCACGTCATGGTAATGTGTTGAGAGAAGGCAGTGCTGCAAGGAAAGATAAATCTCGCACCATGAGTAGATAATGATGGCACTGGAATCACAGTCAGAAGCATTGCACATGTCACGCACAGCAAAATTAATGTCCAACACATTACAGAATGGAAGAGGTGTTTTGTGTGGCAAGTAACCAGATGCCTTCCAGGCATAGCAAAGCCTAGGTTGGTACTGTGGTCCACACAAGTGGTTGTATATAAATGAATGCAACTTGAAAATGAAGATTCTGTCATGCAGGTTGACGCCATGCACCTCATCAGAACGTATGTATTCTTCCATGGGTCATGCAAACAGTTTGTATTGTCGAAAGAAATGTACATCAAGGGGCTGGCAGTATTTGGCGGCTTTCGGTGGTATGATTTTTGTGTGCAAATTGACGTCCCTGTCACTGAAGGCTTTAGCTGGCAAACTAGTGTCGGTTTGACCAGACCACAAATCCACTAAGAGACGGGAAGGTCCTGTTAGCTCTGGTTCCAGTACTTTATTTATGCATCCAGGACAGAACGAGAGCTGTGGACATCTTACCACTGGTGCTACAGTCACATTCTATATTTGGAGGTTGGTTACATCGTATACTGTTTCGGAAACACATTTGCCAAACCTACCACCCGCTTCCTGAAATCAGATGTACAGTTTCTTTGCAAGGTGTCCTGACATGGACATAAGCACCTGAATGGTATAGGAGTGGGTAGTCGATGCAACGGATTGCACAACAGCTTCAGTTATCTTCTCCCAAGTCAGTGATAGCGTCCTGTTTGACATGAGTTCGTATTCAAATCGAGTTTGGTCTGTATTGAACACCATGCTGGCATCAATTGCATTGTCAGTAATGTAGTCTGTAACATCTTGTACCAACTCCAAAGCGCTGTTCCTTATGGCCGTGTCAAGGGTAACATCCCGCCTGGCAACGAACCTCGTGATCTTGCACGATGAGATTTTATAGCGGCGTTTGAATTTGTGCAGGAAATATGTGATGGCTTTAAAATTGGGGATACCCATTGCGTTAGCTGTTTCCTTCTCCCACGTCTTTAAATGCCAGTAGTGAATTGAGAGTCCCATATTATGCGCATCTTGGAATTTGGTCTACATATGCTGGCGAATGCGTGCAGTTTTGTGTTCCATCTTGCCACCACTCTCAACAGCTGTTATTATTTCCTGCATTTTTTTCTGGTGATATCTTGTATTTATGGGCAGTTGCTGCAACGGTTTTCTTTGCGACCTTCACATTGTCATAGACACTGCATGGTTTGTCTGGAAAACTGTTTTATGAATGCTTTTCCGTTCCACTGGGGGTGGGTGGGTGGGTGGTTGGTGATGATAGTTCATAGGAGCTCGAACTGCTTGGCACGTTGTGTGCTGGAGTACCCGGTGTATCACTATGTTCGTGTCCGACGTTTCATCACTATTACGCCACAGTGCCTGTCCTTCAAACATGTCAGCGCCTCCAATGACATGTTGCTCCAAAACACTATACAACTGCCTTGCAATTCGCCTGTCCATGTGCGTTGGAGCCGTGTCGTCTGCTTGGTATTTCACATTTCTGCATCCCCTCGTTCACTAGTATCTGTACTACATCATGAGGATTAGAAGCCATTTTCTTAAAACACACACCACAATATTTGTATGCGTACAAACAGGCCCGTGCGCTGTCTCCCACTACTCACGTTTAACAGTCGCTGACGTACACAACGCAGGACACCTTCCAGGCATGTGCAGTATCACCCAATCACATCACACCCACCTTTACATGTTGTTTGACACTTTGGCTGCATTTATTACAGGTGGGCGTCCCACTTTTATAAGCCATGTTTATAGGGGTTGCGGGCAATTGCAAAATGGCGTACTTCACACACTGTTACTTTGGTGTCGTGCTTGTCCACCATAGAATGTTCTGTGATGATTGTTGTCGGGAGGTCCGATAGTTTCCCTTGTTAGAATTATAAAATAATAAGTACCTTCCTTTTGCTGGTGTGATGTTTTCTAATGAGATTCCTTCCAAAAAGTTCTATTTAAAGTCATTTTCTCATTTTATGGACATGTATATGTCGTACCTTTTTAGCACTCAAACACCAGTGGTCCACTGAAGTTGATGGATCAAATTTATTCGGTGCTGATCATCATTAGGTCAGGCAAACTGTCAATTTCCATATTTGATCTGAATTTGCGTTTTTATTAAATTCATCAAAATGAACCCTCATTTGCAGCACACTGTTGAAACTGGCAGCACAACAACTATGGCCATTGGTCTATAACAGCAACTATGGGCTTTGCTAATTCCGGAAATCTCGCCTTGTGGGTCAGAACTTTATCTAGCAGCTTGTGAAATTTCAATCCTTGCCTGATAACCTTAACTTCATACCACTTTACTAGCAGACTGAGTCGTGTGGTTTCAAGAGATCCAAGCTGTTTAATATGAAGTGTTTACTCAGTGCTGTAATGTCTTCCTTCTCAAAAAATTTTTGAGTTATTTTCTGTTGGCCACATAAATGTGTAAAAGACCTTTGTACACATGTGAACGCTTCCAGAAAGTCCTAGGAACTGTTCTTCTAGATATTTGATACCATGTTCCAGAAGCTTAGCTCCTTGTCCATTTGAAATGAAGAATTAAAACTATTGTCAAGCCCATGCAGCTGCGCTTCTTGATGTGTTCCTGTAAGAGTTGTATTGGGTTGTCGGAAAAGTCGTGACATATTTTGGCACCCGATGGCGGTTGGGCGGTTTTGGAAGTACTAGAGGCATGTGCAGCTCTGTTATCACTATGGCATTCGACAGGTGCCAGTTCTAGCTGCAGTTTAAAAGGAAGAGTGAGCGATTTGGTTGATTTGCAGAGATTTGATATCAAGTTGAAGATGGAAGATCAAACTGCGAATTTTTGCCATATTTTACTGTTTTACTTCCAAAAAGGGAAGAACGCGTGTCAAGCTTGTGAAAAGTGGCATAAAGTGTACGGTGATTATGCTCTACAAGAACGTCGGTGCCAGCGGTGGTTCGCAAAATTCCATGTTGGGGATTTTGACTTCAATGATGCTCCTGAGTCGGGGAGGCCCACCGAGGTTGATGACTACCAAATCAAGGCATTGATCGAGTCACGTGGGCTTGACTCGATTATTGCACATCCATCATTCATTCAAACACATTGCACATCCATCAATAATTCAAACACATTGCACATCCATCATTCAAGCGTTCAAGACCACCTGAAGAAGCTGGGATACGTAAGCAAGCTTGATGTGTGGGTTCCTCGTGAACTCAAAGAAGCTCAATTGACGGTGCGTATAAACATCTGCGATATGCTAATTAAACGTGAGGAAAAAATTCTGTTTTGAAGCGACTGATAACTGGTAATGAAAAGTGGATTGTGTACAACAATGTGCTGCACAAACGGTCTTGATCCCGACATGCTGCTTCGCCTCAAACGACATCCAAAGCAGACATTCATCAGCGGAATGTTCTGGTCTCAATGTGGTGGGATTTTAAAGGTGTCGTGTTTTTGGAGCTCCTACCACGGAACCAAACAATCAATTCGAATTTGTAGTGTCGGCAATTGGACAGTTTGAACGAATCCATCATCCAGAAACGTCCAGAGCTCGTTCATCGTAAAGGTGTGTTCCATCACGACAACGCGAGACCACACACAAGTTTGATCACCCGCCAAAAATTATTGGAGCTTGGGTGGAATGTGTTGCCAGACCCAGCATACCAGCCTGACCTTGCGCCGTCAGACTTCACTGGTTTCGCTGTCTTCAACAGTCCTTGCGTGGTATAACATTCAATTCAGATAAGGCTGTAAATCAGCACCTTGTACAGTTTTTCGCCACAAAAGACAGGTCCTTCTATGAACGAGGCATTCTGCAGCTCACTGAAAGATGGCAAAAGGTTATCGGACAAAACTGGCATTATATCATTGATTGATCTTTGTTCTTTCTATCAATAAATGACCTTTGCAAAACATGGCTAAAATACACTGACGGAAAAAAAATCCCACACGTATGCGCTCGGCGCACACGTGTGGCGCTGGTAGCGCCCCTCGGAACATGCAAAGCAGGTTTGTTGTAAATACGCGCTGTAACGTTCGTGAGCGTTAGTTTTCATTGAGATTCGACGTAGTGTGTTGATGTTAGTCAAGAATGCCTTTAAGAAGATGAAGAAGCCATTTTCAACAGCTCACTGAGTTTGAACGAGGTCGTGTAATAGGGCTACGAGAAGGTGGATTTTCTTCCCGCAATATTGCAGAACGACTTGGCAGGAATGTAGCCACTTTGCATGATTCTTGGCAGCAGTGGTCAAGGGAAGGTACTGCCTCAAGAAGACCTAGTTCCGGCCGGCCATGTGGCACTACTGAGAAGGAAGACCGCCGTGTACGGCGTATGGCCGTGGCGCATCGTACTGCGTCTGTGGCAGCAATTCGAGCTGCAGTTGCCACCACAGTGACACAACGAACTGTTACAAATCGGTTACTTGAAGGACAGTTCCGAGCCAGACACCCTGTAGCGTGCATTCCACTTACTCCAAACCACTGCCGTTTACGAAGTCAGTGGTGTCAAGCTAGAGCTCATTGGAGGACGGAGTGGAGATCTGTTGTGTTTTCTGATGAAAGCCGGTTCTGCCTGGGTGCCAGTGATGGCCGTGTGTTGGTTAGAAGGAGGCCAGGTGAACGCCTGCAACCAACCTGTCTGCGGCCGAGACACACTGGACCATAACACCTGGAGTTATGGTCTGGGGAGCAATTTCCTATGACAGCAGGAGTACTCTCGTGGTTCTCCCATGCACCCTGACGGCGCAGTTGTACGTTGGTCTGGTGATTCAACCTGTTGTGCTGCCATTCATGAACAGCATTCCAGGGGTGTTTTCCAACAGGATAACGCTCTCCCGCATACCGCTGTTGTAACCCAACATGCTCTACAGAGTGTCGACATGTTGCAGTGGCCTGCTAGATCACCATATCTTTGACCAATCAAGCACGTATGGGACATCATTGGACGACAACTCCAGCGTCACCCCCAACCAGCATTAACCGTCCCTGTATTGACCGACCAAGTGCAACAGGCATGGAACTCCATCCCACAAACTGACATCCAGCACCTGTACGACACAATGCATGAACGTTTGCGTGCTTGCATTCAACATTCTGGCGGTTACACCGGCTATTAATGTACTAGCATTTCACATTTAAAATGGCTCTCCTCGCGCTTACAATAAGCTGTGATCTTGAAACCTTAATCGATTAAATATGTTACCTATACAAATGTATTGCTGCCATTTCATTCCTCTACAACTATTTTTTCGTGGTGTAGGGATTTTTTTCCGTCAGTGTATGTCATGACTTTTCTGACAACCCAATATTATTAACAAAATTATCTTCATGATGGCCAGGTGCATCCTTCATTGTCTGAAGTGTTGAAATGACATTTTTTACATGAAGTTCCACTGAACTAATAAGTTCTTCCTTTTGAAATATGAGGGACTAATTCTTAAATACAGACAGGAAATCTAAGAGAAAGTGCAGCACGATTACAAACCTGATATCTTTCAACTTTTTCAGAAAGCCCTTTGCAACTGCTGAAGCTGAACTGTTCCCTTTTTCATTTGTAATATTTTCAAATTTCAAGATTTATAATTACATACTTCCAGCCTGTCACAAGTGCAGTAATAGCACCAACTTTACTTGCAACCAGTGCTTCTAGAGAAAAAAGTACTGGAGCTCTAAAAATGTTACGGGAAATCGTACTGTGAATTGTGATGAACCGAAATTATAAAATTTATCTCAGTAATTGTTCTATGAAAAATACCATATTGGGGGGGGGGGGGTTACTTCTGTTGTTCAGTTTGATATTTTTGTGTCCTTTAAATATTTTATTTAAATTATTGCCTATCTAAACACATTTTTGTTGAAATATATATAATTGATAAATAATAAAGGTACTGAAATTTTGACGTTTCTTAGGAATAGCTAATTTTTTGTGCCGTATTGTTGTCATGCATGCATGCAAATCATGAAATTTCTTTAAATTTACTTAAAGCAATTTGACAATTTTTTTTCTCTCTCTAAAAGTATTGGTATGGTTTACAAAATGCAGACATTGTTTACAAATGCAAAAACTTACTTGAATAATGGAACTTTTTAAATCTTACCAGAATAATGGCCATATAAACTATAATTCATAAACTCCACAGGGATAACATTTCCAAATTTTCTTCTTTTTTACTGGCCACTCTGCAGTTCAAATCATCAGCAGTGTGATGCCCCTTTGCCAGCCAACTTTTCACGTATTCTATTGGATTGAAATGTTTTAGTGAAGGCCAAACTAATTTTAAGAACATTAGTTCAAAAACTGCCAGTGTTCAATGAGGTTCGCTATGGTGTTACAATGTTGTTCATTGCAGAGAAGCCCCTTTCACATTCTGCAGTAGATATGGGGATACAGTTCACAATGAAATTCAAGGTTTTCAAACTGTTTTTATATTTCTCTCCTGGCAGTGGACTTGTGTATTCTAAAATCTTTAATCACCTCTCTAGCATTTATTTTAAAATGGTCACAAAGTTTTTCCATCTCCTTTTCCCCATATAAAATATCTGGGGAATCAGGCCGGTAGCTGGTATGTAAAACTTTCACTTGTGTTATAAGTTCCTCATAATCTTTGCTCGTAGAATCATTAGGGTTCACAGAAATCAAGTCTTTTCAGGTTTGTTTGCCTGACTTCTATGAAATTTGGAAGAAGATATCTCAGTAACTTGCCTTTCACTTAACACCACTTGCTTGAAAGTGCCTTGTTGTAAAGCTGATTGGGCTTCAGAATGATATTTTCCTGGAGTTTCCATTCTAGTCTCAAATACTGCAGTTATTATGCAAATTAGACAATGAGCTTCAACTAAATTCATATTTCTGTCTTGCAACTAAAGAGAGTTCAGGTAATTCTTCTAAAGCATCCAGCATCAATGACAAATTTATGACGAAACTTGTGGATGCCAACTTTTTAATAATTCCTAGAAATGTAAACCTATATTTTGAATCTCTTGTAGAAACTTGTGAAGCACTCAGAAAATGTTCATGCAAACATTTGTAATTTCGCCAAGCGGCTTTGACTGTTCTGCAGCTAGAAGCACACCAACAAGTTTCAAGAACTATTCTTATTTTTAATATTTCCTGCTCTAAATCTGCTGCAACTTCTTTCAACTCTCTTTGGTTCTTAAGTGAACTACTGAAAATATTTTTAATTTTGTCAATAAATATTTTGAAATGATTGAGACCCCCAAAGTCCTTAATTCAGGGGTTCTCAACCGGTGGGGAATTTCCCCCTAGGGGGGAATTTCGTAGTTTCAAGGGGGAATGCGGCGCCAGCCTGGCACATAGTCTTTCCAGTCCCCTGACTTCACTGCGGCACTCGCTGCTGCATACCAAGTGAAGATAAAACATATGAAGAACTGAGAAAGGAATCTGGCGTGCTGCCAAAGTCACCGCTCGCTCGAAACCGGTTAGAAGCGCTTTTGTTACACAGAGGGAAAAGCAAGTTTTTACGAACTCCTACGTGTTCATATTCCCTGTAACGTTGGAGCTTGTTATTCAATATTGCGCGTTCATTCTTTGCAAGGAAGTTGTAGTTGAGGGAGGGGATTTTTGTCGCTGAAGGGCTTGTAATACTATTTCCTCGTGAACTTTTTATTTATCAATAGTAGAACAGAATGAGTGTAAAAAAAAGAGCGTATGATAAAAGACCTCAATTTGTTATTTGTAGCAAAGTTTTGTCAAATGATTCCCTGAAACCAAACAAGTTGAATCAACGTTTGCAGAATGTTCATCCTCAACACAAGAACAAGGACAAAAGCTTTTTGAGCAGCATGGGAATGCTCTCAAAAAGATGAAACTGGATTCAACAGGGGCATTTCAAGAAATGAACCACAAGGTTACCGAAGCTTCTTACGTCGTAGCATTGGAGATAGCAAAGCAGAAAAACCACATACAATTGGGGAAACTTTGATCAAACCTTGCGCTCTCAAAATGGTGGAAATTGTGTTGGAAAATGAAATGGAGAAAAAACTTGCAGCAGTTTCACTATCAAACAGTACTGTTCGAAGGAGAATTAGTGACATGGCCATTGATATCAAGGATAAAGTTATGCAGGAGATTAGGGGTGCAACATTTGGCTTATTTTCAATTCAACTTGATGAATCGACTGATGTGGCATCGTGTTCCCAGTTACTGGTGTTCGCAAGATATCTTCACTTAGGTTCATTTAAAGAAGAGTTTCTTTTTTGTTCTCCTCTAGAAACAACTACCACGGCCTCAGATATTTTGAAAAAGATTTCATCTTTCTTTGAGTCAGAAAATCTTTCGTGGGTGCTGTACAGATGGGGCACCAGCTATGCTGGGGACAAAATCTGGATTTCAAGTTAATGTGAAAAAGTTGTCTCCAAAAGTGAAAGGCATTCATTGCATGATCCATCGTCAAGCACTGGCCTCAAAAACACTTCCAGCTCCACTATTGATGGTTTTGGATTAAACAATTCAAATTGCGAAATTTGTCAAGGGAGGAGCTCTTAATTCACGACTTTTCAAGCAGTTATGTATTGACCTGGATGCAGGCCATCATTTGCTTCTTTTCCACACAAATGTTCGTTGGCTTTCAAGAGGAAATGTAAGTGAGCGAGTATTTGAGCCTAGAGATGAGCTTAAAATATTTTGTGAAATTAAGGGTAAGATGGAATTTTTTGCCTGGTTAGACGATGAGGAATGGATCTTGCGCCTTGCTTATTTGGTTGATATTTTTGAGCAGCTGAATAAATTGAATCTTCAGATGCAAGGAAAAAACACCAGCATCATAAAATTCATCGATTCTTTGAAAGCTTTTATGAGTAAACTAGAAAATTGGAAGAGAAAAGTCAACATGGAAAATGTTGCAATGTTTGAGAAATTGTCATCAATTCTTGTTTCTAGTGGTAATGACGAAGTATTTTCAGCATTTGACAGCACTAGAAAATGAATTCAGCCGATATTTTCCTGAACTTTGTGATGAGGAGTTGGACTTAGTGTGAAATCCATTCAAATTATCGGTTGAAAAAGTTCCTGATGCTTTTCAAGATGAATTTCTGGAACTGACGACTGATTCGCAAGCAAGAGACATGTTTGATGAGAAACCAGTCACCGAATTTTGGCCTCTGATGTGTGACTCTTACCCAAGAGTGGCTGAGAGAGCTATTCGTGCGTTGCTTCCATTTGTGTTGACGTACCTTTGCGAGTCTCGCTTTTCAACTCTGTTGCAAATGAAAACGAAACAACGAAGTAGATTGGAGGTTGAAAGTGACCTGCGTTGTGCTCTTTCAAGCACTTCTCCGCGTATCCAAGAATTGGCAAAGAAAAAAACAATCGCAGGTTTCTCATTGAATATAAAATGGATTACAATATCCAAGGCATGTTATTGAATTTTTTATTAATTGAGGGGACATTCCACGTCAGATCAATAAAAAAAAATAAGTTTTTGACCTCACCATTTCTGATTTTGATGAAATTTGGTATGAAGCACACATATGACAAGGTAAGTAATTCTGCCAATTTTCAGATTTTTATTTTGAAAATTGTCCAAGATACACACTTAATAAAAATCGAAATTTTCGTAAAAAATGACAAACTCGCACACTTACAAATGGCTGTAACTGTTTTCCCAATTGTAGTACAGTGACAATTGAAACACAGCTGCAAAGCTAAAGCATTGAGCTTTCTATAGATACCATACGTGACCTTCTTACAACAGATTAAAGTTTCAAGGTCATCCACTGTGACCTTGAATATCTCAAAACATGCCATCTTAAAAAATTACGAAACAAATATATTTTATTGCTACAACATTCTTCTACCCATGTGCCAGATATTAGGCTGGCACTGGCAAGGCAGTGTAGGATTAATAGGAGTATATGTCCTCCAGGTTAGGTTCGGACAAATGTACAATAACTGTTTTCCAGATGCATGTATGTATTAATTTCACAATGTGTTACAGGTTATATTAGTGGTGTACACATACAAGTGAACCACTTGGTTAATAAGGTTGCAAACCAAAAGAATGTGATGACATCTTGCTAGTGACCATCTCTATTTCGCTTCTCTCCATAAAATATGTCCGACCTGTTGCTGTACGTAGGTCAACCTTCGTAATGACCGCTGTTTTATCCACTTCTAATATATCTGGCTTCTGTGGGTATGTGAAAGACACTGAAGGTCCATGTGGGTGCAGAAAACTTATCTTAACTTGTTCTGTATGAATGTTCACATCCAAAACACAACCAACCCACCACTGGTTATCATACTCAACAATAACATAGCCACGAATATCCTCCAGATCCAGTTCTATTGGATTTAGCAATACTGACTCAACCTTGTATTCAGTTGAGTTTGAATACATCTTGGTTTTAATAGCTGTGTGGCTTACTGGTATTACACAGTGAAGTTTTTGAGTACCAGGAATTGGTCGAGCACTAGCATGACGTATCTCGAGGAACTCCTTGTGGTTCTCATAGTCCTTGTCCGTGCTGTATTTAAAATGGCACGAAAGAATGTTTCTGGAAGCCCAAGCGTACAGTTGTCGCGGTGTCATAATTTGGTCATTGTATGAACACTGAAGGCTGGCACGTGCAGCTAATCTCTTAATGGTGCCTGCCACGCCATCACATGGCCCCTTTCCATGTGAGGTGGCAAAGAAATGCCACTCAGCTGTGATACCAAAATCTACATCATGATGGCACACATTGACAAAATTCTTCCTGTTCTTATACTGTGAGGCTGCACCGTCTGAGAAGTAATAGATGTGTTCTACTTTCTTGTCAAAATGTGATGATATAAACTGCAACAATTGGCTCTGGAAAAGGTGAACACTGATAGTGTCATGCTTAAGACATTCTGAGATGACAACAAAAGAAACATGATCCAACTGAAGTGTGTGTGAACTTTTGTAGTACACGACGAAAGGGTGAATAGTAGCTTGGGAATTGTTCCAGTAGTATCCTTGGACTGCATCCTGCAGTATGAAGGAATAATTATCAGCAAAATCGCACAACACAACACACTGATTATCATCAAGGATTTCTTTCAGATTTGACAGAAAGTATGACTGCTGAATAGCTATAAAAGAATGTGGCAATAGCAATTTCACTTTTGATTCAAAGGTCTCAAGGAATTCTTCTACAGTGTTACAGACTGTCATAAGTGTTGTGTGATCAGTTGTAGTCCACAATTTATATACAATTTCATCAATCCCATTCATGGTGAATAAGCTACTTATTTGCTCTAGTAAGTGTGCTATACCAGGACAAGAATCACACTTGAAGAAGAAGCTTTTTGGAAGAGGAGGGTTACAAGTTATTCTTGCAAGGCAATCTTTGTATGTCCTAACTGGTAATTCATCATTACGAGTTAAGTCTTGCAATTTGCACCCTGCTAGCATAAGTTTTACATTTTCATGAGCACAACACACACAGACACAGTGTGTTCCACTTGCACCAGCCAGCACACAATTCTTTGGGCTTAAACCACAGAACTTTGAAAACCCTGCTTTGACATTAGGATTCTTGTCTTTAAATCCTTGAAATATCTCTTTCAAATTTCCTAGAATAAGACGTTTCTGTTTTTGTACTTTTTATCCTGATTCCATCATTGTAACAAAATCTTTTTTCCTGGTAAACAACGGCTCACTTCATCACTATTATAGTATGCAATAACGTTTTCAACTGTGCTGTCACTGAGAGTTTTCCCAGGCCTAGGATTTGGAGTTGCTAAAATACCCTGCTCTTCCACAAGATTTTTAGACTTCTGTGCCATGTAATATGTTACACCAAATTCTTCCTGAATTTTACGAATACTCCAGGTTCTAGGTAATATTGTTAGTATTTGGGCTTTAACACTGCTAGAGTCTGTTTCTTGAAATTTTTCTTTCAACTGTGAAATCATGACCGATTCATCAGACACTCACAGGATTATCGCATTCTGGAACACCTATGTAGTCTTTTATCACTTCACCAATTTTCTGATATTTCTTCTTACTGTACTGTCCAACACCTAATCTTTTCTTTTTCACAGGAGATTCGCCTAGAGAAAGTAACGTATCATTCAGACTATCCAAAGTTGTGTCTCTGTCAGTCCATATCTCACTCTTCACCACTCCTTCTGAATTATCTTCACTTAACCGAGGTTGTTCTGCCTCTGCATCTGTTTCAATTATACATGAAGGACCTGGCATTTCAGAGATAGATTTTCTGCATGAACTACATATTTTCTGTTCTAATGTTATATTTGGACATTTCTGAACCATCCAAGGCTGTACTTTTCTCAGATTCTTTCTAAACTTGTGTGTCCACTTTTACCCAGAGGATTGCAACAAAAAAAATTGACTTTTAAAGTCCATTTTGGTTAATGAAACTGCACCTGCAAAAAAAAAAAAAAAATGATAAATAAATATAGTTTGATAAAAAGAAATTGATTAAATAAAGATAACAATAAAGATAAAATAAAATAACAATTTAACAGTTAACAATGTTACAGATAAATTGATAACCACACACTCACAAGCTCAGAATTGAAATAACAGCCAACGTAAAATGGTGTACCAGTAAGATTTCCCATTGGCTGTAATAAGAAGCCTTGCCATTGACTTTAATAAGAAACCCTGTCATTGGCTCTAATAAGAAGCCCCGCCATTGGCTAAAATGGGCGGAGTTTCAATCTCTGATCTCAAAGATTTGTTGACATTATTTACTGCTGAAAATTGTGCCTATCAAGTAAAATTGCTGTCACATAGCATATTTCTGATAAATCTGTTGATCTGTTATAATATATACACATTTCATGTATAATAAACACAAATCCTCAACGTAAGAAATATTTATTGCATGGTATGTCTCTGTGCCTTACATACAGAAGGGTGCAGCATGACAATCCTATTAATCTTACACTGCCTTGCCATAGCGGTGCCAGCCTAATATCTGGCACATGGGTAGAAGAATGTTGTAGCAATAAAATATATTTTGTTCGTAATTTTTTAAGATGTATGTTTTGAGATATTCAAGGTCACAGTGGATGACCTTGAAACTTTAGTCTGTTGTAAGAAGGTCATGTATGTTATCTATAGAAAGCTCAATCCTTTAGCTTTGCAACTGTGTTTGAATTGTCACTGTACTACAATTGGGAAAAAATTTACAGCCATTTATAAGTGTGCGAGTTTGTCATTTTTTACGAAAATTTCGATTTTTATTATGTGTGTGTATCTTGGACAATTTTGAAAATAAAAATCTGAAAATTGGCAGAATTACTTACTTTGTCATATGTGTGCTTCATACCAAATTTCATCAAAATTAGAAATGGTGAGGTCAAGAAGGTGATTGATCTGACATGGAATTGCTGTGAGGTATGTGTCATTTATTAAGCCAGATTTAAGTATTTAGTTTACAAATATAAAAAACTAATTTTATTCATGTTCTAAAATTCATCAACATTTTCTATTGCTGTTTATAAAACTCTGCTATAAAAATAATCTAAATAAATATATATGTACTAATTAGACAAAAAAATATTTTCAGTTGTATATTCATTAAATTTGGTAATCGATTTTTCACAGTTTTTGAGGGGGGAGGATGACCTTTCTGACATATGGTGAAAAGGGTGCATGGGGCAAAAAAAGTTGAGAACCCCTGCTTTAATTACATCACCAACACTCGGTTCCAAACGGTGATTCAAACAGTGCCATATGACAATGTTACTGAATTTGTCAAGAAGTTTACAAACTCCTGCATTTTTTCCCAACATGACCTATACACCATCAGTTGCTATTCCAATTAAATTAGTGGTCAAATAATCTTCTGTTACATCTACATGATCGAGTTCTTTTATCTACAGCTGATGTTCTGGCGAGTTCCACTAAACTCAAAAATAAATTTACTGGTCTATCCATACTTACTACTTAACTGGGTTCTAATGTATATTATTATCAAAGTCGAATTATTAGAAAGTGACGTAGACTCATCAATCATTATGGAAAATTTGCATTTCTGGTTTATAAGCTCATTTGAAAGTTTCCTTTTCATGCTGTTGGAAATATGCGTCATTATATTTTTTGCGCATTCATTATTGGAATGCAAAATTCTACCCATATGAAGCCCATTTAGTACTTGGAAGTTGTATTTCCTTTTCCATATCAATGAAAGGCCTGTTTCGTTTCACAAGACTATAAACAGTCATGAAAACCTTCTCTGTAGAACTGTAATAGTCTCGGCTCAGCTTCATTACATTCTGTGTCAGTGTCTTTCTTCCGATTAATCAAAATCTTTTCGGCAAGTATGAGCTTTTGAGTCCTGATGTTCAATTATTTTCTTTTTAGAGTCATTCCATCTCAGCTCAGGTGGGGCATGCAGGTGACCATTTTAGATTTGTTCCAAAAAATTGTAGTTACAACTACTGGAGGCATAAAATATGCTGAAAGGATTTTTCTAAAAAAATATTTTTTTCCAGCTACAGCGTTTTGAAGTTTGGCTAAAATCTAGCGATCTTTGAAAAATGGGGAAAATGCTGTATTTTAAAACGAGCGTTGCTTCAAAACTATTTAATCTATTCACTTAATTTGTTTTTATTTTGTAGCTATTGAATTAAATTTTAACTTGGCATAGTTTGAATAAGCCTGACTGACATTAATAAAGAAAAAAACATTATTGCAAAAAAAAAATTTTTTTTTTGTGTTTTTGGAATTTTTTTCCCCCACTAAATAATTATTTTTCAGGAGTAAGGATGGCAATCTGAAGTCCCTCAATGGTAGTTTTACAGCACATTTTATTTTAAACCCTGGGATGCATGCAGTCCATAAAATTTAATTTTAAGTTATGCAGAAGTTCAAAAAAGCTCACTTTTTGAATGACATTAACTCAAGAACCCCATTTTTAAAAAATCTGAAAATCTCCCCATTTGATGTCCTCTTAGTTGTTAATAAATTGCTCATTGCAGAATAGTGTATTTTTGCCTAGTTGATTTTATATATATTTTTTAAAGATTGCACGTTTTCAGCGTTGTTGCGTAATACAGAACAAAATGCAATGGATTGTCCATATTTCACCGAAAACGTCGTTTAATCAGGTTTCAAAGTTAAAACATAGGTTACTGGCGAAATTTGATTAGTACAATTACATTATATTTTGAAGTTCTGCACAAAAACACACTAAAAATGTGCAGAACATAACATTATTATTATGCATCACTGTAATTCAATAACATACAATTTTTTTGACACTTGGTATTATTGCAATTTTTTTATTAATTTTACTTTCATAAATTTTTTTTCACAAATAGCCTTTTAAATGATAAACAATTTCTTAGTATATTAATAAAGTTTCCTGTAAAAGGTTTATATGGAAGGATTAGGCACAGTAGATGTGGTTGTTTTTTCTCAGCTCCTGTTGTTCAAAAGTACGGAGTCGTGCAGATAGTCCAAGTGGAGTAGGATTCCTTACTTTAAGCAGCACATTTTCTAATGGCATTGGACATTCATCTTTCTTCTTTCCAGATTCCTCTGGCCACTGGGAACCCTTTAGCTAGACCTTAGGGATGCATAAATGACACAGTAATGTCATTGAGCTCTCGAGATATAGCTGTAATCTGCCCCAATCCACCAATTATTGTCATAAACACACCCAACAAACTCACCTACCTGGAAATCACTTACTGAATAATGTTTTTTCACCTGGCTGGATGTTTCAACTTGATGTTTTAGTGTTCTCCCTAGATATTTTTTACAGCTGGGTGGCAAGAATCTTTAGCTGGATGGTACTTTTAATGAACCCTCCCCCAATTGAGAAGAAAAAGAATGTTGTTTGGCTTAACATTATTATACTTATTAAACATCTTTAGCAATGTGATAGGCATTAATGCAATATAACATGATAAAAAAAATTAGAAAATTGAATGTAAATGGTAAAAAAAAATGAATTCTTAACTAATAAATCATGTTCAACACAGCTTTCAGGCAGTTTTCATCAATATTTATGGTGTATGTGGAAGTAAGTTTTCCATTCTTACTATCATGTACGTTGTAAAAGTGTTCATTAAATGAAATTTAGCTGGGCGGCAGAGAAAATTAGCTGGGTGGGCCACCCGGCAAAAAGGCTCTAGGGAGAACACTATGTTTAATTGTACATCCCATATCATCATCATTGCCAACCATTATCATTGCCAACCATATCTGCTGGACGAAGGCCTTCCCAAGTTTCCTCCACAACGGTCTGTCTTGTGCCAGTCTCCTCCATGTCACTCCCGCATATTTTCGAATTTCATCCACCCATCTCCCATGTGGTCTTCTTCTGGGTCTTTTCCTGTCCCTTGGAATCCAATCTAAAATTTCGGCTGTCCATCGATGGTCTGTTCTTCTGGCAGTATGTCCAGCCCATTGCCATTTTAGGGATTTAACTCTGATCATGAAGTCTTCCACTCTCATCATTTTTCGGATCCACGAGTTCCTCTTCTTATCTCTCCTGGTTACACCAAGCATGCACCTCTCCATGCTTTTTGAGTTGTCTGCAGCCTTTGTATGTCTCTTTTAGTTAAGGTCCATGTCTCTGCACCATACGTAAGCACTGGAAGGATGCATTGATCAAACACTTTTCTTTTAAGACATAATGGCATATTGCTCTTGAAAATTATGCTGTTTCTTCCAAAAGCTCTCCAGGCAAGTTTTGTACGCCGATTAATTTCTTCATCAATGTGACCTTCACTTGATATCTGCTGTCCAAGATAAACGTATGTGTCTGTTATCTCCAGTTTTTCTCCATCAATGGATAAATCTTCATTTCTTGTAAAAGCATTGAACATCACTTTTGTCTTCTGAAAGTTCATTTTTAATCCCACTTCTTTACTCTTGTCAGCAAGTTCCTGGATCATACTCTGCATCTCTGATGGGGTAGTTGCAAAAATGACTACGTCATCAGCAAAATGAAGGTGAGTTAGATAATCTCCATTAATCTTTATCCCCTTGTTTTCCCAGCTCAGCGACTGAAAGACACCCTCCAATGTAGCATTAAAGAGCTTTGGAGATATGGTGTCACCTTGTCTCACTCCCTTTCCTAGTTTTATGTGTGCTGTATTCTCAAACAGCCGAATCTTTGCACTTGCATTTTCATAGATGTTATTGATAATATTAGTATGCATCTTCAATACCGCAGGATTTCAGAGCCATTGTAACTGCTGGTGGTTTCACTGAATCAAAGGCTTTTTCGTAATCGATAAAAGCCATGCACAATGGAAGTTCATATTCCCTCGCTCTTTCAATTAGCTCTCTCAGTACGTGGATATGATCTATTGTGCTGTAGCCTTTCCTGAATCCAGCTTGTTCTCTCGGTTGAGCCATATCCAGTGTTACCTTCAAGCGGTGTGAAAGAACTTTAGTGACGATTTTATAAACCACTGAGAGTAGGCTGATAGGTCTGTAGTTCCTGAGATCCTCAATGTCACCTTTTTTATGTAGCAGGATCATTGTAGCGTAGTTCCAATCCTCAGGAATCTTCCATTCATTAAGGCATCGAGTGAAAATTTGGGCGAGTACTGTTTCGATTTCTCCACTTGCTTCTTGTATGATGTCTACAGTAATTCCATCTTCTCCTGGAGCTTTTCCCCGCTTCATGTTCTTGATTGCATGTGCAACTTCTGCTGGGAGGACTGGAAGAACTCTGGTACTGGTACCTTTCATGATGTCTGGAGTACATGTATCATCCCTTTCATATAATTTGGAGTAGAACTCTTTCACTCTTGTCAAAATTTCGCCTCTATTTCTTGTTACAGAACCATCTTCTTTTCTCAGTGCCATAATCTGTTTTCTTCCCTTACTGAGATGTCCCTTTGCTAGCTTTGATTGTTTTCAATTGCTTTCCTCACTAGCTCACAGTTGAATTTCCTTACGTCTTCAGTGATACTTTTTCGTACTGTCTTGCATAGCTCTATATATTCCACTTTGGAAGTCACATCTTCTTTAGTTGTCCTCATCTCTCTTCTTTTTTGCATCAACATTTTGGTTTTTCCTGATAATTTGTTCACATGCAACTTGTTCTTAGACCCAGCTAATTTTGTTGCTGTTTCCATAAGAGCTTTGGTTAATTTTCTGTTAACTTCAGAAATATCCACTTCTTCCGATGTTAGGTCTTCTAAAGCAGAGAATCTGTTCTTCAGTTCCAACTTGAAGGTATTATGGAGTTTTTTAAGGTTGAATATGTCGATGCATTTTGTTTGTCTTATGAGCTTGCTACGTTCGAGTTTAGTGTTGAGGTGCATCTTACATTTCACCAATCTATGGTCACTACCTGTGTTGAACTTGTTTAGCACACTGCAGTCTTCGATGACGAATTTTTTGTTACACATAATAAAATCAATTTCACTTGTCGTCCCAATTGGATGTCTCCATGTCCATTTCCTGTGTGACTTTTTCTTGAAAAAGGAGTTCAAGATGAAAAATCCTTCTGCCTCTGCAAACTCAACGAGAGTATTTCCAAGCTGGTTTCTGTTACCATGACCGAATGTACCTACTGAAGTTTCATTCTGTTGCCGTTGCCCTATTTTTGCATTGAAATCTCCCATAATTATCTTCAAGTGCTGCTTACCTTTATTATTTAGATGATGAATTTCCTCATAAAATTCTTCAATTTCTTCTTCAGCATGACTTGTGGTGGGTGCATAAGTTTGAATAATCTGAGCCTGGTATCTTCTCGAGAGTTGGATAACGTGTCGTGCATCTCTGTCAGAGGAACTTTCAACTTCTACAACTTTATCCTTCAGTTTCTTGTTTATTATAAATCCAACACCACTAGTTCTGCCAGTATCTGTCCCACAATAGTAGAAGAGCTGTCCACTTTTCAGTTCAATGAGATCTCCTTTTCTCCTTACCTCACTTAGCCAGACGATGTCCCACTTGATCCTTTGTAGTTCCTCTTCCAATTCAAGAAGCCTTGAATCAGAAGATAGGGAGCGTCCATTATACGTAGCCAATGTCAGCATCAGATGGCAGCCTAGTCCGGTCCTCCGGGGATTCTTAGCACCCTCTGCCTTCATGTCGCACTGGCCGCTGCCTTGGCCAGGTACATTCCAGCTGCCGGAGACTGAGGGCCAAGATTCAAGTTGTAGAGTCATTTTGGAGGTGTTTGGCCATAACTCACCACGCTGGCCAAGCGGGTTGGTGAGTGTGGGATAGCATTACCTCTGATCCCGATGGTATAGTTATACCGCTATTGGCGGTCGCCAGAGCCCGTTTAGTGGGAACAGGATGCACCACGAGAAGGCGGGGTTGACATTTGTCAAGGAGAGGCTGTGATGTTACGCATCACCCTGACCTTACATCCCACGTCCCATATAAATAAGACTCGTTATTTTTAACCAACCAAGTAATGTTTTGATAATATTCGTACAACAGGTTTTACATTAGCCCCCCATTCTTCTTCCTCCTTACAAGACCTGTAGGCTTGAACAGTTTTACCTTCAAGAATCAGTAGTGTTATATTTTGTAAAAGATGAGAAAGTTCAGCAACAAATGAAGCTGCATCTCTTATGGCTTGCACAATACCCTCTTTGGAGATTAAACTTTGTTGCATAATGCTTACATTTATATAGCCCGCGTATAGCATCACATGAACTTTTACCACGTCCAGTTGCTGAAAAAATCCACTTTTTTTCCTCAATTTGAGTATTTTTAGAAAGTTCATAAATTTGATATTTATTTTTGAAATGTCCAGCAGCCCCATCAGAAATGTAAACAAGTGATCTAATATTTTCTAATTGGCACAACTTAGAAATTAACTTTTTTATAATCTCTGTAGCACAGAGAGCATGAGCTGTATCATCAGACCCTACAACAAAACTTTTTATCTCTTTTCAAGATATGCAACACATGTGAATAGTGAAATCTGAACATTTTGCCAGTGATAACTTTGTATTTCATCGGGCAGTATCACTGTCCAATTTTCAGCAAAATCAAAATGTAAAACTAGAATGTCAGAACTTTCTTTCACAGAGATTTTTGCTTCAGCTATTCCTTCTCTTTGGATGTTCCTGATTTTGCTATGAGAAATTGCTTTCTTCACCCAATGTCTTACATCTTGCAGAAACTTTTGGAGATACATATTTTCTTAAGAGGTCACCACCTTCCCAAATAGCAAATGTAACTTCATTCAAGCAAAGAGGTTCAACTGTCAGTGCTTCTGTGCCGGGCCAGTCACCACACTCTTGGAGCCAACAATCTTCATTGCTTATTTTGTCACATAAACACTTCTGTAAAATAACTTCTTCCTCAATTCATGTGTTTGTTATATTTTGGAGAGCTGTACATATAAGTTTCAGATTACTGCAATAAATACAAGTGCATACTGCTTGCATTGGCTGAATTTTGACCCACTTTGGACGTAGAGTGTAAAACTTTGAAAGACCAATTTTTATATTTGGGTTGTCTTTTTTCATTAGCCTGTTGTATGCCTCTTTGATTGATCTTGTCATACATATTTTTACCTTTTTAATTTTCTCACCATTATCATCTCTAACACAAACATAATTTTTGTTTGGACTATCCGTAGTAAAGTCTGTACTGTCATCTAGGTAGTATGAGTGTATGACAATGCCAGAGTTGCAGTTTCTGTAGACAATGGATGCCCACTGTAGGGGTCAGGTTGAGCATAGATTCCCTTTTCTCTTCTAACCTTGCATGATTTATCTATGAGGTGCTTTGATACTGTAGGTAAGTAACTCTCCCTTCAAATCAGTTTTACTAACAAACAGTCTGTGGTAGCAATGTCAGTAATTGCATTTTTCAGTGTAGTTACAATATTAGAAAACCGCTGATTACAAGTAGAATAGTCAGGCTTCTCAAGATACAACTGACTTGAAACACTAACTCCATATATATGTCTTCTAATTTCTGCACAGCTGAAGTTGTTAGTGTTTTCTCTGTCAACTTTTTCCTCTTCACATAAGCTTCTCTCCTATCCTCCCTAACTTCTGAAGGGGCTTTAAATGGTGACACATTAACAACAATCATTGTAATACTGCTATTTAAAACATCCACAATCTCATGACTGGGAATGAAAAAATGCTCTCTCTCTGATGTGGGAATTTCTTCAGTTTCATTTGCACATTCCAAAATTTTTTTTTGTAAAAAGCCACACAATTGCAACACAAATAATCATTTCTATTTACAGGGACAGATGGGCCTACAATCCTTCGAATTTCATCACCTAAATCACCAACACCACAGAACCTAACAAGCTTAGTTTTGTACCCAACTCTTGTGTCTTTTAATGTAGTGTCCACACATCTAACTCTCTCAGAACTATGATGATCAGACATTATAAATAATTCACTGAACAATACTGAACATCACTCATCAACAGACAAGAGCAAACTGGAGTGGGAGAAAGGTGGGGAATTAGTAATTGAAGGACATAACAGCTGCTGATTGGCTGTTCAGTGAGCAATCAATAGACATGTTTGTACTTGCAAAAGCCTGTCATAACCTGTTTTTTCAGCATTGTGGCTTGTGCAATTTCATTACAAAATGCTTTAAATTTATGAGTATCAGTAGAACAGTGGATGGTTACAAAATTAACAAGTTTAACAAAATAAATAATTTAAAGTATATATATAGAGGGGAGAGTGTATGAGGTTGCAAATAATTCCCATAGAAAAGAAAATGAAACCAGTAAGAACATACTGCCATGTTATGCAAATGTTTTTTAGTATATGTTTTTGTGCTGAACTTCAAAATATAATGTAATTGTACTAATCAAACACCAGTAACTTATGTTTTAACTTTGAAACATGATTAAACGATGTTTTCAGTGAAATTAGGACAATATTGCATTTTGTGCTGTATTACGCAACAACGCTGAAAGGCCTGAAAACGTGCAATCTTTAAAAAAATATATAAAATTAACAAGGCAAAAATACACTATTCTGCAATGCGCAATTTATCAACAACTAAGAGGACATCAAATGGACAGATTTTCAGATTTTACAAAATGGGGTTTTTGAGTTAATGTCATTCAAAAATTGAGCTTTTTTGAACTTCCACATAACTTAAAATTAAATTTTATGGACTGCATATATCCCAGGGTTAAAATAAAATTCACTGTAAAACTACCATTGAAGGACTTCAAATTGCCGTCCTTACTTACCGAAAAATAATTTAGTAGAAATTTTTTTTTCCGAAAAAGCAAAAAAAAATTTTTTTGCAATGTTTTTTTTTTCTTTCTTATTAATAATGTCAGTCAGGCTTATTCAAACTATGCCAAGTTAAAATTGAATTCAATAGCTACAAAATAACGAAAAAAAAAAGTGTTTCGTTTAAGAATGAGCCTGTGCTATGTGTTCCACTTAACGAGTAGAAGGGTGAAAATTACTGACGCTGATAATTTAGTTTATCTGAGAGAATGAGAGAACAGTAGTTCGTGTTAGCTGTGGATATAAGTTGCATTTAGTAACGGATAAAAAAAAAATTAAGTGAATAGATTAAATAGTTTTGAAACAGCGCTCGTTTTAAAATACAGCATTTCCCCCATTTTTCAAAGACCGCTAGATTTTGGCCAAACTTCAAAACGCTGTAGCTGGGGAAAAAAAAAATTTTTTAGGAAAATCCTTTCAGAATATTTTATGTCTCCAATAGTTGTACTACTGTAATTTTTTGGAACAAATCTAAAATGGTCACCTAACACATTTTGGTACTGTCTGCTTGAATTGAGATGGAATGACTCTTTAATGATCACATCTGAGAAGATTTGGAATCTCTGTTAGGTGCAATGCTTTTTGAAATCCAGATCTGATTTTATATTAAACCTTGGGTTTTGAGTGGCCGAAACAGTTGAGCAAGATCTACACTTTAATGTTGCACTCGCCACCAGCCATGGATAACCGTTAGAAAAACTTAAAGCTTGCTCGTTTGACCAACACATTGGTTTACAATCCTTAAATACTGAAGTAACTAAATTGTTTTGTTTAGGCAAAAAAATTGTGTCTGCATTACTTTCAGGTGGCGAAGAATCCACCAAATCAGCAACATCTGAAGAAACTTTCGTTGACTCTTGTGGGGATGCCCATTAAAAAACAAACTGTACTCATAAAAAGATAATATAAAAAAGTCACGTGTAGTATGCTTTCGCTTTGTGGTCATTTAATTTTAATATATACTTTATCTTTTCAAATAAAAATTATGCTGAAAAAAACTTCCTAGCTATTTACAAAAGATTACTGCGTGTGCATGCACATGTTACTCTATTCTCCAAACAGCAAAACAAACGATCGGACCCGATTCTTCTATCTGCGGTAGACAATACCTGAGGGCATAATACGGAATGGGCACGACGACATGTGGACCGGACCTAGAAAATCAAAGCGTCCAATATCCAGAAAATTCCTTTCCAATAAAGATTCAGACAGCAGGGTAGACAATCCCCAGCCCGACTGGCTGACCCCCCCGCCTCCCCCACTACTGACTGAAAATGTCTCCAGCCCAGAAAGTTTAATCTCCTTTCACTCTTCGGAAAGGAAAACCTTGTTCTTTACAAATGTGCCTGATACATTGCCATGGTTAACAATTGAGGGACTCCTATTATCTCTTTGTTGCTTGTGTGTGATTACTGTACACCTGCTGTGGCCAGTAAAACTTCTGCACCAACCCCCTCGACCTCTCCTAACTCCTAAGCAATGGCCAACTTAGTGTCCACGCTGGCGACATCAGCAAAAGACAGACTGTATCATTGTTCCCCAGGCGCTAGGGAAACGGGGGTGGTGTTGATTACTTGCTTTAAGATGCTCCAGTTTAACAGATTAAAATATTTTTTACGGCACACCACAAACTCTTGAAATTTACAACCCAGATGTAAATGTGAGATGAGGGTTCGTTGCAAATTAATGAAGGAGCTCCGACGCAAATTAACCTCGGCTTGCAAACCATCTTACATTATGAAGGTATTGAAATTTTAGCAGTTGACTCTGAAAAATGTTATATATCTTCTTTAGTTGACACATTCAATTTGGGGAATGCCGATAGGATTTGTAGAGTTTTCGAAGTACTGAATCAACCTCGTCAATGAATTTTACATTTATTGTCCCGAACACACTTAAATTTAATTGTCCCATATAGATTTTGTACCAGTCCATTTTCTGCACGAATCCTACTTGCAGCTCCATCTGTTCCAATTGCAACTAGATGGTCAGAAGACAACCAATGTGAAAGTCCTAGTTTTTCTAGTTCACCATCTATGGATTTCAAATATCCAAGAAGGTGAACTAAAAAATAGTGACTTTTTCACGAGAATAATAGATACAAATCTCTTTTACCTTTTTTTCTTTAATATACCTAGCATACAATATCAGTTCTTCCACAACTCCTTTATCAGTTGAGCCAATCTAGCAACAAGCTCACACAATTCTGCACTTGAAGTTCACATACCAGTTCTTTTTGTATCACAGCTGCAATATGTAAAACAAACTCTTTGCAAGTCTTATGATTACGCAGCATGTGACAAGTTCGACCACACGGAGATATAAGTGACCTGGCCAGGACAGATGAGCCATAGTGTGTTGGGCAGAGGTAGTGATTTGATGGACTTTCAAAAAGGAATTGTCATCGGCTACTGAGCCAAGGGAAGAAGCATCTCAGAAACAGCAGACTTCGTGGGCTGTTCGCGGGGTTCTGCAATAAGGGTGTACCAAGAATGGGCCACTAGCACACCGAGTACCTTCCGACGTCATAACTGTAGAGCCCCAAAGGCCGTCGACCCCAGAGGAGAATGCTGCCTCCGTCGACTGGTAAAGGGCAATCAACTCGCAACAGTGCAGCAACTGACCATGCAAATGAACGCTGGGGCATCCAGGTACGCATCTCCTAAAGATCCAGACTTGCAAATTTTGCTAGTAGATATTGGCCGCCAAGACCAAAATTGTTAGTGGCCATAAAAAAAACTCAGTCGCCAAACTTTGGAAAAAAAAATCAAATTGTGTATTTCATACTAAATTATTGTTATAAAATTGCTTAGTATAATATCAGTATGTTTTTATTTTGCATATTTCAGTTATAGTATTCTTAAAAGTTGAAACTGAAGTAATAAAACAATGCAGGAAAGTGGGAACATCGTGTGGGGAGGAAAGTGCGCTTACGGGAGAAGTCTGCACTGTCCGACTTCCGGTTTTGGAAATTTTCCTGCTATTTTCAAGCTGGAATACAAATATTTATGCAGTTAAATATTACTTAATAATACGGGGCAGAGGCAACATCGCGAGAAAAAAGGAATTACGATTGCGGAAAAAATCTGAACTCTGTCGACCTTCCGTTTTCGAAATTTTCGTAAAGATGGTATTCTGTTCTCGTTGATCTCGCGAATGACCCAATTAATAATGAAAATGCGGAATTCCTCGATTTCGCGGAAGAATCTGATGCCTGAGATTACGGGGAAATTTTTGCGGCGTCTAACCTCCATTTTCGCGCATTGTTGCGTACAGTTTCAAGCTGAAATACAATATGCAATAAAATCATATAATATAATAAAACTTTACACTAAGGCAACATCGGGAGAAAAAGAAATAGTGAGAAATAGTGTACTAAATGGTAATAAATATTTATTAGTCAAGCATTCAACTACTGTTTTCTAAAGTTTTGAGACACGAAATACCGTCTCCAGACGGAACTTCCCCCACCCATCCACCCACCCGCAAATTGTCTTCAGTTTTACACTGATCCTGAGAATGATCTAAATGATGACAAAAACGCAGAATTCCGCGAGTCTGCTTAAGAATCTCATGTATATCATAAAACAATAAAATAAAAAAAAAAAAATTCGTAGAATCCATAGTTTCGACAGCGAAGTCTGTAGTCAGCCAACTAAATCCGTCGAAACTGCGGACATTCCGTAGTAGTTCGCAGGTATGGAAATATTATTACAGTACAACCTTGAAAATCTTGAATCATCCGGACTATGCCAATTCTGGATTTTAAAATTTTCCTATGGATTATGCAGGCTTTCAGCTCAGTGAAAATAATCGCCCACCAGTCAAACTTAGTAAAGAGAAAACTAGAAGAAGGGATCGAAATAGCAAGAAGAAGAAGTACCATAATTAACGATAATTGCGGATGGTCTCTTCCAATTGAGTGGCAGCAACTACTCCAGTGACATAGTCCTGATGACGAACTAGGCTTTAGTTCGAAAATTTGACAACCAACTTTCATTAAAAATAACCTCTAAAAGACCCGTAAAAAAAAGTTATTCCACAAACATATTCATTAAAAATAATAAAAAGAAAATGCCTAACTTCTAAAGTTTTCATCGGATTTTGACGAAATTTCACATGGGAGTTTATTTTGATGTGTCTGGGTTACTGTAAAATTTGCATTCAGTTATTTAAAAAATTGGAGAATTTTTTTTTTATAAAAATTTCTCCCAGTTGGACTTTTCCGACGCAGATAGTTGAGCTGTCCACCACCGGCTTTCATCCCTACCGCAACCTTGCGTACCTCGTTCCCCTACGATGACCCATCAGCCTTGGCGCAGTCTTTGTGATCAAAAACTGACGCCCTCACCTTTTATAAACTTTTTTTTCTTTTCTGCCGTTCAAGCAGAATGAAAAAGGCGATGACCGACTTCCGTACAACTAAAATTTTGTGCCATTCCGTGCGATTTCCGTACATTTGGAGTAAACATTTTCAAAAATGTGTAAGTTCCGTACAATAAAAGTCAAATAAAATAAATGTTTTTCTCGTACAGGTCGCCAGAATTGGCGATTTAATCAAACATTTTTAGTCGCCACGACGATGAAGTTTATCGCCAGTGGTGACCGTGAGTCGGGATCTTTAGCATCTCTGTTAACTCGGGTCCACAGACAGCAACGCCTGCAGTTCACATGGGACTACCGTCATTGGTCAGTGGAAGACTGGAAAAAGATTGCCTTCTTTGATGAATTGAAGGTTTCTATTCCACAGAAGTGACTGGCGGTGGCAGATACGGCATTAGACACATGAAAACCAACACCCGTATACGCTTGTCGGTTAAGTAAATAAAGGCTTGCTGTGGCAGTGTGCATGTCTTGGGGGATGTTTTCCTGGTGTGACCTGAAACCTCTGGTACCACTGGATGGGTACCTGAATGCCAATGGCTACCTGTCCATCCTCGCTGACAGCATGCATCATTTCATGTTGGGTGTTTATCCTGGTGGTGATGTGTCTACCAATAGCACTATGTCACATTGCTAAGGGTGTGTATGACTAGTTCCAGGAATACAACAGCGATGTCTCCCTTGGCCGGCAAAATCGCCCGACCTCAATCCCATAGAAGCCAGGCTTTAGTTCGAAAATTTGACAACCAACTTTCATGAAAAATAACCTCTATAAGACCCGTAAAAAAGTTATTCCACAATCAATAAGATGTGTTCAGAATTCCACAATGCCTGACAGACAGGAAATCCAAGCAAGTGAATGCGCAGTGCACGAACCTCCACTGATCATACTGTCTCTAAAATTGCAGTTTAAGACAAGATCAGACCCAAAAGGGGGAAGGGGGGGGGGTTGCACATTTTAACTGGTGAAAAATCAAAACAGACAGCAAGAATGTGGTCTTCTGTTGACTCTGCAACTGCACAGCATAGATTTCTTAATTATTCTTTCTGCTATCATTCTCTCCCTACTTCTTTATTGTTGCTTTTCTTGTTTTTTGTGCCCTCTGATAACAACCATCAGCCTGAGGACCATGAGCACATGATATCGAAGCTTCAACTATTTCAGATAAATGGTGTAACTATTAATACTCTTGAACACCATGCATCAATTTCGTCACTTCCGTTTTCCGGAATTTCCTTCTTCCCTAGCTTATCAAGATTAAAAAGATTAAATGCAAAAACTTGTGGGGCGGGGGGATATTTAACAACGCTGGAGAGTGGAAACATCACGGGGAGGGGGGGAGCAACAGCGATTACAGGATTTCCGTTCGACTTCCGGTTTTGGAAATTTTTCTCCTATTTTCATGGTGAAATGCAAAAATTTATGCAGTAAAATATTATTATTAAAAAATCTGAACTCCGTCGATTTTCCGTTTTCGAAAGCTTCGTAAAGATGGAATTTCGTCCTCCGACAAACGTCCCCCCCCCCCCCCCAGAGACACACAATTCTGTTTACTTGTGCGCCGATCTCCTGAGTGGCCAACATAATGAAATATGCGGAACTTCACGAATTCGCGGAAGAACCTCAAGCCTGAAGATTAGGAGGCAATTTTTGCGGCGTTCAACTTCCGTTTCCACAAATTCTTGCCTACAGTGTCAAGCTGAAATACGAACATATATGCCATAAAATGATATTTAACAAGAATACTAGACACAAACGCAACATCGGGAGAAAAAAATTATGATTAGGGCAAATTCTTTTTACTCAATTTAACTACTGTTTTCGAAAGCTTTGAAACATGAAATACCGTTTCCAGACGGAAAATGACCCAACACCCAAATTTTCTTCAGTTTTGGATCAATCTTGAAAACGATCTAAATGATGACTAAAAATAACACCCCCCTCCCCCCCCAAAAAAAACCCCAGGAGAATTCCGCGAATCCGCTTAAGAATCTTATGTATATCATAAAATAATAGCAAAATATTTTTTTAAACAAAATGAAAATTCGTATTGTAGAATATGTAGTTAGACAACTAAATCCATAGAAAATACGGACATTCCGTAGTAATTGGCATGCATAACAGTCATATAATCGGCACCACGTGATCCGCACCTATCATGTTAATCGTGAATCATAATTTCCGACAGAAAACTGCGATTCACAGCACCGACTCAGAAATCCAAAGATGCAAGAAAAAAATGATCGTCTTAGTGAAAAAGTAACTCATTTTGAAGTACTTTTGTGTTACTTTTAAGTAAAAAACGAACCCGCATTATCGCAGTTCATTAGTTTGACTAAAAAATCCGTTGAAATTGCGAACAGTCCATAGCATTGTTTTATTTCTGAAAACGTTTAAACTGAATACCGGAAAAAAAAAAAAAAAAAAATCCTTAACTAGTACAATCAGCGCACCAAAACTAGGCGATGTGTTTCGCAGAATGGCTACATGCTACGGAATAGCTCTGCGGGATTCCCGAGTCACGGATTCTCACCACGTAGGCTTTCGCACGTGCAAATAGTAACGCCTTCCTTGCGTCATATTTTCTGTCAAAATACTTCTAATAAAAAAAAATATATAGATATTCTTACAATTTCTTTGCAGTCTTCTATCTCGCTGTTACATAAAAAAAATTTCTGTTACCGCATTTTCGGTTCTTTCCCAATCAATAACACCACCTCTCCTGACAATTACCTCGCGGACTTTTTAAAACGACGCAGAGTTTGTTTTTTGTTGTTGTTTTTTTACCGGTGTCCGCAGCACCTAAATTTATAACCTTTTAATAGAAAATCAATGGATTATACAACAGAAATTACGGCATTTACTGCAATATATTAAGAAATCTCAACTAAGAAGAAAATTAGGCGCCACGGCCCGAATTTTAGGCGCCTGGGCGACCTGGCGCCCGGGATTTGTCGAGCCCTGACACTGGCTCTCTCCCTTCCCTGGAACCAGTGACCCTAAATTAGGGACGAGCGACTGCTTATAGCCCATTGAGTTGCTCACGGTGGTCGTAAAACCTACAATAAAAAAAAAATCAATCCCATAGAACAGTCGTGGGACTATTTGGATTGCCAGGTTTGACGTGCCAACCCAGTAGGGCACATGTGCCTCAGGCAACCTTCCAGGGCCTTGTTGCGTCCATGTCACACCATCTGGCCGCTGTCATCCAGGCCAAGGATGGTTATTCCCATTATTAGGTAGGTGGTCATTATTATGATACGACTGTGTATATGTTCTGTATTGAGCATACGTTAAATTTATGTTAAAGTTGTATGAATTTATTTCCATGAAAAATCATCCAGGGCTGGTTGCTGATACATTTTTAAAATATTTCATTTTTTGTTCATCTGTAAAGTCATGTTTTGAGAGTTCAAATCTGGGGTTTTATTTTTTTTTTACCATTGATCATTTTGGATTTACCAGCTAAAATGACTGCAAGCATGGCATGAAAAAATCTCATCTAGACAGCCGTTTTGCTTTTTTAATTGAAGCAGAAAAATCATCAGAGCTCCAACTGGTCTCATTTTTAAAGAGTATAATAGGTCTGTCTATAAAGGGAAAATGTAAATATTTACTAAAAATAAGTACAATAAATAATTAATTTTTAGTAAATATTTATATACTGATTATGGTATAAATGCAATTAAGATGTATGAAAGTAGAATAAGATTAAATGAGTACATGATTGCAGACCATATGTTTTCAAGTTTGTACTATTTTCACTTTATTTTGCTACCTTTGAACATATATTGTATTTAGCAGCAGCAGCATAGGAATTAAGCGATATCACATCACAGTTTGCGATGCATAAATAGATCAATGTTAAATGAAATAAATTTTGCATCGCAGTACTTGCAAAGGATCTAATCTATACGACACATTTCCCCCTGAATTTAAATATTTTCACTATATCAGTATCTTGTCAAAGCATTTGCAGTTCAGATGCTGAAATGAAATTTTTGTACAAATCAAAGTTTTTCAGTCATTTTAAAATGCAAACACTGTATTTATCATCCATTTAGTTATATTTTAATCTTGTTTTGTTTCTTTACCATAATTATTGGTTTTTAATTGAGAAACATAATATGTTTTTAATTGAGAAACATAAGAAATTTAAGCTTCAAATTTTGTGGTCTTGAAAAAAACTGGCAACTTCAGACCCAGGAAGGGATTTTAATAAGCCAATAGTTATTTGTTTCAGCTAAAAGTACTCTTTGTAGATTAACAATAAGCCAAAGACCATTTTTTCTATCCCCTATAAATAACTACAGTAGATCAAAAACTGGAAAAAAAAATTGTGTTGATGATTTTGCCTCATTTTATTTTTAATTAATATATACATATTTCTGTTATAGATAAACCTGTGCTCTTGAAATAAGACCTGTTGGAGCTCTCTGCCATTTATGGTTTTTGTGCAGTTAGACAAAAAGGAAAAATACCACTTTGTGGGATTTTTTCATGTTGTGACAGCCATTTTGGCATGTCCCAAAATGGCAAAAATTAAATAAATAAATAAATAAATAAATAAATAAATAAATAAATAAATAAACCAGATTCAAACTTTCAAAAGAGCACTTTTTAAAAATGTGTCCAGCAACCACTTTTTTGTAAATTGTGCGATTTTCTGCATTTATGACTGGTCCTATTTGTATTTCTTGTGAAATAAATTTGATTCTTAGTAAACAGAACTAATTCAATGAAAACAAATTTTTTGTTAGCATACAAGTGTTTTGTTATAATTTGGGAGCAGCTGTGAGTTAATTACTGTATTTAGTTGGAGTAAGTATCAAAATATATTTTATATCTGTCTTGGAATTCTGTTATCTTTTGAAATGTGTTGCATATATATACTGCACTTGTGAACATATTGATTATTATGCTGTAGTTTTGTTTTTGAATTTTTGCTGAATGGGTTTTGAAATAACTTTATGTTCTGTAATTTTAACTTTTAAGTTTGAATTTCATGGAAGTACGTTTTGTTGTTTTCAGGTCTAAACCTGTAAAAAGTCAACGAAAGTAGACTGGCTGATCAGGCCGTCTAAAATATTTTACAATGTCAGGTAGAGGAATAAAAGCAAAAGGTAAACTCATTTCATTTTTCTGTGTTTTTCAGCAACGATTTCTCTCACTTAAACTAGTGAGCACAGTATTTAAAGCTGAACTACAGGGATTATGCAAAAAATGTAACATCAATTATTTGGCTATGAAAATTTTTTTTTGCAACTTTTATGTTAGCTGATACATTTTTAAGCTGTGTGAAGTTTAAAGGCTATAGTTGTATCGGATGAAAAATGGATTATGTTGGGGGAGGAGAGTGATTGCACATTTTTTCTTACTCAAACCCCAATCATAAGCGTGTATATGGTATTCAGGCCACTGCCTTTTTATGATGATTTTTAATTACGACCTAAATATTTGATGTGTTTAACAGGGTTCATCCTGGGACTAAACACGGGCAGGGTTCTTATTATGGAAAAAGGGCAGCTTACATTTTCAAAGAGCATTAGAGTATACATTGACCTTCCAAGAACAAGACCGTACAAGCAGTGTTAATTCACTAGAAAAGTTCAACAGCAATTCACTGTGGATACTAAAATATTATCTAATGAGGTGTATTTCTCAAATACAGTTCTCATTATCTTAAACTCTGCACATTCCTTCATGTGAGTAGTTTAGTTTTCCCTTCGATGTATGCACTAAAAATCTGTAGCAATCTTGATACTGCAGTACAAAATACAGGGTGTCCGAGAATTATTGGACACATTAAAAATTATGTAAAAAAACCTGAGCATTGTCTGTTTTTATATGTCACGTATTACTAACACGGTTTCTATATTTTTGTTTTGCAGAATTGTTATTCCCAGAACCCGATAGGTGGCGCTAGGTGTGGCCTGATGAGAAATGCGCAATCAGTAGTCATGTCATCCGTACAGCAGAAGGCGATTGTGTTATGGCTTGCGGAATTAAAAGTCCGTCATTAAAGTTAAAAGACGGTACCGTTTAGAGTATGGTTGTAATCCTCCGTCAACGAATTCAATTAAGCGGAGGATGAAACAGTTTAAAGAAACTGGCAATGTGGAACACTGTGCAGGAGCCGGTAGGCCTAGCGTCGGCGTTTGTAAAGCAAGCAGAGAACTGTGCATTCCGAAATCAACAGTCGACGATATCTTGCACAAGTAATTAAAGTTTCATGCTTATAAAATTCAAATAGTGCAAAAGATGCGTATAAATGAAATGATCACACTCTGCGATACGATTTTGCTGTGGATATGCTGAATCGAGTAGAAAACAATGAAAACTTTCTCAGTACTGTAATTTTTAGAAGACACAAGTGGTTGTTTGTACAGCAAAGTATAATAGTTTCACAAATGCTGTCTGCATACAATAAGTAAAATCATTAAAAATTTGCAGAATAAAACCAAATTTATTTACAAATTAAAATAATTTCAAAGCAAGAACTTTCGGGGCACTCGTGGCGCCATCTTCAGGCTAAGTGTCACAAGAATACAGAGTCAATCATTATAAAGTACACGTAATTACTCACAATACATCTCGCCATTCGTTTCAAGAAGGTGCCAGGTAACAAAAGTTAAAGTTCAAAAAAGAGAAATAAACTACGTAGGATCTTTATGAACAGCTTGTTGTCCGGAGGAGCCACCACTCGTCTACACTGGCTCGGAACATAAGCCGGGAGGTCAAAGTTACAGCAAGATTCCCCAAATTTAATGATATAAAGGCTTTCAGTGAAAAAGGCAGAGCGCTAGTAAGAAGAGCGAGAGTAAGAAATGATAGAGAGAAAGCATCACCACTGGTTAAACCTGGTGTTTATTGCATACCATTGATTCAACAGGTAAACACGGGTACTAACATGTTCTACATTGGATCTACTCTTCGGACATTAAACACACAGTTGGCTGAACACAAATATGCCCTCCACTCAGGATCATCTAACACGTCCTTCACTGTTGCTGTTAATCAGGAGGGTTACATACCTGATTGGAAAAATGCTAAAATCTTAAACTCAACTATCAACAAGTGCTCTCTGCCTTTTTCACTGAAAGCCTTTATATCATTAAATTTGGGGACTCTTGCTGTAACCTTTGACCTCCTAGCTTGTGTTCAGAGCCAGTGGAGACGACTGGTGGCCCCCTCCGGACAACCAGTTGTTGATGAAGATCCTACGTAGTTTATTTCTCTTTTTTGAACTTTAACTTTTGTTACCTGGCACCTTCTTGAAACGAATGGCGAGATATATTGTGGGTAATTACATGTACTTTATCATGATTGACTCTGTATTCTTGCGACCTTTAGCCTGACGATAGGGCCATGAGTGCCCCGAAAGTTCTTGCTTTTAAATTATTTTAATTTGTAAATAAATTTGGTTTTATTCTGCAAATTTTTAATGATTTTACTTATCGTACGCAGACAGCATTTGTGAAACTATTATACTGTAATTTTTAGTGATGAGTCCACATTTCATGTATCGGGTATTGTGAATCGTCACAACTGTAGGATATGGGGCAGTGAACCACCTCATGCTGCTATTGAACTGGAACGTGTTTCTCCAAAAATTAATGTGTGACGTGCCCTATCAAAAAGAGAAGTGATTGGCCCTTTCTTCTTCCGCAGAAAGAACCCCATAAATGGTGACATTTACTTGGATATGCTAGAAAATTTCGCTATACCCCAGATAAAAAGATACGACAACATCGTTTTCCAACAAGACTGTGGCCTCTGCATTGGTCAACGTGTGTACTTAAGTGCCTAAATAAGCATTTCCCCAACAGATGGATTGGGCGTGGTGGTCTCATTCCGTGGCCTCCTGCTCTCCAGATCTAACTCCATTGGATTGTTTCATGTGGGGTTATGTGAAGGATCGTGCCTATCAGACGCCTTGTACTGATTTGCAGTAACTAAAGCAGCATATCACAGCTGCTATTAATTCCATAACTCCAAAGATGCTTGCCAATACATGGCATGAAATCAAGTATCACTTGGTGGACGTACTACGAGCAACCAAGGGATCTCACATCGAAATTTATTAACTTGTGTAGTTACATTGTAAGTTAGTACAGTCAGTTTCTTTCTATCTGTTTAATGTTTTGTTTCATATAATTTTGTAATGTGTCCAATAATTCTCGGACACCCTGTATATTAAAAATGAGAGGTTCCAGGGACTATTTAGTTCAAAAGACTATTAGTCATACTATTGAGAGCACTTCACTAATAAATATTTATTACCATTTAGTACACTATTTCTCAAATGCTTGCTGGATTACACTAAACTTTATACAATTAACATCTGAAGGAAACATTAAACATCAAGGGCAAAGTACTATTTTAAAAACATGGAAAAGTCAACACTACCATGACACTCACCTCTGCACGATCTCCGGAACTCGCAATGCATTTTGATGCCCACTTCGGTATGATTATCAAGCCACATGGCAGCTTGATAATGATACCGAAGTGGGTATCGAAATGCATTGCGAGTTCCGGAGATCGTGCAGAGGTGAGAGTGTCATGGTAGTGTTGACTTTTCTATGTTTTTAAAATAGTACTTTGCCCTTGATGTTTAATGTTTCCTTCAGATGTTAATTGTATAAAGTTTAGTGTAATCCAGCAAGCATTTGAGAAATAGTGTACTAAATGGTAATAAATATTTATTAGTCAAGCACTCAATAGTAAGAAGACTAATAGTCTTTTGAACTAAATAGTCCCTGGAACCTCTCATTTTTAATATATTTTGTACTGCAGTATCAAGATTGCTACAGATTTTTAGTGCATACATCGAAGGGAAAACTAAACTACTCACATGAAGGAATGTGCACAGATAAGATAATGAGAAACTGTATTTGAGAAATACACCTCATCAGATAAGATATTTAGCACATTAATACAGACCATATCTGTATGGTTCTTATGTAAAATATTATTGTATATATTAATTCAACATTTGTTGATCATTATGTGGTTTCAGAAATTATTAACTATATGTCAACAAAATAGTTTCCATATCATCTACTGTTTCGCACGTTACTAGAAATTTGAGCATGGGTAACACGGGTAAAAACATCAATTTAATAAAAAATTTCTATTTCAACTTGTCACTAATATTCCTTTTTGATGTTCCTTATGATAGTTTAGAATTTTATATGAAGATTACAAATTTATATGAAAATATGTTTTTATATGTACAGTTATATGCATCATAAGTTGTCAAGGTCCTCCAATATGTAGAGACAATATGTATTAAATGATTAACATTATTCCAGTTTTTTAACTCGTGATTCACAAAATTATTACAATAGAAAAGAACTTTCGAACCTCTTGATTATGATGCGTTGAATCAGCAATAAGCCATCTTGTTATCGAAGAAGGCATGATTTTTCGTTTCCTGTGGTATCGGCTTCCAAGTTAAACTTTGATCTTATAATTTCTTATTATAGATGATGGTTGCATGTTCCGTTTTCCGTGGCTCGATATCCCAAACTAGTTTCAATTCCTTCTTTTTGGAATCATCTTCAGTGGGTATTATGATCTACTTCTCATACACTTTGTATTTCGGCCACTTACATCGATTTTACTGGCGGCGTCCAACATTCCACGGCAGTTGTACTCTTGCGCATGCTATTTTGGTATTAGTGCTCATTCTTAGTCGTGTTTTAATATAATTGGATGATATGAATTTCTGATTCTAAATTATTTGGTGTTGCCATTCGTTTGTTGAAAACAATTAATAAGGTCTTTTATTATTTTTTTAGCGTTATTTTCTTTTTCGATAAAATATTTCCAAGCGTACGGTAGACTCATTGGATCATAATTATTACAATTTATTTCTTTAGTTTTTTCAATCATTACTGCTTCTGAGGTTAATATTTGATTTTTAGTTTTATGTGAGGTTATTAATTTTGCATCATACCAATCAGGATAAGCTTCATGTTCAATACAATGATTTATTAATGGTGTTTTGTTTTCTTTTTTATTCCAGTTGGATATATGTTCTTTTAATCTGGTCTTAAACCTTCTTTTTGTACTTCCTATGTATACTTTATTTCTTTCATTTCTTTCTATTTCTGTATAATATTTTGTTGGTATAGAATATACTCCGGCTTTATCAAGCATTGATCTTCTTTCATTTCCTGTAGTTAATATAGTTTCGTTATCTATGACGGTTTCTGCTAATATCATTTTTTCTTTAACGCATTCCTTCTTTAGGATATTTGTTATTGGAGGAATGTAAGAATTTTACCAGCAAATTTTATTTCATTTTTTTGTTTATTTTTACTTTCATTTAAAGATTTCTTTGTATTTTCAAGTATATCATCTAAGATCTTTTCGTGTATCCAAATTTCATAGCAGTTCTTTTTATCCAGTTAATCTCTATCTTTTCTTTGTTTTTTTTTTTTTTTGCTCGCACGGGGATAACTGGTTTTCCAGTTATTTGGGGAGCAGAGCCCACACGGCCCGAGCTGACCTTGTGACTGGTCAACATCTGATGTCATGCCACCGCTTGTTTTTTATTTCGGTGCTGTTGGAGTTTGCAGGGACGGCTGTTCATCCAGCTGTTGGGGAGTCGCGGCCCCACGATCCCGAGCTGGTCTTGTGTCTCGCTTTTTCGTTTTTATTTATTTTCTCCACTGGCTAGTTGCCCGTGTTGTATACTCTACCCAATCACTACCACGCTATGTACTAACACCCCGGTCTTGTGGTTTTGTTACCCTCCACCACTAACTGTTTTATATTAGCCGCTCAGTTCGTAGGTTGCTGAGATTCCGTTTAGGTTCCCTTCCAGGGTTTGTCTTCCTTGGATTACTTTTTTCCTTTTAGCTGGTTTGGGTGCTAGACCTACCTGCATGTTTGCCGCGTGCGGAGACCCGTGAGGCGGAAATGGGATGTCTGGCGGCTGAGGTCGCAGGAGACCGGAGAAGTGCCTGCTGTGTACCAACACTTCTCTTCGAACCCCGGCTTCGCTGTAAACGGGAGGCTAGAGACTAACCCACCTCTAGTCAGAAGTCTTGTACCAAGTTGTGTACAGGGCTTTAGCGGCTTTTTTGTCGTATAGCACGGCAGGGTAAGCCCGGGGGCTGTGGGATCATGCCAAAGGCGTTGGCATGACGGTACCCGGAGGCCGAAGTGTCTGCCGAGTGCGTGTGATCACAGCCAACGGACTATATCTGCAACGTATAAGCTCCAGAACTGTGTCCAGCGTCATTTTCTTGGCTTGCAGACCTCCAGTTCTCCCTTGTAGGGCTCGGTGGTGGGTGGAGTAGTCTACAGACGAATCCTCCTCCTTTTTTCCATGGGTAAAAACAAAAACAAAAACTCCAAATTCAAGTCACCTGAGAAAATGATAGTTGACAACGACTCTCCTTCGTCTTCTCAACCTACCAAGTCTCATAACCTTAAACGATCTTTAGACCATGACCTGGACCAAGAATGTGGAACCTCTTCTTCGGCAGCTGTACCAGTCGCTCCGAAGCGTCGTCTCCCCTCGATTGCTGTGAATACGCATGCTACACACTTAGTTGTAGAATCCATCGATCCGAATGAGAGACTGTCCACCAGATCTCCCTTTTTCATTTCTAAAGCTTTGGACGCTGCGGTTGGCCCCTTGAAGTCGGTGAGGAAGCTTCGCTCTGGGGACCTGCTTGTCCAAACTTGCAGTGTTTCTCCGAGTAACACTCTTCTGCACCTCACTAGTCTTCAAGGCATTCCTGTCAAAGTGACACCTCACCCGTTTCTTAACACCTCTCGGGGTGTTATTTCGGAGTTTGATCTCTTGCCATGCAGTGAGGACGAATTGGTGACTGAACTTGCAGATCAGGGTGTTATTGCTGCACGTCGTATGATGTTCCGGCACGATGGTTCTTTGATTAAGTCTAAAAATGTTATCTTGACTTTTAACTCCCCGAAAGTTCCGACCGAAATCAAGGCTGGCTACTTGGTCTGTGGAGTTCGCCCGTACATTCCCAGTCCTCTGCGCTGTTTCAGGTGCCAGAGGTACGGGCATTCACAACGTTCATGTAACAGTTCCGCTCGTTGCGCAAATTGTGGCTCCAGTGAACATGACGGGGAAGGTTGCACTTCTGCGGCCTGCTGTGTTAACTGTGGTGAAGCCTATGCAGCTTACTCCCGCAACTGTATGAAATGGAAGGACGAGATGGCGATCCAGCGCCTCAAGACCCTGTAGGGCCTCTCGTACCCTGCTGCCAAGGCCAAGTTGGGTATTCCCAACAACCGACAGCGTACTTTTGCCGCAGTAGTTCAGTCTCTGCCACAACCCGTGCAGCCCTTTGTCCCGCGCCCTGTAGCTCTCGCCGCACTTGCCAAGAGATCTACAGCTGAACAAGCGACACAGGTGGATTTCACCGAGCTCCAGCTTATTCGACCAGCTGAGTCTGCGCCTTCTCTTTTGAAGACGACCGACTCTTCCAGTTCTCAGCAGAAAGCCTGCACGTGTGGAAGACCCGGCCCTAAATCCGCAAAGATGTGCAGTGTCCATCCAACTGTCGCGGTGCAACTGACCAACATTGCAACTGTCTCAGACTCAGCGAGGTCCCCACCCTCAACCAACATTATAGAGGAACATAGGGGGAGGAGAGTGACAGTTCGTCCCCCTCCTGTGACTCATCCTATGTGTAGTTGTGTTCGTTTTCGTGATGTGTTTTATCATTCTCATTCCTCAGTTTTACTTAATCGGCTAGTTTCTAACCATTGTACCATGTTTTTAATACTGTTTGTTTCATTGTCTTTTTTGGCCCTTCCATCATTCTCATGGTTCAGTTTTACTTGGTCAGCCAGATTTGGGGATTTATGCCACGTTTTTTAATACTGTTTGTTTGTCTTGTGTCTGGCGCTCTTTGGCCAAACATGGCCCTTGCGCCATAAAAATCAACCAACCAACCAACCTTTTCTTTGTTTTTATTACAGGAATGGGTTAATGCTCTTCTTATGTAAAATTGAAGTGCTGCCCTTTTATATTTCCAAGGATGATTTGAATCAGTCGGAATTATCGTTGGAGTAAAAGTTGATTTTCGATATACTTCGTATTCAATCATATTATTTTTCCTGAATGAAGAAATGTCTAAATAGTGTAGTTGTCTGTTAACTTCTTTTTCCATAGTAACTTGTATTGTTGGATAAAAACTATTGTATTTTTTTTACAAATGTTTCAAGTTCTTTTTCAGATTGCTTCCAGAAGATAAGGATATCGTTAACATATCTTGTGTATAGTATTAGTTGTTTTTGATTGAATGAATCCAAGAGTTTATTTTCTATGTCTTGTAAATATTATTTCAGCAAGAAGTCCCGAAATTGGTGATCCCATTGGTGCACCTTGTTTTTGTTGGTATATTTTTTTATTATATGTGAAGTAGTTATTATCAGCTACTAGTTTCAATGCCTGGATAATACTAATTCTTCGTGCTTCAGGTATTTTTTTTTATCTTTTAACTTCTGATCTAATAATTGAATTGCTTCATAAACAGGAGTATTTGGATATAGGGAAACAATATCTAGACTGATCATCAGAAAATCGGTTGTTTTTAGTTCTTTAACTTTTTTAATCACTTCAATGGATCAATTCCACTTAGTAGTTCTAATTCTGACTATTATATAGCTCTAATTATTGTACTATTCTCTTTTACGTGCGATATTTCAAAGTAACTTGTACAGAAAACTAGCGGATAATGCTTACCTTGGCATTCCTTTCTAGCTACGGGAACATTTCACGCACATGCTTTCCGGTCTTTGTTGAGGTTATTGTCCTAATTTCGAGTATAAAGAACGGTAAAAATTGATGTTTGAATCCTAAAGCAAAGATCCAATGAGTATACCCAGCGAAAAGTGTGAGAAGTAAAGCCAGTCATCGCATACAACGGACTTTAGGACAATAACCTCAACAAAGACCGGAAAACATGTGCGTGAAATGTTCCCGTCCCTAGAAAGGAATGCCAAGGTAAGCATTATCCGCTAGTTTTCTGTACAAGTTACTTCAATGGAGTTGTTAATTGTATAAATATGTTGAAAGTAATACTGTTTTAAATGTTTAAATAGTTCTTTTTCAAGGAGAATAGTTGGAGCCGTTGTTTTATTTACTATTGGTCGTAATGGTTCTTCTTTTTTATGCGTTTTGATTTTGCTGAATATGCTTGGAATAGATGCTCCAACGGGCGGACATATTGGTCTTCTACATATTGGAGGACTTTGATAACTTATGATGCATATGACTACATATAAAAACATTTTTTCATATAAATTTGTAATCTTCATATAATAAAATTCTAAACTATTATAAGGAACATCAAAAAGGAATATTAGTGACAAGTTGAAATAAAATTTTATTATATTGACGTTTTTCCCGTGCTCGAATTTCTAGTAACGTGCGAAACAGTAGATGATATGGAAACTATTTTGTTGACATATAGGTAATAATAATATTGTATATATTGTCAGTAAGTACTAGTTGAATTTGAGAAAATATTCTTTCTACTTTGACATTTGAAATTGGTAAGGTACATTCAATGTTTAAAAGTTTCTGTATTGGTGGACATCTTCTACTCACAGTTCCTTCTGATTTTGACAGAATTGGATATAATTTTGGGACTGGCAAATTACTACTCTCTCTCAATATCAGTTTGAGATAGAAACATTGATTTGTACGCATCTCACTCTAAATAATAAATCATCTTCTAGGTTGAAGTACTGGGCCATCTCCATTACTTCAGCAATGGCATAAAATATTAGTGGTTTCTGACACTACTTTTCTAAGATCTAAGATACAAGATTTGCAATAATAATAGATTGATTTTCTTACCTTCTAGAAATGGCTTCGTGGAAATGATCAGTAAATGCATGTGCATCTTTTTACATGGACCATTATGGGGTAGAGTGCAGGCCTCGCGAATGTCGGTCACCAGTTGCCAAATGGCGACCAGATATTTCATACTGGCTAGTAAATTTTTTAGTATAGTAGCCAATGATGGCGAGTAGACCCCCCCTCCCAGGACCCGGCAATGTATCGATACATCACAAAAAAAAAAAACCCGGTGTGAATTTAACATCGATGTTACGGTGAGCCGTGACCAAGCACTGTTGTTCAAACCGGGTTTTTCAGTCCGAAACTGCTTAGTCCCCGTTTTGAGAAAGCAAAAGATCGGCCTGAATATCGGCTGACCCTCATGCATGTGCATGTCTCCGATGTAGTTTCTCGCGGCGTCTCATTCCAGACGCTACGTCGGGGGATTGCTCATCAGAAATTCGCCTGTCAGGCGAGTAATTGTGGACATTGTAGCTTCGTGAGCGAGCCCATCCGGAGTCCCATCACATTGCAGACACGATGTTTAAACAGGTTTCTCATCGGGCCTCCGTGCATTGACGATGCTATTAAGAGGCCGTGTGTTCCACGCGTTGTATCTCGGAAATTCGCCACAGCATAGGAACAATAGAAAGTATGTGGCAGGTTTTTTTTTTAACGTGAATACGTCTTTAAAATCAGACCAGTACGGAAAGTTGAGCGTTACGAAAAAAACTGGCATAGAGTTCGGTCTAATAATTTTTACATTATTAACACGAACCAAGCCAACCTAGTGTCATTCGATAGCTAAGGGAATAAAGACTTATTAGTGACCTTGAGTTACAGTGCCACGATAAGCAGGGGGGGGGGAGACTTTGCTCTGCACCATATAAACTTCTAATCAGTATAACTCTGCACTGCAAAGTGCTACGACGTCGAAATTGGTCTCAAACGAAAGCTAATGTCTAGTATTGTCGATATAAAACGTTAGAAGTAAAATCAGATACAGTGTTGTTTGTGAAACTTTAGATCGCAGTTGAAATTTTTTAAAATTTCACAATGTCGGCATATACTTACTTGTTGAAAAGTCAAGCAGAAATACATCGAACATAGTCTACGCGGAAAAGCAACTCGTCAGCTTTCGATAAACATTGCAATGTCCACGGCAGAACACATGAAAAAGTATCAGGAGCAAAAGAAAATTGCTGCGGCGCAGCGCTTGCTCACTTCGGCGGCAGCGATGCACGAGCCCATTGACGAGGAGCATCAGCAATGAACTACATAAAAGCCAGTAATTGGGCATGTCTAAATAGTGACACTTTAAACGACTTAATGATGATTAGATGCAATGACACTTCAATTGAAGATTTTGAATCTCAAAATGATATTCAATTGTGGTGGGCAGATACCTTTGATGGGAAGATCAGACACAGTACACATCAGTGGTAAACTGTATCAACATTATTAGTGCCACTTTATGTATATATATCCTAACTTTTGTCCCTTTGTTTTAAATATTTATTATTATTAAAAGAAATCAGACATCTAAATTCAATGGCCTCAAAAATAAAAGTTATGTATGTGTAAATTAAGATAGTAAAAGTAATGATATTACAACACTGAAAATAAATTATCAAAAAATCAAATAAATTATCAAAAATCAATCATTTTGGAACAAAAGCATATGCAATATTTGCAGTCAATCTAATGATCCTATGCAGTAACTGTTCTGCATCTGTTTTTATGAATTAGTACACACAATTGATGTAGATTAGGAACATCAAACAGAAGTCATAGCTCTTTCCACGTTTATTTATAAGCGCGTCACGGAAAAATTCTCATCGGCCGCCACCGGGAATCGGACCCAGGGTCTTCCAGTTATGCGCCGGACATTCACATGCTACCACTGCACCACAGCGGCCTTGAATTCTCCACATTCAGAAACGACTAACTGCCTGGCAGAAAATTTTTTTAACTGCCGCCAGCTTGACAGTTAAAAGTTTTAAACTGCTTGGCAGTTTTTTAGCAGTTAATGACTAACTGCTTGGCAGTTAGTTGTTTGTGAGGCTGGATAATTCAAGGCTGCTGTGGTGCATTGGTAGCATGTCCGGCCCGTCACTGGAAGACCCTGCAAGCATTTAGTTGTTTGTGAGTCTGGAGAATACGAGGCCGCTGTGGTGCAGTGGTAGCATGTCCGGCGCGTAACTGGAAGACCCTGGGTTTGATTCCCGGTGGTGGCCGATGAGAATTTTTCCCTGACTCGTAAACGTGGAAAGAGTGATGACTTCTGTTTGATGTGTTTATGAAGTTAATGAGAGAGGTGTCTCTCATTAGAAAGAAAAAAAAAAAAAAACATGCACCCATTTAATTTCATAGAAACATAAGTAGAGAAGTTACTGAATTATTATTTTTTAAATTTCTTATGGCCAGTAGATTTTGTCATTTGGCTAGCAAAATTTTTATTCCACTAGCCACATTGGCTATAGTAGAAATTTCAGCAGTTTCTCAAGGGCTGGTAGGGTGGCGGTTATTACATGCTTTTGAGGGCAGGCAGGGTGGCATTATTTTAATCAAAGGGCCAGCAGAGTGGGATTTTTTTATTAAAAAGACAGGTAGGGTGTAGCACCTTTCTGAAAACAGCTAGAATGAACTCTGTGTTTAAACTTGCAGTAAAAGCTGATTAAAAGAATGTCAACAGATGAATCTTTATGGGTTCACAAAGAACCTAAGCAACATGCCCTATTTTAATTTGAAAGCTTACTATCTAATTTGTGCAAACTGGGTGCATACACTAGCATAGTACTTTTGATCAAAAACATTTCCATTCCAAGCTGACATACATTCATGACCCCCCCCCCCCGGAACTAGGCACCTAGACCTGTGACCTTAGATGCCTTGTAAATATTTAGAGACTGATTTCTTAGGCCTCTCATTGCCCTTTATAACATGTTATCAAATACCAAATATTTTTATTGTAACTTTAAAATCTTCCAAAAAGTGCCTTGCAAACACCCGACTACCATGAGCACCTTTTTAAGGGCTATAAGCAGTTTCCTGTTCCTACATCGAGGCCACTGTTTCCAGGGAAGGCAGAGAGCCAGGGCCGTAAGACAAACTCACCACCCATGCTTCACTTTGGACTTGAACCTGGACCCACTCAGATTAACAGTTAGGAGCCAGTGCTTAAACCATTATGCCACTTAGGCGTCACTAATTTGTTGAGCTTCTTTCATTAACAGAGATGCCAACTATTATGGAATCTCTGTAGTTCCTACAGAAATAGCTCTTGTATTATGGAAAACCGTGATTTTTCTACAGGAAATTAACAGAAGTTATAAATTTTTATTTTGTTTGCCCTGTCCCCCCCCCCCCAACACAACAGTAGGCACTTGACAATCTGTCATTCGTCTTGCTTGTGATTCTGCCTGCACCTCCAGTTCTGCTTCTCAATCAAGCCTGTAACTCAAATATTTTTGTTGGAACTTAATATCTTCCAAAAAGTCATGCAGACTATTGATACCATGAAGATACCTCAGGACTGATCACTTGAATCCCCTTTTATGAGCTTTTGTTACATGCTTATGCATACCCAGTATTAAAATCATAACTCAGGGTTTAGTGAGATAAATTGCTATTATGATTTGGCATTTGTTTCTTTTGGAAAGCACTTCATATTCTTGTTCCTTATTTCCCTACCCTCCACACGAAGCTGTATCAACAAGCAAGTATGTTTACAATATTTTTTTGTAATTTAGGTTTGTGTTTCAAAAAACAAGCATCATGAAAAAGGAACCCACCCAATCTTTCGTAGTTTTAAATTGGTGTGTGTTTGACTTGGATTAATTCTCTGCCATAATTGTTCTCTGTGGATGTTCTATGTGTTGCAATTAACTATTGACTAATACTTTTGGTATATATTTTAAGTTTGGTCACAGCATTTACAATTTATCATTATCAACCCACACACAGTATGTACCCCATGATTATGATGAAAACAGTATGGCAATGATATTATGTGCAATATGTCATCTTCCTTGTTTACAAAATATTACTGTCTTAAGTATAAAAGTAAAGTTACTGCTCCTCCATATGTCTAGTTGGTTTCTTCATTACTGTGCTACTTTTGGTAACCACCAACCTAACCTGTTGCTGTGTTTGATTGTTTTTTATTCAAGATAGTTCCAGCTGATTCTTGTTGTTCATTTGAAGTATCTGTATGGTCTGGAACAGGGTAAACTAGAGTTGGCTGCTTCTCTGTTGGGGTGACACTTGTGTTATTTCCAGTCATTGTTGTCAGTTGCTCACCTGTTTCTGGAGTGAGGTTCTTGATCATTTGTCTCCTGTTTCTTCTGTATGTTTTTCCACCTGTTTGTACTATGTGTATGGTCCTTTGTTATTTGGAGTGAGGTTCTTGATCATTTGTCTCCTGTTTCTTCTGTATGTTTTCCCACCTGTTTGTACTATGTGTATGGTCCTTTGTTATTTGGAGTGCTGATCTTAATCTACTAATTAAGAGTTGATGGTGAATCCTTGAAGGGAGTACTCTGATAGTCCAAAAGACTGGTATACTTCCCTCTTATTCGTTTTAGCCTTTGGTCACCGAAGCACCCATCATACGGGCCCCAACAATTTTGCCCTCTTTGAAAATCTGTAAGCTCCGACATAATTCACTTGCACCGCACAAATCAATTTCTAGACAGCAACTGTGGCTACCTGCTGATTACCCATACTTTTTACCAGGTGTTTCCATATTTTTGTCCATCTCCTGTATTTTCTTTGCAATATTATGGATAACTGCAATGTTTTCCCCTGCAAAATATGTTTGTAAGCATATTTTTTTTATCAGTGATCTTTTACATTCAAATTTAACTGTTCACAAACATATTGTACGTATTTGTGTTGAAAGTTTAACTGAAAATTTTCAGTTTTTATTTATTCTTATGCTATTGTTAATTGTAGATAACGCTTTTCCAGTTTTCAACAAGTACAGTGTACCCAGATAGTTTTTTTTGTACAATAGTGTTGTTCTCTCTGGATTTTTTTACAGCTGGGTGGCAAGAAATTTTGGCTGGATGGAACATTTAATGACCCCTTCCCCAATTAAGAAAAAGAAAACTTGCTGCAAACCCACAAATTACGATAACAGAATAAGATAATTTCAAGAAAAATTAATGAAACAATAAATAATTATTAGAACATTACAGATTCCATTAAGGACAAAATAAGAACATTACAACTGAATGTACAGCAAATGTATGTGAAACGGACCTTGAGGGCAAAATATAAAAATATTGACCTATGAACCTCAAAAACATGAGTTTAATTAAAGGAAGTTTTTATATCTATATATTGCCCCACCCCCTAGCCGTTGGTATAGCCAAATTTTTGAAGAATTTAAAACACTAAAATAGATGAAACCATTTTTTAAAGCATTTTTAAAAATAATAAGATATTAATGATTGATTGTATCAATTATTTTTGTTGTATTTTAGTATCTTGTACATTTACTAAAATGTTTGACAGCCTTGAAGAAGGTAAGGATTTTTCTTAGCCCCCCACCTTAAAAGTACTCATATGGGCACCACTGGCGATTTTTGCCTGTTGATGTGCCGGCTACCTATTACTGCTGCAAATGGAAAAGATGCAAGTTCTGTGGCTTTTTAGCAAAACATTGAAAATTTCCACCAACACTAACAATGCATGGATATTTTGAAAATGATTACTCACCGATGTGCAACATGGATGTTTGTTGTTGATGTGCCCATCCCTACTTCTGAGTTAGCCCTGGAAAATGTTTGTAAAGTGAGGCAGCCAGAGGAGTAAAAGTGCTCCCATAATGTTTTGGGGTTCCTTTCAGCGAGCATCGCCTCAATTGCTGGTAGCGTGGCCACCATCGGTAGTCATGAGGCAGTGATTGATTGGCATTCATCGGAGACCATTTTACTCTAACAGTTCATAAGGATTAAAAAACAACAACAACAAAAAATTAGTTATGCACAACAATATGTAAGGTGCCTGTAACACTAACATTTTTGTTAAGATAAAATTTTACTGAAAGTGAAGATATCAATATGCACAGTTCAAAATATTTTTGTGAAGGTACCATCGCAGTACAAAATATTTTTGTGAAGATACTGTCCAACTGTATCAAATGATGACGCCTGGATCGACCCCTGGATGCTGATTGTCGCCTATGACATGTTTCTCAGGAACAGCCCAATGAGGGATTAAACCATCGACGTCCAACACTATGAAGGAAAGCAGCCACATTTGATTAAAAATAATCCACCAGTACTCATTTACGGCAACGCTAGTTGTTATGTTGCCCAAACAGTGCAGGAATAAGATGGCATTGGGAAACCTTGGATCACCCACCATATTCCCCAGACATGAGTCCCAGTGACTTTTGATCTGTTTCCCAAATTGAAGGCAATAATTTGAGGACATTTTTGTGGTGTTTCTGGGGTACTCAGTGCCATAGACTGAACTCAGGGCTCAAAATTTCAGGTCTAACTACTAGCCAAAAATTTTTTTCACTCTCCATCACACCAATGTGACATGCAAGAGATAGTGAAAGCGTGAGACAGTGAATGTGCAGCAAGTTTTCTGTTTTATTGATTGTGTATGCAAATATATATATATATATATATATATATATATATATATATTCTATAAAGAAGATACCTAAGCAAAAAAATACATATATAATTTTGACTCACACCTAGTACAACATAGAAAAGGTTATGTATCTACCTGTGTGAGTAAAAGGAGAAAAGATAAAAAAATAAAATAAAACTACTGAATGTAGAAGGTGTCGAGAATACTGAGCCTTGGCTTTATCAAGGACCAGCAAAAACTCTGCATTTTCTCACTTCCACAAAGACCTAGTTGGAAATGGGTTTCTGCAAGGCCATAGATGCAAGTAACATTCCCACCTAAAATAGTTTAAAATATATATATATATGTCATGTCCTCCGTAGAGTTGCATGACCTAGCACTAGTTAACAATTTCGCTTGCATCCATTAACCTTACTGGCCCGACCCATGCTCTTCATCTGTTACTATTAAACAGAGAGAAGAAGATTAAAGAGAACTCAAGCTGTGAGAGTGACATAATAATTAGAAATGATTTTCAGCCATAACGAAACGCCAAGTTCGTTTGAGAGAGAATTTAAACCTGAAAATCAATGCAAAAGAAATCCAAATTTTTACATTGCAAATTAAAAAAGGAAATATTAATTTTTAACGAACAGATTTTTGAAAGAAAACTTGAGTCTAAAACCCCTACTCTACAACTTATGACAGCACGAAAACGAGAATAAGTTAAAGATAATAATTAACTAAAGAAAACTTTGTGAAAGTTATATACCTTAAACAGTTAGTTGCAATATGTACAAAGTATTTCAGCAGTGCTTTAAGTGCATAATTAATTAGTTATTAAGAACTTAACTACTTTGAAAAAAACAGCGCATAGAAAAGGAACAAGCTTAGCCATCTTCTGTTCCTAGGTACCCAAAAGACGCTCAAAGTTACAAAGAAAAGAAAGAGTTACAACCCGCAAAAATGTTAACAGACAAACCAATGCCTAAAAGCTGAAAAGCTAAAAACAACAGAGAAAAAGTACATGAAGTACAAACATTGAACTTATAAAACCTAGAACCCAAAAACAAGGAAGAGAGCTTACCTCTTGTGTGACAAAAACTTTTCTCCTCACAAGAGAAGAACATGGCTGACCTCTTCCGCCACTCCCTAGTTGCTGGGGGGCAGTGAGGGTGGGGCTGATGGCCTCTCATACAGCAAGAAACCAACGCGTCGTGGATGTTTTAACCAGAGAAAAAAATATATATAAACTTAAGACTGTGGATCTGTATGATCAGAAAGAGCAGAATTAACTCTCCAGAATACATGAGAAATATTATAAAATACACGAGCAGTGTATTTAATAATCTTTGCATGTATTAAATCACCTTAGTGAGCTTCTATAGATTAATCAGAATCTTATTAATTTTAATGTTGGTTTTACTATTTTTAGTATAGCTATCCTAGTGATGAATAACTAGTTTTCTTTTTTATTTGTTTTTATTTTCTTTTATAAACAGATTTTTAAGCTTTTTTTGTGATTTTGTTTATATTATTTAATTTTTGTTTTAATAGGACCGTCTTATCCATAGCACTAAGGTTCCTTTAGGTAGTTAATAGGCATCCTCTAGCCAACTTCCTTACGGCTTTGATTGGTCAGAATCATATTATTAACTGTGTAGAAAATTAAAGCAGATCTGCCAACCTTACTCTCTATTATTCAGAATAATTTTTCTTAAAAGTTCTTTTGATGAAAGAAGAAGGAATTTCGTTCTCTAGAAAACTTTCTAATAGTATATTAATGTGGTAATTGAAGTCCAAATTGTTGCTGCAAATTCTTGAAATTCTTAGGACCTGAGAAATTAGCAGTACATTCTCAATTACTTTGGTTGAAATGTTATTATTCCAGTGTAGATATTTAATTACTTTGAAAGGAAAATTAACTCTTTTATCAAAGAGGCTAATAGATGGGTTACCTCTGTTGAGCTTAATGCTTAAGTCTAGGAACTCAAGTTCCTGATTACTGTGGTTGGTTTTACATAAGTTAAGAGAGCTAGGATAGATATTATCAAAATCACTCTCTATAACTTCTGAATTATTGATACACAGCAGATCATCAATATATCTAAAAGTGTAAAGGTAGTTATCTGAGCAGGTGGGGTGATTTTTAATGAATTTATATTCCTTAAAGAACAGGAATAGATTAGCGATATTCGTGGACGTTGATGTTCCCATGGGAATACCGTTCACTTGCTTATAGAGAGTATTATTATATAAGATATGGTTATTTTCTATGCAGCAATTGAGATAAGAGTTCCAAGTTCCTGCATTAACAAATTGGTTAAGTTTAAATTCTGCATACAGCTCTTTAAAGGTAGTGATTATATCTGATAGAGGCAGATTAGTATATAGGTTTTCAAAATCATAACTATTAATATCTAGGGGACAAACTTTGAGTATAGTAGAAATTACTTCTGCATTATTATTAATTATCCAAAAATCTCTGTACATCAAGTTAGAACAGTTTCTAATGTGTTTCAAAACCTTCTTTAAGACATCTTCAAAAGCAAGATCTATTTTCTTTTATGACTCCTTACTCCACTAGCTATGAACCTGAACTTCACAGGATCCTTATGAAACTTAACCGTTGCAAAAAGAAATGGAAATTCAGGCTCATATCTTCTAGTTTGTGGAATTTTAAGTTTCTTGAAGAATGCCTTAAACCGATTTTCTAACTGCTTGGTAGAATAACTTACGGGCTCGTATGTTACTCTATTATTGAGTTCCATAGTTAACAATTCAAAATAGAACTTCTTACAGATAATTGCAAAATTATTGCTAGCTTTATCTGTAGTGGTAAAAATAAATTGGTCTTGTAGTTTGGAGAGTGACCTTTTAGCTTCTCCAGAGAAAAAGAGATTTCTGTCGAAACAAAAGTCCAGACCTGCCAACTCACCGGTGAAGCTATTGATTATATTATATTTCCATTCTGCGAAGGCCTCAATAGGCTGATTGTACGTTAAACTGGTTTTTACTATGTACCTATTAACATCTTGAGTGAAGCTCTCAAGAATCCTTTCTTTGGAAATTGTGAAGGAAGGTCTGAATTTAGAGCCATACTCTAATAAAATCCTAAGCTTTTCATTTTCAACAAAACTCAAGTTTCCGGTGATAATATGGTTGTAATTCTTATCATAGTGAACTGTTTCTTTATGTTCAACACAAGAACATGTAGTAATTACAGGAATGTAGCTCGAAGAGTTAAGTTTGTAGTTTTTAACTATTGACCCTAAGGTCTTAACATATTTAAAACTTACAATAGACTGGTGCCTGTGGATGGGAAAAAATTGCATTATTGTAAACAGCTTCCTTACATTGAGATTATCGTAGGCTTTATTTAGAAACCTGATGGTAACAAAATTACTGGAAAATTCTTTAAGAGAAATTTTATCTTTAAGAATATGTTTAAGAATGTCCAGAACCAAAGCAAAAACATGCTTATCAACATGGTCAGCAGTTTCATTCCAGAATTTGAAAAAACTTTTAAGGACAGAGTGCTTGAAGGACTTGAGAATTTTGTAAGTATTTTTAACAAAATTAGTGCCAGTTTTAAAGCTTTCCAGAGTTTTTAGCAAGTTAGCAAAATCAACTTTGCTTGATGTGCGAAATAACCTCTGTCCTCTATTACCTCTAGAGCAGCTCTTATTATTAACAAGAAAGAAGAGTTCACGAATTGAAAATTTATGCTGATTATGCTTATTGTCAGATAGAGTGGAATTAAGGCCATAGGGATAAAGAGACTGATGCTGCAAAATTTCAAGGGATTCAGTTTCTAGCCGAGCATAGAGGTCAGGGATAATATGTAGTATCTCTATTTTCACTTTGTCAAAACCATGAGTATGGAAATGCTCTAATTCAAAGGTAGAGTACTGGTTGGCGTTTGTGGAGGGGTTCACTCCTGAATTAGAGAACTTGTTAACTAGAGACCTGTGACCATTAATCCTAAGATGAAGAGGATTTTTACTTTGGCCAATATAGCTAAGGTTGCAGACAGTACAGGTGAGCTTATAGATGGTATTGTAGGCTTTGCAAAACTTGTTGGAGCAATTATCCTCAACAGAAGAATACAGGTTAGGATCTGCAGATTTACATGTCAAACAACGTTTGTCATTTCATAACTTTAGATTACCTTTGCCAGCGAGTTCATACACTATGGGAAAGGGTGCTAGCCTAACCGAGCGGGAGGACTTAAAATATCTGAGCCGACCTCCAATCCTTTCATCGTCCTTAGAACTCCACTTGGGCCAAAACATACAAATTCTGAGCAAACCAACTAGGAAAAACTTTTAGAAATAAGCAGTCCAAGAAAAGACCAAACTAGAGTATAAACTACACTCCAAAAAGCACATCCAAAACATACAAAAATAAAAATTAGAAAAAGAAAAAAACCTCAAATAAAAAAATAGTAATAAAAAAATAAAAATAAAAAAATAAAAATAATTTCAACTAGAATTTGCGCATGAGCTGATATATATATATATATATATATCATCATCATTATTGTCAACCATTATCAATCCACTGCTGGACGAAGGTCTCCCCAAGTTTCCTCCACAACGGTCTGTCTTGTGCCAGTCTCCTCCATGTCACCCCTGCATACTTTCGAATTTCATCCACCCATCTCCCATGTGGTCTTCTTCTGGGTCTTTTCCTGTCCCTTGGAATCCAATCTAAAATTTCGGCTGTCCATCGATGGTCTGTCCTTCTGGAAGTATGTCCAGCCCATTGCCATTTCAGGGATTTAACTCTGATCATGATGTCTTCCACTCGTCATTTTTCGGATCCACGAGTTCCTCTTCTTATCTCTCCTGGTTATACCAAGCATGCACCTCTCCATGCTACTTTGAGTTGTCAGCAGCCTTTGTATGTCTCTTTTAGTTAAGGTCCACGTCTCTGCACCATACGTAAGCACTGGAAGGATGCATTGATCAAACACTTTTCTTTTAAGACATAATGGCATATTGCTCTTGAAAATTATGCTGTTTCTTCCAAAAGCTCTCCAGGCAAGTTTTGTACGCCGATTAATTTCTTCATCAATGTGACCCTCATTTGATATCTGCTGTCCAAGATAAACGTACGTGTCTGTTATCTCCAGCTTTTCTCCATCAATCGATAAATCTTCATTTCTTGTAAAAGCATTGAACATCACTTTTGTCTTCTGAAAGTTCACTTTTAATCCCACTTCTTTACTCTTGTCAGCAAGTTCCTGGATCATACTCTGCAGCTCTGATGGGGTTGTTGCAAAAATGACTACGTCATCAGCAAAACGAAGGTGGGTTAGATAATCTCCATTAATCTTTATCCCCTTGTTTTCCCAGCTCAGTGACTGAAAAACACCCTCCAATGTGGCATTAAAGAGCTTCGGAGATATGGTGTCACCTTGTCTCACTCCCTTTCCAATTTTTATGTGTGTTGTATTTTCAAACAGCCTAATCTTTGCACTTGCATATATATATATATTGAAGAGCAATGCTGAAAACTAAGGAAAAACTTTAGAATTTAAAACGAAAGTTGCAAAATAACCTGAAGATCGAAACGCGCAACGCAGCAGTTATGAAAATTCAGAATTCACATTCTATTAAGAAGAGACCTAAGCAAAAAAATATATATATTTTTGACTCATACCAAGTACAACATAGAAAGGGTTATATGTCTACTGGTGTGAGTAAAAGGAGAAAAGATAAAAAATAAAATAAAACAACTGAATGTAGAAAGTGTCGAGAATACTGAGCCTTGGCTTTATCAAGGACCAGCAAAAACTCTGCATTTTCTCACTTCCACAAAGACCTAGTTGGAAATGGGTTTCTGCAAAGCCATGGATGCAAGTAATAAGCCCACAAAAATTGTTTTAAAATTTATATATATGTCATGACCTCCGCAGAGTTGTATGACCCTAGCGCTAGTTAACAATTTAGCTAGCATCCATAACTTTCATGGCTCGACCCATGCTCTTCATCTGTTACTATTAAACAGAGAGAAGGTTAAAGAGAACTCAAGTTGTGAGAGTGACATAATAATTAGAAATAATTTTCAGCTATAACGAAACGCCAAGTTCGCCTGTGAGAGAATATAAACCTAAAAAGTAATGCAAAAGAATTCCAAATTTTTACATTGCAATTAAAAAGGAAATATTAATTTCTTAAAACTCAGATTTTTGAAAGAAAACTTGATTCTAAAACCCCCTACTCCGCAACTTCTGACAACACAAAAACGAGAATAAATTAAAGACAATAATTAACTAAAGAAAAGCTTTGTGAAAGTTATATGACATAAACAAATTAGTTGCAATATGTACAAAGTATTTCAGCTGTGCTTTAAGTGCATAATTAAGTAGTTATTAAGACCTTAACTACTTTGAAAATACAGCGCAAAGTAAAGGAACTATGCTTAGCCAGCTGCTGGGCCTAAGTTTCCTAAAAGACGCGCAAAGTTACCAAGAAAAGAAAGAGTTAAAACCCGCAAAAATGTTAACAGACTAGCCAGTGCCTAAATGCTAAAAAGCAAAAAACAACAGAGAAAAAAATACAAGAAGTACAAACATTGAACTTATAAAACCTAAAACCCTAAGACAATGAAGAGAGCTTACCTCTTATGCAACTAAACTTTCTCCACTCAAGAGGAAACATGGCCGACCTTATCCCCAAACTTCCAAACACGACTGCCACTCCCTAGTCGCTGGGGGGCAGTGTGGGTGGGGCTGATGGCCTCCTCACACTGAAAGAAACCAACTCGCGGAGATTTTATCCAGAGAAAAAAATATATATACTTAAGACTGTGGACCTGTATGATCAGAAAGAGCAGAATTAACTCTCCAGAATACATGAGAAATATTATAAAATACACAAGTGGTGTATTTAATAATCTTTGCATGTATTAAATCACCTTAGTGAGCTTCTATAGATTATTCAGAATCTTATTAATTTTAACGTTAGTTTTACTATTTTTAGTATAGCTATTCTAGTGAGTGAATAACTAGTTTTCTTTTTTATTTGTTTTTATTTTCTTTTATAAACAGATTTTTAAGCTTTTTTTGTGATTTTGTCTGTATTATTTAATTTTTTGTTTTAATAGGACCTTCATATCCATAGCACTAAGGTTCCATTTAGTAGTTAATAGGCATCCTCTAGCCAACTTCCTTACGGCTTTGATTGGTCAGAATCATATTATTAACTGTGTAGAAAATTAAAGCAGATCTGCCAACCTTACTCTATTATTCAGAATAATTTTTCTTAAAGTTCTTTTGATGAAAGATAAAGGAATTTCGTTCTCTAGAAAACTATCTAATAGTATATTAATGTGGTAATTGAAGTCCAAATTGTTGCTGCAAATTCTTGAAATTCTTAGGACCTGAGAAATTAGTACATTCTCAATTACTTTGGTTGATATGTTATTATTCCAGTGTAGATATTTAATTACTTTGAAAGGAAAATTAACTCTTTTATCAAAGAGGCTAATAGATGGGTTACCTCTGTTGAGCTTAATGCTTAAGTCTAGGAACTCAAGTTCCTGATTACTGTGGTTGGTTTTACATAAGTTAAGAGAGCTAGGATAGATATTATCAAAATCACTCTCTATAACTTCTGAATTATTGATACACAGCAGATCATCAATATATCTAAATGTGTAAAGGTAGTTATCTGAGCAGGTGGGGTGATTTTTAATGAATTTATATTCCTTAAAGAACAGGAATAGATTAGCAATATTCGTGGAGGTTGATGTTCCCATGGGGATACCGTTCACTTGCTTATAGAAAGTATTATTATATAAGATATGGTTATTTTTTATGCAGCAATTGAGATAAGAGTTCCAGGCTCCTACATTAACAAATTGGTTAAGTTTAAATTCTGCATACAGCTCTTTAAAGGTAGTGATTATATCTGATAAAGGCAGATTAGTATATAGGTTCTCAAAATCATAACTATTAATATCTGAGGGACTTACTTTGAGTATAGTAGAAATTACTTCTGCATTATTATTAATTATCCAAAAATCTTTGTACATCAAATTAGTACAGTTTCTAATGTGTTTCAAAACCCTCTTCAAGATATCTTCAAAAGCAAGATCTATTTTCTTTTATGACTCCTTACTCCACTAGCTATGAACCTGAACTTCACAGGATCTTTATGAAACTTAACAGTTGCAAAAAGAAATGGAAATTCAGGCTCATATCTTCTAGTTTGTGGAATTTTAAGTTTCTTGAAGAAAGCCTTAAACCTATTTTCTAACTGCTTGGTAGAATAACTTACGGGCTCGTACGTTACTCTATTATTGAGTTCCATAGTTAACAATTCAAAATAGAACTTCTTACAGATAATTGCAAAATTATTGCTAGCTTTATCCGTAGTAGTAAAAATAAATAGGTCTTGTAGTTTGGAGAGTGACCTTTTAGCATCTCCAGATAAAAAGAGATTTCTATCGAAACAAAAGTCCAGACCTGCCAACTCACAAGTGAAGCTATTGATTACGTTATATTTCCATTCTGCGAAGGCCTCAATAGGCTGATTGTATGCTAAACTGGTTTTTATAATGTACCTAAATAGTAACAGATGAAGAGCATGGGTCGGGCCATGAAAGTTATGGATGCAAGCTAAATTGTTAACTAGCGCTAGGTCATACAACTCTGCGGAGGTCATGACATATATATAAATTTTAAAACAATTTTTGGTGGGCTTATTACTTGCATCCATGGCTTTGCAGAAACCCATTTCCAACTAGGTCTTCGTGGAAGTGAGAAAATGCAGAGTTTTTGCTGGTCCTTGATAAAGCCAAGGCTCAGTATTCTCGACACTTTCTACATTCAGTTGTTTTATTTTATTTTTTATCTTTTCTCCTTTTACTCACACCGGTAGACATATAACCCTTTCTATGTTATACTTGGTATGAGTCAAAAATATATATTTTTTTGCTTAGGTCTCTTCTTAATAGAATATATATATATCATCATCATCATCATCATCGTCAACCATTATCAATCCACTGCTGGACGAAGGTCTCCCCAAGTTTCCTCCACAACGGTCTGTCTTGTGCCAGTCTCCTCCATGTCACCCCTGCATACTTTCGAATTTCATCCACCCATCTCCCATGTGGTCTTCTTCTGGGTCTTTTCCTGTCCCTTGGAATCCAATCTAAAATTTCGGCTGTCCATCGATGGTCTGTTCTTCTGGCAGTATGTCCAGCCCATTGCCATTTCAGGGATTTAACTCTGATCATGATGTCTTCCACTCTTGTCATTTTTCGGATCCACGAGTTCCTCTTCTTATCTCTCCTGGTTACACCAAGCATGCACCTCTCCATGCTACTTTGAGTTGTCTGCAGCCTTTGTATGTCTCTTTTAGTTAAGGTCCACGTCTCCGCACCATACGTAAGCACTGGAAGGATGCATTGATCAAACACTTTTCTTTTAAGACATAATGGCATATTGCTCTTGAAAATTATGCTGTTTCTTCCAAAAGCTCTCCAGGCAAGTTTTGTACGCCGATTAATTTCTTCATCAATGTGACCCTCACTTGATATCTGCTGTCCAAGATAAACGTACGTGTCTGTTATCTCCAGCTTTTCTCCATCAATCGATAAATCTTCATTTCTTGTAAAAGCATTGAACATCACTTTTGTCTTCTGAAAGTTCATTTTTAATCCCACTTCTTTACTCTTGTCAGCAAGTTCCTGGATCATACTCTGCAGCTCTGATGGGGTAGTTGCAAAAATGACTACGTCATCAGCAAAACAAAGGTGGGTTAGATAATCTCCATTAATCTTTATCCCCTTGTTTTCCCAGCTCAGTGACTGAAAAACACCCTCCAATGTGGCATTAAAGAGCTTCGGAGATATGGTGTCACCTTGTCTCACTCCCTTTCCAATTTTTACGTGTGTTGTATTTTCAAACAGCCTAATCTTTGCACTTGCATTTTCATAGATGTTATTAATAATATTAATGTATGCATCTTCAATACCGCAGGTTTTCAGAGCCATTGTAACTGCTGATGGTTTCACCGAATCAAAGGCTTTTTCATAATCGATAAAAGCCATGCACAATGGAAGTTCATATTCCCTCGCTCTTTCAATTAGTTCTCTCAGCACGTGGATATGATCTATTGTGCTGTAGCCACTCCTGAATCCAGCTTGTTCTCTCGGTTGAGCCATGTCCAGTGTTACCTTCAAGCGGTGTGAAAGAACTTTAGTGAAGATTTTATAAACTACTGATAGGAGGCTGATAGGTCTGTAGTTTCCGAGATCCTCAATGTCACCTTTCTTATGTAGCAGGATCATTGTAGCGGTGTTCCAATCCTAAGGAATCTTTCTTTCATTAAGGCATCGAGTGAAAATTTGGGCGAGTACTGTTTCGATTTCTCCACTTGCTTCTTGTATGATGTCTACAGTAATTCCATCTTCTCCTGGAGCTTTTCCTCGCTTCATGTTCTCGATTGCATGTGCAACTTCTGCTGGAAGGACTGGAGGAACTCTGGTACTGGTATCTTTCATGATGTCTGGAGTGCATATATCATCCCTTTCATATAATTTGGAGTAGAAATCTTTCACTCTTGTCAAAATTTCGCCTCTATTTCTTGTTACAGAACCATCTTCTTTTCTCAGTGCCATAATCTGTTTTCTTCCCTTACTGAGATGTCCCTTTGCTATCTTTAGGCTTTGGTTGTTTTCAATTGCTTTCCTCATTAGTTCACAGTTGAATTTCCTTACGTCTTCAGTGATACTTTTTCTTACTGTCTTGCATAGCTCTATATATTCCACTTTGGAAGTCACATCTTCTTTAGTTGTCCTCATCTCTCTTCTTTTTTGCATCAACATTTTGGTTTTTCCTGATAATTTGTTCACATGCAACTTGTTCTTAGACCCAGCTAATTTTGTTGCTGTTTCCATAAGAGCTTTGGTTACTTTTCTGTTAACTTCAGAGATGTCCACTTCTTCCGATGTTAGGCCTTCTAAAGCAGAGAACCTGTTCTTCAGTTCTAACTTGAATGTATTATGGTGTTTTTTAAGGTTGGTTATGTCAATACATTTTGTTTGTCCTATGAGCTTGCCACGTTCAAGTTTAGTGTTGAGGTGCATCTTACATCTCACCAATCTATGGTCACTACCTGTGTTGAACTTGTTTAGCACACTGCAGTCTTCTATGACGAATTTTTTGTTACACATAATAAAATCAATTTCACTTGTCGTCCCATTTGGATGTCTCCATGTCCATTTCCTGTGTGGCTTTTTCTTGAAGAAGGAGTTCAAGATGAAAAACCCTTCTGCCTCTGCAAACTCAATGAGAGTATTTCCACGCTGGTTTCTGTTGCCATGACCGAATTTACCTACCGAAGTTTCATTCTGTTGCCGTTGCCCTATTTTTGCATTGAAATCTCCCATAATTATTTTCAAGTGCTGCTTACCTTTATTATTTAGATGACAAATTTCCTCATAAAATTCTTCAATTTCTTCTTCAGGATGACTTGTGGTGGGTGCATAAGTTTGAATAATCTGAGCCTGGTATCTTTTCGAGAGTTGGATAACAAGTCGTGCAGCTCTGTCAGAGGAACTTTCAACTTCTACAACTTTATCCTTCAGTTTCTTGTTTATTATAAATCCAACACCACTAGTTCTGCCAGTATCTGTCCCACGATAGTAGAAGAGATGTCCACTTTTCAGTTCGATGAGATCTTCTCCTTTTCTCCTTACCTCACTTAGCCCCACGATGTCCCACTTGATCCTTTGTAGTTCCTCTTCCAATTCAAGAAGCCTTGAATCAGAAGATAGGGAGCGTCCATTGTAAGTAGCCAAGGTCAGCATCAGATGGCAGCCTAGTCCGGTCCTCCGGGGATTCTTAGCACCCTCTGCCTTCATGTCGCACTGGCCGCTGCTTTGGCCAGGTACATTCCAGCTGCCGGAGACTGAGGGCCAAGATTTAAGTTGTGGAATCATTTTGGAGGGGTTTGGCCATAACTCACCACGCTGGCCAAGCGGGTTGGTGAGTGTGGGATAGCATTTCCTCTGATCCCGATTTTATAGTTATACCGCTATGGGCGGTCGTCAGAGCCCCTTTAGTGGGAACAGGATGCACCACGAGAAGGCGGGGTTGACATTTGTCAAGGAGAGGCTGTGATGTTACGCATCACCTGACCTTACATCTTATATATATATATATATATACTATAAAGAAGATACCTAAGCAAAAAAATACATATATAATTTTGACTCACACCTAGTACAACATAGAAAAGGTTATGTATCTACCTGTGTGAGTAAAAGGAGAAAAGATAAAAAAATAAAATAAAACAACTGAATGTAGAAGGTGTCGAGAATACTGAGCCTTGGCTTTATCAAGGACCAGCAAAAACTCTGCATTTTCTCACTTCCACAAAGACCTAGTTGGAAATGGGTTTCTGCAAGGCCATAGATGCAAGTAACATTCCCACCTAAAATAGTTTAAAAAAAATATATATAAGTCATGTCCTCCGTAGAGTAGCATGACCTAGCACTAGTTAACAATTTCACTTGCATCCATTAACCTTCATGGCCCGACCCATGCTCTTCATCTGTTACTATTAAACAGAGAGAAGAAGATTAAAGAGAACTCAAGCTGTGAGAGTGACATAATAAATAGAAATGATTTTCAGCTATAACGAAATTCCAAGTTCGTTTGAGAGAGAATTTAAACCTGAAAAACAATGCAAAAGAAATCCAAATTTTACATTGCAATTAAAAAGGAAATGTTAATTTATAACGAACAGATTTTTGAAAGAAAACTTGAGTCTAAAACCCCTACTCTACAACTTATGACAGCACGAAAACGAGAATAAGTTAAAGATAATAATTAACTAAAGAAAACTTTGTGAAAGTTATATACCTTAAACAGTTAGTTGCAATATGTACAAAGTATTTCAGCAGTGCTTTAAGTGCATAATTAATTAGTTATTAAGAACTTAACTACTTTGAAAAAACAGCGCATAGACAGCGCATAGAAAAGGAACAAGCTTAGCCATCTTCTGTTCCTAGGTACCACAAAAGACGCTCAAAGTTACAAAGAAAAGTAAGAGTTAAAACCCGCATAAATGTTAACAGACAAACCAATGCTTAAAAGCTGAAAAGCTAAAAACGACAGAGAAAAGGTACATAAAGTACAAACATTGAACTTATAAAACCTAGAACCCAAAAACAAGGAAGAGAGCTTACCTCTTGTGTGACAAAAACTTTTCTCCTCACAAGAGGAGAACATGGCTGACCCCTTCCGCCACTCCCTAGACGCTGGGGGGCAGTGAGGGTGGGGCTGATGGCCTCCTCATACAGCAAGAAACCAACGCGCGGAGATTTTAACCAGAGACAAAAATATATAAACTTAAGACTGGATCTGTATGATCAGAATGAGCAGAATTAACTCTCCAGAATACATGAGAAATATTATAAAATACACGAGCAGTTTATTTAATAATCTTTGCATGTATTAAATCACCTTAGTGAGCTTCTATAGATTAATCAGAATCTTATTAATTTTAATGTTGGTTTTACTATTTTTAGTATAGCTATCCTAGTGATGAATAACTAGTTTTCTTTTTTATTTGTTTTTATTTTCTTTTATAAACAGATTTTTAAGCTTTTTTTGTGATTTTGTTTATATTATTTAATTTTTTGTTTTAATAGGACCTTCATATCCATAGCACTAAGGTTCCTTTAGGTAGTTAATAGGCATCCTCTAGCCAACTTCCTTACGGCTTTGATTGGTCAGAATCATATTATTAACTGTGTAGAAAATTAAAGCAGATCTGCCAACCTTACTCTATTATTCAGAATAATTTTTCTTAAAGTTCTTTTGATGAAAGATAAAGGAATTTCGTTCTCTAGAAAACTTTCTAATAGTATATTAATGTGGTAATTGAAATCCAAATTGTTGCTGCAAATTCTTGAAATTCTTAGGACCTGAGAAATTAGTACATTCTCAATTACTTTGGTTGAAATGTTATTATTCCAGTGTAGATATTTAATTACTTTGAAAGGAAAATTAACTCTTTTATCAAAGAGGCTAATAGATGGGTTACCTCTGTTGAGCTTAATGCTTAAGTCTAGGAACTCAAGTTCCTGATTACTGTGGTTGGTTTTACATAAGTTAAGAGAGCTAGGATAGATATTATCAAAATCACTCTCTATAACTTCTGAATTATTGATACACAGCAGATCATCAATATATCTAAAAGTGTAAAGGTAGTTATCTGAGCAGGTGGGGTGATTTTTAATGAATTTATATTCCTTAAAGAACAGGAATAGATTAGCGATATTTGTGGACGTTGATGTTCCCATTGGAATACCGTTCACTTGCTTATAGAGAGTATTATTATATAAGATATGGTTATTTTTTATGCAGCAATTGAGATAAGAGTTCCAAGTTCCTGCATCAACAAATTGGTTAAGTTTAAATTCTGCATACAGCTCTTTAAAGGTAGTGATTATATCTGATAGAGGCAGATTAGTATATAGGTTTTCAAAATCATAACTATTAATATCTAGGGGACAAACTTTGGGTATAGTAGAAATTACTTCTGCATTATTATTAATTATCCAAAAATCTCTGTACATCAAGTTAGAACAGTTTCTAATGTGTTCCAAAACCTTCTTTAAGACATCTTCAAAAGCAAGATCTATTTTCTTTTATGACTCCTTACTCCACTAGCTATGAACCTGAACTTCACAGGATCCTTATGAAACTTAACCGTTGCAAAAAGAAATGGAAATTCAGGCCCATATCTATGTACCTTTTCTCTGTCGTTATATTTATGTACCTTTTCTCTGTCGTTTTTTAGCTTTTCAGCTTTTAAGCATTGGTTTGTCTGTTAACATTTATGCGGGTTTTAACTCTTACTTTTCTTTGTAACTTTGAGCGTCTTTTGGGGTACCTAGGAACAGAAGGAGGCTAAGCTTGTTCCTTTTCTATGCGCTGTCTATGCGCTGTTTTTTCAAAGTAGTTAAGTTTTTAATAACTAATTAATTATGCACTTAAAGCACTGCTGAAATACTTTGTACATATTGCAACTAACTGTTTAAGGTATATAACTTTCACAAAGTTTTCTTTAGTTAATTATTATCTTTAACTTATTCTCGTTTTCGTGCTGTCATAAGTTGTAGAGTAGGGGTTTTAGACTCAAGTTTTCTTTCAAAAATCTGTTCGTTATAAATTAACATTTCCTTTTTAATTGCAATGTAAAATTTGGATTTCTTTTGCATTGTTTTTCAGGTTTAAATTCTCTCTCAAACGAACTTGGAATTTCGTTATAGCTGAAAATCATTTCTATTTATTATGTCACTCTCACAGCTTGAGTTCTCTTTAATCTTCTTCTCTCTGTTTAATAGTAACAGATGAAGAGCATGGGTCGGGCCATGAAGGTTAATGGATGCAAGCGAAATTGTTAACTAGTGCTAGGTCATGCTACTCTACGGAGGACATGACTTATATATATATTTTTTAAACTATTTTAGGTGGGAATGTTACTTGCATCTATGGCCTTGCAGAAACCCATTTCCAACTAGGTCTTTGTGGAAGTGAGAAAATGCAGAGTTTTTGCTGGTCCTTGATAAAGCCAAGGCTCAGTATTCTCGACACCTTCTACATTCAGTTGTTTTATTTTATTTTTATCTTTTCTCCTTTTACTCACACAGGTAGATACATAACCTTTTCTATGTTGTACTAGGTGTGAGTCAAAATTATATATGTATTTTTTTGCTTAGGTATCTTCTTTATAGAATGTGAATTCTGAATTTTCAAAACTGCTGCGTTGCGCGTTTTGATTTTCAGGTATTTTGCACCCTTCGTTTTAAATTCTAAAATTTTTTTCCTTAGTCTTCAGTTTTTGCTCTTAAGTATATATATATATATATACTTAAGAGCAAAACTGAAGACTAAGGAAAAAATTTTAGAATTTAAAACGAGGTGCAAAATAACCTGAAAATCAAACGCGCAACGCAGCAGTTTTGAAAATTCAGAATTCACATACTATAAAGATACCTAAGCAAAAAAACATATATAATTTTGACTCACACCTAGTACAACATAGAAAAGGTTATGTATCTACCTGCGTGAGTAAAAGGAGAAAAGAAAAAAAGAAAATAAAACAACTGAATGTAGAAGGTGTCGAGAATACTGAGCCTTGGCTTTATCAAGGACCAGCAAAAACTCTGCATTTTCTCACTTCCACAAAGACCTAGTTGGAAATGGGTTTCTGCAAGGCCATAGATGCAAGTAACATTCCACCTAAAATAGTTTAAAAATATATATATAAGTCATGTCCTCCGTAGAGTAGCATGACCTAGCACTAGTTAACAATTTCGCTGCATCCATTAACCTTCATGGCCCGACCCATGCTCTTCATCTGTTACTATTAAACAGAGAGAAGAAGATTAAAGAGAACTCAAGCTGTGAGAGTGACATAATAAATAGAAATGATTTTCAGCTATAACGAAATTCCAAGTTCGTTTGAGAGAGAATTTAAACCTGAAAACAAATTTTACATTGCAATTAAAAAGGAAATGTTAATTTATAACGAACAGATTTTTGAAAGAAAACTTGAGTCTAAAACCCCCTACTCTACAACTTATGACAGCACGAAAACGAGAATAAGTTAAAGATAATAATTAACTAAAGAAAACTTTGTGAAAGTTATATACCTTAAACAGTTAGTTGCAATATGTACAAAGTATTTCAGCAGTGCTTTAAGTGCATAATTAATTAGTTATTAAGAACTTAACTACTTTGAAAAAACAGCGCATAGACAGCGCATAGAAAAGGAACAAGCTTAGCCATCTTCTGTTCCTAGGTACCACAAAAGACGCTCAAAGTTACAAAGAAAAGTAAGAGTTAAAACCCGCATAAATGTTAACAGACAAACCAATGCTTAAAAGCTGAAAAGCTAAAAACGACAGAGAAAGGTACATGAAGTACAAACATTGAACTTATAAAACCTAGAACCCAAAAACAAGGAAGAGAGCTTACCTCTTGAGTTACAAAAACTTTTCTCCTCACAAGAGGAGAACATGGCTGACCTCTTCCGCCACTCCCTAGACGCTGGGGGCAGTGAGGGTGGGGCTGATGGCCTCCTCATACAGCAAGAAACCAACGCGCGGAGATTTTAACCAGAGAAAAAAATATATAAACTTAAGACTGTGGATCTGTATGATCAGAATGAGCAGAATTAACTCTCCAGAATACATGAGAAATATTATAAAATACACGAGCAGTTTATTTAATAATCTTTGCATGTATTAAATCACCTTAGTGAGCTTCTATAGATTAATCAGAATCTTATTAATTTTAATGTTGGTTTTACTATTTTTAGTATAGCTATCCTAGTGATGAATAACTGGTTTTCTTTTTTATTTGTTTTTATTTTCTTTTATAAACAGATTTTTAAGCTTTTTTGTGATTTTGTTTATATTATTTAATTTTTTTTGTTTTAATAGGACCGTCATATCCATAGCACTAAGGTTCCTTTAGGTAGTTAATAGGCATCCTCTAGCCAACTTCCTTACGGCTTTGATTGGTCAGAATCATATTATTAACTGTGTAGAAAATTAAAGCAGATCTGCCAACCTTACTCTATTATTCAGAATAATTTTTCTTAAAGTTCTTTTGATGAAAGAAGAAGGAATTTCGTTCTCTAGAAAACTTTCTAATAGTATATTAATGTGGTAATTGAAGTCCAAATTGTTGCTGCAAATTCTTGAAATTCTTAGGACCTGAGAAATTAGTACATTCTCAATTACTTTGGTTGAAATGTTATTATTCCAGTGTAGATATTTAATTACTTTGAAAGGAAAATTAACTCTTTTATCAAAGAGGCTAATAGATGGGTTACCTCTGTTGAGCTTAATGCTTAAGTCTAGGAACTCAAGTTCCTGATTACTGTGGTTGGTTTTACATAAGTTAAGAGAGCTAGGATAGATATTATCAAAATCACTCTCTATAACTTCGGAATTATTGATACACAGCAGATCATCAATATATCTAAAAGTGTAAAGGTAGTTATCTGAGCAGGTGGGGTGATTTTTAATGAATTTATATTCCTTAAAGAACAGGAATAGATTAGCGATATTCGTGGACGTTGATGTTCCCATTGGAATACCGTTCACTTGCTTATAGAGAGTATTATTATATAAGATATGGTTATTTTTTATGCAGCAATTGAGATAAGAGTTCCAAGTTCCTACATCAACAAATTGGTTAAGTTTAAATTCTGCATACAGCTCTTTAAAGGTAGTGATTATATCTGATAGAGGCAGATTAGTATATAGGTTTTCAAAATCATAACTATTAATATCTAGGGGACACACTTTGAGTATAGTAGAAATTACTTCTGCATTATTATTAATTATCCAAAAATCTCTGTACATCAAGTTAGAACAGTTTCTAACAATTTGGACTTCAATTACCACATTAATATACTATTAGAAAGTTTTCTAGAGAACGAAATTCCTTCTTCTTTCATCAAAAGAACTTTAAGAAAAATTATTCTGAATAATAGAGTAAGGTTGGCAGATCTGCTTTAATTTTCTACACAGTTAATAATATGATTCTGACCAATCAAAGCCGTAAGGAAGTTGGCTAGAGGATGCCTATTAACTACCTAAAGGAACCTTAGTGCTATGGATATGACGGTCCTATTAAAACAAAAAAAATTAAATAATATAAACAAAATCACAAAAAAAGCTTAAAAATCTGTTTATAAAAGAAAATAAAAACAAATAAAAAAGAAAACCAGTTATTCATCACTAGGATAGCTATACTAAAAATAGTAAAACCAACATTAAAATTAATAAGATTCTGATTAATCTATAGAAGCTCACTAAGGTGATTTAATACATGCAAAGATTATTAAATAAACTGCTCGTGTATTTTATAATATTTCTCATGTATTCTGGAGAGTTAATTCTGCTCATTCTGATCATACAGATCCACAGTCTTAAGTTTATATATTTTTTTCTCTGGTTAAAATCTCCGCGCGTTGGTTTCTTGCTGTATGAGGAGGCCATCAGCCCCACCCTCACTGCCCCCAGCGTCTAGGGAGTGGCGGAAGAGGTCAGCCATGTTCTCCTCTTGTGAGGAGAAAAGTTTTTGTAACTCAAGAGGTAAGCTCTCTTCCTTGTTTTTGGGTTCTAGGTTTTATAAGTTCAATGTTTGTACTTCATGTACCTTTCTCTGTCGTTTTTTAGCTTTTCAGCTTTTAAGCATTGGTTTGTCTGTTAACATTTATGCGGGTTTTAACTCTTACTTTTCTTTGTAACTTTGAGCGTCTTTTGTGGTACCTAGGAACAGAAGATGGCTAAGCTTGTTCCTTTTCTATGCGCTGTCTATGCGCTGTTTTTTCAAAATAGTTAAGTTCTTAATAACTAATTAATTATGCACTTAAAGCACTGCTGAAATACTTTGTACATATTGCAACTAACTGTTTAAGGTATATAACTTTCACAATGTTTTCTTTAGTTAATTATTATCTTTAACTTATTCTCGTTTTCGTGCTGTCATAAGTTGTAGAGTAGGGGTTTTAGACTCAAGTTTTCTTTCAAAAATCTGTTCGTTATAAATTAACATTTCCTTTTTTAATTGCAATGTAAAATTTGTTTTTCAGGTTTAAATTCTCTCTCAAACGAACTTGGAATTTCGTTATAGCTGAAAATCATTTCTATTTATTATGTCACTCTCACAGCTTGAGTTCTCTTTAATCTTCTTCTCTCTGTTTAATAGTAACAGATGAAGAGCATGGGTCGGGCCATGAAGGTTAATGGATGCAAGCGAAATTGTTAACTAGTGCTAGGTCATGCTACTCTACGGAGGACATGACTTATATATATATTTTTTAAACTATTTTAGGTGGGAATGTTACTTGCATCTATGGCCTTGCAGAAACCCATTTCCAACTAGGTCTTTGTGGAAGTGAGAAAATGCAGAGTTTTTGCTGGTCCTTGATAAAGCCAAGGCTCAGTATTCTCGACACCTTCTACATTCAGTTGTTTTATTTTCTTTTTTTTTTCTTTTCTCCTTTTACTCACGCAGGTAGATACATAACCTTTTCTATGTTGTACTAGGTGTGAGTCAAAATTATATATGTTTTTTTTTTGCTTAGGTCTCTTCTTAATAGAATATATATATATATATATATATATATATATATATATAATACTCAAGATGCCTCTCACACTGAAATTTTTTAAGATAACATTTTACTGAAAGTGAAGACAGCATCACAGTTCAAATTATTTTTGTGAAGATACTGTTTGAGCTAAAAATATTTTTGTGAGGATACCGCCCAACAGTATCAAATGCCGAATAGGAAAACAATTTAATATTTTTACTGCTCGCCAACAATAAATTTCTGGTCACCGGTGGCGACTGGGCAACCGCAAATTTTGCGCCCTACTGAACTATTGCAACTATCAATAGAAACAGATCTGCTGATGGCTTGCACCATTTCCCACAGGTATGGACTAAAAGTATTCATATGGCCGGTGATCACATTGAGGGCCAGTGGTGCTCCATTGATGTTTAAATAAAGCATAATGTGTGTTAGGTACCTGGTGCCAAGACTTCTCATTTGGCCCTTGTCTAATTTTTTTTTTTCAATTTTCCTGTAAAAGTTTATAATTTTGTCTATTTTATGTGGTTTTCTATTTTTTAATACATGACTTTGAATGCAAATTGTGAAGTCTATAATTGTACTAAATATTTGTGGTTTGTGGCATTAAAAAGAACATTCTTTTTTCTATAAAGAACAAACAAAACCTAAAAATTAATTTTTCCACACTCTTACCCCCTTTCTCCAAAGTGGATCACATATTTCTATTAAAGAATGTGTGTTACTTTTCTTTAAATCAGATTTTAGATAATTGAATGCATTTTTTAACAAAGTAATTATGATTAGAGGTTTGACACTTTATCAGGACCATGGGCAGTTTTCTAACATGTTTATAGTGTTTGTTTTGACTGAGTTTTTATGATGTGCATGCACATGAACCAATGCAGTTAAAGTAATATTAGAAACTAATAGTTCATTTTCATAATTGGCTACAGCAACCGTGGATGTTTTAGCCTGTGGGAAGTGTGGCTCTGTTTTTCACCAGTTGGAGTTGTTTATTCAGCATAAAGTAGCAGGCTGTGCTTTACCAAGAGAAGATCATGGAAGTCCCAAAAAACCCAAAATTGATCCTAAAAAGCAGAAGAAACCATCCCCTATTAAAAAAACAGGTAATGTTTTATTTAAACTAATGATGATAGCATATATAATATAAAATCCTTGTAGTATCTAGGCAAGGTTATTGAAAAGCTTTAAATAATGCAAGGCATACATTTTGCTTTTTAAATATTGGATGTGTGCGAAATTATGCATAACTAAAAACCTGGATAAGTTATTCAATATCAAATTAACAAAATAAATTAAGATTTATATCCCATCACTGAATTTTAATGAAAGTGGGCATATTTCCCACGAGAAATGCAAATCAGCAGAAAGTCAGGGGAATTTAATTTATTATTTTGTGGAAATATATTTTACAGCTTGTTTAGGTTTGGTTTTTACTTTTGTTAAACAATGTTTGTTGTGTATCACGTGAATGTTGAGAGAGGGATTCAGAGAGAAAATTTTAGTTGACAGTAGCTTCAACATAATGATGTTTAACTTTCAGTAGTAATTAGGAATCGTATATCTGGGATTCTTAATTTTTTTAAGATGGTCTTTTTGTTAGATGTAAAAAGAAAGCATACCCTCTGACCCCCGTAGCAGAATTGAGGCGACGGGCGACATACGTTGCAGATTTATTTTGGTCTTGCAGACAAAAATGATATCCCCAGAACTTTATTAAATCACCTTGCAGACTCTGACTCCCTATCATAGATGCAAGTTTTCCGCCTTTCAAAAATTCCAAAAGACGAAAGTTAAACGGAGTGAAGATTTCTCCCGTAATCATTTTTTTTTGTCTCGCGATGGACGACGTACATCGCAGGTTTATTTTGTATTCATCCCCGTAGCAGAATCGCGGCGACGGGCGACATAATGCATATTGCATATATATTTTTTACTCGTCCTTGTAGCAAAATCGTGACGACGGCCGACGTACATCACAGCTAAATTTTGTACTCTTCCTCGTAGCAAAATCGCGGTGATGGCCAGCATACATCGCAAATTCATTTTGTATTCATCCCCATAGCGGAATCGCGGCGACATACATCGCAGATATATTTTGTACTCGTCCACGTAGCAGAATTGCGGCGACGGTTGACTTACATCGCAGATTCATATTGTACTCATCCCCATAGCAAAATCGTGGCGACGGATGACGTACGTTGTAGATATATTAATATTTCTCCAACTCATTCTCGTAGCAAAATCGTGGCGACTGCTGACATACATCGCAGATTCATTTTGCATTCATCCCCGTAATGGAATCGCGGCGACGGCCGACGTACATAGCAGATTTATTTTGTTCCTGCAGGCAAAAACGATATCCCCAGAACCCTATTAAATCATCTTGCGGGGACTCCCTGTCATAAATTAAAGTTTTCCGCCTTTCAAAATTTCCGAAAACGGATGTTAGGCGGAGTGAGGATTTCTCCCGTAATCATAAATTTTTTTTTCTCGCGATGTTCCCTCAATGTACGAAGATAGGATTGTCCGATGTTGTTGTTAAATATCATTTTATTGTTTAAATATTTGTGTTTTGGTTTGAAAATGGAGGCAACAATTTCCAAAAAGAAAGTTTGACAGAGCCCAGTAATCTTAAATTCTTTTTCTTGTGATGTTCCCTCTGCCCCATATGGTCATTGAATATCATTTTTTACGCTTTCCAACCGTAGGTTGAAGAAGCGTATATGCTCCAGCTTTGTCCGTCCGTCCGGAATCATTCAATTGCCCTTATGCGTCATAACTTTAGTAAATATGGTTCGATTTCAATGAAAGTTTACTATGTGGTAGGGGACCACCTGAGGACGAACCCTATTGAAAATGGAACGAATGGGGTCAAAGGTCACGACGTAGGAGTGGGATCATTCCATTGCCCTTTTGCATCATAACTTGCGTAAATATGGTTCGATTTCAATGAAATTTTACTATGTGGTCGGAGACCGCCTGGGGACGAACCATATTCAAAATGGGTGAAGTGGGGTCAAAGGTCAGGACATAATATCGGAATGCATTCCATTGCCCTTATGCGTCATAACGTGCGTAAAAATGGTTAGATTTCGATGAAATTTCAGTATGTAGTAGGGGACCACCTGGGGACAAACCCTATTGAAAATGGACGAAATGTGGTCAAAGGTCAGGACATAGGATTGCGATCCATTCCATCGCTCTTATCCCATACTTATTAAGGTGGACGTCAAGTAATTTTGCTTCCTATACTTCCAGTGGAAAAACATTTGTACACATTTCCTTCACAATTAATGTGTTCCCAAGGATGAAAATTTGAACATCGATTAAAATAACTTCATATTATAACTTGGAAAACTTAATATTTTCTAAAACATAACCATAATTATATTAAAAATCAATAACTTTTCCTTTGGTGGTGTTGAAACCAGAGAAAAGATGGTGCGACCTGTACTTTGATGACGTCAGTGGACAAATAAATGTTGGATTGCATAATTACGGTTATGGTTTAGAAAATATTAAGTATTCTAAGTTATGAAATGAAGACATTGGCCACCAAGACCAAATTTGTTAGTGGCCATACAAAAAAAAGTCAGTGGCCAAACTTTGAAAAAATCAAATTGTATATTTCATACTATTATTTTTATAAAATTGCTTACTATAATATCAATGTTTTATTTTGCATATTTCAATTATAGTATGCTTAAAAGTTGAAACTGAAGTACTAAAATACATAAATTAATCTTTGTTGTTTGGTCAACAAGATTTCATGCTATCTTCCCACCATAGTTTTATCCCATCTTCAGGGTCAAAATTACTCATTCTCATTCCTGATGTTTTGATCCTAATGCAACTTTCAAATCTGTTCTTTTTAATTAGAAGGCTTCTTTCACCTAATTGTGTTTATAAATGCTGACCAAAGACATTCTACATGAGCATTTAACAGCAGTGCCATTAAAAGCATAGTTACTAGATCTCTCATGATTTTTCAAAAGGCTTTAGATTATCTGAATTCTCCAATTTGTGTAACAAAGCATTTGAAATACATGAAATTCTGTTAGGATTCCAACTAACAAGAATCTTCTTGCTTTGAAGCCACTATTCCAAAGCATGATCAAGGTTAAACTTTAAAACTTTGCATATTTCAGTTATTGCATCATAACCATGATTTGTTTGGGCCTTCAGAAGATTTGGAAAATAGCACCTCATCTAAAGAGCAGACATATATTTGCAGAAAACAGATGTTTGCACATTATTAAATCTTTTTTTCAAGTTTTTGTGCAATTCTTTTTCAATAAATCAATGCTGTTTTCTGTAGAATATAGTCCTAAATCTTCATTATCTGCAACACATCTTCATTGATTACATGCTGTGCTGATTTGGTGATCTTGAAATGTTGATGGCGCGTCATCATGAGGCAGATTCCTTAAAGGATCAATTGGTCCCTTCATCTGCAGATCTTAAAACAGCCAACTCTAGTTCAGTAACCTAGCGCAAAACACTACTGATGTCCACATCAGTTTTTTCCAGCTTTCTGGAACATTCAGCAACACATGAGATTATGTCAAAAAATCCATTGATCGTCTGAATGGATATATAACCAAAAGTTGATTTAAGAAAACTGAGCTAGAAATTGGAATTCCAAAAGATGATCATGTAAGAAGTTTATGGGTTTTATTCATGTTTTTTTAACTGTGCTACTGCCTGTTTTGCAATTTAGGAGTTTTTAACGTCTAAAAAACTATCAGATTCAATTATTTTTACCATAAGTATCTATTTTGGTAAAAAACCTATGATGTTTAATGTGAATCTGTTTCACATTTTTCAAAAAGCAGTTTGAAAAACATGAAGACTGTTAAAAAACTGAATATTGGCATTATGTTCCAACATAGAAACTTTATCTTTCATGGAAATTAGGAAGTGGTGGGATGCAGTGGCGTAGCCAGAAATTTCTTTCTTAAGGGGGCTTTAAGTTCGTGCTCAGTCTCCCCTTATATCGCTTTAAATTCGTGCTCAGTCTCCCCTCAAGGGAGGGGGTTCAGACCCCGAACCCCCTACTCCTCCCTCTGGTGTTATGCCCCTGGTGGGATGTTTTTCTTGAGGTACTATTAAAAGCACACTGATTACAGTAAAAAGTGCTTGGAAAGACAGATAATATGAAAAAAAGTCTTTGCTTTTTGCTGACCGTGATAAGTCATAGATATAAATCAGGAAAAATATCCAGATTATCAGTTATTTGGGGTTTCCACTCATTTTGCCAAATTAAATTCCCTGAGTTTTCCCTTCTGCAGACAACAGTATTTTTAAAAGCCACACAAACTGTATTTGAACTTGATGAACAGTATTACAGAAACAACACTAACTGACAAAACTTGAACTAAATCATCTGCTGACGGTAAGGTGAAAAAAGTAATCTAACACACGAAAAAGAAAAATTGCCGATCTCGTAAAAATCAGAACTGGTGTAAAAAAAAAAAAAAAAGTACTTCAGCACAGGAATACCATACCTGCCAACATTGGCAAGAGCCTTGTCAGTGGTAAACAGTATTATTGTGCGGCATACATATACCCTTTTTTTTTTTTTTTTACGAAACTATGCATCTCTTTGTGAAAAAGAAATGTGCGCTGCAACAAATAAGGACACTAATGAAACTAACACGTGCGAAACACAAAGTTGATTCCCTGGCAAGGGCACGATAGGTAACATTGCGAGATTTAAGTTCAAAGCTTCCACCAGTAAAAATCAGTCAGATGTGTTCTAAATCCTACGCTTGATAGACAGGAAATCCAAGCAAGTGAACCCGCAGTGCATAAACCTCCACTTACCATATGATCATACTGCCTCTAAAATTGTAGTTTATGTCAAGATGAGACCAAAGAAGGAAAAAAATGCTGAACGTTTTAACTGGGTGAAAAATCAAAACACACAGCTAGAATGTAGACTACTGTCAGTTTGTTTTTTGTTTACTCTGCAGCTGCACAGCATCCATTGCTTAATTTTTCTTTCTGCGGACATCTTTCTCTCCCTTTCTTCATTGACACTTTTCTTTCCTTTCTTTTTTATGCCTTCTGATAACAATAACTTCATCCATCATGCTGAAAGAACTTTCAGCCTGAAGACCATGAGTGCATGATATCAAAGCTTTTAACTATTTTAGATAAATGGTGTAACTTTGAGAATATCAGTACTTTTGAACATCATGCATCAATTTTTACAAATTTTCCAACTTTGTCGCTTCCATTTTCGTTGAATTTCTCCCTCCCTTATCAAGCTTAAATGCAAAAACTTATGGGACGGGGGATGTTTAATAATGCGAGAGAGTGGGAACATCGTGGAGGTGGGGGCTGCATTACGGTAGAAATCATTGCACCGTCCGACTTCCGGTTTTGGAAATTTTCCTGCTATTTCAAGCTAAAAGACAAATATTTATGCAGTAAAATGTTATTTCACAATATTACTGGGCAGAGATAACATTGCGATAAAAAAGGAATTACAATTGCAGAAAAAATCAAAACTCTGTCGACCTTCAGTTTTCAAAATTTTTGTAAAGATGGAATTCCGTCCTCCGACGAACATCCCTCAGTCACACAGCCCCCCCCCCCAAAAAAAATTATCTTCACTTGTGCATTGATCTCACGAATGACCAAAATAATAACGAAATAGGTAATTCCTCGATTTCGCGGAAGAACCTGATGCCTGAAGATTACAGGGAAATTTTTGCGGCGTCCCACCTCCGTTTTCGCAAATTTTTGCCTACAGTTTCAAGCTGAAATATAAACATTTCTGCAATAAAATCATATTTAACAAGAAAACTGGACACAAAGGCAACATCGAGAGAAAAAAAAAATCACATGATTATGGTAAGGTTTTCACAAGGTTTTAGAAAGTTTAAAAACACGAAATACCGTCTCCAGACTCCCCCCGCCCCCTAGAGTGCAAATTGTCATCAGTTTTACACTGATACTGAGAACGATCCAGATGATGGCATAAAACGCGGAATTCCACGAATCCGCTTAAAAATCTCGTGTATAACATAAAACAATAGCAAAATGCAAAAAAAAAAATTAAGCAAAATGAAAATTCGTATAATCCGTAGGTTCGACAGCGAAGTCCATGATTCCGTAGTCAGACAACTAAATCCGTAGAAACTATGGACATTCTGTAGTAGTTTGCAGATATGATAATACTATTACAGTACCTCGAAAATCCAGAATCGTCCGGACTTTGCAGATTCCGGAATTTAAAAATCCGAATTATAGAGAGTTTGGTTAAAATTCAAACAACTAAATTTTTTTTTTTTTTAAAGTGAACAGTGAAACGAATGGAAAACTCGGTCAGTGTTGATTCATAAAATAAATTTTTTCTTATTAGCCGGCCGCTTTGCCATGCTCAAAAGCCCGCAGGTGCACGCTAAATTAGTCACTGGAGACTGAAGCGAGAGAGTATGGATTAGCAGGGTTCCCACGCTAACTGGAGAACCGGGAAATCAGGGAATTGTCAGGGAAAAAAATATTGGCTCAAAAAGTCAGGGAAAAGTCAGGGAAAACATGAATTTTCGTAAAAAAATCAGTGAATTTCGAAATTTTATTTCGTAAGTCAGGGAATTTGGGGAGTTTCTAAAATAAAATACTTTTTCCTCTGTGTTTGATCTTTCTCCGTATTAACATTTCGTTTAGTTCACTCCCAAGGACCGAACTGTAGGTTAAAGGCAAGGGGTGTGAAACAACGTATTTGGCAGAGTTCTGCGTCATTGAGCACTAGAAAAGGAATTCATTGCAGCCACGTGGGCCCCTATGGTGGCTACTAGGAAATGAAAAGGGTGCGTAGTGTTGGAGTGAGAGTGGATCCTGTGGAGGGGTTACGATGGAGTGACCAAAGCACTTCCTGCCCCCCTTCATGCCTTTGTTTGACTGCCAGACTGGGGATAAAAATGGTGAAAGCTAACTTTTTCTATTCTTCATGAAACTGGCTGAAATTTTTACATACACCATAATTGGTTAACAGAAGCTGACCTCTAAAATTTCGCGTGAATCGGTAAAGAACTTTTGAAATTATCCTTTAAAATTTTTAATGGGATAAATCTTTAATGTAGCGCTCTTACTGAGGGTTTCTGGTGAGCTTTGCCGTGCCTCAGTGTGTTTTGGGCTGAGAGAGCTTACTGGTGAAGGGTCACTAAACAGGCTTGGAGTGGTCGCAATGACTGCGTGTGCCAACAGGAGCCAACTGAGTTATTGCCTTCTTTAACGTTCCGAGACTCTTTTCGGAGTAAATGTTTGTTTCACTGAATATGTTGCAGAATGCTTTTCATTCTTTTTTTACTGCTATTTAGAAAGAAGATGAAGTGTTCGTATTCTATTCCCCCCCCCCTCTTTTCTCTGCTAGAAAAGATTTCACTTCAATGTTTGACTTCTAAGTTTGCATGCTAAATATTTCAAGGACTACATCTATTCCTTTTCAAATTTTTTTATTTTGATATTTATTATAACCGCATAATAAAGTTATAAATTCACTCTCCGCGAGAAATGTGCTGCAGGATGACGAGCTTAAAATGATTTTTTTTCAGCTTTTATCCGATTCGCTTGAAATTTAAGGGGCCCGTTCCTGTTAGTGATATATGGAGTTGATTAAAGGTTCAGTCAGTTTCAGAACTTCATGTCGGATACTTCGTTATTAAACCAAAGCCTCTGGCCGATGCAGTGATGGAAAGTTTGCGCCGAACTGCGCCAATTTCATTATCTTGCGCCAAACTGCTACAAATTACGAAAAAATTTTATATTTGCGCCCAACTGCGCCGAAACGGAAATCCACAGCAAAAATTGAAAAAATTCACGGCAGTAAATGCTGTTTTAAACGTCGAATCGAATGACGCTTTTTTAAGGTCTACGCGTAATTTGGTGAAAACGACGCTTAATCAACACGTACCGTACTGCCAATCCCAAAATTGGCGGGTCGGGGCTTGCGAGACGTTTCTTTTTCACCGTATAAAGAAAAAGAAACGTCATCTTCGTGTCGGGTGTCATTCACCATGCCGATGACGCCTCTATGGCTTGCATGTCGGCGCTCGCGAGGAATTTCGTTTTCACTGAATAGCTCGCGTGTAAGACCCGTGTTACATAGCTTGCGGATAACACCCATGTTATCCGCGACGCCTCTATAGCTCGGATGTCGGTGCTCGCGAGGAATCTCTTTTTTGCCGAATAGGTCGGGTGTCATCCGCCACATCTACGACGCCTCTATAGCTCGTATGTCAGGGCTTGTGAGACATTTCGTTTTCGCCAAATATGTCGGGTGTCACCCTCCATGCCAATGATGCCTCTATATCTCACATGCTCGCGAGACTTTTTTTCGCCGAATAGCTTGCATGTCGGGTATCATCCTCTGTGTTCATTAACGCCTCTATAGCTCGTGGTTCGGGGCTTGCGAGACATTTCTTTTTCGCCGAATATTTGCACGTGTCGGGTGACACCCTCCATGCCGATGACGCCTCTATAGCTCGCATGTCGACCCTCGCGAGACATTTCTTTTTTGCCGAATAGGTCGGGTGTTAGCCGCCACGCTGATGATGCCTCTATAGCTCGTATGTCGGGGCTGGCGAGCTAAAGCTGAGCTTTCACTGCTAAGTTGTGGCCTCTACTCAGAAAAGAAAAAAAAAATGCGAGTTCTGTGTGAGTTATGGGTGAAAAGTTATTTGAGTGGAAAGGGTTAATTTAGATTAAAACGAAAGGAAACGTAACAGTGAAACAGCTATGACAACAAAAAGAACAAAGTCAGATAAAACTTACCGTCAAGTGCATCGCGGTATGTATAGTAAAGAATGGCCTTTTTATGAGGCATCTAAAGTTTTGCTTAATCACGTTTTATAAGCCATGTGGCTGCGATTTTAGCCTGTCGCAAGGCAACCGCGATGATTGTAGGCGTCATGCGGAGAGCAAGAAGCACAAAGATCATGTCAAAAGATTAAATGGGGATGTGAGTAAAATTAATGTAACCAAAAAACTTCTGACAGCTTATAAAGAATCCTGGAAAAAATATCAAGAGCAGATTAGTATTGAAAAAATGCAGCAAAACAAGCAAAAAAGGGAAGAAATTGAATGTTCACAAGGTGATTTGAAATGGGAAGAAGCTGAACATTTGCAGCAGTTGGATTCCCTTATAAAATGTTAAACAATGCTGAGATGAACATTGAATGTGGCATACAAAAAAAGACACGAGTGCAGTAGAAATTGGACTGATACTATTAAAAGAAGCAAAACAAAACATTGCTATCTTAAAAAATTAGAAAAGAATAGAAGTGAGCAATTAAAATATTGAGAAAAGCAGCGAAAAATTAAACATTTTTTGTAAAAGAAAATGAATCCTGCTATGGTTACAAATTTTTTGATCTATTTGAAAACTAAAATGTTTGCATATGTGTGTGTGTATTTCAATGCAAGATGTTTTTAATTTGAGTAGGGTGCATCTATTTCCAAAATATTTTTTGCTTAAGAGTTTGTTCTATCTACTAATATTTTACCTGCTCTAAAAAATGTTTTCTTACACCAAAAATGTATTTTATCTGCTCCAAAAATGCATTTTTTTTGCTCCCAAAACACATTTTGCTGGTCCAAAAATGCATTGTGCTGCTCCAAAAATGGTTTTGCAACTTCCATCACTGCCAATGCGAAAAGAGGGACTCCTGCTGGCGCGCATGCTTTTACCGTGATCAGAGAGTTTCTGCCAACACCCCACGTCACCCCCAAACAGCCAACCACGTGGTGCCTGCCCGCCGGTATTTGCTCTCGTGCTTGCACCCTGCATAGAGTTTTCGACGGCGTTTGTGTCAAATTAAAGTAATCAGTGAATTGAGAGGTCTGCAAGGTTTCTGACTGGTGCAATTATGACTTCCAAGAAAACTATTTAATGTGGATTGGCTTGAAGAAAAACTTAACCCACAGTGGTCAGAATGGCTGTTGTTACCTGTTCAGGATGACCCATACAAAGCAAGATGTAAAGTTTGTTTAAGAAGTTTCAACTTGAGCAATATGGGCCGCCAAGCGATTTTGAGCCATGAACGAAGTGCTAAACACAAAAGCTTTAAGCCAGGTTTCTGCTTCTCATGCTGTGACAATTTTGTTTTACATTGGATACTGCACCACTTCAAAGGGATTGTTCAGAAAAACAAAGTGGAACTTTAGGCAGTATGGCTGGTGCTCCTGATTTGATACCGTCCATGCCATATTCAGCAGATTTTGTAGCAAAGCAGAGTGGATCTTCATCCACTGTATCTCCTACTAATATTTCAATGTTGAACATCACTAGTTTTATGACAAAAGAGTGCATTTTAAGAGCAAAAGTAATTTGGGCCATGAAGCTTGTAATGTCAAATTCTTCATACAACTCTTTTAAAAATGCTAGCGATGTATTCCAGCATATGTTTATGGACAGTAATATAGCAAAAAAGGTCAGTCTTGGTGCAACAAAAATGTCATATATAATTTGTTTTGGGCTTGCACCATGTTTTTCTAAATGCTTATTATCAGAGATATCAGGTACTGAATTTGTCATATGCTTTGATGAAGCCCTTAATAAAGTAGCTCAGAAAGGGCAGATGGATTTGATTGTTAGATTTTGGTCTAAGTCATTGAACCAGGTATGTACACATTATTTGAATTCAGTATATCTTGACCATGCAAGAGCATCTGATCTCATTGAAAAGTTCAGTGAAAGAGTTTCAGAACTAAATTTAAATAAACTGTTGTAAATTTCTATGGATAAGCCCTATGTTAATCATAAATTTCTGCGAGTTATAAGGGAAGATTTGTTGGCAGAAAATGGATGTGATCTACTTGATCTGGGTTCATGTGGACTGCATGTGGTTCATGGAGCCTTTCGGAGAGGCCATGATACTACTGACTGGAATTTGAATGATATCTTCTTAGCTTTCTATCAGTTGTTCAAAAATAGCCCTGCACGGCGAGCTGATTATGTTTTGATAACAGGATGTGAAATTTTCCCTCGTAAGTTCTGCCAAGTCAGGTGGGTCGAAAATGTTGCTGTGGCAGAGCGGGCCATTCAGATTTTTATTAACATAAAAAAGTACGCTGAAGAGACAAACACCTTGCCAAAAACTTCAACATGTGCACGTGTTGCAGTAGTATGTAATGATAACCTAATCCTTTCAAAGTTTGCATTTTTTTCATCAGAAGCTAATGTTTTGGAACCATTTTTGAAAAAATTCCAAAGAGCTGATCCTGTGATTCCATTTTTGTATGACAGTTTATGTGATCTTGTCTGGCAGTTGATGTCTAGATTTATAAGGAAAGAGGTGATAGAGGAATGTGCAATTCCAGAAAAAATGGTTAAGCTTGATGTAAGTGATAAGATTAACCACTGTAAACTGCAAAATGTAGACATTGGTATTGCTGCTCATGGATATTTGATGAAAAGTAAAACTTCCGAAAAGGAATTCAGAGCAGAATGCATGAAATTTTTAGTGGCAACCACAAAGAAAATAGTAGAACGAGGTCCCACAAACTTTTCTGCTATCAAAGCAGTTTCAAGTCTGAATCCTAAGCTCATAAAGTCAAAATTCAATAATTTGTGAAAAAAAAATGCATTTGCTGTTGCATATATTGCATGAAAAAAACAGTATTTTCTGTTTCAGCAGATCGAGCAAAACAGCAATTTCAACAGTTGTGTAGTAGAGCAAAAACTGAACTGAAGGATGTGTTTTCTGCATTCTCAGAAAATAACCGCCTGGATGCATTCTATTCTTCTTTACTTCAGGATAAAGAACATTTGAAGGAACTGTGGGTGGTTGTTAAATTGGTTCTTACTTTATTGCATGGAAATGCGCCTGTTGAAAGTGGTTTTTCAATTAATAAAGACATGTTGGTTGAGAATCTTCATGAAAAGTCACTTATTTCATTGCGTACAGTACACGATGCCATAAAGTCGCATAACGTAGTAGTTTCAGTGCCCATAACTGCAGAATTACTGCAGTATGTGAGGATGTCTCGATCAAGATATCAGCAGGCATTAGCAGTTCAAAGAGAAAAGAAAAATAAAGAGATACAACTCGTGAAAAAAAATCGCAAGGTGTCTGATCAGATAAGTATTTTAGTGCAAAAGAAAAGAAAGTTGTCTCATGAGGTTCTTTTGGAGACAGGAAAAATTGACCAGCAAATTCAGGAATTGTCAAAATTGATGTAACTGTGCACAAAACTAACTAGATTTCAGTGATTTCTTCTAGTATTCAGTGTAAAATGTATTGCAAGGAAGCAGTGACTTATTTTTGTTTCACTTTCCATGTGTAGTTATAATGTGTTTACAAAAAAAAAAATCTGCCCAGATTTTTTTGTTAGCCAGTTAGATCTCAATGATTTTAGAGTTAGTTGCCTTTGAACCTCAGTCAGTTATTTTCATATGAGAGAAAAAAAAAAAAAACCCTCTGGGTACAGATAACTAAAAAACAGCAGTATTTCATCATATTAGGTATGTTAATTATTCAGCAGGATAAGCCAAGACCATGCTGGTATGTGCAGAAAATTTATTTTTCTTTGCTGTGCACCAATTTGTATTCCATATTTTTTAAATAAGAATGTAAACTTCTAAAACAAATTATATGACTCAGTTACTTGGGATAGATATAATTGTAAGTATGTGCAGCATGTAATATGTTTTAGAATCTGTTATGAGTATCACTGTCTTGCATGTCAAAACACTGCATTACAAAAGTTAAAGCTAGTTCAATATCCTGTTGTGGAATTGCTTATTCACAAGTTTCTGCTCAACTAACTAAAACAATATTTTTAATATCTTGCATGCAAATCTGGGGAAGTATCTAATTAACCAGTATTTTTTTCTCATATGTTGTTAAGCATATTTTCAAAACGCTGTTGCAAACACCTGGAATTTTACTCAAAACCACGTGGAAAACATGGAAAAGTCAGGGAATTTGATTTCACTAACTGAGTGGGAACCCTGATTATGCAGGCTTTCAGCAAACATTCACAAAAAAAAAAAAAATGCCTAACTTCTAAAGTTTTATTCAGATTTTGACGAAATTTCACATGGAAGTTTATTTTGACGTGTCTTGGTTACTGTAAAATTTGCATTAATTTATTTAAAACATTGGAGATTTTATTTTGTATAAAAATTTCTCCCAGTATTACTTCCCCAAAGGGAAGAAAGAAGCTTTCATTCCCCCTCAACCTTGCAAACTCTTTCTCCCATGATGACCCATCATCCTTGCTTGGCGCATTCTTTGTGATCAAAAACCGACGCGACGCCTTCACCTTTTTTTTTTTTTTTTTATAACTTTTTCTTTTCTGCTGTTAAGCAGTACGTGCGATTTGCGTACATTTGGAGTAAAATTTTTCAAAAACGTGAGTTCCGTATAAGTTAAAACTTTTTTTTCCGTACAGCACAATTTAAATAAAATTAAATAAATTATTTTTCTTTCCGTACCGGTACAGGTCGCCAAAATTGGCGATTTAATCAAACATTTTCAGTCACCACAACGATGAAGTTTATCGCCAGTGGCGACCCGGCGACTGTGAGTCTGGATCTGTACTTAATTCCGCAATTGTTCTGAACAGCCTTATCTTGCTTTCAATGTATACATGTATTTCAAATGTTTATGTAATGGTTTTTCTGATGCTCCGAAGTGATGGTCGCTGAAAAACACTTGCATGTGTTTTTCCCACTTCTATCTCCTGACTGTTACTCACATAATGTCAGACCTGGCACGTGCGTGCTAGATCTGACATATTTTCTCATGCTCTGCGCCCTCAGCAGTGAGCTATGTTACTCCGACAGATTTGCAAAGTGCACTTTTTTTTTTCTTGTAAAAATGTTCTGCTAAAGATTGTTTTTTAGCACATCTTTTGTAAAAAAAGATTGTGCTTATGCCCAGTTGCAGAATTTTGCTAAGCTGTCTGCAACACAGATATTGGAAACCCAAAATTAATCTGCGGACACTCGCCCCTACCCATCCCACAGGCCCTGAAGTATATATGCCTGTCTTTCATTCCTTGCCACAGTTGGCAAGCTTTGATCAGCTGTTTTACTTTTGAGAGCTTTATCTGGCCGGATTTTAGAATTAATATACATTAAGATTTTTGCTGCTCAGTGAATCTCTAAATTTTGACTGAATTCTGTTTTCTGTGCTAAAGCCACGTTCACATGGTACGTTTCTTAAACGCAACATAACATTTAAAGCAGAACCTTTTGACACTAATGGATATGTGTGCTTACAAAACTCTTAATAAACTCTGGACATCAGCACATTTACTCTTCATTTTTTTCAGCTGTTTTAATGGTGAATATTCCATAACTGCATCTTCATTCATTTTTGAAAAATAAAAAGGTCTGCCAAGCTTTTCGTCTACCAAAACTTTCGTGTGTTTGTGTATTGCTTCAGAGATTCAAGCTCTACACACTCAAACTTTAAAAATGGTTCCATTGTGGAGGAAGGAAATCTGCAATCTACATCAATCACAAAAGATAAATCTTCACTGGGCATTGTGATGTGCAAGTTTAGTACTACAAGGGTCAACTAATTTATTATTTTTGAACCATTTCACTTCAGCTCTGAAAAAAAATCTTGAATTCTATGTATGAGATGTTTGCAGTTCACATAATTGAGACTTGGTTGATTCAATCATTCTTCTGATACGATGAATGTGCAGTTTTTCCGTTTGCAACTATTTATGGAGGGAAAATAACATTTGATTCAGGACACTGGGAACATCGCAAAAAAAAAAAAAAAAAAAAATTATGATTACGAAAAAATCTTTCCTCGGTCTGCCTTCCATTTTCGGAAATTTTCCCTGCATTTTCAAGCTGAAACCCAAGCAGTTATTAAACAAAATTATCTTACAACAACACTCAGCAGAGGGAATATTGTGAGAGAAAAAAATTACAATTACAGATTAAATCTGCATTTCGTCTAACTTCATTTTTCGAAAGTAATTATCTTTAGTTTTGAGAACGATGCAAATGTTGACAAAGTCAGAGTTCCTCGAATCTGCGGAAGAAACTTGTACCTAAAGTTTACGGGGAAACTTTTGCTCCGTCGAACTTCCGATATCGTAAATTGTTGTCTATACTTGCAAGATGAAATACAAACATTTATGCAATAAATTGATATTTAGTAACAATCTAGACAGAGGAAACTTCGCGAGAAAAAGAAATTAGAATTGCGGGAAAAATTGTCACTCCATTTAATTTTCGTTTTCGGAAGTTCTGAAAAACGGAATACCGTTCCCCACACGGAAAACGACCCCCCCACACACACACTAATCCTCCCAAAAAAAAAATTTTTTTTTTGGCTTCGATTTTTTTTTTTTTGAGTATAACCGAAATGTGGCGAAAAAAGCGGAACTCCGCGAATCCAAAGAAGTATCTCATGCTTGATTCCTAACAGTCCGCGATATGCATAGAAGCCGGTTCATGTGTGCATAAACTGATTATGTTCCCGACATGAATGATGTATTTGATTGCATATTCGGAACTCTAAACACTGAACAGTTGTTTTCTAACGCACATATTTTTACGAAGGATATGTTTTTAATGCGCGAATTTTGCGAGTGGTCCAAAGACGAACCCAAGATTTTATATATCATCATAATGATTGTTAACCATTATCAATCCACTGCTGGACGAAGGTCTCCCAAGTTTCCTCCACAACGGTCTGTCTTGTGGGTCTTTCCTGTTCTATATATATATATATATTTTCTTAAAATTTCTTCAGGCGGGAGGCGGGTAACAACTTTATTTCGGCGAGAGTTTTAATTTTTCTGCGGGAATCCCGCCCTTAATTTTAACCCCTGATACAATAATCAGGAAGTTTCTTTTAAAGAAAAAAATCCTTTTTAGAAATAAAATATTTCAGAAAAAACTTCCCGATTACAGTATTGTATTAATACTATGGTGTAATCAGGAAGTTTCAGGGCACAAAATTTTCTTCGCCCACTTGCCACTGCCTATCGAAAATTAATTTTTGGCGAGGAAAAAATACATTTCAGGTGTTCTCTTTTCAACTTCGTCAAAAATATGTTGCCGATGTTCGGCGGGTCCCATTTATTTCGCTTGTACGACTATCGAATCCGCCGGCTGTCATAGGTGAGAGTTATTACCCATATCTATGCCCCGCCCCATACGGGAGAGAGAGCGCAGTTGCGGACACAACTGGAAAAATGTAAGAACATTATCATATAGTTCATAGATGCCAACTAGTACGGATTTTCCGTAATTTTACGGATTTTTGGTTGCTGTTACAGAAGTACAAAAACACTGCTGAAATTGCGGAAAATCGCCATTTGATTTAATTTTCTGAGATAGAAAGCAAATTTTCATCAACTTAAAAATTTTTGTTGGTTCAAGTTTTTCTGGGGGAAAAAATTAAATGCTAATTCAGGTTTGATGCAAAAAAGAAGAGAGATGAGGACAACTAAAGAAGATGTGACTTCCAAAGTGGAATATATAGAGCTATGCAAGACAGTACGAAAAAGTATCACTGAAGACTTAAGGAAATTCAACTGTGAACTAGTGAGGAAAGCAATTGAAAACAACCAAAGCCTAAAGATAGCAAAGGGGCATCTAAGTAAGGGAAGAAAACAGATTTATGGCACTGAGAAAAGAAGATGGTTCTGTAACAAGAAATAGAGGCGAAATTTTGACAAGAGTGAAAGATTTCTACTCCAAATTATATGAAAGGGATGATATGTGTACTCCAGACATCATGAAAGGTACCAGAGTTCTTCCAGCAGAAGTTGCACATGCAATCAAGAACATGAAGCAGGGGAAAGCTCCAGGAGAAGATGGAATTACTGTAGACATCATACAAGAAGCAAGTGGAGAAATCAAAACATTACTCGCCCAAATTTTCACTCTATGCCTTAATGAAGGGAAGATTCCTGAGGATTGGAACACTGCTACAATGATCCTGCTACATAAAAAAGGTGACATTTAGGATCTCAGGAACTACAGACCTATCAGCCTCCTATCAGTGGTTTATAAAATCTTCACTAAAGTTCTTTCACACCGCTTGAAGGTGACACTGGACATGGCTCAACCGAGAGAACAAGCTAGATTCAGGAGTGGCTACAGCACAATAGATCATATCCACGTACTGAGAGAACTAATTGAAAGAGCGTGGGAATATGAACTTCCATTGTGCATGGCTTTTATCGATTATGAAAAAGCCTTTGATTTGGTGAAACCATCAGCAGTTACAATGGCTCTGAAATCCTGCGGTATTGAAGATGCATACATTAATATTATTAATAACATCTATGAAAATGCAAGTGCAAAGATTTGGCTGTTTGAAAATACAACACATAAAAATTGGAAAGGGAGTGAGACAAGGTGACACCATATCTCCGGAGCTCTTTAACGCCACATTGGAAAATGTCTTTCAATCACTGAACTGGGAAAACAAAGGGATAAAAATTAATGGAGATTATCTAACCCACCTTCGTTTTGCTGATGACATAGTCATCTTTACAACTACCCCATCAGAGCTGCAGAGTATGATCCAGGAACTTGCTGACAAGAGTAAAGAAGTGGGATTGAAAATGAACTTTCAGAAGACAAAAGTGATGTTCAATGCTTTTACAAGAAATGAAGATTTATCGATGGATGGAGAAAAGCTAGAGATAACAGACACGTACGTTTATCTTGGACAGCAGATATCAAGTGAGGGTCACATTGATGAAGAAATTAATCGGCGTACAAAACTTGCCTGGAGAGCTTTTGGAAGAAACAGCATAATTTTCAAGAGCAATATGCCATTATGTCTTAAAAGAAAAGTGTTTGATCAATGCATCCTTCCAGTGCTTACGTATGAAGCAGAGACGTGGACCTTAACTAAAAGAGACATACAAAGGCTGCAGACGACTCAAAGAAGCATGGAGAGGTGCATGCTTGGTGTAACCAGGAGAGATAAGAAGAGGAACTCGTGGATCCGAAAAAGGACAAGAGTGGAAGACATCACGATCAGAGTTAAATCCCTGAAATGGCAATGGGCTAGACATACTGCCATAAGGACAGACCATCGATGGACAGCCGAAATTTTAGATTGGATTCCAAGGGACAGGAAAAGACCTAAAAGAAGACCACATGGGAGATGGATGAATGAAATTTGAAAGTATGCGGGAGTGACATGGAGGAGACTGGCACAAGACAGACTGTTGTGGAGGAAACTTGGGGAGACCTTCGTCCAGCAGTGGATTGATAATGGTTGACAATGAGATATATATATATATATATATACAAAAGAGCAAAGCCGAAAACAAAAGAAATACTTTAGAATTTAAAACGAAAGACGCAAAATAACCTGAAGATCAAAACGCGCAACGCAGCAGTTATGAAAATTCAGAATTCACATTCTATTAAGAGACTGAAGCAAAAAAAATTTTAACTCTCACCAAGTACAACATAGAAAAGGTTATTTATTGACCGGTGTGAGTAAAAAGAGGAAAATAAAACAACTGAATGTAGAAAGTGTCGAGAATACTGAGCCTTGGCTTTATCAAGGACCAGCAAAAACTCTGCATTTTCTCACTTCCACAAAGACCTATTTCGAAATGGGTTTCTGCAAAGTCTCAGATGCAAGTAATAAGCCCACCTAAAAAATAAAAAAAAATATATATTTTCAAGAATATATATAAATGTCATGACCTCCGCAGAGTTGCATGACCAAGCTTTAGTTAACAATTTAGCTAGCATCCATAACTTCCCTGGCCCGACCCATGCTCTTCATCTGTTACTATTAAACAGAAAGAAAAAGATTATAGACGACTCAAGTTGTAAGAGTGACATAATAAATCAGAAATAATGTTCAGCAATAACAAATTACCAAGTTCGTCTGAGAGAGAATTTTAACCTGAATAGCAATACTAAAGTATTACAAATCCTTAACATTGCAATAAAAAAGGAGATATTAATTTTTTTAAAACACAGATTCTTGAAAGAAGACTGAATTATAAAAAACCCCTACTCCACAACTTCTGACCACACAAAAACGAGAATATAATAAAGACAATAATTAATTAAAGAAACGCATTGTGAAGGTTATATGACATGAACAATTAGTTGCAATATGTAACGTGTATTTCAGAAGTGCTTTAAGTGCATAATTAAGTAGTTATTAAGAACTTAACTACATTGAAAACACGGCGCAAATTACAAGAACAATGAAACGGCCTGCTGTTTTGGCCTTAGTTCCCTAAAAAACGTGCAAAGATACCCAGAAAAGAAAGAGTTAAAATCTGCAAAAAAGATAATAGACTTGCCAGTGCCTAAATGGTGAAAGCAAAAAAGAAAAAAAGAGCAAGAAGTTCAATCATTGAACTTGGAAATCCCAATACCCAAAGACAATGAAGAGAGCTTACCTCTTATGCAACTGAACTTCCTCCTTTCTTGAGGAAAGATGGCCGACCTTTTATCCCAAACTTCAAAACACTCCTGCCACTCCCTAGTCGCTGGGGGCAGTGTGGGTGGGGCTGAAGGCCTCCACACACTGAAAGATCCTACTCGCGGAGATTTTAACAAGAGAAAAAAATATATAATTAAGAATGTGGACCTGTATGATCAGAAAGAGCAGAATTAACTCTCCAGAATACATGAGAAATATTATGAAATACACAAGTAGTGTATTTAATAATCTTTGCATGTATTTAATCACCTTAGTGTGCTTCTGTAGACTGTTTAGAATCCTATTAATTTTAATGTTAGTTTTACTATTTTTAGTATAGCTATTTTAGTAAGCGAATAACTAGTTTTCTTTTATATTTATTTTTATTTTATTTTATACAGATTTTTAAGCTTTTTTTGTGATTTTGTCTATATTATTTAATTTTTATTTTAATAGGACCTTCATATCCATAGCACTAAGGTTCCTTTTTGTAGTTAATAGGCATCCTCTAGCCAACTTCCAAACGGCTTTCATTGGTCAGAATCATATTATTAACTGCTTAGAAAATTAAAGCAGATCTGCCAACCTTACTCTATTATTCAGAATAATTTTTCTTAAAGTTCTTTTGATGAAAGAAGTAGGAATTTTGTTCTCTAGAAAACTGTCTAATAGTATATTAATGTGGTAGTTGAAGTCCAAATTGTTGCTGCAAATTCTTGAAATTCTAAGCACCTGAGAAATTAGTACATTCTCAATTACCTTGGTTGATATGTTATTATTCCAGTGTAGATATTTAATTTCCTGATCCTTGGTCAATTCCAATCTAAATAATATCTCAGTTGTTTAACAATGTTCAGTCAGTTCATATAGCAGCCATTGCATCTCCAGCCGACTACCATTTAAGAATTTTTGAACGATCTTCTTTAAATTGGAAAACACAAAGGTGAGTTAACTTTTCAACTCTTTTGTGTAAAATCATTTGTCAAAATTCCATTTGAAGCGTTTTCCAGAAAACTGCTGAACGTGGTGATGGTCACCATGAAATTTTCATACACTGCCGGACAATTGCTAAGGACGAATGACGATAGCAACCATAAAATGGAAGGCAGGAAAATGTGGAAATTAGCATAAGTGCGGGATACAGTAAGACGTGTTGTGCGTATGCAAATTTTGGATTGCCGAACTTGTTCGTGACGTCATAGCGCTGATAAGGGATATAAAGGATTTGACGCGTATTGACCGTTGTTGTTCAAACGCAAAGTTGAAAGGGAAAGAATCAGTTGACGAACTTACAATTTTCTGTATGTCTTCCAGACATCACCTAGATGATTTTACGCGTGGCCGTATTATTGGCAAGATTGAAGAAGGGCGAAAAATAACAGATGTTGCCAGGGAGTTCGACGTCAGCCACAGTGTTGCGGTCGGTATTTTCACTGTAAGAAACAGAAGGAATAACCATAAGTGTGTGGTATCACACACTTGTGACATAACAGGGTGTCAAAGTCATGGATATCACTGAAAGGTCACGGAAAGAGAAAACGGTCATGGAAGTCAAAGAAAGGTCACAGACTTAAGGTCGTAGGTCGCAATTTTTTCGTTTTTTTATTTTTTTTATTTCTTTCCCTTTGTGCCTCACCCTGTAAAAATCAAATTTCAGCTTGGAGCTAAAAAGAAGAAGTCCTTGCAAATGACGATGACGTCATTTCCTTCCTTCAGACAAGTTCTGAAGGGATACACTGTGATACTGTTCTCCCCTTCAGCGTTCATTGACTCCGCTTGGCACTTTGCCAACCACGGTTCTCTGAACTGTGGGCTGATAGTAAGGTCTTTTTGTCGAAAGTAACCGATAGCCTGCCTGTTTGCTTCGCAGAAAAATTCATCGCGGGTCATTCGGACTGGACGGTGTACCAGTGTAATGCAAAAAACTGGTTTAAGTTTTACATCAAGGCTCCGATTTGTTAGCTAACGGTACTATGATGCATCATCCTTTGTGATATTGCAAAGCGATGTATCTTGAAGTACGATTTTGATGAAATCACACGAGGGCGTCATGGACATTGTAGCTTCTTCATGAATGGTGGGAATCCATTACAAATTAAACGCAATGTTTAAACTGGTTGTTATCGGGCAGCCACATGTCAATGATGACATAAATATGACGAATTCGCATTTACTATCTGCCAGTAGAAATGATGTTCGAACAGGTTTTGGATCAGTACGATTCCAAAACTAATTTGTTTCATGTCATAATAAGCGCTGCTGCATGTTTGTATGCCATGACTGCAATCTCCGGGACCTCGGGAATTTACAAAGTCTAGGAAGTAGTTGGCGGGTAATTAGCACGTCTTTTGTAAAAAAGATCGTGCATACAAATCGGTTTGTCAGTCCGTGGACACCATATCTCTGCAACTATTAGTCCAATTAAAAAAATATTTTGGGAAGCATAAAATGTATGAATGAAAATCCTGGCATTCCAAGTTTTTCGGATGCACAACTTTGCTGCTAGAGAGCATAAATGCAGATGATATAGAATTTAAAATGCATTTTATTGCATATATTTGCTTCTAAATATCCGATTGAAAAAATTCTTTCTTCCTTTGGATGCCATTTATAACGAATATTGTTTTAGACACAGTTTCTTTTTCAAGTAATGCATGCATTCTCCACTAGGGGACGTAAAGGTAACTTGCATTTACCCCGATATCTTTGCTTCTAAAACTCAGATTTGAAACATTCTTTCTGCATTGGATACTGCTCCTAATGAGATGTTTTTTATGTAATTTCAAAATTTTGATAAAGTATGGTTTGGCCAGCAGGAAACATAAAGTGTTTATTCCTGCTTCTGATGTATTTGCAGCAAAATCAGAATTTTTGAAAAAGTAGACAGAAATAATTATTTCTTAGACCGATACTGCTCACCTCGGAAAACATTTTGAGAAACACCTGCTTAAAATAGCTCATAGTTTTCCCAACACGGGGCGTATATCTTATTTTTGTTAACATCCCTGCTTCTCTAAGCGTCTGATTTGAAAAATTCTTTCTTTTTGGGCGAGTGTTTCTGCTGTGAAATGTTTATCATATAATTTCAAATTTTTCATAACGCACAAGTCTGCCACTAGAGGGCGTTAGCTCACATTTCCGTTTACAGCAATATCTGCGGGACTAGAAACCCGATATGAAAGATTCTCGGTCAGTACTAATCATGAAAAAAACCATTGACGACATCCTTGTATTTTGGCCTCATACACACAGATGTGCCAACAACTACGGAAAAAGCTCTTGTACTACGGAATACGGAAAACCGTGATTTTTTTTTACGGAAAATTAACGGAAGTTATTAATTTTTATTTTTGCTTGTTCCCCTTCCCAACGCAACGGCGGCCACTTGACAATCCGTCATGCTTGCGATGCTGCCTGCACTTCCAGTTCTGCCTCTCGAAGCTGCTCGGATCTTAGCGCGAGCGGCTGGTAATGGATGAATGTGGATCGTGGCCTTGCGCTGAGTCATTCTAAGTGAAAAACCCTCCCTCCTTAGCATGCAACATTCTGGGGACGTTGAGCGCAGGTCGCTTTGGTGGTGGAAGTGGGCGGAGTTCGGCCTGAAGCTCTTTCGCAGTGCTGCTGCAAGCTGTTGAAAATCGTTTGGTGCAGACCGTGAAGTGTCATTGCCTGGCATCGGAGTTTTTTTTTTTTTTTTTTTAAATCGTACGTCAACCATTCATGTTAGTAATTAATATTTTGAAGTTTTTTTCTTGCGTTGCAGAAAAGTATGCTTGTATTTCGTTGCAGAGTTCGCCAAAATGCGTAATTACGCGTCTAATACGCATCGAAATTTTACCAACGCGTAAAAATATGCACCGAGAAACGCGTAAAATACACATCAACACGTAAAAATATGCATCGAGAAACGTGTAAAACTACGCATCGAAGAATTTTCCCAACTCGTAAAAATGCGCATCGGGAAAGCATTTCGCCTTTCAAAAACGGAAGTGAATGAAATAAAGATTTCTTCCGTAATCATAATTTCGTTTTCCTGTGATGTTGCCTCTGTCCAGTATTGTTGTTATACATAATTTTATTCCATAAATCTTTGTATTTCACTTTGAAAATGGAAGGGAAATTTCAGAAAACGGAAATTTGACGGTGCAAAAATTCCTGTGTAATCTTCAGCTTCGAGGAATTTCTGCGTTTTCGTTGTAATTTGGGTTATCCTTGAGATTGATGCATAACTGAACAGAAACTTTGGGGCAAATTGGTAGTGGTGAAAGATGCTTTCCGCCTGAAACTTTCGAAAACGGAAATTTCGTCTTTCAAAACTTTCGGAAACGGTGAAGATTTCTCCCGTAATCGTAATTTTACTTTTCACCCGATGTTTCCTCTGCCTAGTATTGTTGTTAAATTTCATTTTATTTCGTAAACATTTGTATTTCACCTTGAATATGGAAGGGAAATGTCCGAAAACGGAAATCGGACGTAACAAAGGTTTCTCCCGTAACTGTAATTTTTTTCCCCAACAATGTTTCGAACATGTATCCTGTGTTCTTACATATTCCCCCAAAAAAGGTTTGCACTTCAGCTTGATAAAGGGGGAGAGTCCGAAAACGAAAGTGACAAAGCTGAAAATTTTGTAAGAATTGATGCATGATATTCAAAAGCATTCATATTCTCCCAGGTTACACTACCTTTTATCTAAAATAGTGAAAGCTATTATGCGTTCATGGTCCTCAAACTGAAAGTTCTTTCAGCATGATGGATAAAATTGTCATGGCATCCAAGAGGTTTGTGAAGCCTACTGTCGTAGCTGATGGTGATGGTAAGCTTAATTTTTCAAATAACAGTTTTTCAAAAAAGAAAAATCAGAAAGGACACAACTGGTAATTGGAGTAAAAACAAGAATGTATTAAAGTGAAACCATTTTAAACGAAAATGAACTTTCTAAGTTCTATACATCTGTCGGAAAATTTCACGTTGAAAAATGTTCTTGTATTCAAGAAAAGATACTGATCTATGATGAATTCTTAAAACATGCAGAAGTAGTAGATCCTTCACTTAGAGCCATAACATCATTTACTTCTGTATTACACATAGTCAAACACCTTCCATTTATAATAACTGAAAATGAACTTGATATACTGGAAGCAGAATTCCTTGTTATCAAGCTGACAAATTAGAGACCGTAGCAGTAACAGATAGAATAGATGTCACTTGGTCAGAAATCTCAAAATTAAGAGGCTGTAATGGAGTGGTTAAGTATACTATTCTCTCAAAAATAATGTTTGCAATACTTGTAGTTCCACACTTGAATGCTGTGAGTAAGAGAGATTTAGTGCGAAAAAATCAAGCCCGTTTCCAACCTAATTTAGGTTTAGAAACTGTTGAAGCACTTCTTATTGCAAAAATGAATATGTTCTTCTCTGGGCAAGTGTGTTATGAAAAAATATTTTCTGCTGAGGAACTCAAATCTGCAAAACGCTGTACAGCGAAATCACTAAAGAAAGCTGCTTAATCAATTGTTTGTTGTGTAAAAAAAATGTATCAGTCATGGTATATATTATTCTCCATGTGAAATATTTGGAATATTTTGATACAAATTTTCATGTATATAAATGAATAAGTAAAAAAAAATGCTAATTGAATTAAATGAGTTGTTTTCCTCGGTTAAAATTAATTTTTTTGGTATGACTACTGAAAAAGGCCAAAACTACTGAAAATTTGTATGAGTGCTACTGAAAATATCTGAAACAGGTTGGCATCTCTGTACACATTATGATTTAGCTAAGTTCGCCGACACGCTTTTATCTGTTTTTCCCACAATTGGGCTCATGATAGAAACTGAATCAAACCATTCTCTACCATTCTTGGACTTTCAAATCACCCGTAACCCAGTAACGCGCAACCTTTCTTACTCTGTATATCAAAAACCCACTGCCGGTAGTGGTTTAATCCCTTTTAACTCCTCACCTCCATTACCACATAAGCTATCAGTTATCAACTTTTTAATCAGAAGAGCCTTCTTGCACTCATCTGCTAACAGCTTGCTTAAACTTGAAATAGATTTCATTTTTGATTTAGCTGCCAAACATGGATATCCCAGATATATGATTAACCGAATCTATCGAGTAATCTTAAATGATAGATCTACATGTTTGGCCAAAGAACAAAAACCAGCAAAGCGTTTTTTTGGTACAATGGAGCAGTACTCAAGCATTACTAATGTACTGACACGCATGTATGAAATGTGATACTCATTTTGGCATTAGATCCAGAAATCTATTTTCACTTATCAAAAAAGATAGAGAACCAACTACCTGATATTTTGTGTAAATGGGGTGTATATAATGTACCATTAATAAATGTTTCCAATGATGAACACGTAAGCAACTATATGGGATCTACAAAATGTAGCCTTGAAACTCGAATGCAGGAACATAAATATGACATTCAAGTTAATCATAGTAACACAGCGCTCGCCAGACATGTAGCACAAGGAACTGTCCAATCGGATTGGAAAAACACTAAGCTGCTACATACACCCGCTTCTGTATACTTGTTGCATATAACTGAAAGTTTATACATCCGAGGCCTTCGGGGACAGCTGCTGTAATGATAATTCCCCAACTGAATTTCACAGGATTTGGAAAAGACTCATTACAGCTATAAACTTACATAACATTTCTTGTTAAATATGTGAGTTATAAAAAATACATATATTTCGTATATTTTGCACCCTGTTTATCATATTCCCACATGGACCTCGCTTGATTTGTGATTTAGCAATGAAATGATGGCAACAGAGTGACACCCGGGCAACGCTAGTCCATACCTTGTACGTCATCACACTCGGACATATATATGGAAGCACACGTACAGCAGTAGCTCTCGTCCAATCTGAAGACGGGTCGATTGTCGACCCGAAAGTATTAATGGGTTTTTAATCTTTTAAATATGTAAATATCTGTCGTTTTTTAAATTAAATATATTGTGCAAAGACGGTGTAAGCTCTTTAATGTATTTTCAAAATATTTAATCAGGCCTAGGCTAGGTAGGAAAAATAAAAAGCCTAACTGTAGATTTCGGCACTTCCCGATGGAATTGCGCCATAAAAATTGGTATAAATGCACTGCACGTTGAGTAGACGGACACAAAAATGTTACTTTCAAAATTTTTAGTCAGACCTAGGCTAGGCACAAAGAAAAGAAAAAGCCTGCCTGCAGATTTGGATACTTTCCGACGGAATTTCACCATGAAAATAGTTATAAATGGCTTAATGCACTGCATGTTGAGTAAACAGATGGTCATTTCATAAAATAGCCCATAATTTCAATTAAATTGGTTGCTGACACATTTTAGAAAAAAATTATATTTTTTACCATTGAATAGCTGTTATATGTAGATTTCAGAAATGCATTTATAAATTTTTTATAGGCCGCCATGTCAAGAAAAAAATCAAAATAGCCACCTCCAACAAGCAAAATTGAGTCCCGCAGTCGTGCTTGCTTTTTATAATATCTTCCAAACAATTAAAGATAAGTTTCAAATAAAATCCAGTAACTTAAGCATAGTCTGAGCTATAAAATGAAGTATTAGCATTGCATTTAATATTTTATTCAATACCAGAAAATTTGACATGCGTTTTCAGTGCAAAATTGAATATTTCACTAGCTTTAAGATTTTTTAACTTATGAAGGAATTACGTACACAAAATGAAACTCTACAATTAAATAAAGGGCATGTAGTTAGACAATTTAAAAATGTTAAACTCAATATTAACATCCTCTTTCTTATTAAAATTTTTTTTTGAAAACTACATTTTGCAAATTTCAGCCTTATTTGGCAAGCTATATCTAAAAAGGAAGTGTACGAAAAAATCTGAAAATTTTATAGAATGTACTTCTAGCAGAGGTGTTGGCATTGTGTAAGTATCATATTGTGTGTTTGATCTGTATAGCTGCTGTAAATTATTGAAGATAATAAAAAATGGCAAGCTACGGAATATCAAGTTTGTACATCGTAATAACTTATTTTGGATATTTATACTCTTATTTGTATCATGTTAAATTTTAGGTCATTTTCATGTGAAATAATATTTATGGGCATATTTAAGTTTCCTGCATTTATTTTCCACTTCTGCAGAAAATGAAGCATGGAATTATGTTATTCTGTGAGTAAATAATTGTGGGCTGATTTCGGAAGAAATATTCCGCCAATTTTAAGAATTTTCAATAAGATTTATTTCTAGGTGTAGCTTAGAAACGTCTAAACTTTCATCGAAATCGAAGTAATTTTTACACAAGTTATCCTGTTGAATGAAAATTTTATTGGGGTCCGATTTCTAATTAAATTGCAGTTTAATTGTAACGATTTTCAATAGGGTAAATCCCCAGGCTTTCCTTAACAACATACTAAAATTTCATCGAAATCGAAGCACTTTTGCAAGAGTTATCATGAAGACGGACAGAGCTAGAGCATAAATGCTTCTTCCACCTATGCAGACATGCCAACTCTCCGGATTTAGGCGGGCGATTCCAGATTTTCAGCTCTCCGGATGAATGTCGAATTCTCCCGATTTTCTGCGATATAATTAGCCGTTACGATGATCGAAATTCCATCAACCACCGCTTTGGATCAACGCAAAAGAAAAAAAAAATTAAACTGTCTGTGAAATCGTTTTCTTCCTTTGTCGATGCATGACGGCATTACAGTAATTGGTTTTGTACTTTTCCTCTCCTCATATCTGCAAAAAGAAAGCTGATGGCGCAGTGGTCTAAATGCTGACTTCCGACAAATCGTCCGAGATTTGTCTGGGTTCGAATCCCAGTGAGGCATGGATGTTGTATTTGTCTTACGGCACTGGCTCTCTCCCTTCCCTGGAACCAGTGGCCTTAAATTAGGGATGGGCGACTACTTTAGCCCACTGAGTTGCTCACGGTTGTCGATAAACCTCCAACCAAAAGAAGAAAGCTTGATACATCCACATCTGTTTTGACAGATACTGCTGTCTTCGTTGATTTCATTTCGTGGTAATGATGTGCGAACGAGAAGAATGAAATAAAATCTTACAGTTTTTATGCAATCAGTGATTATTTAGAGCATAATACTTCATCATTTTACTGCTTAAAAAATGATCATATTACAAAAAAATATATTACTTTTCGGATGGGTGTAGTGTGCCAGACAATATAAAAATCGCAAAAACGTTTTGAATATATGCTACCATGAATAAGATTTTGGAATACCTGCCGAGTGGCAGTGGCACTTTTTTGCTACTGCTCATGGAAAAGGGCTACGTGATGGCATTGGAGGCACTGTTAAACGGTTGGTCAGAAAAGCTAGTCTCAAACCGATTAAAAATCAAATTTTAACTGCTGAAGATATGTATAAATTTTGTAATGAAAATAATACTGGAATCACATTTAAATTTTCATCTACTACAGAAATACTTCAAATACAGAATCTTTTGGAAGATAGATTTAATAAAGCTCTTACAATTAAGCACACAAGATAATATCAGTTTCATCCTGAAATATAAATTTACATTAAAAGTGGGCATTATTTCTGGATCAGCAACAGGGTACGAAACTAAAAAATTTGCCCTGTGCAGCTAAATATTTAGGAACCATTCACAATTTTTTAGGAGCCAAAAATAATTTTTTTTTACATACACAATTGAAGATTAAGTAAAATTCTGGACAGCAATTTCACCCAGCATAAACTTCTCAACAAGTACAGCAGCCACATTTGTCTTTTGTTGACTCTGCAGCTAAGCAGCATCCAGTGCTTAAATTTTCATTTTGTTGATATCTTTATTGCCACTGTTTTTTTCTTTCTTTTATGCTCTTGGATGCCAATTTTATCCATCATGCTGAAATACTTTGTCTGTGAGGACCATGACTGCATGATAGCTTTAACTATTTTTGATAAGATAAAGTGTAACTTTGAGGATCTTAATACTTTTTGAACACTGTGCGTCAATTCTTACAAACTTTTCAATTTTGTCACTTTTGTTTTCGCCCCCCCCCCGTCAAGATAAAATGCAAACCCTTTTTTGGGGGAATATTTAAGAACACATGAAAAATGTTCGGAACATTGTTGGGAAAAAAATAATTACAGTTAAGGGAGATCTTTGCTACATCTGATTTCCGTTTTTGAACATTTCCCCTTCCATTTTCAAGGTGAAATACAAATATTTATGAAATAAAATGATATTTAACAACAATTCTAGACAGAGGAAACATCGCATTAAAAATAAAATTCTGATTACAGGAAAAACCTTCAATGCTTCTAACTTCCATTTTCGAAAGTTTTGAACACGAAATTTCCGCTTTCAAAAGTTTCAGGTGGAAAGCATCCTTCACCAGTACCAATTGCCACAAAAGTTATGCATCGATCTCGAGAATAACGCAAATTTAGACGGAAAAAGAGAAATTCTAGAAGCCGTGGCACTCTCATGCCTGAAGATTACATGGGAATTTCTGTGCCGCCGAATTTCCATTTTTGGAAATTTTATCTCCAGTTTAAAACTGAGATTCAAATATTTATGGAATAAAATGATATATAACAACAATACTATGCAGAGGCAACATCGCGGGAAAACAAAATTATGATTACAGAAAAAAATCTTTAACCGTCCCAATGGGTATCTTTACACGTTGGTAAAACTCTTTGGAGTGTATTTTTTGCGTGTTTCTCGATACATATTTTTATGTGTCGAGAAAAATTCCCGATGCGTATTTTTATGCATTGGTAAAATTTCGATGCATAAACGCACTTTTCGATGCATAGTGGACGCGTAATTACACATTTCGGCGAACTCTGGTTAGTGCAACAAGCTAAAATATGATGCACCATAAGCCAAGAAGTTATATTGACGCTAGATTTACAATGAATTGATTCAAAGGACAACCTATGTGTAAAGTTATGAACAAAATAATCATACAATTCTTCTGTTGCAATTACGGAATTTCAGGCAAGCCGGGGCTCCGTTGGGCTCTGCTTGAATTTGAAGGGGGGGGGGGGTTGCTCGCAGAATTCCGATGATCACCGGGAGGATCCTGCTCATTGTTCAAAGTCGCTTCTTTAACTTTCTTGTGTGCGGGCGAGAAGGGGGAGTCGGCAACGCGAGCACGCGCGATTGATACACTGTTTTTACGTGTTAAGTGCATCTTGAAGATGAATTAAGAAACGGAGGGGGGGGGAAGGGAACAATTCTTGCAAACTACTAAGAATCGCGGACAAAAATATTCATTCAGATTAAACAGAATCATAATAAAATGCAGTAGAAATTACATGTAGTCGCAATTTGGTCCCTGGTGTCAAATCTCTAGTCGCCAAATGCATCATCAAATGCAAAAATGCAGTCGCATTTCGCTCATGGCCCCCATTAATTTCGTACCTGATCAGCAATATGTACAGAAATAAATATTATAAAAATGACTTTTTAGTATGTGATGTAAAAATTAATGACTTTTTATATTGTGTTTTTGACAATAAATGGCAGCTAGGTGTAGTTGATAATGTATTTGTCAGCACAAATGACTTTTTCATTCATTTTTCCCATCCTTGTGGTCCAAGTACTCGTTTTAAACTATCAAGAGATGACAAGGTTTGGGTGAAAGCTGAAAATTTATTAAGGAAAATCTCGCCATTGGAACTCAGTACAGCAACAGGATGACAACTTTGTGTCCAGATCATTAGTTGTGATCTGGACACAAAGTTGTCATTATTGCTAAAGGAAAAGTGATGTAAACATTGTTTGTGGTTTACAAACTGAACATTTAATACTCAAGATTAACTTCAAGATTGTCAAGGAACAATTTTCTAAACAAAACAATCTTAATCACATCAACTATAAATAATACGTAAGCAGCAAGTTTTGTTTTGAAAACTCAACCTTTTTCAGATAATTTTATAGAAATTATTATATTTTATACTTCTTGAATGCCTATAAATAATAGTTCACATGACAATGCCCTAAAATTTAATAGGATCAGGGATCGCATTCCTCCTAAAATTCCTAATATTTTGTGACCCTCCTTAAATTCCTAAAATTAGACCTAAAATTTGCTATTCATCCTAAAATTTTCGTAAGCTTATTTTTATTAAAAACACAACCGTTATTAACGCCAATAAATTTACCATTACGGTAAGGTAAAAAGACCTGTTATTGTAGAAACACAGCCTATATGCTGTGCTGCTGAAGGGAGGGAAAAATGACGCCATCGAGATGCACTTGCTTCGGGGCGGGCGTTCCATTTTTTTGCCTTCGAACAGTTTTCGAGAGTAACAAGAGATCTAAGGGAAAAGGGGAGGGGTCATTTTCACCCCTGGTTTGCGCTTTGCAGACGAACTCCGTGGCACGCAGAAGATCGTACTTTATTTTTGTACATGCCTTGTGGAACCTCCTCTTCTGCTGATGTTTTGTTATTGTAAACCGCAGGTGGGTGGAAGCAAAGAGGAAACATGTGGTCTCCTTCCGTAACCTCCGGTAATGACGATGGGATGGTAGCTGAGTATTATCTTGGCAGGCAGTAGAGCACGTGATCATTGACCTTCGATCATGCGTCGGCGACAGCGACCTTCGATGCGCAATATATCTCGGCTCCGACTCGCTTTGACTGAACTTGCGTGAGATGCGTATGATAGTTTCTGGTTTTACGTCTTTTATGGTGTTCTCTGTGCTGTGTGCAGGTTCAGTTCTCTAGTGGTGACCTGCTTTTTTTTTTTTTTTTTTTTTCATATCTTCTGACATCCTCGCAGCCAAATTTCGGGAAGTTGTCTGGTTTTGCAATATTGGAACGTGTTTTTGTACTTCCCTTTCATTTTCTGGTTAGTAATACAAGTGTTTAAGATGCCTAAATCCAAAACGAAATTTCAAGATGCGTGGCTCGCCAAAGAATTGGACGGAGTGAAGTTGAGAGAATGGTGTTCTGCAACTGAAACAATATTTTCTGCTAAGTGTATATTGTGTTCAGAAATTTTCAACATTTCTAATAGTGGCTTTTCACAAGTAAAAGCACATCATAAAGGAAAAAAACATTTGCAGAAATTTCAAAGTAAATTTCAAAATAAGTCCATCCTGAAAGCCTTTGGAGGACGGGATCTTCAGCCCAAAACAAATATTAGTGAAGTACTGAGTCATGATTTACAGTTGGCTAAAGCCGAAGCATTATGGGCCATGAAAGTTGCTAAGGACAATATGTCTTTTGTTTCATGCACTGAAACAGTTGAACTTTTCAAAGAAATGTTTCCTGATTCTGCTATTGCAGCCAAAATGCAACTTAAAGAAAAAAGTTGCTTATGTGATATCACATGGATTGTCAAAATATTTTGAAGAGGATTTGAAAAAAGACATTGCATCTAGTAGCCCAGGAAAGGTTACTATAGCATTTGATGAAACTACAAAACACAAGTGAAACGGCAGTTGGATGTGTATCTCAGGTACTGGTCTTCAGAAATAAATTCAGTTTCTTGCCGATACCTAACAAGCGTTTTTCTGGGTCATGCAACAGCAGATATTTTGCTAAAAGAAATTCTTGATGTGTTATCATCCTTCAATATTTCGTTGAACAGAATTATTTGTGTATCCATGGACAGCCCAAATGAAAATAAATGCTTTTTACGCAAATTCAATGAAGTTGTAAAACAAGAAACAGGCCAGAAATCTTTGGAACTAGGTTTTTGCAACCTGCATGTTGTTAGTAATGCATTTAAAATTTTTTTGACAAGCTTAAATATAGATTTTGACGAATTTGCTACTGATATGCATTACTTTTTAAAGAGTAGTGCTGCAAGACGAGAGGATTATAAATCTGTCGAGGATATAACATTGGTCACTGCCAAATTTCTTTTGCGTCATGTCAGCAACAGATGGTTAACCGTTGGTTCTGTAGCCCAGAGGCTCTTGGATCAATGGCTAAATATTACAGAATATTTTTTAAACTTCTTGCCATCTCAAAAAATATTTGAAAAACAACTGCGCAATTCGGCAAGGTATAAAAGAATTCACTGTTTCCTGAAAAATGAGCTTACTCCTTGCTATTTAGCATTAATTTCATTTCCACACCAAAATTTTGAAAAGTTTTCATTATGTTATCAGAGTGAAGAACCAAAAATACACCAGTTATATTCTGATTTAAATACTTTAATGAGGAATGTTATGGCTCAGTTTATCCAAGATGATGTTATAGCAGGGAAATTTGGAGAAGACCTAAAGAATGTAGATTTTGAAAACAAAAATTCATGGAAAAAACTAGGGGAGTTAGAAGTTGGTGTGAAGACAAAAAATCTCCTCAGGAATGTTCAGGAGACCAGGCAGAAATTATTTCTCTTAGATGTAAGATCATCACTAATTGCAACCACAAAATATTTAAAGTCAAATTTGCCATTCTGCAATCAAAAGCTAAGAGACATAGAAGTTTTAAAGGTAAAAGAACCAAAGAAAGAGTCAACTCAACTTTCAGTCACTGAAGGACTTTCGGAAATAACCAGAATTTCAAGTGTTTTGCATCTTTCTGAGGAACAAATTGATAGAGTAAGAGAAGAGTGGAAACTTTTAAATTGCGATAAGCCAACTCTAGATGAACTAGTGAAATTTTCAGAGGAAGGGCATATTCCAGTGCGGATTGATCATTACTGGCGTAATATATTTAGTATTAAAAACTCTAGCGGAAAAGAAAAATACTCAAATCTTGCTAAACTCATAAAGTCAATTTTAGTTTTACCTCATGGTAATGCTGATGCAGAAAGGGGATTTTCGGTTAACACTGCTCTGTTAAGGAAGGACAAGGCTAACTTAAAAGACTCAACTATAACATCATTAAGAATAGTTAAAGGGGCCATTAAACACTATGGATGTGTAAGTAAAGTTCCCATAACAAGAAATTTGTTAAATAGTGTTTGTGATTCACATAAATTTTATAAAGAGTATGTTGATAAGCTGAAGGAAGAAGAATCAAAAAAGGTAAAAGAAAGGAAGCAGAAAGAGAGGGAAAATAAGGAAAAGCAGCTAGAGAAAAAAAAGAAAAGCTGAGTTTGATGACAAAATAAAAGAAAATGATGCAGAAATAAATAGACTTAAAAACGATAAAGAAGCCTCCCTAGCAATAATTCAAGAGGGAACAGAAAGAATGAGAAAAGCTGTAGAAAAACAAAATACTGTTGAAATAGCAGTTGCCTCTAACTTGATCATACAAGGTTCAGCTGAAATAAAGAAAACTGAAAGTAAATTAGTTGTGGTAGAAGCAGAAAAAGATAGGCTAATCAGGAAAAGGTTAAAACAATAATATGAAAAAAGTAATTCAGTGAACAATTGTACATAGTTCTTGGTTTTCAATTACCGTTTTAGGATATTATAATTTAATGTGAAACCTGAAAACTTTACTGTGAAAATCGTGAATTGCTTCTGGTTCAACAGCATATTAATGTTCAAAGTGAAACTTGAATGTGGTAAATATACTTGAATATGATAATAACACGTGAAAAGATAAGAACTGAACATTAGAAGTAAATCATACTTAAACTTTAGACATTAGACGTTATGCAAAAAATTTGGGTGTTAACTTCGACCATATATACTAATGGACTGCACATTGGCAATAGCTGCATCAAAGCCGCCATGGCTCAAACATTGGGCACGTCATCATCAGACTCCAAATTTCGTGTAAAAATGCTGTTATGATTACTAATTTACGCTGCAGAACTTCAGTGTTTTCGGTGTATTATGTGAATGCGCCTCATATATAATGAAAACTCTTCAGGTAAGTTTACTTATGAGCTATATACATGCATGATCGGGTTGTTTACATTTTGTGATTTATAATGTGATGAATATTTGCGAAGAATTTGGAACATGCATTCCATTTTTTTTTCTTAAGTTACTATATTTTTATATCAATAGCTGCAAGTTTCTGGTTAAGTAATTGAACTTTATTGACTTAGGTATTTAATTCGTTTCTTACCCATGAAAAATCATAGAACTTTCTTTACTATATCGCTCAGAGCAACCATAAGCACAGCAGGTGTAACCCATCTTTTTGACTGTTGTCATGTGATTTTATGTTGGAGCCAGAAATTTTGATGTCATGCGCAGTCTATCAGTATATATGGTTGAAGGGTGTGAAGCAAACTCTTTACAATGTATACAAAGTTGTTTTACTAGATGTATACAAATATACATCTAGTTTTTATTGAAATACACTCCTAAAATTTTCCTAAAATTTTTCTAAAAATTCCTAAAATTCCTAAAATTCCTACCTAAAATTTTCCAGAAGTATGCTATGATCCCTGTAGGATACAAATAATAGTATAAATACCCAAAATAAGTTATTACAATGTGCAAAATTGATATTCCGTAATTGGCCGTTTTTTATGATCTTCAATATTTTACAGCAGCTATACAGATCAGAAACACAATATGAGACTTATACAATGCTAACACCTCTGCTAGAAGTACATTCTATAAAATTTTCAGCTGCCCCGGTGGCGCAGTGGTCTAAGGCGTTGGCCTCTGATCATTCGTCCGTAAGGGGTCCGGGTTCGAATCCCGGTGAGGCATGGATGTTGTTTGTCTTACGGCACTGGCTCTCTCCCTTCCCTGGAACCAGTGACCCTAAATTAGGGACGGGCGACTGCTTATAGCCCACTGAGTTGCTCACGGTGGTCGTTAAACCTCCAATCAAACAAAAAAAAAAAAAATTCAGATTTTTTCATCCACTCCCTTTTTAGATACAGCTTGCTGAATACGGCCGAAATTTGCAAAATGTAGTATTTTAAAAAAAATTTAATAAGGAGGGTGTTAATATTGAGTTAAACATTTTTAAATTGTCTAACTACATGTACTTTATTTAAATGTAGTTTCATTTTGTGTATGTAATTCCTACATAAGTTAAAAAACCTTTAAGTTAGTGAAATATTCAATTTTGTGCTGAAAACGCATGTCGAATTTTCTGGTACTGAATAAAAATATTAAATGCAATCTTAATACTTCATTTTATAGCTCAGACTATGCTTAAGTTACTGGATTTTATTTGAAACTGTTATATTTAATAGTTTGGGAGATATTATAAAAAGCAAGCACGACTGCAGGACTCGATTTTGCTTGTCGGAGGTTTTGATTTTTTCTTTAACATGGCAGCCTATAAACAATTTATAAATGCATTTCTGAAATCTACATATAACAGCTATTCCATCGTAAAAATATAAAATTTTTCTAACGTGTCAGCAACTCATGTGATATTTCATGGAATGACCCCAGACATACATCACATTTTCAAAATTTTTAATAGGCTAGGCACACACACACACACACACTGAATGAATGAATCTATAACAAAATAAAAAAATAAAGTCCTAACCATAGGTAGGTTTGGGTACTTCCTGATGGAACTTCACCCAAAAAATCTGTACAAATGTACTAAGCGTAAAGTAGATGGACAGAATAACATCATATTAAAAAAAATATAATCAGGCCATATATTAGGGGTGAAAGAGTTCCGCCAAAAGGCGGAATTCCGCATTTTTGGAAGTTATTTTGGGTGTTTCTGAGATTGATGCAGAATTGCAGTAAAACAAATTAGATCAGTATAAATATGGGATTGACATTATTGGTTTAATGTAACCGCATTGACTAAAATAAAATTCTTATCCGTCCCTAAAGAAGCGTTAGGCAATTTTATGGCTTTTTTAGGTATGCATATACGGTGCTTAGGGTAGTTAATAAATGCTGAAAGGTTAATTATTTTTACATATTCCTATGTGGGAAATGTTCAGTCTTTTTCTGCCATGACCACTTTCATGCCTGATATATTAAACATAAAACTAAATGCTGCATCAAAATGTGAAGAAGCACTAAGAAAATAGAAAAGTCAGCAAAGAAAGAAAAGGAAATCAGATGTGCTGTGGGAAGAATTAAAAAACTGAACAAAAGAAAAAGTTATTGGAACAGGCTGAAGAAGCAATAGAAACAGAAATTAAATCAGCATACACATACAAACAAACTGCAGAGTTAAAGCTATACCATATATTGCATTTGGATTGTTAAAGCTCTTCATTAGTGCCCTGGGGGCTAAATGTTATCCAATGAAGATGTATTTGATTTAGATAGCTTTTTTAGTTTTATGTATGCACAGTAATACCGAGCCTTACATGTCTATTTAATGCATGATCGCTATAACGCATGTACAACATTTTTGCCCATTCCCGACATAACTTATTAACATCATGCTAAAAATTTCCACAAATTGGAAGCTGCATACTTTGAAATCTAGAAATCTTTGTTTATGGTACACTTGTTTCTGCCTTCTCTGATCGGAGGAGGAGGAATTTGCATTTTTTTTTTTTTTTTTTTTATCGATTTACTAAGGACATTCTTGTAAAAATGTCTATCAATAAAAGATAAAGTGGTGCTGAAAGTGAAATATTGGTAAAATGCCACAGTAATCCATAAAATTACAAGAAAAAGTGGACATAATAAATGAGGCTGGTGAGTTAATAACTAAACTTTCAAACTATGAAATGGTCCTAGCCACCCCACATATTCAACAGACCATACTCTTATGTACATTTTTTTTTCCTTTTGCTATGTAACAAACACACCTTAAGTTCAACCTATGGAACAAGGAACTATTGCCACTTTTGAATCGTATTATTTATCACATCTTGATCTGAAGACAGCTTATTTTAAGTAACCGTTAGTAAGGACAAGGCAAGTGTTCAACAGTTTAGTCGTGATTTTATATTTCTCCGTCTGAGGACAGAATTTCATCCTTCGAAAACGGAAAGTAGACAGAGGTAAGATTTCTCTGGTAATCGTTTTTTTTTTTTTTCCCCCTCGCGATGTTTCCTCTACCCAGTATTGTTAGATATCATTTTATTACATAAATATTTGTATTTCAGCTTGAAAATGTTGGATAAATTTCCAAAAACTGAAGGCTTCAAAAACCGTTATTTCAAGCCATGTTTCCCGATTCAGCGATCACAAAAAAATATTCGTGTGGAAGAACCAAGGCTACTGCACTAATTCAGCACATGGCCAGTGTTTTTACAAGTAACATCGTATCTGAAGTTAAAAAAAATCCTTTTTCTCTATCTACGGATGGAAGTAATGATGCTGAAGCAAATAAACTGTATCCCATTACAAAAACATTTTGACGAAAAAATAGGGGAAAATTCAAGTGTTTTGTTATCATTGGTTGAATCAAGTAATAATACAGGTGAAGGAATATTCAACGTTTTGAACAATGAGTTTGTTAAAAAAAATATCTCATGGTGCAACTGTATGTCATTTTCCTGTGACAATGTTAACACTGATAGGTCAAGTAAAAGGTGTTGTTTCTCACATAAAGAAGGTTCAGCCTGCAATTACAGTGCAGCGATGTTCATGCCATTTAGTAAATTTAGCTGCACAGAAATCTGCTACTCAACTGAAAGGATTTAATGTTGAGCAGTTTCTGATACAGTTGTACTTTTTTGGAGAAAAGTTCAAAGAAGAAACAATCTAAAACTGAGTCAAGCTGTTTGTGGTACTAAACCACACAAAATTCTAAAGCATGTCAATACTCGCTGGTTATCACTTTTGGAATTCATTGACAGAATTTTAGAACAGTGAGAGGCTCTAGAACATTATTTTAGTGACAATGAAGAAGCTAATTCACAGTATAAGAACCTTGCAAGTATGATTGGAAATCCTTCATCTAAACTTTGTCTTTCTGTATCTGCTACTCTTCCTTTGTTTACATCTGTTAACGTGTTCTTGCATCAGGAAGCTCCGCTTGTGCATGTATTAAAAAGAAAACTTCATAGTCTGTTATCTGAATTGCTTGTACGATTTATCAAGCCATCGGCATTTGATGTGGCAGCAACATCTCTTGCAGATGGAAATTTTAAAAGAAGGAGAAATCAAAAGAAAACTGTGATCTCGTAATTGGGTCAAAAGCGAGATCTTATATAGGCACAACTGCAGATCTCAGTGAAAACACAGTGGCTACTTTTTATTCTGAGGTAAGGGAATTTTACAAGGCAGGCTGCAATTACATTTTAAGAAAATTTCCACTTAATGATGAATTTCTGAGTCATGCTGAAATTGCAGATGTAGCATTAAGGCAAAGTGTTTCTTTTGCATCAGTCCAATATATGTGTTCCCTGTTTCCAGTTTTGAAACCAGAAGAATCTGACAAGGTGGAATCTGAATTTGCTCACTATCAGTTTGAAATTTTAACTGTGCTGTTACTTCTGCGAGAATGGATGAAGTGTGGCACAGAATTTCTTTAATGAAAAATGAAAGTGGCCAGTTGAAGTATGAATCATTAAGTAAAATTATGAAAATGATTTTAATAGTCCCTCATAGCAATGCAAGTACAGAAAGAATTTTCAGTATTGTGAAAAAAAAACCATGAATGAATTCAGACCTAATTTAAGTACTCATGTGCTGTCTTCTTTATTAGTAGAAAAAATAAACAGCATTGCACACAGTGAACTATGCTATCAGAAGAAGTTTTCGCAAATTGAACTAAGGATGGCCAAAATGGCAACTACAGCCAGTTTATCACAATAATTTGGCCAATATTCCAAGGAATAATTTGTCTGGAGGTAATTAATTATATTTTTCTGGTAGACAGTATTTTAAATTTTCCCACTAGCAAATTATTTTTTATTGTATTATTATTATTATGTTAATAGTTCTGACAGAAGGAAATTTGTTGCAGTGCCAAATACCCAAATTTGCCGCTGTAGACTGGATTACTGAAAATTACTGAAAAAAAAATTGTAACTGAAAATTACTTTAAAATGAACTTGTTGGTTACTGTAAACTACTTTTAGAGGTTGGCATCTATGCAAGTAATTCTTTATAGTGCAATATTTTGAGTTTTTCACTAAATGCAAGCACTTATTGGTTAAAAAATTGCTATTTATTTTAAGTTTTTAGAAATCATTTTATATACTCAATTTACCATTTTAATTTCTTAATTACATAATCAGATTTTATATTTAATTAATTAAAATGGCAACACTCCTACACTGTTGACAAAAAGAATAGGCAAAAACTTAGCTTTAGGGTCATGAAATGTTCCGTGCAAGTCAAGAAATGGTCAAGAAATTGAGTCTCCTGAAAATGGTAGACACCCTGTGTAACATATTTATTAAAAGGTGGAGTTGATGTAGTATGTATTTTTTGTGTATTTACTCAGTTTTTTTTCTCATTTTAAGGGTATTTAGGTATGTTGCAAAATTTATCCAAGTATTGTTCCCCAGATTAAAATGTTGCTAAAAATGTAGCAGTGTACTTTGGAATTAAGCATGCTACCCTGCAAATATGCAGGAACTTGACTTCACTACAGAAAAACTACAGGTGCCATGCATATGGAGTAGTTGTTGTGGCATGGAACAGGTGGTTTACTGCTGTTGTGAAAGCAAAAGGTGGACTTGCACATCATTATGTGGGTATGTACTACACTGGTGTGCAAAAATTAAGGACGAGACGATTTTTTGAATGTAACGTCGCGCAGAAGTGCTCCACATCGACCCAAATCATACCATAACATCCCCAAGATGTAAGAATATGGGACAAGTGAGCAAAACTGTCCAAACAAGGAATCCAAAGGATACAAAGGCTCTTTATTGAAAAGGTAGCTTCGAGCACAACTGGACAGAAGACAGAAACGTCCATGTGACAGGCGGCTGCCAAGAAAAATCCAGTCTTTAGTAGGGGATATGATCACCCCTGACTGCGTTGCAGGATTTACAACGTCTGTCCATGCTGAGGACAAAGTTGTCAAGGAGCTGTTGAGGCATCGCAGCCCATTCCTCTTGTAGCACCAATCACAGCTGCGGAATCGTTGCTGGTGACGTGCTGCCAAATGTCTCCCGAGAAGGTCCCACACGTGTTCCGATTGGATTTAGGTCTGGGGACCTTGCGGGCCAATCCATGCATTGAATATCTTCACTCTCCAACAGCTCTGCGACAGCCACTGTAGGATGAGGTATAGCGTTGTCGTCCATGAAGAACAACTCAGGACCCACATCACCTCTAAACAGACGCACACGAGGCAGGAGAACCTCTGTACAATAACGGACACCAGTGACTGAACCTCCTTGGAAGATGTGTAGGTCAGTACGGCTACCAAGCATGATACCGCCCCAAACCAGAACTCCACCACCTCCAAACCGGTCCCTTTCGATGATGATGGATGGAGGTGGGATTGCGTGTTCCCTGCTCTCTCCAGATGTTTATACGTCCAGAGTTGCTCGTCAGACTAAACCGGCTCTCATCTGTAAAGAGAACTCGACCCCATTGCTGATGTGTCCAGCTCTTGTGTTCCTGGCACCACAGAAACCGCCGTCTCCGATGAGCAGGCGTTAATGGCACACACCGTACTGGTCGTGCAAATAGACCACCTTTGTGCAGCCTCCTGGCCACGGTAAAACGCGATAACGGACGTCCAGTTGTCTGTTGCACGTGCCTAGCGATTTCTCCCGCTGTCTGCCATCTGTCTCTTCTCGCCTGTAGGACAATATACCAGTTGTCCGCCACCGTGGTTGCTCGTGGACGACCACTGCTAAACTCTCTCGGACAGCTGTTCCTGTCATTTGAAATGCTCTCCAAGCTTGTGAAACGATGCTGTGAGCGATCCCGAACTCCTCGGCCACACTAGTCACACTTCGACCTTCTTCCAACTTCCCAATGACGCGACCTCTGGTAAAGTCATCCAGATGTCTACTGGATTGCCTGTTGGCCATATCACATGGTGGCAGCAACCCGACGTCGTTCAAACCGATGTACACTGTGCAATAGCTTTCACCGAGTTGCTGAGCGTACACTGCCCGTGTGCTTTATACCCTTCCGACACTTCACCCCTACATCATGCTGCATATATGTGCATGCCCTACCGTGCCAGACCCTAGTCTATCTCCTCAGTGGTCTTTCGGTCCGTTCTGCCTGCTTGTTCCGCTGTTATGCTAAGTTCTCCTCTTCGTCCTTAATTTTTGCACACCAGTGTAGTATAATAATTGTCCTTTCAGTTTGTGTATGCATATATATATATACTACACCCACATACGTAAAATCCCGAAAGTTCTTAAAAAATTTGGAATCTCAGGATTTTGTAAGAGTCCGATCTGAAAAATTCTTCCTTTGTTAAAAAGAATTTCCACTGTGAAATGTTTCTCATATAATTTCAAATTTTTCTTAATGCACAAGTCTGGCACCAGAGGGCGTAAGTTCACATTTCTGTTTACAGCAATATCTGCGGGACTAAAAACTGGATTGAAAAACTTTTCTTCAGTCAGATATTACTAACTATGCAAACTGTGTGTGCATATTTTCTTCCCAAAATAATACACAATTTCACCGCTAGGGGGCGCAAATGAATGTTTTTCTCAATGTCTCTGCTTCTACACGTGTGATTTAAAAAAATTCAACACTGGATGCCATTTATCTTGTAGAACACTTTAGGCTAGTATATGAGGAATTTTGTAGTTCACAGTTCTGTCGGTATGTGGTGTTTTTGTATTTCAGTTTGCAGCTGTATCTCCGCTTCTAAAAACACTATTGAGACATTTCTTCTTTACTGTATGCCATTTGTTGTGCTAGAGATTTGGAGCATTATCCTTCTTAAGTAATGCACAAATTTACCGCTAGGGGGTTTAAAGGTCGAAACCTTTTTCTCGCTATTTCTTCTTCCGGGAGACATACTTGAAAAGTTTTTTCCTTAGCATAACTTTTTCCATGCATAATATTTTATGCCCATTTTTGACTTTTCCATTATGCAAAATTGTTCTGCTAGAAGTCAGAGTTATATGTTTCTTTCTCTTGTATATTTCTTCTTTTAACTGTTTGATTTGAAAATATTTTTGTCTTTGATACCCTTCCTTGTGTTATGAGAAATTTTTGTTCACTATTTGTTAATTTTAGTGACACGCTTTTTAGCTGCTGGTGGAACTAAGCAGATATCTATCTCTATTTATGATGTTTTATTGATTGTTGAAACCGGTTGATTGTTTTCCTAACTGGTTCCCTTGACTTTGAATAGCTTTGATAAATTTAATTTGTGTCAGAACAGATTCAAAAGATGTGTTCATTACAATACAAAATCCGGTATCTTTTTATTTTTTTTATTTGTGGTTCCTGGTTCCCCAAAGGGTTGACATTCAAGCTTTTTGGATACTTGTTTCTAGTTTCTTGCATTCCAGAGTATGGAATATCCTGCCTTTTAGGTGTGTATCAAAGTGGATAAGAAAAACAGCTAAATCCTTTGAAGCTTGGTGATGCACAGTGTCATTATTGAGGTTTACATGATTCATGCTCTGTGAATGCTTTGGGGTCTTTCACTTCAGCTCAGTGCCTGCACTCTGATATGTAGGCACTGTAAAAAAATATTGGTTACAGGGAAGAAAATTATCAGTGTCATGCATATATTTTATTTTGTTTGTTTCAGAAATGCAAGGAAGCAGGTTTAAGGTTTTAATGAATCAGAATGTCCCATCTCTAGTAATGTGTATATATCTTTTTTGCTTTCAGTCGATGTATTCTAAATGAGTAGTGCTGCCCCAGCAGCCAAATGGTCTGATGCAATTCCTCTGACCATTCACCCATATGAGGTATGGGTGGTGTATTTGTCTGATGGCACAGGCTCTGTACCTTCTCTGCAACAATTGACTCTAAATTAGAGCTGCACGACTGCCTATAGCACACAGAGTTGCACATGGTGGTCAATAAACCCTGAAACATGGAAAAACAAAAAAATTAAGTAGTAGTAAACTTCACCACAGTTTATAATACAGACAACAAAGCGCTGTGATTCTAGCAAAAGTTTGGGCTCCTTTAATATTTTTATGGACTCCTGGAATTTATTTTCTGTTAAAGTGTATGGACCCCAATAGTATTCAAGAAGATTTTTATATATATTTTCAGAGCTGAAATGAAACATGTTCAAAAATAATAAATTAGTTGACCCATATAATACTAAACTTGCACATCACAATGTCAAGTGAAGGTTTATTTTATCTTTTGTGATTGAAATAGACTGCAGAAAAATGAAGAGTATATGTGCCAATGTCCAAAGTTCTAAGAGTTTTATAAGCAACCATCTGCACACATTTCCATTAGTGTCAAAAGGTTCTGTAAGTAAGTCTTGTGTTGCGTTTAACAAATACACTATGTGAATATGGCTTTAACCAGGGTTCGAAAAAAATCATGATTTTAAAAATATGATTTATTTAATTTAAATTAGATTTTTTTAAAATTTAAATTACTGTTGTCATTCTTCAGTGTAACATGAAACATAACATTCTTCTCTATGATGGACTTGATATATATTTTTTAATTTAAGTAATGTTACATAAATAATAAATGAGAATGCAATTAAAAGGGAGTGGTATTTCTTAATGTCATGCATTATGTTGACTCTACTGATTTATGTTTATTAAACTTTTCAATGATGTTTTGTGTTTAAAAAAGATTTGTTTTCCATACATTTAAAAATAAGTATGAATGTGCATAACATGCATAAATCAGAAAAAGTGTGTCATAATACTATTAGTTGAGTTTAAAAATCTACAACATACCCATTAAATTTGAATCATAAAAGCCTCAAAATAATATATTGATAGAAAAACATGAATTTCTGAGTAAATTTTAAATGAATTAAAAAAAAAAAAAAAAGCAAGTGATGAGAGAAACTATTTGTTCGGCAGTTTGAACAAAGATACACAAGTTTCACGGTTATTTGAATTTCTAATCTATTTCTTAATTTAGAAGGCACAATGTTAAATTTTGAGAATAATATTTTGCTTCCGGCCAAAGCAAATGTTGCTGCTTGTAATGGCTAAACACTAAACACTTTCCAGTTCTTTTTTTTTTTCCTATGGACTCTTTCACTATGGAAAAGGAATTCCACCAGCAGTTTTTCTTCCATCATCATTCCAACGAATGTTGCCACAAGCTTAATGAGAATAGTCAGGAATGTGTCTCCATATTTTTTGCTGGAAAATTGTAAAGCTATTTTTTTTTCTTCAGGCTTAATAGTCACATTTAGGGGCATAATTAGGCATCTACGCCCGGGGCAAACCACAAAATATTGTGCCATCCTCCCTTCTGTAATTTTTGTTTTTTGTTTCGGGGTTTAACGGCCACAGTGAGCAACTCCAAGGACCATAAGCAGTCTCCTGTTCCTAAATTAGGGACGTTTGCCCATAACCATGCGTCCGAGGTGCGTTCAGGATTGAATCCCAAATGAGGCATGGATGGTGCGTTTGTCCTACGGCACTAGTTCTCTCCATCACTAGAGCCAAGTGGCTTTAAATTTGAAACAGGCAACTACTTATAGCCCATTGAGTAAGTTGCTCACAGTGGTCATTAAACTCTTAAGAAAAACAACAACAAAAAACTAGTCAAACTTCGACTGTTTGTGCAGCCTTCCCGCAACTAGTTCAGACTTTCGGTACTGCACTAAACAGATTGAAGGCAGCTTATCATGATCCACAGCCACAGTAATAATAGAATAGCCCTCAGAAAATCTTCAGTAATGTGAACGATATCCTTATCTTGTGATGTATAACAAGAGTGCGGCTTTGTTTCTGAATGCGAACAACGAACAACCCTGCACATTTTGAGGAATAAATGTGAATTTTAGCTGCCATGAATGCCGAAACTGGTAAAATATATTATATGCAATTTCTGTAAATCTGCAATAACAAAGTACGGGGTAAAAAACTGTACCAGCAGCAGGCGCAAAAAAGCTACCCCATCTGACCTGCTCTAGTTATACCTCTGGTCACATCCATGTTTTTGCATGAAGGTGAAGGTCAAAGAGAAAGGCCAAATAAAAAGATCTGAAGATAAAGCTTAGCCACCCTGGTGGCGCAGTGCTCTAAGCGATGGCCAATGATCATTCGTCCAAAAGGGGTCCGGATCCCAGTGAGGCATGGATGTTGTGTTTGTCTTATGGCACTGGTTCTCTCCCTTCCCTGGAACAAGTGGCCCTAAATTAGGGATGTGCGACTGCTTATAGCCCATTGAGTTGCTCACAGTGGTCGTTAAACCTTCAATCAAAAAAAAAAAAAAAAAGAAAGAAAAAAGATAAAGCTTGACTATATCTTTTGTGAAACCACTTCAATTTATTTTCATCTAAGATGTCATTTAATATAATTTCCAACTTTTTCTACATTACAACTTCCTCAGAAGTTTTGCAATAATTCCTTTAGGCTCTATCAAGAGCATTGGTTGTTGGTTTATATTATTGCCAATAAATCATCTGCAATTTTTTTTATATCCAAATTAATTACCTTTTCTTTGATTTTAAATTCAGTATTGCCACCTTTATTGTTCTCCACTTTTGTCATGAGTATTGGCCAGTTATTGATGTAACTTTTTAAACAGTTGCACATGGAATTCCAGCATACATCTTAGGGCAATACAATTGAGTTTGTTTATATGCTGCTCATTACACCAGCTTGTTTATATGCTGCTCATTACAAAAAAATCAAGATTTCTGAAATACTTTACAATTTGTGTAACCTTCTCTTTGATGTTTGAAATCTGCAAGTCTTTTGCTAGAAGGTTTAAAATGTGAGCTGTGCAACTATATGCGATAAAACATTTTTCCTCATTTCTTTTCTCATCTTTGTCATATTTGAAGCATTGTCCATCACAAAGCTCCTGATTTTACACTGGCTTATTTTTCCTACTGATTTCAAACTCTGCATACAAATATTTTTAAGGTAATCTCATGCAGACTATCTTATCTTTTAAAGACTGACAACATTTCTCCATTTCATTATCAAAAACCTCATCTAACAAACAGCCGGCTGTATTCCTGTTGTGTTGATGGACATAGTGTCTCAATAAGGTTTTTGAACTCCTTAATTTTAACTATATGAAATGGAGAGTTTGAAGAATAGATCATTGGAGCAGTTTGCAGATAATTTTTTTTTTTTCTGTTCAGCTGTAGTTCATCTCACAAATGAATCCATTTGTTTTTTTAAACTCTTCCCTGCCATCACAGATTTAGTGGTTGCTTTGGGTACCAATGGCAGTTCTCTTTTATGTTGGGATTCCTTGGTAAATGAAGCATCATAAACTCCAGCACATAGTAAATTTGTTGAAGTGCTCAGTTGAGGGACATCAACCTCATTTGTATTGAATGAACACAATGAGCAAATGGTTTTTCATGTGTACAACAAATCCCTGGATCTCTTTCACATGGTTTGCACTTAGCACGTGAAACCTTAGCCACAGTAGCCACTCCTGAATCCAGCTTGTTCTCTCGGTTGAGCCATGTCCAGTGTTACCTTCAAGCAGTGTGAAAGAACTTTAGTGAAGAGTTTATAAACCACTGATAGGAGGCTGATAGGTCTGTAGTTCCCGAGATCCTCAATGTCACCTTTTTTATGTAGCAGGATCATTGTAGCGTTGTTCCAATCCTCAGGAATCTTCCCTTCATTAAGGCATCGAGTGAAAATTTGGGCGAGTACTGTTTCGATTTCTCCACTTGCTTCTTGTATGATGTCTACAGTAATTCCATCTTCTCCTGGAGCTTTCCCCCGCTTCATGTTCTTGATTGCATGTGCAACTTCTGCTGGAAGGACTGGAGGAACTCTGGTACTGGTACCTTTCATGATGTCTGGAGTGTATGTATCATCCCTTTCATATAATTTGGAGTAGAAATCTTTCACTCTTGTCAAAATTTCGCCTCTATTTCTTGTTACAGAACCATCTTCTTTTCTCAGTGCCATAATCTGTTTTCTTCCCTTACTGAGATGTCCCTTTGCTATCTTTAGGCTTTGGTTGTTTTCAATTGCTTTCCTCACTAGTTCACAGTTGAATTTCCTTACTTCTTCAGTGATACTTTTTCTTACTGCCTTGCATAGCTCTATATATTCCACTTTGGAAGTCACATCTTCTTTAGTTGTCCTCATCTCTCTTCTTTTTTGCATCAACATTTTGGTTTTTCCTGATAATTTGTTCACATGCAACTTGTTCTTAGACCCAGCTAATTTTGTTGCTGTTTCCATAACAGCTTTGGTTACTTTTCTGTTAACTTCAGAAATATCCACTTCTTCCGATGTTAGGCCTTCTAAAGCAGAGAATCTGTTTTTCAGTTCCAACTTGAAGGTATTATGGTGTTTTTTAAGGTTGGTTATGTCAATACATTTTGTTTGTCTTATGAGCTTGCCACGCTCAAGTTTAGTGTTAAGGTGCATCTTACATCTCACCAATCTATGGTCACTACCTGTGTTGAACTTGTTTAGCACACTGCAGTCTTCTATGACGAATTTTTTGTTACACATAATAAAATCAATTTCACTTGTCGTCCCATTTGGATGTCTCCATGTCCATTTCCTGTGTGGCATTTTCTTGAAGAAGGAGTTCAAGATGAAAAACCCTTCTGCCTCTGCAAACTCAACGAGAGTATTTCCACGCTAGTTTCTGTTGCCGTGACCAAATTTACCTACTGAAGTTTCATTCTGTTGCCGTTGCCCTATTTTTGCATTGAAATCTCCCATAATTATTTTCAAGTGCTGCTTACCTTTATTATTTAGATCACGAATTTCCTCATAAAATTCTTCAATTTCTTCTTCAGGATGGCTTGTGGCGGGTGCATAAGTTTGAATAATCTGAGCCTGGTATCTTCTCGAGAGTTGGATAACGAGTCGTGCAGCTCTGTCAGAGGAACTTTCAACTTCTAAAACTTTATCCTTCAGTTTCTTGTTTATTATAAATCCAACACCACTAGTTCTGCCGGTATCTGTCCCATGATAATAGAAGAGATGTCCACTTTTCAGATAATTAATAGGCAGCTTGGCAAATACCAGGACCAAGTGAAAAAGTAGCTCTTACTTCTGATTCTGATGTGGCATCTCAAGTTTAAGGGATTGACCGGCTATTTGTGGAAAATAAGTAGTTAACCACAATAGTGACAGGAATAAGTGACAACAAAAAGACAGCCTGAAAAAAGAAGAGTTTTCTTTGAAAATTTGCAATTAAGATAAAAAAATTCCTAGGAAAAATTTCCCTAGTAGTAGTTTTTGATAAGTAATTGAATATTTTACAATTTAAAGTTGTTTCATAACATTTAATGTTTTATCTGATAGCATATATTTCATATCATGTCATCTGTACACTTATACTCGTATCATAAGATCTATGTTTTATGATTGATTAATGAAGTCTTGGACAGCACAAAATTTTGTGATCAGACTACTTGCTGTGTATTTTTTTCACATAGAAGAAACTATAGAGCAGTATACAGTATGTTATTAGAATCATGTGGAGCATGCAGTATTTTTCTGTGATGTGTGTGCAATTTTTTTGTTTTTTCAGTTATGCGGAAAAGCATATCTTCTGGCAGTAAAAGTCCTCCAAAAGTGAAGAAAGAATTGCGTGCAAGATCATTGAGTGGGAGTGACACAGGTCAGCCCAAAAAAATACCATCGTCTCCTGTAAGGAAAGTTGTGTCACCTACGGCATCAAAGAAAATTCCACATTCACCTCCCAAGAAAAGTCTCACTCCATCTCCAACTTCAAGAAAAGGAAGAAGAACTGTAGAGGTTGTTAGATCTCCAAAAAAAGCAGCTGTTTCATCCCCAAAGCGTAAATCTATTTCACCATTGAAGAAAGCTCCTCCTAAAAAGGCAAAATTGCAAATACCAGGACCAAGTGAAAAAGTAGCTCTTACTTCTGATTCTGATGTGGCCTCTCCTAAGTTTAAGGGATTGACAGGCTATTTGTGGAAAGTAAGTATGCACTTCTAATATAGCAGGTTCACCAGGGCTTGAAAAATGTCTGAATTGTTACATGCCCAGCTGGGGCATGTGCAGAAAAAAATTGACCTGGCCTGGTAGTAAAATCCACGTCTAGAAATATTTTATCTTTTGAAGCAAAAAGTCAAAAGCTTTGCTTTTCTAGGTTAAAAAGTACAATCAATGTTTTTTAGCAACTCGGTACTCCTGTCGCCAACTGTAAATAACATTTGGAGCAGAATAACATGATACCCCAATGTCTATACAGAGATCTTAAAAGAAATATCGCTAACTGAAACAGTACACAAATTCCTTAGTTTGCAGCAAAATAAAAAATGACAGGTGTAAAAAGTCATTTTTATTATATTATCAAATTCAGCATTCTAATTTTTTTCCAAATCTAATTGCTGAGCTAGGCAGCTACTTCAGTTTTCTACTTGCCCAGGTCAATAATTTACTAATCTCTGGCATGATATTTTTCAAGTCCTGTATAGAGTATGATGAACCTGGAACATATTTTAAGAACTAGTTACCAGTTATTTATCTGCTGTAAATTTAGGCATGAGTGAATGATAATTGTAAAATAATTATACAATGTTGTATAGATGGCTCTTGAATTTTCAGCAAAGAAGATTTTATTGACAAATGAATGTTGATCTGTTAACATTTCCTTTTATGTGCATTTGTTTTAACAGATTCTTAAGCAACACAAGTTTCTAAACCCTTGACACACAAGAAAAGAATATTATTTCTGTGCATAAATGATATTTTGGTGCCATCTTGAAATTAGGTTACTGCAACATCTTAAACATAATGTGTTATTCGATGAAATGTACCTCATTAAAGTCTGTTGGGAGACGAACTACACATAAATTTGGGAAGAATCAGTTAAAACTTTGAATCGAAATAAAGTTTTCTGTTGAGAAACTTTGAACAAAGTTGTGGTAATGGAAACCTAACTGAAACATCCAGTATATTTTGGTACTTTCAAGTGAAGGTAATTTTCATAAATCAGGTAATTAGAGCTAGCACCCTGTACAGAGCTGCCAAGTGTCCCGGATTTCGTCCGATTTCGAAATTATTACCCGGAAATCTGATTTTTCTACAAAAAATCCGGTTTTGTGGTTTTATCATTTTTTTCTTTTATTTCTTTATTTATTATGCATGGTATATCTCCCCCCCCTTTATTAATGATATCAGGGAACATTTTTTCTCCAGCGTCAACACTCGCTGTGGGAGTAGGGAACGATTGGAGATTAATATTTTTCGTCTATTCACGGCACTTCAAGCGCCAAGGTCGTGAGCTCCGCGATGGAAATTCTGCGCTAAAACAAAAATCTTGTGCCATCTTGCTACAAAAAGGCAGATTTTGTGCCGTTGTGTGCCTCGTCATCGTCTTAACTTTGGTACAGTAAATTCTCTGTCCGTTTGACGCTGAGTAAGACCATGTAGTGGAAAGAAAGATTAAGAGACTAGAGTACTACGGATTTTAAGTAGTTACGATGGAAATCGGCAGTCCGCTATAGACTACGGAAAACTTCGAGTATGCTATGAGAATCAAAAATCTCGGTGAAATAACGTTATTAAACATCCATAGCTGCCAATCCTTCTGATTTACCCGTAAAGCTTCCGATTTGGGGGCATGTTTCCTATATTCCGATCGAAAAGTGATTTCTTCCGATTTTTCATTCTCATACCAAAAATCCCTATTTTTTTTTCTCCCCATTTCAAGAGCAAAAAAAAAAAAAAAAAAACTTTATTCCACTTCAAAAAATACTTAACACGAGAAGATAAAAAGAAAGTATTCTCTTATTTCCGCTGTGATGAGAAAGTGCGAGCGGAATGGTTTTCTGCTAGCCCTGGACTTTTAGATGGATCACTACGGCTGAAAAGTCACATGCCTAGCCAGCTGTACAATGCTGGTGACCTCAATTCCCACCATGACTTTGCTCTGCGTAACGAAGGGTTACAATAACGTTCTCTCTCTCTCTCTCTCTCTCTCTCTCTCTCTCTCTCTCTCTCTCTCTCTCTCTCTCTCTGTTTCCCCCTCCCCCCGTTCTCCTTTTCAGATAACGCATTGTTCATACCCCGGGTTGAGGTCGCAATTTCTCGGTAGGCCAGCGTGGGGTGTGTCTTGCATTCGAACACGTGTTATTACTTCCAGTTTGAAATGCTATTTCAGAACATAGTTATCGTAGGAAAAAGTTCAACCAGATTTTAAATCTGTGAAATTTTCAAGCCCAGATTGATACCAAACATTACGAAATCAAGCAAAAGCTGCCAGTTTTGTGAAATTAAAAATGCAGAGATGCCAATGACTACAGAATCTCCGTAGTTCCTACGGAAAAAGCTCTTGTACTACGGAATACAGAAAATTAGCGGAAGTTGTTAATTTTTATTTTGCTTGTTTCCCTCCCCAACACAACGGCGGCCACTTGACGATCCGTCATTCGCCTTGCTTACGATGTTGCCTCTAGTTCTGCCTCTAAAAGCTGCTCGGATCTTAGCTCTAGCGGCCGGCGCTCGATTAGTGTGGCCTTGCGCTGAGTCATTTAAAGTGAAAACCCTCCCTCCCCAAGTAGCTTGCTTTGGTGGACGTGGGCGGAGTTCGGCTTGAAGCTCTTTTACACTGCTGCGAACAAGCTGTTGAAAATTGTTTGGTGCAGAACGTGAGTGTTGTTGCCTAGCATCAGAGTTTTTTTTAAAAATCGTGCGTCGACCATTCATGTCAGTAATTAATATTTTGAAGTATTTTTTCTTGCGTTGCAGAAAAGTATGCTTGGATTTCGTTGCAGAATTCGCCAAAATGCGTAATTACGCGTCTAGTATGCATCGAAATTTTACCAACGGGTAAAAATATGCACCGAGAAACGCGTAAAATACACATCAACACGCAAAAACACACAGTGAGAAACGTGTAAAACTATGCACCGAAGAATTTTACCAACGCGTAAAAATACGCATTGGGACAGCATTTTGCCTTTCAAAAACAAAAGTGAACGAAATAAAGATTTCTTCCGTAATCGTAATTTCGTTTTCCTGCGATGTTGCCTCTGTCCAGTATTGCTGTTATACATAATTTTATTCCATAAATATTTGTATTTCACTTTAAAAATGGAGGGAAATATTCTGAAAACGGAAATTCGACGGTGCAAAAATCCCTGTGTAATCTTTGGCTTCGAGGAATTTCTGCTTTTTCGTCGTAATTTGGGTTATCCTCAAGATTGATGCATAACTGAACAGAAACTTTGGGGCAATTGGTGGTGGTGAAGGATGCTTTCCGCCTGAAACTTTCGAAAAACGGAAATTTCGTCTTCCAAAACTTTCGAAAACAGTGAACATTTCTCCCATAATCGTAATTTTATTTTTTACGCGATGTTTTCACTGCCTAGTATTGTTGTTAAATTTCATTTTATTTCGTAAATATTTGTATTTCACATTGAACATGGAAGGAAAATGTCCGAAAACGGAAGTCGGACGTAGCAAAGGTTTCTCCCTTAACTGTAAATTCTTTTTCCCAACGATGTTCCGAACTTGTATCCTGTGTTCTTACATATTCCCCCAAAAAAGGTTTGCACTTCAGCTTGATAAAGGGGGAGAGTCCGAAAACGAAAGTGACTAAGATGAAAAATTTGTAAGAATTGATGCAAGATATTCAAAAGCGTTCATATTCTCCAAGTTACACTACCTTTTATCTAAAATAGTGAAAGCTATCGTACATTCATGGTCCTCAAACTGAAAGTTCTTTCAGCATGATGGATAAAATTGTCATGGCATCCAAGGGGTTTTGTGAAGCCTACTGTCGTAGCTGATGGTGATGTTGAGCTTTTTTCAAAAAAGAAAAATCAGAAAGGACACAACTGGTATTTGGAGTAAAAAACAAGAATGTTTTAAAGCGAAATAATTTTAAACGAAAATGAAATTTCTAAGTTCTATACATCTGTCGGAAAATTTCACACTGAAGAATGTTCTTATATTCAAGAAAAGATACTGATCTATGATGAATTCTTAAAACATGCAGAAGTAGTAGATCCTTCACTTAGAGCCATAAATAACGTCATTTACTTCTGTATTACACATAGTCAAACGCCTTCCATTTATAATAACTGAAAATGAACTTAATGTATTGGAAGCAGAATTCCTTGTTATCAAGCTGACAAATTAGAGACCATAGCAGTAACAGATAAAATAGATGTCACTTAGTCAGAAATCTCAAAATTAACAGGCTGTAATAAAGCGGTTAAGTATACTATTCTCTCAAAAGTAATCTTTGCAATACTTTTAGTTCCACACTCGAATGCTGCGAGTAAGAGATTTTAGTTTAGTGCGAAAAAATCAAGCCCGTTTCCAACCGAATTTAGGTTTAGAAACTGTAGAAGCACTTCTTATTGCAAAAATGAATATGTTCTCCTCTGGGCAAGTGTGTTATGAAAAAATATTTTCTGCTGAAGAACTCAAATCTGCAAAACACTGGACAGCACAAATCACTTAAGAAAGCTGTTTAATAAATTTTTTTTTGTGCAAAAAAAATGTATCAGTCATGGTGTATATTATTTTCCATGTGAAAAATTGAAATATTTTGATACAGATTTTCATGTATATAAATGAAATAAGTAAGTAAAAAAATGCTAATTAAATTAAATGAGTTGTTTTCCTCGGTTAAAATGATTCTTTTTGGTATGACTTCTGAAAAATGGCCAAAACTACTGAAAATTTGTACGAGTACTACTAAAAATATCTGAAACAGGTTGGCATCTCTAAAAATGCATTGAGGCATGGTTTCGTAACTTCTTCTGTGGCAGTAAATTTGACCTAACGAAAAAATGCTACTATAAGAGGAAGTTAAAAAGAAAAAAGTCCAGTATTCATTTAAGCCAGTGCTTCTCCAGCAATGATTTTTTTGCTGGTCCATTAGTCAGTATGTTTTCTACGCTTTCCAACAGTGGTTTTTTTTTTTTTTTTGTCGACAACTTGCATAAAAAATGTTTTTTTTTTGTCGATAACTTGCATAAAAATGTATTGGCTTGATTCAACGAAATTAATATGTTACTATTTTTTCCTCTGCAAATTGCATCTCTTTAAGCTGTTACTGTTTTACTATAGCAGTTTGACTTGCATTTTTTTCAAGTGTCAATAAATTTAGTATTAGTGATTCGCAATGAACAGCAATATGATGGGGGAGAGTACTCTCAAACATTCCGTGATGTGTATTCTGCAGAATTCCAGTGTATTGCAAAATCTCAAAAAATAAAAATATGCATTTTACACTACGTGTCGATGTAATTTCAGCATTTCGCGTGGTGGAAGGAATGATATTACTAATCATATTTCTAGTGCCAAGCACAAATCTAACGTTGACTGCGTGGAAAAAAAAATATATATATACGAAATTAACTTCGTTTGTTAAAAGTTATAATGAACTGGATGTGATTCGGGCAAAATGTTTGTTCACTTCGTTTTTAGTTGAGCATAAGTTACGAATTAATGTCACCAATTTTTTTATTTATTTATTTTTTTATTTTACTGTCTCGTCGTCTGTCTCTTTGTATAATCCTAGCATGTAAATGGTTTGTTTTTGAAAACATTTTAGTTTGTTCTGTGACGGCGTGGGATACGATCCTATTAAATTTGGGGGGTCAAAGGGGGAACATCCTTCCCTTTAGATGCAAGCTTCCATAAAAATAAATTTTTATCTCTTTATAGATCATGATAAAGCATAGTAATGAGAAATTATGTATGGGTAATCGAAATAAACGTGCCGATAAATTCAAACATCTGTAGTCATATCAATTAAAAGTTGATACTTGATTTAGGTAACATCGTTTTTAATTCTCGCATTTTAATTAAATGTTCAGTACATTTAATCAATATGTGTGACAAGTAATTTCATTGAATATATTCATTAAAATTTCATCGAACATATAGCTTTTTTTTTTTTTTTTTTTTATGATTTTCGGTTTCTGAAAGTTGGCGGGTATGAACAATCTGTGTAAAGATTATTTTCGCTGTCCTGGTGGCGCAGTGGTCTAAGCGATGGCTTCTGATCATTCGTCCGAGATGGGTCTGTGTTCGAATCCTGGTGAGGTGTGGATGTCGTGTATGTCTTACGGCACTGGCTCTCTCCTTTCCGTGCGCGTTCTCTTCTGTCCTCGACCTCCCTGTGCCTTTTTAACACCGGAGCTGACACTTATTTCCACGAGCCTACACGAAGTTTCAGTGCGATCGATTTATCTTTGGGTTCACCATCGGTTATTGCTGACTGGTCGTGGACGGTGTGCAACGACCTCCATGGGAGCGACCACTTTCCAATTGTACTTGGCTATAATGAGAGCGTGCCATCTTCTGCTTCCCGCCCTCCTCGATGGAGGATGGATCGTGCCAAGTGGGAGGTCTTCACATCGTCCGCAGTGATACCTTCTGTCATGGTGACCCGAGGGTCAATCGATGCAACTGTTACTGATGTCACCACGTGTATCATTCAGGCAGCGGATCTCTCTATCCCAAAGACATCAACGACGCTCCCAAGACGTCCGAAACCTTGGTGGACCTCTGATTGCACAGCGGCTAGGAGAGCTCAACATAAGGCCTGGTGTACATTTCGGCGGTATCCAACCGATGCTAATCTCGTTGAATTTAAAAGAGCAAAATCTTACGCTCGGTTGGTGCGTCGACGAAGCAAGAGGGAGTCTTGGATAAAGTACGTTTCATCGATCAATTCACGTGCCAGTTCAAAAACTGTTTGGGAAAAAATTCGTAGGATTCGGGGAAACTGTGGTTCCCATCAGATCTCTATTCTCGAGAGTAACGGCTGCACGTATGCTGAAGTCGGGGAGATAGTGGATTGTTTGGGTAGGGCGTTTGCCTCTGTTTCCAGTTCTGAGGCGTACCCTCTCTCCTTTCAGAGGACTAGACCAGCTGCTGAGCGCCAGAGAATCTCCTTTGCGCCTTTTCATAACACCGAGTATAACTCCCCCTTCAGCATGGTTGAACTCCGAGTGGCTCTGCATCGGTCCGGTGCAACATCTGTAGGTCCCGATGGCATCCACTATGACATGATCCGTCATCTATCGCAGTCGTCTCTCGAGAATCTGTTAGTGCTTTTCAACCGCATTTGGTTGGAGCACAGTTTCCTGGACTCCTGGCGAAAAGCTTTTGTTTTACCTTTTCCCAAGCCTGGCAAAGACCCCAAGTCTCCCTCTAGTTACCGGCCAATTGCCCTCACTAGCTGTCTGTGCAAAATCCTTGAACCGCATGGTTAATTCTAGGCTAATTTACTTCCTAGAAGAACATCAAATTCTGTCGCCATCACAAAGCGGCTTCCCGTCGTCATCGTTCAGCTCCTGACCATCTCCTGCTCCTTGAGACGTCTGTTCGAGAGGCATTCGTGCGTAGGCAGCACCTGGTGTCTGTCTTTTTTGACATCGAAAAGCTTACGATAGAGCGTGGCGTCACGGTATCCTCCGTGACCTCCACGAGAGTGGGTTGCGGGGAAACCTGCCAACCTTCATTGCCAACTTCCTTCGTAACCGTGTGTTCCAGGTGCGCCTGGGTACAACGCTCTCTGCCTTCTTCCATCAAGAACAAGGTGTTCCTCAAGGCAGCATTCTTTCGGTGACTCTGTTCATCCTCCGCATTAATTGTTTGCTTAAAAATCTTCCTCCTACGGTTTCGACTACCATTTATGTTGACGACCTTCACATCTTCTGCTCGTCATCAAGCATGCATTTCATTGAAAGGCAGCTGCAGTCTGCAATTAACCAGATAGTTAAAGCGGCTAACAACAATGGTTTCGTTCTTTCTGCTGAAAAGACAGCGTGTGTCCATTTCTGCCGGAGGCGTGGCCTCCACCCCGATCCAGAACTCTATTTGGACCATGCAGCCATTCCAGTTTTGCCGGAAACCAAGTTCCTTGGTTTGACCGTCCGACCGTGCGCTCACCTTTCGCTCGCACGTTCGACGACTCCGCACTTCCTGTCTGAGAGCTTTGTCCATCCTCAAGATCCTCGCCTCAGTCTCCTGGGGTGCAGACAGGACTTCCTTGTTCCGTATTTACCATTCTCTCATTCGGTCTAAACTGGATTATGGCTGTATGGTGTATGGCTCTGCGCGTCCTTCCGTTCTCCGGCCGTTGGATACCATCCACCATCAAGCGCTGCGTCTTTGTACGGGAGCATTTCGCACGTCACCCATTCCCAGCCTTTATGCCGACGCGAACGAACCGTCGCTTCATTTACGCCGTCTGCAGCTGTCTCTTCAATTTTACCTGAAACTTAGATCTCTCTCAGAACATACTTTTACACGATGCAGTTTTTCATCCCCAGCATGCTCGTTTGTTCGAGACCCGTCCCTCGTGCATTCGAACCTTCGGTCTTCGTATGGCGGCCGTAGCTCGTGATGCAGGGCTCGACTTGTCACTCGTTGGAGAGACCAGGGGCTTTGAGGATCCCCCATGGCACCCTCTTGGTGTCATGGTTGATACCAACTTTACATCTTTTGACAAGTCCTCAACCCCTGCGTCAGTGTACCAGCAGCTCTTCGCCGAACACCGTTACGTCAATGCAGACTTTATTCCTGTTTTCACCGATGGATCTAAGGCGGCTGGTGTCGTTGGATGCGCCGCCGTCTGCATTGACGAAGTTTCTGTTGCCCGCATTCCTGCCGAGGCCACGGTGTTTTCGGCGGAGATGCATGCTGTGTATCTTGCACTTGTTCACGTGCAGTCGAGCTCTCATCAGCGTGCTATTGTGTACACTGATTCGTTGAGTGTTGTGCAATCATTGTCATCTTTGGATTTCTCTGGCCACCCACTTCTTTTTACCGTACGGAGACTTCTTCGTTCTTTGCTCGAGGCTGATGTCCAGATTCGGTTCTGCTGGATTCCTGGGCATGTTGGGATCCCAGGGAACGAGTCTGCTGACGCTGCTGCTAGATCTGCCTCTTCTTTGGTCGTCACACCTTGCCACTGTTCCACCGTGATTTTCGCTTTCTTGTTCACGATCATATCAGACGAACGTGGCGAAGTCTGTGGGACCAACAGGTGGAGAATAAGCTGCACCGTGTTAAACCCATCCTTGGAGTCTGGAAATCATCGTGTCGCCGGAACCGTAGGGAAGAAGTTGTTCTTGCGCGTCTCCGCATTGGGCATTGTCGCTTCACGCATAGCTATTTGCTGTGTGGCGACGCTGCCCCAATGTGTGAGGCGTGCGACTGTTTACTCACCGTCTCTCATGTATTGTGCAGTTGTGTTCGTTTTCGTCATCATCGGTTTCACTATTTTCAGTCTCACCTGCTGGACGAGGACGCAGCTACGCTTCAAAAGCTTTGGGCGACCACTGCGACACTTTCGCAGTATTTTCCTTTTTAAAAAGAGATTAACATTTTAAAACTTATTTAATAAAAAAAAAAAAAAAAAAAAAGTTTTAATAAATATAATAGTAAATTAATAAAGTTATTTATAAACCTGATTAACTAACTGGTCTTCACAACATCTTCCATCATCCTCTTTTCTAGCTTTTACGGAGCCTGTCTGCTCTTGATCATTTCACCCCGCTTTTAAAAATCATTGGCTGATAGTTCTATGTCTGGCGCTCTTTGGCCAAGCCTGGCCCTTGCGCCACTAAAATTAATTAACTAACTAACCAAATCTCCTTTCCGTGGAACCAGTAGCCCTTAATTAGCGATGTGTTTGTTAAACCTCCAATTAAAAAAAAATTATTTTCGTATTTTCAAGATGTTTCAATTGGAAAAAAAAAAAAAAAAAAAACGGAAAATAGTTGGCAAATCTCTAAATGTTCGTAATCACACTGAAAATGACTGCTGTAGCTGCCAACAACTACGGAAAAAGCTCTTGTACTACGGAATACGGGAAACCGTGATTTTTCTACGGAAAATTAACGGAAGTTATTAATCTTTATTTTGCTTGTTCCCCTTCCCAACGCAATGGTGGCCACTTAACGATCAGTCATTCGTCTTGCTTGCGAGTCATTTTAAGTGAAAACCCTCCCTCCCCAGCATGCAACATTCTGGGGACGTTAAGCGTAGCTCGCTTTGGTGGACGTGGGCGGAGTTCGGCCTGAAGCTCTTTCGCAGTGCAGCGACAAGCTGTTGAAAATCGTTTGGTGCAGAACGTGAGTGTCATTGCCTGTCATCGGAGTTTTTTTTAAAAATCATGCGTCGACCATTCATGTCAGTAATTAATATTTTGAAGTTTTTTTCTTGCGTTGCAGAAAAGTATGCTTGGTTTTCGTTTGCAGAGTTCGCCAAAATGCGTAATTACGCGTCTAGTATGCATCAAAATTTTATGAACATGTAAAAATATGCATCAGGAATTTTTCGCGACGCGTAGAAATACATGCCGTGAAGCGCGTAAAGTACCCATCAACACGTAAAAATATGCATCGAGAAACGCGTAAAATACACATCAACGCGCAAAAACACACATCGAGAAACGTGTAAAACTACGCATCGAAGAATTTTACCAACGCTAAAAATACGCATCGAGGCAGCATTTCGCCTTTCAAAAACGGAAGTGAACGAAGATTTCTTCCGTAATCGTAATTTCGTTTTCCTGCGATGTTGCCTCTGTCCAGTATTGTTGTTATGCATAATTTTATTCCATAAATATTTGTATTTCACTTTGAAAATGGAGGGAAAATTACAGAAAACAGAAATTCGACGGCGAATTTCTGTTTTCGGTATTTTTTTCATAATTTGCGGAATGTCGCTTTTCTTATCATAATCTGGGTCATTCTCGAGATCGATGCATAACTGAAGAGAAGGTGGTTTTCTTTGGGGGAAGGGAGGTGGTCGTAAACGTATAGCGTATAATTTCATTATTTATAAATTGTGAATACGGACATCGCTGAACGCGTGTTGATGTCCCGGTTTTTGCTTTTGTAAAGTTGGCAGCTCAGCCTGTAGTAGAATTGTGGCAACGGGTGACGTATGTTGCAAATTATATTATGGCCCTGCAGTCAAAAAAAAAAAAAAAAAGAAAAAGATATTTCTTAAAATTTCAGCTTAAAATTTTGGAGGTAAATAATTCAGAAAACAGAAGTGCTAAGAAGTGAAATTTTTTCTACGATTGTGCTCTTCTGCCAACAGTGTTCCCCCATCTTGCATTGTTGTTAAATCCTATTTAGTTACATACATGCTTTTATTTATTTTGAGATTGAAAGTGAAGGGAACATATTTCCCAAAAACAGAAGTTGACTGAGTGAAGACATTTTCCCTGGATCATTTTTTTTTCTTGCGACATTCTCTCTGATCTGTGTTGTTAATTATAGTTTTATCCATAGATCTTTGTTTCAGCTTGAAAATGATGGGTAAAATTTCTGACAACTGAGGTTGGGTGCAGAGATAATTTCTCTCAAAATCGTGCATTTTTTTAATCTCATATTTCTTCTGTCATTTATTTACCCATTCGCTCAGAAATAGATTGAAATAAACAAATTACTAAATCAGTTTGATAGACCCAGTTTCTTCAGAAGGCCTCTGACATCATTGCAGAACACTAGGTTGTTGTCCTTCAAGAAGCAGGGCAGCAAATCCTTTTCTCTGCTACGATAAAATGTAATGTTGGTTCCAGAATTTTCATTCAACCTGGAGGCCAGCATTCAGAAGACTTTGAGAGGTTCAGATGCCTGATGACGTCGCTGAGCTCATGTTGGGGTAAATGGTGTGCACTTGATGAAGTTCCTACAAAATCACTAACGTTATACACTTCTGTTATCTTGTATGCCATAAGACATGCATGCTGATTCATCATCATCTGGGAGCTCTGGTAGCTGGCTGAAAGATTTTGGAATGGGTACCTCATTTGAGTGTGGATGAGGTCAGTTTGCTGAATCTAGGTTGGGATATGTCCACCAGCTTTGATTATTTCTATTGATGCCATTAATGTTGACAAGACAAAAATAAATCGTCATGGTATTTTGGTTCCCCCAAACCATTGGCACTCCAAATTTCAGGCAACTCCTTTTTCCCATTAGCCCATTGCTGTAGAATGCTCCATACAAGTTTTGCATACGATATGAGGAGCCCACAATTTAACTTGGTCTCCAAGCTAGATCTTAAAATAACCAAGACATGCCCTCTTCACAAACTCAGAAATAGGTTTCCTACTTTCTTTTAAGGTGTACTCGCCACAAATGTAGCAGAACGACATTTTGAATCATTCAAGCAGTTTCTGCATGAGGAAGCCATGGGGTCTACTTAATCTGCAAACATAAATTAGGACCACAATTACATTCTCTAGTTGTAAGTGTTCACAAGCTCACAATTAGACTAACAAACACTGGCTTTACAATTATACAGTACAATATTACATTCATATATATTGAAATTACTGTAATTTTCGGTTATCTTAATTCCCGGAGCAACACAACACCGACTCTGTCTACATTTATCAGATTCCATCTATCCATTAGAAAAAGATTTCAAGGTTTCACATCACTGTCAATTTTCAACACTCTACCCAAGGATAGGTCTAACTTCAAAAGCACCAGAATCTTTTTTCTTTTGTTATTGGGCTGTGGAATGAACAGATTGTTAAAAATTGACAGTGATGTGAAACCTTGAAACATTTTTCTAATGGATTGAAATTTGTATACATTATGGTAAGGAACAAATTTAGGTGGTAAGCAATGGAAATTATATATAAAAAAAAAAAATCTTTGTAATAGAAAGTCACTCAATATGCAGTATATTTATATAAATACATTTGTATCAATAGGTGGTATTACATTTAAAAGGAAGATAGAGACAGTTATCAGCATAATGCCTAATTTGTTACAGTTAAATAGAAGGGTGTTGTAGAGTGAAGAAAACTTCAGTCTTGGCTATACTCCCCTTGCTTTCTCCAAAAATATATCAAAACAGATTATTTTGAATCAGAGTGATAACATTTCTAAACACCAGTAGAGGTACCAACTGGAACCATGCTGTCAGCTATCAAATGTCAGCTATCAAATCGCGTATACCACTTGGGTTCATGTCAGCAATCAAATCGCGTATGTTGTTCATTATGGCATTTTTTTTTTTTTTTTTAGATTTTATTTAATATAACAAAAGTTGTTTCAATATCCAACAAAGGAATTCCAGCTTCAGAGGTCAGTATTCTTGATCCTAGTTAAACCTATTGCAGTTGCTATAGTACCTAAGCTAGACATTTTTAGGTAAAAGAAATTTAAGATGGCTTAGCTGCCGAGTGTCCTGGTTTACCCGGATTCCATCCAATTTAAAAAATATTTTCTGGAAATCAGACTTTTCCACAAAAAATCCATTTTGTGGTTCTCTTATTTTGTTTTATTATTTATTTATTATGCATGATATTTTCCCGCCCTGATTAATGATAGCAGCCATTATGTTTCTCCAGCGTCAACGCTGGCTGTGGGAGTCTGTAATGAATGGAGACAAATGTTTTTTTTTTTTTTTTTTGATACATGACACTTCAAGTGCCCAGGTCGTGATCCCCACGATGGTGGCAAGACAGTGGCTTGGAAAGTTGAAGTACTGGTTTATGACGTCACATCCACAGCTCTTGTGCGGAGCTTTGAAGTGGGAGGCTGTTTACTTGTTTGCTAACACTCAAGTTGAACTCCGATTCCCGTACTTGATTGATCTTTCTAACCAAACAAATTGTGTTACTAGTTATTTCAGTTCACAGCCCCAGAATAAGGCCTAATCGTCGGGACCAAAGTTTTTTTGAAGACATACTCCTAAGAATTCGACTTTGTAAAACCATCACATAAGGGTGAGTTTCATACATATTACACTTTGTCTAGCATTGATTTCTCCGTTTCTCATGCTGGTCGTGAGGACGTCGTCGCACATGCTGGAACTAACAAGCATATAAAAATTTCTAATAGCACAAGAAATGTGTGCAACTTGGATCATTTTGTTTCATCGCCAAATGATTTTCAAACGATTCATGCAGAAGTTCTGTTTACCGGATTTTTGTTGGAGCACATCATACCACTAGCGGCTGCTGTTCATGTTTCCTGATAGTTGTAAGCTATGTTTGCTAACTCCCCAGAAGTAAAAAGATATGCATATGGCTGAACAAAAGCTTTCACATATTGTTCAAGTAACGGCAGAATATCATTCAAAAAATGTCCTCTGTGCTATTAAAAGTGGACCATTTTCTGTCACAACTGACAGCAATAATGATGCTGACGACTAAAGTTATCCAATTGTGGTAACATACTTTGGCAATGTTTTTGCAAGCAAGTGAAATGTATGTTGCTGTCTTTGCCATGCCTGAAAACCAGTTCAAGAGGTGAAAATATTGCCAAACTTGTGTTCGAAGAATTTCAGCATCTGATATTCCGTGGATGAACTGTCTTGCCTTATCCTGTGATAACGCTCCTGTTATGGTGGGGAAAAAACAGTATTTCTGAAAAAAGAACAGCCAACATTGTGTTTGGTTGTGTTTGCCATCTGTTAAATTTGGCTGCTGAAAAGGGATCTGCAACATTACCTTTTCAAATTGATAAAGTTTTGATTGACATTTATTTTTTGGAGAAAAGTGAAAAGAAAGAACCTAACAAATTTCAAGCTCTTTGTAATGTGGAATCACAAAAAAATCGTTAAACATTACTGTACTAGATGGTTATCCCTTGGTAAATGCTTAAACCGGGTTTTACAGCAATGGAGATGCCTTATGTTGTATTTCAATAAAGAATGCAACAGTGATAGGAAAGGATCAAAACTTTCCTCACGTTTTGTTGGCTTTACAATTTCAAAGGTTAAAAATCCTATAGATTTGACATCTCAACCTTCAATTTCTGGTGTAAAAAGAGGAGCCTCATAGAATATACATTCCTCTTCTTGTAAAAAGAAATCAGTTTAGTCTCGCACACAGTACACATACCTGCCAACTACTACGGAATGTCGTACTTTCTACGGATTTTGTTGTCTGACTACGGAACTCACTGTCAGAACTACAGATTCTACGAATTTTCATTTTGTTAATTTTTTTTTATTTTGCTATTTTATGATATACATGAGATTTTTAAGCAGATTTGCGGAATTCCGCGTTTTTTGTCATTTAGATCATGTCAAGATCCATGCAAAACTGAAGAGAATTTCGGAGAGGTGAGGTGGTGGTGTTTTCGGTCTGGGGAATGATATTTCGTGTTTAAAAACTTTCGATAACAGTTGTTAAATAGAATAAAAATATTTGTTGTAATGCTAATCATAACTTTTTTCTCTCCTGATGTTGCCCTTGTGTCCAGTATTCTTGTTAAATATCACTTTATTGCATGAAATTGTGTATTTCAGCTTGAAACTGTAGGCAACAATTTGCAAAAACAGAAGATAGACAACACGAAATTTCCCCCTTAATCTTCAAGTAAAAGATTCTTACACGAATTCGAGAAACTCCGTCATTTTCTCTATTATTTTGGTCATTTACAAGATCGATGCACAATGAAACCAGGAATGGGGGGAGGGGGTCGTTGGAGGACGGAATTTTTCTGTAATCGTAATGTTCTTTTCTCGCAATGTTGCCTCTGTCCAGTATTATTACTAAATAATATTTTGCTGTATAAATATCTTTATTTCAGCTTGAAATAGGGGAAATTTCCAAAACCAGAAGTCAAATGAAGCAAAGATTTCTCCCATAATCATGCCCACCCCCAAGTTCTCACTCTCCTGCTTTGTTAGATATCCTCCCGTCCCATAAATTTTTGCATTTCAGCTTGATAAGGAAGGGGGAAATTCCCGAAAACAGGAGTAACGGAAGTGGAAAATTTGAAAAATCGATGCATTTTTTACAAATTTAGGATTTCTTGTGACAGTAAAACATTATGGTATTCTGAACGCATCTGGCTGATTTTTACTGGTGGAAGTTTCGAACTCAAATTTCACAATGTTACCTATCGTGCCCTTGGCAGGGGAATCAACTTTGTGTTTTGTATGTATTAAGTTTGTTGTAACAAATTGTACACAATTTGTAAGAAAGAGTCTGTGCTGCCCAATAATACAAGTTACTACAAACAAGGCTCTTGCCAATGCTGGCAGGGCCGCCCCTGTGGCGCAGTGGTCTAAGGCGCTGGCCTCTGATCATTCGTCCGTGAGGGGTCCGGGTTCGAATCCCGGTCAGGCACAGATGTTGTGTTTGTCTTACGGCACTGGCTCTCTCCCTTCCCTTGAACCAGTGACCCTAAATTAGGGACGGGCGACTGCTTATAGCCCATTGAGTTGCTCACGGTGGTCGTTAAACCTCGAATCAAAAAAAAAAAAAAAAAAAAAATGCTGGCAGGTATAACACCTGTGGTCTTGGGAGCAAAAAAGAAAAAAACAAGGTACTGCCAAACAGTTTACATTACTGAACAAAAAAGCGGAATACAAATGGAGTTCTGTATACAAGCACTGTTAAAGAAATATTTGTAATCATGTCTTTGCTAAGACATGAACGTATTTCCCTTTCTTTAAGCTCGGCATTATGCCATGCATATTCTTTGCTCATTAAAAATGTTATCAATATCTTTGATAAATATAACTTACTGTTACAATGTGAAGAGCCTAGACTTCAGAAGTAAACTGATCTTGAAAATGTTTCTTAATCAGATTTATAACACTTGGTTTGATTGCAAATGCCCAGTCTCTGTTAGATATGGAATATTTTGATCGGGACAATAAAAAAGATGAATCCGATCTGGCCATAGGGAAAACTACTGAAATGGTTAGTACATTGGCACCAAATGAAAAAGAAGAATTTTACGTCTTGGTTTGGAAATACTTTATCAAAGTGTGTGACTGTATGCTATCTTCATTTCTCCTGTGATCAGAGGTGTTACAGCATGCTGAAATTGTGGATATTTTGAAACAGGAAAAGTCTCAAGTTTTCTTCAGTCAAATTTTTATTGACATGTTTCGGTGCTTACTGTTGAAAGAGGAGGGGGAAACTACTTTCACTGCTGTGAATGAACTGGAGACAGAATTTCTGCATTATCAGCATTCAAGCTTACCAAGGAATGTAAATTAGTGTTTGAATTACCCGGTGGTCCGCTAGCCATTGGCCAGTGAACTGTTTCTGTTACTGGCCCAGACGGCCAGTTATTTCTTTTCCATTTGTTTTGGAATTTGCAAGTTTAAAAAGAACTGAACATGATTTCAAAATATCCAGGTGTGGCTATGGCAGGTTTTTGATTTTTTGAAATTCAGATATTGACTATTCAAAAACTCAATATTGAAATTGCAAACCGTACTTCAGTTCTATGAAAATCTTCCACTGTTGGAAACCAAGGTCCAAATCAAAATGTTTTGGTTACGACAGCACCACGTATGCACCCAAGCAGTGACCCTAGATAGTATCTTATGCTTTCCAACTGGAGGTTGAAGAACCATTTATTCTCTGCTTTTGCCCATCTGTCTTTCTGCCCACATGAAGAACCTCCTGTCTTTGAGACTGAAGCAAGGTATTCCACCAAGGTGGCTTTTGATATGTTGCAAAGTGCTTCGTAATCAGTGCATTGAATAATTTTCCTTCCTTATTTTCTTCAATCCTAACTTTGTGTGCTGTGCATGTAGGTCATTTATGTAAAAACAGCACCATGCACTTTGCATTCAACATTAGCATTCCCTGTGGGACTAAAATGTGAAAAGAATCGTGGGTGGTAAGAGAAGTGTGCTGTTGCAGTGGCAGATGGAGAAGTGTCAGTTTAAAAATAAGCAAGCAACCCAGGACACTTTTGCATTTATTAATGACAATTATAATATTTGTACTGTGAACTTTAATTTGAAATTAACTATACAGGGCGTTTGCCAAAATCGCGGCTCACTTCAATTTCTCGAGAATGAATTGGCACAGAAAAACTGGGGTAATGGGTTTAAGCTACGGTCGCTATTTTCGCAAAATGCAATGAATTAATCTAAAATGCAAGAAAAGAATTAGGGTCTGTCGCAAAATTGCACCCGCTGTTTAAATATTAACCCATCAGCAGATTCTACTCTGGCTATTCTGTTTTTGTGGAAACTAATTTTCGAAATTCTGGCCACGATTTGCACTCCGCTGTTAATTTCTTAATCCTTAAGGTATAATATGTTCCTACCGTGTTCTTACAGCACTTGTTGAATCACTCCCCACCCCCTTCATACACTTTAGAGCGCTCCATATGGGGTGGGGTAGGCTGGCACTGTAAGATAGAGGCTAGAGGGATTAGACCCCTTCCCCCATTCAAGTAAACTGCGATGTCTACGCCCCCCCAAGGCCATAAACAACCTCTGCATTCGTGACCTTTAAAACTTCTATAGAGAAGGAACACATATTAGGAAAGATAAGCAGGGTTTCCGATAGCGCGTTTCGCGCAAAGAAGTTTGAATTCACGCAAGAAAAAATAAAGTGACGCGCAGAAAGATTTCAATCGTGCGCTGTTAGCATGGAAAATCTACGAAGGCAATGCCGTTTCAGATCACGTGTGCCGATTTCACGATGTCACGGTACAATCCTATTGCTCGTCACATGTGCCGATTTCATGTCGTCATGGTATAATCCCAGTATTTCTCTTCCGGTCATATAATTAAAGGATTACGTGATAATCTGCATAGAGTGCACCGAGACGAAAACCCATGCGCTGCTAAGGGTGCCAACCATTACGGTTTTGGCCACATGATTACCGAATTACGGACAGGTTGGAAGAATTGCGGATTTCAATGTATTTCGTAAAAGTTCTGAATTTTGTGTCCTTTTTTGTTAAAATCACGGTTTAAACTGCGATCGTATTTTGCAAATATATTTATAGTTTTTTCGCGCAAATGCAAAAACTATTAATGGTCCCGTTTCTAAGTAAGCGCCTTTGAAATTCAGATATTGGATACATCGGCAAAGCCAATATCGGATGGATATGGGGTGAAAAAAGGCAAGAGGATATTAAATGCATTGGCAAAGCCGATATCGGGTGAAGAACGGCTAAGTGATATTACATAATATGCCGGAAAAGCTGATATCGGTGCAATGACGTCCGCATACGCGCCAAGTATTCTGGATTTCTCGAAAGCTTTACAAAGTTTTGGGTAGTTTTATGGTCGGAAGATAGTTTCTTCCGGATTTTTGCCAAAATGGCTCGTGAATTTTTTTTTTACTGATGGAACTTAATATCGTTGTTATTGTCGCTTAGTGTAAAACTCCTGCTTTTGTTTTATTATGATCTCATAGCGATTGAACCTTATGTTATATCATGTTTCTAGCTAGGAGTGATCGCACACACCCCCTCCTGCCAATCCTTCCAAACTTGCTCTCCCTCAGTGTTGTATAGCTGCGCTAATTGCGCCAAAGTTCGCATTTTTTAAAAATTCTGCGCCATCATAGTTCGCCAAAATGCGTAATTACGCGTCTAGTATGCATCAAAAAGTGTGTTTACGCATCGAAATTTTACCAACGCGTAAAAATACGCATCGGGACGGTATTTCGTCTTTCAAAAACGGAAGTAAACGAAATAAAGATTTCCATAATCGTAATTCCTTTTTCCTGCGATGTTGCCTCTGTCCAGTATTGTTGTTATACATCACTTTATTCCAAAAATATTTGTATTTCATTTGGAAAATGTAGGGAAAATTTCCGAAAACGGAAATTCGACGGAAATTTTCCTGTAATCTTCAGGAATGAGCGTGCAACAGCTTCGAGAAATTTCTCCTTTTTTGTCATAATTGGAGTTTTCCTCGAGATCGATGCATAACTGAACAAAAATTTCGGGGCAATTGGTAGCGGAGGAGAATGTTTTTCGCTGGAAACTTTCGAAAACAGAAGTTTCGTCTCAAAACTTTCGAAAACAGAAGTTAGACGCAGTGAAGATTTCTCTCATAATCGTAATTCAATTTTTAACGCGATGTTTCCTCTGCCTAGTATTGTTGTTAAATATCATTTTATTTTATAAATATTTGTATTTCAACTTGAAAATGGAGGGAAACTGTCCGAAAACGAAAATGGGACGTAGCAAAGATTTCTCCCGTATTTGTATTTTTCCTCCCCAACAATGTTCTGAACATGTATCCTGTATTCTTAAATATTCCCCTATCCCCCAAAATAAGGTTTGCATTTCAGCTTGACAAAGAGAGGGTGGGGGGGGGATAAAGATTTTTCCCTTTAACGTAATTCTTTTTCCTGAAAACGAAAGTGAAGAAGCCAAAAGTGAAGAAGCTGAAAAGAATTGATGCATGGTGTTCAAAAGTATTCATATTCTCAAAGTTACACTATTCATTCTTTATCTAAAATAGCGCTATTGTGCATTCGTGATGGATAAAATTGCCATCCAAGGGCATTAAAAAAACAAGTCACTGTCTTGTCATTGCTTAAACGAAATCAAGTTATTTCTAAAATTGCATCATTCAATTTAAAAAAAAAAATTCAAAACCTTGAAAATCATCAGTTTCTGAACTCCATCTATGAGTGACTGATACAGAAAAATAATTGAATACAAGTATCGTCAACATACTGCTAGCACATCCCATACATTACCAATCTCCCCTAATAATAGATAATAATAAATTAACAGTTCTGGTACTGTCTCAAATCTTCTTGATTTTATAGTAAATCTTGATTTTTGCAAGCATTCTTCTTGATTTAGGAATTTGGGGGGAGGGGGGCAATTGTGGTAACATACTTTGATAATCATTGCAAGCGAGTGAGATGCATGCTGCTCTCTTTGCCATGCCTAGAAACTAGTTCAACAGGTGAAAATATTGCCAAACTTGTGTCTGAAGAATTTCAGTATTTTGGTATTCCGTGGATGAACTGTCTTGTCTTATGTAATAAATAAGACATCTGTTATGGTGAGGAGAAAAATTGACGACTCTGAAAAAAATAGTGTCTCACTCTCTAAAAAATAAAACTCATTAACAAGGTTGTTAATCTTATTTTATACTTAAATACTAATTTTTTTAAAAAATATTTCTTTATTTGTATTAAATAATTAACTAATTAAAAAAAATAGAGAAACCTATAATATATAATTTTATTATTTATAAAGTGTAAATACGCACCGCTGAACGCGTGTTGATGTCCCGGTTTTTTATTTTGAAAAGTTGGCAGCTCTGATATTTGTTCTTACTATAACACAAAGGAAAATTACTAAATCTAAAACAACTATTATGGGAATTTTACTAGGAAATTTTTTCATTTAAATTGCAAAACTTCGGAGAAAACTCTTCTCCTTCTTCAGGCTGTCTTTTTGTTGTCACTTATTCCTGTCACTATCCTAGTGGCAACAAAAAGACAGCCTGAAGAAGGAGAATAGTTTTCTCCGAAAATTTGCAATTTAAATGAAAAAATTTCCTAGTAAAATTCCCATAATAGTTGTTTTAGATTTAGTGATTGAATTAATAAACTAGGAAGCCATTTCTCAACATGAGCTTTATTCAAACAATGGAAAAGTTCCTCATTAGAAAGAGGAAGCGTTCTACTGACGATTCTGCAAGTTCGGCATAGAGTGCTACAATTTTAAACAGTGAAATATTGCCTGAGAAATGTAGTGAGGCTGTTCCTGCTGTACCCCCAACTAAATTTTAAAAAAACTTAACTTTCAAGAGAAATGGCGCAAAATGTACGACTGGCTTGAAGTCGAAACCAACGAAAATGATTCAGTGTTAAAGTGTTAAATCATACAGTGTTAAAGTAATTTTTTGTTTTCGACGTTGTAAAGGTCCCTATGTTTATTTTATTATTCATTGTTGTGAAAGAAGCCAATTCCCTCAAACGCTTTTGGGATGGGAAGTAAATATCCTCATCGGTGTCATGCAAATTTGTTTTGAAGTTGTTAGACCACTTCAAAGATTTTGAAGATTTGAAATGCCTGTTGAGTGAATATCCATATATATTTATTCTGCTACAAAATAGCTATGTTAGTTTTAAATTTGCAGATGTTGCAGAACTTTTCATCTGCAGGTATAAAGATGTGTATCCAAGCACAGTGTTGTTGTATGAAATTGTTTTGGTTGTGCCGATAAGTTCTGCATTAGTAGAGCGTTCTTTTAGCACACAAAATCAAATAAAAGATAAATTTTGCATCAGACTGAAAGAATAAACTTTAAAAAATTTGATTCAAATATCAGCAGCAAATGCAACACTAGAAAGCTTTCCATTTCACAAAGCTGCTGAAATATTTAATAACAAAATTAGAAGATATGTATAAAATATTTATATTATTTTTGTTTGTTCGTTTTTTACCCCATAATGTAGTATTTTTCTCTAAGTTTACGATTGTTTAAAATTCACCCCTGATTTTTCAAAGTCACCTCTAGAAAAAAAGCCTGGGGGACATTTTCACCCCTGATTCTGGAACTCTGGCGAGAACCCTGGATAAGTGCAAGTTAGGGGTTGCTCTCTCCACCCAAGGTGCCGTCCATCATACAACGTGCCGCATTACAATGGATAAATTCATTATTAAGAAACGCAAAGATTGCAAAGACAGTGCCGATAAAACAACTGAAAAGGAAAGTGACTTAAAAAAAAAAAAAAAAAAAAAAGTAAAACTGCTACTGAATCTAATATAACTTCCAAGCAACTTGTGCGAAAATGGTGTTCCCTTTACAAATTGGTGCAAGTTCACTGGAGGGATAAAATACCATATTTGAACTGCGAACTGTGCGTTGCAGCAAGAAAAAGTAATGTCCTGGCAAATTATAAATTAAGCGAAAATTCCCAACTTCCAATTATTTTCATATTTGTTTTTGCGCATGGCTGCTAACAAATCGAAAAAATTTCCTACGCGGAAGGAGTTTGACTGAAGCATCAAACATTTAAAACATCAATCAATTTAGGTTGATCGAAACAAAACAATAATATGTGTCAACTTTCCGTCGCACATGACAAAGACAACGCGTAACTACAGAAGAAAAAAACAGTTTTTAATTTCAGTTGTTACCAAAACCACAGCTTGGAAAGCTGGAGAAAAATTCTCAGGAAATAGTTGCTTGTAAACAACTGCTAAGGGCACTCTTCACCTTAAGATACTGGAAGCGGAAACACGCACAAGACCGAAATAAGAAAAAAAAATAAAATAAAATGAAGAAAGAACACCGGCGGTCTCGATCTTCAGAAAATGTAAACACACTCAACAGTCTGTCAGGCAAGTAAAGTTTCACCACGTGGTTTGTCATCACATATTTTACAAGCTAGAAGGGGATGGGATTGCGAGGGAGGAGGACGTACCAAAAACAGTTGTTGAGTATAATTAACAATCGCAAGGGGGTAAGAGGTAATTTTTTTTTTTCGTTCTCTTTTCCGGCAGTAGTGAAAAAGTTAACGCTATTTTTTTTAAATATTTATTTTTATGTATTGTAATTAATTTTGAGTGTTAGCAATTACAAAATTCCCTATTCAAAAAATATTTAACACTGCTATGTTAACGATACATAACAGACAGTTCGGTCTTGCAAAAATAGCACGAATTCCATGAAAGCTGAAAGATCGATTGCGAAACAAGTTCTTGCCTGCAGTCGGCAGAAATGATATGGAACAGGTAGGAGCGGGGGAGGGAGCTCCCAGAGCAAAACAAGGAGGAAGCACATTGAAAATCATACGTCCTGTAAAGTAGCTGTTACTTTCCTTACTTTGCCCACCCCCTCTTCTATAAGTGAGGAAGTGGAATACATAGATGAATGCTTACACCACAAGATTCTTGTTTTTAACATTTACAAATACCTGTAAATTAATGTGTGGAATACACATATACTCACACTACAATAATTGTAGGACTAATACTATTTTCATAGCACATTTTTTTGTTTTGCTGATTTGCGACGTACCACGAGTACTTCGTCTTTGATATTAAAAAATAAATATTAAGGCTCAAATAGTAATATTTTATTATATTGCAATTAAAATAATAGTTGGTTTGAGGAATATAATATAATGTTACTATTAATAAAAATTTAACTGGTTTTAGAAATACTTACTTGGATTGAGTAGGGTTAATTGATGCTCAAAGACTTTTTTTTTTAATTTATTTACACTTATATACCTTTTTTATATATATTAGTCGTTTTGTAATAAATTTGAACCTAAAATACGGGTAGATGGGGTTCGCAGTAAGTTCAATCGCAAAAGCAGCTTATGATGTTGTAACTCGGGTTTTCGGTGCGTCTCTTGACACCAATTACATTTTTATTAATAGCTACAGTATTGGCATTTTCAATTACCTTTTTATTAATAGAAAGTATGGTCATTAATCAAATCATTCATGCAAAGACAATGTTGTAACTCACAAAATCAAATTTCAGATTTGGATTTTATGCTTATTTAATCATTATTTTAGAAAAAAAATCCTTATGCTGTTAGGAGCTGTATATCAACTTACACTGCCCAATACAGTTTTCTTTTAAATATGTTAGTATCTTCCAAGCTAATTAGTTTTCCACTGCTGTCCAAGGCATTGTTGGATTGAACAATTAATTTGATATTACAATTTTTCGAGTGATGAAAGTGGCTAACTTTCTTTAGCATTTTGATACAACTCCCCCCCCCCATTTTAGCATTTTTGAGCCAGCTTAAAGCCTGGAGGATATGATCTATTTAAGGGATATGTGAATGACCCTCCCAGGCCCCCCTGATCAGGGGGCTCGGGGGGGGGGGTCGGTCTATCTCTTAAACAAAGCAAGTTAGGAAAAAAATTCCAATTACAAAGTTATACAGCGTTTTTACCGTAGTGTAAATTCGCAGAAAAAATTCTGATAGCTCTCCAAGTTCGGGCTGTGCCTTCTTGAGCTATTGCACATCTACAAGGAAAAGTTGTTTTCCCCGCAAATCTTGAAATGTGTGCCTTTTCCTGAGCTTCGTAAGAAAAGGCATCTGAGGAGATTATTTTTTCGTTGGCCAAAACTTGGGTTCGAAAGCCCTCGACTTGTCTCGCTTTTCGCCAAGAAGCTGTAAAGTCACCTAAACTTTGCGCAAAATGCCGCTGTGTAGTAAATTTAAGGTTTCAGTTTATGTATGTAGAACTTCGAAAATTATGGTCCTAATCTATCCCCAAAATAAAAAATTGCCTATAGTAACCCCCCCCTTCAGTAGCTCAACAAATACAAAAATCAACAGATATTTAGTCTATCCAATGCCTAAAAGTACAAACAACTCCATACCAGCTGCTTGTAGTTTTAAGCAATCATTTGGGCTGTGTTGCCCTTATTTTATTCTGGTGGATTTCAAAACTTCCATTTTTTGTCGGGTCCGTCAAAAAATGGAAGTTTTGAAATCCACCAGAATAAAATAAAATTTAATGAAAAATACAAGAAAAAATTAATGCACCTTTTTCTAATGTAAGTTAAGAGGGCTAAAGGGGAATCCCCATTGCCCTCCCCCATTTAAATACACCCTGGCTACTTACATAGTCTATGTAGGCTGTAGAATTAGCAGATGCAAAGACTCGTGCTACAGTCGTGTGCTGTTATTGGCATTTCTCGACCTTTGACATCAGGAAATATGGGTTCTTCAATTCGAAATTTGTGAAATATAGCACAGTTAAATTTTACCATAGCAGACCATGCTCTTTCACTTACCTTGTTACATTATCGAGAAAAACATTTGTACCGAAATTGAATCGTGTTTATCTCTTATGGTGATTCTCGTATCATGTATACAATGAGTCAAATGCTTTTATTCCTAAACTCGTTCAACGAGCCAAGCACCCACTCTGTATGAAATCCCTCGGAAGTCTTGATGTATCGGGGTTGGAAAAAAAAATCAAGTAAATGCGCATTTTCCTCGGGAATGTTTTCGTGGAATGTGTCAACCGGTAGGAAAGGACTGAAAACAGCAAAAGAAACTGTATGTGTTCACCTGCACACATGAATTCCATACTGCAGCTAGTGACATAAGCAACAGTTTTAAAATTCCTCACATTAAAATAACTAACTTATCATTATTTGTTCCTAATGTGCAGATTACAGTGATGCACTATCATTAATAACAGAAATAAACCATATTCTTACAAACTAGTTAAAGAAACAGAGTTCGGATTGTAATGAATAAAGAACATCAGTTAACAATTACCGCAAAATTATCGTGTTTTAAACTAGATTGCAGAAACATTCCGATCTGAAAAAAAGATGCTTATCAGAACAAAAGCAGACTCGTATGTGCATATTTGTTCAGTTAAACCTTATAAGAACACAGGATCCTAGCAGTGCCGCCGATTTCTCTTAGAGCTGGTGGGTGTCTTTTTGTGGACAACAATGTGTCGCTTACTTATGCAAATACTTGTTAATTTGCGCCCATTATGTGATCATGGCACTTTGCAAATTTACTTTTTATTCTGAGAATGTGGTCTGCGGAAGTAAAAGTCCATTTCTGAAGAGCGTTAACAACCAAGCACGATTCGTCTTTTGATTTCACTCTTATCGTCAGTGTACAAACGTCTTCTTTTCTTTTTGCTAAGAACTTTGTCTCGGAATACCTTTGCTGTGCTGGGCTTATGAAAAGGTGAAAAAGTTAGTTAATTCTAAGTTGTATGCAAAGAACAAACCCTACTAATGGAAAGTTATTCATTTGCTGAATATAATGAAATATTAATTTTTAGAGAGCGTCGACGAAACGCTCGCGCTGCTATAAAATTATACGTGGAACGCTTCCCTGATTTGCTGTGTCCAAGTTCTTCCACCATAAGACTTGTTGCTATGCGTTTACGAACAACAGGCACTGTGAGTCCCCGACCACGCATTGGAAGACCTTAAGGATCTGGTGCGCTGGTTCATGATGAAGATGTTTGTTGCTTATGCTCTTTTAAACCCTCAGATCAGTACCAGAGAAATTAGCTTAGCATGTGGTCTTTCCAATGCCAGAATTTGGAAAATTTTGAATCGACATGGTTTGCACCCATACCACGTCTAATTACAGCAGGCTTTCTATGAAGGTGATAATGAATGACGGTTAGATTGGTGCAATTTCATTCCAGAAAAAAATGATCAAGTTTCTTTTCTACATGACGTCTTGTGGACTGATGAGGCCTGTTTCTCTCGTGAGGGTGTCGCAAACAAACACAATTCTCATTTTTGGGCTCCTGATAATCCTCATGTGACGAGATGTTCGTCATCAAAGAAAATGGACTGTTACAGTATGGTGTGGGATATGGAGAAACACAATTCTGGGCCCCGTATTCTTTGAAGGTCCACTTACTGGCGGACATTGTGACCTTCTAAAGGAAGTACTTTCTAATTTTTTTTTTTTGTTATGGTCTTCCGCTTCAAAGTCTTCTTATGTGGTTTCAACACGATGGAGCCCCAGCACATAAAGTATTGCCTGTTCAAAATTTTCTCAAACGAACTTTCAAGGAGAGAGGATTATAGGTTATGGCGGGAATGTAGAATGGCCACCCAGGTCACCGGACTTAACACCAATGGATTTTTATTTTTGGGACCATTTGAATTACCAAGTTTATGCAACACCACCTGTTGATCAGAATGTTTTGAAACAACGAATTATTAATGCCTGTAGGAATATTCCTTCGCGTCAGCTGCCAGAAACTGTACTTCGTGGAATTCAAACATGTGTAGTAGCTGATGGCGGACATTTTGAGTTTTGTGAATGATTTACATGTGATCTTTCCCCCACTATTACTGATGGTATTGTTATTAAAACTAGTTACTTTCGAACCCTTAGTTTCGCCAACGAAAAAATCATCCCTTCAGATGCCTTTTCTTACGAAGCTCAGGAAAAGGCAGAAACATTTCAAGATTTGCGGGGAAAACAACTTTTCCTTGTAGATGTGCAATAGCTCAAGAGGGCACAGCCCGAACCTGGAGTGCTATTAGAAATTATTTCTGCGGATTTACACTATGGTAACAACGCTGTACAACTTTGTAATTGGAAAATTTTTCCTTACTTGCTTTGTTTATGAGATAAACCCAGCCCCCTGATCAGGGGGCCTGGAGGGTCATTCACATATCCCTTAAATAGATCATATCATCCCTTATTAATACCTGTTGGCCCTGTTTTTGTGTTCCAATTCATTCTCGAGTTATTGAAGTGAGCTGCGACTTTGGAAAACACCCTGTGTATTATGCTTTACTATATAGGCATTGATACTAATATCATGTGCATACTAAATGTATTAGTATTTCTGCCATTTCTGAACCAGTGCATTATGGTATACACTGGTTCTGTTCTGACCAGCAAAGTTTTTTTTTTTTTTTTAAATTTCTACGACTGCTTTACCATGCTTTGTTTGTACGTATCAGTAATATTTGTTTATGTATATGTACACATTCTGTTGATCTAAATTTGTGATATAGATGGGTTCCATTTCAACTCAGGCAGGGTCGTACCATCATGGTCTCAGATTTCTCTAAAAAAATTAAGGGGTGTTCCTTGACTAAAATAAGGAGACCCATATTTTTTCTTTCGGCAAGAAAAAATTTTCCCTTCGAGATAGAGGGTTTCAAATCTTGCACCGTCAAACAAGCTCTCTAGAAAACGGTTATTTTTCCTAACTTCAGCAAGTCATTGCAGCAGAGTTAAAAAAGATATCGTGTTCTTGTATTTTTTACATTGTGTGTATAACATATAATAATATATGGTGCTAATATTTGCTACACATCGTATAATTAAAATTTAAAAAAATCGTAAACTTTGTGATTTTAAAAAAAATAATAATTTTTTAAGTTTTTTTTTAAACAGGTTTGGATGAAGTTTTTTCTATATTCGTTTTTTTCGTTAAAGACATACAAATGTGCACTTTATTTGTAATTTTTTGTGTGTCTGTGAAACTGCTAGTTTCCGCGTTTCGGCAGCGTTAAAAACAGCCGATTTTGAAAAATCTCTAACTTTGCCAACGATTTTCTCAAAAAGGCCATTTTTTAAAATTCTGAAAATTAAATCCCTGTTTCATTATCAACAGGAGAATATCTGTGTAAATTTTCACGGACCTAAAAACGCCCGTTTCTGAGTTAGACGCGTTTGAATTCGGTTTGAAAGCCTACGATTTCCCGTGTTCTAAAGGCGCCATTTTGGAAAAATCTCAGGCGCAAAGTACGTACGTTATCTCTTACCCGAATCAAAGCGTTAGATATTCTTTGCCCGAATGATGGAATGAGAGCATTGGGTCAGCTGGCCCTGGTTGGATACATCCACCTCACCCTTCCCCGAGTAATGACATGCCTATAAAACTGTCGGGGGGGGGGGGATAACCAATACATAAAGAAAATTCTTGCTGCTCCACTAACAAAGTTGAGTTGCGAAAGACAGCAGCAGTTGTTTGTTTGTTTACGTATATACTTAAACATCGCATAAGAAAAGACTATGAAAGAGTAGAAAACTGTTGTGAAATAATTTTAAGAAAACGAGTGCAGGCACGTGTACCGTAAGTTATTTTTCGATGGCTAAACAACCTCTAGTTTTTCTGGGAGTTGCTAATTGTAGGCTACTGTTAGAAGAGCAGTTGCTATTTTGTTATAGTTGCTAAAGTTAACCTCAGTTTTTCGTAATAGTAAAATATTCGCTCAGGAGAGTTTTGTCCTCTGCGAACGGGGGAGAAGGTGCAATGCTCTTGACCTCGCTGCTGGGTTGATAGCGCTGGTCGCTACGGATACTCTGCTTACCTCCGCTCCAAAACGGTAATGGCAATTGTCTAATCTACTAAATAAAAAACACATACGCGTGCAAGCTTATTCATAAAATGTAAGTTGAGTATATTTCCTGTTCAATCAACTGATTTTACAAGTAGAATACATATACAACTTATGCACTTATAATAATGTAAAGATTTTTATCTATTTAAAACATATTCATAGATTTCATTTTTTTAAAGGGGGGGGGGTGATTGTGTTCTTAGTGATTTCCACCTGGGCCACGATAAACCATGCACTGCCCATGGCTTCTGTTCCCTTAGAAGATAATCCTGGATCGATGGGAGACCAGCGGAGTTTTGACCCCCCCTCCCTCTCACGTGGTGGTGAGGTGTCTCAAAGCTAGGTAGCTTTCAAAAATGTTTCAACTTAGTTGTAGTGGCTGGTAATAAGAGAGGGATTCCATTTCAACTCTGGCAGGGTCGTACCATCACGGTCTCAGATTTCTCTAAAAAAATTAAGGGGTGTTCCTTGATTAAAATAAGGAGACCCATATCTTTTCTTTCGACAAGAAAAAATTTTCCCTTCGAGACAGAGGTTTTCAAATCTTCCACCGTCAAACAAGCTCTCTAAAAAACGGTTATTTTTCCTAACTTCAGCGAGTCATTGCAGCAGAATTAAAGATATTTTGTTCTGGTATTTTTTATTACATTGTGTGTATAACGTATAATAATATGTGATGCTAATATTTTTTACACATCGTATGATTAAAATTTTAAAATTTCGTAAACTTCGATTTTTAAAAAAAATTGAAATTTTTAAGATTTTTTTTAACTGGTTCAAATGGAGTTTTTTTTTCTATACTCGCTTTTTTGTTAAAGACATACAAACGTGCACTTTATTTGCAATTTTTTATGTGTCTGTGAAACTGCTAGTTTCCGCAGCGTTAAAAACAGCCGATTTTGAAAAATCTCCAACTTTGCCAACGATTTTCTCAAAAAAGCCTTTTTTTTAATTCTGAAAATTAAATCCCTGTTTTATTATCAACAGGAGAATATCTGTGTAAATTTTCACAGACCTAAAAACGCCCGTTTCCGGGTTAGACGCGTTTGAATTTGGTTTGAAAACCTACGATCGTGTTCTAAAGGCGCCATTTTGGAAAAATCTAAGGCGCAAAGTACGCATTCTCTTACTCGAATGAGAGTGTTGGATCCGTCCACCTCACCCTACCCTGAGCGATAACATGCCTAAAAAACGGTCTTGGGAAAAAAAAATCTATATATATAGAGAGAATTGAATGTATGTCAATTTAGAACCATCAAACTTGGTATACTATCTCATGGTACCCTAACTTAGACCGTAGACTGTTTTCGGAAGGGGGAGCCCGGGTCAAAGGTCCCCACGCAAAATTTCCGTAAAATCTAGTTTTCAATTTAGAACCATCAAATTTGGTATACTTTTTCTTGGCACCCTAACTTTGACTAGACGGTTTTGGGAAGGAATCGGAACCCGGGGTCAAGCCCCCCACCCCTACAAAATTTTCGTAAAATATTTTACAAAGTTAGGGTGCCAAGAAAAAGTGTACCAAATTTGATGGTTCTAAATTGAAAACTAGATTTTACGGAAATTTTGCGTAGGGCCCTTGACCACGGGCTCCCACCCACCCAGGGCTCTACCCCCTTCCAAAAACCATCTACGGTCTCAGTTAGGGCACTATAGTTTACAAGTATATTTTACGGAAATTTTTTGTGGAGCCCCTTGACCCCGGGCTCCGACCCCTTGACCCCGGGCTCCGACCCCTTCCAAAAACCGTCTACGGTTTAAGTTAGGGTACCATGAGATGGTATACCAAGATTGGTGGTTCTAAATTGAAAACTGTAAATTTGTTTAGCAGACATACATTCAAATCTATATATATATATATATTTTTGTTATTTTTTTTTTCCAAGACCATTTTTTAGGCATGTTATCGCCCAGGGTAGGGTCAGGTGGACGTATCCAACGCTCTCATTCGGGTAAGAGAATACGTACTTTGCGCCTGAGATTTTTCCAAAATTGCGCTTTTAGAACACGGAGAAATCTAGGTTTTCAAATAAAATACAAACGTGTCTAACTCGGAAACGGACGTTTTTAGGTCCGTGAAAATTTACACAGATATTCTCCTGTTGATAATGAAACAGGGATTTAATTTTCAGAATTTTAAAAAAGGTTTTTTTTGAGAAAATCATTAACAAAGTTGGAGATTTTTCAAAATCGGCTGTTTTTAACGCTGCAGAAACTAGCAGTTTCACAGACACATAAAAAATTGCAAATAAAGTGCACATTTGTATGTCTTTAACAAAAAACGAGTATATAAAACAAAAACTCCATTTGAACCAGTTAAAAAAATCTTAAAAATTTCAATTTTTTTAAAAATCAAAGTTTCCAATTTTTTTTAAATTTTAATCATACGATGTGTAAAAAATATTAGCATCAAATATTATTATACGTTATACACACAATGTAATAAAAAATACCAGAACAAAAGATCTTTTTTAATTCTGCTGCAATGACTCACTGAAGTTAGGAAAAATAACCGGTTTTTTAGAGAGCTTGTTTGACGGTGGAAGATTTGAAACCCTCTGTCTCGAAGGGAAAATTTTTTCTTGCCGAAAGAAAAGATACGGGTCCCCTTATTTTAATCAAGGAACACCTCCTTAATTTTTCTAGAGAAATCTGAGACCGTGATGGTACGACCCTGCCAGAGTTGAAATGGAATCCCTCTCTTATTACCAGCCACTACAACTAAGTTGAAACATTTTTGAAAGCTACCTAGCTTTGAGACACCTCACCACCACCACCACGTGAGAGGGAGGGGGGGGGGTGTGTGTGTGTGTCAAAACTCCGCTGGTCTCCCATCGATCCAGGATTATCTTCTAAGGGAACAGAAGACATGGGCAGTGCATGGTTTATCGTGGCCCAGGTGGAGATCACTACGAACACAATCCCCCCTCTTTAAAAAAATTGAAATCTTTGAATATGTTTTAAATAGATAAAAACCTTTACACCATTATAAGCGCATAAGTTGTATATGAATTTTACTTGTAAAATCAGCTGATTGAACAGGAAATATACTCAACTTACATTTTATGAATAAGCATGCACGCGTATGTGTTAATTGTTATTTATTTAGTAGATTAGACAATTGCCATTACGTTTTGGAGAGGAGGTAAGCAGCGTTTCCGTAGCGACCAGCGCTATCAACCCAGCAGCGAGGTCAAGAGCATTGCACCTTCTCCCCCGTTCGCAGAGGACAAAACTCTCCTGAGCGAATATTTTACTATTACGAAAAACTGAGAAGTTAATTTTAGCAACTATAACAAAACAGCAACTGCTCTTCTGACAGTAGCCTACAATTAGAAACTCCCAGAAAAACTCGAGGGTGTTTAGCCATCGAAAATTAACTTACAGTACACGTGCCTGCACTCTTTTTCTTAAAATTGTTTCACAACAGTTTTCTACTCTTTCATAGTCTTTTCTTATGCGATGTTTTTTTTTTCTACTCTTTCATAGTCTTTTCTTATGCGATGTTTAATTATATACATAAACAAACAACTGCTGCTGCTGTCTTTCGCAACTCAACTTTGTTAGTGGAGCAGCAAGAATTTTCTTTATGTATTGGTTATCCCCCCCCCCGACAGTTTTATAGGCATGTCATCACTCTGGGAACTGACCCAATGCTCTCATTCCATCATTCGGGCAAAGAATATCTAACGCTTTGATTCGGGTAAGAGATAACGTACGTATTTCGCGCCTGAGATTTTTCCAAAATGGCGCCTTTAGAACACGGGAAATCGTAGGCTTTCAAACCGAATTCAAACGCGTCTAACTCGGAAACGGGCGTTTTTAGGTCCGTGAAAATTTACACAGATATTCTCCTGTTGATAATGAAACAGGGATTGAATTTTCAGAATTTTAAAAATGGCCTTTTTGAGAAAATCGTTGGCAAAGTTAAGAGATTTTTCAAAATCGGCTGTTTTTAACGCTGCCGAAACGCGGAAACTAGCAGTTTCACAGACACACAAAAAATTACAAATAAAGTGCACATTTGTATGTCTTTAACGAAAAAAACGAATATAGAAAAAACTTCATCCAAACCTGTTTAAAAAAAAACTTAAAAAATTCAATTTTTTAAAAATCACAAAGTTTACGATTTTTTTAAATTTTAATTATACGATGTGTAGCAAATATTAGCACTATATATTATTATATGTTATACACACAATGTAAAAAATACAAGAACACGATATCTTTTTTAACTCTGCTGCAATGACTAGCTGAAGTTAGGAAAAATAACCGTTTTCTAGAGAGCTTGTTTGACGGTGCAAGATTTGAAACCCTCTATCTCGAAGGGAAAATTTTTTCTTGCCGAAAGAAAAAATATGGGTCTCCTTATTTTAGTGAAGGAACACCCCTTAATTTTTCTAGAGAAATCTGAGACCATGATGGTACGACCCTGCCTGAGTTGAAATGGAACCCATCTATACAGCCTCAATGAAATGATGCACTAAATTTTTTACATGTACTGTAAATGTGTGAGGTTTTTCATTCACGGACCAGTGGACATTTTGGTGGACCTAGTGATTTTCAAATTCAAGTGGTCCCCTGTGCCTGTAGAAAATTTATTTTTAACACTAAATGATATCAATGGAGCTGATGAGCAGTGGTGTATCCTTTGTGAGGAAAAAGGACCATGTGGAAAGCTGATATATCGTCAACTGAGTACAGTTATGGTAGGCTTATTAGTTTTGCCACATAGCAAATGCACCTTGTGAGCGTGTTTTTAGTACAGTGCGGCAAAACAAAACTGACTTGTGGTTCCATGAAACAACTGTAGCTTACAAGCCATTTCAGTGTCAAAATCCAATGAGTGATCCATGTTTTCTCCAGAAGTATGATACATTTCTAAGAAAGGCTAAATCTGCAACAACCACAGCACTCTAAAAGTGAAACTTATTAACTAGGTTTGTTAATCTTATTTTATAGTTAAATACTAATTTTTCAAAATTTTTATTTATGTTAAGAGTATAACATAAATAAAAATTAAGATAACGAATGTGACGAAGCTGAAAAAATTTGTAAAAATTAATGCATGGTGTTCAAAAGTATTTATATTTTCAAAGTTACAGTATTCATCTTTTGTCTAAAATAGTGAAAGCTGTCATGCATTCATGATGGATAAAAGTGTCATCCAAGGGCATTAAAAAAAACTATAATAAAGAAATGGGAAGGGAAACAAAGATATCAGGAAATGAAAATTTTAGTATTGAAACACCACAGGTTTGCAAGGCTAACATTGACCAAAATTAAGATTTTATTTTATGGTTCTTTAAATTATTATTTTAAACACAGATAATACTAGTTTAGTTATTGTGGCATATGCAGATATTTTTACTGCATATTTATTAATATAATTATGTTTTGTTTTGTGGTAAATAGCGTTCGTGCAAAAGTTTTACTGATGTACATTTTCCAAAGTTGGTAAGTATGATGTTGTATTTGTCTTACTGCACTGGCTCTCTCCCTTCCCTAGGAACCAGTGGCCCTAAATTAGGGATGGGCGACTGCTTATAGCCCACTGAGGTGCTCACTGTGGTCGTTAAACCTCTAACCAAGAAGAAAGCTTGACACTTCCACATTTTTTTTGACAGATACCCCCCCCCTCTCTATTCCAACGCTGGAAAAACTGCTTGACAGTTAAGTCCAAAATGAATAAATAATGCTTTGAACAAAACTTTTGTAGATCTTTGTTAAAGAGAGCTAAATTGGCTACTGTACATTCACTAAATAAAGATAAAGATTAATTATGATTAAATAATGTATCAAAAATTAAGTACATATCTTGTATTAATTACATAGGTCTGCAACCAAAAAAACTGCACAGGTTTTTATACTGTTTCTTATAGATTTTTACTCACTGAAACCGGGAAAAATACTCAAAAAATTCCATCACGTCAGGTTTTCTTTCAAAACTCTTGTTGTAGTTTCATTTAGAGTGAAACTCCTGTTTAACTCAAAATCTGGTATCCTATTCTTGATTCTAAAAATCCTATGCAAAAGTGATTTCTTACTTTCATTTAATATGTATTAGAGTGAGACTCAAGAATAAATACAAAGAGAAAATGAGCGGAAGGAGGGGGGGGGGCAGTGGAAGGGTGGCAGGGCAAGGGTAGTGTTGGCGGTGTGAGGAAGCTCACGTTGATAATGTCCCAACCGGTTTAATTTGTTTATAGCGAAAAGGGAGGGATCTTACTGGCTGGGTTGAGCATGTTTATACACGTTCTCTATAGTATTAGGAATGAGTATAAACAAGCGTATTGTCAGATTTGATCATGTTTCAACATGCTAAATAAGTTCAGGATCTAGTTTGCTTTGGTTATGTTGTAGCTTATATAGATGACTACTGGATATTCGAGGCTAAAGTGCCTAGAGAATCCCTCTAAAGCATTAATTTTTATCTTTAAGAACGGGGAATAAAAAGAAACTTTTTGCTGTTTTCTTTTATTTATATGCAGCGCCATTTTGGAATTTTTTTTTTATCGAGCCAGAGGAAGAAGCAGGTGTTGCTGATTAACCCACCCAGCTACAGAGAGAGACGACCGGCAGACGCGCAGGTGTCAACATAACCTTGTTTGCTCTCGTGTTCACCTATGTTTTACGTGTTATTTCACTGGTCTTTTTGAAGGCAGCGAGGCTAGTTTCCATCTGCTTCACCACAGGAAAAGCGTTTGCTTCTAGATGTACGGAGAGTCAGTGTGTGTACTCAATGTGGTGTATACAAACAGCGAGGAGCCACACTCAGTTTACATTTGGCATTCAAACGTGACTGTGCTCGTGTTTTTAGTTATATATTATGGCTCCAAGATGTTGTGTTATTTCTCCCGACAACTTTTGTTTTATTTGTGGTGAATACACCGTTAAAATTCAACAAAGAAACATAAGGGATTTCGTGAAGAAAGTGTATTTTGCTTACTTCAAGTTGAAACTTGGGGATCAAGGCAAAGCTTGGGCTCCTCATAAGGTGTGCAGAAGGTGCGAGGAAGATCTCCGTTTGTGGTTTAAGGGTAAGAAACACTCATTTCATTTTGGCATTCCTATGATGTGGCGTGAACAGCAAAACCACACTACTGACTGCTATTTCTGTTCGGTAGATGTGAAAGGTTTCAATACAAGAAATAAAAAGAAAATATCTTACCCAAACCTAAATTCAGCTATTCGTCCAGTGCCTCATAGGTCTGCAATACCAGTTCCACACCCACCTTCCAGTTTGGATGATATCCTGAGTAATTCTCAGGACGGAAACACATTACCTCCCCAGGACGAATCTAGTTCAGATTTTTCTGTTGATGAGGGACCCCAACTTTTTTATCAGAGCGAGTTCAATGACCTGGTTAGAGATTTAGGCCTTTCAAAAGATGCTGCCGAATTGCTGGGATCAAGATTAAAAAATAAAAACCTGCTGTCACCCGGAACCTCATTTTCGTGGTACAGGCACCGAGAGAGAGAGAATTCACTACATTTTTCTCCAAAGAGGGAAATCTCTTTTTTGTAGTGATGTTCAAGGGCTAATGAAGTGTTTTGAAATAGAATATGATTCATCTGAGTGGCACCTATTCATTGATTCCTCAAAAACAAGCTTCAAAGCAGTCTTGCTGCATAATGGGAATAAATTTGCATCACTTCCTGCATAATGGGAATAAATTTGCATCACTTCCTGTAGGACACTTGGTGCATTTGGAGGAAAACTATAACGATGTGGCAATGATTCTTAAGAAAATAAAATATCAAGAACATCACTGGATGCTTTATGGAGACTTCAAAATACTAACTGTGTTGTTGGGCCAGCAGGCAGGTTATACGAAATATCCCTGCTTCCATTGCTTGTGGGACAGTCTAGCCAGAGATCTCCATTGGACAAAAACTGACTGGCCACTTCAAGACGCCTTAATCCCCGCCGAAAATAACGTCATTAATACAACCTTGGTTCCTCCTGAAAAGGTTTTATTACCACCTCTTCATATTAAATTGGTGCTTATGAAGCAGTTTGCAAAATCACTGCCAAAAGACGGGGAATGTTTCAGATATCTGTGTTCCAAGTTCCCAAAACTGTCTGAAGCCAAGTTGAAAGAGGAAGTTTTTACTGGCCCCGACATACGAAAACTGTTATCCGATCCCCTCTTTTCAGAAACAATGGGAGAAAAAGAAGCGTGGGACTATTTCACAGACGTAGTGCACTCGTTTTTGGGTAATACTAAAGACCCTCACTACAAAACCATTGTACAACGCATGTTGGCTGCGTATAAAGCTCAAGGATGCAAGATGAGCTTAAAAGTTCATTTCTTACACTCCCCTGTTGACTTTTTTCCCAAAAACTTCATAGCCCTCGGTGAAGAGCAGGGTGAAAGATTTCACCAGGATGATATACTATTAAAAATCACCAATCACTTACCCTAAAGATCATGGTAATTTCCATCCACAACACACTTCAAGCACGTCAATTATCGTAATGTTGTTGGCCTTCAAAGTTTTACAGACATCTTGCTTACGATTCCTTCTTCCGGGGATGAAACATCGTATTTTTATTTTTTTTTTATTTGCTAGACAAACAACGCTGGTTTTTTTTTTTTTTTTTTTTTTTTTTTTAGCCACATGAGATGTAACCATAGCTCGTCAATTCCATAAAAACCACACAAGCATACTACTCATTCATACATTCCCAGGTGGTTAAACCTTTGTCAACTGTGAGTAACAAAATGCTCCATCTGTTTCAAAACCCGTGCTACTCCTACTGCAAGTGTCACACTCATTCAGCCCCTCACACACAATCCTCTAGCGCTTTAAACAGGCTACTGTCGTCCTCAGGAGGCAGGTGTGTCTCTCCCGCCCACCACAGCTCAAGTGAGCAGAGCCATCGAGGCACGGGCTCCAGTCGCAATCTCTGAATCTTTGTGTCTCCGGCGCCATCTGTTGTCATTGCTGCTCTCTTTTCTTTTTTCTTTCTAAGCTGTTGTTCAATTTTTATTAAGGCCTTCCATTGTTCGTTTAAGTTGCTGGGCTCATTAATGAGCCTAGCAACTTAATTAGCGACTAGCAACTTAATGAGCCTAGCAACTCATTTAATGAGCCTAGGAACTTAAACGAACAATGGAAGGCCTTAATAAAAATTGAACAACAGCTTAGAAAGAAAAAAGAAAAGAGAGCAGCAATGGCAACAGATGGCGCCAGAAACAGAACAGACTACAGATACAATAGTTTTAACAGAAATCGTAAGTTTTTTTCTCACTTTGTTGTGTGTTATTGTTACATATTATTTTTATACAATAAATGTTTGTATTTCTTTCTGATGTTAGACTCGGATTGTCTACTGGTCATGAAAAAAGGCAAAAGTTTTGCTTTAGAGTCCTGAATTTTCTTCCGTTTTTAATAATTGTTCATTTTCTGGTGGCAATCTAAGTAATTCTCCATGCACACTGATCACATAAGACGTAAATGTAGTTTCCACCTAATGATCCGAGTATTAAAAAAAAAAAGAAAAAAGCACTTTGTACTCCCTCACTAAGAAAACTGTTAAAGCAAAATACCTTTTAGTATAGAATTATATGCACAAAATTTTGAGATTAATTTAGCAATTTAAGTTATGCTGCTTATGAAATTATGACATTTTATTTCTAGATACATCGTCTACTTTTTCATATATTTGAATACTTTTGGCTATTAAAATTTTTAACATCGTTTTCTCCTTGTCATATTTCTATTTGTGGGTGCGTTTCTGGCAGCAATCTTCACTGGCATTTTCAACAATTGTTTGTTTAGCATTTGGGGTTTTTTTTTGTACATGGTTTAATTAGTTGAGTTTTGAAGTTAGGTTTTTTACCTGTTATGCAGTAATTACATGGTTTTATTATTTGCTTTTGCATTGTTGGAAAACCAAGGTCTGAATCAAAATATTTTGGTTAAGACAGCACTACGTATGCGCCCAAGCAGTGACCCTAGATAGTGTCTTGTGCTTTCCAACTGGAGGTTGAAGAACCATTTATTCTTTGCCTTTGGCCGTCTGTCTTTCTGCCCACATGGGAGAACCCACCTGTCTTTGAGACTGCAGGAAGGTATTCATTCCATCAAGGTGGCTTTTGATATGTTGCAAGGTCAGACGTTGGTGCAAGTCACTTTTCTCACTATTTGTCACCTTTTTTAAAATTTGTCACTTTTTGTTACCTTTTTTAAAATTTTGTCACGTTCTCTCCTTTTTCTTAAGTGTGCCCATATTTTTTTTCAATTTAGCTATAGTTTTGTGTTTTTTTTTTTTATATCTAGAAGATTTTTTTGTCAGATGAAAAAGAAATCCTGAAACAAAAATTGTTTTGTTAAACGCCCATTCCTGTCGAACACACGTGGGGTGGGGTCACAAGTTGTAAACGCGACTCACCGCAGCAGCAAGAGCGAGCTTTGTAACGAAGCAAGGCGGAGCTCTGGCAAGAGGCAGTGACGCACACACTGCACCTATCCCCGTAACCCCGCCCGCAGCAGCCAGCGGGTTCTCTCAAGGATTTTTTTCAAGTGGGATAAAAATGACCAAAGTTTATCTCTGTGGATTTTTCATGAAAATCTCTGAAATTTTTATCAGCTCCATAAATCGCTAATAGGAATGAGCCCTGCAAATGTCGCATAAATCAATTCAAAATTTTTTAAACGGGCCATAATTTTTTTTATTTGCTTTTTATCATGTGGCTTGGATATCCAGAATTCATAATCTGCATTTTACGGCTAATTTAAAAACGTTTTTGCCAATTCACTTGAAATTTTTAAGGTCGTTATCTCCTAGCCAATTATATAGTATATGTACAAATTTCAGCCAGTTACGTGAATAATTCGGAAAAAAAGTTTTCTTAATTTTTTTAGCACGCCTTTTTGTAAAAAAAGATCGTGCTTAGTTATCGGTTTGTCCGTCCGTCTGTAGGCACGCTCTGCAACTATTAGTCCGATTTGGAAATTTTTTTTTGCATTGGAAAGCTTGAAATACACAAATGATCGTTCATTTTTTTTTACGATGTACAATTTCGCCGCTAGAGGGCGTAAATGCAGATGTCAAATTCAAAAATACATTTTATTCCACATATTTGCTTCTAAACATCCGATTGAAAAAATTCCCTCATCTTTCGATTCCATTTATGTTGAAGAGTATTTTAGGAATAGTTGCTTTTTCAAATTACGCATAGATTTTCCACTAGGGGCGTAAAAGTAAATTACGTTTTTCCTGATATCTTTTCTTCTACAACTCCAATTTGAAAAATGTTTTCTTTAGCGGATACAGCTCCTGATGAAAAATCTTTTGCATATAATTTCTAATTTTTAGTAAAGAATACTTTGGCCACCAGGGGGCATAAGTGTTAATTTTTGCTTCTGTTGTATTTTATTTGCCATAAAATCTGAGCTTCTAAAATCTCGATTGTAAAAATTCTTTCGAGGACCGATGCCACTTATCGATAAACCTTTTCGGGGTATTTTCTTAAAATATTCCATGGTTTCTCCGCCAGGGTGTGTAGACGTATATCTTATTTTTGTCAATATCTCAGCTTCTAATGGTCCGATTTGAAAAATTCTTTTTTTATTAGATAGTTTCTGGTGTGACATGTTTTTCATATAATTTCAAAATTTTCAAGTAATCATAGACTTTTCCCTAAAGGGCATAAAGGTAAATTGTGTTACCCTTATATCTCTTCTTCTAAATCTCCAATTTGAAAATTTCTTTTTTGCAGCAGATGCAGCTCCTAATGGGAAATCCTTTGCACATAATTTATAATTTTTGTAAACAAATGGTTTGGCCATCAGGGGGCGTAAGTCTTAATTTCTGCTTCTGATGTATTTCCAGCAAAATATGAGCTTCTAAAATCTCGATTGATAAAAAAGTCATTTGTGGGCCGATACTACTCATGTTGACAAACTTTTCAGGAACATTTTCTTCTTAAAATAATGCATAGTTTCTACGCCAGGGGGCGTCGATGTATGTTTTATTTTTGTCAACATCTCTACTTCTAGGAGTCCGATTTCAAAAATTTCTTCTTTGTTGGGTGTCCCATGTGCAATGTTTTTCCTATAAATTCAGAATTTTCAAGTAAATCATAGACTTTCCGCTAAGGGGCGGGTGCAAAGGTAAATTGTGTTTTTTTGTGTTATTTCTGCTTCTAAACAGATTCGAAAAATTCTTTCTGTATTGCATACAACACCTGATGGAAAATATTTTTCATATAATTTCTAATGTTTGATAAAGAATGGTTTGGCCACCAGGCAGCATAAGTGTTAATTTCTGCTTCTGATGTATTTGCAGCAAAATCTGGGCTCCTAGAAACTCGACTAAAAAAAAAAAAAATTTTTTTTTTTTCTTGGACTGATTCCGCTCATATGAAAAAACCTTTTGCGAATTCTTTCTTCATAAAATAATGCATGGTTTTCCCACCAGGTGGCGTAAAGTCACATCTTATTTTTATCGATAACTCGTTTTCTAAGAGTCTGATTTGAAAAAAATTCTTTCTGTGTTGGAGAGTGTTTCCGGTGCAAAATGTTTCTCATATAAATTCATGTTTTTCTTTTTGCACAAGTCTGCAACCAGAGGGGCGGGATGAAAGCTCACGATTCCGTTTACAGCAATATCTGAGGGATTAAAAACCCGATTAGAAAACTTCTTTCTTCCGTCAGATACCATTGGTTTCCATATCAGTTCCATTGACTTTTCATTAAGACAAATTTAATTTGCGTCAGAATGGATTAAAAAGACGTGCTAATTACACCCGAATATTCGGTGTCATCTTTCTTGTTTTATCTAGTCCTGCCATGGGGAAAACTAAAAGTGAGGAGGCGCTGTTGCTGGGAGCCAAGGAAGGAAGAAAGCTGGCAGTCTTTTCATGCTCTAGTTTTGATTGGTAGCTAGGCATTTTGTGTGTGCCTTTATTAGCACGTGGTTTGTAAAAAAGATCGTGCTTATGTTATCGGTTTGCCCGTCCATATATCTGCAACCAATTGCCCAATTTCAAAAATTCTTTTTGCATTGGGAAGCTTGAAATGTGGGAATGAAGATCCTTTATTTTGTCCCCCCTCCCCACCAATCACAATTTTGTCCCCAGAAAGCGTAAATGCTGATAATGCCAAATTCAAAATACATTTTATTCCATATATTTGCTTTTAAACAGCCAATTGAAAAAAATTCTTTTACGTTTTGATTCTATTTATGTCAATGACTATTTTAGGTATGGCCACTTCTTTAAGTTACGCATAGATTCTCCGCTAGGGGGCGTAAAAGTAAATTGCGTTTCTCCCGATATCTCTGCTTCTAAAACTCCGATTTGAGAAATTCTTTCTGTAGCGGATGCAGCTCCTGATGGAAAATATTTTTCATGTAATTTTTAATTTTTGGTACTAAATGGTTTGGCCACCAATGGGCGTAAGTGTTAATTTCTGCTTCTGATATGTTTGCAGCCTAATCAGGGCTTCTAAAATCTCGATTGAAAAAATTCTTTTGTGCACCGATACTACTCACGTCGATAAATCCCTTTTCAGAATATTTTCTTCTTAAAATATTACATGGTTTCTCCGCCAGGGGGCGTAAATGCATATCTTATTTTTGTCAATATCTCTACTTCTAATAGTCCGATTTGAAAAAATTCTTCTTTGTTGGATAGAGTTTCCTGCGCGACACGATTTTCATAAAATTTCAAAATTTTCAAGTAATTCATTGGCTGTCCGATAGGGGGAGTAAAGGTAAATTGCGCTTTGCCTGATATCTCTGCTTCTAAAACTCTGATTTGAAAAATTCTTTTTGCACCAGATAGAGGTCCTGGTGAAAAATGTTTTGATTGTAATTTCTAATTTTTTTATTTTATAAAATATGGTTTGTCCACCAGGGGCGTAAGAGTTAATTTCTGCTTCATAGGTATTTGCAGAAAAATCTGAGCTTCTAAAAGCTCCATTGAAATTTTTTTTCGTGGACCGATACAGCTCATGTTGATAAACATTTGAGAATATTTTTTTCGTAAAACAGCGGAAAGATGGACAGTCAAAAGCATGTAACGATGCTGGCAAAAAATGAAGATCTTAAAGAAGTCTTAATTTTTTCTCAGTGCCATCCATATTTTTACTTGCAGTTAACATTTTATAATTATGAGTGTTGTACCAAAAGTAATGCAAAAGTGGGCATAACTTTTTTATTCACTGACAGAGGTCGTTCAGTTGCACATGTTGGTAGAGTAACTGTTCCTCTATAGTAACCATTTTTCTTCATTGCAGGTAAATAATGCATTCCAAGCAGAAGCAACATGCTGTCATTGAGTCCTTGACGAAGGAAAGAAGGGTGCACTCTGTCCGACATCCACGGAAGGCTACAGAATGTTTACAGAGAATACACTATTGACAAGAGCACTGTGCACAGATGGATAAGGAAACCAGCATTGACGACAAGCCACGCAGTGGGAGACCATCTGTGACCAGTGACACGAATAGTCAGTGAGTGGAATTGATTCGCGCAGAGAAATGAATCACAATCTGTGAGCTTGTTACACAACTGGACTGTGGTCACAATGCCATACAGAAGATGGTGGAAGACTTAGGGTTATTGGAAAGTGTGTGCAAAGTTGGTACCTCGGCAGTTGACACCCGATTTGAAGGAGAGAAAAGGGTGGAAGTCTGCTCTGATTTGCTGGAAGTGTTTGAAGCCAATGAAGAGAAGTTTTTTTTCCGATCTGGTGACAGGGAATGTAACATGGGTGTATCTTTATGATCCGGAATATTGGAATAAAGAATCAATCCATGGAATGGTGTCGCACCTCTTCACCACAGCGTAAGAAGTTCAAGAGCCAGCAATCAGCTCAGAAAGTCATGGTGACTGTTTTTTGGGATGACAGGGGTGTCATTCTTGATTTTCTGGAATGTGGCCGCACCGTGACTAACAAGCGGTACATTGAAACACTCAAGAAGCTTAGAGAAGCCATAAAAAGGAAGAGAACGAACAAGAATCTGAAAAGGATCCACATTCACCATGACAATGCGAGACCACATACATCTTTGGGAACAAATCAGGTGATCAGCAAATTAGCTGGGCAGTGGTCCCCCATCCACTGTACAGCCACGCTGTGGCATCATCCAACTTCCACCTGCTCAGTCCAATGAAGAACAGTCTCCAGGGACAACGATTTGATGGCACAGATGAGATGAAAGTGGCTGTGAAGAAGTGGGTACAACAGTCCACACCTGAATTTTTTTCAAAGAGGATTCGAGAGTTGGGTTCAATGATGATGCAAATGCATCACTTGTGATGGAGACTATGTTGAGTTACTCTACCAAACATGTGCAAATTGAACGTTAATAAAAAAGTTATGTCCACTCAGTTAATAAAAAAGTTATGTGCACTCAGTTAATAAAAAAGTTATGTCCCCTTTTGCATTACTTTCGGCACAACCCTCATATTATTTTAACTTTTATGCGAACTAGTGGAATTTTATTTTTTTTTTTTTTTCACTATCTGCTTTATTTTTGGTGGAAGTGCAGAAATTTGAATTGCCCCCCCCCCTAAAAGTTTGGCGAACACAATCTTATATAAAATATTTAGGGAAAGTTCTGATGTTTGTGTTGAAACCCAACCGGGCACGGTTATTGCACATGGTAGTGTTGGATGAGGAGGGTCTGGGTGTGTCCAGGGCAGACTTCAATGGGAACTATCCCCTCCCCCCTATTCATGTAAGGATGTCGAAGGAAAACATTGGAAAACCAGTGGAAAGGGTAGTCAGCAACCGGAATCAAACCCATCATCTCCTATTCCAAACTGGTCCTTGAAAAATAAATCGCCAAAACGTTGCTTACCACGTGACCTGGGGTGGTCAGCGAAGTTGTGGAATTTCTTTCTTCACGTGAATCGGCATCATTTTAAATATAAGCTGAAAAAACAAAATTTCTGTTGAAAAATGCAGGAATAGTAAGCAAATCTGATGGTCTTTTTTTCAGCATTTTTTTTGTTTGTTTTTGTTTTAATTTTCTTTTCTGAGTTGAGATTCCTGGGGGGGGGTGCTAAATCCTGAAGAGCTCACTAATTTTCTTTTTTGTTTTCAGCTAAATCTTTTCAAGGTTAATTAAGAGTGCGAAACTGCAAATTTTGTTGCGTTCATGTTTTCCGGTAATGTTTTTAATTTTTAGCATCATCATCGGAGTGTTCAAAATATTGCATAAATAGCAGTAAAATCCTCCTTTTTTTTTATTAGGATTTTAAACTTCAAAAAATAAATGAGTAAAGAAATTGTGGATTTGTGTTTGTATTTTCAGAATTGTAGGAGTTCAGGGTGTCTACTAGTAATGAAAAAGGCACAAATTCAGAAAAGAGTAATAAAAGTCAAGAAAAAGTCACAACTTTTGCTTTGGGGTCATTAATTTCTTTTTATATTTAGTGATTGTTTATTGTCTGGTGACAATCTGAGTAATTCTCCATGCACCAACCACATAAGACATAAATGTGGTTTCCATATAATGGTACAAGAGTTTAAAAAAGGGGGTACTTGTGCTCTCCTCCACAAAGAACTGTTAGAGCAAAAAATGTTTTAGCATAGAAATATATGTGTAAATGTTGTTTGCAAAATGTTATGGTCAATTTAGCAATTTAAATTATACTGCTTATAGAGTCATTGTCATTTTCAAATATAAATGTTGAAGAAAGGTGTGTAATGAAATTGTTTAGCACAATGCTGAGTATTTCAGCTTACTTCAGGCGTAGTCAAAGTTTGATGAGTCAGATTTTTGTTACTAGCAGAAGGGCAGGGGTGTACTTTTTCCGTAGAAAAAATGGGAAGCAGTGTCTCTCCCATCTTTAATATATGTACACATACCCACACATGCTTGCATACTTGGACACATGCGCACACACACACCCACACGACATTTAAAAACAGTCATGAAAATTGTTAATTAGTCATGAAATTGAATTTTTCAAATTTGGTAGACACCCTGGAGTTTTATGCTTTCCTAAATCTACATTTCTTGCTAATTGCAATTACAAAATCAAATTTCCTGTCATAGACTCTGTTAACTCATTATGGATTTCACTTAAAAGCACCCTGTACATTAAGAGCCTTTATAAAATGTAGGGAAGGAAATATGCTTCCCAATTTTACTCATACTTTTATGAGGCAGCAAAGTTGAAAATGATTGAAACTTCATAATGTTGACATTAAAAAGCATGTCAATTTCGCTAACCCAACAACCAAATATAGAGAAACCACCAGCACATCAGTCCCAGATTACTCGCAGATGTGGTAACTGAGGATATTAAACTTATTGCCATTTAAATACATCATTAATTTAATATTAGCTTAAAAATTACAGCAGATTTGTGTTAAACAGTATAGTTTGAATTTATCTGGCACAATTTTGATTTATAACCAAAATCTGCAGAATTGCATTTTTTATTGCTATGTTGCTCGTGCTTCCATTTTTGATTGCATTGATGTTTGAAATAGGCATCTAACCAGTTTCAGACTGTAAAACACATCTGCTAACAAATTAAAGGTTTGATGAAATGTGTGTGTATGAGTAGTTTACAAGTAAAAATTCATTTAAATCTAACTAAAACAGGCAAATTTGTTGAAACATCGTTGAAAATTGAATTTGTTAATATGATTGTAAGAAAATGCAGGCAGTGAAGAGTTAAAAATGCAAAGGGTTACTGTACTTTTTTTAAACATTCATTCATTCTTTATTATTAGTCTTTCATTATATGTATAAACCTATGGTAGTTTGTATATGTAATCATTTCTGGAGCATACTTATTTTGCAAGTGCGGTATATAAATCGTGAAATGCCATCATGCTGATAAAATAAATTACTGTTTGTGAAAATTGCAACACCACGAAGGAATGATGGTAATCACATGAAACTTACAGGATATGCAGAGCAGGGTAGGACATGCAAATGATTAGAAATGCAGAGTCATTGCACATGTCTTGGCCCAGCAAGCGCCGCCTGAACATTCGAGTGAGGGATATAAAGAGAGGGCTGTTTAGGATACACACCAGTAGTGCATCAAGGACAGCAAGTTGTGAAAGTGTCTCCAGGATTCAATAACGCTTTGGCGACGACGAAGGGCGCAATATCACCATACGACAGTTTGAACAGGGATGAATGATTGGTCTGCGTGAAGGTGTGGCATTGTCTGCCTCCACAGTTCGACGCGTCTGTTGCACAGAGGACTGGTTGCATCCATCCCTTTGCTGCAGATTCTTTTGACCCTAAACCATAGACGCTTCAGGCTGCAATGGGGTTTTCAATGCAGTCAATGGCGTGCTAATTGACATGTCGTGTTTTCGGATGAGTCCCGATTCAGCTTGGACTACCATGATGGCCTCATGCGCATTAGACGGTATTGTGGTGAGCGCCTTCTTTCAGCATGCATTGTTGGATGTCATAAACGCTGAACGCCAAGTGTGATGGTGTGGGGTGCCATTGGGTAACTAACATTCGCAATCTCGGCTGCTATGACTTTAGGGCAATATCACCAGCGACCACTACATCAGTGAAGTTGTACAGGTAGAAGTCATACCCTTCCTTCATAGCACTCCAGATGCTATATTCCAGCAGGACAATGCCTGACCTCTTGTTGCCAGGATGTTTCAAGCCCTCTTCGCAGCACAGCAGATGCCACTTCTTTCTTGGCCTGCACATTCACCAGACATGTTGCCTATTGAACATGTCTGTCACTTCTCTTTTCTCGTATTACAACGTTGCCCTTTTTAAAATTCGTGGTGTTATTGCTTAGAATACGGTGGGTCACCGTTTGCCTTTCATCTCTTGTATTGTTTTGTTCTGATGCCCTATCAACTAATACAAAGGTCGCATGTACGATCAGATGCATGCTGCAGACTTAAGCATCTTGTTTCTCCAAGGGGTCGTGCAGCAGGAAAATCGGAGCCCAAATGAGAAAAATAAGGGGTTAGTGTATGCAAATGAGCTGACACCAATGGCTATCTCCCAAACTAAGAGAGATACAGAAATCTAATACCACTTATGCGAATTTTGCATTTAGGTTTTTTACCTATTATGCAGTAATTACATGGTTTTATTATTTAAGTTTAGAAGTATTTGCACACTTTCTTTGTTCGTCATGTATATTTGCTTTTTAAAAGGAGTATACGACCAGCTAAACAATGTTTTGGGGTATTATTGTTGTTTAATTTTATTTATTAAATATGAACATATTAGATTTACCAGATTTGTTCTTGACGTATGTACTCTTATGGTCACCTTGTTCCGTTCGGCGTTACATCGTCGTTAGATTCGATACATTGTTGTATTCCAAACACGTCTTTTGTTATATCCTTCTTGTAGCCTTTAGGTGATCACATATTTTAGACTTCTAAAGTTGAAATCTAATCCTTTCCTCTGTTTTGCCGAACATATCCATTTGTTGTCAGAAACCTCTTTGGAGATTCGGAATTTCGAACAGGTCCAGCACTCGTCTTCCAAATAATAACGAAAGTTCGTTAATTTAGCTGTACTCACAATAATAGTTGTTTCATAATGTATTATATTTGCAGATATATTGCTGACTTTTTATATATTTGAATACTTTTGATGATTAAAAATGTTTACATCACTTTCTCCCAGTCGTATTTTCGTTTTTGTATGCATTTCGCGCAGCAGTCTTCGCTGGCATTTTCAACAATTGTTTGATTTGCATTTTGCTTTTTTTTTTTTTTACCTGTTGTGCAGTAATTACATGGTTTTATTATTTGAGTTTTGAAGAAACAATTGTGCCCTTTTCGGGAAATACTATACCCTCCTCACAAGGCGTGATATTATTTATTACTTAGAATAAAGTAATAACACCGCCGCCCCAGTGCGCGCGGTGGTCGAAGTGATGGCCTCTGACCATTCGTCCGAAAGGGGTCCGGGTTCGAATCCCGGTGAGGCATGGATGTTGTTTTTGTCTTATGGCACTGGCTCTCTCCCTTTCCTGGAACCAGTGACCCTAAATTAGGGACGGGCAACTGCTTATAGCCCATTGAGTTGCTCACAGTGGTTGTTAAACCTCCAATAAAAAAAAAAAAAGTAATAACACCACTCGTGTTTTCCAAAAATGACAGTTGATGATGAAGCAAATTTTTTCTGTGCATGTCTTTTTTTTTTTTTTTTTGTAGTCATGTACTTTGTGATCTGTATCGTTGAATATTTTAATCCTTAAATCTTTGTGTTTCAGTTTGAAACTGGAGGCAAAAAAGATGCCCAACGACAGACAACAGAACAGGCTACAGACGAAACAGTAGTTTTAACAGAAATCGTAAGTTTTTTTCTCACTTTGTTGTGTGTTATTGTTACATATTATTTTTATACAACAAATGATTTCTTCCTGATGTTAAGACTCTAGGTTGTCTACTGATCATGAAAAAAGGCAGAAGTTTTGCTTTAGAGTCCTGAATTTTCTTCCATTTTTAATAATTGTTCATTTTCTGGTGGCAATCTAAGTAATTCTCCATGCACAATGATCACATAAGACGTAAATGTGGTTTCCACCTAATGATCCGAGTATTAAAAAAAAAAAAAAAAAAAAAAAAAGCACTTTGCACTCCACTAAGAAAACTGTTAAAGCAAAATACCTTTTAGTATAGAATTATATGCACAAAATTTTGAGATTAATTTAGCAATTTAAGTTATGCTGCTTATGAAATTATGACATTTTATTTCTAGATACATCGTCTACTTTTTCATATATTTGAATACTTTTGGCTATTAAAATTTTTAACATCGTTTTCTCCTTGTCATATTTCTATTTGTGGGTGCGTTTCTGGCAGCAATCTTCACTAGCATTTTCAACAATTGTTTGTTTAGCATTTGGGTTTTTTTGTACATGGTTTAATTAGTTGAGTTTTGAAGTTAGGTTTTTTACCTGTTATGCAGTAATTACATGGTTTTATTATTTGCTTTTGCATTGTTGGAAACCAAGGTCTGAATCAAAATATTTTGGTTAAGACAGCACTACGTATGTGCCCAAGCAGCGACCCTAGATAGTGTCTTATGCTTTCCAACTGGAGGTTGAAAAACCATTTATTCTCTGCCTTTGGCCATCTGTCTTTCTGCCCATATGGGAGAACCACCTGTCTTTGAGACTGCAGCAAGGTATTTCATCAAGGTGGCTTTTGATATGCTGCAAGGTGCTTAATAATCAGTGCATTGTATGATTATCCTTCCTTATTTTCTTCCATCTGACTTTGTGTGCTGTGTATGTAGGTCATTTATGTAAAAACAGTGCACACACTTTGCATTCAACATTAGCGTTCCCTGTGGGACTAAAATGTGAAAAGAATCGTATGTGGGAAGGGAAGTGTGTTGTTGCAGTGGCAGAGGGAGAAATGTCAGTTTAAACACCAGCAAGCAACCCAGGTCACTTTTGCATTTGTTAATGACAATTATAATATTTGTACTGTGAACTTTAATTTGAAATTAACTATATTTTCTGCTTGAGTGTATAGTCATCGAGACTAATACCATGCGCACACTAAATGTATTAGTATTTGTGCCATTTCGAGACCACTGAAAAAAATGCGTGGTCAACCACATTTTTGTATACACTGGGTCTGCTTTGAATAGCCATTTTTTTTTTTCTTCTCTCCCCTCCAAATTTCTATGACTGCTTACCATGCTTTGTATGTATCAGTAATATTTGTTTTATGTATATGTACACATTCTATGTACACATTCTGTTGATCTAAATTTGTGAATATACAGCTTCAATGAAATGATGCGCTAAATTTTTACATTTACTGTAAATGTGTGAGGTTTTCCATTCACGGACCAGTGGACATTTTGGTGGACCTAGTGTTTTTCAAATTCAAGTGACCCCTATGTCTGTAGAACATTTATTTCTAACACTAAATGATGTCAACAGAGCTGATGAGCAGTGTTGTATTCTTTTTGAGGAAAAAGGACCACGTGGAATGCTAATATATCGTCAACTGAGTACAGTTTTTGTAGGTGTGTTAGTTTGGCCACATAGCAATGCATCTTGTGAGCGTGTTTGTAGTACAGTGCTGCAAAATAAAAGTGACTTGTGGTTCAGTGAAACACTGTAGCTTGCAAGCCATTTCAGTGTCAAAATCTAATGAGTGATCCATGTTTTTCCCAGAAGTATGTTACATTTCTAAGAAAGGCCAAATCTGCAACAACCACAGCCCTCTCTAAAAAAGAAACTAATAAACTAGGTTTGTTAATCTTTGATACTTAAATAATATTTTTTTAAATATTTTTTTATTTATATTAAGAGATTTACTGAAAAAAATAAAGCTATATTATATAATTTTATTATTTATTAATTGTAAATATGTGTGCCTCTGAACAAACATCAATGTCCTAATTTTTGATTTTGAAAAGTTGGCAGTTCTGAGATGCTGATTTTCTTTTTATATCTCTACCTGTGCAAATTTTTGTTTTTCCTACCCAGTTGTTGTCTTGTCTTGCCCATTCACTGCCCTTCATATTATTTTGTGTCGCACCAATTTCTGTCTCGGTCTGATCAGGAACTTTTTGCTATGGGGGAGCAACATACAAATATAGTCCAACACCACCTAACATCAACCATAGTGCATTGGAGAAATTATCTTGTTTAGAGCGTAGGATAGAATTTGTGGTTAGGAAGAAAACTTGTGTTGCAAATCTGCTATGCAGTAATTTTGTTTTGAATGGCAATTTTTGGTAATGTTCTAATACAAGGAAGTTTGAAATCCACTAGGAGTTGCAGGGAAGTCTTGCTGCATCGATCATTGATAGAGCAAGCAGCTTTTCTCTCTGATGACTGTCTACTCTGGGACTCCTAACGGGCCCATCTGCAAATAGTGTATGTAACCTTACCCAGAAATTCATTGACAATGCGTGGTGTTTTTACTTGGAATAAGGTGGGTCACCTTTTGCCTTTGTTCCCTTGTATTGTTTTGTTCTGATGCCCTATTAACTAATACAAAGAAAGGTCTCGTGTACAATCAAATGCATGCTGCAGACTGAAGCATCTTGTTTCTCCTAGAGGTCGTGCAGCAGGAAAATGAGAGCCCAAATAAGAAAAATAAGGGGTTAGTGTATGCAAATGAGCTGACACCAGCTTTGTTCTTGATGTATGTACTCTTATGGTCACCTTGTTCCGTTCGGCGTTACATCGTCGTTAGATTCGATACATTGTTGTATTCCAAACACGTCTTTTGTTATATCCTTCTTGTAGCCTTTAGGTGATCACATATTTTAGACTTCTAAAGTTGAAATCTAATCCTTTCCTCTGTTTTGCTGAACATATCCATTTGTTGTCAGAAACCTCTTTGGAGATTCGGAATTTCGAACAGGTCCAGCACTCGTCTTCCAAATAATAACGAAAGTTTGTTAATTTAGCTGTACTCACAATAATAGTTGTTTCATAATGTATTATATTTGCAGATACATTGCTGACTTTTTATACATTTGAATGCTTTTGATGATTAAAAATGTTTACATCGCTTTCTCCCAGTCGTATTTTCGTTTTTGTATGCATTTCGCGCAGCAGTCTTCGCTGGCATTTTCAACAATTGTTTGATTTGCATTTTGCTTTTTTTTTTTTTTTTTTACCTGTTGTGCAGTAATTACATGGTTTTATTATTTGAGTTTTGAAGAAACAATTGTGCCCTTTTCGGGAAATACTATACCCTCCTCACAAGGCGTGATATTATTTATTACTTAGAATAAAGTAATAACACCGCCGCCCCAGTGCGCGCGGCGGTCTAAGTGATGGCCTCTGACCATTCGTCCGAAAGGGGTCCGGGTTCGAATCCCGGTAAGGCATAGATGTTGTTTTTGTCTTATGGCACTGGCTCTCTCCCTTTCCTGGAACCAGTGACCCTAAATTAGGGACGGGCAACTGCTTATAGCCCATTGAGTTGCTCACAGTGGTTGTTAAACCTCCAATAAAAAAAAAAAAAGTAATAACACCACTCGTGTTTTCCAAAAATGACAGTTGATGATGAAGCAAATTTTTTCTGTGCATGTCTTTTTTTTTTTTTTTTTTTTGTAGTCATGTACTTTGTGATCTGTATCGTTGAATATTTTAATCCTTAAATCTTTGTGTTTCAGTTTGAAACTGGAGGCAAAAAAGATGCCCAACGACAGACAACAGAACAGACTACAGACGAAACAGTAGTTTTAACAGAAATCGTAAGTTTTTTTCTCACTTTGTTGTGTGTTATTGTTACATATTATTTTTATACAATAAATGTTTGTATTTCTTCCTGATGTTAAGACTCTAGGTTGTCTACTGATCATGAAAAAAGGCAGAAGTTTTGCTTTAGAGTCCTGAATTTTCTTCCGTTTTTAATAATTGTTCATTTTCTGGTGGCAATCTAAGTAATTCTCCATGCACACTGATCACATAAGACGTAAATGTGGTTTCCACCTAATGATCCGAGTATTAAAAAAAAAAAAAAGAAAAAAGCACTTTGCACTCCCTCACTAAGAAAACTGTTAAAGCAAAATACCTTTTAGTATAGAATTATATGCACAAAATTTTGAGATTAATTTAGCAATTTAAGTTATGCTGCTTATGAAATTATGACATTTTATTTCTAGATACATCGTCTACTTTTTCATATATTTGAATACTTTTGGCTATTAAAATTTTTAACATCGTTTTCTCCTTGTCATATTTCTATTTGTGGGTGCGTTTCTGGCAGCAATCTTCACTGGCATTTTCAACAATTGTTTGTTTAGCATTTGGGTTTTTTTTTTGTACATGGTTTAATTAGTTGAGTTTTGAAGTTAGGTTTTTTACCTGTTATGCAGTAATTACATGGTTTTATTATTTGCTTTTGCATTGTTGGAAACCAAGGTCTGAATCAAAATATTTTGGTTAAGACAGCACTACGTATGCGCCCAAGCAGCGACCCTAGATAGTGTCTTATGCTTTCCAACTGGAGGTTGAAAAACCATTTATTCTCTGCTTTTGGCCATCTGTCTTTCTGCCCATATGGGAAAACCACCTGTCTTTGAGACTGCAGCAAGGTATTCCATCAAGGTGGCTTTTGATATGCTGCAAGGTGCTTAATAATCAGTGCATTGTATGATTATCCTTCCTTATTTTCTTCCATCTAACTTTGTGTGCTGTGTATGTAGGTCATTTATGTAAAAACAGTGCACACACTTTGCATTCAACATTAGCGTTCCCTGTGGGACTAAAATGTGAAAAGAATCGTATGTGGGAAGGGAAGTGTGTTGTTGCAGTGGCAGAGGGAGAAATGTCAGTTTAAACACCAGCAAGCAACCCAGGTCACTTTTGCATTTGTTAATGACAATTATAATATTTGTACTGTGAACTTTAATTTGAAATTAACTATATTTTCTGCTTGAGTGTATAGTCATTGAGACTAATACCATGCGCACACTAAATGTATTAGTATTTGTGCCATTTCGAGACCACTAAAAAAAAAATGCGTGGTCAACCACATTTTTGTATACACTGGGTCTGCTTTGAACAGCGATTTTTTTTTTTTTTTTTTTCTTCTCCTCCAAATTTCTATGACTCCTTACCATGCTGTGTATGTATCAGTAATATTTGTTTTATGTATATGTACACATTCTGTTGATCTAAATTTGTGAATATACAGCTTCAATGAAATGATGCGCTAAATTTTTTACATTTACTGTAAATGTGTGAGGTTTTCCATTCACGGACCAGTGGACATTTTGGTGGACCTAGTGTTTTTCAAATTCAAGTGGTCCCCTATGTCTGTAGAACATTTATTTCTAACACTAAATGATATCAACAGAGCTGATGAGCAGTGTTGTATTCTTTTTGAGGAAAAAGGACCACGTGGAATGCTAATATATCGTCAACTGAGTACAGTTATTGTAGGTGTGTTAGTTTGGCCACATAGCAATGCATCTTGTGAGCGTGTTTGTAGTACAGTGCTGCAAAATAAAAGTGACTTGTGGTTCAGTGAAACACTGTAGCTTACAAGCCATTTCAGTGTCAAAATCTAATGAGTGATCCATGTTTTTCCCAGAAGTATGTTACATTTCTAAGAAAGGCCAAATCTGCAACAACCCCAGCACTCTCTAAAAAGAAACTAATTAACTAGGTTTGTTAATCTTTGATACTTAAATAATATTTTTTAAATATTTTTTTATTTATATTAAGAGATTTACTGAAAAAAATAAAGCTATATTATATAATTTTATTATTTATTAATTGTAAATATGTGTGCCTCTGAACAAACATCAATGTCCTAATTTTTGATTTTGAAAAGTTGGCAGTTCTGAGATGCTGATTTTCTTTTTATATCTCTACCTGTGCAAATTTTTGTTTTTCCTACCCAGTTGTTGTCTTGTCTTGCCCATTCACTGCCCTTCAGATTATTTTGTGTCACACCAATTTCTGTCTCTGTCTGATCAGGAACTTTTTGCTATGGGGGAGCAACATACAAATATAGTCCAACACCACCTAACATCAACCATAGTGCATTGGAGAAATTATCTTGTTTAGAGCGTAGGATAGAATTTGTGGTTAGGAAGAAAACTTGTGTTGCAAATCTGCTATGCAGTAATTTTGTTTTGAATGGCAATTTTTGGTAATGTTCTAATACAAGGAAGTTTGAAATCCACTAGGAGTTGCAGGGAAGTCTTGTTGCATCGATCATTGATAGAGCAAGCAGCTTTTCTCTCTGATGACTGTCTACTCTGGGACTCCTAACGGGCCCATCTGCAAATAGTGTATGTAACCTTACCCAGAAATTCATTGACAATGCGTGGTGTTTTTGCTTGGAATAAGGTGGGTCACCTTTTGCCTTTGTTCCCTTGTATTGTTTTGTTCTGATGCCCTATTAACTAATACAAAGAAAGGTCTAGTGTACAATCAAATGCATGCTGCAGACTGAAGCATCTTGTTTCTCCTAGAGGTCGTGCAGCAGGAAAATGAGAGCCCAAATAAGAAAAATAAGGGGTTAGTGTATGCAAATGAGCTGACACCAAAGGCTATCTCCCAAACTAAGAGAGATACAGAAATCTAATACCACTTATGCGAATTTTGCATTTAGGTTTTTTACCTATTATGCAGAAATTACATGGTTTTATTATTTGAGTTTAGAAGTATGTGTACACTTTCTTTGTTCGTCATGTATATTTGCTTTTTAAAAGGAATATACAACCAGATAAACAATGTTTTGTGGTATTATTGTTGTTTAATTTTATTTATTAAATATGAACATATTAGATTTACCAGATTTGTTCTTGACGTATGTACTCTTATGGTCACCTTGTTCCGTTCGGCGTTACATCGTCGTTAGATTCGATACATTGTTGTATTCCAAACACGTCTTTTGTTATATCCTTCTTGTAGCCTTTAGGTGATCACATATTTTAGACTTCTAAAGTTGAAATCTAATCCTTTCCTCTGTTTTGCCGAACATATCCATTTGTTGTCAGAAACCACTTTGGAGATTCAGAATTTCGAACAGGTCCAGCACTCGTCTTCCAAATAATAACGAAAGTTCGTTAATTTAGCTGTACTCACAATAATAGTTGTTTCATAATGTATTATATTTGCAGATACATTGCTGACTTTTTATACATTTGAATACTTTTGATGATTAAAAATGTTGACATCGCTTTCTCCCAGTCGTATTTTCGTTTTTGTATGCATTTCGCGCAGCAGTCTTCGCTGGCATTTTCAACAATTGTTTGATTTGCATTTTGCTTTTTTTTTTTTTTTTACCTGTTGTGCAGTAATTACATGGTTTTATTATTTGAGTTTTGAAGAAACAATTGTGTCATTTTCGGGAAATACTATTCCCTCCTCACAAGGCGTGATATTATTTATTACTTAGAATAAAGTAATAACACCGCCGCCCCAGTGCGTGCGGTGGTCTAAGTGATGGCCTCTGACCATTCGTCCGAAAGGGGTCCGGGTTCGAATCCCGGTGAGGCATGGATGTGGTTTTTGTCTTATGGCACTGGCTCTCTCCCTTTCCTGGAACCAGTGACCCTAAATTAGGGACGGGCAACTGCTTATAGCCCATTGAGTTGCTCACAGTTGTTGTTAAACCTCCAATAAAAAAAAAGTAATAACACCTCTCGTGTTTTCCAAAAATGACAGTTGATGATGAAGCAAATTTTTTCTGTGCATGTCTTTTTTTTTTTTTGTAGTCATGTACTTTGTGATCTGTATCGTTGAATATTTTAATCCTTGAATCTTTGTGTTTCAGTTTGAAACTGGAGGCAAAAAAGATGCCCAACGACAGACAACAGAACAGGCTACAGACGAAACAGTAGTTTTAACAGAAATCGTAAGTTTTTTTCTCACTTTGTTGTGTGTTATTGTTACATATTATTTTTATACAATAAATGTTTGTATTTCTTCCTGATGTTAAGACTCTAGGTTGTCTACTGATCATGAAAAAAGGCAGAAGTTTTGCTTTAGAGTCCTGAATTTTCTTCCATTTTTAATAATTGTTCATTTTCTGGTGGCAATCTAAGTAATTCTCCATGCACACTGATCACATAAGACGTAAATGTGGTTTCCACCTAATGATCCGAGTATTAAAAAAAAAAAAAAAAAAAAAGCACTTTGCACTCCCTCACTAAGAAAACTGTTAAAGCAAAATACCTTTTTTAGTATAGAATTATATGCACAAAATTTTGAGATTAATTTAGCAATGCTTATGAAATTATGACATTTTATTTCTAGATACATCGTCTACTTTTTCATATATTTGAATACTTTTGGCTATTAAAATTTTTTACATCGTTTTCTCCTTGTCATATTTCTATTTGTGGGTGCGTTTCTGGCAGCAATCTTCACTGGCATTTTCAACAATTGTTTGTTTAGCATTTGAGGTTTTTTTTTTGTACATGGTTTAATTATTCGAGTTTTGAAGTTAGGTTTTTTACCTGTTATGCAGTAATTACATGGTTTTATTATTTGCTTTTGCATTGTTGGAAACCAAGGTCTGAATCAAAATATTTTGGTTAAGACAGCACTACGTATGCGCCCAAGCAGCGACCCTAGATAGTGTCTTATGCTTTCCAACTGGAGGTTGAAAAACCATTTATTCTCTGCTTTTGGCCATCTGTCTTTCTGCCCATATGGGAAAACCACCTGTCTTTGAGACTGCAGCAAGGTATTCCATCAAGGTGGCTTTTGATATGCTGCAAGGTGCTTAATAATCAGTGCATTGTATGATTATCCTTCCTTATTTTCTTCCATCTAACTTTGTGTGCTGTGTATGTAGGTCATTTATGTAAAAACAGTGCACACACTTTGCATTCAACATTAGCGTTCCCTGTGGGACTAAAATGTGAAAAGAATCGTATGTGGGAAGGGAAGTGTGTTGTTGCAGTGGCAGAGGGAGAAATGTCAGTTTAAACACCAGCAAGCAACCCAGGTCACTTTTGCATTTGTTAATGACAATTATAATATTTGTACTGTGAACTTTAATTTGAAATTAACTATATTTTCTGCTTGAGTGTATAGTCATAGAGACTAATACCATGCGCACACTAAATGTATTAGTATTTGTGCCATTTCGAGACCACTAAAAAAATGCGTGGTCAACCACATTTTTGTATACACTGGGTCTGCTTTGAACAGCGATTTTTTTTTTTTTTTTTCTTCTTCCCTCCAAATTTCTATGACTCCTTACCATGCTGTGTATGTATCAGTAATATTTGTTTTATGTATATGTACACATTCTGTTGATCTAAATTTGTGAATATACAGCTTCAATGAAATGATGCGCTAAATGTTTTACATTTACTGTAAATGTGTGAGGTTTTCCATTCACGGACCAGTGGACATTTTGGTGGACCTAGTGTTTTTCAAATTCAAGTGGTCCCCTATGTCTGTAGAACATTTATTTCTAACACTAAATGATATCAACAGAGCTGATGAGCAGTGTTGTATTCTTTTTGAGGAAAAAGGACCACGTGGAATGCTAATATATCGTCAACTGAGTACAGTTATTGTAGGTGTGTTAGTTTGGCCACATAGCAATGCATCTTGTGAGCGTGTTTGTAGTACAGTGCTGCAAAATAAAAGTGACTTGTGGTTCAGTGAAACACTGTAGCTTACAAGCCATTTCAGTGTCAAAATCTAATGAGTGATCCATGTTTTTCCCAGAAGTATGTTACATTTCTAAGAAAGGCCAAATCTGCAACAACCCCAGCGTCTCTAAAAAAGAAACTAATTAACTAGGTTTGTTAATCTTTGATACTTAAATAATAATTTTTTAAAAATATTTTTTATTTATATTAAGAGATTTACTGAAAAAAATAAAGCTATATTATATAATTTTATTATTTATTAATTGTAAATATGTGTGCCTCTGAACAAACATCAATGTCCTAATTTTTGATTTTGAATAGTTGGCAGTTCTGAGATGCTGATTTCTTTTTATATCTCTACCTGTGCAAATTTTTGTTTTTCCTACCCAGTTGTTGTCTTGTCTTGCCCATGGACTGCCCTTCAGATTATTTTGTGTCACACCAATTTCTGTCTCGGTCTGATCAGGAACTTTTTGCTATGGGGGAGCAACATACAAATATAGTCCAACACCACCTAACATCAACCATAGTGCATTGGAGAAATTATCTTGTTTAGAGCGTAGGATAGAATTTGTGGTTAGGAAGAAAACTTGTGTTGCAAATCTGCTATGCAGTAATTTTGTTTTGAATGGCAATTTTTGGTAATGTTCTAATACAAGGAAGTTTGAAATCCACTAGGAATTGCAGGGAAGTCTTGTTGCATCGATCATTGATAGAGCAAGCAGCTTTTCTCTCTGATGACTGTCTACTCTGGGACTCCTAACGGGCCCATCTGCAAATAGTGTATGTAACCTTACCCAGAAATTCATTGACAATGCGTGGTGTTTTTGCTTGAAATATGGTGGGTCACCTTTTGCCTTTGTTCCCTTGTATTGTTTTGTTCTGATGCCCTATTAACTAATACAAAGAAAGGTCTCGTGTACAATCAAATGCATGCTGCAGACTGAAGCATCTTGTTTCTCCTAGAGGTCGTGCAGCAGGAAAATGAGAGCCCAAATAAGAAAAATAAGGGGTTAGTGTATGCAAATGAGCTGAAACCAAAGGGTATCTCCCAAACTAAGAGAGATACAGAAATCTAATACCACTTATGCGAATTTTGCATTTAGGTTTTTTACCTATTATGCAGAAATTACATGGTTTTATTATTTGAGTTTAGAAGTATTTGTACACTTTCTTTGTTCGTCATGTATATTTGCTTTTTAAAAGGAGTATACGACCAGATAAACAATGTTTTGTGGTATTATTGTTGTTTAATTTTATTTATTAAATATGAACATATTAGATTTGCCAGATTTGTTCTTGACGTATGTACTCTTATGGTCACCTTGTTCCGTTCGGCGTTACATCGTCGTTAGATTCGATACATTGTTGCATTCCAAACACGTCTTTTGTTATATCCTTCTTGTAGCCTTTAGGTGATCACATATTTTAGACTTCTAAAGTTGAAATCTAATCCTTTCCTCTGTTTTGCTGAACATATCCATTTGTTGTCAGAAACTTCTTTGGAGATTCGGAATTTCGAACAGGTCCAGCACTCGTCTTCCAAATAATAACGAAAGTTAGTTAATTTAGCTGTACTCACAGTAATAGTTGTTTCATAATGTATTATATTTGCAGATACATTGCTGACTTTTTATACATTTGAATACTTTTGATGATTAAAAATGTTTACATCGCTTTCTCCCAGTCGTATTTTCGTTTTTGTATGCATTTCGCACAGCAGTCTTCGCTGGCATTTTCAACAATTGTTTGATTTGCATTTTGCTTTTTTTTTTTTTTTTACCTGTTGTGCAGTAATTACATGGTTTTATTATTTGAGTTTTGAAGAAACAATTGTGCCGTTTTCGGGAAATACTATACCCTCCTCACAATGCGTGATATTATTTATTACTTAGAATAAAGTAATAACACCGCCGGCCCAGTGCGCTCGGTGGTCTAAGTGATGGCCTCTGACCATTCGTCCGAAAGGGGTCCGGGTTCGAATCCCAGTGAGGCAGGGATGTTGTTTTTGTCTTTAGGCACTGGCTCTCTCCCTTTCCTGGAACCAGTGACCCTAAATTAGGGATGGGCAAATGCTTATAGCCCATTGAGTTGCTCACAGTGGTTGTTAAACTTCCAATAAAAAAAAAAGTAATAACACCACTCGTGTTTTCCAAAAATGACAGTTGATGATGAAGCAAATTTTTTCTGTGCATGTCTTTTTTTTTTTTTGTAGTCATGTACTTTGTGATCTGTATCGTTGAATATTTTAATCCATAAATCTTTGTGTTTCAGTTTGAAACTGGAGGCAAAAATGATGCCCAACAACAGACAACAGAACAGACTACAGATGATACAATAGTTTTTACAGAAATCGTAAGTTTTTTTCTCACTTTGTTGTGTGTTATTGTTACATATTCTTTTTATACAATAAATGTTTGTATTTCTTTCTGATGTTAAGACTCGGATAGTCTACTGGTCATGAAAAAAGCCAGAAGTTTTGCTTTAGAGTCCTGAATTTTCTTCCATTTTTAATAATTGTTCATTTTCTGGTGGCAATCTAAGTAATTCTCCATGCACACTGATCACATAAGACGTAAAAGTGGTTTCCACCTAATGATCCAAGTATTAAAAAAAAAAAAAAAAAAAGCACTTTGTACTCCCTCACTAAGAAAACTGTTAAAGCAAAATACCTTTTAGTATAGAATTATATGCACAAAATTTTGAGATTAATTTAGCAATTTAAGTTATGCTGCTTATGAAATTATGACATTTTATTTCTAGATACATCGTCTACTTTTTCATATATTTGAATACTTTTGGCTATTAAAATTTTTTACATCGTTTTCTCCTTGTCATATTTCTATTTGTGGGTGCGTTTCTGGCAGCAATCTTCACTGGCATTTGCAACAATTGTTTGTTTAGCATTTGGGTTTTTTTTGTACATGGTTTAATTAGTTGAGTTTTGAAGTTAGGTTTTTTACCTGTTATGCAGTAATTACATGGTTTTATTATTTGCTTTTGCATTGTTGGAAACCAAGGTCTGAATCAAAATATTTTGGTTAAGACAGCACTACGTATGCGCCCAAGCAGTGACCCTAGATAGTGTCTTATGCTTTCCAACTGGAGGTTGAAAAACCATTTATTCTCTGCGTTTGGCCATCTGTCTTTCTGCCCATATGGGAGAACCACCTGTCTTTGAGACTGCAGCAAGGTATTTCATCAAGGTGGCTTTTGATATGCTGCAAGGTGCTTAATAATCAGTGCATTGTATGATTATCCTTCCTTACTTTCTTCGATCTAACTTTGTGTGCTGTGCATGTAGGTCATTTATGTAAAATCAGTGCACACACTTTGCATTCAACATTAGCGTTCCCTGTGGGACTAAAATGTGAAAAGAATCGTGAATATTTGTGAGTATACAGCTTCAATGAAATGATGCAGTAAATTTTTTACATTTACTGTAAATGTGTGAGGTTTTCCATTCACGGACCTGTATCCCAAACTTAGATACAGAAATCTAATACCACTAATGCAAATTTTCAGGCGTGTTATTCTTCCGTTAATTAGCGTAATTCCGGGAATTCTACTTTTTAGGAAAAACTGAAGTTTTCTAAACTTGTCATTTGCGATCACAGGAAGTTTGTGATGGTATGTTTAAAAAAAAAATCGGGGTAAAAGAGAGAGAAATATTCTTTAAGTAGGTGGCAATATTTCAGTCCTAAGGCTTATCTTTCTGCTGCTGTGTGGCAGACCGGCCGCGCCGAGCTGCTGCAGCTCAGCCAACGAGATAGCTGCGGGAGATGTCACTTCAAACGTCCATCTCGGTTTGCTCGAAACCATTTGTTTTCACGGGGAACACTCTGCTGTGTCAGTTAATTTCCATCCTCTCCACTGCTATTTGTTGTACTTATTTTGCTGGGGGGAGGGGGGGTCAAAATTAGTTGAGAGAGATGTGGCTGGGAGCTCTGAGTCATCGTAGGCAGGTGCCAAGAGATCAACGAGAAAGAAAATTTCTGTTTACATGTGATTGGGCATTTATGTTACAAACCTTTTCTCTCACTCGCAGGCGAAAGTGTCGCAGGCATCCAGAGATGCCAACCATTTCGAATTTCCTCCCGGAATTACAGAATTACGTTGACTATAAAAAAAATTATGGAAATTCAGATTTTTGCTGATATTAAGAATGTTGTACTGGTTTTGGAATTAATCAATGTAAAAGCATCTGAACAAAGTTTGTGATGCAGCTCATTATTATTATTGTTATTATTATTATTATTTTTTTCTTCCCGAGCAGGAGGAATTTGATTTGTTTGTTTGAAAGCTAAGTGGAAAGAAAGCACCGTGCCGTGCCGGTATTATGTCAGTCTAAAGATTAAAATTGGTGATTTTTTTTCGATGGCCAGTGGGTGGACAAAATCTAATTGCCACTTTCCTTACGGCTATTTCGTGTTGTATACACATTTTATCACTGCACTGTATACTTTTCATTTATTTAGACATAGTTAAATTTAAAGTTAGTAGTTACAAGGGCCCACTGTCTATTGTCCAGTGCAATTAAATGAATAAATATAATAAAAGTTATATTTTTCTTCAATCATATCAACCAAATTTTCTAGACAGTTTCTATTGGAAAGATAATTTAATCATTTTTTTTTTTTGGTCTCTTGCTATGTTCACAAATAAAATCTCTCCACCATAAATTAATAGCTCTATTTCTGAAGTCATTCTTGCAAGAGCATTGTCTTGTCATCAAGAGCATTGCCCACAATGCTTGCATTCTCTTAACTTCTGCATTGCTTGGCATAACAGTTGGCAGTATTGAGTATTTCAACAATTTGTGCTATGACCTTCATGTGCCAAAAATTGCTTGTTTTTAGTTTCTCTAGCAGTTTTTGATGAGTTATCGATGGTAAAAAGTGTTCAGACATCCTGTTTCGAAGCTGCTTCCATCCTGCTAAATTTTTCTTTTCATTCCATTTATTTTTGGGTAGGTTCTTCTTGGTGTGATAATGAAAACTGGCTGTATAGCTTTCAAAAATGAATTTGATATCGTATATCAGAATCCTTTTGTGGTACCGCTGAGATTGGGAGAAATGTGATACCAACCTGGTCAATTTATTTAACAGACTCGCAATGATTCCTGACCACTAACAGAAAATATTCAGCAATTTCCTGGGCTGTTCAAATAAATATTACATTAAAAACATTGATAAACCTTCACAGGTGTGAATAAAATAGTCATGATGAAATAAGAACACTTGAATAGTATCCTGATTCCATCGGATTTTGTCCAGTTTTCGAACCCAGTGTCATGGTCCCCCCCCCCCAAGAAAACCTTCAATTTTGGTAGACTTTTAATGATTTGTCGTTTTTCCTGTTTGCCCACCACAGACCTTCCAAATACTATGGAATTCTCCATAGTCACAACAAAAATCGTTGATCGCTGCAGAGTACGCGAAACATCGAATATACTACGGAAATAAAAAATCTGGTTGTCAGGGTTTTTTTTTTCCCCTTCAGAAAATGTTGTTTTAGTAGAATTTTAATGATGTCATTTTTTCCTGTTTGCCCACCTCAGACCTTCCAAATGCTACGAATTCTCCATAGTCACTACGGAAATTGTCGATCGCTACGGAATACGGGAAACATCAGATATACTACGGAAATAAAAAGTCTCTATGAAATAATGGTGTTCAACATTTGTTCAAAGTTGATTTTCATGTTTTAAAAATTCTAACATTCATCAAACATTTTTGGGACTGTTTATTGGATGTTTTTAAGGTCGCAACATTTGTTCGGTATAATTTAGGCATCTTCATGCGGTTCGTCTCCTGAAAATGATTGTTTTAAGCACGGATGAAAATGTACCGTAGTTTTTTTAATTTCGAATTTTTCTTACCCCAAGATGTGCTTTCTTTTCACTTTCTGGTTACATTCTTATGTTATATTTTTTCTGATTATGTTTCTCGTTTTTAGTAGCTTCAGTAATAGTGAAAAAGGACAACTTCGTATTTTAAAAGTTTTTTCTAATGAAGTTCAGTTTTTGTTATATCTAACAGCCTGTTCTTCAAAACCAATTGATACTTGAAGCATTTTTTTTCTTTTCGGCTTTTTTAAAGCTAAAAATTTCAAAATCGGTACTTATTCCACCCATGATGAAATCTGCCGTTTCCGTGACCCGTAAAATGACTATCGCAGCAGAGTGATCAATACAGTACTGGTTTTTGATATTTAATTTTGCTGAAAAACTTGTGTTTACCCATTCCTTAGGAACATTTTACTGTATTAAGGGGTAGACAAGAATTTTTATTTTGTTTAAAGCGAACTTCACATGTTCAAAGGAAACGCGACTGTGTGAAATGAAAGACGGCGCGTGGTTGCAGAAAGTGAAGTCCCGATTTTCTACCTTTGATTTCTTTTTGTAAACAAAAGGGAAAATTCTTGCCCATTTCGTTTGATGATAACATACATGAGATTCTTCTGCGAATTCGCGGAATTCCGCTTTTTTTCGGCATCATTTTGGTCATTCTTCGAGGTCATTGCAAAAATGAAGAGAAATTTTTCAGGATTTTTAGGGGGGTCGTCGTTCTATAGAAAAATATAAAAAAAAAGCGGAATTCCGCGATTCCGCTTTTTTGTGGAGTAAAAGAACTAAGCGCTTTCTAGCTGAAAGCGTTGTTTTTGGAGCAGACGCGGGGGCAAGAAGAAATGTTGGAGGGTGGAGTCAGGAGCTCAATTCGTTTAATGCTGTCAACAATGGATGGGTTGTCAGTCACTTGAGCATCGCAGCGCAAAGGGTGGAAGCTCCGCCTACTTCGTGCGTTAGGGAAACTACCGCAGCCCTTTCCGTGTCTTGCGGGAAATCGCCACTCTGCATTCTATCAGGGCCAAACTATCCGCTTGATTCTATCCGTGACGTCATCGCCAGAAACTCTCTCTTGTAATTTGCAAATGTACCGAATGCGTTCCCGCTTTTCTGAGATCGTTCGAGAATCAAAGCTCTCGTGAATCTTCTTCCTACGGAGGATGCCAAAAAATACGGAATCTCCGTAATTATTACGGAGGATGCCAAAAAATACGGAATCTCCGTAATTATTACGGATTTAATTAATAAAATACGGAGATTCCGTATTTTATTAATTAAAATACGGAATCTCCGTAATTATTACGGATTTAATTAATAAAATACGGAGATTCCGTATTTTATTAATTAAAATACGGAATCTCCGTAATTATTACGTAATAATCCGTAATTATTACGGATTTCCCCCGGGATTACGGGTGACTAACAAAAAAAATTATGGATATTCAGATTTTCGCTGTTATTAAGAAAGTTTTACTGATTTTGTAAATAATGGACGTAAAAGCCTCAGAACAAAGTTCGTAACACAGCTCTTTGTCTTTTTTTTTTTCGCAGGTGGTGGAATTTGTTTTGCTTGTTTCAAAGTGTGAACAAAAAAAAAAAAATGCCCGTCGTGCTTCTTTCGCAGTGGCCCGGGATTACGTTAGTTCGGATGTGCTTCTTTTGCCGTGATCCAGAATTACGTTGGTTCGGACGTGCTTTCGCTGTTGCCCGGAATTGCTTCTGCCCGATGCCTCTGAACCATGTTCGTGACGAACCTTTTTGTTTTTTTTCTAAGGAGGAGGAATGTGTTCTGCTTGTTTGAAAACTTAGTGGAAAGAAAGCACGGCACCCGGCTAGGATAACGTCGGCCCGAAGCCGCTGAACAAAGTTCGTGATGCAACTCTGTTTCTTTCCTTTTTTTTTCTAATGTAAGAATGTGTTTTGCATGTTTGAAAGCTAGGGGGGGAGGGGGAGGCACGGCTTCGGGGCCAGTATTACGTCGGGCCGAAGCCTCTAAACAGTTCGTGACAGAGCTTTCCGGTTTTTTTATTTGCTTTTTATTTTATTCTTTCTTTCTAAGAAGGAATTTGTTTTGCTTGTTTGAAAGCTAAGTGGAAAGAATGTGTCATGAGAGGCTCAAAAACAGGGTTAAAAACAAGAATTCGGCAGAGAAAATCTCCCCACTTGCTTGACGTTGATGGAGATTCATGTCACCATATTCACAATGCAAGCAAAAAATTTTGCAAGCCATTTTATAAGGTTACATTGAGAAATACTTTATTGACTTCTTCAATGACTAAAAACTAAACTGTGGATATATGTTTCTAATTCTTGCAAGTTTCTAATTGCTTGACTAAATTCACAAACTTTCCTAGACAAATACTTTTCACCTCAGGATTTAGCTAGTAAAGATTCACATGTAAGTTTTAAATCTGATTTTTTAAAATATTTCATTTTATTTTGTTCTTAAATCCCTACTTTTCTATTGTGAATATAATAATGTGCTTCACTTTAATATTTACTTACATAATTTACAGAAAATAATTCCATATGACTAGCGTACTCTTAAATATTGTATATATGCTGTATTTGAATTTGCTCACTGCGCGTTCGCGTGTCCCAATTTTCCACCCAGTTAAAAAGTTCAGCTGTTTTTGTCATCAGCCGGTCTCGTGTATGTGATAAGCAAGAAGTGTCTAAGCAATGGAAATCGTGCATTTTCAGAAAAACCAAACTTCAAAAACGAGTTGCTGAAGATGAGTTGTCCATTCCTGATACGGTTACTTTGTGCACCAACTTAAAGTGGGAAAACAAACAGCCGCCCCTGTTCTTGAAGAGTGAATCTATAAATAGATTGTACCCACATATTTGCAGAGGAAAGGGCTGTTTGTCGCAGTGCGTGAGTCTGTTGATTTGAAAATGCATTTCCTATAGCAGAAGCGTTTTAAAAAAAGCAAATAAATTATTTCGCAATGAAAAAAGGCAAATTTTCGTGCGTGGCGACTAAAGTCTCTTTTACTACTGAACATTTTATTTTATCCAGTCGCCGCTTGGCGACTGGCGACCGCTAATTTTAATATTTACGGCAGCCCTGCGTGTTTCTTTTGCCGTGGCATGATTACATCAACCCGAAGCCCCTGAACAAAGTTCGTAATGCAGCACTTTGTTTCTTTTTTTCTTTCTTTCTGAGGAGGAGGAATTTGTTTTGCTTGTTTGAAAGTTAATTGGAAAGTAATGCACCAAGGATAACCTTGAAACGCACGACATTGGACTGGGATTTTGTTCCCCGGAATCCTCTGAACACAGTTTGTGATGCAGCTTTGCCATTCTTTCTTTCCGAGGAGGGGGAATTTGTTTTGCTTGTTTGAAAGATAAGTGGAAACAAACCACGGCGCTGGGCTGAGGTTACGTCTGCCCGGTGTGCTTCTTTTGCCATGGCCCGGGATCACATCGGCCCGAAGCCTCTGAATGAAGTTCATGACGCAAATTTACCCCCCCCCCACAGAGGAAGAATTTGTTTTACTTGTTTGAAAGCTAAGTGGAAAGAAGCCACGGTGCCGGGCCGGTACAACGTCGGCTGGAAGCCTCTGAACAAAGTTTGTGACGCTGCTCTTTGTTTCTTTCCTATTTTTTTCTTTTTCCGAGGGTGAGGAATGTGTTTTGCTTGTTTTGAAAGCTAAGTGGAAGAAAGAAAGCACTGCGCTGGGCCGGGATCGGGGCCCGACTTATACAGAATCGTTCCCTAAGCACGGCCCAAGATGCCCTCCACCCATCCACATTCTTGAAAGAGTACATTTGTCATTACTAAACATTATCAATTAATTTAAAAGTTGATTTAATAAATGGGATACTGTTCTTTTTCTTTCTTTCTGAGAGCTTTGCTTGTTTGAAAGCTAAGTGGAAAGAATGAACCGAGGATAAGCTTGGAAAGCACGGCGCCGGGCGGGGATTACGTTGGACGGAAATCCTACACGTGCTCCATGGGGGACAAATCCGGTGAACGTGCAGGCCATGGAAGTTGTCTCACACCCTGATGTGCATGTTGCGTTGCACGTGCCGTGTGTGGGCGTGCGTTATTTTGATGGAAAACACCACGGTGGACCGACCTTACAAATGGCACAACAAAGGGCTGAATGATGTTGATGTAGGAGGTGCGGTTTAAGGTACCCGGTACAAACACTAGTTGTGTACGGGAGTGATAGCTGATCGCTCCCCACACCAGGAGACCAGGTGTAGGCCCTGTGTGTCCCTGGCGGATGCAAGAAGGGTGAAGACGCTCCCCTGTGCGTCTGCGAACACACATACGGCCATCGGAGGCTCCTAAGCAGAATCTGCTTTCATCGCTGAACACGACAGATCGCCATTGCGTTCTCCAGTGCAGACGTTGGCGACACCACTGCAGCCGTTCCTGACGGTGGGCTGGAGTCGGAGGTACACATGCCAGAGGCACACGTGCATGTAGTCCTGCATCCAGTAGACTGTTGCGGATTGTTCGCACAGTCACCTCAGGTGCAACAGCAGCTGGAATTTGCATCGCAGTGGATGTTCTGCTTGACAACGCCGCTCTTATGCGTAGATCGATCCGCTCATCAGTCTGTGACTCCCGGTTCCACGTCTTCTCGTGTGGGAATGTTCCTCGGACCATCTACGCCACCATCGGACCACCACCGATACTTCCCGTCCAATTCACTCTGCAATACGACGATACGACCACTCGGCCTCGCGAAGTCCGACTAGACGACCTCGCTCAAAGTCCGCTAACTGCTGAAATCGTACACGTCTTCCATGTCCAGGCATTGCAGCTTCTTCATGGTATTCGCACGTGTCCGTACGCCGACGACTGATTACATTCACTTCGCCGTACTCCTTAAATACCACCAACGATAATTTGCATATTCTGCCGTGCTGTGGCGTAAGCGCTCACCTGTTGGTCCCGAAATTAACATCACACCTACGTAAACTCAACCCCATTAACATATGTAAATTTCATGATCGTACGCCAGTTCCTTGGTGTTCTTTTTTAGCTTTCCGGCAGTGTATTATATTATACAGTAAATGTTTTGTGTTTCTTCGTAATTATGTTTGTTTAAATATAATTATGAAGAAATACAAACATTTATTGTTCGCTGTATTTCTATTTATGTATTTCTAATTCTAATATTTCTATATTCTTAATTATGTATTTTTTTTTGTATTTGTGCTAGTCGTGTGTACTGGTCATGAAAAAGCCAGAAATTGTGCTTTGGAGTCATGAGTTTTTTAATTTTTTAATAATTGTTCATCTATCTTTGGAAAAACCTAGCACAAAATTAAATATGTGTTTCCTTCATAGTGTTGTACCGTTATTCCCAAAAAATAATTTTTTGCTCCAGCAAGATGCTTCGTATATTCATAAGTTGAGAAGAACCATTGTGCACTTGTTTATGAATCTTTTGGTTAGATTTGTGAAGCCTACTGTCGTAGCTGTAGGTGATGTTGAGCTTAATTTTTCAAAAAGAAAAATCAGAAAGAGGACACTGAACTGATAATTGGAGTAAAAACAAGAATGTATTAAGGGAAATCATTTTAAACGAAAATGAACTTTCTAAGTTTTATATATCTGTCAGAAAACTTTGTGTTGAAGGATGTTTTTATATTCAAGAAAAGATGCTGATCTATGATGAATTCTTAAAACATGCAGAAGTAGCAGATCCTTCACTTAGAGCCAGAACATCATTTACTTCTGTATTATACATAGTCAAGCGCTTTCCATTTTTAATAACTGAAAATGAACTTGATATACTGGAAGCGGAATTGATTGTTATCAAGCTGACAAATTAGAGACCATAGCAGAAACAGATAGAATAGATGTCACTTGGTCAGAAATCTCAAAATTAAGAGGCTGTAATGGAACTGTTAAGTATACTATTCTCCCAAAAGTAATGTTTGCAATGCTTGTAGTTCCACACTCGAATGCTGCGAGTGAGAGAGTTCTTAGTTTAATGCGAAAAAATCAAACCCGTTTCCAACCTAATTTAGGTTTAGAAACTGTAGGAGCACTTCTTATTGCAAAAATGAATATGTTCTCCTCTGGGCAAGTGTGTTATGAAAAAATATTTTCTGCTGAGGAACTCAAATCATCAAAGCAATGTACAGCCAAATCACTAAAGAAAACTGTTTAATTTTGTTTGCTTGTAAAAAAAAAAAAAATGTTTCAGTCATGGTGTATATTATTTTCCATGTGAAAAATTATTTTGATGCAGATTTTCATGTAATAAATACTAATTAAATTAAATGAGTAATAGCATGTTTTCCTCTGTTAAAATTATCCGTTTTGGTATGACTACTGAAAAATGGCCAAAACTACTGAAAATTTGTGCGAGTACTACTGAAAATATCTGAAACAGGTTGGCATCTTTGTATGCCGCCCCGGTGGCGCAGTGGTCTAAGGCGTTGGCCTCTGATCATTCGTCCGTAAGGGGTCCGGGTTCGAATCCCGGTCAGGCATGGATGTTGTGTTTGTCTTACGGCACTGGCTCTCTCCCTTCCCTGGAACCAGTGACCCTAAATTAGGGACGGGCGACTGCTTATAGCCCATTTGAGTTGCTCACGGTGGTCGTTAAACCTCCAATCAAAAAAAAAAAAATCTCTGTATATTTAGGAAGTATGTTTGATAGAGAAAACAAATTAGGTGGCAAAATTAATAGGCAAGTGAATTCTTCATTGAAAGTAATAGCTGCCTTAGAAAGGTTTCACAGGAATGATGGGTTCTCAAGGAAGTCATGAATGGCTGTGTATGAAAGTGTAACTATCCCTACTCTGATGTATGGCAGTGAAACTTGGGTACTGCAGAAAAGACATAGACTTCTTCTACCTTCGTGACACTCCAATGACTTCTTCTCCTTTGGGTGCTAGGAAGATGCATTACTTATGGGGTGGGGTAAGACACGCGCTGAACATGTGAGGAATGATGTGTTGCAGATCTGTAATGTGAGGCAAAATGTTGTTAGTAAGGTGGAGACTAATATTCTTAGGTGGTTTGACCATGTTGAAAGAATGAGTGATGAGGTGCTAACTAAGAGAATTTTTTCAGCCCAAGTGGCAAGAAAGAAAGAAAGGTAGAGAAAGGCCAAGGAAATCATGGGTGGACCAGATTTAAGGAAAGTCTGCTTGAGAAAAACATTGAGTATAAAATACAAAAGGTCTTGTGTGCATTGTGTGATGGATGGTAATGAAGCTCGAGCAGTGTGCAGAGGTCATTGCAAATGGAGACATTTGATACACCAACAGTAAATCTAGTTCTAACAGTTAAGTGTGTCTTTGGCACAGGGTCTTTCTTTGAGGAGCTAACCTCTGAATCTCAGAGAACCAAGACAAGGTTACATCATATCTCCCAAATTTTTTAATGCCACATTGCAATGTCTTTCAATCATTGAACTGGGAAAACAAAGGAATAAAGATTAATGGAGATTATTTAACTCACCTTTGTTTTGCTCATGACATAGTCGTTTTTGCAACTGCCCCTCCAGAGCTGCAGAGTATGCTCCAGGAACTTGCTCACAAGAGTAAAGAAGTGGGATTAAAAATGGACTTTCAGAAGACAGAAGTGATGTACAATGCTTTTAAAAGAAACAATAATTTATCGATTGATGGAGAATAGCTTGAGACAACCGATAGCTACATTTATTTTGGGCAGCAAATATCAAGTGAGGGTAACATTGATGAAGAAATTAATCGGCATATAAAACTTGGATGAAGAGTTTTCGGAAGAAACAGTGCAAATTTTAAGAGCAGTATGCCATTATGTCTTAAAAGTGTTTGACCTCCTCGGTTCTTGTGCATCACATGTGATAGAATGGTTTCACCATTTAAAAAAAATGCCCAATGGCAGAAAATCTTTCAGAACCGGTTGTATCACTTGTGAAACTATGTAAAATACTTTGCTAAATTTTCTCTTATAATCAATAAATGGCAGCACAAGTCAACTTTCCTGTCTTCTAGGCAAAACATAATGTCTTTACATGGTCTTGGTAAGTGTTTTATAACTACTTAATTAAAAAACTTATATCTATTTAAGTATATAAATTTCATTTTGATATGTATAAGTTAGTTATTTAAAGCGAATAAGTATAATTTCATCAGCATATTAGATAGTAGTAACTTAAACATTATTTGTTTCACTGGTGATTCAAAGGTTTCCAATCCTGTTGGAAACATTTTTGAGTTATTTTTAGCGGGTGTTTACACTTCTATTTTCTAAATATTTTCTACAATTTATGTAATATAAATATAATTTAGGAGAAAATTTCAAGTAATAAAGTTAACTAACGTTACTTTTGTTAACATTACTTGAAATTTTCACTTATAATAATAATCTTAATTTTTTCTGGCAAATTTACAGATAACAAACCACTTCCTAAACGTAGCATTATTCCTACATCTATGCCACATGATTGAGCACGAAATAAGCATGTAAGACACATGCCTGAGATGACTGGAGACAGCGCTCACAGGAGGAGATGCTGAAATTCAAAGTGCAATGTGTTAAATACAGTACAAAGTTCAGACTGTAAGGTGTTCATGTGTCTCAATGGCTCCAGAAATTCTTTCAGATTGTTCCATGAAAAATAAATTGACATATTATAATATTGCATAATATAACTTGAAAAATCGATTAATTAAACCAGTAATTTTTGAATTTTTAACTATTAATATTACAGCATCTTGGTCCTGATGTATCACATGTGATGCAATTGCCGTAGCCCCCGCCCTCCTCTCCATGAAAAATTAAATAATTTTTTTTTTCAGTATTCAATGCAATAAACACCAACTTTCAAATCTGTTAAAAAAATGAATTGTTCAACTTCATCGCAGGTCTGAGGAGGTTATTCAATGCATCCCACCAGTGTTTACATATGGATCAGAGACGTGGACCTTAACTAAAGAAGACATACAAAGACTGCAGACAACTAAAAGACACGTGGAGAGATGCATGCTTGGTGTAACCAGGAAAAATGAGAGGAACTTGTGGATAAGGAAAATGATTGGAGTGCAGACCTGCCAACTGTTATGCTTTTATAATATTTTAGTAGGATAAATCATGCTGCAATACGATATGAATTTGCCGCCAAAAATACGATTTTTTTATAAAAAAAGTCATGCTTTCCCCCTTTTCAGACAGAAGTAGGGAAAAATTTATGTGTAATCTGCTCCCCCCCCTCAAAAGATTTTTTCTCGGAGAGGTTTCCAGTTTCTCTTAACAAATTCCCCTGCCTGTATACTCCGAGTCAAAATAAGAGTGTACCTCTATGAAAGGTACGGAACAGCTACCTCCACTATGAAAAATAGTCCCTAGCGTTTAGAGCGAAAAGCAGTAGAAAATTTGCTTAGAATCCATTTTTGTTTGCTCAGCAGTTTATCAGACAAAATTGCTATCTAAAAAAAAATTCAGAAAGAAATTAGAGCACTTTTAAAAATAAATTTGATATGAGAAGTTCTTCAATCAAGAGCTTTGTATTCTTGGCTGTTTCTGACCATTTGGGATACAACTCAGAGAGAGAGGGGGATGGGTAGAAGACTTCTCACAACAAAGAGGCAATAAATTGATGACCAGGAAAACTCTAAGGGTAAGCAGGGATCGCATTCCTCCTAAAATTCCTAAAATTCCTAATATTTTGTGACCCTCCTTAAATTCCTAAAATTAGACCTAAAATTTGCTATTCATCCTAAAATTTTCATAAGCTTATTTTTATTAAAAACACAACCGTTATTAACGCCAATGAATTTACCATTACGGTAAGGTAAAAAGACCTGTTATTGTAGAAACACAGCTTATATGCTGTGCTGCTGAAGGGAGGGAAAAATGACGCCATCGAGATGCACTTGCTTCGGGGCGGGCGTTCCATTTTTTTGCCTTCGAACAGTTTTCGAGAGTAACAAGAGATCTAAGGGAAAAGGGGAGGTGGTCATTTTCACCCCTGGTTTGCGCTTTGCAGACGAACTCCGTGGCACGCAGAAGATCGTACTTTATTTTTGTACATGCCTTGTGGAACCTCCTCTTTCTGCTGATGTTTTGTTATTGTAAACCGCAGGTGGGTGGAAGCAAAGAGGAAACATGTGGTCTCCTTCCGTAACCTCCGGTAATGACGATGGGATGGTAGCTGAGTATTATCTTGGCAGGCAGTAGAGCACGTGATCATTGACCTTCGATCATGCGTCGGCAACAGCGACCTTCGATGCGCAATATATCTCGGCTCCGACTCGCTTTGACTGAACTTGCGTGAGATGCGTATGATAGTTTCTGGTTTTACGTCTTTTATGGTGTTCTCTGTGCTGTGTGCAGGTTCAGTTCTCTAGTGGTGACCTGCTTTTTTTTTTTTTTTTTTCATATCTTCTGACATCCTCGCAGCCAAATTTCGGGAAGTTGTCTGGTTTTGCAATATTGGAACGTGTTTTTGTACTTCCCTTTCATTTTCTGGTTAGTAATACAAGTGTTTAAGATGCCTAAATCCAAAACGAAATTTCAAGATGCGTGGCTCGCCAAAGAATTGGACGGAGTGAAGTTGAAAGAATGGTGTTCTGCAACTGAAACAATATTTTCTGCTAAGTGTATATTGTGTTCAGAAATTTTCAACATTTCTAATAATGGCTTTTCACAAGTAAAAGCGCATCATAAAGGAAAAAAACATTTGCAGAAATTTCAAAGTAAATTTCAAAATAAGTCCATCCTGAAAGCCTTTGGAGGACGGGATCTTCAGCCCAAAACAAATATTAGTGAAGTACTGAGTCATGATTTACAGTTGGCTAAAGCCGAAGCATTATGGGCCATGAAAGTTGCTAAGGACAATGTCTTTTGTTTCATGCACTGAAACAGTTGAACTTTTCAAAGAAATGTTTCCTGATTCTGCTATTGCAGCCAAAATGCAACTTAAAGAAAAAAAGTTGCTTATGTGATATCACATGGATTGTCAAAATATTTTGAAGAGGATTTGAAAAAGACATTGCATCTAGTAGCCCAGGAAAGGTTACTATAGCATTTGATGAAACTACAAATACACAAGTGAAACGGCAGTTGGATGTGTACCTCAGGTACTGGTCTTCAGAAATAAATTCAGTTTCTTGCCGATACCTAACGAGCGTTTTTCTGGGTCATGCAACAGCAGATATTTTGCTAAAAGAAATTCTTGATGTGTTATCATCCTTCAATATTTCGTTGAACAGAATTATTTGTGTATCCATGGACAGCCCAAATGTAAATAAGTGCTTTTTACGCAAATTCAATGAAGTTGTAAAACAAGAAACAGGCCAGAAATCTTTGGAACTAGGTTTTTGCAACCTGCATGTTGTTAGTAATGCATTTAAAATTTTTTGAAAAGCTTAAATATAGATTTTGACGAATTTGCTACTGATATGCATTACTTTTTAAAGAGTAGTGCTGCAAGACGAGAGGATTATAAATCTGTCGAGGATATAACATTGGTTACTGCCAAATTTCTTTTGCGTCATGTCAGCAACAGATGGTTAACCGTTGGTTCTGTAGCCCAGAGGCTCTTGGATCAATGGCTAAATATTACAGAATATTTTTTAAACTTCTTGCCATCTCAAAAAATATTTGAAAAACAACTGCGCAATTCGGCAAGGTATAAAAGAATTCACTGTTTCCTGAAAAATGAGCTTACTACTTGCTATTTAGCATTAATTTCATTTTCACACCAAAATTTTGAAAAGTTTTCATTATGTTATCAGAGTGAAGAACCAAAAATACACCAGTTATATTCTGATTTAAATACTTTAATGAGGAATGTTATGGCTCAGTTTATCCAAGATGATGTTATAGCAGGGAAATTTGGAGAAGACCTAAAGAATGTAGATTTTGAAAACAAAAATTCATGGAAAAAACTAAAGGAGTTAGAAGTTGGTATGAAGACAAAAAATCTCCTCAGGAATGTTCAGGAGACCAGGCAGAAATTATTTCTCTTAGATGTAAGATCATCACTAATTGCAACCACAAAATATTTAAAGTCAAATTTTCCATTCTGCAATCAAAAGCTAAGAGACATAGAAGTTTTAAAGGTAAAAGAACCAAAGAAAGAGTCAACTCAACTTTCAGTCACTGAAGGACTTTCGGAAATAACCAGAATTTCAAGTGTTTTGCATCTTTCTGAGGAACAAATTGATAGAGTAAGAGAAGAGTGGAAACTTTTAAATTGCAATAAGCCAACTCTAGATGAACTAGTGAAATTTTCAGAGGAAGGGCATATTCCAGTGCGGATTGATCATTACTGGCGTAATATATTTAGTATTAAAGACTAGCGGAAAAGAAAAATACTCAAATCTTGCTAAACTCATAAAGTCAATTTTAGTTTTACCTCATGATAATGCTGATGCAGAAAGGGGATTTTCGGTTAACACTGCTCTGTTAAGGAAGGACAAGGCTAACTTAAAAGACTCAACTATAACATCATTAAGAATAGTTAAAGGGGCCATTAAACACTATGGATGTGTAAGTAAAGTTCCCATAACAAGAAATTTGTTAAATAGTGTTTGTGATTCACATAAATTTTATAAAGAGTATGTTGATAAGCTGAAGGAAGAAGAATCAAAAAAGGTAAAAGAAAGGAAGCAGAAAGAGAGGAAAAATAAGGAAAAGCAGCTAGAGAAAAAAAGAAAAGCTGAGTTTGATGACAAAATAAAAGAAAATGATGCAGAAATAAATAGACTTAAAAACGATAAAGAAGCCTCCCTAGCAATAATTCAAGAGGGAACAGAAAGAATGAGAAAAGCTGTAGAAAAACAAAATACTGTTGAAATAGCAGTTGCCTCTAACTTGATCATACAAGGTTCAGCTGAAATAAAGAAAACTGAAAGTAAATTAGTTGTGGTAGAAGCAGAAAAAGATAGGCTAATCAGGAAAAGGTTAAAACAATAATATGAAAAAAGTAATTCAGTGAACAATTGTACATAGTTCTTGGTTTTCAATTACCTTTTTAGGATATTATAATTTAATGTGAAACCTGAAAACTTTACTGTGAAAATCGTGAATTGCTTCTGGTTCAACAGCATATTAATGTTCAAAGTGAAACTTGAATGTGGTAAATATACTTGAATATGATAATAACACGTGAAAAGATAAGAACTGAACATTAGAAGTAAATCATACTTAAACTTTAGACATTAGACGTTATGCAAAAAATTTGGGTGTTAACTTCGACCATATATACTAATGGACTGCACATTGGCAATAGCTGCATCAAAGCCGCCATGGCTCAAACATTGGGCACGTCATCATCAGACTCCAAATTTCGTGTAAAAATGCTGTTATGATTACTAATTTACGCTGCAGAACTTCAGTGTTTTCGGTGTATTATGTGAATGCGCCTCATATATAATGAAAACTCTTCAGGTAAGTTTACTTATGAGCTATATACATGCATGATCGGGTTGTTTACATTTTGTGATTTATAATGTGATGAACATTTGCGAAGAATTTGGAACATGCATTCCATTTTTTTTCTTAAGTTACTATATTTTTATATCAATAGCTGCAAGTTTCTGGTTAAGTAATTGAACTTTATTGACTTGGGTATTTAATTCGTTTCTTACCCATGAAAAATCATAGAACTTTCTTTACTATATCGCTCAGAGCAACCATAAGCACAGCAGGTGTAACCCATCTTTTTGAATGATGTCATGTGATTTTATGTTGGAGCCAGAAATTTTGATGTCATGCGCAGTCTATCAGTATATATGGTTGAAGGGTGTGAAGCAAACTCTTTACAATGTATACAAAGTTGTTTTACTAGATGTATACAAATATACATCTAGTTTTTATTGAAATACACTCCTAAAATTTTCCTAAAAATTTTCTAAAAATTCCTAAAATTCCTACCTAAAATTTTCCAGAAGTATGCTATGATCCCTGGGTAAGTGACTTAAGCAGGCAGTAGGCGAAGAGGTTCGAACTCCACCAGACCCCCATTCACAATCTCTACTGTTGTGTGATGTGTGGGTGGATGGGGGTATCAGAAAGGAAACAGCAGGAGAGCACATTGGAGCATTAACGTGGATGGATACCGCTTTTGTGTTCCACCACAAGTCGTGTTAAAGCTCTCCTGCCTTTAACAACAGTACACTTTTAGGGTGACTCCGAGTATTGTTTCCCAACGGAAGTAAAGTAAGTCAAGTCAAATGAAATCAGCAACCAATGGGCGAATCCTGACTCGTTTCGTATAACATTCGAGACTGATTTGTACTTTCAACTCTTCGTCCATACTTAAAGCTGCTGATTGGTTGGTGCTGGAATGTGGACGAGTGTCTGTTTATTCGAAGCAACCTCCCTCCCCTTACACCATTGGGAACTTATATAGCTGAAATAGGCTTAAAAAATTATCAGCACGCGTCATGATTTTTCTATTTGAGTGTTACGTGTTTTGGTTCTGAGAGGTTGGCAGGTCTAGAAATGGATGACATCATGACCAGAGTGAAATCACTGAAATGGCAATGGGCTGGACATGTTGCCAGAATAATGGACAACCAAAATTTTAAACTGGCTTCTGAGGGACAGAAATAGACACAGAAAGAAAAGACCCCATGGGAGATGGATAGATCAAATTTGAAAGCGTGCAGGAGTGACATGGAGACATGCTCAATATAGCAGTTTTTTTTTAAATATTTTGAAAAATTTATATTTTGATACAGATTTTCACATATAAATGAATAAGTAAGTAAAATATACTAATTAAATTTATTGAGTAATAGCATGTTTTCCTCTGTTAAAATTATTCTTTTTGGTGTATATGACTACTGAAAAATGGCCAAAGCTACTGAAAATTTGTTCGAGTACAAACATTTATTGTTCTAAGCAGAAACAGGTTGGCATCTCTTATATCTGTATTGGGTTGGTGTGAATGAAATGTCCGGCAAAGGACCAGCACACGTGGACGGCGAGAACGGAAAAGTCGTATAACTTACCTAGGCAAAATAATCCCCTCGGCATCGACACATAATTGCCATCTGTCCGGCATGGCCATGATCCCGGAACGAAAAAAGTCTTGTGGCTGGGACCTACAGAAGTCGTCAACTGCACATTGAACCTCGTCTGTCATGAATTGTTTCACGGACAGTAAGTGATCCAGGTGACGAAACAGATGCTAGTATGTGCGAGACAAATCCTGGGAATAGGCAGGATAAGGCAGTGCTTCATAGCCCAAGTCACTTAGTTTCAGCGTCGAGGGCGGACGTTGTCCTGGAGAAGAACACCACCATGTCTGTTGACCAAAGCCGATTGTTTCTGCAGCAATTTCCAGTGCATCTGGTGTGATTCAGCACAATGGCGTTATGCAGAGAACTCCAATGAATTATCCTTGCTGTGGACCACCAGACAAGGAGTATCATTCTCTTGGTGTGTAGGGGTGGTTTAGGATGCCGTCCAGCAGGCTTGCCTTGCACAACCTTGCACAGATCGTTTCTGATTATCATAAAAGAACCACTTCTCGTTTCAGGTGATGATTCAATGCAGTAGAGGTTCCTGTTTATTCCTCGAAAGCTGCGACGTGCATACTTCCTAACATCTAGTCTTGTTGGCAGTTGTCAACTCATGCGGCAGCCACATGTCCAGCTTTCTTACCTTACCCAGTGCAGTCAGACCCCGAACAACTGTCGTGTGGTGGACACCTACCTCTGCCACTATGTCACAAAATGTTTTTCGGGGGTCCGCTTAAACACACGTAACAGAATATCATGAGAAAAAGCAAGAGGATGGTGACCATGTGCTTCGTTTTGCAGGTCGACGTCTCCTCTTCGAAACTTCACAAACCATCGCCGAATGGTTCATTCATTTGCTGTATTCACGTTTTGAGCGGCAATTCTTGCAGAATGGCCCAGTTTAAATTCATACAGGAAGAAGACTCAAATCTGGCGTGTGCATGTTTCCTTTGCAAGCCATGTTACGTCCAAACCACGCCTGAACCATGTTTTTCACACACGTGCTAGCTATTTTTAGTAACTGTGACGTAATACCTGCTGCACCTGTGGGTGGTTCCATTCTGCTGTGGTGGGGGCCTGTCTCCACTGCTTGTTCGCGTCTGGCATTTCATTTGCACCAACCCAATACAAACTCTGCATTTAGGGTTCGTAGCATGTATCCTGAAAAAATCTTATTAGTATGTCAGGATGCACGTGAATGCTTGAAAGTTCTTGGATATTGTAGTTGAAAACAGTATGCTTCACACAACGGATACATCATATGTACCGTAATAAAATTCCTTTTAAGTGCATGTTTTCTACTGTTCTATGGTCTTGATCACCTGTGATATACTGAATCTGAAAACTGGTTGACAGAACTACCATGTGACTTGGAAGTGGTGTGAATACCATGTGCATTGGAGGTGGTCTGGCCACTGCCAGATTTTAGTAGAGAGATCCTAATAAATGGGATTTGGTGAGGGATATCAGAATTGCAGTTCTTGTTAAACAAATTTCAGGGTTGGTGCTGGTAATGCTGTTTTTGAAAGACCATTTACCACGTCACTAGATAAGTGTTGAGGTAGTGACTGAGGAATACATATAGTGGGATCTCAATGAGATCGGGAGCTATGGCAAAAAACTTAGTTACTGTACAAGTAATAATGGATTATAATTCTCGTTTTAGTGTGTTTACATGATAACAGACACTGAGTTTAAAAATCTACATAATACATCATACTAATACATAGTCAAACATAAAACAAGGGAAGGATAGTCCCAACAGGCTAAAAGTTCTACCTGGTAAAATTAATAAAAGTTTTTTTAGTTAGTACTCAGAGTTGTAGTTACGCCAAAATAGCGACCTCTTAGTTCTTTAATTTAACAAATAATTTTGATAGAATTCTTTGACTAGGGCAACCGTTGCAGGGTTTAGTAAATCATTATCTGTAATAGACCCTAATGTAAATTGGTTACCTTATAGCCAATGTATTTTTTTTTTTTATCTTACAAAAGTTAAAGGTAGCAATGTTGCCCTTACTGGTATTTAAAACAATACCATTGGTACCATAACTCCTGATTCCATTGAGATCCCACTCTAAAAGTTTCAGGATTTAAAGCTTATAATATTACAAAAAACAATTTTTTTTAAAATTATAAAAAAAAAAAACTTAAATTTTTTTTAATTAATTTTTTTCACCAAGCATAGTCAAGTTGCATATCAAATTAAGACTTATGAAATTATCTTTAAAATGAGGGGTCAAAACAACTCTCTAGGCCTTATAGAACTTGAGAAATTCAAGATTGAAAATGTTTATGCAAGCCAAAAATTAATTACATGAAAACCCAATGAGATTAAAAAATGTTTTAAAAATATATTCTCATTTATATCACTAGGGAGAATGATCCCTGAAGATTTCATTGAAATTGAAATGGTCAGGTTGAGTGACTGGTTGATTTGGCATGGAATCACCCCAGTGTGAAAAATAACTGAAATTTTTTGGAGCAATTTTGCTCCTCAAATTTAGCATTGCAGAGCAATCTAGTAATTATGTGGAGCACTTTTGAGACATATTTTTCTTTTGATTTAAGTGACTAATAATTTATTATAAAATAAACTATTACTAGCGCCTTTCGGTATCTATCGAATATACTCTAATCAGTAATAAAAAGTAAAATTAAAAAAACATTTAAGTAGATATGTAAAAAGTACAAATTTTCTTTCTATGGATATATGGCAAAATGTTACCTGGCCACACCTTGAAGCAGCTACTTACTGTCACTTGACAGTAAGAGTACTCCTGAACTTGTGGTAACTTCCGGTTCTGCATCTGTTCTTTCTTTTTCCGCAAGACTTCACATTTGTGCGTCGGGGCTTCTTTTCAAAAAATACCTCCACTGCTTGTTCAGGGTGAAACTTGCGTAGTTCTGGTCCTTCCAGCGTTATCCGCAATAGATTATTCAAAGCGTCGGAATTCATCCGATTACGGAAATCTGTCTTTATTCTTTTGATCGCAGAAAAGGCTCTTTCGACCTTAGCCTTGGACACGGGCAATAATTTCATGATATTTGTCATGTGGTTTAGATTTGGGAATTCATTTGCAAACTTTTCTTTCAAACATTTCCGTAACTGTTGCTTTGACAGGTGTTGCAGATTTCTTAGCCAAAAAGTTTTGAAATAATCCCTGTCTTCTTGAATTTTATCGTTGTCAATGTTGTTGGCATTTAACAACTCACTGCTGAAATGTTCAGATAATACAGTAATTTGATCATCACCAAAATTTGCAAGAGTAGATTTGTCTGTGGGCCAAAGCTTAGGTTCTAACAGCTTGGCAGCATTGAAAACCTGATTTTCGTGCAAGTCACCATGCCGGGTACGCACACACTGATGAGTATGATTTAAAAGATATTCACAATTTCATAGAATACTCATCTATTGTCAAATTACAGCTCAATGCCATGAAATTCTACAGTTTTCACTGAATCACAGTCACTGGAATCACAAGCTGATATGGTTGCTAAGTCTTCTAAAATTTTGGACAGGTCGGCCGGAAACTTTCTTTTCTTCATAATTTCGATAGAATTTTTCTAATGCGTTCAAAATACACGGTACATCCATGTCATCCAACTGGAGAGACAGAGATAAATTCGACAAAGAGTATAAAATGTTGCAAAGCAGCAGCAGTCAAGTTACAAATTTGATGGACTTAATTTTTCTCAAAATGCCTGTAATCCTGGCTTTTTCTCCTTTGCTTGATGGATCTGCAACCATATTTTCTAGTTGTTGTACAATAACAAAATAATTTTTAATCAGTGTGTCAGTGGCTCTGTGCATATGTGAAACCCATCGGGTGCCATGGACTCGCAAAGCTGGTATATCTGATACATCTTCATCGAGTATTGTTGAGAGCTCATGGAAGTCTCTATATTGTATGGCACTTTTTTCATAAAAATTATGAATGTCTTCCATCAACTTATGTGCCTCTTGAAATTGACAGCATGAAATCTTTTAGAGCTAGCTCTAAAAGACAGTTTTTCTTCAAAAGAGCTGCAACATCCTTTTTCTGTCCCATGTTAACATTTGCTCCGTTAGCTAAAAATCCAATTAATTTATTTTCAAAATTTACTATTCCAAATTCTGCAATGGACTCTACAATTGCATTTTTGATACCATTGCATCAGTATTTTTCAGTTCTTTTAATGCCAGGAATGGGGAATTTAGTATCTCCTACTTCATTGACATACATGATAAAAATAATTTAATTTCCAGATACACTATGACTAACATCTGTACTGCTATCAATAAATAAGGTAAAATAGTCTGTCTTACTTAAGCCATTGCGCAAAGCAGTTTCGAAAACATTAGCAATGCACTCCATAAACTGAGCACACATCAAGGACATATGGTAAGTTTGCCCTACATCAACACCGTGGCGTTTCTATAACTCAATAATTTTAGGAAATTTTGAAACTGAAATTTCCTCTTTGGCAATCATATTGCTATATCAATTAATTTTCCAATTCGAACTTTAGATGTTTTTTTGATAAAAATCAGCGAGTGATTTTCTTTCATATTCTGCCTTGGTAACACTGGCACGATGAATTTCTGATCTGGTTTGCTTTACCACATTGCCCTTTTAAATAATGAATCCAGAAACTCCATCAATAAAAGAAGAATTGAAATTTCGAAACCTTTTTATGCTGTCAACATTCTTCTGACAATGTTCGCAATAGGCAAGCTGGATGGAGATTTTATCGGCGTCAACATCATAGCGTAACCAACTACCTTTTGGATCTAATTCCTCCATCCACCTTTTCATGGTTGATATTTATACTTTGGTAGCCATGATTTCAAATAACAAAGAGTAAAACTACAAAACTCCCACCCCTTAAAATTAAGTGGCGACCAAACCGAAAACAAAACAAAAACAGCGATAAGAGCATCTGTCCATAAATGACTTGGTGCAGACAGGAGGGAGCATGAAACCAATGATAGATGCTTTGCAGTCGGACGATTACCACCTCGTCATCACAGCACAGCTAGAGGAAGCTTTTTCAACTAAAAGCAAACATAAAGTATATGTAAAGTTATGAATTCCTGAATTTTTTTTTTTTTCACGCGTAAGCAAAATTGTATTTTTGATAAACTAGTTGCTCTATGGATTAAACAATTTAATGGAAATTTTCTTCTTTTGAACTTTGAATCGTGGTTTTGCGATTCAAATATGAGTTTGCATCGCAAACTTTCGCAAACTGCGATGTGATACCTCTTATTTTTTCCTCCCGACACACACATATATACAAGGTGTTCATTTGATGCGGCGACAAACTCAGAGGGTTGTTAGTAGACATCAAGAGGAACAAAAATTGAAATGGAACATGGTGTCGCAAACCACGTTTAGTCTGTGAAAATCGCAAAAATACGTTTGCAGGGTCTGACTCCAGATAAGAGGGAAGGCGGATGTCAGTTGATCGCTGAATGCGTTCGTGGGTTCACTCACGATGTCTGGCGTAAGCAGCATCGCGAAACGCATGCGCTGGGGTAGGAGCACGTGCTGCGGGCTATATAAGGTAGCGCCATTGCAGTGGCAGGCACGTGTTGCTTGGCCTCCACGTTTGCCGGACCTCGATCCATTGGACATGTTCCTCTGGGGTCACCTTAAATCACTCGTTTATGAGATGCCTGTGGACACACCGGAGGATCTCATAGCGCGGATTGTCGTTGCTGCGGAAGACATCAATAGCACGCCCGGTACCTTCGAGCGCATCCGGGTATCGTTTTTGCGTCGTTGTAAACTGTGCAATGATGTCCAAGGCCGCCACTTCGACCAACACCTGTAATAATTTTGTTCACATCATTCTCATCGTTCCCTTTCCAGCATTGTACTGTGCACCCCAAGCTGTGTTGTAAACTTGCTGTCAAATAAATCTTTTTGTAGTTATTATTGTAATTTGTCGTCCCCACGTGACATCAGAACCTTCATACGTATAATCTGTGCTTTAGAAAAAAATATTTCCTTTTTTATTGCAATGTTTGAGAATTTGTAATACTTTTGTATTGCTATTCAGGTTTAAATTCTGTCTCAGGGGAACTTGGCAATTTGTTATTGCTGAACATTATTTCTGATTCATTATGTCACTCTTACAACTTGAGTTTTCTATAATCATCTTCTCTCTGTTTAATAGTAACAGATGAAGAGCATGGGTCGGGCCAGGAAAGTTATGGATGCAAGCTAAATTGTTAACTAAAGCTTGATCACACAACTCTGCGGAGGTCATGACATTATATATATTTTTAATTTTTTTTTTTTTTTTTTTTTTTTGGTGGGCTTATTACTTGCATCTATGACTTTGCAGAAACCCATTTCCAAATAGGTCTTTGTGGAAGTGAGAAAATGCAGAGTTTTTGCTGGTCCTTGATAAAGTCAAGGCTCAGTATTCTCGACACTTTTTACATTCAGTTCTATTTTTTTCTCTTTTTACTCACACCGGTCAATACATAACCTTTTCCATGTTGTACTTTGTATGAGTCAAAAAAATCGCTCTTATTTTTATATCTAATTTTTAATTTTAGTGTGTTTTGGAGTTGTTTTATTTTATTTTTTTCTTTTCTCCTTTTACTCACATTGGTAGATACATAACCTTTTCTATGTTGTACTTGGTATGAGTCAAAAATAGATATATTTTATTTGCTTAGGTCTCTTCTTAATAGAATGTGAATTCTGAATTTTCATAACTGCTGCGTTGCGCGTTTTGATCTTCAGGTTATTTTGCAACTTTCGTTTTAAATTCAAAAGTTTTTCCTTAGTTTTCAGCTTTGCTCTTCAGTAACTAATTTCAATTTACTATTTAGCAGCTTATGCGCAAATTCTAGTTGAAATGTTTTATTATTTTTTATTACTATATATATATATATACTTAAGAGCAAAACTGAAGACTAAGGAAAAAATTTTAGAATTTAACACGAAGGGTGCAAAATAACCTGAAAATCAAAACGCGCAACGCAGCAGTTTTGAAAATTCAGAATTCACATTCTATAAAGAAGATACCTAAGCAAAAAATACATATATAATTTTGACTCACACCTAGTACAACATAGAAAAGGTTATGTATCTACCTGTGTGAGTAAAAGGAGAAAAGATAAAAATAAAATAAAACAACTGAATGTAGAAGGTGTCGAGAATACTGAGCCTTGGCTTTATCAAGGACCAGCAAAAACTCTGCATTTTCTCACTTCTACAAAGACCTAGTTGGAAATGGGTTTCTGCAAGGCCATAGATGCAAGTAACATTCCCACCTAAAATAGTTTAAAAAATATATATATATATGTACTAGGTGTGAGTCAAAATTATATATGTATTTTTTTGCTTAGGTATCTTCTTTATAGAATATATATATATATATATATTTTTTTTTTTTACAATTCACTCTTATTTTTATTACTATATTTTTAATTTTAGTGTGTTTTGAAGTTGTTTTATTTTATATTTTTCTTTTCTCCTTTTACTCACACCGGTAGATACATAACCTTTTCTATGTTGTACTTGGTATGAGTCAAAAATAGATATTTTTTTTGCTTAGGTCTCTTCTTAATAGAATGTGAATTCTGAATTTTCATAACTGCTGCGTTGCGCGTTTTGATCTTCAGGTTATTTTGCAACTTTCGTTTTAAATTCAAAAGTTTTTCCTTAGTTTTCAGCTTTGCTCTTCAGTAACTAATTTCAATTTACTATTTAGCAGCTTATGCGCAAATTCTAGTTGAAATGTTTTATTTTTTTTTATTACTATTTTTTTTATTTTTTTATTCTTTTACAATTCACTCTTTTATATCTAATTTTTAATTTTAGTGTGTTTTGGAGTTGCAGGGATCGCATTCCTCCTAAAATTCCTAATATTTTGTGACCCTCCTTAAATTCCTAAAATTAGACCTAAAATTTGCTATTCATCCTAAAATTTTCGTAAGCTTATTTTTATTAAAAACACAACCGTTATTAACGCCAATAAATTTACCATTACGGTAAGGTAAAAAGACCTGTTATTGTAGAAACACAGCCTATATGCTGTGCTGCTGAAGGGAGGGAAAAATGACGCCATCGAGATGCACTTGCTTCGTGGCGGGCGTTCCATTTTTTTTGCCTTCGAACAGTTTTTTGAGAGTAACAAGAGATCTAAGGGAAAAGGGGAGGGGTCATTTTCACCCCTGGTTTGCGCTTTGCAGACGAACTCCGTGGCACGCAGAAGATCGTACTTTATTTTTGTACATGCCTTGTGGAACCTCCTCTTTCTGCTGATGTTTTGTTATTGTAAACCGCAGGTGGGTGGAAGCAAAGAGGAAACATGTGGTCTCCTTCCGTAACCTCCGGTAATGACGATGGGATGGTAGCTGAGTATTATCTTGGCAGGCAGTAGAGCATGTGATCATTGACCTTCGATCATGCGTCGGCGACAGCGACCTTCGATGCGCAATATATCTCGGCTCCGACTCGCTTTGACTACTGAACTTGCGTGAGATGCGTATGATAGTTTCTGGTTTTACGTCTTTTATGGTGTTCTCTGTGCTGTGTGCAGGTTCAGTTCTCTAGTGGTGACCTGCTTTTTTTTTTTTTTTTTTTTTTCATATCTTCTGACATCCTCGCAGCCAAATTTCGGGAAGTTGTCTGGTTTTGCAATATTGGAACGTGTTTTTGTACTTCCCTTTCATTGTCTGGTTAGTAATACAAGTGTTTAAGATGCCTAAATCCAAAACGAAATTTCAAGATGCGTGGCTCGCCAAAGAATTGGACGGAGTGAAGTTGAAAGAATGGTGTTCTGCAACTGAAACAATATTTTCTGCTAAGTGTATATTGTGTTCAGAAATTTTCAACATTTCTAATAGTGGCTTTTCACAAGTAAAAGCGCATCATAAAGGAAAAAAACATTTGCAGAAATTTCAAAGTAAATTTCAAAATAAGTCCATCCTGAAAGCCTTTGGAGGACGGGATCTTCAGCCCAAAACAAATATTAGTGAAGTACTGAGTCATGATTTACAGTTGGCTAAAGCCGAAGCATTATGGGCCATGAAAGTTGCTGAGGACAATATGTCTTTTGTTTCATGCACTGAAATAGTTGAACTTTTCAAAGAAATGTTTCCTGATTCTGCTATTGCAGCCAAAATGCAACTTAAAGAAAAAAAAGTTGCTTATGTGATATCACATGGATTGTCAAAATATTTTGAAGAGGATTTGAAAAAAGACATTGCATCTAGTAGCCCAGGAAAGGTTACTATAGCATTTGATGAAACTACAAATACACAAGTGAAACGGCAGTTGGATGTGTATCTCAGGTACTGGTCTTCAGAAATAAATTTAGTTTCTTGCCGATACCTAACAAGCGTTTTTCTGGGTCATGCAACAGCAGATATTTTGCTAAAAGAAATTCTTGATGTGTTATCATCCTTCAATATTTCGTTGAACAGAATTATTTGTGTATCCATGGACAGCCCAAATGTAAATAAGTGCTTTTACGCAAATTCAATGAAGTTGTAAAACAAGAAACAGGCCAGAAATCTTAGGGAACTAGGTTTTTGCAACCTGCATGTTGTTAGTAATGCATTTAAAATTTTTTTGACAAGCTTAAATATAGATTTTGACGAATTTGCTACTGATATGCATTACTTTTTAAAGAGTAGTGCTGCAAGACGAGAGGATTATAAATCTGTCGAGGATATAACATTGGTCACTGCCAAATTTCTTTTGCGTCATGTCAGCAACAGATGTTTAACCGTTGGTTCTGTAGCCCAGAGGCTCTTGGATCAATGGCTAAATATTACAGAATATTTTTTAAACTTCTTGCCATCTCAAAAAATATTTGAAAAACAACTTACAATTCGGCAAGGTATAAAAGAATTCACTGTTTCTTGAAAATGAGCTTACTCCTTGCTATTTAGCATTAATTTCATTTTCACACCAAAATTTTGAAAAGTTTTCATTATGTTATCAGAGTGAAGAACCAAAAATACACCAGTTATATTCTGATTTAAATACTTTAATGAGGAATGTTATGGCTCAGTTTATCCAAGATGATGTTATAGCAGGAAATTTGGAGAAGACCTAAAGAATGTAGATTTTGAAAACAAAAATTCATGGAAAAAACTAGGGGAGTTAGAAGTTGGTATGAAGACAAAAAATCTCCTCAGGAATGTTCAGGAGACCAGGCAGAAATTATTTCTCTTAGATGTAAGATCATCACTAATTGCAACCACAAAATATTTAAAGTCAAATTTGCCATTCTGCAATCAAAAGCTAAGAGACATAGAAGTTTTAAAGGTAAAAGAACCAAAGAAAGAGTCAACTCAACTTTCAGTCACTGAAGGACTTTCGGAAATAACCAGAATTTCAAGTGTTTTGCATCTTTCTGAGGAACAAATTGATAGAGTAAGAGAAGAGTGGAAACTTTTAAATTGCGATAAGCCAACTCTAGATGAACTAGTGAAATTTTCAGAGGAAGGGCATATTCCAGTGCGGATTGATCATTACTGGCGTAATATATTTAGTATTAAAGACTCTAGCGGAAAAGAAAAATACATAAATCTTGCTAAACTCATAAAGTCAATTTTAGTTTTACCTCATGGTAATGCTGATGCAGAAAGGGGATTTTCGGTTAACACTGCTCTGTTAAGGAAGGACAAGGCTAACTTAAAAGACTCAACTATAACATCATTAAGAATAGTTAAAGGGGCCATTAAACACTATGGATGTGTAAGTAAAGTTCCCATAACAAGAAATTTGTTAAATAGTGTTTGTGATTCACATAAATTTTATAAAGAGTATGTTGATAAGCTGAAGGAAGAAGAATAAAAAAAGGTAAAAGAAAGGAAGCAGAAAGAGAGGGAAAATAAGGAAAAGCAGCTAGAGAAAAAAGAAAAGCTGAGTTTGATGACAAAATAAAAGAAAATGATGCAGAAATAAATAGACTTAAAACGATAAAGAAGCCTCCCTAGCAATAATTCAAGAGGGAACAGAAAGAATGAGAAAAGCCATAGAAAAACAAAATACTGTTGAAATAGCAGTTGCCTCTAACTTGATCATACAAGGTTCAGCTGAAATAAAGAAAACTGAAAGTAAATTAGTTGTGGTAGAAGCAGAAAAAGATAGGCTAATCAGGAAAAGGTTAAAACAATAACATGAAAAAAGTAATTCAGTGAACAATTGTACATAGTTCTTGGTTTTCAATTACCTTTTTAGGATATTATAATTTAATGTGAAACCTGAAAACTTTACTGTGAAAATCGTGAATTGCTTCTGGTTCAACAGCATATTAATGTTCAAAGTGAAACTTGAATGTGGTAAATGTACTTGAATATGATAATAACACGTGAAAAGATAAGAACTGAACATTAGAAGTAAATCATACCTAAACTTTAGACATTATACGTTATGCAAAAAATTTGGGTGTTAACTTCGACCATATATACTAATGGACTGCACATTGGCAATAGCTGCATCAAAGCCGCCATGGCTCAAACATTGGGCACGTCATCATCAGACTCCAAATTTCGTGTAAAAATGCTGTTATGATTACTAATTTACGCTGCAGAACTTCAGTGTTTTCGGTGTATTATGTGAATGCGCCTCATATATAATGAAAACTCTTCAGGTAAGTTTACTTATGAGCTATATACATGCATGATCGGGTTGTTTACATTTTGTGATTTATAATGTGATGAACATTTGCGAAGAATTTGGAACATGCATTCCATTTTTTTTTCTTAAGTTACTATATTTTTATATCAATAGCTGCAAGTTTCTGGTTAAGTAATTGAACTTTATTGACTTAGAGGTATTTAATTCGTTTCTTACCCATGAAAAATCATAGAACTTTCTTTACTATATCGCTCAGAGCAACCATAAGCACAGCAGGTGTAACCCATCTTTTTGACTGTTGTCATGTGATTTTATGTTGGAGCCAGAAATTTTGATGTCATGCGCAGTCTATCAGTATATATGGTTGAAGGGTGTGAAGCAAACTCTTTACAATGTATACAAAGTTGTTTTACTAGATGTATACAAATATACATCTAGTTTTTATTGAAATACACTCCTAAAATTTTCCTAAAATTTTTCTAAAAATTCCTAAAATTCCTACCTAAAATTTTCCAGAAGTATGCTATGATCCCTGGAGTTGTTTTATTTTATTTTTTTATTTTCTCCTTTTACTCACACCGGTAGATACATAACCTTTTCTATGTTGTACTTGGTATGAGTCAAAAATAGATATATTTTTTTTTGCTTAGGTCTCTTCTTAATTGAATGTGAATTCTGAATTTTCATAACTGCTGCGTTGCGCGTTTTGATCTTCAGGCTATTTTGCAACTTTCGTTTTAAATTCAAAAGTTTTTCCTTAGTTTTCAGCTTTGCTCTTCAGTATATATATATATAGTGCTATTAGAAAACACACTTGTATGAGGTATAATGCCTGAATAATTTTTTAACATTTGTCTGAATTTGTAGAAAAGGCTAATGCAACAACAGCTGAAACAACAAAAAAAGATGCAACAGCTGAAAGCTAAGCAGAAGGCTAAAGTTACTATGACAGTTTCTAATGAAGAAGATGAGGAGGAAGAAGAGGAAGCTACAAGTGATGAAGACAATAAAGACGGTGACAAAAAATCATCAAATGACACAAAGTCTAAACTAGATAGATGTGGTGATTGCAGTGGATGTTTGCTAGAAGAAGATTGTGGAACTTGTGAAAATTGTAAGGTAATGTATTTTCTGCATTGTTTCACAGTTTGAAGTGGCGTGTGTCATGCAATACATTTCGATGTTATTTGAAGAAAATGTTACATTTTTGCTAAGATATTCTATTCAAATAATGAAGGTAATTATTGTTTACACACTACATACACAATATTAAAAGTTTATCTACTACAACACCTCTAAGTGAATACCATTTATTTTGTAAAACTTCCAAATTAGGTAAATTACAAAGATAATGATGAGGAAAAGGAATGATGTGAGTATAAAAGAGTTCTAAACATTGTCAGTTGGTAAATGGCACTTAATTCAGTAGAATATTGGAAGAGATCCAGAATTTGGTACCTGAGTTGTTTTTCATACGATGTGTGTTACACAAATCATGCTACAAAAATACATGTTCAAGTTAGTGCTGTTCAGTTATTGGATTTTTTGAAATCCAGATATGGATATCTGTGTTTTCAAAGTGAATTATCCAAATTTCAAAAGCCAAATTTTCAGATAATGGAAAATCCAAAATTACAATATATGGATATTTAAATTTGGATTTTAAAAGTAAACCAATATTTAGATTGCAAAAAGTAAAAATTCTCAGTTTTAAAGGGGAAAAGTGACTTGCATTGACTACCCTTACAGTCAGTGTAACTCCATTTGCTTGTCAGGCATTATATACCTGGTAAATAAAGAATGAAGAAAAGCATGTATTCTAAAGCAGATGAACCAAGTGTACCACAATCTCCGTACTGAAGGATGTTGCACTTTGCCAGAGATGAGGAGTAGGGGCTTTATCAGTTGAAAATAGTGTGAAATTTAAATGAAAAATGCACAAAATGTGTCAAAGGTATATGAAATTCAGTACCTGGACTCCATTTGGAGTTATGTGATGTTGCAACACTGCAGGAGGCCTCAACTTTATCAGATGTTTTTTGGAACCCTAAATAAGGGAAAGCGTAGAGAGAGAGAGAGAGAGAGAGAGAGAGAGAGAGAGAGAGAGAGAGCGAATTGTATTTTTGTCTCCATAAATTGTGATCTTTCTGTCATGTTTATGGTGGCCAGTGAAGAAATAGTTTGCTAAAGGTTTTGTTCAGTGACGAGACCAATTCCAATGGAATAAATGGGAAAACTGCTTTGCTGAGTCAAAGTAATTTCGAAAAATAAAAAACCAGTTTCATTTCCCCAGCCAATTCTGTTTTCTTCTTAACAAAAGAAAATGTATTTCTCTATTATGAAAGAAATTATGAGCTATTTTAAAAGCCCAAATTTATTCAGTGAAGGAACAGATGAAAAATGGTAAAAGCACCAGGAAGAAACTAAGACTTAAAGGCATTTTTTCAAAGCTTAACTTTGCTATCTGTCTGCTTGCTCATTCTCTCATTTCATCTTGACCATTTATTTTTATCTTGATGTAATCTGGATCCACCAACAATCTTCAGTAGAGCACGACTAATTGTCAAAAAACGGTGAAATGTCATCGTAGTTACCACCATGACTGGTATGCTTCAGGGCACCATGTTTTTATTCCATGCATTCCAGGTGTGCCATCTGATCTGCCATTTCAGTTTAAATGCATATAGTTTTCTGCTGTTCTCAGTTTTGACACGAGTACCAAGAAGCACAGGAGCAATTGTTAAAAGCTGTTGGACTCGACATGCAAAACCCATGCTTTTCCAATGATCAGTTCTATGTTTGTTGCCCCAGGTTGGCAAAAATTAAAACCTTTTCATCTTGTCTCCAAACAGAAAAACACTCAATGTTGTTGACCCAGAAGCTCTTCAAGGATAAACTAGATGACACTTCGGAAGAACTGTAGATTATATTCATCGCAATACAATAGAAATTGTGTAGGTGCCTTAAATATTTCAGTTTTCCTATATTCATAATATACATTGTATATATACACTCAGATCCGTCTGTCTCTCTGAAACGCTTGATGTCACAGCAGCGTCTGCGTTGTTGGGCCATCACTTATCAAACAATTAGTGTGTGCTCTTGCGATGTCAAAATGATTGCCTGCTATATAATAAATAGCACACAATCACTTTTAGATGTCAAGGTGATCACGTGCTGATTTTAAAAACATTGGATTATTAATTACTTGTTTTACAGGGTGTCCCACTCGCTACCGAACCCGGCATTTCTTTAATAATATTAAAACCAATGAAGATATTGCAACAAAATTTGAAGTGGACTTACCTCATTTTGTGTGAAATGTGATGACAATGTGCTGGAAGTGGCCACTGTTTGCGTCCAGACAGCATTGAAACCGGCGCTGTCTGCCCGCCAGCCAGCGAGAGTGTTCCTTAGTGACAGACACATTCCTAAGTGTGGTGCAACTGAGGAGCAGTCCGCCAGCCAGCTGGACGTGCCCCTCTGCTGCTTTGTTACGCCATTTCGCTGAGCGTGTCTATACAATACAATTGTTGATAGTGAGTGCTTGTGGCTGTTCGCATACGTGTGAAAATGTATCAGTATACTCTGAAGGAGCAAGTGTTTATTGTTCGCATTTATTGGAAAACAATCGATTAAATCTTGTCAACAGCAATTCCTGGAGAGCAAGGTGCGTACGGTCCTTAAAAGTCCTTAGGAACTCCTTATTTTTGTTGGATGCTTTTAAGGGGCCCTTATAAAGTACTTAAAAACTCCTTATTTTTGTTAAATGTTTTAAGGGCCCTTAAAAAGTCTTTAAAACAGGCGTGAAAATCTTTCTGAAATCCGCAGTTTTCTGCGGGGTTTTTTTTTTTTTTTTTTCTCATTTTCTAGCAGGAGCAAATGCTATTTATCTTCATAGTTCTTAGGCGCCCTGGAAATCCTGGAAATGTCCTAAAATTATGTTACATGTCCTGGAATTTTATCCATTCCGGCCTTTTTGTCCCTGTGTGATGTTTTGTAGTTGAAGACTTTTCTACTGACATGTAACATGTCTAACAAATTTTCCTCCCCACCCCCTGCAAAATGCGGGGGGAGGGGGCTGTTGGTTTTCTCGTCTGTTAGGAGGACTGAAGCTGCGTCATTAGCATCTTTTGGCGTCATGCTAATGTTATCACTTTGTCCAACCGCAAAGACCATATCTCTGCAATTATTAATTCGATTTGTAAAATTCTTTTTGTATTGGAAAGTTTAAAATGTGAGAATGGTGATCCATTTGTTCCGGATTTATTCCGATGCACAACTTCATCGCTACGGGGCGCAAATGATTTCAGATCCTTCAGTCGTTCTCTGAGTAAGTCAGAACACCGCTGATGATCTTCAAGGAGCCTATCAACCTTTATTCTTTCTATCCTGGGTCTCTTCCTATTCCTTTTTCTCCAACCAACATTAAGTTTCACTCGTGACACTACCAAGTAATGATCTAAACCAACATCCGCACCTCTCATCACACGGGTGTCAACAACTAAGCGTTTCAAACGCTGATGCACAATAATGCACCCAGTCACACCTCACTTCTTGTTCGTAGATTTTTGGCGAAAAATAACGTCTGTGTGTTGAATTATCCACCGTATTCGCCTGATTTAGCACCCTGCGACTTTTTTATTCCCAAAACTTAAAATGACGTTAAAAGGGTGTTATTTTGATGATATTTCGACCATACAAACAGCTTCGACGCGTGATTTGGAGGCAATTCCGCAAAGTGAACTGGAACAGGCATTCGAATCATTATTAAATCACTGTAACAAGTGTATTGAAGCCGGAGGGACTTATTATGAATAACAAACCAAAACAAATTGTAATTTCTTGTTTCTATTTCATTTTACATACCCAGTCTTAAAAATTCTTTCCCACACTGTATATATCGCTGCATATAAGACAGCTAAAGACAAGAAATAGAGTAAACAATATTAACACATGTAAATGTATACACACATACTAGTGTACCTGTACAAGTTGTTTATTTAATTTTTTTCTCTTATGTATCGTGTTCAGTGTTTAAACTACCCAGTGGTCCGATTGCCATTGGCCAGTAAAACGTCCATCGGACCACTGAACTATTGATTTTACTGGCCCGGGTGTCCAGTAATTTTTAGCACGTCTTTTGTAAAAAAAGATGGTGCTTATGTTATCGGTCCGTCCGTCCGTCCCCATGATATCTCTGCAACTAATAGTCCGATTTGAAAAATTCTTTTCGCACTGGAAAGCTTGAAATATGCGAATGATCTTTCATTTCGTTTTTTTTTTTTTACGATGTACAATTTCGCCGCTAGAGGGCGTAAATGCATATTTTAAATTTTTTTCTTCAGCGGATACACCTCCTAATGAAAAAATCTTTTGCTTATAATTTAAAATTTTTGGTAAAAAATACTTTGGCCACCAGGGGTGTAAACGTTCATTTTTGCTTCTGATATATTTACCATAAAATCTGAGCTTCTAAAATATAGATTGAAAAAATTCTTTCGTGGACAGATGCCACTCACATCGATAAACCTTTCGGAATATTTTCTTCTTAAAATAGTCCAGAGTTTCTCCGCCAGGGGGCGTAGATGTATAATTTATTTTTGTCAATATCTCTACTTTTAGGAGTCCGATTTGAAAAATTCCTTCTTTGTTGGATAAAATTTGAAAATTTTCAAGTAATTCATAGACTTTCTGCTAGGAGGCGTAAAGGTAAATCCCCCCCCTCCCATATCTCTGCTTTTAAATCTCCAATTTGAAAAATTCTTTCTGCACCAGATACAGCTCCTGATGGGAAATCGTTTGCACATAATTTCTAATGTTTGGTAAAGAATAGTTTGGCCACTAGGGGGAATAAGTGTTAATTTCTGCTTCTGATGTGCTTGTAGCAAAATCTGGGCTCCTGAAAACTCGACTAAATTATTTTTTTCCTGGACCGATACCGCTCATATGGAAAAACCTTTTGCGAATACTTTCTTCCTAAAATAATGCATGGTTTTCCCACCAGGGGACGTAAAGTCGTATCTAATTTTTGTGATATCTCTGTTTCTAAGAGTCCAATTTGAAAAATTCTTTCTGTGTTGGAGAGCGTTTCCGGTGCGAAATGTTTTTCATATAAATTCATGTTTTTCTTAACGCACAAGTCTGCAACCAGAGGGAGGAGAAAGCTAATGATTACGTTTACAGCAATATCTGAGGGATTAAAAACCCGATAGAAAAATGTCTTTCTTCCGTCTGATACTATTGTTTTCCATACCGGCTCCATTGATGAATAGCTTTGATAAATTTAATTTGCGTCAGAACGGATTCAAAAGACGTGCTTATTACACCTGAAAATTCGGTGTCATTTTTCTTGTTTCTTATTCTAATTTGTCGGAAGTTAAAAAATGAATTTGTTTCTTTTACTTTGCCATATGGGTTTTTTTTTAGGCTGCAAACTAATGAGATGTTTAAAAATAAATATTGTGATAATTCCATAGACATTTGCAGTATATATTTTCTATATATACTGTAAATGTCTTTTGAATGTTTTTTTTTTTTTTTTTTTTTTTTTACGGACCAGAGGGCATTTTGGTGGACCACTGGTTTGCAAGTTCTAGTGGTCCGCTGGGCAAGTAGAAGATTTATGTCCAACGCTGGTGGTTTTGTCCTCCTGCAAAAACCAGCAGTAATCACTAATCATTGAGCGATCCCACCTGCCTTGATACCTTTTCTCCATCGTTCGGATGTCTTGGTGGAACATTTCTTCTTGTTCATCGCTGACTGCTCCTAGGCTGTCAGGATAGAAGTCCATATGCGAATAGGGGAAAGGTATTTTTTAGGACATACAAGTCCCAAAGGTTTATATAGTTTTTGAGAAGGTTGTGAAACAGCTAAGATTTGTAGTTGCCCTCTTCGTGGCTACCCAGAAATCCCTTGACCACAGATTTGAAAGATTGCCATGCGACAAGCTTCATGCTGTTTAGCTTTTCGGTAAGACAGAATTGCGCAGTGGTTTCTGTATCTGAGGACCTGTGAAGATGCCTTTTTTGAGTTTTGCATCACTTAATTGTGGAAATGTTTGCTTTTAAGTGCAAGAAACCTGGTCCAGATTTGTCCATAGCCTTTACGAAGTTTTTCATCAGCCCCAGTTTGATATGAAGTGGTGGAAGCAGCACATCAGAGGGATTAACTAGGGGGCATGTGACGAATGTTACTCTCTCCAGGAATGAAATCATCTCGTTTAAGCCAGTCTGTCCATTCATAGTCAGGACTTGGAAAAATACCATGCCTGAGATGCCCGGTGCGGCATGTAAATTATTGGCCTGGGGAAGTAAAAATTAAAACTAGTTGCCCGACTGGGCAACTAGATTAAAAGAAAGAAAAGTTTAAAATGGAGAATTTTCTACTCTAGAGAGAAAAAAAAAAAAAAAAAAAAAAAAAAAAGACTGTTGTCGCATGTTTTTCATTTTGCTGCAAATCACCAGAAGTTGTATTGTTACGGAATGAGTGTCAAGGCCAGGAGGAAAATAGCATTTCTTGAATTATATTATGCTCTAGGTCCCGAAATTGGGGCCATACATAGTTTTGCTCCAGATGTCATTACAGTTAATGGCGGGATGCATGCCTCGGACGAAACTAGCCTCTGGTGTTTAGTGACAAAATGTGTAAACTGTCATGAAACAGGAGGACGAAGACTGATGGGCAAAAAAGCCGTGCTTTATAGGGAGGGAGCGACAACGCAATATTTATTGCACAGCCCCCGGTGGGTTTGGATATCTCGATACAATTTGCACGCGTGAGGGAGGGTCTCTCTCTCTCTCTCTCTCTCTCTCTCTCTCTCTCTCTCTCTCTCTCTCTCTCTCTCTCTCTCTCTCTCTCTCTCTCTCTCTCTCTCTCTCTCTCTCTCTCTCTCTCTCTCTCTCTCTCTCTCTCTCTCTCTCTCTCTCTCTCTCACTCACTCACTCACTCACTCACTCACTCACTCACTCACTCACTCACTCACTCACTCACTCACTCACTCACTCACTCACTCACTCTCTCTCTCTCTCTCTCTCTCTCTCTCTCTCTCTCTCTCTCTCTCTCTCTCTCTCTCTCTCTCTCTCTCTCTCTCTCTCTCTCTCTCTCTCTCTCTCTCTCTCTCTCTCTCTCACACACACACACACACAAGAGAGAGAGAGAGAAGTATTCCTGAAGCAGAGGCTAAGTTTCTCTAAGAACGAGCCTGCGTAATACATTCCACTTAAAACCAGAAGAGCGAAAATTACTGACGCCGACAACTTAGTTTATCTGAGAGAACAGTAGCTCGTGTTTGCTGCGGGGGTACACATGTAAGTTGTAGTTAGTAATGGATATACGATGTTTTTTTTGGGGGGGGGATCCAGCAATCAGAGTGTATATCATAGTAAGCAATTATATGAAATTCCCGATCTGTCAGCGGTAGTTACAACTTCGTCTTCCTCATTGGTGAGTGACGTAATTTCAGAATTGGAATCTACATCGTTGGCAAAATAGAAACTTACGCAAGCGGACTATGATAAAGTGTATGAAAAAAAACCCCCGCTGTCACACAGTTCAGGAATCTTGGATAGAAAAAAATTTAAGTGGCTAAAGTCGAATGATGACAAGACTATTATGTGGTGCACTGGTTGCCAAAACCATCCTAAAATGGCTGATACCACCAGCAATTTTTTCAAGGAATGTGGGGTGTCAGGTGATAATATACGTTTAATAACTATTAGTGCACACAACAGTAGTCGAAGACATAAGGATTGCCTCTTAGCTGACTTAGCTGTAAAAAAACCTAATGCAACACCTATAGCAAAATGCATGCAGAGTTTGACAGAGCGTCAGTTAAAAAATATGACTGTTCTTTTTAACACAGCATACTACTGTGCAAAAAAAGAATTGGCATTTTCAAAATATCCCACATTGTATCAACTGCAAGAAAAAAATGGACTTTCAATTGGCAAAAATTATCAAAATAATAAACAGGCTCAAATATTTGCAAATCATATTGCAGAGGTGGAAAAAAATGAGCTGAGAGAGAAAATTTCTAAAGCCCGTTTTTTCTCTGTCTTAGCAGATGAGTCCGCAGATGTGACTGTCAAAGAAAAAGAAATTATTTATGTTCGATATATAAATGAAGGCGTTCCAGTAACTAAATTTATAGCATTAGTTGAAGTTCAAAATGCAAAGGCAGAGGAGATTTTCAATGCAATAAATAAAGGCTTAAGCAAAATTGGAGAATCATGTGCCAGTAACAAATTAGTATGCCTTAATCTAGGTGGTGCAGCTGTAAACATGGGCTACAAAAAGGGAGTAGGGCATTAGTTAAAAGAAATATACCCCATGTTTGTGTGTTTCATTGTGTTGCCCACATTGTGGAACTTGCTGTGTCAGACTTTCTAAAGCAGTCCCCTTATTTAAAAGACAAATTTGATGACACTGTGAAAGGAATCGTGAAATTCTACCAGTATTCACCAACATTACGAAGGCAATTAAAAGAAATTGCTAGTTACCTAGAAACTGACCGTGTAGAGTTGGGAAGAACAGTTCAACAAATAAGGTGGTTAGCTAGTCATGATAGAGCTCTAAGAGTCATAGAAAAAAGAAACTGGACCATTATTATAATTCACTTTGAAGACATTTCAAGTGGAAAATCAGACCCAATCATCAAGAGCAAAAGGATATGTAAAGGAACTGAAATCCTTTAAATTTCTAAAATATTTATATCCGATGCTTGATATCTTAGAAATCCTTGTTCCCCTATCCAAAGAATTCCAAAATGAAGATAATCTTATTGTAAATCTTGCACCCTGTGTCGAGAAATGTTTGTTTGAGCTCCACAAGTTGGCTCAAATAAATGGAAATTGGTATACCAAGTTCAAGACGCTATGCGAGGAAGACAAACACAAAAGGGGGAAATTACATGGCACAGCTAATCTGGATGATCCAGAACTAGTGGAACTAGTTAATGTTGTAATAAAAACAATTTCTCAGAGATTTCAATGTTTGCAGGACAAGCCAGTTTCACTATTTGATGTATTTAAACATTTTGGCCTGTTGAAAGTACTCAGCTTTCCGTGCATGGAACAAATGAAATTTGCAAGTATTATGCTGCTGTTTTTAGTGAAAAAGAAAGTGAATGCATAAAAAACGAATGGCTTCAGCTGAAAATAACTGTGAACCATTTAAGAAAAGGTAGTGTTGATGTTGCCCAAATTTATAGCCATCTACTGAGAAATCCGCCAAATGAATTGACTAATATACTTCATGTAGTGGAACTATTGTTTACATTTTTTCCAAGCACAGCAGCATGTGAAAAAGGGTTCTCTGCAATGAACAGATTGAAAACAACAATGAGGAATTTTCTTAGCATAAACTTTGTCAATGCATTATTACATATATAACTTGATGGACCTCCTGTGGAAAAATTTGATCCATCTGCAGCAATCAACAATTGCCTGAGCACTACAAAAGGAAATAGTCACAAACATAACAAGTTTTTTATTTTTATTTTTTTGCTCATTTTGTAAATATTTTTTCCAGCAGATAAATGTTTAAACATTTTTTTATCTCTATGATGTCAGAACTTACATTTAAGCAGACAAAATTTAGTGTACTTCATTATGAAATCACTTCATGAACTTTTCATCATTTGTTTCTAAACAACAATTCTTGGGATATTTTTGGTTCAAGATCACTTCTGTTTGCATAAGAGAAAAGGTAAATAATTTTTACGTTCAAAATTGTTAAAAACTACTTAAACTGCTGGTACAGTTAACTGATTATTTTTTGTAAAACACAGGCTGTATATTAAAAATTCTTGAACATGGCATCACCAAATTTCTCAAATGCTGTCGATTCTTGCGACACTTGCCTGAGGATGGGACCATGAGTGCACCGAAAGTTTTTGCTTTTTAAAATAAATTATTTTAATTTGTAAATAAATTTGGTTTTATTCTGCAAATTTTTAATGATTTTACTTATCATATGCAGAGACAGCATTTGTGAAACTATTATACTTTGCCGTATGAACAACCACTTGTCTTCTATTAGCTTTCTTAAAACTTGAGAGATATGCTTTTGTACATTTTGAATCAGACACTTTAAAATGGTGATGCAAAAGATGCATAAAAAGTTTATCGTAATTTTTAACTTTAAAAAAATAAGGCTTTTGTTTTGTTTTCTCTGGGCATGTAGATTTTACTTCTGGGCAAGTAAACATTTTCTGCACTTGCCCAGCTGGGCATGTAACTCTTCAGATATTTTTCAAGCCCTGATAGTGTTCTGCTGTGGCCCTACTGTCCCACATGCAAATAAAATAAAATTTAGTGAAGCCACTGTGAAGCCCAAGCAAGAGTGGTGTCACTTTCAGAGCACTATGACCACCTAAACACTGGTCATATTGTATTGCAGTGAGAATTTTGTCCATGCTTTCATACATCTCCTTCATTCCTACAGTGTGTGTTACTGGAATAAAAGGCTTTTGTTTTCTTTTGGACAAAAGGACCGCTTTTAAACTAACCTTGGATGAGTCAATAAATAGACGCCATTCCCATACCTGCCGGGCCGCCCAGGTGGCGCAATGGTCTAAGCGATGGTTTCTGAGCATTCGTCCGAGATGGGGTCTGAGTTCGAATCCCAGTGAGGCATGGATGTTGTGTTTGTCTTAAGTCACTGGCTGTCTCCCTTTCCTGGAACCAGTGGCCCTAAGTTAAAGACAGGCGACTACAATAGCCCACTGAGTTGCGTATACTGGGTGTATTAAACCCCCAATCAAAGAAAAAAAAATCATACCTTCCAGCTACTACGAAATGTCCATTGTTTCTACGGATTTAGTTGTCTGACTATGGAACTCGCTGTGGAAACTAAGAATTCCACAAATTTTCCTTCCCCCTCCCTCCCAGCTATTTTGCAATATACATGAGATTCTTAAGCGGATTCACAGAATTCCGCTTTTTTTGTCATCTTTAGATCATTCTCAAGATTGATTGAAAACTGAAGAGAATTGGAGGGGGGGGTTCCATGTGGAAGACTATTTGTGTTTCAGAACTTTTGAAAATGATAGTTAAACTAGGTAAACTTTGCCATAATCATAATTTTTCCTCCCGATGTTGCCTTTGTATCCAGTATTGTTAAATATTTTATTGCATAAATGTTTGTATTCTAGCTTAAAACTGTAGGCAACAATTTGTGAAAATGGAGGTGAGACGTCGCGAAAATTTCCCCATAATCTGGAAATTTCGAACTTCCCCATAATCCTCGTGAACTTGAAGAATTCTGTCTTTTTCGTTATTATTTTCGGCATCACGAGATCGTCATACAAGTGAACAGAAATTTTGGGAGGGGGTTGGTGGTGGCAGGTGTGTGAGAGGGATGTTCGTCGAAAGATGAAATTCCATGTTTGTGAAATTTTCGAAAACTGAAGGCCAACGGGATTCTTCCGTAATTGTAAGTTTCTTTTTCTTGCTCTTGCGATGCTGCCTCTGTTCAGTATTATTTGTAAATAATACTGATGCTGCCTCTGTTCAGTATTATTTGTAAATAATACTGAACAGAGGCAGCATCGCAAAAAAGTTTGCCTCTTTTTACTCTGCAGCTACACAGCTGCAGAGTACAAAAGAGGCGAACTGACAGTAGTTTGCATTCTTGCTGTGTGTTTTGATTTTTCACCCAGTTAAAGCATTCAGCTTTTTCCCCCTCCTTTGGTCTCATCTTGTTATAAACCGCAATTTTAGAGGTAGTATGATCATATGGTAAGCAAAGGTTCATGTACTGCGCTTTCGCTTGCTTGGATTTCGCGTTTGTCAAGCATTGTAGATTTCTGAATGCATCTGACTGATTTTTACTGGTGGAAGTTTTGAAGTTAAATCTCTCAATGTTACCTGTTCTGCCATCATCAGGGAAATGAACTTTATGTTTTACACATATTAAGTTTGTCATTAATGTCTTTGTTTGCTGTAACATTTTTGCTGTGGTGTGTATTTCTTTTTCACAAAGACGTGGATCTTTTTTTTTCATGGAACAGCATCTATGTAGGCCGCGCAATAGTACTATACACACATGTACTCTTCGCTAGCAGGTTTTGTTCTTGCAGTCGAGAACCTAAAAGTTCAGCTTGTTGTTTGGAAAGATGTAGGTCTTGAATGAGATAATTCAGTTCATTTTGCTCAATCAAGTGGGGCTTCTCTAAGTGTTTCAGAGTGTATGTAGGATCCGGATCTTCGTGTGTGTCCATATCTGTATTGGATGAATTTGAATCTGTCTCTTCACAGTTCAATGGAGGTTTTGGTAAAGGAAGATCTTTCCCTTGCGGAACAGGCCTTAAAGCTGATGGTAAATTTTGATACTGTAATTTACATTTATTCTTCTTTGAGAAGACGCTCATTTTGGTTAAGCAAAAATAACAATCTTCCACGTAATCAGTTGGCTCAAGCCAAATCATCATCATCGGAAATTCAAAAGGCATGGATTTCGGATACCTACTCAGGCCAACAAAGCAGGTAATGCAGCAGACATGTAGAGCCAATGATTTATTTTTAATCTCCAACATGACCTCCAAAGTACAAATAATAGACTTTCATCACAGTCTTTGTCAATGGAAGACTCTGCGATTTTATAATATTCCGTCCGCACACATAGCAAAACTTATCTGGAACACTGATACATCTGCGATGATCCCTTTTCTTCATTTCGCCATATTTTGCTCATAAACATGCAGCATGTGTTTCTCTTTAAATCTTTCAATTAAAAAAAAACAGCAGTGGTGGTTCAGTTACATGCTCTCTACCTGTGAAAAAAAAATCAGTGTTTCCACCCATAACATGTTCGGTGGCGAAATATGACAATAAAAAGATCTAGTGTCCTTTTACATTCCTACAAATGCTAATGCGGAACAGTAGTACATATTTAATGCCCCATAACAAAAAAATGTGACATAGTGGCCATTTTTTAAGGTCAGATCTGAAATCAGCACCTAAAAATTAGCTAAAACGAGCTGCATTTGTTTACGCTATAAAAATAAAAACCTTGTAGACTAGTGTTATCAGAGTTAAAGGAGTATTTCCCCCACAATGATGATTTCGTTACATTTTACTAAATTTCTAAACATGCTGGGGATTAAATCAAAGTAGTGTGTTTTCAAATTGATTTTTATGAATTTTGGCTCTGCTACACCACTCTCGGAAAACAGCTCAAAAAGAATTTATAACCAAATGAATCCATGGCTAAAAAAGCATTGTTCGTACCTTAATTTTCACAAGATGTATTTGTAAATATGAACATATAACCACACAACCCTGAGTTTCATGTAGCAGACAACACCCAGGCTGTGAAAACAACATGCTGTTGCAAATGGTTGTTGCCAAAGCGTCACTGTGGGTAGGTACTGATTTTCAAATTTGATTTTGACGAATTTAAATGCAAAAGTCCATGCTCCGGCAATTGATATGACATCATATGATCACAAATAACTGGAAAACATGGTTTCATAAAGAAACTTGGGTAAATTATATGAAGCCCTTAATGGAAACTTGTACCCTCCCCCTGCCAAATAGGGCTAAGTGATGGGCCATTGACATTAAAAATGGAATGGAAATGATAATTGTATTCGTCATTGCTGTATACTATGTAACTGTGACTTGAATTGGCAGTTTTGAGTGTCACCTAAGTGTAGTATACATCATTATTGTATGCTGAAGCATTTTACTATTGTATTATGTGTGAAATAATGTACTCTGTAATATTTAATGCTTGTGATTTTTTAAACTTTCAGATAAAAGAATTAAACCCAGATATTGGCATCGTGTGTTCCTTAAGAGAATGTGAATCGGAGGTAAGCTGTGTATTTATTGAATGTTAGGAACTGTTTGGAGGTTCTGTATTGATCAGCGTTCGAAATTTGAATTACCTGGTTGATTGAATGAGTTACAAAAGGTGCTCTTGATATGAAAAAAAAAAAAAAAAATTCAGTTCAGAAAATTCAATTTTTCAAGCAAGCTACTTGCTTCAAAAAAAAAAAAAAAAAAGGGCAAATTTATAAAAAACTTCACTTTACAAGCAGATTTCGTTACGGCATCTTAATGAATTAGCGGAACCGCACCAGTTAAATGACGAAAGTATTTGTGCAAGTTAATTGGTAAAGTTTGCCTTGTGCTTTGCTCCCTAAAACATAATCCGCTTTCTTTGCAACATCTGAATAATTAGTAAAACGAAGGTATTTTGTGGAACCGCGTAAGTTAATTGATGAAGTATTACTTTTGTACGATACCAGAGCAGAAAATTCTGAAATCTTCCCTTTCTCTTCCACCAGAAGGTCACCCCTATTTTCTGAAAATAGCAAAGGCTGAATCAGTGTAATGCACAGTAACACATACAAATTTAATGACTAATAGGATATTTGGCACTGTTGGGGGATTAAAGTACAAAAAAACAGGTTAAAAAAAAAAAGGGCTAAAACAACACATCTAACTGACAAAAAAAAAAAAAAAAAAAAAAAGCAAAAACTGCATTAGTGCAATTCTGTATTGCCCACCAAACATTCCCAAAATTCGAAGAAATTAAAATGCTAAAAAGGAATAAAAAATCAGAGAGACAAATGAGAATGGAGGAATCGATCCTAATTTATAAAAATAAAACAAGGGTGTGTAACCAGATTGACCCTAATACATTATCTAGCCTTTGGAAAGAGCTAATAACAAAAGAAAAACCGACAAAAAAGACAAGGGAACAGGGATAGGAAATGAAAAGAAAAAGAATACGGAAAGATGATATCAACGACCATTTGGAGAGGGGGTAGAATTAGTGAAACATAGTTGGCGCCGGCTAGGTTTGATTAAGAAAAGTATCTGATATAGCGTATCCAACGAATTGCGACGTGGGGTATTTGACTCCATTGACGAGAAATAAACCACGAACATTGGTTTAAAAGTCGTCACGCTCCTGAGGATGCCCAAGGACTGGGCGAAAAATTTTGTGCATTAATAACGGTAAAGAATTGATGTTATTGAATCCTAAAGTGAAGATCTACTGAATCTACCCAAAGTAAGCAGTGTGTTGGATGTGAATGGTTGCTGCACATACAACGGACAATAGCTTCAACGAACACCCAAAACGTACGAGAAAAGTGAATCGTCGCTAGAAACGGGAATGCCTTGGTAAGCATTATCCAATTAGAATATTTCCAAATGTTCCTACGCATTTATGTCTCCTGTTGAATTTCCAAAGCCACATAATGCAGCATTCCAGTAGCTGAAGGGCATAATTTTTGTTTTTATTTACTTCCAGATAATCTCTTTTCAGATTGATGAGGAAAAATTCATAGATATATATCACACATGAGGCTCCCAATGCAACATCACTGCTTGATAAGAGAACAATGTGTATCAGATAGAACATCCTTTAAAGGAGGGAGTTGAAAGTTTAATCGATTAACCAAACGCAAAAAAAAAAAAAAAAAAAAAAAAAATCATTTTACGAATTGCAAGTTATTGGGTGTACAAATAAGTTTACATCGTTTTTCGGTCGAAAAGGGTAATAGTTTGTTATAGACAGAACGATTGTTTTATTCAAAATATTTACCTTCGCAACATACAACCTTCCCCCACTTTTCAGGCAAAAGTGGATTCCACGATAGAAGTCCGGTTGTTTGGAAGCAATCCAGTTATTAAGCCAATTTTGGATCTCCTCATAAGAACGGAACCGCTCTCCAGAAAGGAGAATGAAACCGCTCTGCAGGGATAGAAACAAATGGTAATCTGATGGTGTGATGTCTGGTAAATACGGCGGGTGGAGTAACACATTCCAGTCAAGCGCTTCTACAGTTTCCTTGACCCGTATCGCGACATGAGGTCTGGCCTTGTCATGCTGGAGAACAGCCTTGTCATGTCTTTTCACATATTTTGGACGTTCAGCGTCTCTGTTTGGCACGGATCTTCATCCAGCAATGCTTCCAAAGCAGCATCAAATTTGTTTAGTGCACCTTCACGTTCTTTGTCTTCTACATCGGCCACAAGCAAACAGTGACTTTCGGCATCGGTTTTCTCTAAAAAGAAGTAATCCTTAGTTTGTAGGTGTTCTTTTTTTCTTGTCATTCGGAGCAGCAGTCTCACATTCGATTGACTTTATTTTTTCCATCTTTTTCATTATTCGTTTTTTTTTTTTTTGCTTTTCTTCTAATTTTCTTTTCTTTTTCCACTTACATTCTTCCATTCTTCATCACAGTCAGTACACTGTTTAAAAATTTTTGTCATTGCTGATTCATCTTCTCCTGATATATGCTTAGAAATGGAAAATCGTCTCTCTATGTCAGCATTTCGATGTGACAAAGTAAGAGCTGCTTTTATGACTTTTGCCAACATTTGAAAACTTTGTCTTTTGATAATGACTCCCTTTTTGAGATGTGTTTTGTTGCCAGTAATTATCAATAGTTTTGTTTTCAAATGCTATATCTTTTTCCAGTTGCAAAATTTCCCACTCATCTAACCAATAATCCAGTTGAACATGAAATGGCATAATTTTTGCAACTCTGAATATGTGTCTGCAGTTTCTATCATTCATTCTTTCTTTTTGGTCTAAAAATCTGAAATTTTTAAGTGATCCATTTGATAAGCAAGTCTTTTCCATCACACGCTTACACAAGTAGTAATATAGTGCTTCTCAGCTTCCTTCAGAACCAACTCATCCCTTTCTTTCAGTTTAGAAAGCTTGTCTGTGGCCTTTTCATTAATGACAAGTTCTTCAAGAGGAAGCAGATTATCTACTGTAAACAGTTCATCAAGATCAACTTTAGAAAAATGCGTGGTTTTTCTAATGACAGCAGTCTTCAAAGCACGAGCCATGAAGGTCTGAAGAACATTCCCTATTTCTTCATGCAATTTGTGGATCATGGGTGCTTGGCACTGAAAACATTGTGTTAACTTCATGAATAGTTCTGCTGATGAAATAATGAAATGAAGTTCAGTTTTTATTGAAGGTTTCTTTAAGGCACTCACAACAGCCTTGTAGGATCTGGATTAAAGAGCAACAGAATTTTTCTCAGAAGCGTGTGCTTCAGGAAATAGAACTGAATAATGTCCCACTGTTCCAAAATCCTGTTGTAATTTCAAAAAAAGGTGGGGGGGGGAGGGTATTTAAAAATATTTTCACTCCCCTACAAAAAAAAAAAGCCAGGTAAAATCATAATTTATTATGGTCCTACATGGGGGTATGGCCATTTTATTGTCATTATATAATTTTACGGAAACAAAAAGTACAAAATTCTGAAAATCTAGTAATGTACAATTATGAATGAACTGAGTAATGTCCCACTGCTCCAAAACCTGTTGGCTGAAGGCCCCAAGGTTAGCCACCTTGTTGTTGCATGTTTCTAAAATTTGTGGTGTGGAACGTTATATTTAGATTGGATTTCTTCAAACTCTTCCCAACGGGCAGGCCAACCGTCAAAATATTGGTAAATGTTGATCAGCAGCTCAGAAGCTTCTTCACCTAAACACATGTCCATTATGCATTGTGTGGATGTTGCAGTACCTATGTTTATAAGACTTGTCCCTCGTGCCTCCTGGATATTACTATTAAAAAGCCTAAAAACTTTTTTATTAACATCAGGTCCATCTGATCCAAGCATATTAGGCATCTGTTTTGTGATAAATTGGACTCAGAAAGTGCTTCACATAGTTTTTTATGCAATGTTTCACCATCTGCTTTACCTAAAAAGAAAGTTCTGAGGTGCCGTGTCATTATGTCACATTTGTTTTCTGACCAAAATGTGATGGTTGTTTGCAGCTCCTTTATCTTTGACATTAGTTGTTTCATCATAACTCAATGTATGGTATGATGAACATGCTTCCTCTAACATAAGTTCCCAGAAATAAGGAGCCAGTCCATCAGTGATTAAGTATCACATTTTCTTAGAGGAAAGAAAAATGTTCAGGGACACTGTCCACACTGGTATTCATGATATTGACACTGGACACTGTCAATATCATGGATATCTTGTGATGAATCCATTGAATAATTACTACACACTGATTTCATCATCCAAATCAATTCAGCAGTAGAACTTTTCTTGGTACTATAAATGCGAAGTGTTGGTGCACAAGTTTAACTTGAAGGTAGTAAGTGGTCTAAGCATGCAGGAGAAGGTGCAAGTTCTAAGCATAATTGGTTTAGTCCAAATTTAGATTCTAAGTTTGTTTTATGTTTTGATGTGAGTGATTAAAATTTGCCTGAAAACCTTTTGTTTCAAAGTTAATAGTGCACCAACACAGTACAAAATAGTTCACTTTCACTATCCTATCTACCCCATGCAGTAACTTTAACCTTTGAATTATCTGTCTTTTCCAGCCAATCACTAGGGAATTTACATTTTGAAATTTTTAGAACTATTGGGTTAGATAAAACTTCAATGGCAGTTGTTTATAATAAGACAACAATATCAGGACCTGGAAGAAAAAAGAAAAAGATATAAACAAGGAGGGGGATTGATATTGGGCAATTATTGCAGTATAACAAATGTATATGTATTAAAAACAGTAAAAAAGAACTTGCTGAACTTATGAGAAAATATTAAAAAAAAAACTTTTTCGTAAGGTAAGTTTTTTAAATACAGTAAAACCTGTGTGAGTTGGCCACTTACGGTTCCAAACTATTGTATTTCTTAAGTTTAACCAATATTTCCTAGCTGACTGCTAATTGATCACTTACATAATGGCCGACACTTATTAATTATCAACATTACTTTCCTTACTCTGAATTTGTTTCCAAACTCAAGTGAATGGGCCTAGTGTTTTTCAATTTCTGCATAAACTCCCATGAGTTTTTCTAGTAAAGCAGGATCTTTTTGCAGATGCATAGTGTTGCAAATTATGCACTAAATCCAGCGCTTCTTGAAAAGTAGGGGTTTTTCTTCTGATGCTTCGGTGATTTGGCCATGTTGAAAGAATGAGTGATGATGAAATGCTTACAAGAAAATATTTTCAGCCCAAGTGGCAGGAAGGAAAGGCAGAGGAAGGCCAAGGAAGACATGGGTGGATCAGACTCAGGAGTGTCTGCATGAGAAAAAGATTATGAGTATGAAGTATAAAAGATCTTGTGTACGGCATGTAATGTATATCAGTGAAGCACAAGTTGTATGTCAAGATCGCTGTAAATGCCGAAGTTTGATACGACAACAATAAGTAAAAATATCTGGAAGTTTGTATTTCTTTTTGGAGCTAACCTCTGAATCTCAGAGAACAGCTTAGTGATATGTATGTATGTAGTTTGGTGTTCATTCACATTATCATCAGTTTCTTCTTCATCCTGTAGCTCTAGAATAGGATTTTTAATGTTTGATAGCACATCAGAAAAAATATCCTCTTCTGTGTCTGCCACGTCTTCGTGCACTATGATATTGCAATCTAATGCTGGGAACTGATCTTAACTTAGCAAGTCATTTTTGATGTCTTCAGGTAATGTTTCTAGTAGGTTGGTGGTGGTATTGTCAACTTCAGATTCATGATTTATCTCTGCGTTTGCAGAAATCCAACTTTCTGAAAACATTTGACCATAGTCGAAATCTGTAAATTTTGCCAAGAAGCATTCACCCACCGAATACAATAAAAAACAGTGACTGCTTTCGAAAATTCTGTCAAAAAATGCATGCAGCAAAACTTGCTGCATGCATTTAAAGACAGTTGTTGCGTGTTTTTCATTTTACAGCAAACTACCTGAAGTTGTATTATTGTTACAGAATGAATGCCAAGGTCAGGAGAATAGCGTTTCTTCAATTATATTAAGTTCATAAATTGCATCCTCTCGAGGCTCACGAAGTATTGGGCTGTATTTGACGTTGTGGCCACTCCCTTTCTTTGTTACTGTTGCCGATATTGTTGCAACTATGTTCCTGAAAGTTTGTCACTATCAGCGTATACTTAAAATATCGAAATATTTAAAACACTTGTAAATGAAGAATGTCTAAACAACAATGGATATGTCTTCCCCTGAAACCGTTAAGTTAAATTCATATAATCTCAAAGTTCTCCCTTTGTAATCTGAAGCATCATGTGGGGCGCTGTTCACACAGCCTAACTCACTGGCATCTTCAGTGGTCATTAACAAAACATCGTGGTTGTGCTGACTTTCAAAAATCATGCCTCTGTTATTGGTCGCTAACGTCATGGCGTAATTGGCTCCATCTATCGGTGATTTCGTTCATAAACTTTAGATTCTTTATATTTCCTTTTCCTCTCTTGTTCTAATTGATTTTCTGTTGCAATAAGATGTTTCCATGCATATGATAAATTTGTTGGGCTGTTATTACAATTTTGATTTTTGTTTTTTCTATGCATGTAGACCAGGGTTGGTCATTTTGTCGTATTTTTTGCCAGGACAGTGGCAAAAACTGGTAAAAACCAGGCAAAAATGAAAAAAAAAAAAAAAAAGGAAAAATTAGAAAAAATGTCTTCAAAAAAAAAAACAGATGAAAAGCTTATGAAATAAAAGAAGGAATTCGTGTTACCTGTTTAAATAATTTTTACCTCACTAAGGATGTACAAAAAATGCTATACTTGTTTTTGTTTTTGAAGAATTCCAAAACAAAATAACAGTTTTGTTGCTGTTTCCACACCAAGTCTGTAGAAACTCAGAATTTATATCTTCCAGCCATTTTCTTGCAATTTCTTTCTGCTCATTGCTGAGATATTCACCTCTATATTTTGGATGTAGTAAGTATGAAGCCAAATGGCATGGTTAAACCTTTTCTCAATTATAGCATAGTGAGGATGTAAGACATCGTTTCTTAGCAGGGAACACCATAAGACACAAGCATCAGCAACAGAATCACTTTGTAAAATATTTAAAGCATCTGCTACAGGTTTTAATTGCAGAAGCAGACCTTTGACTTGACGATAAAGATTGAAATCTCGTATATTATGTACTCTGTTTTGGTCCATTGTGTCATTGTGATCATTAGAAATCGTTGTGTAGGCACTGTGGGTTGCGTACAAATGATTCCAGACAACTAACCTGACTATTCCACCTAGTGTTGCATGGTAACTGAGGTCTTACAGAATCAGCACACTCTTTAAGCCAAGCTCCTGGAGCATGATGGTTTCGAAAATATTTCTGGGTTTCAACAACATGCTTCAACACATTTGAAGGAGTTATATCTTCCCCCAAAAGGTTTAGATGAGCTGAACAGCCATATCCAACCAGTGCACTTTTTGTGCTATTCCTGTTCTCATCTTTTCCATATTTTTGGCATTATCTGTAACAATACTTTTTATTTTGCACTGGTAAACATTTTCCACTTTAGCAATTGATCTTTTCAACTAAATATTCGGCAGTCTTTATGGTTGTCCCCGAATTTTCAACATCCACAACACATGAAGATTTTCCAACTTGAACACATGCAGCTGTTATTGGCTCGTTGTGATTGTTGCTCCAGCCATCAATTACCAAAGTACCTTGCTTATCTTTAAAATTTTCTTTCATTTGTTGTTCCAATTCAGTGTAAACATCATTTAGCCATTCCCTTGAAAGATCTTTCTGAGTGGGAGGTTTGTACCCAGGTCGTAATGCATGGATTAAGTTTTTGAATGCTTCTTTTTCAACAACAGCAAATGGTATGTTGCACCCATAAAATAGTTTTGCAATCAAAATAACAATTTTAACCTTTTCATTACTTGGTGTCTTCACTATAAATTTATTTAAGTTGTCTTGCAAAAGCTTTGCCTTCTTAGCAGCAGGCTCATTCAGTTCTGCTGTCAAATGCTGAATGTCATTATCCCTATTAATGGCAATTGCAGTTGAAGACGGTAACAAATTGTCAAAATCATTTGCTGAACTTTTAAGCACTTGCTCACATGTGTTTTCATTCTTGCAGCATTGTTGCTCTGTATATTGCCACACTTTTTGCATTTGGCAATCTGTTTTCCATTAATTTCTAATTCTTGAAAATGCTCCCATACAGGATCTTTTTTCTTCCACCTTTAAACATTATTTAAATTTAGCAAGTCAGAACACACAACTAAAAAGGAAGGGTTAACTAGCACTATATTGACATACAACAGCTTCCAATTCTTTGTGTCACTTCATTTAGCAGAAGAAACTTTTAAGTCTTGAGACCACCACCAGCTAAAACTGGTTCTGTCTGATACTAATCCCTTAATCCCTGTCTCAACCCTCAATTCCCTCTGAGGCATTATCTTTCAGTGTCAGCTTCCTTGTCAATGGGAAGTAGAAAACACAGGCAGAACCAGTTTCAATGAATCCAGACAGAAGGAGATCTGTATGGCATCCTCAGTTTAGCAGTAAAAAAAAATATTCTTGAATATTTGTTTAGATGAGCATTTTCAAAATATTTAGTATTTACAAACAAACGTAACAATTATTGAAAATGGTTTTTTTTTTTTTGCACAGGTGGCAAAAATTGGCAAAAACTTATTTTTGCTAGGACGGTTTTACCGTAGTTTTTTCCCACGGTTTTTCCACTGTGGCAAAAACATGCCAACCCTGATGTCGACTCAGCTGTTAGTATCATTTTGCAATTCTTATGTTGGGTTAATAATTCAATTTCCTCCTATGTAGGTATTACTTGATTTTCTAGGCAAAAATCTATAAGTGAAGTTTTATTTTATTTTCTATTCTAGTTTGCTAAATGTTCAAATTATCTTTTTTCAATATTTTTTGTGTGCTACCTATATATGTACTGATAACAGTACCATTCTTATCCATGATTGGTATCCTGTATACTCCTTCCTTTTTAAGAATTGATTTATTATCTTGGTTTACAGTAAATATTGATTTTTATGTCTTAAACTGTAATACCAAAATTTATTATTTTGAATGCATATTGTATTCGGTATTTCTACAATACCTGGGATGTATAGTAGTGATCCACAATATGCCAAACTTCTAATTGGTTTATTTGTTATTGTAGTAATATTGTTTTTTGGCTTCAGCAAGTTGCCTTATTAATTTGTTAAACTGAATATTACACTGCCAGACAATTGCTAAGGACGGATGACAATAGCTACGATAGCAACCAAAAAATGGAAGGCAGGAAAATGTGGAAAATTAGCATAAGTGCGGGATACAGTAAGACGTGTTGTGCGTATGCAAATTTTGGATTGCCGAACTTGTTCGTGACGTCATAGCGCTGATAAGAGATATAAAGGATTTGTGACGCGTATTGACCGTTGTTGTTCAAACGCAAAGTTAAAGGGAAAGAATCAATTGACGAACTTGCAAGTTTCAGTATGTCTTCCCAACATCACCTAGATGATTTCGCATGGCCGTATTATTGGCAAGATTGAAGAAGGCGAAAAATAACAGATGTTGCCAGGGAGTTCGACGTCAGCCACAGTGTTGTTTCAAGGCTTTGGAAATCATTTCAAACAAATGGAAAGTGTATGCAAACGTCACGGGGAGGTCGTGTTCGCAGTACGACACCTGCAGAAGATCGGTACATAGTGCTATCAACAAAAAGACACCAGCGCAGCACAGCTAGTGAGGTAGCAAATCAGTTTATGGCTGCTACTGGCAAGCGGATCTCCCGAAAAACTGTCGCCAGACGTTTGCACGAAAAGGAGGACTATACGCCCGCCGTCCTGTTGTGTGCATCCCATTGTCCAGACGTCACCGTACCGCCCGTTTGCAATGGTGCCATCAACATCGCAATTGGACCGATAACGACTGGTCTGCTGTCCTCTTCTCAGATGAGAGTAGATACAGTCTATCGTCTGATTGTCGACGAGAACTGATCTGGCGTGATAGTGGTACTGCATATTGTCCAGTAAACATACAGGAAAGGGACCGATATCCGACATGTAGTGTCACGGTATGGGCTGGCATCATGATCAATGGCCATACGTCCCTCTATGTGCTTCCAACTGGGACTATGACTGGCCAACGATACATTAATGATGTTCTGCTACCTCATGTTCGCATGTTCCGTGGTGCTGTCGGTGATAGATTCATTTTCATGGACGACAACGCAACATGTCATCGAACAGTCGCTGTCTAGGAGTGTATTGAGAGCGAGGATATTCAACGCCTCGTATGGCCAGCACGTTCTCCAGATCTGAATCCCATTGAACATGTGTGGGATGCTTTGGGGAGGAGTCTTGCTGGTCGCCAATGCCCCTCCAATAAACAAGGACACCCTCATCCGTGCATTGACAGAGGAATGGGATAAATTACCCCAACAGCTGCTTGATAATGTTGTGCAAAGCATGACACGACGTGTGGAATTTTGCATCGCCCTCCATGGTGGCCATATCCCGTATTGACATCTTACGCCGGAACGCCTGCGGACGGTAATTGCATTTATTCACGTTTACATATTCTGCACAAATGGCCTGTTTGTCCCTTGAACACGTTCCAAAGCCTTCTGGATTTCAGAGCACAATAAATTGTCTTTCTTGTAATGTCCTGGCATTCTGACATTATTTTATTTCACTTGGCATCCAACCACACTTACTTTTTTATGCGCTATATAGCCGTTTATGATGCTTCCTTAGCAATTGTCCAGCAGTGTATTATATCCAAATTGTTTGGCAATAGCTGTAATCCAACGAAGTTCTTTATTAACTGCATAATCAACGAAGTTCTTTGTATAACTGCATAATTGTCTGATGAATGCGAATATGCGCGGTTAATATAGGCTCTGAATGTTGCAAACTAGTAACTGCTTGGGTGATTGGAATTAGCTGGTATTATATTCGTTGTGCATGTTGATTTTCTGTAAACTTGGTAACATATTGAGTTGTTCGTCTTCGTAAACAAAATGTCTAGAAAAGGTAATGTATTTTGCTTTTCAAACTCCACTGTTTCTTTGATGGAATCATATATACTATTATATTCTTCTGTAAAGATCAACAATTCCTCGTAATTATCTTTCCAAATAATAAAAATGTTGTCTACATAACGAGAGAAAATCATAGGTTTGGCTCCTGGGCTTTGAAATATTTCTTTTTCTATATGCTGTAAGATTTGTTCTGCTAATAGGCCTGATAGTGGTGAGCCCATAGGTGCACCTTGCAGTTTTGCTTATAAATTTTATTTTGATATTTAAAAAAATTATCACCTATGAAATGTAAGGCTTTTATTATATCCTGTATTTCTCAAGTTGGGACATAATTCTGATGCAGTTTCTCTTCTATTAGGTTTATGCTTCATTTATAGGTGCACTGGGATAGAGTGACTTCACATCCAAACTTGCCTTACTAAACTGTTTCTTATTGTTTCTATTATTAAATTGTTTAACTTGTTGTATTACATCATTAGGTTTATTTATTGTACATTTATGATTGTAAATGTAGGGCTTTAAACACTGATATGAGGCTGTTTTCACGTTAACAGTTGGTGCTGTATATTTAGCTGCTATGTGTCTTACGGGTTGATCTTCCTTAGGAGTTTTTATTTCCCCAAATATTTCAGGTATATTAGATCCAATTTGTGGGTATGTGATTTTTAATATGGCTAATATATGCACTGTAATTTTTAAATATGGCTAATTGCCTTATTATCTTGTCTGTTTTATCCTGTTGTACTATTTTTGTTTAGAGGTCTTTAATTGTTTTCAGCATTTTTTCATTATCTGTTTCATTCATGATTATAAGTTGATTTGTTTTATCAGCTATTACTATTTTATAATTTGGATTATTGTGAAGATCTAAGAGTACCTTTCTGTTGTAGGTAATTCTATTATTTTTATTTTTCTATCATCATTTTGTTGGTTGCTCTATTGATTTTGAAAAGTTGTAGGTTCTCTGCACTGTATTGGCATATGTTCAATAATTTCTTCTATTTATGTCACGAATTGTTTATTTTTTTCCAAAGTTCCATTATATGCATATTTTTATGCCTCTGTCCAGAGCTGTAATCTGTAACTCGGTTAACTAAGTATCAGACAGATTGATGTATGTGGATTCTTTTATTCTTTGCTGCTATTTTTTCTTGTCAATGCATTCAATTTTTTGTAGTGTCTATTTTTTATTTTTTTCAATATATATACAGTCGAACTTGGTTAAGATGAGCTCGGGTATAACGTGGTCCCGGCTATAGCGAGTAAATGCCAGAAGTTTGGTTTCATATGCAATTAGTGTTAAATTATCCCGCTTATTCCCAGTATCAACTCTGTTATAGCAAGCAAATTTGCAAGACTTTCAGATTTTTTTTTTTTTTTTTTTTTTTTTTTTTAAGACCTAGTAAAGATAGCGCAGCATTGAAAGATGGCATCAATTAGCCACCTGCTACCCAAAACAACCGTCTGTGTGTCACCTGCTCTGAGAGAAAAGCGGGGAGTGTTTTATGACGTCTTGCATTTCAGCCTTAGGGTAGGTGGGGCGGCATTTTGTGGGGGAAAGCTTCCCAGCCTTTCCTTTGCCACTGTTTACGAGAGGTTCCTGGAATTCGCTTTCTCTCATTGGCTGCTATTGTCTAACCCCATGCTTGTTTTCTTAGAGCATTCAGTATTTCAACTTCGCACGGGACATATTGTAACCAAATTCGGTTGACATTAAATGTCTGTAAATACTGTTTCACACGTTATACAAGTTCCGCTATCGGGAGTTAGCAAAAGGACATTAACGTAGTATTGGCAATTGAAATCAAGTATAATAATAATAAGTATCTATACTTACAATATTTATAGTGGCTGTAGGTGCTTCATATGTGCGTCATCCAAGAATGTGAATTCTTTCAATTGTGAAGTTAAAATTCATGATACTGTAAAATCTGCGCCAGATAAAATTAAACAAGATGAATTTTCTACAATGCAAAAAAATTCTTTAACATCGATGAAATAAGAAACTGAATTAAAACCTTGTTGAATTTTTAAAAGCGAACTACAATCCTGAAGAGGAGACTATCTTGACCGCGAAGCATCCTGATACATAATGAAAACCAAAGATGAATTATACTTTTGCCAAAACCTCAAAAATAAACAATCTTGAAAAAGAAAAATACAAACATAAAATAAACAATCTTTTCAAGATTGTTTATTTTTTTGAGGTTTTGGCAAAAGTATAATTCATCTTTGGTTTTCATTATGTATCAGGATGCTTCGCGGTCAAGATAGTCTCCTCTTCAGGATTGTAGTTCGTTTTTAAAAATTCAACAAGGTTTTAATTCAGTTTCTTATTTCATCGATGTTAAAGAATTTTTTTGCATTGTAGAAAATTCATCTTGTTTAATTTTATCTGGTGCAGATTTTACAGTATCATGAATTTTAACTTAACAATTGAAAGAATTCACATTCTTGGATGACGCACATATGAAGCACCTACAGCCACTATAAATATTGTAAGTATAGATACTTATTATTATTATACTTGATTTCAATTGCCAATACTACGTTAATGTCCTTTTGCAAACTCCCGATAGCGGAACTTGTATAACGTGTGAAACAGTATTTACAGACATTTAATGTCAACCGAATTTGAATATCGTAGCCACGTAAAAAGTATGTTCATCGCAAAAGTATGTTCATCGCAACTTAGCGAAAATTGAACAACGATATATGTCATATTGTAACCTTTTTTTAATCAGAAAGTCGCATGCAGCCCTACTCTAGCGACATCACTTATGCTTTCCCTACCCCATTTTTATTAAGTGTGATATTGTGAGTGAGTAAAATGGTTGGTGTTAAAAGAAAGGCTCTCTCCATCGGGGAGAAAATGGATATTATTCAGGAACTGCAAGACGGCATTGTGGAAGAACAAAGATGCAGTTTTGTCAGCATTTGAAAACAATCTTACAGATTGCAAAAAAATGAAAAAGTGTGAAAAAAATTATATTGATGAAGCGTAAAAATTTGCAGTACAGTTCGGTCATGAGAATTTTATATGCAGTTATATAATTGGTGGCTTGATCGCTTCAGGAACAGACATAATATTGTTTACGCAAAAATGTCAGGGGAATCGATGTCTGCGGATACGGAATCTGTAAGTCAATGGCTAAAACGCATTTGGCCCAGCATCATTTCTGAATTCAGTGAGCAGAACATATTCAATGCTGATGAAACGGGTATTTTTTACAAGGTAACCCCTGACATGACTTTAACTTTTAAAGGCGAGAAATGCATTGGAGGTAAATTGGCAAAGGATCGGCCAACCGTTCTAATTTGAGCAAACATGGCAGGAAATGAAAAAATAAAATTATTGGTGGTTGGCAAATCGTTAAAGCCTCAATGTTTTAATAATGTTCAGCATCTCCCGGTTGATTATAAAGCAAACAGAAAGGCGTGGATGACATCAGATATCTTTACGGGAAAACTTCATAAATGGGATCGTGAACTACAAAAGAAAAACAAACATTTTGCTGTTAATAGACAACTGCCCAGCACATCCCAAAGTAGAAAACTTGACAAATATCAAACTTGTGTTCATACACCAAACACAACATCAATTCTACAGCCTATGGACCAAGGGATTATTAGGAGCTTTAAGTGCCATTTTCGGTGATTTCTAACCGTACAATTAATCCAAAAAATAGAGAAGCATCTAGAAATTAAGATTTCCGTATTGGATGCTGTTCGTCTTATGAAAGAAGCTTGGGATAGTGTCACTCCGACAACCATTAAAAATTGTTATAGGCAGGCTGGTCTTCTAAAGGAGACTTTAGTAGAAAGCACTGAAGTGATTGATGACGATGATCTCCCCTTATCAGAATGTTTAAAAAGTAGAGATTTAAGCACCTTTAACAATTGCAATTCTCTTGATTTTATCGACATTGACGCTGTGGTCCTACCAACTGGACTTTTAACGGAGGAACAAATTGCGCAAGAAGTAATTGCTGTAAATGAAGAAACTGAAACCGAAAGTGAAGGCGAAAACATTACAGAAAAATAAGCCAGAGTATCTACATCTAAAGTTGTGACTTACAATCAAGCACAAGATGCCTTGGATGTTTTGACTAGATTTTCTGAAACTAATTCTGGCAATGAGTGTGTGTTCAGTGCATTATCAGTTGTTAAGCGTAATCTGATAGATTTTCGGTTGAAGTCAAGGACAACGCAGCTGAAATTAACCAAATTTTTTCATACGAAATAAAAAGGATATGTGCTTTGGGCAGATAGTACCTGTGCTTACTTTTATCTAAGTACTGTATGGTACAAAAATTACAATACTGTATAGTACATATTGTATTTCATACAGTACATATGTAGTTTACATGTCCGAATTTCAACTTAATCTGCATCACATTGTACGTACTTGCATATGTATGTACTACAGTATGTATAATGGTACGTATAGTTCTGTGTGTATGTAGTACTGTACGTACGCATTTTTCAAGAATTCCACAACTAACCGAAATATTGTATGGTAATTTCAACTAAACGTAAGTACTACGTATTTCTCAACATTTAATATATTGTAAGTACTATATTTGATAACTAAATTTATTTTTTGAATGATTTCCTTGATATTTTGGGTCTTTTCCGGATTATACGAGTAACAGCTATAACAAGCAATTTGTTCGATCCCGAACAGCTCGTCTTAACAGAGTTCGACTGTATATGATGCACACGTCTGTATCAATATCTTCATCCTTGAAATTTTTTTCCATGGTCAGTATACAGGTTGAATGCTTTTTTAGATAGGAGATAAATACACTGAAGAGCAATTTAATTAGAGACACCTGTCCAGTAACGTGTAGCACCACCTTTCGGCCTAATGACCGCGGCGATTCGTCTCGGCATGGACTCGACAAGACACCGGAAGCGTTGGGAAGACATACGGATCCACAACCCCTGAACAAGCTCCCACAGTTCGCGAAGATTTGAGGGTGGGGGTCAGAGCCTCGGACATCTCTCGATGGCATCCCAGATGTGCTCGATGGGATTGAGATCAGGTGACCTAGCTGGCCAAGAAAGCGAAGTCACCTCGGTGGAGTGTTCATCCAACCATTCGGATACAATTTGAGAGCCATGGCACGGTGCATTGTCTTGTTTCAGGATGAGGTCCCCAGTGGGACGTTGAAGACGCACAAACGAGAGCAAATGGTCTTCCAGGATATCCCGGTAATGTTGACCTGTAAGGGACGATGTCACACGTACCAGGGGTCCCATTTCAGTCCACGTAAACAGCCCCCAGACGAGAATGCCTCTCCCCACCAGCTTGAAGAGTACCCTGCTGGCAAGAAGGATCCATCGCTTCATGTGGTTTGCGCCGTACTCGTATCCTCCCATCCGCATGTACCAATGTGAATCTCGACTCATCAGTCCAGGCAACATTTTCCCACATGTCTAGGGTCCAGTGGTGATGTTCCCGCGCCCATGCTAATCTTTGCACCCTGTGATGTGCGGTCAGCAGCGGTACCCTCGTGGGATGATGGCTTCTGTACCCCATAGTGAGGAGACGGTTCTGGATGATGTGGCTGCTTACGTGTTTTTGTACACCAGCGTTAAATTGCAGAGTGATTTTTGCACTGTGGCCCGTCTATCTGCTGTTACAATGCAAGCTAGCCGACGATGACCCCGCTCATCCACATGCTGTTGGCCCTTACAGGGATGGTTTTACCGGATTTAATGTACTCACGGTGCACCAGTGACACAGTGGCTCGTGAAAATCCTGCACGACTTCCGAGATGGAGTGACCCATTCGTCGGGCCCAAACAATTGCCCACGATCAAATGCGCTTAGATCCTTCGTCTTACCCATACTGCGTCCGACTCTTACTGATTCCTGTCGCATCACTCCTTATATTGTCGGATCGCTGCATATGTCATGTCGTTTCCGTTTACAGGGCCGCCCACAATGCCACATTTGCATAACGCCAGCTGTTTCTAATTCAATTGCTTTTCAGTGTAGTGAGTAATGCCCGTGGAAGTGGTGACAGGGATAGAGTAGACCCCTTGTAACTCTAGGGGTTTATTGGGATCTTTGTCTTTAAGGATCAGGTTAAGAAGAAGTGGAGGTGGTTTAACAGCAATCCTGTAGCCAAAAGACTTGAAAATGGAGCAAACTTGGTGAGTGAAGGCCAGGCTCAGGTACAGCAAAAGCATTGAAATCTTTCTTACCACCTAACACCTGTAATACAGATGCACCTTTTAATATACTTATCATTTGGAAAGCTATTTTAAAATCTGGCAACAACTGATGCTAATACCATGTGTTTCATTCCATGGCTGATGAAGGTACAATTCGCTATCGAAACGTCGTCCCAACACATGTAATTCTTACGTAACAGAAGCGTGATATGTCGTCATCAAGAATTATTCTAGTGAAAATTTTTCCTGTAATCAGTATTTCTTTTTCTAGCGATGTTTTTTCTGCACATTATTATAGTTAAATAAAATTTTATTCCATAAATATTTGCATTTCAATATGAAAATAAAAGAAAAATTCCGAAAATGGAATTTGGCGCAAAAATTTCCGACATCTTCAGGCATGAGATTCTTCAGTGGATTCGAAGAATTCCGCCTTTTCCGTCGTCATTTGGAAGGTTCTTGGGATCGATGCAGAACTAAACAAAAATTTGGGAGGGATTAGTGGTGGTAGTGATGATAGTGGTGGGGTTGTTTTCTGTTGATGGGAGGGATTAGTGGTGGTAGTGATGATGGTGGTGGGGTTGTTTTTCTGTTGATGGGAGGAATTTCAACTTTCAAAACTGCCTGAAACGGAAATTAGACGGAGTGAAGGTTTCTCACATAATCTTAATCCTTTTTCTTGCGATGTTTCTTTTACCCAGTAGTGTTTTTAAATATAATTTTATTCCATATATACTTGTTTTGCAGCTTCAAATGGAGGAAAATTTAAGTCTGACAGATCGTAGATTTCGCCGATAATGGTAGTTTTTTTCTGCGCGGTTACTTTATCCTGTGTTGCTGTTAAACGTATTAAAACAAAAAAAAAATATTTTGAATACAGTGACGTGCTCCAGCTTAATATTTACATAATACATTTCAGTGAACAAATTTTGTTTTGCTCACGCTGTAGTATATTCATGCTATTTTGGAGCACATTCTTATTTTTCACCCGTGCGTTTAAAAAGTTCAACCCCCCCGTCAGTCTTGTGTATGATATGTATGTACCAGATACTAAATGATTTTTAGTTCACTCATTCACAATATCATGCTGAACATACTAAATTACATGGTTTATTGTATCTTTTCACTAGGAAAACCATCTTTACTGGCCAGTGGACCACTGGGTAACTCGAACGCTGCACATGCACGCATACATAAATATATTAAACATCCAGGGTGACATTAGACGACCTTGTCTGACTCCTACACCAATGGAAAAGCATTTTGATGAAACACCATTCACTTGTACTCTTGCTGTATTGCCAGCATACGCGGCTTTTACACTATTAAGTAGATTCCCAGTAATACCATATTTATTCAGTACCTTCCACAGAAGTGCCCTGTTTACTCTGTCATAAGCTTTCTCTAAATTTATGAAGGCAGCAAAAACTTTCTTACTAAAACACAGACCTGCTTTTCAATCATCATATGTAATGCTGAAATTTTGTTAGTGTAGCCCTTACCAAGCATAAAACCACTCTGTACATCCCACACTTTCTTTGAATAAAACCTCATACCTTATCAATAACGGCATTTCCAAACAGTTCCTGGCACACTCAAGTCGATAGCATGATATTTCTTGCATTCAGTCTGATCACATTTTCCCTTATACAGGGGAACAATGATAGCATCCCTCCAATCCTGAGGGGACCCTTCCGAACTCCCAGCACAACTGGCAAATTTTAATTGACCAGTCAACTACAGTATCTCAGCAGTTATGCCATCAAATCCCGTAGCCCTGGCATTCTGGATACATTTTTGAGCTCTTCCCCACCTCTTGATATTCTGTCTGTCACTACAACAATATCTGCTTCTGGCTCAGAATTGTCGTTGCTTTCATGACCTAATAACTCACAGAAGTATTCACCTCACTTTTCACTAAGCTCATTGGGCTCCTATATCATTTCTCCGACCCTATTTTTCACACTACTCAGAATTTTATTTTCCCTATTTTTCCTATGTCTGACATGCTTCCAGAAAGTTTTTCTATTTTTCCAAAAAGCCAATTCATGCTTTCCACCTTTTCTTTCTCATCTTTTGCCTTACTCTGGCAAACCAGCTATGTTTCTTTGCTCTTCTTACAGTGATATTCATCCTCTTAAATTATACCTTGCAACATCCCCAAATATGCTTGGTGGCTGCTGCTATTAGAAATTTAAGAGCAGTTGCAAGAATTGCATTTAGTTTTAGTTGAAATGTTTCTTTTGAAAAATAAACTTGTCTCTACTGCTTTTGTCTTGATGTTTTTGACAACAAAATACACAGTATGCAATGTTGCCGACTCTAAAGATTCTAGCATGGTGAAGTATGGTCACTTGTAGTTGATTTTGACCTTGATATTGTTTTGTGTAAGTGAGAGAGAGATTGTTTTTTGTGTGTGTGAGAGAGAGAGAGAGAGAGAGATTGTTTTTTGTGAGTGAGTGAGAGAGAGAGATAGAGAGATTGTTTTTTGAGAGAGAGAGAGAGAGAGAGAGAGAGAGAGAGAGAGAGAGAGAGAGAGAGAGAGAGAGATTGTTTTTTGTGAGAGAGAGAGAGAGAGAGAGAGAGAGATTGTTTTTTTGAGAGAGAGAGAGAGAGAGAGAGAGAGAGAGAGAGATTGTTTTTTTGTGAGAGAGAGAGAGAGAGAGAGAGATTGTTTTTTTGTGTGAGAGAGAGAGAGAGAGAGATTGTTTTTTGTGAGAGAGAGAGATTGTTTTTTTGTGAGAGAGAGAGATTGTTTTTTTGTGAGAGAGAGAGAGAGAGAGAGATTTTTTTTGTGTGTGTGAGAGAGAGAGAGAGAGAGAGAGAGAGAGAGAGAGAGAGAGAGAGAGAGAGAGGTATTACTTGGTAGTAATTTTCTTAATTTAAATTTTGTATTAGCAGTTCCTTTTTTGTCCATTGGAATTTTCGGGAGTATTAATCAATCTTCTTTTGCAGGGAGAAGTTTTTAAAGTAGAGAAAGTACTGGGAAAACGTATACGCAACGATACAGTGGAGTACCTTCTGAAATGGAAAGGCTATCCAGAGTAAGTATTTGCTTGTTTTTTTTTTTATTATGATACCCGAAACAATTGGTGCCGCAATTTGTCGGACCAGCCTGCATGTTTCCCATCACCTTGTGTCCAATGGTAGTTTTCTATAGCCTAGGCAAGGCACTCAGCCTTGTGTCGTTGGGTCAGCCATTGCACCTGGGTAGGCCATTGGCTCTGGAACCCCATAGAACACGGAATGTTGTACTGTCCGAACGCTGATGCTACTACTGGCCCCAGCTTTGAATTGCACTGTGATTTGCAGCAATATTGCATGCTTGGCTGGTGTTATTGTGCATGCCAGACCCACTGCCCATGATCATCTAGGGCTTTTCTATTGCCACAGTGGTCTCACACTCTGGATTTTCCTTCTGGATTTGTGTAGTCCATGTAGACCCTTAAAATTGTTGACCATGTAAATCCAAATTTTGTGGTAATTTTCAAGACTGAGCGACTTACATCTCTGGGGCACTGATTATCTTACCATGTTCAGAATCGTTTTAATCCTTATAAGCTGCCATCTGAATTGTGAATGCTACTACTTGAGCTTGTGGAGATATCTGCCTCTATATGCACACGTTGTTTGTGGACAATTCCATTCACTGCCTGGGTGTGGCGGCATGTAATGGAAAGGGTAGCACCCATCCCAGTTTTTTGGCACCTCGCTGTGGGTGCGCGTGTGTGGTTGCGTGTGTGCGTGCGCGGTAATGGAAATCAGTACAAATGCATAAACCTGCAGTAGATATACTCATAAGTTACATTCCGAAACATCTGAATGAGGTTTTGACCCAGCTAAAAATAGGCTCTCTGTTATTCATGCAAGAGATTATTCCGCGAATTCGCGAATTTCCGCTTTTTCGTTGTCATTCTCGAGGTCATTGCAAAAATAAAGAGAAATTTTTAAGGAGGGGGGGGTGTTCGTCGTTCTATAGAAAAATTAAAAAAAAGCGGAATTCCGCGATTCCACTTTTTTGTGGAGTAAAAAAAGAACTAAGCGCTTTCTAGCTTAAAGCGTTGTTTTTGGAGCAGATGCGGGGGCAAGAAGAAATGTTGGAGGGTGGAGTCAGGAGCTCAATTCGTTTACTGCTGTCAACAATGGATGGGATGTCAGTCCCTTGAGCATCGCAGCGCAAAGGGTGGAAGCTCCGCCTACTTCGTGCGTTAGGGAAACTACCGCAGCCCTTTCCGTGTCTTGCGGGAAATCGCCACTCTGCATTCTATCAGGGCCAAACTATCTGCTTAATTCTATCCGTGACGTCATCGCCAGAAACTCTCTCTTGTAATTTGCAAATGTACCCGAATGCGTTCCCGCTTTTCTGAGATCGCTCGAGAATCGAAGCACTCGTGAATCCTCTTCCTACGAAGTATGCCGAAAAATACGGAATCTCCGTATTTATTACGGATTCCCCCGGGATTACGGGTGACTAACAAAAAAATTATGGATATTCAGATTTTCACTGTTATTAAGAAAGTTTTACTGATTTTGTAAATAATGGACGTAAAAGCCTCTGAACAAAGTTCGTAACACAGCCCTTTGTCTTTGTCTTTTTCTCAGGTGGTGGAATTTGTTTTGCTTGTTTCAAAGTGTGAAAAAAAAAAAAGGCCCGTCGTGCGTCTTTCGCCGTGGCCCGGGATATTACGTCGACCTGAAGCATCTGAATAAAGTTCGTGACGCAGCTTTCTTTTCTTAAATTCGTTCTACCCCCCCCCCCCGAAGAGAAACAATTTGTTTTGCTTGTTTGAAAGCTAAGTGGAAAGGAAGAATGGCGCCACGCCGGAATTATGTAGGCCTCGCGGTCTTCTTTTGCCGTGATCCGGAATTGCGTTGGTTCGGACGTGCTTCTTTTCCCGTGATCCGGAATTACGTTGGTTCGGACGTGCTTTCGCTGTTGCCCGGAATTGCGTCTGCCCGATGCCTCTGAACCATGTTCGTGACGAACCTTTTTGTTTTTTCTAAGGAGGAGGAATGTGTTCTGCTTGTTTGAAAACTTAGTGGAAAGAAAGCACGGCGCCCGGCTAGGATAACATCGGCCCAAAGCCGCTGAACAAAGTTCGTGACGCAACTGTTTCTTTCCTTTCTTTTTTTCTAAGGAAGAATGTGTTTTGCATGTTTGAAAGCTGGGGAGGGGGGGGGCACAGCTTCGGGCTGTTATTACATCGGGCCGAAGCCTCTAAAAAGTTCGTGACAGAGCTTTCCGGTTTTTTATTTGCTTTTTATTTTATTCTTTCTTTCTAAGAAGGAATTTGTTTTGCTTGTTTGAAAGCTAAGTGGAAAGAATGTGTCATGGGAGGCTCAAAAACAGAGTGAAAAACAAGAATTCGGCAGAGAAAATCTCCCCACTTGCTTGACGTTGATGGAGATTCATGTCACCATATTCACAATGCAAGCAAAAAAAATTTGCAAGCCGTTTTATAAGGTTACATTGAGAAATACTTTATTGACTTCTTCAATGACTAAAAACTAAGCTGTGGATATATGTTTCTAATTCTTGCAAGTTTCTAATTGCTTGACTAAATTCACAAACTTACCTAGACAAATACTTTTCACCTCAGGATTTAGCTAGTGAAGATTCACATGTAAGTTTTAAATCTGATTTTTGCAAGCCGTTTTATAAGGTTACATTGAGAAATACTTTATTGACTTCTTCAATGACTAAAAACTAAGCTGTGGATATATGTTTCTAATTCTTGCAAGTTTCTAATTGCTTGACTAAATTCACAAACTTACCTAGACAAATACTTTTCACCTCAGGATTTAGCTAGTGAAGATTCACATGTAAGTTTTAAATCTGATTTTTAAAATATTTCATTTTATTTTGTTCTTAAATCCCTACTTTTCTATTGTGAATATAATAATGTGCTTCACTTTAATATTTACTTACATAATTTACAGAAAATAATTCCATATGGCTAGCATACTCTTAAATATTGTATATATGCTGTATTTGAATTTGCTCACTGCGCGTTCGCGTGTCCCAATTTTCCACCCAGTTAAAAAGTGCAGCTTTTTTTGTCATTGGTCGGTCTCATGTATGGTTATTGATTTTTACCCTTGGTCTACGAAACCACAACTGCAAAAATTCTACCTAGGTTAATGCACAATAGAAGAAATGATATATGCCATTTCACAATGTTTATGATAGACTTAAAATTTAATTAAGACACTAAAAATGTGTGTGAAAAAATTAATGAGGTCTGAGGGCAGCACTACTAAAAATGCAGAGATTCATATTTTTGTCTTGCACAACAAGAAGTTTCTCTCGTACTTTTTTTATTTCAATAAGTTTGCCAAAAAACGCTTTCTTTTTCATTTGTTAATTACTTTTTGTAATACAAAGATTTTCAAATTGTCACTTATACCAAAAGGTGATGATGTAAATGCATAGATGGTATAGCCTGTAAAATTTTTCTTAATTTTCCAATGTGTATTTTAAAATTTTAAACTTTGTATTTATAGCTACTAATCAATTTTATATACACTGACGGGAAAAAAAATCCCAACACCACGAAAAAATAGTTGTAGAGGAATGAAATGGCGGCAATACATTTGTATAGGTAACATATTTAATCGATTAAGGTTTCAAGATCACAGCTTAACGTAAGCGCGAGAAGAGCCATTTTAAATGTGAAATGCTGGTACATTAATAACCGGTGTAACCGCCAGAATGTTGAATGCAAGCACGCAAACGTTCATGCATTGTGTCGTACAGGTGCTGGATGTCAGTTTGTGGGATGGAGTTCCATGCCTGTTGCACTTGGTCGGTCAATACAGGGACGGTTAATGCTGGTTGGGGGTGACGCTGGAGTTGTCGTCCAATGATGTCCCATACGTGCTCGATTGGTGAAAGATCTGGTGATCTAGCAGGCCACTGCAACATGTCGACACTCTGTAGAGCATATTGGGTTACAACAGCGGTATGCGGGCGAGCGTTATCCTGTTGGAAAACACCTCCTGGAATGGTGTTCATGAATGGCAGCACAACAGGTTGAATCACCAGACCGACATACAACTGTGCCGTCTGGGTGCATGGGATAACCACGAGAGTGCTCCTGCTGTCATAGGAAATTGCTCCCCAGATCGTAGGTCCAGTGTGTCTCGGCCGCAGACAGGTTGGTTGCAGGCGCTTACCTGGCCTCCTTCTAACCAACACACAGCCATCACTGGCACCCAGGCAGAACCGGCTTTCATCAGAAAACACAACAGATCTCCACTCCGTCTTCCAATGAGCTCTAGCTTGACACCACTGACGTTGCAAACGGCAGTGGTTTGGAGTTAGTGGAATGCACACTACAGGGCGTCTGGCTCAGAGCTGTCCTTCAAGTAACCGATTTATAACAGTTCGTTGTGTCACTGTGCTGGCAACTGCAGCTCGAATTGCTGCCGCAGACGCGGTACGATGCGCCACGGCCATACGCCGTACACGGCGGTCTTGCCTCTCAGTAGTGTCACGTGGCCGGCCGGAACCCGGTCTTCTTGAGGCAGTACCTTCCCTTGACCACCGCTGCCAACAATCATGCACAGTGGCTACATTCCTGCCAAGTTGTTCTGCAATATTGTGGAACGAAAATCCACCTTCTCCGTAGCCCTATTACCAGACCTCGTTCAAACTCTGTGAGCTGTTGATAATGGCTTCTTCGTCTTCTTAAAGGCATTCTTGACTAACATCAACACACTACGTCGAATCTCAACGATAACTAACGCTCACGAACGTTACAGCGCTTATTTACAGCAAACCTGCTTTGCATGTTCCGAGGGGCACTACTAGCACCACAAGTATGCGCCGAGCGCGAAATTTGCATAGACGTCATCTTACAGATAGATGTATTCTCACTGCCTACCAACTGTCGTTTATCTAACACAACCCCTTCTTGGTGTTGGGATTTTTTTCCGTCAGTGTATTTTGATGCATACAGTAGACTGTGTGCTATGTTTTAAGACATGACCATCTATTTAGTTGAAAACATTATTATTCAGTTCCATAAGAGACATACCATGTAGAGTAATAATATGATTTCTTTGTGTAATTTTTCAAATTAAAGTGGGGGTATTCATGCTCTCAAATGTTACTGCATTTAACCTAAGATGAATTGGAATTTTTTGAGATTTCTTCTCCCAATTCACTAAAATTCTGTATCATCAAAAAATCCATTTTCATGATGTACAGGGGTTGGACAGAATAATGTAAACACCAAACGCTCATTGACGTGATCAAAGATATCCACTACTTTTTGGTTGTAATAGCTTTGTTTATAACCTCAAGGCACTGCTTAAGTGCATTTAAAGTGTCTTGTTGCAAAATTTCTTTCAGGGTGACGACAAAATATGTGACCTAATAGACTTCGAAAGAGGGCTAATTGTTGGTGGCCAACTGATTGGTGCCTCCATGACAACAGTCGTCAGGGTAGGGGGATTATTGAGAGCTACTGTGTCTAGCGCCATGACGGCATACTGTGTTCGTGGCAAAACCTCGTATGTGAAAAACAAGAGGGACTGTAAAATGACCCTGACTGATGGAGACAGGATAGCATTAAAGAGGATTGTTACTCGGAAAAAGACCACAGCACCAAAAATTAGTGCGGAGTTCTATACGCATTTCCAGACCCCAGTATCATAGAAAACAGTGCACAAGGAACTGCATAAACAAAATAATTCATGGCATGCTATTGCAAAACCTCTGGTGACCCGGGTGAATGCACAGCAGTGATGGCAGCGGTGCCAAGAACATACAACGTGGACTGCCAATGCATGGAAGTGTGTAATGTGGTTGGATGAATCCACATTCACACTATTCCCCACTGCAGGATGTGTTTATGTGGGGAGCACACTGTCAGAAGCGTGTAACGCGGTCTGTTTGCTCCCAACAGTGCAGCATATTGTGGTATTGAGCAGGTCCCCTTATCACCTTGAAAGGATGGATGACTGGCAGGGCGTATGAAACCATTTTGGCCGAACAAGTCCATCCAATGGCTCAGGCATTGTTTCGTGCAGGGGATGCCATCTATCAAGATGAAAATGCGCCAATTCACAGAGCTCTGAATGTCCTATCATGGTCTGAGAAACACGAGGACGAACTTTCACATCTTCCTTGGCTTCTCCAATCACCAGACTTAACCAGTGGTCACACCCCTCGCTGGGTAGAGTACCCGCAGTGGGCAGCACAGAGCTCTGATCTTAATCCCATAGACCAGCTATGGGATGAATTAGAGCACCACATAGGAAGTTTGGAACCAAGGGCAGCATTGTGTACAGTTAGCAGCAACAGCATGTACTGAATGGAAGCGCATACCTCTTGCTGTGTTCCAAAACCTTGTCGAAAGCATGTCTCGAAAAATCAGTGCATACAGTAAGGCTAAAGATGAACTGGCACTGTACTAATGTATGTCAATAAATGCTATGTTGTGTTTTTCTTCTAGGTGTCCGGTGACTTTTATCAATATAGTGTATATCAGATCCCGTACCCTCAACAAAGAATCAAGTTAGTGTGTAATATATGGACTTCAGTGATATTTAGGGAATTCGTCAAGTGTGGTTTTAGAAATTAAAATTTTCAGCTCTCTGGTCTATTACTTAACTTTCTCTTTTGAGAACTATTCATGATTGAAGTAACACAGTTGTAACCAAACATTCTTGATTTGTCCTTGTCCAAGTTTGTGCAGCATTCAATTGGGGGGGGGGGGGTATTATTATTTTGCATCATAAATAGTGCTGGGGGTTAGGAGAAATTAAGTTAAAGTATTTTAATTTCCAGAATTTTCATATTTGTTTTACAACAGTGTTTCTTGTATTGGCTGGACTTAGTTTGCACCTACTGCATTTGGGTTATTCTTCTGTGTGTGCTGTACAGTGTGGTGCCTGCTCCACGCCCTGCCTTCATGTGCAAAAAGAGAGCGGGGCTCTTTCAAAAGTAAATTAAATTTAATTATATGCAAAGAGTGTTGTGTACCATGATCACTGCCATGCTTGTGCAACCATCTACTAACATGCTTTATTCGTTTTCATTTTTATCGTGAACATGTTAATTTTTCTATGTTGTTCATCCTCTTGGTGCCCGCTTGCTGTTTGTGGATATTGTGCGTCAGTGTTTTTGTATGTGAAAAAAAAGTCACTGGCATTTCTACAGACTACTTTTGGAAGTTGTGAAAGATTGTGAAACACATTTTGTTGCTGGAAGAAAATGGAGTCCTTCCAATGTTCAAGCTTTATTCTGAGGGCAATCAGATTGAAGTTACTGAAGTTGTTGCCAGTGGGCAGGTTAAGCATACTTCAGTGCTGTAAAAGCCATGCTTATGGTGGTATGAAAAGAGTGTCCTAGGGAAAAAAAAAATTCTGGGCTTTCAAAAACCAAGCTGTTTTCCTAAAAGTTGATGTTGGCCTATTGTGTGATTTGCATGCGAGTTTAACCAGAAAGTAGATATCACCTGCCTTGAAACAATTAGTGGTTAGTATAACTGCTTTTTGTATAATGAAGGCAACAGTAAAAATGGCTACACTTTCATTGATTATACCCAGGAAAAGTGGTGTAATTAATGAAAGCAAAATAAGTAAGAGAAAAGAGTATGGAAAGGAACTTGTGTTCTGTACCCAATGTGAAAAAGGATTCTAAGGATTTCAATGTTTAAGTCAGAAATCTGCTAGAAATTTGCCTCTGCTACCATAATGGTAATTAATCATCTAGCCCCAGAACCAAGAGAAGGATCGGCAATAATGCTTGTTGCGTTCAGAATTTTTTGCATCCCAATTCTGTAGTACATAACAAAACCATAAAATCCCACTGGTGAGTTCTCCAACAAAGATTCACTAGAACTATAGGTAAACAGTTAGCAGACTGGTGTTAACTGCATGCAGATAGAAAGTCTTTAAGAAACACAGTTCCATTCGACAGATTGCTGAACATAATGTGCACATCATGGAAGAAAAAATGAAGTTAATCAGTTTATTTTCATAACAGAGGTGGAAATATTGGTAATATTGAAATATAATTTCTCATTGTAATGCCAAAATTTCATTTATAGTCATGCATCAATCAGTTTGTGTTTATAGTTCTGCATTACCTGCATATCCTTTACTTTATTTCTTCAATTTCTGTAAGTATTCAGTTTTTCTATTCTAACAGTTTTATAGATCATATTTTAGTCGAGTCCCATTAGAACAAACTTCATAGGACTGCCGGAATCTGTTTGTTATATCGAAATTTTGTTATAATGGAATTTTTAATTTTGCTCTTTTAAAACCTTTCATAAAGTTTACAGCACTTTTGTACACTAGAGGTTTTCTCTTCTTATACAGTACATATGGTATGTACTTTATGTACGTAGTATGTACATTTTAGAGAAATGTGTTATTTTTGTTTGAAAATGGGACTTTGTTGCTGCCGAAACTAAAGTTCTTGCAAAGAATGTACAGTAAATGGGTGAAAGTTTCATCCGGGACGTTCGTTTGACCTGATGCGAAATGGCAAACCTTTTCTAAACAGCTAAGTGCTTCACATGCACTCACATGTGACGGAAGAGTTGAATGAATTTCATCGTCCTCTCTGCTTTCCTAACTTCATTTCTGTTATCTGAAATCTATTCAATTAGATCTGCATCAGTCATTGCATGTAAAAGATCCTCTAGTGAAACATTGGTGGGAACTGAAGCAGATGTCTGGAGAGTTTTCCACACTGCCACTAACAAAGCACTTAAATCCGCGTCTTTGTCGTTTACATCGTTTTCGGATTCACAGTCAATTAACTTTGCATTGCGCCAACTGTTTTTTATTGTTGCTTCGGACAGTTTGCAGGCCAAGTACTACGAATCCTCCGTCGTTTCTACGGATATCATGTTCGTACTACAGACCTACGGAGAAGGTGTGAAAAATTAACGATTTTCCCCAAAGTCTCTGATATTTCGGGAAAACTTTTTTTTTTTTTTTAAATTATTTAAAAAAGAAAAAAGTCGGGCATAGTCAAATGTGATTTGTCAAATGTGATTTTTGCGCTAATGTCACCATTACACAGCTAGCATGTTTGGCTGGCCAAACATGCTTGCTGTGTGGGGTAGGCGGGATATCCAAGAAAAAAAAAAAAAAAACTGCTCTGAACAAATAGTCATCAGATCAAAGGAATCCTGAATGTTTTGGTTTTATTTCTGGCAGAGCACATAACTGAGCTACCAAGATGTGTGGATGTTGTTATTGCTTGTTTATGTTACCTCCATGGGAGGGATTGAGAGTTGTTTGTTCTTTGCACACAGTATATTTGCCCAGAGCAAGAAAAAATCTCTCCCTGTGTCTTTGGCAACCAGCCAAAGAAAACGTCTAGCAGCTGCTGGGTGTGTGCCCAGTTGTGACCTACTTTCCCACGCTCCTCCTCCCTGCCAGCAAAGAGCTTAATTGTTTGTTACTTTGACAGATTTGCAAAGAGCAGTACTTTTTTTTTTTCTCCCCCTCTTGTAAAAATGTTCTGCTAAACAAAGGGATGTTTCATTTTATCTTGTCAGATTCACAAGAACTTTCTTTCTTCTTTATAAGATTGTTTTCCCCAGATCATTCTTGGTTGGGAATCTTTTAATTTCAGTTTTAATTTTTTTTTTCATTACTCACTTGCGCTTTAAGTTGCCACATTTTACTTCCCCCATCTTAGCAGAAAACTGCTATTGTGTTAATGAAACGTTGCATAGATTTTTATCGTATTTTATTTTATTTGCATTGCTTTTTTATTTTATCCTTTTTGTTCAGAATTGATTTATTTATGCAATTTAAAATACATTTTTGTTTATTTTTTTCATAAGCATTTAATGCTAATTTTCTATTTATCCGCATAATAACGCTATGAAACCTTTCAAAGTTAATTGTTCTGTGCGTCGGTCTTTGCTCCCATTGTGTTTGTCGTGTACACCTGCCTCTACTAATATTCTTGGATCTAAAAAGCAAAAAAGTTGTCAAAAATTCATGGAGAGTTATTCGCAAGAATTTCAGTGTCTAAAATCGTCTTGGGTATCCGAAAACCGTGGGTTTTGTTCCCCGTGTGCTGTTGATTTTTCAATCTCACACGGCGGAAAAGACGATTGCGATCGGCATTTTCACTAAAAAAACAGGAGGAATAACCATTCGTGTTTGACATCACACACTTATGACATAACATATTTATTAAAAGCTGGAGTTGCAATGGTATGTATTTTTTGTGTATTTACCCAAGTTTTTTTCCCCCATTTTAAGGGGACTTAGATGTATGTTGCAAAATTTATCCAAGTATTGTCCCCGATCCAGATTAACATGTTGCTAAAAATGTAGCAGTGTACTCTGGGAAATGGTCATGCCTGCAAATTTTAATGTGGAAACTTGACCTCACTACGGAAAACTACGGGCGCAGCGCATATGGACTACTGATGACTTCCTTCAGATGTTGGCATCTCTGAGTTTGCCCCATCCTTCAGAAATCTCATGCAATGCATCTTTGACATTCACTTTTATCGTGTTGTTTTTCTCAATTTCGAGAAGTATCAATTTCATCAACATGCACTTGTAATAGTCTTTTATAGACTTTATTATCTCCTGGTGCAAGGGTGGGAGAACTTTATCTGCTGCTTGAGGAATGATTGCTTTGCATGATTACAACATTCTGCATGCTTAGTAGGTGTGTGAGTCGTGGATTGATTCTTGCATTCTCATTGAATAGACTTCCCACCGCAAGATATCTCAAACAATGACGTCGCACGGGTTCTGCACATACACAGGCGCTCGTAACGTCACGAGGTGGGAGTTGAAGCACAAGTCAGCCTATGACCCGGATGTCTACCGGCTGTTGCAGTGCATTGAGGCTGAGTGGGGGAGATAAACCAGTTTTTGTAGGAGCAGTGTCATTTTATTTTTCTGTGGCGCTTTGCTGGAGATAAGCGGCAATGCGTTCTTTAGTGACATCATCGGCAAATATCGGTAGTTTTTTATTTCTTCTGACAACAAATCGTCACTTCTAATAGCGGTAAGGTTTATTGTTTTTCCTTAATTGTCTGTTTTTGACAATGAGTGGAAATACGAAAGAGAGTAAGAGAGTCAAAGTCCAGCAGCGTTACCGGGATGAATACTCTGAAACATGGCAGTGCATAACAAAATCAAATGTTTCCGAAAACCACGTGTTTTGTACCGTGTGTGTCTGCGATTTTTCAGTAGCCCATGCAGGACGAGATTATTGCCGAAGGCATATCCAGTCAATAAAACATGAGGATTATGTAAAATCAAAGACTCAATCAAAGCCTTTGGATAACTTTTTTGCAAAGAAAAATGAAAATAGTGTGATAAATGCTGAACTGCTGTTTACTACATTCGTTGTGGAGCATAACCTACCTATAGCAAGCTGTGATCATGCTGATCCCTTGTTTCGTGCTATGTTCCCAGACTCGGATATCGCGAAAACATATGGCTGTGCTCAAACTAAAACTGGTGCACTAATCCAAAACATGGTGAGCTCAAAACAGTAAGATATTGTCTCTGCTTTGCAGAAAAAATCATTTTCGTTAGCAACAGATGGGAGTACCGATTCAGGTGATCACAAGTTATATCTACTTGTGATATCGTATTTTGATGAAGTCGTCGGTCAAATCTGCACTTTGTTGTTGACAATACTAGAGTCCAACGACAACACAGGTAAGGGCATTTTTAAAATATAAATGCTGAATTCAGTAAGAGGAATATTCCATGGAAAAACTTTGTCTTTTGCATGTGATAATGCAAACACAATGTTAGGCCATATTAAAGGTGTTGCTGCTTTTTTAAAAGAAGTTCAACCCACAATAGTTATTCAGAGTTGTGCTTGCCACTTGATTCATTTGGCTCAAAAAAGCCACTGCTGCTCTTCAGGAAATAAATGTAGAACAGTTTTTAGTATAGCTGTAATATTATCTTGATAAAAGTTCAAAAAGGAAAAAGTCTCAGCTTGTCTCAGGCAGTCTGTGGTGTTAAAGGTCATAAAATTTTAAAGCATGTCGGCACTCGTTGGCTGTCGCTTCTTGATGCTGTGAACAGGGTCCTAGAGCAATGGGAAGCTTTGCAGCAGTTTTTTTGGGGGAAATGAAAATGTGCAACTTTTACTGCCCAAATTAAAGATCTGATGTTGAAACTGTATTGCTTATTCCTTAGCAATGCACTCCCAGTGTTCACTTCTTTCAATGTATTTTTCCAGTGTGAAGAACCTGCCATACATCTCTTGCACAGAAAACTAATAAATTAGCCTTTTCACTGATCTATTGGCAAGGTTTGTCAAACCGTCGGCATTATGTGAACATCAACCTCAATCATAGATGTAAATTTAGCAAGAATGAAATATCAAAAAGAAGATTGTGACCTGGTAATTGGTGGGGCAGCCAGAGCTTATATACTCTCAAGTAGTTTTTCTAGTATGCAGTTAAGCAAGTTATATTCTAGTGTCAGAAACTTCTACAAAGTGGCCTGTGCATGTATACTGAAGAAGTTTCCCATGCAAAGTGAACTTCTGAAGCATGCTGTAGTAGCGGATATCTCAATGCGAAAGAAGGTTTCTTTTGTTTCCATAGAATACATGGTCTCATTTCCAAATGTACTGAATTCTGAAGAAGTAAATAAACTAGATGCAGAGTTTGCTGCTTATCAGTTTAAATCTATCGATGAAGATGCATATCCTAGAACAGATGTGGCATGGAATGAAATATCTAAGATGAAGGATTTGTCTGGCCTTCCCAAGTATTCTGCATTGCCTAATCTAATGTTGGCAATATTGACTATCCCTCACAGCAATTCCTCTACAGAGAGAATATTTAGTATAGTTAGGAAAAACCACACAGACTTCCGCCCAACAATGAGCACCTCAGGTGAGCCGTGTTATAAAAAGAAGTTTTCTGAAAAAGAATATACCACTGCAAAACAAGGGACAAGGGAGTCTTTATGTCAGCAATGACATGAGGTAAGTAGAATATTGATAATTTAATTTCATAATTTTTTGTCAGGATAGTGTAAACATATAAGCTTATTACACATTTCACGCATTAATTTCTCATGAAATACCCTTTCTGTGCGTTAATGATGAGGCTTTGTATGGTGTTTACCAATAGGCACCTCATACAAGTATTACAGGTTACACAGTAGTACTATAATAAATTCTAGACTCGTCTGTATTGAAGACATAATCTGGGCTATAAGTTTGATGAGTTTTACCACTTCTGCTCTCCACTCATTCACACTTTCCATGGAAGCAGCACTCGCTTCTCCGCAAATTAGTTTTGCGAAGATTCCGTACCGGTCTTTGAACCTGCACAACCTTTTCTGGAATCAATGGTCCACGAATAGGTACATTTCTTGATCGTACATCTTGGAACCAGGTGAAAGTGGCTGAGTCCACATCTTGGATTGAGCTTTCCGTAATCCTTTTCTTTGAGGTCCGATCAGTGATTTATGAAGCTGCTCTGGTTTTTTTCTTTGTTCTTCAAAAACGTTGATAATGTCGACAGAGTAATTCCATATTTTTTTGCCACATCTACTTTCTTTTTCTCTGCTCTCACTTCATCAATAATTCTTTTTTACTCCTCCAAAGAAAACTGCTTTCATTTGGCTGAATTCATAGTTAAAACCTGTAGCAAAAGCTAATCAACTTGCCTTGAAGAAGACTCCAAACAAGAATGTAAGCCGACGAGCAAAATTTTAAGAACAATCAAAAGAAATAAAAAAAACCCTCCGTTTACAATGAGGGCTGAAATGCTCTTATATCTCTTTTCAAGTTCAGAAAAACTACATTCCAGTTGCGGAAGGGGGGTGGGGGGATTACCGCACATGGCAAGTAGGTTGTTATTGAAACAGGCATCTGGTCGTAGGTCAGTCGCCATGGGTGCGCGAAAATGAGTGTTCATCCCAGTGAAAAAAGTCAGATAAAGAAGATGCCCTTTTTTTTTTTTTAAATGTGGTGGAAAAGCACTCTGGGGAAAATGTGCTTATTGTTTTCAGGGCTGAAAATTTTATTATAATGGACAAAACTTTCATTTAAAATTCAAAATATTTCTTCATTGTAATGAAAATTTCGTTTTAATGAATTTCATTCAAACGGAATTAAAAATACATTTTGTTAATGGGAGTTTTGCCGAGGAATGCTAAGAATTATAACTGATTTTTCGTTCTATCAGATTTCGCTCTAATGGAACTTGACTGTACTTTGCAGTTCCTTTTGGTTTATTTAATATTTGATTTCATCAGTTTAATTTTTGTTTCTAATAACGGCATGTGGTGAAGTTTATGTCACATTATGTAGCCGACATTGTACATGCAAATGTGGAGGTCCACATCTCTCGAAGTGTCACCCTTAGCCTTTATATATTGCCTATGTAACTAATTTATGTTTTCCATTGTCCATTTCCTGTTTTCAGGTCCGAGAATTGTTGGGAACCAGAGGAAAACATTCTGAGTCGGGAATTAATTGAAGATTATGAGAGGCGGCAAAAACAGGCTCCAAATCTTGGGAAACGAAGTATTGACGATCCCATACCAACTCCTCAGTTAAAAAAGATAAAAGTTGAGAAAGAGGTGTGTAGTTCAACATTTCCAATGGTTATTATTTTGTTTTCTGATGTATGTGTATTTGTTTGGAAGCTGGACTGTCTTGACTTTGTTATAGCATGTGCGCACCTCTTTTTTTTTTTTTTTTTTTTTTTTTTTTAAAGAGTCCAGTTTGACAATTTTAAGTCATGTTGTACAGGAAACACAGCAAATTGGGCTAGTCAGCTTCAAATGTGTCTGCTAACAGGAGCCTTGAGGGATTGACATTTTTTGATTTGAAGAAAAAAATACAATCAAACTTTATTATTGAGCAGGGCAATCCATGCGGTCTTCATGCATCATGTTTTATATACACAGTATGTAGACAAAAGTGATTAGACACCGTAAGCAAAAAGAAAAACAATATTGTATTTACATCAGTAGCAGGTAGGTCCTCCATTTGCAGAGATTACAGCAGCCACCTGTCAAAGTAAACTGTCCACGAGTCCGTGGAGTATGGAAAGCAGGATGTTCCTCAATTTTGCCTTGAATACATGGGCCACATACACAAGATTCTTCTGTGGTTTTGCGAAATTCCATTTTTTTATTTTTTGTCATCATTTCGGTCATCCTTGATCGATGCAAAACTGAAAAGAAATTTAGGGGAAGAGAAACTGAAAATGGGAGTTAAACTGAGTAAACATTTTCTTCTTCTGCACAGTATTGTTGCTAAATGATATTATTCCATAAATATTCGCATTTCAAATTTAAAATGGAAGAAACTTTCAAAAACAGAAGTTAGACGGCACGGAAATTTCCCTGTGATCTTCAGGCATGAAATTTTTCCTTAGATTCTAAGAATTCCGCATTTCCATCATCATTTGGGTGGTTCTTGAGGTAGGTGGGTAACTGAACAAAAATTTTGGTGGTGGAGGGGGTGGGGGTCGTTTTCGTCAGAAGACGGAAGTCCGACTTTCAAAAACAGAAGGTAGACTGAATGAAGATTTCTCCAGGAGTCGTGATTTTTTTTTTTTTTTTTTCACAGGTTTATTCTGCCCAGTAGTATTGTTAAATATCATTCCATGAATATTTGTATTTCAGCCGGAAAATGGAGGGAAAATGTCGGAAAACGGAAGTCAGGCAGATGGAGCGAAGATTTCGTTGGTATATGTTATCCCCCTCTCACCTGTAATGTTTCCTCTATCCTGTATTGTTGTTAAATGTCAGTACTTTTATATTTTGAATAGAGTGATGTGCTCCAGTTTAATATTTATGTAAATTAATGTGTCTAGCAGTTCTATCTAGCTCATGCTGCATTATATTCACAATATTTTGTAGTGCATTCTGATTTTTCATTTGGTTGAAATTCAGCTTTTTTTTTTTTTTTTTTTTTTTTGTTATGTATGGTTTTACTGTTTGATTTAGGGAAAGGTCCACAACAAGGGAGGAAAACAAACAAAAAACGAACTGACTTCTTGAACTGGTGAAATGAAAGTAAATCAAATATGTTTCTTTATATATAGGGTAGTTATGGGAATAGTTATGATTTTTAAACTACCAGGGAAAATAACCTTTACCCTGCTAGGGGTTGTGCGACAGTGAAGGTTTAAATATATTTTAAAATCAGTGCAGAGAATGTGAACAATACATGTATTTTAACATTTTTTTTTTTCAGTTCTACATTTTTTTGTTTTTTGGTAAGGGTACAGTTTTTCATACTTTCAATACAAGGTGATAAACGTAGCCAACAATACATGTTTTGGAGTTTTGAACTACTACAAATCCTTTCATTTTGATAAATAGAAGTATTGAAATGGTATTTGTATGTTTTACGTGCATGCTTAAAGTTAAAGGTGTGTGAAGTTAAGTGACTCAGGTATGAGGTTCGTCTTTTGTTGTTTACACATTAGGATTTTTCTGTAAAACCTACAAAATTGAAAGACTTACATTTACTGATTTTGCAACATCATCATCCACTTTAGTATTTTCTTTCTCAAAAATTTTAAGTCTTTAAAGAGAATTAGTAAGAAGTACAATATTAGGCTAGCTCCAAGTTAAGAGAACAAAGTTAAAAAAATTTTCCACTAAAATAGTTCAAAGAGAAGAAGATATTTTAAAAATGCAAGGTGTAGTCTATGAAGTGAAATGTAGTTGTGGACTATCTTACATAAGTGAAACAGGTCGCAGACTAGAAACTCATATCATCATCATCATCATTGTCAACCATTATCAATCCACTGCTGGACGAAGGTCTCCCCAAGTTTCCTCCACAACGGTCTGTCTTGTGCCAGTCTCCTCCATGTCACCCCTGCATACTTTTGAATTTCATCCACCCATCTCCCATGTGGTCTTCTTCTGGGTCTTTTCCTGTCCCTTGGAATCCAATCTAAAATTTCGGCTGTCCATCGATGATCTGTCCTTCTGGCAGTATGTCCAGCCCATTGCCATTTCAGGGATTTAACTCTGATCATGATGTCTTCCACTCTTGTCATTTTTCGGATCCACGAGTTCCTCTTCTTATCTCTCCTGGTTACACCAAGTATGCACCTCTCCATGCTGCTTTGAGTTGTCTGCAGCCTTTGTATGTCTCTTTTAGTTAAGGTCCACGTCTCTGCACCATACGTAAGCACTGGAAGGATGCATTGATCAAACACTTTTCTTTTAAGACATAATGGCATATTGCTCTTGAAAATTATGCTGTTTCTTCCAAAAGCTCTCCAGGCAAGTTTTGTACGCCGATTAATTTCTTCACCAATGTGACCCTCACTTGATATCTGCTGTCCAAGATAAACGTACGTGTCTGTTATCTCCAGCTTTTCTCCATCAATCGATAAATCTTCATTTCTTGTAAAAGCATTGAACATCACTTTTGTCTTCTGAAAGTTCATTTTTAATCCCACTTCTTTACTCTTGTCAGCAAGTTCCTGGATCATACTCTGCAGCTCTGATGGGGTAGTTGCAAAAATGACTACGTAATCAGCAAAACTAAGGTGGGTTAGATAATCTCCATTAATCTTTATCCCTTTGTTTTCCAGCTCAGCAACTGAAAAACACCCTCCAATGTGGCATTAAAGAGCTTCGGAGATATGATGTCACCTTGTCTCACTCCCTTTCCAATTTTTACGTGTATTGTATTTTCAAACAGCCGAATCTTTGCACTTGCATTTTCATAGATGTTATTAATAATATTAATGTATGCATCTTCAATACCGCAGGTTTTCAGAGCCATTGTAACTGCTGATGGTTTCACCGAATCAAAGGCTTTTTCATAATCGATAAAAGCCATGCACAATGGAAGTTCATATTCCCTCGCTCTTTCAATTAGTTCTCTCAGTACGTGGATATGATCTATCGTGCTGTAACCACTCCTGAATCCAGCTTGTTCTCTCGGTTGAGCCACGTCCAGTGTTACCTTCAAGCGGTGTGAAAGAACTTTAGTGAAGATTTTATAAACTACTGATAGGAGGCTGATAGGTCTGTAGTTTCCGAGATCCTCAATGTCACCTTTCTTATGTAGCAGGATCATTGTAGCGGTGTTCCAATCCTCAGGAATCTTTCCTTCATTAAGGCATCGAGTGAAAATTTGGGCGAGTACTGTTTCAATTTCTCCACTTGCTGCTTGTATGATGTCTACAGTAATTCCATCTTCTCCTGGAGCTTTTCCCTGCTTCATGTTCTTGATTGCATGTGCAACGTCTGCTGGAAGGACTGGAGGAACTCTGGTACTGGTATCTTTCGTGATGTCTGGAGTGCATGTATCATCCCTTTCATATAATTTGGAGTAGAAATCTTTCACTCTTGTCAAAATTTCGCCTCTATTTCTTGTTACAGAACCATCTTCTTTTCTCAGTGCCATAAATCTGTTTTCTTCCATTACTGAGATGTCCCTTTGCTATCTTTAGGCTTTGGTTGTTTTCAATTGCTTTCCTCACTAGTTCACAGTTGAATTTCCTTACGTCTTCAGTGATACTTTTTCTTACTGTCTTGCATAGCTCTATATATTCCACTTTGGAAGTCACATCTTCTTTAGTTGTCCTCATCTCTCTTCTTTTTTGCATCAACATTTTCGTTTTTCCTGATAATTTGTTTACATGCAACTTGTTCTTAGACCCAGCTAATTTTGTTGCTGTTTCCATAAGAGCTTTGGTTACTTTTCTGTTAACTTCAGAGATGTCCACTTCTTCCGATGTTAGGCCTTCTAAAGCAGAGAACCTGTTCTTCAGTTCCAACTTGAAGGTATTATGGTGTTTTTTAAGGTTGGTTATGTCAATAGATTTTGTTTGTCTTATGAGCTTGCCACGTTCAAGTTTGGTGTTGAGGTGCATCTTACATCTCACCAATCTATGGTCACTACCTGTGTTGAACTTGTTTAGCACACTGCAGTCTTCTATGACGAATTTTTTGTTACACATAATAAAATCAATTTCACTTGTCGTCCCATTTGGATGCCTCCATGTCCATTTCCTGTGTGGCTTTTTCTTGAAGGAGGAGTTCAAGATGAAAAACCCTTCTGCCTCTGCAAACTCAACGAGAGTATTTCCACGCTGGTTTCTGTTGCCGTGACCGAATTTACCTACTGAAGTTTCATTCTGTTGCCGTTGCCCTATTTTTGCATTGAAATCTCCCATAATTATTTTCAAGTGCTGCTTACCTTTATTATTTAGATGACAAATTTCCTCATAAAATTCTTCAATTTCTTCTTCAGGATGACTTGTGGTGGGTGCATAAGTTTGAATAATCTGAGCCTGGTATCTTTTCGAGAGTTGGATAACAAGTCGTGCAGCTCTGTCAGAGGAACTTTCAACTTCTACAACTTTATCCTTCCGTTTCTTGTTTATTATAAATCCAACACCACTAGTTCTGCCAGTATCTGTCCCACGATAGTAGAAGAGATGTCCACTTTTCAGTTCGATGAGATCTTCTCCTTTTCTCCTTACCTCACTTAGCCCCACGATGTCCCACTTGATCCTTTGTAGTTCCTCTTCCAATTCAAGAAGCCTTGAATCAGAAGATAGGGAGCGTCCGTTGTACGTAGCCAAGGTCAGCATCAGATGGCAGCCTAGTCCGGTCCTCCGGGGATTCTTAGCACCCTCTGCCTTCATGTCGCACTGGCCGCTGCCTTGGCCAGGTACATTCCAGCTGCCGGAGACTGAGGGCCAAGATTTAAGTTGTGGAATCATTTTGGAGGGGTTTGGCCATAACTCACCACGCTGGCCAAGCGGGTTGGTGAGTGTGGGATAGAATTTCCTCTAATCCCGATGGTATAGTTATAGCGCTATTGGCGGTCTTATATAGCAGAGCATAAAGTTGCTATAAAAAGTTGCTCCAACAAGACTGGTTTAAGATAGGCATGTTAGAGAAACTTGTCGCAGCATGGATTGGATTTCTCTTAAAGTCATAAGTTTCGAAAGCAATTTTAAAAGAAGAAAGCTAAAAGAAGGAATAGAGATTGAGAAAAATAAAATTCCATCTTCAATGACTGCAAAGGATTTTCCCTGCCTAACATCTGGCAGGTTTTGATGAATAATAACCGTAACTACGATAGTTACGGGAATAAGTGACAACAAAAAGACAGCCGGAAGAAGAAGAGTTTTCTCCGAAAATTTGCAATTTAAATAAAAAATTTCCTAGTAAAATTCCCATAATAGTTGTTTTTGATTAGTAATTGAATTAAGAAACTAGAAAGCCATTTCTCAACATGATCTTTATTCAAAGCATTAAATCATGTTTTATAATTTCTTAGTCTTTTTTACTCATACATGAGATTTTTCCGTGGATTTGCAGAATTCCGCTTTCTCTGTCACCATTAGGACGATTCTCAAGATCGATGCAAAACTGAAAAGAAGCTGGTTTTTGGGGGGTTGGGGTTAACCCATTGCAGGGGGGAAATTATTCCCTCCACACGAACTTGATCAATGTCCTGGCGGTACGTATCTAACCGTTATGCACACCAGGCAAAGGCTCACAGAATCGAGCATCCATCTTGTCGTCTTTGTCACAGTACGAAGCTATCCACTTACCTTTGCATCTGTTCGAGGACCAGGTAATCCTAAAGGTCGTAGCTTGTAATCCTGCTTAAATTAACGTTGTTCTGTTAACAAATAATCCAGTGGTGCACAACAGTAAACACAAACACCATTTCTTGTAGCTAACTATTTAATTACAAACACGACCACAAACACACAATTCTATTATCCTAAGACATATTGTCAACGACGACATCTTTCATGTTCCATCTTGCTACCTGCCTCTGCTCCACTTCCTCCGCTGCGCTGCTGCCATCTACAGAAAGATTCGAGAAACAGTTCAGTCTGAAACTCTACATCCTCCCACCTTTGATTTGGTAGGGACAAATCAAACAAATAAAGTAGATCAGCAGGTAAAGTGCAGTTATAGATTTAGCCGTTCCGGCGGTTTACGTCTTCGACCAGTTCTTAAACTCCCTGTCAGAGATTCACGTACTGTCGGATCATCTTCAGAGCACACTTCTAATGGATAGAGTTTCGGAAGTGGCCGGAGGAAAGTGCCTCCTTGCGTCTTAACTTGGGCCACCCGGCGATGGATGGCAGTCTCCTCCAGGAAAGAGTCTCAATCCTAGCCATAGGCTAGTGTATCCGTTTCTGATTATCCAATCCAACCAAAACTACATCCCCGACCGTAAGATCCAACTTCTTCTCAGTCGTTTTCAAAATTAATTGTCCCAGATACTCTTTACGAAATCGATTACGCAGTTGATCACGAAGCTTTTAGCAGTAAGCCATTCTTCCTTGCAGTCTATTCCGTCTGAGATATAGTCCAAGTCTGGCACACCAATCTCTCTTACTTCTTGTAGGAACATGGAAGGTGTTAAAGGTGCCAAATCTTCGGATTCGGTAGAAATACAAGTAAGGGGCCGACTATTAATGACAGCCACCACATCACAGATAACTGTGACTAGCTCTTCATAATTCACGGACGATTGTCCTAAAACTCGTACTAGTAGAGCCTTGATGGAGCGGATCAAACGCTCCCACCATCCACCCCACCAGGGAGCCGCAGGAGGATTAAATCTCCACTGAATGGGTTGTAACTTATCACATGCCATGATCTTCTCCCAGTTCAGGGCTTTGAGGGCGTTGTCCATCCCTGTAAAATTTGTTCCGTTATCAGAATAGATGATCGTTGGCCTTCCTCTTCTTGCTATAAATCTTCGAAGAGCTTGAATGAATGCTTCTGTGTTAAGCGAAGTAGTGACTTCCAAGTGGACTGCTCTGTAAACGGCACATGCATATAGCACGACCTAAACTTTTAATCTTCCACGGAGTAGAAGAGGACCACAAAGATCAACTCTGCAGACTTCAAAAACTGCCGCATCTCTTACACGGTCTAGTGGTAGGTGAACTGGTACTGTGGTAGGTGCTTTAGCCGAGAACCTCTTGCACTTTACACACTTGGAAATGACGCTTTTGACTGTGAGGTTAAATTTGAGAATCCAGAATATTTCTCTAAGGTTGGTAACAAGTGTCTGAACGCCTGCATGACAATTGGACAGATGGCAGTCTCTAATTAAACAAATAACTACATGATGTTTACTTGGGAGCAAAATAGGGTATCTAAATGAGAACTCGTCCTCTCTGGCAATAATTTTACTCTTGACTTGTATTAACTCGTCATCTTTGATCACTGCGAGACCTGTTTTCATCGTCTTTTGTGAGCATGGATTCTCGTTGCACAATACGCCATAAGGGAATTTCGGCGTCTTCAATTTCGGTTGCACTCAATGTCTTTAACGTTTCAAATAACTCACACCGACTTCTCTTAACAAATCTTCGGATCCAGGCCAAAATTCTAACAATGTGAGAGAACCTTGAAAATTTCTCAAAAATCGTCGAATTCTCTGGTTGAATAACCAAGGACGTTGTTTTTCGCTTTCGCTGTTCAGAGCTAATCAATTTTTCCTCAACAGTATCGTCACCGCCTGGCCAATTTTTGGGTGGGCTCTTCAACCATTCAAGACCCTCCTACCATCTGAACCTTATGAGTTGATCAGAACTGCAACCCCTCGACGGGAGGTCTGCAGGGTTCCTGCTTCCAGTAACGTGTGTCCAGTCATCAGAGCTGGTGAGCCTCCGAATTTCTTGAACTCGATTATGTACGAACGTGCCCCACTGATCCGTTCTCTTAATCCAAGCCAGGACAGTTGTAGAGTTTGTCCAGTACCTCACCAGAACTATATTGGTGTTTAATGCTTCTAACACAAATCTTGCAAGACGAGCTCCCAGCGTGCAGGCAAGTAGTTCCAACCTCGGGATAGTCATTTTCTTTAGGGGAGAAAGGTGCGATTTAGCTCCCAACAAGCGGACTTCCACTGCCATGGGCGACTCACAACGTAGGAAGATTGCAGTCGCATGGGCATTCTGACTGGCGTCGCAAAACACGTGAAGAGACCAACTTTCGGGATCCCCAAAACCTACTCTTCGAGAAAATGTTAGTTTAATTTAGTGAGTTCAATTCCTCAACCCATTTGAGAAATTTAAGTTGCAATTCTTTCGGGAAGGGGGTATCCCAGTCTTTCTTGTCGGCTCATGCCTTCTGCACCAACAATTTGGCAGGTAACATCACTGGAGTTAAAATTCCAATTGGATCAAAAATTTGTTGTGTCATAGATAACATTTCTCTCTTAGAGACACCAAGACATCTTGACTCAATTTTGCATCGGATACCGAGGGTATCTTCGTTTCGATTCCACAAGAGTCCCAATAAAGGTACTGTCTCTTTAAAATAAATATCAATGTGAGGTTGCTTAGCTAGGAAGTTTTCTGCAACTTCATTAATGGGACCATACATCCACATTCGCAAATCCATTCTGGTTTCTGTAAAGAATTTTGTAGACTTCAAGATGAATTCTCTTAATTCTTTCAGATCATTCACTGAGGTGACACAGTTGTCAATATAGAAGGTTTTGCTAAGAGTTTCAGCAAATGATGCAACTTCCTCCAATGCATTAGAGAGAAGATGTTGTATCACGGCTGCCAAGAGAAAAGGGCTGCATGTGAGTCCAAAAACCACTCTTCTGTGTTGAAACACCTGAATCCTATTGCTGTCATCCCACCGTAAGAACCTCAAAAAATCCCGATCCTCCTTAACTTCAATCTGCAAAAAGGCACGTCTGATATCGGTGGCAACTCCAATGGCATCTTTTGTAAACCTCAGTAAAATAGACTGTGTTTGTTCCATTAAATTGGGTCCTCGGACCAGACAATCATTAAGTGAAGGAGACTCCTGCCCCTGACAGGAATCATCAAATACTGGTCTTATTCGAGTCGTGGAACTATAAAGTTTCACTACGGGATCGTGCGGAAGGTAATGGTTGGGTGCAAGGGTACCCTCTCTATCACCTGTTCATCGAGCCACTCCTGGAATACTTGATCGTACTCCCAATACTGATTCATAGCTTTAAGCTTCTTCGTCGTATTGAAGAGTCTCTTTTCTGCAAGATGTCGATTGGAAACAAGGTATTGTCGATTATTCAACCAAGGCAGACTTACACAGTAGTGTCCATCTTTCCTTCTGTCAACGGTGCTCAAAAACTGTTCTTGGACTTCTTCTGCCAAAGCAGTTTTGTTGACACAGGCATCTGGCTCTCTTATACGTATAGTCTCCAGATCCCAGAGTTCCTGAACGTTCATGTTCTTAACAATCATGCAGGTCACTGACCCGACAGCGACCCGAGGTTCTTCATCATAGCAGGTTGATCCACAAATCGTCCAACCCAATTTCGTTTTGATCGCTGTCAGGCCTCCTGGAAGCTGATTGATTCGACCTGTCAAAATTTGACCATAAATGTCACTGCCAATCAAAAGTTCGATCTTCGGACAGCCATGTCCCAAATCAGAGATCCAGATTCCCCTCTGTTTTAATTCGTTTAATATTCGACCGTTAGGGTGGCGGGGAATCTCTCCGCAAATCAGTTTCTGATTTAAAAATTCCAATTCCAAAACAGATTTCGAACAAAAATCGGTACCCTGAAATTTGACACGGTAAATCTTGTGTTCCTTTGGCGCAGTGCGAACCCCTCCAAAGAGTGAATGTGCCATATGCATTTTCCTTGAAAATTCCAGGCCCAATTCTTCAGCCATGGCCTCTAATATGTAAGATTTCTGGGAACCACAATCTAACAGCGTACATACTCGTTTAGTTTTGCGTTCTCCAACAATCTTCACCAACAAAGTCATTAAGGCCACTTCTCTAGTGCACTCCTGCTGAGAGAATGCATTTTGTACCACTGGTTCCTCCACTTCACTTTTATGTTTATTGGCTTAGAGGGTAGTTCTGGAAGCATTATAACTGTGTGCTCTTTGGAACAAACATGACATCGCATAAAACTCTTGCATGAATTTGCGAAGTGACTGTGCTCTAAACATTTAAAACAGCACCTCTTTTCACGTACTTTTGTAATTTTTTCTTTCAAGGACAGAGACTGTACATTCATGCAGTCTTTACTAGCATGAGACTTCCCACAAAAAATGCAAATTGGTTCTCCTTTCAATAATAAACCCACAGCAGTAGGTGCGTTAAATTATCTCTTCTTAAACTTGTCCCTTGAGGCCTCTTTAATCGTGGCTCCCCCAAAACCTTTTCGCGCTAAGGCAAGTCTTTCTTCACCCTCAACTTCTCCTTTCAAAAATTCTAATAATCTGGAAAGACTAGATTTAGTGGAAAGATCTGGAGCCATATCCACACTCAATAAATATCGTTGCCACGCCTTCAAAACCTTCTTGGACAGACAGGATTCCACCATAGGATAGAGCGGCGGAGCGTTCGTATCCAAGCTAATACCCATAGACTCCAAGGATTTCAAATGAGCTTTGATTTTGTCAAAAAGTTTCGATAAATGCACTCGGTCCCTCTCACTGGAACATACATTTTTAATAATCAATTTCAACAATTCTCTAACATATACTTCAATGAGCAACTCCTTTTTCCTAAAACGTTCTTCCAATGCTGAGACTGCTTTGGAATAATTCTCCGAAGTTAGCGGATAACTATCCACGAGTTCCCTCGCTCGGGTACCAGGTTGCATGGATTGAAAAAGATACTGAAATTTATCACAATCATGTAATTCTTCATCCTCGTGTATCTTCTTGAATTGCGACCAGAAACTGACCAATTTATTAACTCAACATCAAATTTCTTAATTTCGATTTTAGGTAGTTTGTAAGATTTTCCATTCATTCCGACATTCTCTATGCTGTTAGCCTCAACTTTATCTGCGACATTCAATTTTTCATTAACTAAACGATAACGGCTCCTTTTTCATTACCAACTTCAACCGATAACTGCTCCTCATTAACCTCTTAATCTAATAATTTTTTTATAATTTTATCATCAAGCTCCTTTAATTCTCTCATCAAATTCTGCACCGCCATCAAATTCTTTAGTAATTTCTTCCTTCGATACATTAGCAGTCTTCGTGGAAGAACTTTGAATGACTGCATGTTTTGTTTTTATACGTTCCATAGCAATGCCATACAATCAATGATTCAATATCTAATCGATCCTCAATTCCCACGAGTCCTGTCGCGGACGCCAAAATTCTGTAGGGGAAAATTAATCCCTCCCCACTAACGTGATCAATGGCCTGACGGTACGTACCTAACCGTTACGCACACCAGGCAAAGGCTCGCAGAATCAAGCATCCATCTGGTCTTCATTGTCACAGCGCAAAGCTATCCGCTTACGGTAAGATCACTTACCTTGGCATCTGTTCGAGGAACAAGTAATCCTAAAGGTCATAGCTTGTAATCCTGCTTAAATTAACGTTCTTCTGTTAACAAATAATCCAGTGGTGCACAACAGGAAACACAAACACCATTTCTTGTAGCTAACTATTTAATTACAAACACGACCTTTAGGATTACCTGTTCCTTGAACAGATGCCAAGGTAAGTGATCTTACCGTAAGCAAGATAGCTTCGCGCTGTGACGAAGAAGACAAGATGGATGCTCTATTCCGCGACCCTTTGGCTGGTGTGCGTAACGGTTAGATACGTACTGTCAGGCCATTGATCACGTTAGTGGGGAGGGATTAATTTTTTCCCTACAGAAGATTGGCGTCCGCGACAGGACTCTTGGGAATTGAGGATCGATTATTGAATCATTGATTGTATGGTATTGCTATGGAAAGTATAAAAGCAAAACGGGCTGTCATTTGAAGTTCTTTCACGAAGACTGATAATGTATTGAAGGAAAAAATTACTTAAGAAGAATTTGATGGCGGTGTTGTCGGAGAGATTCGAGAAACAGTTCAGTCTGAAACTCTACACCCATAATATATAATTTTATTATTTAGAAATTGTAAATATGTGCACCGCTGAACGCGCATTGATGTCCCGGTTTTTCATTTTGAAAAGTTAGCAGCTCTGCTGTCCACTTCGTGAGTTGCCTTCGATGCTTTCCTGACTTTGGCGGAAACGAGAAGCCCGCTGTTACACTGTGTTACGAACCACTACACTAACCCTACAAACTTCACATGAAGCTTTATGAAGTACGGTAGGGGATTTTCTCCTCAGAGTTTCAATTTTAATGTAGGATCGCCGGTCGCTACACAAGGTGTGACCTGACTCACTTTCATCCTGCATTATTAGGCAGAATTTTTGGAACAGAAACAAATTAACCAGCAAATGTGCACATAACTTTGCATATCAAAGTCTGACTCACAACTGGTGCAACTATCGGAGCGATTGCATCATTCTACGGGCAGCGCAGTGTGCAAAACATTTGAAATGACCTACTTAGAACAAGCCAGTCTCGTCAAAGTTAAAATTGTCTTTGACATCTCTATCTTCAATCATTTTCACTTACTTGGCTGCTTGTACATTCCAGATTCACTTTCCACACGAAAAGTTTGGAAGGAAATGTCTTTCCTTTCTTTAAATCTATCAAGCCAACCACAGGGTGCGCACGCGTGCTTGAAAACCTGGAAAGTCCTGGAAAATCATGATTACGTTTTCAAGGCCTGAAATATCCTGGAAAAACGGTGTTTTTAATGCTGTCTTGAAAAGCCTTGAAATTTGAAATTAGTGCTTAAAAAAAATGCCCTTTTAGGAAATCGTGTTACTGTTACCCCTTCATTTTTTAAAGTTCCTTTTCTCTGTTCTCAAAGAAACCACCGGCAGCGGTTTCAGACATGCACCAAATCCTAATTTGGCTGGGGGAAAAAAAGAAAAAAAAAAGGCACTTACTTCCAGTGCAATAAAATTGGATGATTACTAGTAGGTCGAAGGGGAGCTTGATGTCCGTCCGACAACTGAGAACGGAAGGGGAAAGAAGAGGCATTTAGCATTTGCAGGGGGTCGTGTATGTACCAAGTCAGCTGGCATCCACCAGTGAGGAGTATGCCTGAACAACACATTCATCTTCTTCTTGTTTATGTGCATGCCACCCTCCCTCCCCTCAAGAGACTTTCGCTACTTATGATAAAAAATAAGAAAACTATCTTTGCGAATTTTTCACGAAAGTGGCTGAAATTTTTACATTCACTGTAATTGGATTACAGAAGCTCACTTCCAAAATTCCAATTGAATCGGTTAAAAACTTTAAAAGTTAGCATTGGTAATTTTTATTATGGACAAGTATGTGTGCCTCTTTGGACAGAGTGTGCCTCCAGCAGAAAGGGTGTTACCATAGCAACGGTTGATTGACAGCTGGGAGAGCTGATCTGAAGCCCTTGGTTGGGAAGAAAGCAAACACCTGTTTATCACTTCCACAGCTCAAAAAGACTAGGAGAATATTTTCAGAAATCTATTTTTCCAAATTTTGAAAATAACACAGTAAAATTTTTACAGTAGTTAAGATACATCACAATAAAGTTCTAGTGCAAATTTCGCCAAATTCCGTTAGGAACTTTAGCAGATGCAAAAAAAAAAAAAAAAAAAAAAAAAAAATCTGTTGCATAATCGGATTGAAAAAAGAAACAGTAATTATAAATTACGGGAAAAGCAAGTGAATTATTTTTTTTAGATGCCATGGTTTATTTAAACAAAGTGATCCTTAATTTTTTTTTCTGTGATGATATGGACTCTATTTGAATTACAAACATACGTTTTTATTCAGACGTCTGAGTTACTGTTTTAATAAAAAAATCATCTATAATTAAAAAGTTTTCAATGGATTTAAGCAATATTCAGCAGATAAACAAACGTATTTTAGTAAATTGCAACGTCATGACGTAAATTTGGTAATTTAATTTTGTCGAAAATTGGGGAGCATTTTTTTTTTTTACAATTTCTATTATAGTTAAAGTTAAGGAGGAAGGGCGCAACTTGACAGTTCAGTGAGCTGCAGGTGGTGATTTATGGCGATGTGCCAAATGAAAAGAAGCCATTCCATCAGGTCATTCCAAAGGTTGTGTGTGTGGACGCGTCCTCCTGCTGTTTGATCTTAATCGGAATGTTTTTGTGCATGGGGGGTGGGGGGTTGAGAGAAATATCCGTTTCAGCTTTACAGCTTTCACGGCTTTTTTTTCTTGTTAATAAATAAAAATCATAGTTGCTGCATTCACCATTGATCCATGTTTGCATTTCTTGAATATAAACAGCAGACAATCAGAAATATAGTGTTGGGCGGGTCTTGATGTTCTTCATTTTGCATATGCTGAATTCAGTTCTGTGGGAATAAGGAATGACTTATACTGTGAATATATATAAAACTACATATTTTTGAGCTGAAAAAATAGGTCTACTTGTACACAGTAGCTAACGTGTGAACTCAGATGAAGACAATCAGACATACGGATGTCTGATTCCATAAAAAAATCAACATAGTTTTTTATTTACACTACAGGTAAAAAAGCAAAAACATGTTTTTAAACGTTATAAAGGAAAACGGATTTTTGAAACGCATGACTTGATGATCTTAATTTCTGAAAGTTTCTTTTTTCCACATCCTTTTTTTTTTAATTACAATACACTGTAACAGGATACTGTGAGTTATATCACCTAGTGATATGGCAGATTTTCGGTTGCTGATATCCGCGATCGTAAGCGGTAGTTGCATTGCAATTGTTGATGATGACAAGATAAATACTGGAGTGATGTAAAATGTTGCATAAACTAAAAAAAAAAAAAAGGCCCCCCTCCCCCCGAACTTTTATGCGGTCATCATAGCTGATCAACCATTTCATTCCATGAACATCAGCACATTTCAATCATTTGAACATTGGGGGTATCTGAAGGAATTCAGCAGTGCTTAAGCGCCCTAGCGCAACGAAAACATGCTAATTTTGGGCAGTTCTATTCCCTTCCCCTCTACCATCCCTAATAATTGAGAGTGCATACTGTAGTTTCAAATATTCTATTTATGAGCTAGTTTTCGCGCTGTTCGTTATGCATTTATTTTCGAAATTCCTAACACTTTTGAACTATGGTTGCAGGAACGTTTATGCTTTGGGTTTGTCTGTAGGATAATTCACATGAAAGCGGTTGAATTTCGGCGAAATTTTAGTATGCTGTTGGGTACAACCTGGAAACCTACCCTCTTGAAAAAGGTCGAAATTAAATTTAAAGGCCAAGACATAAGAGCAGTATTTGTTCTTCCAAGCTTAGGAATGTTAACTCACATAAAATCTGTTTGATTGCAACAAATTTTGGTATGTTATCAGGGAGGAGAAACCTACCCTTGTAGAAAATGATCCAACTTGAATTCAAAGGTCAGAGCATAAGAACAGAATTTATTCTTTATGGTCTTGTGCTTGATAAACTTGATCAATTTGCATAAAGCACATTCATCCATTTGCATCTTTAATCATTTTTATTACTTAAAACTGAAATTACTTTAAAAAAATAATTTGAACATGATACCGTAAGCGTAATAATCATCCTGGAATTTTTTTGTATATGTCCTGGAAAAGGCCTGGAAAGTCCTTGAATTTTTTTCCCCCAAAAGTGTACGAACCCTGCAACCAGTGTTGGCCTTAAAATCTTAAGCTTGATGAAAATTCTTAGGCTTTAGCTGTAGCAAGAAGGTCAACTTAATGGAATGTTTTTGTCACCTTCCTGTTTAAACCACTTTAACACACACCAGGGTGTCTACCAGATCACGGAAGTCACTGAAAGGTCACGAAATGAAAAAGCGGTCACGGACGTCTAGGAAAGGTCACGAAATGAAAAAGCGGTCACGGACGTCTAGGAAAGGTCACAAAATGAAAAAACGGTGACGGACTTCCAGGAAAGGTCACGAAATGAAAAAGCGGTGACGGACGTCCAGGAAAGGTCATGGAATTAAGGTCGTAAGTGCCTGTCAATTTTTTTTTATTTGTGCCTTACCCTGAAAAAATCGAATTTCAGCTTTGAGCTAAAAAGGAGAAGTCTTTGTCTATGACAATGGCATCATTTCCTTTTTTCAGACAAGTTCTGAAGGGATACACCATGATACTGTTCTCCCCCTTAGCGTTCATTGACTCCGCTTGGCACTTTGCCAACTGTGGGCCGACAGTAAAGGTCTTTTTGTCGAAAGTACCAATAACCTGCTTGTTTGGTACGCATAAAAATATGTTGCAGGTCATTTGGTCTGTGCGATGTACCGGTATAACGCAAGGAAACAGGTTTAAGTTTTAAATCGAGACTTCAATTTTTTAGCTAACAGTACTACAATGCGTTGTCCTTCACGATGTGATGCGATGTATCGTGAAGTACAATATTGATGTAATCACACGATGGCGTCGCTGACATGGGACATCCTTCAGGAGTGATGGGAATTCATCACGAAGCCAACACTATATTCAAACTGGTTCTTATCGGGCCGCCGTGTGTTGATGATGCCATAAATCGGTGAATTTGCATGTGCTGCTATCTGCCAGCTGGAATGATGTTCGAACAGGTTTTGATCAGTACGATTCCCAAACTGCAAATCGTTCCAAGTCATAATAAACGCTGCTGCATGTTTGTATGCGGTGACTGCAATCTCGAGAATTTACCGCCGTCTGGGAAGTAGTTGGCAGGTAATTAGCAGGTCTTTTGTTAAAAAAAGATCGTGCATACAAATCGGTTTGTCCGTCTGTCCGTGGACACCACATCTCTGCAACTATTAGCCCGATTTGAAAAATTCTTCTTGCCTTGGGAAACATAAAATGTGAGTGATGAACCTGGCGCATTCCGGGTTTTTCGGATGTGCAACTTCGCTGCTAGAGGGAGTAAATGCGGATGATATCGAATTTAAAATGCATTTTATTGCATATATTTGCTTCTAAATATCCGATTAAAAAAATAATTTCTTCCTTTAGCTGCCATTTATAACGAAGACTGTTTTAGATGCAGTTTCTTTTTCAAGTAATGCATAGATTCTCCACTAGGGGCGTAAAGGTAACTTGTGTTTACCCCGATCGATCTTTGCTCCTAAAACTCCGATTTGAAAAATTCTTTCTGCATCGGATACTGCTCCTAATGATGTTTTTTTTTATGTAATTTCAAAATTTTGATAAAGTATCTTTTGGCCACCAGGAAACGTAAGTGTTCCTGCTTCTGATGTATTTGCAGCAAAATCCGAGCTTCTGAAAAAGTCGACTGAACAAATTCTTTTGTAGACCACCAATACAGCTCACCTCGGAAAGCGTTTTGGAACACCTCCTGCTTAAAATAATGCATACTTTTTCGCCAAGGGGCACAGATGTATATCTTATTTTTGTTGATATCTCCGCTTCCACGAGTACGATTTGAAAATTCTTTCTTTGTCGGAGAGCGTTTCTGGTACGAAATGTTTCTCGTATAGTTTCAAGTAATGCATGGATTTATCACTAGGGGCGCAAAGGTAACTAGATTTTCCCTGATATCTCCGCTTCTAAAGCTTCGACTTCTAAAGCTTTTTTTTTTTTTTTCTTGCTTTGGATACTGCTCCCGATAAGAAATGTTTTGCATATAATTTCTAAATTTTGATAAAGTATGTTTTGGCCACCAGGGGGCGTAAGTGTATTTCTGCTTCTGATATTTGCAGCAAAATCCGAGCTTTTGAAAAAGTCGACCGCAAAAATTATTTCTTAGACCGGTACCGCTCACCTCGGAAAACATTTTGAGAACACCTGCTGCTTAAAATAGCTCATAGTTTTCTTGTCACGGGGTGTATATCTCATTTTTGTCAATATCCCTGCTTCTAAGCGTATGATTTAAAATGTTCTTTCGCCGCCCCGTTGGCGCAGTGGTCTAAGGCGCTGGCCTCTGATCATTCGTCCGTAAGGGGTCCGGGTTCGAATCCCGCTCGGGCATGGATGTTGTGTTTGTCTTACGGCACTGGCTCTCTCCCTTCCCTGGAACCAGTGACCCTAAATTAGGGACGGGCGACTGCTTATAGCCCATTGAGTTGCTCACGGTGGTCGTTAAACCTGCAATAAAAAAAAATAAAAAAAAATTCTTTCTTTTTGGGGGAATGTTTCTGCTGTGAAATGCTTCTCATATAATTTCGAACTTTTCTTAATGCACAAGTCTGCCACTAGAGGGCGTTTGCTCACATTTCTGTTTACAACAATAACTGCGTGACTAAAAATCCGATATAAAAGATTCTTTCTCAGGTCAGATACTGCTAACTATAAAAACTGTATTTTCTTCCCAAAATAATGCCCAATTTTGCCGTTAGGGGGCGCCAATGTTCAATCTGTTTTTCTTAATATCTCTGCTTCTAAATGTACGTTTTAAGAAAATTTTTCAACACCGGATGCCATTTACCTTGTGGGAACACCTTAGGTTAGTATTTGAGGAGTTTTATAGTTGACAGTTATACCAATAGGTGCTGTTTGTGTAATTCTGCTTGCAGCTGTATATCTGCTTCTAAAAATCCTATTGAGAAACTTCTTATTTTTACTGTATGCCATTCTCCAAATAGAGATGTGGGGCATTATCCTCTTTAAACAATGCACAGAATTCCTGCTATGGTGTGTAAAGGTCAGTACCTTTTTCTCACTGTCTCTTCTTTTGGAAGCCATATTTGAAAAGTTATTTTTCGTTAGCATATTTTTTTACTTTCCCATTATTTCTCTCTTTTAACTGTTCGATTTAAAAATCTGTCTCCGATACCTTTCTTCTGCTGTGAGAAACTTTTTATGCACAGTTTGTTAATTTTCAGTATGTACTGCTTAGCTGCTGGTGGAAGTAAATAGCAGTTTCTATTTCTAGATGTTTTATCAATTGAAGAAATATGGTTGATATTTTTCAAACCGCTTGCATTGGCTTTGAATAACATTGATAAATTTATTTCGAATCAGAAAAGATTCAAGACTTGCTCATTACAGCCCAAAATTCAGTGTCATTTTTCTTGTTTTCTTTTTTGTCCACGTTTTAGTAAAACAGTATGAAGGGATGTATAGGCATTTAAAATTACATCTGTATAATTTTCTGAATATGTCAGTGCACTTCCACTCTTTCGGAGAATTATTTCATTTTTTTTTTCAACATTTTCAAAATATTTAATCAGGCCTAGGCTAGGTAGAAAAAAAAAAAAGGCTAACTGTAGATTTCGGTACTTCCCGATAAAATTGCACCATAAAAATTGGTATAAATGCACTGCACGTTGAGTAGACAGACACAAAAATATTACACTTTCAAAATTTTTAGTCAGGCCTAGGCTAGGCACAAAAAAAAAGAAAAGGCCTTACTGCAGATTTGGATACTTTCCGACGGAATTTCGCCATGAAAATAGTTTATAAATGCACTGCATGTTGAGTAGACAGACACAAAAATATCACAGTTTCAGAAATTTTTAATAGGCCTAGGAGGAGGCGCAGAAAAAAAAAAAAAGAATAAATGAAAAAAATAAAGGCCTAACCATAGGTTTGGGTACTTCCTGATGGAGAACTTCACCCGAAAAATCTGTAATTATGTACTAAGCGTAAAGTAGATGGTCCGAATAACATTATATTAAAAAAAAATTTGGCCACATATTCAGCATATATTCAAAATAATAAAACTAAATGCTGCATCGAAATGTAAAGAATCACTAAGAAAACAGAAGTCGGCAAGGAAAGAAAGAAAAGGAAATCAGATGTGCTGTGGGAAGAATTAAAAAACTAAACAAAAGGAAAAGTTATTGGAACAGGCTGAAGAAGCTAATGCAGTAGAAACAGAAATTAAAGCAGCATGCTAATACAAAGAAACCGCAGAGTTAAAACTTTTTATTGATTTACTAAGGACATTCTTGTAAAAATGTCTTTCAATAAAAGAAAAAGTGATGCTGAAAGTGAAATATTGGTAAAATGCCACAGAAATCCATAAAATTACAAGAAAAAGTGGACATAATAAATATGAGGCTGGTGATTTAATTACTGAACTTTCAAACTCTATGAAATGGTCCTAGCCACCCCACATATTCAACTGACCATACTCTTGTGTACATTTTTTTTTCTACCTTTTTACTACGTGACAAACACACCTTAAGTTCAACCTATGGAACAAGGAACTATTGCCACTTTTGAATCGTATTATTTATCACATCGTGATCTGAAGACAGCTTATTTTAGTAACCGTTAGTAAGGACAAGGCAAGTGTTCAACAGTTTAGTCTTGATTATAATATTTTATATGCAGTATCACAGGAACTTCGATAGTGCATGAAAAATGATGACACGGAAATGCATGGTTGGACTTTAAAACACTACAAGCAGACCAACAATGCTTTCACTAACCATAGCCCACTAACAGAGCTGTTGCTCACCTAGACCAGCATACCACACCTTGCAGAGCATTCTAGGTACTGATGACAGTATCAGTGCCGGTCATCAAGGTTGCTTGCAAAGCAATAATCTGCACACTATGTGCAACTACTAACCTAAACAAATGTATACAACATGCTGCTCAGTGGTGAAAGAGTTCTGCCAAAATGTGGAATTCCGCCTTTTTGGAAGTCATCTAGGGAGTTTCTGAGATCAATGCAGAAATGCAATAATTGCAATAAAACAAATTAGATCAGTATAAATATGGGATTGACATTATTGGTTTGATGTAAGCACATTGACTAAAATAAAATTCTTATTCGTTCCTAAAGAAATGTTAGACAATTTTATGGCTTTTATATATGCATATGTGGGAAAAGTTAAACCTTTTTCAGCCATGATCACTTTGATGCCTGGCTGCTACAAATTACGATTAATGATGCTCAAAAACAATGCAACATATTCTAAATGGAGGCATACATTATATCATCATCATTGTCAACCATTATCAATCCACTGCTGGACGAAGGTCTCCCCAAGTTTCCTCTACAACGGTCTGTCTTGTGCCAGTCTCCTCCATGTCACTCCCGCATACTTTCGAATTTCATCCACCCATCTTCTATGTGGTCTTCTTCTGGGTCTTTTCCTGTCCCTTGGAATCCAATCTAAAATTTCGGCTGTCCATCGATGGTCTGTTCTTCTGGCAGTATGTCCAGCCCATTGCCATTTCAGGGATTTAACTCTGATCATGATGTCTTCCATTCTTGTCATTTTTCGGGTCCACGTGTTCCTCTTCTTATCTCTCCTGGTTACACCAAGCATGCACCTCTCCATGCTTCTTTGAGTTGTTTGCAGCCTTTGTATGTCTCTTTTAGCTGAGGTCCACGTCTCTGCACCATACGTAAGCACTGGAAGGATGCATTGATCAAACACTTTTCTTTTAAGACATAATGGCATATTGCTCTTGAAAATTATGCTGTTTCTTCCAAAAGCTCTCCAGGCAAGTTTTGTACGCCGATTAATTTCTCCACCAATGTGACCCTCACTTGATATCTGCTGTCCAAGATAAACGTACGTGTCTGTTATCTCCAGCTTTTCTCCATCAATCGATAAATCTTCATTTCTTGTAAAAGCATTGTACATCACTTTTGTCTTCTGAAAGTTCATTTTTAATCCCACTTCTTTACTCTTGTCAGCAAGTTCCTGGATCATACTTTGTAGCTCTGATGGGGTAGTTGCAAAAATGACTATGTCATCAGCAAAACGAAGGTGGGTTAGATAATCTCCATTAATCTTTATGCCTTTGTTTTCCCAGTTCAGTGATTGAAAGACATTTTCCAATGTGGCATTAAAGAGCTTCGGAGATATGGTGTCACCTTGTCTCACTCCTTTTCCAATTTTTATGTGTGTTGTATTTTCAAATAGCAGAATCTTTGCACTTGCATTTTCATAGATGTTATTAATAATATTAATGTATGCATCTTCAATACCGCAGGATTTCAGAGCCATTGTAACTGCTGATGGTTTCACCGAATCAAAGGCTTTTTCATAATCGATAAAAGCCATGCACAATGGAAGTTCATATTCCCTCGCTCTTTCAATTAGTTCTCTCAGTACGTGGATATGATCTATTGTGCTGTAGCCACTCCTGAATCCAGCTTGTTCTCTCGGTTGAGCCATGTCCAGTGTCACCTTCAAGCGGTGTGAAAGAACTTTAGTGAAGATTTTATAAACCACTGATAGGAGGCTGATAGGTCTGTAGTTCCTGAGATCCTCAATGTCACCTTTTTTATGTAGCAAGATCATTGTAGCGTTGTTCCAATCCTCAGGAATTTTCCCTTCATTAAGGCATCGAGTGAAAATTTGGGCGAGTACTGTTTCGATTTCTCCACTTGCTTCTTGTATGATGTCTACAGTAATTCCATCTTCTCCTGGAACTTTTCCCCGCTTCATGTTCTTGATTGCATGTGCAACTTCTGCAGGAAGGACTGGAATAACTCTGGTACTGGTACCTTTCATGATGTCTGGAGTACATGTATCATCCCTTTCATATAATTTGGAGTAGAAATCTTTCACTCTTGTCAAAATTTCACCTCTATTTCTTGTTACAGAACCATCTTCTTTTCTCAGTGCCATAATCTGTTTTCTTCCCTTTACTGAGGTGTCCCTTTGCTATCTTTAGGCTTTGGTTGTTTTCAATTGCTTTCCTTACTAATTCACAGTTGAATTTCCTTACGTCTTCAGTGATACTTTTTCGTACTGTCTTGCATAGCTCTATATATTCCACTTTGGAAGTCACATCTTCTTTAGTTGTCCTCATCTCTCTTCTTTTTTGCATCAACATTTTGGTTTTTCCTGATAATTTGTTCACATGCAATTTGTTCTTAGACCCAGCTAATTTTGTTGCTGTTTCCATAAGAGCTTTGGTTACTTTTCTGTTGACTCCAGAAATATGCACTTCTTCCGATGTTAGGCCTTCTAAAGCAGAGAATCTGTTCCTCAGTTCCAATTTGAAGGTATTATGGTGTTTTTTAAGGTTGGTTATGTCAATACATTTTGTTTGTCTTATGAGCTTGCTACGTTCGAGTTTAGTGTTGAGGTGCATCTTACATCTCACCAATCTATGGTCACTGCCTGTGTTGAACTTGTTTAGCACACTGCAGTCTTCTATGACGAATTTTTTGTTACACATAATAAAATCAATTTCACTTGTCCCATTTGGATGTCTCCATGTCCATTTCCTGTGTGGCTTTTTCTTGAAAAAGGAGTTCAAGATGAAAAACCCTTCTGCCTCTGCAAACTCTACGAGAGTATTTCCACGCTGGTTTCTGTTGCCGTGACCGAATTTACCTACTGAAGTTTCATTCTGTTGCCGTTGCCCTATTTTTGCATTGAAATCTCCCATAATTATCTTCAAGTGCTGCTTACCTTTATTATTTAGATCACGAATTTCCTCATAAAATTCTTCAATTTCTTCTTCAGCATGACTTGTGGTGGGTGCATAGGTTTGAATAACTTATACATTATATATGTGTATAAAAATAACGCTAATACTACTAAAAGGTTTTATACAAATCTACATGATCAATTATACAGTTTCATGGCCTTCGCATTCTGCGGAAGATACATGTGCGTGCCACCACATCGTGGCCACAACCACCCAAGGATGGCTTGAGGTAAAGTTTGGAACCTTCCAGTGGCCTCCAAGGTCCTCGAATTTAAACCCTGTGGAAGCTCTCCGGGATGCAGTGAAGTGGCACATCAGATCCATGGATTCTGGGCCAACATGTCAGTGTTGTGAGCAGTGCTGCAGCAGGCATAGCTGGCATTGCCTCTGAAAACTGTGCAACATCTGGTGGAGTTGATGCCTTGGCATGTACAGGTTGTTGTTCAGTCTAGAAGAGGGCCAGCACGCTATTAGATAGTTATCTCTAATGTCTTGACCTTTAAGTGTGTGTGTGTGTTTATACAGGTGATTTTTGTGTGTGTGTATACAGTATATATGTTGTGCACACACATACACGTATATACAGGTGTAGAAAAATATTCTGAAATCTGGTGGTCAGCTAACTTTTGTAGTGGTCAGAGTCAAAACATTGGACCAGTAGGAGGGGGGGGGGTATATATAATATCAAAGTCATGTACACTTCTATCCAAAAAATGTTTTACCCACAATCGTTAGCTTATCGCTCCCGGGGAAATAAAAACCAAACAGTACATACTTTTTTTTTTTCCCCCGGTGCTCGGAAATATTTCAATTACATGTTCTTCAATGATGTTTTCTGTGCTGGTTTGGATGACTGACTCTCTCTCTCTCTCTCTCTCTCTCTCTCTCTCTTTTACAACTACTGCGTTTCATCACAGCCAGTCTATTGCTTAAGGGCTACTATGCCAATTGAAATTTAAAAGTGTTTCCAAAAATCAGGAAAAATATTTTTTTTTTTTTTTTTTTTTTTTGTAAAATTCAGAGAATTAAAAAATAGAGAGATTGGGATTTTGTGTTAATTTTGTCAGGGTGTGCGAAAACAAAAACCTTGTGCTATATTGCTAGTAAAGACAAATTTTATACACCAGAATTTCCATGCCCATTGCCGTCATTGGAATTTTAACACAGTACAGTAAATTCTCTGGGTTTACGGTTCCGCTTGATTCTGAGTAAGACAATGCAGTGGGAAGAAAGATTCAGAGACTCCCAAGTATTACGGATTCTATATAGTTACTATGGAAATCATCATTCCGCTATGGAGTACAATACACAGCAGGCTCCAGAAATAAAAAATCTCAGTGAAATAATACTACTAAGCATCTGTGCAAAGTTTGTTTTCATGTTTCCAAAATTCTAACAGTTGTTAAGCATTTTCAGGAGTGTTTTTTGGAGGTTTTCAATATTGTGACATTTCTTCAGTTTTTTTTTTTTTTTTTCGGTCCCTATTCAACATCTGGTCACGTGTCTCTTGGAATTCTGGTCAGGTTCTGAAAATTCGCCCCCCCCCCCTCCCAATTTTGGAAAGTTCTTTGCTTTTTCATATTACAGTGAAAGGTCGCGGAGTAGTACTGGTTTCTTTCCCGCAATGAAAAGTTTAAAAAAAAAGCTCAAACAATTAGGATTAGGTGGCCCAGCAATTGGGTTTTAAAAGTAAGCAAATATGTTTAATGTTCGAAATCACTGTAAATGATTGCTGTAACAGTGATGAGAATGTTACGTCATTTTCTTTTCACATATTTTAAGATTTTCTGGCCAAGTTTTTCTTTTTTAAATATTTCTGTGCCTGATAATATTTTTTATATCTTTCGGGTCATGTTCATTTTTATCATCTTCGGTTATAGTTCAGAAGAGCTGATGTTTTAAAATCACGGAAAGTAGATTTGTAAATATTCAAGTTGTAAACATTTCTCAGCTTAGTCTTTGATTGTTTATAAGTTTTCTGCACCTGTGTGCTTTACACAAGCAAAATAAAAAGATTTAAATTCTCTATAAGTGAGCACTGAAACAAGAAAAGCATCAGAGCTTCAGTTGGGTCATTTACCTACACACTCAATGTGAAGGATTCAAGAAAATTTGAGACAAAGGTACTAAATGAAAACAAGATAAGAATATTAAAAGAGCACTAGAGGTGTGAAAAATATGTCATTCAATGCGCACTAAAGCTTTTCAGCAATCCTATTCAACATCAGCATGCTCACAGAAGGAAACTTCCTGATCTGTAGATGTCCGCTAGACATGTATTAATTTAAGTAAATTTGGCGTGCAGGATAAGGTCGTGGCCACTTCTTAATGTGCATATGTCACCAATTTCATCACAAAACTGTTAAATGTTGATTGTGGTGCCATTCATTGAAATTGAACAGTTTTTTTTTTTTTTTTTACAGGATCTGTATATTTGAGAGAATTAAACTTTGTTTCCTTTTTTTTAATAATTTTTTTCTTAATGTTTTGGAATTAAAAACTGGAAAATGATTATCATTTCTTTGACATTAAACTGATGAAGCTTGTACCCCAGTACCATGCCTATTATATTATATCATCATCATCATCATCATTGTCAACCATTATCAATCCACTGCTGGACGAAGGTCTCCCCAAGTTTCCTCCACAACGGTCTGTCTTGTGCCAGTCTCCTCCATGTCACTCCCGCATATTTACGAATTTCATCCACCCATCTCCCATGTGGTCTTTTCCTGGGTCTTTTCCTGTCCCTTGGAATCCAATCTAAAATTTCGGCTGTCCATCTATGGTCTGTCCTTCTGGCAGTATGTCCAGCCCATTGCCATTTCAGGGATTTAACTCTGATCATGATGTCTTCCACTCTCGTCATTTTCGGATCCACGAGTTCCTCTTCTTATCTCTCCTGGTTATACCAAGCATGCACCTCTCCATGCTTCTTTGAGTTGTCTGCAGCCTTTGTATGTCTCTTTTAGTTAAGGTCCACGTCTCTGCACCATACGTAAGCACTGGAAGGATGCATTGATCAAACACTTTTCTTTTAAGACATAATGGCATATTGCTCTTGAAAATTATGCTGTTTCTTCCAAAAGCTCTCCAGGCAAGTTTTGTACGCCGATTAATTTCTTCATCAATGTGACCCTCACTTGATATCTGCTGTCCAAGATAAACATACGTATCTGTTATCTCCAGTTTTTCTCCATCAATCGATAAGTCTTCATTTCTTGTAAAAGCATTGAACATCACTTTTGTCTTCTGAAAGTTCATTTTTAATCCCACTTCTTTACTCTTGTCAGCAAGTTCCTGGATCATACTCTGCAGCTCTGATGGGGTAGTTGCAAAAATGACTACGTCATCAGCAAAACGAAGGTGGGTTAGAAAATCTCCATTAATCTTTATGCCTTTGTTTTCCCAGTTCAGTGATTGAAAGACATTTTCCAATGTGGCATTAAAGAGCTTCGGAGATATGGTGTCACCTTGTCTCACTCCTTTTCCAATTTTTATGTGTGTTGTATTTTCAAATAGCAGAATCTTTGCACTTGCATTTTCATAGATGTTATTAATAATATTAATGTATGCATCTTCAATACCGCAGGATTTCAGAGCCGTGGTAACTGCTGATGGTTTCACCGAATCAAAGGCTTTTTCATAATCGATAAAAGCCATGCACATATATTATATATATATATATATTATATATTATATTATATATTGGGTTGGAAAGAAAGTTATGGCTGCTGATGCTGCAAGGCAACAGAAAAGTGCTAATTATCATATATACTAGTACAACTCAGTCGGAAATGTAGTCAGCGTTGTTTGTCATGACCTGCTCCCATCGTCTGGACAGCTGTTGAATACCATCCCTGTAGAATTGTGGTTACTTGCACGCAAGGAAGTGAATAAGTGTGCGTTCAACATTGTCCTGGTTGGTGAACCCACTGTCTGTCCAGGAAATTCTGTAATGACTGGAAAAGTGGTGGTCCCATAGGGATACCCTTTCTCCTATCCTTAATTTCTGTATAGGGACTGGCTTATGTTAACACTTGCTAGTTCAGAGAAAGGGATATTTTAAACATGCTTAGTTTTTTTTTTTCCCTTCTTTTTTTCTTTAGGTTAATATTCTTTGATAATTACCAAAGTTAAGATTTTTTGGCTTACATTCAATTAAATATTTTCAATAATATCTCATTTCATTATTTAATTTTCAGAATTTAATAAAATACAGTAGAAAGACAAAATGGCACACCATGGGACGGGCTGCTCCATTCCTAAATAATAGCTGCAATGACAGGCAGGGCCAAGTGTCTACTATCTGAAACAAGCTGAGCCCTAAATGCATGGGCTTGAGCCAGGCTGGGCTCACCAAATAAAGTCCTGCATACCTCTATATCACTTTATTCTGTATGACCTACTTAAAATTTAGCTGACATAAGCATATTCCTTTTTGTGCAACGTGTACAAATTATGTATATGAAATGAGTGTCAAGCCAGGTAACATAAATTCTACATTCTTTGGAGGTAAATGCGAGTCCATTCCTGCCTTTTTGTCTCTGTGCGATGTTTTGTTGGGGAGACTGTATCTCTGCAATAATTAGCTTGATTTGTAAAATTCTTTTTGTATTGGGAAGCTTAAAATCTGGAAATGATGATCCATTTATTCTGTTTGTTTTTTTCACCGCTAAAGGGCGCAGATGTAAATCATATCAAATTTAAAATGTATTTTATTTCATATATTTGCATCTTAGATAGCCAATTGAAATTTTTTTCTCCTTTTGATGATATATCATATCGAAGACTATTTTTGTTAGTCCCTTTTCCAAATGCATAAATTTTCCGCTAGGGGGCATAAAGGTAAATCACAATTTCCTCAATATCTCCGATTTGCAACAAAAGATGTATTTGCAACAAAATCTGAGCTGGAAACTAGATGAAAAATTCTTACATGAACTGATACTGCTCACCTCAGAAAACTTTGAGATTACTTCCTACGTAAAATAGTGCATAATTTTTCCACCAGAGGGCATACACGTATGTCAATTTTGTCTATATCTCTGTAAGAGTCCAATATGAAAAATTTTTGCTTTTTTGAACATTTTCATTGTGAAATGTTTCTCATATAATTTTAAATATTTCTTAACGCACAAGTGCTCCACTAAAGGGCATAAGTTCACGTTTTCGTTTACAGCAATATTTGAGGGACTAAAAACCCGACTGAAAAATATTCTGTTTCGATCTGGGACTACTAACTATGAAAATTCCTTGTGTATTTTCTTTCCAAAATAATGCACAGCTTTGCTGCTAGGTTCAGCAAATATTTAATCCATTTTTCTTAATATCACTACTTCTAAATGTCAGATTTAAAAAAATCTTTTAACGCCAGATGCCATTTACCTTATGAAACACATTAGGTTTGTATTTAAAGAGGTTTGTGGTTCACAATTCTGCCGCTAGGTGGTGTTTGTGTACTTCAGTTTGCAGCCGATCTCTGCCTCTAAAAACCCTACTGAGAAATTTCTTTTTTTACCGTATTCAAGGTGAGGAGCAGGTCACCTTTTTAAAAATTAATCACCTTTTTCATTTTTTGTCACCTTTTCAAACCTTTTTTTGACAATATTGGGGGAAAATGTACAATTTAACAATATAGTTTCAAAAGATGCTGGAAGTTGAAACATTATATTAAGTATGCTTATAACTATGTGAGTGTAGTTACTCTGTACTCCTATACCTCCCCTTATAATTGTAGGAAGTCCTCATAATTAACATGTTTGCGGGCAAGGCAGCATATGCCACTGCACATCCAGTGACATGACATTATATGCCGTCCAACTTTACTTCATGCAGTAAGTACAGAGCAGCAAATGCTGACAAAATTGTATGGGGGTTCCAGTTACTTGAAGTTTACTGTCCTGATGAAAACATGAATTTTCCATAAATGTGTCTGCATTTTTATTACTGTCCATGAATTTGTTAAGCTCCCATGATGAATGAAGATGAGGTGGGTGGCATCTAAGCCAATAACATTTTATTCTTTCATCCTCTGAGAAACTCCATTTAAAAGTGAAATCTTATGGGCTGTTGTCAAAATATTTTTCTTCATGTGACAGAATGTTCGAGAGCAGTCACTGTTTTTTATTGTATTCATGGGGTGCATGCTTCTTGGCAAAATTTACAGATTTCGACAATAGTTAAATGCTTTCATAAAGCTGGATTTCTGCAAAATGCAGAGATGAATGATGAAACTGAAGTTGATAATACCACCACCAACAACCTACTAGGAACATTACCTGAAGACATCAAAAACGACCTGCTAAGTGAAAATCAGTTACCAGCAATAGATTGCAGTGTCATGGTGTACGAAGACATGGCAGATACAAAAGAGGATACTTTTTCTGATGTGCTAACAAACATTAAAAATCCTATTCTAGATCATGTTCATCATACTACACATTGAGTAATGATGAAACAACTAATGTTAAAGATAAAACGGAGCCGCAAACAACCATCACGTTTTTTTTTTTAATACAAAATTTTGTAAATTGAAGCCTCTCTCCACTTTAACTCCTGTGGCGCGCCCAAAAGTGATTTTTAAATCCATAATCAAAATGAGCTTTTTAGGATCAAAGGACTATGTTGAAGATAAAAACTCATGGGGAATTTATCTAATTCCATGTGAATGTGGCTCTTCGTATGTAGGACAGACTCGTAGAGCTCTGCGTTTTCAATTGAAGGAGCACAAGGCCTTTATTTGGAACTGTGACCTGAAGAAGTTGTCGATGGCTGAACACTTACAAAGAGGACTATAAATTTCTCTTTGAAGAAGCAAAGCTAATTGACAAGCCAGATTCAACCACCAAACTTGATATTTTGGAAGCTTTCAACATATATCAGAAGTCTTCGCAACTTGTTAATGACATAGCATCCACCCAATTTTTCTATCAAGTGCATGGAAGCAACTAACCAAAAGCAGTGACTGTAAACACCATTTATGATATCATGTAAATCACATTTTGGTCAGAAAGCAAATGTGGCATAACGACATGACACCTCAGAACTTTCTTTTTAGGTAAAGCGGATTGTGAAACATTGCATAAAATACTATGTGAAGCACTTCCTGGGGCTAATTTATCACAAAACAGATTCCTAATGCTTGGATCAGACAAACTTAATGTTAATAAAGTTTTTAGGCTTTTCAATAGTAATATCCAGGAGACACTGGGGACAAGTCTTATAAACATAGATACCTGCAACATCCACACAATACATAATGCATATTCGAAATCATTGGAGTGTTTAGGTGAAGAAGCTTCTGAGCTGCTGATCAACATGTACCATTATTTTGAAGGTTGGCCTGCCCGTTGGGAGGAGTTTAAAGAAATCCAATCTAAATATAACGTTCCACACCACAAATTTTTGAAACATGCAACAACAAGGTGGCTAACCTTGGGGCCTTCAGCCAACAGGTTTTGGAGCAGTAGGACATTACTCAGTTCTATTTCCTTAAGCACATGCCTCTGAGAAAAAAATTCTGCTGCTCTTCAATTCAGATCCTACAAGGATGTTGTGAGTGTCTTAAAGAAACCTTCAATAAAATCTGAACTTCATTTCATTATTTCATCAGCAGAACTGTTCATGAAGTTCACACGTTTTTTTCCCTCCCCTCCTCCCCTTTCTTTTTTGATTGAAGGTTTAACGACCACCGTGAGCAACTCAATGGCCTGTAAGCAGTCTCCTGTCCCTGATTTAGGGCCACTTGTTCCAGGTAAGGGAGAGAGCCAGCACCTTCAGACAAACATAACATCCATGCCTCACCGGGATTCGAACCCGGACCCAACTCAGACGAATGGTCATAAGCCATCGCTTAAACCACTGCACCACATGGGCGGTACACGTTTTCAGTGCCAAGCACCCATGATCCACAAATTGCACGAAGAAATAGGAAACATTCTTCAGACGTCCATGGCTTGTGTTTTGAAGACTTGTTGTCATTAGAATAATCACTAATTTTTCTAAAGTTAATCTTGATGAACTGTTTACAGTTGGTAATCTGCTTTCTCTTGAAGAACTTGTCATTAATGGAAAGGTCAGACTCTCTTTCTAAACTGAAAGAAAGTGATGAATTGCTGTTTCCGATAGAAGCTCACTATATTACTGCTTGTAAGCAGGTGATGGAAAAGACTTGCTTATCAAATGGATCACTTAAAAATTTTAGATCCCTAAGAATGAATGAATGATAGAAGCTGCAGAAACATATTGAAATTTGCAACAATTATGCCATTTCATTTAAACTGGATTATTTGTTAGATGAGTGGAAAATTTTTCAACTGGAAAAAGATGATACAGCATTTGAAAACAAAACTAATGATGATTACTGGCAACAACACATTTCAAAAAGGGACTCATCATCTTTAAAATATATAAAGTTATATATTTAATGATGAGTCCCTTTTTCATCATCAAAATATATAAAATATATTATAAGAAATGCTGACATAGAGACTATTTTCCATTTCTAAGCATATATTTGGAGAAGATAAATCAGGAATGACCGAAAAAATTTTAAACAGTGTACTGACTGTGAGGGATGCCTTGAAACAATATCGTAATTTTCTTTTTGTACCCATTAATCCAAAACTCATTAAGTAAGGACAACAAACACATTCAAAGTACACTGCCTTTATAGAAGAATGTAAGAAGGGGAAAAAATTGAATTAGAAGAAAAGCAAAAAGAAAATTAAATTAGCAGAAAAGAAAAAAAAAGGACAAAAAAAGAACAGAATGTGAAAAAGATAGAAAAGTTAAAGTCAATCGAATGTGAGACTGCTGCTCTGAATGACAATTAAAAAGAACACTTACAAACTAAGGAGGCAAGAGAAGAACTATTTTTGGAAACTTCGGCTAAACTGAAAAAAGCACTCAAAAAAAAATAATTTAAAGGGAGCTGAATTAGCTCAAGTCATGCTCGAGGGTATAAATGCTAAGTGAGAGAAAAGGAAGTATAAATCATTCAGAAGAACCTTGAGAAAAGAAAATCAAGTATGATTACATCGTTTTTTGCTAAGACGCCTAGAAAACAATAAGCCAAACAGTTTTTTCTTCGGAATTGTTTTTTTTTTTTTTTTTTTTTTTGGAACATTGAAGGGAATTGTACATTACTAGATTTTCAGAATTTTGTACTTTTTGTTTCCGTAAAATTATATAATGACAATAAAATGGCCATACCCCCATGTAGGACCATAATAAATTATGATTTTACCTGGCCTTTTGTTTTGTAGGGGAGTAAAAAAGATGTTTTTTAAATATGACCCCCCCCCCCGCCACTTTTTAAAAATTATATGTGTTGCATTGTGCTATTGGCAAGAAATCTCTTTTAATCACCTTTTTCAAAGGTCGCCCTAGCTCCTCACCCTGCGTACGTTATTCGCTATAACAAAGATGGAAAGTGAATAAGATATTTGCTACAATAAGATCCTCTATAAATAATGTACAACTCTTCCCGCTAGGGGTTGTAAAGATCAAAATGTTTTTCTTGCTATCTCTGCTTCTGGGTGACGTATTTGAAAAGTTTTTCTTTTCTTTAGCATAGCTTTTGCTATGAAGAATACTTTTTGCCTATTTTCAACTTTTCATTGTGCAAAATTCTTCCACTAAAAGCCATACAGTTATATCATGTTTCCTTTTATATCTTTCAACTGTTAGATAATCTTTTTGTCTCTAATACTGTTCTTCTGCTATGGGAAACATTTTTTGCTCCATTTGTTAATTTCTGTAACATACTTTTTAGCCCCTGGTGTAAGTAAATAGCTGATTCTTTATTTTTTTGTGCGTTATTTTGACCTTTACTGAAATTTTTTAAGGAATGCTTTACATAAAAATTTGCCATAAAATCAGATTGCTTTCTAATATCAGAAACTTAAATCTAGTTGTTTCTTAGTACTTTCTGAACTAAGTAATCACTGCATCTTCTATAACTACGGGGGGGGGGATATTTCCCCAGAACACAATTTTTTTTGCTGAAATTTCTCCCAAAACTAGCAGATTTTCATACAAGTTTAAACGATTGTTAGAGTATATGTTGATGATTAAGAACTATCCTTAAAGCCTATTACTTAAAAATGTTAAAAAACAACAAAATTTTGTTCCAATGAATAAATAAACAGTCTTACACTGATGGGTGATGTCAGTTGTCACCAAGAAATGCCAGCCTTCCCGTCTTTTTGGTAAGGTTGTCAATCACCTTTGACGTCTTACCATTCACCCCAGTATTTTTGAGCACACAATTAATAATAAAACACAAAATAACACTTGTTGTATATTGACCAGTAATAAATTTATAAATAGTTATATGCGGCACCACAGAGTATAGAGCGCACCACTTTATAATACACGGCACAAATACAACGGTACGAATAACACCCGTTGCAGGTAAACAGCAACCGAAAAACCATGTATTCCCGGGTGAAAAGGCTGCCAATAGAGCTCATTGTACATTCGCTTCAAGTTGAAGCTTGGCGTTGCGCATCTAAGCTTATACACATAATACATACAGTACAACATCCAAAATCTGAACTAATTGGGACCACTGGTATTTCAGTTTGGAGGATGATTTTTACTTTCTGTTTCTTCATTCCATACTTCCGGCTTTTAGATGAAAAGACAGTTTCTTCCTATGTTTACAAGAAAGGTCTCTGGGTCAACCTTTTAACAACGCAGTGAGTGAGGTGCCTACTTCTGCCCTTTCACCCCCCCCTTCTACAAACGGTGACACTGTTTTAAACAGTCTTCAGGATTTTTATTTTTCTTTCGCATTCTTCTCCTTCGTCTCAGACAATGATGCAGGCAAAGAACGATGGGTGGTTCCCCCATCCCTGTCATTCCAAACAAAAGTGATTCACTCCTGTGAATAGAAACATGAAACTAGATTCGAAATGTCTGAAATATTTTTGTGTTCTAGGTGAAAACAGCGGCGGAGCAAAAATGCTGGAAAGTAAACAGCTAAAAAAAATTCTAAAATTAAATATAATTTATTTCATTCTAACATTTTAGGCGTCTAATTGTGCCAAATAATTTTTCTAAATGAAATTTCAATTATACCCAATTCCTTTGAAAAATGAATCGGTCATTTGCTTTAAAATGTCCGGAACCCCAATAATTTTTCAAATCGCTGCATATGACAAATTTGCTGCCATTAGTTTCGGAAACGTTTTTAAGCGTGTCTAGTGGTTGCTTCGTGCCTGTTACTCCACCTTGGCATTAGTAAAGTCGTTAGGGTTCATTGAATCGTCTGTCAGCGGCAGGCGGCAGTACATCACTGCGCTCATAACTTTAGCCTCTTGTATTCATAACAACATGACATTTTTCAAAATGACTACCTCATTACTGTGCAGTAAATTACCCGTATCTTTAATGTTATATAGTTAATAAGTTAAATTTTCGTTTTATTATCGCTATTATTATTATTTTACGCCCAGGCAAAATTTACCCCAGAACTGCCTTAATTTCCCCCGAGCCTCGTACGCGCGTTCGGACATATTCTGCTGCCCTGTATAATTAGTTTTCTAATCATGCCCAGTTAAATTGCCTTGATCACTAATGAATGCAGTTGTACACAGCCCTTGGGCTTAAGGTATTCCTGTTATTCTCTTTCTTTTCACGTTGGGAATTTTTGTGCATACTTTGTTCGCTGGCAAGTACAAATATAAAACATTGCTACAGCATCAATATTATGTTGAAAATATCTTTCTTAAATAAAATGTAACACAAATCCTTGCTCTCATGATTATGTGTTTAAAGCATAACAATCCTTTTGGTTTTTTGAAGCAGTTCCAAATATTTCACCTTTTCCAAGGTTCATACAATCTTTAAGAACTTTTTATTTTTGATTTCCATTTCTAAGGCCCTTAAAAAGTCAACAAGTGCTTATCCCCCCCCTTCCATGTCTTGTTTTTGCGCTGCAGTAGTGGGCATCGCAACCCTGCCCCCATTTTTGTTTGTGTGCTTGTAAATATGCTGACCAGTTCACCAGGGGAGATTTCTTCTAGCTCATCAAAGAAAGATAATCTCCTGGAGTGTTTTGATTTGATCATATATAGAGGATTTTAGGAAGGGAGAGTCTGACCTCAGGTCTTAAACAACCCGTAGCATACCTGCCAACTTTTACGCATTTTAACTGTTCTTTACGATTTCACGCATAGATCGCTTTTTTTTTTAAACGCATTTCCGTATATCATTTTTTTTTTTAAATCTTCCTTGAGAAATATTCGTTAATGTTTCAGTTGAATTCTACCTGCCAACTCTTCCGGATTTTGTGTAAGTTTTCCATTTTTTTTTTTTTTTTTTAGTCTTCCGGTGTATTGGCTGGAAAAAATTTTCTTCCGGATTTAAAAAAAAATATCTGTATTTTTTGTTAAAAATATCCCTATAAATAAATTATTTAACAGAGATGGGAATTTTGTGCCATTGTGTACCAGAAGACCTGTGCCTGTTGTCATCGTCGGGACTTCGGCACAGTAAATTCTCCGTGCACATTGTTATGCTTGCGCTGAATAAAGATCATGCTGTGGGAAGAAAGATTCAGAGACTCCAAACTACTGCGGATTTTACGTAGTTACTACGGAAATAGTCCTACGGACGACATGCATAGTCTTTAAAAAAAAAAAAAATCATTGCAAATGTGATTCGCACGCAATTTTACACATTTGAATTTTCTCAGGTTGGTAGGTATGCCTTAGGAATAGGAAGCTAGGAGATTTGGGCTAGAGTGCCCAATAGGAAAGTGACACGGAAGCGAGGTAGAAAAGTGTAGAAAGACTCCCTAATTTATTACTGGGAGGCCAGTACCTGGGGTCCAACGTCTTAACGTGCCCATCTGACGCACGGCAGATATTTAGTGGTTCGAGCAATCGTGCCTGCCTGGGATCGAACCTGAGGTCTTCTCCGTGGCAGTCACGAACGTTGATCACTTTTTTAGAAATGATCTCCCTTAAATAACCCCTCCCCTCTCTCACACACGGGGCTGCGGGTGTGAGGGGGTGCGGGTATTAAGGGAGAGCATTTCAAGAGTAATGCCACTTACCTATGTATTTTTAAGTTTTGTGGGGTGTTTTTTTTTCTTCTGTAATTTGCTTCAATAATTGAACTAAAGTCAAATCAGTGTAATATACTGTATATAAAAGTTTAGTAGATATATAACCTGGTCACATTTTCAGTGACAGTTTTGGTAGTTTAGTATTTATCTGTGATTCTAAATTTCTTAGCTGCAGCAGACATCATTTTTAAAATTCTGTATTAAGTTTGCCCAAGGATGTAGGAAGCTGTTTGTTGTAAGTTACAGGTTAAACAGACCTATGGTTTCACTATATTTTAAGTAACAGCATTTGGATCTATGTCCTGGAAAAAAGTACAAAACTCCTGGAATTTTGTGATGGGGGGGGGTTACCGACCTCATGCGACTTATTAGAATTGCCATTTTTGTCTTATCTTTTGGTGCAAAAATTTAAGGTCAAAACTTCTCTTTAGTAAATAAAATTACAGATCCACAATCTCGTTTCCGAAACCTTTAGGGCCAGTTGTGTTTGGGGTTTCAGAATAAAGGTAGTCACTCCCTTAGCACACACAATCAAGATCTTCGTTTTTTGCCCTATACAGTGTTTTTCATTAGTTTTTGGTCATCACTGTCACTATAATTTAGAAATATTCTTCAGTAAGACGCCACACTGACACACCACGATTAATTTTCTGCAATAACTTTACTTTCTGCGTTATTGATAATGTTGGATGCTTCCTTTTCTTTTTCTCACTGTTACCCATAGGAGTATCTGCAGTTGTTGTTTTTTGACATAGTCACTGTGAAATTAAACACAGTCACAAAATAAAAAGGAAAAACAAAATATCAGCGAACAGCAAACACACCTGTGACCAGTACAAGCGCTGAGACAACTGACGCCTGCCACTCTGGCTGTCAGTGCTGGGGCACGTTGCAATGTCGCACCTTGAGTGACTTGCGAGTAGGGAAGTAGTTCGGTCAGCTGTTCGAGTGCCAAACAAGCCTTGTTATGCAGAGATGGCCGACTCTCCATACTGCACGTAAAAAAACTTCGGTTTTTGGATACGTGATTGTGGACCTGTATTGCCATATTGCTATAATCGTGCATTTGCAAATGCAATTTTTGTAGCCCGATAAGAGAGCATAACTGAGATCAGGGCTGGAAAATTACCGGGCGCCTAGAAATTTGGTCCTGGCACCCAACTTTATTTTACTTCAAATTTCGTAATTTGCATTCATTACTTTGAGTTTATAGATCCGGTTTTCCGCGGCGATGCGGCATTTCGGAAGTTGATAGTCACATTTTATTTTATTTATCTTTTTTATTCCCAGATGGCTTTATTTAGGCTTTTTTCTTCTTCTTCTTCTCTCTCTTTCTTTCTCTTCTAGAACCCTATTTTTACATATTTTTTAATGCCTCCTGCTTCGTTTCTAAAGCCGTATTACGCAGTATTCCGAAAGCTGACCATCTCAAATTTTTTAGGTATTATTTTCTTCCAAATGGTTTAATCTCAGATTAATGAGGTGAAAAGTTTTTTTTTTTTGCTTTACAAGAACCCTTGCCGTTTTCCTCACTTTAATTTTATGGGGTTAAATTATATCAACAAAATGCTCCAATCACATTTTCATAAATTCACTTTTTTTTTTTTTTTTTTTTTGAACTGTGGTCAATTCTTCACAACCCCCAACTCGATCACCTAAATAATCACCACCTGGTGACGCCCCTAGTACAAGTACAGAGAGTCCTGTTTCGTTGTAACATTTTGTTGTGGTGCGTATTTCTTTTTCACAAAGAAGTGGATCGTTTTATAAAAAAGCATCTGGATTCCGCGTAATAATAGTAGTTACTGCTGACAAGGCTCTTGCCAAAGTTGGCAGGTATGCTTATGTATCGATTGCAATTTGATCAGTGTTTGCCAGCCAAATATCTTCAGTAAAGAATATGAAATCAATAAAATCATATTTGGATTATAAATTATCCTTTAATTGATATGTTCAACACATTTAATAAAGACATTTGATTCATCAGTCAATCCAACATGTTGGGCATTCACTAAAACTTTTTTACGGATTTCGATTCTCAACAGTTGGTGAGGAAATTCCAAAGTGTACCTGATTAAATACTGAATCATATCTAGCAACAACCCAGAAGGACAGCTGACCGCATAAAAAAAAAAAAAAAAAAAATCCTTGGGAGTATCCTGCATTTTTCCCCCTACTGTGTTGGATTTTAATGCAATCATTTTAATTGTTTTTACACACAGCCATCATTCAGTTTCATGCTAGTGACAGTGTTCTAAAGAATGGAACATAAACTGATCAGGTATTCACCAGACTAAAAACCAGAAATTTCAATTTAGACTGAAGGATTGCATTTGTAAAACTAAAATGGCAGGATGTCATGCTGTCTGGAAAGAACTTAACAATAAACCTAACCTCACCACAAGAGTCTTTCCCAGGTGAAATGAAGACACCGATGCACGAAGCAGAAATAAAAGAATAAGGTATGAAATTTTGTTCTTGAAATGGCTTTTATTTCAATTTTCACAGTCAGAAGGTTACCCTTAAGTCTTTATGGACTGTTTTAGGATGGCATTCTTAAAGTAATAATATGCATACAATGTGATTGTTGTAGTATTTTTTTTTTTTTTTCCTGAAGTCATCAGTCACAAAAAACAGAGATTTTTCTGCGGACTGCGCAGTATTGCCCACCATTCAGCTATGGTGAATGGCATATGTTTGCTTGGGATAAAACATTCAGTATCTGTTTTACAAAAGCGCTGTAGGAAGAAAATATAAACCTTCAATCAGGAAGAAAGAAAATGTAAACTTAACATTTAGTCGTATTTTGTGTTTTGAAATAACTTTGAACCTTGTTTGTGTGTTTATGGTATAAAAGTACATGTTGCAGACATGAGATTCTTCTGCAGATATGCGGAAATCCACTTTTTTTTTTTTCTTGTCTTTATTTGGGTTGTTTTCGAGATTGATGCAAAACTAAAGATAAAATTTTTGGGCATTGCTGGTGCTGCTCAGAACAATTTGCATTAGTATGGGGTTGGAATTCTGTCTTTACAAAGTTTTGAAAACAGAAGTTAAGCTTGTAAAGATTTCTCTCAAAATTGTAATTTTTTTTTTCATCCCTGTGTCCAGTGTTGTTATTTAAATAGCATTCTTTTTCATAAATGTTTGTCTTTCAGCTTGAAACCATAGGCCACAATTTCCAAGAACGTAAGTTAGGTTAGAACAAAAATTTCCCAGTAATCTTAAATCCTGTTTCTCCTGAAGTTCCTTCTGCCCAGTGCTGTTGTTAAATATAATTTTATTCCAAAAATGTACGCATTTCAGTTCCATAGGGAATGAAAATATGGCTAAAAATGAAGTGACAAAGTTGCAAAAATTCCAGGAATCGCTACATGGTGCATAACTGCCAAGTGTCCCGGTTTACCCAGATTATGTCCGGTTTTGAAAATATTTTCCGGAAATCTGAATGATCTGTTAATCCATAGCATTTGAGCGCCAAGGTCGTGTGCTCGCGACGATAGCAAGACAGTCAGAGAGTGGAAAGTTGTAGTACTGATTTATGACGTCACATCCACAGCACCGCTGACTCGGAGCTCTGGTTGGCTTAGCCAAAGGTCACGGCTCAGCGCAGCACTCGCGCAGAGCCTCGCGTTTGCCTCGTGAGAGTGGAAAGTTGTTTGTTCATTAATGCTCAGGTTGAATGCTGATGCCGTACTTCGTTTAATCTTTGAAACCAAAAAAGTTGTGTTGCAAGTTATTATTTATTATTTCAGTTCACAGCCCCAGAAGAATAGAGCCTAAACGTCGGGACCAAAGATTTTTGAAGAAATACTCCGAAGAATTTTACTTTATAAAACCATCACGTAAGAGTGAGTTTCATGCGTATTGCACTTCGTGCAATACTGATTTCTCTATTTCTCATGCTGGTCGCGGAGACATCGTTGCACATTGTGGAACTAACAAGCATGAAAAAAGTCACGATAGTGTAAAAAGTGTGTGCAATTTGGATCGCTTTGTTTCTGTGCTGAATGATTTCAAACTATTCGCACAGAAGTTCTGTTTACTGGATTTTTCTTAGAGCACAACATACCACTAGCGGCAGCTGATCGTGTTTCCCTAACACCCCGAGAGTAAAAAGATATGCACGCGGCAGGACTAAAACTTCTGATATTTTTCAAGAAATGGCCGAATATCATTCAAGAAATACTCTGTGCTATTAAAAGTGGACCATTTTCTGTCGCAACTGATGGCAGTAATGATACTGATAATCAACTTTATCCAATTGTGGTAACATACTTTGATAATGAATGCAAGCAAGTGAGATGTACGCTGCTCTCTTTACCATGCCTGGAAACCAGTTCAACAGGTGAAAATATTGCTAAACTTGTGTCCAAAGAATTTCAGCATCGTTATATTCTGTGGATGAATTGTGTCTTGCCTTATCCTATGATAACGCTCCTGTTATGGTGGGGAGAAAAAATGGTGTAGTGGCATTTCTGAAAAAAGAACAGCCTAATCTTATTGTGTTTGGTTGTGTTTGCCATCTGTTAAATTTGGCTGCTGAAAAACATTACCTCTTCAAATTGATGAACTTTTGATTGACATATATTATTTTCTGGAGAAAAGTGTAAGAAAAAATGAACTTAAGAAATTTCAAGCTCTTTGTAATGTGCAGGGTGCACACGCAGCCTGGAAAACCGTGAAAAGCTTTGAATTTCAAAATTTTGTTTCAAGACCTTGAATATTAAGAAATTCTTGATGTTTTCCAATAAATGTCGGGAAAATCCTTGAAAATCGGAATCCGAAATTTTTAATTGGTTTATCTGGTTAAAAAAAAAAAAATAAAGCTGAAATTAAAATTTATTTTGTTACTTTTATCTGAGAAACAGAATCTGCAGGAACTTTTCTTTTGTTAAACGCAAATGATTTTTTAGGTCAGCTGCATTCTTCTACCTTGTTGGGAGAATACTTCCCGTCTCATCATATGAGGTCAAATGGCAACCGCCGATTGGAGAAGGCGCTGGCCTTGGCTTGGGGCAGGGAACTTGTTTTCTGGTTCAACCATGTGGTTCTTGTTGTTTTTAGTTACACATGCGCGGCTGGCTGTGCATCTGCAGTGTCTGCGCTGTGTTGTTCCTCCAGCTTTACTGCATAAGTATGTTTGTTCATGCGTTTTAACGGCTCGTGGGAGCTTGTTTGGAAATAAGGAGGAAATGTTACTGAGCTTCAGAACTTGTGCTCTTTTTTATTACGGGTATTAGCGTCACTTGGAGCTGTCCTTCTTCTTCCGGCTACTCATCTGCACGTGGCTTTGTAGCAGCACGTGTGATAATGATTGTTCACACAGCGCAGAGCAATGTGCAGAAAAGTTTTAGTTTTACAGAAATCTTCTGATTTTGTATGTGATTACTATGTGCAAGTCTTCATTTCAGGAACTTTGGCTGACAAACCCATTGTATTTGAAGTGGATAGTGAAAAAACCAGTAATAACTATGTTGCAAAGTGTGTTTGGTGTTGCAAAAATGTGGATATTTCAAGTATGGGCGAATCCGCAATAAAAAGCCACATGAAGAACAAAAAACATATTTCACTTTCTCAAAGTACTTCGAGGAACATGGCTATAAATGAAATGTCAGTTAGGATCTATGCAGCATCTGTGAAATCGCCAACTTTAAAAATTACGCAAAATAACGCCGTTATTAAAGCGGAAACTTTATGGGCTTTGAAAGTTATTAAATCACATTTTTCGTACCGGTCATGTGCAGGTATAGATGCCCTATTTCGGCTGATGTTTTCCGACAGCATCGTCACGAACAATTTTTCTTGTGTTGAAAAAAAAAACACTGCTTACATCTGCTGCTTTGGGTTAGCCCCACATTTTATGTCACTTCTGGTACAAGAAGTGAGATTTAAAAACCAAAAATTTGTGATTTTATTTGATGAAAGCTTGAACAAATTCACTCAGTCAAAGCAAATGGATGTACATGCAAGGATGTGGGAAGGCAGCAAGGTACTGACGAAGTACTTTTCATCCGTATTTTTAGGACGCTCAACGACGGAGGTAATGATGACCGAATTCCTGGAATGGATGGTCCCAGTGTCAACTGGAAATTTTTTGGTATGTTCCAAAAAAAAAAAAAAAAAAAAAAAAAAAATGTCTGATGATCACAACATTTCAGTTTTGAACACAGGAAGTTGTGGTCTGCACATAGTTAATAATGCTTTTAGGCATGGGGCTACAGCCACTGAGTGGGATCTGGAAAAACTAAGTCAGTATCGACTCTTCAAAGACACCAGCCAGGAGAGAAACATTTGCCGAAATACCTCCTGAAGCAAAAATGCCCTTAAAATTTTGTCGCCACAGGTGGCTTGAAAACTCATCTGTATGTGAGCGCACTTCAGAAAGCATCGTTTATTGTGTGACATGAGGGCGGGTGTTGCCCTGGAGTTGAAGAACACCATATCTGTTGACCAAAGCCGGTCGTTTCTGCAGCAATTTCCAGTGTATCTGGTGTAATTCAGCACAATAATATTCTGCAGTGATGGTTTGGCCTCTTGCCAAGAAACTTAAATGAATTATCCCGGCTATGGACCACCAGACAAGGAGCATCATCTTCTTGGTATGTAGGGGTGGCTTTGGATGCCGTCCAGCTGGCGATGCCTTGCTTAACCATTGTGCAGATCGTTTCTGGTTTTCATAAAAGGCCCACTTCTCATCGCAGGCGAGCATTCGATGCAGTAGAGGTTCCTGTTTATTCCTGGCAAGCAGCAACGTGTAGATTTCCAAATGCCTAGTCTTGTTGGCAGTTGTCAACTCGTGTGGCAGCCACATGTCCAGCTTTTACCTTACCCAGCACAGCCAGACGCCGAACAGCTGTTGGTTGATGCACAGCTACTTCTGCCGCTATCTCACGACACATTTTTTGGGGATGTACTTCAACCACACGTAACGGTACATCGTCAGAAACAGCAACAGGTCGGTGACCACGTGCTTCATTTTGCAGGTCCGTATCTCTGCTTTGAAACTTCACAAACCATCACCGAATGGTTCGTTCGTTGGCTGTATTCTCCCCAAATACTTTGTTAACGTTTCGAGCAGCAATTCCTGCAGAATTGCCCAGTTTAAATTCGTACAGGAAGATGACTCTCAAATCCGGCATCTGCATGTTTCCTTTGCAAGCCACGTTACGTCCAAACCACACCTGAACCTTGTTCTTTACACACGTGCTAGGTATTTATAGCAACTCTGTGACGTAATACCCACAACTCCTGTGGGTGGTTCCATTCAACTGTGGTGGAGGCTTGTCTCCACTCCGGGTTTTGCGCCAGACATTTCATTCGCACCAACCTAATATTTCATAATTTCATAAGTACTTGCATTTCAGCTTAAAAATGGAGGAAGAAGTTTACATAAATGGAAGTTGGTCGAAGCAAAGATGGCTCTTGTAATCATAATTGTTTCTTCCTTCAATGTTCTCTCTATCCTGTGTTAATGTTAAATGTTACTTCCCCAATAAATATTTGCATTTAAGCTTGCAAAGGGATGGGAAATTTAAAAAAAAATTAAGCAAATGAATGCTGTGGAACTTGCTGAGATCAAAGCAACACAAGAGAAAAATTGAGCTGATGTTCTGGTAAGTACAACAACCAAAACAAACCCAAAGAAAAAAAAAACTGCTTCATACAATGTGTTTTAAAACCATTTTTTATTTGTTTTGAATTCAGTAATTTTATATTGTAAATATAGTGATGTGCTCCATTTTAATATTTACGTAAATTACACACAGTGAAAAAATTCCATTTTTGCTTGCGCTGTGTTATATTCGCATTTTTTCATCGTGAAAAAGGAAAATCAGAAAGAGATCTCTCCTGAGTTAGTGTAAGATTGGTGTATGGATTAGTAGAGGTATAAATGGCAAGATGAACGAGGTGATTGAAGAGATGAATAAACATAGATTGGATGTGCTGTGTGTAAGTGAAACTAAAACGAAAGAAATTAGGATAGAAAAAGTGAATGGAACAGTGAGTGTGTGGTCTGGAGTATTGGATAATGTGAGAGGACAAGCTGGAGTATGTGTGGTTTTAAGTGAAAAGATTAACAACTTGATTCACTATAGCTGCCTAAGTGAGAGAATTCTTTGGATTCGTTTGAAAGTGAAACTTCAGAGAGTAGTAATTGTTGTAGTGTATTCTCCTTGTCAGGGCGCAAAATTTCCGGCTGCCCATTGCTGCGTGAAAATATGTCTTTGGCGAGTAAAACTTTTCTCATTAAATTACCGTGAATTCCTTGTTAACAGCCACGACTGTTAAGATAAGTTTTTTTTTTTTTTTTTTTAAATATGCGGTGCATAATGTGATGCTGGTAATGTGCTGCATTTTTTTCTGTAATAGCTGTTTTTCCCTCTGAAATTAGCACACAGATGATGATTCTTTTGAAAGCATTTCTTTTCTCTTCGATAAACTGCCGGGTTCTTGATGCCCGTATTGCTTGTTTGGAGGCTCTAAAGATCACTCTGCAGGTTTGTTTACCTGCCACTGCAATGAAGGAAACTGACTCACTCAAATAAACTTCGACCAGAAAGGGTGTGTGTGTGTGTAGGGGAATCCCTCCAAGAGAGGCAGTCAATCCCTTAAACAAAGAAAAAAAGCAAAAAATATACAAGCTGCCCTCAGATTTATGACACCTGCAATTGAGCTACTAGAACGAACAGTGCGCGAAAACACAAAACTTGGGGGTCTTTGGAGCTGCATTTTTAGCCTTTGTAAAAAAAGATCGTGCTTACGTTATCGGTTTGTTCGTCCTTTCATCCATCTGCGGACATCATATCGCTCCAACTACACTGGCGGAAAGTGAAAAAAGAACACCAAGAAGGAATTGGCGGATGATCATGAAATTTACATTTGTTAATAGAGTCGAGTTTACGTAGGTGTGATGTTAATTTCGGGACCAAGCGGTGGGCGCTTACGCCACAGCACGGCATAATATGCAAATTATCGTCGGTGGTATTCAAGGAGTGCCGCGAAGTGAATGTAATCAGTCGTCGGCGTATGGGCATGTGCGAAGACCCTGAAGAAGCTGCAATGCCTGGACATGGAAGACGTGCACGATTTTAGCAGTTATCGGAATTTGAGCGAGGCCGTCTAGTCGGACTCCGCGAGGCCGGGTGGTTGTATCGTCATATTGCGGACCAAATTGGACGGGAAGTATCGGTGGTGGTACGATGGTGGCGTAGATGGTCCGAGGAACATTCCCGCACGAGAAGACATAGAACCGGGAGTCGCAGACGGACTGATGAGTGGACCGATCGGCACATAAGAAGAGCGGCATTGCCAAGCAGAACGTCCACTGCGACACAAATCCGAGCTGCCGTTGCACCTGAGGTGACTGTGCGAACAATCCGCAACTGTCTACTGGATGCAGGACTACGTGCAGGTGTGCCTCTGGCATGTGTACCTCTGACTCCAGCCCACCGTCAGGAACGGCTGCAGTGGTGTCGCCAACGTCTGTACTGGAGAATGCAATGGCGATTTGTTGTGTTCAGCGACGAAAGCAGGTTCTGCTTGGGAGCCTCCGATGGCGGTATGTGTGTTCGCAGACGCACAGGGGAGCGTCTCCACCCTTCTTGCATTCGCCAGCGAAACGCAGGGCCTACACCTGGTCTCCTGGTGTGGGGAGCGATCAGCTATCACTCCCGTACACAGCTAGTGTTTGTACCGGGTACGTTAAACAGCACCTCCTACATCAACATCATCAATCAGCCCGTTGTGCCATTTGTAAGGTCGGTCCATCGTGGTGTTTTCCAGCAAGATAAAGCATGCCCACACACGGCATGTGCAATGCAACATGCACTTCAGGGTGTGAGACAACTTCCATGGCCTGCACGTTCACCGGATTTGTCCCCCATTGAGCATGTGTAGGATTTTATAGGACAATGACTTATCCGGTCTCCACGGCCTGCCACGACCATCCACGATTTACGCATCCAGGTTGAGGATGCTTGGAACTCAATACCCCAAACTTACATCCAACATCTGTACGACAGACTCCATGCCAGAATTGCACAGTGTGACGCAGTTCATGGCGGTTCAACTCGTACTAACCATGTTACATGGAAATGTGTTATTTTTCAGTTTACCAGCAAATACAGCTGTATTTTGCCATAATGTTTTGATCACGTTATCCTCTGTATTCAGTTATTATGCTGTATAAATTTCATTGGTATCAGACGTCTCCTTCTTGTTCTTTTTTCACTTTCTGCCAGTGTATATTAGTCCAATTTGAAAAATTCTTTTTGCATTGAAAATGATATCGAACTCAAAATACATTTTATTCCATATATTTGCTTCTAAGCATCCGATTGAAAAAAAATTATTTTACTTTTCAATTCCATTTATGTCGAAGAGTTTATTTATAATCACTTCTAGTTACGCATAAATTTTCCGCTAGGGGGCGTAAAAGTAAAGTGTGTTTTCCCCGATACCTCTACTTCTAATACTCCGATTTGAAAAATGTTTTCTTGAGCAGATACAGCTCTCAATGGGAAATCTTTGGCATATAATTTCTAATTTTTGGTAAAGAATGGTTGTACCACCTTTTAAGAGAATAACTTTCTTCGTGCACGCTGTTTGTTCCAAGTTAAGCTACAAAAGATGGTTGCATTACTGAGTTTGATAAAGGGCGATGCCTACTCCAGGTAAACAGCACTGTTAACTACACAAATTATACCCTATCTCATGTTTTTTTTTTTTTTTTTTTTCTCCCTCTCTCTGGATATGCAATAAAATTAATGCTGTTCTTCCTTCATGTGCACTGTTTCTGCTAAATTACACTGCAAATAGTAATGTACGTTCAAGTATGAGCATGTTTTTTGTAGAAGAAAAAGGGTGACCGTTGCACATGCCTCTTAAGTGTAAATAAAGTGAAAGATAGTGAGTGGAGCTATTAGTTCTTTCTGAATTGGTGGAATCCTTGAAAAAAAAAAAGATATCAAAGTGGATGCATATTATTGGGTTATTATGAATCCATGCTTTTATAATTGCATAAACCAATGCTATCTGCCGTCTGGTGTTCAAGGCTTCAAAATGCTGAGTAGTGGGGAGTGTTTTTTTCTTTTCGCTAGTGCATTTGGTCTCAAAATTTCGCCCCTACTCCTTGTGACTCGGTGCTTTCTGATAAGAAGTTTTCTGGAATGAGCTAAAAGCTGTTTGGAGCCGGTTTGGTGCTAAAGAGAAAGTTATGATAGCTTAGGGATTTCAATGCTACAGTAAATGTGTAGAATGCAATTTCTGACAATGTTTTGGGTAAGTTTAATGATCCTTGTGTGAATGATAATGGTGAAAGATTAATTGAACTCTGCATTGAGAATGGTTTGTGTGTATCTAATACGTTTTTCAACCACAAGTATATCCACACATATACTTGGGAAAATCTTACTCTTGGTCAAAAGAGTGTGATAGATTTTGTCGTCTACGATCAGCGTCTGAAACACTTAGTTGTTGTTGACTTTCGTGTGATGAGAGGTGCAGATGTTGGTTCTGATCATTACTTGGTAGTGTCACGAGTGAAACTGAATGTTGGTTGGTAGAAAAGGAATAGGAGGAGACCCAGGATAGAAAGAATAAAGGTTGAAAGGCTTCCTGAAAATCATCAGTGTTATTCTGACTTACTCAGAGAACGACTGAAGGAGCTGAAGTCTTGTAAGAAAGATGTAGAAAATAATTGGGAATGTTTTAAGAACTGTGTTTTCACTGCTGCTGAAGAGGTTTGTGGCACCACAATAGTGGGTAACAATAGAGGTGATGCTTGGTGGACTAGTGAGATTGATGAGGCAGTAAAGAAAAAGAAGGAAGCCTATTTGGGGATGTTGCAAGGTAGAGTCTCTGTGGATGAAGATCACTGTAAGAAGCGTGAAGCTGCTAAACTGGTTCGCCAGAGTAAGGCAAAAGATAGGAAGGAGAAAGTGGAAAGGCATGAACTGGCTTTTCGGAAATGTAGGAAGACTTTCTAGAAGTACATGAGACTCAAGAAAAATAGGGAAAACAAAGTTCTAAGTTGTGTGAAGAAATACGGTTGGGGAAATGATATGGGAGCCCAATGAGTTAAGTGAAAGATGGGGTGAATATTTCTGTGAAGTTATATTAGATCAGAAAAGCAAAGATGATTCTGAGGCAGATGCTGATGATGTTACAGTGAAAGATGGAAGCACAGGAAGGATCTGAAGAGAAGTGTGTAAAACTCTAAAATCTTTTCAGAATGGTAAGGCTCTGGGAGTTGATGGCATAACTGCCGAGATGTTGAAATATGGTGGCGACTCTGTAATTGACTGGTTAACTGAAATTTGCCAGTTGTGCTGGGAGTTGGGATTGGAAGGATGCTATCATTGTCTCCTTGTATAAGGGAAAAGGTGATCAGACTGACTGCAAGAACTATCGTGGTATTAACCTACAAGTGTGTCAGGGAAAGTGTTTGGTAAGGTCGTTGTTGAAAAAGTACGGGGCCTTACCGCAGAAAAAGTGTGGAATGAAAGAGTGGTTTTATGCCTGGTGGCTGCACTAGCCAAATTTTTGCATTACGAGTGATTAAAAACTATCTATCTGTTGGTAAAAAAGTGTTTGCGGCCTTCATGGATTTAGAGAAAGCATACGACCGAGTAAATAGGGCAATTTTGTGGAAAGTATTGAATAAATATGGTGTTACTTGGAATCTATTTAATAGTGTAAAAGCCATGTGTGCTGGCAGTAGAGCTTGTGTGCGAGTGAATTGTGTTTTATCAAAATGGTTTTCTATTGGTGTAGGAGTCAGACAAGGTTGTGCAATGTCACCATGGCTATTTAATTTATTTATGGATTCGTGTGTACAAGCGTGATGTCAAAATAGATATTCATGTGTGCAGATTACTGTATGCTGATAACACTTTCCTTTTGGCAGAGAGCAAAAGTGAATTGCAGAGTATGTTGTCCTGGATGTATGAAGTCTGCATAAAATTCAAACTGAGTATAAATAAGGGAAAAAACAAAGTTGTGGTTTTTTGGCAGAGGAAGTGGTAGTACTGAATGTAATATATGTCCAAATGGCACAGTGATTGACCAGGTGAATGAGTTTGTGTATCTAGGAAGCATGTTTGACAGAGAGAACACATTGGATGGTTAAATTCGTAGGCGAGTGAATTCTTTGAAAGTCGTGGCTGCATTGGGAGGTTTCCAGAGGGACGATGGGTTCCCATGAGAGTACCGGCCGCCCCGGTGGCACAGTGGTCTAAGCGATGGCCTCTGATCATTTGCCCAAAAGGGGTCCGGGTTCAAATCCTGTGAGGCATGGATGTTGTGTTCGTCTTACGGTACTGGCTCTCTCCCTTCCCTGGAACCAGTAACCCTAAATTAGGGACGGGCGACTGCTTATAGCCCACTGAGTTGCTCGTTGCTCACGGTGGTCGTTAAACCTCCAATAAAAAAATTAAAAATAAAAAAGAGAGAGAGAGAGAGAGTACCGCATGGCTGTGTGTGAAAGTGTAATTGTTCCTTCTCTGATGTATGGCAGTAAACCTGGGTACTACAGAAGAAACATAGAAGATGTTTGTGTGCTGGAGAAATGTGTTACTTACGGGGTGTTTGGGGCAAGATATGTTCTAATCATGTGAGGAATGAAGATGTGTTGCAGTTGTGTAATGTGACTCAAAATGTTGTTAGCAAAGTGGATACTAATATGCTTCGGTGGTTTGGCCATGTTGAAGAAATGAGTGATGAGATGCTTACTTTCTAAGAAAATCTTGCAGGAAGGAAAGGCTTGTTGAAGGCCAAGGAAGCCATGGGAGGATCAGATTAATGAGTGTGTGCATGAGAAAGAGATTGAGTATGAGGTATAGATCTAGTGTACGGTGTGTGATGGATGTCAGTGAAGCCGGAGTTGTATGTCAAGATCGCTGTAAATGGAGAAATTTGATACGGTAACAGTAAGTAAAGATTATCTGGTAGTTTGTATTTCTTTGTGGAGCTAACCTCTGAGTCTCAGAGAACAGCTTAGTGATGATGTGTTCTGATTTTTCACAGAGTTTAAAAGTTCAGCTTTTTTGTTATTTTGTCGGTCTCCTGTATGTCTAAAACAATTTTGTTTTGTTTTAAATTCAGTAATTTTATATTGTGAATACAGTGTTGTTCCCCAGTTTTATTTTTACTTGCATAAATTCCAATGAACAATTCTGTCTCCCACATGCTGTATTATACAAGGTTTGTCCAGAAAGTAGTGAGACCACTTTTCCTGGGACAATCGGAAGGGTCGGGATGGGGGGGGGGGGGCGCAGAGTATCCGGGTGTGACGGGTGACGGGGTACGTTAGGTAAACGATCGATGTCTCGTCAGTTCTCTCTGAGCTTTTACAGAGTGAGGATCGCTTGCAAAGTGGACAGCTGTGTGAGTGTTGCGCAACGGTCAAAATGCAGAAGAGTGTCGAACAGCGATATGCGGTAAAGTTTTGTATTAAACTTGAAAAATCAGTGTCCAAAACCCTTGCTATGATACAGAAAGCCTACGGGAAGTATGCTTTATCAAAAGCACAAGTGTTTAGGTGGCACAAAACGTTCACAGAGGTAAGAGAGAGCGTTGAGGATGAGCCACACCCAGGGCTCCCTTCAATGTCTCACACTTTGGACAATGTGGAAAAGGTGAAAGCTGTTTTGGACTCTGATCGACGTCTGAGCGTTAGATTAGTAGCAGAGCACGTGGGACTCGAGGAAATCCATTGTGCATGAAATCACGCAAGAATTGTAGATGCGGAAAATTTGCGCCAAATTGGTTCCCTAGGTTTTGCCCGATGAACAGAGGAAGAACCATGTGTCGATTTCTCGTGAGCTTGTAGTCCGTGTGAGGAGTGAACTTGGTTTTTTGGAGAAAGTGATAACAGGTGATGAAACGTGGGTCTCTGAGTACATTCCGGAGACGAAAAGACAGAGCTCAGAGTGGCACACTCCCAAGTCCCTCGATCAAAGAAGGCTCGAAGTGCAAATCGAAGATGAAATTGATGCTCTTTGTCTTCTTTGACTGTAAAGGTGTTGTCCATAAGGAGTTTCATGTCACCTGAACAAATGGTCAACACTGCATTTTACATGGAAGTGCTCCAACGGCTGAAGAACAGAGTTGTGCACGTCCACCCGGAGATCACCAACACTTGGGTTCTTCACCACAATAATGCTCCGAGCTATGTGTCACTGAGAGTGAGAGAGTTTCTGGCGAAACACAACGTGGCAACGCTGCCCCAACCTCCCTACAGCCCGAACTTGGCCCCGGCTGAATTCTTTTTGTTTTCCCGGCTCAAATCCAGCCTGAAAGGACACCATTTTGGGGCTGTTACAAACGTGCAAACTGCCGCGACGAGTGCTTTGAAAGCGATCCCTGTTCCCGACTTCCAGGCAAGCTACGTGGCGTGGCAGAACTGCTGGCAGACGTGTATTGATGTTCAAGGATGTTATTTCGAGGAATTTTAATGTTATGTAAGTATAACTTCAATTAAACCTCTGTTATTGAATGAGTCTCATTACTTTCCGGACAGACCTGGTATTAACACTTTTTTGCTGCACATTGTGAATTTTCACCCCATTAAAAAGCTCTGCTTTTTTCATGTGAATCAGTTTCATGTGTTCAGAATTGTGAAACTAATGACACTTGTACTTTTTCAGGAGCTGTCCAGCGATGTGGGTGAATCAAGCCTAGATGATGGTGATATTTCTGAGGTTGTCCCTCCTGCAGCAACACCAGTTGAAGGTCGAATTGGGCGTTCATGTAAACGAGCTGCAATGAATTTCATTAAAACCGTATGTCTTCATGGGCGCAGGCCTCTGACCCCTGAAAACATTGAACCTCCCAGTGAAGACATAGCATCTTCTGCTATTGAAACGTCTGAGGAGGATAGTGACATGGATAGTATAGATAGTATTCAGGGTTTTATGTATTACCTACCTGATCCAAATGACCTCGATAATGTAATTATTATTAGAGGCAGTGAGGATAAAATAGCAGCCTTAAAAAACTCCAATTTAAATCCAATTGTTCAACTTGGAGAAAAGCTTGCATTGTCTGAAGATTCTCTTGCCCTTCTTGTTGAGCAGTACAAATTGTCGAGGAAGAAACCTAAAAGTCCCTCGGAGGCTCCTAAGAAACAGGAAAAGAAAAGTGATGATAAGAGCAACAAACTACTTAAGGCTGAAAAAAGTAAGATTAATAAAGCAGAGAAAAGTTTGGCTAGAAATGAACCAACTAAAGTTTTAAAAGCAGACAAGACGACTGCTGTCAAAACACCAAAAGATAGGGTTTTGGCTAAATCATCACAGTCTAAAGTTGGTAAGGATCCTGAAATAAAGGAAAAAAGAAAAATAACTTATAAGGAAAAAATTGAAAATCTCATTGCCAAAGAAAAGTTATTGGAGTCCCTTGATTCAGAACTGGGAAGCTTTGGCATTCCAGGTATTGATTCGCCCGCAAGCTGTGATGTTATTTCTTTGAATGATATAAGGCAGAAGTTGTATGGGTTTAAGGAGAAAAATATAGGTGAAAAATTAAAAGCTTTACAGAGTGAGCCTCCACCAAATGAAATAGTGAAAATGAGTGAAGTTAGAGTAAATGAGATTCCAAAGCATCAGCAGGTAGTAAATCAAAGTGAAGCTGTTAAACTTGTTGAAATTCAGAAACCAGTTGAAATTCCAAGGGAAGGTGCTAGGAAAATGTTTCGTCCCCTTAGGCCGAAAGGCATGATGGAATTACCTCAATCGCCTGTTCAAGAACCTAAAATAACTCAATTTTTTGAAAAGAAAAATGCCAGAAAATCAACACAGGCTAGTGTACCTATAAAAGCAACAAATGATGATTCATCAAAAGACAGGGTGTTTGTTGTTATGCCTGATGGGAGTATGGTTGAAATCAGCCCAGCTGCAGAACAGGCTATTGTGAAGAAGACCCCAGAAGCTATGAAGAAAGTACCTGTAAAAAAGAATGAAAATGCAACAGCAAGTAAAGTAACTGGAAGTAGAAGACGGTCAGTACCCCAGCCGACGCTGGAAGATTGCACAGCTGATATTATTGATGATGCCAAAACTTTAAAACTCCCTAACACTTTACAGTTAGTTGAGAGTGAACTTCCCTTATCAGAAGCAGAAAACAGCAATAAGTTAATTGGTATGTTTCTTTTCCGACAGGTGATTTCTCCAAATGATTCAGGCCACAAGTGTCTTCTGTGCCCTACCAAAAGCACCTGGAAGTATGTCTCAGAATTGGAAAAGCATTACCATTATGTACATGAAATAACTGTTCAGCATTTCAAAGCTGAATTTAGTGAAAATGTAGTATTTGTATGCGTTCCACAGGATGTTACAGAATTGACAACCTTAAATTCTGCATGTAGATTCTGTGAATCAGTTTTGAAAAATCTTGCTGAGGTTCGAAATCACTACCCCACACAGCACAGCAAAGCAGTTCGTCTTGTGCAGGAGACTGCTGTCACAGATTTAAGCTCGATGTTTTATTGCAGTATTTGTTCTCACCCCTCTTCTGACTTTCTGTCTCATCATCAGCACATGAAGGTGAGTCATCGAATGCAAACCTACGTTTGTCGTTTCTGTACTTTTTGCACATCTCGACCTAATCGTTTAAAAACCCATGTTAAGCAGCGCCATCCACAACAGCAGCAAGGCCAATCAATTCAAAATGGTTCTGAAGAGAAAACTGTCCTGACAGGTCCTTCAAAAAATAAGTTGAAATGCCCTGTGTGTTTACTCTTGATGGGTGGGAAAGACAATCTTGATCGTCATGTTTTAATAGCTCATTCAGTACAAACAGGTCCTGAAACATGGTCTTGTGCAAAATGTCTTCTGTCATGTGGACCAGCTAGTGAACTTGCTGCTCATTTACCGAAATGTCCAAAGCTTAAAGCTGATTCTCCTGTCAAACCCACCCAGCCTCCAGCTGCAACAAAACGTGTTGTCACTATATACAAATGTGTTGACTGTTCCAGCTGCTTCACATCTGAGAAAGAAATTAAGGAACATGTGTCTGATACAAAACACTCTCGCAATTACGACATTTTAAAGCACTTGATAAACTCTTCAAGTAGTGGTGGAACAAATGTGTGCTTCTTGTGTGACATGAAATTTACTTCTGCTGATACATATCGAAAGCATTTACTTCACATTCACATGGAATGGGTGGATTCGAAAGGTACCAAAAATTCCAGGAAAACAGATTCTTCAGCAGCGGGTGTTCTAAAGAAAAATGAAACAGAGAAAAATACAGTTGTTGTCAACACTGGTACATCACAAGAAATTGGTAGAACTAATGGTGAGGATAAGAATTTGAAAAACAATTCTATTGCTTCAGGTTCGTCTAAAGAAAAGGAGACTGGAAACATTGGTGCATCGGATTCACTTGTTAAACACGTTTCTTCACCTAAGCTAGCAGGTGGTGGTACAGATGTCCCAAGCATGATGACCATGAAGGATTTACCTAGTGACACTGATTTACTAGATCTTGGCAGCATTGCTAAAGTAGGTCACTATTGCTACTTATGTGATGCAGTTATCAAGAGCTATTCCTTGTTTTACCTTCATATGCAAAATGTGCACGCCTTAGAGAAGAAATTTCAGTGTGTAATTTCGTGCTGTGGATTCACCACTCGTAATCCTGCTGAATTCCAAAGACATACTAAAATTCACAATCAGACTGTGTTGTATGCATGCAGTGTTTGTGATACAATTTTTGAAACAGAGGATGAGTTGAAGCAGCATAAAATTAGTCCAGATCATGGGGACAAATATATGAAAATGCATGTAAGTAATACAATTTTGTAGTGTAATTTGCTAATGCTGTAAACTTTTTTTTTGCCAATTTCCAGTATTTTAAAATGCTTCTCAATATCAGGATTGTCAACCATATGCTCAATTTCTTCCTCTTTGTGAATGAAATTGATTCTTAAGGTGATTGTGTGACATTGTCTCTGCTGTGTCTCATAGTGTTTTAAGGGTCTTTCTGCATGATAGGATAAACTTTGTACATACATATCATTAAGCTGTTCTCTGAGATTTAGAGGTTATCTCCTCAAAGAAAGACCATGTGCCAAGTACACATTTAACTGAAGAACTAGAATTTACTTACTGTTGATGTATCAAATGTGTCCATTTGCAACGATCTCAGCACACCACTCGAGCTTCATTGACATCCATCACACGCCGCACGCACTTCCTAAATATACACAGACATGCCAACTCTCCGGATTTTCAGCCATTCTTCCTGCCCTCCTGATAAATGTCAAATACTCCCAATTTTCGCTGATCATTAGCCGTTACGACGGTCGAAATTCCATCAACCCCACCGCCTTGGATCGACGCAGAAGAAAGAGATTTGGAACCGCTTGTGAAATATTTTTCTTTCTGTGTCGATGCAAGACTGCATTTACAATCGTCAGTATCGTACTTTTCCTCTCCTCATATCTGCAAAAAGAAAGCCACCCCTGGTGGCGCGATGGGCTATTATATGTTGGTTTCAAACACAGTCGCGCACCAGCTGTGACCTACTTGTCGTTTCACGTCTCCCTGCTCTTAGCTGTAAGCTCTGTTTATGGTTTCTTCAGAGTTTTGCAGAGTGCTCTCAGTTTTGCTTTACTGTGGAGATTATTATTTCTTGTTTTGCACCATGTTTGTCTTTTTTCCCTTCTTCGTCGCATTTTGTAGGAGATTAATGTGCTCCTTTGTTCACCTCTAACTGCGAATCTGTTATTGTCAGCTTTGTTTTATCTTCTATTGTAGCATTTTGTGTACACTTAGTTTGTGAATTTTTTTTTTTTTTCTCCTCCTCTGATTCCTTTCGCTTACTTTTTGCGGGAGATTTTCCTTTTGGGTCATTCCACGCAAAACCAGCAAATTTCAGAATAAATGGTTGCTTGACCAATTTATATTTTTTTATATTCCCATCATAGTTAGTACCATTAGTGAGTAGACCAAAACAATTTTTAGTTTTTTTTTTTTTTTTTATCTGCCGCCATTTTGGATCTACACCTATTTTTACCTGCTGAGAAGGGCAGAAATTATTGTTTTCAAGGGTTCTCGGAAATGGCTGTTACTCGATAACTACTTGATATAACTAAATAAACCTTTTACCCCCTGAAAGTAGACATTTTGAGGTTTCATAAAAGGTACTTACTTCAAATGTAGCTTTTAATCTAACCAGATGAAAATGGACTTATATTCCAGCACATGCGTTTCACAAAATTGCCATTTTTAGGAAGCTGTAACTCAGGAAGGGCTTAAAACCACAAACTAAAACTTTTTCCTTACCTACAATGGATAGCTAGGTTTTAGTTTATTAAGAAAAAAATTCATGTTTTAAACTCCTTGCTAAATGTTTTTAACCCTAAAGTTGCCAGATTTGCCAAAAAAATGCAGATTTCAAGGTCAAATATCTTAAAAGGGCTATCTGCAAAAAATCTAAAAATTTTTGTGTGAACTCACCTATAGGTACCCTATCAACGATATGAATATCATTTTGTGGTTCAGCTGGGTTTCTGAATTATGAGGACTCAAAATGCTGCAAAACAAACCTCTCTCACAAAAACAATAACATACATTTATGTTGTGTTTCTGAGCAAATATTATATACATATCATTAAAAATACACTTAAACACAATTATTAGATTTATTATTTTAAAAGTTTTGCTAAGATTTTGAGCTTACGTTATATCATTAAAAATACAACTAAGCACAATTATTAGATTTATTATTTTAAAATTTTGCTAAAATTTTGTGCTTACCTTGAGCAGTCTGGTGCACCCAGCAAGTTTTCAAATTTTGTGTTACGATCATAAGCCACAAAGTAAATGTAATTAAGATATATGTAATTGTATTTACAAAAATCTTCGGTATGCATGTATTGTATAAAAACATTTACAAGTCCTTTTTTTTTTTTTTTTTTAAATAGAAGTTTGTTTTCCCCCTCCAAGTTACTGGCTGGCTACCACATGACACATCAAAAGGGTAAAGTTTTTCAATTTTGATTTTTAGTGGGGGTTTTTTTTTTCAACATGACTTTTTTGAGTAAGACATTAACTTAAAAGAGAGTTCAGTGTTCTTTTCTTGGGTGATGTTGTGCGTCCGCCCGGTTGATGTACATTCTAAAGGTGATAACTTGGCCAGTACATTTTGCATCAGAATCCAAACCTTTTCCGCATTTTCTTTCATACTGAAAGTTGTAGAACATCCACTTGGATTGTAAAACTTAGCCCCAATGTTATGATTTTTTTTTCGACAGTTCTTCAACCCGAGTTACAAACCATTTCCCCCGTAAGCACATACAATGTTCTCTCTCTTCTTGTTTTTTATATCAACTTCATTTTCATTAAGTATCTTGAACATATGAAGTTATGCTTGTCTGGGAAAGATGAGGTTCTGCTGATAACCAAAGCAGTGCCATCCTTTGGAACAAAACTATGGTTTCCTCGTGTATTAGGCACTGGTCGAGCTTCAGAAAACTGCTTTGTGAGCTTTCCATCTTCTTTTCTAATCACTTCTTGGTCAATTAAAAAAAAAATAATTCCAGTTATTTTCTTTTCACAAAAGTCATACATGTCTTTAACTGCTAAAATGTGATCTTTTGTTGTTCTTTGAAGGCTCGTTTTGCTACAAGTCTTTTTACAATCCCACCGATACCATCACAGGGGCCTTTACCATGACTTGTGGCAAAGAAGTGCCACTCCACATCTAAATGAAAGTCTCCCTTGTGTTTGCACAAGTTGGCAAAATTTTTCCTGTTTTTGTATTGTACTGCAGACCCATCTGAAAAATAAATAACTTTTTTCATGCTTCCATTTAGAGATTGTACAAGAGGTATCAGCTTCTTTTGAAAAGTATAAACAGCAGCCATATTGTGAATTAGACAGTCACTTAAGAAGCACACACTTCTACAAAACAGTTCCCCATTTTCAGCTCTGTAGTAGATGCAAAAAGGATGAACTGTTGCTTGGGAATTAAGCCAGTGGAAACTCTGAATTTCATCCTGTACAATGAAAGTGTAATTTTCAGAAAAATCCCCAATGACTATGCATTCATCCCTTTTCAAGTTATCCTTTTTCATTTTTAAAAAATTCGACTGGCTTTTTGCAATAAAATGGTGGCTTTTCAAATCTTGAAGTTTAGTAAAGAAATTTTCTTTAAAATCATCATACGGTTCAACAAGTGTCACAAGTTTGCAATGGTCAGTTGTGACCCATTGCTTGTATGTTATCAGCTCATCTTCATACTCAGGGTTGAACTCTTCCCTGAGAACTTCAACTCCTGGACACTTTGTGCATAATCCAAACATGCAGTCTTCATTTGCAATATCACAAACTGCTTTAGAAATAAGATCTCTAAAATCACGTAACTGTATAGCACTCACCATCAACTTGACATTTTGGTGAGTGGAGCATACGCAGACTGAATGTGTGTCATTAGGTCCAGCAAGAACACAGCATTTTGGACGTAGCATACAGAATTTAGAAAATCCTATTGTAATGGTTGGATGTTCAAATTTGAATTTCTCATATGCTTCTTTTAAATTACACAGTATCAGCTGTTTCTGTTTTACCTGCTTGGTTCCATCTTCTAAACAAACTGATTTAGTGTCTTTCTTTTCAGGGTACCATACGTCCTGCTGATTTCATCACTTTGATAAAAATTTACAACTAAGTCCACAGTTTCTTTCAATAGTTGTTTACCACGCTTGTGAATATTTACCTCTGGAATGATACAATGTGTTTCAATTAGGCCCCGTGCTTTTCTTACTAAATACGTACTTACGCCTAACTCATGTATAGTTTTCTTTATGGACCAGCTATGAGGAACAACACTGATAATTTTTTCAGAATTTCTGTTACAACTTTAAAGCCTGTGTTTAATGCTTTAGACTAAATACTTAATGTCTGCGAGTGCAGTTTCATTATCTTTACTGACTTTTGCCACTTCATCAATGGACTTGACCCTCTTGCATCTGAAACGAGTCGGACAGTTTTTTCTGAACAGCTGTTGAAAAATTTTTCAATGTTCTTTTAACCTCTAAATGTTTTTTTTGTCACTCAATTTCCAAATTTTAACTGGTGATAAACCCAGAGCAGTTTCAGCTTCATTAATTTCTTCTAAAACAACTTCTGGTGTAGTGAAAGGCACTGCATCTTCAATGTGAATTTCATCTTCAATCGTTTCACTTAAAAGTTTTTTATAGCAAGTGCAGCATACCGATTTCCCTGGAAATGACAAAGGATTACAGCATACATTTCCAAATAAGTGTCTGTACCTGCAAACATACTTTTGGAAGTGATATGTACAAAGAGTGGAAATGTCATCACAATGAACCCTTATTTTTAAAAGGTTGACATCACAGTCTTGGAATTCATTAATTGGTTGAATTTTTGAAATTCCATAACATTGATTTTCACAATTTTCATCCAAAAATATACCCAGAGAACACTGCATTTTTGCAGTCTTAAAAGTTTACCTGCATATGCAATCCTAGGAAAGTGGCTACATTAATATAACTCACTAAAACACTAATATCCAGAATCACCATGTATAACTAATTTTAAGTCACTGACAAAAGAGCACTTACTGGCTAAATGAATAGATGCACATTTATGATAAGGATTCCCAATTGTGGTTTCAGTTTAAGTTTGCTTCGTTTTCAGATCTGCTTAGTTTTAGTTTTGGTTTGCTTTGTTTTAGTTTAGGTTTGTGCTTCATTTTCGTTTCAGTTTTGCTTCATTTAGGTGCTTAGAGACTGAAGTACATTAGACTTATTGACTAGTAATGTAAAGTTAAATTATAAAATTAAAAAACATACATTTTAAGGTAAATAAATTTGGGGGGATTCAAATGTCATACTGATGCAATTCGATCGTGTCCTGGGAATCATCACACAGGAAGGCAGCAGAAAAAAATATTTTTAAATACCCCCCCCCTCCTTTTTTGCAGTTCAAAATCTTCTTGGTGCAGCCTGACTGACCACTAGTTTCAGCTCAAAATATCATATTTTAAAGTATAATAAATCTATATGTATATATATTTGCTCAGAATAAGTACCAAAATGTATGTTTATTGCTTTTGTGAGAGAGGGGTTTTTTTTTACAACATTTTGAGTCCTTATAATTCAGGAACCCAGCTGAACCACAAAATGAAATTCATATCATTGATAGGGTACCTACCTATAGGTGAGTTCGCACAAAAAATTTCAGATTTTTTGCAGACTGCCCTTTTAAGATATTTGACCCTTAAATCTGCATTTTTTGCCAATTTGGAAACTTTAGGGTTAAAAAAAATTTAGCAAGGAGTGTAAAACATGAATTTTTTTCTTAATAAGCTAAAACCTATCTATCTATAGTTGATAAGGAAAAAGTTTTAGTTTGTGGTTTTAAGCCCTACTGAGTTACAGCTTCCTAAAAATGGCGATTTTGCGAATCGCATGTGCTGAATATAAGTCCATTTTCATCTGGTTAGATTAAAAGCTGCATTTGAAGTAAGTACCTTTTATGAAACCTCAAAATGTCTACTTTCAGGGGGTAAAAGGTTTATTTAGTTATATCAAGTAGTTATCGAGTAACAGCCATTTCCGAGAACCCTTGAAAACAATAATTTCTGCCCTTCTCGGCAGGTAAAAATAGGTGTAGATCCAAAATGGCAGCAGATAAAAAAAATATCTAAAAATTGTTTTGGTCTACTCACTAATGGTACTAACTACGATGGGAATATAAAAAATATAAATTGGTCAAGCAACCCACCCTTCCTGATTTCACATGGAATGACCCTTTTGTAATAAGCCACTTTCGCGGTTTTTAATGTTTTATTTTATGTATATCTTTGGCAGTTTGTTTCTTCTTTACATATTAGCTGTTATTGTTTTTGCTGCATAATAAAGTGGTTAAACTGAGCGCCGGCTTTCGACAAATTGTCCGAGATGGATTCAGGTTCGAATTGCAGTGGGGCATGGATGATGCATACTTGCTAACTTCTACGGATTTCTGCTTAATTTTACTGATTTACGGATTTTTTAATATTTCAATTGCTCAATCGAAATATTTCAATCCCCTGCAACCATCCATTTAGATTTTCTACCGGACCTAACGAGCTCTGTGTTACACGATGATCTTATCTTTGACTCGCCGGCTTCGTGCGGAGCCATCAAGTATAATGATGGCTCCGCTTCTTGGCATCACCTTGGGTAGCTCTCTCTCTCTCTCTCTCCCCCCCCCCCCACTGGAGTGCTCAAGTGACGTGCTGACCAGAGTTCCCCAAAGCGTGTAATCTAATTATGCATCTAGTTTGCATTCAAATTTTATCAACGCGTAATAATACGCATTGGGAATTTTTCTGGCCGCATAAAATTACGCTTCGAGAATTTTTCTCTACGTGTAAAAATATGCATCGTGAATTTTTCTCGGTGCATAAAACTACTTATCGAAGAATTTTACCAATTCGTAAAAATAAGCATCAGGATGGTATTTCGTTTTTCAGAGACGGAAGTAAACGAAATAAAGATTTTTTCCGTAATCGTTCTTGATGTTGCCTCTGTCAAGTATTGTTGTTATATATCATTTTATTCCGTAAATATTTGTATTTCAGTTTGAAAATTTCCGAATGCGGATATTCGAGGGCGAAAAATTTTGCTGTAATCTTTAGGCATGAGAGTGTGACGGCTTCGAGGAATTTCTCCTTTTCCGTCATAATTTGGGTTATCCACGACATCGATGCATAACTGAATAGAAATTTTGGGGCAATTAAGGAGTGGTGGAGGATGTTTTCCGCCTGAAACTTTCGAAAGAGGAAGTTTCGTCTATCAAAACTTTCGGAAACAGAAGTTAGACGCAGTGAAGATTTCTCTCGTAATCGTAATTTTATTTTTCACGTGATGTTTCCTCTTCCTAGTATTGTTGTTAAATGTCATTTTGTTTCATAAATATTTGTATTTCAACTTGAAAATGGAGGGAAAATGTCCGAAAACGGAAATCGGATGTAGCAAAGATATCCCTTATAACTGTAATCCCCCCCCCCCACACACACACAACGATGCAATGATGATCAGAACATGTATTCTGTATTCTTAAATATCCGCCCCCCAAAGTTTTGCATTTCAATTTTATAAATGGGGGGGGATTTTACTGCATATTTATTAATGTAATTATGTTTTGCTTTGTGGTAAATGGCGTTTGCGGAAAAGTTTTACTGATGCACATTTTCCAACGTTGGCAAATATAATGTTGTATTTGTTTCACGGCACTGGCTCTCTCCCTTCCCTGGAACCAGTGGCCCTAAATTAGGGATGGGCGACTGCTTATGTATAGCCCACTGAGGTGCTCACTGTGGTCGTTAAACCTCCAACCAAGAAGAAAGCTTGACACTTCCACATTTGTTTTGACAGATATCTCTCTCTCTCTCTCTCTCTCTCTCTCTCTCTCTCTCTCTCTCTCTCTATATATATATATATATATATATATATTCCAACACTGGAAAAACTGCTGACAGTTTTAAGTCCAGAATGAAAACATATGCTTTGAACAAAACTTTTGTAGATCTTTGTTAAATAGAGGTAAATTGGCTACCGTACATTCACTAAATCAGGATAAAGATTAATTATGATTAAATAATCTCGAAAATTAAGTACATATCTTGTATTAATTATTAACACTGCTGGCATTCTTTTAATTGTATCTACACTGCTGGCCAACCAGAATGCAACACCAAGAAGGAAGCATCAAATTGGCTTGAAATTCGCGGCATGCGTTGCCCGCGAGAGGACATGTAAACGATTAGCATTGCAGGGCATATGCAAATCATGCGCACCCGGCACGCCACCGAGAAGCACTAAGGAGGGTGCACAGAAGGTAGGTTGTAGGCAGTGGAAGTGTGTTGTGCTGCCTTACCTGTGCGTGGGAAGCTTTTTGAATGCCTCGTCGCAGAATACAGCAGTCATTCCAGCACGTTTCAGAGTTCGACAGAGGACGAATAGTGGCTTATCGAGACATCAGCGCCCGTGTGGGACAACATCCAGCCACAGTGAGGCGAGTGGATTCGGTGGGTACAGGAGGGACAGACAGACCGACGTGAGTGATTGCTGCAGCACACCATCGAACGAGAGGACCGACATGTTGTGCGGCGGGCATTGGTGGCTCGCACAGCCACATCACGAACGTTAGCGCAGGAATTAGGGTGTGTTGTGCAACAACCTGTGTCAGCACGTACCGTTCAACGTTGCCTGCAGGAGGGGGGACTTGTCGCACGGCGCCCATTGCTCCGATTACCATTGACATTACACCACCGGCGAGTGCGGCAGTAGTGGGCCGTTGAATGCGCACCTTGGCTGCGGAATGGCACGACATTGTCTTCTCCGATGAATCCCGCTTCTGCCTGCAACACCACGATGGTCGGATCCGCGCGTGGCGGCGAGAGACCGTATGACACCTGCATTTTGCATCGCCATACCGGTCCGTCGCCTGGCGTTATGGTTTGGGGCCAATTGTATATGGCACCCGCATCTCTCTGGTGCGCATCGCCGATACACTCAACAACCACTGCTATATCTCCGATGTTTTGGGGGCTGTAGTCCTTCCTTACCTGCAAGACTTGCCAGCGGCCACGTTTCAACAGGACAAAGCGAGCCCGCACGCATCATGCAACAATTCTTCACTGCCCACCAGGTGTCGCTGCTCCCGTGGCTCACCTGTTCTTCCGATATGTCGCCATCGAACACGTCTGGTCGCTGATCAGCAACCGAGTGGCCCGGGCAAGCACCACCTGCGGCTATGCCTGATTAACTGTGGCAACGTGTGGAAGCAGCCTGGACCGACATACCCCAAGCCCACATCCAAAGTCTCATTCATTCGATTTCGCAGCTGTTATTGCCAGCCATGGGAGCCACGCAAACTATTGATGTCTGCGTGTTCAGCAAGTCGCACGGACCTGTAAGCTCAATTGTTTCATCTTTGTATCTGTTATGTGTCCAGTAAATCTGGCTTTGCTATCTCGTGTCCTTCTTGGTGTTGCATTTTGGGTGGCCATCAGTGTAGTTGCCAACTATTTTCACTATGCTTTTTAACTTGCATATAAACATACAGTCTGCATTTAAAATAACTTTTTAAACATTAAAACTGCTATGTACCAATAATACTACTTCTGGAAAATTGCTCCTGCATCTGAAAAATGTCAATAAAAAATAACGCTCATGTGATTTTATGAGCTGTAAAAAAACTCCTGATTTTTAGATTTTGAAGGTTGGCACGTCTGTATACAAAGTCATTCACCTGGCCAATCTCTGTACCATTAAGATTCATCTTGCATCAGTTCCTCGCTCAAAAACCATAACTTTGGTTTTTCCCTTATTTATACTCAGTTTGAATTTCGTGCAAACTTCTTACATCCGTGACAACATACTCTGCAACTCTCTTTTGCTCTCTGCCAATAGGACTGAGTTATCAGCATAGAGCAATCTGCACACACACATTACCAAGACAAATCAGTATTGTCCATTCTGGCATCACGCATGCATGCATCCATAAATATATTAAACAGGCAGAGTGACAATACACAACCTTGCCTAACTCCTGCACCAGTAGAAAACCTTGTCGATAAAACACCATTCACTTGTACACATGCTCTACTGCCAGTGTATGTGACTTTCACACTATTAAGTAGATTCCCAGTAATACCATATTTATTCAGTACCTTCCACAGAAGAGTCCTATTTACTTTGTCATAAGCTTTCTTTAAATCTATGAAGGCCGCAAACACTTTTTTTTTTTTTTTTTACCAACAGACAGATATTTTTTTATCATTGTGCATAATGCAAAAATTTGGCTAGTACACCCTTTATAAGGCATAAAACCACTATATACATCCCACACTTTCCGATTTAAGGTCTCATACCTCATCAATAATTACCTTTCCAAACGCTTTCCTTGGCACACTCAATAAGCTAATACCACGATAGTTCTTTCATTCAGTCTAAATCACCTTTTCCCTTATACAAGGGAAAAATGACAGCATCCCTCTAATCCTAGGAACCATTTCTAACTCCCAACATAACTGGTGAATATCAGTTAAGCAGTCAATCACAGTCGCCACCATATTTTAGCATCTCAGCAGATATGCCATCTACTCCCAAAGCTTTACCATTCTGGAGAGATTTTAGAGCTTTACACACCTCTTCTCTTGAGATCCCACCTCTATGACAACATCTGCTTCTGCCTCAAAATCATTTTTGCTTTCATGACCTAATAAATCATTTTTGCTTTCATGACCTAATAAATCATTTTTGCTTTCATGACCTAATAAATCATTTTTGCTTTCATGACCTAATAAATCATTTTTGCTTTCATGACCTAATAAATCATTGGACTCCCATATAATTTCTCCTACCCTATCCTTTACACAACTTAGAAATTTTATTTCCCCTCTTTTTCTTGCATCTTATGTACCTCCAGAATGTTTTTCTATCTGTCCAAAAAGCCAAATCTTGCCTTTCCTCTTTTTTGCCTTTTTTTTTTTTTTTTGGCAAACCAGCTTTGCTGCCTCAAGCTTCTTGCAACAGTATTCATCCTCAGAAACTGTACATTGCAACATCCCCAAAAATGCTTCCTAATTTCTCCTTACTGCTTCTTTAACCTCACTGTTCCACCAAACATCACTTTTAAAGTTACCCACTGGTGCAGTACCACAGACCTGTTTAGCGGCAGTGACAACGCAGTTCTTAAAATATGTCTGTCAGGCAGCGGAAAAATAAATTGATAAAACAGAACAGAATCGGAGCATAAATGCAATTCAAATATATCAAACAGGAGCTTGAGTGCTCACGAGCTCATAATGGCAATGCTGCAGTCATGACGGGCACGCTCGCTGTATACCTAGAATTCTGCTCCAAATCGGAGAGTTCCATCGTGATGTCATTGTTGCAGGATTCATGGTGCGTCAGGATTTCGATAGTTTCTTGTACAGCGGTACATCTTGGTCCATTGTAAGAGCAGACCAAATAGGTAAGGCTCCCAGGCCGTACTCAGTTTACTATTCCTCACATCATGCTGGTGTTCTTTTTATATGGATCTTGAATCAGTGTTTAAGCTACAGTCGCTATTTTCGTAAAATGCGATGAGTTAATGTAAAACGCGAAAAAATAAATAAAAATAGTGTCTGTCGCAAAATTGCATTTGCCGTTTAAATATTAACCCATCAGCAGATTCTACTCCAGCTATTCTGTTTTTGCGGAAACTAGTTTTCAAAATTCTGGCAACGATTTGCACTCCGCTGTTATTTTCTTAATCCTTAAGGTACAATATGTTCCTACCGTGTTCCTACAGCACCTGTTGAATCACTCCCCACCCCCTACATACACTCTAGAGCGCTCCATAAAGGGTGGGGTAGGCTGGCAGGCTATGATAGAGGCTAGAGGGATTAGGCCCCTTCCCCGTTCAAGTCAACTGCGATGTCTACGGCTCCATTCCCACTCCCGAAGGCCATAAACAACCTCTGCGTTCGTGACCTTTCAAACTTCTATAGAGAAGGAACACATATTAGGAAAGATAAGTGCAAACTAGGGGTTGCTCTCGTCACCCAAGGTGCCATCCATCATACAACGTGCCGCATTACAATTGATAAATTTATTAAGAAACGCGAAGATTGCGAAGACAGTGCCGATAAAACAACTGAAAAGGAAAGGGACTTATAAAAAAAAAAAAAAAAAAAAAAAAAAAGTAAAACTGCTGCTGAATCTAATATATCTTCCAAGCAACTTGTGCGAAAATGGTGTTCCCCTTACAAATGGGTGCAAGTTCACTGGAGGGATAAAATACCATATTCGAACTGTGCATTGCAGCCAGAAAAAGCAATGTCATAGCAAGTGATAAATTAAGCGAAAATTACCAACTTCCAATTGTTTTCATATATTTGTTTTTGCACATGGCTGCTAACAAATAAAAAAAATTGCCTACGCGGAAGGAGTTTGATTGAAGCATCAAACATTTACGGTGATTAAAACATCAATCAATTTAGGTTGATTGAAACATCAAAACAATATGTGTCAACTTTTCATCGCACGTGAGGGAGACAACCCATATGCGTAACTACAGAAGAGAAAAAAAAAGTTTTTAGTTTCCGTTGTTGCTGAAAGCGCAGCTTCCCAGCTGGAGAAAAAACCTTAGGAAATAGTTGCTTGTAAACAACTGCTAAGTGTGCTCTTCACCGGAAACGCACACAAGACAGAAATATAAATAAAGAAAGGACCTTGGCGGTCTCGATCCCCAGAAAATGTAAACACACTCAACAGTCTGTCAGGCAATTAAAGTTTCACCACATGGTTTGTCATCACATATATTACAAGCTAGAAGGGGATGGATTACGTCCCAGACCAAAACAGCGAGGAAACACATTCAAAATCATACGTCCGGTAAAGTAGCTGTTACCTTCCGTACTTTGCCCACCGCCTCTTCTATAAGTGAGGAAGTAGAATACATAGCACACAAGACAGAAATAAAAATAAAGAAAGGACCTTGGCGGTCTCGATCCCCAGAAAATGTAAACACACTCAACAGTCTGTCAGGCTAGTAAAGTTTCACCACATGGTTTGTCATCACATATATTACAAGCTAGAAGGGTATGGATTACGAGGGAGGGGGATGGATTACGAGGGAGGGGGATGTACCAAAAATGGTTGTAGAGTATAATTAACAATCGCAAGGGGTAGGAGGTCATTTTTATTTTTTTCTCTCGTTCTCTTTTTTGGTAGTACTGAAAAAGTTAAGGTTTTTTCTTTTTTTTTAATATTTTTTTTTCTATTGTAATTAATCTTGAGTGTTAGCAATTACAAAATTCCCTATTCGATAAATATTTAACACTGCTATGTTAACAATTCAGAACAGACAGTTCTGTCTTCTGCAAAACAAGTTCTTGCCCGTGATCAGCAGAAATGACATGGAAGAGGTAGGAGCGGAGGGAGGGAGGTCCCAGACCAAAACAGCGAGGAAACACATATTCAAAATCATACGTCCGGTAAAGTACCTGTTACCTTCCGTACTTTGCCCACCGCCTTTTCTATAAGTGAGGAAGTGGAATACATAGAGGAATGTTTTCACCACTAGATGCTTTTTTTAAACATTTGCAAGTACCTGTAAATTAATGTGTAAAATACACATATACTCACACTACAATAATTGTAGGACTAATACTATTTTCATAGCACGTTTTTTTGTTTTGCTGATTTGCGATATACCACAAGTACTTCGTCTTTGTTTGATATTAAAAAATAAATATTTAGAAGGCTCAAATGGTAGTATTTTATTATATTGTAATTAAAATAGTTGGTTTGAGGAATATACTGTTACTATTAATAAAAAAATTAATTTAACTGGTTTTAGAAATACTTACTTGGATTGAGTAGGGTTATTGATGCTGAGACTTTTTTTATTATTTATTTACACTTATATATATATATATTTTTTATATATATTAGTCGTTTTTTAATAAATTTGAGCCTAAAATACGGGTTGATGGGGTTCACAGTAAGTTCAATCGCGAAAGCAGCTTATAATGGTGTAACCTGGGTTTTCGTTGCATCTCTTGACACCAATTAAATTTTTATTAATAGTAACAGTATTGGCAATTTCAATTAAATTTTTATTAATACAGTGGATCCCGCTTAAGAAGTTTTCGTTGGGACGAAGCGATGAAAACTTTTTAAACGGGAAATGTCTGATTGGGTTTTGTAGGACTTTAGCGATTAAAAATGTTGCATAGATTAAATCCAGAAATTACATTTTAGTTAATTTTAAAGTAACAAAAAATTTCACAACTTACCAATTTAAACTTGAATATGTGGATTGAAAACTACATTTATTATGTTACAGGATTTCAAAAATACTGATCTAAAAGCATTTTCATCCTTTTTTCCGCTAGATTTACAAAGTACGTGTCTATTTCCCTCAAATTTTTCTTTATGTTCGCTGGAACACGTTCGTGGCTTTCTATAAAGCGGCAAAAAGTTTCTAATGCTTTACCAGCTTCAGCTGAAGTTGGAATTGGCCTGCACTCATCTTCTTGCATTTCTGGTTCATCGTCCTCTTGTGTTTTGATGTCGCAAATATCGTCGATATTTTGCATTTCAAAAGTGGGAACATCTTTGTCAACTTTCCCGAGCTTCATTGTTGTCATCACTGTTTTCTTCATCAGAAAAACTAAGCTCATCAGCGTCGAAATCTGCTTTCCTGAAGCAATTTGTGATCGTTGAAGATACCTTTTCCCACGAAGAAACAATAAAAAGCATAGCATCTATTGTTTCAATTGGGAATTTGTTTCTTCTTTACATATTAGCTGTTATTGTCTTTGTTGCATAACAAAGTTGTGAAACTGAGCGCCGGCTTTCGACAAATTGTCCGAGATGGGTCCGGGTTCGAATCGCAGTGGGGCATGGTTGTTGCATACTAGCTAACTTTTACGTAATATCCGTAAAATTTACGGATTTCTGCTTAATTTTACTGATGTACGGTTAGAAGTTTTTTTTATTATTATTACGGATTTTTTAATATTTCGATTGCTCAATCTAAATATTTCAATCCCCTGCAAGTCTGCAACCATCCATTTAGATTTTCTACCGGACCTTACGAGCGCCGTGTTACATCTTTGACTCGCTGGTTGCGTGCGGAGCCATCAAGTATAACGATGTCTCCGCGGTAGCTCTCTCTCCACGGGAATATTCAAGTGACGTGCCAACCAGAGTTCTCCAAAATGCGTAATCTAATTATGCGTCTAGTACGCGTCGAAATTTTATCAACGCATAAAAATGTGCATCTGGAATTTTTCTCCCCGCGTAAAAGTACACGTCAGGAATTGTTCTGGGGACGTAAAAAAATATGCATCGTGAATTTTTCTCTGCTCGTAAAACTACTCATCGAAGAATTTTACCAATTCGTAAAAATATGCATCGGGGCGGTAAGTCGTCTTTCAAAATTGAAAGTAAACTAAATAAAGATTTTTTCCATAATCGTAATTTCTTTTTCCTGTGATGTTGCCTCTGTCCAGTATTGTTGTTATACGTATATCATTTTATTCCGTAAATATTTGTATTTCAATCTGAAAATGGAGGAAAAATTTCCGAAAACGGAAATTCAACTATATTTTCACTATGCTTTTTATTTTGCATATAAACATACAGTCTGCATTTAGAATAACTTTTTAAACATTAAAAATGCTATGTACCAATACTACTACTTCTGGAAAATTGCTCCTGCTTCTAAAAAATGTCTATGAAAAATAGCGCTCGTGTGATTTTATGAGATGTAAAAAATCTCCTGTTTTTTAAATTTTGAAGGTTGGCACATCTGCTGTTGAAACTCTTTCACTAATATGTAAGAACACACATCAAATACTTTTGTTTAAACTGGATTGCTTCTTCATCTGAAAAAAAGGAAAAAAAAAAAAAAAAAAAGAGGACAATCTACTTATTGGGGTTGCTTGTATTTGTTTTTTTGAAGTGGGTTTTTTTTTAGAAAAATTTCTGTTTGTTTGGAAGTAGTTACCCCCCCCCCCCCAAAAAAAAAAAAACCCACCTGGTCTTATCTATGACCACAGTCTTGAGACCTGAGTGGCTGGCTGTTCAGTCTTTTGCACACTTCCTTTCATGGACTTGGCATTGGCTTGCTTGGTACTGATTTTCTGGAGGAAGTCTGGCTTTGGTTTGGTGATCCTGTCTTCACAGCTGCTAAATAATGTGTGTTTTTTTTTTTTTTTTTTTTTTTTGGGTTAACTGAATGCTAAAGTTTTTGTTTCACATCTGTCACACACACACACACACACACACAGCATGATCATCAGTGTAACACAAATGTGAAATGTGGCTACGCCACTTGTTGAGAGGGAAAGTGCGGCTCACTCACAAGAGCAAACTTTAACTGATATGGGAAAAAATACAACAAATGCTGAGATTCCAATGTCTATGGATTCTTCATAGTCACTACAGATATCCTTGGACTTGTACAGATTACGTGAAGCATCAAAGATCTTGGTGAAATAATCTTTAATAATATGTGTTCAGTTTATTTTCTTGTTTTCAAGGTTGTAACATTCATTAAGCATTTTGGGAAGTGTGTTTTGGATGTTTTCAATATCGTGGCACTTGGATGCTTTTTCAATGTTTTGGATGTCGTAAACATATTTCTGGTCATGTGATTGGAGCAGGGTTGGGGTTTTGGACGTCCGAAACTGGTTTGGGACAGGACAAGTGGTTTTTACCGTCTAAAACTGTCCAAAAGTATCTAAAACCTAGAGCTGTCAAAATATGAAAAATATTACGTAAAAACCAGTAGATTTTCCTAGAACTATACTAAGAGACTAAAAAAAAAAAACTAACAGACTAACAAAATAAAGTTTTTTAGTTTTTTTACAAAAAAAATTACATGTAAAATTATGTACAGTAATAATAATTAATAAATATGTGATTATCATGTGCGTGTAAAAAAGAAAAAAGTATTACTGTACCAGCATTTCACTGAAATATAAGTAATTCAGTACATTTCAGGAGACAGACTTCTTTATTTTGATTTGGGGAGACTGGTTTTGAGGTTCCTAAAACCTGAAGAAGAAAGAAATGTTTTAGTAAAAAAATCTGAATTAAATTTTAAACTGAAAATGCACAAAGGTGGTAGACCATCAGCTAGTGTGTTGCAACATTTTCGTAAGGTACAGAATAAGGGAAAATCTGGAAGTAATAGTAAATATGCCAAATGTAAATACTGTGGAAATGTTCTTCTTGGAAAAGCAGACAGATTGAGAAAACACATTTTATCTTGCAAAGCTGAAAAGGTATGTAATGATAGAACTGTAAGTAATGCAGAAACTGGAGATTGGGATTCATCTAACCTTGAACTCTTAGAAGTACATGAAAGTGGATTTGTGGTGCCACCAAAAAAGATGAAAACTCAGCCGTGTTTAGATTCCCATATTTTAAAAACAAGTGACAGAACTGTAGAAAATTTGAATATACTGGTTGCCAATTATTTATTTTTTTACGCCATCGCCTTCACTGCAGTAGAACATCAAACCTTCAAAGAATTAGTTTCAGCTCTGCGTCCAGGATATAGACTGCCAAGTCGTAAAGCATTAGCAGGAGAACTTTTAGATATAGTGTCAGCAGAAGTCACAAATAAAACCAAGACACTTATCGAAGACAAACACAGTGATGGAAAGTTTGCGCTGAACTGCGCCAATTTCATTATCTTGCGCCCAACTGCGCCAAAACGGCAATCCACAGCAAATATTGCCAGGCAAAAAAAATGTTTCCACGGCAAAAAATGCCGTTTTTAAATGTCGAATCGAATGACGCTTTTTTAAGTTCTACGCGTAATTTGGTGAAAACGACGCTAAATCAACACGTACTGTACCGCCAATCCCAAAATTTCGGAATGTTTTTCACCTACTTTCTAATTCGTTTTTTTTTTTTTTTTTTTGGCAAAAGTGACGAAAAAACAACTATTTTTGCATTGTAGGAAATTAAATTGTTTTTGCTTATGGAGGAGGAGTTTTGTTGTAATCACGTGGTATGTAGGAGAAACGATGTTGTGCGTTATGAAATCCTCATGAAGATTGTTTACTGATAGTTTGGTAGTCTTTCGGAGTGCTGTGCAATTGAGATTGTTTATATGTCGTTCCCTGCTCTTTGGGATAGCGCAGTTATTTCATTCCGGGCAAGGTGCGCAATTACGTAAATACAGCGTAAGGTCAGTCATTAGCTATTTCGTCGATGCGGAGGACGAGAGAAAATGGCTCTCTCATGGCAGGATACAATGGTTCTGTTTCTAAAGGATTCATAGGTATTCAGGGATGCCCACTTTTTCGGATTTTCGCTCCATCTTTCGGTTTTACGGAAGTCACCCGGAAAAACTGCGGAAAAGCCCTCGCAAGATCCCTGCACGCAATTTCTATTTTTTTTTTACCGTCTTTTAGTCGAAAACGCACTTTACAGATAGTCCCTTATGCGTCTTCGATGTTCTGACTTCCCCCACCAACAGAGGCTCAGTTTGTCACATGATTCCCCGTACAGCCATTTGAGAGTACTGTGCGCAAAAGTCGAGAGGGAACTCAGCTCAGCGTCTTTTGCCAACTCTTTACATTGATTGCATGTGGCTTTGTGCTTGTGAAAAATTCGGTGCAAACGTTTTAACCCTTTCCACTCGACTGTTGGGTGACACCCGCCATTACGAAATCGCCGAATAGCTCACCCGCCACTGCGATGATGCCTTTATAGCTCGCATGTCGGTGGTCGCGAGACATTTTTTTCGTCGGATAGGTCGGGTGTCACTCGCCACACGGATGACGCTCCTATAGCTCGCGCGTTGGGGCTCGCGAGACGTTTCTTTTTCACCGGATAAAGAAAAAGAAACATCATCTGCGTGTCGGGTGTCACCTGCCATGCTGATGACGCCTCTGTGGCTCGCATGTCGGCGCTTGCGAGGAATTTCGTTTTCACCGAATAGCTTGCGTGTCGGGTGTTATCTGACACGCCTATGATGCTTCTATAGCTCGGATGTTGGCGCTCGCCAGGAATTTCTTTTTCGCCGAATAGGTCTTGTGTCATCCGCCACGTCTATGACGCCTCTGTAGCTCGCATGTCGGAGCTTGCGAGACATTTCTTTTTCGCCGAATAACTTGCGTGTCGGGTGTCATCCGCCGCGCTCATTATGCCTCTATTGCTCGCATGTCGACGCTCGCGAGACATTTCTTTTGCTGAATAGGTAAGGTGTCAGCCACCATGCTGATTATGCCTCTATAGCTCGTTTGTCATGGCTGCCAAGCTAAAGCTGATCTTTCACTGCTAAGTTGTGGCCTTTACTGCAGAAAAAGAAAAAAATGTGAGTTCTGTGTGAAAAGTTATTTGAGTGGAAAGGGTTAATTTAGATTAAAACGAAACGAAACGTAACAGTGAAACAGCTATGACAACAAAAAGATCGAAGTCAGATAAAACTTATCATCAAGTGTATCGCGGTATGTGTAGTAAAGAATGTCCTTTTTATGAAGCATCTAAAGTTTTGCTGAATCATGTTTTATAAGCCACGTGGCTGCGACTTTAGCCTGTCGCAAAGTGGCCGCGATGATTGTAGCATCGTGCGGAGAGCAAGAAGCACAAAGATCATGTCAAAAGATTAATTGGGGATGTGAGTAAAATTAATGTAACCAAAAAACTTCTGACAGCTTATAAAGAATCCTGGAAAAAATATTGAGCAGGTTAGTGCTGGAAAAATGCAGCAAAACAAGCAAAAAAGAGAAGAAATTGAATGTTCACAAGGTGATTTGAAACTGGAAGAAGCTGGACATTTTTGCAGCAGTTGGATTCCCTCATAAAATGTTAAACGATGCTGAAATGACCATTGAATGTGGCATAAAAAAATAGAAAGTGGACAGATACTATTAAAAGAAACAAAACATTGCTAACTATTTAAAAAAATTAGAAAAGAATAGAAGTGAGCAATTAAATATTGAGAAAAGCAGCGTAAAATAACATTTTTTGTAAAATATATGATTAATAATAGAATCCTGTTATGCTTACAAATTTTTTGATCTATTTGAAAACTAAAATGTTTGCATATGTGTGTGTGTATTTTAATGCAAGATGTTTTAAATTTGAGTAGGGTGCATCTATTTCCAAAACATTTTTTGCTTAAGAGTTTGTTCTATCTACTAATATTTTACCTGCTCTAAAAATGTTTTCTTATATTTTACCTGCTCTAAAAATGTTTTCTTATATTTTACCTGCTCTAAAAAATATTTTCTTACACCAAAAATGCCTGCTCTAAAAAATGTTTTCTAATATTTTACCTGCTCTAAAAAATGTTTTCTTACACCAAAAATGTATTTTATCTGTTCCAAAAATGCATTTTGTTGCTTCAAAAATGTGTTTCACCTGCTCCAAAATTGGTTTTGCAACTTTCCATCACTGCAAACAGGTCACCCTGATTGAAGATGGATGGAGTAATATACACAATGATCCACTTATTGCAACTTGTATCAGTGTGAGGGGAAATCTTATTTTTTTAGATTCAGTGGAAGCAGGTACACATACAAAAAATGCACAATATCACAAAGATGTTTTACAATCGGCTATTGCAAAGGCAAAGAAAGAATATAACTGTGATATAAAGGCTGTGGTCACTGATAATGCCAGAGTTATGGAGAAAGCAAAGGAACTCCTGTGTGAAGAAGATAATAGCTTGGTGGTATATGGATGCAGTGCCCATTATTTAAACCTGCTGGGACAGGATATAACACCAGTTTCAGTGCTAAACAACATTGTGAAGGTTGAAAAGTTTTTCTGCAACCACCACGTACCTAGTGCATTGCTTAATGAAATTCCTAATTCACTGAAGCCCCAGTTACCAGGAGATACAAGGTGGAAGAGTCAAATGACTTGCATTGATTGAAACTTTTCTGCGCAACAGAGCAACATACCAAAAAATAGTTTAGGAACATGAAGATCACAGAGACAGTCACTCTTATAAATGATTATAATTTATATAAACAGGTTAAAGATACATTGCAACAACTGAAGCCAGTTGCCGATTCACTGGACTGTTTGCAAAGAAATAATGCTACCATTTGTGAAGCCTGCCATACATGGCTCATGTTGTTGAAAGAAGAGCGTTTATAGCCCCACATCCAAGAAGTTACAAAACGAATGGATCAAGCCATGAAATGAAACCTTTCCACTTCCTGAATCCAAAATACAAAGGAGAAGGTCTGTCTTAGCATTCAAAAAGAAAGTGCACGTTCATGGCTAGTTAACAGGTATCCCAACAGCATTTCCCTTTTGATTGCATATGAAGCTGAAGCTGAAGCTGAGCAATTTCCTCCTCCTTACTTTACTGTATCTGGAAGAAGTATCAGTCCTGTCACGTGGTGGACAGCAGTAGGAAAAACACTAGAACTAGAAGGATTTTCAAAAGATTGTCTACAGCATATTGCTTTCTTACTTTTGTGCCCTGCAAGTTTCGCGTCGATTGAAAGAATGTTTTCAAACTTTGGAGTAGTACATTCAAAACTCGGAAATTGTCTTGGCCCAAACACAGCATCTCAACTGGTTGCGTGTTATTGGATGTTAAGAGGACCAATTGCGCTGGATTATTAACGTTTCTCTTGTACTTTGCACTAATATCTTTCTGTAGTGTTGGTAACTGGTTTTATTTCCCTTTTCATGTATTAGTTTCATATTACTGTTTCACTTTTTGTAGTACAACAAATGTACATTTTTTTAAAAATTAAACTTAATATTGAGCCTAATGCAAATTGTATTACTTCTAATGTAACATAGTGTGTCATCAATGGCTGTTTATAAGTAAAATTTAACAAAAATGTCATACTATTTGTATTAAAATGTTGGACTTATTAATCTAAAAACAATTAATATAACTATATGTATATATAGTTTTCAATTTCAAAATTTTTACATGTGGTTATATTATTGTGTATTTTTACAAATTTTATAATTTTTTTACATACGGTTGTCTGCCAGGGGTTTTGGACAGTTTCGGACAGTATGTAAAACCACGGTAAATACCGTGGTTTTTACCGTCGTGTCCAAAACCTTGCCAATCCTGGATTGGAGTTATCGTGGTCCCAGAAACCTGAAATTTTATTTCCCTTTCCAGATCTTAGAAAGTCTTTAATTTTTTTTTTTTTTTTTTTTTTTTTTATAAGTCGTGGAGTGGTACTAGAATTTTCTCCTGACATGAACAATTTTTAAGAAAAAGGTTGAAAAATTAAAATAGGGTGGCCAGCTATTACAAAAACGGGAAAAAGTACTGCCGGAGATGACTGATCTAGCAGCAATGAATATGTTACATCAATTTCAGTTTCTGCATTTTCGAATTTTTCTGATCAAGTTTCTTGCTTTTCTTTGGTTACTGTTTTTATTCCACCATCATTATATTCTTATTTGTTTTTGTTTTTTTATATTTTTCTGGTAATGTTCCTTTATTCAGTACCTTCGTAATAGTGAAAAATTGTCATAGGGTCATTTCATGCCAACTCAGCATAGCACTCAACCCAACGTTCTACAATTTTGATGATTTCAAATCAAAGCTACATCCTTGTAAAATAAAATTCTTCCAAAAAATTACCAAAATTTTAATTTTTACAATTTACCGAAATTGTGTGGGCATTCAAAGTTACAAAAAATCTAAAATTTTAGGCATGCTATCTTGTCTTTTTATAGCAATGTCTCATCTTGTATCAAACATAGAGCTATAAAATTGGGCTTAAATGTTTTAAAGCATTTGTTTATAGCTTTAATTTGATTTCAAGGTCATTAAAATTGACCTTTGACCTTTAATTTTGCAAAAAAAGTTTTTAAACTTTCTTAAAATATAATTTGAATTTCTCAAGCATTCTGTACATCATATCAAAATTTTATGCTGAGACAGCAATGTGTTGAATAGGAATTAAATTTACTGTTAAGTCACAATTCTGGAGTTAAATATAATTACTGCTTATTTGCAAAAAAAAAAAAAAAAAAAACATACTAAAGTTTAAATCATCTCTTGGAGTTCAGTAAAGTTCAGGTGTGCCAACTCTCCAGATTTAGGTGGGAGACTCCTGATTTTCAGCACTTCCTGCTGCCCTCCGGGTGAATGTCAAGTTCTTCCGATTTTCACTGCGAACTAGCAGTTAGGATGGTTGAAATTCCTTCAACCACCATGATTTTGAACCACCTGTGAAATCTTTTTCTTTCTGCATTGATGCAAGGCGGCATTACAGTAATCAGTTTCGTATTTTTCCTCTTGTATCTGCAAACAGAAAGCCACCCTGGTGGTGCAGTGGTCTAAGCGCTTCGCTTCGAACCAATCGTCCGAGATGGGTCGGGAAAAATTTGCTTTAAAAACATTTCTCCCACTCCGATTGTCATACGACGCCTTCAGCAAAGAGCTCACCCGCTCTGGCACTAGAATGCCGGGGAGGGAGTAATTGATTGACAGATGGGAGCTGCCCTGCCTTCTTGCAGTTTAGTCTTTCAACCGCTCCCTTCAACAGAGCCGCGCATATTCTAAGTGATGACAAAGGGTTGAGTTTGTGGCAAATTCACTTAACGACAAAAGGGGATAAGTTACAGTTGGCCTCGCCTTGTAACGAAAGGGATGTTCGTTGATGCTTTTTGTCGTCTTTGCCTTCACTCACAACCTAAAGAAGAAACAAAGAACAGTTGGCTGCTATTGTATTCGTGAAAAACAACATGCGAGCCATTTTAGGTTTTCATTATCTTGTGGAATCGACGTACCTAAATAGAAAGTTCAGTGTGGGGTGGGGGTGGGGGGGGGGGGGGTGATTTTGCGCTGTTTTTTTTTTTCCCTCCAGAACTTTTAGTGGACCAATAATGCCACTTCTGGAAAATTGTTTCTACGTCTGGAAAATGTCAATTAAAAAAATAGGGCTCATGTGATTTTATGATGATTTATTTAGAAAGTAAGATTTAAAGGAACATTAAGAACCTCTAAGAAGAGACACTTTAAATTTCTTAGTTTAAAATTATAGTAAGATGGGGTAAGCAAGTTTTTAAATGACTTGTACTGAAATGCAAACTAAGTTCTTGCTAAACAAAAAACATAGAAGTTTAAAAGTAATGCAGTGGCAAAAAATCAGTTCTCATAAGAGAGAACTGCATATTCATAAGTAGTGTTTAGTCAGCAATGCAAGAACTGGTATTTCTGGATTGTCTTAACAGTATCATCAGCAGATAAAGTATATGTTCTTCCAATCGCCAATCTTACATCTACTATCTCATAAATATCAGTTTTATGCACAAGTAAAACGTCTGGTTTTTGACAATAATAATAATAATATGTTTGTGATGGTCCATTTGGATAAACAAAACTGATTTTCACTTCATCAGTTACTTCATATACAATGCACATTCAGTACACATCCAACCCACCATTTTTCTGCATATATGTCACAGAGCTCTTTTCTTAATTACCGGCTAACTTTTGAAAATTGAGAATATTCTCACTTGAATTTTATCGATGGGTTTGAAAAAGTGAAGCTTACCTGTACCTGTTCCTGGGATTACCTATTCCTTCTCCATTATTGTAGCGTTTCTTTAAAAGGCTATTTACTTCATCGTATTTATTTTTTGTATTTTAAAAAAAAAATCACATATGCAGACCTGCCTAACTGCTACGGATTGTCTGTAGTTTCTACAGATTATTGGCTCTTGACTCTGAAGCTATGGAAGCCATAGGTGAAACTACAGACTCCTGACTCAACTTCGTTTTTTTTTTTTACTAAAGTAGTTATGTTTGTGTTTCAGTATTGCATTAATTGCTGGAGACAGTAAAAAAATGTGGTGTCAGTTGTAGTTTCCATAAAATCTTGTCAGTTGTTTCCGTAAAAGTTGTGGGGTCGCCTTGAAGCAGAATCTTTTTCAGGAGTCTGCAGTTCAGAAAGGGAAAGCTGAAATCTGACTGCAAGATAAAGGAAAGCCTAAATATTAATTTTTGTATAAAATTTATCATTCTGCACAACAACAAAACAAAGTTTTAAAAAATGAGCAGATTTGGGATTTTGTTCACTGTACAATATTCAAACTAGCTTTTGTCTGATAAGACAAAAAGAAAGATTTCATTTTAGTCAGAAATAATTCCATGATTAATAAATAATAGGGTTTCACTGAAATAAAAACTGCATATATACTGTGTGTGTGTGTGTGTGTGTGTGTGTGTGTGTGTGTGTGTGTGTGTGTGTGTGTGTGTGTGTGTGGAGACAGATTGATACATCATTGTTGTCACGTTTCATTTGTTTGTAAAACTGGTGCCCATATGGGATTTCTGTATGAAATCCCTTTTGTGAATTGACAGCAGTTTTTGAGAAAATGTTTGTGAATTTGTGTCATTGATATAATTCAATCCCTAAAAACCAGGAAATTAAAGTGAGAAACAAAGCAAGAAACACTTCCCCTTTTCATTCTGAAATGAAATTCTTTAGAAGTAAATAAAATAGAAAAAAAAAGGGTGACTTAAATTGACATTTCCACGAATATATTATGCAGCATCAGCTACTGGATTGCTGCGTAAAATACAGTCGTGGAAATGCAACAGGAGACATTAAAAATGCATAGAAATATAATTTTAGTAGAGAGAGAGAAAAAAAAAAAAAAAGGTTTCACCTTAATCTAACTAAGATGAAGCTATCTGGAAGAAAAATAATAAAACCCTGTGATCGTCAACTTACGAAATGCCACGAAGTAAAAAACGTTGCAAACACTATAAAGTATGGCTATTGAAGAAACGCCCAACACACACACACACACACACACACACACACACCTTTAATTTCTAGCTTCGTTATTGAAAGAAAACAGTATGTTTCATCAACTCATCTGTTTGTACAACAAGGAAAGAAAAAAATGAATAAAACAATTGCCTGATCTGTCGATACACCTTGACATCTGGAAGCGGGATCCAACGTTAAAATTGCGCAAAAATTTCTTTTCCTTTGCTTTTAACCCTTTAAGTGGCCGATGTACCAGAACCAAATGGTGCCCAAAACTTTCTGCGCTTCCCAAAAAGAAATAACATATAGCACCCGGGTTTTACGAAAGTTGGTTGTTTTCACGGCATAACAATTCCTCTCCTTTCACCCTTTGCCGACCAGAGACCTGTCACTAATGGGAAGTGTTTTCTTCTAGTCCTTCTTTCTCTGCTCTGTTACCCAACACATGACAGGGAATCTATGACCCAAAACATGGTCTCCATCGCCAAAGAAGCAATGTTAGTCCACCTGCCACGAACATCATGTCATTCCTCTGGGTAAAAACAATTTAATCAAACATGCCCCCCCTCCCCCGAGTTTGTCGCTATTCCTATAGCTCTTTTAACAGATAAACAGTCAGAAAGAATTAGTGTTAATAATCTGACTAAATTACCAGTATAAATAACAAAGTTAAAGTGAAAGCAACGATTTTTGGTGATCAGGTTCACATTCCAATTGCGTTCAGTACACATTTAGACAACGCATTCATTCGAGCTTATTTCAACCCATTTTGTTAACCCCGAGTTAATTCCTTCCAGCTGGTTAAAGGGTTATAAGTGAAAGGAGTGCTAGAAAAAATGAATTTAAAGAAATAGTCAAAAAGTCAAAAAAAAAAAATCTGCAACAACTTTCCAAAATTCTACAAAGGGCGTTACAGTGTTGCGCCCTTTGGGGGGGGGTAGGAAAGACAGAAGTGCATGCTTAGTCAAATATGGCGCATGAAGTCTGCCCCCATCCTTGTTGGCTGAGATGGGGGTGTCACTTCAGTGTGGTGGCCCCTCTCATATCAGCTCTGGTAGTCACTGCATTTTTAACGACAGAATGCTAATCCGGCATTGTTTAGAAGGATAGTATGTGGGTGGACATCAACATTGTTATCCAATCCGTTTACTGTCGATAGTGAGATAGTAAATGTGGCATCATTTTTTTGTGCTGTTCTATATGATGAGATTAAAATATTTATTGTAGAGCAAGTGATTAGTTGCTGGCTTTCATTTCTTAAATTTCAATTTATTTCCGCAATGTTTGTTGGCATCTAAGAATGGATCGTTTCCTAAAAACTTCATAATGACAATGCCATTGAAAGGCCACAGGAAAAACGAAAAAAATGCCAGAAATTCAAGGAAGAGTATTCTAAACAGTGGCCCTGCACTTATGCATGTAGCTTTTCTATCGAGTCAGAAAAGCAGATTTCTGCAGATCGTGCTGGCCCATTATTTGCAAAAAATATAGTAGTGGTCATACGAAGACAAGTGCAGTTGTTCGGTCAATGGCTGATTTCAAGAAAATTAAAATTGTAGATATAATCCGGAATAATGTATTCTCTCTCATTAGCAACTGATGGAAGCAATGACATTGAAGCCAAAAAACTGTATCGCATAGGTGTGAGTTACTGTAGTAATGAAAAGGGACAAATTGTAACATCTTGACTTCCATTATTAGTCTTCTGATTACACAGGCAAAGGTGTTTTCAAATTAATTGACTCAGAATTAATGAAACTGAGATAGGATAGAAAAATTGATTAGCATTTTGTTTCGACAATGCCAGCACAATGACTGGTTGATTCAAGGGTGTCACATCTTACGTAAGTAGCAAGCAGCCAAATATTAAAGTTGTTGGATGCCTATGCCACCTCATACATCTTGCAGTACAGAAAGCAATAAAAATGCTTCCAGTTGATGTGGAAATGCTGGTAATCCAAATTTATGCAGTTCTTAATGATTAAGGCATTAATAGTCTCCCCAGACAAATCTGTGTTGTGTTTTTGCTAAAACAATTATACCAACGTTCACAAAAATTAATATTGCTCTCCAAAAAGAACAGTTTGGCATTCACATTTTGAAGGAAGAATTGTTTAGATTGTATTTTGATCTACTTGTTCAATTTGTGACACCATCAGCTATTTCAAAGTCTGAGTCTGTTTTGAGTGTGAACTTCATGAAGAAAGAAAAGTCAGTTTTTTTGTGCAGCTTGTGAATACACTGCCTCAGAGAAAATGCCACACCATGAAGGAATGCTCAAAAACACCAAACTGCACACACAGATAGCCAAGTAGGTCCTAAACAAATGATTTAATTGTCACATATAAACTAGGCTGCAGTGGCTGAATATACAAGATGATCAATAAGGAGTGTGGCCCCCCATTTTTAAGTGTTACAACGTTGAATCCGAAGTGGCATCGATGCAATGAGAGTCTGAATAGAGTCCTGGGGTATAGTGGACCACATGGTGTTGATCCGAGTCCACAGTTCATCTTCATTTTGTGGGGGTGGGAGGATACTCGACTGACTTCCAATCGTGTCCCACAGATGTTTAGAAAACTAGAAATTTAATTAATTCCTGAAATAAAACTATTTCATGTGTAAAAATTCTGTCTGATATTGCGTTAGTTTTAAATATCTAAATTCTGGTTAAAAACATCTATAGCAGAGGCCAAAGCTGTTCTTAAATTTACGTGCATACTAATATAATATTTACAAGGTTGCTCACCTCTTTTCACATTTCACCACTCGTTACATTCTTTCTGCCCGTCATGCTTGGTTTAGGCTTCCGGTGCGGTGTTCCATTTTTGGTTTTCAGGTTCTCTCAAATGCTTTACCAACATTCAAGTCCATGAAGTGCGTTGTTGTCCAGGTTGCAAAATTGTATCCTCCACCCTTCCCACAATATTGTAAAACCTAACTTTCGTTGCTAAAAACCAATTGTTGAACACAAAATCTTTTGAAATTATAGACAACTATGAAAACGCCTATTTACAAACATACAAATTCCGAACGAAAAAATTTTAAAAACCTATATACAAATATTTACACACTTCATTCCTTGGACTCCTCAACACCTCACGAACAACCAACCATACCCTAAACCACTCCCAAGCAGATTGTCTCGAGTACTTTCAACCCCCTACTAGGTTATCTTCAGGAGGTGTTTTCAGTGGCTTTTTTCAAAAAAAAAAAAAAAAAAAAAAAATTGAATATTTTGAGAGAATACAAAAAGAAGAAAATCAAATTAACTAAATTTGAAACCCAAGTCGAATGTTTGATTGCATGTAGAGACTTTGACTTAACCCCAAAATATATAAGAATAACAAACTCCTCAATGAATAAGAAAGATGAGAAAATATTACAAACTTGCCAAAAGAAAAGATTAAGTGCAGAGATAGTAAATAAAAGAAGAGTAATTTTTGGTTTACAAACCACCTGTTTAAAATTATGGAAAAATATAAGTAATACAACATACAGTAATTTTAATGGATCATGGAAGAATGAAATCTTGGATTCTACGTTAAGAGAGAATAATGAAATAGTAGAATAAGAAAGAAAGACAGCCAAAAAAAGTGTTGCAGCAAAATTACATTGACTATTGGACCAATATACAGGACATGAACAAAAAGAAAATAACTACGAAGTTTACCAGAACATGTCATCGCAAGAGCTAACTTATTCACAGAGAGCTGTATTACAACGGGGGAAAAAAATATGCTTTCCCACAGAAGATAACAAAAACCGAAGATTTAATACCAAATTTTGAAGATACCATCAGAAATATCCCTAATGAGGATAAAGAAGAGGTTAGTGGTAAACTCAACCGAATTATATTAAAGGAATATAATGTAAAAAATAATAAAAATTATTATTTAACGAAGTTAAAATATGAAAAAATCAACTGTTGAAATTAAAAGAAGACAAAAATATCAATTTTTGTGAAGCTGATAAAACAGGCCAAATAGTGATTTTGAATCCAGAAGAATATAACCAAAAAATGAAATTGGCAATAGAAGAATTGAAATGTTCTGAGGTGAAAAGGGAACCAACTGATAATCAGGTAAGATATTTGGCTAACATCAGGAACCACAGCACCTTACCTGATGAGATAAAAATGCAAAACCACCAATGGGTACGAAGCTCCCAAGAATGTTTACAAAAATTAAAGCACACAAGGATTGTAACCCCATGAGACTTATAGTATCCAAAAGGAACTCTCCATTGATTAATCTTAAAAAGAATATTTACTGTTTCTTTTCACCAATATTTATGAAAACACAATACAATGTAAAGAATACATATGAATTTATTGAAATTGTGAAAAATGTAAACCAAGATCTAAAAGATTACAGAATGGCTAGTATGGATGTCAAGGCACTGTTCCCAAGTACCCTTGTACCAGAAGCTATTGAGATTATTAATTAAAAATTACAACAGTTTTAATTTCTTAATAACACACGACTACAAGAGTTAAAAACAATTTTATTATACATATATGAAAATATCTTTATTAATATATAAATATACAAACAAAATTTTGGTGGCCCAATGGGCTCTCCTCTGTCAAACCTTTTTGCAGAAGTAATTATGAACAGCATAGAAGAACAAATTATCAGTACATTGGATGAACCACCTTTGGTTTACTGTAGATACGTTGATGATATTTTCATCATGACCAGAATGAAAATTGAAGAGCTGGAATCTTTAACTCAACAACTTAGTAATGTCTATCCCACAATAAAATTGACAGTAGAACATGAAGAAAATATCTTACCTTACTTGGATGTTAGGATCATCAAGCAAAATAACCAACTGCAGTACAAGGTACACAGAAAACAAACATAGGTCCCAGTTCTGATACCATATAACTCAACACACCCTTACGCACAGAAATGTGATTCCTCTACAGAAGAATTTCGTAATGAAGAAATAAATTATATTAAAGAAATCACATACAACTATGGATACCCTCCACAAAAGATAAATAAATTGATTTATGAAGTACAAGTAAAGATGCAGGCTACTTATTCACCTAACAAAAAAAAAAAAAAATTACAATATGTCGGAGCAATACCTTTACCTACCAGGAATCTCTATGGAAATCAATAATTATGCAATAAATATGGAATTCAGATGGGAACCAAAGTAATGCTTATTGGAGATATGATAATTAATAACACTGGAAAATGCAGTATCTTGGAAAAAGGTGGTGTGTATGAAATACCAATAAATGGGATCCCACCAATGTCATATATTGGAAGCACTAAAAATCAGCTAAAACATCAATTACAACAGTATGTTAAAAATTGGCAAAAAAGAAGCAAAAACAGCACTGATACAGTACTGCCTAGATAACCAGACATATCCGAATTTTGAAGAAGTAAAAATAATAAAAAACATGTCGCAATGAAAGACATCTGCGTATTGCAGAATCTATATTAATTGAAAAAAATAGATACCGAGTATGTAATAATAACGATCCTAATACACTTAATGAGAAATGGAAAGCATTAATAAAAATTGATCAAAAAAACCAAAAACACAGAAAGGGAAAGAGAAAATGAAGAGTTCACTAAAGTCAATGACAGATAGAGCCACAGTGGCAGTGTTTCGTGGATGACGAAGGGGCGGGGCGAAGAGGCTGGGCGTATCACTCACTCTTGCTGCAGTGGCAGAAGAAAAACACCTCCTGAAGATAACCCAGTAGGGGGTTGAAAGTACTCTAGGCAATCTGCTTGGGAGTGGCTTAGGGTATAGTTGGTTGTTCGTGAGGTGTTGAGGAGTCCAAGGAATGAATTGTGTGTAAATATTTGTATATAGGTTTTTAAAATTTTTTCGTTCGGAATTTGTATGTTTGTAAATAGGCGTTTTCGTAGTTGTCTATAATTTCAGAAGATTTTGTGTTCAACAATTGGTTTTTAGCAACGAAAGTTAGGTTTTACAAGATTGTAGGAAGGGGGAGGATGCAATTTTGCAACCTGGACAACAACACACTTCATGGACTTGAATGTTGGTAAAGCATTTGAGAGAACCTGAAAACCAAAAATGGAACACCGCACCGTAAGCAACCTTGTAAATATTATTTTAGATATCGTTAATCGATATTCCAAAATGGTATTCAATGTTCATTGCATAATTTGTATGCGTTTCGTATTGTATATTGGTAAGCTGTACGAGGAAAAAAAGTTTATATTGTATATAGTTCTCGTCATTAAATGGCTAAGTATGCCAATATATTTCCGACGTCCTTGGATAATTTATATGTAACCTTTTTCTCCGTGTAGCTTATATTGGTAAGCTGTACGCAGAAAATGGTTTATATTACTTTGCCTAGTCGTCGAATGGCTAAAAATGTGGTGGATAGCATCTGACGATTTGGCGTGAAATGACTTTAGTAATATTTTAGTTATTTTATTTGAAATGCCTTTAAAAATAACATTAATTCACCATCCTTCCTCTTTCAAGCATCACATCAAATGGTTGTGCACTGGTAAAATCTGACTGACGTGTGCAATGGTATCTTGATCTGGTGCTCGTTCAAAGGCCAACATCGACTCCTGCTGCTGTTTGGCTGGCTGCACAATGCGATTTGCCGCCTGTGGTTTCACAGCCGCAAGAAACGAGCCATGCACCATATCTAAAAAAATTTTTACTCAATGAATACGTGAAAGCCCAAGGATTTTTTTCTTCATTTATTAAATTAAACTGTACTAAACTGTTTTTTACATTTCGAGAAAAGGCTCTCTCATTGCACGTGACTCGGAAACTAAAGAATGTAGAACTTTTGTGCATTGTGCCAATCGATTCCTTGGGGGTAATTACGAAAAAATTCTGGTTTTGGTACTTCTTTTGATCCAAACAATGGAGGTATTTGCAGGCATGTGATTCTTCCGCTAATTAGTGGAATTCCGTGAATTCACTTTGTAGAAAAAAATGGAAATCCGCTAAACTTGTCATTTGGAATCTCATGCATTTGACAAAACTTTGAGATTGTTGATATGTTTGGGGGAAAAAAATCTGTGAAAAAGGAAAAGAAATATTCGTTGGGTAGATGGCGATATTTCAGTTGTAAGGCGTAATCTTTCTGCTGTTGCATGGCTGACCTGTAGCTCCGGGCTGACGCTGCTCAGAAAGGGAGACAGCCGAGGGTGATGACACTTTAAGCGCCTCGGTTTGCTCCAAACCATTTTTTTTTTTTTTTTCACAGGAACACTCTGCTGTTTCAGTTCACCTCCGTTTCCATTGCTATTTGTTTTATTTATTAGCTGGGGAGCAAAATCAATTAAGAGATTGGGCGGAGCCCTGAGCGATCGTACGCAAAGAAAAGTTCTGTTCACATGTGATTGGACATTTACTTTACAAACCTTCTCTCTCACTGGCGGGAGAAAGTGTCGTAGGTGTCCAGAGATACCAACCATTTTTTATTTCCCCTGGGATTACGGGTGACTAACGAAAAATTACGGAAATTCAGATTTTTTTGCTGATATTAAGAATGTTCTACTGGTTTTTAGAATAATTCCATAATCCTCCAGAATTATGGATAACTAATAAGAAATTATGGAAATTCAGATTTTCGCTGTTATTAAGAATGTTTTACTGGTTTTGTAATTAATCAATGTAAAAGCCTCTGAACAATGTTTGTGACGCAGCTGCTTATTTCTTTCTCTTTTTTTTTTTCCGAGGAGGAGGAATTTGTTTTGCTTGTTTGAAAACTAAGAGGAAAGAAAGCATGGCCCCGGGCCGAGATAAGACTGCCAGGCAAGTTTCTTTCGCTGTGGCGTGATGGCATCAGCCCGAAGCCTCTGAACAAAGTTCATGATGCAGCACTTTTTCTTTCTTTTCGAGGAGGAGAAATTTGTTTTGCTTGTTTGACACTTTTGCATTTAATTTTTATTTCGCCATGGCCAGGGATTACATCGGTCTGAAGCCTCTGAACAAAGTTTGTGGCACGGTTCTTTGTTTCTTTCCTTCCCCCTTCCCTGAGCAGGAGAAATGTGTTTTGCTTATTTGAAAGCAAAGTGGAAGAAAGAATGCACGGCACCGGATCGGGATCAGGGCCTGATTTACCCAGAATGAGGCCCTAGGCACAGCACAAGATGACCCCCCTGCCCTCCCATCCACATTCTTGAAAGAGTAAGTACATTTGTCCCTATTAAATATATTATCAATTAATTTAAAAGTTGATTTAATTAATGGGATACTGTGCAGGGGGAAAATACGAAATGATATATACTTTTATTAAATCTTAATGTTAGCAAGTAAATTCCAACTTAAAAATGTTTTTGTATTTAATTTTAGCAATTAATTTACTCTTGCACACTTTTGCATTTAATTTTACTTGCTTAAACACACACACACACACACACACACACACACACACACAATAAAATTAACGTTAATAATTTTTGAATTTTGCGTTTGTTACATTTGTTTTATTTATGTGTATCTCGGAACAGCTTTTGATGTTTTCAGTTAATTGGATACTTTGACAATCACTTGCCTATATTTGTGTTTTTACGCATATAAGTCCTGCCATGCACCAAAATTAATATCTTCTAATCTATGGGAAATAAAAACATGAAACTTTCGGGATTTTCATACATTGGGGTTATCTATTCATGAAAAAAACAAATCGAATTAGAGATGGGGTGGAAAATAGCATCTGATGATTTAGTGTGGAATGACCCAATATGTAAACAACAATGTAGTGATAGAGATGAAGAAACTGCAGGCTGGAGTTGAAATTAAATGACAACTGCCGTCTTAGCATGATCTTGAAGGATAAAATATTTAATATAAAAAACTTAAGTTAAAATCATATACAGATTAAAAACACATCGGACCCTTCCTCAGATCTGATTAGTAGCATGTGAATGATGTGCATGTCTATCTATGCACGCACACGTCATATCCATACCCAAATGTATTTAACCACACCATTCATGTGCTACTGAATCGCATCTGAGGTAAGGGTGATTAGTAGCACATGAATGGTGTGCAGACCTGAAATGTCTTATGTGTTTTCAATCTGTATATGATTTTAACTAAAGTTTTTATGTTAAATATTTTATCCTTCAAGATTGTGCTAAGACAGCAGTTGTCATTAAATTTCATCAATTAAATTATAAACAATTTTTAAATTTGTTAAAATGGGTTTTTATGCAATATAAAGTCATGTTAGTTTTAATGACCTTGAAAAAAATATTTTTTTTTTAGTACCGTAGAACCCGGGTGTAACGAAGCTGAAGGGAGGCCGAAAAACTTCGTTATAAGCAAACTTTTAAAAACGCCACAGCGGCCAACAATTCACGGCACTATGTGTGTTTTTCTTTTTCAGTCAGCATCTGAAATCATAAATCCGTAAGATGGGCTCAGCTACTGAGACGTCTCCATCTGGTGGGTATTAACGACACTGGCTATACATATATTAATTATAGGGGAGATCGCTGTAGATGGAGATGTTTGATACAGCAACAGTAAGTAACGTAATTATAAATACCCCACAATTTGAATACTCAAGACACATATAGCATATTAAATTTATTTATTTTTGTGGTATTGTAAGCACAAAGATTTGCCAAGTTCTTTCTGTGAGGAACTAACCTCTGAATACCAGAGAACAGCTTAGTGATATGTATATGTGTATGTAAAATGTGTGCTTTCCCTATTTTCTTATCACTTCTTGCTACATGAGAGGATGAAGTAAGCATTTTTTCTTTAGTAAAAAAAAAAAAAAAGTTAAAAAACGCTACTTCTTGCCCATTCTGCAGAGAAAATGACTTGATGGCGAATGAAAGTTTGCGATGGAGAGTTCAAGTACTGATTTTGAACTTGAATTTCTTTTCAAACAAAAGACAAAATACTTTTTTTTTTTTTTTTTTCGAGATACGGCGAAATATATTGGAAAACCATGCAGTTTCAGCATAAAGTTTAAAAGCGAAAATGCTGATACTAACTCTGCCATGAAAACAACTGCGCTGGTCATGGAAATAAAAAGCAAAAATCGTTCCATTGATTGATTGATATATAAAGAAAGCACTGGAGGGAATAAGAAAAGACACATTTCACTTGGAAATTTAAAAAAAAAAAAAATAGGGTCACTTTTGTGCACTGCTAACAGTTTTTTATGAATAATGTTTTTCTTTTTTTTGTGGTTTGAAGGTGGCCATGAGCAGCTTCATACTGCTTAGGCACTTACTTTGTTTACTGTAAGGTTCCTTTTGAAACATTGATTAATTTTTTAAGAAAATTAGAAAAAAAATCTTGGTGCCACTTAGTGCTTCCTGCAAAAAGTCTTTAATTTGTAGACAATTGTTTTAGTAAAAATGTGCTTTTTTTTATGAATTTACACTGTCATTTTACTGGCCTAACAATGTGTTTGTTACAGACTGTGTAATACAATTTTATTCATTACTGTTGAAAAACGCTAAAAACACAGATTTTTGTAGTTTTTACTGCTGAAAAACATTACAAACTACGAATTTCTTTAGTGTTTACTACTGAAAATTTCCAATCAGGGTTTGATTCTCTGCAAACGAAAAGCAAAATGTTTTGAAACTCCTTGTTTGACAAGTCACAATATCACTATAACTATTCAAAATTTTCGTGCCTACAATTACTTTTAATAAGAGCAATGAGAGTAAACTTACCCCTACCAGTTGGTCCGTTCTCTCAGAAAAAACACATTTCTTTGCACATTAACTTCCATTTTAATATCTACGGTTGGTTTGGGCTGCTGGTGCGGCGGTTTTATGTTGTCTTCAACATGTTCTTTTATTTGACTGAGTGAGCAATTTATTAATCCATATTGCTGAAATGATACTTATTCAAGAAACCTCATTTTTTACTTTAAACCCCTATATTTACATTGACTTTGAATAACCCTAACCAGTAATCCAATTAGCTGATAAAACCTATCATTCAGTCAACCAAATTGCTTGAACATTCAGAAACCATAAACAAACTTCTTATTTACAAACACCAAAACATCGAACAAACACATTTAAAAGCCTAAAATTCAATTATTCACAACAAACTTATCTCATTGCCCTCTATTTACAAACTCATCTCACTCTCTCATTCATGCACCACACCTCTGCCGTTCCCAACGTAGATTGCCCCCCGAGCAGCTTTCCACCCACGTAGGGTCATCCTCAGGAGGCCAGATGGTATCAGCCCTGCTATCACAGTGCGAGTGAGTGAGAGAAGCTATTTCTTGCGTCGGCCCCATGTCCCATGTCATATTGAACACTTGGCAACCATGGCTCCATCTGTTAAGAACTGTAGTTAATATTTTATTTTCTTCCGCAGTATTTTTTTCTTTTTTGTTCAATTTTTATTAGTTCCTTCCATTTTTCGTTAAGTATATTTGGGTCATTATGGTTACATACTCAATCCCTATTTTTTTCGATCAGTACTGATTCTGCAATACGCAAATGTCTTTCATTGTTACATGATTTAATTATTTTGATGTCTTCAAATTTAGGGTATCTTTGATTATCTAAGCAGTATTGTATCAGTGCTGTTTTTGCTTTTTTTTTTTTTTTTTTTTGCCAATTTTTTATGTGTTGTTGCAGGCGATGTTTTAACTGAATGATAGGTTTTATCAGCTAATTGGATTACTGGTTAGGGTTATTCAAAGTCACTGTAAATATAGGGTTTTAAAGTAAAAAAATGAAGTTTCTTGAATCAAGTATCATTTCATCAATATGGATTAGTAAATTGCTCACTCAGTCAAATAAAAAAACATGTTGAAGACAACATAAAACCGCCGCACCAGCAGCCCAAACCAACCGTAAATATTAAAATGGAAGTTAATGTGCAAAGAAATGTGTTTTTTCTGAAAGAACGGACCAACTGGTAGGAGTAAGTTTTGAAACTGGTTCTTTAGAGTCATAGCCATTCTGTATTTATCATTTTTATTTTTTTCATAAATTCGGGTTGCTAAAATATTGGAATATACTCAAGAAACTTGATTTATTCTGAAGAATTTAATATACGTAGGTGGTTCAATTTTAACCTACAAATTAAAAAGGAATACTTATCAAATTATGGGTTCTTCTGTGGGTATTCTCCTTTAATATTGATACACTTGTTTCTTCTCCTTAGAAGACTGTATTTGAGTCATATAAAAGGATGTGTATAGCTGTTGTAGTCACTGTAGGATGCACTCCTGTAGTTGTTAATCTGTAGCAAAATTCTTCCCTCCTAAATGCTGCTTAAGTGGGCCAAACAGGGCTATAGATGAGATGGCTGAATATTTTCCAGCCCATTGATGCCTCAGCTGTGATCGCATGAACTGTGTGTGGCCTAGCATAGGCATGACCTGTTTTAATCATTTTCTTGGGCTCTTCTTGCAGATAGCACATTGAACTTTCTCATACAAGAGTAACATAATTCTGTTCATTCATTTTGTTGCCCTCATGCAAGAAAATTCACCTGGAATGTACCATTTTCATCCCAGATGACATTAGCCTGTAGCTTTCTAACAGATGGCACCTTGAATTTATTCAGCCATGAGGAACCTTTGTGGCTATCTTGGTTTCTGGAGTGAAATATCAGGTTGTAAAGAAAGTTTCCGGAAAAAATCGTATGTGACGTGTGCACTGCAAGATAACTACAGGCCTGCAGTGACGTAAACATCCCACAGTGCTGTGCATGAAATAACAGATTTCAAGGGCAGTACAGATGCTGTTGTGGTGAAGATTAGTTACACGAGGTGACAATATGATGGCAATATCAAAGGAAGGTGTGCGTGCAGTGTTGAATATTTGAATGGTGTGAAAGTTATGGAAGCACCTGGAAAATTGCAAAACACATTTGGCAATGATATTATCAGACAGTGTTCTTGCTATGACTGGTACAGTAAATTCAACACTGGTGTATATGATCTGTCTGATGTGTCCAGAAGTGGCAGACCCAGTAAGGTTGAAGATAATAAACTGCAGCACGTACTATCGAGTAAGCCTAGTGCAACACTGCGAGAACTGGCAGAGGAACTAAAGAAACACCCAACTTCGGAAATTGGGATATTCGTGTAAACTGTGCAAATGGGTACCCTATGCTTTGTCTGACCAGAATCTGATGCAACGCTATTTCGTTGTTACAAGGGTGATTGTGGTCCGGGGATTTCGTGTCATCAGTCCAGGTATTAGACGCAGTGACGGTATTATAGGTACCGTAAATATATATGTATTTTTTCCGCAGTAATTTTAGTTTTTGTTTATAAAAAGGTAATATTTTTGTAAAATGTTAACTCTTTCTGTTATCTGTATCAAAGTAAGTCCCCCCCCCCCCCCCGTTCTCTTATCGTAAAGCAAAGTTAGGTGGCAGAAGCGAAAGAAGGGAGCAGCCACGGCATTACATGCTTCGTCTCTTTTGCCCTTCCATGCGTTGAGCTGTGATCAGGGTGCCCACGCGTCCTTGAATTAAAAAAGAAATCGAGGCCTGTAATGTCCTTGAATTTTTTTAATTAGAGTAAACTTCAAAGCAGCTGCGTCACTGGGAGAAAGGGTGCACTGCGGTCTGACATGGAGTTAAGTAGGTCAAGATTGGACCCCCCTCCTCTACTGCGAGAGGAGGTGACTGTTTGCTACCCTAGAGTCAGGTGGGTAGAGAAAAACGGAAAGGAGGGATATTGTGCGTATGCTCTATGTTTTTAGCTACTGGCTGTCGGGGCTTGGTGCTGTTAATGTAAGTGGAGTTTGATACTGTCTAGCTTCCTTGAGCTAGCATCAGGTAATTTCTGAGCCCTGAGAAAATTGCTCTGTGCTCGCCACTAAATTCTTGTTTGGCTGGCGATTTTTTCTTTCGCTTCCCCACAGTGGGGATCATAATTCCCTTTCTGCCAGTCCTAAATTGATTGGCAAACAAATTTATTTTTTAGGCCATCTCTCAAAGGTCTTATAGTGAGGTGTTGTCCTTGGACCACCTCGCTATGTCTCTCCTCTGGCTTGGAAGCTCTCCTTTCGGGCAGTTTTTGCGCAGGTGCCGTTTGTCTCGGAAATTATTCCCAACATTCTGTGTTTCTGTCTCCACTTCTATCTTTCGACTATTCGAATTCATTAGTTAATTATTTCGTTCCTTTTTAAATTATGAAGTTTTTAAGTGATAAAGATGACTTCAAAAAACTTGATTTAGGGGTCAAGAATAAATTCCGCTTTGAATGGCTTGGTAAAAGTGATCAGCATGGCCAACGGATTGGCACGTGGTGTAAAAAAACTGACATTCCTGGTTTTTGTTTCTGTACGTGGGGCAACATAATTATCAAGTATGGGGGAGAAGGAGTGAAAGCACTGCAGAATCATTCTACAACAGCAATTCACTAGAAATCTGGTGTCGCTGTTAAAGGAAACCTAACTTTAACTTCGTATACAGAACAGCAAACGTCAGCCGTGGATGGAAAAAAACTGTGGATCTTATAAATAGAAAATCAGGAGTGGAAGCCCTAGTGACATCTTTCATTGCTGAAAATTCTTTGCCATTTACACTCATTCCAAAATTAATTGATTTAGCAAAGACACTTGCACGTGATATGCCAGCTCTAAATTCATTATCAATGAATCGTACAACAGTAGCCTACAAAATGAAATATAGATTGTCCAAAACTATCAAAGATCAGCAATTTCAAGCACTGAGAGAAACATTTTTCTTTTTGAATGTCGATGAAAGTACTTACTGCCCATGCTTCAAAAAACGTTTCGACTCTTCTTGTGCTATATTTCTTAAGCAATCAAGTAATGCTTTGTCACTTAGCATCAATCCAGTTAACAAATTGTGGTGCTGAAATGATCTGCTCAGAGATTGGGAAACTGTTGGAGGTAAATAATATACCGTTTGAAAATTTCATAAGTATTTTAATGGATTCTTGCAGTACCATGCGTGATAAAAAAAAAAAAAAAAAAAGTGGTGGTGTAAAAAGACTTCAAGATAACGAAGTTCCCCACTTACTAGACATTGACGCTGAGACATGTCATACTCTCAATAACTGTGTTAAAAGGTTTACGTCACAGTTTTCAAGGTATCTTGAATCATTGTGTGATATATATTTTGATTTAAAAAGTGTTGATAAAAGAGAATACTTTTTTGAAATCTGTCGAAACGCAAATGTAAAGCCTTTGAAACCCCTCTCATGGGCTGATCATCGGTGGATGTATATCCTTCAGGTTTTAGATAGCATTAAATATCTGTGGGAAGCACTACTTCTTTTTTATTTTTCATGGATACTAGCTGCTGACATATTTATATGTAAGTGATGTACAGTTAATCATAAAAAATAAAGCCCTTACAAAAGCAGAAATGAACCGGATTGTGCATTTACAGACTGAACTGAAACGAAAGCCTTTAACTAATGAAGGAAAACTTAGGAAGCACAGAATAGTACAAAAAATTTTCGTTGAACAGAAGAAGACACTCCTACAATGTCCTGCCTTACAAGTCTATTCTTGTGAATTTTGAGAAATATGTTACATTGTTTCAGTTGAAAGATTTTTGCGGTTAAATGTTGATAGTGCAAACTGTTTGCCTTATCTAACTGCATACCCACTGTTGTTTCTACTAGTGAAAAACATGTCTGGACAAAGAAGCAAGAAATTATCAGATAGATGATGGACGAATAAAAAAGGGTTTCGGGATTGTGAGATGTCTGAATACTGGGCAAAAGTTTCCCAACTTCAATCTTCTGGGGGAAAATGTTACCCCATCCTTGGAAAAATGTTTAAAGTAGTATTAACTTGCTTCCATGGGCCTTTAGTGGAAAGTGCCTTCAATTTAGTGGGTGATATTGTGACAGAATCCCGAACATTACTGAACATTGAAAGTTTAGATTCAGTGCTAACTTTGAAGTACTACTTATTTTTTGTCAATTCTACATGCACTGATAATGATCCCCTTGCAAAGGATTTCTCACAAAACTTCATCAGCAGTTGGTCATCCTATAAGAACAATCTGGAACAAAAAAGTTGTAACTCAAATGAGCTGCATGAACAGCTATATTGCTCAAGATCAACAACTTATGAAAAAAAGTAGAGAAACTGAAAAAAGTTCTGAATCTCAGTCTACAGTAACAGCATGTCAGGTAGTATCCAAAGTGACTGATTTTAGAGTAGAGAATCGTGAAAGTTGAAAAATATCAGGGAAAAGGAAATTAGATTTAGTAACTGCAATTAAACCTCAAGCCAAAATTTCAAAATACTTTTGCAAGAAATAAATATTTTTTCTATGTTTGTAACTAAAGTTATAAGCAGTGCTCAGATAAACTATATGGTTGCTCTTGTTTCTGGCAACAAAAACTTGACTGCACATTTATCTGTATTATTTATTTACCAAATAGATAATTTTACAATTGGAACGAAAGGCACAAAACTTTTTCAAAAGGTATGTGCGATAGGTTCATTTTAAACAAATGCCAAATTATTTATCAAGATTCGTAGTGTGGTATATGTTGAAGACAATATCATGTAGTTGTTGAAATCAAAGTTACTTAAATTTCATTTAAGGAATTCATTTTTTTCAGCAACATTAATACTGCAAGCTCAAACCCCAAAAAATAATTTATTAAGATTCTTAGTGTGGTATATGTTGAAGACAATATCGTGTAACTGTTGAAATCAAAGATACTTAAATTTCATTTAAGGAATTCATTTTTTTCTGCAACATTAATACTGCAAGCTCAACCCCAAAAAATAATTTACTGTTGTGAGCAACAGGTATATACATAGGTAGTAAGTATTTTCCAAGATGAAACCATTTTATCTTTCCAAGTATCAGTATCATCTTTACTCATAAGTATAATTAGGGGAAAAAATAGTAACAAAAATAATTTTGTTGTGTTAAGTAAGGGGAGGGATACTCGCATTTGTTCGTTTATGTTTCGAGTTTATTCGTTTGTGCTACAGGGAGACGCCAATGATTTCAGGGTTTTGTGCCTTGCCTTGCAATCAGTGCATTAGTGTTGCACTGCGTAAAAGAGAAAAATGGGAGGGCTTTTTGCATCAGTTAGTCATGAGCAGGGCAGTAATTTTATTGGGGGAGGGGGCAAATTCGCAGGCAGAGTAAATTATGAAATTTCACAAAAAGTTTGCGGCCAATGATTTACACTAACATTTCAAAAAAAAAAAAAAAAAGTAGCAAATTACGAAGCAGGTAATACAAGTGACTAATATGTAACTAAATAACCATTATAAGTTCTTAAATTGAATACTTACATTTATAAACTGTTCAAATTCTGCAATGTTATTAATGCTGTTACACAAGATCAAAGTTCCCATTTAAGTAGACAGCATTTTGATGCATGATATTGTACATGCACAGATTTTCTTCTTTAATGCTGTGTCTGTTGTGCTGTAACATTTTTAAATTTAGAAAAGGATTGTTCAGTATCGACACTTTGTGGGTACTGACAGACAACGGATAGAAACCTTATGTATTTTAGAAAACAACCTTTTTTTGTATTCCAGGAGTCTAGCAAACCTTCACTGACATGAAATTCTTTTACACTCGCTTTATATGAACAAAATTCACATTTAAGTTGGTCCTCATCTTCGAACATAGGAATGTAACTAAAAACAAACAAATCATCTCCGTCGTCTAAAAAATCCAGGGACTTAAATTGATCAGGGTCAAAACCCTACATGCTTCAAAGAAATTTGCGGCTGGCTAATAAGCTCAGTGCTTTTTATCTTGAAAAAACAATAATGCTTAATTTTTTCATAACAAGTGGAAAAAGCTCTTTTTGCAGCTACGTGATCTCAGTCTTGACTCTTGCTAAGAAGACTGTTGCCGATATCCGACATTTCGTTATATATCTTGTGCGCGGTCATTCACTGGTTTTCAAATAAAGTGAGCTGTCCGGAATATACGGCGCATGAACATCAACCTGCTTCAGATTTTCTTTTAAATCCCTGTCTTGACTATACCCACTGATTTTATCCACAATACAACTGTTGCTGTTGTCTTTTTCAAAAAACTGCATAGTATTCTAAATGTTTGCACTGAAAAAGCATGGCCTCAAACCATCTGTTCCACCTAGTCTGCACAGGTACTGGTGGTAAGCAAGGTATTTTGTCCTTCTCTTGCAAAAATAGTCGAAAACGTCCTTTACGGTTGGGGGCAAGCTGTGAAGGCACGTTTAACAGCAACTATTAATGAGTAAAACATTTTCAAATGCATTCTGCCAAATTTCGCCCAAAAGATTTAAAAGATGAACATTGCAGGTGATGTGAACACCATTCAAAAAATATGACTTTCAGGCTCTTTTCCCATGCTTTGGACATGCAAGATGCATCGTCATACTTATTAAGCCACTGAAGTAATGCACTCAAGGAAGACTCCATTCAAAGAGGTTTCATCATTGCAGCTTTCAACATTCAGTTCAGCTGATGGAACAGCAAGAATATTCAAAATGTTCCTATCTTCTGAATCAATTGTTTCGTCTGCTACGATGCTTACACCGGATACTGATTTAAAAAAAATAATCCACTTGTTGCTTGTGAATATCATATATTTTCGGCAAGTGACATTTCCGCATCCAATTTGCATTTGAAATAACACCAATATCTTTCAACGAATTTTCCAAGTAATTTTTTAATGTAGGGTTATCCAGTTTGGAAAGTGGGATGTTAGCTGCACAAACTGCACCAGTTAATTTCAAAAGTTCCATTAAGCGATGCTGTACTTGTGCAGTTCTTTTCTCAATTAATTCATCAACACTATTCTGCATTATTTTTGGTTGATTGTTCAGACACACCTTTTTTTATGCAGCTTGCTAAATCCACTGGTATGTTGCAACACAAACAGAATAATAAATTTTTGTTCACATGAAACGTTCCCTTGCTGTACTGTATCTTTCAGATGCACTCATTTACTCACATGGCTCATGCGTGCATCTTTCAGATGAACTTATTTTACTCACATGGCTCATTCTCAAAATTAACTGCTCCTACGAAAGCATACATTTTCTAAGCTAAGTGTCTGTGAAACACTCTTTTCGTGAGCTGCTTTCCCAGCTAAAATTACTAACAACACTGATGACATCCGGTTTACTGTTCGAAAGTAAACCGGATGTCGTCAGTTGTGTTAGTAATTTTGCTGAGCAGCTTGTTGGAAAAGAATATCTTCGTAATGTATGCATAAATTCTAACGAAGGCAGTATTAAAATTATTTAATTATGAAAAATTATGCGCGACAAAGAGAACTGACCAAGCAGGGACAACCCGTCACAGTGGGTCGCTAAGCTTCCGCCCCTCTTGGCTTGAAGGTGATACCGAGTTGCTGCTAGGATTGTTACGGTGCGATTCACTATGAACTCTTACCGCCGAACAATACCATCACAGTGGACAGGGTTCCCACGCAACCTGGAAAACCGGGAAAACCGGGAATTCTCAGGGAATTTGAAAATTGTTCCAAAAATCAGGGAAAACTCAGGGAAAATTGTGTTTTTCCGTAAAAATCAGGGAATTTTTTATCAGGGAACTATAAAGGGAGGGAATTTTTTATTTTGTCAGAAAAATATTTTGTTTCAGACTTTTGTAAAATATATTTCTGTATTGCTAAGTTTTAAAATAATTCCGAGTTGTTTTATCCTTCAAGGCAACTTCGTAACCCATCCACCGATTAAAGTGCAGCTGTGCAGGGGAGTGCGTCTCTTTGCGGTTTCCCCGTCTCCAGATGATCTAAACTACAACCGAACAAACATACACATCAAAGCAAAGCGTGAAAGAAAGCCATTAATCACACACCCATTTCGCAGGCTCTTATCTGCTGGCGTTCGCGAAGAGAGGCAGTCATTTGTTCCTGAGTAGGTGCCCCGGTTCTCTGTGTAGACTGGGAAAAAAATTATGAAGAAGCTTTTTCCTCAATTTTTTAAATAACCGACTGAAATTTTTACAGTGGGCAAGATATATGAAAATAACGTTCCATTTTAAATTTCGCCGAAATTCATTGGAAACTTTAGAAGTTGAACTTTTTTTTTTTTTTTTCTCCTCCTTTTGCATGTTCTACGTGTCTTTTATCAAACCGTACAAAAACATTTTATTTTGCCGGATGTTGGTCATCCTAATAATTCCCCCCTACCCTTCCCCTTCAACAGCAGTGTGGATGAATGTTGCAAATTGAGGGCACCTAATTTATTTTGAAAAAGGTTCGTATCACTTACGAACTAAAGCTTCGCTTTCGTAATTCTGTAGCAGAATTGGTATAGTTGGAAAAGTATGTACCTTCAAATGTTAGAACAGGGAAAATATTATGAAATATAGGAAGATTCTTCAAAGAGGGGGAAAGATTTATTTTTTTCATAGTACTTACGAGTATTTTGACAAAAAATATATGAAAAATACCAGGCAATGAAGCTGGTACTATTGCATACCTACCATATTTCCCAGATTTCATGGCCGTTTTCTAGATTCGTTGTCTTCCGGTTTTACGGCCGGTAAAGAGATTTTTTTTTATTCTGTCACATTTCTATTTCATAATGCATGAAGGAATTTATTTATAGCTATTTTAAGACGATATTCCAATTACTGCAAGAGCTGGCTGGTTGCGAAAAATAGGGTAGTCCGACGCCCGGAACCATAGATTTTCATTCACATCTGGGTCATTCCACGCAAAATCGTCAGATATTGAAATAATTTTCCACCAACACATCTCCGATTCGTGCGATTTTTTTTTTTTTTTTTTACAGGTAGCTGCCTCCAATTTATAAAAAAAAACCTGAAAGTTTCAATTTTTTTGTTTCTAATAGATTAGAAGATATTATTTTTTGAATTTTTGTGCATAGTAGAACCGTTTTCCGTAAAAACGCAAATATCTCCGTTATTTAGAATAAGAAATATAAAATTCATCATTCTCTCGTAATTTTTCCCAAGGTTTCAGCTTATACATAGGGGAAAAAAAAAATTGCGAGAACAAAAGTTAGACGGGGTAGAAATTTTCTTGTAATCGTAAATTCTTCTTCTTGCGTTGCTGCACCTCACAAGATTTGCATAAATTATTCATTTCACATCTTTACCCTCACATTGCCGGGAAAAAAAAAAAATCTACCTAGTTAGTACTGATGAAAATCTTTGCCGTGCGTGCTCTATTGGTTTCAGGTTTGTCAGTGCTGGCGCTAAAGCCTCTGTCTCCGTTTTGGATGACGTTATTTGTGGGGAGTTACTGCAAATGACCTGAGTGGGCTCCAGAACCTTTCTCGCACTTTGCCTGATCAACATCGCACAAATGTATTGCCCTTCGTAAAGATATTGTTAAGTATAAACACGCCACTCGCCGCAGGATGATAAATTATGTTGACAAAAAAGTGTTAGGAGGATTTTATGAGCACACATGCACACAAAACTTCCTCTAATTGTTTCCCGTACAAGTTATTTTACGTAGCGTGGAAATGAACTGTGACCTGCCAGAAAAGTTCAGTACTAATGTTTGCGTCACAAACGTAGCCAATCAATTTTAAGACTTCCGGATTTTGGAAGTACTAATATGAATTGTAGCCTCTCAGGCAAAATGGTATTCCGTATTAACTGTTAGTTTTCCCCACTTGTTGCTTCCATTATTTTTTCTTTATCCCTGGGTTTAATTTTTTTTGCCGTTATGGCATTAGGATCTCTGTGTGCCAGCTTATTGGTTATGAAATTTAACAGCACAATGTCTAAATATCCTATGCTGCGTTATTTAGAAGCAAATAGCAGAGGTGCCAACTATTACGAATTGTCCGTAATTATTACGGTTTCGACTGTCAGATTACGGAATTACGGCGGACAGGTTGGAAGAATTACGGAATTCAGTGTGTTTTGGAGAATCTCAATTATGTATCCTTTTTTGTTAAACCCTTTTAGTGCGACGCTGCCGATTTCTCGGCCTTCGATTTTTTTTTTTTTTTTTGATTGGAAGTTTAACGACCACCGTGAGCAACTCAATGGGCTATAAGCAGTCGCCCGTCCCTAATTTAGGGTCACTGGTTCCAGGGAAGGGAGAGAGCCAATGCCGTAAGACAAACACAACATCCATGCCCGACCGGGATTCGAACCCGGACCCCTTACGGACAAACGATCAGAGGCCAGCGCCTTAGACCACTGCGCCACCGGGGCGGCCCTTCGATTTTGATCCGCATATTTTCCGAATCAGACTGCGGATTTCGGTGTCTCAATGATCATATCATTTATCAATCATATCGTTTTGAAATGGAATGTCCATGAATCATAGCGTCATACAGCGATATTATCGGAAGAATGGTACCGTAATTTTCGTCGTATAATCCGCGGATTATCTGCTAAAAAAGTTAAAATTATAGGTTTTGCGGATTATACACCGATGCGGTTAACACGCCGATTTAAAAAAAATATATATATATATATATAACCTTCAGATTTAAAAAAAAATCTGCAGCGTGATTGTGCAGGGAAAGGTGTAATAATTGGAAAAGGAACTCCCTCGGAAGAATTTTCCTCAGTTCAGGAGTTTGTACGGAGCGGGGAGGAGGGGGAGGAATGTCGTAATGAAAGATCGGGATAGTTGTGGGGAGGGACGGCAGGGGTCATTTTGTTATCGTCGAGGAGAGCTCTGACTGTCGTGCCGGCTCTGTTTTTTGGCAAAAAGCCAAAAAAGTACGCACAGCGCTTGCTGCACGAAGCTATGCGTTTCTCCTTTCGGATTTCATGTGCGCGACCTTGTATCTAGTTTGCTTTCGTTGTTTTGGCGAACGTCGCTGCTGCTGTTTTCCTTCATTGCTAATCATGATGTCTCTGAAAAGGAAACGTTTCAGTTACACTGCCGAATGTAAACTTCAAGGGGTGGACAGAATTGAGGATATTATAATGTCACTGCGCGATAGTTTTGAGATCAGAACACAATCGTGCAGCAACATACGGAAAGCCTCTGTGTCGCGACCTAAAACGTAAACAAATCCGTTGGTAAATTCCGCGGGAGAATTCACGGAAGTTTTTTTATTGGCCCACGTATAAGACGATCTCTCAACTCTGAAAGCAGGAATTCCTCCAAAAATTTTCGACTTATACGCGAGTACGTACGGTATTTCTACGACTTGTTCTGTATTAGCCTTTCGTCATTGGCAGTGTAATGCAATACTCTGGAGCTACATCGGCGTGATCTGTGGATGCCACACCCTTTATCTGTTCGGAGATAAAAATATAAAACAGTAACCTTTAAAAATGAATTTCTTCATTTAATAAAATAGTTTTTTTTCTCTTACTTCTTCGGACTCATGTGTTTCTGGAACGTGGAAAGAGCGACGTATTTATTTATTTACTGACGCCACGTATTTGGAATATTTTCACCTTGGATCTCTCCCTTTGGAATTAACTGCTATAATATATATAACCAGTGCCATTAATACCCACCAGATGGAGACGTCTCAGTAGCTGAGCTCATCTTACGGATTTATGATGTCAGAAGCTGACTTAAAAATACACATAGCACCGTGGATTGTTGGCCACCGTGGTGTGAAGCTAACGCGCTCCTTTAGATATCGAGAGATCCGTCACTCAATTCCCCGGCGGCGGCTGAAAACAATTTTTCGGTTGCTATGTGTTTCTGGAACGTGGAAAGAGCGATGTGTTTATGTGACCGACTTTTCTGTCGGAAATTCCACTTCTGATTCAACATCTATGATGTGCGGATTATACGGCGATTTTTTTTTCCTAAATGTCACAATCTGCGGATTATACGAAGGATTTTTTTTTATGTGAATTTTGCGTTCTGCGGATAATACGACGAAAATTACAGGTAATATGCCGTGTCATCGTAAAAAAGTTTGCGCTTGCTATCGGTTCCCCACGCAATTTCTCCGTGTGACAGGCCAAAACGTTTCCTACTGCAGTTGAGGCAGGGCTGTTCACTTGGAATTGTTGGTGTATTATAAGACGTCGTACTGTCGGAAATCACTTTTTCGAGCCCCGTTCGAAGTGCAATAACGATCAACTCGTCGCAACGCGTGGTCCCGCGATGACGGATGTTTATATTTCTTGAGGACTTTCGCCGCGCGGGAGAACGAAGTGCGGTGTTTTATTACTAGAAGCTCTTCACATTATTCATTTCTATTTCCTAAACAAACAGACACAATCGCAAAACTCCGTGAATTACGAATCCCCTCTTTTTCCAAACTCGTGTTAGCAGAGGATGACTTTATTGACAGCTTGTTCCTCAGACTAGCAGACGTGCTTTTTCCTACTGTGTGAAATTTTTTTCTAAGGTTATTTGAAATAGCTTGTAGTGAGAGTGAAAGTTTGCTAAGTGATGGTGATGATTTTGAATCATCTGAGAGTGATTATTGGCCAAGCAACATCAAGCCAGAAAACTAGCCACAGTGCCACGCACACCATATCTTCTTCAGAAGGTGAAGATCTTCATAGTGAATCTTCAGATCATGAAAGTTCTGAAAGTGAATGGGAGGATGTAATAGAGGGAAGTGATGAACAACCTCAGCATCCTTTTGATTGTCATGAAATGCAGGGGCCCAAACATGCTCCTGCAACTGATGTGGCACCTATTGCATATTTTTACTTGTTTTTTACCAATTTCATCCTTGGAATTATCGTTTCTGAAACAAATAAATATGCAAAGAGGTTTCTCCAGGAACATCCAAATCATTCTCCCAAATCTTGAGCAAGGAAATGGAAAATGCTGAAATAAAGGTTTCCTTGCGTGCCTTCTAATATGAGAGTAAATCAGTAGCCCATGTAGGACGAGATGAGATGAGATGATTGCCGAAGTCATATCCAGTTAAAACAAACACCAGGATTGTGTAAAATTAAAGACTCGATCAAAGCCTTTGGATAATTTTTTTGGAAAAAAGAATGAAAATAGCGTGATAAACGCTGAATTGCTGTTTACTGCAATCGTTGTGGAGCATAACCTACCTATAGCAATCTGTGATCATGCTGGTCGCTTCTTTCATGCTATGTTCCCAGACTCTGATATTGGTGAAGCTGGATATCCTTGAGCAGATGTGGCATGGAATGTAATATCTAAGATGGATTCATCTGGCCTTCCCAAGTATTCTGCATTGCCTAAACTAATGTTGGCAATATTGACTATCCCTCACAGCAATTCCTCTACGTAGAGAATATTTAGTATAGTAAGGAAAAACCTCGCATACTTCTGCCCAACAATGAGCACCAAAACATTAAGTGCCCTTCTTATACAGAAAAGTAAAGTATTTTCCTCAGGTGAGCTGTGTTATAAAAAGTTTTCTGAAAAAGAATATGCCACTGCAAAACAAGCAACAAGGGAGTTTTTATGTCAGCAGTGACATGAGGTAAGTACAATATTGATAATTTAATTTCATATTTTGTGAGGATAGTGTAAACATATAAAGTTATTACACATTTCACGCATTAATTTCTCATGAAATACCTATTCCACGCGTTAGCGATGAGGCTTCGTATGGTGATTACCAATAGGCACCTCATACAAGTATTACAGGTTACACAGTAATACTATAATATTGTCCTTAACTTTGAAAAAAAAATGGTGTGTTACATTACTGAAAGTTTGTGTTCGATTACTGAAACATTACTGTAAAATCCCCTATTGATTACTGATGGGTTCTGCTAGAGGTTGGCCCCTCTGAAATAGCATAGATTCGATGTTCTCATTGCCAAGTGCAAGAACTAACGTTAGCTAAAATAATAACAATTTTGATTTTTAAATGTCAGCAGTATTTTTCCTGATTGCTTGAAATTGTTGGGATGGTACTGGCACACGTTTTTCCTCAGACGCAGAAATGCTGTCACGATTTCAGTTCTCTCTCTCTTCTTTTTTTATTTTTTAATAACTGTTTTACTTTGCTTTGTCTTTAAAGATTCTAAGTAAATTCCAATAGAAAATACAAATTGGTAGATCGATTTGATAGAACCGCTCTAACAAAATGTTAAGATACTCTGTCAGACACTCACCATTTTATCATTCCCATTAGACTTCAATTTCAGCAAACACTTCTGTGTTGTTTAATATTTATGTAAAATAAGCACTTAAAGGATTTAAAGCTTCATTCAGCATTGTATCATTTAAGGGCAATTTATTCTCTTCAGTCACAATTCTCCCAGCTTGCATTTTTAAACCTAACTAGAACTCTAAATGTTATGAGTCGTTTAAAATGTTATTTATATACTTGTGTGCACTTAAAATACAGATAAATCAGTTGTATAATTTCACCTAATCGATTGAAATATTTCATTATATGTAGAATTTAAATTAAGTCTTTGTTCAAATATTCTTTAAAACATGTAAATACATGGTTTACATGTTTTAAAGAATATTTGAACCAACGGTACCAAAAATAATATGCCTCATGCATTTAATTGTTATTAAAAAAAGCAGGTAATTGTATAAAGGACAGTTATTTAAAGAATTAACAAATGTATGCTTTCGTAAGGAACGCAAGAATGTAAGGAAATGCAACAATTTGTCGCAATGTGATTTGATTTGCCGCTCTGGAAAAACTCTCAGGACCACCTGGAAAAGTCAGGGAATTTTTTTCTACTTTTGAGTGGGAACCCTGGTGGATGTTTGCACCATCTCCAGGTTGCACTGCATAACAAGCACTCAGTGGTGATAAATCACCATGGAGTTGTTTTTTACCAGGATAATGCTTGTACACGTGTTGCTTTACGGACCCATCAACAATTGGACGAGCTAGAATGTCGGATATTGTTGTACATTTCCCCACAACCCTATTCCTTAGACCTTGCCCCATCTGACTTTCATCTCTTCCGGTCTTTGTCAAATTTTCTCGCTGAGAAAAACTTTGTTAATGATGATGAAGTGTTGCATGGATGACTTCAACTCCTGCTTGCCAGACTTCTAATCTGTTGCCATTAGATATTTTAAACTCATTGGTCAGTGGGTTGAAATATCTAATGGCAATCGATTAGAAGTCTGGGCGACTAGGCGACTGCATTTTTCGACCCCTGGGCAAGTAACTGTGAAAATACATGTCAATTGTACAGAACTGAATAATTCTTATTTTCGAGGTATTTTTAAAAGTGGGCAAAACCTAAGTGCTGTGGAAATGGATATTTAACTGTCATATGGAATGGCTTTTATTATTAAAATGTTTCCATTATTTACATGTGTTTGGTATAGAGGGTACTCTGCAACTGATAAGAATTGGTATTCTAACTTTTTTTGAGTCAGTTTATTAGCTGTTATTAGTTATTTGGTGGTATCGATTCTATTTGCATTAATTTCTATGGTTAAACAAAATAGCAATTGCCAGATCTAGTGATTGTGTTACACCTAATTAGTGGTCATTTATAAATTATTTTTATAATTGTTCTGAACTAATTTTGCCCTCCCAAATTTTTAGGAAAAGTGCCGCCCCGGTGGAGTAGAGCCACGTAATTACAGGTGCAAAGCTTGCCAGTCGTGGTTTGGTTTGCGTTCCTATTTTTGAAGCATATGGAAACTGAGCATCATAACTACAAATGTGCACACTGTGGTTTGCAGTTCTTACAGCCTGGTTCTAGACGACTTCATCTTCAGCAGATTCATCCTAAAGTTTCTAATACCTGTGAGGTTAGTTACACTTTTTGGAATTCATAGTTGTGTGAAATTTGAAATATTTTGTTACATATAGTAAGTCCTATCCAGGCATGTGATTTTTCCGCTAATTAGCGGAATTCAATGAATTAGCTTTTTAGGAAAAACGGAAATCCGCTAAACTTGTGATTTGCTATCTCAGGCTTTTGATGAAAGTTTGTGATTGTTGATAGGGGGGAAGCAAAAGAGAGAAATATTCATTGGGTAGGTGGCAATATTTCAGTTGTAAAACGTAATCTCTCTGCTGCTGCTGAGCCAACGAGATAGCTGCGGGTGACATCGCTTCAAATGTCTCGGTTTGCTCGAAACCGTTTAATTTTTTTTTTAAGAAGACACTGCTGTTTCAGTTCACTTCTGACCTTTCCACTGCTATTTGTTTTATTTATTTGCTGGGGGGGGGGCACAATCATTTGAGATATTGGGCTTAGCCCTGAGCCATCATACGTAGCTGCCAAGAGATTGAGAAAGAAAAGTTCTGTTCACATGTGATTTGGCATTTACGTTATGAACCTATTCTCTCACTGTCTGGCGAAAGTGTCGTAGGCGTCCAGAAATGCCAACCATTGCGGGAACCCCCCCCCCCCCCCCCCGAATTACGGGTGACTAACGAAAATTACGGAAATTTGATTACCGCTGTAAACATTCTTAATATCAACGGAAATTCAGATTCCCACTGATATTAAAAATGTTTTACTGGTTTTTAGAATAATCCCGTAATCCTTCGTGATTACAGAATTATGGATGACTTACGAAAAATTACGGAAATTCAGATTTTCGCTGTTGTTAAGAATGGGTTTACTCGTTTCGTAATTAATCAATGTAAAAGCCTCTGAACAAAATTCATGACATAACTCTTTATCGCCCCCCCCCCACACACACAGAGTAGGAATTTGTATGAAATCTAAGTGGAAAGAAAGCATGGCGCCGATCTGGCATGTTTCTTTAGCTGTGAGCTGTGACGTGATTACGTCGGCCGGAAGCCTCTGGACAAAGTTCGTGATGCAGCATTTTTTTTTTTTCTTTACGAGGAAGAAGAATTTGTTCTGCTTGATTGAAAGCTACGTGGAAAGAATGCACCAAGTATAACCTTGGAATGCATGGCGCCTGGCCGGGATTACATCGGCCAGAGGCCTCTAAACACAGTTGGTGTTTAGAGGCCTCTGGCCGAGACATTTCATTTCTTTTCTGCAACTTTTTGTTTCTTATTTTCCTGAGGAGGAGAAGGAATTTGTTTTGCTTGTTTAAAAGCTAAGTGGAAAGAAACCATGACGTCGGGCTGAGATTACGTTGGCCAAAACCCTCTGAACAAAGTTTGTGATGCAGCTATTTGTTTCCTTTTTTTTTTTTCTGAGAAGGGGGAGGAATGAGTTTTGCTTGTTTGAAAGCTAAGTGGAGGAAAGAATGCACGACACCTGGCCAAGATCAGGGCCTGATTTACACAGAATTGGTTCCTAGGCATGACACAAGATTAGCTCCCCCCCCCCCCCACACACACACATTCTTGAAAAAGTAGGTACATTTGTCGCTACTAAATATTATCAATTAATTTAACAGTTGATTTAATAAATGCGATACTGTGTGGAGGTAAAATAGGAAATGATATATACTAATGTTAGCAAGGAAATTTGCACTTAAAAATATAGATGGGTAAGTAAAACACTTTAATAGTTCAGTATTGCTATTTTTGCATATGTATATATATAATTAGTGATAATAATTTCTGATTTTTGCATTTGTATCGTTCATTTTTTTTTTAATGTTTATCTCGCAACAGCTTTTGGTGTTTTCAGTAAATTGGATGCTTAGACAATCACATGCCTAGTCCTATCTTTTTTTTGAGTGGGGAGGGTAATTTTCTTCCACGGGCATAATTTGTGTAGTGATCAAGATTTTGAATATCACTTTTATACAAATTTTGCACTGTTGCTCTCTTTCACTAAATGCCCAATTAATTCAGACTTATCTAACAAGTTTTCAACAAAATCCTGTCTTGAAGTTAAAGAATGACATTTAGCAGTGTCAAAGAAAACCACAATGTGTGTGCACTGCTAGAGTTTGTAATAGGTTTACTGGGTAGGTTGTAAAAGTAATGTATATTTAAGAGAAAGTGTATGTTAGGAGAGCATGAAAAAATATTATCAGGGTGTCTACCAGATCCTGTAAAAATTAAATTTAAGCTTTGAGCTAAAAAGGAGAAGTCTTTGCCAATGACGATGACGTCATTTCCTTCCTTCAGAAGTGACACACCATGATACCGTTCTCTCCTTCAGCATTCATTGACTCCGCTTGGCAATTTGCCAACCGTGGTTATCTCAATTGTGGGCCGACGGTAAGGTCTTTTGACGAAAGTAACCAATAACCTGCTTATTTGCTTCGCAGAAAAATTTGTTGCATGTCATTCGGGCTAGGCGATGTACCAGTATGTCGCGAAAAACCGGTTTGTCTTACACCGAGGCTCTGATTTTTTAGCTAACGGTACTACGATGTGTCGTCCTTCACGATGTGATGTATCGTGAAGTATGATGTTGATGAAACCACATGATGGCGTTGCGGACATTGGCTTCAGAGGTTCTTCACGAATGATGGGAATCCATTACGAAGCAAACATGATGTTTAAACCGGTTCTTATCGGGTTGCCGCGTATCGATTATGCAATAAATCGGCGAATTCGCCAGCAGAAATTATGTTCGAACAGGTTTTGATCAGTACGATTCCCAAACTAAATTGTACCAAGTCATAATAAACGCTGCTGCATGTTTGTATTCCGTAACTGCAGTCTCCGGGATCTTCGGGGGGGGAACCGCAGTCTAGGAAGTAGTTGGCGGGTAATTAGCACGTCCTTTGTAAAAAAGGATCTTGCGTACAAATCGGTTTGTCCGTCCGTGGACATCATCTCTGCAACTATTAGTCCGATTTGAAAAATTCTTTTTGCATTGGGAAGCTTAAAATGTGAGAATGATGTCCTGGAGTTCCGAGTCTTTCGGATGCGCAACTTCGCCGCTAGAGGACGTAAATGCAGATGATATCGAATTTAAAAGGCATTTTATTGCATATATTGCTTCTAAATATCCGATTGAAAAAGTTATTTTTCCTTTCAATGTCATTTATAACAAAGACTTTTAGACGCAGTTTCTTTTTCAAGTAATGCATAGATTTTTCACTAGGGGGCATAAAGGTAACTTGCGTTTCTCCCGATATCTCTACTTCTAAAACTCTGATTTGAAAAATTCTTTCTGCATCGGATACTGCTCCTTATGAAAAATGTTTTTCATGTAATTTCAAAATTTTGATAAAGTATGGTTTGGCCACCAGGGGCGTAAGCCTTTATTTCTGCTTCTGATATATTTGCAGCAAAATCCAAGCTTCTGAAAAAGTCAACTGAAAAATTATTTCGTAGACCGGTGCCGCTCACCTCGGAAAATGTTTTGAAAACACCTCCTGCTTAAAATAGCTCATAGTTTTCCCACCATGGGGCGTATAACTTATTTTTGTCAATATCCCTGCTTTCTAAGCATCTGATGTAAAAATTCTTTCTTTTTTGGGGAGTGTTTCCCGCTGTGAAATGTTTCTCATATAATTTCAAATTTTTCTTAATGCACAAGTCTGCCACTAGAGGGCGTAAGCTCACGTTTGCATTTACAGCAATATCTGCGGGACTAAAAACCCAATAAAAAAAATTCTTTTTCGGTCAGATACTACTAACTATGAAAACTCTTCTGTATTTTCTTCCCAAAATAATGCCCAATTTCGCCGCTAGGGGCGCCAATGTTTAATGTCTTTCTTAATATCTTTGCTTCTAAATTGTACAATTTAAGAAATTCTTTTAGTGCCATATGTCATTTGCCTTGTTGAACACTTTAAAAGTTAGTATTTGACGAGTTTTATAGTTCATAGTTCTGCCACTAGGTGGTGGTTGTGTACTTCTGCTTGCAACTGTATCTCTCCTTCTAAAAATCCTATTGAGAAATTTCTAATTTTTACTGTATGCAATTCTCCACAATAGAGATGTGGTGCATTATCCTCTTTAAATAATGCACAGAACGCTAGGGTGCATAAAGGTTAGTACCTTTTTCGGACTGTCTCTTCTTCCGGGAGACATGTTTAAAAAGTTCTTTTTCGTTAGCATATTTTTTTACTTTCTCATTAGGCATAGAGTTGTATCATGTTTCTTTCGTTATTTCTCTCTTTTAACTGTTCGATTTGAAAATTTGTCTCGGATACCTAACTTCTGCTGTGAGAAACTTTTTATGTTTAGTTTAATTTTCATTACATACTTTTTAGCTGCTGGTGGAAGTAAGTTGCTGTGTCTTTTTAGCTGCTGGTGGAAGTAAGTATTTGCGTACTCATTTTAATTTGATAAATTTAATTCAAGATGTGCTCATTAAAACCCAAAATTTGGTGTCATCTTTGTTTTCTTTTTTGTTCACATTTTAGCAAAACAGTATAAAGGGATGTATAGGCATTTAAAATTACATCTGTATAATTTTTTGAATGTCAGTCAGTGCACTTCCACTCTTTCGAAGAATTATTTTTTTTTTTTCAACATTTTCAAAATATTTAATTAGGCCTAGGCTAGGTAAAAAAAAAAAGCCTAACTGCAGACTTCGGTACTTCCCGATGGAATTGCACCATAAAAATTGGTATAAATGCACTGCATGTTGAGTAGACAGACACAAAAATATTACACTTTCAAAATTTTTAGTCAGAAAAATCTGTACAAATGTACTAAGCGTAAAGTAGATGGACAGAATAACATATTAAAAAATACTATTCAGGCCACATTTCAACATATATTCAAAATAATAAAACTAAATGCTGCATCAAAATATGAAGAAGCACTAAGAAAACAGAAAAGGCAGTAAGCAAAGAAAGAAAAAAAAATCAAATGTGCTGTGGGAAGAATTAAAAAACTGAACAAAAGAAAAAGTTATTGAAACAAGCTGAAGAAGCTAATGCAATAGAAACAGAAATTAAAGCAGCATACACATACAAACTGCAGAGTTAAAGCTATGTCATACATTGCATTTGGATTGTTAAAGCTCTTCATTAGTGCCCTATGAGCTAAATGTTATCCAATGAAGAAGAGTTTGATTTAGATAACTTTTGTAGTTTTATGTATTCACAATAATACCGAGCCTTACGTGTCTACTTAATGCATGCTCGCTACAATGTATGTACAACATTTTTACCCATTCCCGACATAACTTATTAACATCACACTGAAAATTTCCACCAATTGGAAGTTTCATACTTTGAAGTCTAGAAATCTTTGTTTACAGTACACTTATTTCTGGCCTTTCTGATTAGAGAAGGAGGAATTCGCATTGGTATTGTTTTTTATTGATTTACTAAAGACATTCTTGTAAAAATGCCTTCCAATAAAAGAAAAAGTGGTGCAAAAAGTGAAATATTGGTAAAATGCCACAGAAATCCATAAAATTACAAGAAAAAGTGGACATAATAAATATGAGGCTGATGAGTTAATAACTAAACTTTTAAACTCTATGAAATACACTGCTGGCCACCCAAAATGCAACACCAAGAAGGACACGAGATAGCAAAGCCAGATTTACTGGACACATAACAGCAGATACAAAGATGACACGATTGAGCTTACAGGCCCGTGCGACTTGCGGACCACACAGGCATCAAAAGTTTGTGTGTCCCCCATGGCTGGCAATAACGGCCGCTAAACGCCGCGGCATCGAACGAAAGAGGCTTTGAATGTGGGTTTGGGGTATGTCAGTCCAGGCTGCTTCTACGCGTTGCCACAGTTCCTCAGGCGTGGCCGCAGGTGCTGCTTGCCGATCAGCGACCAGACGTGTGTGATGGGCGACGTATCGAGAAAGCAGGCGGGCCACAGCAGCAGTGACACCTGATGGGCCGTGAAGAATTGTTGCACGATATCCAATTGTGCCCCAAACCATAACGCCAGGCGACGGACAGGTGTGGCGATGCATAATGAAGCCGTCATACAGTCTCTCGCTGCAGTGCCGCCACACGCAGATCCGTCCATCGTGGTGTTGCAGACAGAAGCGGGATTCGTCGGAAAAGACAATGTCGTGACATTCCCTAGTCCAGGTGCAGCGTTCAATGGCCCACTGCTGCCGCACTCGCCAGTGGTGTAACGTCAATGGTAATCGGAGCAATGGGCGCCGTGCGACATGTCCCCACTCCTGCAAATGACGTCGAACGGTACGTGCTGGCACAGGTTGTTGCGCAACACACCCCAATACCTGCGCTAACGTTCGTGTTGTGGCGGTGCGAGCCATCAATGCCTGCCGCACAACATTCCAGTCCTCTCGTTCGGTGGTGTGCCGCAGTTGCAGCAATCGCTCATGTCAGTCCGTCCGTCCCTCCCTCCTGCACCCACCGAATCCATACTCGCCTCACTGTGGCTGGATGTCGTCCCACGCGGGTGCCGATGTCTTGATGCGATAAATTGATGTATTGGTGCGATAAGCCACTATTCATCCTCTGTCGAACTCCGAAACGTGCTGGAATTACTGCCGTATTCTGCGACGAGGCATCAGGAAGCTTCCCACGCACAGGTCTGGCAGCACAACACACTTCCACTACTTACACCCCGCTTTCTGTGCACCCTTCTTATAGTGCTTCTCAGTGGCGTGCCGGGCGCACATGATTTGCATATGCCCTGCAATGCTAATCGTTTGCATGTCCTCTCGCGGGTGACGCATGCTGCGGATTTCAGGCCAGTCGGATGCCTCCTTCTTGGTGTTGCATTTTGGGTGGCCAGCAGTGTAGTCCTAGCCACCCCACATATTCAACAGACCATACTCTTATGTAAAAAGAAAAAAAAAATCTTTTGCTACGTAACAAACACACCTTAAATTCAACCTATGGAACAAGGAGCTATTGCCACTTTTAAATCATATTACATCATGATCTGAAGACAGCTTATTTTAGTAACAGTTAGTAAGGACAAGGCTACTGGTAAACAGTTTAGTCGTGATTATGATATTTTGTATGCCGTATCACAGGAACTTTGATAGTGCATGAAAAATGAGGACACAGTAGTAATGTATGGTTGGACTTTGACAAACTTTTTGTCCACAATTTGTGACTGACTTGGAAGGATTTGAACCAACTGTTAGATTAATAATATTGTTCAAGAAATTTTCTAGCTACCTGAAAAGCTTGATTTGGAAACATGATGTGAAAGAATTGTTAGCCTCGCACATTAAAAGACTTAGCAGTGAGGGCTTGATTGAACTGGAAACATGGTCAGGAAAAGGGGTTCATAAGAAGACTCAGTTGAATAAATTACTAAAGAAAACAATACACTAACAAACATTCTGGATAAACTTTCAAAATCATTGAACAGCTTGTAAATAAAATTGATAAGTGTGGCCCTGATATTGAGTGCAGTTCTTCAGTTGTGTATATGTTCAAATACTTTGTGCAAGAGTGTGAAGCTTGTTTTGAATAGCATTTATTTGCTGAGTAAATAATATTTTATTTGCTATTAATTTTAATTGTTAACAGTCTAAACCTTTATAACGTAGTTCCTATACTGTTGACAGAAAGAATAGTTGAGAACAACAATGAAATTGCTTCTGACTGGAAAATGTGCAAATTCTGTATGAAATTCCACCCACTGAACACGAATATCGCCATTAAAAACTTTCATTGGCTCTTGTTTCGGAAATACAGCTAATGGAACGTTAAAAATTTGCGATTTTTAGTAAAAAAAAAGTAGGTATAATGAGGAATATTTTTTTATGTTACATATTAATATATTTATGATAAATATAATAAATGTTAGTAAATGTATATTAATATGGTACTGAAATAAAAATAAAGTAAGAACATCAGGTTCGTACGGCGTTTTCCGTACCCTTAGGCACAGTCAGACCAGGAAGTATTGTATCATTAGATGAGAAGTCCGGAGTTCCCGCGACATCCGGTGTAGTATTACCCGATGTGATGCAATCCTTTCAGTTTTAACAGCCCAACGATATAAAGAGCTCAGTTCATTTGTCTCTTTCCGTTCATTGGTGAGTGTACTCTCATGATAGCAGCCTGTTAAAGTGATACTTGTATTGTGACATTACGTAGCTATGCCGCTTGCATGTGTGAATAAGGCGGATAATTTTTGCTATATATGTGGTAAAGTGACATTTGCTGCACAGAAAAAGTCCATCACTCCAGTTGTTAAAAAGGCTTATCATTTGTATTTCGGCTGCAGGATAGGCGACGAGGATAAGGACTGGGCTCCACATGCATGTTGCCGCACGTGTGCAACGAATTTGTCACAGTGGCTTAATGGCAAAAGAAAAACGATGGGTTTTGCTGTTCCCATGATTTGGAGGGAGCCCACAAATCACATAAATGACTGTTATTTCTGTATGGTGCCACCAGTGCCTGAAGGTATCAGAAAGAAGAAGAAAAGGACTGTCCAAATATACCTTCTGCTCTACGACCTGTACCTCATTCTGAAGAACTCCCCAAGCCTCCAACAAATTTTGTTATAGATTTAGATGAGGTCCAGAAAGACGATTTGTGTAATCCGAAACCGTCAACGTCACGGATTAATGAAAGCGATGACGAATATGCATCTTCTGAGTCTATGCCACATATACATCAGAGGAACTGAACGGCTTTATACACGATTTGAATTTAACCAAAGTTAAAGCAGAGCTACTAGCGTCAAGGCTTCGTCAATGGAATCTTTTAGAACAAAATGTTCGAGTGAGTTAGTTTCGTTTTTGTCACCGACAATTCGAGCAATTCTTCCAAAAAAGTGAAAGCTTTGTGTTCTGTTACAATATTGATGGCCTAATACGTACAAGGACTAGGAATACAACATGTTACGCTAGAATGGCGTCTATTTATAGACTCTTTCAAGTTGAGTCTTAAGATGGTTTTACTGCATAACGGGAATCGGCTACCGTCCATTCCAGTTGCACATTCGGTGCACATGAAAGAGACTTACAACAACCTTAAACAGCTGTTGGACAGACTTAATTACAACAATTATGGTTGGCTTATCTGTGCTGACCTGAAGGTAGTGTCTCTGTTGATGGGCCTTCAGCAGGCATGCACAAAGCACTGCTGTTTTCTTTGTCATTGGGATAGCCGAGCTACATGTCTGCATTACATCGATAGAGACTGGCCTCCTTGGACGTCTTTGACACCTTGACAAATGAATGTTCAGAACCCACCACTGGCAGATCCTCAGAAAATCATACTACCCCCTCTGCACATAAAACTCTGTCTTGTAAAGCAATTGGTTAAAGCCATGGACAAAACTAAACCAGCGTTTGAGTACTTGCATGACAAATTTCCTCGACTGAGCGTAGCAAAAAATAAAAGAGGGAATTTTTGTGGGTCCGCAGATCAGACAGCTCTTTCAAGATTCGCAGTTTGAGGATATGCTTTTGTCAAGTATCAACAAACTTCCGGGGGAATTCCAGGGCTGAAAATTACGAAGATCTCATTACCAACCTGCTTGGTCTGTATCAAAAATTTGGCTGTAGTATGTCTTTAAAACTCTACTTCCTGGATTCTCACCTGGATTTCTTCCCGGATAACTGTGGCAAATTTAGTGATGAGCATGGTGAACGGTTTCATCAAGATATGGCCGTAATGGAGCAACAGTACCAGGGAAAGTGGTTCACTTTGATGCTCATACTCTACGTTTGGACACTCTTCAAAGATGCCCCTCTGTGGTGGAATACAACCGAAAGGAAAGGAGAAGTTAAACGTCATGAACTGGTAACTGATTTCTATCTATGCATGAAAAACTCATGTGTACACACACACACACACACACACACACACACACACATATATGAAGACATACATAAACACTAGTTGCAGTTGCTAAGGAACACTTGCATGCTATTTCAATGGGAGAGATTTGGTATAAAAGTTGGCAGACTGAAATCAAAATGTCCTAAAAACTGATTTAGAATAATAAATTTCCTCATATACACGTGGAAAATTTGTTAGAAACACATATTTTGATTGTGATTTTTGATTTTGTTAAGTGTTTGAAGCTCTTTAATTAGCAGCATAAGCAAATATTTATAAGGGAAGCACATCGAGAGTTGCAGGCAAATTATATGCTTCTCTCTCATTGAAATAGCATGCACGTGTTCCTGATCAATGGTCAACCAGTGTACCTCCATACTACAAACTAACCGTAGCCAATTCAACTTTTTTATGGTCATATTCTGTTTCAGCACATCAAATTCATTAAGAAATGGCTATTTTTTATCTCGGAAGTATGAACTTTATCAAAAATTGTTGTCCAGTGTAATAGGCATTTTCTCATCAAGCAAGTGTAAATGTTATTCTGATTAGAATTCTTTTCATGCCTTAAGATACTTACCCAAAGAATTTCTTTGCCATATAATACCAGTCACTATAACAGCATTTGCATACATTTTTTGCTTCTATAATGATGCACAGTTTTTCTCTAGTGTGAAGCATATTATATTTCTGTTTGTAACAATGTTTCTGCAAATCTGAATGAAAAATAACTGTAAACACTTATATGAGTGAGTACTGATAAGTCCTTGGCTGTTTATAGAAAGAATGTAGTCAGGGAAAAGGTTTTAATACTGTATTCCTTATATTTCCCTCTGAGGCCAGCACACTTCTGACATTGATACTCCTGCTTCTTTTTAAGCCTTGCAAAGAAAAATCTGATGGTTGTGCCTGAAACCACATGCCAACAGCTGATGTATCATCAGAAATGTATTGGGATATTTTTCTCTTCAAATGTTTCTCCAATTTTGCAAACAAATGACAATCAGACTGCCAAATCCAATGAGTAAGCAGGGTGTTTCAACCGTTCGAAGTGAATTTCAGGAAACTTTAACCACAATGTCCCAGCCATATAGGCCAAAGCATTGTCCTGTGAAAACAGTACCTGTTTTGACAGTTTCCCTTCCCCCTGCATTTGATTTCAGTTCCTGCTTCAATTTCTCCAGAAGATATGTATAATACATTGCTGTGGTGTTGGCTCCCTTTTCCAGGTAGTCAACTAGCAGCAACCCATACTTGTACTAGATCAAAGACAGCATCACCTTTGCTGCAGACTGTAGTGCTACAAACTTTTCTGGGTAAGGGGAACTGCTGTGTCTCCATTCTTTGGATTGTTCCTTGGACTTGGGATCATACAGATTTATTCACATTTTTTCCATGGGGTCCATTCTGTATCAAATCAATCAAAAAATAATCATTTTCTGCCTGCTGTCTTTTGATTTCGTTAAAATTCGATGTGATTGTTAGACATGTATACTTATTTATAAATCCCAAATTTTATCTCTATCCACCTATAGGTTTCCAGGTTACCCTCACGGACAATGAAATTTGCGCACCAAGAAGGAAGCACTGAGTTGAACTGATATTTTATGGATGTAATAATACAGATGAATGATACACATGATGGCAAAAACAGAGCTGCAGGACAATTACAGAGGTTATCTGTGGCACGCAGTCCGGTCATCATCAATAACGCGTCGCACCGCCTTGTGCAGCAATACATGGTGCAATACTGTCCCACATGGAATCAAACAGGCGCTTGATGTTGTCCTGTGGCAGACTGGCCCACACATGTTGTTGGACGGTGTGCTCCAAATCTCGGATAGTGCGGCAGCAGCTTTTCAACTAGTCCCACACATGCTCGAGAGGGGACACGTCCGAGGAGCGGGCAGCCCATGAAAGTGTCTGGACATGACTTAGGCAGTCCTGGGCTACCCGAGCCGTTTGCGAGCAGGCAATATCCTGCTGGTATAGCGCACCTGGAATCCTGACCAGGAATGGAAGCACATGGGGTAATAGGATCTTATCCACATACCACTGGCCTGTCAATGATCCACGTGCTTCTACTAGAGTTGATTGGCTATCGTAGGCAATGGCTCCCCAGACCATAATTCTTGCAGTGGGGGAGGTGTGGCACTCGATAGTGAGATCGGGATTGCACCGTTGACCCGGGGACCTCCACACCCAGACACAATCATCTGTCCTTGTGGTGGTCCACGTCGCTCTGGCCTGGCACTACTACAAGCGGAGCTGGCGATATACCGGTGTTAATGGCAGCACATGTAAGGGGCTCTGGGATCACAGATTCGCTTATGCGAGGCGTGGGGAAATGTTTCGTGGGCACATAAAACCCGCTGCATCTGCCTGTATAATGGACCACGTCCCCTTGGGATCCATTCTTGCATGGCGCACGAAAAAGCTGTTCAAATGGAGACAAGGAAGTTGAACAGCTTTTTCTTTATGCTGTTATGTATCAAAATACTGCTTAGCTAATATATGAGAATAAGAAAAGGAGGGGTATGCACATGTGTTTGTATGTATTGTTTTAAAATGCTGTTTTTGCATTTCTCTGTTTGCATTAAATGTTCTTAAGTCTTGCTGTGTGAAAATATATTTTCCCTTTTTCTTCCTTTGCAGTTTTGTGGCACCAAATTAAGTAGTACCCAAGAATTGTGGAGTCACCTTACAACACATGATATAGTGCACGAGTGCAAAATATGCCATAGGCGTTTCTTGCAAGTCGAACAGCTAACTTCTCACCTTGAAACACATGAGTAAGTGAATAGTGCTTTCAAAGTTTTGCTGTTCAGTCAATGGTTTGTGTGTCTCAGTAAATTTCAAAGACCACACAGATTCAGTTTTGATTGTAATGTGAAATAGTTTTGTTTCGATAAATAAAAAGCTCATTAACTTCTTATGCCCATTATGAGTCATCAGTAAGATATGCAACTTAAGAATTCTGTGCTCTTGCCGTAATGAATGCTTTTGGTGTATAAATGTAAAATTAAGGGCATTTTCTGACATATTGTTTGACAGAGGACGAGTGATCTTATATGAATTTACCTCCATAGGCAGCTGTTCCACGAATGTGGAAGCTGACACTACAAAGCAAAACCCTTAGGTGAAAAGACCAATTGGAACTGTCAGCTGTGGGCTGATCCCCCACATTGATTGTCTTTTATGATTAAAAAGACACGAAGAATTGAATTTAAAGGACTATTGAAGGGTATAGTGCACTTCCACAGGTGAGTGAGGATGGATGGATGGATAGATTGATAGATAGATAGATAACCACGGAATCAACCTGGGACAGTTAGACAGCATGTGAGAAAGAGATCTCAACTGAATTAGTGTAAGGTTGATGTATGGAATACTATAGGATTAAATGGAAAGATGAATGAGGTGATTTAAAAAGTGAATAAGTATAGATTGGATGTGCTGTGTGTAAGAGAAAGTAGAATGGGATGGTGAATGTGTGGTCTAGAGTGTTGGATAGTGTGAGAGGATAGGCTGGTGTAGGTGTGATTTTAAGTGAAAAGATGAGCAAATTGATTCACAAATAGCTACATAAGTGAGAGAATTCTTTGGGTTTGTTTGAAAGTGAAACTGGTGTGATTTTAAGTGAAAAGATGAGCAAATTGATTCACCATAGCTGCATAAGTGAGAGAATTCTTTGGGTTTGTTTGAAAGTGAAACTTCAGAGAATAGTAATTGTTGTAGTGTATGCTTCTTGTGACTCGGAATCTTCTGATAGTAAGGAAGATTTCTGGAATGAGCTGAAAGCTGTTTTAAACCAGTTTGGTGTTAAATGAAAAAGTTAACTTATAATAGCCGGGGATTTCAGTGCTAGAGTAGGTGTTCAGAATGAAATTTCTGATAAAGTTCTGGGTAAGTTTAATGATCCTGGTGCGAATGATAATGGTGAAAGATTAATTGAACTCTTCATTGAAAAGGAATAGTGTGTATCTATTACTTTTTCAACCACTAGTATATCTGCATATGCACTTGGTAAAATCATACTCTGGGACAAAAGATTGTAATAGATTTTGTTATTTACAATCAACATCTGAAACACTTATAGTTGTTTGACACTCATGTAGTGAGGGGTGCAGGTGTCGGTTCTGATCATTACCTGTTAGTGTCATGAGTGACACTGAATGTTGGTTGGAAGAGGAGGAATGGAATATGCCTATGATAGAAAGAATAAAGGTTGAAAGGCTCACTGAAGAAAATTAGCATTATTCTGCTTTACTCACTAAACAACTGAATTAGTTGAATTTAGCTGGTGCTAAATGTAGATAAAGCTATTTCTATTATCTACATTTAGCACCAGCTAAATGTATAACACTTCTTACTTCTTTCACTGGCCCTGTGTATGTGGTTAGTCTCGTGCCTCGCAGAAACTAACTGGTCACCATTTGACTTTGCAGAAGGGGAATCAGAGCTTGTCTCAGGGTTTAACGTAGAATATATAGGTGGATGATTCGCTTTAATCTTTCTAGTCGAATATTTAAGTATAATTACATTAAGAATTATTACGGTAGTGCTTCACTGGAGTCCTCTCAACAACCCCCTCTTCCTGGATTCTAATGTATTTATTATCAGCTTCTTTTCTATGAATCCGAGGAACTCTCCCCCGATTTCGATTTGCTTAATTAAAAAATCTTTCTTCCCCTAATAATCACCTTCTTTCTCTTCTCATTTTCCTCTGCTAATATATGATCCTAAACTTGCAAAGTTTTCATTTTACTTAAACTAATTAACCCAGCTCCAAAGGATTTTCTTTATGGCCTGCTTTCAAAACAAGATATTTGAAGCTACCTTAGTAAGCTATCTTGCACCCTACCCACCCCCCAAAATATAAAATATAAAAAGAAATATATAAATCTAAACCATCCTCCTAAATCTCTAAAAGGAAGCTCCACCTCCCGAGCTCAGACTCATGTTAAAATTATTCAGTTTCCCACGATCAGCCAAAATACCCCCCGTCCTAAAAAATAAAATCCCATTCTTCTTCCTCGTTGATTTATTACAAATGGGAGAGTGTATAAAACTATCGCAGAAGAAAGTAGCGCGGCCACCCCTCCCATTTTTCTCGAAACAGACTGTAAAATAGTGTAAGCAAATAAAAAAATATCATTCAGGCTGAATATGGGTAGGGGTTACTAGGGGATTAGAAGGGATAAAATTTTCACAATCTATAAATATATAGGGGTAAATTAAACAGATGTAAATTAATATTAGCAATATCCCCCCCCTCCCGACCCAACAAATCTTTTACAGTAAACAAGGGATGAAACATTTTTTTATCTGTATCCCTTCACAATCCCAACGAATTTCTTGACCCTGTTTCATGAAGGTACACTAAATGAACGAACACTAACACCATCACAATAAAAAGGAAGAATAAAATGAAAAGCAAAAAACCGGGTCAAAGTGGGTCTCCCTACAGCAAATCCCCCTCACCCATTCCACTATTATCTTACCTATATATGGCACTGCTGACAATAAATTAGCAATGACTGTCACAGCTCAAAAAGATATCTGTCCTCATGTTAAAACATACCCTAAAAAAGCAGTGGCTATACACAACAAAAAAATAGTCACACTTAATCTTCCTACTACCACCATTACTGACACAACCCACCATAACTCAAACTTTCGTTAGGGGTTATTCTAACTATATAAGAAAAAACCACTATAAACCGCTTAAAATTACTAATATTAGTAAATATCCATATCATATTCTCATCAAATGGATATAAATAAGAAATATAAACCCTAAAGTAATAAACACTATTAACATTATATAACCATTCTTATTGGTTGAGATGCTCCTAAAACTCCTAGACAAAAAAATAATAATAATAATAATAAAACACCATTGTCAATCTTCTTAATAGTTTAATAAACACCCGCTTTGGATGCAGGAGTTCCTCTAATTTTTATTAAATTTATAATTATCAGCTTTATTAGTATAATATGATGACGGACTAACATTATTATAATACTAATTAGTCTAGAGCTATTTCTATATTCTCATTTTCTTTCCTGTTTTCTCCATTTTATGTTCTCTTCTTTGTTTTTCCGAGTTGGTTAGCTAGACCTACCTGCACGTTTGCCGTGTGCGGTGACCCGCAAGGTGGAAAAGGAGATGCTGGTGGCGGATTTTCTGGGGGCCAGGGTGTTGTTGTCGCCAGTTGCCAACACTCCTCTTTGCCCTGTGCTTCATCCTAAACGGGTGGCTAGGAACTAACCCACTCCTAGTCAATGAGGTCTGTGTCCGACTGGAGTCCAGATGTCTAACGGCTTGTCGTTTCGTATGACAGGGTGAGTCGAGATAGGATGGGCATGCCAAAGAGGTGTTTCCCAGGCACGGGAAAGTCTGAGTGCGCGCTGAGCGCATGTCTGTCCTATCAACTTGTTATCCCTAGAGCCGTGTCCTGAGTCCACTTGGGCTAGCAGACCTCAGGCTCTCCTTCGTCGGGCTCGGTTGTGGGTGGGGAAGTCGGCGGACGAATTCTTGATTTCCCTTCATTGATGAAAATAAAGTTTTCCAGGAACCTAAAATCAAAAGAGGTATTGAGGAAGGCTCAGCTCCTTCCACCAAAAGGCATGTCCCTGATTCTTCAAATGCTAGTTTCTTTTTTGTGCACTCATTGGACCGATCAAAGCCTTTGAGTGCCAAAAGTCCATTTTGGATCAACAAAGCATTTGAATTCATTGCAAGCTCTCCTAAGGGCGTATAGAAACTCCAGCCTGGGGATCTTCTTGTAGAGATGTCCATTACAGCCTACAGTTCCACACTCCTTAACACTACCATGATGCTTGAGACTCCGGTCAAAATAACACCACATGGCTACCTAAATGCATCTTGAGGTGTTGTCTCATCTCAGGACCTCATTGAGTGTACCGAGGAAGAACTTATTGAAGAACTGAGGTCAACACATTACAGGTGTGCAGCGTATTCTTTTCAGGCGGAATGGGCAATCTGTCCCATCCCGCAACATCATTTTTAACTTTTGTCAGCCCTTCCCTGCCTACGTCCATCAGTACAGGGTATCTTCGCCTTGAGGTACGACCGTACATCCCTAACCCTTTGAGATGTTTTAGGTGTTGGTCGTACGGCCATTCTCATCAGTCTTGCAGAAGCACTCCTAGGTGTGGACGCTGTGGTGCCACAGACCATCATTTACCAGAATGTGTGGCTGAGGCAGCGTTTTGTGTGAATTGCAAGGGTTCACACTCCGCATCAGCCAAAGATTGTCCTAAGTGGATGGAAGAGAAAGAAATTCAAAGACTGAAAACAGTGTAGAATATTTTCTGTCCTGAGGCCAGAAGGAAGGTGGTTCCTATTTCATCTACTCGGCGATCATATGCATCAGTGGTGGTTGCCAAATCTACAGTTACCATTCAAACCGACAGTCAGATCTCTCCTAAATGTCTCTACAAGCTGGACGATATCATTGCAGCTGGGCTGGAGGCACTCCAGTCTCGAGCAAGGGGTCTGAAAGCGGCACCCACCACTTCGCCGAAGCATACTCATCCCACCACCAGCAAGGGAACTCAGGCCACTTCTTCTGGCAAGAACACCACAACCTAGGAAAAGAAGAGCGTTTCTTCTCCAAAATCTCAGCGACCTCCTCCACACCAAGCGCATCTCGTAAAGACACTCGGGACAAAGCAGGCTCCCATCTTGGCCAGTGGTCACACGCCCCCAAATCTGGGGGACCACTTGTCAGAGGAGATGGACGCTGACCTCGTTTGAGGAGTCAGTACAGTTCATTTTATTTCTATTTTTATCTCTCTTCTAACCGTGGCTTCAATCCTTCAGTGGAACTGCCGAGGTTTTCGAACGAGTTTTGATGACGTGAAGCATCTGCTTCCGTTTTACTCTCTGGTTGTGCCTTTGTCTACAGGAGACAAAACCTAAACCATCAGACCTGCTTTCAGTTCGAGGCTACAGTGCATTTCAGACAGATAATGTATCAGGATATATAGCCTGTGGGGGGTCTCTATTCTTGTCCCTCACAGGGTTCCAGTCTCTTCCGTTGCGGTGTCCACAACTGTGCTAGCCGTGGCGGTTCTTATTTCTGTGACTGTGCTTCTTACTGTCTGCAGTGTCTATCTGCCGCCAGATGGAGATGTGAGCGTCTGTTCTGGAGAGCTTGGTTCATCAGCTGCCTTCACCCTTTCTTCTACTGGGTGACTTCAATGCCCATTATCCTTTGTGGGGTAGTGTTAGCATCAGAGGTCGTCGCATAGTCTTCTGTCCTCGGCCTCTTTGTGCCTTTTTAACACCGGTGCTGACACGTACTTCCATGAGCCGACAAGATCCTTCAGTGCGATCAATTTGACCTTGGGATCATTATTGATGATTGGTCGTAGACGGTGTGTAACGACCTCCATGGGAGCGACCATTTTCCAATTGTGCTCTCTCTTATAAATTATGGCATGCGAACATGCCATCTTCTGCCTCCCGCCCTCCTCGATGGAGGATGGAGCGTGCCAGATGGGAGGTCTTCACATCGTCCTCAGTGATATCTTCTACCATGGTGACCCAAGTGTCAATCGACGCAGCTGTTCTCGATGTCACGAATTGCATTATTCAGGCAGCTGATCTTTCTATACCAAAAACATCTACGAAGCTCCGCAGAAGTCTGAGGCCTTGGTGGACCCCTGAATGCTCAGCGGCTAGGGGAGCTCAACATAAGGCCTGGTCTACGTTTCGGCGTTTTCCAACTGATGCCAATCTCATTGCATTTAAACGAAAAAAAATCCTATGCTTGGTTGGTGCGTCGACGTAGAAAGAGGGAGTCTTGGATCCAGTATGTTTTATCTCTCACTTCACGTGCCTGTTCGAAAAGTGTGTGGGACATGATTCGAAGATCCGGAGTAACTACAGTCCTCACCAGATTTCTATTCTTGAGAGTAACGGCTGCACATATGCTGAAGTTGGGGGGATTGCGGATTGTCTAGGGGGAGGCGTTTGTCTCCGCGTCGAGTGATCTGGTGTATCCTTCTTTTCAAAAAATTAAATCAACTGTGGAACAACAGAGAACCTCCTTTCCGTCTTTTCACGACACTGGATATAACTTCCCTTTCAGCATGGTTGAACTCAGGGTGGCTCTGCATCAGTCCGGCGCTTCATCTGTCTGTCCCGATGGCATCCACTGTGACATGCTCCGTCATCTCTCGAGAATCTTTTAATCCTGTACAATCGCATTTGGTTGGAGCACAGTTTCCCTGGAATCTTGGCGAAAACCTTTTGTTCTGCCTTTTCCCAAGCCTGGCAAAGATCCTAAGTCTCCCTCTAGTTATCGTCCAATTGCTCTCACTAGCTGCCTGTGTAAAGTTCTCGAGCACATGGTTAATTCCCAGTTAATTCATTTTTTAGAACAAAATCACGTACTTTCACCATCCCAAAGCGACTTTCGCTGTCATCGATCATCTCGTGCACCTTGAGACATCTGTGCGCGAGGTGTTCATGTGTAGGCAGCACCTGGTTTCTGTTTTTTTGACATCTAGAAAGCCTATGATCGTGCCTGGCGGCATGGGGTTAACCATGACTTCCACGCATGTGAATTACGAGGAAATCTTCCAACATTCATTGGTAATTTTCTTCACAATTGGGTGTTTCAGGTGTGCCTGGGTACGACGCTCTCTTGCAGTCTGCGATTAATCGGATTGTTAATGCGGAGCACAGCAATGGTTTCGTTCTTTCACCCGACAAGACAGCATGTGTCCATTTCTGCCGGAGTCTTTGCCTCCATCCAGACCCAGAGCTTCATTTGGAACGAACAGCCATACCAGTTTTGCCGAAGACCAAGTTCCTTGGACTGACCGTTGACTGTGCACTTACTTCTTGTGCGCATCTGCGGCTGCTCAAGATTTCCTGTCTATTCTTAAGATCCTTTCCAGCATCTCATGGGATGCAGACAGGATGTCTTTGTTTAGCATTTACCGTTCATTTATGCGGTCAAAACTGGATTATCATTGTATCGTGTATGGCTCTGCGCTTCTTTCCGTTCTCCTGCCTTTGGAGTTCACTATCAAGTCCTGAGTCTTTGTACGGGAGCATTTCGAACATCTCCGATTCTCAGCCTTTATGCTGACGTGAACGAACCATCGCTTGAATTATGCCGTCTGCAACTGTCTGTTCAATTTTACTTGAAACTTCGATCTATTCCAGACCATTCTTTGTACGGTGCAGTTTTCCATCCCCAGCATGATCGTTTATTTGAGAACCGGCCCTCATGCATCCCGACCTTCGGTCTTTGTATGGCAGCTGTGGCTCGTGATGTAGGGCTCGACTTGTCACTTGTTGGAGAAACCAGGGTCGTTGGGGACCACCCACCTTGGCATCCTTTTGAGGTTGTCACTGATCTCAACTTAACTTCTTTTGATAAGTCCTCAACCCCTGCTTCCATGTACCAGCAGCTCTTCACTGAGCACCGTTCCCTCAATTCTGAATGCACTCCAATTTTCACTGATGGCTCCAAGATGCATGGAGTTGTTGGATCCTCTGCTGTTTGTGCAGATGTCTCTGTAGTGCGGATCCCAGCTGAGGCCACAGTGTTTTCGGCGGAGATGCATGCTGTGTACCTTGCCCTTCTCCATGTTCAGTCAAGTTCTCATGATCGTGATATGGTCTCTACAGATTTCTTAAGTGTCTTGCAGTCTTTGTCATCTACGGATTGCCGTGACCATGCTTTTCTCTTGGATGTGAGATGGTTGCTCCGTCGTTTGCTCGAGGCCAGTTTTCAGGTTCAGTTTTGCTGGATTCCTGGGCATGTTGGAATCTCGGGTAATGAGTGTGCTGATGCGGCTGCTAGATCTGCTTCCTCTTTGGTCGTCACACCCTTGCCACTGTTTCACCGGGATTTCTGCTTTCTTCTTAACGAGCATATCAAGCGAACGTGGCAGGGTCTGTGGGACCAGGAGGTGGAAAATAAACTGCATCGTATTAAACCTATTCTTGGAATCTGGAAATGCTCATATCGTCGGAAACTTAGGGAGGAAGTGGTGCTTGCGCGTCTCCGCATCAGGCATTGTCGTTTCACTCACCGCTTTTTGCTGTGTGGCGACACTGCGCCGATGTGCGAGACGTACAATTGCTGACTCACTGTCACTCGTCTTTTGTGTAGTTGTGTTTGTTTTCGTGATGTGCGTTTTCATTTCTTTCATTCTCATTTGTTGACCAAGGACGCTGCAGCGGCTACCGGATGACCACTGCGATACTGTTGCTGTTTTTTTCATTTTTAAAACAAATTCTTTTTTATAAACATATCTAGATTTTAGCCCTTCCATCATTCTCATTTTTTTCACTTTTACTGAATCGGCCAGATTTTAATCATTATACCATGTTTTTAATACCAACCAACCAACCTTTCCCTTCCCTGGAACCGGTGGCCCTAAATTAAGGACAGGCGACTGCTTATATCCCAATGGGTTACAGTAGTCGTTAAAATCTCCAATCAGTCAAGGGGGGGGGAGAGTCATGTTAGAGGGTTGTGAAAAAGAAGTGGATGTATTTTAAAACCCTTGTCACTACTTGTGAAGATGTGTGTGGTGTGGTACTGTATTGGTGGGTAACCTTAATGGCAATGCCTGGTGGAACAGTGAGGTTAAAGGAGTACAGAAAAAGAAGGTAGCATATTTGGGATGTTGCGAGGTATGAGGATGAATATCACTTTAAGAAGTGTGAGGCAAAGAAGGTGGTTCGCCAGAGTAAGGTAAAAGGAAAGAAAAGGTAAAAAGGCAGGAATTGGCTTTTTGGAAAGATAGAAAAACATTCAAGTACATAAGCTGTGGGGAAAGGGGGAAATTAAAAAAAAAAAAGTTGAGAGAACAATAGGATTAAAGAAATGGCATGAGAGCCCATGAGTTAACATTTTCACTGCCGCGCGGCGTCATGCAATACTTGGCCCCGGTGCCGCCGCCGAACGACGTCGTAATAATGATTTAATATTTTGCTTCCTAAAACCTTCGGCACTTGAGGAGAGCTATCTATTTTGTTACTGGCACTGAAAATGAGTCTCCAGCTGTCTAAACATGACCGCGGTTTTGGGATAGCGTATTTTTTTTCTCACATGGTTTAGGGAAGGGAAAGTAAGTTGACTTCCCATAGACTTAACACAGCGCGCACTTTTCACTGCAGTGTTTATTTTCCTTTAAATGTCACTGGTTTTGCGGTAAAGGGAATTATCAATAAATAAATGCTTGAGTGGCAATAAAAAGCATTTGCTACTTAGTTTATATGTCACAGGGAGGCTTATTGAAGAGGCTAAAGGGATTTCAAAGAGACCAGTATTCACTTCAATACTTAGTTTTGCGGAAACAGTGGATATATTCGAACACGCTATCGCCGGTCCTTCTCAACCAAAAGTTCCTAGGCGGGCACATTCTTCCGTGAAAATAGGAGATGATGACGATAATCTGTCACCAAGTACAGAAACGTATTGGTGTACCAGGACTGAAAATTAATGTGATAGGTACTGAGCCAATCGATTTTTTAATCCTTTAGCAAATGAGGAATTTTACAATCTATTAGTTAGGGAAAGTAATGCATATGTTGTAGAAGTGTTTATCTCAGGAGTAACTGAAGGTTCACGAATAAATGAATGGAAGGATGTGTCAGTAGATGAGATAAAAGTTTTTCTGGGCCTTCTGTTTCATATAGACATTGTACAAATGCCCCATCTCCAAGATTACTGGAAAACAGATCCATTATTCAAAATGGACTGTTTTTCTTCAAATATGAGCAGGAATAGTTTCCTTGTGATCATGCGGTGCCTTCATTTTGCCGAAAATCCTCACCCTGGCGAAGCGATTACAATTACCAACCGCCCTGCAAAAATAATGCCTTTTACTGGATTTATTTAATGATACCATTGTAACAGGGGGGTACAATGACCCAGCACTAAACCTAAAGTATATTGTGCATCCAATGATACCACAGCGAGCATATACTACCCAGGAAAAGAACTTACGATTAATAAATCAATGGTTTTATGGAGAGGTCATTTGGTTTTCAAACAGTACATGAAAGGAAAATGTCATAAATATGGGGTGAAACTTTATATGCTAACGGAACCAAATGGTATGATTCTAAAAGCTTTGGTTTACACACGGCAACTGGACATCGGGGGGGGGGGGGATCATGCTGATGCTAATGTAGTTTTAAAATTGATTGAATTGAAGCTAAATGTTGGTCATGCTATTTATATGGATAGTTTTTATAATACACTGGCGGAAAGTGAAAAAAGAACACCAAGAAGGAATTGGCGGACAATCATGAAATTTACATATGTTAATGAGGTCGAGTTTACGTAGGTGTGATGTTAATTTCGGGACCAACTGGTGAGCGCTTATGCCACAGCACGGCATAACATGCAAATTATCATCGGTGGTATTTCGGTGAAGTGAATGTAATCAGTCGTCGGCGTACGGATACGTGCGAAGACCCATGAAGAAGCTGCAATGCCTGGACATGGAAGACGTGTACGATTTCAGCAGTAATCGGACTTTGGGCGAGGTCGTCTAGTCGGACTCTGCAAGGCTGGGTGGTCATATTGCAGAGCGAATTGGACGGGAAGTATCGGTGGTGGTACGACGGTGGCGTAGATGGTCCGAGGAACATTCCCACGCGAGAAGACGTGAAACCGGGTGTCACAGACGGACTGATGAGCGGACCGATCGACTCCTAAGAAGAGCGGCGTTGTCAAGCGGAACATCCACTGCGACACAAATCCGAGCTGCCGTTGCACCTGAGGTGACTGTGCGAACAATCCGCAACCGTCTACTGGATGCAGGACTATGTGCACGTGTGCCTCTGGCATGTGTACCTCTGACTCTAGCCCACCGTCAGGAACGGCTGCAGTGGTGTCGCCAACGTCTGTACTGGAGAACGCAATGGCGATCGGTCGTGTTCAGCGATGAAAGCAGATTCTGCTTGGGAGCCTCCGATGGCCGTATGCGTGTTCCCAGACGCACAGGGGAGAGTCTCCACCCTTCTTGCGTCCGCCAGCAACACACAGGGCCTACACCTGGTCTCCTGGTGTGGGAAGCGATCAGCTATCACTCCCGTACACAACTAGTGTTTGTACCGGGTACGTTAAACAGCACCTCCTACATCATCATCATTCAGCCCGTTGTTGTACCATTTGTAATGTCGGTCCATCGTGGTGTTTTCCAGCAAGTAATGCACACACGGCACGTGCAACGCAACATGCACTTCAGGGTGTGAGACAACTTCCATGGCCTGCACGTTCACCGGATTTGTCCCCCATTGAGCACGTGTGGGATTTTATAGGACAACGACTTATCCGGTCTCCACGGCCAGCCACGACCATCCCCGATTTACGCGTCCAGGTTGAGGATGCTTGGAACTCAATACCTCAAACTTACATCCAACATCTGTACGACAGACTCCATGCCAGAATTGCACAGTGTGACGCAGTTCATGGCGGTTCAACCTCGTACTAACCATGTTACATGGAAATGTTATTTTTCAGTTTACCAGCAAATACAGCTGTATTTTGCCATAATGTTTTGATCACGTTATCCTCTGTATTCCGTTATTATGCTGTATAAATTTCGTTGGTATCAGACGTCTCCTTCTTGGTGTTCTATTTTCACTTTCCGCCAGTGTAGTTACAATCTTGCATTGCAGTTGTTGAACAATGACACTTATTGCACTGGAACTCTCTGTCCAGACCAACAAGATCTTCTTAAGGATGTCACGGAAGCTAAACTTCTGAAGGGGAACGGAAATGCCAATATTCTGATGCTGTTGCAGTGTGCAAATGGAAAGATAAAAGGGATGTTCTCTTCATCACCACGGAGTTTGAGGACGATTTAGTTCAAACTGTAAATAAAAGGGGACAGATAAAAGAAAAACCAAAGGCTATTATCAACTATAATAAATTTATGTCAGAGGTAGATCGTCAAGATCAAATGCTAGGGTACTATCCTTGTGAAAGGAAAACCATAAGATGGTACAAGAAGCTAGGAATACATATATTTCATATGATGATAATCACTTCCCACAACTTGTATAATAAATTCACAGGGAAAAAGATAAGCCTCTATGATTTTAGGCTATCCATTGTACGTCAACATTTGAATCGAGAGCCATCAACTTCCCGAGCGAAGATATCTAAATCATTAAAAGTATGTGGCCATATTCCAGTATAAAAAAAAAAGACATTTTTTGAGGAGCAGATGTTGCAAAAAGTGCTCTGCCAAAGGGATTTGCAGGGACACTCTCTATTACTGCACCCAGTGCCCAGAAAATCCTGCACTGTGCTTTCAGCCATGCTTCAAATTATATCATCGCAGATAAGGGATAAATATTTTGTCTTCCTATTTTGCTAAAAAAAAAAAAAAAAAAAAAAAAAGTATGTTCCAAGTCATACTGCATGTTAGTGTGTGTGTGGGATTTTTTACCCTACCCAAATCAAAATGTATGAATTTTGTATTTATCCAGTTATGCATCAGGGCACTATTTATAGAATCCTTTGGCATTTGTAAGCATTATTTCTCTTGTTTTATATGCAACAATGTTCGAAATATGTATCCAGTACATGTCTACTTCAGTATTGGAATAATATTTAATTGCTGGCATAATTATAATTACGAATATCAGTTATGGATAAATTTTCTCGTTTTTAGAATGCTAAGTCATGCAAAGCTATGAGATACAAGCACACGGCTGGTTGTTTCAAACGCATAAAAAGCTTAATCGTGACACCTTGTGGCGTCGTGGGAGATTTACACGGGCTTCATACTAGTTTCATGTTAAGTGAAAGATGGGGTGAATACTTCTGCGAATTATTAAAACATGAAAACAAATGTGATTCTGTGGCAGAAGCAGATGATGTTCAGGCATGAAAGACTTACGCGGAAATCCGCTTTTTCTGTTCCGTTTTTGGTGTTATCGATATTATTCCAAAAGTGCAATAAAATTTTCTGGGGGGGGGGGGGGGGCTCCCTCTTGCAAAAAGCAAAATCGTAATGACTTCAAAAGACGGGATGGTTACGGCTGGGAAGGACATCACCTCTTTCAGGTATGAAAATTCTGCGCCAAAGTGTGCCAAAACAAAAGTCTTGCTACAAAAGGCAGATTTTGCGCCAGAACCTCTGTGCCCCATCGTCATCATCGGCACTTCGGTACAGTAAATTCTCCGTGCGCACTCTTCCACTTGACGCTAAATAAGTCCATGTGGTGGGAAGAATGATTCAGCAACTCCAAGTACTAGAAATTTTACGTAGTTACTATGGAAATCGACGGAAAACATCGAGTATGCTATGGAAATCGTCAGTCCGCTATGAACGATGGAAAACGTCAAGTATGCAATGGAAATCGAAAATCTCAGTGAAATAACGTTATTAAACATCTGTGTAAAGTTTATTTTCATGTTTTCAATATTCTAACACTTGTTAAATGTTTTCGGGAATGTTTCTTGGGTGTTGAGAATGTCATGTCGTTTCCCGTTGTCTCATATTATATTTTTTCGACCAAGCCCCCTACGTTTCTCTCTCTGTCTCTCTCTGCCAGATTATATTTCTATTTTTGATGTTTTCTTGTCATATTCCTCATATGTAATATCTTCGGTAATAGTGAAAAGGAGTGCCTTCGGTTCTTTTTTTTTTTTTTTAAGAATTTTTTCTAATGAATTGCATGTTACCCTATTTCTAATACATACTTCTTCAAAACTAATCAATAGAGAGCAATGGTTTTTGCCTCTTTCCCGTTTATTAAACAAAATTCAATTTCTAGATTGGTATTATATCCGTCCGTGGTGGAATCCGCACAGTTTCTGTGACCTGTAAAATTGTTCTACGGCAGAGTGAGCCATGCAGTATCGATTTTTCATTTTCCATAAAATTCGTGTTTTTCCATTTCTTAGTTACTTTTTACTCATACATGATATTATTTCGTGGATTCGCGGAATTCCGCTTTTTCGGTCATCATTTGGGTCATTCTCGAGATCGATGCAAAACTGAAAAGAAGCTGTTTTTGGGTGGAAAGTTCCGTCGAGACGGTATTTCATCTTTCAAAACCTTCGAAAATGGAAGTTAAACGAAGTGGACATTTCCCCCCATAATCTTAATTTATTTTTCTCGCGATGTTTCTTCTGACCAGTATTGTTATTACATTTCATTTTAATGCATAAATATTTGTATTTTAGCTTAAAACACTGAGGGAAAATGCCCGAAAATGGAAGTCGGATGGAGCGAAGATTTCCCCAGCAATTGTAATTCCCCGCTCGCATGACCTTCCCTCTACCCTGTGTTGTTAAATGTCAGTGATTTTATACTTCAAATGCAGTGATGTGTACCAGTTTAATATTTACATAAAATGAATTTCATCGAATCCCAAAACAAGCACTTTTTAAGTTAAACAAATTCGGTGCCCTCTCAAAAATAATGAAGGCATTTATTGAGTTGTTTTCCTGGCTCTCAAGTGGAAAATTCCTTTAACATGATGGGGGATGTACTTGATAAAGAATCCAGCAACATGAAAATTAAAACATTTTTATCTGTTCAAACCATAAAATATAAGCTACTGAATCAGGATAAGTCAGCCTTGGAATTTTTTAAGAAAAACAATTATTTGCATGACCCTGTAAATATAGATGTATGCCAAAATATGAAATCATCATATTCAGAATATAGGAAAAAATTACAAGATAAGGAAGAAGAAATGAAATGAGCTAAATATCTCTAATAACTGATGCAGCAAATTAAAATCAAATGAATTGGTTCAAGAGAAAGAAAACTCTAGCCGGCTAATTCTTAAAAGAAGGTTAGAACAAATTGTTAGACAGAAACAACTTAAGAAAATGAAATTTCATTAGTTGTGAATGACTTTTATTATTTATCTACAAAATGTCTAATATTTTCTCAAGCATTTATCATATTTCTTCATTAATAATTTTGTGTTAAATCAAGAATGAACATTTATTCTTCATTAAACTTTTATTACTTATCAACAAACATGTCTGAAGTTTTTCAAACCTTCAAGATTTCATTTCCATACAACATTGTTATCTTATAAAGACATGTGATTAATTTCCACATTTGATTAAAGACATTGTTCTGTACTAAGGTGAGTGATTTTCTATGCATATTACCTCATCAGCAATTTTCCCCCTTACATTGTATTGTACTATATATTTAATTTTTTTGAAACAAAATATGTACATTAAATCTATTTAGTTTGCAGGCATGTGACCAATACCTAAATGTCATGGTTGTGTATACATTAGAATTAGAGAGTAAAATGCAAGATTCAACGCGACTCCCCCCCCTCGCGTGTTGGGACTCTGTAATTGACTGGCTGGTTAACTGAAATTTGCCAGTTGTACTGGAGGAGGATTGGAGAGATGCTATCATTGTTCCATTGAATCAGGGGGAAATAGTTCAGACCAGACTGAATGCAAAACTACTGTGGTTTGGGCTTGCTGAGTGTGTGTTAGGGAAAGTGTTTGGAAAAGTCATTGTTGATGAGATATGATGTCTTAAATTGGAGAAATTGTGGGATGTACACAGTAGTTTTTGATTTTTGATTCTAAGTTTCTGATTAGCTGCAGTGGACAACATTTTTAACATTCTGCATTCTGTATTAAGTTTGCCCAAGCATGTAGTAAGTTGTTTGTTGTAGGTTACAGGTTGAACAGACCTATGGTATCACTATATTTTAAGTAGAAGCATTTGGATGTAAATGTCCTGGAATAAAAAAAAATCCTTAAGTCCTGGAATTCAGTGATTAAAAAAGTGTATGAACCATGCATGCTAGGAGGTTTGGCCATTTTGAAAGAATGAGTGATAAGATGCTTACTAAGAGAATTTTTTCAGCACATGTAGCTAGAAAGAAAAGTGGAGGAAGGCTGAGGAAATCATGGGAGAACCAGATTCAAGAGTTTCTGCATGAGAAAATGATTGAGAGTATGATGTACAAAAGGTCTTGTGTGTGAGTCATTTGATGCGTGTTAGTGCAGCTTGTGTTGTGTGCCAAGATCACTGTATATAGAGACGTTTGATACATCAACAGTAAATAAAATCTAGTTCCATCAACTTTATTAACTTTTATCTAGCATGTGATCCTTCTTTGAAGAGCTAACCTCTGAATCTCAGAGCAGCTTTATGATATACATTCATGTTTTACAGATATGTGTACTTCAACCAGCTGATATAACCCACACAGGTGTTTATAGGATGTAGCACATTTGTCAGAAACTGAGTATGGAGTTGCTGGAAAGGGAAACCACCAGAGGCAAATATTCGGGGTGGGCTAGGTGTGCTGTGCACACCCACACAGAGTCACAATTCATTTAACCTATACAAACAATATTACATTTTCAGATCTATTTCTAATAAAACTCACCCGAGTTTGTCCTAAGGCTTCAAATGGTGGTTAAAATTAATTCCTGCATGCAATGTTTCCATCAAGACGAGAAGGGTCATTCAGCAATCACATCACATTTGTGCTAAGATCATCGGGTGTGCAGTTTCTCGACAAGGCATCCGACATGGTCAAGCAACTGTGGTACAAGCACTCCCTAGATATACACTGCACGTCACATTTTTATTTCCCTGTGGTTTAAAACTTCATATTTGATTGATCTCTCAGGGTGTGCTAACCAAATAGTGTACTGCTTGCAAATCCCATCGCGCAACATAATTCAACATTGTGATATGAGTTGCTGTTATATTATGTTTTGGGAAAACAAAAATTCACCAAAGTTTGTCCTAAGATTTCGCATGGTGGCTAAAATTAATTCCCTTATACAATGTTTTCGTAAAGTTGAGAAAGTGTGTTTGCTTGTTGAGTAAACAAAACATAGTAAGTAATATTCGCATCCGTAGGTGTTCTGTTTGGCCAATGGATACCCGAGCATGTAAAGCAACTGTGATACAAAGCTCTCCAGATGGCTCTTAAGGTCACATTCACGTTTTTATCTCTCTGTGGTTTCAACGCAGGCTAAAAACTTCCCAGAATGTACGCGCCTAAAAAAAGCACTACTGGTCATATAATACGTTTGCGTTTGGAATCGCGTGGAGTCATAAACATAATTCAATGTTCTGCCAGGAATTGCAGTTTGTTTTTTCGTCGCAGTGCGAATCGATGTGTTTATGAGCACAGATTGAAAAACATAATTTGTATTTTTGTTATCCATATTAGATGGATAACAAAAATTCAGTCTTTTATTAAACAACCGCGAAATGAAAAAAAAGTGCTTCCGTATGTTCAAAATTAATGCGTGAATTTTTCAGCTCGGGTTACATAATAAAAATGTTTCGCATTGGTATGCCCGTAACAGCACACACCCAATGTTAAATAGGCATGTGACGCCACTGGAAAGCACCCTCTTGTATTACAACCTTATGTAGAGCTGAAACCTGCATTTCTTCTGAAGTACAACCTTATGTAGAGCTGAAACCTGCATTTGTTCTGAAGTAGTCTTTGAACGAACGATGAATATCTTTTATTGGCCTTATTGCAAAGTGTCTTGCTGACGTGGTAGAGCAGCTTTTCATTGAAGAAATGTGTAACATATTGTATTACAGAAGCTTATTTTTGGCATGGCATATTAGGGTTATCAACTTCTATAGTTTTACATGAGAACAAAGGAGTGATACCACTGGTTTTCTTCTTTTAACATATGTAACATGTTAGATGTTGCACTCTGTGCATGTTATCTTAGGTATTTTGAAAACTACACAGGGTGGCAATTTGAAAATGAGACTTAATGCTAGATTAAGAAAAAATGAAATGAATCTGTAGTAAATTACTAACTGTGGTCATCTATACACTGGTTTGCACGCTCAAGAAATGCATGTAATGACTGCTGAAAAGCTGTTATAGAAATGCTGTTCAAAATCCTCATCGTAAGGAGGGTGTGACAACATACAGTTGAGTCTATTTTAACGAAGTCCCATCGTTCCACATAAAAACTTTGTTATAAAGAAAATAAAACGAAAAAGTCTTTGAAATGTGCTTGAATTTGGATACTAAATTGAGCTTTTGAGTAAAAACTTTTTGTAAATGAGTTTAAATCTTTTTTATACATATATTCGTAGAAGTAGAACACGCTGTCTGAATGAACAAATTAATGAAGATAAGGAAATAAAGATTAAAGCTTACCTCTTCTCTTCATTATCCTAGAAACTTTTTTCCCTTTTTTATCTGTAAAAATTCTGGAATTCTGTTCTGTACAGAATTCCTATAAAAGCGTTTCGTTCATAAAAAATTTCACATATTTGTAAACATCGGAGCATTTCATGTGGAACACTTTCTCGAAACTATATACCTTTTCAAATCGTATCAAATGCTTTTAGCATTTCTTCTTGTGAATGTTTTTTGATAACCTCTTCATCATTATCTTCATCACTCACTGTAGTTTCTTCATTATATTTTATAACCCTTTCCAAGATATAATTTTCTGTAGGATATTCTGGGATTGCAGCTAGTGATAAATATCTACAATCACCAAATGATTAAAAAATCTGTGAGTTCTGCACCTTCTATGTTTCCTTTGATTTTCAGCTGCTGCCATTTTTCCTTCTATTCTGCCAGGCTTATAATAGGTACAGATTCAATTTCTGCATTATAAGTTTTGAATCTGGTTTTAGAAAACAGTTGTGAACAATGGATGCAGCCACGTAACATTCCCAAGCTTTCATCATCTCTGATATGGCAATTTTCAAGTTTAGAAGATTATCTGTACATTGGCTTCTCTCTATGACTTGAATAACTTTCTGATCTTTTTTTTATAATCAGGGCTGTTTGTGTTCTGGGTCTAACCCGGATTTCAGGGTTTGGGCGATCTTTCATGCCCTGAATTCCGGATGTTTAGCTTTGAAGACATTTTTAAGACTGAATTAATGTGATAATAATATTGTCTTCCTCGCCGATGCAGCTGACTCGAGCTTGGCACCCGAAGCCGGCAGTTCGTGCTGTGGTTGTCCGTTGTTCTGTGAGAAGGGCATGTGCGCAAATTCTCAGTCATTTCGTCGGTGCTTCTGCTCCTCGATGCAAAAAAAAATAGGTTTTCGCTCTGATGTGGGATTGAAACTTGGAGATGATGGCGGGGGAGGGAGCGAGTTAAAGCAAATAAAGTACGTCACTCACATGTCTGCACCTACACGCGGGAGCTGCCTGTCTCATTGTATTAGTAAGTCAGTGACGGAGAGGAGGTGTCTTTGTTTCCCTGATGAAACGTTTGTGGTTTTTTTGTTTAGGCAAAAGTGATGGGGGGTTTTTTTTGTGTGTGATGTATGAATGTTTTTAGGAATTTAAAAGTTTACACGATTTCAGTTTAAATTAAGTTCGTCGTCAATGATGAAATTTTTAACCAAAACTGACGATCTCAAGACATTAGAGGCTTCAGTCAAAAATAAATTCCAGTGGGATTGGCTAGAAAAAAAAGACACCCAAAAGGAGAAAGCTAGGATATAATGCCGGAAAATTGATACAGCTGGGTCATGTTTGTGCATGTATAAATGGAGTACGTGCTGCAGTTCTGCCTCCAAAACCTGTTGAAGCAATTATAACGGCTACTTGTAATAGTACAGGTTCTTCTCCCGTTCGGTACACAAACAAGACACTGCAAATGAAGGATGTTCGAAACGTAAGCGTCAGCCTGATAGCGTCTCTGCAAAAAAAACAAATGATGATTGCACACTTTTTTAAGAAATAGTGTTATTTTATTAGTAACTATAACTTTAGATTAACACCACACCAGACTGATGTTGTTGTGTTTTTTTTTTTATTAATAAATGGAACTTAGATCAACATCCAATTTGCTAAATATACTGTTATTTTATTAGTAAATAGAACTTTAGGTCAATACCACCTGACTGAAACTTAACGACTAAAATTTCTGTTAAAAAAAGATCAATATCCTATGAAAAAGAGGAGTTGCCGTTCTAGTAACATAAAAACTTGACTGCAGATTTTCTTTTATTTATTTGCCAAATGGGTAATTTTTCAATTGGAAAGAAAGGCAAAACTTTTTTTAAAAGGTATGTTATGTGTGTAATTGGTTTATTTTATACAAATGCAACATTTATTTTAACGTTCTTAGTGTGGTATATGTTAAAGACAATATCATGTAGTTGTAGAAATCAAAGTTACTTAAATTTCACTAAAGGAATTTGTTTTTTTAGCAACAAATATTATTACTGCAAGCTCAACCCCAAAATAATTTACTGTTGTGAGCAAAAGGTATAGGTAGGTAGTAAGTAATTCCCAAAGTGAAACCATTTTATCTTTTGAAGTATCAGTAACAGCTTTGCTGATAAGTATAATAATTAGAGGTACTAGTAGTAAAGGAAATACTTTTGTTGTGTGTGTGTGTGGGGGGTAGAAGGGGGGTACCCTCACATGTTCATTTATGTCTTGAGTTTATTTTATGCATTGGCACCGTTGGAAGACGCTGATGATTTCAGGGTTTCGTGCCTTGCCTTGCAAACACCTGGATAATGCCTTTTAAGATATTTTATTATTCCTTGGTTCCAATGGCTGAAGCTTTCCAGTTTAAATGGCAGGAAGAAAAATAATTTTCATGTTCTTTAACTTGCATTTGGAGACACAGTCTTTGTGGACGTGCAGGTCAGTCGTCTATAATAAACACAATGTTGTGATGTTGGTTTGTTAATCAGTTATCCCATTTTAATAAGCAATTCTCAAATATTTCTGAAGTCAGCCATGCTTTTTTATTGAATTCATATTCTACAGCTAAAGATTTTGTACCTTTAAAGTGTATCAGGTTTTTACTTTTTCCACTTGTCCTTAAATGTGAAAGTTTTATTCGGTAGATACTTAATAAAAGAGTTTCATCTACATTAAAAATGTCTTTTGCGGGCAGGATATTCTTCCAAAAGTTTTTCAGCAACTATTTTTCCATTTTCACACACCTCTTTTGAAACACCTGTGATTTCTCCTGATATGGTTTTGTAGGAATTTCAATGTCTCTTTTTAAATTTATTTAGCTATCCAACTATGGCTAGAAATCTTGAGTGTCCTAAATCTTTAGCAAATTTCAAGGCTTTTTGTTAGATCATTGGACCGGAGAGTGGCAAATTCTTATCCCGAACCATCCTCTTTCATTTTAAAAACAGCGGCATCAATGTCTTCATATGAAAACTGTTTAAATCTTTTCCTACTCATATTCCTACTGCTTTTGCGGTAAATATTAATTGCAGATAGATTTTTTAAATTGTTGACACACTGCTTGCGACTATGCAATACTTTATAGCCACATCTTCCTTGTTCATTCCTTGATCAACATCGTTTAAAAGTTCCACTTTATTTGCAAGGGATAGGCATTTGCTTTTCGACACTTCGAGCGAATAACACAAGCGAGTTAAGTGTACTGATGAATACATAACTTCTGCAGAGTCGGGCCCACACCAGGCACAACCGGTTTTACCCTGTGGGATGCAGTTTCTATGCTGGACTTTCTATGCACATTTTAAAAAAGAGCTGTTTTGTGCCGTCACCATGGATACGCATGTTGGTCCCCCCTTCCAAGAAGACTCATGACGTCTCAATGCAACTAAAGTTTCCAAATAAGGAATTGAGGACGCTTTGCTCCCATCTGTGTGTTAATAAATTGTAAAGCAAAACTTTTCTACACACACACTCACAAAATGGTATTTTTTAGTTAAAAAAACTTTTTTATATATAAAAATTGATTTTTGCAATATGGAGATTAATTTACACGTAAATGTCATTCAAAGTCAAGATTCTGCGGAAAATTTCTTTAAATAGAAGATTTCGTTAAATTAACGTTTGTTATATAGAGACTGTGTGTGTGTGTGTGTGTGTGTGTGTATATATATATATATATATATATATGTATAGTGAAAGAAACTCAAACTGAACCCAGTCAATAAATAGGCAGACAGGAGGGCTTCCCAACAGTGTACCACAGTCTACTTATATGGGAAAACGTGGTGATCAGTAGATCTGAGTGAGTTTGATCATAGGCCCATTGTTACCACAAGACAGATGGGTCATTCTATCGTTCCAAGTGGTAAGAGCCTTATAGTTCCCAAGAGCAACAGTGTCCTGTGAGTGTAACATCGACGTACGTAGCTGCTCCCAGAGAGCAAGCGGGCCGATCACACATCATTGATGACCAGGTAGACTATCCAGGCTTCTACAGACTGACCGCTTGGCAACGGTGGTGCAACCCACATCCAGGTTATATGTCAGAGGACCAAGCATGGTCGGCGAGTAAACGGTACAACACACGCTCCATGCCCTGGGCTACAGGAGCCGACATCCTAATCATGTGCCACTGTTACTGCTTGTCATCGGACATCACGCCTCGCCTGGTGCTGGGAACATCAAAACTGGACCTATAGAAGGTGGTGCCACAGTGTGTAGTCGGATGAATTCTGTTTTCAGCTCTACCAAGCTGACGCGGGGGTGCAAATCTGGTGTCGACAGCATGAGGCCCTAGCTGTGTCATGCTAGGTTGTCTCTGTTCAATGCATTGGTGGCTCTGTGATGGTTTGGGAAGCTTTCTCATGGGACATAATAGTTCCCATAGTGCACCTGAAGAGGTCCTTAACTGCTGCGTGCTACCAGTATGTGCTGTCTGATCACTACATGCTGTCATGGCCTTCGCACTTCTTGCGGCCGATGGTCTGTTTCAGCAGGACAATGAGCTGCAACCACCCAGGCATTGCTCAAGGAATGCTCATATGAGTTTGGAACCATCCAGTGGCCCCAAGGCCCCCAGATTTAAATCCTGTTTAAGCTGCTCTCTGGGATGCCATGGAGTGGCACGGATCCAGAGATGCTGGACCAACATCTCAAGCGGACATGTAGACAATGCTGAAACAGGCATGGCTGGCATTCTCTCCAGCATCTGGAGTCTATGCCTCGGCATATACAGCTGTTATTCATGCTAGAGGGCCACCACCACACTATTACATAGGTATCTCATAATGTTTTGTTCACTGAATGTATTATACAGGTTTCAAAGGAAAGTCCTTATTCAGGGCAATAACTGCGGAAGGGAGGGTCCGAGTGGTACGCAAATTAAATCTATGTATACAGAGTGTCCACATTCTGGAAAGTCGGGGGAAATCAGGGAAATGCCTGAAATGTTGGTAAAAGTCAGGGAAAATCAGTGATATTTAAAAAAAAGTCGGGGAAGTTTCAATCACAGTTAGACTACAACTAGTTTTAACCCGGCGTCTGGGAGTGACGCCCTCATCGCCCAACACACTTGCACTTGGTGTTGCAGACAGTCATTAACTTCCCCTTCCTACTAATGTAGCCTTGTATTTCCTACCGATTATTGTAAGTTGTGTTACATTACTTGTTAACATTTCTCTTTTTGTTTTAGGTCAAAGGAGTAGAAGAAAATGTGTGATATAAGTTATACCTTGTTAAAAGGCAATTAAGACTGCAGCAATGTCAAAGCGTTGTGTGTTTAATGAACAATGGTTGGACGAACAATTAAATCCTGAGTTTTCTGGTTGGATAGCTGCTGTGAACAGCGACAATGAATCATCATTTTGTAAAGTGTGCTCTAAAACTTTCAAGCTTAGCAACATGGGGCGTCGGGCAGTCTCCAGCCACGGAAATGGCCCTAATCATTTGAAAAACATTTGTGCTAAAATGTCTCGGCCCAGTCTTGCTTCTTTCACTTCCTCTGTAAAAAAGAACTCTCTTTGTAATAACGAACTCTTGCCATCAACAAGCTTAGAAAATGTGGAATGAGTACTTCTAGAAAATATTAAGTCTAATGACTCAAATACTTATGTTGTGAAAGATGATGTGAAGCCCAGTGACCTTAATGCTTAAGATGTAGTGAAAGATGATGTAACAAAGTCGGAAATAATATGGGCCGTGGAAGTGTTGTCCAAGCGAATGTCACATTTCGTGCGAAGTGCAAAGTACACAGATTAACAAAATATTTCAGTTAATGTTTCCTGACAGTGCGATAGCTTCAAAATTTACTTTATGCAAAAGCAAATCATCTTATGTGATAAACTATGGATTAGCACCACATTTCAAAGAGTGTTTAATGGACGATCTGAAGCAGTGCGCTAACTTTGAAATTTGTTTTGATGAATCACTAAACAAAATTGCTCAGTGTGGGCAAATGGATCAGTTTGTTCGTTATTGGGACGTCAATCTGCTAAAAGTTTCCACTAGATACTTAAGTAGAGTGTTTTTAGAATGGGCAACAGCTAATGACCTTTTAGAGAAATTCATTAAAGGTTATTTATTAACTGAAATAAGTAGATATTTGGTCCACCTTGGGCCGTTATAACCCCTCTAGGCATGCTTTCCACGTGATGCTGGTAAGTATGTTTCTGAATTTTCTTCAATTCCTGTTCTTCTAGAACTGCTGAAGAAGGTCTTGCTGGCCGAGGTAGGATTTGGCATGTCAACTTGCTCCACAGAGGCACTCTTTTGGATTTCGACTGGGAATTTGGGCTGGCCAATGTAACACTAGAACCAGGCTGCTTTTTGAAGCAGGTTAGACCTTGTATTGTGGAAAGATCTTGCTGAAACAGGCAAGGATCTGGGCCAAAGGACTGCCACAGAGTAGGTAGTGGATAATTGTTTTGAATGTCTTCGTATCTGGCATCCTTCTTTTCAAGTGCAAGACTTCCAACATTATTCCCAAATCTTTTATGTTGAATAAACCCACATTTACCTGAAGTGCTACATCAAATTTCAATATTTGCCTCTTCCACACATCCAGTGTTACGGGACATTTTCATGGTTCAGATTAACCAAACAATAGATAGCACTAACATTGTGAAAGTTATGTGGCTTACGAAGAAATTCAGACGTTTGTCATCCTTATGAAAAACATGAAAATAAGTCTCCTCGTACTAATGCTGCTATTCATTTGGCAAGGTATGTAAATTTGTCTTCAGTTCCTATGCCTTGTGAGATGGACATTCCTTTCATTTAACCCTGAATTTTCACCTTTTCATGTGTAAGATTCTATTGTAGATTTGTGGAATTCCGCTCTTTGGGGGTGGGGGTGGGGAGGTCTTTATTTGAGCCAATTCTCGAGATCAGATCGATGCAAAACTGAAGAGAAATTTTTTGGGAGTAGGGAGCAGACGGTATTTCATCTTTCAAAAATGAAAGTGAAATGGAGGGATCCATTTTTTGATGCACTTCCAAATCGAAGTGCATCAAAAAATGTCTTGCACACTGAGCCTGGTTTTAAAACCTTCACCAAGTACTCCGTGGCTAGCTTAAAGGATTGAATACTTGGAGGGCCAGCAAAATAAATGAATTGAATTGAATTATTTCAGCACGAAACTATGGGCAGTGATTTTCAAAAACTGAAGTTAAGAGGGTGCGAAGATTTCTCTGTAGTCTTAATCCGTGAAATTTTTCCATGGGCTCAAAAAATTCCTCCATTTTCGTTATCATTATGAGCATTCTCGAGATCAATGCACAACTGAACAGAAATTTGAGAAGTAATGGTGGTGGGGGTTCATTTTCCATTTGAAGACAAAATTTCGTTCTTCGAAAACAAAAGTTAAATGGAGCTAGGATTTCTCCCATAATCGTTTTTTTTTTTTTCTCCTTCAGTGATGTTTCTTCTGCCCAGTATTGTTCTTAAATATAATTTTATTCCATAAATACTGCATTTCAGCTTAAGAATGGAAAAAGTTTCCGAAAACGGAAGTCTGGCAGACGGAAGATTTAAATGTTACTTTCCCCATAAATGTTTGCACTTGAGCTTGATAAGGGAGTGGACATTTTCTAGAAACAGAAGTGACAAAGTTTAAAAATTTGTTAGAATTGATGGTGCATAGTGTTCAAAAGTATTGATGCGAACTTTGCCGTGGGTAGTTATCCCACCGTTGACCAAGTGATCAAAATGCGCCGAGCGGTATAATATATTACCACTCGTCACCAATCGTTAAGACGAGTCCCGTAGGTTCTTTTAGTTCAGGAGCTGGTATAAATTGGCGAGAACGTGAGGTTTGCTAAAAACTGAGATTTAATGCAAGTAATTTTCTACACCAGAGCCTGCGGAATGAATAGAGTAAGAATAACAATTAAACTTATTTATTCGTAGGAGGAAACAATATCCCGGGGCGTTGCCCGTGGTGATACAAACACCTGTTATGCTCCATATCGGAGCTAATATCTTCTTCTGGATTTAGGAATAAGACTTCCGCCTCAAAAAAGGGCGTATAAAAGTTCTAATTAAGAGTCAAGTATTAGTTCGCAGTTCCTCCTCTCAGTTACAGGATAACAATCGACAAAAACAAAAGGTACTCACGTACTGTTGACTGTTTGTTGCATAAATCCATGTTATAGAAATCACTTATTCGAACTATTAGTAGGATCTGTCGACACTGCACACACTGTCGCACTATATTTTTGATTGGATGTTCTTTCTCACCTGTGTCTTAAGCGCGGGAGGAATCTTTTCACTCCCTTCAATGAATACCGAAACCACAGCGATTTTGCTTGGGTGTAACAGAGGGTCCACTGATTTCTTGCTTTAACACTCTTCCTTTCTGTGGTGCAGCAGAGATAGTATTTCTCCGTGTTTCTCCCCACTGCTCGTGGGAGGGTGAAAGATGACAATCGGCGCTGACTCCTCTTTTGCCCAGCAGGCCGGGGGGGGGCTGTCTGATGAACAGGGATATTTCTTGCAAACTCCGTGATGGAATTCTGTCGACGACGAGGAAGCGACGTTTACGTTGAGAGGTCAACGACCTTCTCACTGGGGCTAGAGACGGCGATTTAGTGAGGCTGGTTTGCTAGTCGTGTTTTACTAATGCTTGTTAGTTGGCATTCTCACTTTAGCATCTTTGGGGGTTTTTTACGCGGCCGTCTTATTATTGTTAAGCTCTCTCTCTCTCTCTCTCTCTCTCTCTCTCTCTCTCTCTCTCTCTCTCTCTCTCTCTCTCTCTCTCTCTCTCTCTCTCTCTCTCTCTCTCTCTCTCTTGTTGTATTCGTGGCAGCTTATAACTGCGCCCTCCGTACCGTAGAAATCTTAAGTAGGCATCGAACATCAGGTTTCACACCTAGCAGGCTCATTACGGCTGACCGCTGCGTAAAGCCATATAGCATACTCTCCTCGTAGCCAATCGGTCTGAATTACAACGGCGTCCCGAGTCCATTCCTCGCGAGTTTCTCTCCGTTTGTCCTCTGTCCGTCCTACATCAGTGTACCGAGATAACTGTTTTCTTCCTTTCCTACTTTTCAGCCATTCTCTGTCACGTGGGCCTCATATGCTTCTCTTCACCAGACACTTGAGATTTCTCTCATGCCTTTCGCACGGAGCGTCGTTGCTCCTGCAAGAATGGTGCCGTTTTTGACCCTCGCCCCCTAATAATCGTAATTTCCAGTGTTTCCTACCGATTGTCGGCACTAATGGCACACTTGAAACCGTCTTTATGAGAGGCTGAGTGCTTCTCAAGTGCCGTCTGGTGTGGTCCCTTGCTGCTCACAGACCCCCAGAGATGATCCACTAATTCCTTTGTTTCCACCCCGACAAAGAGAATTATACGACTTCCCCAATTAAAATAAGTTAATTTTCCCATTTAATTTGCAATAGGCCAAATATTTAATTTATTTATCAACATAATTTAACCACGCCTATTAAGTCCGTCCCCCTTTTTCATAGTGATTAATTTAGACCCAATTTTCGTATCAGTATTCATATTCTGAAAATTGCACCATTTATCTAAAGTAATGAAAACTTTGATACCATGCATTCATGGTCCTCAAGCTGAAAGTTCTTTCCGCATGATGGGTAAATTATCATCATCTGAGGGAATAAAAGGGAAAAAATAAGAAGAAATGTGACAGAGAAATGGGAAAGGAATGATATCAACAGAAAGAAAAAATAAGCAAAGATTGTTGTACAGCTGCAGAGTCAACAAAAGATAAATGTGAATGTCGAAATTGCTGTGAAGAAAGCAACACCAGAGGAAAATTGAGCTGACTGTAGCAAGTACACACACACAAAAAAAGCTGTGTTTGAAGCAATGTCTTTTAAAACAGTTTTATTTTGCTTTGAATTCAGTAATTTTATGTTGTGAATATAGCAGTGTGCTTTAAATATTTACATAAATAACTTACAGTGAACAATCCCATCTTGCTCTTGCTGTGCTGTATTCACACTTTCTCATCACACATTCTGATTTTTCACCCAGTTAAAAAGTTCTTTTTGTTTCTTGGTCAGTCCCATGTATGCCTTTTGCAAAATCTAGTTAACTGTACACTATCTCATTACTTAAAGCTGTGATCCAAACCATGGAATCGGCTCATCTATTTGTTAGCACAAGATCGACTATTGCAATATCTGAAACAAAAAGCCCGAAGTTCAGTACCCTTCCACCTTTCTTTAAATAAAAAAAAAAAAAAAAAAAAAAATCTTAGACAGAGACAGAACACCTATTCCCACAATCTTGTCACCAAGAAGGCAAAATTGGTTGCAGAGTTTTCATCCTAAAGTTCTTAGACCAAAAAGTTGCTGACTTCCTTGAAACAACAATTTGCATAAAGCTGAAATCTGATCCCTCTGACAAACTGTAAAGCTGTCAATAATCTTGCAAAAAATCCTCTTTGCAAACTTACCTTGGAGATATCTTGTACTGAACGTACTATAAGGTCCGTACGGTTCTTAAGAACTCCTTTATTTCTTATAAAAAATAAGTGTTTTAGCTGTCACAATTAGGCAGCATAGTCCTCACCTCCTGGATTACTGATGGACTTCTGCAGGCATAAGGGACTACGGAAGATTTAACTTGGTTTAAAAGGAGTTGCAGGAGCTGGCTGGGCCATGCCACAGTGCTGCTAAGATAAAACTTCTGCTGCATTTTACAATGAAGCAGAAGTCCTGCCTTAGTAGCAATTAGTAAAATGAAGATATAGGATTACTGCTTCATTGTAAACTGAAGCAGCAGTCCTATATCTTTATTATGCAGTGAAGCAGTAGTCCTGTATCTTCATTATGCAGTGAAGAATATTGTCCTTTTATTATTTTTTAGTGGCAAGTTCAATAAAATTATCTCTTGTACCATATTACATTCCTTTAAATAAAGAAGTCCATGTCCATAAACTGTATCTTGACCACTTAAACTGTGTTATAGTGATAACAGTATTATCACATAGGATGTTCAAATATGTATGTATGAAATTTAAAATAATTTACTTTTCTTTACCACAGTCCTGCTACAGAATGTCCATGGGAAGGCTGCACCAAAAAGTTTATCTCAAAAATAAGTCTATTCTACCATCTTAAAATGCATCGAGGTGATGAAGACCACAAGTGTCCATTCTGCAAAAAAGGTGATGATTTTTTGTAATATCAATTTTTTTTTAAACATCTTTAATACCCATTCATGTATCAGTAAATCATGGCATTATTTTTTCATCTATGGTGTTGTGTAAAATGACCAGCTAATTATCTGAAGTTTTACTGTAATAAAAAGATTAAAAAACGAAAACATTTTTTAGTCCATAATATGTATTTATTAGTTTAGTATTCTACACCCAGAGCTTTAAAATTTATTTTGTGGTACAGTTAAGCCCTGTAGCAGAAACAGCTCGATGCAGCAGTGCACGTCACAGATTCTCGGAAAAGTGTGCAGATTGCTTTTCTGTTTTCTGAACATTAATTGTTTTTAAGATTTCCTTAAATTCTAAAGCAAATCAAAGGAAATTCTCACGTGTTTTTCTTTTTACGTTTGCTCGTTTTCAGGACGTTTAGTTCTGATCGATAGTTCACGCAGACATCTGTTCTCCCCCACCCATTTTATTTTGGCTTTCATTCTTCCATATTTTTCAGACAGATAACTTCAACTTCATGAGATGTAATTGCTTTTCTTCAGCTTTGAATCTTGGAAGCAATATTTTTATGCGCTTTGAATGCACCATGCCAGTTTGTAGTGGCAAATTTTGGAAACTAATGGTTGCAATAGTCTTTTTTTTTTTTTTTTGCATGGAGGCCAAAAGTTTAATTTAAGTGAAACTAAGATTAAAGTGATTTTTTTCTTTACAAGAACCATATTTTTAAAGTGTTTTCTCTGTTTATATTTTTACACATTTTTGTCTTCCATTTCCATGGCACTTCGGAAGCTGGTCACATTTTATTTATTTTTCATTTCCAAATGGCTTTATCTCTGATGCTTTTTACTAAAACCATATTTTTACACATTTTTTCTAGCCCCTGCTTCGTGTTTCCAAGGCCATATTACGTGATACTCTGGAAGCTGACAATCACTATTTTTTTTTCTTAGTTATTATTTTCTTCCTAATAGTTTCATCTCAGATTATTGAGGTGAAAAACTTTTTATTGCTTTACAAGAAACTGTGTCGTTTTTCTCACTTTAATTTTATGGGGTTTAATTATATCAATGAAAATGCTCCTTTCACATTTTCATAAATTCACTAGATTTTTCTGAAAACTGGTGAATTCACAAATTGGATTTCAAACAAAAATCTTACATATGGATTCCTGTTTTAGAAATCAAGTTAAATGTGGAAAAATTACTGTTGTTTTGTTGTTTCCAAAGTTGACATGATCCTAACCCCACCCCCATCCCATAAACTCGGTCACCTAAATAATCATCTGGTGAGACCCTTAGTTCAGCATAATTGCTGCAGGAAATAAGTAAAAGCAGAATGTCTTATCAGGCAAAACATCCTTTGCACGAAAGAGGGAGTTTAATCAATTAACTAAATGCAAAATAAAAAAAGTATGGATTTCAAATCATTCCTTATACTTTCTGACCATTATTTTTTAAATCCAAAAGCATTTAAAGAATGTTTAATTTATGAATGAAATAAAATAGTTCAAGTTTCTTCTGCATTTCTTGTCAGGGAAAAGCTAGTTTGGATATTGCAACTAGATACTACTCTGTACATACGTTCATACATATCACTAAGCTGTTCTCTGTTATTCTGAGATTGGCTCTACAAAGAAATACAAACTACCAGATAATTTTTACTTACCGTTGCCGTGTCAAACTTCTCCGTTTACAGCGAGCTTTACATACAACTCGAGCTTCACTGACATCTATCAAGTCAAATACTAATTTGTACTATTAGCAAAATTTCAAATTGACTTATTTTTTAAAACATCACTTTGTCTCAGTGCTGAACAATTAATTTTATGGCAAAGTTAATATTTAGACATCCCTTTACCTTGCAGAAAGTTTTTAGGTTTTCGTTTCTGTGTTGCAGACTTTTGAAAAAGATTCTGCTCTTGGTCAGTTAAGTAATGTGTGGATAAATCAGTGTCTGACATGTAGAACTATGTAAAAATTTGGATATTTTTATTTTAGACTCAGTGGATTTTTAAAATCTTTAAATTTTTTTTAATTTTTTTTTCACCAAACATAGTCAAGTTGCATATCAAATTAAAACTTATGAATTTCTCTTTAAAATGAAGGGTCAAACAACTCTCTAGGCCTTATAGAACTTCAGAAATTCAAGATTAAAAAAATTTATGCAAGCCAATGAATGGGTGGGTAGAGGAACAGTATTTGGTACATTCTGTTTCCAATTGAAAGGAGAAAGATTTATTTAATTATTGCTGAGGTAGGAGTTTTTGTAGTAGTTTTGGTCTACATGGTGTTTTTAATGATGTCGTTGAGGGTGGAAATAATTGAAAATTCAGCGTCAACCTATGAGTGTGGATTTGACCAGATGGTTAAATCTTGGATGCGTTTTTTTATCATTTTTTCTAATTTATTTTTGGTATTTGACGTGGAGATTACTCTTTTAATTCCACTTCCGTTCGTAGTCACGGGAGCAATAGAAGTTTTAGGGGTGGGAGTTTTTATAGCTAGATTGAGTTTAGGATTGGTTTTTGAGTATTTTAATGGCGTGCTGGAGTGGGCAGAGTAGAATTTTCTAAGTCTTAAGCTTAGTCTTAAGCTTAGTTTTGAGGGGCTGCTAACTCTTCAATAGTTTGAAGCTACTTTTAAAAAGCAGTGTGGCAGTCTGATTTTGACTCGGATTACAGAAATAGAGGGGACTCACATTGTTTTTCAGGACAAAAAAGAAAATTAGTCCTTTTTATCTTCAATAAATTGCTCTAGAGGAGCTTCTTTAGAAAGAAACAGAAAAAAGGAGGGGAATAGAAATGAATAACAAGAGCTATCAGGGAGAAAGAATTAAAGAAGTCGGGGGTTTTTTTTTTTTCTTGAGGTTCGTATAAATAAAAAGGAGCTCTGCCCACCCGCAGCTTCTAATCAAGAGTTCTATCTGAAACCCTGCCCACCCGCAGCTTCTATCTCAGTGGATTTTTAAAATCTTAAATTTTTTTTTATTAATTAATTTTTTTTTCACCAAGCATAGTCAAGTTGCATATCAAATTAAAACTTATGAGTTTCTCTTTAAAATGAGGGGTCAAACAACTCTCTAGGCCTTTATAGAACTTGAGAAATTCAAGATTAAAAAAATTTATGCAAACCGAAAAACGACGATTTTTCAAAATTTTAAAACTTAATTACATGAAAACCCAATGAGATAAAAAAAAAATTAAAATATATTCTCATTTATATCATTAGGGAGAATGATCCCTGAATGTTTCATTGAAATCTGAAATGGTCAGTTTGAGTGACTGGTTGATTTGGCATGGAATCACCCAAGTGATAATAAAAAATACAAACAGAGGGCTCAAACTCGACATTGGCATGTTCTTCAGTGGGGAATTATGTTAGTAAAGAAAAAACTTACGTCCAAAATTTTGTGAGCTCTCAAATTAGTTTATGACACACTCATCCTACAATGGCTTCAAGGATGCAGTGTAGATATTTCAAGCAATGTACCCTGATAGTGAGGTAGCAAAGAGTTTCTATCACCTTGGGGGACACAAAAATGGTTTACTTCGTTACTTTTGGTGTGGCCCCATATTTTCATTCTTTGTTACTGAAAGAAATTTCACTCATATTTTGCACTCTGATTTGATGAAGCTCTGAATGCTGTTGCCCAAAAAGGGCAAATGGACCTTAATAATTAGATAGAGCCTGAAAATTCTAATGAAGTGAAGTTTAGTATTTTGTAATTCAGTTTTCCTTGGCCATTGTACTACCCAGGATTTATATGAAAAATTTTGTGAAGGCTCATCAGATTTAAATTTGGAAAATATTTTACAAATTTCTATGGATGGGCCACACGTGAATCTTAAATTTTGGAGACATTTGTGATGAACTTAAAGAAAACAAAGGTCATTCTTTAATAAATATTGGGACATGTAGTCTCCATGTAATTCACGGAGCGTTCCAGAGAAGAAACAGATTAACAACGTGTAAGTTAAATTCTTTTACAAGCTATGTTTAGATTGTTCAAAGACAGTCCAGCAAGGCGTGCAGATTTCCTAGACCTAACAAACAGCCATGTCTTTCAGTGAAGTTCTGGCAAATTAGATTGGTGGAAAATGTTAGGGTTGCTTTGCAGATCTGTTAAGGCAAATAAAGGCAGGATTTGTCAAACATGAACTACTAAGGGAGGCTCCCACTCCCTTTAAATTAGTGAAGATAGATGTGTCTTCCATTAAATCCCATAGAAAAAATGAAGTTGATATTGGAATTGCTGCCTGAAGCTACATTAAAAAAAGTGGTGCCTCTGAATGCGCGAAGGACAAATTTGTCACTGAATGTAAAAATTTCCTAGTTAAGGCTCTACGAGACCCGCCACCTTGTATTCTGCCTTCTCTTATTAACCAATGGGCAAGCGTATTTCACAAATTGGTCGGGCAATTTTGCACATTTTGGAACACCGTTTGTGGCTAACGCAAGATATATGATAAATAAAGAGCTCTCTGGTTTCAGATTTTTCATTTTGGACCCTTTAAGTATTTTTTATTAATTAATAAAACTATGGAAGACGCCTTGGTACGACTTTCGCTGCAGTAAAAAATGAAGGGAAAGGTCAGTGGAAATTCTGAAACCAGAGAATCAATTCTATGCTTCCTCACTTTCTGAAAATACTAAAATTTACTCAATTGGTAAAAAATATTAGCTACAATTTGTGAAATAAAATCACTATGTATTGAAAAAAAGATGGTTCAAACATCTCAACAACTGGTCACGCCCACTGACATCTCCCCTCTCCCACGGGTGACTGCAATACCCCTCCCTGCGATACGGAGCAGTCGACGGGTGTCTTAATTGTCCCTGCAGGGGAACTGATGGACAAAAGAAGTTATCTCATGAAAAGCTTCAGCGACATTCATCACAAAAGACACAAAGCATTTGTGTTCGGCTGACATTCTTCGAACTTTTATTTTTCCCGTTCTTATTTTATTCTTTGTTCTAATTTTGTATTTCTTTATTATGCATATACACTGCCGGAAAGTGAAAAAAGAACACCAAGAAGGAATTGGAGGACGATCATGAAATTTACATATGTTAATGGGGTTGAGTTTACGTAGGTGTGATGTTAATTTCGGGACCAACCGGTGAGCGTTTACGCCACAGCACGACATAATATGCAAATTATCGTCGGTGGTATTTAAGGAGTACGGCGTAGTGAATGTAATCAGTAGTCAGCGTACGGACCCATGCGAAGACCCTGAAGGGGCTGCAATGCCTGGACATGGAAGACGTGTGCGATTTCAGCAGTTATCAGACTTTGAGCGAGGTCGTCTAGTCGGACTCCGCGAGGCCAGGTGGTCGCTTCGTGGTATTGCGGAGCGAATTGGATGGGAAGTATCGGTGGTGGTACGATGGTGGCGTAGCTGGTCCGAGGAACATTCCCACACGAGAAGACGTGGAACCGGGAGTCACAGACGGACTGATGAGCGGACCGATCGACGCCTAAGAAGAGCAGCGTTGTCAAGCGGAACATCCACTGCGACACAAATCCGAGCTGCCGTTGCACCTGAGGTGACTGTGCGAACAATCCGCAACCGTCTACTGGATGCAGGACTACGTGCACGTGTGCCTCTGGCATGTGTACCTTTGACTCCAGCCCGCCGTCAGGAACGGCTGCAGTGGTGTCTTCAACGTCTGTACTGGAAAACGCAATGGCGATCGGTCGTGTTCAGCGATGAAAGCAGATTCTGCTTGGGAGCCTTCGATGGCCGTATGCGTGTTCCCAGACACACAGGGGAGCATCTCCACCCTTCTTGCGTCCGCCAGCGACACACAGGGCCTACACCTGGTCTCCTGGTGTGGGAGCGATCAGCTATCACTCCCGTACACAACTAGTGTTTGTACCGGGTACGTTAAACAGCACCTCCTACATCAACATCATTCAGCCCGTTGTACCATTTGTAATGTCGGTCGATCGTGGTGTTTTCCAGCAAGTAACGCACACCAGCACACGGCACGTGCAACGCAACATGCCCTCAGGGTGTAAGACAACTTCCATGGCCTGCACGTTCACCGGATTTGTCCCCCATTGAGCACGTGTGGGATTTTATAGGAGAACGACTTATCCGGTCTCCACGGCCAGCCACGACCATCCCCGATTTACGCGTCCAGGTTGAGGATTCTTGGAACTCAATACCCCAAACTTACATCCAACATCTGTACTACAGACTCCATGCCAAAATTGCACAGTGTGACGCGGTTCATGGCGGTTCAACCTCGTACTAACCATGTTACATGGGAATGTTATTTTTCAGTTTACCAGCAAATACAGCTGTATTTTGCCATAATGTTTTGATCACGTTATCCTCTGTATTCCGTTATTATGCTGTATAAATTTCGTTGGTATCAGACGTCTCCCTTCTTGGTGTTCTTATTTTTTTTTTTATTTTTTCTTTTATTCTGTTGCCCTTATTTTTTTTTTTTATTCTTTCTATGTAATATGTGCGGTGGACGAAAAAGTCCCCCATATTGGAAAAGATTCCCATAGATAAACTCCTCCTCAGGAAAAGTCCCCCACATTGGAAAAGGTTCCCATAGATAAACTCCTCCTCAGGAAAAAGTCCCCCACATTGGAAAAGGTTCCCATAGATAAACTCCTCCTCAGGAAAAGTCCCCCTCATTGGAAAAGGTTCCCATAGATAAACTCCTCCTCAGGAAAAGTCCCCCACATTGGAAAAGGTTCCCATAGATAAACTCCTCCGCAGAAAAAGTTCTCCCTATTTTTTTCAGTCGGGTACCGTGCACAAATTGCAGTTTAAGCAAAATATTAAATGTGGGGGAGATTTCCGGGTCACCATTTCCATGCTGTTTGAAACAAGATGCAACCGTACAATGAGCACAAATATGTGGGGGAAATTTCCGGAGTTGTCATTTCAACTTTAACGCAGTTTGTAGTAAAAAACAGTCTTATAATTAGCAGGCTGGGGTAGGGGAAATTTCCAGGTTCGACATTTTTTATTCCGACGCTCTCATGTTCATAACGGTTAACTAACATGTCAAATTATTTATATTGAGATATTACTCGGGCAGAAAATATTAGATCTAACGTCGCCGCCCCGGTGGCGCAGTGGTCTAAGCGATGGCTTCTGATCATTTGCCCAAAAGGGGTCCAGGTTCGAATCCCGGTGAGGCGTGGATGTTGTGTTTGTCTTACGGCACTGGCTCCCTCCCTTCCCTGAAACCAGTGGCTCTAAATTAGGGACGGGCGAATGCTTATAGCCCACTGAGTTGCTCACTGTAATAGTTAAACCTCCAATGAAAAAAAAAAAAGATCTAACGTCTACATTCTTCTAAAAGTTATCATTCCCATATTCCTAAAATTTACATAACAAGTAATGTCAATAATATTCCGCTTCTACTTACGCACCATACATTGATTATTAGGTCGTAGGCCTAGGACTTTTCAACCCTTTTTCCTTTTTCGCCTGCGTGATATTCGTAAAGTTTATGAAGAAAATCAAATGAATAGCTTTGCGCTTTTACTTAGCATTCAATATTAATTACTTTAACGATGTCATATTCATAACGTTTTACATAAACTGATTAACTTCAGTTCATGTAAAACGTTATGAATATGACATCGTTAGAATAAAAACTGCTAAAAGGCCTAGTCCTTGGGCATATGAACTAATATTTAGTGCCTAAGTAAAAGCAAAAGGTACCAACTACCTTGACTTGTTATGTAAACGTTATTAATATAACATTAGAAGAATAAAAACTGTCCAGAGGACTTAGGCCTAATAATTAATATTGAATACCTAAGTAAAGGTGCAAAGCCATTAACTTGACTTTTTTGAAAACTTTACGAATATCAAATAGGCGAAGAAAAAAAGTGTTAAAGACATGGGCCTACGGCCTATTAATTAATATATGGTGCATAAGTAGAAGCACGATATTATTGACATTACTTGTTATGTAAATTTTAGGAATATGTGAATGACAGAATGAAAAATTTTAGAAGAGCCTTTGTAAATAGCTATATTAGACATAACAATATTTTCTGCCTCGGTAATATCGCAAATTAATAATTTGAAATGTTACGTAAACGTTATGAACACGAGCATGATGGAATAAAAAATGCCAACCCCGGAAATGTCTCCCAAATATCTGTGCTACTTGTACGGTTTCATGTTGTTTTAAACTGCGTAAAAGTCGAAATGCCGACCCCTAAAATTTCCCCCACCCCATCCTGCTGATTGTAAGACCATTTTTTACTGTAAATTGTGGTGAAAATTGAACTGCTGACCCTGCTAATTGTATGACCGTTTGTCACTAAAACCCGCGGTAACAGTCGAAATGCTAACCCAGAAGATTTTCTCACCACATCCAGCTACTTGTAAGACCGTTTCTTTACTATATGATTGTCAACCATTATCAATCCACTGCTGGATGAAGGTATCCCCATGTTTCCTCCACAACGGTCTGTCTTGTGCCAGTTTCCTCCATGTCACTCCCGCATACTTTCGAATTTCATCCACCCATCTCCCATGTGGTCTTCTTCTGGGTCTTTTTCTGTCCTTTGGAATCCAATCTAAAATTTTGGCTGTCCATCGATGGTCTGTCCTTCTTGCAGTATATCCAGCCCATTGCCAATTCAGGGATTTAACTCTGACCGTGATGTCTTCCACTCTTGTCATTTTTCGGATCCACGAGTTCCTCTTCTTATCTCTCCTGGTTACACCAAGCTGGCACCTCCACGCTTATTTGAGTTGTCTGCAGCCTTTGTATGTCTCTTTTAGTTAAGGTCCACGTCTCTGCACCATATGTAAGCACTGGAAGGATGCATTGATCAAACACTTTTCTTTTAAGACATAATGGCATATTGCTCTTGAAAATTATGCTGTTTCTTCCAAAAGCTCTCCAGGCTAGTTTTGTATGCCGATTAATTTCTTCATCAATGTGACCCTCACTTGATATCTGCTGTTTAAGATACACGTATGTGTCTGTTGTCTCCAGCTTTTCTCCATTAATCGATAAATCTTCATTTCTTGTAAAAGCATTGAACATCACTTTTGTCTTCTGAAAGTTCATTTTTAATCCCACTTCTTTACTCTTGTCAGAAAGTTCCTGGATCATACTCTGCAGCTCTGGTGGGGTGGTTGCAAAAATGACTACGTCATCAGCAAAACGAAGGTAGGTTAGATGATCTCCATTAATCTTTATTCCTTTGTTTTCCCAGTTCAGTGATTGAAAGACATTTTCCAATGTGGCATTAAAGAGCTTCGGAGATATGGTGTCACCTTGTCTCACTCCCTTTCCAATTTTTATGTGTGTTGTATTTTCAAACAGCCGTATCTTTGCACTTGCATTTTCATAGATGTTATTAATGATATTAATGTATGCATCTTCAATACCGCAGGATTTCAGAGCCATTGTAACTGCTGATGGTTTCACTGAATCAAAGGCTTTTTCATAATCGATAAAAGCCATGCACAATGGAAGTTCATATTCTCTCGCTCTGTCAATTAGTTCTCTCAGCACGTGGATATGATCTATTGTGCTGTAGCCACTCCTGAATCCAGCTTGTTCTCTCGGTTGAGTCATGTCCAGTATTACCTTCAAGCGGTGTGAAAGAACTTTAGTGAAGATTTTATAAACCACTAAAAGGAGGCCAATAGGTCTGTAGTTCCCGAGTTCCTCAATGTCACCTTTTTTATGTAGCAGGATCATTGTAGCGTTGTTCCAATCCTCAGGAATCTTCCCTTCATTAAGACATCGAGTGAAAATTTGGGTGAGTATTGTTTCGATTTCTCCACTTGCTTCTTGTATGATGTCTACAGTAATTCCATCTTCTCCTGGAGCTTTTCCCTGCTTGCATGTTCTTGATTACATGTGCAAGTTCTGCTGGGAGGGCTGGAAGAACTCTGGTACGTTTCATGATGTCTGGAGTACATGTATCATCCCTTTCATATAATTTGGAGTAGAAATCTTTCACTCTTGTCAAAATTTCGCCTCTATTTCTTGTTACAGAACAGTCTTCTTTTCTCAGTGCCATAATCTGTTTTCTTCCCTTACTGAGATGTCCCTTTGCTATCTTTAGCCTTTGGTTGTTTCCAATTGCTTTCCTCACTAGTTCACAGTTGAATTTCCTTGCGTATTCAGTGATACTTTTTCGTACTGTCTTTCATAGCTCTATATATTCAACTTGTTCTTAGACCCAGCTAATTTTGTTGCTGTTTCCATAAGAGCTTTGGTTACTTTTCTGTTAACTTCAGAAATATCCACTTCTTCTGATGTTAGGCCTTCTAAAGCAGAGAATCTGTTCTTCAGTTCCAACTTGAAGGTATTATGGTGTTTTTTAAAGGTTGGTTATATCAGTACATTTTGTTTGTCTTATGAGCTTGCCACGTTCCAGTTTAGTGTTGAGGTGCATCTTACATCTCACCAATCTATGGTCACTACCTGTGTTGAACTTGTTTAGCGCACTGCAGTCTTCTATGACAAATTTGTTGTTACACATAATAAAATCAATTTCACTTGTCGTCCCATTTGGATGTCTCCATGTCCATTTCCTGTGTGGCTTTTTCTTGAAAAAGGAGTTCAAGATGAAAAACCCTTCTGCCTCTGCAAACTCTACGAGAGTATTTCCACGCTGGTTTCTGTTGCCGTGACCAAATTTACCTACTGAAGTTTCATTCTGTTGCCGTTGCCCTATTTTTGCATTGAAATCTCCCATAATTATCTTCAAGTGCTGCTTACCTTTATTATTTAGATGATGAATTTCCTCATAAAATTCTTCAATTTCTTCCGGATGACTTGTGGTGGGTTTGAATAATGTGACCCTTGTATCTTCTTGAGAGTTGGATAACGTGTCGTGCAGCTCTGTCAGAGGAACTTTCAACTTCTACAACTTTATCCTTCAGTTTCTTGTTTATTATAAATCCAACACCACTAGTTCTGCCAGTTTCAGTCCCACGATAGTAGAAGAGATGTCCACTTTTCAGTTCAACGAGATCTCCTTTTCTCCTTACCTCACTTAGCCCGACGATGTCCCACTTGATCTTTTGTAGTTCCAATTCAAGAAGCCTTGAATCAGAAGATAGAGAGCGCCCAGTATACATAGCCAAGGTCAGTTTTCCTATGGGAACCTTTTCCAATGTGGGGGACTTTTCTGATTACCAATATGTGCACTGTTCATGTTTCTAGTATCCTTTACTTTCATTCTTTGTTTTTTGGTATTTCTACCATATATTCCTTGTGTTCTTATTGTATACATTGTTCAGGGTTCCCACGCCATCTGGAAAACCGGGTATTCTCAGGGAATTTGAAAATTGTTCCAAAAATCAGGGAAAACTCAGGGAAAATCGTGTTTTTCCGTAAAAATCAGGGAATTTCTTATCAGGGAACTAAAAAGTCAGGGAATTTTTATTTTGCCAAAAAAATATTTTCTTTCAGACTTTTGTAGAATATATTTCTGTATTGCTAAGTTTTAAAATAATTCCGAGTTGTTTTATCCTTCGAGGCAACCCACCCACCGATTAAAGTGCAGCTGTGCTGGTGAGTGCGTCTCTTCGCGGTTTCCCCCATCTCCAGATGCTCTAAACTACAACCGAACAAACGGACACGTCAAAGCGTGAGAGAAAGCCATTAATCACACCCCCACTTCGCAGGCTCTTATGTTGTGCTGCGTTCGCGCAGAGGCAGTCACTTGTTCCTAAGTAGGTGCCCTGGTTCTCTGTGTAGACTGGGAAAAAAATTATGAAAAAGCTATTTCCTCAATTTTTTAAATAACCGACTGAAATTTTTACAGTGGGCAAGATATATGAAAATAACGTTCCATTTTAAATTTCGCCGAAATTCATCGGAAATTTTAGAAGTTGCGCTTCCCCCCCCCTTTCTTTTTGCATGTTTCACTTGTCTTTTATCAAACCGCACAAAAACATTTTATTTTGCCGGATGTTGGTTATCCTAATAAATTCGTCCCCCCCCCCCCCATCAAGAACAGTGTGGATGAATGTTGCAAATTGAGGGCACAATTTATTTTGAAAAAAGTTTGTATCACTTACGAACTAAAGCTTCACTTTCGTAATTCTGTAGCAGAGTTGGTATAGTTGGAAAAGTATGTACCTTCAAATGTTTGAACAGGGAAGATATGAAATAGGAAGATTCTTCAAAGAGGGGGAAAGATTGATTTTTTCATACTACTTACGAGTATTTTGTATGAAAAATACCATGCAATGAAGCCGGTACTATTGCATACCTACCAAATTTCTCAGATTTCACGGCCGTTTTCTAGATTCGTTGTTTTACGGCCGGAAAGAGATTTTTCTTGATTCTGTCTTATTTCTATTTCATAATGCATGAAGAAATTAATTTATAGCTATTTTGGCGATATTCCGATTACTGCAAGAGCTGGCTGGTTGCGAAAAATAGGGTAGTCCGGCGCCCGGAACCATAGATTTTCACATCTGGGTCATTCCACGCAAAATCGTCAGATATTGAAATAATTTTCCACCAACACATCTCCGATTCTTACGGGTAGCTGCCTCCAAGTTATAAAAAAACCCCTAAAAGTTTCAACTTTTTTTGTTTCTGATAGATTAGAAGATATTATTTTTTGAATTTCTGTGCATAGTGGAACCGTTTTCCGTAAAAACGCAAATATCTCCGTTATTTAGAATAAGAAATATAAAATTCATCATTCTCTCGTAATTTTTCCTAAGGTTTCAGCTTATACATAGGGAAAAAAAATTTGCGAGAACAAAAATTAGACGGGGTAGACATTTTCTTGTAATCGTAAATTATTTTTCATGCGTTGCTGCACCTCACAAGAGTTGCATAAATTTTTCATTTCACATCTTTACGCTCACATTGCCTAAAAAAATATAAAAGATCTACCTTGTTACTACTGATTTAAATCTTTGCCATGCGTGCTCAATTGGTTTCAGGTTTGTCAGTGCAGGCGCTAAAGCTTCGTCTCCGTTTTGGATGGCGTTATTTGTGGGGAGTTGCTGCAAATGACCTGAGTGGGCTCCAGACCTTTCTCGCACTTTGCCTGTCAACATCGCACAAAAATGTATTGCCCTTCGTAAAGATATTGTTAAGTATAAACATGCCACTCGCCACAGGATGAAAAATTATGTTGGAAAAAAAAAATGTTAGGAGGATTTTATGAGCACACATGCACACAAAACTTCCTCTAATTGTTTCCCGTACAAGTAATTTGACGTAGCGTGGAAATGAACTGTGACCTGCGAGAAAAGTTCAGTACTAATGTTTGTGTCACAAACGTAGCCAATCAATTTTAAGACTTCCGGATTTTGGAAGTACTTGTATGAATTGTAGCCTCTCAGGCAAAATGGTATTCCGTATTAACTGTTAGTTTTCTCCACTTGTTGCTTCCATTATTTTTTCTTTATCCAGGGTTTAATTTTTTTTTTTTTTTTTTTTTTTTTTTGCCGTTATGGCATTAAGATCTCTGTGTGCCAGCTTATTGGTTATGAAATTGAACTGTACAATGTTTAAATATCCTATGCTGCGTTATTTAGAAGCAAATAGCAGAGGTGCCAACTATTACGAATTGTCCGTAATTATTACGGTTTCGACTGTCAGATTACGGAATTAGGGGCAGGTTGGAAGAATTACGGATTTCAGTGTGTTTTGGAGAATCTCAATTTTGTATCCTTTTTCGTTAAACCCTTTTAGTGCGACGCTGCCGATTTGTCGGCCTTCGATTTTGATCCGCATATTTTCCGAATCAGACTGCAGATTTCGGTGTCTCAATGATCATATCATTTATCAATCATATCGTTTTGAAATGGAATGTCCCGCAGTGGTTTAAGCGATGGCCTTTGATCATTCGTCTGTAAGGGGTCCGGGTTCGAATCCCGTTGAGGCATGGATGTTGTGTTTGTCTTAAGGCACTGGCTCTCTCTCTTCCCTGGAACCAGTGACCCTAAATTATCGACGGGCGACTGCTTATAGCCCATTGAGTTGCTCACGGTGGTCGTTAAACCACCAATCAAAAAAAAAATGGAATGTCCATGAATCATATCGTCGAACAGCGATATTATCGGAAGAATGGTACCGTAATTTTCTTCGTATAATCCGCGGATTATCTGTTAAAATTATAGGTTTTGCGGATTATACACCGATGCGGTTAATACGCCGATTTAAAAAAAAGAAAAAAAAATTACAACCTTCCGATTTTTAAAAAATCTGCAGCGTGATTGTGCAGGGAAGGGTGTAATAATTGGAAAAGGAACTCCCTCGGAAGAATTTTCCTCAGTTCAGGAGTTTGTATGGAGCGGGGAGGAGGGGAAGGAATGTCGTAACGAAAAGATCGGGATAGTTGTGGGGAGGGATGACAGGGGTCATTTTGATATCGTTGAGGAGAGCTCTGACTGTTGTGCCGGCTCTGTTTTTTGGCAAAAAGCCAAAGAAGTACGCACAGCACTTGCTGCACGAACCTATGCGTTTCTCCTTTCGGATTTCATGTGCGCGACCTTGTGTCTAGTTTGCTTTTGTTGTTTTGGCGAACGTCGTTGCTGCTGTTTTCCTTCATTGCTAATCATGATGTCTCTGAAAAGGAAACGTTTCAGTTACACTGCCGAATTTAAACTTGAAGTGGTGGACAGAATTGAGGATATGATCGTGTCACTGCGCGATAGTTTTGAGGTCAAAACACAGTCGTGCAGCAACATACGGAAAGCCTCTGTGTCGCGATCTAAAACGTAAACAAATCCGTTGATAAATTCCGCGGGAGAATTCACGGAAGTTTTTTATTGGCCCACGTATAAGACGATCTCTCAACTCTGAAAGCAGGAATTCCTCCAAAAACTTTCGACTTATACGCGAGTACATACGGTATTTCTACGACTTGTTCTGTATCAGCCTTTCGTCATTGGCAAGGTGTAATGCAATACTCTGGAGCTGCATCGGCGTGATCTATGGATGCCACACCCTTTATCTGTCCGGAGATAAAAAATATAAAACAGTTACCTTTAAAAATGAATTTCTTCATTTAATAAAATCGGTTTTTTTTTTCCTCTCTTACTTCTTCGGACTCATTATGTGTTTCTGGAACGTGGAAAGAGCGATTTATTTATTTATTTATTTTCTGACGCCACGTATTTGGAGGATTTTCACTTTGGATCTCGCCCTTTGGATTTAACTGCTATGATATATATAGCCAGTGCCGTTAATACCCACCAGATGGAGACGTCTCAGTAGCTGAGCCCATCTTACGGATTTATGATGTCAGAAGCTGACTTAAAAATACACATAGCACCGTGGATTGTTGGCCACCATGGTGTAAAGCTAACGCGCTAGGCGGAGAGATCCGTGGATTCAATTCCCGGCGGCGGCTGAAAACAATTTTTCGGTTGCTATGTGTTTCTAGAACGTGGAAAGAGCGATGTATTTATTTATTTATGTGACAGACTTTTCTGTCGGAAATTCCGCTTCTGGTTCAACATCTATGATGTGCGGATTATACTGCGATTTTTATTTCTTGAGTGTCACAGTCTGCGGATTATACGAAGGATTTTTTTTTTTTTTTAATATGAATTTCGTGGTCTGCGGATAATACGACTAGAATTACTGGTACTATGCCGTAAGTGTCATCGTAAAAGAGTTTGCGCTTGCTATCCGTTCCCCACGCACTTTTCCGTGTGACGGGAGAAAAGTTACTTTAGCCAAAACTTTTCCTGCTGCAGTTGAGGCAGTGCTGTTCACTTTGCATTGTTGGTGAATTATAAGACATCGTACTGTCGGAAATCAGTTTTTCGAGCCCCGTTCAAAGTGCAGTAACGATCAACTCATCGCGACGCGTGGTCCCGTGATGACGGATGTTTATATTTCTTGCGGACTTTCGCCGCTCAGGAGAACGAAGTGCGGTGTTTTATTACTAGAAGCTCTTCACGTTCATTATTCATTTCTTTTTCCCAAACAAACAGACACAATCGCAAAACTCCGTGAATTACGAATCCCCATCTTTTTCCAAACTCGTGTTAGCAGAGGATGATTTTATTGACAGCTTGTTCCTCAGACTAGGAGACGTGCTTTTTCCCACTGCGTGAAATTGTTTTCTAAGGTTATTTGAAGTGGCTTGTGTGAGAGTGAAAGTTTGCCAAGTGATGGTGATGATTTTGAATCATCTGAGAGTGATATTGGCCTAGCAACATCAAGCCAAAAAAACTAGCCACCGTGCCACGCACACCATATCTTCTTCAGAAGGTGAAGATCTTCATAGTGAATCTTCAGATCATGAAAGTTCTGAAAGTGAATGGGAGGATGTTAATAGAGAGAAGTGATGGACAACCTCAGCATCTTTTTTTATTAACATGAAATGCAGGGGCCCAAACATGCTCCGGCAACTGATGTGGCACCTATTGCATATTTTTTACTTGTTTTTTACCAATTTCATCCTTGGAATTATCGTTTCTGAAACAAATAAATATGCAAAGAGGTTTCTCCAGGAACATCTAAATCTTTCTCCCAAATCTTGAGCAAGGAAATGGAAATTCTGAAATAAAGGTTTCCTTGCGTGCCTTCTAATATGAGAGTAATCAGTAGCCCATGTAGGACGACATGATTGCCGAAGGCATATCCAGTCAAAACAAACGCCAGGATTGTGCAAAATTAAAGACTCGATCAAAGCCTTTGGATAATTTTTTTGCAAAAAAGAATGAAAATAGCGTGATAAACGCTGAATTGCTGTTTACTACAATCGTTGTGGAGCATAACCTACCTATAGCAAGCTGTGATCATGCTATTCGCTTCTTTCATGCTATGTTCCCAGACTGATATTGATGAAGCTGGATATCCTTGAGCATATGTGGCATATGATGAAATACCTAAGACAAAGGATTCATCTGGCCTTCCCAAGTATTCCACATTGCCTAAACTAATGTTGGTAATATTGACTATCCCTCACAGCAATTCCTCTACGTATAGAATATTTAGTATAGTAAGGAAATACCTCACATACTTTTGCCCGACAATGAGCACCAAAACATTTAGTGCCCTTCTTGTACAGAAAAGTAAAGCATTTTCCTCAGGTGAGCTGTGTTATAAAACGTTTTCTGAAAAAGAATATACCACTGCAAAACAAGCAACAAGGGAGTTTTTATGTCAGCAATGACATGAGGTAAGTACAATATTGATAATATAATTTCATATTTTTTTGTGAGGATAGTGTAAACATGCAAAGTTATTACATATTTCATGCATTAATTTCTCATGAAATACCCATTCCACGCGATTAACGACCTATGGTGATTACCGATAGGCACCTCATACAAGTATTACAAGTTACACAGTAATACTATAATATTGTCCTTAACTTTGAAAAAAAAATGGTGTGTTACATTACTGAAAGTTTGTGTTACATTATTGAAACATAACTGAAAATTCCCCTATTGATTACTGATATGTTCTGCTAGAGGTTGGCACCTCTGAAATAGCATAGATTCGATGTTCTCATTGCCAAGTGCAAGAACTAACTTTAGCTAAAATAATTACAATTTTGATTTTTAAATGTCAGCAGTATTTTCACTGATTGCTAGAATTGTTGGGATGGTACTGGCACACGTTTTTCCTCAGACACAGAAATGCTGTCGTGATTTCCGTTCTCTCTCTCTTCTTTTTTATTTTTTATTTTTTAATAGCTGTTTTAGTTTGCTTTGTCTTTAAAGATTCTAAGTGAATTCCAATAGAAAATACAAATTGTTAGATCGATTTGATAGAACCGCTCTAACAAAATGTCAAGAGACTCTGTCAGACACTCCCCCTCCCCCGCACGGGGATAACTGGTTTTCCAGTTATTTGGGGAGCGGCGCCCCCACGGCCCGAGCTGACCTTGTGACTGGTCAACATCTGATGTCATGCCACCGCTTGTTTTTTATTTTGGTACTGTTGGTGTTTGCAGGGACGGCTGTTCGTCCAGCTGTTGGGGAGTCGCGGCCCCACGATCCCGAGCTGGTCTTGTGTCTCGCTTTTTTGTTTTTATTTATTTTCTCCACTGGCTAGTTGCCCGTGTTGTATACTCTACCTAATCGCTACCACGTTATGTACTAACACCCCGGTCTTGTGGTTTTGTTACCCTCCACCACTAACTGATTTATATTAACCGCTCAGTTCGTAGGTTGCTGAGATTCCGTTTAGGTTCCCAGCCAGGATTTGTCTTCTTTGGATTTCTTTTTTTCCTTTTAGCTGGTTTGGGTGCTAGACCTACCTGCATGTTTGCCGCGTGCGGAGACCCGTGAGGCGGAAATGGGATGTCTGGCGGCTGAGGTCGCAGGAGACCGGATAAGTGCCTCCTGTGTACCAACACTCCTCTTCGACCCCGGCTTCGCTGTAAACGGGAGGCTAGAGACTAACCCACCTCTAGTCAGAAGTCTTGTACCAAGTTGTGTGCAGGGCTTTAGCGGCTTTTTTGTCGTATAGCACGGCAGGGTAAGCCCGGGGGCTGTGGGATCATGCCAAAGGCGTTGGCATGACGGTACCAGGAGGCCGAAGTGTCCGCCGAGTGCGTGTGATCACAGCCAACGGACTATCTCTGCAACGTATAAGCTCCAGAACTGTGTCCAGCATCATTTTCTTGGCTTGCGGACCTCCAGTTCTCCCTTGTAGGGCTCGGTGGTGGGTGGAGTAGTCTGCAGACGAATCTTCCTTCATTTTTTCGATGGGTAAAACCAAAAACAAAAACTCCAAATTTAAGTCACCTGAGAAAATGATTGTTGCCAACGACACTCCTTCATCTTCTCAACCTACCAAGTCTCATAACCTTAAACGATCTTTAGACCATGACCTGGACCAAGAATGTGGAACCTCTTCTTCGGCAGCTGTACCAGTCGCTCCGAAGCGTCTTCTCCCTCGATTGCTGTGACTACGCATGCTACACACTTACTTGTAGAATCCATCGATCCGAATGAGAGACTGTCCACCAGATCTCCATTTTTCATTTCTAAAGCTTTGGACGCTGCGGTTGGCCCCTTGAAGTCTGTGAGGAAGCTTCGCTCTGGGGACCTGCTTGTCCAAACTTGCAGTGTTTCTCAGAGTAACACTTTTCTGCACCTTTCTAGTCTTCAAGGCATTCCTGTCAAAGTGGCACCTCACCCGTTTCTTAACACCTCTCGGGGTGTTATTTCGGAGTTTGATCTCTTGCCATGCAGTGAAGACGAATTGGTGACTGAACTTGCAGACCAAGGTGTTATTGCTGCTCGTCGTATGATGTTCCGGCGCGATGGTTCCTTGATGAAGTCTAAAAATGTAATCTTGACTTTTAACTCCCCGAAAGTTCCGACCGAAATCAAGGCTGGCTACTTGGTCTGTGGAGTTCGCCCGTACATTCCCAGTCCTCTGCGCTGTTTCAGGTGCCAGAGGTACGGGCATTCCCAACGTTTCTGTAAGAGCTCCGCTCGTTGCGCAAATTGTGGCTCCAGTGCACATGACGGGGATGGTTGCACTTCTGCGGCCAGCTGTGTTAACTGCGGTGAGGCCCATGCAGCTTACTCCCGCAACTGTATGAAATGGAAGGACGAGATGGCGATCCAGCGCCTCAAGACCCTGGAAGGCCTCTCGTACCCTGCTGCCAAGGCCAAGTTGGGTATACCCACCATCCGACAGCGTACTTTTGCCGCAGTAGTTCAGTCTCTGCCACAACCCGTGCAGCCCTTTGTTCCGCGCCCTGTAGCTCTCGCCGCCCTTGCCAAGCGATCTACAGCTGAACAAGCGACACAGGTGTTTTTCCCCGAGCTCCAGATTTTTCGGATAGCTGATTCTGGGCCTTCTCTTTTGCAGCCGACAGTCTCTTCCAGTTTCCAGCCGACAGCCTGCACGTGCGGAAGACCCGGCCCTCAATCCGCAAAGGTGTGCAGTGTCCATCCGACTGTCGCGGTCCGCCTGACCAACGTTGCAACTGTCTCGGACTCCAGCGAGGCCCCCACCCTCAACCAACATTATAGAGGAACATAGGGGGGAGGAGGGTGACAGTTCATCCCCAGCCTCATCCAACATTGCAGAGGATCATGGGGGGGAAGAGAGTGACAGTTCGTCCCCGCCCTCGGCCAGCATTGCAGAGGAGCGTGGGGGAGGAGAGTGACGGTTCGTCCCCCTCCTGTTGACTCATAAAAAATTTTAATATTTCTAATAGTAAATTCATAAATTTTTATATAAACCCAATTAACTAACTTGTCTTCACAGCTTTCATCATCCTCTTTTCCAACTTTTACCAACTTTTTCGTGAAGCCAATGGTCCTAAATTAGGGATGGACGGATATAGCCCAACAAGTTGCTCATGGTGGTCGTTAAACCTGAAACAAAAAAATAAGACATGATTTTGTTAAATATTATGTAAAATTTATGTTAAATACACTAATTTTTGTAACTATAAATTATTTTGAAAAATGAAAGTTATTTATCCTTTATATTCCATATTTTCTGTTTATCTTTATGGACTGTATAATCGGGACGTTCATTATGTGGCGTCTTTTTAATTCTCCCTCATATGTGAGATGAACATAACATTATCAGTATTAATTTCAGGTAAGCAATTATTTGCAATTACAGCCGGTCTAGAATTTGATAAATCTTGCTTTCAATACATTACATTATTCCTTAATTCTAAAAATTATCAAAACTGAATTTTAAAAATTGCCTGTAGACATTACGGTTTTATTCGATTTCTGCAGATAGTTTGCTTCATATTTTGTAACATGGAACAATTAGGCACAGTGGCCTGGTACACTCTTGCTTGGAGAAACACATCACAAGAGAACCACTTAAACAATGGATCAAAGCCCTTTGTTGGTTGATTCTCTTTCGACATTTCTCTGAGCAGGAGCCCATTCAGTCATTAAGCTTATCTATCTACACTGTGCTATAGAAGAAAGGAAAACAAACTATTCCAACATACAGATTTTTTCTTACATATGAACTGTTTCTACGGGAATGTATTAACAAATTGTACATGGGCAGTATACCACTTAGGTTCAGAAAAGATCATGGAATTATAATACCAAAAATAATATACCTCATGCATTTAATTGTTATTCATAAAAAGCAGGTAATTGTATAAAGAACAGTTATTTAAAGAATTAACAAATGTATGCTTTCGTAAGGAACGCAAGAATGTAAGGAAATGCAGCAATTTGTCGCAATGTTATTAGATTTGCCGCTCTGGAAAAACTCTCAGAACCACCTGGAAAAGGCAGGGAATTTTTTTCTACTTTTGAGTGGGAACCCTGTTGTTTGTTCGCCATGAGGCACAATAAGAACGGTAAGCTCTTCCTGTCTAAAAACAGGAAAAGAAACAAGGGACAAAACTTCAGAAAAAGGTAGTTTTCAAAATATTTAATCATTATATTTTTCATTTATATCCAGTATAAATAGCTTTCTTAGTAGGTACATAATACTGAAAAGAAAAAAGAAAAAAAATCACTCTCCATTATATCCTTGTAATCTAGCAGAATATCTGTATTTCGTTTGTTTGGCCCTGACAATATTTGTACGCATTTTTTTTTTTTTTTAATCTTTGTTATAAAAATGACGCTGTGTTACTCATCTCAGCATTATTATTCTAACATTGGAGTTATTAAACAAATGTACCACACTGGTACCATGTGCGATAAAAAACGAACTTCTACGGGTAACATTATTTCAGATAAACTTTATATGGCTAAATGTGCAGTCCTTTGGATAAAGCACGCGCATCATAACTGCGCTGATAACAGACTGTCAGTGAACTGACATATACAGCATTTACGCAAGACAACTGACCTTTTAAAGCATTTACTGCGAATAACTTGACTCCCTCAAAACAAATCGCGCGTGTACCGTTAACTTCGGTAAGTGGTACCCAGTGATTCCTCAGGTAATACACTAAAGAGCAATTGAATTAGAGATGCCTGTTTAGTATCGTGTAGCACCACCTTTCGGTCTGATGACGGCGATTCGTCTTGGAATGGACTCTACAAGACACCGGAAGCATTGGGAAGCCATACGGATCCACGACCCCTGAACAAGCTCCCACAGTTCACGAAGATTTGATGGAGGGGTCAGTGCCTCGAACATCTTTCTCGATAGCATCCCAGATGTGCTCAATGAGATTCAGGTCAGGTGACCTAGCTGGCCAAGGAAGCGAGGTCACGTCGGTAGAGTGTTCATCCAACCATTGGGATACAATGCGGGAGCTGCATTGTCATGTTGCAGGATGAGGTCCCCAGTGGGATGTTGAAGACGCACAAACGGGAGCAAATGGTCGTCCAGGATATCTCAGTAACGTTGACCTGTGAGGGACGATGTCACACGTACCAGGGGTCCCATTTCAGTCCACGTAAACAGCCCCCAGGTGAGAATGCCTCCCCCAACAGCTTGAAGAGTACCCTGCTGGCAAGAAGGATCCATCGCTTCATGTGGTTTGCGCCGTACTCGTATCCTCCCATCTGCGTGTACCAACGTGATTCTCGACTCATCAGTCCAGGCAACATTTTTCCACATGTCTGGGGTCCAGTGGCGATGTTCCCGCGCCCTTTCTAATCTTTGCAGCCTGTGATGTGCGGTCAGCAGCGGTACCCTCGTGGGACGATGGCTTCTGTACCCCATAGCGAGGAGATGGTTCTGGATAGTTTGGCTGCTCACACATTTTTGTGCGCCACCGTTAAATTGCCAAGTGATTTCTTGCACTGTGGCTCATCTATCCGGTGTTACAATGCGAGCTGGCCGACGATTACCCCGCTCATCCACACGCTGTTGTCCACGGCAGTTGGCCCTTGCAGGGATGGTTTTACCGGATTCGATGTACTCACGGTGCACCCATGACACAGTGGCTCGTGAAAATCCCAGTGCCTGCACGACTTCCGAGATGGAGTGACCCATTCGTCGGGCCCCGACAATTTGCCCACGATCAAATGCGCTTAGATCCTTCATCTTACCCATACTGCGTCCGACTCTTACTGATTCAAAGGATGATCAAATGATCTTATGTAGAGGATTTTAGGAAGGGAGTGTCTGACCCCAGGTCTTAAACAACCCTTAGAAATAGGAAGCTAGAAGATTTGGGTTAAGTGCCCGATAGGAAAGGGACACAGAAACGAAATAGAAAGGGGGAGGAAGACACCCTTATTTATTACCGGGGGCAGTACCCGGGGTCCGATGGCTCAAAGTGCCCGTCCGACGCACGGCAGATATTTAGTGGATCGGGCGATTGTACCTGCCTGGGATCGAACCTGAGGTCCTTTCTGTGGCAGTGATGAACATTGCCCACTAGGCCACCCGCGACCTTACTCTTACTGATTCCTGTCGCATCACTCCTTATATTGTCGGATCGCTGCATACGTCATGTCATTTCAGTTTACAGGGCCGCCCACAGCGCCTCATTTGCATAATGCCAGCTGTCTCTAATTTAATTGCTCTTCAGTGTATACTGTAGCTATTTTTTTTATTAGCTGAAAACTTATTGTAGCTAATAGCACGAAGATTTATGTTTAGGAATTGCGTTATACTCTCTTGTGCTGCTTAAATGTTGGTAGAAATTGGGGAACCGGAAGTGGGAATTCTCTTAGCTGTTTTTTTTTTTTTATTTTCCTATGCTGCTGCACATCTTAGTTAATGTACGAAAAAGTCCTATGGAAGCACTACAAATTTTTCTCGTTGTAGAATTATCCAAGCCATTATCCCTGAGTTTTTACTTTCTCATACGTTGCGTAGTACGACGAAGTATTGTAATCGTGAAAAAATTCGACTTCGAGATTTCGACGGCAATATAGGTTTTAGGGCCACCGGAATACCATTTCACTATTTTCGCTGTGGTGTCTCTGTGTGCTTTTATGTCCACCATAACTCAAAAACTATTATGGCCATCAACACCAAATTCAATATTTGGGGGTTTTGTGGTACCTTCACGTGTTGATTAGATTTTGGTAGGAAACAGGAAGTTAGCGTTCCCCACACCAATTTTCCGATTTCTCTATGAAGCTCAATAAAGTATTATAGGTATCAACTCAAATATTTATATTTACGAGTTTTGTTAAAAGTTCAAGTGGTGATAAAAATTTGGTAAATCCGAGGGAACCGGTTCGGTGCAGCTGAAAAACTGTTGTGGCTATCAACAAGAAAATGTGCATGTAGGAATTGCATGATAACCTCATGTGTTGACAAAATGTTGGTAGAATTGGCGGAACCAGAACTGTGCGTTCCTCGCATCGGTTTTGCTATTTTCTTATGTAGCTGAAAAACTATTGTAGCTGTCGACAAGAAAATTTATATTTAGGAATTATGTTATATTCTCTTGTGCTGATTAAATTTTGGTAGAAATCAGGGAACCGGAAGTGGGAGTTTCCTTAGCAGTTTTTTGATTTTGCTATGCAGCTGCGCATATCAGTTTATGTATGAAAAAGTCCAGTGGAGGCCACTACAGATTTTGTAGTTACGTTTACGTAAACTAGAAACTATCCTTGTTGTGCACGACACCACAGAAATCCAGGTAGCTCGGTGTCCTACATCTGGAGGTCTTTTTCGTTGGTCGGTAGCTTAAAGGAATTAATGACAGAAGGCGAACAAATCCTACTGTGCTGTCGTATACAAAAATGTAATAAAAATTAGGATTTTTTTCTGAGATCATAATGAAGTGGAATGAATAGTTTGTAACGGATGCAGTATTATTTATTCATTTATTTATCGATTTCTGCGTTTTCGCTTTGTACTGATCACTTTCAGGAACACCTTGTTCAAAGTTCAAGATGAAACGGCACTTCGAGAATACCATCTAATTTCAGAGCGTGAGCTTGCATTACAGAATCAGGAAATTTTAATGGAAAACGGAAGGCGTTTTCTTTTAAAATTTCGGAAGGCGTTTCCTATCAACTGCAGAATCTGAATAACTATAGCCATTTCGGATGCACGCTTTCTGACATGGAAATAATTTCTGAACAAAGAAAAATACTCAAAAGTAGTTTGACATTCAAATGCAAAATGTGTATCGCTTTCAAGAAATTTTCTTCACAGAAGACTCACAAATGGATAAAATGAACATAAATACTGCTCCAGTAACAGCTGTTTATGGGCATTAGATCCGGCTTCTCCCACCTAGAATTTTTTGCGGTCTTGAATATCCCATCAGTGTCAAGAAAAACATTTTCTAAAGAACATGATAAGGTATCTATCGCACAGGAGGAAACGGCATTGAAACTGCTTCACATTTTGGCACCGTTGCCTCATGTACTGCGGCAGACTAACCCACACGTGTTGGACGGTGTGCTCCAAATCTCGGATAGTGCGACATGGCTGCAACTGGCGTTTCAACCGGTCCCACACATGTTCGATAGGGGACATGTCCGGGGAGCGGGCAGGTCATGGAAGTGTCTGGACATGACGTAGGCAGTCCTGGGTAATACGAGCCGTGTGCGGGTGGGTATTATCAGACTGGTATAGCGCACCTTTAATCCCGGCCGGGAATGGGAGCACATGTGGCCGTAGAATCTCATCGACATACCGCTGGCCCCGTCAATGATCCACGTACCACTACTAAAGCTGATAGGCTATCATAGGCTATGGCTCCCCAGACCATCATGCCTGCAGTGGGGAAGGTGTGGCGCTCAATAGTGAGATTGAGATTGTGCCGTTGACCCAGGGACCTCACACCCGTGCAAGATGATCATCTGTCCCCAAATCGAAGCGGCACTCATCGCTAAACACCACACATCGCCAGTCTGTGGCATTCCACATCGCTCTGGCTTGGCACCACTGCACACGAAGCCGGCGATGTTCCGTTGTTAATGGCAGCACACGCAAGGGGCGCTGGGATCGCAGATTCGCTTTCGCAAGGCTTCGGGAAATGGTTTGTGGGCAAACAGGATCCGCTACATCTACCTGTATAGTGTACCGGGTCCCCGTGAGATGTGTTCGTGCCTGGCGCTTGATCCTCTCTACCGGTGGTCTGTCTGGAGCCGCTCCGCAGTGTGGCAGTACCCTCACGTATCCACTGCTCCCAACACAGTTGAACTGTATGGTCAGAACGATCCACGTGGTGGGCTCTACGGTGCGCCGACCATTCTGCAGTTTTCAGCCAAATGATCAGGCCTCTCTCAAAGTCCGTAAGTTGCGTAAATCGACGTCTCTGGCGTCTACCCGGCATTCTTGTCACTCTGTACTCTTGCTTGCGTCGGCCGGTGCTTTTCGCTTTCATGGGGCGTTGACTACATGCCGGTTTATAAGGCTGCTGGTTCGTGCTTGCAGCGCCACCATAGGGTGTGCAGTCATGCGCAATCGCAGCAAACGTGGATCATTGGCATAGCAGCACGCATTCTTGCTATTTGCGAAGTTTCACAGTTGTAGCATGTTTTCTTTTAGGTGCGCAAATTTCATTGTCAGTGAGTGTATATACACCCTACGATAAATTTTCACTATGAAGCGTGAACAGAATGTTACCTTACCGCCTTCATACGGAAGTCTATTCTAAACCCACCTCCGTTCCAAACCTGATGCTCCGCAGTTCGTTCCCTGATAATTACAAGGTGGCCTTCTTTCGTTCTTGAATGAGAAGAGCCTTTGCTGTCTCATCCGATGTTCGTTCTAGACAATCCTATCTAAAAACTAAAAAACATTCTTGAATCAGCCACCGAGGCAGGATATATGTCGAACCACATGCATAACTTTATCGAAAAAGCCAGTACCGGCCGTGTTAATATTTCTATGCCGCAACTTCGCCGACTGGCTCTATTCCCTACATACTAAATGTTTCCTATCAACTCAAAAACGTGCTCAGTAGAATGAACTTCGGTGTCGTCATAAGGTCTCCGGTATCTTTATATACGATTAAAAGAAATATTGACAAGCCCCCTCTTCTCAATGAGACAGGTACGTGTTAATGCCACCCCACTACAATATCCTATCAGGAAGGCTCCAGGTAAAACTACATCGGAATGACCGAACGTTCGTTTGGAATTAGAATCGGGGAACATATAAAGGACACAAAAGACGGAAAAATAACCACTGCTCTATCAAGAGAAGTCAAGTTGACGTCCGCCGATCCGATGTAAAATGATGTAAAGAAATTAAATTTATATTCCACACCCAAGTCTACTGCCATTTGCGAAACCTTGGAAATCTTGACCAGCAGCGAGACTTGCAATGATAGCGTCTCTCTGGAGTTGTCACGTATTTGGAATAAATTCTTCAAATAATGCTGCATTTTCTACCATGGTATCGGGTGCCCAACCATTTGCGCCTATTCATTTATTGCCAAGTGCATACAGATGTATGTTGAATAAATATATTTATTTAAACATTTTATTCTGTCTGGACACAATAAATTAAATACTTTATTTGATTAAAATAAATACAAGCACTATCGAATATTTGTGCATTTTTCAATAAATGTAGGGTCATCCGAAAGTGCTTGTACTTGTTTTAATCAAATAAAGCATGTATTTAATTTGTGTCAAGACAGGAGTTCTTATAAATGTTAAGATTGCAAGTACACGAAGTTTATATAAGAACTTGACTTTAACTTGTTCAATTTGTGTGAATAAATACATGGGAAGCGGAATCCGATAATTTCAGGGGACAACCACTTTTTCGAGAGATAAAAAACAATAAAAAAAGATACGTAAATTTTAGATTGGATTCCAAGGGACAGGAAAAGACCCAGAAGAAGACCACATGGGAGATGGGTGGGTGAAATTCGAAAGTATGCAGGAGGGACATGGAGGAGACTGGCACAAGACAGACCGTTGTGGAGGAAACTTGGGGAGACCTTTGTCCAGCAGTGGATTAATAATGGTTGACAATGATGATATATATATATATATATATATATATATATATATATATAGAGAGAGAGAGAGAGAGAGAGAGAGAGAGAGAGACTGTAGGTTATATATGCAAGTACTTTAACAAATCGTCAACCTTTATCAATCCACTGCTGGATGAAGGTCTCTTCCGTAACTTTTTGTCTTGAGCACATCTCTCCCAAGTCATTCCAGCATACTTTCGAATTTCATCCACCCATCTCCCAGGTGGTCTGCTTTAGAGTCTTTTCCTGATCCTTGGTCAATTCCAATCTAAATAATATCTCAGTTGTTTAACAATGTTCAGTCAGTTCATATAGCAGCCATTGCATCTCCAGCCTACTGCCATTTGAGAATTTTTGAACGATCTTCTTTAAATTGGAAAATACAAAGATGAGTTAACTTTTCAACTCTTTTGTGTAAAATCATTTTTCAAAGTTCCATTTGAAGCGTTTTCCAGAAAACTGCTGAACGTGGTGGTGGACTCCAGGAAATTTTCATATGAACCATAACGTTTTTAAGATATTTCATATGAAGACCCTACTCTAGTGAGAGGACCATGAAATTCCATGGAGGGTCCGGACCCCAATGTCCCCTACCTTCCGCTGCCCAAGCTTATATATTATTTGTTGCCTATAATTCCCAAAACTCCAAAAAAAATTAAAAATAATTAACGAAGTTTGACATATTCATAAAAAAAAGTAATATTTTCTTATGTTTTTTGGCCCTGTGGAAAAAGGGTTAGGTCAAAGTCTTACATCGAAAATGTTTCAAGTAATCATCCCAATCAGTTTTTATTTCACTGGAACAACGGACGACATAGATTGCTTGGTAGTGAATCGTCTTCGTTGTTGGCCGGACCCCCTGCTCTCCCCACTGGTGCCATCAAATGCTATAAGAATGACCTAGCTCTAAGGGTATCGGGGGTGGGGGTTATGTGAGTTATCTACATCCCTCTCCTGCTTTGTGTTCTGTGGTCAGAGGGTTTTTCTCCCAGTGCTTTGAGCTTCCGGACTTGTTTGATTGACACTTCATTGCTCCTCCCATTTGGGTCTACAGCTCGCCGTCCTGGACGGTATGATTTTGGGGTCAGGTCTCGTAGAGCCTTAAGATGACCAGCAAGATTATTGAAAATAGTCCAATAAATTTTTCGACCGTGAGATTTATGTCCTGCTTAGATTAGATCCTCTTCTACTGTGTTCTAATGCTATACTACGTGAAAAACGAATGGATAACTTGCTGCAACTTCTGTATGATAGTAACATTTTACCAGCAGTATCAGCGAATCGTGCCAAGCAGCAATTTTCAACATTTACAAACAAAGTGGGAAAAATATTTCTCTTTATTTTGTACGAAAAACACAATTAGATATGTGTTGTTGTTTTTCAAAATACGTGAATAACGAAGAATTTAAAGAGCTGTGGCAAGTAGTAAGAATCTTATGACTTTATCTCATGGCAATGCCTCATCAGTCAGGCTTTTCCATAAACAAAGACGTTCTTGTTGAAAATCTACAGGAAAAATCTTTAATTGCTCTACGTAGCAAATATGATGCAGTGAAATCATATGGTGGCCCACTATCCGTGCCAATAACCCCTGAGATGTTACAGAGCATGAAGATGTCACGGACTCAATATCATCTTGCACTTAGAGGAGAAGAAAGAACGTGGAGAAGAAAAAGAAAAGGGCTGAAAATGCAAAGAAAAGAACTTGGGACCAAATAAAAATGCTTCAGCAAAAAAGAGCAAGACTTCGAAACAAAAACAAAAAAACATTCAAAGCAAAAAATTTAACTAAAAAAAAAAAAGATAGTGTACTGTATATGTAGAAGTAATTTATTTTTCTAAGCAATGTAAGTTAATACAGCCAATTCCTTAGGGTCCCAATTTTGGTAAAGTTCCACGGGTTAATCATACCCCCAATTTAGCGATTAATTTTTGCCAGTTCACTGAGTCATAAAATTGGGCTTTAATTGTATTTTAAAATGTTTTGATTGCTAGTTACTAGTAAGGTATAGGGTTTTATTATTAATCTGTTATGTTAATGCACTTAGGATAAGCTTAGGTCGATTTTACTGCATATTGAGTAGAAATCCCAGGGATCGCATTCCTCCTAAAATTCCTAATATTTTGTGACCCTCCTTAAATTCCTAAAATTATACCTAAAATTTGCTATTCTTCCCAAAATTTTCGTAAGCTTATTTATTAAAAATACAACCGTTATTTAACGCCAATAAATTTACCAATACAGTAAGGTAAAAAGACCTGTTATTGTAGAAACACAGCCTATATGCTGTGCTGCTGAAGGGAGGGAAAATGACGCCATCGAGATGCACTTGCTTCGGGGCGGGCGCTCCACTTTTGTGCCTTTGGACAGTTTTCGAGAGTAACAAGAGATCTAAGGGAAAAGGGGAGGGGTCATTTTCACCCCTGGTTTGCGCTTTGCAGACGAACTCTGTGGCACGCAGAAGATCGTACTTTATTTTTGTACATGCCTTGTGGAACCTCCTCTTTCTGCTGATGTTTTGTTATTGTAAACCGCAGGTGGGTGGAAGCAAAGAGGAAACATGTGGTCTCCTTCCGTAACCTCCGGTAATGACGATGGGACGGTAGCTGAGTGTTATCGTGGCAGGCAGTAGAGCACGTGATCATTGACCTTTGATCGTGTGTCGGCGACAGCGACCTTCGATGCGCAATATATCTCGGCTCCGACTCGCTTTGACTGAACTTGCGTGAGATGCGTATGATAGTTTCTGGTTTTGCTTCTTTTATGGTGTTCTCTGTGCTGTGTGCAGGTTCAGTTCTCTAGTGGTGACCTGCTTTTTTTTTTTTTTTTTTTTTTTTTCTATCTTCTGACATCCTCGCAGCCAAACTTCGGGAAGTTGTCGGGTTTTGCAATATTGGAACGTGTTTTTGTACTTCCCTTTCATTTTCTGGTTAGTAATACAAGTGTTTAAGATGCCTAAATCCAAAACGAAATTTCAAGATGCGTGGCTCGCCAAAGAATTAGACGGAGTGAAGTTGAAAGAATGGTGTTCTGCAACTGAAACAATATTTTCTGCTAAGTGTATATTGTGTTCAGAAATTTTCAATATTTCTAATAGTGGCTTTTCACAAGTAAAAGCGCATCATAAAGGGAAAAAACATTTGCAGAAATTTCAAGGTAAATTTCAAAATAAGTCCATCCTGATGAAAGCCTTTGGAGGACGGGATCTTCAGCCCAAAACAAATATTAATGAAGTACTGAGTCATGATTTACAGTTGGCTGAAGCCGAAGCATTATGGACCATGAAAGTTGCTAAGGACAATGTCTTTTGTTTCATGCACTGAAACAGTTGAACTTTTCAAAGAAATGTTCCTGATTCTGCTATTGCAGCCAAAATGCAACTTAAAGAAAAAAGTTGCTTATGTGATATCACATGGATTGTCAAAATATTTTGAAGAGGATTTGAAAAAAGACATTGCATCTAGTAGCCCAGGAAAGGTTACTATAGCATTTGATGAAACTACAAATACACAAGTGAAACGGCAGTTGGATGTATATCTCAGGTACTGGTCTTCAGAAATAAATTCAGTTTCTTGCCGATACCTAACAAGCGTTTTTCTGGGTCATGCAACAGCAGATATTTTGCTAAAAGAAATTCTTGATGTGTTATCATCCTTCAATATTTCGTTGAACAGAATTATTTGTGTATCCATGGACAGCCCAAATGTAAATAAGTGCTTTTACGCAAATTCAATGAAGTTGTAAAACAAGAAACAGGCCAGAAATCTTTGGAACTAGGTTTTTGCAACCTGCATGTTGTTAGTAATGCATTTAAAAAATTTTTGACAAGCTTAAATATAGATTTTGACGAATTTGCTACTGATATGCATTACTTTTTAAAGAGTAGTGCTGCAAGACGAGAGGATTATAAATCTGTCGAGGATATAACATTGGTCACAGCCAAATTTCTTTTGCATCATGTCAGCAACAGATGGTTAACCGTTGGTTCTGTAGCCCAGAGGCTCTTGGATCAATGGCTAAATATTACAGAATATTTTTTAAACTTCTTGCCATCTCAAAAAATATTTGAAAAACAACTACGCAATTCGGCAAGGTATAAAAGAATTCACTGTTTCCTGAAAAATGAGCTAACTCCTTGCTATTTAGCATTAATTTCATTTTCACACCAAAATTTTGAAAAGTTTTCATTATGTTATCAGAGTGAAGAACCAAAAATACACCAGTTATATTCTGATTTAAATACTTTAATGAGAAATGTTATGGCTCAGTTTATCCAAGATGATGTTATTGCAGGAAAATTTGAAGAAGACCTAAAGAATGTAGATTTTGAAAACAAAAATTCATGGAAAAAACTAGGGGAGTTAAAAGTTGGTGTGAAGACAAAAAATCTCCTCAGGAATGTTCAGGAGACCAGGCAGAAATTATTTCTCTTAGATGTAAGATCATCACTAATTGCAACCACAAAATATTTAAAGTCAAATTTGCCATTCTGCAATCAAAAGCTAAGAGACATAGAAGTTTTAAAGGTAAAAGAACGAAAGAAAAGAGTCAACTCAACTTTCAGTCACTGAAGGACTTTCAGAAATAACCAGAATTTCAAGTGTTTTGCATCTTTCTGAGGAACAAATTGATAGAGTAAGAGAAGAGTGGAAACTTTTAAATTGCGATAAGCCAACTCTAGATGAACTAGTGAAATTTTCAGAGGAAGGGCATATTCCAGTGCAGATTGATCATTACTGGCGTAATATATTTAGTATTAAAGACTCTAGCGGAAAAGAAAAATACTCAAATCTTGCTAAACTCATCAAGTCAATTTTAGTTTTACCTCATGGTAATGCTGATGCAGAAAGGGGATTTTCGGTTAACACTGCTCTGTTAAGGAAGGACAAGGCTAACTTAAAAGATTCGACTATAACATCATTAAGAATAGTTAAAGGGGCCATTAAACACTATGGATGTGTAAGTAAAGTTCCCATAACAAGAAATTTGTTAAATAGTGTTCGTGATTCACATAAATTTTATAAAGAGTATGTTGATAAGCTGAAGGAAGAAGAATCAAAAAAGGTAAAAGAAAGGAAGCAGAAAGAGAGGGAAAATAAGGAAAAGCAGCTAGAGAAAAAAAGAAAAGCTGAGTTTGATGACAAAATAAAAGAAAATGATGCAGAAATAAATAGGCTTAAAAAAGATAAAGAAGCCTCCCTAGCAGTAATTCAAGAGGGAACAGAAAGAATGAGAAAAGCTGTAGAAAAACAAAATACTGTTGAAATAGCAGTTGCCTCTAACTTGATCATACAAGGTTCAGCTGAAATAAAGAAAACAAAGTAAATTAGCTGTGGTGGAAGCAGAAAAAGATAGGCTTATCAGGAAAAGGTTAAAACAATAATATGAAAAAAGTAATTCAGTGAACAATTGTACATAGTTTTTGGTTTTCAATTACCTTTTTAGGATATTATAATTTAATGTGAAACCTGAAAACTTTACTGTGAAAATCGTGAATTGCTTCTGGTTCAACAGCATATTAATGTTCAAAGTGAAACTTGAATGTGGTAAATATACTTGAATACGATAATAGCACGTGAAGAGATAAGAACTCAACATTAGAAGTAAATCATACTTAAACTTTAGACATTAGACGTGTGTGAACTTCGACCATATATACTAATGGACTGCGCATTGGCAATAGCTGCATCAAAGCCGCCATGGCTCAAACATTGGGCACGTCATCATCAGACTCCAAATTTCGTGTAAAAATGTTGTTATGATTACTAATTTACGCTGCAGAACTTCAGTGTTTTCGGTGTATTATGTGAATGCGCCTCATATATAATGAAAACTCTTCAGGTAAGTTTACTTATGAGATATATACATGCATGATCGGGTTGTTTACATTTCGTGATTTATAATGTGAAGAACATTTGCGAAGAATTTGGAACATGCATTCCATTTTTTTATTTTTTTCTTAAGTTACTATATTTTTATATCAATAGTTGCAAGTTTCTGGTTAAGTAATTGAACTTTATTGACTTAGGTATTTAATTTGTTTCTTACCCATGAAAAATCATAGAACTTCCTTTACTATATCGCTCAGAGCAACCATAAGCACAGCAGGTGTAACCCATCTTTTTGACTGATGTCATGTGATTTTATGTTGGAGCCAGAAATTTTGATGTCATGCGCAGTCTATCAGTATATATGGTTGAAGGGTGTGAAGCAAACTCTTTACAATGTATACAAAGTTGTTTTACTAGATGTATACAAATATACATCTAGTTTTTATTGAAATACACTCCTAAAATTTTTCTAAAATTTTCTAAAAATTTCTAAAAATTTCTAAAAATTCTAAAAATTTTCTAAAAATTTCTAAAAATTTCTAAAAATTCCTAAAATTCCCACCTAAAATTTTTCAGAAGTATGCTATGATCCCTGAAATCCTATTTCTACTGTAAAGTGCTGTGAATTGTTTTTTCTTTGCAAGTTTGTTACATTTTTAAGAATGTTGATGTTACATCCCCCCCCTCCCATTTTTGATTTGTAGGTTTCATCAAAATGAAGTTGTTAGAAGCCCATATGAGAATTCATGAAGCTGAAGCTGCTGTGAAAAGTGGTAATTTTTCTTTTAATTCTTATTGTCTTGCTCTTATATTATTGTCCAAACCTATTTTGTCTTTTGGATCTTCCCACCCCGCCCAGCAACCCTTTAAAAAAAAATAATAAACTTACAATATATAGCTAACCTATCACATCAACATATAATATTGTTTGGTCTGGCAAAAGCAGTGGCTTAAATGCTATTTAACATTCTGCAACACTTTTTGTGTAATGTCACACACCTGCTTAGCATAGTGTTAAGACATGTTACTAACACAGACCACTGAAAGGTAAACAAATTTATGCTGGTCTGCAATGAACTCTACCAAGATTCCCCTGCTTTTTTTGTATTTTCTGCCTATGATATATTGTGTCATCAATCTGTAATGGCTGATTTTATATCCTGGTTTTGCACATTTCCTGGAATTTTATTTTCCTTTTTTTTTTTTTTTTTTTTTTTCAGGTTAAGAATGCTCGTGATTTTTCATGTGTTTTGTGGAAAGTCCTGGTATTTTTTTCTTTCAATGAAAAAAATTGGTTGAAAATTTTGTCACTTTGTTCTGGCTCAGTGCGGCGTCTGCTTGCGATGTCATCTCATGTGCGCCTGCAGTGCAAGATGTTTGATGCCATATTTCTCGCTTCCTTGAATCTGTTATACAGCCGTTGGAGTCGCAACAGTGTGTAGAAACTTTTCCTCGATTCCAAGATGGCTTATTCCCCTCACTGAAGGATATTGATATCTGGCATCGCTGTGAAGCCTAGGTGCACGGGAAGATTTGGTGCTAATCTTACAGATAAATTCTGTTGGGTGCTCTCACGTCGCTTTGCTGTAGTTGTATAGACTTGGGGTAGCAAACTACCTGCAGCCAGTGCTCACATGAAGAATTGATGCTATTATTTTAGGGGTATTCCATTGGCAATGTTTTTTTTGTTTTTGTTTTTTATTTAATTGACTGATATTAATTGGTAGACAAAATTCCCTTTTACAGGCCTTAAAAGACTTCCGTGAATGCGCAGAAATCTGCTCTTTTCTGTTCCGTTTTTGGTGTTACCAATATTATCCCAAAAAATGCAATCAAAAATTAATGGGTGGGGGTGGGGGTGCCTCCCTCTTCCAAAAAGCAGAATCGTAATGACTTTGAATGACGGGATGGTTACGGTGGGGAATGACATCACCTCTTCCAGGGATGGGAATTCTGCACCAAAGTGTGCCAAAATAAGAATGCACCATCTTGCTACAAAAGGCAGATTTTGCGCCGTTGTGTGCCGGAACCCCTGTTCCCTGTCTTCATTGTTGGGACTTCGGTGCAGTAAATTCTCCATGCGCACTCTTCCGCTTGACGCTGAGTAAGACCATGTAGTGGGAAGAAAGATTCAGCGTACTACGTCTTTTACGTAGTTACTATGGAAATCGTCGGTCTGCTCGGACAACAGAAAACATAGAGTATGCTATGGAAATCATCGGTCCGCTATGAACGATAGAAAACGTCGAGCATGCAATGTAAATTTAAAATTTCGGTGAAATAATGTTATTAAACATCTGTGTAAAGTTTATTTTCGTGTTTTCAAGATTCTAACACTTGTTAAACATTTTCGGGAATGTTTCTTGGGTGTTGAGGATGTCCGTCGTTTTCCATTTACTCATATTAAATTTTTTCCGGCAAGTACCCCCCCCTCTCTCTCTCTCTCTCTCTTTCCCTCTACTTGGTTTTATTTTTGATGTTTTCTTGTCATGTTCCTCGTTTTTAATAACTTTAGTAATAGTAAAAAGGAGTGGCTTTTTTTTTAAGAAGTTTTTCTGACGAGATGCATGTTACTTCACTTCATATTACTAAGCTGTTCTCTGAGATTCAGAGGTTAGCTCCAAAAAGAAATACAAACTACCAGATATTTTTACTTACTGTTGTCGTATCAAACTTCATTTACTGCGATCTTGACATACAACTCAGACTTCACTGATATCCATTATACTCCGTACACAAGATCTTTTATACTTCATACTCATAATATTTTTCTCCTGCAGACACTCCTGAATCTGATCCACCCATGTCTTCCTTGGCCTTCCTCTGCCTTTCCTTCCTGTCACTTGGGCTAAAAAGATTTTCTTAGTAAGCATCCCATCATTCATTCTTTCAACATGGCCAAATCACCGAAGCATATTGGTCTCCACCTTGCTAACAACATTTTGCTTCACATTACACAATTGCAACACATCTTCATTCCTAACACAATCAGAACGTGTCTTGCTACACCCCACCCCCCACCCTTACCCCACCCACCCACCCGTAAGTAACACATTTCTTCAACACACAAATGACTCCTGTGTTTCTTCTGTAGCACCCAGGTGTTTCACTGCCATACATCAGAGTAGGGACAATTACATTTTCATACACAGCCATACGGGACTCTCTAGAGAACCCATCATTCCTGTGAAAACCTCCCAGAGCAGCTATGACTTTCAATGAAGAATTCACTCTTCTACTAATTTCACCATCCAATTTGTTCTCTCTGTCAAACATGCTTCCTAAATACACTAACTCACTCATCTGGTCAATCACAGTGCCATTTATACTTAGATTACATTCAGTGCTACCCTTTCCTCTTTCAAACACCATAACTTTGGTATTTCCTTTATATATACTCAGTTTGAATTTCATGCAAACTTCGTGCATCCCAAGACAACATACTCTGCAAATCACTTTTGCTCTCTGCTAACAGTAACAGGACAGTGTCATGAGCATACAGCAATCTGAACACACGGATATCAACAAGACATAAACCACTATTATCTATTTTGGCATTACACAGTGATGGAAAGTTTGCACAGAACTGCGCCAATTTCATTATCCTGCGCCAAACTGCTGCAAATTGCGAAAAAAAATTTATATTGGCGCCCAACTGTGCCGAAACAGCAATCCACAGCAAAAATTGTCACGCGAAAAAAAAAAATGTTTTCACGGCAATAAATGCCACTTTAAACGTCGACTCGAATGACGCTTTTCTAAAGTCTACGCGTAATTTGGTGAAAACGACTCTTAATCAACACGTACCGTTCCGCCAATCCCAAAATTTCGGAATGTTTTTCACCTACCTTCTAATTCGTTGTTTTTTCGGCAAAAGTGACTGGGGGAAAAAAAAACAATTTTTGCGATGTAGGAAATTAAATAGTTTTTTCCTTATGAGAGAAGAGTTTTGTTGTAATCACGTGGTATGTAAGAGGAACGATGCTGTACGTTATGAAATCCTGATGAAGATTGTTTACTCATAGTTTGGTGGTCTTTCAGAGTGCTGTGACAATTCATATTGTTTATATGTCGTTCCCTGCTCTGATATCGCGGTTATTTCATTTCAGGCGAGGTGCGCAATTATGTAAATACAGCATATAAGGTCAGTCATTAGCTATTTCGTTCATGTGGAGGACAACTGAAAATGGCTCTCCCATGGCAGGATACAATGGTTCTGTTTCTAAAGGATTCATAGGTATTCAGAGATGCCAACTTTTACGGATTTTCACTCCATCTTACGGTTTTACAGAAGTCCCCTGAAAAAACTACGGAAAAGCCCTCACATCATCCCTGCATGCAATTTTCTATTTTTTTTTTTTTTTTTACCGTCTTTTGTTCGAAAAAACGCACCTTACAGATAGTCCCTTATGCATCTTTGATGTTCTGACTTCCCCTGCCAACAGAGGTGCAGTTTGTCACGTGATTCCCCGTACCGCCATTTGAGAGTACCGTGCGCAAAAGTCGAGAGGGAACTCAGCTCAGCGCCTTTTGCCAACTCTTTACATTGCGTGCGTGTGGCTTTGTGCTTGTGAAAATTTCGGTGCAAACGTTTTAACCCTTTCCACTCAACTGTCGAGTGACACCCGACATTATGAAAGCGCCGAATAGCTCACCGCCACTCCGATGACGCCCCTATAGCTCGCATGTTGGGGCTCCAGGGTGCCCACGCGTCCTTAAAAACCGGGAAAGCCCTTGAATTTCAAAAAAAAAAAAAAAAATTCAAGGCCTGGAATGTCCTTGAGTTTCTTTAAAATAAAAAAGCCTGGAAAGTCCTTGAATTTTAAAATCCCACAGCCGAAAATTTCGATCGTAATTTCCGTTCTTTTTTACTTTTTTTCTGCAATTCCCCCATTGACATCGGAAGTCAAAAAGGTTAAACTTCGAAGCAGCTGCGTCACTGGGAGAAAGGGTGCACTGCGGTCTGACGGGGAGTTGAGTAGGTCAAGATTGGATCCCCTACATCTATTGCGAGAGGAGTTGAGCGTTTGCTACCCCAGAGCACGTGTTCTGCGACGGGGAAAACTATCGTATCGTTTCTTTCATTTTCCTTTCGGCAAAGCGGGTTCATTCCATGCTGTTGACAGGTGCATTTCACCTGACCCCCCCCCTTCACCACCAGCACCACGTCGCTCGAAGGGTTAATAAAAAAAAAAGTGCGTAATTTAAAAACTTTTCATTGGACCCAAGCGAAATTTGCAGGGTAACCTTATAAGACCAAGTTATGGTAACTGTCAAAAATTCTGCTGTATTAACCTTGAACGCGCACAGCACGTTTAAACTGCTCGAAGGGTTAAATAAAAAAAAAAGTGCGTAATTTCAAAACTTTTCATTGGATCCAAGCGAAATTTGCAGGGTAACCTTATAAGACCAAGCTATGGTAACTGTCAAAAATTCAGCTCTATTAAATAAAAATTCGGAAAATTATTTTTTGGGGGAAGGAGGCAGTTCAACAGGTGGCCCACGGGACTGCGAATGAAATGGTAGACGTGATTGACAAATTGTGCATGCCGACAGGTCCTGCTTGCTGCTGTTGTTCCGTGAGCACAAAAAGTTGAAGTTATTTGTTTGTGTTGGTTCATTTTCCGTAGTTTGGTTGCACTTTTTTTCTGGCCACAGAGTATTATATTACTCTTATGTATCTGGCAATAGCATAGGATTACACACAATGCTCATGGCATTACTGAGTAGGAATTCGTTACATTGCTTTTCCGAAAAGTTCTTTGTGATGTGCGTGTAACGACAGAATAAAAAAAAAAAAAGATTTTTCTTGGCTTAGTGTTGCTTTGAGATGTCTAGTTGTTTCATATTGGAATTTTCTTGTTCTGGTGTTTAATAAATATGAGTCGTAAGTGCAATTTCAGTGATCTTTGGTTGCAAAATCCCAAGTATTCCACATGGATTGGTAAGAATTGCAGCAATAATCATGTTGTGAGATGTTTGTTATGCTCAAAGAACATCGATATTTCGTCCATGGGAGAGTCTGCATTGCGAAGCCACATGAAAAGCAAAAAGCATGTGACCCGTTCTGAAAACAAAAGTCGGAAATTCCACCTTAGATGGATTGTTTGAAAAAGTACCGGCACCAGCATCACAAACACCATCATCACCAGAGCCATCTTCATCAACAGCAGCAGGTTGTTTACCCAGAAAAGATCCTACAAAAGCTGAAATATTATGGGCTTTAAAAGTGGTAGAAAGCCATTATTCGTACAAATCATGTGCTGGAATTGATAAGTTGTTTCGATTGATGTTTCCAGACAGTGAAACGGCTCTCAACTTTTCTTGTGGGCAAACAAAATGTTCATATATTTGCTGCTTTGCCTTGGCACCCCATTTTAAATCACTTTTGTTGCAACAGATTAATGAAAGCAAAGATTTTGTTGTTTTGTTTGATAAGAGTTTAAATAAACTCTCAACAAAAACAAATGGACATCCATATAAGATTTTGGGACAAGAACAGAGTAACAACACGGTATCTGACTTCTGTGTTTTTAGGCCACGCAAGTGCAGACATTTTATTAGACAAACTTGAGCAATCTTTGAAGGATTATGCCTTTAAAAAATACAGTGCAGTTTTCTATGGATGGACCGAATGTGAATTTAAAGCTTTTCTCTTTATTTCAAGATGATTTATCGGCCAATTCAAATGCATCTCTCCTAAACACCGGTACCTGTGGATTGCACATAGTTTATAATGCGTTGAGACATGCTACTACTATGAGTGATTGGGAAATCGAAAATTTTCTCTCAAGCCTATACAGGTTATTTAAAGATTCGCCGGCATGGCGTGAGGATTATTTAAATGTGGATAATGCTGTAAAAATGCCACTAAAGTTCTGTTCACACAGGTGGGTTGAAAATTCTCCTGTGTGTGAACGTGCTATAGAAATTTGGCCCTTTATTTTGAAGTTTGAAACTTTGGTAGCCCGGAAAATTGTAAATAAGCCTTGCACAGTTTCCTTTAATATTGTCCAAAAATGGGTGAAGGATCCATTGTCACTTGCTAAATTATATTTTTTTAATTCTATTGCAAAGCAACTGAGTCACTTTTTAAAAAAGTATCAGACAGATAAGCCAATGCTGCCATTCATGCAAGGAATCTGATGAGTCGTTTTGTTAAAATGGATGTTTTAGAACAAACAAAGACCATTACGGCACTTCTAAAAATTGATCCAACTGATAATAAAAATTGTTCCACTTATAGGATGATTGATATTGGATTCCAGGCCGAAAAGGAGGTGAAGACTTTGCCATCAAATGTAAGTGAAAAACAGATAATGGAATTTCGTATGAAATGTAGATCAATTTTGCAAAACCTCGTCAAAAAAATTGCTCACTAAATGCCCACTGCAGTATGCTCTTGTGCGGCACATGAAGTGTTTAGATCCTAAATTAATGAGTGCTGAGAAAGGAATCTTGCTTTAAAAGTTTTAAGATTATTCTAGGAATTCTTGTAGATGCAAATCATCTGAAACCTGGTGTTGTTGACACTATTATGCTGCAGTTAAAGGATTTTATAAATAGTGTTGCAGCAGTAACTTCAAATTTTAAACTTTTTGATAACAATTATGAGGAATTGAGAGTAGATGTGCTATTTTATGAACATTTATCCTCAAGTAAAAACTATGATCTTTTGTGGGAAGTAACTAAAAAGCTGTTGTTGCTCTCACATGGACAGGCATCAGTTAGGAGAGGATTCTCCATTAATAAGGAACTAATAATTGACAATATGAAAGAAAACTCTATTGTTTCACAAAGAATAATATATGACCATCTAAGTAACATTTCTGGCATGGAAAATGTAGAGTTTTCAAAATTGCTCCTGAGTAATGTCAGATGTGCTAGGCAAAGATATGTAATACATTTAGAAGAAAAAGCTCGGGACAAGGCTAATTCTGCTGTAGCCTAAAAGAGAAAACAAATATTGGATGAAATAGAAAGTATGAAAAAAGAAAAACATGTGTAGAAAATAAAGTATTAGATTTATTAAAATCAGCTGATGACTTGGCAACAAAAGCAGAAGATACTCATAATTTTAACTGCATTGTTAAATCAAATAGCTTTAGATAGTTAGCTCAAGACAAACAATCATTGATAAAAAAAATAGATTCTGAACTCAAGAAAAAAATGGATTTAGTGAATAATTGTAAATAAATTATTCACCCATTTGCTTAATATTTTTTTAATATACTCGTTAATTATATTTTCACAATGATAAATTTAATGTTGTGTTAAAAGTACTGACATTTGAGTAGAAAAAATTCTAATTATTTAAAACTTGATTACAGTATTTTCATTTGTTAAATATTTTTTTTCACTTGAAGAAAGTTTGTCATTCAGTATAGAACTTTTTGCAAAATTTGGAGATGCACTGTTGCTAAGATTTTTTAAATAATTGGCTACCAATTACAAATACTGATGGTAATTTCTTTGGTTCAGTTTTCTTGTAATAACAGAAATACACCATGGTCTTGCTTTCGTACTGTGTCATATGTAAGGTGTTTAAAACCATTTTAATGATAAGCCCATAGGATCTTTTTAATTTCTCTGTTGTGGAAACCTAATTCAATGGATTTAGAATCCATAATTTGCTTTCTAGTGCGTGCTTAACTACTAATAACTGAAACTGTGTATCGTAATAACTTGAAGAAAAACTGAAAGTAAAAGAAAAATTTAAATGCTGGTATTGTGTGTCATTTCTCACATTTAGTAATAAAATACAACTACTTCATGTTGTCCAAAAATAATGCCCACTAAAGAAAGGATCATTCAGTCTCCTCACCCCATGCCTGTGTTTCCAAAATGTTTAAAGTATCTGTTTTCATTCTTGGTATTTAATTCAATGTGTACAAAACTGGTTACCCCACAGAAGTAATTGAAAAATGGCATGCATCCAAAATCCATCAATTATGTTGAGACTTGTGAATATGAAGGCTTCTTAATGTGCAATTGAAGAAAGGATTTTATTTCTGAATAACATGTAAGTTTTCTAATTTTGCTGTGTTAAAATTTCAATATGAAAGTGAGCTAATATGTTATTAAAATCTTTTGTATTTTTTTCCAATTCATTAAATTTAAATATTTCTTTTATTAATGGTAAAAAGGTAAATGTTATATTATGAAGTGATATAAATAATTAGATGAAAATTTGGTATTAGGATAAATCTAAAAATCGTACAAAAGTGACTTAATGTGTTATACATACCTGTACATAATTCTGAAATAGATATTAAGTGTTTTATTGTTATGATAATTTTGTGATTGAGAAATTGGGAGTTTTGAACATACAGAAAGAATTAATGCGATGCACATAGATGTTTTATGAAGATAATGAGAATCATAATACAACACACATAATTCTTGATATATATATATATATTCATTGCGGTTTAGGTCATTGAAAAATTCATCCTTGAATTTTTTCCTGAAGGTCCTTGAATTTTTTCCTGAAGGTCCTTGAAGGTCCTTGAATTTTTCCTTGAAAAAGAGTGGGCACTCTGGGCTCGTGAGAAGTTTCTTTTTCACCGGATAAAGAAAAAGAAACGTCATCTGCGTGTCAGGTGTCACCCGCCATGCCGATGACGGATCTATGGCCCTCATGTCGGCGCTCGCAAGAAATTTCTTTTTCGCCGAATAGGTCGGGTGTCATCCCCCACGTCTATGATGCCTCTATAGCTCGGATGCCGATGCTTACGAGACATTTCTTTTTCGCCGAATATGTCGGGTGTCACCCTCCATGCCAATGATGACTCTATAGCTCGCATGTTGGCGCTCGCGAGACATTTCTTTTTCGTCGAATAGGTTAGGTGTCATCCGCCGCGCTCCTTACGCCTCTATAAGTCGTGGGTCGGGGCTTGCGAGACATTTCTTTTTCGCCGAATATCGCACGTGCCTGGTAGCACCCTCAATGCGGATGACGCCCCTATAGCTCGCATGTCGGTCTTGCTCGCGATAGGTTTCTTTTTCACTGGATAAAGAAAAAGAAGCGCCATCTGCGTGTCAGGTATTACCTATGAAACCTCTATCGCTCGCATGTCGGCGCTCACGCAGAATTTCTTTTTCACCTAATACCTACGATGTCACCCGCCATGCAGATGACGTCTCTATGGCTCGCATGTAGGCGCTCGTGAGGAACTTCCGAATTTCGTTTTCACCGAATAGGTCGGGTGTTATCCGCCACGCTCATGTTATGCCTCTATAGCTCGTGAGTCGGGGCTTGCGAGACATTTCTTTTTTGCCGAATAGGTCGGGTGTCGGCTGCCAAGCTGATGATGCCTCTATAGCTCGTATGTCGGGGCTGGCGAGCTAAAGCTGAGCTTTCACTTTTAAGTTGTGGCCTCTACTGCAGAAAAGAAAAAAATTGTGAGTATGGGTGAAAAGTTATTTGAGTGGAAAGGGTTAATTTAGATTAAAACGAAACGTAACAGTGAAACAGCTATTACAACAAAAAGAATGAAGTCAGATAAAACTTATAGTCAAGTGTATCACGGTATATGCAGTCAAGAATGGCCTTTTTATGAAGCATCTAAAGTTTTGCCGAATCAAGTTTTATAAGCCATGTTGCTGCGATTTTATGTCGCAAGGCGGCTGTGATGATTGTAGGCGTCGTGCAGAGAGCAAGAAGCACAAAGATCATGTCAAAAGATTAAATGCAGATGTGAGTAAAATTAATGTAGCCAAAAAACTTCTGACAGTTTATAAAAATCCTGGAAAAAATATCAAGAGCAGATTAGTGCTGGGAAAATGCAGCAAAACAAGCAAAAAAGAAATTGAATGTTCACAAGGTGATTTGAAATGGGAAGAAGCTGAACTTTTGCAGCAGTTGGATTCCCTCATAAAATGTTAAACAATGCTGAGATGAACATTGAATGTAACATAAAAAAAAAAAAGGCATGAGTGCAATAGAAAGTAGACAGATACTATTAAAAGAAGCAAAACAAAACATTGCTAACTATCTTAAAAAATTAGAAAAGAATAGAAGTGAGCAATTAAATATTGAAAAAAGCAGTGAAAATTTAAACTTTTTTTGTAAAAATAAATGATTAATAGAATCCTGCTATGGTTACAAATTTTTTGATCTATTTGAAAACTAAAATGTCTGCACATGTGTGTGTGTGTGTGTGTGTGTGTGTGTGTGTGTGTGTGTGTGTGTGTGTGTGTGTGTGTGTGTGTGTGTGTGTGTATTTCAATGCAAGATGTTTTAAATTTGAGTAGGGTGCATCTATTTCCAAAACATTTTTTGCTTAAGAGTTTGTTCTATCTACTAATATTTTACCTGCTCCAAAAAAATGCTTTTTTACACTAAAAATGTATTTTATCTGCTCCAAAAATGCATTTTTTTTTGCTACAAAAATATGTTTCACCTGCTTCAAAAAATGTATTTTACCTGCTCCAAAAACACATTTTGCTGCTCCAAAAACGCCTTTTACCTGCTCCAAAAAATGCATTTTACCTGCTCCAAAAAACGCATTTTACCTGTTCCAAAAATGTATTTTACCTGCTCCAAAAAAGGGTTTGCAACTTTCCATCACTGCATTACACAACCTTGTCTAACTCCTTCTCCAATAGAAAACTTTTGAGAAAACACCATTCACTCATACACAAGCTCTACTACCAGCATACATGGCTATTACACTATTAAGTAGATTCCCAGTAACACCATATTCATTCAATACCGTCCACAAAAGTGTCCTATTCACTCGGTCGTAAGCATTCTCTAAATCTATCAAGGCAGCCAAAAAAACTTTCTTACCCAACAGCCAGATATTTTTCAATCGTGCCTAATGCAAAAATCTGGTTAGTGCCTCCTTTACCAGGCATAAAACCACTCTGAACACCCCACACTTTCTCTAATGTAAGACCCTGTACTTTTTCAATAACAACCTCACCAAACACTTTTCCTGGTACACTTAGTAGGCTAATACCACGATAGTTCTTGCATTCAGTCTGATCACCTTTCCCCTTATACAAGGGAACAATAATAGCATCCTTCTAATCCCGAGGGACCATTCCCTCGGGATTAGAAGGATTAACTGAAATTTACCAGTACAACTGGTAAATTTCAGTTAACCAGTCAATTACAAAGTCACCACCATATTTCAACATCTCGGCAGTTATGCCATCAACTCCCAGAGCCTTACCATTCTGAAGTGATTTTACAGCTTTTACACACTTCTGAAAGCATGCCTTGCTTTATCACATGGCAACAGCGATTTAAAGAGAGACTTTTCTGTATCACAAAGAGTTCTTTCAAATGAGAAGGCATCTATGTCTGAGAAGATGTTGAATGAGAGACTAACAATTCGAGATGCATTAAAAATGTATAACAACCAAGTTGCAAAGGTACCAATAACCAAAGAACTAATAAAATTAGCACTTATGCGTATAGGTCATATAACAACCATTTGGAAGAGGAGCAGAGATTAAAGGAACAGCAACTGAAAGCAGAGAAAGAAAGTGCTGAGAGATTGAAACAAGAATTGCTAAATGAAGGATTTGAAGAGCAGAAAGCAAACTATGGAAAGAAAACAAGATGAAAATTCTTGTTCAAGAAAAAAAGAGAAGTACAATAATCATCAGACTCTGTGCTTAAAGAAGCCAACGAGAGACTAAAGCCAAGCATAAAAAAAAAACATACCTGCAATATGCGTTGCACATGGCATTCTAGAAGGAGCAGAGAAACTCCGACAAAAGGAAAGACGACATGAACTTGAAGCATTAAAAATGAATAGGGTAATTCATAAAAGAAAATCCTCCCTAACTGATGCATTTATGCAGAAAACCTCAAAAAAGGAATAAATATAAGGTTAATGAAGAATCTTTTTGTTAAGCCTACCCTTATATGCACTGATGGCAGTGGTATAAATTCACACTCAATTTTTTGAAATAATTTACTGCATATAACTCCTCCAAATTGCTACCATGGTATAAGAACAATGTAAACTTTAAAGAAGACCCCCTCCCCGCATCTCGATGTCCCATGACAGTAAGTTTGAAGACTTATAAAACAATAATTTCAAAAAATTTGAGCTTTGGTTTTGTTGTTGTTAGAGCTTTGAAAATCGATCATGGTTAACATCTAGGGATTAAATTTAACTGTCTGCTGTTATAAAAGTAACCCAAATTAGAAGAAAGTCAAGTTTTTTGTTTTCTTGTTTCTATAATTATGAGTTGGAACAATTTTACAGGATGAAGTAATTTCTTTATACTTGTCTCAAAAGCATCAAGGACACTGTGAAGAATGACTGTGACATCGTCAAGGCAGGTGTATATCAATATAATGCTTCATATCAATTATACCTGACCTACACAAACTTGAGCTTGAATCGTAAGGCAGTTAGTTGTCCATGCCCTAATGAAAGGACATTTCAGTCAGGTTTTTTACGTTTACCTTTCGAAATATGGGAATCAAAATAAATAGGTGTAATTTCCAGAACCTTTATTGTTCTGGGTGTCTTGAGTAGAATATTGAAACTTAGGATGCCCTTTTTTGTTGTGTATGGATGTGTGTGTATCATCATCATCATCATTGCCAACTATTATCAATCTACTGCTGGACGAAGGTCTCCCTAAGTTTCTTCCACAATGGTCTGTCTTGTGCCACATGGTTCGTACACTCCTTGAAAATTCCTTGAATAAAAAAGTTCATTTTCAAGTCCTTGAAATAGTTTAAGGCACTATAAATAGTACTTGATTTTTTCTTAAGCCATGATATGAAAGAGCATGTGTTCAATGATTGTGCTAAAAAGATGTATAGGAGATTTCTATGTAGTTCTGATCAAATAATGCAGAACTTGCATTCAACCCAGGGGAGTGTGTGGACAGTTGGTGCCTTGGCTATGATATCAGTACAGAGTAAAACATCAGCCATGTGAGTAAAATAAGTGGACTGATGTATTCGCAAATTGTGATGGGCTTCTGTTTACTGGGGTTAGGGACGCATTCTTACTGGTGGGTTGGAACTTCCAGGAATTGCTTGTAATTTATGCGTAGACCCTTTGCATCCTGGATGCATCAAAGCATCAAAATCATGCACCGAAAATAAAACGTTAAAGCAAACAATAAGTGTCATACCAGCAGATGAATATGAAAATAATGTACCCTTTCAAAATATTCATCGAAATGAAATGATTTTGAAAAATACCAAAAACAGAGGGCCAATTCAAAGTTAATAAAATAAACCAACTGAGGACAAGGAGTAGCAGGTAGGTCATTGAAGATGTGCCTGTTCCAGCTAAGATTAATAGTCCGAACTTACTAAAACACCTACCTACTGACCGACCGACAGTACATACATATGATAATTTGGGTTTAAAAAGTGCTTGAATTTATTTTGCTTGGAAGAGTACGAACCTTGTGCCAGTCTCCTCCATGTTACTTCCGCATACTTTCGAATTTCATCCACCCATCTCCCATGTGATCTTCTTCTGGGTCTTTTTCTGTCCCTTGGAATCCAATCTAAAATTTCAGCTGTCCATCGATGGTCTGTCCTTCTGGCAGTATGTCCAGCCCATTGCCATTTCTGGGATTTAATTCTGATCATGATGCCTTCCACTCTTGTCATTTTTCGGATCCATGAGTTCCTCTGATCTCTCCTGGTTACACCAAGCATGCTCCTCTCCATGCTTGTTTGAGTTGTCTGCAGCCTTTGTATGTCTCTTTTAGTTAAGGTCCATGTCTCTGCACCATACATAAGCACTGGAAGAATGCATTGATCAAACACTTTTCTTTTAAGACATAATGGCATATTGCTCTTGAAAATTATGCTGTTTCTTCCAAAAGCTCTCCAGACAAGTTTTATACGTCGATTAATTTCTTCATTGGTGTGTGTGTTTATATATATGAACATGTGCTAATTTTATCACCGTGATTTTAAATAAATAAATATATATATATTTTTTTTTTTTTTTTTTGTGTGTGGAGCACTTAGGTTCTGAAACTCATACACTTGGGGGGCGGATTATTTTAGTCATTAACATAATTTGTTACCAGGCTACTATTTTTACCATTAGTGGCTACTAAAGCAACTATTTTCTTGGGTGTGATAGGCTGGCAGCCCTAGATCATCTGTTGTTGTCTGACTGTGATGGCAGGTGTTCTATGTCTGTTGGGCTGGCACAAAGTTCCCATCAAGAAGTTGGCAGCAATGGGCAGTTGACACACCCTTCCTCCATAGGGAAATTGATATGTCTCTGCAGCAAGTTAAAAACATTGACTGCTGAATGTGCAAGTTGTTTTTGTTCTTTTTAATTATTTGGCCTTTTCATTGCTAAATTCTTGCAATTAAAAGTGCTTTCTGCAGTACAAAAAAACTGATTGAAAAGGTACTAGTGTGTTTTTGCAGTCCATGTACTTCGGCTAGTCACACCGAAGCATTCAGATAGTCTTTCTGTTGTATTTTACAGCCATCGTTTCGCTTTTGGACCACATGTGGGTTGTAGTTTGTGCATGGTGTTTTATTATTCGTAGCAGTGGCTTTTATCGCAGTGGTTAACATACTTACAGCACTTCTGACAATAAAATATCTTGCTATGTTAAAGAGATCGTACATCTAAGGATTTTTTGTTGTTTCTTTTTAGAAACATTCCACACGCTTTTTCAAATCCTCCCACATTTTAGAATTTAAAAGTTGGCAGGTATGTGATTGTCTTATTTTTTGTTAATTGTTCAAAGTTGAAGGAAAAGAGGTTACTGTACTATAATTAACTGATTTTTTCTGCCACAGAATGTAAGGGAGATGAAATATTCCAACTTCATATGTTTTTTATTTCCTGATAATGTGAAATGTTATGTTTCACTTTATGAAAAGTAAATTTCTTTTCAAGCTAAAGGTTTCACATTAAGAACATATTTTTGTGTATTCAATATGTGTAATATGTTTGCCATTCTTAGATATTTTAATTAGTAAAATTCATTTTCTTTAGCACCTAAAGAAAAATCAGTGCAGCAAAAGGAAAAGGAGATCCCAGAAACTAAACAGAGCACTTCCAGTGAGTCGGAATTGATTCAGTTGATCTGTGGCGGCTGTAGTCAAGGTTTCGATGATGAAGACCAGTTTGCTGCGCATTCTTGCAATGTGCAGTCAGTGTAAGTGCATTTCTCTACTTTTAAAATATTTGTATATTCCCTTTTGAGGTAAGTACATTTTATTAGAGAGTTAAAAATGATCCATTGTTCACTGCAAAATATAGTGTTGTAAAGATCTCACCTTCATACCTGCCAAGTTTTATGCTTTACCTGTAAAATTTACTGAAATTCTACTGGTTTTACTGCTATTTTATGGAAGACATAGTTTACAGATTTCTGTTGTTGTTTCCAAGTTAGTGCAGTTTCGAAGGGAGAATAAGTTGCCCCGAACGCCTATGTATTCTGATTTTCCTGATCATAATTTCACCCACTTCTGCCTTCCCAACCACCTCTCTTTCCACTTATGGATGAAAAGACTCATTAAAAAGGCTGTACAATTAGGATTGACGACGACTACTGAAAAAGTGAGAGATCAAAAGGAAAAAAGAAAAATAGAAACCTCACATAACACTTAAAATTGTGTATTAGAAAGAAATGTTAACATGTTGGAAGAAAAATTTATGGTGCCTCCCCGCTTAGTCTTTTTACTCTCGAGAAAAGTTTGAGAAGGTATTTTAATAAAGATGAATGGTCTAAGCGCTGGCTTATGACCATTCGTCTGAGCAGGGTTCGGATCCTCTGAGGCATGGATGTTGAGTTTGCCATATGGTGCTGGCCCTCTCCCTTCCCTGGAAGCAGTGGCCCTAAATTAGGGATGGGCTACTGCTTATAGTCCATTTAGTTGCTCACGGTAGTCGTTAATCCTAAAATATATATATATCATCATCGTCGTCAACCATTATCAATCCACTGCTGGACGAAGGTCTCCCCAAGTTTCCTCCACAACGGTTTGTCTTGTGCCAGTCTCCTCCATGTCACTCCGGCATACTTTCGAATTTCATCCACTCATCTCCCATGTGGTCTTCTTCTGGGTCTTTTCCTGTCCCTTGGAATCCAATCTAAAATTTCGGCTGCCCATCGATGGTCTGTCCTTCTGGCAGTATGTCCAGCCCATTGCCATTTCAGGGATTTAACTCTGATCATGATGTCTTCCACTCTTGTCATTTTTCGGATCCACGAGTTCCTCTTCTTATCTCTCCTGGTTACACCAAGCATGCACCTCTCCATGCTTGTTTGAGTTGTCTGCAGCCTTTGTATGTCTCTTTTAGTTAAGGTCCACGTCTCTGCACCATACGTAAGCACTGGAAGGATGCATTGATCAAACACTTTTCTTTTAAGACATAATGGCATATTGCTCTTGAAAATTATGCTGTTTCTTCCAAAAGCTCTTCAGGCAAGTTTTGTACGCCGATTAATTTCTTCATCAATGTGACCCTCACTTGATATCTGCTGTCCAAGATAAACGTACGTGCCTGTTATCTCCAGCTTTTCTCCATCAATCGATAAATCTTCATTTCTTGTAAAAGCATTGAACATCACTTTTGTCTTCTGAAAGTTAATTTTTAATCCCACTTCTTCTTTACTCTTGTCAGCAAGTTCCTGAATCATACTCTGCAGCTCTGATGGGGTAGTTGCAAAAATGACTATGTCATCAGCAAAACGAAGGTGGGTTAGATAATCTCCATTATTCTTTATCCCTTTGTTTTCCCAGTTCAGTGATTGAAAGACATTTTCCAATGTGGCATTAAAGAGCTTTGGAGATATGGTGTCACCTTGTCTCACCCCCTTTCCAATTTTTATGTGTGTTGTATTTTCAAACAGCCGAATCTTTGCACTTGCATTTTCATAGATGTTATTAATAATATTAATGTATGCATCTTCAATACCGCAGGATTTCAGAGCCATTGTAACTGCTGATGGTTTAACTGAATCAAAGGCTTTTTCATAATCTATAAAAGCCATGCACAATGGAAGTTCATATTCCCTCGCTCTTTCAATTAGTTCTCTCAGTATGTGGATATGATCTATTGTGCTGTAGCCGCTCCTGAATCCAGCTTGTTCTTTCAGTTGAGCCATGTCCAGTGTTACCTTCAAGCAGTGTGAAAGAACTTTAGTGAAGACGTTATAAACCACTGATAGGAGGCTGATAGGTCTGTAGTTCCCGAGATCCTCAATGCCACCTTTTTTATTTAGCAGGATCATTGTAGTGGTGTTCCAATCCTCAGGAATCTTCCCTTCATTAAGGCATCAAGTGAAAATTTGGGCGAGTACTGTTTCGATTTCTCCACTTGCTTCTTGTATGATGTCTACAGTAATTCCATCTTCTCCTGGAGCTTTCCCCCGCTTCATGTTCTTGATTGCATGTGCAACTTCTGCTGGAAGGACTGGAGGAACTCTGGTACTGGTACCTTTCATGATATCTGTAGTGCATGTATCATCCGTTTCATATAATTTGGAGTAGAAATCTTTCACTCTTGTCAAAATTTCGCCTCTATTTCTTGTTACAGAACCATTTTCTTTTCTCAGTGCCATAATCTGTTTTCTTCCCTTACTGAGATGTCCCTTTGCTATCTTTAGGCTTTGGTTGTTTTCAATTGCTTTCCTCACTAGTTCACAGTTGAATTTTCTTACGTCTTCAGTGATACTTTTTCTTACTGTCTTGCATAGCTCTATATATTCCACTTTGGAAGTCACATCTTCTTTAGTTGTCCTCATCTCTCTTCTTTTTTGCATCAACATTTTGGTTTTTCCTGATAATTTGTTCACATGCAACTTGTTCTTAGACCCAGCTAATTTTGTTGCTGTTTCCATAAGAGCTTTGGTTACTTTTCTGTTAACTTCAGAAATATCTACTTCTTCCGATGTTAGGCCTTCTAAAGCAGAGAATCTGTTCTTCAGTTCCAACTTGAAGGTATTATGGAGTTTTTTAAGGTTGGTTATGTCAATAGATTTTGTTTGTCTTTATGAGTTTGCCACGTTCAAGTTTAGTGTTGAGGTGCAACTTACATCTCACCAATCTATGGTCACTGCCTGTGTTGAACTTGTTTAGCACACTGCAGTCTTCTATGACGAATTTTTTGTTACACATAATAAAATCAATTTCACTAGTCGTCCCATTTAGATGTCTCCATGTCCATTTCCTGTGTGGTTTTTTCTTGAAGGAGTCAAGATGAAAAACCCTTCTGCCTCTGCAAACTCAACGAGAGTATTTCCACGCTGGCTTATGTTGCTGTGACCGAATTTACCTACTGAAGTTTCATTCTGTTGCCGTTGCCCTATTTTTGCATTGAAATCTCCCATAATTATCTTCAAGTGTTGCTTACCTTTATTATTTAGATGACGAATTTCCTCATAAAATTCTTCAATTTCTTCTTTAGGATGACTTGTGGTTGGTGCATAAGTTTGAATAATCTGACCCTTGTATCTTCTCGGGAGTTAGATAACGAGTCATGCAGCTCTGTCAGAGGAACTTTGAACTTCTACAACTTTAACTTTCAGTTTCTTGTGTATTATGAATCCAACACCACTAGTTCTGCCAGTATCTGTCCCCCGATAGTAGAAAAGATGTCCACTTTTCAGTTCAATGAGATCTTCTCCTTTTCTCCTTACCTCACTTAGCCCGACGATGTCCCATTTGATCCTTTGTAGTTCTTCTTCTAATTCAAGAAGCCTTGAATCAGAAGATAGGGAGCGTCCATTATACGTAGCCAAGGTCAGCATCAGATGGCAGCCTAGTCCGGTCCTCCGGAGATTCTTAGCACCCTCTGCCTTCATGTCGCACTGGCCGCTGCCTTGGCCAGGTACATTCCAGCTGCCGGAGACTGAGGGCCAAGATTTAAGTTGTGGAATCATTTTGGAGGAGTTTGGCCATAACTCACCATGCTGGCCAAGCGGGTTGGTGAGTGTGGGATAGCATTTCCTCTAATCCCAATGGTATAGTTATACCGCTATTGGCGGTCGTCAGAGCCCCTTTAGTGGGAACAGGATGCACCACGAGAAGGTGGGGTTGACATTTGTCAAGGAGAGGCTGTGATGTTACACATCACCTGACCTTGCATCCCATGTTATAGGATGTGTTAAACATCAAAATAAAATAAAAATTATCTCCCTCATGCCAGAGCAATATTCTACAGAGCCTCCCATAAAATAACCAAATTTTGCTGTAATTTTTCACTTCACCACTAGGTGGTGCTCACCCAACTGGTGTTTCAGGTAAAATGAAAAGTGTTTTCAATATGTCAAGTGCTCCCTGCAGAAGTTCCTTTTTCTAAATGTGAACGTGAAACGGCAGAGATGAAATTTCAGTATTTGTCTCACATGAAGGTGTAAAATGCTGCTGTGAGATTTAAGAATGTGATTCCAAAGTTTCATTCTCCTAAATTCAGTAGCACACAAATTACAGCACGTTATGTAAAAAGTGGCATGTTACTGCACAGCTGCAAAAGTTGGTATTCGGCTAAATTTTGGAGTTTAAAAAACTGAAACTTAGGATTTTCCCATGTCTTTTTGGGTTACATTTTGAAAAAAAAAAAAATCGGTGATTTGACATGGAATGACCCGTAACAGTTGTACCTTACCATTATTAGATGTGTAAAAGAAAAGAAAAAAATATTTTTTTGTCCACCCATTTTTGAGATATTGAATTTTCCAATTGCTTAAAAATTCCAAAATTCACTCTCCACCGTAACTTCAAATGTCATTTATGAAATACGTATGATAGTTACAAACATGGTACAGGTGTCATTTTAGGGTCATTCCATGTCAGATCACCAAGGGCATGTCACCCACCCATCTCAGAATTTTTTGTAAAAATTGGTACAAAGTATTGTACTGGTGAGATATGAAACCTGTTAAAATTTTAGGTCAGTCGGTCCAGTAGATCTTGAGTAATGTCACTTTAAAAATTGGGTAGCTCTGCTTTCAAAGTTTTTGTGCTATGAGTTTTCACAACTGACTGTTGCAGCCACATAATTTTTTTTTTCTTAAATGATCTGCATGATCCATACATTTGGGAACAACTTGTTTCAGCACGTTTTTTGAATTAAAAGAACTTTTTTTTAATTTAATGACAAAAGATGTTAAAAAATGAAGCCATGTTTTTATTAAACAAAGCAATTTTTTTTCAAAATGAGCCCCCACTTGAAATTTGCTAAAAATATTTTCTTATGTGTATTATAACATAACCTTTCAGCAGGAGGAAAAAATATTTTGAGCAGTTCGCAATTTTGGTGAGGAAGAAAAAAAAATCAAAAGTGGCGTGTTTTATATATGGAACATTCAGACATTGTTACCCAATTTTTTATTTAAGTGGTTGCTTGGCCATTTTATACCCCCGCCCCAGTCTAACTCAATCGGTGAGTAGCTCAAAACAATGTTTATTTTATTTATACGTGTTCATTATTTTTCTTTTCTTAGACATGCCAAAATAGGGCCTCACAATAGTTTTGAAAAAAGGCAATTGCTTTCCTCTTATTGTAGAACAAAAGTTTTGGTTTTCACTACCTTAAAGAGAACATTTTAGGTTTACAAAAAACATATGTAAATGATAGTATATATATATATATATATATATATATATATATATATATATAGAATGAAAATATTACAGAACAAAAATACAAAATTTCAAAACAAGTAAAAAATTGGAATGGGTTGTCGTCTTCAGCATACATGAGATTCTTCCGCGAATTCGCGGAATTCCGCTTTTTTCGGCATCATTTTGGTCATTCTCGAGGTCATTGCAAAAATGAAGAAAAAATTTTCAGGATTTGAGGGGGGGTCGTCGTTCTATAGAAAAAAGCGGAATTCCGCGATTCCGCTTTTTGTGGAGTAAAAGAACTAAGCGCTTTCTAGCTGAAAGCGTTGTTTTTGGAGCAGACGCGGGGGCAAGAAGAAATGTTGTAGGGTGGAGTCAGGAGCTCAATTCGTTTAATGCTGTCAACAATGGATGGGTTGTCAGTCACTTGAGCATCGCAGCGCAAAGGGTGGAAGCTCCGCTTACTTCGTGCGTTAGGGAAACTACCGCAGCCCTTTCCGTGTCTTGCGGGAAATCGCCACTCTGCATTCTATCAGGGCCAAACTATCCGCTTGATTCTATCCGTGACGTCATCGCCAGAAATTTGCAAATGTACCCGAATGCGTTCCCGCTTTTCTGAGATCGTTCGAGAATCGAAGCTCTCGTGAATCCTCTTCCTACGGAGGATGCCAAAAAATACGGATTTCCCCCGGGATTACGGGTGACTAACAAAAAAATTATGGATATTCAGATTTTCGCTGTTATTAAGAAAGTTTTGCTGATTTTGTAAATAATCGACGTAAAAGCCTCTGAACAAAGTTCGTAACACAGCCCTTTGTCTTTTTTTTTTTTTTTTCTCAGGTGGTGGAATTTGTTTTGCTTGTTTCAAAGTGTGAAAAAAAAAAAAAAAAAAAAAAGCCCGTCTTGCTTCTTTCGCCGTGGCCCGGGATTACGTCGACCTGAAGCGTCTAAATAAAGTTCGTGACGCAGCTTTCTTTTCTTAAATTTGTTCTACCGCCCCCCCCCCCCCCCCCCGAAGAGAAGGAATTTGTTTTGCTTGTTTGAAAGCTAAGTGGAAAGGAAGAATGGCGGCACGCCGCGGGATTATGTAGGCCTGGCGGTCTTCTTTTGCCGTGATCCGGAATTACGTTAGTTCGGATGTGCTTCTTTTGCCGTGATTCGGAATTACGTTAGTTCGGATGTGCTTCTTTTGCCGTGATCCGGAATTACATTAGTTCGGATGTGCTTCTTTGCCGTGATCCGGAATTACGTTAGTTCGGATGTGCTTCTTTTGCCGTGATCCGGAATTACATTGGTTCGGACGTGCTTTCGCTGTTGCCCGGAATAGCTTCTGCCCGATGCCTCTGAACCATGTTCGTGACGAACCTTTTTTTTTTTTTTTTTTTTCTAAGGAGGAGGAATGTGTTCTGCTTGTTTGAAAACTTAGTGGAAAGAAAGCACGGCGCCCGGCTAGGATAACGTCGGCCCGAAGCCGCTGAACAAAGTTCGTGACGCAACTCTGTTTCTTTCCTTTTTTTTTTTTTTCTAAGGAAGAATGTGTTTTGCATGTTTGAAAGCTAAGTGGGGGTGGTAGGGGGGAGGCCGGGCTTCGGGCCAGTATTACGTCGGGCCGAAGCCTCTAAAAAGTTTGTGACGCAGCTTTCCGTTTTTTTTTTTTTTTTCCCATTCTTTCTAAGAAGGAATTTGTTTTGCTTGTTTGAAAGCTAAGTGGAAAGAATGTGTCATAAGAGGCTCAAAAGCAGGTTTAAAAACAAGAATTCGGCAGAGAAAATCTCCCCAGTTGCTTGACGTTGATGGAGATTCATGTCACCATATTCACAATGCAAGCAAAAAATTTTGCAAGCCATTTTATGAGGTTACATTGAGAAATACTTTATTGACTTCTTCAATGACTAAAAACTAAGCTGTGGATATATGTTTCTAATTCTTGCAAGTTTCTAATTGCTTGACTAAATTCACAAACTTTCCTAGACAAATACTTTTCACCTCAGGATTTAGCTAGTAAAGATTCACATGTAAGTTTTAAATCTGATTTTTTAAAATATTTCATTTTATTTTGTTCTTAAATCCCTACTTTTCTATTGTGAATATAATAATGTGCTTCACTTTAATATTTACTTACATAATTTACCGAAAATAATTCCATATGGCTAGCGTACTCTTAAATATTGTATATATGCTGTATTTGAATTTGCTCACCGCGCGTTCGCGTGTCCCAATTTTCCACCCAGTTAAAAAGTTCAGCTTTTTTTGTCATCGGCCGGTCTCGTGTATGCTTCAGGAGAGCATCAACCTGTGGGAGTGGCCTTTCTAGTACCAACAAAGCGACAAGGCAAGCCAAAATTGTTGTTTGGTCATGCTTCCTAGGCCACAAAACCAAATTCTAATAAGCACAAAAAATTACAAAAATCAAGTTTTAAAAAAGAAGAATTAAAAGCTTACCGGCAGAACAAAAACCGCCTTGACAAAGAGTCAAACAAGACTGAACAGAGCACCCACAAGAACCCAAATATATACACTGATAAGACAGGTGGTCACGGTTAAACAACTACCTGGTAAGCCAAAAATGTGTGAGTAGACAAGATGCAAAACTGTGTATGTAGATAAGATCTTCAGCTATTAGAGACCCACCAAATAGCACTTTATGTTACCTATATATTTAAAATTGTTAGGTCCTAGGTTAGTAAAGCATGTCAATGTGTAATTTGAAACTTTTGGACACAGAATTAAAGTTCAAAATTAAATGGTTAAAATGATGCCTTAAGAAATTTTTAGGAAAATTGTTAAATTGCAATTTAGAAAAAAGAGCTTTCAGATTTTTTGCAAGTAAGAGCTGTGTGGAGCAAATTTTAGCCATTCTATGAAACTGGGAGATGAGTAGATTACGATGTATAACTTTTGAAATATTGGATGACCAGTGAGTGTAGTGAATGATATCAAACTCAAAAGAGTTTCTATATAAGCGGCAATGAGGATGACACCTGTTACTGTCATCTTGACAAATTCAGTAAATTTGTCAACCCTTACCACGGCCATATCGTTACCGGTGACCTGGACATAGTGCCTTTTCAAGAATTACGCACACTTATGTCTCTGGGCACAAAATACAGGTTGACACCTCGATTCAAAACTAAAAAATGTGTATCTATTCTACGCAGTAATTTTTTACAATGCGCACTAAAACTTTCGTATGAGTTTGGTTTGCCCCTCGAAGCCTTTAACGAATGTCTGGATTCTGTATTATGTGACATTCGCCATGAGCTGCACAAGTTCAAGAGCTTTGGTGTTTGTACCCGGCAGCCGCATAATTTTGCTATGATTAATTCACAAATTTGTGAACTTCAAAACTTATTCACTGTTTCTCCAGTGGATAAGGCTGGTAATAACTCTGCCTTTTTTTGTAAACAATTCTATCAGGATCTCCTGATACAGGAGATGAATACCACAGATACTTACACTCCGGTTTCTCAAAATCATAAAGATATTGTTAAGAAAATAATCGCTGTGCATAAAAGGATAAGGCTTAATGTGTCCAACTTAAACTTTCCTTTTATTTATGCCATCCCTAAGTTTCATAAGGAACTTGTTTCCTTCCGTTTTATTACTAGTGGACGCAACTGCTATAACAGCAAAGCGGGTGGGTTGCTTCAGAGATACTTGTCCGTGGCTCTTCGCGGGTTGGGTTCGACCTGGATTATTGGAGCAATAACAGAGTCTTGGAGACACTTGGCTCGGTGACTGTCACATCTGTGGATACTTACGATTTTAAAAACCTCTTCACCTCAATTTCATTGAAGGGTCTGTGGCAGGTAGCCCTAAATATACATACGAAGTTCGAGCCCGGGACTACAGAACAGTATTGGCATTTCCTACTGGATTTCTGTATCAATAACAATTTTGTTACCGTGGGCGATGGGCTCTACCTCCAAACTCGTGGTATACCGATGGGCAGTCGCTTTTCTAGCAGTTTGGCTAATCTCTATCTACATTTTTTTGAGGATAGATATGTTGCCAATCATCCTTTACCTGGGATTGCTCTAAGATATGTTGATGACATTATTGTCATTGACATTCCGGACTTTTACGTTGCGCCGCTGACTTGTATCCTGACGACCTTACCCTAGAAAAAACCAACAGATCGTCTACTTGTGTTTGTTACCTCGATTTAGAGGTTCAGGTAGACGAGGAGGGAAGAGGTGTGGTGAATTTATTTGATAAAAGAAACTCTTTTGAGTTTGATATCATTCACTACACTCACTGGTCATCCAATATTTCAAAAGTTATAACATCGTAATCTACTCATCTCCCAGTTTTATAGAATGGCTGAAATTTGCTAAAAATCTGAAAGCTCTTTTTTCTAAATTGCAATTTAACAATTTTCCTAAAAATTTCTTAAGGCATCATTTTAACCATTTAATTTTGAACTTTAATTCTGTGTCCAAAAGTTTCAAATTACACATTGACATGCTTTACTAACCTAGAACCTAACAATTTTAAATATGTAGGTAACATAAAGTGCTATTTGGTGGTTCCCTAATAGCTGAAGATCTTATCTACATACACAGTTTTGCATCTTGTCTACTCACACATTTTTGGCTTACCAGGTAGTTGTTTAACCGTGACCACCTTTCTTATCAGTGTATATATTTGGGTTCTTGTGGGTGCTCTGTTCAGTCTTGTTTGACTCTTTATTAAGGCGGTTTTTGTTCTGCCGGTAAGCTTTTAATTCTTCTTTTTTTAAAACTTGATTTTTGTAATTTTTTGTGCTTATTAGAATTTGGTTTTGTGGCCTAGGGAGCATGACCAACCGACAATTTTGGCTTGCCTTGTCGCTTTGTTGGTACTAGAAAGGCCACTCCCACAGGTTGATGCTCTCCTGATGACGGCAACCTGTTCCAATTTTTTACTTGTTTTGAAATTTTGTATTTTTGTTCTGTAATATTTTCATTCTATATATGCTACTACATGAGGTTTAGCTGCGTTCGGCGCTTCTCATGGTATTAGCCTTTTTGGTCTATTTTTCTTGTGTTAAATAATTTATTTATAAAGTTATTTTTTGTTTTATTTATGTACTATCTATCTATCTATATATATATATATATATATATATATATATATATATATTCTAACTTTTCTTCAAATGGTGTTGAAATCTGCAATACTCGCAAGCATAAATCACCATCTAGGAGTTAGAACCCCAAGTTGGGAATTTTTGTGTAATAACTATGGCTAGTCGAGTTTTCAGCTGTGGAGAACTGAAGTCTGATTTTGGTGAAAGTTGCAAAATTTTCAACTTTTGCAGATTTCAAGGTTAGATATCTCAAAATAGGGACCAGATTATTATTATTATTTTTTTTTTCCAACAAGGATAATCCTACTGGTACTCAACAAAACCAGTGAGTTTCATTTTGTGGTTCAAACTGGTTTAGGAGATACAGGCTCTGAAATATTTGTGAATAAATGGTAACATTTCAGCACCCGGAAATGCACAAAAACAGATGAATATTTATGCTTATTTCTGTTTTCAAAATATTCTTAAAGTCTTGTGGAAATATATTTTAAACACCTTTAACTACCAAATACTATATGTACAATTTATACATAAAGTGAATAAAAAAAAACTAAAATAAACCTTACCAGAGCATATTGTACAGTTTGCGATTCACAAATTTTAGCAGCAACACTTTGTCTAGATGTGTATAGGCTTACTTCTGTGGGTGTGCTTGCAACTTACTATATTTGTTACTGTTGAATTTAATATTTTGAACAATTTCAATTTGTAACTGATCAAAACGTTAGCCTAGCATGCAACAAAGCTGTGCTCACAACGCCAAAGTTTTTTTTTTTTTTTTTTTTATTGTTGCCGTGCTTAAAAATAATCGCGAATTGTGAAAAATGCGACATGCAGGGCCACCTATGCTATCCCAAGCTTCTTTTTTTTTTTTTTTAAGGATACAAGTAACTGCAAAGATTAGGTGTCCCTAAATTTTTTTTATAAATTTAATAAAAATATAAATTAATGGAACAAACCATTTTATGAATTATTTTGACATTGATTGATACATTTATATATGATTTAATAAAGGAACTTTTCTTTGGTTACCTCAACCAAACATAATATATGTGTCAGAGGGTTCACAGTCATTATTAGGCCAATAAAAAGATGGAGAAGGCCAATGTGGGTGCATGAATCAAACAGTCGCATCACCTTCATTATAGTTAATCTTTTCAACAAATCCCACATACCAACAGGAATCATATACACATGCTATGCAGCAGATAGCATGTAACTCGTCTTACATTAGTTACACTGATTTTGGAAATAATACTGTAATATTTATCAGAACTTAATCTCTTGGCACCAATTCTGGAATCGGGAAGTAAAGTGATGCATTATATGTGTACCAGGAAGAGCTTTTGCTTTCTCAAAACAGGATTAGGCTAATTATGCACTTTGTTAATCTCTTCTTGACACACAAAGAAAAATGTAATTTCCTTTATAATATCTTAGCAGAAGTTATACATTGTTGCAGCAGATGTTATTTGTTTAGCTAAAGGGTGCTGCAAACTTCCTTTTGTTGCTAGCCTTTTTACAATCTGCACCAATACCATCACATAGTGATTTGCCATGGCTTGTTGCAAAAAATGACTGCTTCCCTACCAATCTAAAAAAAATCCTGTTCATGATAGCAAAAGTGCAGAAAATTCTTTTAGTTTTTATATTGTGCAGAACAACCATCAATGAAATACTCAATATTTCTCCCAGTCCGTGGTAATGTACAAAATTTTTCCTGAGCTGAAGGAAGTAAAACATCCACAATGACTAGAAATTTTAGTAGGGGGCAAAAACAGAGGTAGCAAGTGAGGATAGAACTTTATTTCGAATTCCTGTAAGGAAGAATGATGATGGGGGGGGGGGGAGCTCAACATTGATTAGTGCTTATGGCAAGCATTTCATTATTGATACAAAATATTTAGGTTGGACTTTTTTTTTTTTTCCTTCTTTCATTTTCTTAAAAGTATTTACATGCACTGGATGAAAAACTAAAGAAATCCCTGTGCCTTATTACAACTTTACATTCAACAGTTAAATTACTTTTATTTGATTGCTCATTTAATATAAAAATGGAATACTTCTCCTTGTTGAGTTTATGTACTATGTACTTTAGAAAAAAATCTGAAGATCCAAAATAAATTATTTTATTTGCTGATGATCTGAAACGCACGCGTGCATGCGAGCGTGTGCGCATTCTCCCAGACTTAAGTTCTCCATAGCTGAAAACTACTACCCATAGTTATTACACAAAAATTCTCAACTTGGGGTTCCAACTTCCAGTCACCTTAACCGCCCAACAAAAATGGTGATTTATGCTTGCGAGTATTGCAGGTTTCGCCATTTTAGGCAAGGTTAAAATATATATATATATATTCTATCATTTCTATACGTTTTCTGTAAGCCTAAAATGTCCTCTTTTAAGGTAGTGAAAACCAAAACTTTCAGTCTACAAAAGGAGAAAAACAATTAATTACCTTTTTTCAAAACCATTGTGAGGCCCTATTTTGACGTGTCACAGAAAATAAAAATGGATATATATATATTCAAAAAATATCTTTTGAAATCAATTCCAGTCTTTTGGCAAAGGCTGTCTTGTCTACTACTGCTGTAGTGGAGATGAAACGAATTGTACAGAAGCAGCAGTTTAATTGTTGTTGTTTTTTTAGTTATTTCTTTGACATTTAGCAATTAAAATATACATATCTAAGGTATTTTACCTATTTTGCACGTTGTTTGCTCTGTGAGACAGGTAAAATACCTTAGATATTATATATATTTTAATCAAAAGCACGTTTATAACATAATACAACCCTTAAGGTTGCCTCATGAATTGCATTTTTCGTAATTTAGCAATTAAATAATTCTCAGCATGTGTGGGAATTTCAACTCAAGTGGGAGATGATTCATGCAGATAGATTTACTCTGAGGGGGAAAAAATTGTTCTGATAAAGAAAGGATAGCACATTTCAGCATAATATTTATGAAGGCTAAATATATACTTCCCTCTCTTGATAAAATCGTAAAATGTACACAGTCCTATCAGAATAATATGACCACTCCCGGAATCACAGTGTACCCGCCCAGGCACATCACAGAGTGACAAGGTCAGCACACGGAGATAACAAGGGGCCGGCCAGGACAGATGAGCCATACTGCATAACGTGAGCACAATGGTTAGAAATAGTGATTTGGAAGATGTTCAGAAAGGAGTGATCATCGGCTACTGCGCCAAGAGTGAAGCATCTCGGAAACATCTGACTTCATGATCTGTTTGCGAGGTGCTGTAGGATTTTCTAGACAATACTGGGTTAATACTGGGTAAAGAAGCTAAAACAGCATTAACCCAGTATTGTTTAGAAAATCATCAATGTCCGAAATTAATAAGGGCTGTGAAAACGAAAGGCAGTTGAGAGTTGCTGAATCGGTGTTAATCGAAAAAAAAAAAAAAAAAAAAGATCAAGAGTATGTAATAGAACAACAATTAGAGGGGGGAAACAGCACTGACAATAGATGGCGCCAGAGATACAATGATGCAGGGTTCGCGACTGAAGCCAGAACATCTTGGGGATTGTGTGTGACTGGCCGAATGAGGTTAGAATTTGCTGCAGGGTATTTACGATGTACGAGACAAACGGAGCGCTACATAAATCACAGTTGACAGTGGTTTGACTGCCGTTAAATGTAAATAGTATAATTATGTAGATAGTGGTTTTTAATAGAGTGTATGAATGTGTTGTATATATAGTGCGTAAATGTGTTAGTATGAGTTATGTAAATTGTATGATGTGAAATGAATATGGGTGTGAGGTATGTGAGTGCTTATTAGATGTATGGGTTTGTGAGTATTTATTAGATGTATGGGTATGTGTTTTAGAATTGAATACCGTTTTTTGGAATTGTGAATTTTAGGGGCATGTTGCTGAGGGGAGGGGTGAAGGAAGGTGAAAAATACAATAAAAAAAAGGGGGGACGTAATGAAAGACGACAACACTCACGTAATAGTGAGTATACGTCTAGTGTTGATGAGCTATCACGCATGTCAAACAGCAGTCAGAATTCAGCGTTTTTTACTGTCCTTAAAAGGCCAGAGCTGCATAACAAAATGTTCTCGTTAATGTGCACAAAGTGTATAACAGGAATGAAGCCAAGAACTTTTAGGTAAGTGTTTTGACCTTTCTGATTGTTAAGTCATAACAAATATTCTTTATTTGTCTGAAAAAAATGAAGTTGTCACGAGACTTATCAGCTGCATTCATTGGTCATGCTGATGCAGATATTTTGCATAAAACAAAATACACGAAGGCTTTTCAATGAAGATATCATTTCTTCATTGAAAAGGCTTTTCAATGAAGATATCATTTCAGCACAAGTTAAGGGTCTTATCAATATCGTACCTGCAGCATTCACGCAATTCATAATGCCTATCGCAAAGCTTTGGAAGTCTTTAGACAAGATGTGAAGATTATTCAAAAATACAAACAGATCTGAAATTGCCATGTCATAAATTCATCAAACATGCATCAACTTGGTGGTTGACTCTTGGAGCTGCTGCTCGGAGGCTGTTGGAACAATGGGAGGGTGTTTCTACTTACTTACTTAAAATTTATTTGTGAAAAGAAATCAAAACTTACGTCTGGTAACTCCAAAGAATGATAGCCTTTTTTAGAAACTCATCAGGTAAAGCAGAAGTGTAGTTTCTGGTTCCATGTTATTTACCAAATTTACAAGAACATTTCAGAAAAGGGAGCCATTAGTCCATTTGCTTTATACAGAATTAAAAAATGTGTTATTGTCTCTGTTGGGATGCATCTGTCTGCAAAGTATGTTAAGGAGTTTGTCAAAAGAAAGCTGCTCCTTAGAGGAAGAAGTTTTGCTTTCTCCAAAAAACTTGCTAAAATTGTTACAACTGAAGATATAAAACATGAATAATCTAATGGAAATATTCTTTACTGTTTTTCAGCAAATGCCAAAAACATGTCAGTGCTTGTCAGTACATTTTAGAGAAGACTCCACGTCCAGTTTCTCTAAAGCCTTGCGATGTATGCAACCAATTGAAAAAACATTTCGTAGGAGCTGTTGTGACATTATTACAGTAGCAAAAACATTGCCATTTGAGGTATCTGAAGACATATTATTAGATCAGCTGAAGGATTTGCAAATAAGCACAAAAGCCCCAAGCAGTAGATCTGAAAGAATTAATAAATAGTGGCTTTTTTTTTGTCAATAAAATTCTGATGGTTCAGCTAAGTATTCTACAGTCAGATAGGTTGTTAAAGTTTGCCTATTTTTTACGCATGGGGCTGCAGATATCAAATGTACCTTTTCTGTGTCAAGGTGGGCCTTAACTGAAGATAATGCATCTATGTCAGAGTGCAAAATGAATTGAATTATAATTATAAAAGATGCCTTAAAAGAATATGGTAACCCTCCACATCTTGTGCCAATTGCTAAAAAGCTTCTCTCTCTAGCACAGTGTGCATATCACTCTTACGCAACTCGCTTATAGCAGGGTGCGCACGTGTGCTTGAAAACCTGGAAAGTCATGATTACGTTTTCAAGGCCTGGAATATCCTGAAAAAATGGTGTTTTTTTAATGCTGTCATGAAAAGCGTTGAAATTTGAAATTCGTGCTTTAAAAAATGCCCTTTTAGGAAATCGTGTTACTGTTACCCCTTCATTTTTTAAAGTTCCTCTCCTCTGTTCTCAAAGAAACCGCCAGCAATGGCCCAGTGCAATAAAATTGGATGATTACTAGTAGGTCTGTTAGTAAGGGGAGCTTGATTTGTATTCTTTGGCTTGATGTCCGTTGGACAACTCTGAGAACGGAAGGGGAAAGAAGAGGCATTTAGCATTTGCAGGGGGTCGCGTATGTACCAAGTCAGCTGGCATCCACCAGTGAGAAGTATGCCTGAACAACACATCCATCTTCTTGTTTATGTGCATGCTACCCTCCTTCTCCTCAAGAGACTTCCGCTACTTATGATAAAAAATAAGAAAACTATCTTTGCAAATTGTTCACGAAAGTGGCTGAAATTTTACCTTCACTATAATTGGATTACAGAAGCTCACTTCCAAAATTCCAATTGAATCGGTTTAAAACTTTAAAAGTTAGCATTGGTAATTTTTATTATGGACAAGTATGTGTGCCTCTTTGGATAGAGTGAGCCTCCAGCAGAAAGGGTGTTACCATAGCAACGGTTGACGCTGATCTGAGGCCCTTGGTTGGGAAGAAAGCAAACACCTGCTTATCACTTCCACAGCTCAAAAGGACTTGGAGAAAATTTTCAGAAATCCAATTTTCCGAATTTTGAAAATAACACAGTAAAATTTTTACAGTGGTTAAAATACATCACAATAAAGTTCTAGTGCAAATATCGCCAAATTCCGTTAGGAACTTTAGCAGATGCAAAAAAAAAAAAAAAAAATCTGTTGCATAATCGGATTGAAAAAAGAAACAGTAATTATAAATTACAGGAAAAGCAAGTGAATTATTTTTTTAGATGCCATGGTTTATTTAAACAGTGATCATTAAAAAAATTTCTGTGATGATATGGACTCTATTTGAATTACAAACATACATTTTTATTCAGACGTCTGAGTTACTGTTTTAGTAAAAAAATCATCTATAATTAAAAAGTTTTCAATGGATTTAAGCGATATTCAGCAGATAAACGGTATTTTAGAAAATTGCAACATCATGACGTAAATTTGGTAATTTTGTCGAAAATTGGAGAGCCTTTTTTTTTTTTTTTTTTTTTTATTATAGTTAGGGTGAAGGAGGAAGGGTGCAACTTGACAGTTCAGTGAGCTGCAGGTGGTGATTTATGGCAATGTGCCACTGATTCATATTTGCATTTCATATTTGCACCATTGATCCATATTTGCATTTCTTGAATATAAACAGCAGACAATCGGAAACATGGTGTTGGGCGGGTCTTGATTTTCTTCATTTTGCATATGCTGAATTCAGTTCTGTGGGAATAAGGAATAGATTATACTGTGAATATATACAAAACTACATATTTTTGAGCTGAAAAAATAGGTCTACTTGTACACAGTAGCTAACGTGTGAACTCAAATGAAGGCAATCAGACATACGGATGTCTGATTCCATAAAAAAAAAAATCAACAGTTTTTTTATCATACACTACAGGTAAAAAAGCAAAAACATGTTTTTAAACATTATAAAGGAAAACAGATTTTTTGAAACGCGTGACTTGATCTTAATTTCTGAAAGTTTCTTTTTTCCACATCCTTTTTTTTTTTTCAATTACAATACATTGTAACAGGATACTGTGTGTTGTATCACTTAGTGATATGGCAGATTTTCTGTTGCCGATATTTGCGATCGTAAGCTGTAGTTGCATTGCGATTGTTGATGATGACAAGATAAATACTGGAGTGATGTAAAATGAACTAAAAAAAAATGCCCCCCCAACTTTTATGCGGTCATCATAGCTGATCAACCATTTCATTCCATGAACATCAGCACATTTGAACAAACTTGATCCATTTGCATCTTTCATCATTTTTATTACTTAAAACTGAAATTACTTTTAAAAAATAATTTGAACATGATACTGTAAAGCGTAATAATCATCCTGGAATTTTTTGTATATGTCCTGGAAAAGGCCTGGAAAGTCCTTGAATTTTTTCCCCCAAAAGTGTACGAACCCTGTTATAAGTAGTAAAGCAAAGAGAGAAACTAGAAAAAGAAAGAGAAGATCGGGATGCTTCTGTGAGAAAGGAACAGGCAAAAAGAAGTGGAAAAGCTAGAAGCTGCTTCAAAGAAAAAGGAAGAAAAACGAGACATGAAAACAGAGACTGGTCATATATTATTAGTTGAAGCAAAACAAAGATTAAAAAGCTGCATTAGCAAAGGATCTTCATGAAGCCACGCTTGTCTGTTTTAGAAAGATACGAGAAGAAGAAAACAAAAACAAAAAAAATGAAAGAAACAGGTAAATTTCAAAGAGATAGAAAAAAAAGGAAATTGTCTATTATTACTACCTTTTTTTGCAAAGAAACCAAAACTTTAACAGGCAGTATTGTTCCTATAAGGTTATCAATTAGTTAATTACACTTATTATATTTTGTCTCTTTTGTACAATTATACACTGGTGTGCAAAAATTAAGGGCGAAGAGGAGAAATTAGCGTAACAGCGGAACGAGCAGGCAAAACGGACCGAAAAACCACTCGGGAGATAGACTAGGGTTCGGTACGTTAGGGCATGCGCATATATGCAGCTTGGCCTGGGGGGTCAGAAGGGTATAAAGCACACGGGCGGTGTACGCTCAGCAATTCGGTGAAAGCTATTGCACTGTGTACATCGGTTTAAACGACGTCGAGTTGCTGCCACTGTGTGATATGGCCAACAGGCAATCCAGTAGACGACATCTGGATGACTTTGCCCATGGTCGCGTCATTGGGAAGTTGGAAGAAAGTCGAAGTGTGACTAGTGTGGCCGAGGAGTTCAGGATCGCTCACAAGCATCGTTTCACAAGCTTGGAGAGCATTTCAAATGACAGGAACAGCTGTCTGAGAGTTTAGCAGTGGTCGTCCACGAGCAACCACAGCTGTGGACAACCGGTATAATGTCCTACAGGCGAGAAGAGACAGACGGCAGACAGCGGGAGAAATCGCAAGGCGCATGCAACAGACAACTGGACATCCATTATCGCGTTTTACCGTGGCCAGGAGGCTACACAAAGGTGGTCTATTTGCACGGCGACCAGTACGGTGTGCGCCATTAATTAACGCCTGCTCATCAGAGACGGTGGTTTCTGTGGTGCCAGGAACACAAGAACTGGACACATCAGCAATGGGGTCGAGTTCTCTTTACGGATGAGAGCCGATTTAGTCTGATGAGCGATTCTGGACGTATACACATCTGGAGAGAGCAGGGAACACGCAATCACACCTCCAACATCCTCAAAAGGGACCGGTTTGGATGTGGCAGAGTTCTCATTTGGGGTGGTATCATGCTTGATAGCCGTACTGACCTCCACATCTTCCAAGGAGGTTCAGTCACTGGTGTCCGCTATTGCACCGAGGTTCTCCTGCCTCACGTGCATCTGTTTAGAGGTGCTGTGGGTCCTGAGTTCCTCTTCATGGATGACAACGCTACACCTCATCGTACAGTGGCTGTTGTAGAGTGAAGATATTCAACGCATGAATTGGCCCGCATGGTCCCCAGACCTAAATCCAATCGAACACGTGTGGGACCTTCTCGAGAGACGCTTGGCAGCACTTTCGCAGCTGCAATTGGCGCTACAAGAGGAATGGGCTGCAATGCCTCAACAGCTCCTTGACAACCTCGTCCTCAGCAATGAACAGACGTTGTAAATCCTGCAACACAGTCAGGGGTGATCATATCCCCTACTAAAGACTAGATTTTTCTTGGCAGCCGCCTGTCACATGGACGTTTCTGTCTTCTGTCCAGTTGTGCTTGAAGCTACCTTTTCAATAAAGTGCCTTTGTATCCTTTGGGTTCCTTGTTTGGACGGTTTTGCTCACTTGTCCCATATTCTTACATCTTGGAGATCTTATGGTATGATTTGAGTCGATGTGGAGCACTTCTGCACGACGTTACATTCGAAAAACCGTGTCGTCCTTAATTTTTGCATGCCAGTGTAATTGGGTCTCCCATTTTCAGTGCCTTTTTAAGACTGAACATGCAGTATATTTTCTATAAAGTTATCAATTAGTTGATTGCATTTATTATATTTTGTCTCTTTAGTACAATAATGATTGGGTCTCTCATTTTCAGTGCCTTTTAAGACTGAATTTCTGCAGGAAATATTTTTTTATTTGCATTAACCAAATAAATGGCATTGAAACAAATTAGAAATTATGGCAACATCATAAATTAGAACATTTTTTTTGTTCTCAAGTATTACAACATTGAAAATTCAAATTGTTCACCATAATTTCTCACAAAATGTGTTTATTGAAACTGAAGTAGTAATTTCATATAATTAGGTTTTGCTGATTATATTTCCTACTGTCCAAAGACTGCCCGAGAATAAAGAAGATATATTCATGTAAAATACAAATAAAAATGGTGTGTGGTTGTGGTGGGTGGAGTGGTTTTCATTGGAATAAGATTCCAAATTGCCAAAAGTAAGTGAATAAATAGTAAGAAGCAAAAAATTTCATTTGTGCAAGATGGGTGGATATTTGTTACCCACACATGGGCAAAAAAAGGGTTACAATTTTAAGTTGTTTTTTTTTTGTTTTTTTTTTTTTTTAATCTGAAATTGTATTGGCTTCTAAGGCAAGTGCATAGATAAATGACTACTGAATTCAACATTACGTATGGCAGCCTTTTTTATTCATGAAAAATCTTCAGGCCCATATACCAAACTACAGACAGGTGGTAATAAATGTTATAGTGCAGAATGAGAGAAATTTTGTATCACTGAACTTTTACAAAACACATACATGCACAAAGCATTTTCAGCTAAACTTCACTGGGACATCACAAAAGTGCCAATGCCAATTTTGTTCAAACTTTGATCCTATGTTTTTTTTTTTTTTTTTTTTTTTTTTTTTTTTTTTTTTTAATGTAATGTGTTTGTATCTGTATAGTCCATAGCAGCAGTTTCCAATGGGTATGTTGTAAGGAGCTGCCTGGCATTTCGTTGAACATTTGCTTGTAAAAAAACAGCAAATATGAATGAATAATACAAACATTTTCTTCAGGCTTTGCATCTACCTTTCTTGCTACCTGCAATTACAAAATCAAATTTCTTGTCACTGACTTGTTGACTCATTATGGGTTTCACTTGAAAGCACCCTGTACGTAAAGAGCCTTTACAAAATGTAGGGAAGGAAATCTACTTCCCAATTTTGCTTGTCACACTTTTATGAGACAGCAAAGGTGAAAATGATTGAAACTTCATGTAATGTTGACATTACAAAGCATGTCAATTTTGCTAACCCAAGGGCCAAAAATAGAGAAACCACCAGCACATCAGTCCCAGATTACTGCAGATGTGGTAAGTGAGGATATTAAACTTATTACCATTTAAATGTCATTAATTTAATATTAGCTTTAAAAATTATAGTAGATTTACGTTAAACAGTAAAGTTTGAATTTATCTGGTGCCATTTTGATTTACAACCAAAATCTTCAGAATTGCACTTTTTATTGCTATGTTGCACTGTGCTTCCAGTTTCAATTGCACTGATGTTTGAAATAGGTATCTAACCACTGTTAAGTGTGTAAAACATCTGACAAATTAAAAGTATGATGAAACATGTGTGTACGAGTACTTTACAAGTAAAAATTCATTTAAATCTAACTAAAACATGCAAATTTGTCAAAACATCATTGAAAATGTAATTTGTTAATATTGTTGTAGGAAAATGCAGACAGTGGAGTGTTAAAAATGCAAAGGATTACTGTACTTTTTTAAAATATTACATTCATTCTTTATTAAGCATGGTTCATACACATCCTGGAAAAGTCCTGGAATTCCATTTTGTTCTGGAAAAGACCTACAATTCTGGTACATGTCCTGGAATTTTATTCATTCCTGCATTTTTTGTACCTGCGTGATGTTTTGTAGTTGAGGATTTTTCTACTGACATAACTTATGCCTGACAAATTTCCTCCCCACCCCCTGCAAAATGCAGGAGGGGGCTGTTGGTTTTCTTGTCTGTTAGGACTGAAGCTGCATTAGTAGCATCTTTTGTGTCGTTCTTATGTTATCACTTTTCTGTCCAGCCTGGGAGACCATATCTCTGCAGTTATTAGTTCAATTTATAAAATTCTTTTTGTATTTGGAAGCTTAAAATGTGAGAATGGTGATCCATTCGTTCCGGTTTTTTCCCCGATGCACAACTTTGCCACTAGAGAGCGCAAATGGAGATCACATACCTGCCAACTTTTACGCATTTTAACTGTTTTTTACGATTTTACGCATAGGTCGCTTTTTTGCTTTTTTTTTTTTTTTCACATTTCTGTATATTTAAAAAAAAAGTTTTATCTTCCTTGAGAAATATTTGTTAATGTTTCAGTTAAATCATACCTGCCAACTCTTCCGGGTTTTGCAGAAGTTTTACAGGTTTTTTTTTTTATTTCCGGTTTTCCTGCAGGAAGAACTTTTCTTCCGGATTTTTAAAATTTTCTGTATTTTTTACTAAAAATATCTCTATAAATAAAATAGATAACAGTGGGGAATTTTGTGCCAATGTGCGCCAAAACAAAAATCTTGCACTAACTTGCTACAAAAGGCAGATTTTGTGCCAGAACGCCTGTGCCCCGACGTCATTGTCGGGACTCGGGCACAGTAAATTCTCTGTTCCGCTTGACGCTGAATAAGATGCAGTGGGAAGAAAGATTCAGAGACTCCAGCTATTGCAAATTTTACGTAGTTACTATGAACATCGTCAGTCTTCTACGGACGACGGAAAACATAGAGTATGGTATGATAATCGTTGGTCCGCTACAGATGACGGAAAGCATAGAGTATGCTATCATAATCATCGGTCCGCTACGGACAACAGAAAACATTGAGTATGCTATGGAAATCATCAGTCCGCTACGGACGACGGAAAAAATAGAGTGCTATAATTATAGTCGATCCGCTACGGACGACGAAAAACGTCGATTATGGTATCAAAATGTGATATAATTTGTTTGTATAATAAACATCTAAAAATTATCAAATGAACAAATGTTGTTTGCACATAGAAAAAAAAATCATTAGAAATGTCGTTCGCACACAATTTTACACATTTGAATTTTCTAAGGTTGGCAGGTATGAGATCATACCAAATTTAAATTCCTTTTATTTCATATATTTGCTTCTAAATATAAATTGAAAAAAATTCTTTTTTCTTTTAATGACATTCATATCAAAGACAATTTTAGTTAGTCCCTTTTCCAGATAATGCATAAATTTTCCGCTAGGGGACGTAAAGCTAAATCGTAATTTTCTAAAAGCTTCTAAAAGCCCGATTTGAAAAATTCTTCCTGTGTCAGATACAGCTTTTGTAAGGAAATGTTTTGCATATAAGTTCTCAATTTTGGTATAGATTGGTTTGGGCACCGGGGGGCATAAGTGTTTACTTTTGCTTCTGATGTACCGTAATTTTTGGGCTAAAAGCCGCAGCTCTTACGTTACTAAAAGTGAAATTTTTCGGGTGTGCTGCCCTTATGCCGAATTTGTTTTCAATAAGACTTCCCCCCCCTTTTTTCATGCAGATGCTTGGTAAATATTTTCAGACAATGTTTTTTTTTCACAAACTCGACTGTGATCCCCCCCCTACTCATACGTTAGACACGTCTATTTAAACGATAACTCCGCTGTCCTGATGTGGGGGAGGACGGGGAAATGCTCGCATACGCCTTAAGGTTAGGAGGTTTGTTTGTGAAAGGAATGCCTGACTCAAATGCCCTTTGCATGGGGAAATGGGGACATAAGCACACAGACAGGGTTCCCACGCAACCTGGAAAACCGGGAATTCTCAGGGAATTTGAAAATTGTTCCAAAAATCAGGGAAAACTCAGGGAAAATTGTGTTTTTCCGTAAAAATCAGGGAATTTTTTATCAGGGAACTATAAAGGCAGGGAATTTTTATTTTGTCAGAAAAATATTTTGTTTCAGACTTTTGTAAAATATATTTCTGTATTGCTAAGTTTTAAAATAAGTCCGAGTTGTTTTATCCTTCGAGGCAACTCCGTAACCCACCCACCGATTAAAGTGCAGCTGTGAGGGGAGTGCGTCTCTTTGCGGTTTCCCCGTCTCCAGAAGATCTAAACTACAACCGAACAAACATACACATCAAAGCAAAGCGTGAAAGAAAGCCATTAATCACACACCCATTTCGTAGGCTCTTATCTGCTGGCGTTCGCGAAGAGAGGCAGTTATTTGTTCCTGAGTAGGTGCCCCGGTTCTCTGCGTAGACTGGGAAAAAAATTATGAAGAAGCTATTTCCTCAATTTTTTAAATAACCGACTGAAATTTTTACAGTGGGCAAGATATATGAAAATAACGTTCCATTTTAAATTTCGCCGAAATTCATTAGAAACTTTAGAAGTTGAGCTTTTTTTTTTTTTTCCACCCTTTTGCATGTTCTACTTGTCTTTTATTAAACCGTACAAAAACATTTTATTTTGCCGGATGTTGGTCATCCTATTACCCCCCTTCCCCTTCAACAGCAGTGTGGATGAATGTTGCAAATTGAGGGCACCTAATTTATTTTGAAAAAGGTTCGTATCACTTACGAACTAAAGCTTCGCTTTCGTAATTCTGTAGCAGAATTGGTATAGTTGGAAAAGTATGTACCTTCAAATGTTAGAACAGGGAAAATATTATGAAATAGGAAGATTCTTCAAAGAGGGGGAAAGATTTATTTTTTTCATAGTACTTACGAGTATTTTGACAAAAATTACATGAAAAATACCATGCAATGAAGCTGGTACTACTGCATACCTACCATATTTCCCAGATTTCACGGCCGTTTTCTAGATTCGTTGTGTTCCGGTTTTACGGCCGGAAAGAGATTTTTTTTATTGTCATATTTCTATTTCATAATGCATGAAGAAATTTATTTATAGCTATTTTAAGACGATATTACAATTACTGCAAGAGCTAGCTGGTTGCGAAAAATAGGGTAGTCCGACGCCCGGAACCATAGATTTTCACATCTGGGTCATTCCACGCAAAATAGTCAGATATTGAAATAATTTTCCACCAACACATCTCCGATTCGTGCGATTTTTTTTTTTTTTTTTTTTTACGGTTAGCTGCCTTCAAGTTATAAAAAAATAACCCCTGAAAGTTTCAATTTTTTTTGTTTCTGATAGATTAGAAGATATTATTTTTTGAATTTTTGTGCATAGTAGAACCGTTTTCCGTAAAAACGCAATTATCTCTGTTATTTAGAATAAGAAATATAAAATTCATCATTCTCTCGTAATTTTCCCCAAGGTTTCAGCTTATACATAGGGGAAAAAAAAAAAAATTGCGAGAACAAAAGTTAGACGGGGTAGAAATTTTCTTGTAATCGTAAATTCTTCTTCTTGCGTTGCTGCACCTCACAAGATTTGCATAAATTATTCATTTCACATCTTTACCCTCACATTGCCGGAAAAAAAAAAAAAATCTACCTAGTTACTACTGATGAAAATCTTTGCCGTGCGTGCTCTATTGGTTTCAGGTTTGTCAGTGCAGGCGCTAAAGCCTCTGTCTCCGTTTTGGATGACGTTATTTGTGGGGAGTTACTACAAATGACCTGAGTGGGCTCCAAACCTTTCTCGCACTTTGCCTGATCAACATCGCACAAATGTATTGCCCTTCGTAAAGATATTGTTAAGTATAAACATGCCACTCGCCGCAGGATGATAAATTATGTTGACAAAAAAGTGTTAGGAGGATTTTATGAGCACACATGCACACAAAACTTCCTCTAATTGTTTCCCGTACAAGTAATTTGACGTAGCGGGGAAATGAACTGTGACCTGCGAGAAAAGTTCAGTACTAATGTTTGCGTCACAAACGTAGCCAATCAATTTTAAGACTTCCGGATTTTGGAAGTACTAATATGAATTTTAGCCTCTCGGACAAAATGGTATTCCGTATTAACTGTTAGTTTTCCCCACTTGTTGCTTCCATTATTTTTTCTTTATCCCTGGGTTTAATTTTTTTTTTTTTTTTTTTGTCGTCATGGCATTAGGATCTCTGTGTGCCAGTTTATTGGTTATGAAATTTAACAGCACAATGTCTAAATATCCTATGCTGCGTTATTTAGAAGCAAATAGCAGAGGTGCCAACTATTACGAATTGTCCGTAATTATTACGGTTTCGACTGTCAGATTACGGAATTACGGGCAGGTTGGAATAATTACGGAATTCAGTGTGTTTTGGAGAATCTCAATTTTGTATCCTTTTTTGTTAAACCCTTTTAGTGCGACGCTGCCGATTTCTCGGCCTTCGATTTTGATCCGCATATTTTCTGAATCAGACTGCGGATTTCGGTGTCCCAATCCCAGCAAAAACAGTATTGCTGGGCCAGCAGTGGGCCATTGCTGGCAGCCAGCAATGGCCCAGCACTATGTTGCTGCTGCCGAACTGTCAATAAAATGTCCGGGCGGCCAACAGAAGGGCCAGCAGTTCAGGCCAACAGTTGGCACCCCATCAGTTGTCATATGCCACAACAGGGCCATCAGTGGTCCATCACAGGCAGTAGCTGCCACAAGTGGCCCTTCAGTGGCCCTGCAAGTACTTGCCAGAAATGATGGCTAGCCTAATGTGGTCCGCTAGTGGGCCGTTAGTGGCAGCCAGCAACCACGTGACGTAACTGGTGGCTTGCCGAATCTTGTCCGCCAATTTCCCAGCAGTAGCAATAATTAAAAAAAAAAAAAAGCAAGGATAACCGCAGTTTCCTGAAGCTGTTTTTTTTCTTCTACCCTAACGAAGCTTGTAAATTAACGCACTGCGCTGGGGAAATTTCCTCGACAAACCGGAAAACGCCATTTGCATTTGACTAGATTCGATCCTGGGCCGTTTAAGTGGAAGCCGCGCTCGCTACCGACCGCACTAATTCACGTCGCTCCAATACGTGCTGGAACCTATCTGTTTGGCATGCAATTTGTAATCGAATGCTTCCCTCTTTCATTTTATAATATTGCGAGGTATTTTTCATAAAAGTCAGTTTCATATAATTGATAAATTAATTTTTTTAAACGTAACAATAGTTTTTTTTTAACGTTAAGGGAACTTCACTCATTTTCAAGGCGTGTACATACTTAGTCGCTTTCCAAAGTTTTGTACTGTCCTTGCCGTCTTGAAAAGAGAATGTTGAATAAATATATATTTACCCGGGTTCATGTCACATTCTGTTACATTTTTAACGTTGTGTCTTTCCTTTCCGTTGTCCGAAGCTACATTTGTTTTAAAGAGTAAAATATATTTTATTTTACTTCTCGTTATTTTTAGAAGCGAATTCCTCCCAGTCTTGTGTATTCAACCCATGGATGAGTACACCACATAGCGTTGCTTTTTTTTTCTTTGAAATTATTAATAAATTTTGTACGCGTATAATTCTTTTTTTATTCCCAACAAACGCTATTTTTATGGTTTCCCAGGATGTGCGTTTCAAGCGGTTTCAAATTTTTTCTTGTTATTCATCCACTCCATTCCATGAATTGTCATTCATGGGAATGGAGTGGGTGTATTTCATGGCTGTAATCTAGTATTTCACGGCTTAATCTGATATCTTCGTCGACGTAAAATTTCATTCGGAAATTATTTCACCTCTCCACATATGGATTTTTTTTTCTTAACATCCACTAAAATAACACGATGGCGATAGCGTCGTCTTCAACTAACTGGTACCATGAGAGACACAGCAAGTGTTGCTTCTGCGCATGCGCAGTCCCGATGCTTCTACCTGCTGTTGGGGGTTGCATTAGTTGCCAGCAATGGGCCACTAGTGGCACTTGCTTGGAGGCCCACAATTCACGGCGATGCTGCAGGGCCATCAATGGCTCGCCAACTGATAGCGCTGCCATCAACGGACCACTACCGGGCCGTGAGCGGCAGATTTCAGCCAGCAGTGACCCATCAATGCCAGCTGGTGGCCAGCAGTTTCCCAGCACTTGTGTTTTTGCTGGGATGATCATACCATTTATCAATCATATCGTTTTGAAATGGAATGTCCATGCATCATATCGTCAAACAGCGATATTATCGGAAGAATGGTACCGTAATTTTCGTCGTATAATCCGCGGATTATACACCGATGCGGTTAACACGCAGATTTAAAAAATATATATATAAGACCTTCCGATTTTAAAAAAATCTGCAGCGTGATTGTGCAGGGAAAGGTATAATTGGAAAAGGAACTCCCTCGGAAAATTTTCCTCAGTTCAGGAGTTTGTACGGAGCGGGGAGAAGGGGGAGGAATGTCGTAATGAAAGATCGGGATAGTTGTGGGGAGGGACGGCATGGGTCATTTTGTTATCGTTAAGGAGAGCTCTGACTGTCGTGCCGGCTCTGTTTTTTTGGCAAAAAGCCAAAGAAGTGCGCACAGCGCTTGCTGCACGAAGCTATGCGTTTCTCCTTTCGGATTTCATGTGTGCGACCTTGTATCTAGTTTGCTTTCGTTGTTTTGGCGAACGTCGCTGCTGCTGTTTTCCTTCATTGCTAATCATGATGTCTCTGAAAAGGAAACGTTTCAGTTACACTGCCGAATTTAAACTTGAAGTGGTGGACAGAATTGAGGATATGATCATGTCACTGCGCGATAGTTTTGAGGTCAAAACACAGTCGTGCAGCAACATACGGAAAGCCTCTGTGTCGCGATCTAAAACGTAAACAAATCCGTTGGTAAATTCCGCGGGAGAATTCACGGAAGTTTTTTATTGGCCCCTATATAAGACGATCTCTGTACTCTGAAAACAGGAATTCCTCCAAAAACTTTCGACTTATACGCGAGTACATACGGTATTTCTACGACTTTTTCTGTATCAGCCTTTCGTCATTGGCAGTGTAATGCAATACTCTGGAGCTACATCGGCGTGATCTATGGATGCCACACCCTTTATCTGTTCGGAGATCAAAATATAAAACAGTAACCTTTAAAAATGAATTTTTTCATTTAATAAAATAGTTTTTTTTTCTCTTACTTCTTCGTACTCATGTGTTTCTGGAACGTGGAAAGAGCGACGTATTTATTTATTTACTGACGCCACGTATTTGGAGGATTTTCACCTTGGCGCCCTTTGGAATTAGCCAGTGCCGTTAATACCCACCAGATGGAGACGTCTCAGTAGCTGAGCCCATCTTACAGATTTATGATGTCAGAAGCTGACTTAAAAATACACATAGCATCGTGGATTGTTGGCCACCTTGGTGTAAAGCTAACGCGCTTGGTTATATATCGAGAGATCCGTGGTTCAATTCCCCGGCGGCGGCTGAAAACAATTTTTCGGTTGCTATGTGTTTCTGGAACGTGGAAAGAGCGATGTGTTTATGTGACCGACTTTTCTGTCGGAAATCCACTTCTGATTCAACATCTATGATGTGCGGATTATACGGCGATTTTTTTCCCTAAATGTCCCAGTCTGCGGATTATACGAATGATTTTTTTTTTTTTATGTGAATTTTGCGGTCTGCGGATAATACGACGAAAATTACGGGTAATATGCCGTAAGTGTCATCGTAAAAGAGTTTGCGCTTGCTATCGGTTCCCCACGCAATTTCTCCGTGTGACAGGAGAAAGGTTACTTTAGCCAAAACGTTTCCTACTGCAGTTGAGGCTGGGCTGTCCACTTGGAATTGTTGGTGTATTATAAGACGTTGTACTGTCGGAAATCACTTTTTCGAGCCCCGTTCGAAGTGCATTAACGATCAACTCGTCGCAACACGTGGTCCCACGATGACGGATGTTTATATTTCTTGCGGACTTTCGCCGCGCAGGAGAACGAAGTGCGGTGTTTTATTAGTAGAAGCTCTTCACATTATTCATTTCTTTTTCCTAAACAAACAGACACAATCTCAAAACTCCGTGAATTACGAATCCCCCTCTTTTTCCAAACTCGTGTTAGCAGAGAATGACTTTATTGACAGCTTGTTCCTCAGACTAGCAGACGTGCTTTTTCCTACTGCGTGAAATTTTTTGCTAAGGTTATTTGAAATGGCTTGTAGTGAGAGTGAAAGTTTGCCAAGTGATGGTGATGGTTTTGAATCATCTGAGAGTGATATTGGCCTAGCAACATCAAGCCAGAGAACTAGCCACAGTGCCACGCACACCATATCTTCTTCAGAAGGTGAAGATCTTCATAGTGAATCTTCAGATCATGAAAGTTCTGAAAGTGAAGGGGAGGATATAATAGAGGGAAGTGATGAACAACCTCGGCATCCTTTTGATTGTCATGAAATGCAGGGGCCCAAACATGCTCCTGCAACTGATGTGGCACCTATTGCATATTTTTACTTGTTTTTTACCAATATCATCCTTGGAATTATCGTTTATAAAACAAATAAATATGCAAAGAGGTTTCTCCAGGAACATCCAAATCTTTCTCCCAAATCTTGAGCAAGGAAATGGAAAATTCTGAAATAAAGGTTTCCTTGCGTGCCTTCTAATATGAGAGTAATCAGTAGCCCATGTAGGACGAGACGAGATGAGATGATTGCCGAAGGCATATCCAGTCAAAACAAACACCAGGATTGTGTAAAATTAAAGACTCGATCAAAGCCTTTGGATAATTTTTTTTTGCAAAAAAGAATGAAAATAGCGTGATAAACGCTGAATTGCTGTTTACTGCAATCGTTGTGGAGCATAACCTACCTATAGCAATCTGTGATCATGCTGGTCGCTTCTTTCATGCTATGTTCCCAGACTCTGATATTGATGAAGCTGGATATCCTTGAGCAGATGTGGCATGGAATGAAATATCTAAGATGAAGGATTCATCTGGCCTTCCCAAGTATTCTGAATTGCCTAAACTAATGTTGGCAATATTGACTATCCCTCACAGCAATTCCTCTACGTAGAGAATATTTAGTATAGTAAGGAAAAACCTCGCATACTTCTGCCTAACAATGAGCACCAAAACATTAAGTGCCCTTCTTATACAGAAAAGTAAAGCATTTTCCTCAGGTGAGCTGTGTTATAAAAAGTTTTCTGAAAAATAATATACCACTGCAAAACAAGCAACAAGGGAGTTTTTATGTCAGCAATGACATGAGGTAAGTACAATATTGATAGTTTAATTTCATATTTTTTGTGAGGATAGTGTAAACATATAAAGTTATTACACATTTCACGCATTAATATCTCATGAAATACCCATTCCACGCGTTAGCGATGAGGCTTCGTATGGTGATTACCGATAGGCACCTCATACAAGTATTACAGGTTACACAGTAATACTATAATATTGTCCTTAACTTAGAAAAAAAAAATGGTGTGTTACATTACTGAAAGTTTGTGTTCGATTACTGAAACATTACTGTAAAATCCCCTATTGATTACTGATGCGTTCTGCTAGAGGCTGGCCCCTCTGAAATAGCATAGATTCGATGTTCTCATTGCCAAGTGCAAGAACTAACGTTAGCTAAAATAATTACAATTTTGATTTTTAAATGTCAGCAGTATTTTCCCTGATTGCTAGGAATTGTTGGGATGGTACTGGCACACGTTTTTCCTCAGACGCAGAAATGCTGTCACGATTTCTGTTCTCTCTTCTTTTTTTTATATTTTAATAACTGTTTTACTTTGCTTTGTCTTTAAAGATTCTAAGTAAATTCCAATAGAAAATACAAACTGGTAGATCGATTTGATGGAACCGCTCTAACAAAATGTTAAGAGACTCTGTCAGACACTCACCATTTTATCATTCCCATTTGACTTCAATTTCAGCAAACGTTTCTGTGTTGTTTAATATTTATGTAAAATAAGCACTTAAAGGATTTAAAGCTTCAGCATTGTATCATTTAAGGGCAATTTATTCTCTTCAGTCACAATTCTCCCAGCTTGCATTTTTAAACCTAACTGGAACTCTAAATGTTGTGAGTCGTGTGAAATGTTATTTATATACTTGTGTGCACTTAAAATACAGATAAATCAGTTGTATAATTTCACCTAATCGATTGAAATGTTTCATTATATGTAGAATTTAAATTAAGTCTTTGTTCAAATATTCTTTAAAACATGTAAATACATGGTTTGCCACCTCGGTGGTGCAGTGGTCTAAGCTCTGGCTTCTGACTATTCGTCCAAGTGAGCCTGGATTCAAGTCCCAGATGAGGTATGAGTGGTGTGTTTCTCTTACGGCACTGGCTCTCCTTCTTCGTGAAGCCAATGGTCCTAAATTAGGGATGGGCGGATGACTGTTTATAGCCCAACAAGTTGCTCATGGTGGTCGTTAAACCTGAAACAAAAAGAATGAGACATAATTTTGTTAAATATTATGTAAAATTTATGTTAAATACACTAACTTTTGTAACTATAAAGTAATTTGGGAAAATGAAAGTTATTTATCCTTTATATTCCATATTTTCTGTTTATCTTTATGGACTGTATAATCGGGACATTCATTATGTGGTGTCTTTTTAATTCTCCCTCATATGTGAGATGAACATAACATTATCAGTATTAATTTCAGGTAAGCAATTATTTGCAATTACAGCCGGTCTAGAATTTGATAAATCTTGCTTTCAATACATTACATTATTCCTTAATTCTCTAAAAAAATATCAAAACTGAATTTAAAAAATTGCCTGTTGACATTACGGTTCTATTCGATTTCTGCAGATAGTTTGCTTCATATTTTGTAACATGGAACAACTAGGCACAGTGGCCTGGTACACTTTTGCTTGGAGAAACACATCACAAGAGAACCACTTAAACAATGGATCAAAGCCCTTTGTTGGTTGATTCTCTTTTGACATTTCTCTGAGCAGGAGCCCATTCGGTCATTAAGCTTATCTACACTGTGCTATAGAAGAAAGCAAAACAAACTATTCAACATACAGATTTTTTCTTACATATGATCTGTTTCTACGGAAATGTATTCACAAATTCTACATAGGCAGTATACCACTTATGTTCAGAAAATATCATGGAATTATGGTACCAAAAATAATATGCCTCATGCATTTAATTGTTATTAAAAAAAGTAGGTAATTGTATAAAAGACAGTTATTTAAAGAATTAACAAATGTATGCTTTCGTAAGGAAGGCAAGAATGTAAGGAAATGCAACAATTTGTCGCAATGTGATTTGATTTGCCGCTCTGGAAAAACTCTCAGGACCACCTGGAAAACCTGGAAAAGTCAGGGAATTTTTTTCTACTTTTGAGTGGGAACCCTGACAGACCAGTAGTGTGACGTCCGAGGCTTCTGTGGAGAGCGCGCCCAGGGTATCTCTTTTGTTGGCTGCAGCATACATCATGCAGTAAGGTGTTTGATGCAACCAAGGGAAGGAACGTTAATTTTCACTGGGGTGGGGAGACCGGTTTGATGGGCACTTCCCTGAACAAAAGCTTAAGAACATGAATAATGCAAAAGCCTGCCCCAGAATGATTCCATTAGCAGTGGCCTATTCCAAACAATACTGGAGGAACGGAAAGACAAATTCTGTTCACTCTTTTTGGTTAATCTGGCATGTGATACAGGTGCTTCTTAGCTCTGTGCTCCTGAGTTTTGCTTCGATTTTAATTTATTTATTTTTTTATTGACTGACGGTAGTGGAAGTTGAAGGCTTTGGCTGGAAATGCTTTCTCCCTAATGAGCGCTGTATCATTATCATGTGATGTTAACAATGGGTAATTAATTTAATACTTGGCTGAAGATAAAATCTTCACAAACGCCAAAAGGGGAGAGCTTTCCCATTCATATAAAAGCGAAGCTCAATGCGAAGGCTGATTGTGAAGTAAATGAAAGTAGGTCAAACCACTTAAAAGAAAAAAAGCGAGAAAGTAGACACGCCGCTGTTACGAATTGGCGGGGAGATCCACGAAAACGTGCAAGGCAGCCTGTAAAAGGAAGCATGCAACTTCATTCTAACAAAAACATCTGTAGATGAGGGGAAAAAAGCATAACAAACATAGAAGGAACATATTAAAGAAAACATTAATCGAAAGCATTACAAGCAATAATTTATAAGTTAATTACTTCTAAGACGGATTCTATTGTGGTGAACAGAGAACCATCCTGTAGCAGACATCCACATTGAATGGAATTTAGACAATTGTGCGGTTTTACGAGCAATGCAATATTCTAGCGAGAGTCTTAAGATTAACTGTGATTTATATTGATTACATCAATGGTTTTGAGCGTTTAATAAAGGCAAACAAATAACATTATTAGCATGATTAATAAAAATAATGTATAAATAAGAGCTTTTGCCAGTATGAAAAAATAAGTGCATAAAGCAGATCGACACTGAGTTGCAGAATTAGCCTTTGAAGTATACATATAATCACGTTGGGTGTGCGTTAATTCATGAAAATAAGGAAGATGATTTAGTTTTCTGAGCAGCACTGTTTCTCACCTGTGGCTCTTAGTCTGAAAATTACGGTATTTGCAACAAACTCTGAGCTGGAAACTATTGCAAAAATTATTTCATGAACTGATACAGCTCACCTCGGAACACTTTTTAAGAATACCTCCTGCTTAAAATAGCGCATAACTTTTCCACCAGGGGGCGTACATGTATATCTTATTTTTGTCCATATCTCTGATTCTGGGGGTCCAATTTGAATTCTCTGTTGGAGAACATTTTCGGTGTGGAATGTTTCTCATATAATTTCACATATTTATTAACACACAAGTGTGCCACTAGAGAGCATAAGTTCATGTTTCCGTTTACAGCAATATATGCTGGACTAAAAACCCAATTGAGAAATATTCTCTTTCGATCAGATACTACTAACCATGAAAACTCCTGTGTATTTTCTTCCCAAAATAATGCACAATTTCGTCGTTACGGGGCGCAAATATTTAATCTATTTTTCTCAATATCTGTACTTCTAAATGTCCGCTTTAAAAAAATATTTTAACACCAGATACCATTTACCTTATGAAACACTTTAGGTTTGCATTTGAAGAGGTTTGTGGTTCACAATTCAGCCGCTATGTGGTGTTTGCAGCCTATCTCTGCTTCTGAAACTCCTATTGATAAATTTATTTTTTTTACTGTATGCCATTCACTATAATAAAGATGCAAAGTGAATAAAATTTTTATTACAGTAAGAAGATCCTCTTCAAATAATGTACATCCTTCCCCCTAGGAGTTGTAATGGTCAAAACGTTTTTCTTGCTACCTCTGCTTCCCGGAGACATATTTGAAAAGTTCTTCTTTCTTAGCATAGCCTTTGCTATGAAGAATGCTTTTCGCCTGTTTTAAACTTTTCCATTATGCAAAATTCTTCTGCTAAAAGGCAATAGAATTTATATCATCAGGGTGCCCACGCGTCCTTGAAAACCTGGAAAGTCCTTGAATTTCAAAAAAAAATTCAAGGCCTGAAATGTCCTTGAATTTTAAAATACCACAGCCGAAAATTTTCGATCGGAATTTCCGATCTTTTTCCTTTTGTTATTTTTCACTTTTTTTCTGCAATCCCCCATTGACATCGGCAGTCAAAAAGAGTAAACTTCACAGCAGCTTTGTCACTGGGAGAAAGGGTGCACTGCGGTCTGACGAGGAGTTAAGTAGGTCAAGATTGGATCCGTGAAAAGCAGATAATGGAATTTCATATAAAATGCAGATCAATTTTGCAAAACCTTGTCAAAAAAAATGCTCACTAAATGCCTGCTGCAGTATGCTCTTGTGCGGCACATGAAGTGTTTAGATCTTAAATTAGTGAGTGCTGAGAAGGAATCTTGCTTAAAAAGTTTCAAGATTATTCTAGAAAATCTTGTGGATGCAAATCATCTGAAACCTGGTGTTGTTGACACTATTATGCTGCAGTTAAAGGATTTTATAAGTAGTGTTGCCGCAGTAACTTCAGATTTTAAACTTTTTGATAACAATTATGAGGAATTGAGAATGGATGTGTTATTTTATGAGCATTTATCCTCAAGTAAAAACTATGATCTGTTGCGGGAAGTAACTGAAAAGCTGCTGTTGCTCTCGCATGGACAAGCATCAGTGGAGAGAAGATTCTCCATTAATAAGGAACTAATAATTGATAATATGAAAGAAAACTATTGTTTCACAAAGAATAATATATGACCATCTAAGTAACATTGGTGGCATGGAAAAGGTCGAGTTTTCAAAATTGCTTCTGAGTAATGTCAGATGTGCTAGGCAAAGATATGTAATAAATTTAGAAGAAAAAGAACGGGACAAGGCTAATTCTGCTGTAGCCCAAAACAGAAACCAAATACTGGATGCAATAGAAAGTATGGAAAAAAGAAAAACTTGTGTAGAAAATGAAGTATTAGATTTATTAAAATCAGCTGATGACTTGGCAACAAAAGCAGAAGATACTCATAATTTTAACTGCATTGTTAAATCAAATAGCTTTAGAAAGACAGCTCAAGACAATCATTCATAAAAGAAATTGATTCTGAACTCAAGAAAAAAATGGATTTAGTGAATAATTGTAAATAAATTATTCACCCATTTACTTAATATTTTTTTAATATACTTGTTAATTATATTTTAACAATGATAAATTTAATGTTGTGTTAAAAGTACTGACATTTGAGTAGAAAAAATTCCAATTATTCAAAAATTGATTACAGTATTTTCATTTGTTAAATATTTTCACCTGAAGAAAGTTTGTCATTCAGTAAAGAACTTTTTGCAAATTTTGGAGATGCATTGTTGCTAAGATTTTTTTTTATAATTGGCTACCAATTACAAATACTGATGTTTATTTCTTTGGTTCAGTTTTCTTATAAGAACAGAAATACACCATGTTCTTGCTTTCGTACTTTGTCATATGTAAGGTGTTCAAAACCCTTTTAATGATAAACCCATTGGGCCTTTTTAATTTCTCTGTTGTGGAAACTTAATTCAATGGATTTCAAATCCATAATTTGTTTTCTAGTGCATGCCTAACTGCTAATAACTAAAACTGTGTATCGTAAAAACTTGAAGATAAACTGAAAGAAAAATTTAAATGCTGGTATTGTGTATTGTTTCTCACATTTAGTAATAAAATACAACTACTTCATGTTGTCCAAAAATAATGCCCACTAAAGAAAGGATCATTCAGTCTCCTCACCCCATGCCTGTGTTTCCAAAATGTTTAAAAGTATCTGTTTTCATTCTTGGTATTTAATTCAATGTGTACAAAACTGGTTACCCCACAGAAGTATTTGAAAAATGACATGCATGCAAAATCCATCAATTATGTTGAGACTTGTGAATATGAAGGCTTCTTAATGTGAAAGTGAAGAAAGGATTTTATTTCTGAATAACATGAAAGTTTTCTAATTTTGCTGTGTTGAAATTTCAATATGAAAGTGAGCTAATATGTTATTAAAATCTTTTGTATTTTTTTTTCAATTCATTAAATTTAAATATTTTTTATTAATGGTAAAAAGATAAATGTTATATTATAAAAGTATGATATAAATAATTAGATGAAAATTTGGTATTATAAGTCTAAAAATCGTACAAAAGTGACTTAGTGTGTTATACATACCTGCACATAATTCTAAAATAGATATTAAGTGTTTTATTGTTATGATAATTTTGTGTTTGAGAAATTGGGAGTTTTGAACATACAGAAAGAATTAATGCGATGCATATAGATGTTTTATGAAGATAATGAGTATCATAATACAACACACATACTTCTTTATATATATTATATATTCATTGCGGTTTAGGACATTGAAAAATTAATTCTTGAATTTTTTCCTGAAGATCCTTGAATGTCCTTGAATTTTTTTCCCTGAAAAAGAGTGTATCGTCTCCCTGTATCATGTTTCCTTCTATATCTCTTCTTTTAACTGTTTGATTTGAAAATCATTGTGTCTCTAATACCTTCCTTCTGCTATGGAATAGGTTTTTGCATCATTTGTTCATTTTCATAACATACTTTTTAGCTACTGGTGGAAGTAAGTATGTAGCTGCCCCCCTTTTGTGTGTGTGTGTGTGTGTGTGTGTAGGTTATTTCTTTCTTTAGTGAAATTTGCTAATGGATGCTTTATATAAAGATTTGCCATAAAATCAGATTGCTTTCTAATAGAAACTTAAATTTAGTTGTTTCTTAGTATTTTCTGAGCAAACTAATCACTTTTCATCTTCTATATTTAGTTTTCGAATCATGTCCAGTTAAATTGCCTTAATCACTTAATGTATGCAGTTGTACACAGCCCTTGGATTTAAGGTTTTCCCCGTTATTCTCCAAACAAATGACACTGGGTTTGAAAACCGGACAGAATCCAATGGTATCAGGATACTCTGCATGTGTTCTTATCTCGTCAGGACTAATGTTTTCAACACCTGAAAATTTATCAATGTTTTCAATGTAATATTTATTAGAACCCAGGAAATTACTGAACTTTTATTTTCTGTTAGTGGTCAGGAGACATTGCGAGTCGGTAAAATAAAGTGACCATGTTGGTATTGCATTTCTCCCAATCTTAGCTACGGTTGATGCATGACTATGATTCAGTACTGGCAATCACACAGTACCACAAAATGATTCTGCTATAAGATATGAAATTAATTTTTGAAAGCTATACAGCCAGTTTTCATTTTGACACCAAGAAGAACCTAACCAAAAATAAATGGAATAAAGGAAAAATTTAGCAGAATGGAAGCAGCTTCGAAACATAATGTCTGAACATTTTTTACCATCTATAACGTACCAAAAACTGCTAGAGAAACTAAAAACAAACAATTTTTAGTGCATGAAGGTCATACCACAAATTGTTGAAATACTGCTGACCGTTATGCCAAGCAATTCAGAACTTAAGAGAGCACAAGCATTGTGGGTTGTGTTCTTGATGACAAGACAATGCTCATGCAAAAAATCACTTCAGAAAATAAAAATAGACAGCAAATAAAGTAAGCCAAAAAGCATTTCTTAAAATTTTTGACCCATCCAGTGTTATCAATTTATAGTAGAGAGAATACGAGATTTTATTTGTGAACATAGCGAGAGATCAAATAAAAATGATTAAATTATTAAGTAAAGAACGATAAAATTCGTTTATTGGCATAAGACAGCCAACAAAAGGTTGCAAGCTTTCAGCACCTACGGGTGCCTTCTTCAGGCTTAGACGTTCCTGCGTGCCTCTCGTGAAAGGACCTGATTCCTCTGTTTCCGCACGTGCCGTGCTGTCACGTTGTTATACATTTTTTTATTTTTCACATGCAATTTTAAATTTTATGTACATTCATTTAGATTACTAACGTTGTTCCAAAACCACGTCTAAGCCTGAAGAAGGCACCCGTAGGTGCTGAAAGCTTGCAACCTTTTGTTTACTGTCTTATGCCAATAAACGGATTTTATCGTTCTTTACTTAGTTGTTTGGCGTATTACTACCCGTTTTTATGTTGTTTATGATTAAATTATCTTTCCAATAAAAACTATCTGGAAAATTTGGTTGATGTGGTTGAAGAAAAATATAACTTTTAATAAAGATTATATTTATTCATTTAATTGCACTGGACAATAGACAGTGGGCCCTTGTAACTACTAAGCTTAAATTTGACTGTCTAAATAAATGAAAGGTATACAGTGCAGTGATAAAATGTGTATACAACATGAAATAGCCGTCGGGAAAGTGGCCACTAGATTTTGTCCACCCACTGGCCAATGGCCACTTAAAAAAAAAAATCACCAATTTTAATCTTTAGGCAGAGTGTTACCCCTCTTTAATATGTATGTATGTGTGTGTGTTCATGTGCATATACCGCAGCCTGGCTAGGGATATGCATATATATCATCATCATTGTCAACCATTATCAATCCACTGTTGGAACGAAGGTCTCCCCAAGTTTCCTCCACAACGGTCCGTCTTGTGCCAGTTTCCTCCATGTCACTCCCGCATACTTTCGAATTTCATCCACCCATCTCCCATGTGGTCTTCTTCTGGGTCTTTTCCTGTCCCTTGAAATCCAATCTAAAATTTCGGCTGTCCATCGATGGTCTGTCCTTCTGGCAGTATGTCCAGCCCATTGCCATTTCAGGGATTTAACTCTGATCATGATGTCTTCCACTCTTGTCATTTTTCGGATCCACGAGTTACTCTTCTTATCTCTCCTGGTTACACCAAGCATGCATCTCTCCATGCTGCTTTGAGTTGTCTGCAGCCTTTGTATGTCTCTTTTAGCTAAGGTCTAAGTCTCTGCACCATACGTAAGCACTGGAAGGATGCACTGATCAAACACTTTTCTTTTAAGACATAATAGCATATTGCTCTTGAAAATTATGCTGTTTCTTCCAAAAGCTCTCCAGGCAAGTTTTATACGCCAAATAATTTCTTCATCAATGTGACCCTCACTTGATATCTGCTGTCCAAGATAAAACGTACGTGTCTGTTATCTCCAGCTTTTCTCCATCAATCGATAAATCTTCATTTCTTGTAAAAGCATTGAACATCGCTTTTGTCTTCTGAAAGTTCATTTTTAATCCCACTTCTTTACTCTTGTCAGCAAGTTCCTGGATCATACTCTGCAGCTCTGATGGGGTAGTTGCAAAAATGACTACGTCATCAGCAAAATGAAGGGGAGTTAGATAATCTCCATTAATCTTTATCCCCTTGTTTTCCCAGCTCAGCGACTGAAAGACACCCTCCAATGTAGCATTAAAGAGCTTTGGAGATATGGTGTCACCTTGTCTCACTCCCTTTCCTAGTTTTATGTGTGCTGTATTCTCAAACAGCCGAATCTTTGCACTTGCATTTTCATAGATGTTATTAATAATATTAGTATGCATCTTCAATACCGCAGGATTTCAGAGCCATTGTAACTGCTGGTGGTTTCACCGAATCAAAGGCTTTTTCATAATCTATAAAAGCCATGCACAATGGAAGTTCATATTCCCTCGCTCTTTCAATTAGTTCTCTCAGTACGTGGATATGATCTATTGTGCTGTAGCCACTCCTGAATCCAGCTTGTTCTCTCGGTTGAGCCATGTCCAGTGTTACCTTCAAGCGGTGTGAAAGAACTTTAGTGAAGATTTTATAAACCACTGATAGGTCTGTAGTTCCTGAGATCCTCAATGTCACCTTTTTTTATGTAGCAGGATCATTGTAGCGTTGTTCCAATCCTCAGGAATCTTCCCTTCATTAAGGCATCGAGTGAAAATTTGGGCGAGTAATGTTTCGATTTCTCCACTGGCTTCTTGTATGATGTCTACAGTAATTCTATCTTCTCCTGGAGCTTTTCCCCGCTTTATGTTCTTGATTGCATGTGCAACTTCTGCTGGGAGGGCTGGAAGAACTCTGGTACGTTTCATGATGTCTGGAGTACATGTATCATCCCTTTCATATAATTTGGAGTAGAAATCTTTCACTCTTGTCAAAATTTCGCCTCTATTTCTTGTTACAGAACCATCTTCTTTTCTCAGTGCCATAATCTGTTTTCTTCCCTTACTAAGATGTCCCTTTGCTATCTTTAGGCTTTGGTTGTTTTCAGTTCCTCACTAGCTCACAGTTGAATTTCCTTACGTCTTCAGTGATACTTTTTCGTACTGTCTTGCATAGTTCTATATATTCCACTTTGGAAGTCACATCTTCTTTAGTTGTCCTCATCTCTCTTCTTTTTTGCATCAACATTTTGGTTTTTCCTGATAATTTGTTCACATGCAACTTGTTCTTACACCCAGCTAATTTTGTTGCGGTTTCCATAAGAGCTTTGGTTACTTTTCTGTTAACTTCAGAAATATCCACTTCTTCCGATGTTAGGCCTTTTAAAGCGGAGAATCTGTTCTTCAGTTCCAACTTGAAGGTATTATGGTGTTTTTTAAGGTTGGTTATGTCAATACATTTTGTTTGTCTTATGAGCTTGCCACGTTCAAGTTTAGTGTTGAGATGCATCGTGCATCTCACCAATCTATGGTCACTACCTGTGTTGAACTTGTTTAGCACACTGCAGTTTTCGATGACGAATTTTTTGTTACACATAATAAAATCAATTTCACTTGTCGTTCCATTTGGATGTCTCCATGTCCATTTCCTGTGTGGCTTTTTCTTGAAAAAGGATTTCAACATGAAAAACCCTTCTGCCTCTGCAAACTCAACGAGAGTATTTCCACGCTGGTTTCTGTTGCCGTGACCAAATTTACCTACTGAAGTTTCATTCTGTTTTTTCTAAGATACATTTTTCAGTGTTATTAATTATCATATCTCCAATTGTTATGACTTTGTTTCCCCATCTGAATTTCATATTTATGGCACGATTTATTGATTTCTGTAGATATTCCTGGAAGGTAAGGTATTGTTCCAACATATTGTAATTGTTTTTTTCTTTTAGGGGAAAATGTATCCTGCATCTTTACTTGTACTTCATAAATCCATTTATTTATTTTCTGTGGAGTGTATCCATAGCTGTAGTAAAGAATGGCCTTTTTGTGAAGCATCTAATGTTCTGCTGAATCACCTGTTTTGTAAGCCATGTGGCTATGGTTTTAGTGTAGCACATGGATGGCGGCCGCGATGATTGCAGGTGTCATGCAAGTAGCCTAAAGATTATATGAAGCTGAAATTCCCCAGTCTTTGGAGAAATTTTTTTTATGCGAAAACTAATGATTCTACTGATATCGTAGCAGTTGACCATCCCAAAGATCTGTTTCATAGGATGTTTCCGGATTCAGAAATCGCAAAAAGTATGCGTGTTCTAAAACAAAAACATCAGCACTCGTCCATTGTTTAGCTGATTCACCCAAAGAAAAAATATTGTCTGTTATTGAAGAGCAAGCATTTTCTTTAGCAACTGACTGAACTAATGATACAAATGATAAAAAAATTATTCACTTGTTATAACACACTTCAATGCGATAAGCGGCTGCAATAAAGTAGTTATTCTTTCATTAATGGAAACATCAAACAACACTACAAAGGAATCTCCAAGGCCATTGATAGTGAACTGAAAAAAAAAAAAACATATCTTAGAAAACCTGTGTAGCATTTTCATGTGACAATGCAGGTATGCTGGTGGGCAGTATAAAAGGTGTAGCAACTCTAATCAAAGAGATTCAACCTTTCTATTGTCATAACCCCCTTGCACTTGTTATCTTATTCATTTGGCTGCAAAAAAAAAAAAAAAAAAAAAAAAAAAAGCTTTGTCAAAGCTTAGAAATTTTGATGTGGAGCAATTTGTATGTAGTTCAGTTATTTTTCTTCTTAGATAAAAGCTCAAGAACAAAAAATGCATTAATAATAAGCCAAGCAATCTGCAATTCAAAACCACACAAGATATTGAAATACATAAGTACCCGATGGCTATTGCTTCTTGAAAGTGTTAATAGAATTTTAGAACAATGGGAAGCTTTTGAAAAAAAAATTATGCTGATGAAGATCATGGACATGTTAAAAACTTGCAGTCTTCAAAAGAAACTCATTATCCAAAAATGTTAAACTTATAAAATATGACAAGGCTAAAAACCAGAAAACTGATAATGATTTGGTGATAGGAGTGAAAACTTGTGCATACATTAATAATTGTTCTGCTTTGAGCAAAAATGATGATAGATCATTTTGTTATTGTGTGAGAGAATTTTATGCTGCTGCATGTGTTATATCATAAAAAAAATTTCCCTTAGATGAGTTTTTATCACATTCTGTAGTTGCTGACAGTTTGCAAAAAGAAGTTTCTTATTCATCAATACAATTGTTATCATCCATCTTTAAGTTCTCCATTGATGAAATGGATAAGTTAGAAGTAGAATTTGCAAACTATCAAAATGAAACTTTTGATTTTGATCAATTAGACAGTAGAATGGATAAAGAGTCACCACCGTATTTCAACATCTCAGCAGTTATGCCATCAACTCCCAGAGCCTTACCATTCTGAAGAGATTCCAGAGCTTTACACACCTCTTCTCTTGAGATCCCTCCTGTCACAGTGAAGGAGGGAAGAACAGGAGGGATCTCAAGAGAAGAGGATTGTAAAGCTCTAAAATCTCTTCAGACTAGTAAGGCTCCAGGAGTTGATGGCATAACTGCTGAGATGTTGGAATATGGTGGTGACTCTGTAATTGACTGGTTAACTGAAATTTGCCAGTTGTGCTGGAAGCTAGCAATGGTCCCTGGTGATTGGAAGGATGCTATCATTTTACCGTTGTATAAGGGAAAAGGTTATCAGGCTGACTACAAAAACTATCGTGATATTAGCCTACTGAGTGTGCCGGGGAAAGTGTTTGGTAATGTCATTATTGAAAGTATGAAGTCTTACATTGGTGAAAGTATGGGATGTTGAGAGTGGTTTCCTGCCTGGTAAAGGCTGCACTAATAAATTTTTTCCATTACGCATGATGATTGAAAAGCGTCTGGCTGTTGGTAAGAAAGTTTTTGCTGCCTTCATAGATTTAGAGAAAACTTACGACCAAGTAAACAGGACCCTTTTGTGGAAGGTATTGAATGAATATGGTGTTGCTGGGAGTCTACTTAATAGTGTAAAAGCCATGTATGCTGGTAGTAGAGCTTGTGTACGAGTGAATGGTTTTCTATTGGTGCGCGAATCAGGCAAGATTGTGTAATGTCACCCTCGCTGTTTAATATATTTATGGATGCGTGATGCCAAAATAAATAATACTGGTGATATGTGCGTGTGCAGATTGCTGTATGCTGATGACACTGTCCTGTTTGCAGAGAGCAAAAGTGAGTTGCAGAGTATGTTGTCCCGGATGTACGAAGTTTGCATGAAATTCAAACTGAGTATTAATAAGGGAAAAACCAAAGTTATGGTTTTTGAGCGGAGAACTGGTAGTACTGAATGTAGCATAAGTCTAAATGGCACCGTGATTGACCAGGTGAATGAGTTTGTGTATTTAGGAAGCATGTTTGACAGAGAGAACAAATTGAATGGTGATATTAGTAGGCAAGTGAATTCTTCATTGAAAGTCATAGCTGCATTGGGAGGTTTTCACAGGAATGATGGGTTCTCAAGGGAGTCCTGCATGGCTGGGTATGAAATTGTAATTGTTCCTACTCTGATGTATGGCAGTGAAACCTGTATACTGCAGAAGAAACATAAGAGTTGTTTGTGTGCTTTAGAAATGCGTTACTTACGGGTGGTTTGTGGTAAGACACGTTCTGATCGTGTGAGGAATGAAGATGTGTTGGAGTTGTGTAATGTGAGCAAAATTTTGTTAGCAAGGTGGAGACTAATATGCTTCGGTGGTTTGGGCATGTTGAAAGAATGAGTGATAAGATGCTTACTAAGAAAAAAAATTCAGCCCAAGTGGCAGGAAGGAAAAGCAGAGGAAGTCATGGGAGGATCAGATTCAGGAGTGTCTGCATGAGGAAAAGATAATGAGTATGAAGTATAGAAGATCTTGTGTGCGTTGTGTGATGGATGTCAGTGAAGCTCGAATTGTGTGCCAAGATCGCTATAAGTGGAGGAGTTTGATATGGCAACAGTAAGTAAATAATCAGATAAAAATTATCTGGTAGTTTGTCTTTTCTTTGTGGAGCTAACCTCTGAATCTCGGAGAACAGCTTAGTGATATGTGTAAAATATCCGTAATGAAAGACTATAATGGGTAGACAAAATACGAAAATTTGAGGAAATCGATGAAAAATATTTTAGTTGTTCCTCATAGCAATGCTGCACGTGACAGTTTTCTCTTTGGTGCTGAAAAATGCCACCAATTTTAGACGCAACTTGTCAACAGGAACATTAAATGTGTTGATGGTTGAGAAGCCCATGAACATTGCAAAATCTGAACTTAGCTATGAGAAAAAGTTTACAAAAAAGTGAACCAGAGATACAAAAGCAACTAAATTGAGTTTAATGTCAATTAATCATTTATGGAATTTTAAAATAAATTTTGTATTATAAAAAATTATCTGTTATCTGTTTTATGACTGAAATATATATATGTATACACCGTAGAGTCACGTTATTGTGACCACTTCCTACTTTTGATGTCAACAGCGCGTAGCCAATGAAAGAAGGCACATGTCGTGAGCTGGCTTGGAGGGTATATAATGTGTGCTGTAGGCATTCTGAAAACATATCACTTGTTGCTGTCATGGATAAAGGGGGTGATTATTGGCTTTTGGGCCAAGGGTGGTAGTATTTCTGAAACATTGCAGTTTGTGAACTGTTGGCGTGCTGCTGTGGTTAAAATGTATCATGATTAGAGAAATGGCACCATTGTGAATAAGTGATATGGAAACTGCGGAGCACCACATGCCATTGATGTGAGAGGTGAACGTCGGCTGCGAAGGTGCGTGAGGGCTGATCGACACACTACAGTAGAGCAACTCACTGGCCGAATGAACTAGGGGGCTGCTACTTGAAAGTGTGTCTAAAATGACAGTTCAGCAAACCTTGCTGAGTATGGGGCTCTGATGCAGACGGGTGGTCTCTGCGCTTATGCTAACGAAGGTGCATTGGCAGAAAAGGCATACATTTGAGTCTTCTCTAATGAGTTGCGTTTTCTGCTTCGTCGAACAGATAGATGTTGGTGTATAAGGCGAGAAACATCAGAGAACAAACACTCTTCAACCATTGCTGGGAGAACACAAGCTAATGGGGGCAGCGTTATGTTCTGGGAAATGTTTTCGTTGCATTCCCTGGGTCCACTCGTGCCTGTGGAAGGCACTATGGACCGAATTCACTATGATTTCATCCTTGCAGACCACGCACACCCATACATGCTGATTGTCTTCCCTGGAGAGGATGGGATCTTTCAGAACAACAATGTGATGTTTCACACCGCTAGAAATGTCCGAGAGTGATTGGAAGAGCACGATAAAGACTTAAATTTCTTCCCTAGCGCCCTAATTCTCCAGGCTTAAACCCAATTGAACATCGGTGGCACCACCTTGATCGTATTGTTCGATCTCTGGGTCCTCCACCACTCGCCCTCCAGCAGCTGTCAGATGCACTGAAAGTACTTCGCTTGTTCCCTAATTCCCCAGACTTAAACCCAATTGAGCATCTGTGGGACCACCTCAATTGTGTTGTTCGCTTTTTGGATCCTCCACCATGCACCCTCCAGCAGCTGTCAGATGCACTGCAGTCAGCATGGCTCCACATACCTGTGAACACCTTTCCAGCACCTTATTGAGTCACTCATAGCTCGTCTAGCTGCTGTCCATGCTGCACATGGTGGTGTTACTCTGAATATTAGCTAGTGGTCACAATGCGACTCGACTGTGTATAATTTTTGAGTAAAACTACATTTTGGAACTTATTCATTTTATGAAAAAGTGTTATAAATGATTCTGAAATTTTAAAATAAATATTCTTGATATACTGAAAATTTTACTGAAGGGTTGAAGTGGTTTTACTGAAAACTACTTTAAACTTCGGATTTTTTTACTGATGATCCCTTTCTCAGGTTGGCATCTCTGCTATGGCTGAATGCTACTACTGATCATAATGAAGTTTGGGGCAAATTCCCTATGATGCAGTCCTTTGTTTTCTCTTACTTTAATTGATTTTTTGAGTATTCTGCCTTAAAAATATATAGCAGAAATGAAAAAGTGAATCCTCGCTAAGTAAAAAAAAAAAAAAGTGACACCGAAGTACATATGCGAAAATAATTGTAAGATGTTTCGCGTTTGTGTTTCCATAAAACTTTCACAGTACTTCTTTGTCAATATGATTTTTCATTCTGTGGCTGCTGCACCCAATGGCCAAGGAATCTGATGCATTCATTGCCTTTGGATCGTTTGTCCGACTTGGGTCGAGGATGATGAAGCCTGGATGAAGTGCTTGTATTGCCCTAGAGCTCTCTCCCATCCTTAAGGAATATATTATAAAGTTAGAGCACAATATAACCAGTTACTTAAACTGTACATACCTTATGCTCGTCACTCTGTCGATCGCACAACACATTCTCTGGTTACGGTGATTATCACAAAAAAAAACATGGAAGTGATGTAATTTCTGAGAAGGGAAAATTAGGTAACAATTTTAATTTTGCTGTAATAGAAAAAAAATGTATACTTGATATTTCACCTTTCCTTATCCTTAAATTATCAATGTAAGTAATATTTCAAAATATTTAAATGTAAGTAGTATTTAGGTGATATATTGATTGTAGTACCTGAAAGCTTTTCAAGAGTGATGTCACGTTTATGGTTAACTATAGATTTTACGTGCATATTTGAGTTTTTTTTTTTTTTTTTTTTTTTTTGTTTTTTTGTAATTTCTTCAACCCTTGAATTAAAGCAAAAGTAGTAATAATGTTGTTTTAACATCATGGTAGCATATTTATACCTGAGTTTTGTAGGAATTAAACCTGGTTACATTTTCAATGACAGTTTTGGTTTTTCAGTTTTATCTCAGATTCTAAGTTTCTTAATAGGTGCAGCAAACATAATTTTTGACATTTTGTATTAAGTTTGCCCCCACCTGTAGCAGATCTCTGTTGTGGGATACAGGTTGAACAGATCTGTGGTTTCACCATATTTTAAGTGAAAGAATTTGGATTGTGTGTCCTAGAATTCTGTGATTGAATGTAAACCATGTTTTAATCATAACATTAAAAAAAAAAAGGTACACATTTTATTTCTTTTGTGTGTGTGTGTGTGTGTGTGTGTGTGTGTGTGTGTGTGTGTGTGTGTGTGTGTGTGTGTGTCACTCAAAGTTGGCTGCCATCATTATATTGATGACAGCTTTCTAGACCAAGATTTACTGTTTTGTACCTTTTTTTTTTTTTTAATTTGTACTTACACATCTTTTCTTTTATTCCAGAACCCTTGCTTCAGTTAAGTACACTGGAATGACAGCTTCTGACATTACAGATGTAGCAAAACAAACCATTTCAACTCATGGTTCAGTTTCTGATGGAAGCAATAATGAGGGACAGACGGTGAAAGGAAGTGCAAAAGATACCACATGTGCTGAAAGAGAAGATAGTAACGGTGCTTTCGCATCTGTAGTTGAAACAAGTAGTAATGCTTCTCAAGGAAAGACTAATGCTCATGTGGCAGAAAATACAATAACGGGTGAGAAAGATGTAGATGTTGAACCTGTCATGGATCATGTGGTGTCAGATATTGGAAACTCAAAGATTGAAGAACCTGCACAAACAGGAAATGATGACTGTAATGAAACAGATTCAGGTAAAAATGCTATAGGTGCACCTGAAAAGATCTTTGATGTAAACAAACAGGAAGAATTTGATTCTGATGCTTGTGATCAAAAACACTCTCTCCCAAGTGAAGAGTCCATTAAAGAAACAGATTGTGATGGAGATAGTCATGCTATACAAGAAGATTTACAAGATGTCAGTGAAAAAAATGTAAAAATTCAGGAGCCTGATTCTATAGGAAATCAGGCAGATCAAATGTCTGGTGATTTACCAATTCTTGGTGAATCTAAACAAGAACTTGAAAGTAAGTCTTCAGCTGATCAAATCATGGTTGCAGCAGTTTCAGAAGAAGCAAAAGAAGAAATTAAGAATGGTGAGAAAGTAGAAGAACTGAAAGTATTTGCATCTGAATCTGATGACAATAATTCCTCTGAGAAATTTCTTATTGTTGATGAAGTTTCAAATTCAGCACATGACTTTGATGATGCATTGAATACAGCACATCCAGATAATGCACTTTCCCAAGAAATCTATGATCAACCCATAACTGCTAGTTTGGAAGGACTTGGTGAAGACAGTGGCAGCATTACTGACACATTGACTCAAAAACAGTCTGTAGAAGAAAAACCCAGTGAATTTTCCCATCCTGAAGCAATTGTTGTTCCTGCAGAAGAATCCTCTCATTCTGGAGAAGCTCAGTCTACTGTTGTTATGATGGTTTCAGGTGAACAAGAAAGTGGTCAAGAATTGCAGATGGAGATGCCAGAAGATTCTCCTTACGCTGGAACTACATTATTAAAAGTTCCAACTTCTGATGGCCAACAAGTGTTGTTAATTCCATTTAGCTCCACCCAGGAAGGCACAGCTGTTCTTTCTTTGCCTCCTGGATTAACTTTGGGTTCAGATGCACCTCAGGGTGAAAATGCCATTGAAGTAACATTAGAACAGCCATCAGAAGTTGGGCCAAATAGTGAAACATCTGAACAGGCATATCTCCATATGCCTGTAGATTCAGAAGGTGTAGCCATGGAGCTATTACCTACTGCTGATGAAGAAATTCACCAAAGAGGACCTGAAGAAACTTTAAATGTTGAAAACGAAGGAATATCTTTACCGAACACTCAGGACTTACCTATGGATACCACAGAACTCTCTGCCACATAAAGTTGCAGAAAACAAAAAGACTTATTCATGGGACTTGTACATCACATTCAGTATCCCTTTAGTCAAAGCCCGCGCTTTCGGTACAATTTAATTATGCAAAAAAAGTTAAGGAATTATAATAACAATAAGGGGGAGGGGGCAAACATTATTGGATTGTAATTTAGGGTGAAATGACATTATAGGGAAAACATCAGAATCGGTTAAATGTGTCGTAGTATGAATGTAAAAACTGCTACATGTTGTAAATGCATAAGCTCAAGACTCGTGTTGCATGATGGAAATCAACCTGTGGATCACTGTATTATCGGGAGAATACACTCTGTTAGCTTTACATAAGGAACACTTACGTAATAACTCATTGGTCCCCCTTTCAGTGCAGTCATGGCTCGCAGACGCCTAGGAACAGATCCTGCAAGGTGTTGAACATTCTCCATCCATAACTTGACCCATGTCCTCTGCAGCAGCTACATCAGTTTGTGTTTATTCCATGGAGTTGGATCAGCAGTTCTCACACCCCATTTTAGCATATCCCACAAGTGTTCCGTTGTATTACTGTCTGGGAAGTTTAGTATCTTGGGCTTGCCAGGAAAAGCTCCCTAGACTAGAACACCACCTGCACCGACCTGTTCAACATTAACTGTGCAATCAAGGAATAGGTATTCATGCTGTTTATGCGATATGCGAACCCTGCCATATCTGCCAATGTTCCTTGGCCCATGCGAAGCATTGTTTCTGATAACTGGGTGTCGTCGTGGGTAACCTCATTGGTCTCCGGCTGTGAAACCCAATGTGAAGTAAGGTACAGTGCCATGGTATGCGTGTGTGGAAGTAGGTCGAACTGCACTGTTGGTGGGTGACTGTTGCATGTCTCTGCTGAGATACCAGTCATAACACCTGATGTTCACCTCTAGGATCAAGCAATGTGAGCCCTTCTGCTGTATGTCTGTGCTTTGTTAATCCAGTCTTGGTGCACCCTTGATACAGTAGTACAGGAACTGCCAACAAGTGCAGCTGTTTCTGAAATACTGGCACATGCCCTCCAGGCCCCAACTGTTCTGCTGCCGTCAAATTGGCTTATGTTGCCACATTTTTCCATTACTAGCGAATGTTTACTGATTACGTACAAAGGACAGGCGTGCAAAATTTATAGTAGCTGCATGTGATGTTGATACCATGTGGTGTTTCATTATCAGCCCTGATGTGTAAAATGGGTGGTGTTCCTAATGAAAAGGTAACCATGATATTGGATTGGGGAGGGGGCACAAAATGCATGCATGCATGTGTGTATGTATATATATAAAATGTATATACATACACATACATACTTACATATTCCCACAGTATGTTCACACATCTGGTCACATTCCTCCGTTTTTAATGTTCATTGTGTAGATTTATTGAATAGATTTTCATTTATAGGATTGCATGTTTTTGTTCTTTTTATCAGTCCTGAAAAGATATTTAAATAAACGAAATGCTTTGTCTTTGCATAATTTTCGGATGAAAGTGGTTTTTCATTTTAACTAGATAGTGACACAACACATTACTTTAATGTTACCAAAATTAAATAATCATGAAGTGCTCAGAATTTATGAGTTAATGGATGAGATTTTATGATGTTGTGTGTGGCTTGGAAGTGTGTAAGATATAGTGCATAAGACTAACAGATTGCAGTGGGGAAACATTTTACTTTGGCATCGTAAACTGGTAATTCATTTAATTGGGTCTATGGGTAATTTCATATGAAATCCAATTAAAAATAAATTTTGGAATTTGATGCCATGTATTTGGCTAATTTTTGGAATATTTGTTTATTACCATCTCAAATGTAAAAAGAAAAAAAATCCCGTCTCCAATTTTTTTTTTTTTTTTTTCAAAATTCCCTGCCACCAAAACTTTAAATGCAATTTGCAAGAAACTTGTTTCAGCTACAGAGCTGGGCATAGTCTCATTTTAAAGCTTATGAAGGAGGCTTTCATTTGATATTTACCATAAATTGTTTTTAAATAAAAAAAAAATTCACTGTTCTTTAAAAAAAATATTTTATGATTTCCAAACAAAATGAAATTTTTTAAATTTTTCAAAAAATTCACGTTGGTACACATTTACTGAAGGATCAGTCAAGATTTCAAGGTGGTACTTTTGGTATATGAAATTTGAATCTGTGAGTATGCAACCATTTAAATTAACATATTTTACATACCTAGCTAGCTACATTAATAATGCAGATGCACATATACTATTGTGCAACTGCTTACTGATACAAAAATTCTTTCTTCAGTGATAAAATGTATGATGCTGGTGTCATCTCCTCTTGCTTCAGCTGATATGTTTGACTGGTAGCTGTTACTAGATCTACCTTACAAAGGATGAAGTCTCCTGGAATTGTAAGAATATCTGGTTTTCTTGGATAAGTATATATCCAGTTTTCTTGCATAACTAACGGTGCAGATCTCCACTTCAGATTCTATTGGGGGGGGAGTAATGCCGTTTTTAGAAAAGAAGAGAAACAGTGTTTGTAACAGAAGAAATTTATTTCTTAACCAATTATATAATTGCCATCATTATCGATTACACTGGCCCATCGTGAAAGCAAACTTTCAATGCCGTCTTTAAAATTAAAAAAATAAATAAAAAACGTTGGCTGTGATGCAAAAAGGCAGTTTTGACATCATCAGTATTGTGGAATCTTTTCCCATTAAGAAAGTGCTGCAGAGATCTGAACAAATTGTAATCAGACTGTACAATGTCAGGGGGATGGGGCAGAACTTCCAGCCAAAATCTCTGATAGTCTGCTGGGCCCGTCTTGTCATGTGAGATCTTGCGTTGTCATGCTGTAGGATGACACCTTTTCTGTTGACCAGTGATGGATGTTTTGCAGTAAGAGCGTGCTTTAAACAGTCCAGTTGACAATTGAGGTCTGCCGTTACGGTCTGTCCGGGTTCCAAGAGCTCAAAGTGAGCCATGCCAGCGGTAGTTGACCAAACGCAGAGCAAAATTTTTGGGGGTGTAGGCTTGGTTTTGGCGTAGAAACTGGTGTCTGACCTGAAGAAAGCTACTGGTTTTTGCTTTTGTTGTTCATGTAAAGAACCCACTTCTCATCTTCAATGACAATTCGATGAAGAAATGGATCCTTTTTCTGTCGGCTGAGCAAAGATTGCAGATAGTGGAACGCCGGGCTTTGTTGTCAGGTGAAAATTGGTGAGAGACCCAAACTCCTTGTCCATAGACCTTCCCTATCTGTTGCAGGTGCTCTTGAACAGTAGACCATGATGCATTAAGATGTTGGGACAATTCATCAATGGTTTGACTAGGATCTGCCTCAACGGCTGCACGTCATTGTCCAACTCCATGGGCCTTCCTGCACGAGGGGCATCGGAAAGGTCAAAAGTGCCCGACCTGAATTGGGCAAACCAACGCTGGCACTTGTGGACATATAACACATTCGGATAAACGGCGCAAATGTTATTGGTGGCCACGGTTGCACTGTTACCCTTGTGAAATTCATACAGCATACAATGACGAACATGGCTCTCCTTGGGTTTTATGTCACTCATTTTGTTCTGGAAGGCAAAAACACATGTAAGTTAAAGGCAAATAGTTCATTCACTTGAACATACACTTACTTTACGTTGAATGTACATAAACACCTCACAACTGCTCGCCAAATTTAGTCCCCAAAAAATGACATTACTTTCCTGTCCCCCCAATACCTATCGGCATCATACGCACAATGTACAAAACTTGTGATGTGTTCAAAGGCCACATCTGCAACCTCTGAACTAACTGTAGCATGATGTACCAAAGTTTCTTCAGATTCAGAAAACACTAGTCTCCACTTTTTCTGTGCTTACGGTTTAAATGCATGACACTTCAGAGTCCGTTACAGCTTCGTCAGACCGTGTCTATAAAAATCTGTTTTCTTTCTGGTATTCATCGTTTGTCAGCTGGAGAGTTGTTACGATTTGGTTCGAAAGAGGGTTCTGGTGGCTAGCTTTGGCTTCCAGCCTCTTTACTGTCTCTCCAACACACTTTTCTTTGTTGTGCGTTGTTACATAAAAATGGCACTCGGCAAGAATGCCATTGAAGTTTCCATGATAATTGCACAAATTTGCAAAGTTCTTGGGAGTGCTGAGCCATTAGAGAAGTAATATATTATAAGTTTGGCAGGAAGTCATCTTTAAAAAAAATCTAGGAGCTTTCTTTGGAAAACAAGAACTGTGTTGTTAATCAGAACCCTGTGAAATTAAGACATATGGTTTATTTAGAACATCTTCTTTGTCTTTGTAATAAACTACAAATGTGTGAACTGTTGCCATCGAGTTGTTCCAGTGGAACCTTTGTGCTTCACCTTGCAAAATAAACGAGTAATTCTCACCAAAATCAACACAGCTTCATCGGGCACTAGTGTGCTTTTCAGAAAAAAATGCAGGTTGCATTTAGGCTATAAAATCATGTCTTGAAGTCAATCAGCTGATCTGAAAAGTCTTGAGCATATTTTTTTACTAATTGTCTCAAAAGAGCAACAATGCACTGAAATCCACTGCTTGTAGGTTTATTTTCAATCATCTTCAAGGCTCATTAGCAAGTTTTTCTTGAAATTGATGATGCTGGGAAAGGAGTAACATTCGTAGTAAAAGGACCATTGTTGTGGTAGATGGCATGTTATTTTCGAAATGCAATCTTGGTATGTTTGTAATGGGTTTTCATATCCTTGGTGTGTTACTTTATTAAAGTTTAGTCCCAGATATCATGAAGCAAAGCATACTTTGGCATTGTCTGCAATGTTTTTATAAGAAAACAGTAACTAAGCTTTTTACAACACTGCCAATCAAAAATAGGATCCTGAAAAGCCTGCAATGTCTTCATGGTTTGTTGTGCACTGAGGAAGAGAGCTGTAAATCTTTTAGGCGGCTAATAACTCTGGTACCACATGCTCTGAATGACAGCGACAGGTACAAAGTTATAGATGAATGGTGATCATGCCAGGTAGATGATGAAATTAAAGAACAATGATTTATCCAGGAAAAAAAAGAATGGTGAAGTTAAGTATCACAGAATTTATTATTATTGGACACAAGTATTCCATATCAAATCTTTAGATGGTAAATGCAGGTATCCTCTTAAATACCTTCCTTCCCTTTTGGTACTAGCACATGGTAATTCAGATGTGGAAAGAGGTTTTCCTCTGAATAATGCATTGGTGTGGTCTGAAAGAAACGCTTTGGCAGAAAATACCATCAAAGGTGTAAGAGCAGTAAAAGATTATTTGCGAGTTCAAGGAAAAATTGAAAACATACCTATCGCCAAAAAGATGTTAGAGGCAGCAAGGGCTTCTGATGGAAAATATAAAGCAGCCTTGGAAAAGCAAAGGCTTGAAAATTGGAAACAGAAAGAATCAAAAGTTTCAGAGAAATCTGAAGCTGAAAAAGAACAGTCTTTTTAACAAAAACACATTCAAAGTAAAGACAGCTGCCCAAAAACTATTAAAAGAAGGAAAGAAAAAGTTGCATGAAGCACTAAAAAGAAAAGATTTTTAGTGAAGAATCTCTAGCATCTGATATGATAGACATATCTACCAGAAGACTGCAACAAATGGGTGATGCTCTCATATCACACAAAAAAAGAAAAACCTGAAGTAATAGGATGGACTGCAGTTACCAGTAAAATACTTGTAGTAGTTTTTTTTTTTGTTTTGACTAGACAGTCAACCTCTGTACAGTGCTGGATTTGATTTATTTTAATACTTTCCTTTAAACACTGTGTATGAAAATCAAACAAAGAGTTCTCAGAAATGCACTTTATTGCCTGTAACAAAGAAATCATATAGTAAAATATATTGTCACTATGTTTTAGATACTATTTCCTTTATAGTAAATGTTATTGTCTCGTATATATATATATATATATATATATATATATATGAGTAAATCAACTAGACCTACCTCTGAAATGTATTATTACAACTAGTACACATTGCAGGGGGGTCTGTGTGGCTTTATTATAGCAACTGTCACCATTACAATTGACCTACTTTGTTTTAAAAAATTGTCCTACTTTTTTTACTTTAGTAGGTGGGAGCCATGCCCTCTGCATTGAAAAGGGATTTGTTATATGAACATTTTATTTTCACCATTTTTTCTCTGCAATGCTTTTTAGAACTCTTTAATTTTCTTTTTACTAACTGGAGACTCAACAAGAGTCATCAAAGAGGCATTCAAGTAGCTGAAGCCTGTATGTACATCCATAAATCCTGAATTATGGTTCCTACAACTGGGACTAGCATTATTACCTGGCTCTGAAAGATGTTCCTTTTCAGGAACTCTCATCTCATGTTACTTTTCCTCTAACTGCAGTCTACAGGAAATGCAAAAACCTCATGCTTTCTTCAATTCCATAATTTAAGCAAATCATTCAAGTTGTAACACTTCTCAGATCTTTACTAATCCAGTGTCATTTTTTTTTAAGTATTACCACAGTAAATGGACCATTTCTTGGCATCCATATTTGAAAGTAAAACTTAAAACTAGTCTGATTTAAAAAAAAAAAATTGACAGCACTAATAAATAAATGTAGTGTACAATTCACCACACATCAGTTAACTGATGTGTACTCACTCTGAGATCTACACCACAACTGAGGTACTTGGGCAAAGAAGTAGGGTAGAGCATAAATGAGAGAAATCTCATTGCAGATAAAAGATGGCTCACGCTTAAGAATGCCGGTGTATTACTGTCTTCAACTGTCTAGCTCAGTGTTCCGCAACTGGTGTGCCCCCACAAGGTGAAAAGTGTGACGCAAACTTTTACCTATTATCCTATTGTAGGAAATTAATTGTCGAGTATCATTTGTTAAATTTTATCCCAGCTACTGTGTTTCATATACTTGTATTTCATTCTCTGCCACTGCACTGATTAAATAAGATGATGCTTGTTTATTCTTTATTGCATGCTGCGAATTTGTATGTATTCTAAGAAATTAAATTTAAATTATTTACTCACAGTTGTTGTTATATCGTAGTTTTGCTTATTGATATATGTATTTCTCGCCGCTGCGCTATGCGGCTTCTTTGTTACACTTGCTGCATGTTCTGTGTACTTTCTCGCCTCTACTGCGGCGCTATGCGGCTTCTTTGTTACACTTGCCGCATGTTCTGTGTACGCTTTTCCCTAAAAGTGTGGGGATTAGCAAAACTTTCAGTCTTTTATTATTTTATTACGTTGTTCTGGTATTTGTCCCTGTTTGTTAGTGCTTCTTTAATTTTATTACTTTTTTCCTGTGCCGATGCACCCACCCATTGTCAGACTTTATTTCAAATAAGTCTGGATATGTGTCCCTTTTTACACTATTTTATTTTTTCAAGATGGACAAGTTCCTTGTACGAAATGTTCCGTCCACGAGTGCTAGTAGTGAAAACATTGAGCCTGAAAAGAAACAAACAAAAATTAGTGCACCAGCAGTATAGTGATAATTTAATAGAATATAATAATAATAGATTGATAACATCACGTATTTATATTAATAGTGTCATATCATACGTTTTTGAGAGGATTAACGTTTTGGTGTGTCGTGTTGAGTCATGGATAAATTGTGGTGTGCCGCGAGTAGGAAAAGGTTGCGGAACACAGGTCTAACTGATATTACCATAGAGATACGATCTTGCAATTTTGACTGAGCTTTCAGTAAATGTGTACCACTAAGAGTGAATTTTTTGAAAATTTAATTTTTGTTTTGTGTGAAATTGTAAAGTATTTTTTTGAACTGGCTTTTTTTTTTTTTACCTGAAAACAATGCATATATGAAATGAAAGTCCTGTTCATAAGCTTTGAAATGAGACTATGCCCAGCTGTGTACCTAAAATGGGTCTCTTGTAAATTGCATTTTAAAGTTTTGGTGGCAAGCAGTTTTGGTAATTTTGAAAATTGCCAACAGGAGAAATGCAAGAAAAAGTATTTTTTTATATTTCAGATGGTAAGAAACATGTATATCCCAAAAAATTAGCCAAATCCGTGACAACAGTTACTCACTGATTTATTTGTCGTGGAATATTTTTGTATTATTTGTATGTGCTGTTTGTAAAGAAATTGCTTTGTGTGTGGGGTGGGTCTAATGTGGTTCAAATGAAAATCTGTGGAAATCTGTAAGAATAAGTAATTTTAAATGGATATCTTTTCTAACTCTCATGAAATTTATACTCAGTGGCAGTTTTTTTTTTTTTTTTTCAAATTTTCCTGAATTTGTTCTGCAAGTTGATGCAACTAGTGTTTACAAAGAAGTTACATGCAAAGTGTTGGGATGAAATACTTTTAAAGCAGCCACTGCTTTTACTATAAAGCAGCATCACTAATGCAAATTAAAACATTCTTGTGAGATTACACAATTTCTGACCATTAAGAAGGAAAGGAATTGTTTATAAATCTGGTTATTGTCAAGTGAACAATTTTTTGAGAGCTTCATGGACATCAAGGGGTGGGGTAAATGACTGTGTCCAGTTTTCTACATATTAAGTTTCCAGTAAAATAACCACATTTGTCTGTGTTTTCATCCACACATATCTAAATGCAGTTGTCTGATATCTTGTGAATTTCATTAAGAACCTCATTGTAAATAATGTCACGGTAGATTTTCTGGACATGTGATTTGCCTGGTGCATTTTGATTGCCACAGTTATTTCTCTTTAAAAATTTAAAGCTATCTTGGATTGTTTAATTTAGTTTTTACATGCTGATAAATTTTATACTTCTTGCAAAGGATGCGTGAGTGTATGAGAGAGAGAGAGAGAGAGAGAGAGAGAGAGAGAGAGTCCCAATATGCATATACAATTTTTCAGTGAGTAGGTTAAATCAGCTATGCAAATAAGTGTAAAATTTTTAGTGGCCCATTAACAAAAAAAACTGGTGGCTCAAATTAAAAAAAAGGTTTTTATTTATTACCATAAGTCTCAGTTGATTTTCAATAATTGTGTTACCCATGAGAATGACTTGAAATCGTGGCCTTACGGCAGTTAAAAAACCAGTAATTCACTCTAGGATTCGGTTCGAATTCTTGAAAACTTGTACCATTTACGCTAATGTTCAGTAAATTCTTTGTTGTCTCTGCGGTCAGTCACGAAGGTTTTAATGTTACTCATAGCACTAAAACTGTGTTCACAGCTACCTGTTGAAACAGGAATGCACTCCACTACAGTCATAAGCTTGCTGAAGATGCAGTACCAAGTTGGTTGACTGATAGGATGCTTGCAAATGCCACAAAAGGAAGATCAGTAGACGTGTGTTTTCAAGTTGCAACACTCTTCAAGAATTTTGTAGTCTTTGAAATCAGGCAAGGAATTTATGAAACATTTGGCTATTTTCATTACCTCTGTATTTCCAAAGTCAGCTAATTTTCTTCCATGTGACCAAGTTTCAGTGTCGGAGACTTGTAAATCATCAAAAATGGTCATTTTTTAATTGGAAAATCTCTTTCAAATAAATTTGACCACCTTCGATTTTCTGTCAGTCCTTCTGTAATGAAGCTTCTCCTGCTTTTATGGTTTGCAACTTGGTGGGAGTGAATTTTTTTCATTTGTGCAGTTGTAATTAACGTTAATTGGTAATTTCATAGGACCTGGGCTCTCGGAATGCTTTTGCAATTCATGTTCAGCACAGCTTACAGCGCTATCCACTTGTGATAATATTTTCTTTCTGGAGCACTGCTGAGACAGGAGTATATATATTCAAAAAATCCAAGAGAAAATGGCAGAATTTAATTTATAATTCTTCCGCTAATTATCCTTCTACTACCTGTCCATCTGTTGTTGACTTCGATGAATGCTCTAAGTGTGTTACTAACAAAATCCAGTTTTGAAGTAAAGCTTCCAGTGTTTAACGCTTGCTCGCAGCATTTAGATCCTTTAATTTACAAATTTTTATCTCTAATGTAGAAACAACAACATTCAACTCCAACCTTTTTGGCGAGTCGTTATAAAATTTAAAAAATTACTCTAATACTTTTTATTCACTGGCTAACAAAGGACACTTTTGAACAAGCATCAAGCACTACTAATCGGAGTCTGTGCACTACACAGTGTGCTTGTTCTATTGAAGGACAGATTTCGGTAAACTTCGCACCCAGCCTTCCTCTATCACCATAAAGGTGATGTGGACCATACGAAAATTTGAGAAATTCTAGAATCTGAAATACCTTTGTCCTCTCACATTTCATTAAAAAGATACCCAACCTGTACTGCTAACTGAATTTTATAACACACAGGTCCTGACTAGGATCCCCAGAGCCCAGAAAATGTTGAGGCCTTCTATGAAAACAAAATTGTGCACCGGTGTATACTGCTGGAGATGCCATGTGATGCACATGACACAAAGCACACACATTTACATATATATATATGTGTGTTCATTTATGAGATTATAGTAATTTTTAATCTTAAAATTTGTAATAAATTCTGAAGTAAAATTGATCGTGTCTTGAAGTGAGGCAGCAATTTCAAAGAAGAGGTAACAAATGGTTACTCCACATAAAAAATGTTTATCTGGCCATTTTATTATTTCTTTATATGCTCACCATAGTTAGCACCATTAGTAAGTAGACCAAAACATTTTTTTTTTTTTTTTAATCTGTCACCATTTTAGATCTGGACCTATCTTTACGTTCTGCAATAGGCAAAAGTTCAGGTTTTCAAGGGTTCACAAAAATAGCTGTAACTACTTGAGATAACAAAACAATCATTTTCTTTCTGAAAGTAGACATTTTGATCTTCCAGAAAAGGTACTTAATTGTGTGTACCTTTTATTCTAAGCAGACAAAAAGGTGCTTAAATTCAGCAAATATGATTTACAAAATCGCCATATTTGAGTAGCTATCTTCAGAATAGGGCTGACACACCACAATTTTTTTTTTTTTTCTGACCAACTATGAAAATGTAGCTTTTAGTCCATCTGGGGAAAAAATCCTGTTTAAAATCCCTTCTGATTTTTTTTTTTAACTCAAGATTTCCCAAATTGTCAAAAATTACATATTTCAAGGTCAAATACCTTGAAAGGGAGACCTGCAAAATATTTGATATTTGTTGTGTAAACTCTACTATTAGTATCCTATCTTTGGTATGAATATCATTTTGTGGTTCAGCATGGTTTCAGAATTGTGAGTACTCAAACTGACAAGAAAAGCACTCTCGCAAAAACCAATGAGATATTCTCTTAGGCCATTTTTCATGTGCAAAATGTCACGCACACCATTAAAATACTCTTAAAATAACTTCTTTTTTTATGCTTTAAAATGTATTTTGAGCTTACTTTATATACATGCCCAAGTGCACCTGACAAGATTTCAAATTCAAAGAATAAAGCATTGCATTAAGTCCAAGTACATTGCATAAAATTCATTTTTCATCACTGATCATCATCATAAACCATTATCTCAATCCACTGCTGGATAAAGGTCTCCCCAAATTTCTTCCACAATTGTCTGTCTTGGGCTTGTCTCCTCCATGTCTCTCCAGCGTACTTTCAAATTTCATCCTTCAATCTCCCATGGGGTCTTCTTCTGGGTGTTTTCCTGTCCCTCGGAATCTAGTCTAAAATTTTGGTTGTCCATCGGTGGTCCGTTCTTCTGGCAACATGTCCAGCTCATTGCCATTTCAGTGATTTCACTCTGGTCATGATGTCGTCCACTCCTGTCATTTTCCTTATCCACAAGTTCCTCTTCTTATCTTTCCTGGTTACAACAAGCATGCATCTCTCCAGGCTGCTTTGAGTTGTCTGCAGTCATTTTTAGTTAAGGTCCATGTCTCTGCTCCATACGTAAGCACTGGCAGGATGCATTGATTAAACACTTTTCTTTTGAGACATAATGGCATACTGCTGTTTAAAATTGTACTGTTTCTTCCAAAAGCTCTCCATCCAAGTTTTATATGCCGATTAATTTCTTCATCAATGTAACCCTCACTCGATATCTGCTGCCCAAGATAAATGTAGGAATCTGTTGTCTCAAGCTTTTCTTCATCAATCGATAAATCTTCGTTTCTTGTAAAAGCATCGTACATCAATTTTTGTCTTCTGAAAGTTCATTTTTAGCCCCACTACTTTACTCTTGTCAGCAAGTTCTTGGATCATACTCTGCAGCTCTGAAGGGGTAGTTACAAAGATGACTACGTCATCAGCAAAACGAAGGTGAGTTAAGTAATCTCCATTAATCTTTATCCCTTTGTTTTCCTAGTTCAATGATTGAAAGACATTTTGCAATGTGACATTAAAGAGCTCGGGAGATATGGTGTCACCTTGTCTCACTCCCTTTTCCAATTCTTATTTGTGCTGTATCCTCAAATATCCGAACCTTTGCACTTGCATTTTCATAGATGTTATTAATAATGCTAATGTATGCATCTTCAATACCGCAGGATTTCAAAGCCATTCTAACTGCTGATGGTTTCACTGAATTGAAGGCCTTTTCATAATCAATAAGTCATGCATAATGGGAGTTCATATTCTCTTGTTCTTTCAGTTAGTTCTCTCAGTACATGGATATGATCTACAGTGCTGAAACCAATCCTGAATCCAGCTTGTTCCCTTGGTTGAGCCATGTCTAGTATTGCCTTCAAGCGATGTGAGAGAACGTTAGTGAAGATTTTATAAACCACTGAAAGGAGGCTGATGGGCATGTAGTTCCTGAGATCCTCAATGTCACCTTTTTTATGGAGCAAGATCATTGTACCATTGTTCCAATCCTCAGGAATCTTCCCTTCATTAAAATTATTCAAACTTATGCACCCACCACAAGTCACCCTGAAGAAGAAATTGAAGAATTTTACAAGGAAATTCGGAATATAAATAACAAAGGCAAACAGCACTTGAAGATCATTATGGGTGATTTCAATGCAAAAGTAGGGCAACAGAATGAAACTTCGGTTGGTAAATTTGGTTACGAGAACAGATATAAACGTGGAAATACTCTCATAGAATTTGCAGAAGCAGAAAGGTTTTTCATCCTGAACTCCTTTTTCAAGAAAAAACCACACAGGAAATGGACATGGAGACATCAGAATAGAACGACAAATGAAATTGATCTTATTATGTGTAACAAAAAATTCGTCATCGAAGACTGTAGTGTGCTAAACAAGTTTGACACAGGTAGTGACCATAGATTGGTGAGATGCAAGATGCACCTCAACACTAAACTTGAACGTGGCAAGCTCATAAGACAAACAAAAATGTATTGACATAACTAACCTTAAAAAACACCATAATACCTTCAAGTTGGAACTGAGGAACAGATTCTCTGCTTTAGAAAGCCTAACTTCGGAAGAAGTGGATATATTTCTGTAGTTAACAGAGAACTCGCCAAAGCTCTTGTGGAAACAGCTACAAAAATAGGTGGTACTAAGAACAAGTTACATATGAAGAAAGTTTCAGGAAAAATATCACTGATATCAGTCTTTATTTACAGTTATTCATATATGTATAACATAAGATATATTTAATGGTATTAATAAAGATCTAATGTATGCTTGAACTGAAAATATATTTACAAGTCATTTTACTTATGAAAACAGAGGTTCTTCCCAGTTTACTGTTCTTTTAACCATATTATGTCAGAATGAAAAATAACTTGGCTAGCTTATTCATACAAGAGATTCTTCGCAAATTCGTGGAATTCCGCTTTTTTCGTAATCATTTGGGTCATTCTTGAGATCGATGCAGAACTAAATTGAAATTTGGGGGGGGGGAGAGATCGTTTTCCGTCTGAGGACAAGATCTTGTTTCTGGAAACTTCCGAAAACTGAAGTTAAACGCAGTGAAAAATTTTTCTGTAATCACAATTTTTTTTTTTTTTACTTTACGACGTTGCCTGTGTCCAGTATTGTTAAATATCATTTTAGTACATAAATGTTTGCGTTCCATCAAGAAATTGTAGGCAACGATTTCCAAAAACGGAAGTACAGGATGGCGCAAAGATTTCTGTGTAGTCTTTTCAGGCACTACTTCTTCTGTGGATTCAAAGAATCCCGCCATTTCCGTTGTCATTTTGGGTATTCTCAAGATCAATGCACAACTGAACACCTATTTTTTGGGGTGGGGGGATGGAGATTTGTTTTCCATTTGAGGACGTAATTCCACCCTTCAAAACTTTGAAAATGAAAACGGAATTTAGACAAAGCGAAAATTTCTCCGGTAATTTTTTTTTTTTTTTTTTGTGTTATGTTCCTTTTGCCCAGTATTGTTCTTTTATATGGTTTTATTCCAAAAATACTGCATTTCAGCTTAAAAATGCAGGGAAAAGTTTCCGAAATCGGAAGCCGGTTGAAGTGAATATTTCTCCCTGTAATCTTTTTTTTTTTTCCCCCGCAATGTTCTTACTATCCAGTGTTGTTTTTAAAATGTTACTTCCCCCATAAATGTTTGCACTTAAGCTTGATAAGGAAGTGGAAATTTTCCAATAGCGGAAGTGACGAAGTTTGAAAATGTTAGAATCAATGTATGATGTTCAAAAGTATTCATATTCCGTAAGTTGCACCATTTATTTAAAGTAGTGAAAGCTTTTATGTGATGCATTCATGGTCCTGGGGCTGCATGATGGCTAAATTATTGTCATCTGAGGGAATAAAAGGAAACAAATAATAAAGAAAAGTGAGGAAGAAATATAAAGGGAATGATATCAGCAGAAAGGAAAATTAAGCAAAGATTGCTGTGCAGCTGCAGAGTCAACAAAAGACAAATACGGCCATGTAACTTACTGAGAAGAAAGCAACATGAGGAAAATCGAGCTGATGTTCTAGCAAGTATAAAAAAGAGAGAGAGAAAAAAACAGTTGTGTGCTCTAAATATCTACCTAAATAAATTGGAATGAACAAATCTTGCTGATGCAGTGTTATATACACACTTTCTCGTCGCATGTTCTGATTTTTCACCCGGTTAAAAAGTTCAGCTTTTTTGTTCTGTTGTCGGTCTCATGTATGCATATTTTGCACTGAAATCAAAGCTTTTTCAATAGTTTTTTTTTTTTTTTTCAGACTGAAAGTGTTGTAGGAAATGCATTTCCTTTTGACACTTCAACTCAAGCTACAAACCATTTATCACCATAAACACATGCAATGTTATCTTTCGCCTTGATATTCCTTTATCTCCACTTTATGTTCGTCAAGTACAAATGTTCTCCCAAAACAACTAAAAATGTTTTTATGAAAAAAATGCATATTTTAATTATCGAGGAAGTTTATCTTTTTTGAAGTACTGTCCATTGCATCCACTACAGGTGAAATGCTGTTAAAGCACCGTTGTGCAGCTGTAATGAGTTGTCGATCACAAGCATCAAGAACCAGAAGTCACATGCTTGCGGGCTACCGTTTTTTTCGAGACTCATGCCAAGGTCAAAGACAGTATTGCACTTCTTTTTTTTTTAATAAAAACATTCTCAGTTGTCTTGGGAAAAGCTATATATCTTGAACAGGAAGTTAGTTGTTCCTGTTTGAAAAAGCTGAGGTTCTACTGATATCCAATTTAGGGCCACTCTTTGGCAGAAAACTATGGCTTCCTTGTGTATTGGGTACAACTTGGACTTCAGAGAACCGTTTTTGTCAGCTTTGCTTCTTGTTTTGTGATATTTTCATCAATTAAAAAAAATGCATTCCGGTTATGCATACATACCTGCCAGATTTTAACGATTTTCCCTTAAAATTTACGGAAACATGACTTGTTTTACGGGCAAAATGTTAATTTTACGGGTTTTATGGTTTTACCGAGATTTATTTTCCTTTTTCTGATGATTTTGTAACTGCTATTAAAACTTATTTTCTTTAACTTAATCCATTCAAAGTAAAGCGCCGATGTAAGTTACGAACAACTTTTCAGTTATTATAAATAAGCTTATTCATAATGTGTTTGTGGGAACATATGCAGCAGTATTCCCACGTGTTAGGTTTTGCGTTGTTTCAAACACTAAAATTTGTGCCGCGCGTAAACTGATAAGGATAACAACCAGCTGTGCTTGTTTAACCTTGGGCTTGGTTCTCTCCCCCCTCTCCTTTTCAGGTAATGCATTCTTCGTCCCCCGGGTGCAACTTCTGAGGAGGCCAAAGTGGGTGTGACTTGCATTGCAGCACACACTTGGGAGCAGGTGTCTTTACTGCTCCTAGTTCAAAATGCGATCTCAGTACGTAGTTATCGTAGAAAAAAAATTCAAACGGATTTTAAATCTGTGTAATTTTTAAGCCCAGGTCAATACCCAACTTGACGAAATGAAGCAAAAACTGTCATTTTTGTGAAATTAAAAATGCATGGGGTCATGGTTTCGTAACTTCTTCTCTGGTAATAAATTTGACCTAACGGAAGAATGCTACTAGGAAGTTAAAAGAAAAAAAAAGTAAGTCCAATGTTCATTCGAGCCAGTGCTTCTCCAGCAATGATTTATTTTGCTCGTCCGTTAGTAAGTTTGTATGTTTCCCAACCGTGCTTTGTTCGTCTCTCGATAACGTTCATAAAAATATTTTGCCTTGATTCAACCAAATTAATATGTTGCGGTACTATTTTTTCCTCTGCAAATTGCATCTCTTTAAACTGTTACTGTATTACTATAGCAGTTTTACTTGCATTTTTTTTTCAAGCGTCAATAAATTTAGTATTAGTGATTCGCTTGAGCAGCAATATAAAAATGCATATTCTGCGGACTTACCTGTGTATTGCAAAAAATGAAAAATATGCATTTTGCTCTACGTGTAGATGTAATTTCAGCATTTCGGGTGGGGAAAGGAATGATATTACTAATCATATAGCGCCAAGCAGAAATCTAATGTTGACTGCGTGAAAAAAATAAAAAATACGAAATTAACTTCCTTTGTTAAAAGTTATAATGAACTGGATGCGATTCATGCAGTGTTTATTCACTTCGTTTTTAGTTGAGCATAATTTACCAATTAGTGTCCCTCAGTCACTCATTTATTTCATTTGAATGTCTCGTCGTCCGTCTTTCCATAAGATAATCCTAGCATGAAAATGGTTCGTTTTTGAAAACATTTTAGTTTGTTCTGTGTTGGCGTGGGATATGATCCTATTGGGTTTGGGGGTCAAAGGGTGGAACATCCTTCCCTTGAGATGCAAACCTCCATAAAAATAATTTTTTATCTCTTTATAGATCATAATGATAGCATAGTAATGAGAAATTATATATAGGTTCTATTTTAATGGAAATAAACGTGCCGATAAATTCAAACATCTGTAGTCATATCAATTAAAAAGTGATACTTGTTTCAAAGGTAACAAACCGGTTTTTAATCTATATGTTCAGTACATTTAAACAATATGCGCGAAAAGTAATTTCATTGAATATATCGAGTAGAATTTTCATCGAACATATCGATTAATTTTTTTTACGGATTTCAGTTTCTGAAAGTTGGCAGGTATGTGCATACGTGCTAACTTTTACGCATTACGCATAAAATTTATGCATTTTAACTGTTCTTTACGATTTTACGCTAAATCATACCTACCAACTACTCCGGATTTTGCGGAAGTTTTCCGGGGGTTTTTTACAGTCTTCCGGTTTTCCAGCCGGAAGAACTTTTCTTCCGAATTTTTAAAATTTTCTGTATTTTTTGTTAAAAGTATCCCTATAAATAAAATATATATAACAGAAACGGGAATTTTGTGCCATTGTGCGCCAGAAAACCCGCGTCGTCATTGTCGGGATTTCGGCACAGTAAATTCTCTGTGCACACTGTTGTGCTTGACGCTGAATAAAGATCATGTGGTGGAAAGAAAGATTCTGCGGATTTTTCGTATTTACTATGGAAATAGTCGGTCCTCTACGGACGACTGAAAACGGCGAGTATGCTATGGAAATCGTCGGTCCGCTACGGACAACGGAAAACAACGAGTATGCCGTGATAATCGTCGGTCCACTGTGGACGACGAAAATGTCGAGTATGGTATTAAAATGTGATATAATTTGTTTATATTATAAACATCTGAAAATTATCAAATGCACATATATTTGCATTTATTTTTACTTGTACATAGTTAAATCCATTATAAATGTTGTTTGCGCATAGTTAAAAAAATTGTTATAAATGTCATTCGCGCACAATTTTACACATTTGAATTTTCTCAGGTTGGCAGGTATGATTATGTTATTTTGAAGGCTCACTTTTCCCAAAAGTCTTTTCACAGTTCCACCAATCCCATCGCAGGGGCCTTTACCATGACTTGTGGCAAAGAAGTGCCACTTGGCATCTAAGTCAAAAAATTTCTCATGTTGGCAAATTTTTTTCTGTTTTGTATTAGGCTGCTGACCCATCTGAAAAATAAATAACTTTCTTCATCAGTATATCTTATGTGACTTTATCATAAAGTTCGTAATATTACGTGAATACTAGAGTTCTTCACAAAGACTCTCTAACGTCCCTAAGTTTTCTGTTATACACGTTATAAATGGGGTACAGTCTGCGGTGATTAACTAAGTTATTCAGTAATTTTCGGGTATAATTCAGTTATTAAAAGTCCTAAAAATGTTACCTGTCGAAATGTGTCTTCGGTCCCATATCGGTAGTTTGTTCCTGGTAAGAACATGTTTGATATCGCTTGGAGTAGTTTGCTGTCTGCATGCAGATAACTCCCTAGTATGTACTAGTTATAATGTAGCCTTAAAATGCTTCTTTATTAAGAGCCTTTTTGGTCGAAAGTTGTATCATATCCTCTGTATGGTTGCATGTGGTATCCAGCCATTAGGGCTAACTTGGAACGAGAACGAGCACTATGTAATTTTTTAGCAGGTATCTACAAACAATATGAATATACAGTGTACAGCCCCACAGATACGAGACCGAAAACACATTTCGGTAGGTAAAATTTTTAGGACTTTTTAACTTAATTATATCTGAAGATTATTGAATAACTTAGTGCATCACCGCAGACTATACCCCATTTATAACGTGTATAACAGAAGATTTAGGGCCGTTAAAGCATCTTTGTGAAGAACTTTCTTCATGCTACCATTTAAAGGTTTTACAAAAGGTATCGGCTCCTTTTGAAAAGTGTAGACAGTAGGTGTATTGTGAGGCAGTCACATATTGCTTGGTTAACACGAAGAAGGCATAATTTTCAGAAAAATCCCTGTTTAGGTTTTTATTCATTTTTTAAACATTTTCACTGGCTTTTCAAAAACTAAATCATCACAGGTTTCAGCAAGTATTATAAGCAGCTGCCTGTTATCACCCATTGCTTGTAGGTTATCATCTGATCATTTTCAGGATTGAATGCATCCCTGTGACCTGAAACTCCTGGAGCGTTTGTGCATAATCCAAACATGCAGTTGAGTGTATAGCACTCTCATCAACTTTACATTTTGCTGAATGGAACAGACATACCGAATGTGTGCCACTAGGTCCAACAAATGCACACCATTCTGGGTGAAGCATACAGAGTTTGGAAAATCCTATCTTCATGATTAGATATTCAGATTTGAATTTTTTTGTATGCTTCTTTTAAATTACGCAGTATCAGTCGCTTCTGTTTTACTACTTTGGTTCCATCTTCTAAGAGAACTGATTTAGTGTCTTTCATTTTAGGGCATATCCTGCTGATTTTGTCACTTTGATAAAAATTCACAACCAAGTCTAGTTTCTTTGGATATTTTTTATCACACTTTTAAATATTTACCTCTGGAATGAAATCATGTGTTTCTACTAAGCCTCCTGCTTTTCTTGCTAAATACTCGCACCTAACTTTGGTACAGTTTTTTTTTTCTTAATGGTCCAGCTATGGGGGCAGCACTGATAAGAATTTTTTCAGAATTCCACTTGCAACTTTTAAGCCTGTCTTTAATGTTTTGGATTAAATACTCGATGTCTTAGAGTGCCATTTCATGATCTTTACTGACTCCTGCTTCATCATTAGGCCGATTCTCTAGAACATCAAATGAATCTGACAGGTTTGTTTTGAATAGCAGTTGCAATTTTTTTTCACTGTTCTTTTAACCTCTAAATGTTTCTTTTTATCACTCAATTTCATAATTTTAACTGGTGATGCACTCAGAGCAGTTCCAGCATTGTTAAGTTCATCTGAAATAAATTCTGGTGCACTGAAAGGCACTTCTTCCGTGTTATTTTGATCTTCAGTCATTTCACGTGAAAGTTCTTTTGTAGAAAGTGCAACATACAGATTTCCCCCAAACAAGATACTTTAGGCCACATTTCACTCAATTCTGTGGGGATTTCTAGATGATCTTCTTGTGCTATGAAAAAGGATCATAGCATACTCTCCCAAGTAAGTGTCTGTACCTGATAACATACTTTTGGAAGTGATGTGTACAAAGAGTACTGATCTCATTACACTTTTTTTTTTTTTAATGATGAAACCAGTCTTGGAATTCATTAATTGACTGAGTTATTGAAATTCCATAACACGATGTTCACAACAGTCGTTTAAAAATGATACCCAGAGAACACTGCATTGTTGCAGTCTTTGAATGTGTACCTGCAGGTTATCCTCACACAGTGCTTCCTTAATCTCAGAATGTAGATTAGTCAAAAACGTGAAACATCGAAATGCACATAAAGAACTAACTGAACTTACAGTTACATTCAGTGTCACCATTTTAAATAATACCTCAGCTTCACTAGACTTTTCACTAAACACATCTGACTACTGTGGAGGTTGACAGCAAACTGACTGACTTATACATTGAACATTACATCATGAGACGTTGAAACGGGTCTCAACTGGCAAGAGCCTGTGCTCTTGTTTACATTGTTCATGACATGCTTAGGCATGTTGAAACAAACCTAAACTGGTATGCTTCTCCTGTTTAAGAGACTGGAGTACATTAGGCTTCATGTTATTAATGTACTAGCCATTACATTGAAATTAAATTAAATAAATAAAACGAAAAATAATAATTATAAGGCAAATAAATTTGATGTACAAAATATTGAAATCACACACACACACACACACGTAATGAAATGTGACCAAATGCTGGGAAACTATTTACAATTTAAAACCTTGCTGTATGTGTGCTCTGAATAACCTATAAGCTAATCTCAAAACATCATACACTGAAAAGCAATTGAATTAGAGACAGCTGGCGTTACGCAAATGTGGCGCTGTTGGTGGCCCTGTAAACGGAAACAAAATGACATATGCAGTAATCCGACAATATAAGGAGTGATGCGATGGGAATCAGCAAGAGTCTGACGAAGGATCTAAACGCATTTGATTGTGGGCAAATTGTCGGGGCCCAATGAATGGGTCACTCCATCTCGGAAGACATGCAGGCACTGGGATTTTCACGAGCCACTGTGTCACGGGTGCACCGTGAGTACATCGAATCCGGTAAAACCATCCCTGCAAGGGCCAACTGCCGTGGACAACAGCGTGTGGATGAGCGGGATCACCGTCAGCTAGCTTGCATTGTAACAGCAGAAAGACTGGCCACAGTGCAAGAAATCACTCGGCAATTTGACGCTGGCGCACAAAAACGTGTAAGCAGTCACACCATTCAGAGCCATCTCCTCGCTATGGGGTACAGAAGCCATCATCCCACGAGGGTACCGCTGCTGACCGCACGTCACAGGGTGCAAAGGTTAGCATGGGCGCAGGAACATCGCCACTGGACCCTAGACATGTGGGGAAATGTTGCCTGGACTGATGAGTCGAGATTCACGCTGGTACATGTGGATGGCAGGATACGAGTATGGCGCAAACCACATGACGTGATGGGATCCTTCTTGCCAGCGGGGTACTCTTCAAGCTGGTGGTGGTAGCATTCTCGTCTGGGGCCTGTTTACATGGACTGAAATGGGACCCCTGGTACGTGTGACATCGTCCCTCGCAGGTCAACGTTACCGAGATATCCTGGACGACCATTTGCTCCCGTTTGTGCGTCTTCAACATCCCACTGGGGACCTCATCCTGCAACAAGACAGTGTGCCATGCCATAGCTCCCGAATGGTTGGATTAACACTCCACCGACGTGACCTCGCTTCCTTGGCCAGCTAGGTCACCTGACCTCAATCCCATCGAGCACATCTGGGATGCCATCGAGAGAGATGTTCGAGGCTCTGACCCCCTCCATTAAATCTTCGTTAACTGTGGGAGCTTGTTCAGGGGTCGTGGATCTGTATGGCTTCCCAACGCTTCCGGTGTCTTGTCGAGTTTATGCCGAGACGAATCGCCGCTGTCATCAGGGCGAAAGGTGGTGCTACACGTTACTAGACAGGTATCTCTAATTCAATTGCTTCAGTGTAGTGTAGTGTAGAGTACAATAAATGCAATGATTGTTTTTTTAAGTGTTTTTAATATGCATAATTTGCCCGTGAATAACAGATTAAAAGGATCTTATTGATTTTTGCACAAGTGCTTCTTTACCTGAGTTTGAGCACTCATAATTCTGAAACCATACTGCACCACAAAATGAAACTCATACCACTGAAAGGATACTAATAGGTGAGTTTACACAAAAAAATTCATTTTTTTTTGCAGTAAGTCCTTTTAGTCTGCTTAAACTAAAAGGTGCACACAATTTTAAGTACCTTTTCTGAAAGATAAAAATGTTTACTTTCAGAAACAATAAAAGATTATCTCAAGTAGTTGCAGCCATTTCCGTGAACCCTCAAATACCTGGACTTTTGCCTGTCGCAGAAGGTAAAAATAGGTCCAGATCCAAAATGGCAGCAGACAAAAATATTACTAAAAATTGTTTGTCTTCTTTAATTTATTAAATATTTTGGAGAATGTTTCTTCAGTATTTTCAATATCATTGCAGTTCTTCCGTAATTTTTCAATAAGTCTTGGATGTCCAAGTGTCTCTGTGGCCATGTGCAGTTATCACACCCTATGGTTTTAGTTCCTGTTCCAAAGCTTGGAAAGTCCTTAATTTTTTGTATTGTTTAAAATCCTGGAGTAGTACTAGAATTATTTCCTGCAACAAAATATTCTTGTTCATTGTTTAAAAAAAAAAAAAAAAAAAGAGATATGCGAATGAATAACTTCCAGTTTGTGTAGGCACTTACTTTGTATAGGTTCTCATTGGAACATACATTGATTTTTGAGGTAAACTAAAAATAAAAAAATGAAGCCATTTAGTGTTTTTCATAAAATGTCTTTTAATTTATGGACAATTTTTTTTATAAAACCTTTGATGTTTTATGAATTCCACAGTCATTATGCTGCTCTGACAATTTGCTTTTTACTGAGTGTGTCATGAAAAATGCTGAAAACTACAAATTTTTGTAGTTTTCACTACTCAGGCTTAAAAACTGGATGTGTGTGTCTACTACTGATCGGGGTTGGAGTCTCTGTATGGTACTATGGTGCCAATACAAAATAAATAAAAATAACATAAAATGGTCAAGCAACCATGAATTCTGAAATTTGGTGATTTCATGTAGAGTGACCATTAAAGAAGCAATTTCAATTGTGAAAATTGAAATTTCTTCTTTAATGGAAGCATTAGAGTTTGACTGATAAGTGGGTGCAACAAAACTCCATAAATTATTACTTTTACAATAATAATGATAAAAAAATCTTCAATAATGATTAGGTAATTTTTTAAAACAATTTTTCAGAAAGTCGTCACTGTGAAACAGGAAGTTCTGGCTGTGGTTATGCATCTAAAGCTTCAGATACATACTGGATATACCATATAGATTGATATATATTATATAGTTTTATATTGGAATTAAATCATATGTATGGATGTAGCCTTGCTTCACAAAACGGTTTTGTATATGTGAGACAAAACTTTTTGTGAGAAATGTGAAGAAACTGAAGATAACCTTTTTATGTTGCTCTGTTGTTTTTAACTTTGTTCAAGTAATGTTTAAAAAATATTTGGTATTTAGCAATAAATTGACTGAAACAATGTGGTGTCTGCTCTGTGCCTTGTTCCTTGTCAAAAGCAAACTGTGTTGAGTAGAAATGGTATGTGGATATGGATCCTCATCCAAGACCTGAACTTGAGCCCATCTCATTAGTACCTCATGTCACTTGGCCATTGGAGCAGGTACATTGGCATTCACTTCCACTACATGTACACATACAAGTGACACTGGGCTACTAAGACTTATTTTTCAGTTTTTTTTGTTGTTGTTTTTTCCCCTCGATGAACGCTTGCTATTAGATACATTGGATTTCATGCTACAAATCACATAAAGAAATTATGTTCTTTTTATGTCTTTGTAGTGTTGCATGCATTTTCAGTGTTTGATTGAAATCTCGTGATTAAAAACATTTTCAGCTATTGGAATTCAGTACTAAATTGAAATCAAACCTTGATACATTCATTGTGCTAAGTGATACATTTCTGTATTTAGAACTTCCCTGTTGTTTAATTTATTTGAACTAATCAATCTGTTCTTGACCAAATCAATCCTGGCTGCTTTCTTGAGACAGTGATCTGTAAGCAAAACTCACATAATAGCTGTAATATATGAAAAGTCCATTTATTGTGATAAATATATAAGAACACTTATAAGTTTTCACCACCAGAAATACAAAACCTAAACAATACAAAATGTGATAAATGCATAGTTAAACCTTGCACAGGCTACATCAATTCTAGATTTAAGGGTGCAGAACACTTTGAAGTGTGTGCCAAATAATAAAAAGGTCAGTGAAAATGTCCTTGTTGCCATTAAGGCTGGTAAGAATCTCTATTGTTTCTCTACATGCTGTTGATCTTGCATTTATATATGGAGTGATCTTGAATTCATCCCATTTAGGGACAGCAACCTGAATTTTAACTTGTCATGCTAAAGCTGTATTCAGTTTTGCCTTGCTTCACATCACGGTTGTGCTCAAGAAGTCTTATCCTAAATGACCGCTTGGGCACACTAACATACTTTAGAGACCCATTACTCCAAAGAGATAGAATACACACCAGCATTCATAGTCGAAGTGTCTGTCTCTTTGCGGTAAGCAAAATCAATATTAACCTATCGATTTTGAGCACCACAATAAAGATCCAATGTACTGCAAAGGATGTTTTAAGGCAACAGGAATGCTATTAATATTGTTGTGACCCTTTGGGCCTTAGATATCAGGATGCCAAATTAATTCCGGACTGCGATTCGAATCACTGGATCCGCCAATACCTCGTTAGCCAGTTAGCCGACACAGTACACCAATAAACCAATGGAGGCACAGTATAACAATTAAAACAGGGATTGAATGGATACATGCATAAATTTCACCGGATTCTTCATCTAATTAAAAAAGTTATAATTTCTGGCCAGCTTTGGCCCTCTTCTGTGTTTCAGAAAATATGTCCCAACGAAAAGTCTGTTCGTTCACAATGGGCCGCAAATAAAAGTATTCGTAAAAAGTACTTACATAGGTCCTAGAGTATCCACAGTATGGATGACACAAACACTCGCTCGCTTCACTAATATGTTGGCACTACGGGTAGTTTGATCTTAACTTCCATCACCGCTCCTGCTTAGCTGTGGCTAAAGCGATGTCGTTCCCCGGTCACTGGAGGTACATAATCAGACGCACGCACAAGATTTTTCTCCTCTACTCGACACGAAGAGGCTCTCTCTGGTTGAGCGAGGATATTCCCTAATTAAATATGTTTCTGTCAGCATTTCACCTGAAATGGCTCCTTACGACAGGTATCCGTGGTCCGGCCGAGGAGAAGAAAGTTCCCAGGCAGATCTGGTGCTTGTTATTCATCGGCTTCGCTTCTAATGCCCAGAATTTTAAGAGCACGCAGACGGACGGCAAGCATTTTCTAGCACGCGGAAAAATTGAGGCCCAGTTCTCTCGGATATCAAACGGGATCTGTCTTCAACAACAATCTCCCCTCTCCAAGAAATTGGTAAGCGGTGAATTCCAACACTTGAAACCGCGACATTTATTATAAACCGCTCTTCAAGTCCAAGAGCTCACATTGTTTCGCGCGCGGCACAGACAAAAGCTTCAAACGCTTTTGCCGTCCAAACACTTTTGAGTCGTGGGGAAATAGCTTTTAAACTCTGACCTGTCCCATTTCCGTTTATGGGCTCTTTGTTCTCGTGGCAAACACCTGCAACTCGCCACTTGAATTCAAAGTGCTAGAAGATCTTTTCTTAATATACCGCCCCTCGCAAGTGTTTAAAATTATAACTCTCTGTTAATTAAAACCCCCAATCAAGTTTCAATTACCGTTAATTAACCTCGCCAATTAATTATGCGAGGGGGTTGTCACGTCGCCCCCTTCTTAAAATGCAACTCGTCCCGAGTGCATATAAGCTACCTGTGATTCGCAGCGATTCCACCACCCGGAACTGCCTATACTAGATAAGAACTCATCAGTACCCCTCTTTCTTGGTGTCTATCATCGTCTCTACCCTTACTAAAAACAATCGCCTTGAATTGGTCTTTGGAGTTCCCCGAGCATATCCCCTTTTCTAACGAATCTTAGGGAACGCCCACATTCCATGCATACCTGCATAATTATTTACACTGCCACGCCCCAGGGCAGTACACAAATACGACACTACATAATTTACATTATCAGGGATCGCATTCCTCCTAAAATTCCTAATATTTTGTGACCCTCCTTAAATTCCTAAAATTATACCTAAAATTTGCTATTCATCCTAAAATTTTCGTAAGCTTATTTATTAAAAACACAACCGTTATTAACGCCAATAAATTTACCATTACGCAGGGTGCGCACGCGTGCTTGAAAACCTGGAAAGTCCTGGAAAATCATGATTACGTTTTCAAGGCCTGGAATATCCTGGAAAAACAGTGTTTTTTTAATGCCGTCTTGAAAAGCCTTGAAATTTGAAATTAGTGCTTAAAAAATGCCCTTTTAGGAAATCGTGTTACTGTTACCCCTTCATTTTTTAAAGTTCCTTTTCTCTGTTCTCAAAGAAACCACCGGCAGCGGTTTCCGATGTGCACCAAATCCTAATTTGGCTGGGGGGAAAAAAGAAAAAAAAAAAAGCGCTTACTTCCAGTGCAATAAAATTGGATGATTACTAGTAGGTCGAAGGGAGCTTGATGTCTGTCCGACAATTGAGAACAGAAGGGGAAAGAAGAGGCATTTAGCATTTGCGGGGTCGCGTATGTACCAAGTCAGCTGGCATCCACCAGTGAGGAGTATGCCTGAACAACACATTCATCATCTTCTTGTTTATGTGCATGCCATCCTCCCTCCCCTCAAGAGACTTCCACTACTTATGATAAAAAATAAGAAAACTATCTTTGCGAATTTTTCACGAAAGTGGCTGAAATTTTTACATTCACTGTAATTGGATTACAGAAGCTCACTTCCAAAATTCCAGTTGAATCGGTTTAAAACTTTAAAAGTTAGCATTGGTAATTTTTATTATGGACAAGTATGTGTGCCTCTTTGGACAGAGTGAGCCTCCAGCAGAAAGGGTGTTACCATAGCAACGGTTGATTGACAGCTGGGAGCGCTGATCTGAAGCCCTTGGTTGGGAAGAAAGCAAACACCTGTTTATCACTTCCACAGCACAAAAGGACTAGGAGAATATTTTCAGAAATCCATTTTTCTGAATTTTGAAAATAACACAGTAAAATTTTTACAGTAGTTAAGATACATCACAATAAAGTTCTAGTGCAAATTTCGCCAAATTCCGTTAGGAACTTTAGCAGATGCAAAAAAAAAAAAAACAGTTCAGTGAGCTGCAGGTGGTGATTTATGGCGATGTGCCAAATGAAAAGAAGCCATTCCATCAGGTAATTCCAAAGGTTGTGTTGTGTGGACGCGTCCTCCTGCTGTTTGATCTTAATTGGAATGTTTTTGTGCATGGGGGGGGGGGGGGGTTCGAGAGAAATATCCGTTTTAGCTTTACAGCTTTCACGGCTCTTTTTTTTTTTTCTTGGTAATAAATAAAAATCATAGTTGCTGCATTCACCATTGATCCATGTTTGCATTTCTTGAATATAAACAGCAGACAATCAGAAACATAGTGTTGGGCGGGTCTTGATGATCTTCATTTTGCATATGCTGAATTCAGTTCTGTGGGAATAAGGAATGACTTATACTGTGAATATATACAAAACTACATATTTTTGAGCTGAAAAAATAGGTCTACTTGTACACAGTAGCTAAAGTGTGAACTCAGATGAAGACAATCAGACATACGGACGTCTGATTCCATAAAAAAAAAAATCAACATAGTTTTTTTATTTACACTACAGGTAAAAAAGCAAAAACATGTTTTTAAACGTTATAAAGGAAAACGGATTTTTGAAACGCATGACTTGATGATCTTAATTTCTGAAAGTTTCTTTTTTCCACATCCTTTTTTTTTCAATTACAATACACTGTAACAGGATACTGTGTGTTATATCACTTAGAGATATGGCAGATTTTCGGTTGCTGATATCCGCGATCGTAAGCAGTAGTTGCATTGCGATTGTTGATGATGACAAGATAAATACTGGAGTGATGTAAAATGTTGCATAAACTAAAAAAATAAAAAAAATAAAGCCCTCCCCCCCACCCCGAACTTTTATGCGGTCATCATAGCTGATCAACCATTTCATTCCATGAACATCAGCACATTTCAATCATTTGAACATTGGGGGTATCTGAAGGAATTCAGCCGTGCTTAAGCGCCCTAGCGCAACGAAAACATGCTAATTTTGGACAGTTCTATTCCCTTCCCCTCTACCATCCCTAATAATTGAGAGTGCATACATTGAGAGTGTTTCAAATATTCTATTTATGAGCTAGTTTTCGCGCTGTTTGTTATGCTTTTATTTTCGAAGACAGAGAGGGAAAATAAGGAAAAGCAGCTAGAGAAAAAAGAAAAGCTGAGTTTGATGACAAAATAAAAGAAAATGATGCAGAAATAAATAGGCTTAAAAAAGATAAAGAAGCCTCCCTAGCAGTAATTCAAGAGGGAACAGAAAGAATGAGAAAAGCTGTAGAAAAACAAAATACTGTTGAAATAGCAGTTGCCTCTAACTTGATCATACAAGGTTCAGCTGAAATAAAGAAAACTGAAAAGTAAATTAGTTGTGGTGGAAGCAGAAAAAGATAGGCTAGGTTAAAACAATAATATGAAAAAAGTAATTCAGTGAACAATTGTACATAGTTCTTGGTTTTCAATTACCTTTTTAGGATATTATAGTTTAATGTGAAACCTGAAAACTTTACTGTGAAAATCGTGAATTGCTTCTGGTTTAACAGCATATTAATGTTCAAAGTGAAACTTGAATGTGGTAAATATACTTGAATATGATAATAACACGTGAAAAGATAAGAACTGAACATTAGAAGTAAATCATACTTAAACTTTAGACATTAGACGTTGTGCAAAAATTTGGGTGTGAACTTCGACCATATATACTAATGGACTGCGCATTGGCAATAGCTGCATCAAAGCCGCCATGGCTCAAACATTGGGCATGTCATCATCAGACTCCAAATTTCGTGTACAAATGCTGTTATGATTACTAATTTACGCTGCAGAACTTCAGTGTTTTCGGTGTATTATGTGAATGCACCTCATATATAATGAAAACTCTTCAGGTAAGTTTACTTATGAGCTATATACATGCATGATCGGGTTGTTTACATTTTGTGATTTATAATGTGATGAACATTTGCGAAGAATTTGGAACATGCATTCCATTTTTTTTTCTTAAGTTACTATATTTTTATATCAATAGCTGCAAGTTTCTGGTTAAGTAATTGAACTTTATTGACTTAGGTATTTAATTCGTTTCTTACCCATGAAAAATCATAGAACTTTCTTTACTATATCGGTCAGAGCAACCATAAGCACAGCAGGTGTAACCCATCTTTTTGACTGTTGTCATGTGATTTTATGTTGGAGCCAGAAATTTTGATGTCATGCGCAGTCTATCAGTATATATGGTTGAAGGGTGTGAAGCAAACTCTTTACAATGTATACAAAGTTGTTTTACTAGATGTATACAAATATACATCTAGTTTTTATTGAAATACACTCCTAAAATTTTCCTAAAATTTTTCTAAAAATTCCTAAAATTCCTAAAATTCTTACCTAAAATTTTCCAGAAGTATGCTATGATCCCTGCATTATACAGTTCCACTACCACAGCATACGGCATATTACAATATTAAAATATTTGTACCAATAGAACACAACACCGAATACACTATACAAAATTATTACAACCAACAAACTCATTCCATGTTCTCAGGCTCTCCGCTTCTCACCCTTTCACATCACTAAGTCAACCAACCGGAAACTAACCAATCACCTGAGACACTCATTCTTCAAACGTTTATGATTCGGTATTTGCTGCCCTATACGGTCTAAGCCTATTGAGGTGTATAACTCTAACTGGTCTATTATTGTACTGAACCTTGTAAAGAACATCGTTTATTTTTTTCTTTACTACATAAGGACCTTCCCACGGGCGCTGCAATTTGGGTGACTTTCCCTTTTGCCTACGTGGGTTATAGTGCCAGACCAAGTCTTCCTCCTTAAACACTTTCTCCGCAGCCTGCACGTCATATCTGGTCTTCATTCGTTCAGTAGCTATCCGAATATTCCTCCTAGCAAAACTATGTACTTTCTCTAATATCCTGGTAAGCTCTGCGACATACGTGCTCAGGCCCGTGGCCTCTGCTGCAAGGTCACACAGATGCTCCGGTATTTCGCCGCTCCCTCCCACGCTCGAGTCGGGTGGGATCCTTACTCTGCTGCTACGCGCCGAAATTACAGGATTCAAGAAGCAAAGTGCTAACCCTTCCTTCATTTTCACATCGACGTCACTCAGGTTAACTATTCTTACGGGGATGCAATGTGCTGTTTTTACCAGCGCTCTCGCTACATTTTTCGGTAACGGGCAAATTTCGCATACTGCCATCAGAAATTCTAGTGAAAGCTCAGGCAAACATCCTGCCAGAATTGTTTCACTTTTTGCTGGTAAAACACACTTTTCTTTTGCTAGAACTGTGACCCTTTGCGACCTCAGTTGCCCATGTTGACTCCTCGTGAGAACCATTTCCTCATGTTCCGACTTCAGGGCTCCAGTCTTAAGGTCCAAAACATATCCGTTCTCACTAAAAAAATCGAGACCCAGGATGCATTCTTCAACGATATCAGCAATCACTGCCGTGTGTCTGCAGCATTCATTTCCAATTCGTATATCGACGCCTGCGGTTCCAAGAGCAACCAATCCATCACCATTCACAGTTTGAATCTCAACCCGTTGCTCACTCTTCAAACAATCTGCAGGTTCCTTAATTTGCTCGAAAAAATCCGGACGGAGTAATGTAATATCCGCCCCAGCTATTCAGCACAAATTGGCATTTAGTTTTATTTATCATCCCCTTTAACTCTTAAAACCACTGCAATCCCCAGAAAGACCTGTGACGTGCGCTTTCACCGTGCGGGACTGCTTTTCCCGCGTCAGTTCTTGCCCCTCGAAACTGACTTCTGAGGGTTTCCGAAGCCTGTTCCTTCGACTTTTTTTCCTCTCTCAACCGCTTTCTACACTTAAAACTGTGAATGGCCTCTTAATCCACAATACCAGCACTCCATTTTTCTAGACGGCGTATCACTTCTTCCCCGGCCAGGAGACGTAACAGAACGATGTTTAACATCTCTGCGAAGGAGATCCAAAAGCTCTTCGAGTTTAGTTTGAACTGATGCATTGTTCGGACTTTCTGCTACAGTCTTCATACAAACTGTTTTTCTAGAACTCCTAGAATGGCGCGAAGAGTCAAATTTCATTGCATGCAAGACTGCTGACTTAAGTGAGTCACAATCCGCCATGTGCACTGAATGCTGAATCTCTGGATCAGAAATCGCTTCCACAAAATGTTGCTGCGCCATCGTGTCCTGTATTTCTGACGTACGTTGCCCATACGCAAGCCTTGTCATCCGATCGATGTAGGTCACGAGCTCTTGAAGTGACTCGTTGACCTCCTGCCTGCGATTTTTCAACTGAAGAACACGGAGTTGCTTTAAATGTTCCTCCCCAAATCTGAGTTCCAGGGCAGCGACGAGACAGGAATATTTTAAACGGCTTTCATCCGACAAAGTTTGTAGGATATCAGCAGCTGCATCCCTCAATGATGCTGCAAGTGCGCATGCTTTTCTCCCTTTCGCTCCAGCCGTTCACACTCGAAACCATTTCGAACTGGGTCCTGTATACTCCCCAGTTAGTCTTTCCGTCAAACGCGCCTGGTTTAATTCGGGTCGGCCTACTCAAAGCTTCACTCATCACTCCCGGTGACTTAAATCCCGACGAACTTATTATTGCCTCACAATGTTGTACCCTTTTCTCAATATCCCTATAAAATTTATTTTGTTCTAACTTAGTACCATTAAATTCCCCAGAAAGTTTTTCCTTTACATTTCTGCATTGAGTCTCGCACAAGTTACGAACGCTCTCTAAATTTTGGGTACATTGTTCAGGGATCGCATTCCTCCTAAAATTCCTAATATTTTGTGACCCTCCTTAAATTCCTAAAATTATACCTAAAATTTGCTATTCATCCTAAAATTTTCGTAAGCTTATTTATTAAAAACACAACCGTTATTAACGCCAATAAATTTACCATTACGCAGGGTGCGCACGCGTGCTTGAAAACCTGGAAAGTCCTGGAAAATCATGATTACGTTTTCAAGGCCTGGAATATCCTGGAAAAACGGTGTTTTTTTAATGCCGTCTTGAAAAGCCTTGAAATTTGAAATTAGTGCTTAAAAAATGCCCTTTTAGGAAATCGTGTTACTGTTACCCCTTCATTTTTTAAAGTTCCTTTTCTCTGTTCTCAAAGAAACCACCGGCAGCGGTTTCCGATGTGCACCAAATCCTAATTTGGCTGGGGGAAAAAAAGAAAAAAAAAGGCACTACTTCCAGTGCAATAAAATTGGATGATTACTAGTAGGTCGAAGGGGAGCTTGATGTCCGTCCGACAATTGAGAACAGAAGGGGAAAGAAGAGGCATTTAGCATTTGCAGGGGGTCGCGTATGTACCAAGTCAGCTGGCATCCACCAGTGAGGAGTATGCCTGAACAACACATTCATCTTCTTCTTGTTTATGTGCATGCCACCCTCCTTCCCCTCAAGAGACTTCCACTACTTATGATAAAAAATAAGAAAACTATCTTTGCGAATTTTTCACGAAAGTGGCTGAAATTTTTATATTCACTGTAATTGGATTACAGAAGCTCACTTCCAAAAATTCCAGTTGAATCGGTTTAAAACTTTAAAAGTTAGCATTGGTAATTTTTATTATGGACAAGTATGTGTGCCTCTTTGGACAGAGTGAGCCTCCAGCAGAAAGGGTTGTTACCATAGCAACGGTTGATTGACAGCTGGGAGCGCTGATCTGAAGCCCTTGGTTGGGAAGAAAGCAAACACCTGTTTATCACTTCCACAGCACAAAAGGACTAGGAGAATATTTTCAGAAATCCATTTTTCTGAATTTTGAAAATAACATAGTAATATTTTTACAGTAGTTAAGATACATCACAATAAAGTTCTAGTGCAAATTTCGCCAAATTCCGTTAGGAACTTTAGCAGATGCAAAAAAAAAAAAAAAAAAAAAAACGTTGCATAATCGGATTGAAAAAAAGAAACAGTAATTATAAATTACGGGAAAAGCAAGTGAATTATTTTTTTTAGATGCCATGGTTTATTTAAACAGAGTGATCCTTAAATTTTTTTCTTAAATTTTTTTTTCTGTGATATGGACTCTATTTGAATTACAAACACGTTTTTATTCAGACGTCTGAGTTACTGTTTTAATAAAAGAAATCATCTGTAATAAAAAAGTTTTCAATGGATTTAGGCGAAATTCAGCAGATAAACGTATTTTAGTAAATTGCAACATCATGACGCAAATTTTTTGTCGAAAATTGGGGAGCATTTTTTTCTTTTTACATTTTCTCCTTTAGTTGGGGTGAAGGAGGAAGGATGCCACTTGACAGTTCGGTGAGCTGCAGGTGTTGATATATGGCGATGTGCCAAATGAAAAGAAGCCGTTCCATCAGGACATAGCAAAGGTTGTGTGTGGACACGTGCTCCTGCTGTTTGAGCTTAATCGGAATGTTTTTATGCATGATGGGGGGAGGGGGTATCCGTTTCAGCTTTACAGCTTTCAATGCTCTTTTTTTTTTTTTTTTTCTTGGGAATAAATAAAAATCATAGTTGCTGCATTCGCCATTGATCCATGTTTGCATTTCTTGAATATAAACAGCAGACAATCAGAAACATAGTGTTGGGCGGGTCTTGATGATCTTCATTTTGCATATGCTGAATTCAGTTCTGTGGGAATAAGGAATGACTTATACTGTGAATATATACAAAACTACATATTTTTGAGCTGAAAAAATAGGTCTACTTGTACACAGTAGCTAAAGTGTGAACTCAGATGAAGACAATCAGACATACGGACGTCTGATTCCATAAAAAAAAATCAACATAGTTTTTTTTATTTACACTACAGGTAAAAAAGCAAAAACATGTTTTTAAACGTTATAAAGGAAAACTGATTTTTGAAACGCATGACTTGATGATCTTAATTTCTGAAAGTTTCTTTTTTCCACATCCTTTTTTTTTCAATTACAATACACTGTAACAGGATACTGTGTGTTATATCACTTAGAGATATGGCAGATTTTCGGTTGCTGATATCCGCGATCGTAAGCGGTAGTTGCATTGCGATTGTTGATGATGACAAGATAAATACTGGAGTGATGTAAAATGTTGCATAAACTAAAAAAATAAAAAAAATAAAGCCCTCCCCCCCCCCCCACCCCGAACTTTTATGCGGTCATCATAGCTGATCAACCATTTCATTCCATGAACATCAGCACATTTCAATCATTTGAACATAGGGGGTATCTGAAGGAATTCAGCCGTGCTTAAGCGCCCTAGCGCAACGAAAACATGCTAATTTTGGACAGTTCTATTCCCTTCCCCTCTACCATCCCTAATAATTGAGAGTGCATACATTGAGAGTGTTTCAAATATTCTATTTATGAGCTAGTTTTCGCGCTGTTTGTTATGCTTTTATTTTCGAAGACAGAGAGGGAAAATAAGGAAAAGCAGCTAGAGAAAAAAAGAAAAGCTGAGTTTGATGACAAAATAAAAGAAAATGATGCAGAAATAAATAGGCTTAAAAAAGATAAAGAAGCCTCCCTAGCAGTAATTCAAGAGGGAACAGAAAGAATGAGAAAAGCTGTAGAAAAACAAAATACTGTTGAAATAGCAGTTGCCTCTAACTTGATCATACAAGGTTCAGCTGAAATAAAGAAAACTGAAAGTAAATTAGTTGTGGTGGAAGCAGAAAAAGATAGGCTAATCAGGAAAAGGTTAAAACAATAATATGAAAAAAGTAATTCAGTGAACAATTGTACATAGTTCTTGGTTTTCAATTACCTTTTTAGGATATTATAGTTTAATGTGAAACCTGAAAACTTTACTGTGAAAATCGTGAATTGCTTCTGGTTCAACAGCATATTAATGTTCAAAGTGAAACTTGAATGTGGTAAATATACTTGAATATGATAATAACACGTGAAAAGATAAGAACTGAACATTAGAAGTAAATCATACTTAAACTTTAGACATTAGACGTTATGCAAAAAATTTGGGTGTGAACTTCGACCATATATACTAATGGACTGCGCATTGGCAATAGCTGCATCAAAGCCGCCATGGCTCAAACATTGGGCACGTCATCATCAGACTCCCAAATTTCGTGTACAAATGCTGTTATGATTACTAATTTACGCTGCAGAACTTCAGTGTTTTCGGTGTATTATGTGAATGCACCTCATGTATAATGAAAACTCTTCAGGTAAGTTTACTTATGAGCTATATACATGCATGATCGTGTTGTTTACATTTTGTGATTTATAATGTGATGAACATTTGCGAAGAATTTGGAACATGCATTCCATTTTTTTTTTCTTAAGTTACTATATTTTTATATCAATAGCTGCAAGTTTCTGGTTAAGTAATTGAACTTTATTGACTTAGGTATTTAATTCGTTTCTTACCCATGAAAAATCATAGAACTTTCTTTACTATATCGGTCAGAGCAACCATAAGCACAGCAGGTGTAACCCATCTTTTTGACTGTTGTCATGTGATTTTATGTTGGAGCCAGAAATTTTGATGTCATGCGCAGTCTATCAGTATATATGGTTGAAGGGTGTGAAGCAAACTCTTTACAATGTATACAAAGTTGTTTTACTAGATGTATACAAATATACATCTAGTTTTTATTGAAATACACTCCTAAAATTTTTCTAAAAATTCCTAAAATTCTTACCTAAAATTTTCCAGAAGTATGCTATGATCCCTGATTGTTCTATTTGGTCTACGCATTTTACCTGCCCAATTTCCAACTGATCGATACGCAAGTTGGTATCTTCTATTCTTTTATCAAATTTTTCCTCATACCCCATAATTCTAGCTATCAGCTGATTTATGCTGCCCGTCTGCTGCTCAAGACTTTCTTTCTGCTGTTGTAAGCTTTGTTCAAAACTTTCTTGTTTGAACTGCTGCTCAAAACTTTCTTTGGCAGTTTTCAGTCCATTTCTGAGTTCATCTTTCAGTTCATCTAATATTTTTTGTAATCCCTTCCATTTTTTGAAACTTTGAGCTCAACTTATTATGCAAGTTGCAAAAGTTCGCATAAATACTGTGATCCGGTTGTACTGTGTTTCTGAGGTATACAATACGGATCCCACTGCTGATCACCACTTTCGTTGCGACCCTTTGGGCCTTAGATATCAGGATGCCAAATTAATTCCGGACTGCGATTCGAATCACTGGATCCGCCAATACCTCGTTAGCCAATTAGCCGACACAGTACACCAATAAACCAATGGAGGCACAGTGTAACAATTAAAACAGGGAATGAATGGATACATGCATAAATTTCACCGGATTCTTCATCTAATTAAAAAAGTTATAATTTCTGGCCAGCTTTGGCCCTCTTCGGTGTTTCAGAAAATATGTCCCAACGAAAAGTCTGTTCGTTCACAATGGGCCGCAAATAAAAGTATTCGTAAAAAGTACTTACATAGGTCCTCGAGTATCCACAGTATGGATGACACAAACACTCACTCGCTTCACTAATATGTTGGCACTACGGGTAGTTTGATCTTAACTTCCATCACCGCTCCTGCTTAGCTGTGGCTAAAACGATGTCGTTCCCCGGTCACTGGAGGTACATAATCAGACACACGCACAAGATTTTTCTCCTCTACTCGACACGAAGAGGCTCTGCAGGGGGTGGGGGGGTCCTCCGTGGTTCCTAGTGTCAGGCGTTATACCTCTCTCTCTCTCTCCTCTCCTCTCCTCTCCTCTCTCTCTCTCTCTCTCTCTCTCTGGTTGAGCGAGGATATTCCCTAATTAAATATGTTTCTGTCAGCATTTCACCTGAAATGGCTCCTTACGGCAGGTATCCGTGGTCCGGCCGAGGAGAAGAAAGTTCCCAGGCAGATCTGGTGCTTGTTATTCATCGGCTTCGCTTCTAATGCCCAGAATTTTAAGAGCACGCAGACGGACGGCAAGCATTTTCTAGCACGCGGAAAAATCGAGGCCCAGTTCTCTCGGATTATCAAACGGGATCTGTCTTCAACAACAATCTCCCCTCTCTAAGAAATTGGTAAGCGGTGAATTCCAACACTTGAAACCGCGACATTTATTATAAACCGCTCTTCAAGTCCAAGAGCTCACATTGTTTCGCGCGCGGCACAGACAAAAGCTTCAAACGCTTTTGCCGTCCAAACACTTTTGAGTCGTGGGGAAATAGCTTTTAAACTCTGACCCGTCCCATTTCCGTTTATGGGCTCTTTGTTCTCGTGGCAAACACCTGCAACTCGCCACTTGAATTCAAAGTGCTAGAAGAACTTTTTAATATACCGCCCCTCACAAGTGTTTAAAATTATAACTTTCTGTTAATTAAAAACCCACAATCAAGTTTCAATTACCGTTAATTAACCATGCCTCTCGCCAATTAATTATGTGAGGGGGGGGAGATTGTCACAATATCTACAGCTTCAGCTCTCTGGATGATGATGTCAATTATTTGTATATTAAACCCAGCAGAAGGTGAGATCTTAAATTCTCAATCTCAAATTTGCATGCAGATCGGTCACAGAGGTAAGGGCAAGATCTCTGTTTGCAGGAAGGTATTTTGGGTTCATCTTTCCCAACTGACATGCACTCAGTCCTCTGCTGCTGATGGGATGAACAACAGGTGTGAATACATAAACTCCTAAGTTCTACAGATTTTCCTTTCCTTAGTTGTATTTTCAATATTTTTTGGGTGTCTTCATGCTGTCCACTAGCTGAAATTTTTTGGAGCATTTATAAATTATTGTTTCGGATGAAAATATACAGGGTGTCCGAGAATTATTGGACACATTACAAAATTATGTACAAAAAAATTCTGTGAGCATTGTCTGTTTTTCATGTCACGTATTACTGACACGGTTTCTATATTTTTGTTTTGCAGAATTGTTATTCCCAGAATCTGATAGATGGTGCTGGGTTTGGCCTGATGAGGAATGTATGAGAAATGTGCAATCGCAGACCTGCCAGGTTTTACGGTTTACCCGTAAAATTTACGGAAATGTGACTTGTTTTACGGTTTTACGGGCAAAATGTTAATTTTATGGATTTGGCGATTCTGCTAGATTTTTTCTTTTTCTGATGATTTTGCACCCATTATTAAAACTTTTTTTTTTTTTTAACTTAATCCATTCAAAGTAAAGGGCCGATGTAAGTTACGAATAAGTTTTTAGTTACATGTGTTTATTTGGGAACATTTTGCTGCAGTTTTCCCACGTTTTACTTTATTGTTTTGCTTTTTTAAACACATCTCAGAACGTAGTTATCGTTGAAAAAAAGTTCCAACGGATTTTAAATCTGTGGAATTTTTAAGCCCAGATCGATACCCAACATGACGAAATTAAGCAAAAACTGCCAGTTTTGTGAAATTAAAAATGCATGGGGGCATGCATGGTTTCGTAACTTCTTCTCTGGCAATAAATTTGTCCTAACGAAAGAATGCTACTATAAGAGGAAGTTAAAAAAAAAAAAAAAGTAAGTCCAATGTTCATTCGAGCCAGTGCTGCTCCAGCAATGATTTATTTTGCTGGTCCGTTAGTCAGTAAGTTTTCTACGCTTTCCAACCGTGCTTTGTTCATCGCTCGGTAACGTTCATAAAAATGTCTTGACTTATTCAATGAAATTAATATGTTGGGGTACATACTAATTCATATAATCCTTATTGAAAATGGTCAAAGGTAAGATCAAGACGTAAGGAGCGGGATTCATTCTTCCGCCTTTTTGCGTGATGACTTGCGTAAAATCAAAGCATGATTGTGATGAAGTTTGGGTATGCTGTTCAGCACCCATAGTGGACCTATCCTGTTGAAAATGGGTGCTATCAGCATTCACGGGGACAGTGTAGTAGCACATGCGCGAGATTTGTTCGCTCGCGTTTCAGAATTTTAACAAAATATCTTCCGTGGAAATTGACCGATTTGGATAGAATTTTTAATTATAAAACGCCGCGTGTGTGGCAGCTTTTTAATTTAGAAATTAACAGGCACAAAAATGTTCTATAATAAAGCAAATACACGCAAAATATCAATTAATTCATACTAAGGGATTCGTAAGGAAAACAGTAAAGTATCGTGGAGAACACTGTTGCTTTTGCAAACCCTCACTTTTTTGTAGGTATGAAATTTTGGGCTTTTAGTAAACAACTCTGAATTTTAAAATATCCGGATTTTGACAGCACGAGTTTAATCTAGGGAGGAAGTGTATTTTTTTTTTTTTTTCTATGTTTGAAAAAAAAGCGCCATTGGCTTTGTAACTTCTATCAAACCGAATTAAATTGTGTGATATTTAGAGATTTTCATTTTCTAAAACAGAATACGTGTATTCTACAGTTTGTCATTTAGGCCATTTTATTTATTTTTATTTTATTTTTATTTTTTTTTGCAGAGACATAAGATCTGAGTTAAAATCCCGGTTCAAACGTTTTATACCGTGGTTACGCCTGATGTAAAAGACAGTTGGTTTTGTTCCGGCAAAACACATTGTGTTAGTTTACTGCCGGAGAGGGGTTTGTTCAGACGTTGATGGGCCCAGATTGTTTTTAAAAGGAATGACTAGAGAAGCTCTATTCGGAAAGATGAAGGGAGGGGGAGGACATGAAGAGAAGACAACTATGAAATCAGTGCCATTTGGAAGTATAACGGATGCTGCTAAAGGGATCGGATTTAATAAAAGACAAGGCATCAATCCGCCTGTGAGGAATGATGGGGAGGGAGGGGACGAACTCAAGGGAATGACATTCGTAACTAAAACCTAAACCTTTGTTTCTAGATGAAAGAACCTTTCAGTTGCTCTCTGCTTTGCTAGCAGACCAGCTCGAATCGGATAACTCTGTAATCGGTATTTTTTACTCTACTATAGCAGTTTTTACTTACATTTTTTTCCCGAGTGGTAATAAATTTAGTATTAGTGATTCGCTATGAGCAGCAACATAAAAGGGGAAAAAAGTACTATAAAATATTCTGTGATTCGTATTCTGCGGGATTCCCGTGTATTGCGAAATCTTCAAGAAAAGGAAAATATGCGTTTCGCGCTATGTGCCGATGCAATTTCAACATTTCGCATGGTGGAAGGAATGCTTTTACAAATCATATTTCTAGTGACAAGCATAAATATAACATTGACTGCGTGGGAAAAAAAATAACGAAATTAACTTCCTTTGTTAAAAGTTATAATGAACTCTATGCGATTCGTACAAAATGTTTGTTCACTTCATTTTTAGTTGAACATAATTTACCAGTTAGTGTCTCTCAGTTACTCTTACTTATTTAATTTTTTTATTTGACTGTCTCATCGTCCGTGTCTCCGTAAGATAAAAACCTAACGTGAAAATGGTTCGTTTTTGAAAATATTTTAGTATGTTTCATGACGGCGTGGGACACGATCCCATTGAAAGGGTAGAACATCCTTCCCTTTAGATGCAAACTTCTGTAAAAGTACATTTTTATCACTTTATAGATCATAATGATAGCATAGTTATGAGAAATTATGTATAGAATTTATTTTAATCGATATGAATGTGCCGATAAATTTAAACATCTGTAGACACTTCAATTAAAAGTTGATGGTTCATTTGGGTAACATCGTTTTTTAAATCGATATGTTCGGTACATTTAATCAATATGTGTGACAAGTAATTTAATCGAATCTATCGATTAAAATTTTCATCGAATCTATTGATTAAAATTTTCATCGAATATATCGATTAAAATTTTCATCGAATATATCGATTACAATTTTCATCGAATATATCGATTAAATTTTTTTACGGATTTCTGTTTCTGAAAGTTGGCAGGTCTGCAATCGGTAGTCATGTCATCTGTACATCAGACGGCGATGTGTGTGTTATGGCTTGCAGAATTAAAGTCTGTCATTAAAGTTAAAAGATGGTACCGTTTAGAGTATGGTGGTAATCCTCTATCAACGAATTCAATTAAGCGGTGGATGAAATAGTTTAAAGAAACTGGCAATGTGCAACATCGTGGAGAACCCGGTAGGCCAAGCGTAAGCGGTGAGACGATTGACCAAGTTAATGAAAGTTTCCGACGAAGCCCCAGGAAATCCGTTCATAAAGCAAGCACAGAACTGTGCATTCCAAAATTGACAGTTCACGATATCTTACACAAGAAATTAAAGTTTCATGCTTATAAAATTCAAATAGTGCAAAAGATGCGCGTAAATGATCGCACTCTGCGATACGATTTCGCTGTGGATATGCTGAATCGAGTGGGAAACGACGAAAACTTTCTCAGTACTGTAATTTTTAGTGATGAATTCACATTTCATGTATCAGGTATTGTGAATCATCTAAACACAACTGTAGTAGGTGGGGCAGTGAACCGCCTTATGCTGCTATTGAACTGGAACATGATTCTCCAAAAGTTAATGTGTGGTGCGCCCTATCAAAAAGAGAAGTGATTGACCCTTTCTTCTTCTGCAAAAAAACCATAAATGGTGACATTTACTTGGATATGCCAGAAAATTTTGCTATACCCCAGATCAATAGATATGACGTTGTTTTCCAGTAAGACAGCGCACCTCCGAATTGGTCAACGTGTGTACGTAAGTGCCTACATGAGCATTTCCCCAACAGATGGATTGAGCGTGGTGGTCCCATTCCGTGGCCTCCTTGTTCTCCAGATCTAACTCCATTAAATTACACTAATATGCTAGGTTTTGTTGTTTTGAAATGAATAGGTGTATCTGAATGAATTTCTTGCGCAGATTCCGAAAATGACCTTGAAAATTCCGTATCACGTCAAGTTTTTTCACAAATAACGGAAATGTGAAAATTTAAAAAAACATTATTTTTTAATGACATTGTTATATGGCAGCGTTTATAACGTGTGAAAATGTTCTCTGGAGGGCGGAATGATTGTTTAAGGAATAGATAAACATAAATATATAGCTGATAATGGAAATGCAACTATTTTATCTGTATGACGTCATGATTTGCGCCACTCACAAAGGCGGAACATGAGAGAATGTTATCTTGGCACGGCAGTATCACTCATACCTCACGCCATTGCTACCTTCTTTCTATTCGTTACATGTGGCGCCATTCGAGGCAGATCGTGTTGCACTAGTCAATGCAAAGAAGGGACTGGTCCCTGTTCAGTTGTTTCTTTGTGGCGTGTGCAATGGCTTCACGTGGTTGTTTAAATCATCCAGACATATTTTGCTACATATGTGGCTGTTATACGACAAGAAAAAAACAGGCAAAATATTACGCCTTTCGTTAAAAATGCTTATTTTCAATACTTCGGCATTAAACTAGCAGATCAGGACAGAGATTGGTCTTCTCACAATGTGTGCCGTGCATGTGTGGAGTGGTTGAGAAAGTGGAAAAAGGGCATCAATGCCGTTCGGTGTACCCATGGTGTGGCGTGAGCCAAAAAATCACAGTGACGACTGCTACGTCTGCACAGTAAATATCGTGGGCCATACCAGAACCAGTAAGCGTAAGATTGTGTATCCCAATATCCCATCTGCCATAAGACCAGTGCCCCATAGTGAATCCATCCCTGTACCATCCCGTCCAATATCAAGCCCCCCAACAGACACTGATTCAGACGGTGATACAGGTGATGAGATGTACCAACCGGACAGCATGGAGGATGAAACCCCAGTGCCATTTACCCAGCATGAACTGAATGATTTGGTTCGTGATCTGAATTTACCTGAAGACGCAGCAGAGCTTTTAGGATCACGACTTCAGGAAAAGAATTTACTATGTCCTAATACGAGATTCTCCTGGTACAGACATCGAGAAGCAGAATTGGTTCCGTTTTTTGCGAGGAAGGCGGTTTGGTATATTGTCGAGACATTCCGGCAGTCATGAAATACTTCAACATTAATTACAATTCAGGACAGTGGAGGTTGTTCATAGATACCAGCAAATCCAGTTTAAAAGGTGTTTTATTACACAATACTAACATCCATCCATCCATTCCAGTAGCACATTCTGTGACTTTGAAAGAGACATACAATAACCTTAAATTACTGCTGGAAAGTGTGCAGTGCAAGTTTCATGAAAGGTCTTGGTGCGGGGATTTCAAGGTGATTGGAATATTGCTCGGCCAACAAGCAGGCTACACCAAATTTCCTTGCTTTTTGTGTGAATGGGATTCCAGAGCAAGGACAGAACATTGGGTTCGGCAGCAGTGGCCAGCCAGAAGTACATTCACACCTGGCGAAAAAAACATTGTTTCACTTCCACGGTTGTTCCCTCACAAATACTGTTGCCACCTTTACACATCAAACTTGGCTTAATGAAGCAATTCGTGACAGCTTTAAGCAGGGACAGTAAATGCTTTCAGTATCTTGGTGGTAAGTTTCCATCAATCACGTCTGAAAAAATTAAAGCTGGCATTTTCATAGGCCCTCAAATACGAAAAGTAATGGCAGACAACATATTCGAGGAAATCGTGAGTGAGTGTGAATTGCGAGCATGGACTGCATTCAGAAATGTGGTACACAACTTTTTGGAGAACACAAAGGCTTCAAATTACACCACTTTAGTCGAGGACATGCTGGAATCCTATGAACTGCTTGGTTGCAACATGAGCATCAAAGTTCACTTTCTTCATGCTCGTCTAAATTACTTTCCTAACAATCTTGGTGATTTTTCGGAAGAAAATGGCGAGCGCTTCCATCAGGATATTAAAGTGATGGAAAAGAGATACCAAGGAAAGTGGACTGTACATATGATGGCCGACTATTGTTGGATGTTGAACAGAGACTGTACGGACGCACACCAAAGACAATCCAAAAAGAGGAAGTTTGAAGGGGAGCCCAGTGGCGAATGTTAGGTATGTTTGCTTTTGAATATGTATTTATGTTTATCTATTCCTTAAACAATCATTCCGCCTTTCCAGAGAACATTTTCACATGTTACAAACGTTGCCATATAGAAATATTAAAAAATAACGGGTTTTTTTTTTTTTTTAAGTTTTCACATTTCTGTCATTTGTGAAAAAACCTGACGTGATATGGAATTTTGAAGGTCATTTTCGGAATCTGCGCAAGAAATCCATTCAGATACACCTATTCATTTGAAAACAGAAAAAAGTTGAAAAATTGCAGATCAGTGTTATTTCATACGGGGTTATGTGAAGGATCGTGTCTATCAGACGCCTTGTACTGATTTGCAGGAACTGAAGCAGCATATCACAGCTGTTATTAATTCCATAACTCCTCAGATGCTTGCCAATACATGGCATGAAATCAAGTATCGCTTGGACGTACTACAAGCAACCAAGGGATCTCACATCGAAATTTATTAACTTGTATAGTTACATTGTAAGTTAGTACAGGCAGTTTCTTTCTATCTGTTTAATGTTTTGCTTTATATGATTTTGTAATGTGTCCACTAATTCTCGGAAACCCTGCATGTTTAAATTAGACACTTTTCCAAATAAGCCGTTATATTCATATTCCTCCTAAACAGGAGTCAAAACATTTACGTAGCATGTATTTTTCTTCTGATGTTCTCCAGGCTGCCCTGATCCCTGTATAATACAACTCATTTAATTCAAATGCTAAATAAAAAAAATTAAGGACATTATTTTACCTTCTTAAAATTCCTGAATTCAGAACTATTTATGTCCAATGCATTCTTAACTCTTTCGACTCAAATAATGTTTCACTCTTACTCACCCAGCACTCCTCGCACGCCCCGACATACGAGCTATAGAGGCATCATCATCATGACAGGTAACACCAGTCAGACATTATTCAGCGCTTTCGTAATGTCGGGTGCCACCCGACAGTCAAGTGGAATGTGTTAAGCATGTATGGTAACGACCTCATAATTTCAATACCATTATCAGCAACAAGTTTCAGATGCACTTTAATCTTCGGCCCCGAATCGTCTGCTTAAGGTCAGCTAAAGCGCTGCTGGAATGCCGGGAGAAACATTTCGCAATAGGTGGCGCTGCAGCTGCGTCGGCTTTTTTCTCCTTCGCTGCGTGCATTACGTAATCGGTGTGTGTTGTGCAGGAGGAGTGGTAGGGACGCGAAATATGCGGCGGGGGGTTATTTTTTAAAGGAAGGGGTTTAATTTGTAATATGGCTTTATGGAATGTGAGTAGTTCAGGTGACGTTAAATATTTATAACGACGGAAAAGAAGCGTTTGCTCCTCATTGAGAACCTGTGTATCTAGTACTAATATTTAAGTGGAAAACATTACATACTAGGAAAGAACTGTTTGATGAAAGCAATCATCACCTCAAAACAGTGTTCAGAGGAAAGACGATAATTTGTCGGAATATATATTCCAGAATGTGGTCCGCCAAGTGGTCTTTGTGAATTCCAATAGTGTGCATTTGAGGGGCCGCCAATTGCTCTCAACACCTTGCGTATGCGCCCCAGTAGTCGGATCGACGAAATTGAGGTCGTAGTTTACTGACAGATGCTGGAAACCACAGGATGGGAGATTGCGGTACACTGCCCACTGATCCGTCATAACAGTAGTTCCGGGTTGAACATGTTTCTGGATGAGCGGCAGCAATGTGTGAGCAGAGCGGTTATTCTGCGGGCAGATCTCAACCCAGAATCGTTTCGAATCTCGTTCAAAGATGCCAAGGATCCAGGTGCCCTCAACGAGACGACCACGAATATACTTCCACTTCCCAGCCTTAGCCTCTTGCAGCCCCGGTGGCGCAGTGGTCTAAGCGATGGCCTCTGATCATTCGTCCGAAAGGGGTCCGGGTTCGAATCCCGGTGAGGCATGAATGTTGTGTTTGTCTTACGGCACTGGCTCTCTCCCTTCCCTGGAACCAGTTACCCTAAGTTAGGGACGGGCGACTGCTTATAGCCCATTGAGTTGCATTTGTAAGGAAACCTGTTTAAAATTCCAATAAAAAAAATAAAAAAAAAACTTTAGCCTCATCCACTTCTATGATGTGACACCAGGGCCTCCAAGCTGTCCTTCGTCTTGTTTGTAAGCTACCGTGAACTCTGCGACTAGTTCTCTTAAAGACTGATAATAGTCGCTGACTGTCGCAGAGGATGTGAAAACCCCACCCTGGGAAGATTCCTCAGTTGCGTCATCGTAGGACAATCCTTTGGTGAAACAATACAAAAGTGTCATCACCTTCACCTTATCAAGAGGAATACAAGCAGCTTCAAATCACGTCCCAAGTAAACGGGAACACTGCTCACTTTTCCCTGTAACGTGATTCTTCCTACACCTGAATTGTCCTAAACGATGACACATGTCCACTCGCAAACTCATAAAAACAGAAGCCACGTATCGCTTAGAACAGAGCGAAGAGAAGACGGAAGATGTACTCAGCAAACAGTGATTACGTAACACACACAGCGCGGGAGAAAATGCCGACGCAGCTGCAGTGCCGTTTCTCTCGGCATTCCATTCGCACGATAGCGAGCAGACGATTGGGAGCGGAACTCGGCCCCCAATCGTCTGCTGCTGAACTCGTGTAGCCAAGTTTCTAAACACAAATTTTAAAATTAGATGTACATACCTTCCCCGTGACATTAAATGTATGTGCACTTCATGGTTCTTATAAGTGGTATGAAAATTGGAAACATGCATTTGTAAGGAAACCTGTTTAATAAACAAAGTACTCCATTTGAGCTATGATTTACAACAAAAATGGGTGCAAATGTTGTAACAGGCATCGTGATGTATGCCTGGAAGCCATTATTCTTCCCAATACTTGGAGGCAATAAATTTATGTGCACCCAGTTCTCACATACAATCAGTCCCGAGCCATTGGGATGGGTAGGTGAAAGGGAACAGATTCCTGAGGCCTGTGGCTCAGCAAAGCAGGGTAAGTGATAATTCAAATTATAAAAAACAAAAATGTGGATGAAACTGAGAAACAATTAACTAAATTTTCAATGGTACAAATCCAGAAAGGTTGAAAGTTGAAGCAGTTAAGAGACAAATGGCCCATAGTAATGTCAGAAGCATGCATAGTTGTAGTATCTCCCTTTCCTGTAAAAAGGATAAAGAACATAAACATTCTGTGATGATGACACTGCCTCAGGAAAAGCACATACTGTGTATAGTGATGGTTAACCTGAATCTGAATCATTATTTCAAATTAATGTATTCTAAGGTCAGGTGATGCGTAACATCACAGCCTCTCCTTGACAAATGTCAACCCCGCCTTCTCGTGGTGCATCCTGTTCCCACTAAAGGGGCTCTGACGACCGCCCATAGCGGTATAACTATACCATCGGGATCAGAGGAAATTCTATCCCACACTCACCAACCCGCTTGGCCAGCGTGGTGAGTTATGGCCAAACCCCTCCAAAATGATTCCACAACTTAAATCTTGGCCCTCAGTCTCCGGCAGCTGGAATGTACCTGGCCAAGGCAGCGGCCAGTGCGACATGAAGGCAGAGGGTGCTAAGAATCCCCGGAGGACCGGACTAGGCTGCCATCTGATGCTGACCTTGGCTACTTACAATGGACGCTCCCTATCTTCTGATTCAAGGCTTCTTGAATTGGAAGAGGAACTACAAAGGATCAAGTGGGACATCGTGGGGCTAAGTGAGGTAAGGAGAAAAGGAGAAGATCTCATCGAACTGAAAAGTGGACATCTCTTCTACTATCGTGGGACAGATACTGGCAGAACTAGTGGTGTTGGATTTATAATAAACAAGAAACTGAAGGATAAAGTTGTAGAAGTTGAAAGTTCCTCTGACAGAGCTGCACGACTCGTTATCCAACTCTCGAGAAGATACCAGGCTCAGATTATTCAAACTTATGCACCCACCACAAGTCATCCTGAAGAAGAAATTGAAGAATTTTATGAGGAAATTTGTCATCTAAATAATAAAGGTAAGCAGCACTTGAAAATAATTATGGGAGATTTCAATGCAAAAATAGGGCAACGGCAACAGAATGAAACTTCAGTAGGTAAATTCGGTCATGGCAACAGAAACCAGCGTGGAAATACTCTCGTTGAGTTTGCAGAGGCAGAAGGGTTTTTCATCTTGAACTCCTTCTTCAAGAAAAAGCCACACAGGAAATGGACATGGAGACATCCAAATGGGACAACAAGTGAAATTGATTTTATTATGTGTAACAAAAAATTCGTCATAGAAGACTGCAGTGTGCTAAACAAGTTCAACACAGGTAGTGACCATAAATTGGTGAGATGTAAGATGCACCTCAACACTAAACTTGAACGTGGCAAGCTCATAAGACAAACAAAATCTATTGACATAACCAACCTTAAAAAACACCATAATACCTTCAAGTTAGAACTGAAGAACAGGTTCTCTGCTTTAGAAGGCCTAACATCGGAAGAAGTGGACATCTCTGAAGTTAACAGAAAAGTAACCAAAGCTCTTATGGAAACAGCAACAAAATTAGCTGGGTCTAAGAACAAGTTGCATGTGAACAAATTATCAGGAAAAACCAAAATGTTGATGCAAAAAAGAAGAGAGATGAGGACAACTAAAGAAGATGTGACTTCCAAAGTGGAATATATAGAGCTATGCAAGACAGTAAGAAAAAGTATCATTGAAGACGTAAGGAAATTCAACTGTGAACTAGTGAGGAAAGCAATTGAAAGCAACCAAAGCCTAAAGATAGCAAAGGGACATCTCAGTAAGGGAAGAAAACAGATTATGGCACTAAGAAAAGAAGATGGTTCTGTAACAAGAAATAGAGGCGAAATTTTGACAAGAGTGAAAGATTTCTACTCCAAATTATATGAAAGGGATGATATATGCACTCCAGACATCATGAAAGATACCAGTACCAGAGTTCCTCCAGTCCTTCCAGCAGAAGTTGCACATGCAATCAAGAACATGAAGCGAGGAAAAGCTCCAGGAGAAGATGGAATTACTGTAGACATCATACAAGAAGCAAGTGGAGAAATCGAAACAGTACTCGCCCAAATTTTCACTCGATGCCTTAATGAAGAAAAGATTCCTGAGGATTGGAACACCGCTACAATGATCCTGCTACATAAGAAAGGTGACATTGAGGATCTCAGAAACTACAGACCTATCAGCCTCCTATCAGTAGTTTATAAAATCTTCACTAAAGTTCTTTCACACCGCTTGAAGGTAGCACTAGACATGGCTCAACCGAGAGAACAAGCTGGATTCAGGAGTGGCTACAGCACAATAGATCATATCCACGTGCTGAGAGAACTAATTGAAAGAGCGAGGGAATATGAACTTCCATTGTGCATGGCTTTTATCGATTATGAAAAAAGCCTTTGATTCGGTGAAACCATCAGCAGTTACAATGGCTCTGAAAACCTGCGGTATTGAAGATGCATACATTAATATTATTAATAACATCTATGAAAATGCAAGTGCAAAGATTAGGCTGTTTGAAAATACAACACACGTAAAAATTGGAAAGGGAGTGAGACAAGGTGACACCATATCTCCGAAGCTCTTTAATGCCACATTGGAGGGTGTTTTTCAGTCGCTGAGCTGGGAAAACAAGGGGATAAAGATTAATGGAGATTATCTAACCCACCTTCGTTTGCTGATGACGTAGTCATTTTTGCAACTACCCCATCAGAGCTGCAGAGTATGATCCAGGAACTTGCTGACAAGAGTAAAGAAGTGGGATTAAAAATGAACTTTCAGAAGACAAAAGTGATGTTCAATGCTTTTACAAGAAATGAAGATTTATCGATTGATGGAGAAAAGCTGGAGATAACAGACACGTACGTTTATCTTGGACAGCAGATATCAAGAAGTGAGGGTCACATTGATGAAGAAATTAATCGGCGTACAAAACTTGCCTGGAGAGCTTTTGGAAGAAACAGCATAATTTTCAAGAGCAATATGCCATTATGTCTTAAAAGAAAAGTGTTTGATCAATGCATCCTTCCAGTGCTTACGTATGGTGCAGAGACGTGGACCTTAACTAAAAGAGACATACAAAGGCTGCAGACAACTCAAAGAAGCATGGAGAGGTGCATGCTTGGTGTAACCAGGAGAGATAAGAAGAGGAACTCGTGGATCCGAAAAATGACAAGAGTGGAAGACATCATGATCAGAGTTAAATCCCTGAAATGGCAATGGGCTGGACATACTGCCAGAAGGACAGATCATCGATGGACAGCCGAAATTTTAGATTGGATTCCAAGGGACAGGAAAAGACCCAGAAGAAGACCATATAGGAGATGGGTGGATGAAATTCGAAAGTATGCAGGGGTGACATGGAGGAGACTGGCACAAGACAGACCGTTGTGGAGGAAACTTGGGGAGACCTTCGTCCAGCAGTGGATTGATAATGGTTGACAATGATGATGATGATGATATAATATATTAACTCTGGATTACATTAAAAATTGCTTGAAGCACAGATTTGCTGATGATGATAATATAAGCTAAGTGTTCAGCCCCTATTGTAACATACCTGAGCTCCACAGAGGATGCTCTAGAAGAAAAATGCAAACTCTTTGTGCAAGTGTATCCTATAGATCTGACTGGAAACTTTGTCAATGTAATATTGCACCTGAGAAAAATCTTTCAATGCACATTTGGAAAGAATTTTAAATCTCGCAGTTCTGAACTACCACCAGCCATTCTTTTGGGAGAAATTTATGAGAAAACACTGCAGTTACTGTTTGGTGAAATGTGCTTTGCTCTGAGAGTATTCTGCACATTACCTTTAATTGTTGCTGAGGTAGAACATAGTTTCAGTAAACTCTTTCATGAAGAACAGCAGGAGGCCTACAATGAGAAATGTACGCTTATCTGCACTACTAATGTTACTGTATGTGTAGAAAGCAAGCTGTCCACCCAGAAAAATTGATTTTAGTGAGGTAATTTGTAACTCATCTGAAAAAAAAGCAAGAAAAGTTCGTTTGTAGTTTGTTGCAGGCTCGGAGAATGTTGAATAATTGAAATAATAGGTAAAAAAAAATAGATAAAAATGTTGACATAAAAGTTTGTTTTTTTTCTTTCTATTTTTTTTTTTTATTTCTTCAAATTAAACATTGTGTAATTCCTTCCAGTATTGTTATGCACCAAAAACTGGTGTACACAAAGAATACCATGAATAAAAATGCCCACAGTACATTACTGCACAATTCACGGTAGTGTACTGTGAAATTTATGTGAAAGAGTTCGCATCAAACAGTTTTTGCGTAGGAATAAATGCAAAAGATACTCCCTCAAAATAAGATGACAAATCATTAACTATTTTTTTTACAAAAACGGGAAAACCTCACCATCCAGTCTCCTACACACACAAATCCACCCTATTTGTGAAATGTATGTTTTGGGTTATAGAGAAGCAGGAGAAAAAAATTAACAGAAACTGTAATGATATACATCCTTAAAACTAAAGTTAAATCAAATCCAGTTAACAAGGACAAGAATCAAAGCTAGGCAATATTTTATATGTAGGAATACTATGGGCATATTTACAAAATTTGGGTGTTTCTTCTGTGAGTTTTTCTTTTCTTTTCTTTTCTTTTTTTTTTTTTTTTTTTTGTAAGCGCATTTTTTAAAGATTCTCAAAAGGTTTGGCATGGAGCCGATTAATAGACATTCGCTTTTAATCTTTATCGAAATTCTGTCAAAATTTTACAGCTTGTGCACAGTTGAATTTCTCTAGGTCAGAAATCCAGCCAAGTTGGAGATTGCTTTGTGCAAGGAAGGGGCTAGAGTGGCTGTTCTACCATTCAGCTTTATTTTCTGTTTGTTTTGGAGCCCTTTTAAATCGTGTGTGGGTGCTCAGTTAACACTATGCCGAAAAGCTAAAACATTATGAACACCTGCCTGATATGGTGTTGGTCCTCTATGTGCCGCCAAAACAGCTCATACCTGTCGAGACATGCATGCCACAAGATTTCTTAAGTTGTCTTGTGTTATCTGGTACCAAGACATTAACAACAGATCCTATAACTCCTGTAAGTTATGTGGTTGAGCCATGACAGATTGTATTTGTGATTCCAATACAAACCACAGATGCTCAATTGAATTGATGTCTGGGGAATTTGGAGGCCAGGAAGTCTTCCAAGCACCCGGAAGTCTTTCTCATGTTCTGCGAACCATTCTCTAACAATCTGGGCTTGGTGGAATGGCGCATTATCATGCTGAAAGAAGCAGGGCCGTAGCTAGTGCTAAACTTTAGGAGAGGCTAGGAAATTTTTAGATACATTCATAAATAAATGTTTACCTCTGTTACAGGTTTAATATCATATTGTATGTATTGAAAATTATAGTAAGCACAGCAATACTTTTTCAAGGATATATATACAGTATGTTTATTCCCAAGTGTACCTCTTCTGTTGTTCTTTTCATCCAGGCTAGTAGATTTAAAAAGAACAACATTCGGACGCAATGTTGTTAAGAATTCCAAAGGAAAATCATTCAAGGACGACCAAAAATAACATACTGATAAATTTTATATGATGAATTTCACGCCATGACAAGGTATAAATGTGTCGATTGCATGTATTGGTTTCCCATTGTGTAGTGTAACGCAGTTTGAAGTGTATGACTTGCTTTTCAACCTATGAGCTCATTTTGATTCATATTTTTGCGTTTTAATGTGATATTTATTTGGCCCTAAACTTTTCTAATGGATCTCACTGAATGCAAAGTTTCAAAAATTAGTATTTATAATAAATATGGGGAATGGACTGACATACCTTGTACAATTGCAACACTTTATAAAGGCACAAATTGATCTGCAAGTTCTATTGTTGCATCTTTAACGAACTGCTATATGGACATGTTCTTGAATTAGCTTGTTTATAGGCTTTCCTCTCAGTCAGACCGATATATAGCTCTATACCACCCATTTGTCGTCGTCGTCCCCCCTTTTTTTTTCTTTTCGTTGCCTGTCCTTTGATAATTCAGTTGTCTTAACAGTGATTAGTTCTTAAAGGGTGATCCAAAAATTATTTTCGCTTTTTTTTTTTCCAAGTATGGCATATGCTAATCATCATTACATTTGAAGTCTTTCCTAGAGGAGGCTCAAAACTTTTCAGGGGAGGCTGAGTCTCCCCTGGTAGATCCCAAGCTATGGCCCTGTAAAGAAGACGCTACTACAGTAGAATACCGTTGTCATGGAAGGTTCCACCTGGTCTACCATGATGTTTAGATAGGTGGTATCCGTCATAGTTTCCTGCACATGAATGGATGGACCCGGGGTTTCCCAGCAGAACATTGCCCAAAGCATTACATGGTCGTATCAAAATAATATGACCACGTACCTAATAATGGGAATAACCACCCTTGGCCTGGATGACAGCGGCAAGATGACGTGGCATGGATGCAATGAGGCTCTGGAAGTTCGCCTGAGGCATATGTGCCCATTCGGACTACCACAGAGCCGGAGGTCCCAGAAATGACAGGGTTTTGTGGGTCGGCACATTGAACCTGTAGATCTAAATTGTCCCAAAAGTGCTCACGGGACTGAAGTCAAGCGATTTCGCCAGCCAAGGGAGAACGAAGACACTGCTGCTGTGTTCCTGGAAACAGTCCCTCACTCCCTTAGTGACAAGGCAGGGCGCATTGTCCTGTTTTTAGACACCATCGCCAACTAGCATAGGCGGGTAGCAATTGTCATTCAGGGACCTATCCAGGGGTACCAGGTCATACAAAGAAAACAACCCCCAGACAAGAACACTGCCACTGCCGGTCTGTACTTGACTGGCAGGTGTGTCCAGGTGTTGGTTTTCACGTGTCAGATGCCGTAACCGCCACCACCTGTTACTTTTGTGGAGTAGAAACCTCGATTCATTAGAGAAGGCAACCTTTTTCCACTGTCTAATGACTGTATCCCATGTGAACTGCAGGCGTTGTTGCCAATGGGCCTGGGTTAATATGGGCACCTTGACGCAGTGTCAACTCTAGAGACCCATGCGTAACAGGGTTCGCTCTACGGTTATGGGGGACACGTACCTGGGTGTCGCAGCGTTCATATTTGTGCAGTCAATTACTGCACTGTTGCGTGTCGATTGCCCCTTTACCAGACGTTGGAGGCAACGTTCTCTTTTGGAGTCTATGCCCTTAGGGGCTCCACAGTTATGACATCAGGAGGTACTTGGTGTGCGTTCTTGGTACACCCTTCCTACAGCACCTTGTGAACAGCCCATAAAGTCTGCTGTTTCTGAGATGCTTCCACTCTTGACACGGTAGCCAATGATTATTTCTTTTTGATCGTCCGTCAAATCACTACCTCTGCCCATTGTGTTAATATAATGCACTATGGCTCATCTGTCCTGGCCGGCCACTTATATCTCTGTGTGGTCGACCTTTTCACATGCATTCTGTGATGCGCCTGGGCGGGTACACTGATTCTGAAGGTGGGCGTATTATTCTGATATGGCTGTGTTATACTTCCTCCACCAGCTTGGTTTCATGTCAGGATGCATCTTGGTGCTAACACAACACTTTTCCAGATAAACAAGATTCATCGGACTGGACGACCTTCTTGTGATCATTCAAGGCACTGTTTTGATGCGGGCTTGCCCATTGTAATTACTTTTGATGGTGAACAGAGGTTAGCATATGGGCACCCTTTGGAGCGGCCTGCGGCTATACATCCCCATTTTCAACTGGGTTTGATGTACTGTTTGTTGTGGCACATTACTCCCATCACCAGCATTCAAATTACTGGCGAGTTAGGCCGCAGAGTCCCTTCTGTTAGCATGTTACCATATGGTATAGCCTTTGCTCACCTCTAGTATTGATGAGCCGTGGTCGTTCCACACCTTTTCGGCAGTTTGTGGTTTTTCCCTCCTTGGACCATTTTTTAAAACACTAACCACTGCTGACCGTGAACACCTAACAAACCTTGCTATCTTGGAAATGCTCTGAGCCAGTCATCTGGCTACTACAGTTTGGCCTTTGTCAAACTCGCTGAAAGTCTGCCTTTCCCATCTGAAGAGCAACACTGATTAACAGAGCTCAGTATCAGGTTGTTATTTATACCGTTTCATGACTTTCACATGCACGGTCCATTGCCTGTATGTAGTTAGTCTGACTTGAATAATGATGAGCTAGTCATATTGTGTTCGCTGTTAGGTGTACAATGTCAATCTGAACACCCAAAAACTCATAAAGTAAATAGTATTAGGAATTGGGTAAAATGTGCCTTCACACACACACACACCCACACACACACATTCATCAAATAGAAAGTACAGAGAAGAAGAAATCCAATGGGTTATCAACACAACTAAACAATATGGGTATGACACAAAAACTGTTAAAAAATTGATTTTTGAATACAAAAAGAAATTAAAGAAGTCCAGTCAAAACATCCCAAAACAGAAATACAAATTTTCAGGTTCCTTCCCTTATATTAGAGGAATTAGTAGGAAATTTTTAAGGTTAATGAAGAAACACATTATTTTTGGTCATTCTGTTCAGAACATTGGTGACTTGGTTATTATAGAGAAAAAAATCTAACAGAAGTATACTACAATCAGCAGGTGTATATGAAATTCCTGTTATTTCACAGAGTTCTAACGAACGCATATCTTACAGTGGTAGCACAAAAAATAATTAATAAAAAGATTACATCAACATATAAAAAACTGGAACAAAAAAGAAGAAAAACGCTCTTATCAAACACTGGATTAATCACAAACAATATCCTGATTTCAAAAATATTAAATTACTAACTACCCACACAAATGAAAAAGAATTAAGGATCTCTGAAAGCATTATAATCGAACAAAAAAAAAAAAAAAAAAAAAAAGATAATATATGCAGTTTACAAGACACCTACTATTGATACAACTTGGAAGTCACTTATAAAAATAGAAAAAATGCATAAAAAAAAGACAAAAAAATAACATTACAAAAAATCACACCAGTTAATAAAGGACTAAAAAAAATAATACAACAGTTTATTTAAATAGATAGTAATAATCCAATGTCCCTTTATAAAAAATAAAGAAGAATATACTTACAATGAAGATACAACCAATCCAAAGATGGCGGCACTTAAGGAGCAATCACCTTGCACACCATGAAGACCGAAAACCTCCCCCGTCAGGTAACTCCTGCAGCTACACGTGCGATAGCCCTCGCGTAGAAGAGCTTTTATGTGAGACATGTGCCCGACCTGATGAGTATAACTTTTCCATATGCATGTTTTAATTAATAGAAAATTTTTTAAATGTTTGATTGTACTATTGAATGAATGTTTTAATTGAAAATATTTAGCTAAATTGTCTATTTGTAAAACTTTCTAACAAAAAAAAAAAAAACCTGTGGCACAAACTTAGCCTCTCGGGACGGGAGCATGTGCCTCACGGAGCAACAAACATGCGAAATACTTTTTTAATAATAGGTAAAGAATACCTTTTGATATTATCTATTCAGTTGGATTGATGTGATTTTTTTTTCTTCCTTTTTTCTCCACAGACTATTTTTGGCTTTCAAATAGCTTCGTTTCACTTAGATTAATGCTAATTTTTTTATTTTACAAAATCGATATTTTTTAAGCGTTTGCAGCATTCCCTTCCGTTTCTGCATCCATATGCGGTATTTCAGAAGTTTACGGTTGCATTTTATTTATTTATTTTTTCCTTCTAGATAGCTTTATCTCAGTTTTTTTTTTTACTAAAAACACATTTTTAATGCCCCGTGCTCCGTTTGCTAGGCCGTATTTATGCGGTATTCCAGGAGCTGATGGTCGCAAGGTTTTTTTTTTCTGTTTTTCTCGCTTTGATTTGGGGTTTAATTATATCAATGAAACTGCTCCCATCTTATTTTCACACAAATTTTCTTAAAACTGTGGTCAAATTACAATTGGGTTTCAAACAAAAAAATCTTATATTTATCCGTTTTACAAATCAAGTTAAATATGGAAAAATTACTGTTGTTTCCAAAGCTGACATGAATTCCCTCCCCCAAAAGCACAGTCACCTAACCCTAGTACAACATACCTGCTGTAGAGAATAGTAACAGCAGAATATCTATAAGGCAAAACATCCTTCACACAAAAGAGCAATTAATTAAATGCAAAACAAAAAATTATAGATTTGAAATTATTCCTTATATTTTCTGACTATTATTTTTAAAAATCCAAAAGCATTTAAAGAATGATGTTTAAATTCTGATGAAATAAAACAGTTCAAGTTTCTTCTGCATCTCTTATCAGGGAAAAGCTAGTTGACTATTGCAACTAAATACTAATTTGCACTATCGCCAAATTTATTTTTAAAACTTCACTTTGTTGCAGTGCAGACTTATTTTTTAAAACTTCACTTTGTTGCGGTGCAGATCAATAAATTTTATGGCAAAATTAACATTAAGGCATCCCTTTACCTTGCAGACAGTTTCTAGGTTTCCTTTCTGCTTTGCAGACTTCTGATAAAGATTCTGCTCCAAGGTTCATATGATCTTTAAAAGTCCTCATTTTTTTAAACAACTGCTTATTCCCCCCCCCAGTTTTGTTTTTGTTTGTGTGTCAGTAAATCATAGTTCCTACGTGTCCTGGAAATGTCCTAAAATTCTGTTACATGTCTTGGAATTTTATCCATACCTGTCTTTTTGTCCCTGTGCGATGTTTTGTAGGATTTTTCTACTGTCATAACCTACGTCTGACAAATTTCCCTCATTTGGTTTTCTTGTCTGTTAGGAGGACTGAAGCTGCGTTATTAGCATCTTTTGCGCCATGCTTATGTTATTATTTTGTGTGTCCGGCCAGGGAGACCATATCTCTGCAGTTATTAGTTTGATTTGTAAAATTCTTTTTGTGTTGGGAAGCTTAAAATGTGAGAATGATGATCCATTCGTTGCAGGGTTTTTTTTGTTTTTTTTTTAATGCAAAACTATATTGCTAGAGGGCGCAAATAGAGATCGTATTGAATTTAAAATGCATTTTACTTCATATATTTGCTTGTAAATATCCAATTGAAAAAAATTCTATTTCCTTTCGATGACATTTATATCAAAAGACTTTTAGTTACAGTCCCTTTTTCAAATAATGCATAAATTTTCCGCTAGGGGGCATAACGGCAAATCACGATTTTCCCAATATCTCCGCTTCTAAAAGTCCGATTTGAAAAATTCTTCCTTTTTCGGATACAACTCTTGAGAGGAAATGTTTTGCATATACATTCTCATTTTTGGTAAAGAATGGTTTGGCCACCAGGGGGAGTAAGTGTTTATTTTTTGCTTCTGATGTATTTGCAACAAAATCTGAGCTGGAATTCGATTTGAAAAAATTCTTCCGTGGACTGATACCGCTCACCTCGGAAAACATTTTGAGAATGCCTCCTGCTTAAAATAGTGCATAATTTTTCCACCAGGGGGTGTACGTGTATATATGTTTCTAGGAGTCCAATTTGAAAAATTCTTTCTTTTTTTTTTGGCGAACATTTTCGGTGCAAAATGTTTCTCATATAATTTCAAATGTTTGTTAACGCACAAGTGAGCCACTAGAGGGTATAAAGCTTCCCTTTATAGCAATATCTGCGGGACAAAAACCCTGATTAAAAAATATTCTCTTTCGATCAGATACTACTAACTATGTAAACTGGTGATGTGTATTTTCTTCCCAAAATAATGCAGTATTTAATCTATTTTTCTCAATATCTGTACTGAATGTCCAATTTAAAAAATTATTTTTCCACCAGATACCATTTACCTTATGGAACACTTCAAGTTTGTGTTTGAGGAGGTTTGTGGTTCACAATTCTGTCGCTAGGTGGTGTTTGTGTACTTTCATTTGCAGTCTATCTCTGCCTCTAAAAACCCTATTGAGAAATTCCTTTTTTTTTTTTTTTTTTACTGTATGCCATTCGCTATAATAAAGAAAGAAAGTAAATAAAATGTTTGCTACAATAAGATCCTCTTCAAATAATGTACAACTTTACCCCTAGGGGTTGTTAAAGGTCAAAACGTTTTTCTTGCTACCTCTGCTTCCGGGAAATGTATTTAAAACGTTTTTTCCTGAGCGTAGCTTTTGCTACAAAGAATTCTTTGCGCCTGTTTTCAGCTTTTATTATGCAGAATTCTTCCACTAAAAGGCATAGAGTTATATCATGTTTCCTTCTATATCTCTTTTAAATGTTCGATTTGAAAATCTTTTTGTCTCTAATACTTTCCTTCTGCTATGGGAAACGTTTTTTGTGCTATTTGTTAATTTTCGTAGCATACTTTTTAGCCACTGGTAGAAGTAAATAGCTGATTTTTTTTTATTTATTTTTTTTTTTGTGGGTTATTTTGACCTTTACTGAAATTTTCTAATAAATACTTTATGTAAAATCAGACTGCTTTCTAATATCAGAAACTTAAATCTAGTTGTTTCTTAGTATTTTATGAACTAAGTACTCACTTTGCATCTTCTGTAATTAGTTTTTTAAGCATGCCCAGTTAAATTGTCTTGATCACTAATGAATGCAGTTGTACACAGCCCTTGGACTTGAGATTTACCTGTTATTCTCTTTCATTTCACGTTGGAAATTTTTGTGCATAATTTGTTTACTGGCGAGTAAAAATTTAAAACATAGCTACAGCATCAATATTATGTTGAAAATTCCTTCCCTAAATAAAATGTTACACAAATACTTGCTCCCATGATTATGTGTTTAAGAAATAACAATCCCTTTGGTTCTTTGAAAAAGTTCCAAATATTTCACCTTTCCTTACCTTTTAAATTTCCAATGTAAGCATTATTTCAAAATAATTAAACATAAATAGTATTTTGTGTACTGGTTGTGGTATTTGAAAGCACTTCAATGATAATGCCACATACCTATGTATTTTTGAGTTGTTTTTTCTTTTCTTTTCTTTTTTTTTTTCTGTAATTTGCTTCAATAATTGAACTAAAGTCAAAGTAGAAAAATAAATTCTTCTCAAAATCAGTGTAGTGCACTGTATATGAAAGTTTAGTAGATATTAAATCTGTTCACATTTTCAGTGACGGTTTTGGTATTTCATTATGTATCTGTAATTCTAAGTTTCTGATTAGTCGCAGCAAACATCATTTTTAACATTCTGCATTAGGTTTACCCAAGCGTGTAGGAAGTTGTTTGTTGTAGGTTACAGGTTGAACAGACCCATGGTTTCACTTGGATCATATGTCCTGGAATTTTGTGATTGAAAAAGCATATGAACCATGTGTAAATATGCTAATCCGTTCACCGGGGGAGCTTTCTTCTAGTTCATTGAAGGGAGATAATCCCCTGGAATGTTCTTAGAAATGATCTCCCTTCAACACCCCCCCCACCACCACCACCACCACACACTTTTCCCATTGTAGCCTGTATGACTTACTTTGCATGACCTTACCAGTGGGATCAACATCTGTGTTGTGTGTCTTTTCAGGGATCATAGGATCAAAGGTGGGGGAGTCTGTTTGACTTCACAATTTATGGTGTCAGTTGTCTCATGTAGTCTGATCTATCTAGTGTCTACTCAACTCACCTTGCTTCATTGTCGCTGTGTCTCTTGTCGCTGTGTCTCCTGCTTGGGGCAAATGGCACTAGCACTGTTTAATCCCCTACATATGTATATATACATAGACACACACCTGGCGATATTCCAATGACACAAAATATCAATTAGAGTGTAGGTCCTTAGAAAGTCCTTATTCTTTTTCCACAGAAAAGGGTATGAACCCTGTGCTCCTGGGCATGAAACTTGAGATACACGCTTTTGTGCATTGAACATCTTGAATACAGACTCTTAAAACAGAAATGTAGAACATGTAAAAAAAGTTCATAATATTTTTTACTTAAAAAAAAAATATTTTTTTGATTTGTTATCTTAAAAGATAAATTTTCCTGGGCAACTAGCTCTCACTACCTGGGCAGGTAAATAAGTTTTGCACATGCCCAGTTGGGCATGTAACCTTTAGATATTTTTCAAGCTCTGATAATAGTAACGAAAAATGACTTGATAGGCAATATAGATGTGGTTGCCCTGTATCCATCAATACCTGTACCAGAATTGAAAACAAATCTTAAAAAGAGCTTTACGTGAATCAAACCAGTTCCCAAAGGAAACATTACAGGACATTGGAAGTGTACTAATAGAATGAAGTACAACATTAGCGACTGCCTAGAGATCTATGCCATTCCTTGCGTTGTGAGGATGGAACAGTAAAATTTTATGTAGGAATGACCAAGTGGTTAATAAGGTCTAAAATTAAGGACCCTGGTAGAAACAAAAAGAAGGGAAAACTGGTTACTGCTCTTGCTAGAGAGATCTTATTCAATACAGCCATACCTGTCTGGCAAGATCTAGGTACACCACCCAAAAAGAAGCAGTGTGAGAATCTATTGAGCTTTTGATGAGATCTAATGTCTGAAAGGGGAATGTATCGTGTGAGTTGTTGTATATGTGGTGTATCTTCAGATAAAGTTGTGTGTAGTGTAATAATTTCATTATAATGTAAAACCATGATGAATGGGAGATACCGAACATGATGGTGCATGCTGAATGTTTGTAAAAACTGTAAACACTAATGAATTTTGGTTTATTTTTTCTTCTTTGTATGTACACTAAGCTTTGAACCTTGAGAAAGCCATCCAGTCGGTGTGCGGAAGCTCAGTGTTGTGTGTGACAGGTAGAATCTTCTATCTTCTAGTTTTCCTATATACATCCTTAAAGTGTCTTGCAAAAATCAGTACATACCATGTGTAGATAAAGTTGAAAAGATTGCACATTGAAACCTATTTGGCTACGTGAAATACAAACTTTTAAAGTGCAGGATAAGTCTGCAGTTCCATTATCCACTAGAAAATTATTTTTTTTTTTTTAGTGTAGTTGATGCCAACTTTGCAAAAAGCTGAAGACATCAAGGAAAAACTATAATGAAGAAACAGGATGAGGTGGGGGGGGTTGCAGTTTATGCTGTTCAGGAGCAGAGGCCATGTGAGACAAATATGCAGGGTTTGCACAGGACTTGAAACCCCTGGAAACTGAGAATCTTAATTTCCAGACCTAGAAATCCTTGAAAACGATAGAATTGCTCGTATGGAGTTCTCAAAAGGTTTTTTTTTTTTTTTTTTTTTTCCCCGTAAAGTTCTTGAATTGGGAGACTATTTTGAAATGAAACTGGGGTTTGTTTGTTTTTTCTGCAAAACTTAATAGGTAACTCCTGCCATCTGGGCTACCTTCTCTTTGTGCCATAAACTGAGCGATGAAAGGTCCAATAGCAGGAGCTCAGGCTGTTGTGCCAGAATTCCCACATTCACCACAGTGCAAAGTAACCTTGAAGGGAGGACCATGTAGCAGACATGCACACACTGTCTAACAAAGAATTTGGAGGTAAACGCAGTTATGTGGGGGAGGGGGCGCTCTCCGTTAAAACTACTGCATCACCATGCTGAAGCATCTTGCAGTGGCTATCTGGGCTGAAAACCCGATCCCTGCCCAGCGCACACTGTGTCACATGTCCTGAGAAATGCTTGTAGGATACACTAGCTGTTAAAGTACTTCTGTCTTTCCCTGAGCTCCATTTTTTGTTTGTCCGTGTTCATCTGTTTGTTTTCCATCGCTCGCATTTGTTACTTTGTTCATTTAACAACCATTTTGTGGCCTGTTGTTTGATCACTGGTTATAGATTCCTTCTTTCAGAGTATGGGTAGAAAATGTGTATTCCAAGAAGATTGGTTAGATAAGTTTCTTTTCATGTTGGCTGTTTGACATAACTATGTTTTTGTATATCTACTAAGTAAAATAAGAATGCAACTATAATAAACTCACTGTGCAGCAAAAAAAAAAAAATAAATAAAAATTAGTGGGTGATAAAGAATCAATCGTGAGTGTTTTCATAGTTATTGAGGTATTTTTTTCTTTTTTATGTTAATTATTTTAATAAATTAATGTATTTATATGGTGTGTGGTGAATAAAAAAATATGCAAACCTGGAAAATGATTTATATTAGTCCTGGAAAAAGTTTTGGACCCTGCTGTATGAACCCTGAATATGGCCGTCCCGGTGGCGCAGTGGTCTGTCTAAGCGATGGCCTCTGATCATTCGTCCGGCAGGGGTCCGAGTTCGAATCCCGGTGAGGCATGGATGTTGTGTTTATCTTACAGCACTGACTCTCTCCCGTTCCTGGATCCAGTGGCCCTAAATTAGGAACGGACGACTGCTTATAGCTTTTTGAGTTGCTCACGGTGGTCGTTTAAGCCTCCAATTAAAAAAAAATAATAATAGAATCCTGAATACAGCTAAAAAAAAAGTGAGGCTTCCTTCCATACAGGAGTAAACTCGTGTTGATGTGCAAGCAAGTTACAAAAAGATAAAAATTCTAAAAACAAAGTATTTTTGTTGAAGCAATCTTTTTAAAACCACAATCCTTTTGTCTCTTCAATTAAAATTTTTACATTCGTACCTATTCAAATACATATACTCAAATTATCATTTAATAATAATCAGTGAATTCAGCTTACTTTCTACAAATATTGACTCTTGGGACATGATCAGAAAAGTTTATTTACTTCATTTCTTAATTACATTAAATGCATAAATTAAAGTGAATAATTTCCTATGACTCATGCTAGCTTAAATAATGTGTGCATTGTACTCGCATTTTTTTCATTTACAGTTGAAATTTGTGTGATGTTTCCTTAGAATATAACTTCACTCAGCATGCTCTCAGGAAACATTGGTTTATTAAAAAAAAAAAAAAAAAAAAGAAAACATAATACCCCCCCCCCCCGGTATCTATATATAGAGAGAAAGAGAGAGGTGTGTGTTGCTCCCACTGAGAACAGATGGTCGTGAGCTTATTTTGAAAACTTGCATTAACAAAATATTTGCTGCACTTTTGTTAATTGAAAAAAATAATTTTTTTGAGTGGTAGTTTTGGCAAACTTGGTGTTAAATAGCTGTGTGGTGTACATTTAAATAAATTTTGATCATAACCACCTGTCACCACATGAAAGTTTTGTTTTGGGTTTTCTGTAAACTCATTTTAAGAATTTTTGTTTATTCATTGTATATTTGCATCAGAAAATTTCAGTGTTCATTTCTATTTTATTATTTGCTCCCCTTATAAATGTCCTTTAGCTTTCGTTTAACTCACGTAAGTTTTCTAACTTGTTAGTTTTATAAAAAAAAATTTGTCAGAGGGCGATTTTGTAGTTGTCCTCAGATTTAAGTAACCGAAATATGGCTTGTCTTAAAAGTAAGCAGCTGAAAAAGTTTTAAAGGTTAGTTTTGTACTGATCCATAGGTTCTTCTAATAGTAATGTGATTCAGATTACTCATTGGGCATATGCTACTATTGCATACTCAACAATCATGAAGTATCATAAATTAAATCCTTGTTACAGTTAGTTCTGTTACATCAGGTTTTACCATAGTGTGAACCTTGTGTCAGTTGATTATTGTGAAGCAGGTTGATAAATGTAATGCATTCAGTTGCCAATAAAAGAATTTGTATTCTTACTCAAAAGTTTTTTTTTTCTTTTGTGTGTGTGTGTGTGTGTGCGAGAGAGAGAGAGAGAGAGAGAGAATAACTTAGGCGAGTTTGCAATGCTCTATGCACCTTCTACGATGCTGATTGTTTATTTTGACTCACTCATCTTCTCAGAATGTGTACACTGCTTTCTTTTGGTCAGTCTTTTTGTTCTACCATGTAATTTTCTTGAGTGCATCGACTCAGCTGGATGTGCATTTTGTCAGTATATTTCCAACAGTGAATTGGATTGTTAAGTGTTGCAGTAGCCTCATCAAACAACCTTTTAACAGTATGAATATTCCAATAACTCTCCTGTTCAACTCTTTAACTCACGATGTCCATGCATTGTGGACCTTCCCTTGTAGTTGACTTCTGAGCAACATACTACTATTGTGTTTATCGTCATCTACCATTATCAATCCACTACTGGATGAAGGATTACCCAAGTTGCTTTCATGTCATTCTAGCATGCTTTCAAATTTCATCCACCAAAATATGATCTGATCCCACATGATCATCCTCTGGGTCTTTTCCAGTCCCTTGGCATCTGGTCTAATATGCTAGTTGTCCAATGATGGTCAGTTCTCAGGGGCTGATCCAGGTGGGCTGCCCCGGTGGCGCAGTGGTCTAAGCGATGGCTTCTGACTATTTGTCCATGATGGGTCCGGGTTTAAATCCCAGGTGAGGCTTTCATGTCATTCTAGCATGCTTTCAAATATCATCCACCAAAATATGATCTGATCCCACATGATCATCCTCTGGGTCTTTTCCAGTCCCTTGGTATCTGGTTTAATATGCTAGTTGTCCAACGATGGTAAGTTCTCAGGTGCTGATCCAGGTGGGGTGGCGCAGTGGTCTAAGCGATGGCTTCTGACCATTTGTCCATGATGGGTCCGGGTTTAAATCCTGGTGAGGCATGGATGTTGTGTTTGTCTTATGGCACTGGCTGTCTCCCTTTCCTAGAACCAGTGGCCCTAAATTAGGGACGGGCGACTGCATGTAGCCCCCGTCGAGTTACTTACGGTGGTTGCTAAACCTTCAATCAAAAAAAGAGAGAGAGAGAGAGAGGAGAGGATCCAGGTGGCATTTGATACCATTCTGTGGTTTGTATCTTCACAGAAAATATTTTTAGCTCAAACAATATCTTCACAAACATATTTTTACTATGATGGTACCTTCACTTTCAGTAAAAATTTATCTCAAGAACATTTTAATGTAAGAGTTATCTTGAATATTATTGTGTTCAACTAATGCTTTTTTTTTCTTTATCGTTATGTACCGTTCGTTTCCAGTAAAATGGTCTCTGACAAATGTAGCCTATCAATCACTGCTTCATCGCTACCAGCACTGAGGAAGCATTTTCGGTTGCCCCTGCTGGCAGCCTCACTTTGCATGCATTTTCCAGGGTTAACTTAAAAGTAGTAATAATAAGCATATCGGTGAGAAATATTGATGTTGGGCATCAATGGAAATGTTCAATGTATCAGTAAAAAAACCTCTGTTTTGCTAATAAACCGAACAATTCTCACCTTTGCCATCAGCAGCAGCATGAGCACGTCGATGGGTAAAATCACTGTTCAATGTATCGGTGATAACTCGCCAATTCCACATTGAGTAACCATTAATATTTATTAAAACACAAGTTGTATCTGTGGAAACCTTGATGTTTATTTGTTGTATCATCAGCTCCTGTAATATTGATAAGTACTCTATTTTCAGCAACGAAACCTCGAACCAAAACAGCAGAAAAATCGCTAATTTGAGACATAGAAAGGTGGTATGCCTTTTCTCTCAATAAAAACACAACAAAGAGATATTCATTCATTCCACACAGAAAATTTTCAAGTGAATTACTCTTTTGCAGTTTTAAACATCGCTCATAAAAACCTCAATGTATTTTTATTTTTTTACGTATTGGTTCTTGTAACATTTAGAAAAAGAACTAAATTTTTGCTGACAAATCATTGAAACAAACGAACCAGTGAAAAAAAATTGCTAATTCATGACTTAATTTGTATTCCCTTCCTCTTTAAAAGAATGCAACAAAGAGAAATTCATTAACTTCACATAGAAAATATTCCTCTGCCGTTTCAACCATCAGTGTCTTTTGCCCGTCCGTACTCAGATTAATCTTTTCCATACCGGCCGGTATTTTGAGAAGCGTATTTACGATTATGAGAAGAGAAGCCTGATGGGGGAGGTGCTGACCGTTTGCTTTATGGGGGATCTGGTTATGACCAGGGGCAGATTTCCCAGTAGGCGCGCCTAGGGCCCCAGAGCTTGAGGGGCCCCGAAAACGTATAATTGGATTGCCAGTTTTGTTTTGCTTTTCATGAACCGAAATAAATCAATCCTTAAAGTGACCACTTTATTGTCAATTGATAATTTACTTTCTGATTTTAAATTTTCGAATTTTTATCGATGTACTTGTTTTGAAAGAAACGATTAAAATAACCTAGCCTTCTTTTTAGTGGTAGGTGAAACAAGGATTGACGCTTCCCACACTTTTCATTGTTTAAGGCGAATACTTAGCTGGCTGTGATATAAATTACTTTCATATGACTTCCAGCCAAGGAAAAACATCTGTGTTGGAACTTTTTACCTGTCTTTCCTGAGCTGCGATGAAGAGTGCTTGTAGAAACTGTCCTGATGATCTGGGGGTGTTTGCTGTTTACTACCTTTTCTATCTGGAGTAGTATAATCAAGTTCTTCCACACCACCCTAAACCAAAGTAGCTAATGCAATCTTCTCTTTGCTAAAAAGAGAAAGAACAAAAAAAAAAAAGCGAAGCACCCAGAAGGAATCGTCCAATCAAGATGAAAATTGGCATGTTTAATGTACATTATAAAAGAGGAAATGATTGCAATTCTGCAGCAGTTGGGCCATTTATCTGGATAAAATGGTTACATGAGTAGAAGAAGTTAGTAAGTTGTATTGTAGGGCCACCTCTCGCTCTGATACAAACAGAAACCATGTGTGAATGTGTGGCAGAGACACATACAGTTTACGGATACTGTTCTGAGGTATGGAATGCCAGATGGTGTCCAAATTGTGGGCCAATTCGCCAACATTCCGGGATGGGTGTAGGTGGGGTCCCATCATGTTTGATCGATGAGAAATCGGGTGATCAGGCTGGCCCAGGAGAGCTGTGCTGGGTATGGTTGGGTATTATCCTGTTGCAAAATTATTCGGTGATGTGCTTCAGGAAGGGCAACACAACCGGTCGTAGAATGCATCGACGTACCGTTAGACAGTCAGATCGAGTGTCCGAGCACGTGCCGTTGCACGCTAAAAGCAGGATCTGTGCGCTGGTCATCGGTGCCAAGTGCAAACCGTGATTCATCACTGAAGACATGACACCACTGGACATTATCCCTCGTCAATCGGGTCCGACACCACTGCAACTGGTGCCTGCGATGCTCTCTGATCAGTAGAAAGCGGTGAAGTGGCCTCCTCGAATGTAATCCCTGTGCTGCAACTCATCTGGCAACGGTCCGAATGGCCACTTCCGTACCTGTGGACGATGCAACATGGCCACAGATTGTTGAGAGCGACGAATTTGGTTCTGTTCGTGCGGCTCTCACAATTGCTCAATGTTTGCGTTCTGTCGTTGCCCTTGGCCGTCCACTGCCCGTGTGCCACTGGATTGTGGTGCCCTGTTCGACCAATTAGCGCCAACATCGTCCGATTACCGCGTCGCTCCGAACCAAATGCCTGGCGACACGACGACTTGACCAACCGGCTTCTCTCAGCCCAATTATATATCCTCTCGCAAACCTGCTCGACTTCTCGTGGTGTGCACGGATCCATCGTCGGAGGTTAATGTACGAGTAATTCGCTGTCGCAATTGTCCGGTACGTCGACGCATTCTATGACCTGTTGTGTTGCCCTTTGCTCTTGATATACCCTTCTCGATGCGGTTTCCATGCGCTGTCGCGAGCTGCTATTTAGTCATTGGTAGTTATTTTTTAATTAATCATTTGCATATTTGGCCCTGAGATACTTGCATGCACAGTTTCATTAGGGTCAAAGGATTTTCTCAGGGTGTGTCATTTTTTGTTTTTTCACAAAAAGCGTGTGCTTTGGCTGCAAAATAAAGAAATTCGAAAATGTTGCACTGTTTATCTTTTTCTTATTGGATAGTGTTAAAAGAAATTTTTATTGTATTGCAATAGCATTTTCTTATTGCTTTCTCCTCCCCTAGTTTAATACTGATAATTATCAAGTATTCTCACCTTTTCTATTCCTTAAATTGACAACAAATTAACATTTGAAACAGCAGTAAAAGTTTTTTTTTTTGATTGAAGGTTTAACGACCACCGTGAGCAACTCAATGGGCTATAAGCAGTCGTCCGTGCCTAATTTAGGATAACTGGTTCCAGGGAAGGGAGAGAGCCAGTGCCGTAAGATAAACACAACATCCATGCCTCACTGGGATTCGAACCCATCTCGGACGAATGGTCATAAGCCAGCGCTTAGACCACTGCGCCACCCAGGCTGCCAAGAAAAGTTTCAATGATACTCTTACTCAAAAAACTGTGGTTCCTACTTTTCCATTTTCAAACTGGATCTTTTGCACTTAATCCTTATGCTTCTGTTTCTGATAACTGCGGTGGAGGTATAAAGAAAATCTTGCGCATCTTTTTGACATAATAAAAAAGAACGCAGACCTCAATTTTCTGATGAAAGTAATAAGGGAAAATGTTTTCAAGACACTCTTCATACTCTCACTTATTTGCACTGACTGATGAAATTCTTACTGTCCAACTTTTTTGGTCCACGACATTTGTCTATGCCATCGATTTAGAGAATCGTTCGCCACAAGAAAACTCGTCCACGAAAAGTCATCCACCCTTTTTAAGTGAAGCACTGTGCACAAATTTAAATTTACCCGTATTTTGTAACATGGAGGACTTCTCTGGTTGCCAGTGTCTTCAAGTATTTTATTTTTGCTAGATACCATGCTCGTTGCCTACTAATTTGCTCATAACGTAAAAAGGGGATTTTCTAAAGCTGAAGCAATGGAGAGGGCATGTTTTGTAATTGAAACTTATTCCAGTTTCATGACAATTTATACGAAAATGTATTGATAAATTTAGCAAAACTCCATTTGCAGCGCCTTTAGCGTTAAATTCGCCAAGTAATTATAGCAACTGAAGATGTACTAATGTAGCTAGTTTTGCCAAACGTATCAAACTCAAAAAGAACTTTTTCAGTAACCGAAATGGTCTCTGGTAGCGTAAAGTTGAAATTTATTAAATTTCAAATTCCAGAACTAGAGGGAAATTTATGAACTGGTAGTGAAATTTAAAATGGCCAAAATTTAATGAAATTTTATGACCTATCATTCACAAAAATAATTTTTGAAGAATCTGTGAAAACCCATTTATTGTCCTTCAGTACCTCTAGCAGGAAATTAATGAACTGATTCGAAAATTTAAGTATTTGAGAAAGAACTGTTAAGCCTTATCTGAGAGGCACAAAAATATTTCTTCACAAGATAACTTTAATTTCTTGAATGTTAGACTTTGACAGCCTTTAGTCGTAAATTCATAAAGAATATGGGATATTTAAAGTACCAAACTTAGTGCTCTTTGATTTCCTACGAGCCGCAAAAATAATTTTTGAAATATCTGTAAAAACAAAAAGTTTGATGTGCACAAACAGTCAAACTGATTACATTAGCACTGTTTCTGACAAAACGTCCTAATAATTTATGATAGAATCGCATTTCAAAAAGCACAAAAATATTTTTCTTGGCTTTACTTCTTTTTTTTTTTTTTTGTTAATCTGACGGATGAAAATTTCTGAGGCGATAAGGAGGGGGCCCCAGAATCGTGTAGCGCCTAGGGCCCCAAAAGATTTAAAGTCGTCTCTGGTTATGACATATAAGCAACATTGTGTGTGTGGGGGGGGGGGGGGTCAGGTCAGGACGTGACGTGACGTGACGTGAGCAACTGCTGACTAACCGTAACTGGCAAGGAAGTTTGTTTATGTGCTCCAAGGAGAGCAGAGGAGACTGTTGGAATCTGCAGGTGTACGTGCGAGTGTGTGTTGTAATTCCTAATAAAGTTATGTCTTTCAAGCCTCTGATGTCTTTAAATAAGACCAATACCACATAGTGGCAGCAGTAAAAGGATAATATTCTACCTAAGCAGGGATTAATAGCCTTGGGTAAGAGTAGACTCATTTTTCAACGACATAGCTTTCTTCAACTGACTTCTTCCTCTACAGGATTATTCAACAGCAATAATGGGGATGTACTGTGTGGCGTCACCAGAATCAGTTTCCTTCTCTTCTCTGGCAATGTGGCCTAAATGGAAGCAACGTTTTCAAAAAATTTCTAATCGCATCGGGGCTGAACTAACAAACAGAAGAAGAACAGGTAAACTCCTTAATCTATAAAATGAGAGAAAGGCCGAAGAAATATTTCAAGCTTTCGATTTGTCCACTGACAAAATGAAATGCGAAGTAGTAATGGAGAAATTTGATTCGCATTTTATAGTAAAGAGGAATTTGATTTTTGAAATAGGTCTAATAAGTGTACACAACTAGAAGGGGAAGGAGTGAACAATTTTATCACCTGTCTTTGTTAACTGCACATTGTGAATATGGTGTCCTTAGAGAACTCATTCGCGACAGAATATTGGTAGGACTTCAAGATAAAGCCTTAAGTGAAAAGCTACAGCTGGACCTGAATCTGACATTGAGCAAAGCAAAACAATGTGGAAGAAATATTCTCCATAATACGTGGCCAAATACATCTTGATGTAATCAACCCAGCAATCACACATCGCCCAATTGACTGTAATTACTGTTTCACACGTAATATCAATCTGGAGTTACGGGTTCGATTCCCGCTCCAGGGTGGCGAAATTTTCAAGTTTTCTGATATGATTGATATTACGTGTGAAAAGGTCAATCCGGCGACATCTGAGTGCTGCGTTGATTATATTTTGATTAAGTAAAGCAATTGAACAGGTTCGATTGTCTGAATCATTTAAGAAACAGCAAGAAGTTCTTAATGTTATAGCTTCATCTGTGAAATGCTGTTAGAGATACAGTGAATAAAATTGGAAATCATAAATTTAAGCCTAATACACTGTAGGCAAGGAACAAAAATTTTGCATTGTCACAGAAAATGCATGCAGTTCCCAATCAGAAATTCAAATGGTGTGGGAAATTTAAGCATGACAGGAAATTTTGTCCAGCTGAAGATCCTAAGTGTTTGAGCTGTTCTAAAAAGGGTCATTATGCCCGAGTTTACCAGTTTGCAAAGAGAAAGTCAGAAATCGCATTTTTGGGAATAATTTCATGCAGCCTTAACTAACACTGGACAATCCAAATTCGAAATCGAACTATTATTATTTTTAAAACAGATCGCAGAGCAGATCAGACGGTTATCTCGTCACCTATACAAAAAAAGTTTTTTCCTAACATAATGGTACTGGAATTGAATAAAATACTGTGTGGTCCTGACAGGAGTAGACTAAAAGTGCTAGGAAAATTCAGAGAAATTTTAGAATATTCAGTAAAAGAGTGTATGAAAAAAATTTGTTATTAAAGGATTACAAGCTTGTCTGCTTGGGAGACCAGCCATACATGCTTTCAGCATCGGTCCAAATTTAGAAAACAGTATCTTTGAGATGACTTCAGTAAACCCTCTGAAAGACTTTCCAGAGCTATTTCAAGCCCTTGGACTTATTCAGGGCAATTACACGATTAAAGTTAAAGCCAGCTTCAATACCACATGCTATTTCCTCACCACGGAGGATTCCTATTCCATTGTGGAAGAAAACTGAAGCAGAAATCAAACACATGATTGCTCAAGGGGTAATAATAGCCTGAATGGTGTTCACCAATAGTGGCTATTCCAAAACGTGACGGATCTGTTAGTTGTGTTGACCTAACGGAACTGAATAAATGTGTCCAGAGAGAGTTCCATCCACTACCTGAAGTTGAATATAAGTTACTTTGTCACATCTAGCGGAAGCAAAAATATTCACCAAGTTGGATGCTAATTCTGGTTTTGGGCAGATTCCCTTTTTGATAATGAGTCTTCCAGATTGACAACATTTATTACTCCATTTGGGAGGTACCGGTTTTTGAGATTACCGTTTGGCATCTCTTCTGCACCAGAACATTTTCATGGTATAATAAATTTTAGAAGGCACTAATGGTGGTGTGTGCCATATGGATGACATTCTAGTATGGGGTCAAGACCAAACAGAACATGATCATTGTCTTCAAACGGTACTTCTAAAATTAAAGAATTCAGGAATCACTCTGAATTAGAGCAAATGCAAGTTTTCGGTGTTGAAAATTAAATTTTCTTGGCCATATATTTGATGTGAATGGAATTCATCCAAATGATTATAAAGTTACTGCAATTCACAACTTGAAACCACCTTCCAATAAGAAGGTACTTAAACGACTCTTGGGTATGAGCAATTATTTAGCTAGATTTGTAGAAAATTATGCCATACTTCTTGCTCTGTTAACTTTCATGCTGAGTCATAAAAATGAGTTTGTCTGGGATAAACCACAGCAAAAAGCATTTGAAAATTTGATGAGACATCTTTCATCAAAACCAGTTCTTAATTTATTTGATCCAAATATGACTCCTACAGTCACTGCTGATGCCTCTTCATATGGGTTAGGAGCAATACTAAAGCAGGAAAATGAGAAAGGAAAGAGCATGTCTCAAGAACTTTAAACACCAACAGAAAAAAGGTACACTCAGATCAAAAAAGAAGCTCTTGCTCTGGTATGGGGATACAAAAAATGTCATGACTACCATACAGGAAATCAATTCAAATTAGAAACTGACCATAAACCTCATTCCTATATTCTCAAGAAAAAAACTGGATGGTCTGTCACCTTGACTTCAAAGATTGCATTTTTGTATGATGAGGTATTCCAATACAATATTTCACTCTACTGGCAAAGATTTGCTAGCTGCAGATGTGTTGTCTCATAATCCTCTACCTCATATGCCAGGTACAGACGACTTGGAAAGCGAAATCACTTCCTGTCTGGGAATGATAACTTGAGTTTTTCCTGCAAGGTCTAATAGACTACAAGAATTGCAGAAGGAACAACGAGAGGACCCCTAGGTAAAAAAAAAAAAAAAAAACTATCCGAGTATATAGTCAACAGTTGGCCAGAACATAAGAAAGTCCATTTGTATTGTCTACCTTATTGGCAACATAGATATGAAATAACTACACAATGGACTACTGATGAGAGGATGCTGAATCATCATACCCTGCTCTTGGCAAAGAAAGGTGTTAAACCAAATATGTGATGGACATTTGAATATTACAAAATGTAATGCATGGGCTAGGAATTCTGTTTACTGGCGTCATATAAGCAAACAAATAGAAGAAATAGTGAAAAAATGTAAGTCATGTCTGCAAGAGTCCACTAACCAACATCAGCCACTTATGACTGCAGAATTCCCAGAGAGACTGGGAAGTGGTTAGAATGGACGTATTTAAACTGGGAGCATCTTGGCATCTCCTAATAGTGGATTATTATTCTTGATATCCTGAAATTACATGATTGGACAGACTCACTACAACAAAAGTGATGTCCCACTGTAGATCAATATTTGCAAAACATGGTGTGCCAGAAATTGTGCATTCTGACAAATGGACCTCAGTTTGAGCTTTTGAAAAACACAGAATTTTCGAAGTTCTCTCACATATGGATTTCATCGTGTGACATCCAGTCCATATTTTTCACAAAGGCAATGCCTTCACAGAATCTATGGTCAAAGTTGTGAAGCAGATTTATAAAAATCGTCTGATTCGTATTTAGCACCGATGTCACCCTGAGCTACACCTTTGCACAATGGTTACAGCCCAGCACAACTTTTGCTAAATTGAAAAATTAATTAAAACTACTGTACCTGTTGCTAACTCCCAGCTCTAGCCTTCCCTGGTGAATCACACTATGATTCAACAGAGGGTGGAGGAAAGGATAAATGCATAAAGGAAATCCTTGAATAGATCCCATGGAGTTCATGATCTCCATCCTGGGGAGAGTGTCTGGCTAACAGGTATAAGGGTGTTTGGGACTGTGGAAGCTCCAAGGTCTTGTATTGTACGGACAGGAAACCAGGCATTCCGTCGAAATAGGAAGCATCTCACCCCTATAGCCGAAAATTTCAGGCCTATGGAGGATGTTTCCAAGGTTACAAAGGACATTCCAAAGAGTTCATATGTTACAAGAAGTGGAAGAGCTGTACATCCCCCTTCAAAAGATTATTTATAAAGGAATGGAAATGTGGAGTAAGTTATTGGTAACTGCTTACTAATTGTAACTGGCGAGGTGGTTTGTTTATGTGCTCCGAGTACAGCAGGGGAGACTGTTGGAATCTGTAGATGTACCTGTGAGTGTGTGTTGTTATTCCTAATTAAGTTGTCTTTCAAGCCTGGTGTTTTTAAATAAGACCAATACCACAATTACTTATTACTTTTTTTCCAGCACTTAAAAATTTTGAACTTTGGGGACTTTCCTGGTTTAATACAAACCTGAAGTGTTATCATTATTTTTTGAGATCTCAGCTGGAACATAATCACTGAGTTAAATATAAATAAATCTGTATCTCTGCATACACAATCGTCAAAACAGAAAACTTGTTGCTAAACCGAAAAGCATGAACCATGATTGGCCAACATAATAATAAATAGCTGAAAACAATAATTATTTTCAGAATAATAATTATAGAGGATACCTGGATTGACCTCTGGTTCTAGCAGTATGTCCAGCCCATTGCCACTTGGGGTCATTGATCATGATATCAGCTGTCATTTTCCTGATCCATTTCTTTTTTGTATTTTACTTGGTTGCACCAAGCATGCATCCCTCTATACTACTTTGAGTTCTCTGCAATCTGTGTGTGTCTTTTTCAGTTAAGGTTCATGTCTCTGGTCCATAAGAACCGGAAGGATGCACTGATTAAACAGTTTTCTTTTAAGACATAATGGTAAATTGCTCCTAAAACTTTGTTTCTTCCAAATGCAGTCCAGCCAAGTTTAATACTCCAATTCTTTGCTGATTTAACCCTCACTTGATATCTGTTGTCCAAGATAAATGTAGACATGTTCTTCTAGATTTTCCCTAATTGACCCCTAAATCTTGCATGCATGCATGCATACATACATACATACATACATACATACATATCCCTACACTGTTCCCTGGCATTCAGAGGTTAGCTTCCCCAGAAAGACCTCACTCTTGCTGTATCAGGCATCTCCACTTACAGCTGTCTCGGCACACAGCTCGAGCTTCATTGACATCCATCACTCGCTGCACACAAGACATTTTGTATTTCATACTAATATTTTTCTCATGCAGACATTGATAAATCTGTCCTCCCATGATTACCTTGGCCTTCCTCTTTCTTTCCTGCCACTTGGGCAGAATAAATTGTCTTAGTAAGCATCTCATCACTCAGTCTTTCAACATGGCCAAACCACCTAAGAATATTAGTCCCCACCTTACTAACAATATTTTGCCTCACATTACACATCTGCAACTAATCTTGATTCCTCACATGATCAGAGCCTGTCTTACCCCCAACCCCCGTAAGTAACGCATCTCCCCAGAACACAAACGACTTGTGTCTTTTCTGCAAAACTCGTGGCAGTACCATACAGCAGAGTAAGAACAATTACACTTTCATATACAGTCATTTGGGACTTTCTTCAGAACCCATCATTCCTGTGAAATCCTCCTAAAGCAGCTATGGACTTTTAATATAGAGTTAACTCACCTACTAATTTCACCATCTAATTTGTTCTCTCTGGCAAACATGCTTCAGAAATATTCAAACTCATTTACCTGATCAATAACGGTGCCATTTAGACTTATATTACATTCAGTGCTAACAGTTCCTCGCTCAAAAACAATAGCTTTGGTTTTTCCCTTATTTATACTCAGTTTGAAATTCATACAAACTTTGTACATCTGGGCCAGCATGCTCTGCAACTCACTTTTGCTTTCAGCCAACAAGACTGTCATCAACATAGAGCAATCTGCGCACATGCGTATTACCAAGACAAACCAGTTTTATCCATTTTGGCATGCATGCATCCATAAATATATTAAACAGCCATGGTGATATTACACTACCCTGTCTCACCCCTGCACCAATAGAAAACCATTTTGATACACTATTTACTCATACACATGCACTACTTCCAGCATACATGGTTTTCACACTATTTAGTAGATTCCCAGTGATACTATATTTATTCAGTACTTTCCACAGAAGAGTTCTATTTACTTGATCAGCAAAAACTTTCTTGCCAACAGACAGAGACAGATATTTTTCAATCATCAAACGTAATGCGAAAATTTGGTTAGTGCAGCCCTTACCAGGCATAAATCACTCTGCACATCCCACACGCTTTCTGATATAAGACCCCGTACCTTATTAATAACAGTCCTTCCAAATACTTTCCCTGGCTCACTCAGCAAACTGATACCACGAAAGTTCTTGCATTCAGTCTGATCACCCTTTCCTTTATACAAAGGAATCATGATAGCATCCCTCCAATCCTGAGGGACCCTTCCTAACTCCCAGGACAACTGTCAAATTTCAGTTAACCAGTCAGAGTTGCCACCATATTTTAGCATTTCAGCAATTATGCCATCCATTCCTGGAGCCTTACCATTCTGAAGAGATTTTAGAGCTTTATACACCTCTTCTCTTGAGATCCCTCCTGTACTTCCATATCTCACTGTGACATCATCTGCTTCTGCCTCAGAAGCTAATGACTAACAGAAGTGTTCACCCCATCTTTCACGTAACTCATTTGACTCCCATATCATTTCTCCAATCCTATTCTTCACACAACTTATAATTTTGTTTCCTCTATTTTTCCTGTCTTATATACTTCCAGAAAGATTTTCTATCTTCCCAAAAAGCAAATTCATGCCTTTCCACCTCTTCCTTCCTATCTTTTGCCTTACTCTGGCGAACCAGTTTGGCTGCTTCACGCTTCTTACAGTGATATTCATCCTCAGAAACTACCTTGCAACATCCCCAAATATGCTTCCTCCTTTCCCTTAACTGCTTCTATAATCTCACTGTTCCACCAAGCACCACCTCTGTTACCTACCATTACAGTACCACAGACCTCTTCAGCAGCAGTGACAATGCAGTTCTTAAAATATGCCCATTTTTTTCTACATCTCTCTCACAAGACCAACTTATTCAGTCGTTTTCTGAGTAACTCAGAGTTACGCTGATGTTTTTCATGGAGCCTTTCAACCTTAATTCTTTTCATCACAGGCCTCTTCCCATTCCTCTTTCTCCAGCCCACATTCAGTACTAACAAGTAATGATCAGAGCCAACATCTGCACTTTGCATCACACTCATGCGAACAACTAAGTGTTTCAGATGTTGATCGGCGGCCCAGGTGATGCAGTGGTCTAAGCGCTGACTATGACCATTTGTCGTGAAGGGTTTGGGTTCAAATCCCGGTGAGTCATGGATGTTGTGTTTTGTCTTGTTGCACTGGCTCTCTCCCTTCCCTTCCACCAGTGACCCTAAATTAGGGACAAGCGACTGCTTATTTCCCATTGAGTTGCTCAGGGTGGTCGTTAAACCCCCAATAAAAAAAAAACTATTGTAAACAACAAAATTTTATTACAATCTTGTCCCAGAGTACGATTTTTTGTCTCAGATTACGATTCACTCTTTTGTCCCAGCGTACAATCCATTTTCAATGCAGAGCTCAGCTAACCTTTCATTATTATCATTCACACCAGGATCATTAAACTTACCCAGAACATTATCAGAAATCCCATTCTGAACACCTACTCTAGCATTAATATACCCTGCTATTATAACTTTCTCTTTAGCACCAAACTGGCTCAAAACAGCCTTTAGCTCATACCAAAAATCTTCCTTCTCATCAGAAGGTTCCGAGTCACAAGGAACATACACTACAAAAATTACTGTTCTCCGAAGTTTCACTTTCAGATGTATCCAAAGAATTATCTCACTAATGCAGCTGTAATGGATCAAGTTCTCCATCTTTTCACTTAAAATCACACCTACAGCAGTCTTCCTTCCCTTTGAGTTCTTTTGGATTTTTACAGATGTTTCTGGCCTCTTGATTTTAGTCGAGGCCTGTTCTCAATGTATAGAAGGATTAACAAAAGTTTTGTTTAGTAGTGCATGTAAAAATCCAAAAGAAAAACTCGGATGGAAGGAAGATTAAACAAAATCTTTCTTTTTAGTTTCACTTACACACATACTAATTTGTAGCACCAAATTCCTATACTACAGTGCTGGCCACCCAAAATGCAACACCAAGAAGGAACCATCCGATTGGCCTGAAATTTGCAGCATGCGTCGCCCGCGAGAGGACATGCAAACGATTAGCATTGCAGGGCATATGCAAATCATGTGTGCCCGGCATGCCATCGAGAAGCACTATAAGAAGGGTGCACAAAAGGCGGGGTGTAAGTAGTGGAAGTGTGTTGTGCTGCCAGATCTGTGCGTGGGAAGCTTCCTGATGCCTCGTCGTAGAATACAGCAGTCATTCCAGCACGTTTCGCAGTTCGACAGAGAACGAATAGTGACTTATCGCGACAGCGGTTTATCGTACTAAGACATTGGCGCCCGTGTGAGACGAGTATGGATTCGGTGGGTACAGGAAGGACGGACATGAGCGATTGCAGCAGCAGCTGCACACCACCGAACGAGAGGACCGGCCTGTTGTGTGGCGGGCATTGACGGCTCGCACCGCCACATTATGAACGTTAGCGCAGGAATTGGGGAGTGTTGCGCAACAACCTGTGTCAGCGCGTACCGTTCAACGTCGTCTGCAGGAGCGGGGACTTGTCTCACAGCGCCCATTGCTCCGATTACCATTGACGTTACACTACCGGCGAGTGCAGCGGCAGTGGGCCCTTGAACGCCGCACCTGGACTACTGAATGGCACGACATTGTCTTCTCCGACAAATCCCGCTTCTGCCTGCAACACCACGATGGTCGGATCCGCGTGTGGCAGCACCACTGCGAGGGACTGTATGACGCCAGCATTATGCATCGCCATACCAGTCCGTCGCCTGGCATTATGGTTTGGGGCGCAATTGGATATGACACCCGCACCCCTCTGGTACGCATCGCTGGTACACTCAACAGCCACCGCTACATCTCCAACGTTTTGGAGCCTGTAGTCCTCCATTACCTGCAGGACCTGCCAGCGGCCATGTTTCAACCAGTGCATGCTCGCACGTGGCACGCATCGTGCAACAATTCTTCATGGCCCACCAGGTGTCACTGCTGCCGTGGCCCGCATGTTCTCCCAATATGTTGCACATCGAACACGTCTGGTCGCTGATCGGCCAGCACCACCCGCTGCTAGGCCTGATGAACTGTGGCAATGTGTGGAAGCAGCCTGGACCGACATACCACAAGCCCACATCCAAAGTATCTTTTGTTTGATGCCGCGGCGTGTAGCGGCCGTTATTGCCAGCTATGGGGGCCACACGAACTACTGATATCTGCGTGTTCCGCAAGTCGCACGGGCCTGTAAGCTCAATCGTTTCATCTTTGTATCTGTTATGTGTCCAGTAAATCTGGCTTTGCTATCTCGTGTCCTTCTTGGTGTTGCATTTTTGGTGGCCAGCGGTGTAGTTTCAACTACCATTTCATAGTCTTCTTCAGTGGGCAAAAATGATGTATTTCTCATCATTCACGTTGTTCCTTGGCCATCTATCTCAAATCCACTGGCAGAGTCAAAAGTTCCACATCGGCAGAACCTCCGCGCAATCGTATTTTGGTTTGACTGGCATTTCACGTCATGCGTGTTTCTAATTGGAGCATCCCAATTTGTTCCCGATTCTAATTCCTCCAGTGTCGCCATCTTCTGTATGTCGATAGACTTACAATTTATCTTGTTTCTGTACTTTTTTATTTTTATTGTTTTTTTTTTTTTTTTTTTTCTTTTTCTATAAGGTATCTATCTCCAAGCATATGGAACATCCATTGGGTCGTTATAATTACAATGTGTCTCTAGTTTTTTCTATCATCACTGCTTCCGATGTTAAAATTTGAGCCTTTGTTTTATGTGATGTTATTCATTTTGCTTCCGGCCAATCTGGGACTGCCTCATTTTCAATGCAATGTTGAATTAAAGATGTCTTGTTCTCTGTTTTGTTCCAGTTAGATATATGCTCTCCCAATCTGGTCCTAAATCTTCTTTTAGTACTTCCTATGTATATTTTATTCTTTTCTTCATTTCCCTTCATTTCCGTAGTTTTTTGTTGTTGTTGTTGGTATACAGTATACTCCTGCTTTATCGAGTATTGATCTTTTTTTGTTTCCTGTTGTCAATATGGTTTCGTTATCGATAACTGTCTCGCCAGTATCATTTTCTCTTTCGCGCATTCCTTCTTTAAAATATTCGTTAGTGGAGGAATGTAAGGAAATTTATTTGCAAATTTCATTTCTGTCTTAGGTTTAATGTTATTAACAGATTTTTTCATATTTTCAAGTATTTCTTCAATTATCTTTTTTCTGTATCCAAACTTCTTAGCTGTTTCGGTTATCCAGTTAATTTCTATAATTTCTTTAGTTTTATTACTTGAGTGGGTTAAAGCTCTTCTAACATAGAATTGTAATGCTGATCTTTTATATTTCCATGGATGGCTTGAATCAATCGGAATAATTGCTGGAATAAACGTTGGTTTTCTATAGACTTCATATTCAATCATATTGTTGTTTCTAAATATAGAAATGTCTAAAAAATGTAGTTGTCTGTTAATTTCTTTTTCCATAGTAACCTGTATTGATGGATAAAAGCTATTGTATTTTTGTATGAATGCATCAAGGTCTTTTTCAGATTGCTGCCAGAAGATAAGGATATCATCCACGTGTCTCAAATATATTAACAGCTTATTTTCATTGAGTGGTTTAATAAGTTTATTTTCAATGTCTTGTAATACTAATTTTCGCAAGAAGACCGGAAATCGGGGATCCCATTGGTGCACCTTGTTTTTTTCTATAGATTTTGTTATCATATGTGAAGTAGTTATTATCAGCTACAAGTTTAACTGCTTGGATAATACTGATTATTTGTGATTCGGGAATTTCTCGATCTTTTAACTTCTGATGTAATAGTTTAATTGATTCGTAAACTGGAGTATTTGGATACAGAGAGACTACATCCAAACTGATCATAATAAATTCAGTTGTTTTGATTTCTTTGATCTTTTTAATAACTTCAACAGAATTGTTAATCATATATTCATGTTGACTATAGTATTGTTTTAAGTGTTTAAATAGTTCTTTTTCTAGGAGGATAGTTGAAGCAACAGTTTTATTCACCATTAGTCTTTAGGGTGTTTCTTCATGTGTTTTGGTTTTGCTAAATATGCTTGGAATAGATGCTCCTACATGTGGAATGGCTGTATTTTTTATATTAGATGGTAAAATGGCCATGATTTTTATGTTAGCCATCTTTCTTTATAATTCTGTCCGTTGGATCATAATTAGTCCCTTCGACATTTAACTCGGCAATAGCTTTCTTCTTTTTCAAATTATACTCTTCTTTGTCCAATATAACAACCTGTTTGGCTTTATCTGCACTTACACATTTAATTGTTGGGTTGTTCCTAAGTTTCATCAATTCTTGTCTTTCTTATTTTATAGCTGGTAGTTGCTCTTCTTTTTCTTTGCTATTGATTGTTCTCATCATCTTGAATCTTATTGGATTTTGTCTTTTTTTCGGTAGTTTTTTAATGACTTCTTCCATGTATGGAATTATAATCTCAGTTTTGGGAATTTTTTGCTGATATGCATATCTCATGCCTCTATTAAGTGCTTTAACCTGCAAAGATGTCAATTCAGTTTTAGATTTATTAATGAACATTGGTTTGTCTTCTAGTGGTGTCATTTCTTTCTTTTTTGCTGTTATTTTGGTCATTTATTAATTTTTTATTTTATGAAAATGTCTATCTACAAGTTGTTATCTATCTATAATAGCAAATATTTTGGTTAGTGCCACTTTTGTTCCTTCTTTATCAACTTCTTGCATACATTGGTTATATAATCTGTAGTGTTTTTCTTACTTAATTTATCAATGTCTTTTCTTTTTTCTCTAATAGAGGTTCTTAATCTTTTAACTTCACAAGTTCTTAAAATGGCTCTGTCTCTATAATAATAGCAAAAAAGGAAAAATGACACCACTAGAAGACAAACCAATGTTCATTAATAAATCTAAAACTGAATTGACATCTTTGCAGGTTAAAGCACTTAGAGGCATGAGATATGCATATCAGCAAAAAATTTCCAAAACTGATATTATAATTCCATACATGGAAGAAGTCATTAAAAAACTACCGAAAAAAAAAAGACAAAATCCAATAAGATTCAAGATGATGAGAACAATCAATAGCAAAAAAGAAGAGCAACTACCAGCTATAAAATACGAAAGACAAGAATTGATGAAACTTAGGAACAACCCAACAATTAAATGCATAAGTGTAGATAAAGCCAAACAGATTGTTATACTGGACAAAGAAAAGTATAATTTGAAAATGAAGAAAGCTATTGCCGAGTTAAATGTTGAAGAGACTAATTATGATCCAACGGACAGAATTATAAGAAAGGTGGCTAATATTAAAAAATCGTGGCCATTTACCATCTAATATAAAAAATAGAGCCATTCCACCTGTAGGAGCATCTATTCCAAGCATATTTAGCAAAATCAAAACACATAAAGAAGAAAAACCCTTAAACCAATAGTGAATAAAACTGTTGCTCCAACTATCCTCCTAGAAAAAGAACTATTTAGACACTTAAAACAATGCTATAGTCAACATGAATATACAATTAACAATTCTGTTGAAGTTATTAAAAAGATCAAAGAAATCAAAACAACTGAATTTGTTATGATCAGTTTGGATGTAGTCTCTCTGTATCCAAATACTCCAGTTTACGAATCAATTAAACTATTACATCAGAAGTTAAAAGATCGAGAAATTCCCGAATCGCAAAGAATCGGTATTATCCAAGCAGTTAAACTTGTAGCTGATAATAACTACTTCCCATGTGATAACAAAATCTATAGACAAAAACAAGGTGCACCAATAGGAGTTCCGGTCTTCTTGCGGAAATAGTATTACAAAACATTGAAAATAAACTTATTAAACCACTCAATGAAAATAAGCTGTTAATATATTTGAGATACGTGGATGATATCCTTATCTTCTAGCAGCAATCTGAAAAAGACCTTGATGCATTCATACAAAAATACAATAGCTTTTATCCATCAATACAGGTTACTATGGAAAAAGAAATTAACAGACAACTACATTTTTTAGACATTTCTATATTTAGAAACAACAATATGATTGAATATGAAGTCTATAGAAAACCAACGTTTATTCCAGCAATTATTCCGATTGATTCAAGCCATCCATGGAAATATAAAAGATCAGCATTACAATTCTATGTTAGAAGAGCTTTAACCCACTCAAGTAATAAAACTAAAGAAATTATAGAAATTAACTGGATAACCGAAACAGCTAAGAAGTTTGGATACAGAAAAAAGATAATTGAAGAAGTACTTGAAAATACGAAAAAATCTGTTAATAACAACAACATTAAGCCTACGACAAATGAAATTTGCAAGTAAATTTCCTTACGTTCCTCCACTAACGAATATTTTAAAGAAGGAATGCGCGAAAGAAAAAATGATACTGGCGGAGACAGTTATCGATAACGAAACCATATTGACAACATGAAGCGAAAAAAGATCAATACTCGATAAAGCAGGAGTATACTGTATACCAACAAAACAAAAAAAAAACTGCGGAAACAAAGGGAATTGAAGAAAATAATAAAATATACTAGGAAGTACTAAAAGAAGATTTAGGACCAGATTGGGAGAGCATATATCTAACTGGAACAAAATAGAGAACAAGACATCTTTAATTCAACATTGCATTGAAAATGAGGTAGTCCCAGATTGGCAGGAAGCAAAATGAATAACATCATATAAAACAAAGGCTCAAATTTTAACATCGGAAGCAGTGATGATAGAAAAAACTAGAGACACATTGTAATTATAACAACCCAATGGATCTTCCATATGCTTGGAGATACCTTATAGAAAAAGAAAAAAAAAACAATAAAAATAAAAAGTACAGAAACAAGATATATTGTAAGTCTATCGACATACAGAAGATGGCGACACTGGAGGAATTAGGATCTGGAACAAATTGAGACGCTCCAATTAGAAACGCGCACGACGTGAGATGCGTAGTCAAACCAAAATACGAGTGCGCAGAGGTTCTCCCGACATGGAACTTTTGACTCTGCCAGTCGATTTGAGATAGATGGCCAAGGAACAACATGAATGATGAGAAATAAATCATTTTTGCCCACTGAAGAAGACTGCGAAATGGTAGTTGAAACTAGTATAAGAATTTGGTGCTACAGGAAACGAGGATCGAACTTTTGTCAATACAGGATATTTCTTATCAGATCAACTCCCCTTCAACATAAGGTTTGGAATATTTAGTTGTTTTAATGTTCTTAAATGACGACTCAAAAAGAGCGATACTCATTTACTGCTTTTACCTTACCATTTGAAAACAAAATATAGAATAATAACAAGGTAAAACATCAAGCATGAACTCAACTCTTCAATATGAAGATTTAACTGAATAACAAGCCTGAACTTCAACCCTTCAATACGAAGATTTGACTGAATCAATGTTCGTGTGAAAAAAAAAAGATGTCTACCATTTGAAACATAATGAACAGGATTTCGTCACAATAGTACTGCAAAAGACCCTGCAATAATCCCGAAATGCTCCATGACCAAATGTGAGTAACATTCTTTAACTCTTATTATCTATTTATTTCTATATTAAGGCAATATATAATTATAACCCTTCGTCAAACAAAGACGTTTCCCGAAAGCATTTCAACAACAACGTGAGAAACAGTAAATAATGCAACAACTGAATAGTTGACATTTATGTATAATATGAATTATTACCACTTAAAAAATTCAACAGAATGAGATGTTTGAAGAATTGATAGAATTATATCAGTCTTGTTTCTTCATTAGTTTATCTTTAACCCAACTTCTTTACTCTTGTCAGAAAGTTACTGGTTCATACTGGGATTACTTGCAAAAATTACTTGTGTTGTCAACAAAGCAAAGGTAGATTAAATAAATTCCATTAATCTTTATCCCTTGTTTTTGTAGTTCAATGATTTAAAGACATTCTGTAATGTGGCATTGAGGATCTGGGGAATATGGATTCAACTTGAATCACTCTTTCTAATTTTTATATAATATATGTTGTATCCTTGAACAGAGTTAAACCTTTACACTTGAATTTTTATAGAGGTTATTAATAACACAGTAAAACCTCATTAATCCAGACTAATTGGAGGGGTAGACCAGATTAACTGAAATACTAAAAAATGGAATAAGTTACATTAAACACCTGTTCATTGACAAAAAAGGCACTGTTATTTTACATTTAAAGCATACATACATAATATAAAATGTAGATTAAAATATTGTACACATACATACAGGTGAGTTACGATGTTGAGTATTTGTCCATCGGACCTAGTTCTACTTCACTTGAAGCATTTGCTGCCCAAACTGCCTTTAAAAATGTGATCTTCTGTTGTGATACTTCGAGTTTATTTCTTTCACTAATATTTTGCAGAGGTGTCGTACGTGATCATAGTATGCTGATATTTCTTAATTTTTGCTTTCCTCAACAAACTTAATTACACATTCCAAGTGTTCTGTAATGTCACCCAGCTTAATTTTTGGCAAATTGCTGTCTTCTACTTTATCGTCAGAACTTGCCATCACGCTGTCCACGATTTCTTCTGTCAAAATTTTATAACTGAATCGTCATCAACATCTTCTAATGTAACTTCTTGTTCACATTCTCAACGTAGAACTATGTGAAAATCTTGCACCACACATTCCATTGTGTCTGGTTAGACATCTTCATTCAATAAAATTTTCTTCCAGGAATTTGCTAATGTTAAAAGTTTATATCTTTTATGGCAGCTGCAAACTGAAGATCATGGACCTCGCATTGTACAGTTTTAAGTTCTAGAGAGTTCGATGACCTCTTTTGTCTTCTTTGCTAGCTGTTGGCTCTTTGACCTTCAGGACTTCATTTAGAAACCTTTTTTTTTTTTTTTTTTGTACAGTCTTGGCTGTGATATAATACCTTGGTCCATAGGTTGTATAAGGGAAGTGGTATTTGGTGGCAGAAACATGCACTTGATCCTCTCATCATTGCTAGAAAGTTTCTCGGCATCTGGGTGAGCTGGAACATTATCAAGTAAAGATTCATCTATGGGTACTTTTAAATGTTCCACTTGGTATCTTCTGATTTCTGGCACTGCTTTGTTGTGAAACCAATCGACCACAATTTCTCTAGTAAACCAAGCACTTTTTTTTATTGTAATAATGCACAGAAGAATTATGCATTATTTCTTTGATTGCTCATGGCTGCTTAATTTTCCCTACAATAATGGGTTTTAATGTTTGGCTCTCTTTGGCATTTCCACACAATAAAGTGCACACACATTCTTTACAAATCTTTCCTTCCAGGAGTGTTTTTCTCATTCTTAGGTGCTTGAATATTCTCAAGTAAAACTCACCAATACAGGCCTGTTTCATCAGCATGAACAGCTGGTATTTAGCCATATTCCTTCAGTCTTAATAAATTCATTAAATTTTTTTTAAATAGTTCAACATTGGCACTGAGACTCTCATCAGAATTTTTTTATTTGACATGCTTATGGCGTCTTCAAAATCTGAAAAGCCAACCTGAACTTGCCGAAAACCCATTTATTCCTAACTGTTTAGCCAGTGTTTCTGCAACAGCTTGAACTTAAATTCTTGTAACAGCCAATCCAATTGAATGTAGTTGTGCAAACCACTTGTACAACACATCATCCAGAGTTTGCTCTGCAGGCATATTCACTTTTCTCTTTTTCCACATTAAATTTAAGCACAAATTTTAAACATTCACCCATTTTTCTTCCTTATGTCCTACACTGTCTGTTTTGAGAATCCATGCTCGCACCAACGTTTGCCACGGGTGCACTGTTTTTTCAAATTTTTCTGTTGCAGATAATTTTATGTGTAGAGGAAGACCCTTGTGCTTTTGTCCTGCGGAAGGCTTACTTATACGTGTTAAACGAAGTTTTTACCTAGTTAATAAATTCTCTGACATTATTAATCTTCATTCAGTGGTACTACAGTACAGTATTCATCTTCATTCTCTGATACTATATCTAGACATAGCTGAATAGTAACTGACTGCTGATGGTGAATGTTAGTAGTGACAAATAGAACACACTATGAAGACTGATAAAAAAAAAAAAAAAAAGTATCCAACCTTATTTTTTTTGGCACCAACCAGTTGCAGTCCGGTGACGGGAGTAAGGTAACGTGCGACCTTGAACCTTACTGCTCGTGCATATTTTTTTTTCCCATGCCTATGGTGTGTATGAACCTTGAAATGCTTGAAAAGTAATGGGCCATTTTCAAGGCCTTGAAAGTCCTTGAAAAACTTTTTGGATCCATGAAAAGCCCTTGATTTTTGAGAATCGTATAATCATAATGCCAGTATTCATTCCCACCATTTACTGTCTTTTTTTAGCATGTCTTTTATAAAAAAAGATTGTGCTTATGTTACCGAATTGTTCATCTGTCCATACCATATCTCCTGAACTGTTTCTGATTGAAAAAATATTTTTGCATTGGGAAGCTTGAAACGTACGAATGATGATCCTCTATTTCGGTTATTTTTTTTTATGTACAATTTCACCGCTAGAGGGCGTGAACACAAATGATATCAAATTCAAAATACATTGTATTCCATATAATTTGCTTCTAAACATCCAATCAAATTATTATTTTTTTTTTTTACCTTTAGATTCATTTAAGTCTAAGGCGATATAGTCACTTTTTCAAGTTACGCATAGATTTTCCGATAGAGGGCGTAAAAGTCATCGTGTTTCCTACGATATCTGATTCTAAAACTCCAATTTGAAAAATTATTTCTGCAGTGGATGCTGCTTTTGATGGGAAATCTTTTGCATACAATTTCTAATTTTTGGTGGAAAATGGTTTGGCCATAAGGGTGCATTTTAATTTCTGTTTCTGATGTATTTGCAACAAAATCTGAGCTTCTGAAATCTTGATTGAAAAAATTTGTTCGTGGGCCAATTCCACTCACTTAGATAAACCTTTTCGGAATATTTTCTTCTAAAAATATTGCATATTTTTTCCTACGCAGTAGTCGATGTATATCTTATTTTTGTCACTATCTCTGCTTCTAATGGTCCGATTTGAAAAATTCCTTCTTTATTAGAGTTTCCGGTGCCACATGTTTTTCATATAATTTCAAAATTTTAGAGAAATTCATAGATTTTCCACTAGGGGGCATTGCATTTCCCCAATATCCGTGCTTCAAAAACACGAATTTGAAAAATTCTTTCTGCACCAGATACCGCTCCTGATGAGAAATCTTTTGCCTGTAATTTTTAATTTTTTTGTAAAAAAATGGTTTGGCCACCAGGGGGCATCAGTGTTAATTTCTGCTTCTGATGTATTTGCAGCAAAATCAAAGCTTTTAAAATCTAGATTGAAAAAAAAAAAAAACGTTCGTGGACTAATATTACTCACATCAATAAACGTTTTTGGAATATTTATTTCTTAAAGTAATGCTAGGTTTCTCCGCCAGGGGGCGTTGATGCATATCTTATTTTAGTCATTATCTCTACTTCTAAGAGTCAGATTTAAAAAACATTGTTCTTTGTTGGATAGCATTTTTGGTGAGAAATGTTTTTCATATAATTTCAAAATTTTCCAGCAATTCATAGACTTTCCGCTAGGCGGCATTAAGGTAAAATGTATTTTCCCCGATATTTCTGCTTCTAAAACTCCGAATTGAAAATTTTTTTATCGCATACAACTCCTGATGGGAAATGTTTTTTCCAATAATTTCTAATATTTGGTAAAAGAATGGTTTGGCCACTAGGGGCATAAGTGTTAATTTCTGCTTCTGATGTATGTGGAGCAAAAGCTGAGCTTCTTTTGTGGGCAGATACCTCTCACATCGAAAAACCTTCTCAGAATACTTTCTTCTTAAAATAATCCATGGTTTTCTCGCCAGTGGGCATAGATTAATATCTTATATTTGTTGATATCACTGCTTTTCTTAAGAGTCTTATTCGAAAAATACTCTCTTTGTTGGAGAACGCTTCCGCTGCAAAATGTTTCTCATATAATTTAAAAAGTTTCTTAGCGCAGAGGGCATAAATCCAAATTCCCGTTTACAGCCATATCTGCAGGATTCAAAACCTGATTAAAAATCTTTTCTCAGTCAGATGCTACTGTTTCCCATACTGGGTCCATTGGCTTTGAATAGCTCTGATAAATTTAATTCATTCCAGAATGGATTCGAAAGACATGCTTGTTACAACCAAAAATTTAATGTCTTCCTTTTTTTATTTTTTGCCATTTAGTTTTTTTTTTTTTTTCAGTTAGTAATGATTTCATAGTTTTTAGTTAGAAGTGTGAATTCTATAATATTATAAGGTTTTGTTAAATCGTTTCTTGGTTTATTTTACTTGTGGCTGTTTAACCCTTTTAGTGCGACGTGGCCGAACGATCGGCCTTCGATTTTGGTCCGAGTATTTTCCGAATCAGACGACAGATATCAGTGTCGATGATCATATCATTTTGAAATGGAATCTCCATGAATCTTATCGTTAAACAGCGATATTATCGGAAAAATCGTAATATGCTGTAAGATTTGCATCGTGAAATAGTTTGCGCTTGCTATCGGGCTTCCCACGCGCTTTCTCTTTGTGACGGGAGAAAAGCTACCTTAGCCAAAACTTTTCCTACTGCAGTTGAGGCAGGGCTGTTCACTTGGCATTTGGTGAATTATAAAACGCCGTACTGTCGGAAATCACTTTTTCGAGCCCCGTTCGAAGTGCAATAACGCGCAACTCGTCGAAACACGTGGTCCCGCGATTACAGGTGTTTATATATATATATATATATATATTTGTGTATGTGCATGCGTGCGAGAGAACAAAATGGTGTGTTTTATTGCTAGAAGCTCTTCACATTATTCATTTCTTTTTTCCCAAACAAACGGACACAATCGCAAAACTCCGTGAATTACGAATCCCCCTCTTTTTCCAAACTAGTGTTAGCAGAGGATGACTTTATTGACAGTTTGTTCCTCAGACTAACACACTTTTTCCTACTGTGTGAATTTTTTTTTTTTTTTGTAAGGTTATTTAAAATGGCTTGTTGTAGTGAGAGTTTGCCAAGTGATAGTGATGGCTTTGAATCATCCGAGAGTAATATTGGCCAAGCAACATCAAGCCAGAAAACTAGCCATTGTGCCACGCACACAATATCTTCTTCCGAAAGTGAAGATCTTGTTAGTGAATCTTCAGATCATGAAAGTGAATGGGAAGATGTAATGGAGGGAAGTGATGAACAGTCTTAGCATCCTTTTGATTATTATGAAATGCAGGGGCCCAAACATGCTCCTGAAACTGATGCGGCACCGACTGCATATTTTTACTTGTTTTTTTACCAATTTCATCCTTGGAATTATAGTTTCTGAAATAAATAAGTATGCAAAGAGGTTTCTCCAGGAGCATCCAAATCTTTCTCCCAAATCTCGAGCTAGGAAATGGAAAAATGTTACAAGTGCTGAAATAAAAGGTTTCCTTGCGTGCCTTCTAAATATGGGAGTAAAACGACAACCAATTATTTCTTCCTATTGGTACACAAGTTTCTCACAGAATCCGCCATGGTTTCGACGAATGTTTTCAAGAGATTGTTTTCAAATGATTTTGAAATTGTTTCATCTCGTGGATAATAGCAACTGAGCAGCTCTGGTGAACCTGGCTATGATCCTTGCACAAAAATTCAGCCACTACTTGACCATGCAAACAGGCTTTTTAGGCTTCATTACACTACCACATCAGCAGCTAAGTGTGGATAAAAGCCTACTAGGAACAAAAAACCATACAGAACTTATGCACTACTTACCCAACAAACATCACCACCGTTGGGGTATCAAATTTTGGATGCTGTGATTCAGTATCCAGCTAGTTTCTGTCTTTTTTTATATACCGAGGAGCTAAAGACACCACTTTGAAAGCAGAGATTCAAGAACATGGACTGGCATACTCTGTTGTAATGAGATTGAAAATGGGAAACTTTCTGTCTAAAGGGTACCATGTTTTTATGGATAACTTTTTCACAAGTGTTCCTCTGGCTAAAACACTATATAGTGCAGGAAAATTTGTAACAGGAAGCATCTGGAAAAACAGAAAATTCCCACCAGCACCCTTTCATAGTATATTTGCTATTGGTGAAGTATTTCCATATGGGCCCTATTCTTGCTGCTGCCTTCAAGGGGAAAAAATCACAGAGGTTTCCTGTTCTGCTTTTGTCGACACATTGTACTGCTGGAAACATGCACACGTGTACGTCAAGGAATGAGTAAAAGTATAACTAAGCCATCAATTGTTCAACAGATTACAACTCTTTCATGGGTGGGATTGACACCTCTGATATGATGGTGTATTCATATCTAAATGAGAGGCGTACAGTGAAATACTGAGAAAAGGTGTGCTTCAATGTTTTTTCCCCGTATGGTCCTGAATAGTTATATTTTGTACAAAGAAAACATTCCATCTAGCCAGAAACTCATGTCTAGATTAGATTTTATTATTCAGATTATAGAATCTCTGTCAGATGAGTGGCTCCAGGAAAAAGATAACGAAGCAGGAACTTCGGGCAGTACAGAAACAACAGAACAAGAAAGTGGGTAATATCTCCGAAAACTTCCTGGAAAAAAGGAAAAAGACTTGTGTATGCAGCAAACGGTCTAAATATGACAAAGGAAAGAGGAAGAGGTCCCGCACAATATGTGCAAAGTGTGAAAAGGGCCTTCATGGGGAATGTTTCCTATTGCATAAGTATGTTTCAGTGTTGTCCTGTGCTGTGCTTCCATAATACTAGCAGAACCATGAAACTCTGCCTTAAAATAACCTCAAACTGTGAGGGTATATTCAAAATTAATCAGAAAAAAATTGTTGCCCAAAATATCAAAATTTATGGAAAGTGCCGCATTTTTTCTTGAAGCTTGCAATTTCTAAGAAAATGGCTTAGCATTTTTTTGCATATACACACACATTACGTGTAGCACTAAAAGGGTTACATTGGGACATGTCATTACATGCCAAATATGCATTCAAGATAATGTCACATTCCCAATGCTTTTGCAAAAACGGTTTTAGCCAAAGCTTTCAAAGCAACAGTTTTCCAAAGGTCTATGTAGATGGGCTATCAGTGCAATGTTATTAATAGTGTGTTTCTAATCCTTTAGGTCACTGCAGTAATGGTAAAGCTGATATTATATTATTCAGACTATTCATAATTATTGTCGTGGTTTCGGTGACATATAATCGTAAAATGGGAAGAAACAAACTAAAAATGCAAACAGAATATGATAGGTGACGACTAAGAGTTTTATTACCTGTAGAATCGAGACATCAGGTTGCTAAACCACTTCGACATGCACACCTTTCATGGCACGTAAGATGTCCAAGTGATAATCAATTTCCTGCCAAGTGTTCACCAGCATTTGCAGCATTACTGTTGCTATTGCAGCACCAATTCTGGTCTTCAGGTCATCGAGGGAGGTCGCAGGGGTATGGTAAATTATGTTTTTCCCATATCACTACAGGAAGAAATCCAGTGGCATAATGTCGGGTGAGCGCGAAAGCCATGGAATGGATCCACCACGCCCAACCCAGCACCCAGGAAAATGCAGGTCAAGAAATTCTCGGGCAATAACAGCCCAATGTGGTGGTGTACCATGGTGCTGGAACATAACATTGGGCTGCCGATCTTCCAACAAATGCAGCTGTAGCGTGTCCAGATAGGTCACCACTGTCACTGTTTTCTCCACAAAGAAAAAGGGCCCCAACACTTCCAAACATGACAAAGCACACCCAGACGTTCACCTTTTGACTATCTCATGTGACTTCTTGAATAGTGTGAGAGTTTTCATAGCCCCATTTTCTGCAGTTATACCGATGTACCCTCCCTGAAGTGAAAAACATTGCTACATGAGGACATCCATGTCCTCAGATAATGTTCGTCAGCTTCGACTTTGGACAAAATGTCTTGGGCAAATTGGAAGCGGCAGGGTTTATCGTCCCACTGCAGTTCGTACGCACGGACTTGTAGGCTGTTATGCAGAACCCTCCAAACAGTCATTTATGGCATATCTAACTGTGATGCAGCTCATCTCGTTGACTTCCGAGGGCTTCGAGAAAAGGCTTCCTGAATGGGATCAACATCGTCCTGCAAAGTGCTCTGTCTTCCCACTCCGTTTTGATGCTGCACACTACCGATCTTTTGAAACTGCTTTAACCAATGTCGGATAACATTATCGGAAGGTGAAGCTCTGCCATACTGCGTTCTGTAATGGCGTTGCATTGTGATAACTGACTTTGTTTCGAAGAACCAGAGTACGCACATAGCTTTTTCTTGAACAATCGCCATTTTGAAGTATCATGTCAATTCAGCAAGTACCCATGTTACCACATAAAAGTTTCTGCAGTGAACTTGTTTATGCTGTAGGCAGTTTTATTTGGTCAATTATGGTTTGACCATACCAGGCCGTAGAAACCCCGACAATAATTATGAATCACGCTGTATATTGTTATGCTATACAAAAAAACATCTTTGAACAGACTTATACCCATACTAATACCTCCTTTCCTCCACACCTTAGTGCCTTTTTTTTAAATGTCTAATCACACAACACAGTTACTTGTGTGTTATAAAAGTTAATTTCCCTTTTTTGCAATTTCCTTTTGCTTGTCCACTTGTCCTATGGCATATTAATGAACAATACAAGAAGTTTGTCTTTATTCAATAGTTATTAATGAGAACTATTTTTGGCAAAATGCACTAGTAAAAAAAGTAGTTCAGACTGAACTTCCCAAAGCCAGTAACTCAATGGGAAATTTGAACACTGTTTTAAGCCAAATAAATGTTGCTGATAATGCCCTTTAAAAAGAAAAATTTTCATTTGAAAAGTCCTTGAATTTTTTATTTTTTTTTCTCTCTCTCTCATAAAGGGTACTCACCTTGATGTCGTGCTGCTGTGGTGAACACAAATACCCTGTGTTCGTCAAATTTGTGTTTCAAGCCAAAGTGACTGCACATGTTGAGCAAGGAATTTGCATTACATTCTGCCAAACTCAGTGATATGCAATTGAAAAGATAAATAGGGCTTTTAGTAATGAAGCCATGGGTGGTACACTGATTAAAAAATGGTATCATCGTATCAAAGTGTACATTGCATCTTTTTTTTTTTCCTTTTTTTTTTTTTTTTTTTTTGCTGGCTTTTCGATCAGCCTTCGTAGAGTGTCCTTGACTGAGGATAATGGGAGTGGCCCAATGCAGTGGTGAGTCATCACAGAGCCATGTGCTTTCTTTCTGAAACTGAACTCCCTACTCTCTCCTGTGACCTTATCTCTTTTATGCTCAAGTTTAATTAAATCCAAAATTTAAATATTTTTTTTTATTAGGGATTGTCTGGATTAATGAGAGTTCACTGTAATAATCAGTACTGCAAGATTTCAAAGACATAACTGCTGGGTTTGTTTTGGAATCAAGAGCTAATAATTTTATTGATTGATCAAAATCAATAAAAGCCATGCATAGGGGGAGTTCATATTCAATTAGCAGTGTTTTAGTTTTCTTATTACATGGATATGATCTGTAGTGCTTTAAAGGCATTCCTGAGTCCAGTTTGTTCTCTTAGTTATGCTGTGTCCATTGTTTCCTTCAATGAATGGTGTAAACAACTGAGAAGAAACTGATGGATTGTAGTTCCTGAGAACAAGTTTTTTTTTTTTTTTTTTTTTTTTTTTTGTAGCAGGATAACTGTAGGATTGTTTCACTCACCAATAATCTTCCCTTCATTAAGGCATCTAGTGAAAACTTATGCAAGCATAGTTTTTATTTCTTTACTGGCTTCTTGTACTATGTTCTTGGTAATTCCATCTTCTCTGGGAGAGAACTGAAGGAACTTTAAAGTGTGACTATTTCTTTGTCTGTAGTAGATGCATCATCTCTTTCAAAACTTTGCTTGCATTTTTTTTTTTTTTTTTTTTTTGGTTGTTCGAGTACCATATTCTTCCCTGAGTGTAATTGCCTTTTTTCTTCCATCACTGAGATGATCCTTTGTTTTCTTCAGGATTAAGTCATTCTCAAGTGCATTTCCACCTTGTTTGCGGTTGAATTTTCATTTTTATGTTTTCAGTGATACTGTTTTGCACTGTATTGGATAGATATATTGGGTGATCCATAAGACTTACCAAACTTTAAAAATCAATAATTCTCTGAAATTTGAGAGTAAGTAGCACACAGCACGATTTGCACTGAATGATGGGATTTTTTTCAAGCATTTATTGGACATTTTAGTTTTATCCATGGTCACCAGATGACTCTTTACCAGAGCTGATATTAAAAAAGCAACAGGTTTAAAAGCAGCTGCAGTTGAAACAATAACATGCCATCATGTTGTCATTGCCAGATAAAGCTCTGTTGGTGAAACTCTTTTATCGTAACTCACAACATGCTAGTGCAGCTTTGCAATGTTTTTGTTCATTCGGAGGTGTTCGAAGTGGGACAGTCCCGATGTCTTTTTCGAAACTTCAGTGGATGATTCAAAGATTTGAGCAGACCGGAACTTTGTTAGTAAGTCACTTGATACCTAGCACATGGGGAGTCAAGTGCTTGTGAAGTTACATGTTGAACTGGCATTTCATATTGGACTCTTTAGAGAGCATTAAGACTGGTCTTTCACAGATATCTGTAACAAAATTCCACGCCTTCTGGAACTGAAAGCTCTTGATTTTCCAAAGCAGAGATTTTACAGCATGAGTTTTTTGGCAAATGGATGAAAACAAGAACTTGTTGCTAAATGTTTTATGGGCAGATGAAGCACACATTACTCTCATTGCAGGGCTGCCAGTGGTGACTAAATAGGCGATTATTGCTACTATTTTTGATGACAGGCGACTATGGCTACTATTTCTTACAAAAAACAGCCGAAAGCAACTATTTTCAGATAAACCTTGAACTATTTTAATTGTAAGGCTACTATTTTTTTTTAAACGTTATTTGTGTTGCATATATCGATGTGCTTGTATAACATCACTTTTAATATTGATACACGTGAATATCAACTTTGATATCGATATGCATATGTCAAATCCATGGTTCATACGCATCCTGGAATTCCATTTTGTCCTGAAAATGCCCTAAAATTCTGTTACATGTCCTGGAATTATATCCATTTCTGCTTTTTTGTCCCTGCATGATGTTTTGTAGTTGAGGATTATTCTACTGACATAACTTATGTCTGACAAATTTCCCTCCCCACTCCCTGCCTGCAAGAAATGTGTGTATGTGGGGGGAAGGGGGCTATCGGTTTTCTTGTGTAGGAGGACTGAAGCTGCATTATTAGAATATTTTGTGTCGTGCTTATATTATTACTTTGCCTGTCCCTCCGGGGAGACCACATCTCTGCAATTATTAGTTTGATTTGTAAAATTCTTTTTGTACTGGGAAGCTTAAAATGTGAGAATGATGATCCATTCGTTCCTTTTTTTTTTTTTTTTTTTTTTTCGATGCACAAACTTCATCGCTAGAGGGCGCAAATGGAGATCGTATCAAATTTGAAATGCATTTCATTTCATAATTTGCTTCTAAATATCCAATTGAAAAAAATATTTTTCCTTTCAATGACATTTATATCGAAGACTAATAAGTTTTATTCCCTTTTACAAATAATGCGTAAATTTTCCACTAGGCGGTGTAAAGGTAAATCGCGATTTTCCCAATATCTCCGCTTCTAAAAGTCTGATTTGAAAATTTCTTCCTGAGTCGGATACAGCTATTGAGGTTAAAATGTTTTGCGTACAAATTCTCATTTCTGGTAAAAAATGGTTTGGCCACCAGGGCGTGTAAATGTTTATTTTGGCTTCTGGTGTATTTACAACAAAATCTGAGCTGGAAACTCGATTGAAAAATTCTTCCGTGAACCGATACCGCTCAACTCGGAAAACTTCTTGAGAATACTTCCTGCTTAAAATAGTGCACAATTTTTCCACCATGGGGCGTACATGTATATCTTATTTTTGGTCCATATCTCTGTTTCTAGGAGTCCGATTTGAAAAATTCTTTCTTTGTTGGAGAACTTTTTCAGTGCGAAATGTTTCTCATAAAATTTCAAATATTTCTTTACGCACAAAGCTCACTTTTCCGTTTACAGCAATATCTACGGACTAAAAGCTCGACTGAAAAATGTTCTCTTTCAATCAGATACCTAACTATGAAAACTTCTTATTTGTATTTTCTTCACAAAATAATGCACAATTTCGCCGCTAGGGGGCGCAAATATTTAATCTATTTTTCTTAATATCTGTACTTCTAAATGTCCAATTTAAAAAAATCCGTTAACCCCAAATACCATTTACCTTATGTAACACTTCAGATTTGTGTTTTAGGAGGTTTGTGGTTCACAATTCTGCCACTAGGTGGTATTTGTGTACTTTTGTTTGCAGGCTATCTCTGCCTGTAAAAACCCTATTGAAAATTTCCTTTTTTTACTGTATGTCATTCGCTATAATAAAGATGGAGAGTGAATAAGGTTTTTGCTACTATAAGAAGATCCTCTTCAAATAATGTACAACTTTCCCCTAGAGGTTGTAAAGGTCAAAATGTTTTTTCTTGCTATCTCTACTTCCGAGAGACGTATTTGAAAAGTTTTTTTTCCTTAGCATAGCTTTTGCTACGAAGAATGCTTTTCTCTTGTTCTCAACTTTTCAATTATGCAAAATTCTTCCGCTGAAACGCATAGTTATTATCATGTTTCCTTCTATATCTCTTCTTTTAACTGATTGATTTGAAAATCCTTTCGTCTCTAATACCTTCTTTCTGCTATGGGAAATGTTTTTTGCGCCATTTGTTAATTTCTGTAACATATTTTTTAGCCACTGGTGGAAGTAAATAGCTGAATTTGTGTGTGTGTGTGGGGGGGGGGGGGTATTTTACCTTTACTGAAATCTTGTAATGAATACTTTATATAAAAATTTGCCTTAAAATGAGATTGCTTTCTAATATCAGAAATGTAAATCTAGTTGTTTCTTAGCATTTTCTGAGCTTCTGTAATTAGTTGTGTAATCATGCCCAGTTAAATTGCCATGATCACTAATGAATGTGATTGCACACAGCCCTTGGACATAAGGTTTTCATGTTGGAAATTTTTGTGCATACTTTGTTTGCTAGCAAGTAAGAATTTAAAACATAGCTACAGCATCGATATTATGTTCAAAATCCCTTCCCTAAATAAAATGTAACACAAATACTTGCTCCCATGATTATGTGTTTAAGAAATAACAATTCCTTTGGTCCTTTGAAAAGGTTCTAGATATTTCAACTTTCCTCACCCTTAAATTTCCAATGTAAGCATTATTTCAAAATAATTAAATATAAATAGTATTTTATGTATTGATTGTGTGGTATATGAAAGCATTTCAAGAGAAATGCCACATACCTATGTATTTTTGAGTTTTATGGGGGTTTTTTTTATTCTGTAATTTCCTTCAATAATTGAACTAAAGCCAAAGTAGAAAAATAAAGTTTTCTCAAAATCAGTGTAGTATACTGTATATAAAAGTTTAATAGATATTAAACCTGGTAACATTCTGTTTTAAGTTTGCCCAAGTGTGTAGGAAGTTGTTAGTTGTAGGTTATAAATTGAACAGATGTATGGTTTCACTATATTTTAAGTAAGAGCATTTGGATCGTACGTCCTGGAAAAAAATCCAAAAGTCATGGAATTTTGTGATTGAAAAAGCGTATGAGCCATGTAAATCGTTATCGATTTGTCTTGTTTAGTTTATTGCTTTCTGCTTTATTGCAAATATGGAGGAAAGTCAGTGGTAAGTATAGACTAGACCCACATGTGATTACAGGAACGACCTACTCAAATCAAGATATTCCGCCGAAAAAGTGTCCCGTTTTTCTGTTTGGAATACGGCACAGCCAGGAGCGAGCACGTATCTTGCCTTCGCCATATTAAATAAAGACTGTTGTTTTCTGTGCTTACTGAAGTTTATTTGCAGTTAAATGTATCAATTTCAAGTCAAAAAGTTTGTACCTAGAATTTCATGAATGATATGTTCATTGGAATAAATTTGTGCGATTGTTTTTACAGCTGTATTTTATTTAGACACGGAAAATGCATGTTTTCGCCAACAAACATTTAAACTCACTTCACATTATCTACAAACTGTTTAATATAAATTAGGAATTGTTCATAACAAAAAAAATTAAGCGGTAATCGGAAAAACACCTGGTGAGACATTTCTGCGTATCTGTTAAAAATAACGAGACGGTACTAATAACGAGACAGTTTTGTCATTTGAGTGGTCGTTCCTCTAATCACATGAGTCTAGATATAGATGTACTTGTATGTATAAGAATTTATTCCAAACAGCAAAATTAAGATTGTTCATTTTTGGAGAGACATATTGTATCAAAAGACATTTGGAGACTGGAAATATCAGTCTTTGGCTAAAGTTGTGAAAGCATGCCTTGCTTTATCACATGGCAACTTCGATGTAGAGAGAGGCTCTTCTGTATCATGAAGAGTTCTTTCAAATGAGAAGGCATCTATGTCTGAGAAGATGTTGAATGAGAGACTAACAATTTGAGATGCATTAAAAATGTATAACAACCAAGTTACAAAGGTGCTAATAACCAAAGAACTGATCAAATTAGCACTTAATGCACATGGGTCATATAGCAACCATTTGGAAGAGGAGTAGAGATTAAAGGAACAGCAACTAAAAGCAGAGAAAGAAAGTGCTGAGAGATTGAAACTAGAATTGCCAAATAAAGGATTTGAAGAGCAGAAAGCAAACTATAGAAAACAAGAAAAAAATTCTCATTCAAGAAAAAAAGAAAAGTACAAGAATAATTAGATTGTGCTTAAAAAAGCCAGAAGAGACTAAAGCAAGCATTAAAAACAAAAAACAAACAAAAAAACATACCTACAATACGAGTTGCACATGGCATTCTAAAAGGAGCAAAGAAACTCCAACAAAAGGAAAGACAACATGAACTTGAAGCATTAAAAATTAATAGGGTAGTTCATAAAAGAAAATCCTCCCTAATTGATGGGTATTTATGCAGAAAACCTCAAAAAGGGGATAAATCTAAGGTTTAATGAGAAAGCTTTTTTTTTTTTGTCAAGCCTACCCTTATATGCACTGATGGCAGTGGTATAAATTCACACTCAATTTTTTGAAATAATTTACTGCATATAACTCCTCCTCCAAATTGCTTCCCTTTTTTAAGAATAATGTAAACTTTAAAGAGGAACCCCCCCCCCCTAAAAAATCATTAAATGATAAAAAATTTGTTTGTACATATTGAGGGGGGGGATCATATAAAAGTTTTTGTTTGATGTCCCATGACAGTAATTTTCAGAAGAGTTATAAAACAATCATTTCAAAAAATTTGAGCTTTGGTTTTATTATTGTCATGAGTGGGTGTAAGTATAATCTTAGTTTTACTGTTGTTATAGCTTGAAAATCGATCATGGTTAACATCTAGAAATTAAATTTAACTGTCTGCTGTTATAAAAGTAACTCAAATTAGAAGAAAGTCAAGATTTTTGTTTTCTTATTTCTGTAGTTATGAGTTGGAATAATTATACAGGATAAGGTAATTTCTTTATATTTGTCTCAAAAGCATCAAGGACACTGTGAAGAACATGGCTACCATTCTTCCGTCCTGAGGACGGATTTCCGTCTTTTTTAAATTTTGGAAACGTGTCGCGATTGTCAGGTTATTTTAAAACTCTGTTCCCCATTTTAGCTTTTCCCTTTGAAAATCGCACAAGATCGTATTTCTGCAATCAGTGCAAATGTGGCGTTGCACCAAATGTTTTGAAGCATTCAAAATGTTTTTTTTAACGTCCCAACGCAACTTTATATCTACCAAGTTTTGTATCTTATCTGTTGGAAAAAGCTTTTTTCCGAATTTGATCACATTTCTGGAAGTTCGGCAGATGTCTGTCCTCCGGCCAAATTTTTTGAGTCCACGGAAATAGCCAGAAGATGTTCCGTGATTTTCAGCGTTTATTTTTCTGATGAAGTTTTTTTTTTTTTTCCTAAGCCTATTCCTTGTTTTTTAATTGTTTCCAATAATATTCTTCATTTCTTATTTTTTCGTAATGGTGGAAAAAAACGACTTCGCACATTTAGAGTTTTTCGTAATGAAATGCATGTTTTGCTTTATCGTACAGTATCTTTTTCAAAGTAAATCAATAGAGTTAGCAGTTTACCCACCCCTCCCCAATTTTAAAAACGAAATTAAATTTCAAACTGTGTGCTTAATCTGTCCCTGATGGAATCGGCGCCATTTCCGTGACACGTAAATTTTTTTACATGGCAGAGTGATGAGCTACGGCAGTACCGATATTTGGAATTAATTTCACTTAAAATGTTTTACCATTCCTTAGTCACCTCTTGTTACATCAAAGAACGGAGCAAGCATTTTGCCATTTCCTTAACAAAAATTTCAAAACCGCCAGTACCTACTCACCATGAAGAGGAAACCACTGCATATCAGAATATAATATACGGCGATGGATATTTGAAGTTCCAATTTTGAACTTTAATTTCTCGTCAAACAAATAGAAAAATCGCCTTTTATTTCTTGAAAAAGTGACTAAGGAATGGGAAAACATTCATTTTCAGCGAAGTTTAAAGCACGGTATTGCCGCATCTTCAGTACAAAGCTGTTAAGTTGGGAGAGGGGGCAATTATATGTATATATACACTTTGCCACGTTGATCAATAATGCCCAACTCTTCAGACTGGGTGTCTCGATTTTCAGTCTTCGCTTGAGCGCATTAGTGGCACCCATGGTGAAGAATGACTGTAACATTATCAAGGCAGGTGTATATCAGTGTAATAATGCTTCATATCAATTATACCTGACCTACACAGACTTGAGCTTGAATCATAACAGTTGTCCATGCCCTAATGAAATGAAGACATTTCAGACAGGTTTTTCATGTTTACCTTTCAAATATGGGAATCAAAATAAAATGTACTCTTTTACAACATAATTCAAAATCATGTTTAAGCACCATTATTATTATTATTATTATTATTATTACTTAGTTTCCATTATCGAAGAGGGAGATTGCACTATACCCATTCCATTCCTGATGATAATAATAAACTGCAAGTTTTCATTTTTTAGTTCTAGGCTTAGTGTTTTTGTTCCATAATAAACACATTCACAGTGTTTGATATTTATTGTCATAGCTGTACAAAAGGCAAGTTTGAAATATTTCCAAATCTTCATCTATTTGAATGAGATTCTTGATATATTACCTCATATCAGATAATTATGATTATTGTGTGTACAGAACAAAACAAGTGATCATCATAACACTGAACGACCACAACTATGACATTTCAAAAAAGAAAATCACAGCAATTTTTTCAACACAGTGTATGAAAAACTTGGAAAATCTTATATATTTTTACCAACCACAAATGCAGAAGAAAGCTCTTTGTACTGGTTTGATACAGATGAGAACATCTGACCTCCAGAACAATGACAAAGAAGGAAGTGTTTTGTAATTCCAATATTTATATCAGGTTAGTTAATGTAAGTAGTTTTTGATATATAATTGAATCATTTGGGGGAGGGGGGAATTTCTGTAACCTTTATAATTGAGTGCCTTGAGTAGCATTATATTGTAACTTTAGATGCCCTTTTTGCAGTGTGTGTGTGGGTGGGTGGGTGGGTGTATATATACACTGAAGTGCCAGAAAAACTGGTACAGGTGAGCTTATGCAAAATACAGAGCAGTGTCACCTATGCGCGTACTCGGTTGTGTTTGCCAGTGCGTATATAAAGCGATAACCATCCTTGCCGGCTGTTTTCGGCATGAGAATGACAAGTAATAACGATTTAAGCGATTTTCAACGTGGTGTCATAGTTGCCGCTCGTGAGATGGGCCATAGTATTTCGGAAGTAGAAACGAAGTTCGGATTTTCACGGACGACCATTGCAAGGGTGTACCTGTACCATGACTACAAGAATTCCGGAAAAACCTCCAACCTACGATACCAGTGTGGCTGTAAAAAGACATCGTGTGAACGTGACCATCGTCGTGTGTCAAGAATCGTTTCACTCCATGCAACACTCTCGCAGGTATCATCAGAATTTAATGCTGGAGCCTCAAAAAGCATCAGTGTCCGGACTGTGCAACATACCCTGCATGATACGGGCTTTGGGAGCCGTCGCCTAACTGGAGTCCCCTTGATGGGTGCTCGACACAGAGTTAAGCGCCTCGCTTGGGCACGGCAACACCGCCACTGGACACTTGATGGCTGGAAACAAGTAGCCTGGTCTGACAAGTCGCGTTTCCAACTGTATCAGGCAGATGGAAGGATTCGTGTGTGTCGCAAACCCCATGAAGCCATGGATCCAGCCTGTCAACAGGGAATTGTTCCGGCTGGTAGGGGGTCAGTAATGGTATGGGTTTTGTTTAGCTGGACTTCATTGGGACCCCTGGTACGTCTACAAATGTTCGTCGCTGGCTAACGCTATGTGCGCATCCTTTCTGACGAAGTACACCCGTCCATGTCCTGCATTCATGCTGATGGGTTGGGCCTGTTCCAACAGACAATGCACCTCCACACAAGTGTCGGGACGCCACATTATGGTTAGAGGAGCATTCATCACAGTTTGGGGTGTTGCCATCACCACCCAAGTCCTCAGATCTGAACGTGATAAAACGCATTTGGGATGCCATGCAACGCGCTATCGAACACAGGAATGCGAGACCTAGGAATACACCCGAATTGTGGAACACTCTGCAGGAAGTATGGTGTGCATTGCCTACAGCATATTTCTAGAAGCTAGTGGAGTCCATGCCTCGTTGTATTTCTTCAGTCCTGCACTCCCGTGGGGCCTACCAAGTATTAGACTGGTGTACCAGTTTTTCTGACACTTCAGTGTATTATTGCAACTATTTTAGTCAAAAACATAAGGTGTTAAGGCTACTATTTTTATCACTAGTGGCTACTAAAGCAACTATTTTCTTGGGTGTGATAGGCTGGCAGCCCTGCATTGGAGTATTAAACACAAAACTGCCTCATCTGGGCAACAGAATATCCTGGGCTTTTACAAAAACTCCACTCCATCAGCCAAAAGCCACAGTGTGGTGTGGATTCACGTCATCCTTCATTATTGGCACACTTTTCTTCAAAGAAATCCTTTATACTGCTGTTGAAACTGTCTCCATCACAGCTGTGGGTTACGCAGAGCTTTTATGAAACAGCATTATATATACCGAGCTTGCAAGAGAGGCATGCACTGAATGCTGTAACATTTATGCAAGATGGTGTGCCACTGCACATTGCATCTTAAGTCAAGCAACTCCTGAAGTCAACATTTAGAGAAAATTGTGTGATCCGCCATCATTTTCCACATGGCCAGTCAGGTCTTCCTGACCTTACACCGTGTGGTTTTTGGTTATAGAGGTGTGTGTGTGTGTGTGTGTAGTCACGGGTGTACAGAGATCATCCCACTTGATTGGCAATTTTCTTTTTTTTTTTTTTTTTTTTTTTCATCTGACATGTGTCAACCATACCAACTGATATGTTGTTTAATGCTGTCCATAATGTCTTCTCTCATTGATAAGCAGTGCTCGTGAATGGTGGGCACCACAGTGAACACATATTATCGTAATTAATCTTGTGTGGACGTTACATCAATTTACCTTGTATGACCCACAATTAATCATCCAGCTATAGCACCATCTGGCAACCATGAATAAAACTAAAATGTCCAATAAATTCTTTAATTTAAAAAAAAATATCCATGTGTATTCTGTGCAAACCACATTGCGCTACTGTTAAAACTGAATTAATTATTGATTTTTAAAGTTGTGTGCAACTTTTGGACCACCCAGTACATATTCCACTTTGGAAGTTGCATTTTCTTTATAAATGCAAACATTTAAGGGGTGGAAATAACATTTAACAAGAACCCAGGATAATTGGAACATTGCGAGGGGTGACTACAATTATTTAAGAAATCTTTGCTCTGTCCACTTTCATTTTTTAGCTGAAATACAAATATTTACGAAATAAAATGATACTTAACAATAATACTAGGCAGAGGGAACATTGTAAGAAACAGAATTGAAGATTACAAGGAAATTTTTGCAGTGTTTAAATTCTGTTTCTGGAAATTTTTGTTAACTGTTTCAAGCTGAAATGTAAATATTTATGCAATTAAATGATATTTGACAAAATGCTGGATGGAGGAAACATCGTGAAGGAAGGGGGAGAAATCTGTTTTCTGTTTAACTTACTGTTTTCGAGAATTTTCAAAGGCAGAATGTGGTCCCCAGACAGAAAGTGACTCCTCTCATTGCCACCAATCTCCAGAAAATATATCTCCGACTTTTACCTTAGTCCTGAGAAGTACCCAAAAATGATCATGAAACAAGAAAGATGACACCGAGTTTTCAGGTGTAATAAGCAAGTCTTTTGAATCTGTTCTGACGCAAATTAAATTTATCAAAGCTATTCAAAGTCAGTGGAACTGGTATGGAAAACAATAGTATCTGACGGAAGAAAGAAATTTTTCTTTTTTTCAATCAGGATTTTAATCCCTCGGATATCACTGTAAACGGAATTGTGAGCTTACGCCCTCTGGTTGCAGACTTGTGCGTTAAGAAAAACATTGAATTTATATGAGAAACATTTCGTACCGGAAACGCTCTCCTACACAGAAAGAATTTTTCAAATCGGACTCGTAGAAACAGATATCGACAAAAATAAGATGACTTTACGTCCCCTGGTGAGAAAGCCATGCATTATTTAAGGAAAAAAGTATTCTCAAAAGGTTTGTCCAATATGAGTGGTATCGGTCCAAGAAAAAAAAATTAGTCGAGTTTTCAGGAGCCCAGATTTTGTTACAAATACATCAGAAGCAGAAATTAACCCTTATGCCCCTGGTGGCCAAACCATTCTTTACCAAACGTTAGAAATTATGTGAAAATTATTTTCCATCAGGCCTTGTATGCGATACAGGAAGAATTTTTCAAATCAGAGTTTTAGAAGCAGAAATAACGCAGAAAACACAATTCATCTTTGTGCCCCCTAGCGGAGAGTCTATGATTTACTTGAAATTTTTGAATTTGTAGGAAAAACATTTCGCATCGGAAACACTATCCAACTAAGAAGGAATTTTTCAAATCGGACTCCTAGAAGTAGAGATATTGAAAAAAATAAAATATACATCTATGCCCCCTGGCGTAAAAAACCATCCATTATTTCAAGAAGAAAATGTTCCTAAAAGGTTTATCGACATGATTACTATCGGTCTACAAACGATGTTTTTTTTTCAATCAAGAATTTAGAAGCTTATATTTTGCTGCAAATACATCAGAAGTGGAAATTAAGATTTACGCCCCCTGGTGGGCAAACCATTTTTTTTTTTTTACAAAAATTAGAAATTATGTGCAAATGATTTCCCATCAGGAGCTGTATGTATCCAGTGCAGAAAGAATTTTTCAAATCGGAGATTTAGAAGCGGAGATATAGGGGGCAAACGCAATTTACCTCTACTATCCAACAGGAAAGGAATTTTTCAAATAGGACTTCTAGAAGTAGAGATATTGGCGAAAATAAGATATACATCTACGCCATCTGGCAGAGAAACTGGAATATTTAAAGAAGAAAATGTTCCGAAAAGGTTTATCTATGTGAGTGGCATCAGTCCACGAAAGAATTTTTTCAATCTATATTTTAGAAGCTCAGATTTTATGGCAAATACATCAGAAGCAAAAATTAACACTTACTGGTGGCAAAGTGTTCTTTACGAAAAATTAGAAATTATATGCAAAAGAATTTCTATCAGGAGGTGTATCCACTGAAAAAAGTATTTTTCAAATTGGAGTTTTAGAAGAAGAGTTATCGGGTGAAAATGTAATTTATTTTTACGCCCCTAGCAGAAAAGCTATGCGTAATTTGAAAAAGTAACTGTATCTAAAATACTCTTTAACGTAAATGGAGTCGAAAGATAAAAGAATTTTTTCAATCGAATGTTTAGAAGCAAATATGTGGAATAAAACATATTTTTGAATTCAACATCATCTGCATTTACGCCCTCTAGTGGCGAAATTGTGCATCGAAAAAAAAAGAACGAAATATAGGATCATCATGCGCATATTTCAAGCTTCCCAATGCAAAATGAATTTTCAGCTCTAATAGCTGCAGAGATACAGACGGACGGACAAACCGGTGACATAAGCACGATCTTGTTTTACAAAAGACGTGCTAAAAACGGAATTCCGTGAATCTGCGGAAAAATCTTGTGCTTGCGAGGCAGAAAAATCAAATGGTGAGTTTCCATAATTTCAACTTCATGCCCGCAATTCGAACTAAAAATTTGCAATAGTAGGGAAAATCAGTTACAGGCCCACAATCCCTTTTCTGAAACCTTTGGGGCCAGTTGTGTTTCAGAATAAAGGTTGCACCTCCAGTGGGGTCTAGTGCAGCACCCATTAATCAAACATTAATATTTCAGCAAAAACGTATGAATACTCACACTAAGTGGGATAAATAAAGACTACAAATACTACTGCAGTTTATAATATACGTATAATGCTTTACTATAAATGTCAATTAGAAAAGCTTAATCTTATCTCGCTGGTTATAAGTATTTTTAATGTGTGTAGCAGTAACTCTAAATATCTATGAAGCATTACTGCTACACACATTAAAAATATATATATATCTATACTAAAACCTTTGCAACTCCATGGAAATAAACATATTAACATGTGTGACCTCCGACATTTTTTGCTTTGGGGAAACTGGTGGGAAGCACAAAAAACACTAACGGTAACTCATTTTAAAATTGATCTCCACCTCAAACATTATCTATTCATACATATCACTAAGCTGTTCTCTGAGATTCAGAGGTTACCTCCACAAAGAAATACAAATTATCAGATAAATTTCTAACTGATTATTTACTTACTGTTGCCGTATCAAACTTCTCCATTTGCAGTGATCTTGACATACAACTGAGGCTTCACTGGCATCCATCACATGACGTACACAAGACCTTCATAATCTTTTTCTCATTCAGACGCTCCTGAATCTGATCCCTCCAAGACTTCCTTGGCCTTCCTCTGCCTTTCTTTCCTGCCACTGGGGCTGAAAAATTTTTCTTAGTAAGCATCTCATCACTCATTCTTTGAACATGGCCAAACCACCGAAGAATATTAGTCTCCACCTTGCTAACAACATTTTGCTTCACATTACACAACTGCAACACGTCTTCATTCCTCACACGATCAGAACGAGTCTTGCAACAAACCACCCGTAAGTAACGCATTTCTCCAGCACACAAACGACTCCTTGTTTCTTTTGTAGTACCCAGGTGTCACTGCCATACATCAGAAAAGGAACAATTACACTTTCATACCCAGCCATGAGGAACTCTCTTGAGAACCCATCATTCCTGTGAAAACCTCCCAATGCAGCTATGACTTTCAATGAAAAATTCACTTGCCTACTAATTTCCCCATCTAATTTGTTCTCTCTGTCAAACATGCTTCCTAAGTACACAGACTCATTCACCTGGTCAATCACTGTACCGTTTTGACGTATGTTACATTCAGTGCTAACAGTTCCTTGCTCCAAGACCATAACTTTGGTTTTTCCCTTATTTATACTCAATTTAAATGTACAAAGTTTGCATGAAATTCACATTGTAAATTTGTATTTCTTTGTGGAGCAACCTCTGAATCTCAGAGAACAGCTTAGTGATATGATTATGTATTGAATTTCATGGAAACTTTGTACATCCGGGACAACATACTCTGCAGCTCACTTTTGCTCTCTGCCAACAGGACAGTGTCATCAGCATACAGCAATCTGCACACACGAATATTGCTGAGACATAAACCAGTATTCTCCATCTTGGCATCATGCATGCACGCATCCATAAATATATTAAACAGCCATGGTGACATTACACAATCTTGTCAGACTCCTGCACCAATAGAAAACCATTCAATCATACGCAAACTGTACTGCAAGCATGCATGGCTTTTACACTATTAAGTAGATTCTCAGTAACTCCATATTTATTCTATACCTTCCACAAAAGTGTTCTACTTACTCGGTCGTAAGCTTTCTCTAAATCTGTGAAGGTAGCAAAAACTTTCTTGCCAACTGTCTGATGTTTTTCAATCATCGTGCATAATGCAAAATTTTGGTTAGTGTAGCCTTTAGCAGGCATGAAACCACTTTAAACATCCCACACAGCGCAGTGGTCTATGCAATGGCTTCTGATCATTCGTCTGAGAGGGATCCAGGTTCGAATCCCGGTGAGGCATGGATGTTGTGTTTGTCTTACAGCACTAGGGACGGTCGACTGCTTATAGCCCGTTGAGTTGCTCGCGGTGGTCGTTAAACCTTCAATAAAAAACAAAACATCCTACGCTTTCTCTGATGTACCTCGTACTTTTTCAATAATGACTTTATCAAACACTCTCCCTGGCATGCTCAGTAGGCTAATACCACGATAGTTCTTAGTCAGTCCAAGGCTGAACTGGATGAAGAACAGGATATAACATTAACCTGAGAGACAATAGACTTCTGGTGACTGGCCAGTGGGTGTGAAAGACTATTTTTGTCGTTAGATGGCACTGCGTCCCAAGGTATGAACAATCCTCTTTGGGTATAAGCAATACAGATTCTGCTTTGTTTGAACGGCTCGATTGTGTTGGTTAAAAAAATTTTTTTTACAGTTTTAGAAACTCCATTGTTTTTACCGCAATATATAATCCATGTTCATTACGGTTTACTGCTGTTTTCCGATGTGCATGTCTTCAGAAGACTAAATTGTAGAGATGCTATTCCAAGAGTTCCCGTCAGATCAGAACCTGAAGCAACTGCGGTTGGTAAGCAATGTCTCGGCAGGATTTTCAACCAAATGACAAGCAGACTACCTGTACTAATACAAAAAGGAAAATGACTATAACATCATACGTACGAGTTATTGTTAGTTCATTTTATATATATTGTCAGTAATGACTTTAATGAGAGATTTTATCACATATCATTTCATCAGTTGCCACGTTAGGCTTAGCTAACCATTGATAATGCATTTCGTAGAAAAAGTAGCCCGCTCATGTATTTTAATCTGCAAACTATATAATAATTTTATGACCTATTAAACAAGGATTGAGCTTTATATATAAATTAAATGTCCTATAAAAAAAAATCCTTCACTCAAATGATAGTTCAGAATGTAAAATTCCATCTGTTCTAACAATATAAATAACGATACAGAAACAATGTGCATGTTTCTGAGTCACGCGTACCGCTGCGTCACGACTCCAAACTTTTGTCCTCGCTGTTTTCGCTTAGTTACAGCCTGGTATGTGATCTAGTTCAGCCTTGGTCAGTCTGATCACCTTTTCCCTTATAAAAAGGAACATCCTTCCAATCCCAAGAGAACATTCCTAACTCCCAGCATAACTGGCAAATTTCAGTCAAATTATAGAGTCGCCGTTATATTACAACATCTCAGCAGTTATGCCATTAACTCCCGAAGCCTTACCATTCTGAAGATATTTTAGAGCTTTACACACCTCTTCAGATCCCTCCTGTGCTTCCATCTTTCACTGTGACAGTAGTAATTTGGCTGTTTTGTCAGCAAAAGTTGTAGCAAAATGCTACACAGATTAGCCAAATGCACGGTTCTATTTTTTGCTATATCTTATCTGAACTTAAAAATATAAGCACAACGCATTGGCTAAATAAAATTTTGTACTTTAACTGGAATTAAAGAATAAAAGCAAATAGGCTTTTACTCTTCTAATTTTAATAAAAAAAATACATTTGCTGAAGCATGAAATTTGTGAAAATATGTATAAGGACCAGGACTGAGGAAATTAGCGACCGACCAGTCAACCCAAACTGAAACAGTGCATGCTGCTGCCGCAGCAGTGAACTGCTAAAGAAAAATGAAGTGCCTCTTTCCTTATGTGTCACAGCAAAGCCTTTTTGAAAAGTGCTTTCTAGGCTGACTGATGCTTTTCAGAAACTGGAGAAAAGACAACTGGGATGAAAAAACATCAGATCAAAGCAGCGTGTAACAGCGATGACAGGGAAGAATACCAAGGCAAAGCAGCGATGGTGGAACAAAAAAATGACGAGGATAAAAAGAAAACTAAAAAAAAAACACAAGGACAAAGCAGGTTGGGGTGTCTGATGAAAGAAAAAATAATAGGAAACATTCGCTTTTTGGCAATTCATTGGGGACTTTTTGTCACACAATTACTGTCTTTATCGCAATTTGGCAAAAATGCAAGCAACAGCGTAAACACTGCATGAAACCATTTCTAGACTGTTAGAAAATCAGTCTATTACAAATCTTGGTATCTTAGAAAAGTAGGGTCAGAAACAACTTTAGTTCTTTATGGCATTGCTGAAGTAATGGAGCTGGCTGAGTACTTCAACCTAGATGAAATCGAAGATCTTTCAAATACTTGGAGACAATGTGAATAGACAAAGTTATCACCTTGCCCTTTGAATTTATTAGCTATAATTTAATAGATTGTGTCGTTACGCCCCACCAGATAGACATCTCCATTGCCGAGCCCATCTGTACGGATTTGTGAAGTCTGGTGGTGAGAGATAAACACACATAGCGCTGTGGATTGCTGGTCATTGTAGCGTAAGGCGAACGCACTCAGCTAGTTATTGAGAGATCTGAGTTATGATACCAGTGGTGTGCGGATAACAGTTTTTTGGTTGCTGTGTGTTAATTCAAGAACAACGTGGAAAGAGCGATGACTTTGTCTATTTTAGATGAAGATGATATTATACTATTAGAGTAGGATGAGTACAAATCAATGTTTCTATCTCAAACTGATATTGAAAGTAGTAATTTGTCAGTTCCAAAAATATGTTCAATTCTGTCAAAATCAGAAGGAACTGTGAGTAGAAGATTCCCACTTAATACATAAATTTTTAAGCATGGCATGTACCTTATGAATTTCAAATGCTGAAGTAGAATATTTTCTCAGATTAGTATGACTGATAACTGTATATAATATATATATTATTATTATTATTATTATTAATAAATTGTCTTGTTTTTGTAAGGTCTATGTATACTCTAATGCTCTTTGAAAAGTGTAAGCTGCCTCTTTTCTTCTTAACATGCACCCTGCCCTCTTTTAGTCTAGGATGAACCCTGGATCTGAAACTTATTTTTCTAGCCCTGGCATAGTGTACTGTTATGCTGTACATGCATGCCAAGTAATATTTTCTAATTGTTTCTATTTTGTTTGTCTTGAGCCAGTTTACTTGCAGAATTATTTTAGTTTAACTAGAACTGTCACTATATTGCATGTCATTTTATCTTTTCAGTTATGAAGTCACCTTGGGGAGAAAGAAGCATACTGCTTCCAAGAAGAAAGGCTTTCGACCGGGACTTACATCAATTTCTGAAGATAGTTCAGAAAGAACATCAAATAATCTGAGAGCTAAAAATAACTGCAACTTAGAGTGTACTTCATATGCTAAGAATGTGGTAAAAGAAGCTTCTGGCAGCGAGTGTGGAAGCCAAGAATATGAAAATCGTATCAGTGAGTCACGTGCAAAAAAAATGCATTCTTCATGCATTTACCCCTTCCATTTCAACACCTTGCTCATCGGTTCTGAAAAAAGAAGAGCTGTGCAAGTCGTTGGTAACTTACCTAAGGAAAAGTTGATTGATATTATTTTGTCATTAAAGGCATATTTTTGTTTAGATTTTGTGTAGTTTGTCCATCTAATATGTGCATTAAATCTGAAAACCTTCAAAGTCATATGATCTCCACTTCCATGAATGATGCCTCTCCACTTTCAGTAAAAGATTACCATGAAAAGGGTTCAACTGGTGTGAGCATTGAACACTGCATGTTTCAGAACTTTGTTGAAAGAAATGTGAAGATAAGCTCAAAAGATCCATGTTCAAAATTGCCTCTACCTGAAAATGCTATTTTGCCTTTGAGTTCTCTGGAAAATTTCTGCGAAAGAACTCAAAATGTGGATCCTGTTGTATTAAAATCATCTGAGACTGCTAGTAGAACCCCTCATCCGAGCCAACCACTTCAAAATCAGATGATCCAGGTGAAAAAACTGTTGTGCCTCCAAAAATTTGTACACCAGATCTGAACTCTTCAACAAAAAATATGACAAGCAATCAATGCTGCCATGATATAAATGGAACTAAGTCACCCTCTAAAAACTTTCTAAATTGGATCTTGTCATGGAATGTTAACTGGTTGTATGAGCAAATTTATTCTTCTAAGCTTCCACCTGTAACAAACAGTAGTATTAAGAAAGCTACATTAGTTTATGACACTTACAGTGATTATTATTATAGTTTCTTCATTATTGCTGCATGAAGCATGGGAATTAATATTGGAAGCATGGAAGCAAGAAAAAATGTGTAAATATTATTGTCATGGAAAGGTGTATCAGAAATGGAAAGGTAGAATAACAGACGTACATTTTGATACTGTAATTTCCAGTGCTGATTTTTCAAATTCTAATTTATCATATTTTAAGAGAATTAGCAGTCAGTTTTTGTGAAAAGCTATACTGTGTGGTGAAGGAATATAGCACAAGGTCACAGTATGTCTTCAGTTATATTTAAGTATTTCAGTTGGTAAAATTATGTATTGTATCTCATTATGTAGTTATGATTTCGAGTTCTACTTTAAAAGGTAAAATTGACACCACATGCCTGGGAATTGAGCATTCCAACAGCAGTTATATTTTAGTTGCTATGCTTTTTGTTAAAATTATTTGCTTCTTTGTTGTATTTTGCTTGTAGCATCTGACTTTAATTTATTCAAAGTGTAAGCTCGACTTGAGCATGCATAAAATACTATACCTGTGCATTTGAAATAAATTTGTTGAGCAAACATTTGTGTGTAAGCATCAAAATGTGTTCACAAAATTCTGGTTGTGGAGTATCTCCCAAGGGAGAGAAAAAGCTCTTGTTAATTTCTATTGGGAAAGGGGGTTAAAGATAACCTGATTTTAATTGAAACTAGGCAGTCAGTCTTTTTCTTTTTCTAAGCCAATGGTAAGCTTGAGCTAGGATCTGAAAATTTAGCTTTTTGAACTAAAAGTTGAAAGCAGAACATTTTTACCCCAAATGAGTAAATCCAATTCTTTAATATACAGGGTGTCCGAGAATTATTGGACACATTATAAAATTATATAAAACAAAACATTAAACAAATGGAAAGAAACTGACTGTACTAATTTAAATGTAACTATACACAAGTTAATAAATTTTGATGTGAGATCCCTTGGTTGTTTGTATAGTCCAAGAGCCAGACCAGGATTTATTTACCCAAAGAATGCAAAAGCTTTGTAAATATTTTTTGTTTATATATGACATAAGTGTCTCAGAAAAGTGAGTCTTGCAAAATTCCAGTGGTGGGTTGCTGCGTGATGACGTCATCAATATGGCTGCCGGCTATTACGTAGGTGCCATATTTAAATATTCATAACTTCTCACCCGTTTATGTCACAGGGATGAATTTTTTTCTGAAATGTTTCAAATTTAATGACAAGTATTTTTGTGTAATTACACATTTTTATTTACTTCACTAGTTTTTTAGATAATTGCATTTGAACGAGTAAAATCAGTGTTCACATTGGCTATGTGTGACATTTAACCACGATTTACTTAAAAACTATGCGACATTCGAAAAAATGCTCCGGAACAAAAAAAGCTGCATTTTTTAATGAGGATTCTGAAAATGTATAAAAACATGGGGTTTACCCCAACGCTTAGAGAATTATGAGTGATAACTCGTTATAAGTCCACCTTTTCCTCAATGCGGCTCCCACGCTATTATGTACTTGCCCCATTTAAATATGCAAATTTTCTCATCCGTTTATGCTACAGAGATGTTTTTTACTGAAATCTATCAAATTTAATGACAAATATTTTTTGTAATTACACATTTTTGTTGGCTTCATTAGTTTTTTTTAAATTTTGTCGCATTTTCTGCAATTGGGCTCATTTCCACAGCCATGCCACTGAATTGCTTCTTTTAATCTTTTGGATTATATTAGGTTTAGATGGTGGCAGCATTGCTGGATCAATCCTTTTAACTTTGGACAATGCCTCAGACTGGATATGTTGTTTTCTTCATAAATAGACTGCATGTTACTTCACTCGCAGAGGAATATCAAGGGTGTCCGTACATGGCATAGACAAGAGAGAATGGCACGGATGTTAGAGGATACTCCATGACTTTTTTCACATCACATTTTTGTACAGCAGCCATATGAATTACTTTACCAAAAGCATCTTATAAATTTAAAAGCATCTTTATAAATTTTGGTTTAATTGTGCAAGTTCTTTCATTGTAATTATTGGTATGTTTATTGTAATTGAGTTGTAACATACTAAGGATACATTACTGAAACTGTATTTTGTTTTGTTTAACTACTTAGCACAGATTTACTGCAATAATGTACTGTTGTGTTGAACTCTGTCATGTACGTATTGCTGTGGTGAGTGGCAAAATATTCAATAAATTAAAATTCAATCTAAAGTGCATTTGGCAACCTCTAGTTTCTTTTGTTCTGTTTTCAGGTTACTTGGTGCAACAGCAGATGCACAGTTAGCTACCAAATTTAGGGGTATAGGCTTTTCAACATTCTTTGGATCTAGCAAGTTAATTTTTTTTTTTTTAACTTTTCAGCGGCTTTTTGCCCTTTAGAAGAAAATGAAAGAAGATCAAGTGTGACCTTCTCATTGATTGTTTGTCCAGTTGAAATGTTCCTTAGAGGTGCCTGAGGATCCAAGTCTTGAAAGGGGTTTGGAAAACCATTTAAGGTTGAAATTATTTTTTTCAATATCTCTGTGATCTTGTTCAATGCATCCTTTTTGCAAATCAGGCTTCGTATCTGGAGCTTTTGTAATTCCACTGCTTTCAAGTAAGATGCTCACTATCTCACTTTTCAATAACCTTGTGATCATCCATCGAGCTCAAGCAGATTCTGAGTTTGAAAATGTCGTGATGCCTGTGAACCTTGAAGAAGCGTCAGCATTTACAGTCAGCTGTAGTGCCATGTCAACTGATGCCCTAGAGAATGAGTTACTAGAGCGTTTTATACCTAGACCACCTTGCATTTGTGCATACATGACTTCAGGGCATTCAGTTCAGAAGTTTTAGGAGGTACACAGTCTTCCATCATGCATATTTCAGTCATATGCCTGAGAGAAAAGCTGGAATCATTTTCTCTAGGGCATCCATATACATTTCAAGGTTACTTGTCCTATAAGCTCTGCTTAAGAATTTGTAAATGTTAACGAGATCAATGTACTGTTGATAGAACTGAGCTGTTTTTCCGTGAAATCCTGTTCTTGTTTTTGCTTTGAATTCGTTGAACTCATCATACACTTGCTTTATATTTGAGTTCTCAATAAACTTGTCCGAAGTATTTTGAGAAAGATCATCATTCAGTTTTTTCACCTGATGTTGAAGCTCTTCTAATATTGTACTGTTTTGTAGTTGTTCTATAAACTTCTGGAAAAGGCAGCTTTCGAGAGACTGAGAAAGTAAGATGTGTACGCCCTTACATCTGTTGAAATCCTTTCCTCCGAGAAATCCATGCATTGGACAAGATGCTAGAACTTCGCTCTCTGAAAGGATATGTTCAATTCCTGAACTATCGAGATAGTATTCAAGCGCTTCAAAGTAGGCTAACTATGTGGATTGATCGAAAGTGTCAAAGCAAGGGCTTTCTTGATTTTGGATCATGTTTGCAAGTTTAGCCAGAGCAAGACTATAATGAACCAAAATTGAAGACTCTCCACACTCAGCAGCTACTTACTGTGATACCTTCATAGTTTCCAGCACCACATCATTCTGTGTAGGGGGCAAAGTGATATTTCTGATGTAAACCAATCTTCTGTTTCACAGATGTATCTTCTACAACTTTGGGATTCCACCCAACCCACATTGTTATTGTTTCAGCCCATTTTCCAAAATCCATCCAAGTAAAATCTGTCAGCATGGAGTTTTCGAAATGTTTTGTAACAGGACAATTACTCACCAAAGAACACAATGGCTTGACTAATTTTGGTTCCTTTGGATATGACTCAAGATCCTTTGAATCAATCTGAAATGATCTCATCTTTCTAAGTGGCTTACAAGATCCCATAGGATTAGCTATGAGAATGCTGGATTCTTCTCACCTATCGGCAAATTTTATCTCACTTTCTGCTTCCATAGTTTGATTTCCAGGCTGTTCAGTTTCCATGTTTTGGTAGCAAATGCTGAGCATGTTATGTAAACTCTCTTTTCCTCTTTTTTTCTCCAAGTTGGAGTCGAAGTTGTCCCAGGCTACCGCAGTGAAAAGCCTAGGTCTTCTACATATGTTTTATCTGGTGTGACTCCTGCTTGCTTCAGTAGAGACATAGCTGAATATATCTCAAGCTCCTCAGTGGTGTGGTAACCAATACTGTGACCCAAGTAGTTGAGAATTTCTAGTACCTTTTTGCTTCCTGTCATACTTTTCATGCCTAAACTCAACAGATGTTTTCTTGGTTTCAATCTTCCGTTGCTTGCAAGAAATATTGCACCTTGTGAAGATGAAGAAACTTGACGCTCCAGTTTTTCACTAGTTGGTTTAGAGGTGCCACTGTATGAAGTTCTAAAAATTACTTCAAGAAGCTTAGAGATTTTATTTTCTCCTGAAATAATATCTTGGGCATTAAGAGAAAGTGATCAAATTTCAGACACACTGAATGTTTAAAAATCTGTCTGTGTGAATATAAAGCCACTTCTTCAATCTGTGCCTCAATTTGAGATGCATAATCATTGGCTATTGCTTCAGCTTCAATTGATGAAATACGGTTCGAATATAGCATTATTCCCTGTTTGTTTATCGATTTTATTGTTTTTAAGGCAGGACCAAAGTGATTCGTCAGTTTGTCGACTAACGTTTGAGTTGAATACATAGGACCCTCAATTCCTTCTTCAAAAAGGTAAACACAATGTCGGGAATGAACCGAAGTCAGTTTTTGGACCTTTTGATATAATTATGTATTCACTGACATAGTCTACTGTTTTACTTGATAAATTTTTCTAGATGTTTCAGTGGTCGTTTCTCTTTTATTCTCTGTCTCTCGAGACGATGAAGTCTTAAGGTAGTGTTTGCGGCATGAGTGGTGGTACCATGCCTTCTTTGCTATGAAATTTTCATCACCAAGTTTTAACAATAAATTCTGATCTTAAGGAAATTTGCTGCATCTTTGGTACCCTTCTAGGCTTCCTTGGTTTGACATTTGCCCAGCGCTTCTTCTTTCCCTTGAAATTTTTTCCTTTTAATTCCACAAAAATACAATTTTTTTCAACAACACCTGTGTTTGTTGCTATTTTCACAGAAACGTCAGCTGAATCATTTGATCGCAAAGAATATCTAAAAATTTTGGCTTGGGGAGTTTCAGTACTTCCTGTATTCTGGACTGCGGTGAAATTTTTGTAACAAGCTCGGTTACAGCCTTGTTTGCTTACATCAAACTATTTTGGGAGGAATTTACAAATATTATTGTACTTTGGAGTCTTTATAAGTTTTTAATCTTGCAAAAGATGCATCTAATATTTTCTTCCACGTCGGATCAGTTTATCCGAAAATGGGTCCTTCAATATTTGCTGTGTAGGTGATACAAGACTTTTCCTCCGCAGTCATTTTTAATTTCAACTACAAATACACTAACTTGAAACAAAACAGAAAAAAATGTGTAAATGCAGAAAGTATTTGTCATTAAATCTGAAATATTTTGTTAAAAAATATCATCTCTGTAGCTTAAATGGGGGAGAATATTTGCATATTTAAATAGGGCAACTACATAATAGCGTGGGACCCTATTGATGGGAAAGTAGACTTATAACGAGCTATCACTCATAATTCTCTAAGCGTTAGGGTAAACCCCATGTTTTCATACATTTTCGGAATCCTCACTAAAAAATACAACTTTATTGTTCCGGAGCATTTTTTCGAAAGTCGTATAGTTTTTAAGTAAATCATGGTTAAATATCACACATAGTCAATGTGAACACTGATTTTACTCATTCAAATGCAATTATCTCAAAAACTAATGAAGTAAACAAAAATGTGTAATTACAAAAAATACTTGTCGTTAAAGTTGAAACATTTCAGAAAAAAATTAATCCCTGTGACATAAACAGGTGAAGTTATGAATATTTTAATATGGCAACTACATAATAGCCGACAGCCATATTGGTGTCATCAGGCAGCAACCCACCACTGAAATTTTTCAAGACTCACTTTTCTGAGACACTTATGTCATATATAAACAAAAATTATTCGCAAAGCTTTTGCACTCGCTGGGGTAAATAAATCTTTCCTGGCTCTCGGACTAGTAGTACGTCCAAGCAATACTCGATTTCATTTCGTGTATTGGCAAGCATCTGAGGAGTTATGGAATTAACAACAGCTGTGATACGCTGCTTCAGTTCCTGCAAATCAGTACAAGGCGTCTGATAGACACAATCCTTCACATAACCCCACATGAAATAATCCAATTGAGTTAGATCTGGAGAGCGAGGAGACCACGGAATGGGACCACCACACCCAATCCATCTGTTGGGGGAAATGCTCATTTAGGCACTTAACGTAAACACGTTGACCAATGCGGAGGCACGCCGTCTTGTTGGAAAATGACATCATATCTTTTTATCTGGGGTGTAGCAAAATTTTCTAGCATATCCAAGTAAATGGCACCATTTATGGTTTTTTTGCAGAAGAAGAAAGGGCCAATCACTTCTCTTTTTGATAGGGTGCACCACACATTAACTTTTGGAGAATCACATTCCAGTTCAGTAGCAGTATGAGGTGGTTCACTGCCCCATATCCTACAGTTGTGACGATTCACAATACCTGTTACATGAAATGTGGATTCATCACTAAAAATTACAGTACTGAGAAAGTTTTTGTCATTTTCCACTCGATTCAGCATATCCACAGCGAACTCGTATCTCAGAGTGTGATCATTTACATGCATCTTTTGCACTATTTGACTTTTATAAGCATGAAACTTTAATTTCTTGTGCAAGGTATCGTGAACTGTCAATTTCGGAATGCGCAGTTCTCTGCTGGCTTTACGAACGGATTTCGTGGGGCTTCGTCAGAAACTTTCGTTAACTTGGTCAACCGTCTCACCGCTGACGCTAGGCCTACCGGATTCTCCACGATGTCCACATTGCCAGTTTCTTTAAACTGGTTCATCCACCGCTTAATTGAATTCGTTGACGGAGGATTACAACCATACTCTAAACGGTACAGTCTTTTAACTTTAATGGCAGACTTTAATTCCACAAGCCATAAAACACACATTGCCTTCTGCCGTACGGATGACATGACTACTGATTGCGCATTTCTCATACATTCCTCATCAGGCCACGCCTAGCGCCATCTATCGGATTCTGGGAATAACAATTCTGCAAAATAAAAATATAGAAATCATGTTAGTAATATGTGACATAGAAAAACAGACAATGCTCATAGATTTTTTTTTACATAATTTTGTAATGTGTCCAATAATTCTCGGACACCCTGTATTTAGGATGGCAGGCATTGATGCAAATACAAAGTTCAGTGAAACATCATTAAATCACCACATTTTGTTTATTGTGCTAATAAATTGGTGGTAAGTGAGGGTAGCTGTTTAAAACAGGTTTATGTAAAAAAATATAAGTAAAATTAATTGAATGTCAATATAAGGAAGAAGTAAAACAAACATATGTTCTCATGTATCAGATCTCTAATTCTAAGATATAGGAATTGTAAACACAGTAACTAAGTTCATGACGAATATTTTTAAAACAGCATGGATTTTACATTTCCCTACATCATCAATACTTTGTTTTTAGTACCAACAGGCATTTACATAGTGGGCTTACTCCTGCTCCCCCAGAGATCTGGCTCTGCAGGGATAAGTGGGCCTCATTAAGATGTTTTTTGAAGACATTGCAGGAGTAATCCTACTAGAAAGCTCTGGTATTAGACCCATGTAAGCAGGGGCGGTGGAAAGTGAAGTTTGTTGATCGGGCCCGAAATTTCGAATAGTGGTGCACCCCCACCCCCTTCCCGCTTTCCGGAACAAACAGAAGAAATATAATGCTTAAGGAGCTTTGTTAGGGATTAGAACCACCTGACCACTTACCTAGAGGAATTTTCTAAGACACATCACAACAAAAAAATCACACATATGCCAAATAAAAAATTAAAAAAAAAAAATCTTGACTAAAATTATTGACCGGGCCCAAACAATTCCGCCGCCACTGCATGTAAGGAATGGTCAAGGGACCAGTCTTCTATTGCTGCCCTTCTGAGACCACCAATCTTCGTCCATCAGAGCGCCTTGCAACATTGGCAAACTAACTAAACCCAGTGACTGAAAGATTTAATTGCCAGTTGCAAAGTCTTTCCTGGGACCAGAGAGAGAAACCAGTCCTTTATTTTTCTAACAAAGACAGATAAATTTACTATGTAAAAAATAGGCATTGATGTCAATCTTACGTTCATCTTTATTGGATTATTATGATACAAAAGCAATGATCTGTACTATGGTTATAAACTTCAATATTTAACTGGACACACACACACTAGTTTTTTCACTTCTGCCAAATGCCGTAAATCTTGGGAAGAATCTGGCCTTAATTTTCAACAGTTGACCATACTTTCCTAAAGGCTTTCTTTTTCTAGGAAGTGGGTGTGGTGGTGTCTGTCATCACGCCTATTCCTCAAAACTTCTTTAAGGAGGACCCATCTAAAATGTTTTTGGAGTACACTTAAGAAAATAAGGTGGACGATTCAACAGAGTATTGTCCGATGAGAAACACCGAAAGGTCTGTAGAATGCCCTGTTGGATGGTTGTCAGTTAGGTGGTTTAAATGGGGAAATTTCCATTTAATAGAATAGGATAAGATATGTAACCCACAAGCAGTGGACTTCAAGCATGGTGGTTGGTTTATTGGGGTTCGACTATATATAGCTGCCAACCATGCTTGAAGATCGTTCACTTGATCAAAGGGTCACTTGACCAAAAATCACTTTGCCGAAAATCACTTGATCGAAAAGGTACATTTCACCGAAAGGTCACTTCCCCTAAAAGTTCATTTCATCAAAAGGACATTTGATCGAAAAGTTCATTTCACCGAAGGATTACTTTACCTAAAAGTTCATTATATCAAAAGATCATTTCACCGAATGGTCAGTTTATCGAAAACTTAGAATTTTGTTGTTGGAGTGTGGTGCGGGTTTTTAAAAACTGGCCACCTAAACATTATTGGATTGTATAAAAAATACACTTATAATTTCTATGAAACACCTTCCCATGAGTAGGTTTTTTTTAATATAACATTAATTATAAGACCTAGATCGGTGCCTTTTTGTCAAATTTTAATTCCCCTCATATTCATAAGGGTTACATAGTAAATCAACTAAATAATATTCCACTTTTACTCGACCACAAAACATTATTTTTTTGACAGGCTATTTTAACAGATTTTAACCCTACTCATATTCATAAGCATTACATAAAATGTAAAGTAACTTTTTATGTAAACCTTATGAATATGAGCACGCACATTTAAAGTTTGCTAAAAAAGCCTAAGCCGAGACCTAGAGCCCTAAACTTGATTCTTTTTGCCTGAAAAAATGTGCAACATTATTAACTTGACTTTTTATGTAAACCTTATGAATATGAGTTTGTATGATTAAAATTAGGTAAAAAGGCCTAAGGTTAAGACCTATGAACCTACAATTGATTCTTTTTGCCTGAAAAAATGTGCAACATTAATTTTACTTTTTATGTAAACCTTATGAACATGATTAAAATTTGCTAAAAAGGCCTAAGGTCTTAAAACTAAATCTTTGCATTCTCAGTGACATGGAGAAATCAAAATTGCAATTTGAGTATGATCCCCTAACGTTTCGGTCCGTCTGCCAAACTTGTAGCGTGCTTCAACAGATCCTGTAATGAAATTCAAAGTTTTCGATAAACTGACCCTTCGGTGAAATGGCCTTTCGATAAAATGAACTTTTAGGTAAAGAGACCTTTCGGTGGAATGAACTTTTCGATCAAGTGACCCTTCAGTGAAATGTACCTTTTGATCAAGTGACCCTTCGGTGAAATGAACGTTTCGATCGAGTAATCTTTAGGTGAAACAATCTTTTTAGTGAAGCAATTTTCAGTCAAGTGACCCTTCGGTGAAGTAAACGTCAGGCAAATGAACCAGACCCCTCAGTTTTAATGTCTTCAAAAAACGTTGGAAAAGGTGTCTTTTTTTCTTTAATTTTTATTAAAGTTTTGTTCATTATTTTTCCTATGTTACAACAATATGAGTACCTGGCCCAGAAAGTCACAGAAAGATCGCAAAATGAGAAAAGGTGACCAAAGTTAAGGAACTGTCACAGTTTTGTTCTATCTAACTGAGATAAGAATGTGTTGTGGTTTTCATATTTTGAATTTTTCTGACAGTCTCACTTGTGTGTGTGTGTATTCCCTGTTTTTAATATTTTTCTTAAAATTATTAAAAATGGAAAATATTAAAACGTTTTTAATTAAAACATGTTTTATTTTTTGGTAATAGTGCGAAGATAGACTCCAAAGAATTTTTTTATAATGAAAAATGCATTTTTTTTTTTGAGAAAAATAAAATTTCATAATTTATGCTTTACTGATATTTTTTAATTTAATTTTGCTTTAAATACATTTTCCCCTTTCCTTTGTCCGATGTTGTTATATCAAGGAACAAAACAGAGCAAACATTTCCCCTTTTATTTTAAGAGTTACTACCAACTCAGTTTGTCAAGAAAAATGCTTGCTAGATGTGATAAGCTGTCAAGATGAATGATCAATTTTTGACTCTTCCTGTCTTATGCAGAGTGTGAATGTTTAGCCATGTTAAGAAAATCAGGACCCAGTTTAGATCATCAATAATTGATGACATGCTAGTTTTTTTTATCAGGACTAGAAATGCTTTTAAATTATTTGCAACAAAAGTTTTCTTGCAAAAGCAAAATCATGTTAATGTTTTGCTGAAATATCATCTCTTTTTGCACTAAATGTGAAATTTATATTTTATTGTAACTGACTCTTTTTATATATAAATTATATGACAATAATGCTTGTGCAGTTTACTTAAGTTATGCATAAAAGCATCTCTATAATTTCTGACCATGTAAGATAATTTTAGACCCTTCAAGGCTGGCAGCTATGTGAGTAATAAATTGAACACAAAAGGCTTTCAGATGAACAAATTATGTAATATAGGGTTCCAAGGTCTTTTAAAAAAAGTCCTTAAAAAGTGTTTAATTTCTCTTAGGGTGCTTAAAAGTTTCTCATTTTTTTACAGAAACTCCAAAAGGTACTTAAAAAGTACTTTTTTTTTATTTTAATTGGCTGCACCAAAACTATAAGCTAGTGCCTAAAACATTTGCTTTTGGTTGGCAATGCTGATGGTGCCATCACATGATGTCGGCTGAAAGCCCATGGGAAAGTATGGCACACCGTGAGATAAGCAATTTGCTGAAAAAAGTGAAGGACCATGGGCTATCTAAGTAACATATATTCAGAAGGTTAATCCCAACAAGCTCCTTCATCGCATCTTTGAACTGATAACTCACTTTCATATTTCCCCTTTTTTAGCACTTCTTTTGTAAAAAAAGATCGTGCTTCTGTTATTGGTTCGTCCGTTCCCACGATATCTCTGCGACTATCATTCCGATTTGAAAAATTCGTTTTTCATTGGGAAGTTTGAAATATGCAAATGATGATCCTTCATTTCGTTTTTTTTTTTTTTTACGATGTACACTTTTGCCGGTAGAGTGCGTAAATGCAGATGATGTCGAATTCAAAAATACGTTTTATTCCACATATTTGCTTCTAAACATCAGATTTTAAAAAAAATTTATCTTTCGATTCCATTTATGTCGAAGAGTATTTTAGATAATTACTTTTTCAAATTATGCATAGATTTTCCGCTAGGGCGTAAAAAAGTAAATTACATTTTTCCCGTAACTTCTTTCAAAAACTCCGATCTGAAATTTTTTTTCTTCAGCGGATACATCTCCTGATGGAAAATCTTTTGCATATAATTTCAAATTTTTGGTAAAGAATACTTTGGCCACCAGGGGCGTAAGTGTTAAATTTTGCTTCTGATGTATTTGCCATAAAATCGGAACTTCTAAAATATCGATTAAAAAAATTCTTTCGTGGACTGATGCCACTCACATCGATAAACCTTTTCAAAATATTTTCTTCTTAAAATAATCCACAGTTTCTCCACCAGGGGATGTAGATGTACATCTTATTTTTGTCAATATCTTTACTTCTAGGAGCCCGACTTGAAAAATTCCTTCTTTGTTGGATAGTGTTTTCCGTGTGACATGTTTTTCATTTAATTACAAAATTTTCAAGTAATTCATAGACTTGCTGTTGGGGGCGTAGCGGTAAATTGCGTTTCCCCCTATATCTCTGCTTCTAAATCTCCGATTTGAAAAATTCTTTCTGTACCGGATACAGCTCCTGATGGGAAATAGTTTGCACATAATTTCTAATTTTTGTAAAAAAATAGTTTGGCCACCAGGGGGCGTATATCTTAATTTCCGCTTCTGTTGTATTTGCTGCAAAATATGAGCTTCTAAATTCTCGATTGAAAAAAACGTCGTTTGTTGACCGATACTACTCGTGTCGACAAACCTTTTAGAAACATTTTCTTCTTAAAATAGTGCATGGTTTCTATGCCAGGGGGCGTAGATGTGTATCTTATTTTATTTTTTGTCAATATCTCTACTTCTAGGAGTCCGATTTGAAAAATTCCTTCTTTGTTGGATAGTATTTCTAGTGTGACATGTGGTTCATACAATTTCAAAATTTTCAAGTAATTCATAGACTTTCCGCTAGGGGGCGTAAATGTAAATTGCGTTTCCCCCTATATCTCTGCTTCTAAATCTCTGATTTGAAAAATTATTTCTGAACTGCATACAGCTCCTGGTGGGAAATTGTTTGCACATATTTTATAATTTTTGTAAGAAATAGTTTGGCTACCAGGGGGCGTATATCTTAATTTCCGCTTCTGTTGTATTTGCAGCAAAATATGAGCTTCTAAAATCTCGATTAAAAAAAAAAGTCATTTGTTGACCGATACTACTCATGTCGACAAACCTTTTAGGAAAATTTTCTTCTTGAAATAATGCATGGTTTCTACGCCAGGGGGCGTAGATGTGTATCTTATTTTTGTCAATATCTCTACTTCTAAGATTACGATTTGAAAAATTCCTTCTTTGTTGGATAGTGTTTCCGATGCGAAATGTTTTTCCTATAAATTCAAAATTTTCAAGTAAATCATAGACTTTCCGCTAGGGGGCACAACGGTAAATTCCGTTTTCTGCGTTATTTCTGCTCCTAAAGCTCTGATTTGAAAAATTCTTCCTGTATCGCATACAAGACCTGATGAGAATTTTTTTTCACATAATTTCTAACGTTTGGTAAAGAATGGTTTAGCCACCAGGGGTCATAAGGGTTAATTTCTGCTTCTGAAGTATTTGTTACAAAATCTGGGCTCCTGAAAACTCTACTAATTTTTATTTCTTCGACCGATACCGCTTATATGGAAAAACCTTTTGAGAATACTTTCTTCCTAAATTAATGCATGGTTTGTTTTCCCACCAGGGGACGTAAAATCACATCTTATTTTTGTCAATATCTCTGTTTCTAAGAGTTCGTAAGCTCACGATTCCGTTTGCAGCAAAAGCTGGGGGATTAAAAACCCGATTGAAAATCTTCTTTCTTTCGTCAGATCTATTGTTTTCCATACCGGTTCCATTGACTTTAAATAGCTTTGATAAATTTAATTTGTGTCAGAACGGATTCAAAAGACGTGCTTATTACACCCGAAAATTCGGTGTCATCTTTCATGTTGTATATGCAAGTAACAATTATTCAGTTATACCCTGAGAAAATTAAGTGCAAAATTGAAATTTTCAGTATATCATTTTTGACTGTGTTTTGCAATTTCAGCTATGAGATAATTAAGTGCAAAATTGAAATCTTGAACTCAAAACTTTTAACCACAGTTTCATAATTTACATACTCTTTTAGAGCATATGCAGAGAGGCCAGCCACACCAGAAATTCCGGTATTTCTGTGAAAATATGGATTGGCAATAAAAAAAAATGTTTTTTCCCCTGTAATTTTTTTTTTCATTTTTTTTTTTTAGATAAATGTTTGTGTGTGTGTTTCTATGTAACTGTACAAATTCTGCTTATTGCTGAAGTTGCAGAATAGTCTGTTTTTAGCACGTCTTTTGTAGACGTCTTTGTAGAAAAAAGATTGTGCTTATGTTATTGGTATGCCTGTCCGTCCGTAGACTGACTATCTCTGCAACTATTAGTCCGATTTCAAACATTTTTTTTGCATTATGAAGCTTAAAATGTGCAAATGATGATCCTTTACCTTGTTTTTTTATACCATGCAAAATTTTGCCGCTAGGGGGCCCAGGAGCAGAATTGCGTTCAGTGTTCTGCAGGCAAAGCGCGAAACATTTTGACCAAAATTCATTTTAAAAAAAAATTAAGTGAATAAATCACAGTAAAACATTACAAAATTATTTGACCAAATTTCATTAAAAAAAAAAATTAAGTGAACAAATCACATTAAAAAATTACCATCAGTTGAAACCCCGTGTTAAATATAACAATACATAAACCTGTTATTTAAATCAAATAAATGTATTTAGAACCAAGGTATGTATTTAGAATTTGATATTCTGTTAATAACTTGAAGTTAAATAGTGTGCCATTGTTGAAGATCAATTATTTGCAAAGTGTTTGTGGTAATGTGGTCCATACATTGAAAAAAGGGCAGCTTTCAGTATTTTTCGAACTGACTTATGTCCAACCTGTGCTCTGTTTGACATTATAAACATTCATTTTTCATTTGTTCCAACTATAACATCACCTCCGTCATTATTAGTATTGGGTCTTTTACTTATACAATATGATATAAAGTATAATAACCAATCCTGGTCACAAGGACTATTTGATATAACGTGAATTAATCTCAGAACAAAAAAATTGTTGTTGGGTCACTATGACCAGTTGGTATACATAAAAATACACTTGTGAAAAAAAGTGGCACGTGATGTCTAAAAAAAAAGTAGTGGTAGCACAAAAATAACAATATAACGTACACAAACAACCAAGTTTACGTTGTATTTTCACTTCCGCAAATTAACTCGTAACCATTAACTCTGCCAAATGCAGGTGATTTATAAGCTTGACACAACACACACAAAAAAAAAAATAATAATAATTTAACAACTTTGATTCACTGAACACACAAACACTTAATAACGGTGACTCAGAAATTTAGGTGTACTGACTTCAGTTATGTTTATTCAGGCCTCTCACCTGGTTAGAATTTGTTGAATTTTACAGTGCTATTTTGCTTATTTCAAAAAACCCCACAAATGCCAAAAATGAGTTTTAGAGTTCAATTTTGTTGGGTGTATAATTCAAATTGGTTATACAATTTTCTGATTTTTCTGATATTTAAATTCTGACATTTCAATTTGAAAATTTTCACTCAGTGTATCAACTTCAATATTGATCGATTAGATTCCTTTCAGTATTATAAATATTTAACGGGAATTATCGAGGATAAATTTATTAAGGTACATTACCTCTCAAATTTTCGATCTATACATTAGATCCTCTTCAGGAGTTCTTGCGTCCTACTACTTCCACAGATCTGGCGACCAAGCGTGCTGGATTTTCCATCCAGCATGGTCATTGATGTTGCCACCTTGTGTTTTGTAAATTTCCAGGGATTCCTCTAATTTCCGGATAATTGCATGGGATTGATGTTTGATCACTTTTAAGGAGTCCCAGTCCATTTTGTGGCCAGTTTGTTGTATATGCCTGTCTAATCCTGTTTTATTTGAGATGTTCCTTATTGCTTATTGTGTTCTTTAATTCTGGTGGTTAACCTTCGTCCTGTTTCTCCTATATATGGTAATCCACATGAACACTATATTTTATAAATGACTCCTTCCTGGAGTAAAGTATTTTCCTCATTTTGTTTTAGGGATGGTAAGTATTTTTTAATTTTGTTATATATTTAGTGCTGATTGTCTTTAGTTTTTCAAACAGTCCTTTGTGGTAAGTGACTTTTCTTGTAAATAAATATTCAATTTTATCTTTATTTTTTTGTCTGTAGTGCCAGTTCTGTTCGTAGTAGGATTTCCTTCCAGCAGTTGACGAATTTCTTTTGAAGGGTAATCATTTTCTAATAAGATTGATTTTAATTTATTTTTATGTTTTTCCTTAGCTTCTGAAGATGAATTCAGTTTTTCAACTTTTTCTTTAAATTGTAAAGCTACATTTTTCTTTATATAATTAGGGTGATCTGATTTATTGTTTAAAGTTGTTCCTGTATTTGTAGGCTTCTTGTATAATTCTGTGGTAATATACTTTGCTTCCCACTTCAAAGTAATGTCTAGCTAATTTAGCTTATTTTGATTTTGCTCTTCTAAAGTGAATCTTAGGGATTCATCTTGGGAGTTAAAACCTTCTAGAATGTTTGATGAGTATCTATTCGAATCTTGATCTATGATGAAAAGGATATCATGCATGTATCTAGTATACATGCAGAAAATTGAAGGTTCCAATAGGAAGGCCTCTTCTATTTTACCCAGCACGGGGATAACTGGTTTTCCAGTTATTTGCGGAGTGGCGCCCCCACGGCCCGACTTGACCTCGTGACGGAACATCTTGCTGTTTCGTCTTGTATGATAACAACACCGAAGGGACAGCTGTTCATCCAGCTGCTGGGGGGTGGCGACCCCACTGCCCGAGCCGACATTTACTTTGTAATGATTTTCCCGTTTTTATGGGTTTTTTTTGTAGTTCTCTTGACACGCACCCAGAGGTTGTGATTATGCGCCAGCTCCAGATTTTAGTTTCTCTTTTTCTTTCCTGTATTCTCCATTTTATGTTCCCTTCTTTGGTTTTCCGAGCTGGTTAGCTAGGCCTACCTGCACGTTTGCCATGTGCGGTGACCCGTAAGGTGGAAAAGGGGAGGCTGAGGTTCCTGGGGGCCTGGGTGTTGCTGTCGTCAGTTACCAACACTCCTCTTTGCCCCTGCTTCACCCTAAACGGGCGGCTAGGAACTAACTCACTCCTAGTCAATGAGGTCTGTGGCCGAGTGGAGTCCAGATTATGATCATATGTAGAGGATTTTAGGAAGGGATTGTCTGACCCCAGGTATTAAACAACCCTTAGAAATAGGAAGCTAGGAGATGTGGGCTAGAGTGCCCGATAGGAAAGTGACATGGAAGCGAAGTAGAAAGGGGGAGGAAGACACCCTTATTACCGGGGGGCCAGTACCCGGAGTCCAACAGCTTGTCCTTTCGTACGACAGGGTGAGTCGGGATAGGGTGGGCATGCCAAAGGGGTGCTCCCCAGGCACGGAAAAGTCTGGGTGCACGTCGAGCACGTGTCTGCCCTATCAACTTGCTATATCCGCTTCCTATCCCTAGAGCCGTGTCCTGCGTCCACTTGGACTTGCGGACCTCAGACTCTCCCTCGTTGCGCTCGCTTGTGGGTGGGGAAGTTGGCAGATGAATTATTTCTTTTTTTCCATGGCTCTCAATACTGTTTCCCACGAACCAAAAGAGGTATTAAGAAAGGCTCAGCCCCTTCCGCAAAAAAAAATGTTCCTGATTGTTCGAATGCTCGTTTCTTTTTGTACACTCATTGGACCCTTCAAAGCCTTTGAGTGCAAAAAGTCCATTTTGTATTAATAAAGCTCTTCAATCCATTGCAAGCTGTCCAAAGAGCGTAAAGAAACTCCGGTCTGGAGATCTTGTAGAGATGTCCACTGTGGCCTACAGTTCCACACTTCTTAACACTACCTTGCTGCTTGAGACTCCTAACAAAATAACACTACATGGATACCTAAATACATCTCGAGGTGTCTCCTCTCGGGACCTCGTTGAGTGTACTGAGGAAGAACTTAGGATTCAACACGTTACTTGTGTGCAGCGTATTCTTTTCAGGCGGAATTGGCAGTCCGTCCCATCCCGCAACATCATTTTGACATTTGATAGCCCTTCCCTGCGTACGTCCATAAAGGCAGGGTATCTTCACCTGAAGGTGCGACCATACATCCCTAACCCTTTGAGATGTTTTAGGTGTCCGTCGTACGGCCATTCTCAGCAGTCTTGCAGGAGCAATCCCAGGTGTGGACGTTGTGGTGCCATAGACCATCATTTACCAGAATGTGTGGCCGAGTTTTGTGTGAATGTTAGGGTTCACACTCAGCATCAGCCAAAGATTGTCCCAAGTGGAAGGAGGAGAAAGAAATCCAAAAGCTGAAAACGGTGGAGAATATTTCCTATCCTAAGGCCAGAAGGAGAGTAGTTCCTATTTCATCTGACCGGCGATCATATGCATCAGTGGTGGTTGGCAAATCTACGGTTGGCATTCAAACCGACATTCAGATCCCCCCTAAATGTTCCTACAAGCTCGACGATTCATCGCAGCTGGGCTGGAAGCACTCCAGTCTCGCGCTAGGGGTCTGAAAATGACACACACCACTTCGCCGAAGCATACTCACCCCACCACCAGTAAGGGAACTCAAGCCACTTTTGGCAAAAGCACCAAAGCCAAGGATAACAAGAACGTTTCTTCTCCAAAATCTCAGCAAACTACTCAACGGCGAGCGCATCCCGTTAAGACACTTGGGACAAAGCATGCTCCCATCTTGGCCCCTGGTCACACATCCCCAAATCTGGGGGACCACTCGTCAGAGAAGATGGAGGCTGACCTCGTTTGAACATTTCCTTTTTCATCTCACTTTTAACCATGGCTTCAATCGTTCAGAGGAACGTCGAGGTTTTTGGACGAGTTTTGATGACGTGAAACATCTGCTTTCGTTGTACTCTCCGGTGTGCTTTTGTCTACAGGAGACAAAACTTAAACCATCAGATCTGCTTTCAGTTCGAGGCTACAGTGCATTTCGGACAAATAACGTATTGGGAAATATAGCCTGTGGGGAATATATCTTCTGATACGTTGCGGTATCCACAACTGTGCAGGCTGTGGCGGTTCGTATTTCTGCGCCTGTGCCTCTTACTGTCTGCAGTGTCTTTCTGCCGCCGGATGAGGATGTGAGCATCTCTGTTCTGGAGAGCTTGGTTTATCAACTGCCTTCACTCTTCTACTGGGTGACTTCAATGCCCATCATCATTTGTGGGGTAGTGTCGTCATCAGCGTGAGAGGTCGTCGCATAGAGTCTCTTCTGTCTTCGGCATTTTTAACACCGGTGCTGACACGTACTTCCATAAGCCGACAAGATCCTTCAGTGCGATCGATTTTACCTTGGGATCACCATCGATTATTATTGCTGATTGGTTGTGGACGGTGTGTAACGACCTCCACGGGAGCGACCGTTTTCCAATTGTGCTCTCGCATCATGCGAGATGGGAGGTCTTCACATCGTCTGCAGTGGTATCTTCTGCCATGGTGGCCCAAGAGTCAATCGGCGCAGCTGTTATTGATGTCAAATTTCATTATTCATGCCGCTGATCTTTCTTTACCAAAACCATCTACGACGCTCCCCAGAAGTCCGAAGCCTTGATGGACCCCTGAATGCGCAGCAGCTAGGAGAGCTCAACACAAGGCCTGGTCTACGTTTTGGCGTTATCCGACCGATGCCAATCTCGTTACATTTAAACGAGCAAAATCCTATGCTCGGTTGGTGCGTCAACATAGCAAGAGGGAGTCTTGGATTCAGTATGTTTCATCTCTCACTTCACATGCCAGTTCGAAAAGTGTATGGGACAAGATTCGTAAGATCCGGGGTAACTACAGTTCTCACCAGATTTCTATTCTCGAGAGTAATGGCTGCACATATGCTGAAGTTGGGGAGATTGCGGATTGTCTAGGGGAGGCGTTTGCCTCCGTGTTGAGTGATCTGGCGTATCCTCTTTTCAAGGAATTAAATCCACTGCGGAACGCCAGAGAATCTCCTTTGCGCCTTTTCACGACACTGGATATAACTCCCCTTCAGCATGGTTGAACTCAGGGTGGCTCTGCATCGGTCCGGCGCTACATCTGTCGGTCCCGATGGCATCCACTATGACATGCTCCATCATCTCGAGAATCTTTTAATCCTGTACAGTCGCATTTGGTTGGAGCGCAGTTTCCTGAAATCTTGGTGAAAAGCTTTTGTTCTGTCTTTTCCCAAACCTGGCAAGGATCCTAAGTCTCCCTCTAGTTATCGTCCAATTGCTCTCATTAGCTGTCTGTGTAAAGTTCTCGAGCGCATGGTTAATTCCCGGTTAATTCATTTTTTAGAACAAAATCACGTACTTTCACCATCGCAAAGCGGCTTTCGCCATCATCGTTCAACTCATGATCATCTGTGCGCGAGGCGTTCGTGCGTAGGCAGCACCTGGTTTCTGTATTCTTTAATATTGAAAAAAGCTTATGATCGGGCATGGCGGCACGGGATTATCCGTGACCTCCACGCATGAGGGTTGCGAGGAAATCTTCCGACTTTCCTTGTAAACTTTCTTCGCAATCGGGTGTTCCAGGTGCGCCTGGGTACGACGCTCTCTGCACCGTTCCATCAAGAACGAGGTGTTCCTCAAGGTTGCATTTTATCTGTCACATTGTTCACACTTCGCATTAATTGTCTTTTCACAAATCTTCCTCCTGCGGTTATTCTGCTCGTCATCAAGCATGAATTTTATTGAAAGGCAGTTGCAGTCTGCGATTAACCAGGTCTTTAAAGCGGCGAATAGCAATGGTTTCGTTCTTTCTCCCGACAAGACAGCGTGTGTCCATTTATGCCGGAGGCTTTGCCTCCATCCTGACCCAGAGCTTTATTTAGACGGTGCAGCCATACCAGTTTTGCCGGAGACCAAGTTCCTTGGACTGACCGTGCGCACGTTCAGCGGCTCAAGATTCCCTGTCTGCGTGCTCTGTCTATTCTAAAGATCCTTTCGAGCGTTTCGTGGGGTGGAGACAGGATCTCTTTGTTTCGCATTTTTCATTCTTTAATATGGTCTAAACTGGATTATGGTTGTATCATGTATGGCTCTGCACATTCCGTTGTCCGGCCTTTGGATACTGTCCACCACCAAGCGCTGCGTCTTTGTACGGGAGCATTTCGAAGATCTGTGATTCCCAGCCTTTACGCTGACGCGAACGAACCATCTCTTGAATTACACTGTCCGCAGCTGTCCAATTTTACTTGAAACTTCGATCTCTTCCAGACCATCTTTTGTACGATGCAAAAGATGGTCTGGAAGAGATCGAAGTTTCCATCCCCAGCATGCTCGTTTATTTGATAACCGGCTCTCGTGCATTCCAACCTTCGGTCTTCGTATGGCGGCCGTAGCTTGTGATGCAGGGCTCGACTTGTCACTTGTTGGAGAGACCAGGGGCTTTGGGGAACCTCCATGGCACCCACTTGGTGTCATGGTTGATACCACCTTTACATCTTTCGATAAATCCTCAACCCCTGCGTCAGTGTACCAACAGCTCTTCGCTGAGCACCGTTCCCTCACTCAATTCTGACTACACTCCCATTTTCACTGATGGCACCGAGATGCATGGAGTCGTCGGATCCGCGGCTGTTTGTGTTAATGAAGTCTCTGTAGCGCGGATCCCAAATGAGGCCACAGTATTTTAGGTGGAGATGCATGCTGTCTATTTTGCCCTTTGTCATTTACAATCGAGCATTCATCATCGAGCTATCATTTATTTGGATTCTTTGAGTGTACTGCAGGCCCTCTCTTCTGCCGATATATCTGACCATCATTTCCTTTTTTTGGTGTGAGGCAGTTACCGCGTACCTTGCTTCAGGCCAGGGGCGTAAGATGGGGGGCTAAACGGGCCCAAGCCCCTCCCCCCTAGTTTTATGTATAGGTTTTGTTTTTCAATGTTTAGTTTGGCTGTTTTTACATTTTTTCTCCAGAGCAGAGGAAAACCAAAATTTAAAACTTTTTTCGTTTTGAAGATGAATGTTAATTCTAGAACATAGAGAGGGATGGTGTGTCCTTGTGTGTTAGTGTGTGTGTGGGGGGGAGCTTCAGCTGTTTCAAGTGTCTGAAATCACAATGTCACATTAAGGTCAAACGCAACTGCAGTGTTCAATTTTCCTTGGACGGCCATGAGCTTGAGTAGGAGTGTGAACTCACAAGTATACATTAGCTTGCTGACGGGGGACTGCACGAAATAAGCAACTCTTCTATTCCCCACCATTGGCCTGGCCCCGAGTGCATTCAAGGATCTGCTGGGGAGTAGGAGAGTGCACAAATTTTAGAGCGTGGGTGTGAGGGGGTGCGGAGATTCCAAAACTTGGGTTGGGTGATCTGACGAGGAGACCTGAGCTACCACTTAACCACAGCAGAGAGGAAACCGGTTCCCGCCAGCTTCCTTTCCCCTCCCAGCTTTCCTTGCAATGGACATCGACGGACGGAGAAACTATAATGCAAGCTAAGCTCCATGTTAACATTCATTCTTAGTGCAGCCTGGGTCTGTTGTGCATTGCCCAGTTTTTTTATTTGTTTGTTCAGAATCATAGAATGCCTTCCAAAAGAACAAGAAATTATTTATTTGCTTTTTTACTAAAATCCCTAAATTAAATGAAAGTTCTGAAGACGTACGTAGTAAATCTAAAGTATTCCTACTAGAACAAGAATTGCTGTTCCTTATGACAGAAACAGCGCAGTAGCAGCATCATTATCTTCAGCTGATCCAGATAAAGAAATGCTGGAAACTGGAGGTGGAGTTTCCAGCAATTTATATCAAAAGAAAGTAAGTGATTTCGATATACACATCGCGTCAAAGAATTTTTAAGACTGGCGCTAGATTTCAGCTTACGGTGGCGCCACCAGTGTAATCGCGAATGCGTTATAAACCGTGACCATCTGCTTGCTTTCTGCCAAAAGTACTGCGCAGTTGTTAAAGTAACTCAAAGTGGCCGTTCATTAGAGAAGTAAAAAATTTTCCATGTTGAATTTTTAAGATGGAACAAAGGGCTGTTATTAAATTTAACGCAAAACTTGGTAAAAGTGCCTCGGAAACGTACCAAATGATGAAACAAGTTTACGGTGAGTTTTGTTTAAGTAGATCAAATGTTTTCCTGTGGCACAAACATTTTTTGGACGGAAGAGATATGCTAGAAGATGATAAGCATACCGGAAGACCAAGTTCATCTAGGACACCTGAGATTATTGAAAAAGTGCGTGATTTCATGGCAAACAATTGATGTGCGTCACTAAGAATGATGGAAGAGTCTTTAAACATGAACAAAGAAACGATTCGAACCATCCTGCATGAAGATTTGGGCAAAACAAAAGTCTGTGCTAAATTTGTTCCACTCACGTTAACCAATGAATAAAAATCAAGGAGAATGCACATTGCAGAGACATCATTTCAGCCGCTGAAAATGATCCAAACTTCTTAAAATCGATTGTTACAGGTGATGAAACATGATGTTTTCAATATGATCCTAAAACAAAGCGACAAAGTGCGGAATGGAAGTCAAAAAACTCGCCACAAGCCAAAAAAACAAGAAAAAGTTCCATCGAAAATCAAAACAATGCTCATTACATTCTTCGATAGTTAAGGGTATTTATCCACAAAGAATTTGTTCCAATTGGACAAACAGTTACTGGTGAGTTTTATTTAAATGTTTTGAGGCGTTTGATGGGCAGAATTCGTCGCATTTGTCCAGAATATCGGGAGGAAAATAGTTCGTGTTTGTTGCACGATAATGCACCCAGTCACAGCTCACTTCTTGTTCGTAGATTTTTGGCAAAAAATAACGTCTGTGTGTTGAATCATCCACTGTATTCGCCTGATTTAGCATCCTGCGACTTTTCTTTATTCCCAAAACTTAAAATGACGTTAAAAGGGTGTTATTTCGATGATATTTAGACCATACAAACAGCTTCGACGCATGATTTGGAGGCAATTCCACAAAGTGAACTGGAACAGGCATTCAAATCATTATTAAATCGCTGTAACAAGTGTATTGAAGCTGGAGGGACTTATTTTGAATAACAAACCAAAACAAATTATAATTTCTTGTTTCTATTTCATTTTACAGACCCAGTCTTAAAAATTCTTTGCCACACTGTGTAGGACAGTACGTTGGTGTTCATCTAAGCGATGAAAAAAAGTTAAAGCTTTTAGACAATTGCTGGAAGCCAGATTCATCATATTCTTTTCCTGTTAACGGTAATGAAAAGAAAAGAAAATTCCAGTACCAATGGTTCGAAAGATTCCCATGGGTATGTTATTCAGCAAAATTTGATGGTGCATTTTGCAAAAATTGTGTGCTGTTTTCAAAAAAAGAAGCAGGTCGTCAGGGAACCAAAAATTGGGCAAATTAGTTTTATCTCCATTTAAGTAATGGAAACATGCCATAGAAGCATTTACTGCACATCAGTTGTGCAATTATCACAGACACAGCTGCTTAACCTCGGAAAAATTCGGGAAAGTGATGAAAGGACAAAAGTTCAATGTTGGTGTTCAATTGCACCAGAGCAGAAATAAAGAAATTGAAAAAAATAGGGAAAAATTACAGTCCATAATTAAAACAGTAGTCTTTTGTGGTAGGCAGTCTCTCGCATTGCGTGGACACCAAGATTCAGGAAGTATTTCATCATGCAAAAAAAAGACTGAAAATGAAGGCAATTTTAGGGCTCTGCTACGTTTTCGGGCTGAATCTGGTGACACTTATTTGTTTGATAAATCATCATCTACAACAATTTCTAGCAAATATACCAGTCCAGAGATACAAAACGAGATTATTAAGACATGTGGTTAATTTATTCAAGCCCAACTTGTAAAAAATATTAATAAAGCAAGATGTTTCTCAGTACTTGCTGATGAAACTGCTGATATAGCTGGGAAAGAACACCTTGCCTTATGTGTGCGCTATGTAGAGGAACCACTTGGTATTTTGAAAGATTTTTTAGAATTTATCTAGGTGGAAAATTTATCTGGCGCCGGAATTGCAGAGGTAGTAAATTCAAGTTTAAAGCGACACGGTATCGATACTCAGTATTTGAGGGGTCAAGGATATGATGGCGCAGCTGCTATGTCTGGGAAAATAAATGGTGTACAGGCAAAAAAATTTTAGATTCACCCCACTGCTCTCTATGTCCACTGTTGTAGTCATGCGTTAAATCTTGTTTTGTTGAAAGCTTGTTCAGTGCCATCAATTAGGAATTCTTTGGCTGCTTTAACAGACGTGAAATTCTTCCGTTTGTCACCAAAAAGGAATAACCTACTTAAAAATAAGGTTCAGGAATGTTCCGAAGGAAAAACAATGCATCGACTTAAACGGTTATGCGATACCCGTTGAGTAGAAAGACACGAGGCACTTTTCACGTTTTGCGAATTATTGGAGCCATTTGTAGCAGCTCTACAGGATATTCATCAGGATGGCCACTATGACTCTGACACATCGAAGTTGGCAATGCTGTATCACCATTCAATATTCCAAACTGAATTTTTGATATCGATTTTTGTTGCTGAAAGGTGTTTTTCTCTTACTCTAAATCTATCAAAAGCTTTGCAGAGACCAGACAACGACTTAGTATCATCTTTTGGTATGATTGACGAAGCAACGGAAAAATTCAGAGAGATGCGATGTAATTCAGATGCTGAATTTAATAATATTTTCGACAGGGTTTCTGCCATAGGAAGTAGAATAGGTATTGTGTTGGAAAAACCCAGAATTGTTAAAAACCAGATACACCGAAGTAACTATCAAAGCGAAAACGTGGAAGATTTCTATCGTAAGGCAATATTCATCCCATTCTTGGATTACCTTCTGCAAAATACAAATGATTGTTTCTTGAATCACAGAAATGTACTCGATAGCTTGAACCATGTACTGCCTTGCAAAATTGAAAAATGTTCAATTGAAAAAATAACAGAATCAGTCCAGTTTTATTCTGAGGATATAAATGTGTTACCCAATCTTTTTCGTGGGGAAGTAGAAATGTGGATAAGTAAATGGTTGTCGCGGAATGCAGAGGATCGGCCCAAAACAGCCATTGAAGCTTTGCAAGCCTGTGATGGTACATTTTTTCCAAATGTGAAAAAACTCTTTAAAAATTCTGAGTACCTTGCCAATTACGTCTACTCCAGAAAGAAGTTTTTCAACTCTGAGGCAGCTTAAAACATACCTGCGAAACACTATGTCCAATTCACGCCTAACTGGGCTTGCCCTATTAACTATCCACAGGAATGTGAATATTGATTCTGGAAAAAATTTGAATTTAATGGCCTCAAGCCGGAAGTACTGCATTTTATGAATATGAAATGTTCCCGAACTACACCACCGAGGCACCGACCACGAAACCGATGCAATCCATTGGGTATGTATATGTATTGATCATATGTAGAGAATTTTAAGAAGGGAGTGTCTGACCCCAGGTCTTAAATAACCCTTAGAAATAGGAAGCTAGGAGATTTGGGCTAGAGTACTCGATAGGAAAGTAACACGGAAGCGAAGTAGAAAGGGGGAGGAAGACGCCCTTATTTATTACCGGGGGCCAGTACCCGGGGTCCGACAGCTTAATGTGCCCATCCGACGCATGGCAGATATTTAGTGGACGAGCATTATACCTGCTGGGATCGAACCTGAGGTCCCTTCCGTGGCAGTAACGAACGTTGCCCACTAGGCAACCCACGGCCCTGTATATGTGTTGTACTTGTGTTTATATACTGACTATATTTCATTTAATTTTTAGACTGCTTACTTTTGCAACATAACTTTTAAAACATTGGTTCCAAATCATGCGCTTTCGGTAAATTAAAGATTTAGATAAATAATTACACTTTTCTTATTCTGTGCTGTATTTTCATAATATCGTCATTACGCTAGCTAGATATAACGCTTGTAGTGGCATCCTCAAGCGCAATAAGAATAAATAAATAAATATATATATCATCATCATCATTGACAACCATTATCAATCCACTGCTGGACGAAGGTCTCCCCAAGTTTCTTCCACAACGGTCTGTCTTGTGCCAGTCTCCTCCATGTCACTCCCGCATATTTTCGAATTTCATTCACCCATCTCCCATGTGGTCTTCTTCTAGGTCTTTTCCTGTCCCTTGGAATCCAGTCTAAAATTTCGGCTGTCCATCAATGGTCTGTCCTTCTGACAATATGTCCAGTCCATTGCCATTTCCGGGATTTTACTCTGATCCTGATGTCTTCCACTCTTGTCATTTTTCTGATCCACGAGTTCCTCTTCTTATCTCTCCTGGTTACACCAAGCATGCACCTCTCCATGCTTTTTGAGTTGTCTGCAGCCTTTGTAAGTCTCTTTTAGTTAAGGTCCACTTCTCTGCACCATAAGTAAGCACTGGAAGGATGCATTGATCAAACACTTTTCTTTTAAGAAATGATGGCATATTGTTCTTGAAAATCACACTGTTTCTTCCAAAAGCTCTCCAGGCAAGTTTTATATGCCGATTAATTCCTTCATCGATGTGACCTTCACTTGATATCTGCTGTCCAAGATAAATGTAGGTATCGGTTATCTCTAGCTTTTCCCCATTGATCGATAAATCTTCATTTCTTGTAAAAGCATTGAACATCACTTTTGTCTTCTGAAAATTTATTTTTAATCCCACTTCTTTACTCTTGTCAGCAAGTTCCTGGATCATACTCTGTAGCTCTAATGGGGTAGTAGCAAAAATGACTACGTCATCAGCAAAACGAAGGTGAGTTAGATAATCTCCATTAATCTTTATCCCTTTGTTTTCCCAGTTCAGTGATTGAAAAACATTTTTCAAAGTAGCATTAAAGAGTTTGGCAGATATAGTGTCGCTTGTCTCACTCCCTTTCCCATTTTTATGGGTGCTGTATTCTCAAATAGCCAATATTCACTTGATGCCTTGAACATCACTTTTGTCTTCTGAAAATTTATTTTTAATCCCACTTCTTTACTCTTGTCAGCAAGTTCCTGGATCATACTCTGTAGCTCTAATGGGGTAGTAGCAAAAATGACTACGTCATCAGCAAAACGAAGGTGAGTTAGATAATCTCCATTAATCTTTATCCCTTTGTTTTCCCAGTTCAGTGATTGAAAAACATTTTTCAAAGTAGCATTAAAGAGTTTGGCAGATATAGTGTCGCTTGTCTCACTCCCTTTCCCATTTTTATGGGTGCTGTATTCTCAAATAGCCAATATTCACTTGATGCCTTAATGAAGGGAAGATTCCTGAGGATTGGTACAGTGCTACAATGATCCTGCTACATAAAAAAGGTGACATTGAGGATCTCGGGAACTACAGACCTATCAGCCTCCTATCAGTGATTTATAAAATCTTCACTAAAGTTCTTTCACACCGCTTGAAGGTAACACTGGACATGGCTCAACCGAGAGAACAAGCTGGATTCAGAAGTGGCTACAGCACTATAGATCATATCCACGTACTGAGGGAACTAATTGAAAGAGCGAGAGAATATGAACTTACATTGTGCGTGACTCTTATCGATTATGAAAAGGCCTTTGATTCGGTGAAACCATCAGCAGTTACAATGGCTTTGAAATCCTGCGGCATTGAAGATGCATACATTAATGTTATAAACATCATCTATGAAAAATGCAAGTGCAAAGATTTGGCTGTTTGAAAATACGACACACATAAAAATTGGAAAGGGAGTGAGACAAGGTGACACCATATCTCCCAAGCTCTTTAATGCTCGATTGGAAAATGTCTTTCAGTCACTGAACTGGGAAAACAAAGGGATAAAGAATAATGGAGATTATCTAACTCACCTTCATTTTGCTGATGACGTAGTCATTTTTGCAACTACCCCATCAGAGCTGCAGAGTATGATTCAGGAACTTGCTGACAAGAGTAAAGAAGTGGGATTAAAAATGAACTTTCAGAAGACGAAAGTGATGTTCAATGCTTTTACAAGAAATGAAGATTTATCGATTGATGGAGAAAAGCTGGAGATAACAGATAAGTAAGTTTATCTTGGACAGCAGATATCAAGTGAGGGTCACATTAATGAAGAAATTAATCGGCGTATAAAATTTGTCTGGAGAGCTTTTGGAAGAAACAGCATAATTTTCAAGAGCAATATGCCATTATGTCTTAAAAAAAAAGTGTTTGATCAATGCATCCTTCCAGTGCTTACGTATGGTGCAGGGACGTGGACCTTAACTAAAAGAAACATACAAAGGCTGCAAACAACTCAAAGCAGCATGGAGAGGTGCATGCTTGGTGTAACCAGGAGAGATAAGAAGAGGAACTCGTGGATTTGAAAAATGACAAGAGTGGAAGGCATCATGATCAGAGTTAAATCCCTGAAATGGCAATGGGCTGGACATATTGCCAGAAGGACAGAACATCGAAATTTTAGATTGGATTTTAAGGAACAGGAAAAGACCCAGAAGAAGACCCCATGGGAGATGAGTGGATGAAATTCGAAAGTATGCGGGAGTAACATGGAGGAGACTGGCACAAGACAGACCGTTGTGGAAGAGGCTTGGAGAGACCTTCGTCCAGCAGTGGATTGATAATGGTTGACAATGATGTTGATGATATATAAATATATATATAATTTATTTTCTTTGAGCCCCTTCCAAAAATTCTGAATTGCTACGCCCCTGCTTCATGCCGGTTTCCAGATAACATTTTGCTGGGTTTGCCGGCAATGTTGGAATTTCGGGTAACGAGTGTGCTGATGCGGCTGCTAGATCTGCTTCCTCTTTGGTCGTCACACCCTTGCCACTGTTTCACCGGGATCTACATTTTCTTGTTCATGATCATATCAGGCGTACGTGGCAGGGTCTGTGAGACCAACAGGTGAAAAATAATCTGCATCGTATTAAACCTATTCTTGGAATCTGGAAATCTTCATATCGTCTGAACCGTAGGGAGGAAGTGGTGCTTGCGCATCTCCTCGTTGGGCATTGTCGTTTCACTCACCGCTTTTCGCTGTGTGGCGACACTGCGCCGATGTGCGAGACGTGCAATTGCTGACTCACCGTCACTTATTTTCTGTTGTAGCTGTGTTCGTTTTCGTGATGTACGTTTTCACTTCTTTCATTTTCATTTGTTGACCAGGACGCTGCAGCGGCTCCTAGATTGCCATTGCGGTACTGTTGCTGTCTTCTCATTTTTTAAATAAATTGACCTTTTTAAACATATCTAGATTTTAGCCCTTCCATCATTCTCATCTTTCACTTTTACTGAATCAGCCAGTTTTTAAGCATTATACAATGTTTTTAATACTGTTTGTTTGTTTGTTTAATTGTCTTGTGTCTGGCGCTCTTTGGCCAAATATGGCCCTTGCGCCATAAAAATCAACCAACCAATCTTCTATTTTTCTTACGTAATAATTTGCTAGGAGAGGTGTTAATGAAGAACCCATTGCTAACCAACATCTTTGCTTATAGAAGCAGTCTTGGAATTGAAAAAAGTTGTTGTTTAGAGCAAACTGTAAGTTCATAAATGCCTATTACTTCTTCTTTATTAAAATCATGAAACACTACAATATATAGGTCAGATAGGTCATCTGCTATGTAATCTATGAGTTTGTCCAGGTTAATATTTGTATGGATCCCGGGAGATTGGTACCCGGCAAACTTGTACCCATGCAATTTCCTCCCCTCCTGTTCAGTTTTAATGCCTGAATTTCAGGATTTAACATCATCTTCACCCCATCTAACTATTCCGATACTTCCCCCCCCCCTTCAAATTCTTAAATTATTTCACAAATTGAAGCAATTACAGCATTTTCCTAAAATTGAATTTTAGAAAACTCGTACCCGGGAGATTGGTACCCTTCTGTTGCTACGGCGTTACGGGGGCATATACAAAATGCATGGTTAGTAAAATGCCCGTCAATTTGTACATCTTTTAAAGCTATGGTGCTCGGTGAAACAATAGAATTATAGTAAGAGTTATTCTAATTCAGAAAAAATGGGGTCAGTTGCTACGATGTTGGGGGGGGGGGCATATACAAATTGCATTGCTAAAAAAATGTCAATTTGTAGATCTTTTAAAGCTATGGTGATCTGTAAAACAATGGAATTATAGTAAGACCGATTCTAATTCAGAAAAGGTGGGGTACTGTGGTTTTTTTCCCCTTTTGGGCAAGCGAAATTGAAAAGGATTGTCAGCAAATTTGAATCGGCCGTGCTGATATTCTTAAAGGGTGTAGGAAAACTGGCCACAAAAATTTTAACGGGCCGTATAAAAATTACGTTTTTGACCGCTCTGTGCCCACGACCCCCAGAGGTTGGTAATCTGAGTCATATAAAGTTTCCGTAATTTCGTCTGTTCTTAATTGCGATAATTAATGTACTTCTTTATAACAAATGTTTATGATCCACATCTCAGCAAAAGATTTAAGGGATTTTAAACTACAAGTCTGCAAATTATCTGAGCGCATGTGCTGACTCAGGAAACCTATCGGGGGGGGGTACCAAAAGTGTAAAATATAAAGCATTTGTGGACCGATCGGGAGGTTTTCAGCATTTACAAGATACAACTCAACACATTATCTGAGCGCACGCGCCTACTGTGAAAGCGTGGCGGGGGGAGGGGGTATAGCAAAAGTGCAAAATATCAAGCATTTCTTACCCGATCGGGAGATTTTCAGCATTTATAAGCTACAACTCGACACATTATCTGAGCGCATGTGCCTACTCTGGAAACCTGAAGGAGGGGGGGGTAATACCAAGACTCAAATCCCCCCCGACAGGTTTGCTGAGTAGGCACATACCCTCAGATAATGTGTCGAGTTGTAGCTTCTAAATGCTGAAAATCTCCCGATCGGACGAGAAATTCCTTATATTTTATAATTATCAAATAACCCCCCCCCCGACTGGTTTGCTGAGTAGGCACGTGCCCTCAAATAATCTGTCAAGTTGTAGCTTGTAATTGCTGAAAATTTCCCAATCGGACGATAATTTTTTTTTAATTTTACAGTTATGTTATTAACCACCCCCGCCCCCCATGGGTTTGCTGAGTGAGTAGACACATGCCCTCAGATAATGTGTCTAGTTGTACGTAGCTTGTAAATGCTGAAAATCGGACGAGAAATTTTTCATATTTCACACTTTTGGTAATAAACCCCCCCCCCCCCCCGACAATTTGCTGAATAGGCACATGCCCTCAGAAAATTTGCTGAGTTATAGCTTATACACAAGACAGACCGTTGTGGAGGAAACTTGGGGAGACCTTCGTCCAGCAGTGGATTGATAATGGTTGACGATGATGATGATATATATATATACACATACTGGTCACAAAAAGTTAGGGATATTGCATGAAGTGAAGCCACGTAACATAAACGCCAGAGTGTGTTTACAAAAACAATTTAATGGGAAATTTCTGCACACAACAAGTAGTACCACAATATAGACAAAAGTGTATATTCAGAGAATTTCCATACCTCTGGATTTCAGTATCCAGTAAACACTACTTATGTGTCGAAGAACGTCTTGACACCTACGAAGCATACTTGCAGTGACATTGTTAATGAGTGTCTGGTGCGGTTAGTCCCATATTAGTCAACACATTACAGAGGTCTGCCAGTATACTGGAGTATGGAATGCGGTTATCTAAATGTTGCTGTATAGATTCCCAAATTTTCTTAATAGTATTAAGGTCAGACCTGAGGTAGCTGTAAAGATTCGATCTTGTGGTTTTCCCCGCCAGGGCTGGTCCAAGGGGTAGGCCAGGTGGTAAATGTGTAGATTAGCGTCCTAAATTATTTCGTTGAAAAAATTTTAGTACCTGAAAAAAGTGCGGTGTACAGATTTTAGTGTATGGAAATTAATGTCAAATGGTGCAGAAATTTCATATTTTAAATGTGTTTTAAAGATATATTTTTTTCGTAATATTGACCTGTGAGTCTGACGCTGTGAAGAGAAGCTGTGGTAGGCCTAATGTATTGCTCCGGCAAAGAATGTGAAGCTTTGGTCCTTTAAAAGGAAGGTTTGTTGCTGTGCCAAAATGATGGGCAGAAGATTACAAGAGAAAGAGGTTACGCTGTTGGCAGGAGAGCAATAAATGTAGTGATACGCTACAGAAAATAGGTCCACAGCATCCACCCTTTATTTTGTTGTATCCTGTATGTTGTTGGCAGGAAAAACCGGAAAAAACCTCTTCGATTTGCAAAAGATACGTATGAGTAAGATAGAAACTGACCTGCGAACAAGCTATTAACAGGAGAACCAAAAGTGCAGTGACACAGCAAATCAGCTATGAATGGAAGCTGTTCAAACCAGAACTGAAAGTTATAGTTCCCCAGTTTCCTGTACAACATAGAAAAGCATGTTAGTACTTTCTATTTTGAATCAAGGAATTGTATGCGAAAGAACGAAAAATTTCTCAACATCGCTTTAGAAACAATGACAAAACATGAACGAACTATATTGTGTAGCGTATGAGTATAACACGGCTCGCTCTCGTGGCAACAAAATATGCGCTTGGACTTCTAGTCGTACGCGTGTGAATTAAATGCTGCAGCGGATCTTCCTTTCAATGAAGCAAAGCTTCACATCGTCGCTGTAGCGATGCGCAGAGTTGCACAACTAGAGCCATGAATACGTGGATAGTTTGCAAATTATTAGCAGATTTTGCAGATAGTTTTTGCTTGTAGATTAAAAAAATAAAAATTTTATTACAGCAATTAAAACACTTAAGGCTTTACTAAGATTAATATATTTAATTCTATCTTAACATGAGAATGTTCAACTATTTTTCACATCTTCCGATAGAGAATTATTTTGTTTTTGCAGAAGTTTCTGGCCTCTTGATTTTATCAAGGCCTGTTCTCAATATATAGGAACTGTAACAAAAGTTTCGTTTACACAGAAAGATTTTTTTAATTTTATTGCCAGGTTACTCTTGCAGTTGCCAGTTATTAAAATAAAATATTTTCCTTATGTATTTTATAAGTACTATTTTTGAATTAAGTTGTTAAAGATGCTATATATAATTTTTGAAGGTTCATTAACGGAACTGCTTTTCTTAATATAAAAATTAGTCTCTTGTTTTTATGAGGTTCATAGCCAAAAAATGTTTAAGTTTTGGCCTTAAGGTCCATTTTGCACACATTTTTGCGGATTCAGTCGTAATGTCCTTTTGCCCTCTCTGGAATCTGTAATGTTCTAATAATTATTTACTGTTATATTAATTTTTCTTTAAATTGTCTCATTCCATTGTTATCATGATTTGCGGGTTTGCAGCAAGTTTTCTGTTTCAATGGTTGTGTACGCAGTCACATTTTATTTTTATGCACCTCTGGCAATGCGTTAGGCCTACCGCAGCGTCTCTTCACAGCATCACACTCACAGTTCAATATTACGATAGAAAATCTTTAAAACACATTTAAAATATGAAATTTCTGCACCATTTGCCATTAATTTCCATACTCTAAAATCTTTAAGTCACACTTTTTCTAGGTACTGACATTTTTCCGACGAAATAATTTAGGATGCTAATATACATATTTACCGGCCAGGTAGGCAGCCACCAAATGGAAGGGATGCCAAATTAGCCCATGGATTTATAAATTTTCGTACATAGTAAAATTATCTGCTTACTTTTTTTTTTTTCTTTTATGAGCTAGTCTGTATTTGCCACAAAAATGAAAGCTGAATACTCCTTTGTTGTTTCTCTGGCATGTGCAGAGTTCCTATATATATACCACCAACAACAAGAAGAAGAAGCATTTTCAATTCTTGTGTGTTTTTTTTTCTGAGAATTCTTCTCTGCTGCTTTTACGCATTTGGGTTTTCAGGAAAGAAAAATTTAACATTTTTTTTTTTTTTTTTTTTCGTTCCTGATGTTTGTTGACATTTTTATATACACTGAGTGGCCACTTTATTATGACTACCTGACAGTTTTAAGCAAATGAGCTATGGCTGCACGCTGTTGCCGCCAGAGGGTGAGGCTAGTATAAAAGGGAAAGCTGAGTGCTTGCGACAGTAGTAGAAGTGATTTTTGGGTGACGAGATGGGTAATAAATGCAATTTGACGGACTTTCAACGTGGGATGATTGTAAGATCTCGGAGCCATGGAGCGAGTATCACTGAAACCGCCGCATTCGTGAAATGTTCCAGAGCCACTGTTGTTAAAGTGTTTAAAGACTGAACTGTCAGCAAAAAATCTAGGTCTCTACGTGCAACATGTGGTCGTCATCGACTAGTGACTGCTCAGGCGAAACGGAGAGTGTCCAGACTGGTAACGGACAACCGAAGGGCAACAGTGCAGCAAATTTCAGACCATCTTAATCAAGGATCCCTTCAAATGATCTCTGCACGCACTGTTTGCCGTACACACATCGGATGGGATATGGCAGAAGGAGGCCTATTCAAACACCTTTGCTGTCTGCAGTTAACAACAGAAAACGTCTCCAGTTCGCACAGGAGCATAAGGATTGGACAGTTGATAATTGGAAAAAAATTATGTGGTCCAATGAATCACATTTTCAGTTGCACCATGCCGATGGCCGAGTGAGAATTTGGCGGAAACAGCACGAAAGCATGGACCCCAAATGCATTGCTACAACCCTTCAAGCTGGTGGAGAGGTAACGTTATGGTTTGGGGAATGTTTTTCTGGCATGATTTGGTCCCCTTAATTCGTGTTGATCAACGTCTGACTGGCACATCATATCTAAACATCGTTGCAGACCAAGTACATCCTGTCATGTGGATGGTTTATCCCAATGGCGATGGCTACTTTCAACAAGATAATGCGTCTTGCCATAGTGCTCGTATTGTACAGGATTGGTTTCGGGAACATGCCGGTGAGTTTACTTTGCTTAGGTGGCCCCCACAATCTCCAGATCTCAACCCCATTGAGAATTTGTGGGATGAAGTTGAACGAGCTATCAAACAGCTGGATCCACAACCCTGCAATTTCACACTCCTGGAAAGTGCTATTCATCAAGCATGGTCTTAGATTCCACAAACCACCTATCAACATCTCGTGGAGTCCATGCCACGAAGAATCTACATCGACGCAGTATTAAAGGCAAAAGGTGGCCCAACGAAGTACTGAGGGGGTGGTCATAATAAAGTGGCTACTCAGTGTATAACAATAAGGCTTGAGTGACAAGCCTTATTGTTATGTACATCATGGAAATAAATCCCAAATTCCCACAGCCTAGGGTAAAGCGGAAAAAAACACTTTTTACTATGAAAACTGCAACAAAGCTCCTACAGATTGCGAACCATATATAAATCAATGGTTTTCTATCCACTCATTGATAGCGCATTGTTTGCCATTCAGGAAAGATTTACTCAGTTGCAAAAACTTTCCAACGCTTCGGGTTTCCTTTATAATTTGAAGAAATTGCCTGACAGGGGATTCTTTAAAAGAAAAGTGTATTCAGTTAGAAAAATTCCTTAAGGATGCTGACAGTGAAGAAAAAGATATCAATGGGGAGCAACTGTTTGAAGAGCTGAGGCATTTGCAAGCACTTATGAGCAAATGCAGCTCAGCTATTACAATAGAAGCTCTAAACTTCATATTCCAGTATGATATGATTCATTGTTATCCCAACAGTAGGATTTGCTTTCGAATATTGCAATTCCTGTCTGTAGAAAGCAGGAAAAGAAGTTTTAATAAATTAAAGCTGATAAAGACTTATTTGAGATCTACAACGATGCAGGAACAGCTATCAGCTTTATCCATCATTTCTATCGAAAACGATATTGCACAAAAAAATTTCTGAAGCAAAGAGGTTTTTGCAAAGTAAAGCCAGACATGAGCGTTTCATGTAAATAACGCAAACAACTATGTATGATTCCGTCATTTTGTGAGTAAAGTTATCATTATTATATTGGACTATTTATTTGTAGCATAGCATATAATAGCGAGTTAGTGACATATCTACTGAACATGCTAAGTTGAGATTAGAGCTATTTGCTGTGTTTGGGTTCATACTGCAAAAAAAAAAAAAAGTTCAAAGGTGGGGGGGGGGTCAAAGGAGTCTTTCTGGCTGTCGGGGGAAAAAACAGAAAAAGTTAATGCCATGATGACAGCACTTTCAATAGGTTTCATCAGTGGTTTAGCTTTTTTCTCTTCCTTTTTTTAAATTTTTATTCCAGTTAATTGTAACTGCAGCTTGTGCTCATTTTGGCTTTTCACTTTACTAGTAACTTGTTTTTCAGTGTTTACTTCCCTTTTTGTTTCTTCTTGCTTGATTCTTAATATATATAAAGATAAATTAAAATTTGGGAGTATATCATAATATAATTTTATGAGCATAATTTAAAAAGTTTCCAGCACTAATTAGGGCAAACTTTTGAGTGTGATTTACATTAAGAAATAATAGGGCATTCAAAACAGTTGAATTATATAACAAAATTGCATAAATGATTTTTTTTTTTTATTTTACTCAGGTTTGGTTATTCATGGCTCTAGTTAGGAAAGTTAGGGATGTTATGCAAAACACAGGTGAGTGTAAATTAAGTACAACCTCCTGTAGCTTTAAAACTTGAGCTTATAACCCTCAGATTAGTATTTCCCCTCCTCCCAGTCGGTTTCTCTGTAGAGTACAACTGGATCACCCTGTGAAAGTAAACCAACTTGGTGACTTCACCAAGTTGGTAAATATAATATTAGTGGAATTAAAGGATTAAACCATGTGTGAAATTATAGAATAAATAAGCAACATTTATTCACAATTAAATAATTTATTTTAAGATCTATAGTTTTGTTGAGCCTTTAGCTCGGTTTCATCAGGACAAAAGGAGCATACACATTCAGATGTGACATCATCAGGTAGTTGACGATCATGGATTTTGGTGAATTGTCTCCATGCAATTGAAAGAAATAGAGTAGGTGTCATGTTGTTGACAAGTTATAAAGAAAAGTCATGGAAACAAATTGGTGTTTTCTACACAAGTATATCGTGCAGTACATCTATGCGTTACAGAGGATTCCTTGCAGAAAAAGCTACATTTTTGCCGGCGCAGTGGTCTAAGCACTGGCTTATGACTGTTCGGTTCTTCCAAGTGAGTTAGGTTTGAATCCCGGTGAGGCATGGATGTTGTGTTTGTCTTACGGCACTGGGTCTCTTCCTTCCCTGGAACCAGTGACCCTAAATTAGAGACAGGCCCATTGAGTTGCTCACCATGGTCAGTAAACACAAAAAAAAAAAAAAAGCTTGATTTTTTTTAAAGAAGTTGCGACACACACAGGATATAGATTGTCCTTTTGTTGTAGACAAAGCTGTCCAGAAATTTAGGAACTTTCAAATGTTTAAATTTCAAAGTTATTTTGAAATCTATAAACAAGGCAAATTTTTATGGATCAAAAGACTACGTTGAAGACATAAATTCCTGGGGAATTTATCAGATCACTTGTGAATGTGGACTTTCATGTATAGGAAGGACAGATCCGTGGGGCTTTTAAGTTTTCATGTGAAGGAACACATGACTTATGTATGGAACTGAAGAAGTCGTCTATAGCCCAACATTGTCATGAAAATAACCAGATGTTGTTGTTTTTTAAATGCTACGCTTATTGATAAACCTGATTTGACTATCAAGCTTAATATATTAGAAGCTTTCCACACAGTGGCGGCTCGTGAGTACATCTACAGGGGGTTCACAATTAATAATTGCAGTTTTTGAGATACACTTGTGTGTTACTTATAATATTCATATAATTTAGGCGCTGCTATACCTTGATGTAATGTATTAATTTTGAAACGAAATGTTATTATAGATATTACTGTACTTTAACTGTTTCACAACTTAATAATAAAGGATTACTTTATTGATCATACTTGTTATAATATGCTAATTGTTCTTTTTTACTAAAACAATTATTTTCATTTAATTTTAAAGTAGTAAAATAAATGCAAAACAGAAAGCTTGTTTTTAAGTGTTAAATATTTAGATAGTTAGTAATAAGGCCTCATGCTCTCAATTATTAGATTAGATTATTAAACACACAGAAAAAGGAAAATAATCAAAGCTGCTGCATATGATGGTAAGGTCTAGTATTTACTTACACAAATTTACTTGGATGGTAGCTTACACAAATATTTTCTTTAAGTACAGTTTTTGTAAACAAAGTCCATCCTTCTATCTTTTCTTGACACAAAAACATCAATAACCCTTTCATTGAAATTATGGATGTTAGAAATCATTTCCTTCTCGATTGCAAGCATGGCTAAAGCTGTAAGCCTCTCTTTACACATCGTAGACCGCAAAAATGTCTTTATCCGTTTTAGGGTTGAAAAACACCTTTCAGCTTCAGTAGTCGTCATTGGTATTATTGCAATAATTAATAACAGTTTATAACTTTCAGAAAATGATGACAATAAATTGTTTTCAATAAAAAAACTGTAAAAGACTAACAGCACCACGCATGTTTCTGAAATCAGTTCTTTTGTAAATGATTTTCAAGCTCTGTCTTGAGGTGATTTTTTTCAAGAAATGAATACACATTTACTGTATCTTCAAGCAATTTCTCGGGGAATTTCTGTTCAAACTCTTCAAACTTTTGTGATTCAAAAAGAGATACAGCTGAGCAAGATGTTGTGAATGAAAAGCTTGTTTTTATTTGCGTTGTAATAATATCACAGGTTTCCTTGGCAGCCACTGTTCTACTTAAGTAAAAATCTTCTTCACGCCTCGATCGTTTAGGTGCATTTTCTGGGTACTGATTAACCAGCTCTGTCACTTTGTCCATGTTACCTCTTTCCTTATCAATGGCTTTGACGAAGTGGTCAACATTGGCTTTAGTTCTCACAGCATCAGTGTAAGTTAGCTGTAATTGTTGTACAAAATATCCACATGTGGCATCAATTTGTGAAAAACAGAAAGCCAAAATATGAACTTATTATCTCTAAGGAGACGAGCTAGAGCACCAGCTTTAATTATGGTGGTTGGTTGCTTAGAGGTTGATTGGATTTCCTCCATACATTCAATTAATTTCTCTCTGTACTCAAAAACAGTATTAACAGTTCTGCTCTTAAAATTCCACCTTGTAGCTGACGCCCGAGGTATTCGTTTGCCAACTATCTTGTCCAAAACAGACACTCTCTGAGGGGAATTTGAAAAAAATTTGTTATATCACTTAAGTCCGAAAAAAAAATTCTGACATCTTGGTTTTGGCTTGTTGCTTGAGCTACAATCAAGTTCAACTGATGAGCGTAACAGTGAACGAAAAAAGCATGTTTATAGGTTTGTTTCACTATGGTCTGCACGCCAGCATGGTGCCCACTCATTACATTCGCACCGTCATAGCTTTGAGATACGAGTTTTTCTGGATTTTGCACAACATTATCTAAACTGGTACAAATACATTTGGCTATAGATTCTGCGTCGTGCCCTTCAGGGTTATCAAATTTCCAAAATCTTTCAACTGGTTGGCCATTAGCTAAAACATAGCGGAAAACTATAACTAACTGAAATACAGACGAGACGTCTGATGTTTCGTCCGCAATCAAAGAAACATACTATGCAGTTTTTATTTCTTCTATTATGTTTTCTTGACATACAAAAAGCATACAATCTAACAATTCATTTTTAATTTCTTTCGAGGTATCTTTAAAGACAGTAGCAGTACTCAAATGTTCTTTCAAAGATGAGTCAAGTTCTGCAGAAAAGTTTACAAGCCCTTTAAATATGCCAGGATTTAAGGAATCGTCATCCTCACGATGACCTCGAAGGGCCAACTCAAATGCACCGCAAAATTTAATACAGTCTATAAGCTTAGAAAGGTCATACCTATTTTTAGTCACTTGTTCATTGTGCTTTTTAATATTTTGTCGATAAGCACTGTCAAGCTGCTGACGAACGTCAACCTTTCCCAGCAAATTGAAATCCAATGTAGCACTTATGTGTCCATGAGAACTTGCGTGTTTTTATTTTTTGTGTCAAGTGAGCTAAGTCACAAACGCCATTTTTCACCCAAGTAGGATCGCCCTTTTCACGGGAAAATAACAAACAAGGAAAGCAAAATATTTTGTTTGTTTGTTCACAACCACAAAACCAAGGAATTTTTTCGTATAGCTCTTCTTTAAATTCTCTTTTTAAAGTTCTAGATTTTGATGTCGATGTTTGACTTATATTAAGTCGGGACGTTGGCCTGCCACTCTCTTTTATTGCTATTTTAACTTCTATGGGTAAATTGCCAAACGCTACTTCCTTTAAATTACTAACTGAGTACTTACAGGTACTTTCCATTATTGTACAGTAAATAAAAACAACAGTTCACTAGCTACACTACAATAGATAAACTGTAATAAGTGTAATTTCAACTAAAACTTTATCCCCAAAAAATAATCGAAACTGGAAACTCCAAAACACAAATGTAACACGCGCGCAAAGGTTAGGAGCATCTGACGTCAACTACAGCCGTGCAACAACTTAGCTGAGCTGTGTCACAGGCAGCTCATCGGTGTTCTCCGTTAAGCCGCTTGTAGACATGTTCCCCCCCCTACCGCGAGCAAATGGACTCGCCCGTCTGTCGCATGTCCCGTGTGTCCAGTATCGAGAGCGGCACATTCAGTCCGCTCCTAACCACAGGCGCGTCATTACACTTAACCTCACTTTGCGCGTTCTATGCTGTTTTTCATTGTCCGCTCTTTTAAACTTACTGAAGATAAGCCATTTAGTACTGCGTCAATAAAGATGTATTATTTATATCGTATAATTATTTTTCTATTTTTTATTATGGACGAGCCGCTACTGTTTCCACATATAGTGCAACTGCTCATGGCTTGTCAACGACATGACATCTACTAGATTTCTTTCAAACATGTGGAAACAACTTGCCAAAAGCAGTGACTGTCAGAATGCTGATGATGTCGCGATGATTTGAACGTTTGCACTCCATTTGTCCTAATGAAAGCAAGCCAAATGCTCAGTGAAACTACAGTAGATTTAAAATCTTAAAATAAAATATTTAATTGTGAATAAACATTGCTTATTTATTCTTTTTCAACAGCGCAAGTATTGTAGTCATAAAATATATTTGGGAATTACTTGGGAGCAAAAACATACCATACAAGAGCATTAACCAGAAAAGAAATCATGTGTTTCTTTGGAAAAAAAAAAAAAACTGTTGGCAGTGGGTGGTTTTTTTGGGTTTTTTTTTTTTAAAGTAACACCCCCCCCACACACACACACACACACACACACACAAACACGCGCGCGCGCGAGATGTGTCATCATGATGATAATTTATGCTGATAACCTATCTCCTGTAGTCACTAAATATGCATATCACCATGTTTCCCCTTTGAAACCATAATATCCCAAACGTTTTGTGAGTACTGTATATATATATATACTCTATTAAGAAGAGACTGAAGCAAAAAAATTTTTGACTCCTACCAAGTACAACATAGCAAAAGTTACGTATTGACCGGTGTGAGTAAAAAGAGAAAAAAAGAACAACTGAATGCAGAAAGTGTCGAGAATACTGAGCCCTGGCTTTATCAAGGACCAGCAAAAACTCTGCATTTTCTCACTTCCACAAATACCTATTTGGAAATGGGTTTCTGCAAAGTCATGGATGCAAGTAATAAGCCCGCCAAAAATTTTTATATATATATGTCATGACCTCCGCAGAGTTGTATGACCAAGCTTTAGTTAACAATTTAGCTTGTATCCATAACCTTCCTGACCCGACCCATGCTCTTCATCTGTTACTATTAAACAGAAAGATTATTATTATAGAAACTCAAGTTGTAAGAGTGACATAATGAACCAGAAATAATGTTCAGTAATAACCAATTGCCAAGTTTCCCTGAGAGAGAATTTAAACCTGAATAGCAATACAAAAGTATTTCAAGTTCTTAACATTGCAATAAAAAATGAAATATTAATTTTTTTTTCTAAAGCACAGATTCTTGAAAGAAAACTGGATAATAAAAACCCCCTACTACACTACTTCTGACAACACAAATACGAAAATAAAATAAAGACAATAATAAACTAAACAAATGCTTTGTGAAGGTTATGTGACATAATCAATTAGTTGCAATATGTACAAAGTATTTTAGAAGTGCTTTAAGTGCAAAATTAAGTAGTTATTAAGACCTATGAAACGGCCGGCTGCTTGGCCTTAGTTCCCTAAAAAACGCGCAAAAATACCAAGAAAAGAAAGAGTTAAAATACGCAAAAAAGTTAATAGACTTGCTAGTGCCTAAAAGCTTAAAGCAAAAAAAGAAAAAATGTTCAAGAAGTTCAAAATTTGAACCTGGAAAACCTAAAACCCAAAGACAAAGAAGAGAGCTTACCTCTTATGCAACTTAACTTCTTGCATGCTTGAGGAAACATGGCCGACTTTTCAACCCAAACTTCCAAATACCCCTGCCACTCCCTAGTCGCTGGGGGCAGAGTGGGTGGGGCTGAAGGCCTCCACACACTGAAAAATCCTACTCGCAGAGATTTTGACTGGAGAAAAAAATATAATTAAGATTGTGGACCTGTATGATCAGAAAAAGCAGAATAAACTCTTCAGAATACATGAGAAATATTATGAAATACACAAGTAGTGTATTTAATAATCTTTGCATGTATTTAATCACCTTAGTGAGCTTCTGTAGACTAATCAGAATCCTATTAATTTTAATGTTAGTTTTACTATTTTTAGTATAGCTATTCTAGTGAGTGAATTACTAGTTTTCTTTTATATTTATTTTTATTTTCTTTTATAAACAGATTTTTAAGGGTTTTTTTGGGATTTTATGTATATTATTTAATTTTTTTATTTTTAATAGGACCTTCTTATCCATAGCACTAAGGTTCCTTTTTGTTGTTAATATCATCCTCTAGCCAACTTCCAAAAGGCTTTCATTGGTCAGAATCATATTATTAACGTGTAGAAAATTAAAGCAGATCTGCCAACCTTACTCTATTATTCAGAATAATTTTTCTTAAAGTTATTTTAATGAAAGAAGTAGGAATTTTGTTCTCTAGAAAACTGTCAAATAGTATATTAATGTGGTAATTGAAGTCCAAATTGTTGCTGCAAATTCTTGAAATTCTAAGCACCTGAGAAATTAGTACATTCTCAATTACTTTGGTGTATATGTTATTATTCCAGTGTAGATATTTAATTACTTTGAAAGGAAAATTAACTCTTTTATCAAAGAGGCTAATAGATGGGTTACCTCTGTTAAGTTTGATGCTTAAGTCTAGGAACTCAAGTTCCTGATTACTGTGGTTGGTTTTACATAAGTTAAGAGAGCTAGGATAGATATTATCAAAATCACTCTCTATAACTTCTGAATTATTTATACACAGCAGATCGTCAATATATCTGAATGTGTAAAGGTAGTTATTGGAGCAAGTGGAGTGATTTTTAATGAATTTATATTCCTTAAAGAACAGGAATAGATTTGCAATACTCGTGGATGTTGACGTTCCCATATGGATACCGTTTACTTGCCTATAGAGAGTATTATTATATAAGATATGGTTATTTTTTATGCAGCAATTGAGATAAGAGTTCCAGGCTCCTACATTAACAAATTGGTTAAGTTTAAATTCTGCATACAGCTCTTTAAAGGTAGTGATTATATCTGATAGAGGCAGATTAGTATATAGGTTCTCAAAATCATAACTATTAATATCTAAGGGATTTACTTCGAGTATAGTGGAAATTACTTCTGCATTATTATTAATTATCCAGAAATCTCTGTACTTCAAATTAGTACAGTTACTAATGTGTTTCAAAACCTTCAAGATTTCTTCAAAAGCTAGATCAATTTTCTTTTTATGAAAGAGTTAATTTTCTTCAAAGGCTAGATCAATTTTCTCTTTGATAAAAGAGTTAATTTTCCTTTCAAAGTAATTAAATATCTACACTGGAATAATAACATATCCACCAAAGTAATTGAGAATGTACTAATTTCTCAGGTGCTTAGAATTTCAAGAATTTGCAGCAACAATTTGGACTTCAATTACCACATTAATATACTATTAGACAGTTTTCTAGAGAACAAAATTCCTACTTCTTTCATTAAAAGAACTTTAAGAAAAATTATTCTGAATAATAGAGTAAGGTTGGCAGATCTGCTTTAATTTTCTACACGTTAATAATATGATTCTGACCAATGAAAGCCTTTTGGAAGTTGGCTAGAGGATGATATTAACTACAAAAAGGAACCTTAGTGCTATGGATAAGAAGGTCCTATTAAAAATAAAAAATTAAATAATATACATAAAATCACAAAAAAAACTTAAAAATCTGTTTATAAAAGAAAATAAAAATAAATATAAAAGAAAACTAGTTATTCACTCACTAGAATAGCTATACTAAAAATAGTAAAACTAACATTAAAATTAATAGGATTCTGATTAGTCTACAGAAGCTCACTAAGGTGATTAAATACATGCTAAGATTATTAAATACACTACTTGTGTATTTCATAATATTTCTCATGTATTCTGAAGAGTTTATTCTGCTTTTTCTGATCATACAGGTCCACAATCTTAATTATATTTTTTCTCCAGTTAAAATATCCGCGAGTAGGATTTTTCAGTGTGTGGAGGCCTTCAGCCCCACCCACTCTGCCCCCCAGCGACTAGGGAGTGGCAGGGGTATTTGGAAGTTTGGGTTGAAAAGTCGGCCATGTTTCCTCAAGCATGCAAGAAGTTAAGTTGCATAAGAGGTACGCTCTCTTCTTTATCTTTGGGTTTTAGGTTTTCCAGGTTCAATTTTTGAACTTCTTCAACATTTTTTTCTTTTTTTGCTTTAAGCTTTTAGGCACTAGCAAGTCTATTAACTTTTTTACGTATTTTAACTCTTTCTTTTCTTGGTATTTTTGCGCGTTTTTTAGGGAACTAAGGCCAAGCAGCCAGCCGTTTCATTGGTCTTAATAACTACTTAATTTTGCACTTAAAGCACTTCTAAAATACTTTGTACATATTGCAACTAATTGATTATGTCACATAACCTTCACAAAGCATTTGTTTAGTTTATTATTGTCTTTATTTTATTTTCGTATTTGTGTTGTCAGAAGTAGTGTAGTAGGGGGTTTTTATTATCCAGTTTTCTTTCAAGAATCTGTGCTTTAGAAAAAAGAAATTAATATTTCATTTTTTATTGCAATGTTAAGAACTTGAAATACTTTTGTATTGCTATTCAGGTTTAAATTCTCTCTCAGGCGAACTTGGCATTTGGTTATTACTGAACATTATTTCTGGTTCATTATGTCACTCTTACAACTTGAGTTTCTATAATCATCTTCTTTCTGTTTAATAGTAACAGATGAAGAGCATGGGTCGGGTCAGGAAGGTTATGGATACAAGCTAAATTGTTAACTAAAGCTTGGTCATACAACTCTGCGGAGGTCATGACATATATATATAAAAATTTTTGGCGGGCTTATTACTTGCATCCATGACTTTGCAGAAACCCATTTCCAAATAGGTATTTGTGGAAGTGAGAAAATGCAGAGTTTTTTGCTGGTCCTTGATAAAGCCAGGGCTCAGTATTCTCGACACTTTCTGCATTCAGTTGTTCTTTTTGTCTCTTTTTACTCACACCGGTCAATACGTAACTTTTTCTATGTTGTACTTGGTATGAGTCAAAACAATTTTTTGCTTCAGTCTCTTCTTAATAGAGTGTGAATTCTGAATTTTCATAACTGCTGCGTTGCGCGTTTTGAACTTCAGGTTAATTTGGCAACTTTCGTTTTAAATTAAAATATTTTTCTTATGTTTTCGGCTTTGCTCTTTAGTATATATATATATATATATATATATCATCATCATTGTCAACCATTATCAATCCACTGCTGGACGAAGGTCTCCCCAAGTTTCCTCCACAACGGTCTGTCTTGTGCCAGTCTCCTCCATGTCACTCCCGCATACTTTCGAATTTCATCCACCCATCTTCCATGTGGTCTTCTGGGTCTTTTCCTGTCCCTTGGAATCCAATCTAAAATTTCGGCTGTCCATCGATGGTCTGTTCTTCTGGCAGTATGTCCAGCCCATTGCCGTTTCAGGGATTTAACTCTGATCATGATGTCTTCCACTCTTGTCATTTTCCGGATCCACGTGTTCCTCTTCTTATCTCTCCTGGTTATACCAAGCATGCACCTCTCCATGCTTCTTTGAGTTGTCTGCAGCCTTTGTATGTCTCTTTTAGTTAAGGTCCATGTCTCTGCACCATACGTAAGCACTGGAAGGATGCATTGATCAAACACTTCTTTTAAGACATAATGGCATATTGCTCTTGAAAATTATGCTGTTTCTTCCAAAAGCTCTCCAGGCAAGTTTTGTACGCCCATTAATTTCTTCATCAATGTGACCCTCACTTGATATCTGCTGTCCAGGATAAACGTACGTTCTGTTATCTCCAGCTTTTCTCCATCAATCGATAAATCTTCATTTCTTGTACATCACTTTTGTCTTCTGAAAGTTCATTTTTAATCCCACTTCTTTACTCTTATCAGCAAGTTCCTGGATCATACTCTGCAGCTCTGATGGGGTAGTTGCAAAAATGACTACGTCATCAGCAAAACGAAGGTGGGTTAGATAATCTCCATTAATCTTTATCCCCTTGTTTTCCCAGCTCAGTGACTGAAAAACACCCTCCAATGTGGCATTAAAGAGCTTCGGAGATATGGTGTCACCTTGTCTCACTCCCTTCCCAATTTTTACGTGTGTTGTATTTTCAAACAGCCTAATCTTTGCACTTTGCATTTTCATAGATGTTATTAATAATATTAATGTATGCATCTTCAATACCGCAGGTTTTCAGAGCCATTGTAACTGCTGATGGTTTCACCAAATCAAAGGCTTTTTCATAATCGATAAAAGCCATGCACAATGGAAGTTCATATTCCCTTGCTCTTTCAATTAGTTCTCTCAGCACATGGATATGATCTATTGTGCTGTAGCCACTCCTGAATCCAGCTTGTTCTCTCGGTTGAGCCATGTCCAGTGTTACCTTCAAGCGATGTGAAAGAACTTTAGTGAAGATTTTATAAACCACTGATAGGAGGCTGATAGGTCTGTAGTTCCTGAGATCCTCAATGTCACCTTTTTTATGTAGCAGGATCATTGTAGCGGTGTTCCAATCCTCAGGAATCTTTCCTTCATTAAGGCATCGAGTGAAAATTTGGGCGAGTACTGTTTCGATTTCTCCACTTGCTTCTTGTATGATGTCTACAGTAATTCCATCTTCTCCTGGAGCTTTTCCCCGCTTCATGTTCTTGATTGCATGTGCAACTTCTGCTGGAAGGACTGAAGGAACTCTGGTACTGGTATCTTTCATGATGTCTGGAGTGCATGTATCATCCCTTTCATATAATTTGGAGTAGAAATCTTTCACTCTTGTCAAAATTTCGCCTCTGTTTCTTGTTACAGAACCATCTTCTTTTCTCAGTGCCATAATCTGTTTTCTTCCCTTACTGAGATGTTCCTTTGCTATCTTTAGGCTTTGGTTGTTTTCAATTGCTTTCCTCACTAGTTCACAGTTGAATTTTCTTACGTCTTCAGTGATACTTTTTCGTACTGTCTTGCATAGCTCTATATATTCCACTTTGGAAGTCACATCTTCTTTAGTTGTCCTCATCTCTCTTCTTTTTGCATCAACATTTTGGTTTTTCCTGATAATTTATTTACATGCAACTTGTTCTTAGACCCAGCTAATTTTGTTGCTGTTTCCATAAGAGCTTTGGTTACTTTTCTGTTAACTTCAGAAATATCCACTTCTTCCGATGTTAGGCCTTCTAAAGCAGAGAACCTGTTCTTCAGTTCCAACTTGAAGGTATTATGGTGTTTTTTAAGGTTGGTTATGTCAATAGATTTTGTTTGTCTTATGAGCTTGCCACGTTCAAGTTTAGTGTTGAGGTGCATCTTACATCTCACCAATCTATGGTCACTACCTGTGTTGAACTTGTTTAGCACACTGCAGTCTTCTATGACGAATTTTTTGTTACACATAATAAAATCAATTTCACTTGTCGTCCCATTTGGATGTCTCCATGTCCATTTCCTGTGTGGCTTTTTCTTGAAGAAGGAGTTCAAGATGAAAAACCCTTCTGCCTCTGCAAACTCAACGAGAGTATTTCCACGCTGGTTTCTGTTGCCGTGACCGAATTTACCTATTGAAGTTTCATTCTGTTGCCGTTGCCCTATTTTTGCATTGAAATCTCCCATAATTATTTTCAAGTGCTGCTTACCTTTATTATTTAGATGACAAATTTCCTCATAAAATTCTTCAATTTCTTCTTCAGGATGACTTGTGGTGGGTGCATAAGTTTGAATAATCTGAGCCTGGTATCTTTTCGAGAGTTGGATAACAAGCCGTGCAGCTCTGTCAGAGGAACTTTCAACTTCTACAACTTTATCCTTCAGTTTCTTGTTTATTATAAATCCAACACCACTAGTTCTGCCAGTATCTGTCCCACGATAGTAGAAGAGATGTCCACTTTTCAGTTCGATGAGATCTTCTCCTTTTCTCCTTACATATATATATATATATATATCATCATCATCATCATCATTGTCAACCATTATCAATCCACTGCTGGACGAAGGTCTCCCCAAGTTTCCTCCACAACGGTCTGTCTTGTGCCAGTCTCCTCCATGTCACCCCTGCATACTTTCGAATTTCATCCACCCATCTCCCATGTGGTCTTCTTCTGGGTCTTTTCCTGTCCCTTGGAATCCAATCTAAAATTTCGGCTGTCCATCGATGATCTGTCCTTCTGGCAGTATGTCCAGCCCATTGCCATTTCAGGGATTTAACTCTGATCATGATGTCTTCCACTCTTGTCATTTTTCGGATCCACGAGTTCCTCTTCTTATCTCTCCTGGTTACACCAAGTATACACCTCTCCATGCTTCTTTGAGTTGTCTGCAGCCTTTATATGTCTCTTTTAGTTAAGGTCCACGTCTCTGCACCATACGTAAGCACTGGAAGGATGCATTGATCAAACACTTTTCTTTTAAGACATAATGGCATATTGCTCTTGAAAATTATGCTGTTTCTTCCAAAAGCTCTCCAGGCAAGTTTTGTACGCCGATTAATTTCTTCATCAATGTGACCCTCACTTGATATCTGCTGTCCAAGATAAACGTACGTGTCTGTTATCTCCAGCTTTTCTCCATCAATCGATAAATCTTCATTTCTTGTAAAAGCATTGAACATCACTTTTGTCTTCTGAAAGTTCATTTTTAATCCCACTTCTTTACTCTTGTCAGCAAGTTCCTGGATCATACTCTGCAGCTCTGATGGGGTAGTTGCAAAAATGACTACGTCATCAGCAAAACGAAGGTGGGTTAGATAATCTCCATTAATCTTTAGCCCCTTGTTTTCCCAGCTCAGTGACTGAAAAACACCCTCCAATGTGGCATTAAAGAGCTTCGGAGATATGGTGTCACCTTGTCTCACTCCCTTTCCAATTTTTACGTGTGTTGTATTTTCAAACAGCCTAATCTTTGCACTTGCATTTTCATAGATGTTATTAATAATATTAATGTATGCATCTTCAATACCGCAGGTTTTCAGAGCCATTGTAACTGCTGATGGTTTCACCGAATCAAAGGCTTTTTCATAATCGATAAAAGCCATGCACAATGGAAGTTCATATTCCCTCGCTCTTTCAATTAGTTCTCTCAGCACATGGATATGATCTATTGTGCTGTAGCCACTCCTGAATCCAGCTTGTTCTCTCGGTTGAGCCATGTCCAGTGTTACCTTCAAGCGGTGTGAAAGAACTTTAGCGAAGATTTTATAAACTACTGATAGGAGGCTGATAGGTCTGTAGTTTCCGAGATCCTCAATGTCACCTTTCTTATGTAGCAGGATCATTGTTGTGGTGTTCCAATCCTCAGGAATCTTTCCTTCATTAAGGCATCGAGTGAAAATTTGGGCGAGTACTGTTTCGATTTCTCCACTTGCTTCTTGTATGATGTCTACAGTAATTCCATCTTCTCCTGGAGCTTTTCCCCACTTCATGTTCTTGATTGCATGTGCAACTTCTGCTGGAAGGACTGGAGGAACTCTGGTACTGGTATCTTTCATGATGTCTGGAGTGCATGTATCATCCCTTTCATATAATTTGGAGTAGAAATCTTTCACTCTTGTCAAAATTTCGCCTCTGTTTCTTGTTACAGAACCATCTTCTTTTCTCAGTGCCATAATCTGTTTTCTTCCCTTACTGCGATGTCCCTTTGCTATCTTTAGGCTTTGGTTGTTTTCAATTGCTTTCCTCACTAGTTCACAGTTGAATTTTCTTACGTCTTCAGTGATACTTTTTCGTACTGTCTTGCATAGCTCTATATATTCCACTTTGGAAGTCACATCTTCTTCAGTTGTCCTCATCTCTCTTCTTTTTTGCATCAACATTTTAGTTTTTCCTGATAATTTATTTACATGCAACTTGTTCTTAGACCCAGCTAATTTTGTTGCTGTTTCCATAAGAGCTTTGGTTACTTTTCTGTTAACTTCAGAAATATCCACTTCTTCCGATGTTAGGCCTTCTAAAGCAGAGAACCTGTTCTTCAGTTCCAACTTGAAGGTATTATGGTGTTTTTTAAGGTTGGTTATGTCAATAGATTTTGTTTGTCTTATGAGCTTGCCACGTTCAAGTTTAGTGTTGAGGTGCATCTTACATCTCACCAATCTATGGTCACTACCTGTGTTGAACTTGTTTAGCACACTGCAGTCTTCTATGACGAATTTTTTGTTACACATAATAAAATCAATTTCACTTGTCGTCCCATTTGGATGTCTCCATGTCCATTTCCTGTGTGGCTTTTTCTTGAAGAAGGAGTTCAAGATGAAAAACCCTTCTGCCTCTGCAAACTCAACGAGAGTATTTCCACGCTGGTTTCTGTTGCCGTGACCGAATTTACCTATTGAAGTTTCATTCTGTTGCCGTTGCCCTATTTTTGCATTGAAATCTCCCATAATTATTTTCAAGTGCTGCTTACCTTTATTATTTAGATGACAAATTTCCTCATAAAATTCTTCAATTTCTTCTTCAGGATGACTTGTGGTGGGTGCATAAGTTTGAATAATCTGAGCCTGGTATCTTTTCGAGAGTTGGATAACAAGCCGTGCAGCTCTGTCAGAGGAACTTTCAACTTCTACAACTTTATCCTTCAGTTTCTTGTTTATTATAAATCCAACACCACTAGTTCTGCCAGTATCTGTCCCACGATAGTAGAAGAGATGTCCACTTTTCAGTTCGATGAGATCTTCTCCTTTTCTCCTTACATATATATATATATATATCATCATCATCATCATCATTGTCAACCATTATCAATCCACTGCTGGACGAAGGTCTCCCCAAGTTTCCTCCACAACGGTCTGTCTTGTGCCAGTCTCCTCCATGTCACCCCTGCATACTTTCGAATTTCATCCACCCATCTCCCATGTGGTCTTCTTCTGGGTCTTTTCCTGTCCCTTGGAATCCAATCTAAAATTTCGGCTGTCCATCGATGATCTGTCCTTCTGGCAGTATGTCCAGCCCATTGCCATTTCAGGGATTTAACTCTGATCATGATGTCTTCCACTCTTGTCATTTTTCGGATCCACGAGTTCCTCTTCTTATCTCTCCTGGTTACACCAAGTATACACCTCTCCATGCTTCTTTGAGTTGTCTGCAGCCTTTATATGTCTCTTTTAGTTAAGGTCCACATCTCTGCACCATACGTAAGCACTGGAAGGATGCATTGATCAAACACTTTTCTTTTAAGACATAATGGCATATTGCTCTTGAAAATTATGCTGTTTCTTCCAAAAGCTCTCTAGGCAAGTTTTGTACGCCGATTAATTTCTTCATCAATGTGACCCTCACTTGATATCTGCTGTCCAAGATAAACGTGCGTGTCTGTTATCTCCAGCTTTTCTCCATCAATCGATAAATCTTCATTTCTTGTAAAAGCATTGAACATCACTTTTGTCTTCTGAAAGTTCATTTTTAATCCCACTTCTTTACTCTTGTCAGCAAGTTCCTGGATCATACTCTGCAGCTCTGATGGGGTAGTTGCAAAAATGACTACGTCATCAGCAAAACGAAGGTGGGTTAGATAATCTCCATTAATCTTTAGCCCCTTGTTTTCCCAGCTCAGTGACTGAAAAACACCCTCCAATGTGGCATTAAAGAGCTTCAGAGATATGGTGTCACCTTGTCTCACTCCCTTTCCAATTTTTACGTGTGTTGTATTTTCAAACAGCCTAATCTTTGCACTTGCATTTTCATAGATGTTATTAATAATATTAATGTATGCATCTTCAATACCGCAGGTTTTCAGAGCCATTGTAACTGCTGATGGTTTCACCGAATCAAAGGCTTTTTCATAATCGATAAAAGCCATGCACAATGGAAGTTCATATTCCCTCGCTCTTTCAATTAGTTCTCTCAGCACATGGATATGATCTATTGTGCTGTAGCCACTCCTGAATCCAGCTTGTTCTCTCGGTTGAGCCATGTCCAGTGTTACCTTCAAGCGGTGTGAAAGAACTTTAGCGAAGATTTTATAAACTACTGATAGGAGGCTGATAGGTCTGTAGTTTCCGAGATCCTCAATGTCACCTTTCTTATGTAGCAGGATCATTGTTGTGGTGTTCCAATCCTCAGGAATCTTTCCTTCATTAAGGCATCGAGTGAAAATTTGGGCGAGTACTGTTTCGATTTCTCCACTTGCTTCTTGTATGATGTCTACAGTAATTCCATCTTCTCCTGGAGCTTTTCCCCACTTCATGTTCTTGATTGCATGTGCAACTTCTGCTGGAAGGACTGGAGGAACTCTGGTACTGGTATCTTTCATGATGTCTGGAGTGCATGTATCATCCCTTTCATATAATTTGGAGTAGAAATCTTTCACTCTTGTCAAAATTTCGCCTCTGTTTCTTGTTACAGAACCATCTTCTTTTCTCAGTGCCATAATCTGTTTTCTTCCCTTACTGCGATGTCCCTTTGCTATCTTTAGGCTTTGGTTGTTTTCAATTGCTTTCCTCACTAGTTCACAGTTGAATTTTCTTACGTCTTCAGTGATACTTTTTCGTACTGTCTTGCATAGCTCTATATATTCCACTTTGGAAGTCACATCTTCTTCAGTTGTCCTCATCTCTCTTCTTTTTTGCATCAACATTTTAGTTTTTCCTGATAATTTATTTACATGCAGCTTGTTCTTAGACCCAGCTAATTTTGTTGCTGTTTCCATAAGAGCTTTGGTTACTTTTCTGTTAACTTCAGAGATGTCCACTTCTTCCAATGTTAGGCCTTCTAAAGCAGAGAACCTGTTCTTCAGTTCCAACTTGAAGGTATTATGGTGTTTTTTAAGGTTGGTTATGTCAATAGATTTTGTTTGTCTTATGAGCTTGCCACGTTCAAGTTTAGTGTTGAGGTGCATCTTACATCTCACCAATCTATGGTCACTACCTGTGTTGAACTTGTTTAGCACACTGCAGTCTTCTATGACGAATTTTTTGTTACACATAATAAAATCAATTTCACTTGTCGTCCCATTTGGATGTCTCCATGTCCATTTCCTGTGTGGCTTTTTCTTGAAGAAGGAGTTCAAGATGAAAAACCCTTCTGCCTCTGCAAACTCAACGAGAGTATTTCCACGCTGGTTTCTGTTGCTGTGACCGAATTTACCTACTGAAGTTTCATTCTGTTGCCGTTGCCCTATTTTTGCATTGAAATCTCCCATAATTATTTTCAAGTGCTGCTTACCTTTATTATTTAGATGACAAATTTCCTCATAAAATTCTTCAATTTCTTCTTCAGGATGACTTGTGGTGGGTGCATAAGTTTGAATAATCTGAGCCTGGTATCTTCTCGATAGTTGGATAACGAGTCGTGCAGCTCTGTCAGAGGAACTTTCAACTTCTACCACTTTATCCTTCAGTTTCTTGTTTATTATAAATCCAACACCACTAGTTCTGCCAGTATCTGTTCCACGATAGTAGAGGAGATGTCCACTTTTCAGTTCGATGAGATCTTCTCCTTTTCTCCGTACCTCACTTAGCCCCACGATGTCCCACTTGATCCTTTGTAGTTCCTCTTCCAATTCAAGAAGCCTTGAATCAGAAGATAGGGAGCGTCCATTGTACGTTGCCAAGGTCAGCATCAGATGGCAGCCTAGTCCGGTCCTCCGGGGATTCTTAGCACCCTCTGCCTTCATGTCGCACTGGCCGCTGCCTTGGCCAGGTACATTCCAGCTGCCAGAGACTGAGGGCCAAGATTTAAGTTGTGGAGTCATTTTGGAGGGGTTTGGCCATAACTCACCACGCTGGCCAAGCGGGTTGGTGAGTGTGGGATAGAATTTCCTCTAATCCCTATGGTATAGTTATACCGCTATTGGCGGTCGTCAGAGCCCCTTTAGTGGGAACAGGATGCACCACGAGAAGGCGGGGTTGACATTTGTCAAGGAGAGGCTGTGATGTTACGCATCACCTGACCTTACATCCCATATATATATATATATATATTCTCATATGATTCAGAATACATGAATTGTGTTTGAAGCCTATGAAAATAATGAAATGAATTCATGAATTGTTCATTTGTTTCATTATAACTTTTTGTGACCACCTATGAATTGAAACAGGAAAAGAATTTATACATTTTAAGAACTTGAAGTTAATGTTATGTATAGAAATAGAGAGAAGAGCACAGCACATTGTCAGAGTACAACAACAAATGGCATTAATGAACAACCAATAGAAGAAAATATTTTTTTTTTTTTTTTTCTGGTTGGCCAAACAATGCAATGGGTTACTCTTGAAATGAGTATATATGTATGAGTAAAAACAGAATTGAACCCAGAGAAGAGCACAGCACATTGTCAGAGTACAACAACAAATGGCATTAATGAACAACCAATAGAAGAAAATATTTTTTCTGGTTGGCCAAACAATGCAATGGGTTACTCTTGAAATGAGTATATATGTATGAGTAACAACAGAATTGAACCCAAGACAGAACAAACTAGATTGGGAGGCTGTTTTCATATCTTATTTGCATACAAATTCTTCAAAAAGGTGTTTCAATATGCATAATCAATTCATTCTTACAATTATTTATATGCTACATGCTGTTACACAATAGGACCCTCAAGCAGAAACTTAAAAATTGCAATTTCTAAGCACAAGATATAAACTAGGGACATTACACTACACAAACTTCCTCAAATACTAAGACAATTATAACCAAAAATTAAGTCTAAATTCGCAAACTAGTGAAAAAAAATAAGAACCAAGTACATGTGGGTTGAAAAAATACAAAGCAACTAACATACCAAAATAAAAGGCTCCTCTGTAAAAATACAAAAAAAAAATGATAAAGAAATGTAAACTGAGATATAAATACACAGATCTGTAGCAGAAACACTGATAGCCTTTAGCTACACCTAAAAGAAAAATTAAAAACAAAGCTGTGAAAGTACTACTAGATTTATCTCCCAGCATTATTTCACCTCACATTTCTAATAATCTATCAGCTAAATTTCAGATGTGTCCGAAAAACTCGTAAATGACAACACAACTGACTCAGTTTTATGTTGCAATAACTTAGATGTTAGTGGTATTAAAATGTCTACTTTATGTTCAGTTAAATATGAGCAACTGAATTTTCAAGAAAATTGCAACAGCCACGACAAAGCCAGTGAAATGGACTTTAGTCAAAACATAGTTTGCGAAGTCGTATACCTTGTGAACAATAAATATACAGGGTGTCCGAGAATTATTGGACACAGTACAAAATTATGTAAAACAAAACATTAAACAGATAGAAAGAAACTGACTGTACTAACTTACAATGTAACTACACAAGTTAATAAATTTCGATGTGAGATCCCTTGGTTGCTCGTAGTACGTCCAGGTGATAATCGATTTCATGCCATGTATTGGCAAGCATCTGAGGAGTTATGGAATTAATAGCAGCTGTGATACGCTGCTTCAGTTCCTGCAAATCAGTACAAGGCGTCTGATAGGCACGATCCTTCACATAACCCCACATGAAATAATCCAATCGAGTTAGATCTGGGGAGCGAGGAGCTACAGAATGGGACCACCACGCCCAATCCATTTGTTGGGGAAATGCTCATTTAGGCACTTACGTACACACATTGACCAATATGAAGGCGTGCCGTCTTGTTGGAAAACGACGTCATATCTTTTGATCTGGGGTATAGGGAAATTTTCTAACATATCCAAGTAAATGTCGCCATTTATGGTTTTTTCACAGAAGAAAGGGCCAATCACTTCTCTTTTTTATAGGGCGCACCACACATCAACTTTTGGAGAATCACGTTCCAGTTCAATAGCAGCATGAGGCGGTTCACTGCCCCATATCCAAACAAAACATAGTTTACAAAGTGAAACAATACCTGATACATGAAATGTGGATTAATCACTAAAAATTACAGTACTGAGAAAGTTTTTATTGTTTTCCACTTGATTCAGCATATCCACAGCAAAATCGTATTGGAGAGTGTGATTATTTACATGCATCTTTTGCACTATTTGAATTTTATAAGCATGAAACTAATTTCTTGTGCAAGATATCGTGAACTGTCTATTTTGGAATGCACAGTTCTCGGCTTGCTTTATGAACGGATGTCCTGGGGCTTCGTCAGAAACTTTTATAGCTTGGTCAACCATCTCGCCTCTGACGCTAGGCCTACTGGCTCCTCCACGATGTTCCACATTGCCAGTTTTTTAAACTGTTTCATTCACCGCTTAGTTGAATTTGTTGACGGAGGATTACAACCATACTCTAAACGGTACTGTCTTTTAACTTTAATGACAGACTTTAATTCCGCAAACCATAACACACACATCGCCTTCTGCTGTATGGATGACGTGACTAGTGATTGCGCATTTCTCATACATTCCTCATCAGGCCACACCTAGCGCCATCTATCGGGTTCTGGGAATAACAATTCTGCAAAACAAAAATATAGGAACCGTGTTAGTAATATGTGACATAGAAAAACAGACAATGCTCATAGTTTTTTTTTTTTTTTACATAATTTTGTAATGTGTTTAATAATTCTCGGACACTATGTACAATGGTGAGAGATTGTGTTGCACTAGTAACTGTGATAGAAATGCTTTCTTTTTTATAACATTACTTTCCTAACAAAGTCATCCCTTATACAACAAAAATAAGTGATAGTAAAATAACTATTAGGAACAGGAAAAGTTTTGTGAAGGGACCTTCATGTGATGAAAATGATATTTTATGATATGATGAAAATGATTTTTTAGGTTAGCTAAGAACTTCATTTATTTACCCCCAAATTTTTGTAGACTAGGTAACAAGACTGTATACAACAGATTATCATGGCAGCTTTAAGATAAGCATTACCGTACGTCCCTCTTACGGAGCACAAACGTTGCTAAAATGGTTTTGCTACGTTATGGAAACGTCGTTTAAACGGTTTTACTACGTTATGGAAACATGGTTTAAACGTTTGTTCTCAACGTAATATGCAAAGTAAAAGATTTGAAGAGTGATTCCGTATCAACTCGACACAATTTGAAGACATTTTTTATCTCACCATCTCAGATTTTAATGAAATTTGGTACATAGGGGGGCCTCTATATAGATTAAGAAAAATATAAAATTTCATCGTCATATATCCACCGGTTTTGAAAATACAGCTATATAAAATGTACAAAAACACCCCGAAATCAGAAGATTGATATGTGTTTAAATTATGATTGCAGCTCCCCTAATTAAGATAGAGAGATGGGAAAGGTATCTTTTTGTAGTATTTTTATGCTCTTTTATTTGATGTACAACAAACACCATACGGGTTAAGATTTTTTTAAATTAAAATATAAAATTAAAATTTTGAATTTTTCAAAATGCGACACTCCAAAAAATTCGAAATTTTTTTAAAACAATCTTTATATGTTTGGTATTTGATTATGTGAGTTGTAACTTGGGATGATAATGGGTCTACTTAAAAAGCTATATTCAAATTTAGCCTAACACAAGAGTTTAATGGGAAAAAAAAATGAAAAAAAAACATGTAAACTGAAAATAAATTTGGGCTAAACCTCAAAAAAGTTTCATTAATAGCAATAGATATAGTATTTTTGTTATTTAAAACTATTTATTTAAACAATGTTTTATTTTTAATTGATTTGTTTAAAATCTGAGACTACATGGGTTTAAAAATGTTATTAATTTCATTATTCAGAATTTGTAATAATTCACAATTCAATACAAAAAATAAACAGACTTTAAAAAGTAATTTCAATTACTGCTCAAGAAGCACATCGAAATAATAATAACATATGGCATTGAATTGTTTACATTTATGCAAATTATATTCCTAATCTTAAACTTAGATCGTCACTTAAAGCAGAATTTCCTAAAATTTAAAAAAAGTTGCATCATTGTTTTGAAGTGAAATCACACCTGTAGATCCTTGATATAGTCTTTAAAAGCTTCAGTAGTTTGGAGTATTTCTGTTTCAGAGAGATTGTAGAGTCTTCCTGTCGGAGTAAAAGGATTTACTTTACACAAGACGTAACTTACAGGAAGCCATAATACATCTTGTGGGCTAGGGTAGGAAAAGGATGTAGATGGACCAACTGGATGTAAAAATGAGACCTTAACTTTATTCTCACTCTCTTCTTTTGGTAGAACCATACGCTACCCACCACTTGTTTTCATAGATTATGGTTATGTAACCACTAATTTCTGTTATTTGCAGTCTGTCTTGTAATGCTGATACTTTTTCAGTAGCTGACTCGTTTGATTCTGAGAACATCTTCACTTTTATTTTTGAATTACTCAATGGGATAGGAATAAAAGCATGAAGTTTCTGGGTACCTTGTATTGTTAGAGACTTGCTTAGGCGATTTTCCAAAAATTGGTCTGTTTCTATGTATTGTTCTTGACTTACATATGTAAAGTTTGCCACAAAAATGTTCTGGGTTGCCCATTCGTACAACGGAAATGGTGTTTGAATTTGATTCTCGTAAGGGCATTGTAAGCTGGCTCGGACAGCTAACATTTTCACCGTTCCACCAACGCCATCACATGGCCCCTTCCCGTGTGCTGTTGCTGAAAAATGCCATTCAGCATCAATGTTGAAGTCATCTTGATGGAAACATAAAAGTTTGTGAAAAAATTTCCGATTTTTGCACTGGGCTGCAGACCCGTCAGAGAAATAGTACATTTTTTTGGCGCTGTTGTCACCAAACTTACTTTTCAAGAAGTAAATAAAATGTTGTTGTTTTTTTTGTTGTTTTTTTTTTGGAAGCAGTACAGTGCAATTGTGTTGTGCTCTAAACATTCAGAAATTACTACAAAACTTGCATGTTCAGTCTTTTCTGTTTTGTAATAGATGACAAATGGGTGGACTGTGGCTTGCCCACTGGTCCAGTGATAGCTCTGGGCTTCATCTTGAAGAAGAAAACTATAATTTTCAGCAAAATCACAAATGACGAGAAATTCTGAGTCCTTGAAAGTTTCCTTAGTACTATTCAAGTCATGTCTGACCAAAGCAGACAGTTTTTCGCAAAACAAATCAATAAAATCTGAAGTTGATTTTTCTAATGTCTCCAAGTTGCATCTATCAACTGTAATCCATTGTCAAAAAGTTAGTTTTTCAACCAAATTCTCCTCAAAACAGTGTTCCCAGGACAGGTGGGACACTTCCCCAAATGACAATCTATGGAAGCAGGGTTGCACAATACTCTTGCAAGACAATGTTTGTAGGAAGATAATTGTCCATTTGTTAGTGAACCAATTCTTGCATTTTCCATCATCAGTTTTACATTTTGGTGTGTGGTGCATACACATACCATATGAATACCACTAGACCCTACCAGGACACAGTTTTTTGGTCTGAGCTCTGCGAATTTAGAAAAACTGACTTTCGTGCCTGCAAATTTATCTTTGAATGACTTATAAGCTTCTGTCAAATTACATAAAATCAGCCTGTTTGACAATTTAACTTTATCTCCGTTTTCAGTCCTAACAGAAACACAATATTTCATTCCAGGTAAAACCCGACTAATTTCATCACTTTGGTAAAACAATTGTACTACTTCAACTACTTCAGAAGAGAGACTCTTACCTGGTTTTCTATTAAGGCTTTCCAAAATTCCTTTCTCCAGAATTTTTCTTGATTGTCTTACCATGTACAGTAATTAGGAGCATTGAATTCTTGCATGATTTTCCTAACACTCCATGACTCTGGTAAGCAAGTCAAAATCATCAACTGTTTATCTCTAGTGCAGTTAGAAAAATTACTTTTAAGATTGTCCATAAGAGAGTCATGAAGTATTTCATCCTCGTCATCAGATGATTCTTAAATATTTTTAAAAATCTTCCATTTCATAGCAGAACTGATTTTTTGAATTTTGGTTAAAACATAACATTTAGATTTTAGCTTTTTCTTATTGACAGCTGATTCACCCAATTCATGGAGTGAAGTATTCAGTGTTTCAATTACTTCTGACGTAGATGCAAAATTTTCGTCCATTTTCTCATCAGCACAGGTTTCATTTGCTTCTTGACTAATTTTTAAAGTTTTCAGCTGCTTTCTGCAAGAATCGCAAATTTTAGTCTCCTTTGACAAGTGGTCAAAATTTTCCAACATCCAGTCTATCACATTTCTATATGGATTGAAACATTGTATTACTGCATATCTTGTACTTTCCATTGTTGATTATTTGTGCATAAAATGTAAAATTCAAATAGTAAAATAACTGCCTCCCATTACCTGTTCTTTTTATTTTTCCTAAAAAAATCCTGCACAGCTTCGATTTATAAAAGTCTAGTTTCAAAACTGAAAAGGATATACTTTATTCAATTTAAAGTTTTCAGCCACAAAAGTTTTCAAACGCATATCACTTTCACTGCAAGAAACACACATGATCACCATCAAAACCTAAAGCAGACTGAGAAACACATATGATCCCCATCAAAACCTAAAGCAGACTGAGGTCTGCAAGGTAGGAATGCAAGTTGCTGCTTGTTGGGTCTTGTTACCAATGATCTAAACAACAGAATCAGTTTTTCAAGTCAGAACATGCAGAGTTTTGTCCAAAACAAAATGTAGCCTACAGTACAACTGCACAGTCTTATTTTTTTATATTATGTTGTGAATTATTACAAATTCTGAATAATGAAATTAATAAAAATTTTAAGCCCATGTAGTCTCAGATTTTAAACAAATCAATTAAAAATAAAACGTTTCAATAAATGGTTTTAAATAACAAAAATACTATATCTATTGTTATTAATGAAACTTTTTAAAGATTTAGCCCAAATTTATTTTCAGTTTACATGTTTTTTTATTTATTTTTTCATTAAACTCTTGTGTTGGGTTAAATTTGAATGCAGCTTTTTAAGTACACCCATTATCATCCCAAGTTACAACTCACATAATCAAATGCCAAACATATAAAGATTGTTTTAAAAAAATTTCGAAATTTTTGGAGTGTCACATTTTGAAAAATTTAAATTTTAAAATTTTAATTTTTTTAATATTAATCCCTATGGTGGTGTACATCAAATAAAAGAGCATAAACAATACTACAAAAAGATACTATTCCCATCTCTCTATCTTAATTAGGGGAGCTGCAATCACAATTTAAAAACCTATCAATCTTCTGATTTGGGGGTGTTTTTAATATTTTATATAGCTGTATTTTCAAAACCGGTGAATATATGACGATGAAATTTGGTATTTTTCTTAATCTATGTAGAGGCCACCTATGTACCAAATTTCATTAAAATCTGAGATGGTCAAGTCAAGTGGCCGTGTTGATTGATCGGAATGACCCAAGAACGAAATATAAACGTTGATAAAACGACGTTCTAACGTTTTGCAACGGCACACGTAAAGCCAAAAAAAAAAAAAGTCTTTAAACCGGAATAGAACCTTCGATAAAATGTTGTGGTGACGTTTTTTGCGACGAAAACGTTTTGACGTAATACACAAAGGACAGCAACGTTTAATAGAGAAAATTTAGACGTTGATTAACCGTTGCTGTAACGTTTACTAAACGTAATACAGAAAGGAAAAGTGCGTTGTAAAATCGAAAATGAAACGTCGCTAAACGGTTGTTAAAACTTTTCTCAACGTAATAAAGAGGGAATATGACTTCTAAATAACGTCATTTAAACGTTGCTAAACGGTTCTTAAAACCATTTAAATAACGTCATTCAAACGTTGCTAAACGGTTGTTAAAACCGTTTCTCAACATCATAATGAAAGGAATATGACGTTTAAATATCGCCATTTAAACGTCTTAAAAACACTGCTACAACGCTTGAAAAACCATTGAATCAACGAGACGTATTAGCGTTTTTTCAACGTCATGCCGAACTGGTTTTAAAACGTTTTTGTGCTACTTGGGTAGACTAATAATAACTTTAAGCCATTAATATACACTGACGGAAAAAAATCCCAACACCAAGAAGGGGTTGTGTTAGATACACGACAGTTGGTAGGCGGTGAGATTACATCTGGCCGCCCCGGTGGCGCAGTGGTCTAAGCGATGGCCTCTGATCATTCGTCCGAACGGGGTCCGGGTTTGAATCCCGGTGCGGCATGGATGTTGTGTTTGTCTTACGGCACTGGCTCTGTCCCTTCCCTGGAACCAGTGACCCTAAATTAGGGGCGGGCGACTGCTTATAGCCCATTGAGTTGCTCACGGTGGTCGTTAAACCTCCAATAAAAAAATTACATCTGTAAGATGGCATCTATGCAAATCTCGCGCTCGGCGCATACGTGTGGCGCTAGTAGCGCCCCTCGGAACATGCAAAGCAGGTTTGCTGTGAATACGCGCTGTAACGTTCGTGAGCGTTAGTTATCGTTGATGTTAGTCAATAATGCCTTTAAGAAGACGAAGAAGCCATTATCAACAGCTCACGGAGTTTGAACGCCCTATTACACGAGGTCGTGTAATAGGGCTACGAGAAGGTGGATTTTCTTTCCGCAATATTGCAGAACGACTTGGCAGGAATGTAGCCACTGCATGTTTGTTGGCAGCGGTGGTCAAGGGAAGGTACTGCCTCAAGAAGACCTGGTTCCGGCCGGCCATGTGGCACTGCTGAGAGGGAAGACCGCCGTGTATGGCCGTGGCGCATCGTACCGCGTCTGCGGCAGCAATTAGAGCTGCAGTTGCCACCACAGTGACACAACGAACTCTTACAAATCGGTTACTTGAAGGACGGCTCCAAGCCACACGCCCTGTAGCATGCATTCCACTTACTCCAAACCACTACCGCCCCGGTGGCGCAGTGGTCTAAGGCGCTGGCCTCTGATCATTCGTCCGTAAGGGGTCCGGGTTCGAATCCCGGTCAGGCATGGATGTTGTGTTTGTCTTACGGCACTGGCTCTCTCCCTTCCCTGGAACCAGCGACCCTAAATTAGGGACGGGCGACTGCTTATAGCCCGTTGAGTTGCTCACGGTGGTCGTTAAACCTCCAACCAAAAAAAAAAAAACCACTACCGTTTGCGACGTCAGTGGTGTCAAGCTAGAGCTCATTGGAGGACGGAGTGGAGATCTGTTGTGTTTTCTGATGAAAGCTGGTTCTGCCTGGGTGCCAGTGATGGCCGTGTGTTGGTTAGAAGGAGGCCAGGTGAGCGCCTGCAACCAACCTGTCTGCGGCCGAGACACACTGCTCCTACACCTGGAGTTATGGTCTGGGGAGCAATTTCCTATGACAGCAGGAGCACTCGTGGTTATCTCACGCACCCTGACGGCACAGTTGTACGTCGGTCTGGTGATTCAACCTGTTGTGCTGCCATTCATGAACAGCATTCCAGGGGTTTTTTCCAACAGGAAAACGCTCGCTCGCATACCGCTGTTGTAACCCAACATACTCTACAGAGTGTCGTCATGTTGCCGTGACCTGCTAGATCACCAGATCTTTCACCAATCGAGCACGTATGGGACATCATTGGACGACAACTCCAGCGTCACCCCCAACTAGCATTAACCGTCCCTGTATTGACCGACCAAGTGCAACAGGCATGAAACTCCATCCCACAAACTGACATTCAGCACCTGTACGACACAATGCATGAACGTTTGCGTGCTTGCATTCAACATTCTGGCGGTTACACCGATTATTAATGTACCAACATTTCACATTTAAAATGGCTTTTCTCGCGCTTACAATAAGCTGTGATCTTGAAACCTTAATCGATTAAATATGTTACCTATACAAATGTATTGCCGCCATTTCATTCCTCTACAACTATTTTTTCGTGATGTTGGGATTTTTTTCTGTCAGTGTATTTTCAACTTTTCTCCGGAGTCCTCGTTCCGAAGGCACACATACAGCACACGTACAAAAAAGTATATAAATGCACAATTACGATAGAAATCTTGGAACAAATGCTTAAGAAAAAAGGAAATGCAAAAAAATCAATGAGGAAAAAAATTGAGAAATCATTCTTGGAGACAAGAATGCGTGGATGTGTGATTTTTTTGATTCACTGTAAACCACCACACAGGAAAACTGCCACACGTTTTTTATTAAGGGGCCGGGTACAAATTGCTATTCCTCCGAGGAACACTTTGAATGTGTGGCAGTTTTCTGGTGTGGCGGTTTTCCATGTTTCCGAATTATGTGTGGCAGTTTCCCAAGGTGCCTAACGATGGGAAGGAGCTCTTTTGTTTGTCTGAATTTTCGTGTCGGTTCATACTTAGAGCAACTGGCCACAGAAGTTGGACGGGGAAGGGGGCGGAGGTATAAAGATTGCCGTTTCTGGGCATATATTGAGAATTGAATTGGGAACTCCAAACAAATTTCGAGAAAACGTTATATGTAAGCATAGCGAAAATTGCTGTGTTCAGAAAAGGACAATGAAACGGGATTTTTTAATAACGCTACATTTTTACTTAGGCACTAAATATTTACATAAGATGTCAAATTTGTAATATTTTTCTTTTACCTAATTAATTCATAGCAACCTCTGCCTTTTTAACAACTTTTAATCCGCCGACTTCTTATTCATAACGCTTACGTATCAAATCAAGTCACTAGCGTTGCGCTTTTGCTTAGGCACTAAATATTAAAGTCATAGGCCACAGGCATAGGCTTTTTTAACAGTTTTTATTCTATCAGTGTCATATTCACAAAGTTGCCGCCCCGGTGGGTTTTTTTTGTTTTGATTGGAGGTTTAACGACCACCGTGAGCAACTCAATGGGCTATAAGCAGTCGCCCGTCCCTAATTTAGGGTCACTGGTTCCAGGGAAGGGAGAGAGCCAGTGCCGTAAGACAAACACAACATCCATGCCTGACCGGGATTCGAACCCGGACCCCTTACGGACGAACGATCAGAGGCCAGCGCCTTAGACCACTGCGCCACCGGGGTGGCGCCGCCCCGGTGGCGCAGTGGTCTAAGCGATGGCCTCTGATCATTCGTCCGAACGGGGTCCTGCCGCCCCGGTGGCGCAGTGGTCTAAGGCGCTGGCCTCTGATCATTCGTCCGTCTGGGGTCCGGGTTCGAATCCCGGTGAGGCATGGATGTTGTGTTTGTCTTACGGCACTGGCTCTCTCCCTTCCCTGGAACCAGTGACCCTAAATTAGGGACGGGCGACTGCTTATAGCCCATTGAGTTGCTCACGGTGGTCGTTAAACCTCCAATCAAAAAAAAAAAAAAAGAACGGGGTCCGGGTTCGAATCCCGGTGAGGCATGGATGTTATGTTTGTCTTACGGCACTGGCTCTCTCCCTTCCCTGGGACCAGTGACCCTAAATTAGGGACGGGCGACTGCTTATAGCCCATTGAGTTGCTCACGGTGGTCGTTAAACCTCTAACCAAAAAAAAAAAAAAATTCACAAAGTTTACACATCAAATCAAGTTAATAATACTGCGCTTTTATTTAGGCACGAAATATTTATTCACATGCCCTAGGCCTAGTCTTAGGCCCTTTTACCAGTTTTTTATTCTACCAATGCCATATTCACAACGTTTACACAGAAAATCAAGTTAATAATATTGGGCGTTTTCTTAGGCACGAAATATTAATTCATAGGCCCATGCCTTTTTAATAGTTTTTACTTTATCACTGTCATATTCACAACGTTTACACAACAAATAAATGTAATAATATTGCGCTTTTACTTAGGGAGGAAATATTAATTCATAGGTCTAGGCCTTTGACAGTTTTTATTCTACCAGTGTCATATTCACAACGTTTACACAGCAAATTAAGTTGATAATATTGCGCTTTTATTTAGGCACGAAATATTTATTCACAGGCCCTAGACTTAGGCCCTTTTACCAGTTTTTATTCTACCAATATTCCTAAAAAGGCCGGGCCCCATGGCTTTATAATTAATGTTCGGAGCCTAATCAAAAGCACGACACTATACAATGACTTGTTATGCACACCTTATAAATATGAACACAGCGGATAAAAAAAATTAAGAACAATACAGGCCTACTTGATGTTTGGTGTCTGAGTAAAAGCTCAACATTAACTTGATTTTTTACATCAATTTTCGGAATTCGAGCATGGCCTATTAAAAAGTGTTGAAATGGCCTGGACCTATTAATTTACGTTTCACGTCTGAGTAAAAGTACAGTACGATAATCTTGACTTATTATACGTACATACTCTATATGAGCACTGGATATTAAAAAATAATAAATAGGCCTAGGCGTATGACCATGTAAACACTTGAAGGCTAACGTGTTGAGACTTTTCTACTAGCTTTACATGGTTACACGCATCACTTATATAGATTGTAACTTAAAATCTTCCAAAAAAGCCCGCTGCCTAGGTGCTTTATAAATACCTGAAGACTGATCGATTAAGTCCATTTTATTTGCCTTTATACCTGTATTTACTCTGAATGCTATATGTGAGAACGTACATATGAATATTATCCTCAAAATCTTCAGTCTTAATCCCAAATGTAAAGATATAATTGTAGAGCAACCTAATTTTAAAAAGTAACTTTCCAATCATGCTGATTATATGTAATTATTAAACATTTTTTTTTGCTAGTCTCTCTCTCTCTCTCTCTCTCGCGCGCGCGCGATGCAACACAATAAAACGTTGTTTTTTTAACTTCTTTCACATCTTTGTGTTAATTTACTAACGATAAAATTTGATCGGCTTATACTGCCATACCCAAATTCTACCGCTCGGGTGATGTGCATTCATCATATTCCAACTCGGTTAGTCTCTGCTCAGGAAATATCGGTGAAAATCTTAGAAAGAAAGAAGAAAACTACTCGAATCGTTTTATTTGTTGAATGACAAGCAATCAGACGATGTTTGCGGGGGGAATACCTATATTCTTCCGGTCTTCACTTTGCCAGTTTTAGGGGAGCTTCGTATCGTAAGCAGTGAGCTTACAACTAATCGTCTCCAACCCTCTTGGAACAGGGCAATAAACAATGACGTTACGGGGTGGATGGGGGTGTGTGTGTTGGCGGTCCCTCCTGATGTTGATTCCCTGTGGTATTTAGAGCTTCTCCTTCAACGGTCTTTGTGGGAGGGAAAAGAATAAGGTTTTCTTGAACATAAAAAAAAGACCCTTTCAGACTTCTGTTACTGATTTCTCAATCTAGCTATACCAAACACCGCAGTTAACCGCAGTATATGACTTCCTTCTCAGGGATATTAGGATACAACTGTTTGTGAGAAATACCCTCCAGTGCTCTTTGGGTTGTAAACTTTTTTGACGCTTTTCTCGTTAAAAATGTTCCCCCAACATTAGTGCAGAGCATATCAGCTATCTTACGAGTACAATGATTTGCCATAGGTCTCGTACGTACAAAATTATAAAAAGCCCAGCAAATAGCCAATGGAAAAGCGATTCCAATAGTTAAGGGGGACAATCGCCTCTAAACTTCCTACGCCTTCGGTGTCAGAGAACAGAAATCTGAAGCAACGGGTGGGGTGTGGGAAAGCCGTTAGTGGGAAACGCAGCTGAGCAGTAGTTTGCAGCCCAGAAGATAGGAAAAATAAACGGCGCAAAGAAATGTATGCGTAAATGTAAAAAAAAAATAAAAAAACTTACACGTTTGTAATAATAACCTTTGCACAAATTTCCATAAAACGTGAATATAACACTGTTCCAATACCATCACGATGTAATAATCCCACAGAAACATAATGGTAACAACTACATTATAATAAACGCTGAAATTCAAATCGTTTGCACAGAATTATAGCAAGTTTATGGGGTAATTATTGAATAATCTCTAAGTCATATTTGGTCTGAAATTTGGTTTTAAAATTACAGAAGCAAATGATTCAAATCTCAAAATTGGGCATAACAGATTGAAACATAATTTGATGGATTAAGAACTTATACAAGGAATATTTCCAGTTCCATCTCAATGGGTGGACCAGCAAGGACCTCGCCCAGGCCCCAACTTTGAGAAGGCCCGCAATTAATAAATTTGATTTACTTTCAATGTGTGAAGCTTTTGCTTTTTTATTGGATGCTGGATTTTGGGCTTATAAATCACAAAATAGAACACCATATTGTAAAATAATTAGGTAAGCTAAACTAAAATATCATCATCTTTTTTATAAAGTTATTCTCGGAATTCCATGGAGTTTTCATTAGGCCTTAGTACAAAATACAGTGTTTTATTAGTATTGTCGATGTCGATATAAATCCCCAATATTTCTAACAAAGCATTCAACTTTGTACAGTTAGATCTGTTTTTCGGGAAACGGCAAACTTGTACCCTGGAGATTGGTACCTTCCTGCTGCTACGACGTTACGTGGGGGGGGGGCGCATGGAAATTGCATGGCTAAAAAATTTCCGTTAATTTGTTGATGTTTTAAAGTTATGGTATTCGGTGAAAGAATATAATTATAGTAAGACTGATTCTAATTCAGAAAAGAGAGGTAGGGTGTGTTTCTTTTTTCCCCTTTTGGTCACGCGAAACTGAAGATTTTCTGTATAAACGTTGTGAATGTGACATTGGTAGAATAAAAACTGTTTAAAAAGCATATGCCTGTGACCTATGACTTTAATATTTAGTGCCTAAGTAAAAGCGCAATGCTAGTGACTTGATTTGATACGTAAGCGTTATGAATAAGAAGTCGGTGGATTAAAAGGTGTTAAAAAGGCCGAGGTGTAGTGCCTATGAATTAATTAGGTAAAAGAAAAATATTACAAATTTGACATCTTATGTAAATATTTAGTGCCTAAGTAAAAATGTAGCGTTATTAAAAAATCCCGTTTTATTGTCCTTTCCTGAACACAGCAATTTTCGCTATGCTTGCATAGAACGTTTTCTCGAAATTTGTTTGGAGTTCCCAATTCAATTCTCAATATATGCCCAGAAACGGCAATCTTTATTCCCCCCCCTTCCCCGTCGAACTTCTGTGGCCAGTTGCTTTAAGTATGAACCGACATGAAAATTCAGACAAACAAAAGAGCTCCTTCCCATCGTTAGGCACCTTGGGAAACTGCCACACATAATTCGGAAACATGGAAAACCGCCACACCAGAAAACTGCCACACATTCAAAGTGTTCCTCGGAGGAATAGCAATTTGCGCCGGGCCCCTTAACGAAAATCGTGTGGCGGTTTTCCGATGTGTGGCAGTTTTCTAAGTTGCTAAAAAATGTGTGGCAGTTTTCCTGTGTGGCAGTCTTCCTGTGTGGCGGTCTTCCTCCAACCGATTTTTTTGCATAGTGGAACCAAAAATTGAGCCCTAATCCTCGAAACCACTAATAGACAAATATCATCAAATATGTCAATTGCTGAACCCCAGCAATTGCACTGCAGGCCCATTTTCAAAATACCTTTCTAGGTACAGGCTTATTACTCTGGCGCACGCTCATACTAAAACTTATGATATGATACCTTATTTGTGAGATGCGATTTCTCACGATTTTACCACGTATTAAGACTCATTCAGCTGGGGGTGTGGAGAGAGCTTAATTAAAGTTGCTTCCTTTGTAGTGCACCACTCCCTAATTACCCCTGAAAAAAAATGATTCAGCCGTAGTTACTGTTCCTGGATGAGACGCGCATGTGTTCTTTCGAACAAATCTGCCATTTTCGAAACAAACTACGATGTCCTTATCATGCTAGCTAACATTGCATGTTAAGCAGAGGAAATGTTCTGACTAGTTTTGTAGATTGCTTAGTTGAATTAATGTATTTCTTCATGAAATTAAAAAGACCATGTTTCTACGAGTAACTGACATGAGAACACGTCGGTCAACAGATGGCGCATTTTCTAGTTTTCAAGAAGTGGGAATTTTTTTCTATTTTCGAAAAGCGGGCATTCTTTCGTACATTACAAACGGCATAGGTAATTTCCAGAAGTTTTGGGAAAAATCGGACAAAACATTACTAAATCGCTGGGCAGATTCACGCCAAATTTGCATTTTAAATTTCTCGCGGAAGCGTGGAGCACTAACTCCCGTGTTAACGAATATTTGAAACACAAACGTCAGGCATAATTCACACAAGCTTTGGGAGAAATCGGCTAACAAATTTTTTGATCCGGGGCCAGGTTCACGGTAAATTTGCATCCTTAAATTTTCAATTTCTCAAAAACGCGTGGAGCACAAACGCCCGTGTTAACGGATATTCAGAGCTCAAACGTCAGACATAGTTTCCACAAGTTTTGGGAGAAATCGGACAAATAATTACGTACTCGGGTTTCACGGTCAAATTCCGTCCTAAAAATTTTAATTTCTGCCAAACCCATGGAGCACAAACGTCAGACATATTTCCACGAGTTTTGAGAGAAATCGGACAAATAATTACGTAATCGGGTTTCACGGTCAAATTCAGTTCTAAAATTTTAAATTTCTCGCAAACGCGTAGAGCACAAACTCCGGTGTTAACGGATATTAAGAGCACAAACGTCAGACATAGTTTCCACAAGTTTTGGGTGAAATCGGATAAAAAATAATGAAAATCGAAAGCCAAGTTCACGCCGAATTTGCATTTTTAAATTTCTCGCGAACGCGTGGAGCACTAACACCCGTGTTAACGGATATTTGGAGCACAAACGTCAGACATAATTCCCACAAGTTTTGGGAGAAATCTTTTGATCGGGGGCCAGGTTCACGAGCAATATTCAAATTTAAAATTTGTGGTGATTACGTGAAGCACAAACGTCAAGTCTGGTGTAACTTTGGAGCACAAACGACGGGCACGCTGTGCACAAGTTTTGGGAAATATTCGATCAAAAGTTGCACATTTGGCGTCCAAGGTCACTGTCAAATTTCGTCCTCAAATTTTAAATTCCTCGTGAACGAGTGGAGCACAAACGTTAATTTTGGTGGCACTTTACAGCACAAACGACAGAGGTTCCTTATGCAAGTTTTGGACGAAATCGGACAAACTTCGGAGGATGGCGTGAACTTAGCCCCCAGTCTTAAAAATTGATTTCTTGAGGATTGGAGAAAGGCACAAACGAAATTTTTGATACCACACGGAAGCACAAACTACAATTCATTGTGCAAGTTTTGGAGCTTATCTAGAACAATTCGGGGGCTAGCGTAAACCTGGCCCACGATTATTTGAGCAGCTCTAGCAAAAGAAATATGCAAGCACAAATGTCAAATTAAACGGCACAAACGAGGGTCTTTCGGAATCAACATGAATTGTCGTTTGTGCCGAAACTTCGGGGGCCAAGTTCACGGACATTCTGGTGGGTACAGTGGAATGCCTAACCAAAAATAAACGTGCGGCGGTAATTACCTAAGGCGAGCTCCGTATCCCGTGTATATTTCAGTCCCCACCCCGCATTTAAATGCTGGTCGTTGGGGGAGGTGTCGATTGGTTTTGTCTGGTAGCACGTCAAAACATCGCAGGCACAAAACATCGCAAACCATAACATTTCAGGATGGGGCATTAATTAAACGGCTTTTTTCTTTTCATTTTTTTCTTTTGCATTTTTCTAAACATTTGATCTTTAGTAAGAAAAATTAGTTCAAAGACTGGTTTAATTTGCAGAAGACTAATAAATGGCACTTATCAAAATATTTCAGGTGGAGGGGGGCACTGATTATTCTCTCATCTCATTCCTGGGGATTTTCATAAATAATTGGGGTTTAGAAGGTTGGTTATTGACACCCACCGGGCACTACTTATGCTGCTGCACTAAGGACTAAATGGACTGGACAGAAGCCCCAAAGGATTTGGGGGTTAGACTTGTTTTATATCGAGGAGTCTGCTACCCCGGGTCCATCTGCGTGTGGTGCTCCGAACCACGGCGGATCTTTAGCTGTCAGCTGGACTCGAACCACGGCGGATCTTTAGCTGTCAGCTGGACTCGAACCAAGAACCCCGAGGTTGGTTTTGTCTCGCATTTAATGTCTTGTACTGTAAAATGCGGAACAAACGTTATTGTGGTGGTGGTCATAATGTCGACAGTCTAAAATAGACCGTAGACGGTTTTGGGAAGAGGTCGACGGGCCCCCATGCAAAAGTTTCGTCAAATCTACAGTTTCAATTTGGAACCACCAAATTTGGTATACTATCTCATGGTACTCTGACTTAGACGGCTTTTGGAACACGTCGGGGTCCAGGGGCCCCCCATACAAAATTTTCCTCAAATCTACAGTTTTCAATTTAGAACCACCAAATTTGGTATACTGTCTCATGGTGCTCTAACTTAGACGGTTTTTGGAACGGGTCGGGGTCATGGGGCCCTATACAAAATTTTCGTAAGATCTATAGTTTTCAATTTAAAATAACCAAATTTGGTATACTATCTGATGGCACTCTAACTTAGATGGTTTTTGGAACGCGTCGGGGTCAATGGGCCCCCATACAAAATTTTAGTAAAATCTACAGGTTTCAATTTAGAACCACCAAATTTGGTATATCTCATGGTAGCCTACTATAGACGGTTTTGACGTAGAACACGTCTATCGTTTCGTTCCTGTGCTGGGTTCCTTGTTAAAAATCCGTGTGTCCCATAAAAGTGTACAGCAGACTTCCTTTAATAATTTCAAAGCTATAAAAGCCAGCAAAAATATAACAACTGAGTTGAAGAGAGGAAGGTTCAAAGAGTCTACCGAAATAGCGGTCAAGGTCAGATGACATTCGTTTCGTCTACGCGAGATCTATCGATATCTGTAATAATATTTGTGAGAAAACTTTATTAGGTGTGGGAAAATTTGTGAAATATTTGAGAACTTTGTGAAAATTTCCGAAATGTCTCAATATCTTAATTTAAAGAAGGTTAAAGCCTATTGCAAACAAGAAGGAAGAATGAGTAAGCTGATTACTTTACCTGCACCATTCAAATGCGGACTTCGCAGGGATACAAGGAACTCTCTCTCGATAAAAAATAGTGAAGGTGTTGCGAGAGCAATCCCACCAGGATCCAGCAGTCCTTCACCCTAACAGGATTGGTCCAGAGATCTGCCACCCCCACGGGACCTACACTTCGCACCCCTTTGCCATAGCCTGTACGTGTGACGTGCTGATGGGCAGGGGCTTTACCTGCCCATCAGCACGAGTGTGTATGGGGCCTAAGCCCTTTATAAGGTCCTGGCTAAAGAAAAATAGTACAAACACGTATGCACACTAAGGGTCCCGTGCAATAGGTAAACACCTTTATTTTCACGAGCCCTCCTCACATAGAATTGATAATAATACAATGAAATATTTACAAAGACTTTACATGGCAGCACTAGGGTCCGTGCTGCCAGGACGACACTAGGGCAAGTCGTCGCTCCTGTCTTCGTTACTCTTCCGTTAATATTTCTTCCTGCCTCGTCACGAAGTACTTGACGCACTCTGGGATATGCGATCAATATCGAGAGGTTCTTCGTTTTCCCTATATCTGGAGCGAGGACTTTTCTCCGACCTGCAAGAGAATTACATTCTAAAATCATGTGTGCGGCATCTGCGGTTTGTGCTCCGCAGCCGCACACTCTATCCCTTATCGCAAAGCGGCGAAAATACTCCGGCGATACGCCATGACCGGCGAGTATTTGCTTCAGGGATCCATCGCATTCTAGTCGCCTGATGGAGACTCGGGGAAAGATACGGTGTGTTTTCCTTCCCGTATCCCCTTCATCCCGTCGTGTCTTCCACTCCACCATTGTGGCCTTTTTAAGCTTAGTGCGAACGCTTTGCACCGGCGTTCGCAATTCTACACTGAAGAGCAATTGAATTAGAGATATTTGTCTAATAGCGTGTAGCACCAACTTTCGTCCTGATGACGGCTGCGATTCGTCTCGGCATGGACTCGACAAGACACCGGAAGCGTTGGGAAGCCATACGAATCCACGCCCCCTGAACAAGCTCCCACAGTTCACGAAGATTTGATGGAGGTGGTCAGAGCCTTGAACATCTCTCTCGATGGCATCCCAGATGTGCTCGATGGGGTTGAGGTCAGGTGACCTAGCTGGCCAAGGAAGCGAGGTCACGTCGGTGGAATGAATGTTCATGCAACCATTCTGATACAATTCGGGAGCGATGGCACGGTGCATTGTCTTGTTGCAGGATGAGGTCCCCAGTGGGATGTTGAAGACGCACAAACGGGAGCAAATGTTCGTCCATGATATCCCGGTAACGTTGACCTGTGAGGGACGACGTCAGTCCACGTAAACAGTCCCCAGATGAGAATGCCACCCCCACCAGCTTGAAGAGTACCTTGCTGGCAAGAAGGATCCATCGCTTCATATGGTTTGCGCCGCACTCGTATCCTGCCATCCACATGTGCCAACGTGAATCTCGACTCATCAGTCCAGGCAACATTTTTCCATATATCTAAGGCCCAGTGGCGATGTTCCGCGCCCATGCTTATCTCTGCACCCTGTGATGTGCGGTCAGCAGCGGTACCCTCGTGGGACGATGGCTTCTGTACCCCATAGCGAGGAGATGGTTCTGGATGGTGTGGCTGCTTACACGTTTTTGTGCACCAGCGTTAAATTGCCGAGTGATTTCTTGCACTGTGGCCCGTCTATCCGCTGTTACAATGCGAGCTAGCCGACGATGACCCCGCTCATCCCCACGCTGTTGTTCACGGCAGTTGGTCCTTGCTGGGATGGTTTTTACTGGATTCGATGTACTCACGGTGCACCCGTGACACAGTGGCTCGTGAAAATCCCAGTGCCTGCACGACTTCCGAGATGGAGTGACCCATTCGTCGGACCCCGACAATTTGCCCACGATCAAATGCGGTTAGATTCTTCGTCTTACCCATACTGCGTCCGACTCTTACTGATTCCCATCTCATCACTCCTTATATTGTCGGATCGCTGCATACTTCATGTCGTTTCCGTTTTCAGGGCCGCCCACAGCGCCACATTTGCATAATGCCAACTGTCTCTAATTCAATTGCTCTTCAGTGTATATCGATTCTATCTTTTCCGGCAGCTTCCTTCGCTAGCCGGTCTGCTCTTTCATTGCCACTGGTTCCGACATGGCTTCGGACCCAGTGGAACGACACTGCCGCATTGCTCCAATGCTCTATTAGAGCCTTCACGTCTCTGACAAGGGGAGTCTTACTCACGAACTGTCCAAGCGCTAAAAATAATCGAACAGGCTCAAAATGTCCGAGGCGGAGCGTAAGGGAGTCCATATATGGACTCCCTTACGCTCCGCCTCGGACATAGACAACGTAAGAAGGCCGAGCGCCGCAACCGAGTACGTCTAATGCTCCCGTCGAGCCTATGGAGATAGATATGCCCGAAAACACTCAAGAAGTTGTAATCGAGTCGATGGAGTTTGGAAATAGTGCGATTTCACAACATTCGCAAAACGAGAGCCCCAGAAGAGATAGTACATCGAGCCAACAACTTGATCGCCGCACGGAACGAGTCTACAGAGTTTGTGCGGGAGGCAACGGTAATAGCAGAAAAAAATGAAGTACAGCGAATGCGTGCTCAGAGACAAGACTGAGATGGCAGCCGCTGAGCTCGGAGTTGACGTGAGACATTGACCAAATGCGCCGATCAAATGAGTTTCATAACATTTGGCAAGCAGCGACTGAACACTTCAAATGCGCGTTCTTTAAAAATGAATTCGGATTCGCGTGCGACGTTTGCGATCGCTTGTGGTTCAAGAAAGATGTGAAATCGGTGGCAGCGAATCCCATTCCAATCCTGCACGCCCATTTCTCGAATGAGAACGTCGCGAAATTTGAGGTTTGCAGCTACTGTCGCACGCGCTTGTACAAAGGCAAGATTCCCTCTCTCTCGAAATCAAACGGCTTCAGATATCCGCCAAAGCCGAACCACCTGCCTCCTCTCTACACGATCACGGAGAGATTAATTTCGCCGCGCTTGCCTTTCATGCAAATACGTCGATTGAGACAAGAAGGCGCTCATGAAATCATCGGACAAGTAATAAACGTGCCGTTGGGCATTAACACCATGGTCACGTCTCTGCCGCTCCAGCTTGACGACGATTACTCGTTCAACATAAACATAAAGGCGAATTTCATCCACATACTTAAGTGGATTCGTTAAGAAGAGCGTCGTCAAGTCTTGGCTGCGTTTCTTCGTCAACCTCTCGCATTCACTCATTTCTAACACCCACTAGGCACTAAACAGTCACGCGACGTGGCTCCGTCACAGCCCCCGCCAATTTTTTGAAAGGGGTCGGGCCCCGGGATCAAGGACCCCCATTCAAAATTTTCATAAAAAGTTCCATTTTTTACTCTTAAGAACTGCAACACAATTCAGCACTCCAATACCCGACCTACGGTCTAAGTTAGAGGCCGTAGATAACAATAAAGTACAAAAATATCCGGTTAATGGTGTATTAAAAACACAAATTAATAAACGTTAGCTTTCACCACCAGCGGGCGGCTTATCGGGCAGAAATACAATGTAATGTAAATTCAAAACGGTAAGAAAAATATGATAAATGTCAAGTCGCATGCACGCGACATCACATAGGTGCATTGCATTTCAGTGTCGCGGGATTTACGCCAGTTCTATATATATCTCCTCGAAGGTAAGTATTTCCATTCCTCTTCCTTTCTTTTTTTGTTTTGTAAAATTAAATTAACTAAATCAAAAAATTAAAGATACGTTTACTGGAAAATTTCAGGAATATCTTTTTCATTCATTAACTTTCACCCGCTGAACTTGGCGATTCCTCAAATAGTAATATTTATCCGGGAAATACCAGATACTCCTGCTAGTAGGAACTAAAGATAATGCCACACTTATACTCAGGTATAAAACAATAATATAAAGCCCTAAGCCTGGGCCTTTTTAGCAATTTTCAGTCCTCCGTGCTAATTTTCATAAGGTTTACATAGCAAGTCAAGATTTTAGCAAATGCGCTTTACTGAGGTAGAAACGAATAAGTAGACCCTAGGCCTAGGCCTTTTTAATAGTTTTCAGTCCGCTGAGCTGATATTCATGTGGTTTCATAGAAACTCAAATTCATTGTGTTGAATTTTTACTCGAGTACAAAACATTAATTGATATGCCCGAGGCCTAACCATATGCCTTTTCAATAATTTTTGTAACGCCTTGATCATATTAGGTTTGCATGACAAATCAATTTAAGAGTGTTACGCTTATTAAACAATTCTTTAAAAGGCCTAGGCCTAGGGGCTAATAATTACTATTTGGTGCCTAAGTGAAAGCGCAACATTATTAACTTGATTTGTTATGCAAACCTTATAAATATGAGCACAGCGATTAAAAGTTACAGTAGAGTCCTTGTAAGTAATATTTTTTGACCAAGTGCAATATACGAAATGTCGACAGGTAAAAATATCTAAAGTAACAATGAAATTTGGAATATTTCTTTTTCCTTTCGTTTTATTTCAATTTCACACTTGTGTAAAGTTTTGAAAATATTTAAATTTCTACCTATTTTTTATCTTCATTGTGCTTTTAACATAATTTCTTACCAGGTTTTGGGCATTTTATTTTGGGTGGTTACTTTTTTTTATGTTTTGGGCATTTTATTTTGTATGTGTATTTTTGTTATGTTTTGGTTATTTTATTTTCTGTGATGGTTGTAGTGTCGACAGGATTAAAAGGGGCAACTGTGGACAGTCACAATGCCTACTTCCTTACAATTTTTTTTTAAATACAGTACATGCTTTTGTATTGATTTATACCACTTACTCATTAAACAACTATAGGTTTCTTTAAATAGGAACTTTTTCTCAAAGCTTTCTGTTTCCTCTACTTAGCTTTTTCGGCTCCACCCTTTCTTTTCTTGGTTTTAGAATGTTTTCCTTATTGCTACTCCATTTCCTCATGCAAATTCCTTATGTGGTATGTCTATTCTAACGAAGTATTTTGCAATTATACATGAAGCCCGTTGCTGAAGTAAAAAAAAACAAAAATTCCAACTGAAACAGCGCAGTTCAAATATTTTCGCGCTGTTAACTCAAAGAATGAAAACAAAAACAACAAATCTGGGCCACTGGCGTACCGACGGTGGGGGTGGGTGGAGGGGTGGAGCCGTCTGCCCCGGGGACCACTTTGAAGAGGGTGCCAGTTTGTTACTTACTTAGAATTAAATAATAGACGAACTTGCACGTAGAATTAGAGAAACTGAAAATTAGGTAAACGTGATGTGTATTTATTTTATAGTTTTTGTTAAAAAATGAATTCTTCATTAATAAGCTTATTATACAATGTCTTGGTTATTTAAAACAATCTATTAGGTTGCAGCACAATACAGCGTGCTAAGTGCGGTAAAGTCTACATTCTATTGACCAAAATTTTCGGAATGTTTAAAGCCCGGGGGTACTAGTGTCGGAGTATGAGGTAGGTGCAAAAAGGACACGATCGTCTAGGGCAGTGTGAGTGCGGCTGTCTAGAGACCTCTCATATTTTCTCGTCTCCCCATTCTGGCCGCCACAACTGTTGACATAAACGAACGTCAGAGCAGGGATGTAGAATATAGCCTTAGCGGGTCTAAGGCACTTTTTTCCCAGGCTTAGCGGCGCTAAGGCGCTTTTTTTTATAGTTCAAGAGATAATTTTTTAAATGATAACACACAGAAAAAAAACACCTTGTTTTATAAAAAAAAAAAAAAAAAATATACTGTGTACATGGTAACCCCATGTTCTGTTACGTACCTGCCAGAAGGACGCACACGACATAGAGGCAGATGGGAATCAGAATAAAACGTCCGCGTAGCTCAATTGGTAGAGCAACTTAGTCCGGAATGAGGGGACCCGGGTTCGAATCCTGGCGCGGATAAAAATGACGGAGAAATTCACTTCTTTATAATGGCGCCCGAACTATCCGGATGACCCGACCGTTCAAAATCTCGCAATGGTGTGATGTTCTTTCCACACCACGAGATAGGAAAAATAAGAGAATCCCTTCTCCAGCACTTCGAAAAAAAAAAAAAGAAATAAGGGGAGATGATGTGACGTACCTGCCAGAAGGACGCACACGACATAGAGGCAGATGGGAATCAGAATGAAACGTCCGCGTAGCTCAATTGGTAGAGCAACTTATTCCGGAATGAGGGGACCCGGGTTCGAATCCTGGCGCGGATAAAAATGACGGAGAAATTCACTTCGTTATAGTTCTTATTACAGAGATAAAATTAAATATTCGGATCACGCAGTAAGTTGCTTTACGAACGAGTTGTAGTTTAAAATGGGTAGGTAATCTTTTGCCCAAATGGCGACTTCCAAAAAACAGTTTCCAAATGTTACTTTAGCCTCTGATCATTCGTCCGAACGGGGTCCGGGTTCGAATCCCGGTGAGGCATGGATGTTGTGTTTGTCTTACGGCACTGGCTCTCTCCCTTCCCTGGAACCACTGGCCCTAAATTAGGGACGGGCGCTCACGGTGTTAAGTTGCTCACGGTGGTCGTTAAACCTCCAATCAAAAAAAAAATGTTACTTATACGCGGGTTAAAACTGTACTGCCCGTAGGGAAGACAGCGGGGGAAAATTAAGTATCGTGAGTTTTATGGTGGCGCAGGGTATTCCTACGGAAGAACCTGCATCCGGTGACCAGATCCAACAATAGCAATTCCCTCAGCTGATTTTCTAAATCCACATGGTGTCACACAAAGAATTTCCTTTATTTTATTTTTTTTTTTGTTTGGAGGTTTAACGACCACCGTGAGCAACTCAATGGGCTATAAGCAGTCGCCCGTCCCTAATTTAGGGTCATTGGTTCCAGGGAAGGGAGGGAGCCAGTGCCGTAAGACAAACCCGACATCCATGCCTCACCGGGATTCGAACCCGGACCCCTTACGGACGAACGATCATAGGCCAGCGCCTTAGACCACTGCGCCACCGGTCGGCGAATTTCCTTTACACCCATCCCATTAGCTAAGGAAAAACTGCTGGAAATTAGGATGAATAGATGACCACCGGAAACCATACCTCACTCTGAATTTATTTTCAGTCTGTGTTACTTTTTTTCCCGATGCAAGCTAGCTTTCTCTTAAAGGATTACACATTTTCTGATCTCTGTTGTCCAGACAAAGTATCAATTCTTAATTCATTTTCAAATTCTAAGTAATTACACGTGATATAATGAAACGAGCACAAGATTTTGAATTCCAGAAAGATATTCGTATTTTTTTTACTAAAAAAGTAAAGGTTCCTAGTGCACAAAATGATTCAAGCTCCAGTAAAGGATGTTTATCTGATACTGACTCTAACATTTCACAGGTTAGTAGTTTTGCTTTAAATAGTAAGGAAACTTTATGTACAAAATCGTAGTTTTACGAAAGAGACATGTGATATAATTTCAGACGTTGAACATTCTGCACGGATAAATGACCGCAGCATTAAATCATATCCCGATATCTGGTCTGAGGAAATGTGGCTAGAAAGAAAAACGAAACATGCTTGGCTTGATAGCAGAAATGGATATCTGGGCTGCGCAATTTGTTCGCAGATTCAGAATCTACAAACATTCAAATCACAAGGTCTTTACATTAGCCCAGAATGGGGTAATTACACAGTTACGTACACTGGAAATACAAGGGAAAAGCAATTACTGTAAAATTCTTGAGATCAAAAAATTCTGTACATCAAAATTCTGATGCCCACAAAAAAGCATGTTCCATTAGACAAATCAGTGAGAATGAGGTTTATGAAACCAATATAAACAAACAACTGGTTCTTAATTTTCAATACAGTGCACTATCTGGCGAAACAAAACAGGCTGTTTTCTGATCACCACGATCTAATAAAATTACAAAGGAAAAATGGGCTGGATGTTGGAATATCCCTACAGTCGCGTTGCAGTGCCACTGCGATAGCAAATTTTATCGCTGATGAATTTAAAAAGAAACTGACTCAAGCCATGGCCGAAGATGAAGGGAAAATGTCAATTATAATTGACGAATCCACTTCAGTTAGCAATAAATCACTGCTGATTGTTTACATTCGGACAATAATTCAATCACAAGATTTAACAATATTTTTGGATGTTATCAAACTAGAAGACCAGAAAGCTTTTACTATAACAGAATCGCTGTTCAAATGTTTAGAATCATGCGGAATAACAGATGATTATTTAAAAAAAAATTAATATGCTTAGCATGTGACGGTGCAAGTGTAATGCTTGGCTCCAAATCCGGCGTTGGAAAACTTCTTGAAAATAAATTTCCACAAATGATTACCTGGCATTGTCTAAATCACAGAGTAGAGTTGGCAGTAAGTGATGCTCTAAAAGATCAAAATTCTGTATATCATTTCCAGAGTTTCATGGAAGAACTTTATTCTTTGTACAATCAGTCTCCAAAAAATTGTAGAGAAATATTAAATGATGCTTTGGAACTGGAATTACAGATGAATAAGATAGGGAATATATTTGGAGGGCTATGGGTGGCTAGCAGTTTCAGAGCAGTTTCTGCCGTATTGAATACCTATTCAGCTCTATCAAAACATTTTCAACAAGCTTCCATCGACCAGCAAAGATCTCAGAAAGAGAGATCTCGATATTTGGGTCTGTTATCAAGAATGGAGTCCACAGAGTTTTTAAAGGATTTAGCTATAATGTGTGACACGCTAGAAGAACTTTCAAATTTATCTTTGCAGCTCCAAGACAGAAACTGCAACTTATCCCGTGGTGATAAACTTATTAAAAGAACAGTTAAAATTATCGAATTGTTCAAAGTAACATCAGGCGAATACACAAAATCAGCAGAAAAAGCCTTATCAGAAGGGAACTTCAATGGTGTTATCAGAGGCGACTTTAAATCTTTTGGGGCCCTAAGCGCTAAACGATTCTGGGGCCCCTCCTTCCCCTTCTTATCGCCTCAGAAATTTTCATCCGTCAGATTAACAAAAAAAAAAAAGCAAAGTCCACAAAAATGTTTTTGAGCTTTTTGAAATGCGATTCTATCATAAATTATTAGGACGTTTTGTCAGAAACAGTGCTAATGTAATCAGTTTGACTGTTCGCGCACATCGAACTTTTTGTTTTTACAGACTTTTCAAAAATTATTTTTGCGGCTAATAAGAAATCAAAGGGCACTAAGTTTGGCACTTTAAATATCCCATATTCTTTATGAATTTACGACTAAGGGTTGTCAAAGTCGAACATTCAAGAAATTAAAGTTCTCTTGTGAAGAAATATTTTTGTGCCTCTCAGATTAGGCTTAACAGTTCTTTCTGAAATACTTAAATTTTCGAATCAGTTCATTAATTGCTGGAGGTACTTAAGGACAATAAATGTGGTTTTCATAGATTCTTCAAAAATTATTTTTACGAAGGATAGGACATAAAATTTCATTAAATGTTGGCCATTTTAAATTTCACTACCAGTTCAAAAATTTCTCTCTAGTTCTGGAATTGGAAATTTAATAAATTTCAGCTTTACGCTACGTGAGACTATTTCGGTTACGGCAAAAGTTCTTTTTGAGTTTGATACGTTTGGCAAAACTGGCTTCAGTTGCTATAGTTACTTCACGCTAAAGGCGCTGAAAATGGAGTTTCGCTAAATTTATCAACACATTTCGTATAAATTGTCATGAAACTGGAATAAGTTTCAATTACAAAACATGTCCTCTCCATTGCTTGAGCTTTAGAAAATCACATTGTTTTCACGTTACGAGCAAATTAGTCAAATTAGTAGGCAACGAGCATGGCATCCAGCAAAAATAAAATACTTGAAGACACTGGCAACCGAAGAAGTCCTCCACGTTACAAAATACGGGTAAATTTAAATTTGTGCACAGTACTTCGCTTAAAAAGGGTGGGTGGATGACTTTTCGTGGAGGAGTTTTCTTTGTGACGAACGATTCTCTAAATCGAAGAGATTCAGCCGCCCATGGCATAGACAAATGTCATGGACCAAAAAAGTTGGACAGTAAGAATTTCATCAGTCAGTGCAAAAAAGCGAGAGTGTGAAGAGTTTCTTGAAAACATTTTTCCTTATTACTTTCATCAAAAAATTGAGGTCTGCGTTTTCTTATATTATGTCAAAAAGATGCGTAAGATCCACCGCAGTTATCAGAAACAGAAGCATAAGGATTAAGTGCAAAAGATCCAGCTTGAAAGTGGAAAAGTAGGAACCACAGTTTTTGAGTAAGAGTATCATTGAAACTTTTATTGGCCGCCCGGGTGGCGCAGTGGTCTAAGCGCTGGCTTATGACCATTCGTCCGAGGTGGGTCCGGGTTCGGATCCCAATGAGGCATGGATGTTGTGTTTGTCTAACGGCACTGGCTCCCTCCCTTCCTTGGAACCAGTGACCCTATATGAGGGATGGGCGACTGCTTATAGCCCATTGAGTTGCTCACGGTGGTCGTTAAACCTTCAATAAAAAAAAACTTATTGCTTTTTCAAATGTTAATTTGTTGTCAGTTTAAGGAATAGAAAAGGTGAGAAACTTGATAATTATCGGTATTAAACAAGGGGAGGAGAAAGCAATAAGAAAATGCTATTGCAATACAATAAAAATTTCTTTTAACACTATTCAATAAGAAAAAGATAAATAGTGCAACATTATCGAATTTCTTTATTTAGAAGCCTAAGCACACACTTTTTTGTGGAAAAAAAGAACGAAGCACCCCGAGAAAGTCCTTTGATCCTAATAAAACTCTGCATGCAAGTACCTCAGGGCGGAATATGCAAATGATTAATTAAAAAATAACGACCAATGACTAAATGCGGCCCGCGACAGCGCATGGGAACCGCATTGAGAAGGGTATATCAAGAGCAAAGGGCGACACAACAGGTCTTAAAATGCGTCGACGTACCGGACAATTATGGCAGCGAATTGCAGGTACATTAACCTTCAGACTGTGAGGATGCCACGACGACGGATCCGTGCACACCACGATAAGTCGAGCGGATTTGCGAGAGGATATATAATTGGGCTGAGAGAAGCCGGTTGGTCAAGTCGCTGAATCGTCAGGCATTTGTATCGGAGCGACGCGGTAATCAGACGGTGTTGGCGCCAATGGGTCGAACAGGGCACCACAATCCAACGGCACACGGGCAGTGGACGGCTGAGGGCAACGATAGAACGCGAACATTGAGCGATTGTGAGAGCCGCACGAACAGAACCGAATTCGTCGCTCTCAACAATCCGTGGCCATGTTGCGTCGTCCACAGGTACGGAAGTGGCCATTCGGATCGTTGCCAGACGAGTTGCGGCACAGGGATTACATTCGAGGAGGCCAATCCGCAGCTTACTACTGATCAGAGAACATCGCAGACACCAGTTGTAGTGGTGTCGGACCCGATCGACGGGGGATAATGTCCAGTGGTGTCGGACCCGATCGACGAGGGATAATGTCCAGTGGTGTCTTGTTGTCTTCAGTGATGAGTCACGGTTTACAGTTAGCGCCGATGACTAGCGCATGCGTGTCTGGAGACGAGCCAACAAGCGCACGGATCCTGCTTTTAACGTACAACGGCACAGGGCTCGGACACCCGATCTGACTGTCTAGGAAGCTATTTCCTACGATAGCTGGACACCCTTCGAAATACTCCGTACTACCCTCACGGCTCAACGGTACGCCGACGCATTCTACGACCTGTTGTGTTGCCCTTCCTGTAGCACATCACCGAGTAATTTTGCAACAGGATAACACCCGGCCACACACGGCACAGCTCTCCCGGGCCTGTTTATGTAATGTCGACATCCTTCTATGCCAGGCCGATCACCCGATTTCTCACCGATCAAACATGATAGGACCCCACCTACACCCATCCCGGAATGTCGGCGAATTGGCCCACAATTTGGACATCATCTGGCATTCCATACCTCAGAACAGTATCCGTAAACTGTTTGTGTCTCGCCACGCTGGGTTTCTACTTTTATCCGAGCGAGAGGTGGCGCTACAACTTACCGACTTCTTCTACTCATGTAACTGTTTTATCCGGATAAATGGCCCAGCTGCTGTGGAAATGCAATCATTTTCCCTCCTATACATGTACATTACACATGCCAATTTTCATCTTGGTTGGATGATTCCTTCTGGGCCGCCCCGGTGGCGCAGTGGTCTAAGCGATGACCTCTGATCATTCGTCCGAACGGGGTTCGGGTTCGAATCCCGGTGAGGCATGGATGTTGTGTTTGTCTTACGGCACTGGATCTCTCCCTTCCCTGGAACCAGTGACCCTAGATTAGGGACAGGCGACTGCTTATAGCCCATTGAGTTGCTCACGGTGGTCGTTAAACCTCCAATAAAAAAAATATTCCTTCTGTGTGCTTGTTTTTTTTTTTTTTTTTGGTTCTTCTTTCTTTCACTTTAGCGAAGATTGTATTAGCTACTTTATTTTACGGTGGTGTAGGAAGATTAGGGCTAAGGAAGAATTTGATTAAACTACTCCAGATAGAAAAGGTAGTAAACAGCAAACACCCCGGATCATCAGGACAGTTTCTACAAGCACTGTTCATCGCAGCTCAGGAAAGACAGGTAAAAAGTTCCAAGCCCAGAAGTTTTTCCAGTAATTTATATCACAGCCAGCTAAGTATTCGCCTTAAGCAACGAAAAGTGTGGGAAGCGTTAATTCTTGTTTCACTTACCACTAAAAGGAAGGCTAGGTGCCGCCCCGGTGGCGCAGTGGTCTAAGGCGCTGGCCTCTGATCATTCGTCCGTAAGGGGTCCGGGTTCAAATCCCGTCAGGCATGGATGTTGTGTTTGTCTTACGGCCCTGGCTTTCTCCCTTACCTGGAACTAGTGACCCTAAATTAGGGACGGGCGACTGCTTATAGCCCATTGAGTTGCTCACCGTGGTCCTTAAACCTCCAATCAAAAAAAAAAAGGCTAGATTATTTTAACAGTTTCTTTCAAAACAAGTACATCGATAACAATTCGAAAATTTAAAATGAGAAAATAAATTATCAATTGACAATAAAGTGGTCACTTTAAGGATTGATTTATTTCGGTCCGTGAAAAGCAAAACAAAACTGGTAACCCAAATATACGTTTTCGGGGCCCCTCAAGCTCTGGGGCCCTAGGCGCGCGCCTAGTGGGAAATCCGCCCCTGGGTGTTATTCTTTCAAGCAACAAGAGATTCACAGTTTTTAACCAGCATTTCTGATAACGTTGATGTTTTAGTACACAATCTTCCAATATAAAACGCAGAAGTGATGGAGATGCTAAAAATGTGGCTACATATTCACAACCGATGGAAGACTTTGATGTCCTAAATCCTGATTATTGGCCACGTGATACTGATATTTTGTATGGCAAAGATTCAATTAGCAGACTTTGTAAAATGTTTTGTCTGGAAAACGAAAGAAGCTTGTTGAATGGGTTTCGGGATTACATTGATCTCGCAGGAAGGAAAGTTCCCCAAACTTTGGAGCCCTTAATGCAGTGCATAAAGATCCTTCCATGTAGCTCTGCTGAGTGTGAACGTGGATTCAGTTGCATGAATCTGATTGCTACGTCAACCAGAAATCGTCTGTTAATGAAACATCTGTCATCACTTATGTTTATCCACTTGAACGGACCACCCTTGGAAAAATGGGATTCACTTCCATACGTTAAACTTTGGCTGAGGAAACACCACTCAGCAACAGAGACAAAATCGAGGCATGTGGCATATAACGAAGAAGGAAAGGATCAGATGGAAAAGGAGGCACTATGGAAAATATTTTAGGAGAGTAAATTGCATGTATATTTGGGTAAATAGAACTTAAACACTGTTTTTTTGTTTTTTTTATTTCATTTGTACAAAACATATGAATTACAATGAGCAGTAAAACTTCATGGTAGTGCTAGATAAGACATAAAACCCGTACTCCTCTGTTCATTTATTTGTAATAAATAAATTTAGGTGAAGGGTTTTCCTCACGAATCAAGATACATGTGTTTACTACTGGTGTATACTCGAGCATTATTGTTCAGTATTGGGAAATACAGAAGTATTGAATACATCGTTCGTCGTTTTAATCAACTGAAAGGGAACTTGAAGAAGTGGTTAACTCACTTAGTTTTTGTGAAATATAGTTTTTATTTGTTTTAATGTGCGGATCTTTCAAAGTGGTCATAATCTTTACTGCACGAAGATTAATGTAAACATGTTTTCGAAACCGATCTCCATTTGCACCAAATTCTATCGGTTTTTCAGGTCATTTCATCTATATAATTTTTAAATTTACGCATTCAGTTTAAAAGAATGATTTGGGCTAAAAATCTTAAAATGACCATAGTGTGTTTGCTTAAAATGAATTAAAAAAAAACAGTAAGAGAAAGAGAGAGAGAGAGAGAGTGATGGATGGAAAATAAGCTTTTAAATCATCAGCCATTCTCCATTCATTGTTGGATGAAGGTCTTTCCAAGTCTCTTAAAAAACTTTGTCTTGAGAAAATTCTTTTCCATGTCCCTCTAGCATATGCTTTTGAATTTCATCCACATATTTCCTACGTCGTCTTCATCTGGGTATTTTCCTTTTTCATGGTACCCAGCCATGCATTAAAGAACGGAAAGCCAAAGGTGCAGACCCAACCTGAGCCAAAAGAAACCTATAAATAGAAAAGCCTATTCGCGGAAATGAATAAGAGAAGGAAATTTCATTTGAACTAAACGTTAGCTAAAAGGAATTTGTTTCAGTAAATTCATGAAAAGTGAAAAAAAGAAATGTTTTATGTATCATCATCAACAACAACCATTCCCAATTCTCCCCAAGTCTCCAAAACTTCCTCTCTTGACAGTCAGTCTCTACAAGTCACTCCAGCATGCTTTCGAATTTCATCTGCTCATCTCCCATGTGGTCTTTTGAGTTTTTCTGTCCATTGGTATCCAGTCTAGTGTTTCAGTTGAACGCTGGTCAGTTCTTCAACGGTGGCTGGAGATTTTACTTTGATCATGAAGCCATTCTACTTTTGTCATTTTCCTGATCCATGAGTTTCTTTTCCTACCTTTTTTGGTTGCACCAAGCATGTACCTCTCCATGCTTCTTTCAGTTGTCTGCACTCTGCAGCATCTGTATGTCTTTTTTGTTAAGGTCCGTGCCTCTGCTCCATACGTAAGAACTGGATGGATCAGAGGCGTAACCAGGGCGGGGCAGGCGGGCTGCCAAAGCTCAAGAAATCATTGCGTACAATTTGATTAAAATCAGAATTGAAACTTTTGCACCAGTTTCTGGTTCAGAATTTACCTATAATTTCTACCGCCTGTTGTGGTAGCTTGGCGGCTTAAAATTCATATTTATTCCTCAAAACTTTTCAGGTGATTTGTAAGATGATCACAACCAGAAATGCCGGCGCGGTTTTTCGTACGTAACAAGATAAGTATGTCGTTCCCATTTTTGAAGATTTTTTGGGGGTAATTCGATTATTACTGCTACTAGTGCAAGCAGCATTCGATCCGTTTGATATGGTACCAAAATTGGCAACTCCGTAGTGGTTGGAAATCTCACCGCTCTGTTCACATTTTGTATTTCACAGCCCGAAATGGAGTTCAGCGTCCAGTTCAGCTTCACTACCTAGAACATCCTTGATGTAAGTAAGGGTAAGAGAAATGGAGAAATGCACGAAATCCTTCTGATGAGTGCTGCCTTTATTTCCTAATTTTTTCCTACGGAATTAATGAAGATTAAACGCCTTTCCAGTTTGCGATAAAAAATGACACCTAATTCCCTGACATCCTATTTGCAATATCATACCCAAATAAAAATTTTTAAAAGTTAGGTTGTTAAATTACAATTAAAAGGGCAATACCTTTGCAAAGGTCTTTCTCTGGTCCACCGAAAAACTAGCGCGTTCTCAAAATGTATTACACAACCGTTAGGGATTTTATTAGTTAACAATTAACTACAAGAGAATATGATACAAAAAGAAAGTACACTGGCGTGCAAAAATTAAGGACGACACGGTTTTTCGAATGTAACGTCGTGCAGAAGTGCTCCACATCGACTCAAATCATACCATAAGATCCCCAAGATGTAAAAATATGGGACAAGTGAGCAAAACCGTCCAAACAAGGAATCCAAAAGATACAAAGGCACTTTATTGAAAAGGTAGCTTCGAGCACAACTGGACAGAAGACAGAAACGTCAATGTGACAGGCGGCTACCAAGAAAAATCCAGTCTTTAGTAGGGGATATGATCACCTCTGACTGCGTTGCAGGATTTACAACGTCTGTCCATGCTGAGGACGAGGTTGTCAAGGAGCTGTTGAGGCATCGCGGCCCATTCCTCTTGTAGCGCCAATCGTTGCTGGTGGCTGGTGACGTGCTTCCAAGCATCTCCCGAGAAGGTCCAACTCGTGCTCGATTGGATTTAGGTCCGGGGACCTTGCGGGCCAATCCATGCGTTGAATATCTTCACTCTCCAACAGCTCTGCGACAGCCACTGTACGATGAGGTGTAGCGCTGTCGTCCATGAAGAGGAACTCAGGACCCACAGCACCTCTAAACAGACGCACGTGAGGCAGGAGAACCTCGGTACAATAGCGGACACCAGTGACTGAACCTCCTTGGAAGTTGTGGAGGTCAGTATGGCTACCAAGCATGATACCGCCCCAAACGAGAACTCTGCCACCTCCAAATCGGTCCCTTTCGATGGTGTTGGAGGTATGATTGCGTGTTTCCTGCTCTCTCCAGATATGTATACTTCCAGAATAGCTCGTCAGACTAAATCGGATCTCATCCGTAAAGAGAACTCGACCCCATTGCTGATGTGTCCAGTTCTTATGTTCCTGGCACCAGAGAAACCGCCGTCTCCGATGAGCAGGCGTTAATGGCACACAGCGTACTGGTCGTCGTGCAAATAGACCACCTTTGTGCAGCCTCCTGGCGACGGTAAAACGCGATAACGGACGTCCAGTTGTCTGTCGCATGTGCCTTGCGATTTCTCCCGCAGTCTGCCGTGTGTCTCTTCTCGACTGTAGGACAATATACCGGTCGTCCGCCGCCGTGGTTGCTCGTGGACGGCCACTGCTAAACTCTCGGACAGCTGTTCCTGTCATTTGAAATGCTCTCCAAGCTCTTGAAACGATGCTGTGAGCGATCCCGAACTCCTCGGACACACTAGTCACACTTCAAACTTCTTCAAACTTCCCAATGACGCGACCTCGGGTAAAGTCATCCAGATGTCGTCTACTGGATTGCCTGTTGGCCATATCACACGGTGGCAGCAACTCGACGTCGTTCAAACTGATGTACACCGTACAATAGCTTTCACCGAATTGCTGAGCGTGCACCGCCCGTGGGCTTTATACCCTTCCGACCCCCTCCCCGCCCTACGTCATGCTGCATATATGTGCATGCCCTACCGTACCGGACCCTAGTCTATTTCCTGAGTGGTCTTTCGGTTTCTCCTCTTCGTCCTTAATTTTTGCACACCAATGTATATAATCAGGGCCGACTGGACCATAGGGGCAACCAGGGCGGTCACCCAAGGCCCCGCTCCTTCAAGAGGCTCCGCAGTTCAGGAAAAAAACAAAACAGAATATTTTTCTGCAGATAATAATTATTTGTTTTGTAAGTGTTGGGACGCGAGGCGCTTGAGAAGGTATTTTTTTTATTATTTTTTTTTTTAGTTTCTGATCCCCCTTTCATTTTCGAATAGGTTATCGTCCTTCGTCATACAGATACTGAGATTTGCTGTACTGCAACCACCTTAATATTTTTCGCATTCATGAAAAAGCGAATTACATTTCATCATTTTGTGGCCCCTATTTTTATATATTCAACAACTGTGCAAACCAGACACTAAAATGTAAAGAAATAAAAAGAACAAAATCAAAGTTGGTTACGGGCTACAAATGGAGACCTATTATTCAGTGACTTTAAAAACAGCACTAAAAATAAAAATAAAAAAGAAGAAAGAAAAAGCATTTTCATTTCTTTTTTTTTATTTTTGTAAGTTCGATTCAGTTTGGTAAAAAGGAGCCTGGCGGCGCCAAACCTCCACTGCATGCGATAGATTCCCTAAGAATTTTTGTCAGCAGCTGTGTCGTTTTTTGTAGCGTAAATCATTTTAGTCAGGGGAGTGAAAAAAATTACTTTGAAATTTCATGACCTTAAAATTTTGGCTATTTTAAAACAAATCTCAAGGATAAAAAAAACTGCAACGTTTTGGTGCGAGTTTGGAGAGAGGTCGGCTTCAAGGTGGATTTATGCTTAGGGTTCCGAAGTTTTTTTTGGATAGCTCAGCCCCCCATTGAAGATTTAAAGCCTCTATTGATAGCAATACTTTTGATGTAAGCAAGTTCTATAACGAAGTAAATTTCTCCGTCATTTTTGGTCTACGCCGGGATTCGAACCCGAGTCCGCTTATTCCGGAACAAGTCGCTCTACCAACTGAGCTACGCAGACTTTTATTCTGATTCCTACCTGCCTTTATGTCGTGTGCGTCCTGCTGGCAGGTACGTTACATCTCCCCCCCGAAAGAGGGCCGGGGGCATGGCCCACGGGTCAGCCGTGACCATGAATCGTTGCAGGCAGCCATCCACTGTAGAACGTGCACTTCAGAACTCCCAGTCAATCTGGTGTGTGGAATGCAACATCACACATTTTTATAAGCGCTGGAGAGGGGATTCTCTGGTTTTTCCTATCTCGCGGTGTGGAAATAACATCACAACATTGCGAGATTTTGAACGGTCGGGTCATTCGGATAGTTCGGGCGCCATTTATAACGAAGTAAATTTCTCCGTCATTTTTGGTCTACGCCGGGATTCGAACCCGAGTCCGCTTATTCCGGAACAAGTTGCTCTACCAACTGAGCTACGCAGACTTTTATTCTGATTCCTACCTGCCTTTATGTCGTCTGCGTCCTGCTGGCAGGTACGTTACAGTTCTTTCTGGAGTCCCTGTTCTGTGGAACAAGCGTTTAAGGCTCGGTAGGGATTCGTATAAAAGGCGCTAGTTTTGTAAACGTTGTTTCGTTATATTGAAATGAAAAGTACACCTAAGCATTTCACTTTACAAACGCCTTGATTTGTTTTTTTCATGTATGCATGCATATGTTAGTCTGCCTACGCCTTGGGCGAAAATAACTCAAAAATTAAACCAATTGAGACGAAATTTCACATTTTGAAGACGCACACATCAGATTTCAACTGAAATCTTCCAACCGGATACGTAGAATCTCTCATTACATTTCTGTTATGCAAGATTGCTCAAATTAATTCATATTAATGAAATGATAAAAACAAATAATAAATATTTACTAAACAGTAAAAACACAAGTCGAATTTTGAATGTCTTTAGAAAAACTTAAGGGACTTCTTTTCGGGGTAATTTTAATAATTCCATCACCGCTAAGGCACTTTTTTTTTAGAACTACATCACTGAGTCAAGGGCTGTGTTGTCAAGTGCACTTTAGAGTGGGATTCGGTAGACAAAACATCTCTTCACGCTATCGCCGAAGCCATAATGTTGTTTTTGTGGTTTCTGCTGTAAGACTGAGTGAGGACAGTCAATTCTTGAAATTAGATTAAGTGCTTATTTTCACTCTCCTTCATCCTTTCATCGTTATTACATTTTTTCCTGTATATCCAACGAAGGTAAGAAATTTACTTTTGCTTAGAAATTAATTGTGATAGTCAATTGAAAAACTTATCGTTGCTATCAGTTCATATACATGTATATACGGTAATTTTATTTTAAAACCTAACATGCTCTGTGTTCAAAAAACTTTATTACACCGTTTTTATTGAAGCAAAAATAAAAAAATTCGAATTAAGTAAATCAAAATATACTAAAATTAAAAACATAAAGATAGAAATAAAATACTCAGAATTTCATTATACAGATAGGGGCAAAGTCCTAAATGTATCGTATAAACCAATTATGGAAACATTCAATAATTCCGAATGTATAAACAAATTCTTGAAAAATTGAAAATTTTGAAATTTTTATTAGATTCCATTTTTTATAAAGTTGAGTTTACCAACAAAAGTTAACATTAAAACGATGCCAACTTCAACAAGAATATATCATAAAGAAATTTGTACTAACTAATAAATCATGATAACTTAATAATACTTCGTTAACTAAATAACAAGTATTTTTGAGTCACTGATAAAAATTGTATTTTGTTCAGTATTCCTTACAGTTACAGGTATTTCTGACGTATTCAAGATATTTACAGTAATCTTTTACAACGATATAAATTTTTGTTTTACAATAATTCATTGTAATTCATGTCGAATACCATGGATATCGATATTTGTGCTATCGATACTAGAAATTGGTATCACTCAGCCAACTCAGATTAATCGTGATGTGTAACTGTTACACGGCCTCCAGAATAAAGCACCATCGACCAAGTGGATCGCAACAAAGAAAACTAAAGAAAGCTAAAGAAGGGGAGACTCAGGAAATGTCTGGATCGATCTTACAATTTGTAAAGCCTTCGACAACCAGTGAAAAAGAAGACTCGCTTCAAGAAAGAAGTTCCCATTGCGAACGTGTCGAATCACCAGCATCTACTTCACAAGAACAATTTGATGATATTCAACAAGAATTTGAGGATAAATCCATGTTGCAGAGTGATGAATACAAAGAGGACGCTGGCACAACCCCGAAACGAGAAAAGGCGTTTCATATAGAGGTCGAAATAAACCAAATCCCCTCCAATGCTGGTGTTAGTGATTGGCCTATCCCTGTGCCAGATGTATTGAGAGTTGACCTGATTAAGAGAGGAATTGAACTTTTACAAAACATGGACGGACCATTTATTTCAATCCAGAGATCTGGGAACAAACCAAATGAAAAAAATATTCAACTGACAACTGCATGGTTTTACAGAGATATGCTAAATGGTGAGAAATTCCTGAGGAAATGAATGTTATTTTCTCCTCGCGTGAAACAAAACATATATTGTTTATGCTGCAGATTGTTTGCTACCTATGACAAAGGACCAGTGACATCCAGATTTATTACGTGATTCCATAATTGGGGATATTGAATCCAAAGGTGTCTGACTATGAGGGTTCGGAGCAGCACTCGCTTCCCTTGAAAAATGGAAAACTTTAGCAGCACGGTTAAAGCTAAACAAAACTATTGACCATGCCCATCGAGAAACTGTAGAAAAGGATAAAAAGAAATGGAGGGATATATTGCACCACCTTTTAGACGTAACAATATTTTTCTCAAATCAAAATCTTCTTTTTTGGGGCCATAGGGGAAGTCTACTTTTAGAAAGTAAGGAAAACTTCCTGGAAATGATCGAATTGCTGTCCTCTTATGATCCTGTCTTAAAAGAACATTTCGTTCATGTTCAGCAAGAAGTTCCTTCTGGGACAGTTATAACTACCTATTTGTCACCAAAGACACAGAATGAGTTCATCATGCTTCTTGGAAATACTGTGAAATAAAAAATAGCTTGTGATATCAAGAAGGCTAGATATTTTGGCACCCTCTTAGATAGTACACCTGATATTTCACATGTCGATCAAATGTGTGAGATTATCAGGTATGTCCATATTGAGTCTAGAAAGGTTGAGGCACGGGAATCGTTCTTAGGCTTTCCCCTCTTATTGGAAAAAAGGCCGATGCTGTTACAAATGAAATCTTAAAAAACCCGGAATGGGCTTGACATCAATATGTGCTGTAGCCAAGGTCATGACAACCCTTCGACAATATCAGGAATCCCCACAGGAGAACAAAAAGGAACTTGTAATGTAAACCCGAAAGCTTTGTTGGTGCCATATGCTAATCATTCGCTGAACCTTTGTGGTGTACATTCATTTGGAAGTGTACCTTCTTGTGTGACATTTTTTGGAATTCTGGAAAGTGTTTATACATTTTTTTCAGCATCAACTCATCGTTGGGATGTTTTGTCAAAAAATCGCAGGAATTTCAATGAAAAGATCTGAGACAAAATGTAGTGCTCGCCATGATGCTGTTCAAAACATAATAGCTCATGTTGAGAAGACTGTTAAAGCTATCGAGGCACTGTGTAACCCAGAAGAAAATGTTGATACAAGAAGGTCAACTCCGGTCTTACTGCCTGCCGTGTGTGATTTTGATTTCCTACGGTACCTTTCCTTTTGGAACAAAGTATTGGGACCGGTTAATCATATATAAGAGTACCTGCAAATAGCTGGGATTGGCTTGGACAAGTGTGTAATAAAAATAAAAGCGCTAAAACTCTTTTATGAGGAAAATCGAAATGACATGGTGGAGAATGCGTAATAGAATGGATATTTCCATACAGAGAAAGAGAAGAAGAAAATTAAAAAAAAACTGATGCCGGAAGACAAAGCTGTGGATGTTGGTCTATCTCTGAAATAAGAGCTTAAAAGAGTCATGTTTGAATGTAGAGATCGCTTCCAGGCAGAATTAGAAACACGTTCCCAAACAATGGAAAAAATTTCATCAGTATTCGCTATTGTTCTGCCACATAATTTTACTAAAGCATCAAAGGAAGAAATCAAAGAACTCCTTTCAAACCTCACCCAAACATTTGACGAATTTTCAACAGAATAAATTATCATTGAGATTGGTTGACTGAGGAGGCACTTACAAGCAGCTGAAGTCACCAAAGAAGAATACAAAGACGGGACATATTTGAAGTTTTTACAGTTTATTGTGGATTTGGACTTTTCAGATTCTGTACCAAACTTGTCACTAGCATTAAGACTTTTTTTGGTCACATGTGTCTCAGTGGCTTCTTGTGAATGAAGTTTTTCAAAACTAAAACTTATCAAAAACTACCTTCGTTCCACCATGACGCAGACAAGACTTTCAAATTTTGCTCTGCTGTCGATTGAACGTGAAGTAGCCAAACGAATTAATTTTGATGATGTTATCAATAAGTTCGCAGAAGTAAAGGCTCGCAAACAGAAGTTTTGAATTTTCATCAAACTGTTATTTTGTAATAGCATTTAAGACCATTATTGTTTGTAGTACAATATTTTTCATTTTGTAAAAATAAATATTTACATCTTGACCATTTGCAGAACTTTCATTCTGTAATATTAATTCTTTCCTAAATATTATTTACTATTAATGGATGTAGAGCAGCCTCTTCAGATGTAAAAGTGACGTGATTCATTTATTCATACAGTGTGTTCATATTTATTTATATTATATATTATAATATATAACTAAACAATACGTAAAAATTTTAATCCGTCAGGAACAAGCACAAGAAATCATTTTTGACCAAAATACATAAACATCTGGCTTTTGAGATTATAATCATGAACATTAAATTTGGGAAGAACAATGGCAACGATGAAGGGGGGGGGGGGTAACTCACTGGGACCCGTCCGAGGCACCCAAAACTAAGAAGGTTAGAAAAAGAGGAGGTGAAACAACCCGTTTTGAGTGAAGCCAAAACAGATCAGCCGTTTCGATCGTCACTCTGAGGTGGTGGGAGTCTGCAGGAGTTCGGAAACGTGACATCACTTCCTGTGTCTGAAGCAGGTTTGCTTAGCGCATGCAAACCAAGGATGCAAACAAGGAATATTTCGGACTTCGTGTTTCTCAACATTAGGGTTTTGATTATATTTTAAACATGGTTACTTGCACATGCACAGTATGCAAGTAACCATGAGCAGCAGGTACTTCCGCTCAAAAAACATTATTTTGTTCATTTTTTTAAAGAAATACCAACACATATTTTCCTATTTTTTCTGGATTTTTTTAAATATGGGAATTAATATTGTAGCCTCAATTTTTTTCATGACTGTATGGGTAGAGTAAGGGTCCGAAAACCCCGTTCAAAATCGCGATTTCCCCATAGAGATTCTCGGATTGGGCGCATTGGCGTAATCAGCTGATTGAAAGTGGCGTCACGCCAGAAGCACAGGGACAGGTGTTGTTGCCATCTCCTCCTCCTTCTAACCTCCTTGCCAAAAACCCTTGGCACGCCGCTGATCTGGGCAGTGGTTGAGGCATAAGAAAGTACTTGCTAGTAACTAGGTAAAGTTTTGAGGAAGAATGAGCTTAGGAATTTCTAACTCCAACAAAAGAAAAGCCGTCCCCTAGTGCCGGCTTTTGGACGTCTTGAAAGAGAAGTCGAAAGGACACATCTGTATCGTAATTGCATGAGGATCCGTGATATTCTTCTCGTGTCGTAGTAGGAAAATACACTTCCTACTTTACCTAAATTGTTTACATGGTAATGCCAACGAACAAAGTTTTGCTCTGGCATTGGAGTTCTGCTGCTTTTGATGGAATACATTTCCTCTGAGGTACACCGCTTTCAGTATAATCTTCAGGACACGGGAATACGCACCAGCGTAAAACGGCTGTTTCACGCCAATTAACTACAATTAGCGAAAGCGATACAAGAAATAGTCGAACGGGACGGATCTTAACTTAGAAAGTTGGGGGAAGGTGCATCACGAAAAACTGTGTTGAACTTACAGACCATTTGGCACGTAAGAACGTAGGTCTTTTTTTAAGACTTTACGGGGTAAACAAATTGTCTTTTCAGTATAACAATTTTCTTTCATGCGCATGGTGCAGCACAGAAAAAAATTGAATTTATTTTTGAGAATTAGCATGGTGCCTACCAGCCCATAGTACAGCAGCTATGGGCTGGCGTCCGGGTGCTTCGCATCCTTTGATTCCCCGCTTGGAGCGCTCCTGCTGTAAAATACATATACCTCTGCATTTTGGAAAAACAAAAGATAAGATGCCGATCCCTAAACTTAACCTCTTCTTGTGACCGCAGGTACCAAAACCTTGACCTTCGCCTAAACCCTAACTGGTGGAACAGGCCTCACGTGATCGCCTGTATTCTGAGTGTTTTATTGAATGTTTGCTCATCAGTTCGTAGTTAACTGGCAAACAGAGAACTTGGTTGTTGAAACCTTAGTTGTGTGTTGCCAAGTGATAATAGTGGATATATGTCATTCTAAATAATTTGGAAGGAGAAAGCGTATTGTTTTCCGAAGATACTATGTCAGGTGAAGTATGCAACACAGTTAACTTACAAAAAGGAAATGATTTCCTGAAATGGAAAGAGTATTTATTTTCATACAACAAACATAGTGCGGGGTGATTTATGGTATAGGCACTGTATTGAAAAAAATTATAGAAACTGCTGACTTTATAATGAATAACGCTTTTACTACCAAGCTAATTATCGTGAATATAGCTTTCACTAATATTATAATGAATTCAATGCTTGTACTAAGCTTCTAATAGTGAATTCAAATGGTTGTTGTTACTAGTTAATTAAGATCATGAATAAAGTCTCCTGCTAGTAGTGTAGTAATAGTAATGAACAAACTTATAACTGGTAGTAATGTTGTAGTAGTAATTAAGATGAATAAAGTCTTATGCTGGTTGTTACTAATAACACTAAATGAAATAAACCTAACAGCTAGACAGAGGTCTGACAGAACTATGAACTGAGAAAGACGTACTTACTTAAAACCTTTTATTATGAACTTCTACTGGTATCATCACACACACTTCACACACAGCTACTCAAATAACACGTAGCTCCTTGCACATGAACGAAGCTCTATACTCATAAACAACAGCTCTCCACATAAACAAACGCTCTCCCTTTACAACAACAAACGCTCTCCCTATACAACAACAAACGCTCTCCCTATACAACAACAAACGCTCTCCCCAGGTATCGTTGAACACGCCTATTTATACTGGCTACCACCACGTCATGACTTACACTCATTGCCAGATCTCATTCAGCGGGTGAAATAACATCTCGTTCAGAAAGAAGATAATTTACATAGAAAAATAAAATAACCAGAGATAGTAAAATCAAAAGGAAAGTGAATCGAGAGTATACGTTGCATCATCTCCCCCTTAATATTTTTTTCCGAAAAACCTATCAATTTTGGAGTGTAAGTCTTACACTTCGTTGATTGACGTTTATCGACCTCTTTTTTGTTTTGTTGTTTGGTGGCAGCAGTATTTACAATATCAAACTTGGCATGACAAAATTAAGAAATCTGTATTCGTCTGTGAAACACTTGTATTTTTGAACAAAACAAACCTGCATCGGCATACCTTCCTTTTATTCTGCCTAGCAGGAATCACTTTTTTAATTTCAAATTACGTTCTCATCATTCGTTGAATACACACCAACTGTATCAGCAGCGAAGATTGCCTGGAGCAGCCTAACAGTAACAATTTTATTATTTTACCCCTAAGCACATAGATATATATATAAAAAAAATTGGATTAGTAGATGGACATAGAAGAAATATAAAAAAAAAAAAAAACACATATATACACAAAAGAGAATGCATAGGCCCACACGAAAAAAAGAAATTCTGACACGCCAACTGGTCGTGCAGGAAAAACAACAAACGGAGAAAAGAACCTGTCCACGAGAACTTACTTATCTCGAGGACGCATAAAAAACTCTAGTACGATAACGTTTTCCAGGCCTAATCGGACTTGTAAATTCAGGTGGCGTAGTGCGTTTCAAGGATTTGAATGGATCTGGAGCATCTGTATTCTGTCGGTCAAGAAATCCCGGCGGCTGACAGGAACGGTCAGGAACGGCTGAAATCCGTCGGTCAGGAACGGCTGAAGTCTGGCGGTCCGGAAATCCCTGCGGCTGATAGGAACGGTCAGGAACGGCTGACGTCCGTCGGTCAGGAACGGCTGAAGTCTGGCGGCCCGGAAATCCTTGCGGCTGACAGGAACGGTCAGGAACGGCTGAAGTCCGGCGATCAGGAACGGCCGAAGTCTGGCGGTCCGGAAATCCCTGCGGCTGATAGGAACGGGCTCCCCCAAGCTTTTGATATGTAGTCCCTTTGTGCTGGGGCCCGTGGTGTCCTTCCAGCATTCTTTTGGACGGACGTGGCTCCGGCCACATCGTTTGCTTTCGCTTACGCCTTCGTGGCATGAGAGTAGCAGCAGGCATCGGCCCTGTTTGCCCTGAGCGTAGGTTCCAGGGGCGAAACCCGGGCGGATGCAAGGATCTCTGCCTTCGTCGCTGTTGCGGCGAAGCAGATTGGGGAGACAAGTTACGTTTTCGCCCAGCTTTTGGTGGTACTGGACGGTTTGTAATAGGTGTTTGACGTTTAGGAATAGTCAAATTACTGTTCATAACTGATAAATCAGAAATATCCGAAGCCTCTGAGTCGCTGCTGTAATTTAGTGGTCGTGCAGGGCGATGTTTATTCCTGCCTATAGGAATACTCTCTGATGAGGTATTCAAGGAAGTAGGAGCTTGTGGTGTTGCAGAGTTATCAGGAAATGGTGCAGCAATAGTCTTGGCAATGGTTGGAGGGAAAGGAACGATACTAGTATTTGAAGAACTCGATTCGAGCCTTGGTCTCATGGGAGAATCAGGTTGCGTGTTTGGAAACCCGTCTTGAGGAGGGGAGGGTGAAGAAAAATCACGGGAGATTCTTCAAAAATGTTTGTTGGTTCGTCCAAAATTTCTGGAAGTTGATCGTGAGATATAGACTCTTGAGTCTGTGGAACAGAAGGTTGAGTAGGGTTGATTATAAAATCGATATTTCGTTCATGATACTTGCGACACTGAGCAACGTGTACGTATTGAAATTGATTGTCAGGTTTTTCAAGAATAATGTTATTTTCAAACACATTTGCCACCCGATATGGACCTTCGTAGCTGGGTGCAAATTTCTTCACTAAAGTATGAGAAACAGAAGACTGGAAGTGCGTTCCACGAGAGTGAGATCTCCAACTACAAGATCTGGTTCCCTACGCCTAGTACACTGCCGGACAATTGCTAAGGACGGATGACAATAGCAACGATAGCAACCATAAAATGGAACGCAGGAAAATGTGGAAATTAGCATAAGTGCGGGATACAGTAAGACGTGTTGTGCGTATGCAAATTTTGGATTGCCGAACTTGTTCGTGACGTCATAGCGCTGATAAGAGATATACAGGATTTGATGCGTATTGACCGTTGTTGTTCAAACGCAAAGTTGAAAGGGAAAGAATCAATTGACAAACTTGCAATTTTCAGTATGTCTTCCCGACATCACCTAGATGATTTTACGCGTGGCCGTATTATTGGCAAGATTGAAGAAGGGCGAAAAATAACAGATGTTGCCAGGGAGTTCGACGTCAGCCACAGTGTTGTTTCAAGGCTTTGGAAATCATTTCAAACAAATGGAGAGTGTAGCAAACGTCACGGGGGAGGTCGTGTTCGCAGTACGACACCTACAGAAGATCGGTACATAGTGCTATCAACAAAAAGACACCGGCGCAGCACAGCTAGTGAGGTAGCAAATCAGTTTATGGCTGCTACTGGCAAGCGGATCTCCCGAAAAACTGTCGCCAGACGTTTGCATGAAGGAGGACTATACGCCCGCCGTCCTGTTGTGTGCATCCCATTGTCCAGACGTCACCGTACCGCCCGTTTGCAATGGTGCCATCAACATCGCAATTGGTCTGATAACGACTGCTCTGCTGTCCTCTTCTCAGATGAGAGTAGATACAGTCTATCGTCTGATTGTCGACGACAACTGATCTGCCGTGATAGTGGTACTGCATATTGTCCAGCAAACATACAGGAAAGAGGCCGATTTCCGACATGTAGTGTCATGGTATGGGCTGGCATCATGATCAATGGCCGTACGTCCCTCTATGTGCTCCCAACTGGGACTATGACTGGCCAACGATACATTAATGATGTTCTGCTACTTCATGTTCGCATGTTCGGTGGTGCTGTCGGTGATAGATTCATTTTCATGGACGACAACGCAGCATGTCATCGAACAGTCGCTGTTCAGGAGTGTCTTGAGAGCGAGGATATTCAACGCCTCGTACGGCCAGCACGTTCTCCAGATCTGAATCCCATTGAAAATGTGTGGGATGCTTTGGGGAGGAGTGTTGCTGGTCGCCAATGCCCTCCAATAAACAAGGACACCCTCATCCGTGCACTGACAGAGGAATGGGATAAATTACCCCAACAGCTGCTTGATAATGTTGTGCAAAGCATGACACGACGTGTGGAATCTTGCATCGCCCTCCATGGTGGCCATATCCCGTATTGACATCTTACGCCGGAACGCCTGAGGACGGTAATTGCATTTTTTTCACGTTTACGTATTCTGGACAAAATGGCCTATTTGTCCCTTGAACACGTTGCAAAGCCTTCTGGATTTCAGAGCACAATAAATTGTCTTTCTTGTAATGTCCTGGCATTCTGACATTATTTTATTTCACTTGGCATCCAACCACACTTACTTTTTTATGCGCTATATAGCCGTTTATGATCCGTCCTTAACAATTGTCCAGCAGTGTATTATAATATCTTGCTTGAGCCGCTTGTGCTCCTAGCATTGCAACACGAGCTTTTTTTCTGCCATGATTCGTACTGATTGCGGAGTTGGTCGCTGGTTTAGTTCGTCGATAATCCCCGTTAAATTTTCAAAAGGGGTTTTAATTTTGCGACCCAGAAAAAGTTCTGCAGGAGTAATTTTAGTAGATTCGTGAACAGACGAGCGGAGGGCGAACGAAAAAAGCTCAAGATGGTCATCCCATCGTTCGTGATGATCCATGACAAATGTAGCAATCATTTTCACTAGCGTGCGGTTTACGCGTTCCGCAGGATTACTCTGGGGATGATATGGGGAAATGAATTTATGCTTAATGTGTAGTCTCGCACACATTCTTTCAAAAATGTCAGAAATAAATTGAGGACCATTATCCGAAACTACTTTATTAGGTGCACCATATCTAGAGAATACTTCATTAACTAATACATTACAAATAACTTCTGCCGTAGCGGCTTTAATGGGAAAAACTTCAACCCATTTAGAAAAATTATCAGTTAATACTAAAACGTAACGAGCTTTGTTTTTAACAGATAAAGGATAAGGTCCCAATAAATCTATGGAAATAATATCAAACACATGAGAACTTGAACTAGATTTCAAGTGACCGGCCGGTCTTACATTACGGTAATTATTAATCTGACGCAAGTGACATGATTGAACGTATGCGAGCACACTTTGGTACATGCCAGGCCAATAGGCAACATCCCGCAATTTACAACGGGTCTTGCGAATACCTAAATCGCCTTCAAGAGGTTTGTCATGAAATTCGTTTAAAAGGGCCATTCTAAGGGTTCGCGGAATACATGGGCGAAACTCTGCCCTAGTAGTCCTAGATTTCGTATAGTAAAGAAGACCCTCTATGACTTCAAAATGTTGTGACCTTCCAGCCAGAGAAGGATCACTTTGTAGGGGCGAACCCGCAAGCAAAAAATTATATATATCCGCGAAATCTGGATCATTTATTAATTCTGCCATTATCTGCTCTCTGGGTGTTATATCAGCTATTAGAAGTAAAGGCTGACATCCAGGAGTAGTTTCTGTGGGGATCCCACTAATCGGAACGCGAGACAATGCGTCCGGTAATTGATTCTTATGACCTGGCTGATACGAAATTTTGATATTGCTCTCTTGTAACTTCAGAGCCCACTTCATAAGTCTTTGAGATAGGTGTTTAGCAGAATTCAAATACTGAAGGGCAGAATGATCCGTAATTATGTTAACTGTCAATTCGTTAAGATAACATTGAAATTTATCAAGAGCATACACAACAGCAAGACATTCACGTTCCGTAGCTGAATAATTGCGTTCAGCTTTGGCTAAAGTACGAGACGCAAAAGCTATTGGATGCCCAGCTTGTGACAAAACGCAACCAAGACCAACTCCGGATGCGTCAGTATAAATATCAAATTCCTTAGTATGATCCGGGAAAGCCAACACCGGAGGCTGAGTCAACGCAGACTTCAGTGTTTCAAACGCAGCGTTAGCCTCAGGTGTCCAAACAAACTTCTTGTATTTACGTTTTAAAGCATACAATGGCTCACAGATTGTAGCATAAGCGGGGACGAACTGCTGATACCATCCGATCATTCCCAGAAAGCGTGATAGTTCTTTTGCTGTTTTAGGCCGAGGAAAGTCAACAATAGGCCTAATTTTTTCATTATCCGTAAATAAGCAATGGGGAGTGATTTTCAACCCCAGATATACAATCTCGTCCCTCGCTATCTGGCATTTACTAGGTTTTAACGTCAAGCCAGCATTGTATATGAGTTGGAACACCTGTTTGAGCAGAGAAAGGTGCTCGTCAAAAGTCTCGGATGTAATAATAATGTCATCCAAATATACATGCACATGGGGACCCAGAACAGGTCTGAGAACCGTATCCATAAGCTTTTGGAAAGTAGCAGGTGCAGAAGCTAATCCAAAGGGCATACGTAGGTATTCATAAGCCCCAAAAGGAGTCACAAAGCCTGTTTTATCAACAGAGTCCGGATGTACTGCTACCTGCCAATATCCACTCGCCAAATCCAAGGTTGACATCCATTTGGTTGACGACAGGTCATGCAAAATATGTGACATGACAGGTAGTGGATAATTGATCGTTTTTGTGACTTGGTTGAGCTTGCGAAAATCTGTCACAAAACGAAATTCATTGGGTTGTTTCTTTGGAACCAAAAAGGCAGGAGCAGCCCAGGCGCTTGTTGATTCCCTTATTATGCCCTGTTTAATCATTTCAGCAATTTGACGTTGCATTTCCTGTTTTTTATGTGGAGCACAAAGGTAAGGTTTCGTCGCTATCGGTTTCGAACCATCAGTGTCAATGACATTGTAAACCACTTGTGTGAAACCAGGTTGATCAGAAAATAAACCAGGGCTTTCCTGTAAAAGGAGAGAAAGCTGGTTTCGTTGCCTCTCATTCAATTGGTTACTCAATAACAAACTCGTTATATCTACAGGAACCGTAGGAATCATTTCGACAGGTTCCGGAAAGGAAATCACATGTTGTACGAAATTCAAAGTTATTTGAAACGTATGAATAAAGTCCATTCCCATTAGACATTTCACAGGTAGTTCGTCTATAAGCAGGAAAGAATGCGTAAAACAAGCCTTTCCCAGCCCTAGAGATAATGTGACAGTTCCTGTGATACTGAAGATTTCGTTATTTGCACCTCGCAAATACTGCGTCGCAGGCTGAACGAGTATTGCAGGAAAATTGTCAGTGCAAAACTTCGTATTTAGGGCTGATATTTCAGAACCAGTGTCGAACTTTGTCTCGACAATAATATCTTCAATTGTCAAGAATACATCAGGCAACTGAGGAGTTTGGACAGTCACTAATACTGTTTTAGGGTCAGAATGCTTGGTATCAGGAAGCAGGACCGACCCTTGGTCTACTTCCTTTGGAAGTTTAAAGGATTCCTGGTTGGATTATCATGCGGTCTGAAACCTCGACCATGCCGGGTATCGGGAAAATTTTCACGATGAGGAAAACTGCGTGAAACCTGCGTCGGGAACTCCGCGTGCCTGTTTACATTGTCATATCTATTACTTCTTCCCTCAGCACGGGCAGAAAAATCATCCTTGTCCTGAGCATGAAAACGTTCCGAATGCTGCCGATTGGAACGGGGTCGAGCATACTGTGCATTTGTACGATATCCCGAAGATTGTTCAGAAACTCGCTGTTGGTTTGCCACTCTTCTGTGTGGGGGAACGTATGAAGCTTGGGTGTGCACTTGTGCATGCTCGCGCTGAAAGTTATTATGCTTATTATGCCGCTGAGGGTTTTCGTAATAAGCCTCGCGGGTGCCCGAGCATGGTGAGTTGAACCATGTTTGCCATGTCGCTCTTCATACGTTCGTATGAGGCGAAGGCATTCATGAATTGTAGCAGGGTGTCGAACCTCAAGACAATCTTGTAAAAATGGGTCGAGCTGCTGCAATAGGGTATCCAACATGTCGACATGACTGGCATGTGGATCCCATAAGTTATATAAGCGTGTTGTTTCCAACGCAAATGCAACAGGGCTATCGTTGGGTCCTTGCTGACGAGAAAAAAGTTGTTGTGCAAGGCTAGCTCGACTGAGGCCGAAAGGAAAGACCTCCAAAAATTCTGCACGGAAATTCTCATAATGAGAATCCGGGTTCGACACTCTCCACTGCTGATACCAGGTCTTAGCGGTATCCTTCAAGCAAGTGCCTGCGATTTGTACTTTGCAGTCTTCAGGAATATTGTAGAGATCAAAATGATCTTCCAAATCTTCGAGGAATTTTAAGGGTCCCTCCAAACCATTGAAAAGAATTGTTCCTGCATGCGGCACGAAATGGGCAAGCATTCTGCTTCGCTGAGAGGATTGAACTCCCTCAGGTACGACCCGCGACTCAGAGTAATAGGAAGCTGGTGCATTACGAAATTGTGAAGAATGCCTGGGTACGTGTAAATCATTCATATCAAAGTGAGACCCACAGGCTTCTTGCAAATTGTCAAAAAAAACACCATCACCATCGAAACTTGCCTTAGGGTGGAAAATTGAAGTTGTCTCAGGTAAGGAAGACATTGGTAATAATTGTCAAGACCTCGTGTTCGAGAAAAGTTCGGGCGCCAATTATAATGAATAACGCTTTTACTACCAAGCTAATTATCGTGAATATAGCTTTCACTAATATTATAATGAATTCAATGCTTGTACTAAGCTTCTAATAGTGAATTCAAATGGTTGTTGTTACTAGTTAATTAAGATCATGAATAAAGTCTCCTGCTAGTAGTGTAGTAATAGTAATGAACAAACTTATAACTGGTAGTAATGTTGTAGTAATAATTAAGATGAATAAAGTCTTATGCTGGTTGTTACTAATAACACTAAATGAAATAAACCTAACAGCCAGACAGAGGTCTGACAGTACTATGAACTGAGAAAGACGTACTTACTTAAAACCTTTTATTATGAACTTCTACTGGTATCATCACACACACTTCACACACAGCTACTCAAATAACACGTAGCTCCTTGCACATGATCGAAGCTCTATACTCATAAACAACAGCTCTCCACATAAACAAACGCTCTCCCTATACAACAACAAACGCTCTCCCTATACAACAACAAACGCTCTCCCCAGGACAAGCGGCTAGATCCAGCAGCTTGGCACACATCCAAGATTCTCCCGTGCAGGAAGCCACACCTCTCATCCGTGAGCCTTTGCGTCAGCCGTCAATCATTTAGGACTGTCAACATGGTCTGGTAGTTTCTACCGTACAGGTAACGCAGATTTTTAAAGCCGATGTGTTGTGATATCCCTCGGCGTGTTTTGCTACGTACACAGCGTTGGTTACCCTCTTTGTCGTTTCTGCCATACGGAAGCATTGAAAATTTAAGTATTTTTTAGAAGCTCATATTTTCTGTTAAACTAGTTTGTCAGTGTAGAATTTTTTCCCTGTGTTTGACAGCGTACTTCAGCTTGTTGATATTTTTCAGTTCTTTGGTATTTAATCGTTCATTGCAGTTTACTGTGAATGGCTACGTCATATTTTGCTGTGATTTGAGCGCTTTTTAGCTTATGTAGTGTTTTGAAATTGTAGCAAAATTAACGAAAATACCTCTGACTTTGGCAAAAAAAACTTTATCTTTTGTTTCAATACTCTTTTTCCATGTTTCAAATTCCGCCAGCAATTCGAAAGTTAGTACACGATCTTCTAAATTATATCCATGATTAGAGCATAAATGTTAATTTAAATCTTCAGAATACAATGCAATATTACAGTTTTCTACTGCACATGGAAATTTCAAAGTGAATCAAAGGATTTCTGTGATTTGTGAATCACTTTAACGTGCATATTTCGATCTCTAACACTACTGAATTTCTTTTCGCAATAAATACATCGCACAGAAGTGTTTTCCATTTTTAAGAAAGAATTGCATTGTATTCTGAAGATTTAAAGCAACATTTATGCTACACTCATGGATATAATTTAGAAGATCGTGTGCTATCATTCGAATCGCTGGAGGAATTTGAAACATGGAAAGAGAGTATTCAAGCAAAAAGAGTATGTCAAACACAGAAAAAATTTACACTGACAAACCAGTTTAACAAAAAATATGAGCTTCTAAAAATTACTTAAATTTTTAAATGCTTTCGTATGGCAGACACGACCAAGAGGGTAACCAACGCTCTGTACGTAGCAAAACACGCCGAAGGATGTCACAACAGATAGGATTCAAAAATCTGCGTTACCTGTACGGTACAAAATACCAGACCATGTTGACAGTCCTAAATGGTTGACGGCTGAGAGGCGTGGCATCCTGCACGAGAGAATCTTGGATGTGTGCCAAGCTGCTGGATCTAGCCGCTTGTCTCCCCAGGTATCGTTGAACACGCCTATTTATACTGGCTACCACCACGTCATGACTTACACTCATTGCCAGATCTCATTCAGGGGGTGAAATAACATCTCGTTCAGTAAGAAGATAATTTACTTAGAAAAATAAAATAACCAGAGATAGTAAAATGAAAAGGAAAGTGAATCGAGAGTATACGTTACAACTTTGCTAGTACTATTCTTTTTGGAGAAGAACACAGGATGAGCAGTGAGAAACCATATAATAATGCTCCAAGGCCGGAGAAAAGTGATGTTGCTGTTGCAAGAGCGCAAGAAAAAGAACGAGCTAGAAATACGGAAGAAGCCCCTGCACAAATTATTCAAACCGTGACAACTTCAATGGCTTCAGTAAGTGCAACTTACACGCTTAATATGGATGCACTAAGGTAAGTTGTAAAACGAATACGAAGAGAAGACATGCCTGCGGAACCTACGATTTTAGAAGGGATCGATGTCCCAATAGATTTACAGGAAAAAGATGGTGCAATTTTTTTTGGCAGAGACAGCGCATTTAGAGATCAAAGAATTCTTTTATTTTTAACAGAAAATGATTTACGAAAGCTTCAAGGGGCACCTTACTGGATTATGGATGGGACATTTAAAGCCTGTCCAGCCCTATTTAGGCAATTGTATACCATTCATGCTATGGTTGGAACGAATCCAGAGACGGAAAGATTTGTCCTACTACAATGTAGTTTATGGGCTACTTTCCAGCAAGAATGAAGAATGAAGCAGGATTTACAAGACTATGCATCAGACTACGATATTCAGCTTGCGCCACAATATACGTATAATGACAGATTTTGAAATAGCTGCCATTAATGCTGCTAAAAGGAATTTGGAAGCAGCACACACAAATATTGTTGGTTTCATTTCGGAAAAAATGTGTATAGAAATATCCAGTCTTCTAGCACAGCCTCGGAATATAGGGAAAACAGTGAGTTTGCTCTCAAAGTCAGACATTTGCAAGCACTCGCATTTCTTTTATCTGATGAAATTCCAGCTGCTTTTGGAGAAGTGAAATCAATCTTACTAGAATATGCAGATTCTGTAGTTCACAGTGGTTTGTAGAAAATTATGTTCTTGGAAGATTTCGTGGATGCGCTTTTCCCACCTACAATTTGGTCAATAAGTGAAAACTATTTACTTGACTTTCCCAGAACACAAAACAAACTTGAAGGATGGCACAGACGCTGGAATACAATTCTTGGAGAGAAAAAACTGGGAGTCTGTGACTGTATAAAATAATCAGTGAAATTGCGAAAGGGCAGATAACAACCATGGCTAAAATTGAAAGAGTGATAGCACAGATTGTAACAAATCCACCCAGAAGAGAAACGCTAGCAAGAGAAAACGGAATTCAAACTTCTTTGGCGCACAGAGACATTGTTACCGTGCTAGACTTTTTAAGAGAAATTGCTTATAATTCTACCCTTTACTAAAATGTGCTGGTATTTTTCACTAATTGAATTATACCTTTTATTAACTTGTATTTGAATTTTTCAAGAATGTAATTCTACCGAAGATGCATAATGTAAAACACAACGCAAAATTAAAAAAGACAAAAATTTCAAAATAGCATGTCAAAATCATAAAATGTTAAAAAGTAATCCAAAATGTGAAAAAAAATAAAAATTCAATCACAAGTCTCAAGCATAACAAAAATGCGAAATGCTATGTAAACAAGTACAACACAAAATGAAACAAATGCCAAAACATAAAAATAAAAAAAAATGCAAAATGCACACGCTATGTAAAATGTACAAAATAAAATAAATGCCAAAACAAAGAAATGTGCAAGCTATGTCATCATCATCATCAACCATTATCAATCCACTGCTGGATGAAGGTCTCATGTAAAATGTACAAAATAAAATAAATGCCAAAGCAACAAAATTCACAAGCTATGTAAAATACAAAATAAAATAAATGCCATAATAATAAAGATTGCATGACAAGTCAAGTAAATAATGCCCTTTTACTTAGACTTCAAACAATAATTATTAGCCTCTATACCTTTTGGAAAGGGAGTGAGACAAGGTGACACCATATCTCCGAAGCTCTTTAATGCCACATTGGAAAATGTCTTTCAATCACTGAACTGGGAAAACAAAGGGATAAAGATTAATGGAGATTATCTAACCCACCTTCGTTTTGCTGATGACGTAGTCATTTTTGCAACTACCCCATCAGAGCTGCAGAGTATGATCCAGGAACTTGCTGACAAGAGTAAAGAAGTGGGATTAAAAATGAACTTTCAGAAGACAAAAGTGATGTTCAATGCTTTTACAAGAAATGAAGATTTATCGATTGATGGAGAAAAACTGGAGATAACAGATACGTATGTTTATCTTGGACAGCAGATATCAAGTGAGGGTCACATTGATGAAGAAATTAATCGGCGTACAAAACTTGCCTGGAGAGCTTTTGGAAGAAACAGCATAATTTTCAAGAGCAATATGCCATTATGTCTTAAAAGAAAAGTGTTTGATCAATGCATCCTTCCAGTGCTTACGTATGGTGCAGAGACGTGGACCTTAACTAAAAGAGACATACAAAAGCTGCAGACAACTCAAAGAAGCATGGAGAGGTGCATGCTTGGTATAACCAGGAGAGATAAGAAGAGGAACTCGTGGATCCGAAAAATGACGAGAGTGGAAGACATCATGATCAGAGTTAAATCCCTGAAATGGCAATGGGCTGGACATACTGCCAGAAGGACAGACCATAGATGGACAGCCGAAATTTTAGATTGGATTCCAAGGGACAGGAAAAGACCCAGAAAAAGACCACATGGGAGATGGGTGGATGAAATTCGTAAATATGCGGGAGTGACATGGAGGAGACTGGCACAAGACAGACCGTTGTGGAGGAAACTTGGGGAGACCTTCGTCCAGCAGTGGATTGATAATGGTTGACAATGATGATGATGATGATGATACCTTTTTAAAAATCTTTAATAAGCGCAAAATTATTAACCTGACTTGTCATCAAACCTTATCAATATGGCCATGGCACACAATAACTTAAAAGACTTGTGCCTAAGCATAGGGGTTATTTAAAGTTTTGTACTCGAGTAAAAGCGCAACACAATAAACTTGACTTTCTGTGAAAATTTTATGCATATGAGCACGGTTGATTGAAAACTGATAAAAATGCTTAAGGTCTGTTTATTAATTTTTGTGCTTGTGTAAAAACGCAATACCATAACCTTGGCATGTTATCGAAACCTCATGAATACGTCGGTCTAAAAATTCCTAAAAAAAAAGCTAGGCCTAAGGTCTTGCAATTAAGGTTTTGTGACAGAGTAAAACTGCAACATTAATAACTTGACATGTTATGTTAACGTTGTGAATATAAGCACAGCGGAATAAAAATTTCAAGAAATCGCCTTTGGGATTAATATGTTGCAGCAGAGTAAAAGTGTAACATTATATTTATAAGCCATACTACGTGCTGAAATGGCCCAACTACACTGGTGTTCAAAAATTAAGGACGAAGAGGAGAAAATAGCATAACAGCGGAACGAGCTGGCAGAACGAACCAAAAGACCACTCAGGAGATAGGCTAGGGTCCGGTACGGTAGGGCATGCGCATATATGCAGCATGACGTAGGGCAGGGGAGTGTCGGAAGGGTATAAAGAACACGGGCGGTGTACGCTCAGCAATTCGGTGAAAGCTATTGCACGGTGTACATCAGTTTGAACGACGTCGAGTTGCTGCCACCGTGTGATAGGGCCAACAGGCAATCAAGTAGACGACATCTGGATGACTTTACCCGAGGTCGCGTCACTGGGAAGTTGGAAGAAGTTTGAAGTGTGACTAGTGTGGCCGAGGAGTTCGGCGTCGCTCACAGCATCGCTTCACGAGCTCGGAGAGCATTTAAAACAAAAGGAACAGCTATCCGAGAGTTTAGTAGTCGTCCACGGCGGTGGACGACCGGTATATTGTCCTACAGGCGAGAAGAGACACACGGCAGACAGCGGGAGAAATTGCAAGGCACATGCAACAGACAACCGGACGTCCGTTGTTGCGTTTTACCGTGGCCAGGAGGCTGCACAAATGTGGTCTATTTGCACGACGACCAGTACGGTGTGTGCCATTAACGCCTACTCATCGGAGACTGCGGTTTCTGTGGTGCCAGGAACACAAGAACTGGACACATCAGCAATGGGGTCGAGTTCTCTTTACGGATGAGAGCCGATTTAGTCTGACGAGAGATTCTGGACGTATACACATCTGGAGAGAGCAGGGAACACGCAATCACAACTCCAACATCATCGAAAGGGACCGGTTTGGGGGTGGCAGAGTTCTTGTTTGGGGCGGTATCATGCTTTGTAGCCGTACTGACCTCCACATCTTCCAAGGAGGTTCAGTCACTGCTGGTGTCCGCTATTGTGCCGAGGTTCTCCTGCATCACGTGCGTCTGTTTAGAGGTGCTGTGGATCCTCAGTTGCTGTTCATGGACGACAGCGCTACACCTCATCGTACAGTGGCTGTCGCAGAGCTGTTGGAGAGTGAAGATATTCAACGCATGGATTGGCCCGCAAGGTCCCCGGACCTAAATCCAATCGAGCACGTGTGGGACCTTCTCGGGAGACGCTTTTAAGCACGTCACCAGCCGCCAGCATGGGCCGCGATGCCTCAACAGCTCATTGACAACCTCGTCCTCAGCATGGACAGACGTTGTAAATCCTGCAACCCAGTCAGGGGTGATCATATCAACTACTAAAGACTAGATTTTTCTTGGTAGCCGCCTGTCACATTGACGTTTCTGTCTTCTGTCCAGTTGTGCTCGAAGCTACCTTTTCAATAAAGTGCCTTTGTATCCTTTGGATTCCTTATTTCGACGGTTTTGCTACCTTGTCCCATATTCTTACATCTTGGGGATCTTATGGTATGATTTAAGTCGATGTGGAGCACTTCTGCACTACGTTACATTCGAAAAACCGTCTCGTCCTTAATTTTTGCACGCCAGTGTATATATATGTATACTTCAACCATATACCGAAGCGCGGGCACGGTGAAACAAAAGTGCGATTTTGTACGGTCCCCGAACATTTTGTGGCCAGCCTATTTGGAAGAAGACACGTTGATATCAAAAACGTACTTTTCATACGGCTCCATAACAGATAGCAATGGACACGTCGCAATCGTTTTTTATTGGATGTTTAACGGCCATCGTGAGCAACGCAATGAGTTATAAGCTGTCGCCCGTCCCTAATTTAGGGTCACTGGTTCCAGGGAAGGGAGAGAGCCAGTGCCGTAAGACAAACACAACATCCATGCCTCACCGGAATTCGAACCCGGACCCCTTTCGGACGAATGATCAGAAGCCATCGCTTAGACCACTGCGCCACCGGAGCGGCTCACGTTGAAATCAACCATGTATTTTTCATTCGGCCCTAAACACTCTTATGGACATACTAGATGGAACCAAGGAGGTGCCGCCCCAGTGGCGCAGTGGTCTAAGCGATGGCCTCTGATCATTCGTCTGAACGGGGTCCGGGTTCGAATCCCGGTGAGGCATGGATGTTGTGTTTGTCTTACGGCACTGGCTCTCTCCCTTCCCCGGAACCAGTGACACCAAATTAGGGACGGGCGACTGCTTATAGCCCATTGAGTTGCTCACGGTGGTCGTTAAATCGTTAAACCTCCAATCAAAAAAAAAAAAAAGAAAAAAAAACCAAGGAGGTTAGAATAATACTTCTGGAGATGCCCTGGTCTCTTAACCGTGAAGCCGCCAGGTGTGGAAGTTTGCCGTTGTTTACATGATACGTATGCAGTTTCAACTGTTTGTATTTTTGTGAAATTTGTGGGTAATGGTTACAGAAACCGTGTTAATATCAAAGCGGAATGAATTATACTTCTTACACGAATGAAGTTTACAATTTTAACGTTATGTTTTGTTTAGAATTCGCACTAATGTTCGTGTATTTCAATTTAAAATAAAAATGGGAAAGTGCCTCAAAATAATTAAGAATTTTATAAATTGAGCATTTCCTCACATATCGGCAGCAAGTTACGATGCGAAATTCGAAACATTAATGACGAAAGGCGATTCGGCTGACACAAAATGCATTGCAATAGCCTTGAAAACAACAGCTTTCCCACACTTTGACGGCCGTCGCTCGGTGTTATAGGCTTCACGCAAAGTGGTACTGCTTCATTAACAAGGGCATCTCCAGATATCGTATTCTAACCTCCTTGGATGGAACTGGACGCAAAGAAATCATTAATGTAATTTCTACTAGCAGAGTCACTAAGTGAAAGTTAATGAATGAAAAAGATATTCCTGTAATTTTCGAGTAAACTTATCTTTAATTTTTTTATTTAGTTAATTTAATTTTATGAAACAAAAAAGAAAGGAAGAGGAATGGAAATACTGATCTTCGAGGAGAACTGCCGTACATCTGGCGTGTGCTTCTGAGAATCCCGCGACACTGAAATCAATGCACCTGTGTGATGTCGCGTGCATGCGACTTGACATTGATCATCATTTACTTACCGTTTTTAATTTTGAATAACTGGAACTCCCTATTTACATCACGTTGTATTTCTTCCTGATGAAGCCGCCCGTTGGAGGTGAAAGCTAACGTTTATTAAGTTGTGTTTTTAATACACCATTAACCGGATATTTTTGCATTTTATTGTTATCTACGGTCTCACACTTAGACGGTAGGTCGGGTATTGGAGTGCTGAATTGTGTTGCAGATTTTAAGAGTAAAAAATGGAACTTTTTACGAACATTTTGTATAAAGGATCTTTGATCCCGGGCCCCGACCCGTTCCTAAAACCGTCAACGATCTAAGTTAGAGTACCGTGAGATAGCATACCATATTTGGTGGTTCTAAATTGAAAACTGTAGATTTTACGAAAATTTAGAATGTGGCCCTATTTGGGGAATCACAAAATTCAGCGGGGCTCCAGGATCAACCCCGGGCTGCTCCCTTCCAAAAATCGCATACGGTCTAAGTTAAACGCTTCATAAGATACTGTACCAAATCTAGTGGTTTTAAATTGAAAACTGTAGATTTTACAATAATTTTGAATGAGGGCCCCTTGACCCAGGGCCCGGACCCCTTTCAAAAACCGCCTATGATCTAAGTTAGAGTTTCATGAGATAGTGTACCAAATTTGCTAGTTCTAAATTAAAAACTGTACATTTTACTAAAATTTTGTATGGGGGACCCTTGACCCCGGGCCCCTGCCCCTTACAAAAAACGCATACGGTCTAAGTTACAGTTCCATGAGATAGTATACCAAATTTGGGGGTTTTAAATTGAAAACTGTAGATTTTACGATAATTTTGATTAAGGGCCCCTTGATCCCGACCCGTTCCAAAACCCGTCTAAGTTAGAGCACCGTGAGATAGGACACTAAATTTGGCGGTTGTATATTGAAAACTGTAGATTTTAAGAAATTTTGTATGGGGCCCCTTGCCCCCGGGTCCCGACCCGTTCCAAAAAAAAAAAAAAAAAAAAACGTATACGGACTAAGAGTACCATGAGGTAGCACAACAAATTTGGTGGTTCTAAATTGAAAACTGTAGATCTTACGAAAATTTTGTATGGTGGCCCCTGGATCCCGACCCGTTCCCAAAACCGCCTACGGTCTAAATTACAATTCCATGTGATAGTATACCAAATTTGGTAGTTTTAAATTGAAAACTGTAGATCTTAAAATTTTGTTTGAGGGGGGGGGCTGGACCCCGACCCGTTCCAAACACCGTCTAAGTTAGAGTACCATGAGATAGGATATTTAATTTAATTTGGTGGTTGTATATTGAAACCATCAGCAGTTACAATGGCTCTGAAATCCTGCGGTATTGAAGATGTATACATTAATATTATATAACGAAGTGAACTTCTCCGTCATTTTTATCCGCACCAGGATTCGAACCCGGGTCCACTCATTCCGGAATAAGTTGCTCTACCATTTGAGCTACGCGGACATTTTATTCTTTGAGCTATTTGCGGACATTTTATGTCGTGTGCGTCCTTCTGGCAGGTACGTCACATCTCCTGGTACGTTACATCATCTCCCCCTTATTTTTTTTTTCGAAGTGCTGGAGAAAGGATTCTCTTATTTTTCCTATCTCGCGGTGTGGAAATAACATCACACCATTGCGAGATTTTGAACGGTCGGGTCATCCGGATAGTTCGGGCGCCATTATAACGAAGTGAATTTCTCCGTCATTTTTATCCGCGCCAGGATTCGAACCCGAGGCCGCTTATTCCGGAATAAGTTGCTCTACCAGTTGAGCTACGCGGACATGTATTCTGATTCCTATCTGCCTTTATGTCATGTGCGTCCTGCTGGCAGGTACGTCACATCTCCCCCCCCCGAAAGAGGGCCGGGGCATGGCCCACGGATCAGCCGTGAAAAAAATTGGATCGCTGCAGGCAGACATCCACTGTAGAACGTGCACTTGAGAACTCCCAGTCAATCTGCTGTGTGGAATACAACATCACACATTTTTATTTTTCGAAGCGCTGGAGAAGGAATTATCTGATTTTTCCTGTCTCGCGGTGGGGAAATAACATCACACCAATGCGAGATTTTGAACGGCCGGGTCATCCGGATAGTTCGGGCGCCATTATAACGAAGTGAACTTCTCCGTCATTTTTATCCGCGCCAGGATTCGAACCCGGGTCCACTCATTCCGGAATAAGTTGCTCTACCATTTGAGCTAATCGGACATTTTATTCTGATTCCTATTTGCCTTTATATCGTGTGCGTCCTTCTGGCAGGTACGTCACATCTCCTGGTACGTTACAATTATTAATAACATCTATGAAAATGCAAGTGCAAAGATTCGGCTGTTTGAAAATACAACACACATAAAAATTGGAAAGGGAATGAGACAAGGTGACACCATATCTCCGAAGCTCTTTAATGCCACATTGGAAAATGTTATTTTAATCACTGAACTGGGAAAACAAAGGGATAAAGATTAATGGAGATTATCTAACCCACCTTCGTTTTGCTGCTCACATAGTCATTTTTGCAACTACCCCATCAGAGCTGCAGAGTATGATCCAGGAACTTGCTGACAAGAGTAAAGAAGTGGGATTAAAAATGAACTTTCAGAAGACAAAAGTGATGTACAAGAAATGAAGATTTATCGATTGATGGAGAAAAGCTGGAGATAACAGACACGTACGTTTATCCTGGACAGCAGATATCAAGTGAGGGTCACATTGATGAAGAAATTAATCGGCGTACAAAACTTGCCTGGAGAGCTTTTGGAAGAAACAGCATAATTTTCAAGAGCAATATGCCATTATGTCTTAAAAGAAGTGTTTGATCAATGCATCCTTCCAGTGCTTACGTATGGTGCAGAGACATGGACCTTAACTAAAAGAGACATACAAAGGCTGCAGACAACTCAAAGAAGCATGGAGCGGTGCATGCTTGGTGTAACCAGGAGAGATAAGAAGAGGAACTCGTGGATCCGAAAAATGACAAGAGTGGAAGGCATCAGGACCAGAGTTAAATCCCTGAAATGGAAATGGGTTGGACATACTGCCAGAAGGACAGACCATCGATGGACAGCCGAAATTTTAGATTGGATTCCAAGGGACAGGAAAAGACCCAGAAGAAGACCACATGAGAGATGGGTGGATGGAATTCGAAAGTATGTGGGAGTGATATGGAGGAGACTGGCACAAGACAGACCGTTGTGGAGAAAACTTGGGGAGACCTTCATCCAGCAGTGGATTGATAATGGTTGACAATGATGATGATGATGATATTAAAAACTGTAGATTTTACAAACATTTTGTAGGGGGGCCTCTTGATCCCGACCCCTTCGAAAAACCGTCTACTGACTGTCAACAGTGATTAACGTGATAATTAATTTGTGAAGGAAGCAGACAGATGTGAAAAATCAGACCTCGTTGATGACCTTGAGCAGTAGGATAAAAATAACTCCCACGTGACTACCTTTCCAATGATGGAGCATGAGGCATAAATGGGTTAATTAGTGCCCCTTCCCTCCCGAAATATTTTGATAAGAGCCACATCTTCTGCAAATTAAACCAGTCTCTGAGCGGATTTTTCCTACCAGAGATCAAATGTTTAGAAAAATCCGAAAAAAAAAAAAAGCGCTATGGGGAACACCCACTTCCGGTTCCCTGATTTCTACCGAAATTTTGTCGACACATGAAAGTGTAATACACTGCCGGACAATTGCTAAGGGCGGATGACAATAGCAACGATAGCAACCATAAAACGGAAGGTAGGAAAATGTGGAAATTAGCATAAGTGCGGGATACAGTAAGACGTGTTGTGCGTATGCGAATTTTGGATTGCCGAACTTATTCGTGACGTCATAGCGCTGATAAGAGATATAAAGGATTTGACGCGTATTGACCGTTGTTGTTCAAATGCAAAGTTGAAAGGGAAAGAATCACTTGACGAACTTGCAATTTTCAGCATGTCTTCCCGACATCACCTAGATGATTTTACGCGTGGCCGTATTATTGGCACGATTGAAGAAGGGCGAAAAATAACAGATGTTGCCAGGGAGTTCAACGTCAGCCACAGTGTTGTTTCAAGGCTTTGGAAATCCTTTCAAACAAATGGAGAGTGTAGCAAACGTCACGGGGGAGGTCGTGTTCGCAGTACGACACCTGCAGAAGATCGGTGCATAGTGCTATCAACAAAAAGACACCAGCGCAGCACAGCTAGTGAGGTAGCAAATCAGTTTATGGCTGCTACTGGCAAGCGGATCTCCCGAAAAACTGTCGCCAGATGTTTGCATGAAGGACTATACGCCCGCCGTCCTGTTGTGTGCATCTCATTGTCCAGACGTCACCCTACCGCCCGTTTGCAATGGTGCCATCAACATCGCAATTGGACTGATAACGACTAGTCTGCTGTCCTCTTCTCAGATGAGAGTAGATACAGTCTATCGTCTGATTGTCGACGACAACTGATCTGGCGTGATAGTGGTACTGCATATTGTCCAGCAAACATACAGGAAAGGGACCGATATCCGACATGTAGTGTCATGGTATGGGCTGGCATCATGATCAATGGCCGTACGTCCCTCTATGTGCTTCCAACTGGGACTATGACTGGCCAACGATACATTAATGATGTTCTGCTACCTCATGTTCGCATGTTCCGTGGTGCTGTCGGTGATAGATTCATTTTCATGGACGACAACGCAACATGTCATCGAACAGTCGCTGTCCAGGAGTGTCTTGAGAGCGAGGATATTCAACGCCTCGTATGGCCAGCACGTTCTCCAGATCTGAATCCCATTGAAAATGTGTGGGATGCTTTGGGGAGGAGTCTTGCTGGTCGCCAATGCCCTCCAACAAACAAGGACACCCTCATCCGTGCACTGACAGAGGAATGGGATAAATTATCCCAACAGCTGCTTGATAATGTTGTGCAAAGCATGACACGACGTGTGGAATCTTGCATCGCCCTCCATGGTGGCCATATCCCGTATTGACATCTTACGCCGGAACGCCTGCGGACGGTAATTGCATTTTTTTCACGTTTACATATTCTGCACAAAATGGCCTGTTTGTCCCTTGAACACGTTCCAAAGCCTTCTGGATTTCAGAGCACAATAAATTGTCTTTCTTGTAATGTCCTGGCATTCTGACATTATTTTATTTCACTTGGCATCCAACCATACTTACTTTTTTATGCGCTATATAGCCGTTTATGATCCGTCCTTAGCAATTGTCCAGCAGTGTATAACTCCTAAATATAAATTTTCGTGTTGATAGCTACAATAGTTTATCGGCTACACAGAAAAATACTGTCGCAAAAGCGATACGGGGAACCCCGATTTAATTTAATCAGGACATCAATTTCTTTGAAAAGTCCCCCCACCCCCTTAAATATACTTTTTTTTTTTTTTTTTTTTGCAATTCATCAAAATCTATCTAAAGCAATTTATTTAGAGATTACAGCGATGTTATGGTGCTGTGATGTTTTAGTACCGCAATGTTATGACCGCGATCATATGTCGCGCGATGTATTGACTTGCGATGTTATGCCATAGACTCGTTTGTCTCTGTGGGTTCTATTGTTCCTGCTTGCAACGGGCAACTTTGCAGTTACACTTCACTGTCTGAAACATTTTTCTGTTAGAGTAACATAACGCTAATCTCCTTTCAAATGGCTGTTCAAGACCAGGCGATAGGCACTGCTTTCCTAAAATTCTCTAAAACATGATTGATTGATTGGAAAAGCTTTCCTAGGGCATCCAATTCTAGTGAGCAATATGGGAAGATAACGATAAACGATCGAACATTTAAACTGCAAGTCATACTCTTCATTAATTTTTCTGCTCGAAAAAAAAATCCGCTGTAAACAATCAGTTGTTTTATTCTGTTGAATCTGGACAATATCGTTCTTGAACTAAGTTCAATTTTTCGTAGGCTAACAGAGTGTTTGCATTCTGATCCCCGCATCACTAGAGGCGCGGAGAGCTGTCTGTCTCTATCTAATTCCTTATTGACTTTCAAGATTTGCTTAACTCAACTGTTTGATGAATTGTTTGGCATCCAGAAATTATTTCCCTATGGACTGTGTCGCTTTTTCTTTTCATTTTGTTAAAGCTGGTTTCACGTACAGTACACATAAGCGAAAAATCTGCAATATTCAGGACGATTTTTCAACATTAGCTAAAACATATTTTTGCCGCCCCGGTGGCGCAGTGGTCTAAGCGATGGCCTCTGATCATTCGTCCGAAAGGGTTCCGGGTTCGAATCCCGAGGAGGCATGGATGTTGTGTTTGTTTAACGTCACTGGCTCTCTCTATTTCCTGGAACCAGTGACCCTAAATTAGGGACGGGCAACTACTTATAGCCCATTGAGTTGCTCAAGGTGGTAGGAGTTGCGACTTCTGAGCTCCGTCAATTCGTGCGTATTTTGTGTGTTTCTAGTAAGTTGTGAGTCCCAAGTTTCACAGCACTTACCTTTTCTTTTTTTTTGAGGTTTAACGACCACCGTGAGCAACTTAATGGGATATAGGCAGTCGCCCGTCCCTAATTTAGGGTCACTGGTTCCAGGGAAGGAGAGAGCCAGTGCCGTAAGACAAACACAACATCCATGCCTCACTGGGATTCGAACCCTGACCCCTGTCAGGCGAATGATCATAGGCCAACGCCTTAGACCACTGCGCCACCGGGGCGGCCCTGGGAGTATTCACAAACGATAGCGGAACCTTCCAAAGGTAAGTGGTGCCGTCCCGGTGGCGCAGTGGTCTAAGCGATGGCCTCTGATCATTCGCCTGACAGGGGTCCGGGTTCGAATCCCGTGAGGCATGGATGTTGTGTTTGTCTTACGGCACTGGCTCTCTCCCTTCCCTGGAACCAGTGACCCTAAATTAGGGACGGGTGACTGCTTATAGCCCATTGAGTTGCTCACGGTGGTCGTTAAACCTCCAATCAAAAAAAAAAAAAAAAAAAAAGAATACTCCCAGATTGGTGAGTTGCCTTTTTCTTTTCCTATTACGTCTTGTTTATCTCTCAGCCGAGCTGGTCGAAGCTACGATAGCCGCCCCGGTGGCGCAGTGGTCTAAGCGATGGCCTCTGATCATTCGTCCGAACGGGGTCCGGGTTCGAATCCCAGTGAGGCATGGATGTTGTGTTTGTCTTACGGCACTGGCTCTCTCCCTTCCCTGGAACCAGTGACCCTAAATTAGGGACGGGCGACTGCTTATAGCCTATTGAGTTGCTCACGGTGGTCGTTAAACCTCCAATCAAAAAAAAAAAGCTACGATAGTCGGCGCCATTGCAAATGGGCCGCCCCGGTGGCGCAGTGGTCTAAGGCGTTGGTCTCTGATCATTCGTCCATAAGGGGTCCGGGTTCGAATCCCGGTGAGGCATGGATGTTGTGTTTGTCTTACGACACTGGTTCTCTCCCTTCCCTGGAACCAGTGACCCTAAATTAGGGACGGGCGACTGCTTATAGCCCATTGAGTTGCTCACGGCGGTCGTTAAACCTCCAATCAAAAAAAAAAAAAAAAAAAAATTGCAAATGGCGTCTTCCGGCGGTGGGGGCCGGAACTGGGCCTCACTTCCGGTGTTCCTAGCAGAAGAAGACGACAACCTCTTCTTCTGCTATGGGTGCTGCTTCGCTTCCCTCCCCAAGTGGCGGCGTTGCACTGCCCTCAACTCGTGATGTGAACAACTCCTTTCCTCAGGCTGTTCAGTTGCCTTCTCACTCATCTCAAGCTGCTACCACCTTCGTTACTGACGACGACGCAATGGATGTCTTGCGCAACGGTACCTTCCACATGTCATCTAAACCTCTGACGTCATCGTCTACGTTTGCCAATGCCATGGCCTCTTCCACGGTGCAACACCCCCGCGGGGCATGTACGCCGGCGCTGAAGCTCTCCAATCACAACTACAACGAGACGGAAATACCATTTCTTTGGAAATTCCCCAAGACTCGCCAGCAGGTACTGCTTTCACTACGATCTTAGACGGAGGTGTTGTCTTTGATTCCTTGCCAAACACCTGCTTCAAAGATTATTCCACCGCTTTAAAGCGGCAATTTTCAAAACATGCCTTTTCACACATGTTTCGGTGAGGCCGAACGACTGTCGTATACTTTTCCAAGGCCGACTCTGCTCGTGCCGTGACGAATGCCGGCCTTACCATCGGCGATCAACATCTTGTTCCCAGCCCAGTTGCCGAGCGCCCGATGAATGTGTCCTTCTACCCGGTGCCCCCAGTGGTAACCGATACAGTTTTATTTGCGGTTCTTGCGTCATTCGGCCGTGTGGTTGGAACGATTCAGACATATTCTGCTGCCCCTAAAGACCCCGAAGACAACTCCCTGCTCGTCGCTCGTCGCGTGGGTAGGTTTTTTTTATTGGAGGTTTAACGACCACCGCGAGCAACTCAATGGGCTATAAGCAGTCGCCCGTCCCTAATTTAGGGTCACTGGTTCCAGGGAAGGGAGAGAGCCAGTGCCGTAAGACAAACACAACATCCATGCCTCACCGGGATTCGAACCCGGACCCCGTTCGGACAAATGATCAGAGGCCATCGCTTAGACCACTGCGCCACCGGGGTGGCTGTTTTTTCTTCCCCGGCGGACATCCAACCATCCCGACTCAATTCAAAGACAAGTGTGGTAACCAGATCCGCTATATTGATGTGCTCACTGAACATCACTGCAGCAAATGCCAGAAGTTTGGGCACTTTTACAAGCAGTGTCCCAATCCTGCTGCTGCTCCACAAGATTCACCGCAGGTGTCTTTTCTACTATGCTCTGACTCGCCCTTGCCTCCACGCCTTTCGTCTGAGGCGCCTCTCAGACGAGAAACTGCTCCGTCATCGACTGATGTGCCGCCATCTCTCTTCGCGACCGACTTTCCAGTGCTGCCGGAGTCCTCCAAGTTCCGCGCCCCTGATCCACCAGCTGATTCTGCAGACGACCGTGTTGCGTCGGATACTGAAGTATCAATTGCGGATACTGACGGAGCTTACACCAGTGCAGAACAGACCATGAGTGACACCTCTGAGCCTGATCACAGCGCTCGCCCAGATAAGAGGGCGGCGCCCAAACCTCCTCGAAACACCACCAAGCGAGGGAGAGCTGCTGGGAGCTCCACTCGCTCATCTTCCCGGACCCGCCAGAAACCATCGTATCTTCAAGGCTTTGATACCACTTCTGACACTTCCTCTCCAATGGTATCATTTGAGGACTTTGATCAGACTCTCCGCGACACATCATTCCCGTCTTTGCCTCTTGCGTACGAGGAGATGCATGCGAAGACCTTCCTCCAGTATGCGAAGACCCATGAAGCTGGACTCCCTGCAATCCTGCAACAGCTTTCCGATTTGGACAATCTTGTGGACAATTCTTCTTACTTATCCGGTCCTTCCGCTAAGACGGCCAAGTTCATTCGCGAACAGATACCCGGACTCAAGATTTCTATCACCAGGCTCACCCCGTCGCCGGGTGACCTGGCGTTTTCACGGTAGTTTCCTTCAACTGTCGGGGGTTTGGATCCCCCGAGGTGAATTCCGCCGTGCAAGTGGACCTCTCGGCAATTAGTGCCGATGTCCTCCTGCTCCAGGAAACGTGTTGCTTGCCTACAACACCATTCCATCAGTGGCGCCGATGGCAGTACACCTTCCATTATGCCCACCGTGTAGTGCGTTCAGGCGGAATTGCTGTCGGAATACATCACCGTTTTCGTCCATCAATCACTTCTGTTGCTGTTAACAACTTATTTACAGATCAATTACAATGTTTTACATTTTGTATCAATTGTGTACCATACATATCTTTAATGTGTATATTCCTACTGACGACTCTCAACTCCATCCGCTTTTTCATTGCCTTCGGACAGCGCTTGCGGCGACCCCTCCCCGGGACTTTTGCGTCCTCGGGGGTGATTTTAACTGCACTCTGCAGCCTTTGCTCGACCGCACATCTACAAGGGGGAGCACCGCTCCCTTCTTGTCGATCTGCTTACTCAACTTATTACCGATTTCTATTTTGTTGACTCGTACCGGCATCTTCACCCGGACACCATTTCTTATACTTGGCGGAATTCTCCAGTACAAGGATCGGTGGCAGCACGTCTCGATCGCATATACGTCATCCCACCCCTGCTTCCATCGATCACTGCGGCGCGACATCATCCTTCCACCTCTTCCGACCATTGTGCTGTGGCGCTTACCATCTGCGTTTCCTCTTTCCCGCCTTCAAGACAACGCTCCTGGACCTTCAATGATTCATTGCTTATGGATGTGGCGTTTTGCGCCGACGTCTGCCGTTTTCTTGCTGATCGACATCTCATCAGCACCGCTCCCAGTACCTTTCGTCTATGGTTAGACATCAAAAACGATCTTCGTCTGCTCGTACGCCGTCTTTCGTTCGCTGTTCGTAACGAACGTGCAAAGGATATTTGTAATCTCCGTTGCTCTTTGGCTGCAATCCCCTTACAAGATCCCGCTTACCTTGTTGTTCAGGATGCTTTACGAGCGAAACTCCATCCGCTCGCCGTGGAGGCTGCTCGCAGGCTGAAGATGCTTCATCTTTCTTCGCGGGAGATTTCCTGCGAGGAGCTCTCACGTACCGAAAGAACACACCGTACGTCGAAAACGCTACGTCACCTTCGCCTACCTGATGGTACCATCTCATCTGACCCTTCACGTCTATGCACGGAAGCTCGGCGCTTTTTCCAGGACAAATTCCGTGCGGTGGTGCCTACTGATGCTATCTCTTCCTCCCCTCTTCTTTCTGCTCTGCCTCAGGTTCCACTCCAACTCTGTGATCCTCTTCTTTCCGCCTTTTCTCCTGCTGAATTTCGGGAGGCGTTTGCCTCCCTTAATTCACTCGCATCTCCGAGACCTGACGGCCTTCCTCCCGTCTCTAATGCCTTTTCTTCTCGCTTGCTTTTCTTGCGCCCAAACCTCTTAAGCACTACCGCCGGAGTTTACTGTGGCGCACATCATCTTGCTACCCAAAAAAGGGAGACCCTTAATTTGGACTTGCGAAATTGGCGCCTCATTTCCATTCTCAATCTAGACTATAAACTTTTCACTAAACTTCTCTGTCGCCCCTTGAACTCTTTGCTTCCCTCTCTTATCTCCCCCGACCAGTCATACACTCTGCCTGGTCGGTCCATTTCTAACAACATCTCTTTCCTCCAGCACCTGGTTTTTCTCGCCCGCACCCACTCCGAACCCCTCGCCCTGTTTAACCTTGACCAGAGATCAGCATTCGATAACATCTCTCACGACTTTCTTTCTGCCACTCTTCTCGGATTTGGCTTTCCTTCCTCCTTCGTTTCTCTTCTTCTCAGCCCCTATCGGGGAGCTTTGTTCCATGTCCGGACGGCCTCCTTTTTGACGGCGCCCGCGGGTCTTTTGACATGGACCAGTTTGCAGTCTAGGTTACGTCATCAAGCAGCGTTTTGGAGATTTGCGATTCCCATTATTTCTTACTGTCAGCGAGCTCACATCGTTCGACGATACTTACTTTCCCTCTGCACCTAATCCTGGACCTCCACCGTCTTCTTGTCAACCCGCCTGACTGAGATCAACAGCATCTTCACTTCAAAGCACTGGTCAGCCGCTCCGACGCTATATCTCCCTGTCAAGCATGGGGGCATTAATCTCATAGATGTTCACTGTTACTATCGTGCATACCGCATCGCCTCCTTCCTTCGTCTTGTCACTTCGCCTTCTCCTTCTCTTACACTTTCTTTTGACGTTATTTTCTCTCTTCGCGATCCATCCTTCAGTTTTCTCCTTTTCCTCAGGATGGACTAGTATACTATTCCTTCTTCTAACTTTCCTACTATTTTATCTGAGGCTTTAGCGCTTTTCCGATCCCTCCCTCTCTCTCTCGCTCTCTTCCAACCACCACCCTGGATCTCCTTGCGGAATCACTCTTTTTCTCTACCCTGGTTCACCCCCGATCAACCTTTCTTTCTATTCTATTTTTCTCCCGGTTCCGTGCTGGCATCCTAACCGTGCAGGCCCTCATTAATCCCGATTTTTCCTGTAAACCCCTCGACTCACTCTTTTCCACTCCAACTCCTTCCCTCGAGGACGACCATGCCCTTCTCAGTTTCTCCCTTCAGCTTCTCCATCCTTCTCTTGTTTCTGACAACGGCCTCCTCGTCGTCCCCGGCCCCAGCCTTCCTCTCCCCTTCTTTCTTCCTTTTGATGACTCTGTCGCCCCTGACCTTTCTTTTTCTACCGCTGCCCTGTATCGTCTCCCCATCCCATTTCCGGGGTTTCTCCTTCCTCCTCCCTGGCCGTTTGGTCTGCTTCTTCTTACAACCTTTCTTCTCCGCTAGAACGTAACACCCACTGTCGGTTCCCTGTCCCCCATCTTCTCTATCGCATGTCTCTTCTCTCTTCTCCTCCATGTCCTTTCTGTGGCATTGACGGTGACGTCGCTCATATGTACTGCCACTGCTCTATCTTGCTGCCACTTCTTCATACTGTTTTCCGGTTAGCTGGCATAATTTTCTCTAAGGACTTGCCGCTTCAAGCATATCCGTGGCTGTTGCTCACAAAACATCCGCCCACCCGCCTTCCGGATGCCTGCTGCTTTCTTTTCATACTTGCCAAGCAAGTGATTCACTCATTTCATCAATCTCTCAGGAACTCTCCTGTACTTCCATCTCTTCTGTCGGCCGGTGGGTGGCTGCGGGCTAGCTTTCGGGGCCTGCTCGTAGCGCGCCTCCGGTTGGAACTCACAGCTGCAACTTCCACGCAAACAATCGGCACCTTTCAGAACACCTGTGACCAGCGCACCGGGTGGTTTTCTATTGCTGGCTCGGACATCCTACTGGCGACTTGATTGTGTTCTCTTTTGGATTGTCTTTGTTTTGGTGTTTGGCTGTTCTCTCTTCACCTTGCTAGTAGTTTTCGTTGGTTCTTTTTCTTGCCCAGTTTTAATACTGAGCGAGTGATTTGTGTCTTAATTTCTGAGACCACAACCTTGTGTGTCCAGACTTTGGTTCTCTTTTTACGTTCGGGCCTTGTATTTTGTTTGCACCGTGCTTTTTCCGTAATTGTGTCTGCGACGTGTTACTTATGAATTGTCCTGTACATGTCTTCTTTTATTTTTGTCTTATGTATTTCGCACGTTAAGTCCTTGTTTTTCAGGACCACAAACTCTTGTGTCCCGATTTCTGTTGTTTTAGTCAAATGTGCTCATGTTTTTGTTTGCACCGTGTTTCTCTGCCTTGGTATCGTGTCTTATGCTTAATCGCGATAGCTGCATTGCATATATCCTTCCTTTATTATTGTGTTGTGCATGTGCCTTCGTGGCACATCCCAGTTTTTTCGCTACTGTACTGTAATTTCTTTGCACCGTGCTTTTTGTAAATTGCTCTGTACGTACTCTTTACAATCTTGTTATACACATTTTGCACGTTTTCTTCTTGATTATTTAGACCACAAGCTTGTGTGTCCCGATCACTTTTCGTTTTCGTCAAATGTGCTTCTGTATTGGTTGCACCGTGCTTTTCTGCCTTTGGTGTTGTATCTTATGCTTTATCACGGAAACTGGTTTCCATAATTATCAGTGTTGTGTTGTGCGTGTGTCTTCGTGGCACACCCCAGTTTTCCTCTGTTGTACTGTAATTTCTTTGCACCGTGCCTTTTGTGAACTGCTCTGTACATACCTTCTAATAATTTGTTATCAGCATGTTGCTCGTTATGTACCTGTTTTTTTCTTTTGAACCACAAGTTCGTGTGCCCCAACTACTATTGTTTTCGTCGAATGTGCTCTACTGCCTTTCTATTTTGTCCGGAAACTGTATTGCATAACAATATACATAATACATGCATTACCCAGGTTCTGTTCATAAAATGTATGTCTCGGGTGTTGACACCCGATAATGTGTTTTATCATTTGATTTTTGTTTTTGTTTTATGGGACGGTTTCCCACTTGCATCATGTATAGACCATCTCATTGTCACTCATTGTTTTGACATTTTAATTTGCTGTCGAGCGACTCATTGTAACATACCTTGTTTTAATAAAGAATTTGAACTGCTCACGGTGGTCGTTAAACCTCCAATAAAAAAAAAAATATTTTTTTTCTGCAGTTTAAATTCAGGAATTATTGCACTTTCATGAAAATGTATGAAAAACGAAAGTTTTTGATATTAGCAGAAAAGGTGAAAGGTATTGAAGAGAGTGAAAAAGTAACAAGTGTTCGCCGCTTAGCCGAACGTTATGGTTGCCTAAGGACGCAAATCAGTGATTTACTGAAGAAGAAAAAATTAGTGCAAAGGTTTCAGGGGATTAAAGCGAAGATGCAGTAAATGAGATAGAGACTCGAAATGGCAACTGAAAACCTGCAAAGAAGTATACAAAAATTAAATGTCATTCAAACAGTGATTTACACATGAAATTAACAGAGGTGATTGTATCTGTCGAGAAAGTAATTATCAGAAGAAATCAAAACAGTTATTGATAATAGATTTCTTCAAATAAATCCTCACTGATTTTTTTTAAAGCAAGTTGAATAAACTCACCGAAAGATGACTTTGTGTAATGAATAATTTCATACATTAACTAGTTACATATGTTTACATATCACACTAACGCTAATATATGGTCATTATTTCATTTAAAATTTGGAAAAAGCACTGCAACTTCTCTATGCTAATTTACATACACTTACTCTGCTTTTATGCATGTATAAAAGCAACTGACAAACAGTATTAACTTAGGCCTAACTACTGAAAATCAGCATTGTTCGAGAAATACAAGTATATGCTTTCTTTTCTGAATTACCTTACCGTTGGTAAATTTTAGAGTTTCCAGCGTTGACCGTAAAACAGTACTCTGAAGCAAGGTGAAAATACCGGATCAATACAATAAGGGTAAAGAGGACTAGGGTACAATTTAGATGAAATCTACGATACAAAAAGAAATAAAAAAAAAATAACTTTCCTATTTTTTGATACAAGGATTAAAACTGTTCGAACATTTGAACACGCATAACGAGACTTTTTAAGTGACCTTTATTTTTTATTGACACTAAGCAGAGACATAAAAATAAAATAATGTATGGTCTTACAAATAAAATTGTCAGGTATGGCACAAAAAGGATATGATATACACTGACGGAAAAAAAATCCCAACACCACGAAAAAATAGTTGTAGAGGAATGAAATGGCGGCAATACATTTGTATAGGTAACATATTTAATCAATTAAGGTTTCAAGATCACAGCTTAGCGCGAGAAGAGCCATTTTAAATGTGAAATGCTGGTACATTAATAACCGGTGTAACCGCCAGAATGTTGAATGCAACCACGCAAACGTTCATGCATTGTGTCGTACAGGTGCTGGATGTCAGTTTGTGGGATGGAGTTCCATGCCTGTTGCACTTGGTCGGTCAATACAGGGACGGTTAATGCTGGTTGGGGGTGACGCTGGAGTTGTCGTCCAATGATGTCCCATACGTGCTCGATTGGTGAAAGATCTGGTGATCTAGCAGGTCACGGCAACATGACGACACTCTGTAGAGCATGTTGGGTTACAACAGCGGTATGCGGGCGAGCGTTATCCTGTTGAAAAACACCCCTGGGATGCTGTTAATGAATGGCAGCACAACAGGTTGAATCACCAGACCGACGTACAACTGTGCCGTCAGGGTGCGTGGGATAACCACGAGAGTGCTCTTGCTGTCATAGGAAAATTGCTCCCGAGACCGTAACTCCAGGTGAAGGTCCAGTGTGTCTCGGCCGCAGACAGGTTGGTTGCAGGCGCTCACCTGGCCTCCTTCTAACCAACACACGGCCATCACTGGCACCCAGGCAGAACCGGCTTTCATCAGAAAACACAACAGATCTCCACTCCGTCCTCCAATGAGCTCTAGCTTGACACCACTGACGTCGCAAACGGCAGTGGTTTGGAGTAAGTGGAATGCACGCTACAGGGCGTCTGGCTCGGAGCTGTCCTTCAAGTAACCGATTTGTAACAGTTCGTTGTGTCACTGTGGTGGCAACTGCAGCTCGAATTGCTGCCGCAGACACGGTACGATGCACCACGGCCATACGCCGTACACGGCAGTCTTCCCTCTCAGTAGTGCCACGTGGCCGGCCGGAACCCGGTCTTCTTGAGGCAGTACCTTCCCTTGACCACCGCTGCCAACAATCATGCACAGTGGCTACATTCTTGCCAAGTCGTTCTGCAATATTGCGGAAAGAAAATCCACCTTCTCGTAGCCCTATTACACGACCTCGTTCAAACTTCGTGAGCTGTTGATAATGGCTTCTTCGTCTTCTTAAAGGCATTCTTGACTAACATCAACACACTACGTCGAATCTCAACGATAACTAACGCTCACGAACGTTACAGTGCGTATTTACAGCAAACCTGCTTTGCATGTTCCGAGGGGCGCTACTAGCGCTACACGTATGCGCCGAGCGCGAAATTTGCATAGAAGTCATCTTCCAACTGTCCTTTATCTAACACAACCCCTTCTTGATGTGGGGATTTTTTTTCCGTCAGTGTATTTGCTTCAGATTTGTGTGACTAAATTGAAATTCTTTGGACTTATGTTAAGCATCACATGAACCCATAAATGTACTTTAGAATACATATTTTCCAATGACGCATTAATATGTTTTCCAATTACAATTACAATTCAGTAGCTTTAAGAATATTTTTCACTATGCCTGTACGGTTGGAGGCGCACGGGGAGGGACACGTGTCCCGTGTTAAGTTAAACGAATTTGTTTTCTTTTTTTTTGATTTTGTGGGTTTTTACACTGCCTAAAACTAAACAACTTTCGTTTTCTTACTGTTAAGCTTGAAATTCAGAAGGTTCTTTAAAATCACAATGTCCCGTTTTCCATTCCACAGAATTCATAGCGGTAATAAGGTGCACGAAACCGTATTCCGATGCTCTTAACACACAGATACTTGCGAATTTGCCGTCGTGGGAGGTGCAACGGATAGCGCGCTCGCACAGTAATCGGGAAATGTGGGCTCGATTCCCTCTCCACGGAGATGAAATTTTCAAGTTTTCTGATGTGATTTAATTCATGTGAGAAACAGTAAATACAGTCAATTCGGCGATGTCCGATTGCTGTGCTAATTATCAGGACATATTTACCACGTACTATGAGAAGAATATTCCTTCAACTCTGAATACCTTTTCAAATTGTTACTGTCTGTAACAGTGGCTTACGGGGAAAGATCATCTTCCAAACTTAAAAGTTTGTAACAGCAAAAAAAGAAAAGCTGAAATGTTAATTTTAGCTGACACTATGCATGTTTGTGTGCATTCTTGAAGCTTCAGTGTTTACTTTGTAGGGAAACATATTTTTATTTAATACGAAAAACAGTTATTTCGAATTCTGCTTTTAGTTTTATGTAACTTACCTGTATATGTACCCATATGAGATTATTTTGGTTAGAATAGTTAAAGAGACGCCAGTCATGTTTTTCTTTTTGATTGCAGGTTTAACGTCCACCGTGAGCAACTCAATGGGCTATGAGCACGCCCGTCCCTAATTTAGGGTCACTGGTTCCAGGGAAGGGAGAGAGCCAGTGACGTAAGACAAACACAACATCCATACCTCACCGGGATTCGAACCCAGACCCCTTTTTGGACAAATGGTCAGAAGCCATCGCTTAGACCACTGCGCCACCCCGTCATGTTCAGTGTCATATACCGTGACTTACCACAGAGGTAAAGCACATGTCAAGCTACGAATCTGCAGCGATATATTTCGTCCGTGTAGCTTAGTTGGGAGAGCAACTTATTCTGGAGTGAGGATTCGCATTGGTGCCCGAATTTAAAAATGAATGTACTGGCCGTTGGATTCTTCGAAAAATGTGTGGTTTCTTCCACACATTGTCTAGAATTAATGAAAATTCGTTCTTCGCTTCAAAAAGAAAGAAAAAAAAATTAAGAGGGAGATGATGTGACGTACTACAGAGGTAAAACACGTGTCAAGACGACAAATCTGTAGCGATACATTCCGTCCGTGTAGCTTAGTTGGGAGTGATATACACTGAAGTGCCAGAAAAACTGGTACAGATGAGCTTATGCAAAATACATAGCAACGCCACCTATGCGCGTACTCGGTTCCGTCCGCCAGTGCGTATATAAAGCGATAGACATCCTTGCCAGCTGTCAGAGCTGTTTTTGGCATGAGAATGACAAGTAATAACGATTTAAGCGATTTTCAACGCGGTGTCGTAGTTGACGCTCGTGAGATGGGCCATAGTATTTAGGAGGTAGAAACGAAGTTCGGATTTTCACGGACGACCATTGCAAGTGTGTACCGTGACTACAAGAATTCCGGCAAAACCTCCAACGAACTATACCAGTGTGGCCGTAAAAAGACATTGGGTGAACGTGACCATCGTCGGCTGTCAAGAATCGATTCACGCGATAGGCGTGCAACACTCTTGCAGGTATAATCGGGATTCAATGCTGGAGCCTCAACAAGCATCAGAGTCCGGACTGTGCAACGTACCTTGCACGATATGGGCTTTGGGAGCTGACGCCCAACTCGAGTCACCTTGGTGGGTGCACGACACAGATATGCGCCTCCCTTGGGCACGGCAACACTGCCACTGGACACTTGATGACTGGACACAAGTCGCCTGGTCTGACGAGTCGCGTTTCCAACTCTGTCGGGCAGATGGAAGGATTCGTGTGTGGCGCAAATCCCATGGATCCCGCCTTTCAACAGGGAACTACCGGCTGGTGGGGGTCCGTAATGGTATGTGGTGTGTTTAGCTGGACTTCACTCGCACCCCTGGAACGTCTACAAACGTCTGTGACCGGCCAACGCTATGTGCGCATCCTTTCTGACGAGGTACACCCGTTCATGTCCTGCATTCATGCTGATGGGTTGGGCCTGTTCCAACAGGATAATACACCTCCACGCTAGTGTCGGGACAACACATAATGGTTAGAGGAACATTCATCTGAGTTTGGGGTGTTGCCATTCCCACCCAAGTCCCCAGATCTGAACGTGATAGAACACATTTGGGATGCCATGCAACGCGCTATCGAACACAGGAATCCGAGACCTCGGAATGCACCCGAATTGTGGAACGCTCTGCAGGAAGTATGGTGTGCATTGCCTACAGCATATTTCCAGAGGCTAGTGGAGTCCATGCCCCGTCGTATTTCTGCAGTCCTGCGCTCCCGTAGGAGACTTGCCAAGTATTAGACTGGTGTACCAGTTTTGCTGGTACTTCAGTGTATATGCATATGAAAAGTCTTAATTTACGGCATACATAAAATGCTGTTCCTAAAGGTATTTATTTCATGTAAAAAGGAATAAAAATTGAAAAATATCCTCGTACAAGAGGAGGCAAATGCCTTTGGCACCCCCCCATGTTTTGCGTGGGTGGGATTCCTAGAAACCCTCGGGGGAGGGATCTGTGGTGGAAGGTTAAAATCTGTCTTCTGTCCTGTATTTCATTTCATTGAGCATTCCTAATCTTGCTTTGCCGCCCCGGTGGCACGTGGTCTAAGGCGCTGGCCTCTGATCATTCGTCCGTAAGGGGTCCGGGTTCGAATCCCGGTCAGGCATGGATGTTGTGTTTGTCTTACGGCACTGGTTCTCTCCCTTCCCTGGAACCAGTGACCCTAAATTAGGGACGGGCGACTGCTACCGAAAATGTAGCCCATTGAGTTGCTCACGGTGGTCGTTAAACCTCCAATCAAAAAAAAAATAATCTTGCTTTAGGGCAAAACATGGGATTTACTGTGCCACCGTGATCTCAGCTGCCGGTAGTAATGGCGCAGTGATTGATATCTCTGTTACAGAGACCGATTTTATCGAAAATAGATAACGATGCAAATAAAAAAAATACGCCCACATAATAGTTAAACACAACGTTATGCTAAAATATTTTTGTTAAAATAAAATTTCACTGAAAATATTTTGTGAAGATACCGTTTGAGCTAAAAATATTTTGTGAAGATACCGTTTGAGCTAAAAATATTATTGTGAAGATACCTCCCAACGGTATCAAATTCGATCTGGATCGACCCCTGGACATTTTTTGTTTTTTTCTTCCATCTCAACTGGGATGTGATAAGAGAAATCGAAAAAGTTTTATTTACTTACACTCACAGTGATTTCATGAAATGGTATATCTACATTTATGTTTGCAGCTTGGAGGGCAGAGGATAAGGGTTGCCCTCTTTCCAGAGGAAAGTGATTTAGTCAAATGTTTTTCCACAGAACAGAGCTATTTTCCACGAGATGTGATGTTGCATGTTTATCACATAACCAGTGTATGTTATTTGCTGTTGAGTGCGTCACTCCCAAACAGAAAGTGAAAAAAACAGTTCCTGCATTTTGCACCAGACTTTATTTTCAGAAAGCAAATAGCTTCCATCATTCCACTGTAGGGGCATGTTTCATCCAACCCAACAACATTACCTTCTTTGTACATAGTGATATTTATTCATCCAAATGTACTGGCACAAGGTCCATACTTGACCAAACAGTATGACATCTACAATAAGAAAACAGCCAGTCTGCATGTATGCCAGTTACCTACAGAATATACTATTGAACGTGAAGGTCGAAAGTTTGGCATAAACTCACAGAAGCGCCTATGTGGGTGCACTTTGGAGCCCGAAGCCTCCCTCCTTGAACTTTAAATTTCTAAAACTTTAAGAAATTTTTGGTACGATCCAAAGGAACATCAAAACAACTTCCACCAACAGATAGTGGTATATTATTCTGTAATTTCAAAATGGCATCGAGCAATTTGTATGCCAATTTTAAAGAGTAATTACTTCCTTGTAGTGTGTCATAATGTGTGAACAGATTTTACGTGATTTGATTTCAAGCAATTATTTTTATATGTATAAACAAGAATTTCTTATGTAGTCGAAGTCTAGGATGAGGCCAATACTCAGTAAAAAAAAACCCAACCTCAATCAAATTGTTTATGAATCTCTGATGTCAGGCAAAATGTTTGTGCTTTTTCCTCATATTAGAAGGACCAATACTATTAAAAGTTAAGTTAAAATATAGTCTATTTGCTATTTTTTGGAAAAAACCTACACAATAATTATCATTTGTTACTCACATGCACAAAGGCTGGCTTGGGCTAGTATCCCATGTACTTTTCCCATTTCAGAATTAACAATAGCAGGTTAACCACTTCACACACATGCACTTAGACTGTTTCGCACACATGCACTTAGACTGTCAAAAAAGAAACTGTAGCTGTAATATACCAATGGAGCTAATCAGCATCAAGTGACTGTGACCCTTTTCGAAATATGCACTCTCGTAGTACCATCATCTTCGCCACTCTTGAAACATATGATAGGAATCATCTTTTTAGCAGTTCCTTCAAAATGCCTTCCGTCTTTTAACGGTCTTTTTTGATGGAAAGCGCTGGCCCCACAATGATATTTTCAACAATGAAAATAGAAAAAAGTCACAAGGTGCCAAGTTCAGGCTGTACGGCAGATTTGGCAGCAGAAAATCTGCTCTACAACCAGCAAGGAAAACAGAAACCTTACAGTTTTTAGATATGGGAGAAGGTGACTTCCACTCTGAACTTGTTGCTTTGACTCCAGGATTCATCTCCGGTTATTATTGTTCCAAGGAAAGCACTGCCAATCTCTTCAAACTTCATTTTTCATGCTCGGCAGCATCAAAGCACACCTGCGTTTGTTTGGGTGTCAGCAAACGTAGAACTTACCTTGCACATAAGTGTGTCGTATGCAAATGACCACTGTCATGACACATTCCCAGTAGTTCTCCCAATTGTTTCACTGTCACTCTATCTTCTCACGCTATAACATCAGCAATGTTGACAATTTCACTAGTAACAACCGTTGCCGGGCAGCCTGGCTCACCTTCTTTGCTTGTCGATTGATGGCCTTTTCGAAATTCTTTAAAATACCCAAAATTCTGTTGCATGTGGCAGAACATTTCCCTCATGTGCCCCTTCAATATTTTGTATGATTTGGTGACTGCTTTTTTTTTTTTTTTTTTTTTGATTGGAGGTTTAACGACCACCGTGAGCAACTCAATGGGCTATAAGCAGTCGCCCGTCCCTAATTTAGGGTCACTGGTTCCAGGGAAGGGAGAGAGCCAGTGCCGTAAGACAAACACAACACCCATGCCTGACCGGGATTCGAACCCGGACCCCTTACGGACGAATGATCAGAGGCCAACGCCTTAGACCACTGCGCCACCGGGGCGGCGGTGACTGCTTTGTTCAGGTGATAACAAAACTTCAACACAACATACTGCTCTTCCCTTATTGCAGCCATTACACATGCAGTTGAAATCCGATACGACCTCACTTACCTCCCTGTCTGCTGAACAGCCAATCACCACCTTTCGTCACGATAACTCAGCAAACAAGTATTTTGTCTTTTTGAGTACCACTACCATTTCAGGGGTAGGAGCGATACAAAAAAATTCAGAACATATTTTGGTGGACCTGGCAGGTAAATTAAATCAAATATTAGTACAACCGGTGAGCAGCGGTCTAAGCGATGGCCTCTGACCATTCTTCCCAAAGGGGTTAGGGTTCGAATCCCGTGAGGCATGGATGTTGTGTTTGTCTTACGGCACTGGCTCTCTCCCTTCCCTGGAACCAGATGCCCTAAATTAGGGACGGACGACTGCTTATAGCCCATTGAGTTGCTCACGGTGGTCGTTAAACCTATAAAAAAATATTGCCCAGTTGTTAGCAGGATTTTTTTCACTTTTCAGGCTAACAACGCCCCTAAAGTTTCAGTGGCTAGGTTTGCCCTAATAAATTCTGTTTGACTTTTTTTTTTTTTTGATTGTAGGTTTTACGACCACCGTGAGTAACTCAATGGGCTATTTTTTTGATTGGTGGTTTAACGACCGCCGTGAGCAACTCAATGGGCTATAAGCAGTCGCCCGTCCCTAATTTAGGGTCACTGGTTCCAGGGAGGGGAGAGAGCCAGTGCCGTAAGACAAATACAACATCCATGCCTGACCGGGATTCGAACCCTGACCCCTTACGGACGAATGATCAAATGGGCTATAAGCAGTCGCTCGTCCCTAATTTAGGGTCACTGGTTCCAGGGAAGGGAGAGAGCCAGTGCCGTAAGACAAACACATCCATGCCTGACGGGATTCGAACCCGGACCTCTTTCGGATGAATGATCAGAGGCCATCGCTTAGACCACTGCGCCACCGGGGCGGCCTGTTTGACTCTTACGGACAATTCTAAAAATTCTTTCCGCAGTTGCATTACTTTGTGGCACAACAAAAATAGCATGTTTCAGGTGTGGTAAAACTTCGTACTTTTTAGCATCAATTGCACCAGTCATTTTCAAAATGTTTGACCACGCGGTATCAATTGTAGGACTATTCGAAACCCCTTCTTCCAAATAATCAATTTGATAGAAGGCAACCTCCAATTCCAACTTGTCCAGATCACCGTCACTAACAACAGCAGCTGGGAAAATATTTGTCAAGTACATTACTGAAGAAAAGGAAGCTTCTTCCAACCTAATTTCTACATCAGCAACTTCTGCATGCAGAAGAAATTCACTTTTCAATCAGAATTTCTTCAAAATATAGTCATATGTAACACTTAACAATAACACAGGATAGTCAGAACATCGCGAGGGGATAAAAATTATGATTACAGAAGAAATCTTCGCTTCGACCGTCTTCCGTTTTGGGAAACTCTTTCCTCCATTTTTAAGCTGAAATGTAAGTACTCGTATTTATGGAATAAATGGATATTTAAGAAAAATGCTGGACAGAAGGAGCATCGCGAGAAAATATTACGATTACGGGAGAAATCTTTACTCCAACTAACTTCCCAGCAAAAACACAAGTGCTGGGAAACTGCTGGCCACCAGCTGGCAGTGATGGGTTACTGCTGGCTGAAATCTGCCGCTCACGGCCCGGTAGTGGTCCGTTGGTGGCAGCGCTATCAGTTGGCGAGCCATTGATGGCCCTGCAGCATCGCCGTGAATTGTGGGCCTCCAAGCAAGTGCCACTAGTGGCCCGTTGCTGGCAACCCCCCAACAGCAGGTGAAAGCAACGGCACTGCGCATGCGCAGAAGCAACACTTGCTGTGTCTCTCATGGTACCACTTAGTTGAAGACGACGCTATCGCCATCGTGTTATTTTAGTGGATGTTAAGAAAAAATCCATATGTGGAGAGGCGAATTAATTTCCTAATGAAATTTTACGTCGACGAAGATATCAGATTAAGCCGTGAAATACTAGATTACAGCCATGAAATATACCCACTCCATTCCCATAAATAACAATTATATAACAAGAAAAAATTTGAAACTGCTTGAAACAAATATCCTGGAAAACCATTAAAACAACGTTTCTTGGGAAAAAAAAAAAGAATTATACGCGTACAAAATTTATTAATTATTTGAAAGAAAAAAAAAAAGCAACGCTATGTGGTGTACTCATCCATGGGTTGAATACACAAGACTGGGAGGAATTCGCTTCTAAAAATAGCGAGAAGTAAAATAAAATATCTTTTAATCTTTAAAGCAAATGTAGCTTCGGACAACGGAAAGGAAAGACACAACGTTAAAAATGTAACAGAATGTGACATGAACCCGGGTAAATATATATTTATTCAACAATCTCTTTTCAAGACGGCAGGCAAGGACAGTACAAAACTTTGGAAAGCGACTCTAAGTATGTACACGCCTTGAAAATGAGTGAAGTTCCCTTAAGGTAAAAAAAACAAAAAAACTGTCGTTACGTTGAAAAAATTAATTTATCAATTATATGATTGATTGGAGGTTTAACGACCACCGTGAGCAACTCAATGGGCTATAAGCAGTCGCCCGTCCCTAATTTAGGGTCACTGGTTCCAGGGAAGGGAGAGAGCCAGTGCCGTAAGACAAACACAACATCCATGCCTCACCGGGATTCGAACCCGGACCCCTCACGGACGAATGATCAGAGGCCAGCGCCTTAGACCACTGCGCCACCGGGGCGGCTCAATTATATGAAACGGACTTTTATGAAAAATACCTCGCAATATTGTAAAATGAAAGAGGGAAGCATTCGATTACACATTGCATACCAAACAGACAGCTTTAAGCATATGCTCGAACGTGGCAATTTAGTCCGGTCGGTAGAGAGCTCAGCTATCACGCCAACGGCCCAGGTTCAAATCTACTCAGATACAAACGGGTGTTTTTCCGATCTGTTGAGAAAATTTCCCCAGCGCAGTGCGTTAATACACAAGCTTTGTAAGGGTAAAAAAAAAGTTGTAGGTATGGGAAACTGTGGTTATCTTTGCTTATTATTATGGCTACTACTGGGAAATTGGCGGACAAGAGTCGCCAAGCCACCAGTTACGTCACGTGGTTGCCGGCTGCCACTAACGGCACATTAGGCTAGCCATCATTTCTGGCACGTGCTTGAAGGGCCACCTGTGGCAGCTACTGCCTGTGATGGACCACTGATGGCCCTGTTGTGGCATATGACAACTGATAGCCCTGTTGTGGCATATGACAACTGATGGGGTGCCTACTGTTGGCCGCCCGGACACTTTATTGACGGTTCGGCAGCGGCAACATAGTGCTGGGCCAAGACCGTTTTTGCTGGGTTCCGTTCCAGGAAGATGGAAATTCCGTCCTCAAATGGACACACACCCTTCCCCCAGATTTATACTCAGTTTGTGCATCGATCACGAGAAAGCTCCACATAACAGTTGACGTAATCCAAGGGCCCGGCGCGTGTATAAAGCTACGTCCCGAACTTTGTTCAGAGGCTCGGGGCCGACGTTAGCCTGGCCCGGCGCGGTGCTTTCTTTCCACTTAGTTTTCAAACAAGCAAAACACATTCCTCCTCCTCCTCCGCAGAAAAGAAACAAAGAGGCACGTCACAACTTGGTTCAGAGGCATCGGGCCGACGCAATCCCGGGCCACAGCGAAAGCACACCGGGCCTACGTAATCCCGGCCTGGCGCCGTGCTGTCTTTCCACTTAGCTTTCAAAGAAACAAAACAAACTCTTTCGCCTCGAAAAAAAAATAAGAAACAAAGAGCTGCGTCACGAATTTTATTTAAAGGCTTCGGGCCGACGTAATCCCGGGCTACGGCGAAAGAAACACGCCAGGCCTACGTAATCCCGGTGTCGTACTTTTTTCTCTCTTCCAAACAAATTCATCCTCCTAAGAAAGAAAGAAAAAAAAAAGGAACAAAGAGCTGTGTTACGAACTTTGTTCAGATGCCTTTACATTGATTAATTACAAAACCAGTAAAACTTTTGTAATAACAGCGAAAATCTGAATATCCGTAATTTTTCGTTAGTCATCCGTAATCCCGGGGAAATCCGTATAATTACAGAGATTCCGTAATGGTTGGCATCTCTGTGCGTCCTACGTAAAAAGCGGCTTCATGGCAGATTCGATTCTCGAACGATCTCACAAACGAGGGAACGCGTTCGCGTACATAGCAAATTACAAGAGTGAGAGTTCTTGGCGATGACGTCGCAACGATAGAGTACTCTCTCGTTCCATTTTTTTTAATTTACGCGGTACCTGTAAACGCTAGATGATGAATCACTATACATATTTTACCATTTATTCTTAAAATTTCAGAATTACACTCAAATTTTCAGGATATAGAACAGAAATAAGGACATTTCAGGAGAAAAACAAATAATTAAGAATCGGGAACTTCAGAACAACTTCGACCCCTGCCATTTTAACGTATGTTACACCATTGTCTCGCTATAACTGCAGTCTCATTCTTTTTCTGGCAGCACTCGTATCTTTCCGATGTGCAGAACCAGGCTTTAGAAAATGACACTTGTTCAACACACAATTTCTTCTGCATTTTCCATAAGCATGAGCCTACAGATACAGATTAGTTGTGCAAGTTTTGATAAATATTTATTACAGCGCTTTTTGGACTTCAGAATTTGCCTTCCTGTATGTGAATTTCGTTTGATGGTACGCACGTTTGCGTTTTCTTTGCTAACTTGTAAATAACTTGATTGTGTCACGGCTTAAAAATACAATTTCTTGGCAATTTCAACTTTACTCCAATGTAAATTACATTCCACTTTTTTTTTATTCATCAACTTTTAAAGAATCAGGTCTAAAAAATCTCATTGTAAACACAACTAGCTTTTAAAACTACAGAAATATGCACCAACTTCTGCTGCCAACTATTAACTTAAAGTAGCACATTAAAAAGGTGGTGGAGTAACAAAATGATACTTTATTTTAGTGCTTGTGTGAGAACAAGTGAAGTGTTTTCAGAAAGAAAATTACTTTGCCTAATCAATTTGCAACAGCAACATACACAAGAGTCAAAACATTATGACCACTTGCCTAACATAGTTGGTCTTTCATGCGCCGCAAAAAGCCGCTCTTACCTGGCAAGACATGAACGCTTTAAAATTACTAAAGGGTCTTGTGGTATCTGGTACCAACACTTTACACGCAGATCTTTTAACTCTTGTAAGTTACATGGTTGAGCCGCCACAGGTTGAATTTTTTGTTCCAACACAAACTACAGATACTCGATTAAATGTCTGAGACATCTGGAACCTAGCGCAAGGTTTTGAAATCATGTTCCGCAAACCATTCTCGAACAATCTAGGCAGTGTGAATTGGCGCATTATCCTGCTGAAAGAAGACACTACTAGAGGGGAATATTGTGGCCAAGATGGGATGTACCTGGTCTGCAATGATGTTTCAGTAGATATCATAGTTCCTTGCACATGAATGACTGGATCCAGGATTTCCCAGCAGAACATTCCCAAAGCAGTACACTTCCTACACCAGCTTATTTTCAACTCCTAGTGCATTCTGGTGCCAACACTTTCCAAGGTAAACGACGCACACATACCTGGCCATCCACGTGGCACAACAGGAAACAAGGTTAAACAAACCAGACGGCCTTCTTTCAAGATGCAGTTTTGATGTTTGCTTGCCCATTGCAGTCACCTTCAACTGTGAACCAAGGTCAGCTTGGACACTATGAGTGGCCTGCTGCTTTTCCACCCCATTTTCAGCAGTGTTCAGTGTAGTGCCTGTTGTGACATTGCCAGCTTTCAAATTACCAGCGAGTTGTCCCACAGTATCTCTTCTGTGGGCTCATACAATATAGAATACCCTTCGCTTATCTAAAGCACCTTTGTTAGCAGTTCGTGTGTGTGCTAGTGTTTTTCTTGTCCTCAGACCAATTTTTGAAGGTACTAACCATGGCTAATTGTGAGCACTCCACAAGCCTTAGCCATCTTGGAAATGCTGTGACCCAGTTGTTTGTCTGGCTTTTACAATTTAGATCTAGTCAAACTCACTCAAGTTCACTGCCTTTCACATCTGAAGAACACTGATTAACAGAGCTCTGTATCAGGTGTTATTTATACTGTTTTATGACCTTCATACATGCTGTCATTTACCTGCAGTTCCTTTGATTTGCATAAAAATGCACTGGTCACAATGTTTTAGCTATCTGGTGTATGTGATTTCTTAGGCTTTCAACACAACAAATTCATACAGAATTGTCAGTCCCAGTTACAAAATTAAACAACTAATCAACATATTATCAATGCTCAGCTGCATATTTTATTTTTCTGCCCTTCCTTCTGTCCCATTTTTCAGAAGGATCGCTAAATGCAGTGCACTGCATTCCAACCTCACTTATGAACTGTGACCAATGGATGACACTTTGCATCCAAAATCCTGTTCGACAGACTTCACTGGAGTCTCGCTGAAATGGTGTTAGGACAGAGCTGCTGATTAAACTTATAATATATATATATACTTTAACTTAGCTTTCTTTATAGATCAATTCACCCTGCTTCATTGTTCTGGATCCACCTTTGCCTATGTATGCTGACATAATCTCACTGTTATTTATGGCAGATATCCTGAGTACCTACTTTCAGCATACGACTTGCCCACATGCTGCCACGTGGATAAGTGTCAGCATTTAGATGACATCATGGCATCTACATACTTCCCTGGTTACAAGATTTCGAATTTCTTAGAAACTGAATACATGCATGGAGTACCATTTGCAAACTACTCATCAGGAACACAGCCACATTATGGGACTAAGTCAATGTGGCATAGTGTGAGTTCCCTCAGGATGTCCTCAAGCACCTTCTGTACAATTGTATTATGCAAAAGCTTGCCAAACTAATAAAACAAAATGGTAGTTACATGAAGCATTTGCAGAGGTACCTTGTTACTGTGGTCCAAAAATTAAGCTGTCTTGCCTATCCATATCTGTACTGATTTTCAATATATTTCACATACTTCTGAGTGGGGCAATCTAAGTTTAGAGGAGTGTGGTTCAAAACATTGCATACACTAGACTTATTACACATTAATATGAATCTGTTTAAATCTTTTTTTTTTTTTCATAATGAAAAATAGCCTCTCTTGAGCACATGGTATGTGTGCTTTGAATACCTGTAATTGGCGGCAAATTTAGTTTCCAGTGAATGCATATGAATAATTGTACTGTGTAACTTTCTTCTTGGGTGGCATCATGTATTAAGTACATTATCTGATCAATCTTTATCAAAAAATTCCATATCATAAAAAAGGAATTATTAGTGTTGGTCCACTCTGCTGGGAAGGCTCTCCACTAGCTTTTGATATCTTACTGTAGGAATTGCCGTCCATTTTAACCACAAGAACATTAGTTAGGTCAGTAAGTTTGGCCTGACTCACACTTGACATTCCAATTCATCCCAAAAATGTTCCACAAGGTTGAGATTGGGGCTCTGCACAGATCAGGCACATTCACATCAAACCAATCCTGTACAGACTTTGCTTTATGAATGGGGGTGCAGCACTGCCCTCTTATGAAAGGCAAGAGCCTTCACTGAACAGTTACCATATTCAGGGCTGCCAGCCTTTTACACACAAGAAAATAGTTGTTTTAGTAGTAACTAATGGTAAAAATAGTAGCCTAAATAGTAGCCTTAACAACTTATGTTAATGACTAAAATAGTTGCCCAAAAAAGTATGAGTTTTAGAATGTAAGTGCTAAAAAAAAGAAATGTTAATTTTTTTTATTTTTTTCAAACCACGGTGACAAAATTAGCACATGTTCACATTTTGGTGGAGAAAAAAAATTATATATATATACACTACAAAAAGGGCATCTAAAGTTTTAATATAATGCTACTCAAGACACTCAGAACTATAAAGGTTATGGAAATTACCCCCCTACCCAAAAAATCAATTATATATCAAAAACTACCCTGATACAAACTTTGGAATTACAAAAATTAAATTATATATCAAAAACTACCCTGATACAAACTTTGGAATTACAAAACACTTCCTTCTTTGTCATTGTTCTCATGTGTATCAAGCCAGTACAAAGAGCTTTCTTCTGCGTTTGTGGTTGGTAAAAAAATATAAGATTTTCCAAGTGGGCTTCATACACTGTGTTGAAAAAATTGTTGTGTATTTCTTCTTTCAATGGCCATAGTTGTGGTCATTCAGTGTTATGATCACTTGTTTTGTTCTGTACACATAATAATCATAGTTATCTGATATGAGGTATATCATGAATCTTATTCGAATAGATGAACATTTGGAAATATTTCAAACTTGTCTTTTGTACAGCTATGACAGTAAATATCAAACACTGTGAATGTGTTTAATACGAAACAAAAGCACAAAGCCTAATACTAAAAAAAATGAAAACTTGCAGTTTATTATCATCAGGCGATGATAGGCAAAACACGTAACAACATTAACAAATAAAGGTAACTCGATCACGCTAGTTACGTTAAATGAAAACTTTTACAAAAAGTTCGTAAGTTGGAAGCTTTCGACCTTATCTTAGGTCTTCATCACGCCAGAGGAGGACTAAGATTGTTGCCAGATTCTACATTTGAATTTTTCCTATTTTTGTTGCCAAAACATAGAATTGATATCCAGATCATCGGAATGTAGAGAGGAGATTCGGAATTGCAAGTCATTGAGTTGAAAATAATTTCTAGGCTTTCACGGTAATGGAGGGAAAAACGATTGTCAAAAGAAGCAATTCGTTTTGCTTCGTTCCAGTGGAGAACTGCAGATGTGTCTTCCATTGTCAAAATAGACAAGGCAGTATTAGGATTGGCTTTCGAAACATCTTTTTTATGTTCTAAAATTCTATGGTTAATGCTCCTGTATGTGCTTCCAATGTATAAGTTATCCCCAGTAGAAGAAGAGATAGGAATGCAGTAAACTCCTGAGAGGTTCAGGCTTTCAACTTTTGTCCCTATCCCTTTGTAGAAGTTTCAAGATGTTTGGGGTAGATTTAATGGCAAGATGGCAACCAAAACTTCTAAAAAGAATCTGTAACTTATAAGCATGGGAAGGATGGTAAGGAACAGAACCACAGAATTTCAGGTTTCCTTTCTTTTGAGGAAGGAGGCATTCAATTTCCGAATGGTTTTCATATTTCTTTATGAGGGAGTTGACTGTAAGAGCAGGGAAACCATGAGAGAGGGCTATTGTAGAAATTTTGGAGAGTTCTTCTTGAAGAGAGAGTTGGTTGTTGCAAATCATATGAGCCCTGTGGATGTAGGACTTCAATGCTGCAAGCTTGTAGAGATGCAGGGTGAAAGATTTGTAGGGAATGATGTTAGTGGCCGCAGAAGGTTTACGATAGACGGAAGGAGTAATGGAGAGATCAGCATTTCTGCAGATAGATAGATCCAGGAAATCAATTTTGTGGTTTACTTCCTTAGACATAGTGAGATTAACGGAAGGAAATTTTTCCGTAATGGAGTTGATCAGTGTCTGTAGTTCAGACTCAGTATGTGGCCAGCTAATGAAAATGTCGTCTACATATCTTAACCATAGGGAAGGTTGAAAAGGGTGTTGAGGAATGATGGAAACTTCAATATGTTGCATGTCGATTTCTGCAAGCAGAGGGGAAAGAGGTGAGCCCATGGGGAGACCAGATTGTTGCCTATGCACAATTTTGTTGAAAACAAAACAACTGTGTTGATGAATAGTGTGGAAACAATCATAAAGATCTTTGGTAAGAGTACCGGGGGTTCAAAATGAAGAATCAATTTCTTTATGAGGAGCATGTAGGACTCAAAATATGGTACAGAGGGAAACAAAGATTCTACATCAAGAGTATACAGATTAACACTAGGAGAAAAGGAATTAGGAAGTTTGTGGATGAAGTTTGAAGTAGAGACAACAGTATGAGGACGGTTGGCTGCCAGGGATTTGCATTTGAGGACCAATCTCTTTTCAAGGTTTACTGCTGGAGAAAAATAATATTCAACTAAAGGTAAGAAAGAAACTCTTCAATCCTTCCTTGGTGATATATCACCCCCTCTTTACTTTACAACTCCCAGGCTTTTCCTGCAAGTGAAACTGCATAAAGCTGGTAACCCCATCAGACCTTTAGTTGAATATTCTTTTTCTCCAGCAGTAAACCTTGAAAAGAGATTGGTTCTCAAATGCAAATCCCTGGCAGCCAACCATCCTCATACTGTTGTCTCTACTTCAAACTTCATCCACAAAGTTCCTAATTCCTTTTCTCCTAGTGTTAATCTGTGTACTCTTGATGTAGAATCTTTGTTTCCCTCTGTACCATATTTTGAGTCCTACATGCTCCTCATAAAGAAATTGATTCTTCATTTTGAACCCCCCGGTACTCTTACCAAAGATCTTTATGATTGTTTCCACACTATTCATCAACACAGTTGTTTTGTTTTCAACAAAATTGTGCATAGGCAACAATCTGGTCTCCCCATGGGCTCACCTCTTTCCCCTCTGCTTGCAGAAATCTACATGCAACATATTGAAGTTTCCATCATTCCTCAACACCCTTTTCAACCTTCCCTATGGTTAAGATATGTAGACGACATTTTCATTAGCTGGCCACATACCGAGTCTGAAGTACAGACACTGATCAACTCCATTACGGAAAAATTTCCTTCCATTAATCTCACTATATCTAAGGAAGTAAACCACAAAATTGATTTCCTAGATGTATCTATCTGCAGAAACGCTGATCTCTCCATTACTCGTTCCGTCTATCGTAAACCTTCTGCGGCCACTAACATCATTCCCTACAAATCTTTCACCCTGCATCTCTACAAGCTTGCAGCATTGAAGTCCTACATCCACAGGGCTCATATGATTTGCAACAACCAACTCTCTCTTCAAGAAGAACTCTCCAAAATTTCTACAATAGCCCTCTCTCATGGTTTCCCTGCTCTTACAGTCAACTCCCTCATAAAGAAATATGAAAACCATTCGGAAATTGAATGCCTCCTTCCTCAAAAGAAAGGAAACCTGAAATTCTGTGGTTCTGTTCCTTTCCATCCTTCCTATGCTTATAAGTTACAGATTCTTTTTAGAAGTTTTGATTACCATCTTGCCATTAAATCTACCCCAAACATCTTGAAACTTCTACAAAGCGATAGGGAGAAAGTTGAAAGCCTGAACCTCCCAGGAGTTTACTGCATTCCTATCTCTTCTTCTACTACTGGGGATAACTTATACATTGGAAGCACATACAGGAGCATTATTAACCATAGAACATAAAAAAGATGTTTCAAAAGCCAATCCTAATACTGTCTTGTCTATTTTGACAATGGAAGACACATCTGCAGTTCCCCACTGGAACGAAGCAAAACGAATTGCTTCTTTTGACAATCGTTTTGCCCTCCGTTACCGTGAAAGCCTAGAAATTATTTTCAACTCAATGACTTGCAATTCCGAATCTCCTCTCTACATTCCGATGATCTGGAGATCAATTCTAAGTTTTGGCAACAAAAATAGGAAAATTTCAAATGTAGAATCTGGCAATCTTAGTCCTCCATTGGCGTGATGAAGACCTAAGATAAGGTCGAAAGCTTCCAACTTACGAACTTTTTGTAAAAGTTTTCATTTAACGTAACTAGCGTGATCAAGTTACCTTTATTTATTATCATCAGGATTCAGGAATGGGTAGAGTGCAGGGGTGCACAACCTTTTTATAAGTGGGGGCCAAGTTTATTTTTACATAATAAGTGGCGGGCCGCAAGTTACCTTTTCACATAGGCACTTGCCAAACCCTACCGCTAAAGCCAATTTTACTATTATCCGAATAACCTATTTTACCAGCAGACAAAAAATGTATTTCAATACCATTTTTGTGTCCTCTAAATGGTTTAAATCCATTTTTGAAGTTTTTTGGCAAATTGCGTTATTAAGTTATCAAATTACTGATTTACAATCAACTTACTCCTAATTGGAAAAGGTTTAGGGGTATATAAAATAAAATAATACTATCACAAGGTTGTAAAATTTTTATTTTTACAAAAAACAGAATTCTTAACATCAAAGTATATAAAAAATTTAAAATCAGTATATCGTCAAACTGACCATCAAATCAAGTAGTAGCCTAATGCTCCTAATGAGATGCTTGGCATTGTTTATTTTTCAATAGTCTGTCAATATCAGGTTCAATGTTAGTGATGGTAATGCGCAAGTTTCCCTCCAATAGTGTATCACTTAAACGGGAACGACACTTTGACTTTATTTGTTTCATCAAAGAAAACGATTGCTCGCATAAGTAGGTACTTCCAAACAACGTTGCCGTTTTTAAAGCATGATCTTTGAGCAATTTCATTTCTTTCGGTAAGTAATTTTTGTAAAATTCTAGGAGAGAAACTTCAGAGTATTTTGTTTTTAACTCATTGTTACACTGAAGATCAATTAATTCCATCTGGAAATCTAGTGGCACTGACGCAACGTCAGTAGTGAATGGTAGAGAAAACATATCAAACAAAACCTCAAATTTCAAACAAAACCTCAATCTTCAAATCGTCTTTTAAACTCATTGTGAAGGTCCACTACAAGAGATGCATATTTAGCCACATTTACATGGAATTCAGAACTTTCAACAAAACTTTTCATTGTTGGAAAATTTGCTAGTTAACGAAACATTTTTATAATTTTCTTATTTCAACTAGGGCCTACAATAATGGGAAAAAATCTCATCATTCACAATATATATATTCACGTTTTCAATAGTATAAAATATTTATCCGCGGGCCGCATAAACTGACTTTGAGGGCCGCGGGTTGTGCACCCCAGGTATAGTGTAATCTCTCTCTTCAATAATGGAAACTCTAACTCATAAGTAATAATAATAATGGTGCTCAACATGATTTTGAATTATGTTGTAAAAGAGTAAGTTTTATTTTGATTCCCATATTTGAAAGGTAAACGTGAAAAACCTGTCTGAAATATCTTCGTTTCATTAGGGCATGGACAATTGTCTTACAATTCAAGCTCGAGTCTGTGTAGGTCAGGCAGTGTTAGAATTAGAAACAAATCTTCTACTGGACCAGTGGACCACTAGAATTTGCAAACCACTGGTCCGTAAATAAATAAATAAAAAAAGGCGTTTATAATACATGTAGAAAATAATGTATCATTTTAATGGAGTTATCTCCAGTATTTGTTTTTAAACATCTAATTTGAAAGTGCAACTGAAAGGACAAAGAATGTTTCCTTAGGGCCGCAGGTAGCCGAGTGGGCAACGTTCGTGACTGCTACGGGAGGGGCCTCAGGTTCGATCCCAGGCAGGTACGAATGCTAGATCCACTAAATACTCGCCGTGCGTCGGATGGGCACGTTAAGTCGTCGGATCCCGGGCACTAGGCCCCCTGTAATAAATAAGGGCGTCTTCCTCCCCCTTTCCACTTCGCTTCCGTGTCACTTTCCTATCGGGCACTCTAGCCCAAATCTCCTAGTTTCCTATTTCTAAGGGTTGTTTAAGACCTGGGGTCAGACACTCCTTCCTAAAATCCTCTTCATATGATCATGATCAAAGAATGTTTCCAGAATAAGATTCCGAATGATTGGTGATATGACAGAGTGCATTCCCGATCTGTTTTTAAGAGAGAAGGAACAAGGAGACTCCAAGGGTACAAAAAAAAATTCTCATACATTAGCAGCCTTTTTTATATGTTTTATTGTTTAGAGTTTAGCTTCATTTTCCTTATTTTAAGTCTCATTGCTCATCCCTCCTACTTTTCCATGAAGTTAGTTTTAGTCCTCCATTAACACAGTTTCATGTGAATTGCTCTTTTGCAAAAATTACCTTCACACATCCCATTGACCTCCCCTGCTAGTGTTTTTTTTGGGGCCAGAAACAAAAGCTGGCTTGTGTCTGGTGTCAGTATCTGCTGCATTCACTAGGGTGGGCGAAGATAAGAAAAAACGGCTGTTGTCATTACAAGACAAGGACTGAGAAACTACCTTTCTGTATTTTTTGTTTCTTCCACTCTTTACAATTCACGAGTGATAAAAAATAGCTGTTGTCCTTTAGCATTTCATGAAACTATCACTAGTTTGCAGCCTGAAAAGAAAACCGTACAGCAAGATAAAAGAAATAGAAATTCATTTTTTAACTTGCAACAACTTAGAAAAACAAAAAAGAAACAATCAACAGTTCAGTGGTCCAACAGAAGTTTTACTGGCCAATGGCCAGCGGACCACTGGGTAACTCGAACGCTGTCAGGTATAATTGACATGAAGCATTACACTGATATACACCTGACTTGATAATGTTACAGGCATTCTTCACAGTGTCCTTGATGCTTTTAAGACAAATATAAAGAAATTACTTTATCCTGTAAAATTATTCCAACTCATAATTACAGAAATATAATAAGAAAACAAAAAACTTGACTTTCTTCTAATTTGGATTACTTTTATAACAGCAGACAGTTAAAATCCCTAGATGTTAACCATGATCGATTTTCAAAGCTGTAACAACAGTAAAACTAAGATTATCCTTAAACCCACTGATGACAATAATAAAACCAAAGCTCAATTTTTTTGAAATGATTATAACTCTTCTGAAAATTGTTATGGGACATCAAAAACTTTTATATGATGCCCCCCCCCCCCCATATGTATAAACAAACTGTTTTTTATCATTTAGCAATTTTTTGGGGGAGAAGTCCTCTTAGTTTACATTATTCTTATACCATGGTAGCAATTTGGAGGAGTTACATGAAGTATATTATTTAAAAAAAATGAGGGTGAATTTATACCACTGCCATCAGTGCATATAAGGGTAGGCTTAACAAAAAAAGCTTCCTCATTAACCTTAGATTTTTTGAGGTTTTCTGCATAAATGCATCAATTAGGGAGGTTTTTTTTTTATGAACTACCCTATTCATTTTTATTGCTTCAAGTTCATGTTGTCTTTCCTTTTATTTAAAAAACATAAAATTAAGCGTATTAACTACGCTATATTGCATGTATTCATTACGTGGCACAAAGTATGATTAAATTAACGTATAAACGTTACCACTATACTGTACTTCAAGTTATTTTAGGTTTAATATATAGTGCTTTCTGGCTTGACCTTTCGTATAATGAAAATTGCATTATAAAACGTATCATATGATTCGTGATCTTTCCTTTGTCGGAGTTTCTCTGATGCTTCTAGAATGCCATGTGCAACTCGTATTGCAGGTATGTTTTTTTTAATGCTTGCTTTAGTCTCTCACTGGCTTCTTTAAGCACAGAGTCCAATGATTCTTGTACTTCTTTTTTTTACTTGAACAAGAATTTTTATCTTGTTTTCCACGTTTTCTATAGTTTGCTTTCTGGTCTTCAAATTCTTCATTTAGCAATTCTTGTTTCAATCTCTCAGCACTTTCTTTCTCTGCTTTCAGTTGCAGTTCCTTTATCTCTGTTCCTCTTCCAAATGGTTGCTATATGACCCATGTGCATTAAGTGCTAATTTTATTAGTTCTTTGGTTATTAGCACCTATGCAACTTGGTTGTTATACATTTTTAATGCATCTCGAATTGTTAGTCTCTCATTCAACATCTTCTCAGACATAGATGCCTTCTCATCTGAAATTTTTCCGTGACTCACTTATAAACGTGGAAAGAGCGATGACTTCTATTTGATGTTCGTAATCCACGTCAACTGTGTATTTATTATTCATTAGCCTTCTAGTTATTTGTTCAGTTGCTGCTGTTCATCTTTGGTGAATCCCCAGTATTAAGCGGGACTCCAAAGAAGCAACCTGCCAGGCGGTTTATCGTATGCGAGTCTGGAGAATTTTCAAGGCGGCTATGGTGCTGCGGAAGCATGTCCAGAGCGCAACTGGAAGACCCTGGGTTCGATTCCCGGTGGCGGCCGATGAGAATTTTTCTGTGACTCGCGGAAAGAGCGATGACTTCTATCTGATGAAAGAACTCTTCGTGATACAGAAGAACCTCTCTCTACATCGAAGTTGCCATGTGATAAAGCAAGGCATGCTTTCACAACTTTAGCCAAAGACGGCTATTTCCAGTCTCCAAATGTCTTTTGATACAATACGTCTCTCCAAAAATGATCAATCTCAATTTTGCTGTTTGGAATAAATTCTTATACATACAAGTACATCTACACCTAGACCCACATGACTAAAGGAACGACCTACTCAAATGACAAAAAGTACCGTCTTGTTATTTTTAACAGATACACAGAAATGTCTCGCCAGGTGTTTTTTCGATTACCACTTAATTTTTTCGTTATGAATAATTCCTAATTTATATTAAACAGTTTGTAGATAATGTAAAGTTAGTTTAAATATCCTTATATCTCATGTGATTCTATCAAAGTTCACATACAATTACATGACCACAAGGTTCTTCAGGAAGACGCTTTGACGTCTGTAAGTTCTGTTTTACACGTTCTGTAAAGTGGATACAGTCTGTGGTGGTGCATTAACTTATTCAATTAAAATATAAATCGGTTAAAAGTCCTAAAGATGTTACTCACGGAAGTGCATGTTCAGTCCAACGTCAGTAGTTATTGAGTTTCTTTGTCCAAAGTTGTATCTTGCTTCAATATGGTCAGTTGTTAGGGTTAGCTCCGTTCTGGCTGTGTCGACATCATATTGAATGGGTAAAGGTTTCCAGATAATAATTAAAGATTCTTGAGTAAAGAGTTACTATTTACATACCACTTGAAGTTCCACGTCGTACTTGGCCTTTAGGGCTATCTCATCAATAATGCTGCACTATCTTGGAATTGCTGAGGAAGTCTTCAAGTTTGGTCAGGTTCATAAAAAATTTAAAAGCTTTAAAAGATTCCAGTTAAAATCGTTATATACACCACCTCATACCGTCCACAGTCTCGATCATCGGACGCGCGTTTCACCTAGGCTCTACCCTGGCGTTTTCAACGGTGACTTCACATCCTCTGTCAAAGTCTGCTATCGGAAAGTTTTGTGTCCACAGTGCGCATGTTCCTCATTTAACCCATTGCCAATGCCATCTAGTGTCAGGTCACATCAAATTTATCTTCATCTATGTCATTCTCACCCCTCCTTTTTCTCTTCCTCTCTCTCCTCTCCCTATTCCATTTCTTCTCAGTTTCGATCAGGTTCCTCCAAGCGTACGAAAGGTCGCATGGATTGTTATTATTGCAGTTAAATGGTTTGGTCTTATTTATTATTACTGCTTCTGCTACTTGTATTGTTCTCATATTATTCTGCTGGTTTAATATTGTAATTCCTTCCCAATAGGGTATACATTGATTATCCAAACAGAAGTCAATAAGTGCTGTTTTATTCTCTCTTCTGCTCCAGTTCTTCATGTGTTCGGTCAATCTGATTTTAATATTTCTTTTTGTACTGCCTATATATTGGTTGAAGATTTTATTTTGATTATTTATTATTGGTATAGAGTAGACGCCTGCTTTTTGTAAGATTGGAGTCTTTCTGCGATAGTTACTAAGAGATTTCGTTATATCTCTCGTTCGTAAACCAAAATCTGGGTCAAAATGTTTACATGTTTGCTTCATAATAGTTGTGATCTCCGGTATATATAGTAATGATCCACAAAATTTTATTACCTGTTGAGTCTGTGTACTCCTTTGTTGTTTATTTCTAGGGTTGCATCTATTAATAAGGCTACACTAGATGGCATTGGCAATGGGTTAAATGAGGAACATGCGCACTGCGGACACGAGACTTTCAGATAGCAGACTTTGACAGAGGGTGTGAAGTCACCGTTGAAAACTCCAGGGTAGAGCCTAGGTGAAATGCGCGTCCGATGATTGAGACTGTGGATGGTATGAGGTGGTGTATATAACGATTTTAACTGGAATCTTTTAAAGCTTTTAAATTTTTAATGAACCTGACCAAACTTGAAGACTTCCTCAGCAATTCCAAGAGAGTGCAGCATTGACGAGATAGCCCTAAAGGCCAAGTACGACATGGAACTTCAAGTGGTATGTAAATAGTAACTCTTAACTCAAGAATCTTTAATTATTATCTGGAAACCTTTACCCATTCAATATGATGTCGACACAGCCAGAACGGAGCTAACCCTAACATCTGGACGTATCCGAAGTAGGGTACAACTTTATGACGAAATGGCTCTCGAACTAACCCTAACAACTGACCATATTGAAGCAAGATACAACTTTGGACAAAGAAACTCAATAACTACTGACGTTGGACTGAACACGCACTTCCGTGAGTAACATCTTTAGGACTTTTAACCGATTTATATTTTGATTGAATAAGTTAATGTACCACCACAGACTGTATCCACTTTACAGAACGTGTGAAACAGAACTTACAGACGTCAAAGCATCTTCCTGAAGGAGTTTAAATGTCTGTTGGCGAAAACATGCATTTTCCGTGTCATTCGGAAAATAAAGCTGTAAAAACAATCACACAAATTTATTTCAATAAACATATCATTCATGAAATTCTAGGCACAAAATTTCCGACTTGAAATTGATACATTTAACTGCAAATAAACTTCAGTAAGCACAGAAAACAAGTCTTTAATATGGCAGAGGCAAGATATGTGCTCGCTCCTGGCTATGCCGTACGGCAATCTCTGCTGTATTCCAAACAGAAAAATGGGACACTTTTTCGGAGGAATATCTTGATTTGAGTAGGTCGTTCCTTTATTCACATGTGGGTCCAGTCCATACTTGCCATTGACTTTCCTCCATAATATTTGCAATAAAGCAGAAAGCAATAAACTGAACAAGACATATTGATAACGATTCACATGGTTCATATGCTTTTTCAATCACAAAATTCCAGGACATACGATCCAAATGCTCTTACTTAAAAATATAGCGAAACCATACATCTGTTCAATCTGTAACCTACAACAAACAACTTCCTACACGCTTGGGCAAACTTAATACAGAATGTTAAAAATGATGTCTGCTGCAGCTAATCAGAAACTTAGAATCACAGATAAATACTGAAATACCAAAACTGTCACTGAAAATGTGACCAGGTTTAATATCTACTAAACTTTTATATACAGTATACTACACTGATTTTGAGAAAACTTTATTTTTCTACTTTGGCTTTAGTTCAATTATTGAAGCAAATTACAGAATAACCCGCCCCCCCATAAAACTCAAAAATACATAGGTATGTGGCATTTCTTTTGAAATGCTTTCACATACCACACAATCAATACATAAAATACTATTTGTATTTAATTATTTTGAAATAATGCTTACATTGGAAATTTAAAAGTAAGGAAAGGTGAAACATCTAGAACTTTTTCAAGGGACCAAAGCGATTATTATTTCTTAAACACATAATCATGGAAGCAAGTATTTGTGTTTCGTTTTATTTATGGAAGGAATTTTCAATATAATATCGATGCTGTAGCTACGTTTTAAATTTTTACTCTCCAGCAAACAAAGTATGCACAATAATTTCCAACGCGAAATGAAAGAGAATAAAGGGAAAACCTTATGTCCAAGGGCTATGTGCAATTGCATTCATTAGTGATCATGGCAATTTAACCAGGCATGAATAAAACACTAATTATAGAAGCTCAGAAAATACTAAGAAACAACTAGATTTAAGTTTCTGATATTAGAAAGCAATCTGATTTTATGGCAAATTTTCATATAAAGTATTCATCACAAAATTTCAGTAAAGGTAACGACTAGCTGATGACCATTATCCTGTACCGTCCAAATGCGGACTCCACAGGGTTAGGAGAACTCTCTCAAATGATTTTTGGTGACGGCGTTGCGAGTAATCCTGCCCGGATCCGACATTCCTCCATCCGGACAGGATCGGTCCGTGGACCTGCAGTGCGCTGCTACCCCCGGTTGCCGGCACTTCCCACCTCTCCTTCATGACCCGGGTGTGCGTGCCATTTGGGCAGGGGCTAGAAATTTTTCTCTACCCCTGACTGGGAGAACAATTGCTGGCGCGAACTGTTTGGGGCATCTGCCCTTTATTCAGAAAAACAGGTTACATGCATTGTTATTTACACTGAGGAACCCATCTTCGCTTAGGAAACAAGTCCTTTGCTCAATGGGCCCTCTCACATAGAAAAATATTTACATTATTTACATTACCACAGGACTAGGGTAGGTTCTGTGGTGACGCCTCTGGGCTCGAGTCATCTGTTTCCCTTCTTCGGTTCTTCATTCCTCTTCTTTTCTTCTTTCTTCTTCGATTTTCTTCGGTCACCCCTCTATTAGGTAGACCGCCTGTTCCTCTTTGAGGTACTTGACCATCTCGATGAGCCCCTGTCTCGCTCTTGGGTACGCGAGCAGGATCGAGAGGTCCCTCGTCTTTGCCAATTCTGGCACTAACGTTGCTCTTTTCCCTGCCAGAGAAGCACATTCTAGAATCATGTGTGCGACATCTGCAGTCTGGGCACCACACATGCACACTCGCTCCCTAACCGCAAATCTGCGGAAGTACTCCGGCGACACTCCGTGCCCGGTTAGTACTTGGTTGAGGAAGCCATTACTCTCAATGCGCCTTATCGAGATTCGGGGGAAGATACGGTATGTCCTTCTACCCGTATCCCCTTCATCCCATCTCTGCTGCCACTCCACCAATGTGGCTGATTTCAGTTGCGTCCGCACACTTTGCAGCGGCGTTCGCATCTGAAAATCTATCTCCTCTTTACCAGTAGCTTCCTTCGCTAGCTGGTCTGCACGTTCATTCCCAACTGTACCGACATGACTTCGGATCCAGTGGAAGGTAACCCTCCTACTCTCCATTGATTTGTATAGCACTTTATCTCTCTGACAAGGGGAGTCTTACTCCCGAATTGGCCAAGCGCTTTCAGGGCCGCTTGGCTGTCAGAGTGTATGCTATAGGCCCCTTCTCCGTTCATAGCAAGCACCCAACGCAGTGCTTCTCTGATCGCCAATAACTCTGCTTGAAACACAGAGGAATTGGGCGAGAGTTTCATTCGTTCCGCGTGCATCTCGTTGCCATCCGAGATCACGCAGAAACCTGCGCCGACACTACTTCCTATTTTAGAACCGTCCGTGTACAGTTCCTTCCCCTGACCTGTGGGGAGGGCTTTATCCCAACTCAGACAAAGCTCGTTGGCTGGGTGGCAAGTCCAGTCCATTCTCAGAAGTTCCACCTCGGACGACCGATACTGGTGTCCCAGGAAGGAAACATCTTCCCCGTAGCGGAGGGTCTGCATTGCTGCTTCCCTCGCTACAACCAGGTCCGCCGGTTCGCACCCAGCCAGCACTTGGAGCGCTGCTGTGGAGGTCGTTCGGAAGCACCTGGTCATGCCCAATAGCGCCCTGCGCTGAATTTGGTTAATACCATTTCTCATCCTGACCGTATCTGACCACCAGGCGGGACACGCATATGTTAATATGCGCTCCACCCCTCGTTTATAGAGCACCTTTTTGGCTGTCCCAGGCAGCCGCATTCCGTTGATCTTATTTAGAATGCTGGTGCATCTGTCCTTCAAGAAGCGAAGATGCGGTAGCCCTGACAATCTGGTGTCAAGGATGACCCCTAAGTACCGCATCTCTCTCACCGCTTTAATAGTATGCCCATTGAAGCGACACTTTGGTGGAGTGACCAGTTCCCCCTTCTTTGCTATTAGCATTAGTGTCGTCTTTTCGGGAGCGAAGCAGAGCTTACACTCCTTGCTCCAACTATTTAGCTGTGAGAGAGCGGTGTGTACCTTCCGCTCAATCACGTGCCTACCAGATGCCGACACTATTAGCATGAGGTCATCTGCGTAGGCTTGCAGCTGCACCCCGTCTTCCAGAGGAAGCGCAAGTGCGGTATCTGCAACCACATTCCACAACAGGGGGCCCGAGCAAGAGCCCTGCGGACACCCCTTGGTGTATTCCCTGCTAAAGGTCTTGTCTCCGACCTCGAACTCTACTCTTCTATGCGAGAGAAAATCGCTTATTAACAGGAACAGATTCCTGGGGATGCCAAGTCTTTTCAGACGGTCCAGGACCAGTGGCCACCAGACGTTGTTGAAAGCGCCCCGCACATCCAAAGAAACGAGACAGGTGTGCTTTCCCTGTGCACGATTTTGCTTTACCTGCTGAGTAAGGCTGACCAGCGCTTGGCTGGTACACTTCTCCGGTGTGAAACCGAATTGGCGGCTGGAGAGCTTACCTAGGCCGACTAGGTAGTGGGTTGCTCGGGTCACGAGGACCTTTTCCAGCACCTTACTCCATGCTGTCAACAGGCAAATCGGCCTATAAGCTGCGGGATCTGCTCGGCTCTTGTTTTCTTTGCTGAAGAGGACAAGCAGCGCAATTTTCCACATTGATGGGAAACAACCTCTTTCCAGGCATTTATTAAACAGGGCAACGAAGTACCCAGGGTTGGATAGAAACACCTCTCTGATGATCGAGAGGTCCAACCCATCTATGCCTGGTGCCTTGCCTTTGTTCAGGCTATTGATTGCAGCACCTATCTCCGCCTCCGTGAAGGGCGGGTCGTCAACCGTGTCTGGTGGTTCTCTGCAGTGCTCTCTGATCGATGTTTGATCCGGGGAGTCTCCCGTCTCCTCATCGGAAGGGAAGTGGTGGTTTAAGAGCACCTCCACTGTGTCTTCCAGGGTGGCGGTGTTGGTGCCACTCTCTGTTCTGACGGAAGCCAGTAACAGTGGGCCGGTGATCGAGCCCTTCGTCACCTTGTACGGTACCCCAAAGGGGTTGCCCACAGGGGTGGTCTCACACAACTGTCTCCAATGCTCTCTCTTCGATGCTACCATTGCTTTGCGATACATTGCGTTGAGGAGATTATATTCCCTTTTCAGGTGCTCCCTCCTGTCTGGGTCTAATCTCTCACGTTGCATTCTACGTCTGCTGCGTCTGGCCTTCTCACGCAGAAGGCTCAGATTTTCCGACCCCCCCCACAAAAATCAGCTATTTACTTCCAACAGTGGCTAAAAAATATGTTACAAAAATTAACAAATGGCGCAAAAAACGTTTCCCATAGCAGAAGGAAGGTAGGTATTAGAGACAAAAAGATTTTCAAATCGATCAATTAAAAGGAGAGATATAAATAGAAACATGATATAACTATGCGTTTCAGCAGAAGAACTTTGCATAACGGAAACAGGAGAAAATCATTCTTCATAGCAAAAGCTATGCTAAGGAAAAGGAACTTTTCAAATACGTCTCCCGGAAGCAGAGATAGCAAGAAAAACGTTTTGATCTTTACATCTTCTAGGGGAAAGTTGTACATTATTTGAAGAGGATCTTCTTACTGTAGCAAAAACCTTATTCACTCTTCATCTTTATTATAGAGAATGGCATACAGTAAAAAAAAGAAATTGCTCAATAGGGTTTTTACGGGCAGAGATAGCTTGCAAACAGAAGTACACAAACACCACCTAGCAGTAGAATTGTGAACCACGAACCTCCTCAAACACAAACCTTAAGTGTTCCATATGGTAAATGGTATCTGATGTTAAAAGAATTTTTTAAATTGGACATTCAGAAGTACAGACATTGAGAAAAATAGATAAATATTTGCGCCCCGTAGCGATGAAATTGTGCATTATGTGAAGAAAATACACACAAGGAGTTTTCATAGTTAGGTATCTGATTGAAAGAGAATATTTTTCAGTCAGGTTTTTAGTCCGCAGATATTGCTGTAAACGGAAATGTGAGCTTACGCCCTCTAGTGGCACACTTGTGCGTTAAGAAATATTTGAAATTTTATGAGAAACATTTAGAAGCAAATATACCAAATGAAACGCATTTTAAATTAGATACCATCTCCATGTGTGCCATCTAGCGGTGAAGTTGTGCATCGAAAAAAACAAAACAACGAACGGATCATCATTCTCACATTTTAAGCTTCTCAATACAAAAAAAATTTTACAAATCGAACTAATCATTGCAGAGATAGGGTCCCTCGTCGGAACAGACAAAGTGACAACATAAGCATGACGCGAAAGATGCTAATAACGCAGCTTCAGTCCTCCTAAACAAGAAAACCGAATGAACTATCCATCCCATAACAAAATACTGAATTTGCCTTTAACTCTTGTAAGGCAGTGTGTTTTGTTTTTTTGCAATATAGTCATACACAAAACATTCTAAATAGCAAAACGGCCCATACACACGAGCACACCATGCCCTAAGTTATCATGGCCTATGTGGATTTCTTTTTACATAACTCAAGTTAACATTCTCTTTTAAAAGTTACTACAAAAGTGCAGAATTGTAAGAAATTTGCAGTTTTTCTGAAAACTGTGGTTGGTGGAGGATTTTCATCCCCCATATCCCTTTTTTTTTCAACAAAAGGAAAATTCCTTTCCATGTACTGGATAATTAACAAAGGTCTCTGTTTGAACTTTGGTTTATCCAAAGTATACCAGTTTTTACCCAGCGTTTTGAACCCACTGCACCTCCTGTGGAATAGATTTATAGAAATTTCAAACATGGAGATTTTTTTTTTTTACCATAACCCAAAAATAACAGTACATTTTAATTTTAGGAAATAAAATACTGACTATGAAAATCCAAAATTCCCCAACTTTTTCTGAAAATTCACATTTTACCTGCATTTTGGAGATCTCCCCTCCCCAATAATTCCCTGATTTCCAGGTAAAATGTGAACTGTCTCTTAGAATCCGAGAAAGGTTACATAATTAAAGTAAAAAAAAAGTTTTTCTGCAGTATGAACTCAAATCTATGTACTGAGCCTCCATTATGGAATCACAGAGAATGAGTAAATGTTAAGCTTCCTAAATCTGGTTTAAACATAAAAATAATGAAAACAATTTACAGCTTTTCTCACTACCAGTGTTACAAGTTGAGTGAATATTAAAATCTAGAGTGGCACAAGATGAGTTGCTCGCTAATTGAAAATCTGGCTTCATATGAAATGACCCAGCTGTAGTTTTTATGCATATTGAGCCCCCCCATCCCCTCCTAACTCAATTTCAGTCTTTTTTTTTTTACCAAAGTATGTTTTTCTTGTTCTAAAAGATTTCAGCTTTTCCTCCAAATGTGATAATGTCTCACTACCTTCAGAAATTAACTTTTGAGCAATATACATTTCAGCATGGTTATTCTTTGTTTGAAGCCTTAGATAATCTTTCTGTTCCTTCTTTTATCATTGTAGCTTTTTTTTTTTCAATTTTTAGTTCCTCTATCTTTGCATTACATGTAGCTACTCTACTGTCACAATCTAATTTACGTTTCTTTATGTCATCAACTTATTTCTTTGCTTCTTCATTAGCAAATTTATTTTTCTTAATTTCTCTTCATCTTCTTTCAGTTTTTGGACATGTTCTTTGTAACACTTATGAGCATTTAGAACACTGTTTAATAACGATCTTGTGATGGGGACACAACTTACTTTCCCGCCATGCAGTGGTGGGCCCTAGCCCTTGCGGGGCCCCGGGCGATGGATCTTCACGGGCCCTTCGCAATCGCAATAATGCAAAACCATCGCAATAACCTCTTTTATATGTATACGTAAAAAAATGGTATGTTGCTTACTCTGACCGTAAACCAGTCGCTCGCTTTTTTTCCCCTCACACAAACCCTCACTTGGGGTGAATGTGATCCCAAAGCAAATTCTCTTTTATCGGGAATTGTGGTATTGATTTATATGAAATAAACATGATGTAATACATCGTTTATTAATATAATTAGGAGTCCAAAATATTACCTGTTCCAAAATGACCTGCTACTAAATACGTAGTGCGATCAAAAAGTTGAGACTAGGTATGTAGCTCGCCAACAGATGGCAATACGCGGTTGCGCGAGCGGGGGTCGACGGCAGTGACCTTCATGATGCCCAGTGACGTCGTTCTGTGAACATCGGGAGTTGTGCTACACAGTATTTGGTGATCAGGTGCAGAACACATCAAATTCTGCGTCAAACTTGGCAAATCAGGAACGAAGACGCATGAAATGTTCCTGTCGCGGGTCATCACTGGGGACGAGACTTAGGTCTACGGTTATGACCAAACAACAGTCGTTGCAGTGGAACATCCCGGCATCTGCACGACCGAAGAAGGCCCAAGAGGTCCGGAGCGCAACCAAAAGCATGCTCATCATGTTCTTCGACATTCGTGGGGTTGCGCACTGTGAATTCGTCCCCCCGGGCCAGACCGTTACCGCCCTTTTTTACTGCAATGTTCTGCAGCGTCTTAGGGAGAACATTCGCCACAAATGGCCTAAAATGTGGCGCAGGGGCGATTTCTGCTCCACCACGACAATGCAGCAGCTCACGGAGCGTTAGCAACACGCCAGTTTTGCAGCCGCAATAGCATGACTACCCTTCCTCACCCTTCTTACTTGCCGGATTTTGTCCCCCTGCGACTTCTTTCTGTTCCCGAAGATGAAGCTCAAGGGTCGCCGTTTTGAAACCGTGGACGAGATCCAGCGCGAATCGCAGACGGTGCTTGACACGATTCACAAACAGGACTTCCAGAGCGTTCCAACAGTGGCAAAAAATACTGGCAGTGGTGTATCGCTGCCCAAGGAGACTACTTTGATGGAGATCATAGCCAGACTTAACATAAGAACTTTGTTGTATATCGGCCTAGTCTCGGAACTTTTTGATCGCACCTGTAAACAAGGATAACTGTATAATTATAAGATAAGTCTATTATTTAAAAAAGAATTCTGCGACTTTTCTTGCGGCTGAAGTCTTCAATCAAATCACTATAGTCTAGAGTAGATGCCATGTCGTTTTCTATGGACAGAAGAATAAGTACATTGCAACTCACTACTTGTACCTGAAATTGCTGCAAAACTCCCATGAAAAATTTCTTGATAGAAAACCTAAATTTTGACATTTCTCCACAACTTCCCCGCTGAAAAACTGCCTCTGACCAAAAAATAAAAACAATTCTAACAGAGTAACTTTTTGATGTCACTAATTAAAAGCAGTAAACAAATATTAAAATTGGTAATTTATTTGTATATGATCGTGAACTACAATATTTTAGGAGACGCCAGGAAAAAACTACTAATTAATTGGTGGCAGTGCGGCACCCTGGGCGGTTGCCCAGTATGCCCGTACCTGGAGCCGCCACTGCCGCCATGGTATTTTATGGCACTTTTCACTATTCTTATAGCTTTGATAGTAAATTCATTGAAAGAATTCCTTTCCTTTGTTAGCATAGCATTATTGATTGAAAATCCCTGCTCTGGATCTGCACTACCATGAGGAAGAACTAGTGAAGCTTTGATAAGTTTAGCAAGATTGCTGTATTTCACACTGCCACTTTCATCACGCAAGTCTAAATAGCTCTCCAATAATGATCAATGCTTGGAATAACTTCATCCTCACATGAATTTTTGCTTATTTCTTCAACAATTTTATCCATTTGCAAAAGCTTCCATTCATTCCTAACAATATCAGTTAAATTATCGGAAAACTATTTGTTTCAGGGGTTTCCAGTTACTTTCATCTCTGATATCCACATTTTTTTAATCCTTACCCTCTTTTTGAGCAACTTTATCATGATGAATAAACTTTGAAATCACATTTCTAAGTAAATCATTGGATTCTGAATAAAGTAAATGAATCATTGGGCACTCAGTTTGAAAAATCAGCAAGAATTTCTTAAACATTTTATGAATGTAAATTATAAATGCTATATAACAAGGGACAACATTTCTGAGAGAATTTCTGATTTGCTGATATCGATTAGTACTACCAATTAGTTTGTCAAAGTTTTTTTGCTGTGGCAGAAACTTTAAAAAATATTCTTTCAAATTTGTGAACTGCCCATATATTCGCTCAGCAACTGGACCTATAGTTAGCCACCTACTACTTACATGCCTTATCAAAAACTGTGACATCACATTTGTTACATCCTCAATGCTTTTATAGTCGTTTCGTCTTGCAGCACTGTTTTTCAAAAAATAGTACATGTCACAGGCAAATTCATCTAAATCAAAGCTACAATTTTCTAAAAGCTTTTTGAAGCCATTATTTACAACATGCAGGTTACAAAACCCAATTTCCAAGACTCTCTTACCTGTCTCATTCTGCATAACTTCATCAAATTTCTTATATACACTCTGATTAACATTTGGTCCAGCCATTGATAGACACAATATTCTTTCCAAAGGAATATTATAAATGCTAAATGCATCCAGCAATTTCTGCAAAATCTGGTCAGAGAAGGCATGCCCCATGAAAATGCTTGTTAAGTATCTACAACAAATTTCATTTTTTTCTGCAGACCAGTACCTAATGTGTATATCCAACTGCCATTTCATTTGGATGTTTGTTGTTTCATCAAAAGCCACAGTTACTGGTCCAGTGTTATTTTTCAAGTCACATTTTAATTCATTTTCAAAATACGAAGCAAGGTCATGAGATAATATGTAGGTAATTTTTTTTTCTTTTAATTGCATATCACTAGCTATTTTCGAGGCAGGCAACATTTCTCTGAACAGAACATGTGCCTCATTACAGGATTTAAATGAGTAATTCTGAGCAACATTCATAGCCCAAATAGCTTCTGCTTAACTAATTTGCATATTATGAATCAATTTATCATGCACAACTTCTACTTGGTGCTGTGCTGATTGCCACTGCTTTTGCTTTCTCCCACTAAAAATGCAACAATGGAATTAGTGGAAATTTCCCCCCTGGAATTTAGCTTGATGCTTCTTACCACGGTAGTGAGATTTTACTTGAGCAAAACCACTATTTGAAGTTTTAAATGTCTCCCCACATAACAGACAACTAGCACAAAAAATTGTTTTCCCTTTTCTACAACATTCATTAACTTCAATGCCATCTAATTCCTTTAACAACCACGAGTTGTTAAATTTTGTTTTTCCCCCGGCATATTTAAAATTCACCTTCAAGCACGTGGATGCGTTCTCACTTCTAGCTTGGTGGGACGTCACATCATCCGAGGCTCCGTCGATGATATCCTGTTAGTAGTGCTGCACTTTATGGGTCAGCCAAAATGAAGATCATGGTAGTTTTTTTTCTTTTGTAATTTACTTAGCAGGGCCGGCTGCATAATTTGTTTTTGCACTGGGCCTCCCAGTGCAAAAACGAAAATGCGGGTCCCTTTTCCCAGCGAGTTCTACATCTCCTAAATGTGCTTGGATGTTGGAACGTTTTTGAAAGAAAGGAGGGGTCTGGTAGAGAAACCACATTTTTTTTTTCATTTCCTCATGTTGCTTAATAAAGCATGGTGGTATTAAGAAATATTATTTATTCATGAGTTTATAATAAGCTGTTATTATTACTCATGAAAAAATAAAGAGACATTTTAAAATTAAGCTATATTAATTTACATTGTCAGATCAAATTGAAGTTGATTGAATTGAAGCGACAAAATATAATTCCCGCACCTCGTCGAAATGCGTGCTGATGGCAAAAATTAATGTAATTTACCCAGAATTAAAAAAATAGCTATCGTTTAAACAAATAAGATAGGATCGTACGAAATGTCATTTTCAATGATTCATGGTTGAAATATTCAGGTTCTAAAGACGTACCACCAGTACAATACTAAATGAGTAATGCAATTTTCAGAAAACTCTTCTTACCTTATCACCCCGTCTCTTTACTTCTACGATGATTCTTTTGCTGGACACATTCTACAGTTCATTGTAATTTGTTTTAGTGGGTAGTGGGAGCTTTCAGCTTTGTAGCTTAAATGAGGTAAGTGTGGTAGCAGTCTAGTCTAGTCTAGTGCATGTTTCCCAACACAACCGGTCGGTCCGTCACGAGATTTCCGCCGGTCCGCGGAAAACTTGAGAAATGGTAGAGATTTCCAAATTTGACCAGTAAAAACAGTGCAACCGTCCTAAAACGGTCGTTTCTAAACTTTAAATAAATACTAAAATATAGGGGATGTTGCCCATCCCAGAACAGGGGGAAATTTTTAATTGAAGGAGATTGAAAGCAAATGAAACAGACGCCGGATTCAATATAAGCTATTTATTTCCGTTTTTCAAAAGATCTCGCAATATATAACATTGTGTGTAAAATGTTTGCTGTTGTTTAACAATTTTCCTTGCAGTCCAGTTGTTTTCGTGTAAACTTTCACCTGATTGGGGTTTCGAGTATCGACAATGCGCTTTTGGTACGACACGTTTTTAGATGAAATTTTACTCACTTTGGTTATATTGAATCAGAACTGTGCATAAAAAAAAATGCAAAAACTAATTTTGTGAAATCTTAATGAAACAGGCTGAAAATTTGATCAAGATCATGAATTGGCAATAGGAAGAGTCCCTCAAATTTTCACCGGAATTGATTAAAAACTTTTAAAAATAGGCATGGAACTTTTAATTCATCGCTGAACAGAAATACATGCGCATAAACGGTTAATTAAAATTTTGACGGCTAATTTAAAAGTTTTTAACCGATTCATGCGAAATTTGGAGGTCATGTTCTTATGAGCGATTTATGGTATTCATTAAAATTATAGCCAGTTTCATAAAAAATTCGCAAAGATAATTTTTTCACTTTTTTTATTGATAAACCATCTGTCAGATTTGTCGCCCACGCACCTGAAAAACTGGACACGTGCGATTGCCGCAGAATGCGGACGTACTGTGACGTCAGCGTTCCAGAGATCCGGATGATTATATATATGATGTCATTAATGCAAATTCTCTCTCGGTGATACGGTGAATCATCCCAATGGACCCAAGATACTTGAATTCTGTTCACTAAGGCAATAAAATGTAATGATATAAAACTTTAAAACATGCCATTTTTTCATCTTAAGTGTCATTTGTTTTTAATACAAGAAAAAAATTATGAAAAATTAAAAAACATCACACAAACAAGCCCTGTGCGACTGCACCGGTCGCACACCCTGCTACTTAGAAACTAACTTTTAACGTCATTTCTAGAGAAAATAACGATAAATTTATAACTCTTTTTCCAAATCAAAGGAGACTATTGCAAGAGGAAAAAGATTACTCTGTTGCCTACATTTCCGCTGATAAAAATGATGCCACATCAGGATGGATAATTGGATGTCACGGCAGTGCTACGGGGGAAGCCTCGCATTAGGGCAACACAAGTAAGCCAAAAGGACTTCACACACGCAGTGCTTGCAGCCTCGGTGCGCTTGGTGTCACAATTGGCCTCGGCGGTGAAGCAGCGGAAGCGCCAACTAGCAGCACTTGCTCCGTTGTAGCAGACGACACAAGCCAGATACGGAAGTATAGCCGAGGACCTGTCATCGCCAGCAACAGAATGCTGACTCAATTTATGGGGGAGAGAGTGGTTACTTTATATAGAAGGGAAAAAACGCAAACACCGGTTCCTTATGTAAAGACATAACAGGGCCGGGGTGATTTATTACTTTCCATACTGAATTCAAACAAATTATAGGATTTGCTACTCTTTTCTGAATTTTTTTAGGAATTTCAGGACATTTGCAAAATTTTAGGAATTTTATGACGACTGCGTGCCCTGCGCACATTTTGCAGGGAGGGGGGGATTTGTCAGACATAAGTTATGTCAGTAGAAAAATCCTCAACTACAAAACATTGCGCAGGGACAAAAAGGCAGGAATAGATAAAATTCCAGGACATGTAACAGAATTTCAGGACATTTCTAGGACAAAATGGAATTCCAGGATGTGTATGAACCATGGATTCGACATATACACATCTATATCAAAGTTGATATTCATGTGTACCAATATTAAAACTGATGGTATACAAGCACATCGATATATGCAACACAAATTATATTAAAAAAAATAGTAGCCTTACAATTAAAATACTTCAAGGTTTTTCTGAAAATAGTTGCTTTTGGCTGTTTTTTGTAAGAAATAGTAGCCACAGTCACCTGTCATAAAAAACAGTAATAGTCGCCACTGGCAGCCCTGTATATTGTAGACAGCACAGAATTGTTGAAAATGTCATTATTATAGGTTGCAGCACAAATAGGGGCCCAGCCCAAACCATGAAAAACAGCCTCAATGACCAGTCGGGTACGTAGCCAGAGATGCCATTTACTACGGATTACCCGTAGTTTCTACGGTTAACAACCACATACTACGAACTACACATTTAATTAATTTTGCTACGGAGAATTTAATATAATGCAGCTGCTAGGGCTGGGCGATGTATAGATACATTGCAAAAAACCAGTGTGACTTTAACATCAATGTTACGGTGTTTCGACTGACGAAACTATGATTCATCACCATTGTGATGTACCTAAGTGCGATCTAATCGCCATTGCGCGCCACCGAGTCATGACCAAGCACAGTTGTACAAACAGGTTTTTCCAGTCCAAGAGACCTGTGGACATCGGGAGATCCTCGTGCACGGCTCCGATGCAGTTTCTCGCGGTGTCTCTCTCCAGACGCTGGGGGGGTTGCAAACATCGAAGATTCGAGCGCCAGACAAGCAGTCATCGACATCATCGCTTTGTGAGCGAGCCCATCACAATGCAGACATGGTGTTCAAACAGGTTTCTCTGGGCATCGCCAATTCTACACTGCTGGCCACCAAGAAGGAAGCATCCGATTGGCCTGAAATTCGCGGCATGCGTCGCCCGCGAGAGTACATGTAAACGATTAGCATTGCAGGGCATATGCAAACATGTGCGCCCGGCACGCCACCGAGAAGCACTATAAGAAAGGTGCACAGAAGGCGGGGTGTAAGTAGTGGAAGTGTGTTGCCGGACCTGGGTGTGGGAAGCTTCCCGATGCCTCGTCACAGAATACGGCAGTCATTCCAGCACGTTTCGGAGTTCGACAGAGGACGAATTGTGGCTTATCGTGACAGCGGTTTATCGTACCGAGACATCGGCGCCCGTGTGAGACGACATCCAGCTACAGTGAGGTGAGTATGGATTCAGCGGGTGCAGGACGGACGGACCGACGTGAGCGATTGCCGCAGCTGCGGCACACCACCGAACGAGAAGACCGGCATGTTGTGTGGCGGGCATTGACGGCTCGCACCGCCACATCACGAACGTTAGCGCAGGAATTAGGGTGTGTTGCGCAACAACCTGTGTCAGCACGTACCGTTTGACGTCGTCTGCAGGAGTGGGGACTTGTCGTACGGCGCCCATTGCTCCGATTACCATCGACGTTAAAACACCGGCGAGTGCGGCGGCAGTGGGCCATTGAACGCAGCACCTGAACTACGGAATGGCATGACATTGTCTTCTCTGACGAATCCCGCTTCTGCCAGCAACACCACGATGGTCGGATCCGCGTGTGGCGGCACCGCTGCGAGAGACTGTATGACGCCTGCATTATGCATTGCGATACCGGTTCGTCGCCTGGCGTTATAGTTTGGGGCGCAATTGGATATGACACCCGCACCCCTCTGGTACGCATCGCCGGTACACTTAACAGCCACATCTCAGACGTTTTGGAGCCTGTAGTCCTTCCTCCCTTACCTGCCAGCGGCCACGTTTCAACAGGACAATGTGCGCCCGCATCATACAACAATTCTTTACGGCCCACCGGGTGTTTTTTTTTTATTTTGATTGGAGGTTTAACGACCACCAGCCGCCCCGGTGGCGCAGTGGTCTAAGGCGTTGGCCTCTGATCATTCGTCCGTAAGGGGTCCGGGTTCGAATCCCGGTCAGGCATGGATGTTGTGTTTGTCTTACGGCACTGGCTCTCTCCCTTCCCTGGAACCAGTGACCCTAAATTAGGGACGGGCGACTGCTTATAGCCCATTGAGTTGCTCACGGTGGTCGTTAAACCTCCAATCAAAAAAAAAAAAAAAAAAAAAAAAAAAACGACCACCATGAGTAACTTAATGGGCTATAAGCAGTCGCCCGTCCCTAATTTAAGGTCACTGGTTACAGGGAAGGGAGAGAGCCAGTGCCGTAAAACAAACACAACATCCATGCCTCACCGGGATTCGAACCCGGACCCCTTTTGGACGAATGATCACTGCGTCCCCACCAGGTGCACTGCTGCCGTGGCCCGCCTGTTCTCCCGAAAGGTCGCCAATCGAACACGTCTAGTCGCTGATCGGCAACCGAGTGGCCCGGCAAGCACCTCCCGCGGCTACGCCTGATGAACTGTGCCAACGTGTGGAAGCAGCCTGGACCGACATACCCCAAGCCCACATCCAAAGCCTCTTTTGTTTGATGCCGCGGCGTGTAGCAGCCGTTATTGCCAGCCATGGGGGCCACACGAACTACTGATGTCTGCGTGTTCCGCAAGTCGCACGGGCATGTAAGCTCAATCGTTTCATCTTTTTATCTGTTGTTATGTGTCCAGTAAATCTGGCCTTGCTATCTCGTGTCCTTCTTGGTGTTGCATTTTGGGTGGCCAGCAGTGTATTAAGAGGCTGCGCATTCCTCATTCCACACGTTAGATCTCGGCGCAGATTAGGAAGTATGTGGCAGGGTTTTTTTTTCGTTTTTTTTTTTCGCGAAACAGTACAAAGAGATTTACGGGTATTTAAAATAATAATTCTTCAAGTGTCCGACCAAATCTAGAAACTCAAAACCAAATCTAGAAACTGAAACATAAGAAGCTCTTTTGACAGAAAAAGTCAAAATGTCTACGTATGGTAAAGTTATTATTTTTCTTTTACTCTACATTCAATAGTTATTAAATTTTTCTTTGCTGTTTCAATTATCAACTAGTAAATAATTATCTAGCATGATGTGCACATTTCAAGAAATTCTGGAACTATTTTGTTTACCTTTTTATGAAGATTATTTATTTTGTTAAATATCAACAAGCAAATAGGTAAGTTAAATGTTAATTTTGTTAAACATTTAGTTTCTACATATTACACAAAACACTTGTTTTTAAATACCTAAATCAAAATATTTTGATTTCCTTATTTGACTACTGAAAAAATGTCAATACTGATTTTGTCCTCGTGCACTACTGATAACTTCAGTTGTTAGAGGTGGCATCCTCCACACCCAGACTTGTACACTCATTGTCATAAAAATCCGTGCACCCAGAAGGAGGCGTCGGATTGAAATGAGATTTTAACAGTGAGAAGGTACATACTAAGGACAGAAGAAATTACAATATCACAGCAGCAGGATGATTTCTTGCGGACATATGGTACACATTCCGGTCAGCGTTAGTACTATGTCGGACTGCCTCGTGCTCACATAACGCGGTGATACGGTCTGACATGGAGTCAAAGAGACGTTGTATGTTATCCTGGGACAGATTGGCCCACACTTCTTGCAACCGATTGCTCTAAATCACGAATACTGGGACATGGAGAAAGCTGGCGTCCCATCTGGTCCCACACGTGCTCTATGGGCGAGAGATCAGGAGATCCGGCAGGCCCCGGAAGCGTCGAAGCATGACATACAGTCCTGGTAAACCTGAGCAGTGTGCGAACGGGCGTTATCTTGTTGGGAAATGGCACCCGGCTGCCGCGCCAGGAAAGGCAGCACATGAGGCCACAGCATCTCCAGTACGTAGCGTTGGGCAGGTAACGTCCTTCGGATCATGGCGAGGAAGTCCGGCGGTCATACATGATGGCTCACAGACCATCATGCCTGCACTTCGGGACGTGTGCCGCTGAACAGTGAGGTTGGGATTGTAGTGCTCACCTGCCATCTTCCGTTCCCATGCAGAAGCGGGATTTGTCGCTGAACACTATACGGCGCCAGTCCGTAGCATTCCACATCGCTTGCTGCTGACACCACTAAAATCGACACCCACGATGGTCAGGTGTTAATGGCAGAAAACGTAAGGACTGTCGAGAGTGCAGATTTGCCTCTTTTTTTTTTTTTGGAGGTTTAACGACCACCGTGAGCAACTCAATGGGCTATAAGCAGTCGCCCGTCCCTAATTTAGGGTCACTGGTTCCAGGGAAGGGAAAGAGCCAGTGCCGTAAGACAAACACAACAACCATGCCTGACCGGGATTCGAACCCGGACCCCTTACGGACGAATGATCAGAGGCCAACGCCTTAGACCACTGCGCCACCGGGGTGGCCAGATTTGCCTCTACCAGGCATCTGGAAATGGTTCTTGTAGACACAGGGGTCCCTTGTTCCGCAGCCACGTCTCTGGATATTGGACAAGGACGTTGTTGCACCTGTGCGTGCCGCTCTCATGAGCCCATGGTCCTCTCTGCTGATGGTGTGTCTGGGTCTTCCAGAGCCAGTCCGCCGTGTATGGGTGCCTTCCCACATCCATTGCTCCCAACATGATCACACCGTACTGTCCTACCGGCCCAAATGGCAGGCCTTTCAGCACGCTGGCCACCCTGCCTCTCTCATCCCAACTATATGGCCTTGTTCAAACTCCATAAGTTGTCCATACGCACATCTATGGCAGCTCCTCGGCATGTCTATTGCTCAGGGATCTCACCCGACTCTTACCGTGCACTTTGGCACAAATGTGGAGTACCTTATAAAGCCCAAGGATTGAGATTACAGCGCCGGTCTTGAACGCACAGGCATGTGGAATGGCACGAAACTTTAATCATTTGTGTGTCTGCCCTCCCCATAGCTACGCGCCAAGTTTTGTGTTAATCGCACGGTTTTTTCTTGGTGCACGGATTTTTATGACAATGAGTGCATAAGTTGAACTGCCAGATAGTGAAGTGTGATTCATCACTCCAGTTTACTGGCAATGAGCTTTTCACCACAACAACTGACATGTGGCACTGAACTTGCTGATGCTAAGCCTGTGTGTGGCTGTTTGGTCATGGAAACTCGTTCCCTTTAGCTCTCAATGAACAGTTGTGGCACTGGCTTAGCTTCCATAGTCATTCCGGAATTCAGTGGTGAGTAGGGGACAGGTGACTGTGCCACACCACTTTCTGCAGCACTCGTCAGTTTTACTCTCTCATTTTACACGAACTATCAGGTTGCTGTTTTTATGCTCCCGGGGGTTTCCACTTCACACTAACGCCACTTATAGTTGACTGGGGCAGCTGCAGCAGGGTAGGAATTTCTGGAACTGAGATGTTAAGATTTCATCCTATGACTATGCCATATTGGAAGGTCACTGAGCTCTGATGTAAAGCACAATCTACTGTTTATGATGTTTGCCAGGCCACGTGTGCCTTTGTACGGCCCACTGCCGTGATATAGTGATATAAGTGGGCAAATTCACTATTCAAAAGGGGTGTCTCAATACTTATCATGCAGCATATATATATATACACACACTGAGTGGCCAATTTATTATGACAACCCCCTCAGTACTTCGTTGGGCCACCTTTTGCCTCTAATACTGCGTCGATTCTTTGTGGAATCTGAGACCATGCTTGATGAATAGCACTTTCCAGGAGTGTGAGATTGCAGGGTTGTGGATCCAGCTGTTTGATGGCTCGTTCAACTTCATAACACAAATTCTCAATGGGGTTGAGATCTGGAGATTGTGGGGGCCACCTAAGCAAAGTAAACTCACCGGCATGTTCCTGAAACCAATCCTGTACAATACGAGCACTATATATGGCAGGACACATTATCTTGTTGAAAGTAGCCATGGTCATTGGGATAAACCATCCACATGACAGGATGCACTTGGTCCACAACGATGTTTAGATACGATGTGCCAGTCAGACGTTGATCAACATGAATTAAAGGGCCCAAAGCATGCCAGGAAAACATTCCCCAAACCATAACGTTGCCTCCACCAGCTTGAAGGGTTGTAGCAATGCATTTGGGGTCCATGCTTTCGTGCTGTTTCCGTCAAATTCTCACTCGGCCATTGGCAGGGTGCAACTGAAAACGTGATTCATCGGACCACATAATTTGTTTCCAATTATCGACTGTCCAATCCTTGTGCTCCTGTGCAAGCTGGAGACTTTTTCTCTTGTTAACTGCAGACAGCAAAGGTGTTCGAACAGGCCTTCGGCTGCCATATCCCATCCGATGTGTGTACGGCAAACAGTGCGTGCAGAGATCATTTGAAGGGATCCTTGATTAAGATGGTCTGAAATTTGCTGCACTGTTGCCCTTCGGTTGTCCGTTACCAGTCTGGACACTCTCCGTTTCGCCTGAGCAGTCACTAGTCGATGACGACCACATGTTGCACGTAGAGACCTAGTTTATTTGCTGACAGTTCAGTCTTTAAACACTTTAACAACAGCTGCTCTGGAACATTTCACGAATGCGGCAGTTTCGGTGATACTCGCTTCATGGTTCCGAGCTCGTACAATCATCCCACGTTGAAAGTCTGTCAAATCGCATTTTTTACCCATCTCGTCACCCAAAAATCACTTCTACTACTGTCGCAAACACTAAGCTTTCCTTTTATACTAGCCTCTCCCTCTGGTGGCAACAGCATGCAGCCATAGCTCATTTGCTTAAAACTGTCAGGTGGTCATAATAAAGTGGCCACTCAGTGTATATGTCCTAAGCAAATTTTTCTCATAATGTCTTCAGGTACATCTGATGTTGCATGTTTTTTTGTTTCGTCTTATAGATTGCATGTAATAATGTTACCACTGTTAATTCATGATATGGGGGAGAGAAAATGGGATTATTATGTTTTTAATGTTTAAAAATGATTATAACAGGCATCAAATTGTGTGCAACCATAAAAGTAGCCCCCCCCAAGTATTTCAACCATGGTTCATACGCGATTTCAATAACAAAATTCCAGGACTTTTGGATTTTTTCCAGGCATACGATCCAAACCATAGGTCTGTTCAACCTGTATAACCTACAACAAACAACTTCCTACATGCTTGGGCAAATTTAATGCAGAATGTTAAAAATGATGTCTGCTGCAGCTAATCAGAATCACAGATAAATACTGAAATACCAAAACTGTCTCTGAAAATGTGACCAGGTTTAATATATGCTGAACTTTTATATACAGTATACTACGCTGATTTTGAGAAACATTTATTTTTCTACTTTGGATTTAGTTCAATTATTGAAGCAAATTACAGAATAAAAAACAAAATAAAACTCAAAAACACGTACGTATGTGGCGTTGCTCTTGAAATGCTTTCATAAACCACACAATCAATACTATTTATATTTAATTATTTTGAAATAATGCTTATATTGGAAATTTAAGGGTAAGGAAAGGTGAAATATTTAGAACTTTTTCAAATGACCAAAGGGATTGTTATTTCTCAAACACATAATCATGGGAGCTGTGTTGCATTTTATTTAGGGAAATAATATTCAACATAATATATATATATATATATTTTTTTTAGTTGGAGGTTTAACGACCACCGTGAGCAACTCAATAGGCTATAAGCAGTCGTCCGTCCCTAATTTAGGGTAACTGGTTCCAGGGAAGGGAGAGAGCCAGTGCCGTAAGACAAACACAACATCCATGCCTCACCGGGATTCGAACCCGGACCCCGTTCGGACGAATGATCAGAGGCCATCGCTTAGACCACTGCGCCAACGGGGCGGCCAACATAATATTGATGTTGTAGCTATGTTTTAAATTTGTACTCACCAGCAAAGTATGCACAACATTTTTCGTGAAATGAAGGTCCAAGGGCTGTGTACAACTACATTCATTAGTGATCAAGGTAGTTTAACTGGGCATGATTAGAAAACTAATCATAGAAGATGCAAAGTGATTTGTTTGCTCAGAAAATACTAAGAAACAACTAGATTTGAGTTTCTGATATTGGAGAGCAATCTGATTTTATGGGAAATTTTTATATAAAGCATTCATTAGCAAATTTTAGTAAAGGTCAAAATACCCACCAAAAAGAAAAAAAAATCAGCTACTTATTTCCACCAGTAGCTAAAAAGTATGTTACGTAAATTAACAAATGGCGCAAAAAATGGGTCCCATAATGAAAGGAGGTACTAGAGAAAAAATTTTTCACATCGAACAGTTAAAAGAAGAGATATAGAAGGAAACATGATTATAACTCTACGCCTTTTAGCGGAAGAATTTTGCATAATGGAAAAGTTGAAAACAGGCAAAAAGTATTCTTCATAGCAAAAGCTATGATAAGAAAAAGGAACTTTTCAAATACGTCTCCTGGAAGCACAGATAGCAAGAAAAACGTTTTGCCCTTTTCAACCCCTGGGGGGGGGGGGGGGAGTTGTACATTATTCGAAGAGAATCTTATTGTAGCAAAAATCTTATTCATTCTCCATCTTTATTCTAGCTAATGGAATAAAGTAAAAAAAGAAATTTGTCAATAGGGATTTTAGAGGCAGAGATAGGCTGCAAACAGAAGCATACAAACACCACTTAATAGCAGAATTGTGAACCACAAACACAAACCTAAAGTGTTCCATAAGGTAAATGGTATCTGGTGTTAAAAGGAATTTTTTTTAAATCGAACATTTAGAAGTACAGATATTCAGAAAAATAGATTAAATATTTGTGCCCCTCAGTGGCGAAATCGTGCTTTATTTTGGGAAGAAAACGTATACAAGGAATTTCCATAGTTAGCAGTATCTGATTGAAAAAGAATATTTTTCAAACAGGTTTTTAGTCCGCAGATATTGCTGCAAACGGAAACGTGAACTTAAGCCCTCTAGTGGCGCAATTGTGCGTTAAAAATATTTGAAATTATATGAGAAACATTTTATACTAAAAATGTTCTCCAACAAAGAAAGAATTTTGTCAAATCGGACTCCTAAAAACAGAGATATGGGCAAAAATAAGATATACGTGTACGCCCACTGGTGGAAAAATTATGCACTATTTTAAGCTGGAGGCATTCTCAGAAAGTCTTCAGAGCTGAGCGGTATCAGTTCACGGAGGAACTTTTTCAAACTAGTTTCCAGCTCAGATTTTGTTGCAAATACATCAGAAGCATAATATTCGCTACGACCCTGGTGGCCAAGCCATTCTTTACCAAAAATGAGAAATTACATGCAAAAAATTTCCCCTCAAGAGCTGTATGTGACGCAGGAAGAATACAGCGCTTGAGGGGAAAGGAAAGAAAATGCATTTTAAATTCGATACGATCTTCATTTGCGCCCTCTAGCGGCAAAGTTGTGCATTTGGGGGGGGGGGGGACGGAATGCATGGATCATCATTCTCCCATTTTAAGCTTCCCAATACAAAAAGAATTTCACAAATCGCACTAATAGTTGCAGAGATATACAGGGATCATAGCATACTTCTGGAAAATTTTAGGTAGGAATTTTAGGAATTTTTAGAAAAATTTTAGGAAAATTTTAGGAGTGTATTTCAATAAAAACTAGATGTATATTTGTATACATCTAGTAAAACAACTTTGTATACATTGTAAAGAGTTTGCTTCACACCCTTCAACCATATATACTGATAGACTGCGCATGACATCAAAATTTCTGGCTCCAACATAAAATCACATGACATCAGTCAAAAAGATGGGTTACACCTGCTGTGCTTATGGTTGCTCTGAGCGATATAGTAAAGAAAGTTCTATGATTTTTCATGGGTAAGAAACGAATTAAATACCTAAGTCAATAAAGTTCAATTACTTAACCAGAAACTTGCAGCTATTGATATAAAAATATAGTAACTTAAGAAAAAAAAATGGAATGCATGTTCCAAATTCTTCGCAAATGTTCATCACATTACAAATCACAAAATGTAAACAACCCGATCATGCATGTATATAGCTCATAAGTAAACTTACCTGAAGAGTTTTCATTATATATGAGGCGCATTCACATAATACACCGAAAACACTGAAGTTCTGCAGCGTAAATTAGTAATCATAACAGCATTTTTACACGAAATTTGGAGTCTGATGATGACGTGCCCAATGTTTGAGCCATGGCGGCTTTGATGCAGCTATTGCCAATGTGCAGTCCATTAGTATATATGGTCGAAGTTAACACCCAAATTTTTTGCATAACGTCTAATGTCTAAAGTTTAAGTATGATTTACTTCTAATGTTCAGTTCTTATCTTTTCACGTGTTATTATTATATTCAAGTATATTTACCACATTCAAGTTTCACTTTGAACATTAATATGCTGTTGAACCAGAAGCAATTCACGATTTTCACAGTAAAGTTTTCAGGTTTCACATTAAATTATAATATCCTAAAAAGGTAATTGAAAACCAAGAACTATGTACAATTGTTCACTGAATTACTTTTTCATATTATTGTTTTAACCTTTTCCTGATTAGCCTATCTTTTTCTGCTTCTACCACAACTAATTTACTTTCAGTTTTCTTTATTTCAGCTGAACCTTGTATGATCAAGTTAGAGGCAACTGCTATTTCAACAGTATTTTGTTTTTCTACAGCTTTTTCTCATTCTTTCTGTTCCCTCTTGAATTATTGCTAGGGAGGCTTCTTTATCGTTTTTAAGTCTATTTATTTCTGCATCATTTTCTTTTATTTTGTCATCAAACTCAGCTTTTCTTTTTTTCTCTAGCTGCTTTTCCTTATTTTCCCTCTCTTTCTGCTTCCTTTCTTTTACCTTTTTTGATTCTTCTTCCTTCAGCTTATCAACATACTCTTTATAAAATTTATGTGAATCACAAACACTATTTAACAAATTTCTTGTTATGGGAACTTTACTTACACATCCATAGTGTTTAATGGCCCCTTTAACTATTCTTAATGATGTTATAGTTGAGTCTTTTAAGTTAGCCTTGTCCTTCCTTAACAGAGCAGTGTTAACCGAAAATCCCCTTTCTGCATCAGCATTACCATGAGGTAAAACTAAAATTGACTTTATGAGTTTAGCAAGATTTGAGTATTTTTCTTTTCCGCTAGAGTCTTTAATACTAAATATATTACGCCAGTAATGATCAATCCGCACTGGAATATGCCCTTCCTCTGAAAATTTCACTAGTTCATCTAGAGTTGGCTTATCGCAATTTAAAAGTTTCCACTTCTTCTTACTCTATCAATTTGTTCCTCAGAAAGATGCAAAACACTTGAAATTCTGGTTATTTCCGAAAGTCCTTCAGTGACTGAAAGTTGAGTTGACTCTTTCTTTGGTTCTTTTACCTTTAAAACTTCTATGTCTCTTAGCTTTTGATTGCAGAATGGCAAATTTGACTTTAAATATTTTGTGGTTGCAATTAGTGATGATCTTACATCTAAGAGAAATAATTTCTGCCTGGTCTCCTGAACATTCCTGAGGAGATTTTTTGTCTTCATACCAACTTCTAACTCCCCTAGTTTTTTCCATGAATTTTTGTTTTCAAAATCTACATTCTTTAGGTCTTCTCCAAATTTCCCTGCTATAACATCATCTTGGATAAACTGAGCCATAACATTCCTCATTAAAGTATTTAAATCAGAATATAACTGGTGTATTTTTGGTTCTTCACTCTGATAACATAATGAAAACTTTTCAAAATTTTGGTGTGAAAATGAAATTAATGCTAAATAGCAAGGAGTAAGCTCATTTTTCAGGAAACAGTGAATTCTTTTATACCTTGCCGAATTGCGCAGTTGTTTTTCAAATATTTTTTGAGATGGCAAGAAGTTTAAAAAATATTCTGTAATATTTAGCCATTGATCCAAGAGCCTCTGGGCTACAGAACCAACGGTTAACCATCTGTTGCTGACATGACGCAAAAGAAATTTGGCAGTGACCAATGTTATATCCTCGACAGATTTATAATCCTCTGCCTTGCAGCACTACTCTTTAAAAAGTAATGCATATCAGTAGCAAATTCGTCAAATTCTATATTTAAGCTTGTCAAAAAAATTTTAAATGCATTACTAACAACATGCAGGTTGCAAAAACCTAGTTCCAAAGATTTCTGGCCTGTTTCTTGTTTTACAACTTCATTGAATTTGCGTAAAAAGCACTTATTTACATTTGGGCTGTCCATGGATACACAAATAATTCTGTTCAACGAAATATTGAAGGATGATAACACATCAAGAATTTCTTTTAGCAAAATATCTGCTGTTGCATGACCCAGAAAAACGCTTGTTAGGTATCGGCAAGAAACTGAATTTATTTCTGAAGACCAGTACCTGAGATACACATCCAACTGCCGTTTCACTTGTGTATTTGTAGTTTCATCAAATGCTATAGTAACCTTTCCTGGGCTACTAGATGCAATGTCTTTTTTCAAATCCTCTTCAAAATATTTTGACAATCCATGTGATATCACATAAGCAACTTTTTTTTCTTTAAGTTGCATTTTGGCTGCAATAGCAGAATCAGGAAACATTTCTTTGAAAAGTTCAACTGTTTCAGTGCATGAAACAAAAGACATATTGTCCTTAGCAACTTTCATGGCCCATAATGCTTCGGCTTTAGCCAACTGTAAATCATGACTCAGTACTTCACTAATATTTGTTTTGGGCTGAAGATCCCGTCCTCCAAAGGCTTTCAGGATGGACTTATTTTGAAATTTACTTTGAAATTTCTGCAAATGTTTTTTTCCTTTATGATGCGCTTTTACTTGTGAAAAGCCACTATTAGAAATGTTGAAAATTTCTGAACACAATATACACTTAGCAGAAAATATTGTTTCAGTTGCAGAACACCATTCTTTCAACTTCACTCCGTCCAATTCTTTGGCGAGCCACTATCTTGAAATTTCTTGTTTTGGATTTAGGCATCTTAAACACTTGTATTACTAACCAGAAAATGAAAGGGAAGTACAAAAACACGTTCCAATATTGCAAAACCAGACAACTTCCCGAAATTTGGCTGCGAGGATGTCAGATGAAAAAAAAAAAAAAAAGCAGGTCACCACTAGAGAACTGAACCTGCACACAGAACACCATAAAAGACGTAAAACCAGAAACTATCATACGCATCTCACGCAAGTTCAGTCAAAGCGAGTCGGAGCCGAGATATATTGCGCATCGAAGGTCGCTGTCGGCCGACGCATGATCGAAGGTCAATGATCACGTGCTCTACTGCCTGCCAAGATAATACTCAGCTACCATCCCATCGTCATTACCGGAGGTTACGGAAGGAGACCACATGTTTCCTCTTTGCTTCCACCCACCTGCGGTTTACAATAACAAAACATCAGCAGAAAGAGGAGGTTCCACAAGGCATGTACAAAAATAAAGTACGATCTTCTGCGTGCCACGGAATTCGTCTGCAAAGCGCAAACCAGGGGTGAAAATGACCCCTCCCCTTTTCCCTTAGATCTCTTGTTACTCTCGAAAACTGTTCGAAGGCAAAAAATGGAACGCCCGCCCCGAAGCAAGTGCATCTCGACGGCGTCATTTTTCCCTCCCTTCAGCAGCACAGCATATAGGCTGTGTTTCTACAATAACAGATCTTTTACCTTACCGTAATGGTAAATTTATTGGCGTTAATAACGGTTGTGTTTTTAATAAAAATAAGCTTACGAAAATTTTAGGATGAATAGCAAATTTTAGGTCTAATTTTAGGAATTTAAGGAGGGTCACAAAATATTAGGAATTTTTAGGAGGAATGCGATCCCTGGATATAGTCTCCCCGGTCGGACAGACAAAGTGATACCATAAGCACAACGCAAAAGATGCTAATTACGCAACTTCAGTTCTCCTAACAGACAAGAAAACCAACAGCACCCCCTCCCGCATTTTGCAGGGGGTGAGGAGGAAAATTTGTAAAACATGTTTTGTAGGTAGAAAAACTCTCTGCTACAAAACATCGCGCAGGGACAAAAATGCAGGAAGGATAAAATTCCAGGACAAAATGGAATTCCAGGACTTTTCCAGGATGCGTACGAACCATGTAATCAACTTCATTACTTGCATTTCAATTAGCTGAACAACTAATTCAAATGCGAGCAACAATGGTGAATTTTTTTTTTTTCACTACTTTTCTGGATCAGTACACTGACTGCGTAAAACAACTTACACACTTTAGTGACAATTGTTGCAAATCTGATAATACTAAAAAGGTGTTTATTTAATTCAAATTGTTTTTAATTGTGCACATAATAATTTTTTTTTTTTGGTAAGATCCTTTCAGACTGCATCAACACTTTCATAGCCGCACGCCGCCAAACGGCGTCATACAATGCTTAGCCCAGGTGCCGCCTCCGCCAAAACTATGGTTTCATATTTTGCTTCCTAAAACCATCAGCACTTGAAGAGAGTTATCTATTTTGTTACTGGCACTGAAAATGAGTCTTCAACTGTCTAAAAGTGACCACGGTTTTGGGATAGCGGATTTTTTCCCACATGGTTTAGGGAAGGGAAAGTAGGTTGACTTCCCATAGACTTAACACAGCGCACGCTTTTCACCGCAATATTTATTTTCCTTTGAAAGTCACTGGTTTTGCGGTGAAGGCAACTATCAATGAATAAATGCTTGAGTGGCAATAAAAAGCATATGCTACTTAGAGTTTATACGTCACAGGGAGGCTTATTGAGGAGGCTAAAGGAATTTTAGAGAGACCCATATTTACTTCAATACTTAGTTTTGTGGAAACAATGGATATATTCGAACACGCTATCGTCGGCCCCTCTCAACCAAAAGTTCCTCGGCGGGCCATTCTTCCGTGAAAATAGGAGATGACGATAATCAGTCATCAAGTACAGAAACGTATTCTTTTACTAGCTGTAGTACAACCAGCAGTGAAAGTGAGAATGAAGAATGCCACGTTCTTTCTCGTACTACGACTCAACAGATTTTGGCTACACATTGGTGTGATGGTCCCGACATCATGGGAAGAATTCCGTTCACTGGTGTAACAGGACTGAAAATTAATATGATAGGTACTGAGCCAATCGATTTTTTTAATCTCTTTGCAAATGAGGAATTTTACTATCTATTAGTTAGGGAAAGTAATGCATATGCTGTAGAAGTGTTTAGCTCAGGAGTTACTGAAGGTTCACGAATAAATGAATGGAAGGATGTGTCAGTAGACGAGATGAAAGTTTTTCTGGGCCTTCTGTTTCATATAGACTTTGTACAAATTCCCCATCTCCAAGATTACTGGAAAACAGATCCATTATTCAAAATGGACTGCTTTTCATCAAATATGAGCCCGAATTGTTTCCTTCTGATCATAGAGGTCTGTGGCACCACAATAGTGGGTAACAATAGAGATGATGCTTGGTGGAATAGTGAGATTGAAGAGGCAGTAAAGAAAAAGAAGGAAGCCTATTTGGGGATGTTGCAAAGTAGTCTCTCTGTGGATGAATATCGCTGTAAGAAGCGTGAAGCTGCTTCGCCACAGTAAGGCAAAAGATAGGAAGGAGAAAGTGGAAAGGCATGAACTGGATTTTTTGAAAGATAGAAAGTCCTTCTGGAAGTACATGAGACTCAGGAAAAATAGGGGAAACAAAGTTGTTAGTTGTGTGAAGAATGAGATTGGGGAAATGATATGGGAGCTCAATGAGTTAAGTGACAGATGGGGTGAATACTTCTGTGAGTTATTAAATCAGGAGAGCAAAAATGATTCTGAGGCAGATGCAGATGATGTCACAATGAGGGATGAAAAAAGCACAGGAGGGATCTCAAGAGAAGAAGTGTGTAAAGCTTTAAAATCTCTTCAGAATGGTAAGGTTCCAGGAGTTGATGGCATAACTGCAGAGATGTTGAAGTATGGCGGTGACTCTATAATTGACTGGTTAACTGAAATTTGCCAGTTGTGCTGGGAGTTAGGAATGGTCCCTCGGGATTGGAAGGATGCTATTATTGTTCTCTTCTATAAGGCAAAAGGTGATCAGACTGAATGCAAGAACTATCGTGGTATTTGCCCACTGAGTGTGCCAGGGAAAGTGTTTGGTAAGGTTGTTATTGAAAAAGTATGGGGTCTTACATCATTGAAAGTGTGGGATGTTCAGAGTGGTTTCATGCCTGATAAAGGCTGCACTAACCAGATTTTTGCATTACGCATGATGATTGAAAAGTATCTGGCTGTTGGGAAGAAAGTTTTTACTGCATAGATTTAGAGAAAGCTTACGACCGAGTGAATAGGACACTTTTGTGGAAGGTATTGAATGAATATGGTGTTACTGGGAATCTACTTAATAGTGTAAAAGCCATGTATGCTGGTAGTAGAGCTTGTGTACGAGTGAATGGTGTTTTATCAAAATGGTTTTCCATTGGTGCAGGAGTTAGACAAGGTTGTGTAATGTCACCATGGCTGTTTAATATATTTATGGACGCATGCATGCGTGAGGCCAAAATAGATAATAGTGGTTTATGTCTTGGTGATATCCGTGTGTGCAGATTGCTGTATGCTGATGACACTGTCCTGTTACCAGAGAGCATAAGTGATTTGCAGAGTATGTTGTCCCAGATGTACGAAGTTTGCATGAAATTCAAACAGAATATAAATAAGGGAAAAACCAAAGTTATGGTGTTTGAGAGAGGAACGGGTAGCACTGAATGTAATGTAAGTATAAATGGCACTGCGATTGACCAGGTGAGTGAGTTTGTGTATTTAGGAAGCATGTTTGACAGAGAGAACAAGTTGGATGGTGAAATCAGTAGGTGAGTGAATTCTTCTTTGAAAGTCATAGCTGCTCTGGGAGGTTTTCACAGGAATGATGGGTTCTCTAGAGAGTCCCGCATGGCTGTGTATGAAACAGTAATTGTTCCTACTCTGATGTATGGCAGTGAAACCTGGGTACTGCAGAAGAAACATAGGAGTCGTTTGTGTGCTGGAGAAATGCGTTACTTACATGGGGTTTGTGGCAAGACACGATCTGATTGTGTGAGGAATGAAGATGTATTGCAGTTGTGTGATGTAAAGCAAAATGTTGCTAGCAAGGTGGAGACCAATATGCTTCGGTGGTTTGGCCATGTTGAAAGAATGAGTGATGAAATGCTTACTAAGAAAATATTTTCAGCCCAAGTGGCAGGAAGGAAAGGCAGAGGAAGGCCAAGGAAGACATGGGTGGATCAGATTCAGGAGTGTCTGCATGAGAAAAATATTATGAGTATGAAGTATAAAAGATCTTGTGTACGGCGTGTAATGGATATCAGTGAAGCACGAGTTGTATGTCAAGATCGCTGTAAATGGCGAAGTTTGATACGACAACAATAAGTAAAAATATCTGGAAGTTTGTATTTCTTTTTGGAGCTAACCTCTGAATCTCAGAGAACAGCTTAGTGATATGTATGTATGTATGTACCATAGAGAGCATATACTACCCTGGACAAGAACTTACGATTGATGAATCAATAGTTCTATGGAGAGGTCATTTGATTTTCAAACAGTACATGAAATGAAAACGTCATAAATATGGGGTGAAACTTTATATGCTAACTGAACCAAATGGTACGATTCTAAAAGCTTTGCTTTACACAGGGCAACTGGACTCGGGGGGGGGGGGGGTTGGTCATGCTGCTAATGCAGTTTTAAAATTGATGGAAGAGAAGCTAAATGTTGGTCATGCTATTTATATGGATAATTTTTATAATAGTTACAATCTTGCATTGCAGTTGTTGAACAATGACACTTATTGCACTGGAACTCTTCGCGCAGACCGACAAGATCTTCCTAAGGATGTCACGAAAGCTAAACGTTTGAAGGGGAAACGGAAATGCCAATATTATAATGCTGTTGCAGTGCGCAAATGGAAAGATAAAAGGGATGTTCTCTTCCTTACCACGGAGTTTGAGGACGATTTAGCTCAAACTGTAAATAAAAGGGGACAGTTAAAAGAAAAACCAAAGGCTGTTATCAACTATAATAAATTTATATCAGGGGTAGATCGTCAAGATCAAATGCTAGCGTACTATCCTTGTGAAAGGAAAACCATAAGATGGTACAAGAAGCTAGGAATACATATATTTTATATGATGATAATCACTTCCCACAACTTGTATAATAAATTCTCAGAGAAGAAGGAAGATAAGCCTCTACGATTTTAGGCTATCTATTGTATGTCAGCTTTTGAATCAAAAGCCATCAACTTCCCGAGTGAAGATATCTAAATCATTAAAAGTATGTGGCCATCTTCCAGTAAAAAAAAAAAAAAAAGGTACGTTTTTTGAGAAGAAGATGCAAAATGTGCTCTGCCGAAGGGCAAAATGTGCCCTTTGGCAGAGCAAAGGACACTCTCTATTACTGCGCCCAGTGCCCAGAAAATCCTGCACTGTGCTTTCAGCCATGCTTCGAATTATATCATCGTAGATAAGGGATAAATATTTTGTCTTCCTATTTTGCCCAAATCAAAATGTATGGATTTTGTATTTATCCAGTTATGCATCATGGCACTATTTATGGAATTATTTGGCATTTGTAAGTATTATTTCTCTTGTTTTATGTGCAACAATGTTCGAAATATGTATCCAGTAAATGTATACTTCAGTATCGGAACAATATTTTATTGCTGGCAGAATTATAATTACGAATATCAATTATGGATAAATTTTCTCGTATTTTAGAATTGCTAAGTCATGCAAAGCTATGAGATGCGAATACATGGCTGGTTGGTCCAAACGCATAAAAGCTTTATCGTGGTGCCATGAGACGACTTTTGTCGTCGTGGGAGATTTGCACGGGTTTCATACCGGCACCGCATGCTTGCCGCTGATATAGTACGGTGGCAGCAAACGTGTTAACTTCATTATACCAGGGAATTCCTAAAACAGCTGTAATTCAAAAGAAAAAGTGTTCTCACTCTGATGAAGATTGCACAGGAGTTAAAACAAAATGACTGACCAACCAGCAAAGTAATCAAACTGCATTCAAACATACTACTAAAAGGGTAAAAATAAGAAGAAAATACAGTGGCTGCACTTGCAGGATACTAATTAAATTCACTTAACTGCAAACTCTGGGTACAGCAATTTTACCAGACACAGTTTTTTTAAGGAAAAGAAAAGCATAGCATGGAAGCAATGCAACCACATTAAAAAGAACACTTTTTTTTACAAAATATTTTAATATACTCTTGCTGCTTTAAAAATGAAAAGGTATTTACAAATTTACACATACCAATAATAAATGCACAACTAAAATTCACAGAAGGCTGTTATCAACAAGTTCTCCAAAGAGTAATTATTTAAACAGCAATTTTAAAAGTTCACTGCAAAATTTAATGATTAAACATTGTACTTAAAAAATTCAGATACTTTATTTTTATTTATTTGTTTGCATTTTAGTGCAGAAACAATATAACCAAATTGCTAAAACTGAACACTGCACCAAAATAATTGTAGTAGATGAATCAACCATTCTTTAGCAAAGGCTAAACAAACATTGGATCTACTGAGTGGCATTCACATAGTAAGGGAACAATGATTCCTATAAATAAATCCTGCAAGACCTAATATCAAAATGAAATTCGAGACTAGATGCCATAATAAACTTTATAAAAATAACAAATTCTATATTTATTCTATTAAGGCTTTTGTATAAGTTTGAAATTGACTGATTTTCCTGAAGTTAAAAAGTGCATTAAAAAGGCAATATAAGATGTATGTCAAGAATGATTGTATAACAATTAAAAGATCAAGATCAAAATTATGAACTTTTACAATCAAGTTACAGTGCACTTAAAAACAAGAAGTTCCACTGATGATGACAATCGAGATGCCTTGTTTCATATAATAGTGCAGGCATGTATCACTGAATGTCATTCAGTATTTACTGCTTGTCCCTAGAAGGAGAAAAGGTATATGTTTACACATACTTCCAAACAGTTTCAACACAATTCTATGATCAAAACTACAATTCTGTACACAAAAATTTTAGTTTTCTTGTTTACCATAGATACTTATGTATAAGCCAAATGTTTTTGGAAGAAATCCTGCTTTCAAAGTAGGAGGTCAGCTTACAAATGGACCAATAAAAAATACGACTGGACTTCCAAAGTGCAACATGAATGCTGTGAAATTTGCTGGCAGATTTGTTCATGTTTTTAGACTGACTTCACTTTAGTTTTCTGACCTGTACAGCTATGGATAATAACTGGTATGTATGGCCATTCTGATCAAGATGTAACGGCACTCCTTTCATCAGCCAATTGCGTACATATCAAGCAAAAAGAGACACTGATTTCATGCCAAAGATGAAAATTACAATTACAGATATTTTTCACAATTGAAATATCATTTTATTAAAAAAAACAGGTTTTTACTTGTATTCATTGAAATATACACAGTTGTACCAGAATAATATCACCACCTGCCTAATAATGGGAATAACACTCTGGGCCTGGATGACAGCAGCAAGATGGCGTGGCATGGATGCAATGAGGCCCTGGAAGGTTGCCTGAGGCACACGTACCCATTCAGACTGCAGCAGAGCATGGAGATATCGGAGATGACGTGGTTGTGGGTCAGCATGATGAACCTGTCGATCAAAATAGTCCCACAAGTGCGGTACGAGGTTGAGGTCGGGTGATTTCGCCGTCCAAGGGAGAACAGAAACATTGCTGTCATGTTCCTGGAACCAGTCACGCACCCCCTTAGTGACATGGCAAGGTACATTGTCCTGTTGGTAGATACCATCACCACCAGGGTAAACGTCCAACATGAAGGGATGCACGTGGTCAGTGAGGATGGACAGGTAGCCATTGGCGTTTGGGGACCCATCCAGTATGGCCTGCTACCAGTGGTCCCAAGTTATACTACGAAAACATCCTCCAGACACGAACGCTGCCACCGCCATCCTGCACTTGACAGACAAGTGTGTCCGGGTGTTGGTTCTCATGTGTCTAACACACCACCGCCCGTTACTTCTGTGGAGTAGAAACCTTGGTTCATCGGAAAAGGCAACTTTTCCCCACTATCCAATGATGGTAGTCCCATGTGAACTGCAGGCGTTGTTGCCGATGGACTACGGGTGCCTTGATGCAGCGTCTATTCCGGAGACCCATGAGTAACAGGGTCTGCTCTACTGTTATCAGGGACACATACCTGGGTGCCACAGCATTCATTTGCATGGTCAATTGCCCTTTACCAGTTGATGGAGGCAATGTTCTCTTCTGGGGCTGATGGCATTTGGGGTTCCACAGTTATGACGTCAGGAGGTACTCGGTCTGCCAGCGGTCCACTCTTGAAGCACTCTTACTACAGCACCTCGCGAACAGCCCACAAAGCCTGCTGTTTCCGAGATGCTTCCACCCATGTTGCGGTAGCTGATCATTCCCTTTTTGAACGCCCGTCAAATCACTACCCCTGCCCATTGTGCTCATGTTACACACTATGGCTCATCTGTCCTGGCCGGCGGCTTCTATCTCTACGTGGTAGACCTTGTCATGTGCACTCTGAGACACGCCTGGGCAAGTACACCTCAATTCCGGGGATGGTCATATTATTTTGATACGACCATGTATATATGTATTCTTAAAAAATCCGACCCCATTTTGCATTTCACTATTTATATTGCGTAGCAGCTCATGGAGAGCCATTGTCTCAAAGTAAACCAATTGCTGGCAACTGCAGCAGGAGGGGGATTCGTGTAACACTTCTTCAGAAGTACTTCCAAAAATAAAAAGAAATTAAGAAATATTTTTTCATCCAGTGTAGGATTCCTATGAGAATATGTGCTGCTAATATGATGAGTGCAAATCCTAATACCATTTCAAATTGAGACAGCAGAATTTCTTGCTTCCAAACAGGAACAAATACCTCATTATTTCTCCTGTACAACAGCGGGACACCATTTTTCGAATTGGACATGCAGCAAGCAAGAAAGACACATGATAAATCACTTAGCTATTGGGAACTCGCATGCAACTAATCAGACATATCTCCTCTTCTGAGTTTTTACAGCAAACCTAACACAGCTAGAGGAAGCCATCAGTGTGTGGTTAGCGCTAATCGTCTTCCACTTTACGAAAGGTGGTCAGTTGACAGAAGAAGGCTGCCATCGACCTTGATACTTCTTGATTGAAACAATTGTAGGATGCAGTTTTACCAGAAACGGTTTAAAAAAAATGTTAGTTAAGTAATGCCATGAATGTTACAGGAATTATTTGGAAACTACAATGGTGACTCGTACTTTGAAGGTTTTTACAGAAGATAATCTTCAAAATTTACATAATTAATTTCAATAAAATGTTTTCCAAAATCTTGAGATTTAAGGTCAGCTTATATATGGGTCAAGGTTTTTACGAATTTTTAGCTGTAGAAGCAGGGGGATTCATATATGCATGAGATTGGCTTATACGCGAGTACATACAGTAATTGATATAGCATTTTATATATCATCATTCATTGCTAATAAAAAAAAAAATGTTCCAAACTGATTGTGCTACATTCATTAGCAACCATTCCATTTTATTTAACAGCTCACATGATGCCCACTGCATAGTTTAATATGTTTGCAGCATTTGAATTACTCAGTGGTCTGCTGGCCATTGGCTAGTAAAAATTCCATCGGACCACTGAAAAATGTATGTTACTGACTGGGATGGCCAGTATTTTTTTTTTTTTTTTTTTTTTGGATTTGTAAGTTTATAAAGAATTGAACCAGATTTCAAAATATCCAGGTTTTGCTATGGCAGCTTTTTAAAATAATCCAGGTTTTGCTATGGCAGTTTTTTCAAACAATACAGGTTTCAACTATGGATTTTTTAAAATTCAGATATTTACTACTCAAAAAATGAATGCCAGATTTACAAACCATATGAAAGTTTTATTAAAATTTTGGACTGTAGGAAACCGAGGTCTCAGACTCAAAATATTTGAACTATGACAGCACCACTCTTTTGCACAAGTAGTGACCCCAGAGTATGGATCTTTTGTTTTCCAACAGGAGGTTGAAGAACTAATTAAGCTCTGGCTTTGCCCATCTGTCTTCCTGTCCACATAGGAAAACTTCCTGCCTTTCATACTGAAGCAAGGTATTCCATGAAGATGGCTTTTTGTATGTTGCAAAGTGATTCATAATCAGTCCATTGTATGAAGTGCACTGATAGTACATGGTGCTTCAAAGCAGTGTCTTTATAACCATTGTACCATCCTAGATACTAGCACCATGTGCATATAAAATGTATTAATATTTTTGCCGTTTCTCGACCAGTAAAAAGGAGTAAACTACCAACTTTTGATACAGACCAGTGAATATCGAAAGTTGAACAGAACGATTTATCAAAGGTAAACAGCCGATTTATTGGACTTCCAAAAAGGACAGATTGTGGCAGCTCAGAGCAGGTGCCTCAATTTCCTAAATGACTAAACTACTGGGCTGTTCGCGAGCTGCGTGAAATGGACTGGCATGAAAATGGTCAAACAATGACCCACCTGAAGGAAAAACTGTACAGGACAGCATAAGGTTGATATCAGAGGTGAGTGCCGGGTCTGATGACTCATACAGGTCAACAAGATGCTGCATTGTTCAACAATTGACTACCCAACACAACAGAGGTAAACCCAGAACAGTATTCGTCATGACCATGCACCGCACACTCGCATGTAGGGCTATAACAGCAGACGACCCCGACAACATCCTCTCCCAACCACAGTTCATCAGCGCAAAAGATTTGCCTGGTGCATAAGATCAGGCAAGTTGGATGCTGGATGACTGGAAAAAAGTATGCTGGTCTAACGAATCACTCAGTATATATTGTGGGAGATGCTACTTGACCAATATACTCACCCTTCCACCCCACCTCACTCCAACACTCACCCCTCTTGCTGCTGCTCACCTTGAAACAGAGAAGAGTGCTAAGCTCCTGAACTTCCTAGGGTAAGATGACGTAGAAGATCGGAGAAGTTGACAGACAACCACCAACTGCAACTTTAACAATTTGGTCGAATTTTTTAGAACATTTTGAACACTGTAACATTTGGTACAACTCCAAAAATTCAATTATCACAGAAATACAATTTTGCATAATTTCCAGAAGGAAAGAAAGTAAAAGGGAGAACAGAGTAAAAATAGTCTAACAATCATCACAGGTTTCTAAAATATTTTAAAGATGGAAATCTACTGCTAGGACAGAAAAATGGCAACCATGTGCTAATGATCACTGCCTTTCTGGCTTGTACACATTTACAGGAAATAAACTTCAGGAGTCCATCAAAAAATTCCAGGAGCTTAAATTATTGCTAAAACCATATAGTGCTTTGTTTTATAATTTGCAAATTAGGGTGAAATTTACTATTCACTTAGAATTCTCATCAAGTCCAATGGGTTCCACTGTTGCAGAGAGTTACATGTTCTATTAAGTGGCAAAATTTCCCTGCATAAAAATTACTCAGTATAAATAAAACTTACATGAAGCAATCTGGAACTTAGCACAATGATAATAATAATACTACAAAATACGTTTCTCATGGCGCTGACTATTCTCTATTCTGTAGTCATTTATCCCCATGCACATTGATGGTGGGGAGACTAGATATCAAACTCCTTCAGAGAGGAAAGTGAATGCTACAAGAAATGGCCACCTTGGACTTGTGGGAAAGTTTCTTTTTTTTTTTTTTTTTTTTTTTTTTTTGGTTGGAGGTTTAACGACCACCGTGAGCAACTCAATGGGCTATAAGCAGTCGCCCGTCCCTAATTTAGGGTCACTGGTTCCAGGGAAGGGAGAGAACCAGTGCCGTAAGACAAACACAACATCCATGCCTGACCGGGATTCGAACCCGGACCCCTTACGGACGAATGATCAGAGGCCAACGCCTTAGACCACTGCGCCACCGGGGCGGCAGGGAAAGTTTCCACATGCTGTTGTGACTCCAACTGAGCAGAATTGTTATACCACAAACCAAGGTCACTGGAAATATGGCACTCAAACATCTTGCACTATCGCATAAGGTTAAAGAGACAACAATAAATCTCCACACTCCATGGAAGGAAGTGATGACATTACAAGCAGAAGCCTCAGGGAGCTAGAATGAAGTGACACAACCAATTCTAACATTTCAACCGACATTGTTCTTTTTTTTTTTTAATTACGAGAAACAATTCCAGGATCTTTCACAAAAATATGAAAAAGTAAGGACTTTTCCAGGGGCCGTGTGCAACTGTATACAGCCTCTTTCTAATCCATGAAGTTCAACCACCCAATTCAGGGATTTGCCATAAAAATTAATCATTCTTATTAAAAGTTCAGTTTGCATTTCACACAATGCTTCTATATCTAAGTTCTTCAAAGTGTGTTCAGCGGAACGAACCCCTCTGCAAGGGCTCCATGACACTTTTCGCTAAAAATCCCTCGTGACACAGTCATATTTGACAATGGAAATACGCTAGAAAAATCCACGTACTTCCTCAATTCCTTATGCAAGGAATGCACATAATGCTTCCAACAAAGCATGGACCAATGGTATATAGCGACCAATATCAGAAGCAGTGCATAGATGCTCTTTATTCTTGGGATGGCATGGCAGCAGTTTTGAAACAGGCAGGCAAAACAAAGCACAACCTATCATCATCACTGTTGAAAGTGAGGTCGCCTTGGTGCTCTTGCCTCCCACATCTTTCTCTCAAGCCTGCATGCTGTCAGGTCCGATGATCTAAATGGCTGCATTGCTACAATAGGACATGCATTGAACGGATTAGTTCTCAGAAGAATGATACAGCTCCTAAAACAGTGAACCAGCGCATACTGGACAGAAGCAACATCATGTGAGAAAAAATTACAATTACAAGCAAAATCTTCACTCTGGTTAACTTCTGCTTTCGAAAGTTTAAAAAGACAAAACATCATCCCCAGACTGAATATGACGCCCTGCCCCTCCACCCCCCCCCCAAATTTCTCTTCACACCCACATGGTGACAAAAGAAAAAAAGAATTCTGCGGAAGAATTTCGTGTGTGAATTAATTGCGGGATTGATTTTGAATGTCATAAGATTACGCTAAAATACTGATGACCAGTGAACTTTAACTTCTGCCACAAAATTCAGGCAGATTTCGTCAAAATCACGATTTTGTGGCAGGATGGCGCAACAACAATGTTTTGGTGCAGGTCTGGCAGCCCTGTCAACTTAACATTTACAATATCCCTCCAAAAGTCATGGAACTCACTTCAGATGGCAGGAACGGTGTGAAAGGTGAAATACGCAAGAAGTTGTTTAAAATTCAATTGTACCGTATCGCTGAATGTACATATCAGTGGATCAAAAATGCTGCCAATGTCTTGGGAAGATGGAAAATTTCAGCTACTCAGGAAACAAATAAAACTTGAATCTGCAATGTGTGCAGTCATAGATAAGCTACATCATTTTCATAGCAAGCAAAGAGCAGAACACCATGAATTATCAAGGAAAAGATGATATTAACAAGACTTGAATAACCAAAACCTACAAAGAAGGTCAACTGGCACAATGCAAGCATCAAATGCAAAAACAAAAGGAAAATCTTTACATTATACATAAATGTCAACAATTCTGTTGTTGCACTATTTATTGTTTCTCACGTTGTATTATTGTTGAAGTGCTTGAGGGAAAATTTTTGTTTGACCAAGGGTTATATTCATATAACATGCTATAAAGTTTATAATATATAGAAATAAATCGATAATAAAAGGTTAAGAATGTTATTCACATTTGGTCATGGAGCGTTCCGGGATATTGAAGGGTCCTTAGTACACAAGGTTAGTAAAAGAGAAGGTTGCCTCGATCCCTATACCTCCCTGCAGTCACATTTTGGGTGGGGGAGTGACGTCAGTGACAGACCCGCGGTCAAGGTTAACACCCACCCGTCCCTTCCCGAAAGAGCTAAATCCTATGTAATTTCCGTGTAATCTCACTTTGAGCTCAGGAGTTTTTTTTGTGTAGCAACATTTTTCAGAGTGATCTATTAACTGTTACCTAGTAACATCCACAGCTACTGTTTTATGTGACTGACTATCGGTGATGCCAGGGATGAGATGTACTGTTGCAATTTGCAACAACAATTTGAAGAAAACTAAAAAACATCCTGATAAAAAGAACGCAATGTATCATTCTTTTCCAAAAGATCCAGAGCTCAGGAAAAAGTGGATTCATCTTTGTCGCACAGATGGGAAATGGAACCCAGTATCCTGTACTGTGTGTTCAGAACATTTTGAACCCAAAGATTATGAGCGGGATTTGAAATTCGAACTTTTAAATTTGCCACCCAAAAGAAAATTAAAAAGCTTTGCCTTCTCCTAAAAAAATTTGCTGAAAAGTTCTGAGGTTATAAAACACGTGAATTCCTGCAATAAAAATCACATTGAAAGACTCGCTCACAGAGAAACTAAAAATATGATTTCTGATTTGTTACAAGTAAATCATTCAGATAACAGTTCTGATAAGCAAAACGCAGTGGAATCCGATAGAGTAACATAAATCAGAGATATAGAATATGGCGCATTAATGTGTAAATATAGACAGTTGCTGACCAAAAATATTGCATTATGCGAAAAGGTGTGCAATCAACAAAGAGAAATAAGTGATTCATCTCTAAAAATAAGCAGATTGAAATATGAAATTGTTGCAATGAAACGAAAAAATATTTGTAAAAAAATGTTGAACTTCAAGTTCGTTCAATGTTACTCAAGATGTTTACAAGAGGTCAAGTAAATATGCTTTTGAATAAAAAATATTATTTGGTCTAATGAGGATATATCGATCATTTTGACTCCGATACCTGAGTAAAAGGTCATACATTTATTTACGAAGTGAACTGAATTATCAACTTTGCAGAAATGGGCGCCCAATATTAATCCCCAACAAGGTAACATGACAAACGTACTAAAAATTATGAAAACCGGGCATAATACAGAAAAACACCAATACCCAGACTGATGAATCACACACGAAATAATTCGTAGTTACAAAAGTGCTGCGTCACGTTGGAGTCACAAGTGATGAAAAAATGTCCAAAGATTTATATGATGCTTATTCTATGCAAGCGACAACGATAATGTGTTAAATACACAACAATGCCTAACCACAGTAACTGAAGATTATGGCCGAGAGTATCTTGTTGGTTGGGTGGCCAAGAAATATAAAGAAAAATACCCACATCTGGGAGATTACACATCAAAAAATAACACTGTACATATTGAGGAATCATGGCTGTCATTTGGAGGACTCATTCAACCATCTCTTGAGTGGTCTAATATCGCTAAAAAATGGCTGTCATTTGGAGGACTCATATCTGTCATTTGGAGGACTCATTCAACCATCTCTTGAGTGGTCTAATATCGCTAAAAAATTGGAATATGAATTTCTTAAACAAAACATATATTGCACTATAATAAAGAGCCTTATATCGTAAAAACGTTAACCGAAAAAGCATCTCTCTTGTTTCCTGGATTTTCCACAGAGGTACTTAGAAGTACAGAGGCGCTATTGTTAAGATGAGAATTATAATTAGGATTAAATATTTGAATAAGAAGCTGCAGTCCACCCTAACTGCCAAAAGAAATACCAGAAATGAAGATGTCATTTGCTCAAAGAAGAGAAAACCTGTGAAAATAGTAAATTACGAAAAGAAAAGAAAAAAACAACAAAACAATCTTAGACCTACCTATTTAAAAATAACCTAGTTTTGCGAATTGGTGTGATCAAATCAATTATAAGTATATTAATTGGATTATAACTCATGTTCCTAAATCATGAAAATACAAAGAAACAGAACTGCAACTACAGTAAACGTAAGTACAAAATAATGCACTTTATGCTTCAGTCTGAAATGTTCAATTTTTATAATGCATATGCATGTTTTTCTTTCTTTTTCCAACCTTTTAAATATCTTTAATCTAAAGCAGGCTATGACTATATCTTTTGTAAGGGTCCTAAACTTTTTCAAAATAAACAGGTTTAAAAAAAAAAAAGAAAAAAAACTCAGTTGATTCCACACTCTGGACGGGCAGGCGAGACCTAGAGTCAAACCCTACAATGGGTCTGTCAGTTACGTCACGTGCCTCTCCCTCTCTGCTCCAAGATTTTCCGCGATCGAGGCAACTTTCTTTTGACTAACCTTGCCTTAGTAGTCCTATTGTGACGAAATCTTGTTCATTATGTTTCAAATGGTAGACATCGCTTCTTCCACACGAACATTGATTCAGGAAAATTTTCGTATTGAAGTTAAGTTCAGGCTTGATATTTAATCTTGTTATTATTCTATATTTTGTTTCCAAATGGTAAAGTAAAAGCAGTAAGTGAGTATCGCTCTTTTTGAGTAGTCATTTAAAAGATATTTAAGAACATTAAAACAATTAAACATTCCGAACCTTATGTTGAAGGGGAGTCGATCTGGTAAGAAATATCCTGTATTGATGAAAGTTCAGTTCCCGTTTCCCGTGGCATCAAATTCCCATACTAGTTTCAACTATCATTTCGTAGTTTATACTCATTATTTTTTCTCTTACGAGCATACCCGAGTCCGATCCTTCCATGATTTTCCTGGTGTTCCTCTACATTTCTTTCCTGCCTCATAAAATGAATAAATTATCCTAGTACCATATCACTCATTCTATCAACATGGTGAAATAACCTCAAAATATCTGTCTCCAACCTACTAACAACATTTTGCTTCACACTGCACAACTGCAACACATTTTCCTTGTACACACCACCAGAACGAATCTTGTCACACTTTCCTTCTAAATTCCTACAATACCTGAGAAGGCAGGTTCACCACAAAATTGCCTGTCTGAAATATATGAATGGCATATAAGAAAGAGACCTGGGCAAAATATGGTGTAAGATTGGTGTATGAAATACATGAATAAATAAAAAAGTTAATTAGGTGGTTAAAGAAATGAAATTGAATGCATTAGGTATTGCTGTGTGTCGATGAAACAAGAAAGAATTTGAGATGGAAGAGAATGGAGTAATGAGTGTGAAGTTTGGAGTGTTGGATAATGAAGAGTCAAGCTGGTGTACATGTGATTTTCAGTGAAAAGATGGACTTTTCACCAGTTGCACACAAGAATTTTGCAATTGCAGCTGAAAGTGAAGCTTCAGGTAATAGTAACTGTAGTAGTTTATGCTTCATGCAATTCTGTATCTTCTGATAATAAGGATGATTTCTAAAAAAGACATATGTGAGAATGAAAATTACAGACATCACTAAAATATTGTCTCTGATGCAAAATTTCGAGGAGGAATGGAACAGTGATTGCATGACACTCTACATTAAAAATTTGTTTTGTGTGACCTATTTCATTATACACTGACGGAAAAAAAAATCCCAACACCACGAAAAAATAGTTGTAGAGGAATGAAATGACGGCAATACATTTGTATAGGTAACATATTTAATCAATTAAGGTTTCAAGATCACAGCTTATTGTAAGCGCGAGAAGAGCCATTTTAAATGTGAAATGCTGGTACATTAATAACCGGTGTAACCACCAGAATGTTGAATGCAAGCTCGCAAACGTTCATGCATTGTGTCGTACAGGTGCTGGATGTCAGTTTGTGGGATGGAGTTCCATGCCTGTTGCACTTGGTCGGTCAATACAGGAATGGTTAATGCTGGTTGGGGGGTGACGCTGGAGTTGTCGTCCAATGATGTCCCATACGTGCTCGATTGGAGAAAGATCTGGTGATCTAGCAGGCCACGGCAACATGTCGACACTCTGTAGAGCATGTTGGGTTACAACAGCGGTATGCGGGCGAGCGTTATCCTGTTGGAAAACACCTCCTGGAATGCTGTTCATGAATGGCAGCACAACAGGTTGAATCACTAGACCGACGAACAACTGTGCCGTCAGGGTGCGTGGGATAACCACGAGAGTGCTCCTGCTGTCATAGGAAATTGCTCCCCAGACCATAACTCCAGGTGTAGGTCCAGTGTGCCTCGGCCGCAGACAGGTTGGTTGCAGGCGCTCACCTGGCCTCCTTCTAACCAACACACGGATATTACTGGCACCCAGGCAGAACCGGCTTTCATCAGAAAACACAACAGATCTCCACTCCGTCCTCCAATGAGCTCTAGCTTGACACCACTGACGTCGCAAACGGCAGTGGTTTGGAGTAAGTGGAATGCACGCTACAGGGCGTCTGGCACGGAGCTGTCCTTCAAGTAACCAATTTGTAACAGTTCGTTGTGTCACTGTGGTGGCAACTGCAGCTCGAATTGCTGCCGCAGACGCGGTACAATGCGCCACGGCCATACGCCGTACACGGCAGTCTTCCCTCTCAGTAGTGCCACGTGGCCGGCCGGAACCCGGTCTTCTTGAGGCAGAACCTTCCCTTGAACACCGCTGCCAACAATCATGCACAGTGGCTACATTCCTGCCAAGTCGTTCTGCAATATTGCGGAAAGAAAATCCACCTTCTCGTAGCCCTATTACACGACCTCGTTCAAACTCCGTGAGCTGTTGATAATGGCTTCTTCGTCTTCTTAAAGGCATTCTTGACTAACATCAACACCCTACGTCGAATCTCAACGATAACTAACGCTCACGGACGTTACAGCGGGTATTTACAGCAAACCTGCTTTGCATGCTCCAAGGGGCACTACTAGCACCACACGTATGCGCCGAGCGCGAAATTTGCATAGACGTCATCTTACAGATGTACTCTTACCGCCTACCAACTGTTGTTTATCTAACATGACTCCTTCTTGGTGTTGGGATTTTTTTTTCCGTCAGTGTAGTTAACAGTATGAATGTAATGTTTCTGCTGTGTTATAAAACAGTTACAAAATTAGACTTAACTAATGTGGACCTAGTTGTTGACTTAACCATGTGGACCTAATATGTTAAAGGTCAATCAAAAATTACTATATATATAAATTTCCTCTATTTATGTTTACTATCATATAAATTTTTTCTTTCAACAGCACGTGTTTCTAAACACAATATCACAAAAACAATTTGATATTTCTTCAAAATTTTGATTACATATGATTTCTTATAAGTGACTCAACAATTTGATTTACAGTCAATCAAAACTGATAATTCCAAACAACTTTTATGTAGGATACAGTTATTCACTTTATGCTTCTGTCTTCCATTAATGGGAATCATGAATGTAAGGTAAGAACTGCTCATAATTTATTAGTTTTGGAAGTTATCAAAATTTGTATACAAAACAGGGAGCAGGTAAATAATGAAAAATGTAGAAGCAACAAATGTAAACAGTCATGCACAATTTCATATTATCCAAATAAACTCCTGTGCTCAATGTATACTGATTTTGTACTTCTTATACTCACTCATAATATTTCAGAAATCACACCTTTAAATATAAACACAGGAAGGATCCAATCATATGCTAGTAGTACAGCCACTAATTGCATTACTAACACATTTACAATTGGTTCAACAAACTACGCTGCTGTCTGTTTAAAACACAACACCATGAAAGACCTGAGATATTGAAGTGAGATTCATAAGGTACATTATCTAACATAGATGCCAACCCCTAACAGAACTTAGCAGCAATCAATGGAGGAATTTTCAGTAATGTGTCAGTAATTGGAACACAAACTTTCAGTAACAATTTTAGTAATGTAACATGCCACCCCTTTTTTCAAAGTTAATAAGAACAATATTATAGTAATACTTGTATATCATAAAATACTTCATTATAATCTTGCTTTAACATGTTTTTCTTTGTTTCAAAATTCGACAATTTGATGGATACTGTTGAACAGAAATAATATTAATACAGAAGTTTTAAATGAATAAATCTAGGAATATAATCAGGGCTTGAAAAATATCTGTAAAGTTACATGCCTAGCTGGGCTTGTGCAGAAATTATTTACCTGCCCAGGTAGTAAAAGCTGGATGCCTGGAAATTTACCTTTTAAAATAAAAAATAAAAGGGCTCTGATTTGTTAGTTAAAAAATATGAAAATGCATTTTAATATGCATTTCTGCTTTTAAGGATCTGTTTTCAAAATGTTCAGTACACAAAAGTGTGTACCTCTAGTTTTAAAATGTTGAAATTGGTATGCAATGGTACGACAATAAATTTGGTATTTTTAAAAAATAGTGAATCTGTCATGTTCCTTTTATTAAAACTTTTGCCCTTTGTCACTAAACTTCAGAGGCTAGTTCCATCAGAGGCATGCATCTTGTTGCTGATTATACATGCAGTTTAGAGCAAAACTACATATGGTTCCAATTTCTGGACCTAGAGCATAATATAATTAAAGAAGTGATATTCTTCTGTTCTTGGCACTCCGTAACAGTAATACAACTTCCTGAGATTACCAGTTAAATGAAACATGACATGTGACGGCTATCTTTTTTCTTGCAGTAGGAAACTCTATTCCAAAGTTTTATTAAATTTAGTTACTCGGACCAGGCAACTAGATTTTTTATTTGCCTGCTTAGGACAATAACTTACATGCCCTGGGCATCTTGGGCATGGTATTTTTCCAGCTCTGATAATGTGTGGCTATGTATTTTAACAAATTCTTTGCTATCATATAAATTTCCTCTTTCAACAGCACAATTACGAGAATGTATTTTAACAAAATCTCCCTTTACTATCATGTAAATTTCTTCTTCAAACTTAGGGATGTGATTTGTAATTAATGTATAATTATAAAAAGAAAAATCAACTTCCCACAACCCTCTTTTCCCTCAATATTCATATGTAGTGTTACCAGTATGATGGAAAAGAAACTGAAAAATAATAACTAGGTTTACATGTCAGTTTTTCCCAGAGCTTCAGTTTTGCTTTGACTTACAAATTCTTTCTTACACTTCAATACTAATAAAAAATTATGTTCCTGTGCATTTTGGTATTGGTAAAACTAGAATCAACATCATGTGGCACAAAAAATGAATTTGGCGGTTTTGCTTTTTAAGCTCACTATATGATTTGTTTTTTTGCACAGAACAGGCCATCAGCAATCATCATTCCCATCATGCACAACTGAAAACTTGTAGTTGCAAACAATTACAAAATCTGTACTTTCCGGAAAAAGCCGACACACCCAAGCACAGATATTCCAATTTATACTCACTACAAAATTTTTGAGTTACAGCAGGTCGTTTTCTTATTTCTCCTTGGACACAACAATCAGAGTGCCATTTAAACATAATGGGGCAGTAGAAATTGCTGAAGTGGCAAACTTTTCACAGCAAAGATGAAAGCAGTAAGGATCTCTAACATGTAGCACCAAAGACGAAACTAAAAGACAAAGATCTTTCTGCAGCATATAAAACCCTTCTCATGCAATCCTTTTTTCATGAAAGAAACAGAAAACACGCTCCCTGCTGTAACGAAAGGTCCCACATACCAAAATTAGTTGTGTTGTACCATATGACCTCGTCTTCCTCTTGGGTCACCTCCACACTTCTTCAAGGGAGTGGAGCACATGAAGAAAATCCACAAAACCAGAGTGAAGGTTATGACCCCCTTTTCCCCGCTAAGTTCTTATCTCCCACATCTTGGGGTTAAGTGGAAAGAAAGCCTGGTCCAGCGCCAAGATTTCTTTCTACTTAATTTCCAAATGAGCAAAACATATTCCTCCTCCTCAGAAAACGAAACAAGAAGCTGCATCACGAACTTTGTTCAGAGGCTTTTGCATTGATTAATTACAAAATCAGTGAAGCTTTCTTAATAACAGTGAAAATCTGAATATCCATAATTTTTGGTTAGTCATCCATAATTCCTTAATCCAGGAAGAAATCCATAATAGTTAGCATCTCTGAACTTATGATACAAGATGTAAGTGATCAAAAGTACAGACCTACACGTGATATAGAACACACAATGCTCACCTAACTTGTGTACACACCACAAGCACCGATAATGGTTTGTACATGGCTTGGCATCCACTGGAACTGGTTCTAGATGTTGCCTGCATGAGGTCATTTCAGGCTGTCTCCATTCATACCCAACGTTCTTCTTGGTTAATTCGTGGCAGAGCCTGATGAGCCAGGTGCTGCGGCGACAAATCAAGTGAAAGGAAGACATAGCACATGTCAGGCATCCAGGCAACAGCTGTTAGACAATCTGTGTCACATGTGGTTGGGCCAATTGTCCTGCTGAAAAATGACACTGTGCGGACCATCTGCAGATATGGCAGCACTTCACAGCCTCTACAACTTCCACGATGCACCACTGGCTGGTCATGGTTCCTGTAATGTGTAGGAGGCAGGAATGCAAATGGAATACAACAACAACCCCACACTTGAATGCCTAATGTCAAGCACATATGATGCTGCATAATGTGTGCTTCAAGCAGTCATTTACCATGGTGTTACCATACAAGGATATGTCCATCATGGGTCATTAGGTTGAACCCTGACTCATCAGAAAACACCATGTGCTGCCATTCATCACACCAGTGTCTGCATTCTTGGTCCCACTGCAGCTGCTGACATCTGTGGTTTAAGGTCAAAGAAAGTCGAAGCAACAGATGGCAAGTAACAAGGCCATTCTGAAGCATACAGCACGAGACAGAGCGTACAAACAACCTTTGATGTGACATAGACTTTCACTGTTGTGCTAACCCTTGGGACATGGCTATTAGGTCCACCAACACCATATGGTGGGGATAGTCTTCCCATGCATGAGTCTGTTGCTAGGCTCCAGACTCCTCATGTCTGTGCATCAGACCTTCCTCTTCCCACCAATGCCATATTTGCATCACTGCACTCATGTTTCATCTAACACAAGCAGTGATGTCGCAGAACGAAAGTACACCTTTCCACAGCCTCACTCAAAGTTCATTAGCTGTACAGGTCTTGTCTGCTGCTGCAGTAGGGCATAATCAGTTACTATCTAGTACTACCTTACTGCTACAATTCCTGCTAACCAACTACAGCAATTTTCCCAGAGTGTCCTACTTTTATATTTCCTGCAGAACAGTTATGAGGGTACGGCTGGCACAAATAATTTGCTTGTGCACAGTGATTGTAATAATTTGTACCTCCTTATGTGACTTACCCCATCCTGCAAGTTTCAGTCCGATTTCATACGTTTTTCCTGGTGATTCACTTTTAACAAACAGTAATGTATTTTCATCTACACGCTTCATTCTGTCTATAACTGAGATTTCAACAGAATGCATCCCACTAGGCATAGATACCAACCTTTAAAAGTAGTTTTCAGTAAAAAAAAAAAAAAAAATCTGTAAATTTAGTAATCCAGTCCACAGCAGCTAATTTGGGTATTTAGCATGGCAACAAATTCCAATTTGTCACAACTACTTAAAATAAAATCAATATAATAAAGTTTTCTGCTAGTGGAAAAATTAAAAATACTGTCTACTAGAAAAAATATAAAAGATTACCTCCAGACACAAAGAAAAATCATTCCTTGGAATGTTTGATGCTTCTTTGATTCTATGTGCTTTCGGCAATCATCCCGCTTACCAGCAGTGCATCCGGAATTTCATTATGGGGGTCACCCAAAATACTGAGAAGCGATAATAATATCTCAACCATATTAAATGTGCTTCCAATTATTTATAAATTATACAGGGTGTCTCAAAAATACATGGCAAACTGCAGGAATGAGTTCCTCATAGGTATAAGAAAAAAGTTTATATCAACATAGGTCCAGAAATGCTTGGTTTCAGAGTTATGAAGGTCTGTCTATGACACTTAACTGTTCACATTACCTGACTCTGCAGTCTGTCTTGGTTTCCCAGTTATTCACCAGAATGCTTTATCTCCCACAGGTGAATTCCTTCATCACAAGGTACTGACAGAATCTGGTGGTTTTCCTTTCCAATCATGCACTCAAATCAGGAGCAAGCAGATATGCACTTTATGTACGGTTTGGTGAATGGCAATGCTCTGGAGGCTAGTCGTTTGTACCACGAAAGGATCCCTGGATTAAGATGTCCAAGACAGGAAAATGTTTGAAAGTATCCATCGCTGCCTTTGTGAACATGGGACCTTTACATCTCGTGCTGCTGACAGAGGATGACCAAGATCTACGACTCCTGGAATCAGCACACGAAAATTAGCAATGCAACTGTCTGTTTATTGTTTCAACTATTTGGAGAGTGTTGCGAGAACAACACCTGCATCCATACCATCTACAACGGGTACAGGCCTTGTCACCAGCAGATTGCCCTGTTTGAGTAATCTTTCGCCAGTGGTTCTTGTAGCAGTGTGGTACAACTCCTAACTTTCCTGCCTTAGTGATATTCACTGACGAAGCACAGTTCACATGTGACAGAATCCTAAACTTTCACAATCAGCACGTATGGGCTAAAGAAAACCCACATTCAATTCTTCCATCACATCACCAGCAGCGGTTAGGCCTAAACATCTGGGCAGATGTTTTTGGTGATAAGTTATTTGGGCACCATGTACTTCCCAACAAACTCACAGGGCGGGCATACCATACCTTTCTGGAAAATAACACGCCTGATTTCTTGGACGACACGCCACTGATCATTCGTCAACAAGCACACTTTATGCAAGATGGCGCTCCTGCACATTTTAGCCACCTAGCTCACAATTATTTGAATTAAAAGTTTCCTAGTCGGTGGATAAGGTAGAGTTGGACCAACTGCCTGGCCTCCATGCTCACCAGATTTAAACCCTCTAAATTTCTTCTTGGGGGACCATTTAAAATCATTGGTGTATTCGACTCCAGTAGCAGATGTGGAAACTCTCCGCAATTGAATTGTGGTGGGTTGTGAAACAATACGACACATGCCAGGAATTTGGCAGTGTGTTTGCGAGTCCATGAGACATCAATGTGAGGCCTGTATTGAGGCAGAAGGTGGACATTTTGAAGAATTACTATAAAGTAATGTGAACAGTTATCATAGATAGACCTTCATAACTCGGAAAGCAAGCATTTCCAGATCTATGTTGATATAAACTTTTTTTTTTTCTTATCTACCTATGAGGAACTCATTCCAGCAGTTTTGCCGTGTATTTTTGAGACATCCTGTATATTTAAAAACATATACAAGTATAATTACATATATAACCAACAATAACAAAGAATGAAAGGCCAAGTAAAATACCTCATAAGAAAGGCCTGGGCCACCCCCACTGAGTGCACCACTGCCGCCCACCACGAGCGATACTAAAATTGCATCTAGAAATGCTGCAAAATACACAGTTCACAGAAACTTGCAACTTTTAAAAACAAGGCCAGTCTCAGTGCTACATTTCTAGGAACCACTTTCTTTTTAGATGAAGAAGGCTGGCCTAGAGGATGCTTCATTTTAAATAAATAATAATAATAATAATAAAAACTTCACGATTGCCACGCTTTTCTATCAGATAGTACCACATGTGGCAGAGACCAGAGAGCATAAAGTAAAGGCTATTCATTTGGAGCAGCATACATATAACAGACGCGTTCTGTGTAGCTGCAGGTGTCACAGAGGACATCATGGGAAGGATAACACAAGAGATCATCGTGGGAGGGGTAAAATGGTGGTGAAAGACTGAGCCAGCATCAAGTGGCTGATATTATTCCCTGTCATTGGATTTCCTTTTGTAGATAGATAGCTCATGGGATTACTAATTAAGATACAGAAAGCTATATTATGCAAAACATGGCTTTAAAGTTGAGAAAATTGCTTTCCATATCAGAAAAATCAAATGGTGATTTTCCATAATTTCATTGGTATTTCTGTACTTCTGTAACAGAAACCAAAAATTCATACTAGTTGGTGTCTATGCCACTAGGCTTAACAAAAGTTTCTGATCATTATCACCACTTAACAGTGGCATGTGTAAAGGGAAGATAAAAAGTCTTGCATATGACTTACCTTCCCTTACACAAGCCACTAAATGAAAGATTTCTGAGCAGTGTGGTAGGACATCGAATCATATGCTAGATGATACAAAATGTTAGCTATTAAAAGGCCGAATAATGAGGACTCTTCAGTAAATTTTAATACCTAAAACATTTATCTTAATTAAAAACATAATCACTTACTTTTCACCTTCCTTTTTTGACAAGTTTCCATCAGCTCGCACAACAGGAATCTGAGGGACAGGAAACAAGAATTAATGTAATCAAGCATAAAAAGGATCAAGAGTAAGATGCAGTAACATTTCTTTGCAGGGAAGGATAGGAGAGGTGATACACTAATAAGACTATATAAGAATCATAAAGGTAAACTGAGACATAACACAAAAACACTCTTTCAATTTTTTCTTCTTCCTTTTTTTAAGGGCTATTTCAAAAAGTTTTGCAGAGCAAGACTAGGAGAAATGATGCAACTATTCACACCTGCAAGCCAAATTAAGTTACCTATGAATGCATGATCTGTTGATAATTTTGTTCATCTGATATTCAGCACGAGATCTAATAATGCTATTATAACAATCTAATTCAGATATAATATCAGCAAAGATAATTTTTGTTACTGAGACCACCTTTTTTTTTTCTCATATTCTGCTCATTATTTTGTCAACTTTTTAAGCTAGAAAACCTTTACCTGATGTCAACCTCGCACTGCTATAAAATGACTAGTCTAAACACTGCACTGTGCCTAGTAACCTTTGTTCCCCACCTTTCTTATTAAGAATAAGTCTAATAATCTAGTACTGCTGTTTTACTGATGCTGTGCAACTCCTCACCAAAAGTTATACTGACCCATTAACAACAACATTACAATCTGATAGAAGAACTTTGCTACCTTATTGTATTCTGAAAAATCTCAGAGTAGGGTGAATTCATGATGCATATGAAGAACACATTATAAAAATTAAACTTCGATTTCCAAATTCACACTAAAATCCCAGTTTCACATTCCTCCAGGGAAAGATAATCTTGAATATTACTGTAATTTTCATCGTATAATCTGCGGATTATACAGCAATAAATTTTTTTTTAAGACCCTTCAATTTTTTTAAAAATCTGCACCGTAATTGGGCAGGAAAAGGAACTCCCTCGGAAGAATTTTCCTCAGTTCAGGACTTTGTATGGAGCGGGGAGCAGGGGGAGGAATGTCATAACGAAAGATTGGGAAAGTTGTGGGGAGGGACGACGGGGTCATTTTGTATTGTTAAGAAGATCGTGCCGTCTGTTTTTGGCAAAAAGCCAAAGAAGAATGGACAGTGCTTGCTGCATGAACCTATGCTTTCCTCCTTTCAGAGCTCATGTGTGCTGCCATGTGTTTAGTTCGTCTTTCGACGTTTTGACCAACATCATTGCTGCTATTTTCCTTCATTGCTATTCATGATGTTTTTGAAAAGGAAATGTTTCAGTTACACAGCCAAATTTAAACTTAAAGTGGTGAACAGAATTGAGGATATGATTGTGTCACTGCGCGATAGTTTTGAGGTCAGAGCACAATCGTGCAGTAACATGCAGAAAGCCTCTGTGCTGCGTAAACAAATTCGTCGGTAAATTATGTGGGAGAATCCACGGAAGTTTTTTATTGGCCCACGTATAAGCCAATCCCCCAACTCTGAAAGCAGGATTTTCTCGAAAAACTTTCAACTTATACGCGAGTACATACAGTATTTCTATTACTTGTTCTGTATCAGCCTTTCGTCATTGGCAAGATGTAATGCAAAACTTTGGAGCTGCATCGGTGTGATCTATGGATGCCACACCCTTTATCTGTCTGGAGATAAAAATATGAAAAAGTAACCTTTAAAAATGAATTTCTTCATTTAATAAAATCATTTTTTCCCTCTTACTTCTTCAAACTCATGGGTCATTATGTGACAGACTTTTCTGTCCGAAATTCCACTTCCGGTTCAACTTCAATGATGTGCGGATTATACGGTGATTTTTTCCCCTGAATGTCAGTCTCTGAAGGGATTATCTTTTTTTTTTAATGTGAATTTCGCGGTCTGTGGATTATACGCTGGTGCAGATGATATGATGAAAATTATGGTAAATTAGCTATACTCATTCATTTACATCCATTAAAGTAGTATTTCCATTTTCTGAAAAGTGAAGACAATATTATACAGTTTTAAAATATGTACCCTAATAAATGCAAGCCATCACATTAAAATATAAGCATTAACATCCTTTACATACATGTTAAATCGAAAACAGAAATGCTGGAAACGTTTTAAACAGTAAAAAAATTAAAAAAAAAAAAAGCTTCCAACTTTATATTATTTTGAAAACTTACAGAATGGAACTCTTATTCCACCATATAATAAAGTACAAGACTTCATAATGTTATGTCGTAAAAATGCTGTGTGATAACAAATGTCAAATGGATGATAGTTCAAATGTACCAATGTAATAATTGTAAATGCACAAACTTATTCTTAAACACTTAAAAGATGTCAAATTCTGCACACATCATGAACAGTTCATTTACACATTGGAAATAAACAAACGGTATGATCATAGGACAGTGCACTTGTGTGCAATAACAAGTATCCAGGAATGTTTTCATCCTCAGGCTAGGCCGAAGTGGATACAAGTTATAGAGAAACACAAAACAACAGTCCTTAACTAAATGACTTCCTGCCACACAGACATTAGAATTTTTGAAGAATCCAGTGGATTCACCTTTATTGGACTTTTTAAAATTGAATTATGTTAGCTCAAATTTTGATCTATTCACTGGCTGATAGAAATTTACATTAGAGTCCAAACCACAATAATGAAAAAAACAAACACCAGCCTTTGTCAATTTAACAAATGACTCAACTTATGCTTATATACACAATTCATTTTTTGAGGGGGGGCTTAGCCTCAATCAACACACAAGTCCTCAGAATACAATTTCAAAAGTGATACCTAAATCTTATGTAATTTACCCCTTTACAGCCTAAACAGAATTACTGTTTACATCCAGTTCTTGGCTCAAAGAATTTCATTCACAAACACAATGTGACACTAGGCAAGTACTTTTATTAAAACTTCTCAAACACCACTTGTTAGTAGGTTGTAAAGATACACTAATGCAAAATGTTGAATTGTAAACACGCACAAATGTCAAAAGTTGACGTCACTAAATTTGTTAAAAGTTCTCAAAAAAAAAAAAAAGGGGGGGGGATCTTTTTGTGAGGAGACATTAATTACTTCAACATCTCTGGTGATACATGTATATACACATGTGTATGCACAGACCAAATCAGCATTCATAAGCCAAAATGTGAATAGAAATACGTTGTTGCACGCAAAACAGTACTGCTAAATAAAAAAAAAAATATTGTAAATAAAAATTAAATTTCTATTTCCAAATAAAACTGCGAGTATTTGTATCCCCCCTAAAAAAAACTAAATTTTCTTGATCATTTCTGACTTTTAAAGAGGGGAAAATGAAATTTAGCCTCAGCTAAATAAATAAATAAATAAAAAAAAAAACTCACTCCTAGCTGGCCTCGACTTTAAAAGGCACACATCACAAATTTCACTGTCATTCCATAAAGACACTGCAATTCAAAACACTGTAAAACAACAAGATATAAACTGGCTTTACAACAAACAATTCTTGAATCCGTACTTTTGGCTACATGCATCTCTCTTTCTTTTCTTTTCGAAAGATAAAAAAAAAAAATCCCATTATCAATATCAAAAAAGCAATTTTCAGCTGCCTGTCCAATGTGAATTCTTAGAGCAAGTCTGCCATGTTCTTTCCCTAAGCTGCTGCCACTGACAATGGCCTCTTTGCTCAATAGCAAAGAACAAAACCCTCTGATCCCAAAAGCCTTTTTTTTTAGCAAAAAAAGGGGGGGGGGGTACTTTCTGCTGATTACATGGCAAAATTTACACACAAAAAATGAAAAAAAAATCATTTCACTGAGGTATAACACTTTTTTTTTTTGTTAAAACTATTCTCCCCAAAAGTGGAGGCTGCTTAGCAAGTACATATTTTAATATAAAGACTGGGTGAACTTCATACAGTCCCTCAGAACGTAGGTAATGGTGATTTTCTCCTTTCGAACACAATCTCTTACGCAAGTCAAAAAGTTCAGAGCATCAGAGAGGTACAAACCAATAACTTGAAATAAAATTTTTTTATTATATGGATGTTTTTCCCGTGCTCGAATTTCTAGTAATGTGCGAAACAGTAGATGATATGGAAACTATTTTGTTGACATATAGTTAATAATTTCTGAAACCACGTAATGATTTCGACAAATGTTGAATTAATACAATAACTTTCATGCCGTGCCAAGTAGCAGTTTCTTTAGAAGAGACCTCCAAGAGTCCGGGGTTGGTTCCCTGCACTTGTTTTTCTGCATGACACTTAGTTCAATAATGGTGACATGGTTTGGGCCCTGGGTGATAGTAGCCTGGAAACCAGCCCTTTGTAGAAACAGCTTGAAGGAATCTCTATTGAAGAAGAACCGTTGCGTCACCACTACTATAAAGAATTTGGCAGTTAGAGGGACGTCAACCCTGGCATCCAGCTCTCTGTAGACCATTCTTCTCAAAATCAAAAACGTTCGCACTATAATTAAGGCAGCAACATTGTCTAGATATGAATTGCAGGGCGGTGTAGGCTACTGGCTTTCTGATTTTGATCTGCTGAAGGAAGGGCTGGTTCCTTTTGCACTGGTGGGAAGATGGGCTTCACGAATCAGATGCTACCGCTCACAGTAAGAATTAGAGAGTGTCTGAAACCTTTTGGCCCACAAAACCCTGTGTTAGCAACCTGCAAAGAGAGGGAGGGAGAGGAGGGGGGGGAGAATGATGGTTTGTTCGCACACTTGTTAAAACATAGTGGGAATAACAAAATATTTCCTTTTCAGTCTTTTTGGCATGAATCTGGTATGTTTTCAGAAGCTATGCAATTCTTCTACATACATACAGATGAGAAAAAATACCCTCACACTGCAGCACAGATAAACTGAAATGGATCGAAACAGAGCTTAAAAAAAAAAAAAAAAAAAAAATCATTTGCTTTTGTATTCAAAAATTAATTTCAATGATCATGAAAATTAATACACATCGTACAATTTCAACTTAGTTTATGGTAATTTAATAATAGTTAAATATATCCTCATCCATTTTTTATTTTTACTGACACACTGAGCTAATTTGAAGAAAGCACGGGAGAAAGAGAAAAAAAACAACAGCATATATATAAATACTCTTCATCATCATCATCAACATTGTCAAACATTATCAATCCACTGCTGTACGAAGGTCTCCCCAAGTTTCCTCCACAACGGTCTGCCTTGTGCTAGTCTCCTCCATGTTACTCCCGCATACTTTCAAATTTCATCCACCCATCTCCCATGTGATCTTTTTCTGGGTCTTTTCCTGTCCCTTGGAATCCGATCTAAAATTTCGGCTGTCCATCGATGGTCTGTTCTTCTGGCAGTATGTCCAGCCCATTGCCATTTCAGGTATTTTACTCTGATCATGATGTCTTCCACTCTTGTCATTTTTCTGAACCATGAGTTCCTCTTCTTATCTCTCCTGGTTACACCAAGTATGCACCTCTCCATGCTTCTTTGAGTTGTCTGCAGCCTTTGTATGTCTCTTTCAGTTAAGGTCCACGTCTCTGCACCATACGTAAGCACTGGAAGGATGCATTGATCAAACACTTTTCTTTTAAGACATAATGGCATATTGCTCTTGAAAATTAGGCTGTTTCTTCCAAAAGCTCTCCAGGCAAGTTTTGTACGCCAATTAATTTCTTCATCAATGTGACCCTCACTTGATATCTGCTGTCCAAGATAAACGTACGTGTCTGTGATCTCCAGCTTTTCTCCATCAATCGATAAATCTTCATTTCTTGTAAAAGCATTGAACATCACTTTTGTCTTCTGAAAGTTAATTTTTAATCCCACTTCTTTACTCTTGTCAGCAAGTTCCTGGATCATACCCTGCAGCTCTGATGGGGTAGTTGCAAAAATGACTACGCCATCAGCAAAACGAAGGTGGGTTAGATAATCTCCATTAATCTTTATCCCTTTGTTTTCCCAGTTCAGTGACTGAAAGACATTTTCCAATGTGACATTAAAGAGCTTTGGAGATATGGTGTCACTTTGTCTCGCTCCCTTTCCAATTTTTATGTGTGTTGAATTTTCAAACAGCCGAATTTTTGCACTTGCATTTTAGATGTTATTAACAATATTAATGTATGCATCTTCAATACCGCAGGATTTCAGAGCCATTGTGACTGCTGATGGTTTCACCGAATCAAAGGTCTTTTCATAATCGATAAAAGCCACGCACAATGGAAGTTCATATTCCCTCGCTCTTTCAATTAGTTCTCTCAGTACGTGGATACGATCTATTGTGCTGTAGCAACTCCTGAATCCAGCTTGTTCTCTCGGTTGAGCCATGTCCAGTGTTACCTTTCAAGCGGTGTGAAAGAACTTTAGTGAAGATTTTATAAACCACTGATAGGAGGCTGATAGGTCTGTAGTTCCCGAGTTCCTCAATGTCACCTTTTTTATGTAGCAGGATCATTGTAGCGTTGTTCCACTCCTCAGGAATCTTCCCTTCATTAAGGCATTGAGTGAAAATTTGGGCGAGTACTGTTTCGATTTCTCCACTTGCTTCTTGTATGATGTCTACAGTAATTCCATCTTCTCCTGGAGCTTTTCCCCGCTTCATGTTCTTGATTGCATGTGCAACTTCTGCTGGGAGGACTGGAAGAACTCTGGTACCTTTCATGATGTCTGGAGTACATGTATCATCCCTTCCATATAATTTGGAGTGGAAATCTTTCACTCTTGTCAAAATTTTGCCTCTATTTCTTGTTACAGAACCATCTTCTTTTCTCAGTGCCATAATCTGTTTTCTTCCCTTACTGAGATGTGCCTTTGCTATCTTTAGGCTTTGGTTGTTTTCAATTGCTTTCCTCACTAGTTCACAGTTGAATTTCCTTACGTCTTCAGTGATACTTTTTCGTACTGTCCTGCATAGCTCTATATATTCCACTTTGGAAGTCACATCTTCTTTAGTTGTCCTTATCTCTCTTCTTTTTTGCATCAACATTTTGGTTTTTCCTGATAATTTGTTCACATGCAACTTGTTCTTAGACCCAGCTATTTTTGTTGCCGTTTCCATAAGAGCTTTAGTTATTTTCTGTTAACTTCCGAAATATCCACTTCTTCCGATGTTAGGCCTTCTAACGCAGATAATCTGTTCTTCAGTTCCAACTTGAAGGTCTTATGGTGTTTTTTAAGGTTGGTTATGTCAATACATTTTGTTTGTCTTATGAGCTTGCCATGTTCGAGTTTAGTGTTGAGGTGCATCTTACATCTCACCAATCTATGGTCACTACCTGTGTTGAACTTGTTCAGCACACTGCAGTCTTCTACGACGAATTTTTTGTTACACATAATAAAATCAATTTCACTTGTCATCCCATTTGGATGTCTCCATGTCCATTTCCTGTGTGGCTTTTTCTTGAAAAAGGAGTTCAAGATGAAAAACCCTTCTGCCTCTGCAAACTCAACGATAGTATTTCCACGCTGGTTTCTGTTGCTGTGACCGAATTTACCTACTGAAGTTTCATTCCGTTGCCCTATTTGAGCATTGAAATCTCCCATAATTTTCTTCAAGTGCTGCTTACCTTTATTATTTAGATGACGAATTTCCTCATAAAATTCTTCAATTTCTTCTTCAGGATGACTTGTGGTGGGTGCATAAGTTTGAATAATCTGAGCCTTGTATCTTCTCGAGAGTTGGATAACGAGTTGTGCAGCTCTGTCAGAGGAACTTTCAACTTCTACAACTTTATCCTTCAGTTTCTTATTTATTATAAATCCAACACCACTAGTTCTGCCAGTATCTGTCCCACGATAGCAGAAGAGATGTCCACTTTTCAGTTCAATGAGATCTTCTCCTTTTCTCCTTACCTCACTTAGCCCGACGATGTCCCACTTGATCCTTTGTAGTTCCTCTTCCAATTCAAGAAGCCTTGAATCAGAAGATAGGGAGCGTCCATTATACGTAGCCAAGGTCAGCATCAGATGGCAGCCTAGTCCGGTCCTCCGGGGATTCTTAGCACCCTCTGCCTTCATGTCGCACTGGCCGCTGCCTTGGCCAGGTACATTCCAGCTGCCGGAGACTGAGGGCCAAGATTTAAGTTGTGGAGTCATTTTGGAGGGGTTTGGCCATAACTCACCACGCTGGCCAAGAGGGTTGGTGAGTGTGGGATAGCATTTTCTCTAATCTCGATGGTATAGTTATACCGCTATTGGCGGTCGTCAGAGCCCCTTTAGTGGGAACAGGATGCACCACGAGAAGGCGGGGTTGACATTTGTCAAGGAGAGGTTGCGATGTTACGCATCACCTGACCTTACATCCCATAAATACTCTTATTACAACAAAATTAAGTTAACTAAAATTAATGCGATATAATCACCATGTCTTATCAGAACAAATGCTGCTCAAACTTATCACAAATAATACTTCCTTGGAGGATACATTTAATTAAGTACTGCATTTCAAAAAATTAGACGACACAAATGACAATATTCCCAAAGAATTATATATAATTTCCTGCCAGAAAAAAAAAAAAAAAAAATGTATTACTTCTCCCAGAACATTGAAGCAAAAAAAAAAAAAAAAAAAAAACAAACACAAGTACACAACATTTGTACTACCAACTGAGGAAGGGACAGAGAGACGAGAAAAATAAATAAATAAAGTCAGAAACTTTGGAAGTGAAAGAAATTCTTAACTATTCTGGCTTCCTGAGGGAATGGAACTGAAACATTCTGATTATGTTGAGAAGTTATTCAAGTTTCCCCACCAAATAAAATGTTCAGGGGTTAAAATTTTGGGGCTTCTCTTTTTTTGTTTCATCTTTCCCAAAGGGAATGATGCATGGCTTTGTCGCCCCCCCCTCCCCGAGAAAAATCGCCAGTTATCTCTCTTGGTATCCAGTTACAAAAAAAAAAAAAAGATTTCTTTCATCATCACCATCTGACACCTGCTTACCCTTTATGATGCTCTGGCATGTTGTAATACAACATATGTTCTTTACCCTTGGGCAATCCGATGTGATCTTGATAGATATAAACTATATCATCCCTTTCCTTAGGTTGAATTGACCAACTGGAACCGCCAGCTGTGGGCTAATCCCCCACATTGATGTAATTACCATACACGAGACCGGCCGATGACAAAAAAAGCTGAATTTTTTAACTGGGTGGAAAATTGGGACACGCGAACGTGCGGTGTGAGCGAATTCAAATACAGCATATGCAATATTTAAGATTGCACAAGCCATATGGAATTATTTTCTGTTAATTATGTAAGTAAATATTAAAGTGAAGCACATTATTATATTCACAATAGAAAAGTAGGGAATTAAGGACAAAATAAAATGAAATATTTTAAAAAATCAGATTTAAAACGTACATGTAAATCTTTACTAGCTAAATCCTGAGGTGAAAAGTATTTGTCAAGGAAAGTTTGTGCATTCAGTCAAGCAACTTTTTAGAAACTTGCAAGAATTAGAAACATATATCCACAGATTAGTTTTGGTCAAACATCATAGTACAAGAGATAAGTCAGTCTTGTTGGCTTAGTAGCACTCTAATGTACCAAATTTTTCAGAAATGAAATGTGTTTCAAGAGTCATGTGTGTAGAAATAAGTTAAATTCACAAATTCTTACTAAATGATAATTGGAATATGTATTGTAATATATATTTGAATATGTACAAATGTAAAAAAAAACATGACCAGAAGTCATGGTTTTTAAACAGGTTGCTTTAAAGATATTTTGCCCTTTTTTGTTGTACTTGCTTGCACAACAATTCGAATTTCCTTTTCTGAGCAAGCCTGGCTTTCTTCTCAGCAAGCTGCACGGCCATATTTATTTTACGTTGACTCTGCAGCTGAACAGCATCCATTGCTAACTTTTTCTTTTTGCTGATAATTCCTTTTCTTTTCCTCTCAATTTCTTTGGTATAACTTGTTTTTGATGTCCTAAGATTTTGGCAGAGGTTGGCATCAACTGCTTCTTGTAAAAAAAATTTCTTTACTGAAGAAATTAAGTGCAGACTTACCCTGTGCTTTAAGTTTATACTACACAGTTTGTATAGCTGAATAGGTTTCAATGTTCATTCTTCCTGATTTTATATCTATGACTTCAGCCATCATGCTGAAAGAACTTTCAACCTGTGGACCATGAAAGCATGATATCAAGGCTTTTACTATAACATAGTGTACTTGTAGAGGTTAAACACCTTTGCCCACCATGCATCAATTTTTACAAAGTTTTCAACTTCGTCAACAGGAGATGGAAGTCGTGAATCAAACTGATACTGGTGAATTTCTAGAGCATAGCTTTCCATTTCCCCTGAATTTTTTTTTTTTTTTTTTTTTGATTGGAGGTTTAACGACCACCGTGAGCAACTCAATGGGCTATAAGCAGTCGCCCGTCCCTAATTTAGGGTCACTGGTTCCAGGGAAGGGAGAGAGCCAGTGCCGTAAGACAAACACAACATCCATGCCTCACCGGGATTCGAACCCGGACCCCGTTCGGACGAATGATCAGAGGCCATCGCTTAGACCACTGCGCCACCGGGGCGGCCCCCTGAATTCAATATATTGCAAAGGAACCGTGGAAGTTTCTCAGTCTTTTTAAAGTTAGATTATGTCCCCTTGTAGAAGGATCAATAGCTGACATATACATTAAAAGATCACTACATAATGGTAGTGTCTTTTGCATGTATTTTGCACGATGAATATAAGCTTCAGCAGCCTGGCTTAAAAATTTTTCTTCACAATGTAATTTGATTTGCTTTCCAAAATAATGTTCCTGATCCAAGAATCTTTCACAGGTTTGCCTTATCAAATCTTTCACAGGTTTTTGCCTTTCGGTATCTCTTGATTTAAGAAACAAGCTAAGAAATCCAAGAATAGTTGCTTCTGCTCATCAAAAACTTTATGAATTAATGGCTCCTTTGTTTGAAATAAGCATACATATTTTTTCAAAAGAGGTAGAGCTGCAACATAAAAATTTAATATAAGCAAGGTTTTCTATGAGATTTCAAATAATTTTGCAACAATTCTAGATTTCCGTTTTCTTCCATGTCTTCTGAGATTTCCCCCCCCCCCCCGTAATTTCTTCCAAAGCTCCTAGAATTTTAACTTTTTCTTTCTTTACATATTTTGTATATGACATCCATGTATATTGGTCTTTCACTAGGCTGCACAAATCCATAATACAGGAGCAAAATGGCATCATGGATATGTAAACCATTTAATGCCACATGATAGAATGACAACCACCTGTGTTGCACCATGTTCTTAATTTCAGTGAATTTTAGCCCTATAATTTCACAAATTTCAGCAAGGGCTTCACATTGATCTGCCAACCGTTTAAAGTCATTGAAGAAGTCAATAAAGTATTTCTCAATGTAACCTTAAAATGGCTTGCAAAATTTTTTACTTGCATTGTGAATATGGTGACAGGAATCTCCATTAATGTCAAGTAAGTGGGGAGATTTTCTCTGCCAAATTCTTGTTTTTAACCATGTTTTTGGGCCTCTCATGACACATTCTTTCCACTTAGCTTTCAAACAAGCAAAACAAATTCCTCCCCAGGAAAAAAAAAAAACGCAAAGCAGCCTCACGAACTTTGTTTAGAGGCTTCCGGCCGACGTAATACTGGCCCGAAGCCGTGCTGTTTTCCCACTTAGCTTTCAAACATGCAAAACACATTCTTCCTTAGAAAAAAAAAAAGAAAGAAAGGAAAGAAAGAAGCAGAGTTGCGTCACAAACTTTATTCAGATGCTTCAGGCCGACGTAATCCCGGGCCATGGCGAAAGAAGCACGCCAGGCTTATGCAATCCTGGCGCCATGCTTTTTTTTTTTTTTTTTTTTTTTTTTTTACACTTTCAAACAAGCAAAACAAATTCTGACACTTAAGAAAAAAAAAGAAGATACAAAGGGCTGTGTTACAAACTTTGTCCAGAGGCTTTTATATCGATTATTTACAAAACCATTAAAACTTTCTTAATAACAACGAAAATCTGAATATCCATAATTTTTTGTTAGTCACCCGTAATCCCGGGGAAATCCTTAATTTTTGGCAATTGGCATCTCCGTGCGTCCTCCATAGAAAGAGGTTTCACGAGAGCTTAGATTCTCGAATGATCTCAGAAAAGCGGGAACGCATTCGGATACATCGCAAATTACAAGAGAGTTCCTGGCGATGACGTACGGATAGAATGCAGAGTGGCAATTTCCCACAAGACACAGAATGGCTGTTCTCCCCGTGGGCTGCGGCAGTTTCCCTAAAGCACAAAGTAGGCGGAGCTTCCATCCTTCGCGCTGCGATGCTCAAGTGACTGACATCCCATCCATTGTTGACAGCAGTAAACGAACTGAGCTCCTGACTCCAACATCTCTTCTTGCCTCCCAGCGCCTGCTCCAAAAACAACGTTTTCAGCTAGAAAGCACTTAGTTCTTTTACTCCACAAAAAAGCGGAATCCCGCTTTTTCAAGGATTTTTCTATAGAACGACGACCCCCCCCCTAAACAATTCTGAAAAATTTCTCATTTTTGCAATGACATCGAGGATGACCAAAATGATGCCGAAAAAAGCGGAATTCTGCGAAATCGCAGAAGAATCTTATGTATGAATTACTTGATTAAAAATACAAAAAGAAATCAATACCCGGACTCAAGTGTGGGATATGGTAGACCTACTACACTTGAGAAGGATGGTCCACCACGGAATCGACTTGGACTTTCAAAACGGCGTATGAGAAAGAGATCTTGGCTGAGTGAATGTAAGATTGGTGTATGGAATACTAGAGGTATAAATGGCAAGATGAATGAGGTGATTGAGGAGATGAATAAGTATAGATTGGATGTGCTGAGTGAAACTAAAAGAAGGAAATTGGGGTAGAAGAAGTGAATGGCACGGTTAGTGTGTGGTCTGGAGTATTGGATAATGTGAGAGGACAGGCTGGTGTAGGTGTGATTTTAAGTGAAAAGATGAAGAACAACTTGATTCACTATAGTTGCGTAAGTGAGAGAATTCTCTAGATTCGTTTGAAAGTGAAACTTCAGAGAATTGTAATTGTTGTAGTGTATGCTCCTTGTGACTCGGAACCTTCTGATAAAAAAGAAGATTTCTGGAATGAGCTAAAAGCTGTTTTGAGCCAGTTTGGTGCAAAAGAAAAAGTTATAATAGCAGGGGATTTCAATGCTAGAGTAGGAGTAGAGAATGCAATTTCTGACGATGTTCTGGGCAAGTTTAATGATCCCTGTGTGAATGATAATGGTGAAAGAATGGTTGAGCTCTGCATTGTGAATGGTTTGTGTGTATCTAATACATTTTTCAACCACAAGAATATCCACACATATACTTGGGAAAATCGTACTATTGGTCAAAAGAGTGCAATAAATTTTGTTGTCTACAATCAGCGTCTGAAACACTTAGTTGCTGACACCCGTGTGATGAGAGGTGAGGATGTTGGTTTTGATCATTACTTGGTAGTGTCATGAGCGAGACTGAATGTTGGTTGGAGGAAAAGGAATAGGAAGAAGCCCAGGATAGAAAGAATAAAGGTTGATAGGTTCCTTGAAGATCATCAGCGTTCTTCGGATACTCAGAGAATGACTGAAGGAGCTGAAGTCTGGTGAGAGGGATGTAGAAAAGAAGTGGGAATGTTTTAAGAACTGTGTTGTCACTGCTGCTAAAGTGGTCTGTGGCACCACAATAGTGGGTAACAATAGAGGTGATGCTTGGTGCAATAGTAAGATTGAAGAGGCAGTAAAGAGAAAGAAGGAAGCCTATTTGGGGATGTTGCAAAGTAGAGTTTCTGTGGATGAATATCGCAGTAAGAAGCATGAAGCTACTAAGCTGGTTCACTAGAGTGAGGCAAAAGATAGGAAGGAGAAAGTGGAAAGATAGGAAGTATTTCTGAAAGTACACGAGACTCAGAAAAAATAGAGATAACAAAGTTGTAAGTTGTGTGAAGAATAAGATCGGGGAAATGATATGGGAGCCCAATGAGTTAAGTCAAAGATGGGGTGAATACTTCTGTGAGTTATTAGATCAGGAAAGCAAAGACGATTATGAGACAGACGCAGATGATGTCACAGTGAGGGATGGAAGCACAGGAGGGATCTCAAGAGAAGAAGTGTGTAAAGCTCTAAAATCTCTTCAGCATGGTAAGGCTTCGGGAGTTGATGGTATAACTATCAAGATGTTGAAATATGGTGGTGACTCTGTAATTGACTGGTTAACTGAAATTTGCCAGTTGTGCTGGGAGTTAGGATTGGTCCCTAGGGATTGGAAGGATGCAATTATTGTTCCCTTGTATAGGGGAAAAGGTGATCAGACTGAATGCAAGAACTATTGTGGTATTAGCCTACTAAGTGTTCAAGGGAAAGTGTTTGGTAAGGTTGTTATTGAAAACGTACAAGGTCTTACATCATTAAAAGTGTGGGATGTTCAGAGTGGTTTTATGCCTGGTAAAGGCTGCACTAACCAAATTTTTGCATTACGCGTGATGATTGAAAAGTATATGGCTGTTGGTAAGAAACTTTTTGCTGCCTTCATAGATTTAGAGAAAGCTTACGACCAAGTGAATAGGACACTTCTGTAGAAGGTATTGACTGAATATGGTGTTACTGGGAATCTACTTAATAGTGTAAAAGCCATGTATGCTGGTAGTAGAGCTTGTGTACGAGTGAATGGAGTTTTATCAAAATGGTTTTCTGTTGGTGCAGGAGTCAGACAAGGTTGTGTAATGTCACCATGGCTGTTTAATACAGGGTGCATACGGTATTTGAGGACACTCTGCAGATAGTAGGACAAACAACGCATTTTATTCATACAAAATGTGGTACACAGATGCAGTAATGGTTGGAGAACTGGTTTATTCGATGTAACCGCCGTTAGCCACAATGACGGCTTCAATGCAAGACCGAAAGTGTTGACATGCCCGAATTACATGGTCCTTCGGGATGTCGGACATTACTCGACTAATGGCGGCCTTTACTGAACCAATGGTTGTGTGGGGATGTTGATTGGCTTCCCATTCAACAACGCCCCACGTGTAATAGTCCAGGGGATTGAGATCTGGCGAGTTAGGTGGCCGTAAGTTGGGTGTGATGTGATCATGCAGATGGGTTGCCATCCAGTCTTGTGTTGTCAGAGCTTTATGTGCAGGTGCAGAGTCCTGATGAAAGACATACGGCCTTGCATTGCGTACGCTGTCTATCCAGAGCTTCACAACTGTTTCCAACACCTCAATGTAGCCAGCAGTATTCACTCGAAGGCCCTGTGGGAAGAAGTGAGGTGGCATGACGTGGCCTTCGCTACTCACCACCCATAAAACCATCACAGTCGCAGGAAACTTGGTGTGCATAACACGTGGGACATTGGAAGGATCCGCACATAACCATCTGTCATTTCTCCGGTTCACCTTTGGGTCCTGGTCAAACTTTTTTCATTGGAGAAAAACCAGAGCAAGCCAGGTTCCTCTGGATGTTTCACCTTGTTCAGTAATTGCTTTGCTCGGAGCAGTCGTTGTTCTTGTGTCTTTGCTGACATGAACTGCCCTTTCCTCCGCACGTACAACTGATAACGAATGTCCTCATGCACCACAGTGCGGATTGTGCCATCGGAAACCTGGAGATCTCGGGCAATGGCTCGGATAGACGTACCGGGGTTTGCATCGATAATGTCTTGGACCTGTTGTATGAATTGTGGTGTTCTCATACAGTCTGAACTCCGTGAGTGCTTTTTGTGCTTTGCTACAGGCGACGCATGTCTGCCAGAGGCTTCCAACTCCTTCTGAACCTTGTTCACAAACGATCTGGCGACTTTCAAAAATCTTGCAATTTCAACATCACTGTGCTGTGTGTGTAGCACAATGATCACGGCATGTCTCTTCATTTCTTGCGTTAGCTGAGAGTCTGCCATTGTGCTCTGTAACGATAATGGTCCAGAAATTATTTTACACATAACTGCAGGCGCTCAATCACATGTCCTCAAATACTGTATGCACCCTGTATATTTATGGATGTGTGCATGCATGATGCCAAAATAGATAATAGTGGTTTATGTCTTGGTGATATTCATGTGTGCAGATTGCTGTATGCTGATGACACTGTCCTGTTACCAGAGAGCATAAGTGATTTGCAGAGTATGATGTCCCAGATGTACGAAGTTTGCATGAAATTCAAACAGAGTATAAATATGGGAAAAACCAAAGTTATGGTCTTTGAGAGAGGAACTGGTAGCACTGAATGTAATGTAAGTATAAATAGCACTGTGATTGACCAGATGAGTGAGTTTGTGTATTTAGGAAGCATGTTTGACAGAGAGAACAAATTGGATGGTGAAATTAGTAGACGAGTGAATTCTTCATTGAAAGTCATAGCTGCTCAGGGAGGTTTTCACAGGAATCATGGGTTTTCTAGACAGTCCCACATGGCTGTGTATGAAAGTGTAATTGTTCCTACTCTGACGTATGTTAGTGAAACCTAAGTATTACAGAAGAAACATAGAAGTAGTTTGAGTGCTGGAGAAATGCGTTACTTACGGGAGGTTTGTGGCAAGACACGGTCTGATTGTGTGAGGAATGAAGATGTGTTGCAGTTGTGTGATGTGAAGCAAAATATTGTTAGCAAGGTGGAGACATATATTCTTTGATGCTTTGGCCGTGTTGAAAGAATGAGTGATGAGATGCTTACTAAGAAATTTGTTTTCACCCCAAATGGCAGGAAAGAAAGGCAGAGGAAGGCCGAGGAAGTCATGGGAGAATCAGATTCAGGAGTGTCTGCATGAGAAAAAGACTATGAGTATGAAGTATAGAAGGTCCTGTGTACGTCACTTGATGGATCTCAGTGAAGCCTGAGCTGTGTGTCAAGATCGCTGTAAATGGAGAAGTTTGATACAGCAACAGTAAGTAAATAATCAGTTAAAAATTTATCTGGTAGTTTGTATTTCTTTCTGGAGCTAACCTTTGAATCCCAGAGAACAGCTTAGTGATATGTATGTATGTAGTACATACATAGTACTTAACCTGGTCTCTGAGATTCAAAGGTTAGCTCCTCAAAGAAATATCAACCAGGTTAAAGTTCAGAACTAATGATGCTAGATTGAACTTACTATTGATGTATCAAATGTCTCCATTTATGACGATTTTGGCGCAGACCTAGAGCTCCACTGACATCTATCATACATCTTACACGAGACCTTTTGAATTTCATACTCGTTATCGTTTTCTCATGTAGACATTCACAAATCTGGTCATTCCATTATTACTTTGGCCTTCCTCTACCTCTCTTTTTTGCCACATGGGCTGAATAAATTATCATAGTAACCATCTCACTCCTCATTCTTCCAATATGTCCAAGCCACTTCAAAATGTTATTCTTTGTTTTTGTTTTTTGTTTGTTTGCTTCACATTACATATCTTCAACACATCTTTGTACCTCATATGATCAAAATGTTCATTGCCACAAACCCCCTCACATAAGTAACACATCTCTCTGACCCACAACTCCTATGTCTCTTCAGCAGCACCTAGGTTTCACTACCATTTATCAGAGTAGGAACAATTACACTTTGATACACCGCCATTCGGGAATTTTTCGAGAACCCATCATTGCTGTGAAATCCTCCTAAAGCAGCTATGACTGAATTCACTTGCCTTCTAATTAATCATCTAATCTGCTTTCTCTGTCAAATATGCTGTTTGGTAGCACTATCTTGACAACACTGAAACAAATGAACGAAAATATGTAGCAGACTGGTAGTTTGCACAGTGACATCCATTGACATTTGGCACAGTTGCATGGTTAAAAAATTCATCTTAAACAGGATGACTGGGCGGCGCTCTTTACCTGTCCATGGGTGTTTCTGCTCGATTGCGGTGTTCAGTTTCATCAACTGATCGCTATATCGTTGTGCAGGGAATGTTTTGCCCTGTTTCAACAGTTCAAAGTACAGCACTCCATGCATATACCACCACACACACAACAGCACCTTTTTCTCGTGGATATCCTGTTTTGCAGTGGACGTTGATGGCTGGCCTGGGTCGACCCAGGATCGCTTGCATACGGGATTGTTGCAATAGATCCATTTTCATTCCTGGTGACAACCTTCCAAAAGAAATTCTTCCCTTGAAACTTCTTAAGCAACGATATGCAGTTGCCCAATCGTTGACCAATATTACGCTCCATTGAAGTATGCGGAACCCATTTACCAAACTTTTGGATCTTCCCTAAGGCCTATAGATGCCGTAACACCATTGATTGAGCCACTTTGAAACGTTTTGCCAGTCGCGCGGTCAATTGTGTGGCATCCTCCTGCGACAGAGATTCCAACTCCTCGTCGGCGAGTTCCTGCGTTCTACCTGCACCTGACTTGTCTTTCAAGCTTAGATCACCTTTCTTAAACCTGGCAAACCATTCTCGACACGTCCGCTCACCCATAACTGTTTCGCCATACACCTTACATATTGAACTGTATGCTTCATTTGCACTTTTCCCTAAACTAAACACGAATAACAAACACTGCCGCAAATGAACTTTATCGACCACCATGTCTGGCTTCACATACAAACTGACAGCATGGGTCGCCACCTGGTTAGATTTCTATATATATATACATTGAATAGCAATTTAATTAGAGATACCTGTCTCGTAACATGTAGCACCACCTTTCGCTCTGATGACGGCGGCGATTCGTCTCGGCATGGACTCGACAAGACACTGGAAGCGTTGGGAAGCCATACGGATCCACGACCCCTGAACAAGCTTCCACAGTTCACGAAGATTTGATGGAGGGGGATCAGAGCATCGAACATCTCTCTCGATGGCATCCCAGATGTGCTCGATAGGATCGAGGTCAGGTGACCTAGCTGGCCAAGGAAGCGAGGTCACATCGGTGGAGTGTTCATCCAACCATTCGGATACAATCATACATGAGACCAGGCCGATGACAAAAAAAGCTGAACTTTTTAACTGGGTGGAAAATTGGGACACGCGAACGCGCGGTGGGCAAATTCAAATACAGCATATATACAATATTTAAGAGTATGCTAGCCATATGGAATTATTTTCTGTAAATTATGTAAGTAAATATTAAAGTGAAGCACATTATTATATTCACAATAGAAAAGTAGGGATTTAAGAACAAAATAAAATGAAATATTTTAAAAAATCAGATTTAAAACTTACATGTGAATCTTTACTAGCTAAATCCTGAGGTGAAAAGTATTTGTCTAGGAAAGTTTGTGAATTTAGTCAAGCAATTAGAAACTTGCAAGAATTAGAAACATATATCCACAGCTTAGTTTTTAGTCATTGAAGAAGTCAATAAAGTATTTCTCAATGTGACCTTATAAAATGGCTTGCAAAATTTTTTGCTTGCATTGTGAATATGGTGACATGAATCTCCATCAACGTCAAGCAAGTGGGGAGATTTTCTCTGCCGAATTCTTGTTTTTAACCCTGTTTTTGAGCCTCTCATGACACATTCTTTCCACTTAGCTTTCAAACAAGCAAAACGAATTCCTTCTTAGAGAGAGAGAGAGAGAAAAAAAAAAAAAAAAAAAAAAAAAAAAACAGAAAGCTGCGTCACGAACTTTTTAGAGGCTTCGGCCCGACGTAATACTGGCCCGAAGCCGTGCCTCCCCCCACCCCCACTTAGCTTTCAAACATGAAAAAAAAAATTCTTCCTTAGAAAAAAAAAGGAAAGAAACAGAGTTGCGTCACGAACTTTGTTCAGCGGCTTCGGGCCGACGTTTTCCTAGCCGGGCGCCGTGCTTTCTTTCCACTAAGTTTTCAAACAAGCAGAACACATTCCTCCTCCTTAGAAAAAAAAAAAAAAAAAAAAGGTTCGTCACGAACATGGTTCAGAGGCATCGGGCAGAAGCAATTCCGGGCAACAGCGAAAGCACGTCCGAACCAACGTAATTCCGGATCACGGCAAAAGAAGCACATCCGAACTAACGTAATTCCGGATCACAGCAAAAGAAGCACATACGAACTAACGTAATTCCGGATCATGGCAAAAGAAGACCGCCAGGCCTACATAATCCCGCGGCGTGGCGCCATTCTTCCTTTCCACTTAGCTTTCAAACAAGCAAAACAAATTCCTTCTCTTCAGAAGGGGGGGGGGCGGTAAAACGAATTTAAGAAAAGAAAGCTGCGTCACGAACTTTATTTAGACGCTTCAGGTCGACGTAATCCCGGGCCACGGCGAAAGAAGCACGACGGGCATTTTTTTTTTGTTCACACTTTGAAACAAGCAAAACAAATTCCACCACCTGAGAAAAAAAAAAAAAGACAAAGGGCTGTGTTACGAACTTTGTTCAGAGGCTTTTACGTCGATTATTTACAAAATCAGCAAAACTTTCTTAATAACAGCGAAAATCTGAATATCCATAATTTTTTTGTTAGTCACCCGTAATCCCGGGGAAATCCGTAATAATTACGGAGATTCCGTATGTTTTGGCATCCTCCGTAGGAAGAGGATTCACAAGAGCTTCGATTCTCGAACGATCTCAGAAAAGCGGGAACGCATTCGGGTACATTTGCAAATTACAAGAGAGTTTCTGGCGATGACGTCACGGATAGAATCAAGCGGATAGAGTGGTGACTTCCCGCAAGACACGGAAAGGGCTGCGGTAGTTTCCCTAACGCACGAAGTAGGCGGAGCTTCCACCCTTTGCGCTGCGATGCTCAAGTGACTAACAACCCATCCATTGTTGACAGCATTAAACGAATTAAGCTCCTGACTCCACCCTCCAACATTTCTTCTTGCCCCCGCGTCTGCTCCAAAAACAACGCTTTCAGCTAGAAAGCGCTTAGTTCTTTTACTCCACAAAAAAGTGGAATCGCGGAATTCCGCTTTTTTTTAATTTTTCTATAGAACGACGACCCCCCCCCCCCTAAAAAATCCTGAAAAATTTCTCTTCATTTTTGCAATGACCTCGAGAATGACCAAAATGATGCCGAAAAAAGCGGAATTCTGCGAATTCGCGGAAGAAGCTCATGTATGTACAATTCGGGAGCGATGGCACAGTGCATCGTCTTGTTGTAGGATGAGGTCCCCAGTGGGATGCTGAAGATGCACAAACAGGAGCAAATGGTCGTCCAGGATATCCTGGTAACGTTGACCTGCGAGGGACGATGTCACACGTACTAGGGGTCCCATTTCAGTCCATGTAAACAGTCCCCAGACGAGAATGCCACCCCCACCAGCTTGAAGAGTACCTTGCTGGCAAGAAGGATCCATCACTTCATGTGGTTTGCACCATACTCGTATCCTGCCATCCGCATGTGCCAACGTGAATCTCGACTCATCAGTCCAGGCAACATTTTCCCACATGTCCAGTGGCCATGTTCCCGCGCCCATGCTAATATTTGCACCCTGTGATGTGCGATCAGCAGCGGTACCCTCGTGGGACGATGGCTTCTGTACCCCACAGCGAGATGGTTCTGGATGGTGTGGCTGCTTACACGTTTTTGTGCACCAGCGTTAAATTGCCGAGTGATTTCTTGCACTGTGGCCCGTCTATCTGCTGTTACAATGCGAGCTAGCTGACGATGACCACGCTCATTCACAGCAGTTGGCCCTTGCAGGGATGGTTCTACCGGATTCGATGTACTCACGGTGCACCCGTGACACAGTGGCTCATGAAAATCCCAGTGCCTGCACGACTTCCGAGATAGAGTGACCCATTCGTTGGGCCCCGACAATTTGCCCACGATCAAATGCGCTTAGATCCATCGTCTTACCCATACTGCGTCCGACTCTTACTAATTCCTGTCGCATCATTCCTTATATTGTCGGATCGCTGCATACGTCATGTTGTTTCCGTATACAGGGCCGCCAACAGCGCCACATTTGCACAACGCCAGCTGTCTCTAATTCAATTGCTCTTCAGTGTATATATATCATGAATCAATAGCAAAAACACTGATTTTGAAAAATAAAAGACAAATTCATAGGATCTGTGGTTTCACCAATGGGTTCCATAGTTAGACTATATATATATATCATCATCATCATCATCATTGTCAACCATTATCAATCCACTGCTGGACGAAGGTCTCCCCAAGTTTCCTCCACAACGGTCTGTCTTGTGCCAGTCTCCTCCATGTCACCCCTGCATACTTTCGAATTTCATCCACCCATCTCCCATGTGGTCTTCTTCTGGGTCTTTTCTTGTCCCTTGGAATCCAATCTAAAATTTCGGCTGTCCATCGATGATCTGTCCTTCTGGCAGTATGTCCAGCCCATTGCCATTTCAGGGATTTAACTCTGATCATGATGTCTTCCACTCTTGTCATTTTTCGGATCCACGAGTTCCTCTTCTTATCTCTCCTGGTTACCCCAAGCATGCACCTCTCCATGCTTCTTTGAGTTGTCTGGAGCCTTTGTATGTCTCTTTTAGTTAAGGTCCACGTCTCTGCACCATACGTAAGCACTGGAAGGATGCATTGATCAAACACTTTTCTTTTAAGACATAATGGCATATTGCTCTTGAAAATTATGCTGTTTCTTCCAAAAGCTCTCCAGGCAAGTTTTGTACGCCGATTAATTTCTTCATCAATGTGACCCTCACTTGATATCTGCTGTCCAAGAGAAACGAACGTGTCTGTTATCTCCAGCTTTTTTCCATCAATCGATAAATCTTCATTTCTTGTAAAAGCATTGAACATCACTTTTGTCTTCTGAAAGTTCATTTTTAATCCCACTTCTTTACTCTTGTCCGCAAGTTCCTGGATCATACTCTGCAGCTCTGATGGGGTAGTTGCAAAAATGACTACGTCATCAGCAAAACGAAGGTGGGTTAGATAATCTCCATTAATCTTTATCCCCTTGTTTTCCCAGCTCAGCGACTGAAAAACACCCTCCAATGTGGCATTGAAGAGCTTCGGAGATATGGTGTCACCTTGTCTCACTCCCTTTCCAATTTTTACGTGTGTTGTATTTTCAAACAGCCTAATCTTTGCACTTGCATTTTCATAGATGTTATTAATAATATTAATGTATGCATCTTCAATACCGCAGGTTTTCAGAGCCATTGTAACTGCTGATGGTTTCACCGAATCAAAGGCTTTTTCATAATCGATAAAAGCCATGCACAATGGAAGTTCATATTCCCTCGCTCTTTCAATTAGTTCTCTCAGCACGTGGATATGATCATTGACAAGATATAAATTTTGACAAGAGTGAAAGATTTCTACTCCAAATTATATGAAAGGGATGATATATACACTCCAGACATCATGAAAGATACCAGTACCAGAGTTCCTCCAGTCCTTCCAGCAGAAGTTGCACATGCAATCAAGAACATGAAGAGAGGAAAAGCTCCAGGAGAAGATGGAATTACTGTAGACATCATACAAGAAGCAAGTGGAGAAATCGAAACAGTACTCGCCCAAATTTTCACTCGATGCCTTAATGAAGGAAAGATTCCTGAGGATTGGAACACCGCTACAATGATCCTGCTACATAAGAAAGGTGACATTGAGGATCTCGGAAACTACAGACCTATCAGCCTCCTATCAGTAGTTTATAAAATCTTCACTAAAGTTCTTTCACACCGCTTGAAGGTAACACTGGACATGGCTCAACCGAGAGAACAAGCTGGATTCAGGAGTGGCTGAAGAGCTTCGGAGATCTATGAAAATGCAAATTATTAACATCTATGAAAATGCAAATTATATTTTTATATATATATATATATATATATATATATATATATATATACAGTTACATATAGTTATATCCTTTTTGACTTTTCACACATAAGTTAGTAGCCTCAAATGTTTTGATGCATTACACAACTTGAGACAGAAAAAAAAATAAAAAAATACTTGGCTTCTTAATTTGATTTATTTGGAAATGAAACCATGTATCCATTCAATTGTTCATAAGAAACCCTCAACAAGTACTGGATTATGATTTCCCAAATTATATTTTTTATAAGTTTACAAAGTTGAAACTGTAAAGTTAGATATAACACTCCTTTTAGTAAGGGCCATGCATAACAGAAAAACATTACCTTTGCTATAATAGGATATTTATAAAGCATTTGCAAGTGAAAGTTCTTTCGACATAATGATTGCAATAAGGCATGACCTGAAAAGATAAAATGGAAAGACAATAAGTTTTTATTTCTAAAATGAAATTAACACCAACAGATTAAAGCTCTGACATGCATGTATGCTGGTTAAAATAAATGTGAAACACACACACACACACACACACACAAGGGGAAAAAAATCAAATTAAATTTGTTATTGCAAAAGGTTAAGAAAACTGAACTACTTTGTTTTTAGCATGTCCATGTGGCAAAATGTGCAATCAAATTCAGTGGGCATGACCATCATAGGTGGGGAAAATTATGGAAATTTTAACAGCCAGCACAACTTCTCTTTAGTCAAACAAAATGTGAACCGAAAGTTAGAGCTGGTATGTTGTGCTTATTTGGGGTGGAAACAGGTGTTACAGTCAAATCACATAATGAATGACACAAACCAGATTATATTTTGATAAAATGTTTAAGTCATTGTGAATGTAGATACTTAAGAAAAAAATCTTCAATTAAGCTGTATACACCCTTCATGCTTAAGGAGCTAACAAATATGCAGTAAATGGATGGCAAAAAGTTTTCCCCTCTGCTTCTTAATGTGCTAATACCATCAGAAAAATATCAACTAAATATTAAGTTTGATGGATTAAAATTTTTAAGTGCTACCCATTCATGTCCAATAATTTGATTTAAATTTCATATTTACACGACAAAATGCCAAACTTAATTCTAAATTCAAATGCATTTGTTGCTACCACACACCTTTCTGACATTTTCCCTATTCAATCATATGGGTGTTGAGTGAAAAATAGTGGTAACGATCAGAACAGACGATTGCAGCACATTCTGATAACACAATCCAGTACAAGAAAGCATTTCAAGTGTTGGATGTTACTTGAGTGTTTGCTTCATAGCTTTTGGGCACATATGTGGAGTAAATGACAAATGCAGCCTTGTACTACAATTGAAGGATTAACCTTTCTTAAATTTGCTGCAACACCACTTAGGTTCCCCAACATTGTATTGGCATTGTCACAGCAAATGAGACACAATTACTCCATGGAATGCCTTTTCTTTTCATTTCATTATCCAGAATTGTAAAAATACCATGTCCTGTATTGTTAACTGATTGAAGTATATATATTTAACAAAACAGACACTATTTCACCTTTAGCAGAGTTAAAATATCTGACAACTGGATACAGTTTTACAAAATTCTGATTGGCACTTCTATCAGTTGCCATCAGAAATAATGAATTATGGAGTGCAGAAACTATAGTGGACTATGTAAAGCTAGCCATGGATTTCACTAGTGAGGTGGTTTTTGTTCATGCACAGCTGTATTTCTTGGCAATGGTGGAATACGGGTACATTTTCCTGAAAAAATTCCCAGCATGATCATCTGCCGTGATAGGTAAATTATGTTCTGCCAGGAAAGAGGTGAACAAGATTTCTTTCTTTTTTTTTTTTTTTTTTTTGATTGGAGGTTTAACGACCATCGTGAGCAACTCAATGGGCTATAAGCAGTCGCCCGTCCCTGATTTAGGGTCACTGGTTCCAGGGAAGGGAGAGAGCCAGTGCCGTAAGACAAACACAACATCCATGCCTCACCGGGATTTGAACCCGGACCCTTTACGGACGAATGATCAGAGGCCAGCGCCTTAGACCACTGCGCCACCGGGGCGGCAAACAACAAGATTTCAGCATGTAATATTTGTAAATCCTCCATTTTAGCAAAATATACACCCAACTGCCTCCCTTCTGACCTTTTTTGCAGTATCCTTTGTGTGTTCACGGATGTTATGTGACGAGAAGAGTAGAAACTCCCATCATATTTAATTGAGAAATTGGAACTACACATCACACAAAACAAGTGATGCTCTGAAAGTTGGGAGGTGCGCAAGCACAACCACTTTTTAGAATTCTCTGCTCTGAAGGGTTAGGAAGCTATTTTCTTCTTTGGTCGCAATTGATCTAATTTTTCATGTGAAGACATCTTGATTGATAAAAAAAGTTATACACGAAAAATTATATGCCACCAATATAAGCAGTACGCACATTGTAAACTCCATACACACTGTCAAAAGACAGGGAAAGCCTCTATTGGAGAACTGAGCAGCATGTGCAAAGCATCTGAAATCCTTTGAAAGGGGCCAAAATAAGCTAAACAGAAGATAAAGGCACCCTGCTGGTTGCTGCAGTAATACCATCCATATGACAATGATCGCAATGTGAGCTCACCTTTCATTAGTCACCCCCTTTTGTCATTTCGGTTGGACTTCACCAATGGCAATGACTCACCGATTTCAAAGAAGATAGCGTGTCCCCTTCCCCCTGGGATGAAAGTGAGAGGCAGGTGGGTTTCAGTGACGGCCCCATTTCCACCCACGTGCCGTTAACACACACACACAAAAAAGCAACCCACCTGCAGTTTACAATAACAAAAAGCAACAGGACAGGAAGGTTTCTAATGCATATGCCTACAATGAAAATTGAGACCTGCATGTCACGTGGTACCCCAGGCTCAAAGACTTGGACTCCAACTGTGAAAATCGCAAACCAGTGGCGATTCCCCCCCCCTTTTCCTAAAGCAGATGAAGCGTGTTGAAAACAAGAGTACCTTAATTTTTGGCCTATGAGCCGCACTAAAGAATTATGATTTCCAAGACAAAATCAGTGTTTCGGCAGCACCGAAGACAATAGCGCGAACCCCTGAAATTTGTTTCTGGTACATCAATTTCGCAAGATAATTACAATGGCCTGCATGTTTGGTTTTTTAAGAATGAAGCAGCCACCAACTGTTTTTTAGTTCTTTTTTCTAGGTTGTGCGCAAGAACAAGAAATTTTGTTAAAAAAATATAACTAAAATCGGTAAATGGTGCGATTAGTAATAAGTTCAGAACTATTGAGCAATGCAAACGATTAGAATTCCTTATTTGGGCCTCTTCATTAGGTGAAATTCCGGAAGCAGAAAAGAAAAATATTGATAACTGGTTTGCTAAACCAGTGACAGATAAAAACAAGAAGTTTAGAGAAAAATTGAAAATTAAAGAAAATAAGTGGTTGAGTCCAAATTTAATGCCTACAGCTCCTGGCCCACAGACAATACCACCCCCACTAACAAACACGTCATAGATCTGACGGAAGATGGAAACTTGATTAATCTCCTCAATAAGGGATATAATTACAACCTTTCCTCCGCAACACTTGATAAAAAACGAATGCTTATTGATTTAGAAAGCATCTGTAGTACGGTAAAAAGAGAAGATAAAAATACAGCAGCCACTTTAAGGAAAGAATTCTCAGACTGTGTCTCAAAATTTGTAAAAAAGCCAGTAAAAATTGCTTACAATTTTGATAGAAAAGCCACTACTGACCTTAAAAAATTCAAACCCAATGATAAAGTTGTAGCACTGAAAGCTGATAAAAGCAAAGTTTTGGTATTGTTGGAAAAAAATAAGTATTACAATAAAATGGAAGCTGAATTGAGCAAGCCTTATTATGAAGAACTCACTGCTAACCCTATTGATCAAACTGTCAAAAATCTTAAGAAATTAATCAGCTCTTTAAAAAGTAAAAATCAGCTGAATGAGCTCTTCAAAAGCTTCTCCAAAATCCAGTCAAAGAGTTCCACAGATCTATGGTACAATAAAAATTCACAAAGAAGGTCATCCAATAAGACCTATAGTAGATACTAGAAATTCACCACTCTCCAACATTAATTATTATTTACTTATTCACCTCAGAGATATTTTCCCTTCTCCTCCCTACCTTCTAAAAAATGCCATGCAGCTTAAAGGAAAACTAGACAACTTGCCAGAATTAATTCATCCAGTAATGGCAAGCCTGGATATAGTATCTATGTATACCAACATTAACCTGGACCTCCTGCTGGAATTCATTGCGGATGACCTAGCGGAAAAAATAGTCTTCCATAATCACAATAGAGAAATACTACTTGGCATATATGAACTGCTCCTGTTTTCTTTCAAGAATAATTTCTTCCAGTTTGGAAAGAAATATTATAGGCAAAATTCAGGACTTACAATGGGTTCTCCACTAGCACCTCTGCTTGCAAATTATTATGTAAATAAACTAGAGGCAAAAATCCTTATACAACCTTCAATATTTGCTCTCTATGTAAGATACATGGATGATGTCCTACTTATAGTAGATACTGAGGACCAATCTCTACCCTCTCAAATTCTAGCAGAATTTAACTCGCTAGAAAATACCTTGCAGTACACCCTGGAACTGGAAAAAGACCATAGCATCAATTTCCTTGATTTAAACTGGACCTCAAGAGAGGGGAGAATATTCTCTCAGCTTTTTAGGAAACCCACTAACACAGGGAAGATGTTAGACTTCTACTCATTCCACCCTGATTATATTAAATCGAATATGGAGAGACAATTTTTGGAAAAAATTGAAGTCCTAGTCTCTTCAGATGCTCAAAAAGATCTTCACAGAGAAGAATTAAAAGAAATATTGGCAGAAAACAATTACCCCTCCCTTTATGTTGAGAAATTATTCAGACAAGTGCCAAAAAAGAATCAGGAAATAAACAACTTCAAATTCACCAGCAAAATTACGTACCACAAGGGACTTTTCGAAAAACTGAAGAGGATCGGAGCAAAATATAATATCAGGCTTGCTCCAGATCTAAGTAACAAATTAAAGAAATTTCTGCCAGTTTTAAAGCAGAAAGAAGTGGACATACAATTGCAAGGAGTAAAATATTGCATCGACTGTAACTGCGGACTCAGCTATATAGGAGAAACGGAGAAGTATTAAAGTCCGAATGAAAGAACACCAAGCAGCTATTAGGAACATTAGTAACAAAACAGGGCTAGACAGACATATACAAGCAAGTGGACACTCCATAAATTGGGACTCAGTAAGAATAATCGCCCACCAGTCAAACTTAGTAAAGAGGAAACTAGAAGAAGGGATCGAAATAGCAAGAAGAAGTACCACAATTAACGATAATTGCGGTTGGACTCTTCCAACTGAGTGGCAGCAACTAATCCAGTGACGTAGTCCTGATGACGAACTAGGCTTTAGTTCAAAAATTTGACCACCAACTTTTTTTTTAATAATAACCTCTATAAGACCTATAAAAGTTAATTCCACAGTACAAAAGGAATTCATGTTATTTTCAAAGACTGAAAGCAATTCGCTGACACATCCCATTGAACAATTGCAGTTTGAATGCGACTGTTTACAAATCACGGTTTAACGGGGATGAAAATATCTCTGGAGTCTTCCACCTAAATGCTCCCTCCAGACTCCAGACAAAGTAGGCGATTTGCATCCTTCAATGATGTCAAACTGCACTGACAAATGAATAGTTAACTATCCCAACCCACTGTTGTGACCTTGTCCTTGAATTTATCTTTCAAACTAACTCACTCCCCCTTTTCCCTCCCCACCCCCACCATCTCGCTCATGGCACTCCACAGAGCTCCTGCAACAAGATGAACAAACTTCCTGATTGAAGGTCATTTCTCTTCCGGAGAGTAGGAATAGGTGTCAAGCGTTGAGCTTTAATCGTGTTTCTGCTAGAATATTTTCACAAAATACAGTAACTTTTCACAATGAAAAAAAAAAAAGTAAGAAAAGAACTTTAATGATTGAAATTAATATAAAAAAAATGTATTAGTTGTACAAGAAAGGGATTGCACGACAATGATGGTGCACAAGTAAGTTTTTTCCCAGTGTCAGTACACCTCCACATGGGCGCCATTTGTGGCCCGAAGGACATTTAAGCGACATTCGACTGCACGCCATGTTTAACATCTCAGCAGAAACAGAATCAGTGACGTCAGTTATTCTGCTCTTCAACGTATCGACATCTGGAACACTGTTTAACCCCACAGGAAAAAGTTTAAAGGGGTTATGTTGGGCGATTTAGGTGGCCATTTCATGGGATTATCATGGCCAATTTATCTGTCAGGAAATGTGGCATTCAGGAACTCCTGAACCATTACTGACCGACGTGGCAGGGCACCGTTTTGTTGGAAAATAACCAAAGGTTGGAGTGCATGCAACAGAGGTGCTACAAATTGTTCCAGCCTCTTCAGGTACACATTACATGTTACCGTGGGCTCTGTAAAAAAGAAGGGTCCGATGATTTTGTCATGCATCAGGCTGCACCATACGTCCACGTTCGGGTTAGCCCTCTGTTGTTTGATAACATAATGGGGATTTTCTGATCCCCAGCTTCACACATTGTGCCTATTTATTGTACCAGAGACATGAAATGTGGCTTCATCTGAGAAACGGACACGATGTAGATCATCACTATCATGAGCTATGCGACGCAGCATCTCCGTCACAAATGCAGTATGGCAAGGCCGGTCATCAGGCTGAAGAGCTTGAACGATCTGTCCCTTAAAAGCATCATACATGAGACTGACCAAGAAGCTGAACTTTTTAATTGAATGAAAAATCAGAAAGTGTGAATATAACACAGCAAGAGATGAAATTGTTCACTGTAATTTATTTACGTAAATATTAAACTGCAGCACATCGCTGTATTCACAATACAAAATTATTTATTTCCACACAAAATACTATGGTTTTAAGACATTGCTTTAAACACAGTATTTGTTTTTTGTTTTGTTTTGTTCTTATACTTGTCAAACATTAGCTCAAGTTTCCTCTTGTATTGCTTTCTTCTCAACAAGTTCCACAACCATACTTGTCTCCCCCCTTTAATTCCTTCAGATGACACTAATATCATCCAACCTCCATTTGCAGAAACTTCTCTCCTATTGTTAGGCTGAGATGCAAATATTTATGGAATAAAAGGATATTTTTAACAACAATACTGGACAGAAGGTACATTGCGAGAGAAGAAAATTTATGGGAGAAATCTTCACTCCGTCTAACTTCCGTTATTGAAAGTTTTGAAAGACAAAACTCCATTACCAAATGGAAAACGACCCCCCCAATTTCTGCTCAGTTGTGCACTGATTTCGCGAATGTCTCAAATGATTATGGAAATGGCGGAATTCCTCGAATCCACGGTGGAATCTCATGCCTGAAGACTGCAAGGAAATCATTGTGCCCTCTTTTACCTTCTAGTTTTAAAAATCGTTGCACTCAGTTTCATGCTGAAATACATTTATGCAACAAAACCATATTTAACAACAATACTGGGCAAAAACAACATCGTTAGAAAAAAGAAATTATGATTACGTGGAAAATCTCTTTTTTTTTTTTGAAGACAAAATACCATTCCCAGATGGGAGAAACGACCCCCCCCACCAAACAAATTTCTTTTCATTTTTGCATCGATCTCGAGAAAACCCAAATGACACCAAAAGAACAACAACAAAACTGAATTCTGGGAATCCGTGGAAGAATTTCATGTACGAAGCATACAGATGGAGTTTGTGTAAAATTTTGCGAACCATGGATGGGAATCCCAGTTTCCACTGAAGCACTACGAATGGATTTCCTGGGGCGTCACAGAAATGTCTCCTAAACAGCTGCAACTGTCTCTTGTGTAACCAGTGGTCTAACCACTTGGGAGAGATCGCCAACATTACCCATCACTTTAAACTTTTCATACCAAGCTTTTATGCTGTTTTGGTTCGGTGGTGATTATCTGTACTCTTTTCTGAAATGATGAAATGACGCTGGACAGTAACCACCAATTTGGTCTCATGGAACCACAACATGCACATCCTTTTTCTTGTATGGAATCCATTATCGATGAAATGATCAACTTATTCAGCAGTAATGCTCACTTAAAGAACAGGAAAAAAAAAAAAAAAAAAAACGTTATCAGTGCTGCTATATTATGTTGCCGATCATTTTATCTAAACTTACATATTTTTTTTATATTAATTTTTGTAATGTGGGGAAGACAATTTCTATAATGTCGAATAAATGCTTTTAGTGGATGTAAAGAATGGGTGTTATAAGTCTCCGGGGCGACTCGGAGGAAAAATTGTTTTAAGTGTGGCCCTAAGAAGTGGTTAGTACAAAGATATTTTAGGGTGTAATGTTACAAAGTCTGATCTTGAAGGTGGAATGTAGATTGTAAGTAGATAAGAGATCACAAAAGTAAAATTTACAAAATTTTAGTGGATAAGAATTATCTTTCAAAATGGAATTATCTTTTACTGGAGAATGAAAATCGCCACTGTGAAGAACATTGTTACGTAACTGTAACTCAGCTCATGATTTGTTTGTTGTTGCGTTGTCATTCACTTGCGTGCATTCGGAAACATGCAATACTCTGTTCCAGAGCGTGTTTTTTAGTGAAATCGTATTAGGTAACCAATACTGTCATCAAAACGCAACGAGCATTTCGAAGAGAGTTTGGAGTTCGAAAAGTGCCAAGCAAGTCAACAATTCTGTCGATGGCAAAAAAACTGGAGCAAACCGGTTCTCTTCTCAGCGGTAGCAGCCCTCTGATGCCCAAACGCGTGTGGACGATGTTCGGCAACGTTTACTTCAATCTCCTACAAAATCGTTGAGCAGATTAAGCCAACAGACAGGATATTCATACGGAACTTGTCAAAGGGCAGCAAAAAAAAAAAAAAAAAAAAAAAAAGTAAATATTCGACCATTTAAAGTGCACGTAATCCATCAGCTGCAGGAACCGGACAAGGGTAAGAGAGTAAATTACTGCACATGGTTTAAAAATTTTCTTAATTTGCGATCTGATATTCTCTCCATCACATGGTTTACGGATGAAGCTTGGTTTCCATCTGTCAGGCTACGTCAATTCGCAAAACAGCAGATACTGGGCTGCCGAAAACCCACACGTTATGTGTGAAACAGCGATGCATTCACTAAAAATTGGTGTATGGTGTGCGGTTTCGTCTACGAAAATTATTGGCCTCATTTTTTTCTCTGAGACTGTCAACACTAACGTTTATTGCCGCATATTCAATGAATTTGTGGAACAACTTGATGACATTGAATTGACAGAGGGCTACTTTCTGCAGGATGGCGCTACGTGTCACATATCGAAAGTCTCGGTGGAACTCATAACCAGCTTCTTTGATGACAGATTAATTTCAAAAAACATATGGCCTCCCCGATCTCCAGACTTAACTTTCCCTGACTTTTTTTTTGTGGGGCTACTTAAAGATAGAGTTTACAATACCTATCCAAAAACATTGGATGCATTGCGTGAAACAATCACGACTGAAATTGACAATGTTACTGCTCATACTCTACATGAGACATCACCGAATATGGTGCGGCATGTTCAACTGTGTTTACAAGAAAATGGCGGACAATTCCAACATTTGCTTTGATAAAATGATTCTCCAATACCACATGTATAATTCTCAACTTACTGTATGATTTTGTTGTTATTTATAAAAAAGTTATAAGTAAATCACATGGTACTGGTTTAAATGGATCACCCTGTCTGTATATCAATTGTAAGTGTACATCAGATTAAATGTGTGTGTGTTCAGATTCCGTCCAGCCCGTCCATTATTTAAGTGTCTTGATTCGATGGAACTATAGTGGGGAAGTTTCCCAGTACCCCACAGTTCTGGTGTCAGCAAGTGAGATCTGTTCCGAATCGCCTGTGGATTACGCAGTGGTAAAGACGGAGCTTTTATTTCACGTCTTGAAGGTAAGCTTTCTTGTCAACTATGTATAAAAATTTTCGCAAAGAAGACTTAATTCAAGTAGCACAAGACATCAGTGAAACGGTGCCAACAGGAGCGACGATAGTTGCTTTAAAATTAAAAATAGAGAGCACTGAAATCTATAAAAATGATACGGATTTTGTAAAAGACGTTTTAAGTTCTATAATAGAAGAGAGGAAGGCGTGGGCTAAAAATGATCGAGTACTAGAGATGGAAAAAATCAAATTAGCGCAATTGGAGAAGGAAGTTCTCCAATTGCGCTAATTTGATTTCTGGAAAGTATTCGAAGCCGTTCTGCATTGGAGCTGAATGAGCGAAGTGATAATACGAGATTTGAACGGCCTACGTTTAATCTTGAAAACCTTATTAAAAGTGTTCGTACACTAAGTATGACTATTCCAGTTAAACCAGAGAATCTCAATTTGTTTTTCCAATCTGTGGAACGAGCTTTTGTTATAAAAGGGGTGCCACTGGACATGAGGTCTGTTTATGTATAGTTGAATATTTAAAACAGCAAAAATTTCGGAAATAAACCTGATGTTTTATGAAATGTATATAAAAAAACAAAACAAAAAACAGCACATTCCCAGGCCATCTGCGTTACAACACCTGCACTGTGTTGCCTAGCAACCTAATACTTCAAGACACGAAGAAGTTGCGTCACCTAGCGGAAGTAATACAAAAAAAACCCCCGAAACCCATTAACAATTTGAAGTCACTGGCCCCTTACAACGATTTTTTTGCTGGCTGGCACCTGCGCCCGCTGGCAGCAAAAGTGTTAATAAGTTTATACAAATCACTCGCAAAAAAGGGCAGCACTGCATCTGCTTGGTGTATTGTCAGCAGAGGTTCAAGCTCTTTTGCAATACAAATAAAAAAGTTACATTTTGCAGCAAATAAATTATCCTTTACAACACCACTATGTACAGTTTCAAATGATCTATTTTCAGATTTTTTAGTTGTTTTTTTTCAATACCTGGTTTTACATATGATGTCAGTGGATTTAGAAGTTCAAGAGCTCATTTCAGAATGTTAATGTTGTCTAACCACCATTCAAACAAAATTTTAATGGGAATTTAGCGCTCTTACTTACTTTCATAAAATCTTCTCGTCGAGCTGGTGAATCTTTAAAAAATGTAGTAAACAGCAACCAGATCCAGCTGTACCTCCAAAAATTCCGTGCATCCTTTCCTGAAGGCATTGTGCATTACATGTAAACCACAGCTTTGGATGTTTACTAATGTGGACTGGCCTACTTGCTTTAAATAATTAATCATTAGATCATAAACCTTCCAGTTAACGTTTGGCCCGTGCATTGAAAGTTGCAACAATCTGTGTGTAGAGCCTAAAGTCTGACATTTTAAATTTATTTTGCCAAACAATGTATCCACAGTAGCATGGCCTCAAAAGTTGGAAGTATAGTAGCGTGACCTAACTTGATTATAATCCCACAAATGGACATTGCAATCCAACTGTTTTTGGAAATCACAATCGTTGTGAGTTTCATCAAACAGCAGGACATAATCACTCCAACTTTACCTTGTCTTCAAGGAGTGATATAAAAAATATGGAGCAATGCCAAAAACTGCTAAATACGCGCATTTCCTTTCACCACGTGTTAATTTTTCTGCTAACTCACTGTCAGGGAACATTAACATAAAAATACTTTGCACATCCGCACATAACTTATAAGAGTAACTAGAACTAACTACCTTTAAGGTCCACACAATTTTGGCATTAGGGTGATCACTGTTGCTTACGTACACTCCTAGTTCAACTTTGGGTTTATTTGCATGGCACTGGCTAGGAGCTGAAAAATAATCGTTCATAGTACTTTGTCTCGACTCCACCCCCCAATACACAAATTACTGCGATGTTTTGAAGATGTGGCTCTTTAGAGCCGCTTCCCCCATGTTTGAGATAGTAAAAGTGGGGTCACATATCTTACAAGTTTGCTTGGAATTTCGATTTGTCTTCAATTAGCCATTCCGCATATTCTTCCTGATCCAGCCAAGCAGAATTGAAAACACATTTTTCTCCAGGCATATCACCGATTATTTGAAGAAAAAAAAAAAAAGCACAAAGTAGAAAAATCATGAACTCTAAAACACTCAAACGAAACACGATGGGCACAACAACTTCAACAGATTAACTTTGCATTATGGCGTTTTTTTCTTATACATACTTGTCAGTCTTCTTGAGGGCGGAGCACAACTTCTATGTCTCGCCCTCACCCGGTAACGAGCCAATACCCCATAATTCCAGTTAAAGGGGCACCTGTGTTTCGTTAGTTGAAAATGTTGGCATTATTTTTGTGATTGTGACGTCATCCATCTGTCTCTATTAATTTTGGCCCAGAGAGAGAAATAGTTTTCCAAAATCTAAACACACAGGAAAAAAAAAAAAAACCCACGAAACTTATAATTTGAAGTTTCAACATCAAATAGTAACAATTTATGGAGTTTCCCAGGGCCCTTATAGAAAAAAAAAAAAAGTTCATTTAAAGAGTATATCCTGAAATTCCAGGAGCAGTACTGCATTTATCCGAAAAGTAATTCTTTCTCAATTCAGAGCCACTGGTTCCACAGATGGTATGGAACCAGCACTGGAAGTACAAATATAACATGCGAAGACAGAAGAATAAGCTACAGACTACTCAAACACTGGGTAATATTTTTACTGCACTCAACAGTAAATATAAATGCATTACATGCAACAATCTGTACATTTTAAATTTCAATTGATTCATTTTAGACAGTTATGTTAACAGAACAGACTAGTTTTATGTGTTTAATAAAAAGGAAGATTGAATTTTTTTATATTAATGGTTTCCTTAGAAATATGGAAAAAGGAAAAAAATTACCTTTTGCACGATCACTATGATACTTCTGCTCCCATGCATCCAACAAGAGATTATAGTAGCGACCGTGTTCAAATAATTTTAAATATTTAGAAGAAATTTTACTCGGAAAAACACGAATGAATGATCCACATCTATTTAGCTCATCTTCACTTTCAACAAGATGGCGTACATCATCAGGAGTCAAGTGATCCAGAATGCTAGAATACTGTTAAAAACAAAAAATATAACTTCAATTTCCCCATTTCACTTCAAAATGTTCAGCATGCAGGCAGAACTAACAATGAATTTTTGCAACAGATCAACAATGGAAAGTTTTATAATGTGTAACATGCACAACAAAACTAACAAAATTCAATTTAGTAAATGTATAGCCCATTCACAGAAAATGACCTAATTGAAAATTACAAAGCCCATGTTTATACACATTGGAATGTTTACATAAAATAATTTATCTCTTTAACCAAAAAGGCAGTCACCTACTGTACGTATGCAAAGAGAAAAATGAAATACTCAGATCAGATACCATTTTTCAATTTACTTAGGTATTATCAAAGACACTGGAGTAGCACAGACTGGCAAGTGTAATGCTAACGGATCTGAAATGATGGAGACCAATTGAATGTGCAGTGTACGTATGCAAAGAGAAAAATGAAATACTCAGATCAGATACCATTTTTCAATTTACTTAGGTATTATCAAAGACACTGGAGTAGCACAGACTGGCAAGTGTAATGCTAACGGATCTCAAATGATGGAGACCAATTGAATGTGCAGTGCCATCTATGAATGGGGGTAAGTTGGCATTAAACAGATGTCCATAGCAAAGCAAAAATGCTCGACTCAACTCATAATGTACTGCAGAAATTACGTAGAAGGAATGTTCGTGTACAACCAGAGACTTCCTGGATCAAATTGTAATTAGCGAGCTCTCATATATGAGAAAAAGCAAACAAGACTAGTAAGCAGGAAAATATGAGGCTATATCATGGCCAACTGTTGCTAAATTATACACAACTGTTTGCTGAAATTGAGAGGTTAATTCCTCAAATAATGGTTGCCAAATTTTAATTAATGCTGAAAACTCAATCCCTTCATTTACAGCAACCTCGGAACACAACTGAAGACAGATATATTTATTTACAGGGGTGCTTATTCTGTGGAATCAAATTTCCTGAAATTAATGTAGATCAATAAATACTCTTCTTACAAAGAAGAAAAAAAAAAAAAAAAAGAGTCAGAGTATATGTGTTACATTCATAATCTAAATGAATAGTGGCCTTTATAAAATTTCCAGTGTTTGACCCTTCAAAGCTACAATACTTGTAAAAAGTAAAATACTGAGAAAAAAAAAAAAAAGAGCAACTTACATAATTGATGCCTGCCTGCCTGCGTGTGTGTTACGGTGTATTTTCTTGGACAGAAAAGACTATGAAATGTATACAACAAAGTCTGTTCAGTTTATACTTTAAATTATTTGTATATTCACGTAATAAGTCATTAGCCTCTATAGATTCACAGAAAGTTTTTGGTGCAAGTAGAACTATTGAATAAACTAGTAGTTGCAGTTGAATAAAATGTTTTCAATGATTTTTTTTTTTTTGAATGGAGGTTTAACGACCACTGTGAGCAACTTAGGGTCGCTGGTTCCAGGGAAGGGAGAGAGCCAGTGCCGTAAGACAAACACAACATCCATGCCTGATCGGGATTCGAACCCGGACCCCTTACGGACGAATGATCAGAGGCCAGTGCCTTAGACCACTGCGCCGGCTTTAAATGAATTACATGAGATGTCAGGAACAGAGCTTATTCTGTAGAGTAGCACAAGGTTAGTAGACTGCAAGGTTATGCTTATCCGACACTTTCGGTGGTCACTGTCTTGGGGGGTCGTCTTCGTGATGTCACGGTCCAGGACAGCCCCTACTTCCCCACGCTGTGGCCTGAGGCTGCTTGCTCCCATTCTTACGGTCTAAAAGCTATTATACATTGTACCTCACATTGGAGAATTTGAAGCTCTGTTTTTGTAACAAACTAATTTGCTTTTTCCTGGTTATATGTGAAAACTGAATATGCCTGGTGGTTGCGCGATAGTAACATGTCAAAATCATTATTCGAAAACCAGAAAGAATGGCATTCATGATCATAGATTTTTCTAGAGGGCTTTGGCAAAACGTGGAAACTGAGGTGCAAATGAGCAGACAGTTTCAACGAAATGAATTAAGCTATTTGTTCGAACATTTTCCCAAAGAACACTACAGACGTGAGTTAAAGAATGAAATTCTGGTTTGCCTGCCCACAAAACTCTAAAAGACACTACTGCACCAAGTTTAAACCTTCCGGGACACTCATGTAAATTCTAATTCGGACAGGAAGAACAGACAGGAGAAAAGGAAAAGATCTGATTCGGCATTTGATAATGTAGAATACTCCGAAGTGAAAAATTTTTTGAACATATGTTGAGTGCCTATGATTAAAATACTGAAATTGTATGCATGAAAGATCAGAAAACAAAAAGTGGAATTTTATGGAAGGAAAAGGAGATTTTTTTGGTGAAGGTAAATGACGTTTCGATGAAGGAAAATGAAAAGCTGAAGATACAGATATTATCTTTGAGCTCTACAAACCATAGTCTAAATTTGCATGTGAAAGTTCTGAAAGGAAAGCAGAATCAAACAAATGCAGAAAGAATTGTTAGAGTTGCAAAGGTTATGGGAAAATGGGGGGGGGGGTTGCACCAGGACAGATAGGGTTTGTTAAGCCCCCCCCCCCAAAAAAAAAACGACAACAAAGGATAGTTTGGAATTCTACTGATATTGCAGCTGCCATAACATTAAGAACTGTTTCCGGAAGAGCATATCACTACTTGAAATTATGGGACCGTATTAGGTACGTGCTGGTATGCACGACAAGATGATTTGTCAGTTCCTGGAAACAATTAGTATCTTAAAGTTCTCAAAAATTAGATAATAAAATACTATCTACCAACAAGTAACTGGACACCCCTGCAATCGACGATATCAGCGGTCCTGATACACGTCACGGCCGCCGCCGTTAAATTCGTGTGGGAAACAACAACGCAACCAGTCGCATGCAAGATGCCACGCAGTTCGGAGCTCTGATTTCGAGAAAGGTGTAATCGTCGGGTATCACCGTTATGGCCGATCCATACGTGACATATCCAGCGAACTGAAGTACCCAAAATTGACAGTGGCCTACGTGATTGGCAAGTGGAAGATGAGAGGTGACTGTCGGAATGTGCCCCGACCCGGCAGACCCACAAAACTGGGAGTTAGAGACCGATGGGTGCTGGCCAGAGAAATTCGGAAGAACCGCACCAAATCGATGAGCCGCATCCACGAGAAGTTTCAACAGGCATCCGGGAGTGTTCTTTCGATGAATACCATCCGTAAGGAAGCCCATCTGCTCGGTTATCATGGACGTGCTGCCGCCCACAAGCCTTTGATCACCAAGTCCAATAGCGCTGCTCGGCTAACGTGGTGCAAAGAACGTCGACAGTTGAACAGTAGAAACAGGTTCTCTGGAGCGACGAATCAAGGTTCACCCTCTACCGTTTGGATGGCAGGGTCTGGGTTTGGCGTCTGCCTGGAGAACGCCTTTGATTTTATAATTGCAGTGTATCGCTAAAATTTTGTTAGGACTGGCACAATTATTTTCCTCTGAAACTGTTGAAATCTGGCAAAAAAAAAAAAAAAAAAAATTGCTACCTTATATGCCTGCATTCTTTTTAATGTAAGGGTACGTGACTGACTGCTGGCTTGCAGCCGATGGGAAGCTGCTTGCAATGTTCGTAGTGGGTGACCCCAAGGTGATTAGTGAAAGAGTGATCCTCACAGTGCAATCTGGCGTTACTGTGCTTTACAAAAACACTGGGAAATAAATATATGGATTATTTTTTTCTCGAAAATTCTAAGTTAAATAAACGAAACTTTTTACAGATGCCATTATTTATTAAAACAAAGTGACCCTGAAAAAATTGTCTTGATAACGTACAAACTTATTGAGTTAGAAATGCGTTTTATTTTTTATTAAGACCTCTGTCTAAATGTCATAATTTTTATGTGTGTGTGTAATTAAAAACATTTTCACTGGATTCAAGCAAAATTTTCAGGGTAACTTTTATCTGACCAAGTTAGAGCTTCTATAAAAAAAAATTCAGCTTTCTTAAATGAAAATTCAGAAAAATGTTCACATTTTTTGTCCTTAGGTGGGAGCACAGCAGCAGGTGGCATACAGAGCTCAGAATGAAAGGGCAAGAGTGAATGTTGCATACCCATGTCTCTTCAGCACTTTGCTTCCCTGTGAACAAAAAGTAGTGACCTCTTCTCTCTAAATGTTTTAATAATGATAAAAAAAAGATGTTTACTTTAAAAAGTTTTCATTGGATTTAAGCGAAATTTGCAGGGTACCCTTATAAGACCAAATTATGGCATTTGTCAAAAATTCAGCTCTATTAAATGAAAATTCAGAAAATTATTTTTTTGCATTTTTATCCATACAAAAGGAGACAGTAACACCAACAGGTGGCTGTTGGTAATGGGACTCTGAAAGGGTACAAGTGGATGGTACATGCATGTTGGTCTGGTCTCCTCCTCTGCTCTTCCCCGAGAACTAAAAGTTGAAGTTATTAGTTTGTGTTGGTTAATTTTTTTTATTTCCACATTTTGCTTGCTGATTTTTTTCTTCTGTTTCTTGACCCAGCAGTGGACACCATGGTGGGTCACCATGACCAGCATTTTAAAATTTATTTAATTACTATATTTTTAAAACTACATGCATTAGTACATCAACCAACACTGTTTTTTTTTTTAATATAGGAATAACCACACTTTTACTTATATTCTTATTACACACAATTAAAGATTTATTAAAAGCAATTTAATACAAAAACTACCTTTAATTGCATGTCATTGGATTCTTGGATTGGAGGTTTAACGACCACCGTGAGCAACTCAATGGGCTATAAGCAGTCGCCCGTCCCTAATTTAGGGTCACTGGTTCCAGGGAAGGGAGAGAGCCAGTGCCGTAAGACAAACACAACATCCATGCCTGAGCGGGACTCGAACCCGGACCCCTTACGGACGAATGATCAAAGGCCAGCGCCTTAGACCACTGCGCCACCGGGGCGGCTTCATTGGATTCATAACACAGTATATTGTGCTGCTAAGAAGCTGAATGTAACCTTTGAAGATTTTTTTGTGGATGTATATATATTTATTTTAAAAAGGAGTACAAAGCAAAGTGATGCTTTTAAATTGTGTTAGACTTTATGTAGAAAAGAAACACAGAAAATAATAAAACATGTGTCAACAAGGTGGTTACAACTGATGAATGTGGCAAGTCATTTTCTTGATCAGTGGGAGCTCTTACAAGAGTTCTTCTGCTATGAATATGAAGATAAAGATAAAGAAATTTAAACAAATTAAAGAAACCTTTGAGTCTCTTGCTACAAAACAGTATATGCTTTACCTCCCAGCATGTGCTGCCATTGTTTTGCAAGAAATTATTTTATGCAACAAGAAAACCTACTGATCCATAAACTACGAAGAGAGCAGTCTTTATTCACAGAAATAGTGTCAAGGTTTATGAAGCCATCAGCTCTAAGTAAAGCTGAAAATGTTTTTTCCACGAAATTTACTGAGTATAAACTTAAAAAATCTAAGGATGATCTGGTTATAGGATTAAAAATATCCCAGTATTTAACGATAGACTATTTAACAGAAGCAGAAAAAAGCTGCTTTCACAAATCTGTATGTGCATACTACATGGAAGCATGTCATTATACGCTAAAGAACTTCCCTTTGTGAGATAAAGTTTTGTAGCATGCTGAAGTTGCAGGTGTCCATCTCAGATTGCACAGTAAATTTAAGTTTGTGGATTTTTTTTTCTGCAGCATTTTCACCATGGTGATTTAGGAAATAATGCAATGTGAACCAGTCTCACTGCTTTTAGCCTCAGAACCTATATAGTTAGGGTCCGCATGAGAGAAAAACCTTCATTGAGTCATTAACATCCGCATCAGAGTTACCTTCTTTTTCACCGCCTTTACCATAATTACAAACTGTTTTCTGCATATTACCATCTTCATTAATATTACTGTCATTCCAAGAATACCTGTAAGACATTACTTCACTCGAAGTTACTGTTGTCATCGTTGAATTTTATGGTATGCCATCAGTCTCTGCTGTTGTAGAAGTGCCTGGAGTTTCATCACTACTTGGAGTAATATTTGCTGCAGTTGTTATTTTGGATTTTGCAGCTGTTGTTATTTTGGATTTTGCAGCTGTTGTTATTTCGGTTTTTGCAGCTGTTATTTTTCTTGTTGCTGTTGTTAAATCGTACGCTGGTGATCATATCGACTTCCATTGCTTGTGATTTTACTGTCCAAAGATCATGTGTTTGCGTATCTATTCCAGTAATACTGTTATTTAATCCAAAATTATCTTCAGTTTGTCTTTCATGACATTTTTGCTAGTTTTAATATTAAATTAATATGTGAACCCATAATACAAGCATCTCAATCAAAACTTATGAAGTTATCAAACAGAAAATGAGTTAATTTTACCAAGAAAACCCATCACAACTCCACAAATTATCAAATGGATGTAAAATGAATTTTACAAAATCATGACAAATACATATATGCATTTATACAACCTAGCAATGTATGAAATACATGGAAGTGTTGTCAACATTTCTGTCTACAGAACATAAAAAGAATTTTTGAAATCCACTAGTTAGAAATGCAGATATTGCACCAAACAAAAAAAATTAAAAGTGCAAAAAATATTATCATTATTAGAACTATATAATACAAAAAAGAATGTTTTGAGTCCAATTTAACAAATGTAGGGACATAATGTTTACAGATAGATAAAGTAATATTGCAAGTATATATTGAGTTTCTCAAGAGAATCTAAAAAAAATCTATAGATGCAAAGTAAGGTAGTGGGCAGAAATTCAGACAATGCTTAAGCAGACACAAGTGGTCTAATATATAGACTTTATAGTAACTAAATTCCACATACTTTTGTATTCAGCATAATGTTAAGTTTAACAATTTTAATTTACAAACTGAATTCTATTTGCAGGGGATAATCACTGTTTTTAGAATAAGTACATAGCCAAGTATATATATATATATATTTATTTTAAATTGGTGGTTAAAACTAGGTAAAAGGATGATTTCAATAGTACAGTTAAAAATAACAGAACCTGAAGCTCAATGGGTAAGTTTGAGAGAGATTGATTGGCAAATGGGAAAAAGAATCACTGACCTGAGTTTAAGCAATAGACCAGTGTTTCTCAAACTTTGGTTGCTCATGGACCACTTTAAGCACTCCTTTATTTATCATGAACCACCAAGCGGGTAAGCCTGAGTAACTTCCATTGGGAAAATTTGAAACTGAAAAACGTTGTCTGAAACTGAGATTGCCAACCCTGGTTAATAGGTTAATATTATTAGTATCTACCGGACACCCTCATCGGTTGGTGATGATGACTCCTCCCTCCACTCCAAAGAAAGACACAACCAAAGTATCCCTCGATTTATATGATTTTTTGATGGGTTTATGAGCTCCGGCTTGATTTACGCCCCCCCCCGAAATGTAATATTTAGTTTATGTTAGCTCTTTTTGGTAAATTTTAAGCCTTTTTTTCAGCGAATTCTCGGTTGTTTTTTACTTGAAAATAATACCGTCCCCAAATAGGGCCAGTAAGCAATTGCCACCGGCCTTAGGCCGAAAATCGCCAAAAATTCCTACCAGGTACTTAAAATACCGGTCAGCTGCTATCTGAAACAAAGTAATTTTTAGAGTACCTATATTTCATAAAAAGAGTTTGGTGAGTTATGATTTTATTTTGTCAGTCGTAAAACGAAAAAGAGATCACTCTGTTAATTAAATATTTGGCAATGTAGTCACAGCATGGGCATAGTCAGGTTAGAGAGTTTTCGGAGTTCAAACCCTCCTCAAAATGCTAAAAAGTAAGATTTATAACAGGTAATATTTATGGGAAATTACTTAAACCTTTTCTGAAAATCGCAACTCCCCCAACCTAAATTCTAGCTACAGCACAAAAAAAAAAAAAAAAAAAAAAATCCGGACAATTCAAGTTACATCATATGCAAAATGTGATATGGACAATCATACTTTGATTTAATACTTTTCTAGAAGTCCACGTGTGAAGATTCAGTAATTAATAACTACAATAATAATCATAGCCTCTATGAGAAAGATGCTGCTGTTAACGATCTTTTACCAAGCTATCTACACTATCTACTAACAAGTAATTGGACACCTGTGATAGCAAAGGAAAACGAAGTTTATTCACATTCAATAGTTGGTGGAGCCTCCACGAGTGGCGATTACAGCTGCGACCCTCCGGGGCATACTCTCAACCAGGTGTTGTACGATGGCTAGCGGTATTTTCTTCCACTCGGCTTGGAGAAGACAGGTCAGTTCCTTCACCGATTTCGGACGGTAGGGGCACCCCTTAAGTCGACGCTCCAACTCGTCCCAGAGGTGCTCGATAGGGTTAAGGCCCGGGCTCTGCGCAGGTCAGTCCATTTGATTAACCCCATTGTCACCATACCAAGCCATGGTGGACCTCGCAACATGACAGGTGGCATTGTCATCCTGAAAGTAACATGGGTCCACCCCGTAAAACTGCCACAACGTAGGAAGCGCATGGTCATCCAAAATGGTGCAGTAGGTCTCGGCGTTGAGTCTACCAGAAATTGCGACCAAGGGTCTCGTGGCATACCAGGAGAAACACCCCCATAGCATAATTCCACCGCCACCGAACTTCACAGTTGGCACAATAATACATTCCGGCAGGAGGCGTTCTCCAGGCAGACGCCAAACCTAGACCCTGCCACCCGAACGGTAGAGGGTGAACCTTGATTCGTCGCTCCAGAGAACCTGTTTCTACTGTTCAACGGTCAACTGTCGACGTTCTTTGCACCACGTTAGCCGAGCAGTGCTATTGGACTTGGAGATCAAAGGCTTGTGGGCGACAGCACGTCCATGATAACCGAGCAGATGGGCTTCCTTACGGATGGTATTCATCGAAAGAACATTCCCGGATGCCTGTTGAAACTCCTCGCGGATGTAGCCCATCGATTTGCTGCAGTTCTTCCGAATTTCTCTGGCCAGCACCCGTCGGTCTCCAACTCCCAGTTTTGTGGGTCTGCCGGGTCGGGGCACATTCCGACAGTCACCTCTCATCTTCTACTTGCCAATCACGTAGGCCACTGTCGATTTTGGGAACTTCAACTTGCTGGATATGTCACGTATGGATTGGCCCATTCTGTGATACCTGATGATTACGTCTTTCTCGAAATCAGAGAGCTCCGAACTGTGTGGCATGTGACTGGTTGCGTTGTTGTTTCCCACACGATATTTAACAGCGGCGGCTGTGACGTGTATCAGGACCGCAGATATCGTCGATTGCAGGGGTGTCCAATTACTTGTTGGTAGATAGTGTATATCCGATTGGATGACCAATAGTTTGAGCAGTAGAGTAGCTTCCACATCTAATCATTTCTTTTCTTGCTCTTAATTTCAACTAAATCCAAAAATCCAAACTCACAGTTGTAAAGAAAATGATAAATGGCTCTATCTGATAGCTCTGGATATTCGAGTCGAGCATGCACTCAAAATTTAAGAGGTGGGATTCTCACATTCTTCATTAATTTTTTTGTGAAATTTCCTGCGGACCACCAGTGGGCCGTGGATCACACTTTAAGAAGCACTGCAATAGACTAAAACACAAACATTATCTCAAAGGGGGAAAAAAAAGCATTTATGAGTTTGTTTGGTGCAAAGAAGCTAGAAATAGAAAAAGATAACTGATTATGCCATAGTGTGGGAAGATCTCTAAGAAATATTATTAAAAACCATAAAATTTGCAGAGGTCTTGAAATAAACCTTGGCAAAATTGAGTCACGTGGCAGACCAAAAGGAGCTATTGATGATGCTGAGCTGGAAGCCTTGATTGAATCCACCAGCCTATGCCAAATGGTACATGAACTTGGCGAGAAACTCAGAGTACACTATGAAACCATTTCTCGAGATTTAATGGTCATAGGAAAAGCGAAGAAAGTGTCCCATATGAGTTGAAAGAAAAGCACAAAACACAACAATTTGATTAATACAGACATTTGACGAGGACCAGGAACATCAAACAAAGGTCTTCGCTCTTTCCACGTTTATAAGTGAGTCAATAATTTGATGTTTGCCCGAAGAATGTTAAACTTAATTATCCCAACAAATGGTTTGCAAATTTAAAAAAGTGAATAAAATTATATAAACTTTTTAGGTACATATTAGAAATTGTGCTGAAGAAAAATATGTATCCCAGTATGAGTAGCAGTTTAACTGAAACTAAAGAAAAAGAAAAGCAGCCTATTGTTTTTAGAAAAGAAAGTAGAAACTTAGCCGTAAAACTACATAATCCTATAATTATTAAAAAAACAACAACAAAAAAAAAACAGGTAATCATTTGAGAGAAAATAAAGAAATATATATATATATATATATATATATATATATATATATATAGACCTTCGTCCAGCAGTGGATTGATAATGGTTGACAATGATGATGATGATGATATATATATATATATATATATACAGTAGAACAGTGGTAATACATTTTCCTAGGGCATGACCTTAAAAATGTATGAAATTTCAAAATGTAAAAATTTTAAAGCCTTCAAAGAGAAGGAGAAAAAAAAAAAAAAAAAAAAAGGGGGAAGATCTTGTAATTTTAGATTACAGTAACTTATAATGTAAGAATACTTATTTTGCTACCTTAAGCTTACATCTTGACTTTTGTATTCATTTCTTTATTCTATGTTTGTTATAAAAACTATAAGAAATTCTGTACGATTTCACATTTTCAATATAAGGAAAAAAAAAAGAAAACAAAAAAAAAAAACACCCCTCATACTCTAAATCATCATCATCATCATCATTGTCAACCATTATCAATCCACTGCTGGACGAAGGTCTCCCCAAGTTTCCTCCACAACGGTCTGTCTTGTGCCAGTCTCCTCCATGTCACTCCCGCATATTTACAATTTCATCCACCCATCTCCCATGTGGTCTTTTTCTGGGTCTTTTCCTGTCCCTTGGAATCCAATCTAAAATTTCGGCTGTCCATCTATGGTCTGTCCTTCTGGCGGTATGTCCAGCCCATTGCCATTTCAGGGATTTAACTCTGATCATGATGTCTTCCACTCTCGTCATTTTTCGGATCCACGAGTTCCTCTTCTTATCTCTCCTGGTTATACCAAGCATGCACCTCTCCATGCTTCTTTGAGTTGTCTGCAGCCTTTGTATGTCTCTTTTAGTTAAGGTCCACGTCTCTGCACCATACGTAAGCACTGGAAGGATGCATTGATCAAACACTTTTCTTTTAAGACATAATGGCATATTGCTCTTGAAAATTATGCTGTTTCTTCCAAAAGCTCTCCTCCAGGCAAGTTTTGTACGCCGATTAATTTCTTCATCAATGTGACCCTCACTTGATATCTGCTGTCCAAGATAAACATATGTATCTGTTATCTCCAGTTTTTCTCCATCAATCGATAAATCTTCATTTCTTGTAAAAGCATTGAACATCACTTTTGTCTTCTGAAAGTTCATTTTTAATCCCACTTCTTTACTCTTGTCAGCAAGTTCCTGGATCATACTCTGCAGCTCTGATGGGGTAGTTGCAAAAATGACTACGTCATCAGCAAAACGAAGGTGGGTTAGATAATCTCCATTAATCTTTATCCCTTTGTTTTCCCAGTTCAGTGATTGAAAGACATTTTCCAATGTGGCATTAAAGAGCTTCGGAGATATGGTGTCACCTTGTCTCACTCCTTTCCAATTTTTATGTGTGTTGTATTTTCAAACAGCCGAATCTTTGCACTTGCATTTTCATAGATGTTATTAATAATATTAATGTATGCATCTTCAATACCGCAGGATTTCAGAGCCGTGGTAACTGCTGATGGTTTCACCGAATCAAAGGCTTTTTCATAATCGATAAAAGCCATGCACAATGGAAGTTCATATTCCCCCGCTCTTTCAATTAGTTCTCTCAGTACGTGGATATGATCTATTGTGCTGTAGCCACTCCTGAATCCAGCTTGTTCTCTCGGTTGAGCCATGTCCAGTGTTACCTTCAAGCGGTGTGAAAGAACTTTAGTGAAGATTTTATAAACCACTGATAAGAGGCTGATAGGTCTGTAGTTCCTGAGATCCTCAATGTCACCTTTTTTATGTAGCAGGATCATTGTAGCGTTGTTCCAATCCTCAGAATCTTCCCTTCATTAAGGCATCGAGTGAAAATTTGGGCGAGTACTGTTTCAATTTCTCCACTTGCTTCTTGTATGATGTCTATAGTAATTCCATCTTCTCCTGGAGCTTTCCCCGCTTCATGTTCTTGATTGCATGAGCAACTTCTGCTGGGAGGACTGGAAGAACTCTGGTACCTTTCATGATGTCTGGAGTACATGTATCATCCCTTTCATATAATTTGGAGTAGAAATCTTTCACTCTTGTCAAAATTTCGCCTCTATTTCTTGTTATAGAACCATCTTCTTTTCTCAGAGCCATAATCTGTTTTCTTCCCTTACTGAGATGTCCCTTTGCTATCTTAAGGCTTTGGTTGTTTTCAATTGCTTTCCTCACTAGCTCACAGTTGAATTTCCTTACGTCTTCAGTGATACTTTTTGTGTTGTCTTGCATAGCTCTATATATTCCACTTTGGAAGTCACATCTTCTTTAGTTGTCTTCATCTCTCTTCTTTTTTGCATCAACATTTTGGTTTTTCCTGATAATTTGTTCACATGCAACTTGTTCTTAGACCCAGCTAATTTTGTTGCTGTTTCCATTAGAGCTTTGGTTACTTTTCTGTTAACTTCCGAAATATCCACTTCTTCCGATGTTAGGCCTTCTAAAGCAGAGAATCTGTTCTTCAGTTCCAACTTGAAAGTATTATGGTGTTTTTTAAGGTTGGTTATGTCAATACATTTTGTTTGTCTTATGAGCTTGCCACGTTCCAGTTTAGTGTTGAGGTGCATCTTACATCTCACCAATCTATGGTCACTACCTGTGCTGAACTTGTTCAGCACACTGCAATCTTCGATGACGAATTTTTTGTTACACATAATAAAATCAATTTCACTTGTCGTCCCAATTGGATGTCTCCATGTCCATTTCCTGTGTGGCTTTTTCTTGAAAAAGGAGTTCAAGATGAAAAATCCTTCTGCCTCTGCAAACTCAACGAGAGTATTTCCACGCTGGTTTCTGTTGCCGTGACCGAATTTACCTACTGAAGTTTCATTCTGTTGCCGTTGCCCTATTTTCGCATTGAAATCTCCCATAATTATCTTCAAGTGCTGCTTACCTTTATTATTTAGATGACGAATTTCCTCATAAAATTCTTCAATTTCTTCTTCAGGATGACTTGTGGTGGGTGCATAAGTTTGAATAATCTGAGCCTGGTATCTTCTCGATAGTTGGATAACGAGTCGTGCAGCTCTGTCAGAGGAACTTTCAACTTCTACCACTTTATCCTTCAGTTTCTTGTTTATTATAAATCCAACACCACTAGTTCTGCCAGTATCTGTCCCACGATAATAGAAGAGATGTCCACTTTTCAGTTCAATGAGATCTTCTCCTTTTCTCCTTACCTCACTTAGCCCCACGATGTCCCACTTGATCCTTTGTAGTTCCTCTTCCAATTCAAGAAGCCTTGAATCAGAAGATAGGGAGCGTCCGTTATAGGTAGCCAAGGTCAACATCAAATGGCAGCCTAGTCCGGTCCTCCGGGGATTCTTAGCACCCTCTGCCTTCATGTCGCACTGGCCGCTGCCTTGGCCAGGTACATTCCAGCTGCCGGAGACTGAGGGCCAAGATTTAAGTTGTAGAGTCATTTTGGAGGTGTTTGGCCATAACTCACCACGCTGGCCAAGCGGGTTGGTGAGTGTGGGATATCATTTCCTCTGATCCCGATGGTATAGTTATACCGCTATTGGCGGTCGTCAGAGCCCCTTTAGTGGGAACAGGATGCACCACGAGAAGGCGGGGTTGACATTTGTCAAGGAGAGGCTGTGATGTTACGCATCACCTGACCTTACATCCCATACTCTAAATACTAGGTAGTAAATGCAAATGTGATTTTGTTTAACATTCAATAGCCCTATTTTACACATTCTTTATTCATAAGCACTCTTTTCAAAGCAGTTTGTCCACCAGTTAATTTAGCATTAGTACAAACTAAAATATTCACTAATCGTTGCTTCTTTCAAATTTCTTGAATTCAAAGAAAATAGAGAACTGTGAACATTATTTAATAAATTTTTGTTGCATCATCTATTTCAGGGCTGCACATGAAAGCTGTCAATTCTCCCAAATTTATAACATACCAGGCTAAGTACAAAAGAATCAAAGAACCGTGTATTCTTAAAATCTGAAATTCAAAATTTAACAATCACAAAAAGCATGTAAATGAATTATGTATAACCAAATTGAAACAGTGATAGAAACTACAAAAAAAAATTATCAACACTAACACAGAATTACGTATAAACATGAAAACTGTGTAACTGGAAAACATATAACCAAATCTCCGCTGTATATACAGGGTGTACAAAAAATTACTGAGAGCTGAAAGTAACATTTACCATTTTGAACTGTTTCCTAAAGAAGGTCTTGAAAATGGGCCCCACCGACGTCCAGACACATCTGCACATGCTTCTGCATGTTGATGAAGACCTTTCTAAGGGTATGTGGTGTGATTTGTTGGATGCGAGTCATTATTTCAGCCTGTAGCTCTTAAAGTGTATGCGGATTACATGCGCACACCTTCCCCTTCAGTGCTTCCCACAACAAAAGTAAGGTGGTGTCAGATCTGGTGATCGGGCATATCACAGTCCATGGAAGATGATGCGATTTCCGAAGAATTCCTCAAGAAATGTGCCAGCGGTGTGAGCAGTTGCACTGTCATGCTGGAACCATCCTTTGTTGATTTCCCGTTACGTGAGTTCGGATACGAATGGTTGGATAATCTGGGCATGCTACCGTTCTGAGTTAATGGTTTCACTGAAGAAAATGGGACCAATAATGCACGTACGAATCATGGCACACCAAACACCGACTTTCTGGTTGTGGAGAGGCACTTCCTTAAATCCGTGGGGATTTTCAGTACCCCACAGATGAGTGTTTTGGCCGTTGATGTACCTGGACAGATGGAACCATGCCTCATCTGTAAAGAAAGTCACGTCCAGAATGTCCTCACCTTCTTCAGACAGGAACTCTTGGAACCAGCCGCAGTGCCGAACACGGGCCTCGTGGTCTGTTTCTTTCAACTGATGCACGATAGACATTTTGCATGGGTAAAAATGCAACTTCCTTTTTAGAATATCGTAGGCTATACTCTTTGGTCTATTAACTTGTTGTGACAGCTGCCTCACAATTTGTGTGGACTCCTCTGTATCATGTATGGTCTCATCTGCTGTGGATGGCCTGCCAGTTTCCCAAAACTTCGCTATGAGCTGACATATCGCATTACGGTGGGGAAAGTCTCACGAAATTTCCTAGTGAACTGTTTTTGCACATCATCCGTGTACTTGTTGTCATGGCAAAAGACATGTTCCACCAAAAACACTCGCCGTTCAACCATCGACATTGTCCTTGTGCTGAGATGAGTGATCAATCAACACATATGCCTCTGTCAACCAACCGCTCAGGAATGACGCCTTGGGGTGGGGAGACATGAAGGTTACCAGACACAGAGCACTTCCACATGGCGGATGATTTCGACTGTAATTCCATTCAAAATTTCTTTATTATGTTACTGCAATTTCTACATTCAGTGTACAGTCCTTGTTCGGACACAGTGTGTATAAGGTCCAATTGTCATCCATTATTTTCCAAACTCTGTGCAGCATTAAAGCAGTTTTTTTAAAAACATAGCAAAGGGCTACATTAAATGGTGAATCACCCATGGAAATTGTTTATTTCTCAATAAAATACTTTGCTATCTTAGCTTGAGACTGCTTTTCAGTTACATACATACATACACACATACAACATATAATTTTCAGTTGCTAACAGTAATTTTCATTTTATATATAATTTTTAAACTTTAGAACTCCCTGCTCTAAATCAGCTGTTTCAAACTTTCATGTTGTCTCATGTACAGTTAATGGAAATTCAGAGATGTTTTCAGTTTCTGCATCAGTTGCAGTAGAGCTACATGACTGCTCATACTGTTCATTTGGAATTTGACATATTTGCCCCTGTGAATTTTTATAGAATGCCAAACTGCTGCTGATGTTTTATGAGTGAACTTTGTCTTGTTCATTTGTGCCAAAAGCTTATATGCAATTACAATTAATAGAAAGTATGAAGTATTAGCAATACATTCATGTTTCATTCACAACATCACCTATTAAACTAAAGGCACTTTCCACAAAAGGGCCATAGAAGTACTTTAGTACTGCCTTCACCATTTTCCTAAGGTGGGGTAGCATTTTTCCCCAGACACTCAAGATGGAAAAATTTTGCCCGCTATTCTGATACATCAAAACTTTGATATTCTTCTACAGGATTCGTACATGTACATCTGAGGGGGAGGGATTCAAGGCTTTTCAATCACCCATAAGAAATGTGTATAATGTTATCAAATCACCCGTAAGAAATTTGTATAATAGCTTAGCATTAATAATCATAGGACAACAAGCATTTGCTAGCGATTGGGCTGCAATTTGAATATGAATTTAATATTTACGAGGAAAAAAACACTGAATAACTATGCAGTATATGAAAAATATGTAAAACCACCACTCATTCAGCAATACCAAATTATCCTTCACTGTAGATAGTGTGGGAGAAATATTCTTCACATACATGTAAATTCGTCTGAATTATTAATACAGCAATCGGTCATTTCTGAATTTCTGTGTTAATAATTCAGATTATCCTTCACACTTTTTCCAAAACAGAAACTGAAAAACTACTTCCATTTTCTGGTAACTGAAAAGTAATGAAAGCTCCAATAAAAAAGCATATGGATCAGAACTGTACATGCATTTGGTTGATACATTTTTCTGAGTTCAAGTAGCAGATGCTATGTTGAAATTAGCTTTATCTTGCTAAAATGGCAATACTTTGGATTCAAAGTTTTAAAGAAGAATAAATAAAACTTCTGACCTACACTGCAAAAGCATAGAGAAAAAGTTTTATCCACTGCGCTGAAGCAGGGGTGATAAAACTGCTATGTGAAGACCATCTTGGATTTTACGGGAAGGTAAATCTTTTCTTGAGGGACATTTTTTTTTTCACTGCATTCTACTGAACCATAACGCACTTCTGTTTGGATCACTAAAATGATTTACTCAAGTCACTGGTTCAGAATGAATACTCAAGTCACATTTTTTTTCTAAAGCAAAGCTTTCAATACTTTGTAATCAACTACTTACTCTTTCTTTAAAAACATGGTGAAATAGCTTTAAAAAAAGTAATATGACAACAAGCCACTTGGAAATTCGAAAGACTAAACATGTCACAGAATCACTACATGTGCACCATTATGAATATCTAATCCTTAATTACTGCAAATAGTTAATACATATACTAAATATGACTTTTAAAAAATAAACACCAACAAAACAAAACATGGTCTTAAGTGGCAGATCAGCTCTCATACAGGAAGCCAGAGGTAGATTGGAGGACTGAAGAAATAAAGAAAACAAGATACCCCACTTTCTCTACCAAAAGGGGGAGGAGGACACAGCACTTTTAGTAAGCCAGAAATGAGAAACTTGGTAATCGGCAGTTGCATTTAATACCAATACATCCCGCAAAAATTACATCTTCCAAAAAATAGGTTCAAATACTTGCAAATAAAACAAAAAGTTTTAAATAAAGGTAATTCCCAAGATATTGGGGTTGTCTTACTAGTTACCTAAAAAAATTGCAGAATTCTCTAAATCAAAGAAACTTTTCTTAGGATTGGAAGCTCACTACAGTATTACACTTGCCATCAATCAGTCATTACACATGCAGCTGCAGAGATACATGACAAAAAGTATTTGTGTTCCCTGTGGCAGAAAGAATGACTTCTCATCTCCCCACACTTCTTTCCTAATAACAAGACCACAGATGTCCGTGCAACCATTTCACTTGAATTGGCTCCAAAACCCAAGAGTGGAGGCAGATCATGCCTATCAACTGCACACAACATCCCAAGGAAAATATGATGACAGAAAAAGAAAGCAAGTTCTCTGCTCCAAAGAAAGAAACCTTGCCTAATGAGATATCACTAAGGGGTAAGGGTTAATACAGATGAATTTGACCTTGTATCATGGAAGATGATCCTAAACAAGTTCACTAGCTGAAATGCGCAATATATTCTGTAGTCACGTCCAGCAAGCTTGCATTATTATACTAGAAAAATAAGCATGCTTCTGTTCACAGTGGCTACTGGGTCAGATTTGGTTTTTCAAATTCTCATCTATTCTTTCTTGCTATAGAATGAAACAACTGGAATTTTGCAGATTTTGATTTTCAATATTTTTGTGACATTTATCAGAAAACAGTGAAAATTCATGAATATTCAGACTTGAAACAAATGTTTTTAGTCAAGGCTTTTCAAAATTTTCAAGGCTGAATGTGCACACCCTGCTTCTATTTATCCACCAACCTGGTAACTTCTCGTTTCTTTATCCAGTAGTAGTTTCTCACTCGCTAAAACCAATGGGCAGGCAAATGGACAATTTCAACATTTCACCAACACTGAACATTTTAAAATCTGCCCTCTGAGTGATATATTTAATCCAGTGAAATAAATGAATAGAGTGTTGTTCAATGGCAATTTTTTCTGTACCTATTTTGAATAAGCAATGTAAACCTTGTTTTAGAACTGTTCTAAACCCACATACAGTAGCATCTCCTTTGGATAGCTCATTTACAATTTTAGCTCCATCATACTTAAATAACAGTTTTTCTGTCACATGGCTTGTATAACTGCCAGCATCTAACTTCAAGTAGTCCTTTGATGTTTTGCAATCAGATACAAATTTGAAATCCCTTAAGTTCTGCATCACATTGTTACTACTTTCTGTCCGAAAAACTCTACACAGTTTTCCTTAACATTCTGTAAGTTGATTCTGTCCTCTGGCATTTTATGGATCTCTCTCTCTCTCTCTCTCTGTCTCTCCAATATCTACTTTGAACATCAAATACTTCCTCGCTGCACCAATCCTGACTAACAAGACTAATACAATTAAACATATACATTCATATCAAGGTCCCAATGCTCTAATCTTCAAGAGAAATAATTAAAACCTTCCTTGCCCACCCACACTGTTTCCTACTGAAATGTCTCTTGAATCTCTGTCCTCCTCCTTCCTGCATCCTTAATTGTCCATGGATGACACAGAACAGAGAAAACAGACTTTTGTGATCTGATCCTACATGACTAAAGAAAGAAAGAATAAGGTACAGAAAAATTATGTTTTAAGACAGAACCAGATTTAGCAAGTGAAATGAACTTATTTTTTCCCTTTTTTTAGAAGCTGAAAATTTTGCAATAAACGATAATTTAGACATCTACAGTCAAAAGCATACCTTTTTAAGTGTAGCTTTAATGCTGAATATTCAAGCAGCAGCAAAAATAAAATAAGTCTGTAGAAACTGATGTTTTGTTATACGAGTGTGCTATAAATGGGCTTAACTGAATATATACTTACATCAGAATCACTTTTCATGAAAAAATCAGAATGCTTGTTCTTTTCATCAGGAGATAAGAACCATCGATGCAATGCTTTATTCATACACACACTCTGCGACTGCTGTATTGCATCACTAAAAAAAATGTAACAACATTTTGAGTTATGTGCATTATGCAGTGTTTTAGAATATCACCAGATTATTAATATTCAACACCTTGTCACTTATTTCAGATCACTGCAGTGAAGAAAACAAACAACAACAACCAAAAAACATTTAAACCTTTGACGATACTTATTCCTAGAAAAAATTTAATTTACTATGAAATAAACTGAAGAGCTACAACATTATGACAACCTGCCTAATACACTGCTGGACAATTGCTAAGGACGGATCATAAACGGCTATATAGCGCATAAAAAAGTAAGTGTGGTTGGATGCCAAGTGAAATAAAATAATGTCAGAATGCCAGGAGACAAGAAGGACATTACAAGAAAGACAATTTAATTTACTATGAAATAAACTGAAGAGCTACAACATTATGACAACCTGCCTAATACACTGCTGGACAATTGCTAAGGACGGATCATAAACGGCTATATAGCGCATAAAAAAAGTAAGTGTGGTTGGATGCCAAGTGAAATAAAATAATGTCAGAATGCCAGGACATTACAAGAAAGACAATTTATTGTGCTCTGAAATCCAGAAGGCTTTGGAACGTGTTCAAGGGACAAACAGGCCATTTTGTGCAGAATACGTAAACTTGAAAAAAATGCAATTACCGTCCGCAGGCTTTCCGGCGTAAGATGTCAATACGGGATATGGCCACCATGGAGGGCGATGCAAGATTCCACACGTCGTGTCATGCTTTGCATAACATTATCAAGCAGCTGTTGGGGTAATTTATCCCATTCCTCTGTCAGTGCATGGATGAGGATGTCCTTGTTTATCGGAGGGCATTGGCGACCAGCAAGACTCCTCCCCAAAGCATCCCACACATTTTCAATGGGATTCAGATCTGGAGAACGTGCTGGCCATACGAGGCGTTGAATATCCTCGCTCTCAAGACACTCCTGGACAGCGACTGTTCGATGACATGTTGCGTTGTCGTCCATGAAAATAATGAATCTATTACCGACAGCACCATGGAACATGCGAACATGAGGTAGCAGAACATCATTAATGTATCGTTGGCCAGTCATAGTCCCAGTTGGAAGCACATAGATGGACGTACAGCCATTGATCATGATGCCAGCCCATACCATGACACTACATGTCGGATATCGGTCCCTTTCCTGTATATTTGCTGGACAATATGCAGTACCACTATCACGCCAGATCAGTTGTCGTCGACAATCAGACGATAGACTGTATCTACTCTCATCTGAGAAGAGGACAGCAGACCAGTCGTTATCAGTCCAATTGCGATGCTGATGGCACCATTGCAAACGGGCGGTACGGTGACGTCTGGACAATGGGATGCACACAACAGGACGGCGGGCGTATAGTCCTCCTTCATGCAAACGTCTGGCGATAGTTTTTTGGGAGATCCGCTTGCCAGTAGCAGCCATAAACTGATTTGCTACCTCACTAGCTGTGCTGCGCTGGTGTCTTTTTGTTGATAGCACTATGTACCGATCTTCTGCAGGTGTCGTACTGCGAACACGACCTCCCCGTGACGTTTGCTACACTCTCCATTTATTTGAAATGATTTCCAAAGCCTTGAAACAACACTGTAGCTGACGTCTAACTCCCTGGCAACATCTGTTATTTTTCGCCCTTCTTCAATTTTGCCAATAATACGGCCACGCGTAAAATCATCTAGGTGATGTCGAGAAGACATACTGAAACTTGCAAGTTCGCGATTCTTTCTCTTTCAACTTTGCGTTTGAACAACGGTCAATACGCGTCAAATCCTTTATATCTCTTATCAGAGCTATGACGTCACGAACAAGTTCCGCAATCCAAAATTTGCATACGCACAACACGTCTTACTGTATCCCACACTTATGCTAATCTCCACATTTTCCTGCCTTCCATTTTATGGTTGCTATCGTTGCTATTGTCATCCGTCCTTAGCAACTGTCCGGCAGTATATGATGTTAGTCTTCCATGTTCCACCAAAAGAGCTCTTACCCAGTGAGGCATGGGCGCTACAAGATTTCTAAAGCTGTCTTGTGAGATCTGCTACCAACATGTTATCAGAGAATCTGAAACTCTTGTAAGTTACATGGTTGAGCCACCACAGATCGGATTTGCTGTTCCAACACAAATCACAGATGCTCGATTGAATTGATGTCTGGGCAATTTGGAAGCCACAGTAACACTTGAAACTCTTCCTCATGCTCTGCAAACCATTCTCAAACAATCCTGGCAGTGTGGTTAGTTAGTTAATTGATTTTAGTGGCGCAAGGGCCAGGTTTGGCCAAAGAGCGCCAGACAGAACTATCAGTTAAAGATTTTTAAAAGCGGGGTGAAATGATTAAGAGCAGACACGCTTGGTAAAAGTTTGAAAAGAGAATGATGAAAGCTGTGAAGACTAGTTAGTTAATTAGGTTTATATATAAATTTATTAATTCACTGTTATAATTATTATAACTTTTTTTTTAAATAAGTTTTAAAATGTCAATCTGTTTTAAGAAGGAAAATACTGCAAAAGTGTCGCAGTGGTCGCCCAAAAGCTTTTGCAGTGTAGCTGCGCCGTCAACCAGTAGATGAGACTGAAAATAGTGAAACCGATGATTACGAAAACGAACACAACTACATAAAACATGAGAGATGGTGAGTAGGCAGTCGCACGTCTCACACATCGGGGCAGTGTCGCCACACAGCAAATAGCTATGTGTGAAGCGACAATGCCCAACGCGGAGACGCGCAAGAAGAACTTCTTCCCTACGGTTCCGGCGACACGATGATTTCCAAACTCCAAGGAAAGGTTTTATACGGTGCAGTTTATTCTCCATTTGTTGGTCCCACAGACCCCGCCACGTTCGCCTGATATGATCGTGAACAAGAAAGCGAAAATCCCGGTGAAACAAAGGCAAGGGTGTGACGACCAAAGAGGAGGCAGATCTAGCAGCAGCATCGGCAGACTCGTTCCCTGGGATCCCAACATGCCCAGGAATCCAGCAGAACCGAATCTGGACATCAGCCTCGAGCAAAGAACGAAGTAGTCTCCGTACGCTAAAAAGAAGTGGGTGGCCAGTGAAATCCAAAGATGACAATGATTGCACAACACTCAACGAATCAGTGTACACAATAGCACGCTGATGATAGCTCAACTGCACGTGAACAAGTGCAAGATACACAGCATGCATCTCCGCCGAAACCACCGTGGCCTCGGCAGGAATGCGGGCAACAGAAACTTCGTCAATGCAGACGGCGGCGCATCCAATGACACCAGCCGCCTTAGATCCATCGGCGAAAACAGGAATAAAGTCTGCATGGACGTAACGGTGTTCAGCGAAGAGCTGCTGGTACACTGACGGAGGGGTTGAGGACTTATCAAAAGATGTAAAGCTGGTATCAACCATGACACCAAGAGGGTGCCATGGGGGATCGTCAAAGCCCCTGGTCTCTCCAACGAGTGACAAGTCGAGCCCTGCATCACGAGCTATGGCCGCCATATGAAGACCGAAGGTTCGAATGCACGAGGGACGGATCTCAAACAAACGAGCATGCGGGGGATGAAAAACTGCATCGTATAAAGGATGGTCTGAGAGAGATTTAAGTTTCAGGTAAAATTGAAGAGACAGCTGCAGACGGCGTAAATGAAGCAACGGTTCGTTCGCGTCGGCATAAAGGCTGGGAATGGGTGACGTGCGAAATGCTCCTGTACAAAGACGCAGTGCTTGATGGTGGATGGTATCCAACGGCCGGAGAACGGAAGGATGCGCAGAGCCATAATCCAGCTTAGACCGAATGAGAGAATGGTAAATATGGAACAAGGAAGTCCTGTCTGCACCCCAGGAGACTGAGGCAAGGATCTTAAGAATTGACAAGGCTCTCAGACAGGAAGTCCTTAGCCGTCGAACGTGCAAGCGAAAGGTGAGAGCACGGTCAACGGTCAAACCAAGGAACTTGGTTTCCAGCAAAACTGGAATGGCTGCACGGTCCAAATAGAGCTCTGGATCAGGATGGAGGCCACGCCTCCGGCAGAAATGGACACAGGCTGTCTTGTCGGGAGAAAGAACAAACCCATTATTGTTAGCCGCTTTAACAATCTGGGTAATTGCAGACTGCAGCTGCCTTTCAACGAAATGCATGCTGGATGACGAACAGAAGATGTGAAGGTCGTCAACATAAATGGTAGCCGAAACCGCTGGAGAAATATTTTTGAGCAGACAGTTTATGCGGAGGATGAACAGAGTCACCGAAAGAATGCTGCCTTGAGGGACACCTCGTTCCTTGATGGAAAAAAGCAGAGAGCGTCGTACCCAAGTGCACCTGGAACACGCGGTTATGAAGGAAGCTGGCAATGAATGTTGGGAGGTTTTCCCGCAACCCATTTTCGTGGAGGTCACGGAGGATACCGTGACGCCACGCTCTATCGTAAGCTTTTTCGATGTCAAAAAAAAACAAAAAAACAGACACCACGTGCTGCCTACGTAAGAACGCCTCAAGGAGCAGGAGATGGTCAGGAGCTGAACGATGACGGCGGAAGCCGCTTTGTGATGGAGACAGAATTCGATGTTCTTCTAAAAAATAAATTAGCCGGGAATTAACCATTCGTTCAAGGATTTTGCACAGACAGTTAGTGAGGGCAATTGGCCGATAACTAGAGGGAGACTTGGGGTCTTTGCTGGGCTTGGGAAAAGGTAAAACAAAAGCTCTTCACCAAGAGTCCGGGAAACTGTGCTCCAACCAAATGCGGTTGAAAAGCACTAACAGATTCTAGAGAGACGACTGCGAGAGATGACGGATCATGTCATAGTGGATGCCGTCGGGACCGACAGATGTTGCACCGGACCGATGCAGAGCCACCCGTAGTTCAACCATGCTGAAGGTGGAGTTATACTCTGTGTTATAAAAAGGCGCAAAGGAGATTTTCTGGCGTTCCGCGGTTGTTTTAATCTTCTGAAAGGACGGGAGATACGCCTGAGAACTAGAAACTGAGGCAAACGCTTCGCCCGAGCAATCCACAATCTCCCCTACTTCAGCATACGTGCAGCCGTTATTCTCAAGAATTGAAATTTGGTGGGAACTATAGTTTTCCCGGATCTTACGAATTTTTTCCCAAACAGTTTTTGAACTGGCAGGTGAATTGATAGATGAAACGTACATCATCCAAGACTCCCTCTTGCTTCGTCGTAGCACCCACCGAGCATAAGATTTTGCTCTTTTAAATTTAACAAGATCAGCCTCGGTTGGATAACGCCGAAAAGTACACCAGGCCTTATGTTGAACTCTCCTAGCCGCTGCGCAATCAGGGTTCCACCAAGGCTTCGGACGTCTTGGGAGCGTCGTTGATGTCTTTGGGATAGAGAGATCTGCTGCCTGAATGATACACGTGGTGACATCAGTAACAGCTGCGTCAATTGACCCCCGGGTCACTATGGCAAAAGATATCACTGCGGACGATGTGAAGACCTCCCACTTGGCACGATCCATCTTCCAATGGGGAGGGCAGGAGGCAGAAGATGGCACGCTCACATTATACCTAAGTACAATTGGGAAGTGGTCGCTTCCACGGAGGTCGTTACACACTGTCCACGACCAGTCGGCCATAACCGATGGTTGACCCAAAGATAAATCGATCGCACTGAAACTTCGTGTAGGCTCGTGGAAGTAAGTGTCAGCACCGGTGTTAAACAGGCACAAAGAGGTCGAGGAAAGAAGAGATTCGATCCTACAGCCTCGTGTGTCTGTTCTGACACTACCCCACAATGGATTATGAGCATTGAAGTCACCCAGAAGAAGAGCAGGTGACGGCAGCTGCTCAACTAAGCTCTCAAGAACGGACACGCTTATGTCCTCATCCGGCGGCAGATAGACGCTGCAAACAGTTAGAAGCACAGGCATGGAGATACGCACCGCAACGGCTTGTAAAGATGTTGAGACCGCAACGGGAGAAACTAGAACACTGTGGGGGACAAGGATGGCAACTCCCCCACAAGCTATATCTCCTGATACATTATCTTTCCAAAATGCACTGTAGCCTTGAACTGAAAGCAGGTCTGATATCTTAAGTTTTGTCTCCATGAGGCAAAGGCACACCGGAGAGTATGACGAAAGCAGATGTTTCACGTCGTCATGTCTTGTCCGAAAGCCTCGACAGTTCCACTGAACGATTTGACCCCTGGTTTGAAGTGTGGTGAATGAGAAAGAAAACAAAAAAAAAAAACCAACTAAACCCGAGAAAGACTGGTACAACTAATAGTTGTCCGACTCCATCAGTTCGCCAGCAATGTCCATTTGCGCTTGGGACTGTTTTGTCCGACGCCCTGCAGTCTCTGGTGGTAAAATGGGGCAATATTTTGGTTCCTGTGTCATTGATGATCCTGCCCGATCCTGGTTCTTATGGTGAGAGTTTGGAGAAGATTTCTTCTCTTTTTCTTTTCTCTTTCCTCCAGGGGTTGTGGAAGTCCCGGTGGTGCTGGTGTTAGTTGCAGCAGGTTTAGGCATAGTGGTTGTTGGAGCTTTCGCGTCCCTAGCTTGGGATTGCAGTGCTACCAAACTAGCAGCTATGTCGTCGTCTAACTTGTAGGGACAATTAACTGGGATTTGGCTATCAGCCTGTGTACCGACTGTAGTCCTTGCAACAACCGCTGAAGCATAAGATCGCCGATCCAATTGATAGCGACCTTTCTTCTGGCCTCTGGGTAGGAGATTCCCTCAAAGGTCTTAATGCGTTGAATCTCTTTTTCCTCTTTCCACTTTGGGCAGTCTCTCGATGATGATGCATGGGATCCCTTGCAGTTGAAACACAGCTCGGCTTCGGCATGGCAATCTTGCAAAGTATGGTCTGTTGCTGCACAACGCCCACACCGAGCAGTGCTCCAAGCTGGGAGTGACCATATGCTTGGCATTTGAAGCATCATAGAGGACTTGGTATGAAGGGGCGCACTTCAAGGTGTAGATACCCTGCCTTGATTGATGTTGGCAGGGATGGGGTGTTAAAGGTCAGTATGATGTTTCGAGATGAGTTAGATTGGCCATTTCGCCGAAATAGGATGCGCCGGACTCCACTCACTTGTTGGTCTTTCAGTTCCTCCAGAAGTTCTTGGTCACTGCACTCCAGAAGGCCTTGAGAAGAGATAACACATCGTGAGGAATTCAGGTAGCCATGAGGGGTAACCTTAACTGGACAATCTAAAAGAGAGGTAGTGTTTAAAAGCATCGTAACATATCTGGGACTCGACATCTCAACAAGAAGATCTCCAGATTGGAGCTTCTCAACGCTCTTAGGAGAGCTGGCAATTGATTGCAATGCTTTATTTATCCAGAAGGGGCTTCTGGTGTTTAATGGGTTTGAAGCGTCCAAGGAGTGGATGCAAAAGAACCGAACACTGGCAGAATCAGGTGTAGGTTTCTTGTTGGGAGGGGGTGACCCTTCCTCTGGGAATTTTTTTATTTGCCATGAATAGAAGTGAAAAGTTCGTCCGCCGAGTTCCCCGCCCACAACCAAGCCCAACAGGGGAGAGCCGGAGGTCCGCAAGCCCAATCGGACGCAGGACACGACTCTAGGGTTAAGCAACGGATATAGCATGTTGATAGCGCAGACATGCGCTCAGCGAATACCAGGACTTTCCCAGGTCTTGGTAACACCCCTTTGGCATACCCGCACTATCCCCAAACTCACCCTGTTTTGCGTAAACAACAAGCCGAATGACTAGGAGCGGGTTAGTTCCTAGCCGCCCGTTTAGGGTGAAGCAGGGGGCAAAGAGGAGTGTTGGCGACTGGCGAACAACTACAACCTGGCCACCAGAAACCTCAGCCTCCAGCATCCCCTTTTCCACCTTACGGGTCACCGCACACGGCAAACGTGCAGGTAGGTCTAGCAAACCAGCCCGGAAAAACAAGAGAGGAACAGAAAATGGAGAAGCAAAGGCGAGTAGTAAATGGAGAAAAAAAGAAGATAGGGAGTGGAGAAGAAAGCAAAAACAGGAAAGGGTGAGGAAAGCGAGAGGAAAGGAAAGGGCTGGCACATAATCACAACCTCAGCAACCTACAACTGAGGCAGGTGCTGTCAAGGTGGTGGCAACACAAAGTTGTAATGGGAAATATCAAACATAACATGTCGGCTGGTGCCGTGGGGTCGCTACTCCCCATCAGCTGGATGAACAGCTGTCCCTGAGGTGACGTGAACGCATAAATACTAGAAAGCAATAAAAAACCATCACAAGGTCAGCTCGGGCCGTGGGGGCGCCGCTCCCCAAATACCTGGAAAACCAGTTATCCCCGTGCGGGGCTGGCAGTGTGGCATGGTGCATTATCCTCCTGAAAGAAGGCACCGCTAGAGGGGAATACCACTGCCATGAAAGGATGTACCTGGTCTACAATGATATTTTAGTAGGTGTAGACATATTTTCCTGTAAGTTAAGTTAATGACTGGACCATGGTTTCTCAGCAGAACATTGCCCAAGGCATTACACTTCTTTCACCGGCTCGTTTTCGTCCCACGATGAATTCAGGTGCCAACACTTCCCCAGGTAAATAATGTACATGTACCTGGCCATCCACATGGTGCGACAGGAAACAAGATTCATCGGACCAGATGACCTTCTTGCAATAATTCAAGGTCCAGTTTTGATGCTTGTGTGCACATTTGTAGGTGCTTTTGATGGTAAACTGAGGTTAGCACGGGCACTCTCTGTGGCCTGAGGCTATGCGACACCACGGAGAGAGAATTACACATTAATACCAGAGAGAGAGAGAGAGAGAGAGAGAGAGAGAGAGAGAGAGAGAGAGAGAGAGAGAGAGAGAGAGAGAGAGAGAGAGAGAGAGAGAACATTATTTTCATTCCAATTACAGGTAAGCTGCGCCACGGTATCCCTTCTGTTGGCTGGTTCCATATGGGATAGCCTTTGCTTACCTCTAGCATCGAAGGGGCCGTGGTTGTCCCATACCTGATTTTTCCTTTCTCGAATTACTTTTTGAACATACTAACCACGGACTACTTTTTTTTCTTTTTGAACATACTAACCACGGCTGACCGAAAGCACTCCACAAGCTTTGCCGTCTCAGAAATACTGTGACCCAGTCATCTGGCCTTTAGAATTTTGCCTCAGTCAAACTCGCTTAAGTCTGCTGTCTTCCCCATCAGAAAAACAAGAACAACACTGATTAACAGAGCTCAGTATGATCTGCATAAAGACATGATGGTTATAAGTTGCTTTGATCTGCATAAAGACACGATGGTCAATGTTTTGGCTCTTTTATTCATACAATAGAACATTTCTACAGCAACACAACATAAAAAATAACCAAGATTTCAACAACCCACTATCAGAAAAATTAAAAAGCTAAAAATTCACTTGCAGCAACTCTTTTACTGTCACATACCAAATGAACCATATTTTAAAATAATCAATGCAACATTGGGTATTGAACTTTAACTGAGATAACAAAAATGGAATTAGAATATGCGTGTGTGCTACTTCCCCATCAAACAATTTCTTTGTCAGACAGGGCTGCTAGAAAACTTGTTTACATATAGTCTACACCACATTCTGTGAGCAGAAGTTTTGGGTGGCCATAGAACATCTGCATTGTGGTATGGACGATGTTTGGCCAACATAGATACATATGAAAATTGTTAAGCACAGGTTCGGTTTTATGTGCAAACCTAAATTTTTAATTACACATTAATACCTGGGCTTAAATCAGCTTGAAATGATGTTTAATCACAAGCAAATATCATGCCAAATGTAAGAAGTGGGTTAATTACAGTTTTAATAATTCTGTTTTAACTTATACTCACACTTATTGACATATAAATAAAGAAAACACAGTGAAATCTATCTAAGATCGAATCCAAGGGACTGGAATACTATTTGCCGTTTTAAGCAGGTGCATCCATGGAAACCATTGAATTTTTCCATGCTAATAACATTCTATGTAATTATTGTTTACTTTAAAAAATGTACTGTTGGCATGTACCTTAAAGAACGAAAACCACAAACTTGTACTTTTTAAAAATAATCCAACATTGATTTCCTAACTAAAAAATATGACACTCAGAGCACATGGACTGCTCATTAATTGAAAAAAATTGAGTCACCTTGAAGCACAAAATCTCAAATATCCTGAATATTTTCCAATGCTTGAAGATGTTTTTATCTTATAGATGTGGTTTCTATTGCACCTCATCTATTTCATCACCCTCACAGCAATTGTTTTCTTTTCTTCAATTTGATATCACCCAATAATTTCGTCAATCATCATACATAGCTCTGTCACAATCTTGTTGTAAATGGTGAAAATCTTCCAAATACGTGGAGACAATGTAAATAGACAAAGTCATCGCTCTTCAACCGAAAAATTGTATTTCGACACCGCTGAGATCAAACCCCAAATCTCTCAATAAGTAGCTGAGTGTGTCTGCCTTATGCTATGGTGCCAACAATCCACAATGCTATGTGTGTTAATTAAAGAAAAACATGGAAAGAGCGATGACTTTGTCTATTTACATTGTCTCCACGTATTTGGAAGATTTTCACTATTTCTCTCGCCCTTTCTTTATTAGCTATAATCAAACAGCTTGTGCCATTAAGCTCCACCAGATTGAGACGTCTCAGTTGCTGAGCCCATCCCCATACCTGCCAACATTGGGTAGAGCCTTGTCAGTAGTAACTAATGTTATCGCGCAGCATACATAGACGCCTTTTTACGAAAAGATCCATCACTTTGTGAAAAAGAAATACACAACAAAATATTACAACAAACAAAGACACTAATGAAACAAACTTAACACATGCGCAACACAAAGTTGATTCCCCTGGTGAGGCAACATTGAGAGATTTATTTTTGAAACTTAACACCAGTAAAAATCAGTCAGATGCGTTTAGAATTTCACGCTTGGCAGATGGGAAATCCAAGCAAGTGAACACACAGGGCACAAACCTCTACTTACCATATGATATATATATTTTTATAAATAAAGAAAACACAGTGAAATCTATCTAAGATCGAATCCAAGCCTCTAACATTGCAGTTTTAGAAAACACGAGACCAAGAAGAAAAAAAAAAACCAATGTTTTAACTGGATGAAAAAATAAAAAAAATAAAAACACACAGCAAAAATGCGGACTACCGTCACTTTGTCTTTTGTTGACTCTGTAGCTGCACAGCACCATTGCTTAATTTTTCTTTCTGCTGATATATTTCTCTCCCTATTTCTTCATTGTCGCTTTTCTTTCCCCCCTTTTTTTATGCCCTTCGATAACAATTTCATCCATCATGCTGAAAGAACTTTCAGCCTGAGAACCATGAATGAGTGCATATCAAAGCTTTAACTATTTTATATAAATGGTGTAACTTTGAGAATATTAATACTTTTGAACAGAATGCACCAATTTTTACAAATATTCCAACTTCATCACTTTTGTTTAGGGGAATCGCTCCCTCCCCCCATCAACTTATGGGACCTGATATTTAACAACGTAGGAGAGAGGGGAACATGTCAGTGGGGGGTACAGGAGAAATCTTTGCTCTGTCTGACTTCCGGTTTTGAAAATTTCCCCCTATTTTCAAGCTGAAACACAAATATTTATGCAGTAAAATGTTATTTAACAATAATACTGGAAGGGACAACATCGCGAGAAGAAAGAAATTATGATTACAGAAAAAATCTGAAGGCCGTCGACCGTCCGTTTTGGAACGTTTCGTAAAAATAAAATCCATCCCCCAACGTACACCCCCAACCCTTCAAACATTTCTGTTCACCTGTGCACCGATCTCGCAAATGACCAAAATAATAATGAAAAAGGCGAAATTCCTCAAATTTGCGAAAGATCACGGGGAAATTTTCGAGGGCATCTAACTTCCGTTTTCGCACATTGTTGCCTATAGTTTCGAGATGAAATAGAAACATTTATGCCACAAAATCATATTTAACAAGACTACTGGACACAAAGGCAACATCGGGAGAAAAAAATGACGACTACGACAGAAATTTTTTACTCCGTTTAACTACTGTTTCCGGAAGTTTTTAAACGCGAAAAACAGTCACTAGATGGAAAACGAAGCCCCCTCCCCCAAATTCTCCTAAGTCTTACACCGATTTAAACTGACATTTAAGAAGAATGCTGGACACAAACACAACAGCAGGAAATACCGCTTGGGGATGGTATTTCATGTTATTTTGTAACAGCAAAAAAAAAAAAAAAAAAAAAAAAAAAGCAAAATGAAAATTCGTAGAATCCATAGTTTCGACAGTGAGTTCCGTAGTCAAATAACTAAATCCGTAGAAACTATAGACATTCCGTAGTAGTTGGCAGGTACGCATCCCTACGGATTTGGTTAGCTGTATATCAACTTATGCTGCCCAATATAGTTTTCTTTAAATGTGTTAATATCTTTCAAATAAAACGATTTGAGACATAGATTTGAGATCAGGTAAATCAGAATACAATGGTGTGGTGGTCCCTTGGAGACCCTTATTCTTCCCTTAAAAAAAGAAAGAGAAGAAAAGCAATATTTTCTCTACAAAATAACTGCAAAACAAGTAGAATTTTCATACATTTTACGGGTAAACCATAAAACTTGGCAGGTATGCTGTAGTGTAACATGAGATGAAAGAGATGGCATTACATCTCCACAATCCATGGAAGTGATGCCATCATGAGCAGACGCCATAGGGAGCTAGAAGAAAGTCACGATATCAATTTTAACATTTCAACGAATTATTTTATTTATTTTCTTCATTGCAAGAAAAATTCCAGGACTATTCCAGGACCTTTTAAAAAAAATACTATAAATCAAGGACTTTTCATGCATGGTAAAAAGGAGAATCAAACTCCAGTACTTTTCCAGGATTACAGGTGGTATCTATATGCTGTTGCATGCATGCCCCCCCCCCCCCACACACAAATTAACTGTTTGAGGTTGGACTGATTGGTTGTGTCATCATACATAACAGTAAAGATAAGATGTCCTATATTTATAACATTAGATATCTGCTTTACGAAATATGGTCTTAATCCATGAGATCATACAATATAAACTACCTTTCTAGATGAAAACTGCATTCCTTTAGCTAGTGGGCATTCTGGAAACACCTCAAAAAATAAGTCATTTCAAACACTTGCTTTTTTTTATTTGCTTTCTTCTCAGCAAATTGCACAGCCATATTTGCCTTAACATTGACTCTGCAGCTGAACAGCATCCATTGCTGACTTTTCCTTTCTGTTAATATCTTTTCTTTTCCTTAACATTTCTAAATTGAATTTCTCTCTCTTTTTTTTTTATGCCCTCAGATTTTGACAAAGGTTGGAATCATAATTTTTACTGAAGAACTGAACTGCAGACTTAACCTGTCCTTTAAGTTTGTACTTCAGTTTGTATAGTTGAATAAGTTTTGATGTTCATTCTTCCTGACTTTATGCTGCAAGAACTTTCAGCCTGACGACCATGAGAGCATGATATCAAGGTTTTCACTATTTTAGAAAACATGGTGTACTTGGTGAAGATGAACACCTTTCCCCACCATGCATCAATTCTAACAATGATTCCAATTTTGTCACTTCTGTTTGTAGAAATTTTTATCTCCTTCTTTTAAAGCTGAGATGCAAACATTTGTGCAAGCAAATGATATTTAACAATTATCATCATCAAAAAAACAATTTAGGATTACAGGATTTTTGCACTCCTTTTTTACAAGCCAAAATACATACATTTATGGGAGAAATGACATTTAACAATGATAAATGCTTTTCTCTCTATGCCAGCTTTTTAAATGACTATGAGAGAAATTTTTACTTTGTGAAACTTTCCAAAAATGTTGGCCTTCTTTTACAAGAAGTACAAACATTTATATAAAATAAAAGTACACGTAACAACAGTAGTACAGGGCAGAGTAGATATCACAAGAAAATACGATTACAAAAGGAATTTCGGGCTTTTGCTCTGTCTACCACATGTCTTTGGAAAATTTTGATAGACTGAATTTTGTACCAATGACTGAAAACATTCACCCCTAGATATAAGTATACACATAGGAGATAAAGGTTGACACTAATAATATAATAATAGAAGTACCAGCTACTTTCCAAAATTACCCAAAGAAATACCACCATATAAACACCACACCATACAAAAATAATTTTGTCCCATTTCCATACATAGCAGATCGGTTAGTGTCATTTCCGTACAGTTTCACTGCACCTGGTATCAGATATGGGGAATAATAAGGGAGAACGTGAATGCTGATCCTCTGTTGAATTCCTCCAACATCACAGAAATCACCATTCATTGTTTTCGTCAACCAATAGGTGCTCATGGAAAAGTAAGCTGGAACAACAATAAAACACAAACATGCTGTCCATTAATGCCATCTTTACGTTCTTCAGCATTCGTCACAGATGTTTAATTTCAAGACTGCGAAAAAGAATTGCTTTTCTTTTTAATATTTCGTTCAAAGATGCCAAAAAAATTCCGGGCTATTTCTTTAACCAGTTTCGCATGAACTTTCCACAAAAGATTTTGCAAAATATTTTCCGTGAGGCTAGAGGCTCTTACAGTCATGAACCCTCCGGCGGCGGGAAGGGAGGGGGGGCTATAAGCATGCCCCTGATCCTCTGTGTACAGAAATGGCACTCGATGATCTGGATGTGTACGGAAATGGGACGACATGCACCACACACTCACAGAAACAGTCTGGAGGAATTAATTAAAAAGACACCAGCCTATAGCAGGAGAATTGGTCGCTATTTGTACATTCTTACTACCCCTATTCAAGGTCTCTTTCTCATAACCCAGATTCTTAGCAAGGATTTTTTTGTAGAATGAATGTTTACACCACTACTTAATTCCCCAAACATATCTTCAATTTTGAATTAATCTCAAGACTGATCCAGATAACAAACAATGCAGAATTGCACAAATCCATGGAAAAACCTCATGCCTGAGTAAGCCACAAACATATCTGGCTCACTGCCAAATCACCTGCACAATTTAAAACACAACTGACTTTGAGACCTTTCCTTTCACTCACACTAATGCACTACTACACAATTTTAGCCCATTGGACTCCAAAAATCACAAGATGAACCTGTTGTAATGGGAACCACTGGTTGCTGAGGGACATTCACAGAATCAGTTTAAAGAATTCACATCACATTACTTAAAATTATCAACACTTAGGAGTTATCCAAAAATCATACAATCATTAACAAAATGGAAACATAGGAAAATACACACACACACACACACACACACACACACACACACACAATGCAGGTCAAACTAGGACATTTTTCAGGCATTTTGTTTAAAAAAAAAAAGGAAGATGGACATATAGAAAAAGTATGTCCCCTATAGTATGCAACAGCAAGTCTTCATACTCAGCCTCATTTTTGTCAAGTTGAATTTGAAAAAGTTGTCCTCATAAGTTTCCTGCTTGGAGTGAATTAACTATTATAACAGAAATGCCATTAATACATTTCATGTTTAAAACTGTAGCACTCAATGCAATCTGATGAATAACACACTGAAAAAGACGCAAAATCCGAAAAATCTTCACTTTTTTAGCTGAGTGAAAACATGAAAACACCCCATTATTTTGACCAACCCCGACTGGTGGCCTTGTTGGTTGTAATGCATACAAGTGTCCACAGATTTTCATGAAATGCAATGAGTTAATCCAAAATGCAAGAGAAAAATTAGTGTTCATATCAAAATGGTGCCAGCTGTTTAAATACCAGCCCATCAGGAGATTCTGCTCTAGGCTTTCTATTTCAGTAAAAATTAGTTTCCGAAATTCTGGCAGCAATTCACACTCAGCTGTTATTTTCTCAATCCTTAAGGTTTGTTCTTACATAACCTGTTGGCCTAATCCCCCCCCCCCATTACTCTAGAGCACTCCATAAAGGGTGCTAGAGGAATTAGATCCCTTTCCCCAGTCAAAGTTCAAGTTTAAACCAGAGTCAGCGGTGACATCTATGGCATCCCTTCAAGGCCTTAAACAACCCCTTATCAGTGCATTTGTGAACAGAGTGACCTTTCAAACTCTTGCAGATCGCACTGAGATGGAACTTGGATTAGGAAAGAAAAGTGCACACTAGAGGATGCTTGCCACCCCCAGTGTCATCTATCATACACGTGCCGCCGTTGCTATGGATAAATTTATTGTTAAGAAATGCAAAGATTACAAAAACGGTGCTGATAAATCACATAAAAAAATTGTGAGTGAAAAAAAAAAAAGTAGTAAAATTGCTACTGAATCTATACCTTCTGAGCAACTTGTGGGAAAATAGTGCTCCATTCACAAATGGGTGCAAGTTAACACTACACAGATAAAATGCCATATTTGAACTGCAAATAGTGTTCTGCAGCAAGAAAAAAGCAATGCCCTGGCAAGTGATAAAGATTTGGTTTTAAGCTTATTTAATCATGTTTTTGAAATAAGTCCTTATCCATTACTTATATGTTAGCTGTATATCAACTTATGCTGCCCAATATAGTTTTCGTTAAATGTAATATCTTTCAAAATAATTAGTTTTCCATTGATGTCCAAAGTGTTGTTGGTATGAATGATTAAATTGATATGATTTACCGAGAGACAAAAGCAGCTAACTTTATTTAGCATTTTGCTACAACCCCCCCCCTCGGTTTAGCATTTTTTGAGCCAGCTTAAACTCTGCCACAAAGGAAAAGGCTTATTTTCTTAACAAGACTCCTAAAACGTTGTTAAATATCTTTACCTTTACTGATTTCCTCCACAGAGATCGTGGTTAGTAACTTGTAACTTACAAAAGGGACATAAGTAACTACAATTGATGTCTCTTCCCAGTTTGTTTAGTAAATTACCAAGCATCACATCTATGTATTCTATCACTGATCAGCGAGAGAGAGCTGCATGTCTGTAATAGCTTTCATAATTTTAGCTTTATTCTGAAATTTACTGAACACATTACCAGTCTCGAGGAAAGTTTGCTTCCCCATTTTGTCATCTTGGCAGGGATCATAGCATACTTCTGGAAAATTTTAGGTAGGAATTTTAGGACTTTTTAGAAAAATTTTAGGAAAATTTTAGGAGTGTATTTCAATAAAAACTAGATGTATATTTGTATACATCTAGTAAAACAACTTTGTATACATTGTAAAGAGTTTGCTTCACACCCTTCAAAAAATATACTGATAGACTGCGCATGACGTCAAAATTTCTGGCTCCAACATAAAATCACATGACATCAGTCAAAAAGATGGGTTACACCTGCTGTGCTTATGGTTGCTCTGAGCGATATAGTAAAGAAAGTTCTATGATTTTTCATGGGTAAGAAACGAATTAAATACCTAAGTCAATAAAGTTCAATTACTTAACCAGAAACTTGCAGCTATTGATATAAAAATATAGTAACTTAAGAAAAAAAAATGGAATGCATGTTCCAAATTCTTCGCAAATGTTCATCACATTATAAATCACAAAATGTAAACAACCCGATCATGCATGTATATAGCTCATAAGTAAACTTACCTGAAGAGTTTTCATTATATATGAGGCGCATTCACATAATACACCGAAAACACTGAAGTTCTGCAGCGTAAATTAGTAATCATAACAGCATTTTTACACGAAATTTGGAGTCTGATGATGACGTGCCCAATGTTTGAGCCATGGCGGCTTTGATGCAGCTATTGCCAATGCGCAGTCCATTAGTATATATGGTCGAAGTTCACACCTAAATTTTTTGCATAACGTCTAATGTCTAAAGTTTAAGTATGATTTACTTCTAATGTTCAGTTCTTATCTTTTCATGTGTTATTATCATATTCAAGTATATTTACCACATTCAAGTTTCACTTTGAACATTAATATGCTGTTGAACCAGAAGCAATTCACGATTTTCACAGTAAAGTTTTCAGGTTTCACATTAAATTATAATATCCTAAAAAGGTAATTGAAAACCAAGAACTATGTACAATTGTTCACTGAATTACTTTTTTCATATTATTGTTTTAACCTTTTCCTGATAAGCCTATCTTTTTCTGCTTCCACCACAACTAATTTACTTTCAGTTTTCTTTATTTCAGCTGAACCTTGTATGATCAAGTTAGAGGCAACTGCTATTTCAACAGTATTTTGTTTTTCTACAGCTTTTCTCATTCTTTCTGTTCCCTCTTGAATTACTGCTAGGGAGGCTTCTTTATCTTTTTTAAGCCTATTTATTTCTGCATCATTTTCTTTTATTTTGTCATCAAACTCAGCTTTTCTTTTTTTCTCTAGCTGCTTTTCCTTATTTTCCCTCTCTTTCTGCTTCCTATCTTTCACCTTTTTTGATTCTTCTTTCTTCAGCTTATGAACATACTCTTTATAAAATTTATGTGAATCACGAACACTATTTAACAAATTTCTTGATATGGGAACTTTACTTACACATCCATAGTGTTTAATGGCCCCTTTTACTACTCTTAATGATGTTATAGTTGAGTCTTTTAAGTTAGCCTTGTCCTTCCTTAACAGAGCAGTGTTAACCAAAAATCCCCTTTCTGCATCAGCATTAATATGAGGTAAAACTAAAATTGATTTGATGAGTTTAGCAAGATTTGAGTATTTTTCTTTTCCACTAGAGTCTTTAATACTAAATATATTACGACAGTAATGATCAATCCGCACTGGAATATGCCCTTCCTCTGAAAATTTCACTAGTTCACCTAGAGTTGGCTTATCGCAATTTAAAAGCTTCCACTCTTCTCTTACTCTATCAATTTGTTCCTCAGAAAGATGCAAAACACTTGAAATTCTGGTTATTTCTGAAAGTCCTTCAGTGACTGAAAGTTGAGTTGACTCTTTCTTTGGCTCTTTTACCTTTAAAACTTCTATGTCTCTTAGCTTTTGATTGCAGAATGGCAAATTTGACTTTAAATATTTTGTGGTTGCAATTAGTGATGATCTTACATCTAAGAGAAATAACTTCTGCCTGGTCTCCTGAACATTCCTGAGGAGATTTTTTGTCTTCATACCAACTTCTAACTCCCCTAGTTTTTTTCCATGAATTTTTGTTTTCAAAATCTATATTCTTTAGGTCTTCTCCAAATTTCCCTGCAATAACATCATCTTGGATAAACTGAGCCATAACATTCCTCATTAAAGTATTTAAATCAGAATATAACTGGTGTATTTTTGGTTCTTCACTCTGATAACATAATGAAAACTTTTCAAAATTTTGGTGTGAAAATGAAATTAATGCTAAATAGCAAGGAGTTAGCTCATTTTTCAGGAAACGGTGAATTTCTTTTATACCTTGCCGAACTGCGTAGTTGTTTTTCAAATATTTTTTAAGATGGCAAGAAGTTTAAAAAATATTCTGTAATATTTAGCCATTGATCCAAGAGCCTCTGGGCTACAGAACCAACGGTTAACCATCTGTTGCTGACATGACGCAAAAGAAATTTGGCTGTGACCAATGTTATATCCTCGACAGATTTATAATCCTCTCGTCTTGCAGCACTACTATTTAAAAAGTAATGCATATCAGTAGCAAATTCGTCAAAATCTATATTTAAGCTTGTCGAAAATTTTTTAAATGCATTACTAACAACATGCAGGTTGCAAAAACCTAGTTCCAAAGATTTCTGGCCTGTTTCTTGTTTTACAACTTCATTGAATTTGCGTAAAAAGCACTTATTTACATTTGGGCTGTCCATGGATACACAAATAATTCTGTTCAACGAAATATTGAAGGATGATAACACATCAAGAATTTCTTTTAGCAAAATATCTGCTGTTGCATGACCCAGAAAAACGCTTGTTAAGTATCGGCAAGAAACTGAATTTATTTCTGAAGACCAGTACCTGAGATACACATCCAACTGCCGTTTCACTTGTGTATTTGTAGTTTCATCAAATGCTATAGTAACCTTTCCTGGGCTACTAGATGCAATGTCTTTTTTCAAATCCTCTTCAAAATATTTTGACAATCCATGTGATATCACATAAGCAACTTTTTTTCTTTAAGTTGCATTTTGGCTGCAATAGCAAAATCAGGAAACATTTCTTTGAAAAGTTCAACTGTTTCAGTGCATGAAACAAAAGACATATTGTCCTTAGCAACTTTCATGGCCCATAATGCTTCGGCTTTAGCCAACTGTAAATCATGACTCAGTACTTCACTAATATTTGTTTTGGGCTGAAGATCCCGTCCTCCAAAGGCTTTCAGGATGGACTTATTTTGAAATTTACTTTGAAATTTCTGCAAATGTTTTTTTCCTTTATGATGCGCTTTTACTTGTGAAAAGCCACTATTAGAAATATTGAAAATTTCTGAACACAATATACACTTAGCAGAAAATATTGTTTCAGTTGCAGAACACCATTCTTTCAACTTCACTCCGTCCAATTCTTTGGCGAGCCACGCATCTTGAAATTTCGTTTTGGATTTAGGCATCTTAAACACTTGTATTACTAACCAGAAAATGAAAGGGAAGTACAAAAACACGTTCCAATATTGCAAAAAACGACAACTTCCCGAAGTTTGGCTGCGAGGATGTCAGAAGAAAGAAAAAAAAAAAAAAAAAGCAGGTCACCACTAGAGAACTGAACCTGCACACAGCACAGAGAACACCATAAAAAACGCAAAACCAGAAACTATCATATGCATCTCACGCAAGTTCAGTCAAAGCAAGTCGGAGCCGAGATATATTGCGCATCGAAGGTCGATGTCGCCGACGCACGATCGAAGGTCAATGATCACGTGCTCTACTGCCTGCCACGATAACACTCAGCTACCATCCCATCGTCATTACCGGAGGTTATGGAAGGAGACCACATGTTTCCTCTTTGCTTCCACCCACCTGCGGTTTACAATAACAAAACATCAGCAGAAAGAGGAGGTTCCACAAGGCATGTACAAAAATAAAGTACGATCTTCTGTGTGCCACGGAGTTCGTCTGCAAAGCGCAAACCAGGGGTGAAAATGACCCCTCCCCTTTTCCCTTAGATCTCTTGTTACTCTCAAAAACTGTCCGAAGGCACAAAAGTGGAGCGCCCGCCCCGAAGCAAGTGCACCCCGATGGCGTCATTTTTCCTCCTTCAGCAGCACAGCATATAGGCTGTGTTTCTACAATAACAGGTCTTTTTACCTTACCGTAATGGTAAATTTATTGGCGCTAATAACGGTTGTATTTTTAATAAATAAGCTTACAAAAATTTTAGGAAGAATAGCAAATTTTAGGTATAATTTTAGGAATTTAAGGAGGGTCACAAAATATTAGGAATTTTAGGAGGAATGCGATCCCTGTCTTGGAAATGTTTCACTAAAATATCTGCGATATGAAATAATGCCGCAGTTGGTACTTGTATCTGTGCAATGAATTTCAAAAACATCAATCGTTGTGCTCCCAAAAGAGATTTCAATTTACTTTAATCTTCTGTAGTTCACCTTTAGGTAGAAAGTCATAATCGTATTTCTTCATATGACGGCTCCAAAAATCTCTGTAAATTGCCCTTCCTTGACACAAGAACACTAGCACAACGTATCAAACACAGACATTTCTGATCATTGTAAAAATGAATCATCTTCCCATTCTTCATGGAAGTGGTAGGTTTTCAGATATGTAGAAGTACCCGAACAGGCATTTACTAAAATCAACTCAGAATAAAAAAAAAAAAAAAAACATCTCCACACTTTCTACCATCAACTGCTACTGTCAACTGTCAATGATGCAGGAGCATGAGAACTGTGATGAAATAAAGTGTAGAAAATGGTGGAAGGGAGAAATCAGGCAAGGTAATGAGGTGTTGCATGGCCGAAGGGTTGTGTGCAGGGGGCACTGCAACCCCATTATTTCAATCTTTTTTAATCAGTTGCCATTGGCAATCAACTGTTTGGCTGCCTCTGTTATAAAATGTTATCCTTGTCTAGGTTCTTAACTTAGCAACATTCTTCACACCATTTCAAACCCACTATTTTAAAATCTTAGTACATGTGCCATTTCAAAGTGTTAGTTTTATTATATGTGCTTGTACATAAAAATAATAATATATATGTGTGTGTGTGTGTGTGTGTGTGTGTGTGTGTGTGTGTGTGTGTGTGTGTGTGTGTGTGTGTGCGTGCGTGTGTACATAACGCACTAGTTTACTCTGCTTCTAAAAATGTTTCATTTTCATGGGGGAAGGATAAATATTAAGCCTAAACAGCAATCTTTACAGAAAACTTTCCAAAAGAATCAGCATTTAACTGGAAATGTTGCACTACAAACAACTAGTCCTAATCAGCTGAATGCTGTTTTGCAGGAAGATATGAAAAAGAAATGATAGAAAACACCTAAAATAACAAGACAGAAGAAGAGTCTTTATAGAAATAGAAGTCAACATCTAGCTGGACTTCACATGGAAATTGCATGGACGGGTGCAAAATTTACAGCAAATACAGGAAACATAAACTCAGTAAGTCTTCAAGTTGATTCCAGAAATCCAAGGCTCTTTCAAGCATGAAACATTCAAATAGCATGATAAATGATAGTCAAATAGATGTTACAGGATGCCAAATTGATGGATTCCCATTCCAGGATAATGTAATTTTCCAGTTTTCTGAGGCATGCCTACTTGCATCACAATAAATTATTACAAAACTTTTAAAAAATATATCATCAACACTGCTGCAAAACCTATTACTGATGGCACACTTTGCAAAATGTATGGGAAAAAACAGATACTATGTTGCCACTTAAGTGTTATTTGGTGTTAAGTTATTACATCGCCAAAAATAATAAGCCATTATCAGACATTGAAAAACAATACAGCTAGAAAACTAGATTGACATGCAACTGAAAAAATCAGATTGACTTGCAATTTTCCTGAACCCCTATAACATAACTCCATGTTAGAAAACAAACTATTGCTGGTTTACAACCACGGCACATATTTCCCATTTTGCAGGTGCGAGGTGAATAAGGTTCATTAATAGTAATATGTAGCAAAAGGAATAGTAATTTAAGGGTCATTTCACGTGAAATCAACACAGAAAAATTATTTTCAACCTTATGTCACTTGATTTTATTGAAATTTAGTACGCAGTTAGATGGCTGAAAGAAAAAAAATCTAGAACAATTCTAGAACATTCAAACAGATTATAATTTCTCAGAAATTTAGATTATCAAATCCGAATCACCTGTCAGAAATTCACATTATAATTTCTGAGAGGTGTTACACGGATGACCAGTAAGCGTTACAAGCAAATTCAGAATTTATAGTATTTATATATATATATATTTTCTTTGCTTTGAATATTCTATCGATTTCCCATGTAATGCGAAGAATATTTCTTCCTTTACTGAAAAAAAATTCTGTTAAAATTTGACTTAAAAGAACCATTAGTTCTTTTTCTGCAAGGTGCTGAACTTATAATTAAAAAAAAAAAAAAAAGTACAATTTCAAGGATACCATAATGTCTTTAAATAATGATTTCTCAGTTTGTTTTCAAACTGGTCTCATTGGAAAGCTTTTTTACGAGCTTTAATTTAGTATGTAACACATCAGTCTTACAGTAAAAAAAAATATTTTCAAGGTCATTAAAATTAACCTTTGACTTTGAATTGCATAAAACTCCCATTTAAAAAAAACATTTTTTTTTTTTTTATCACTGGATTGTTGTTTACATATTCAGGGTTCCCACTCAATTAGTGAAATCAAATTCTCCGACTTTTCCAGGTGGTTTTGAGTAAAATTCCAGGTGTTTGCATCAGGGTTTTGAAAATATGCTTAACAACATATAAAGAGAAAAAAAATGGCTAATTAGTTACTTCCTCAGATTTGCATGCAAGATATTAAAATATTGTTTTAGTTAGCTGAGCAGATACTCATGAACAAGCAATTCCATAACATGATATTGAATGAGCCTTAACTCTTGTAATGGAGTGTTTTGACATGCAAGACAGCGATACTCATAACAGTTTCTAAAACATATTACATGCTGCACATACTTACAATTATACCTATCCCAAGTTACTGAATCATATAATTTGTTTTAGAAGTTTACACTCTTATTTAAAAAAACAATATGGAATACAAATTGATGAACAGCAAAGAAAAAGAAATTTTCTACACATACCAGCATGGTTTATTCTGCTGAATAATATACTAACATACCTAATAATGAAATACTGCTGTTTTTAAGTTATCGGTACCTCAGAGTTGTTTTTTCTCATATGAAGAAAACTAACTGAAGTTCAAAAATAACTCTAAAATCATTGAAATCTAACTGGCTAACAAAAGAATCTGGGCAGATTTTTTTTTTAAACACATTATAACTACAAATGTTAATAAAATGAAACCAAAATAAATCACTGCTTCCTTGCAATAAATTTTACAGTGAATACTAGTCTAAGAAATCATTGAAATTTAGTTAGTTTTAAGCACAGTTACATCAATTTTGACAATTCCTGAATTTGCTGGTCAATTTTTCCATCTCCAAAAGAACTTCATGAGACAACTTGCTTTTCTTTTGCACTAAAATACTTATCTGATTAGACACCTTGCAATCCCCCCCCCATGAGTTGTATCTCCTTAGTTTTCTTTTCTCTTTGATCTGCTAAAGCCTGATGATATCTTGATTGAGGCATCCTCACATATTGCAGTAATTCTGCAGTTATCTGCACTGGAACTACTCCATAATGTGACTTTATAGCATCATATACAGTACGCAATGAAATAAGTGACTTTTCATGAACATTCTCAACCAACATGTCTTTATTAATTGAAAAACCACTTTCAACGGACGCATTTCCACGTGATAAAGTAAGAACCAACTTAACAACCACCCACAGCTCCTTGAAATGTTCTTTATCCTGAAGCAAAGATGAACAGAATGCATCCAGGCAAGTATTTTCTAAAAATGCAGAAAACGCATCCTTCAGTTCAGTTTTTGCTCAGCTACAACAACTGCTGAAATTGCTGTTTTGCTCGATCTGCTGAAACAGAAAATATTTTTTTTTCATGCAATATTTGCAACAGCATTATTTTTTCACAAATTATTGAATTTGACTTTATGAGCTTAGGATTCAGACTTGAAACTGCTTTGATAGCAGAAAGGTTTGTGGGATCCCATTCTACTATTTTCTGTGTGGTTGCCACAAAAAATGTCATGCATTCTGCTCTGAATTCCTTTTTTTGAAGCTCTGAAGTTTTACTTTTCATCAAATATCCATGAGCAGCAATGCCAATGTCTACATCTTGCAGTTTACAGTGGCTGACCTTACCACTTACATCAAGCTTAAAATTTTTTTCTGGAATTGCACATTCTTCCATCACCTCTTTCCTTACAAATCTAGACATTAGCTGCCGGACAAGGTTGGATAAACTGTCATATAGAAATGGAACCACAGGATCAGCTGTTTGGATTTTTTTCAAAAATGGTTCCAAAACAATAGTTACTGATGAAAAAAATGCAAACTTTGAAAGGATCAGGTTATCTTTACACGCTACTGCAACATGTGCACATGTTGAAGTTTTTGGCAAGGTATTTGCCTCTTAGCATACTTTTTTTATGTTCGGAAAAATCAGAATGGCCTGCTCTGCCACAGCAACATTTTCGACCCATCTGATTTGGCAAAACTTACGAGAGAAACTTTAACATCCTGTTATTGATACATAACCAGCTCGCCATGCAGGGCTACCTTTGAACAACTGATAGAAGGCTGTGAAGCATCATGGCCTCTCCAAAAGGCTCCATGAACCACATGCAGTCCACACGAACCTAGATCAAGTAAATCACACCCATTTTCTGCCAACAAATCTTACAACAGTTTATTTAAATCTAATTCTGAAACTCCTTCACAGAACTTTTCAATGAGATCAGGTGCTCTTGCATGGCCAAGAAAGGTAGATGTGTAGTTTAGCATCCTAAATTATTTCGTCAGAAATATTGAAAGATTTTGAAAAAATGAGACGCACAAATTTTAAAGTATGCAATTTCATGGTAAATGTTGGAAAAATTTCATCATTATGGTGCATTTTAAAGATTTTCACCGTAATATTTATGTGCAAGCACGACTCTGTGAACAGAAGCTGCGGCAGGCCTAACACAGTGCCGCTGCGATGACATCAAGCTTTGCTCTGCTGAAACGATGTCTCATTCTGGTGGCCATTTTGCTGGCAGAAGAGCACAAGAGGAACGGGGAACGTTCTTGCCAGGAAAACTTTCCAATTTGTAGTGCTGCACTACAGAAAAAAGATCATTTTTGTCTGCTTTTTTAACATAATCTGTTAATTTGTTTTTCTCGCATACAATTCTTTGATGCGTAATGTATGAACTCAGTTTTCCGGGGTTTTTTTTTTTTGTATTCCAATTTGAAGGAATTGTAAACAACGTTGTCATAAGAAGGAGAAAAACTTTGATTTTCCCATGCCATGCAACTTTCGTTGAAGAGAACGTGGCCTCTACTTTAAAGCATTTGTAGAAGAAAAGAAAGCATCTGCATACTTTTTATTTTGTACCAGGGAATGATATGCATAAAACCGAAGCAATTGTCACCATGTGTTTTGAAAAACTGTGATGAAATGAAGTACTACTTTCTGTAGCGTAGCACTACAAATTGGAACGCTTTGCTCACAAGAACATTCCCGTTTCTCTTGTACTCTTCCGCCAGCAAAATGGCTGCCAAAACGAGACCTTTGTTTCGCGGAGCTAAGCTTTCCTGGTCGCTGCGGCGTTGTGTTGGGTCTGACGCGGAAGTGTTCACGTCGTCCTACTTGGAGGTCAGTTTTACGGCAAAAATCTTTAAAATGCATTTCACAAATGAAATTTTCTCCCCATTTGCCATGAAATTACTTACATACTTTAAAATTTGTATGTCTCACATTTTCAAAATCGTTCAACACTTCCGACGAAATAATTTAGGGCACTAAACTACACATTTACCCCAAGAAATACTGAATTCAAATAGTGTGTACATACCTGGTTCAATGACTTAGACCAAAATCTAACAATCAAATCCATCTGCCCTTTTCTGATCAACTTTTATTAAGGGCTTCATCAAAGCATATGACTAATTCAGTACCTGATATCTCTAATAATAAGTATTTTGAAAAATAGGGTGCAAGCCCAAAACAAATTATAAATGACATTTTTGTTGCACCAAGGCTGACTTTTTATCGCTGTATCACTGTCCATAAACATATGCTGGAATACATTGCTAGCATCTTTAAAAGAGTTGTATGAAGAATTTGACATTACAAACTTCATGGCCCAAATTACTTCTGCTCTTAAAATGCACTCTTTTGTCATAAAACTAGTGATGTTCAACAAAGTTGAAATATTAGTAGGAGATACAGCGGATGAAGATCCACTCTGCTCCACTATCCAGTGAATGTGGCCATAGACGGCATTAAATCATCATCATCAGCAGCCATAGTGCCTAAATTTCCACTTTGTTTTTCTGGAACTATCTCTTTGAAGTGGAGCAGTATCCAATGTAAAAAAATTGGTCACAGCATGAGAAGCAGAAACCCGACTTAAAGCTTTGACGTGTTTAGCACTTCGTTCATGGCTCAAAATCGCTTGACAGCCCCATATTGCTCAAGTTGAAACTTCTTAAACAAACTTTACATCTGGCTTTGTATGATTCATCCTGAACAGGTAACAGCCATTCTGACCACTGTGGGTTAAGTTTTGATGTCACAGTTGCACTAAGTCAGAAACCTTGCAGACCTCTCAATTCGCTGATTACTTTTACTTGACACACACGCTGTCGAAAACTCTATGCAAGCACAGGAGCAAAGACAGGAGCCAGATGGCTAGATAACATGGCTGGCTGTTTGTGTTGTAAACTTTGTAATTCCCAATCTTTTACATACTCTTTGGCTTAATAGATGGCGCCAGATGCACATCACATTGCAGAGATTGTATGTAACGTGAGAGCTTCACTTGAATATTCTCCTCCGCAGAGAGAGGTTGTTGGGATTGTGTAGTGAATAGCTCGTGTGTGTCTACATGTTATTTTTACGTAATAAAGTGTTATGTTCTTAAATGTCGTTCTGGTAAGTGATTTATGGAGTAGTGCTTTGGATATACAGACTTGCCAACCTTAAGAAGAGAAAAAGCCTGAAATTTTCTATGAAAATCCTGCAAGCATACTTTCGTATGTTTGAAATATCAATGGACATAATTTGAAGCACTAATGTTACATTAATGCATATAAAAAATGTACAAAAAATCTGTTAAAAAAATATAAAAAGATTTTTTGTTCAGTTATGCATTGATCTCGAGGATAACCCAAATTATGATGGAAAAGAAGAAATTCCTCGAAGCTGTTGCACTATCATGCCTAAAGATTACAGCGAAATTTTTTCGCCGTGGAATTTCCGTTTACGGAAATTTTTCCTCCATTTTCAAACTGAAACACATATAATTATGGAATAAAATGATATATAACAATACTGGACAGAGGCTACATCATCGGAAAAAGAAAATACAATTACTGAAAAAATCTTTATTTCGTTTACTTGCGTTTCTGAAAGACGAAGCTACATCATCGGAAAAAGAAAATACAATTACTGAAAAAATCTTTATTTCGTTTACTTGCGTTTCTGAAAGACGAAGTACCGTCCTGACGCACAGTTTTACGAATTGGTAAAATTATTCGATGCATAGTCTTACGCGCGGAGAAAAATTCCAGACGCATATTTTTACGCACCGAGAAAAATTCCCGATGTGTATTTTTACGTGTTGGTAAAATTTCGATACGTACTAGATGCGTAATTACTAGGGCTGTCAGGTTTGATCGATTAATTTTTTTAGTCGCTGATTATTTTCTTCTATTTTTTAATCGCCAATTATTTTCTTCTTCCGATTAATCGGTTACTTAAAAAAGTAGTACAAAAATAAAATTCTTTAGGAACTTCCAAAAAACTGCATATAGTTTTGAATTTGTTGAATACAACATTTGTGCTTGTGTCTTCAGTTCTTGGAAAACAGCCTTTTCATGGCAATGGGAGTTTAAATCTAGCAGTAACCACTATCAGCAGGGATTCCATCGTTCATTGTGTGTCAGTATGCTAGTCTTCAAAGTCCTACGTCAATTCCGAACTTCCGCCTTTAACACTGTACTTGTCCTGCCAGCACATTTCGTTAAGAGCTTCTCGACCTCGCAGTTCCCCCGTTCTTTTATTGTTGTGCGCTATGCTAGCCCCCCCCCCTCGTCAGCCATTACGTGGTGCCACACCTCTTCTACTCCTGTCTCAGCTGAATCGTCTGGGAAAAGTCAGTTGTTTCAATACGTAAGGTCGATATAACAAATACGCCGCTGGTCCTCAAAATGAGATTCAGCTTTCAATACGAAAGATGGGGGATTAATACACGTGTTTCTTGGAATCAATGGGGGTATGCAATTAGTCTTAATTACCCAGGGACCAAGTTGCATACTGTTGCTGAAGTATTGCATCCGTCAATAGGGAGAATTTCCAGTGCAAGAGCAAAAGTCTGGGGCAAATTTTTACCCCTCTCTCCTCATTGAAAAAACAAATAGTGTTCCTTTATTGGTAGCAGAGCCAACTGGGATGAGCATGGGAGTGTCTGTCAGTGAAAGAAAGTTAGTTTGAACGCTGATTCATCTCTTGCTGTCACGTTTATTTGAGCTCCAAAAATGAAGTTTCGGGGATTAAAAGGGAAATTATCCTCTTGTTTTGGATATAAATTAGAAGACAGTGGGGAAGTTATTGATCGCGAGCATGTTTATTGTTTAAAATGTGAGAAAAAGTTTAAGTACAGTGGAAGTGTGACTAGCTTACATTATCATTTACAATCGCAACATCCATTCATTATCATTTACAATCGCAACATCCATATTGATCGGTCGACAGCCCTAGTAATTACGCATTTTGGCGAACTCTGGACTCAGCACATCATTTGAGCACTCCCGTGGAAAGAGAGCTACCACACGACGTCAACGAGTCAAAGATGACATCATCGCGTATCTATGGTTCCCGGTAACACCAAGCCTGTTCCTACAGCGCCAGAGATTATTAGTGGACAGAAGAGTAAACATCGCTGCCAACAGCAGAGCAGAACTGCTGACCCAGAGGGGAAAGGTCGCTTCTTCGCTAATGAACCGATGCCACGGAGAATTTACACTACAGTAATCATCGGAGAACTTTGAACTTTTCTCCTCGTTACTTTTTAATTTACGCTACAGAAATCATGGTGGAATCCATCCAATATTAATTTATAATCCGGAATTCCGGGAAATGTAATGAAATCCGGCATTGCCGGCCTAAACCCGGAGGGTTGGCAGGCTTGGATATATCGCGTAATCAAGATGAAACAAGAAACCAGAAATAATATAATCGAATCACCTAAAGCCATCAAACCAATCCTACCACTAACAAAGGGTTATGGGCCCAGCATGCTTCCACTGCACCATTTTTACTTTTGTTCTTCGAAGAGAAGCTCAACTCTGCCACGTTTGCTTTTGTCTTGGAAGTCTTTACGTTTAGTGTTGCTAATGGTCTTAGGCAACCGAGGATAACTTACTGAAAAGGTAACACTTTTTGCAGTAAAAAAAAAAAAAAAGTGTTACAGTTTTTTTCGCAGAGTGGAAAATAGAAAAAACGTTGATTTATATTACAGAAATAAATTCCCTTTAAGATGATGGAAAACACACAACTTCCAAAATTTGATGGAAAAAATTTTACATAGTGCATTCTGGAAAGCAAAGAGTTAAGATAGCATTTAAACTGAAAACCCCCAAAAGACATAGCTGAAAAGGCTATATGAAAAAAGAGGGACTCTCAGGCAAAAGAAATTATAACATGTTCTATGTCAGATAAACAAGTTGCTCTAGTTCTAACTTGTCAAACTAGTAAAACAATTTGGTAATCCCTACACACGCGTTATGAAGGCGATTCAAAACGCAGGATGGTAGAGGCGAGAAATGACGCTTCTAGAATTACAATAGGAGCGAGTGGAAATTGGTAGGATTATTTATTAAGAGCTGAAAAACTGCTCGAAACGACACTGATATTAAGGGCAGATATTGATGACCAAAAATTTATCGATGCACTAATTAGGTGTTTACCAAGTAAATATAACCTCATAGAAATGCAATTTGATAATTTTGAAGGTGCTACGATGGCTGATGTACGTAGAATTTTTAAAGATCACCATGAAAGAAACGAGCATACCCTAAATGCACATGATTCCTCAGCATATAAAGTAAATTTTAGAAAAAGGCTTTCGTACATCCCAGACAAAATGTAAATTTGAAGAAAATTATATGCCATATTTGCTCTAAGCCTAATCACAAAGCACAAAGCTGCTGAATGTTGGCACAATCCAGCTAACAAACGGAAGGGAAGTGAAAAAAGGAAAGCTAATGTTCAACATTCTCACAGGGTGAAATTTCATCCAAAGCATCAAAAGGTGAATGTCATAGATGATGTAACAAATAAGGGTCACACAGTTCTGACAGTCAAGACAGAAAAACCAGAAAAATATTAAGAAAATGAATGGATTCTGGGACACCAAACAATTTTCAAGAGCTCTGCGATGCGCAAGCGCATTCAGGAGATCACTACGTTGCTCTGACCCAAACTCTGCCCACGTCCACCAATGCATGTTGCGCTTAATGTCCCCAGAATGTTGCATGCTGGGGAGGGAGGGTTTTAAATTAGAATGACTTAGTGCAAGCTCACACTCATCAAGTGCCGGTCACACTAAGATCTGAGCAGCCTTGAGAGGCAGAACTGAAGTTGCAGGCAGCATTGCAAGCAAGACGAATGACAGATCATTAAGTGCCCACCATTGCGTGGTGGTGGGGTGGGGCAAGCAAAATAAAAATTTATAACGTCTGTTAATTTTCCGTAGAAAAATCACGGTTTTCCGTATTCCGTAGTACAAGAGGTATTTCCATAGGCACTATGGAGATTCCGTAACAGTTGACATCTCTGCTTGTGCATAAAACTGATATTTATGAGATGGTAGATGTAAGATTAGCAACTGGAAGAACATATATATTATCTACTGATGATACAGTTAAGACAATCCAGAAATACCAGTTTCTGCATTGCTGACTAAATACCACTACTGAAATATGCAGTTCTCTCTTACAAGAACTGTTTTTTTTTTTTGCCACTGCATTGCTTTTGAACTATTACACACTTTCTGTTGTTGTTTTTTTTAGCAAAAACTTAGTATACCTTTCAGTATAAGCCATGTAAAGATTCACTTATCCCATCTTACTATAGCATTTTAGCAAGGTGGAGACTAATATGCTTCAGTGGTTTGGCTATGTTGAAAGAATGATTGATGAGATGCTTACTAAGAAAATCTTTTTAGCCCAAGTGGTGGGAAGGAAAAGCAGAGAAAAGCCAGGCCAAGGAAGTCATGGGAGGATCAGATTCAGGAGTGTCTGCATGAGAAACAAATTATGAGTATGAAGTACAGTGAAGCCTGAGTTGTATGTCAAGATCGCTGTGAAGCCCCATTTGTATGTCAAGATCGCAGTGAAGCCCCAGTTGTATGTCAAGATCGCTGTGAAGCCCCATTTGTATGTCAAGATCGCAGTGAAGCCCCAGTTGTATGTCAAGATCGCTGTAAATAGAGAAGTTTGATACAGCTACAGTGAGTAAAAACTATCTGGTAGTTTGTATTTCTTTTAGGAGCTAATCTCAGAGAACAGCTTAGTGATATGTATGTACTATAGCATTTATACTACGAAATTGAAAGCATCTCTTCTTAGGGGTTCTTAATGCTCCTTTAGATCTTACTCTCTAAACAAATCTACTTTTCTGAACTGTAACAAATAATTTTGCTTTTACAGTATTATTATTATTATTATTATTATTTTGCAAATGTGCAGTAATTAAATTTAACTGCAGAATTGTGACTTCCTAGTAAATTTAATTCCTACTGAACCCATTGCTGTCCCAGCATGAAATTTTGATATGATGAACAAAATTCTTGAAAAATTCAAATATATTTTTTAGAAAAGTTTTAAAAAATGGAGTTTTTAAAATTCAAGGTTAAAGGTCAATTTTAATGATCTTGATATTTTTTTTTCACGCCATGTTTTATATCAAATTAAAGCTCTAAACAAATGCTTTACAACAACACCAATTTTACAGCTCTATGCTCCATACAAGATGAGATATTGCTATAAAAAGGCATGATAGTGGGCTTAAAATTTTAGGATTTTTTGAAACTGTGAATGCCCATAAAATTTCAGTAAATTGTACAATCTCTCTAAATCTTTGGTAGAATATTTTTCTTACAAGGATCTAGCTTTGGTTTAAATTTTATCAAAATTGGAGAATGGTGGGTTGAGTGCTGCGTTGAATTGGCGTGAAATGACCCTTAAGCACCAGAGCAAAATAACGAGGTGTGTGTGTGTGTGTGTGTGTGTGTGTCATTTTTTGTAATTCCATTCTGATCCCTGATATTTGTCCTTTTTCTTGTAGCTGGAGTGAATTTGATTTACATATATATTAAGTGTTACGCAGTTCAATTGTAAAATTGATTGCAAAAAGCTGTTAAAGCTAATGTTTACTCAATTTTTGTAAATGTGGCCAGTTTAGAGGTTTTTTTTTTTTTGTTGTTGTTCAGAATCAACAAAATGGCGCTATCGCTGTTCATAGCGTATCTCAAGTTTAAGGCAATAATTTGTCGGATCGACTAGTGGTATGGAGAATTGCAAGTTTTCCCATAGCCTTACCAAGTGTAAAGGGACAAAATTTATGCCAGTTTGTGTTAAGAAACATAAGTTTCTTAGCTTCACGTAAAAATCCTTGGGGATAACGTCTGGAAATTTCATGAGCTCCAGCCGTCTATGTGAATTCAAAGGTCAAGTCAGAATTGCTGGTGTGCGGCAGTTTTGGGATGCCTCAATTTTTCTGTTTTCTCGCAGATACACAAAGTGTTTGTTGAATAGACACTTTTATGCTTCACACAGAGGCAGTTGGAACTTAAGACTCCAAAACAGAAAATGTAAAAGACGTCAAAGGGTGAGAGGAAAAAAACCAAAATGAAACTGGAGACGCAGTTTGATTGCAGCAATTTCCTAGTACGTAAGAAGTGTTCACTTCAAAATTGGAGGAGCTGCCGAAGGTATGGATGGACGAATGTGAAAGAAGTCAGTGTCATGGTAGGTCTTTTAATTTTGTTCTATTTTCCAAAACAGAGAATGCAGCTTAGAAACCCCCTTCTCAGAAAAAAACACAGTGGTGCACGGTATCTTCCGTCCACCATGTTCGGAAGTTTCCTTACATCCAGAAGTCAGAGAAATTCCTGAACGACGCAAGAATGGATGGTTACGTTTGCACCCTCGTCCAGCAAAAAGGCCTAATTCTTTCTTTTGTTTTATTTATTTTCTGCTTGAAGAGCAGAGAGGGAAAAAAATTACTGCTCAATTCAGCAAAAATACAAATTGCTCACCTACCTAAATTTGTGGTGACGGACTGCCTCCGTACCACTCAACTTCAGTCGTCGTAATTCTAAATATTTCCTGCAGTTGAGTCTCTTAAATCGCAGTCTAGCTTTTCCAGTTAGCTGATGAGGAATCCTTGAGAAAGAAAAAAACAAAAACGGAAAACATTCGGCGGCTACCTAATTTTCATATGTAATGTGATTATTTTTTTTTAAATGACATAAGTAAATTTATTGGAGTAAAGAAGGAAAAAATGGGGAGGATATATACACAGTGCGTCAAAGAATTTTTAAGACTGGCGCTAGATTTCAGGCTACGGTGGCGTTACCAGTGTAATCGCGAATGCGTTATAAACTGTGACCATCTGCTTGCTTTCTGCCAAAAGTACTGCGCAGTTGTTAAAGTAACTCAAACGAAACGGCCGATCATTAGAGAAGTAAATTTTTTTTCATGTTTAATTATTAAGATGGAACAAAGGGCTGGTATTAAATTTAACGCAGAACTTGGTAAAAGTGCCTCGGAAACGTACCAAATGATGAAACAAGTTTACGGTGAGTTTTGTTTAAGTAGATCAAATGTTTTCCTGTGGCACAAACGTTTTTTGGACGGAAGAGATACGCTAGAAGATAATAAGCGTACCGGAAGACCAAGTTCACCTACGACACATGAGATTATTAAAAAAGTGCGTGATTTCGTGGCAAACAATCGATGTGAGTTACTAAGAATGATGAAAGAGTCTTTAAACATCAACAAAGAAACGATTCGAACCATCCTGCATGAAGATTTGGGCAAAACAAAAGTCTGTGCTAAATTTGTTCCACACACGTTAACCAATGAACAAAAATCAAGGAGAAGTGCACACTGCCGAGACATCATTTCAGCCGCTGAAAATGATCCAAACTTCGTAAAATCGATTGTTACAGGTGATGAAACATGGTGTTTTCAATATGATCCTAAAACAAAGCGACAAAGTGCGGAATGGAAGTCAAAAAACTCACAAGCCAAAAAAACAAGAAAAGTTCCATCGAAAATCAAAATAATGCTCATTACATTCTTCGATAGTAAGGGTACTATCCACAAAGAATTTGTTCCAAGTAGACAAACAATTACTGATGAGTTTTATTTAAATGTTTTGAGGCGTTTGATGGGCTGAATTTGTCGCATTCGTCCAGAATATCGAGATGAAAACAGTTGGTGTTTGTTGCACGATAATGCACCCAGTCACACCTCACTTCTTGTTCGTAGATTTTTGGCGAAAAATAACTTGTGTGTTGAATCGTTCACCGTATTCGCCTGATTTAGCACCCTGCAACTTTTCTTTATTCCCAAAACTTAAAATGACGTTAAATGGGTGTTATTTTGATGATATTTAGACCATACAAACCAGCTTTGACGCATGCTTTGGAGGCAATTCCGCAAAGTGAATTGGAACAGGCATTTGAATCATTATTAAATCGCTGTAACAAGTGTATTGAAGCCGGAGGGACTTATTTTCAATAACAAACCAAAACAAATTATAATTTCTTGTTTCTATTTCATTTTACAGACCCAGTCTTAAAAATTCTTTGCCACACTGTGTATATATATAAAAAAAAGGTAGTTTGGAAGTGGGGAGAAAATGCTCCCTTGTAAAAAGGAAATCAAAGCGTAAACACTTTATTTTTTTTGGTCTGGCCAAAACCTAATATTGAAAAATGTCATTGTGTGCTGTTCTTGTGGATGTGTCTAGTTGCTGCCAGTGATTACCTAAGAGAAAATATGGATTGAAGTGTTGTTGTTTTTTAATAATGTAATCTTCATTTGCTGATTTGAGAGTAATATGTCAGCATAGGGTATTGTAATGGCATGTCTTCGGTAGGATAAAAACTTCTTGGGGAATTGTCTTCGCACAAGTAGGGAAGCTTACTGCTTTCAATATAGCAGCCTTTTCTTTGTTTCTCAGTAGGGATGTTAATTTAACTTTTGCTTGGAGTAATCATGGTGGGAGTCCTGGCAGTAACTTGGCAAAAAAGTATGCAAGTATACAATATATCAATAAAGCATTGCTAATGTATATATTCATTTAGCTGCTTCTAATATTAATGTGCTATTTAGAATTCAAATAAACTCTGAAGCTACTCACACCTTTTCCTTTTCACCTAAAATCTTTCAGGAGGTTTTTATCTCCTTAACAAACATTTCCAACACGTTAGTTCGTTTGCTATGGCGTGGTTCGAGGCTTTGATGCATTCTTTATGTGCCAAATCATATGTACAGAAAACTTTTAGAAAAACATGAACACAGATAACCAATTAAAATGCAACTTGTGTAAGAACCTATAATATGCAATTCCTTAAAAAAAACTCAAACACCATGTTAAAATTCCTTAGCCATAATTATTTACACATGAAACTAATTGATTAACAAAAAAAATCCCAAAACGAACCAAATCATCTGAAAATGAACAAAAATAGGACCCACCAGCAAATCCATTCCTCTCCCCACATGGAAACAACATTCTCTCCAAGTACTTTCTGCCTCTGCTGAGGCCATTATCAAGGAGTGCCTGAAACAACCCACTGCTCCCATTGCCCTCCAACATAGCGAATGATTCGTTGCGTTCTTAAGCGAGTTGAATTTTATTTGTATATCTGTGTTCACATTTTTTAAAAAGCTTCCTGTACATATGATTTGGCACATGCTTACAAGAAAAAATAGGAGTTTCATAAGCTTTTTAAAGAATGCATCAAAGCCTTGAACCACGGCATAGCAAATGAACTAAAGTGTTGGAAATGTTTGTTGACGAGATGAAAACCTCCTGAAAGATTTTAGGTGAAAAGGGGAGTAACCTCAGAGTTTATTTGAAGGGTAAGTATACTGTAAGAAAAAATTTCCAAATGATTAAAACCAGAAGCATTATTAAAAAAGCCACTTACCTTTTATTGTAACTCTGTATTGAAATGTAACTTTAATCATCAAAACCACAATGTAAAGACCTGCAGACTCAAATTTACCTATGTAACGACAGTGGTGAGCATATCAGCCAAATTTCCTTTAGTTGTATGTAGCAATCTGAAAGTCAAGCATTAAGCTTGCGACACACTTCTTGAGTGAAGTTGTCAAAACCTACGCTAAATTGTAAAGCAGGCCATTAAGTAAAATAAATTGTGTAACTTACTTTCCTCACCTCCAAAATCACATGGGTGAGATTTGACTTGATCTGCAGACCAAAATCTGAGAGAGGGATAATCTAGGACTGCTAAATTTCTGGACTCTAAACATATCTTCCTTTTCATTGGCCAAGCTACATATAAAAAAAATTAAATGCTCAGATGTAAATTGCCTTGTTCGTATCAAAATTGCCAGAGGGTGCACAGATGTAAATTGCCTTGTTCGTATCAAAATTGCCAGAGGGTGCACAGATGTAAATTGCCCTTTTCTTATGAAAATTGCCGGAGGGCAAACAATAAACCTTGTATCACCTGTATACCTTTCTTTTTTTTTTTTTTTTTGATTGGGTGTATCTATTGTGCATACCTGCCAACATTGGCAAGCACCTTGTCAGTAGTAACTAGTATTATTGTACTGCACATACTTTTTTTTTTTATGAAATGATCCATTTCTTTGTGAAAAAGAAACACATGCCGCAACAAAGACACACTAATGAAACAAACTTAGCACGTGCAAAACACAAAGTTGGTTCCTCTTGTAAGGGCACGATAGGTAACATTGCAAGATTTAAGTTCAAAACTTCCACCAGTAAAAACAGGAGGTGCATTCAGAATGTCACGCTTGACAGACTGGAAATCTGAAATTTGTAAAAAATGCATTAATTTTTACAGATTTTCCAAATTTTTCACTCCCATTTATGGGATTTCCCCTCCTTTATTAAGCTTAAATGCAAAAACTTATGGGACTGAGGATATTTAACAATGCAGGAGAGTGGGAACATCGCTGGTGCGGGGTGGGGGTATTACGGGATAAATCTTTGCTCTGCCAGATTTCCAGAATTGGAAACTTTTCCCCCTATTTTCAAGTTGAAATAAAAATATTTATATGTAGTAAAATGTTATTTAACAATAATACTGGACAGAGACAACATCGCGATAAAAAGAAATTTTGATTACGGAAGAAATCAGACGACCTTCAGTTTTAGAAAGTTTCGTAAAGATGGAATTCCGTCCTCAGACGAACCCCCCCCCCCCATTTCCGTCCACTTCTGCATTGATCACGTGAATGACCAAAATAATAACGAAAATGGCGGAATTCCTCGAATTCACGAAAGAATCTTGTGCCTGAAGATAACGGAGAAATTTTCGTGGCGTCTAACTTCCGTTTTCGCAAAATGTTGCCTGAAGTTTCAAGGTGAAATATTAAAAATAAAATGATGTTTAACAATACTGGACACAAAGGCAACATCAGAAGAAAAAAATTACAATTACGGCAAAAAAATTTGCAACGCGAAAACCGTCCCCAGACGGAAAACGACACCACCCGCCTGAAATTCTCTCCAGTTTTGCATCGATCTTGAGATTTAACTAAGTGATGACAAAAAAAAAAAAAAAAAAAAAAAAAGCGGAATTCCGCGAATCCGCTTAAGAATCTCATGTACATCATAAAATAATAGCAAAATGAAAAAAAGTTTAAACAAAATGAAAATTCGTAGTTTTGACAGTGAGTTCCGTAGTCAGACAACAAAATCCGTAGAAACTATGGACATTCCGTAGTAGTCGGCAGGTATGTATTGTGCCATAATTTGTTTTAAGATTCTTTTTGTTGTTGTCCTTAAGTTGTAAAAATACAAGCTTTCTCTACTTTTTTTTTTTTTTTTTTACTTCATCACTGCCCACTTTAGGTGGGTCACCAGTCATTTGAAGTATTTAGTTTGTTTACCATTTAAATTTTGACTCTTAAAGTGAATTCTTCTTACTAACAACAACACACTCATTTTCAACATATAAGAGAACTTAATAAAAACCCAGCTCCGAACCTTACGAGACAAAAGCTTAAGCCACAACTGAAATATTCACATAAATGAAGCTCCACTTGAAAAGTTTGATCTGCCACATTTGACAGATATAAGTGGCATTTCAGCAACATAAAAAAGTGAAAGTTTACGGTTAAAACGTAAAGCTTGCTTCTGTTGGTGACTAAGTGTCATTAGTGCAATCTGTTGGGCACAAGCAAGCAAAACTTAGTTTTAACTTTTCACTTTTTAAGTGTATACATGTTTTTTATTTGTTAATTTAAAGCTTTTTTCTTCAAACTTATGGCATATTTTGATAATAAGCCCCCCTCCCTCCCTTCCCACTCTTCCACAACACAACATACCCAAATCACAATGAGCACTATGGTTAATGAAATTCTTTTCTGGATGGTAAGAAATGTTCAAGAATTTCCTAAACCTGGAAATCAGCTTTTCAAATACAGAACACAATCATATCCACAGCTTCAAAGTTCAAACAGAAACTCTGTTGTTGTAAAACATATTTGACACTGCTGTATATGTCTTACAATTCAGCACCAAGACAGTGGGATATCTACCTGTAATTCTACAGCCCACTAACAACTCAAACTGTGGAACCTCATTCTTTTCTGATGAAACCACTGCCAACATATGTTGCTTGCCCATGCATTTATTTTCTTGTGATCTTTATCTTTTATTGGGAATTTTGTTTCACCCCAAGTACTAAGAGACATTTTGGATTTTTCAGTTTTCATGTCATGTCATAGGAGTGAAAATGCCATAACCATACCTACCTGGGTAAGATTATTGCATGTGATGTATATAAACTTTGGATGCAATATTGTAGCTACAGTTTTCTGTTTTTTCCAAAAACTTAGTGATATCTTAATTTGTCAGTTTTGAGACACAGAGCTTCAAGATAATTGCTCTACAAAAGAAATTAAAGGTGAGACAAACCTTTTAAATGCATTGTAGCCTGCTGAAAAATTTCCAAAGAGCTTAACAAGAATTCCAAGAGTTCTAAATTTGTCTTTAAACTCTGTGTTTTCAATTGTGTTTTACAGAATAATTTTAACTTCCATTAATCATGTACAGTAAAACCTCGGAAATCCAGCATCAAAGGGACCGGATGAGTGCTGGATTTATGAAAATTCTGCATATCTGAAGTTACCCAAAAATTGTGAAACGGGTGTTACGTAAAGCATGTACTTACACGTAAAAGGTCACTTTAATGAAAATTTGAGCATCCGCACCGCATAAGTATGCAGGGGTCTGTGCTGCCAATCGCATTCTTCACAATTTGCAAGAAAAAAATCATTTTGGCGAAAATATTGATTACCTTTTCGTACTATTTACTATAAAACTCTGTAAAAAAAAAAAATTGAATTTGGTGAATGGTTAGGCAAAAACTTGGAAAAAGCCAAAGCAACTGTTAGGTCTGGGCGATGTATTGATACATCGCGAAAACCCAATGCGAATTTTACATCAAAGTTACGGTTTTTTCGACTGACGAAACTACGATACATCGTGAAGATGATTACCGCGATGCAGATGTCATTACACGATCGAATCCACATACTGTCACCACCAAGCACAGATCATCATCATCACACTTAACATTTGCAAGTAAATTAATATGTGAAACACATACTTGCCAACTTTGAAAAATGTGCATCCGTAAAATTTTTGCGCAAACGCCATTTACCACAAAACAAAACATAATTATATTAATAAATATGCCGTAAAAATCTCTGCATATGCCACAATAACTAAACTAGTATTATCTGTGTCTAAAATAATAATTAAAAAAAACAACAAAGTAAGATCTTAATTTTGTTCAATGTTAGCCCCGCAAACCTGCGGTGTTTCAATACCAAACTAAACATTTCCTGTAAAAAGGAAATGTTTACTTTAAGAGTACCTACACATTGAATTCAAAACTGTATGTTGCATAACTTCTTAATCTTCATCTTATATATCAGGATTATATAATCACTTTCACCACATGCTGCAGAAAATGGTCCTTCTTGTAAAAGTTTCACAACAACGGAAGTTTGATCTAAAGCCATTTCGTGGACAATCGCCGTCGTTTTGGTCTTCTCACAGCCATAACACTAGGCAGTTTCATCTTTTGGACCGAAAGACCACTCAGGAGATAGACTAGGGTCTGGTACGGTAGGGCATGCGCGCATATATGCAGCATGACGTGTGTGTGTGGGGGGGGGGGGGGTGTCGGAAGGGTATAAAGCACACGGGCAGTGTACGCTCAGCAATTCGGTGACTGCTATTGCATGGTGTATATCGGTTTGAACGACGTCGAGTTGCTGCCACCGTGTGATATGTCCAACAGGCAATCCAGTAGACGACATCTGGATGACTTTACCCAAGGTCGCGTCATTGGGAAGTTGGAAGAAGGTCGAAGTGTGACTAGTGTGGCTGAAGAGTTCGGGATCGCTCACAGCATCGTTTCACAAGCTTGAAGAGCATTTCAAACAACAGGAACAGCTATCCGAGAGTTTAGCAGTTGTCGTCCACGAGCACCCACGGCGGCGGACGACTGGTATATTGACCTAGAGGCTAGAAGAGACAGACGGCAGACAGCAGGAGAAATCGCAAGGCACATGCAACAGACAACTGGACGTCAGTTATCGCGTTTTACTGTGGCCAGGAGGCTGCACAAAGGTGGTCTATATGCACGACGACCAGTACGGTGTGTGCCATTAACACCTGCTGATCGGAGACGGCGGTTTCTGTAGTGCCAGGAACACAAGAACTGGACACATCAGCAATGGCGTCGAGTTCTCTTTACGGATGAGCGCCGATTTAGTCTGATGAGCGATTCTGGACGTATACACATCTGGAGAGAGCAGGGAACACACAATCACACCTCCAACATCATCGAAAGGGACCTGTTTGTAGGTGGCGGAATTCTCGTTTGGGGCGGTATCATGCTTGGTAGCCGTACTGACCTGCATTTCTTCGAAGGAGGTTCAGTCACTGGTGGCCGCTATTGTACAGAGGTTCTCCTGCTTCACGTGCGTCTGTTTAGAGGTGCTGTGGGGTCCTGAGTTCTTCATGTACGACAACGCTACACCTCATCGTACAGTGGCTGTCGCAGAGCTGTTGGAGAGTGAAGATATTCAACGCATGGATTGGCCCGCAAGGTCCCTGGACCTAAATCCGAAACTAACACGTGACCTTCTCGGGAGGCGCTTGGCAGCACATCACCAGCCGCCAGCAACGATTCCGCAGCTGCGACTGGCGCTACAAGAGGAATGGGCCGCGATGCCTCAACAGCTCCTTGACAACCTCGTCCTCAGCATGGACAGACGTTGTAAATCCTGCAACGCAGTCAGGAGTGATCATATCCCCTACTAAAGACTGGATTTTTCTTGGCAGCCGCCCGTCACATGGACGTTTCTGTCTTCTGTCCAGTTGTGCTCGAAGCTACCTTTTCAATAAAGTGCCTTTGTATCCTTTGGATTCTTTATTTCGACGGTTTTGCTCACTTGTCCCATATTCTTACATCTTGGGGATCTTATGGTATGATTTGAGTCAATGTGGAGCACTTCTGCAGGACGTTACATTCGAAAAACCGTCTCGTCCTTAATTTTTGCATGCCAGTGTATTTAGAATTTGGATCTGTTTTGTTTCTTGTTTTAGAAATAAATATAATATTCATATTTTAAAACAATAACATTAAATTTATCATGTTTTGTAATGACCACATGAAACAGCAATGTGTTCAAGTAAAAACATTGCACTTTTGAGGTTCTTATAGGAATCTAAAAATGTCTAATAAACTTCTCAGCAAGTTCCACAGCCACATTTGTTTTTTCTGCAGCTGCACAGCATATCCAGTGCTTAAATTTTCATTTTGCTGATATCTTTGTTTCTCTTCCCATTTCTTTATAGTAATTTTTTTTTTAATGCCCTTGGATGAGAATTTTATCCATCATGAATGCATGATATCTTTCACTATTTTAGATAAAAGATGAACGGTGTAACTTTGAAAATATAAATTCTTTTGAACACCATGCATCAATTTTCACAAATTTTTCAGCTTTGTCACTTTCATTTTTGGACACCCCCTCCTCCCTTTATCAAGATGAAATGCAAAACTTTTTGGGGGGAATATTTAAGAATACAGGATACATGTTCTGATCATCATTGGGAAAAAAAAAATTACAGTTACGGGAAAATCTTTGCTACGTACAATTTCCGTTTTCGGACATTTTCCCTCCATTTTCAAGATGAAATACAAATATTTATGAAATAAAATGATATTCAACAACAATACTAGGCAGAGGAAACATCACATGACAAATAAAATTATGATTATGGGAGAAATCTTCACTGTGTCTAACTTCCGTTTTCGAAAGTTTTGATTGAAAGATGAAACTTCTGCTTTCGAAAGTTTCAGGCGGAAAGCATCCTCCACCACTACTATATGTCCCAAAATTTCTGTTCAGTTATGCATCGACCTAAAAAATAACCCAAATTATGACAGAAAAGGAGGAATTCCTCGAAGCCGTCACACTTTCATGCCTGAAGATGACAGCGAAATTTCCGTTTTCTGAAATTTTTCCTCCATTTTCAAACTGAAATACAAATATTTATGGAATAAAATGATATATAACAACAATACTGGACAGAGGCAACATCACAGGAAAAAGAAATTATGATTACGGAAATAATCTTTATTTCGTTTACTTCCGTTTCTGAAAGACGAAATACTGCCCTGATGTGTAATTTTACGAATTGGTGAAATTTGTCGAGAAAAATTCCTGACGTGTACTTTTACGCGTTGAGAAAAATTCGTGACGCGTATTTTTACACGTTGGCAAAATTTCAATGCATAATTATACATTTCGGCGAATGCTGGACTCGACACGTCGCTTGCGCACTCCCGTGGAGAGAGAGATACCGCACGACGTCACGAAGCCCGAGAGTCAAAGATGACATCATCGCATAACACAGCGCTCGTAAGGTAAGGTAGAAAATATAAATGGATGGTTGCAGGGGATTGAAATATTTTGATTGAGCTATCGAAATATTAAAAAATCCGTAAAATAAAAACGTCTATCCGTAAATCAGTAAAATTAAACAGAACTCCGTGAATTTTATGGATAATCCGTAAAAGTGGGCAAGTATGGAAACATATATACTCACACTACAAACGCTGTAGTAATAACACTATTTTTGTAGCACATTTCTTTGCTGATTTACGATATGAACCCCATGTACTAGGCTTTGTCTGATATTAAAAAATAAATATTTAGAAGGGTCAAACGGTAATATTTTATTATATTGTAATCAAAATAATATTTGATTTTTGTTCATATCGTGAATCGGCTAAAAATCGTGCTATAAAAATAGCGCTAGTACTACAATGTTTGTTGTGTGAGTACATGTTTCACATATTAATTTACTTGCAAATGTTAATTTCCTTTCAGCACATCATAATTGCTTAAAAAACTGTTTTTAGGTGTCTTTGACTTTGTATCAACGAGTCAAAGGCAACAGTAAAAAATCATCATCACATGTTCGACACGCATTTCAAACGTACACGCTGATTCATCAACTCATGGGTCCACGTCACTTCAGGGTGGCCCAATGAGATGACAAATTTGAGGAACCTCCCAATGTTACACGTCACGTCGGCAGCTATCGGCAATTTGCATTCTGAGGTCAGATGATCTCACGATGTGTTGTTGAGACAGTACATCGGGAGATTTCCACGGTTATTGGAGAAACAGATGTTCTCACGAAAACGAAATCAGAAAAAGAGCCGGATTTCTAAAGTTGCTGGTTTTCGGGATGCCAGATTTTGGAGGTTTTACTGTACTTAGTGATTTTAGCATAATATACTGCCTAATCTCAGCTTCCTAGCACACATATTTTCTCAGCTCATTTTATTACAACAGATTTCTTAAGATATATAACTAATTCTTTGCATTTTCATAGAACATTTTAATCAAGGAAATCACTTGGTAGTTCCATCGGAACTGTGCTTTAACATTGTATTTATCATATGGTAAGCACACATTTATTTTAGGCACTTTAAAGTACTGACAATGGTGGTGTTACAAGAGCGGTGACCTGTTATCAAACCAATGTTTTCAAGTTTCACCTGTTATATTTTTATACATACATACAATACGTATCACTAAGCTGTTCTCTGAGATTCAGAGGTTAGCTCCACAAAAAAAAAAAAAAAAAAAATACCCTTTCAGATAATTTTTACTTACTGTTGCCATATCAAAATTCTCCATTTACAGCGATCTCGACATACAACTCGGGCTTCACTGACATCCATCACACGCCGTACACAAGACCTTCTGTATTTCATACTCGTAATCTTTTTCTCATGCAGACACTCCTGAATCTGACCCTCCAATGACTTCCTTGGTCTTCCTCTGCTTTCCTTCCTGGCACTTAAGCTAAAAAAATTCTTAGTAAGCATCTCATCACTCATTCTTTCAATATGGCCAAACCACTGAAGTATATTACTCTCCACTTTGCTAACAAGATTGTGCTTTACATTACACAACTGCAACACATCTTCATTCCTCACACAATCAGGATGTGTTTTGCCAGCCCCCCCCTAAGTAACATTTTTCCAGCATACAAATGACGTATGTTTCTTCTGTAGTACCCAGATCTCACTGTCATACAGAGTAAGAACAATTACACTTTCATACACAGCGAGGCAGGACTCTCTTGAGAACCCATCATATTTGTGAAAACCTCCCAAAGCAGCCATGACTTTCAATGAAGAATTCACTAGCCTACTAATTCCACCATCTAATTTGTTCTCTCTGTCAATTATGCTTCCTAAATACACAAACCCATTCACCTGGTCAATCACTTTGTCATCTAGACTTATATTACATTCAGTACTACCAGTTCCTCTCTCAAAAACCATATTTTTGGGTTTTCTTTATTTATATTGTTTGAATTTCGTACAAACTTCGTACATCCGGGACAACATACTCTGCAACTCACTTTTGCACTCTGCCAACCAGGTTTTAAAAAATCATATGTTTTTTTAAATAAAAAAAATCTGATTTATTTGATTTAAATCAGAGTTGTGTTTCAGTTCAACTTTAAATTACCTTTTCATTCTTCAATATTAAACACAACATTCTTCTCCATGATTGACTTGATGGTATGTATTTTTAAAATTTAAGTGATACTGCATAACAGATAATGAATGAGAATGTAATAAGGAGAGAATGGTATTTCTTAATGTCGTGCATTATCTTTACTATACTGATTTGCGTTTACTAAAGTTCTTAAATAATAACTGATATGCAAATTATATTTTGTACTCAAAAACATTTATTTTTCAGAGAGAGAGAGAGAGAGAGAGAGAGAGAGAGAGAGAGAGAGAGAGATATTACAGGGGACAATCCCCAACCTGAAAAAATCTGTGTTAATTGTATGAGGCAGCTAGGAATCGCAGTTGGGCAGGCTCACCTGTTTTCTTTTACAGTTTCTTTTTTCTTTACTTATTTCTCATTTATGTTGTTTTGCTTTCGGCTGTTCACTAAATTGAGTAACAAAATTGCGGGCTAATTAGGAAGTCACTCCAATGCTCTTGAATGCAAGAAAAGTCAGTTTTTCCCATTTTGTTTCACAAGACTCCACACAGATGCCATGGGCGCAACATAAATATTCCTACCTCAAGGGTTTTTCACTTTCTTTTTTCCCCCTTATTTCCGCTTGTAGCTTAAATGCTGAGGTCGGTGTACCGCATGTTTTGGGTGGCAAGCGACCCAGCAGCAGACACATAAATTCTGTCAGCACGAACAATGGGCAATTAAGAATAGGGAATCGCCAAAAAAGGGGGAGAATTTGAGGTCGTTTTGGGAGATACCAGTTGCTGGTGTAAGTTGAAAGGAAAAGCACATCGGAATTCACTCAGCCGAGGAAAAGACACTCAGGAACGACGAAAATCCCAACTCGAGGGGACAATGCAAACAGAAAGCCTGCGAGTGTGCATATTTGGAACTGCATACTCAGGCAGGGAGTATGCAGTTCCAAATATGCCGACTGCACTGTGAATGAACGGTCAAAAGGACAGAGGGAAGCGACGGATGGAATCCTACTATAGCAGCAGCGCTCAGGTAATATTGGGGACCCTCACCCAGTGGTAATGGAAACTGAGATGAATGGAGAATGCCCACAAATATCAGATCATCATCATTGTCAACCATTACCAATCCACTGCTGGACGAAATTATCCCCAAGTTTCCTCCACAACGGTCTGTCTTGTGCCAGTCTCCTCCATGTCACTCCCGCATACTTTCGAATTTCATCCACCCATCTTCCATGTGGTCTTCTTCTGGGTCTTTTCCTAACCCTTGGAATCCAATCTAAAATTTCGGCTGTCCATCGATGGTCTGTCCTTCTGGCAGTATGTCCAGCCCATTGCCATTTCAGGGATTTAACTCTGATCATGATGTCTTCCACTCTTGTCATTTTTCGGATCCACGAGTTCTTCTTCTTATCTCTCCTGGTTACACCAAGCATGCACCTCTCCATGCTTCTTTGAGTTGTCTGCAGATACACAGATTTAAAGGAGAAAGCGTGGAATGGACGATGGTAAAACTTAGTAGCAACGGAAATGAGGGGAGGGGGGTTCGCTCTCCAAGGCTACTGGCGGTCAGCCTCTTTCCTTCACGACTACAGAAGGCATTCCCCGGGATGCAGAAAATCAGTCTCTGAGCCCGCTACAGCAGATGTCTGAGGAGTTATTTGTTTAACAGCAGGACACCTTCCAATCTTCACAAGAGTGGATCAGTGTACACACTCATCTGTGCAACTAAGTGCAGTGTGTAGTGATGGAAAGTTGCAAAATCATTTTTGGAGCAGGTAAAATAAATTTTCGGAGCAGGTAAAATACATTTTTGAAGCAGGTAAAATATATTTTTGGAGCAGGTGAAATACATTTTTGGAATAGGTAAAATATTAGTAGATAGAACAAACTTTTAAGCAAAAAATGTTTTGGAACTAGATGCACCCTACTCAAATTAAAAACATCTTCCACTGAAATACACCCCTCCACACATATATATGCACAATTTTAGTTTTCAAATAGATAAAAAAAATTGTAACCATAGCAGAATTCTATTATTAATCATTTATTTTATAATTTTTTTTTATTTTTTTAATTTGCTGCTGCTTTTCTCAATATTTAATAGCTCACTTCTATTTTTTTTTCTAATTTTTAAGGTAGTTAGCAATGTTTTGTTTTGCTTCTTTTAATAGTACCTGTCCACTTTCTATTGCACTCATGTCTTTTTTTTTTTTTTTTTAATGCCACATTCAATGTTCATCTCAGCATTGTTTAACATTTTATGAGAAGAATCCAACTGCTGCAAAAGTTCAGCTTCATCCCATTTCAAATCACCTTGTGAACATTCAATTTCTTCTTCTGTTTTTGACTTATTTTGCTGCATTTTTCCAGCACTAATCCGCTATTGATATTTTTTCCAGGATTCTTTATAAGCTGTCAGAAGTTTTTTTGTTACATTAATTTTACTCACATCTCCATTTAGTCTCTTGACATGATCTTTGTGCTTCTTGATCTCCGCATGACACCTAGAATCATCGCGGCCGCCACGCGTCAGGCTAAAATCGCAGCCACATGGGTTACAAAATGTGATTCGGGAAAATGTTAGATGCTTCATAAAAAGGCCATTCTTTACTATGTATATCGCGATACACTTGACGATGAGTTTTATCAGACTTCGTTCTTTTTCAGAGGTGTTTGCAAGGCACGGCACGAAACCCTGAAATCATCGGCATCTCCCAACAGTGCCAATGCATAAACTCGAGACATAAGTGCCCATGTGTGGGTATCCCCCCCCAGCACAACAACCTCTAATTATTATACTTACCTCTAATTATTATACTTATCAGCAAAGCTGTTACAGATACTTTGAAAGATAAAATGGTTTCACTTTGGGAATTACTTACTACCTACCTATACCTTTTGCTCACAACAGTAAATTATTTTGGGGTTGATCTTGCAGTATTAATTTGTTGCTAAAAAAAATAAAATTCCTTCAGTGAAATTTAAGTAACTCTGATTTCGACAACTACATGATATTGAATCGTTTATAACACTTTTAAATAAAATAAATGTTCCAAAATGTTGTTTTATTCAAAAAGTATATATTTCTGCAGTATAGGCCATAACTTAGCAGCGAAAGTTCAGTTTTCGCTTGCCAGCTCCGACATACGAGCTATATAGGTTGGTTGGTTGGTTGTTGGATTTTATTGGCGCAAGGGCCAGGTTTGGCCAAAGAGCGCCAGACAAAGAACGATCAGCCACAGATTTTTAAAAACGTGGAAAATGATTAAGATCAGACAGGCTTGGTAAAAGTTGAAAAAGAGTACGAAGAAAGCAGTGAAGAAAAGGTAGTTAATGAAGTTTATTAAAAGTAACATATTTACTAATGGAAAAGGACGAACCGTCACTCTCCTCCCCCCACACTCCTCTGCAATGCTGGCAGAGGGCGGGGACGAACTGTCACTCTCCTCCCCCATGTTCCTCTGCAATGCTGGTAGAGGCTGGGGACGAACTGTCACTCTCCTCCCCCCGTGTTCTTCTATAATGTTGGGTGAGGGTGGGGACCTCGCTGAGGCCGAGACAGTTTGATGGACACCGCACACCTTTGCGGATTGAGGGCCGGGTCTTCCGCACGTGCAGGCTGTCTGCTGGGAACCGGAAGAGGCGGGCGTCTTCAAAAGAGAAGGCGAAGACGCAGCTGGTCGAATAAGCTGGAGCTCGGTGAAATCCACCTGTGTCGCTTGTTCAGCTGTAGATCGCTTGGCAAGTGCGGCGAGAGCTACAGGGCGCGGAACAAAGGGCTGCACGGGTTGTGGCAGAGACTGAACTACTGCGGCAAAACTACGCTGTCGGATGGTGGGTATACCCAACTTGGCTTTGGCAGCAGGGTACGAGAGGCCTTCCAGGGTCTTGAGGCGCTGGATCGCCATCTCGTCCTTCCATTTCATACAGTTGCGGGAGTAAGCTGCATGGGCCTCAGCGCAGTTAACACAGCAGGCCGCAGAAGTGCAACCCTCCCCGTCATGTTCACTGGAGCCACAATTTGCGCAACGAGCGGAACTCTTACAGAAACGTTGTGAATGCCCGTACCTCTGGCACCTGAAACAGCGCAGAGGACTGGGAATGTACGGGCGAACTCCACAGACCAAGTAGCCAGCCTTGATTTCGGTCGGAACTTTCGGGGAGTTAAAAGTCAAGATGACATTTTTTGACTTAATCATGGAACCATCACGCCGGAACATCATACGACGTGCAGCAATAACACCTTGATCAGCAAGTTCAGTCACGAATTCGTCTTCACTGCATGGCAAGAGATCAAACTCCGAAATAACACCCCGAGAGGTGTTAAGAAACGGGTGAGGTGTCACTTTTACAGGAATGCCTTGAAGACTAGTGAGGTTCAGAAAAGTGTTACTCTGAGAAACACTGCAAGTTTGGACAAGCAGGTCCCCAGAGCGAAGCTTTCTCACAGACTTCAAGGGGCCAACCGCAGCGTCCAAAGCTTTAGAAATGAAAAAGGGAGATCTGGTGGACAGTCTCTCATGCGGATCGATGGATTCTACAAGCAAGTGAGTAGCATGCGTAGTCACAGCAATCGAGGGGAGACGACGCTTCGGAGCGACTGGTACAGCTGCCGAAGAAGAGGTTCCACATTCTTGGTCCAGGTCAAGGTCTAAAGACCGTTTACGGGTATGAGACTTGGTAGGTTGAGAAGACGAAGGACAGTCGTTGTCAACTATCATTTTGTCAGGTGACTTAAATTTGGAGTTTTTGTTCTTTTTACCCATGGAAAAAAAGGAGGAAGATTCGTCTGCAGACTACTCCACCCACCACCGAGCCCTACAAGGGAGAACTGGAGGTCTGCAAGCCAAGAAAATGACGCTGGACACAGTTCTGGAGCTTATACGTTGCAGATATAGTCCGTTGGCTGTGATCACACGCACTCGGCGGACACTTCGGCCTCCGGGTACCGTCATGCCAACGCCTTTGGCATGATCCCACAGCCCCCGGGCTCACCCTGCCGTGCTATACGACAAAAAGCCGCTAAAGCCGTGTACACAACTTGGTACAAGACTTCTGACTAGAGGTGGGTTAGTCTCTAGCCTCCCGTTTACAGCGAAGCCGGGGTCGAAGAGGAGTGTTGGTACACAGGAGGCACTTATCCAGTCTCCTGCGACCTCAGCCGCCAGACATCCCATTTCCGCCTCACGGGTCTCCGCACGCGGCAAACATGCAGGTAGGTCTAGCACCCAAACCAGCTAAAAGGAAAAAAAAGAAATCCAAAGAAGACAAGTCCTGGAAGGGAACCTAAACGGAATCTCAGCAACCTACGAACTGAGCGGTTAATATAATACAGTTAGTGGTGGAGGGTAACAAAACCACAAGACCGGGGTGTTAGTACATAACGTGGTAGCGATTAGGTAAAGTATACAACACGGGCAACTAGCCAGTGGAGAAAATAAACAAAAACGAAAAAGCGAGACACAAGACCAGCTCGGGATCGTGGGGCCGCGACTCCCCAACAGCTGGATGAACAGCCGTCCCTGCAAACACCAACAGCACCAAAACAAAAAACAGGCAGTGGCATGACAACAGATGTTGACCAGTCACAAGGTCAGCTCGGGCCGTGGGGGCGCCGCTCCCCAAATAACTGGAAAACCAGTTATCCCCGTGCGGAGCACGAGCTATATAGGCATCATTAGCGTGGCGGGTGACACCCGAGCTATTCGGCGAAAGAAACGTCTCGTGAGCCTCCCCATGCGAGTTATAGAGACGTCATCGGCATGGAGGGTAACACTCAACACGCAAGATATTCGGCGAAAAAATATGTCTTGCAAGCTCCGACATACGAGCAATAGAGGCGTCATTGTCGTGTCGGGTGTGACCCGCCACGACGATGACATTTCTTTTTACCTATTCGGTGGAAAAGAAATGTCTCGCGAGCTATTCGGTGAAAAATAAAATTTCTCACGAGCGCCGACATGCGCGCTAAAGAGCGTCATCGGCATGGTTGGTGACACAGGACACTTCTTTTTATCTATTCGGTGAAAAAGAAATGTCTCGCGAGCTCCGACATGAGCCATAGAGTCGGCGTTGCGGATGACACCTGACCTATTCGCCGAAAAATAAATGTTTCGCGAGCGCCGACATACGAGCTATAGAGGTGTCATAGGTGTGGCGGATGACGCCCGACACACGAGCTATTCGACGAAAAAAAAATTCCGCGCGAGCGCCGACGTGCAAGCTCTTAGATGTGTCATCTGCGTGATGAGATATACGGCGAAAAAATTCCGCGCAAGCGCTGACGTGGAAACTATGACGCCTCGTTATGGCCGTGGCGGATGACATCAGACACGCCGATGACATTTCTTTTTATCTGTTCGGTGAGAAATGTCTCGCGAGCCCCGACATACGAGCTATAGAGGAGCCATTGGTGTGGCGAATTACACACGACCTATTCGGTGATTTCGTAATGTCGGGTGTCACCCGATAGTTGAGCAGAATGGGTTTAAACGTTTGCACCGGAATTTTCACAAGCACAAAGCCACATGTAATCAATGTAAATAACTCTCAAAAGGCGCTGAGCTCCCTTTCGGCTTTTGCGCACGGCACTCTCAAATTGCTGTACAGGGAATCACGTGACAAACAGCGTACGAGAAGCTCCGCCTCCGTTGGCAGGGGAAGTCAGAACATCGAAGGCGTATAGGGACTACCTGTAATGTGAGTTTTTTAGACCAAAAAACGGCAAAAAATAAAAAAATTGCGTGCGTGGGCTTTTCCGTAGTTTTTTGGGTGACTCGTAAAACCGTAAGATGGAGTGAAAATCCGTAAAAGTTGGCACATCTGAATACCTATGAATCCTTTAGAAACAGAACCATCGTATCCTGTCACAAGAGAGACATTTTCAGTCGTTGTTCGCGTCAACGAAATAGCTAACGACTGACCTTACGCTGTATTTACGTAATCGCATACCTCGCCCGGAACGAAATAACTGCGCCATCCCAAAGAACAGGGGCAGGGAACGACATATAAACAATCTCAATTGCACAACACTTATAAATACCGCCAAACCACCTGTAAACAATCTTCAAGATTTCATAACGTATAACATCGCAGGGATCATAGCATACTTCTGGAAAATTTTAGGTAGGAATTTTAGGAATTTTTAGAAAAATTTTAGGAAAATTTTAGGAGTGTATTTCAATAAAAACTAGATGTATATTTGTATACATCTAGTAAAACAACTTTGTATACATTGTAAAGAGTTTGCTTCACACCCTTCAACCATATATACTGATAGACTGCGCATGACATCAAAATTTCTGGCTCCAACATAAAATCACATGACAACAGTCAAAAAGATGGGTTACACCTGCTGTGCTTATGGTTGCTCTGAGTGATATAGTAAAGAAAGTTCTATGATTTTTCATGGGTAAGAAACGAATTAAATACCTAAGTCAATAAAGTTCAATCACTTAACCAGAAACTTGCAGCTATTGATATAAAAATATAGTAACTTAAGAAAAAAAAATGGAATGCATGTTCCAAATTCTTCGCAAATGTTCATCACATTATAAATCACAAAATGTAAACAACCCGATCATGCATGTATATAGCTCATAAGTAAACTTACCTGAAGAGTTTTCATTATATATGAGGCGCATTCACATAATACACCGAAAACACTGAAGTTCTGCAGCGTAAATTAGTAATCATAACAGCATTTTTACACGAAATTTGGAGTCTGATGATGACGTGCCCAATGTTTGAGCCATGGCGGCTTTGATGCAGCTATTGCCAATGTGCAGTCCATTAGTATATATGGTCGAAGTTAACACCCAAATTTTTTGCATAATGTCTAAAGTTTAAGTATGATTTACTTCTAATGTTCAGTTCTTATCTTTTCACGTGTTATTATCATATTCAAGTATATTTACCACATTCAAGTTTCACTTTGAACATTAATATGCTGTTGAACCAGAAGCAATTCACGATTTTCACAGTAAAGTTTTCAGGTTTCACATTAAATTATAATATCCTAAAAAGGTAATTGAAAACCAAGAACTATGTACAATTGTTCACTGAATTACTTTTTTCATATTATTGTTTTAACCTTTTCCTGATTAGCCTATCTTTTTCTGCTTCTACCACAACTAATTTACTTTCAGTTTTCCTTATTTCAGCTGAACCTTGTATGATCAAGTTAGAGGCAACTGCTATTTCAACAGTATTTTGTTTTTCTACAGCTTTTCTCATTCTTTCTGTTCCCTCTTGAATTACTGCTAGGGAGGCTTCTTTATCGTTTTTAAGTCTATTTATTTCTGCATCATTTTCTTTTATTTTGTCATCAAACTCAGCTTTTCTTTTTTTCTCTAGCTGCTTTTCCTTATTTTCCCTCTCTTTCTGCTTCCTTTCTTTTACCTTTTTTGATTCTTCTTCCTTCAGCTTATCAACATACTCTTTATAAAATTTATGTGAATCACAAACACTATTTAACAAATTTCTTGTTATGGGAACTTTACTTACACATCCATAGTGTTTAATGGCCCCTTTAACTATTCTTAATGATGTTATAGTTGAGTCTTTTAAGTTAGCCTTGTCCTTCCTTAACAGAGCAGTGTTAACCGAAAATCCCCTTTCTGCATCAGCATTACCATGAGGTAAAACTAAAATTGACTTTATGAGTTTAGCAAGATTTGAGTATTTTTCTTTTCTGCTAGAGTCTTTAATACTAAATATATTACGCCAGTAATGATCAATCCGCACTGGAATATGCCCTTCCTTTGAAAATTTCACTAGTTCATCTAGAGTTGGCTTATCGCAATTTAAAAGTTTCCACTCTTCTCTTACTCTATCAATTTGTTCCTCAGAAAGATGCAAAACACTTGAAATTCTGGTTATTTCCGAAAGTCCTTCAGTGACTGAAAGTTGAGTTGACTCTTTCTTTGGTTCTTTTACCTTTAAAACTTCTATGTCTCTTAGCTTTTGATTGCAGAATGGCAAATTTGACTTTAAATATTTTGTGGTTGCAATTAGTGATGATCTTACATCTAAGAAAAATAATTTCTGCCTGGTCTCCTGAACATTCCTGAGGAGATTTTTTGTCTTCATACCAACTTCTAACTCCCCTAGTTTTTTCCATGAATTTTTGTTTTCAAAATCTACATTCTTTAGGTCTTCTCCAAATTTCCCTGCTATAACATCATCTTGGATAAACTGAGCCATAACATTCCTCATTAAAGTATTTAAATCAGAATATAACTGGTGTATTTTTGGTTCTTCACTCTGATAACATAATGAAAACTTTTCAAAATTTTGGTGTGAAAATGAAATTAATGCTAAATAGCAAGGAGTAAGCTCATTTTTCAGGAAACAGTGAATTCTTTTATACCTTGCCGAATTGCGCAGTTGTTTTTCAAATATTTTTTGAGATGGCAAGAAGTTTAAAAAATATTCTGTAATATTTAGCCATTGATCCAAGAGCCTCTGGGCTACAGAACCAACGGTTAACCATCTGTTGCTGACATGACGCAAAAGAAATTTGGCAGTGACCAATGTTATATCCTCGACAGATTTATAATCCTCTCGTCTTGCAGCACTACTCTTTAAAAAGTAATGCATATCAGTAGCAAATTCGTCAAAATCTATATTTAAGCTTGTCAAAAAAATTTTAAATGCATTACTAACAACATGCAGGTTGCAAAAACCTAGTTCCAAAGATTTCTGGCCTGTTTCTTGTTTTACAACTTCATTGAATTTGCGTAAAAAGCACTTATTTACATTTGGGCTGTCCATGGATACACAAATAATTCTGTTTAACGAAATATTGAAGGATGATAACACATCAAGAATTTCTTTTAGCAAAATATCTGCTGTTGCATGACCCAGAAAAACGCTTGTTAGGTATCGGCAAGAAACTGAATTTATTTCTGAAGACCAGTACCTGAGATACCACATCCAACTGCCGTTTCACTTGTGTATTTGTAGTTTCATCAAATGCTATAGTAACCTTTCCTAGGCTACTAGATGCAATGTCTTTTTTCAAATCCTCTTCAAAATATTTTGACAATCCAAGTGATATCACATAAGCAACTTTTTTTTCCTTTAAGTTGCATTTTGGCTGCAATAGCAGAATCAGGAAACATTTCTTTGAAAAGTTCAACTGTTTCAGTGCATGAAACAAAAGACATATTGTCCTTAGCAACTTTCATGGCCCATAATGCTTCGGCTTTAGCCAACTGTAAATCATGACTCAGTACTTCACTAATATTTGTTTTGGGCTGAAGATCCCGTCCTCCAAAGGCTTTCAGGATGGACTTATTTTGAAATTTACTTTGAAATTTCTGCAAATGTTTTTTTCCTTTATGATGCGCTTTTACTTGTGAAAAGCCACTATTAGAAATGTTGAAAATTTCTGAACACAATATACACTTAGCAGAAAATATTGTTTCAGTTGCAGAACACCATTCTTTCAACTTCACTCCGTCCAATTCTTTGGCGAGCCACGCATCTTGAAATTTCGTTTTGGATTTAGGCATCTTAAACACTTGTATTACTAACCAGAAAATGAAAGGGAAGTACAAAAACACGTTCCAATATTGCAAAACCAGACAACTTCCCGAAATTTGGCTGCGAGGATGTCAGAAGATATGAAAAAAAAAAAAAAAAGCAGGTCACCACTAGAGAACTGAACCTGCACACAGCACAGAGAACACCATAAAAGACTTGTAAAACCAGAAACTCATACGCATCTCACGCAAGTTCAGTCAAAGCGAGTCGGAGCCGAGATATATTGCGCATCGAAGGTTGCTGTCGCCGACGCATGATCGAAGGTCAATGATCACGTGCTCTACTGCCTGCCAAGATAATACTCAGCTACCATCCCATCGTCATTACCGGAGGTTACGGAAGGAGACCACATGTTTCCTCTTTGCTTCCACCCACCTGCGGTTTACAATAACAAAACATCAGCAGAAAGAGGAGGTTCCACAAGGCATGTACAAAAATAAAGTACGATCTTCTGCGTGCCACGGAGTTCGTCTGCAAAGCGCAAACCAGGGGTGAACATGACCCCTCCCCTTTTCCCTTAGATCTCTTGTTACTCTCGAAAACTGTTCGAAGGCAAAAAAATGGAACGCCCGCCCCGAAGCAAATGCATCTCGATGGCGTCATTTTTCCCTCCCTTCAGCAGCACAGCATATAGGCTGTGTTTCTACAATAACAGGTCTTTTTACCTTACCGTAATGGTAAATTTATTGGCATTAATAACGGTTGTGTTTTTAGTAAAAATAAGCTTACGAAAATTTTAGGATGAATAGCAAATTTTAGGTCTAATTTTAGGAATTTAAGGAGGGTCACAAAATATTAGGAATTTTAGGAGGAATGCGATCCCTGACATCGTTTCTCCTGCACGTGCAAATCTCCTCCATAAGCTCCACCTACATCCCGAAAAAAAAAAAAAAAACGAATCAGAAGGTAGGTGAAAAACATTCCGAAATGTTGGGATTGGCGGTACGTGTTGATTAAGCGGCGCTATACGTTTAACCAAATAACACGTCGAAATTAAAAAAACATCATTCGATTCGCCGTTTAAAACGGCATTTTCTGCCACGAAAATATTTTATTTGCTGCGGATTGCCGTTTATTTTTTCGTGATTTGTAGCAGTTTGGCGCAAGATAATGAAATTGCCGCAGTTCGGTGCAAACTTTCCATCACTGAGTGTGTTGCAAATTACAGTGTGTGCTTCATTTACATCGAGTGTCCAAGTGAATTTCATTCATCGGTGTGCTGCCACATGGTGCAAGTGTTGGCATTTTTTTTTTTTTTTTTTTTTTTTTTTATTACGTGATACACTTTGGATAAAACACAGCAAGGTCAAGAAGCTGTAAGTACATGAATATTTCTATTTTTCTTCACACACCTGCGGACCAGTGCCATCCCGACACCCAAAGCTGCATGAACATATAAAAGCAACAGTGCTGAGCCTCATTTGTGACTGAACCTCAGAGAAAGTACCAGCACATACGCACTTCGATTTCTTACAGGGAGAGGGTGTGGCCACAAATTCCGCTTGGTGGGACAGATACCTTTAACTTTGGCTCAGGGCCAACGTGAGCTGGGAAGGCTTCTGCATGTTCATGCTTAGATGTAGTTACTTAATTTTGGCAGTACAGTTCGCACTGATAATCTTGCATAAAAAAAAATAACTTGCTTCTGTATTTTTTTTTTTTTGTGACGCGATTGTCTAATGTGATCTTGTGGATATGTATTTTCTTTTTCCCATTCCCTAAGCGATTGTGTATTATATCATCTGCTGTTCTATTTAGTGCGGTAATGAGTAGTATTCCTTGGTCAGAACGTCCAGTGGGGACTCTGCAGACTAGCGTCGTCCGACGGTAATGTGTCGGTACTGTGTGCTGCCCACATACGAGGGGCAATTGTCTATGCGCCCAGAGAGTGCCGTATCTGTTTGACTCTCAAAGAAAGTAATTAAATGTTGTGTTGTGCATCAGAGAATCACGTGTTATTTACGAAAGTGAATGTTGTTCTGGCTGGTAGAGGATTGAATGTACCGGAGTAAGATCCGGACCACTACACTCAGTCATGAATTGGTGATCGTGGGTGAAACCCATCACAACTCTCTGATCCCCAAGTCTCTCTCTCTCTCTCTCTCTCTCTCTCTCTCTCTCTCTCTCTCTCTCTCTTTTTTGTTATTTTTGTTCCCACAGTGGGACCATCCAAGCCTCATGCTTCGGGTTATTCTTCCAATTTTAATTTTTTGTTCTGGCGTGAATCTTTGAGTGCAGTGGTGCACTCACCTGGTGCCGCAGCCAACAAACTTGTATGACAGGATGTATGCACAGTTACCGCCCAACTCGGCAGGATCTCTGCTTAGTGCTGTGTAACAGAGTGTTTCTCAGGTGAATTCTGTGGAAGGAATATTCTTCATATAACCTGTGGAAATAGGTCTGTGTGGAAGCAATATTCTCATAATACTTGGAAACAGGTTTTCGGTAGATGTAATTTTCAAGTTTTCTGATGTGATTAATGTTATGTGTGATGAACAGTTAATGCAGGCAAATCAGAGATGTCTAATTGCTGGGTTAATAATTCTGATAAATTTACCCATTAAATTTGAATCATAAAAGCTTTAAAATAATATATTGACTGAAAAACATAAATTCCCGAGTAAATTTCAACTGAATTAAAAAAAAAAAAAAAGCATGTGATAAGAGAAACTATTTGTTCAGCAGTTTGAACAAAAATACTAGTTTTGCTGCTTTCTGAATTCCTAATCTATTTCTTAACTTAGAAAGCACAATGTTAAATGCTGAGAAAATTCTTTCAATTCCAGCTGAAGTAGATGTTGTAAGTAAATGTAAAATACTTTTGCAGTGCTTTTTTTTTTTTTGTTCTATTGACTTTCACTATGGAAAAGAAATTCCACTAGTCTAAAGAATTTACTGCAAGCTGCACTTTTTCTTCCATCAGCGTTCCAGTGAATGGTGATAATTTTGCCAGAAGCTTAATGAGAATAGTGAGAAATGTGTCTCCACATTTTTTGCTGGCATATTATAAAGCAACTTCTTTTTCTTTAGACATAAAAGTCACATCCATGGTTTTTGCTTGAAATTGAAAATTAATGAGGCCAAAAAATCAGCTGAAGATAAAGATTGACCATATCTTTTTTAAAACAACTCCAATTGCTTTTCATCTAAGATGTCATGTAATACAATTTCCAACATTTTCCATACTACAACTGTCTCAGAAATTTTGAATTGCTCCTCTGGACTCTATCAAGAGCATTGGCTATATTGCCGATAAATCCTATGTATTTTTCTTTATACCCAAATTCATTACCTTTTCTTTGATTTTAAATTCAATATTGCCATCTTTATTGGTGACCACTATTGTCATGAGTATTGGCCAGTTAGTGATTAACTTCTTAAACAGTCGTCATACATCTTGGGGCAACACAAGAGCTAATCCACCAGCTTGTTTATATGCTGATCAAATAAAATCATGATTTCTGAAATACTTTACAATTTGTGTACTCTGCTCTTTGATGTTTGAAATCTGTAAATTTTTTGCAAGAAGATCTAAAATGCGAGCTATGCAACCATATGTGATAACAGTTTTCTCCATTTTTTTCCCCATCTTCGTCATATTTGAAGTATTGTCTGTTACAAAACTACTAACTTCACACTGGATTTTTTTTTCTGCCGATTTTAAATTCTGCATAGAAATTTGTTCAAGGTAATCACTTGTATGGGGGTTACCAGAAGTGTTAAAACTGTCCACTAAATAAACATCACCATCTGAAGTTGTTACACAAGAACAAACAACTGGTTCATTATGGCATTGGACCAGCCTTCTATACTCATGCTGACTATCTTACCCACTTAAAAGACTGAGAACATTTTTCCATTTCATTATCAAAAACCTCGTCTAACAAACAACCTGCTATATACTGTTCTGTTGGTGGCTTATATAGCCAGGATGTTGCATTTCAATAAGGTTCTTGAACTCCTTATTTTCAACCATATGAAGTGGAGAGTTTGAAGAATAGATCATTCAAGCAGTTTGCAGATCAAACATTTTTTTCTGTTTAGCTGTAGTTCATGTTACAAATGAATCCATTCTCAATTTTTTAAAATTTTCTGTGCTGTCACTGATTCAGTGGTTGCTTCAGGTACCAATGGCAGTTCTGTTTTATGCTGGGATTCTCCTTGGCAGGTGAAGTATCATAAACTTCAGCCTATCTTAAATTAGTTGGTACATAATGCTCGGTTGACGGTCATCAACTTCATTTGCATTTAATGAACACAATGAGTAGTAGTTTTTCATGCATACAAGAAATCCCTGGATCTCTTTTTCACACAGTTTGCACTTAGCACATGAATCTTTGCCACTCATATTTTTAATTTCTTCAAAATAGTTCCAAATGATATCAGGAACATATGTTAGTTTTCTATGTACTTTATATTAAACAAAATGACCATATGCAATATAAAGTACATAGAAAACTAACATATGTTCCTGTTCTGATTCCATATTCATCAACACACCCTTATACACAAAAATGCAATAGCATTAAAACATTAATTAAAAGAGCAATTACACACTCCTCTAAAGAAGAATTTCAGAATGATGAGATCAAGTACATTAAAGAAATTTCATTTAGTTATGGATACCCACCACAAAAAATAAATAAATGGATATATGAAGTACAAGTTAAGATTCAAGATACCACAACCTCAAAAAGAAAAAAGGAATTACAATATGTTGGTGCTTTACTTTACCTTCCAAAAATATCAACAGAGATAAATAAGTTATGCCACAAATATGGAATTCAGATGGGAAACAAAGTACTAACGGTCAAAGATATGATCATTAATAATACGGAAAAAAGCAGTATCTTGGAAAAAGCTGGTGTGTATGAAATTCCAATAACAGGCATCCCACCAATATCGTACATAGGGAGTACCAAAAACCAATTAAAACATCGCCTACAACAACACATAAAAAATTGGCAAAAAAAAAAGAAGTGAAAGCAGCACTGATACAATACTGCTTAGATAATCAAAGATACCCAAAATTTGAAGACATCAAAATAATTAAATCATGTAACAACGAAAGACATTTGCGTATTTGCAGAATCAGTACTGATCGAAAAAAATAGGGATCGAGTATGTAATCATAATGACCCAAATATACTTAATGAAAAATGGAAAGAACTAATAAAAATAGAACAAAAAAGGAAAAAATACTCCAGAAGAAAAGAAAATATTAACTACAGTTCTTAACAGATGGAGCCACGGTGGCCATGAGTTCAATATGACGTGGGACACGAGGCCGACGCAAGAAATCGCTTCTCTTACTCACTCGCACTGTGATAGCAGGGCTGATACCAACTGGCCTCCAGAAGATGACCCTGGATGGGTGGAAAGCTGCTTGGGGGCAATCTACGTTGGGAACGGCAGAGGTGTGGTGCATGAATGAGTGTGTAAGATGAGTTTGTAAATAGAGGGCAATGAGATAAGTTCGTTGTGAATAATTGAATTTTAGGCTTTTAAATGTTTTGTTCAGATGTTTTGGTGTTTGTAAATAGGAAGTTTGTTTATGGTTTCTGAATGTTCATGTACATAGGGTTTTTTTTTAAGCCAATTAGGTTACCGGTTAGTGTTATTCAAGTCATTGTAAATATAGGGTTTTTAAAGTATAAAAGAGGTTTCTTGGACCAACGTATCAGTTCTGCAGTGTAGGTTAATAAATTGCTCACTCAGTCAAATAAAAGAACATGACGAAGACAACATAAAAACCACCGCACCAAAGGCCAAAAACCAACCATGGATATTAATATGGAAGTTAACGTGCAGAGAAATGTCTACTTATCTGAGAGAACGGACCTACTGGTAAGGGTAAGTTCACTCTCATTGCTCTTATTAAGATAACTGTGCTTGACTGACCCGGTAATAGTCCTGACGTTAACCCCATCGAAATTTTGTGGAACCTTTTAAAAGACAAGGTAGCAGAAAAACAGCCATCAACTCCCCAAGCTTTGATTGACACGATAACGTACGTATGGTGCAAAGACATTTCAAGAGACTACTGCAAATCCCTCATTCAGAGTATGCCACATCGTATCCTGCCCATTATAAAAAACCAAGGTGGCCACACAAATTACTAATTTTGGTCTTTTTGTGCTATGAAGAATGTAAGTATTCATCCGTGGCGTCATTTTTTCAAAAATCTCTGACTAGTAATTAGTGGTTTCTTTGAAAATCTTAATTTTCAATAATTTTGTCTTATATATTTCAGGTGGTCTTAAACTTTTTCAAATGACTGTAATTAAACTTTCGTATCACAGATCAACAATTTCACATCTGTTACTAAAACGTTCTTTCTTTAACCCTTTCATCCATATAAATAAAAATGACAACATGCACAGCCTACATTCTAGTATTTCCTCAAATTCAATTTCAAATCAATTACCAGCACTTTTCTTTGCATGGCTCCAGATATTATAAAGGCTCATAACTGACTTCAGCAGCTTGCATTTCATATTACAGATTTCTAATAAAATGAACTTTTTTCCAGGTACCTAGCCAATAAACACCATACATGAACTCTAGTTTATGCATGACATTTTCTGGAAAGCTGCCTGAATGCAAATATATTATTCTGGAACTCCCTATCCTCCTAAGCTTTTTCACAACTTCTTAATCAACAAGTATGAGTAAACATTGCAAAGGAACAGTAATTTATGCAAAGAACGTCCAAATTGACACAATGACTGACTTCTGCCAGTTCTCTGGAACTGACTGAATCAGTTTCCCATGCTACTTTAAAACTCCTATGTAACTAGTTATTTTGTTTCTTCTTCTTCATGCACTTTCATAGTTAATGTTTTTTTCCTCATCTTTATTGCATAAATGACAGTTTCATCCATTACACCGACAAAGAAAAAACGAAAAAAAAAAAAAAAACTTATCTTTTTAACTGGGTGAAAAATCTAGGGTGCATAACAAGTCATGAACTTAAACATAGTTGAAATAGTGACCAAAAACTCGAAAAAGGTGACCAATGGTGACCCTTTCCTCTGGATTCTTACAAATTCGTAGCATTTATGTATGAATTCGTTTATTTTACACAGCCTAACTGTGATATACAGTATATATACACGAGTTAAGCTCTCGCTCTCTCTCTCTCTCTCTCTCTCTCTCTCTCACACACACACACACACACACACACACACACACACACACACACACACACACACACACACACACACACACGAAGGTTGTTTAAAATGTGTAATTATAAGTAATACTAGTGTGTTCAAAAAGTTCCGGAACTTTTTCAATATTTGCCAAATGTCAGTGAATTAAGTCATTCCCCGCTGAGCAAGCGAAGTGCATCATGTGACCAACCAGCCAGAACCGGTTTGATCCAGATCCAACACGTACAGCGTATGTGCATAGTTCATGATTACAGGCATTCGAGGCGACAACGATGTCGAATTTTGAACAGCGTTCAAGTGTCAAATTTTGTGTTCTGCTCGGAAAATCTTTCACTGAGACTTTTCAAATGATTAAGTCAGCGTATGGTACGGTGAGAATGCAATGAGTCGAACTAGAGTTTATGAGTGGCATCGACGATTCGAAAACAGGCGACAGAGTATTGAGGATGACAAGAGGTCAGGACGACCTTCGACATCCACAATGGATGAACAAATCGCCATTGTCAAAGAAATTGTGAAGAATGGCCATCGAAAAACTGTTGCAGCGATTGCAGAAGTTGCCATGCCATTTTAACAGAGAAACTGGGCATGCAGCACACGTGCCAACAAATTGTCCCCAAAAACCTGACACAAGAAAAAAATGGATGAGCGCATGCAAGTTTGCGGGGATAACATCGACACAGTGGATTCAGATCCCAATCTATTGAATCGATTGATCACTGGCAATGAGACTTGGTGCTTTCTGTACGACCTCCAATCCAACTGACAGTCAAAAGTGTGGAAATCACCATCGTCACCACTACCAAAAAAGTTCAAGGCTGACCGCTCCAAAGGTAAGGTCTTGTTAACAGTTTTCTTCAATTGCAAGGGGATTGTACACAAGGAATTCCTTCAACATGGTGGTACAGTCACTAAAGAAGAGTACGTCAACGTCCTGAAACATCTCCAAGAATCAGTGAGACACAAGCGACCCGATCTTTGGAAGACCAACTCATGGGTGCTCCATCACTATAATGCGCCAGCTCACAGATCCCTTCTGGTGTCTGATTACCTGTCCAAACATTACATCCCCATTCTTCAACAATCAGCTTATTCCCCTGATCTCTCCCAGTGACTTTTCCCTTTTTCCCTGGATGAAGAATTTGCTAAAGGGGCGACGCTTCTCCAGTTCCGAAGAAGAGCAACGAGCTGTGACGGAGGCACTGGAGGATGTGGCAAAAGAAGGCTTGCAATCTGCATTTAAATCTTTGTATGAGTGCTGGCAAAAATGCATAGTTGCACAGGGTAACTACTTCGTAAGAAACACCGCATAAACGGGTATTATCTGTACTCATTCTTTTTTAATATAAAAAAGTTTCGGAACTTTTTGAATGTACTGGTATATATATATATAAATACATCACCTTTCCAAGAAAAGTGACAAGTCCACATACATTATGTCACTTTTCTTGAAAAGGTGCAACATCTAAAGATATTATTTGCAACAGAATATATACTTTTTTTTTCGTGATTTTCCCCAACCAAATCAAGGTTGAAGCATTAACTGTAAATGACTACAACTCACTGTAAAAAATGGCTTTCTTATAATGGGGGAAATATCCATTTAATCCTTTTATCTTCTACTGTAAACACTTAAAAAACCATATATAGCATACATGAGACCGACAAATAATAAAAAAAAAAGCTGAACTTTTTAACTCAGTGAAAAATCAAAACGTGCGACAAGAAGGCGGACTACTTCTGTTTGCCTTTTGTTGACTCTGCAGCTGCACAGCATGCATAGCTTAATTTTTCTTTCTGTTGATATCTTTTTATCCTCATTTCTTTATGGTCTTCTCCTTTTTTTCTATGCCCTCTGATGAAAATAATTTTAACCGTCGTGCTGAAAGAATTTTCAGCCTGAGGCCCACGAGTGCATGATATCAAAGTTTTGACTATTTTAGATAAATAGTGTAACTTTGAGAATACAAATACTTTTGATTGAACACCAAGCACCAATTATTACAAATTTTCGAACTTCATAAATTCTGATTTTGGAAACTTTTCCCTCCCTCATCACGCTTAAATACAAACACTTATGGCAGGAAAAGCATTTAACAACAACACAGGAGAGTGGTAACAGCGCAAAGAAAAGAAAATTGTGGTTACAGGAAAAATTTTCACTCCGCCCTACTTCCATTTTTGGAAATAATCCCCCCCCCCTTTCAAGTTGAAATACAAATATTTATGGGAAAAAATTATATTTAACAACAATATTGGACATAAGAAACATCGCAAGAAAAACAAAATTACAATTACAGAAAAAATCTTCATTCTGTCATTCTTTCGTTTATGCAAGTTTCGTAAAGATGGAATTCTGTCCTCCTGTCCTCCAACGAAAAGACCTTCCAAGCACCATTGCCACTAACCCCCAAAAATTTCTTTTCAGTTGTCCATCAATCTTGATAATTAACTCAAATGATAACGGAAATGGCGGAATTCCTCGGATTCGTGGAAGAATCTCATGCCTGAAGATTACAGGGAAAGTTTTGCAATGTCAAACTTCCGATCTCGCAAATTGTTGCCTACAGTTTCAAGATGAAATACAAACATTTATGCAATAAAATGAAAAAAAAAAATGATAAATGGAAAATGTTTCACTCCATTTAACTCCCATTTTCAAAAGTTTTGAGACACAAAATAGCATCCCCAGACAGAAAACTACCCCCTACCCCCACAAAAAAAGTGTCTTCAGTTTTGCTTCGATCTCGAGAATGGCCCAAATGATTAAAAAAAAAGCAGAATTCTGCGGAAGAATCTCGCGTATGTATATAGATGCTTTGGGCTAACAAATGTTGTTTTAGCCTTGGTGGTTTGGCCACTTGAAAGATCCCCCTCACATTCATGCTTAACCCTTTAATGACCATGACCCAAAAATCTTGTATCACTCTAAATACCATAATGCCTGAAACTGTCTGTTGTTTCACTTCTTTGTTTAATAACAACAATAGCGACTGAGGGTGACTCCTGCACTCAGTCACTATTAGGTCTAGAAAATTTGAAGAACTAGTAAAGGTAGGAAATCTGACTCACTCTAGACAAGCGTTTTGGGCGGCTATGGCCATCTGTACGTAGGGTCGTATTGGGTGGTATGGTCATTAAAGAATTAAGCTTTGATCTGGATGGGGTCTGGCTTTTTTTTTTTTTTTTTTTTTTTTTAAAGGATGTTAACAGCTGATACAAAAAGATTATTAATTACTGATACAAAAATTATTCATGCGAAGCCTTTTGACAAAAAGAAAAAAACAAACATGTCGTCCATTTAAATTTAAATGTTTCACAAACTGATCAAGTTTGTTTCTTCTGTTTGTCATTCTTCACAAGGAACAGGGTGTTGAGACTTGTTTGGTTTTTGTCAATTTTAGTTTGAAGCTTCTCAGTCTCCTTCTCTTCTTTCAAATCTTCCCACACCTTTTTCAACCCTTCAAGCATCATTGTGTCTAATGGCAGTTTTGATATGTTTAGCTGCTTCAGACTTTTAAAAGGTCTTCTGCTTTCCTTTTCACAACCTTCTCTCTCTTTTTCTTTCGATCCTTTTCCATTTCCTGAACCCCAGGTTTCTCTTCCTTTTCCAGTTTTTTCTTTTCCTCTTTTTGAGATATTTCTTGTTTTTTTTTTCTGTTCTTTTACAAGTACACCTTACAATTATGACCAGCACATCTTGCTTGTTTGAGGAGCTCAATGGCTATGGGTACCAGCTATGGTTCCCTCCCTTATTTCTTCATACATGACAAGATAGTCAACTCGGCATGTAGTATTCTTGAACTCATTGCAGCACAATCTTCTACCAGCAAACGACCAGATAAAAAAAAAAAACCCTGCTCAACATCTGAGCTCCCATGACTTAAAAGGCAAACGTGCCTTCACTACTTTACCTATACTTTGAGAAAAATTGTCTTCGGTAGACAATTTTTCTAAACATTCAGGGGTTTTAAATTTTTAAATACGAAGATCATCATTGCAAAACATATCAGCAAACAAGGTAATGAACAATAACTCAGTAAATAATGTATCACGTCTATTAACAGTGAAGGCAAGATGTTTTACATTATCCCAACATGGGGTATATTGACCTCGAGTCACCGTACATGCCACAGCAGTTGAGGTTGCCCCCGTTCTTACGTCATACTGATGTTTGATCTCACACTTAATGTCTGGGTTTTTTTTTTTTTTTTTTTTTTATAGCTAAGACTTTAACCTTTGGGTGTTTTTTCTATTACCGTTTTTACCTATCTGTGTGAACTGGTATGTATGATTTTTGTAAAGTTATTCCTGGTCATTAAGGAGTGTACTTCTTGGTTCATGTGTGTGCAAGGGGAAAAGTGAGGGGGTGGTGTGTGATGGGAGGGGAGGGTTGAACAACTAGTGTATGATTGTTGCGTCTACTTGTATTTATATCTCTGCTCACGGTACATAGATGACACTTTTGGCTTGAAAATGAGCTTGGAGCAAGCTCAAAAGATCCCACCTTCTTTTTAAGTACTTTGGCTTTTATCTGTATACGTGTTTTAGTGTAAACAAACATTTTTAACTATGGCATGTGAGTTAGATGGAAGTTTTAAGTGGATCGTGTAGAGACAGATGTAACTTATTATTGATATCACTTGAGCATGAAGGTTTTTTCTTTGTTACTAAGCAAAATAACATTATAAATTGCAAAAAAAAAAAAAAAAAAAAAACTTGACAAACATGTTTCAAAACATGTTTCATAATACACTGAATGATAAAAAAATCACTGTTTTTGAAATGCACATAAATTTTTAATAATGGTAGCAACTGCAGCACACTCACCCATTGCTGTTCAATGACTGGGCTGTGCAAATGTTCCGAATGATTTTATCAGGTATCTGGAACCCAACAGCATTGAACATGTCTTTTGCTAACTGGCTCTGAAAAGTGAATGGACAGAAATCAGTTTAAACACTTAAATGAAAAACGGTCCAAAAAATAAAGCTTACCATATGTTTTATATGTATATTTCCATGAAATATGAAAAAGTACTAGTGAACTGCAGATGATTCATGGATTTGTTTAAAATGCGTAACAAAAGTAGTACTGAAATATACATGTTTTTATCATAATATATATTACAGATGTCCTTATCAGACAAGATCAGTCTTCTTAGCAGGGCAATCAGCTCTTTGCTGCTTGAGACAGAAAATGAGGATTGTTTTTGTTGTAAACTGTAAGTAAAGGCAGAGGTGGGTTTACATATTGCAGTGCCTTAGGCTAAGAAAAATTGAATGTCCCCTAACATATTTTAATGTAAAACATTTACTTCCAATTTAAATCTCACATTAAAATTACACACACCACACACTGGTGTGCAAAACTTACAAAGTGGAAAAAGTAAAATAACGCCGTAAATAGCATCAGCACCCAAACATACATTAATTTAGGATCGTGTCGAAACAGGAGCAAACAGCTCACGTGTAATAATGGAGCATAACTTGTTTGCATGATGTAAGAACAAAATGTACTCAAGCAGTTCAATAGCAACAGTTGAACAGCAGTCACTGGACAGTGTGCATATGGGTTTACAGACGTTCAATTGCATTTGTTTTGTGCTAGAGATGACGAAATAGGCCATCGAGAACATCTTGATTTTAGTCATGGTTGAATAATCAGGAGACTTGAGTAGGGGGAACTGTGATTAGTGTGGCCCAACAGTTCGGTTTTACCATAGCATCATATCGCGTGCATGGTCGGCCTTCGTGATTATAAGTACAGCTGTGCAAAAGACCAGTGGTTGTTGTCCACCAAAAACTACCTCCAGAGAGGATTGCTATCTGCTCCTACAGATTAAGAGGGAAAGATGCCAGGCAGCAAGTAACCTTGCAAAACAACTGAACATGAGCACAGGGTGCACAATATCATGGTTTACAGTGGCCAGGCAACTACCCAAAGGTGGACTGTTTGCTCCACGTCTAGTACACTGTGTTCCATTAAAAACTGCTCACCATGTCGAGGTTTTAAGACAATAATGCTGAAATTGTTATGAAATGGTACCAGGTGTACCTCTCGCTACCGATCCAGGTATTTCTTTAATAATACACTGGCGTACAAAATTTAAGGACCGTTCGTTTTTTTCACCGTAGCTTCGCAATGAAGCAGCCTGGATAGATGAATGCCATACCACAGACACCTCAGTATGTACCAAACGGAAGAATGAACACATGTGCAAAAATGAATACAAAAGTGTATAACGAATTAAATTTCTCCGTCATTTCTGTCCACGCCAGGATTCGAACCCGGGTCCCCTCATTCCGGAATAAGTTGCTCTACCAATTGAGCTACGCGGACGTTTTATTCTGATTCCTATCTGCCTTTATGTCGTGTGCGTCCTTCTGGCAGGTACGCCACATCTCCTGGTACGTTACATCACCCCCCCCCCCCCCTTTCTTTTTGTTTTGTTTTGTTTTCGAAGAGCTGGAGAAGGGATTCTCTTATTTTTCCTATCTCGCGGTGTGGAAAGAACATCACACCAATGCGAGATTTTGAACGGTCGGGTCATCCGGATAGTTCGGGCGCCATTATAACGAATTAAATTTCTCAGTCATTTCTGCCCACGCCAGGATTCGAACCCGGGTCCCCTCATTCCGGAATAAGTTGCTCTACCAATTGAGCTTCGCGAAAGTTTTATTCTGATTCCTATCTGCCTTTATGTCGTGTGCATCCTTCTGGCAGGTACGTCACATCTCCTGGTACGTTACAAGTGTACAACTGGGACTTTACTAAGAAATGACCTAGAGCAGTACACACCACAGTACAGAGCCATCGTTTCCACAGATGGATTACAGCAAAGAGGTGGTCGTCAGTAAGAATATGATGTCCCCTAACAGCAATGGCTGCGTTGCAGCATCCGGCCATACTTAACACAAGGCTGTCGATGAGTCAGGGGTAGGAGCGATAAAAACAAAAATTCAAGACGCAATTTTTCTTAAACTTCAGGACATATTTTGGCAGACCTGGTGCGTGAATTAAATCCAATATTGGTATAAATGCAGAAATGTTATTCTTTTTCTAAAAAGCTATCACAATTATGGCCCAGTTGTTAGCAGGAATTTTTTCACTTTTAAGGCTAACAACACCGCTAAAGTTTCAGTGGCTAGGTTTGGCCTAAATTCTGTTTGACTCTTACGGACAATGCTAAAAATTCTTTCTGCAGTTGCATTACTGTGTGGCACAACAAGAATAGTATATATCAGGTGTGGTAAGACTTCATACTTTTTAGCACCAATTACACCAGTCATTTTTTAAATGTTTGACAATGCGGTATCAATTGTAGGACTACTCGAAACACCTTCTTCCAATTCATCAATTTGATATAAGGCAAACACCAATTCCACCTTGTCCAGACCATTGTCACTAACAACAGCAGCTGGGAAAATATTTGCCAAGCATTTTTTTTTTTTTTTTTTTTTTTTTAAATTTCAGGTTTAACGCCCACAGTGAGCAACTCAATGGGCTATAAGCAGTCATTCGTCCCTAATATTTAGGGCCACCGATTCCAGGGAAAGGAGAGAGCCAGTGCCATAAGACAAACACAACATTCATGCTTCACCGGGATTTAAACCCAGACCCATCTTGGACGAATGGTCAGAAGATTGCTAAATACATTGCTGAAGAAAAGGAAGCTTCTTCCATCTTAATTCCTATATTAGCAATTTCTGTGTGCAGCAGAAATTCACTTTTCAGTCAGAATTTATTCAAAATATAGTCATATGTAACACTTAACATAAGGTCAGGTGATGTGCAACACACTACAGCCTCTCCTTGACAAATGTCAACCCCACCTTCTCGTGGTGCATCCTGTTCCCACTAAAGGGGCTCTGACGACTGCCAATAGCGGTATAACTATACCATCGGGATTAGAGGAAATGCTGTCCCACACTCGCCAACCTGCTTGGCAGGCATGGTGAGTTATGGCCAAACCCCTCCAAAATAAATCCACAACTCAAATCTTGGCCCTCAGTCTCCGGCAGCTCAAATGTACCTGGCCAAGGCAGAGGGTGCTAAGAATAGCCAGATGACCGGACTAGGCTGCCATCTGATGCTGACCTTGGCTACGAGCAAAACAAATTTCTCTTCCTAAGGGAAAAAAATAAAAATAAATAAAGAGCTGTGTTACAAACTTTGTTCAGAGGCTTATACATTGATTAATTACAAAACCAGTAAAAATTTCTTAACAGCAAAAATCTGAATATCCGCTATTTTTCGTTAGTCATTCGTAATTCCGGGAAAAATCCGTAATAATTACGGAGAATCCGTTATGGTTGGCATCTGCGCATCCTCCACAAGAAGCGGCTTCACAGCAGCTTGAATTCTCGAACGATCTCGGAACGCGTTCGCGCACATTGCAAATTACAAGAGTGAGAGCTCTTGCCGATGACGTCACAACGATAGAGTTCTCTCTCTGGTTCCATTTTTATTATTTACGCGGTACTTGTAAACGTTAGATCATGAATCACTATACATAGCTTACCATTTATTTTTAAAATTTCAGGATTACACTTAAATTTTCAGGATTTAGAACAAAAATAAGGACATTTCACGACAAAAAAAATAAAAATCAGGAACTTTAGTGCACGTTTCAACTGATGTACATTTTCCATCGGATGTAGGCGTGCAGCAAGATGTCTTCCAAGAGCGTCCCACACATGTTCTCTGGGATTTAGATCTGGGGAGTACGCAGGCCAATCCATGCAAGTGCTATCCTCACTTTCCAACATCTCATCTACTGCACGTGTACAATGGGGTCTCACGTTATCATCCATAAACACAAAACCAATGGCACCTCTGAATAGGCATACATGGGGAAGGAGCACCTCATCGCAGTAGCGGTTATGGAAACTCCTTCGAAAATGTGGAGCTCAGTACGACCGTTCAACATAATGCCTCCCCAGGCAAACACACCAACACCACCATACCGATCTTTTTTGATAATGTCAGCCAGCCGATAACGTGTTCCCACCTCTCTTCAGATCAGCTGACATCCAGAATCACTCGTGGTACTGAAACGACTCACATCCGTGAAGAGTACCGTACACCATTGCTCTATGGTCCAATTCTTGTGGTCGTTACACTATTGTAATCAATGTCTCCAATGGGTAGGCTTTAATGAGATGCAACATTCAGGTCGTTGGGCAAATAGTCTACCTTTATGTAGAAGTCTCGCAACGGTAAGCCGCGACACGGTGCATCCTGTGGGGTGTCTGTAGTTGCTTCACGATATTGCCCACTGTCTAGCATCGATCACGTTCAGCTTGTAGGACCATATATTGGTCATCTCTTGCTGTCGTTTTCTGTGGCCCAAAATCACCGACCTTTCTAACAGCTGTTCCTGTCATTTGGAAGGTCTTCCACACACGTGAAACAATGCTATGGGTCACGCCACACTTGCCGGCAACACTCGTTACGGTTCGCCCCTTCTCCAGCTTCCCGATTATTCGACCACGTGTAAAGTCATCTAACTGTCTACGCGTGGTCATTTTCTCGTCTGTAACACACTAACAAACCACTTTACAACGCTGCACACTTTTGCTTCCTGTGAGATGCCCCTTATATCCATTTCAGCGCTGTCATGTGACCTGCGACACCACATTTTGGAAATTTGCACACGCATCGTCTTTCTACTGATCCGCTTGCGTTATGCAAATCGCTTCAATCTTGTGTGCCTTACTGTGCGGCTATAATATGTGGCACTAGTGTCTGTCCTTAAGTTTTGCATGCCAGTGTATTAACACCAATGAAGATATTGCAACACAATTTGAAGTGGACTTACCTCATTTCGTGTAAAATCTGATTACATCACAACATGTGCTGGACGTGACCACCATTTGCGTCCAGACAGATTTGAACCCGGCACTGTCCGCCAGCTAGCCGGAGTGCTCCTTAGTGGCAGATACATTCCTACGTGTAGAGCCACTGAGGAGCATTCCGCCAGCCAGCCGGATGCGCCTATCTGCTGCTTTGTTATGTCATTTCACTAAGCATGTCTACACAATACGATTGTTGATAGTGAGCGCTCATGGCTGTTCACGTGAAAATGTATTGTTATACACTGCTGGACAATTGCTAAGGACGGATCATAAACGGCTATATAGCGCATAAACAAGTAAGTGTGGTTGGATGCCAAGTGAAATAAAATAATGTCAGAATGCCAGGACATTACAAGAAAGACAATTTATTGTGCTCTGAAATCCAGAAGGCTTTGGAACGTGTTCAAAGGACAAACAGGCCATTTTGTGCAGAATACGTAAACGTGAAAAAAATGCAATTACCGTCCGCAGGCGTTCCGGCGTAAGATGTCAATACGGGATATGGCCACCATGGAGGGCGATGCAAGATTCCACACGTCGTGTCATGCTTTGCACAACATTATCAAGCAGCTGTTGGGGTAATTTATCCCATTCCTCTGTCAGTGCACGGATGAGGGTGTCCTTGTTTATTGGAGGGCATTGGCGACCAGCAAGACTCCTTCCCAAAGCATCCCACGCATTTTCAATGGGATTCAGATCTGCAGAACGTGCTGGCCATACGAGGCGTTGAATATCCTCGCTCTCAAGACACTCCTGGACAGCGACTGTTCGATGACATGTTGCGTTGTCGTCCATGAAAATGAATCTATCACCGACAGCACCACGGAACATGCGAACATGAGGTAGCAGAACATCATTAATGTATCGTTGGCCAGTCATAGTCCCAATTGGAAGCACATAGAGGGACGTACGACCATTGATCATGATGCCAGCCCATACCATGACACTACATGTCGGATATCGGTCCCTTTCCTGTGTGTTTGCTGGACAATATGCAGTACCACTATCACGCCAGATCAGTTGTCGTCGACAATCAGACGATAGACTGTATCTACTCTCATCTGAGAAGAGGACAGCAGACCAGTCATTATCAGTCCCAATTGCGATGTTGATGGCACCATTGCAAACGGGCGATAAGGTGACGTCTGGACAATAGGATGCACACAACAGGACGGCAGGCGTATAGTCCTCCTTCATGCAAACGTCTGGCGAAAGTTTTTCGGGAGATCCGCTTGCCAGTAGCAGCCATAAACTGATTTGCTACCTCACTAGCTGTGCTGCGCCGGTGTCTTTTTGTTGATAGCACTATGTACCGATCTTCTGCAGGTGTTGTACTGCGAACACGACCTCCCCCGTGACGTTTGCTACACTCTCCATTTGTTTAAAATGATTTCCAAAGCCTTGAAACAACACTGTGGCTGACGTCGAACTCCCTGGCAACATCAGTTATTTTTCGCCCTTCTTCAATCTTGCCAATAATACGGCCACGCGTAAAATCATCTAGGTGATGTCCGGAAGACATACTGAAAATTGCAAGTTCGTCAATTGATTCTTTCCCTTTCAACTTTGCGTTTGAACAACAACGGTCAATAGCGTCAAATCCTTTATATCTCTTATCAGCGCTATGACGTCACGAACAAGTTCGGCAATCAAAAATTTGCATACGCACAACACGTCTTAATGTATCCCGCACTTATGCTAATTTCCACATTTTCCTGCCTTCCATTTTATGGTTGCTATCGTTGCTATTGTCATCCGTCCTTAGCAATTGTCCGGCAGTGTACTCTGGAGGAGCAAGTGTTTATTGTTCACGTGAAAATGTATCTCTATACTCTGGAGGAGCAAGTGTTTATTGTTCGTGTGAAAATGTATCACTAAACTTTGGAGGAGCAAGTGTTTATTGTTCGCACTTATTGGAAAACAGAATCAATAGTCTTGTCAACAGCAATTCCTGGAGAGGTTTGCAGGCAGACATCCGCCAAGCAAGTCCACCATTTGGGCATTGTCGAAGAAATTGGAAACCAAGGGGGCTTTATTAGACAACCATGCAGGAGGTCGTCCACAAATGTCTGAGGAAACGATCCAGAATGTAAAGGGCCGACTACACTTCGCCGACTGCCACAGGAAACAAGGTTGTCCAATATGAGGATATCTAAAAGGGAGAGTTTACCAAAATAAACCGCAAACCATAGATGCCTTGAAAGAAAATATCACTGAAGAAATTCAGGCAGTGACGGCAGACGTACTGGCAAGGACTTCCCAGAATATGGTGCGTCGGGTTCAATGCTGTCTGGACACAAATGCTGGCCACTTCCAGCACATGTTGTGATGTCATCACATTTTGCATGAAATGAGGTAAGTCCACTTCAAATTTTGTTGCAATATCTTCATTGGTGGTATTATTATTAAAGAAATGCCGGGTTCGGTACTGAGTGGGACACCCTGTATATTGATGCAACTGATACAATGATGCAATTGGTATGAAGATGGGAACTTGGCATGAAATGGTACGATGATAGAAATTGGTACTTAAGAAATTAGTGATTCTGCAATGTTCCTGAATTTTTAAAATATATTCTGTGTTTTAAAGAAAAATTAAATAATCATAGTTAAATACACAGCAGTTTAAGTAGTGTAGCAACAATTATGAATTAAATGTTTTGTACGTAATTTTTGAACTGTGAAGCTGCGTTTTTTTTTTGTTTTTTCCCCCTTTCTTCTTGCACATTTTATTGTGGTCTGCCTGTTTAAGTTTCCATTTTACCAATGATGTAGATTCCCATTCCAAAATTACATCCCTCAGCAATGAGGAAACTCAATTTTTACCTATCACTGAGAGATTATTTGCATCTTTAAAGGTATTAAATACCAACAAAGTGCGCATATTTACGTGCAAGTCATTAATGACATATCAATAAAAAAAAACCAACCACTTACCTAAAAGCTCTTGGTTACTTTTTGCTATACACTTCATGCACGTAGATTATAACATCATGTTATGTAGCTGGCCTTCAAAGGTTGAAAAACTCCTTGCTTATTGGGTGCTGTTCTATATTCGTTCTTCCAGTCATGAAACATCGCATTTTTATTCACAGGACAAAAAACGCTGACTTCAGTCTGTCGTCTGAGATGTAACATAGCTCGTCATCACAAGGTGTATACTCACTATAATGTGAGTGTTGTCAACTTTCATTACGCCAATTTTTTTATTGTATTCTTCTTTCACTCCCCCATATGCAACATGGCCTTAAAATTCACAATTCGAAAAATGGTACTCACTTCAAAAACAGTTATTCACCCACTTAATAAATACTCATATATAGTACTCTCAACCATTTACACTCCCCATAAAAACCACTCTAAAGTACACAACATACAACACATTCATACACTCAATTAAAACCACTATGTACATAATGACACTATTTACATTCCCTGGCAGTCAAACCGTTGTCAACTGTGACTAATGTAATGCTCCATCTGCCCCATATCCGCACAAACCCTACAGCAAACGCCAACCTCATTCAGCCCGTCATACACAATCCTCTAGCACTTTCAACAGAATCTCTGTCGTCCTCAAGAGGCCGTTGTGTCTCTCTGCCAACCACAGCTCAAGTGAGCAAAGTCATTGAGGTTCTGGCTTCAGTCGCAATCTCTGCATCTTTGTCTCTGGCGCCATCTATTGTCAGTGCTGCTCTCTTTTCCTTTTTCCTGTCTTAATTGTTCAATTTTTAATTAAGGCTTTCCACTGTTCGTTTAAGTTGCTCGGTTCATTAATGTTGCACCCTCTTGATCTGTTTTTTTTCAATTAATACTGATTCCGCAATTCTCAACTGCCTTTCATTTTTACAGCTCTTAATAACTTTAATATCTTCGAACTTCGGACATTGGCGATTTTCTAGACAATATTGAGTTAATGCAGTCTTAGCTTCTTTTTATTCCAATTACTCATATGTTGGTGCAATCTATACTTTAACTTGTTTTTAGTGCTGCCTATGTATGACAAAGGTGGTTTCTGATTTATAGGAATCTCATAAACACCTGCTCTATCTAGTTGGCTGATTTTTTCGTTTTTTATTACTATATTTTTTATAGTATATACCTGATTTTCTACTTATATGTCATATTTGCCACAAACCTTATTAATTTCAGCAGAAATACCTTCAACATATGGAATTGCTCCTACGTATTTTAATAGTTTTTTACCATTATTTCCTTGAGTTACTTCATAAATCCATTTCTTTAATACCTGTTAGGGTAACCAAAATCATGTGCAATTTTTTCAATATATTAAATTCCTTCTTTTTTATATTCGATTATAATATCATAACATGATATTATAATCGACGTGCATGAAGTGTATAGCAAAAAGTAACCAAGAGCTTTTAGGTAAGTGGTTGGTTTTTTATTGATATATCACTGACAGATTGGAAAATTCACATATTTCCTTATTAGGAGTTTAAACTCTCATTGCTGATTTTTTTCTTTTTTTACTTTACACAACTGGATCAACTGCAGCTTAAGACAGTCTACTTTCAGATAAAATAAGCACCGGTAATGTTCACTCCTCTCCCAGGTAACTAAAATGCATTGCACATGCTTGTTTTTTAAACAAAACTTTACTTCTGTTTCAGCAGTACCACTGTTTGTTCACATGCAGGAGCTTCAGCTCCCTCTCCCATTGCCTCACCTGCTCAAGTTACATCAGTGAGACAAAACCTCAGTAGGAACCCAGCACTGCTTTTTGCCTATCAGTCAGTATCCTGTTCTGTGCAAGTTTTTGCCCTTTATCACTAAACACCGGAGGATAGTGGTATCAGAGACATGTATACTGTCACTGCCTATAAACAGCATTTGGAGCAAAACAAAATATGGTTCCAATTTCTGGACCTAGAGCATAAGATAATTAAAGAAGCGATATTCTTCTGTCCTTGGCACCTAATAACAATAGTACAACTTCTGGTGATTTGCACTGAAATGAAACACAATATGTGACAACTGTCTTTCCTTTGAGTGGAAAATTTACATGCCCCAGGCATGGTATATTTCAAGCCCTGTGTTTGTTGATAACAAAGTTTTTGCTGCCTTCGTAGATTTAGAGAAAGCTTATGACTGAGTAAATAAGGATACTACTGCGGAAGGTACTGAATAAATATGGCATTACTGTAAATCTACTAAATAGTGTGAAAGCCATGTTTACTGGCAGTACACAGCATATGTACGAGTAAATGGTGGCGTATCGAAAAGGTTTTCTATTGGTGCATGTGTGCTGGTAGCAGAGCATGGTACAAATGAATGGTGTTGCACCATCGGTGCAGGAGTCAAACAGGGCTGTGTAATGTCACCCTGGCTGTTTGATGTATTTATGGATGTGTGCATGGCATGATGTCAAATTGAACAATACTGGTTTATGTCTTGGTAATATTCATGTATGCAGATTGCTGTATCAGACCTGCCAACCTCTCAGAACCAAAAAAAAAAAACTACCACTCAACTAGGAAAATCGCAACATGACGTGTGCTGATAATTTTTTAAGCCTATTTCAGCTATATAAATTCTCGATGGTTGCAGGTGTAAAGGGAGGGAGGTTGCTTCGAATAAACAGACACTCGTCCACATTCCAGCACCGACCAATCAGCAGCTTTAAGTATGACGAAGAGTCAAAAATACGAATCAGTCTCGAACGTTATATGAAACAAATCCGGATTCGTCCATTGGTTGCTGATTGCACTTGACTTGACTTACTTTATTTCAATTGGGAAACTAGATGCAGGGGAATTTGTTAAGAGAAATTGGAAACCCCTCCTGGAAAAAAAATGAAGGGGGGGGACAGATTACACATAAAATTTTCCCAACTTCTGTCTGGAAAGGGCGAAAACATGACTTTTAAAAAAAAAAAAAAGTATTTTTGGCGTCAAAATCATACTATCGTACTGCAGCATGATTTATCGTACTAAATGTGATAAAATCGTAGTGGTTGGCAGGTCTGCTGCATGCTGAAGACAGTCCTGTTGGCAGAGAGCAAAAGTGAGTTGCAGAGTATGCTGTCCCGGATGTTATGAAGTTCGTATGAAATTCAAACTGAGTGTAAATAAGGAAAAAAAAAACAAAGTTATGGTTTCTGAGCAAGGAACTGTTAGTACTGAATGCAAAATAAGTCTAAATAGTACAGAGGTAGACCATGTGAATGAATTTTTGTACTTAAGAAACATGTTTGATAAAACAGATCAGATGGTGAAATTTGTAGGCAAATGAATTCATCTTTGAAAGTCAGTATGCTTTCACAGGACTGATGGGTTCCCAAAAAGTTCCTACTGGGTCATTCCATATTCAGTTCAACCAGGTCATGACACAGATGTTCTCAGATTTTGATTAAACATAGTATAATCATCCCTCCATGGTGGGAAGTAACCACATCAAATATTTCCCATGTAGCTTTTCTGGTTTCAATTTTACGGCCTTTCAAACGTTCGATGAATTCTCATTTTTTACCATTCCCAAGGCCTTCTGTGAGAAATGCACTTGGTTACCAAAAAATTCAATCTCACTCACAAATCATTCAATATCTTTGAAATTTTACGGCCTTGTCAATGAAAGCATGAGGATTTTAGAAAAAATAAAAAGATGTGAACACTCTAAATGTCTCTTTTAGTCCACTAAAAATTAATAAAATATTCTTAGCCTTTATTTTTTCTGTGGAAAACATGGTTTACTAAAAACTGAATCATCAGTGTGAGGGAAAGGTATAACCCTAACACAATCATACACACTGCTGGCCACCCAAAATACAACACCAAGAAAGAAAGCATCCGATTGGCCTGAAATTCTCAGCATGCATCACCCGCGAGAGGATATGCAAACGATTAGCATTGCAGGGCATATGCAAATCATGTGCGTCCGGCACACTACCAAGAAGCACTATAAGAAGGGTGCACAGAAGGCGGGGTGTAAGAAGTGGAAATGTGTTGTGCTGCCGGACCTGTGCGTGGGAAGCTTCTTGATGCCTCGTCGCAGAATACGGCAGTCATTCCAGCACATTTTGGAGTTCGACAGAGGACGAATAGTGGCTTATCGTGACAGCGGTTTATCGTACCGAGACACTGGCGCCCGTGTGGAACGACATCCAGCCACAGTGAGGCGGGTATGGATTCGGTGGGTGCAGGAGGGACGGATGGACCGACGTGAGCGGTTGCAGCAGACGCGGCACACCACCGAACGAGAGGACCTGCATGTTGTGCGGCGGGCATTGACGGCTCGCACCGCCACATCACGAATGTTAGCGCCGGAATTTGGGTGTTTTGCGCAACAACTTGTGTCAGCACGTACCGTTCAACGTTGTCTGCAGGAGCAGGGACTTGTCGCACGGTGGCCATTGTTCCGATTACCATTGATGTTACACCACCGACGAGTGCGGCGGCAGCGGGCCGCTGAATGCCGAACCTGGACTACGGAATGGCAACACCCTGTCTTCTCTGACGAATCCCGCTTTTGCCTGCAACACCACGATGGTTGGATCCCCGTGTGGCGGCACCGTGGCGAGAGACTGTATGACTCCTGCATTATGCATCGCCATACCGGTCCGTCGCCTGGCGTTATGGTTTGGGGAGCAATTTGATATGACACTCGCACTCCTCTGGTACGCATCACCGGTACACTCAACAGCCACCGCTACATCTCTGACGTTTTGGAGCCTGTAGTCCTCCCTTACTTGCGGGACCTGCCAGCGGCCACGTTTCAACAGGACAATGCGCACCCGCATGCATCGTGCAACAATTCTTCTCGGCCCACCAGGGGTCACTGCTGCCGTGGCCCGCCTGCTCTCCCGATATGTCGCCCATCAAACACGTCTGGTCACTGATCGGCAACTGAGTGGCCCGGCAAGCACCACCCGCGGCTACGCCTGATGAACTGTGGCAACGTGTGGAAGCAGCCTGGACCGACATACCCCAAGCCCACATCCAAAGCCTCTTTCGTTCGGTGCCACGGTGTGTAGTGGCCGATATTGCCAGCCATGGGGGTCACATGAACTATTGACGTCTGCGTGTTCCGCAAGTCGCACGGGCCTGTAAGCTCAATCGTTTCATCTTTGTACCTGTTGTTATATGTCCAGTAAATCTGGCTTTGCTATGTCGTGTCCTTCTTGGTGTTGCATTTTGGGTGGCCAGCAGTGTATATCGTCATTATTGCCAACCATTATCAATCCACTGCTGGACGAAGGTCTCCTCAAGTTTCCTCCTCAATGGTCTGTCTTGTGGCAGTCTTCTCCATGTCACTCCCACATACTTTTGAATTTCATCCACCCATCTCCCATGTGGTCTTCTTCTGGGTCTTTTCCTGTCCCTTGGAATCCACTCTAAAATTTTGGCTGTCCATCGAAGGTCTGTCCTTCTGGTAGTATGTCCAGCCCATTGCCATTTCAGTGATTTAACTCTGATCATGATGTCTTCCACTCTTGTCATTTTTCAGATCCACGAGTTCCTCTTCTTATCTCTCCTGGTTACACCAAGCATACACCTCTCCAGTCTTCTTTTAGTTGTCTGCAGCCTTTGTATGTCTCTTTTAGTTAAGGTCCACGTCTCTGCACCATACGTAAGCACTGGAAGGATGCACTGATCAAACACTTTTCTTTTAAGACATAATGGCATATTGCTCTTGAAAACTATGCTGTTTCTTCCAAAAGCTCTCCAGGCAAGTATATTTATATATTAAAATTAAAATATATAGATATATATTAATGAGCTTAGAGATATGTTTCATTATACCCAGGAATAAAATTAATAGCTTTTTCATTCCTTCTACATATATTATACATTTTTTGTGCCATTTTGAGAAAATGGCTGCCGAATGTCTATTTTTTCAATTTGCCCTAAAACTTAAGACTGCTGTTCAAAATAACTCCTGGAGCAAATTTGTAGAGCTTAAAATTTTACACGTTTTTAATTCTTAAGATTTTTTCATAGGGAGCACTATTTTTTTTTTTTTTGTTATTTATTTTCAAAAGGTGGGAAATTTTCACTGTTGAATATAATGCAGAAAATTAATATTTTGGAATGTTTTCATTAATTTATGCTTTGCTACTTTTGTAGAAGCAAAGATAAAAATCTATCTTTCTAACAGTGTCTAATGTCCCAAAAAGGAATAGCAATATTATTAATAACAGAAATAATAACAGTATCTGATATATCATTTATATTGTATTGTTTACTAGTCATACACATGTATGTGAATGAATCATGCATAATTCACACACAGTTGACTCGTGCACGAGTCAACTCCAATTCACTCATAGGTCACAACATGCAGTAGTTGGGCTGCCCCTCAGTAAATCTGCTTCAGATCTTCCTAGGTGGAACACTGTATTGTGCTGTCTACACTCAATTCCTTTTCAGTGTAGAATTGTATAATTTACAATGGTTATAAGTGTGCATAGCTAAAGAACAATAGTGTCCTAATATTAGTGTATTTCACCAACGAGAAGTCATCGTTCACAACTTCTATTTGGTGTTCCTGATCCACATCGAGCCCATGAATTAATTAGTGTATTTGTTTGTTACAAAGAAAATGGAGTGTTTGGCAATTAACTTTGACAGTGTTCAAACAAAGGTATTGAAAATACAGCAAGTCTCACTGAAGGTAATATAATTCTTTTGAATTTCAGAACAGGAGCTACAGAATACTTTCAGACTATATATGTCTGCACCATAAAAGTGTATTTTTGAAAAAGTTTGAATTTCTTAAAAAATATGTTGTCACTACATGTGGTGACCATATAGCAATGTAAATATCTATTAATGAAGGAATTTAAAGTGAAACTAGGGCAAAAGCTATGTTCTCAATATAGAGGTATTTTATAACTGGTGTTGAGAAGAAAGAAACAACAGAAAAGACCAATTCATCTTTTACTGAGGTAGGTTGTTCTTTAAAATTGCATGTCCTTGGTGAACACAGCAAAGTATCTTATGGAAGTGAAAAGTTAGAAAATTTTCAGGTAAAAGGACACAGCAAAATTTAAAAATTACTACAGATTGAGATTCCAACAAAAGAAGCCAAAGGAAGACAAAGCAACTGATATGGACAAGCTCGTAGAGATCATGAAATCCACTTAATACAGACATTTGATGTGGAGCAGGAACATCAAACAGAGGTCAAGTGCAAAGTGCAAAAACCTCTGTTTTAAATCCACTTCAAGGAAAAAGCAAATTCAACTACTAACCATTCCTGTTTCACCGAGATAGGCACGGGAAAAAAAAAAAAAAAATACAAGAAGCATTTATTGTGTCTGACTATCTTGTCTGCCACCTGGAGGTGGGAAAAAACTAAAAACATCGATTTAGTGAGAAACTTTTATGGGAGTGACAAGCAGTCTGGAGTTTTGCAAGGGATGAAAGATTTTGTGAACATGGGGAGGGGGGGGGGGATTACAAGGAAAAGAGATTGATTTTGGGTAACCTCCAAGAATCGTATGCGAGTATCCTGATGTCAAGGTGGGTTTCTCTAAGTTTCGCACTTTGTTCTTTGTGATGAAAGTGGTATGTTTTAGAACACTCACTGTCTAAAAATTCACGTGCCAAGAAAAAATCGTGCGGTTAACATGAAACTCCGCATGCCCGCGCGTCCAAGATCGGCGCTGCAATCGCAATCCTTAGGGCTTCTAAGGCACCGCGCAGAGGACTCCACATGCATGCCAAAGCGCACAGTAAGACTCAGGTGAGATCCCTGAGCAATAGACATGCCAAGGAGTCGCCGTATATGTGCGTAGGGACAACTGATGGAGTTTGAATGAGGCCGTATTGTTGGGATGAGAGAGACAGGGTGGCCGGTGCGCTGAATCGGCTGCCATTTGGGCCGGTTGTACAGTACAGTGCGATCGTGTTGGGAGCAATGGACACAGGAAGGCACCCAGACACGGCAGACTGGCTCTGGACAACCCAGACACACCACCAGCAGAGTGGACAATGGGATTGGAAGAGCAGCACGCACAGAGGCAACGACGTCACTGTCCAATATCCAGAGACGTGATGGCTGCAAAAGGGACTCCTGCGTCCGCCAGAACCATATCCAGACACCTGGCAGAGGCAAATCTGCTTGACAGCCCTTAGGTTTTCTGCCATTAACACCTGACAATCTTCGGCGTCGACTGCAGTGGTGTCAACAGCGAGCAACGTGGAATGCTATGGACTGGTGACATATATTGTTCTGCTTCTGTATGGGAACGGACAACCACAGTGTCAGAGTGTGGTGGACTGCAGGTGAGCGCTACAATCCCAACCTCACTGTACAGTGGCACACGTTCCAAACTGCATGCGTAATGGTCTGGGGAGCCATCGCATATGACAGCCGTACTTCTCTCGCAGTGACCCGAGGGACGTCGACAGCCCAGCACTACGTACAGGAGATCCTGCAGCCCCATGTGCTGCCTTTCTTGGCGGGGCGATCCGGAGCCATGTTCCAACAAGATGGAGCCATGTTCCAACAAGATAATGCCAGTCCACACACTGTTTGAGTTTACCAGGACTGTCTACGACATGCTTCCATGTATCCGTGGCCTGCCAGGTTACCTGATCCCTCGCCCATCAAGCACGTGTGGGACCATATGGGACAACAGCTTTCTCCATGTTCCAGTGTTTGTGATTTAGAGCATAAGCTGCAAGAAGTGTAGGCCAATCTGTCCCAGGATAACATACAGCTTCTCTTTGACTCTATGCCAGACCATATCACTGCATTTATCCAAGCATGAGGCGGTCCGACGCGGTACTAATGCTGACCGGAATGTGTACCGTATGTCCACGGGAAATCGTCCTGCTGCTGTGATATTGTAATCACTTCTGTTCTTAGTACGTATCGTCTCACAACTAAAATCTCATTTTAATCCAATGCCTCCCTCCTGGTGCATGGATTTTTATGACAATGAGTGTATGTGTATGCAAAATTCATCAAAATGTCATACCATTCCTTCACGCTGCACAAATTGGATACTGCTATAAGGATATTATGAAGTACTCAGTATGTCAAGAAGCAAAGAGAGAATGCCTGCTCAGACACTGTAGTGAACACCCCCGAAAACCACATCCAGTGAGCTACTTAGAATCCAGATTTTAAGATTATTACAAAAGTGAAACTATCAAATCTTCTCAATGGGTGTCAACTGACAGTATACAGATGATAAAAAGTTCACCAAAATTTGATGATTTAGCCAACAAGATAAAAAGACTGATTCCACACTCTTTCACAGCAAAGTCACAATCTTCATTCTAAAAAGTCTCAAAGAAAATATACCATCAGATACAACAATAATTTTGATAGACTTCAGTGAGTACTACTCTTTTGCAATCCAGGAAGAAGCCCAGGTGTACCACTGGACTTCTGAGTCATGTACTGTTCATCTTGCCATAGTACATTGCAGCACTCTGATGCAGAAAAGACTATTTCATTACACTGTGTCATACCTGGTGACCTTAAGCATGACATGAACATGGTTTACAAAAACCAGCAGACAGTTGCAGATTTTCTTAAAGAAAAATTTCCACACATCAGAAAAAGGCATTACTTCAGTGACAGGACTGTTGCACAGTATGAAAACAAGAAGAACTTCCTCAAGCAGTGTCTGCATGAGGAAGACTTCCAGCTGAAGGCACAGTAGCCATTTTTGCAGCAAGTCATGGAAAATCAGTATGTGATGGGATTGGTGGTACAACAAAACACTTACTCAAAAGGAGAGTCCCCAGAGATCTCTTGAGAGACAGATTACAAAAACTGCTGCATTTTTTCAAATTTCATGAAACAAACATCACAAAAGTCAGTTTCCACACAGTTCTGCTTTTGCAAACTGGTTCAAAGACAAACAGATACTTCCTAGTACTAAAACTTTCCACAACTTTAAGCCTCTAGATTTCACAGGCATTACTATAGCTAGAAGGATCAGTGCCAACAAGGAACCCTCTGTCACATTCAACCTGAAAAGCTGTCACCCATCACTAGTAACAGCAGATGATTTGTACTCTGCGTGTATGTAAATATGATCCCCTGTGGTATTTTTGAATGGTGCTTACAGTGGATAAGAATGCAGATGTTGTTAAGTTTCTTTATTCTAATGGACCTTTACCATCATTCTACTGGCCAAGGCATGAAGATTCCTGTGCAGTACCAGTTCTTCATGTGTTTGTTGTTTACATTCCACAGAAAACATCTGGAAGAATTTACTGTTCTCAAATGATTGCATGAGATCAGTGGAAAAAAAAAATAGCACATTTGCATACCCGCCAACTTTCAGGAACTGAAATCCATAAGAAAAATTAATCGATATAATTGATTAAATTACCAAAATATATTGATTAAATGTAGCAAACATATCGATTAAAAACTGTTGTTACCCACAAATATAAATTTTTAATCAATATCAATACAGATGTTTGAACTTGATCTAATAGGGTTGTACCCCACATCGTCATGGAACGTACCAAAATGTTTTCAAAAACGAACCATTTTTGTGCTAAGTTTATTCTAAAGAGAAACGGATGTGAGTCAGTCAAAATAAAATAAATACGAGTGACTGAGGGACACTAAATTTGTAAATTATGTTCAACTACAAATGAAGTGAACAAACATTTTGCATGAATAGCATCTAGTTCATTATAACTTTTGAGAAAGATGCTAATTTCATATTATTTTTCCCACACAGTGAACATTATATTTATGATTGGCACTAGAAATATGATCTGTAATATTCCTTCTACCATGCGAAATGTTGAAATTACATTGATACATAGCGCAAAATGCATACTTTTTTTTTTTTTTAGATTTTGCAATACAGGAATTCCACAAAACACACATCACAGAATGTTTTATAGTACTATTTCCCCTCCCCCTTCATATTGATGCCCATATCGAATTACTAATGTTAAATTTATTAACATTTAAAAAAAAATAAGTAAAACATTTAAAAAGTTGCAGTTTGTGGGTAAAAAACGTGCAGATTGCAAAATTTACGAAGTTATTTGATGGAGTTAGTCAACTAGGAAAGCACTTGGCTACAATGAGATCAACTGAAAAGCTCTTACATCTAGAAACAAAGGTTTAGGTTTTAGTTACGAACGCATCCTCTGGGGTTCTTCCCTCCCATCAGTCCTGACAGCAGTGTTAAAAGTTTTATTAAATCCGACCCCTTTAGCGGCATCCTTTATACTTCCAAATGACACTGATTTTATAGTTTTGTCTTCTCTTCCTGCCCCCCTCCACCCATCAAATAGAGCTTCTCTAGTTATTCCTTTACAAAAACAATCTGGGCTCATCACACTCTGGACCACAGCCCCTCTCTCCAGCAGTTACCTAAAACAATGCGTTTCGCGAAAACAAACACAGCGCTGCTTTTTACATCAGGCATCACAGGAAATGATACATCTACTTCATCAGTGATTTCCTCCCCATGTCGTCCTCTCCCTTCGAGGATCAGCCATGGCACAAACCGTTAGAGCTGCGGTGTTTTAAATCCAATCTTACATCTCTGCAAAAAATTGGCCTAGCATGACAAAATTTAGAATATACGCATTTTGTTTTAGAAAATGAAAGCCTCTAAATATCACGCAAATCAATTTGACAGAAGTTACAAAACGAATAGCGTGTTGTTGTTTTTCAAAGTTATACAAATAAAACAACAAAAAAAAAAGCCTACTCCCTCCCTAGATTAAACTCCTGTATGAAACTTTCTTTTCTTCACGAATCCCTTAGTATGAATTAATTGATAGGCTGTATATTTTGCGCGTTTTTACTTTAGTAGAACATTTTTTTTGCGCCTGTTAATTTCTAAAATAAAAGCTATCACACATGCATCATTTTATAACTAAGAAATTACGGAGCAAAAATTCTTATGTCCAAATCTCGCACATGTGCACACTGTCCCCATGAGTGCTGATAACCATTTTCAATAGGAATGGTCTACTATAGGTATTGAACAGCGAACCGACACAATCATACTTTGATTTTACGTAAGTCATCACGCAAAAGGAGCGGAAGAACGAATCTTGCTCCTATGTTCTGACTTTTGACCATTTTCAATACGGATTTGCTGCCTTCAAGGAAATGAAATCACAGAGGTATCTTCTTTTTCTTCTGTCAACACACTGTACAACTGGAAACACTATTATGCATACATATATGTCAACAACCAAGTAAAAATATTAAGCCAACTCTCCAACAATACAACAGTTTTGTGGGTGGAACTGACATTTCTGATATGATGATGTATTCACATCTAGATGAGAAGCATAGAAGTAAAACACTGAAGAAAAACTGTGCTTCAAGGTTCTTTTTTTCCCCCTGTATGGTCCTGAAGGTATATCTTGTACAGGGCGTCCGAGAATTATTAGACACATTACAAAATTATATAAAACAAAACATTAAACAGATAGAAAGGAACTGACTGTACTAACTTAAAATGGAACTACACAAGTTAATAAATTTCGATGTGAGATCCCTTGGTTGCTTGTAGTACACAGTGTGGCAAAGAATTTTTAAGACTGGGTCTGTAAAATGAAATAGAAACAAGAAATTATAATTTGTTTTGGTTTGTTATTCAAAATAAGTCCCTCCGGCTTCAATACACTTGTTACAGCGATTTAATAATGATTCAAATGCCTGTTCCAGTTCACTTTGCGGAATTGCCTCCAAAGCATGCGTCGAAGCTGTTTGTATGGTCGAAATATCATCAAAATAACACCCATTTAACGTCATTTAAAGTTTTGGGAATATAAAGAAAAGTTGCAGGGTGCTAAATCAGACGAATACGGTGGATGATTCAACACACAGACGTTATTTTTCGCCAAAAATCTACGAGCAAGAAGGTAGGTGTGACTGGGTGCATTATCGTGCAACAAACACCAACTGTTTTCATCCAGATATTCTGAACAAATGCGTCGAATTCTGCCCATCAAACACGCCTCAAAACATTTAAATAAAACTCACCACTAATTGTTTGTCCACTTGGAACAAATTCTTTGTGGATAATAAATACCCTTACTATCGAAGAATGTAATGAGCATTGTTTTGATTTTCGATGGAACTTTTCTTGTTTTTTTGGCTTGTGGCGAGTTTTTTTACTTCCATTCCGCACTTTGTCGCTTTGTTTTAAGGTTATATTGAAAACACCATGTTTCATCACCTGTAACAATCGACTTTAAGAAGTTTGGATCATTTTTAGCGGCTGAAATGATGTCTCTGCAATGTGCACTTCTCCTTGATTTTTGTTCATTGGTTAACATGTGTGGAACAAATTTAGCACAGAGATTTTTTTTTTTTTTTTTTGCCCAAATCTTCATGCAGGATGGTTCGAATCGTTTCTTTGTCGATGTTTAAAGACTCTTTCATCATTCTTAGTGACGCACATCGATTGTTTGCCATGAAATCACGCACTTTTTCAATAATCTCAGGTGTCCTAGATGAACTTGGTCTTCGGGTATGCTTATCATCTTCTAGCGTCTCTCTTCCATCCAAAAAATGTTTGTGCCACAGGAAAACATTTGATCTACTTAAACAAAACTCACCGTAAACTTGTTTCATCATTTGGTACGTTTCCGAGGCACTTTTAACAAGTTTTGCGTTAAATTTAATACCAGCCCTTTGCTCCATCTTAATTATTAAACATGAAAAAAATTTTACTTCTCTAATGAACGGCCGTTTCGCTTGAGTTACTTTAACAACGGCGCAGTACTTTTGCCAGAAAGCAAGCAGATGGCCACGGTTTATAACGTATTCGCGATTACACTGGTGGCGCCCCGTAGGCTGAAATCTAGCGCCAGTCTTTAAAATTCTTTGATGCACTGTGTATGTCCAAGCGATACTCTATTTAATGCCATGTATTGGCAAGCATTTGAGGAGTTATGGAATTAATAGCAGCTGTGATACGCTGCCTCAGTTCCTGCAAATCAGTTCAAGGCGTCTGATGGACACGATCCTTCACATAACCCCACTTGAAATAATCCAATGGAGTTAGATCTGGATAGCGAGGAGGCCGCAGAATGGGACCACCCTGCCCAACCCATCTGTTGGGGAAATGCTCATTTAGGCACTTACGAACACACGTTGACCAATGTGGAGGCGTGCCATCTTGTTGGAAAAACGACGTCATATCTTTTGATCTGGGGTATAGCGAAATTTTCTAGCATATCCAAGTAAATGTCACCATTTATGTTTTTCGCAGAAGAAGAAAGGGACAATCACTTATCTTCTTGATAAGGCGCACCACACATTAACTTTTGGAGAATCACGTTCCAGTTCAATAGCAGCACGAGGCGGTTCACTGCACCATATCCTACAGTTGTGACGATTCACAATACCCGATACACGAAATGTGGTTTGGTCACTAAAAATTACAGTACTGAGAAAGTTTTTGTTGTTTTCCACTCGATTCAGCATATCCACAGCAAAATCATATTGCAGAGTGTGATCATTTACATGCATCTTTTGCACTATTTGAATTTTCTCCGCATTGGTCAACGGGTGTACATAAGTTGTGCTGGGAGTTAGGAATGGTTTCTCGGGATTGGAAGGATGCTATAATTGTTGCCTTTTATAAGGGAAAAGGTAATCAGACTGAATGCAAGAACTATCGTGGTATTAGCCTACTAAGTGTGCCAAGGAAAGTGTTTGGTAAGGTTGTTATTGAAAAAGTACAGGGTCTTACATCAGAGAAAGTGTGGGATGTTCAGAGTGGTTTTATGCCTGGTAAAAGCTGCTGGTTGGTTGGTTGGTTGTTCGATTTTTATGGCGCAAGGGCCATGGTTGGCCAAAGAGCGCCAGAAACAAGACAAACAAATAGTATTAAAAGTGTGGTATAAAGCTTAAAATCTGACTGATCATGTAAAACTGAAAAATGAGAATGATAGAAGGGCTAAAAAAGATAATGGAACAAACAGTATTAAAAAACATGATACAATTAATTAAAATCTAGCTGATGCAGTAAAACTGAGAAATGAGGATGATGATAGGCTAAAATCTAGATATGTTTAAAATAGTCAATTTCTTTAAAAAATGAAAACACGGCAACAGAGTCACAGTGGTCATTGAGGAGCCGCTGCAGTGTAGCGGCGTCCTCGGTCAACAAATGAGAATGAAAGAAATGAAAACGTACATCACGAAAACGAACACAGGTACACAGAAGATGAGTGACAGTGAGTCGGCAGTTGCACGTCTCACACATCGGCGCAGTGTCGCCACACAGCAAAAAGCGGTGAGTGGTTGGTTGGTTGTTGGATTTTATTGGCGCAAGGGCCAGGTTTGGCCAAAGAGCGCCAGACAAAGAACGATCAGCCACAGATTTTTAAAAACGTGGAAAATGATGAAGATCAGACAGGCCTGGCAAAAGCCGAAAAAGAGTATGAAGAAAGCAGTGAAGAAAAGGTAGTCAATGAAGTTTATTGAAAGTAACATATTTACTAATGGAAAAGGACGAACCGTCACTCTCCTCCCCCCACACTCCTCTGCAATGCTGGCAGAGGGCGGGGACGAACTGTCACTCTCCTCCCCCCATGTTCCTCTGCAATGCTGGTAGAGGCTGGGGACGAACTGTCACTCTCCTCCCCCCCGTGTTCTTCTATAATGTTGGGTGAGGGTGGGGACCTCGCTGAAGGCCGAGACAGTTTGATGGACACCGCACACCTTTGCGGATTGAGGGCCGGGTCTTCCGCACGTGCAGGCTGTCTGCTGGGAACCGGAAGAGGCGGGCGTCTTCAAAAGAGAAGGCGAAGACGCAGCTGGTCGAATAAGCTGGAGCTCGGTGAAATCCACCTGTGTCGCTTGTTCAGCTGTAGATCGCTTGGCAAGTGCGGCGAGAGCTACAGGGCGCGGAACAAAAGGCTGCACGGGTTGTGGCTGAGACTTAACAACTGCGGCAAAAGTACGCTGTCGGGTGGTGGGTATACCCAACTTGGCCTTGGCAGCAGGGTACGAGAGGCCCTCCAGGGTCTTGAGGCGCTGGATAGCCATCTCGTCCTTCCATTTCATACAGTTGCGGGAGTAAGCTGCATGGGCCTCACCACAGTTAACACAGCAGGCCGCAGAAGAGCAGCCTTCCCCGTCATGTTCACTGGAGCCACAATTAGCGCAACGAGCGGAACTCTTACAGAAACGTTGTGAATGCCCGTACCTCTGGCATCTGAAACAGCGCAGAGGACTGGGAATGTACGGGCGAACTCCACAGACCAAGTAGCCAGCCTTGATTTCGGTTGGAACTTTCGGGAGTTAAAAGTCAAGATCACATTTTTAGACTTAATCAAAGAACCATCGCGCCGAAACATCATACGGCGTGCAGCAATAACACCTTGATCTGCAAGTTCAGTCACCAATTCTTCTTCACTGCATTGGCAAGAGATCAAACTCCGAAATAACACCCCGAGAGGTGTTAAGAAACGGGTGAGGTGTCACTTTGACAGGAATGCCTTGAAGACTAGGTGAGGTGCAGAAAAGTGTTACTCTGAGAAACACTGCAAGTTTGGACAAGCAGGTCCCCAGAGCGAAGCTTCCTCACAGACTTCAAAGGGCCAACTGCAGCGTCCAAAGCTTTAGAAATGAAGAATGGAGATCTGGTGGACAGTCTCTCATTCGGATCGATGGATTCCACAACTAAGTATGTAGCATGCGTATTCACAACAATCGAGGGGAGACGACGCTTCGGAGCGACTGGTACAGCTGCCGAAGAAGAGGTTCCACATTCTTGGTCCAGATCATGATCTAAAGATCTTTTAAGGGTATGAGACTTGGTAGGTTGAGAAGACGAAGGAGAGTCGTTGTCAACGATCATTTGCTCAGGTGACTTGAATTTGGAGCGTTTGTTTTTGGGTTTACCCATGAAAAAAAGGAGAAGAATTCGTCTGCAGACTACTCCACCCACCACCGAGCCCTACAAGGGAGAACTGGAAGTCTGCAAGCCAAGAAAATGACGCTGGACACAGTTCTGGAGCTTATACGTTGCAGATATAGTCCGTTGGCTGTGATCACACGCACTCGGCGGACACTTCGGCCTCCGGGTACCGTCATGCCAACGCCTTTGGCATGATCCCACAGCCCCGGGCTCACCCTGCCGTGCTATACGACAAAAAAGCCGCTAAAGCCCTGCACACAACTTGGTACAAGACTTCTGACTAGAGGTGGGTTAGTCTCTAGCCTCCCGTTTACAGCGAAGCCGGGGTCGAAGAGGAGTGTTGGTACACAGGAGGCACTTATCCGGTCTCCTGCGACCTCAGCCGCCAGACATCCCATTTCCGCCTCACGGGTCTCCGCACGCGGCAAACATGCAGGTAGGTCTAGCACCCAAACCAGCTAAAAGGAAAAAAAGAAATCTAAAGAAGACAAATCCTGGAAGGGAACCTAAACGGAATCTCAGCAACCTACGAACTGAGCGGTTAATATAAAACAGTTAGTGGTGGAGGGTAACAAAACCACAAGACCGGGGTGTTAGTACATAACGTGGTAGCGATTAGGTACAGAATACAACACGGGCAACTAGCCAGTGGAGAAAATAAGGAAAAACGAAAAGCGAGACACAAGACCAGCTCGGGATCGTGGGGCCGCGACTCCCCAACAGCTAGATGAACAGCCGTCCCTGCAAACACCATCGGCACCAAAAAGAAAAAACAAGCGGTGGCATGACATCAGATGTTGACCAGTCACAAGGTCAGCTCGGGCCGTGGGGGCGCCGCTCCCAAATAACTGGAAAACCAGTTATCCCCGTGCGGGGAGCGGTGAGTGAAACGACAATGCCCAATGCGGAGACGCGCAAGCACCACTTCCTCCCTACGGTTCCGACGATATGAGGATTTCCAGACTTCAAGATTAGGTTTGATACGATGCAGTTTATTTTCCACCTGTTGGTCCCACAGACCTTGCCACGTTCGCCAGATATGGTCGCGAACCAGAAAGCGGAAATCCCGATGAAACAGTGGCAAGGGTGTGACGACCAAAGAGGAAGCAGATCTAGCAGCCGCATCAGCACACTCGTTACCCGAGATTCCAACATGCCCGGGAATCCAACAAAATTGTATCTGGACACCGGCCTCGAGCAAGGAACGAAGAAGCCTTCGTACGGAAAGAAGAAAGGGGTGGTCACAGCAGTCCAACGATGACAGTGACTGTACAACACTCAAAGAATCAGTGTACACCGCAGCCCGTTGATGAGAGCCCGACTGAACATGAAGCAATGCAAGATACACAGCATGCATCTCCGCCGAAAACACCGCGGCCTCAGCTGGGATCTGCGCTACTGACACGTCATCTACACAGACAGCCGCGGATCCAACAATTCCATGCATCTTGGAGCCATCAGTGAAAATGGGGGTGTAGTCAAAATTGAGGTCACGGTGCTCAGCGAAGAGCTGCTGGTACACTGACGCAGGGGTTGAGGATTTATCGAAGGATGTAAAGGTGGTATCAACCATGACACCAAGTGGGTGCCATGGAGGATCCCCAAAGCCCCTGGTCTCTCCAACAAGTGACAGGTCGAGCCCTACATCACGGGCTACGGTCGCCATACGAAGACCGAAAGTTGAAATGCAGGAGGGCCGGTTCCCGAATAAACGAGCATGCTGAGGATGAAAAACTGCATCGTATAAAGGATGGTCTGGAAGAGATCTAAGTTTCAAGCAGAATTGAATAGACAGCTGCAGACGGCGTAATTCAAGCGATGGCTCGTTCGCGTCAGCGTAAAGGCTGGGAATTGGAGATGTTCGAAATGCTCCCGAACAAAGACGCAGTGCTTGATGGTGAATAGTGTCCAAAGGCCGGAGAACGGAACGACGAGCAGAGCCATACACGATACAACCATAATCCAGTTTCGACTGTATTAGAGAATGATAAATGCGAATCAATGACACCCTGTCTGCGCCCCATGAGACTCTCGAAAGGATCTTAAGAATGGATAGAGCCCGCAGACAGGAAATCTTGAGCCGCCGAACGTGCGCACGGAACGTAAGCGCACGGTCGACGGTCAGACCAAGGAACTTGGTCTCCGGCAAAACTGGTATGGCTGCACGGTCTAAAAACAGCTCTGGGTCAGGATGGAGGCCACGTCTCCGGCAGAAATGGACACACGCTGTCTTGTCGGGAGAAAGAACGAAACCATTGCTATTCGCCGTTTTAAAGATCTGATTAATTGCAGACTGCAACTGCCTTTCAATAAAATGCATGCTTGATGACGAGCAGAAAATGTGCAAGTCATCAACATAGACAGTAGCCGAAACCGCAGGAGGAAGATTTGTGAGGAGACAATTAATGCGAAGGATGAACAATGTGACAGATAAAATGCAACCTTGAGGAACACCTTGTTCTTGATGGAATGTTGCCGATAGCGTCGTACCCAGGCGCACCTGGAACACCCGATTGCGAAGAAAATTTAAAATAAATGTCGGAAGATTTCCTCGCAATCCGCATGCGTGGAGGTCACGGATAATACCATGCCGCCACGCACGATCATAGGCTTTCTCGATGTCAAAGAACACAGAAACCAGGTGCTGCCTACGCACGAACGCCTCGCGCACACAGATGTCTCAAGGTGCAGGAGATGATCGTGAGGTGAACGATGACGGCGAAAGCCGCTTTGTGATGGTGAAAGTACTTGATGAAATTCTAAAAAATGAACTAACCGGGAATTAACCATGCGTTCAAGAACTTTACACAGACAGCTAGTGAGAGCAATTGGACGATAACTAGAGGGAGACTTGGGATCCTTGCCAGGTTTGGGAAAAGGCAGAACAACTGCTTTTCGCCAAGACTCCGGGAAACTGTGCTCCGACCAAATACGATTGTAAAGGATTAAGAGATTCTCGAGAGACGACTGCGAGAGATGACGGAGCATGTCATAATGGATGCCATCGGGACCGACCGATGTAGCGCCGGACCGATGCAGAGCCACCCTGAAGTCAACCATGCTGAAGGGGGAGTTGTATCCCGTGTCGAGAAAAGGCGCAAAGGAGATTCTCTGGCGGGTAAAAGCTGCACTAACTAGATTTTTGCATTACGCATGATGATTGAAAAGTATCTGGCTGTTGGTAAAAAGTTTTTGCTGCCTTCATAGATTTAGAGAAAGCTTACGACCGAGAGAATAGGACACTTTTGTGGAAGGTATTGAATGAATAGTGTTGTTGCTGGGAATCTACTTAATAGTGTAAAAGCCATGTATGCTGGTAGTAGAGCTTGAGTACGAGTGAATGGTGTTTTATCAAAATGGTTTTCCATTGGTGCAGGAGTTAGACAAGGTTGTGTAATGTCACCATGGCTGTTTAATATATTTATGGACGTGTGCATGCATGATGCCAAAATAGAGGATAGTGGTTTATGTCTTGGTGATATACGTGTGTGCAGATTGTTCTATGCTGATGACACTGTCCTTCCTGTTGGCAGAGAGCAAAAGTGAGTTGCAGAGTACGTTGACTCGGATGTATGAAGTTTGCATGAAATTCAAACTGAGTATAAATAAGGGGAAAACCAAAGTTATGGTGTTTGAGAGAGGAACTGGTTACGCTGAATGTAATGTAAGTATAAATGGCACTGTGATTGACCAGGTGAGTGAGTTTGTGTATTTAGGAAGCATGTTTGACAGAGAGAACAAATTGGATGGTGAAATTAGTTGACGAGTGAATACTTCATTGAAAGTCATAGCTGCTCTGTGAGGTTTTCACAGGAATCATGGAGTTCTCTAGAGAGTCCCGCATGGCTGTGTATGAATCTGTAATTGTTCCTGCTCTGATGTATGGTAGTGAAACCTAGGTACTACAGAAGAAACATAGGAGTAGTTTGTGTGCTGGAGAAATGCATTCCTTACGTGGAGTTTATGGACACAGTCTGATTGTGTGAGGAATGAAAATGTGTTGCAGTTGTGTGATGTGAAGCAAAATGTTGTTAGCAAGGTGGAGACTAATGTGCTTTGGTGTTAGCAAGGTGGAGACTAATATGCTTTGAAAGAATGAGTGATGAGATGCTTACTAAGAAACTCTTTTTAGCCCAAGTGGCAGGATTGTTTTCTGAAAATTTTACATCAAAATCTACGCTTTTGAACAGGTTTAAGGTCCCTTATTGAACCTCAAACAAACACACATTTGTGAGAATAGTTAAAATAGTACCCTCTTATGTTACAAAGTCATCTAATGTTATTTTCACATTATTTCACTGTAGCTTACCTCTGTAATGAAAGGTCACATCATACTTTTTGCTAATTTCCGCACTTGTTCGTGAACCTTTTCGCCTATGACATATGTTCTTCCTGATAAAGATGATGCTGAAGGAACAGGAACTTCTCAAAGTATATTTTCATAGGGCACCCAGCAGCAGTCATTTTTAGTTGGCCAAAAATATGTTGGTGAAGGACCAGACGGATGCATGATTTGAACTTTAGAATCCCTTTCCACTTCACAGATGTCTAGTATCTTGGCAATCCACCATTTAGCATCATAGATAACTGCATAGTATTTTTCAGGAATAATACTGACCAGTTATTTAGTTTTATCACCAACAGTGGCTTTAAAACATTTTTCTGAAGTGGAAACTCTCTTCAAAATGTTTGCATGAAATTTGAATTTCATGCAAACTTCTTTGGCTAATGGTTTGAAGAAATGGTTCTCTCTGGTGCCTACCATTGATAATGAGGTATCATACTGTCTCTTCAGAAAGTCTTCATTTGCACCCACGTGAGCTGACGGTGTAAAAAACACATGAATCCCCTTTATGTTTTGGGAAGCAAATAGAAATAAGTCCTCTGCATTCAAAATGTGTCCCACAGCAGTTCTCTGAAGACTTGCTCTTGTGGCAAGGCGTTTTATTGTTTCCCCTACTCCATCGCATGCATTTTTACCATGACTAGTGGCAAAGAAATGCCACTCAGCTATGATGCCATAGTCCTTTTCATGGTAACATAAGTTAATAAAAAAATTTTAGTTCTTGTGTTGTGCTGAACTACCGTCACTAAAACATATCACATTTGTTATATGTGGGCGTTCTTGTTTCACATATTGCAAAAGCGACTTCTGGAATGTGAAAAAAGTTGTAGTGTCATGTTTCAGACAGTCACTAATAAAGCATATGAGCTTGTACTTTAGCTGGCAGTCACATTTGTAGTAAATTACAAATGGGAGTAATGTAACCTGAATATTATGCCAGTGAACACCTTGAGCAGCACCTTGCAGAATGAATGTGTAATTTTCTGCAAAGTCTGCTAAAATTATGCAATGTTTATCATTCAAATCTGCTTTCATTTGCTTTAAGCATTAACTCTGTGATTTGGCTATAAAATGATGTTTTGTTAATTGCACTAATTTTGCAACCAGGAAATCAACAAAATCATTAACTGGTTTTACTAAAGTTACAAGATATCATTTGGTCAGTTTGAAGCCACTGTTTAAAAACAACTGTTTCTTTAGTTTCAAGGTATTCTAACCCCATAAGAAAATCTTGAAGTGTAGATTCATCAAGGCATTCAGGACAATGATGAAGCATGCATTCGTCTGATTCCAGGTTACACACTAGTTTTAGGAGGAATCTTGATATGACATGCTTAAATATGTATACTACTCATCATAAGCTTAACAATTTGGTGGTAGGTACATATGCACACTGAATGAATACCATGATTACTATGTTTTCCTCTCCGAGAGCCTATATATCCATTCATATGGGCCTTTATGCTGTAACTCAGAACTTCCGTCATTCATTCCTCACATATGGAAAAAACTAATCCCCATCGATATGCCCGGCACCACTATGGACAATATTGTATAACCTTTCATATCTTCGAACTTTTGATTGTTTTTGATTTGCTATGTTGACCGATGTCAACGCCCACTGCGTTGCATCATGGGTCAAGCCTGATCGTATATAAGTGGACCACTTGTTGTTCTTTATGGCCTTAAGCCTGAAGATGGGATCTAGGGATCCCGAAAGATCTCGCTTTTAACTTGCTTTTACTTGTGAATAAAGTTTTTTAAACTAGTCTATAGTATCAGCAGGGATAATGTTTTTAATCGTACGTAGACAGCTTTTATTGACTTACAAGCCCATCTAAGCTGTGAAAAAAGAAATCCCACGCAGGGGCAGATCTTGAAAATTCCTAGGGGGGCATGAGCAAAAAATATTTAATTCCCCAAATAAAACACCTCATTACTTTTTGGGATTAATTTAGTTTCAGACCCAACTATATTTATAAAGCGCCTGCCACCCCACCCCCACTGGTGGTGATGATGCAACAAAATATATCTTAAGCCCGCAATTCTTAAAAGCATACATAAAATGCATTCGCATTTATCAGTCACGGTTTAATGGGAGTACGCGGAGACACAGGCTTGCTCACAGACGGACTAAAACTTGTGTATCATGTACGGTTGACCAATGGCTTAACGTGCTTTCCGAAGCACGGCAAATATTCAGCAGTGGCAGTGCCGGGATGTGAACCTGGTATTCCAGGTTGGCATAATTCCCTGGACATCAAATATGCTACACATAATTTTGTTTAAACAGAAAAGTTTAAATAAATATTCAATATCTGCCAAATTTATATTATAACTTACCCAAAGACAGCCACTCAATGGGTGTTTTCAGCAGTAACTTCATTTTATTTGTAGCCCATTTAAAATCCATCGATGATGAGAAACGTGTAAAAATTATAAATTCAGTTATTGATCATAAATTAAACCTAAATGAAGGCTTAAATGTCAGTATTAGAAATAAAATTGTTCCAGATGAAAATATATTTTCTGAAGAGGATACTGAAACTGTAAAGGAGAACACCTCTGGTAGCTTTGCAGTTCTTTTAAATTAGGTTGGAAACAAATGTACCCTCTTATGATTAATACTTATATTTTATTATATAACGAATTAGTCGAGGTAACAAGGAAGGTATAAAATTAGGTTTCCACATTTTTTATATAACAAAATCCAATCTGTGCTGACATCATGTGGCAAATCGATTCAACACTTCTTCCGGATTAATATTCATATCTTGATGAATCTGTAATAGAGCGAGCCCCAAAATTCTCTCTTCACTCATACGGCTTTTTAGCCAGGTTTTCATCCGACAGAGGGCAGAAAAACTTTGTTTCGCAGTGGCGACACTTATCAGTAAACTTAATAATATTCTTAATAAAACGGGGCAATTTGGATAAATGTCTTCATTACATTAATTAAAAATGTCTTGTAATGTATTCGGTACGTTTTTGCTACAGCTGGGATTCCCGAATCCACTTTTCTTTCCACGTGGCTACTTCAGATTTTAAGCAAATATCCGAATTTAAGGGATTAAACTGACTGAGTAAAATCGAGTATTTTTTTCACAGTTCAGACAGTGATGCATTTAAATCATCCTCAGTTTTCAACAAATTTTCAGGTAATAATAATACATGCAACTTGAAAGCATTTAATGTGTCCTCAGTGAAATGTGTCTTCAAATCAAGTATAATTACATCAAGTATTGGAATTTGTATACTTAACCGGTAATACTTCTCTGATGTACTAGACTGATAGTTAGCTCTTGTGGTTTGTTTTACTGCGAGTCTAGGTTTTTCAATGTTTATTTCCAATGCATTAACCAAATCAGACAAGTTTCTCCAAAGTTTACAGAATCAGAATTATACGTCTGTTTTTTCTTAACGAAGTCAGAACAGAAAGAAGATCTTTAACACAATCTCCTGCTGAAGAAAAATCTAGAGATTTTTTTTTTTTTTAAACAAGTTACTGAGTACAGCAGTAGAAGAGAAAATAGGGGTTATACATTTTAGTGATACTAAAAATTGGCTCATTAACAGGGTATTTAATAAAAGAGCAGCTTTAGTTGCAGAAGTTGTTTCATTCAATGTAACAATGCTCTTGAATGTTTCAATAATAAGGACAATATTACTTTTAAGTACAGGGTAGTGTCGTGTCGTTCCACCCAGCGAGTGTCACATAGACTACTTAACTCTGATTGCAAGATACTTTTCAGAACGAAACTTCTTTCTGCTGATGCACTGAAAAAAGCAATGACTTCTTTCATTACTCCAAAACAGTTTTGTACAGCCTGCACTTCTATGCATTTGGACAAAGATAGGTTCAGTGAATGATTATAACATGGTATTCTCACAGCAAGCAGGGCTGATTTTCGAATTTCACTAATTGCTCCTCTTACCTCAGACATCATAACATTGCAGTTGTCGATACAAATACCAACGCATGCTTTTATGTCGATATTATTTTGATGCAGAATTTTAATTACAGTTTTTCCTAATGATACAATGTCAGTTTTGGGTTTGGTCTCTAAAGAGAATTGTGATGCATCATTTACTTCATGCAAGTCAAAAAATGAGTATGAAGTATAGAAGATCTTGTGTACGGCGTGTAATGAATGTCAGTGAAGCCCAAGTTGTATGTCAAGTTCGCTGTAAATGGAGAAGTTTGATACGGCAACAGTAAGTAAAAACTATCTGGTAGTTTGTGGGGTTTTTTTGGAGCTAACCTCTAAATCTCAGAGAACAGCTTAGTGATATGTATGTATGTATGTATGTATGTAAGTTGAAAAATCCAATAAAATCTTCCCTGATTTCCGATATATAAACATATCTCAGTATAATACTCATTTGTGATATGGTAGATATGTCAGTAGTTTCATGAAATAATATGGAAGAATATTTTGCCTCGGAAAGAAACCCTTTCATATTTTTTGAAATTTCTTCACCGCAACATTCAATAATGGAATTTTGTGTTGTTTTTTAAATATAAGTTGCATTAGCCTTGGCACTTTGAGATGGTTTTCCAGAACTATATCTCTACCCCTAACTCTAAATTTTAAAATTTCTTGAAAATTTCCTTTATTCGTTATACTACTGTGTTAAGATGTATCTACACTGCTGGCTACCCAAAATGCAACACCAAGAAGGAAGCATCCGATTGGCCTGAAATTCGCAGCATACGTTGCCCGTGAGAGGACATGTAAACGATTAGCATTGCAGGGTATATGCAAATCACGTGCGCCTGTCACACCACCAAGAAGCACTATAAGATGGGTGCATAGAAGGCAGGGTGTAAGTAGTGGAAGTGTGTTGTGCTGCCGGACCTGTGCGTGGGAAGTTTCCTGATGCCTCGTCGCAGAATACCGCAGTCATCCCAGCACGTTTTGTAGTTCGACAGAGGATGAATAGTGGCTTATCGCGACAGCGGTTTATCATACCGAGACATTGGCGCTCATGTGGGACCACATCCAGCCACAGTGAGGCGGGTATGGATTCGGTGGGTGCAGGAGGGACGGATGGACCGACGTGAGCGGTTGCAGCAGACGCAGCACACCACCGAACGAGAGGACCGGCATGTTGTACGGCGGGCACTGACGGCTCGCACCGCCACATCACGAATGTTAGCGCAGGAATTTGGGTGTTTTGCGCAACAACCTGTGTCAGCACGTACCGTTCAACGTTGTCTGCAGGAGCAGGGACTTGTCGCATGGTGGCAATTGTTCCGATTACCATTGATGTTACACCACCGACGAGTGCGGCGGCAGTGGGCCGCTGAATGCCGAACCTGGACTACGGAATGGCAACACCCTGTCTTCTCTGACGAATCCCGCTTTTGCCTGCAACACCACGATGGTTGGATCCCCGTGTGGCGCCACCGTGGCGAGAGACTGTATGACTCCTGCATTATGCATCGCCATACCGGTCCGTCGCCTGGCGTTATGGTTTGGGGCGCAATTTGATATGAAACCCGCACTCCTCTGGTACGCATCACCGGTACACTCAACAGCCACTGCTACATCTCCGACGTTTTGGAGCCTGTAGTCCTCCCTTACCTGTGGGACCTGCCAGCAGCCATGTTTCAACAGGATAATGCGCGCTCGCACGTGGCACGCATTGTGCAACAATTCTTCACGGCCCACCAGGTGTCACAGCTGCCGTGGCCCTCCTGTTCTCCCGATATGCCGCCCATCGAACACGTCTTGTCGCTGATTGGCAACCAAGTGGCCCGGCAAGCAGCACCCGCGGCTACGACTGATGAACTGTGGCAACATGAGGAAGCAGCCTGGACCGACATACCCCAAGCCCACATCCAAAGCCTCTTTTGTTCGATGCTGCGGTGTGTAGCGGCCATTATTGCCAGCCAAGGGAGCCACACAAACTACTGATGTCTGCGTGTTCCGCAAGTCGCACAGGCCTGTAAGCTCAATCGTTTTATCTTTTTATCTGTCGTTATGTGTCCAGTAAATCTGGCTTTGCTATCTTGTGTCCTTCTTGGTGTTGCATTTTGGGTGGCCAGCAGTGTAATAAACTGCCATCGTCTCTGTGACCTCCGAAAGGTATGTTTTGTCTTCCCAGTGTAATTACAGTGTCAAAAGTTGGAAGCAACCTTTTGCGATTTTCTTCAATTTGTTTTAATCGAGATGTAGATAACATATCACAAATTTCGTTTTGTGGTTTGTTAAATTTTTTCACAAATTCTTCTGCCTACTGAACTGAATTTCTGTGATACTTACTATGTTGGTGAGTCTCTAGCATTCCATTATTACCAAGGAGCTTCAAAAATGTTTTCTGAGGTTTTGAAACTAAACTCCCAGATTGAGTTTGGCATCGATTATCACCTACAACGTTTGGAGCAAACAATGAACACTATTTACAGTAAACTCCTTTCATTAATGGGGAATACACTAACCATGGGAAGTTTTCCAAATGACTTCGATTTAAGCACCTTTTCACAATTTTAACTTTTTTATTGTGCTCGGAGAATGGGAAAATTTAATTTTTCGGCAGACAAAATGGTTTTTCCAAAAGCTTGTTTCTTCTAAAATCGCTTATTTTTTTTTATCATTACCAGCATAAAGACCAATATCATTTTCGTATTCACTTTCAAATTGCACAGGAAAAGTGTGGTCTGTCGAAGTCGATGGAAGTGCCTCTGCACCTCCCAAGTTTAAGTCTAGTAAAGGCAAATTCTTTGATGAATGTGCAACTTTTGGCACGTCTTTCATTTCGGAAGTTTCAATTGTTGATTTTACAAAAAAATCTTAAGTTTTTTGTCGCTTCTTTGGATTAAGTGGCATCCCATAGCTATGTTAAATAACTAATATATGCTTAACACACAGCCCTCTGCCCTCTCCCCGATTTTTTTATGGTACAAGAGATATAGTAGTGTAAATACCTTCTTCTTTCCAGAAAAGAAAATAGTCTAGTCCAATTTGGGGTACAGTGCGCGCATATAGCAAATCAAAATTAACCAGATTACTCGTATTTGTTAGAAGGGAGCAGACAAGGAGGTGATGATGAACTACTGGAATGAAGGATCACAAGCCAACTAAATTGTAATAGAAGTAACCTGGGAAAAAAGAAGAAGGGCGAGGGGAAATAACGGCTATCGCAACGACAGATAGCATGATCAAAGCAGATGAATATTTCTGCACCTGCTGCCTGGAATGAATGCACTTGCGGGAGATGGGGGAGAGAAAATGTCTATCCGAATGGACAGTTTATCTACTCTTGCAAATTCCTAAACAATAATGTCCCTTCTTTAATCATAAAAAAAAAAAAAAAAAAAAAAAAAAGGAAAAAAGATGTACAACATCGAACCATCCGCACACGGGTTTCAAACAGACAATCGCTGCAACTGCAAACAATTTATCTGCATGATATAAACTAAATAGTAATAAAAATTATATTTTTAAGGTCCTGGACAATTAGTTTCTCTCCCTCATGCTACAGTTCAACAGCTCGGGGGGGGGTCATGGCTAACACCTTGTATCCGCGCCTGATCCCACGTATAAACCGTAGATCATGACAAAACAATTTTTTCCCTTTGCATATTCCACAGATAGATAGATAGATAGATAGATAGATAGATAGATAGATAGATAGATAGATAGATAGATAGATAGATAGATAGATAGATAGATAGATAGATAGATAGATAGATAGATAGATAGATAGATAGATAGATAGATAGATAGATAGATAGATAGATAGATAGATAGATAGATAGATAGATAGATAGATAGATAGATAGATAGATAGATAGATAGATAGATAGATAGATAGATAGATAGATAGATAGATAGATAGATAGATAGATAGATAGATAGATAGATAGATAGATAGATAGATAGATAGATAGATAGATAGATAGATAGATAGATAGATAGATAGATAGATAGATAGATAGATAGATAGATAGATAGATAGATAGATAGATAGATAGATAGATAGATAGATAGATAGATAGATAGATAGATAGATAGATAGATAGATAGATAGATAGATAGATAGATAGATAGATAGATAGATAGATAGATAGATAGATAGATAGATAGATAGATAGATAGATAGATAGATAGATAGATAGATAGATAGATAGATAGATAGATAGATAGATAGATAGATAGATAGATAGATAGATAGATAGATAGATAGATAGATAGATAGATAGATAGATAGATAGATAGATAGATAGATAGATAGATAGATAGATAGATAGATAGATAGATAGATAGATAGATAGATAGATAGATAGATAGATAGATAGATAGATAGATAGATAGATAGATAGATAGATAGATAGATAGATAGATAGATAGATAGATAGATAGATAGATAGATAGATAGATAGATAGATAGATAGATAGATAGATAGATAGATAGATAGATAGATAGATAGATAGATAGATAGATAGATAGATAGATAGATAGATAGATAGATAGATAGATAGATAGATAGATAGATAGATAGATAGATAGATAGATAGATAGATAGATAGATAGATAGATAGATAGATAGATAGATAGATAGATAGATAGATAGATAGATAGATAGATAGATAGATAGATAGATAGATAGATAGATAGATAGATAGATAGATAGATAGATAGATAGATAGATAGATAGATAGATAGATAGATAGATAGATAGATAGATAGATAGATAGATAGATAGATAGATAGATAGATAGATAGATAGATAGATAGATAGATAGATAGATAGATAGATAGATAGATAGATAGATAGATAGATAGATAGATAGATAGATAGATAGATAGATAGATAGATAGATAGATAGATAGATAGATAGATAGATAGATAGATAGATAGATAGATAGATAGATAGATAGATAGATAGATAGATAGATAGATAGATAGATAGATAGATAGATAGATAGATAGATAGATAGATAGATAGATAGATAGATAGATAGATAGATAGATAGATAGATAGATAGATAGATAGATAGATAGATACAACATATAATTTGCACTTTGAACAGATTTACTTTATTCTTTGCTCAACAGTGAACAATTCACTTTATATTTTGTGATAGAACATATGTTAATCAATGTGATTATCTGTTGTACAAAAAAACAATATATTGGATGGGCAGGTGATTCCTTTCAATATTTTTTTATACACTACTGTTTGTGAAAATTGCAACACGAAGAAAGGAACCATGCGATTTGAATGAAATTTATACCAAACATTACTGATATGACTGTACATAAGTGATTTAATTTTCGGAACAATACGACAATTTTTACCTGCAAAAATCCGTATCTTGTGAAGCCTCTGCGAGCTGCAATAAGACCTTCGAGACGGGTTGGCATTGAATCGAAAAGGCGTTGGATGGTGTCCTGGGTAATTGCTTAACAGGCAGCCTGTATACATGGCCACAGATCATTGGTACTGACCGCTGGAGGACTTTGATGGGCCAGTTGCCAAGTGACCATATCCCAGACATGTTCAATAGGCGACATGTCTGGTGAACGTGCAGGCCAGGGAAGAAGTGGTATCTGCTGTGCTGCGAAGAGGGCTTGAACATTCCTGGCAACATGAGTCAGGCATTGTTCTGCTGGAATATAGCGCCTGGAGTGCTACGAAGGAAGGGCATGACTTTTACCTGTACAACTTCCCTGATGTAGTGGTTGCTGGTGATATTGCCCTCAAGTCATAGCAGCCGAGATCGCGAATGTTAGCCAATGGCACCCCACACCATCACACTTGGAGTTCAGCCTGTATGACGCTCAACAATGCATGCTGAAAGAAGGCACTCACCACAATAACGTCTAATGCGTATGAGGCCATCATGGTAGTCCAAGTTGAATTGGGACTCATCCGAAAACACGACATGTTGTCAATTAGCACGCCATTGTCTGCATTGAAAACCCCATTGCAGCCTGAGGCGTCCATGGTTCAGGGTCAAGGGAACCTGCTGCGTGCCGGGCGCATGTTGTGCTAACACTTGAGAATATGCTGAACGGTTCGCCACTGCCATGCGGACGAGGTGTCACATTTCTCTGTCCACTGCCGGATTGTCGATGCACCTGGTTCTCCATGGTCCACTGCTGCCACATGCACATCACTACCATGGCGTTGTGTCTCGTCTGAGCCGCAATGTCACGGTATGAAAATGCACCTTCACGCAGACCAATCATTCGTCTCTGTTCAAACTCTGTCGTACGGTGATATTGCACCCTTCGTAATCGCCAAAGCATTATTGAATCCTGGAGACACTTTCACAACTCGCTGTCTGCGATGTACTACTGGTGTGTATCTTAAACAGCCCCCTCTTTATATTCCTCACTTGACTGTTCAGGCGGTGCTGCTGGGCCAAGACATGCGCAAAAACTGCATTTCTAATCATTTGCATGCCCTACCCTGCTCTGCATATCCTGTAAGTTTCATGTGATTACCACCATTCCTTCATGGTGTTGCAATTTTCACAAACAGTAGGTTATTTTATAAGCATGATGGCATTTGACGATTTATATACTGCAATAGCAAAATAAGTATGCTCTAGAAATGATTATATATACAAACTACAACAGGTTTATATAATGAAAGACTAATAATAAAGAATAAATGCAATGTTTAAAATTTGAAATTTTTTTTTAATTTGAAAAAAAAATAAATAAATAAGGTTCTTTCTTGATGTGTACTACTGTATACTGAAGTGAACCATAGTACAGTGTTAAAGTTTACTATTATACTATGCCATTAGCTTTTTTTTTTTTTTTGCAATAGAGAGATTATTTATTTTAAACAGAAATCTAAGAATAACAACAAAACAAGGTGATGTAAAATAAAGGGTGTATCTGAAATAATTTAACTCTTCAAATATCATTTATTTTTCAAATAAATTTCAGCAATTTACTTTGAAAATCAAATGAGTAGAGGGTAAATTACTTTTATGCTTCTTAAAAATAACAAGAAAGATGACCCCGAATTTTCGGATGTAATAAGCATGTCTTTTGAATGCAATCTGATGCGAATTAAATTTATCAAAGTTATTCAAAATCGATGGAACCGATTTGGAAAACAATCAATCGGTTCCAAAAATCAATAAAACATCCAGAAGAAACATCTACTTAGTTCTACCAGTGGCTAAAAATATGTTACAAAAATTAACAAATGGTGAACAAAAAGTTTATCATAACACAAGGAAGGTACTAGAGACGAAAATATTTTCAAATCAAACAGTTAAAAGGAGAAATATAGAAGGAAACATGATATAAGTCTACGTCTGCTAGCAGAAAAATTTTGCGTAATGGAAAAGTTTAAACTTCTTCTTCATTAATACAGACATTTGACGAGGACCAGGAACATCAAACAAAGGTCTTCGCTCTTTCCACGTTTATAAGTGAGTAACGGAAAAATTCTCATTGCCCGCCACTGGGAATCAAACCCAGGGACTACCAGTTACGCGCCGGATATGCTTCCACTACACCACAGCGGCCTCGAATTCCTCCAGACTCGCACACGGTAACTGCCAAGCCAATTTGGCAGGTTGCTTCTTCGAGACCCGCACAATGCTGGGGATTCACCAAAGATGGTAAAGCAGCAACTGAAGAAATAATTAGAAGGCGAATGAATTATCAGGAAGAATTTTTCAAATCAGAGTTTTAGAAGCAGAGATATCAGGGAAAGCACAATTTACCTTTACTCCCCCTAGCAAACAGTCAATGAATTACTTGAAAATTTTGAAATTATGTGGAAATCATGTCGCGCAGGAAACCCCATCCAACAAAGAAGAAATTTTTCAAATTGGACTATTAGAAGTAGAGATATTGACAAAAATAAGATATGCATTTACGCCCCCTGGCGGAGAAACCATGTAATATTTTAAGAAGAAAATATTCTGAAAAGGGATTTATCGACGTGAGTAGTATCGGTCCACGAAAGAATTTTTTTCAATCGAGATTTTAGAAGACTTGATTAGGCTGCAAACATATCAGAAGCAGACATTAGCACTTACGCCCCTTGGTGACCAAACCATTTTGTACCAAAAATTAGAAATTACATGCAAAATATTTTCCATCCGGAGCTGCATCCGCTGCAGAAAGAATTTTTCAAATCGGAGTTTTAGAAGCAGAGATATCGGGAGAAAGGAAAAATTAACTTTTACGTCCCCTAGCGAAGAATCTATGCAAAACTTAAAGAAGTGACCGTACCTAAAATAGTCTTCGATATAAATCGAATCAAAACGTAAAAGAATTTTTTTCAATCGGCCGTTTAGAAGCAAATATATGGAATAAAATGTATTTTGAATTTGGCATTATCTGCATTTACGCTCTCTGGAGGCAAAATTGTGATTGGTGCAAAAAAACAAAAAACAAAATAAAGGATCATCATTTGCACATTTCAAGCTTCCCAATGCAAAGACAATTTTTGAAATTGGGCAATTGATTGCAGATATATGGTGTCCATAGACGGACGGACAAATCGATAACATAAGCACGATCTTTTTTAAATACTGAAGTCGTTGACGAAATTCGTGCCAATAACATCAATTGCTAGAATGCCGTCGTTGCACGATATAAGATGAAATTCAAATTTAACGATGGAAAATTGCCTTTTTATTACACTGAATCAAAAGCTAAAAATCAAAATCACATCACTAGATCTTTCATGCTGGCTCCCAGCACATCCTCAGGTGAATTCTAAAACAGGTATCGTAAAAATTTGAAAAAGAGTCCACTGTGGAACGTCGCTTTTGTTTATATACATTGCGTTCAGTACACGAATGACTTCAAAAAACGTCACCATACTCTGACTTATGATTGTTGTGTCTTAATTGTTATTGGGTGAGTTCCGAAATAAAGTTCGAGTTATTGGTTTATTTGCTTCTTCTTGTTCGAAATTAACTGCATCCAAGTTGGAGGTATCAACGCAAATATGTTGGGTCACTGGATTATATTCCGAAAGTTATGAATGTACTTAAATCTTCCTGTAAAAAATACAACTTGAATTTTGGAATTAAAACAAACAACCTAATGTCAACTATTAAAAAAGATCGGGACCAATTCCGAGTAATAGCAGATTCGGAGTTTACAAAATACCTTTACAGGCCCTGGATACTGTTGACATAGATCGAATTTATATTGGATCCACCATGAGGAATTTGAACTTTCGTATTGCGGAACACAAGTACAGTGTCAAAACACATTCAAACTCTACAGCACTTGCAAGATTAGTTAACCAGGGAGCTCACATCCCTCTGTGGAATGAGGCAAGAGTTATTTCTTCTCACAAAAACAAAAATGCGACTTTGCTAGCGGAGAGTTTACACATCGTCAATAACGCTGATAAATGTTGTAACGATGAAATACCCAGATTCATACCTCCAACTTGGATGCAGTTAATTTCGAACAAGAAGAAGCAAATAAACCAATAACTCGAACTTTATTTCGGAACTCACCCAATAACAATTAAGACACAACAATCATAAGTCAGAGTATGGTGACGTTTTTTGAAGTCATTCGTGTGCTGAACGCAATGTATATAAACAAAAGCGACGTTCCACGGTGGACTCTTTTCAAATTTTTACGATACCTGTTTTAGAATTCACCTGAGGATGTGCTGGGAGCCAGCATGAAAGATCTAGTGATGTGATTTTGACCTTTAGCTTTTGATTCAGTGTAATAAAAAGGCAATTTTCCATCGTTAAATTTGAATTTCATCTTATATCAAGCAACGATGGCATTCTAGCAATTGACGATCTTTTTTACAAAAGACGTGCTGATAAAGGCACACATAAAATGCCTAGCTACCACTCAAAACTAGAGCATGAAAAGACTGCCGACTTTCTTCCTTCCTTGGTTCCCAGCAACAGCGCCTTCTCGCTTTAGTTTTTCCCATGGCAGGACAAGAAAGATGACACCGAATTTTCGAATGTAATTAGCACGTCTTTTTAATCCATTCTGACACAAATTAAATTGATCAAAGCTATTCAAAGTCAATAGAACCGAAATGGAAAACAATGGTATTTGACGGAAGAAAGAAGTTTTTCAATCGGGTTTTTAATCCCTCACATATTGCTGTAAATGGAATTGTGAGCTTACGCCTCCTGGTTGCAGACTTGTGCGTTGAGAAAAATATGAATTTATATGAGAAACATTTCGCACCGGAAACGCTTTCCAACACAGAAAGAATTTTTCAAATCGGACTCTTAGAAAAAGAGATATCGATAAAAATAAGATGTGACTTTACGCCCCTGGTGGAAAACCATGCATTATTTTAGGAAGAAAGAATTTGCAAAAGGTTTTTCCGTATGAGCAGTATCAGTCCAAGCAAAAAAAATTTTTTTAGTTGAGTTTCCAGATGCCCAGATTTTGCTGCAAGCAGAAATTAACACTTATGCCACCTGGTGGCCAAACCATTCTTTACCAAACATTAGAAATTATATGAAAAATATTTTCCATCAGGTGTTTTATGCGATACAGATAGAATTTTTCAAATCGGAGTTTTAGAAGCAGAAATAACGCAAAAAACACAATTTACCTTTGCGCCCTAGTTTCTGGAAAGTCTGTGATTTACTTGAAAATTTTGAATTTATATGAAAAACATTTCGCATCGGAAACACTATCCAACAAAGAAGAAACTTTTCAAATCTGACTCCTAGAAGTAGAGATATCGACAAAAATAAGACATACATGTACGACCTCTGGCGTAGAAACCATGTATTATTTTAAGAAAATGTTCCTAAACGGTTTGTCGACATGAATAGTATCGGTACACAAACGACTTCTTTTTTTTTTTCAATCAAGATTTTAGAAGCTCATATTTTGCTGGAAATACATCAGAATCAGAAATTGGGACTTACGCTTCCTGGTGGCCAAACCATTTTTTACAAAAATTAGAAATTATGTGCAAAGGATTTCCCATCAGGAGCTGTATCCGTTGCAGAAAGAAATTTTCAAATCGGAGATTTAGAAGCAGAGATATAGGGGAAACGCAATTTACCTTTACGCCCCCTAGCGAAAAGTCTATGAATTACTTGAAAATTTTGAAATTATATGAAAAACATGTCACACCGGAAACTAATAAAAAAAGAATTTTTCAAATCGGGCCATTAGAAGCTGAGATATTGATAAAAAATAAGATATACGTCTACGCCCCCTGACGGAGAAACCATGGAATATTTTAAGAAGAAAATACTCTGAGACGGTTTATCGACTTAAGTTGCATCGGTCCACGAAATAATTTTTTTAACCAAGATTTTAGAAGCTCAGATTTAATGGCAAATACATCAGAAGCAAAAATTAACACTTACGTTCCCTGGTGGCCAAAGTATTCTTTACCAAAAATTATAAATTATATGCAAAAGATTTTTCATCAGGAGCCGTATCAGCAAAAGAAAACGTTTTTCAAATCGGAGTTGTAGAAGAGATATCGGGGAAAACATAATTTACTTTTACGCCCCTAGCCAAAAATCTATGCGTAATTTGAAAAAGCAACTATTCCTAAACTACTCTTCGACATAAATGGAATCGAAAGATAAAAGAATTTTTTTCAATTGGATGTTTAATAGCAAATATGTGGAATAAAATGTATTTTTGAATTCGACTTCATCTGCATTTATGCCCTCTAGCGGTGAAATTGTACATCGTAAAAAAAAAACGAGATGAAGGATCATCATCCGTATATTTCATGCTTCCCAAATGCAAAAAGAATTTTCCAAATCGGACTGATAGTTGCAGAGATATCGTGTCTACAGATGGATGGACAAACCAATAACATAAGCACGATCTTTTTTTACAAAAGACGTGCTAAAAAATTAAGAAAACTATTTTTCCGAATTCTTCACATAACTGGCTGAAATTTGTACATATACTATAATTGGCTAGGAGATGATGACCTTAAAAATTTCAAGTGAATTGGCGAAAACATTTTTAAATTAGCAGTAAAATGGCGATTACGAATTCTGGGCATGCCAGCCAGACACATGATAAGGAGCAAATAAAAAAAATTACGGCCTGTTTAAAAAGTTTTTAATTGATTTACGCGAAATTTGGAGGGCTCATTCCCATTAGCGATTTATGGCGTTGATCAAAATTTCAGAGATTTTCATGAAAAATCCACGGAGATAAACATTTGTGTTATTTATTCCACTTGAAAAAATCTTTGAGAGAACCCGCCGGCTGCTGTGGGCGGGGTCACTGCCTCTTGCTTTGTCTTGCTGCTGCGGTGAGTTGCGTTTACAACTCGTGATCCCACCCACGTGTTCACAGGGATGGGTGTTTAACAAAACAATTTATTTTTGTTTCAGCATTTCTTTTTTCATCTGACAAAAAATCCCCTAGATATAAAAAACAACAACGCAAAACTATAGCTAAATTGAAAAAAAATATGGGCACACTTAAGAAAAAAGTGAGAATAGTGACAAAATTTTAAAAAAGGTAACAAAAAGTGACAAATTTTAAAAAAGGTGACAAATAGTGAGAAAAGTGACTTGCGCCGAGGTCTGCATATCTTTGTAAAAAAGAAGCATGCGCCCCAACAAAACGTTACAACAAACAAGGACTCTAATGAAACAAACTGACCATGTGCGAAACACAAAGTTGATTCCCGGCGAAGGCATGACTGAAATTTAAGTTCAAAACTTCCACCAGTAAAAATCAGTAAGATGCAATCAGTATTCCACAATGCTTGACAGACAGAAAATCCAAGCAAGTGAAGGCGCAGTGCACGAACCGCCACTTACCATATGATCATACTGCCTCTAAATTTGCAGTTTAAGACAAGATGAGACCAAAGGAGGAGGGAAAAAAGCTGAACATTTTAACTGATGTAAAATTAAAACAGACAGCAAGAATGGGGACTACTGTCACTTTGTGTTTTGTTGAATCTGCAACTGAACAGCACAATTGCTTAATTTTTCTTTCAGCCGATATTCTCTCCCTACTTTTTCATTGTCCCTTTTTCTTTCTTTTTCTTGTTTTTTATCCCCTCTGATAACAACTATCAGCCTGAGCACCATGAGCACATGATTTCAAAAGTTTCAACTATTTTAGATAAATGGTGTAACTTTGAACTTTAGGAATATTAATACTTTTGAACACCATGCATCATCAATTTTTGCAAATTTTCCAAATTATTCACTTCCGTTTTTGGGAATTTCCTTCTTTCCATATGAAAATTAAATGTCAAAACTTATGGGATGGGGCATATTTAACAGCACTGGAAAGTGGAAACATGAGGGGGGGGGGGGTAAGGGAAATCCGTCCGACTTCTCGTTTTGAAAATTTTCCTCCTATTTTCAAGCTGAAATACAAAATTTTATGCAGTAAAATGCTACTCTAAAATCTAAACAGAGGCAACATCGCGAGAAAAAGAAATTACGATTACGGAAAAATCTGCTCCGTCGACTTTCCTTTTTCAAAAGTTTCGTTAAGATGAAATGCTGTCCTCCGACGAACACCTACCCCCTGCCATTCTGTTTACTTGTGTCTCTATCTCCTGAGTAGCCACAATAATGAAAAAGGCGCAATTTCTCCAATTCACGGAAGAAACTCGTGCCTGTAGATCAGGAGGATAATTTTCGTGGCGTCTAACTTCCGTTTGACTTCCGGAGTGTGACACGGACATTGCCATGCCCTAGTTATAAATGTGTTTTCATTTTTTAAACTGGAATATCTGCAATTTTGACGCATTAAAAAAAGAAGGAAAACTTTCACCCATGCTGTACTGTACAATTATACCACAATACTCTCAGAACTTGCTGGAAATAATACTTTTCTTTCGTTTTCATGCCGCTGTCTCCTGTCAAGCCCTAGTAATCATTTTAAAATGAAAACCTATAATCATCATCATCATCACGGATGCTTTACGACTTTTGCAAGGCTGTATCTCTTAAACCACTTGAATCTCAAATTCAAAATTTTACTTAAAGTTACTTATAATAGAGTACCTTTAATGTGTGTAAATTTCAGATTTTTTAATAACTGCCCACCAGAGATATTAAACTCTAAAATTGATAATTTTTTGAAAAAGTACATTTTTACTGCCATGTAGAAAAAAAGTACAACTCTTAAAGTTTCAAATAATTTTTAACTGAGACTATTTGAATATGAGTACTTCCAAAAAAAAACAAAAATTCAAATCTTAAATAAATTGCCTTCCCCCTTAATAACCACCCGAAAATGACATTTTTAGCGATTTTGATACAAAACTTTGAATAACAAATTTATGGTGAAGGAATATTTTTAGAAGCATAGTATAATTGACAAAATAATACCTTACAATGTGCTTAACATAACAATATTTGAAATTTTGTCTTAAGACATACCATAGCTGAGATAATAATTAAGCTACTGCTAACTCATACATATCCCAAAAATGTCATACGCCAAGATACAAAAACGGCCATGTTGAAAGCAATGTGAACAAAAATAAAACAATAGTGGTTCTGAACTGTCAACATATAAGGTCAACAGCATGCAAAATATAAAAAATAAATAAATTAATTAAAAACGGTCAAGCAACCAATAATGTTTTTTTCTTTTTGGGACCACTTGATATGGATTGAACCAAACAAGAAAGGCTACCCCTACTAAATAGTACATTGCAATTGTAAGTATCGGATATCATTTAATCCGATTGTAGTGTAGATTAATCATGATTTGCAGTATTCTTAGCATATCTTTGTTTGTACAGAAGATATCTGAATTCTGTTTTTCGTATTGAATTTAGCACGGAATTCTCTTTCAATTGATATATGTATAAACATTTCCATTTAGTGAAACATAACATTTCCTATAAGTCTGCAAAGTTGCAAGACATGAAATTTTCGAAAAGTGTCCACAATTTTGGCCACCACTGTGTAACATCGAGGAAAAGAACTCTATTTTTGCCAATGAAACATCGAACAAAACAGCAAAAAAAATTGCTAGTTCAGGACATAGAAATATCATATTCCCTTCCTCTTTAAAATAATGCAACAAAGAGAAGTTAATTTACTTTACGTGTGGAAAATATTCTTTGTCAGTTTCAAACATTGATCATCACTTGCGAAACATCGATGCTGAAAAACATGGATGTTTTTCTTTTGTCCATTCTTAGCGCTACTCAGATTAATATTTGCCGTATGGGCTGGGATTCCGGGAAACATTCATAATTATGAGGAGTGGGTCATGATGGGAAAGTGCTGACCATTTGCTTTATGGGGAATCTAGTTGTGACATATGAGTGACTTTTTTTTTTTTTTTTTTTGTTATTTTAGTTAGTGAGTTATTTCTTTTCCTCCAGCACTTAAAAATTTTGACATCTGATGACTTTTCTGGTTTAACACAAACTGGAGTGAAATTAAAACCCCATCACTTTATTGCAAACAGCCCCAAGTTTTAAAAATCTAAAAAAGAAGACATCACTCCTGCATGCACAATTTTAGGGGATTTTCCAGAAAGTTACACATTTCTGATACAAGATTAAGGGCAATCCTTTTACTGGGGAAATGCAGAAGTACACTGCCTCCATTTGTGGTGTGTTTAAAAGAAAAAATTTTAAAATCTGAAACACTTTGCATTATCAGTGACTGTCTTGGACTCAACACAGTAGAAGTTCATCTTTTTCAGAGATTTTTGATAAACCATTTGAAAGAAAAACTACCCCATTTTGAAAAATATATATATTACTTTAGTGATGAGTTATCCACTCAGTATATAAAGGAACTTTGTTAACCTGGCAAAAAATAACTATTTTTGTTTATTTGCAGAGTGGACAACTTTTTTTGCAACATCACATGGCAAAAGTCCATGTGATGCTGCTAGGGGAATCATTCAAAGGTTGCTCACAAAGGCAAGCTTCCACAAAAGATACTGAAAACCACATATTACCACCATAACAGATGTTTGAATTCTGTTCTAGCAACATTGCTGACACTTTTTTTTTAATTTTTATCCAATGAAGGCATTACATGATGGAATGCTGCATAAATAAAGATTTGAAAATTTGAATAAAATTGACACAAGGATGTATCACAACTATGCCCTAGTTGATGAGAAAAATGTTTTTGTCTGCCACTATTCTGCTTCACAGAGCTTTGAAGTTGTTGGAGTCACCACAGCAACAACTATAGCACTGGTCTAAAAAAAAAAAAAAACTACTTTTTTTCTGTCCCAAAGATGTTATTGGCCAATCTTTATAGTATTTGTCGTGCTGAATTCAATAATGGAAACCATTTTTCTTTATCACATGAGGTTTTTGTGTGACAGTTAAGTAAATATTTTACATTAATAACATGTACACTAAGGAAATGCAAGGCTTGAAAAATACCATGCCCAAGATGCCCGGGGCATGTAAATTATTGGCCTGGGCAAGTAAAAATGAAATCTTGTTGCCCGGTCGGGAAACTAGGTTTAAAGAGAAAAACAAAAAGTTTGGAATGAATAATTTTCTACTCTAGAACAAAAAAAAAAAAAAAAAGTGGGAGGGGGACTGTCGTCGCGTTTTTCATTTTACTGCAAATTACCAGAAGTTGTATTATGGTTACGGAATAAATGCCAAGGCCAAGAGGATATCGCTTCTTCAGTTATATTATGCTGTACATCTAGAAATTGGGACCACATGTAGTTTTGCTCCAGATGCCGTTTACAGTTAACGACAGGATGCATGCCTCAGATGAAACTAGCCTCCGGTGTTTAGTGACAAAATGTGTAAACTGCCATGAAACGGAGGACGCGGACTGATGGGCAAGAAAGCTGTGCTTTACAAGTGAATGAAAACGGAATATTTATTGCACAGCCCGGGTGGGGTGGGGTCTATGATACAACTTACGCGAGTGAGGGAGGGGAAATGGAAGCTTCCGACCGCGTGCTCCCCCCACCCACACACGCACAACAGTGGTACTACTGAAACAAAGCCTAAGTTTCATTTAAGATTTAAGAATGAGCCTGTACACTTAGCCGGGAGAAGAGCGAAAATTACTGACGCAGATAACTTACGTAGTTTGTCTGAGAGAACAGTAGTTTGTGTTAGCTGCGGATATAAGTTGTATTTAGTAATGGACATGATTTCTTTTTTTTTTTTTTTTTGGAAAAAAATCCAGCAATGAGAGTACATCTCATAGTATGCAATTTTGTGAAATTTCCTATATCTGTCAGCGGTTGTTACAAATTTGTTTTCTGCATTGTCGAGTGACATAATTTCAGAATCGGAATCTACGTTGTTGGCAAAATTGAAACTTACGGAAGTGGACTATGCTAAAGTGTACACAAAAAAAACGCCGTCTGAGAGTTCAGGAATCTTGGATTTAATTGGCTAAAGTCAAATGACGACAAGACTATTATGTGGTGCACTGCTTGCCAAAACCATCCTAAAATTGCCAATACCACTAGCAAGTTTTTCAAGGAATGTGTGTGTGTGGGAGGGGGGGTTCCAGGTGATAATATAGTTTAATAACTATAAGTGCACACAACAGTAGTCGAAAACGTAAGGATTGCCTTTGTTTCTATGTTTCTAAACAATTCTTGGAATATTTTATGATGCAAAATCACTTCTGTTTGCACAAGAGAAAAAGGTAAATAATTTTTACATTCAAAATTGTTGAAAACTACTTAAACTGCTGTACAGTTAACTAAGACTATTTTTTTTTTTTTTTTTTTTGCAAAACACAGGACGTATATTAAAAATTCTTGAACAGGGCATAATCACTAAATTTTTCAAATGCCATCGATTACCTTTCTTAAAACTTAAGATATATGCTTTTGTGCATTTTCAACACAGACACTTTAAAATAGTGATGCAAAAAATGTATAAAAAGTTTAGCATAATTTTTAACTTTAAAAAAATGAGGCTTCTGTTTTGTTATCTTAAAAGATAAATTTTTCTGGGCATGTAGAGTTTACTTCTGGGCAAATAAATATTTTCTGCACTTGCCCAGCTGGGCATGCAACTTTTCAGATATGTTTCAAGCCCTGAAATGAATTAATGTTCAGCAGACCTAAAAAGGTCTTAGTTGAATATTTCCTGGGATATTTTGCCACAGGAAGGTCCCTTTGGAGAGTCCAGCAGTAATCTGCTAACATACTTGAACTCCACTTTCCTTTATATCTTTTTTGGTGTGTATGACGGGCTGAATGAGGTTGCCACATGCAATAAGGTTAACACGGAGTTTGAAACGGATTGAGCACTTTTTTTAATCACAGTTGACAAATGGTTTAACTGACTGGTAATGTAGATAGTGTAAATATGTACATAGTCTTTTTAACAGAATGTATGAATGAGTGGTATAGTGTGTGTATGTGTGAGGTTTTTATCGTGATGACTAGCTATGGTTACGTTTCATATGGCAGAAAGAAACCTGCGTGTTGTCCAGTAAAAAAAAAGATAGTACGATGTTTCATCCTCGGAAGAAGGAAAGTCATAGGCAAAGAGTCAGTTCAACCTCAGAAAGCCAACAACAATATAATTGACGTGCTTGAAGTGTTACAAGATAAAAAAAGTGACCAAGATCTTTCGGGTAAGTGAATGGCTGTTTTTATAGTATATCATTAATGAATTGCACATAAATATACGCACTTTGCTGGTGATTGATACCTAAAAAGGGCAAATATTTTTGTTTAGGTTTTTTCCTTAAAAAAAAAAAAAAAAAAAAAACAATGTATGTTCCAAAGAGAATCCTGCAACATAATAAACACCTCAGCTTATTTGAACTACTTCCAACCTGTGAAGGCACTATGTTGTCTGTAGGATAACGGAACATATAGACATACTTTTTTTTTTTTTTTTTTTTGAGAGAGAGAGAGAGGGTGCTGCTTTCCAAAATGCCACACCACCTTTGAATTTGCCAAACACTGAGCTGGCATTATCAGATCCAAATGCAATACAATTATGCCACTGCAACCCTTTTTTGGCAAATTCATCACTTATAGCTTTAAAAATACCTTCATCATTGCTATCATTGTAGCCAACAGAGAAACAAGCAAAGTAATTAATTATTTTTCTACTAACTTTCTCAAAAAATGTGATTGACAGTAGATACAGTTTCATATCATCATCGTCATTGCTTCCATCAGTACTAACTGTAAAGTGTGAATTAAAGGAAGAAATAAGTTCTTCCATAATTGTTTGAGCCATACTCGTGATGATTGCTGTGGTTTTCATATGACCACTACTATAATTTTGAACGACCTTGTAATCAGGGGGAACCCTGCCATAAACAACGGTCTAGCGTGATCGGCAGCTGATATCGGCAGATTGTGTTCAATCAAAAAATGAGCAAATAAACGTTCAGCCTTTATGGCACTTCAGGCTGCATCATCTTTAGTGATGAAAAATGATGCAACATCTTTTGACTTCACTTTGCTTTGGAATATTGTTGATGTTTTTTTCGAAAACACATGACAATGTCAATAATCTTGCTCTCAGTGGGCAATATTTACGTCCTTTGAACAATAAGTACAAAATACCATATTGGCTGAAATTTTGGATGGTTTGAAGACGTGGAAATTTAGTACTATATAAATCTTTAAATTTTTTATTGATTTTACACTTTTTCTACCTCTTGTCCCATGGGAAAAGACGAATTTCGTTTTCCACAGTTCATTATTTTGAAAACAACGACAACACTAATATTTCCAAACTAAATAAACAAGAAGGCTGCTAGCTGCTACTATAATCTAAAACCAAAAGCACGAGAAATATCTGTTGACATCTAGAAAAGAAGCCAGCAGCCTGCGGTTATCAGTTAGCACAAAAGAAACAAAGCAAAAACAGCATCCCATTCAGTTCAGCTACAATCACGTGAGCAGAAACTTCTAAGATGTCTATAAAACATAAAAAGTAAGTCATGAAAATTTCTTGATATTGAATTAACATTTATTAATTGTTAAATAAAGATGGGGGAGCACATCAGTGATTTTTATTACACAGCTAAATAAAATTGATTACACAAGAACTAAATTTCATAAGCACTTCAAACTGCAATTAAAAAAAAAGTATTTTTAAATATTTTATTCTATTTTTACAGTAATGCTGGTGATGTAAAAACTTTCAGCATGTAACCTTTTTACTTCTGACCACTTAGGAAGGTCTTACATTTTTTTTTTTATTTTATATAGATGAAAATTTCAGAACAGAATTCAAACCAATTTTGCTTTATAGCCACCTATTAAGAGATCATCCCTCATAAAAATTCCAATATTTTATTTTGTCCCCTCACAAAACGTTTTTGGGATTCAAGGTAAGTCCTTTTACTGTTTGCAAAGCTTGATGCAATTTTTTTTATGGGGGAAAAACTTCAGTCAAGCTAATTTTGGCATACATATTCCACTAAATGTATAAATAAAACACTTAAAAAACCATACTAGTGGATTCAACCTATTTTTTTGTTATTGTTTGTTTGTAGATTTAATGACCACCATGAGCAACTCGATCAGCTCTAAGCAGTTGCCCATCTTTTTTTGAATAGATTAAAATGAATGGACAGAAGCCAGTACTTAGACCACTGCACTACCTGGTGCCGGATTCAACCTACGGCCGACATGGTAAAGTACAAACAAGGGGAAACAACAATCAGAGAACCAAAAACACATGCTCACTATCTTAAAAAAAGTTAGTTCATCTGAAAATTCAAATAAGAAAATCATAAACTACACACCTGGAGAATTAAAACAGTAAAAAATCAGAAACTGGACAGTTTGGAAATAAGCTGAGATTGATTTTAAAAACTCCAGAAAGTAAAAACTCTACAGATCCACTGAATAAAAATGGGCACCATAAATAATAAGATGCCAGAAAAATCTTTAAAAAAATATTTTCTTCCACCTAAAGAATAGTGAGACAAAACAACTCACTTTCAGCAAAATCAAAAATTATGAGGCTTCAACCTTCTGATGATTTCACTTGGAATGATGCAGTTATTTGAGTCTTCTAAAAGTTTATAAGAAATGGTTAATTTTTTAACTGTTTCTTATAAACTTTTCATCAAATGAAGTTTTTAGTTGCATATCAGCATACACCCAATAGTGAATTCTAGGGGAGGGGGAGAAAAGAAAACCTAGTTTACCACGAGGTTTGAAAGATATGACAGCAAAATTACTAGAACACCCTCTTGATTAGCAAATATTAATATGATTCTACATTCATTTTGGCTTCTCACTTCATGAATAAATTATTATTTTCCTGTACTGTTGGAAGAGGGCATTCTAGTATGTAAAAATACAATCTTGGCAACTTTATTTCATGCTGACAAAGTGAATTCTCCTGCACCCACATGCAGCAGAATGAAAACAAAAAATGGATGTGACAAATTTCAGGAGATAAATGAATGTTGTGTTAATTTTAGCAGCACTGCTGTCCATTTCCGGGAATCAATGGCCTTAAAGACGTGAGAGGCTCATCCTGGCAACAGATACTTCAAAGGAGTTGTTAAAAGAATGATTTCGTATGTGGTATTTATTGATTTCTGCAATTGTTGGCTTTAACCAATTTAATTTTAAAAAACAGAAATAACAGTTTGATACACAAAATAAAATAAATTAAACTAACCTTAACATTAGAATCCAGCATTGAAGAAGTGTGTAAACTAGACAAGGAGAAAGAAACACAATGGGTAAGTACACAAGATCTACACTATTGTAAGATATGTATATTACTATCAAAATTATATTATCTTAAACTGGTGCAAATTTAGAAAAAAGAAATAAATTATGCAAAACTTGTGTAAAATGTAGATATACTGCTACTACATTACTTCGCACAGCAGCAAATTAAGAATCCTGAAAGAAATTAAAACAAAAATATTTTGCACTATGTGCTGGAATATTTTGAATCAAAATAATGGGTAGTAAATTGATAAAACAAATGCGACAGCAACATATCAACAAACACATGCACATAATTCCAATCTTCACAATACATTTTCAAAGGGTGAGAGTAATTTCTATTTATAATTAGACTTTTTGTGTAATTCCAACCCCATTATTTGGAAATTATTGCATGCGAAAAACAATGTTTCTCAGGAATTTATAAACAGAACTTTTATAGCAAAATTTTCAACAGATGGATGCTAATGAAGGCTTGCATGATGAGCGTATATCTTCTGACAAAAAAGATGTAGGTCATGCCCCCACAGACAACACAATGTCTGTTTCTTAGAGTTTATACTGCATGTTACTGCAGTGTAGCTCTAAGATACAGACACTCAAAATAGTTTAAAGTTAAACATACTTAGTTATATTTTGTTATATGATACACAAGTGGAATCTCACATTTAAATAATGTACAAAGGTACGTCAGAACAAATTCACAGCATTAAAATAAATTGTTGTTTTTGTGTAATTTAAGGTCAAGTTTATGAAAATGACAATGGATTTGTTTCATGCTAATGTGACAAATCCATTGTAATTTACTTAAATTTACATCTACATGGTGTAAATGCAAATTTAAGTAAAATGGACAAAAACTTGATTCACTTACAAGGTGTGATCAAGAAGTATCCAGACTGGTTGCATAAGTTCAAAATTACATGACACAACAGGAAGCGGTTTGGCACAGGTTGATCTTTGAACGTACTACGCATGTGCCATGAGTCACATCTCCCCTGCGTCCGTTTTTTTAAATGTTTTTTAGGTGTGTGAAGGTGTTCTTCGCGCTTTGTCCAATCAGAAAAAATTTATCAACGAATTTGCATCAGATTTTTCAAAAACTTGGCGAAACTTGCAAAAGCACATACTCAAAGTTATCAAAGTCTGTGGGGAGTATTGTACAAGTGGTGCACAAGTTTATGAGTGGTATAAACATTTTAAAGATAGGCATGAAAGTGTGGAGAGTGATGAATGGTCTGCGAGGCACCCAACCAGCAAACATGGAAACAGTATCAAACTTGTGTGCACAGCTGTGCGAGAAAATGGCCGAATCACCGTTCGTGAGTTATCTGAAGACTTCAACATAAGTTTCAGTTCTGTTCAGTCAGTTTTTATGGAAGATTTGGGTACAAGACTTATCTCAGCCTAATTAGTGCCAAAACTGCTCTCAGCTGAGCAGAAACAGCGGCGTTTCTACTGCTAGCGACCTGCTTGAGTGCGTCAAAAACTTAAAAAAAAACTATCAAAACTAGCGATAATTTGTGGGTTTGTCAGGGTTCGTACACTTTTGGGGGAAAAAAATTCAAGTACTTTCCAGGCCTTTTCCAGGACATATAAAAAAAAATTTCAGGATGATTATTACGCTTTACAGTATCATGTTCAAATTATTTTTTTAAAGTAATTTCAGTTTTAAGTAATAAAAATGATGAAAGATGCAAATGGATGAATGTGCTTTATTGCAAATGGATCAAGTTTATCAAGCACAAGATCATAAAGAATAAATTCTGTTCTTATGCCCTGACCTTTGAATTCAAGTTGGACCATTTTCTACAAGGGTAGGTTTCTCCTCCCTGATAACATACCAAAACTTTGTTGCAATCAAACAGATTTTATGTGAGTTAACAATCCTAAGCTTGGAGAACAAATACTGCTCTTATGTCTTGGCCTTTAAATTTAATTTCGACCTTTTTCAACAGGGTAGGTTTCCAGGTTGTACCCAACAGCATACTAAAATTTCGCCGAAATTCAACCGCTTTCATGCGAATTATCGTACAGACAAACCCAAAGCATAAACGTTTCTGCAACCATAGTTCAAAAGTGTTAGGAATTTCGAAAATAAAAGCATAACGAACAGCGCGAAAACTAGCTCATAAATAGAATATTTGAAACTACAGTATGCACTCTCAATTATTAGGGATGGTAGAGGGTAAGGGAATAGAACTGTCCAAAATTAGCATGTTTTCGTTGCGCTAGGCGCTTAAGAACGGCTAAATTCCTTCAGATACCCCCAATGTTCAAATGATTGAACTGTGCTGATGTTCATGGAATGAAATGGTTGATCAGCTATGAAGACCGCATAAAACTTCGGGGGAGGGGGGGACTTTTTTTTTTTTTTTTTTTTTTTTTAGTTTATGCAACATTTTACATCACTCCAGTATTTATCTTGTCATCATCAACAATCGCAATGCAACTACCGCTTACGATCGCGGATATCGACAACCGAAAATCTGCCATATCACTAAGTGATATAACACACTGTATCCTGTTACAGTGTATTGTAATTGAAAAAAAAAAGGATGTGGAAAAACGAAACTTTCAGAAATTAAGATCATCAAGTCATGCGTTTCAAAAATCCGTTTTCCTTTATAACGTTTAAAAACATGTTTTTGCTTTTTTACCTGTAGTGTAAATAAAAAAACTATGTTGATTTTTTTATGGAATCAGACGTCCGTATGTCTGATTGTCTTCATCGAGTTCACACGTTAGCTACTGTGTACAAGTAGACCTATTTTTTCAGCTCAAAAATATGTAGTTTTGTATATATTCACGGTATAAGTCATTCCTTATTCCCACAGAACTGAATTCAGCATATGCAAAATGAAGAACAAGACCCGCCCAACACTATGTTTCTGATTGTCTGCTGTTTATATTCAAGAAATGAAAACATGGATCAATGGTGAATGCAGCAACTATGATTTTTATTTATTACAAAGAACAAAGAAAAAAAAAAAAAGAGCCGTGAAAGCTGTAAAGCTGAAACGGATATTTCTCTCAACCCCCTCCCCTGCACAAAAACATTCCGATTAAGATCAAACAGCAGGAGAACGCGTCCACACACACACACAACCTTTGGAATGACCTGATGGAATGGCTTCTTTTCATTTGGCACATCGCCATAAATCACCACCTGCAGCTCACTGAACTGTCAAGTTGCACCCTTCCTCCTTCACTTTAACTACAATAGAAAAAAATGCTACCCAATTTTCGACAAAATTACCAAATTTACGTCATGATGTTGCAATTTACTAAAATAAGTTTGTTTATCTGCTGAATATTGCTTAAATCCATTGAAAACTTTTTAATTATAGATGATTTTTTATTAAAACAGTAACTCAGACATCTGAATAAAAACGTATGTTTGTAATTAAATAGAGTCCATATCATCAAAGAAAAATTTTTTAAGGATCACTGTTTAAATAAACCATGGCATCTAAAAAAAATAATTCACTTGCTTTTCCCGTAATTTATAATTACTGTTTCTTTTTTTCAATCCGATTATGCAGCAGAAGATTTTTTTTTTTTTTTTTTTTTTTTTTGCATCTGCTAAAGTTCCCAACGGAATTTGGCGAAATGTGCACTAGAACTTTATTGTGATGTATCTTTAACTACTGTAAAAATTTTACTGTGTTATTTTCAAAATTCGGAAAAATGGATTTCTGAAAATATTGTCCTAGTCCTTTTCAGCTGTGGAAGTGATAAACAGGTGTTTGCTTTCTTCCCAACCAAGGGCTTCAGATCAGCGTTCCCAGCTGTCAATCAACCGTTGCTATGGTAACACCCTTTCTGCTGGAGGCTCACTCTGTCCAAAGAGGCACACATACTTGTCCATAATAAAAATTACCAATGCTAACTTTTAAAGTTTTAAACCGATTCAATTGGAATTTCGGAAGTGAGCTTCTGTAATCCAATTACAGTGAATGTAAAAATTTCAGCAACTTTCGTGAAAAATTCGCAAAGATAGTTTTTTTATTTTTTATCATAAGTAGTGGAAGTCTCTTGAGGGGAGGGAGGGTGGCATGCACATAAACAAGAAGAAGATGAATGTGTTGTTCAGGCATACTCCTCACTGGTGGATGCCAGCTGACTTGGTTGTACATACGCGACCCCCTGCAAATGCTAAATGCCTCTTCTTTCCCCTTCCGTTCTCAGTTGTCGGATGGACATTAAGCTCCCCTTCGACCTACTAGTAATCATCAAATTTTATTGCACTGGAAGTAGTGCCCTTTTTTTTCTTTTTTTTTCCCCAGCCAAATTAGGATTTGGTGCACGTCGGAAACCGCTGCCGGTAGTTTCTTTGAGAACAGAGAAAAGGACCTTTAAAAAATGAAGGGGTAACAGTAACACGATTTCCTAAAAGGGCATTTTTTTAAGCACTAATTTCAAATTTCAAGGCTTTTCAAGACAGCATTAAAAAAACAACGTTTTTCCAGGATATTCCAGGCCTTGAAAACGCAATCATGAATTTCCAGGACTTTCCAGGTTTTCAAGCACGCGTGCGCACCCTGGTTTGTGGATTTACCCTGAAACTAAGAACCGGTCTTTACAGCGGAAGACCCCCAAAGTCTCCCAGACCCAAAAAGGTACAACAGAGCGGCAACAATGTCAAGACGATGCTGACTGTTTGTTTTTTTCAATCTTGAGGCAATTGTTCATCATGAATACACTCCATCAGGCCAGACAATAAACAAGGTGTACTACTGTCAAGTTTTGTGGTGTTTGAAGAATGCAGTTTATCGCAAAATGCGTAAAAGTGGCACTTTTACGCAAGTTTTGTGGTGTTTGAAGAATGCAGTTTATCCAGCACTGCGTAAAAGTGGCAAGTGGCAACTCCACCCTCCTGGAAGAAACAGTACAATTTTTAAGAGCAGTATGCCACTATGTCTTAAAAGAGAAGTGTTTAATTAGTGCATCCTTCAAGATCTTACATATGGAAAAATGACAAAAGTGGAAGACATCATGATCAGAGTAAAATCCCTGAAATGGCAATGGGCTGGACATACTGCCAGAAGAACAGACCATCGATGGACAGCCGAAATTTTAGATTGGATTCCAAGGGACAGGAAAAGACCCAGAAGAAGACCACGTGGACGATGGGTGGATGAAATTCGAAAGTATGCGGGAGTGACATGGAGGAGACTGGCACAAGACAGACCGTTGTGGAGGAAACTTGGGGAGACCTTTGTCCAGCAGTGGATCAATAATGATGATGAATTCCCTCTTTAATATATAGATCCATATGCAAAATAGTGTTAAACACACACTTAAGAGGGGAGACACTCAGCCCCCTATTTCTCTACAGAAAAATTGCCCTCTGCGCTTCTGCTATTAACAAAATCCAACTCGTCATACTTCAAATGTGCCTAAAGTAAAAGTTGAAATACTCAACATTGTGCTACGTGATTGTCCTATATACACCTGAAAAATTTCAAGACTTTATAAGCAGCACAAATTGCTAAATTGATCTCAAAATTTTGCAAACAACATTTTGTACCATATATCATACGACATTGCAAATGTCAAAATGTCACTTAGCTGCTTAATTATTAACATTTTGCACATACATTTCTATGCTACAATGTTTGCTTTAACAGTTTTCTTTGTAGGGGAGGGCACAAAAGCCTTTTTTGACGCATAGTAAGTTAGCTGGAAACCACATATGAGTTTTATGTTGTTTGTGCATGGAAAATTACTTAGATTATCACAAGAAAATTAACAATTACTAAACACAAGAAAATTCATGGAACTTTTCTGAATTCGTGACTTTTTTGTGACTTTCATGATTTTTATGACCAGTAGACACCCTGCTTCAGGACCTATTTTACAGCTTTTGAAAGAGGAAATGATGTCATCATCATTGGCAAAGACTTCTTTTTAGCTCAAAGCCGATATATGATTTTTACAGGGAAAGCCACACTTTCGTGACCGTTTTCTCATTTCGTGACCATTCGGTGACTTCCTTATCCTGGTAGACACTCTGCAGACTTGTTCTTCACACACAAGCAAATCATATAATCATATGTGGTTAATTATATGTGGAAAATTGCACTGACGTTCTAGATTTAAATGCTCAAGACTATTCCAAGCTATTAATGTCATCTCTTGTTGCCGTTATTATTTTTTTAATTTTAATTCTGCAATTCTACTCTTTTTTTTTTTTTCTTTTTGTAGGAACAAATGGACACAAACAAGTAGATATGATGTATTATTAGAAACACTTACAAGGATTCACTTGCAATCAATTATCAGATGAGCTTAGAACTACATAAAAATAAGCAAGCAAAACGCAATGATGGTAACACAGTAGTGCTTCAAATACCAGATCGAAAAAAGGCATTCATTTATTACGTCAGATGATGGGACAGTTCACACTTAGTAAAGATAAAACTTAAATAAGGGATGGAAATACCAAGAAGGAGTACCATGCTTAATGATAATTGCGGTTAGGCACTCTCAACAGAATGGCCACTACTCTAGTGACATAGTCCTTACGATGAAATAAGTTTAAGTTCAAAAATTTGACCACCAAATATATACAAATTACTTCTATAAAACCCACAATTGCAATTTTTTTCACTGTACATGTTAAAAACGTTTCCTCAAAATAAAAACAATGCTAATACTTCACAATGCAAATAACACGATCTATAATGGCTGTTACTAATAAACCGATCAAACTACAGTTTGCACAGGGAACTCTTTGAAAATCTTACCTCGGTGAAATGTTCACTTCTAAGAGCCACGGTTTTAAATTACTGTCCAGCATAATATCAAATCCAAACAGCTCATAACAGTTGTAACGACTTTTAGTATGTGTTCGGATCAATCTGGTCATGGGACCCTCAGAACTGTAAAACAATGAAAATTTTTAAAGATAAAATACATATACAATACACAAGCTAATTCAACACATCTTATATCAGAAACTGAATTTCACAATCTGTTAGCAGACATGCCCTATTGTTGGCCTTAAAGAAGAATGAGATACATTTAAACCAGAACACTACTTGTTGAGCTTTTAAGGAAGATGCATAGAAATGGGTAGACTTACTAATTTAGTGTCCTACTCTGACTTCAAGCTGAGTGGAGTGGAAAATGTTTTGTATAGGAAGACTACAGAAGGAAAGTGAGAGATTACTAATGCAGACTGGCTGACTGGTCCAAAACATTTTGTGCCAATTCTTTCACAACAGCACAAGAGTCAAATTGTAACCCATACTACCTAATAAACTACTTCAGCAAACACACTATTTATTTTCCACTGAAAGATAAGGAGGAGAGGTGCAAACAGTTACTTGGCAAACGTGAGAAAATAAAATTCATAGGTCTCAAAGCATGGAGGTTCAATGGATAAATAGGAACAGTTAGCTAAAGAATATATGCAAATTTCAACCTAAATGTTCACAGCATTATCTTTTTGGTTCACAACTGTCTATCCAGATGGGGCTTAGTTTGGAAACAGACAAACCACAAACTGAGAAAGAAAAAAGTCAATGGAAATGAATGATGGTTAGCTCCGAATTTGCTTTCTCTTTTACAATCTATTGCAAACTCTTTTACAATATATTTAAAACCTCTACCACTAATAGGAAATTTTGCACCTTCAATACACTGTATTCTAGAATTTCTACTTCACCAGCATGCTACCTTAGAATATAGCACTCATTGAGGTAAAATTTCATTTCCCATAAGATACACATGATTAAATCAAATCAAATATAATTTCATTAACATTAAGCTCAAATCTAATATCTCTGTAACTACTGTGTCATGCCAATGAATCCACTTGATTTACCCTGTGAGTGATAACCCTCCAACCACTCTCGTGTGAGACCTAAGTTCTGGGCCAAACTCACATCAAAGAGACCTTATTCTGGGCCTAACTCACATTGTCATAAAGGAAGACAGGCCTACATAATGTACTATTCTTTGCCCAACTATATTCTTAATGAAAATAGCCTAGTACAGCTGATAACAGAAACAAACAATCAGTATTATTTAAGATTCAATTCAGAACCAATGACAGCCTCTTGAACATCTACAGTCACTCCATGTTCTTCACATGTCCAATTCAACCGATTAAAATCACACTAGATGATATTAAAACTCTTAGAAATTAACACTAAATTTCATCATACAACAAACTGGTGATACTAGAATCACACTTCAACATTCATTACAATATTGATTCCTTTAACCAGTTTACCAATATTAATTAAATAAAAGAACGTGCGCCCTTGTCAATTGTACCTCAGAGTTAATCTCAAGGCATTCACACTGAGCAAAAAAAGTTGGTTTGAAACAACAGAATAGTTTTGTTGAGCTGTTTTGTTGATTTATTTTGTTGCTTTAGCCAAACTCCATCGGAATTGTTTTGTTGGCAACTCAAAATTATTTCGTTGGCTATATTTTGTTAACTCAACTAAACGTTTTATCATGATAACAATACATATTGTTGGATCAAACAAATTCCCAAAAATCGACCTAGGCATTTTGTTAAATGAACAAAACGTTTTGTCATGATAACAATAAATTTTGTCGAATCAACAATAATTTTCAGCAAAATACATTTGTAAATTCAACAAACATTTTTGTTGACTGCATATCGACAAAAAGTTTTGGTTGATTCAACAATTTTTTTGCTGAATTAACAAAACGGTTTTCTCAGTGCAATGTTATTCCCTTTAATTCTGACGATCACATTTTTAGGGTAAAGGTTTTTGATATACTCAGCAGTTCACCTTTTACTCCATAACTTTTTAACACACTGAACAACTTGTTCTGAGAGGTTCGGTCAAAAGCTTGTATGAAGTCAACAAACACAGAATCGTAGCACAAACGCGTGTACCTCAAGGGAATATGGCTTTGGTGGAAGGCTTGGGTAAAAAACCCAAACCCTACTGATGTTGCTGTAGGCAGAAAAATACTCACAAATTTACTTAATGGGAGAAACTCATAACAGAAAAAAATAATTGAGTATGTCATAGCCAAAAATGTTTTTAAAAAGTATGTGTGAAGGTATTAAAGTTTTCAGAGGCTTGAAATAAGCAGTGGTAAACTTTCTCATTGCATCTTACTTTTGGAGTTAACAGCAAAATAGTTAATAAGCAATCAAAGACAACAAGGAACATTACTGTTGATAGGAAAAATCATTCAAGTTATATTGCAATTCTCAATCAGAATCGCTGAAGGTTGCCTTAAAATTCAAACATGTATAAAAGCTATATTTGAGGTTGTAAGCAGAGAGTAGGGTACAGTAATATGTAAAGAAAGCTTAAAACCTCTTAATGGAGAAAAAAATTTTTAACTGCTAAATGAAATGGATAAAAAGTTACCCTACATAAAGTTTTTTTTTTGCAGTTGGTCACATTTTATCTAGGAGAATATCAAGCAGTCTGTTTAGAGGAACAACCAGCCCTTGTGAAACTGCTGAAATTTCTACTAGCCAATGTGGCTAGTAAAATAAAATGTCTAATTTGTTTAATAATATTTAGGCCAGGATATATATGTATAAAGTGGCACTAATAATGTTGATACAATTTACTGCTGATATCTTCAATTGAAGGTGTCACATAGTTCATTGACTTTGGTTTGATAACCGTGACCACAGTTGTTCTCTGTTTAGAAGCTCGGTCTAGCGGAGCGAGTTCGTTGTTCAAGTAGAGCTAATGGAACAAGGTGTTCATGATCCTGTCTGTATGATGTAATTTTAAATATAGTAAAATAGTAAATTTTCATCTAGTGCTTCAAAACAGTGGACGATAAATATGACATGGTTACAGCAGTAGTTCGACTCTCCATTCTTCAGGATTCTACTATTTTTGTATGTCTTCGAAAGAACAATCTCAAAACCTTACCAGTTCTAAAATAGTAAGTACTCTATTTTAAATAATTCAGAATGGAATTTAAACCGCCTTCACACGAGACTAGATGGTAATTTAGCTGACAATTGGACGAAGTTTAAACGACGGTTTTTCTTATATTTGGAAGCAACAGGAAAAATGGCAAAACCTGATAAGCTTAAAGTGGCACTGTTATCAGGCACTGTGGGTGAAGACTGTATTGATATATTTAACAGTTTTAAGTTGAGCACTGAAGATGCAGATAAATTCCATACTGTGCTCCAATCTTTTGATACTTACTTTGAGCCTAAAAAGAATACTGTTATTGCAAGATATGCATTTTTTAATTGTGTACAACAGGAAAATGAATCTATTGACTAGTTCGTACCGAACTTAAAATTTTTGGCTAAAGATCCTTTGAAACCGAAGAAGATAGCTTAATTCGAGACCTCTTAATTTATTGGTATTCGAGATAAATCTGTAAAAGAAAAATTATGTGATTTGAGCTTGGACAAAGCTGTGGTAGACTATAGAGCACAAGAATCAAGTGCATTGCAGGTTAAACTTCTAACAAAAGGCAGTGAAGCCAAAACAGATGTAGTGAGATGTGAGAAATTTAATAAAATACCACACAAAGTTCATAAGCGAAGGGTTATGTATGAAGCTTCTAATAATGAAATTAAACTTACCCCAAGGTCAATATCAATAAAAGCAAACCTTGTTCGAAACGTAATACTAATCATGAATATGGTCGATGTCCAGCATGGGGTAAGAAATGACATAAATGTAAGAAACTTAATCATTTTGCTATAGCCTGAAGGAATAAAAGAGTACATAAAGTACGGAATAGTGATGAGGAGTCAATGAAAGCCTTAGGGGATGATTAGTTAAAATTAGAATCTGTTGTTTGTCAGATACAGTCTGTCAAGTCTGAATGGAAAGAAACTATTCTTGTAAATGAAACTGAACTTACATTTAAAATAGATACAGGTGCGGAGGTAAATATTCTTCCTTTATAGAAATTACAAGCACTTGGTTTAAATCTAAATTTAAAGAAAACCAACAAATGCTTGAAATCCTATAATAGACACAGTCTTGCACAGTTGGAAATAAATATGAATTTCTTGAATTTTATGTTGTGAATCAAGAATCAAATGCTTTGTTGAGATTGCAAGCATGTGAGTGTTTGGGTTTTATTACTCGAGTAAATGTTGTCATTACAGATAAATTAATAAAAGGATATGATGTCTTCACTGGAAAATTGGGTAAACTACCATATGTATATGATATTAAATTGAAGGAGAGAGCAGAATCTAAAATTGTTCCTCCTCAAATCATATTTATCTTTTTAAGAGACCAAGTTAAAGCAGAATTGAACAAAATGGTCCAGAAAAGTGTTTTGGAAAAAGTAACTGAACCTACAGATTGGGTTCATCCCATAGTGGTAGTACAAAAACCTAATAAACAGGTTGGATTTTGTATGGATCCTAGACCATTAAATGGATATCTCAAAAGAGAACACTATCCTATTTCCAACTCAACAGAATATATTTGCCCAATTGGAAGGTGCCAAATATTTTTCAGTTCTCAACGCTTCCTCTGCATTTCTACATATACCTTTGGGATAGGAAAGTTCCAAGTCATGTACCACAGCGACAAGGTTAGTAGACTCCAAGGTTATGCTTATCCGACACTTCCGCTGAACACTGTCTCAGGGGTCGCCTTCGTGACGTCACAGTCCCGGAGATCTGCACACCCCATCCGCCTAAAGCTGCTTGCTCTCGTTTTTCTAGTTCAGGGTCTGAAAGCTACATTGTCTCATTTGAAGCTAGGTATTTGTAGCAAACAAATTATCTTTTCCTTGGTCATACTGAACATGCCTGGTTCGTGCGCAATAGCAACGTGTCAAAATTATTATTCAAAAACCAGAAGGAATGGCATTCATTACCATAGGTTTCCGAAAAATGAAGTTTTGCGTAAAACATGGAAATTGAGATGCAAACGAGCTGACAGTTTCAACGAAATGAATTCAGCTATTTGTTCGGAACATTTTCCTGAGGAAGACTACGAACGCGATTTAAGGAATGAACTTCTAGGTTTGCCTATCCGCAAAATGCTAAAGGACACAGCTGTACCAAGTTTAAACCTCCCGGGAAACTTTAATGTAAATTCTAATTCAGAGAGAAAGAACAGACAGGAGAAAAGGAAACTAATTGATCTTGTTGGCGATTTGATAAACTCTGATAATGCAGAGGAAATTTTGGAAGACACGTGGAGTGCCAATGATGAAAATACTGAAATTGAATGTATGAAAGACCTGAAAACAGAAAATGAAATTCTATTGAAGGAAAATTATATTTTGATGAAGGAAAATGAAAAGCTGAAAAAACAAATATTATATTTGAGCTCTTCAAACCATAGTCTAACTTTACGTGTAAAAGTCCTCAAAGTAAAACAGAATCAAATGCAGAAAGAATTATTAGAATTGCGAAGGTTACAGAAAGATGACAAAAAAAACCAGAGAAATGTGCATAAAAAATTTGCTTTCTACAGTGTTTACTCCAGGACAGATAAGGGGTTTTGTTAGGCCAAAAACGGATTGTTTGGAATTCTACTGATATTGCAGCTGCAATAACATTAAGAACTGTTTCCAGGAGAGCATATCACTACTTGAGAAATAAAGTTAATATTCCGCTTCCTGCTTTGTCAACGTTGCGCCAATGGGTAGCTACAATTAAATGTTCACCTGGAATTCAAGCCACAACTTTAAAACTGATGCAGAGCCAAGGAATGCAAACGACTGGAGCCGAAAGAACATGTGTAATTTCTATAGATGAAATGAAAGTTTCCAGCAAAATGTGCTATAATATTGAAACAGATGAAGTTATAGGACCGTGTAGGTACGTACTGGTATTCATGGCAAGAGGACTTGTTAATCCCTGGAAACAACCAGTATTTTACGATTTTGACGTTAGTGGTTCCAGTCTCAGAGAAATATTAATGAAAGTAATTTGTGCCATAGAAAATATCATGTTTCCTGTATATGCTCTTACTTCAGATCTGGGATCTTTAAACCAGAAATTATGGAAAGAATTGGCTATATCGCCTGAGAGTCCGTTCTTTGAAAATCCTTTCGACAAAAACAGACATATAAATGTATTTGCTGACATTCCGCATATGGTAAAGTTATTGCGAAACCATATTTTGGACAGTGGCATAAAAATAAGAAATATAGTGATAAATTGCTCCCTATTTGAAAAGCTATTAGAGAAGGACAGTAAGGAATTAAAAATAGCGTATAATATGAGTGAAACACACATACGTGTTAAAGGAGCAAATAAGCAGATTGTACGTTATGCTGTACAGTTGCTTTCGGAGCGTGTTGGAAATGCCATCAAATATTTATTTCCCGAAGATGATGAAGCAGCAAATTTTATTCTTCTTGTTGACAGATTTTTTGATACAATGAATTCGAGGCAACCATTCTCAGACAAACCATTCCGATGTGCTTTAGGTAACAATCAACAGCAATTTCAACTTCTGAATGAGGCTTACAACACTTTTTCGCAGATGCGCGTTGTTGGAAGAAAAAACGCCCTACCATTTCAGCAAGGTCTTCTGGTCAGTATTACATCCGTAAAGGCTGTCCACAAGATTCTAAGCGAAAAATATGAGCTAAAATATTTTTTAACTCACAGAGTTAATCAAGATGTCAGAATTTTTTTCTCACAGATACGTGCAGCAGGGAATACCTATGATCACCCTTCACCACTGGAATTTCAAAATCGTCTCAGACTGCTGGTACTTGGGAAAGTAGTCTGGAACTGTCAAAAATCTAACGTTTTGCCTGAGTCAAAACAACATTATTTAACTGTCTCCATGCTCTCGTCTTCCTGTGTCTTACACAATAATGCATCCTGCAATGATGAAACAGCCCACACAAGTGAAAATGAAATTACGGCTGCACTTCGCGAAGAACCCACAATTGCAATTACGTCTTCTAGTGACAGCATATCGTACCAAGCTTTACGATACCTTGCTGGATATGTTGCATTTAAATGCCAAACAACGTGTCCTGGGCTGGGGGACAAAAATGCACCTCTGGACCTAGTGCAAGAAAAAGGAATTCTTTGCGACTGGATTAGCGTCATAAGCAGAGGCTGCTTGCAACATCCAACAAATGAGTGGATGAGCATGGTTATCCAACTAGAAGAAATTTTTTTAAAACTACATGGGAAAAATAATTTAAGGAAAGTTAAAGGAATTGTTCACACCGCAGTGGAAGCTTCTGTCCATCAGTTCCCTCCAAATGTGCATCCTGCCATCAAACTATTCATGAAAACCCGAATTATGATCCCTATGCGCCATATTAACGCTCAGCAAAAAATATATTGCCAACACAAGAAGAGAAAACTGGTTAAAACAGTTACCTAAGGAACATGACAAAGGTAAGTGAAGAAAGAATTTTTTTACGTTAAATAATGTCCCGATTCTTAAAGTTCTCAAAATTTAGCGAATAAAATATGACTAAAGAAACAAACAAACAAAAATTGCAAAGATCCATGATTTTAACTTTTCTGTTCAGCGATTAGTTACAAATAATAACAGAGCATTTAGTGAAATTAATTTCCAACTTTTTAATTAAGCAAGTTAGTGGAATGCTACTCAAGTTTTTATTTGCTCCGGCACAAAAGGATTTCTTCATGAGGTTCTGACAGCATAATCTTATAAGTTTTTTTTCCTTCTTTTGAATTTATTTAAAGACAGTATTACAGTTGCATATAAATAAATTAGAAGGTATAATCACTGTCCTTGCACTTTTCCTTAGTGTCATGTCAACATCCTATTTAGATATTTAGATTAAACAGATTTGAAAAAAAAAAATGAAAGAAATGCATAATAAGTTTCTTCACATTCTCGGTTTACTCTAAATAAAATATTCACATGGATGTCCGTTTTTCCTGATTATATTACAGATGTGCTTTTGCATTACATCTTGGTTACAAGCTTTCAGATTCAGAGCGTATTTGAGTAAAAAGTTGTTGACATTTCTCCCCGAGTGCTTCAATTGTATTAACAATCTATCCGTCCTGCTGGCTGCGTCGTGTGGTACACTGACGTCACTACGTAAAGGACCGGCACTTCCGCTGCGAGGGAGGCAGGATGAGCAAACCTTACTGTCTATTAACCTTGCCACAGCGACACCATTTGGAAGATATAAATTTTGTAGATTGCCTTATGGCCTTGCTAGCCTCCAGAAGTATACCAGAAAACAAAAGATAATATTTTCATGGATTTGGAAGATACTCTTGTTTACATTGATGATATTTTTGTCTTTGGCTGTATGGAGGAAAAGCACGATAAAAGATTAAAAGCAATGTTAGGCAGAACTAGAAAATATGGTTTGAAACTTTCTAAAGAAAAAAGTAAAAAAAAAATTCTGTTAAATATGGGCATATCTTGTCCAAGGAAGGTTTGTCTATGAATCAAGACAAAATAAAAGCAGTGACTCAGTATAGGTCTCCAAAAAATAAAACTGATCTACAGAGATTTTAAGGTATGGTTACATTTGCAGGTAAATTTTTTCCCAATTTATCGAGTAAAACAGGAATTCTTCACAAGCTTCTTAGTAATAAACGCGAGTTTGTGTGGACAGTCAATGATCAAAAGGCTTTTGATGAACTCAAAAACTACGTAATAAATATGCCAGTACTATCATATTTTGACCCAGGCAAGAAATCAACGATTTCTGTTGATGCAAGCCAATATGGCTTAAGGGTAGTGTTACTGCAAGAAGATCATCCTGTGGAATATGATTCAGTTTAACAGAAACTTAGCAGAGATACAGCCAAATAGAAAAAGAATTGTTAGGAGTCCTAAATGGATGCAAGAAATTTCAGTATTATGTGTTTGGAACAAAATTCACAGTTGAAATTGACCACAAGCCTTTAATTGGCCTATTACAAAAGCCAATACAGAAGTTGTCTCCCAGACTACGAAGAAGGGCACTAGAACTTTTCAGATATTATTTTAACATTATACATGTGCCAGGCAAAAAATTATATATTGCTGATGCTCTATCAAGGTGTACAATTAACAATGAAATTAATACAAGCTTCTTAGAAGCAGGAGCAGCCACTGTACACACTGTTTTAACAGCTAGTGAGGACAATACTACAGAACTTAAAGAAGCTTCTGGGAAAGACTCTGAACTTAGACAACTTAAGGAATATATACAGCCTGGATGGCTGTCAAATATTAGCCAATTACCACCAGGTCTAAGACAATATTGGGATAAAAAGTCTGAGTTACATTGTTTTAATGACTTATTACTAGGAAACAGGTTAATAATTCCTTTGATAAAAAGGAAGGAGGTATTGTCAAGATTGCACTTGGCACATCAAAGGGTGACCTTTTGTCAAAGGAAAGCTAAACATACAGTGTATTGGCCGAATTTGATGAATGATATCAAGTTTTTTTGTAAACAACTGTGAAATATGCCAAAAATACCAAAGGGCAAATTCAAAACAAATAACGATAGCATATCAGATACCTAAATTTGCCTTGGGAAGATGTTGGACTGGACTTTATGTATTTACAGGGTGAGAACTTCTTGGTTGATCATTGATTATCATTCCAAATTTATTGAGGTCAAGAAGCTAATGCAAGAAACAGCAGATGCTGTTATAAATGTCCTCAAACATCATTATATCTCATGTGATTCTATCATAAAGTTCACATACCATCACGTGAGCACAAGGTTCTTCAGGAAGACGCTTTGACATCTGTAAGTTCTGTTTTACACGTTCTATATTACGGTGGTGCATTAACTTATTCAATTAAATATGATTTATATTTTAATTGAATAAGTTAATGCACCACCGCAGACTGTATCCACTTTATTGAACGTGTAAAACAGAACTTACAGACGTCGAAGTGTCTTCCTGAAGGTCCTCAAACATGTTTTTCATACACACGGCATCCCAAGAATGCTTCATTCAGACAATGGGCAACCATTCGATAGCAGAACTTTTCAGATCTTTGTGAACCAATATGACGTGAAACGTGAAGTCATCACCAAGGTATCCAAAATCCAACAGCATGGTCGAAAGGGCCATAGGAACCATGAAGTCAATATTGACCAAAGTGAAAGAAGCTCAGGGCGATCCAAACTTGACATTAATGTAGTATGACAACATGCCAAAATTTAATCTTCTATCACAAGCACAAATGTTAATGGGTAGATAATTGAGATCTCTAATTCCGACTAGATCAATTTTTGAGAAGCCAAGGTTCTCCTTCACCAAAACGCATCAGAAGTTAAAAGATAACCAAAGATCTCAGCAAAGGTATTACAATAAATCAACGGCTCACCTACAATGTCTAGAACCTAAACAACCTGTGTATATTCATACGGAACACTGAAAGTGGACCCCAGGCACTGTCATTAAAAAACATGAAACTCTGCATTCTTACATTGTGAAGACTGTGTTAGGTACTGAATAACAAAGAAACAGAATTCACTTGAGACTAGATAAAAGTGTGACAAAGACTTCGAAAAAGGTAGGAAATGACATGGGAGCAAGTTCTGAAACGGCGAATGATAAAGACCAAGTGTCTCCTCCAAATGAACTTTTTCCAATGCCAAAAGATCCATCTGATGGTGAGATGGAAACTATTCCTAATCCAGGACGAAATGAGGTGTCAACTCCAAAACGGGAGCGACTTAAGAGACTAATTAAACGTCCATTACGTTTACAGGCCTATTATTGTTAAGAGATTAATTAATTGTCTATTATGTCTATAGGACAATTATTTTATAATATGACTCTAAAAGGGGGGGGGCACGTCAAATATTTCAGTGACTTCTGTTTGATAACCGTGACCGACAGTTGTGCTCTGTTTAGAAGCTCGGTCTAGAGGAGCGCTTTCGTTGTTCGTGTTAGATGTTTTGTTGTTGTTGTATAACTAATGGAACAAGGTGTTCACGATCCTGTCTGTACAATGTAATTTTAAATATAGTAAAATAGTAAATCTTCATCTAGTGTGTTTATCTCTTGATGTCTAGTGCTTGTAGACAGTGGACCATGACAGAAGTGCCATTGCATCTAATCATCATTAAGTCATTAAATCATTTAAAGTGTCACTACTCAGACATGCCCGATTACTCGTTTTTACGAGGTTCATTTCTGAAAAGCCACACTCACAAGGAGCAAGTACTACATGGCATTACATGTAGCAGCTGCATCATCTTAAAAACATTGCTGTAACAGTTTGTTTATTTTTGTTCAACATATATGCAGTTAAAAAGAGATTCAAACATAATTCTTTTACCTGTAGATAATAATATACTTTGTGCAAGGTGTACCATAGCAAAGGCTGGCATGGAAAAAATACATATACCATGGCAAAGGTTGCTTTAATTTAGTAACCTTTGCCCTTTAGTAACCGTAGCTTTAGTAACATTTGCCCTTTAGTAACCATTGCTTTAGTAACATTTGCCCTTTAGTAACCGTTGCTTTAGTAACCTTGACCCTTTGGTTGCTCTAGGCTGATCCGTCAGCAGATTAAGTTTTCCTCGAATCTCACCTTCACTTTCATTCATTTTTGAAGCAGCTGCAGGAACACGGACGAGAAAACTAGACTCGATATTCATTCACAAGTAAGGAGAAAGGTTGGACAAAATGGTTGCTCACTTGGGGAAAAACATCTGCTAGCCATCATTGGCTACTATATTAAAAAATTTACTAGCCACTACCAAAATATCTGGTCGCCATTTGGCCACTGTCTACTGACATTCGCAAGGGCTGGGCACAACAGGTATGTTAGGTATGGTAAAATTATTCACTGCCAAGTTTTGGGGTATTGCATGGAACATGTGAACTGATCCCTAAAAAGGTTTTGGAGTCCAGTGAAATATCTGAGAATAGTACAGTCCACAGCAACAAGTTTACAAAATAAAGACTGTTGGCTTCTATTATAATTCAGGAGGATTTACTGAGCAGGTGAAATTAAAATTTTGAAGCCCTTGGTCAAAGTGAATCCTGGAACTGAAGATGTCACTAATGACTGCAATACTACTGATGTACAAAAGAAGAAGACAGCTGTATGTTCTAATTAACAAAAGCCATTATGTGTGAAGAGTGGCATAACTATAGGTTTTGAGAATTTATTAAGTACACTAGACTAACAAATGCTATTTGGTTATCTCACATCATTCAGATGACATGAGAAACTGTCTGGGTTTCTCATGACAGGTAGAAAACACATAGTCAAGGTTCTTATTTTCAAAGAAAGAATTAAAGATGGATTGTAGTAATTATTGTACCATTGCTTTGATTGGCATACATCTACAAGGTTTGTACTCTTCTAAGCAAAATAAATTCTAGCACTTTTCAAAACCAAATTATTACATGTGTGTGCTGTTGGTCAGTCAGTAGGTAGGAATTTGAGCGAATTCAAACCATTAAACTTATGGAATTAACTTTTTTGTGGGTCTTATACAGGTTATTATTAAAAAAGTTGGTGGTCAAATTTTCAAACTAAAGCCTAGTTCGTCATCAGGACTACGTCACTGGAGTAGTTGCTGCCACTCAGTTGGAAGTGTCCATCCACATTTATCGTTAATTGTGGTACTACTTCTTCTTGCTATTTTGATCCCTTCTTCTATAGTTTCCTCTTTACTAAGTTTGACTAGTGGGCGATTATTCTTACTGAGTCCCAATTTATGGAGTGTTCACTTGCTTGTATATGTCTGTCTAGACCTGTTTTGTTTGTAATGTTCCTAATAGCTGCTTGGTGTTCTTTCATTCGGATTTTAATACTTCTCCCTGTTTCGCCTATATAGCTGAGTCCGCAGTTACAGTCGATGCAATATATTACTCCTTCTTGCAATTGGATGTCCACTTCTTTCTGCTTTAAAGCTAACAGGAATTTCTTTAATTTATTATTTAGATCTGGAGCAAGCCTGATATATTTTGCTCCGATCATCTTCAGTTTTTCGAAAAGTCCCTTGTGGTACGTAATTTTGCTGGGGAATTTAAAGTTGTTTATTTCCTGCTTCTTTTTAGGCACTTGCCTAAATAATTTCTCAACATATGGGGAGGGGTAATTGTTTTCTGCCAATATTTCTTCTAATTCTTCTCTGTGAAGATCTTTATATGAGCATCTGAAAAAATTGTCTCGCCGTATTCGATTTAATATTGTCAGGGTGGAATGAGCAGAAGTCTAACATCTTCCCTGTGTTAGTGTGCTTTTTAAAAAGCTGAATGAATATTCTCCCCTCTCTTGAGGTCAAGGTTAAATCAAGGAAATTGATGCCATGGTCTTTTTCCAGTTCCAGGGTGTACAAGGTATTTTCTAGCGAGTTAAATTCTGCCAGAATCCGAGAGGGTAGAGATTGGTCCACATTAATCTACAATAAATAGGACATCGTCCATGTATCTTACAGAGAGAGCAGATATTGACGGTTGTACAAGGAATTTTGCCTTTAGTTTACTTACATAATAATTTGCTAGCAGAGGTGCTAGTGGAGAACCCATTGCAAGTCCTGAAGTTTGCCTGTAATATTTCTTTCCAAACTGGAAGAAATAATTCTTGAAAGAAAACAGGAGCAGTTCATATATGCCAAGTAGTATTTCTCTATTGTGATTATGGAATACTATTTTTTCTGCCAGGTCATCCACAATGGATTTCAGCAGGAGGTCCAGGTTAATGTTAGTATACATAGATAGTATATCCAGGCTTGCCATTACTGGATGAATTAATTCTGGTAAGTTGTCTAGTTTTCCTTTCAGCTGCATGGCATTTTTTAGAAGGTAGGGAGGAGAAGGGAAAATATCTCTGAGGTGAATAAGTAAATAATAATTAATGTTGGAGAGTGGGGAATTTCTAGTGTCTATTATAGGTCTTATTGGGTGACCTTTGTGAATTTTTATTGTACCATAGAGCTGTGGAACCTGGATTTTGGAGAAGCTTTTGAAGAGCTCATTTAGCTGATTTTCACTTTTTAAAGAGCTGATTAATTTCTTAAGATTTTTGACAGTTCTAAGTGATCTTAAATTATAAATTACACACTCCAACTTAGCTCAGAAAAACTCAAAAGGATAACAAAGCAGCTGCAAAAATGTTACATGTGCTTTTGGTTATAAAGCTAATTTGTCAGGAAGCCTCTTCTAGAATCTTTCGGCAAAGATCACAACAAAAGGGCAGGGGGGTGGGGGGTGGAGAATATATTTTTGCTTAATGCAAATATTTGTGAGCGAGGCAGACAGAAAGGACACATATGCTGTGTTACTCCACCAGAACACTATTTTTGGCCAACATCAAATGATACTCAAAACAAAGAACATGAGACAACTATTTCTTTAACAATATTAACTTAAATTTACAATACCCAGTTTCAGGACATCAATAAGATTAATTTCCAGAGAAAAGGCATGGTCACATGTAAAAGCATACAAACTACTAAAACTAAATACATGGTTCATACACTTTTTCGATCACAGAATTCCAGGACATTTCCAGGACTTTCTAACTTTTTTTCCAGGACATACGATCTAAATGCTCCTACTTAAAATACAGTGAAACCATTGGTCTGTTCAACCTGTAACGTACAACAAACATCTTGAGCAAACTAAATGCATAATGTTGAAAATAACATTTGCCGCAGCTAATAAGAAGCTTAGAATCACAGATAAATACTGAAATACCAAAAGACTGTCACTGATAATGTAACCAAGTTTAATTTAGACTACAAAACTTTTATACACATTATACTATACTAATTTTGAGGGGAAAAATTTTTTTTCTACTTTGACTTCAGTTATTGAAGCAAATCATAAAATAAAAAATCATAAAACTCAAAAATATACTGTACAAATAATTAATACAGACATTTGACTTGGACTAGGAACATTAAACAGAAGTCATCGCTCTTTCCACGTTTATAAGTGAGCCACGGAAAAATTCTCATTGGCCGCCCCCAGGAATCGAACCCAGGGTCTTCCAGTTACGCGCCGGATATGCTCGATGTCGCTGTGGTGCAGTGGAAGCATATCCGGCACGTAACTGGAAGACCCTGGGGGCGGCCAATGAGAATTTTTCCGTGACTCACTTATAAATGTGGAAAGAGTGATGACTTCTGTTTAATATACTGTAGGTATAAAATCTATAGTTTGAACATAAATTTGGCATTACTCTTGAGGTGCTTTCATATACCACACAATCAATACATAAAACACTATTTACATTTAATTATTTTGAAATAATGCTCACATTGGAAATTTAAGGATAAGGAAAAGTAAAATATTTGAAACTTTTTCAAAGGAACAAAGGCAGGGCTGCCAGCCTATCAAACCCAAGATAATAGTTGCTTTAATAGCCACTAATGGTAAAAATAGTAGCCTAAATAGTAGCCTTAACAGCTTATGTTAAATGACTAAAATAGTTGCCCAAAAAAGGGTATGAGTTTTGAAATGTAAGTGCTCCACACGAAAAAAAAAAATTTGTTATATTTTTTATTTATTTATTTCAAACCACAGTGACAAAACTAGCACATGCTCACATTTTGGTGGTGGGGAAGGGGGGATATTTATATTTATATACAGTATACATATATACTCACAACAAGTTCAACACAGGTAGTGACCATAGAATGGTAAGATGCACCTCAATGCTAAACTTGAGCGTGGCAAAGCTCATAAAACAAAGTGTATTGACCTGACCAACCTTAAAAAACATCATAATACCTTCAAATTAAAACTGAGTAACAGATTCTCTATTCTAAAAGGTCTAACATCAGAAGAAGTGGATATCTCTGAAGTTAACAGAAAAGTAACCAAAGCTCTTATGGAAACAGCAACAAAGTTAGCTGGGTCTAAAAACAAGTTGCATGTGAACAAATTATCAGGAAAACCCAAAATGTTGATGCAAAAAAGAGAGATGAGGACAACTAAATAAGATGTAACTTCCAAAGTGGAATATATAGAGCTATGCAAGACAGTACAAAAAGTATCACCGGAGATGTAAGGAAATTCAACTGTGAACTAGTGAGGAAAGCAATTGAAAACAACCAAAGCCTAAAGATAGCAAAGGGACATCTCAGTAAGGGAAGAAAACAGATTATGGCACTGAGAAAAAAAGATGGTTCTGTAACAAGAAATAGAGGCGAAATTTTGACAAGAGTGAACGATTTCTACTTCAAATTATATGAAAGGGATGATACATGTACTCCAGACATCATGAAAAGTACCAGTACCAGAGTTCTTCTAGTTCTCCCAGCAGAAGTTGCACACGCAATCAAGAACATGAAGCGGGGAAAAGCTCCAAGAGAAGATGGAATTACTGTAGACATCATACAAGAAGCAAGTGGAGAAATTAAAACAGTACTCGCCCAAATTTTCACTCGATGCCTTAATGAAGGAAAGATTCCTGAGGATTGGAACAACGCTACAATGATCCTGCTACATAAAAAAGGTGACATTGAGGATCTCAGGAACTACAGACCTATCAGCCTCCTATCAGTGGTTTATAAAATCTTCACTAAAGTTCTTTGACACCGCTTGAAGGTAACACTGGACATGGCTCAACCAAGAGAACAAGCTGGATTCAGGAGTGGCTACACAGCACTATAGATCATATCCACGTACTGAGAGAGCTAACTGAAAGAGAGAGGGAATATGAACTTCCATTGTGCATGGCTTTTATCGATTATGAAAAGGCCTTTGATTCCGTGAAACCATCAGCAGTTACAATGGCTTTTGAAATCCTGCGGTATTGAAGATACATACATTAATATTATTAATAACATCTATGAAAATGCAAGTGCAAAGATTCGGCTGTTTGAGAATACAGCACACATAAAAATTGGAAAGGGAGTGAGACAAGGTGGCACCATATCTCCCAAGCTCTTTAATGGTTCATTGGAAAATGTCTTTGAATCACTGAACTGGGAAAACAAAGGGATAAGATTAATAGAGATTATCGAACTCACCTTCGTTTTGCTGATGACTTAGTCATTTTTGCAACTACCCCATCAGAGCTGCAGGGTATGATCCAGGAACTTGCTGACAAGAGTAAAGAAGTGGGATTAAAAATGAACTTTCAGAAGACAAAAGTGATGTACAATGCTTTTACAAGAAATGAAGCTTTATCGATTGATGGAGAAAGGCTGGAGATAACAGATGCGTACGTTTATCTTGGACAGCAGATATCAAGTGAGGGTCACATTGATGAAGAAATTAATCAGCATATAAAAACTTGCCTGGAGAGCTTTTGGAAGAAACAGCATAATTTTCAAGAGCAATATGCCATTATGTCTTAAAAGAAAAGTGTTTCATCAATGCATCCTTCCAGTGCTTACGTATGGTGCAGAGACGTGGACCTTAACTAAAAGAGACATACAAAGGCTGCAGACAACTCAAAGTAGCATGGAGAGGTGCATACTTGGTGTAACCAGGAGAGATAAGAAGAGGAACTCATGGTTCAGAAAAATGACAAGAGTGGAAGACATCATGATCAGAGTAAAATCCCTGAAATGGCAATGGGCTGGACATACTGCCAGAAGAACAGACCATCGATGGACAGCCGAAATTTTAGATCGGATTCCAAGGGACAGGAAAAGACCCAGAAGAAGATCACATGGGAGATGGGTGGATGAAATTCTAAAGTATGCGAGAGTAACATGGAGGAGACTAGCACAAGACAGACCGTTGTGGAAGAGGCTTGGAGAGACCTTCGTCCAGCAGTGGATTGATAATGGTTGATGATAATTATATACACACACATCCATACACTACAAATAGGGAATCTTAAAGTTTCAATATAATGCTACTCAAGACACTCAGAACTATAAAGGTTATGGAAATTACCCCCAGAAAAAATATTATTCAATTACATATATCAAAAACTACCCTGATACAAACTTTGGAAATACAAAACACTTTCTTCTTTGTCATTGTTCTGGAGATCAGATGTTCTCATCTGTATCAAGCCAGTACGGAGAGCTTTCTTCTGCGTTTGTGGTTGGTAAAATAATATAAGATTTTCCAAGTGGGCTTCATACACTGTGTTGAAAAAATTGTGAATTTCTTTTTTGAAAGGCCATAGTTGTGGTCATTCAGTGTTATGATGATCACTTGTTTTGTTCTGTACACATAATAATCATAGTTATCTGATATGAGGTACATCAAGAATCTCATTCGAATAGATGAACATTTGGAAATATTTCAAACTTGCCTTTTGTACAGCTATGACAATAAATATCAAACACTGTGAATGTGTTTATTATGGAACAAAAACACGAAGCCTAGAACTAAAAAAATTAAACCTTGCAGTTTATTATCATCAGGAATGGAATGGGTATAGTGTAATCTCCTTATTCAATAATGGAAACTCTAACTCATAAGTAATAATAATAATGGTGCTTAACATGATTTTGAATTACGTTGTAAAAGAGTACATTTCATTTTGATTCCCATATTTGAAAGGTAAACATGAAAAACCTGTCTGAAATGTCTTCATTTCATTAGGGCATGGACAACTAACTGTCTTACTATTCTAGCTCAAGTCTGGTCAGGTATAATGGATATGAAGTATTACACTGATATACACCTGCTTTGATAATGTTACAGTCATTCTTCACAGTGTCATTGATGCTTTTGAGACAAATATAAAGAAATTACTTTATCCTGTAAAAATATTCTAACTCATAATTACAGAAATAAGAAAACGAAAAACTTGACTTCCTTCTAATTTGGGTTACTTTTATAACAGCAGACAGTTAAAATCCCTAGATGTTAAGCATGATCAATTTTCAAAGTTCTAACAACAGTAAAACTAAGATTCTCCTTACACCCACTGATGACAATGATAAAACCAAAGTTCAAAATTTTTTGAAATGATTATAAATTTGAACTCTTCTGAAAATTATTGTCATGGAGCATCAAAAACTTTTATATGATACCCCCCCCTCCTCCAATACGTATAAACAAACTTTTTTATCATTTAGCATTTGGGGAATGAGGGGGGAGTCCTCTTTGCAGTTTACATTATTCTTATACCATGGTAGCAATTTGGAAGAGTTATATGCAGTAAATTATTTCAAAAAACTGAGTGTGAATTTATACCACTGCCATCAGTGCATATAAGGGTAGGCTTAACAAAAAGGTTTCCTCATTAACCTTAGATTTATTCCTTTTTTGAGGTTTTCTGCATAAATGCATCAATTAGGGAGGATTTTCTTTTATGAACTACCCTATTCATTTTTAATACTTCAAGTTCAAGTTGTCTTTCCTTTTGTCAAAGTTTCTCTGATCCTTCTAGAATGCCATGTGCAACTCGTATTGCAGTTGTGAGAGCGAACGTGCTTAGTTCCTATGTGGACCCGCCCACAACAATTATACCTCTGTGGCGTCCACACTATAGGCGTATCTCACAGTCAATGGGAATATCTGAAAGGTTCGTTCCTCGGAACTTACCCAAACTCTGATTGGGTGAACAGACGAAACCTCCCCCGCTTTACTATGATTTGATTATCTGCAAATCAGGGAGGTGGTTTGAGACGGCCGAAAATCCAAGCATAATTACTCTGGCGATAAAATAACACAAGAGGATTAGTTTCCAAACTCAACAGAAGTTTATTATGAAAAAAATAACTGAAGATGGCAGTCAGTCTGTCCGTGGGAATACTGGCTTTCTGGATGTCGATCCGACGTCCCTCAACTAATGCCAATATAGTAAACAGTCAAAGTAAACCTGATGTCTCTATTACAATAGTACGTTCTTACGCTTGGGAGAGAGTCCTTCTCATCCGAGAAGCTGCCTGTGTCTGCCGAAAAATATTCCTATCTCCGCTCTGCACTTGGTCCTTGCGGTTTCAGTAGATTTATCCCTTCCTGGATAATTAAATAAAGCACGTGACATTCCCTACGTCAGGGACCTGTATCACGGCTACTAAATTTATCTTTGCAAAGAGACTTCGACTCCGTTCAGTACATTGACTGAACCCTCGGACCCCTAACGCCAGGTGTCTGACAACCTGAAAAACCTTCGAGCTCTGTCTCCCGGCGAACTTGCCCCTGCAATTCCCGAAAACAGACTAACGCACTCTGTCCTTTCATGCACTTACTTCCCCTGACTTTGGTTGGCGCTGGGCATCTGTCTTTTGCGTGCTCTGCCCTGAGGCGTCTTCCTCCCTCCATGCACTCCCGCCCTTTTGGTGTCGACGTCACCAACACTAGCGCCCCCCGTTAACCGGCATCGCCCTTCCTGCTTTACAAATTCCTCACTCTCTGTAGTAGTAGTACACTCTCTGTAGTAGTAGTACACTCTCTGTAGTAGTAGTAGTAGTAGGTGACCTACTACAGAGGTTTTCATTAGCGGTATTCCCTTTGACAGACTTGACTTTCCACAAAGTACAAGAAACCTCGAATACAATGTATACAGAATATATGGGTACAATGGTAACGTCTACGTTTCTAGACATCCAGGCATCTGCTCGCTGTTTTTACAATAACAGCGGATGTCGCCTGGTTTAATCGCTGATGCCTATCTGCCTGGGCATAGCATCCACTTCCTCAGAGCTAAGAACCTCAGAATCTCTTTGTCATGCTCTTACTCTTTGTGAAAATGTTCTGGAACAATTCCATTGTTCTGTTTGGCGTCAAACCATTTTGAGTTCCTTAAATAATTGCATATATGTATGTGAATACCTCACACATTAATATAAAATCGATTAACGTAATACCCATCACATTAGTCTATTAGTGTACGTTTTTTTTTTTTTTTTTTTTTTTTTTTCTAATTATAAATGCATAATGTCCAGTTCATTATTTTCTTGGGCATAAATAATGTGCCGACTCTCACAGCAGGTATATTTTTTTAATGCTTGCTTTAGTCTCTCACTGGCTTCTTTAAGCACAGAGTTTCATGATTCCTGTACTTCTCTTTTTTCTTGAACAAGAATTTGTATCTTGTTTTCCATGTTTTCTATAGTTTGCTTTCTGCTCTTCAAATCCTTTATTTAGCAATTCTTGTTTCAATCTCTCAGCACTTTCTTTCTCTGTTTTCAGTTGCTGTTCCTTTAATCACTGCTCCTCTTCCAAATGGTTGCTATATGACCTATATGCATTAAGTGCTAAATGTATTAGTTCTTTGGTTATTAGCACCTTTGCAACTTGGTTGTTATACATTTTTAATGCATCTCAAATTGTTAGTCTCTTATTCAACATCTTCTCAGACATAGATGCCTTCTCATCTAAAAGAACTATTTGTGATACAAAGAGCCTCTCTCTACATCGAAGTTGCCATGTGATAAAGCAAGACATGCTTTCACAACTTCAGCCAAAGATGGCTATTTCCAGTCTCCAAATGTCTTTTGATACAATATGTCTCTCTAAAATGATCAATCCTAATTTCGCTGTTTGGAATAAATTCTTATGCATACAAGTACATCTATACCTAGACCCACGTGACTAGAGGAATGACCTACTCAAATGACAAAAAGCACAGTCTCGTTATTTTTAACAGATACGCAGAAATGTCTCACCAGGTGTTTTTTCAATTACCACTTAATTTTCTCATTATGAACAATTCCTAATTTATATTTTAACAGTTTGTAGATAATGTAAAGTGAGTTTAAATGTCTGTTGGCGAAAACATGAATTTTCTGTGTCATTCGGAAAATGAAGCTGTAAAAACAATCACATATCAGTCATGAAATTCTAGGTACAAAATTTTCAGACTTCAAATTTGTTTAACAGCAAATAAACTTCAGTAAGCACAGAAAACAACAGTCTTTAATATGGCAAAGGCAATACGTGCTCGCACGTGGCACTGCCGTATTCCAAACAGAAAAACGGGACACTTTTTCGGCGGAATATCTTTATTTCAGTAGGTCGTTCCTTTAATCACATATGGGCCTAGTCTATACTTGCCATTGACTTTCCTCCATCATATTTGCAATAAAGCAGAAAGCAATAAACTGAACAAGACATGTCGATAACGATTCGCATGGTTCATACGCTTTTTCAATCACAAAATTCCAGGACTTTTCCAGGACATACGATCCAAATGCTCTTACTTAAAATATAGTGAAACCATATGTCTGTTCAATTTGTAAACTACAACAAACGACTTCCTACACGCTTGAGCAAACTTAATACAGAATGCAGAAGGTTAAAAATGATGTCTGCTGCAGCTAATCAGAAACTTAGAATCACAGATAAATACTGAAATACCAAACCTGCCACTGAAAATGTGACCAGGTTTAATATCTACTAAACTTTTATATACAATATACTACACTGATTTTGAGAAAACTTCATTTTTTCTACTTTGGCTTTAGTTCAATTACTAAAGCCAAAATAGAAAAAATGAAGAAAACCCATAAAACTCAAAAATACATAGGTATAAATATATAAAATGAGAGAAACACAGAGTCACGTACAGTAGAAGGTTCATTTAGTGGTAGCTTTCGGTCATCCTATGACCTTGATCACCCGCAATCGGCTGGATGGGCTGGTTGCCAGAACTACAATTTGAAGTTGGGGTGTTGGAAATGTTGCCAGATTTTAGAAGAGAGATCCAAATAAATGGGATTTGGTGAGGGGTCTCTGAATTGCAGTTTTTGATGAACAAAGTTTCAATGCTCTCTTTGAAACGCAGAGATGCCTTGTTGATGAAAGGGGCAACTTTTTTGGTTTCTTTCCAAATGGGAACTGCAGAGGTGTCTTCAAAGGTTAGTGCAGATAAAGGTGTCTTTGGAAGACCATTGGAAACATCTTTTTTGTGTTCACCAAGTCTTGTTTTGATGCTTCGGTATGTGCTTCCAATATACACTGAGACCAGAGGAAGTTGAAATAGGAATAGCAAACTCCAGGGCTGTCCAAAGGTGAGACAGGATCCCTGTCTTTAAGCAGGCACATTATTGCAGAAGGGTTTGGTTTCACTGTGAGAGTGTAGTCCATAGTTTTGAAAAGTTTACACATCTTATAAGAGAAGTATCCATGGAAAGGGATGGAACTAATGAATGGTGGGTTTTCCATTATTATTGGTGAGAGAGCAGACAAATTTTTCAAGTGGGAATTTTTGAATTGTAGAAGGTGGGAGCTGATGGGCTTCGGCAGTTTTCTTTATGGTGTCAATTTCTTCATTGAAGAAATTGACACCATAAAGAAAATTGAAACAAGACTTGGTGAACACAAAAAGATGTTTCCAATGGTCTTCCAAAGACAGCTTTATCTGCACTAACCACTGAAGACACCTCTGCAGTTCCCATTTGGAAAGAAACCAAAAAAGTTGCCCCTTTCATCAACAACGCATCTCTGTGTTTCCAAGAGAGCATTAAAATTTTGTTCACCAAAAACTGCAATTCAGAGACCCCTCACCAAGTCACATTTATTTGGATCTCTCTTCTAAAATCTGGCAACATTTCCAACACCCCAACTTCAAATTGTAGTTCTGGCAACCAGCCCATCCAGTCGATCGCGGGTGATCAATCGTAGGATAACTGAAAGCTACCGCTAAACAAACCTTCTACCGTACGTGACTGTGTGTTTCGCTCGTTTTATGTTTATGTGTTATTGTCACGTGAAGCCTGAGTTTTAAACCAATACATAGGTATGTGGCATTTCTCTTGAAATGCTGTCATATACCACACAATCAATACATAAAATACTATTTATATTTAATTATTTTGAAATAATGCTTACATTGGAAATTTAAGGGTAAGGAAAGGTGAAATATCTAGAACTTTTTCAAAGGACCAAAGGGATTGTTATTTCTTAAACACATAATCATGGGAGCAAGTATTTGTGTTACATTTTTACTCGCCAGCAAACAAAGTACGCACAAAAATTTCCAATGTGAAATGAAAGAGAATAACGTGAAAACCTCATGTCCAAGGGCTGTGTGCAATTATATTCATTAGGGATCATGGCAATTTAACTGGGCATGATTAAGAAACTAATTACAGAAGCTCAGAAAATACTAAGAAACAACTAGATTTAAGTTTCTGATATTAGAAAGCAATCTGATTTCATGGCAAATTTTTATATAAAGTATTCATTACAAAATTTCAATAAAGGTAAAATACACCCCCCTCCCCTCCCCACACACAAAATCATCTATTTACTTCCACCAGTGGCTAGAAAATATGTTACAAAAATTAACAAATGACGCAAAAAACGTTCCCCATAGCAGAAGGATGGTATTAGAGACAAAAAGATTTTTAAATCGATCAGTTAAGGAGAGATAGAGAAGGAAACGTGATATAACTATGCATTTCAGTGGAAGAATTTTGCATAATGGACCCAGGACAAAAGCATTCTTCATAGCAAAAGCTATGCTAAGGAAAAATAACTTTTCAAAAATGTCTGCCGGAAGCAGAGATAGCAAGAAAAACGTTTTGACCTTTACAACCTAGGGAGAAGTTGTACATTATTTGAAGAGGACCTTCTTATTGTAGCAAAAATCTTATTCACTCTCAATCTTTCTTATAGCGAATGGCATACAGTAAAAAAAGAAATTTCTCAATAAGATTTTTACAGGCAGAGATAGCCTGCAAACAGAAGTACACAAACACCACCTAGTGGCAGAATTGTGAGCTACAAACCTCCTCAAACACAAACCTAAAGTGTTCCATAAGGTAAATGGTATCTGGTGTTAAAAGAATTTTTTAAATCGCACATTTAGAAGTACAGATATTAAGAAAAATAGATTAAATATTTGCGCCCCTAGAGACGAAATTGTGCATTATTTTGTGAAGAAAATACATTACAAATGAGGAGTTTTCATAGTTAGGTATTGGATCGAAAAAGAATATTTTTTAGTCTGGTTTTTAGTCCGCAGATATTGCTGTAAACGGAAATGTGAGCTTACGCCCTCTAGTGGCACACTTGTGTGTTAAGAAATATTTGAAATTTTATGAGAAACATTTTGCACTGAAAATGTTCTCCAACAAAGAAAGAATTTTTCAAATCTGACTCCTAGAAACAGAGATATGGACAAAAAATAAAATATACGTGTATGCCCCTGGTGGGAAAATTGTGCACTATTTTAAGCAGGAAGTATTCTCAAAATGTTTTCCGAGTTGAGCGGTATCAGCTCACGGAAGAATTTTTCAATCAAGTTTCAAGCTCAGATTTTGTTGCAAATACATCAGAAGCCAAAATAAACATTTTTGCCCCCTGGTGGCCAAACCATTCTTTACCAGAAATGAGAATTTGTATGCAGAACATTTCAACCTCAAGAGCTGTATCCCAACTCAGGAAGAATTTTTCAAATCAGACTTTTAGCAGCGGAGATATTGGGAAAATCGTGATTTACCTTTACGCACATTAGCGGAAAATTTATGCATTATTTGAAAAAGGGACTGCAACTAAATTATTCTGGGCTATAAACGTCATCGAAAGGAAAAATAACTTTTTCAATTGGATATTTAAAAGCAAATATATGAAACGAAATGCATTTTAAATTCGATACGATCTCCATTTGTGCCCTCTAGCGGTGAAGTTGTGCATCGAAAAAAAAAACAGAACGAACAGATCACCATTCTCACATTTTAAGCTTCCCAATACAAAAAGAATTTTACAAATCGAACTAATAATTGCGGAGATATTGTCTCCCCGGCGGGACAGACTAAGTGACACCATAAGCATGACACAAAAAATGCTAATAACGCAGCTTCAGTCCTCCTAAACAAGAAAACCGATAAAAGCCCCCCCCCCCACACACACACACATTTTGCAGGGAGTGGGGTGGGAAATTTGTCAGACATAAGTTATGTCAGTAGAAAAATTCTTAACTACAAAACATCGTGCAGGGACAAAAAGGCAGGAATGGATAAAATTCCAGGACATGTAACAGAATTTTAGGACATTTCCAGGACAAAACGGAATTCCAGGATGTGTATGAACCATGGATTTAACATATATATATCTATATCAAAGTTGATATTCATGTGTAACAATATTAAAACTGATGTTATACAATAACATCGATATACGCAACACAAATTAAGTTTTTTTTTAAATAGTAGCCTTACAATTAAAAATAGTTCCAAGTTTTTCTGAAAATAGTTGCTTTTGGCTGTGTTTTGTAAGAAATAGTAGCCATAGTCGCCCGTGATTAAAAATAGTAGCAATAGTCACCTATTTAGTCGCCACTGGCAGCCCTGAAAGGAATTATTATTATTTCTTAAACAAATATTCATGAGCGCAGGAGCAAGGATTTGTATTACCGTTATCTTTTTAATTTCTAGCTATATTTTAAATTTGTACTCACCAGCAAACCAAGTATGCACACAAATTTCCAAAATGAAATGAAAGAGAATAACGGGAAAACCTTAAATCCAAGGGCTATGTGTAGATCTGCATTCGTCAATGATAAAGACTATTTAACTGGACATGATTAGAAAACTAATTATAGCAGATGGAAAGTTAGTAGTTAGCTCAGAAAATAATAAGAGACAACTAGATTTAAGTTTCTGATATTAGAAAGCAATCTGATTTTATGGCGAATCCTTACATAAAGTATTTCATTAGCAAATTTCAGTCAAAGTCAAAATAAGCCACAAAAAAATAAAAAAATCAGATACTTACTTCCACAAGTGGCTAAAAAGTATGTTACCAAAGAATAACAAATGACGCAGAAAAAAATTTTCTCCTAGCAGAAGGAAGGTATCAGAGACAGACATTTTCAAATCGAACAGTTAAAAGAAAAGACATAGAAGGAAACATGATATAACTCTATGCCTCCTAGCCGAAGAATTTCACATAGTAGAAAAGTTGAAAATAGGCACAAAGTATTCTTCATAGCAAAAGCTATGCTAAGGAAAAAACATTTTCAAATACGTCTCCTGAAAGCAGAGATAGCAAGATAAAGGTTCTAAATTTTACACCCTCTAGGGGGAAAGTCAGGCATTATTTAAAGAGGATCTTCTTATTGTAACAAAATTGTTATTCGCTCCCCATCTTTATTGTAATGAATGGCATACAGTAAAAAAAGAAATTTCTAAATAGGGATTTTAGAAGCGGAGAGACAGCTGCACCCGGAAGTAGAAAATACCACCTAGCGGCAGAACTGTGAACTAGAAACCTCCTCAAATACAAATCTAAAATCTTCCATAAGGTAAATGGTATCTGTTGTTAAAAGAATTTTTTAAATCTGATTTTTAAAAGTACAGATATTAAGAAAATAGATTAAATATTTGTATCCCCTAGTGGCAAAATTGTGCACTGTTTTGGGAAGAAAATAGGCACAAGGAGTTTTCATAGTAGTAGCTGAGTGAAAAAGAATTTTTTCAATTGGGTTTTTACTCCCACAGATATTGTTTTAAATGGAAATGTGGACTTACGCCCTGTAGTGGCACACTTGTGCCTTAAGAAAAATTTGAAATTATATGAGAAACATTTCGCACCGAAAATGCTCTCCAACAATGAAAGAATTTTTCAAATTGGGCTCAAAGAAACAGATATCGATAAAAATAAGATATGCATCCTTGTCACCTGGTGGGAAAACTATGCACTATTTTAAGCAGGAGGTGTTCTCAAAAAGTTGTACAAGGTGAGCGATATTGGTTCACGAAGCAATTTTTTCAATCGAGTTTCCGGAAGCTTTTGTTGGAAATACATCAGAAGTCGAAACAAATACCCCCGCAAAAAAAATAATAAACACCTCCCAGGTGGCCAAACGATTCTTTACCAAAAATGAGAAACTATGCAAAACATTTCCCATCAGAAGCTGTATCCGACACTGGAAGAATTTTTCAAATCTAGCTTTTAGAAGCAGAGATATCGGAAAAACTGCGATTTACCTGTACGCATCCTAGTGGAAAATCTATGCATTACTTGAAAATGGGACTGTAACTAAAATAGTCTTCAATATAAATGAATCAAAAGGGGGAAAAAATTTTAGTCAGATATTTAGAAGCAAATATTAGAAATAAAATGTATTTTGAATCCGATTGAATCTACATTTATGCTCTCTAGCGGCAAAGTTGTGCATCGGGAAAAAAAAAAAAAAAAAACAGAATTAAAGGATGATCATTCTCACATTTCAAACTTCCCAATACAAAAAGAATTTTACAAATCGAACTAATAGTTGCAGAGATAGGGTGTTCCTAGCCAGACAGACAAGGTGATAACGTTTTTTTTTTTTTTTTTTTTTTTTTTACAAAAGACGTGCAAATAACGTAGCTTTAGTCCTGCTAACAGACAAAAAAACAGACAGCCCCTGCATTCCGCAGGGGGTGGGAAGGGAAATTTGTCAGACATAAGTTATATATACAAGTATATCAGTAGAAAAATCCATAACTACAAAGCATCACTCAGGGGCAAAAAGGCAGGAATGTATAAAATTCCAGGATGTGCAACATAATTTTTGGACATATGCAGGACTTTTCCAGGAAGCGTACAAACCATGTTAATACGTAGCTGACAGAAAATACTTTTTAACATGATTAAAACTGTTGTCACAAACTATAATACAAAATATTTGGCACAACATAAGTTTTTGAAAATGCAAAAAAAATCTTTATAAAAAGTTTTTAAGAAACCATGCAACACCACTGTGCTATGAGACAACTAAATTTACCAAAATATCAATGCTTACCATATCATTGTTTTTAGGACCAAGTCTACTATCTCTGACCAAATTTTAGGTGTGTCAATACCACGACTTGTCATATATCCCCAGAGAGATTTTAATGTCCTGAGCAAGCAAACAAACAAACAAACAAAAAAAAAAACATAAATAAAACATTCATCAAAATTAACTAACACAGTTGTAAAAGATTTAATAGCAAATTCTTCAATTACTTTGTTCCTATGAAGGTCAATAGAAGTAAAATAGCAGCACTGTGCCATTACAGAATATTATAACTGAAATACAAAAGATTTTAAAAATGTATTTTACTCTCACTTAAACTGATAATATATTGGGTTGTCGGAAAAGTCATGACGTATTTTAGCCATGTTTTGCAAAGGTCATTTATTGATAGAAAGAACAAAGATAAATCAATGATATAATGCCTGTTTTGTTCGATAACCTTTTGCGATCTTTCAGTGAGCTGCAGAATGCCTCGTTCATAGAAGGACCTGTCTTCCTTGCAGAAAAACTGTACAAGGTGCTGATTTACAGCCTCATCTGAATTGAATGCTATACCACGTAAGGACTGTTGAAGAGAGCGAAACAAGTGGAAGTCTGACGGCGCAAGGTCAAGCGAATATGCTGGGTGTGGCAACACATCCCACCCAAGCTCCAATAATTTTTGGCGGGTCATCAAACTTGTGTGTGGTCTCGCGTTGTTGTGATGGAACACAACACCTTTACGATGAACGAGCTCTGGACGTTTCTGGATGATGGATTCGTTCAAACTGTCCAACTGCAGACAGTACACATTCAAATTGATTGTTTGGTTGGTTCCGTGGTAGGAGCTCAAAAAACACGACAGCTTTAAAATCCCACCACACTGAGACCAGAACCTTCCGCTGATGAATGTCTGCTTTGGATGTCGTTTGAGGCGAAGCAGCACGTCGGGACCAAGACCGTTTGCGCAGCACATTTTTGTACATAATCTACTTTTCGTCACCAGTTATCAGTAGCTTCAAAAAAGGATCGTTTTCCTCACGTTTAATGAGCATATCACAGTTTACACGTGCCGTCAATTGAGCTTCTTTGAGTTCATGAGGAACCCACACATCGAGCTTGCTAAATGCATCCGAGCTTCTTCAGGTGGTCGTGAATGCGTGAATGCTTGAATGATGGATGTGCAATGTGTCTGCAATATCTCGTGTCGTGTAACGTGGGTTTGACTCGATCAATGCCTTGATTTGTCGTCATCAACCTCGGTTGGCCTCCCGGACCGAGGAGCATGGTTGAGGTCAAAATCACCAGCACGAAATTTTGCAAACCACCGCTGGCACTGACGTTCTTGTAGAGCATTATCACAGTACACTTTAAGCAACTTTTCACAAGCTTGACGTGCGTTCTTTCCTTTACAGAAGTAAAACAGTAAAATATGGCGAAAATGCACAGTTTGGTCTTCCATCTTCAACTTGATGTCAAATCTCCGCAAATCAACCAAATTGCTCACTATTCCTTTTAGACTGCAGCTAGAACTGGCACCTGTCGAATGCCATAGCGATAACAGAGCTGCGCATGCCTCTATGTACTTCCAAAACCGCCCAACCGCCATCGGGTGCCAAATTACGTCATGACTTTTCCGACAACCTAATATATACTTTCATCAACAGAACTAATATTGAAAAACACTGCTATCATCAGAATAATTCCTCAGAATTTGTAACTCCTCCTGACTATCAAAAATGGCAATTGAAAGAAAAGAAAAAAATAGTAGTAAACTTTAACCATTTTCAAACATTTCTGTATGTAACTAAAACATCTTCAACATAAATTCTGGGATGTTCACCCTATGAAACCTAAATTTCACAACATAACTCACTTGGAAATTCATTTTAAAAATATATGTACAGTGTTCTGCATGTTGGCTTTCCACAAACATTTTAAAATGCTTAAAATTGTTTAACACCATTAAAACATATAAAATCATATTTTATCTATTTACATTGACTTTTGTAATACATTTCTGGTTAATTAGTTAAAAGTCAGATGAAAATTTCTAATCTTACAAAATGAGCAGTTTGCAAACCCATGTGACATCAATGTTGTTTCCACTTTAGGCCTATTAAGTAATTTTGGTTCAAAGATGTTCATTACAACAAACACTTCAGTATTTCTTACTCTTCATATTAACACTTCAATGCATATAGTAACCTGTTTTTCGTAGTTTTTAACAATTTTGAGTGTTTTAAAGTGCTTGCAGAAAGCTAAAGCACAGAAAACAATACATACTATGTTTTGAAAATTGATTTTCAGGTGAGTTACCTTATGAAATTTTAGTTTCATAGAATGAATAGCCAAGTTATTTGTGCTTTGTAAATACTGCCCTTCATTAATTGACATGGCATGCCAAAGTACAACAAAGTTTCTAATGTGTGTATTAAGTACGCAACTTAACACAAAATGCTCCCTTGTTGTATGTTGCTTACCAGTGGCACTTGGGTAATGAATGGCAGTATTTTGTGGATGAGAAAGAACACATTTTCACTACCTCTTTAAATCTTATGGATTCCTCATGTTATCTCAATACATATAACAGTTTAGTTCTTTTTAACAGTTAGGTAAGTTTTTGAGAATATGCTTGACAGCTTACATCACCAGCGGTATGTACTTCATCCTCATTGGAAGTATCGTGCCCGCCAATGAAAATAGCTACTCTTCTAATAAGTAATCTAACAGAAATCAAAACAAGTCAGAAATGCAAACATTTCACTAAGTCATTTAAGCAAACTATAGTTCAGAATAGGCTAAACACTTTTGTAATAAAATCACACATCAGTTCTCAATATATTACCCAGTCTTCAGTTACAAAATTTGCAAAATAGTATTTTACGCAAGTTTACAGCTGTCCAAAATGTAAAGATGAAAATCAAATCCAAATATTAGACAGCATCATGGAGCTGATGCAAACATTCAGAGAAAACTTATGGTCGAGTAAACAGGATGCTGTTGTGGAAGGTACTGAATAAATATGGTATTACTGAAAATCTGCTTTAAAAGTGTGAAGCCATGTGTGCTGGCAGCAGAGCCTACGTACAAATGAATGGTGTTTTACGAGAATGGTTTTCTATTGGCCCAGGAGTCAGACAAGGTTGTGTAATTAACACCATTAAAACATATAAAATCATATTTTATCTATATCCCCTCCATCCCTCTGTAGGCAACACAACAGCATTTTTGGTAAAATCTGATAGTTTTGTTAACAGCTTTGCTGTTTAATATATTTATGAATGTGTGCATGTGCGATGCCAAAATGGACAATACCAGTTTATGTCTTGGTAACACCTGCAAATGCAGATTGTTGTATGCTGATGGAACAGTCCTGTTGGCAGAGAGCAAAAGTGAGTTGCAGAGTATATTGTCTCGATGTACAAAGTTTGTATTAAATTCAAACTGAGTATAAATAAGGGAAAAACTAAAGTTATGGTTCTTGAGCGAGGAACTGTTAACACTGAATGCAAGATAAGTCTAAATGGCACAGTGATTGACCAGGTGAACAAGTTTGCATATTTGGGAAGCATGTTTGACAGAAAGAAACAAATTAGATAGTGAAATTAGTAGGCAAGTGTACTCATCATTGAAAGTCAGAACTGGCTTATGAGGATGTGACAGAAATGATGGATTCTCAAGGAAGTCCTGAATGGCTGTGTATGAAAATGTAATTGCTCCTACTCTGATGTACTGCAGAAGGAACATTGGAGTCGCTTGTATGCTGGAGAGATGTGTTACTTATGGGGAGTTTATGGTAAGACATGTTCTGATGTTGTGAAAAATGATGTGTTGTAGATGTGTAATTGTGAAGCAAAATGTTGTAAGGTGAGACTAATATTCTTTAGTGGTTTCACCATATTAAAACAATGAGTGATGAGATGCTTTCTAAGAGAATTTTTTCAGCTCAAGTGGCAGGAAAGAAAGGTAGATGGAACCACGGCATAACAGTCCTTGCTTTATGGCTTAGTGCATTATCCTGCTACTACCAACAAGGCTTGGTTCCATAGCGGCGCCAGAGTTGGTAGGGCACAATTGTCCAGAACAGGGGTTGGCAAACTGTGGCTCTTTGGTATTGTACATGTGGCTCTGAAGTAAAATTAAAAATGAAAATAAAACTATCACAGTTTCATTTATAAATTTTTTAAAGGATTTTATTTGTTTCATAGGTCTCTCAAAAGTTCGACACTACTGAAGAATTTTTTTCTTTTTTTTTTTTTAATGCATATCATTCGCTACAGTGAATATTGGGAACATTACCGTTTTAAATAACGAGCAGTCGTAAAAAAAAAAAAAAAAAAGAACTCGCTAACTTTGCTCCTGGAAGATGTATTTGTAAAATTATTTTTCCGTAGCATAGCTTTTACTATGGAGAATAATTTCATTTGTTTCATAGGTCTCTCTCAAAACTTTGAAGCATGACTTCAGGAGGGGAAAGCGAGCGTGAAGGGGGCCTACAGAGGGATGGAGGGGATGGTTGAGCAACATGTAGTCAGGTGCTCAAAGTGACTAATAAGTGAGCGCATGGGCACTTTCTACTGAGCAAGACAGCGTTGGCAATGGGAAATGTTAAAGTGGGGAATGCTCTACTACTAGGGGAGGTAGTTGTAGTTGTTTTTTGTGTAGTTGTTTACGGACACGGAGTCTGTGTCACTTTGCTGTTTCTGCAACTTAGTATTCTCTTTTGGCTGGTTGCATTCAGAAACTGCATTAATCTTTGCATCCAAGTTTACTACAAGTTACAAGGCATTGTTGATTTTTTCAAATTATTGCCAGTAGTATGATGTGTAATTATGCAAAGCTGTTAACAAAACTATCAGATTTTACCAAAAATGCTGTTGTGTTGCTCGTAATTTTTAAAGCATTAATAAGCATTTTCCGGCAAAAACCAACAAATTTTAAGAAGCATATCAATTGTAGATAATCGGAATAAGTGTTTAAGGTGCTTTTCAACATGGCTACGAAGAAAAAACTAAGAAAAACAATAGATGAGCATCGTGACTTTAAAACTGAATGGACTCCATGTTTCGCGTTTATCTCGAACTCATATGGCCTTCCAGGCTGTCTTATTTGCCAAGAAAAACTGCTGCACAACAAAAAGTCAAATTTGGAGAGACGCTTCATGACAACACATACCTCATTTGCCAGAAAATATCCTGTTGGTGATATGAGAAGAAGAGCAGTTGAAGAACTTCAGAAAAATGTTGAAAAATCAAGTTCTGTATTTAATTATTGGAGACAGTCTGCCAATAATGTTAATGCAAGCTTCGTAGTGAGTCAGGGGATTGCTAAGAGAGGAAAACCATTCACAGATGGTGAAGACATAACATGTTTTATTAATGCATCTGAAGAACTTTTTGGGATTTCAAAAACAAAGGAGATCTTAAATAAAATTAAAAACATACCATTATCTGCCGAAACAGTAGCAGATAGGATAGTTAAAATATCCTCAAATGTGACCAACCAACAAGTCGAAGACGTTAAATTAGCTTCAGCTTTATCAATTGCAGCAGAAGAGTCTTGCGACATCAAGGACACAGCCCAGGTTTCCCTTTTTGTGCGGTATATATCATCTGAGGGTCCGAAAGAAGAACTTCTGGGATTATTGCCACTCAATGGCCAAACGCGTGGAGAGGACATAGCGAATGCCGTCTTTGAATGCATGGAAAAAATCATATCCCACTCAATAAAATTGTGTCAATTGCAACCGATAGTGCAAAAAGTATGACGGGGGCGAAAAAGGAGTTTGTTTCAATTTTAAAAGGAAAAATTAATCATAGGTCTCTCAAAACTTCAACACTACTGAAAAATTTATTTTACTTTCCATTGTATACTCACACCAGGAAGCACTTTGTGCACAAACATTTCCAGAAGAAATCGGTAAAATTATGGAATTGGTAATTAAGATTACCAACGTTATAACAGCAAGGGAACTTAACCATCGACAATTTAAATAGTTGCTAAGTGAAATGGAGAGCGAGTATTTAGATCTTCTCCAGTACAATAGAGTTCGATGGCTTTTCAGAGGCGACATGTTAAAGTGTTTTGCATCTTCCATAAATGTAATCAAACTATTCCTCAACAACAAGGGTGTTCAATATTCAGAATTAACAGAAGATCGGTGGATGCAAAAATTGTACTTTATGGTGGATGTTACATCACAACTGAATCAGCTCAATCGTAAATTACAAGGCAAGGAAAATACTGCTTTTTTTAATGGTAGAAAAGTTATTTCGTTTAAAAAGAAATTGATTCTGTTCGCTGAATATTTAGAGAGGGGAGCTTTAGTTCATTTCCCGAACTTGTCTCAATATCGCCGTGAAAACAATGCCCTCTCATCAACAAAGATTTCAAGACAGCAGTTTTTAAACATGAGATAACCTTTTCTCCAAAGGTTTCAGGAATTCAGAAATGCTAAAGCGACACTAGCTTTTATTACAAATCCTCATAATGCTAATATGAAGAAATTAAATTTTTCTCCATTTGATACTGACACGGCTGATTTTGAAATACAATTGTTGGACTTCACAAGCCAAGACTTACGGAGCTCAAAATTTGTACGTCTTGGTACTGAAATAGAAGAACTGGAAAAAGAATTATCAATAAGGGTAGCGTTTCCAAACAAAATTTTAGACTGATGGATCATGTATCTGGATTCATGTGTCCATAGGACTCGTTTCCATTGATCTACGGTCCACAATATATGTTCTTCACACCATGCTAAACAACAAGTAGCATTCCGAATGGAGATGAAAGGCTTATGAGCAGCCGCACGACCATGGTAACCCATGTAATGAAGTTCTCTGTGAATGGTACATGTACATACCGAGGTTCCAGCATTTTTACTCACCTGTACACTGAGGTCTTGTGCAGTATTTTGTCGATTAGCTGTAACGACTCTCCTGAGGCTATGACGTCCTCTATCACCGATTTTCTTTGGTCTGCCAGTACGTTTTGCTGGTTCAGGCATGCCATGTGTCTTCCACTTATTCAGTACATCCAAAGCAGTTGACTTGGGTATGTTTACTTTAAACGCCTCTCAGTTTCTCTTATGAACAACCCACTAATATAACACCCAACAATATTTCCTTTGAAGTCAGTTCTCTAATGCAGTGACATTTTCACTCAACCTCACAGTGCAATATCATCGCAGGTTTGTTTTTATACTGTTTGCAGCTGTACCGCGCATCTTAACAATGCAGCGTTGAAGGGGTGTCCGGTGATTTATGTCACTATAGTGTACATCATTCCACTTATTTCACTCTCATGGCTGACATTTTACTCTGTAGTGAAGGCATACCCAAGGTACCAGCTGTCTAAGCACTCCCCTGGGTTGAATGCAAGTTCTTTGCTATTTGATCAGCTTGGTGTTTTCATCAAAACTATACAGAAATCTCCTGTACAACTATTTATAGCACAAACAATTATTTTACACATAAACTTTGTGACGTGCCTGCCCTGCAGGACGCACACAAGATAAAAGCAGATAGCAATGAGAGCACATGTCCACGTAGCTCAGTTGGGAAGCGACTTACTTTGGAGTGAGGGAACACGGGTTCGATGCCTGGTGTGGACAAAACTGTGTTTTCACATTGGCGCCCAAACTTCAAAGATGACCGGGCTGTTAAGTTTCTCGCAATGGTGTGATGTTCTTTCCACACCGCGAGACAGGAAAAATGAGAATCCCTTCTTCAGTGCTTCGAAAAAATAAATGTGTGTAATGTTACTTTCCACACACCGAATTGTCTGGGATTTCTCAAATGCATGTTCTTCATGGGATGACTGCCTACAGCGACACATGGACCCAGCTGACCCGTAGGCCATGCCCCCGGCCCTCTTTCGGGAGGGGGATGTGACGTGCCTGCCCCACAGGACGCACGAGATAAAGGCAGATAGCAATGAGAGCACACGTCCCCGTAGCTCAGCTGGGAGAGTGACTTACTCCGGAGTGAGAAGACCCGGGTTCGATGTCCGAACAGAGTTTTAAACTTTTAAGTGCTTTCAAGGACTTGAAAATGACTTTTTCAAGAAATTTTCAAGGTTTTCAAGGAGCATACGAACCATGGGGTATGAAGTACAAAAGATCTTGTGTGCGACCTGCGATGGATGTCAGTGAAGATCGAGCTGTGTGCTGAAATTGCTGTATGTGGAGATGTTTCACACATCAACAGCAAGTAACATCGAGTTCTAGCAGTTAAATGTTAGAATAATAATAACGTTTCACACAATAAAATGTTTATTATACACCAACTACAGTTTCGCAGAGCTTTTGGCTCGGCTTCCTCAGGACGAATGGAGCGTAAACCTTAAAATCATTGTGACATCATCAGAATTCTGACGGTCACGATTTTGTTTCCACGTGCTTGAAAGAAATGGAGTTGACATCATGTCATTGACAATCCGTGACGAGTTCCGGTATATGTGGAAAGCTTCTAATATATTAAGCTTGTTAGTCTAGGCCGGTTTATCAATAAGGGTAGCGTTTCCAAACAAAAATTTATGGTTATTTTCGTGACAATGTTGGGCTACAGACGACTTCTTCAGTTCATAATTCCGTACATAAGTCTTATGTTCCTTCACATGGAAACTTAAAGCCCTGAGGGTCTGTCCTATATACGATAGTCCACATTCACAAGGTATCTGAAAAATTTCCCAGGAGTTTATGTCTTCGACATAGGCTTTTGATTTGTAAAAAATTCATCTTGCAATACAGGTATGCTCAACTGAGGATTCCCTGCAGAAATAGCTTTATTTTCTTCAAAGAATTGCAGCACACAGAGGATATATCCCTTCCATTACAAAGTCGTCCAAGAATTTAGAAAACCGAAGCCTGTCTGTTCACACATGCCAATAGACCTCCCAGTATGACAGAGAATTGGGCTGTTATCCCATTTGCTCCTAAGATTTGCTTCAGAATCTCAAAATTTCTCAAAAGTTTTAATTTCAAAGTTAATTTCAAAGTTATTTTCAAACCTATAAATGAGGTGAATTTTTATGGATCAAAATACCTGGGGAATTTATCAGATCTCTATTTATCAGAACCTATAAACAATGAGTTTTTATGGATAAATTCCTGGGGAATTTATCAGATCTCTCATGAATGTGGCGTATCATATTTAGGACAAACCTGCAGCGCTTTAAGTTTCCGTGTGAAGAACACAAGACTTAGTTACGGAACTGAAGCAGTCGTCTATAGCCCAACATTGTCACAAAAATAACCATAAATATTTATTTGAAAATGCTATGCTTATTGATAAACCTGAGAAGACTATCAAGTTTAACATATCAGAAGCTTTCCACATATACCACAATTCTACACGGCTTGTCAACGACATGACATCTACTCCATTTCTTTCAAGTGCATAGAGACAACTCACCAAAATTCGTCACCATCAGAACTCTGATGATGTCACAATGATTTAAAAGTTTACTCTCCATTTGTCCTGATGAAAGTGAGCCAAATGCTCTGCAAAACTATAGTAGATATGAAAAATATTTAATTGTGAATAAACATTGTTATTTCATTCTATTAATCGATGCTGTTAATAAGTCAGAATTTTTAAAACAAAGCTAAAAATCTAAATCTATTTGTTTCATTAACACCCCCCCATACAAGAGCAGTAAAAAAAGTACCAATATAATTGTTTTTACACGATGTGTGTCAGCAACCATAGGGTCATTGAAATTTAATGCAATTCTGGCATTAATATGAATCACTGGAGGAAGGACAAAAATTTCTTTATTGAGCAGCACTTCATTACTTACAATCTAAGTTCCAATAACAACAGTACACATTGCTGCAACAAAACTGCCAATAAATTTATAATTTAATATTGACCTGAGGGGTAAAAAAACTTACCACTTGTGACCTTGACAAATGTTTTCATCATCATTAGCAGTATATGTAGCACTTCTCCTATTAATACTGTAGTTGGTAAGATGCATGAAACGATCACCAAGACTGCGCAATGCATATGAATACCTATTGGAATTATTACAACAATTTTTATGTCACAGCAGGAATGAAATCAATACAAATGCAAAGGAAATGGAATAATACAGAACATCAACAATAACTACAATAAGACATATTTAATGATAAAGTTCACACACCCACAAAATAAAGAATGTCAACTGCATTTTCTCAATTCTCAAGAAAGCTGCTAAGTTTCTTTAAAACAATTATGAAAATTCATTGCTCAACATTGGAATTGAAATACTGAGACACAATGGATACAGGGACATGTAAATCACATAAATAAACATGCTACTCAAGATAGAAAAATGGTACCTCCCATTGCTGCCACATCACAGGGCCCATAATCAGGAATGGTGTAGAGAGAGACAACACTGGTGTGTGAAATGGAGGAGGGTGCTACTCATGAACAAATCCATGTTATGTTTCAGCATGCTACATAGGCACACATTCACATGGGGGCCATTGTTATCGACAATGTCCCAACATGATACACTGGTGTGGGGTGGAATCTGATATGGCAGAAGAACATGTCTACCATCCTGTCACTGTGATGAGATGCCATGTCAATGCCATCATCAATCTTGCCACATGACCTTTCCCTGCAAACATGCTGGGAACAATCCTGCAGCAGGATAGCATCTATCTGCACACCATTCATGTTACAAAGGACATTTTCCAAGTCATAGACATTATCCAATGGTGCCAGACTCATCTGACTTGTCACTCATCAAGCACATACATGTGGAACATTATGGGTTGTAAACCTTTGTCAGTAGACCTGCAATAGTAACAGGCCCAGTTTGTTGCTTCTTGGAATGTCATATCCCAGCATACCATTGATTAGTGATGGCCAAAAAGTATTCATAAACCAAATACATTATTCGGAAGCCAAATACTTTAGTCATAAACCAGATACTTTATTCGTTAAGAGAAAACAGTATTCGGAAATGGAATACGCTATTCAGAAACCAAATGAAAGAAATATTAAGCACAAGAAAGTGCCCTGTTGACCCCTGAAGCTCAGGACTTTGACTCAGTGGTGTCTCTTTCCATCACAGTAGTTAGGTCCCTGTAATCTACGACGTTACTGCACAGCACAGTGATTAAGCGACAGTACCTCAAGACTATACCTAGCCAGCTTTTTGTCGTGTCGAACGCAACATGTGACCTAGAAGTGCTAGTTTTAAGACACTCATCATGTACTGTGGTGAAATGTTCCTGTAGTTAGTGAAAGTAACATAAAATACAGGAACAGAACCACCCCCTCCAATCCGGAAATGTCATTTTTAAGGCACTGTGAGTGATTAATTGCTAGAATTAGTTTGCCAGCGGTCGTAATCGAAATAAAAAACAGCAATACGTGCACACAAGAAAATGGGAATGATGCCCCAGTTTGTGGTATTAATGCATTTTTGTATTTTATTCAACTTTAAGGCACTGCAAACCAAAATTCAGCACTGTACCCCCATGAATTATCGTTGTAATTATAGCCTTTCAGGTTTGGAGGAGACACCACCCCCAGTGTGTTATATTCACTTAGTGTACATACTCGTATGTAAAACGAATGTCCACGAAGCCACCCCAATGTATTTCTCATTATGACATCGTTGCATTCGACTTTCACGAACTGCTGAAACGGGAGGTAACATACTGTGGTGGTATCGTTGCGCGAGGTGCAGTCCTGCGGGAAACGTTGTGATAACATTAATGTCTGTGTGAAACTAAAATTTGATTAGTACTTTAGTGATATAAAGTACAATGACATAGACCATAACCCACATGCACACAACCAACTGGAGCGCAGGCCGCTGAAACCCTGAGGTGTTTTGTTTGAGGCACTAATGGCAGTGAAATGCTAGAAGGTTCACTGTAGTTTGTGGAAGTACACAAAATAGGAGGAAATACGTGGACATAAGCAATTTTGGGGGCCCTGCCACAGCAAACTTGAAATGATGTTCAGACGACGTTAGTAGTGTGCGGATGGTCCAAGTCTTTTTTCAATCCTGTATTTAAATTCGCATATCGACGAACTAAATCGAAAACTGAATATTTATTTCGGAAAACATGTAATCAATGCAAACCCATATACACTGCCCTGCCGAAGTGATGAAATGAACTCGTTTACCTGTGAAATGAAAACATAAATCAGTAAATTGAATAAGTACTTATGGAACAAAACAAGGGCAGAAAAAGTAAGTTGTATAGAAATGATACGAAATAATGTACTGTTCTCGTACTTATTTAGTCCATGTGCGCGTACGGTCCATGTGCAAGAAAAGCTTAATGAGAAATTAATATGATTACGGTTCAGTTCATGAGAAATCACTAATTTCAAATTTCCATTTAAAAAAAAAAAAGGATGGAATTCATGTGCTAAGGAGAAAGTTGTTTTTTTCTGTCATTTGCGACTTGTCCAGCCTTAGAAAATAATCTTTCTTAAGGGACAGATGTAGCTGGTACACACAGATATTTTGTTGATAATTCGTAAAGTTCACATAGCACACATTTATGCAATTCCCAAAAAACCATTGGATTTTCTTGCCTGCTTAGTAACGGTAGTTGTAAATATCTATGTACTAACATTTCACCAGTTTTTTTTTTTTTTTGCTGGTGTCACTGTAGATTCCATCTGTGATTTATCTCCTTTGAATCGCTCCTAGATAAAAAGTTTCCCTGGAGAAGATGACGGGGGATAGATTGCCTCACCGAGCGACGTCGGCTCTTCTTTATTGCTACTAGCAGCTGTTTGGCTTTCTAAAATGGCTTCAATATCTTTCGTAGCCCATATTTTCGCATTATTTCCAGACTCATCATCTTCATCTACACCGACAGCAGTCATTTTGAAACAGATCCAAAAGAGTAGCTTTTGCTACAATCTAGAGGTTCTGTAGAACTCCAAGGTGTATGGCAACCATGACAAGTATATCAGTCTGGAGTTTTTCCCATGGCACAGTTGTAGGCTTTTGTTTCCGCAGCAAACACTGAACTTCTCTTACGAGTGGAACCATCCTGGAAATTATGACGTACTTTTCACCGGACACTTCTCTTGTCATTACCTCAAGTGGCTGAAAGAGGGTAATGCAGTCTTAATCAAATCCCACTCGGCAGACTCAATCAGATTCGGTGCTTTAGAGAGTGAAATAATAGCTGCAGTGAGAGGAGCCTTTAGTTCCACTAATCTGTGTAGCACGTAGAGCCGAGAATTCCACCATGTAGAAACTTCCTGTTTAACTTTTAATTCAGTTGTTCTGGTCTTCTTCAGTTTTTGAAAAACTGAAGAGGATCAGCGTAAAATATAATATCAGGCTTGCTCCAGATCTAAGTAACAAATTAAATAAATTCCTGCCAGCTTTAAAGCCGAAAGAAGTGGACATCCAATTGCAAGGAGTAGTAATATATTGCATCAACTGTAACTGCGGACTCAGCTATATAGGAGAAACAGAGAGGAGTATTAAAGTTCGAATGAAAAAACACCAAGCAGCTATTAGGAACAATAGTAACAAAACAGGGCTAGATAGACATGTACAAGCAAGTGGACACTCCATAATTTGGGACTCAGTAAGAATAATCGCCCACCAGTCAAACTTAGTAAAGAGGAAACTAGAAGTACCACAATTAACGATAATTGCGGTTGGACTCTTCCAACTGGTGGCAGCAACTACTCCAGTGACATAGTCCTGATGACGAACTGGGATTTAGTTCGAAAATTTGACCACCAACTTTTTAAAATAATAACCTCTATAAGACCCGTAAAAAAGTTAATTCCACAATTTTAATTCAGGTAAATCCATCAGTTTCTGGAGCTTTTGCAGAGTTTCAGCCACAAATGTGTTGCTTTTAAAATGATACTAGCGTCCTGCATTTTTCAAGTAAAGCTGACACACTTTCATTCCTAACAACTACGTCATTAAAAATCAAGTTGACAGTATGAGTGACACACGGGAGATTGGGTATTTTTAATTCAGGTAAATCGATCAGTTTCTGGAGCTTTTGCAGAGTTTCAGCCACAAATGTGTTGCTTTTAAAATGCATTACTAGCGTCCTGCATTTTTCAACTAAAGCTGACACAGCTTCATTCCTAACAACTACGTCATTAACAATCAAGTTGATAGTATGAGTGACACACGGGAGATTGGGTATTTTTAAATACTTCTCCACTGCATTTTTCATATTGGAACCATTAACCGATCTGTAACGATGGTCACTTTTTTTTTTTTTTTTAAATTTGAGGTTTAACGACCACCGTGAGCAACTCAATGGGCTATAAGCAGTCGCCCGTCCCTAATTTAGGGTCACTGGTTCCAGGGAAGGGAGAGAGCCAGTGCCGTAAGACAAATACAACATCCATGCCTCACCGGGATTCGAACCCAGACCCCGTTCGGACGAATGATCAGAGGCCATCGCTTAGACCACTGCACCACCGGGGCGGCGGTCACTATTCTGTTTGTGATGTTCCACATGTCGAAGATACATCGCAGCTCCTGAGTGATATGTTGTCCTGTGTAACGTTCAGTGAGGTGTGATGTCTGTAGCACACGTGCAATAACCTGACTGTTATTAATGTAGTGAGCTGTAACTGTCAGGAAAGTGTTATTTGTGTACGAGGTCCATATATCAGATGTTATGTAGATACGTAATGAACTTTGTTCAGTTCATCTTGTACAATTCCTCGAATCTTTTCATATTCTGTAGACAATAACTGATACATTAGTTTTTTCGACTGGGGATATTGTATGATGGCTACAATGTTTTACAATAATTAATGAATCCACTGTTCTCCACAATTGAAAGTGGCTGGCAGTCTGTAACTATCATTTCGATAAGAGCACTATCCATTGACGCAACTTCCATAAGCGACAGGAACATCCTACATTCGTAATGTCTGTGTTTGGCTGTTGTTGGCGTTGCCACAAAGGGAGTGTCAACTGCATACGGATCTGAGGAGGTGTATGGCTGTGAAATAACACTGCTAGTATCGATCTCTGCTACAAATGTAGCTACTACATCTGGATGTTTTCTTTTGAAATGCTGTCTGTTGGAAGTACTGCCAAAATACTTCAGTTGTTTATTACATTTGTTGCATTCAGCTAGGTCCTTCGACAGTCTCGTACAATGGCCCCACACAACAGATACATTTCGTCTCCCCAGATGTGTGAACAAAAAAGAGTGAAATTTATCCTCGCATGAAGAGATTGAAACGTAGCAATTGCACAGCTAACCCAGTGCAGCAAGCAAGTCCCTAATCCTGGACCACATAAACAGGTCACCAAATACCAGCCAGCTGTTATTTCTAGCAGGAGATTTCCGAAAGGTGATTTGCATATTTCTGCATGGATACTATCTTCACATACAAAGGAAGATATCAAGTGCGACAGCGTAATGACAACAACGATTGTAGCTTCTGGCGAATAGTTTATTTTTGTTTGTAGAAATACAAAGAAATACTCAGTCCAAACCAATTAATGGTGAGAACAGAAAAGGAGCAATATCCCAAAATGGACTGTAATGCATATTGCGATGTATCACAGATACATACTCGTACTACATTACCTTGGGACGTGACCAACAACGTCATTGACATAATTACTGAACATGTGATTTGTTATGACACTAATGGTGGGGAAATGTCCTGCGTACTTAGCCACAGCATATATCAATTAGGGGAATACGTAACAAATTAGGGGGTGCGTAGCATTCCCAGCCTGAAATTGCATATTTCGGACATTAATGCTGTTACCATGCATCTGAAAATGTTATAAGCAACACAGTGAAGTAGTCAAACAACACAATACATAACCATATGTAAAGGGGTAGTGCCACCCCTCTTCTTTGTTACATTGAGTCGTTGAAGTGTTGTCCTATTGTACTTTACGTCCTCCAAATGTCACCCACATTTCAGCTCTGTACTGCCATTATTGGCTTACACAGAGAATTTCAGGTTTTTTTCTTAAGGAGGGGGGTGTCTTTGCCTCTATCGATGGAGTTACCGCGCATGACAGAACCCCGCCCGTTTTTACCTCACATGACCTTACTTCGTAGGTCTTTTATCTCACACGAAGTAACCGCCCGTTTAAGCAGTTCGTGAAAGTCGAATGCAACAATGCCATAATAAGAAATACATTGGGGTGGCTTCGTGGACATTTGATTTACATACGAGTATATACACTAAGTGAATATAAACACACGGGGGCGGTGTCCCCTCCAAACCTGAAAGGCTATAATTATGACGATAATTCATGGGGGTACAGTGCTGAATTTTGGTTAGCAGTGCCATAAAGTTGAATAAAATACAAAAATGCATGAATACCACAAACTGGGGCATCACTCCCATTTTCCTGTGTGCATGCATTGCTGTTTATTTCAATTCTGACCGCTAGTAAACTAATTCCAGCAATTAATATCGCTCAGAGTGCCCTAAGAATGGCATTTCCGGATTGGAGGAGGAGCACCACCAATTAGTTCTGTTCCTGTATTTTATGTTACTTTCGCTAACTAACTACAGGGACATTTCACCACTGTACACAAGTGTCCCGAAACTAGTATTTCCAGGTCACAGGTTGCGATTGATGCGATAAAAAGCTGGCTAGGTATAGTCTTGAGGTACCGTCGCTTAATCACTGTACTCTGCAGTAACACCGTAGACTCCAAAGGCCTAACCTACTATGATGGAAAAAGACACCACTGAGTCGAAGTCCTGAGCTTCAGGGGTCAACAGGGTACTTTTTTTCCTCTTAATGTTTCTTTCATTTGGTTTCTGAGTTATTCATTTGGTCTCCGGATCAATAATTCAGTTTCTGAATAACGTATTACATTTCCAAATACTGTTTTTTCTTAACGAGTAAAGTATTCAGTTTATGTCAAAAGTATTCGGTTTCCGAATAACTACTCTGTGCACGAATACCGTATTCAGTTTATGAATACTTTTTGCCCATCACTACCATTGATGACCGTTCAACATAAGCCAACTAAGTACCAAACAATCCTAGGAGAGAGCAATACACAAGGACTTACAAAATCTCTTGCATTTCATTAACCACTAAATATATTTGAAAAATTCAAATAGATTAGAAATCTGCACATCTTATAGGATTACATAAAAAAGCTAAGTTTTATATAGCTTTAAAAAGCCTTACAAAAAAAAACTTCAGCCAAGTAATGGGAAAATAACTGAAATATCACTAAAAATGCCAGTTTTGGGGACTTTCTCTTTGAAGGGAAAGAGACAACAATACAATGTTTTTATGTGTTATTACTGTCTTTTCAATGTGTCACCACACCCCCCCCTTCCACACACACAAGAAGTTCTTTGCTTCCTTCCCTTCTTAATAAATGAGTGTAACAGTTAAAAAATCAAGCCTTCTTGAAAGCTGATAACTCAAAAGGGGAGGAGGTAAATGAACTATATTTGGCAGGGAAGCACCTTCCTGCATGTTGCTTATAACCTGAAAATTGCATTCTGTTACTGTAATGCCAAGGTGTGGTACAGCACCTTGAATCTATTGAAAGTTGATAGCTGTTTTACTGTAGCCAACAACAGGCCTAATAGTGTGTGTATTGTTTTTATTTAAATCTATTGGTACAATTTTAATTTTACATAGAACTTATTTACAATGAAATTATGTATTTTTTTCTATTGAAGATTTAATTACCACCATGAGCAACTCAATGGGCTATAAGCAGTCGCCTGTCCCTAATTGAGGGCAACTGGTTCCATGGAAGGGAGAGAGCCAGTGCCATAAGATAAACACAACATCCATGACTTACCGTAAAATGCTATTATTATTATTAAAAAAAGAGTTAAGAGTGAGTTTTCATGGTCTACTGACTATTAAAATTATAAAAATCACTTTTAAAATCATTCAACTGAAAAAAGAGCCAAATATTTTCCCTTGTTCTTACATATTCAAACTTATTTTTAAGCTAAGTAAGCCTTCTTGCAGTGTGTAGGCTACAGCATGACCTGATATGTTGTGCCTGACTTTGAGGCTCACTAGATTTCCTACCAGTTCATGACATCTCAATTTTGACATGTGAAGTTTAGTCTGTAATTAGTCCCACTGTGCTTATTATTTTGTGTTGTGCCATTAAAGTGGATGTGGTGAGTTCCGAATGTACAATAGCTGAATAACTGTCTTTTGTTACTTATTAAGTGTGATATTTCTAGGTTTTCAAAACTAAGAAAGCAAAAAATGCAGTGTTTTACTGGAGTAATTACTAAGGAAGACAGCCAGAACACTTCATACAGTGCTACTTCAGAGATCAAAAGTATAAATGACTTATGCCAAAATGATAGATTCTCATACAGATTACTGGAGAATTGGATATATTGTTTGCCCTTTTGAAAGGAAAAAAATTATCAAGTGTAATAATCTTTTTGGGCAAAGTTGTTGTCTACATCACAGTGCACAAGAAAAGCATTAGAAAATCTCTTTGTAGAATAAATATTGAATTTTCTAAGAGTCTAAAAAATTTACACTAATTCCTGATGCAGTACATGCTACATCAAAATCCAATCTTGGAGAAAGGAGCAGTCCTCAGAATGTGAAGTTAATAAATACAAAAAACTTATGCTTAAATTATGTACAAAAATTTAATGTAAAGAAGCTTTCAACTGATAACTAGCTTATACAGCCAGCAGTGATAAAAAAACAGGTGTTTGCAGTTGTTGGATTGTTATTAAAAACCCTGGTACCATGCAAAGAAAAACTTGAATGTAGTTCTGATGTTGAAGTCACTAGCTCTAATATAACTGATGACAATGTCCATGAATAAAATCTAGTTTCTCTGAAAGGGTGAAGATTTTGATTCTTGAGCCAACAACATAGTCTATGTGAGACTCAGATTAATTTAAACTCAGTAAATACTTGGTGTATCACACATATTTTGAAACATAGTATTTTAACTGACCTAGGAAAAAGGAAACTAGTTAATGAAAAGACATTAAATGATCCTGATCTTGAATCAGTTCTACAAATGCCTATGATTTGTTCAGGTATGAAAGATTACAAGACAGTGAGAAACATAGATGGTACAAGAAGAACATAGGCAGGAAAATGGCTCATACTGTAGAACTTAAAGAAACCCCATGTCCAAATTTGTGGAGCTTTCCCCAATATCAAAATTTCATAATTATTTACTCAGCAATCAGAAATAGTTAAATTGTCTGTTTTTACTATTCATCGTGTAACATCAATCACATCTTCCATGTAATTAAGAGAATATTTTTCCCACACAATTCAAAATTTCATTTTCTAAATTTGTTGAGTTACACTTAAAATGGAGCATATCTGCAGGAGATCATGATAAACAGTCAGTTTGTGTATGCACGAGACACTAAAATGTAAAATTAATTATTAGTGATGCTCAACATCCTGTAACACACAAAATCTTATAGTCAAAAGTAGTGTGCAGTACAAAAAATTAAATTTGTATGCTGCATGATTGTCTAGAAGGTCCTGGGCCAAGCCCTTTACATTAGTATTTAGGTGAAATCATGGAAACTGACATCACAGTGGTCAAATAACACTGAACTACAAGCAGTGGACCACAACAGGTCATTGTGAGTTACTGTCATAACAGACAGTGTTATAGATTTTACTGAAAGATTCATTGACAAACTCGTAGAACTCTGAACACGTCACTATATTGCTAAAACAACCAGAGTACCCGAAAGTTGGAGAAACTGCGACAAATTGATAATCGTTCATACCATTGGGAGAATGAAATATATGAGCAACACTACATCCCTTTGTTTTGTATTTTAGGAAGCAAAATGGTGAAACAGCAGCTTATCAGCAAGAGTTTCTGCATCATAAATGATTGCTTCAATCGTGCAGTGGAAACTGTCTTTACGTTAATTACAAAAAGAAGTAATCGATTTCTTGAAAACCATTGCTCCACACATGAAAAAAATTATCTATATCCCCTTCTTTCATGCTGGATGAAGCATTTCAGTGCAGTACAAGAATTGCAAAAATTTCATGTACTTGAGTCTTCACTATATTGATTTTGAGCTGAAAGCTGAATGACATTTTTTGTCACTTCACATGGCAAAGGAACTTGTGACAGTATTAGAGGAACAATGAAATTCAGGAACATATCCCACAACAGTAGAATATATGTTTAAGCTTTGTGAAGAAGACATACCCAGGATAAAATGTCTTTGTGCCAAGATCAAATGTTGATGAGCAAACTGAACATTTTGTAGACTGATCTGATTCATCCATTAGAATTTTCAATGCACAAGGCTATCAGAGTTATGAGCACACCATGAAAGTCTACAAGACTTCCTATTCATAACACTTCCTCTATTCTAGAATTTCCCATTTATTCAATTTGAGTCTGTGAAGAACAGCTATGTGGCTTGTATTTACAAATGAAAATGGTGGCTTGGACTTGTAAAGTACATTTCTGTTGCTGAACCAGATTTTTATATCCCCTTCTTTCATGCTTCAGGGCCAAGTACCAGTTTCAAACTATCCAAGCACAAGTGTGTGAAGTACATACATCATACATATCACTAAGCTGTTCTCTGAGATTCAGAGGTTAGCTTCAAAAAGAAATACAAACTACAAGATATTTTTACTTACTGTTGTCATATCAAACTTCTCCATTTACAGCGATTTTGACATACAACTCAGGCTTCACTGATATCCATCACACGCCATACACAAGATCTTTTATACTTCATACTCATAATCTTTTTCTCATACAGACACTCCTGAATCTGATCCACCCATGTCTTCCTTGGCCTTCATCTGCCTTTCCTTCCTGCCAATTGGGCTGAAAAGATTTTCTTAGTAAGCATCTCATCACTCATTCTTTCACCATGGCCAAACCACCGAAGCATATTGGTCTCCACCTTGCTAACTACATTTTGCTTCACATCACACAACTGAAACACATCTTCATTCCTCACACAATCAGACCGTGTCTTGCCACAAACCCCACGTAAGTAACGCATTTCTCCAGCACACAAACGACTCCTATGTTTCTTCTGCAGTACCCAGGTTTCACTGCCAAACATCAGAGTAGGAACAATTACACTTTCATACACAGCCATGTGGGACTCTCTAGAGAACCCAACATTCCTGTGAAAACCTCCCACAGCAGCTATGACTTTCAATAAAGAATTCACTCGTCTATTAATTTCACCATCCAATTTGTTCTCTCTGTCAAACATGCTTCCTAAATACACAAACTCACTCATCTGGTCAATCACAGTGCCGTTTATACTTACATTACATTCAGTGCTACCAGTTCCTCTCTCAAACACCATAACTTTGGGTTTTCCCTTATTTATACTCAGTTTCAATTTCATGCAAACTTCGTACATCCGAGACAACATACTCTGCAACTAACTTTTGCTCTCTGCCAACAGGACAGTGTCATCAGCATACAGCAATCTGCACACACTGATATTACCAAGACATAAACCACTATTATCTATTGTGGCATCATGCATGCATCCATAAATATATTAAACAGCCATAATGACATTAAACAACCTTGTCTAACTCCTGCACCAATAGAAAACCATTTTGATAAAACACCATTTACTCGTTAAAACACCATTTACTCATACACAAGCTCTACTACCAGCATACATGGCTTATACACTATCAAGTAGATTCCCAGTAACACCATATTCATTCAATACCTTCCACAAAAGTGCCCTATTCACTCGGTCGTAAGCTTTCTCTAAATCTATGAAGGCAGCAAAAACTTTCTTACCAACAGCCAGATACTTTTCAATCATCATGTGTAATGCAAAAATCTGGTTAGTGCAGCCTTTACCAGGCATATAACCACTCTGAACATCTCACACTATGTCTGATGTAAGACCCCGTACTCTTTCAGTAACAACCTTACCAAACACTTTCCTTGGCACACTTAGTAGGCTAATACCACGATAGTTCTTGCATTCAGTCTGATCACCTTTTTCCCTTATACAAGGAAACAATAATAGCATCCTTCCAATCCGGAGGGACCATTCCTAACTCCCAGCACAACTGGCAAATTTCAGTTAACCAGTTAATTACAGAGTCTCCACCGTATTTCAACATCTCGGCAGTTATGCCATCAACTCCCGGAGCTTTACCATTCTGAAGAAATTTTAGAGCTTTACACACTTCTTCTCTTGACATCCCTCCTGTGCTTCCATCCTTCACTGTGACATGATCTGCATCTGTCTCAGAATCATCTTTGCTTTCCTGATCTAATAACTCACAGAAATATTCACCCCATCTTTCACCTCATTGGGCTCCCATATCATTTCCCCAATCTTATTCTTCACACAACTTACAACTTTGTTTCCCCTATTTTTCATGAGTCTCGTGTGCTTCCAGAAGGACTTTCTATCTCTCCAAAAACCAGTTCATACCTTTCCACCTTCGCCTTCCTATCTTTTGCCTTACTCTGGCAAACCAGCTTAGCTGCTTCATGCGTCTTACAGTGATATTCATCCACAGAAACTCTACCTTGCAACATCCCCAAATAGGCTTCTTTCTTTCTCTTTACTGCCTCTTCAATCTCACTATTCCACCAAGCATCACCTCCATTGTTACCCACTATTGTGGTGCCACAGACCTCTTTAGCAGCAGTGACAACACAGTTCTTAAAACATTCCCATTTCTTTTCTACATCCCTCTCACAAGATTTCAGATCCTTCAGTCGTTCTCTGAGTAAGTCAGAATAATGCTGATGATCTTCAAGGAGCCTATCAACCTTTATTTTTTCTATCCTGGGTCTCTTCCTATTCCTTTTCCTCCAACCAACATTAAGTTTCACTCGTGACACTACCAAGTAATGATCAGAACTAACATCTGCACCTCTCATCACACAAGTGTCAACAACTAAGTGTTTCAGACGCTGATCATAGACAACAAAATCTAGCACACTCTTTTGACCAAGAGTATGATTTTCCCAAGTATGTGTGGATATACTTGTGGTTGAGAAATGTATTGGATACACACAAATCATTCTCAATGCAGAGTTCAATTAATCTTTCACCATTATCATTCACACAAGAATCATTAAACTTACCCAGAACATTGTCAGAAATTGCATTCTGCACACCTATTTTAGCATTGAAATCCCCTGCTATTATAACTTTTTCTTTAGCACCAAACTGGCACAAAACAGCTTTTAGCTCATTCCAGAAATCTTCCTTCTTATCAGAAGGTTCAGAGTCACAAGGAGCATGCACTACAACAAATACGATTCTCTGAAGTTTCACTTTCAAACGAATCCAGAGAATACTCTCACTTACACAACTATAGTGAATCAAGTTGTTCTTCATCTTTTCACTTAAAATCACACCTACACCAGCCTGTCCTCTCACATTATCTAATACTCCAGACCACACACTCACTGTGCCCTTCACTTCTACCCCAATTTCCTTCTTTTTGGTTTCACTTACACACAGCACATCCAGTCTATGCTTATTCATCTCCTCAATAACCTCATTCATCTTGCCATTTATACCTCTAGTATTCCATACACCGATATTACATTCACTCAGCCAAGATCTCACCTCATACGCTGTTTAGAAAGTCCAGGTCGATTCCGTGGTGGACCGTCCTTCTCAAGTGTGGTAGGTCCACCATATCCCACACTTGAGTCATTCTTAATATTTCTTTTTGTCTTTTTAATCAGGTAAGTACATCAGTGTGGGGGATTAGCCCACAGCTGAGGGTTCCAGTTGGTCATTCAACCTAAGGATTCTGGAACAAAACCCAGTGAGTTGGGGTCTTTTCGCCAATGTCACAGAGAACTAGCTGGCACCTCTCCAAGATTCACAGATGCCCTAGTTGCTGTTGTGTGTGACATTGTTACCACGGCCAAAACTCAAAAACATTTTAAAGAATTTACCTCCTTTGGATTTAACAACATTCATTGGGGCGAGTGCATAACATCAAACCAGAAATGGTGCTGCAATTTCAAGTTAACTTTACGAATGTTTTAACAGTTCTTTTCTGGAAGTTTCAAAATAAATGAATGAGTCAAAAATTATATGGAATGTGTGCTGTTAAGTGGGTCCTTCAAAATCACTAACTACTTGGACAGAACACCTCACTTGCTTTGTGTGGGACTGAGGTCAGCAACCGCTGACCGGCGAAAAAGAAGTTCATGGGGCGAACTTATAACTCACTCTGCAGTTGACCGTGATGTGAGATTTCACCTTCCGCGCCCGCTTGCCGAAAAATTGGTCATTCCAAACTCGCTCGTATGATGATGGCTGCTCCACTCTTTGCTACGTCCGAATTGAAAAGAAAATTATCTGTTTTCTACAAGCTGAGCTTAACCAAGGGACGTGACGCCTAACGCTCTCGGCTTCTACTAATGGAGTCCTATCAAGAGTCACGTTGCAAACATTCTCACCGACACTAAACCACGGCTGGAAGAAGCCTCGACGGCCATTTTTTCTTTGGCTACACTACTCCATCCATGTAAAATGAAGGGAGACCAGAACCCTCCCGGGAAACTGATATCTTCAAATGGCGGTAGTTAACTCACCGACCCTCATGACAAAGGAATTTCCTGCACATCAGAAAGGTAAACTTTGCTAAAATATTATTTTTCGGCCACCAGTATCACGATATTCTTTTTAATTCTAGAGAAAAAAAAACAAAAAAGAAACTCGGACTTGCTCTACGTTTCAGCCCAAGTAGCGGGTGATTATACACAAAGAAAAAAAAAAAAGGTTATCCTGCAAAAATGGGGTGTTTTCCTCTGAATCCAACATGTGATATAAATTACTCAAAAGTTAATTTTTCTTTTGCTGAGGGGTAATGCATTACACTCTGAAAACCACATGGTATTAATTTTATTTTTGGCCAAAGTGTATTATTCTTTTGTATTGTGCATGATGTTTTGTGAAAGTACCAAAAAAAGGGAAATATCAAGTGTAGAACACGTGTTTTTCTTACTAAACAAATGATAATTGAATCACACTGAAATTTCTATAATATATGAACTACAAATTGAAATGCTAAAATTTTGAATACCAGGAAAGTCAGAAAATTGTATAATCAATCTGAAACACACACACATATATATATATATATATACCCAACAAAATTGAAATTGGACTCTAAAAATCATTTTTGGCATTCATGGGTGATTTGTGAAAATAAAAAAACAAAAGAAACAAAAATCTGTAAAAATTCTCAACAAAATTCTGATCAGGCAAAGGTTTGATCAACATTAAATATAACTGCTAGTCAGTTTTTATAACTAAAAAATTTGAGTCACCTTTATTACTTGTGTGTTCAGTGAATCCAAGGTATTGATAGAAACCAAACTTGTGTAAATTCTTTTTTTTTTTTTTTTTTTTTTTTTTTTTGTTAAGCTCATAAATCACCTCTGCACTTGGCAGAGTTCGTGGATCTGAGCCTGGTAAGTTAATCCACATATACTTTGACAACGCAAATTTTACTGTTTTTACATACATTTTTCTTTTGTTCTTCCACTAGTTATTTTTTATACATCACGTGCCATATTGTACCACATTTTTCGATAAAAGTATATTTACACTAGAACACCTGGTCATAGTGACAGATTTAAAATTTTGAAAATTCATTTATATCAAAGATATTTTAAATTTCCATTTTATTTTACATTAAAGTGAAGAAAAAACATTAGTAGCACTGTTTGGGGTAATAAATAACTAGCGATTTTCCACAAATTTCAAGTGCTGTGTACCTGAACTAGGGTTTACAATAACAGAATGAAATTTTCAGTTTATGAACAACATGCAGGAAAGCACATACCTGCCAAATTTGGTTCATCTAACTCATCCTCCTTTTAAGTTATTAGGTTTACCCCCCCCCCTTTTTTTATTATTGAAGGTTTAATGCCCACCGTGAGCAACTAAATGGGCTATAAGCAGTTGCCCATTTCTAATTTAAGGCCACTGGTTCCAGGGAAAAGAGAGATACAGTGCCATAAGATGAACATAACATCCCTGCCTCACCGGGATTTGAACCTCCCGACCCTTCACAAACAAAAGGGCATAAGCCAGTGCTTGTACTACTAGACTGTGCCACCGGGACAGCCTTTTTAGGTTTCACAAATGCTACTTTTTGAAAACTTTCAAAATGTAAACTCTCAAGAAAAGGCAAATAACATGTTTTTTTTTTTTTTTTTTTTTTTTTTTTCAACACTTGGATACAGCAACGTCACATTAAAAAACACTACATTGTTATATCTTTTCCTTTAACAAGACTAAAAATCCAAAAATGAGCATTTTTTGTGATATTTCAGTTATTTCATTATTTGGCTGAATTTTTTTTTCTTTTTTTGCTTGAAGCTATAAAACTTACTTTATTTGATGCTAAAGGTGTGCAATTTCAAATCTTTTTTTAATTTTTAAGACATCTTTATTGGTTAATGTAGTACAAGATATTTCGTAAACGAGTTCAGCAAAATCCCATTTTTTAACACCCTGTGGGGGGGGGAAAAAAACTTCCCAAAATGAAATTCAAAAAAATGATTTTTAACTCCTCACGTATATAGGTTTCCATATATACGAAGTATGAGAAAATGGTTAAGGAATTAAAAAAATCAAAATGTTTAAATTCTGTGGAAATAGAATTTAAACAAATTTTTAATGAGTAACCACCACATTTTAAATGCTGAATGCTGCAAGTGGTGGTTACCCACTGACAACAACTGCCAATGGGTAACCACCACTTTTTAAGTGGTGCATTGTTATTACTGTCCTTGAGAAATGGTTAGGCACAAGCAATTTCCTTCAGAATACTAAATTTTTTGGGTATTTAGTGATGGCTAAGCAGAAATTTTTCTTTGCACAAATTGAAGAAATTATTTTTTTCTTTTACATCCCAGATTGCCGACTGAATATTACCAATTTTCACCTTGACTAATACATCTCTAATTTAAATCACTCAATTTTAACACTTTTATGATATTCTTCAAATTATTTACTCACTTTCTCTATGAAATACTTATATTGTTATCATTTTTTTCTGTTTACTAGATGAAGTACTGAGTGGAATGTATGGTAACTAAGACACAGGTACTGAATCTACACATTTTTATACTATGGTATATATCATCAATTTGAAGCTGTCAGTGTCACACATTAAGGGAAAACTTTTAGGACATTCCCACTCAAAAATAATTTCCACTAAAAGTTCAGACCATTACAGTAACAAAATTTTTATTAAAATATACTGGTGATGAGATCAAGTGATGATTATTAAGAGCCATTCATTTTATTTAAGATCTTATTTCACATTGACTTGAATATTTTAGTTTCTCAGACACAAGAATTGTATCAAAATACATTTACAAACTTATTCTTAATTTGACTTGTTAGATGTCCTACTTAAGTACAATATTCCAATTCCGGCATATATTCACAAACTGTTACCCCTGATTCACATTTTAGCAAAACATTATGTCATGATGCTTGAAAAAGCAGTGAAGTAATGACTTTCACTTGTTTGAGATTCACCTTGGCCAAGTTACACGAAAAGTTGAAAAGAACCTCTCTTGCCTCACATTATGACAAAATGCTACAAATCAAGTTACATTTTAAAGTTTAGAAAACTTATTTTTTCCCTAGCTGAGATTCTACTGAGAGCTCTGCTTGTCATAATCCAAAGAAATTCCATCATGAAGAATCAACTCACACGCCTTAATTATGCATGATGGTACCAAAAAAGCAACATTCCTTGGCGATTTTATCATGTAAGCATGTTAAAATTCCACAAAAATCTGAAAATTGGTGGCAAATCCTTTGGCTATGTAGTACTACATAATTTACAAATAACTATTAATTTTCCATACAAAAGAATGGATTTGAATGAAAACAAATGAGCTATGAAACAGGCAGTAGGAGGAATGTGTACACATTGAAGACAGTACATTAAACACACATGCAAAGGAAATGTTAAAACATACATACACTAAAAAAAGGGGGGGGGGTACTAGATTAAACGCGATTCAAGAACCTAGTAGGAAGCTAAAAGGACATAACTAACAACACAGAACACTGATCATTTAAAATTGATGCAAAATGGCTGAGTTACCACGCAAAGTATGGGGAAAAACTATATTAGCACAACAAAAATGACGGCAAAGACAAAGGATGTGGATAACACTGAGAAAAGAGGTATACTCACACTCTTGGGCAGTGTTCCCACAAAGCAAATAGTGGTGGGTGGCCTGGCATTGCCCAATGCAGAGATGCACAAGCAATATTTTCTCTCAGCAATATTTTTTCACGTTAGATGGCAAAAGCACAACCTCCTGTTGTTTCCAACAGCATGTTCCATAAGATCCACCACAAATGCTTGACATGTACCTGGATGACAGATTGAAAGTTACGGTGATGAAGTGGAAAGATAGTAACTTCCATGGCAGAAACCGATAGCATAATAATATCAGCCAATTAATTTTCCAGTATACCAACATGGCTGGTAATTTAACTAAATCAGACCAGAAACCCTGCCTCCATCCAAGTTTTCAGCAGATGTCTTAACTGAACAAATGACGAAATGAATGCTACCTGCTGCGGCAGGGAGCATCTGGAGAACTTCAAGAGAATTCATACACACCACAGCAAACAAATGTGTTGACTGTATGAGGCACAGAATTAGATGTGCAGATCTAATCTGGCCACAGTTGTGTTCAGAATAAACTTTGTTAATGCATAAAAATATGCAATTACTAGACTGGTTGATTAGGATTCAACAGTGAAAATCAGAATAACACCAGGACACTAAAACTGCTGGGCATGGAGGTACTCATACATAGATTTGATTACTAGATTTAAGTCAGAAATTTCAACATAATGGTCACTTCCACAAGAAATCTAGCAATTTCTTAAATGCACTGGTTGCACCAATCAGAGAGAAGTTATCATCATCCTAGACTATGATGGATAGATAAATTAAAAACATGGGAAAACAAGTTTTCAATTAATTTGCATGCCGAATAAGAAAAACAATTTGTAAAGTGGGTAATCAGTGAAATTTTCAAGTAAAACAGTGGGGGCAGCCAGGAAAGCTTTCAAGTAAAACTGAAGTGACAGCCACAGGCAATGCGTACACAGAGACAGTCCACTGAAGTTATTGATGAAACTACAGATAAGCAAAGTACATATGCCAGTGTACAAAGGCATAACACTTGATGATACATCGGGCCAAAAGCATGGCATACCAACATGAATAACACAGGCACATTTCAAGTTTGACCACAGAACAGACTGGTAAAGTCAAAACTTTGTCAGGCTATCTGCTTCCCAGAATATGACTGAAAAAATCTTCTAAAGTTTAATTTTTTATTGTATACTTTCATCATGAAACAGGATATGGATGAAATCCATGTCTGTGGAAAAATTGAGTGTGTGTGTGTGGGGGGGGGTCTTCTCAGTGGATGACACAAAAGCCATTACTTGTGACCCAGGGTAAGATCCTGATCATAGATTGCAGCTGCCATTCAAAGTGGCACATATCAGAAGATCATCCATGCAAAGGGTCCTGGGAGGAAGTTGATGTGAGATATTACTGAAGTGTCAGATGAACAGAATAACAGATACTGTGGAGCTCTATGGAATGTCCTACCTTGAAAAACTGGAGAAGACCTACATGGAACATGTTAACATAGAGGAAACAGCAACTAGAATTTGAAAATTCCTAGGCAGCACACATGTATGGAGGATATCACATCCAAGCACACTCATGTGCCTTCTCAGTGTGAAATGATACAGATACTAGGCACTTCATTTATACCAATGCCTCGTGAACAAATGCTCCAACTAAAAAAATTAATATAAAGGAGATTAGTTCAAAGCTTTTTTTGTGATGGTGAGAAGATGTTGCAACTTTACAAAACATAGCAAGCATGCACCTCTTGTGCATTCCATTACGCTGCAGAGGAAATGAGTTGGCACAGTACATTGCTAAGTAACACAAATCTTGGGATTTCCACTTGGATTTGGGAATGGAAGAGCAAAAGCTACATGCTAAAAATGTGGGTAAAATGCTTCGACCAGATCATACTGGACAGAAACAGCAGATACTCATAAGATGGTTACAACCAATACTACAACACATCAGAAGGAATGTGCCACTGTACCTAAAAGATGAGATAAAACTGATGTATAACAATCCTTGTTGTTATACAAAACAACTAATGTAATTAGTTGGTGTAAAAGGCAAAAAACACATTTTCCTGACTTTCAAGCTACGTCTTCACTGCTAGGAATCATGCAGGGTAAGAACTGTTACTGAAATCTGAAGTAAAGGCTTGTCTCAAAAATTAAGGATATCAGCAACAATTCACCAGTTTCAAGAATAAACATTTCCCCAGACCTTATAAAATCCCATCCCAAATGCTACAAAGAGTACTACAAGTGTTGATCCCCACCAAGTACATTAACCACGATATCATCTTGCTATAATGTGGGGTCAAAATATATGAGACTGATTTATGTCAAACTGACCAAATTGAACCAACTGGGTAGTGTTGGAAGATATAGTAGGCCATATGGCATACCCTTCAAGCAACTAAACTGTCAAGGTTCAACCAAAGTTTTGGAACAGTATGGAGGTTTTTATGAAGGTCTCGGGCAAAGTCAAACAAGCTGCCTGAAGAATGCAATCCACCCAATTGCAAACATGTCAGCAGATATAACAGCACATAAAAATACATTATGCAAAAAATCTAGCTGGCTTGATCCAGTTTCCATTTATAGGGTGGAAGGGATGGAAATACCCACTTGAGGCAAAAAAAAAAAAAAAAAAAAAAAAAAAAAAGCATAAGGAAATGGGCACTGCCAAGGAGGCAATAACATACCATTCATGACTAATTGGTATATACCAAAGGTAAGCCCAGGAATAAATCAGTTGTGATAAGGAGATACATGTGGACTAATATGTAACTAGGTATCTGCTCAGAACTAAGCACAGAAAGGACAACAGCAGATCAACTTTGTGACACCATGAATCACTAATGGTATCTTCCCACAGAAAATGCCATCAGTGGTGTGCATTAATATCCTAAACAACGAATAGGTGAAAGAAACTGGTCTACTAGATGGTCAAGCTCAGCAGCATTTATATCTTCATTTGGTAGCAGCAAGACACAGAAGATAGTAAGAAACACATGTACAGAAAAAACTGTCAGAACCTGTAGACACAATGACTTACAAAACAGGAACACAAAAGCAGACAAGAATGGCAGCAACACTGCTACATGTAATATCACCAGCGTCATACAGTCTTGAAAACTGCAGTAACTTCTTACTAAAAAGCATGTAATGCTGCCAAAGTTTTATCTTCTAGGTACATGAACAGACAAAAGAGCACCAAAGATAGATGCTTTATCTTGTCAAACTAATAATGTAAACCATAGCAGTTGCACTGAATAATAGAAGCACACATAACATATGGAACAGTACAAGGTTACAAAAAGAAGCCCCATTAAAGGGATGACACCAATATGTTAGTAATGCTGTAAATGCTTCTTTAGTCATTACAGTACACTGATCAGGTACTTCCAATCAGAGATTAATTTCTAACAAAAAAAAAAAAAAAAAAAAGGTGCTGGAGCCCTAAGTGTGGGATGAGACCAATAAACAGTACCACTGTAGCAAAACAACAATGATTGGAATCAGCAAAGTTTGTCCATCACTATTTCTTATTAAAGGTAGAATTAGTAACTGAAATTGAGCATTCAAACCTTTAGCAAAAGGAGTGTTGATTTTGACAGCGGAATCTCGCTCATGCATTCAGGCATGCAAAAAAAACTTGTATTTCGGAGCTTCGGTTAATATTTAATATTTGCCAAAATTGAAGAAGTACCAGAAAAGTGCTCTGGTGAGTTTCAGCTCAAATTAGCCCCTGTTTCTTGTGCAAGATTATGCAGAAGTTAAGTTTTGAAGTAATCATTCATCTGACCAGAATATCTGGTAACTTCACCTGTCAATGATTTTACAACTCTCTTGTAATGCTCGATTTTCAATATCCAGCCCATTTTCCCACTACTACAGCATTCTTAAAACAGGAAGGGACTGGACATTGCATCACAGAAGACATACAGAAAACTTTCAAAGATTGTGCACTAGTTTTACTTAATGAATGAAATAGATGAAATACAGGATTACACTATTGTACAATACAAATTCTTGAAGTTGTGAATCTGTTTATGAGTGTAAATATGACATGAATGATAATAAATATGACAGATAATACTGAAAAACTTGAAATTCCGTCGTCCTGGAGCGGGAATTGAACCTGCATCTCCCGGCTAGCACCTGAATATGCTAACCACCACAACTACCCAGAACGACAAAGTCTCAAGTTTCCGATTAATTTGAATATAACCATCACAGTATTCGCTAGTCAAAGCAACCCGCATTCATATATGGCGAATCTGGAGGATTAGAATTCATATCCGTAATTGCCCAAAGGAACAGAATATCAATGAATGAAATACGGGATTACACCATAGTACAATACAAATTTTTGAAGTTGTGAATCCATTTATTGGTGTAAATATGATATGAATGGTAAGTCAGATAATATCCAAAAACTTGAAAAATTTTCGTCGTACTGGAGCGGCAACCGAACCCGGGTCTCTCGGCAAGCGCTTGAGTATATGCCCAGAACAACCAAGTCTTAAGTTTCCAATTAATTTGAATGTAACACAGGATTCACTTTTTTTTTCATCGTCCTAGAGCTCATTTTGGGTGGTGTAGTGGTTAACATACTCGGGTGCTACGAGTTTGATTCCCGCCCCAGGACGACAAAATTTTCAAGTTTTCAGATGTTATCTGACTTACCATTTGTGTCATTTTCACCAATAGACAGATTCACAACTTCAAAAATGTGGCTATTTTTACTTTTGTCACAATTTTGCTTGCCATACAAACAGAAGAAAAAAATTTACCATGTGCCTGCTCACAAGGAACTAGATTTTACATGAGAGAAACTCTACAAATTTGTTCTTACTGCAATTACAAATGGTCCTAAGATCTGAGTTTAAGGGGAAGTCAATAACTTGTAGTACAATGGCTGATGATCATTTACACCATGTGAACAAGGTGTTTTGTGGGAACTAGCATCAGAAAAACTGTCAACTAGATGAGATGCAATGGTAAGGGAAGTAGGTCATTGCAATAAAATAAAAAAAAGTGCATACATGATAGAATAGAACCCTCAGGTTTGCTTGCATTAAGGAGAAATGCATCAGAATATGTACCTTCAACAATTACCTGTGTGTTACAACAAAAAAGGAAGCTAAAGCTAAAATGATACTAACAAGAAATGCAAAATTCAGTTAAGTCATGAAAAAGCTTCATGCCAACTATAAAACAGGTCGATAGCAATCATCTGCAAACATTTCATTTTCATAGCTTCAAGTACAGTGCTGGGATGAGGATGTCCTACAGCCACCTCTATGATGGTAGATGTGTAAGAACCAGATTCAGCACATTAATGAATGATGCTGTTTAAAAATAAATAAGACATTTGGCTAAAAGTCAACACACATACATAAATTAAAAAGAATACTTTTTTATTATTTAGTAGGTAACTTAAGCCATGCAAAAACCACTCCCAAACCAACTAGAAAAAATTTATTTGTTCAGCATCACAGTGCTGAAAATAATCTGGGGGTTGGAAGTCAAGGGAGACTGATTTGGTAAATGCAGTTCTTTTGGATAATTACTTTTTATTTTAATTTATGGGTACAAATCAGTAAAAAGGGAACCTGTTCATTATTAACAAGGGATGCTAGGTCATTTGGGGAAGGACAAACTTGTTCAAAGACATTGTTTGCCCCTCTCTCTTCCTTTCTCTCTCAAGTAATTGATATACGGTTTTCATACATTCATTTTGTAAATGAATTTTAGAAGTGAAGACTGAAGCTGAGAGGGGATTCCAGAAAGTCATTTCATGTGAGGCACCTGAAACTCCATGCCATATCCCCAAAGCTGCATTTTTCATCTAGTAGTTGGAGTTTCTAGTCCCCCCTTCTTTACTTTTGCTTCTTTTGGCCTTGTTTTAATGAGGAAAATAAAACTTGTTCGTGCAAAGTGTTGTGAAGCTTAGACAAGAAGATACAACCACACACAGCCTACAGAAGAATGCAACCTACAAAATTTTCAAGGTACTTAGAAGAGACAGGTAGGTCAAATATTTTCCATGCTCTTCACCTTCATTGTTTACAGGAACCATGGCATCATCTAGTTCTGAGCTCCCATTTGAGTAGGGACACTGTGGTACAAAGTCAACCCATGGCCAGCTCTTCCACCTACTATAAAGCTTAAGGAATCCACTTTTAGTGCAGTTTTTTTGTGTTGAAACATTTTCCGTTTGATGACTGATCAGGTTTCTCAAATTGACTTATTTGTTTTCACATAAGGTTTCTATCTAAATTCTAATCTGTATTCTAAAAATATGGTTCATTTCATGGTCATAAGTTGCAACAGCAGTGAAATGAACAATGATATAATGCTCTGCAGGTTCCCTAAAGACAAAAAGCTTCGTAAGCAGTGCATTTTAAAATGTCATAGGAAGGATCGATGGTCTGCTGAAAGTGAACGAGAATTTGTTCCACGTGAACTTTAAAAAAGATCATATGCAAGAGATTTAAAAGCTGAACTTTTAAACTTACCATAAAGCAACTTTTAAATCCCTGTGCCCTACCAGAATTGTTTCTCCAAAATATCAGTAGTCATTCTATATTATGTACCACAGACAGCAAAAGAAATATTCGCCAAGGAAAACATCTTGCCAAGATAAGTGTTGCAGAACTCTCAAGTCACACAGAAATTACAGATGCTGAAAACCTATGTGAGTTTTCCCAATAAAGAATAATTTTAAGAGACACCACAAGAGTTGTTTCCTCCAACATATGTGCAGTGTGTAACATTGCTCATTTTTCTGCTGAAGTGAAACTTTTAGAAGAAAAGCTCACTGCAATAGAAAAAAATGAAAAACTGAAGACATGCAACAGAAATTTTCAAAGAGAAAAATCAAACTTAAAATGAGAAGCTAAATGAAGTGAGTAAAACATGCCAGGATTTCAGAGTGTCTATGTCAAGTTTTTACTCCTGGTCAGATCAAAAGGTTACTGAATGGTAATAAAATACACATTGGCAAACAGTGAACATACTCAAGTCATTTGTTCTATGTATGCTTTCCAAGAAGACAAGAATATTTAAGGGAGCAGGTTAAACTTCCTTAATGTAGTTATGTATTTTGAGCACATTAAAATTAAGGACTCGTGATTTCCAATGCTCACCTGGAATTATTCTATCTCAGGTTTTGTACATGATGCAAGACTAAGGAAAAAGCCTCAGAGATATGGAAAAATGAATGGTTATTTCATTAGATGAAATTGACACGGGGAGCAAAATGGCATATAACCATGCTAGACGACTCTTCACATGGTCTGTGTTACATAAAAATAAAAAAATATAAAAAAATAAATAATAAATATTGAAAAGAATATGTTCACAGAAAAAGATTGGGTTTAAAGCAGTAGCATTTTCTTTTTACTTTGGAGATGGTAACTAAAGTTTATAGAAAGTGTTGGGGATTTCTGTGACTCAAACATTTATTCAAAATCTATGGGATAATGAAAGGAAAATTTGGGCATTTCCTGATGTCCCACATATGATAAAACTTCTAAGAAATCATTTCACTGACCAAGAATATTAGATTGGAGGAAAACTTACAACAGCTAATTTAATTGATAAAATATTGAAATCTGTTAGTGATGAAATGCATCTATGCCCAAATCGTACAACTAAGCTCTTGGAAGTAAGAGGAATTCAAAGGTGAAGGGTTCATTTTGCTGCAAAATTATTTTCCTCTCACACTGTTATATCACTTAAAAAAAAAAATCCAGAACGTAAACAAGTAAATGATTTATTCGACGTTTTCAACACAAGAGTGCCTTGATAATTAACACAGCAATCAGACATCGCTGAATTGACTGTAATTATTGTTTCACAAGTGAATTCAATCACATCAGAAAACTTGAAAATTTAATCACTGTGGAGCGGAAATAGAATTTAAGTTTTCTGATGTGATTGAATTCACATGTGAAACAGTAATTACAGTCAATTCAGCGATTTCTGTGTTATATATATATATATATTACCCAGTAGTCCACTAGCCATTGGCCAGTAAAACTTACGCCGGACCACTGAAATATTGATTTTACTGGCCGGGATGGCCAGTAAAGTTTTGTTGTTTTTCTTCCCAATTTGTCACAAGTTACAAAATGAATTTCTGTTTCTTTTACCTTGCTGTATGGTTTTCTTTTTAGGCTACAAACTAATGATAAGTTTAAAAACGAATATTGGAGATAATTCAATTGAAATAATACGTTATTTTCCACATATATCTTGTAAATGTCTTAAATTTTTAATTATTCTTTATTCGGACCAGTGGTTTGCAAATTACAGTGGTCTGCTGGGCCAGTAGAAGATTTATTTCTAATTCTATCACTGTATATATATATATATATATATACTTAAGAGCAAGACTGAAGACTAAGGAAAAACTTTAGAATTTAAAACGAAAGTTGCAAAATAACCTGAAGATCAAAACGCGCAACGCAGCAGTTTTGAAAATTCAGAATTCACATTCTATTAAGAAGATACCTAAGCAAAAAAATACATATATAATTTTGACTCACACCTAGTACAACATAGAAAAGGTTATGTATCTACCTGTGTGAGTAAAAGGAGAAAAGATAAAAAAATAAAATAAAACAATTGAATGTAGAAGGTGTCGAGAATACTGAGCCTTGGCTTTATCAAGGACCAGCAAAAACTCTGCATTTTCTCACTTCCACAAAGACCTAGTTGGAAATGGGTTTCTGCAAGGCCATAGATGCAAGTAACATTCCCACCTAAAATAGTTTAAAAAATATATATATATGTCATGTCCTCCGTAGAGTTGCATGACCTAGCACTAGTTAACAATTTCGCTTGCATCCATTAACCTTCCTGGCCCGACCCATGCTCTTCATCTGTTACTATTAAACAGAGAGAAGAAGATTAAAGATAACTCAAGCTGTGAGAGTGACATAATAATTAGAAATGATTTTCAGCCATAACGAATTGCCAAGTTCGTTTGAGAGAGAATTTAAACCTGAAAATCAAAGCAAAAGAAATCCAAATTTTTACATTGCAATTAAAAAAGGAAATATTAATTTTTAACAAACAGATTTTTGAAAGAAAACTTGAGTCTAAAACCCCCTACTCTACAACTTATGACAGCACGAAAACGAGAATAAGTTAAAGACAATAATTAACTAAAGAAAACTTTGTGAAAGTTATATACCTTAAACAGTTAGTTGCAATATGTACAAAGTATTTCAGCAGTGCTTTAAGTGCATAATTAATTAGAAATATTAATTATGCACTTAAAGCACATGAGAAATATTATAAAATACACGAGTAGTGTATTTAATAATCTTTGCATGTATTAAATCACCTTAGTGAGCTTCTATAGATTAATCAGAATCTTATTAATTTTAATGTTGGTTTTACTATTTTTAGTATAGCTATCCTAGTGATGAATAACTAGTTTTCTTTTTTATTTGTTTTTATTTTCTTTTATAAACAGATTTTTAAGCTTTTTTTGTGATTTTGTTTATATTATTTAATTTTTTGTTTTAATAGGACCGTCATATCCATAGCACTAAGGTTCCTTTAGGTAGTTAATAGGCATCCTCTAGCCAACTTCCTTACGGCTTTGATTGGTCAGAATCATATTATTAACTGTGTAGAAAATTAAAGCAGATCTGCCAACCTTACTCTATTATTCAGAATAATTTTTCTTAAAGTTCTTTTGATGAAAGAAGAAGGAATTTCGTTCTCTAGAAAACTTTCTAATAGTATATTAATGTGGTAATTGAAGTCCAAATTGTTGCTGCAAATTCTTGAAATTCTTAGGACCTGAGAAATTAGTACATTCTCAATTACTTTGGTTGAAATGTTATTATTCCAGTGTAGATATTTAATTACTTTGAAAGGAAAATTAACTCTTTTATCAAAGAGGCTAATAGATGGGTTACCTCTGTTGAGCTTAATGCTTAAGTCTAGGAACTCAAGTTCCTGATTACTGTGGTTGGTTTTACATAAGTTAAGAGAGCTAGGAGAGATATTATCAAAATCACTCTCTATAACTTCTGAATACACAGTTAATAATATGATTCTGACCAATCAAAGCTGTAAGGAAGTTGGCTAGAGGATGCCTATTAACTACCTAAAGGAACCTTAGTGCTATGGATATGACGGTCCTATTAAAACAAAAAATTAAATAATATAAACAAAATCACAAAAAAGCTTAAAAATCTGTTTATAAAAGAAAATAAAAACAAATAAAAAAGAAAACTAGTTATTCATCACTAGGATAGCTATACTAAAAATAGTAAAACCAACATTAAAATTAATAAGATTCTGATTAATCTATAGAAGCTCACTAAGGTGATTTAATACATGCAAAGATTATTAAATACACTACTCGTGTATTTTATAATATTTCTCATGTATTCTGGAGAGTTAATTCTGCTCTTTCTGATCATACAGATCCACAGTCTTAAGTTTATATATTTTTTTCTCTGGTTAAAATCTCCGCGTGTTGGTTTCTTGCTGTATGAGGAGGCCATCAGCCCCACCCTCACTGCCCCCCAGCGACTAGGGAGTGGCGGAAGAGGTCAGCCATGTTCTACTCTTCTGAGGAGAAAGGTTTTGTCACACAAGAGGTAAGCTCTCTTCCTTGTTTTTGGGTTCTAGGTTTTATAAGTTCAATGTTTGTACTTCATGTACTTTTTCTCTGTTGTTTTTTAGCTTTTCAGCTTTTAGGCACTGGCTTGTCTGTTAACATTTTTGCGGGTTTTAACTCTTTCTTTTCTTTGTAACTTTGCGCGTCTTTTGGGGTACCTAGGAACAGAAGATGACTAAGCTTGTTCCTTTTCTATGCGCTGTATTTTCAAAGTAGTTAAGTTCTTAATAACTAATTAATTATGCACTTAAAAAGCACCGCTGAAATACTTTGTACATATTGCAACTAACTGTTTAAGGTATATAACTTTCACAAAGTTTTCTTTAGTTAATTATTGTCTTTAACTTATTCTCGTTTTCGTGCTGTCATAAGTTGTAGAGTAGGGGGTTTTAGACTCAAGTTTTCTTTCAAAAATCTGTTTGTTAAAAATTAATATTTCCTTTTTTAATTGCAATGTAAAAATTTGGATTTCTTTTGCTTTGATTTTCAGGTTTAAATTCTCTCTCAAACGAACTTGGCAATTCGTTATGGCTGAAAATCATTTCTAATTATTATGTCACTCTCACAGCTTGAGTTATCTTTAATCTTCTTCTCTCTGTTTAATAGTAACAGATGAAGAGCATGGGTCGGGCCAGGAAGGTTAATGGATGCAAGCGAAATTGTTAACTAGTGCTAGGTCATGCAACTCTACGGAGGACATGACATATATATATATTTTTTAAACTATTTTAGGTGGGAATGTTACTTGCATCTATGGCCTTGCAGAAACCCATTTCCAACTAGGTCTTTGTGGAAGTGAGAAAATGCAGAGTTTTTGCTGGTCCTTGATAAAGCCAAGGCTCAGTATTCTCGACACCTTCTACATTCAATTGTTTTATTTTATTTTTTTATCTTTTCTCCTTTTACTCACACAGGTAGATACATAACCTTTTCTATGTTGTACTAGGTGTGGGTCAAAATTATATATGTATTTTTTTGCTTAGGTATCTTCTTAATAGAATATATATATATATATATATATATATATATATATCATTGTCAACCATTATCAATCCACTGCTGGACGAAGGTCTCCCCAAGTTTCCTCCACAACGGTCTGTCTTGTGCCAGTCTCCTCCATGTCACTCCTGCATACTTTCGAATTTCATCCACCCATCTCCCATGTGGTCTTCTTCTGGGTCTTTTCCTGTCCCTTGGAATCCAATCGAAAATTTCGGCTGTCCATCGATGGTCTGTCCTTCTGGCAGTATGTCTAGTCCATTGCCATTTCAGGGATTTAATTCTGATCATGATGTCTTCCACTCTTGTCATTTTTCTGATCCACGAGTTCCTCTTCTTATCTCTCCTGGTTACACCAAGCATGCACCTCTCCATGCTGCTTTGAGTTGTCTGCAGCCTTTGTATGTCTCTTTTGGTTAAGGTCCACGTCTCTGCACCATACGTAAGCACTGGAGGGATACATTGATGAAACACTTTTCTTTTAAGACATAATGGCATATTGCTCTTGAAAATTATGCTGTTTCTTCCAAAAGCTCTCCAGGCAAGTTTTATACGCCGATTAATTTCTTCATCAATGTGACCCTCACTTGATATCTGCTGTCCAAGATAAACGTACGTGTCTGTTATCTCCAGCTTTTCTCCATCAATCGATAAATCTTCATTTCGTGTAAAAGCATTGAACATCACTTTTGTCTTCTGAAAGTTCATTTTTAATCCCACTTCTTTACTCTTGTCAGCAAGTTCCTGGATCATACTCTGCAGCTCTGATGGGGTAGTTGCAAAAATGACTACGTCATCAGCAAAGCGAAGGTGAGTTAGATAATCTCTATTAATCTTTATCCCCTTGTTTTCCCAGCTCAGCGACTGAAAGACACCCTCCAATGTAGCATTAAAGAGCTTCAGAGATATGGTGTCACCTTGCCTCACTCCCTTTCCTACTTTTATGTGTGCTGTATTCTCAAACAGCTGAATCTTTGCACTTGCATTTTCATAGATGTTATTAATAATATTAATGTATGCATCTTCAATACCGCAGGATTTCAGAGCCATTGCAACTGCTGATGGTTTCACCGAATCAAAGGCTTTTTCATAATCGATAAAAGCCACGCACAATGGAAGTTCATATTCCCTCGCTCTTTCAATTAGTTCTCTCAGTACATGGATATGATCTACTGTGCTGTAGCCACTCCTGAATCCAGCTTGTTCTCTCGGTTGAGCCATGTCCAGTGTTACCTTCAAGCGGTGTGAAAGAACTTTAGTGAAGATTTTATAAACCACTGATAGGAGGCTGATAGGTCTGTAGTTCCTGAGATCCTCAATGTCACCTTTTTTTATGTAGCAGGATCATTGTAGCGTTGTTCCAATCCTCAGGAATCTTGCCTTCATTAAGGCATCGAGTGAAAATTTGGGCGAGTACTGTTTCGATTTCTCCACTTGCTTCTTGTATGATGTCTACAGTAATTCCATCTTCTCCTGGAGCTTTTCCCCACTTCATGTTCTTGATTGCATGTGCAACTTCTGCTGGGAGGACTGGAAGAACTCTGGTACCTTTCATGATGTCTGGAGTACATGTATCATCCCTTTCATATAATTTGGAGTAGAAATCTTTCACTCTTGTCAAAATTTCGCCTCTATTTCTTGTTACAGAACCATCTTCTTTTCTCAGTGCCATAATCTGTTTTTTCCCCTTACTGAGATGTCCCTTTGCTATCTTTAGGCTTTGGTTGTTTTCAATTGTTTTTCTTACGTCTTCAGTGATACTTTTTTGTACTGTCTTGCATAACTCTATATATTCCACTTTGGAAGTCACATCTTCTTTAGTTGTCCTCATCTCTCTTCTTTTTTGCATCAACATTTTGGTTTTTCCTGATAATTTGTTCACATGCAACTTGTTCTTAGACCCAGCTAATTTTGTTGCTGTTTCCATAAGAGCTTTGGTTACTTTTCTGTTAACTTCAGAAATATCCACTTCTTCCGATGTTAGGCCTTCTAAAGCGGAGAATCTGTTCTATCTATATATATATCATCATCATCATCATCATTGTCAACCATTATCAATCCACTGCTGAACGAAGGTCTCCCCAAGTTTCCTCCACAACGGCCTGTCTTGTGCCAGTCTCCTCCATGTCACCCCTGCATACTTTCGAATTTCATCCACCCATCTCCCATGTGGTCTTCTTCTGGGTCTTTTCCTGTCCCTTGGAATCCAATCTAAAATTTCGGCTGTCCATCGATGATCTGTCCTTCTGGCAGTATGTCCAGCCCATTGCCATTTCAGGGATTTAACTCTGATCATGATGTCTTCCACTCTTGTCATTTTTCGGATCCACGAGTTCCTCTTCTTATCTCTCCTGGTTACACCAAGTATGCACCTCTCCATGCTACTTTGAGTTGTCTGCAGCCTTTGTATGTCTCTTTTAGTTAAGGTCCACGTCTCTGCACCATACGTAAGCACTGGAAGGATGCATTGATCAAACACTTTTCTTTTAAGACATAATGGCATATTGCTCTTGAAAATTATGCTGTTTCTTCCAAAAGCTCTCCAGGCAAGTTTTGTACGCCGATTAATTTCTTCATCAATGTGACCCTCACTTGATATCTGCTGTCCAAGATAAACGTACGTATCTGTTATCTCCAGCTTTTCTCCATCAATCGATAAATCTTCATTTCTTGTAAAAGCATTGAACATCACTTTTGTCTTCTGAAAGTTCATTTTTAATCCCACTTCTTTACTCTTGTCAGCAAGTTCCTGGATCATACTCTGCAGCTCTGATGGGCTAGTTGCAAAAATGACTACGTCATCAGCAAAACGAAGGTGGGTTAGATAATCTCCATTAATCTTTATCCCCTTGTTTTCCCAGCTCAGTGACTGAAAAACACCCTCCAATGTGGCATTAAAGAGCTTCGGAGATATGGTGTCACCTTGTCTCACTCCCTTTCCAATTTTTATGTGTGTTGTATTTTCAAACAGCCTAATCTTTGCACTTGCATTTTCATAGATGTTATTAATAATATTAATGTATGCATCTTCAATACCGCAGGTTTTCAGAGCCATTGTAACTGCTGATGGTTTCACCGAATCAAAGGCTTTTTCATAATCGATAAAAGCCATGCACAATGGAAGTTCATATTCCTCGCTCTTTCAATTAGTTCTCTCAGCACATGGATATGATCTATTGTGCTGTAGCCACTCCTGAATCCAGCTTGTTCTCTCGGTTGAGCCATGTCCAGTGTTACCTTCAAGCGGTGTGAAAGAACTTTAGTGAAGATTTTATAAACTACTGATAGGAGGCTGATAGGTCTGTAGTTTCCGAGATCCTCAATGTCACCTTTCTTACGTAGCAGGATCATTGTAGCGGTGTTCCAATCCTCAGGAATCTTTCCTTCATTAAGGCATCGAGTGAAAATTTGGGCGAGTACTGTTTCGATTTCTCCACTTGCTTCTTGTATGATGTCTACAGTAATTCCATCTTCTCCTGGAGCTTTTCCCCGCTTCATGTTCTTGATTGCATGTGCAACTTCTGCTGGAAGGACTGGAGGAATTCTGGTACTGGTATCTTTCATGATGTCTGGAGTGCATGTATCATCCCTTTCATATAATTTGGAGTAGAAATCTTTCACTCTTGTCAAAATTTCGCCTCTATTTCTTGTAACAGAACCATCTTCTTTTCTCAGTGCCATAATCTGTTTTCTTCCCTTACTGAGATGTCCCTTTGCTATCTTTAGGCTTTGGTTGTTTTCAATTGCTTTCCTCACTAGTTCACAGTTGAATTTTCTTACGTCTTCAGTGATACTTTTTCGTACTGTCTTGCATAGCTCTATATATTCCACTTTGGAAGTCACATCTTCCTTAGTTGTCCTCATCTCTCTTCTTTTTTGCATCAACATTTTCGTTTTCCTGATAATTTATTTACATGCAACTTGTTCTTAGACCCAGCTAATTTTGTTGCTGTTTCCATAAGAGCTTTTGTTACTTTTCTATTAACTTCAGAGATGTCCACTTCTTCCGATGTTAGGCCTTCTAAAGCAGAGAACCTGTTCTTCAGTTCCAACTTGAACGTATTATGGTGTTTTTAAGGTTGGTTATGTCAATACATTTTGTTTGTCTTATGAGCTTGCCACGTTCAAGTTTAGTGTTGAGGTGCATCTTACATCTCACCAATCTATGGTCACTACCTGTGTTAAACTTGTTTAGCACACTGCAGTCTTCTATGACGAATTTTTTGTTACACATAATAAAATCAATTTCACTTGTCGTCCCATTTGGATGTCTCCATGTCCATTTCCTGTGTGGCTTTTTTTTTGAAGAAGGAGTTCAAGATGAAAAACCCTTCTGCCTCTGCAAACTCAACGAGAGTATTTCCACGCTGGTTTCTGTTGCCGTGACCGAATTTACCTACTGAAGTTTCATTCTGTTGCCGTTGCCCTATTTTTGCATTGAAATCTCCCATAATTATTTTCAAGTGCTGCTTACCTTTATTATTTAGATGACAAATTTCCTCATAAAATTCTTCAATTTCTTCTTCAGGATGACTTGTGGTGGGTGCATAAGTTTGAATAATCTGAGCCTGGTATCTTCTCGATAGTTGGATAACGAGTCGTGCAGCTCTGTCAGAGGAACTTTCAACTTCTACCACTTTATCCTTCAGTTTCTTGTTTATTATAAATCCAACACCACTAGTTCTGCCAGTATCTGTCCCACGATAGTAGAAGAGATGTCCACTTTTCAGTTCGATGAGATCTTCTCCTTTTCTCCTTACCTCACTTAGCCCCACGATGTCCCACTTGATCCTTTGTAGTTCCTCTTCCAATTCAAGAAGCCTTGAATCAGAAGATAGGGAGCGTCCATTGTACGTTGCCAAGGTCAGCATCAGATGGCAGCCTAGTCCGGTCCTCCGGGGGATTCTTAGCACCCTCTGCCTTCATGTCGCACTGGCCGCTGCCTTGGCCAGGTACATTCCAGCCTGCCGGAGACTGAGGGCCAAGATTTAAGTTGTGGAGTCATTTTGGAGGGGTTTGGCCATAACTCACCACGCTGGCCAAGCGGGTTGGTGAGTGTGGGATAGAATTTCCTCTGATCCCGATGGTATAGTTATACCGCTATTGGCGGTCGTCAGAGCCCCTTTAGTGGGAACAGGATGCACCACGAGAAGGCGGGGTTGACATTTGTCAAGGAGAGGCTGTGATGTTACGCATATATATATGTAAAAGACATAGAAGAACTCAAGAACAAACATAAAAGAAACGAACCAAGCAAATGTCCACAAAGAGTCAAATTTACAATTGAAAAACAAGGTAGACAAATTTCACGAACTCGTTACGGAAGCACCATGAAATGTATGATGTAACTTTTCGTATCACAACAACAGTTGGTTGAACTCAAAACCTGTTGTGAATGATCCTTAAGTCACAGAGACCATGAACTCAAACATTCACGAAATCACCAAAACAGGCCTGACCGACAATAAAAACTAGAAGCAGCTTCACAAATTCAGTGCATAGACAACAGCAACGAACCACAGGTTGCAAACATAATAGCAACAAGAGCTCAAAAACACCAAAGGAAGTGCGTAAATCAAAGAAAAATGGAAGGCAGATGGAAAGCATACAAATTAATAAATAATATCTGAAAAAGAAATGGTTGAATTTTTAGTAGAATTGTGATATCTCAAAAAGCTGTTTAAGGAACTTTTTAATAAAAATACAGAAAAATCATTGGAACGGAGTTGAAGATAGAAATCTCTAAGAATTTTTTAAAGTGAAAAGTCGGTACTGCAGATCGTAAAGATGCGGAAAAACAGTGAAATAATAAGATTTCTATGCACAGTCTTAGATATATTAGAAGTCCAGACAAAAGCAAGAAATAAAATGAAAAAAATAATAATAAATAAAAACGAATAAAAGATAAAAATAAAAAAAAAAGGCAAGCACGGATTAAAATTAGCAAAAAAATCTAGAAATTCAAACCAGGAGAAAAGACAAGGATTGCAGAACATATAAGGGCAAATATCATCAATGGCGGCGTCAGGGGCAATCACGGATAACATCTCTCACGTTTCTACAAAGACCTGAAAGTGTGGGTTTCTGCATTATTCAGTTTGCAAGTAAAGAAAAATTTAAGAAATTAAAAATTCAAGTAAAACCCTTTACTAACTAACACTTAATAAGCAAGTTAAATGCTAAAAAAAAAAGATAAAAAACACCCAGCAGCAAACTGAATAACCATTTGCCCAACTCACACTCAACAAACTACTGCTGCAAAATAACACCTGCAGAAAACATTACTAAATAATAAAAAATGTGCATTACACTACAATTCACTTTAGACCAATAATTTAATAAAAAATATAATGAAGAGCATTGCTTGAAAAAAGCTTCCTTATTTACAAATTATTGCTGAAATAAGTCCTTAAGGTTGAAATGCAGGCTTAAGCCTAAAATGCATGAGGGCAACTTCGAACTAAAAACATGGTTACTTAAACAAAGAAGCACGTTCGAAGACCACAAAAGGAACGGAAATCTGTAAAAAAAAAAAACACTGTTCCAAATTCCAATGTTCAAAAGGAGATAGGGAAAAATCCAAAACCTAAAGTAAATAAAAATAAAAACATCCAGACTTACCCAACCTAGGGAGAAGAATTTAGGACCCAGCAACAGTAGCTTTTCCTCCGAGAAAATTACAAGAGAAATGACGTCTGCAGCGTCACCTAGAAAATAAACCGGCGAACCACCCTAGAAATGCTATGGATTGGAAGCTACCATTGGAAGAGTCCAATTTTCCAATTCAGAAGACGATTTTGTACAGTAACAGATTTAAGGTTGCAAAAACAAACCAGAATACTAAAAATTTCTTCCTGGGATCAGAATTTTTTTTTTTTTTTTCTGCTCTCCAAACATTTAAGAAGTAATAATAAAAAGGTTGCTTACCTTTTTTTTCACATTTCATTGCATGTTTTATTCTTTTTGTTGTCATGCTTGGTTCAAGCCTATGGTGCAGTGTTCTATTTTTTGTCTTCAGGTTCTTTCAAATGTTCGACGAATGTTCAAGTCCATGAAGCGCATTGCTTTCGAGGTCCTAAAACTGTATCTTCCCCCCTCCCCATCCTTCCCCACCAGCGTGTAAAACCCAACCTTCGTTGGTAAAAACCCCAATTCTTGAACTCAAAACCTTTGGATATTATCAACGAACATAAACTGCTTATTTACATAAATACAAAATGCCGAACAAAAATATTAAAAAAGTATATACAACTATTTACATACGACTCATCTTATTCCTTCAACTCCCCTTTCTCAACACCTCATGAACAACCACAACATTCATTCACCACACCCTAAGCCATTCCAACACAGACTGCCTCAAGTACTTTCTACCACCTGCGGAATTATCTTCAGGAGGTGTTCTAGATGCTTTCTCTTCTGCCACCACAGTAAGAGTGAGCGATGCGTTCGTCTTCCTCGCCCCGCCCCAACGTCATCTACAAAAAAATTTCCACCATGGCTCCATCTGTTATTGACTTTAGTGAACTCTTCATTTTCTTCTGTGTTTTGGGGTATGTGTGGTTATCCAGACAGTATCGTATCAGTGCTGTTTTTGCTTCTTTTTTTATTTTTTTTTATTTTGCCAATTTTTAATATGTTGTTGTAGGCGTGTTTTAACTGATTTTTGGTACTTCCAATATATGATATTGGTGGGATTCCACTTATAGGTATTTTGTACACACCTGCTTTTTCCAAGATACTGCATTTTTCAGTGTTATTAAGTTACATATCTCCAATAGTCATTACTTTGTTTCCCATCTGAATTCCATATTTATGGCATAATTTATTGATTTCTGTAGATATTCCTGGAAGTTAAGGTGTTGCTCCGACATATTGTAATTGTTTTTTTTTCTTTTAGAGGAATATGTATCTTGCATCTTTACTTGTACTTCATAAATCTATTTATTTATCTTCTGTGGAGGGAATCCATAGCTGTACGAGATTTATTTAATGTAATTTATTTCTTCAGTACGAAATTCTTCTTTAGAGGAATGTGTGATTATACTCTATATCTCTGATTTCTGTTACTCCATCGGATTCCACTGCATTTTGCTTCTCAGAACTGTTATCTGAATGGTTTACTTGTAACAAATCAGAAATCATATTTTTAGTTTCTCTTTGAGGTCTTTCAATGCGATTTTTAGTGCAGTAATCCACGTGTTTACTAACTACAGAACTTTTCAGCATATTTTTTGAAGAGAAGGCAAAGCTTTTTAATTTTTGGGGGGTGGCAAATTTAAAAGTTCAAATTTCAAATCCCGCTCATAATCTTCAGGTTCAAAATGTTCTGAACACACAATACAGGATGCTGGGTTTCATTTTCCATTTCTGCGACAAAGATGAATCCACTTTTTCCTGAGCTCCGGATCTTTTGGAAAATAATGATACATTACGTTCTTTTTATCAGGATGTTTTTTTAGTTTTCTTCAAATTGTTGTTGCAAATTTGAACAGTACATCTCATCCCGGGCATCACTGATTGTAACAATTGGGGGGGGGGGGTACAATGACCTAGCACTGCGACCTAAGGTCTATTGTGCATTGGCATCACTGATAGTCACTCACATAAAACAGTAGCTATGAATGTTGAATGTTACTAGGTAACAGTTAATGGATCACTCTGAAAAATGTTGCAACACGAAAAACTCCTGAGCTCAAAGTGAGATTACACTGAAATTACATAGAATTTAGCTCTTTCGGGAAGGGATGGGTGGGTGTTGACCTTGACTGCGGGTCTGTCACTGATGTCACTCCCCCACCCAAGAAGTGACTGCAGAGAAGTATAGGGATCGAGGCAACCTTCTCTTTTACTAACCTTGTGTTCCCTCTGCTTTTAATAGAAGATGTTTTGGACAGACTACAAGGGGCCAAAGTGGACACCACGCTGGACTAGAAGACTGTTTTTTTCCCGTGTAAATGTCGATGAAGACAGTCGAAAGAATACTTCCTTTATTGTTCCAGATGGACAATTTGAATTCACAAAAGTTCCACTAGCTGTAGTGTCATTCAGAGGTATGTCTCTAGTATTTTCAGAGACCTCATATGCCCAAAGGTATAAAGTGTGATAATTTATATGGACGACTTAATCATCCCATTGGTAGATGAAGAGGAAGGTTTAAAGAAATTAGAAACTGTGCTTGAAATCGCATCTAAATATGGACTTGAAATAAAGATGAAAAAGGGCCAGTTCTCAAAGAAGAAAGAGTTTCTGGGTCACATGGTAGAAAATGGCACTATTCGTCCATCCCCGGCAAAGACACTGGCAGTTAAGAAGTTTCCTGTCCCAACAAATGTGAAACATATGCAAAGCTTTTTGGGACTAACAGGCTACTTCAGAAAATTTATTCCAGAATATTCCAAGGTTGCAAAACCATTGAGTGACTTACTGAGGAAAAGTGGGTCGTTTGTTTGGTTAAGAACAGAGAGAAAAGGAATTAATAGGAGAGAGTCCTGTGTTAAGCATTTTTAAACAAGGATGGAGGACAGAGCTACACACAGAATAGGAGAGAGTCCTGTGTTAAGCATTTTTAAACAAGGATGGAGGACAGAGCTACACACAGATGTGAGCAAACACGGCTATGGAGCTATGCTGCTGCAGGAAGCTGAAGATGGGAAATTGCACCCTGTTTATTGTATGTCGAAGAAATGAGTTTAGCTCAAGAGAAGTACAGCAGCTATGAGCTAGAGGTCATAGCCATCGTCGGAGCCCTGAAGAAGTTCCATGTTTATCTGCTGGGCAATCGATTCAAAATCGTCACAGATTGTTAAGCATTTCAGAAGATCATGGACAAGGGAGACCTTGCCACACAAATCCCAAGATGGGCCCTGTTACTGGAGGAGTTCGACTACGAGATAGAACGTAGACTGAGTCAGAAGAAGCAGCATGTTGATGCCTTGAGTAGGCACCCAATCATGATTATAGGAAACAATACTCTGACTGTAAAGCTGAGAAATGCCCAGTTGGAAGATGAACATGTTTGCGCCCTTAAAGCACTCCTATCCAATAACGAGTCTCAAGAGTATTCCGTGCGGAATGGCATTCTCTATAAGTTTGCCAACGGTGTGAGCTTATTGTAGTGCCAAGAAACATGCAAGCTGAATTAATTAAATTGGCACATGAAGAGGGCCAATTTTTCAACCGTTAAAACAGAAGTCGTCAAACAAGAATTTTTTTTATCCCTAATCTGAGTAAGTTAACCCAAAGTGTAATCAGCACTAACTGCGTCCCTTGCATATTAGCCAATAAGAAAGGTGGGAAGAAAGAAGGGTTTTTGAACCCCATCCCAAAAGAAGACATACCCTCCTTGCTACCTATCGTGTCTATTTTATTGGCCAGCTGCCTTCCACAAACAAAAACTATCAACATATCTTAACAATAGTCGATGCATTCACGAAATTCACTTGGTTATATCCAGTTAAATCAACTTCGGCAGAAGATGTATTAGATAAACTAAAGCTACAGCAGGGAACTTTTGGAAATTCTCTCAGGATCGTAACCGATAGAAACCCAGCTTTTACCTCGAAAGCTTTTACTGACCACTGCGCTGAAGAAGGAATCCAACATTTACAAATAGCCACAGGTGTCCCATGTAGGAATGGGCAAGTTGAAAGGGTCCACCATACTCTTATACCAGTCCTGACCAGGTTAACTCTCGATGGTGTGGTTCAAACATGTGGATAAATTGCATAGAGTTCTTAATAGTACAATGAGTCATAAACGAGTCATAGTACAAGGTGGACACCATTTGAACTTTTGACTGGTGTGAAAATGAGCAACAAAATGGACATCACCCTCAGGAATCAAGACCAAAGAAGTTTTATCAGGGAAGAGGCAAAGAAGAATATTCAAAGGATTCAGGCTGAGAACAAGAAGACTTACAACAAGAAAAGGAAGAAGGCACCGAAATATCAAGTTTAGTGACTTAGTAGCCATCCAAAGAACTCAATTCGGCGCTGATCTAAAGTTAAGACCCAAGTTTCTCGGTCCATTTAAGGTAACCAGAGTGAATCTCAGAGACAGATATGAGGTTGAAAAGGTCAGTGATCATTCAGGTCCTGTTGCGACCACCACCACTGCTGATCTAATGAAACCCTTTTATAAAGGCGTAACAGTTTAATTTTGTGATTATTTTTTTCATATAACAAAATGTTTTCATGTTCCATAATTCATTCCAGTGCACTTGTTCAATCCTTCTTGTTGATATTTTGCGCAATACTTCTTTTTGTAACGTGGAATCGTGCAATAAGGCATGGTATGGTCACATCTGATGTTCATTTTGCGTTTTTGTGCTGTGTTATGTGATTTGTGGGCCTAGTTCATTTCTCATCCAACATGTCCCTGGGGGCAGTGACCTCCAGGATGGCTGAGTCCGTAGGATTTCCACTTATCCAGATACACTAACTACTTGTAATGACAATTCTGCCTCGCAGATGGCAGCACAGCAAATCTACACACTAGCTTCACAGATGAAAGCGACGCGCAGGAGCAGAAGAGAGAAAGTGAAGAGGGGAGAAGGTAGTTGGCCGTATTTGTTTGTTGTGTGGAATGAATTCGTTTAAGTCGTTAATTATTGTCTTCTGTGTTCGAATAAAGTGTTAAGAAAATGATGAGGCTGGCTGTAGTTGTAGTAAAAGATGGAATTCCCCTAGATGCCACGAATTCTGAAGAGCCTCTCTCAACATCAAAGTTGCCATGTGATAAAGCAAGGCATGGTTTCACAACTTTAGCCAAAGATGGATATTTCCAGTCTCCAAATGTCTTTTGATACAATATGTCTCTTCAAAAATTATCAATCCTAATTTTGCTGTTTGGAATAAATTCTTATACATACAGGTACATCTATACCTAGACCCACGAGATTTGAGGAACGACCCACTCAAATGACAAAAAGTACTGTCTCGTTATTTTTAACAAATACACACAAATGTCTCACCAGGCGTTTTTTCGATTACCACTTAATTTTTTAGTTATGAACAATTCCTAATTTATATTAAACAGTTTGTAGATAATGTAAAGTGAGTTTAAATGTCTGTTGGCGAAAACGTGCATTTTCCGTTTTCGCCAACAGACATTTAAACGCAAATTTATTTCAATAAACACAGGGATCATAGCATACTTCTGGAAAATTTTAGGTAGGAATTTTAGGACTTTTTAGAAAAATTTCAGGAGTGTATTTCAATAAAAACTAGATGTATATTTGTATACATCTAGTAAAACAACTTTGTATACATTGTAAAGAGTTTGCTTCACACCCTTCAAAAAAATATACTGACAGACTGCGCATGACATCAAAATTTCTGGCTCCAACATAAAATCACATGACAACAGTCAAAAAGATGGGTTACACCTGCTGTGCTTATGGTTGCTCTGAGCGATATAGTAAAGAAAGTTCTATGATTTTTCATGGGTAAGAAACGAATTAAATACCTAAGTCAATAAAGTTCAATTACTTAACCAGAAAATTGCAGCTATTGATATAAAAATATAGTAACTTAAGAAAAAAAAATGGAATGCATGTTCCAAATTCTTCGCAAATGTTCATCACATTATAAATCACAAAATGTAAACAACCCGATCATGCATGTATATAGCTCATAAGTAAACTTACCTGAAGAGTTTTCATTATATATGAGGCACATTCACATAATACACCGAAAACACTGAAGTTCTGCAGCGTAAATTAGTAATCATAACAGCATTTTTACACGAAATTTGGAGTCTGATGATGACGTGCCCAATGTTTGAGCCATGGCGGCTTTGATGCAGCTATTGCCAATGTGCAGTCCATTAGTATATATGGTCGAAGTTCACACCCAAATTTTTTGCATAACGTCTAATGTCTAAAGTTTAAGTATGATTTACTTCTAATGTTCAGTTCTTATCTTTTCACGTGTTATTATCATATTCAAGTATATTTACCACATTCAAGTTTCACTTTGAACACTAATATGCTGTTGAACCAGAAGCAATTCACCATTTTCAAAGTAAAGTTTTCAGGTTTCACATTAAATTATAATATCCTAAAAAGGTAATTGAAAACCAAGAGCCGCCCCGGTGGCGCAGTGGTCTAAGGCGTTGGCCTCTGATCATTCGTCCGTAAGGGGTCCGGGTTCGAATCCCAGTGAGGCATGGATGTTGTGTTTGTCTTACGGCACTGGTTCTCTCCCTTCCCTGGAACCAGTGACCCTAAATTAGGGACGAGCGACTGCTTATAGCCCATTTGAGTTGCTCACGGTGGTCGTTAAACCTCCAATCAAAAAAAAAAAAAAACCAAGAACTATGTACAATTGTTCACTGAATTACTTTTTTCATATTATTGTTTTAACCTTTTCCTGATTAGCCTATCTTTTTCTGCTTCCACCACAACTAATTTACTTTCAGTTTTCTTTATTTCAGCTGAACCTTGTATGATCAAGTTAGAGGCAACTGCTATTTCAACAGTATTTTGTTTTTCTACAGCTTTTCTCATTCTTTCTGTTCCCTCTTGAATTACTGCTAGGGAGGCTTCTTTATCTTTTTTAAGCCTATTTATTTCTGCATCATTTTCTTTTATTTTGTCATCAAACTCAGCTTTTCTTTTTTACTCTAGCTGCTTTTCCTTATTTTCCCTCTCTTTCTTTTACCTTTTTTGATTCTTCTTCCTTCAGCTTATCAACATACTCTTTATAAAATTTATGTGAATCACGAACACTATTTAACAAATTTCTTGTTATGGGAACTTTACTTACACATCCATAGTGTTTAATGACCCCTTTAACTATTCTTAATGATGTTATAGTTGAGTCTTTTAAGTTAGCCTTGTCCTTCCTTAACAAAGCAGTGTTAACCGAAAATCCCCTTTCTGCATCAGCATTACCATGAGGTAAAACTAAAATTGACTTTATGAGTTTAGCAAGATTTGAGTATTTTTCTTTTCCGCTAGAGTCTTTAATACTAAATATATTACGCCAGTAATGATCAATCTGCCCTGGAATATGCCCTTCCTCTGAAAATTTCACTAGTTCATCTAGAGTTGGCTTATCGCAATTTAAAAGTTTCCACTCTTCTCTTACTCTATCAATTTGTTCCTCAGAAAAATGCAAAACACTTGAAATTCTGGTTATTTCCGAAAGTCCTTCAGTGACTGAAAGTTGAGTTGACTCTTTCTTTGGTTCTTTTACCTTTAAAACTTCTATGTCTCTTAGCTTTTGATTGCAGAATGGCAAATTTGACTTTAAATATTTTGTGGTTGCAATTAGTGATGATCTTACATCTAAGAGAAATAATTTCTGCCTGGTCTCCTGAACATTCCTGAGGAGATTTTTTATCTTCATACCAACTTCTAACTCCCCTAGTTTTTTCCATGAATTTTTGTTTTCAAAATCTACATTCTTTAGGTCTTCTCCAAATTTCCCTGCAATAACATCATCTTGGATAAACTGAGCCATAACATTCCTCATTAAAGTATTTAAATCAGAATATAACTGGTGTATTTTTGGTTCTTCACTGTGATAACATAATGAAAACTTTTCAAAATTTTGGTGTGAAAATGAAATTAATGCTAAATAGCAAGGAGTTAGCTCATTTTTCAGGAAACAGTGAATTCTTTTATACCTTGCCGAATTGCGCAGTTGTTTTTCAAATATATTTTGAGATGGCAAGAAGTTTAAAAAATATTCTGTAATATTTAGCCATTGATCCAAGAGCCTCTGGGCTACAGAACCAACGGTTAACCATCTGTTGCTGACATGACGCAAAAAAATTTGGCAGTGACCAATGTTATATCCTCGACAGATTTATAATCCTCTCGTCTTGCAGCACTACTCTTTAAAAAGTAATGCATATCAGTAGCAAATTCGTCAAAATCTATATTTAAGCTTGTCAAAAAAATTTTAAATGCATTACTAACAACATGCAGGTTGCAAAAACCTAGTTCCAAAGATTTCTGGCCTGTTTCTTGTTTTACAACTTCATTGAATTTGCGTAAAAAGCACTTATTTACATTTGGGCTGTCCATGGATACACAAATAATTCTGTTCAACGAAATATTGAAGGATGATAACACATCAAGAATTTCTTTTAGCAAAATATCTGCTGTTGCATGGCCCAGAAAAACGCTTGTTAGGTATCGGCAAGAAACTGAATTTATTTCTGAAGACCAGTACCTGAGATACACATCCAACTGCCGTTTCACTTGTGTATTTGTAGTTTCATCAAATGCTATAGTAACCTTTCCTGGGATACTAGATGCAATGTCTTTTTTCAAATCCTCTTCAAAATATTTTGACAATCCATGTGATATCACATAAGCAACTTTTTTCTTTAAGTTGCATTTTGGCTGCAATAGCAGAATCAGGAAACATTTCTTTGAAAAGTTCAACTGTTTCAGTGCATAAAACAAAAGACATATTGTCCTTAGCAACTTTCATGGCCCATAATGCTTGGGCTTTAGACAACTGTAAATCATGACTCAGTACTTCACTAATATTTGTTTTGGGCTGAAGATCCCGTCCTCCAAAGGCTTTCAGGATGGACTTATTTTGAAATTTACTTTGAAATTTCTGCAAATGTTTTTTTCCTTTATGATGCGCTTTTACTTGTGAAAAGCCACTATTAGAAATGTTGAAAATTTCTGAACACAATATACACTTAGCAGAAAATATTGTTTCAGTTGCAGAACACCATTCTTTCAACTTCACTCCGTCCAATTCTTTGGCGAGCCACGCATCTTGAAATTTCGTTTTGGATTTAGGCATCTTAAACACTTGTATTACTAACCAGAAAATGAAAGGGAAGTACAAAAACACGTTCCAATATTGCAAAACCAGACAACTTCCCGAAATTTGGCTGCGAGGATGTCAGAAGATAGAAAAAAAAAAAGGTCACCACTAGAGAACTGAACCTGCACACAGCACAGAGAACACCATAAAAGATGCAAAACCAGAAACTATCATACGCATCTCACGCCAGTTCAGTCAAAGCGAGTCGGAGCCGAGATATAGTGCGCATCGAAGGTCGCTGTCGCCGACGCACGATCGAAGGTCAATGATCACGTGCTCTACTGCCTGCCACGATAACACTCAGCTACCATCCCATCGTCATTACCGGAGGTTACGGAAGGAGACCACATGTTTCCTCTTTGCTTCCACCCACCTGCGGTTTACAATAACAAAACATCAGCAGAAAGAAGAGGTTCCACAAGGCATGTACAAAAATAAAGTACGATCTCCTGCGTGCCACGGAGTTCGTCTGCAAAGCGCAAACCAGGGGTGAAAATGACCCCTCCCCTTTTTCCTTAGATCTCTTGTTACTCTCGAAAACTGTCCGAAGGCAAAAAGCGGAGCGCCCGCCCCGAAGCAAGTGCATCTCGATGGCGTCATTTTCCCTCCTTTCAGCAGCACAGCATATAGGCTGTGTTTCTACAATAACAGGTCTTTTTACCTTACCGTAATGGTAAATTTATTGGCGTTAATAACGGTTGTATTTTTTATAAATAAGCTTACGAAAATTTTAGGAAGAATAGCAAATTTTAGGTATAATTTTAGGAATTTAAGGAGGGTCACAAAATTTTAGGAATTTTAGGAGGAATGCGATCCCTGTAAACATATTCATGAAATTCTAGGTAAAAATTTTTTGACTTGAAATTGATACATTTAAATGCAAACAAACTTCAGTAAGCACAGAAAACAACAGTCTTTAATATGGCAAAGGCAAGATATGTGCTCGCTCCTGGCACTGCCGTATGGGACACTTTTTCGGCAGAATATCTTGATTTGAGTGGGTCATTCCTTTAATCACATGAGAGTCTAGTCTATACTTGCCACTACCTTTCCTCCATGATATTTGCAATAAAGTAGAAAGCAATAAACTGAACAAGACATGTCGATAACTATTCGCATGGTTCATACGCTTTTTCAATCACAAAATTCCAGGACTTTTCCAGGACATACAATCCAAATGCTCTTACTTAAAATATAGTGAAACCATACGTCTGTTCAATTTGTAAACTACAACAAACAACTTCCTACACGCTTGGGCAAACTTAATACAGAATGCAGAAGGTTAAAAATGTTGTCTGCTGCAGCTAATCAGAAACTTAGAATCACAGATAAATACTGAAATACCAAAACTATCACTGAAAATGTGACCAGGTTTAATATCTACTAAACTTTTATAAACAGTATACTACACTGATTTTGAGAAAACTTCATTTTTCTACTTTGGCTTTAGTTCAATTACTGAAACAAATTACAGAATTAAAGAAAACCCATAAAACTCAAAAATACATAGGTATGTGGCTTTCTCTTGAAATGCTTTCATATACCACACAATCAATACATAAAATACTATTTATATTTAATTATTTTGAAATAATGCTTACATTGGAAATTTAAGGGTAAGGAAAGGTGAAATATCTAGGACTTTTTCAAAGGACCAAAAGTATTGTGTGATGTTGTCCGGTGCAGTACTTTTTTTTTTTTTACGAAAAGTAGCAGGAGGCTGTGCGTTGCATCCCGCACTGCTACACCACTTGTAATATTTAATGATGGAATGGTAAGCGCTTCCAATGGAAGACAAACTGGAATGTAAAGTTTGGATCAGTTGGGACTGGTAGTGCTGCCACCAGTCGAAACTTGGTTTTTGACAAGCTAGTTGATGAATGACTCATTTTACATGATTCAACATATGACATGGAGTACCTATGTACAAGGAGATTTATTTAACATATAGTGCATCAGGGGTGCACAATGATTTGCGTCTCTTGAATAATGCAATTCACCTCAATAATGCGTACAAGCTTTAGAACGTATAGTAATCACTCTTCTAGGTCTATTCAGATCACAGTTCTTATCTTAATCAAGCCGTCAAAATTCGGTTGTCATGACTGAGACACTGTCCGTACCTCAGTACTTCTCGTTCGGACCAGAGAGTCAAGTTCGTCACAGCTAACATATGAAACAAGATCAGGCACAATAGTTTACCTCTCTCAATGTAGATATTCTCAGGGTTTGTACACTTTTGGGGGAAAAAAATTCAAGGACTTTCCAGGCCTTTTCCAAGACATATACAAAAAATTCCAGGATGATTATTACGCTTTACAGTATCATGTTCAAATTATTTTTTTAAAGTGTTCAAATTATTTTTTTAAAGTAATTTCAGTTTTAAGTAATAATAATTATGAAAGATGCAAATGGATGAATGTGCTTTATGCAAATGGATCAAGTTTATCAAGCACAAGATCGTAAAGAATAAATTCTGTTCTTATGCCCTGACCTTTGAATTCAAGTTGGACCATTTTCTACAAGGGTAGGTTTCTCCTCCCTGATAACATACCAAAACTTTGTTGCAATCAAACAGATTTTATGTGAGTTAACATTCCTAAGCTTGAAGAATGAATACTGCTCTTATGTCTTGGCCTTTAAATTTAATTTCGACCTTTTTCAACAGGGTAGGTTTCCAGGTTGTACCCAACAGCATACTAAAATTTCGCCGAAATTCAACCGCTTTCATGCGAATTATCGTACAGACAAACCCAAAGCATAAACGTTTCTGCAACCATAGTTCGAAAGTGTTAGTAATTTCGAAAATAAAAGCATAACGAACAGCGCGAAAACTAGCTCATAAATAGAATATTTGAAACTACAGTATGCACTCTCAATTATTAGGGATGGTAGAGGGTAAGGGAATAGAACTGTCCAAAATTAGCATGTTTTCGTTGCGCTAGGCGCTTAAGCACGGCTGAATTCCTTCAGATACCCCCAATGTTCAAATGATTGAACTATGCTGATGTTCATGGAATGAAATGGTTGATCAGCTATGATGACAGCATAAAAGTTCGGGGGGGCAACTTTTTTTTTTATGCAACATTTTACATCACTCCAGTATTTATCTTGTCATCATCAACAATCGCAATGAAACTACCACTTACGATCGCGGATATCGGCAGCCGAAAATCTGCCATATCACTAAGTGATACAACACACAGTATCCTGTTACAGTGTATTGTAATTGAAAAAAAAAGCATGTGGAAAAAAGGAAACTTTCAGAAATTAAGATCATCAAAAATCCGTTTTCCTTTATAACGTTTAAAAACATGTTTTTGCTTTCTTACCTGTAGTGTAAATAAAAAAACTATGTTGATTTTTTTTTATGGAATCAGACGTCCGTATGTCTGATTGTCTTCATCTGAGTTCACATGTTAGCTACTGTGTACAAGTAGACCTATTTTTTCAGCTCAAAAATATATCATCATCATCATTGTCAACCATTATCAATCCACTGCTGGACGAAGGTCTCCCCAAGTTTACTCCACAACGGTCTGTCTTGTGCCAGTCTCCTCCATGTCACTCCCGCATACTTTCGAATTTCATCCACCCATCTTCCATGTGGTCTTCTTCTGGGTCTTTTCCTGTCCCTTGGAATCCAATCTAAAATTTCGGCTGTCCATCGATGGTCTGTTCTTCTGGCAGTATGTCCAGCCCATTTCCATTTCAGGGATTTAACTCTGATCATGATGTCTTCCACTCTTGTCATTTTTCGGATCCACGTGTTCCTCTTCTTATCTCTCCTGGTTACACCAAGTATGCACCTCTCCATGCTACTTTGAGTTGTCTGCAGCCTTTGTATGTCTCTTTTAGCTAAGGTCCACGTCTCTGCACCATACGTAAGCACTGGAAGGATGCATTGATCAAACACTTTTCTTTTAAGACATAATGGCATATTGCTCTTGAAAATTATGCTGTTTCTTCCAAAAGCTCTCCAGGCAAGTTTTGTACGCCAATTAATTTCTTCACCAATGTGACCCTCACTTGATATCTGCTGTCCAAGATAAACGTACGTGTCTGTTATCTCCAGCTTTTCTCCATCAATCGATAAATCTTCATTTCTTGTAAAAGCATTGTACATCACTTTTGTCTTCTGAAAGTTCATTTTTAATCCCACTTCTTTACTCTTGTCAGCAAGTTCCTGGATCATACTCTGTAGCTCTGATGGGGTAGTTGCAAAAATAACTATGTCATCAGCAAAACGAAGGTGGGTTAGATAATCTCCATTAATCTTTATCCCTTTGTTTTCCCAGTTCAGTGATTGAAAGACATTTTCCAATGTATCATTAAAGAGCTTCGGAGATATGGTGTCACCTTGTCTCACTCCCTTTCCAATTTTTATGTGTGTTGTATTTTCAAACAGCCGAATCTTTGCACTTGCATTTTCATAGATGTTATTAATAATATTAATGTATTCATCTTCAATACCGCAGGATTTCAGAGCCATTGCAACTGCTGATTGTTTCACCGAATCAAAGGCTTTTTCATAATCGATAAAAGCCATGCACAATGGAAGTTCATATTCCCTCGCTCTTTCAATTAGTTCTCTCAGTACGTGGATATGATCTATTGTGCTGTAGCCACTCCTGAATCCAGCTTGTTCTCTCGGTTGAGCCATGTCCAGTGTCACCTTCAAGCGGTGTGAAAGAACTTTAGTGAAGATTTTATAAACCACTGATAGGAGGCTGATAGGTCTGTAGTTCCTGAGATCCTCAATGTCACCTTTTTTATGTAGCAAGATCATTGTAGCGTTGTTCCAATCCTCAGGAATTTTCCCTTCATTAAGGCATCGAGTGAAAATTTGGGTGAGTACTGTTTCGATTTCTCCACTTGCTTCTTGTATGATGTCTACAGTAATTCCATCTTCTCCTGGAGCTTTTCCCCGCTTCATGTTCTTGATTGCATGTGCAACTTCTGCTGGAAGGACTGGAAGAACTCTGGTACTGGTACTTTTTGCTTTCTTACCTGTAGTGTAAATAAAAAAACTATGTTGATTTTTTTTTTATGGAATCAGACGTCCGTATGTCTGATTATCTTCATCTGAGTTCACATGTTAGCTACTGTGTACAAGTAGACCTATTTTTTCAGCTCAAAAATATGTAGTTTTGTATATATTCACAGTATAATTCATTCCTTATTCCCACAGAACTGAATTCAGCATATGCAAAATGAAGAAAATCAAGACCCGCCCAACACCATGTTTCTGATTGTCTGCTGTTTATATTCAAGAAATGCAAATATGGATCAATGATGAATGCAGCAACTATGATTTTTATTTATTACCAAGAAAAAAAAAAAAAAAAAAAAAAAATAGAGCCGTGAAAGCTGTAAAGCTCAAACGGATATTTCTCTCACCCACCCCCTGCACAAAAACATTTCGATTAAGATCAAACAGCAGGAGGATGTGTCCACACACACACACAACCTTTGGAATGACCTGATGGAATGGCTTCTTTTCATTTGGCACATAGCCATAAATCACCACCTGCAGCTCACTGAACTGTCAAGTTGCACCCTTCCTCCTTCACTTTAACTATAATAGTAAACGTAAAAAAAAAAATGCTCCCCAATTTTCGACAAAATTACCAAATTTATGTCATGATGTTGCAATTTACTAAAATACATTTGTTTATCTGCTGAATATTGCGTAAATCCATTGAAAACTTTTTAATTATAGATGATTTTTTTTATTAAAACAGTAACTCAGATGTATGAATAAAAACGTATGTTTGGAATTCAAATAGAGTCCATATCATCACAAAAAAAATTTAAGGATCACTCTGTTTAAATAAACCATGGCATCTAAAAAAAATAATTCACTTGCTTTTCCCGTAATTTATAAGTACTGTTTCTTTTTTTCAATCCGATTATGCAACAGATTTTTTTTTTTTTTTTTTTTTTGCATCTGCTAAAGTTCCAAACGGAATTTGGCGAAATTTGCACTAGAACTTTATTGTGATGTATCTTAACTACTGTAAAAATTTTACTGTGTTATTTTCAAAATTCGGAAAAATGGATTTCTGAAAATTTTCTCCTAGTCCTTTTGAGCTGTGGAAGTGATAAACAGGCGTTTGCTTTCTTCCCAACCAAGGGCTTGAGATCAGCGCTCCCAGCTGTCAATCAACCGTTGCTAAGGTAACACCCTTTCTGCTGGAGGCTCACTCTGTCCAAAGAGGCACACATGCTTGTCCATAATAAAAATTACCAATGCTAACTTTTAAAGTTTTAAACCGATTCAATTGGAATTTTGGGAGTGAGCTTCTGTAATCCAATTACAGTGAATGTAAAAATTTCAGCCACTTTCGTGAAAATTTCGCAAAGATAGTTTTCTTATTTTTTTATCATAAGTAGCAAGACGTCTCTTGAGGGGAGGCAGGGTGGCATGCACATAAACAAGAAGAAGATGGATGCCAGCTGACTTGGTACATACGCGACCCCCTGCAAATGCTAAATGCTTCTTCTTTCCCCTTCCGTTCTCATCTCAGTTGTCGGACAGACATCAAGCTCCCCTTTTTTTATTAAAACAGTAACTCAGACGTAATCATCCAATTTTATTGCACTGGAAGTAATGCCTTTTTTTTCCCCAGCCAAATTAGGATTTGGTGCACGTCGGAAACCGCTGCCGACGGTTTCTTTGAGAACAGAGGAAAGGAACTTTAAAAAATGAAGGGGTAACAGTAACACGATTTCCTAAAAGGGCATATTTTTAAGCACTAATTTCAAATTTCAAGGCTTTTCAAGACAGCATTAAAAAAACACTGTTTTTCCAGGATATTCCAGGCCTTGAAAACATAATCATGATTTTCCAGGACTTTCCAGGTTTTCAAGCACGCGTGCGCACCCTGTATTCTGGTGCACTCAGCATTTGAGTACTTCCTTGAGAGACACAGTTGCCAGGGTTACTTTGCTGCTACTGAACCACAGTTCAGGTCCTCTAATTACCTAACCGCAGTTACTATTTCAAACGTAGTGACCCTCGTCACTATTGACCCAAATTCTGATGACCTCGACCATCAGAGCACCATTGACTTCATTCTTCCACCACTAAAGTTACCAGAGAATCTCCCAATTCCCGCTTTTTCTGCAACTCGCTCTCTCACCTCGGGAGCGTCTCTACAGCTTTGGGCCAATCAGAGCGGCGCGTTCCCGCGGGACGCTTGCCTCTGATCCTAGTATTCTTATGTAACTGTCACCTCTCTCTCCTCTGAGGTCCCGCCCTTCTTCTTTGCTACCACAACCTCTCTGCCGAATATTACAAAATGGCTTCCTCCCGTCCATTTCCTACTTTCCAACTCATTGACCTCTTAAATCTGATCTGGGACGTGGGTGTGCTTCTCACATCGCCACAGATTGTTATTATCATTATTTTTTTTATTGGAGGTTTAACGACCACCGTGAGCAATTCAATGGGCTATAAGCAGTCGCCCGTCCCTAATTTAGGGTCACTGGTTCCAGGGAGGAGAGAGAGCCAGTGCCATAAGACAAACACAACATCCATGCTTTACTGAGATTCGAACCCACACCCCTTTCGGACGAACGATCAGAGGCCATCGCTTAGACCACTGTGCCACCAGGGCGGCTGTTATTTCTTAAACACATAATCATGGGAGCAAGTATTTGTGTTACATTTTATTTAGGGAAGGAATTTTCAACATAATATCGATGAAGTAGCTAAGTTTTAAATTTTTACTCGGCACCAAACAAAGTATGCACAAAAATTTCCAACGTGAAGTGAAAGAGAATAACAGGAAATCCTCATGTCCCAAGACTGTGTGCAATTGCATTCATTAGTTATCATGGCAATTTAACTGGGCATGATTAAAAAACTAATTATAGAAGCTCAGAAAATACTAAGGAACAACTAGATTTAAGTTTCTGATATTAGAAAGCAATCTGATTTTATGGCAAATTTTTATATAAAGTATTCATTACAAAATCTCAGTAAAGGTAACATACCCACCCACCCACACACACACATAATCAGCTATTTACTTCCACCAGTGGCAAAAAAATATGTTACAAAAAATAACAAATGGCACAAAAAAAATGTTTCCCATAGCAGAAGGAAGGTATTAGAGACAAAAAGATTTTCAAATTGATCAGTTAAATGGATAGATATATAAGAAAACACGATATAACTATGCATTTCAGTGGAAGAATTTTGCATAATGGAAAAGTTGAAAACAGGAGAAAAGCATTCTTCATAGCAAAAGCTATGCTAAGGAAAAAGAACTTTTCAAATACATCTCCTGGAAGCAAAGATAGCAAACAAAACGTTTTGACCTTTACAACCCCTAGGGGGAAAGTTGTATGAGGATAGATCCAAAAAAAAAAGGTTACAAGGGTCATAAAAAATGATGGATTAACAATAGACAGAAAATTCAAAAGGGAATTACGAGGCATACTTGCCAATCACTTTTCCACATAATCACCAAATCTGTTCAGGCATTTATCGGAACGCATGACCAACTTGTTTAGCCCGGCTCAGTAGAAATCACGTCCCTGCCCATTGATCCAGTTCTCAGCAGCTGTTAATTTTAGAACATAAAAAAAGATGTTTCGAAAGCCAATCCTAATACTGCCTTGTCTATTTTGACAATGGAAGACACATCTGCAGTTCCCCACTGGAACGAAGCAAAACGAATTGCTTCTTTTCACAATCGTTTTGCCCTCCGTTACCGTGAAAGCCTGGAAATTATTTTCAACTCAATGACTTGCAATTCCGAATCTCCTCTCTACATTCCGATGATCTGGAGATCAATTCTAAGCTTTGGCAACAAAAATAGGAAAAATTCAAATGCAGAATCTGGCAACAATCTTAGTCCTCCATTGGCGTGATGAAGACCTAAGATAAGGTCGAAAGCTTCCAACTTACGAACTTTTTGTAAAAGTTTTCATTTAACGTAACTAGCGTGATCAAGTTACCTTTATTTGTTAATATTGTTACGTGTTTTGCCCATCATCGTCAAGTCAATGGGTGCCAAATCTGGGCTGTATGGGGAGGAGGCTACAGACTTCTCACTTGAACTTTTGCAGCAATTCTTGAGTTTTGCGTGCAGTATGGGGCCTGGCATTGTCATGCAGGAATATGACACCATCACTCAACATGCCAGGCCGTTTGCGTCGGATGGCTTCACGTAACCTTGTCAAAGTGGCACAATAACGATCTGCATTAACGGTATGGCCACACTCCAGATACTCGATAAGGATAACACTGCATGCATCCCAGAATATGGTTGCCATAACTTTACCGGCAGAGGGTGTAACCTTAAACTTCTTTTTCGTTGGTGACCCAGCATGTTTCCACTCCATACTGGCTCTTTTGGTTGTGGGGACGAAGTGATGAAGCCAAGTTTCGTCCCCAGTAACGATGTGATCAATGAACTGCTGGGCGTCGGCATGGTAACGCTGCAGAAACATGAGGCTGCACATCATTCGTGTGGCTTTCTGCTCCTCAGATAACACACATGGTACCCAGTGGGCACAAACCTTGGAATATCCCAAAACATCAGAAACGATGCGCTGAACGGTACCATAGCTGAGTCCCAGCTCTGACACCATTGCACGCACAGTTACTCGTTGATCATTTTGAATCATTTCGTCAACTCGTGCCGTGTTGATTTCTAGCATTGACGAACTTGGACGGCCGCTCGCTGCCTTGTTGCGGTTTTCCACATCCCTGCCCGATTGAAAAGAGCGACACCATTTCGCTACATGTTGTTGGCTGATTGCTTCTTCACCATAAACTTCCACTATTTGACTGAATTGCAGATGCAGACACATTCTTTGCCCATAAGAACTGAATTACGGCTCGCACCTCCAAGCGGGACCACTTTTCTAAACGTCTTGCCATTTCAATCGCTCTCACACGTCTGCGAACTTGCACTAACTTCCCAAACAACCGCTGTCACACAACTAGCGCCATCTGTCTCCACTCTGGGCAACAAATGTACTTTCCACACTAATTACTTTTCAAATGCTGCTGCTTGTAACCTTTTTTTTTTTTTTTTGGATCTATCCTCGTACATTATATGAAGAGGATCTTATTGTAGCAAAAATCTTATTCACTCTCCATCTTTCTTATAGCGAATGGCATACAGTAAAAAAAGAAATTTCTCAATAAGATTTTTACAGGCAGAGATAGCCTGCAAACAGAAGTACACAAACACCACCTAGCGGCAGAATTGTGAACCACAAACCTCCTCAAACACAAACCTAAAGTGTTCCATAAGGTAAATGGTATCTGGTGTTAAAAGAATTTTTAAATCGGACATTTAGAAGTACAGATATTAAGAAAAATAGATTAAATATTTGCATCCCCTAGAGGCGAAATTGTGCATTATTTTGTGAAGAAAATACAAATAAGGAGTTTTCATAGTTAGGTATCTGATCGAAAGAGAATATTTTTAGTTGGGCTTTTAGTCCGCAGACATTGCTGTGAACGGAAATGTGAGCTTATGCCCTCTAGTGGCACACTTGTGCATTAAGAAATATTTGAAATTATATAAGTAACATTTCGCACCGAAAACGTTCTGCAACAGAGAAATTTTCAAATCGGACTCCTAGAATTGGAGATATGGACAAAAATAAGATATACGTGTACACCCCCTGGTGTGAAAATTTTGCACTATTTTAAGCAGGAAGTACTCTCAAAAAGCTTCTCGAGTTGAGCGGTATCAGCTCACGGAAGAATTTTTTCAATCAAGTTTCAAGCTCAGATTTTGTTGCAAATACATCAGAAGCCAAAATAAACATTTATGCCCCTGGTGGCCAAACCATTCTTTACCAGAAATGAGAATTTGTATGCAAAACATTTCAACCTCAAGTGCTGTATCCGACACAGGAAGAATTTTTCAAATCAGACTTTTAGAAGCGGAGATATTGGGGAAATCATGATTTATCTTTATGCCCCCAAGCGGAAAATTTATGCATTATTTTAAAAAGGGACTAACTAAAATAGCCTTTGATATAAATGTCATCGAAAGGAAAAAGAATTTTTTCAATTGGATATTTAGAAGCAAATATATGAAATGAAATGCATTTTAAATTCGATATGATCTCAATTTGCGCCCTCTAGCGGTGAAGCTGTGCATCGAAAAACCCGGAACGAATAGATCATTTTCACATTTTAAGCTTTCCAATACAAAAAGAATTGTACAAATTGAACTAATAATTGCAGAGATATGGTCTCCCCGGCGGGACAGACAAAGTGATAACATAAGCATGACGCAAAATATGCTAATAACGCAACTTCAGTCCTAAACAAGAAAACCGATAGCCCCCTTCATCCCCACACACACTTTTTGCTGGGGATGGGGAGGGAAATTTGTCAGACATAACTTACGTCAGTAGAAAATTCCTCAACTACAAAACATCGTGCAGGGACAAAAAGGCAGGAATGGATAAAATTCCAGGACATGTAACAGAATTTTAGGACATTTCCAGGACAAAATGGATTCGACATATACATATCGATATCAAAGTTGATATTCACATGTATCAATATTAAAACTGATGTTATACAAGCACATCGATATACGCAACACAAATTACGTTGTTGTTGTTTTTAAATAGTAGCCATACAATTAAAATAGTTCAAGGTTTTTCTGAAAATAGTTGCTTTTGGCTGTTTTTTGTAAGAAATAGCTGGTTGCCTGTAATCAAAAATAGTAGCAATAGTTTCCTAATTAGTCACTGCTGGCAGCCCTGTATGAACTATCCATAGAAGGCTCTATAGCAGTATAACATATTGCTAAATTGACCACAAAATTTTGTACATATATTTCTATGCTAAAACGGGTTTTTTTTTTTTGCAGAGGAGAGCACAAGTGCACTCCTTTTTTAACACTTGAATCTTTATACAGAAACCACAATTACATTTTATGTGGCTGATGCACAGAGAATTACTTTGAATGTCAGCAGGAAATGAACAATTAGTAGAAGTAAAAATAAATTCATGACCATAAAAGCAAATTTCGTGACTTTTTCTTGACTCTCCATGACCCTTTTCTGAATTTGTAACTTTCATGATTTTCAGGACTAGTAGACACCTTGTAATAAGGAATCAAATTTGAATGCACCAGCAAAATCTTCAATGTCAGAAACCTTGGACAAATATTTACAGATATTCGCAGATTCTAATTTTTTTTTTTTTTTTTATAGATGCTGTAACTTGATCATAAAAAAGGTTACCCTGCAAATTTCACTTAAATCGAATGAAAACTTATTAAATTATGTATAAAAATTTTTATTCATTTCGAGAAACACTGCGTCTTAGGGCATCATATTTCAAAGAAACTGACAACTAGTCTTCGGCCAATTAGAAATGCTATTTTTAGAGGCGGAAGCTATTGTTGCCCGCTGTCCCTTGCGGAGGAGAGGGAGCAGGAAGAGTTGCATTTTACAAGCAGTAGTCAGAAAATTCTAACTCAGCACAAGTTCATTATTTTCACTATTGCTGATTGCAGCTGCTTTCAATCAAATAATGAAAAATAAACAGGTCGGATTTTAAAAGTGAATAATTATCCTTTCAAAACTTACAAAATAGTAAGAACTAAGAAAAATCTGAAATATCAGGACAACTACCACTGCATACACATACACTGAAGTGCCAAAAAAAAAAACTGGGATACTGCTTCTCTAATAATATGTTGGACCTTCTTGCTATCGCATAATGGCAGCAATGCGGTGGGGCATGGACTCCATGAGCTCTCTGTGGTACTGTGGAGACAGTACTGCACACCATGCTTCCTGAAGAGCGTCTCACAATTCCATAATATTCGCCAATGGAGGATTCTTGGGATTGACGGCATGTTGAACAGCATCCCAAATGTGTACAATGGCGTTTAAATCCAGCGAACGAGGGGGCCAGGTCAGGATGCCAAACTCTGTGTAATGTTCCTCCAGCTATAACTGGGCAACTGTGGACATGTGTGGTGGCACATCCTTGTGTTGAAAGATTTTGCAACTTATGGGTTCCATTTCAACTCAGGCAGGGTTCGTACCATCATGGTCTCAGATTTCTCTAAAAAAATTAAGGGGTGTTTCCTTGACTAAAATAAGAAGACCCATATTTTTCTTTCAGCAAAAAAAATTTTCCCTTTGAGATAGAAGGTTTCAAATCTTGCACCGTCAAACAAGCTCTCTAGAAAACGGTTATTTTTCCTAACTTCAGCGTGTCATTGCAGCGGAATTAAAAAAGATATCTTTGCTCTGGTATTTTTTTTTACATTGTGTGTATAATATATAATAATATATGGTGCTAATATTTTTTACACATTGTATGATTAAAATTTTAAAAAATTGTAAACTCCATGATTTTAAAAAAATTGAATTTTTTAAGATTTTTTTAACAGGTGCGGATCGAGTTTTTTCTATACTCGTTGTTTTTTTTTTTTTTTTTTGTTAAAGACATACAAACATGTATTTTATTTTCAATTTTTTATGTATCTGTGAAAGTGCTAGTTTTCGCGTTTCGGCAGCGTTAAAAACGGCCGATTTTGAAAAATCTATAAACTTTGCCAACGATTTTCTCAAAAAAGCTATTTTTTAAAATTCTGAACATTAAATCACTGTTTTATTATCAACAGGAGAATATCTGTGTAAATTTTCACGGCCCTAAAAGCGCCCGTTTCTGAGTTAGGCACGTTTGAATTTGGTTTGAAAGATTACGATTTCCCGTGTTCTAAAGGCACCATTTTGGAAAAATTTCAGGTGCAAAGTACGTATTTATCTTCCCGAATGAGATTGTTGGATCAGCTGGCCCTGGTTCAATATGTCCACCTCACCCTGCCCCGAGCAATGACATGCCTAAAAAACGGTCGGAGGAAGGGGGGTTACAAATAAATAAAATTCTTCCTGCTCCACTAACAAAGTTGAGTTGCGAAAGAGAGTTGTTTGTTTACGTATATACTTAACTATTGCATAAGAAACTATAAAAGAGTAGAAAACAATTGTTGTGAAATAATTTTAAGAAAAAAGAATGCGGGCACACATACTGTAAGTAATTTTCGAGGGCTGAACACCCTCTAGTTTTTCTGGGAGTTGCTAACTGTAGGCTACTGCCAAAAGAGCAGTCGCTGTTTTGTTATAGTTGCTAAAATAGTAAAATTAACTTCTCAGTTTTTCGTAATAGTAAAATATTCGCTCAGGAGAATTTTGTCCTCTGCGAAAGGGGGATGGGTGGTGGGGGTGCAATGCTCTTGACCTCGCAGCTGGGTTGATAGCGCTGGTTGCTACCCAAACTCTGCATACCTCCTCTCCAAAACATAATGGCAATTGTCTAATCTACTAAATAAATAACAATTAACACATACGTGTGCACGCTTATTCATAAAACGTAAGTTGAGTATATTTCCTGTTAAATCAGCTGATTTTATAAGTAGAATACATATACAACTTACGCGCTTATAGGTGTTTCCACTTGGGCCACAATAAACCATGTACTGCCCATGTTCTCTATCCCATTAGAAGATAATGCTGGGTCGATGGGTGACCAGCGGTTGATCGGCGCGTCACTAAAACATGCTTCCAGAGGCAAGAAGTAGAGCGTCGGAGAGTTCTGAAGCGTAAACACCGAGACAGGGTGGTGTGCCGAAAGGTGTTTGATGTGTTCGCCATGTTTTGTATTTCTTAGCGGAACGAGTAGGTTCCGTTGTTCGTGTATTCTATTCAATTGTAAGTGTACATCAGATTAAATGTGTGTGTGTTCAGAGTTCGTCCAGCCCGCCCATTATTTAAGTGTCTTGATTCGATGGAACTATAGTGGGGAAGTTTCCCAGTACCCCACAGTTCTGGTGTCAGCAAGTGAGATCTGTTCCGAATCGCCTGTGGATTACGCAGTGGTAAAGACGGAGCTTTTATTTCACGTCTTGAAGGTAAGCTTTCTTGTCAACTATGTATAAAAATTCTCGCAAAGAAGACTTAATTCAAGTAGCACAAGAGATCAGTGAAACAGTGCCAACAGGAGCGACGATAGTTGCTTTAAAATTAAAAAGAGAGAGCACTGAAATCTATAAAAATGATCCGGATTTTGTAAAAGACATTTTAACTTCTATAATAGAAGAGAGGAAGGCGTGGGCTAAAAATGATCGAGTACTAGAGATGGAAAAAATCAAATTAGCGCAATTGGAGAAGGAAGTTCTCCAATTGCGCTAATTTGATTTCTGGAAAGTATTCGAAGCCGTTCTGCATTGGAGCTGAATGAGCGAAGTGATAATACGGGATTTGAACAGCCTACGTTTAATCTTGAAAACCTGATTAAAAGTGTTCGTACACTTCCAGTTAAACCAGAGAATCTTAATTGGTTTTTCCAATCTGTGGAATGAGCTTTTGTTATAAAAGGGGTGCCACTGGACACGAGGTCAGAGATTTTGATAAACCTTCTCGGGGGAAAAAGCTAGCAACGTATTGCTTTGCATCGGGGAGGAAGAGATGAAAGATTATGATAAGCTTAAGTCGCTAATATTAAGAGAGTTTCAACCAACAGTGCAGGAATGCCTGAATAATTTTCGGAAAGCTTGTAGACAGCTGAGTGAAACACTTATTCAATTTGCATCGAGATTAACAGCAAACTTTGAGTATTGTTGTAAACTGCGTGAGGTTAGTGATTTTAACTCGTTATGCAAATTGATGGTGGTGGACAAATTGTACCAAACCTTAGACAGAGACACGGCATCTCACATAGGGATTAAGCAGGGAGAAAGTTGGTTTGACCCTGTAAGATTAGCGAAAGAGTGCGATGTTTATTTTGTGTCGAAAGGAAAATTGTTAAACGACGTTCAAGCAAATGAGTACAAATCGGTGGAGAATACGAGTAAAGGTGGAAGTGTAAATTTTAAGAATGTACAGTACGAAAGGTCCAACAAAAATAACTATGGGCAAAATAAGGGAAAACCCAGCTGTTACATTTGTGGAGGAACACATTTTGCAAAATTTTGTTCTAAGCGTTTTCGAGGACAACCTGAAGTTGTAAGTGAGCAAAGCGTGCCGGGTAAAAGTTCAGTCAATGTACTGGAATCGGAACAGCCCGTTGAGAGAAAAGGTTTTATAAACGAACTGGAGTATGTTGACATCTTGATTGATGGTAAAGAAGCAACTGCTCTTATTGATTCAGGTGTCCAAATTGTGGTAGTGAATAGCAATGTGGTCGCCACCAAAAAAATAACTTCAGAACTCTTCAGGACAGGGTAGAGTTATTCACTTCAGGACAGGGTAGAGTTATTCACTTCAGAACAGGGTAGAGTAATTATTTCTAGTTGTTTTAATGATAAACATGAAGTTCCCCTGGCAGAGTTCCAGATCTCACTAAAGAGTTCTCACATTGTTTTTGAAGTAACAGCAGCAGTTTCGAATAGCCTCAATTGCTCAGTATATAATCCCTGCAAACCTGTTTGCCAAGATGAAAGTGGGTCATGGTCAGATACTGGCGCCGTAGGGAGCCAAGCCTGTCAGAACAGCAGACTGTTATTGCTGCTTTAGGAGAGCGAAATGAGAACGTCTTAAATAGTTTTTTGCTGCATGTTGCGAGTGTGACGGAGGATTCGGGCATGTTGAACTTGGATCATATACGAGATTTAGAAATGGGCAGGGAGGTTTCAGATCTTGTGCATGGCTACAAGCCAAACAAAACCAAAAGTACCAATTTAAAAAATAGCACGATTTCAAGAAGCACTAAATACACCCCATTTGAACTGATGACTGGCGTTAAAATGAAGAATGCTGGAGATCTAAGAATTAGAGAACTGTTAGAGAAGGAACATTTAAACTGCACACTACGTGATACAGATGATATGCGTGAAGACGCCAAAAGTAATATTTTGAGACTGCAACAGGAAAATAGTCGACAATACCACCTAAACTGTATAAAGTCAACGACCTAGCTGCAATTCAGACGACGCAGTTCGGTGCAGGGTTAAAGCTGCGACCAAAGTTCTTTGGCCCTTATCGTGTCAAGGCAGTGAAGCCAAAGGATCGGTACTACGTCGAGAAAGTGGGGAAACCACGAAGGACCGAACAACACATCAACCGCAGCGGACCATATGAAGCCATGGCCTACAGGGGGTTACTGAAGGACTTTCAATTCCTTTTCCAGTGACTGTGAGTATGTGTTTTATTTAACTTTTTTCCTTTGTTGTCTAAATGCCCAAAACACTACCGGATGCAGGAGCCGCTGAGGACAGCGCCTAGTCAGCATGGCCGAGACTGTGGGTTTTCGGTATGTGACGTCATGCTGTTGAAATGCCGAGATCACTACACAGAAGAACGACTGCTGGTTGGCGTGAGCATCGGACATTGGTGCGCCACTAAAACATGCTTCCAGAAACAAGAAGTACAGCGGCAGAGAGTTCTGAAGCGTAAACACCGAGACAGGGCGGTGTGCTGAAGGGTGTTCGATGTGTTCGCCATGTTTTGTATTTCTTAGCGGAAGAAGTAGGTTCTGTTGTTGGTATATTCTATATCAACTGTAAGTGAACATCAGATTAAATGTGTGTGTGTTCAGAGTTCGTTCAGCCCATCCATTATTTAAGTGTTGTGAATCGATGGAACTATAGTGGGGAAGTTTCCCAATACCTCACATATATATATCATCATCATCATTGTCAACCATTATCAATCCACTGCTGGACGAAGGTCTCCCCAAGTTTCCTCCACAACAGTCTGTCTTGTGCCAGTCTCCTCCATGTCACTCCCGCATACTTTCGAATTTCATCCACCCACCTTCCATGTGGTCTTCTTCTGGGTCTTTTCCTGTCCCTTGGAATCCAATCTAAAATTTCGGCTGTCCATTGATGGTCTGTTCTTCTGGCAGTATGTCCAGCCCATTGCCATTTCAGGGATTTAACTCTGATCATGATGTCTTCCACTCTTGTCATTTTTCGGATCCACGTGTTCCTCTTCTTATCTCTCCTGGTTACACCAAGCATGCACCTCTCCATGCTTCTTTGAGTTGTCTGCAGCCTTTGTATGTCTCTTTTAGCTAAGGTCCACGTCTCTGCACCATACGTAAGCACTGGAAGGATGCATTGATCAAACACTTTTCTTTTAAGACATAATGGCATATTGCTCTTGAAAATTATGCTGTTTCTTCCAAAAGCTCTCCAGGCAAGTTTTGTACGCCGATTAATTTCTTCACCAATGTGACCCTCACTTGATATCTGCTGTCCAAGATAAACGTACGTGTCTGTTATCTCCAGCTTTTCTCCATCAATCGATAAATCTTCATTTCTTGTAAAAGCATTGTACATCACTTTTGTCTTCTGAAAGTTCATTTTTAATCCCACTTCTTTACTCTTGTCAGCAAGTTCCTGGATCATACTCTGTAGCTCTGATGGGGTAGTTGCAAAAATAACTATGTCATCAGCAAAACGAAGGTGGGTTAGATAATCTCCATTAATCTTTATCCCTTTGTTTTCCCAGTTCAGTGATTGAAAGACATTTTCCAATGTATCATTAAAGAGCTTCGGAGATATGGTGTCACCTTGTCTCACTCCTTCTCCAATTTTTATGTGTGTTGTATTTTCAAACAGCCGAATCTTTGCACTTGCATTTTCATAGATGTTATTAATAATATTAATGTATGCACTTCAATACCGCAGGATTTCAGAGCCATTGCAACTGCTGATGGTTTCACCGAATCAAAGGCTTTTTCATAATCGATAAAAGCCATGCACAATGGAAGTTCATATTCCCTCGCTCTTTCAATTAGTTCTCTCAGTACGTGGATATGATCTATTGTGCTGTAGCCACTCCTGAATCCAGCTTGTTCTCTCGGTTGAGCCATGTCCAGTGTCACCTTCAAGCGGTGTGAAAGAACTTTAGTGAAGATTTTATAAACCACTGATAGGAGGCTGATAGGTCTGTAGTTCCTGAGATCCTCAATGTCACCTTTTTTATGTAGCAAGATCATTGTAGCGTTGTTCCAATCCTCAGGAATTTTCCCTTCATTAAGGCATCGAGTGAAAATTTAGGCGAGTACTGTTTCGATTTCTCCACTTGCTTCTTGTATGATGTCTACAGTAATTCCATCTTCTCCTGGAGCTTTTCTCCGCTTCATGTTCTTGATTGCATGTGCAACTTCTGCTGGAAGGACTGGAAGAACTCTGGTACTGGTACCTTTCATGATGTCTGGAGTACATGTATCATCCCTTTCATATAATTTGGAGTAGAAATCTTTCACTCTTGTCAAAATTCCACCTCTATTTCTTGTTACAGAACCATCTTCTTTTCTCAGTGCCATAATCTGTTTTTTCCCCTTACTGAGATGTCCCTTTGCTATCTTTAGGCTTTGGTTGTTTTCAATTGCTTTCCTTACTAGTTCACAGTTGAATTTCCTTACGTCTTCAATGATACTTTTTCGTACTGTCTTGCATAGCTCTATATATTCCACTTTGGAAGTCACATCTTCTTTAGTTGTCCTCATCACTCTTCTTTTTTGCATCAACATTTTGGTTTTTCCTGATAATTTGTTCACATGCAACTTGTTCTTAGACCCAGCTAATTTTGTTGCTGTTTCCATAAGAGCTTTGGTTACTTTTCTGTTAACTTCAGAAATATCCACTTCTTCCGATATTAGGCCTTCTAAAGCAGAGAATCTGTTCTTCAGTTCCAATTTGAAGATACTATGGTGTTTTTTAAGGTTGGTTATGTCAATACATTTTGTTTGTCTTATGAGCTTGCTACGTTCGAGTTTAGTGTTGAGGTGCATCTTACATCTCACCAATCTATGGTCGCTGCCTGTGTTGAACTTGTTTAGCACACTGCAGTCTTCTATGACAAATTTTTTGTTACACATAATAAAATCAATTTCACTTGTCGTCCCATTTGGATGTCTCCATGTCCATTTCCTGTGTGGCTTTTTCTTGAAAAAGGAGTTCAAGATGAAAAACCCTTCTGCCTCTGCAAACTCTACGAGAGTATTTCCACGCTGGTTTCTGTTGCCGTGACCGAATTTACCTACTGAAGTTTCATTCTGTTGCCGTTGCCCTATTTTTGCATTGAAATCTCCCATAATTATCTTCAAGTGCTGCTTACCTTTATTATTTAGATCACGAATTTCCTCATATAATAACGAGTCGTGCAGCTCTGTCAGAGGAACTTTCAACTTCTACAACTTTATCCTTCAGTTTCTTGTTTATTATAAATCCAACACCACTAGTTCTGCCAGTATCTGTCCCACGATAGTAGAAGAGATGTCCACTTTTCAGTTCAATGAGATCTTCTTCTTTTCTCCTTACCTCACTTAGCCCGACGATGTCCCACTTGATCCTTTGTAGTTCCTCTTCCAATTCAAGAAGCCTTGAATCAGAAGATAGGGAGCGTCCGTTATACGTAGCCAAGGTCAGCATCAGATGGCAGCCTAGTCCGGTCCTCCGGGGATTCTTAGCACCCTCTGCCTTCATGTCGCACTGGCCGCTGCCTTAGCCAGGTACATTCCAGCTGCCGGAGACTGAGGGCCAAGATTTAAGTTGTGGAGTCATTTTGGAGGGGTTTGGCCATAACTCACCACGCTGGCCAAGCGGGTTGGTGAGCGGGGGATAGCATTTCCTCTAATCCCGATGGTATAGTTATACCGCTATTGGCGGTCGTCAGAGCCCCTTTAGTGGGAACAGGATGTACCACGAGAAGGCGGGGTTGACAATTGTCAAGGAGAGGCTGTGATGTTACGCATCACCTGACCTTACATCCCATATATATATATATATATATATATATATATATATATATATATATATATATATATAAAGCATCAGATTTTTTTTTTTCTTTAAAGGAAAGTAACTGCATTGGAGAGATTTGGTAAGGAGATCCTTTTTATTTATTTTTTTCATGCGTGAGTGACTGCGTTCATTTGTACTTGCATTTGTTTTACGTAGCAGGGCTGAAACCCACAGTGGGAGAGGGGTTTACATCTGACTTCTCTCGAAAGGAATTATCACCGTATTCATATGAGCAGGGAAGTCAGAAAATTCAAAGTTTTTCATAATTTTCAGTTGGGGGTTTATAATACAAAAACAAATAAAATATAAAGATTTGCCAGATACATGTACGGTAGAATTTATTCTATTGTTAGCGTGTATGATGTAGCCGCAGGCATCTCACGGACCAGTGGAGTGGGTGGCGACAGTTCGACTCTTGTTACCAGCCAACTAAGTTGCAACATTTTTGAAAGCTACTTAGCTTTGAAACTCTTCGCTACCACGTGATGGGGGGGGGTCAAAACTCCGCTGGTCACCCATCGGCCCAGCATTATCTTCTAAGGGGACAGAGGGCATGGGCAGTACATGGTTTTTCGTGGCCCAGGTGAAAACCACTAAGAACATAATTCCTCCCCCTCCCCCTAAAAAATTGAAATCTTTGAATATTTTTTTTTTTTTGATTGGAGGTTTAACGACCACCATGAGCAACTCAATGGGCTATAAGCAGTCGCCCGTCCCTAATTTAGGGTCACTGGTTCCAGGGAAGGGAGAGAGCCAGTGCCGTAAGATGAAACACAACATCCATGCCTCACCGGGATTCGAACCCGGACCCCGTTCGGACGAATGATCAGAGGCCATCGCTTGACCACTGCGCCAAGTCTTTGAATATGGTTTAAATAGATAAAAATCTTTACAGCTATAAGTGCGTAAGTTGTATATGTATTCTACTTATAAAATCAGCTGATTGAACAGGAAATATACTCAACTTACATTTTATGAATAAGCGTGCACGCGTATGAAAAAAAAGTCCATCCGCATCTGTCAAAAAAATTTTAAAATTCAATTTTTATTTAAAATCACGAAGTTTACGATTTTTTTTTATTTTAATCATACAATGAGTAAAAAATATTAGCACCATATATTATTATATATTTTACACACATTGTAAAAAAAATAACAGAACAAGATATCTTTTTTAATTCTGCTGCAATGACTCGCTGAAGTTAGGAAAAATAACCGTTTTCTAGGGAGCTTGTTTGACGGTGCAAGATTTGAAACCCTCTATCTCGAATGGCAATTTTTTTTTTTTTTTTTTTTTGCCGAAAGAAAAAATATGGTCTCCTTATTTTAGTCAAGGAACACCCCTTAATTTTTTCAGAGAAATCTGAGACCATGATGGTACGACCCTGCCCGAGTTGAAATGGAACCCATCTGGCATGAATGGTTGCAAATGATCCCCAAGTATGGTTATGTAGCCTCCACTGGTCGGAGAGGTCTGTAGACATATGAGGGATCCTAATGCATGCCAGCTGAAAACACCCCACACCATAACAGAGCCACTGCTGGCCTGCACTGTCGCTTGTAGGCATGAAGAATCTATTGCCTCATGGGGTTGTTGATACACCTACAGTCAGCCATCTGCATGAAACAGTTTCTACTGCGATTCCACAGACCAGGCAACATATTTCTATTCATCTTGCGTCAATGCAGTGTTCTAGAGCCCAGGCGAGGTGCACAGCCTTGTGTCATCGGGTTAGCAACAGCACCCGGGTGGACAGTCAGCCCCAGAACTCCATAGAACACAGAGAACATTGCACTGTCCGAACATTGATGCTACCACTGGCCCCCGCATTGAATTGCACTGTGATTTGTGGCAATGTTGCACGCCAGGCGGATGTTACAATGCATGCCAGATGCCATTGTCTACGATCGTCCAGGGCTTTCCTGAGGTTACACCGGTCTCATGCTCTGGACGTTTCCCCTGAGTTTGTGTAGTCCAGGTACACCTTTGAAATTGTTGACCATGTAAATCCAAATTTTGTGTTAATTTCCAAAATGGAGTGACCCATTTCCCAGGCGCTGATCCCTTAAATCCTGATAAACTGCCATCTGAACTGTGAATGCTACTACTTGAGCTTGCGGAGATACCTGCCCCCCCCTCTCTCTCTCTCTCTCTCTCTCTCTCTCTCTCTCTCTCTCTCTCTCTATATATATATATATATTATATATATACTATAAAGATACCTAAGCAAAAAAATACATATATAATTTTGACTCACACCTAGTACAACATAGAAAAGGTTATGTATCTACCTGCGTGAGTAAAAGGAGAAAAGAAAAAAAAAGAAAATAAAACAACTGAATGTAGAAGGTGTCGAGAATACTGAGCCTTGGCTTTATCAAGGACCAGCAAAAACTCTGCATTTTCTCACTTCCACAAAGACCTAGTTGGAAATGGGTTTCTGCAAGGCCATAGATGCAAGTAACATTCCCACCTAAAATAGTTTAAAAAATATATATATAAGTCATGTCCTCCGTAGAGTAGCATGACCTAGCACTAGTTAACAATTTCGCTTGCATCCATTAACCTTCATGGCCCGACCCATGCTCTTCATCTGTTACTATTAAACAGAGAGAAGAAGATTAAAGAGAACTCAAGCTGTGAGAGTGACATAATAAATAGAAATGATTTTCAGCTATAACTTAAAAATCTGTTTATAAAAGAAAATAAAAACAAATAAAAAAAGAAAACCAGTTATTCATCACTAGGATAGCTATACTAAAAATAGTAAAACCAACATTAAAATTAATAAGATTCTGATTAATCTATAGAAGCTCACTAAGGTGATTTAATACATGCAAAGATTATTAAATAAACTGCTCGTGTATTTTATAATATTTCTCATGTATTCTGGAGAGTTAATTCTGCTCATTCTGATCATACAGATCCACAGTCTTAAGTTTATATATTTTTTTCTCTGGTTAAAATCTCCGCGCGTTGGTTTCTTGCTGTATGAGGAGGCCATCAGCCCCACCCTCACTGCCCCCCAGCGTCTAGGGAGTGGCGGAAGAGGTCAGCCATGTTCTCCTCTTGTGAGGAGAAAAGTTTTTGTAACTCAAGAGGTAAGCTCTCTTCCTTGTTTTTGGGTTCTAGGTTTTATAAGTTCAATGTTTGTACTTCATGTACCTTTCTCTGTCGTTTTTTAGCTTTTCAGCTTTTAAGCATTGGTTTGTCTGTTAACATTTATGCGGGTTTTAACTCTTACTTTTCTTTGTAACTTTGAGCGTCTTTTGTGGTACCTAGGAACAGAAGATGGCTAAGCTTGTTCCTTTTCTATGCGCTGTCTATGCGCTGTTTTTTCAAAGTAGTTAAGTTCTTAATAACTAATTAATTATGCACTTAAAGCACTGCTGAAATACTTTGTACATATTGCAACTAACTGTTTAAGGTATATAACTTTCACAAAGTTTTCTTTAGTTAATTATTATCTTTAACTTATTCTCGTTTTCGTGCTGTCATAAGTTGTAGAGTAGGGGGTTTTAGACTCAAGTTTTCTTTCAAAAATCTGTTCGTTATAAATTAACATTTCCTTTTTTAATTGCAATGTAAAATTTGTTTTTCAGGTTTAAATTCTCTCTCAAACGAACTTGGAATTTCGTTATAGCTGAAAATCATTTCTATTTATTATGTCACTCTCACAGCTTGAGTTCTCTTTAATCTTCTTCTCTCTGTTTAATAGTAACAGATGAAGAGCATGGGTCGGGCCATGAAGGTTAATGGATGCAAGCGAAATTGTTAACTAGTGCTAGGTCATGCTACTCTACGGAGGACATGACTTATATATATATTTTTTAAACTATTTTAGGTGGGAATGTTACTTGCATCTATGGCCTTGCAGAAACCCATTTCCAACTAGGTCTTTGTGGAAGTGAGAAAATGCAGAGTTTTTGCTGGTCCTTGATAAAGCCAAGGCTCAGTATTCTCGACACCTTCTACATTCAGTTGTTTTATTTTCTTTTTTTTTTCTTTTCTCCTTTTACTCACGCAGGTAGATACATAACCTTTTCTATGTTGTACTAGGTGTGAGTCAAAATTATATATGTATTTTTTTGCTTAGGTATCTTTATAGTATGTGAATTCTGAATTTTCAAAACTGCTGCGTTGCGCGTTTTGATTTTCAGGTTATTTTGCACCCTTCGTTTTAAATTCTAAAATTTTTTCCTTAGTCTTCAGTTTTGCTCTTAAGTATATATATATATATATATATATACGTTGTTTGTGGACAATACCATTTACCGCATGGGTGTGATGCATGTAATGGAAATGATAACACCCTTCCCAGTTTTGTTTTTTTGGCATCTCAGTGTACATGCACACACGCAAAATCAAGTATTTTCATGCTTACCTTTATCCATAAAATTAAACATTTTGGAATACATGTGTGTGCAGTAGCATACCCATATCCAAATAAAATTTCTTTAGCAAACACCACATTGTAAAAATTTTAATATAAACCAAAGATAAACTTGTTACTGATCAGGACTGCTACAGACACAACATTGCTCAAGTTCATAACAAGAATTCTAACACATTTCTTTTTATTTCGATGGAAAATACACAATACATTCCAGTACACTGACTTTAATGAACCTGCACATTGTAGGATTAATTACCACAAGAATTAAGATATCCAATTATTTTTTCGTGAACGACCTCTCATGTTGGAATTCCACACCACGTGTTCTAACTTACTCCTCCCCATCATTTTACATTGGGTCTGCATGTTTGGTTAAACAAACATATGGCACAAAGCACTTGACGCATCCAAATATACAAGCAATGTATATACTGCAAATAAGTGTTTTCATAAAAAAAAATCAAAAACTAAACAGCATTTCATTATACAGGATTTCAAATGCCCAACTCATAAACACTTACTTTACTGAGGCAAAACGCACAAGGCCATCATCAAATATGTATATTCTCAATGGTTCATAACTAGGTGCTAACACGTACAGCCGCAGATCAAATTTAGTTCCATTTATTAAATACGGATTGCATATGTATCTGTAAAGACATATCAATATGTACATAGGTACTTCCACCAACAATAAATCAAGCAACTTTCACATTCCAGCTTAACAAAAAATACACTAGACAGTGGTTGACAAATAAAACTAATTGTTTTTTATTCATTTCACAAAACAGACTAGTTGAGAAACACAGAATGATAATTTTCATGAAGTGCCATAATATTAATCCATATGGAATAATAAGTCTACTTTAATTAACAATTCATTTAATTGGTTAAATTACTGACCATATGTTGTAATATCAGGCTTTCTTTTCAGTTTTCTTAGGTAAACATATTATGATAACAGTTGTTCAGAAAATCTCTATTTCCTGTGGATTTGATGCATAAATTAAATAGCTTATGAAATCTTTATATTTGTACAACAATCTACTGAAAGTCAGGTAACTTGCAATTACATACATACGTACATATCACTAAGCTGTTCTCTGAGATTCAGAGGTTAGCTCCAAAAAGAAATACAAACTACCAGATATTTTTGCTTACTGTTGTTGTATCAAACTTCTCCATTTACAGCAATCTTGGCATACAACTCGGGCTTCACTGATATCCATTACACGTCATACACAAGATCTTTTATACTTCATACTCGTGATCTTTTTCTAATGCAGACACTCCTGAATCTGATCCATCCATGTCTTCCTTGGCCTTCCTCTGCCTTTCCTTCCTGCCACTTGGGCTAAAAAGATTTTCTTAGTAAGCATCTCATCACTCATTCTTTCAAAATGGCCAAACCACCAAAGCATATTGGTCTCCACCTTGCTAACAACATTTTGCTTCACATCACACAACAGCAACACATCTTCATTCCTCACACAATCAGACCGTGTCTTGCCACAAACCCCACGTAAGTAACGCATTTCTCCAGCACACAAACGACTCCTATGTTTCTTCTGCAGTACCCAGGTTTCACTGCCATACATCAGAGTAGGAACAATTACACTTTCATACACAGCCATGTGGGACTCTCTAGAGAACCCAACATTCCTGTGAAAACCTCCCAGAGCAGCTATGACTTTCAATGAAGAATTCACTCACCTACTAATTTCACCATCCAATTTGTTCTCTCTGTCAAACATGCTTCCTAAATACACAAACTCACTCATCTGGTCAATCACAGTGGCGTTTATACTTATATTACATTCAGTGCTACCAGTTCTTCTCTCAAACACCATAACTTTGGGTTTTCCCTTATTTATACTCAGTTTCAATTTCATGCAAACTTCGTACATCCGAGACAACATACTCTGCAACTCACTTTTGCTCTCTCCCAACAGGACGGTGTCATCAGCATACAGCAATCTGCACACACAGATATCACCAAGACATAAACCACTATTATCTATTTTGGCATCATGCATGCATGCGTCCATAAATATATTAAACAGCCATGGTGACATTACACAACCTTGTCTAACTCCTGCACCAATAGAAAACCATTTTGATAAAACACCATTTACTCGTACACAAGCTCTACTACCAGCATACATGGCTTTTACACTATTAAGTAGATCCCCAGTAACACCATATTCATTCAATACCTTCCACAAAAGTGTCCTATTTACTCGGCCGTAAGCTTTCTCTAAATCTATGAAGGCAGCAAAAACTTTCTTACCAACAGCCAGATACTTTTTTCAATCATCGTGCGTAATGCAAAAATTTGGTTAGTGCAGCCTTTACCAAGCATAAAACCACTCTGAACATTCCACACTTTCTCTGATGTAAGACCCCGTACTTTTTCAATAACAACCTTACCAAACAGTTTTCCTGGCGCACTTAGTAGGCTAATACCACAATAGTTCTTGCATTCAGTCTGATCACCTTTTTTTCTTATACAAGGGAACAATAATAGCATCCTTCCAATGCCGAGGAACCATTCCTAACTCCCAGCACAACTGGCAAATTTCAGTTACCCAGCCAATTATAGAGTCACCACCATATTTCAACATCTCGGCAGTTATGCATTAACTCCCGCAGCCTTACCATTCTGAAGAGATTTTAGAGCTTTACACACTTCTTCTCTTGAGATCCCTCCTGTGCTTCCATCCCTCACTGTAACATCATCTGCGTCATGTCTCATAATCGTCTTTGCTTTCCTGGTCTAATAACTCACAGAAATATTCACCCCATGTTTCACTGAACTCATTAGGTTCCCATATCATTTCCCCGATCTCATTCTTCACACAACTTACAACTTTGTTTCCCCTATTTTTCCTGAGTCTCCTGTGCTTCCAGAAAGGCTTCCTATCTTTCCAAAAAGCCAGTTCATGCCTTTCCACCTTCTCCTTCCTATCTTTTGCCTTACTCTGGCGAACCAGCTTAGCAGATTCACGCTTCTTTGAGAGATATTCTAAATAAGCTTCCTTCTTTCTCTTTACTGCCTCTTCAATCTAACTATTCCACCAAGCATCGCCTCTATTGTAACCCACTATTGTGGTGCCACAGACCTCTTTAGCAGCAGTGACAACACAGTTCTTAAAACATTCCCACCTCTTGAAAAAGTAATATCCGTAGGTCTTTGTGGGTGCTGAACAACAACTTGACTACTATGACAGGAATGAACAATTAATATAGTCAGAGTTCTGTTTATCTTTAAGACATAAATAATAAAAATGTACTTGAACATATTAAAGAATAAATGTAGGATCTAAAAAAATAATATAGCTATTAAAAATCAAGAGATAACAAGAAAATAGAATCTTGAAAAAATTGGCAACATTAAAAAGATAAACCAAATCTCAGACAGAAAAGAAAGTCTGACATCTCTTTATATGAGTTGCAGGTGAGCAAGTAAGGTATGCACAAAATACTCCCAACCCACAAAAAGAAAAAACAAACAAGCAGAAAATTACTGAAATGAGAGTATACCCTCTGAAGATTCATAGCCTGTTTGCAAAACTGTTGTTGATTTAAATAAATTAGGTAAAAATGTAAAAGGCACTAAAAAGAAAATTTTCACTCAGGGCAAAAGAACACAAACAAGAGTTACTAAAGCCCAGAAAAACCTCTTGAAGTGGATACCAGACATTACACACACACACGGGCAACCTTGATGAACCACATCAGAAAACATAATTAGCATATAAACATACATGCATATCATTAAGCTGTTTTTTAAGATTCAGAGGTTAGCTCCTCAAAAAAGACAGACTGCCAGATAAATGTTTTTTTTTTGTTTGTTTGTTTGGAGGTTTAACGACCACTGCGAACAACTTGGAGGGCTGTAAGCAGTCATCTGTCTCCCTAATTTTGGGTAATCGGTTCTAGGGAAGGGGGAGAGAGCCAGTGCTGTAACACAAACAAAACATCCATGCCTCACTGGGATTCAAACCCAGACCCATCTCAGATGAATGTTCAGAAGTCAGCACTTAGACCACTGCGACACCGGAGCGAGATAAACGTTTAACTGATGGAACTAAAATTTACTTACTGTTGGTATATCAAACATCTCCATTTACAGCAATCTCGGCACACAGCTCCGGCTTCACTGACATCCATCAACAACGCACACAAGAACTTTCAAAGTACACCAATGTGGGGAATTAGCCCACAAGCATCAAGTTTAAAACACATTAATTAGAAAAGGATGCCCCCAATGTCTTGTGCACTTAGTACACACTGTAGTTCGTAGTGTCCCTTTCTAACTCAAAAGTTTCTGGTATGTATTAAATGTTGAAATTCACTTTGCATAGTAGGAAGACAAAGTTAACATCTTAATCATAAAAAAAGATGAATGAAAAATGATGTTACATTACTAAAACTTTTATCAAGTGAAAATTTATAGCATTACACAAAATCCCTTTACATAGTTTAGTTTCTTTTTTTCAAATACCTATAAATTTTCATTTGTGTTTTAGATTTCAACCCAATTATTTTTAGAGCACAATGTAATTTAACAAGTGCATTTGAAATATCGCCATTGTGATAGTTTGCGTCAAAGCGTCTTCTTAATGTTAAAAGACACAGATTCGTGCCTTTGATTGAATCACCATCTTTAACATTATGGTTCATCACAATTGAAACACACTCTGAAAAACTGTAAGTGAATTCTCACACAGCTTGCAAATGGTAGGACATCAAATATGTTTTGTGTTGGGAAAGGCAGGATGGTGCAGTAATATATTTTGGTTGATGCTAAGGGTGTGGTGCTATATCAAGGGATGTTTTACGATGAGCATGTCTGTTCAGACCCAAGAGATGGCGTTATGCACAGGTGGTGGTACATCTAGGGGTTGACTGTATATATGTACACCGATTAGCCATTACATTATGACCACCTACCTAATAAGCTGTAGGGCCCCCATTAACTCGCGAAACCAACGGCCACTCGGCGAGGCATCAATTCGATGAGGTGGTGATAGGTATCCTGGGGTATCTGGTACCATAATGTCAACAGCAGGTCCTCCAGTTCCAACACATTTCGGGGGGGGTGATTTCGCTCGAACCTGCTTTTCCAAGTCGAACAACAAATGTTCGATTGGGTTCATGTCAGGTGAATTTGGAAGCCATGGCATTAACAGAAAGTCACCAGCATGTTCCTCGAACCACTCCTTGACGATTCTGGCACTGTGGCGTGGCACATCATTCTGTTGGTAATGGCCATCACCAGCAGGGAACACAGTTGCCATGAATGGGTGAACTTGGTCTGCAAGGATGTTCAGATACGTGACAGCTGTCACAGATTGTGTCATTGGGATAATGGGGCCTAAAGTGCCCCAAGAAAACATCACCCACAGCATAACACCGCCGCTGCCAGCCTGTTTCCACCCAACAGTGCATCCAGGTGCCATAGCCTCCGTTGGTAATCAGTGTATCCGAGCTCAGCCGTTTAGGTGAAGCACCAGGAATCTTTATTCGTCAGACCAGGCCACTTTCTTCCAATCATCCACTGTCCAATCTCAATGACCTTGGGCATATTTCATGCGTTGTTGGCGATGATGTGCAGTGAGCCTGGGAACCCAGCTGGGTCTTTGGCGATGCAGGACCATTTGCAGAAGGCTGTGATAAACTGTACACTGTGACAGCTGTGGGTGATTTGTCACGCTGTGGCTCTGCGATCGCTGTGAACAATGTGTGACAGTCTTTGCTCCCCTCTGGCATGAATGAGCTGGGAACGACAAGTAGTCGTTCGGCCCTCTGTGCACCACTTGTGATACGTACTCACTACAGCTGCACGTGAACAACCCACAAGCAGCGCTGTTTTCGAGATCGTAGTTCCAAGGTACCGTGCCATCACAATTTGTCCTTTATCAAACTCTGATAAATCAGCAATTTTCTCATTCTGACTCTGAACACTCTACTAACCGAAAGCCGGTTCTTGGGTTGTATATATACTACTCTGTGAACTTCACCTGCACCACCATCTGGCCACCTCCTGTGTGAACTTCACCTGCACCACCATTTGGTCTCCAAGTGCACTTATTTCTCTAGGCTGGGAGTGGTCATATTGTAATGGCTCATCGGTGTATATATATATAACAAAACAAAAGAAGGTAAATATAGTCAATGAATAATCATGAGCAGCTAACACCTTTTAAAAATCCATTCTGCTACAGAATTAAAAAGAATCATAAAATAATTAAGAAAGATATGACAGAAATCATTGCCATCTTCTAGGGTGTTACAAAATAGAAAATATTCCTCCCAAATGGTATCACATTGTGCAAAATATTTGAAAAAATAAATGCACAAACTAAATGTACCAGTTCATAAAATAGCTTTTAAACATAACAGATAAAAAAAAATCCTGGCCCCAATATTCATGAAGAGTTTTCAACATCAAGAATTCTACTGAAACAAATACAAAAATAAAAACCATACAATAGAATTTACATAATTTCTCCAAATAGGTTTTAATGATTCATCATTATTCCCTAATACACATGACATTGAAGTAACTGAATTAACAATCCCATAATTATATAACATGCAGACTCTTCCACCAACAGAAGAATTTAAGAACTTCCAAACATACATTTACAGATACTAGTTATGTTCATTATGTTTTGTAGATATGACATGTAGCAAATGTCACATATGTTGCAACCTTACAATACTTGAAAATGGCATTCTCCTGGGATGAGATTCACAGTTTACAAAGATAAAAACAAGGTGCAACTCTCTATGGGTTATCCACTACCTTCCCTTTTTTTACTAAGATACTCGTAATAATGCAGTGAATAGACATGACTCTATATAAACCAGTAGACAAAACCTTGATGTACCAACGTTTTATGCAAAGATCATATCAGTTTTCAGCAATAACAAATGAGAAAGTAAATGCATTAAAAGATTGTGTTGCTAGATTACAAAAATAAAGAACTTAGAACTTTGAAGATTAGAGAGAAATCTCACTTTTAGACACAATATAAACAAGAAACAATTCCTAGCAGTAACTTAGACTTGAAGCTCATATCTAGGCTTAATGTACAGGCCAGATATCACTACTATTCGAGGTTTTTTGCATGCTTTATTTCAATATATATTTGGAATATTCCAGACATTCTGCTTACCTTTGCAGTCTGCTTCTGGAAAAAACATCACATTTCACACACGTTATTTGGTCCCCGTTACTGTCCTTGTCCTTCAACCTGTCCCTAGCTGTCATGGTCCCAGCTCGTTTCCACAGTCTTTGTTTACTTGAGTGTTACTATTATTTAAAATCTCATGATGATAGATAAAACTTCAATGAAATACATGCAAGTCAGATACTACCGGTGAGGTACTGTAGGTAGAGGAAAAAAGAAATTCCCAACAAACCAAGCCTCCTTCAGCAGCACCAAGTTTTGGTAGAAAAACAAACACTCAACACAAAGAACACAAACGACCTGGTAAAATTTAAAAGTTAAAAATTCGGACAAAAAACACTGACTAAAAACTTTCATTAAAAATGCTCGAAATTTTTCACCCAACACTTTGGGCATCCTTGAGAGCTTAGCCATGTCCCCACCGATGTTCTTGGTTCACCCATCACCATTGGAGTGGAACACTCCGGGAATGCCTTTTGTCGGAGACACTGTCAGAGATATGTCAAATTCATGCTGGTACCATCTATGGGTTCAACCATTATCAATATGTTGATGATCGTAGAGATCGTCATTCTCTTCATATTTTCTTTTTTCTCTATTAACACCTTTTCTTTTATGCCGATTTTTAAGTGTTGTTCGGTTTCCTGCCGAATTAAGTCTTTCCAGTGATTGGATAACGTATTGGGGTCATTATGATTACATATTCTCTTCCTATTTTAAAAAATTAGAATTGATTCGTCCATTCTCAGATGTCTCTCCGAATGCATTAACAACTAGGATCTTAATCTCTTCAAATTTTAGGTATGTTTGGTTATCCATACAAAAATAGAATTTGAAGAAAATCAAAAGTTGTCGATTTTGGACGTCTTGCAGATGAAGAAAAAACGGAAATTTGGACTACATTGTTTTCAGGAAAAACACATATATTCCAATTTTAATTTTGTTTACATCACACCATCCTATCATACACACACAAAAAAAAAAAAAAAAAAAAAAAAAAGGCATAGTGAACTTGATTAGAGAGCAAGTATACTCATACGTCAAATAAAAAATTAAGGAATCATGAACTCTCATATATAAGCAAAATAGCATATGATTACAATGGACATGAGAATAACAAATCTGGATTTCAAAAGAAAAGAAACAAAAAGTTAAAATACATAGGAGCTTTCCCATACTTGGAAAATATCACAAAAGAAACCAACAATGTGCAAAATATGACTTGCAATTAGAATGCCCGGTGAAGAATCTGACAATAAATAACAAGACAGGAAACAAGATTTTGGAGGCATCAGGAACTTATGAAATACCTATTGATCACATACCACCAATTTCCTACGTAGGAAGCACAAAGAACAAATTTTAAAAAAAAAAAAAAAAAAGGATTAAATAACATATTTCTAACTGGCAAAAAAAAAAAAAAAGAATCCAAAACAGCCTTAGTTCAGTTTTGTATGGATAACCAAACATACTCAAAATTTGAAGAGATTAAGATGTTAAAAAGGAATAATAAATCAGAGAAACGTCTGAGAATGGAAGAATCAATTCTAATTTATAAAAATAGGAAGAGAATATGTAATCATAATGACCCTAATATGTTATCCAATCACTGGAAAGACTTAATTCGGCAGGAAACTGGACAACACTTTAAAAATCGGCATAAAAGAAAAGGTATTAATAGAGGAAAAAAAAAAAAAATACAAAGAGAATGACCATCTCTACGATCAGCGACAAATTGATAATGGTTGAACCCATAGATGGCACCAGCATAAATTTGACGTATCTCTGACAGTGTCTCCGACGAAGTCTCAGAGTGTCGCATACCAATGGTGATGGGTGAATAAAGAGCATTGGTGGGGACATTGCCAAGCTCCCAAGGATGCCCAATGTGTTGGGTGAAAATTTTCGAGCGTTTTTAATGATGGTTTTTAAGTCAGTGATTCTTTGTCCAAATTTTTAACTTTTAAATATTTCCAGGTCGTTTGTGCTCTTTGTGTTGAGTGTTTACAGTCGTGGCCAAAAGTCCTGCACCAGTAGACCGAAAGTCAATTTTTGATGTTTGAAGTCAACTTATACAAGTACAGCATAATGGTAAATTCGGGAATACATATTATACAACATTTCAAAGGAAATTTTATGCTGAATTCAAATATTTTTACACAACGTTATTACCAGTAATAAAAGTGAAGTTATAAGCAAAAATGTGCAAGCGAGGAAACACAAATCCAGTTCTGAAAAAGTGTTTGTGCCCCTCTAATCCACTATAGTTTTCTCCGATGTCCGCTAGTAAGATATAAAAGGATGTAGAATCATCTGCAGACTTAGAACGCAGCTGCCTGTAGTCAGTTGACCAAAGTCCATGCAGAATTCCTGGTGATATTTGAATTTCGGAACGTCAATCCGAAAATTGGTCCTGCCTCTTCAAACCAGGGCAAAAATTATTATTTTGCATGAACTTGGATTCAGTAATCGTAAAATTGCTGTTAAATATAGCTGTGATCATTCCACTGTCTTGCACACCATTAAAAGAGTTGCAGAAACTGGATGTGTGGGAAACAGAAAAAGAACAGGTCGGCCAAGGCTGTGTACTGAACATGATCGCATGTTGATTCGTCGTTCCTTAAAATCAAGGTTTAAAAACAGCCACTGATTTAAGAAATGAGTGGGAAAATGAAGTAGGCATTACTGCATCTGCAAGTACAGTTCGTCGTAGGCTACAAGAAAATAGGCTGACTGCACAAAAACCAGGGCGCACAAAACCGCCCATCCGCAGCGGTCAAGAATTCATTGCGGACGATTAATTTCCCGACCACGACATCCGCGCGGACGGCCCTTTTTCTTCCGCAAGCTTGCAGTATGATTGTAATTGAAACATTTTTATTTTACATCCCCCCCCCCCCAATTTAAAATTTGTGCATGCTAAGTGCCACAGTTTTACGAAATTACGCATTCTCTTAAGCGATTAGCCGTTTTTTGTTTTGGCGAAATAGTTCCGCGGCACCCCCTCCCTTCTAAGATTTTAACGTACTAAGCCAATGTCCTGCTTTCTCATTCCCTCTCAAAGTTTTCCTGTGTGAATTTTATGCCTGAAGCAAAAGGGGGGGGGGGGTGAGGCTAGCAACTTCGCAGTTGTTGTTTTTTTCTTCTTCCTTTCTCTCCCGTCTATCTCCGTCCCCCCAGTCATCATCCTTTGTTTAGTTTGTTTCATTGGTTATTACTGGAGTGACCCAGTATTAGCCAAATCAACTAAACAACGATTGCTTCTTCCCTTCATGTGTGAACTCGCACGTGTGATGCCCCCCGTAATATTGGCTTCCTGTGCATTACTGTTCTTCGCATGTTTCCTGGCGTCCTTGACGGCGATCGTACCTAAAGCTGCATGTGCACTATTCTCTCTCTCTCTCTCATCTTTTGCCGTTTTGCTGTTGAAAATTCTGGATTCCGTGTAACAAGATGAAGCGACAGCAAAACATCCTTAATTTTTTTGCTAGTGGGAATGATGTTAATAAAAAGGCGAAAACCATAGACAAAGACAATGATGGTCCATCAGGTGACACCACAAAAACGTGTTCAGAAAAGAATGAAATGGTCATCAAACTTACGACAGAGAAAAACGAAGACGTACATTTCTGGAAATCTGGAAAAAAGAATTTCCATGGGTGGAGTACTGTGAAAAAGAACAAAAAATGTATTGTAAATGGTGCCTAGAAATCCCTAACTTAGCCGACAAAAAAGGCCCTTTGTTGAACGGAAGTGGTGGAACTGCGCAAGGTTCATGTAAAGAAACTCTGTAAACTCACGATGTCAGCAAGTGTCATAAAAAGTGCAAAGAAGCTGTTATTGCTAAAGCAAATCCCACAAATACGTAAAACGGCGATGGCTGTAGCTGTCAGAAAACTGAACACTGCGAATTTTGAGAAAATGAAACATTTGTTTAATACAGCTTACTACGTTGTAAAAGAAAACTTAGCTTTTGCAAAATTTCAAAGCCTGTGTGAACTTCAAATTAAAAACACTTTAGACCTAGGAAACAATTATCTCAATGAACATGCATGCAAACAATTTGTTCTCTCTATTGCTCACACATTGAGGAATGAGTTAACTACTAAAATTAATGAATCAAATTTCTTAACAGTTATAGCAGCGAAGTGCTCTCGAGCAAGAAGCTGTTTATGTGAGATACGTCCAAAATCGGGCATCAGTTACAAAATTGGCAGGATTTGTCCCAATAGATAATGCTAACAGCGACGGAATACACAAGTGTATTTTAAAATTTCTATTGGATATAGGCATTTCTGATGTAATTCTGGAAAAAAAAAAAACTGGTTGGATTAAATTCAGATGGAGCTGCAACAAATATGGGATTTTACAGTGGAGTTCAAGCAATGATGAAAGTGAAGTATCCACACCTAACAGTAGTGCACTGCGTAAACCACATGTTAGAGCTAGGAGTGCTTGATACAAAGAAAAATGAACCCTATATGGTTACATTTGAGCACACAATAAAACAGGTATTCAGCTTTTACCACTGGTCTCCAAAACGGCAGAGAGAACTAACAAAAAGGTTGCTGAAATGCTGGATGTAAAATCACAGAAATATGGAGGAGTACAAAATATAAGATGGGTTGCTAGTCAAGCTAGAGCTCTAAAATCCTTGGTTTTGAACTTTGATGCCACTTTACTGCATTTAGAGGACATTGCTCAACATGACAAAAAAGAATCGGCAACTACACAAAGTTTGTTAAAGACTATGAGGTCAGATAAATTTTTAAAAACCCTACTGTTTCTTTTGGATTTTTTATCTATTATTGGCCTTTTGTCCAAGATGTTTCAGGCTGAAAACTGTTAATATTTGAAGCTACCAGCAAACTTGAACTTACACTTCTATAGTTAGTTGAACTAAAATCTCAACCAGGATTGTTCCAAAGGTAACAAAAATCTGATAGATGACTGTGATAAGAATGTCAATCCCATTTTTGCAGCTGATTTTATTGTCAGTACTGTTGAATTTTTAAACACTAGGTTTAAACAGCTGCAAGAACCTCCTGTGTCAATCTTTCGTGTGTTTGATTTCACAGAGTGGCCAACAGAAAAACAGCATTTAATATCCTTTGGCAACCAAAACATACAGAGTTACTTAAACATTTTAGTTATTTTTTTACAGGAGTGGATAAAGAAACAATTTGTCAAGAATGGGTGGCATTAAAACTTAAGATATATAACATCCTTAAACACCACAAAGACCAAATGCAACAAAATGACCCACAAATCAGCAATATACTTCACATGGTAGAATTAATGTTTTCTCTTTCTGGAAGTACTGCAACTGTTGAAAGGGGCTTTTCAACAATGAACATTCAGAAGAACGTCTTACGTTGGTTGGTTGGTTAGTGGATTTTAGTGGCGCAAGGGCCAGGTTTGGCCAAAGAGCGCCAGACAAAGAACTATCAGCCACAGATTTTTAAAAGCGTGGAAAATGATTAAGAGCAGACAGGCTTGGTAAAAGTTGAAAAAGAGTATGATGAAAGCTGTGAAGACAAGGTAGTTAATTAGGTTTATATAAAAATTTATTAATTTACTATTAGAATTATATATATATATATATATATATATATATATATATATATATATTTTTTTTTAAACACAACTACACAAAGGATGAGTCACTCTCCTCCCCCCACACTCCTCTGCAATGCTGGCAGAGGGCGGGGACGAACTGTCACTCTCCTCCCCCCCCCCATGTTCCTCTGCAATGTTGTTTGAGGCTGGGGACGAACTGTCACTCTCCTCCCCCTATGTTCCTCTATAATGTTGGTTGAGGGTGGGGACCTCGCTGAGGCCGAGACAGTTGGATGGACACTGCACACCTTTGCGGATTGAGGGCCGGGTCTTTCGCACGTGCAGGCTTTCTGCTGGAAACTGGAAGAGACTGTCGGCTGCAAAAGAGAAGGCCCAGAATCAGGTATTCGAAAAATTTCGAGCTCCGGGAAAAACACCTGTGTCGCTTGGTCAGCTGTAGATCGCTTGGCAAGGGCGGCGAGAGCTACAGGGCGCGGAACAAAGGGCTGCACGGGTTGTGGCAGAGACTGAACTACTGCGGCAAAAGTACGCTGTCGGGTGGTGGAACGTCTTACGTACTGGCCTTCAACAGGAAGCCTTAAATGCCATCACAACCATCCACCTAAATGGGAAACCCCTCTCAGAGTTCAGCGCAGAAGCCTCTTTAAATCATTTGCTTGACCATGGACCTGGCAAATGCCATATAGAATCTACATGACTAAATAATTAATCTAAATGGTGTAAATTGATAATGTCAAAAAGTAAAGTACACCTTTTCAATGCTAATGCTATGAAAGCAGAAATGTATTTATTTTCTGTATGTACAAAAAAAAAAAATTCAGCAAAGTGACTATATTTAAATTCTACGTAGTTATGGTATTTATACAAGTCTGACGGGTCAAAGAAGGCGGAGTCAAAGGAGGACGGGTACATTTTTAGACAAACCGTCCTCGAGGACGGGTAAAATTTTCTGAGATTTTTCGTGCCCTGACGAAAACCTTTCCTTACTGAACAACAATGGCTCCAAGGCACACAAGAATTGGACTGTTGATGAATGGAAAAATGCTATTTTCAGTGATGAAACAACTGTTACTATTTCCACTAATAATAGAAATAATTATGCATGTCGTCGGGCTGGTGGAAGACATAAGGCATGCTGCACCCAGCAAACAATCAAGCATCCATATTCGGTGATGTTCTGGTCCTGTATTTCAGTCAGTGGTGTTGGCTGTCTGCACGTTGTTGATGGCACATTGAATGGATCGAAATATGTGGATATTTTGGAGTCCAAATTGCTATTATCTACATGAGACGTGGGTTTACGGAATTTTATTTTTCAGGATGAAAACGCACCATGTCATCAGTCAAAGTTGGTTGACGAGTGGTTTAATCGAAAAGTTATGAGAAAACTTCAGTGGCCGGCACAGTAACTGGATTTAATCCCATAGAGAATATGTGGGTGAGATTGAAGCAAAAGATCCGTCAACAAGTACCCACATCTAAAACAGCCTTAATTGAGCCTGTAAGGGCCATATGGCACCGTGTTACCACCAATGGACAACTAGAGAAGCTCATTAGTTCCATGCCAAGAAGGTGCACTTTGTTACTAAGAAACTGTGGTTATTCAATTAAATATTAAAGTGTATTTTGCTTGTTGGTAAGTTATTTCAAGTGTCCTGCAAAGTTTCAATAATGTACTGTACACTAATTTCACAAATTCCACTATTTTTTGCTTTTTATGACTAGATGCTGTACTTTTGCTTGTAACTTTACTTCTATTACTGGTAATAACATTCTGTAAAAATATTTGAATTCAGCATAATTTTTTTTTAAATGATGTATAATATGTATTCCTGACTTTACCACAACACTGTATTAAGTTGACTTCAAACATCAAAAATTCACTTTCAGTCTACTGTTGCATGACTTTTGGCCATGATTGTATGTTTTTCTACCAAAACTTGGTGCTGCTGAAGGAGGCTTGGTTTGTTGCGAACTTCCTTTTTCCTTGACCTACAGTACCTCGCCGGTAATATCAGACTTTTGTAGCTTTCAGTGTATGTATTTGAAGTTTTATAAATCATCATGAGATTTTAAATAATAGTAACACTCGAGTAAACAAAGGCGGTGGAAACGAGCTGGGACCACAACAGCTAGGAACAAGTTGAAGGAAAAGGATGGCGACGGGGACCAAATAACGTGTGTGAAATATGATGTTTTTTCCAGAAGCGGACCTGAAAGATAAGCAGTATCTCTGGAATATTTCAATAAATTCCTAGCAGTTTTTAAGTATCATTTTGGGGTTAAGAGTAGTCTTACAGCATAAAGAATTTGAATTTACTACCCTGCAGCTGGTGTGACCCTAACAATATTTTTTGTTCTTTCCTACAAATTACCTCTTTCTTCCCTAGCAACTCATTCTTTTTAGACTAAATAAAATTCAAGTTTCACATTTTCCCCTGAAAATCTATGTATATGTTGACAAAATCTGAATAAGAACTACAGCAGTGCATGTAGCAGAGCATTATCTTTTTAATTTTTTATAGCAGTGAAAAGTGATATACAGTTCAACATTTTCACAGTCCAAATTAAAACGATAATATGAATCTACAATAGATGGCAACACAGTCGAAGATCCAGTGTGTTGGACATACGCAGAGGTAAAATGCCACACCACTTTCTTCTCCTCGAGAGTAACTTCAAATTACCACACAGGCGAAGTTGATCCTCGAGTGACATCTTGTAAACCTGAAGATGCCGGCCGTGAGCTGGTGAAAGCGCTTGTTGCAATGGTCGAGTGTGATTGCGAATGACGTCTCCCCACCCAATGCAATGGTATTTTCGTATGTTTTTAATACTGGGTATTTTAATAGTTCAAATGCTTAGAATGTTAAATTAGAAAAAGTAATATGTATAATAAATGTTTTATTATAGTTCATTTTAACTTACAAATAAATGTTAATAATTATTTTTTGAGTTAAATAACCACGTGTAGTTTAGGCCTCCATCGAGTGGGAGCACGTTCAGCAGAGCTTGGAACATACAACATATGTTAGTGATTGGGAGGTAAGTACTTTTACCTCAAATTCAATAATAATTACAAAAGTACATACATGAGGTTCATGAGTTTATTGACCTTTATGATATGCATATACTATGGCATATTCTTGATTTGTGTTCTTTGCAATGTTTACTCAAACAATTTGAGTGACAAGCTTAAGACGGGTGTGGGAATTCTGCTGCGTGAATGACAATTGGGGGGGGATGCACAGGAAGCTTTCTGAAAAGCTTCATGAGCTGAATCGGCATTTATGTGAAGTGTTCATCAACTGTGCAAAAAAGCTGCCTAGCAGCAAATTGTTCAACATGTCAAAAAGTTATTAACTGAAAAGTCAGCCAGTTGAAGCCAGTCACAGGCCTGTGTCTTACAACAAGATAGGTTGTTCTCTTTTAGTTTGTGATCCATATGGATAAACTGCTTAAAGAAAGTAACTCAGCACTACATGTTGTAATAGTTTCTTTGCATCACCAGGTATGACAATGAATTAGTGCTAATTCCTAAGACTGTAAACAAGTTGCAGTTTAACTTGTCAGCTGATAAGGATGAGTATAGTGTTACTTAGTACAAAGACAAATGTTGGAAATGCTAAATCAACAGTTGTATGTCTAACTTCAAACAATTTTTCATTGTGTAGTACAGGAGGAGGTGGCTAGTACAGGTAACAGATTTTTGTTACCTAGATGTGATTACTGATCACAGAAGAAAACCTCATAAGGAATCAGCAAAGAAGAGAACTTCTCTTACCTGTTGTATTTAATTTTTTTTCACTTAGGAAGAGGTTAGCCTAAGGACTAAATTGGCTTTACACAGTACAGTATTTCTCAGCAGGCCCTCTTTTATCAAGGTTCACACTCTTCCAAAATAAATTCAAGCGCTTTTTATACTCGAATTATCATGCGTGTACTGTCGGTCAATCAGTAGGTAGGTAGGTATTTTTTACTAAGTTCAGACCATTAATCTTAGCTGGGGTGGGCACACCTTCAATGACTTGCCTGTTACCCCTTGCCCCAAGTTGGTTATTTTATTAACTTTGAATTGCCCATCTGTTTTTGGTGTTTTCCGAAATCATTTTATTTTGTGGAATATTTTGAAACGGTACATTACTTTCGTATTCATCTGCTGGTATGACACTTATTGTTTGCTTTAACTTTTTATTTTTGATGCATGACTTTGATGCTTTGATGAATTTTTGATGGAGCCAGGAGACGAAGGGTCCACGCGTGAAGCACAAGAAATTCCTGGAAGTTCCACACTACAGCAGGAAAGCGTCCCTAACTCCAGTAAACAGAAGCCCATCACAATTTGTGAATATATCATTCCACTTATTTTACTCACATGGCCGTCGCTTTACTCTGTAGTGATATCATAGCCACGGCACCAGCTGCCCCCACACTTTCCTGTGTTTAACGCAAGTTCAGCTTGGTGTTTTATCAGAACTACACAGAAATCTCCTATACATAATTTTAGCACAAACAATTATTTAACACATGCTCTTTCATATCATTACTAACAAAACAAAACAAAAATAATTCAAGTGCTATTAAGTACTTTCAAGGACTTGAAAATGAACTTTTTATTCAAGGACTTTTCAAGGAGTGTACGAACTATGTTTATGGCAAGGACACTTGAATGCAAGTAAACCTATGTCCTCCACTTGCATGAAGTTCGAAGCTGATGCAAAGTGGGAAGACAGGGTTCCCACTAGAAAGGGGGGAAAAAAGAGTAAACAATCCTGACTTTTCCAAGTGGTTTTAAAAACTTTTCCAGAGTGCCAACCCAAATCACATTGTGACGATTCGTTGCATTACCTTTAGTCTTGAATGTTCTCACCGAAGCACAGATTTGCAAATTATTTAAATAACTGATCTTTATACAATTACCCGTTTTTAATTAATAACTAAATGCATTCAGGACATTAATTTTGGTAATATATTTCCATGATATTTTGTGAACCTAAGTGGCATACTTCCTTATATAATTTGTTAATATATACCCATGAAAACAATTCATATGTAAGAAAAAATCTGTCAGTAGATTAGTTTCAGTTTTTCTTTTATCATTTTTTCCCCTGTAACACAAGACAGCTAAATTCAATGACCAAATAGGCTTCAGTTCAGAGAAACATGTCACAAGAGAACCAACCAACAAAAGACTTTCATCCATTGGTTCTCTTGTGCAGGTGTGATCAGGCTATTGTACCTAATTGCTTCATGTTACTTAGACACAAAGCAAAAACTGTCTGCAGAAACCAAATAACTCAATAATGGGCAATTTTTAAAATTCAGTTTTGATATGTTTTAGCGAATAATGGAATATACTGAAAGTAAGATCTATCAAATTCTAGGGATGCAAGTAATTGCAAAAGAAAGTATGAAACCTGAAAAAAGGTATTTTTAATAAAAAATCTACTGACTTTTCAATTCCTTGATAAAACAAAATTCTTGCTTTTTTTTTAAAATGAAAAAATGGAATTTTCCATAAGATTTCCCAGAGTTTTGGAACCATTTTCAAATTCTCTGAGAACTCCAGGTTTTTCCATGATGTGTGGGAATCCTAAAGCAGGCCTTACATGACCAATAATACTGTCATTCCTGCACTGTCATTACTTTCACACCTTGCAAGACCAATATTAAGTGTCATTACTTTGCTTCAGTACCAGTCAAGTTGTCACAGAGAGCAAACCGATTTTGTCTGCATTCGAGAATGGATGTGCAAAAAAGCGTGTTTAGCTATCATTTTAGCTTTAGGAACGAAACATGTCATGTTAAGCTATGGTACTGGATGAAGAAATGACTAAAAAAAACCATGATAGGTATTCACATGTTGTTTTGTTGAAGGAAATAAGTGCTATGGAAGTGGATGATTACAAAAACTATTTCTGCATGAATGAAAAGGCATTTAACAAGTTACTGCAAATGATTGGAACTGTTTTTAAACAGGAAAAACACTGTTATGCAAAGTTTGCCAGTGAATGAAAGATTGGCTTTAACCCTGAGGTATAGAGTTTTCAGCCATAATTGTCATCAGCTGCAATAAGCGCTGCCATTCTTGAAACCTGCAAAGTGTTCACATACATGCTGCAAGAGTATACGAATTGAAGTCTATACTTTCTCCACATTTTTTGGAACAAATGGACAATTGAAAACCGAAATTGAATTTCTCTGTTGAATGTTATTACGCTCGTATGCGTATGAAATTCGAGATTTGGAAATACTAACAGTACAACTACGTAGAAATCAATTTACTTCAAAAACGTCGTTGACATTTAAAAAACACAATGTAGAAATATGAAACAAAATTAAAGCAATAAGACATAGTTAAATGCCTGTAAAATTGGCAATCAGTGTTACCAATGGATTGCCATCATGTGAGAAATTTGTTTGTGGTTTTCGTTGCTCCATATGTTTCTTCAATGGCTTCGTTTGGGTGGACTTCGCACTTGTGCTGCTCACTGCCTACGGCGACACAACCTTCCATCATGGCTCCACAAGTTCGAACTGAGTAATGATGGAGTAGTGACGTGCACACCCTTACACAATCAGTATTAATGACAATACTTCCACCAACTACAAATAATGATGCTCCGATAACAGAATATTTGGAAACACGCCATTCCTGCATCATTACTTGCAGTCATTCCATCTCTAGCGACCTTACATGTTCAATAATACTGTCATTACTTTCAAGTAATGACAGTATTATTCATTGTGTAAAGTCCCCTTAAGAGAGAACACTACCACTGATTTTAGTCAAAACTGAATTCTATCGTGGAATTAAACACCAATGCCTTTCACTGAGTAGCAGCAAGTTTGTTATTCTAATGATTCACAAATAGATCCTTAATTTTTAATTTTCCACAAAAAAAAAAAAAAAAAACTTCCAGCAGATGGTAATAATCTAAAGCTGAGAAAACGCTTTTCAGCATTCACAAAAAAAATTACAGAACAAAGGTACATATTTTGCCATTCTTCTCATATGCAATCCCGATAGAATTTTAGCACCTTCATCAAGACAGATTTCATGATACAAACTGACGACTGTGACATCAGCACATCGGAGATTCAAATTTAATTCAGTTTTATGTAAAATCACAAAGATTGGTTAAAAAAATTGTTTTAAATTTCTAGAACAGAGTACATACATTTTTATAAGTGGTCCCTTTCAAAGTAGTATACCTCCTGCGACTTCTATAAGCAATGCTGGAAGTCTTCAGCTGTCAGTAGATTGAGTTTTGCTTTCATATTCTGTTGTATGACTGGATGTGATCGTCTCTGTATCCTTCCACCTTCAATTTGAATTTTGGGAAGAAGAAAAATTCAGATGGTGTAGTATCAGGCAAACATGTACAGGGAGGGGTACGTGGGATTCTTTTTTTTTTTTTTGGGTGGAAGAAGAAAAATGTCTTTAATGCAGAAGAAATTTCTATTAATAGAGTTAGAACATTTTTATAACAGGTGTTGCTTTTTCTCTCACCATAAGGAACAAGTTAGTAACATACAGTACCCTAACCGAAAAAGAAAAACTGTTCTTACATTTGATGAACTCAGTTTTTTCTGTTTTTTTTTTTTTTTTTTTTTTTTTATGGGGACGAGTTTGAGTGACTTCCACTGAAATGACTTCCAGGTCATAATTAAAACCCACCATACACCCACTACATTACATCACCATCCTTTTTTTTTTTCTGAACAGTGACGGTGAAAAATAGTTTACACAAAAAGGCAGAATTGAAAAGCACATTTCTGAATAGCAAAACTTTTGGTCATAAGTCAGTGATCCTGGATATATCTAGCTCATCATCAAGTACTTGAAAGGTCAATCACCAATTGGAAATAATTTTTTCATGCACTTTAGCAATCATCACAGTGTGAAGCTGAAGCTTGATCTCAAACTGCACTATCTATGGTGTATTCTTGGCCCTCTTCCATAAGCATATTTTGCCTATTGATAAATGACAGTCTTACTGCAACCAAATGCAGTTCCTATTGCTTGGTGTACTTCAATATTATTTTTCCCATTCTCCAACTACAAAAAAAAAAACTTTCTGCACACACATCATTCCTCTTTTACAACTATAATTGTCATAGAGTTCCAAAGCACACATGACCTTGCACACACACCATTCCTCTTTTACGATTATAATTGTCACAGAGTTCCAAGACACACATGACTTTGAACAGATGCTCATCAGTACTGGTTTGGTGGAAGGTTGTCCAATCCACAGGAATGTGACAATCCTTTCCCAGATTTCAATTCTTTTAATTTAACAGTTTAAAAAAAACATTTTCCATGGTCCAACAGTTGTTAAACATTGAATTAAATATAAATTTTTTGCCTGTGTAACAGATTTTTCTTTTAAAATCACCAAAGCATCAGTGTAACACAAAGAGACTCAAAATCAAGAACAACTGTCACAACTTAGAAAAGCTGTCAGGCCATTTTGCAAAAAGATTAAACTGAGGAAAGAAAATATTCTTTTAGAGATGACAAATATAATTTATTATAGCAATGATAATTTCAAAGCCTATTTACTGAACTCAATATTTTTCTCCCTCCCAGAGTGAAGCTAATTTTGAAAAGATCATATCACAACTTCACTATTTGGAGCCACTGGTGAAAGACTGGATAACAGCTATAAATCCATGATAAAATTTATAATCCAATGTTTTGCGCTGTTTTCAGTATCCCAAGAAATTTAAACCAAATCCTTTTAACAACCATTTAAAATTTTGTCAAGAATGCAGGCTTTACAAGACATCAAAAGCAAAGCAATTTTTCTTGGGGAAGAAAGACGACAGATGTTTCTGTGGAAGAAAACAAAAACAATTACAATCACATTCCTACCAATTCAAAAAAGGAAAAAAAAAAAAAAAAAAAAAGCATATGAAGCATGCAAACTTGAAACTGCAGTTGCACCATATGATTTTACAAATTAAGAGGTGAAACTAACCTTTTATGAAATACATGTGAAAACATGAAAAAAATCCCAAAGAGCATTGCATCACAAGATATTACTAAAAAGAATACCATGAGCTGAAGTGAGACAGATTTCTGTAAGACTGAATCAACAGAAGGAGAAAAAGAAGGAGCAAAGAAGTAAGCATCAGAAGTTCAAAATGATATTATTAAATCATAATAATTTCCACATAAGGTTGATATAATAATTCAACTTAAACCTAATTTTAATGAAACTGTAAGGATAGTGTTAGGGTGTTTGGCTTGATGTGAGCAGTATTAATTATATTCATAACAAAAAAAATGAATATACACTTGAAACATTTAACCAGTTTGCCTTTGCTTTGTTTCTGGTTCCAGTGAAATCAAAGGAAAACTTAAGACCTGAAAGGATAAAGATTAACAGCTTTACAATAAATACACATGTATCCTACTTTTTAAATTATACACACAAGGTTTAATAAGTCAAAAAATATCATTTTTACAAAAAAAAAAAAAAGGAGCATTACAAAATTACCACCTTTGAACAATAATAGGATGTTTCTTTGGAATCTGAGACCATTTATGAACAACTTTTATTCCAGTTCCTCGTGCAGAAGCTGGCTAAAAAAAAATACATTTATATTGAAAAAACAAAAATCAGACTCGGGTAAAAGAAAAATGCATCTCAAAAACAGTAAAAAAAATTTCCAATTTGCATCATTTGTTTTATTATTTTACAAAATACATGAAAAACAACACTAAAACTTTTTTTTTTTGGTCTCTGTGAAATGGACAGGACTAAAACTAAAGAACAGACATGGCCACCCAGAAACTGAACACAGGTTTTTCACACAAGAAGGTAACATCATAACCCTCAACAAAGAGGATCAACACTAAAGGAAAGAGCCCACACAAAGAGTAAAGAAACAGTATGTGATGACAACATTTCCACCTTTCAAAACAGCTGATCATAATGAACAACATTATGTTGTTTCACAGTGGCAAACAAAACTTAGTACACTAAACTTTGTTCCATACTTAAAACCACATTCCGTTAAAAAAAAAACTATATGTAAATTACTAACTTGCACAGACCACAGACAGTAATGTTACCTTATGCACAGTGATTCAAAAGTCCCAAACTCTGATTTCAAAAATTCATTATATTAATATAGTGAAGTACAACTTATTTTAAATACTTTTACCAATATTGAAGCTCATACTTATGTGTAATCAGAAAACCTTTACAAAAGATGCTGAATTATACACCATTTTGTTGGATACACAAATACATCTGATGACACATGTTGGTGGACAATCTTTTCAGTGGGTTGGCTGCAATACCCCTCACTGCTCTGATGATGTTTTACCACAGCTCTTGCAGCATCTTACAGTTTGTTGTGGTACACTATGTCTTGTAGATAGCTCCATGAATAAAAATCTGGTGGTGTCAAGTCCAGTGAGCGAGGCGACCACAGGTGTTTCAAGATCAGTCAATCATGGAAGAACTTACAGAGCATCTCTATTGTCTTGTTTGATGTGTGACACATGGTGCCATCTTGTCGGAACCAACAATAACATTCCTCTTCAAGCATTTCCACAAATTAATGGATGATGTCTGCGTACACAGCTGAGGTAACAGTTGCATGGAAAAATATTGGTCCCACAATTCGCTGTCTAGAAATGGCCCATCGCACTCCAACTTTCTGAAAGAAGTGGGACCTCATGCAATGGCATGCAGATTTTCCACAGCCCAGATGGAAGTGTTCTGACTGTTGACATATCCATTCCAATGAAACCATGCCTCATCACTGAAGAAAGTGTTGTTCAGCTGGTTAAGTCACATTATTGCACACAAAACTCTTAAACCATTGGCAGTAGGCGATGCACTTTTCCAAATCCAAAGGATGTAGCTCTTGCACTACTCGGAAGTTTAGTAGTCCATACTTCAGAAGTTTAGTAGTCCTATGGCAGGCTGAGTAAGATGCTTCTGCTTCCTTTAACAACCACTGAAGTTACTTTCTTCCAAGGGAGAGCCTGCAGGGTAAGATGAACTTCCTTCAGAAAAGCAGGCATCATCATGGATGGTCAGTCACTTATAGGCCTATCCTTAACACTACCCATACTGCAAAAACATTTCTGAAGATCATTGACTGGTGTTTTTCTTTGTCAGGGCCAATTTAAGCAACGAGCCCAGGGCGCCAGATTTAGGGGTGCCAAGCTGCAAGTTATTTTATGAACAATTTAGTACCACCACTAAAAAAAAAATTTACTTAAATAATTTTACAAAATTTATTAATTTTTAAAACTTATATTATTTGTAGTCATCACTTCATATGCATGGATGGAGAGCAATAACTGTTTTCTCTATTTCTTCTCAAAGAAATAGAGAAAACAGATTTTAAAAAGGCAAATGGTTATGCTGTACTAAGAAATGGGATGTTGGTGAAGAAGAAGATCAACAATATTGGCAAAGAGGGAGATCTTATAGTTGTTCCAGAACAATATAGAGAACAAATAAAAAACGTGTCATGAGGGAACTTAGGGGCATTTAGGAGTGACAAAAAACAAAGACAGACTAGCGAAGTACTTTTATTGGCCTAACTGTTATAAAGACATTGAAGAATTTGTAAAATCTTGTGATTCATGCCAACGTGCTGGAAAAGCTGGGGACAAAAAGAAAGCACCTTTGAAAATAGTTCCAATTATTCCTGAAATTTTTACAAAGATCAACGTTGATGCCTGTGGACCTTTGCCCGGGACTTCAAGCAGAAATAGATACATAATTACAGCTATGTGTTTGTCATCCAAATATCCAGATGCGGTACCAGTCCCAGACATAGGATCCAAGTCTGTAGTTAACGCTTTGTTACACATTTTTAGCCGCATGGGATTTCCGAAAGAAATTCAAACTGATCAAGGAGCCAGTTTTGTAAGCATTTTGACACTAGAATTTCTGGAGCGGTTTGGAATAAAAGTTTCTCATAGTTCTGTATATCATCCCCAAAGTAATCCGGTAGAACGATTCCATCGAACTATTAAAAGGATGTTGAGAGTTTTATGTCTTGAGTCTGCTCCGGATTGGGAGAAACAGTTACCGGCTGCACTGTTTGCTTTGAGAACTGTGACACATGAAAGCGCAGGGTTTACGCCTGCTGAATTGGTGCATGGAAAAAATTTGAGGATGCCAATGACACTATTGTATGAAACATGGATGGGTCATCCTGAAGAAGAAAACTATGTCACTGAATATGTATTTGAGTTAATGAATAGGATGAAAAGATGTCAAGAACTTGCCATTAAAAACATGGAAGTGGCTCAATTGAAAAGAAAATATTGGTATGACAGAAATGCGGTAAAACGTGAATTTCAAGAAGGAGATTTAGTATTGGTTTTCGTTACCTGCAGGCCAAATAAATTAGCAGAATAGTGGAAAGGACCGGAGAAAATTGAGAAAAAAATTTCTGAGACTAATTATGTAGTAAGCTTTGAAGGCAAAAATGTAAAGCATCAAGTATATCACATTAACATGCTGAAACCATACCATAAACGACCAGAATTTGTGAACTTATTGCCCGGTTGTGAAAATGGTGAAATGGATTTAGAGATTAAATTTCCGCAAGTTGAAAAAAATCCAAATATATTTAACTTCTCTGATATCGAGGAGAACAGTAAACTTCGAGAGCGCCTAAATGGTCAACAAATTCAGGATCTCAAAAAACTATTATGTCATTACTTGAAAATGTTTTCTAATATTCCAGGAAAGACTCATTTGGTCGAACATGATATCGAGCTAGCTAGTAATGCTATTGTAAGAGTTAAGCCTTATAAGAATGTCGCCCAGGCAGATAAATATTCTTAAAGCAGAGATAGATAAAATGATGCAGTTCAAGATTATAGAAGTTGGTGAATCAGACTATACATCACCCATGATTTTGGTAGAAGTACCCTCAATAGATCCACGCCCATGTATTGATTACAGGCGATTGAATGAAGTGACAAGGGCCCAGTTCTATCCATTGCCCAACATAGAAGAAAGAGTCGAAAAGGTTTCTGGAGCGAAGTATATTACAGTATTAGATTTAACAAAAGGGTTCTGGCAAATTCCATTAAGTGCTAGAGCTCAACGATTGGCAGCGTTTGTGACTACTTTTGGAACGTATCGGCCCTTAAAGATGCCATTTGGCCTTAAGAACACACCTTATTTCTTTAGCAAAATGATGTCGGAACTTTTGAGAGGCTGCGAAGAGTTTGCCGTACCATATCTAGATGATGCCATTTTTTCCAAAACCTGGGGGAATCATTTGATACATCTTGAAGAAGTGCTACAGAGGTTGCAGAGGGCTTCCTTGACCATAAAACCTTCCAAATGTAAGTTTGCTCAAGATCACGTCTTGTATTTGGGTCATATTGTTGGACAAGGATATCAGAAGCCAGCAGAACGAAAGGTTCGGGCCATACAAAATTTTCTTACGCCAAAGAACAAGATGCAAGTAAGATCTTTCTTAGGCCTGGCGGGATATTACAGCAGATATATTCCAATGTTTTCTTCGATAGCAGCTCCCTTGACAGACATCTTGAAGGGTAAAAATCGTAAAGAAGAAATTATATGGTCAGAACAATGTGAGAAAGCTTTCGTGGAACTAAAAAAATCTTTATCTAGTTTTCCTGTTCTGTATGCCCCCTGACTATGAACGTAGATTTATTCTACAAACTGATGCTTCAGATCAAGGAATGGGAGTCGTCCTCCCGCAAGAACAAGAAGATGGCACTGAACATCCTGTACTCTATCTAAGCAGAAAACTTTCAACAGCAGAGAAGACATACAGTACCAGTGAAAAAGAATGTGCCGCCATTATATTTGCGGTACAGAAACTGAAATGCTACCTGGATGGTCAAAATTTCCTCATATAAACTGATCATAACCCTCTCGTTTGGTTACGCACCAACACAAGTTCAAATGCTCGTCTGATAAGATGGGCCCTTGCTTTACAAGCATATGATTTTGTTATAATTCATCGATCGGGAACTATGCACAAAAATGCAGATGGACTGAGCAGAATTCCAAATTTAGATGATCCACCTTGATCATGTGCCTGCTAGTGAAAACATTTTTTTTTTTTTTTTTTTTGGGTTGTGGTATATAATACATAGAAATTGTTGGAAAAACATGTAAAGATAATTGTTAAATTAACTCACATATTTCTCTTTGTAAATGGATTATGACTCATTATGTGAACTATGACTATTGTATTGTAAAATGACAAGAACTTTTTACCACTGGAAAAAGTTCCTCTGGAGTGAGGAGGGGTTGTAAAATACGAACTTCCATGCACAAAAGTGCGGAATGATACATTGACACTTAATGACTTGAGTGTGTGGTGAGTGATGTAGGGGAGTAGCGTGAGAGATATTGAAGGAGTAGGACATGCCGAGCTTTAGCTAAGACAACAAGTACAGTTTGTACCGCAGAGTGTATTCCAGTTTATGTTTTTGTGTAATATAGTAAAGTAATAAATGTTTTGTGTTGTGATCGAGTGTCTGTGATGTTACAATGTGCTGGTTTGGAGGGGGAGGGAGAGGGAGCTTGAGGGGTGTCCCTCTTGCCTTGATGTCTAATAATACGTTAGTGTATAGTAATATGTGGAAGCAATTTGAATTGTTGTTTGCGTCGGGCGCGTTCTTCCCCTCCAAAACTACTTCAGCGGACCTGAGCCTCATGAATTGTTTTTATTTCTAAGATTAATGAAGCTGTTTAGCCTGTTCTTCACAAACTCTACCATATGCAAACGAAAGGAATGCTACATAGAAATAATTCACCAAAGGGCGTATAAAATAAATTTTATAATAATATCTAGAAATTAACATTTATAATTTAATACAATAAAGTAATTCCTTATAAAGACGGGTGCAGTTAGAGAATAGAAAAAGAATAGCAAGGTATTTTAAAATAAAGGTCAAACTATATCATTACTTCATAACTGCAGTAATATGAAAGAATAAACAATGGAGTGAGTAGCCACCTGAATGCATATTATACGTGGAACGTGGCCTTGAAAACTTTCTCTGCAACGAATGTTTACATTTCCAGTCATATATGAATGCCGAAGACTTGAACACATCGTGGGATATGTACGCTTTCATCATCAATAACAATCTTCAATGTACATTTCCAAACTTAGAAATAGCTTTGAGAATGTTTTTAACCTTACCAGTCATGAATTGTTCTGCTGAAAGACCATTTTCAGCAGTCTCAAGAATAAAAAATAAAAAACAGGAATTTATTGGAAGAAAAGAAGTTTAACTCACTCATGATAATGTGTGTAGGAAAGGAACAATAACCCTGGGTATAGACTACTTCAGTAATTGACAATTTTGCCCATGCAAAGGCCCGTGAAAAACCGACCATCATGCCATAATTATGATGCAGTCAGACATTGGGTGGAAAAGTGGGAAATTACATAAGTGTTAATCAAATTTTCATTTGCATCGTTAGTGTTCATTAAGATTGTTTTAATATTTGCTTCTTTTCCCACATTGTGTCTTTTTTGGTGTATTATATTGATTTATTAAATATAAATATTATAACGTATTTATTTTTCACAAAATCCTGAAGGTCAATAAATTTGAAACATACACTGGTACACTATGAAATAGACCTATATTTTTCATTAATAATAAATATCATTGCAAAATTGCTTAACATAACGAAATAAAACACGCTTCAGACAAACAGACACATACACGTCACGAGCCCACGCTGTTTAGCAAAACAACAAATTTAGTGGTGGTGGGAGGAGGGTGCCATCTTGTCTTGCGCTCATGTCGTCAGAGACACTTATTTCGTCCCTGTCGCTCGTATAGGTGCATCAGGAAACTTCCATTGAAAGAACTGGGTAAAACGTTTGTAAGATTTTCCAGCAAAATAAGCTTCAAACAAAACAACTCTTTAATCTCGCGCGTGAGACTCATGGCGGAATGAATTTTACTTCTTTCTAACTCCTGTGTATGTGTGCTGTCACAAGGTGTAGCTCATTCCCCAAGGTCACCCCCATATGCCACAAGTAACAATACTCAGAGATCTCTGGTTTTACAGCAAAAATTTTTAAAAATAGTTTGGGAACTTTTGAATCACTCTGTACATAAGAAAACTGAGTTTTAAATAATGAAAATGTGTAGGTCCAAGTTGCTTACAAAACTATGTGAGAGTAATACAAAATGCATTTAAAGTGCTTATGCTTGGCCAAATTTCCGTGGGATTTTTTTTCTCACTTTGTTAAAGATGGTTTTTGTGTTATTTGGAACAAAGCTTCCAACTTTTGAGCTCTCTATAGGTAATCATCATCATCATCTGAAACCAACAGATGCATGCGAGTGATATGGAATTTTTCAAAGTTATAAACACCTATTTTGTTTGTTGCATGTAGGAAAAGCTCCTTGCTGTAAAAGTACAGATAACAAAAAACTTGTGCAGGCAACTACTGTATATTTCCTTTTACATTTAAAAATCCTAAAAAATGAAATACTGGGAAGACACAAAAAAAGTAGCTGCTTACCAGCAGTGTCGTGCCTAGAATTAATCAAAAAGCCCATATTGAATCACTTGTGAATTCCTGAATTTCTGTATACATTGAATTTTATATTTGTGACAGAGTTCAAGCTGACTCAAAAAATGCTGAAATGGGAAAAAAGTTGTAGCAAAATGCTAAAAACAAAAAAGTTAGCCGTTTTGTCGCTCGAAAAATCATATCATTTGATCATTTACACGAAAAACGCTTTGGATATCAGTGGAAAACTAATTATTTTGGAAGATACTAACTCATTTAAAAGAAAACTGCATTGAGCAGTATAAGTTCATATACAGCTAACAGGTAAGTAAATAATAAGGATATATTTCTAAAATAAATGATTAAATAAGCATAAAATCCAAATCTCCTGAAATTTGATTCTGCGGGTTACAAAATTGTTCACATGAATGATTCAATTAATGACCAATAGAAATTAAATCAGTAAGAAATGGCAACTCCAAAAGAGAAAAATAAATAAATTACAATTTACTGCCATTTAAAGGTTACAAACTTTTTAATCTTTCTCTAATTTCTTGAATGGTTTGTCCCCAGAAATTCTGCTTTTCTTATTGGTCCACCTCTGAAATGCTTGTTTTCAATCAAACTTCTCTTTTGGGCCCTTCAATGTTGATCTTTAATACGTTATTTACATTGGAGAGTGAAAGCCTGTTTCTAACTCTGGCGTTCACTAAATTTAATGTAAATTCAGAGCACCCTTTATGTAGTGCTCTAGAGTGTATGGGGGAGGAGGATTGAGCCAATAAGTGATGTAGGAACAAACCTTAAGGGTTAAGAAAATAACATTAGCGAAGGGCGAATTGCTGCCAGAATTTCAGAAACTTAATTTTTCAGAGAAATAGAAAGACAAAGAGCAGAGTCTGCTAATGGGGGTTGATATTTAAACGTCCAACACCATTTTGCGATGGACATTAATTATTCTCTCGCATTTTAGATAAACTCAATGTGTGATGACCAGCCAGGAGAATGCCGTTCTTTCATTACTTTTCCGCATTCACGATTCTTAATTTGTCCTTACATTATCCATTACCTTTTTCGTAAATAAGATGGCTTCATTCTTTCATGACAAGAGCTTTATTAAGCAATCCTATCAGAACATATATATACATTTATTTACAAATAGATTTTCACTTTCCGTGGGTGACTATGAGCAACGTCCATTTTGCCTCCTACTCTCCCAGTGTCCTGCGCTCATCTCCTCCTGCTTTTTACAACCCGCTTCTCGACCATCCGCCTTCGGGCACGGCTAACCTCACCAACCATTGGAGATTCTCCAAAAAATCCCTTTTCCCATCTCAATTTTTATATCATCCCTGACCTCGCTTTACCCTTCTTAGAGCATCGTGGTTCGTGGTCACCCGGAAAAGAAATTTACATCATGAGTGGCATTACAGGAGTTTTACATTTTGGAAGGATCATGACACAATGCATTTCATGAAGATAGCTACTGTAGCTTCACCTCTGATTTGTGATTTAATTTTCATCCTCGTATTAAAAACATAAAACTGCTACACATTAATTTTAAATCCTGCTGCCTTTGGTTTTTGGTTGTTTTTCTTTAGGGGGGGGGGAGCAATCAAGTGAATTCAAATAGTAGGAAATTTTGAAAAACTATTGTTTACATCAAAAATAATGAAAATCAGCTGCAAAATGACCACTTACCTTAGGGTCATACCATGTCAGTTCAACCAGGCTATGACACCCATGTTATGAGATTTTGTTTAAATTTGGTATACTCAATCCTTCCAAGGTGGAAAGTAACCATACAGAATCTGGTTTTAATTTTACAGCCCTTCAAACTTGCAGTGAATTTTTGTTTTTCACAATTTCCGAGGCCTTCTATGCAAGCTACACTTGCTTACCAAAAAAAAATTTCATCTCACTCACTGATCATTCAATCCTTTTGAAATTTTACATTTTTGTCAGTGAGAGCATGAAGATTTCAGAAAAAAATGTGAGCACTGTCTGTTTCAGTCCACTAAAAAATTTATAAAATATTCTTAACCTTTTTTTTTATTGCAGAAAACATGGTTTGCTAAAACCTGAATTATCAGTTGAGTGAAAGGTATAACCCTAACATTTATATTTTCTTAATGAGCCCAGACATATGTTCTGTCATACACAAGAATAAAATCAGTAGCAATTTTTTATTCCTGCTGAAAACATAAGTACTTTTTTTCTGCCATTTTCAGAAAAATGGCTGCCGGACGACTATGTTTTCAACTTACTGCAAAACCTAAGAATACAACCCAAAATAACTACCGAAGTGCTTAAAATTTTAAACTTGTAGAGCTTAAAATTTAACATATTTTTGGTTCTTAAGATTTTTTTATAGGGAGCACCATTTTTTTTATGTCTTTAAAGGTGAGAAATTTACACTGTTCAATAAATCGCAGAAAATTAATATTTCTGTAGGCCTATGCTTTGTTTATTAATTTACGCTTTGCTATTTTTTATGAAAGTACTGACAAATCTATGTCATTCCATGTCAAATCAATCAGCAAAAATAGCATTTTCAACCCGACCATTTTTGATTTTCATGAAACTTGGTATATTTGTAGTGTTCATCAATATAAACAAACTTGTTTTGTTTTTTTCAAATTTTCTAATGCATCCGTTTTTTAGTTATTGAATTTCAAAATTTCAAAAAAAAAAAAACCTATGAAATTTCATCTGCTGAGTGAACTTGAACTGTCAATTACTTTGGTTCTAGTAGAGCTAGTAAAGATTTTAAAGATCTTTAGTTGGGCTTTCATTTGATATGCCACATGACACTATTTAGTTTAAAATTTCAAGGTCATTCAAAAAAATTTTAATTTAAATATTAAAAAACAAGTGTCTTAAAAAAATCTGAAAAAGAAAATATGTTTAACGTACATTATTTTTCTACATATCCTGAAAGTTTCATAATGGGATCACTAAAAAAATAACATAGAACAATGCAACTGAAATGTGCCATCAGTGACTGAAGAACTGTTTATTTGGTCAGTCTAATATATTTTCCCTGGTCTTACAAACACTGTAAATGTTAATGAATTATATTATAATTAGTTAAAAAGTTCACATCAAAAGTTTGCGGAGTGGTGTACTGCTGCTACCCCTTTGGGAAACCAAACCATAAACATTACAAGAAAAATCTGAGACCAGTTACAAAAAATATATTGTTACAGAACAATATGCTCAAAATTGGAGACAAGATCTGTGACAGTAGTCGTAAAGCAATCCAGAAATTTAACTCTGAAGCTGCTGAACATTCCTTTTCACCTTTCGACAGTCCTAATGAGCAAGAAGCCAAAGCCCAAGCTTTTCCATCTGAAACCACTGGATTACCAACTCCTAAAAATGTGCAGGCTATAGAAGCACTTAACAGAAGTTTACAATGTCTGGGTGAAACACCAATCAAGAAAAAATGCCTGCAAGAAAAAAAAATACCCTGAACAGAAATATAAAAAAGCCCAAGAAGCATTTCGAACCAAATTATTAAACTTAAGTCCTGTGTTGGAACCAAAGGATATTCAATCTTCGGAACCAGAAATTATAAGCCAGTTAAACGAAAAATTTCATTCTGCTGAAAATAAAAGCATGAGAATGCAAATACTGACCATACTACCTAACTCTTGGTCACTGAAACAAATTGAAATAGAATTTGGAGTTTCAAATTCCATGGCTAAAAAAGCTAGTAAAAGAAAAAGGTATGTATTCTCCTGATCCAAAGCCAGGAAATTCTTTCCTGGCTTTGGCTCATGAGAGGGAAACAAACACAGCAAATTTAATACAAGAATTTTATGAGAGTGAAGACGTAAGCCGCGTCAACAGCTAAGTTGCTTCTGAGTAATTTGTGTGAATTGTATACTCTTTTTAAAGAGAGATTTCCAAAGAAAAAGGTGGGGTTCTCCAAGTTCTGTGAACTTTGCCCTAAGCACTGCATACTTGCAGGAGCAAGTGGCACACATTCTGTTTGTCTTTGTACAATGCATCAGAATGCTACACTGATGATGGCACAATACAAGTTACCTGAGTTAATAGGAGATGCTGTTCAGCCAATAAACTCCTACAAAAATGTCTTTGCAGACATAATTTGTGGAAACCCTACACCTGCAAGTTACTTCAGCCAGCGCAACAATTGTCCAGGACTAGAAGAGCTCAAGAAACGTTCTGAAGATTGTTTTAATCTAAATAGCATAGAAAATGTGACATTCAAACAATGGATGCAATTAGAGAACAGTTCTTGAAACATTATCAAAATCCACACAGGAGTTTTTGGACCTGTTGTTTTGGAAAACTTCCAGCACTGCTTCACCATTCTTTTATGGCAACTTAATAGTCATGTTATCTAAGTCACCTTAAAGACATGGTAACAGAAAGTCAATACATAGTAATTTGTGACTTTGCTGAAAATTATTCTTTTGTATTGCAAGATGCAGCTCAGGGTTTTCACTGGAACAGTGCCCAGGCAACCCTGCATCCTATAGTTATATACTACCATGATGAGAAAATTTAGAACCTAGGACATGTAAGTTTTGTGATTATATCCGATTGCCTAATTCATGACAGCATAACTGCACATCTGTTTCAGCGTTACCTGATTAATTTCATGCAATTACATTTTTTTCAAAAATCTGAAAAGATATTTTATTTTTTTGATGGAGCAGCTTCACAATACAAAAACAAGTGAAACTTCAACTTGTGCTACCATGAGACTGACTTTAATATGAAAGTAGAATGGAATTTTTTTGCAACAGCACTTGGCAAAAATGCATGTGATGGGATGGGGGGGGACTGTGAATTGATTAGCTGCAAAGGCAAGTTTACAACTTGCTTATAATAATCAAATTATGACCCCACACCAACTCTTTGAATGGGCCACTGCTAATATTGCCTCTATTCACTTTCGGTTTGCAACAACAGAAAATTACAAAGAGGAGGAAATTATCCTTAAAAGTAGAATAGCTTCTGCTAAGACAATAAGTGGTACTCAGAAACTCCATTGTTTCATTCCTGCAGGAAAACACAAATTACTAGTCAAAACTTACTTTCTGAGCATTTTAAAGAAGAGATATGTTTAACAGACGAAGCTGAAGAGAACATTAGTTTAGAAAATATGGTAGGTTTTGTGATTAGTAAATACTTAGAGCACTGGTGGTTGGGATGTGTACTTGGTGTGAATGAGGACACAGAAGAGGTCAAAGTGGGCTTCCTGGAGCCACATAGTCCATCTCAACAAGTATTTTCAATCACCAGATATACTATTGGTTCATATAAATCTGATGTTTTGTTAAAAGTTGACCCTACGAAAGCTACTGGAAGAGTATTGTTAAAGCCCTATGGTGGATTTTGAAACTACCCTCAAGGGGGAGCTGCGAGCGTTAATTTTGTGCTTATCAGTCAGTGTCAGTGCTATGCTTATGCGAGTGTGTATCTCCTGGTGACCAGAGTGTTCATCCTCATGGCGACCACCAGAGTGTTCGCCCATCATTAATGTCTCATCAGTGTGATTATAATATATTTCTAGTCCTTTTAAGTGTGAGTATTAACCTATGCGACTAACTGTTCCTTTGCGTCAGTCTACATTTTGGTCCTAGCGACCCGGAAAACCGTGCCAGTGACCTAGAGATACGTGCTGTGTTCAAGAGAGGAGACGGTGTTATTGTTTTGGTTCTGTTTTTTTTTTTTTTGTTTTTGTTTTTTTTTTAAGTATGGCGTCGTTCTCTGTGAATAACTTGAGCCCTTTAAAGGATACATCATTTGTGGAATATTTATGTCCCGGAAACTAGTGAGTTGTTTCAGTTTATGAATTTTTGTTCTACAAGTAACGATGGATAGGTTATTGACCAAGAAAAAGGTACTTAAAGGTAACATCACTAAACTGTCAAGTAAGATCGGGGGAAAAAGATCACAATGTTATTCGATTAGAGCTTCTTGAGAAAAGGTGTCAGAAAGTCAGTGACACACTTAGTGAAATATTTGACAATATTTATGCTCTGTCAGGAAGAGGAGTTGGATAAATATATTAAAGAACAACAATCAATTCAAGATAACATTGATGAAATATGGGTATCAGTGAATAGAGAGAAATTAAAATTAAATAGTAGCTCTAATTCTCATACTAGTTTTTCAAAAACAGAAACTGGCGGTTTTAAAGGGTGCGACTGCCGAAGTTAAATCTCCTGTCTTTTAACCGAAACATTCACGACTGGCTTTCCTTCAAAGATCTCTTTAAAGAAAGTGTGCATAATAATAGTAACCTATCAGAGTCACAGAAATTGTCATACTTGAAATTGTCGCTCCATGTGGATGCGGCTAGAATTATTCAGTCCATAGCCATTTGTGATAGTAATTATCAAATAGTCTGGGATCTGTTGGAAGAGCGATATTTAAATAATCGAGAACAAGGGTCGGCTCATATTAAACGGTTTATGTGTATCCCTTCTATTCAGAGTGAAACGCCAGCTGCTATTTTAAATTTGGTCGATACGGCAAATGAGTGCATCAGATCGTTGGAAATTTTAGGGCAGAAAATTGAAGGGTTTTCAGAGATGATATTGGCCTATATGTTATTGCAAAAATTAGATTCTTCCACCAAGCTATATTGGGAACAAGAATCAAAAATGGAGGATATGCATAAGCTGTCCGAATTAATTCCTTTTTAAAAAAACATGCTCGTTCTTTACAGGCTTTTAAAACAACAGGCATTGTGAAACGTAACTATCAGCCGACTAAATGGGTGACATCTATGAATGCTAGCCTTAAAAACCGTAATCATGCAAAATGCATAATTTGTAACAGTGATCATAATTTGCATAAGTGTGAACAGTTTTAATTATTATCAGTGAACAATAATATTGGCTATGTGAAACAACATAAGCTATGTTTTAACTGCTTGGCTAATAGTTATCATTCAGCGAGAACGTGCAACTCAAGGCACACATGTGCACGCTGCAGAAAAAGGCAAGGCACACCATACCTTAATTCAAATACCCAGAGAAAGTTCAAGGTCAATTGCAGCCAAGAGTTACTCCTCTCCTCCTGTTGCGAAAAGATGTATTTTGTTGACAGTTCAAAGTTGAACGCAGAGGCAAAATGTTTTGATTTCGATAGAAATAATGGGCGTGTATTTGCTGGAGCATCTGTCAGCGGGATGCGATCCAATTCCAAACTGGTATTATTGTCAATGACAATACTTTATATCAGAGATTGTTTTGGAAACTTTCATCAGTGCAGAGCTTTATTGGATGGAGGCAGTCAGGCTTCCTTTATAACAAAGGATTTGGCGTGCGTGTTAAACATAAAAAGAGAAAAAGTGAATATTTTGGCTATCTGTTTAAGTGGGTCATTGACAAATATAAATTCTGAAATTACAGCGACTATTTCTAACATGAATGATACACAAGATCATTACACCTTGTTGTTCCAAAAATAAAAAAAATTGTTCCGGGAGTTTATTTTAGTCTTTCAAGTACAAGGCTCCCACAAAATATAAAACTGGCCGATCCTGAATTCAACAGACCAGGAAAAATTGATGTGCTGCTGGGTTCAGAATGTTTTTACAAGCTCTTGAGACAGGGCCAAGTATGTTTGACAAACTCAAAGTTAATTTTGCAAAATTCAGTGTTTGGCTATGTTGCAGGTGGTAGTATTGACAATTTTAATCATGAATATAGTAGTGTTCATACTGTGGGCTAATCTGTGGAATGGAAGATTTGAGTTCAGAGGTGAAAATTTTTTTGGAAATTAAAAACATGTACATGTAGAGTAATGGGGCAATCAAGAGTGAAGAAATAATTTGTGAAGAGCATTTTTTGAGAACACACACTAGAGATGAAACTGGTAGATATATGGTACAAATGCCATTGAAAGAGGATCCTGCTTGCATAGGTGAATCTAAACAAGCAGCTGTTCGAAGATTAAATTCCCTGTGGAATCGTCTGGCGAGAGAGCCTGAATTTTTATCTCTTTACCAGGATTTCATGCATGAATATAAGAGCTTAGGGCATATGGAGGAAGTGAATGAAAATCATGACCCTGAGACTACGTATTATTTGCCACATCACGGGATGCGGTGAAAAGAATACTACGAAACTAAGAGTCGTGTTTGATGCATCGATTTCGACTGGAAGGTCTCTGAATTCCTTACAGTATAACGAAGGTGTTATTTAGGAGGACTTGTTCTCAATTATGATCAGATTTCGAAAGCACCGCATTGCCTTTATTGCAGATATTCAGAAGATGTACAGAATGATTCTGGTGGATCCAGTTCAAAGAGATTTGCGGCAAATTGTTTGGAAGGAAAGTGTTGATGATCCAGTAAATATTTACAGACTTTGCACAGTCACCTATGGAACTACAAGTGCTTCATACCTTGCTACGAGAACACTAAAACAACTGGCTTTAGATGAGGAGAAAACCTTTCCCTTGGCTGATTCTGCTGTTCAGACAGACTTCTATATGGATGATGTGGTTACGGGTTGCCCAGATGTGGAAGCGGCAGGAGAGCTACAATGTCAATTGATACTGTTACTTGAGTGTGGTGGAATGAGACTTCATAAGTGGTGTGCAAATAGCTCTGAACTTTTGTGCAATATTTCGAAAGAATCCGAGGATTATTCATTTACAGCTACGAATGCAACGAAGCCTCTGGGGATTTTGTGGAAACATAAAACTGACTGCTTTTCGTTTAAGGTGAAAATGGAACAACAGAGTGTTTACACTAAACGTACAGTCCTTTCTGCCATTGCCAGAATTTTCGACCCACTAGGATTAATTGGTCCCATTACTGCCAGGGCCAAGATATTTATGCAACGGCTTTGGCTTTTGCAAATTGACTGGAGTGGTCCGCTTCCAGACAAAGAAGCTCAAGAATGGCAGAAATTTTTAGTTTCTCTAAAAGCCATAATGATGTCAACATCAAAAGATATGTTTTACTTGACAATATGGTACAAGTGAAAATTCATGGCTTTGCAGATGCCTCTGGATGTGGATATGGGGCCGTAATATATATCAAGTCCATTTCAAGTATGGGTGAAACCGCAGTACATTTGTTGTGCAGTAAATCAAGAGTTGCTCTAATTAAACAAATCAGCATCCCACACTTGGAGCTGTGTGCTGCAGTCCTGCTATCCCAACTATTACAATGAGTTGTGAGGTGTTTGCAACTAAACATTTCCGAGATCCATCTGCGGTTCGATTCCATGATAGTGCTTGTATGGATCTGCATTAAGCCTCATCTGTTAAAAACCTTTGAGGCCAATCGAGTTGCTACCATCCAAGACTTAACAAGCATGTATCAATGGCATCATGTTAGTTCGGAAGAAAATCCAGCAGATCTGATTTCTCGAGGAATAAATCCAGAGAAGATTATTCATATTGACCTTTGGTGGTTTGGTCCATCTTTCTTGAGACAAGGCGACCTTCCTACTGTTGAAGTGACTCCCCTTTTTGTAGAGGACAAAGATTATTCTCGTGAACTAAAGACAATTCCAAAACCTCATCCTGTAGAGATTGACAGAACTGTGACACACATTTCTCTAACGGTACAGCAGCAGAAATACAAGAAGCAGAACATTTTCTTATTAAGAGCATTCAAAGGGAGGAATTTGGTTCCGAAATTTTGAATTTGGAGAAAGGTAAACGTAAGATTAGGAGGTCGTTTAGGTAATTCAGAGCTTGGTTATGAACAAAAAACCCCAGCTGTCTTGCCTAGTAAACATAAATTGACTAGAATAATTACTGAATATTTTCATAAAAAATATTTACATGAAGCCCTCAGTCTTTATTGTGCCACATAAGACCAATGTTTTGGCCAATTAGTGGTAGAACTCTATGCAGAAAGGTAGTTCATGATTGAATTACATGTTTCAAGAGTAAACCTATCCCAGCTGAGCAAATCATGGGTAATCTATCACAAGAGCGAGTTACTCAGACCTTCCCATTCAGTTGTTCAGGAGTAGACTTTTGTGGGCCCTTCTACATTAAGTATAAAAACCAGAGAAGAGTTAGCTTGACTAAAATTTATGTAGCCAGTTTTGTGTGTTTTGTGACCCAAGCAGTCCATCTTGAAATTGTCTCCGACTTAACCTCCGAGTCTTTTATTGGCACTTTGAAAATATTTTTTGGCAGGCGTGGTAAGAGTGCTAAACTGTTCTCAGATAATGCAACTAATTTCGTGGGTGCCCAGTCAGAAATAAAAAGGTTGCACAATTTGGTAAAAAGCCCAGATGAAAATTTGGCTGGTTATTCGGCGTCTGAGGCGGTGGACTGGAAATTCCTTCCTCCTAGGGCTCCTAACTTTGGTGGTCTTTAAGAGGCAGGTGTTAAATCATTTAAATACCATCTGAAACGTGTTATGGGAAATGCTAAATTTACGTATGAGGAATCTGTAACAGTTACGATTCAGGTGGAGGGAATCTCGCCCTTTAACTCCTTTGTCCTCGGATGGAGATGATTTTCACTAGTTGACCCCTTGTCATTTTTTAATAGGAAGACCACTGAATGCAATTGTGGAACCAGAGTTAATTGATCAAAGATAATAGACTTAGCAGATGGCAGAGAACAACAAAGGTAGTACAATCCATATGGAAAAGGTGGAAAAAAGATTACCTAAACAACCTACAGCAACGTCCAAAGTGGATGTTCGAAAAGGATAATGTGGAAATAGGAACACTGGTTCTTGTGAAGGAAGACCATTTAGCAGCTTGCAAATGGTTATTGGGGAGAATCACCGAGTTGTTTCCAGGTGTGGACGTTAAGGTAAGAGTAGTCAGCGTCCGGACACCAAATGGTGTTTACAAGAGATCCATTTCCAAAATTTGTATTCTTCCTTTAATTAATTACAGAAACTACATTCTAGTGTTTAATGTGTATCAAGTTTGTGTATTATTATTATTATTATTATTAATTTTCATTTAACCATAATTGGAATGTTTTTCGGAAAACATTGCAATGCTGTGCAGAATGTTAAAGCCCTTCGGTGGATTTTGAAACGACCCTCAAGGGGCCCGCTGCGAGCGTTAATTTTGTTGTTATCAGTCAGTGTCAGTGCTGTGCTTATGCGAGTGTGTATCTCATGGTGACCAGAGTGTTCATCCTCATGGCGACCAGAGTGTTCGCCCATCATTAATGTCTTATCAGTGTGATTATAATAAATTTCTACAGTCCTTTTAAGTGTGAGTGTTAACCTAAGTGACTAACTGTTCCTGTGCGTCATTCTACAAGTATATAATTTAACAATTACAGAGACAAAGAACGCAAATCAAGCACTGGCATGCAAGTGTGGCAAGAAAGGAAAACAGCATTGTACATATAGAAGATAAAATTATTTTGTAAGTGTAAATATGCACATCAAACATTATACAGAATTATGAATTGATTTAGACTGGAACACAATTTCAAATGACTTAGATGTTTATTTTCATTGTTTAACATTCACAATATTTGGAAGAACATGTATGACATTTTACATAATCCAAATGAAGAATGCCCTGCCAGTCAGGGGTGGAACCGGTAAAGCACATCTGGCACATTTCAGTTGCATTGTTCTATGTTATTTTTTTTTATAGTGATACCATTGAGAAACTTTCAGGATATGCAGAAAAATAATGTACGTTAAACAAATATTTTTTCCAGATTTTTTTAAACACTCGTTTTTTTAATATTTAAATTAATTTTTTTGAATGAATTGAAATTTAAATTGTTTTAATAGTGCCATGTCAAATGAAAGCCCAACTAAAGATCTTTAAAATGAGCCATAATTCATGAGCCTAGCTCTACTAGAACCAGAGTAATTGGCAGTTCAAGTTCACTCAGCACATAAAATTCCATGGGTTTGTTTTTTTGTTTTTTTTTATTTTAAAATTCAATAACTAAAAAATGGATGCATAAACAATCATATTTGTTTATATTGATGAACACTACAAATCATGTTAGTTTTTATTGATGAAAAAATCCTGTTTGTTTATATTGAAAAAAACCATGTTTGCTTATATTGAAAAAAAAATCATGTTTGTTTATATTGAAAAAAAAATCATGTTTGTTTATATTGATGAACACTACCAAGTTTCATGATAATCAAAAATGGTCGGGTTGTGAGCCTGGTTGATTTGACATGGAATGGAATGGAATTGACATCTCAACATTGTCTGAGGTCAGAAAGGAATAATATTAATAATTAATAATAGTAATAACACAATCAGTTACTAATAATATATCATTCACACTGTATTGTTCACTAGTCATGCATGTTGCATGTGTGTGTATGTGTGAATGAACCATGCACAATTAACACACAGTTGACTCTTGCATGAGTCAACTCCAGTTCACTTAGAGGTCACACACAACATGTAGTAGCTTGGCAGCTCTGCAGTCAGTCTGCTTCAGCTCTTCCTACGTGGAACACTGTATTGTGCTGCCTACACTCAAATATTCTATTTTCAATGTATAATCTAGTAACTAACAGTGATGTTATAAGTTTGCATAGCTAAAAAGCACAGTAGTGTCCTAATATTAGTGTATTTGTTTGTTACAAAGAAAATGGAATATACTAAGTGTAGTGTTGAGCAATTAACTTTCATAGTGTCTCAAAGAAAGATATTGAAAATGTAGCAGATCTTACTGAAGATAACTCTTTTGAATTTTTGCACAGAAGCCTTTGAAGACTTGCAGACCATTTGTCTGCACCACTGAAGTGTACTTTTGAAAGTTTGAATTTTTCAAAAAGTAAGTTGTGATTCCATAAAAAAGCACAAGAAATCTGTGAGAAGATCATGACATGAGGTAACTGTACAGCAATGTAAATACCTGTTAATGAAGGAATTTAAAGTGAAACCAGGGCAAAAGCTATTTTTGCAATGCAGAGGTATTTTATTTTAAATTGATGTAGAGAGTGCTGATGAAAGTGCCTATAGCTCCAGTGACATTGGTATACCTCCAAAAGAAATGACTGATGTTAAGAAAAAAACAACAGAAAAGCTAAATTCATCTTTCACTGAGGTAGGTTGTTCTTTAAAATTACAAGCCCCCTTTCTTGGTGAACATAGCAAGGTGTCTTATGGAAGGGAAAAGTTAGAAAAATTTCAGGCAAATGTATGAAGCAAAATTCAAACAGTTCTAGAGGTTGAGATTCCAACAAAAGATGCCAAAACATGTAAGCATGTGGAAGAAAAAGCAGCTGATATGGACAAGTTTGTAGAAATCAAGAAAAACAAACTGAAATTCATTTCAAGGGAAAAGCAAATTGAACTACTAATCATTCCTGCTTCAAGGACATGGCCACAAAAAAATATAAGAAACATTTGGTGTGTCTGACTATGCTGTTCACCATGTTCGGAGACTTGTTAAGAAAAAGGAATTTTTAGTTGAACTAAATCCTAGATGTGGGAAAAAACTGAAATCATTGATTTCAGTTTTTTCCCACATTTTTAGTTTTTTAGCACAAGAAAAAAATAAGAGAAAACAATTGATTTGGGGTAACCTTCATGAATTGTATTTGAGTTTTAAGGGCAAGTCTCCTGATAAAATGGGTTTCTCTAAATTTTGAGCTTTGTATTTAACATGGTGCATTTTTGCTGGTGCCAGTGGCACCCACTCAGTATGTGTATGCACAATTCACCAAAAAGTCACATTTTTCTTTTCTCAGTAGGCGTCAACTGACAGGACACAGATGATAAAGTTCATCAACACTTGATGATTTAGCCAAGAAGATTGAAAAACTGATTCCACGCTCTTTCATAGCTTCTTTCCTAAAAAATCTCAAAGAAAATGTACCATCAAATACATCAATAATTTTGATCAACTTCAGGGAGTTCTACTCTTTTACAATCCAGGATGAGGCCCAGGGGTACCACTGGACTTCCTGCCACAGTACATTGTTGGAACTCTGAAGGAGATATAAAAAAAAAAAAAAAAAAAAAAAAAAAAAAACTATTTCATCACACTGTGTCACATCTGATGACCTTACGGCACGACGTGAACATGGTTTACAAAACCCAGGAAACAGTTGTGAATTTTCTCAAAATGTTCCACACTTTGGAGAAATACATTACTTCAGTGACATTACTACTGCATAGTATAATAAAAACAAGTACAACTTCCTCAATCTGTATCTGTGCAAGGAAGGAAGACTTCTAGATGAAGGCACAGTAATTTTTTTCAAAATCAGAAAACAAGAATCTTTTTACTACAACTGCTACATTTTTCAAATGTTGTGAAACAAACATAACAAAAGTCAATTTCCACTTGACAAAAACACATTAGATTTAAATCATTCGCCTCTTGCAAATCATTTAACGACTTACAGACATTTCTTGGTACTAGAACTTTCTACAACTTCAAGCCTCTAGATACATACACTGAAGAGCAATTGAATTAAACAGCTGGTGTTATGCAAATGTGTCTCTGTGGGCGGCCCTGTAAACGGAAACGACATGACGTACGCAGCGATCCGACAATATAAGGAGTGATGCGACGGGAATCAGTAAGAGTCGGACGAAGTATGGGTAAGACGAAGGATCTAAGCGCATTTGATCGTGGGCAAATTGTTGGGGTCCGACGAATGGGTCACTCCATCTCGGAAGTCGTGCAAGCACTGGGATTTTTACGAGCCACTGTGTCACGGGTGCACCGTGAGTACATCGAATCCTGTAAAACCATCCCTGCAAGGGCCTACTGCCGTGGACAACAGCGTGTGGATGAGCGGGCTCATCGTCGGCTAGCTCGCATTGTAACAGCGGATAGACGGGCAACAGTGCAAGAAATCACTCGGTAATTTAACGCTGGTGCACAAAAACGTGTAACACCATCCAGAACCATCTCCTCACTATGGGGTACAGAAGCCATCGTCCCACGAGGGTACCGCTGCTGACCGCACATCACAGGGTGCAAAGATTAACATGGGCATGGGAACATCGCCACTGAACCCTAGACATGTGGAAAAATATTGCCTGGACTGTTGAGTCGAGATTCACGTTGGTACATGCGGATGGTAGGATACGAGGACGGTGCAAACCACATGAAGTGATGGATCCTTCTTGCCAGCAGGGTACTCTTCAAGCTGTTGGGGGTGGCATTCTCGTCTGGGGACTGTTTACGTGGACTGAAATGGGACCCCTGGTACGCGTGACATTGTCCCTCACAGGTTAACGTTACCGGGATATCCTGGACGACCATTTGCTCCTGTTTGTACGTCTTCAACATCCCACTGGGGACCTCATCCTGCAACAAGACAATGCACCGTGCCATCGCTCCCGAATTGTATCCAAATGGTTGGATGAACACTCCACCGACGTGGCCTCGCTTCCTTGGCCAGCTAGGTCACCTGATCTCAATACCATTGAGCACATCTGAGATGCCATCGAGAGAGAAGTTTGATGCTCTGACCCCCTCCATCAAATCTTCGTGAACTGTGGGAGCTTGTACAGGGGTCGTGGATCCGTATGGCTTCCCAACGCTTCCGGTGTCTTGTAGAGTCCATGCCGAGACGAATCGCCGCAGTCATCAGGGCGAAAGGTGGTGCTACACGTTACTAGACAGGTATCTCTAATTCAATTGCTCTTCAGTGTACATACATATCACTAAGCTGTTCTATGAAATTCAGAGGTTAGCTCCACAAAGAAATACAAACCACCAAATAAATTTTTTACTGATTATTTACTTACTGTTGCCATATCAACCTTCCCCATTTACAGCGATCTTGACACACAACTCGGGTTTCACTGACATCCATCACACGACGTGCAGAAGACATTTTATGCTTCACACTCAATCTTTTTCTCATGCAGACACTCCTGAATCTGATCCTCCTAAGACTTCCTTGGCTTTCCTCTACCTTTCATTCCTGCCAATTGGGCTGAAAAACATTTCTTAGTAAGCATCTCATCATTCATTCTTTCTTTCAACATGGCCAAGCCACCTAAGAATATTAGTCTCCACTTTAATAACAACATTTTGCCTCACATTACACAACTGCAGCATATCTTCATTCCTCATATGATCAAAGAGTGTCTTGCCACAAACTTCCCACAATTAACGCATCTCTCCAACACAAAGACGACTCCTATGTCTTTTCTGCAATACCCAGGTTTCACTACCATACAGAGTAGGAACAATGACCCCTTTCATACATAGCCATTCGGGACTCTCTTAAGAGCCCATCATTTCTTTGAGAACCTCATAACACAGCTATGACTTTCAATGAAGAATTCACTCGCCTACTAATTTCACCATCTAATTTGTTCTTTCTCTCAAACATGTTTCCTAAATACACCAACTCATTCATCTGGTCAATCATTGTGCCATTTTGACTTACCTTGCACTCAATTACTATCAGTTCCTTGCTCAAAAACCATAACTTTGGGTTTTCCCTTATTTATACTCAGTTTGAATTTCATACAAACTTCATACATCCAAGACAACATACTCTGCAATTCACTTTTGCTCTCTGCCAACAGGACTTTGTCATCAGCATACATCAATCTGCACACACAGGTATTACCAAGACATAAACCAGTATTGTCCATCTTGGCATCACGTATGCATGCATCCATAAATATATTAAACAGCCATGGTGACATTACACAACCTTGTCTGACTCCTGCCCCAATAGAAAACCATTTTGATAAAACACCATTCACTCGTACACAAGCTTTACTGCCTGCCTACATGGCTTTTACACTATTAAGTAGATTTCCACTAACACCATATTTATTCAATATCTTCCACAAAAGTATCCAATTTACTCGGTCGTAAGCATTCTCTAAATCCATGTAGGCACCAAAAACTTTCTTACCGACAGCTAGATACTTTTCAATCATCATGCATAATGCAAAAATTTGGGTAGTGCAGCCTTTACCAGGCATAAAACCACTCTGAACATTCCACACTTTCTCTGATGCAAGACCTCATACCTTTTCAATAATGACCTTACCAAACACTTTCCCTGGCACACTCAGTAAGCTAATACCATGATAGTTTAGTGTTCTCCCTAGATATTTTTTACAGCTGGGTGGCAAGAAATTTTAGCTGGGTAATGAACCCTCCCCCAATGGAAAAGAAAAATAATGTTGTTTTGCTTAACATTCTTATACTTATTAAACATCTTTATCAGTGTGATAGGCATTAATGCAACATAACATGATAAAAAAACATTAGAAAATTGCATATAAATGGTTAAAAAAATGAGTTCTTAACTAATAAATCATGTTCAACATAGATTTCAGGCAGTTTTCATCAATATTTATGGTGTATGTGGAAGTAAGTGTTCCACTCTTACAATCATGTACATTGTAAAAGCTTTCATTAAATGAAATTTAGCTGGGCGGCAGAGAAAATTAGCTGGGTGGGCCGCCCTGCAAAAGGCTCTAGGAAGAACACTATAGTTCTTGCAGTCACTAGGATCACCTTTTCCCTTATACAAGGATACGATATTAGCATCCCTTCAATCCCAAGGGGCCATTCCTAACTCCCAGTATAACTGGCAAATTTCAGTTAACCAGTCAATTACAGAGTCACCACCATATTTTAACATCTCCGCAGTTATGCCATCAACTCCCAGAGCCTTACCGTTCTGAAGAGATTTTACAGCTTTACACACCTCTTCTCTTGAGACCCCTCATGTGCTTCCATCTCTCACTGTGGCATCATCTGCTTCTGCCTCAGAATCATCTTTGCTTTCTTGATCTAATAACTCACAGAAGTACTCAACCCATCTTTCACTTAGCTCACTGGGCTCCCATATCATTTCTCTGACCCTATTCTTTACACAACTTAGGATTTTATTTCCCCTCTTTTTCCTGTGCCATATGCATTAATACTTTTCTTATCTTTTGAAAAAGCTGAATTGTGCCTTTCCTCTTTTCCTTCCTATCTTTTGCCTTACTCTGGTGAACCAGCTTTGCTGCCTCACACTTTTTGCAGCAATATTCATCCTCAGAAACTCTACCTTGCAACATTTCCAAGTATGCTTCCTTCTTTCTCTTTACTGCTTCTTTAACCACACTGTTCCATGAAGCATCACCTCTAACGTTGCCCACTATTGTGATGCCACAGACCTCTTCAGCGGCAGTAACAACAGTTCTTAAAATATTTCCACTTTTCTACATTCTCGCATTACTTCAGCTCCTTCACTTGTTCTCTGAGTAAATTAGAGTAACACTGACGATCTTCAAGGAGCCTTTCAACCTTTATTCTTTCCATGCTAGGCCATTTTCCTTTCCCTCCAACCAACATTCAGTTTCACTCGGGATACTACCAAGTAGTGATCAGAGCCAACATCCACACCTCTCATCACATGAGTGTCAACAACTAAGTGCTTCATGCTGATCATAAGAACAAAACTATTACACTCTTTTGTCCCAGAGTACAATTTTATAAAGTGTATGAGTGGATATACTTGTAGTTGAAATACATATTAGATAGACACAAACCATTTTCAATGATCTTTCGCCATTATCATTCACACAAGGATCATTAAACTTACCCAGAACGTTATCAGAATAGTATACGCAGTCTGCACACCTACTCTAGCATTGAAATACCTTGCTATTGTAACTTTCTCTTTAGCACCAAACTGGCTCAAAACAGCTTTTAACTCATTCCAGAAACTATTGTAGCTAGAAGGATCAGTGCTGACAAGGAACACTCTCTCACATTCAACCTGAAAAGGTATCATCCATCATTTGTAGCAGCAGATGTTTTGTACCCCAAGTGTTATGTTGCATGTAAATATGACCACTTGTGGTATATTGGAATGGTGTCTACAGTGGATAAAAGATTAAGATGTTCTAAAACTTCTTTATCCCTAATGGCTGTTCACTATCATTCTACTGGCCAAGGCATGAAGATTCCTATTCGGTACCAGTTCCTCATGTACTTCCTCTTACTGATATTCCACAGACATCTGGAAGAACCTACAACTTCTTAAAGGACTGCACGAGGTCAATGGAAGAAAAAATGGCACATTTGAAGGTTATAATACATATTAAAAAAAAAAAAAATTACAGACTAGAAGTTAAAAATGTGTACCGAAATTCTGTAAGTGAACAACTTATTATATATGGTACCAATACTCATTCATTTTCTTTTTATTAAAAACCTACCCAGTATTAAACTATAGTTGTTTTAAAAGCCAGTGTTTTTTCCCTTTTAAACTTAAAAAGTGGTGATCCCTATCAAAAAATCACTATGATTAAAAAAAAATATGTAAAATTTAAAATTTTAAGCTCTACAAGTTTGCTCTAATGGTTTCTTTTTTTTTTTCTCCTAGGAGTCTTAGATTTTGAGTGAAGTTGAAAAAAGTCATCTGGCAGCCATTTTCTTAAAATGGCAGAAAAAGTGCACAATATTTGCAAAAGTAATGAACACGCCACCAATTTTATTCCTGCTTATGATAGAACATATCCCTAGGCTCATTTTAAAAAAAAATTGTCAAGGTTTATACCTTTCCCTCACACACAGACATGCCAACTTTCAGGAATTGTAATCCGTAAAAAGAATTCGTGAACGTTTAATCGATATGTTCGAGTGGCAATGTATTGATTAAATGTATCGAACATATCGAATATATAATCGAACATATCGATTTATTATGGAAATAATTGGTTAACTTTAATTAATATTCCATATGTCATAATTAAGACATTTGGCATTATTTAATGCTTTCAGCGATTAAAATGCAGTCGATACATAATTATCTCATTAGTACGTTATCATTAGCCTACATATGCAGATAAAAATTTCATTAGTTACTGTGAAATTGCAGCGATCTTGCAGTAAATTTTTACTTCAACTGAGGTTGTGACCTTAAACTTTTGTGCCAACATGTTAGAATATCTTTAAAAACACATTTTTAACTTTTATATGTCAGGCGGATATTTTTCATTCACTCTCTCTCTCTCTCTCTCTCTCTCTGAAGTTATCACCAATCGTACAGCATTGTTACCTAGCATAGAGGGTTGAGGACTCAGAAGTGAAAGTGAGTAAATGTGATTAGATAAATCAGGATATGCAGGCGCTGTTGTTTTCATATTCTCCCCTCGATATTGGATTAAGCTTGGGAAAACAAAACGAAACAACAACAACAAAAAAGGAAATCTGAAAAATAGTCGTCCGTAAAATATCCGTTAAACAAGTAGAGTTTCCGTAAATTTTACGAGTAAACCGTAAAACTTGGCAGATATGCACACACATTTAGAGTGTTCCCATATTTTTCTCTGAAATGCTCATGGTTTCATTGACAAGGCTGTAAAATTTCAAAAAGATTAAATGATTGGTGAGATTGAATTTTTTTGGTTAGCAACTACAGCTTGCATAAAAGGCCTTGGAAATGGTAAAAAAACTAGAATTCACTCAAAGTTTGAGGGCTGTAAAATTGAAACCAGATGGGGTACATGGAAGAAATTTTATGTGCTCACTTACCTCCACGCAGGGATTGAGTATAACAAAGTTTAATCAAAATCTGAGGACATAGGTGTCAAAACTTTTTTCTTTTTTTTATGGTTGAATTGACGTGGGAGATCCCTTTACCTTCTCATTTTCATGACAGGAAAATGTTTCACTTTATATCAGTGGGGGAGGTTTAGGTGAGACGATTGATTTTAATGGGTTACGGGCATAACAGCTAGAAATGGCCCAAATATACCAAAATCAAAGTAAACAGAAAGTAGACAACAAATCACTACACACACACACACACACACACACAAAAGATGAATGAAAATTAATCTAAAATGAAAGACATACTTACAAAAACATAATCACACAAACGAAAAAAAAAAAAAAAAAACAATACACTACTAGCCAAAATTGTGGAAACCTGTAGGAAACTTTGTATTTCCAAGGTTTGATGGCAACAGTCTCGTAACAGTCTTTTTTTAGAATAATGCCGTAAAATTATGTATCATTAGAAACAGGGCGTGCAAAACCGCCAGTCTGCGGCGGTCAAGAATTTATTGCGGACGATTAAATCCCCGACCACGAAGTCCGCGCGGAAGGCCATTTTTTCCGCAAGCTTGTAGTATGATTGTGACTAGAACATTTTTATTTCACCTTTTTTTTTTTTTTTTTTTGCTAATTTAAAATTTGCGCATGTCTAGTGCCACAGTTTTACGAAATTACGCATTTACGCATTCTCTTAAGCGATAAGCCGTTCTTTGTTTTGGCGAAATAGTACCGCGGCAACACCCTCCCTTCCAAAATTTTAACGTACTAAGCCAATGTGCTGCTTTTTCATTCCCTTTACACCTGAAGCGGGAGGTGTAACTGTAAGGATAGCGACTTTGCAGTTGTTTTTTTTCTTCTTCCTTTCTCTCCCGTCTATCTCCCCCCCCCAGTCATCCCTTGTTTAGTTTCATTTGTTAATACTGGAGTGACCCAATATTAACCAATGCAACTAAACAACAGTTGCTTCTTCCCTTCACGTGTGACCTTGACATCTTGCACGTGTGATGTCCGCCATAATATTGGCTTCCTGTGCATTACTGTTTTGCCGCATGTTTCCTGGCGTCCTTGGCGACAATCGTACCTAATGCTGCACATTCTATCTCTCATCTTTTGCCGATTTGCAGTTGAAAATTCTAGATTCCGTGTAACAAGCTTTTTGCTATGAAAGCAGAAATGTATTTTCTGCATGCACATAAAAAAAAAAAAAAATCAGTAAAGTGACTATATTTAATACGCACGTATTTCTCGACATATCGAGATTAAAAAACATGTTTTATATACGTTATTCTTTTTCAGTGAAATCCATTCAATAGTGGTTTAATGGTTGGAACTTTTTACATGTTATAGTTCCTTTGTGTGAAATGCAATTTCCAGTTGGAAATTATTAGTATTTACTGCGAACAAATACCTCGGTAATCAAATGTAATTCAAGGAAAAACTTTTCATGTACCTCTCAGTTGTCAGTGGTCGATGTTCGAATCTTTGTATGGCTGTTCTCATCAGGCTTTTGAGTCTTGAGTTTAGACTTTTAAGAATTTAGTCGGCACATTTTCTTCACAGGTCCCGAAATCGGATAGACAAATTCATCGAAAAAATTAATTTGTCTATCCAATTTCGGGACCTGTGAAGAAAATGTGCCAATTAAATTCTTAACAGTCTAAACTCAAGAGCCTGATGAGAACAGCCATACAAAGATTCTAACATCGACCACTTACAACTGAGAGGTACGTGAAAAGTTTTTCCTTGAATTACATTTGATTACCGAGGTATTTGTTCGCATTAAATACTAATAATTTCCAACTGAGAAATTGCATTTCACACAAAGGAACTATAACATGTAAAAAGTTCCAACAGTTAAGTCCCTATTGAATGGAAAACTGAAAAAGAATGACGATATTTAAATTCTGCGTAGTTATTGTATTTATACGAGTTTGACGGGTTACTTTCAAAGGAGGACGGGTACATTTTTGGACAAACCGTCCTCGAGGACAGGTAAAATTTCAGAGATTTTTCTTGCCCTGATTAGAAAGATAATTTAATGAATAATGTAATGCAACAAACTGTGTTGAATTAACAGTTTGTTGAAGTGTTAGCCAAATAACCAGAAAAAGAAAACACAGCTAGCCTAACTGCCTAATGTAACAAGAAGTGGATTTCCTTAACTCAAAACTGACCAATGAGACTGATTGTTCTGAAAGTCAATCAGGTGTTATTATGACACAGCATGCAATCAATAAGGTGTTAGTAATTTCCAGGTATCAGAGCTAATAACAGAATTCCTATTCAGTTGTATGAATGTCATCATCAGGCTGGCCACTGGTTTTGTCACAAATTTTTCTATTCCTTGAAAACTTAGTAAGCTATGTAACTTAGTAAGATGACAAACAGAATGAAAAGAGTTGGCTTGCCACCTAGAAAGCGATGTAAAATACTAACTTTGCATTAACAAGAAGCTACACTTATTACACTAATGAGGAAATCATAAGTAGGTAGAAATCTAACCAAAGGAGGTATTTCTAAACTGTGCAAGAGGTATCAGCAGATTCAGTCAATTCAAAACCAAACTGGTAAAGGCAAGAAAAGGTGCACAACAGCATGTGGTGATAGAATAATGAGAAGACTGTGTAAAGTGACAGAAGAAAATAGTCTCTGCCAATTAAAAATGAATTGCCTTAATGTGGTTTGAAGATGAGGGCTAGGACTGTTAGATGCAGACTCAATGACTGGTTTAAATTCTGAAATTCCAAAGACAAAGCCATTATCTCCCAAACAAAGAAGTAAGAGATTAAAATGGGTGAAAATCCATGTTAATTGGTCTGAGGAACAATGGGACAAAGTCATTTGGAGTGATGAGACCAGAATATCCATATTTGGTAGTGATAGAATAAAGCATGTAAGAAGAAACAATGGAGAAGATTTGCTGTCTGAATGCATTACATGTACCGTGAAGCATCCAGCTAGTGTTATGATCTGGGGTTGTATGACAGCAAAAGGTGTGGGCAGAATTTGTGTGATTAATGGTACATTAAATGGCAAAAAGTACATCACTGATATACTTGAGCCAAAACTGAAGTCTTCGGCACATGATCTTTTCCACGATAATGAAGTCTATATATTTCAACGGGATTCAGCTCCTTGTCATGTTGCCCATCTGCAAAACACGGCTTCAGGAAATTTATTTTACACAGCTAGAATGGCCAGGTAACAGCCCTGACCTGATCTAATAGAAAATCTGTGGAGTCGATTAAAGAAACTTCTTAGTCAGAAGCAACCAAGGAATAAATCACAATTGATAGAAGCAATCATCAATCTTGGTTTCACATCATAACACCTGATGAACTAAAATGTTTGGTTCACGCCATGGGGTGCCATTGTAAGGCTAATTGCAGCAAAAGGTTTCCCACACACAACAGGCACCGTTAAACACACAGCATTAAACAAGTTAGTAAAATCATGCAATGCATTGATTACGATATGCTTTCCAATATACCAGAAATCCTGTGCAGACAAACCTTCCTCCCTACCCTGACTACTGATTTGTTCAGTATACCTCCGGAAGAACATACTAAAGTTTTGTCACAATAAAAGCATTTTAAGTTATTACTCAAGTTATGAGGATAATGGCTGTGGAATAAATCTCGCTCCTGTGCCCTGACCTTGAACCCCATTTTGATGATATTAAACAGAAATGGTTCAGTATACCTCCAGAACAACATACTAAAGTTTTGTTGCAATAGAAGCATTTTTAGTCAAGCTATGAGGATAATGGCTGTGGAATAAATCTTGCTCCTGTGCCCTGATCTCTGACCCCATTTCGATGATATTCAACAGAATCGGTTCAGTATATCCCCGGAGCAACATGAAGAAGTTTTGTTGCAATCGAAGCATTTTTACGTAAGTTACATGACGCATAAGGGCGATGGAATGGATCCCGCTCCTATGCCCTGATATTTGACCCCATTTCGCCCATTTTTGATAGGGTTTGTCTCCAGATTGTGCCCTAACATAAAATTTCATCAAAATCGAACCATTTTACATGAGTTATGTGGACAGACAGACAGATGGACAAAACTGGAGCACATACGCTTCTTCAGCCTACGGTTGGAAAGCGTAAAAAGATCAATGCCCATGGGGGTGGAGAAGAGCCTCACAAAACTCAGATCATCTAAAAACCAACAGTAGCTTACAAAGTTATAAGTTCTTACCATCATTTTCTTACACTTGTGATGCCCATGCTGACCAACTGTTATCAGTAGCCCCTCCAGCAGTGGAAATGAAAGCACTATGACAAAAGGATCCACCTAGGTTCAAGCTCTCAATGTACTGATGCGCAGGTCTGCATTTGATGCAGCGAGGGTGAACAGCTGCAACTGAACTGCATACATGGACAGAAACAGGCCCATGGCAGGGGCTATCATGGCATGGAGATTTTTCTTATGGAGACATCAGTGTTCTCGTATCACCATTGCACACACCCTCCTACCTAGTAATTGTTTCAATGTGTTACCATACACAGTGACCATGTAAGCAGATGGCACTGGACACTTTCAGAAAAACAACTCCCTAAGCCACAAGGCCTGAATTACAAAAGAATAGTTCAACAGTCGTGTCGAAGCGTTTAGTGTACACTACCAGCTACCAAATTCCCCCGACTTGAAACACATCAAACATTTGTGGGATATAGCGTTTGCTAACCTACACCTGTGCCTCACTCAATCAGCAAACTTAAGGACGTCATTTCTGCCCAGCTGCTACAGAATACCTGAAAGACACCTTTAATGGTCTACTTTGAGTCAATGCCACAATGAAGAGCATATATAATTAGAAATAACTAATATGTAATAGGAAAAACAAATTGTAAGACTCATTATCTCTGAATATCACATGTATTTGTGGCTAATAAAAGAAGTTACTTGGAATTAAGATTTCAATATGATATGCTATTAATACACTTTTGTGTGTGTGTGTGTGTGTGTGTGAGAGAGAGAGAGAGAGAGAGAGAGAGAGAGAGAGAGAGAGAGAGAGAGAGAGAGAGAGAGAGAGAGAGGATGGACCATTGGAGATCCCATTAAAAAAATCTGCATTTGAGATCCAATTTTCATAAGAATTGTTGTCTCTAACAAAATTTCCTGCAGTAATGCTATTTGTTACCTTCCTCTTGACAATATGCTTAATCCCAAAAATATCTTTATCTTGCATTTAATATTCACTGAGGCTTGAAAAACTTGGTCAGTTGGTTTTGGGGTTCCTGTTTACATTCCAAAGGTCTTGATCGGCCACACAAAATCAACAGCAATGTGAATGAAAAGGTGCGACAGCTCAATTGTGTGGAGTTACACTTTACAATCACCAGCAAACCAAATAATCCTGTGTGGGATTTAAAAAACTGGAATTCGAAACAGCAGATTATTAACTGCCACAAATGTAGCTATTCAAATAATAGAAGTCACAGTGCTGTTGTAATAACAAAGGTGTTGAAAGGTATTTTTTGTGACATATTATAGCACAAAACTAGTCTTTCACTCCTTGAACATCACAAGAAGTAAATTAACATAACTGCATGCCACTGGATTTAGTGAGAAATCTTTGCTGACGTTCAGTAATATTTGCTTATGATTAGAAGTTTATAGTTCACATTTACTGAACGTTCACCAACAGAAATAATGAGTATCCAGGAATTTTACAGCATACCAATCAGGTATACACAGGGTGTTTCTAAAATTCTGGCCAAACTTTAGGAACTTGTTTTATCACCAATTCAATTCAATTCAAATTGATCTTGCTGTTACATAATAAAGTAATAATTCGGAACAGTTGCATATAAGCCAAAAAATAACAGCAGGGAAGATCAAGGATAAGGCCTCGCAGATACCTCACTAAGCTTCAATCTCCCTAGGTATAAGTCAAGCCAAGAGCATTCACATAATAGGAGCAACAAGGTCAAGAGGAGGGGGGGGGAGAGTAACAGATCTAAAATACAACATGTTAACTAAGTTAGATATCTAGTGTTGTATTCAACAGAACAGTATACTAAGGCAAATAAAACATTAAGGTAGTAAGAACGTGAATTCTCCCCACCCCCACCCCAATACTCAATCTCTATTGTTAAATTGTAAATACCTCATACATTGGAACATGTCCAATAAATATCTAAAGGTTTAGGTTTAACGTGCAGCTATGTAATCAATACATTCAGAGCAACTTACCATTTCTAGCACGTGAGGTTTGTTTTGTTTTGTTTTTCTAAAAAAAATAAAAAAACTCACGTGCTAGAAATCTTTAACTGGAAACAAGACCAGGAAATGGTAAGTTGCCCTGAATGTATCCATTGTTAAAGATTCCTTCTCCTCTGGTCACCCACAGAATCCCCGTCTGGTCTCGAAAGCCCCCACCTCCTCCACTCTGTCAATAATCCTCTTTCAATAATCCTCTTTCAACTATCCCCCATCCTGAATTATTGAATGAATATTAGTTACTAAGTAGTGTTATAATTTTTTTAAACAAATTAAAGTTATTAGTAGATGTTAATTCTGCAGGCAATGAATTCCAAAACTCTGGACCACAATAATTGAGACTTTATTTAGTAGTTTGTGTTTTAGGCGCAGACATGCCAACCTTCAAAATCTAAAAATCAGGAGATTTTTTACAGCTCATAAAATCACATGAGCAATATATATATATATATATATATATATATATATATATATATATATATATATATATATATATTTTTTTTTTTTTTTTTTTTTTTTTTTTATCGGCATTTTTCAGATGCAGGAGCAATTTTCCAGAAGTAGTATTATTGGTACATGGCATTTTTAATGTTTAAAAAGTTATTCTAAATGCAGACTGTATGTTTGTATGCAAAATAAAAAGCATAGTGAAAATAGTTGTCAACCAGATACAATTAATAGCATTAATAATTAATACATGTACTTAATTTTTGATACATTATTTAATCATAATTAATCTTTATCCTTATTTAGTGAATGTACAGTAGCCAATTTAGCTCTCTTTAACAAAGATCTTTAAAAGTTTTGTTCAAAGCATTTTTCTTTCATTCTGGACTTAACTGTCAGCAGTTTTCCCAGTGTTGAAGAGAGAGAGAGAGAGAGAGAGAGAGAGAGAGAGAGAGAGAGAGAGAGAGAGAGAGAGAGAGAGAGAGAGAGAGAGAGAAAGACAGAGAGAAAGACAGAGAGAGAGGGACAGGGGTATCTGTCAAAACAAATGTGGAAGTGTTAAGCTTTCTTCTTGGTTGGAGGTTTAACAACCACAGTGAGCACCTCAGTGAGCTATAAGCAGTCGCCCATCCCTAATTTGTGGCCACTGGTTCCAGGGAAGGAAGACAGCCAGTGCCGTAAGACAAATACAACATCATACTTGCCAACTTTGGAAAATGTGCATCAGTAAAATTTTTATGCGAACGCCATTTACCACAAAACATAATTATATTAATAAATATGCAGTAAAAAACTCTGCATATGCCACAATAACTAAACTAGAATTATCTGTGTTTAAAATAATAATTTAAAAAACCATAAAATAAAATCTTAATTTTGTTCAATGTTAGCCTTGCAAGCCTGCGGTGTTTCAATGCTAAACTAAAATTTTCATTTGCTGATATCTTTGTTTACCTTCCCATTTCTTTATTATAGTCTTTTTTTTTTTTAATGCCCTTGGATGACAATTTTATCCATGATGAATGCATGACAGCTTTCACTATTTTAGACAAAAGATGAACAGTGTAACTTTGAAAATATAAATACTTTTGAACACCATGCATCAATTTTTACTAATTTTTCAGCTTCATCACTTTCGGACCCCCCCCCCACACACACACACACAAACACACACTTGTTTATCAAACTGAAATGCAACACTTTTGGGGGGGGGGATATTTAAGAAAATAGGATACATGTTCTGATCATCGTTGGGGGAAAAAAATTACAGTTACAGGGGATATCTTTGCTACGTCCGATTTCCGTTTTCGGACACTTTCCCTCCATTTTCAAGTTGAAATACAAATATTTATGAAACAAAAATTGTATTTAACAACAATACTAGGCAGAGGAAACATCACATGAAAAATAAAATTACGATTACGGGAGAAATCTTCACTGCGTCTAACTTCTGTTTCCGAAAGTTTTGAAAGACGAAACTTTTTCTTTCGAAAGTTTCAGGCGGAAAACATCCTCCACCACTACTTAATTGCCCCAAAATTTCTATTCAGTTATGCATCGATCTCGTGGATAACCCAAATTATGACGGAAAAGGAGAAATTCCTCGAAGCCGTCACACTCTCATGCCTAAAGATTACAGCGAAATGTTTTTGCCCTCAAATTTCAGTTTTCAGAAATTTTTCCTCCATTTTCAAACTGAAATACAAATATTTACGGAATAAAACGATATATAACAACAATACTGGACAGAGGCAACATCCCAGGAAAAAGAACGATTATGGAAAAGATCTTTATTTCGTTTACTTCCATCTCTAAAAGACAAAATACCGTCCCGATGCGTATTTTCACACTTCGAGAAAATTCTCGATGCGTATTTTTACGCCCCAAGAAAAATTCCCGAAGCATACTTTTACGTGGCGAGAAAATTTCCAGATGCATAATTTTTACGCGTCAAGAAAAATTCCTGATGCGTATTTTTACACGTTGATAAAATTTAGATGCATACTAGATGCGTAATTTAGATTACGCATTTTGGAGAACTCTGGTCGGCACGTCACTTGAGCACTTCAGAGGAGAGAGAGCTACCTAAGGAGACGCCAAGAAGCGGAGCCATCGTTATACTTGATGGCTTCGCACGAAGCCGGCGAGTCAAAGATGACATCATCGTGTAACACAGCACTCGTAAGATCCGGTAGAAAATCTAAATGAATGGTTGCAGGGGATTGAAATATTTCGGTTCAGCAATCAAAATATTAAAAAATCCGTAAAAAAAGACTTCCATCCGTAAATCAGTAAAATTAAGCAGAAATCCGTAAATTTTATGTACAATCCGTAAAAGTTAGCAAGTATGCAACAACCATGCCCCACTGCGGTTCGAACCCGGACCCATCTCGGACAATTTGTCGAAAGCCGGGGCTCAGTTTCACAACTTTATTATGCAGCTAAGACAATAATAGCTAATATGTAAAGAAAAAACAAATTGCCAAAGATATGACATAAAATAAAACATTAAAAACCACGAAAGTGGCGTAATGCAAAAGGAAAAATCTCCCACAAAAAGTAAGCGAAAGGAATGAGAAAAAAACAAAAACAAATTCACAAACTAAGTGTACACAAAATGCTACAACAGAAGATAAAACAAAGGTGACAATAACAGATTCGCAATTAGAAATGAACAAAGGAGCACATTAATCTTCTACAAAATGCGACGAAGAACGGAAAAGAGACAAACATGGTGCAAAACAAGAAATAAAAATCTCCACAGTAAAGCAAAACTGAAAAGCACTCTGCAAAACTCTGAAGAAACCATAAACAGAGCTCGCAGCTAAGAGCGGGGAGACGTGAAAAGATAAGTAGGTCACAGCTGGCGCGCGAGGGTGTTTGTAACCAACATAAAATAGACCACCGCGCAGCACCGGGGGTGGCTTTCTTTTTGCAGATATGAGGAGAGGAAAAGTACGATACTGATGACTGTAATGCAGTCTTGCATCGACGCAGAAAGAAAAAGATTTCACAAGCGGTTCAAAATCTTTTTCTTCTGCGTCGATCCAAGGCGGTGGTTGATGGAATTTCGAATATGGTAACGGCTAATTATCGGCGAAAATCGGAAGGATTTGACATTTATCCGGAGGGCAGGAGGAATGGCTGAAAAACCGGAGTCTCCTGCCTAAATCCGGAGAGTTGGCATGTCTGTAGGTGTAATAGGTCTCAGCAGAGCTTCATTTCGAATATTATATCAGTACGTAGCAGTATTAATTTTTATAAGCTCCTGTCCAAGGTTCATTGTAATTCATTCATACATACATAATTTTGCCTAAGTTGAAATTAAACAATTGCTTAATTGTTAGGATATTATATTTGTTTGGGTTAACTCAGGAATATCTAAACGCATTTTTGTCCTAGTAAATTGTTACCATTTAAGCTATGTTTAAGATCTATTAATCGAATGTATTTATATTGGAGAATTTGTAATTGATTGATGTTAATAAGCGTTGTTTGACTCCAGGATAGTAAACAATAATCAAGATGCATACCTGCCAACCTGAGAAAATTCAAATGTGTAAAATTGGGCACGAATGACATTTCTAATGATTTTCTTTAAAACTATGCGCGAACAACATTTATAATTATTTTTTTTAACTATGCACAAACAACATTTATAATGATTTTTTTAACTATGCGCAATTAACATTTACAATGAATTTAGCTATGTATAAGTAAAAATAAATGCAAATATTTGTGCATTTGATAATTTTTAGATGTTTATAATATGAGCAAATTATATACATTTTGATACCATACTCGACGTTTTCCGTCGCCCGTAGCAGACCGACGATTTCCATAGCATACTCGACGTTTACTGTCGTTCGCAGTGGACCGACTATTTCCATAGCAAGCTCGATGCTTTCCGTCATCCGTTGCGGACCGATGATTTCCATAGTAACTACGTAACATACATAGTAGTTGGAGTCTCCGAATCTTTCTTCGCATCGCATGATCTTTATCCAGCGTCAAGCATAACGGAGTGCACGGAGAATTACTGTGCCTAAGCCCCGACGATGACGACGGGGCATGGGTGTTCTGGCACACAATGGCGCAAAATCCCCATCTCTGTTATATATTTTATTTATTTGCATTTTTGAACTTCCCTTTTTGTTGGTAAAGTTCGATTAACACTTACCGCACGTGGGGCTTGGCTTTCAATTCTTATTTCCGTAATGTGGATGCGGCATGGGGTTTTTTCATTTAGTTGCGGGTCCACTTCATTTTTTTTTTCCCCGTTGGTATTTATCTGGCCTCGTCACTAAATGAGTTTTTTCCTTTGCTGCCTCCTCATTTACTTCAATAATTTTTCATAACCCAAGTACTTTCGGTAATACTCCATTACCGTCATCGAGGGGACGTTTTGCTCCGACTAGCACGGACCGTGTCAGCTGGGCATTTCGGTGGTTCTCGCGAGCTGCTTCTGTAATCGGCTATCGCTTCTTCTTGGGCGTTGTGGCACCATCTCTTGTTGGTCACTGGTCTCATTTTTCGAACTTTTTCATTTTTTTGCTCAATTTTAATTAAATTTCTCTAGCTGTTTTTCAAAATATTAGGGTCATTATGGTTGCAAACATTTGCCCTATTTTTTTCAATCATTACTGACTCTGCTATTCTGAGGTGTTTTTCGGATTTACAGCTTTTAATGATTTTTATATTTTCGAATTTAGGATATTTTTGGTTATCCAGACAGTATTGAATAAGTGCTGTTTTTTCTTCTTTTTTCTGCCAATTTTTTATGTGTTGTTTTAATCTGTGTTTAAGCTTATTTTTGGTACTTCCTATATAAGCCATTGGAGGATTTTCAGTAATAGGAATTGAGTAAATACCTGATTTTTCTAACATTTTTATTTTTTCATTATTTTTTATTATCATATTTTTGATGGTATTTACTTTTCCTCCAATTTGAATGTTATGCTTTTTACAAATATTATTAATTTCATTGGTAGTACCTTTAATGTAAGGAAAACCATTTAAATATTTGACTTCTTTTTTATTTACTACATCATTATTTTTTATTTTCTTTATTACTTCTGTGTTCCATTTTTTTATTAAATGGTTAGGATAACCAAAGCTACCTGCAATTTTTTTTATGAATTTGATTTCTTCATTGATGAACTGACTATTTTCAGAGTGCGTATATGCTCTTTTAATTAAGGTTTTTAGACTATTGCATTTTTGAGGATAAGGATGTGCCGAATTGTACGGGATTAGGACCGGAACAAATGAATTTTTCCGATAAACCCTGTATAGTAACTTATCTGTGGATTTGATAACACGTAAAAAATTGGCAGAAAAAAAAAAGAAAAAACAGCACTTATTCAATACTGTCTGGATAACCAAAAATATCCTAAATTCGAAAATATAAAAATCATTAAAAGCTGTAAATCCGAAAAACACCTCAGAATAGCAGTCAGTAATGATTGAAAAAAATAGGGCAAAAGTTTGCAACCATAATGACCCTAATATTTTGAGAAACAGCTGGAGAAATTTAATTAAAATTGAGCAAAAAAATGAAAAAGTTCGAAAAATGAGATCAGTGACCAACAAGAGATGGCGCCACAACGCCCAAGAAGAAGCGATAGCCGATGACAGAAGCAGCTCGCGAGAACCACCGAAATGCCCAGCTGACACGGTCCGTGCTAGTCAGAGCAAAACGTCCCCTCGATGACGGTAATGGAGTATTACCGAAAGTACTTGGGTTATGAAAAATTATTGAAGTAAATGAGGAGGCAGCAAAGGAAAAAAACTCATTTAGTGACGAGGCCAGTTAAATACCAACGGGGAAAGAAAAAAAAATGAAGTGGACCCGCAACTAAATGAAAAAACCCCATGCCGCATCCACATAACGGAAATAAGAATTGAAAGCCAAGCCCCATGTGCGGTAAGTGTTAATCGAACTTTACCAACAAAAAGGGAAGTTCAAAACTGCAAATGCATTAATGCACGTAAAGAAATAACCTCCAATATCGGAAGTAAATTGAAATTTTATTTATAGTTATATTTTTAACAAAAAATACAGAAAATTTTTAAAATCCGGAAGAAAAGTTCTTCCGGCCGGAAAACTGGAAGACTGTATAAAAAAACGGAAAACTTTGCAAAATCCGGAAGAGCTGGCAGGTATGATTTAACTGAAGCATTAATTAACAAATATTTCTCAAGGAAAATAAAAAAAAAAAATTAATATATACGGAAATGCGTAAAAAAGCGATCTATGCGTAAAATCGTAAAAAACAGTTAAAATGCGTAAAAGTTGGCAGGTATGAAGATGAGGACGTATAAAAGTGTAATATAATGATTTTAGTGTTTTAACAGATAAGTTAGTATATGACTAATTATTCCAATATTTCTAGACATTTTTTCCAATAAAATTTCTATATGCAGATTCCATTTTAAGTCATTGTGTAAGATAAGTAAGATTATTAACTAACTCAATCTGAGTGTTATTAAGAAAGATGATTAAGAGATTGGTTATATTTTTGTCTAGAAAAAAGTAAAGCTTTAGATTTATTCTAATTGATTACCAGAGTAGCAGAATGTAGATGTACACGCGAACGCGTATAGTTTCCAAATTAGGAGCAGATTTTGCAGATAGTTTTTGCTAGTAGATTAAAAAAGAATGTTATTCACAGCAATTAAAACACTTATTCAAGGCTTCACTCAGATTAATATATTTAATTCTATTTTAATTTGAAGTATTTTCACTTATTTGTCACATCTTCTGAGTTCTTTTGTTTTTACAGACTTTTCGGGCCTCCAGATTTTATCAAGGCCTGTTTTATTAACGTATAGGAACTGTATCAAAAGTTTCGTTTACACAGAAATAATTTTAATTTTATTGCCAGGTTCTTCTTGCGGTTGCCAGTTATTCAATTAAAATAATTTCTTTATGTATTTTGCAAGTCTACTATTTTTGAATTAAGTTGTTGAAAATGCTATTTATGATTTTTTTAAGGTGCATTAAATGGAACTGTTTTTCTAGATATAAAAACTTTCCTTAATTAGTCCCTCGTTTTTATGAGGTTCATAGTTTAATATTTTGCCCTAAAGTCTATTTCGCACATATTGCTGCACATTCAGTTTTAATGTACTTATTTTGTACTCACTGAAATCTGTAATGTTCTAATAATTATTTATTGTTTTATTAATTTTTCTTTTAAATTATCCTACTCTACTGTTATCGTGTGTGTGAATCGCGGGTTTGCAGCAAGTTTTCTCTTTCAATGGTTGTGTGCGCAGATACATTTTATTTTTATACAACTCTGTTGATTACTAATCAATTACAATAAATCTAAAGCTTTACTTTTCAATGAATTAGTATTGTAATCAATTACTAATTCATTGAAAGACATCCACAGTTAGTGTACTTCAAAAGTTCAGTGTTAGATTGGGATATTATTTCACTAATGGTTGCTCCCGAGAAAAGAAGTGTTGTATCATCAGCATAAAGAATAAGGTTTGAATTAGATTCAATATTAAAAATATCATTAATGTATATATTAAATAATAGTGGACCAAGGATAGATCCTTGTTGAACTCCTGATTTTATGTATGCAGTAGGTGAAACAAATTGATCAATGAGTATATTGTGATCTATTGCAAGGGTAATTTTTAAATAAAATATAAGTTGATCTTCTAAAACCAAGATAATGTAATTTGGACGATAAAATGTTATGGTTTAATGTATCAAATGCTTTAGTAAGGATCCAAAAAGATAGTGTAATGATTTTTTTTTTTTGTATCATTTGTTGAACGTGTAATACTGCTAATTCCATAGATTTATTTAGTTGAAAACCAAATTGATTTTTATTAATAATTTTATATTTTTCTAAATATGTAACCATTCTGTTGTAAAGTAATTTTTCCAAAATTTTAGAGAATATGGAAAGGTGTGCAATGGGTTGATAATTATTAATATCATTTTTTGATCCTGATTTATATTTAGGTGTTACTTTAGTGATTTTTAAATCATCAGGAAATATTCCTGTATGAAACACAAAATTAAAAATTTAAATTAGTGGATCAATGATGATCTTGGCCACACATTTAATTACCATGGGGTGAATATCATCTGGACCAGAATTGGATTTAATTTGACATAGTTCTTTTAGTAATTCGTCATGGGTAATGCTTGATTAATAAAAATTATTTGCAGAATACAATTGATTAAGGTAATTTGAATAGTTTATATCAGCAGTCTGATGTAAAAAGAGTCATACAAACATAGGGCTAGAAATGCTTTCTTACAGAAATATATTAGATGTATAGTAAAGTCACACACTAGGCACTTCATTGGTGAATGGAGTCTCATAGCGATATGGAACCAACAGGATTGGTTTAAGTGTCAGTGGGTTGATCCCATTAGCCTGCCTTTGGCACCCCTAGCAATCAGTTCAAAAAGTTAGCTTAACAAACTCAGTAATTATGACAGAGCAAAAATTTCAATTGCAACGTTGGAGAGCATCATTCATTCGCTATGAATTGGTCATAAAAAGTGGGGGTCAACAGGCAAGTTTAGGCTGTACACTGGAGAGGCAAAAGTATCCAAGGGTATTTCCAAGGTGTACCATTGTCTAATTGTTATCTAGAGAAGGCAGCACTCCTAAACAGAGGAGAGAATACATAGCAACGCTGGAATTCCCCTCCTCGTTCATATGAAACTGTGATTACAACATGCAAGTGGATGATAATGCAACTGACAAAATCAACCTGGCAGTTTTGTACAAATGAGGAGGAGAATTCCAATGTCATGACATATCCTTTTCTCCTTTGAGGGGTCTCCCCAACTCTAGCCAACAATACAATGATATGGCACCACTTAGAAATGCCCTTGGATACTTTTGCCTCCTCAGTGTAGCGCCTAAATTTGTCTGTTGACCCTCACCAAGGTTCCCAAAATGTGTCCATACTATAGGGGCCAAAATGTGTCAATACTGAGTGAGTGATAAAACAATCATCCACTTGAATAGTCTAAAAGCTACTCAAGTCACAAATCAGACTTCCAAAAAACAAACCTGTGCATACACACACAATGGTAATACACTAGTAGTCATTTGCAAGATTTAGTGCAATTAAATCACTCATAAACAGCTATGAATTTGGACAGTGTAAGTGTTATAAAATGTTTTCCACTTCATAAGTTTCACTTATAATCAAACTGTCATCAACTGGCAGTAATACATGTTCAAACAACCAAAAAAAAAAAAAAAAAAAATTAAAAAAAAATGCATGGTCAAAAAATAACTGTGCCCAAATGATGAAGGTACTGCCAGCCATCAGTTCAGTAGTTAGATTGCATTACTATCAAAACAGTAAAGATATACATTCTGCTGTGATGGTGACATTTCCAAAACAGCAAAGCACCTACATTCAACATCAAGACAAGAAATGTACACATTATAAGACTTCTTTCCAAAACAAAGAAACTGAAAGTTGCATTAATTTAAAATGTACCGGTTTAATAATAAAGCGTCTCTTTGGTCCTTCGATTTCCCACACGTAACGAAGGAGTCGTATGTCTTGAGGCAGGATGAAAGTGTCTGGAAAAAATGAGAAAACATCTGTCCCATGGCGAGCTTGCATTTTACTGTAGTTTTGCCATAACTTATCTTTCCTACCAAGATGAAAGCTACCAGGAAAGTGATTCACCTAGCAAACACAATAAAACAAATCTTGTTATTCTCTCTTTTTACACATCATTTAAAATTTATAGGACATTTCATTCTACAATATGCACAGCAAGGAATTATAAAAGGACAGACAATGGGATTTCATAATGCTCCTCAATATATAATCAATTAGAAAATCTGATTCATGTGTGTAAAATCATCAATACAACTTATTTCAACTAATATACAACTTAAAAGATTGGCAGCTTTTATTCTGCAAAGTTCACCAAAAAATATGTAAGTACAAATAAATTATAGTTCCCTCTAATTTCAAATGCATCTACATATTAATATTATTACATGGATATATATTCCAATCTCTTCATTTTGCATGTAGCATGCTTGAACTTAGAATATACATTATAAGAGTTGTTCAATAAGTGGTGAGACTTTCTGCCTGAAAGAGTCAGAACATGACATACCTAAAAATAATCACCGCCAGCATTTAGACAGCGGCCCCATCGTTGCAAAAGTCCTTGTGTTCCTGCGGCATAGAAGGACGCAGGCTGCTGCTGCTGCTGCAACCAGTTATCTACAGCTTTGTGCACCTGATCATCTGAAGTGAAACTTTTGCTTTTTGAGAAATTTTTCACAGGACCAAAGATGTGAAAATTGCAGGTCGATAGGTCAGGACTATATGCTAGATGTCGATGGACTTCCCAGCAAAAGCATAGCAATGTCCTTCGCGTGGTAACTGCTGTATGCGGCTAGGCATTATCATGCAGAAGCATAATACCCTGAGTGAGGTTGCCAGGTCTTTTGTTTTTGATGGCTTGTCAAAGCTTCATTCAAGTTTGACAATATTTATTGTTTGGCATTGATGGTTGATCATTTTGGTAGCCACTCAAGAAGCAACGATCCTCTGTGATCAAAGAACAGGGTTAATAACACCTTGCTTTCGAAAATGGTGGACCATGATTTCATCAGCAGTGACGATGATGCACGTTTTCACTGCATGCTCTGGCGTTTCAACTCTGGCTCGAAATTATGACACCAGTTTTCGTCCCCAGCAATAATGCATAGCAGGAAATCTTCACCTTCTTCATGATAGCAAAACAGATGCTGTAATAATAGTTCCATTCGTTGACTAATCTGTTCATTGGACAGATGTTTCAGTATTCATGTGGCACAGACCTTGCGATAATCAAGGTGTGAATGCATGATTGCATTGACAGTTCCGATGATCACACCAGCACTGTTTGCCAGTTATCGGATCATGATTCTTTGGCTGGCCTTAACTGCAGCATTCACACGTGCAGTTGTTGTCACTGAAAAAGCAAGATGTGGTGCTCCTGATCTTGGCTGGTCTGCAGTGCTTCTTCGCCCACCACTGAACAGCTGACACCACCGCATTACAGTGCTGTGTGGACGACAAGCAGGCCTGTACACCACCTTCATTTATCTGTGAATTTTGCTTGGTGATGTTTTCTCCACTTCCAAAAACTGAATTACAGCATGCTGAGCAACTTTGGACATATCCATCTCCTACGAGAGAACAATAAAATTAGTCCAGAATGTTACACAGCTTCCATAATAAACAAGCTGCAATGCAGTTGTACAGCATTTAAGTTGCCTGTACACTAGCGCCACCCATTGACAAAATTAGGAAGTACAAATGCACACCAGCAAAAGAGTCTCGCAACTTATTGAACAACCCTTTTATATGCTCAGCATGGCATCTGCAGCTATTCTGACTGTGTGTATCTCTGAAATCTCACATCTAAATTAAAAAGGAAAAGAAAAAACAGCACAGATTTCAGCTCGCACAAAGAGCATTCGTGCTTATGAAAATAATAGAATGCTTAAAAATAACTTTTAGTCCCATAAAGATACAGTAAACTTACAAGGGCAATAATTAATTAATAACAAGGAACAATACACCAACTGTACTTAAATAGTATAATTATACTAGTGATCCGAAATTTCTTGGCGTAGAATAGAAATAAAAGTTTCCAAGCTTTCGCACATCAACCAGATGGCTTTCTCAAGGAAGGTAGACAGCTAACTACAAACCGGATAATAGAACGGTTCAACAATTTGAACGTAGTGACTTGACAATAAAGAATAAATAATACATGGAGATTCAGTATCTCTTTTAGAATTGCTATTACACACGTTAAAATACGCACATCAAACGTGCATGGTGCGTTAAAAGTGCATAAAAACATTTCAGAAGCTAAAGGTTGCAACTTTTCCCTTTTTTTTTTTTTTTTCTGCATGGAGCCTTAAATTTTAATCTAACTAAGAGAAGTTAAATTAAGGCAATTTCTTTTTTTATTACAAGATCCATACCATATTTTCAAAGCGCTTTCTGTTTCTGCGACAATCGGCATTCCGTAAGTTGACGTCGCATCTTTTTTTCTTATTTCTTCCAGATAGCTTCACTTTAGTATTCAGTTAGATTGATACGGTGGGGTTTTTTTTTTTTTCTTTCTCTTTATTTTTTTCAAAAACCATATTTTTACACATTTTTATCGCCCGTCTTCTGGTTTTCACGGTCGCATTATGAGGCATTCCGGAAGTTGATCGCAATTTTTGCCTTTTTTGGCTTCCAGATACTGTAGCTTCATTTCAGTCAGATTATTCCCAGTTTTTTTTGTTTTTTACAAAATCCATATTTGTTAAGCGTTTTCAACATTCCCGTCAGTTTCAGTGGCCATGTATTTCGGAAATTGACGGTTGCATTTTATTATTTTATTTTATTTATCTTTTTTACTTCCAGATGGCTTTATCTGGGATTTATTTTTCTAAATCCATATTTTCACGTATTTTTAATGCCCCACTACTTCGTTTCCAAAGCCGTATTACGCGGTAATCCGGAAGCTGGCGATCGCTTATTTTTAGGTATTATTTTCTTCCAAATGGTTAAATCTCAGACTGATGAGGTGGGCGGGTTTTTTTTTTTTTCCAAGAACCCTTGCTGTTTTTCTCACGTCAATTTTATGGGGTATAATTTTATCAATGAAAATGCTCCAATCACATTTTCATAAATTCACTAATTTTTTCTTTAAACTGTGGTCAATTCACAAACATGGATTCCTGTTTTACAAATCAAGCTGAATGAGGCAAAATTACTGGTTTCCAAAGTTGACATGATCCCCCCCCCCTTCAACTCGATCACCAAAATACACTGCTGGCCACCCAAAATGCAACACCAAACAGGACACGAGATAGCAAAGCCAGATTTACTGGACACATAACAACAGATACAAAGATGAACCGATTGAGCTTACAGGCCCGTGCGACTTGAAGAACACGCAGACATTAATAGTTCGTGTGGCCCCCATGGCTGGCAATAACGGCCGCTACGCGCCGTGGCATCGAACGAAAGAGGCTTTGGATGTGGGCTTGGGTATGTCGGTCCAGGCTGCTTCCACACGTTGCCACAGTTCATCAGGTGCAGCCGCGAGATGTGCTTGCCGGGCTACTCGGTTGCCGATCAGCAACCAGAGGTGTTCGATGGGCGACATATCGGGAGAACAGGCGGGCCACGGCAGCAGTGACACCTGGTGGGCCGTGAAGAATTGTTGCACGACGCGTGCCACGTGCGGGAGCGCATTGTCCTGATGAAACGTGGTCGATGGCAGGTCCTGAAGGTAAGGGAGGACACAGGCACCAAAACATCGGAGATGTAGCGGAGGCTGTTGAGTGTACCGGCGATGCGTACCAGAGGGGTGTGGGTGTCATATCCAATTGCGCCCCAAACCATAACGGCAGGCGACGGACCGGTATGGTGACGCATAATGCAGGCGTCATACAGTCTCTCGCGGCGGTGCCGCCACACACGGATCCAACCATCGTGGTGTTGCAGGCAGAAGCGGGATTTGTCGGAGAAGACAATGTCGTGTCATTCCGTAGTCTAGGTGCGCCGTTCAATGGCCCACTGCCGCCACACTCGCCGGCGGTGTAACATCAATGGCCGCCGTACGACAAGTCCCTGCTCCTGCAGACGACGTCGAACGGTACGTGCTGACACAGGTTGTTGCACAATACACCCTAATTCCTGCGCTAACGTCCGTGATGTGGCGGTGCGAGCCTTCAATGCCCGCCGCACAACATGCTGGTCCTCTTGTTCGGTGGTGTGCCGCGGCATTCGCTCACGTCGGTTCTTCCGTCCCTCCTGCACCCACCGAATCCATACTCGCCTCACTGTGGCTGGATGTCGTCCCACACGGGCGGCGATGTCTCGGTACGATAACCGCTGTCACGATAAGCCACTATTCGTCCTCTGTTGAACTCTGAAACTTGCTGGAATGACTGCTGTAATCTGCAACGAGGCATCAGGAAGCTTCCCACGCACAGGTCCGGTAGCACAACACACTTCCACCACTTACACCCCCCCCCCCGCCTTCTGTGCACCCTTCTTATAGTGCTTCTCGGTGGCGTGCCGGGTGCATATGATTCGCATATGCCCTGCAATGTTAATCGTTTGCATGTCCTCTCGCGGGCGACGCAGGCTGCGAATTTCAGGCCAATCGGATGCTTCCTTCTTGGTGTTGCATTTTGGGTGGCCAGCAGTGTAATCACCTGGTGAGGCCCCTAGTACAACATAATTGCTGCAGGAAATAGTAAGAGCAGAGCATTATGTCTATCAGGCAAAACATCCTTTGAAGGAGAGAGTTAAAGTTTAATCAAGGCTTCAGCAGTTGCAAAGGGCCTTATGAAAAAGTTGAAAGATGTTAGTTTTGTAATCATGCTGCACTTTCTTTTAGATTTCCTGTCTGTATTTAAGAATTTGTCCCTCATATTTCAAAAGGAAGAGCTTATCATTAGTGCAGTGGAACTTCATGTTAAAAATGCCATTTCAACACTTCAGATAATGAAGGATGCACCTGGCCATGAAGATAATTTTGTTAATAATACAACTCTTACAGGAATACATCAAGTGCAACTGCATGGGCTTGACAATAAGGCCAATTCTTCATTTCAAATGGATAAGGAGAAGCTTCTGGAATTTGGCATTAAATATCTAGAGGAATGGTTTCTAGGACTGTCTGGAAGCATTCACAGGTGTACAAAGGTATTTGACACATTTACATGTCCAACAGGAAATAACAGAAAATTTTGGGAAGGAGGACATTGCAAATAGCACTGGGTAAACACTTCCATAAACAGCTTGGATTTGATGAATCTCTTGAAACCACACTACTCAGTCTGCTAAGCGAGTGGTACAAATTTAAGGTTATCAGGCAAGAATGAAATTTCACAAGCTGCTAGAAAAAGTTCTGATCCACAAGGAGAGATTTCAGGTACTTTACAAAGCTGATGGCCATAGTTGCTGTGCTGCCAGTTTCAACAGTGTGCTATGAACAAGGGTTCAGTTTGACAAATTTAATAAAAAAACAAGTTCAGATCAAATGTGGAAATTGACAGTTTGTGTAACCTAATGATGATCAGCCTGAATGGACCAGCACTCGATAAATTTGATCCATCAGCTTCAGTGGACCACTGGTTTATGTTTAGATTTTTATCAAAACTATAGAACCCTGAGATTTATAGACCAAATTCGAATTTCATTTAGCAATAAGTAGTTTGGGTAATAGGCAGTGCTCAAACACTTATATTATTACTCTTTGTTCCGACATCACAATTTCACCAGGCTCTTAAATTTTGGAGCTGGCTCCTAGATCTGGAGCTTATTTTTCCAGCCCTGGCTTATACTTTACTGTACCTTAAAACATAAAAGAAAACTCTCTAGTATGTCTAATTCCATACATACCTTTCATAAAGTTTACACCACTTTTGTACACCAGAGGTTTCCTCTTTACACCACACACACACACACACACAATCACCAAGCTGTTCTCCAAGATTCAGAGGTTAGCTCCAAAAAGAAATACTAACCACCAGATATTTTTACTTACTGCTGTCGTATCACTCTTCTCCATTTGCAGCGATTTTGACACACAACTCGGGCTTCACTGATATCCATTACACGCTGTACACAAGATCTTTTATATACTTCATATTCATAATTTTTTCTCATGCAGACACTCCTGAATCTGATCCACCCATGTCTTCCTTGGTCTTCCTCTGCCCTTCCTTCCTGCCAATTGGGCTAAAAAGATTCCCTTAGTAATCTTTAGTATCTCATCACGCATTCTTTCAACATGGCCAAACCACCGAAGCATATTAGTCTCCACCTTGCTAACAGCATTTTGCTTCACATCACACAACTGCAACACATCTTCATTCCTCACACAATCAGACCGTGTCTTGCCACAAACCCCGCGTAAGTAACGCATTTCTCCAGCACACAAACAACTTCTATGTTTCTTCTATAGTACTCAGGTTTCACTACTATACATCAGAGTAGGAACAATTACACTTTCATACACAGCCATGCGGGACTCTCTAGAGAACCCATCATTTCTGTGAAAACCTCCCAGGGCAGCTGACTTTCAATGAAGAATTCACTCGCCTACCAATTTCACACCATCCAATTTGTTCTCTCTGTCAAACATGCTCCTCTTCAATCTCACTATTCCACCAAGCATCACTTCTATTGTTGCCTACTATTGTGGTGCCACAGACCTCTTTAGCAGCAGTGACAACACAGTTCTTAAAACATTCCTACTTCTAGTTGCACATTATGGTATTAACCGAATCGTGCCATTATACGTGGAACATATATAGTATCTAAAACACTCATTTGATGTTTCTGAATATTTCTGTTTCACACGTTATGTTCTGTTAAAGTTCGACCAGCTGATACGTAACGTCAGACGGTGAAAATTATTTGTGTCATTTGACCATTATAGTTAAAAAATACATATTAAGCGTATTAATGCTTACCCACTTGAGAACTGCCCTGCTTTACTTCACTGTCAGTAGTAGCCACGGTTCTTCCGGTTCATTGTCCTTATCAAAACAAGGTTAGGCTTATCGTGGCTAGGTCTGTTGCACAAGAATACCGGTACAACAGACCTAGCCACGATAAGCCTAACCTTGTGCAACAGACCTAACCACGTAAAGTCTAACCTTGTTTTGATAAGGACAATGAACCGGAAGAACCGTGGCTACTACTGACAATGAAGGAAAGCGGGGCAGTTCTCAAGTGGTAAGCATTAATACGCTTAATATGTATTTTTTAACTATAATGGTCAATTGACACATAAATAATTTCCACCGTCGGACGTTACGTATCAGCCGGTCGAACTTTCACAGAACATAACATATGAAACAGAAATATTCAGAAATATCAAATGATTGTTTCAGATACTATTTCTACTTCTTTTCTACATCCCTCTCACCAGACTTCAGCTCCTTCAGTCGTTCTCTGAGTAAGTCAGAATAATGCTGATGATCTTCAAGGAGCCTTTCAACTTTATTCTTTCTATCCTGGGCATTTTGCTATTCCTTTTCCTCCAACCAACATTCAGTTTCACTCATGACACTACCAAGTAATGATCAGAACCAACATCCGCACCTCTCATCACACGGGTGTCAACAACTAAGTGTTTCAAACGCTGATTGCAGACAATAAAATCTATCGCACTCTTTTGACCAAGAGTATGATTTTCCCAAGTATATGTGTGGATATACTTGTGGTTGAAAAATGTATTAGATATACACAAACCATTCTAAAAGCAGAGTTAAATTAATCTGTCACCAATGTCATTCACACAAGAATCATTGAACTTACCCAGAACATTGTCAGAAATTGCATTCTGCACATGTACTCTAGCATTAAAATCTCCTGCTATTATAACTTTCACTTTAGCACCAAACTGGCTCAAACAGCTTTTAACTCATTCCAGAAATCTTCCTTCTTATCAGAAGGTTCCGAGCAGGCGGTTGTAGTGAGCGATAGGTTTGCCTTCTCAGGGCGCTCCGTGGTAACAATGGCACACACAACAGCAACTAGGGCCTCTGTGAATCTTGGAGAGGTGCCAGCTAGTTCTGTGCGACATTGGCAAAAAGATCTCAACTCACTGGGTTTTGTTCCAGAATCCTTAGGTTGAAAGACCAACTGGAAACGTCAGCTGTGGGCTAATCCCTCACCCTGATGTACTTACCTGATGATACTTCATGTATGTAGTATTTACATTTTAAAGAAATGTGTTATTTTTGTTTGAAAATGGGACTTTGTTGCTGCCGAAACTAAAAGTTCTTGCAAAGAATGTAAATGGGTGGAAATTTCATCCGGGAAGTTTGTTTGTCCTGATACGAAACGTCAAACCTTTTCTAAACTACTAAGTGCTTCACACGCAATGAAGGAACACGCACTCACACGCAACGAAGGAGCTGAATGAATTTTATCATCCTCGCTGCTTTCCGCAATTTTCTCATTTCTGTTATCTGAAATCAATTCAATTATATATCTGCATCAGTCAGTTTATAAGTAGTCAGAATATTGTTATCCGCATGTAAAAAGTCCACTAGCGAAACATCGGTGGGAACTGAAGTAGATGTATGGAGAGTGTTCCACACTGCCTCTAACGAAGCACTTAAATCCGCGTTAGTGTCGGTCGCATCATTTTCGAGTTCAGTTTCACAGTCAATTAGCTTTGCATGGCGCAAAGTGTTTTTTTATTGTTGCCTCAGACACTTTGCCCCATGCTCCAGAAATCATATACAATGCATCTTTCACATTCGCTTTTATGGAATCGTTTTCCCAATTTGAAGAAGAATTAATTTTATCAGTATGCACTTGTAATGGTCTTTTACAGACTTTATTATCCCCTGGTCCAAGGGTTGGAGAACTGCTATTCAGTTTGGTGAAAAGTACCCCACACGAATGTTTTCAAGCTGAGGAGGTCCGTTACGAGAAGTACAAGCATCAACCAGAAGAAGAATTTTTCTTTTTTTCCTCATCTCATAGTCGAGCATCAATAGCCATTCATCGAAGATAGTTTGCGTCATCCACGCCTTTTTATTGGTTTTGTAGTTAGTTCACAAGGTAGTGATTGCACACCTTTCAAACAACAAAGTTTTGGGGATCGTCCAATCACTAGCACTTTCCTCTTCTCAGTTCTTGATTGATTACAGCAGAAGAGAGGGGTCAGTCACTGTTTCGATCTTTTACAGCCAACACACTTGTCATTCTTCATTGCCAAAGTTTTGTCAGGCGCTAACTGGAAGAAAATTCCAGACTCGTCTGCATTGAAGACATCATCTGAGCTATAAGTTTAGACGAGTTTTGCCATTTCTCCTGCTCTCCACTCATTCACATTTTTCATTGGAGCAGCACTCGCTACTCCACAAATTGTTTTTGCAACGATTCCGTACCAGTCTTTGAACCAATTCAACAATCCCCCGCTTGCCTCAAAATCCACAACTCCTAAAGTTTTTGCAAACTGCGCAGCCTTTTCTCGAATCAATGGTCCACTAATGGGTAAATTTCTTGATCGTAAGTCTTGGAACCAGGTGAAAGCGGCTGAGTCCACATCTTGGAATTTGCCCATGCTTCGGAACATGGAAACGGGGAAATGTAAGTGAATTTCAAGAGATCCGCGTGGTTTGAGAAGTGTTGGAGGTCGGCGAGTGAACATTTCGAAAATACGTTTGATGCATTCCAGGAATTTGGTCATCATTACCTCCGCCGTTGAGCAACCCAAAAACACGAACGAAAAGTACTTCGTCAGTACCTTGCTGCCTTCCCACACTCTTACATGTACATCTATTTGCTTTGACTGAGTTAATTTGTTCAAGCTATCATCAAATAAAACGACAAAGTTTTGGTTTTCAAATCTCACTTCTCGTACCAGAAGTGACATAAAATGTGGGGCTTAACCAAAGCAGCAGATGTAAGCAGTTTTTTTTTTCCCCACAAGAAAAATTGGTCACGAAGATGCTGTCGGGAAACATCAGCCGAAATAGGGCATCTATACCCGCACATGACCAGTACGAAAAAGGTGACTCAATAACTTTCAATGGCCATAAAGTTTCCGCTTTAATAACGGGGTTATTCTGCGAAATTTTTAAAGTTGGCGATTTCACAGATGCGACAACGATCCCAACTGACATCATTTCATTTATAGCCATGTTCCTCGAAGTACTTTGAAAAAGTGAAATATGTTTTTTGCTCTTCGTGTGGCTTTTTAATGCTGATTTGCCCATACTTGAAATATCCACATTTTTGCAACACCAAACACACTTTGCAACATAGTTATTACTGCTTCCTTTCACTACCCATTTTGAATACAATAGGTTTTTCAGCCAAAGTTCCTGAAATGAAGACTTACCCATAATAATCCCGTAAAAAATCAGAAAATTTCTGTAAAACTAAAACTTTTCCGCAGATTGCTCTGCGCTGCGTGAACAATCGTTATCACACGTGCTGCTACAAAGCCACGTGCAGATGAGTAGCCAGAAGAAGAGGGACAACTCCAAGTGACTCTAATACCCATAATAAAAAAGAGCACAAGTTCTGAAGCTCAGTAACATTTCCTCCTTACTTCCTCTCACTCCAAGCAAACTCCCACCGGCCGGTAAAACGCACAAACATACTCACACGGTAAAGCTGGAGGAGCAACACAGCGCAGACACTGCAGATGCACACCCAGCCGTGCACGTGTAACTAAAAACAGCAAGAAACGCACGGTTGAACCAGAAAACAAGTTCCCTGCCCCAAGCCAAGGCCAGCGCTTCTCCAATCGACGGTTGTTGCTATTTGACCTCGTATGATGGGACGGGAAGTATTCTCCCAACAAGGTAGAAGAATGCAGCTGACCTAAAAAATAATTTGCGTTTAACAAAAAAAAAAAAAAAAGTTAACTGCGGATTCTGTTTTTCAGATAAAAGAAACAAAATAAATTTTAATTTCAGCTTTTTTTTTTTTTTTAACCAGATAAACCAATTAAAATTTTCGGATTCCGATTTTCAAGGATTTTCCCGACATTTATTGGACAATGTCAAGAATTCCCGAATATTCAAAGGCCTTGAAACAAAATTTTGAAATTCAAGGCTTTTCAAGGTTTTCCAGGCTGCGTGCGCACCTGTCTTCTTTGTCGTTCATGCTAGTATCCACCAAAACTATTATCCTGTCTTTGCTGTTTTTGCCTCTATGATAATCATAGTCTTTAAAAATAATAGCCATGTTTGGCAAACATTTAAAACAATGTCTTGTTTCGTTGACATTAAAAATCTTAACAGGAGTGTAATCTTCTAAGATCTTCTTTGAAACCATATTTTTTAAATTGGTTGCAGTCGGCATCACACACACTTCCACTTCCCCCTGAAACAATCTTTTCTTTTATGCCATGTCGCTTCTTAAATTTATCCAACCAATCAGAACTAGCTTGAAATCTACTTGCCCCAAACAACCAGCAAACTCTCATGTCTTTTGTTTCAAGTTTTGTCACAAACAAGTTTAATCCACTTTAAAACAGTGTCATTCACTTTTCCAAAATGATATGTTTTAGAATGTTTCTTGTTAGGTCCAACATCTTCAAAGGTTTTTTATAATTGTAGACACTGTACTTGAGGCAACACCAAGTTTAACCACAATACCTCACAATATCATTGTTTACATTCTTCAACAACTTCACCTTTTCCACAACGCTGAGAGATTTTCTTTTTGACATCATGAACACACACCGTCAGTTAGAGAGACTGAAAGAATTGAAGAGCACACACTATCAGTTTGAGAGACTGAAAGAATTGAAGAGCACACACTATCAGTTTGAGAGACTGAAACAAACTGAACCTGTTTTACAGAGGAGGAAGGTTACTTCAGAAGGGTCCACCACCACCACACTAAGCAACCCGTCGGTGCTGCAGTGACCTTGACCATCCTTTCCTTTCTCTAGCGACATCTCCATTTTATTTCTTCTCTTGTTCTTCTTATATTCATTATAGAGGGAGAAATCTCGATTTGTCTTGAAAAAAAAGTTCGATATATAGAAACAGTTTTTCTATGTAATGATTATGGGGATTCACAGAACTTCGACATATATAGAATTTCGATATACAAAAGTTTGATATATGGAGGTCTGACTGTACATGCATAACAGTTAAATAAGAACTAACCTTCTGAAAGTCTTTCACGTTTTTGAAGCATACACATTTCATATGTTTTCCCCAGGTACCAGCCCAATCAATACATTCTGCTGAAAAATGAAAATATTCTTGAGTGTACTTAAAAGCAACACTATAAGAAACTGCAAAAACACTATAGAAACTGCAAAACTGAATAAGTTAATTATCTTTTGGTGATGTGAGAGTATTAACAGAAATTTAGTCTTTTTCTAATATTAACACAAATTTATGCCTTCTCTCTCAAGGTGAGAAAAACAGATTGAGCCAAAGAGTATAAAAAGTTAAGAGAGTAGGCATAGCATTTTTAGTTCTGGATAATATATACTTCCATTATGAAATTCTTATACTTGAAAATTGTGTTCTTTACAAGTATTTCTTCAACTCCTATTATGTCCTTACAATAAGTTCTTACAGTAGCTTAACTGAAGGATTAGTATGTAGACATTTTATGATTCCAAGAGAACAGCATTCAAATAATGCTGTAACCTTTTTTATAAACAATGTATGGAATGAACCTATTTTCAAGTGACCTTACATAAACAGCCTTAAAAAAGGGGGGGGGGGACATTTTGGTACAAATTTGTCTGAAAAAGAAACTTTTGGGTCAATCCATATGAAATCCCCCAATACAGAAATAAATTAAATATAATTGAATAATTATAATTAATTTGCTGCTTACCATCTTTGGTGAATCCCCAGCATTGTGCGGGGCTCCAAGAAGCAACCTGCCAAATTGGCTTGGCAGTTAGCGTGTGTGAGTCTGGAGGAATTCAAGGCCGCTGTGGTGTAGCGGAAGCATATCCGACGCGTAACTAGAAGACCCTGGGTTCGACTCCCGGTGGCGGCCAATGAGAATTTTTCCGTGACTCACTTATAAACGTGGAAAGAGCAAAGATCTTTGTTTGACAGAAATAAATTGTTGCTTGACATTTTTAAATAATTTTTATATTTTGTGTACAATATTCCCAATATATTAAGACTTCAAAAAATAGAATTTTTTTTTTTACAAGTCTTAGTTTTTTTGTGGCAGCCAATTTGCTTTGGCTCCACACAGTGTTTTTGACCAAAATCACTGTTTATGGAAAATTTAATAGCTTCTTTACCATTTGAGCTATCATGTTTAAATAAAGATCAATCTTTTCTACATGAAATGTTCTACATTATTGATAATCAATGTTTTAGATGTATCTTGTGCAAATGCATGAAATGGCTCTTATGCATTTGAAAGAACATCTCCATGACCGGGTCACAAAAATTCCTAAAAACATTGCTTAGGCAAAATTTTATTAATCAAAAAGCAGAAATGATTTTGGATTAATAAATTAATGATTTTGTTGAATCAATATGGATTGAGAAAACCTGGTAAAAAAAAGTTATTTTTCATATAATCAAGTGCCAGTCGAATTACCAGAAACCTGGAAAAATCAAAAAGCATGAAAATTCAATGAAAAAATGACAGAAAATCTAAAGTAAAAATTACTGAAAATCTAAAGTTTATCACAAATTACTCTGGAAAACTTTTCCCATGAGGTATTTCATCAAAGCCAAATTTTACAACAAATGCCACCAGATGGAGAAATTTTACAGATTTGCATTGATGCTACAGGGTTCATACCCTTTTCTGTGTAAAAAAAAAAATAAGGATTTTCTAAGGACCTACACTGCAAATGATATTTTGCGTCATTGGAATATCATCAGGTGTGTGTGTGACAGTATGTACATATACATATGTAGGGGATTAAACAGCGCTAGTGGCCATGTACCAGGCATTTTGCCCCAAATATAAACTACTTTGCCCACAAAGTACAAAATTAAATACACGCCGAAAAAAAGGACAAGCACGAGACACAGCGACAATGAAGCAAGTTGAACTGAGTAGAGCAGTAGACACTAGATAGATCAGACCACATGAGACAACTGACACCATAAATTATGAAGAAGTCAAATGGAACACCCCTCCCTACCTTTGCTTTGACCCTCTGAAAAGACACACAACACAGATGTTGATCCAACTGGTAAGGTCACGCAAGGTAAGTCATGCAGGCTACAAATGGGAAAAGGGGGGGGGGGGTGTTGAAGGGAGATCATTTCTAAGAGCATTCCAGGGGATTATCTCTCTTCAATGAGCTAGAAGAAAGCTCCCCTGGTGAACGGGTTAGCATATTTACAGACACACAAACAAAAATGGGGGCAGAGTTGGGATGCCCATTACTGCAGCACAAAAACAAGACTGGGGGGGGAGATAAGAACTTGTTTTAAAAAATAAGAACTTTTTAAGGACTTTTAAGGGCCTTAGAAATGGAAATAAAAAAATAAGGAGTTCTTAAGGACTTTTAAGGACCGTACGAACCCTGTGCTACTAAATCAGATATCACAATGCAATTTGCAAATAAGTCCAAATTTACAAGAGATTATAAAAGACCTCAACATTGAGTGCAGCTGCACTAAATAAAGACCTCATGCAGAAGATAGTAAATAGTAACACTGTACTCATGCAGAAGATGTTGCAAGACTGCAAATCGAAATGCACTCAAAACACATCTGTTTCTACTGGGATTTTCTGGTTGGCGTTTCTATTGCCAACATCTTTTCAAGGGTTCTGAGTTGTCTTCTGTTTGGATATTTTCTTTATTTTTAAAAATAAACTTTTAACATTTCATAACATGCTGCATGGATATCATTTTTTTAGTTCTTTGAAGTTTTCACCTGCAGTCCTCATGTATTTACCATGATGCTCAGGTTTGTCCTTTCAAGGTTATTTTTTTATCTTAGAACGCATTTGGTGCAGACACTGTTATACATTCCATTTCAGATATTCTGATTAATTTTTGTATTGCTGACATATTTTCAAATTTGTACATCTTCTGAGTATTTTTGCTGTTGTTTCAAAACCTTTTAACATTTTACATTGTGTTGCATCTTATATGGATACCATTTTTCTGTTCTCTCAGTTTTTATATATTTACTACCATTGTCTATAATTACTTGCTGCTCACAAGTTTAAGTCTATCTTTGTCTTCATCATTTCAAAAATAGTTTTGTTATCCGACACCTTCCATGGTTTTTATTCATCCTTAAACCCAGGTGATACCCTTATTTTACGAAAGTTACTTGCAGATAGAGTCCATAACGTAGAAAAATAGACAAACATTTTTTGGAAATTATCATAATCATAAATAGCTGCTGCAGAACAACGCTGGACATTTTTTTAACAACTCATTTTTAAATGCAAACCCAAGTTGCCTGCAACCAAGAATAAATCACGTAAACAAACTTTTAAAGATGTATCTTGGAAAATTCTAATACAAACTAAATTTATTTGGGTACATGATGGCAATTGACACCAGATAGATGGTTACACAATAACATAAGTGAGCAGGGAAATAGAGGCATCTAATATATTATTATATGCCAAACATCACTATAAATTTCAGTATTGACTTTCTATATTATCAATTATCTGACTTGCTATCCTTTGCTACTCAATATCCAAGCAACTTGAACAGTTAGCTCAGGTGCTTCAGAAAGTAAAAAAAAAACACACAACACTATACAAAGCCAAAAATAAGGTTTATTCAAAATATATTTACCACCACATAAGTGTAAGAAGAAAACTGTATGTGGAACAGCAAAACAGTATTAATCTCAGTGGAACTGGGTTGATGCATAAGTTCATGCCATTTTTTTCACCGCACTACAGGAATATATTACATCAGAAGGGAAAATGGAAGCAATCAACTATGTATCCCCCCCCCATTGTTTACGATGGTGTCCCAACGTCTGGATAGGTCTGCAATGCCATTCTTGAAAAAACTTGCAGGTTTTGCTGCGAAGAAATCAAGGAAATTCTGGAGATCAACATCATTGTTGAGCGTTCTGCCACAGAATGCATTCGACAGAGATCGGAACAGGTGATAGTCTGAAGGGGCGATACCTGGGAAATAGGCAGGATGTGAAAGGATCTCCCATTTCATGTCCTGAATAGCCATTTTGGTCATGTTTGCACTATAAGGGCGTGCGTTATGTTGGAGAAGGACACCATGATGCCGATGTGGCAGTTTCTGCTGAATTGCTCCCTCCAAACGGCAGAGTTGCTCACAATACAGTGCAGCGTTGATGGTCCGTTTCTTAGGCATTTCCTAGTGAGTAATGCCTTCCATGTCCCATCAGACACACAACATGATATTCGCAGGATGAAGGTCATGTTTTGGACGTGGTGTGGGAGTCATGTTTAGGCTTAACCATTCCCTCTGATGCCTGAAATCCACGTACAGGCACCACTTTTCATCTCCAGTAACAATGTGACAGAAAGTGTTTGTGTTGCTGAGAACATTCGCAATAACGGGCGAGCAAGGAACCACATATGGGAACACGCTGATTCTTGTTCTCTGCGAGACTGTGAGGCACCCAAGACCACAATTTCTGGACCTTTCCCATACATTCCAGGTGTCGCACCACAGTGTCCTGATCACAGTCCATCTCAGTGGCCAATTCTTGTGTGGTTTGACACAGATCCAAGTGGATGAGATGGTTCAAACGATCCTCATCAAAGTGAAATGGACGACCTGAGCGTGGAGAGTTGTTGAGGTCAAAATTGCCACCTTGGAACCGCTCTAACCATTTGCAGGCTGTCCTCGAAGTAATAGCATCCTTCCCATACACAGCACAAATTTCTCGAGTAGCCTCGGTGGCTGTGGATCCCTTGTTAAACTCGTAGAGGAGCAGATGTCAGAAATGTTCGTTCCTCTCTACTTTACACTCCACACTTTACCGGACCTGAAAACCAAAAAATTAATTAGCCACGATCACACAATGCAATATGATTCAGATACAAGATATTACTGGCTACATTTTGATATACAACTTGCCATCTGCACCGTCACTACTGACCTGGAAAACACTCGTGAAATAAAACGGCATGAACTTATGCATCAACCCAATAGATAAAACCAAGTTGCCATGGTACCTGAAAATGTTCACCTGGCCCCCTGAGTTTTCATATTCTTTTCTAAGCATTTTATTTTTTAAAATTTGTATTTCAACTACAGAGCTTCCATCTCTTTAATAAAGCAACAAGTACAATATATGGATTTTTTTTTTCTGTTTGGGTCTTTTTCATAAACTACTTTCAGTAAAATTAGAATAATGAAAATGCCAATATCAATTTTTGATACTATTGCCAGCAGAGTTATGCATTCTGCAGCAATGCTGGCAGCAGTGATTCAGGTTGAAGTTCTGTTGTGCTACCTAAGAGAGATGTGAGGGCATGCTGAGTAAGAAGCATCAGAGATATTCACAGCTATGCCATTGATTTTGCATGGAGTGTTGATACAACCTACGTGCAAAAAGTTCCAGGACTGATGCAATATAGAATGTAAAAAAGTACCATACTCACAATTAATGCTGGTCACCTTCAAAATACTACCCTTCTGAATAAACACCTTTTTGTTCTTTCATGGTTATAAAAATCATAAAGGTACATCAGTGCGGGTGATCAGCCCACAGCTAACAGTTCCACAGTTGGTCATTTCACCTAAGGATTCTGACACATAATCCAGTCAGTTGGGGTCTTTTTTCCCAATGTTGCACAGAACTAGCTGGTACCTCTCCAAGATTCATAGAGGCCCTTGTTGCTGTTCTGTGTGCCACTGTTGCCCAGTGGAACGCCCCGAGGAGGCAAACCCTATTCTCACTAAGACCGCCCACCACAAGTTCTTTATGCGAGGAGCTAACCTCTGAATATCAGAGAATAGCTTAGTGATATGTATGTATGAATCAACATAGTTTCCAATGTTTCTCAAGATCCTGAAAACAGTTCTAGAAGGCACTTTCCAGGATGCCTGCAAGTTGTTTTGCCATGGCTGCTTGGACAAACCTTTTAAGATGACACTCAGGTATAAAATCAAAACAAACAAAAAAAAAATTGTCAAGAGTAAACATCTGCAAGTAACAAGAGCAGGGCTTGAAAAATATCTGAAAAGTTACATGCCCCACTGGGCATGTGTAGAAATTATTTACCGGTCCATGTAATAAGAGCTGAATGCCCAAGAAAATTTATCTTTTAAGATAACAAATCAGAATCTTCTTTTAAGTTAAAAAATATGAACTTTTTTTAATATGTTTTGCATTTCTGTTTTAAGGGTCTGTATTCAAAATGTTCAACACACAAAAGCATATATCTCAAGTTTTAAGACTATGCTGAAATTGATACGTGAGAAATTTAGTGATTCTGCCATGTTCGTTTCGTTAAAGTTTTCACCCACTGTCACTAAATGCCGGAGGCTAGTTCCATCAGAGGCATGCATCCCGTCGTTGATTATAAACAACATTTGGAGCAAAATTACACATGGCACCAATTTCAGGACCTAATATAATTAAAGAAGTGATATTTTTCTGTCCTTGGCACTCCACAACAATAATACAACTTCTGATGATTAGCAGTGAAATGAAACACGACATGCGACAACTGTCTTTTCTTGTGTGATAGTAAATTTTATTCTATAACCAATAACTTGCATGCCCCAGGCATCTCAAGCATGGTATTTTTCAAGCCCTGCTACATAATACTGTTGTTTTAATGCCTGTTTTATCCTGGAGAACAGAAAAAAGTCACAGGGCCATAAATCAGGAAAATATGAATCATGTGGCAACACAGTGATTTGATAATAAGCCAGGAACCGTTGGAATGATAACATGGTATGTGGTCTTGCATTATCATGGCGCAAGAACCAATTTCCAGATTTCCATACCTGGGGACGACATCAACAAATACTGATGCATAAACGTCTTAAGACTTGCTTGCAGAATTCTTGATTTACCATTTGACACATTAGTACGAATTCTTTGTGAACTATACCTTTTGAATCAATGCGAGCTGTCTTGGATAATGGTGAGTGGGCACCTCTCCAATCAACACTGTCGCTTGGTTTGTGGATCATACTGTAGGTACCATGTTTCATCTCCTGCATTAATTCTGGAACAAAAATCGGGAACCTCAGCTGCAGTGCCCAGCAGATCGGAACAGATCAATGAACGAGCCTCTTTTTGGTCTGGCATTAAGTTTTCATTTTCCCAGATCTTCGCATAGAATTTCTTGACAGATTTACTGGTGACCACCAACTTAGCCAAAAGTCTCACTGTAATTCAGCAATCTTTCTTTAACTGATTCTGCACATCTAAGATTTTTTCCGCTCTCCACACACTGGAGGGGCGCCCAGATCTTGTATCATCATCGAAGGGTTCCCGCCCATCACACAGCCGTGCATACCATTCACAAACTCTGCTGCTAGATAATGCTGTGTCTCCATACACTTCTTTTAACATTCTGTAAGTTTCAGTAGCTGATTTACGAAGTTTTCAACAAAAACGGATATTTACTCTCTATTCTTCCATGGCTAAAACGAAATGGGACTAGAATGCTTGGTATAACTCCCTTAATGTCCGTCAGCCACCTGTTAGTATCGCTATAAACCAGTTTCCAGCATTTTACTGATTAGCCAAGGACTGCTGTCTTCTGGCATACATGTGATATTTTTATCCCACTACTGTTACGTTAGTCATGTGGTCAGTCTTGGAACTTATTGGACGTAGGTTATAAGCAGGGTTTAACCTGCCGCTCGTTTTGCGCCGAATTGCGACAAAAACTTGAAATTCGCGAACATATGCATTGGAGAATCCGCCAAATTGCGAGGACAAAAATTTGCAGGAAAACTAACGATGTTTTTGAATTGACTTTTGAGCAGGTGGGATGAAAGATTCAACTTCCTCCTGTTCTCCGGTGGTGGGTGTAGCCATGGGGGGGGGGGTCGCTACGGGAAAGCAAAGTGGTTGCAATGCATTCTGGGGCCCTTCCAAGTGGCCTGACCTTTGACCTAAGGACCTAACCTGTGACCGACCGTGATGTAACTTCTATTTTTATTATCCGTGCCTAGAATCTGCATTTGCTTAAGTTTAGTTTGTTTCAGCAAAAGGTTTGTTTGTTGACTTGTTGTTTTTCAGTACTTTAAATCATTGTTCCAAGCTACGGATAAATGGCTAGGGAAATTGCCTGCCAGTAATGATCGGATTTCTAAAAAAAACAAGGATTGATTACGAAGAATCACGAAAAATAAATATTTCTCAATCCTTAATAGAAAAGTGGAAAATAAGTTATGGGTGGTTAGAGGTAGAAGAGTGCGAGGAAGATTGTGATTTTACTTGCAAATGGTGCAAAAATGCTGGAAAGGAAAACGCCTTTGCTGAAGGTAAGATTTGCCCATTTTTTCTATAAAACAAGTAATAATGTTGTGTATATTCAACTTCTGTTGCATAAATTTCTTTAAAAAACTTAACTATGTCCAATCTAAATTTGAAAGAATTTAGACTGAACATCGCGATGTGATTCGGCTACCGATTGCCAAGACTAGTAGGTCATTCCCTATACCACAATTTAATGTTTACTAAGTATATCTGAAATGAGGTTCTATAAGATTTAAACATCTAAATTAATTAATTTTAAAAATATAATTGCAATTCCGATTTCCGAATCACATCGGAGATCGTTACTCTTTCACTACGAATGAATAGGAAGCCACGTGCTTAGTTAGAAAAAAATCAGTCACTCATACAAGGTTTGTATACATTTTTAAAAAAAATAATACCTAAGCATTAAAATTAAAGCACCCATACCAAAATGAGTGGCACTAAAATTTTAAATACTTAGCAAAAATTATGGAAAGAAGAGCGTCTTTACTGAAGGTGCAAATATATTTTTCTATTAAAAATAAATAATAATGTTGATTGTTTCTTTATTGAACTCTGTTTCATAAATTCCTTTTAAAAAATCCACGATGTCCCGCTTACATTTGAAAGAATTTAGACTGAACATTGTGATACGATTTGGCTGCTGATTGCCAAAACACATTGGAGATCGCTACTCTTTCACTTCGAATGAATCAGAAGCTATGTGCTTCAGCAAGAAAAAATCAGTCACTCGTTAAAGTGTTTGTACTTTTGTACACATTTTTGAAGAAAAAAAAATCAGTAACTTTTTAAGCATTAAAATTAATGCACCTTTACCAAAATGAGTGACACCATGGCAGCCAAGTTTTGACGGGCATACCAGCAATTTTTACGGAAATTCTACTTGCTTTATCGTTATATTGCGGATTTTTTTAACCTTTCCTGTTTAAACATTTATATATCCTTTAAAAAAAAACTTTTGTTTAATTCCTCTAACTCATCACAACAGTTTTTCATCCCCTTGGGTGGAAGGGTACAAGACTGGACTGCAGAGAGAAGAGGCAGTGCTGCTGTCATCTGTCGATCAATCACTGATGCTCCGGCCTCCGGGACTCTTTTGACAATCGGACTGGGGGAAATTTTTTCTGAAGTACTTTTCCCCCAATTTTTAATTTAAGTTAATGAAATTTTTGCAGTGAACGAGAGGCTACAACATAAAGTTAGGTTTTAATTTTCGCCGGAATTCGTTAAGAACTTTTGAAATTATGCCGTATTAATTTTTTTATTAGTTTTGATTACTACGTGCCAGCCCATAACTACGGGAGAACTTTTTTTTTTTTTAATTATATGGGTATATGAAGCGTTTGTTTAGATTTGTTTTTAATTTTCCCAGGAAAATATTTTTTCATATATAGCGTTTGTCTGCAAGGCACTTTTGAACTGATTTGAACTATGCCCCCCATCCCCACTAATTTAGGTAATTTATCGTATTTTTCCGCTTCAAAAACGGATATTCCGCACTTCCGAAAACAAATGGGGGGGGGGGCCGAGATAAGTACAGTTAATCATTAGGAAGATGTTAGAAAAATAGGAAGTAAAGAAAAATAAAAGGGGCCGGTCAGTTTTAATATCGTTAGTTGTTACAACGGCATTAGAAAGGAAAGGGTGGATATTTGCTTGCAACCTTATTAAAAAAATTACCATATTGTCTGCACCTAACATTTTCGCTGGCAAAACAAACAGATAGTCCGCTGACTATACGAAGAAAATGCACTACTTACCAGTATTTAACTTAACTCTGGTACCCATTATTCAGTTATTTTAGCACTTCAGACAAAAATATATGAAGCAGTTTAAGGCCTTTATAAAACTCATTAAAATTTCAGGAGTTTATACAGACTGTACAAACCCTTTAAAAACGGACACCCCCCCCCCCACCCCACTATTTGTTCAGATAATTTTTTCCACAATTTTTTTAATTTTAATATTTACAGTGGGGGTGTACTTTGTAACTCATGGCACATAATTTTCTTACGGGCAAAAGCATTTCAGTGGAGAAATTTCAAAATATAAACATGAAAGCACATAATATATTCTATTCATTAACGGTAATCATATAAATTATTTCTGATGGGTTTTAAGGTAAGGGAAGCAAGAGTTAACTCACAATTCAAGTGTTAGGGCGTATATCTCAAGCCACATGCATAAGGTTATTATAATAGATAGCCAAAATTAAACCTGAAGGAAATTTTTGAATTTAGACTAAAATTTAACTTTGGGAGATGGGTAGATGCATTTCGAAACAAAAATCTTTTCTAAGTATTTGAAGGCCATGAACATCCAAAACAAAAATGCATCTAAAAATTTACATTCCAAAAGCAGTTATTGAAAAGTTTGGGTTGTTCGTGTTCACGCAGAGTTGAGTCATCTGAAAGTGCAAAAATAAGTGAATATTGTTGCATGTATATGAAAATGTGTCACTAAGTCATAGGATAAAATGTACTCGTTCAATAACAACTTGTGGAGGCTGTGAAAGTCAATTTAAAAGGACAGGACAAAAATTGCAGTTATGAAATACCTTATAAATACCAGGATTCGGATCGATAACCTTAGTCAAGCTAAAGTGAATACATGGGACCAAGTCATGGAAGACAACAGCACACAAAATTTTTCACACTGCACTAATTTTGGATTTTTTTGAAAGGCTACTGCCTATATTTATTTATTTTTTATTTTTTTTAAACTTAACAAGGTAATTTAGTGGACAATCAGCTGTGGTATTTCTTTTTTCTTTTTTTTTTTTTTTTTTTGCTTACACACAGCAGTATAAAAACAGAATCTCAATTTTTTTTTTTTCCTATTTGGCCACTGGCCTTATGAACAGCGCAACCTGACATATTTCAACACAGTTGGTTTGAACACCATGCATTGACTTTATGCATCCAAAATTATACTACGATTCACATAATTTACACAAAAAAAAATACTGGATTCTTTTTTTTTAATTCCACAAGGTGGACAAGTTCTGTTCTTTTGAAACATACTCTCTTCTCCCTCACCTAATTAGCTCAATGACAAATTTACAATGTCCACTTATTGATTTAAATTTACAGCACCTGAACAACCTTAGTAAACTCAGCAATCTCCCCAAACCAGCTTCAAAACCTCAATTAAATTTACAGTTATAATAAGAGCCACAAATTATACATTAACAAATCTACTATCTGCAAGTAAACAAATCAAGTAAATTATCCTCAAAACAGAATTTACACTGAACACAAGCATTAATTAACATTACATAACCTATATAAACTACACTGAATGAACCTACTTCACTTATAAAGAAACCCTCACTAACTTAAAAATTATCACTCTTCATAACATCATCAACATAATTCAGAAATTCAAACAATCTTCTTGCACTAGCTTGTTCATAAAAATCACCTCACTCTGCACTTCAAATAATAGCTCAAAATACTTAATAACTCTATACCGTAAACAAAAGCTCAAAATACCAATTAACTAAATTTCCAAACTAAATATCATGTTCACTAAAACTACCAACCAGAATTTAGAATTTACATCCCTAGCACTACAGCATATCATAAACAAATTAATTTAGATACTTTAAATCACACCAAAGAAAACTTAAATTTAACACCTGCAGTGAATTACTGAGGTAGCGGTGAGGCAAATCATCTCAGTTCAGACACTACCCTGGGTTTTGAGAACCAACACAGTAAGAAAATACCAGTCAGGCTGAAAGCGTGAAATTGGGTCGTGAATCCAATTTCAGCCTAGGCAAAGGGAAAGGGGAAAAAATCCCCAAGTGCGACACATCACCAGGTACAGAATTTCCTCTAACATGATCTCACAACATCCATTGAAGCAACGCCCAACCGACACTCGCTAGCAGTACATATCTCCGTGGGCAGCGAAACTACTGGGGGGGGGGGTTGAAGACAAGTTTTCCTCCCAAAAATCATGTTCTCAAGGCTCCCCCTTTTCGAACCAATGCACAATCCCACCTTGATCAACCACGCCTGCAAGAGCCTGTCGTACTTCAACCCTAAATACTCCAGGCGCATCCGGCCCAGAACAAACACAACTACATCCCAGGAAAAAAATCACAAAGCTCATCCAACATATACATCCCAGGAAAAAACCACAAATCTCTATACATCCCAAGAAATCCAAAATCACAATATCCACATATATCCCAGGAAATCCAAAATCACAATATCCACATATATCCCAGGAAAAATCACAAATCTCACACTACATCCAAATCCCAGGAAAAATCACAAATCTCACACTACATCCAAATCCCAGGAAAAATCACTAAGCAAGGAAATTCTTCTGTATCGCACTGCAGATAATAACACTGACCATTTACATAACCTACTAAATATTTTCACCTTATTGAAAATTAAAATTACATTTAGACTCTTAACCTTTTAGTAAAAACAAGAAAATTTAGGCCAAAGAAAAGAACAATTAATACCGGAACTGGTGAGCAAAAGTGTGTCTCCTCAACCCATGATGTTCATTCTTTTTGTGAAATACTAAACTTGAGAACCCAAATACCTGAACTTCTATTTTGCACATATCGCATCCTGGTGAAAATTCCCTACTCAGAGCCCTCTGCCTTAGGACAAGTTCCCAGGCTTGCCCTAAGGATCACCCCTTTCAAATGGGAGATTAACACTCATCTGGAGCATGCAAAAATACTGGTCCTCAAAATAACACACCAACAATCTTAATTTCGACACTCAACACTCCAAGAATGTAAACAGCACTTTAGGTTTCCAATTTCATCACACTATACATATGCTCCCAAAATCCCAATATAAATCATCCCATATTTATCTTCACTCAGAAAAAAAAATAACTCAACGCTGTAAAAGGCTAGAGAGAAATGTTTACAATTATTTTATCACACACTGAATCACAATAACACTGCTTTTCAATTGTCACATGCCCAACTAAACTATAATCGATGCACCAAAATTCACTGTGCTCAAAAATTAAGCCGAAATTTTTCGGATACATTAAAATTTACTGGCCTGGGGAGTTGCTAAAATACCAGACATGACAACAATATGGGGACATCTGTCCTACACCCAGCTAACCTCAAAAAAGAAAGCTTAGCAGAACTATAAATTCCATTGCACAATGCTGACCCACTGCAAGCCCACTCGTTCAACAATTCCACAGCGGTCACAACATAATACAAAAAAAAAAAATCAAGAAAAAATTTACCTTTTGGACTGGGCAGGAACAACTCTTGACGAGGTAATCGACGATAAAAAGAAAGATGTTTCACAGCAAAAAAAAAAAAAAAAAAAAGGAAAATCCTCGTCACACTGTCCCAGTTGAATTGTTTTTTTTTTTTTTGTTTTTTTTCTTGTTTTTTTCTCTGGAGCGGATGCATAGGAGCTCTTTATTCCTGTTGACTCAGCGGGCATAGCCAAAAATCCAGGAAGCAGAACAGCTCTTGGGAATTTTTCTCTCTGGGACGGCGGACCCCCTTTTTTTTTTTTTGCAGTCAGGAAGTGTGCTAGGCTCTACGATTCAGGAGCTACCTTAGTCATAATTTTGTTCACAAGGCTCCATAATGGCGTTGCCATAACTTCCAGTGGCAGGAGGAACTTGCTTGAGTCTCCTGTAGGTGGGACTCTTCCTAGGGCATCAATCGAGGGAGCAATTTTTATCAATCTCCCCTGCTAGTTTTTTTTTTTTTTTCCCCATTATTTTTCGACCAGGAGTCGTCTGACTCCCAAACGAAGAAAGTGGTGGAAAAAAAAAAAACACTTCAGGTCCTCAACTTGCAGGTGGGCAGTAGCGTTGCCTTTTTCAGCTAAGCCCTCTCCTTTTCTTTTGCCTGAAGCTGGAGTGCATCAGAGAACATACGTCTCCGGTAAATGAGATAATAAGGTTGGTCTCCACCCCTCCCGCCAAAAAAGGTGACGGGAGAGTCAAATTTTCACTCCGTTCTTCAAAAATATCAAATCGTCTCTGTGAGAAAACGCAACGGCTCTTAGCAAACTTTGACCTTTAGCCGTCTCCCCATTGGCCAAGACTCTCCCCCTAGTAACCAACAGCTTCCCAACGGAATTTCTCTCCCTCGCAAGCCAGGGGTGACACTCTGACCTTCACACGTAGGGACCAAGTAACTTCCTGCATAATGCTGTGACCTTGTTCCAGAAATAGAACAACGGCAACCCAAGAAAGCATTACTGCAACATTTTCTGAGCAACTTTCATGACGCTGGGAAAACAGGAACGAAAAATGGCGAAATGCAGAATTCTTGCCTTGCAGAAAATCACTAATTTAAATTTCTTTTTCTCTCGTTCCGTGATGTTAAACTAAAATTAATTTTGATTCTTTGAGCTGCATACCTACTCGCCTTTTCCTATCGCGATAAAAGAACAGATAAATTAATTATTTCCAAAACCCCAAAGTCAGTTAAATCAAATATTATTCTCTTTTCTCTTTTTTTTTTTTTCTTAATATGAAATTTTGTTTTCCTGGTTGTGATTAAGACAAGCGAATTTTGCGCACGAATTCCTTTGCCTTTCAACCAGGAATTTTCTTCTAATGTATGTCATGGGAGAAAATTTTGCATTAATTAATCCCTGATAAACCAACAGGAAGATTGATCATGTCTTTCTGAAATTCACCAGAGGTTAAAATTTTCCCCATGACACAAGCTTACCATTGCATATTTTGTATTCTTTCAACTTACAAGTACTAGTAGTACTGTTGAACACAGAATTCACACACATTTCCTTTAAGAATAAGAACATTCAAAGTATTCTCTGAGATTATCAATTACTTGCTGCCAACAATAAAAAAGGCAGAGAGTACCATCAGCTTCAGCACTGTCAAATCTTGCACTCTATTGCCTCACTATATAGCAAATTTCTTCCAGTGTAAAAAGCATTTCCCTCTCAATGGGTTTTTCAATTTGGGTATCAAATCATAATGACACGCTGACATGTCCTGTCAGAGACCATTGCCTGTCTTCCTCCATGCATTGGGAGAGATCACGGCATAAGCAGCATCAGTATGAAGAGTCTGTTCCGGCTCGTGGCATTATTAGATACTAGAGGTTGCTGTTCCTCAATGGCATGTTTTTCAATTCTGGTCAGTGCTTGGAATTAGGCGGGGGGGGGGGAGATGTTGCCTTGACTTATGAAGTAACCCTCATATTATGTAAGTAGTTCACACAGATAAATATTTTTCTTACAGGATGCCATTTTTTGTAATTTTAGGAAATAAAGGTATTAAAGCTGATTCTTTAACGAAGCATGAGAAGATAAGAGACCACCAGTTTTCCATTAACAGCACAAATTCTGTTGAGAAAGAGAAGTGGAAGAAGGCCGTTTCCATGACTTGCTCAAAACAAGAAAAGGCAGTGACCTCTGCTATGAACATCATTTACGTTCAAGCTAAAGAAAATTTGACCACAAGGAAATTCAAATGTTTGAAAGAGTTGTTTATTGACCTAGGTGCTGAAGACATGCTTTCGTTAAATGTCGATAAGCATACAAACTATGAAAGTGCCAACAGCGTGCATGATATGCAGCAGGCGATGGCGACTGTAGTACAAGATGATATCATAAACTCTGTTAAATCAAGTCCTTGGTTTTCAATAATGATTGACAAAAGCACAGATATTTCTGTCACCCAGAGTATGATAATATATGTAAAATATATTGCTAAAAAGGAAGGGACACAAAGTTTGTACATCATTTTTTGAAATTAGTTGATATTCCTAGTTGTACAGCCAAAGACCTTTATGCAACACTTTTAGAGTCTCAGTTTTTTTTTTTTTTTTTACTTGGATAAAAGGAAGATTTCTGGAATTGCAACTGATGGTGCAAGTAACATGGTTGGGATACGTTCTGGTGTGTCAACATTACTGAAGCACGATGCACCACATATAACCTCCTGCCACTGTGTTGCCCACAGACTGGCATTAGCAGGGTCTCAGGCAGCAGATCAAATTTCATATCTGGTTAAATACCAGGAAATTTTAAACAAAATCTTTAAATCCTTCAGCAGATCGGCCAAACATACAAGTCAATTGAAAGCTTTATCAGATGTCATGGAAATGAGCCAAAACAAGTTTGTTCACATCTCACAAACTAGATGGCTCTCTCTTCATTGTTCTGTTGATTCTGTAAAAGAAAATTGGTCAGCCCTTGTTTCACTTCTAATTGAAGACAAGAGTGCTGTTGGTCAAGGATTGCTGAAATGTATAACTAACTTTTGGCTCATTGCAGTAACAGCATTCTTAAGGGACACCCTATTTATACTGAGCAAGCTATGCTTAACATTTCAAAAGAGAACGTTGATTTCTCAACTGTGAAATGTCAGATTCAAGCATGCATTGATGGTTTAGAAAACATTAAAGCTGGTAATGGCGCAAATTACAAGTGCTTCATTTCCAAAGTTCCAGAAAATGCGGAAAATAATTTTGAGTATGAGAGTCATACAAGTTAGGGATGGTGATAAAGAAAGAAAGGAATTTCGAGAAATAATGACCAAATATATGACACATCTTTTGATCAATATAAAAGAAAGATTTCAGAGTATTGATTAGTTGGAAATGTTTTTTCTATTTCTACCGATAAACCTTCCACCTGCAACCGCTGAAGAATTTGTAACTTATGGTGACAGTGAACTCGAAACAATACATAGGCACTTAAGGGCTTCCCAATGAATCTCTAAATTCATTGTTGTCCGAGTGGCAAATGTTTCAGTCATTTTGAAGTTCCAGATGCAGAAGCATGAGTATAATGGAAGTGCTGAACATTATGGGAAAAAATGATTTTCTTTTTCTCTCTACACCCTAGCATGTGCAACATCATAAATTTTGCAATTTCTTTGCTGTTGCACACTGTAGACTGTGAACGAGGTTTCAGTGAAATGAACTTAACAAAAACTAATATTCGCAACAGACTGGACATTAAAAATGTGAATACACTTATGACAATGTCCATTAATGGTCTTGATCGAAGAGAATTTAACTTCAAAAGAGCTTTTGAAGAATGGGCTCTAACAAAAACAAGAAGAGTTTTATAAATTGAACCTAAACTTCATTACATTTACCCATTAGTAAAGTTCCAGTTTTCCATAACAAATTCACAGATGATTAATTTTATTGTTATTACTTAGGAAATCCCATCCAAGTCCAACTAGATTTTCCTCTAATGTGTAGAAATAATGAAGAACGGAATTAAAAAAATGAAATTATATTGTAGCCATTCACACAGTTACTTATTTCCCTTTTCAACAACATATCATTCATAAAACTAAAAATGTATCTTTCACTTTTGTGCACTTTTTAAATTCAATTTGAGTGAATCCCAGATATTTTGTTTTTTTCAACAGAAATTATAATTTTTTTTCCTCTGGCAAGAAAATTTCAAACAGACTTTTAAATTTTCAGAACCATCATTTCTCTATGCACATACATTCAAAATTTTAGCATTACATATGTACATTTAACATTTTACTGCCATTGCTTTATTCCATATTTAAAAAAAAGCATATAAAAACAGTAAAAAAATTGTATATATATATGTTGAGATGGGGCATGGTTTAATTTGCCAATTTTTTTAAAATTTTGCTACAACTATTTATTGGAAAACAGCCAAATTGCTACTAAATAATGAAAGCCAGCTTAAACCCTGGTTGTAAGTGTATTTTTTATTTAGTTTTACTGAATGTTACACAACAGAAGATAAAGCTCAACTTTCTGAAATGAAAACTTATTTTGAAATGCAACTATTAATACAAGTGCATATTATGTTCCTTAGTTTTAGTTGTGGATATTACACTGAATTATTGAACAATATCTAAGAAATAATACATAAATTTTGACTGTTGAAGGTAGCAATTTTGTATGTGTAGTTTCCGTTAAGATCGATCCTGGGTTTCTCCTTGTAACTCTTGAAAAATGTGCTGGCTTCTGAAAAAACAGAGCTCGCACCTGGAAATTTTGGGGTTTTGTATAACCCTGATTAAACCTACTTTTCAGAAACATAACGTGGTTAGTAATATAAAGCCATTTCAACAAGTCATGGTCTATTCAGTTTTTATATTAACATGAATTTGAAAATAATCTAATATCACCAGAATTACTTTTCAGACAAAATGAACAAGACCTGCATATTCTTCAAATGCAGGAATATAACAAAACAATTTTTGGCATCACTTTTAGTCTGTCAACAAGCAGTGTATGATTATTTTCTTTCAGTCAGCAAGAAATCAAACTATTTGAAACACGACCATTCAGTTCATTATCATACAAATTAACACGAGAAGCACAAACCATACAGCATCCCCTGTGGTGCAGTGAAGTATTTTCCCAAATATACTTACCTTTGCTTAAGCGGAAACCTGATCTTGAAACTGTCTGCCGAATGAGAACAGGTGTAATGGTAGATAACTTCCATTTCAGCAGCTTACACACCTCTGCTGGTAATGTCTGAACTGATGAAGGAAACATAAAAAAGGGGCATTAAAAATACACTGAAAGCAATATTCTCTTTAACATATACACACACTACTGGAGCAAATCATTATAACTGCCCCCCCCCCCCTTCTGACGTTAGATCATTTCTAGCGCAGCAGTGCACATTAGTGCTGAGACGGGCCGATAATATTTTCTGCAGTTCAGGATTGGTCTTTTAGACAGAATTTTATTTTAATTTTAAATTTGAATTTTTATGATTTATCATATGAGGTTGTTTTTATACTTTCTAGTTGGTAAAGAGATTTCATCGGGAGTGAGGACACGGGTGGGATTTACTCAGGGCATGGATAGCAAATCTCATAGGCCCCACATTAGTGAATTTCTGCAGAGAAGGAAAAACTTTTCATCCATACATATATGTATGGAAAAACTTTTTCAAGAACTATATATAGGTACTAGATAGTAATTAGCACGCTGATGAAATTTTGTCCCTTACCTCCACGCAGCAGCTCTCTTAATTCTATTGAACAGCATGCACAGATTGTAATGCCTCCTGATATTCCTGGACGCCTGGTCAACCAAAACATTTTAGGAAGAAATGAATGGTCAATGAAAATCATGTGGCTGTACCACAGACAGCAGTCCCTTCCCTACTCCCCAGTTGAGAAAGGCATCTGTTAGTTGCAGAGGGAGGAGAGAGTGGAAATCTAGAAAAGGAGATTTTTACTATTATTATTAATGCCTAAACAGGTGAATCAGTTTTCAAGAACGGGCTCCATCTTGCATTATAAATTTTGGGCTCAGGCTGACATATTTCGGGCTCGGACTGGCTCAGGCTCTTAAAAATTGAGCCCAAACTCGGGACTGGTGAACACATGTGAAGGTCAAGGACGCTGTCTGTGCAGCAGGGGCGTATTTTTTTCATGTTTTCGGTTAAAATGCGACCTACAATTAGGGGGAAAAATTGTTCATTTAATAAAAATGCCTCAAATTACATTATAAAAAACATTCTTTAATTATATTTTCTTCTATTTTTCATTAACTTTTATTTTGTTCTGGTGAACTTCAAAAACTTCTATCCTCCCCCCCCCACACCCCACCACCCCAACCCCCTGAAGAAAATTCTGCATATGCCCCTGCTGTGCAGTACCAGTCGGAGCTAAACAGTGGTTGTAATGGGTAAGGAGTGAGATTTGACATCCTTGGAAAAGGATATGATCATGAGATACAGGGCAAAGGATGACAGTATCTAGAAGAATGCAAACTTTTGTCAGCTGCTCACAGGCTGCCACAGTAAAAGTGTACAAAGAGAGGATGGAAAGAGGGACAAAGAAAAACCAAAAAGTGGACATTGAATAGGCACTGCTGCTTAATGCTTAGGGGAGAAAGGCAGCTCAGGCTGCATTGTCTAGAACAGGCGTGGGGAACCTGTGGCCTTAAAAGGCCATTAAGTGCAGCCTTCTGAGTGAATCCAAATTTTGCAAAACAAATTCTTTTATTTTTATTAATATGTTTTTGTTTATCTTTTATTATTTTTATTTTAATCTTAAAATGATCGTATTTAAAATACCAAAGAGTAAAAGAAGATTCAAGAAATAGTACTTCCCCAACTGACGGCCACAATTAAAACATTAGTAAGTCACAAGGGCTATTTCAACACCTGCTATGCTCATGATTTCATTCTAATGTGACTATTATTAATTGAAGAATACAATGAAACGTTCACTGACTTTGAGAATCACGACATCACACTCAAATTATCATTTCAACCTCACCTAGTCGAGTTGCCATGGCTCTTAAAGAACTACAGATGGAATTGATTGAGCTCTGAGAAGATGACATTTTCGAGTTTTTATTTGACACTAAGAAAGATCCAATTGAAATATGGAAAAATGCAATAGAATTACCCATGCCTTCAGCAACATGCACGAAAAATGCTTTTTTGTTTTTCAACCACTTATTGCTGCAAATCTGCATTCTCCTACCTAACCCAAATCAAGATGCCCTAAAAGTCACAAATGACTGATACTCATCTAGAAGATCAGCTAAACTGCGGACCTCCATGTTGCAACTGAATATTCAAATGCTTTCCATCAAAAAGCAGTCACAACAAAGTCATTAAAAAATTAGTTAACTTCAGAATTAACAATACTTTTTTTTCATTTTTTGAAGTTAGTTCATAGTATTAATAGTTAGATTTTTAAGAAATAATGTACATTTTTGAAGTATATTTAACTGAAGTTCCTTGAAGGTGGCCTTATTAGATAACAGCTAACTTAATGCAGCCTTCCACCATGAAAAGGTTCCCCACATCTGATCTAGAACAACTGGCATGGTACCTTGGCGCAGCTAACCTAACCAGGGAGCACAGATGAGTGTTTCCACAGCTACAGTATATTGATCCCTCCACTACATGGAAGGAACTATGGTGAGAATGGATGACCACAGCTCCCCTGACCACAGTACATCATCAGCAACAATGGTTGGAGATTTGCCAAAAATCATCAGGAGTGGACCAAGGATGATTAGAAGAAAGTTGCCTGCTTCAGGTGAATCATATTTCCTACTGCAAAGTGGATGGGCAGTGTCAGGTAAGGTGAACAATTGCAGATGACTGTACAAGGCACTGTGACCCCAGAGATATAGGCAGGTGGTGGGGGTGTAATTCTCTGGGGGATGTTTTCCTAGGATACTCTCAGTCCCTGATAGTGGTGGTGGATGGCTACCTGAATGCCCTAGCGTACCTATCCATCATTGCAGACCATGTACATCTGTTCATGACGACAACAGTGTTTCCAGACTGAGATAGGTGGGTTCCAACAAGACAACACGACTGGTTTCTGGAACATCGGGATGATTTCCACATTCTCCCATGACAACCCATGTCACCCAGTAGGAACACATTTGGGATCATATGGATTAACAGCTACAGCATATAGACCCTCCACCAAAGATGTTGGACAAGCTATGACCAGCACTCATGCAGATATGGTATGGCACACCAGTAGACACCTTGCAGGATCCTGGGGAGTCCATGCTTGCAGAATATGAACTGGCTTTTCAAAACCTTTAGCATTTTAGCTAAAATCTCCAGAAACATTTTGACATTTCTTTTAACATTTTTTTATAAACAATTTAGCATTTATTTAAAAAGATTTATTTAGAGACCAATAAAAACACTCTAGTTTAAAAAAATTATATTTTTTTTTAATTAATTTACAATGTGACGATGTTTTTAATTTAACCGTTTTTCATATGCAATTCTAAAATTGAATTCCTTCTAACCTGGCCTTTCTATGTTAATGGTTAATATGTGTTTTACATTTTCTGTTGATAAACGATTTCTAATAAGAAAATTCCGTACGAAAAACAGTGGAAACGTAAACACAAAACAAAAGAAAAATAAATAAAATAAAATCACTTTGAATGCAAACAACGAAAACCAAAAGCTTGATCCATTCTAAAAATGTCGAACAAAAAATTCTTATCTTCGCTCCAATGAGCAGCAAACAAACAAAAAATGTGAAAAAGTACTTCGCGGATCTTTCGAAGTAACATAAACAACACACTCCAAGCTTTGCTAGAGTGTGTGTGTTTATGTTACAGAGCGTGAGAAAATGTATCATTACAGCTGGCACGCAAGCGCAGTAATGACAAGCAGGAGGAAAACGTGGGAACACAAGCAGGTGTTCTTCGCCAATCTTTGCAAACAAAACAGTATAAAAAAAGGAAGGAAGTCACTGCTCTGTGCTTTAACTGAAAGAAAAGAAGACACATACTATTGGGTATATAAATAAGTTTTGAGGGATTTCCGTTCGGTGTCGTACTTATTACTGCTCGCATGTATTTTAAGGTGGCAACACTGCGCTATCGCAGTACGAGACAACAGCTGTCAGTCAGTATATGACGTTCGATTGAGGTGCGAAGACGTATTTGTTTACTCGATGGAAAATGGCAACTTTTGCCCCAACAAAACAGCATTTGCGGGAAGTGTTAGTGCATTACTTTATTGTTAAGAAAAGTGCTGCCGACAGCTATCGCTTAATGTCAGAAATCTATGGTGAACATTCCCCATCCATAAAAACATGTGAGTATTGGTTTAGACCATTCAAAAGGAAAGATTTCGATGTCAGTGATAAAGAACGTTCTGGACCACTCAAAAAAATTGCTGATGCCGAATTGGAAGCTTTACTCGACAAGGATCCGTGCCAGACCCAAAAAGAACTAGCAGCATTAAATGTTAGTCAACCATGCATTTCACAACGTTTAGCTGCCATGGGAGTGGTGCAAAAAGAAGGGAATTGGGTTCCACGTGCTTTGCGGGAAAGAGACCTTGAACGTCGAAAAACCATTTGCAAATTGCTGCTTCAAAGGCAAAAAGAAAGGGTTTTTTTGCATCGTATTATTGCTGCCGACGAGAAATGGATATGGTACGATAACTCTAAACGGCAGAAAGCATGGGTGAAGCCAGGTGAACCAGGTCCTTCAACGCCAAAACGCAATATCCATGGTTCAAAGGTAATACTGTGTATCTGGTGGGACCAGAAGGATGTGATCCACTATGAACTGCTGAAACCGTCAAACTATTACTGGTGATCAGTATTGAACCCAATTAATGCGTTTAAAATTAGCTCTGGCGCAAAAATGGCCGGAATGGTAGAATAGACACAACAAAGTCATCTTACAGCATGACAACGCAAGACCACATGTTTTTCGACTTGTGAAAAAGTACTTAGAAGGATCTGACTGGGAAGTTCTACCCCACCCGCCATATTTGCCAGATATTGCACCATCGGATTACCATTTGTCCCAGTCGATGCAGTCCGCACTTTCTGGAGAATGGTTTATAGTTCTTGTGAAGACATCAAAAATTGGCTGGACAACTGGATCTCTTCCAAGGAACCGGAATTCTTCCTTTGGAGCATACGTTCACTGCCTGAAAGATGGGGTCAAGTTGTAGCTTCAGAGGGAGCATACTTTGATTAATATTAAAATATTGTTTCTGGTTTTGTTCACCTCAAACCCCTCAAAACTTATTTATATACCCAATATATATATATCAGCCATGAGAACAACACTCATAGGTGTTTTTTCGACAAACATTTCGTTAAGTCAGCGGGAAAATAAGTGCGCACAGCGCTCGTAAGGTCCAGTAGAACTAAGTGGATGGTTGCAGGAGATTGAAATATTTTGACTGAGCAATCGAAATATTAAAAATTCCGTAAAAAACCCTCTACCCGTAAATCAAAAAAATTAAGCAGAAATCTGTAAAAGTTGGCAAGTATGTTACATACTTTAAAATTTGTACTTCTCACTTTTTCGAAATCCTTCAACATTTGCGGTGAAATAATTTAGGACAATAAACTACACATTTACCCTATGTAAACAAAAACAAAAAATAATAATTCAGATTTGAAACTAAATTTGTGGAATTTATTCCGAAATTTGTAAACATGGCGATGTTTCGAAATCCATCTTCATAGATTGACTGCTTGCACGATTGATTGCCAAATGCGATTGCTCATCTTGGACACGCTGTTTTTGAACGCCGATCAAGCGTGACGAAGAAAAAATAAATTGAACCAAAAGAAAAAAGGTAAATAGAGGGGAAAAAACCTTACCTTCAGCAGTTGCAAGGATGTTTTTCTTTTTGTATTTCTGGCATAGCTCTCATTTGGAATTTATTCCTAACCATTTATCCATATTTAGATTACGAAAAAATGTTCAACACACACGAATAAGGCCACGTGAAAAAAGACTACCATGAAAACAAACACGTGAGAGAGAAGAGGTTGAAAGGGCTGTCAAAGCACAATCAAATTAAACTTGTTACAAAGTGCACACACTACACTTCCAAATTATCGTCTAAAAACGTATAATCTAAAAAACGTCTTTATTCACAATTTAAAAAATATGGTGGTTTAAAAGCTTTGGCGAGCACTTTTGCGACCACTACGGTCGCATCTTCAGGCTGATGAGTGAAATCATATTAATGGTTTAAATAGTAACAGACATGAGCACAGAGAATACATATTATGTAAATGAGAAAAAACACATAAATCACCGCCATTCACCACAAACTGTTTAAAGTCATCAAAATTATTTTGGGTTTCTCTCATGAGTATTGTAAAACAAAATTTCTCCAGGCACTAGGAGAAATTTCGTTTGCAATTTGGCACTTGGAGAAATTTCGTTTTACAATACTCCTGGGAGAAACCACCGAAATAATTTTGATGACTTTAAACAGTTTGTGGTGAATGGCGGTGATTTATGTTCTTTTTTTCTCATTTACATAATATGTATTCTCTGTGCTCATGTCTGTTACTATTTAAACCATGTGCTGCTCTAATATGATTTCACTCATCGGCCTGAAGATGTGACCGTAGTGGTCGCGAAAATGCTTGCCAAAGCTTTTAAACAACCATATTTTTTAAATTGTAAATAAAGACATTTTTTAGAACATACATTTTTAGATGATAATTTGGAAGTGTGGTGTGTGCGCTTTATAACAAGTTTAATTTGATCGTGCTTTGACAGCCTCTTCGATTTGTGGCGCGAAAATACCTCTTGTTTTTAGATGTAAGAGAGAGATGACCACGGTTGGCGACTAGGTGTTGCCAATTTCAAAAACCTCCAAAGCAGGAAGAACCTAGGGAAGAGCTCGGTTTATGACGACATAGAAACTGGATTGGCTACTAGTTTCTATGCATCATTTGACGTCACACAATGAAAGAAGAGAAATTCCATACATACATACATACATATCACTAAGCTGTTCTCTGAGATTCAGAGGTTAGCTCCAAAAAGAAATACAAACTTTCAGATATTTTTACTTATTGTTGTCGTATCAAACTTCGCCATTTGCAGCGATCTTGACATACAACTCGTGCTTCACTGATATCCATTACACGCCTTACACAAGATCTTTTATACTTCATACTCATAATCTTTTTCTCGTGCAGACACTCCTGAATCTGATCCACCCATGTCTTCCTTGGCCTTCCTCTGCCTTTCCTTCCTGCCACTTGGGCTGAAAAGATTTTCTTAGTAAGCATTTCATCACTCATTCTTTCAACATGGCCAAACCACCGAAGCATATTGGTCTCCACCTTGCTAACAACATTTTGCTTTACATCACACAACTGCAATACATCTTCATTCCTCACACAATCAGATCGTGTCTTGCCACAAACCCCATGTAAGTAACGCATTTCTCCAGCACACAAACGACTCCTATGCTTCTTCTGCAGTAACCAGGTTTCACTGCCATACATCAGAGTAAGAACAATTACTGCTTCATACACAGCCATGCGGGACTCTCTAGAGAACCCATCATTCCTGTGAAAACCTCCCAGAGCAGCTATGACTTTCAAAGAAGAATTTACTCGCCTACTGATTTCATCATCCAACTTGTTCCCTCTGTCAAACATGCTTCCTAAATACACAAACTCACTCACCTGGTCAATCACAGTGCCATTTATACTTACATTACATTCAGTGCTACCCATTCCTCTCTCAAACACCATAACTTTGGTTTTTCCCTTATTTATACTCAGCAAAGAAAGGTGACTTGATCACGCTAGTTACGTTAACTAAAACTTTTACAAAAAGTTCGTAAGTTGGAAGCTTTCGACCTTATCTTAGGTCTTCATCACGCCAATGGAGGACTAAGATTGTTGCCAGATTCTAAATTTGAATTTTTCCTATTTTTGTTGCCAAAACTTAGAATTGATCTCCAGATCAACGGAATGTAGAGAGGAGATTCGGAGTTGCAAGCCATTGAGTTGAAAATAATTTCTATGCTTTCACGGTAACGGAGGGCAAAACGATTGTCAAACGAAGCAATTCGTTTTGCTTCGTTCCAGTGGGGAACTGCAGATGTGTCTTCCATTGTCAAAATAGACAAGGCAGTGTTGGGATTGCCTTTCGAAACATCTTTTCTATGTTCTAAAATTCTATGGCTAATGCTCCTGTATGTGCTTCCAATGTATAAGTTATCCCCAGTAGAAGAAGAGATAGGAATGCAGTAAACTCCTGGGAGGTTCAGGCTTTCAACTTTGTCCCTATCCCTTTGTAGAAGTTTCAAGATGTTTGGGGTAGATTTAATGGCAAGATGGTAACCAAAACTTCTAAAAAGAATCTGTAACTTATAAGCATAGGAAGGATGGTAAGGAATAGAACCACAGAATTTCAGGTCTTCTTTCTTGTGAGGAAGGAGGCATTCGATTTTCAAATGGTTTTCATATTTCTTTATGAGGGAGTTGACTGTAACAGCAGGGAAACCATGAGAGAGGGCTATTGTAGAAATTTTGGAGAGTTCTTCTTGAAGAGAGAGTTGGCTGTTGCAAATGATATGAGCCCTGTGGATGTAGGACTTCAATGCTGCAAGCTTGTAGAGATGCAGGGTGCATGATTTGTAGGGAATGATGTTAGTGGCTGCAGAAGGTTTTCGATAGACGGAACGAGTAATGGAGAGATCAGCGTTTCTGCAGATAGATACATCCAGGAAATCAATTTTGTGATTTACTTCCTTAGATATAGTGAGCTTAATGGAAGGAAATTTTTCTGTAATGGAGTTGATCAGTATCTGTAGCTCAGACTCTGAATGTGGCCAGCTAATGAAAATGTCGTCTACATATCTTAACCATAGGGAAGGTTGAAAAGGGTGTAGAGGAATTATGGAAACTTCAATATGTTGCATGTAGATTTCAGCAAGCAGAGGGGAAAGAGGTGAGCCCATGGGGAGACCAGATTGTTGCCTATACACAATTTTGTTGAAAACAAAACAACTATGTTGATGAATAGTGTGGAAACAATCATAAAGATCTTTGATAAGAGGACCGGGGGTTCAAAATGAAGAATCAATTTCTTCATGAGGAGCATGTAGGAATCAAAATATGGTACAGAGGGAAACAAAGATTCTACATCAAGAGTATACAGATTATCACAAGGAAAAAAGGAATTAGGAAGGTTGTGGATGAAGTTTGAAGTAGAGACAACTGTATGAGGATGGTTGGCTGCCAGGGATTTGCATTTGAGGACCAATCTCTTTTCAAGGTTTACTGCTGGAGAAAAAGAATATTCCACTAAAGGTCTGATGGGGTTACCAGCTTTATGCAGTTTCACTTGCAGGAAGAGCCTGGGAGTTCTAAAGTAAGGAGGGGGTGATATATCACCAAGGAAGGATTGAAGAGTTTCTTTCTTAGCTAATCTGTCAACTGAGTTTTTGAGTGAGTTGGTGGTGTCTGACTGTAAAGGGATGCAGTTAGCAGATGTAAGAAAAGAAAGCACTTTTTGGTTTAGAGTTTCTTTACCAATGATGACTGGGCAACCAACTTTATCTGCTTTGCATACGGCTAGGTCATTTTCTTGAATAAATGACCTGAATTCTTTTAAACAAGAAGAAGAGTACTTGATTGGCACAGAATTTTGCTTGGATAAGATAACAGCAGCGTTGGCACGAAGGATAGGCTGCTGAACAGTCTCAGTTCTGTGGATGGCTGATTCTATAACAGAAACAGTTTGTGGAAGATTGATAGGAAGAGCAGGTGAAAATTTTGGGCCTAATGATAAGAATTTATCCAAGCTAGGAGGAATAGTGACAGAAGAAAGATTTACATACTTTGGCTTGTCAGTAGAGGCTGATGACGGAGATGTTGCTTGACTTTTTTGCTTGGAGAGTAGAAAATTGAATTTCTTTGTATGGCGAGCATATTCATTTACTTCAATTGTTGAGAGGGTTTGGTTGATGCGAACCATGAAAATATCAAGCAAAGCAGGATGAGTGGTAGCAGCCAGTGATTGGTAGCTAATGTAGCAGGAAAGTTCAGTTTTAGCAATGGAGGAACGCAGGTCACGGATAGCGGCAGATAGGAGGTTATGGCTGGTTTGCTGTAGTAACGCACGGCACCGTCCTTTGAAGATGGGTTTGCAGATCTGACGTAACTAGCGTGATCAAGTCACCTTTCTTTGTTAATATTGTTACGTGTTTTGCCCATAATCGTCATTTATACTCAGTTTGAATTTCATGCAAACTTCGTGCATCCGAGTCAACATACTCTGCAACTCACTTTTGCTCTCTGCCAACAGGACAGTGTCATCAGCATACAGCAATCTATACACACGGATATCACCAAGACATAAACCACTATTATCTATTTTGGCCTCACGCATGCATGCGTCCATAAATATATTAAACAGCCATGGTGACATTACACAACCTTGTCTAACTTCTGCACCAATGGAAAACCATTTTGATAAAACACCATTCACTCGTACACAAGCTCTACTACCAGCATACATGGCTTTTACACTATTAAGTAGATTCCCAGTAACACCATATTCATTCAATACCTTCCACAAAAGTGTCCTATTCACTCGGTCGTAAGCTTTCTCTAAATCTATGAAGGCAGTAAAAACTTTCTTCCCAACAGCCAGATACTTTTCAATCATCATGCGTAATGCAAAAATCTGGTTAGTGCAGCCTTTACCAGGCATAAAACCCCTCTGAACATCCCAACACTTTCAATGATGTAAGACCCCGTACTTTTTCAATAACAACCTTACCAAACACTTTCCCTGGCACACTCAGTAGGCTAATACCACGATAGTTCTTGCATTCAGTCTGATCACCTTTTCCTTATACAAAGGAACAATAATAGCATCCTTCCAATACCGAGGGACTATTCCTAACTCCCAGCACAACTGGCAAATTTCAGTTAACCAGTCAATTACAGAGTCACCACCATACTTCAACATCTCTGCAGTTATGCCATCAACTCCTGGAGCCTTACCATTCTGAAGAGATTTTAGAGCTTTACACACTTCTTCTCTTGAGATCCCTCCTGTGCTTTCATCCCTCATTGTGACATCATCTGCATCTGTCTCAGAATCATTTTTGCTCTCCTGATCTAATAACTCACAGAAGTATTCACCCCATCTTTCGCTTAACTCATTGGGCTCCCATATCATTTCCCCGATCTCATTCTTCACACAACTTACAACTTTGTTTCCCCTATTTTTTCCTGAATCTCATGTACTTCCAGAAGGACTTTCTATCTTTCCAAAAATCCAGTTCATGCCTTTCCACTTTCTCCTTCCTATCTTTTGCCTTACTGTGGCGAACCAGCTTAGCAGCTTCACGCTTCTTACAGCGATATTCATCCACAGAGACTCTACCTTACAACATCCCCAAATAGGCTTCCTTCTTTTTCTTTACTGCCTAATCAATCTCACTATTCCACCAAGCATCACCTCTATTGTTACCCACTATTGTGGTGCCACAGACCTCTTTAGCAGCAGTGACAACACAGTTCTTAAAACATTTCCACTTCTTTTCTACATCCCTCTCACAAGATTTCAGATCCTTCAGTTGTTCTCCGAGTAAGCCAGAGTACCGCTGATGATCTTCAAGGAGCCTATCAACCTTTATTCTTTCTATCCTGGGTCTCTTCCTATTCCTTTTCCTCCAACCAACATTAAGTTTCACTCGTGACACTACCAAGTAATGATCAGAACCAACATCCGCACCTCTCATCACACGGGTGTCAACAACTAAGTGTTTCAAACACGCTGATCGTAAACAACAAAATCTATCACACTCTTTTGACCAAGAGTATGATTTTCCCAAGCATATGCGTGTATATACTTGTGGTTGAAAAATGTATTAGATACGCAAAAACCATTCTCAATGCAGAGTTCAATTAATCTTTCACCATTATCATTCACACAAGGATCATTAAACTTACCCAGAACATTGTCAGAAATTGCATTCTGCACACCTACTCTAGCATTGAAATCCCCTGCTATTATAACTTTTTCTTTAGCACCAAACTGGCACAAAACAGCTTTTAGCTCATTCCAGAAATCTTCTTTCTTATCAGAAGGTTCTGAGTCAGAAGGAGCATACACTACAACAATTACAATTCTCTGAAGTTTCACTTTCAAACGAATCCAGAGAATTCTCTCACTTATGCAACTATAATGAATCAAGTTGTTCCTCATCTTTTCACTTAAAATCACACCTACACCAGCCTGTCCTCTCATATTATCCAATACTCCAGACCACACACTCACCGTGCCATTCACTTCTTCTACCCCAATTTCCTTCTTTTTGGTTTCACTTACACACAGCACATCCAGTCTATACTTATTCATCTTCTCAATCACCTCACTCATCTTGCCATTTATACCTCTAGTATTCCATACACCAATCTTACATTCACTCAGCCGAGATCTCTTTCTCATACGCCGTTTAGAAAGTCCAGGTCGATTCTGTGGTGGACCGTCCTTCTCAAGTGTGGTAGGTCCACCATATCCCACACTTGAGTCATTCTTAATATTTCTTTTTGTCTTTTTAATCAGGTAAGTACATCAGTGTGGGGGATTAGCTCACAGCTGAGGGTTCCAGTTGGTCATTCAACCTAAGGATTCTGGAACAAAACCCAGAGAAGAGAAATTCCACCACAACGATATTTCATATGCGTTCGATGGAATTGCAGAATTTTAATGGCGCTCACTAAGAAACAGCGCCATTTAAATGTTTTCGCATTTATGCGAAAAGAAATATAAATATTTTAGCAAAATTGCATTTATTTTTGCAAAATGCTAAAAATATGATCGCAGTTTAAACCCTGCATGCTTGTTAACATGACCACAGTGGTGATGGCTCGCAGGGGATCTACACAGTACCAGGTAGGTAGTCATAATGACTTGCTCATAGTGTACAAAAGAAATTACTACAAAGCAATTTTCAAGTCTTGATATGAACAGTTGTTAACTACATCATCTACATGTCAAGCTAGAAGAACCAGTTGGATCAAAATGATGTACATTACATACATCAAGAGCAGAATCTGCTATCATCTTATGATAAGCTAATCTGGCCTGCATACTTAATTATACTGTAACTGAAATACTTCAGTTATCTAAAACCCAACCAGCAGTAAAGCTCCAACTGATAAGCATTTTTTTTTTAAGCATTAACAATAACAATTTTAAATTTCTGTGATTGTAGGATACATACTAAGAAAATTGGCTACCAAAATCTAATTGAAACAGCTTTAGCTACACATACTGATAGAAAAAATCTTGGCACATACTGATAGAAAAAATCTTGGCTAAGCATAAATTTCTGACATCAAAAAGAAAGGAATCGCATGCTAAAATTTCGGTAACTGCAGGAAATTTCACTTGGCCTGGATTTATAATTTGTGTACTTAATTAATGATCTTACAATAGATAGTATCCAATAATTTGTAAATGTAACCTTATAATCTTGTGCTTTTATCTTTCCTATTTACACAGAATGAAGTTATGGACTATTGAACAAAATGCCATGCTTGATTCAGACACAACAAATTTCATACACTTGCATGCAATTATCAACAATGAAATTAAACCACATGCCAAAAATTTGAATTAGGACCACAATGTAAACATGAGATATTACACATAGACTGAATTTAAGACTAAAGAGTTTCTCTCTGATAAAAGGATCAAAAATCACATTCCTGTGACAATCGCTTAACCCCAAACCCAATGTATCTATGTTAGAATAAAATTGGGAGAATTAAAACATTTTCAAATCACATAAGAATTAAAACATTTTCAAATCATTAACTGACAGTTAATCACAAATATTCAGGTCTGCACAATCCCATCTAGGAATAGAGAAAACATCTTCCACAAAAATGTTTGGTTCCAGGATCCGTGCTAATGATCGCATTCTTCATAATTTGCAAGGAAAAAATTGTTTTGGTGAAAATATTGGCGATTACCTTTTTTAATGAAGTCCAAGCAAAAACAATCTTTAATTTTTATTAGATTTGATATTTGAAAAGTGAAATTCGAACGATTACATGAAAAGAGTGATGCAACCACTGACATAAGACCTATAACACTTTGTTTTTTATAATTCCAATGGAGGGCAGAAAAAAAAATAATGACTCCAAATTACACATTTGGTGAAAAAAAAATTAATTGGGCAAAAACTTTAACAAAGCCAAAACCACTGGGTTCTATCTGACATATTTTTCACAGAAAAAAAAATGCTGCGTAGGTACACTAATAAAAAAAATTAGTGTATTATAATCAACCTGTATCTACATATTCATATTGTTCATCAATCCATATTGTATCACATCTGCATCTTCAAAGATGTTCAGGTTTTTATCTTTCTTTTCCCATTTCAATTTTGAAAGACTTCTTTAACACTTGTGACAACTGGTAGTGTTGATAAAATATGCAGCCAACCTACAGCATCAGGAAAATTCTCTGCTACAATCATGATCATAAAAATATGTTAGCAGTTCAACAAGCAATAAATCCTTGACATTTCCAGCTCAATAGGTTTAGTATGTGTCTGGTTGTTTTACCTTTAAGGAAACTCTTTCCTCAATCAGTGACTTGTGCGGAGTACAGTCAGTCATGTTTGACTGGAGTTTAAAATGGAGACACATCTGAGGCCAATTTGTGAATAATGCATTTAAACAGCAAAGTGGTAAACAAGTTTTTAACCTCTAAAAATTTTATTCCAATATGATATCCATCTGATGACGGTTGTCTACAATATATATAAGACAAAAATAAGCAGATACCACGGCTGAGCATCAGTGGCATAACTACTACTAAGCATGGTTAAGCAATTATCATAAAGGCCTGCTATGTTAGTGGACCCAAAGAGGATTAACATTTTTTAAACTCTAATTTACCACCAAAAAAGAAAGATGCAGAAAAGATGGAGATATCTTTTCACTTTGCTCATCGGCTGTAATGCCAGCAGAGCAGAGAACATTGTTGTTGTGATGCCAAACATTGGATTACTGATTTAAATGAGCTAAAGATGCATTCTGGGTAAATGTGTTTTACAGAATTTTAGATATAACACAAATTACAGAAAGATTTATCGGCATGCAAAAAATTGTCAATAATTTTGCATTTTTGGAGCCTCAGAACATGGTCACACTACTGGAAAGTGATAATTTAAAATATGCAGACGGTTTGCAAAAATACACGATAAAGATCTAAGTAAATATTTCTTCACTCAACATTTACAAATAGTTGCAAATAGCTTTATAAAAGAAATTAAACCCATAAATTCAATAAAAGAACTCACAGAATTGTTAATAATAAAATTTAACAATTTGTCATGTAGTTACACGGTCATCTCTACAACACTGATTTTGTATCTAATACTACCTGTTACAGTAGCTACTTTTGAAAGATCACTCAACAAGCTGAAAACAGTGAAAAATTACTTGTGAAATGTGTCAGGACCAACTGAAATATCTTTCACTAATTGCTGTTCCAAGAGGCAGATAAATTAAATACTCAATATTTAATTAGAGAATGCCACTGAAAAAAGCAGGAAAAAGATTTTTATATTTGAGTATCAATAAAAATATAAGTTTTTTGTTAATGAAATAAATGTTTTTACAAGTTAAAATGTAAATATTTTTCTTCAATTTTGGAAATAGAGCAGGGGGATGGGGGGACTTTTCAATACTTTTCCTTAAGGGCTGAAATTTATAATTATGCCACTGCTGAGCACGGTAAGTATTGCTGACATTAAAACTGAGCTGGGTATTGCTATAGTCAGGGGTCAAAAAAATTACTCATCCGTGATGAGTCAGAAATTATAGCTGACTAGTGATGCACAAAGCAAGCATTTTTGGTTTTCTAATTCTGAGCCAAGTCGAGCTGAACGCACTGGTTTTCTTTGCAGGCATAATTTTTTTTTCAAATTTCCAGCATTCTTCTGCAAAATGTGTAAAGTTTAATTAATTATGTTCTTGTTTTGCATTTTTGAGAATAAATGCTATAGGGAGTACAAAAGAGGAAGTAAAAGAAAAGTGCTCTCTTCCCAAGTTGCCAGCAGCTGAGCTAGAAGAGCTAGCAGGTTGCCTGTCATCACGTGCTGTGACCATGGAAGCATGAAACTACAGCAACCAGCCTCAGAATTTGGAACAGAGCATCCAGATCCAATGTTTGCATTTTAAACTGGGGATGACGGATAGTACAGAAGGTTATTCCACATAACCTTCTCATCTACTGGAGGGAATACAAGCTGTTGATTGGAAGGATAGCCTTGTTAGTGAGAAGAGTTGGAATAATGCATTGCTGGAAGTGAAACCAGTAGCCCAACACAATGGTTAGTCCACACTTCATAGTTTTATATTTCTGGCAAAAAAAAAAAACAGCAATTCAGATTTGTTCAAGTAGAAAAATTTGCAGGTACTTTTTTCAGCATTTTTATTCCACTTTTGAAGGAAAAGCAGATGTTGCCAGCAGTTATCAAGTACATTCCTTTTGTTCCAAACTCAATGTGAATGCTTGTTCTTCCTACCCCATAATTTTCCCAATAACATCCACCAGTCCAGGGCTGCTCTTTTGTGGATTTTTGCTTTTTCTTTCACTGGCACAAATGCCATTCTCAAATTATGCAGTCACCTAGAATATACACACAGTTGCCAACCTTTCGAGAGGTCTATCAGTAAAGACCTGAAACCAACAGATGTGTGCAAACCACATAACGTGAGCAACATCATGGTATGTTTCAGATTTATAGACCATAATTACTGAAGTACAAAAAAATTGGTACATTTATCTTAACATTATCAGAGATGCCAACCTGTTTCAGATATTTTCAGTAGTACTCATACAAATAAATTTTCAGTAGTTTTTTTGGCCATTTCTTAGTAGTCAAACCAAAAAGAATCATTTTAACTGAGGAAAACACGGTATTACTCATTTCATTTCATTAAATTGTACTTTTTACTTACTTATTCATTTATATACATGAAAGTCTGTATTAAAATATTCCAAATTTTTTACATGGAAAATAATATACACCATGACTGTTACATTTTTTAACACTACAGAAAATTGATTAAACAGCTTTCCTTAGTGATTTGGTTGTACATGGTTCTGCAGATTTGAGTTCCTCAGCAGAAAATATTTTTTCATAACACACTTGCCCAGAGGAGAACATATTCATTTTTGCAAAAAGAAGTGCTTCTACAGTTTCTAAACCTAAATTAGGTTGGAAACGGTCTAGATTTTTTGGCACTAAACTAAAACCTCTCTCACTTGCAGCATTCCAGTGTGGCAAGTATTGCAAACATTACTTTTGAGAGAATAGTATACTTAACAGCTCCATTACAGCCTCTTAATTTTGAGATTTCTGACCAAGTGACATTTATTCTATCTGTTTCTGCTATGGTCTCTAATTTGTCAGCTTGATAACAAGCAATTCCACTTCCAGTATATCAAGTTCATTTTCAGTAATTATAAATGGAAAGTGCTTGACTATGTATAATACAGAAGTAAATGATGTTCTGGCTCTAAGTAAAGGATCTGCTACTTCTGCATGTTTTAAGAATTCATCAAAGATCAGTATCTTTTCTTGAATATAAGAACATTCTTGAATGGAAAATTTTTCGACAGATGTATAGAACTTAGAAAGTTCGATTTCATTTAAAATGATTTCACTTAAATACATTCTTGTTTTTGCTCCAATTACCAGTTGTGTCCTTTCCGATTATTCTCTTTTGAAAAACTGTTATTTGAAAAATTAAGCTCAAAATCACCATCAGCTACAACACTAGGCTAAAAAAATCCCTTGGATGACAATTTTATCCATCATGCTGAAAGAACTTTCAGTTTGAGGACCATGAATGCACGATAGCTTTCACTATTTTCGATAAAAGATAGCGTAACTTGGAGAATATGAATGCTTTTTGAATATCATGCATCAATTCTTACAAATTTTTCAGCTTAGTCACTTTCGTTTTCGGACTCTCCCCCTTTATCAAGCTGAAATGCAAACCTTTTTAGGGGAATATTTAAAAACACAGGATACACGTTCGGAACATCGTTGGGAAAAAAAATTACAGATACAGGAGAAACCTTTGCTACGTCCGATTTCCATTTTTGGACATTTCCCTTCCATTTTCAAGGTGAAATACAAATATTTATGAAATAAAATGAAATGAAATTTAAACACAATACTAGGCAGAGGAAACATTGCGTGAAAAATAAAATTACAATTACGGGAGAAATCTTCACCATTTCCGAAACTTTTGAAAGACAAAATTTCCATTTTCGAAAGTTTCAGGCGGAAAAAGCATCCTTCACCACTACCAATTGCCCCAAAATTTCTGTTCAGTTATTCATCGATCTCGAGGATAACCCAAATTACGACGAAAAAGCAGAAATTCCTCGAAGCCATGGCATTCTCTTGCCTGATGATTACACGGGAATTTTTGTGTCATCGAATTTCCGTTTTCCGAAATTTTCCTTCCATTTTGAAAGTGAAATACAAAGATTTATGCAATAAAATTATGTATAACAACAATACTGGACATAGGCAACATCGCAGGAAAACGAAATTACGATTACGGAAAAAATCTTTATTTTGTTCACTTCCGTTTTTGAAAGGCGAAATGCTGTCCTGATGCGTATTGTTAAGCGTTGGTAAATTCTTCGATGCGTAGTTTTACGCGTTTCTCGATGCATGTTTTTACTTGTTGATGCGTACTTCATGCGCTTCTCGGCGTGTATTTCTACATGTTGCGAAACATTCCTGATGCATATTTTTACGCGTTGGTAAAATTTTGTTGAGTAAACACACTTTTCAATGCATACTAGACGCGTAATTACGCATTTCGGCTAACTCTGCACTAAGAACAAAATCCAAGCATACTTTTCTGCAACGCAAGAAAAAAACTTCAAAATATTAATTACTGACATGAATGGCCGACGCACACTTTAAAAAACAAATACCACGCAATGACACTCACGTTCTGCAACAAACAATTTTCAAGAGCTTGTCACTGCACTGCGAAAGAGCTTCAGGCCGAACTCGGCCCATGTCCACCAAAGCGAGCTACACTCAACGTCCCCAGAATGTTGCATGCTGTGGAGGGAGGGTTTTCACTTAGAATGACTCAGTACAAGGCCACACTCATCGAGTGCCGGTCGCTCGCGCTAAGATTCGAGCAGCTTTTAGAGGTAGAACTGGAGGTGCAGGCAGCATCGCAAGCAAGACGAATGACAGATCATCAAATGGCCGCCGTTGCGTTGGGAAGAGGAACAAGCAAAATAAAAATTAATAACTTCTGTTAATTTTCCGTACAAAAATCTTGGTTTTCCATGTTCCATAGTACAAGAGCTATTTCCGTAAGAACTACGGAGATTCCGTAGTAGTTGGCCCCTCCTAATTATTCTATCCATGAAAGAACCTCCTACTAAAAAATCTGGATGTAAAGCAATAACATGTCCAGACAGTAATGTTTCCTGATGCATAAGAATATAAAGTTTTAAAGAAATGGAAATGTGGGTGTGGTAGTCACACAAGTTTTGTAAAAGAGTTAGTCTAGCACATATTTTCCACGAAATTTGCTTATGATAAAAATTAGACTGGGTTTCTCATTCTCTCGAGCTAGTGAACATCTGTTGAATTATCTAAAGCACTAGTGTCAACACTGCCATAAGAAACTTCTTCTACATTGTAGGTTTTGTATTTCATGACAAATCACACTAAGGTGAGGATGAGAGTACTTTAGATTTCTTTATGCCAAGCACAACCTGATTTTAAACTTTACTTACACGCTGGGAATAGTGTGTGTAGGAAAGAAAGATGACACGGAGGGTTGTCTCCGAATTTGGAAGATAGCGAAAAATGTATGTGTATATATATACAGTGAAACCCGTCTGAGACGAAATTCAAGAGACAAACTATTTTCTGTTTTTGGCAGGTTTATGTTTTATACATGTAAATCCATGGAGGCCATTGAAATGCAAACATTTGAATTTTTGTCACACTAATAATAGATTCTACATGACACTTACTTCCTTTTTCGTGCATTTAAGTAATTTTAATTTTTGTATCCAAATCACAAGCATTCTTCTTTGGGGCTATCTATGGCAAAGGGCAAATGAACTCACAAATGAACCATCCATGGCAAAGGGCAAATGAACTCTCAAGCAATTGTTCCATGTGAATACACTATTTCACTTTATTGTGCAATGGTTTATATTCAATTAAAATACTCGAGGGCATGGGAATATCTGGGGATTTTCTGTTGTTACAAGGTTCACTTACTCTCTTGCCATTTCTGCATTAGGCAGGTTTCGTTTGAGATGGGTTAAGTAGTACTTAATTTTCTTTCATTTCAGGACTAAAAAAAGTTTTGTTTTATGCAGGTTCAGTCTGAAACAGCTTTTACTGTATTACATACATAAGAAAGCAACTGTACCTCCATGAATTTTTGAGAAAACAACTCAATATTTCACTGGTTCTATGAATTCGTAGAAAACCTGCTGTATGCAAGAACTACATTTTTAGGGTTCATCGTATCACATCAAGTTTCAACATTTCATTTGCGCGACCGTGAAGCTCCCATGTTAACATAATCTCAAGGGAGTCAGCACTCTTAATTCCTTACAGGTCAATGGCAGTCCTAAAGAATTCATGAAGGAAGCAAGTTTTTTTATATGTAACATGAACAATGGTTGGAATTTTTAGTTACTGAAAACTATTATATGCTGCACCTAGTTAAACACATTTTAGAGCTGCAGGTTTGTAAAATCAAATTTAGCACTGTGGTATTATAATCAGAAAATGCAATAACAAAAAATAAAATTCCTGTTGTCAGATGCAAATATCTCACCATTCTGAAAAAAATCACATGAATTACTGATGTACAAATAATTTCATAACCTTCCTTGCTGCCAGGAATCTTACTTATATTACAGCACAATGTTACTCTCATCAGTCAAGAGTACCATACCCTACTGTTCTGCTGTCTAGTCCTTGTGTTCTCTGGACCACTGTAAATGGTCTTTGGTGAGCAGTTGTTAATGGAACTCGGTGTACTGGTAGCCGAGCAAACAGTCCACCTTTGTGTATTCGCCTGGCCACTATAAACCGCAATACTGTGCATCCTGTCACTTGTTTTGCAAGGTTACTTGCTGTCTGGGGTCGATCTTTCTTGGACTGTAGAAGCAGATAGCAGTCCTCAATGGGGTGTGGTTTTTGGCAGACGAGTCCAACCGTTCTTTCACACAGCTGTGTACCTGTAACCTGAAGGCTAACCACGCATGCTATATGATGCTATAGACAATACCGAACTCTTGGAATACACTCATCACAGTTCACCTTTACTCAAACCTTCCAATTATTCAACCACAAGTGAAATCTAAAAGATATTTTCAGTGGGCCATTTTGTTATCTCTAACACACAACAAACACAATCAAACATCTGTAACCCTAATTCACACCGTCAGGTGACTTCGGTTCAACTGATACTATCATACTGCGTGAGCTCATTTTGTTCTCACATCACACGAACGAACCACAAGTCATGCTCCATTATTGCACATGTGCTGTTGCTCCGTTCCCAGACAGGGTCCCGAGTTAATTTGTGTTTGGGTGCTGCTGCTATTTACGACATTATTTTACCTTCTCCACTTCATTCTTAAGTTTTGCACGCCAGTGTATAAAACAGTTTATTTCTATAAAATAAGGGATAGAAAATGGAGTGATTAAAAAAAGGTGAATCTGTTACTTTATACTTTATGTATCTATTTTACAAAACTACTAAAATTAGTCAATATCTTTCAGATAACCTTTTTTTACTAGCCGAGTATTTATCAAATATGCATGAAAAGAAAAGCATTTATCCAGATTCTAAAGAATTTCTGAAAAACTAGGGGAGTATGGAAGTGAGTTGGAAAGTCATATGGCAGCAACAAAAATTGAATTTCTTCCAAGAAAAATAGTAGTTTACAGTTATGCATTAGTGTCAATCATATAACACACACATGATGCACTAAATAAGCTAACAATTACACTTTTCAGAATTTTTTTCATGGCACGAAATTTAACAGAAAGCAAAGTAAAACAACCTACCCTTTTCCTCACTAAGGTAGAAATATATTGTAGGAGGTACATTAGGAAATAAACTTGGACTCAGTGGGGACAGAAGCTTTTGATCTCCAGCAACAGAATCTGCAAAGTCTACATCCCTATTATAGTCAAATTCAGAGCTTGTCTCTGTTTCCTGACTAATTCCAGGGATAGAATCAAGTGACATGGCACTACTCGAGGCATTTTCATCTGTGAGGCACAAGCTGTTTAAATCTTCATAAATGGCTGAAGAAAATGCCAACATCTGGACGGACAATTCAGAATGGGCAGATCCATTATCCTTTCTTTTTTCATGGAGATCTGAGAAAAACAGTTTAGAGCTATACTTACAAATAAAGCATGCAGTTTCCCAACTGTGAACTCAAAACTTAAGAGAATATTATCAAAATTATAGTGTAAGGCAATCTTTGCATGTTATAATAAAAATATATATATACTGGTAGCATATCACTTATTCATATTTTATATAGATTATCCTACAGTTTGCCAAGATATTTACTGTCTATAGCCATATAAAAGTAAACTTTTACACCTAAACAGTAAAAATCAGTAAAACCAACAAGAGTCCACATAAAAGTCTACCCTCAAATTTTCTAGAGTTTGGCAAATAGTTAGAGATACAAAAACTCCAGAATAATAGCATAAATATGAAAAATAAATACATATCCAAAAATGTATTCATTATCAATTGTTGACAAGTCACTCTACTAAGATTTTGTACTTCACGTTCAATTTCATAAAACTCCTCATGGCTTTCAGGAGCCTCCTCTTCATACCAACTTTATGGAACAAAAAGAAGCTTAACATGACTTTTGCAGCAGGCAGTTTTTCATTGACATTTGCAATTTTCTCCTCTGCACCCTGTTTTTTCTGTTTTTTGAGTTTCTTTAATTTTATCACCTGTTTTTCAGAAGCTGTCTGTGTGTACCATATATGTATAATGCAACGTTTGGTGCTTTTGTCGCCGAGGTGACAAAAACCTGAACAGCAAGGAGACAGATGACCGTAATATATAAACAATGAGCATTGAAACACAGTTCATATGGAAAATATTAGCAAATAATGCTTCACAAGATTTACAAAAAGAACTTTCATGGAGAAATACTGAAAGGTATCCACGAATGCAAGCTTGATATGAACCCTAAAGTGCTTTTATCACTGTCTATATAAATCTATTGGGTTGGTGCAAATGAAACGTCCAGCACAAACGAGCAGGGGAAACAGCCCCTAGAGTGGAATGAAACCACCCACAGGTGTTGCGGGTATTGCATCAAAGAGTAACTATAAATAGCTAGCATGTGTGTGAAGAACAAGGTTCAGGCATGGTTTGTTTGGACGTAACATGGCTTGCAAAGGAAATGTGTAGATGCCAGATTTGAGAGTAGTCTTCCTGTATGAATTTGAACTGGATCATTCTGCAGGAATTGCCACTCGAAACGTTAAAGCGCTTGGGGAGAATGCAGCCAACGAACAAACCATTCAAGCGATGGTTTGTGAAGTTTTGAAGCGGATATACGGACCTGCAAAACGAAGCACATGGTCACCAACCTGTTGTTGTTTCTGACTATGTTCTGTTGCGTGTGGTTGAAGTGGACCCCTGAAAACCGTGTCATAAGATTGCAGCAGAGGTAGGTGTTCACCACACAACAGTTGTTCAGTGTCTGGCTGCACTGGGTAAGGTCCAAAAGCTGGACATGTGGCTGTCGCACGAGCTGACAACTGCCAACAACAGGGTTCGTACTCTTTTTGGGGGAAAAATTCAAGGACTTTCCAGGCCTTTTCCAGGCCATATACAAAAAATTCCAGGATGATTACTACGCTTTACAGTATCATGCTCAAATTAGTTTTTTAAAAGCAATTTCAGTTTTAAGTAATAAAAATGATGAAAGATGCAAATGGATTAGGGATGATAGGGGGAAGGGAATAGAACTGTCCATAATTAGCATGTTCTCGTTGCGCTAGGCGCTTAAGCACTGCTGAATTCAGTCAGACCCCCAATGGTCAAATGATTGAAATGTGCTGATGTTCATGGAATGAAATGGTTGATCAGCTATGATAACCGCATAAAAGTTCGAAGGGCGATTTCTTTTTACGTTATGCAACATTCTACATTACTCCAGTATTTATCTTGTCATCATCAACAATAGCAATGTAACTACCACTTACGATCGCGGATATCGGCCAACTGAAAATCTGCCATACAACTAAGGGATACAACACACAGGTATCATGTTACAGTGTATTGTAATTGAAAAAAAAAAAAAGATTTCAGAAATTAAAATCGAAAAAAAAAAAAAAACTTTCAGAAATTAATATCATCAAGTCATGGTGTTTCAAAAAATCCGCTTTCCTTTATAATGTTTAAAAACATGTAATGTTTTTTTCTTTTTTACCTGTCGTGTATAATAAAATGGGTTGATTTTTTTATGGAATCAGACGTCCATATGTCCAATTGTCTTCGTCTGAGTTCACACGTTAGCTACTGTGTACAAGTAGACATATTTTTTCAGCTCAAAATATGTAGTTTTGTATGTATTCACAGTATAACTCATTCCGTATTCCCACAGAACAAAATTCAGCAGATACAAATGAAGAACATCAAGACCCAACCAACACCATGTTTCCGATTGTCTGCTGTTTATATTCAAGAAATGCGAATATGGATCATTGGTGAATGCAGCAACTATGGTTTTTATTTATTACCAAGAAAAAAAAAGGAGCCTGAAAGCTGTAAAGCTGAAACGGATATTTCTCCCCCTCCCGAAAACATTCCGATTAAGTTCAAACAGCAGGAGCACGCGTCCACGCACACTCAACCTCTGGAATGTCCTGATGGAACGGCTTCTTTTCATTTGGCACATCGCCATAAATCACCACCTGCAGCTCACTGAAGTGTCTTCCTCCTTCACCCTAACTATAGGAGAAAACGCAAAAAAAAAATGCTGCCCAATTTTCGCCAAAATGACCAAATTTACGTCATAACGTTGCAATTTACTAAAATACGTTTATCTGCTGAATTTCGCCTAAATCCATTGAAAACTTTTTAATTAGATTTTTTTATTAAAACAGTAACTCAGACATCTGAATAAAAATGTATGTTTGTAATTAAAATAGAGTCCATATCATCACAGAAACAAAATTTAAGGATCACTCTGTTTAAATAAACCATGGCATCTAAAAAAAATAATTTGCTTTGCTTTTCCCGTAATTTATAATTGCCGTTTCTTTTTTTTTGAATCCGATTTTGCAACGGAAGATTTTTTTTTTTTTTTTTTTTTTTGCATCTGCTAAAGTTTCAAACGGAATTCGGCGAAATTTGCACTAGAACTTTATTGTGATGTATTTTAACCACTGTAAAAATTTTACTGTGTTATTTTCAAAATTCCGGAAAATGGATTTCTGAAAATATCTCTTAGTCCTTTTGAGCCGTGGAAGTGATAAACAGGTGTTTGCTTTCTTCCCAACCAAGGGCTTCGGATCAGCGCTCCCAGCTGTCAATCAACCGTTGCTATGGTAACACCCTTTCTGCTCAAGGCTCACTGTCTAAAGAGGCACACATAATAAAAATTTCCAATGCTAACTTTTTAAGTTTTAAACCGATTCAAATGGAATTTTGGGAGTGAGCTTCTGTAATCCAATTATAGTAAATGTAAAAATTTCAGCCACTTTTGTGAAAAATTCGCAAAGATAGTTTTCTTATTTTTTATCATAAGTAGCCGAAGTCTCTTGAGGGGTGGGCCGGAAGCAAGCGTCTTAATGCAATAAACAAGGAGCAGATGAATGTGTTGTTCAGACATACTCTTCACTGGTGGATGCCAGCTGACTTGGTAAACACGCGACCCCTTGCAAATGCTAAATGTCTTTTCTTTCCCCTTCTGTTGTTCTCAGTAGTTGTCGGACGGACATCAAGCTCAGGGCTAGAGAATGCATCAAGCTCCCCTTCCCTAACAGACCTGCTAGTAATCATCCAATTTTATTGCACTGGAAGTAGTGCTTCCCCCCCCCCCCCAGCCAAATTAGGATTTGGGCACATCCGAAACACCACTGTAGCCGGCGGTTTCTTTTGAGAACAGAGGAGAGGAACTTGAAAAAATTAAGGGGTAACAGTCAGTAACACGATTTCCTAAAAGGGCATTTTTTTTAAGCACTAATTTCAAATTTCAAGGCTTTTCAAGACAGCATTAAAAAAATACCGTTTTTCCAGGATATTCCAGGCCTTGAAAACGTAATCATGATTTTCCAGGACTTTCCAGGTTTTCAAGCACGCGTGCGCACCCTGCAACAAGACTAGACATTAGGAAGTCTGCACGCCGCTTCATGACAGGAATAAACAGAAACTTTTACTGCATCAAATCATCACCTGCAACAAGAAGTGGGTCCTTTATTATAATTGGAAACGATTTGCACAATGGTTAAGCAAGGCACAGTCTGCTGGACTGCATCCTAAGCCACCCCTACACACCAAGATGATGATGCTCCTTGTCTGGTGGTCCACAGTCGGGATAATTCATCGAAGTTTCTTGGCAAGAGGCCAAACCATCACTGCAGAATGTTATTGTGCTGAATTACACCAGATTTACCGGAAATTGCTGCAGAAACAACCGGCTTTGGTCAACAAACATGGTGTTCTTCTGCTCAAGGACAACGCCCGCCCTCATGTTGCACAACGAACAATGCTGACACTAAGTGCCTTGGGCTATAAAGCACTGCCTTATTCTGTCTATTCCCCGAACTTGTCTCCAACAGACTATCATCTGTTTCGTCGCCTGGATCACTTCCTGTCCGGGAAGCAGTTCACGACAGAAGAGGTTCAACGTGCAGTTGATGACTTTCTTCAGGTCCCAGCCACAAGACTTTTTCGTTCCGGGATCATGGCCTTGCCGGACAGATGACAACTAGGTGTCAATGCCGAGGGGGATTATTTTGCCTACGTAAGTTGTCCTACTTTTCCGTTCTCGCCGTCCACATGTGCTGGTTCTTTGCCAGACATTTTATTCGCACCAACCCACTAATATTTACAAACAACTTATCAAAATTATCTTTCTTCTTTTTGTGTCTTCTCTTATAAGTCACTGCTTTTGTAAAATCTGATTTATAGAAGCTGTTAGAAATGCAAATAAATGTTTGGATCACGTGTTTTCAGACAAGGAGAAGCCATATGAAATTGCATTCGACAAAAGCATCCCCACCACCACCCATTTTATTTCTCACCTGCATCAATTACATCCACAATTATTCTCTCATATTCTTTCAAAATGCATTTTAAAGGCTTTATTACCTTGGTTCACTGCCTCATCCTGGCTGGAATATCAGTCATGTTTGGAGACAAGAAACTGCACTGTGAGATGAGATGAATTGTCTAACACGTACAAACAATGCTGGTCATCCATACATTGTTTAAACATTTATAATCTACTGGCAAATATGCTGATGAGCCATTACATTATGACCACCTACTTAATAAGTTGTAGGAACCCCCTTTAGCCCGCAAAACAGCGGCCACTCGGCGAGGCATTGATTCGATGAGGCGGCGAAAGATATCCTTGGGTATTTGGTACCATAATGTCAATAGCAGGTCCTCCTGTTCCCGTACATTTGGGATGGGGGTGATTTAGAGCGAACACGCTTTTCCAAGTCGAACCACAAATGTTTGATTGGGTTCACATCAGGTGAATTTGGAGGGCAGGGCATTAACAGAAAGTCACCACTCCTTGACGATTCTGGCAGTGTGGCATGGCACATTATCCTGTTGATAATGGCCATCACCAGCAGGGAACACAGTTGCCATGAATGGGTGAACTTGGTCTGCAAGGATGTTCAGATATGCGACAGCTGTCACAGATTGTGTCATTGGGATAATGGGGCCTAAAGGGCCCCAAGAAAACATCACCCACAGCATAACACCGCCGCTGCCAGCCTGTTTCCACCAAACAGTGCATCCAGGTGCCATAGCCTCCATTGGTAATCAGTGTATCTGAGCTCAGCAGTCTAGGTGATGCACAAGGAATCTTGATTCGTCAGACCAGGTAACTTTCTTCTAATCCCGATGATCTTGGGCCCATTTCATGCGTTGTTGGCAGTGATGTGCATTGAGCATGGGGACCCGGCTGGGTCTTCGGTTACGCAGGTCCATGTGCAGAAGGCTGAGATGAACTGTGTGCTGTGACACATTGCCCTCATCACCACTGTTGTAGCCGAGGGTGATTTGTCGCACTGTGGCCCTGCGGTCACTGTGAACAATGCGCGACAGTCTCCACTCCCCTCTGGCATCAATGAGCTGCGGACCACACACGGCTAGATGACTGATCGACGTTTGGCCATCAGTGCACCCCTTTTGATACGTACTCACTACAGCGAAATGTGAACAACCCACAAGACGCCGTTTCCGAGATTGTAGTTCCAAGTCACTGTGCCATCACAATTTTTCCTTTGTCAAACTCAGATAAATCAGCAGCTTTTCCCATTCTGAATCGGAACACACTACTAACCGAGAGCTGGTTCTCAGGTTGTATATATATATATACTGCTCTGTGAACTTCACCTGTGCCACCATTTGGTCTCCAGGCTTGGGGTGGTCATAATGAAATAGCTTATCAGTGCATAAAATAATTTATATTCTACATGCCTTTAAAATGCCCTAGATTTGCTTTTGTAATAGATCTTGTCATGTTACTGATCAAAAGACTGTTGCACATAAGCTCTCTTAGTTTTTCTTTCCCAAAAAATGTCAAATTGTTTTTAAACATCACACAGTACTGAGATAGTGCACCAAAGTAAAAACCATTCTCATTCACATTGTAAATTTTGTGAGTTTTGAAATTTTTAAAAGATTCCAGCTACACATTGAAATGGCCATTTTTCTGCAGCTCCAGCATCTCCCTTCTCACCACGTACTTTTTTTTTTTTTTTTACATACAATGTTGTTTGTTTCCAACAGTGCATCAGCTATCCATCAGTTGCTCTGAAATCTTTGAGTTTTTCATAACAATGCCTCTCCCCTCAAGCTATTTACAAGAAATATTTCTCTTCTACTTGGGGCATTCACTTTTACTTTACTAACTTGTTCAAGGCTTCTTCAACATCAGCACATCCCCTTTACATTTCCTTTTTCCATTTAAATTTCCACTTGATGCAATCTCAGTAACAATTTCATTCCTTGCTTTTAAAATGTTCTTCAATGTGGTCTGTGAAACATTAAGTTTTAAAACAGCATCCCTTTTACTGTATTTTGGATGCTGACCATAGTTATTTAGAATCAGTTGCTTCTCTGACAATTTAAGACTTTCCTCAACATGTTAAAATGCCTGCTTGCTATGAAATATGCTCTGAACTAGTCAGAGACAAAAACTTTTACTCTAAGAATTCCTCCTCCCTCCCAAAAGTACAAAGTTGACCTTTCTGCTCTAAGCCTACATCTTTAATTTATCATTACATTCACAGGAAATTATGAGGTACTGTTTTCAAAAATAAAGCAGTGGACACAAGCAATCTATACCCTCCCACTCAGCATCTCAATATCATCTAAAGATACACTATGTGATCAAATGTTTCTGAACACTCCTTTTGACCCATGGATTTGTCCAATTTATGTAGGTCACAGCTATGGACCATTCAAGTATAAAAAGATGGATGTGGCCTGGCAAACATCATATACAGGCATGAACAGCAGAATGGGCCACGTGGCAGAGCTCAGTGACTTTCAACGTGGCACGATCATAGGATACCACGTTAGCAACAAGTTAGTTCACGAAATTTCTGCCCCATTGCAGCTGCCCTGATTAACTGCAAATGATGTTATTGTGAAGTGGAAATGCCTAGGAACAACAGTGCAATCGTGACTTGGTAGGCCATGTAAAACGACACAGTGGGACCCGCAGAGTGCTAAAAAAAGTGGGTGGTGAGGCAAAATCGCCTGTCCTCAGTCGCAACACTTACCAGTGAGTTCCAAAATGCTAGCACCATAACAGTTTGTCGAGAGCTGAAGCGAATGGGTTTCCTTGGCCGAGCAGCTACATATAAACCTAACATCACCAAGATCAGTGCTCAGGAATCTTAATGCTGCAGCCTATAATGACATTCTCGACAATGCTGTGCTCTCAACATTATGGCAATGGTTTGGTGAAGGCAGTTTCTTTTACCAACAGCACAATGCCTTATCCACAATGCAAGGTCTGTGCAGGAATGGTTTGATGAGGTGGGTGTGGAAGAACTTGACTCACCTGCACAGGGCCCTGATCTCAACTCCATGGGATGAATTCTTTGGGATGAATTCTGTGGTTCTCATGGTTTGAGCTGGCACCCCTAATTCCAGTGTCTGGAAATAATACTGCAGCCTATAGTGACATTCTCAACAAGCAGTAATGTTTTGATGAGATGGGTGTGGAATAACTTGACTGGCCTGCACAGAGCCCCGATCTCAACCCCATGGAACACCTTTGGAATGAACTGGAATACCGACAGCAAGCTATTCCAAATCGCCCGACACCAGTGACCAACCTGACTAAGGCGCTTGGGGCAGAATGGAAGGCAGTTCCCAAGCAACACACTCAAATCTAGTGGAAAGCCTCCCAAGCAGAGTGGAGGCTGTGATAGCAGCAAAGGGTGGACCAACTCGATATTAGTTACTTTCCTATTGTAAGGAGCTTGTGGATAAGCAAGTGTCCAGATACTTTTGATCAGATAGTGTAAGTTGAAAACACTTGTCTTTGGGAGAAATTCACTGAATGTTGGTTGGTTGGTTGATTTTTATGGCGCAAGGGCCACGTTTGGCCAAAGAGCGCCAGACACAAGACAAACAAACAGTATTAAAAATGTGGTAAAAAGCTTAAAATCTGACTGATCATGTAAAACTGAAAAATGAGAACGATGGAAGGGCTAAAAAAGATAATGAAACAAACAGTATTAAAAACATGATACAATGATTAAAATCTAGCTGATTCAGTAAAACTGAGAAATGAGGATGATGATAGGGCTAAAATCTAGATACGTTTAAAATAGTCAATTTCTTTAAAAATGAAAAAACAGCAACAGTATTGCAGTGGTCATTTAGAAGCTACTGCAGTGTAGCGGCGTATTCACTAAATGTGCTGGTAACAGTTTTATTTGTTTCAAATGTCAACAAATGAATGTAAGCAGAAAATCCGAATCTTCACAATGAGTGCACTGTCTATTGATCCTTAAAACCAGTGAAGGTGACACATAAGCAGCAATTTCAACATGTAAAAGTTCAATTTGTATTGGGAATTCCAGTTGAGTCTTATACACAGCTGAATCATAAGTCAAATCTTCAACATTATCCACAAGATTTCTTGATGGAATTGCGATTCAGACTTTTCACCCATGAAGAAACAGGGAAGGTGTTTTATACGTTACCACTCTATACGACAATCATTCTTGAAAGTCCAGTGTCTGTGGTGTTAAGAACTATCTGATGCAAAACAACATGCCAGAATTACTACACCCTTCTCATACAGATTGTAAAGGGAGTGGTTGTTTCCTTCAGATTGTATGCTAGGTATATAAACGGACTATGAATATTAACAGACCACCTCTTTCACAAACAACTTTTCTTCAAAACAATTTTGGTTGACACATAAGTTCCCGAGTTAATTTAAAGATTCATTGTCCACAAACTAATTACTGCTGCCACTGAAAAAGATAAAAAAAATTGCTCCACATATTATTACGTAAGTTACAAAAAAATGTTAGTGCACCTTTATGTTAGCCACAAGCCTTGATCACACAAAAAGGAGAATTGCAGAATTCATATAAATTTAAGACTGTTGCCAAAAGAGATTTCAAAATGTTCATGACAATCAAAGAAGCATCTTTCAATACCACACTTGTATATAGATTGTTAAACATTGGTTTGTTGCTGGATAAAATGGGATCGAATAATTTCATAGCAATCAATGACGAAATTTTCATGTACACATGTAATACATGGGATGCTTATTGATAAGCTCATCACTTATGGTACACAAATGCTGCAATTAAGTGTTCTCAACTCCTCAAAAAGCTTAAAAATTCTACTGTAATGGAGCAAGGATCAAGTCTATGTCTGCAGATTTCTGTTTCAGCATGTTAACATTTACATCATCCACAAACAATGCTTTTCTAGGCAACTGAAGCATAAGAATTTCTGGAAAGTTGGCTACATGAAAAATAGTTAATTATGGCATTTCTGTGTCACAAGTAATGATGGAATCTAATTTCAATCAAGGTTCATTATCCAGGTCATTACAAGTCCATACACAAACAAATTAATACCGATAAAATTATATCTCACAAACTACTCTGTGCTACCAATCACACAATAGTTAAAACTACAGCAATCCAAACCGTGAAATAAAAACAAAAAAGTATTCCAAACCAATTGCAGTTGAACAGTTACCAAAGTTGCACACAAGCACAAAAGGAACAAACAGGGTACTGGATTTTCACGACCTACAGAAAATTTTTAACAAAGTCTCTTAACTTTGCACTAGCCACTTTGCGATGACAAATAAGAGGCATATTCGGAAAATAAGTACTGTTTGCAAATATTTTTGCCACAGTGCTGCATGATATTGTGCGTGTGTGCTGACTTCCCTCATTTGTAGGCAAGCCACAGATGCCATGACAAGAACATCAGGATGTGTTTGCATGTTGTTCTGTGTGTTTTAACACGTTTAAGAAGATTGAGCGGCCTGCCAACTGTGAGACAAGGTCCGTTACTTCAATATTTGAATGCAAGAAATGTGAAACAGGCTGACATTCATTGTAAGATTCGTTAGGTCAACAGTCAAACTGCCATGAGTAATGGTTGGTTGGTTGTTTGGTGGATTTTTATGGCGCAAAGGCCATGTTTGGCCAAATAGCGCCAGGCACAAGACAATCAAACAAACAGTATTAAAAACATGGTATAATGCTTAAAATCAGGCTGATGCGGTAAAAGTGAAAAATGAGAATGAAGAAAAGTGTAAAGACTTGATACGTTCAATAAAGTCAATTTGTTTTAAAAATGAAAAGATAACAAATGTATCACAGTAGTCATCTAGCAGCCGCTGCAGCGTAACTGCGTCATCGTTCAATAAATGAGAATGCAAGAAGTGAAAACGAACACAACTACAGAGCACATGAGTGACAGTGAGTCGGTAATTGCACGTCTCACACGTCAGCACAGTGTTGCCACACAGCACAAAGCGGTGGGTGAAACGACAATGCCAAATGCGGAGACGTGTAAGAACAACTTCTTCCCTCAAGGTTCCGGCGACATGATGATCTCCAGACTCCAAGAATTGGTTTGATACGATGAAGTTTCTTTTCCACCTGTTGATCCCACAGACCCTGCCACGTTCGCGTGATATGATCATGAACAATAAAGCATGCATCACGATGAAAGAGTGGCAAGGGTGTGACGACCAAAGAGGAAGCGAGCAGATCTAGCAGCCTCATCAGCACACTCGTTACCTGGCATTCCAACATGCCCAGGAATCCAGCAGAATTGTATCTGGACACTGGCCTTGAGCAAAGAGGCCTTCATACAGTAAAAAGAAAAGGGTGGTCACTGCAGTCCAACGATGACACAGACTGCACAACACTTAAAGAATCAGTGTACACCATAGCACGTTGATGAGAGCCCGACTGAACATGAAGAAGTGCAAGATACACAACATGCACCTCCGCTGAAAACACAGTGGCCGCTGCAGGAATGCGAGCAACAGAAACGTCATCAACACAGACAGCGGTGGATCCCACAACACCAGCCATCTTTGATCCATTGGTGAGAATAGGAACATAGTCTGCACCGACGGAATGGTGTTCAGCAAAGAGCTGCTGGTACACTGACGCAGGGGTTGAGGATTTATCATAAGATGTAAAGGTGGTATAAACCATGACACCGTAAAGGTGGTATTAACCATGACACAAAGTGGGTGCCATGGAGGATCCCCAAAGCCCCTGGTCTCTCCAACAAGAGACAAGTTGAGCCCTGCATCACAAGCTACGGCCCACCATACAAAGACCAAATGTTGGAATACAAGAAGGCAGGTCCGCAGATAAGCGAGCATGCTGGGGATGAAAAACTGCATTTATAAAGGATGGTCTGGAAGAGATCGTAGTCTAAAGTAAAATTGTAGAGAATGCTGCAGACAAAGTAATTCAAGCGATGGGTCGTTCGCATCAGCATAAAGGCTGGGAATTGAAGATGTTCGAAATTCTCCCATACAAAGATGTAGCGCTTGATGGTGAATAGGATCCAAAGGCTGGAGAAAGGAATGACAAGCAGAGCCGTACACGATACAACCATAATCCAGCTTCAACCAAATAAGAGAATAGTAGATCCAAAATAAAGACACCCTATCTGCACCCCACGAGACTGAAGAAAGGATCTTAAGTATTGACACTGCCCGCAGACAGGAAGTCTTTAGCGGCTGGATGTGTGCACAGAACGTAAGCGCACAGTCAACAGTCAGTTCAAGGAACTTGGTCCCGAGCAAAGCTGGTATGGCTGCACGGTCTAAACAGAGCTCTGGGTCAGTATGGAGGCCAGGCCTCCGGCAGAAATGGACACACGCTGTCTTGTCAGTAAAAAGAACGAAACCATTGCTGTTCGCCACTTTATCGATCTGGTTACTCGCAGACTGCAACTGCCTTTCAATAAAATGCATACTTGAGGATGAACAGAAAATGTGCAAGTCATCAACATATACAGTAGCTAAAACCGCAGGAGGAAGAGTTTTGAGGAGACAATTAATGCGTAGGATGAACAATGTAACAGATAAAATGCGACCTTGAGGAACACCTTGTTCTTGGTGGAACAGTGACTAGAGCATCGTACCCAGGCGCACCTGGAACACCAGATTGCAAAGAAAATTGGCGATGAATGTTGGGAGGTTTCCTCTCAACCCACTCTCGGGAGAGGTCACGTAGAATTCTGTGACATCACGCTTGATCATACACTTTCTCAATGTCAAAGAAAACAGGTGCTGCTTATGCACGAACGCCTCGCGCACAGATATCTCAAGGCACAGGAGATGATCATGAGATGAACGATGCCAGCGAAAGCCGCTTTGTGATGGTGAAAGTACTTGATGTTCTAAAAAATGAACTCACCGGGAATTAACCATCCGTTCTAGAACTTTACACAGACAGCTAGTGAGAGCAATTGGACGATAACTAGAAGGAGACTTAGGATATTTGCTATGCTTGGGAAAAGGCAGAACAAAAGCTTTTCGCCAAGATTCCGGGAAACTGTGCTCCACCAAATGCAATTGAAGAGGTCTAAAACATTCTCGAGAGATGACTGCGAAGATGACATGACATGACATATCATAGTGGATGCCATCGGGACCAACAGATGTCGCGCCGGACCGATGCAGAGTCACCCGTAGTTCAACCCTGCTGAGGGGGGGTTACAACCACTGTCGTGAAAAGGCGAAAACGAGATGTTCTGGCGTTTGGCTTCTGACTTAAACCTCTGAAAGAAGGAAGGATACACCAGATCATTGGACACAGAGGCAAACGCCTCACCCAAACAATCCGCAATCTCCCCAACTTCAGCATATGTGCAGCTGCTACTCGAGAATGGAAATCTGGTGAGAACTATAGTTACCCCAGATCTTATGAATCTTATCACAAACACTTTTAGAACTGGCACGTGAATTGATAGATGAAACATACTGGATCCAAGACTCCCTCTTGCTTTGTCGACACACCAACCAAGCATAGGATTTTGCTCGTTTAAATGCAACGAGATTTTTTTTTTTTATTGGAGGATTAACGACCACCATGAACAACTCAATGGGCTATAAGCAGTTGCCCATCCCTAATTTAGGGCCAATGGTTCTAGGGAAAGGAGAGAACCAGTGCTGTAAGACAAACACAACATCCATGCCTCGCCGGGATTTGAACCCTTACCCCTTTCGGATGAATGATCAGAAGCCATCGCTTAGACCACCGCGCCGGCAAATACAATGATACTAGCATCAATTGGATAATGCCGAAACGTACACCAGGCTTTATATGTTGAACTCTCCTAGCCGCTGCGCATTTCGGGGTACACCAAGGTTTCGGACATCTTGGGAGTGTCGTTGATGTCATTGGTATTGAAAGATCAGCTACCTGTAATACAAGTGGTAACATCGGAAACAGCTGCGTCGATTGACTCTTGGGGTCACCCTGGCAGAAAATATCAATATGGACGATGTGAAGACCTCCCACCTGGAACGATCCATCCTCCATCGAGGAGGGCGGGAGGCAGAAGATGGCATGTTCAGATTATGCGAAAGCACAATTGGGAAATGGTCGCTCCCATGGAGGTCGTTACACACCAGGGCTCGAAAAATCTCGGAAATTTTACCCGTCCTCGAGGACAGTTTGTCTAAAAATGTACCCGTCCTCCTTTGAAAGTAACCCGTCAGACTCGTATAAATACCATAACTACGTAGAATTTAAATATAGTCATTCTTTTTCAGTTTTCCATTCAATATGACTTAACTGTTGGAACTTTTTATATGTTATAGCTCTTTTGTGTGAAATGCAATTTCTCAGTTGGAAATTATTAATATTTAATGCGAACAAATACCTCGATAATTAAATGTAATTCAAGGAAAAACTTTTCACGTACCTCTCAGTTGTAAGTGGTCGACGTTCGAATCTTTGTATGGCTGTTCTCATCAGGCTCTTGAGTTTAGACTTTTAAGAATTTAATCGGCACATTTTCTTCATGGGTCCCGAAATTGGATAGACAAATTAATTTATTTGATGAATTTGTCTATCCGATTTCGGGACCCGTGAAGAAAATGTGCCGACTAAATTCTTAAAAGTCTAAACTCAAGACTCAAGAGCCTGATGAGAACAGCCATACAAAGATTCGAACATCAACCACTACAACCGAGAGGTACGTGAAAAGTTTTTCCTTGAATTACATTTGATTACCGAGGTATTTGTTCGCAGTAAATACTAATAATATCCAACTGGAAATTGAATTTCACACAAAGAAACTATAACATGTAAAAAGTTCCAACAGTTAAACCACTATTGAATGGATTTAACTGAAAAAGAATAACGTATATAAAACATGTTTTTTAATCTCGATAAGTCAATAAATGTGCGTATTAAATACCCTCACTTTACTGATTTTTTTTTTCTTTTTTTAATGTACATACAGAAAATAAACACATTTCTGCTTTCATAGCAAAAAGCTTGTTACGCGGAATCTAGAATTTTCAACTGCAAAATGGCAAAAGATGAGAGATGGAATGTGCGGCATTAGGTACGATCGCCGTCAAAGACTCCAAGAAACGTGGAAAACGGTAATGTACAGGAAGCCAATATTATGGCGGGCATCACACGGGCGAGATGTCAAGGTCACATGTGAAGGGAAGAAGTAACCTTTATTTAGTTGCATTGGTTAATATTGGGTCACTCCAGTATTAACAAATGAAACTAAACAAAGGATGACTGGGGGTACGGAGATAGACGGGAGAGAAAGGAAGAAGAAAAAAGGCAACAACTGCGAAGTCTCTATTCTTACAGTTACACCTCCCGCTTCAGGCGTAAAATTCACATGGAAAAACACTTTGAGAGGGAATGAGAAAGCAGCACATTGGCTTAGTAGGTTAAAATTTTGGAAGGGAGTGTGTCGCCGTGGAACTATTTCGCCAAAACAAAGAACGGCTTATCGCTTAAAAGAATGCGTAATGTCGTAAAACTGTGGCATTTGACATGTGCAAATTTTAAACTGGCAAAAAAAAAAAAAATGTAAAATTAAAATGTTCTAATCAGAATCATACTGCAAGCTTGCGGGGAAAAGGGCAGTCTACGCAGACGCCGTGGTCAGGAAATTAATCGTCTGCAATGAATTCTTGACCACCGCGGGCGCGCGGTTTTGCTCACCCTGTTACACACCGTCCACAACCTATCAGCAAAAATAGATGGTGATCCCAAGCTCAAATCGATCGCACTGAAAGATCTTGTTGGCTCGTGGAAGTAAGTGTCAGCACCGGTGTTAAAAATGCACAAAGAGGTAGAGGACAGAAGAGAGACTATTCTACGGCCTCTCGTGCTGATGCTGACACTACCCCACAGTGGATGATGGGCATTGAAGTCACCCAGTAGAAGGACGGGTGAAGGCAACTGATCAACCAAGCTCTCCAGAACAGAGACACTCACGTCCTCATCCGGCGGCGGATAGACACTGCAAACAGTAAGAGACACAGGCACAGATATACGAACCGCCACGGCCTGTATAGTTGTGGCGACTGTAACGGGAGAAACCAGAACACTGTGAGGGACAAAAATAGTGGCTTCCCTTACAGGCTATATATATCCTGATACATTATCTGTCCGATACGCACTGTAGCCTCAAACTGAAAGCAGGAGAGATCATGTGTCATGTCTTATCCGAAAACCTCGGCAGTTCCACTGAACAATTAAAGCAATGGTTAGAAGTGAGATGAGAGTGAAAGAAAATGAATTAAAGTGACCGCTCAAATGGCGTCGGCGTCCATCTCCTCTGATGAGTGGTCCCCCAGATGTGGGGGTGTTTTATCTGGGAGGCAATATAGGACGATACTTTGTCCCATGGGTCTTACCGGGATTTACTCGGCCTTGAGTATTAGTCTGACATGTTGGAGAAGAAACGCTCTTCTCCTTGTCTTTGGATTTCTTGCCAGAAGAAGAGGCCGGAGTTCCCATACTTGCGGTAGTGTTAGGGTGGTGTTAGCACGCTTCGACAAAGTGGTGGTTGCTGCTTTCAGACCTCCAGCCCAGCAGCGATATCATCCAGCTTGTAGGGACATTTAGGAGAGATCTGACTTTTGGTTTAAATAGCAACTGTAGACTTGTCAACCACCACTGATGCATATGATCGCCAAGCAGATGAAACAGGAACCACTTCTCAACCGTTTCAAGCAGTGTAATTTCTTTTTCCCCCATCCATTTCGGACACCCTTTGGCTGATGCTGAATGTGAACCCTTGCAGTTCACATAAAACTGGACCTCTGCCACACAGTCTGGTAAATGATGGTCTGTGGCACCACAGCGTCCACACCTAGGAGTGCTCATGCACGACTGCTGAGAGTGGCCATACATCTGACACGTAAAACATCTCAGAGGGTGAGGGATGTACGGACATACCTCAAGGTGAAGATACCCTGCCTTGATTTACGTAGGCAGGGACGGGCTGTCAAATGTTAAAATGATGTTGCGGGATGGGACTGACTGCCCATTCCTCCTGAAGAGAACACGCCACACACTCGTAATGTGTTGACTCCTCAGTTCTTCCAGAAGTTCATCCTCGGTACATTCAAGTAGGTTCCGAGAGGAGACAACACCTTGAGATGTATTTAGGTATCTATGGGGTGTTATTTTGACAGGAGTCTCAAGCAGCAAGGTAGTATTAAGAAGTGTAGAACTGTAGGCCACAGTGGACATCTCTACAAGAAGATCTCCAGAATGGAGTTTCTTGACACTCTTAGGAAAGCTTGCAATGGATTGAAGTGCTTTGTTTATCCAAAATGGACTTTTGGCACTAAAAGGCTTTGAAGGGCCCAATGAGTGCACAAAGAAAAACCCAGCATTCGAAGAATCAGGGACATGCTTTTGGCGGAAGGGGCTGAGCCTTCCTCAATATGTCATGTGATTTTAGGTTCTTGGGAAACATTATTTGAAGCCATAAAGAAAAAGGAAGAATTCATCCACCGACTTCCCTGCTCACCACCGAGCCCAACAGTGGAGAGCCGGAGGTCCGCAAGCCCAAATGGACGCAGGACATGGCTCTAGGGTTGAGCGGCAGATATAGCAAGTTGATAGGGCAGACATGCGCTCGCCGAGTCCCGTGTCTTGGTAACACCTCTTTGGCATGCCCACACTATCCCCAGACTCACCTTGTCGTACGGAACGACAAACCATTAAAAGTCTGGACTCAGTCTCAGACTTCACTGACTAGGAGTGGGTTAGTTCCTAGCCGCCCATTTATGGTGAAGCAAGGGGCAGAGAGGAGTGTTGGTAGATGGTGACAATGACACCCCAGCCCCCAGCATCCACATTTTCACTTTACGGGTCACCGCACACGGTAAAAGTGCAGGTAGGTCTAGCTAACCAGCTCGGAAAAACAAAGAAGGGAACATAAATTGGAGAATAAAGGAAAGAGAATGAAAAACTAAACTCTGGCACTGCCGCATAGTCACAACCTCGGCAACCTACAACTTAGGTGGGTGCGTGTCAAGAGAACAACAAAAAGCATAAAAGTGGGAAAACATCAAACAGTATGTGTTGCCTCTCCCCATCAGTTGGATGAACAGCTGTCCCTGCGGTGATATTATCGTACCAAGACGAAATTACAAGATGATCCATCACAAGGTCAGCTTAGGCCATAAGGGCACTACTCCCCAAATAACTGGAAAACCAGGGATCCTTGTGAGGGGCCACGAGTAATGGAATGGTCAGACAGTTCAATGAATATCGTGAGAACATGCAGGACAAGGAGTGAAGCAGCCAGCCATCTGTGGTCGATGATCACTTAATGCATGTGGTTGATGCAAAAGATCATGAGGACAGACTACGTTTCACGATTTTGGCGCTTTCTTTGCCATTTCCGCAAATTTCAACAACTGTTCTCTACAAAATTCTGACAGATCGTTTGGGGTTTCGGAAACTGAGCTCATGCTGGATGCTGAAGATGCTCACCAAGGATCACAAAAGTAAACGACCTAGCAGTACATTGACCTTTCTCACGCAATACAGTGAGCAAGATAATGGGTTCTTGAGCCATATCGTCACAGGTGATGAGACATGGGTGTCCCATGTGACTCCAGAATCAACGAAGTAGTCTGGCAGCACACCTCAACACCGAAAAGAAAAAAAAAATTAAGCAGATAGTTTCAAGCCGCAAGATCAAGAGTGCAGTTTTTTTTTGGGGGGGGGGGGCAGGAAAGGAGTTTTGCTTGTTAAAGGCAAAACAGTAAACTCCATGGCGAGATCCCTGGAGAAACTGCATCGCATAGCCATAACAAAAGGTGTGGCATGCTTTCCCATGGCATTACCTTGCTTCATGACAATGCTCGGCCTCACATTTCTGCACAGCCTCAAGCACTCATCACATCATTAACAAATAGATGAACCTCCTCCATCACGCACACAGACCCTGGACTTAGCACCAAGTGACTATCACCTGTTCTTGCATCTGAAGAAGTTCTTTGTTGGTCAGCATTTCTTCAACTATAATGAAATGAAAGAAGCAGTGCAGAAGTGGCTGTCTTCTCAGGTGGCCTCATTCTATGATGAGGGCATAAAAAAAACTGGTGCCCTGTTACAATAAATGACTGAACACCAGCAGAAACCAAGTAGAAAAGTAGTTTAAGTTATGGTGAATCAGATAAAAATAACACATTTATTTCAAATACAATCCCATTTAACTTTAATAGACAAACGATACTTTCCGAATAAGTCTCATAACGAACATATAGTTTCAATTATTAAATACGGGCCACTTTTTAGTACTTCTGTAGGATGTATGCAAAATGATTCTACTACAACATTTTTTACACCTTTTCATTAGGCACAAGATCGAAAAAGCCCAAGAGTGAGGGGAAGTTAAAAAAAAAAAAAACTGTTATGTTTGCTTTGGTTCAATAACACTTTATATGTTGTAACATTCAAAATGGCAACATCCAGAAACGAAGACATAATTCAGCTTCACAAATAAGAAAAGAAAAATGCACAGAAATGTCAGCAGGAGAAAGAACAAGCATGAAAATGGTCATAGCAGAAAAAGGCTGAACTTTTCCCATATAGGAATATGCAAAAATAATTAACCTTTCTGTTTCAGCATTTATTAACTACCCTAAGCACCATATGTGCATATATAAAAAGCCATAAAATTGTCTAACATTTCTTTAGAAAGGAATAAGAATTTTATTTTAATCAATGTGCTTACATCAAAACTATAATGTCAATCCCATATTTATACTGATCTAATTTGTTTTATTGCAATTATTGCATTTCTGCTTCAACCTTAGAAATTCCCCAGATGACTTCCAAAAAGGCGGAATTCTGCCTTTTGGCGGAACTCTTTCACCCCTGAAAGAAGTTTTACTTCATATTTGCATCAGTTTTTTTCCTTGCAATCTCTCTCTCTCTCTCTCTCTCTCTCTCTCTCTCTCTCTCTCTCTCTCTCTCAGCTTTAATTCAATGTACTTTTTTTTTTTTTTTAGATAATGGAATCATTTTCAATACATAACTTTGGAATTCTCAAGTCATCTGAATGAGCATATGTACACAGACAACAAGGATGACCCTGTGCTGTGTAGATTTATTTTTTTCTCTCCAGAAAAAAAAATGCTAGGACACCTTCACAACAGCAAATTAATGACTTTTCATGACTACATAGAATCCCTGAACTAAAGAAAAACAATTGATGAAACTAAAGCCAAATGATAAACATACTAAACCAGGATTCCCACTCTTTTTCTCCCACAAAAAACAAGCACTTTTTACGGACTTTTATAAGCACCCTCCAAAATATTTTTAAGGACCTTACCAATTGCATACGCAACAATGATGTGCACAAATATACTTCTAGACATGCCTTAATTATGCAAATTGAAGTATGCTAATGAAGTTTGCAATAGTTTTCCACAATTTCATCATCATCATCATCATTGTCAACCATTATCAATCCACTGCTGGACGAAGGTCTCCCCAAGTTTCCTCCACAACGGTCTGTCTTGTGCCAGTCTCCTCCATGTCACTCCCGCATATTTACGAATTTCATCCACCCATCTCCCATGTGGTCTTTTTCTGGGTCTTTTCCTGTCCCTTGGAATCCAATCTAAAATTTCGGCTGTCCATCTATGGTCTGTCCTTCTGGCAGTATGTCCAGCCCATTGCCATTTCAGGGATTTAACTCTGATCATGATGTCTTCCACTCTCGTCATTTTTCGGATCCACGAGTTCCTCTTCTTATCTCTCCTGGTTATACCAAGCATGCACCTCTCCATGCTTCTTTCAGTTGTCTGCAGCCGTTGTATGTCTCTTTTAGTTAAGGTCCACGTCTCTGCACCATACGTAAGCACTGGAAGGATGCATTGATCAAACACTTTTCTTTTAAGACATAATGGCATATTGCTCTTGAAAATTATGCTGTTTCTTCCAAAAGCTCTCCAAGCAAGTTTTGTACGCCGATTAATTTCTTCATAAATTAGGATTTATGCAATTTAAAACATAATTCTGCTGATGAAATAAATTTTCCTCTCTGAAAGAATAATCACAAAAGCAAAAAAGTGTACGTAAATTGTACAACTTAATTATGAGTTCAAGATTTGGATTTTGCAAATAATAATTCATGATTTTTAAACTGAAAAAACAGTAATTTACATATACAAAAGAGGAAATACAAAAGTGAACTATCGGTACCACGAGATGCCAATCAAGCTTATTAGGTGGAATTTGTCAGACATCTTAATTTAGCCTGTGGTGCTTCACTTTCTCCAGAGAACTACTTATCTCACACCGAGCTTAAAACAATTTTAAATCCTGCAAAATTGTTTTAAGCTAGCCCATTAGAACCAGAAACCTCAGGGTGTTGGATTTCCCACTCTGTAGATGTTATGTTCACAGAGGTGCAGAATATGTCAGAACGCGCGAATGAGGTTCGGGGGAAATTAAGGCAGCTCCGGGGAAATTTTTGCCCAAGAGTATAATAATAATAATGACTTATTAACAACATATATAACGTGAGAGATAAGTAATTTACTGCACGGTAATAAGGTAATCATTTTGAAAAACGTCGTGTCATTATGAATACAAGAGGTAAGAGTGCAGTGACGTACTGCTGGCAGACGATTCACTGAGCTTAAACGACTTTACTAATGCCAAGGCGTAGACAGCGTGGTGTGAGTAACAAGTACAACGCAACCACTAGTCACGCTAATAAAAGTTTCCGAAACTAATGTTCGTGAATGTGTCACAGGCGCCGATTTGAAAAATTATTGCGAGTTCCAAACATTTTAAACTGAGTGACCCATGCATTTTTCAAAGGATTTAAGTTTGATTTAAATTTCATTCAGTAAAATTATCTGGCACAATTAAGATGCCTGAAATGCTAGAATGAAATAAATTATAGTTAATCACAGATTTTTTTAGCTGTTAATTTTTCAGCCTCTCTGCTCCACTGTTTTCACCTAGACCCAAAAATGTTTCAGACATTTTGAACCTAAGTGTCGTCTTTCTATTCCTAGGACTGCATCACTTTTGTTTGGAATGTTAGAACTGTGGGAACCACCCAGCCTTCTTTGCCTGCATTGACCAAGAGGAAGGAGAAGAATGCAAAAGAATAGATTAAAATCCCGAACAGATTGTTTGTAACAGTGTCACAGTTTGAAGACTAGGAGGAAGGGGGAAGCGATAAATCACTCAGAGCCAGGTGGCTGGAAGGGAAGGGATTGCACAAATGCGGCGCCCTACTGCATCATTAAAAGGTTGACATGGAGACCTTTCTTGTAAACACAGGACACAGCTCTCTGTCTTTTAATCTAAAAGCCAGAAGTATGGAATGATGAAAAGTAAAAAACTAATCGTCCTCCAATCCGAACACATCGAAAATCTGAACTACCAGTGGTCCCAATTAGTTCGAATTTTGGACGCTGTACTGAATTTATATTTATAAGCTTAGACGGGCAACGCCTAGCTTCAACTTCAAGCACAAACACATTGTGTTCTATTGGCAGCCATTTCACGCAGGGACCACGTGATTCTTCGGTTATTGTTTACGTGCTACACATGTTATTTGTACCATTGTTTATGTGCTGTTTAGTTGGGGGGGGGGGTCAAATTTTTAAGTAACAGGCTTTAAGGATAGTTCTTAATAGAGGTCTGCACAGGCCTTAATTTGGAAAGCCCGGCCCAAGCCCACACGTCCAAGGCCCAGCCCGTTTCAAGTTTTTTAATTAAAGCCTGGGCCGGCCCGTAAAATTTCAGCAATTACCAAAACATGAATTTGACACCTGGTGCACTCGGTCATTCGACTCCTGAAGAGTTTTTGTTTTCTTAATTACTACATGTATTTTATTACAATAAAAGTTAATTCAGAATATTTCTGAGACTCTGTATAAGTCCCGTGATGTCCAAGGAGGAGGGGGGGGGGTTATATACTCAAAAGTATTGCATGAAAAGGACAATTTCCATGCCTTTCAAATTTTCTGGGTTTTCAAATTATCATTCCCTACCGCTGGACCCAGAAATATCCTTAGGGATTGGGGGGGGGGGAGTGTTAATTCGAAAAGTATGAAATATCCAGAATTATGAGTCTGATCGTTCTACTGGGAGAAGATTTTATGGCTTTATAAACTGCACCTATCTCTACTGGCAGGCATATCAAATCGCTGGAACCCAATGTCTTTCGTGTGTGGGGGGAATTGTGTTGTAACTCAAAAAGTTTTTGCATTTAGTGCACTGCACAATGTTTTCCAGCCGACTAGTTTCAGAATGGGACAGTAATTTAAAATATTTTCAAATATCGCTTTCCCCCTTTACATTGTCTACAAGCACATATTCTCCGGAAGAGATTTTTTCGCGAAAATCTTTCGCTTTCTTAAACTCCATAATAAGTATGGAAGAGTATTTATCAGCAACACTGAACTGAGCATATTGCTAGGGAAAACAACGAGAGACTGCCCAGCTAATCAGGGTCACAGAAGTTTTGAAAACGGCTGCCCGAGAGTACAAATGGAGAAAATACGGCACAGATTCATACACAGAAGTAAGTTTCTCCCAGCCCATTTCTCACGTGTTGTTTAAGACAACTTAAAAGCTTTTCACACATCTAGAGAACAAAGTTCGCCGACCAGAACAATAAAAGAGATCGTCTGCGAGCGGTGGCTCGGTTTAGAAATTCTGAAGTTAAAAGCTTGCCCTGAAGCACGAGAGAAGGGTGAAAGTTAGAGAGAGAGAGAAGGGACCACATTCACAATGAAAAACTAAGGAAGCTGACCCACTCCAATTGTTTTGTAGGAGGGGAGGATGTCGTAAAACTTCTGTTTTTTCCATCAGCGGAAATTATTCAATCTTATCCTGCTGCTGCATTTTGCAAGTTTTCCAAACGAGAAAGGCTCCGTACGGCGATTGGTTTGCTCATAAAAAAATAAATAAAAAAACCTGCTCGGCCAATGTCTGTTTTACATTAAATATAAATTGTATAAACCAAATTCAGCACAGAGCGCTGCTGGGCATGACGAGGTGCTTCCGCACGACCTCCACAGCAGCGCTTCAAGTGCTGGCTGGGTGTGAACCGGCGGAACTGGTCATATCGAGGGAAGCAGTAATGCAGACCCTCCGCTACGGGGACAATGTTTCTTTTCTAGGACACCAGTACCGGTCGTCCAAGGTTGAATTTCTGAGAATGGACTGGACTTGCCACCCAGCCAACGAGCTTTGTCTGACCTGGGACAAAGCTCTCCCCACAGGTCAGGGGAAGGAACTGTTCATGGACGGTTCGCAACTAGGTTGTAGTGTTGGCGCAGGTTTCAGCGTGATCTCGGATGGCAAACGAGTCGCACGCGGAACGAGTGAAGCTATCGCCCAATTCCTCTGTCTTTCAGGCAGAGTTACTGGCGATCAGAGAAGCACTGCGCTGGGTGCTGTCTATCAATAGCGAAGGGGCTTATAGCATATTCTCTGATAGCCAAGCGGCCCTGAAAGCGCTAGGTCAGTTCGGGAGTAGGACTCCCCTTGTCAGAGAGAGACAGCGCTATTCAAATCAACGGAGAGTAAGAGGGTTACCTTCCACTGGATCTGAAGTCATGTCGGTACAGCTGGAAATGAACGTGCAGACCAGCTAGCGAAGGAAGCTGCTGGTAAAGAGGGCATAGATTTTCAGATGCGAACGCAACTGAAAAAGCCACATTAGTGGAGTGACAACAGAGATGGGATGAGGGGGATACGGGCAGAAGAACACACCGTATATTCCCCAGAATTTCGTTAAGGCGCATTGAGAGTAATGGTTTCCTTAACCAGGTACTAACCGGGCACGGCGTGTCGCTGGAGTACTTCCGCAGATTTGCGGTTAGAGAGTGAGTGTGCATGTGTGGTGCCCAGACTGCAGATGTCGCACACATGATTCTAGAATGCGCTTCTCTGTCACAGAAGAGAGCCATTTTAGTGCCAGAATTGGCAAAGACGGGGGACCTCTCGATCCTGCTCGCGTACCCAAGAGCGTGACAGGGGCTCATCGAGATGGTCAAGCACCTCAAAGAGGAGCAGACGGTCTACCTAATTGAGGGGTGACCGTAGAAGAAAGAGGGATGAAGATAGAAGAGGAACTGATGACTCGAGCCCAGAGTCATCACCACAGAACTGGCCCTAGTCCTGTGGCAGAGTGAGTATGAGTGTAAATAGTGTAAATATTTTTGTGAGAGGGCTCATTGAGCAAAGGATTTATTTCCCACGTGGAGATGGGTTCCTCAGTGTAAATAAATGTGCATGCATCATTGTTTGAATAAAGGGCAGTCGCCCCAAACAGTTCACGCCAGCAGGAATCTCCCAGACAGGGGTAGAGAATTTTTTTTCTAGCCCCCGCCCATATGGCACGCACACCCGGGTCATGACGGAGAGGTGAGAAGTGCCGGCCCACGGGGGTAGCAGCAAGCTGCAGGTCTACGGACCGATTCTGTCCGGATGGGGGAATGTCGGATCCTGGCAGGATTACTCGGGACGCCGTTACTTTTATTTTCGAGAGAGTTCTTTTAACCCTGTGGAGTCCGCAATTGGACGGTACAGGTTAATGGTCATCAGCTAGTCTTTACATTAAATAATATTGGAGGCCCGGCCCGTTTTCCCAACTTAGAAATGAGCAAAGGGCCAGCCCGGGCCTGTGCAGACCTCTAGTGTTCTTGTTCATTACATATACTCTAATAATCGCTTAAACTTGTATGAAAATCCACTACAGTTTTGGGGGAAATATTGGGCTCTGAAAATTTTCTGCACCCCTGGATGTTCAAAATACATACCGACATCCATGGCATCTTGTCGAAGATTGTCTTTGTGGCAGACACTGAAAAAAGAAAGCATTTCTTGAAATTTTCATACAAGTGCATGTTATATAAAACAATTATAATAATTATGCAATTTAGTATAGAAATTGGATAATTATAATTCCCAAATTTTTGGTTAATTAATTTTAACATAAAAAAATCCCACATCTTTAGTTAATACATTTTAATGTAAAAAAATAATTTAGTATGTGCAAAAATTTCCAAATTTTTAGTTAATAAATTTTAACACAAAAAGATTAACTTTTCACTGAAATTAACTTTTGCTCATATTTGCAGGTACGAAAATAAGAATTTACAGAAAGAAGCACACAGTTGAAAAACACAGTAATGTTTTCAACAGCGGAAAATAGTAACAGATGTTCAGGAAGTCACAGTGGTATGTACGTGAAGTGCAATGCAATGACAGTGAAATTGAAATTTTGTTTGGGGTCATGTGTGAACCAATCTTCTTTCACATATCTGTTTACACACAGGACACAATGGCCAGAAACTACAAATACTACATTGACTTGCCTGTTTATTATATAAATCACTACTTTTTTATGCCCAACTTCATAATCAATTTCATCAATAAGTAGTCACTTCTGTCAAAACACAGTAGCTGTATTCCTGAAGGACACCTGAACTGACAAAAGGGAAAAAATCCCATTATGAGAGCCATTGGGGTTCAGTGAGAATGGAAAAAGATTGATTCATTGAGAATAAATTGAGAAAGCCAAGAAACTTAAAACTGCAATACACAGTAAACTCTACACAATTACTTTCCCTACAATTGAATTTGCTTCTGAATGTAGAAAATATGAATTCCTGCATACAGCCATTAGATTGCATCAAAAAAAAGGTCAGTCTGATTTAAACAAGTGAAAGAAGTAACAAAAGACAATATTACTATTTTTGCTATGGAGATGAGAGCTCTAAAGACTTCTGAAATGATCATTGAAGAATAAAACCCCTCCTTGCTGAAAACGTGGATATGTATGGGGGTGTACACAGTTTTACCCCAAAAATGCTTTCTTTACCAATGAACATGTTTTTTGCTTAAATACTGTGAAGAAATTGTAACATGGAGGCAAAAGATTTTTGGCATAACACAAGATGTATACTTTAAAGACAAGAGGTCTCAAGAAATGAGCAGGTGCACATTGGTGACCCCTTACTGACATCCAGATGAAGAAATGGAAATATACAGAAAAAGCACATAGAGGAAAGTGCTTCATGCATAAGAATCAGGATAGTGAGAGAAAAACAGACTTTGCCACTTCATCAATACAGTGCTCACCAATATGTTTTCTGAGAAGTGGAAGGAAACTTTATTGTTAGAGGAATGGAAAGAGAACATCAGGGATAGACTATGTACTGTTCTCTCAGCAGATTCCACTGGAAAGAAATCAAAAGTCACATAGTGATTTCATAAAAAGATATTTTTTTTTTTTTTGATTGGAGGTCTAACGACCACCGTGAGCAACTCAATGGGCTATAAGCAGTCGCCCATCTCTAATTTAGGGTCACTGGTTCCAGGGAAGGGAGAGAGCCAGTGCCGTAAGACAAACACAATAAAAAGATATATCATAACATCAAGTGTTCATTGACTTGGAAATATAGGAAGAAAGTGGCAAAAAGAAAAGATTATAAGGAAAAGAAAGCAAAAATAAAATGTACATTGTAAGAATAAATAATATACGTCAAAGGTTTATAAACAAACGTTTCAAACAATGAATGAAAACTATGAGGAGTTTCTGAAGAACACTGGAATGAGAATTGCTACATTATAGCCTTGAACTTTACAAAGAGCACAGTAAATTTTTGCTCTATTACGCTTCTACAGGAATTCAAATGATGTTGAACATCTCTTTCCTTGATTTTAATTAAAATTATGTGCAAAAACATTTTAACAAACTTTTTTTTTTTTTACTTCAAGCTTATTTATATACATATACTGTATATAACAGGGATGGCCAAACTTTTTGTGTCCTGGGGCTACTTTCGATCTTGGTACACATTGGCAGTCAACTAATAAATTAACTGATGAAATTCATAGGAGGGGGCTGGCAATGACATTCATGATAAACACCACAAAATGAAATAACTACTTATATTTGAAACGTAGAAAATTCATTTAAAACAATAAAGGTAATTAAAAAAAAAGGAATAATGAAACTCCTCTTCAATCAACCTGAAAGAGGAAATGTATTCAAAATACAGAAAGCCTCTTTGACGAGTTCTCCATCTTCAAATGGTTTGTTTCGTTTCATAAGTACTTCAGTAATCTTGAATGACGCCAATGTCACCGCTTTTGACTTACTGTTAGTCTTTTTGTGAATACAGACTGCTGAGTGCTAAAATCAGACTTAAGTTCACGAAGTTTAGTCTTTTGAAGTTTACTACCACTTGGGAAACTTGTAGAGAATGTTTTGTGGACAGTTTTAAAATGTCTTTCTGCATTCGCTTTCTTAGGCAATGCAACACTGAAGTTACAAATAAGACAAACACACTCATCTTTAACCATAATAAATAAAAACTCTTCCTCCCATTCACTGTGATAGTGATAAGTTTCTGCTTTCTTACTACTACCGCCTGTTGCACTCACATTGGTCAGAATGTACCAAATAATGCAGAACTCGGAGTACCAAACAGCAACAATACACTCCACTGAATAGTGCTGTCTCTCCATGCAGAATCTCTGACGTGCATGCAGTCAGGGGAAGAGGGAAAGATTTGGTGGTGCCGCCGCAGTCATAACATATTTTTAGAGCACTGGAAACCCAGAAAATCCATTGCAATTCCAAAGGCCTGGATCCCACGTTTCAGTTGCCTTCAGAAACGTGACCATACTAAAATTCCGCAAATACAATTTTTCACCCAGCAGTCGATTGGTAGACCATGGTCGTCGCTTTGGCCATCCGTGGTATAAAAGATATTTTATTTTTTCTTTAAAAAATGCTTATATATATATATACAAACTAAGTTGTCTAATTTCTTCAGATGAACTCTTAATGCCAATACTTCAACTTTTTATATCACACCCACCAACATAACATTCAATGTTTCTCCCTCTCACAGACTCATCACTTTTCAAGGCCAATTAACTGTTAATGCTGCCAAAACTTTTGTTCTACTTACCATTTTTAATTCAACTAGTGTCCCCATCCTCCTCCCCAGACATTCTTGTGTGGCTTTTTCTTCAAGAAAAGGCCACACAGGAAATGGACATGGAGACATCCAAATGGGACGACAAGTGAAATTGATTTTATTATGTGTAACAAAAAATTTGTCATAGAAGACTGCAATGTGCTAAACAAGTTCAACACAGGTAGTGACCATAGATTGGTGAGATGTAAGATGCACCTCAACACTAAACTCGAACGTAGCAAGCTCACAAGACAAACAAAATGTATTGACATAACCAACCTTAAAAAACACCATAATACCTTCAAGTTGGAACTGAAGAACAGATTCTCTGCTTTAGAAGGCCTAAAAAATCAGAAGAAGTGGATATTTCTGAAGTTAACAGAAAAGTAACCAAAGCTCTTATGGAAACAGCAACAAAATTAGCTGGGTCTAAGAACAAGTTGCATGTGAACAAATTATCAGGAAAAACCAAAATGTTGATGCAAAAAAAAAAGAGAGATGAGGACAACTAAAGAAGATGTGACTTCCAAAGTGGAATATATAGAGCTATGCAAGACAGTACGAAAAAGTATCACTGAAGACTTAAGGAAATTCGACTGTGAGCTAGTGAGGAAAGCAATTGAAAACAACCCAAGCCTAAAGATAGCAAAGGGACATCTCAGTAAGGGAAGAAAACAGATTCTGGCACTGAGAAAAGAAGATGGTTCTGTAACAAGAAATAGAGGCAAAACTTTGACAAGAGTGAAAAATTTCTACTCCAAATTATATGAAAGGGATGATACATGTACTCCAGACATCATGAAAGGTACCAGTACCACAGTTCTTCCAGTCCTCCCAGCAGAAGTTGCACATGCAATCAAGAACATGAAGTGGGGAAAAGCTCCAGGAGAAGATGGAATTAATGTAGACATCAGGGATCATAGCATACTTCTGGAAAATTTTAGGTAGGAATTTTAGGACTTTTTAGAAAAATTTTAGGAAAATTTTAGGAGTGTATTTCAATAAAAACTAGATGTATATTTGTATACATCTAGTAAAACAACTTTGTATATATTGTAAAGAGTTTGCTTCACACCCCTTCAACCATATATACTGATAAGACTGCGCATGACATCAAAATTTCTGGCTCCAACATAAAATCACATGACATCAGTCAAAAAGATGGGTTACACCTGCTGTGCTTATGGTTGCTCTGAGCGATATAGTAAAGAAAGTTCTATGATTTTTCATGGGCAAGAAATGAATTAAATACCTAAGTCAATAAAGTTCAATTACTTAACCAGAAACTTGCAGCTATTGACATAAAAATATAGTAACTTAAGAAAAAAATGGAATGCATGTTCCAAATTCTTCGCAAATGTTCATCACATTATAAATCACAAAATGTAAACAACCCGATCATGCATGTATATAGCTCATAAGTAAACTTACCTGAAGAGTTTTCATTATATATGAGGCGCATTCACATAATACACCGAAAACACTGAAGTTCTGCAGCATAAATTAGTAATCATAACAGCATTTTTACAAGAAATTTGGAGACTGATGATGACGTGCCCAATGTTTGAGCCATGGCGGCTTTGATGCAGCTATTGCCAATGCGCAGTCCATTAGTATATATGGTCGAAGTTCACACCTAAATTTTTTGCATAACGTCTAATGTCTAAAGTTTAAGTATGATTTACTTCTAATGTTCAGTTCTTATCTTTTCACGTGTTATTATCATATTCAAGTATATTTACCACATTCAAGTTTCACTTTGAACATTAATATGCTGTTGAACCAGAAGCAATTCACGATTTTCACAGTAAAGTTTTCAGGTTTCACATTAAATTATAATATCCTAAAAAGGTAATAGAAAACCAAGAACTATGTACAATTGTTCACTGAATTACTTTTTTCATATTATTGTTTTAACCTTTTCCTGATAAGCCTATCTTTTTCTGCTTCCACCACAACTAATTTACTTTCAGTTTTCTTTATTTCAGCTGAACCTTGTATGATCAAGTTAGAGGCAACTGCTATTTCAACAGTATTTTGTTTTTCTACAGCTTTTCTCATTCTTTCTGTTCCCTCTTGAATTACTGCTAGGGAGGCTTCTTTATCTTTTTTAAGCCTATTTATTTCTGCATCATTTTCTTTTATTTTGTCATCAAACTCAGCTTTTCTTTTTTTCTCTAGATGCTTTTCCTTATTTTCCCTCTCTTTCTGCTTCCTTTCTTTTACCTTTTTTGATTCTTCTTCCTTCAGCTTATCAACATACTCTTTATAAAATTTATGTGAATCACGAACACTATTTAACAAATTTCTTGTTATGGGAACTTTACTTACACATCCATAGTGTTTAATGGCCCCTTTAACTATTCTTAATGATGTTATAGTTGAGTCTTTTAAGTTAGTCTTGTCCTTCCTTAACAGAGCAGTGTTAACTGAAAATCCCCTTTCTGCATCAGCATTACCATGAGGTAAAACTAAAATTGACTTGATGAGTTTAGCAAGATTTGAGTATTTTTCTTTTCCACTAGAGTCTTTAATACTAAATATATTACGCCAGTAATGATCAATCCGCACTGGAACATGCCCTTCCTCTGAAAATTTCACTAGTTCATCTAGAGTTGGCTTATCGCAATTTAAAAGTTTCCACTCTTCTCTTACTCTATCAATTTGTTCCTCAGAAAGATGCAAAACACTTGAAATTCTGGTTATTTCTGAAAGTCCTTCAGTGACTGAAAGTTGAGTTGACTCTTTCTTTGGTTCTTTTACCTTTAAACCCTCTATGTCTCTTAGCTTTTGATTGCAGAATGGCAAATTTGACTTTAAATATTTTGTGGTTGCAATTAGTGATGATCTTACATCTAAGAGAAATAATTTCTGCCTGGTCTCCTGAACATTCCTCAGGAGATTTTTTGTCTTCATACCAACTTCTAACCCCTAGTTTTTTCCATGAATTTTTGTTTTCAAAATCTATATTCTTTAGGTCTTCTCCAAATTTCCCTGCAATAACATCATCTTGGATAAACTGAGCCATAACATTCCTCATTAAAGTATTTAAATCAGAATATAACTGGTGTATTTTTGGTTCTTCACTCTGATAACATAATGAAAACTTTTCAAAATTTTGGTGTGAAAATGAAATTAATGCTAAATAGCAAGGAGTTAGCTCATTTTTCAGGAAACAGTTAATTCTTTTATACCTTGCCGAATTGCGTAGTTGTTTTTCAAATATTTTTTGAGATGGCAAGAAGTTTAAAAATATTCTGTAATATTTAGCCATTGATCCAAGAGCCTCTGGGCTACAGAACCAACGGTTAACCATCTGTTGCTGACATGACGCAAAAGAAATTTGGCTGCGACCAACGTTATATCCTCGACAGATTTATAATCCTCTCGTCTTGCAGCACTACTCTTTAAAAAGTAATGCATATCAGTAGCAAATTCGTCAAAATCTATATTTAAGCTTGTCAAAAAATTTTAAATGCATTACTAACAACATGCAGGTTGCAAAAACCTAGTTTCAAAGATTTCTGGCCTGTTTCTTGTTTTACAACTTCATTGAATTTGCATAAAAAGCACTTATTTACATTTGGGCTGTCCATGGATACACAAATAATTCTGTTCAACGAAATATTGAAGGATGATAACACATCAAGAATTTCTTTTAGCAAAATATCTGCTGTTGCATGACCCAGAAAAACGCTTGTTAGGTATCGGCAAGAAACTGAATTTATTTCTGAAGACCAGTACCTGAGATACACATCCAACTGCCGTTTCACTTGTGTATTTGTAGTTTCATCAAATGCTATAGTAACCTTTCCTGGGCTACTAGATGCAATGTCTTTTTTCAAATCCTCTTCAAAATATTTTGACAATCCATGTGATATCACATAAGCAACTTTTTTTCTTTAAGTTGCATTTTGGCTGCAATAGCAGAATCAGGAAACATTTCTTTCAAAAGTTCAACTGTTTCAGTGCATGAAACAAAAGACATATTGTCCTTAGCAACTTTCATGGCCCATAATGCTTCGGCTTTAGCCAACTGTAAATCATGACTCAGTACTTCACTAATATTTGTTTTGGGCTGAAGATCCCGTCCTCCAAAGGCTTTCAAGGATGGACTTATTTTGAAATTTACTTTGAAATTTCTGCAAATGTTTTTTTCCTTTATGATGCGCTTTTACTTGTGAAAAGCCACTATTAGAAATATTGAAAATTTCTGAACACAATATACACTTAGCAGAAAATATTGTTTCAGTTGCAGAACACCATTCTTTCAACTTCACTCCGTCCAATTCTTTGGCGAGCCACGCATCTTGAAATTTCGTTTTGGATTTAGGCATCTTAAACACTTGTATTACTAACCAGAAAATGAAAGGGAAGTACAAAAACACGTTCCAATATTGCAAAACTCGACAACTTCCCGAAGTTTGGCTGCGAGGATGTCAGAAGATAGAAAAAAAAAAAAAAAAAGCAGGTCACCACTACAGAACTGAACCTGCACACAGCACAGAGAACACCATAAAAGAAGCAAAACCAGAAACTATCATACGCATCTCACGCAAGTTCAGTCAAAGCGAGTCGGAGCCGAGATATATTGCGCATCGAAGGTCGCTGTCGCCGACACACGATCAAAGGTCAATGATCACGTGCTCTACTGCCTGCCACGATAACACTCAGCTACCGTCCCATCGTCATTACCGGAGGTTACGGAAGGAGACCACATGTTTCCTCTTTGCTTCCACCCACCTGCGGTTTACAATAACAAAACATCAGCAGAAAGAGGAGGTTCCACAAGGCATGTACAAAAATAAAGTACGATCTTCTGTGTGCCACGGAGTTCGACTGCAAAGCGCAAACCAGGGGTGAAAATGACCCCTCCCCTTTTCCCTTAGATCTCGTTACTCTCGAAAACTGTCCGAAGGCACAAAAGTGGAGCGCCCGCCCCGAAGCAAGTGCATCTCGATGGCGTCATTTTCCCTCCTTCAGCAGCACAGCATATAGGCTGTGTTTCTACAATAACAGGTCTTTTTACCTTACCGTAATGGTAAATTTATTGGCGTTAATAACGGTTGTATTTTTAATAAAAAAGCTTACGAAAATTTTAGGAAGAATAGCAAATTTTAGGTATAATTTTAGGAATTTAAGGAGGGTCACAAAATATTAGGAATTTTAGGAGGAATGCAATCCCTGAGACATCATACAAGACGCAAGTGGAAAAATCGAAACAGTACTCGCCCAAATTTTCACTCGATGCCTTAATGAAGGGAAGATTCCTGAGGATTGGAACAATGCTACAATGATCTTGCTACATAAAAAAGGTGACATTGAGGATCTCAGGAACTACAGACCTATCAGCCTCCTAACAGTGACCTATCAGCCTACTAACAGTTTATAAAATCTTCACTCCTCTTATTCACACATTCTTTAAACGAAGTTCTTTCACACCGCTTGAAGGTGACACTGGACATGGCTCAACCGAGAGAACAAGCTGGATTCAGGAGTGGCTACAGCACAATAGATCATATCCACGTACTGAGAGAACTAATTGAAACAGCGAGGGAATATGAACTTCCATTGAGCATGGCTTTTATCGATTATGAAAAAGCCTTTGATTTGGTGAAACCATCAGCAGTTACAATGGCTCTGAAATCCTGCGGTATTGAAGATGCGTACATTAATATTATTAATAACATCTATGCAAATGCAAAGATTCCGCTGTTTGAAAATACAACACACATAAAATTGGAAAAGGAGTGAGACAAAGTGACACCATATCTCCGAAGCTCTTTAATGCCACATTGGAAAATGTTTTTCAATCACTGAACTGGGAAAACAAAGGGTTAAAGATTAATGGAGATTATCTAACCCACCTTCGTTTTGCTGATGACATAGCCATTTTTGCAACTACCCCATCAGAGCTGCAGAGTATGATTCAGGAGCTTGCTGACAGGAGTAAGGAAGTGGGATTAAAAATGAACTTTCAGAAAACAAAAGTGATGTTCAATGCTTTTACAAGAAATGAAGATTTATCGATTGATGGAGAAAAGCTGGAGATAACACACACACATACGTTTATCTTGGACAGCAGATATCAAGTGAGGGTCACATTGGTGAAGAAATTAATCGGCGTACAAAACTTGCCTGGAGAGCTTTTGGAAGAAACAGCATAATTTTCAAGAGCAATATGCCATTATGTCTTAAAAGAAAAGTGTTTGATCAATGCATCCTTCCAGTGCTTACGTACGGTGCAGAGACGTGGACCTTAACTAAAAGAGACTTACAAAGGCTGCAGACAACTCAAACAAGCATGGAGAGGTGCATGCTTGGTGTAACCAGGAGAGATAAGAAGAGGAACTCGTGGATCCGAAAAATGACAAGAGTGGAAGACATCATGATCAGAGTTAAATCCCTGAAATGGCAATGGGCTGGACATACTGCCAGAAGAACAGAACATCGATGGACAGCCGAAATTTTAGATTGGATTCCAATGGACACGAAAAGACCCAGAAGAAGACCACATGGAAGATGGGTGGATGAAATTCGAAAGTATGCGGGAGTGACATGGAGGAGACTGGCACAAGACAGACCGTTGAGGAGGAAACTTGGGGAGACCTTCGTCCAGCAGTGGATTGATAATGGTTGATGATGATGATGATGATATACAAACTAAGTTGTCTAATTTCTCCAGATGAACTCTTAATGCCAATACTTCAACTTTTTATATCACACCCACCAACATAACATTCAATGTTTTTCCCTCTCACAGACTCATCACTTTTCAAGGCCCATTAACTGTTAATGCTGCCAAAACTTTTGTTCTACTTACCATTTTTAATTCAACTAGTGTCCCCATCCTCCTCCCCAGACATTCTTGTGTGGCTTTTTCTTCAAGAAAAGCTTTTTCTTCAAGAAAAGGCCACACAGGAAATGGACATGGAGACATCCAAATGGGACGACAAGTGAAATTGATTTTATTATGTGTAACAAAAAATTCGTCATAGAAGACTGCAATGTGCTAAACAAGTTCAACACAGGTAGTGACCATAGATTGGTGAGATGTAAGATGCACCTCAACACGAAACTCGAACGTAGCAAGCTCACAAGACAAACAAAATGTATTGACATAACCAACCTTAAAAAACACCATACTACTTTCAAGTTGGAACTGAAGAACAGATTCTCTGCTTTAGAAGGCCTAAAAAATCAGAAGAAGTGGATATTTCTGAAGTTAACAGAAAAGTAACCAAAGCTCTTATGGAAACAGCAACAAAATTAGCTGTGAACAAATTATCAGGAAAAACCAAAATGGAACAAATTATCAGGAAAAACCAAAATGTTGATGCAAAAAAGAAGAGAGATGAGGACAACTAAAGAAGATGTGACTTCCAAAGTGGAATATATAGAGCTATGCAAGACAGTACGAAAAAGTATCACTGAAGACTTAAGGAAATTCGACTGTAAGCTAGTGAGGAAAGCAATTGAAAACAACCCAAGCCTAAAGATAGCAAAGGGACATCTCAGTAAGGGAAGAAAACAGATTATGGCACTGAGAAAAGAAGATGGTTCTGTAACAAGAAATAGAGGCAAAATTTTGACAAGAGTGAAAAATTTCTACTCCAAATTATATGAAAGGGATGATACATGTACTCCAGACATCATGAAAGGTACCAGTACCAGAGTTCTTCCAGTCCTCCCAGCAGAAGTTGCACATGCAATCAAGAACATGAACAGGGGAAAAGCTCCAGGAGAAGATGGAATTACTGTAGACATCATACAAGAAGCAAGTGGAGAAATCAAAACAGTACTCGCCCAAATTTTCACTCGATGCCTTAATGAAGGGAAGATTCCTGAGGATTGGAACAATGCTACAATGATCTTGCTACATAAAAAAGGTGACATTGAGGATCTCAGGAACTACAGACCTATCAGCCTCCTAACAATGGTTTATAAAATCTTCACTAAAGTTCTGTCACACCGCTTGAAGGTAACACTGGACATGGCTCAACTGAGAGAACAAGCTGGATTCAGGAGTGGCTACAGCACAATAGATCATATCCACGTACTGAGAGAACTAATTGAAAGAGCGAGGGAATATGAACTTCCATTGAGCATGGCTTTTATCGATTATGAAAAAGCCTTTGATTTGGTGAAACCATCAGCAGTTATGATGGCTCTGAAATCCTGCGGTATTGAAGATGCGTACATTAATATTATTAATAACATCTATGCAAATGCAAAGATTCGGCTGTTTGAAAATACAACACACATAAAAATTGGAAAAGGAGTGAGACAAAGTGACACCATATCTCCGAAGCTCTTTAATGCCACATTGGAAAATGTTTTTCAATCACTGTACTGGGAAAACAAAGGGTTAAAGATTAATGGAGATTATCTAACCCACCTTCGTTTTCCTGATGACAGCCATTTTTGCAACTACCCCATCAGAGCTGCAGAGTATGATTCAGGAGCTTGCTGACAGGAGTAAGGAAGTGGGATTAAAAATGAACTTTCAGAAAACAAAAGTGATGTTCAATGCTTTTACAAGAAATGAAGATTTATCAATTGATGGAGAAAAGCTGGAGATAACACACACATACGTTTATCTTGGACAGCAGATATCAAGTGAGGGTCACATTGGTGAAGAAATTAATCGGCGTACAAAACTTGCCTGGAGAGCTTTTGGAAGAAACAGCATAATTTTCAAGAGCAATATGCCATTATGTCTTAAAAGAAAAGTGTTTGATCAATGCATCCTTCCAGTGCTTACGCACGGTGCAGAGACGTGGACCTTAACTAAAAGAGACTTACAAAGGCTGCAGACAACTCAAACAAGCATGGAGAGGTGCATGCTTGGTGTAACCAGGAGAGATAAGAAGAGGAACTCGTGGATCCTAAAAATGACAAGAGTGGAAGACATCATGATCAGAGTTAAATCCCTGAAATGGCAATGGGCTGGACATACTGCCAGAAGAACAGAACATCTATGGACAGCCGAAATTTTAGATTGGATTCCAATGGACACGAAAAGACCCAGAAGAAGACCACATGGAAGATGGGTGGATGAAATTCGAAAGTATGCGGGAGTGACATGGAGGAGACTGGCACAAGACAGACCGTTGAGGAGGAAACTTGGGGAGACCTTCGTCCAGCAGTGGATTGATAATGGTTGATGATGATGATGATATACAAACTAAGTTGTCTAATTTCTCCAGATGAACTCTTAATGCCAATACTTCAACTTTTTATATCACACCCACCAACATAACATTCAATGTTTCTCCCTCTCACAGACTCATCACTTTTCAAGGACAATTAACTGTTAATGCTGCCAAAACTTTTGTTCTACTTACCATTTTTAATTCAACTAGTGTCCCCATCCCCCTCCCCAGAAATTCTTTTTTTTTATTTTTGATTGGAGGTTTAACAACCACCGTGAGCTACTGGGCTATAAGCAGTCGCCCATCCCTAATTAAGGGCCACTGGTTCCAGGGAAGGGTGAAAGCCAGCGCCATAAGACAAACACAACATTCATGCCTCACCGGGATTCGAACCGAGACCTGTCTCGGACAAATGATCAGAAAACATCACTTAGACTACTGCACCACCGGGGCTACTCCCAGACATTGATTGTTAGCTATTGGGAACCTCAATGAACTATAGGGGCGCTGCGCAAACGTAAACAAACTTCTCTAGTACGGGTAACGTCGCACGTGTTTCCATAAAGTCGAATGTTAGAATGGCTGGTTTGTCGCTTTCAATCCTTGAAATAATGAAATTTGTGGACGCTTCAAAAATTCAAGATGCATTAAAGAAGGGGAAGTGATTGTTAATGTAGGCCATATAATTTCTTGTGGAATTAAGAAGGAAGATGGAAGAGAAATTCGCATAGTTTCGCACTGCATTCAGTCCACGGCAATAACGTCGTCGCCTCACTCCATCAACGGTGTTTTAGATACAAGTAACAGTGAAATTTCTATAAAGTCATTTGAGTGCTCTTGTAAAGCAGGCAGAAGTGAAACCTGTAAGCACTGTGTAGCAGTAATGCTTTACTGTAACAGGTAATTTTTATTTTTACATTTTCAGGCAAGTGATATAGTAATACCGACAGGGGTGTTCTAATCCGGATTACTATTAAAAGCTGACATTTCGTTTCACAGGACCCATTTTCAATACTGTCAACAATAACATTTGTAATTTTTGAACATTCTGTTCCTAAAAGTGTTTGTGAATTGGTAATTGTTGATCATCATTGGGTTCTGCATTTTTGAACCGATGACTGTTGACAGAACATTGCAAATCTTGTTCCATAATGAAGTTTAAATTTATATGGATAACAGCAATTATTTGTTTTCAAGATTATGTAGAAATGCGGATTTTTTAATTACTACTCTACAATAAAAACATGCTGCCTTGTTTATTATTCATTCAAAGACGTTACTAGGTTAGTAGCATTTCACTGGAAGGATTTCAAACGCAAGGCACAAACGTTTATACTAACTTGTGAAAAACATAGCTGAAACCTTGGGAACGACATTGCGGGACACAACAATATGATTTGTTCTTCTTCACAGAGTTCTCCAGTATACAACTCTGTAATTCCAGAATGAATGCAAAAATACACCAAACTACGACAACTGAACGTAATGAGCGATCTACCAACAGCCAAACATTGAGCCGAAAACTTTACCCGTACTACAGTAATTCTTCCTTTTGCCGCTAGAGGGAGAGCGGACCACTGAGATTGCCAATAGTCAAATACGCATCTATCACTCTCTAGCAGGCCATCGTTCCCACACCCAGGGCATGCATAGCTGCATCACAAAGAGAAAAAGAAAGTGATCACACAATGCTTATGATAGTCAACATTTAATGGAGATCACTTAGACCTTATTCATTTAAACCCAAAAATGTTACTGAAAATTTCCATATATTTTTCCTGTTGCTGAATGAAAATTACAGCATTTTTTAACATTCTTTTTTCCTGTTGTATTAAAAAGCCAGTATTAAATAACATTCAGTCAGTAGGTAAGAAGCCCATAGGTTTTGTCAGAACAATAAGGCTCACAACCTGACTTCTTTTCATTTCCTTGAAATTTACTGCGATAATTATAGGCATGTTGACTTATATGCATATACACAGTTAAACCTTAATATCTCGAACCTCTTAAACTTGAGTTCCTCGATATCTCGAAAAAATATATTTTTCCCTTCACTTTAGTCAGTGTATTTTCTGTAGTTATGTCAAAGCATTTTCTTCAAAACCCTTGCTATCTCGAATTATTACAAACAGGTGTTCAGATGTCTTAGTGTTCATCATTCATCTCCTTTAGAGGGGTGAGAGTCTTTTGTTAGAATCGGAAAGGAATGCACTCTAAGAATTCTGTTTAGGAGTGGGAGTGGGATATTCCCTGACCAAGCGAATCTTTCTTGGAACATGAATAGAGAGAGCGTGATGTCACTCTGACTGCTCGGAACCAGTTCCACTCAGAGCCGTTTCTGGTTTCACTCACTTCCTGTGAATAGGAAACCACGTGACCAGGACAGCATTAGTTTTCCTTCCTTTGTTCATGGAAATAGTTTTAGCGTGAGTCCATGGGAACTGTAAGACATTCCTGGATGTTCTTGAATGTTGTGCTCGTGTAGTCAGTGTCCACCCTAAGTGATGGTAACGTTAAAACATGACAATGGAAGGAGCGAAACTAAAGTTAAATGTGCTTCCAATTGAACAAAAAGTAAAAATCTTGGAATTTTTGGACAAAAACACAACAATGAAGAAAAGCAAAATTGCTGCAAAGTTTGGAATGCCTTCAAGTATGCTTTCAACAATCATAAAAAAATAGAGGAACTACTGAAAGAAACTATGATAAAAACAAGAAACAAGTGAAGAAAATTCGAAAATCAGCATACCCCGAAGTGGAAGAGTGTGTGCGGAAGTGGTTTGTGCAATGCCGCGATTACGGAGTTCCTGTCAGCGGATCACTGTTGCAGCAGAAAGCCGAGGACTTTGCTAAGGAGCTTGGCTACAGTGAATTCAAAGCGACCAACAGGTGGCTGGAAAACCTCAAAAACAGGCAGAATATCATCTTTAGGAAGCTTTGTGGAGAAAGTGCATCAGTTAACCAAAGTGTTTATGAAAAGTGGTTCAAAGAGCTTCTTTCTCTTTTACAAAATTACGAGCCAGATGATGTGTTTAATGCCGATGAAACAGTGTTATTTTTCCAGTGTTTGCCAGATAAAACAGCTACATTCAAGAGAGAGGAGTGCTGTGGTGGTAAACAAAGCAAACTGCATGTGACTATACTCTTAGCAGCAAATCAAAGTGGCAGTGAAAAACTTCTGCCATTAATGATAAGGCGAGCAAAAAAAAAAAAAAATCAGGCGTTTTGCTAAGGTTAAATCATTTCCCATGACGTACAAAGCAAACAGGAGAGCCTGGATGACAAGTGAATTTTTTGGTGATTGGCTAAAGGGAGTTGACAAAGCTATGGCTCTGAAAAAAAGATTCCCCTTTTTATTGATAACTGTAATGCCCACTCCAATCTTCCAAGTCTAAAAAATATCACTGTGAAATTTTTGCCTCTTAACAAGACATCGAAGTTACAATCTCTCGATCAAGGTATCATCCGTAGCTTCAAAGTCAGATACAGGCAGCAGCTGGCTAGGAAACTTGTAGACATTATTGGTGAAGGTAAAACCCTCCCCACCATCAATGTCTTGAATGCAATATGAATGGCTGACTTCGTTTGGAGAAATGTTACTAAGGAAAACATAAAAAAAAATTGTTTGATTAAAGCAGGATTTGGAGAACAAAGCAAAAATGAGGAACAAACACAGACTGCTGATTTAAATGTAGTCGAAGCTCAAGACGGAGGTAGCGTAAATTCAGAACAGTGGGTGATCAAACAGAACCTAAATCTTGCCATTTCATTCAATGATTTCTTGGAAGTTGACACTTCCCTTAAAACATGCGGTGCTTTAACGGATGCAGAGATTGTAGTGGATGTAAAAGCAGCATCAGATGAAGTGAACTGCAGGGAGAGTGACAAAAAGTGACTGTGAAGGAAGCAGATAAAGCTGTTAATATGTTGTGTACTTTTCTGGAATCCTCGGAAAATATAGGTCCCCAATCATTTGCCTCAATTGCTGCCTTAGAGAAAGTTGTTCAGTCGCAGAAAGACTTAGCCAGGCATCAGACTTTATTGACGAATTATTTTTGTTAAGGAATGGAGTATACGTACATATTTGTAAACTATAATGTGTAATTTATTATTATTAAACTATAATGTGTAATTTTTATTTAAAATAGAACCTTGATAACTCTTAACTTTTTCTCGAATTTTTTTTTCTGTCCCTGTGAGATTCGAGACATCAAGAATACACTGTGTCACACATTTTAGCTCTGGGGTTCCAAATTATATGACCTCGAAATTCGTGACTGTTGGACACTATTTGAGTAGCTGAATCTTGTTACCTAATTGGGTTAAAAGGTTGCAATGTGTGTCATTATATCAGCTTTAACCGGGTGTCCCTAAAACATCTACCAAGTTTAAATGGAGAGAATGCAAAGAAAGAGAATGTAAATAAGTTTTAACATTGTACTCAGAGATAGTTGGAATTTGTGATTCATCAGAATTTCTGTTTCTTTGCAGGAGTTGAGAAAATGACAACATATACCACAGAGCAGTGTGGAAGAGTATATCTATCTTCATTGTGGAAGAGTATTATCGACCAGCAGAGTCTGTAAAAGGTGAGGAGGGCATTACAGAAGTTCAGCATCAAAGCTGGACCAGACAGACACACTATAAGGAACATGTCACCAAATTTCACACAATGGGGTCGGTGTTGGTCAATAGGGCCCAAAGTGGCAGACCTTCCACATCAACGACGGAAACCAAAGTTGAAAGGGTACAAGAAACATTTGACAGAACAATCAGACATGGCTAAATTGACTGTCATTACTGTTTCACACGTGAATACAATCACATCAGAAAACTTGAAAAATACATCGGCGTGGAGCGGGAATCGAACCAGCATCTTCCGATTACCGTTCAAGCATGCTATCCGTGGCACCACTCATGATGGCGATTTCGCAAGTATCTGAGTGTTAAGAGCTTCGGAATCTTCTAAAGCCACATTCTTAATCAATACAGATGCTGCTGCCATCTAGTGTTGTTAAGTAAATATCCAGTTGTTCAGGTATACAGAGTGGAAGAAATATTCTTCTTATAATACATAATTTTTAAGTTTTCTGATATGATTGTATTCACGTGTGAAACAGTAATTACAGTCAAATTAGCGATGTCCGATAGCTGTGTTAATTATCATGACGTGTTTGCCACGTATTATAAGAAGAATATTTCTTCCACTCTGTATATTTGACAGAAGCCGGAAGGAGTCTTATCCAATGGGTTGTGCAACAGTTGAGGTTGACACGCAGGAGTGTTCATCACATTCTCACAACAGATTTGCATCTGTTCCCATACAAGATCCAAGCACAACAGCCTCTAACAGCAAGAAATAAAAAGCGCAAGGCCGGCATTTGCCAAGACAATGCTCAACAGAACTGAGACACAAACATCGACACGGGGCTCATCTGGTTTTCAGATGAGGCAGATTTCTACTTTGATGGCTTTGTCAATAAACAGAATTGGCAATTTCGGGGTCCACAAACCCACATCTTGCTACTGCTGCAACCATTCACCCACAGCGTGTGACTGAGTGGTGTGCCTTGTCACAATGTGGAATCTTCAGGCCCATCTTCATCAATGAAACTGTAACATTCGCAAGATATCGGACAGTATTGGAAACTGCTTTCATCCCATATCTGCAAGGTTTCATTGGTGGTGACCTTCAAGGTCACTTTTTCCATGCGAGATGGTATACGTCCACATCATACGGCACCAGTATTTACACTGCTGCTCCACAAACATTTCGGAGAACATGTCATTACCTTGGACTATCATAAACAGTATGGCACCGAAGTGGAATAGCCACCCTATTCTCCGCATCTCAATCTGTGCGACTATTTCTTATTGGGTTACTGAACATGAAATCTGCGCCACTTCCACAGACCTTGTGCACCGTGTGGTTTCCAATTTCGTACTACGGTTACGTAATGTCATTATATTGTAGTTGAAGGCAGACACATCGAATGTGTTATGTAAATTCATGGCATTAAAGATTCCTACATTCAGATTTCTATTTTTGGTCTTCATTCCCGAGTCATATCGCTTTACTCTTGGTTGGAATATTTTGGGACACCCTGTATATCATGTGCTAAAAAATAAAACAAACTTACACTTAACTTTTGAAGGTCACAGAAATAAACTTTGACCCTGAACATTAAAAAACTAATTTTAAAATTTTGAAAAAAAAAAAAATGACTTTCTTCAAGTTTTGACCTTTAATATTGTTGGGCAAATTGTTGGCGTGTTGCTTATCTTGCTTTACAGTCCCAACACATAATTTAACATGCATATTCGTCACTGTTTAGGTTTAATATTGGAAAAACCACTGCAGAAGAATAAGTGTATCTGTTTGGCATATGGTGAAAAAGCTGTATGTGTAAGCATGAGTTGTGAGCGGTTTGTGAAGTTCAGAAGTGGTGACTGCAGTATGAAGGGCAAGCAACATACAGATGGCCAAAGGAGATGCAGAGCGTAGATTTGCAACCTATTTTGATGAAGATAACACCTAGTTGACCACAAAACCGGCAATACAGTTAGGAGTGAATCGGTCTACCACAGTTCAACAGTTGCATGCCATGGAAAACGGGGCTCCACATGAACTCACTGAGCACAATGTTGGTCAGAGTCTGAGCACATGTTTCATTGCTTGCCAGATATCAGAAAAAGGACTTTGAGGAAAATCGTTATGGGTGATGAAACATGGGTTGATTATGACAACATTGAATCTCAACATCCGCAGTAAGAAAGTTCTCTTAATCTGGTGGAACATTCAGTCAACAACTACTGTTTTTCAGTGATAAACTGTAATGGAAACAACCTTTTTTTGGAATATGGGTGTTGAAAGGTCATTCTGTTACATGATAATGCATGATCCCATGTTGCTACGGTGCGACTCTGAAAACTATCATGCAGCAGGGGTGGGAGGTTCTCCCGCAAGTACCTTACTTCCCAGACTTAGCCTCACAATACTTCTACTTGCTTCACTCAATGCAAACTTCTTGGTTGGCCAGTAGTTTGCCAAACTTGAGGATCTCTAGAATTGCATCAACAATTTCATTGGATTAAAACAGCCATTGTCTTTCCATGATGGCATTCATCAGCTGCCGGGCAGATGGCGCTAGGTGTACAAGCTCACGCAGGCACTAAAGATTAAAATTAGCGGTCGCCATTCACCACGTGGCGACTGGATAAAATAAAATGTCCAGCGGATAAAGTTAGTTTAGTCGCCACGCTCAAAAATTTGCTTTTTTTCATTGCTAAAGAATTTATTTGCATATTTTAGAACGCTCCTGCTATAGCAGATGCATTTTCAAATCATGCAACTCACGCGCGTTGAAAAGCCGCCCTTTCCTCCGCAAATAAGTGGGTACGATCTCTTTATAGATTCACTCTTCAAGAATGGGGTCTGCTGTTTGTTTTTCCACTTAAGTTGGGGCACAAAGTAACCATATCGGGAATGGACACCTGTGGCTTTAGATGGAACTGTGGCATCACAACTCGTCTTCAGCAGCTCGTTTTTTAAAGTTTGGTTTCACTGAAAATGCACGATTTTCCATTGCTTAGGCACTTCTTGCTTATCATCAAACAAAATGGGCAGCATTTTCCCTTTTGTTCACAAAAAGAAATCAAAGGTAGAAAATCAGGACTTCACTTTCTGTCGCCGGGCGGCGTCTTTCATTCCATGCACAGTCGCGTTTCCTTTGCACGTGCGCCGTCTTTAATTTCACGTAGTGTCGAGTTTCAGTTTGCTTTTACAAAAAAACTCTTGTCTGACCCTTAATACAGTAAAAGGTTACTAAGGAATAGGCAAACACAAGTTTTTCAGCAAAAGTAAATATTAAAAATCAGTACTGTATTCATAGATGAGATTCTTCCGCGGATTCGCGGAATTCCGTTTTTTGTCATCATTTAGGTCATTCTCGAGATCAGTGCAGAACTGAAGAAAAATGGGACGGGGTGGGGGTGGGGGGTCGTTTTTCATCTAGGGATAGTATTTCGTCTTTCAAAACTTTCGAAAACTGAAGTTAAACGAAGTGACTATTTTTCCCGTAATTGCAATTTCTTTTTTCTCACGATGTTGCCTGTTCCCAATATTGTTATAAAATGTCATTTTATTGCGTAAATGTTTGTATTTCAGCATGAAACTGTGGACAACAATTTCCAAACAAAGAAGTCAAGACCGCGTGGAGATTTCCATGTAGTCTTCAGGCAAAGATTACTCCGTGGATTCGAAGAATTCCGCCATTTCCGTTATCATTTTGGGCATCTCGAGATCAATGCACAATTGAACTGAAATTTTGGGGGTAATGATAGGAGAGAGGGATTTTTTTTCTGAAGTTAAACGAAAACTGAAGTTAAACGAAGTGACTATTTTTCCCGTAATTGCAATTTCTTTTTCTCTCACGATGTTGCCTGTTCCCAATATTGTTATAAAATGTCATTTTATTGCGTAAATGTTTGTATTTCAGCATGAAACTGTGGACAACAATTTCCAAACAAAGAAGTCAAGACCGCGTGGAGATTTCCATGTAGTCTTCAGGCAAAGATTACTCCGTGGATTCGAAGAATTCCGCCATTTCCGTTATCATTTTGGGCATCTCGAGATCAATGCACAATTGAACTGAAATTTTGGGGGTAATGATAGGAGAGAGGGATTTTTTTTCATTTGACAATGGGATTCCGCCTTACAAAACTTTCAAAAACAGAAGTTATTGGGTTGTTGGAAAAGTCATGACGTCCTGTTTTTTGAAGACCAAGGAAGCAAAAATGGAAAATAAAAAGAAACAAAATAAAGACGAACAAGCTTTAAAAATGTAAGCCGTTTATGGTGGAAGCAATCACCACCATGTAATCGAGCTGCTTTGTCACTAAGCATTCTCCACAGAAGGAAAACTTTATCCTCTTAGATCTCAAAAATGTTCTCTCTTTATCTTTCATTGAATATTAAAATTTGCATATGCTTACTGTAATGCTTATGTTTAGTGAAAAATTATGTTGTGTTCTTTTTCGCTTTTATGTTGTGTTCTTTTTGCTTTAAGTTGTACATACATGTGATTAAATCAGGCCTGGAAAGATATATTCCAGATCTGGGCACCAAGTGCAAAATTTAGGAGTAAGGTGAAACAAATTCAAATTTCAAAGAACAATATATAAACTACAGTTATACCAAATTATGGGTTTTTACTAAGGAATAAAGAGAATATTTACTGTCAAATTTTTGGGTAGTACCCCTACCCTTCCTCAGGACTACAGCTATAGTAGGTGTTGCCATTCAAGAGGTAAATTCCAACCTTTCAAATCATTTAATGTTGTACCTCTTCTTTCTATTTCTATTCCTCTCAGTTTTCTTTTGAAAAAATGTTGTTAGTGTGTCAGAATTTCTACTTGCCCCAAAGCACTGTATGTCCTGTATTTTGCACATGTCTGTATAAACCTGTTTTGTTTGTCATTTTTTAATTGCAGCTTTATGTTCTGCCAATCTGGTTTTCAGCTGTGTCTCTTCCACATAGCTGAGACAACACTCACAATTTATGTTGTAGACATCTTCCTGTAAAAGGACGTGTTTTTTTTGCTTTAAATTTGAAAGGTACTTATAAATTTTATTTTGTAATCCTGGAGCCAGTCTGACCTGAAACTTTTCACTAATCCTCTGAAGTTTTTCAAACAGTCCTTTATGGTAAGTAATTTTTCTAGCTAATTGAAACTTAGTTTTTGACTTTGATTGTTTTCTCTTTTATTAAGGATTTTGGTGAATAGTAGAGAATGGTAATTATTTTCTTCCAAAACTTTTTTAATTCCACCTTTTGAGCATTTTTTTTAAAACTGAAGAATTTAGAACCTTTATTTTTTTTTTTCTAAAAATTGAGTGACCACATTTGTTTTTATGTAATTCAAATGATTTGACTGGTAGTCTAACATTTTATTATTATCTGAAATAAGGACTTCTGCACTGCAAGTGATAAATGGAAATATATTACTTGGGACAAGGAATGGGTCTACTACATGGCTCATACGCTTTTTCAATCACAAAATTCTAGGACTTTTCCAGGACTTTTGGATTTTTTTTTTCCAAGACATACAATCTAAACACTCTTACTTAAAATATAATGAAACCATAAGTTTGTTCAACCTGTAACCTACAACAAACAACTTCTTACATGCTTGAGCAAACTTAATACATCATGCAGAATGTTAAAAATGTCCGCTGCAGTTAATCAGAAACTTAGAATCACGGATAAATACTGAAATACCAAAACTGTCACTGAAAATGTGACCAGGATTAATATCTACTAAACTTTTGTATACTATACTACACTGATTTTGAGAAACTTTTATTTTTCTACTTTGGCTTTAAGTTCAATTATTATTGAAACAAATTACAGAATAAAAAAAAAACATAAAACTCAAAAATACATAGGTATGTGGCATTACTCTTAAAATGCTTTCATATACCACACAATCAATACATAAAATACTATTTATATTTAATTATTTTGAAATAATGTTTACATTGGAAATTTAAGGGTAAGGAAAGATAAAATATTTGGAACTTTTTCAAAGGACCAAAGGGATTGTTATTTCTTAAACACATGGTCACGGGAGCAAGTATGTGTGTTGCATTTTATTTAGGAAAGGAATTTTCAACATAATATTGATGCTGTAGCTAAGTTTTAAATTTGTACTCGTCAGCAAACAAAGTATGCACAAATATTTCCAACATGAAATGAAAGAGAATAACGGCAAAACCTTAAATCCAAGGGCTGTGTACAACTGTATTCAGAAGTGATCGAGGTAATTTAATTGGACATAATTAAAAAACTAATTATAGAAGATGCAAAGTGATTAGTTTACTCAGAAAATACTAAGAAACAACTAGATTTAAGTTTCTGATATTACAAAGCAATCTAGTTTTATGGCAAATTATTATATAATGCATTCGAGAGCAAATTTCACTAATGGTCAAAATACCCCAAGAATCAGCTACTTATAAAACATCAGCTACTTACTTCCACCAGTGGCTAAGTTACGGAGATTAACAAATGGCGCAAAAAAAATTTCGCATAGCAGAAGGAAGGTATTGGAGACAAAACGATTTTCAAATCACAGTTAAAATCAGTTAACAACAGTTAAAAGAAGAGATAGAAAAAGAAACATGATATAACTGTATGCCTTTAAGCGGGAGAATTTTGCAAAGTAGAAAAGTTTAAACAGGCTAAAAGTATTCCTCATAACAAAAGCTATGCTAAGGAAAAAATACTTTTCAAATATGCCTCCCAGAAGCATAGATAGCAATAAAAACATTTTGACCTTTACAACCCCTAGGGGGAAAAGTTATACACATTATTTAAAGAGGATCTTATTGTAGCAAAAATCTTATTCACTCTTCATCTTTATTATAGCAAATGGCATACAGTAAAAAAAGAAATTTCTCAATATTCTTAGAGGCAGAGATAGGCTGCAAACGGAAGTACATAAACACCACCTAGCGGCAGAATTGTGAACCACAAACCTCCTCAAATACAGACCTAAAAGTGTTCCATAAGGTAAATGGTATCTGGTGTTAAAAGAATTTTTTAATCGGACATTTAGAAGCACAGATATTGAGAAAAATAGATTAAATATGTGTGCCTCCTAGTGGCGAAATTGTGCATTTGGAAGAAAATACACACAAGGAGTTTTCATAGTTAGTAGTGCCTGGTCGAAAGAGAATATTTTTCAATCGGGTTATTAGTACCGTAGATATTGCTGTAAACAGAAAAGTGAACTTACGCCCTCTAGTGGCGAATTTGTGCATTAAGAAATATTTTGAAATTATATGAGAAACATATCGCATCAAAAATGTTCTCCAACAAAGAAATAATTTTTCAAATCATGCACCTTCCTAGAAACAGAGATATGGGCAAAAATAAGATATACATATACGCTCCTGGTGGGAAATTTATGCACTATTTAAGCAGGAAGTATTCTCAAAAAGTTTTTGGAGGTGAGCAATATCAGTCCAAGGAGAAATTTTTTTCAATCGAGTTTCAAGCTCAGATTTTATTGCAAATGCATCAGCAGCAAAAATAAACACTTACGCCCCTGGCGGCCAAACCCATTTTCCACCAAAAATGAGAAATTATATGCAAAACATTTCCCTCAAGAGCTGTATCTAATGCAGGAAGAATTTTTCAAATCGGACCTTTAGAAACGGAGATATTGGGAAAATCGCGATTTACTGTTACGCCTAGCGAAAAATGTATGCATTATTTGAAAAAGGGACTGTAACTGAAATAGTCTTCGATATAAATGTCACTGAAAGGGAAAGGAATTGGATATTTAGAAGCAAATGTATGAAATAAATGCATTTTAAATTCATACGATTTTTATTTGCGCCCCTAGCAGTGAAGTTGCGCATCGGAAAAAATCCGAAACAATTGGATCATCATTCTCACATTTTAAGCTTCCCAATACAAAAAGAATTTTACATATTGAACTAAAAATTGCAGAGATATGGTCTTCCCGGTCGGACAGACAAAGTGATAACATAAGCAAGACGCCAAAAGATGATAACGCATCTTCAGTCCTCCTAACAGACAAGAAAACCAACAACCCCCTCCCCCCGCATTTTGCAAGGGGTGGGGAGGAAAATTTGTTAGACGTAAGTTATGTCAGTAGAAAAACCTTCAACTACAAAACATCACGCACGGACAAAAAGTCCAGAATGGATAAAATTCCAGGACACAACAGAATTTTAGGACATTTCCAGGACAAAAAGGAATTCCAGGACTTATCCAGGATTTCCAGGACATGTACAAACCATGCTACTAATCACACTGTAACACACCCCACCCCCACCCACCCCCAAAAAAGGATGCGTTCTATTGAAGACATGACTCCAGGGAGTACTCCAATAAGCAGCAGGTTAGAGATACACTGGCATACTGGATGTAGATTATTATACAGCCCACACCGCTGACACAATGTACTGAACTCACGTTCTATCTCTGTAGAGTGTTAGTGTTTCAAAGCATTTCTATTAACATTTGGCTTCAAACTATATTGCTTACTCCACCTTGCATACATGTAGAACTGAACTATTCAAACATAAATTTCCACTTCTGTCTACATCTTTAAAAACCTCATTACAAAGTGCCAATGAATCACTGCACCTTTAGTCTGATAAGACTAGATTATTGAGAATGCTGTGCCATTGATTTCACGATGGCACAGCATTCTCAATAATAAGTGGAAAGTACACCAAAAGGAATGGAAAGTTCTAGATCTTGCTATTTTAGAGTGTATCCTGCTAAAGTAAAAACTGCCCTGTTAAACTACAGATGACATACAGCAGATGCACACGTAAAAACACCATTATTAGGGGCAACCCTGAAAGGAGAATATTTTTCAGAAGTCTGCAACACAGTTTTTAACCTAAAAACTGTCTACAAGGTAAAGGGATGCAATGCTAAATGTCAAATCTGCCATAAAATTTATTATTCTGCACAGAGACAAAACAATGTTTTTTTAAAAATGGGCCAACTTAAAAAATAAAAATGTTGATAACAGCACAAATTAGTATTTAAGTCACAGTATTCAAACTGGCTTACCCCTGATGAAAAATACAGAAAGAAAAATTATTTTACTTCACTCAGAATTTAATAATTCTTTAGAGGCTTTTGGACTTTTAAAAATCATTGTCAGAAGATGCAAGGAATAATTCTCCTTCCTTCAAAGGACGTTCTACCTGACAGACATTATTCTGCACTATTTCCTGCAGCAATTATATTTTACTAGGGATAGCATAAGGGTATGACATAGACACCTGTATTATGGAAGCAATCATGTCAAATATGGGCATAATAATTTGTCATTTCACAGTTTTAAGCATGTATTTGGCCAATCCATTTCATTCAAAAGTTGTGAAAATATCCTCACACATTGCAGTTTTGGCTTCACCAGTTTGTTCTTAAGATTATGCAAAAGTTTTTGGACAATCAAGTTCCCTCGCAATCAATACTGCAAATATGTACATCACTACTGTCACATTTAAAGTGATATGTAAAACAGGGGTCCAAATACATTTTTTGTTTGAAATTCATTTTGTGAATTTACTAAACAGTTTTGAGAAAAATTTACTGAATTTTTGAGACTGTGGTGGGAGAATTTATCAATACCATTACACCCTGTAAATTTATAAAATTAAAAATAAAAAGGCATGAGTTCTTGTAAAATGAAAAAAACTTCACTTCGTCAATTTGAGATGAAGAAATCTAGAAGCAAAAAAAAAAAAAAAAGGAAAGAAAATCAGCTTTCGGAGCTTTAAAATTGAAAGAAAACAGTTGTCTGTTTTCGTATCATAGAATATTTTTGTGCTGTGCTTTTTTGGCATGACTTTGTGAAGGTACCAAAAAATGGCACCAGATTCCCCTGCAGATCCTTCATAAAGCATCACCAAGAGTTTTGATGTGACTGATGTTGGCCTTACTTGGGAAGGAAGGGGGGACTGTTGCATGGCAGTACATTACCATGGATGTTACTTTGCAATACTCTACAAAACCATAATTTTTTTTTCTATTTTCCCTATGCTGTTTCTAAATGACAAGCTCTCATTACTTAAATTTGATCGAATATAATGAATTATTATTATTTTGCAGAATGTCATTCACTTTTTTTTCCCAAAGAAATAAGTCTGAAAAACCGTCTTCACCGCTACCAGAATGGAAAATGTGGACTGGTGTGTGCCGGGCGTCCAACACAAACACTACAATAAAAATGAGTTTAATGAAATACTTAAGATTAGAAGTGGGATGAATCCTAAATTTTTTCAAATCCGAATACTAAAGGGTTCTCAAATCCCTCGAATCCTTCATATAAGAATAATTATATGAGAAAAAGGGAAAGAAAAGATTTCTACTTAAAATTAAAAGTTTTTAATTGAAGCAAAATTTGAAATCTGTGTTTAATGAAAAACAAATTAAAGAACAGTTTTCAAAACACATACCCATAACTTATTAAGAAGATACAAATGAAATTTATAATTTACATTTACCAAATGAAGTACATAACTCTTGAGTCTTGAGGTTCATTTTCATTTTCTGAACATAATTTGACAAAAAAAAAAATATTTGAGTAACAATTCACATTTTTGACATTTTTCTTTAATAACAAAAGTTCCAAGACCTTTTTAAATCAAAGTAAGTGTAGAGGTGGGGAGGATTATTGCAAGAGTTAATATAGATAAACACTAAACATGGAACAATGAATTGAGTAAATTCTTTTCAGAAAATTAAGAAAAATTAAACACGTGTTTGTTTTTTAAGAGTTAATAAAAACACTAAACACTGAACTCTTTCGGGACAATGTAAAAAAAATCAGAAACCTTTAATGGAGATTTTTATTTAAATACACTAGCATTCGAACTCGCTCTGGGTCTAGCCTACTTCATTTTTTAATCAGCTACGACACCTGATGTGTTGAATAGTCTTTCTGACATAACTGTCTATGATGGTGTGTTTAAGAACTTTTTAGAGTGTCCTTTAATTTTGATTTTTTTTTTTTTTTGAGTAGAACTAGAAACATTGAGCTGTAGACAGAGTAACTGGAGTCATGTGTGCGACATGGCTCAAGGTCGCACTTCCCTGCCGTTCTCGCACTCGTTACAACGGTAACGGCTGCGAGGAAAGAGAAAATATGGCTAAGTCACTTTTTCCACTATACTTGAGGTATGGTGATTAAGGCACTTTCCAATGGGAGACTCCTGTCGCTTTGGCGGTCGCTCTCTGTGTTTGGCTGAACAATTCCTTCACTGTTGCATCCAGTTTGGAAGCAGCCCTTGCGAAACTGCTGAAATTTCTGCTAGCCAGTGTGGCTAGTGTAATAAAAATTTTACTAGCCAAATGACAAAATCTACTGGCCATACAAAAATTTAAAAAATAATAATTCAGTAACTTCTCCTACTTATGTTCCTATGAAATTAAATGGGTGCATGTTTTTTTTTCTTTCTAATGAGAGACACCTCCCCCATTAGCTTCATAAAATCAGATGCAGAGCAGTTACTTGCATAGGATCATTAGATTGACTGCAAATATTGCATCTGCTTTTGTTCCAAAATGATTGATTTTTTGATAATTTATTTTCAGTGCTGCAATATCATTACTATATACATAAAGTGGCACTAATAATGTTGATACAGTTTACCACTGATATGTACTGTGTCTGATCTTCCCATCAAAGGTACCTGCCCACCACAATTGAATAGCATTTTGAGGATCAAAATCTTCAATTGAAGTGTCAAATTGCATCTAATCATCATTAAGTCTCTTAAAGTGTCACTATTCAGACATGCCCAATTACTGGTTTTTATGAGGTTCATTGCCGATGCTCCACATCAATGGGCTTGTGCGTCACTGCCGCCAAAGTGATCACGCGCTGCACCGCAGCAATTTTCTTTGCTTCCGATACTTTCTTATGCGATCTGCCGCGGACATTGCGGTGTTTATCGAAAGCTGACGAGTTGCTCTTCCGCGTAGACTATATTCGATGTATTTCTGCTTGGCTTTTCGACGAGTATATGCCAACATTGTGAATTTTTTTTAATTTTTCAACTGCAATTTTAAGTTTCACAACCAACACTGTATTTAATTTCTTTAATTTCACTTCTAGTATTTTAAATCGACAGATCTCAACGTTAGCTTTCGTTTGAGACCAATTTCGATGTCGTAGCGCTTTGCAGTGCCGAGTTATACTGATTAGAAGTTTGTGCTGCGCACAGCAACCCCCTCCCACTTATTGCTGCACTGTAACACTCAAGGTCACTAACAAGACTTTGTTCCCGTAGCTGTCGAATAACACTAGGTTGGTTAGGTTCGCGTTGATAATATAGAAATTATTAGACCGAACTTGATGGCCATTTTTTCGTAACGCTCAACTTTCCGTACTGGCCTGATTTTAAAGATGTATCACGTCAAAAAACCCTGCCGCAACATACTTCCTATTGTTCCTAAGCTGTGGTGAATTTCCGAGATCCAACAATCAATGCGTGGACGCAGCCTCTTAATAGCCTAGTCGACGCACAGAGGCCCGATAAGAAACCTGTTTAAACATTGTGCCTGCATCGCTCACGAAGTTACGATGTCCCCGATTTACTTGCCTGTCAGGCGAATTTTCGAAGAGCAATCTCCGATGTAGCGTCTGGAACGAGACACCGTGAGAAACTACATTGGAGACACGTGCGTGCAAGAGGATCAACTGATATTCACGTGTCTCGGACTGGGAAAACCGGTTTGAACAACAGTGCTCAGTGGCGCACCATGGCGCTTACGTCACGAGCATTTACATCACGGTGGTGATGAATCGTAGTTTTGTCAGTCAAAACACCATAACATCGATGTTAAATTCACACCGGTTTTTCGCGATGTATCGATACATTGCCGAGTCCTAGTGAGGGGAAAGTTGGACAAAATAGTTGCTCACTTGGGGGGGGGTCTACTCACCATCATTGGCTACTATACTAAAAAATTTACTAGCCACTACGAAATATCTGGTCGCTATTTGGCGACTGGCGACCGACATTCGCGAAGCCTCTTTGGAAGTAATGAGCTTTTTCAGATAGCTGTGTACACACTGTAGACAATCTTCTTCGATTGTTTTCTAATGTAAGAACTCGTCATGCTGACAAAAATTCGAACAAATATCACTCAAGAACAAGCACCAAGTTTTTCAGGTAAAGATTCGAAAGACGAAAAAGCGTGGATTCGAGTTTTTGAATCTTTTTCAAGATTTGCGGGATTCGAGGATTCGAATGTCCTATCCCTACTCAAGATGAACATACAGAAAAATTACTTTCAAATCATTATTTCTGGTACCAGGACAAAATTTTGATCTTTGTTATTACCAAGATCAGTTCGGTAAGATTTCGAAAAGAACTCCTTTAAGCTGACATACGTTTTCAACTGTCAATGAGAAAATCTGGGTCAACTGTTCATTTCAGATCAGTAGTAAGCTATGGCAGCTGAGTTTAGCTGAATTGTGTGAGTTTAGAGACTTTATAGCAGATTATAAGGTACAGTGCTTTTAAGGTTCACTTCTCTTTGGAAGAAAACTCGTCAAATGTGCTGTAAATGGACTGTCCAATAAAAATTTCAAATTGTCAACAAACACATACAAGGAAAAAAAACCCAAATCTCAGCAACAAGCAACCTTTTCTTTGAGCCTTATATAAGCAGCAACTTTGACATGTAACATCTCAATTAGTATTGAGATTTCCAGTTTTGAGTCTTAAGTGATTGATTCATAAAACCAAAGAGTTCATAAGATAAATAATTTATGCTGTTTGGAATCTTTGCTACTTAGGGAAACCCACATTTACAGCCTTGGGTCACTTTGTTCCCCTCCTTCACACTTTAGTAAGATAAGCTGTCAATCATATCAAAGGAAAAGGTCTCGACAGAGTGGCTGACATACTTGAGTAGGCAGGAGTAAAGAGTTTAATACAGTAGAAAGTTCTGCCTATGGCGAGTTCAGAACAAATTTCACAGTAAGTAGGCATTTTAAGAAACTGAACAATGTTTTAAATTTGCTAAAGAAGTAAACAGATATTTCTTAAAGTAGAACACGAAATATACATATTTGAAGGCAGTGGTTGCTCTGGCTTTTTTAAAGTTAACACCTTTTTTTTTTCCTTTTTTTTTTTTTTTTTTTTTTTTTGCCAAAGTGTTATATAAATAGTACAAAAAGACAAACACAAACTTTTTTCTCCACCGGCATTTTTTTTCACAAAATTGCAAAGAATGCGATCGGCAAAGCACCTTCTATTTAAAGGACTAAAAATGTTTGCTGCTTTTAAGGCTTAACCACTTATATGACTTAAAATGATCAATCACAAATGTGAGTCTTATGCAGCAGTTACTGAATGTTACCTCACATTGATGACATGCCTAATTCCATAGAAGACACATTATCACAATTTGGAAAGGATTCTGGAAACTTCATGTACTATGCCAGTGTTTATAGCAACTCCGCCAGATTGTAGAAATGAGGGCATTATGCACCAATAGCTGATTTAGCAAAAACTTTTCTATTACTGATTGATGTAACTACTGAAAACCTTGCAAAAAACATGTAGAAAATGCTGCAAAAAAATGGTCATGCAAATATAACTTACTTTGCAAGATATACTTCATGAATGAGAGTAATGAAATTTTAATGGAATGCATACTTACCGACAATTCATGCAGTTTAGGGAGTTCACAGTTACATCTGAATATCCACCCTTTCCTGAAGCGCAGCTTCCAAAGACAGCATGATGATTTGGGCTGCATGATCCAGCTGCCTCTGATGAACAATTACAATAGGAATCATAATGTTCTTGGGGGTTCGTGAAATCAAGTTCTGTGTGCTTACTCCATCCATTTCGAAGCTGATCTCTCCTCTTGGCAACATCAGCAAGGCAGAAACTAGCTTCTCTTTTCCTGGAGTATGTTGTTTTTAGTACACCATGATTGTTATTCACTGATTCAGAAGCTCCATTGCATTCCTTACTTAAAACAGAAAGCTCAGAATTGTTATAATTTTTCTGAGGATTAGGAACCATCTCTACATTATTGCTATTCACATCATCTATATGCAAAGACATGTTATCACAGAATTTATAATTACTATATACAGATTCAGTGGCAGCAGCAACTCTATCATTTTTGCAGTGATTAAATAATTTATGATTTACTTTATGTTCTATAGTGCAGTGAGACATCTTGCTTTTATTTTTCAAATTAAAAGAGGTTATTTCTGATTCACATATAACTTTGTATTCTTTTGCACACACAAAACAGACTAATATTCTGCTCACTAGGATCATTAGAAATTTGAATACAATTGCCACTAAAGGAACACATATCATGACAAAACAAGCCACTTCTTATCATAACAAGCGATTAAAATAAAAACTAGAAATTTTCGCATACACCAGCCTCGTAAAGATCCCATGATTAATATAGAACAAGCTGACTGGCTAGAAAAGGATAACCTAGAAAAAAGAAAATTAAGAATAAGATGTCATACCAACTTCACATATAAAATAAAATTATAAATTCACAGTAATAAAAAACATTAGTACATTATTTTCAGCAATTAGATTGCAGTACTGAATTGCTTTTAGTTTACTGTTTGTTCACCATGTAATATCTCCTCAGAAAACATGAAAATTACATCACCCTGGTGTGGGAATGTTTATTGTCTGGGTGGTGTAATGGCAGCACGCTCAAAATTAAAAAAATATTTTCCACTATAGGGTACCTGAATTGTTTGTGTGTGTATGTGTGTGAGTATTCATAAATGGTTTTGTAATACCATTATACTATTTCAAAAAAATGACATTTCATGTTTAGTATTCATGGTAGTCAGGCATGATTTATCTAAATTGGCTTTTTTTTCTTTCTTTTTAGTTGGGGGTTTAATTAACCAGCCATGAGCAACTCAAGAGCTATAAAGCAGTTGCTTGTCCCTAATTTAGAGCAACTGGTTCCAGGAAGGGAGAGGGCCAGTGCTGCAAGGCAAATACAACATCCATGCCTCACTCTGATTCCAACTCAAACAAATGATCGGAAGCTAGCAATGAGACCACTGCACCACTGGGGTCGCCTAAATATTGGCTGTAACTTATTAATTTTTTAGGCAATGTAGTTGAATTTGGCGTAAAATAAAAGCTAATTTTTCAAGTTTAAAATATGACTATCAGATTCACAAAATATTCATACTTATTTATTTTTCTCATACTTGTAAGTAAATTTAAGCTGTAACTTGACAACCACAACCAACAGTATTACTTGCATATACTAAAAAGCATGCTGTTTAGAAACTTTGTACACATTAAAACAAGGAGTAATTCATAAGCTCAATGACAGTCCTGTGTTATACACATCATGAAAATAACAATTTAAAAAAAAAACTTACTTGGAACACTTATGTGAAGAAAGGTGGTCCCCCCCCCAAAGTTGTTTCATGTGGAACGAATGAATTGCTAACTTGGGCGGAAAAGGCAATCACAAATAATCATACCCAGATTTTTTTTTACAAGGCCAAACTTCCATTAAGCTTGATATCCTGTAGTTCACGGAGGGCTGTATTGAAACAAATATACGATATGAGGGTCTCCATATCATCATCAGCATTGTCAACAATTATCAATCCACTGCTGGACGAAGGTCTCCCCAAGTTTCCTCCACAACGGTCTGTCTTGTGGCAGTCTCCTCCATGTCACTCCCGCATATTTTCGAATTTCATCCACCAATCTTCGATGTAGTCTTCTTCTGGGTCTTTTCGTGTCCCTTGGAATCCAATCTAAACTTTTGGCTGTCCATCGATGGTCTGTCCTTCTGGCAGTATGTCCGGCCCATTGCCATTTCAGGGATTTAACTCTGATCATGATGTCTTCCGCTCTCGTCATTTTTCGGATCCACGAGCTCCTCTTCTTATCTCTCCTGGTAATACCAAGCATGCACCTCTCCATTCTTCTTTGAGTTGTCTGCAGCCTTTGTATGTCTCTTTTAGTTAAGGTCCACGTCTCTGCACCATACGTAAGCACTGGAAGGATGCATTGATCAAATACTTTTCTTTTAAGACATAATGGCATATTGCTCTTGAAAATTATGCTTTTTCTTCCAAAAGCTCTCCAGGCAAGTTTTGTACGCCGATTAATTTCTTCATCAATGTGACCCTCACTTGATAACTGCTGTCAAAGATAAACATACGTATCTGTTATCTCCAGTTTTTCTCCATCAATCGATAAATCTTCATTTCTTGTAAAAGCATTGAACATCACTTTTGTCTTCCGAAAGTTCATTTTTAATCCCACTTCTTTACTCTTGTCAGCAAGTTCCTGGATCATACTCTGCAGCTCTGATGGGGTAGCTGCAAAAATGACTACGTCATCAGCAAAACGAAGGTGGGTTAGATAATCTCCATTAATCTTTATCCCCTTGTTTTCCCAGCTCAGTGACTGAAAAACACTCTCCAATGTGGCATTAAAGAGCTTCGGAGATATGGTGTCACCTTGTCTCACTCCCTTTCCAATTTTTATGTGTGTTGTATTTTCAAACAGCCTAATCTTTGCACTTGCATTTTCATAGATGTTATTAATAATATTAATGCATGCATCTTCAATACCGCAGGTTTTCAGAGCCATTGTAACTGCTGATGGTTTCACCGAATCAAAGGCTTTTTCATAATCGATAAAAGCCATGCACAATGGAAGTTCATATTCCCTCGCTGCTCCAATTAGTTCTCTCAGCACATGGATATGATCTATTGTGCTGTAGCCACTCCTGAATCCAGCTTGTTCTCTCGGTTGAGCCATGTCCAGTGTTACCTTCAAGCGGTGTGAAAGAACTTTAGTGAAGATTTTATAAACTACTGATAGGAGGCTGATAGGTCTGTAGTTTCCGAGATCCTCAATGTCACCTTTCTTATGTAGCAGGATCATTGTAGCGGTGTTCCAATCCTCAGGAATCTTTCCTTCATTAAGGCATCGAGTGAAAATTTGGGCGAGTACTGTTTGGATTTCTCCACTTGCTTCTTGTATGATGTCTACAGTAATTCCATCTTCTCCTGGAGCTTTTCCCCGCTTCATGTTCTTGATTGCATGTGCAACTTCTGCTGGAAGGACTGGAGGAACTCTGGTACTGGTATCTTTCATGATGTCTGGAGTGCATGTATCATCCCTTTCATATAATTTGGAGTAGAAATCTTTCACTCTTGTCAAAATTTCGCCTCTATTTCTTGTTACAGAACCATCTTCTTTTCTCAGTGCCATAATCTGTTTTCTTCCCTTACTGAGATGTCCCTTTGCTATCTTTAGGCTTGGGTTGTTTTCAATTGCTTTCCTCACTAGTTCACAGTTGAATTTTCTTACGTCTTCAGTGATACTTTTTCGTACTGTCTTGCATAGCTCTATATATTCCACTTTGGAAGTCGCATCTTCTTTAGTTGTCCTCATCTCTCTTCTTTTTTGCATCAACATTTTCGTTTTTCCTGATAATTTATTTACATGCAACTTGTTCTTAGACCCAGCTAATTTTGTTGCTGTTTCCATAAGAGCTTTGGTTACTTTTCTGTTAACTTCAGAGATGTCCACTTCTTCCGATGTTAGGCCTTCTAAAGCAGAGAACCTGTTCTTCAGTTCCAACTTGAAGGTATTATGGTGTTTTTTAAGGTTGGTTATGTCAATAGATTTTGTTTGTCTTATGAGCTTGCCACGTTCAAGTTTAGTGTTGAGGTGCATCTTACATCTCACCAATCTATGGTCACTACCTGTGTTGAACTTGTTTAGCACACTGCAGTCTTCTATGAAGAATTTTTTGTTACACATAATAAAATCAATTTCACTTGTCGTCCCATTTGGATGTCTCCATGTCCATTTCCTGTGTGGCTTTTTCTTGAAGAAGGAGTTCAAGATGAAAAACCCTTCTGCCTCTGCAAACTCAACGAGAGTATTTCCACGCTGGTTTCTGTTGCCGTGACCAAATTTACCTACTGAAGTTTCATTCTGTTGCCGTTGCCCTATTTTTGCATTGAAATCTCCCATAATTATCTTCAAGTGCTGCTTACCTTTATTATTTAGATGACAAATTTCCTCATAAAATTCTTCAATTTCTTCTTCAGGATGACTTGTGGTGGGTGCATAAGTTTGAATAATCTGAGCCTGGTATCTTCTCGATAGTTGGATAACGAGTCGTGTGATTCAAGACTTCTTGAATTGGAAGAGGAACTACAAAGGATCAAGTGGGACATCGTGGGGCTAAGTGAGGTAAGGAGAAAAGGAGAAGATCTCATCGAACTGAAAAGTGGACATCTCTTCTACTATCGTGGGACAGATACTGGCAGAACTAGTGGTGTTGGATTTATAATAAACAAGAAACTGAAGGATAAAGTTGTAGAAGTTGAAAATATACATATATATTGCTTTAAATTCATACTCAATCCACTCTCAAAATGTCTGTGTTGTATATTTTTGCAATTCTCAATCTTTTACAAACCATTTTGATTAATAGATGGCACCAGATGCGCATTGCACTGCAGAGATTGTGTGTACGACGTAAGAGTGTCACTTCCATATTCGCAGAGAGAGGTTGTCGTGAGTGTGTTATGTTTTAAAAGGTTAATGTGGCAAGTCATTTACGGTGGAGTAGTGCTTTGGACATATCGTAGCAATCAAGATGAAACAGTAAATCAAAAATAATACAATTTAATCAACCGAACCATCCCTCTAATCTACCACTGCCAACCAACAAAGGGTTATGGGCCCAGCAGCAGAAACAGAATACTGAGCATGGAGCAGATTGAAGAAGCCTGTGCCATTTTTACTTTCGTTCTTCGAAGAGAAGCTCAACTCCGCCATGTTTGCTTTCAGCTTAGAAGTTTTAAAAAATTAGTGCTGCTAATGGTCTTAGACAACCGAGGATAATTTACTGGAAAAGTAAAAACATATTTTTTCTGCCAAAAATAAAAGGTGCTACAATTTTTTTGCTGAGTGGAAAACACAAGAGGCATTGATTTACACTATAGAAAAAAATACACTTTAAGATGATGGAAAACACACAACTTCCAAAATTTGATGGAAAAATTTTTACATCATGGAAATAAAGAATGTTATGTATTCTGGAAAGTAGAGACTTAGTGTTTTAACTGAAGATCTTCTAAAAGACGTGGCTGAAAAGGCTAAATGGAAAAAGAGGGACTTATCAGGCAAAAGGAAGTATAACATGTTTTACGTCAGATACACAAGTTACTTTTAGTTTTAAGTCCCTACATACGCGTTATGAAGGTGATTCAGAAGGAAGGTAGAGGCGAAAAATGACGTTTCTAGAATTACAATAGGAGCGAGTGAAAATTGGCAGGATTATTTATTATGAGCTGAAAAACTGCTCAAAACGGCACGAATATTAGGGGCAGATATTGATGACCAAGAATTTATCGATGTACTAATTAGTTGATTACGAAGTAAATATAACCTAATAGCAATGCAATTTGATAATTTTGAAGGTGCTACGATGGCTGATGTACGTAGAATTTTTAAGGCTCATCGTGAAAGAAATGAGCATACCCTAAATACACATGATTCCTCAGCATGTAAAGTAAATTATAGAGAAAGGCTTTCATGCTATCCCAGACAAAATGCAAATTTAAAGAAAATCATATGCCATATTTGCTCTAGGCCTAATCATAAAGCTGCTGAATATTGGCACAATCCAGCTAAAAAAAGGGAAGTAAAAAAGGGAAGCTAATGTTCAACGTTCTCACAGGGTGAAATTTCATCCAAAGCATCAAAAGGTGAATGTTGTAGATCAGTGGTCTCAAACTGTGACCCTCGGAAGGGCCACTTTCCAGTTTTGAAGAAACTTAGGGGGCCGCATGAATATTAATAAATTTCCTATGAATTAATATGAATTTCACAAAACTACACCAATGGCATATTATTTCTAATTATCGGTAAATAGTAAAAGCAAATGCTTCATCAAACACTGTAAACAATCACCTTTATGTAACAATTATTTTCACTTAAATCTTAAAACAATCACAGTTTACCAACTGAACACGGCACACAGTACAGAAGATATTACATGTTCTAACCAGAAACTTGGGCTCGCTTTTCTGTCACTAACTTATTGATATTTGGAATAATGTTTACACTGCTTTTAAAAGTGAGCATAAGTGACTGTCACTTAACGTATTCCTTTCAAGACATTTTACTTGGTTCATTCTTGAAAACAACTGTTCACATGAGTTATGTTGTTCCAGATATAGACATAGCACATGCAGCTAGGTTATGAATGTTTATGTTTGTCTTCTGAAACTAACTAGTAAAACTCTGTTAGATTGCGCCTGTTGAATTTTTCTTTCAGGAAAGTATCACACTGAAAGTCTATTAATTCAAGCTGAAGTTCTTCAAGAGCATTGTCAGCATTATAGGAAAATGAAGACTTGAATATATTGAAAATATGTATTTTGCTTAATACAATCATGTTCTTCATAAACTTGTTACTTATAAATATGACTTTCCTAAGCATTACTATGTTTATATTATATTTAATGTTATAATACACTTGAAAAAGGGGCGATTTATTTTAATTTTGTAATCATTTATGCGGACCGCAAAACAGTTGGCACAGAGCCGCATGTGGCCCGCAAGTTTGAGACCACTGTTGTTGATGTAACAAATAAGAGTCACATAGTTCTGACAGTCAAGACAGAAAAACCAGAAAAATATTCAGAAAATGAATGGATTCTGGACAGTGGGGTTACATCACATATGACATCTAATTCAAAGTGGATAAGCAATGCAAGGGAAGACAACAGGTTAATAAAACTGGCAGACAATTATAATATACATGCACAGACTATGGGCACTGTAGAATTAAAAACTTAAAATAATAAAACCCTATTAATGATGGATGTTTATATGTTTTTCGGCTTTCAGGAAACTTGATATCTGTTAATAAATTAGTCGAGGATAACCAAGAAGTAATTTTTGACTCGAATGGTGGCCATATTATGGAAAGTGGGAAACCCTATTTAATGCTGGTAATGTAAACAGCTTTTTTGTGGCAAACTGCGAAGATGATATGAGTAACAAATCTGTAATTATGAAAGCAGGAGAAATTACATGGGGAAATTGGTGTGAACGACTTGGACATGTAAATGAAACATACATGGACCACATGAAAACACATTCCATGGTCCACAAACTTGATGGAAAAATTACAAACCTTGGATCTTGTGAAACCTATATTCAAGCAAAATAGTGCAGGAAATTTAATCAACTAAACCACTTGATCTTTTACATATTGAGTTAATTGGTCCAATTTGTGAGAAGTCAATTGGAGGTGCAAGTTATGTGTAAACTATTGTAAATGACTATTCCAGAAAAAATTTTACACATTTTTTAAAGAACAAAAATGAAACACTAGAGAAATTGTCTATTTTTATTCAGCAAACTGAAAACACCATGAATGCAAAAGTAAGAAGAATAAATTATGACAATTATTCAGAATTTCTTTCTAAACAAGCTGTAGAATATTTTAAGGCAAAGGATATTGAACATCAGTTGACTACAGTCTACACACCACAATAAAATGATATTTGTGGAAGAGCCAATAGATCACTAATTGAAGGCACCAGAGCATTACTGATAGGCTCAAAATTTCTAATGAAATTTTGGGCAGAGGCAACTAACACTTTCACCTACATAAAAAACAGAACTCCTACAAAGAAAAATGACACAGTAACACCCCAGAAGAAAAACTTTCATATGTGAATCTTTGGATGTACAGCCTACTACTGGATTCCAAAGCATGAAAGAGGTAACCTCCAACTCAAAACAGCCGCCAGAATTTTTATGGGATACGCAAGTAATAGGAAGGCCTACCGTATCTATGATCCAATAAAAAATACTATTGTAGAATCTAGAGATGTAAAATTCTTGGATGACAAAAAAGAAGCAAAATGTTGGAAAAAGCAAAATTGAAAATCCAAGATTGTGAAATGTTAGACTTCAATGGAAATGAAGATCATTTTCAAGAGGTACTTGATGATGAAGAAATAGAAGTAAATGAGCAAGATGAGCAAATCATCTATGAATCACAATTGGAAATCACTGAAGAAAGTGAAAATGAACCTCAAAGAATTGCTGTAGAACAAAAGTGACCATATCTAAGACCCCAAAGCAAGGCTTAAAAACTATTACGAATCATCAGATGAAGATGATACAGCAAAAGATCCGGATTACAATCCTCATGATGAGATTCTTAAAGTTGAAAAGTCAGTGCTGCATACCAAAATCATTTAAAGAGGTTATGCAAATGCCTGATGCAGACAAGTGGAAAGAAGCAATGGAGAGAGAAATAAAATTCTCTCAAGGCTCATGAAGTATGGGACATAGTAAATTTACCTGAAGGTGTAAAGCCTATAAGATGTAAATGGCTATTCAGTAATAAGAGAAAAAAATCAGGAAACAAAATATACAAGGCAAGTCTTGTTGCACTAGGATATTCTCAAAGGTTTGGGCAAGACTACAATAAAACATTTTCACCAGCAATGAAAGCAGACAGTTTTTGATGCTTAATTGCTTTTGCAGCTATGAAAAAAAGGCAAATACACTATTATGCTGTAAAAACTGCTTTCTTGTATGCAAAATTAGAGGACAGGATATATATGGAACAACCTCCTGGCTTTGAAAATACACAGAGAAACAAAAGGCTAGTGTGCAAGTTAAACAAGGCACTATATGGGCTAAAACAAAGTGGAAGATTATGGTTTCAGACTATCAGAAACTATCTAGTAAAATGTGGATTTAAAAATTTCAAATCTGACCAGTGTACTTTTAGCTATGATAAAGATAACTCAAAATTGTTTTTAGGTTTACATGTAGATGTGATTATTATTAGTTCAGATAATGAGATACCAAAAGAGGTAACTGAAAAAATCAGCAGATGATTCAAGCTAAAAAGAAAGTGATGATACAAGCAATGTTCTAGGAATGGAAATCATTCAGAAGGAAGGACAAATCACTATTAAACAACAAATCTTTATCGAAAAAATTCTGAAAAGATATAGTCTGGAAAATCGCCATCCTATTGACTTAAATCAAAACCTGGAAAAATATGAAGAATCAAAAGGATGTGATGTTAAAAAATACCAAGAACTTTTAGGATCACTTATCAAGTTATGTATCTTGCTACTATTATTACAAGACCAGATTTAGCTTATCCAATAACAGCTCCATCAAAATTATATATATAATCTATCAAAATGTTTATATATATATTATATTATATACAAGACCAGATTTAGCTTATCCAATAACAGCTCTATCAAAATTTACTAAGGATCTCCAAGAGAAATACACATGCAAGCACTCAAGCGTGTTTTAAGATACTTAAAAGGAACAAAACATTACTGTTTGGTGTTTACCCAAGGTGATCTAAAACTGGAATGCTACAGTGATGCATCATGGAAATGTGGAAAACAAAATGTGCAAAGATCAGCAAGTGGGTACCTACACCTACTGGGACCAAATCTCATCAGCTGGACTTCAAGAACTCAAACCAGTTTCACTTTCGACATGTGATGCAAAAATTACAGCTGTCGTCGAGGTCATGAGCACTGGGACATTTTTACAATTTTTTGTGGAATAACTCAGTGGAAAAGGATTCCAAAGTTCAATTATACATTGTGACAACCAGTCAGCAATTCTTCTAGGAAACAGTGGATGTGCGTCACGTAAATCAAATAATATGGTAAGACAGGTAAATTTCATTAATGAGAAACTCTGAGATAAGACATTTTATCTTCAGTATGTGACCACAGATAAAAATGTTCCAGACTTTCTTACTAATCCTTAAAGTACATTGAAACTTAACAATTACCTAAGACTTAAATGTTGTATAAGTTTCATGAACTCTTAGAACTTTTACAAGTGACTACAAATTGAGAATTAGAGGGGGTCTGTTGTACATTTTGTAATTCTCTATCTTTTAGATACTATTTTGATTAATAGATGGCACCAGATGCGCATCGCACTGCAAAGACTGTGTGTATGACGTAAGAGCATCACTTGCATATTCGCCTTCGGAGAGAGAGGTTGTTGTGTGTTTTGTAGCGAAGAGCTCATCGTGTCTACATGTTATTTTTGTGTAATATTAAAGGTGTTATGTTTCAAAAGGTTAATGTGGTAAGTCACTTAAGGTGGAGTAGTGCTTTGGATATATAGTAGCAATCAAGATGAAATGTTCAGGAAATCAAAAATACAATTTAATCAACCGAACCACCCCTCCAACTTATGCAAAATGAAAGATAGTTGCATGTTCATGATAAATATGTGCATCATTTACAAGGATTTCAGCTGATCTAGATATCTTCCTAAACAAATTTTCCTAGCTCAACATATCTCCCATTTGCAAAAAAAAAAATCAAAATTGGAATGTTTTTTGATGCAAAATACTGAATTGCCTCCCCCCCTACAAGTTACACCTGTTTCTCAGGTTCAGCAAGAATTTGGTGAAATATATTCAAGAAACTATTTTTTCATCTGACACAATATACTATAACAAATGAAAAATTACACTCGTGCATCGCTGGTGAACACATAGTTTGTCATACAAATACATAAAATAACATCTTTAAATTGATACCATTTTTATTACTTTTCAATATCTGTTACGTCCTTGAACCAGCTATCAACTTTGCAGGGATTTTTTTTTACCCTTTCCAACCATAGGTTGAAGAAGCGTATATGCTCCAGCTTTGTCCGTCCGTCCACACGATAACTTGCGTAAAAATGGTTCAATTTCGACGCAATTTTAGTATAAGGTAGGGGACAACCTGGGAAGGAACCCTATTGAAAATGGACGAAATTGGGTCAAAGGTCAGGACATAGGAGCGGGATCCATTCCATCGCCCTTATGCGTCATAACTTACATAAAAATGCTTCGATTACAACAAAACTTTATGTTGTTCTGGAGATGTACTGAACCAGTTGTTTAATATCAAAATGGGGTCAAATGTCAGGGCACAGCAGCGAGATTTATTTCACAGCCATTATCATGACTAAAAATGCTTCTATTAGTTAGTTAGTTAATTGATTTTAGTGGCGCAAGGGCCAGGCGTGGCCAAAGACAGAACTATCAGTTAAAGATTTTTAAAAGCGGGGTGAAATGATTAAGAGCAGACAGGCCCGGCAAAAGTTAGAAAGGAGAACGATGAAAGTTGTGAAGACCAGTTAGTTAATTAGGTTTATATATAAATTTATTAATTTACTATTATAATTATTATAACACCTTTTTTTTTAAATAAGTTTTAAAACGCTAATCTGTTTCAAAAAGGAAAACACTGTGAAAGTGTCACAGTGGTCGCCCAAAAGCCCCCGAAGTGCAGCTGCGCCCCGTCCAGCAGACGAGACTGAAAACAGTGAAACCGACGACAACGAAAACGAACACAACCGCACAAAACACGAGAGACGGTGAGCAAACAGTCGCACGTCTCACACACCGGGGCAGCGTCGCCACACAGCAAACAGCCATGCGTGAAGCTACAATGCCCAATGCGGAGACGCGCAAGAACAACCTCTTCCTAACGGCTCTGGCGACACCAAGGTCAGGTTCTACACGGCGCAGTTCATTCTCCACCTGCTGGTCCCACAGACCCCGCCACGCCTGCCTGACATGATCGTGAACAAGAAAGCGAAAACCACGGTGAAACAGCGGCAAGGGTGCGACCAGGGCGCGATTTCACCGATTAGCAAATAGCTAGTGAAAAATCAAATTTGCTAGTGAAAAAAAATCGCAGTAGAAAGTATTGCTAGTAAGGTAATTTCTTTATTTAAAGTAACCAAAAATCATAATTAATCCACGAAGTTTACATAACAGTTTCTATTATCACTTGTTAAAACAGCGACGATCAGCGATTCTCTTTCGCCAATTTCCTTTCGACACTTAATACCCATCCTCCCCATATCTTTCATCCCTTCCAGTGGAAACTGTCGTGGAAGCGCATTGAAACTCCTCTCCATCGTGCCCTCATTGGTCTATTACAGAAACTGAACGTGACGTCAGCAATGGTTGCTGTGGCAACCCAGAGCTCTGGGATGGATATCGGTTGTTTGACCACCTGCTCTGCCACCCTCCCTTCTTTTGCCCCACGAACTTTGTCCTGAACTCCTGTCGTACCCTAAGCCAAGCGTTCGCCTACTTCCACAAGTCTTGATAGTCGTGCATACATCAAATACTGCGCTCTAATGATCAGTGATGAATAAGCAAAAATAATTCCACTTATTCGGATGGTAGACAAAACCAAAAGAAGCAAACCAAAATGTTACTGGAAAATAGCCTGCCAACACTGGCAAAAGTCTTAGCCATAGTAACTAGCCTTGTTGCGTGGCATAGATAGACGCTTTTTTACGAAACGTGTTCGTGGAGGGGGTAAACGATTACGGAAGAAACTTTTGCTTCGTCTGACTTCTGGTTTTGGAAATTTTCTTTGTATTTTCAAGCTGAATACAAATATTTATCCAGTAAAATGTTAATGAGCAATAATACTTGACAGAGGCAACATCGTGAAAAAAAAAATTATGATTACGGAAAAAATCTGAATTCCGTCAACCTTTCGTTTTCTAGTTTCGTAAAGACGGAATTCCAATAATAACGAAAAAAGCCGGAATTCCTTGAATTCGCGGAAGAATCTCATGCCTGAAGATTACAGAAAAATTTTGCAGCAGCCAACTTCAGTTTTTGCAAATTGTTCTCCACAGTTTCAAGCTAAAATGCAAACATTTATACAAAAAAACGATATTTAACAAGAAAAGCGGACACAAAGACAACAACATTGGGAGAAAAATTTGTGATTATGGCAAAATTTTCTTACTCTGTTTCACTACTGTGTTCGAAAGTTTTGAAGCACGAAATTTCATCTCCAGATTGAAGACAACCCCCCCCCCCCCATATCGATCTTCAGAATGATCTAACTGATGACAAAAAAAGCGGGATTCCGCGAATCCCTGTACGAATCTCGTGTATATCATAAAAACAATAGCAAAGGAAAAATTTGAAACAAAATGAAAATTTGTAGAATCCGTAGTTTTGATAGTGAGTTCCGTAGTCAGTCAACTAATTCCGTAGAAACTACGGCATTGTGTGGTAGTTGGCAGATATGAAGTGTGTAGAAATTTAGCAGAAATTTGTGCGATACTTCCTCTTGGTACTGCATGTTGTGAGGTGGGATTCAGTTTTTTAAAAAGAATACAAGGGGATTGGAGGAACAATTTGTCTGTTGAAACTTTAAATGCTCTGATGACAGTTGAAATAGAAGGGCCACAAGAAGAGATTTTTAATCCACGGTCAGCAGTTATAAAGTGGTATGATGACAAAGACACCCTGAGCGTAAACCATATGGGAAGAAATCTGAATTAGAATGTCAGTGAAATATATTCATGTGGTATTAGAATTTGCTAGAAATTAATAATAAAGATAGTCACTAAACTTATCTAAGATTTTATTCATTATTCAAAAAGGTAAGTCAAAATATTTATACACATTTAAATTTCTATGTAACTTTATTAGAAAATAAGTTACGATGTGATTTAGTTTTACTTGCTAGTCATGCAAATGTTTTGCTAGCAAACTATTTGGTCACTAGCAAAATTTGTTAGTGAGCAAAAAAGATGAAAATCTTGCCCTGGGTGCGACGACCAGAAGAGGCAGATCCAGCAGCAGCACCGGCAGACTTGCTCCCTGGGACCCCAAGGTGCCCAGGAATCCAGCAGAATCGAACCCGAACACCGGCCTCGAGCAAAGAACGAAGAAGTCTCCGTACGGCAAAAAGAAGGGGGTGGCCAGTGAAATCCAAAGATGACAATGATTGCACAACACTCAACGAATCAGCGCACACAACAGCATGCCAATGATAGCTCGACTGCACGTGAACAAGTGCAAGACACACAGCATGCATCCCCGCCGAAAACACCGCGGCCCCGGCAGGAATGCAGGCAACACAAACTTCATCAACGCAGACGGCGGCGGATCCAACAACACCAGCCGCCCCAGATCCATCGGTGAAAACAAGAACAAAGTCTGCACCGACGTAACGCCGTTCAGCGAAGAGCCGCCGGCACACTGACGCAGGGGTTGAGGACCTATCAAAAGATGCAAAGGTGGTATCAACCATGACACCAAGAGGGTGCCACAGGGGATCCTCAAAGTCCCCGGCCTCTCCAACGAGTGACAAGTCGAGCCCAGCATCACGAGCCACGGCCGCCACACGAAGACCGAAGGCTCGAACGCACGAGGTACGGATCTCAAACAAACGAGCATGCCGGGGATGAAAAACTGCATCGCACAAAGGATGGTCCGAGAGAGATCGAAGTTTCAGGCAAAATTGAAGAGACAGCCGCAGACGGCGCAAATGAAGCGACGGTTCGCTCGCGTCGGCACAAAAGCAGGGAATCGGTGACGCGCGAAACGCTCCCGCACAAAGACGCAGCGCTTGATGGTGGATGGCATCCAACGGCCGGAGAACGGAATGACGCGCAGAGCCACACACCACACAGTTACAATCCAGCACAGACCGAACGAGGGAATGGCAAATACGGAACAAGGAAGTCCTGTCTGCACCCCAGCAGACTGAGGCAAGGATCCCAAGGACCGACAAAGCTCTCAGACAGGAAGTCCCGAGTCGTTGAACGTGCGAGCGGAAGGCGAGCGCACGGTCAACGGCCAAACCAAGGAACCCGGCCCCCGGCAAAACCGGAACGGCTGCACGGTCCAAACAGAGCTCCGGATCGGGATGGAGGCCACGCCTCCGGCAGAAACGGACACAGGCCGTCCTGTCGGGAGAAAGAACAAACCCACCATTGTTAGCCGCCCCAACAATCTGGATAATTGCAGACTGCAGCCGCCCCTCAACGAAATGCACGCCGGATGACGAACAGAAGATGTGAAGGTCGTCAACACAAATGGCAGCCGAAACCGCCGGAGGAAGACCCCTGAGCAAACAGCCCATGCGGAGGATGAACAGAGTCACCAAAAGAATGCTGCCCCGAGGGACACCCCATTCCCGATGGAAAAAGGCAGAGAGCGCCGCACCCAGGCGCACCCGGAACACGCGGCCACGAAGGAAGCTGGCAACGAATGCTGGGAGGCCTCCCCGCAACCCACCTTCGCGGAGGTCACGGAGGACACTGCAACGCCACGCTCCATCGCAAGCACTTTCGATGTCAAAAAAAACAGACACCAGGTGCTGCCCACGTACGAACGCCTCACGAACAGACGTCTCAAGGAGCAGGAGACTGTCAGGAGCCGAACGATGACGGCGGAAGCCGCCTTGTGATGGAGACAGCACTCGACGTTCTTTCAAAAAACAAACTAGCCGAGAACCGACCATTCGCCCAAGGACCCTGCACAGACAGACAGCCAGCGAGGGCAATTAGCCGACAACTAGAGGGAGACCCGGGGCCCTTGCAGGGCCCGGGAAAAGGCAAAACAAAAACTCTTTGCCAAGAGTCCGGGAAACTGTGCTCCAACCAAATGTGGCCGAAAAGCACCAGCAGACCCGCGAGAGAAGACGGATCATGTCATAGCGGATGCCGTCGGGACCGACAGATGTTGCACCGGACCGATGCAGAGCCACCCGCAGTTCAACCATGCTGAAGGGGGAGCTACACTCAGTGTTACAAAAAGGCGCAAAGGAGATTTTCCGGCGCTCCGCGGCTGTCCCAATCCTCTGAAAGGACGGGAGACACGCCTGAGAACCAGAAACCGAGGCAAAAGCCTCGCCCAAGCAATCCACAATCTCCCCCACCCCAGCACACGTGCAGCCGCCACTCTCAAGAACTGAAACTTGGTGGGAACAACAGTTTCCCCGGATCTTACGAATCCTTTCCCAAACAGTTCCCGAACCGGCACGCGAACCGATAGATGAAACGCACCTCATCCAAGACTCCCTCTTGCTTCGCCGACGCACCAACCGAGCGCAAGATTCTGCTCCTTTAAACCCAACAAGACCAGCCTCGGCTGGACAACACCAAAAAGCACACCAGGCCCCATGCCGAAACTCTCCCAGCCGCCGCGCAATCAGGGCCCCACCAAGGCCTCGGACGTCCTGGGAGCGTCGTTGATGTCTCTGGGACAGAGAGATCCGCCGCCTGAACGAGACACGCCGCGACATCAGCAACAGCTGCGTCAATCGATCCCCGGGTCACCACGGCAAAAGACATCACTGCGGACGACGTGAAGACCTCCCACCTGGCACGATCCATCTTCCAACGAGGAGGGCGGGAGGCAAAAGATGGCACCCCCACACCATACCTAAGTACAACCGGGAAGTGGTCGCTTCCATGGAGGTCGCCACACACCGCCCACGACCAGTCGGCCACAACCGATGGCTGACCCAAAGACAAATCGATCGCACCGAAACTTCGTGCAGGCTCGCGGAATCAAGTGTCAGCACCGGTGTTAAGCAGGCACAAAGAGGTCGAGGAAAGAAGAGATTCGATCCTACGGCCTCGTGTGTCTGTTCTGACACTCCCCACAATGGATTATGAGCATTGAAGTCACCCAGAAGAAGAGCAGGTGACGGCAGCTGCTCAACTAAGCTCTCAAAAACAGACACGCTCACATCCTCATCCGGCGGCAGATAGACGCTGCAAACAGTTAGAGGCACAGGCATGGAGATACGCACCGCAACGGCTTGTAAAGATGTTGAGACCGCAACGGAAGAAACTGGAACACTGTGGGGGACAAGGATGGCAACTCCCCCGCAAGCTATATCTCCTGAAACATTATCTTTCCGAAATGCACTGTAGCCTCGAACTGAAAGCAGGTCTGATGCAGGTCCTGGAGGCAAAGGCACACCGGAGAGTATGACGAAAGCAGATGTTTCACGTCGTCATGTCTTGTCCGAAAGCCTCGACAGTTCCACTGAACGATTTGACCCATGGTTTGAAGTGTGGTGAATGAGAAAAAGAAAAAAATGAAAAACAAAACCCGAGAAAGACTGGGACAACTAATAGTTGTCCGATTCCATCAGTTCGTCAGCAATGTCCATTTGCGCTTGGGACTGTTTTGTCCGATGTCCTGTAGTCTCTGGTGGTAAAACGGGGCGGTATTTTGGTTCCTGTGTCGCAGATGATCTTGCCCGATCCCGGTTCTTATGATGAGAGTTTGGATATTTCTTCTCTTTTTCCTTTCTCTTTCCTCCCGGGGTTGTTGAAGTCCCGGTGGTGCTGGTGTTAGTTGCAGCAGGTTTAGGCATAGTGGTTGTTGGAGCTTTCACGTCCCTAACTCGGGATTGCAGTGCTGCCAGACTAGCAGCTATGATGTCGTCTAGCTTGTAGGGACAATTCGCTATGATGTCGTCTAGCTTGTAGGGACTATCAGTCTGTGTACAGACTGTAGTTCTTGCAACAACCGCTGATGCATAGGATCGCCGATCTAATGGACTTGGAACGACCTTTCTTCTGGCCTCTGGGTAGGAGATTCCTTCAACGGTCTTAATGCGTTGGATCTCTTTTTCCTCTTTCCACTTTAGACAGTCTCTCGATGATGCTGCATGGGATCCCTTGCAGTTGAAGCACAGCTGGGCTTCGGCATGGTAATCTTGCAAAGTATGGTCTGTTGCTGTACAACGCCCACACCGAGCAGTGCTCCTGCAAGACTGCTGGGAGTGACCATATGCTTGGCATTTGAAGCATCGTAGAGGACTTGGTATGAAGGGGCGCACTTCAAGGTGTAGATACCCTGCCTTGATTGATGTTGGCAGGGATGGGGTGTTAAAGGTCAGTATGATGTTTCGAGATGGGACAGATTGGCCATTTCGCCGAAATAGGATGCGCCGGACTCCACTCACTTGTTGATCTTTCAATTCCTCCAGAAGTTCTTGGTCACTGCACTCCAGAAGGTCTTGAGATAACACCTCGTGAGGAAATGAGGTAGCCATGAGGGGTAACTTTTACTGGACAATCTAAAAAAGAGGTAGTGTTTAAAAGCACTGTAGCATATCTGGAACTCGACATCTCGACAAGATCTCCAGATTGGAGCTTCTTAACGCTCTTAGGAGAGCTAGCAATTGATTGCAATGCTTTATTTATCCAGAAGGGGCTGCTGGTGTTTAATGGGTTTGAAGCGTCCAAGGAGTGGATGCAAAAGAACCGAACATTGGCAGAATTAGGTGTAGGTTTCTTGTTAGGGGGGGGGTGTGACCCTTCCTCTATGGGCCGCTTTGTTGGAAGTTCTTGGGAAATTTTTTTTATTAGCCATGAATAGAAGTGAAAGGTTCGTCCGCCGATTTCCCCGCCCACAACCGAGCCCAACAGGGGAGAGCCGGAGGTCCGCAAGCCCAATTGGACACAGCACACGACTCTAGGGTTAAGCAACGGATTAGCATGTTGATAGTGCAGGCATGCGCTCGGCGAGTACCGCGACTTTCCCAGGTCTTGGTAACACCCCTTTGGCATACCCGCACTATCCCCAAATTCACCCTGTTGTACGTAACAAGCCGATTGACTAGGAGCGGGTTAGGTCCTAGCCGCCCGTTTAGGGTGAAGCAGGGGGCAAAGAGGAGTGTTGGCGACTGGCGACAACTACAACCTGGCCACCAGAAACCGCAGCCTCCAGCATCCCCTTTTCCACCTTACGGGTCACCGCACACAGCAAATGTGCAGGTAGGTCTAGCAAACCAGCCCGAAAAACAAGAGAGGAACAGAAAATGGAGAAGCAAGGAGAGTAGAAAATGGAGAAGAAAAGAAGAACAGGTAGTGGAGAAGAAAGTAAAAACAGGAAAGGGAGAAGAAAGTAAAAACAGGAAAGGGAGAGGAAAGCGAGAGGAAAGGAAAGGGCTAGCGCATAATTCACAACCTCAGCAACCTACAACTGAGGCGGGTACTGTCAAGGTGGTGGCAACACAAAGTTGTAATGGGAAAAATCAAACATAACATTTCGGCTGGGGCCGTGGGGTCGCTACTCCCCATCAGCTGGATGAACAGCTGTCCCTGCGGTGATGTGAAAGCACAAATACAAGAAAGCAATAAAAACCGTCACAAGGTCAGCTCGGGCCGTGGGGACGCCGCTCTCCAAACAACTGAAAAACCAGTTATCTCCGTGCTGGGCCTTCGGTGCATCGTTTCAAGACGAAATGACAAAAATGATCCGTCACAAGGTCAGCTCGTGCCGTGGGGGCGCCGCTCCCCAAATAACTGGAAAACCAGTTATCCCCGTGCGGGGAAAAATGCTTCTATTGCGACAAAACTTTCAAATATGTTGCTTCGGAGGTATACTGAACCGGTTCTGTTGAATATAATTGAAATGGGGTCAATCAGGGGACAGGAGCGAGATTTATTCCACAGCCATTATTTTCATAACTTGAGTAATGATTTCTGGTATGTTGGAAAGCGTATCATAGTCAAATGCATTGCATGATTTTACTAGCTTGTTGTTAGCATCACGTGCAGTACAAGCAAACCCAGTTTGAGATGGTTACATTGCTAATATAATTTCATATGGAGTGTCACTTCAGTAGAAACATTTAGGGACCAAGCCATGGGTATCGGGTCCCAAAACATCTTTAAAAAAAATTATTTGAAACATAAAACTTTGTATTTTTTAAATCTAAAGATATAGAAGTTTCTGAAAAATGCACATAAAAGTAATTATTTTATTTTTCTATTCGGCTGAAAAATGTGTTGCGGAGGGGGCAAATAAAAAAAAATACTATTTAAAGGAGAAGTATTTTTTATGCATTTATTTTTTCAAATGTGGCTTTAATCCCACATTTTTATAACATATTAAAACATTTCAGGTCTTTAATTGAAAAGAAAATATAAAATTAATAAATTTATACAACTAGCAAATTTAAATTGTCCCCTCCAAAATGTTTATTATTTTTAATTCTTTTCAGTGCCAGTACTTTTTGAAAAACATTTGCTTTTAAACTTATGCAGCACTTGTAAACATAATGCAATAAATAAATTATAATTTAGTATATTCTATAATTTAAAAATATATATAAGCAAAAGAAAATTGTTTCGGAGGAGACATTACTGTGCGGTGGGGACAATTTTTTTTTTTTTTTTTTACCCTCACTCACTCTTAAATAAAACATTAACAAAGTACTTCTACAATTCCTAACTCATAATTTTACCACCAGATGGCACCACTGTAGTACAGGTTCCCCCTTTTTACATCTGTGAAGGTGAACTATCTTGGAAGGGTGTAGGAGAACTGGCCATAAAAATTTTAAGGGGTCGTATAAAAATTGCGTTTTTGACCGCTTCATGCCCACGACCCCCCCCCAGAGGTTGGTTATCTGAGTCATATAATGTTTCCTTCCGTAATTTTGTCTTTTCTTAATTGCGATAATTAATGTAATTTTTTTATAAAAAATGTTTATGATCTACATTTCAACAGAAGATTTCAGGGTTTTCAAACTACAAGTCTTCAAATTATCTGAGCGCATGTGCTGACTCACGAAACTTGTCATGGGGGGCGGGGGGTACCTAAATTGTAAAATATAAAGCATTTCTCGACCCATCCGAAGATTTTCAGCATTTACAAGCTACAACTAGACACATTATTTGAGCGTATGTGCCTACTCTGGTAACCTGTCGGGGGGGGGGGCAAAACTGTAAAATATGAAAAATTTCTCGTCGGATCCGGAGATTTTCAGCATTTACAAGTTATGTACAACTCCACACATTATCTGAGGGCATGTGCCTACTCTGCAAACCCGTTGGGCGGGGAGCGGGGGGTTAATACCAAAAGTGTAAGATATGACAATATATAGAATTTCTCGTCTGATCGGGAAATTTGCAGCATTTACAAGTTACAACTTGACATATCATATTATCTGAGCATATGTTCCTACTCTGGAAACCTGTCGGGGGTGGGGGATACCAAAACTGTAAAATATGAACAATTTCTCGTCCGATCCGGAGATTTTTAGCATTTACAAGTTACAACTCAACATATCATATTATCTGAGCATATGTGCCTTACTCTGGAAACCTGTCTGGGGTGGGGGATACCGAAACTGTAAAATATGAACAATTTCTCGTCCGATCCAGAGATTTTTAGCATTTACAAGTTACGTACAACTCGACACATTATCTGAGAGCACGTGCTTACTCTGCAAACTCGTTGGGCGGGGGGAGGGGAAGTTAATACCAAAAGTGTAAGATATGAAGAATTTCTGATCCGATTGGGAGATTTGCAGCATTTACAAGTTACAACTCGACATATCATATTATCTGAGCGTATGTGCCTACTCTGGAAACCTGTCGGGGGGGGGGGATGATGCCAAAACTGTAAAATATGAAGAATTTCTCGTCCGATCCGAAGATTTTTAGCATTTACAAGCTACAACCCCCACCCCCCACTCCCCCCAGACAGGTTTCCTGAGTAGGCACATGCCTTCAGATAATATAGCTGCTAAATGCTGAGAATCTCCCGATTGGACGAAATTGTTCATATTTTACACTTTTGGTATCCCCATGCCTTTAGATAATGTGTCGAGTTGTAGCTGCTAAATGCTGAGAATCTCCCGATAGGACGAGAAATTCTTCATATTTTACACTTTTGGTATGCCCCCCCCCCCCCACACACACACACACAGGTTTGCTGAGTAGGCACATACCCTCAAATAATGTGTCGAGTTGTAAATGCCAAAAATCTGCCAATCGGACGAGAAATGCTTCATATTTTACACTTTTGAAATTATTACCTCCACCCCCACCCCCACCCGTACGGGTTTGCTGCGTAGGCACATGCGCTCAGAACAAAAAATTTGTGGAGTTGCAGTTTGTAAATACTGAAAATCTTCCATCGGACGAGAAAGTTTTCATATTTTACACTTTTGGTATCCCCCCCTCACATACACAGGATTGCTGAATAGGCACAAGCCTTCAAATAATGTGTCTAGTTGTAGCTTGTAAATGTCAAAAATCTCCCGATCGGACGAGGAATTTTTCATATTTTACACTTTTGGTGTTACCCCCCACCCCTCCCATCGCAGACAGGTTTCCAGAGAGTGCACATGCACTGAGAAAATTTGTCGAGTTGCAGCTTGTAAATGCTGAAGATCTCCCGATCGGAAGAGAAATGATATTTTACGCTTTTGGTATTGCCCCCCCCCCCCTCCCCGACTAGTTTCCTGAGGCAGCAGCTGCCCTCAGTCAATTCGATGACTTGTCGCTTGTAATGGCTGAAAATCTCCCGATCGGACCAGAAATTCTTTATATTTCATATTTTAGGTTTTAAGACCCCCCCCCCCCCCAAGTTTCCTGGGTTTCCTCATACTCGCAGAGAATTTGTTTAGTTATAGTTTATAGAAAAATATCGTAAATACGAAATTACGAACCAGATAACCAATCTCGGGGAGACGTAGCCACGGAGCAGCCCAGAACGCAATTTTTAAACGGCCCCTTAAAATTTTTGTGGCCAGTTCTCCGCTTAGTCTTAGCTCCGAAAAACATGGAAATGTCTAAATTTCTTACTGAAAATGAAATATTAAAAAAAAAAATGATGAACAATAGTTGCTCAAGTAGTGGGGAATATAGCCACACGAAATTTGTTTATGCAGAACAATTTTATGGCACTGAAATTGCAATGTGTCCAGTTCCCCGGTGGCCAGTTCTCCGTACCCGATCTTAGACTGTACAAAATAGTAGTTAGACTATTTGTCACTCTTATCAGTTTGTGATGAAAGAGTACATAATTTTGAGTTTGATTCTAAAGTATAGCTTTCAACTATTTTCCTTAATTGCTAGAAAAATTAAAAGAAATCTTTTTATTTTAACACAGTTTCTAAGAAATATGCCAAAAACAGCCATGCAACTATCAAGAGAGTACAGGGAGAGGATAAAGTTAGATTCAGCTTCACAAGCAACACAGAAGGATAAACAAAGAGAGAAATAAAATAAGGACAGCTAAAATTAAAACAGTAGTAAGGACTGCAGCAGAAAAAAAAGAGGAAAGGAAAGGAAAGGAAAACTGGAGGGAAAGCAAAAAAAGTACCAATATTATTCCAGAAAAACACCATCCCCAGGATATATAAAATTTTCTTTTGCTTTAGGAAAAGCATTTTGTAAGGACAGTAAGAATCTACCTAAGGAATCCCCTAAGAAGGTATCAGTAATAGCAAAATTTTGCAAACTTTAACTCCACAGAGACAAGTAGACTTACTTTCAGTGTTCTATAAGACAACACAAGTTACTTCAAGAAAGAAAGCAACGAACTGATGTTATTCCTGAAGAAACTGTTGCACATGTTACAGCCTTTTTTGAACACGATGACATCAGTAAAATGTTGCTGGGTATAAAAGATACCATCTTGATATGTAAAGTTTAAAAAAAGGATGCAAAAAAGAATTTTGCAAATGTCTTTAAATTAAGCATATTCTTTGTATTGCTCCTCCTCTGATAAACAGTCCACTGGGATAACTTAAATTTCGAATGTTAACACCAAAATGATGTACTGCTTCGACACAAAAACACAAAGAAGTAGGTTACTGCATTTACCATGAAAACATTGAATTAATTCTTCATAGTTTCCTAAACAAGTCTCATGTGCTGCAGGTTCCAGGAGTGAAAAAGTTCTGCAATTCAACTTTATGTGAATTAAGTAAACATACAGAACTCTGTATTGATCGTCAGTGCCCTAATTGTGGTGTTGAAGTAATGGAAACATAGTGTTCTTCCTAGAGTTTTTTTACAGCTGGGTGGCAAGAAATTTTAGCGTGGTGGTACTTTAAACGACCCCTTCCTTAATCAAAAAAAAAAGAAAGGATGTTGTTTTGCTTAACATGATTGTACTTAATAAATACTTACTGATAAATCATGTTCAACACAGAATTCAGTCATTTTCACCAATATTTATGGTGTATGTGGGAGTAAGTTTTTCACTATTACGTGTGCAGTGAAAACATTCATTACAGGAAATTTAGCTGGGCGGCAGAGAAAATTAGCTGGGCGGGGCTGCCCAGTAAAAAGGCTCTAGGGAGAACACTAGAAACACATTTTAATCACTTTGATTTTGATGATAATGTTAGTTATCAATGGATTAACCTTGAAGGCAGTACACCAAGAAACTTTGTGTAACATGCTCAGTTGCTGAAATGACAGAAACCCTTAAACTTCAGTTTGCACCATTTGCTGGTCACCTTTTTAACATTAAACGACAGCAAACAGAACTGCGAAACTTAATAGATAACATACAAGATAATGAAATTATTGTTACTGAAGATTTTGCAGAAAAGTATTCTATTAGATAAGCAGAAGGGAGTGATAAGTGCACACTAGCATGCGGAACAAGTAACCATTTTCACAGCAGTAATTTACTACAAAGATGATGTAACTAAACATATTAGTTATGTTGTGATCTTGGATGATTTGCAGCATGATAAAGGTTTTGTTTTTGATGCAAATAGTGCATTTTTTAACGATTTGCAAAAGAAGCTTGTTTTTCCTATACAATGTGCTCAGTACTGGAGTGATGATGCTGGGAGTCAATTTAAGAACAGATATAATTTAGGAAATCTAGTTCATCACAAGGATGATTGTGATGAACTAGATTTCCTAAATTATATCTGTTGAATCAGATTGTTTTGTTTTTTTAAACAGTACAGGGAAAAGGACCAGCTGATGGCATTAGAGCAGAAGTCAAGCGTGGAGTTTGAATGAAAACTTGGATAAATTCTTCAAAACAAAGCTGCTGTCCATACTGCAATGGAATTTTTTGAGCTTTCAAAAAGTATTAATAATAAGATAACCATCTTGTTTGTGTCTGCCAAAGAAAATGAAGAGAAACTGCAAATTCTTAAAGCACGGGGGAAATGACGAAACCAATAACTGGAACTCAAAAATTGCATTATGTAAAACCCCATTCATTATTTCAACTTAAAAATGCTGAAAATCTCCTACATTAAATAATGATGAGGCTGAAAAGTCTTATATTCAAAATGTGTATGCAAATGAAATAAATCCAAAATCAGGTGATACAGAGAATAGCTGTTAGAAGTTTTGTAACTGTTGAAATTTATACTACAAATCCTAAAATACCAAACAGGCTTTATGCTGCTGAAATCTGCTCCATCGATCAGGATAATGCTGAGGTTTTATTTTTACCCAAGGTGAAAAAAGAAAAACATTCTTTTCTTGAAAACGAAGACATTAGTTGGGTGAACTGTTTAACTAATTAATTTGATGAAAGAAGATTCAAATATATATTTAGCCAAGCCACTGATCATGTATATGCTTAACATTTTGATATCTTACTTTGCAGCTTACTCTATATGCTTTGTTTCCCAACAGCTGAAAAATATTCAATAATGAATAAGTTCCTAATTGCAACTAAAATAAAAGATGTCCCTTACGCAAGTTTTTTTTTTTTAATGAATATTTTTGAATTCAGGTGTAATATTTTACTGAAATGAAGTAAAATAGCAACATTTTATTTCAAAAAATATTTATTGGTATACCTTATGTAGATGAACAATAATATACTAAAATGAAAATTTTAAAATTGTATTTTCTTGTCCCCTTCACAACCTTAAAAAAAATTGTACTCCTTGTTTCTTCGCTAAATTTTGATGTAAGACAGTTTTTATTTCATATGCACTAAAAAAAATTCAAAGTTGAAGAAAAATTAGTAATTTTAAATATTCAGTTGAAATAAACAATGAAATGTCCCTTCTGCAACAAAACAGTTAGTGGTTTGGCCTTTAGATGAAACTGTTGTGATAAAAGCATATTGCTACTGAAACATAAAAATGTTTCCACAATCACACCTAGCTTCACTACCTAGGAAATGCAATGATCATGTTATTACCTCAGTTGTCAGAAAACACTCTACTGTTACAAACTATGCTCAGAAATATTTATGCAAGTGTTACTAAGTACAAAGACAGTGAATGACCATTACAATGAAAGGAATCAGACCATCACTAATTAATTATATGTGCAATTTCAACCTTTATGGCTAGCTTATTGCTTATGGAATTCTCTGTCAAAATTTTGTGGAAAATTTATCATTGAATGACCAAAACTGAAGCCTACAATGTTTCCGTTAAAAAACTAAAGAATAGCTCTTTTGCCACTACTTCGTGACAGCAATCCACAAAATGCAAATTTGTTTAAACTTGGTTGACCCCCTGGTGCCCATATGGAGTGCAAGAGGAGGCAGTTGCCCTACCCTGGAAATCTGACTATGCCATTTCTGATCTTGAGAAGAATTACAAATATTTTTACAATAACACTCATTCTTACTGCTATTTTTTCTGTTCAACATCTGGATGAGTGTGTATGCAGTAAAAATTGGAAAGTATAAGGAATTTACAACAGGAAACAATTATATTGATGAATAGATACACTACAGAAAAGCATTAAAGGCAAAGGAATAAGAAATATGTCATTCGCAGCAGCAATTCACTTTTGAACAAAGATTCCCGAATGTTTTTTCTAGAACCTAGTCAAAAATATTTTTTCCTTCTTGACGACAGATTAAGCAGATTTCATGGCTCAAAAAGCACCTTTCTCGAAAGAACGAAATACTTTTTATTGTCCTAACAAGCTAATTTCATTTACCCATCTATTTTATATAGTTTTGGGGGGGGGGGGTTCTGGTTTTCAGTTCAATTTGTGTGTGGGTGAAAACAGTTATTTAACAAGAAGGTGCAATGGAAATTTGTATGTGGTGTTTATGCATGTTATTTTCAGGTACAATTTATCCATCCTGAAAACTAGGTTATGGACCCATGTTTACCCCCCCCTCCCCCTTTATTTTCTGCCCTGTAACCCTCCGAAAAAAAACCGAGGGTCACAGGGCAGTTACGTCACTGCAAATTTCCTTCAAAATATGACGGGAACAAAAAAAAACGCATCATGAAACAAATACTACAGGAATAAACTTTCTCCCAACTTCAGGCTTCTGCAACGCAAAATGAAGTTCCTCCTGACACATGTCAATTACGAATACCCCAACCGCAAACTTGTTCTAGTCATTTCAGTCTCGCAGACAGTACATCATTGTAAACCTTGCTCTTTCTATACAAAATTCACTAATAAATCACTACATTATACAACATAAGAGTTTCTAATAAAATGATTGAACTTACTTAACAAATTCAAACTAAAGATAACGCGGGTTCCATATTTTTACTGCAATTCAGGGGATGCCATCTATTCTTCCTAAATACACTCCAAGGAGGCAATTGCTGATGGTCCAATAATAGAGCACGAGGCAGCGTTGCTTTTTTTTTTTTTTTTTGATTGGAGGTTTTTTTTTTTTGATTGGAGGTTTAACGACCACCGTGAGCAACTCAATGGGCTATAAGCAGTCGCCCGTCCCTAATTTAGGGTCACTGGTTCCAGGGAAGGGAGAGAGCCAGTGCCGTAAGACAAACACAACATCCATGCCTCACCGGGATTCGAACCCGGACCACTTTCGGACGAATGATCAGAGGCCATCGCTTAGATTACTGCGCCAACGGGGCGGCGCAACGTTGCGTTGGTAATCAACTGGATATACCCCAAAAAACCTGAAGATTAAGAAAGTCTCCGAACTGGTCTGTGAAGTCAGAGCAAGTGGGCCGACCGACTCCAGTCTCGAGCTCTCCGCTCCTGAAAACGCCAACGAAGTACTGCGGTGTTTACGCAGAGAAATAATTTCTCGAGTGGAATACTAGACAATTTGCGCACACAGCCATAAGTCGACCATGCTTTTTTTATCTGTGATTTTTATCCTTAGGTAACATCGAAAGATTACATCTTTAGCTTTAATTTTTTTTTCTCATTTTACAGCAGTGATACCTGTGAATCGGAGAATTCCAAAGTTTTGCTCTTGTGCTGAGAAATGATTTCTTTTTTTTTTTTTTTTATTGGAGTTTTAACGACCACCGTGAGCAACTTAATGGGCTATAAGCAGTCGCCCGTCCCTAATTTAGGGTCACTGATTCCAGGGAAGGGAGAGAGCCAGTGCCGTAAGACAAACACAACATCCATGCCTGACCGGGACAGGCATGGATGCCTGATTCGAACCCGGACCCCTTACGGACGAATGATCAGAGGCCAGCGCCTTAGACCACTGCGCCACCGGGGCGGCAAGGGGAAATGATTTCATGTACGGGTTTTAAAACTAAATATTTCGGGAAATTTTTCCTTTTGTTTGCAATTTGGATAAAAGGAGCACAAACAACTGTTTTCACGCATAACGTGAAAAGCCCAGCATTTTACGTTAAGCATTTTTGCAACTACAATTTTTTTAAGTGCGTTAATGGCAAATTGGTAGGACTGTATGAACATAATCATTTTTTTTTTTTTTTTTTTTTTTTTTTGATTGGAGGTTTAACGACCACCGTGAGCAACTCAATGGGCTATAAGCAGTCGCCCGTCCCTAATTTAGGGTCACTGGTTCCAGGGAAGGGAGAGAGCCAGTGCCGTAAGACAAACACAACATCCATGCCTCACCGGGATTCGAACCCGGACCCCTTACGGACGAATGATCAGAGGCCAGCGTCTTAGACCACTGCGCCACCGGGGCGGCCATAATCATTTCACTTAAAGCTTTTAGAAATTCCTTAGCGTTCGATTCACTAAAATGAAAAAAATAAATAAAAAAAAATGCCTTAATTACATAACGAACGCGAAAGCAAAATTTCCGATTTAGTGAGTATATTTACTGAAAATACGGTAAGATGTGTGCACAAATCTTGCAAATACTTCTAGAAGGTAAAAAAATAATAATTATAAATTAGAATCGTTTAGAAAAAGTTCTTTGTCAAATGTACATGGAATTTATTCATTTGAATATCTTCGAATTTGTGCACATAACATTGCAAATTTTATGCTGGGAAATCTGAATGTCACATTTTTTTTTTCATTTTTGAATATCTGTAACGATATTGAAGATATCAATTAACACATTAACAGACTCCCTAAAAAGCGGAAAACACATGCATTAATAAATGTGTTCCTTCATTATGCATAAGTACTTTATTTTACAATGTTCTTCTTGCAAGGAGGAACGTTTCATTGCCAATATTTCTGAAACTATCCTTGTACATGTGACTATGAATGTAACTAGGAATTCAAGTGCTGCCTTGCAAAAGAGTTCAATGTAAACAATTCAAGTTCATAGTTCTCTAATCCGCACCTCAATCTCTACCACAACTTAATTTAAATTAAACTGTACATATACTAACTTAAAAAAATTGTAAGACCATGAATATATGTACATACATACATTTTAACTTATCAGCCAGTAAACTTCAGGGATCGTGCTGAAGTTTAACGATATAAGTAAATTCTTTCGGACACATTCCAAACTTTCGGATACATTTGTTGGACATTCCAATAAACTTTGCTTTGGGCTAGCCTTCAAATTATCAGCTCATCAAGTAGTTCTGTACATTTCGTGCGAATTCTTGTTTAAATTAGGACGCTGATACACAGCAATTTTGTGAAGAAAGATGAAATTTGTTTTATGGAAATGAAATGTTGATTAATAAATAGCGTAATAATTTATTGCCAGTTTCTTTGCCTGGTTAACCTTAGTAGCTGATGCGCTGATAATATCTGTGTATCTCCTTTGTTTTTTGTTGTTGTTTTTTTCAATTTGATCCTACTAACTACGAATTTTGTAAAGAAAAATAACATTTATTTTATAGAAATGAAATGTTAAATGGTAAGTAATACCATTATTTAAACCACAACAATAATGAGCTGATAATTCCTTAAATTTTACTCCGTCAATCAAAATAACGACTAACAATTCACTAAATTATAGTTGTATTTACAACGAAAGCAGAACATGCTATCATGAGAACAATTAGGCTGAACTAACCTTTGAATTCACGGTGGGTTCAAAATTCTTTATTCGTACGGAAGAAATCCGTCATCTTCGAAAAGCTGAAAACAATGGCTTTTGGATGTGCTTGTAATTAGATCTACATAAAGGCACTCAATATTTTCCAGGCATGTTGTATAAAAACGCTAACTCACGTGCACGACTACCGAAAGCTCAATACTGATCAAGGCCGCATGAACGCGCAGCTAATATCAGCATTCTTCTTACCTTTCCCCTTTGACCCTTCTAGAGAGAGGGCTTGCGATGGCCCTCTGACCGTGACGTCAAACCCGTTCGCAGTTCACGCGCTGGGGTTTACTCTCCAGGGGGTTTTGATATAACTGACTCCTAAAATCACAGGCATTTTTTCTAGCAACTCCTGCATCTAAGCATAAAATTAAAAAAAAAATCGCCAGTCCCTAGGGTCACTGATTTTTGGGAACGGAAAAAGCCAAAGTCTCTAAGAAATGAAAGCAACCCAATGCCTTCCTTGATCCATCACTTCATTGCTGTGAATAATCATATAATTCACTATGTTCACCCAGTATATGATCATACTTCACATCATCATCATCATCATTGTCAACCATTATCAATCCACTGCTGGACGAAGTATAACGAAGTGAATTTCTCCGTCATTTTTATCCGCGCCAGGATTCGAACCCGGGTCCCATCATTCCGGAATAAGTTGCTCTACCAATTGAGCTACGCGGACATTTTATTCTGATTCCTATCTGCCTCTATGTCGTGTACGTCCTTCTGGCAGGTACGTCACATCTCCTGGTACGTTACATCACCTCCCCTTATTTTTTTTTTTTATTTTTTTTTCGAAGTGCTGGAGAAAGGATTCTCTTATTTTTCCTATCTCGCGGTGTGGAAATAACATCACACCAATGCGAGATTTTGAACGGTCGGGTCATCCGGATAGTTCGGGCGCCATTATAACGAAGTGAATTTCTCCGTCATTTTTATCCGCGCCAGGATTCGAACCCGGGTCCCCTCATTCCGGAATAAGTTGCTCTACCAATTGAGCTACGCGGACATTTTATTCTGATTCCTATCTGCCTCTATGTCGTGTACGTCCTTCTGGCAGGTACGTCACATCTCCTGGTACGTTACAGAAGGTCTCCCCAAGTTTCCTCCACAACGGTCTGTCTTGTGCCAGTCTCCTCCATGTAACCCCTGCATACTTTCGAATTTCATCCACCCATCTCCCATGTGGTCTTCTTCTGGGTCTTTTCCTCTCCCTTGGAATCCAATCTAAAATTTCGGCTGCCCATCGATGGTCTGTCCTTCTGGCAGTATGTCCAGCCCATTGCCATTTCAGGGATTTAACTCTGATCATGATGTCTTCCACTCTTGTCATTTTTCGGATCCACCAGTTCCTCTTCTTATCTCTCCTGGTTACACCAAGCATGCACCTCTCCATGCTTGTTTGAGTTGTCTGCAGCCTTTGTAAGTCTCTTTTAGTTAAGGTCCACGTCTCTGCACCATACGTAAGCACTGGAAGGATGCATTGATCAAACACTTTTCTTTTAAGACATAATGGCATATTGCTCTTGAAAATTATGCTGTTTCTTCCAAAAGCTCTCCAGGCAAGTTTTGTACGCCGATTAATTTCTTCATCAATGTGACCCTCACTTGATATCTGCTGTCCAAGATAAACGTACGTGTCTGTTATCTCCAGCTTTTCTCCATCAATCGATAAATCTTCATTTCTTGTAAAAGCATTGAACATCACTTTTGTCTTCTGAAAGTTCATTTTTAATCCCACTTCTTTACTCTTGTCAGCAAGTTCCTGGATCATACTCTGCAGCTCTGATGGGGTAGTTGCAAAAATGACTACGTCATCAGCAAAACGTAGGTGGGTTAGATAATCTCCATTAATCTTTATCCCCTTGTTTTCCCAGCTCAGCGACTGAAAAACACCCTCCAATGTGGTGTTAAAGAGCTTCGGAGATATGGTGTCACCTTGTCTCACTCCCTTTCCAATTTTTACGTGTGTTGTATTTTCAAACAACCGAATCTTTGCACTTGCATTTTCATAGATGTTATTAATAATATTAATGTATGCATCTTCAATACCGCAGGTTTTCAGAGCCATTGTAACTGCTGATGGTTTCACCGAATCAAAGGCTTTTTCATAATCGATAAAAGCCATGCACAATGGAAGTTCATATTCCCTCGCTCTTTCAATTAGTTCTCTTATAATGAATTAGCTTTATTCACTTTCCGCTAAGCTAATTATTATTTTTTTTTTTTTTTTTTTTTTTTTTTTTTTTTTTTGAGGTTTAACGACCACCGTGAGCAACTCAATGGGCTATAAGCAGTCGCCCGTCCCTAATTTAGGGTCACTGGTTCCAGGGAAGGGAGAGAGCCAGTGCCGTAAGACAAACACAACATCCATGCCTGACCGGGATTCGAACCCGGACCCCTTACGGACGAATGATCAGAGGCCAGCGCCTTAGACCACTGCGCCACCGGGGCGGCCTAATTATTATGAATGATTCTCTTCCTACCAGCTAGCCAATGATATACTAGTACTAAGCTTCAAAATAATGAATTCAAAAGGGTGTTGTTACTAGTTAATTACGAACTTAAACAAAGTCTCAACGCTGGTTATTTATAGGAATCAAATAAATGTTATAAACCTAACAGCCAGACAGAGGTCTGACAAAAACTATGAATTGAGAAAGACTGACTTACAGAAAACTTCTTTATTTCCACGACTCTTGGTCAACTAAGGCACACACAAAACTTGTACACAATAATGAATAATCTCTCCTCGTATTATACACGCTCTCGCTTAACGACCACAAGCTCTCCTCATAACAACACACAAGCTCCCCTAAGTCTCGATGAACGCGCCTATATACTAGCTACCACCACGTCATGACTTACACTCATTGCCAGATCTCATTCAGCGGGTGAAATAATATTTCGTTCAGTAGGAAGATAATTTACATAGTAAAATAAAATAACCAGAGATAGTAAAATCAAAAGGAAAGTGAATATAGAGTATACGTTACATCATCTCCCCTCAATTTTTCTTTTTTTTTTTCTTTCTTTCTTTTTTTTTTCTTTTTGTTTCCGAAAAACCTATCAATTTTGGAGTGTAAGTCTTACATTTCGTTGATTGACGTTTCTCGATCTCTTTTTTGCTTTGTGGTTTGGTGGTAGCCGTATTTACATTATCAAACTTGGCATGACAATTTACGAAATCTGTATTCGACTGTGAAATTTGTATTGTTGAAAAAAACAAACCTGCATCGGCATACTTTCCTTTTATTCTGCCTAGCAGGAATCACTTTTTTAATTTCAAATGACGTTCTCATTATTCGGTGAATACATACCAATTGTATCAGCAGCGAAGATTGCCTGGAGCTGCCTAACAGTAACAATTTTATTATTTTCATTTCAAATTACGTTCGCATTATTCGTTGAAATACATACCAACTGTATCAGCAGCGAAATTTACCTGGAGCTGCCTAACAGTAACAATTTTATTATTTTACCCCTAAGCACATAGATATATATAAAAAAAGTGGATTAGTAGATGGACATAGAAGAAATATAGTAAAAAAACAGACATATATACACAAAAAAGAATGCATAGGCCCACACGAAAAAAAGAAATTCTGACACGCCAACTGGTCGTGCAGGAAAAACAACAAACTGAGAAAAGAACCTGTCCACGAGAACTTACTTATCTCGAGGACGCATAAAAAACTCTAGTGCGATAACGTTTTCCAGGCCTAATTGGACTGGTAAAATCAGGTGGCTTGGATCTCTTCAGGGACTGGAATGGAACTGGAACATCGGTCTGCTGTCGGTCAGGAAATCCCGGCGGCTGACGGAAACGGTCAGGAATGGCGGAAATCCTTCGGTCCGAAATGGCTGAAGTCTGTGGGTCCAGAAATCCCTGCGGCTGAGAAGAACGGTCAGGAGTCTGGCGGTCTGGAAATCCCTGCGGCTGAGAAGAACGGTCAGAAGTCTGGCGGTCCGGAAATCCCTGCGGCTGAGAAGAACGGTCAGACGTCTGGCGGTCCGGAATCCCTTGCGGCTGATAGGAACGGTCAGGAACGTCTGAAGTCTGGCGGTCCGGAAATCCCTGCTGCGGCTGATAGGAACGGGCTCCCCCAGGCTTTGGATATGAAGTCCCTTTGTGCTGGGGCCCGTTGTGTCCTTCCAGTATTCTCTTGGACGGACGTGTCTCTGGCCACATCGTTTGCTTTCGCTTACGCCCACGTGGCATGAGAGTAGCAGCAGGCATCGGCCCTGTTTGCCCTGAACGTAGGTTCCAGGGGCGAAACCCGGGCGGATGCAAAGATTTCTGCCTTCGTCGCTGTTGCGGCGAAGCAGATTGGGGAGACAAGTCACGTTTGCGCCCAGCCTTTGGTGGTGCTGGACGGTTTGGAACATGAAATTTAGGATTCATAACTGATAAGTCAGAAATGTCCGAAGCCTCTGAGTCGCTGCTGTAATTCAGTGGTCGTGCAGGGCGATGTTTAGATTTGCCTATAGGAATACTTTCGGACGAGGTATTCAAAGAAGAAGTAGCCCGCGTTGGTGCAGAGTTATCCGGAAACGGCGCAGCAATAGTCTTGGCAATGGTTGGAGGGAAAGGAACGATACTAGTATTCGAGGAACTCGATTCGCCCCTTGGTCTCATGGGAGAATCAGGTTGCGTGTGTAGAAACCCGTCTGGAGGGGGAGGGTGAAGGAAAAATCACTGGAGATTCTTCAAAAATGTTTGTTGGTTCGTCCAAAATTTCTGGCGGTTGAACATGAGATATAGATTCTTGAGTCTGTGGAACAGAAGGTTGAGTAGGATTGATAATGAAATCGATATTCCGTTCATGATACTTGCGACACTGATCAACATGTACATATTGAAAATGGTTGTCAGGTTTCTCCAGAACAATATTATTTTCAAAGATATTTGCCACCCGATATGGACCTTCGTAGCTGGGTGCAAATTTCTTCACTAAAGTATGCGAAACAGAAGACTGGAAGTGCGTTTCCACGAGAGTGAGATCTCCAACGACAAGATCTGGTTCCCTACGCCTAGAATTATAATATCTTGCTTGAGCCGCTTGTGCTCCTAGCATTGCAACACGAGCTTTTTCTGCCATGATTCGTACTGATTGCGGAGTTGGTCGCTGGTTTAGTTCGTCGATAATCCCCGTTAAATTTTCAAAAGGGGTTTTAATTTTGCGACCCAGAAAAAGTTCTGCAGGAGTAATTTTAGTAGACTCGTGGACAGACGAGCGGAGGGCGAACGCAAAAAGCTCTAAATGGTCATCCCATCTTTCATGATGATCCATTACAAAAGTCGCAATCATTTTCACTAGCGTGCGGTTAACGCGTTCCGCCGGATTACTCTGGGGATGATATGGGGAAATGAATTTATGTTTAATGTGTAGTCTCGCACACATTCTTTCAAAAATGTCAGAAATAAATTGAGGACCATTATCCGAAACTTCTTTATTAGGTGCACCATATCTAGAAAATACTTCATTAACTAAGACATTACAAATAACTTCAGCCGTAGCGGCTTTAATGGGAAAAACTTCAACCCATTTAGAAAAATTATCAGTTAGTACTAAAACATAACGAGCTTTATTTTTAACAGATAATGGATAAGGTCCCAATAAATCTATGGAAATAATATCAAACACATGAGAACTTGAACTAGATTTCAAGTGACCGGCCGGTCTTACATTACGGTAATTATTAATCTGACACAAGTGACATGATTGAACGTATGCGAGCACACTTTGGTACATGCCAGGCCAATAGGCAACATCCCGCAATTTACAACGGGTCTTGCGAATACATAAATGGCCTGCAAGAGGTTTGTCATGAAATTCATTTAAAAGAGCCATTCTAAGGGTTCGCGGAATACATGGGCGAAACTCTGCCCTAGTAGTCCGAGATTTTGTATAATATAGAAGACCCTGTATTACTTCAAAATATTGTGACCTTCCAGCCAGAGAAGGATCACTTGGTAGGGGCGAACCCGCAAGCAAAAAATTATAGATATCCCCAAAATCTGGATCATTTATTAATTCTGCCATTATCTGCTCTCTGGATGTTATATCAGCTATTAGAAATAAAGGCTGACATCCAGGAGTAGTTTCTGTGGGGACCCCACTAATCGGAACGCGAGATAATGCGTCCGGTAATTGATTCTTATGACCTGGCTGAAATGAAATTTTGATATTGCTCTCTTGTAACTTCAGAGCCCACTTCATAAGTCTTTGAGATAGGTGCTTAGCAGAATTCAAATACTGAAGGGCAGAATGATCCGTAATTATGTTAACCGTCAATTCGTTAAGATAACATTGAAATTTATTCAGCGCATACACAACAGCAAGACATTCACGTTCCGTAGCTGAATAATTGCGTTCAGCTTTGGCTAAAGTACGAGACGCAAAAGCTATTGGATGCCCAGCTTGTGACAAAACGCAACCAAGACCAACTCCGGATGCATCAGTATAAATATCAAATTCCTTAGTATGATCCGGGAAAGCCAACACCGGAGGCTGAGTCAATGCAGACTTCAGTGTTTCGAATGCAGCGTTAGCATCAGGTGTCCAAATAAACTTCTTGTATTTACGTTTTAAAGCATACAATGGCTCACATATTGTAGCATAAGCGGGGACGAACTGCTGATACCATCCGGTCATTCCCAGAAAGCGGGATAGTTCTTTTGCTGTTTTAGGCCGAGGAAAGTCAACAATAGGCCTAATCTTTTCATTATCAGTAAATAAGCAGTGGGGAGTAATTTTCAACCCCAGATATACAATCTCGTCCCTCGCTATCTGGCATTTACTAGGTTTTAACGTCAAGCCAGCATTGTATATGAGTTGGAACACCTGTTTGAGCAGAGAAAGGTGCTCGTCAAAAGTCTCTGATGTGATAATAATGTCATCCAAATAGACATGCACATGGGGACCCAGGACAGGTCTGAGAACCGTATCCATAAGTTTTTGGAAAGTAGCAGGTGCAGAAGCTAGTCCAAAGGGCATACGTAAATATTCATAGGCCCCAAAAGGAGTAACAAAGCCAGTTTTATCGACAGAGTCCGGATGTACTGCCACCTGCCAATATCCACTCGCCAAATCCAAAGTTGACATCCATTTGGTTGAAGACAAGTCATTTAAAATATGTGACATGACAGGTAGTGGACAATTGATCGTTTTTGTGACTTGGTTGAGCTTGCGAAAATCTGTCACGAAACGAAATTCATTGGGTTGTTTCTTTGGAACCAAAAAGGCAGGAGCAGCCCAGGCGCTTGTTGATTCCCTGATTATGCCCTGCTTAATCATTTCAGCAATTTGACGTTGCATTTCCTGTTTCTTATGTGGAGCACAAGGGTAAGGTTTCGTCGCAATTGGTTTCGAACCCTCAGTGTCAATAACATGATAAACCACCTGTGTGAAACCAGGTTGATCCGAAAATAAACCAGGGCTTTCATGTAAAAGGAGAGAAAGCTGGTCTCGTTGCCCCTCATTCAATTGGTTACTCAATAATAAACCCGTGATATCTACAGGAACCGTAGGAATCATTTCGACAGGTCCCGGAAAGGAAATCAAATGTTGTACAAAATTCAAAGTTATTTGAAACTTGTTTATAAAGTCCATACCCATTAAACATTTCACGGGTAGCTCGTCTATAAGCAGGAAAGAATGTGTAAAACGAGCTTTTCCCAGCCCTAAAGATAATGTGACAGTTCCTGAGATACTGAAGATTTCATTATTTGCACCTCGCAAATACTGCGTTGCAGGCTGAACGTGTATTGCCGGAAAAGTGTCAGTGCAAAACTTTGTATTTAGGGCTGATATTTCAGACCCAGTGTCGAACTTTGTCTCGACAATAATGTCTTCAAGTGTCAAGAATACATCAGGCAACTGAGGAGTTTGAACAGTCACTAATACTGTTTTAGGGTCAGAATGTTTGGTATCAGGAAGCAGGACCGACCCTTCGTCTACTTCATGTGGAAGTTTAAAGGAATCCTGGTGGGGTTATCATGTGGTCGGAAACCTCGACCCTGCCGGGTATCGGGAAAATTTTCACGATGAGGAAAACAGCGTGAAACTTGCGTCGGGAACTCCGCGTGTCTGTTGACATTTTCATATCCGTTACGTCTGCCCTCAGCACGGGCAGAAAAATTATCATTGCCCTGAGCATGATAACGTTCCGAATGCTGCTGAGTGAAACGGGGTCGAGCATACTGTGCATTATTACGATATTCCGAAGCTTGTGCAGAAACTCGCTGTTGGTTTGCCACTCTTCTGTGTGGTGGAACGTATGAAGCTTGGGTGGGCACTTGTGTATGCTCGCGCTGAAAGTTATGTCTATTATGCCGCTGAGGGTTTTCGTAATAAGCCTCGCGGGGTGCCCGAGCATGGTGAGTCGAACCATGTTTGCCATGTCGCTCTTCATACGTGCGTATGAGGCGAAGGCATTCATGAATTGTGGCAGGGTGTCGAACCTCAAGAAAATCTTGTAAGAATGGGTCGAGCTGCTGCACGAGGGTATCCAACATGTCAACATGACTGGCATGTGGATCCCATAGGTTATATAGGCGTGTAGTTTCCAACGCAAATGCAACAGGGCTATCATTGGGACCTTGCTGACGTGAAAAAAGCTGTTGAGCAAGGCTAGCTCGACTGAGGCCGAAAGGAAAGACCTCCAAGAATTCTGCACGGAAATTCTCATAATGAGAATCCGGGTTCGACCCTCTCCACTGCCGATACCAGGTCTTAGCGGTATCCCTCAAGCAAGTGCCGGCAATTTGGACTTTGCAGTCTTCAGGAATATTATATAGATCAAAATGATCTTCCAGATCTTCGAGGAACTTTAAGGACCCCTCCAAACCATTGAAATGAATTGTTCCTGCATGCGGCACGAAATGGGCAAGCATTCTGCTTCGCTGAGAGGATTGAACTCCCTCAGGTACGACCCGCGACTCAGAGTAATAAGAAGCTGGTGCATTACGAAATGGTGAAGAATGCCTGGGTGCGTGTAGATCATTCATATCAAAGTCAGAGCCACAGGCTTCGTGCAAATTGTCCAAAAAACACCATTACCCTCGAGACTTGCCGGAGGGTGGAAATTTGGAGTTGTCTCAGGTAAGGAAGACATGGATAATAATCGTCAGGATCTCGTGTTCGAGAAAAGTTCGGGCGCCAATTATAATGAATTAGCTTTATTCACTTTCCGCTAAGCTAATTATTATGAATGATTCCCTTCCTACCAGCTAGCTAATGATATACTAGTACTAAGCTTCAAAATAATGAATTCAAAAGGGTGTTGTTACTAGTTAATTACGAACTTAAACAAAGTCTCAACGCTGGTTATTTATAGGAATCAAATAAATGTTATAAACCTAACAGCCAGACAGAGGTCTGACAAAAACTATGAATTGAGAAAGACTGACTTACAGAAAACTTCTTTATTTCCACGACTCTTGGTCAACTAAGGCACACACAAAACTTGTACACAATAATGAATAATCTCTCCTCGTATTATACACGCTCTCGCTTAACGACCACAAGCTCTCCTCATAACAACACACAAGCTCCCCTAAGTCTCGATGAACGCGCCTATATACTAGCTACCACCACGTCATGACTTACACTCATTGCCAGATCTCATTCAGCGGGTGAAATAATATTTCGTTCAGTAGGAAGATAATTTACATAGTAAAATAAAATAACCAGAGATAGTAAAATCAAAAGGAAAGTGAATATAGAGTATACGTTACACTCTCAGCACGTGGATATGATCTATTGTGCTGTAGCCACTCCTGAATCCAGCTTGTTCTCTCGGTTGAGCCATGTCCAGTGTTACCTTCAAGCGGTGTGAAAGAACTTTAGTGAAGATTTTATAAACTACTGATAGGAGGCTGCTAGGTCTGTAGTTTCCGAGATCCTCAATGTCACCTTTCTTATGTAGCAGGATCATTGTAGCGGTGTTCCAATCCTCAGGAATCTTTCCTTCATTAAGGCATCGAGTGAAAATTTGGGCGAGTACTGTTTGGATTTCTCCACTTGCTTCTTGTATGATGTCTACAGTAATTCCATCTTCTCCTGGAGCTTTTCCCCGCTTCATGTTCTTGATCGCATGTGCAACTTCTGCTGGAAGGACTGGAGGAACTCTGGTACTGGTATCTTTCATGGTGTCTGGAGTGCATGTATCATCCCTTTCATATAATTTGGAGTAGAAATCTTTCACTCTTGTCAAAATTTCGCCTCTATTTCTTGTTACAGAACCATCTTCTTTTCTCAGTGCCATAATCTGTTTTCTTCCCTTACTGAGATGTCCCTTTGCTATCTTTAGGCTTTGGTTGTTTTCAATTGCTTTCCTCACTAGTTCACAGTTGAATTTTCTTACGTCTTCAGTGATACTTTTTCTTACTGTCTTGCATAGCTCTATATATTCCACTTTGGAAGTCACATCTTCTTTAGTTGTCCTCATCTCTCTTCTTTTTTGCATCAAAATTTTCGTTTTTCCTGATAATTTATTTACATGCAACTTGTTCTTAGACCCAGCTAATTTTGTTGCTGTTTCCATAAGAGCTTTGGTTACTTTTCTGTTAACTTCAGAGATGTCCACTTCTTCCGATGTTAGGCCTTCTAAAGCAGAGAACCTGTTCTTCAGTTCCAACTTGAAGGTATTATGGTGTTTTTTAAGGTTGGTTATGTCAATAGATTTTGTTTGTCTTATGAGCTTGCCACGTTCAAGTTTAGTGTTGAGGTGCATCTTACATCTCACCAATCTATGGTCACTACCTGTGTTGAACTTGTTTAGCACACTGCAGTCTTCTATGACGAATTTTTTGTTACACATAATAAAATCAATTTCACTTGTCGTCCCATTTGGATGTCTCCATCTCCATTTCCTGTGTGGCTTTTTCTTGAAGAAGGAGTTCAAGATGAAAAACCCTTCTGCCTCTGCAAACTCAACGAGAGTATTTCCACGCTGGTTTCTGTTGCCGTGACCAAATTTACCTACTGAAGTTTCATTCTGTTGCCGTTGCCCTATTTTTGCATTGAAATCTCCCATAATTATCTTCAACTGCTGCTTACCTTTATTATTTAGATCACGAATTTCCTCATAAAATTCTTCAATTTCTTCTTCAGGATGACTTGTGGTGGGTGCATAAGTTTGAATAATCTGAGCCTGGTATCTTCTCGAGAGTTGGATAATGAGTCGTGCAGCTCTGTCAGAGGAACTTTCAACTTCTACAACTTTATCCTTTAATTTCTTGTTTGTTATAAATCCAACACCACTAGTTCTGCCAGTATCTGTCCCACGATAGTAGAAGAGATGTCCACTTTTCAGTTCGATGATATCTTCTCCTTTTCTCCTTACCTCACTTAGCCCCACGATGTCGCACTTGATCCTTTGTAGTTCCTCTTCCAATTTAGCCTTGAATCAGAAGATAGGGAGCGTCCATTGTACGTAGCCAAGGTCAGCATCAGATGGCAGCCTAGTCCGGTCCTCCGGGGATTCTTAGCACCCTCTGCCTTCATGTCGCACTGGCCGCTGCCTTGGCCAGGTACATTCCAGCTGCCGGAGACTGAGGGCCAAGATTTAAGTTGTGGAATCATTTTGGAGGGGTTTGGCCATAACTCACCACGCTGGCCAAGTGGGTTGGTGAGTGTGGGATAGAATTTCCTCTAATCCCGATGGTATAGATATACCGCTATTGGCGGTCGTCAGAGCCCCTTTAGTGGGAACAGGATGCACCACGAGAAGGCGGGGTTGACATTTGTCAAGGAGAGGCTGTGATGTTACGCATCACCTGACATAGATCGAATTTAACCTGGATGCAAATTAACAGGGTAGGGGGATTCCCAGGCTCCTAAAATTGTGCCCTTGATGGCTGATGACAGCAATATTTTTCCCTGCCGGGGAAAATTGTTTTCCTCCCTCTCTTGCTGCTAGGCACTAAAATGAAATTTTACTATTGTTATGACTGTTGTTCACGATCAAATTTTTTGTGAAATGTATTGAACAATCTGTCAACTTCTATTCGAAGCGCGTCGTCTGCTAGCTATCATAAAGTGACACTTCAGGCATTAACATACCTTGCGCACCAAGCGGCATGCGCAGGAACTGCGAGCTGTATTTCATGGCTTTTTGCGATTAATCGTATAATATAAGGCAGGGGTGCACAACCTTTTTATAAGTGGGGGCCAAGTTTATTTTTACATAATAAGTGGCGGGCCGCAAGTTACCTTTTCACATAGGCACTTGCCAAACCCTACCGCTAAAGCTAATTTTACTATTATCCGAATAACCTATTTTACCAGCAGACAAAAAATGTGTTTCAATACCATTTTTGTGTCCTCTAAATGGTTTAAATCCATTTTTAAAGTTTTTTGGCAAATTGCGTAATTAAGTTATCAAATTATTGATTTACAATCAACTTACTCCTAATTGGAAAAGGTTTAGGGGTATATAAAATAAAATAATACTATCACAAGGTTGTAAAATTTTTATTTTTACAAAAAATAGAATTCTTAACATCAAAGTATATAAAAAATTAAAATCAGTATATCGTCAAACTGACCATCAAATCAAGTAGTAGCCTAATGCTCCTAATGAGATGCTTGGCATTGTTTATTTTTCAATAGTCTGTCAATATCAGGTTCAATGTTAGAGATGGTAATGCGCAAGTTTCCCTCCAATAGTGTATCAATTAAACGGGAACGACACTTTGACTTTATTTGTTTCATCAAAGAAAACGATTGCTCGCATAAGTAGGTACTTCCAAACAACGTTGCCGTTTTTAAAGCATGATCTTTGAGCAATTTCATTTCTTTCGGTAAGTAATTTTTGTAAAATTCTAGGAGAGAAACTTCAGAGTATTTTGTTTTTAACTCATTGTTACACTGAAGATCAATTAATTCCATCTGGAAATCTAGTGGTACTGACGCAACGTCAGTAGTGAATGGTAGAGAAAACATATCAAACAAAACCTCAAATTTTCTTATATCTTCAAATCGTCTTTTAAATTCATTGTGAAGGTCCACTACAAGAGATGCATATTTAGCCACATTTACATGGAATTCAGAACTTTCAACAAAACTTTTCATTGTTGGAAAATTTGCTAGTTAACGAAACATTTTTATAATTTTCTTATTTCAACTAGGGCCTACAATAATGGGAAAAAATCTCATCATTCACAATATATATATTCACGTTTTCAATAGTATAAAATATTAATCCGCGGGCCGCATAAACTGACTTTGAGGGCCGTAAGCGGCCCGCGGGCCGCGGGTTGTGCACCCCTGATATAAGGCAATGCCACTTCGCATCGGTATCGGTGGTCTCTAACTTAACCAACTTCTCCCTTACTTTGCTCCTTTATTTCATGACGGAATCTTCCAAAAGTGGCATGGATACAAACTTCCGAACAGAGGAATGAAGCATCACACACAAAAAAAAAATTGGAATAGAAAGCTTTTTTATCTCTTTTTAGCGCTCCAAAGTAAACTCACTCTCAACGGCAGCGAACGCGAGCCGCCATGTAAAGTTCCCGTTGTCCGTAAGTTGCTTTCACCGCACAACCTGCCTAGTGGCGTCTGCTAGGAAGAACGGTGTCACGGAAGGGGAAGTAAAATGACGAAACTTCCTGTGACGTCGAAACTCCCTGGCTACTCGGTCGTGTTAGGTAAGTAGGTTTTTCTCGCAAAAATGTTGTTCCGGAAAGGAAAGCAACATAGTGTGACGTGTTTCCTTGTCTGATCGCGGCGGTTCGGTTAGTTTTCATAATACTCTTCGGGTCTGTTTCGAGACTATCATTTTCCCTCACGATGACAAAGCATTAAACGGCAATAAACACATTTGTGCTTTATCGATAAACACATTTGTCTGTACGGGGGTATTCATTTACTCATTTTATTTCGGAGTTATCAGCACGTGTCCCCTTAATTGTTAGAATAATAAAAATCACACGTTGAAGCCCTAACGTTGCGTACTTTTTTTTTATTGAATGACATTACTAAAATAATTACGAGTGGGTCTTAGCAGCACCGATGCCAAATGTGACAGCGCACTATTAGCGTAAAAAAACAGGCTTCATTTCTCAAGGATGACGGGCAAAGTGAAGGGTCCCCTAAATTACAGATGCTGTGCTCGGGGCCCTGGTAACTCCAAATCTTTCACTGAACAGCAAAAATGTCGAATGTGACAATCCACTATTAGCCAAAATTATACTTATATTTGTTCGTTTATTTAGAAGTATTTTTTTTATTTATTGGAGGTTTAACGACCACCGTGAGCAACTCAATGGGCTATAAGCAGTCGCCCGTCCCTAATTTAGGGTCACTGGTTCCAGGGAAGGGAAAGAGCCAGTGCCGTAAAACAAACACAACATTCATGCCTCACCGGGATTCGAACCCGGACCCCTTTCGGACGAATGATCAGAGGCCATCGCTTAGACCACTGCGCCACCGGGGCGGCAAAGTAATTTTTAACTTCTCCGAAAACGGGGGCTCAGCGATTGGGCCCTCTAGGCCCGTGCATCATTAAGCACTGTCTAAAGCTGAAACTGAACTTTAAAAAAAAAAGAAAGGCTTCATTTCTCAAGGATGACGGGCAAACTGAAGGGTCCCCTAAATTACTGATGCTGTGCTCGGGGCTCTGGTAACTCCAAATCTTTCACTGTACAGCACCAATGTCGAAAGTGAGAATCCACTATTAGCCAAAATTATACTTATATTTGTTCGTTTACTTAGAAGTAATTTTTAACTTCTCCGAAAACGGGGGCTCGGGGATTGGGCCCTGTATGTTCTTTATGATGGTTTTCGTGTGTGTATGTGTCGTTGGCTGTACGGAATACATTCGTCACGTAACGATTTTATTAAAATATGAGTTGTTTTTCCCCTAAACAATGCAATGAAACTTCGCCTCGGGCCCCGCAAAAGTACCATTAGGCCCTAAGTAGTAAATTTAATAATGTTTCACTTTTACCCAGGCATTAGTTACATAAAAAAGTCATGGGCCATATCAGCAATGTGTGACCCATGTTAGTAAGATTTATAAGTTAATAATGATGTCACACTTTTTCTCAGGAACAAAACATTAATAATAAAATGTGGGACTTCCCCAATTTTACAAGGTTACTCATATTAATAATGTTTGCATTGCAATGGCTAGTTCATAATATTGCGCTTTTATTCAAGCACATATTAATTTATGGGTTATGAATGTTATGTTTAGTGCCACGATAAAATCACAGTATCAGTAACTTGTTGTGTCATGTAAACTTTATGAATTGAATAACGTTCGCCTCCCCGGTGGCGCCGTGTTCTAAGCGCTGGCTTGTGATCATTTGTCCGAGGAGGGTCCGAGTTCGAATCCCGTGAGACATGGATGTTGTGTTTGTCCTACGGCACTGGCTCTCTCCCTTCCCTGGAACCAGTGACCCTAAATTAGGGACGGGCGACTGCTTATAGCCCATTGAGTTGCTCACGGTGGTAGGTGTTGCCACTTCTGAGCTCCGTCAATTCGTGCGTATTTTGTGTGTTTCTAGAGAGTTGTGTATCCCAAGTTTCGCAGCATTTCCCTTTGGAAGGCTCCGCTATCGTTTGTGATTACTCCCAGATTGGTGAGTTGCTTTTTTCTTTTGCTATTACAACTTGTTTATCTCTCGGCCGAGCTGGTCGAAGCTACGATTGTCGGCGCCATTGCAAATGGCGTCTTCCGGCAGTGAGGCCCCGGATCAGGATCTCACTTCCGGTGTTCCTTCGCTGTTGATGACAACCTCTTCTTCTTCCATGGGTGCTGCTTCGCTGCCCTCCCCACGTGGCGGCGTTGCACTGCCCTCAACTCGTGACGTGACAACCCCTTTCCTCAGGCTGTTCCGTTGCCTTCTCACTCATGTCAAGCTGCCACCACCTTCGTTGCTGACGATGACGTAATGGATGTCTCGTGCAACGGTGCCTTCCCCATGTCATCTAAACCTCTGACGTCATCGTTTACGTATGCCAATGCCATGGCCTCTTCCACTGTGCAACGCCCCCCGCAAGGCATGTACGCCGGCGCCGAAGCTCTCCAATCACAACTACAACGTGACGGAAATACCATTTCTTTGGAAATTCCCCAAGACTCGCCAGCAGGCACTGCTTTCACTACGATCTTAGACAGAGGTGTTGTCTTTGAATCCTTGCCAAACACCTTCTTCAAAGATTATTCCACCGCTTTAAAGCGGCAATTTCCAAAACATGCCATTTCTCACATGTTTCGGCGAGGCCGAACGATTGTGGTTTACTTTTCCAAGGCCGACTCTGCTCGTGCTGTGACGAATGCCGGTCTCACCATTGGTGATCAACATCTTCTTCCCAGCCCAGTTGCCGAGCGCCCATTGAATGTGTCCTTCTACCCGGTACCCCCGGAGGTGACCGATACAGTTTTATTTGTGGTTCTTGCGTCATTCGACCGCGTGGTTGGAACGATTCAGACATATTCTGCTGCCCCTAAAGACCCCGACGACAACACCCTGCTCGGCGCTCGGCGCGTGGGTAGAGTTGTTTTTTCTTCCCCGGAGGACATCCAGACCATCCCGACTCAATTCAAAGTCAAGTGCGGTAACCAGATCCGCTATATTGATGTGCTCACTGAACATCACTGCAGCAAATGCAAGAAGTTTGGTCACTTTTACAAGCAGTGTCGCAATGCTGATGCTGCACAAGATTCACCGCAGGTGACTTCTCTTCAATCCTCTGACTCGCCCTTGCCTCCACGACTTTCGTCTGAAGCCCCTCTGAGACGAGAAAGGGCTCCGTCATCGACTGGTGTACAACCATCTCTCTCCGCGACTGACTTTTCAGTGCTGCCGGAGTCCTCCACATTCCGCGCCCCCGATCCACCTGCCGCCTCCGCGGACGCCCGTGTCTTGTCAGCTACTGAAATATCAATTGCAGATACTGACAGCGCTTCCACCAGTACGGAACAGACCATGAGTGACACCTCCGAGCCTGATCACAGCGCTCGCCAAGATAAGAGGACAGCGCCCAAATCTCCTCGCAACACCACCAAGCAAGGGAGAGCTGCTGGGAGCTCCACTCGCTCCTCGTCCCGGACCCGCCAGAAACCATCTTATCTTCAAGACTTTGATACCACTTCTGACCCTTCCTCTCCAATGGTTTCATATGAAGACTTTGATCAGAATCTTCGCGACACATCGTTCCCGTCTTTGCCTCTTACGTATGAGGAGTTACATGCTCTCATCTGTTACACGCAAAAAGCGCACGGCTTCCTCCAGTATGCGAAGACCCATGAAGCTGGACTTCCTGCAATCCTGCAAGAGCTTTCCGATCTGGATAAGCTTGTGGACAATTCTTCTTATTTATCTGGTCCTTCCGCTAAGACGGCCAAGTTCATTCGTAAACAGATCCACGGACTCAAGATTTCTATCACCAGGCTCACCGCGTCGCCGGGTGACCTGGCACTTTCACGGTAGTTTCCTTCAACTGTCGGGGGTTTGGATCCCCCGAGGTGAATTCCGCCGTGCATGAGGACCTCTCGGCAATTTGTGCCGATGTCCTCCTGCTCCAGGAAACGTGGTGCTCGCTTACAACACCTTTCCATCAGTGGCGCCGATGGCAGTACACCTTCCATCATGCCCATCGTGTACTGCGTTCAGGCGGAATTGCTGTCAGAATACATCACCGTTTTCGCCCATCTATCACTTCTGTTGCTGTTACCAACTTATTTACCGATCAATTACAATGTTTTACATTTTGCATCAATTGTGTACCATATCATATCTTTAATGTGTATATTCCTACTGACGACTCTCAACTCCTTCCGCTTTTTCATTGCTTTCGGGCTGCGCTTGAGGCGGTCCCCCCGGGGACTTTTGCATCCTCGGGGGTGACTTCAACTGCACTCTACACCCGCTGCTTGACCGCACGACTACAGGAGGGGAGCACCGTTCCCTTCTTGTCGATCTGCTTACTCAACTTATTACCGATTTCCATTTTGTTTATTCGTACCGGCATCTTCACCCGGACACCATTTCTTATACTTGGCGGAATTCTCCAGCACAAGGTTCGGCGGCAGCAATGTCATCCCACCGCTGCTTCCAGCGATCACTACGGCGAGACATCATCCATCTACCTCTTCCGACCATTCTGCTGTGGCGCTTACCATCTGCGTTTCCTCTTTCCCGCCTTCCAGACAACGCTCCTGGACCTTCGATGATTCTTTACTCTTGGATGTGGCGTTTTGCGCCGCCGTCCGCCGTTTTCTTGCTGATAGACAACATCTCATCAGTACCGCTTCCAGTACATTTCGTCTATGGTTAGACATCAAACACGATCTTCGTCTGCTCGTACGCCGTCTTTCGTTCGCTATTCGTAACGAACGTGCGAAGGATATTTGTAATCTCCGTTGCTCCTTGGCTGCAATCCCCTTACAAGATCCCGCTTACCTTGTTGTTTAGGATGCTTTACGAGCGAAACTCCATCCGCACGAGCGAAACTCCATCCGCTCGCCGTGGAGGCTACTCGCAGGCTGAAGATGCTTCATCTTTCTTCACCGGAGATTTCCTACGAGGAGCTCTCACGTACCGAAAGAACACACCGTACGTCGTAGACGCTACGCCACTTTCGCCTGCCTGATGGTACTATCCCATCTGACCCTTCACGTCTCTGCACGGAAGTTCGGCGCTTTTTCCAGGACAAATTTCGTGCGGTGGTGCCTACTGATGCTATCTCTTCCTCCCCTCTTTTTCAGCTCTGCCTCAGGTCCCACCCCGACTCTGTGATCCTCTTCTTTCCGCCTTCTCTCCTGTTGAATTTCGGGAGGCGTTTGCCTCCCTTAATTCACGCGCATCCCCGGGACCTGACGGCCTTCCCTTCTCCTTTTACCGCGCCTTCCTCCCGTCTTTGATGCCCTTTCTTCTCGCTTGCTTTTCTTGCGCCCAAATCTCTTTCGCACTGCCGCCGGAGTTTACTGTAGCGCATATCATCTTGCTGCCCAAAAAGGGAGACCTTTTGGACTTGCGAAACTGGCGCCCCATTTCCATTCTCAATCTAGACTATAAGCTTTTCACAAAACTTCTCTCTCACCGCTTGAACTCTGTGCTTCCCTTTCTTATCTCCCCCGACCAGTCCTACACTGTGCCTGGTCGGTCCATTTCTAACAACATCTCCTTCCTCCAGAACATAGTTTTTCTCGCCCGCACCCTCTCAGAACCCCTCGCCCTGTTTAACCTTGACCAGAGTTCAGCATTCGACAACATCTCCCACGACTTTCTTTCTGCCACTCTTCACGGCTTTGGCCTTCCTTCCTCCTTCGTTTCTCTCCTTCTCAACCTCTATCGGGGCGCTTTCTTCCACGTCCGGACGGCCTCCTTTTTAACGGCGCCTGTACCTTTTCTTCGAGGAATCCGGCAGGGCTGCCCCCTCTCAGGGCAACTCTTCGCCATTGTCTTTGAACCATTCCTCCTGGCTGCTCGAAGATCACTCCTGTCTACTCTTCCTCCGTCAGTTGCCAGCACTAGGCACCATGAGTGCGTACTTACAGCGTTTGCAGATGACGCAACCTTCTGTCTCCGCCAGGACGTCCAGTTCGACAATCTTCTCTCCACCTACCATCTTTACGCTACTGTTTCTGGCGCTTCGCTTAATGTCACCAAAAGTACTGGTTTGTGGTGTGGGTCGTGGATGGGCCGGACCGATACCCCTGGGGTGCGGTCTGGTCCTCCTCGACTCAGAAGATCCTTGGAGCCCATATCGGTCACCCCTATACTGCGGGCCTTTTGACATGGACCAGTTTGCAGTCTAGGTTACGTCATCAAGCAGCGTTTTGGAGATTTGCGATTCCCATTACTTCTTACTGTCAGCGAGCTCACATTGTTCGACGATACTTACTTTCCCTCTGCACCTATTCCTGGACCTCCACCGTCTTCTTGTCAGCCCATCTGACGGAACTCAACAGCATCTTTACTTCAGTAATCTGGGCCTCCAAGCACTGGTCAGCCGCTCTGACGCTATATCTCCCTGTCAAGCATGGGGGCATTAATCTTATAGATGTTCACTGTTACTATCGTGCATACCGCATCGCCTCCTTCCTTCGTCTCGTCACTTCGCCTTCTCCTTCTCTTACACTTTCTCTTGACGTTATTCTTTCTCTTCGCGATCCATCCTTCACTTTTCTTCTTTTCCTCAGGATGGACTACTTTACTATTCCCTCTTCAAACTTTCCTACTATTTTATCTGAGGCTCTAGCGCTTTTCCGTTCCCTCCCTCTCTCTCGCTCTCCTCCTACCACCACACTGGATCTCCTTGCAGAACCACTCTTTTTCTCTACCCTGGTTCAACCCCCCCCCCGATCAACCTTTCTTTCTTTTTTTCTCATGGTTCCGTGCCGGCATCCTAACCGTGCAGGCCCTCATTAATCCCGATTTTTCCTGGAAACCCCTCGACATACTCTTTTCCACCCCAACTCCTTCCCTTGAGGACGACTATGCCCTTCTCCGTTTCTCTCTTCAGCTTCTCTATCCTTCTCTTGTTTCTGACAACGGCCTCCTCGTCGTCCCCGGCCCCAGCCTCCTTCTCCCTTTCTTTCTTCCTTTTCGTGACTCTGTCGCCCCTGTCCTTTCTTTTACTACCGCTGCCCTGTACCGTCTCCTTCGAGCTCCCTCTGAGTCCCCCCATCCCATTTCCGGGGTTTCTCCTTCCTCCTCCCTGGCCGTTTGGTCTGCTTCTTCTTCCCCCTTTCTTCTCCGCTAGAACGTAACACCCACTGGCTGTTCCTTCATCGCCGGCTCCCTGTCCCCCATCTTCTCTATCGCATGTCTCTTATCTCTTCTCCTCTCTGTCCTTTCTGTGTCGTTGATGGAGACGTCGCTCATATGTACTGCCACTGCCCTATCTTGCTGCCACTTCTTCATACTGTTTTCCGGTTAGCTGACATAATTTGCTCCCAGGACTTGCCGTTTCAAGCATATCCGTGGCTGCTGCTCACAAAACATCCGCCCACCCGCCTTCCGGATGCCTGCTGCTTTCTATTCGTACTTACCAAGCAAGTGATTCACTCATTTCATCAATCTCTCAGGAATTCTCCTGAACTTCCATCCCTTCTGTAGGCCGGTGGGCGGCTGCGGGCTAGCTTTCGGGGCCGGCTTGTGGCGCGCCTCCGGTTGGAACTCTAAGCTGCAACTTCCGCACACACAATCGCCACCTTTCAGAACACCTGGGCCCAGCGCACCGGGTGGTTTTCTATTCATGGTTCTGCCATCCTACTGGTGACTTGATTGTGTCCTCTTTTGGATTGTCTTTGTTTTGGTGTTTGGCTGTTCTCTTCACCTTGCTAGTACCTTGCTTACTGAGTTATTTTACTTATTTTTGTTCTGCTCCAGCAGGCTGTGCTTCTGCATGTAAATATGTATAGTATGTTACTTGCTCTTCACTTTTCTTGTTTTTCTTAGCATTGTACATTAAGTGGTTTCTGAACTGTTTTGTGATCTTCTGATATGTCAATGTGCACCACTCATGTTATATGCTCTGTGCTCCTATGTAGTGCTGAGTTCGAAACTTTAACTTCACTGTTTATTTATTGTGCATCCTGTATTTTTAATGTATTCTCAAGCTCTATATATTGTATCACAGGTCATTGACCTATAGTCTTTTACGTGTGTTCAGTGTCACAGGTCTGTCCCCATTGTGGGTTTTTAGCATTTTGTATTTATCCTTTTGGGTGGCTATGCCCCTTATTCATGTATATATCATTTTCATGTATCATTCATGTTTTTCTCTGTATTCTTTCCTTGTCCAGTGTGACGAGCTGTATCATGCCTTTTGTCAATAAAATGTTGAAATGCTCACGGTGGTCGTTAAATCTCAAAAAAAAAAAAAAGTTCTAAGAAACCGGAACAATAACCATGATGCCGGGACAAGGGCGCCCACGCCACAACCAGTCAAGAAGACCATCGGTATTGCCGTCCGGGTTGCGTACTTCGCAAGTAAATGTACGGAATTGCGATTAATACCATTTCCGCCACGCGATTGGTTCAGAGCTGCTTTGGAGATTGCGAGTAGGCGGGGCCCATGAGGAGAGTCATGTGACGGATACTTGTAGGCTTTGCTGTACTCGTCATAAGCCATTTTAATGTTCGGGTCACGGTGTATGGTTCGTCGGGTGTTTGCTTTGCGACAATGGTTACCTTCAGTTGTTTTACCCGTACAGTCGGAATGCGACAGGAGGTAAAAGAGAATGTACTTTGTTGGTAAACGAACTTTTGAGTTTTTATATCAACATGACTTCATCGACTTGTGACTTATCTTCTGAAGTATCTTCACTCTATATAGTTCTCACAAGGCCGAAAGATGTCAGCGCTCACTCTTCCTTTAGTTCCGGATTAGTACGGTTGTGATTTGTATGGAGAACCCATTAGTTGTTTAACGTTTTTTTTTCATTTTCGGGGAGAAGGGGGATTGAAATGCTTATTTGAAGGCATTTTTGATGAAGTTTGGAGGGACAAAAATATGAGGAATTTCCTAAATATTAGAAAAATATATACACTGACGGAAAAAAAATCCCAACACCACGAAAAAATAGTTGTAGAGGAATGAAATGGCGGCAATACATTTGTATAGGTAACATATTTAATCGACTAAGGTTTCAAGATCACAGCTTAATGTAAGCACGAGAAGAGCCATTTTAAATGTGAAATGCTGGTACATTAATAACCGGTGTAACCGCCAGCATGTTGAATGCAAGCACGCAAACGTTCATGCATTGTGTCGTACAGGTGCTGGATGTCAGTTTGTGGGATGGAGTTCCATGCCTGTTGCACTTGGTCGGTCAATACAGGGACGGTTAATGCTGGTTGGGGGTAACGCTGGAGTTGTCGTCCAATGATGTCCCATACGTGCTCGATTGGAGAAAGATCTGGTGATCTAGCAGGCCACGGCAACATGTCGACACTCTGTAGAGCATGTTGGGTTACAACAGCGGTATGCGGGTGAGCGTTATCCTGTTGAAAAACACCCCTGGAATGCTGTTCATGAATAGCAGCACAACAGGTTGAATCACCAGACCGACGTACAATTGTGCCGTCAGGGTGCGTGGGATAACCACGAGAGTGCTCCTGCTGTCATAGGAAATTGCTCCCTAGACCATAACTCCAGGTGTAGGACCAGTGTGTCTCGGCCGCAGACAGGTTGGTTGCAGGCGCTCACCTGGCCTCCTTCAAACCAACACACGGCCATTACTGCCACCCAGGCAGAACCAGCTTTCATCAGAAAGCACAACAGATCTCCACTCCGTCCTCCAATGAGCTCTAGCTTGACACCACTGACGTCGCAAACGGCAGTGGTTTGGAGCAAGTGGAATGCACGCTACAGGGCGTCTGGCTCGGAGCTGTGCTTCAAGTAACCGATTTGTAACAGTTCGTTGTGTCACTGTGGTGGCAACTGCAGCTCGAATTGCTGCCGCAGACGCAGTACGAAGCGCCACGGATATACGCCGTACACGGCGGTCTTCCCTCTCAGTAGTGCTACGTGGTCGGCCGGAACCCGGTCTTCTTGAGGCAGTACCTTCCCTTGACCACCGCTGCCAACAATCATGCACAGTGGCTACATTCCTGCCAAGTCGTTCTGCAATATTGCGGAACAAAAATCCACCTTCTCGTAGCCCTATTACACGACCTCGTTCAAACTCCGTGAGCTGTTGACAATGGCTTCTTCGTCTTCTTAAAGGCATTCTTGACTAACATCAACAGACTACGTCGAATCTCAATGATAACTAACGCTCACGAACGTTACAGCGCGTATTTACAGCAAACCTGCTTTGCATGTTCCGAGGGGCGCTACTAGCGCCACACGTATGCGCCGAGCGCGAAATTTGCATAGACGTCATCTTACAGATGTACTCTCACCGCCTACCAACTGTCGTTAATCTAACACAACCCCTTCTTGGTGTTGGGATTTTTTTCCGTCAGTGTATATGAAAGATCACTTACTATTTTATGAGACACAATATATGGCAAACAACATTCTGGAGTATTTATTCAAACTGAGCTGTTTTATTTCAACAGAACATCTGTTTTGAGGTCTTACTTCGTATCATTAGGTAGTTCTTTGCTAATACAAAATCACTATTTGATTTTTTTTTTCTAGCTAGACCTCTTCACATTCATGAGGAAAAAAACTTTATCATCAGAATAAATATTTCGGTGTGGAGACATACTTTTCATTGTTAAATGTCCTTTCAAGGGTAATAGAAAGGACCTTTGAAAGGGTACTTTTTAGTATCCTTATATACGCACTTTCACAGAGCAGAAATCGTGATGGGTACTAGGTTAACATGCTGCCATCTATTGGCTGATACGGAGTAGAGAGAGGGCAGAAGCCGAAATCTTCTTCCCTCCAACATTAGGAAAATTGACCACTACGGTGGTGGTTTGGCTGGCATCATGTTGAATGGAACACGAGTTTCCAAGAGGCACCCTTATTGCTGCCCGGTATAGGGATGATTGGTCCCAATTCCTTTTTATGGACGATAACGCCCGAGCCCATAGTGCTCAGTTAGTCTGCGAATACTTCAAAAGTGATGATATTCACAGGAATGAGTGGCCCGCAAGATCTCTGAACCTAAACCTGATAGACCATATCTGTGACATTCTGGAAAAGTTCCCCACCTTTTTCAATCAGAGACTGTGCACAAATTGAAGTTTACACAAAATATCGAATGTGGGGGAGCTTTCCGATGTAACCATTTCCATTTTCACGCTGTTTAAAATAAGACGCAGCCGCACAAAGTGCACAAACATGTGGGGGAAATTTCCAGGGGTTGGCATTTCTATTTTCACGCAGTTCAAAAAAAAAATTGGAGGGGGGGAGATTTCCGGGGTCGGCATTTCTACTTTTACGGCAGTTTATAGAAAAAAAACTGTCTTGCAAGTAGCTAGATGAGGTGAGGGAAATTTCCGGGGCCGCCCCGGTGGCGAAGTGGTCTAAGGCGTTGCCCTCTGATCATTCGTCCGTAAGGGGTCCGGGTTCGAATCCCGGTCAGGCATGGATGTTGTGTTTGTCTTACGGCACTGGCTCTTTCCCTTCCCTGGAACCAGTGGCCCTAAATTAGGGACGGGCGACTGCTTATAGCCCATTTGAGTTGCTCACGGTGGTCGTTAAACCTCCAATCAAAAAAAAAAAAAAAAAAAAAAAAAAAAAATTTCCGGGTTAATATTCGACTGTTACCGCGCTTTTTAATTAAAAACGATCTTACAATTAGCCCTTAGCAGGCTGACAGGGTGAGGGGAAATTCCGGTGTTGGCGATTCCGTATTCACTGCAGTCTACAGAGAGTTGTGAAAAATGTGTGTGTGTGTGGGGGGGGGGGGATTTCGATTTCCACCGCAGTTTACAGTAAAAAATGGTCTTACACAAGATGAAGCCAAACAAGTAGCACAAATATGCGGGGGAAATTTCCGGGATCGGCATTATTTATTAGATCGTGCTCATGTTCATAACGTTTACGTAACATTTGAAATTATTAATATTGCCATATTACTCAGACAGAAAATATTATTAGGTCTAAATCTAGGTCTTTCAAAAAGTTTTCATTCCGTCATTCCCATATTCCTAAAATTTACATAAAAAGAAATGTCGATAATATTGCGCTTCCACTTATGCACCATACATTAGTTAATAGGCCGTAGGCCTAGGCCTTTTTAACACTTTTTCCTTCCCCTATGAGATATCCGTAAAGCTTACAAAAAAAGTCAAATTTCATTTTTGTAGGTGGGGTGGTCTTCAGGATGGACGGAAGAGTCCCCACATTCGGAAAAGTTCCCCATGGGAAAAGTCCCCCACCGTTTTCAGCCAGGGACCATGCACAAATTGCATTTAACACAAAATAACGAACTTGGGGGAGATTTCCGGGGTCGTCATTTCCTTCCCACGCTGTTTAAAACAAGATGCAACCGAACTGCGTGAACAAATATGTGGGTGAAATTCCCGGGGTCGGCATTTCAAACATTTGTCGCTCTTTATAGTAAAAAAACTGTTTTGCAAGTAGCTGGATTAGGAGTGAGAAATTTCCGGGTTAGTATTTCGATTGTTGCCGCTGTTTTAAATGGAAAACGGTCTTACAATCAGCAGGCTGACAGAGTAGGGGGAAATTCCGGGGTCGGTATTTCAAACTTTTATCGCAGCTTACAGTACCGTAAGTAGCTGGATGAGGTGGAGGAAAGTTCTGGGTTGGTATCTTGACGGTTACCGCGCGTTTTAGTGAAAAACGGTCTTACACTAATCAGGCTGACAGGGTGGGGGAAAATTCCGGGTTAGTATTTTTATGGATACCGCGGTTTTTAATGGAAAACGGTTTTAGAGTCGGCAGGCTGATAGGGTAGGAGAAAATTTCGTGGTCACCATTTCAAATTTCTACCGCAATTTTTTTTAATGGAGGCTTAACGACCACCGTGAGCAACTCAGTGGGCTATAAGCAGTCGCCCGTCCCTAATTTAGGGCCACTGGTTCCAGGGAAGGGAGAGAGCCAGTGCCGTAAGACAAACACAACATCCATGTCTCACGGGATTCGAACTCGGACCCTCCTCGGACAAATGATCACAAGCCAGCGCTTAGAACACGGCGCCACCGGGGAGGCGAACGTTATTCAATCCATAAAGTTTACATGACACAACAAGTTACTAATACTGTGCTTTTATCGTGGCACTAAACATAACATTCATAACCCATAAATTAATATGTGCTTGAATAAAAGCGCAATATTATGAACTAGCCATTGCAATGCAAACATTATTAATATGAGTAACCTTGTAAAATTGGGGAAGTCCCACATTTTATTATTAATGTTTTGTTCCTGAGAAAAAGTGTGACATCATTATTAACTTATAAATCTTACTAACATGGGTCACACATTGCTGATATGGCCCATGACTTTTTTATGTAACTAATGCCTGGGTAAAAGTGAAACATTATTAAATTTACTACTTAGGGCCTAATGGTACTTTTGCGGGGCCCGAGGCGAAGTTTCATTGCATTGTTTAGGGGAAAAAACAACTCATATTTTAATAAAATCGTTACGTGACGAATGTATTCCGTACAGCCAACGACACATACACACACGAAAACCATCATAAAGAACATACAGGGCCCAATCCCCGAGCCTCCGTTTTCGGAGAAGTTAAAAATTACTTCTAAGTAAACGAACAAATATAAGTATAATTTTGGCTAATAGTGGATTCTCACTTTCGACATTGGTGCTGTACAGTGAAAGATTTGGAGTTACCAGGGCCCCGAGCACAGCATCAGTAATTTAGGGGACCCTTCACTTTGCCCGTCATCCTTGAGAAATGAAGCCTTTTTTTTTTAAGTTCAATTTTAGCTTTAGACAGGGCTTAATTTATGCACGGGCCTAGAGGGCCCAATTCCCGAGCCCTCGTTTTTGGAGAAGTTAAAAATTACTTCTAAGTAAACGAACAAATATAAGTATAATTTTGGCTAATAGTGGATTCTCACTTTCGACATTGGTGCTGTACAGTGAAAGATTTGGAGTTGCCAGGGCCCCGAGCAGAGCATCAGTAATTTAGGAGACCCTTCACTTTGCCCGTCATCCTTGAGAAATGAAGCCTGTTTTTTTATGTTGAGTTGTAGCTTTAGGCAGGGCCTCATTTATGCACTGGCATACAGGGCCCAATCCTTGAACCCCCATTTTTAGAGAGATTAAAAATTACTTCTAAGTAGACGAATACAACAGAAATATAATTTACGCTAATAGTGCGCTCTCACATTTGGCATCGGTGCTGCTGAGACCCACTCGTATTTATTTTAGTAATGTCATTCAATAAAAAAGAAAAGTACACAACTTTAGGGTTTCAACGTGTGGTTTTTATTATTGTAGCAATTAATTAAGGGGACACGTGCTGATAACTCAGAAATAAAATGAGTAAATGAATGCACACCCGTACACACAAATGTGTTTATCGATAAAGCACAAATGTGTTTATTGCTGTTTAATGCTTTGTCATCGTGAGGGAAAATGATAGTCTCGAAACAGACCCGAAGAGTATCATGAAAACTAACCGAACCGCCGCGATCAGACAAGGAAACACGTCACACTATATTGCTTCCTTTCCGGAACAACATTTTTGCGAGAAAAACCTACTTACCTAACACGACCGAGTAGCCAGGGAGTTTCGACGTCACAGGAAGTTTCGTCATTTTACTCCCCCTTCCGTGACACCGTTCTTCCTAGCAGACGCCACTAGGCAGGTTGTGCGGTGAAAGCAACTTACAGACAGCGGGAACTTAACATGGCGGCTCGCGTTCGCTGCCGTTGAGAGTGAGTTTACTTTGGAGCGCTAAAAAGAGATAAAAAAGCTTTCTATTCCAATTTTTTTTTTGTGTGTGATGCTTCATTCCTCTATTCTGAAGTTTGTATCCATGCCACTTTTGGAAGATTCCGTCAAGAAATAAAGGAGCAAAGTAAGGGAGAAGTTGGTTAAGTTAGAGACCATTGATACCATACGGGAAAGTGTTTCATCCATGCTCCGCAGGACTGCTGCAGGAAATCAAATCTACAGTTATTCTAATCCGAAGTTTGACTAAAATTATAACACGTTTATGTAACTTTTGGCTGTCTGCATGCCGAACATAATCTTTTAAGAAACTATAATCCTTTTTCAAGATATTCATGGGTAAAGTTGTAAATAACATTTTCTAACAAGGGGAGCTCATTTTCTGAATATACTCCCATGAGTAAAGAAAGCTGTGACTTCAAAGAATTAGGAAGTCCAGAAACATTAAAAGAAAATATTTCATGACAACAGTACTAAATAATTGAGTTACCATTATGGAATCACAGCCTATGAGAGGCATTAAATATATTTAGCAGATCGTTAATATTTCATAGCGTACAGCATTGAGCTACGTTCAATATTTCTGCAAAAAATATGCCAGTACAAATTAAGTTTCCACACATGTTCTGATTTTTTGTGTTTCCTATTGTTAATTAAAATTTGAAAAGAAAAACGAAGTAACGTTTTGATGACCACAACTCTGAAGAATAAATAATAATCAGTGAGAACTAAACCATGGAAACAACCAACAGAGAGTAAAATACTGTTATGGGGGGGGGGTTACACCAAGAAATTCCTTTAAGTTATGTATTGGCTTCACTAATGGCCATTAGGTAGACAGCAGAGTAGGATTCCACAACTTTACTGATACAGTTGTGAAGCGAAATAAATTCAGTAACAATCAAAACTTAAATATAAAAGGATACACAAAAGCGTCTTCTTGTGCACAAGCATGTTATGTTTTGAACTTTAACAAATTCTCAACTCAAAGCACATGAAATATATAATTATATATATCTTACATCAACAGCAGTAGGATAAGCGATACAATGAAGAAGTTTTTTAAGTATGCAAAAATACGCAAACCATTTTCAATGCAAAGTACAGTTTCCTGTATTAGGTTTTAGCAGGTTAACCAATATGAAAACACTGAACTACACGGTTTGTCCGGAAAGTAATGAGACCACTTTTCTCGGGCCAATCAGAAGGGCCGGAGAGCTTAGTCTCCGGGCGTGACGGGTGGCGGGGTATGTTAGGTAAACAATCGATGTCTCGTCAGTTCTCTCTGAGCGTTTACAGAGTGAGCATCGCTTGCGAAGTGGACAGCTGTGTGAGCGTCGCGTAACGGTCAAAATGCACAAGAGGGTCGAACAGCGATACGCGGTAAAGTTTTGTGTTAAAATTAAAAAATCCGCGACAGAGACGCTTGCTATGGTACAGAAAGCCTACGGGAAGGATGCTTTATCGAAAGCACAAGTGTTTCGGTGGTATACAAAACGTTCACAAAGGGAAGAGAGAGCGTCGAGGATGAACCATGCCCAGGGCGCCCTTCAACGTCTCACACTTCGGACAATGTGGAAAAGGTGAAAGCGGTTTTGGAGTCTGACCGATGTCTGAGTGTTAGATTGGTAGCAGAGCACGTGGGACTCGCAAATCCATTGTGCATGAAATCATCACGCAAGAATTGCAGATGCGGAAAGTTTGCGCCAAATTGTTTCCTAAGGTTTTGACCGATGAACAGAGGAACAACCGTGTGTCGATTTCTCGTGAGCTTGTGGATCGTGTGAGGAGTGAACCTGGTTTTTTGGAGAAAGTGATAACAGGTGATGAAACGTGGGTCTTTGAGTACGATCCGGAGACGAAAAGACAGAGCTCAAAGTGGCACACTCCCGAGTCTCCTCGAACAAAGAAGGCTCGAATGTGGAAATCGAAGATGAAATCGATGTTCATTGTCTTCTTTGACTGTAAAGGTTTTGTCCATAAGGAGTTCGTACCACCCGGACAAACGGTCAATGCTGCATTTTACGTGGAAGTGCTTCACCGGCTGAAGAACAGATTTACGCGCGTCCGCCCGCAGATCACCAACACTTGGGTTCTTCACCACGATAATGCGCCGAGCCATGCGTCGCTCAGAGTGAGAGAGTTTCTGGTGAAACACATCGTGGCAACGCTGCCCCAACCTCCCTACAGCCCGGACTTGGCCCCTGTTGATTTCCTTTTGTTTCCCCGGCTCAAATCCAGCCTGAAAGGACACTATTTTGGGGCTGTTACAAACGTGCAAACTGCCGCGACTATTGCTTTGAAAGCGACCCCTGTTCCCGACTTCCAGGCAAGCTACGCGGCGTGGCAGAACCGCTGGCAGAGGTGTATTGATGTTCAAGGATGTTATTTCGAGGAATGTTAATGTTATGTAAGTATAACTGTAATAAATGTCTGTTACTGAATGAGTCTCATTACTTTCCGAACAAACCTTGTAAAGTTAACAGTTTAGCTGTAAATCATTGAAGTGTGACTTAAAAATTCTTTAGCTGAGATCGACATTTTTGCAGTGGTTACAGGGCCGGCTGGTGATATTGTTCATGTGTGGGCAAGGTGAAGGTTTGGCCGCCTTTAGATGAAATTAAGATATTTTGTTACACACATACCCCCCCCCCCCCACACACACACTTTTATTGAGGCACGCAATCCACATAGTGATAGCATTATCAAAAATGCAATGAAAACCTGCACAAATTGCCAGTTTGTATTTCGAGGGAGAATCCTGTAAGAATACACATCAAGAAAAAATACTTCCTATGGGAATACTTCCAAAAACTTTCAGAACAAGCAACAGAAAAATGAAATATTGAAAACCGACTGTGGAATGTATATCAGAAATGACGACGGGGTATGTATCCTTCATACAGCCAGGTGGGGGGGGGGAGGTCAAACTAATTTACACGGAAAATTATTACCAAATACTGATTTTACACTTTAAAGTTCTCAGGAAATTTCTTTTTCCTTTCGATTCTGTCGATTAAAACATTAAGTTGGAGTCCCTTGATTAATGCGAGGCTCGAGACCAACCCATTAAGATAGCACTGTATGCATGAAGGTATCTAAAGAAAACCAGGGATTGAGGAGTTACCTGAATTTTGTAGTGTACGCATTTTTATTTAGTTTCTCTTTTTATTATATTAGCAATCCGGATTTCATTAGCAATCTACATATATATTAATTCCATAAGGTTTTTTACTGTGAGTCCTATTTTGGGAGAACGGCTGAACTTAAAGATATGGTTGATGTATCAAAATAAAGGCCTTACCATATAGATGTGCCAGTGCCAGTCGAAGAGAAAGCTGAGATTAGGGCAATGGTTCGGTCGTTGTGGGGTGGCAAAGTTCCCATGTAAAGTCTATGGGAGGAGCATGCGGTTGACATTCGATCGCCTGTGGTTGATTCACACGCTGTTGAAGGCGGAAGCATGGAGGGACTGAGGTAGTCCAAAGTCCGAAGTCTCTTTTCTGATCGAACCGTTGCGCAAAGCAACGCTAGCAGGATTCGTATCAAAGTTCTCATTGAAACAGCGAACACTCTCGAAGACTTGATTGCGTTATGCCGTTGGACTGTGTGATGTATATATACAATTTAATATTCATTTGATCCAGTTTATTCACGTAGGTAAGATGTTTCCCATTATGTAAAGATGTAAATAAACATTCCGTTGACCATTGCTAATGAAAATATTTAGAATCTACATATTGAATTGCGCCATCTACATCTTCATTCTAAAAGGTTTTTTACTGTGAGAGCTATTTTGAGAGAACGGCTGAACATAAAAATATGATTCAGGTATCAAAATAAAGGTCTTACCATGTAGATGTGCCAATTGAAGAGAAAACTGAGATAGGGGCAAAGCTTCGGGCGTGGCGGGGATGCAAAGTTCCCATGTAAAGTCTATGGGAGAAGCGTGCGGTCCTTATCTACATCAGGCGCTCAGTTCAGTGTCAGACTTGGTGTTGCATGGTGTTCTATGATCAGTCCTAAAGAAAGTAAATACTTTATTGCATACTTACTCTTAACAGAACGTCTCTCCCGCAGAGAGAGAAAAAGGAGAAAAAGGAAGCGTAAGAGCCTTACTGGAAGGAGTGAGCGATCAATGGGTGGCAACTATATGTCTCAGACAAGAGAGAATGAAGAGTATTCGCAACGCGAATCTCATTCCAACAACATTTGCAAACACAGTTGTGACTGAAGATGAGAGTGAAAGAGTGCGCTATCCAGTTGAATTTTCGCACACGATCGAGATGAGTGGAATTAGCCCTCACATTTTACGACTGAAAAAGGGTGCAGTTGTGATGCTCATCACGAACCTGGCCGCCCCGGTGGCGCAGTGGTCTTTAGCGCTGGCTTATGATGATTCGTTCATGAAGGGTCTGGGTTTGAATCCTGGTGACGCATGGATGTTGTGTTTGTCTTACGGCACTGGCTCTCTCCCTTCCCTGGAACCAGTGACCCTAAATTAGGGACAGGCGACTGCTTATAGCCCATTGAGTTGCTCACGGTGGTCGTTAAACCTTAAGTAAAAAAAAAAACGAACCTGTACTATTTGTCTGTATGTAGTGGTTGAATGAATTTGTCAATCAAATAAAGTTTACATTTGTTGTTTCATATGAGTTTATTCTTTTCAAAAAAAAAATAAAAAAAGTAAATAAAAAAACACTAGCCGTCGATTCCAACAGGTTTCGTCTAGTTAAGTTAAAACAAATAATTCAAAATACTTCCAAAGTGAAAAAAAAAACAAAAAAACAAACATATTTTCTTTCCCACTGAAATCACAGTTTTCTTTTTTCCTCTAAATGATTAGAGTACTTTTCCTGTATGTGGTCTCTTCACTCATACGGGTAAAATGAGAATTGCTAAATCACATGTTGTACCAATCAAACATGCCGATTTTCTACTCGGTCCTAGTAAGAAAAATATTCACTCTGAAAACAAATATTCCCATCGGAGCGGTCATACCGTCCTCTCTTCTATGGTGTAATTAGTTTAAATTGCGGATGCGGTCACTTTGAAAATGATACCGTGCTGTAGTGGTAGGGTAACGGGGAGAGCGCCTAGGGTTGTTTTCTTCCTGCTTTGCAAAACAAGGGGTTGGTCAAGAAACGAGTGACAATCGAATATACTTTGGAGACATTTTCGTGACTGTAGCCTCAAGGCGAGTAATGTCTCAGGTCCAGGAAGAGACACAAAGATACAGACTTCAAAAATAGAAAGGCTAAATATACTGGCTTAGAAGAACGACAGAGAATGAGAACTGCTATAAAATATTGCAATTAGGAATTAACTTTTATGTAATAATAGGGATGAAACAAACACGATTAATTCACAAAGAAAAAGGGCAAATAATATGTATTTTATGAAACAGTATATTTCAGATCATTATCATATAAACATAATATATATACTTATATGAAAAAGCTAAAGCAAGATAAGGGCAGTCTACCTACCAGCGGCTCTCCATATGACACAGAGAAGTGATTAAATCATCCGTAGGGAAATAATCATGCAACCTGTTGCAGCGAATAAGAATGAAACCTCACCCCCCCTCCCCGACATTCAAGTACAAACATGTACAGCAGTGGTTTGTTCCTCGTATATACCCTGGGGGATGACGTCAGCACATTCCCTCATGTGAACCAGAAGAGACACTGAATTTCTGTGACATTCAAGCACAAACACGTACAATAGTGTTTGTTTCACCAGCATGCCCTGAAGAAAGAGGTGACATTACCAGTGACGTCACGCCCTGCTGACATTGCCAAAAAAGGCAAGGCTGAGCCCGAAAGTTCCCTTGACCGGAAGTGCTGCCACCGGAGAGTGGCGTTGGTTTAAAAATCGGAGGCCGTATTGCCACCGTCAGAAATATTTGGTCGTCAACCTTCACGAAAAAGAGCCAGTTTCTTCCTCAACTTCTACGAAAATGCCACGCCCCTGTTGCCACCACCAAAAAATTTCTTCCTCTACGTCACAGGAAGAAGAAGTACAAGGTGTCATGCCCCTTGTTGCCATCCGCTAAGAAGTTTCTTTATCAACCTCTTAGAAAAAAACACGCCCCCCTGTTGCCACCATCAAAAAAGTTTATTCGTCTACATCCCTGGAAGAAGAGGTACAAGGTCACATGACCGGATGTTACGTCAGAGGTAGGCCACGCCCACAAGGTCATGTGACCGGAAGTGTTGCCACCGGGAAAATGACGCTTAGAATTTAAAGTACAAAATCTGTATGTTTACAATTGCAAAGTATGGATGATGCTATATTTATCAACAAAGAATATAAAGTTATTCAATATATTTAAATACCAAAAGATTTGTCTAATAAATGTTATAGTATTTAAATACAAATATAGATTCTAAAAGCATATGTTTAGATTCAAATTCTAAATTAGATGCATGTATAAATGCAAATGTAGATTTTAAATCACAAATGGTCAGAAAAATCAATAAATACACGTAGCACAAACACCATATTTCAGGAAACTTTATGATATCGTCTAGTAATATTTACGCAAGTTAATACTCACTAAGAAGGCAAGTAACAACATAAATTATTGTTAACAATGTCAAAAATAAGGAGATTCACCAGTACTTAGAAGTTTACTCCACCCAAATAAGGGTGAAAGTTGTTCAAAATTCATGCAAGAACTGCACACATCACTATCAAAATTGTGCTTAACAGATGGCAGTAAGACTCAAGGGATGATTGCTGGAAATATCCTAACAATGAGGTCCAACTTTCTCCAGCATTTGAACATGGTGCTTACAAAGTTTGCCTGATTTCTCCTCTCCCCCTTCCATCTGAATAGTTCTGATCCCCTCTAAACTTGGGGCTTTTATTTCTCAGTTCCCTAGCAGCTGGTAAGGTAATGGAAAGCCTGCCAATATTAAACAATAACTGTATTTTCTTATTTTAGATATGTAATGGCTATTAATTTATCAGTCTTTTTTGACAGGAAAATGTTCTTAAAATACTGAAATTTAGGCAAAGCTTAATGTCAATATGCAATATATCTGAACAAGAAAAAGGAAAGTTAATGTCAATACACAATATATCTGAATACTGCTGTTTTAATATTTTTTGCATATATCATTATTTTTCATGTGCCCTAATTGTACATTCCCTTGTGCATACTTATGGAGGCTCCATAGGAACTGGACTGCATAAATCATTAATAATCTCTTGAACTCACTACCAGACCCCCTCCCTCTTCCCTTCAATAAAAAGAAGAAGTAATATATTGATTGTTGAAGTTCTGTTTCAACTTCCAACAGAGAAGAACCAGACTTAGCAGTACAAATAGGGGAGAAAGGAGCAAACGTTTTCTTGTATTGAAAAATGAAACATAATACACTGCTGGACAATTGCTAAGGACGGATCATAAACGGCTATATAGCGCATAAAAAAGTAAGTGTGGTTGGATGCCAAGTGAAATAAAATAATGTCAGAATGCCAGGACATTACAAGAAAGACAATTTATTGTGCTCTGAAATCCAGAAGGCTTTGGAACGTGTTCAAGGGACAAACAGGCCATTTCGTGCAGAATACGTAAACGTGAAAAAAATGCAATTACCGTCCGCAGGCGTTCCGGCGTAAGATGTCAATACGGGATATGGCCACCATGGAGGGCGATGCAAGATTCCACACGTCGTGTCATGCTTTGCACAACATTATCAAGCAGCTGTTGGGGTAATTTATCCCATTCCTCTGTCAGTGCACGGATGAGGGAGTCCTTGTTTATTGGAGGGCATTGGCGACCAGCAAGACTCCTCCCCAAAGCATCCCACACATTTTCAATAGGATTCAGATCTGGAGAACGTGCTGGCCATACGAGGCGTTGAATATCTTCGCTCTCAAGACACTCCTGGACAGCGACTGTTCGATGACATGTTGCGTTGTGGACAGCGACTGTTCGATGACATGTTCCATGAAAATGAATCTATCACCGACAGCACCACGGAACATGCGAACATGAGGTAGCAGAACATCATTAATGTATCGTTGGCCAGTCATAGTCCCAGTTGGAAGCACATAGATGGACGTACAGCCATTGATCATGATGCCAGCCCATACCATTACACTACATGTCGGATATCGGTCCCTTTCCTGTATATTTGCTGGACAATATGCAGTACCACTATCACGCCAGATCAGTTGTCGTCGACAATCAGACGATAGACTGTATCTACTCTCATCTGAGAAGAGGACAGCAGACCAGTCGTCATCAGTCCAATTGCGATGCTGATGGCACCATTGCAAACGGGCGGTACGGTGACGTCTGGACAATGGGATGCACACAACAGGACGGCGGGAGTATAGTCCTCCTTCATGCAAACGTCTGGCGACAGTTTTTCGGGAGATCCGCTTGCCAGTAGCAGCCATAAACTGATTTGCTACCTCACTAGCTGTGCTGCGCCAGCGTCTTTTTGTTGATAGCACTATGTACCGATCTTCTGCAGGTGTCGTACTGCGAACACGACCTCTCCCGTGACGTTTACTACACTCTCCATTTGTTTGAAATGATTTCCAAAGCCTTGAAACAACACTGTGGCTGACGTCGAACTCCCTGGCAACATCTGTTATTTTTCGCCCTTCTTCAATCTTGCCAACAATACGGCCACGCGTAAAATCATCTAGGTGATGTCGGGAAGACATACTGAAAATTGCAAATTCGTCAATTGATTCTTTCCCTTTCAACTTTGCGTTTGAACAACAACGGTCAATATGCGTCAGATCCTTTATATCTCTTATCAGCACTATGACGTCACGAACAAGTTCGGCAATCCAAAATTTGCATACGCACAGCACGTCTACTGTATCCCGCACTTATGCTAATTTCCACATTTTCCTGCCTTCCATTTTATGGTTGCTATCGTTGCTATTGTCATCCGTCCTTAGCAATTGTCCGGCAGTGTACATATGTTTTTTGTATCAACTTGGCCTCATAATATTTATTCTTTAATTGTGAGAGCGGGCACATTATTTATGCCCAAGCAAATAATGAACTGGACACTATGCTTATTATAATTAGAAAAAAAAACATACACTAATAGACTAATGTGATGAATATAACGCTTATTTGATTTTATGTTAATGTGTGAGGTATTCATATACATATATGCAATTATTACTGGCAGAACTCGTGGTGTTGGATTTATAATAAACAAGAAACTGAAGGATAAAGTTGTAGAAGTTGAAAGTTCCTCTGACAGAGCTGCACGACTTGTTATCCAACTCTCGAAAAGATACCAGGCTCAGATTATTCAAACTTATGCACCCACCACAAGTCATCCTGAAGAAGAAATTGAAGAATTTTATGAGGAAATTTGTCATCTAAATAATAAAGGTAAGCAGCACTTGAAAATAATTATGGGAGATTTCAATGCAAAAATAGGGCAACGGCAACAGAATGAAACTTCAGTAGGTAAATTCGGTCACGGCAACAGAAACCAGCGTGGAAATACTCTCGTTGAATTTGCAGAGGCAGAAGGGTTTTTCATCTTGAACTCCTTCTTCAAGAAAAAGCCACACAGGAAATGGACATGGAGACATCCAAATGGGACGACAAGTGAAATTGATTTTATTATGTGTAACAAAAAATTCGTCATAGAAGACTGCAGTGTGCTAAACAAGTTCAACACAGGTAGTGACCATAGATTGGTGAGATGTAAGATGCACCTCAACACTAAACTTGAACGTGGCAAGCTCATAAGACATACAAAACCTATTGACATAACCAACCTTAAAAAACACCATAATACCTTCAAGTTGGAACTGAAGAACAGGTTCTCTGCTTTGGAAGGCCTAACATCGGAAGAAGTGGACATCTCTGAAGTTAACAGAAAAGTAACCAAAGCTCTTATGGAAACAGCAACAAAATTAGCTGGGTCTAAGAACAAGTTGCATGTAAACAAATTATCAGGAAAAACGAAAATGTTGATGCAAAAAAGAAGAGAGATGAGGACAACTAAAGAAGATGTGACTTCCAAAGTGGAATATATAGAGCTATGCAAGACAGTAAGAAAAAGTATCACTGAAGACGTAAGAAAATTCAACTGTGAACTAGTGAGGAAAGCAATTGAAAACAACCAAAGCTTAAAGATAGCAAAGGGACATCTCAGTAAGGGAAGAAAACATATTATGGCACTGAGAAAAGAAGATGGTTCTGTAACAAGAAATAGAGGCGAAATTTTGACAAGAGTGAAAGATTTCTACTCCAAATTATATGAAAGGGATGATACATGCACTCCAGACATCATGAAAGATACCAGTACCAGAGTTCCTCCAGTCCTTCCAGCAGAAGTTGCACATGCAATCAAGAACATGAAGCGGGGAAAAGCTCCAGGAGAAGATGGAATTACTGTAGACATCATACAAGAAGCAAGTGGAGAAATCGAAACAGTACTCGCCCAAATTTTCACTCGATGCCTTAATGAAGGAAAGATTCCTGAGGATTGGAACACCGCTACAATGATCCTGCTACATAAGAAAGGTGACATTGAGGATCTCGGAAACTACAGACCTATCAGCCTTCTATCAGTAGTTTATAAAATCTTCACTAAAGTTCTTTCACACCGCTTGAAGGTAACACTGGACATGGCTCAACCGAGAGAACAAGCTGGATTCAGGAGTGGCTACAGCACAATAGATCATATCCATGTGCTGAGAGAACTAATTGAAAGAACGAGGGAATATGAACTTCCATTGTGCATGGCTTTTATCGATTATGAAAAAGCCTTTGATTCGGGTGAAACCATCAGCAGTTACAATGGCTCTGAAAACCTGCGGTATTGAAGATGCATACATTAATATTATTAATTACATCTATGAAAATGCAAGTGCAAAGATTCGGCTGTTTGAAAATACAACACACATAAAAATTGGAAAGGGAGTGAGACAAGGTGACACCATATCTCCGAAGCTCTTTAATGCCACATTGGAGGGTGTTTTTCAGTCGCTGAGCTGGGAAAACAAGGGAATAAAGATTAATGGAGATTATCTAACCCACCTTCGTTTTGCTGATGACGTAGTCATTTTTGCAACTAGCCCATCAGAGCTGCAGAGTATGATCCAGGAACTTGCTGACAAGAGTAAAGAAGTGGGATTAAAAATGAACTTTCAAAAGACAAAAGTGATGTTCAATGCTTTTACAAGAAATGAAGATTTATCGATTGATGGAGAAAAGCTGGAGATAACAGACACGTACGTTTATCTTGGACAGCAGATATCAAGTGAGGGTCACATTGATGAAGAAATTAATCGGCGTACAAAACTTGCCTGGAGAGCTTTTGGAAGAAACAGCATAATTTTCAAGAGCAATATGCCATTATGTCTTAAAAGAAAAGTGTTTGATCAATGCATCCTTCCAGTGCTTACGTATGGTGCAGAGACGTGGACCTTAACTAAAAGAGACATACAAAGGCTGCAGACAACTCAAAGAAGCATGGAGAGGTGCATGCTTGGTGTAACCAGGAGAGATAAGAAGAGGAACTCGTGGATCCGAAAAATGACAAGAGTGGAAGACATCATGATCAGAGTTAAATCCCTGAAATGGCAATGGGCTGGACATACTGCCAGAAGGACAGATCATCGATGGACAGCTGAAATTTTAGATTGGATTCCAAGGGACAGGAAAAGACCCAGAAGAAGACCACATGGGAGATGGGTGGATGAAATTCGAAAGTATGCAGGGGTGACATGGAGGAGACTGGCACAAGACAGACCGTTGTGGAGGAAACTTGGGGAGACCTTCGTCCAGCAGTGGATTGATAATGGTTGACAATGATGATGATGATGATGATTTAAGGAACTCAAAATGGTTCAACGCATAACAGAGCTATGGATTGTTCCAGAACATTTTCACAAAGAGTGAGAGCATGACAAAGGGATTCTGAAGTTCTCACGCTCTGAGGAAGTGGATGCCACGCCCAGGCAGATAGGCATCAGCGATTAAACCAGGCGACATCCGCTGGTATTGTAAAAACAGCGAGCAGACTCCTGGATGTCTAGAAACCTAGATGTTGCCATTGTATCCATATATCCAGTATGTATTGTATTCGAGGTTTCTTGTACTTTGTGGAAAGTTAAGTCTGTCAAAGGGAATACCGCTAATGGAAACATCAGAAGTGCCGGTCCCCTACGGGAGGAAGCAAGAGCTTCGTAGCAGAAAGAGACACGCTAGTATTGGTGATGTCGACACCAGGAGAGCGGGAGTGAATGAAGGAGTAAGATGCCACAGGGCAGAGCCAAGGCCATCTTAATACCTTACCAGGCCTGCCACAAGGATTTATGACGTCACAATCGTGGTGCTATTGTTTGCTCTCCGTGGCAATACAAAAAGTGAGTGTTGATTTCGTATTTTTAGGGATGCGTTATAGATCTCGCCATCGGGTACTTCTGGGAACTACGTACTTCGGAACGCAATTTTTTCAGCAAGGTAAGGAGTACTCTTAATACTTTTGTGTGTATAGTATTTGCTCAAGTATCACCTGAAAAATTAAATTTGCATCGCGATTGGGAGACAGCATGTGGATGAAACGGGTTGCTAACATGTCATCATTCATGTTTCGAAAATAGAAGTCGCAATCAGACTGAAATATTACTGTATTTATTACTATACGTGCATATTAAAAGTATTAATTTTACAGAAAACGAAAAGCGTGCTGTTTAATTATACATGATCGTGATGTACGTGGTTAATACAGCAGAAATAGAGACGTTGACTATCACTTGTGTGCCTAATTTTTTGATGGATACGCAAGCCGTGGAGATTCTTCAGTAGATTTTGCAGCAGCTTCACTCAATTCATGAATGTGTAGCAATCATGTTTTTGTGCGTGTATGTGTAGTAAAAACTCATGTACTCGTGAATACACTCATTTCACAGCTATGCCGTGGGTATCACTAAAAGTGAAAAACGTGATGCCTGAGTCACTATGAGTAATTTTTTCTGGTAAAAGCAATTTATTTTCATAATAGTAAGAAATGTCCAACACATCCTCGTATCCAGTCATCGCAATGTTCGGTATTCTAAAATTACACGCTCTCTTATTTACAAAGCAGTAAGCATTTCAGGAACATTAGTTATTTTGATATGTCAGAAATAAGCTATAAGCCTAATACATTCACTTTTGGAATCATGTTTTTTTTGCCTGATTTAGTTGCTTCTTGCTCAGTTCTCTCTAATACAGTATATGTATATATTTTAAGACTAAACATTTTACCATGCATTTTGACTGTCTTCTAAATAATCTGCTTTTTCTGATGCGTACAAGTGACTTCGATTCATTTCTTTACCTGGGTGGATTGCTGTACCTGGAGAGTGAAATTTTTGGGTAAATTTTTCCTTTTTTGGTTGCAATCAGTGTTATATTTTTGAAAAACTGTTTCAAGAACTACATTTTTTATGCATGATCTGCACATAATGTAGTCATTATCCGAGTGAAGACATGCATTTTCAGTTATTCAGTCCTGTATATGTTGGTACAAAAATAAATAAGTGTAAGCCTTGTAATCATAATGATAAGATTTTCTTCTTTTCTCCAAGAAAATCTATGTTCTTTGTATCCATTTTACTCTCCAATTTTTTCTGTTAAAATAAATGTTTCCTTATGAATTCCTCTGCCTTCTTTATGAGTTTAAATGATACCCACCCAATAAAAGGGAATCAATTAAATCAGGAAAATTCTGTAGTGCATGAAAGCAAACTACCATGTACATATCCCCCCCCCCCCCCCAATACCATAAGTGACAGGTTATCTCCCATAATACTTAAACGTGGCAAAAGTCAGTTGCATAAAATAAATATGATCTTGAAACATGGAAAGGAAAATAATGAAGCTTAAAATATGACAAATTAATTTTATAACTTGGCAGTTGTATAAGAAAGTAAAGTAATTAACAGGAAATAAAAATTATTGCTGTTAAAAAGAAATAGAAAATATTTTGTGCTTGAAGTATTTGTATCCATATTAATGCGCTGACATATATGCTTTAAGTTTTCATTCCCTGTTCTTATTGATATTAATTCTTGTTACTCTTTTTACAAACATCATATCTCTAAAGTTCTTACTGCTATGGAGAAATCAGTAAGGCATAGGTAGATGCGATTGGTACAAAATGTCTACAGTTAAAATGCTAACAAGGTCAAAATGTCGACAGGGTCTAAATATGTGTATATATTTTTGCTGTTGTTAATTAGAATGCAGCTGTTGAAATTTGTTGCTTCTTAAACAAACAGATAAGAAATTTGCCCTCCCCCTTAACATCCATCGTATCTGAGGATCACTAGGATTACCTTTTGTGGCCCTTTAAATCATCATTGTTGGTCTCGGGCAGATGTCTTGATACTTGGTAGCAGCAAATTCGCATTTTTCTAAATATGTCAATGGAATTAAGGAGTGTCATTGAAACTTGGTGTGCTTGCACCTTACTTAATTCTTGAGCTATTGAATAACCCAGCACTTACCCTCTCAATGTGCAACACTGATACAGTATTAAATTTTGTGAAGAACTGTAAACAACAGGCTTTCTAAAGCATTGCTCCCTATATGTTTTAACCTTCCCTACATCATTCCCCAGTGTAGATACATGGCCCAATTCTGCCGTTTTGGTTCCAAAATTACGAGTTGAACCAAAATAATAATTTTTGTGAAAATCTTTTCAAGCAGATGTGTAAAATTTTGTGAAGATTCGTTGAGTGACAGTGACATGCCGAAGCTAACAAATTATTTTGTACATACGAAACTCATCTAAAAACCGAAGTAATCTAGAACTAAAACGAAAACCAAATATTCGAAGAAAAAAAAATGCGAGTAGGCATCGAAAGTAAATTGCCCAAAATATGACAAAATTACAAAACGCTATGTAAGATGTTATTAACACAAAAAACTGCCACAATATAGTAAATACTGCCAAAAGCACAATAAAGATGGGAAAAAAAAACCCTGCTGTCAGAGTGTAAATTTTTCAAAACTTAATAAAAATGTCAAAACTGAAATAAAATAAAAGTGAAAAAGGAAAAATTCCACATTTCACTGTTACTTTGAACATTTTGAGAGCCTGTTGACATTTTAACTCTACATTTGATCCTGTCAACATTTCTTAACTTATCTCATATTCATAAGGGTCACATAACAAGCTAAGATAATAATTTTGCACTTGTATTGGATCACAAAATATTAATTACAAAGTCTTAGGCTAGAAGTTTTTAATCGCCGTGCACACATTTATGAGGTTTGCATGACGAGTTAAGTTTATAATGTTGATCTTTCACTTAGTTGCCAAATTAGTCTCTAGGTCTTTTAAGAATTTTTCAATAAGTGTAACGCTCTTAACTTGACACACAAACCTTATGATTGTGATCACTGCAGTATAAAAAATTACTAAAGATTATTATGCTTAGGCCTTGGGTATATCAATTAATGTTTTGTGCTTGAGTAAAAGTTCAACACAATTAATTTGATTTTCTATGAATAACAACTTGGCGGACTGAAAACTGTTAAAAAGGCTGTGGCCTAAGGCCTGCTTAATCGTTTCTACCTCGGTAAAGTGCATTGCTAAAACCTTGACTTGTTGTGCAAACCTTATGAAAATTAGCACAGCAGATTGAAAACTGCTAAAAAGGCCCAGGCATAAGGGCATTATCATTAATGTTTTGCACCTGCGTAAAAATGTGACATTATCTTTAGTTCCTATATAAACCATAAACCTTACTAATTGCTGAAATGGTCCAACGCACAGTGATCTGAAGTAAAAAATGAAACAAAAATGTAAGGACTATTGTGACTGTGAACATTTCTGGACTCTGTCAACATTTTGACTTTCGACATTATGACCACCGCCGATAGGTAAAAGGCAACGAGATAGAAATACGTAGAGCGCTTACGTCGGGGAACGGGTGAAGCCACCGGAAACAAGTGGCAGCCATGTTTGATGAGGTACAGAACGATTTCCGTTCCGTGTTAAGCAAGGGAGTTTTCGTAATATATGGTTTAATGTTAAATAAGGATATAACTCAGAAATGTTGTTATAAACACCTAGGGGGTGAGACTAAAACTTTAACGTATCAAATAACGCTTTTCATTGTTAGTTGACGGCAATAGTGTTTTTAAAAAAATGATATTTTAATGGATGCAGCTTGCTGTCGTTGAATAAAATCTCATGCCGTAATTTTTTGACATTTCACAAATTTTTTGGAGCAAATTTTCAGTGAAATATAAGTCAGCGGTAATACAGTAAATGAAAAAAAAAAAAAAGAAATACAAAAATAAAAAATACAGTTGCAGTCAATCCGCAATTTCGGTAAAAATTTTAGATATTCGTGGGTCATCACCATGAGAATGCTGAATCATCCCACAGCTTATCACTCCAAATACATAGACGCCAAATATTTTATGAGAGTTTTAAATGAAAAAAAAAAAAAGTTCGAAGAAAAACGGAAAACAAACAATGAGTTTACACAGCCAAGAGGTACCAATATTAAAATACTTTTACCAACTGCCCCTATCTTATATAATCAGAAGAAAACTACTACTTACCTGGTTTTTATTTAATAAAAATTAAAAGTCCTTAGCACTGGGCATGTTTCTAATCTGTTTGTTAGCCTTGACATTCGACAACACAGATCTGTAAGCCTTATTCGTGGGTAGGCAAGGCAATTGTGGTAACTTGACCATAATAAAGGTATCTCCCAGCACATACACTAAATACTTAACACAATATAATTCTCACCCTCTCTCTCTCTCTATATATATATATATATAAGACCCAGAAGAATACCCCATGGGAGATGAATGGATGAAATTCGAAATCATGCAGGAGTGACACGAAGGAGACAGGCTCAAGACAGACAACTGTGGAAGAAACTTGGGGAAGCCTTCATCCAGCAGTGGATTGATAATGGTTGATGTTATACATTTATCAGTAAAAAGAAGTAAAAAAGCACACTCATGTAGTATTTAGACCACGTCAACACTGCACCTTGCTGCAGGAATCAGACGTAGTAGAAATAAACATAGAATTAACCAGAAGTAACCCACTTTCATGGTTTTAAACAAAAATGACATGGAATAAAACAACTCAGGAACCTCAAACCACTCTTCAGGGAAAGACATCCGGAGCCCCGAAGTTAAATCATAGCTTAGGTGTTACCGAAAAAACCCCAGAAGATCCCATGGGAGATGGGTGGATGAAATTCGAAAGCATGTCGGAGTAACATGGAGGAGATAGGCTCAAGACATACGATTGCGGAAGAAACTTGGGGAGACCTTCATCCAGTAGTGGATCGATAATGGTTGACAATGATGATAATGATATATATATTGATTATATACAGTATACATATATTGTAATGATAATAGTTGTCAATGATGATATATATATATAATGATGATATATATATATATATATATATATCATCATTGTCGACCATATATATATAGCATAATCATTGTCAACCATATATATATATATATATGGTTGACAATGATGATATATATATACCATTATCAATCCACTGCTGAATGAAGGTCTCCCCAAGTTTCTTCCACAATTGTCTGTCTTGAGCCTGTCTCCTCCATATTGCTCCGGCATGCTTTCGAATTCCATCCACCCATCTCCCATGAGTCTTCTGTCCCTCGAAAACCAGTTCAAAATTTCAGTCGTCCATCGGTGGTCTGTTCTTCTGTCAACATGTCCAGCCCATTGCCATTTCAATGATGTCACTCTATCTCTCTCTGTATATATATTCTTTGAGTTGTCTGCATTCTTTGCATGTCTTTTTTGGCATCAAAAGAAAAATATTTCTATATATCCTGCTTTTCTTTTTAGTTAAGGTCATACATACAGTATATATATATATATATATATCATCATCATCATCATCATTGTCAACCATTATCAATCCACTGCTGGACGAAGGTCTCCCCAAGTTTCCTCCACAACGGTCTGTCTTGTGCCAGTCTCCTCCATGTCACTCCCGCATATTTACGAATTTCATCCACCCATCTCCCATGTGGTCTTTTTCTGGGTCTTTTCCTGTCCCTTGGAATCCAATCTAAAATTTCGGCTGTCCATCTATGGTCTGTCCTTCTGGCAGTATGTCCAGCCCATTGCCATTTCAGGGATTTAACTCTGATCATGATATCTTCCACTCTCGTCATTTTTCGGATCCACGAGTTCCTCTTCTTATCTCTCCTGGTTATACCAAGCATGCACCTCTCCATGCTTCTTTGAGTTGTCTGCAGCTTTTGTATGTCTCTTTTAGTTAAGGTCCACGTCTCTGCACCATACGTAAGCACTGGAAGGATGCATTGATCAAACACTTTTCTTTTAAGACATAATGGCATATTGCTCTTGAAAATTATGCTGTTTCTTCCAAAAGCTCTCCAGGCAAGTTTTGTACGCCGATTAATTTCTTCATCAATGTGACCCTCACTTGATATCTGCTGTCCAAGATAAACATACGTATCTGTTATCTCCAGCTTTTCTCCATCAATCGATAAATCTTCATTTCTTGTAAAAGCATTGAACATCACTTTTGTCTTCTGAAAGTTCATTTTTAATCCCACTTCTTTACTCTTGTCAGCAAGTTCCTGGATCATACTCTGCAGCTCTGATGGGGTAGTTGCAAAAATGACTACGTCATCAGCAAAACGAAGGTGGGTTAGATAATCTCCATTAATCTTTATCCCTTTGTTTTCCCAGTTCAGTGATTGAAAGACATTTTCCAATGTGGCATTAAAGAGCTTCGGAGATATGGTGTCACCTTGTCTCACTCCCTTTCCAATTTTTATGTGTGTTGTATTTTCAAACAGCCGAATCTTTGCACTTGCATTTTCATAGATGTTATTAATAATATTAATGTATGTATCTTCAATACCGCAGGATTTCAGAGCCGTGGTAACTGCTGATGGTTTCACCGAATCAAAGGCTTTTTCATAATCGATAAAAGCCATGCACAATGGAAGTTCATATTCCCTCGCTCTTTCAATCAGTTCTCTCAGTACGTGGATATGATCTATTGTGCTGTAGCCACTCCTGAATCCAGCTTGTTCTCTCGGTTGAGCCATGTCCAGTGTTACCTTCAAGCGGTGTGAAAGAACTTTAGTGAAGATTTTATAAACCACTGATAGGAGGCTGATAGGTCTGTAGTTCCTAAGATCCTCAATGTCACCTTTTTTATGTAGCAGGATCATTGTAGCATTGTTCCAATCCTCAGGAATCTTTCCTTCATTAAGGCATCGAGTGAAAATTTGGGCGAGTACTGTTTCAATTTCTCCACTTGCTTCTTGTATGATGTCTATAGTAATTCCATCTTCTCCTGGAGCTTTTCCTCGCTTCATGTTCTTGATTGCATGTGCAACTTCTGCTGGAAGGACTGGAGGAACTCTGGTACTGGTATCTTTCATGATGTCTGGAGTGCATATATCATCCCTTTCATATATATTTGGAGTAGAAATCTTTCACTCTTGTCAAAATTTCGCCTCTATTTCTTGTTACAGAACCATCTTCTTTTCTCAGTGCCATAATCTGTTTTCTTCCCTTACTGAGATGTCCCTTTGCTATCTTTAGGCTTTGGTTGTTTTCAATTGCTTTCCTCACTAGTTCACAGTTGAATTTCCTTACGTCTTCAGTGATACTTTTCTTACTGTCTTGCATAGTTCTATATATTCCACTTTGGAAGTCACATCTTCTTTAGTGATGTCCTCATCTCTCTTCTTTTTTGCATCAACATTTTGGTTTTTCCTGATAATTTGTTCACATGCAACTTGTTCTTAGACCCAGCCAATTTTGTTGCTGTTTCCATAAGAGCTTTGGTTACTTTTCTGTTAACTTCAGAGATGTCCACTTCTTCCGATGTTAGGCCTTCTAAAGCAGAGAACCTGTTCTTCAGTTCTAACTTGAAGGTATTATGGTGTTTTTTGAGGTTGGTTATGTCAATAGACTTTGTTTGTCTTATGAGCTTGCCACGTTCAAGTTTAGCGTTGAGGTGCATCTTACATCTCACCAATCTATGGTCACTACCTGTGTTGAACTTGTTTAGCACACTGCAGTCTTCTATGACGAATTTTTTGTTACACATAATAAAATCAATTTCATTTGTCGTCCCATTTGGATGTCTCCATGTCCATTTCCTGTGTGGCTTTTTCTTGAAGAAGGAGTTCAAGATGAAAAACCCTTCTGCCTCTGCAAACTCAACGAGAGTATTTCCACGCTGGTTTCTGTTGCCGTGACCGAATTTACCTACTGAAGTTTCATTCTGTTGCCGTTGCCCTATTTTTGCATTGAAATCTCCCATAATTATTTTCAAGTGCTGCTTACCTTTATTATTTAGATGACAAATTTCCTCATAAAATTCTTCAATTTCTTCTTCAGGATGACTTGTGGTGGGTGCATAAGTTTGAATAATCTGAGCCTGGTATCTTTTCGAGAGTTGGATAACAAGTCGTGCAGCTCTGTCAGAGGAACTTTCAACTTCTACAACTTTATCCTTCAGTTTCTTGTTTATTATAAATCCAACACCACTAGTTCTGCCAGTATCTGTCCCACGATAGTAGAAGAGATGTCCACTTTTCAGTTCCATGAGATCTTCTCCTTTTCTCCTTACCTCACTTAGCCCCACGATGTCCCACTTGATCCTTTGTAATTCCTCTTCCAATTCAAGAAGCCTTGAATCAGAAGATAGGGAGCGTCCATTGTACGTTGCCAAGGTCAGCATCAGATGGCAGCCTAGTCCGGTCCTCCGGGGATTCTTAGCACCCTCTGCCTTCATGTCGCACTGGCCGCTGCCTTGGCCAGGTACATTCCAGCTGCCGGAGACTGAGGGCCAAGATTTAAGTTGTGGAATCATTTTGGAGGGGTTTGGCCATAACTCACCACGCTGGCCAAGCGGGTTGGTGAGTGTGGGATAGAATTTCCTCTAATCCCGATGGTATAGTTATACCGCTATGGGCGGTCGTCAGAGCCCCTTTAGTGGGAACAGGATGCACCACGAGAAGGCGGGGTTGACATTTGTCAAGGAGAGGCTGTGATGTGTATATATCACTTCTGTAACTAGGTATAGACAGACATTGGGGCAATATGATGCTCCAAATGGTATTTACAGTTAGCAACACCAGTACCGAGTAGCTAAAAATAGTTTTATGTACTTTTTCAACCTAAAAAGACATAATTTTTGGTATAAAAAAAAATCTTTCTACACATCCTGCTTTTAATATCTGGGCAGGTAAATTTTCTCTGGGCATGTATTATTTTAGATATTATTCAAGCTCTGGGCTGAGTGACCAAAAAATTCAGATTATGGACTTTAATTTTTTTATGGGACAAAAAATTGTATTTTTTTTGTTTCAGTATTAAGTATTTAATATTTTTTATTTGCACTTTCATAATTTACTTTTTTTTAAGAAGCCTAGTTTTTTGTTGTCCCAAAGCTGAAATTTTGTAGTTTTCACCTGATATTTGTACACATTTTGTCAATTGTTAAGATGTACTGCACATAGTTTTTTTTTTCAATTTTAAGGGCACAGCCTCTTATTAATATGAAGTGAGAAATTAACAACCACTGATTTGCATTCATGATGTGCAAAAAGTTTGGCAAGCAAATGTTTATGTTTTGTGTTGTTATTTTGTGGGTTCCTTCAGCAGTCTTGCTGGAAATACAAGTGCGTCTGATTTGTATTTTAGAGAAATACAGGCACAACTTGTTCAATTCAAAGAAAGATTGATTTACGTGAGTGATATTTGTTCAATACTAACCTCTCATATATATGGTTGATGCAAAAGGAATAACTGGCAATTTATACATGGGCATACTGACTGTACATTCATCATGAATCAGAGGTCACATTCTTCAAAAAAAAAAAAAAAAAAAAAAACCACCACCTATCACGCAAAAATCAAATGCAAGTAGTTATTACAAAATGTTGCTAGTCCCTTTCTTTTGTATTATTCCATAATTTTTTTCAATTGTCATTTCATAATCGTTTGTGCCAGTTTTCATAAATATTTTATGTTGTTTGCATTTTTGAGGTACCATTGTACTCCCTGTTTCCTATTTTCAGTTTTAAATCAATATTGCCTGTATTTTTGCTACCCAAATACCACACACACATTGTACTAACACATTCACAAATAAAGAGTATTCTGTCAAGAAATTTTCAAGCTCCCCACTCTCACTTTGTTGCAGTAATACTACAGATTAATCACTAATCAGAGACAAATGCCTAGAACACAAGCTGGGTGACCCTGTGCTTTAAGATAAAATACTAGATTGTTTCCTGACAGGTGTCAGCAAGCAATAAATTTATATTACCAATCACAATTATTACTTCTGCAATTTAAGTAACCATAAATTGATTGCTTTACCAGTATTTGCTATCTAATGGGCATTAGCCATGGGTACATGATCTTTATCACATAAAAAGAAATTGCTGCTTCCTAAGATTTTGAAATATTCGTTGTCTTGTCAGACAAGTTGCATGTACACTGTACAGATTCTAGAATATATATATGCAAATGCCATTTGCAAGACATCCTCAGTATATTGAAAAAAACAAAACATTTACATAGGTAGAAATTGTACCCAAAAAGCCTCAAAGTTGGTAACCCACAGTTAACCTCAGCTTCCCAGAGTAAACATCATTCAGTTTTCACATTGAGTAACTGTTTACAAAATATAAGAAATAAAAAGTCTTAAGATAACGCAGATATTGAAATGGCTTATCTGCTGGTTTAATCACCAGCTACACGGATTAGATGTTTTATTTTTTGTGTTTGATTAACTGAGCATTTACAGCTGAACCTTATTTTAAAATGCTTACTTGTGAAATGTAGTTCCACAATCCTTGTTCCTTTTATTCTTACAATCAAAAGCTGCGCAGTAATATGGCATTTTAAATATCAACAATGTGCTGATAATTGTGATTATTCACGAAACTGTAGCACTAAATTTGTAATGAAGCATAACACGATCGCCGAACAGCTGAAAGAACCGAGGTGACTCCTTGACACATGCAGAATTTGTACCTCATCAAAGATGGCGGGCTATCCCCGCGTTGGCTTCAGCTGCCTCGGCAGAGAACCAATCACAGAAGCACTCTATGTATTTCTATCTCGTTGGTAAAAGGTCATTGCTTGAGGAACGGGTGTGGCGTGTAATACAGCTATCAAGCCTGTTGCCATTTTTTAACAGGTTGTGATTGGTAAAGCCAAGGTATTTGTGGTAGCTAAAGAATTTGTTAATATATTCACTTTGGTTTAATTACTCAATTTTGTCACGTTTTAACTAGCGCATTTACTTTCATTTGTCTTGTGTAAGTAATGATATTTATGATACATATGAATCCTCATTAAGTTGTGATAGTTCTTTTAATGGATTTTTTCCACAGCTTACAATGTGATTGGCTGGTAATTTGCGTCATTCTGCACTTCAGTGTAAATCTCTTGTATTTAATAGTTTGGTAAATTTTATAGCTTTTGTATTTCTTATATGTCTGTACCAAATATTATATCTGTACTCCTTGTTATGTATCCATGCACCTCCCCCTCCCCACACACATACGCAATTTTTGTTTCTTGTCTTCTCGTCAGATTAGAGCACATTGCAATGCATGCCATGGAAAGCATTTTGCAGCAGCTAATGAACGATGTAGTCACCTGGACATTGACTATCTGAAATAAGTGTTTTGCAGTGGATTTATGTAAAAAAACATTCCACTGCAAACATTTGCTTTTCATGGGCTAAATGGCAAGAGTAAGCAGATCTGAAGTTTAGGCTGCAATACCGTAGGTAAGATTCTTTTTCTTTTCTTCAGGAAGTTTTACATTTTAAAGTGTACATATTTCTTTTAGACCTTTGACAGTTTGGATTTTTTTTTTTTTTTTTCGGTGAAACATTACTTGCATTGTATATTAGTTGAAAGTTTTGGAAGAAATCTTGCTGTCAGAGTTAGATGATTGGCTGAGACATGGGTCAGTAAAAATTAGGGCTAGACTTCTGTGAATTCTTCCGTAGAATTTACTGACAGATTTGCTTGCGTTTCAGACCATGGCACAGCTGCTTTCCACCATTAACTGCACGGTTGTTTTCTGACTTTCTGAAAACTATTGTGCAGGGACATGATACCCTCTACTGTGCACCCCACTGTAAGTTTAAAATCGGCAGTGTAACTGAAACGTTTTATTTTAAGACATCATGAATAGCAATGAAGGAAAATAGAAATTTTCGATGTATCGGTGAAAAAACATCGAATTTTCGATGTTTTGGCGTTGTCTAAAAAGTAGCATCGAATGCTCGATGTTTTTTTTGTTTTTTTTATTGAAGGTTTAACGACCACCGTGAGCAACTCAATGGGCTATAAGCAGTCGCCCGTCCCTAATTTAGGGTCACTGGTTCCAGGAAAGGGAGAGAGCCAGTGCCGTAAACAAACACAACATCCATGCCTCACCGGGATTCGAACCCGGACCCCTTTCGGACGAATGATCAAAGGCCATCGCTTAGACCACTGCGCCACCGGGGCGGCCTCGATGTTTTGGCGTTGTCTAAGAAGATACATTGAATTCTTGATGTTTTGCTAAACTGGTGTAACTCGATGGTGTATTCAGTAGGCATGAGATTCTCCGCATATTTATCGAATGCCGCCTATTTCTTATTTGTTTCTGAAAAGAAAAAAATAGGGGGGGGTGAGGGAAGAAGTTTTTGTCGGGGGTCTGAATTCTGTCTCAAAACTTTTGAAAACGGAAGTTTAATGAAGATTTTTCTTATAATCGTGTGTTATTATTATTATTTTTTTCAGCAGTGTTCCTTTTGTCCAGTATTGCGAAACGTCATTTTATTACGTAAATATTTGTATTTCAGCTTGAAAATGGCGAAAAATTGCTGAAAATGATTAGACGGTGGGAAAATTTCTCTCCTTATTTTTTTTTCCTTTTTTTTTTTTTTTTTTGTAGTACTCTTGTTGGTACTTTAGTTTTCTGTTTTACACGTTATTTACATGGGGGAGGGTGGGGAGGAGTATGTGTTGTACTTATGCATGATGCTCAAAAGAACTATGATGTTCAACTTGCACTATCTCAAGTGCAAGTTTGTGATTTTACTGCTGTAAAAGTTTTACAAATAATTTCCATACAGCACTTCTTGGTGGTCCCATCTTCAAATGGAATCTAGGGGGGAAAATCCAAGGAAAAGAGATCCACGGAAAACAATCCAGGTAAAAAAAGCCACCGAAAAAAAAGCCGTGGAAAAAAAAAATCCACGGAAAAAAGGCCAACAGAAAAAAAAAAAACTCAAGGGGAAAAAACCCCAGGGAAATAAAATCCAACTCCAAGGAAACAGTTATCCATTTACATGGTTGACACAGGGCCGGATTAAAGGGGGATCTATGGCCTTGGGGCCCCACCATGACCAAGGGGTTCAGAATGCGTGTCTGGGCAAATAGTAAAAACAGAAAGGTGTTTATATAAATAAAGTAGTTTTGCTTTTGCCTCGTATGATTTCAACTTGGTCAGAAACAGAGGCTGGAACACGAACAGATTTCAAGGCAGTGACTCACCAAGGGTAAAAGTTTCATGGCTTCACATTGCATAATTAAACATGCGCTAAGAAAATCATACAATGCAAAATCATTAGGAAATCAAGGACAAAATCCAGTAATTCTCTTACGAGAACGACGAAAAATACAGCGACTTATATTAATTATCTGCAGATAATTTATTTGTTTGAAGAATAAACTGCGTATTAATTATTACAGCATATTGCTACGGATTCGTGTTTTAACGAACTTCATAAAGGTTCCCCGTGATAAGTTCTGTGTGAGCCCACCCAAATGTCTTAGCCTAGGGGCCCACTAACGCCTTAATCCGGCCCTGGATTGACATATTTCATTCCTGTTCTTAGAATATTATTTACTAGAATATTCTTTGCTGCATTTCCTCATACACATCGCGTTTATTTTCATTTTTTTCCATTACTAAGGTACACTTCAATATGGTTTTATCGGTACCAACTTCTCAGAGCCTATGCTTACATCTGACAATTCATAATTTGCAAGGCTTACTTAATTTTTAGTGTAAAAGAAAAGCTAAAAAAAAATCCAGGGGAAAAAAACAAGAGAGCCAGGGAAAAAATTTAATGAATTTTTTTATACGACTTTCTCAGCTTCCTACATGGAAGTGACGCAACGAAATCAGAAAATAAATTTTTATATGACCCCTTGAGCTTCCTACATGGAAGTGACACAAAAGAAATCAGACATGTAATTTTTGTACGACCCCTAAATTTGCTACAAGGTCACCCAACATGGAAGTGGACACAAGAAAATCAAAAATGCAATTTTGTACGGCCTTCCTTGCAATTTTGTCGGCCTTCCTTTTTTCTTGTGTCCACTTCCACGTTGGTCAACCAACGTGGAAGTGGACACAAGAAAATAAAAAATGCATGCAATTTTCATACGGCCCCCTAGTTGCCCGAACTTCCATGGAATCAAATTATGATGTCCTCATAATCTTTGAGAAATGATAACTTTTTTTTTTGTAGGTCATACCACTTTCCCACTCTCGTTATTTGTAATATAAGGTAGTCAAAGTATGGTTATAAAAAAATTATGAACTTCATGTAAAGTTATACTATAAAAATGGATTTGGGTATGCGAATTAATATGAACTAAGATCCACGAAAAAAGCCAGGAAATTTTATATAACCCCTAAGTTTCCTACTGGTTAGCCAACATGAAAGTAGCCGTTGGATTTTATTTCCATGGATTTTTTTCCTTTGCTTTTCTTTCCGTTGGCTTTTTTTTCCCTGGATTATTTTTCCGTTGGATTTTTTTTTCTGGCTTTTTTTTCCGTGGATCTTTTTTCCTTCGAATTTTTTTCCGGTAACCCTTCAAATGAAATACCCTATTTAAACTACACCAGTTTTTTTGTCAGATTAAAAAATAATAATTCGCGACTTCTGTTTCATGCCCACGCACAAGAACACACCTCGGACACTTAAAGAAAGCTTTTGTTTTTCTGCATCTTAATTTTAAATCCCCTGAATTACCTATAGAAGAGATAGAAATGGATGGGAGATTATTACCCACGTTGCACAACTCGATGCATCGGGGATGACACACTGACAAAAGACAATCCACCGATATTTTCAACGTACCTCTGTAACGTACCAGGAGATGTGACGTACCTGCCAGAAGGACGCACACGACATAAAGGCAGATAGGAAGCAGAATAAAACGTCCGCGTAGCTCAATTGGTAGAGCAACTTATTCCGGAATGAGGGGCCCGGGTTCGAATCCTGGCGCGGATAAAAATGACGGAGAAATTTGCTTCGTTATAATGGCGCCCGAACTATCCGGATGACCCGACCGTTCAAAATCTCGCATTGGTGTGATGTTATTTCCACACCGCGAGATAGGAAAAATAAGAGAATCTCTCTCCAGCACTTCGAAAAAAAAATAAGGGGGAGATGATGTAACGTACCAGGAGATGTGACGTACCTGCCAGAAGGACGCACACGACATAAAGGCAGATAGGAATCAGAATAAAATGTCCGCGTAGCTCAAATGGTAGAGCAACTTATTCCGGAATGAGGGGACCCGGATTCGAATCCTGGCGCGGATAAAAATGACGGAGAAATTTACTTCTCTGCACTCTGCAGCTGCACAAGGAGAAGGACTGACCAATGTTTGGTTATTCACGGTTCACCGATGTATCGCTTTCGGTAACATCGAGGTTTTGCTGACGTGTGGGTGGGTGTGCTGTGTACCCACGCCCTCCACCGGCACTGATGTTTTTCAAGACATCCAGGTTCAAACATCGAGGTTTCTCCGATGTATCGATCAGCGCAACATCGAGGGAAAAACTTCGATTATCGGTGGCTTAACATCGATGTCACCAAACATCGATCGTTCTTGCCCATCCCTACGGTGGTTGTTGTGATCTGTAATGGCTGTTTATCTTACTGAGTGATAACTAAGATGTTATTACATGGAGTCAGAATTGTGAGATCGTAAATGTTGTAGTGTTATGACTGATTTGAGGCAATTGTGTTGAGTTTATAGTTCAAGTAACATGGATTCTGCTAACGTTCGTCTTCCTCGAGAGTTGGAAGTAACTGCTGACAACATGGTCGCAAAATGGAAGTTGTAGAAGCAATCATTCGAATTTTATGCAGTTGCTACGCAACTTTTTGAGAAACCACCACAGGTGCAAGCCATTACTTTCATGTCAGCAATAGGAACTCAGGCAAATATGATTTTTAACACTTTTAAATTGTCTGAGGCGGAGCAGAGCGATGTAGCTGTGATTAAAAAAAGATTTGATGATTGCTTTGCCCCAAAACCAAACGAGACGTAAGTACGCTACTTACACTGGCGGAAAGTGAAAAAAGAACACCAAGAAGGAATTGGCGGACGATTATGAAATTTACATATGTTAATGGGGTCGAGTTTACGTAGGTGTGATGTTAATTTCGGGACCCAGCGGTGAGCGCTTACGCCACAGCTCGGCATAATATGCAAATTATCGTCGGTGGTATTTAAGGAGTACGGCAAAGTGAATGTAATCAGTCGTCGGCGTACGGACAAGTGCGAAGACCCTGAAGAAGCTGCAATGCCTGGACATGGAAGACGTGTACGATTTCAGCAGTTATCGGACTTTGAGCGAGGTCGTCTAGTCGGACTCCGCGAGGCCGGGTGGTCGTATCGTCGTATTGCGGAGCGAATTGGACGGGAAGTATCGGTGGTGGTACGATGGTGGCGTAGATGGTCCGAGGAACATTCCCACACGAGAAGACGTGGAACCGGGAGTCACAGATGGACTGATGAGCGGACTGATCGACGCATAAGAAGAGCGGCGTTGTCAAGCAGAACATGCACTGCAACGCAAATCCGAGCTGCCGTTGCACCTGAGGTGACTGTGCGAACAATCCGCAACCGTCTACTGAATGCAGGACTGCGTGCACGTGTGCCTCTGGCATGTGTACCTCTGACTCCAGCCCACCGTCAGGAACGGCTGCAGTGGTGTCGCCAACGTCTGCACTGGAGAACGCAATGGAGATCTGTCGTGTTCAGCGATGAAAGCAGATTCTGCTTGGGAGCCTCCGATGGCCGTGTGCGTGTTCGCAGACGCGCAGGTGAGCGTCTCCACCCTTCTTGCATCCGCCAGCGACACACAGGGCCTACACCTGGTCTCCTGGTGTGGGGAGCGATCAGCTATCACTCCCGTACACAACTAGTGTTTGTACCGGGTACGTTAAACAGCACCTCCTACATCAACAACGTCATTCAGCCCGTTGTTGTGACATTTCTAAGGTCGGTCCATCGTGGTGTTTTCCAGCAAGATAACGCACGCCCACACACGGCACGTGCAACGCAACATGCACTTCAGGGTGTGAGACAACTTCCATGGCCTGCACGTTCACCGGATTTGTCCCCCATTGAGCTCGTGTGGGATTTTATGGGACAACGACTTATCCGGTCTCCACGACCATCCCCGATTTACGCGTCCAGGTTGAGGATGCTTGGAACTCAATACCCCAAACTTACATCCAACATCTGTACGACAGACTCCATGCCAGAATTGTACAGTGTGACGCAGTTCATGGCGGTTCAACCTCGTACTAACCATGTTAGACGGAAATGTTATTTTTCAGTTTACCAGCAAACACAGCTGTATTTTGCCATAATGTTTTGATCATGTTATCCTCTGTATTCCGTTATTATGCTGTATAAATTTCGTTGGTATCAGACGTCTCCTTCTTTGTGTTCTTTTTTCACTTTCCGCCAGTGTATTTTTTACTTGTGTGCAGGGTGAGCAAGAGAATTTCGATTCTTACTTAACTAAACTTCGAACGAAGATAATTGATTGTGCTTTTGGTAATATACAAGATGGTTTGTTGCGCGACCAGATTGTGCGTGGTGTTCTTTCAGATAAAGTTCGTGAATTATTATTAGCTGAGGGAGAGCTGGCATTGAGTAAAGCGATTGATATATGCAGAGCTAGTGAACGGGCTTCGAATTAACTTCAGGAAATGAGAGCAGTGATGAATAAAGATAAAGAAGTCCTTTCGTTCAAAATAAACAAAAAAAGGGTTCCTACAGAATTCAATTGCTCAGAAATTCGCGAAGGATCGAATTCCCCAGTGGACAGCAAAGCGAAGGGAGTGTGTTGGCAAAGTGGTTTCGTGCACCAATTTCGGAAGTGTCCTGCTTTCAGCGTGACGTGTAATTACTGTTCCAAGAAGGGACACTATGCTAGAGAAGGTAACTATGCGCACCAATGCAAAGCTAATATGAAAACCCTTAAGTCACGAAATAAGGAAGTTCATGAGATTAGCGAATCTGATAGTGATTTGGAGGACATTACTACATATACCTGTGATACTTTACATATCAGTGAAGTGATTAATTTCTCAAATAATTACCAAGGTAAATGGTATACAAAGGTGCTATTTGATAAAGGAATTTGCGCTAATTTTAAGATTGACACTGGTGCGGAAGGGAATGTCATAACTGCAGAATTGGCAAGACAACTATCGGTGAAAATTTTAAATTCACAAGTTAAACGACTGAGGTCTTTTAATAATATGTATACACCAGTTATGGGAGAGATAGGCACTAAGTGTATTATAAAAAACAAACCTGTTACCCTTAATTTTCTAGTGGTTGAGGGTAGATTCAACTGCATTTTAGGATGCGCTGCTTGTGAGAACTTGGGTTTAATAGTAAGAAATAAGGATTTCATTCAAGTTCATGAAGTTGTAAGTCCTATTCCAGAAAAGATTTTTCAAGGTATTGGTTGTATAATAAAGAATTTTAAATATGATATAGAGCTGCAAGAAGGTGCTTCGTTAACTATACATCCACCACGGCGAATACCTTATGCAATTCGTGAGAAGGTAAAGAAGGAGATTGGCATGATGGTGAAGACGAAAATTCTTGTACCTGTTGCTAATCCTACTCCTGCAGTAAGCCCAAAGCCCATTGGTTATCGTTAAGAAACAAGACAAAATTCGTTTGTGTTTAGACCCTACTGATCTAAATAAGGCTATTAAAAGATGTCACTTTCCACTCAAAACTGTGGAAGATATAGCTGCTAGAGTAAAAACAGCAAAATATTTTACTATACTTGATGCAAAAAAGGGTTTTTGGCAATTACGTGTAACAAAACCTACTTCGAATTACTTTACAGTTAATACACCCTGGGGTCGATACTCATTTTTGAGAGTGCCTTTTGGACTTGCTTCGGCACCCGAAGTTTTCCAACAGGTTATGGAGTCAATATTGAAGGCAATTGGCAATACTGAATGCTTAATGGATGATATTCTGATCTGGGCAAACACGCTCAAGGAGTTACGTAGTTTAACATCGAAGGTCATTGATCGACTTTTAGAGAGTGGAATTCGGTTGAATAAAGACAAGTGTGAATTTGAGAAAACAAGAGTTAAGTTCTTAGGTCACATTTTTACACCAAATGGAATAGAAATTGACCGATTCAAGGTTGAGGCCATTGGAAAATTAAAAGTACCTACTTGTGTTACTGAGTTGCAGAGATTTATGGGTATGACTAATCATGTTTTTAAATTCATACCTAATTATTCAAGTATTTCAGAACCCATGCGCAGACTTCTACAGAAAGATGTCATATGTGAGTGGTCTTCTGACGAAGAAAAAGCCTTTTGTAAGGAAAAGAATCTCTTCAAAATACTCCACAGTTGGCTTATTATGATGTAAACAAGCCAGTGGTTGTTTCTGTGGATGCCAGTTCTCATGCAGTTGGTGCTGTACTTCTCTAAGATGGTAGACCGATAGCATAATCTACCAAAGCATTAACATCTGCACAACAGCGTTATCCTCAAATTGAGAAAGAAGCCTTTGCCATTTATCATGGGTGCACACAATTTCATGACTATATTTATGGCAAGTCTGTTACCATTGAAACTGATCACAAACCTTTAGAAGTCATCGCGAAGAAACCCTTATATACAGCTCCACCTAGATTACAGCGATTAATTTTTGATGTGCTTCAGTATTCGCCGAAAATAATATTTAACCGTGGTACTGATATTCCAATCCCTGACGCTCTAAGTCGTGACTCTAGTGTGGAGTCTTTGGAGACAGCTGGTGAAGATCAAGAATATTTTGAAACATTACTCGATATACCGCTTCCCTCATTAACATTTCAAGAGCTGATTGCAGCAACTAATTGAGATGAAGAATTACAACAACTCAAGAGAGTTATCCTTGAAGTTTGGCCACCAACAATAAAGGAAGTGCCTGTTTCTTTACACAAGTATTGGAATTATCGAGAAGAATTGTCTGTATACGAAAATCTGTTGTTCAAGGCTGAAGGACTGATTATTCCTAGAGTACTTCAACCTAAATATCTGAAACTTATCCATCAGGGTCATCTGGGTACTAGCCTTTCCTTACATCGTGCAAGAGAAATAATATTTTGGCATGGAATGTCTAAAAATATTGAACTATTTGTTCTAAAATGTCCAACGTGTCAACAAAGTGCTCGTGCTCCTAACACAGAACTATTGCTGATGAAACCTATTCCCTGTTTTCCATGGCAACGAATAACATCAGATTCATTTGACTTCAAGGGTGACCATTATTGCCTTGTAGTTGATTGTTACTCCGGATATTTTGATTTTAAAAAACTAAGTCAGCCAACGTCTCAAGCTGTGGTTAAGTATTTAAAAGTTACTTTTGCCACTCATGGTATTTCTGATATCTTAGAAACTGACAATGGTCCACAGTATAACTCTGAGGCATTTCGTAATTTCACAAGAGACTGGAAGATACAACATCTTACATCCAGTCCTCATTATCCCAAGTCAAACAGTTTGGCAGAACGGTATGTGCAAATCGCTAAGTTAATGTTAAAGCGTACTGATCTAGAACAATGTGACTTTCATCTAGCACTATTGAATTGGAGGAATACTCCTCGCGGTGACCTTCCTTCTCCAGCTCAACTTCTATTTGGACGTCCTACACAAACAATGATCCCGTTACATCCTCTGGTACGTTTGCCTCGGGCGTCAACTTCTGCTCGCCTCCAGTTCTCCAGAGAGAAAATACGTATAAATGCCACAACTGGTACTCATAACAAAGCACCATCATTGGTACAGGGTCAATCTATAAAACTTAAAACGGCACATCGCAACTGGATTCGTGCTACTGTATCTGCGAAGCTTGATACTCCTCGCTCCTATTTAGTTACCACTCAGGATGGCACCACTCTTCGACGCAATGCAGAGTGTATTCGTCCAACAAAAGCTCTATTCACGTCGAAAAAGCCTGTAGTTGAGTGCCCACCAGTTTCGTCTCCCTTGGAGAAGTCTCAAAACTATGATACACCTATGATTACTATACCCGATTCTAATCGGTTGCTCCTTCCTCAGAACTCTCCGACTTAAGAGAAACATCACTTTACTATACCTGAATCACAATTACCGTCTCGTTTTTCTCAGTGCATTGGCACACCTACTAAGTTGTCTAATTCTGTGACCACTCGTTCAGGGCGAAAAATTCATCCACCCGATAAACTAAATCTTAAAAAAAAAAAAAAAAAAAAAAGGAAAGATGTCAAAGATTGTTGTCATATTCTCCGGTATTCTTATATAGCCAATTTGTAGATGAATACACGTGATTGGCAACACCCATCATCCCGGACCCGATGGTTGTTGTGATCTGTAATGGCTGTTTATCTTACTGAGTGATAACTAAGATGTTATTACACATGGAGGAAAAGAGATCTAAAAAAGCGTCTTCGTAACGACTGAGACGTATATGAACTGACGATTTAAAATGTGTTTATACGAAACATAATTTTATAAAGCGTTTAAAATTTTTCTCTGTTTTAGCGGATTATCGTAAAATATTGTTTATCATAGAAATTGCAACGGTCGAGCTTCAGAGAATTTGTGTTATGAATGAAATTTTCAAAATATCGCACTTTAAAGCGAGGGAACACTTCTGCCAAGTAAACAACGCCATTCCACGTATGTTTTACTTGAAGAACAATTATGATTGTTCTTAAGCAAATAAACAAGGGGAGGGGGAACAATATTTCCATTGAACATTATTATTTAAAAAAAAACAAAGATTGATGAAATATCTAGATTTTATTTCCAATCCTTTATAGAAAAAATGGGGAATCTGCAAGCTTGTTCGAAGAAATTAAAAAAATCAGACTCAAAATATGACGTTACTGTGTCTTCATTTTATTTTTTATAATTGCTTTAAGCACTTGACTGATTTTAGTTTCTTCTAATGTAGGTAGGAAATTCCAACTGGTTTGGTCAGAACTGTGGTGGGCTTCAAAGGTATGAATGTAAATAATTTTAAAACTTCGGGCCATAATAGGAAGGGAACTTTTTTCGGGGGTTACCTTTTTAAGGGGTGCAGTTTCAAAATATAGCAAGAAAATATACAATTTATTAGTTTGTGGAAATAGGATTTACAAGTCCTGCTGATAATAAAGGAAATCTGACTTGCCGCCCCGGTGGCGCAGTGGTCTAAGGCGCTGGCCTCTGATCATTCGTCCGTAAGGGGTCCGGGTTCGAATCCCGGTCTGGCATGGATGTTGTGTTTGTCTTACGGCACTGGCTCTCTCCCTTCCCTGGAACCAGTGACCCTAAATTAGGGACGGGCGACTGCTTATAGCCCATTGAGTTGCTCACGGTGGTCGTTAAACCTCCAATCAAAAAAAAAAAAATCTGACTTGATAAAAACAGATTTACATAAAGGAGCAGAAATAATTCCTACTGTAAGATCTATTTTAAAATAAATCCAACTGCATTCAAAATATTATACTTCTAATACACATCACTATTAAGAGAGGCACATTCATAATGTAATGAGTTAATAGCTTTTAAGTAGTAAATGTAACAGACGTGTGTATATAATAAGGATTTTTAATTTGGTTTTTGAAATTACGTATGAGGATGTAGCAGACACGTGACTATCAGTATGGCAACTAGCCTTAGTAACGTTAGTGAAGGATAACCAGCCCCGTTGAAGTGATGGCGTCTTACTTTGAAACTTTAACTTCCGAGTATAAAATGCGGTATTTGGAAAACATTCATGAGATTGAAGGTAAAGATCCTTATGTGCTGAATGCAAGTATCTTCGAAGGTGATGCGAAAAGTTTTCCGGAAGTGCAAATAGTAAATATTTTCGATTACTTCGTCTTTGGTCGAAGTGCCTTTACCACAGAACAGTTCGAGGTATATAAAAGTTTCGATGCATATAACAATTTCTCATCGTCGGTATTCTTTTACAGGGTGATTTAGTACGATCACAAATTCGTAAATAATCAGTAATTTATGGAGAAAATAGGTACGCTGTCTTAATAAGTAAGGTTCTCTTCCCTCCCAGGTGCGAAGACCTGAGTAAAAAAAGAGATAGGTTTTCTTTCTTTTTAGGAATAGCTGGTTTTGGCTAAAACTCACTCTTGAAAGGTTCTATGCCTTTTTGAGAATTTAACTCTTCAACAAAAAGTGTCTTTCTAAGCTCTTGGAAGCGATTTCCAAGCCTTAGAAAAATGAGCAAAACCTTTTTCTTTTTTTTTTTTTTTTTCGTAAAATTGTGGTGGAAAAAGAAAATAACTTTGCTGAGATTTGTGCCCTATAATCTATTTATCCGTAAACAAATTTATCAGCATAACACTGGTCTGTAAACAGACCTGGACACTAAAAAGAATTTTATTTGAACAGTAATTTTACCCATTATTTGCATTTTTCCGCTAAAGTGTGCTTCAGCTCCAGGTAAAAATCCAGGTGTACTAGAAATAAAATCAACGGTAGTTTGTGGAGGAAATACCATATAAAACAAAATAGTAAACTAAAAAACCCCAACACCGACAGTCAAATAGCCTTAAAAGTGAAAAGTCGAAAACTCGCAAAACAAAGTGAGTCAGGGAAAAGGTGTGCTCCAGCTCTAAAAAATACAGAAGAGCCAGAAATTTGATTCTGACTAAAAGTCAGGTTTGCTAACAAATTAACTTTCAGCCCTATAAAAAGTTTCAACACCCCCTAGATCAACCAGGAACCTTCTGAAAAGAAGTCCAGAAAAAATAAAAAAAACCACGTGCACAGAAGTGCCGATTGAGGACCGAAGTGTTTATTTAAGAAATATTTTGACTAAGAGACAAACTCAAAAAGGTGTTATGTAATATATATAAGAAAATAGTCAGTAGCAATAAAACCTACGCGAAAAACAACCAACACCTTTTAAATTCAACTTGAAAACTTTGAATCAACGAATGAAACGCCTGGCCCAATAAGTGCAAGAAGCACTGCACTCCAAGAGGTTTGAACAAGGAAAAGATAGATTCTCTGCTTTACCAGAAAACACTGATTTCTGGAACTAACATTTAAAAGATTCTCTGCCTTTCAAGAGTCTAACTCTTCCATAAAAAACATAAAAAGTGTTTTCTAAGTTCTGGAAAGCGATTTCCCTTCGTTTGGCATATAAGCGATAAGCGAATTTTTTCGGTATTGCCTCTAGAGACAGCAGCTAGTATCCTGAAAAAGACTTACGGTCTCGATTTCCTCTATCACCGCAATTCATAATGGCACAAAATCTAGGCATTTTGGCTTCAAATTTTTATAAACACCGACCGCTGATGATTGCACTTTACACACTAAGTGCAGGACAGCCAGCTATGCTTGTCCTTCAGGAACTTGCAGGGACTAAATAGGAAAATGTAATCAACACAAGGTGATTAATTTTAGCTCTAATTACAGATAGTATTGTTAAAATCAGCACGTGTGCTAATGCACATTTAACCTACATTTTATGGCCACAAAAATTAATGGATAACTGATCAGAAGTGCATGGGAAATACAGAAGTGCAAGTTTTCTGCCATCAGATACTAAATCATCTTTAGTTCACTTTTATCCATGTAACATCTCCAGTACCAAAATCTGATTTCCAAAAATAATGCTGACCATTTAAGCTAGAACTTCTTACAACAGCCTATTTCATCTGATTAGTTTAGTAATAAAGTTTTCACTCAAGTAATTTATTTGTTTACCATAACTATACATTTTCATATATTGCAATTAATATCTTTATAATTTTATACTGTTATATTTTTACTTCAGCTGAATTCAAGATTCCCCCCCCCATTTCTGTCATCAAAAGCCTAGCTGTGAGATGCATTTCACACTCATTATGCACATTGTAAGCTGTAGAAAATATGTCAGTACTATCATTTCTTAATGGGGGTTCAATATACCTCTAGTTACACAAGACAAAAGAGAATGAGCTAGTTAGAACATGAAGAAATATTATTATGAGTTGATGCCCACATACATATTAAACTTCTTGAAGTAATTTTTATATATGAGAGAAAAAAAAATCTTACCCAACAGTACTTGTAGCTGGAACTTAGCTTACTGCTGCAATTCGACCATTAAAGACAAATATTTGTATCGAAATTTATATGCAAATCCAATACAAAACACTTAACTCAAATAGTTAAATCTCATCTTCAGTAACCTTCACTAGCAGCAGCAAAATGCTTTCCTTCACATACAATGGGTGTCACGCCAGGTATGAGTGACTTTTCTTTTAAAAGGCTTAGTCCTTCAGTCCTAATGGGAAAACAAAAATTGAAGGGTTGGGAATGCATGGATACACAACAAGAATACCAAAGAATATAAAAAAAAATACAATACAGGAAACCTGTAACAACTATTAAAATATTGGGTACAAGATGTTTACACTGATCAACGTGCGAAACAGTCCAGGCTAATTACATTGAGCAATCAGAACATGAACTGTGAGAAAATAAACCACAATAAATATTAAAATGTTTCAGCTACCACAAATACCTCAGCTTTGAAGAAATCACAATCTGTTGATAAAACAGAGACAGGTCATAAGCTGGATAGACAAAATACACGTGCCACACCCACTGTGCAAGGAATCACCTTTTAGCTACATCTCACTGATTTTACCAAAAAAAAAAAAAGTAAGATATGATGTAAAGGAAGAAAAGGTAACAAGAAGGGCTTCAGATATCAACAGAGAACCAAAAGGGGAAAGTTTAATTAGAGCATATATGCTGTAGAGCATTAATGCTGTAACTAATGTTAGACAGAAAAAGCAAATTATTCATGAGATAGTTAAAATGCATGAAACAATGTTTAATCTTAGAACATGTACATGCATTACAGAATAGCAACTAAATCAGGTAAAGAAAACATTTGGTACCAGAAGTGAATGAAATATATTTGACTTATAGCTTATTTATGGAATATCAAAGTAACTGATGATCCTAAAACGTTTACTGCTCAGTAAAATGAATAACAGAACAGGAAGTTTTAGAATACCAAAAATGTGCAATGGCTAGAAATGGGGTGGCAGAAGAGAATCAAATCTATTTCTGGAATGAACCAGAAATACAGCCAATGTAGAGATGTATGATTGCTGTGTTAATAATTCTAATGTATTTCCATGTATTATGACAATATTTCTTCAAAAATCAAAATGTACATACATATGTTTACAAGGTTATTCATAGCTTGAGAGGTGCCAGAATTGCAAATCTTCACTGTAAGGTACTCATATTCGGTCACTTTCAAATGTTTCTTTTTTTTTTTATTGGAGGTTTAACGACCACCGTGAGCAACTCTATGGGCTATAAGCAGTCGCCCGTCCCTAATTTAGGGTCACTGGTTCCAGGGAAGGGAGAGAGCCAGTGCCGTAAGACAAACACAACATCCATACCTGACCGGGATTCTAACCCGAACCTCTTACGGACGAATGATCAGAGGCCAGCGCCTTAGACCACTGCGCCACTGGGGCGGCTTCAAATGTTTCCTTGTTCATTTGTCTACTTCTATTCTTTTTTTTCTAATCTTTTAAATATCTGTGCACCCTTTGTGTTTCAACTTTCAATTTTCTCATCTACTGTGTTTAGTATCACCATCATTTTATGTTTCACATTCGAAGTGGTATTGTTGTGAATCAGGAGATATTAACAGTGATGTCTTGCGCTGTCATACATTTCCAAGAAACAGTGAGTGCAGTGTCTTACATGCAAGAGTTACTGTTTTAATGTCCTCTACTAATCCAGAGAAGCCGCCCCGGTGGCGCAGTGGTCTAAGCGATGGCCTCTGATCATTCGTCCGAAAGGGGTCCGTGTTCAAGTCCCGTGAGGCATGGATGTTGTGTTTGTCTTACGGCACTGGCTCTCTCCCTTCTCTGGAACCAGTGGCCCTAAATTAGGGACAGGCGACTGCTTATAGCCCATTGAGTTGCTCACGGTTATCGTTAAACCTCCAATCAAAAAAAATAAATCCAGAGAATCTGTATTTGCACTGTGAAGTTCAGTTTTAAATACAGGAGCTCCAGCTCTATTAACTGATCTTGTAGCACACTATCTAAAGCACCTTGTCTATTAGTTTAAAATAAGTATTATTTACTAGCTATGGTCAAATCTGCAATTTAGTATACTGGTCAAGCCCTAAAACAGGAAAAAAAGAAACAGACGAACTTTTGGTAAATGAAGCTAATTCCTATCGTTGTTATTTATAGTGCAAAGTTTTTGGATATGAACCCGGTCATAATTATAGGTGGGTTATTAATAATACAAAGACGATTATCTTAATAATGTAGATATATTGAACATCCTTTTAAACGTAGTTCAGTTATGAATACCCCTCCGATTACTTAACCTACACTATTCCAGAAAAATTTGCTACAACTTTCGTAAACAGCTTTGTATAACCTATGTAAACCTAGCGACTTCTTTAATTTTGCTAGAAATTTAGAACATTACATAATATGCGAAAAGCAAGCAAATCACAGCAAAATATACAGTAGCCATTCACAGTAAATTGCAATCGACGATTGAATCCCAAAGAACTTAATTAAACCTAGTAAACGGAAAATATAGGGATACTAACTGGTGGAATGACGTTACCTGGTATTTCCTTTTTAAATTTATTTGCACAGCTGAATGCCACGCAGAATCCCATGGAAACAAAATATGAACAAGCTAAAGTATGTTGTCAAACACGGAAAAAATCTACGCTGACAAACCAGTTTAACAAAAAATATGAGCTTCTAAAAATCACAAATTTTCAATGCTTTCCTATGGCAGACACGACCAAGAGGGTAACCAAGCACGCGGAGGGATATCATAGCAGTTTTTTTTCGACTGGAGGTTTAACGACCACCGTGAGCATTTCAACATTTTATTGACAAAAGGCATGATACAGCTCGTCACACTGGACAAGGAAAGAATACAGAGAAAAACATGAATGATACATGAAAATGATATATACATGAATAAGGGGCATAGCCACACAAAAGGATAAATACAAAATACTAAAAACCCACAATGGGGACAGACCTGTGACACTGAACACACGTAAAAGACTATAGGTCAATGACCTGTGATACAATATATAGAGCTTGAGAATACATTAAAAAATACAGGATGCACAATAAATAAACAGTGAAGTTAAAGTTTCGAACTCAGCACTACATAGGAGCACAGTGCATATAACATGAGTGGTGCACATTGACATATCAGAAGATCACAAAACAGTTCAGAAACCACTTAATATACAATGCTAAGAAAAACAAGAAAAGTGAAGAGCAAGTAACATACTATACATATTTACATGCAGAAGCACAGCCTGCTGGAGCAGAACAAAAATAAGTAAAATAACTCAGTAAGCAAGGTACTAGCAAGGTGAAGAGAACAGCCAAACACCAAAACAAAGACAATCCAAAAGAGGACACAATCAAGTCACCAGTAGGATGGCAGAACCATGAATAGAAAACCACCCGGTGCGCTGGGCCCAGGTGTTCTGAAAGGTGGCGATTGTGTGTGCGGAAGTTGCAGCTTAGAGTTCCAACCGGAGGCGCGCCACAAGCCGGCCCCGAAAGCTAGCCCGCAGCCGCCCACCGGCCGACAGAAGGGATGGAAGTTCAGGAGAATTCCTGAGAGATTGATGAAATGAGTGAATCACTTGCTTGGTAAGTACGAAAAGAAAGCAGCAGGCATCCGGAAGGCGGGTGGGCGGATGTTTTGTGAGCAACAGCCACGGATATGCTTGAAACGGCAAGTCCTGGGAGCAAATTATGTCAGCTAACCGGAAAACAGTATGAAGAAGTGGCAGCAAGATAGGGCAGTGGCAGTACATATGAGCGACGTCTCCATCAACGCCACAGAAAGGACAGAGAGGAGAAGAGATAAGAGACATGCGATAGAGAAGATGGGGGACAGGACCACCGTGAGCAACTCAATGGGCTATAAGCAGTCGCCCGTCCCTAATTTAGGGTCACTAGTTCCAGGGAAGGGAGAGCGCCAGTGCCGTAAGACAAACACAACATCCATGCCTCACCGGGATTCGAACCCGGACCCCGTTCGTACAAATGATCAGAGGCCATCGCTTAGACCACTGAGCCACCGGGGCGGCCTCATAGCAGTTAACAGGTCGGCTTCAGAAATCTGCGGCTAAAGCGCCTCCTATATTTCCTACCTCCATGCTTAAAATAGTAAAAAACCGTCTTGCAAGTAGCTGGAGCCGCCCCGGTGGCGCAGTGGTGTAAGGCGCTGGCCTCTGATCATTCGTCCGTAAGGGGTCCGGGTTCGAATCCCGGTGAGGCATGGATGTTGTGTTTGTCTTACGGCACTGGCTCTCTTCCTTCCCTGGAACCAGTGACCCTAAATTAGGGACGGGCGACTGCTTATAGCCCATTGAGTTGCTCACGGTGGTCGTTAAACCTCTAATCAAAAAAAAAAAAAGTAGCTTGATGAGGTGGGGAAATTTCTGGGTTAGTATTTAGCTCGATGATTTTTTTGAAGATGATGAGGCCTCTAGACTGAGGCTTGTGCCTCACAGCAACTAGTTGGCCAAGCGGTAATTGGGAAAATGTCTCCTGATCACGATGACTCACTAAAATGCCCGAACAGCACGTGAAGCCACGGCAGCATCACAAAAGTCCATCATGGGACACGCTCATGAGAAGGAAGGTTAGAAATGGAGTGTTCAAAATGAGAAGCGTCTGGAGAGAATTATAAATTTCTCTTAGTCCCGAACTTTACTTTTAGCCACGGAAGCGTACCGAAAGTCCAACAAGGAACACGTTTGAGCAGAGACGGAAGTTGTGGAAGGAGGCGTTGTCACACCAAAACAAACCCTCCGATATGTGCTGTAGGCAGGGCAGGAGAGGAGGAAGTGAGTAACAATCTCAGGCCCGGAGCCACAGAAGCACATCGGGGAAGAACGTTTCCGAATCAGAAAGAGGAAGCTGTTTTTAGGTGCCATGTCCGTGCGTAAGTGCTGAATGATGACCGCTGAGGAACTTCGATAACAATGTTCGCTAGGCCATTTGTGACGGAAGCTGATGAATGGATATCGCTCTGCCCACCCGGACGAAAGCAAGGCTGAATCAGAAGCGGAGATTATCATATAACCACTGTGCCGAGCAGCGTCGGAGGCTGTAACAGGGGGAAACAGGGCCAGGCTCTCAGCATGGGGCCGTTCGGGTGGCAGCGTCAGCGGCCTCATTCGCTGGTAGACCTACATGAGCCGGGCACCAAACGAGCACAATGTCCTCGTAGAAAGAGCGGAGGCGTTGAAGAGAATCATGCAGAAGAACGATAATGTCTTGAGATTTGCGATTTAATGCCAACAAAGCCTGTAGTACAGAACGACTATCAGTAAGGAGCAAGAGGCTACCGAACGGGCCGGGAGCAAATTCAAGCCCTGTTATTAGGGCCCACGCTTCAGCCGAGAACACTGAGGAAATAGTCGAGAAGGAGAGCGAACGGCTGGAATTGTTCCGTGGAAAAAAATGCCCGATCGTCACCGAGGAGTTAAACTTCGAAGCGTCAGTTGCAATGATGTGGTGCGACGCTGAGTACTGGGCCAAGAACACCCCAAAGCGATGTCTGAGGAGCATCGGATGCAGATATCGGTGCTGAAAAGGGAGACTTGAGCAGATAATCGAGTAGCAGGGTGCAGACGAAACAGGAGGGGCAGACAGAGCCTGAAGAAGATCGCTGTTGACGAAAAGCAGCTCCTGTCGGAAGCGACTGAGCACGATTCCAAGAGGAAAGTCATGGGATCTCCAAGCGTAGAATGACAAGGCGTCCTCTTCCAGAAGAAGAGTAGCGATAGGCGAACGCTGACCCATCGACAGGTGGCGGTACAAAAATCGGACTGTCAGGAGGGTGATTCGAGAACGAACGCTAGCGATTCCACATTCAGCACGCAAGACCGCAACAGGCGTCGAGCGAGGGAGGTGAATGGTTGCACGGAGTGCATTGTTGAGCAGAACTTCTAGAGCGTCGTAGAGATAGGTGGGCGATGTGAACAGGACTGGAGCCGCATATTCCAGAATTGGCCGAACCACAGCAACGAAAAAGGCAAGAGCGTTGGGGAAGCCAATACCCCACCGGCTATGACAAACAACTTTAACAGCAGACAAGGCTCGGAAGATTGACTTCTTGACGTGCGTGAGGTGGGAAGACCAAGTCAGGGAGGAGTTAAACCAGACCCCTAAAATCTTGACGGAGAACTGCCAGGCCACTGAGACGGAACCCAGCCGGAAAGAAGGGGCTGGCGACCAGCGCTTACGAGAGAAGTCAACCGCGAAACTTTTAGAAGGAGAGAGACGTAAATTCCAGGAAGATGCCCACTGAACAATGGACTCTAAAGTGAATCACATATAGCTAAGTGCCGCCGCTCGGTTGGGACTATAGGAAACAATAAAAATGTCGTCTGCAAATAAGAACATATGAGCATTCGGATGACAGCTAGTTGGCCAAGCGGTAATTGGGAAAATAAAACTGCGGAAAGGAGGATGACATCGAAACTGCGGAAAGGAGGATGACATCGTTCCCCGCCAACGAACGCGAAATCTGCGCAGAGCAAGGTAGTCAGCCAACCAACGGAGAAGACGCCCACGAACACCCAGAGACGCCAATTTACTCAAGAGAGCAGGATGACAGACCAAATCATATGCCGCCTGAAGATCCAAAGACACCAGAAAAACATAATTATGTCTAGCTCGAGCCACCAGAAGGTGACGTTGGATCGATAGGAGGCACGCCGATGTGGAACGTCCTGGCAAAAATGCGAACTGCAGCTTGCTGATCCGTTGATAAGAAAGAATAAAGTCTGTTAGACGAGAGACCAGGACTTTCTCCAAGATCTTCGAAAAAACCGATGTGCAGGTGATCATTCGATACGATGATAAGTCGAGAGCAGATTTGTTAGGTTTCTTTATTGGGACCACACAGGACTCCTTCCAGCATGAAGGGTGAACACCGGCAGACCAAAAGAGGTTAATGGGGTCAACCAGCCATGACAAATTCCACCTCCATATCCGTCTCACCAGTTCGTAAGTACACCCATCAGGACCGGGTGCACAGCGTCGGGCGATCCATTAATAGCCCTGGCAACTTCACCGGCTGTAAGTACCGTATCCATCGCTAGGGAAGAGTCATCATGGTCAATAGAAAAGGAGTGCACTGGACAGCTGGAGGCTGTGGAAAAGAGATCACCAAATGCCGAAGCCTGCTTCACCGGATCAGCAACCAGGCAATCGTCAATCCGAAGAAGCAGGTGATCCGGGCTCGATCCAACATGAGATTTCAGACGGCGCAAGAGGGAGAAAACGAAGCCTGGCCTCGAGGTGTCGTTGCATTGTGCCTTCCAGTAAGCACGTCTCTTAAGTGTGAAGAGGTGGCGAATATTCCGTTATTCCTGCCGATATAGCGTCCAAGGGAAGAGGCAGCCGGACGACTTGTCACAGCGAAGGAGGCGACGTTTCTTGCGAAGCCGCGGAGCACAATCAAAGTACCACCAGGGAGACCAACGTCGACGCCGACCGCTGGGCCGACGAGAAGCATGGAGAACGTGGAAAATCCGGTCCAGGATCAGAGCGACACCGTCAGGAGTAAAAGGAAGTTCATCTCGGATAATCTTCTGCATGGAAGGCCAAGCCACTGACCACGCAACTGGCTGCAGAGCCGGTGAAGGACGGGAAGGGGAGCCAAACATCCCTGCCGCCAATGGTGTAATGACAGGATGGTGGGTGCTACCGTAGAGATCACTATCCACTGACCAGGAGCAGTAAGGAACCAGCAGAGAAGAGCACATGGTGAGGTCCAAGACCGAGCAACTTGACGTCCTGCAAAAGGTAGAGGCCCCTGAGTTTAGGAGACAAAGATCCTGTGAGAAAAGCCAGTCCACGAACTCATTACCTTCCCGGCTCGGAGAAGCAGAACCCCAACTAGGGTGATGAATGTTGAAATCCCCAACCACCATACAACAATCAGTGAGCAGTTGTTCGATCCGTCCAACCAAGAGCGCCGAGAGTGGAGGAGAGGGAATGTATAAATTAATAACCCTGAGCGTGGTTTCGCCAGAGAAGATATCCGTAGCAAAAAGCTGTTTGTTCGAATCCGAGCTGAAGAGGTCCACCAATCTGGAAGAGATATCCGACCTGATTGCAGTAAGGAGGCCAGCCCCCGACCCCCCCGATCACTTCTATACACCGTTCGGTCTGGGAAGGAAAAAAAGATACCAGAAGATAGGCAAGATTCTTGGATAGTCAAGATCGTGGCTGTAGCAAAAATAGAACAGTCGGTGAAATAAGGTCTTTTCAAGCGAAGGGACTGCGCATTCCATTGGACCAGCGACCAACTATTCATGAAGAGGAAAGTGCTCCGGCCGCCCCGGTGGCGCAGTGGTCTAAGCGTGGCCTCTGATCATTCGTCCGAACGTGGTCCGGGTTCGAATCCCGGTGAGGCATGGATGTTGTGTTTGTCTTTCGGCACTGGCTCTCTCCCTTCCCTGGAACCAGTGACCCTAAATTAGGGACGGGCGACTGCTTATAGCCCATTGAGTTGCTCACGGTGGTCGTTAAACCTCCAATCAAAAAAAAAAAAAGTGCTCCGCTAGGCCGGATGCCGTCTTGAACCGCTTGGAACAGAGGCTACAAAGAAACTTACCGTCGTCACGATGAGCTTTCAGGTGAGACAGCAAGGCTGGACGAGAAGAGAAGGACATGGCGCATGGAGGACACAAGAAGGTTCTGGAGTGAGAAAGTTTGACGGATTCCGCAGCCGACTCCACATACGGAACCACTGATTCCTCGCATAACTGGAATTCATCGGTGCTTTGGCCAGTGTCAGGAGGTTGCTCAACAGGCACTAAAGAAGCTGGGCTTGCTGCAACTGTAGTGGGAGGATTCTGCAAAACTTCAGCCTGTTGCACCTGTGCATCGGTTGAGGTGGGACCGGTATGTAGGAAGAAGGAGGTGAAAGAAGATTCGTCAATGAGTCCAATCTACTGGTGAGTTTGGAAATGATGTTCAGAAGCTGAGGGAAGGCAGAGCAGCAAGCACACGGAGGTTGAGCCTGTTTCGCCGCCGCCGCCGCCGCATATGAGGCCTGGTGAACTTGACGCACAGAGTCCCGAGCTTTTGGATAGCTTAGATGCTTCGTAGTCATAATATCTAGTATCCTTTTTTCTTTGAAGTAAATTGGGCAATTCGTGTCAGAAGCAGGATGAGAGCCCTCGCACAATACGCACTGAAAGCTCGACGCCGAGCATACCGAAGATTCATGTCCTTCACCACAACGAGAACAGCGAGCGGCACTACGACAGGTTGACAGAAGATGTCCATAACGCTGACAATTTTTACTCTGCCTAGGCGAATCCAAGAAGGGTCTGACCGCACATCTCGAATACCACAGATAGATAGTGTCACGGTTAGTAAAGCCCAGTACCTCCATTAGGACCGAAGAAGTAGGACGACCCTCAAGGAATTTACTGAACGTCGGAACCGAACAGCACGAAGACAGTTCACACCACGGTCCAACAATTCCGTAGTAATCTGATCTACAGGGGCTTCCATGTCCACATCTCGATCTAAAAACTTCGTTGTCATAAGCTTAGTGAGGACCTGAGTTTTGACAGGGACCTGAAGAAAATGAGAAAGTTGACAAATTTCTAGCAAGCAAATGAGATTAGAGGAGCGCACCAATAAGTTACCCGAATGTAAAAACTGAACGTCTGAAATCGAGTCATGCATTGAAATATTGTCCACGAAGAACCTCTTCAACAACATGGGACGGACTCTGGGTACTTCCCAGAACTCGCGGAAAGAAGTATTTCCCCACGAGTCACTCCACTCGCAAATGCCCTACGCAGCAATTCCTGAGGAGACCATTGAACCGAACAAACAAAATCATTAACTGGTACTAGCAAACCATCCATCTGACGAAGCTCATCACCCGGTGAAGAACGCATCCTCTTAGCCGGAGTAGAGGAATCAGAGTCCCCCATTTCCGCCGGACCCACCGGCGGTAGCTGGGGCCCACCCCTAATCAACTGACCACAACAAACAATAGCATGCAAAGTAAAATATCCTACCTTGGATATGGGAAGAACCAACCGCCCGCAAAACCTTAGCAGGCAAAGAAACGAAAATAAAATATGGAACAGCAAGCCACTGTCTCAAATATGCAACGAAACAAGAACGCTTTCGCCAACGACGACACACCCAAAATGCACGGTATCCTACGGGGTTCACCGACTAGAAACAGGAGAGCCAACTTCACACCAGCCAACCGTTGCCAATCAGCACATCAAACTCCAGTTTCCGATGATTTCGACTGTTGGGAGATGCTAAGTTCACAACGATTGGATACCATGCTGACGTCACAGAATTAGTCAGCTGCGCCTGTGCGATAAAAGATATCGAAGAACGATATACAACCATTCAATAAGGTCTTCATCAGATGGTGGAACGGAACTCACCATGGAACTCACAGTAGTGATTTCGAAATTTCTCTGAAGGTTATGGAGGTGTTTTTAAATGACGTTTTCCAGAAATTTTTGAGGGAATACAGAAGTGATAAAGATGGCTTCATTTCTGGTTAATTAGAATTGGAGGAAGAGCACGGAAAATTGCTGAAAGACTTGATCCGTTGCAGCAGGTGTTACCGTTTTCGAAAAGGTTTAAGTAACGAAACAAAGCTAAACAACGCAAATTAATTTTTACTGTGTTTTTACGGATCTTTATTATACAGTAATTTCTAAATACTTCAATAACAATGTTAAGGTGGTTCCACCTAAAATCTCTGCCCTATGTTTCCAATGGTAAAACTTCTTTACATATTTTCTTCGCAATTAATGTTTTCTAAAGGATGAAAATTTGCACATCGATAAACCTAACTCGAAGTTATAGCATGGATGCTTTAAACCTGCTAAAACATAACCATAATTAAGCAGTCCAACATTTGTTTGTCTACTGACGTCATCAATGTACAGGTCGCGCCATCTATTAACAGGTCTGAACATCACTAAAAGAAAAATCATTCATTTTTAATATAATCATGGTTATGTTTTAGCAAGTATAAGGAACCCCATGCTATAACTTAAAGTTAGTTTTATCTTTTTTTTTTTTTTTTGATTGGAGGTTTAACGACCACCGTGAGCAACTCAAATGGGCTATAAGCAGTCGCCCGTCCCTTATTTAGGGTCACTGGTTCCAGGGAAGGGAGAGAGCCAGTGCCGTAAGACAAGCACAACATCCATGCGTGACCGGGATTCGAACCCGGACCCCTTACGGACGAATGATCAGAGGCCAACGCCTTAGACCACTGCGCCACCGGGGCGGCTAGAGTTTTATCTTTACTGCTGGCCACCCAAAATGCAACACCACGAAGGACACGAGATAGCAAAGCCAGATTTACTGGACACATAACAACAAATACAAAGAGGAAACGATTGAGCTTACAGGCCCGTGCGACTTGCGGAACACCCAGACATCAATAGTTCGTGTGGCCCCATGGCTGGCAATAACGGCCGCTACACACAGCGGAATCGAACGAAAGAGGCTTTGGATGTGAGCTTGGGGTAAGTTGGTCCAGGCTGCTATCACACGTTGCCACACTTCATCAGACGTAACCGCGGGTGGTGCTTGCCGGGCCACTCGGTTGCCGATCAGCGACCAGACGTGTTCGATGGGCGACATACCGGGAGAACAGACAGGCCACGACAACAGTGACACCTGGTGGGCAATGAAGAATTGTTGCACGATGCGTGCCACGTGCGGGCGCGCATTGTCCTGTTGAAACGTGGCCGCTGGCAGGTAAGGGAGGACTACAGGCTCCAAAACATCGGAGATGTAGCGGTGGTTGTTGAGTGTACCGGCGATGCGTACCAGAGGGGTGCGGGTGTCATATCCAATAGCACCCCAAACCATAACGCCAGGCGACGGACCTGTATGGCGATGCATAATGCAGGCGTCATACAGTCTCTCGCCGCGGTGCCATCACACGCGGATCCGACCATTGTGGTGTTGCAGGCAGAAGCGGGATTCGTCGGAGAAGACAATGTCGTGTTATTCCGTAGTCCATGTGCGGCGTTCAACGGCCCACTGCCTCCGCACTCGCCGGTGGTGTAACGTCAATAGTAACCGGAGCAATGGGCGCCGTGCGACAAGTCCCCGCTCCTGCAGACGACGTCAAACGGTACGTGCTGACACAGGTTGTTGCGCAACACACCCTAATTCCTGGGCTAATGTTCGTGATGTGGCAGAGCGAGCCGTCAATGCCCGCCGCACAACATGCCAGTCCTCTCGTTCGGTGGTGTGCCGTGGCTGCGGCAATCGCTCATGTCGGTCCGTCCGTCCCTCCTGCACCCACCGAATCCATACTCGCCTCACTGTGGCTGGATGTCGTCCCACACGGGTACCGATGTCTCGGTACGAAAAACTGCTGTCGCGATAAGCCACTATTCGTCCTCTGTCGAACTCCGAAACGTGCTGGAATGACTGCCGTATTCTACGACGAGGCACCAGGAATCTTCCCACGCACAGGTCCGGCAGCACAACACATATCCACTACTTTTTTTTGATTGGAGGTTTAACGACCACCGTGAGCAACTCAATGGGCTATAAGCAGTCGCCCGTCCCTAATTTAGGGTCACTGGTTCCAGGGAAGGGAGAGAGCCAGTGCCGTAAGACAAACACAACATCCATGCCTCACCGGGATTCGAACCCGGACCCCGTTCGGACGAATGATCAGAGGCCATCGCTTAGACCACTGCGCCACCGGGGCGGCACATCCACTACTTACACCCCGCCTTCTGCGCACCCTTCTTATAGTGCTTCTCGGTGGCGTGCCGGGTGCACATGATTTGCATATGCCCTGCAATGCTAATCGTTTGCATGTCCTCTCGCGGGCGACGCATGCTGCGAATTTCAGGCCAATCGGATGCTTCCTTTTTGGTGTTGCATTTTGGGTGGCCAGCAGTGTATAATACAATGGTATGTTCATATTACGATCACACAGGGAAGCCCACGAAGCCCAGGCGCAGGGCCCCGCGATGATGGGATTTCACCCCCAAAACAACGATTTTTTGCTTTTCTCCCAAAAAACAAAAAATAATTAAATAAATAAAAGTTATATGACCGCAGAGATTGATGAGTTTTCTGGTAGATTTACTTAGAATGTAATGAGCATTTTGTTGTTCAAGTCGGTATTTCATGTAATGGGCCATCTTATCCTTAAAAAAATTCCATTCAGTATTGTAATGTGTCGCCGTTCAAATCAATCAGGAATGCACAGTATTGCAGAAAAAAGACTTCTTACCTGCCATTCATTTTTAGACGACGGCTCTTGTAAATCCTGGGTGTTGAGGTCGTTATAATCAGTTGACAATAGCACATTATTATAAAGGAAATAAATAAGTCCGTAGTTGACACAAGGAATTCACTCGAGACACAAAATAAACATCTATCATATAATTAACACAAACAGATGACCGATCACACACACACACTAAAGACACGTAACATAAAGCACCGGCGTTGTTTTTTCATCTTGAGTTCCATCTTGTTCAAAACACCACGACTTTCTCCTTTAAGAGTTCAAATCACACGATTTTTTCTCCTCTCGTTCCCACGGAATGACAGCGCCCTCTATCAAAATCGTCTCGACAGCTGCTCGGATTTTGTTTTTCTCTTCGGGAGTTGTTGTTCTTCCGACAAGTACAGTTTAAGAGGCAGGCACAAGATTGTTACCGTGTGAGTATAATGGCATGGGGGCAACTGCTTTTACGTTGCACGCTAATTGGTTTCGCCATTGTCCAGGCTTTTTTGGGAAGTCGGAGGGATAGACAAGTGACGACGACTGATAGCTTCAAAAGAAACTGTCCGTGGGGTGGAATATGATGTGCGGATGCGGAAGGAGATCCCACGACGCCTTGAAGTATAAATTCGTCAATATTTCAAACCGGACGCTCACACTGGAAGAAAAGAAAGTTTTGGAACTTGGACCAAAGTTCTGCTTCAGAACGAGACCGAATCCAAAAACCGTCATTTCGGAGTTGGAGAGCGTTATATCGCGAGTTCCGGAAAACACCAAAGACGAACTACGCCACTTCTGTTGCTCTAGGCTTCGATCGCTTTACAATCCAAAACAATCGTCCAATGGATTTAATATTCCGAGACCGATTTCGAACCTTAAAAATGACCGTAATATAATATTAACACTAACGGACAAATCCGGTCAGATAGCGATTATGGATGCCGCGGATTACAATCAGAAACTAGAGGACTTCATCTCCGCTTCTGGATCTATAGTACTACGAAGGAATCCTTTAAATTGTTGTATTGCCCAGGTACAAAGAGCTGCCAGGTTGACCGCTATCCCGGAGGATCTCAAGAAAGCCGTCAAATTGCCACCAGGCCCCCAGATCCCGAAGCTCTTTGGAAGACTTAAGCACCACAAGCCCGATAATCCATTGAGACCCATCGTGTCAAGGAGATCCGCACCGACGTACCATTTAGAGAAGGCACTCTGCAAATTTCTGGCCAATCACCTCCCTGAATCGGACTTTATAATAACTTCCACTCGTGATTTTATCGCGAAAATCAAGCAACTCTCTGTCCAACAGCATGACATTATCGGTAGTTTCGACGTGGTTTCTCTTTATCCTTCGGTCCCTGTGCCGGAAGCCATCAGAACGTTAAAAGAAGCTATACATAATTCAGCACTTTATTCGCAAGAATCTTGCCACAGCATCTTCAAATTAATGGATTTAGTCTCAAATTCTAGTTACTATAGTTTCCGAGGAAAAATCTATAAACAAACAAATGGCGCTCCGATGGGATCTTCACTTTCAGCAATTCTCGCGGAAGCCATCCTTCGCCCAATCGAGCAGCACATATTCACCAGCATTACCCCAAGACCTACCACTTGGCTCCGATATGCTGACGACGTATTTTTCATATGGCCTCATGGAAAGGAGACTCTCCCGCTCTTTTTGGATAAAATCAATGATATACACCCTACGATCAATTTCACTATGGAGTTAGAACACAATAATGCATTGCCTTATCTGGATGTTTTACTGAGTAAATCGCCTGAAAATCGCTTCCGTACACAAGTCTACTACAAACCCACTTCCGTTTCCAACCTGATGCTCCATAGCTCATTCTGCCCGGCTGATTACAAGACAGCTTTATTCCGTTATCGAATCAGAAGAGCATTCGACATCTCCTCCGATGTTCCTTCTAGACTCAGCGAATTAAAAAGCGTTATCGATTTGGCAACCGAGGCAGGATACGATCCGAACATGGTACATAGATATATCGAAAGAAACAAAAAGAGGCATACCGATCTTTCTATGTCGCGGCTACGCTATCTGGGCTCTATTCCGTACGTACCAAATCTTTCCTATAAGCTCAAGAACGCGTTCAGAAAGATGAACCTCGGTGTCGGCATAAGTCGGCACACCTTTATATGCTATGCTTAAGCGAAATACTGACGAGCTCCCATTTTCCAACGAAGCAGGTGTTTATGCCGTCCCTCTACAATATCCGGATGGCTCCAAGCGATACTACATTGGGATGACTAAACGTTCATTTAGAATTAGAGTCAACGAGCACAAGAGGGACATAAAGAACGGAAAATTAACCATTGCCCTGTCCAGTTCAAGTCCGCCGATCCTATGTGGGATAACATAAAGAAATTAGCTGCCTACTCTACTCCAAAATCCACTGCCATTCGGGAAACATTGGAGATCATTACAAACGATGAGGCCTGCAATGATAGCGTCTCGCTAGAATTACCACGAATTTGGAACCAATTCTTCAAATAATTAATGCCTTTTGTTTTCCTCCAAGGATTCCGCGTGCAATACGAACATGATGTCTCGTGTTTTTATTGAATAATTACGTTCGCATCTCTTCGTTTATTGTCAAGTCAACTCACCGCGTTCAAATTGTTGAAACGTTCTATTATCCAGTTTGCAGTCTACCTTCCTTGAGAAAGCCATCTGGTTGATGTGCGAAAGCTTGGAAACTTTGATTTTATATACGGCAATAAATTCGGATAACTAGTATAATTGTACTATCTTATATAAACTAACCATTTGGAACATGTTAGGTGCTAGCAGGTCTGAGTCAACAATTAAGTGATGAAAGTTCCGAATTTTCTCCCTTAAGAAAGGTTTTCCTTGCCTCATGTAGCTTCAGCGATTTCCCCCCAAAAAAACCCTCTGGCTGAAGGAAATTACTGTCCAGCATCTGCGTAAAACGGAGCTTTCTTGCCCCCACGGCCGCCTTGAAGTATCCCTGTCTTGTGGACAAGGATCTCTATCACAACAGAATGTGTAGGTAGTGGTCGCCAAGGCGGGGGTTTTTTTTTCGTTTTTTTTTTAATCGCAAGGGGATTTAGGCATGGACTGATCCCAGTCCATCTCACATCTTTGGTATATTGCCTCCCAGCTATGTAAAATCAGCGCCGTTGACGGAGGAATACTGAAGTAGGACACTGGTAACTTTTTCTTTTCTCGCTATCTCTTTTGTTCGCGGTGCCTTATTTATTTGTTTACGAGGAGTTTTCCGTGATTTCCACCAAGACATTTTAATTTCATATAGTGTGTTTCATATATCTTTTTACATAGAAATATCTTTGTTCACAGCAGTGCATTGCCTACTTGTTTAAACCCTGGAAGGGTTTTACCATTACTAGATTTTTTTATTTAACAAAGTTTGGAATTTATATTCTGGTATTGTGCACGAAAGTGAAAACTAGACAGTAACAATGAAGCGACACTATGAGTCTGGCAGTCAAAAACTTAAGAAAAGTAAGATGAAACAAGAAAATGAAGTTAAGCAAAGAAACAGTTTGTTATCGTATGTGAAAAAAATTGAAGACGAGTCCAGTAGTGAACATTTATCAAAAACTATGAGAGACGAATTGCCGATTTAAAAAGTGGACTCTTTAGTAGCAGAAGTATGTACTCCATCGGAAAGGATGAACGAGGAAACGTCTCAGTTATCAGAGAATTTAGAGATTTCTGAGGCTGCTACACCGGTTGCAGTATCTGAACAAGTGAACTCTGAAATGCCAATGGTACTGCCTACTAATAGCAATTTTGTTGAAATGAGGGATGGTGCCTATCCTGAAGATATTGAATTATGGCCAAAATTGATTTCATCCGATATGATCGAATATTTTTTACTGAATAAACCGAAAAACGTAGGAAACATGGAAAATTTGAAAAAAGAGTATGAGGAAGGAGGACGGATTAAACTGAGAGGTTTCAATGAGTCTCATTTTCTGAGAGTGAAGAAAAATGGAACAAAAGAAATTGGTTGATTTTTTCGGAAACAACCAAGTCAATTTACTGTTATATTTGTAAATTATTCCCTGACCATAGTAAAGAAAAACAGGCATTTGTGGACAGCTATTCGAACTGGAGAAACGTTGCTAGAGATATTGCCGTCCATGAAATTTCCAAATCTCATATAAATGCTATATGCATCTTTGTAAAAAGGTGTAAAGTACGTGGAAGAATTGATCCTGCATTAACTACCCAGTATGACGAGGAGTGCTCTTACTGGAGAAAAGTATTGAAACGAGTTGCTGCCACAGTCAAACTGCTATGTTCTTTGGGATTACCTTTAAGAGGATATGACGAATCAACAGCGTCCAATCGAAAAGCTAGTTTTTAACCTGTCTTGAATATCTCAGTGAATTTGATAGTTTCCTAAAAGAACATTTGAGAAACTTTCAGTATTGTGGCTCAGGGAAAACTAACTATTTAACGCACCAAGTCTATGATGAATTCATCACTTTAATGGCGGAGCGGGTCAGAAACCAGTTCTGTGACGAAATAAAGAATGCCAAGTACTATTCCATAATAGTTGATTCAACACCAGATGTGAGCCATATTGATCAATTAACGTTAATTTTGAGATATGTGACCGACAGCGGCGAAGTTGTAGAACGATTTATTTGTTTCGTCCCTCTGAAATCGCACACTTCTGAATGTCTGGAGAAAACTGTTTAGAAAATCATTTCAGATTTAGGATTGGACATAAAAAGTTGCCGTGGGCAGAGCTTTGATAATGCAATGTGACGTATTTTCTAGATTAACTTTCCTTTTTTAGTTTCTTTCCCTATGCAAATCTTGAGTTTATTCTCAGTATTCTTCCCGCTTAACGAAATATCTTTTCCTTCAAACGAATACGTTTGGCAACACAATTGAGGTTGAATGCACGTGATGTATGCATCTAATAAGATAAGAACAAGAGATAAAAAGCGACGACTGATCTGTTGTGAGAGGGGTGTTGATATTATTGAGTGCGATTAATGAGAGGTGTTGATATTATTGAGTGCGATTAATGAGAGGTGTTGATATTATTGAGAGCGATTATTGAGGTGTGTTGATAAGAGCGATTATTGAGAGCTATTATTGTGAGCGATTATGATGAGCATTGTTAAGAAAGTGCTGTACGAGAGAATTGAATAGTGTTGAGATAAATGAGTGGAGAGTGTTGCGATTCCATTCCGAATAAAGGATTTTTTTTTTCCGTAAGTTGACTTCTGTTTTATATATTTTGTCTGGCCGTTAAGGTTTGTTTCATTTAAGAACAATTTATTAGTATGTTGATATTTTAAGTTAGTGTAAAGGTTAAGACTTCCTCTATGCCACATTGGCGCCCGAATTTTCCTTTGAACAGATCCATAGAAGTCACGGAAGATGGCTAACGTAAGTGATCCTATCGGTCTCTTCTATCAACATAACCATGAGGCTCATAACTCTACAGCTGACAATATATGTACTCAGCGTTATAGAGTTCCTCATAACTCACCAAGCGCTCTATACCAGGCCTGCGGTTCTGACTTACCAGACAGTGAGTACGCGAGGTACGAAGCCTACGTACCGCGTACTTCGACCGCAGTGCCTCAACAAATATTTACTCCACCACCCCCATGAGAAGGAGCAAATTTCTAGCTCATTACGTACCCCATGCGGGTTCTATTATATTTAGGGGAAACGGCGGTTCGCTTAGGTTTTTGGAGGATCTGGACGATCATTTTGACCTTTATAATGTTCCTGAAGACTGTCAGATACCTATTGCTGGCACATGTTTGCAAGACACGGCAAAAGTCTGGTACAGACAGTGGCGTCGAATGAACCCAGAGGGTTCCTATCAGCAATTTCGAGCTGACTTTTTGGATGTTTTTCCTTTTGGAACCAATAAGGCCGGCCTTGCACAACAACTGTTTTCCAGGCGACAGTGAGCGTCAGATAACCCAGTCTCGTTCGCCCTGGAAACAGTCCGACTTTACAAATTATGGGATCCCGCTGCAGTCGAGTCTGAGATTTGTGACACATTGTTACAGCAGCTGGATCCCTTCTTGCAGGATTATCTGGAAGTTCGACGTCCTGTCTCCATTCACGAGTGCTTAAAACTCGTTCGAGTCTATGAAGACCGCCACAGCAAAGGTCAATCTTCACAGGTTCACGAGTACCGCCAACCTACGCAGTACCGTGAACCTCATATTCAAAACAACAGGAATCAGCAGCCAAACCAGAACATTCATCAAAGACAATTTTTCAATCAGCCTAGAAACACCTATCAGCAGTCTAGATACATGCCGCCGCATCATCGGGTACCAGAGGTGCGACATCCTGGCCATTATGGAAATCAGGACACCCAAGTTTCTCGTCCCCGGGATAGTTACTACCCGGTGGACCAGACATATCCAAAACACCGTGCTGGGGGGCAAGGCCAGCCTAATGATAATAATGCAGCCTCTCCTGCACGTTACAATTCGGCACGTCCTGGTGGTTCGCCACATTTCCAAAATCAATCTAGACATTCTAATAAGTTTCATGAAAATTTAAACTTCACCAGGAGGTAGATGAGTCGAGTCTATCTCCTCGTTTCTCTGAAGACCTCAAATCTCTCTTATTAACTATTCAAGCTCCGCTTTTGCCTGATATTCTTGTGACCTTAGGCAAAGTGGTGGTGTCGACTAAAATTGATTCTGGATTTGACATCTCGGCATTAAATTTTGATTTCTGTGTTGCTACCTTTCCAAATGCTTGTGTCGAGCCCTCCCAGCAATATTTTCTATTGAAAGTGGTACCATTGGTGTTTTTCAAAGTAGTTATTAATGTTTGTCATAAGCCAAACAACTACTGTTACATATCTATAAATTTTTATGAAGTGATTTCAACATCAAACTGAGCAACGCCTTACAAAATGAGGTGAAAAGTCCAAAGCAGACACTGTAATTACATATTTATTTACATTTTCACTATTTTTGTAAGAACAAAGATTAGAAAATTCAATTTAGTATTATTACATTATTCCAATTATATAAATACAACCAATAAGGAAAATTAGACAATTCAATTTAGCATTATTACATTATTCCAATTATATAAATACAACCAATTACAAAAATTAGAAAATTCAATTTAGCATTATATTATTTCAACTACATTTTAAATGCAACCAATGACAGAGACTTTTTCAAGTGCACAATCAAAAATTTCATCCCTCCATAACAAAATTTTACTGATACTGAAGCATTTTTGGCATGAAAACTGTACTTTGCAAATTACAATACATTATTTCATTACAAATCAAACTTTAGCTCATTTTATAGGGAGAAGAAAAAAAAAAAAAAAACTAGATATGTACATTAACTCCAAATTTACAAATGAAAAAAAAGTATCACAAATTTGTGAGAATTCCTCATCATACAGTTTTGCAAATATTTGTACACACAGTAATACATGGGACAATAAAAGCTATAAACATACAACAAATGTTCACTAATATTTACAAAACATTAACCTAATCTAAAACACCTAAAGTGGAGAGATCATTGTGAAAATGGAATAATTATGTACATAATGTGTATCAACCATTCTTAATAGCTGGTGGAAGATCATTGAAATAGGAATGCTGCATTGCTTCATCTGCAGAAATCCTCATGGCTGGATTACAAACTAGAAGTTTCTATGAAAAAAATGAATAAAACAATTGGGATGAGACCTCTTACAACAACAACAACAATACAAAGAAAAACAATAAAATTTTTGTTTCTTCTGGCATACTGCAAAAATGTGTGTTCAGTCAATATGCTTTGTTTCCTGGTGAATGGTAGCAAACAAGTACTTTTTGTTAGCTACATCTTGGATCATATATTTCTGCTATATTTATGTGACAGTTCTTTCACCCCAAGTGGTAACCAATATTAAAGTGAAAGCATACATATATATTTGATTTCTGGGGATGATATGTAGAACTAAACACGACAAATATCTGGTGTCATACCCTGCTTCCCTGAAATGAAGACCCATAGTTTTCAGTCTGATACGAAGAAAATTAAACAGATAGAACTAGTCCGAGATATTCTTAGGCCAATTCTTCATCACACAAAGACCTGAATGCTAACCTTTAGGAACTAAACATTAACCTAATCTAAAACAAAACATTAACCTAAAGAGTGATAAAAAACTTGTAAAATATGTGGGAGCAATACCATATATAGAAAATGTTTCAGCAGAAATTAATAAAGTTTGTGGCAAGTATGGCATACAGGTAGGAAATCAGGTACTTACTGTAAAAAATTTAGTGATTAAAAATGAAAAAATTAGCCAATTAGATAGAGCAGGAATTTATGAAATCCCAATAAACCAGCAACCACCTGTGTCATATATAGGCAGCACCAAGAACAAATTAAAGTATAGATTGAATCAGCATATTAATAATTGGAACAAAAAGAGGCTAAGACAGCATTGACCCAATACTGTATGGAAAATCAAAAATGTCCAAGGTTTGAAGATATTAAAATTATTAAGAGCTGTAAAAACGAAAAGCAGTTATGAATTGCAGAATCAGTGTTAATTGAAAAAAACAGATCAAGATTATGCAACATTAATGAGCCAAATAACTTAAACGAACAATGGAAAGCCATAATAAAAATTGAACAGCAGCGTAAAAAGAAAGAGAGAAAAAAGAGCAGCAGGGACAATAGATGGCGCCAGAGACACAACGATTCAGAGATAGCGACTGGGGCCCAGGCCTCGATGGCTCTGCTCACTTGAGCTGCGGTGGGCGGATGAGACACACCTGCCTCCTGAAGATGACAGGGATCTGTCGAAAGTACTAGAGGATTGGATGTGCGGGGCTGAATGGGTGTGACAATTGCAGTGGGAGTAGCAGAGGTTGTGAAACAGAAGGAGGAGTTCCATAATTAGAGTTGACTCAGGTTTAATCACCTGTGAATGTAAGGTTTATGTACATAGTTTTTACTTGAATTGTATGAATGAGTTGTATGTATGATTTTTATCGAATTGACAAGCATTATAGTAACATACTATAAGGCAAAGGAAAAAAACGATGTTTCACACCCGAAAATAAGAAGCGTAAGCAAGAGGTCTGTAAACCTGTGGAAGCCCAGTTACATCACGATGAATTGACGTGTTGGAAGTGTTTGGTCCATTGGAGGTTACCATGATCTTTATGGTGAGTGGTTATTCCTCATGGTTTTTTCCTTTAGGAACTAGATGTGGTGCAGAATTGTCAAGGCCAATTTACCTGGTGTCTTATGCTTTCCACTATAAGCAGCGGGTAGTTCTCTGTTACATGCAGCACTGGTGCACTTATGTGCACACCAAGCCCCCACTTCCAATCTCTAAGTTTTTGTAATAATAAATGAGATATACAATTCATTTCATTCTTTCCTTTCTACTAAGGAAACTTGCAGTTGTATTGACACATTACTTTAATTTTATTTATCACATAATTTGGGAAGACAACATAAAATGAAATTACGAATCTGGTGCAACAAAGTGTAAAAAATATTCAAGAGAGGTAGGCATTCGTTAGAAACATTTCTGGTATACAAAAAGGTCATATTGAAAAAAAAAAATGTCAAATTTCCACCACAAATGAATGGATTTCAGCAGAAACACCACAATTCAAAGCAGTGGAAGAAAACACATATCACTTCAGCATCTTGTTTAGGCATAGTAGAAAATTTTACTGTTATTGAAAATTCAGTTAGTGAGAGAGAAATTCACATTTGATGGGACAAAAATGAAAACAACTCCCTACAAGTACATCATACTCTATTAGATATAGCTCTATAGCCAGATATTTTGACCCAAAATATGCAGAACCATATCTTAGATGAGAAACTCAAAAAATATTGGTAAATAAATAAATGCAGGGGTACTAGTCAAAGATTGTGATAGGACTTATACTTATCATTTTTGGAAAATAACTTTTACCAATAAGAAAGCACAAAAGAAAAATGTGAATGGCTCATTTAAAGTGAAATAAGTGTTAGTGTTTCTGCTATGTTTGCATAATGATATCCTACATAAAAATAAAATTTTCAATGCACGGTCAAGACTGGAAAAATGTATCAGCCAAAATTTCACAGATGACATACATTTTACATTCATTTTTTGCAAACATTCTTAAGTTAAAGGCCAGAATCACAAAGATACAATTAAACAACTGCACAGTGAAAGACAATATTGGAGAGGCATTCTCAAAAGAGTGGTTGCAACAATCAATTTTTTCATCTCAGGGATTGATATTTCATGGGCATCCCCAAAATGAAGGGAATTATTTCAGTTGTTTGAAGAATACTGCAGTATTTGACATTTTTCTAACAAGTCATATGACAATGGAAAAGTACAGTGCATACAATGGAAAAGGATTTATTATTGTCCATTATCTTACAGTTATTTGTCAAACACAATATGCAATGAATTTATAAAGATAATAGGTGACAAATTAAGAGATTTGTTTATCAACATAGTTGAAAATTGGGACATACTTCTCTTTGACTGCTGATTCCACACCTGATGATAGCTAAATAGATTAACTTGCTTTTGTTCTTATATGATTAACTTGCTTTTGTTGATATGTGCTTCCAGACAGAAAAACAAAAGAAAGGTTTTATTAGTTTATTGATATTTAACCTCATAATTTCGGGAATTTGGAGCAAATGTTCCTTGAAACACTAAATAAGTATGATATTGATATTAAAAACTGCTGAGGACAAAGTTATGACAATGCATCCAACATGTTCCATGAAAATACTCTAGTTTACAAGCTTGGCTCAAACAACATTGTCCTAATGCAGAATACATTTTCTGTTTTAGTCATAGTCTGAAGTTGGTGGGCAATATTGATGCAGAAAACCGCACATGTGGTTTTCTGGAGCAGTGGCTCGCAGATGGGATAAATTTTCAAAACTCACCTATGCAAAAATGTGTGTACAGTGAAAATGATACCAAACACACGGGAGTCAACTCATGCAGATGCTGTTTTTGCATTATACAAAAGCTATCGTGACATTAAAGATGCTCTACCTGAAGTAGGTGATATGACCTGCAACGCATATCCTGAGCTGAAGTTAAAGCTCTTGCTAAGAAAATGATTCATATGAGACCGCTCTAATGAAGTTATGGGGAACTAAGTACTTCGACAGAAAAATGCAGCTTGCAAGTATCTCCAAAGCCCAGAACTATGTTTGTCCACCAGTCTGAAGCTCTTGGAATTTTTCAAAGCTTTCCTAGGAGTAGAGGTTAGAGATTATTTCTCTAACACTGAAGTGTGAAGGGGAAACTGAAATATTAGTTCATGGTAATTGTGTTTTTTCAAGATGAACGGCATTGCCGGAAGAAATGCAAATACTTTTTGGATGAAAACGTAGCAAATGAAATTGCTCTTAAAGGATGAGAAAATTTTATTGTAAACTCTGTTAACAATATTTGTGATAAATTTATCATAGAATTAAATAACAAATTCAATAAAAAATTTATCATAGAATTCAATAACAAATTCAATAAAAAATTTATCATAGAATTCTTGTCTTCAATGAGGCCTATATAAAGAAATTAACAATAAATCTTGACTGTGTTTCATTAATGAGGATCTGCATGAAGATGAAATAAATTTAACAGACTACAGGACTACTCTTATCAGAGGTGATTGCAGGACAAAGTTTGAAACTCTGAAATTTTTTGCCTGGGGTGGGAGTGCAATATAACTAAACTAATATTTTGAATTATAATTTTATAATTCAAAATAAAAAAAATATATTACTTTTATATTAATATTTTGAATTATAATTTATAATTCAAAATAAAAAATATATATGCCTTTTTATTCAATTGAAGGTTCATGGATAGACATTTTACTCTAGAGAATGATTTAGGATTTAAAAGATTTGCCTGTCATTAATGGCTTTAATTTTTCAGATCCACTTACGTTAGCTGCTAAAAGTAATGTAACATTTTTGTTCAAATCATCTGGATTTCCATGGAACACTCTGCTCTCCGATGGAAAACAGGTTTCACTGACCCTCAACTTCAGTACAAAGCCCAAAGCAGCATTAACTCCTGTTAGGGGAAAACAATGGAAAAGCAATGCACATTGGTCAGAATCTCAGCATTGTGACATAATGCATGTGCAGTGGCAAGACTGGTGAAAATTGCAAAAGGTATACATGGCAGAGCTACATAATTCTTTAGCAGCTAATTAACATGAGGGACACAATCATGATTAACTGTTTCAAACAATTTACTATACAGTTTACAGATGTCAGCACAATTTAAAAAAGCTGTAAAAAGGGGGTAAATATGTTTTAAACAATATAATACGTTGTTTATGTGTCAGCACGATTTACACAGCCAGAAACCCAGAATTTTGGGTTTGATTGAGCACAGAAACCTGGAAATCTGGGTTCTCTGTGATGCAAACACCACACTTCTATTAATTGTGGCACATAAGTATTGGGTTGTCAGATAAGTTTGTTCAGTTTTTTCCAGTGTTATTTGAAGGAACACAAAACAATATTTTGATCATAGTGTTATATGTTTTTTTTTTTTTTTTTGTAGCTCTATTCTTCCTGTACAACTTTTGTTCATTGGTTTTGACATTATATTTTTTTAACCCTTTTTAGCCATATGAAGATAGAGTGCCAAGTAGACAGATTTTCGACACCTGCTTCTCTTTGCTTTCAATAAAGGTTCCAAAGCTGCTCGAGACATTTGCGCTGTGTACAGAGAAGGCGCTATTACTGACAGAACTGCACAGAAATGGTATTCACGCTTCAAGAAGGGGAAATTTGACCTCATAAACCCTCCACCTTGTGGCAGACCTGTTCAGTTCAATGAGGATGGACTGAATGAGCTCATTCATGAGGATCCGCATCAATCCACTAGGGAATTGACGCAGTAGATGGGATGCTGTTATGATACTGTTGCCCGTCACCTTCACTTGATGGGTAAAGGTTCAAAAACTTGGTGCATGGGTGCCACATTCTCTGAACGCAAGAGACAATCTCCAGTGTCCCACTACTACCGGCAGTTTGCTCTCTTGACACCAGCCTACTCGTGGACACAGAGATTTCTTTACCACATCGTCACTGGAGATGAAAAATTGTGTCTCTATGTCAATATGAAACAAAGGAAAGAATGGCCGAGTCCTCACAAGCAAGGAACACCTCAAGCCAAAGCTGAGCTGCATCCACGCAAGACCATGATCTGCATGTGGTGGAATCGGGAAGGTGTAATTCACTATGAACTGCTTGAAAAGAACACCACGATCAATGCACAGCTTTACATTCAGCAAATGCGTCAGCTCAATGAGGCAATTCAGCTAAAACGACCCAACTGGTGGCACAGTGTTTTTTTAACATGACAACGTTTGTCCCCACGTCGCTTATCTGACCAAAACTGCTATTCAAGATCTGGGTTGGGAAGTTCTACCGCACCCACCGTATTCCCCTGATTTAGCGTCCTCAGATTATTGCCTTTTCCGGCCACTCTCCAACAATCTGCGAGGGGTATTGTTTAACAACAATGTTAAGCTGAAACAGTGGCTCTATAACTTCTTTCAGGTAAAACCTGGGGATTTCTACTGTCGAGGCTAGGTCGTGAACAATGAAGGGAGAATATATTACTGACTGATTTGTGATAACTTTTTCATGAAAAATGAGGATTTTAATAATTGAAAAAAAAAAAACCCAAAACAAAACAGAACGAACTTATCTGACAACCCAATAGAATGCAATAACATGTAACAAATGAGTGGACATGAATGAATTTACATGCTAGTTATGTTTAAACAAATGAATTGCACAACTTCCAACTTGGTTAGGGTCTTGAGTACCTGTAAACATCCAGAGTAAGATTGGTCTTCTGTGTAATTCTTTTGTTCAAATGGAACTAGCATGTATACTTATTCATGTCTATTAATTGTGACACAATACAAGATGAACTGGCTCAATATTTGATTTTTCCAAAATAAGAACATCTTTGATATCCCGCAGAAATATATCAGTTTCTGCTGTGTGGTTACAAATCAACATTTCCAAATGTGAAAATGCTTTTGCAAATTTATCACACCCTTCCCATTAGCAAAATGTCACGAGAGCGCTCATTTTCTACACTTAAAAGAATAAAAAATTATACCACAAATTCCATTGGGTAAGTCTCTTTGGTGTATACACTGTAGGAGCAAAACACGATTACCATCTACCTAGTATCGTGTAGGTCCTCCGTGTTGCATGACTGCAGTAGTACCTCCACTACTGCAGTCATGCATGGGCTCCACGAGTCCTGGGAAGGTGTCCACTGGTATGCCATACCATATCTGTGTAAGTGCTGCCTGTAGCATGTCCAATGTTCATGGTGGAGGGTCCATATTAGGGTGATTCTCAAAATTGAAGTTTGTTAGAAAGTTGCTCTCACCCTCTTATTTTGTGTTTTTTGTGAGAAAAGTATTCCCTGTAAAATTTCAGCAGTTTTGCTCAACTTCTACAGGTGCCCCATAGGTCATCAATATTGTAAAGGTTTTCTCATACGTTTTGCATAGAATATTATATACATTATAATTACATACTATAAAAGTTTTTTTTTTTTCTCAGGCAGTTGGTTGGTTGGTTGTTTGAATTTTTATGGCGCAAGGGCCATGGTTGGCTAAAGAGCGCCAGAAACAAGACAAACAAATAGTATTAAAAATGTGGTAAAAAGCTTAAAATCTGACTGATCATGTAAACCTGAAAAATGAGAACGATGGAAGGGCTAAAAAAGATAATGGAACAAACAGTATTAAAAACATGATACAATGATTAAAATCTAGCTGATTCAGTAAAACTGAGAAATGAGGATGATGATAAGGCTAAAATCTAGATACGTTTAAAATAGTCAATTTCTTTAAAAAATGAAAACACGGCAACAGTATCACAGTGGTCATTGAGGAGCCGCTGCTGTGTAACGGCATCCTCGGTCAACAAATGAGAATGAAAGAAATGAAAACGTACATCACGAAAACAAACACAGGTACACAGAAGATGAGTTACGGTGAGTCGGCAATTGCACGTCTCACACATCGGCGCAGTGTCGCCACATAGCAAAAAGCGGTGAGTGAAACGACAATGCCCGATGCGGAGACGCACAAGCACCACTTCCTCCCTACGGTTCCGACGATATGAGGATTTCCAGACTTCAAGATTAAGTTTAATACGATGCAGTTTATTTTCCACCTCTTGGTCCCACAGACCTTGCCACGTTCGCTTGATATGGTCGCGAACCAGAAAGCGGAAATCCCGGTGAAACAGATGCAAGGGTGTGACGACCAAAGAGGAAGCAGATCTAGCAGCTGCATCAGCACACTCGTTACCCGAGATTCCAACATGTCCAGGAATCCAGCAAAACTGAACCTGAAAACCGGCCTCGAGCAAACGACGAAGTAACTGTCTCACATCCAAGAGAACAGGATGGTCACGGCAATCTGCAGATGATAAAGACTGCAGGACACTTAAGGAATCCGTATAGAAGATAGCACGATGATGAGAACCCGACTGAACATGGAGAAGGGCGAGATACACAGCATGCATCTCCGCCGAAAACACTGTGGCCTCAACTGGGATTCGCGCTACTGAAACGTCATCTACACAGACAGCCGCGGATCCAACGACTCCATGCATCTTGGAGCCATCAGTAAAAATAGGAGTGCAGTCAGAATGGAGGCCCCGGTGCTCAGCAAAGAGCTGCTGGTACACTGACGCAGGGGTTGAGGATTTATCGAAAGATGTAAAGGAGGTATCAACCATGACACCAAGTGGGTGCCATGGAGGATCCCCAAAGCCCCTGGTCTCTCCAACAAGTGACAAGTCGAGCCCTACATCATGGGCTACGGCCGCCATACGAAGACCGAAGGTTGAAATGCACGAGGGCCGGTTCTTGAATAAACGGGCATGCTGGGGATGAAAAACTGCATCGTATAAAGGATGGTCTGGAAGAGATCTAAGTTTCAGGTATAATTGAATAGACAGCTGCAGACGGCGTAACTCAAGCGATGGTTCATTTGAGTCAGCGTAAAGGCTGGGAATGGGAGATGTCCGAAAAGCTCCCGAACAAAGACGCAGTGCTTGATGGTGAATAGTGTCCAAAGGCCGGAGAATGGAACGACGAGCAGAGCCATACACGATACAACCATAATCCAGTTTTGACCGTATTAATGAATGGTAAAGACGAAACAAAGACATCCTGTCTGCGCCCCACGAGACTCTGGAAAGGATCTTAAGAATAGATAGAGCCCGCAGACAGGAAATCTTGAGCCGCCGAACGTGCGCACGGAACGTAAGCGCACGGTCGACGGTCAGTCCAAGGAACTTGGTCTCCGGCAAAACTGGTATGGCTGCACGGTCTAAAAACAGCTCTGGGTCAGGATGGAGGCCACGCCTCCGGCAGAAATGGACACACGCTGTCTTGTCGGGAGAAAGAACGAAACCATTGCTATTCGCCGCTTTAAAGATCTGATTAATTGCAGACTGCAACTGCCTTTCAATAAAATGCATGCTTGATGACGAGCAGAAAATGTGCAAGTCATCAACATAGACAGTAGCCGAAACCGCAGGAGGAAGATTTGTGAGGAGACAATTAATGCGCAGGATGAACAATGTGACAGATAAAATGCAACCTTGAGGAACACCTTGATCTTGATGGAACGGTGCCGATAGCGTCGTACCCAGGCGCACCTGGAACACCCGATTGCGAAGAAAATTTAAAATAAATGTCGGAAGATTTCCTCGCAATCCGCATGCGTGGAGGTCACGGATACCGTGCCGCCACGCTCGATCATAAGCTTTTCCAATATCAAAAAATACAGAAACCAGGTGCTGCCTACACACGAACGCCTCGCGCACAGATGTCTCAAGGTGCAGGAGATGATCGTGAGGTGAACGATGATGGCGAAAGCCGCTTTGTGATGGTGAAAGTACTTGATGATATTCTAAAAAATGAATTAACCGGGAATTAACCATGCGTTCAAGAACTTTACACAGACAGCTATAGTGAGAGCAATTGGACGATAACTAGAGGGAGACTTAGGATCCTTGCCAGGTTTGGGAAAAGGCAGAACAAAAGCTTTTCGCCAAGATTCCGGGAAACTGTGCTCCGACCAAATACGATTATACAAGATTAAGAGATTCTCGAGAGACGACTGTGAGAGATGACGGAGCATGTCATAGTGGATTCCATCGGGACCGACAGATGTAGCGCCGGACCGATGCAGAGCCACCCTGAGTTCAACCATGCTGAAGGGGGAGTTAAATCCCGTGTCGAGAAAAGGCGCAAAGGAGATTCTCTGGCGTTCCGCAGTGGATTTTATTCTTTGAAAAGAAGTAGGATACGCCAGGTCACTCGACACGGAGGCAAACGCCTCCCCTAAACAATCGGCAATATCCCCGACTCCAGCATATGTGCAGCCGTTACTCTCGAGAATGGAGATCTGGTGAGAGCTGTAGTTGCCCCGGATCTTACAAATCTTTTCCCACACACTTTTCGAACTGGCACGTGAAGTGAGAGATGACACATACTGGATCCAAGACTCCCTCTTGCTACGTCGACGCACCAACCGAGCATAGGATTTTGCTCGTTTGAATTTAATGAGATTAGCATCGGTCGGATAACGCCGAAACGTAGACCAGGCCTTATGTTGAGCTCTCCTAGCCGCTGCGCATTCAGGGGTCCACCAAGGCTTCGGACTTCTGGAGAGTGTCGTAGATGTTTTTGGTATAGAAAGATCAGCTGCCTGAAGAATACAATTTGTGACTTCAAGAACCGCTGCGTCGATTGACTCTTGGGTCACCATTGCAGAAGAGATCAAAGCTGACGGTGTGAAGACCTCCCATCTCGCACGCTCCATCCTCCAACGAGGAGGGCGGGAGGCAGAAGTTGGCATGTTTGCATGATGCGAGAGGACAATTGGAAAGTGGTCGCTCCCGTGGAGGTCGTTACACACCCTCCACGACCAGTCAGCAATAATTGATGGTGATCCCAAGGTCAAATCGATCGCACTGAAGGATCGTGTCGGTTCATGGAAGTAAGTGTCAGCACCGGTGTTAAAAAGGCACAAAGAGGCCGAGGACAGAAGAGACTCTATGCGACGACCTCTCGTGCTGATGCTGACACTACCCCACAAATGATGATGGGCATTGAAGTCACCTAGTAGAAGAAATGGTGAAGACAGCTGATCAACCAATCTCTCCAGTACAGAGGCGCTCACGTTCTCGTCCGGCGGCAGATAGACACTGCAGACAGTAAGAGGTACAGGCATAGAAATACGAACCGCCACGGCCTGCACAGTTGTGGAAACTGTGACGGAAGATACCGGAACCCTGTGAGGGACGAGAATAGCGACTCCCCCACAGGCTATATTTCCAGACGAGTTATCTGTCCGAAATGCACTGTAGCCTCGAACTGAAAGCAGGTTTGATGGTTTAAGCTTCGTCTCCTGTAGACAAAGGCACACCGGAGAGTAAAATGAAAGCAGATGTTTCACTTCATCAAAACTCGTCCAAAAACCTCGACAGTTCCACTGAATGATTGAAGCCATGGTTATAAGTGAAATGAAAATGAAAATGATCAAACGAAGTCAGGCTCCATCGCCTCTGATGGGGGTTCCCCCAGATCTGGAGGCATGTGACCAGGGGCTAAGATGGGAGCATGCTTTGTCCCAAGTGTCTTAACGGGAGGCGCACGATGTTGAGTCATTTCCTGAGATTTTGGAGGAGAAGAAATGCTTTTCTTATCCTGGGCTTTTGTCTTTTTGTTAGAAGAAGTGGCCTGAGTTCCCTTGTTAGTGGTGGGATGAGTCTGCTTCGGCGAAGTGGTGATTGGCGTTTTCAGACCCCTAGCTCGAGACTGGAGTGCCTCCAGTCCGGCTGCGATGATGTCGTTTACATTGTATGGACATTTAGGGGGGATCTGAATGTCGGTCTGAATGGCAACCGCAGATTTGGCAACCACCACTGAAGCGTATGATCGCCGATCAGATGTAACAGGAACCACTCTTCTTCTGGCCTCAGGATAGGAAATATTTTCCACCGTTTTGATCCTTTGGATTTCCTTCTCCTCCTTCCACTTGGGACAATCTTTGGCTGATGCCGCGTGTGAACCCTTACAGTTCACACAAAACTCGGCCTTGGCCACACATTCCTGCAAAAGATGTTCTGTGGCACCACAGCGTGCACACCTAGGATTGCTCCTGCACGACTGCTGAGAATGGCCATAAGACTGGCACCTAAAACATCTCAAAGGGTTAGGGATGTACGGGCGTACCTCTAGGTGAAGATACCCTGCCTTGATGGACGTAGGCAGCGAAGGGCTATCAAACGTTAAAATGATGTTGCGGGATGGGACGGACTGCCCATTCCGCCTAAATGTATACGCCGCACACCCGTAACGTGTTGACTCCTCAGTTCTTCTAGTAGTTCTTCCTCAGTACACTCAACGAGGTCCTGAGAGGAGACAACACCTCGAGATGAATTTAGGTATCCATGAGGTGTTATTTTGACCGGAGTCTCAAGCAGCATGGTGGTGTTAAGAAGTGTAGAGCTGTAGGCCACAGTGGACATTTCTACAAGATCTCCAGATTGGAGCTTCTTTAAGCTCTTAGGAGAGCTTGCGATTGATTGAAGTGCTTTATTAATCCAAAATGGACTTTTGGCACTCAAAGGCTTTGAAGGGTCTAATGAATGAAGAAAAAGAAACGAGCGTTGCAGGAATCAGGCACATGCTTTTTGGCGGAAGGGGATGAGCCTTCCTCATTACCTCTTTGGTTCGTGGGAAACTTTATTTTCATCCATGGAATAAATTAATAATTCATCCGCCGACTTCCCCACCCACAATCGAGCCCAACGAGGGAGAGCCGGAGGTCCGCAAGCCCAAGTGGACGCAGGACACGGCTCTAGGGATAGCAAGCGGATATAGCAAGTTGATAGGGCAGACATGCGCTCGGCGTGCACCCAGACTTTCCCATGCCCGGGGAACACCCCTTTGGCATGCCCACCCTATCCCCAGACTCATCCTGTCATGCGAAATGACAAGCCGTTAGAGGTCCGGGCTCCACTCGGCCACAGAACTCATTGACTAGGAGTGGGTTAGTTCCTAGCCGCCCGTTTAGGGTGAAGCAGGGGCAAAGAAGAGTGTTGGCCACTGGCAACAACAACACCCAGGCCACCAGAAACCTGAGCCTCCAGCATCCCCTTTTCCACCTTACGGGTCACCGCAGACGGCAAACGTGCAGGTAGGTCTAGCTAACCAGCTCAGAAAAACAAAAGGAACATAAAATGGAGAAGACAGGAAAGAAAAAGATAAACTCAAATCCAGAGCTGGCGCATAATCACAACCTCAGCAACCTACAACTGAGGCGGGAACGTGTCAAGTGAAAAAACAAAAAAAAAAAAAAAACATAAAAAAATGTGAATATCATCACATATAGCACGTTTTGGCTCGGGCCGTGGGGACGCCATCCCCCAGCAGCTGGATGAACAGCTGTCCCTTCGGTTACATAATTGTTCAAGACGAAATATATAAATTGATCCGTCACAAGGTCAGCTCGGGCTGTGGAGGCGCCGCTCCCCAAATAACTGAAAAACCAGTTATCCCCGTGCGGGGTTTCTCAGGCAGTGATGGCATCCTGAAGTAGGCATGATTTACCTGAAACAAGATCCCAAAACAATGTCTATTTAGTTGGTTCTCTTATGATAGAGCCCATTAGTGGTTGCAAATTGCTGTGCAATAAAGGATGTACTTTCCAGATTCTTTTACTTCCACAAAAAGTATGGTAAAACTGTTCGGGAAAGTTCAAGGAGTGCCATCGATGCAGTTCTTCTTTCTGGGTGAAGTCTCGCCTGCCAGTTCGCCAACAACAGCATTATGTTTCCAAATTAGAAGGTTTGTTTTTCGAATGAAAACCACTGCAAAAGCACCATACTCAAAGAATGGAGAATCAAATTCCCCCCAAAAACTATTTTTACTTCAATTCTACTACCTCAGTTGTTTGACATTGCTCACCAGGACAATGAGAAACTCATCAAAATCCCAGAAGATCTTGCTTTTTTATGTGCTAAGAGAGATGAGGGGAGGAAGGGCTACATTACAGGAATTGATACCAAATTGGCTGAAGAAGAGGCTAAGTCAGAGCTTAGAAAAAAAGAAAGCTATAGAGAGTGAAGAAAAAAATAGAGCAGAACTGAAACTTTTAGCAGATAAGGTGATACCTGTGAGATCAGATGACTCAAGCTCAAGCAGCAGTGAAGCAGAGGGAACCATTTGTAAGAAGAGGAAGAGACAGCTGGAATCTGGTAGCAGATTTTCTGATTCAGACAGTGAAGTCAAATATCCTAGGCTTGACATTGCAGGATCAGCAAAACAAAGAAGACCCCATGCAAGGAACATTATTTGTGCAGATTTATCAGCCACTCTGGATTGTGTTGGTCTCAGTGATCGCAAAGCAACTCAAGTATTAGCTGCAGCTGCTAGATGTGAAAGAAGAATCAAAAGTGATTGCAATTAACCGTTCAACAATTAGAAGGGCTCGCATAAAGCATCGGTTACAAACAGCAGCAAATATTGAAGCTAATTTTAACCCGGTGAGCCCTCTAGTAGGACAATGGGATAGTAAGATGCTCCCTAACACTGCTGACAAACAAGTAGTGGATCGAGCATCAGTGGTTGTGACAGGGCAGAATGTTGAAAAATTGCTTGGTGTGCCAAAACTACACTCTGTCATTGGATCTGCACAAGCTGATGCTTTTGTAAACCTTGTAACCAAATGGTTTGGTGCTGATAAAATAAAAGCCTTATCATTTGATACCACTGCATTCAATATGGGTATTAAGAATGGAGCATGCATGCTAATTATGAACAAACTAAAAGCCAATTTACTCCATTTGGCATGCCAGCATCACATATTCGAGCTATTGGTTGAACAGGCCTTCGTTGTCTGTCTTGGTCCATCATCAGGTCCAGATATAGGCTTATTTAAACAATTTCAGAAGAAATGGTGGTTCATTGATCAGTCCAAGTTTAGCACACTGATGGATGTGGAGAACACAGTAATCGTGACTGTCCCTTCTGTAGTCAAAGATCTCCTACAATTTGCTCATGACTGTCTTGGCTCGATTCAACCACATGATGATTATAAGGAGTTGCTAAAACTGTGGATGGTCGTTCTTGGAAACAAACAGCCCGGAGGAAAAGATATTTCTTTCCTTCCGCCAGGTGACCTTCATAGGGCACAATGGATGGCTAAATTGATTTATGCCCTAAAGATTTACCTCTTTCGTGAACAATTTTCTTCGCATAAAAAGGAACAACTGGACTTCTGCAGTTCATCCTTTTTGTTACCCAAGTTTATCTCAAAGTGTGGTTCCAGGCTCCACTAGCTCTGTGTGCACCAAGAATTGAAGGATATTAAAAACTACAAGAATAAAAACATTGCTACAGTTGTTCTTCAAACTTTTCTACGTCAGCAGTGGTATCTTAGTGAAGAGCTCACTGCCCGGGCATTCTTCGATAAGGAAGTTTGATACTAAGTGGAAGATGGTGAATGCTCTTCAGAAGAAGGGAACAGTGACCTGTGACAAAAGAATCATTACCAAGCCTGTGCAAATTAATGATAATCTGTCATTGGATTATTTTGTTACAGAGAACACAAAGCAATTTTTTTATCATGTTGGGAATCCCTACTGGATTCTTAGACACAGACCCTGAAGATTGGGAAGCTATGCTTCAATATTAAGAAGGGAGGCAAATTGCTAAATCATTAAAGGTAAATGATGTTGCTGAGATAGGAGTTGCTGTTATTCAAAATTTCAACAGAATTCTTACAGAACATGAAGAACAGAAACAATACCTGCTACAAGTAGTTGAAGATCACAGATATAAATTTCCTGATACAAGGAAAGCAACGTTGTTTAAAGACACTGTGTAGATTGCGGAACTGTCCAGTCCAGTTACAATGATGATTGTAAATGTTTTCTTTAGTTTTGATTCTAACATGTCATAAATGTGAGTATCACTGTATGTACTGTATCATTTATATATCACATGTTATCACTGTAGTAGTGTAGTATGTTACGATTTTAACATGCTTCTAATAAAAGGATGTTGCTTGAGGCACCTCTAAAATGACTTTGATTGCAAAAAAAATTTACACACATCATTTTTTTAGCAATCCACAAAATTTTAAGGGGTGAGAGAGCATGATTTCAGACTTTTCCGAAATTTGCCCCTTTTCGGAACCATCTTTAGTCCATATGCTATAGCTATATGGTCACAAATGTGTTCCAATTTGGTTTATGTCTGATGACATGAATAGCCATGGGAAAACATGGAAGCCATCCTCATGTTCCTTGAACCAGCCCTAGACAACATGACCCTTATATCATATTTCGTGTTGTTCTGTTAAAACATCTTTGTCTAGAAGCATTATCAACATAAACAGATAGACAGATATGCAGTGGAACTCTGAGAGCCACCCACCACTATTGGGGAACCAAAAACATCACAGGAAAACATTCCCCAGTGCATTATACTCCCACTACCTGCCTGTACTGTGACCTTTGTAAGAGAAGGCCTGCAGATCATTTGGTGACGTCACATACAGATGGGTTACCTCTGATGATTGGAGGAAACTGTTGTGCCGAACGGATTGAATATCTATAGCTGATAGAGGTTTCTTCACATAAAGATTAATTTTAATTGGGGGATTTTATTTGCTTTTGCTTAAACATGAAAGAAAGAAAAAGGTATACTGCAGGAGGTTAAAATAAAGACAAGTCAAATTTAAATAATCCACATCAAAATATGAAAGTACTTTTTTGCACAAGGGAACATCTTTCTAACCGTGAAAACAAATTTGCCACAGCAGTATTATAATATATATTTCAAAACCAGGGCATAAGTGATTCATCAAAGGTTTGCTTTAAAAAAAAAAAAAAGTGTGTATGGGTAAGACAATCAATCTTTAGAAACCAAACTACTAAAAGGAAGGGGTAAAGTAACTGCTGCAGTAGGGTGAAAAATATCAGTGAATAATATTTGTGCTCAACAAATGTTTGTTGAAGATATGCAAATTTTTTGTAACATAGTAAGAAAAAAAAAAAAAAAAAAAGGAAGAAGAAAGAAAGAAAGGAAAGTTAGCAACCAGAGATACAGAGATAGAGCAATATGTCATTTACAAAAGTCATTCCACCAGCTTGGGTTGGTCCAAGTTCTAATTTATCATAGCAGTTGGAATATCACCACAGGCCTGAGCTATTATCTTTTCAATTAAATGTCATAATCAGACCATGAAACAAAATGTTATGAATATGTATAGATAAAATGAAACAGACACATGAGACAGAGTGTTGTAAGTACATGTAACATTTCATTAGGTTACATTTAAAATTATAACTTACTGTACTAATCCTTTTTGAAGAAGATATTGATTTGCTGAGACTTCATATGAATTTACTTTTGCATTGCTTTCCACGTCACCCAAGGGGTACAATGCTTGAAACGCGTTACCCATTTTTGCATTAGAGCATGGCGGGTTCCCCAGGAGGCCTATCTCCATAATAAAAAGTTTCATAACACTTGTTTTTTAATTTTCCAACAAAAAAAATGAGCTTATCTTACAAGTCATATGACAACAAAGCCTTGAGAATTCATTCCATCCCACAATTTGGATTGCATCAGAGGAATGGTAGTTGATCTAATTAATCTTGCATATGCTAATCAGCAAGGATTTGTAATGATTTATTTTACCGTATTTCATTGTACTTCAAATCCATGGTAATTTAAATAATGATGAATTACCATTAATCTAAATTGCAATAAATTTGAATTACATTTACATTTAGTCACATTTATAACACACATACAAAAAGATGGATTACTAGCAAACTCAGTTAATTTAAGGCTTTAAATACTTGTGAATTACTTCAAAAGATGAACACACATGCATACAGCACAGATCAAACTGATAACAACTTCCTTTTTAATTGTAAAATTAAATTAAATTAAATAATGAAAATCTAGAGAAACTGAAAAGGATGTGTGTGAAACAGATGTAAGTTGTATTGGTATGTTTAGAGTTAGAACTTCAGCTACAACTCACCATGTAGTGATTTATGCAACCTCAATATATTTAAATTTATTGGGTCTTAGACTAATAAAAGTGTGGTTATACGTAAGAGAAGTTCTTGAATTAAAATTATCGATAAGTTCTCCAATAAAATTTACCTACGTATTCTATTACTTGTACTGCTGACTTTTCTTGAGTTATTTCATGAGTTTGAAGCTTTCTTTTTTTAGACTATGTTCTTTGCACCAGGTCATTCATCTGCTGAAAGTAATTTTAACCCTTTCCACTCGAAAAACATTTCACCCATGCTCACCCTGCACCAGCATTTTTTTCTGCAGTAGAAGCCACAACTTAGCTGTGAAAGTTCAGCTTTGGCTTGCCAGCCCCGACATACGAGCTATAGAGGAATTGTCAGCATGGTGGGTGACGCAAGTTATTCAGAGAAAAAGAAATGTCTCACCAGCCCTAACATATGAGCTATAGGGGCATCATTGGCATGGTAAGTGAAACCCGACACACGAGCTATACAGCGATTTCGTAATGTCAGGTTTCACCAGACAGTTGAGCGGAAAGGGTTAAGCATATCATCAACTAATACCCAAATGATCATTTAAAAACTTTTTCGCGTACATGTCCTTCTTGACATTCTTCATAATTCCCTTGAAATTCTTTAACTTCTACAATATGCAAAATTACTTCAGCCGCTAGATGTTTGTGATTCGGAAAGTTTAAAAATACATGTTTGAATTCATTGCATAGCATTCGAGTAATAATGTAAGTATACATTATCAGTGTTTACAAAATTTTGATGGCGATAAATGAGTTTTACCCTACCTAAATTCTTCATGAAAGAGTACAATAAATCCCATTCCAATTCTCAATCAAAGGATAAATAAGTTCTAAAACAACTGCACTTATTTGTTCTTCAAAACCGAATGAATGCAATATCCTGCCAAATAAATTTATACAGGTGGAGAGTCCAGCAATATCACTTTCTGTGACAATGGCATATAAAATGTATATCATATTTTTATATACAAAATATATAGTTATTTTAATAGAAATCAAAATTTCTTTAACCATTATGAACACGAGTTGTGATACACCAGTTGCAGTGAGAAAGTCAATCTAAAAATATGCATTATTTGAAATTAACCAAATTTAGGTTACTTCAAAACTCATTCTAGTTTTTAATCTGCCCCATGCAATCTTTTTTTTTTTTTTTTTTTTTCAGTTAAGATTTTGGGCAAATATTTCATTTAACATGGAAATTAAGTGATTAGGCCAGTTAAAAACAGTATAGGGTGGAAAACAACACCACAGTATTGACACCATTCATTCATTCAAGCAGTTGACTGAATGGTAGGGTAGTAATACTTTATAATAATGTAGAAATATATGCATCTTCATCTATTTCATGCTGAAATTAGCACTGTAAACATTTGTAGTTCAGAGTTATGTGACACTGATATTTTTAAATTACGGAACATTCTTTGCACCAGAACTTAAGTGAACTGTTTTATGTCCTCCCACCTTTCATAGAAATTTTAACGATTACTTATTAAAGCATTCTGCTTATAGAAAAAACTTTCACTTCTGCGCCTATACAAAATGAATGTACTTCCTCCTCCTTAAAAAGTTTTCAAATTTACATTGCCAATAAAAAACGAAATCATTTCATTAATACCTCATTTTAACCTTTTGTTCAAGTTGAAGAAATAATGAAAAAAAAAAAAAAAAAAAAAACCATTATTGATACATAATACCCTGCTGTACTTTGTCGGGGCATATTTTGTATTTAATTCATATAGTAGATAATGAACAAAAAAAGGGTTGAATTTTGGCACTTAAACTGAAGGACAATATGGCCAACGATAGCACGTGCTTCTCGTGCCATCACTACGATAACGTGTGCTCGTCGATCGCTTAGGGTTGAAGGTCACGTCAGGGCTCCCGTCTGGGCATGATGATGTCAGAGGCAGGTTAGAACATGTCTGCAGACCTTCTCTTTCAAAGGTCAGGCTCGTACCCATGGGGTCATGGCATCTTGTACCATTTTTTACGCAGGTGTTGGCCTCACGTGGCACTGTCCATCCACTCGATGCAGTAGGAAACATGATTCATCAAAGAAGGCAGCTTTATCCTAATCTTCAAAGGTCCACCCCTGGTGTTTTCTGGCAAATTCCTGTCACTGTTGCCAATGATGTGGTGTGGTCATGCACTTACACCATAGGCACATACGGCGGAGGAATTGTTCCTCTATAGCTGTGGGTACACTCCTTTGTGCTTCCTGGTTGTTGACTATGGTGAGCTATGCAGATGTGAGCTATGTGGAGCCTTAAGCATTACAAATGGCCCAGTTCCGGACAATATGGCCAAGTTGCATCTATCCTGGAGCATTAAGCAGTCATGGCTGTCTAACACTAACTCACTATTCTTATATTCCCATATGCCAAAAAAGCATATGGCGCAATATTACGTGGCTAAAGACTTCAATGTAGAACTGCTATTAAAAGCAGCGACAACACTGTTCGTCACATACATTTTGTTTAAGTATGCAGGGTGGAGTAGTTAGGTCCATATAATGATATGAAAATACAAAGCGAACATTAATGGTAAACATTTTTTTTACTTACTCATAATAATTTCGGAATTTTTAGTCACTGTGGCAAAGCTTCTGCCCGATAGAACGGACATTTGCTTATAAAGATGAGATTCAAGTTCTGCCTGAACGGATGATTCAAGGATTAAAAAACACTATTTTGAGTTAAAATTCTATACCTTTGTATAGGTGTTTGCAAGGAATGATGATTAAAAACGTGAGTTAAAAAACCCAAATGAATAAAAGGGACACAAAGGAATAACAGATGGACCCAAACTTAATTCACTACCGCAACACACTTCCAAACATGTTTCAGCAAGAATTTTGCCTTCCTCAGTGGAAACATTAAGGTGTACGGTGGGCACCAAGTCCTCATCAACGATCCTCGAAAAACTGATGTAATGTCTTGTATCGCTCTGCCTTCAACCTTGGTCGTCGCAGACCATGGACAACTGCGTATCACTGCGCAAGCTGTTAGTGGCGGCATCTATGGCATTGTGTTCTTCTCGGTCTAATTTTGCCATTCCGCACCTGTGATCTTTGAACCTGTGTTTATTAGCCTTTTGAAATCGATTGTTTTCCTGTTCGACCAGATATCGCCAGGCATTAAGTAATTCAATTGGTGAATTAGTGTTGCAGCATCTATTTCCAAATTTCTCAATGACCACTGCTTTCGATGTTATGATCTGTCTATGAGTCTTGTGTGATGTCAAATGTCTAATATTCTCCCAGTCGGGCTTCGATTGATTTTCTATGCAGTGTTGTATCAGAGCCGTTCTTGGTCTTTTCTTTTGCCAATCTTGAATATGTTCTTTCAATCTCGTAATCATACGTCTTTTTGTACTTCCGATATAAATGGAATCTTGTTGAATAAATTCTGTCTTGGTTGGAATGGCATATACTCCTGCTCGATCTAGGATGGATTTTTTGTTATTACCAGAAGTTAGTATTGAGCCATTATCAATGATGGTTTCTGCAAGATTTATTTCATTCGAAACACATTCTTTCTTTAATATGTTACTTAATGGTGGTAAATATGGAAAGGAGATGTAAGATTTATATATATTCTTTTGTTTCGTATGGTTTTGATTATTCTTAAGATTGTTATATATTGAATTAATCAAACGTTTATTGTATCCAAAATGTTCAGCTCTATTTTCAATCCATTGTATTTCTGTAAGTTCGAACTCTGACGTAGAGGATTGCGTTATAGCTCTGTTAATGTAATATTGGAATGCAAATGTCTTATAACTCCATGGGTGTGCGGAATCCGGTGGTATTAATGCAGGCACGAAACATGGTTTTCAATAAACAGTGTAATCTATGGAATCCTGCCTTCTGAATAAATTAAGGTCTAAATAATGAAGATTTTTGTTAACCTCTTCTTCAAGCATTGTCTTTATCTGTTTATCGAAAACCATGTTTCGTGCCTGCATTAATACCATCGGATTCCACCCACCCATGGAGATATAAGACAACTGCATTCCAATATTACATTAACAGAGCTATAACCCATTCCTATACGCCAGAGTTCGAACTTACAGAAATACAATGGATTGAAAAAATAGCTGAACATTTTGGATACAATAAACGTTTGATTAATTCAATATATATAACAATCTTAAGAATAATCAAAACCAGACGAAACAAAAGAATATATATAAATCTTACATCTCCTTTCCATACTTACCACCATTAAGTAACATATTAAAGAAAGAATGTGTTTCGAATGAAATAAATCTGGCAGAAACCATCATTGATAATGGCTCATTACTAACTTCTGGTAATAACAAAAAATCCATCCTAGATCGAGCAGGAGTATATGCCATTCCAACCAAGACAGAATTTATTCAACAAGATTCCATTTATATCGGAAGTACAAAAAGACGTATGATTACGAGACTGAAAGAACATATTCAAGATTGGCAAAAGAAAAGACCAAGAACGGCTCTGATGCAACACTGCATAGAAAATCAATCGAAGCCCGACTGGGAGAATATTAGACATTTGACATCACACAAGACTCATAGACAGATCATAAACATCGGAAGCAGTGGTCATTGAGAAATTTGGAAATAGATGCTGCAACACTAATTCACCAATTGAATTACTTCATGCCTGGCGATATCTGGTCGAACAGGAAAACAATCGATTTCAAAAGACTAATAAACACAGGTTCAAAGATCACAGGTGCGGAACGGCAAAAGTAGACTGAGAAGAACACAATGCCATAGATGCCGCCACTAACAGCTTGCACAGTGATACGCAGTTGTCCATGGTCTGCGACGACCAAGGTTGAAGGCAGAGCGATATAAGACATTACATCAGTCTTTCGAGGATCGTCGACGAGGACTTGGTGCCCACGTACACCTTAATGTTTCCACTGAGGAAGGCAAAATTCTTGCTGAAACATGTTTGGAAGTGTGTTGCGGTGGTGAATTAAGTTTGGGTCCATCTGTTATTCCTTTGTGTCCTTTTTATTCATTTGGGTTATTTAACTTTCACATATTTAATCATCATTCCTTGCAAACACCTATACAAAGGTATAGAATTTTAATTTGAAATAGTGTTTTTTAATTCTTGAATCTTCTTCCGTTCAGGCAGAACTTGGATCTCATCTAAGTAATCAAATGTCCGTTCTATCGGGCAGAAGCTTTGCCACAGTGACTAAAAATGCCGAAATTATTATGAGTAAGTGAAAATTTTTTACCATTAATGTTCGTTTTGTATTTTCATATCATTATATGGACCTAACTACTCCACCATGCATACTTAAACAAAATATATGTGACGAACAGTATTGTCGCTGCTTTTAATAGCAGTTCTACATTGAACTAACTCACTAGTTATATGTTGCACCTCTTTCAATCCATGCACAGTACACTTTAACTATGGCAACCTATGAATGGAAAACAAAGTTCACCGTTTTCTGTATACTGCCACTCTTTTCTAAGGAGGTCAAATCTGGTCCCTTACCCATTATAACCACAGTTTCAGGTTCAGGTCTGATGACTGATACTATGTATCACATAGTGCTGCATATGCCCTTGACATTCACATGTGTGAACCACCACACTAGAAATGATCCAAACGTCAGATGGGAGGTGGCAGTGAGGCATCATGGCGGTTTTCTCCTACTGTGTATTGTGCCTTGTATTGCAACAATAATATGGTACTACTACTTCCTGATATAGCCCCATCTAACTTCAATGCACTTATCACAACTTTGCTCCAACCAAGTTAGTCGTTAATAATAACAGCTTTTATCTTGTCCTGCAAACCATGCCTACATGGATTCCTACAGCTATTTATGACAGAACTACAGGCTGGCATACAATTGTGAAGAATTTCAATACATTGCAACTACACTACCTGACAGAAAATGCCACACCATGAAGGAATGCTCGAAAACAGACCAAACTGCACACACAGATAAACAAGTAGGTCCTGAACAAATGATTTAATTGTCACATACAAACTAGGCTCCAGTGGCCGAATATACAGGATGAGCAATAAGGAGTGTGGCCTCCATTTTGGACAATAAAGCATTGAATCCGACATGGCATCGAGGCAATGAGAGTCCGAATAGAGTCCTGGGGTATTGTGGACCATGTGGTGTTGATCGGAGTCCACAGTTCACATTTATTTTGCGGGGATGGGAGGGCATTCAATCGATATCCAATCGTGTCCCACAGATGCTCGATGAGTGAGAGGTCAGGGGATCGTGCTGCCATGGAAGCATCCGCACACCATGTAAAGCATCCAGGCCAGGGTGGCTACAGAAAGTAGTGAAAAAATTCCCTGAGTTTTCCCTGATTTCCAGACAAATTTCCCTGATCATCTCTATTCGTTCCCAGTAGAATTTTCCAACCAGAATGTAAAACTTTACACTAGAATGACTAAGCATTTAGACCGATAAATGTTACAAAGAGGTAAGAAGTACAGTGAAACCTCTGCTCATTTATGGACGCTCACGGGCCACAAACTTTTGTCCACAAATGGGAGACTACCTTCAGTGGTTAAAATTTAAACACCATAACTTCACAAAGATTTTGCTACGATTTGAAATGAAGTTTCAGATAAATTTAAATGATGCATCTAGTTTAGAATCATTTAAGTGAAAAATGTTTAATGAGCATAATTCAAAAAGAAATTAACTTACGCAGAGTTGCAGAATGTAGACGCGCATGTGTACAGTTTCCGAATTATTAGCAGATTCTGCATATAGTTTTTGCTTGTAGATTAAAAAAATAAAAATGTTATTTACAGCATTTATAACACATACTCTAGTCTTTACTGAGATTTATATAATTAATTCAATTTTAACTTGAAGAACTTTTAATTATTGTTCACATCTTCTGAGTTCTTTTGCTTTTACAGACATTTCTGACCTCCAGATTTTATCAAGGCATGTTGTCGATGTATAGGAACTGTATCAAAAGTTTCGTTTACACAGAGAATCTAAATTTTATTGTCCGGTTTTTATTGCAGTTGCCATTTATTAAATTAAAATCTTTTCCATATGTATTTTGTACGTCTTATTTTTGGATAAAGTTGTTGAAAATGTTTTTTATAATTTTTGAAGGTTCATTAATGGAACTGTTTTTCTGGATATAAAAAATACTTTAATTCGTCTCTTGTTTGTATGAGGTTCATAGTCCAACGTTTTAATATTTTGCCATTTTACACACATTGCTGCACATTCAATTGTAATGTATTTATTTTGTCCTCACTGGAATCTGCAAGTTGCAATAATTATTTATAGTGTACGCAGATACATTTTATTTTTATACAACTCTGAACTTACGTATCTATATTTCTTACTACTGCAAACATTTCAGTAACTTTTTTGCTCCGTCCTAAGAGCTCTCATCTGTTGTTCTATAATATCCCCCTCTCTCTGTGCCTGTTGCAAAACTTTTGCCTTTTTAGAGGCCAACTCCTTCAGCTGTGATGCTGCTTCCCTTTTCCTTTTTAGAGCAGCCTTTTTTTCCAGCTGTTCTTTGATTTGCAGTTTTTTTGATTCATCAAACCTTGCTCTTGCATTTCGAGCATAATGGACCATGTGTTTCGTAACAGCCAGACCAGCAAGGCCACCCTTAGAAGTAACATGATCATAGACCCTTCTTCTGGCCACCAGTAACAACGCGCTCATGTTCTCCCACAAACAGTTACTGTTTATAGAAAACCATCGTTCAAGATTGGCATTGCCGTGCGACAGGATCATAACCATCTTCATCACCTTTACTGCATCTCCACAGCTACCTTCTGCATCAAAAACAGCAGACCAGAATTTATTAATCCTTTCAGACCTTTTATATTGTTGGAAGCACTTTATTACATGAGGCCTGCTACAGATGTCTTTCATCTGTCTTTTGGCTTTATCTGCTGTCAAGCCTACAATCCAATTTTTCTGAGATAAAATAAGGAGCAGTTGTGTGAGACGTTTGGTAAATACTTTCTCCTTTAGCACAACTGCTGGGTCAAAACAAGACACTGACTTCGTCAAAGTATAAGCTAACGGTGAGCACTCTTTCATCTTGGAAACACATTTCAGTAAGAATTTTCTACACTCATTTTTGAATAAGGCAATATCCTTCTCTGACACATTTGATTTTCTAAGAGAACACTGTGTAGCTATTCCGACATTGACTCGCTTTGCTGGACGTATGTTTGCAGCATCATTTAAATCAATACCCATGATGTCAGTGTTTGATAATTTCTAGTCTTCTACAAACCTTTCCATAAGCCCTCGCATCAGAATGAAGAGATCAGTATATAGAAAGGGTATCATTGGGGCATCAGTTTGATACTCACGCAAGAAATCCTCCATTTCGCTAGCTATTGTCCTGAAGAAAGACAGCTTTGCTGGAAATACTTTATCCTGCATAACCTCTTTCACAGCCTGGTAGCTTTTGCTGGTAGGGGCTTGGCTATTCTTCTCAACTCGATCAATGAAACTCTTCAGGTAAGGAATTATATCCATTGCTCTTTGGGCAACTTCAGAGTTCCCCAGCCACCTAACTGAACAAAATTTTTGGAGAAATAAAGTAGAGTTTGAGTACAGCATATACAGTGCCCTTCTTGCTGGCGAATCTTTAAACAAACAGTACAATGCCCTATGGAATTCTAGAATTTTCCATCCAGTAGCCACAGTTCCCGTTTTAAAGGCACCATTTACCGCATGCAATCCACAACATCCAGTGTTAAGAAGTTCTGGTCCATCTGGGTCATTTCCATCTTTTAAGTCATCTTGGAGGTCTTTATAAAATTTCTTGTTGACATTAGGACCATCCATTGATAGCTGTAAAAGCTTTTGTTTTACATCCAAAGACCGTGTAACATCATTAAATGCAGTTAATAAATCAGAAGCACGAGTCCGCTGAAGGAACACTGATGTGAAATAACGAGTTTGGACCACATTTTCATCTGTTTTCCAAAACCGCACAATCAGATCCATCTGCTGTTTCTGAGATATTTTGTTAAGGGATTCGTCAAATCCTACGACAAATGTTCAGAAGCAAGAATTTCCTCCAGCAAGGCATTCTCAAATAACGGTGAGATACCATGAACAATTATGTATGCCATTTTATTACTGCCCAGTTTCATACTTTTTGCTATATCAGAATCCGGGAATAATTCTAGTGAAGCACTGTACATCTTTCTCTGCAGACCGCAATGATTTGTGTGTCATTATAGATTGCAAGCACCCCATTATCTCTGCTTCTGAAACACTTTCTTTTAAAAGAAATTTGGTCATGCTGCATGGCTCCTTATTTTGTTGAGACTCAAGTGAAGTTGATGGAGCAATTGCAGGTTCACTACCCACAACCTGGGACTTGTTCGTGCAGTTTCCCACTATATCCGTAGAATCAGATGAAGTCGATTTTTTAGACGATGATGAAAAAAAGCTCCCAACACTTCTTGATGTTAAAGCACTTTTTTCTTTTACTAAATGTTTTTTTCCATGTCGATGACTTGTCACTGCTCGTAAACAAATATTACTCAAACTAAACTTTGACTGGCATAGTTGGCAGTACGCCATGCTCTTATCGAATAGCACTTCAGAAATCCACGAATACTTTGTCTTCCAATCAGTTTGAAATGAGCACTTAAAATGGGACATCTTTGTATTACAGAAATAATTACAATAACTAAAGAAAGAAAACAAGGATTTTTCGTGCACTTGGAAAAACGAATAAATGTCCAATGAATGCATGGTGCAAAGAAAAAGAAACGTAACTTGCTGTAGTGCTGACAAAGCTAGTTGCGATGAGGTACAGCGTGGAGGAAGCACCCACCTTTTAAAACTGATCTACAGTGGAAGGCAAGGAAGGGACCTATGATCTTTGTCGACCAACAACAGCAAGATCCGATCACCCCTCCCCCGATGGAGAAAAAAGGAAAGTATCACTATGAGAAACACCAAAAGGCGTGAGAGGGCTGCTACTGTTTATGTTGTGTTGTTGTTGTTGTTTGGAGGTTTAACGACCACCGTGAGCAACTCAATGGGCTATAAGCAGTCGCCCGTCTCTAATTTATGGTCACTGGTTCCAGGGAAGGGAGAGAGCCAGTGCCGTAAGACAAACACAACATCTATGCCTCACCAGGATTCGAACCCGGACCCCGTTCGTACAAATGATCAGAGGCCATCGCTTAGACCACTGCGCCACCGCGGGGCGGCTACTGTTTATGGCAGAACTGTCACTGAACAAGACACAGAAGTTCAACGGTGGCAGCAAGCAACAAAGCATCGGCTGTGATTAAAGTCGCAACACGTGACCTTTCTCGACTCTTGCGAAGTCGAACTGGGAGAAATTTTTATGAATAAAAATTTCTCCAATTTTTTAAATAACTGAATGCAATTTTTTCAGTAACCAAGACACATCAAAATAAACCCCCATGTGAAATTCCGTCAAAATCCAATGGAAAGTTTAGAAGTTAGGCATTTTCTTTTCATTATTTTTAAGCAATGTTCGCTGAAAGCCTACATTGTCCATACACTGACTTTACCGTCTCCCATGTGGCATTTAGGGGCACGCGTGGGCTTTTGAGCATCGCAAAGTGGCCGGCTAAAAAGAAACAAAATTGATTTTATGAATTAATTCTGACCGAGTTTCCCCATCTGCTTTCCGTGTTCATTTAAATAATATGTGTAACGTATGAATAGAAAGGGGGGGGGGATGATCACAGTCCAGTTTGTGAAAGAAAAAAACATTCTTTGAAAAAAATGACTAAGTATCTGCATGAAAAAAAAAAAAAAAAAAAAGGGAAACGAAGTCTTATCAAAAAACAAATTCGGCATAACAGCGACTTCTGCATAAGGGCCGCACACCCAAAAAATTTCCCTTTTATTAAAGTAAGAGCCGTGGCTCTTAGCCAAAAGATTACGGTACATTCTCTTCCTGAGAGATTCTCTATTACGATGTTCAGAAGCCTTTGCTAAATAGCGCCATTTTCATTCCATGGAACATTGGATTGTTTCATGCTGCTCTGACCCGACCTCCATAACTTCACTCCCCTCCCCACTCTCCCCAAGGTACCAACCCCACTCCCACTTGTTTATTTTGCTTTACTTCAAAGAGAATGCCTCTAGCACTTCAGCTACAGCTCCAAGACTGAAAGGGAATAAACTATATTTCTTTTTTTTTCCTCCCTCCAAAAGGCGCTGACGGTTTGTGAACTTTAAACTTTTTTAGGATGTGGTCATTCGTTATTTACAGCCTAAAATCCAGTGTTTCAGTTTATGTAATTTAAGCATTACTGAGAGTTACAGCGCGATTGCCACAGAAATTAAAAATGCATATCACAACCGTTTGAAAGTCGTGGGTAATTGTAACAGTACTTTTTTTAAATTAAAAAAATTTTCAGCGATTTCATATTTTTTAAACTCATTAAATGGAAAGTAAATATATATATATATATATATACTTTCTAGACAACGTTGTGGATTATGCAACTGTTTAACTTTTACTATGAATTTTGTCTGCAGATCATACGCCGCCGCAGATTATATGCCGAAAAATACGGCGTAACTACATTATCTTTAAATACTAAATATGCAGAACATTAAATAAAAACAAATACTGACGTGCAAGAAACTCCTGAGCTAATTTTACATTTATTATTATCTTTTTTTAATACAATAACTTTTGCAAAACAGTAAAAATATGCAAGTTTCATCAACAACATTATTCGTCGAAAGTTATGGCTAAACTTATATAAGAGCTACTGAAGATGTCACTACCATCTCCCCATATTAACGCATTTCCCAAGCGAGAACAATGGAAAAGCGTCAAAATTTTCATCTCTCTTTCACGCGCACGCGGAAAAACCTAAATTTAATTGAACATTTTATGCCAAGCAGAAATTTTTAATTCGAAATTAAATATTTAAATAATAAATAATAACAATAAGTTCCACCTCTGGGCCCAAAGAGACCACGGGCACTATTTTTATGTCTCTACATCCTTGGACAGACAAGAGACAATGGAAGTAATTAGTTGAAAGAATAAGTGAAGCGAAAATCCAAATCTCAATTATAATATATGCTAAACTTTCACACGAATATGCACAAAAATTAACGAAAAGCAAAAATTTATGGAATACAATTGTTCTCGATTTTTGGAGTAAATGACGTCTCGGGGGTGTACATTACTTTCTTTTTCAGTGGTGAATCTTGCAACATGTGTCCTTTCAGAAGAAGGAGAAAAAAACTGCAATGGCCACACCAGAGGAAGAGAATGACGTCAGCCTGCAGGTGAGGGATGTGCTCCGCCAGACTTGGGAGCTCACATTATGTGCCACCATGACCTCTAATTGGTCTCCCTATTCACTCAAGTTAGATGTGAGCGACGGCGGTGTTGAAGCTGAAGGGTGCATTTTGCTGCTGTAGTTTCGCCCGCGCCACGGCACGAAGTAGTTGGCTAAGCTAAATCCGATGCCTAAATGTGGGTTTTCATTGAATAAATTCCCACACTGGTTTTTGCAAATGGCCATTACTGGAACAATTACATTTTCCTGGATTTTACTCTCCATAGAAACAAATTCCCTGAGTTTTCCCAGAGATTTCCAGAAAATCAGTTTTTCCTGAGAATTCCCTGATTTCCCAGTTTTGTCGCCACCCTGCAGGCTGATCCTAGCGTTATTATGCCTGGCGTTATCCTGTTGAAAAACAGTGTTTGAGATGCCCGGCAGATATGGTAGTGCCACGGGCCGCAGTACCTCATCAAAATAGCGGCGTGCCGTCAACGTACCTGTAATGCGTACCAGCAGTGAGTGGCTGTTGGCACTGATTGCACCCCACACCATGATTCCATGCTGCCGGACCAAAGCTAGCCTTCCCAATGGACAGCAAACCAGATGCAGCCAATCGGCACGCCATTGTCCGGGTCGATATCGGAGCATCTAAGCCTCGCCATACACTCCGCAAAATTTTGCCCATTGAGGTCAGTGGGTCCGCTATGGCACGACATTGGATGCGACAATTGGTGCACTTGGACGTCCGTCTCCGTGCTGCGGTCCCCCTACGACATTGCATAGATCCTTCCTGGAACTACTGTCTCTAAATGCGACCGACGGTTATAGCATCACGTTGCGTTTCTTCCGCAATACGATGCAAGGACTATCCGGCGGTACGAAGGCCAACGATAACACCTATTGTGAACTCATCCATTTGACGAAATTGTGTATAACAGCGTCTTAATGGCATTGGCACCCCTTGTTCGTTCTCCAGACACGGTTACAGCAGAACCACTCACTTCTTGCTGCCATGAAGATGTCTCAACTGATGGCCTCACGGGCTGGTTGTCAGCTTAAATCCCGTGCGCTGTTCGTGTGATTGGCCTGTAAATGCAATCATTTGCATAACTTGTATGTGTGCACCCACCCAGCAATTTACATGGCAATGCGTTCATGCCTTCGTGGAGTGGTATTTTCTCTGTCAGGCAGTGTATATGCTTCTGAATATAACATTCACAAAATTTTCCATCATTACGGACTGATATACCCTAGGAACTTGTTGAAGAACAACTAATACTCAATGCTTGCTTAACTGTTTTCATACTGACAAATAATGATACAGCACTGGCAAGCAGCATCCATTACATGTATTAGTGCATAACATTTACTGTAGACTTAGAACTCAAACCGGGTGCCCTCTGAATTTTAATTTATCTCAGAGGTTATTAGCACTCAAAATTAAGTCCAAGCCAAATTTAAAATATATACTATCTGAAATACTCTATAATTGCAATAAATTCTATAATTTTCCTTACAACAAGACCCAAGTTTTACACGAATTCTAAAAAGTGTTATCTCTTCTGTATTTCAAGAGAGAATATGAATTGAATAGAGAGAGTTTTTGTCTAAAATTGAAAGACAAGAATTTAAAAAAATATATAATGTAAAATGCTAAAATTTTGCTATTTTTCTTCCATGCTATAAATCAGTGATGGTCAATTTAAGATAGACCAAGGACCACCATATAATAAAGGTTAACATCAAAGACCAGACTTATAAAATTTTTCATAAATGCTTTCTGGAATTCAGCATTAAAAATACAGATGTCATCGATTGATAATAACCTTATTCAGATGTTATTGATTACACCTTTATTCATAATTTGTAATAAGACAATATATTTTTCAAAAATGATTTTACATGTTCTTTTAATGCGAACAGTGGGGCTTGCCAAAATTTCTTACTTGATGTAGCAATCCTGAGAGTATCTGACAATGCCAAACCTGTTAATCTGCTTCTGGATTTGGATTTGACAATTTTCATGACAGAAAAAGTTGCCTGACAAATATACGTACCATCAAATATAGAGCTTAGTTTAAGAGCCCATTTCTTCAAAAGTGGGTACTGTTCTTGTGGAAGTAATTCTCACAAGTCAGTTCCAGTTGTTTCTGTTCTGTTGAGAGATGTATCACGTTTAAGTTCACACAACTCTAATTGCAGTTCTGCTGGCTGACACTTCACTGTGCATTTGAATGGGTTATTAAAAAGCTACATTTGTGGAAGGAATATTTCATTTTTTTGATTGCAGGTTTAACGACCACCGTAAGCAACTCAATGGGCTATAAGCAGTCGCCCGTCCCTAATTTAGGGTCACTGGTTCCAGGGAAGGGAGAGAGCCAGTGCCGTAAGACAAACACAACATCCATGCCTCACCGGGATTCGAACCTGGACCCCTTTCGGACGAATGATCAGAGGCCATCGCTTAGACCACTGCGCCACCGGGGCGGCTTTCAAAATTTTGAAATCGATGATTAAATTCTGGAATCATCTGTTTAATGTGATCTGCATACTTTATGAAGTTAACACTCTCTTTTTCTAAAAACTGCTTACAATGAGGAAAACGAACCTGATTATTCTTTTGCAAAGTCAGTTTAAATAGATTCTGTTTCTTTTTGAAGCCATCAATATATCCCATCATTTGAAAAACTGATTGCATTTCCCCTGCAGTTGCAAATTCAGGACATTTACAGGCTGAGTAATGTCTGTAAGAAATACCAAGTCCTAAATAAAATTAATATCCTTGAGTTTATTTTGAAGATCAAATAAAGATGGTATGTTGTATCATAGGAAGGCAAATATTTCATCTTTTAGTTCAAAAAATCTGATTAAACATTGTCCTCGACCAAACCACCTCACTTCAGCATGTAAAAAAAAAAAAAGAAAAAAAAGTCATAGGTAAAATCCACTTATAAAACAGCAAGGAACTTTCCGTGAGTACGAGAGCTGTTTCTTCCTTTGATCAAATTTGTTATTTTGGTCACAGTAGCCATAGTGCCAACTAGTTTGATGGACTTTGCACACAGGGATTCTTGGTGAACTATGCAACGTAATGTAAGCACATCAATTTTATTTTCCTTCATCAGTCCAACAAAACCAGTTTTAGTACCAATCATAGCTCTACTGCCATAAGTACATACAGCAGACAATTTTTCAAATCCACCATATTCCTCCATTGCATTTCAAACAGTAGAAAATGTCTTCTCCTTTAGTTGTAGAGCAAACTTTCAATAACTTTTCTTGAATAGATATGAAGAGCAAACTTTCAATAACTTTTCTTGAATAGAAAAAACTTCTTGGATCACTTAAACAAAAATTAGGAGCCGACTAGTATACACGATGTCTGTACTTTCATCAAGTGCCAATGCAAAGTATACACAATCTTTAATTAAATAATTCAAGTTGGAAGACAAATGCAAACTTATATCCTCAGTTTTCCTAGTAACAGTTTGTTTTGAAAGAGGTACAGATAGAAATTCATTTCTAGCTTTTTCTTCACTAAACGCTTCTGCCATTTTAACTGCACACATTTTCACAAATTCTCCATCACTAAATGGTTTCTTTCCTCTTGCAAGTTTGTAACTAATCACACAGAATGCGAAAAGTGATGACTCTTGAATCTTGTTCACATTACTAATTATATTTTTTTGCTGTTTCATTTTCTTTTTCAATTGTTCAACAGCACTTTTTCGTGACTCAATGGAAAGCTTGTGGAAGTTTTCAAGTGATTTGTGATGTAGTGTGACTCAATGGGGAAAGCTTGTAGTAGTTTTCAAATTATTTGTGATGTAGTGTCTTTTAAAGATTGTATTCTTTTAATATGGCTAGCACTTGAAGACAAACTAAGCACTGAGGTCTGTTTTCCTTATTGAGGATAAACAAATAATCAAACTTCCATTCTATTTTAAATGCACGACTTTCACTGTCTTACTTTCCTAAATTTTGAAAACATCTTCATTACAAACACGTGAAAAACAAACTACAAACAATTTAAGTACATGCTCATGGTTGAACAGCCTGTTCAGTGAGTCACGCAAGAGAAAGTGGAGGAAATTTTTTGGTGAGTACAAGTCTTGTGCAGTGTACAACTGCACATCTCAAAGTAATGGCTTTACCTGAGCACTTGAATAGTGCCCTCTATGTGACATCACAAGGTCAGTACTGGTTGAAGAGAAGGTGGGGAAAGGGAATAAAGTGCTCCCTCAAGAGAGAAATTGTCTGTGCATTCCTAATCAGTAAAAAAAGTGAGGAACAAAAAGGTTTTAATTAGGAATTAATGCTTGTGGTGATAATTGAGGAATACAAGTAAACTGCATGAAGTTTTAAATCTTATTTTGGCCAAATGTAACAGAGATTGAGGGGACATGTTCAAGTATGAGAGCAATTGTAGCTACTCCAACAATGTGAATGATAAAGTTTATTGAATAAAATAAGAATAAGCGGATCATAATAAATAGACTGGAGGGCCGGATCTGGCCTGCAGGCCGCCATTTGACCATCACTGCTATAAATGATACATCGAAGCCATATTTTATGAAATTCCATGAGGTGGAATATTTTGTCCCATAATTCGCTGCACTGGAATGAGATGACCTACTGTTCTGAAGTAGCACAAACACAGTTGTTCCGAAGTAATCACTAACACCGCAGGGAGGAAAGGAGGAAGAAGGTACTAAGGTGTAACACATTTGTTGAAGTACGAAGATCAGAAGTAATCGTATACACTGGAGATAACATACTTTATTTACACTGGGTACATGACGAATCACAACCCATGCTCAAGCCACGATGAAAACACAACACCGAAGAAGGATGCCAGATCTCCTTTTACAATTCATGACAATGTAAGTCATTGCGTCCTCTGGTGGACTAGAGCAAAACCTAGAGGAGTCACTTACCTGGAAATACATAACACCCCCTCCCCCTTAAGTTATGAAGTCCTCGAAACGTTTTGGTCTCACAGTCTGTCGTCGTGGTCTTCTTAGAGTCGATTCAGCATCAGAGTCTTTAGACACTGGTTCAGCAGAAAGTTCACTAACAGTATTTTCCAAAGGAGGAGAAAGAGTACTGGAATCTGAAGCTTCAGGGACTGTTACAGGTGCTTCTACTTGTCATTGTCACATCTGATCCACATGGCGCTTCACAGTGTCGCCTGTAGGTGTTATCGCCCTGTAGGAACAGGACCTGTATGTTGAGAAACGGTAGCAGGAATCCACACTGGCTCATCTCAATGATTCTCGATGTACACAGGATCATCTGGCTCAAAATTACGTAGACTATGTTGTTCGAGCTGCTTCTCGCATAAACTTCTTGCTTGCCTTTACGATCAGTAGTAAGGTCTGGATGGAGGCAGTCTAAGTATGTCTTTAGTCGCCTAGACATTAACAGTTCAGCTGGACTAAAACCCATAGAAGATGGAGTGATGTGTTGGCGCAGCAGGAAATTAGCTAAGCGCTTCCTCCAAGGCCTGTGTGTTATTCTTTTGAGATAATCCTTAGTAGTCTGCACCATTCTTTCTGCTTGACCATTAGCTGCAGGACGGTAAGCAGAGATCAAAACTCGTCAAATGGCATTATTACGTAGGAAGGCATCATAAGCAGAAGATGTAAACTGAGGACCATTGTCAGAAACCACTACATCAGGAATACCATGAGTACTAAATATTTCTTGCAGGACATCAATAGTAGCACTGGTTGAAGTAGATGGCATGTGTCTTACCTCCAACCATTTCGAGTAGGAATCCACGAGGATTTGGAAATTTTGTTCATGGTATGGTCCCGCGAAATCAACGTGCAGACGAGACCAAGGTTTAGTCGTAACTTCCCAAGGATGGAGTAGAATGTTTAGTTTCTTGGCATTGGACACAGTCTTTCACGTGATATGCAATATGATCTTCCATGTGCGGCCACCACACATATGAACGTGCAAGAGCTTTCATTCGCTCAATACCTGGATGAGCAAGATGCAATTCTTCCAGAACGCGCTGGTATCCACATGTAGGTATGACTACATGATTTTGCCATAACAAGCAATTTTTATGAGCAGAAAGTTCATTTTTCTTGGAGAAGAAGATACGGAAATCAGGAGACTGTTTTCCTTCAGGCCATCCCCTCAACACCCAGTTGAGAACACGTGATAGAATTGGATCCCGAAGTGTCATTTTAACAATTTCACTAGCTTGTAATGGAGGATTGTCTAAATCTTCTGTAAACAACACTTCAAGTGGAGGTGGAATTTCACAATCTGGAATTTCTTGAGGTAATCTACTTAATGCATCAGCATTTTGAATTTTCTTGCCTGGTCGATGTACGAGTGTGAAGTCGTAAGCATTCAGCATTATAGACCGTCTCAGCATACGAGGAGAAAGAATTTCTGGAGTAACTTTTGATCTGGTGAATAATCCTAGAAGTGGTTGATGGTCAGTAATGATAGTAAAATGGTGACCATACAAGAAATGATGAAATTTTTTAACTCCCACTATAATACTCAGTGCTTCTTTATCAATCTGAGCGTAGTTTCTCTCAGTAGAAGTTAAGGTCCTTGAAGCGAAAGCAATGCGTGCATCTCTCCCATCTAGAATCTTATGACTTAACACACAACTTACACCATATGGTGATGCATTACAAGTAAGAATTATTGGCAGCTTCTCATCAAAAGGAATTAACACGGCGTCAGAAGATAACAACACCTTTACAGACTTAAAGGCATTGTCATGAATCTCAGTCCAAGACCATGTATTATCTTTCTTGAAAATTTTATGCAATGGTTCCGCAACAGTAGCTTTAGACTTAAAGAAACTGTGGTAAAAATTAAGGAGTCCCAGGAATGCTTGTTCTTAGGAACCGGCGTTGCCTGAATTGCCTCGACTTTAGTTTTTGAAGGATGTATTCCACAAGCATCAATTCTATATCCCAGGAACTCCACTTTCGTGACACCAAACAGACACTTTTCTTTTTTAGCACGTAGTCCAGCCTTTCTAAGCTGAGCGAGAACTTTACGAAGCCTAGAAGCTCTTTGAGAGATGTTGCTCTAACTAGCACATCATCAAAATAGGATATGACTCCCTCTAATCCAGTAAACAGTTCATCAATGATGTTTTAGAATATTCCAGGGGCTACATTTATTCCATATTGCAATCGTTTTACTTTAAATGCTCCCCGGTGTGTAACGATAGTCTGTGCTTCCGCAGACTCATCATCAACTACCAGCTGTAAGTATGCTTGAGCGAGGTCAATTTTTGCATAAAATCCACCCCCTTTCAATGTTGACAATAAGTGATTTACTGCAGGAATAGGATATGGATGTGCTTTCATAGCAGTATTCAGTGTTACCTTGTAATCACCACAGAGTCTAACCTCCCCGGAAGATTTATTCACTGGTACCACGGGTATAGACCATTTTGGATTTGAGATTGGTTCAATTACATCTTCAGCTAAAAGCTTATCAAGTGCTGCATCAATCTTGGGACGAAGAGCAAGTGGAACAGTACTTGCCTTAAAACGAATGGGAGGACTTTGAGGATCTAGGGATAGCGAAACTACTGGCCCCTTGTATGAACCAAGTCTTTCCTCAAATACATCCTTAAATTCTTTCACCACATCATCAACAGGGTTTGTTGAAATAGCATTTACCCCCGTTATTGTAATTCCAAGTGGATGGAACCATGCATAACCTAATACAATGGTGCACTTTCTCTGAGAAATCAGAAGCTGCAGTTGAGCACCATGCTGATTATGTTGTACATTCACAACACACATTCCACGAAGGGGTATGGCATTCCCCTGAAAGTCAGTTAAACATATTTATGAAGGCTGAATTTCTGGCTTATTTGCACGCCAGAGCCTTTTGTATGGATCATGTGGAGTGAAAGGATCCCGAGTCTACCTCTAAGCTGCAGTCCTTACCTTCGATGCTTAATGTAATGGTTTGTTTCCTAACAGAATCTGTGTGATTACATAATACATTTATGCAATATTCAGAATTTATTTCCATATTTGTGCATTTTACTCTTGGTTTTCTTCTGTTAGAATTAGGACTAATGCTTTGCTGTTTGCCTTGGTGTTTTATTTTTCCTGCAAACAGCTTCAATGTGGCCCATATTCCTACAAAATTTGCACATTGTATTTCTGAATTTACACATAGAACGCATATGGTTTCCACCACAGCTATGGCATACGCTTCGATTAAAAGGAATTGCATACTTTGAATTAACATTTACATTTTGTTTCTTAGAATTACTTTTAGTATGTTACACATTACTTATCGATTCTGAGAAATTTCCGTGAGTGCAAGTTTCAGAAAATATTCGCTTCGCCTCATTAGTAGTTGTTTCAGCAGCAAGCGTTTTTGAAAATGCACCATCAAGAGACAGTTCCGTTACAGCTAAGAGCCTGTGTTGTACCGCGCCATCAATTATTCCACATACTAACTGGTCTCGTAGACGCTCATTCAGTGTATCTCTGAAATTACACTGCTCCGTTAAACGTCAGAGGTCAGTAACATAGTCAGTAATACTTTCACCTTTACGCTGTATATGTTTCTGGAATAGATAGCGGGAATAAATTTCCGTGGATCTAGGACTAAAATTATTTTTTAACAATTCATTCAATTCATCAAACGATTTATCAGTTAGTTTTAGTAGTGACACAAACGAACGAGCAATGCTCAGTGTCTCTGTTCCACAAGCCGACAGCAAAACAGCATGCTTCCTGGGAGTTTCAACAATACCATTTGCCTCAAAATAAAAATTCAATTGCTCCACATACAAGCTCCATGAGGCAGGATTAGTAATATCGAACGTTGAAATTCAGCCCACTGCCACTACAGCCATTTCTCAGCTGACGAAAACAGCAAAGGATGAACGAAAAAATTCTCACCTCAATTCTTGAAGGACGCCGCACAATTATAATTTCGCAAGGCTCCCGCCATTGCACTTCTGATTTCACACAACTGCCATAATCCTGTGACTTAGCCGCTCGATGTCGTATCCCATCACTCGTCACCAGTTATTCTGAAGTAGCACAAACACAGTTGTTCCGAAGTAATCATAAACACCGCGGGGAGGAAAGGAGGAAGAAGGTACTAAGGTGTAACACATTTGTTGAAGTACGAAGATCAGAAGTAATCGTATACATTGGAGATAACATACTTTTTTTACACTGGGTACACGATGAATCACAACCCATGCTCAAGTCATGATGAAAACACAACACCGAAGAAGGATGCCAGATCTCCTTTTACAATTCATGACAACATAAATCATTGTGTCATCTGGCAGACTAGAGCAAAACCTAGAGGAGTCACTTACCTGGAAATACATAACACTTAAATCATAACACCTACATACAATGTTCATAGTTAATGATTAGTCACATATTACTTACTTGCAGCAAATCTCGTCCTTTTGCATTTAATTTTGGAACAACTTGAGCAAAACTGGTAGTTGGATGATACAGTGGGAATGGCTGAAATAGTAAAATAGAACCAAGTTCAAAAAATGAAAACAAACAAACAAGAAGCAATGTTAATGGCATGAGATATACAAGCTGCGATAAAGAAACACAAGATGAAAAACTTTTTTACACAGCAATGTCACAGGGAGTAAGGACTTTCTCATGTCAACATCACATTTTCCAATGCCTTATTATACAGATATTTTATACAGAAGAGGGGGAAGCAACATGCAGGAAAACAATGTGACTGGCTACAGTGGTAGAATATCTTAAAAGTGAATCATTATTTATTCATTTTTTGTTTTGGTATTTAACGATCATTCTCATGTGCATTCAAGGCTATAAGGAGTTGCCTGTAGTGAAGGAAATTCCTGATTTTAGTCTAGGAAAATCACGCCACACATGTCTCACCCATGATTTGAATCTAAGCTCCATATGAAGGAATAGCCAGAAGCTTGCACCTCTGACCACTCAGCCACCAAAGCAGCATGAAAATTTAAAGTGACAATTGTGATAATGTACAAATACTTGTGATGCTATGCTTTCTGAAAAGAAATACAATTTTGGGGATCAGATATACAAGTTACATGTGATAGAAGTTGTGTCTGAAAAGTTAAGGACTGATTTTGTTTTAACACTACTACTAGAGTGCCATCCATTGACCACTGTTGAAACTATTCACTACCAAAGTTGAAGTGGATCAGTGCCAAGTTTTAGCAGTGTACACAAAGTGGTTCTACTGGACAGTTGTGTTTAAAGTCGGTGCAGTAAAGTCACCTTGTTATGAATTTAAGTACTGAGCAAAGAGTGGCAATCAAATTTTGTTTTACAGCCATGAAACTGAAACTGATGCAATGGTGCGTACAGCTTATGGATATGAAGCACCATCATGGTCCAACATATTTCTTTCATATTGGTGATTCTCTGAAGGTGTTCAGGACAATGTGCAGAGTGGCTGGCTGTCATAGTCTTGTACAGACTTCACCATCCACAAAGTTCGGCAGCTGTTAATGGAAAATCATTGCCTGTCCCTCTGAATGGCAGCAAACAAGTTTCACATCAGCAATGACAACATGCATTAGATTGTTGTTGAAGGTTTGAAAAAAAGAAGTGTGCTTGTGCTCTTTGTATCACATGCATTGAAAGCGGAACAGGAGAAAGAATGAATTGCTGCATATCAGGATTTAACTGAAATGGGACAGTAATGCACACTTTTAAAAAAATCATAACTGGATGAATCCTGGCACTTTGGACATGACACCGAAACAAAAAGAATATCAGCTGCATGGGTAGGCAAAATTTTGCAGAAGTTGAAGAAACTCTGGTTCCAAAAGTCTCGAATAAAAATGATGTTGGCGATTTTTTTTATTGGCAAGGAGTTGTGCACGAGGAATTTCAGCCTGAAGCACAAAGAGTTAACTCTGAATTTTATAGAGAGGTGATAGACAAACTTATTGAAAAGAATTTTGGCCCAATTAGGCTGGATACAGCCGAGTCAGGTGACTGGTTCTTACTTCAGGACAATGTGCCTACACACTATGTGACCATCTGGCTTAAAAAAATTTTTCAATACAATGTCATTTTGATTTGCTTTCCGAAACAATGTTCCTGATCCAAGAATCTTTCACAGGTTTGCCTTTCAGTATCTCTTGTTTTAAGAAACAAGCTAAGAAATCCAAGAATAGTTGCATCTGCTCATCAAAAATTTTATGAATTAATGGCTCCTTTGTTTGAAATAAGCATACATATTTTTTCAAAAGAGGTAGAGCTGCAACATAAAAAATTAATATCAGCAAGGTTTTCTTTGAGCTTTCAAATAATTTTTCAACAATTCTAGATTTCCGTTTTCTTCTACCTTCTGTTAGACCCCCCCCCCCGTAATTTCTTCCAAAGCTCCTGGAATTTTTGGAATTTTAACTTTTTCTTTCTTTACATATTTTGTTTATGACATCCATGTATATTGGTCTTTCATTAGGCTGCACAAATCCATAATACAGGAGCAAAAGGGCATCATGGATATGTAAACTGTTTAATGTCACATGATAGAATGACAACCACTCGTGTTGCACCATGTTCTTAATTTCAGTGAATTTTAGCCCTATAATTTCACAAATTTCAGCAAGGGCTTCACGTCGATCTGACGACCATTTAAAGTCATTGAAAAAGTCAATAAAGTATTTTTCAATGCAACCTTAAAATGGCTTCCAAAATTTTTTGCTTGCATTGTGAATATGGTGACATGAATCTCCATCAATGTCAAGCAAGTGGGGAGATTTTCTCTGCCGAATTCTTGTTTTTAATCACGTTTTTGAGCCTCTCATGACACATTCTTTCCACTTAGCTTTCAAAACAAGCAAAACAAATTCCTCCTCAGAAAGAAAGAAAGGAGAAAAAAAAAAAAAACCCGGAAAGCTGCGTCACGAACTTTGTTTAGAGGCTTCGCGCCGACGTAATACTGGCCCGAAGCCGTGCTTTTTTCCCCACTTAGCTTTCAAACATGCAAAACATATTCTTCCTCAGAAAAAAAAGAAAGAAAAGGAAGAAGAGTTGTGTCACGAACTTTGTTCAGAGGCTTCGGGCCGACGTTATCCTAGCTGGGCGCCGTGCTTTCTTTTCACTAATTTTTCAAACAAGCAAAACACATTCCTCCTCCTTAGAAAAAAACAAACAAAAAACAAACAAACAAAAACAAAGAGGTGCGTCACGAACTTGGTTCAGAGGCATCGGGCCGACGCAATTCCGGGCCACAGTGAAAGAAGCATGTCCGAGCCAACGTAATTCCGGATCACAGCAAAAGAAGCTTGTCAGGCCTACGTTCGTGATCTCGGCAAGGCGCCGTGCTTCCTTTCTACTCAGCTTTCAAACAAGCAAAAAAAATTCCTTCCGGGAAGGGGGGGGGGGATTTAAGAAAAGAAAGCTGCATCACGAACTTTATTCAGATGCTTCAGGCTGACATAATCCCGGGCCACGGCGAAAGAAGCACGCCGAGCCAACATAATAACGGGTCGCAGTGAAAGAAGCACGCCGAGCCGACGTAATAATGGGTCACAGCGAAAGAAGCATGCCGGGCTTATGCAATCCTGGCGTCGTGCTTTTTTTTTTTTTTTTTTTTTACACTTTCAAACAAGCAAAACCAATTCCACGACCTCCGAAAAAAAAAAAAAAAAAAAAAAGAGACAAAGGGCTGTGTTACGAACTTTGTTCACAGGCTTTTACATCAATTATTTGCAAAACCAGTAAAACTTTCTTAACAGCGAAAATCTGAATATCAAGAATTTTTTGTTAGTCACCTGTAATCCCGGGGAAATCCGTAATAATTACGGAGATTCCGTAATTTTTGGCAATTGGCATCTCTGTGCGTCCTCCGTAGGAAGAGGTTTCACGAGAGCTTCGATTCTCGAACGATCTCAGAAAAGCGGGAATGCATTCGGGTACATCGCAAATTACAAGAGAGAGAGTTCCTGGCGATGACGTCACTGATAGAATGCAGAGTGGCGATTTCCCGCAAGAAACGGAAAGACGGTTCTCCTCATGGGCTGCGGCAGTTTCCCTAAAGCACAAAGTATGCGGAGCTCCCACCCTTTGCACTGCGATGCTCAAGTGACTGACACCCCATCCATTGTTGACAGCAGTAAACGAATTGAGCTCCTGACTCCACCCTCCAACATTTCTTCTTAGTTCTTTTACTCCACAAAAAAGCGGAATCGCGGAATTCCACTTTTTCAAGGATTTTTCTATAGAACGACGACCCCCCCCCCTAAAAATTCCTGAAAAATTTCTCTTCATTTTTGCAATGACCCCGAGGACGACCAAAATGATGCCGAAAAAGCGGAATTCGGTGAATGAATATCATGTATGTTTCTATTCCCCAAAGTGGAATCCCATCTCAAAGGAGCATCATTTTAACAGTGTTTCAAAGAACCGAAAAGCAGCGTGCAAGGAAGTGAAACAGGGTTCAACAAACTCAGTTCCACTGAGCTATGCAAAAGCTGTATAACAGTGCAAAGAGGTGTATCAAGTTAAGAGGGATGTACTTTGAAGATTAAATGAAAATCTATTGCCCAACATACCCGGGGCATATAAAAATTCCACTCAGGCATGTATTATTTTTTACTACATGTCCGGCCGGTAAGAAAATTTTCATTCAGCATCGACTCAATTGGGCCAGCTGGTAGCCAAAAGCTAGTAACCAGTGCTGCACTGTATAGCAAATGTTTTCTGTTTAACATTGAAACCCACATGAGGGAGGAGGATAAAAAAAAAGTAAAATGATTATTCACCGATGTGCTATGGATGACCCTTAACCCCTTAGTGCGATAGATAGCTGTGGTGAGAAACCAAGGTTGCAGTTGACGGAGAGCAACAGTGGTCACTACCAGAACCGGTTAGCAGGCTTGAGCCTCTGACACAGCACCAAAGCAGCTCAGGTCCACTTTCTCTTTCATTCATTGTGAACATATATAGAGGGACCCCAGGACTTATTCGAGACACTAGTGCACGCCCGTGTGTTGACCGGTGAACGTTGCTAATACTAATGGATATCCGAAACTGTTTTCCAAGGAACGCTGGCATCAGCTCTTCAACTGGATTACACAAAAAAAAAAAAGAGAGAGAGAGAGAGAGAGAGAGAGAGAGAGAGAGAGAGAGAGAGAGAGAGAGAGAGAGAGAGAGAGAGAGAGAGAGAGAGAGAGAGAGAGAGAGAGAGAGAGAGAGAGAGAGAGAGAGAGAGATATGCGGGTTTTAACTCTTACTTTTCTTTGTAACTTTGAGCGTCTTTTGGGGTACCTAGGAACAGAAGAGGGCTAAGCTCGTTCCTTTTCTATGCGCTGTCTATGCGCTGTTTTTTCAAAGTAGTTAAGTTCTTAATAACTAATTAATTATGCACTTAAAGCACTGCTGAAATACTTTGTACATATTGCAACTAACTGTTTAAGGTATATAACTTTCACAAAGTTTTCTTTAGTTAATTATTATCTTTAACTTATTCTCGTTTTCGTGCTGTCATAAGTTGTAGAGTAGGGGGTTTTAGACTCAAGTTTTCTTTCAAAAATCTGTTCGTTATAAATTAACATTTCCTTTTTTAATTGCAATGTAAAATTTGGATTTCTTTTGCATTGTTTTTCAGGTTTAAATTCTCTCTCAGACGAACTTGGAATTTCGTTATAGCTGAAAATCATTTCTATTTATTATGTCACTCTCACAGCTTGAGTTCTCTTTAGTCTTCTTCTCTCTGTTTAATAGTAACAGATGAAGAGCATGGGTCGGGCCATGAAGGTTAATGGATGCAAGCGAAATTGTTAACTAGTGCTAGGTCATGCTACTCTACGGAGGACATGACTTATATATATATTTTTTAAACTATTTTAGGTGGGAATGTTACTTGCATCTATGGCCTTGCAGAAACCCATTTCCAACTAGGTCTTTGTGGAAGTGAGAAAATGCAGAGTTTTTGCTGGTCCTTGATAAGGCCAAGGCTCAGTATTCTCGACACCTTCTACATTCAGTTGTTTTATTTTATTTTTTTATCTTTTCTCCTTTTACTCACACAGGTAGATGCATAACCTTTTCTATGTTGTACTAGGTGTGAGTCAAAATTATATATGTATTTTTTTGCTTAGGTATCTTCTTTATAGAATGTGAATTCTGAATTTTCAAAACTGCTGCGTTGCGCGTTTTGATTTTCAGGTTATTTTGCACCCTTCGTTTTAAATTCTAAAATTTTTTCCTTAGTCTTCAGTTTTGCTCTTAAGTATATATATATATATATATATATACTTCATCTGAAAGAAATAAAGGAAAATACAAATATGAAAACATCACACATGTTTGGTTCTTGATGAATGGAAAAAGAAGGAATACACCTAAAAAGGAATACGCCTGCAGTGGGGATTGGGCCAAAATGTGGTGTACAGTGTTCCATAATTTTCCTAATATTGCTGATGGATCAAGCTCCTACTTCAAAGTGCCTGGAGTTGTAGATGATGCCATACAAATTATTTCTCTAAGGGCACATAACAAAACAAAAAACCATGTTTTGTGCATGCAGGCAAAACTGGCCATAGACAATCCCAAAGGTACTCCATTAAATAAATGTTTATTGAATCTTACTGAGCAGCAATGCAAAAACATGACCATTCTTTTTAACACAGCATATTTTTTTGCTAAAGAGGAATTGGCTTTCACAAAATTTGAAAAATTGTGTAAGCTCCTAAATTATGAATGGAACTGTATGCAGTACCAACTCTTTTAATGACAAAGGTGCGCATATGTTTGTTCATCCTATTGCCCAAGTACTAAGAGATATACTCACTGAAGAACTGGGAAAATTACGATTTTTCTGTGTATTGACAGATGGTAGCTTAGATTGCAGCACTACTGAAGAGGACATAGTTTTTGTTTGATATGCTTCATCTGGTAATTCTGTCACTAAATTTGTGAATTTGATGGATTTAGAGCATGCTGATGCACCAGGAGTCCTCAGTGTTCTAACACAAACTCTGGATGAAATTCATCTAAATGATGACACAAAACTGCAGAAATTTGTTGGGATTAATATGGATGGTGAGTCCATAAACATGGGCATTATGCTGCTGTCACTGCACTATTGAAGAAAGATATCCCACACATTGTGACTATACACTGCATTGCCTACAATTTAGAGTTTGCTGTTATCGATGTGATAAAAAATAAGTACATTACATGAGTTTTTGAATCAACCATCAAAGGTTGATTCAAAAACTCATTTAATGTACTTATTTTTTATGTGATATAGTTTTACAGTCAATCCTCAAAGTAACACAGACAGCTTACTCATGTAAGTAATGTTTTGGAAGTTGCTTCTGTGCAGATGGGGAGTGTATCTCAAATTCGATAATTATCCAACCAGCAATGCACTTTAATAGTTGTGCAAAAGAATTTGGTGATGATAGACATGCATTTGGAAAATGTTTCTGCACAAAAAGACAGTATAGTAGTCAACAAAAAAAATGGCTACTTGAAAGAAATTTGCAGCGTTTAATTTATTAGAACATTGCACTTCAGACCTTATGTTCTTTAAATCCTGGCAGCTATTTCAATGAAATTCCAAGTAGATGAATTCACTTAATTAGACATTAGCAGTACTCTGAAGGATGCACGTTTAAAGTTGGAAAGTTTAAAGCACCCAACTAGAAGGTATTTGAAATCTTTCCAAGATTCATTCAATGGTTCCTTCTTTTGAGGCATTAAACTGAGTGGGAAAGGTAATGCCGAACCACTCAAAGATCTCATCGACAATGTCATAGATAGCATCGTCAGCAGATTTGAAACAATGCAGAAAGAAACCATTGTCCCACTTCCAAGTTTTTAATTTTCATGTTTGGCCAATCAACAGTGTTCAGTCATTATCGACTTGTGGGAATGAAGAAATTGCTTAATTATGTGAACATTTTAATGCAGTTCTTGATGAGGAGGAAATCAGACTTACTCAACTGGAATAGTCAACTTTCAAGTTAAATGTAAGAAGTATGAGCACAACTGCATCAACATGCCCCTTCAATGTGTATGCATAACTTCTTAAAATGAAACCAAAAGACATGACCAACATCCTTTTATTGGTCAAAATTAAGTTTTGCTTTTCTCCCAGTAGCTCTCCATGTGAAAAAGGCTTTAGCTGAATGAATTGTATGAAAATATCTCTTCATTCCCTACCCTTGACTGAAATCATGAACGACTTGATGCTGATAAGCATTGATGGCCCTGACAGTTGTAATTATGACCCAACACTAGCCACTAAACATTGGCAATCAGTTGCCAAAGGTACGAGGCATATTAGTGGACACTTTCTTCAATTGTATCGTGGCGAAGAATGTGAGGAAATCTTGTAGGTGTGATTAAACTTCAGTTTTGACTGCAATAACAGGAAATATTAAAAGTAATTGATTTCCTATTTTCAATATACTTACTTCATTATAAGTAACTGACTTTCTAGTTTTGATATTGAATTATAGGCTATGTATATACAGTAAAACCTCGAAAATCTGGCATCGATGGAGCTGGAGGAGTGCTGGATTTATGAAGCCATCCAAAAATTGCGTAATATGGGTGTTACGTAAAGCACGTAACAGGTCACTTTAACAAAATCTACACATCTACGCCTCACAAATATGTACATATAAATGAATAAATACATAAATAAAATCACTCTGAAAGAGAAACTAAATATTTATGTATTAACATTTTACGAATTACAAAAAAATAATGCAATAATACAAAAGAAAAGTTGCTGACATAAATTTAAAATGATTTTAATACAGTACACATGTACTATTGAATAATGCCTTGGCACATCAAGGGCATTATTCACTTCCTATCTTCAGGAATTCACATGGAGGCAGATGAAAAACAGGGAAGAGATATTTTCAAATTTAATTCACTGTATTTCCCAGAAATATACCTTTGGGGATTAACACTGAAACACAGACATTGTTGTGAATATAATCTTTCACAGTTGATTGACTGATGAAAAAAAGTTCTTAATGAAGAATAAAATTTAACTAGTGATTTTGCTGTTAAAAAAATAACATTGAAGTTAAACAAAATGAATCCCATGTCAGGTCAGGTCCCGATGTTGTGGATGGTGTGTATCATGAGTTCCTGTTAAATTACTTTTTCTTAGGGCTCCTTGTGTTTGTGTCAAGTGTTGGTCTTTAATCTGGTTCAGAGAGACAGGAGGTTGGACATTTGTTTTTTCTTCTTCATTGCGCTATATGTTTTGTCCTTATTGCTAATGCGACGTGTACTAGCTGCATGACGTGGGCTACCTATCTACCATTGCAGTGGTCCCAAATGGGAATCTAGTGATACAAAATTATTTGTAACTTAAAACTGATAGATCTTGTAGCATAAACAAAGAAAATCTCCAAAATAGTAAAAATGCATGTTGATTGTTATTAAGACTTAGTTTTGATAACCGATAAAAAAAATTAATTTTATCGCTATAAAAAAATTGGACAGCGCAGTTTATATCATACTTTAAATTTAAGGACAAATGTAATACATCACAGGAAATTAATAAAACAAAATAATATGGTATATAATGTAATAATAGTATAATATATTATATTTCAATATAATAATGAAATATCATACATAATATAATGATACATTATTAAAACATTACTTTCTTATATCCTGATAAATACATACATACATTACAAATATGACTAAGCAGAGGTCCCCCTTACTCGCAATTGCAGCGTAAATCAACCATTTTTTAGGCATTTGACTTGCTGTTAAAAAATTGTGTCACTCGCAAAAAAAGAAAAAAAAAAACACGCTTGAAGATCTCCGTTGTTTCTTAGTACATAAAGCATTCGAGGCCCATGGAAATTTCTGTTTCGTATAGGAATTGGCATTCATTCTGCCTTTTTTCTAGTTTTCCCATTTTAGTGGATTACCTCCCTAAATTGATGAACGTTTCAATCACTCCCGCCCGAGGCATTTTCCCTTTCAGAAGACCGAAATACAAAAACGTGTTCTGCACGCCGTGATGTTTCCGGCTGTGAGAGTGCCCTTGACCTTTGGAATGTGTCATGTGACAAAGGTCGGCAGTGAGAGTGGCCATGACCTTCGATACAGGAACGTTATGACAATGTCACGGTGTGTAGAACACATTTTGACTTTTCGAAAACAGTTCACGTGAAGTAATCCAAGGTTTATTCTGTCTGCTGTTCATATCACTCTCAGTGTACTGTGATGTCTAACCGCAAAGCAAACAGTGAAATTCTCGGTGAAAACAAAATAACAAAAAAACTAAGCAATATTTAAATAATGCGTGGAAGAACTAATTTTTATGGATTCAATACGATGGAAATGCAATAACTTGCGCCGACTGCATTGCAGCCGAAATCAAAGTCAACGATGCTTTTGTTAGAGGATCTAAAAATTTCCAGCGAGATTCTTTAACCAGACACGCTTCTTCGATTAATCATAAGAACAGCGTCCTTGCACTGCAGCAAAAAAAGTCATGGAACATGATGATGGTGAAGGCGGCATCTCTGAAAGAGGGAGAAGATTCATGCGACCACAGAAAAGTTTCGGTAATGGCAAAAGCACTATGGTTGGCAAAGGAAGAAATTTCAAATAACAAATTCAATTCATTGATAGAGCTGCAAAAGTTTAACTGTAATCAAAGACTGGCAAAATTTCCATACCAAAAATACAAGCACCGCTCAATTGTAACTGAAATGCAGGTAAGATTTAATTTTTTTTTTCTTATTTTTACACAATGTTTCAATTAGTATTATTATTGGTAAATGTGTAGATTAGAGTCCTAAATCATTTCGTCGGAAAAATGGTTGTACTTAGAAAAAGTGTGACGTACAGATTTTAGAGTATAGAAAACAGGACACGAAAAATCCCGCCCTCGAGGACGGTTTGTCTAAAAATGTACCTGTCCTTCTTTGAAAGTAATCCGTCAGACTCGTATAAATACCATAACTACGTAGAATTTAAATATTGTCATTCTTTTTCAGTTAAATCCATCCAATAGTGATTTAACTGTTGGAACTTTTACATGTTATAGTTCCTTTGTGTGGAATGCAATTTCTCAGTTGGAAATTATTAGTATTTACTGCAAACAGATACCTCGGTAATGAAATGTAATTCAAGGAAAAACTTTTCACGTACCTCTCAGTTGTAAGTGGTAGATGTTCGAATCTTTGTATGGCTGTTCTCATCAGGCTCGAGTTTAGACTTTTAAGAATATAATCGCCACATTTTCTTCACGGGTCCCGAAATTGGATACACAAATTAATTTATTCGATGAATTTGTCTATCCAATTTCGGGACCCGTGAAGAAAATGTGCCGACTAAATTCTTAAAAGTCTAAACTCAAGAGCCTGATGAGAACAGCCATACAAAGATTCAAACAACTGAGAGGTACGTGAAAAGTTTTGCCTTGAATTACATTTGATTACCGAGGTATTTGTTCACAGAAAATACTAATAATTTCCAACTGAGAAATTGCATTTCACACAAAGGAACTATAACCTGTAAAAAGTTCCAACAGTTAAACCACTATTGAATGGATTTAACTGAAAAAGAATAACGTATATAAAACATGTTTAATCTCGATACGCCGAGAAATACGTGCATGTTAAATATCGTCACTTTACTGGAATTTTTTTTTTAATGTACATACAAAAAATAAACTCATTTCTGCTTTCATAGCAAAAAGCTTGTTACATGGAATCCAGAATTTTCAACTGCAAAATGGCAAAAGATGAAAGATAGAATAGTGCACGTGTGGCATTAGGATACGATCGTCGTCAAGGACGCCAGGAAACATGTGGAAAACGGTAATGCACAGGAAGCCAATATTACAGCCGGCATCACACGTGCAAGATGTCAAGGTCACACGTGAAGGGAAGAAACTATCGTTGTTTAGTTTCACTGGCTAATACTGGGTCATTCCAGTATTAATAAATGAAACTAAACAAAGGATGACTGGGAGGATGGAGATAGGCGAGAGAGAGAAAGGAAGCAGAAAAAACAACAACAACTGTGAAGTCGTTATCCTTACACCACCACCACAACCCTCCCTTCAGGCGTAAAATTCACATGGGAAAACTTTATGAGAGGGAATGAGAAAGCAGGACATTGGTTAGGTTTAGTACGTTAAAATTTTGGAAGGTAGGGTGTCGCCGCGGAACTATTTCGCCAAAACAAAGAACAGCTAATCACTTAAGAGAATGCGTAATTTCGTAAAACTGTGGCACTTCGCATGCGCAAATTTTAAATCGTCAAAAAAAAAAAAAAAAAAAAAAAAGTAAAATAAAAATGTTCTAATCACAATCATACTGCAAGCTTGCGGAAAAAAGGGCCGTCCGCGCGCACGTCGCGTTCGGGAAATTAATCGCCCACAATGAATTCTTGACCGCCGTGGACGGGCGGTTTTTGTGCGCGCTGATAGAAAGTAATGGCAAATGGCACAGAAATTTTATATTTTAAATGAATCTTCCTTTCAACGGAACAAAGATTGACATCTTCGCGGTAGCGATGCGTTAGGCCTACCGCAGCGTCTCTTCACACCATCGCACTTACACGTAAAAATCTTTAAAAGACATTTCAAACATGAAATTTCTGCACCATTTGTGATTAATTTCCATACTCTAAAATCTGTACGTTACACTTTTCCCAGGTACAGGGGTGTTAGTACACCTACCATGTTTCAGAGCAAGTTTTGGAGCGGGAAAATATGCAATTTGGAGCAGAAACGTTGGATTTTGGAGCGAGAAAATTTGCACTTTGCAGTAGAAAACAGGTTTTGGAGCAGTTAATGATAGTATTTTTTAATTGTTTTAAGTCCATGCTGTGTTTTAAGTTATGCTGAATAACCATTATTTTATGAACTATGAAAAAATGTTATATTTCAGGTTTGTTGACATTTTACTGCTTCTCTTACGACTGTTAATTAGCATTTCTGTCGTTCCTACAGTGAGAAAAATGGGAAAACAATTATACTACCCACGATTTATTGAAAACTACATGACCTGCAATATTTTAAGCACAACACATTAATATCGGGGATTTTCTTCTGAATCCATTTGTTTCGCTGTAACACGAATAGGATGCTGCCGAGTCCAAGAACTGTTGCTATTGTTACCGAACACTTGTGATTATACACTTAGGAAGAATAAATAATATGTAATTACTGTTTCCTGTTTGGTTGGTTTTTAGCAGCATATTTTTCAAGATTCATGGCATTCAGATGAAAATGCATTATTTCTGAAACCAACCAACTGGCAAGTGTGTGCATCACTATTTGCGTGTGCATCACAAACTCCTAAGGTTTTTGTGAAGGAAAGCATACCTTCGATATAAAAAGAAAACTAATGTAACATTTAATATTAAAATTGTAAAATCACCTTTCAGCAGTTGCGCCATGATAATCTTCATACAATGTTTTTCATCCAGTAATTATCAATGTCAAACTTTCGTTATTGCTGTGAACAATTATAACTGGAACCAAAACTATAAGATAACAGTGAGATTTAGTAAAGTTGGTTAGATAAAAGCTACTTCCATCGCTTAACGCTTCGTTTTGGCGCGGAATTTGCCCCCCCATTCTTCTTCAGTAGTAGTAGAATCAGTTTATGACTTTTTTGTTGTTGCTGTCTAAAAAAGCCACTGTTCTTGCATGTGTGGGGTTCCGCATGCATGGAAATGGACATTAAGCAGACGATTGTGAGTTAGTAAGTGGTTCAACGCACCTTCCATCTGGAAAAAGAAAAGTGCGAGGGTGAAGATGTTCCCCAAAGTAGGTCAAAATGAGAAAAAGAAAACCTCCTAAAAATTCTGCTCCCTGAACATACGGGGCAAAATTCAGACCAACCAAAAAATCAGTATTCCTGATTTGATTACAAGTTATGCGATATAAACAATCTTTTCATTTATCTATAGTGCTCGTCAGCGATTTTAATTAACAAACATGAGACTGACTGAAAAAAAAAAAAAAAGAAAGCTGTACTTTTAATTTGGTGAAAAACCAGACTGCGCGGTGGGTGATAAAGCGTGCATATTACGCAGTATGAACAAAACAGAATCGTTCACTGTAATTTATTTATGAAAATATTTAACTAGATCACACCACTTTATTCACAATTATAAAATTACTGAATTCCAAACAAAATAGGATGTTTTGAAAGACATAGCTTCAAACATTTTTTTTTTTCCTGGTACTGTTCTTATAATTGCTAGAACATCAGCTCTGGTTTCCTCTTACGAGCAAACCCTACTTTCTTCTCAGCAAGTTCCACAGCAATATATTTGTCTTTTGTTGACTCTCATCATCATCCACTGTTTACTTTTTTCTGCTGATAGTTTTCCCTTACCATTTTTCTTTGTTACCTTTCTTTCTTTTTTTGTTTTTTTTTATACCCTCATATCACAATTTTATCCATCATGCTTAAAGAACTTTCAGCCTGAGAACCATGAATTCTGACATCAGAGCTTTCACTATTTTAGATAAATGGAATAATTTTCAGAAAATGAATACTTTTTTTTTTTTTTTAACACCATGCATCAAATTTTAGAAATTTCCAAACTTTGTCACTTCCGTTTTGGAAATTTCCCCACCCTTATCAAGCTAAAATGCACACACATCTATGAGGGTGATGACAATTAACAACTACATAGGAGTGGGAACATCGCGCGGGGGGAGGGGGGGGGGGTACAATTACGGAAGAAATCTTCGCTACTCCCGATTTCCGTTTTTGGAAATTTATCCAACATTTTCAAGATGAAGTACAAATATTTATGGAATAAAATGATATCTAACAATACTGGGTGGAGGAAACATCGCGCGAGAAAAAAAAATTATGATTATGAGAGAAATCTTACCTTCGTCTACTTTCCGTTTTTGAAGGATCAAATTCCGTCCTCTGACGGAGAAAACGACCCCCCCCCCACACACACACACCACCAATCCTCCCAAAATTTCAGTTCTGTTGTGCATCGATCTCATGAGTGGTCCAAATGATAACAAAAAGAAGTAATTCCTCGAATCAGCGCAAGAATCTCGCGGCGGAAGATTACGGGAAAATTTTCGGGCGGCCTAACTTCCGTTTTCGGAAATCGTTGCCTACAATTTCAAGCTGAAATTATATTTAAGAACAATATTGAACAGAAGCAACATCGCGCTGAAAAAAAAAAAAAAAATACGATCACGAGAAAAATCTGCACTCCGTTTAACTTCAGTTTCTGAACGTTTAAAAAAGACAAAACAACGTCCACAGACGGAATACACCCCCTCTCCTCCTCCTAACTAATACCCCGAAAATTTCTTCACTTTTGCATCGATTTCGAAAATGACGAAAAAAAAAAAAAAAAAAAAAAAAAAGGAGGAGACCGCGAATTTACGGAAGGATCTCTCACGTGCGAATTAATAGCTGCATCGATTTTGAATGTCGTAAGATTACGCTAAAATATCGATGACCGGTAAATTTTAACTTTTGGCGCAGATTTTGTCAAAATCGTGATTTTTTTAGCAGAATGGCGCAAGAACAACGTTTTGGCGTGGGGGCTGGTGCAATTGGCGCAGGTCTGGCAGCCCTGCAGGTACTAAAATTATCCCGACGAAATAATTTAGGACACTAATCTACACATATTATTATTATTCTTTGAAATGATAGTTTTTACGGTCAAAAATCACTAATCTACTCGCAGAAACCCAATATTTCTATGTAATTTTGTACTTTTTATTTTATTTTCGCTTCAGCGTGAAATAAAAACATGACAATTGCACGGCAATATCACATTTTTATTTCACGCTAATTTTAAGCATGCAACCTACGATACATTTGACCCTAAGCATAAATTAAAGGACAGCACACTCCTTTGAATAAAACATATGTTTTTAAATTAAGATTTGAATAAAATTATTTTTATTACTCATCCTAAGTAAGTCCTTTTTTTAATTTTTTTTTTGTAGGCTGCTCTATGTAAAGCTATAAAGGATTCTGAAGAAAGTCTGCAAATCAAAGAATCTCCATTTATTGGCCTGACAATTGATGAATCAACTGACACAGCATCTTAAAAAAATTTCCCATTTTTGCTTCTGTAGTGAATCTTGTAGAAAAAAGCACGTCTGTCCTTTTTCTTGGGGATTACACCATTGAGAATGGTGAAGCACAGACACTTGTTGATAAGATAATAGAAATTTTAAGAAAATTAAACATTGACGTGGCCAAAATTGGTGGCTTAGCTTCAGATGGAGCAGCTGTCATGGTCGGAAAGAATAATGGAGTTGGGGCTAAATTGCGTGCTTATTCACCAATCTTGACACAGGTCCATTGTGTCGCTCACAAAGTTTCTTTGGCTTCATCACAGGCATCTAAAGGTATTCCTTCAGTTCAGAAATTTCAACGGACTGTTGATCAGATTTATAGGTACTATTCAAATTCAGCTGTCCGATACAGTCGCTTACGAGAACTGCAGACTGTTTTGGAAACAGATGAGATTTCCCTGAAGGAACCCAAACCAATACGGTGGCTGTCCATTTTTTCAGCTGTGAATGCAATTGATAGGTGCTGGCCCGCACTAGTTGCAGAATTAGAGCAAGAGAAATCAGTGAAAAATCCAGTTGCTACTGCACTATACAGTGAAATCACACAGCTTTACTTTATTTATGTTAAAAACTGCTTTTAGATGTCCACCCACTTTTGGACAAATTGTGCAAAACATTTCAGAAAGAAAATTTGGATTTGTCGATGGTGAAGCCAATAGTAAATGCCACAAAAAATTGCTTATTATCAATGAGGGCTGATCCTGGCTTAAATGTTAAAACCTTTTTGGATGATATAGAAAAAGAAAGTCTAGAAGACTGTAGTACATACAAGGGCATATCTTTGAGATATGGTTCCAAATATAATCAGCAACAATCAAATAAGACTGCTGATGAATATCTTACAAATCTTGTTGTTAACTTGGCTGATAGATTTCCCGAAAATGATATGGATATTTTATCTTGCTTAGACAAAATTTTAAATCCCAAAAATTATCCCGCATCTGTATCCGAAATTGCAAATTTTTCGAATGTAGAATTCCCAGTACTGCTTGAGAAATATGAGAGCATAATAAATGTAGATAGGGCTAAAAAAGATTTTGCAATGTATAAACATACTTGCAGTTCCATGAAATACAGTCGAAACCGTTTATAAAGAAGCTGAAGGGAGTTAAGAAAAAGTTCGTTATACGCAAACTTCGTTTTATCCGATTTTGCCTTAAATGTATCAGCAAACGAGCAAAAGTTATGTAAAAAAGCACATACAGTATACTACTATAGTACGTATGTATTAGAAAGCAGAAGTACAATAATTGAAACATTTACCTTTAATTTTTCATTCACACTCTGGAAGTAACTATCCAGAGTTGCCTGTTTTTGGGATTGAACAATTGCTGTAGACAGCTGTTTTTCTATTTGATCCAACAATGCTGAACAAAACAGATTTTTTGACGCAAAAAAAGCACGCAAATTATCAAGACTTTCAATTGCCACCGCATTTGATATTTTTTTAACTTCTGCATATTCTTCCTCCTCATCAGTGGATGCGTCGTACTGAGAGTTCAACACGCCATCAACAATGTCCTGATCTGTATTTTGAGATTCTGTAGAGATGTCATCATCAGCCAGCAGATAATCTGGAAAAGATAAATCCGATGAAATGAGCCCTTTTGCACTCAGGTGATTCCATGTTTCATCTTTAGTAGTAACCACTGTGTCTTCATTTACTACTGAAATACAAAAACCAGCATGTTTCCAACAATTTTTAATGGTTAAATCAGTTATGGTAGTCCAAGCATTAGATAGCATATCACATGCCATTCGAACATCGATGACAGTTGGTTGCCTTTTTTCCACGTTAATAAGAATTTTTCCGAGTAAAATATCTATTTTGAAATGTTCGTGAATAAGTTATTTTCTCTTTTTACACCGAAGCCTCTAATCTGCCACTTCTTCAGATCCAGCCCATTCGAAATGTGGAGTAGGCATTAAAAAAACCTAATCCAGGCATATAAGGTGGAGAAGCCAAAGTTCTATGTGGTAACATCAACTAAAACTTTTCCGATCTTGTCTTCATTTGCGTATTTGTGAGTGACATCACAAATATAACAATTCTGCGAAGAAGTGTCAGTTACAGAATTGCATGTTTTGCCACCACCATTGTAACTAAAATTCTGATTTTATTACTTGCTTAAATAATAATAAATAAATATTTCTACAGAATTTTGTAATACTAGTAAATAATAATAGTTTAATAAGCATTATGAAAACATCGAAATCCCGATTGTTCACCCTACATATTGAATACGGTTAATTTAACTTTCATTCCAAAATTAACGTAATATCGATGAATTAAGTTCATGTCAATTAAATTTAATGGCTGCATTTAATTAAATTGGCGTAAACAAACATCTTATTTATGTTTACATGGGTTTTATTGCCTGTTTATATCGATTTGGTACGGCACTAATCTGACGTCCTGCATCCGATAAAGAGTAAGTCCTGGTAATAGGATTTTTTATTGTTAATCAGCTTGGAAAAAAAAGAACAGCAGAAAAAGTTGCAAGCGGCGCATGTTGTGGTTTAAAACCATGAATTTCTCTATAATATACTTGTATTTTATGGATATGTTTGGACATTTTTTTTTAAAAGTCACTTTAAAGTTTTTGATAAAATTAATAATTGAATATTTTCCCATAAAGAATGCTAGTTAATAGCATGGACAGACAGTTCCAAGTATATGTACAATTAGGGGTCCAGACTAAAGCCCACCGAACACTTGCTCATCCAGACATTTGCCCACTAAGGACGATTTGTAGGCAATACGTAACGTCAGAGGACGTTTCCGATGTAGTGTAGGACAACTGATGACATAAATGTTTATGGACCGTATAAAAATTGCACTTTGTTTTAGAAATGTTGAAATTTAAAGGGGTAACCCCAAATCTAAATTAATATATATAATATTTCTTATGGGTTCAAACAGCTCAAACTTAAATCATTAGACAACACTATCAATAGACGAACAATGCACTTGAAAATTTGGAAAAGTTTAAATTTAGGGGTGTTAACCACCTAAATGAAAACTAGAGAAATCTTTTTCATGGGCTCTAAAAAGCTGAAACATAAATCATTAGACAATGCTATCAATAGACGAACAACACACTTGAAAATTTGGAAAAGTTTAAATTTAGTGGGTGTTAACCACTCCAAATGTAAACTAACATATATAATCTTTTTCATGGGCTCTAAAAATTTCAAACTTAAATCATCTGTTTGATGGCAAAGTATACGAAAAGAAGGATTTCAAGTTACAACCTAGAAATACGAAACATCTAGGTTGTAACTTAAAATCTTCTACAACGGCCAACGGGCTAGGTGCCTTGTAAAGAGCTGAGAAATAATCCGTTCAGTGCCTTTTATTATGTTTTATGAAATGTTTACAAATACGAAATAACAATGTTGTAATTTAAAAACTTCTAAATAGGTCCGTAGCCTGGGTTTCTTGTCAACACCTGAAGATCTATTCGTTGAGTCCCTGTAGATTAGCCATTATTGCATGACATGTGAAATATTAAAATCACAACTCAAGATTTAGTGAGTTGCAAAGCTTCTACACCAACTTTGTATCAATATGATATTACACAGGCATTTATATCCCTAGGAAAACTCGTACATTTCGTTTTGTTCTACCAGGAAACCCCCCCCCACTTTGACAAGATCTCGGAACGAATTGTAATTTGTCATTTATGTAATTTGTACATGACCCTGTAATGTCACAGACTCTGAAGTATACCAATCTGCCAGGTACGAATTTGCCGTTTTCTGTTGAGATCTGGTGTGTCGTTTTTGATTTGCATGCAGCGTGCTTTAGTTTGGGACCTATCCCCCCACCTCCTCCAGCTGAGACAATTCGAATCCTTTTTCAAAACGTGCATTGGGTCACACGGCATACAAAATTAAAATTTTGGCAGGTGTACACCATCTCCCAAAATCAAAGCAGGTCATGATGCTTAAATTTCGAAAAATATGGTAGCGATTATTCCTAAAGTTACTCTGCTAAGTGTGTTGAAGTTCAGTCAGCTTGTGTCCAGTGGGCAAATGTCCGGGTGGGCAAGTGTTGGATGGGTAAGTGTCCGGTCGGCATCTTGCTGGTGGGCAAATGTCCGACACCCATACAATCATTATATCAAAAGGTTACACATATATTTAACTAAAATATCCAGCAGGAATAAAAGCTTCCATTTGTTCACACTCGTTTGCAGTCACTAACTAATTTTAACTTAAACGGTGTTATCTTCGTGAATCTAAGGCGCATTATCCTGTTATATACTTACGGCAAGAGATCAAAACTTTTGATATCTCGTTACATATGTTATCTCCGTAATAAAATTAAAAAAAATTATCAAAACTTTTGATCTTTTGTAATATACGTTATCTCCGTGATTAAATTTTTAGTATATATATAATTATTATATCAAAAGGTTACACATATATTTAACTAAAATATCCAGCAGGAATAAAAGCTTCTGTTTGTTCACACTCGCTTGCAAACACTTAACTAATCTTACAGAGAGAGGAACCATCTGAAGTCATACGCAAGGTCAGTGATCTCAACCACTGCTGAGTGGACCACGGGGCGACTGGGGTGGTGGGCCCGGGCCCTGGAGTTTAGGGGGAAAAAAAAAAAAAAAAAAAAAAAGCCATTTTGTGCAACTTTTGGTGTGCGCAGTCCTTAAAAACATAATTTTTTGATTTTTTTTTTTGTTTCCAATCCCCTGCAGTTTTAAATAAGTTATTGCCCTTCGTCACACAGACACTGAGGTTTGCAGATTCCAAATGATTATTTGTAACCTACTTAACATTTTCCACATTCATGAAATAGCAAATTAAATTTCATCATTTTCTGGCCATTACTTTTATATATATCCAACAATTTGTGTACAAACCAAATACTTAAATTTATGGAAATAAAAAGAACAATATCAGAGTTAGTTTTGGACCACATATGGAGGGCAATTTTTCAGTAACTTTAAAAGCATTACAAGAAATTGAAAAAAAAAAAAAATTTTTCATATATGAGCTCGCATAAAAATTTAGACAGCCACTACTTAGTCAGTTACTGCACTCTGCATTAAAAATCCATCACTAAAATATGGATCAGGAAAAAAAAAACCTATTTATACCAATTTATTTTAGAGGGATCCTCATTATCTTTCCTACACAAAAATATTTGCTACGCAGGTATCTTTTTGCCATTTTCTGAAAAGTTTTTATAGGAGTCCCAATACAACCTAAACTCCTTCTCTCCAGAAACAATATCTCAGATTTTAACACTTTTTACTCTCTCCCTCCCTATCTCTCTGTTCCCTCTTTCTCTCTCCGTTTCTCGCTTTCTCTGTCCCTGTTTCTCTCTTTCGCTCCCTCTCTTTCCCTTTCTCCTTTTTCTTTCTTTCCCCTTCTCCTTCCCTTTCTCTCTCTTCTCTCTCTCTCTCCTTCCTCCCTCCCTCTCTTTCTTTCTTTCTTTCTTCAGGGTTTGTACTCTTTTTGGGGGAAAAAATTCAAGGACTTTCCAGGCCTTTTCCAGGCCATATACAAAAAATTCCAGGATGATTACTACGCTTTACAATATCATGCTCAAATTAGTTTTTAAAAGCAATTTCAGTTTTAAGTAATAAAAATGATGAAAGATGCAAATGGATGAGTGTGCTTTTTTACCCATTACATTTCTTTTTAATGTTTTTAATTGGCGAATTACCCAATAATGCTAAATTGAATCATGATGCAATTACCACAAGGCTATTCAGAAAATCCTTTCCCTCAATCAGAAAATGATTAATTCAATCAGTCATTTTAGCTGCATCACTATTCTGCACTATCTTCCATGTAATCAGACTATTATTGATAACTGAAATTATTATAAAATAAAGTGAGGGCAGATTCAGAATTTAAGAATGGGGAGGGCGCACGTCTAACAGACGACTGGTAAAAAATCTCTGAGATTTATTTCCTCCAAAAAAACACGGTGGTAAAACATGGAGGACCCATAAGGGGGAGATGGGGTGCTTGCCTGTCAGAGTACATCACAAACAGCAGTTCTGAAGTACTGCTGTGTGGATCACTGAAAAGTTCGGGCCAATGTAAGACAAAACGTGGAGTTGCAAATCCATAAGTGAAAAAGTGTGATGTCTGAAAACCAGAAACGTGAGACAAAGCAAAGCACTTATCTACTTACTCACACCCCCCTTTTTTTTTTTGAAATGGGGCATGTGCCTGTTATGCCCACAGGTGGATTCTAGCTCTGATAAAAAGTGTTTCCATACATGGGAATGATTTTTTTCTTTTTAACATTCCCAATGACTGCCACTGGTGGATGCATATTGGGATGTGACTTTTGAAGGCAATGAAAATCTTAATTACTAGACAGAATATGTTCCAGACTTGAGGAAAATTTCATCCAATTGTAGTACAGTTATGTTAAATCAAAAAGCATAAGCCACGGAATCACTATGCACCTCAAGAAATGATTCGGGAGTGGACGATCATAGAAAGGTGAACCAATAGAGTTTAAAACAGAAAGTGTAATTTTAGGAACATGGCAACAAATTTCAAATAAGTTTCATCATAGAAGTCAGAAAGTCCTGGCCCACCACCCAACCCAAAAGAATCTAACCACCTTTATGTCTACCAGTACACTTGCCTCATATTACTTTCCAAAAATTATTTTTCATATCAAACAAGACTGCCTCAATTTACTTTTATTTTTTTAAATCAAAATCACTGCTAAACTAAATTTATGAAGTGCTACCCCAAAATGTGGAACTAGCTAAACTATTTATAAAAACCTTAAACATAAAACAATTTCAGTTTTTTATTGGTATAAATTAGGATATTCTTAAGTATTTTACATAAATGAAAAATGATGAGCATAAGGAATCTCTACCTCCAGTTAAGCTTCAATCATAACCAGAATCAGAATAACCACTTTTGGTTCAACTCCCAAAACATAAGACAATTATATGAATTAAGTTTTTAAAAGCTTTTTTTAAAAAAAATTGAAGTTTGTCAGTTATATAAACCAAAATCTGATCAATGCATTAAGGACAATTGATTGAATTGTTTTGGCCACAAATTCATAGTAAAATGTACAGCAAAAATATGTTTTAGGAGCCCATGAGTATTTACTGTACAAGTATATATAAGGTTTTATATTACTTACCAAAGTTTTAGTCCAATAAGAAGCCCAATTGTGGAAGTTAGTTGCAGAAAGTTATAAGTTTTTGGAACAGAAGAGTTCATTAGTCTATTTACATGAACTTCATATGAAAAACACTAAATAATTATGAAGATATAAGATCAAAACTGGTTTGAAGTTCAACATGCTTCAAAGAAAAAAAAAGTTCATTTCTATTGTAAATTGTACAAATATAAAAATTTTATGTTTTAGTATTAATTCTCTATATGCTTGGAAGATACCACAAATATGGAGTATCAATGGATGGTTATACAGATTTAAGATTGCTGACTTTGGTTTCAAGTTCCATATCCATTTTTTTAAGTACTGCTCTTTTCTCATGAGCAGTTTTTCTAAAGCTATTAGATTTTACAATGTATGTAATGTTATTTGTAGTTTCAGCTTTTAAAGCTAAATCATCAGCAGAGTTAAGTAATTCTTTGACTTCTCCTTCAATGAGTTTCCTTTTCTTTTCTATGCTATCAATTTCATCTAAAATAGCTTTCCTTTTTCCACATATGGCTGCTTTTTCCTTTTCTTTGGACTTTTCATCCAAATAATGTATGTATTTTTGCCTTGCAGCTCCAACTGATAACAGAAGGGATTTTGAGATATTTACCTTATCAATACCACCTACATAGGATATATGATCATAAATAATTCTCTGTGCTACAATTGACTCCTCTCTCATGTTTTCTACAATGAGCTCCTTATTGACTGAAAAACCCCTCTCAACAGAAGCTTGCCCATGTGACAACAGTAAAAGAAATTTCACAACTTTCCACAGTTCACTAAAAGCTTTAGTAGAAGACATGTACTCATACAATAATGTGTCTACTCTTTGTTGTTTATCTTCTGGATCAAAGTTTATGAATGAAGATTTTACTGCTGCAACACTGGTCACAAATTCCTTAAACTGCCATATTACACCATCACATAATTCTGGTTGTATTCTATGAGCATCAACAAGAAGTGTGAGAATGGATGTTAGATTCTTAATACAAGTCTCACTATTTTTTGACATCAACCGAGGATCTAAACACTTCATGTGGCAAACAAGGGAGTACTTAAGTGGATTTTTTCCAATAGCTTCACAACTAGCTTTTGCAAAAATATTCGGCATTCCATTCTAAACTCCATAAGTTTGCGTTCACTAATGTTCTTAGCACTTAATTCTTTCAATACCTTCTCTGTTTGAAACCCAACATCAATTTCTTTATAGTGACAACACTGAGATGCATCTGTAAGGTCTACTTGTAACAGCTTTAAAGCAGAGTTAGCTTCTGCCATTACGGTTCTTTTAACAAAGCGATTCATCATATTTCTTAGCATCTTTTCAAGATCTGTGGCCATAAAAGGCATCATTGGCTTATCTGACTGATATGCCTTGAGAAATGGTACCAGCTGTTTTGAAACTGAATTGAAGAAATGTAGTTTAGCCAAAACAAAAGGATCTTTAGTGAAAGTTTTGATAGCATGAAATGATACAGTGTGGGGATTCTTGATGCACTTCTTTTCAACTTGGTTAACATAATTTTCAGTGTCTGCCCAAATTTCTAATGCTCGCTCGCAGGCAGGAGTATCTTCTAGCCACCTGTGTGGGCAGAATTTTAATGGCATCTTACTGGCTAAAATTATTTTAGAAAAGTCTTCCCTCCTTGCAGGTGAATCTTTAAAAAGCCTAAATAATGATGAAAGCAACTTTTGAATTTCCCACCCTGTTGCTGAGGCTCCATGTCGAAAGGCATTGTTTACAATGTGAAGTCCACAGCTCCCTGTGTTTAGGAGTTGGACATTTGAGTCAGCACTAAGTGTTGATTGCAGCATATCAAAAACTTCCAATTAACATTGGGTCCATCCATTGATAACTGCACAATGTTACACAGTGGGAGGCACGCCATGCATTCAAGAAATTTTTCCATCATTATGTCTGCACTAGCATGACCCAAAAAACTGATGACAAATATCTGGTTGAAACTGTTCCTTTTTTCCCATAAACGAACATGTATATCCATTTGTTTTGACTGACTAAACTTGTTTAAACTTTCGTCAAACAAAATCACAAAATTTTCATTTTCAGTTTTGACTTCCTGAACCAACACTGATTTAAAGTGAGGTGCCAAACCAAAGCAACAAATGTAGGAACATTTTTTTCGCCACAGCTGAAGTTTCCAGCAATTCTGCTGTCAGAAAACATTAGGCGGAATAAAACATCATTACCTGCACAAGACCTGTAAGAGTAATGGGATTTAACCACTTTTAAACACCACAATGCTTCTGCTTTAATGGTTGCATTTTTTTCAAGAGGAATATGCAGAGGATTAGATGTGGATGCAATAGGCTGTACTTGTTTATCACTTGATACACATAGCAATTTATCAACAGTTAGTGGAACATTTTTACAGCTTTCTGTCAACATACTATGTTTTTTTCCTTTCATGTGGCTTCTTAAAGCGGATCCCCCATATTCGAAACATCTATTATTTTAATGGATAAAAATGCATTTTGCAACATGGCAATTGCTTTCATCTTTTTTAATCCATCCAGCATATTTAGGATTTATTAGCCAAAGATCACTAAAAGTACACTTACCCATATTTAATGGGGGGGGGGGGTGAAAAAATGGGTAAATCAACTGAAACAGTAAATGAAAACCAAAAAAATATCTAAGATCAGGAACCACACAACTAAAAATTCAGAATTTCCCCTGAGTAAGGGGCTACACATGTGACCAATTACTATAGGCCAGATTTTAAGTAATTAAAGAAAAAGGGGTCTTACTGCTATGTTCTTTCCTGCTCCCCCAGCTTTGTCCTTTAGGCAGCCTGGGTTGCAAATGCTTTGGCATTGATTTAGTCTTCATTCAAAACAAGGAAACAACACTTAGTGAAGTTACTGTTTTATGACCTGTATGCCAATCAGTAGACAGAGTGTTGTGCTAAAAGACTGTTACAAAGCATCACCTCTTACAGCTGGGCTCCAAACCAGAGGAAAGGAAATGTTAACAAACACTTAGTGCCTGAGGGAAGCAAAACTTTGTACTGGGTCTCCTCCTCCAAGTCTCAAATCTTTCATACTTACCCAGCTGGAGAGTGGACGTAGGGCTTCAAGCTTGGAGAATGAATACTGCTCTTATATCTATGCCTTTGAATTTAATTTCGACCATTTTCAACAGGGTAGGTTCCTAGGTTGTACCTAACAGCATACTAAAATTTCGCCAAAATCCAACCCCTTTTACGTGAATTATCGTACGGACAAATGGAAAAAACCAAAGCATAAACGTTTCTGCAACCTACAGTTCGAAAGGGTTAGTAATTTCTAAAATAAAAACATAACGAACAGCGTGAAAACTAGCTCATACACAGAATATTTGAAACTACAGTATGCGCTCTCAATTATTAGGGATGATAGGGGGAAGGGAATAGAACTGTCCATAATTAGCATGTTCTCATTGCGCTAGGCGCTTAAGCACTGCTGAATTCCGTCAGACCCCCAATGGTCAAATGATTGAAATGTGCTGATGTTCATGGAATGAAATGGTTGATCAGCTATGATAACCGCATAAAAGTTCGAAGGGGGAGGAGGGGGGCGATTTTTTTTACTTTATGCAACATTCTACATTACTCCAGTATTTATCTTGTCATCATCAACAATAGCAATGTAACTACCACTTACGATCGCGGATATCGGCCAACTGAAAATCTGCCATGCAACTAAGGGATACAACACACAGGTATCATGTTACAGTGTATTGTAATTGAAAAAAAAAAAAAAAAAAAAAGATTTCAGAAATTAAAATCGAAAAAGAAAAAATCTTTCAGAAATTAATATCATCAAGTCATGGTGTTTCAAAAATCCGCTTTCCTTTATAATGTTTAAAAACATGTAATGTTTTTTCTTTTTTACCTGTCGTGTATAATAAAATGGGTTGATTTTTTTATGGAATCAGACGTCCATATGTCTGATTGTCTTCGTCTGAGTTCACACGTTAGCTACTGTGTACAAGTAGACATATTTTTTCAGCTCAAAAATATGTAGTTTTGTATGTATTCACAGTATAACTCATTCCGTATTCCCACAGAACAAAATTCAGCAGATACAAATGAAGAACATCAAGACCCACCCAACACCATGTTTCCGATTGTCTGCTGTTTATATTCAAGAAATGCGAATATGGATCAATGGTGAATGCAGCAACTATGGTTTTTATTTATTACCAAGAAAAAAAAAGGAGCCTGAAAGCTGTAAAGCTGAAACGGATATTTCTCCCCCTCCCGAAAACATTCCGATTAAGTTCAAACAGCAGGAGCACGCGTCCACGCACACTCAACCTCTGGAATGTCCTGATGGAACGGCTTCTTTTCATTTGGCACATCGCCATAAATCACCACCTGCAGCTCACTGAAGTGTCTTCCTCCTTCACCCTAACTATAGGAGAAAACGTAAAAAAAAAAAAAATGCTGCCCAATTTTCGACAAAATGACCAAATTTACGTCATAACGTTGCAATTTACTAAAATACGTTTATCTGCTGAATTTCGCCTAAATCCATTGAAAACTTTTAAATTATAGATTTTTTTATTAAAACAGTAACTCAGACATCTGAATAAAAATGTATGTTTGTAATTAAAATAGAGTCCATATCATCACAGAAACAAAATTTAAGGATCACTCTGTTTAAATAAACCATGGCATCTAAAAAAAAATAATTTGCTTGCTTTTCCCGTAATTTATAATTGCAGTTTCTTTTTTTGAATCCGATTTTGCAACGGAAGATTTTTTTTTATTTTTTTTTGCATCTGCTAAAGTTTCAAACGGAATTCGGCGAAATTTGCACTAGAACTTAATTGTGATGTATTTTAACCACTGTAAAAATTTTACTGTGTTATTTTCAAAATTCTGGAAAATGGATTTCTGAAAATATCTCTTAGTCCTTTTGAGCCGTGGAAGTGATAAACAGGTGTTTGCTTTCTTCCCAACCAAGGGCTTCGGATCAGCGCTCCCAGCTGTCAATCAACCGTTGCTATGGTAACACACTTTCTGCTCAAGGCTCACTGTCTAAAGAGGCACACATAATAAAAATTTCCAATGCTAACTTTTTAAGTTTTAAACCGATTCAAATGGAATTTTGGGAGTGAGCTTCTGTAATCCAATTATAGTAAATGTAAAAATTTCAGCCACTTTTGTGAAAAATTCGCAAAGATAGTTTTCTTATTTTTTATCATAAGTAGCCGAAGTCTCTTGAGGGGTGGGCCGGAAGCAAGCGTCTTAATGCAATAAACAAGGAGCAGATGAATGTGTTGTTCAGGCATACTCTTCACTGGTGGATGCCAGCTGACTTGGTAAACACGCGACCCCCTTGCAAATGCTAAATGTCTCTTCTTTCCCCTTCTGTTGTTCTCAGTAGTTGTCGGACGGACATCAAGCTCAGGGCTAGAGAATGCATCAAGCTCCCCTTCCCTAACAGACCTGCTAGTAATCATCCAATTTTATTGCACTGGAAGTAGTGCTTCCCCCCCCAGCCAAATTAGGATTTGGGCACATCCGAAACACCACTGTAGCCGGCGGTTTCTTTGAGAACAGAGGAGAGGAACTTAAAAAAATTAAGGGGTAACAGTCAATAACACGATTTCCTAAAAGGGCATTTTTTTAAGCACTAATTTCAAATTTCAAGGCTTTTCAAGACAACATTAAAAAAATACCGTTTTTCCAGGATATTCCAGGCCTTGAAAACGTAATCATGATTTTCCAGGACTTTCCAGGTTTTCAAGCACGCGTGCGCACCCTGTTTCTTTCTTTCTTTCTTTCTCTCTCTGTTTCTTTCTCTTTATTTCTCTCTTTCTGAACTTTCAATCCATATTACGGTCTTTTCCTTTAAGCTTAATCACATTAGAAAACTTGAAATCCATGCCTCACCGGGATTCAAACCCGGACCTTTTTCAGATGAATGATCAGAAGCCATCACTTAGACCACTTCGCTACCGGAGCGGCCCTGCTTAGTTGAAGATGAAATACTTAAAAAATAATGGCAATTCATTATATTCCTACTCCTTTACCTAGTCCTCAGAAATTCAATATTATACAGGTATAATTTTAATGTGAATATTCATTAATGCACTTTAATCCAAGAGCAGAGTACTTTTACGGCAAATATGGGCAATGTGCAAAGGATTAAAATTAGAAAAGAGCCATATATACTTTATTGTAATATTTAAAAAATTACTTTTTTCTTCATTTTTGAATGTATGTATCTCTTTCATGGTACGGATTAATGGAATATAAATATTTCTAAATTCTTATACTCTTTTTTTTAATTTTTTTTTATTGGAGGTTTAACGACCACCTTCAGCAACTTAGTGGGCTATAAGTAGTCGCCGTAAGATCTCATGGGGTGGGGCTGTGACGATCTCGGGCGGATTCAGTCTTCGAAAATTGAACCCGAACTCATCTCTATTACTTGCATTGCAATATTCTTGTATAAGAAAAGCAAATAATGGTAAGAAAAGGTTTCTATCACTTTGACGGCTTCGAAAGAAAAGAGAAAGAAAGAAAACGAAACTTACGTCGCAAATGTTATTTTTAGCCAAACCCTATTTTTGTATAACCCCTTTCTCGAAATCCAAATTTAAGTCCTGTTCATTTGGGCTGATATCCTCTACGGCAGTTCGCTCTTGCCAATTGCAGTTGAATAATCAATGCAATCTAATCAAATGTGCCATCAATAATTGGGATGGAAACGCGACATTCATTGTATTCCTTAATGCACTGAGGTGAACCTACGGTAAAATTTTTGGGTTGCTGCTTTTTACATGTACATTCATTTTCTTTTTTGTACAAGATATGCACTTGATTTACTGCTTTTTATGCCTTCCAGTTACAAGAATTTGTGAACTTGTAGTTTTAGGGAATCTGTTTTTGCTGCAGCAAAAAGATTTTTTCCAGTTGAAAGTATTTAAATAGTAATTAAATAAACTTCTTGTGCTTTATGAATTTGCACTGAAATTCTGGACATTTTCAATTTTCTCAAGATTTTTTTTTGTAATTGTTTTATTAATGATAGGTAATTTGAAAAAGAAATGAATTTTTAGCACATTTTGATTTCCGTTTTCTTTCTTTTTTTTTTTTTTTTTGATTGGAGGTTTAACGACCACCGTGAGCAACTCAATGGGCTATAAGCAGTCGCCCGTCCCTAATTTAGGGTCACTGGTTCCAGGGAAGGGAGAGAGCCAGTGCCGTAAGACAAACACAACATCCATACCTCACCGGGATTCGAACCCAGACCCCTTACGGACGAATGATCAGAGGCCATCGCTTAGACCACTGCGCCACCGGGGCGGCGATTTCCGTTTTTAATAAAACCGAAGAAACTACTTATTACAATTTCTGAATTCAGTTATCGCAATAAAATTTATAAGTATGGAATAAAGGCTTCGTCTGTCTTTCTCGGAAAATGTCCGTTGCTGAGAAGCAAAGGAAGTAATTTTCTTCTGACACAAAACAGGAGAATGGGTAAAAAAAACGTTGTTAAATGTTATTGCCTCATAAAAAAAAACAAAAAAAAAAAAAAAACTTAATGATTCGTAGACTCTCGTCGAAAAGATATTTAAACAGTAACGGTGATGCTGACCTTGGGGTGCCTTGGTAATTTCCCCCAAAATGGCCCACTCAAAATTAACTCCCAAGGCTGTTTACGGACTGCCAGTCCGCCACTGCTTTTTAGTATTAAGGGTCAGGAATGAAATACATGCCTCTCTACCGTCCCTGACCCTTAACACTAAAAAGTGGACAGTGGGGGTTATCTTTCCCCAAAACTGGATAGCGCTAAACAGTGACTTGAACATGGTTGCCAAAATGAGCTACTTTTGAAAGCTTTTTTGCTTTGGTCATCTGACAATCCTGGTTTTGAGTGTTGCAATTTGAAAGCATAATCCTTATGAAAATTTAATTGTTTATTAAAGGAAAATGAATGAAAAAAAAAAAAAAAAAAAAAAACTAAAACAAGAAAGAAACAAAATGCCAGAAAAGGCATAAAAATGACCTAAAACAATAACAACAGAAAATGCTCCGAATATAAAAAACTTCCCTAGAAACCTCAAAAAATGCACTAAAAAGTGCCTTAAAAAAAGCCCCCAAAATTTAAAAAAAAAAAAAAAAAATACAAATGTCATCAAAGTCCAGGCTCTGATCATGTGTGTGTGTATGGGAGAAAAATGGTTTGTTGGCATGAATTTGAGGTCTTGGTTTTTGAGTGGGAACAGAAGGGCGTTTGGCTGTTTACCACGGTAAGAAGAGTTTATCTCCGAGCACCAGGGAAGAACGTGTGATAAAAAATGAGGAAGGAAGTGGAACCAAAGTAGGGAGTAGAAAGAATCAAAATACATCAATAACTTCTAGATACTCTTACGCGGATTCAACGAAAGGGCCAGAATAGCAAACTAAAAAATTAATCCAACAAAAAGTAACCTGCAATCAAACCACAATCAAGTAAATTCAGAGAATGTGATTTTTATATATACATATATGTATTTCAAGAAAGTTCCAGCATCCTCATTTTTCATATTTTATTTTATTGATTTTACTCTCTGGCGTGGAAAAAATTATTCACCAGTAAAGTAAATTAACAAAGGGAGCAAAACAACAACAAAGAAGAACTAACGTCAGCATTCGTGGAAAACGTTAGTTTGTAGTTTAATACCGAGCCCTCCCCAGAAGAACCTTCAGCCCCCCCACCTGGGACCTAGCTACGGCCCTGTGATGCATACCGGAGTGAAAAAAGATCATTCCCGTGCACATCGGTTGCTTGTGGTGGAGATAGTTGCTTCTGAGATATGTTGGAACAGACAAGACGACGTATGAAACATTGTTCTACATGGCAGGTCGGAGCTGAGGTATCACAGAGAGGAAAGGCAACATTCTTGTGCAAATCGGTTGTTTCTCAGAAGCAGTAGATGCTTTTCTTCTTTAGGGCCAAATTCCTTGCAAATACATCTTTTTATGCTAAAGAGCCAATTTCTGTGCAAATCAGTTGTTTCTCGGATGAGATACAGGCTTTTATGCTTCGGGACGGATAAACAGACAGCTTATGGATACAACGTAATTTTCTATTGTATCTCATAGGTGTGGTTTGTCAATGAGTAGAGAGAAATAATTGCCGTGCAAATCGGGTATTTCCCGGTGGGGTTATGGGCTTTTATTCTTCCAGACGGATAGACAGACAGACAGCAGACGGATGGAAAGTAATTTCCATCCGTGAGTAGAAAGAAATCATTTCTGTGCAAATCGGATGTTTCTCAGTGTGGTTATGGGCTTTTATTCTTGCGGATGGACGGAACATAATTTTCTATCATATCTGATAGGTGTGGTTCATCCCTCAAAAGAAAGAAATAATTTCCATGCAAATTGGTTGTTTCTCGGTGGGGTTACGGGATTTATTCTTCCGCATGGACGGACGGACAGGCAGACGGATGGAACATAATTTTCTATCGTATCTGATAGGTGTCCGGTGTCCCTGAGCAAAAAGAGATCATTTCCGTGCAAATCGTCGGTTGTTTCTCAGAGGAGATATTTGTTTTTATTTTTCGGGATGTGGATGGACTGACAGACAGATGGTCTATGGATCGAACGTAATTTTCTATTGTATCTGATAGGTGTGGTTCATCCCTGAGTAGAAAGAAATAATTTCCGTGCAAATCAGATGTTTCTCAGTGGGGTTACGGGCTTTTATTCTTCTGGATGGAAGGACAGACAGATATGGCGGACGGATGGAACATAATTTTCTAGCGTATCTGATAGGTGTGGATCGTACCTCAGTAGAAAGGATTCATTTCCATGCAAATCGGTTGTGTCTCGGTGGGGTTGCGCGCTTTTATACTTCCGGACGGATGGAACATAACTTTCTATCGTATCTGATAGGTGTGAGGCGTCTCTGAGTAGAAAGAAATCATTTCTGTGCAAATCGGTTGTTTCTGGGAGGAGATATTTGTTTTTATTCTTTGGGACAGACGGACAGATGGAACGTAATTCTGTATTGTACCTCATGGGTGATTCATTCGTGAGTAGAAAGAGACCATTTTCGTGGAAATTGGTTACTTACTTGTTAAGAAACATGCTTTCTCGTATGGCCATAGTAAGTCACATTTCAATTTGTAGATGGTCCCTTAAGAGAACCTGTCTTCGTTTCCTAAGTGATTGTTACATTTGCAATATGTTTACGTTCCCCTTAAGACTACGAGAATCGACGGTCTTTTGCGGCATGACACGTCGTGCTCGCCTGCGATTAACACCACGAAGTTCAGCTGCATGTGCTGATGGATTTCAAAGGTGTCTGTATTAGGACATTACCTATTAATAATAACAAAAACAAAATCAGAAAAGTGCCGGATTTCTGAAGTTGCCAGTTTTCGGGATGCCGTATTTCGTGATTTTATTGTAATGATATTTAATATATTTAATTTCCTGGGATCCAGAGCTAGCAGCAACATAAAATTTCATCAGCAAAATGTTGGGTATGTAAATTTTTGGCTTGGGTATCTATTTTTTTGGACAATAGGGCATGTAAAAATTTTCTGATATTTCCTAATTCTGGTACTAAACTTTCCCCCTTGAAATTTTGGTGTTTTATTAACGCTGTCCTAAAACTTTCCAGACACACCTTGTATCTAGACACAGATCTTTGATGATTAAGCTCCACTTTTTAAATATGATCATCCAGTCTGAATAATGAATATTCATGATATAAAATAATAATATAATGAGAGGCATTTTGACACCCAGGGATTTCAATCTACTGATAGAAAAATTCAGTCATTGAACTGTCAAATTTTTTCTGTGTGAGAATATAAAACACTTTGAGATTTTAGAAATTAAGGAAGAAATATTCCTCACAAATACATGGAAAATTAACAAGTACATAATTCTCATCAATCAGATTGTGATACTGAATTGCTTGTATTTCACTGTTCACCATATGACATCGCAGAAAACTTGAAAATTATCTCACCATGGAGCGGGAATAGAACCAACACCCCCAATTTCCGATATAGCTCAAGCTTAGGTTAAGCTTGTTGCTGGACTATGTGGCAAAAATTGTTAATAGCAGTTTTGAAGAATATATTTCGTTCTTCTAAACTTTTCTGTTTCACACGTTAAAATTCTTCGTTTCTGACTATGGAAGGCAGTGTGCACAGTTATTTAAGGGAGTTCTTTTTTTATAAAGTCAGTTATACTAATTTGATTTGATTTATTTTATTTAGCTGTCATCTCCAATACATACAGAACATCATAGACATGTGACAACTGGGAGAGTAAAGAGGAAAAAGGCCAAATGGCCTAACAAGTCCTCTTCTCCCAATTACAATAAGCAAAAACAGAAATAGAAGTCAAGTCAGAACTGTTCAAACATTAAATTGTAAACTGAAGTCAATAGATGTCAGTCAAGAAAAAAAAACATGTTTGTTAATAGTTAAGAAAAAGACAAAAACAGGAAAGTTTTAAGAATAATAGAGCAGTAGCATCATAAAACCCTAAGAAATGCCCATAATAAATGAAAGCCATGTATGGGCGTAATCCATAACTAATGTTCACCAAAATATTGGTTTACAGCAGTTGCATTAAGTATTTTTTAAGCTTTGGTTTAAATAATTTGAAACTGTTGATTGATTGCAAGGATATGGGCAAGGTGTTCCAAAACGTTGGACCAGCAAAATTTATGTGAGATTTCAATCGTTCAGTTTTTATTGACATAGGGACCAATAAATGAGCATTGCAAGTAAACTGTGGATGAGTACGAATATTTAACTGAATTAGATCTTGAAAGAGATTAAGTTTCACCCTTTTAAACATTATAATGCCCAATTTATATTTGATATGTCGATCAATTGTTAGTAGATTAAAATCTTTAGGATCAGCACGCCTAACATTGAGCAGTGGTTGAGAAAATTGACTTTTCAGTTGCAATAATCTTATAAATTTGTTTTGAAGCCTTTGCAGTTTATCAATATTATATTGAGTAGTAAATCCCCAAGATAATATACAATAATTTAAATGAGGCTGTACCAGTGTAAAATAAATCAGAATAATCAGATTTGGGGTTAAGAAAGGAAGGACATTAATAATTATTCCAATACACCGTGAAATCCTTTTAGCAAGGTCATCAATGTGACTGTTAGAACGAAGATCACTCACTCTGAATAGTAGTTCCTCAGTAAGTATGACTCTTCACAATCTCTAAGGAGTTTGCAAGTAAATGTATTGTTGTTGACACAAGAGGGTTAGGTATATGATTTGAAAAATACTTGATTTTGATATAAAGAGTGGGATAAATATTCTTCTCATAATATGTGGCAAATACATCATGATAATTACCACAGCAATCAGACATCACTGAATTGACTGTAATTACTGTTTCACACGTGAATCAAATCACATCAGAAAACTTCATCGCCGTGGAGCGGCACCACGGCGATGAAGTTTTCTTATGTGATTTTATTCACGTGTGAAACAGTAATTACAGTCAATTCAGCGATGTCTGATTGCTGTGTTAATTACCATATACTTGATTTTGGTTTTACGAGAATTCAGAACAAGATCATTACGTGATAACCACTTGTTTCAAGATGTAAAATAATCATCCAATTTATGAGTAAGATGCTGTATGTCCTCACTCTCAAACAAGAAGCCACATCATCAGCGTACAAAATGGTACAAGTTCTTGGTCCAATCGAAAAAACTTCATTTACATACAAATTGAACAGCAACGGGGCCAAGACCGAGCCCTGAGGTACTCCTCGGTTAATCTGCTGTTTATTAGATTTCCATAGTTCACACTGTACATATTGCTGTTGACCAGATAAATAGCTTTTATAAAAAGCCAAAGCTCTTCCCCATATTCCAACAGCTTGCAATTCTGTAAGAAGAATTTTATGGTTAATTGCGTCAAAAGCTTTTGAAATGTCCAAAAACAGTCCTAAGGTATATTTATTATGCGATAAATTCAATTGAATTTTGTTCGTTAAATGAAGTACAGTTATGTCCGTAGAACCATTCGCAATAAAACCAAATTGATTATGGTTTAACAAATTAAATTTGATAATGAAATCTATTGGATTGTCGGAAAAGTCATGACGTATTTTGGCACCCGATGGCGGTTGTGCGGTTTTGGAAGTACTAGAACCATGCGCAGCTCTGTTATCGCTATGGCATTCGACAGGTGCCAGTTCTAGCTGCAGTCTAAAAGGAATAGTGAGCGATTTGGTTGATTTGACATCAAGTTGAATATGGAAGACCAAACTGGGCATTTTCGCCATATTTCACTGTTTTACTTCCGTAAAGGGAAGAACGCGCGTCAAGCTTGTGAAAAGTTGCGTAAAGTGTACAGTGATAATGCTCTACAAGAACGTCAGTGCCATCAGCGGTGGTTCGCAAAATTCCGTGCTGGTGATTTTGACCTCAACGATGCTCCTCGGTCCGAGAGGCCAACCGAGGTTGATGACGACCAAATCAAGGCATTGACAAGTCAAACCCATGTTACACGACACGGGAGATTGCAGACACATTGCACATCCATCATTCAAGCGTTCATGACTACCTGAAGAAGCTGGGATGCGTAAGCAAGCTCGATGTGTGGGTTCCTCACGAACTCAAAGAAGCTCAATTGACGGCGCGAATAAACATCTGCGATATGCTCATTAAATGTGAGGAAAACGATCCTTTTTTGAAGCGACTGATAACTGGTGACGAAACGTGGATTGTGTACAACAATGTGCTGCACAAACGGTCTTGGTCCCGACGTGCTGCGTCGCCTCAAACGACATCCAAAGCAGACATTCATCAGCGGAAGGTTCTGGTCTCAGTGTGGTGGGATTTTAAAGGTGTCGTGTTTTTTGAGTTTCTACCACAGAACCAAACAATCAATTCGAATGTGTACTGTTGGCAATTGGACAGTTTGAACGAGTCCATCACCCAGAAACGTCCAGAGCTCGTTCATCGTAAAGGTATTGTGTTCCATCACGACAACGCGAGACCACACACAAGTTTGATCACTCGCCAAAAATTATTGGAGCTTGGGTGGGATGTGTTGCCACACCCAGCATACTCGCCTGACCTTGTGCTGTCAGACTTCCACTTGTTTCGCTCTCTTCAACAGTCCTTGTGTGGTATAACGTTCAATTCAGATGAGGCTGTAAATCAGCACCTTGTACAGTTTTTCTGCACGAAAGACAGGTCCTTCTATGAACGAGGCATTCTGTAGCTCACTGATAGATGGCAAAAGGATATTGAACAAAATGGGCATTATATCATTGATTGATCTTTGTTCTTTCTATCAATAAATGACCTTTGCAAAACATGGCTAAAATACGTCATGACTTTTCCGACAACCCAATAGTAACCTGGAATATATAGGTTTTTCAAATATACTAGAAAAAAATTGAAAGATTAGCAACAGGTCTATAATTATTCAAATCTCGCTCTGAATCAGATTTATAGATCAGTGTTATTTTCGCAATTTTAAAAGGACTAGGACATATTCCGATTCGCAGAGCAGCATTATAAATATATAATAGAGGATCAATGATATATGGTATCACATGTTTAATAATTTTAGGGAGGATATCATCATGCTCCGCTCCCATGCAAATGTTAATATTTAAAAAGTGAAATAGTTCAGTTTTAGTAATCTTTAATACGTACATCGAATTCTGACAGAATGGTCCAACACATGGAGGATTTCTCTGTCGTGTGCATGATAAATGATTAAGAACCTCTTGGGGAGTGCTGATGAAATGTGCGTTAATCAAGTCCACAATAACCTGTTTGTTATGAACAGGACAATGACCATGAGCCAGTTGAGCAGGAAATTTTGGCACCCTAGTCTTACCAAGAAATAAGTTTAGATACTTCCAGGTAAATTTCGAGTTATTTTGAGAAAAATTGTTATGGTAGAAGTCTCTTTTGAGTTTACGTACGTCAGAATTCAGTTTGTTTTGGAATTGTTAAACATTAAAAAGTCAGCTCTGGCTCTAGTTCTTATAAATCTTGAATATAACTTTTTTTCTTATTAATCTGGTTTAAACAACGATGGGTCAGCCAGAGCTTTCTCATTTTTTAAAAGTTATTATTCACATTTCAAACAGGAAAAGCCTGATTATAAAAAGTCAAAAAGGGTATAAAAATTTCATGAAAAGCTCTTTCCGGGTTATCTTCTTTGTACACATCTTCCCAGTTGATAGTCTGCAATAACATGATAAACAAGCTAATATTATCTTTAGAATATAATCGAAGCTTTTTTATAAAAAGTTGCAGGTGTTAAGTTAATAACAGAAGTGTAATATACAAAAACTGGAAGATGGTCACTGAAATCGTAGTTCAAAATACCAGAGGAGATTTTATCAGGAGCTGCATTGGTAAACACCAGATCTAATATTGATGATACTGAGGGAGTTATCCTTGTGGCTGATTGTATCAAATTGAAGAAACCAGCTGCAGCATAGCTGTCTAATAGATGATTAGTCTGTGAGTTGTTAGTTAATAAATCAATATTTAAATCCCCAACTACGAATCCCTTTTTCCTGATAAAGCTATATGTTGCAAAATATCTGATATTTTTTTTATGAATGGTGTAGGGCTCCGAGAGGGTGGGCGATAACAAACACATATAATATTTTCCTGATTTTCAATAGTAAGAATTTCAATGTAGTTTTCTATATACGATAGTTCATTTACAAGGTTATAATTGTGGAAACAATGCTGTTTGACATAAATAGCCACACCCCCTCCTCTAACCTCGGTTCTGTTGATATCAAAAGGTTTATAGTTCCTCAAATCAAGAACAAATCCAGCTCCATTACACCAAGTCTCTGTTATACAAATTATGTCCACCAAATACCCCACAGATCTGTTAAAGGACTCCAATTCTGAAATTTTATTACTCAAGGACAGTGTATTAAAATGGACTATCCCCAATGATTTACTTGGATTATGTAAAAATATGCTATGAAGTTCATGCAACTCATAATATATTTTTGCCATAGTGACTTAAAATTTATATAAAAAAAATAATGCGTAAATGTGAACTCACCTTCATTCTTCTTGAACTTCGTGCCAGTTGTTCGGTGTTCCCGTTATTACACACTCATGGACAATGAAATTTGCACACCAAGAAGGAAGCATGAGATTGAACTGAAATTTTATGGACGTAATGATACAGATGAATGATACACATGATGGCAAAAACAGAGCTGCAGGACAATTACAGAGGGATCTGTGGCATGCAGTCCACTATCTTCAACAGCGCCTCGTGTGGCGATACATGCTGCAATATGATCCGGCATGGAGGCGAACAGACGCCTGATGTTGTCCTGCGGCAGACTGGCCCACACGTGTTGAATGGTGTGCTCCAAATCCCGAATAGTGCGGCACAGCGGCAGCCGGCATTTCAACTGGCCCTACACACTCGATAGGGGTCATGTCTGGGGAGCGGGTAGACCATGGAAGTGTCTGGACGTAGGCAGTCCTGGGCAACCCGAGCCATGTGCGGGCGGACATTATCCTTCTGGTATAGTGCACCTGGAATCCCGGCCAGGAATGGGAGCACATTGTGCCATAGCATTTCATCCACGTACTGCAGGCCTGTCAATGATCCATGTACCACTACTAGAGCTGATCAGCAATCGTAGGCTATGGCTCCCCAGACCATAATGCCTGCAGTGGGGGAGGTGTGGCACTCGATGGTGAGGTTGGGATTGTGCCATTGACTTGGGGACATCCACACCCAGACACGATGATCATCTGTCCCCAAAATAAAGTGGCACTCGTTGCTAAACACCACACGTCACAAGTCTGTGGTGTTCCACGTTGCTCTGGCCTGGCACCACTGCACACAAAACCGGCAATGTTCCGGTGTTAAGGGCAGCACACGTAAGGGGCGCTGGGATCGCAAATTCGCTTCCGCGAGGCATCAGAAAATGGTTCGTAGGCACACAGGAGCCACTACATCTGCCTGTATAGTGGACCGGATCCCCATGGGATCCGTTCGTGCCTGGCACACGATCCGTCGATCCTCCGGGTCTGTCCGAAGCTGCTCCGTTGTGTGGCAGTGCCGTCACGTGTCCACTGCTGCAAACACATTCAGACGGTATGATTAGAACGACCCACGTGGTGGGCTATATGGTGCGCTGACACTCTGTGGTTTTTGGCCCGATGATCAGGCCTCTCTCAAAAGTCCATAAGTTGCATAAATCGACATCTCTGGCATCTACCCAGCATTCTTGTCACTCTGTACTCTTGCTTGCATTAGCCAGTGCTTTTCACTTTCATGGAACATCAACTACACGCCGATTTATAAGGCTGCCGGTTTGTGCTTGCAGCGCCCCCACAGGATGCGCAGTCATACACAATCGCACCAAACGTGGATAATTTGCATACCAGCACGCACTCTAGCTATTTGTAAAGTTTCGCGGTTGTAGCATGTTTTCTTCCAGGCATGCAAATTTCATTGTCCACGAGTGTATATTGCTAATTCGGTGATATCTCTTATTCAATGATATTGGTAAAAATCAGATGAATCAATCAATATCCCTTATTTGATGATTAGTAAGAACCAGGATGAAGTAAAAGCCATTAAAATTGAAATAAAAGTTGGAATATAATTCAAACACAATCAGAATAAAATCTGAATAAAATTGCGATAAAGAACGAATAAAAAATGACAATGATGAATCTTCCAAAACTTCAGATATGCATATGTTGTTCACACACACCTTCCCAGTCATACCATATGCGTTTGAATTGCAGAAGCCGCAGTCTTCGTCAGTGGTCGGCGATGTTCTTGCCCCAATGGCCTAGTCATCAATGCCACGTTGATTTCTTGCCAAGACATGTTCTACTTCCATGTCATAGTCGTCATTGCACATGTCATGTTGTGCATCATCTGTCAGTGTTCTGTTGTACGAATTTATCTGGTCTTTGCTATGAATTTTTTTCTTTTTTCTTCCATTGTTTTTCTTCTTGGTGAATTAGAAATTTCCATGCATATGATAGGCCATATGGACTATTATTATTACAATTTAATATTTTTGCTATTTCAATCATAATGGCCTTGAAAATGAGGATCTGTTTGTGGGTGGTATGGGATGTGAGATGTTTTATATTTACCCAATCAGGTTCTGTATTATTTTCCATACAACATTGAATCAATGTTGTTTTTGTCTTTATTCCAATTCTCCAGATGTTTTTTCAACGTGATATTTAAATTTCTTTTTGTACTTCCTATGTATAATTTATTGTCATAATTACCCTATTTTTCTGAAGTGCAACTGGTATTTTGTAAACGCCAGCTATGTCTAGAATTGATATTGGATCTCTATTTTGGGTTACCATTTGTGCTGTATCTTTAACTGTATCAGCAATTCTAAGGTTAGCTCACCGGCATTCTGCTTTTAAGATTCCTGTTATATTGGGGTGGTATGGTAGTTTCCCACAGTATCTTAACTCTTCATTCTTATTTTTGATTTTTTAAATATTTTATATATATCTATATATATATAGCGGGCGGTCGTAGTGAGCGATGGGTATACCTTCTCGGGGCGCTCCGTGGTAACAATGGCACACACAACAGCAACTAGGGCCTCTGTGAATTTTGGAGAGGTGCAAGCTAGTTCTGTGTGACATTGGCGAAAAGACCCCAACTCACTGGGTTTTGTTCCAGAATCCTTAGGTTGAATGACCAACTGGAACCCTCAGCTGTGGGCTAATCCCCCACACTGATGTACTTACCTGATTAAAAAGACAAAAAGAAATCAATATCCGGACTCAAGTGTGGGATATGGTGGACCTACCACACTTGAGAAGGACGGTCCACCACGGAATCGACCTGGACTTTCTAAACGGCGTATGAGAAAGAGATCTCGGCTGAGTGAATGTAAGATTGGTGTATGGAATACTAGAGGTATAAATGGCAAGATGAGTGAGGTGATGGAGGAGATGAATAAGTATAGACTGGATGTGCTGTGTGTAAGTGAAACCAAAAAGAAGGAAATTGGGGTAGAAGAAGTGAATGGCACGGTGAGTGTGTGGTCTGGAGTATTGGATAATATGAGGACAGGCGGGTGTAGGTGTGATTTTAAGTGAAAAGATGAAGAACAACTTGATTCACTATAGTTGCGTAAGTGAGAGAATTCTCTAGATTCGTTTGAAAGTGAAACTTCAGAGAATTGTAATTGTTGTAGTGTATGCTCCTTGTGACTCGGAACCTTCTGATAAGAAGTAAGATTTCTGGAATGAGCTAAAAGCTGTTTTGTGCTAGTTTGGTGCTAAAGAAAAAGTTATAATAGCAGGGGATTTCAATGCTAGAGTAGGTGTGCAGAATGCAATTTCTGATAAGTTTAATGATCCTTGTGTGAATGATAATGCTGAAAGATTAATTGAACTCTGCATTGAGAATGGTTTGTGTGTATCTAATACATTTTTCAACCACAAGTATATCCACACATATACTTGGGAAAATCGTACTCTTGGTCAAAAGAGTGTGATAGATTTTGCTGTCTACGATCAGCGTTTGAAACACTTAGTTGTTGACACCCGTGTGATGAGAGGTGCGGATGTTAGTTCTGATCATTACTTGGTAGTGTCACGAGTGAAACTTAATGTTGGTTGGAGGAAAAGGAATAGGAAGAGACCCAGGATAGAAAGAATAAAGGTTGATAGGCTCCTTGAAGATCATCAGCGGTATTCTGACTTACTCAGAGAACGACCGAAGGATCTGAAGTCTGGTGAGAGGGATGTAGAAAAGAAGTGGGAATGTTTTAAGAACTGTGTTGTCACTGCTGCTAAAGAGGTCTGTGGTGACACAATAGTGGGTAACAATAGAGGTGATGCTTGGTGGAATAGTGAGATTGAAGAGGCAGTAAAGAGAAAGAAGGAAGCCTATTTGGGGATGTTGCAAGGTAGAGTCTCTGTGGATGAATATCGCTGTAAGAAGCGTGAAGCTAAGCTGGTTCGCCACAGTAAGGCAAAAGATAGGAAGGAGAAAGTGGAAAGGCATGAACTGGCTTTTTGGAAAGATAGGAAGTCCTTTTGGAAGTACATGAGACTCAAGAAAAATAGGGAAAACAAAGTTGTAAGTTGTGTGAACAATGAGATTGGGGAAATGTTATGGGAGCCCAATGAGTTAAGTGACAGATGGGGTGAATACTTCTGTGAGTTATTAGATCAGGAAAGCAAAGATGTTTCTGAGACAGATGCAGATGATGTCACAATGAGGGATGAAAGCACAGGAGGGATCTCAAGAGAAGAAGTGTGTAAAGCTCTAAAATCTCTTCAGAATGGTAAGGCTCCAGGAGTTGATGGCATAACTGCAGAGATGTTGAAATATGGTGGTGACTCTATAATTGATTGGTTAACTGAATTTTGCCAGTTGTGCTGGGAGTTAGGAATGGTACCTCGGGATTGGAAGGATGCTATCATTGTTCCCTTGTATAAGGGAAAAGGTGATCAGACTGAATGCAAGAACTATCGTGGTATTAGCCTACTGAGTGTGCCAGGGAAAGTGTTTGGTAAGGTTGTTATTGAAAAAGTACGGGGTCTTACATCATTGAAAGTGTGGGATGTTCAGAGTGGTTTTATGCCTGGTAAAGGCTGCACTAACCAGATTTTTGCATTACGCACGATGATTGAAAAGTAACTGGCTGTTGGGAAGAAAGTTTTTACTGCCTTCATAGATTTAGAGAAAGCTTATGACCAAGTGAATAGGACACTTTTGTGGAAGGTATTGAATGAATATGGTGTTACTGGGAATCTACTTAATAGTGTAAAAGCCATGTATGCTGGTAGTAGAGCTTGTGTAATAGTGAATGGTGTTTTATCAAAATGGTTTTCCATTGGTGCAGGAGTTAGACAAGGTTGTGTAATGTCACCATGGCTGTTTAATATATTTATGGATGCATGCATGCGTGATGCCAAAATAGATAATAGTGGTTTATGTCTTGGTGATATCCGTGTGTGCAGATTGCTGTATGCTGATGACACTGTCCTGTTGGCAGAGAGCAAAAGTGAGTTGCAGAGTATGTTGACTCGGATGCACGAAGTTTGCACGAAATTCAAACTGAGTATAAATAAGGGAAAAACCAAAGTTATGGTGTTTGAGAGAGGAATAGGTAGCACTGAACGTAATGTAAATGGCACTGTGATTGACCAGGTGAGTGAGTTTGTGTATTTAGGAAGCATGTTTGACAGAGAGAACAAGTTGGATGGTGAAATCAGTAGGCGAGTGAATTCTTCTTTGAAAGTCATAGCTGCTCTGGGAGGTTTTCACAGGAATGATGGGTTCTCTAGGGAGTCCCGCATGGCTGTGTTTGAAAGTGTAATTGCTCCTACTCTGATGTATGGTAGTAAAACCTGGGTACTGCAGAAGAAACATAGGAGTCGTTTGTGTGCTGGAGAAATGCGTTACTTACGTGGGGTTTGTGGCAAGACACGATATGATTGTGTGAGAAATGAAGATGTATTGCAGTTGTGTGATGTGAAGCAAAATGTTGTTAGCAAGGTGGAGACCAATATGCTTTGGTGGTTTGGCCATGTTGAAAGAATGAGTGATGAAATGCTTACTAAGAAAATCTGTTCAGCCCAAGTGGCAGGAAGGAAAGGCAGAGAGAGGCCAAGGAAGACATGGGTGGATCAGATTCAGGAGTGTCTGCATGAGAAAAAGATTATGAGTATGAAGTATAAAAGATCTTGTGTACGGCGTGTAATGGATATTAGTGAAGCACGAGTTGTATGTCAAAATCGCTGTAAATGGAGAAGTTTGATATGACAGCAATAAGTAAAAATATCTGGTAGTTTGTATTTCTTTTTGGAGCTAACCTCTGAATCTCAGAGAACAGCTTAGTGATATGTATATATTATTTTTTTATATATTTTTTATTTCAATTTTAATGGCTTTTACTTCATCCTGGTTCTTACTAATCATCGAATAAGGGATATTAGTTCATCTGGTTTTTACCAATATCATCGAATAACCAATATATAATAATGGGTACACTGAACAACTAGCACGAAGTTCATGAAGAACAAGGCTGAGTTGACATTTTTGCATTATCAGTATAACTGACTTTATAATAAAAAAACTCCCTTAAATAATTGTGAACACTGCCTTCCATAGTCAAAAACGAAGAATTTTAATGTGCAAAACAGAGAAGTTTAAAAGAATGAAATATGTTCTTCAAAAATGCTACCCCTAATTTCCTTTCGAGCAAGTATGCTTGAAAGGAAATTGTACACTTAATGAAGTTCCAAATAACTGAAGCTAAGCAGTTATGAAGCACAGCATTGCTTTGACCAGCAAAATTTGAAGTTGTTCAGCTTCCCAGTAAGCTATAATGGAAATCGGAAGTTGCGGATTTGATTTTCACTCCATGGTGAAGAGTGAAGTACAAGCAATTCATTATAACACTCTCATTCCTAAGAATTATGTACTGTGTGGTTTGGTTACACAATGTAGCACTTTAAAAAGCACCAAATAAACTAATAGTGGCTACACAATAAAATTCAAAATAACCAAAATGTGCTGCAAATAGGTTTTTGAAAAAATCCATTGATTGCAGATCTCATTCATATGAAGTTTACATTTTATAAACTTCTCTTACGAAATCACTATAGAGAAGGCATAGCATAACTAACATCCATTGTAATGAAAAATCTAACCTTGTAATCTGGCAGCTGTGTCATACCAGGCCATGTTTCTTCTGTTGGAGTGCCTAGCAACTTGAAAAATGGTTAAGGAAGGACAAATTATTATAACAATGATAATATATACACACATATATATATATATATATATATATATAAAGAAAAAAAAAGAAAAAAAGAAATAGGTTCCAGATGCACATATTATTAGTGATCAGAAAAACAGCTTTAACACACTTGGATGGAAAACTGATTTTCTGGTTTTAGTACATCATACATACACTGAAAGGCCAAACTATTGCATACACCCACCTAATAGTGTGTGGCACCACCATTTGCACGCAGGATACAGCATCCAAACATTGTGGTATGGATGCAACGAGGTTCCGAAACACAGGCTCAGGGTATCGCTGACCAACAATCTAAGAATGCTTGGTGTAGAGCAGGCACAGATGTAGGTGGGGATGGTTGATCACGAACAGCTCATTCCAATATGTCCCATAAATTCCCTATGGGGTATATGTCCAGTGAAGGTGGGGGCCATGCAAGTGTGGTAAGCTCACTGTTATGCTCCTGGAGACAGTCGGTCGCTAGCTGGGACTGATAAAGATCGGAACTTGGTTTGGACAGAGGAACGTAATGAAAGGGTGGAGATGGTCGGCCAGGAGCTGCACATACCTGGAACCAGTGACAGAAGACTCAATAGGTACAAAGAGACCCAGGCTAGACCATGTGACAGCTGCCCAAACAGTTACACTGCATCCACCGGCCTGTAGTACTCCAACTTGGCATGCAGGGTCCATAGCTTTGTGTGGTTTATGCCACACACGCTGCCTGCCATTAGCACGATACAGTGTGAAATGGGATTCGTCAAACCATATGACGCATTTCCAATAATCTAGGCTCCAGTTTCAATGAGCCTTCAAAAACTGCAGCCGAATCATGCAATGCTGTGCCGTTAACATCGGGACACGATGTGGTCATTGACTGTCCCAGCCAAGTTGTGCCATGTGTCGACAGATTGTCTTTGAGCATAGGCTTGTGGATGCTTCTTCATTAAATTGCGATGTGATTTGCTGCAAACAAGCCTTCTGATTCATCTGTATGATGCAGGCCAATTGTTAGCACCCTTGATTATCTAATGCACTTTTGTGGCCACATTTCATCTGGCTGTTAGAAGTTTTGCTGGATTTCACATACTCCTGGTACACACTTGCTATGGTTTGTAGTGGAATTCGCAACCGTTGCGCTGATTGAACATTCGGCGTTCCTGGCTCCCATGACCTGACCTCGATCAAACTCACTTTAAAAGTCTCATCCTCAACCCAGGCTGGCACTTTACAAAATGTATTCCAGTGCGTACCGACCCACTCTATTTATAGCCCTAACCGGTTTTCCTGAACACCGCGATTTGCTGCTGTCCTGCTGATTTGTGTATTTTCACCGGGGTGTACATAATAATTTGTCCTTTCAGTGTACATATCACTAAGCTGATCTCTGAGATTCAGAGGTTAGCTCCACAAAGAAATACAAACCACCAGATAAATTTTTAACTGATTATTTACTTACGGTTGCTGTATCAAACTTCTCCATTTACAGTGATCTTGACACACAACTTGGGCTTCACTAACTAATCCATCACACGACGTACACCAGATCATCTATACTTTACTCATAATATTTTTCTCATGCAGACACTCCTGAATCTGATCCACCCATGACTTCCTTGGCCTTCCTCCGACTTTCCTTCCTGCCACTTGGGCTGAGAAAATTTTCTCAGTAAGCATCTCATCATTTATTCTTTCAACATGGCCAAACCACCTAAGAATATTAGTCTCCACCTTATTAACAAAATTTTGCCTCACATTACACAACTGCAGCATATCTTCATTCCTCACACAATCAGAGAATGTCTTGCACCAAACTCCCCGTAAGTAATGCATCTCTCCAGCACACAAACAACTTCTATGTCTCTTTCACAATACCCAGGTTTCACTGCCGTACATCAGAGTATGGACAATTACACTTTCATACACAGTCATTCGGGACTCTCTTGAGAACTCACCATTCTTGTGAAAACCTATTACAGCAGCTATGACTTTCAATAAAGAATTCACTTGCCTACTAATTTCACCATTTCACTTGTTCTCTTTGTGAAACATGCTTCCTAAACACACAAACTCATTCACCTGGTCAATCACTGTGCCATTTAGACTTATCTTGCATTCAGTACTAACAGTTCCTTGCTCAAAAAACATAACTTTGATTTTTCATTTATTTATACTCAGTTTGAATTTCAAACAAACTTCGTCCATCCGGGACAATATACTCTGCAACTCACTTTTGCTCTTTGCCAGCAGGACTGTATCATCAGCATACAGCAATCTGCACACATAGATAATCACTAAGACATATACCAGTACTGTCCATATTGGCATCACACATGCGCACATCCACAACTATATTAAACAGCCATGGTGACATTACACAATTTTGTCTGACTCTTGCACCAATCGAAAACCATTTTGATACAACACTACTCACTTGCACACAAGCTCTACTGCCAGCATACATGGCTTTTACACTAATAAGTAGATTCCCAGTAACACCATATTTATTCAGTACCTTCCCATTAAGTATCCTATTTACTGGGTTGTAAGCTTTCTCTAAATCTATGAAGGCAGCAAAAACTTTCATACCAACAGCCAGATACTTTTCGATCATCATGCGCAATGCAAAAATTTGGTTAGTGCAGCCTTTACCAGGCATAAAACTACTCTGAACATCACACACTTTCTCTAATGTAAGACCTCATACCTTTTCAATAATGACCTTACCAAACACTTTCCCTGGCACACTCAGTAAGCTAATGTCATGATAGTTCTTGCAGTCAGAAGGATCACCTTTTCCCTTATACAAGGAAACAATGATAGCATCCCTCCAATCCTGAAGGACCATTTCTAGCTCCCAGCACAACTGGCAAATTTCAGTTAACCAGACAATTACAGAGTCACAGTCACCACCATATTTCAACATCTCAGCAGTTATGCCATCTACTTTTGGAGCCTTACCATTCTGAAGAGATTTTAGAGCTTTACACACCTCTTCTCTTGAGATCCCTCCTGTGCTTTCATCTCTCACTGTGACATCTGCCTCAGAATCACTTCTGCTTTCTTGATCTAATAACTCACAAAAGTATTGACCCCATCTTTTGCTTACCTCATTGGGCTCCTATGTCATTCCTCCAAACCCTCCGGCATCACATGTACTTCGAAAAAGTTTTTCTATCTTTCCAAAAAAACAATTCATGCCTTTCCACCTTCTCATCTTTTGCCTTACTTTGGCGAACCAGCTTAGCTGCTTCATGCTTCTTACGGGTCTGGTACGATTTGTCCAACGACGATTGGTCCAATGGACAATTGGTCCAAAGGTACGATTGGTCCAATGCCGATTCGTCCAATGGACGATTGGTCCGATTCTGTCCTATCTATCTGAAGTGCTACTCGTGCTATAAAAGTCTCATCTGTTCTGATTCTATCACCGATGTCATACGAAAGTACCGGTAGTCCAAAGAAGGTAAAATAATGTTATATTTCATGCGTAATATTGTGGTTAATGATTTCTTTTTTTTTTTTTTTTTTTTGGAATTGCGTTTTCTTGTTATATACTGTCCTTGCTACCGTATGAAGTTACTGATGTACGAGCCGTTCTATCAACTTCAATGTTTCTCTTTTGCATGAAATAATATAAAATACTAGTGTTCCGTTTCTGTTTGTAGAATGCAGTGGGGTTTTCCGCCAACTGCTCAATGGAAACAACTGGTCGGGGTTTGGACAGAGGCCTTTTCAACAGTTTTTATTCCAGCGATGTCATATTCATAAATCGTCCATTACATATTAAATCAATTTAATAATATTGCACTTTTACTTAAACACGAAATATTAATTCATAGGCCCTAGGCCTAGGCTTTTTTAACAGTTTTAATTCTACCGATGTCAGATTCATAACGTTTACATATCAAATCAAGTTAATAATATTGAGCTTTTACTTAAGCACGAAATATTAATTCATAGGCCCGCGGCCTAGGTGCCTAGCAAAGACCTCAGAAATGATACGATGAGTGCCTTTTATAAAGTTTTGTAAAATGTTTATAAATATCTAGGTTGTAACTTAAAATCTTTTAAAAAGGCCCGCGACCTAGGTGCCTGGTAGATAGCTGAGAAATGATTTGTTGAGTGCCTTTTATAAGGTTTTATAAAATGTTTACAAATACCAAATATCTAGGTTGTGACTTAAAATCTTTTAAAAAGGCCCGAGGCCTATGTGCCTTGTAAAGACCTGAGAAATGATACGATGAGTGCCTTTTATTAGGTTTTATAAAATGTTTACAAATACCAAATATCTAGGTTGTAACTTCAAATCTTCTAAAAAGGCCCGAGGCCCAGGTGCCTCATAAAGACCTGAGGAATGATATGATGAGTGCCTTTTAAAAGGTTTTATAGAATGTTTACAAATACCAAATATCTATGTTGTAACTCAAAATCTTCTAAAAAGGCCCGGGGCCTAGGTGCTTCATAAAGACCTGAGAAATGATAGGATGTGTGCCTTTTATTAGGTTTTATAACATATTTGCAAGTACCAAATATCTAGGTTGTAAATTAAAATCTTCAAAAAATGCCCGCAGTCTAGGTGTTTTGCAAACCGCTGAGAAATGCTCCATTGAGTGCCTTTTACCAGGTTTATGTAAAATGTTTACAATTACTAAATATACGGAAATTATCTTTCAAAAGGATATAAAGAGGAGAATAATTTAAATTATTATTTCTTTCTGGAAAATAAAAAAGTTTGCTGTTGGTAAGATGATACCATTGGACAAATCGGCGTTGGACCAATCGTACCATTGGAGGAATCGGCATTGGACCAATCGTACCATTGGACGAATCGGCATTGGACCAATCGTCCCTTTGGATGAATCGGCATTGGACCAATCATCCCTTTGGATGAATCGGCATTGGACCAATCGTCCGGGACCGGCTTCTTACAGTGATATTCATCCACAGAAACTCTACCTTGCAACTTTCCCTAATAAGCTTCCTTCTTTCTCTTTACATACATACATACATATCACTAAGCTGTTCTCTGAGATTCAGAGGTTAGCTCCACAAAGAAATATTCTGTCTTTGTGTCTTTTTAACCAGGTAGGTACATCAGTGTGGGGGATCAGCCCACAGCTGACTGTTCCAGTTGGTCATTCAACCTAAGGATTCAGGAAAAAAAACCCAGTGAGTTGGGATTCTTTTGCCTATGTCACACAGAACTAGCTGGCACCTCTCCAAGATTCAAAGAGGCCCTAGTTGCTGTTGTGTGTGCCATTGTTACTACGGAGTGTCCCGAGGAGGCAAACCCATCCACTGTTCCACCAAGCATTACCTTTAGCATTACCGACTATTGTGGTGCCACAGACCTCTTTGGTGGCAGTAACAATACAGTTCTTAAAACATGTCCACTTTTTTTCTACATCCGACTCACATGACTTCAGTTGCTTCAGTCGTTCTCTGAGTAAATTAGAGTAACGCTGATGATCTTCAGGGAGCCTTTCAACCTTTGTTCTTTCCATCCTAGGCATCTTCTTATTCCTTTTCCTCCAATAAACATTCAGTTTCATTTGTGACACTACCAAGTAATGATCAGAGCCAACATCTCCACCTCTCATCACACTAGTGTCAACAACTAAGTGTTTCAGATGCTGATCGTAAACAACACAATCTATTACACTCTTTTCACCAGGAGTACAATTTTCCCAAGTATACGTGTGGATATACTTGTGGTTGAAAAACGTAATAGATGCACACAAACCACTCTCAATGCACAGCTCAATTAATCCTTCACCATTATCATTCACACAAGGATCATTAAACTTATCCAGAACATTATCAGAAATCACATTCTGCACACCTACTCTAGCATTGAAATCCCATGCTATTATAACTTTTTCTTCAGTAAATGTGCTCAAAACAGCTTTTAGCTCATTCCAGAATTATTACTTCCTATCAGAAGGTTCTAAGTCATAAGGAGAATACACTACGGCAATTACTATTCTCAGAAGTTTCACTTTCAAATGAGTCCAAAGAATTCTCTAACTTATGCAGTTATAGTGAATCAAGTTGTTTTTCATCTTTTCACTTAAAATTACAGCTACACCAGCATGTCCTTTCATACTTTCCAACACCCCAGACCACATACTCACGATTCCACTCACTTCTTTTATCTCAATATCCTTCTTTTTGGTTTCACTTACACACAGCACATCCAATCTATATTTATTCATTTCTTCAATCACCTCACTCATCTTTTCATTTATTCTTCTAGTATTCCATGCAGCAATCTTACACTCACTCAGCCGAGATCTCTTTCTCATACATCATTTGCCATTTTCGTATCATTTCCGTGGTGGACCATCCTTTCAAGTATGGTAGGTCAACCATATCCCACATTAGAGTCCATAAGAGTATTTCTTTGTTTTTTTAACCAGGAAAGTTCACCAGTGTGGAGGATTAACCCACAGCTGACAATTCGACCTGGTTATTCCACCTAAGGATTCTGGAACAAAACCCAGTGAGCTGGGGTCTTTTGGCCAATGTCACACAGAACTAGCTGGTACTTCAACACTAATTTATACTGAAGCTTAAAATTGTGTCAGTTTCCAAGAATCACAGAGGCCCATGTTGCTGTTGTGTGTGACATTGTTACCCAGTGGAGCATCCCGTGAAGGCAAACCTATCTCTCACTAAGATCGCCCATCTTTTCTGGTTTTAGTTTTCCCCATAAAATTACCACGAGAATTTGGAGTAAACACACTGACAAAATATGCTCCAGTCATATACATAATTTACTATGGAGTAAGCCCAGCTATGTGTCTTCAGAGAGAAGAAAAGGAAAATTTCTCAGGTTTAGGATCGGAAACATAAAAGTTTGAATTTAACAGCTTTTGATTCAACTCTCCACCACTGTGACAGTGCTTAGATTACAAATCTTATCTCATCATGCACAGTTTCCTGAGAAATAACACACCACAGTTTTTATATAAAAACAGGCACTCATACAGTAATAATGAGAATAAGGAAGAAAATGAATTAAAGAACAGAAAAAGTAGAAAATATTTACAGAAAAGCAATTGCCTGATAATGAAACTGATGCAAACAGTCATTAGCATTTGTTACTCTGATAACAGAAACATAAAACTTATCTACATGGCTTCACATGAATTGAAGACATAGATGATCTGAGGACTCTATTGCAAATACTGTATATGGGAAAGAAAAGACTTGCCAAACTGTTACCACTACAGTATAATAATTCTTGACACTATTCCCATTAACACACATACAAAGTTGTCTTACATTTATGAAAAAAAATTTAACACAGATCTGATGATGTACCACTGCATGTTCATGGTCAGCACTAGGCTTGTGTGAACAAAAGTAGTTCCAACAGTGTGCAGATAGTAGTCAAGGTGTGTAGACATAGTCATGCCACCTACCTATAAGGGTTTATCAAAATAATAGAAACACCGACAGTGACAGGATCACACACAATGCACGGTACACAAATCACAGGGATGATGTCACCCATGATGTAAGGTATATAAAGGGGTTCAAGTATGATGTTGGCTATCATGTAGGAAGGCAAGATCATTGGTGTGCATCTTGCAGAAGCATCAGTAACTAGAACAGCAGAAATAATAGGTGTAGCATGAAGAACTGTATCAAAGTTTATGACTACCTGACCAAAAGGGTATGGCATTGCCTCCAAACATGCAAATTGTGCACGCCATACGAAAATGTCAGACAGGGATAGGTGAATGTTGTCAAGGATCATACAAAGGAAGCACAAGACCATAGCACTGCAAGTAGCAGCACACCTGAACACCAGTCGGAATGATCCGTTTCTGTCATAACAGCTTGTTGGAAACTCCATCGTGCTGACATTTATGGTCGTGCTGCAATCCACAAACCTCATTACCAACATCAATGCAACAAAACACGTAAGGTGCATAAAATCTAGGATTGCTAAAGACTGGCAATGTGTCATCTGGTCTGAAGAATCATGCTTCACATTGTTTCCCACCACTGGCAGAGTGTACACCTGGTGAAAAGCTGCAGAAGCATACCACTCCAACTGTGAAGCATGGAGATAGATACCTGATTCTGTGGGGTGCCATATCGTGGCATTCCTTAGGCTCATTGGTTATTCTCCAGGTTAGTGTCACATCTGCAATGTATGAATCCATTCATGGAGACTTCCTGAACCAAATGTTGCACAAATTGTTCCCTAACAGCTGTCCCTGGTTTGTGTATTGTGCATATTAATTAAAAGTTCTCCACAAACAGTAGGTGTTTCCATTATTTTGATAAACCCCTGTATTTTGAGTAGTTTAGACAATAGAACTACATGACATAGCAATCGCACAATCTGTAAACAATGTGACGATCAGGGATTTTCATTATCTTATAAAGCAATCTAATCTACTTCAAAATGGAACACAAAAGTAGACCCACATGTTCCAATATGTTATATAGTTGAGATGATTACTTTAGAAGGTAGTTGTTTTTGCTATCACATTTCTACGAGTTCATCATTCATATGAACTGATCAGCATTCTATGTGAACAACAAATGTGAAGTGAAGCATTGAGAATATGCCTTGACAGTCACCTAAAGGCCAGAAACATCTGCATGAAAATAAAATACTCAGAGGAAGACAAGGAGAAATAAGAGTACTCTACTAAAGAAAACTTAAAAATATCACTGAGCACAGCAAATACATCTAACTTATTAATTAAATTTTGAAACCAATAAATGACCTTGGCAGTAAAATTTTTTAGCAGTCATTTACCAGAACAAGGTCAAGAAAATATGCATAGGCATCACACCAACAACCAGCAAGCCATTAAAGGGGTGACTCTCCCCCAAACTTTACAACACTACTCCTGTCACCACTTCATTATTTTGATAAACCTCTGTATTTCGAGTAGTTTAGTGAAGTATTGAGAATATAATCAGAGGACAGATTTGGATTAGCAAAATTTATGGAATCATTTTGAATTTTTTGTTCTGTAAATGAGTGCTGCAAAATAAAATGACAGTCATAACTGTTTGTGAACTGAATCCCCCCACTACCCCTTCACTTTTCTACTACATCACCTTCCTGCCACCTCTGATATTAAGGTCTCACTACATCAATGTCAACAACAGTACTTGATCCACTGCTGGATGAAGGTGTACCCATTCAATATGCCTGACCAATTTATTAAACAAAACCTTGAACAGGAAATCTTTGCGAGAAGCACCAATATGCAAATTTGATACTACCATGCAACTATAGGATACTATAAATTCCTTTATGGTTATACAAGGTTTCAAATCCATAACTGCATGGAGAAAATGGCAGATCTGATAGCATTTCTATTTGAGCTTGACTAACTCAGGCTTTTACAACGAAAGTTATGAAACTTGGAAGGAATTATGAAGCACAGTTTCCCAGGCATTTTTCATATGGCACTTAACTCAGAAAACTGCAGACAGTGGAGAAAATGAGGCTATAAGCAACAAGTACAATGGTAGATGCAGACTGAACTATGGCTGATCATTATGTAGAGGGTACAGTTGATACAATTCAGTAGGTGAATATTAAATGTTGTATGCTTGAGTGCACCCATATAATTGCAAACCACAAGCAGAAAATTGAGCAGTATGAAATTTGGAAACTGTGAATGACTTACAAGAAAACCTTTTCTCTTTTTACAAAATGAACAGAATGGTTTTGGTGGTGCAAGAGATTGAAAAATTGAATGTTGAAGAATTGGAAGCATATGTGGTACAAAGGGTTATGCCATACTCTTTTTACCAGGAATGAGCAACCTCATGAATGAAGACATGGGCCCACTTTGCCTAGTTTTCACTGTTCATAATAATGAAATGATCGAGATTATCTTGGGTGTGATCACACAGCATGAACCAATTCTTTTGGTGATTCTGAATAGACATGTCACTATCTCGAAGAATACATCTTTTTTTGATAACTATGCACTTCTTGCTATTGAAAAGTTAAAGGAAAGAAATAAAAATGATGCAGTATTTCATCCTTGTGGAGTTTTTGTATGTTCTAACACAACACTGTTGCTGTTCATAAGTGTTGGATCACATGTAATTGGTTTAAAGAGTACAAAACAAAGCAGACTTTCAGTCCTTTTCCTAAGTCTGCATAACCATTGAATTCTCAGAACTATTGAAAGCCATGTGACAAGATCAAATGTACCAATAACTACCCTATGGGAGCCAAACACCCTCCTGGTGAATGATTCAAATACAACTCCAATGTATTCAAAAGGTACACAGAAAGCACGGCATACCATAATCACAGTCTTTGAGAATCCAATGAAAAATGCTAGGTGCTTTAAGCCACTCATGTTTTAATATACTGAGGTACACAAACACATACATAAAAATATTTGGTTAACCATACAACACATTTGATCACAGTAAAATAAAAAGGATATTTGAAAATTCTCTTCAGTTGATCATCAACATCACTTCCTGGGAAAAGTGGACGACCAGCATTTGCTAATTCTGAATAGAGGTTTTGGAAGTCAGAAAAAAACCCATAAAAACATAATTTTCACATAAAAAGGTAATAAAAATACATATTTTTAGCTCTATATGAATCACGATACTTTTACCGCTTATGAAGTTGCACCACATATACAAATTAAATATCACTGCTCCAATTTCTTGAATGTTACATAACAGGGCACTGAACTTAAGTAGCCCACAACTGTGAATTCAGTTACTAAGTCCCAGTGAGAAGAAATGAATCACATGGTTCTGACAATGTTATAAACATGCACTTATTTTAAAACAGTACAAGTGCCACTTCATTACAAATCAATAAGTGACTGTATGAGCTACTTTTAAGCATGGCATCTTGTGCTTCAATGTATCATTTGATATGTAAATAAATATATTATCTCAAAATTTACTACCCCCTGAATGAATTTGTATACTTAGGAAGCATGTTTGACAAAGAAAACAGAATAGATGGTGAAATTAGTAAGTGAGTGAATTCATCTCTGAAATTCATAGCTTCTTTAGGAGGATTCCACAGGAATGATGTGTTTAAAAGAAAAAAGTCCCAAACTGCTGTGTATAAAAGTGTAATTCTTAATATTTTGATGTATGGTAGTAAAACCTGGGTACTGCAGAAGGGACATAGGAGTTGTTTGTGTGCTGGAGAGATGAGTTACTAAAGGGGTTTTGTGGTAGACACATTCTGATCCTGTGAGGAACAAAAATTGTGCTGCAGATGTGTAATGTAAAGCAAAATGTTGTTGGTAAGGTGGAAACAAATATTCTTACATGATTTGGCAATGTTGAAAGAATGAATGGTGAGATAATTACTAAGAGAATTTATTCAGTGTAAGTAGCAGGAAAGAAAAGTAGAGGAAAGCCAAGGAAAATATTTGGGAATGTCTGAATGAAAAAAAGATAATGAGTATGAAGTACAAAAGGTCTTTTGAGACTTGATGGATGTCAACAAAGCTCAAGTTCTGTGCTAAGAGCACTGCAAATGGATACATTTAATGTATCAACAGAAAGTAAAATCTAGTCTCATCACTTTAAAACTTTAATCCAATAGATAAGCTTTCTTTGAGGAGCTAAACTAAGAATATCAGAGAGCAGCTTAGTGACATGTACATAATTTACTCGCTCCCCTCTTTTTTTAACCAATCTATGATTAGAGCTCAAACTTCATGAGTTCTGCATTTGTCTTTACTGTTCTTTTTCACTTTCATTAACTGGGAATTCTCTGTTATGATTTCTTGGATAGGGAATACGTAATAAAAATTCCTCCCATGCTCTAATATTTAATAGGGGATTTATTATTAGGCTCCATACACACTTTTCAGTAATAAATACTGCAGAATATGAAGGCCAAAAGGGTATGGTAACAGCAGATACAAGAAGGCCCTAATGCCAGCAGATACAGTACAACTTCCTGCAGGTTAACAACAGATGAGCCACTGCCTCATATATTGAAAATGAGATGCAAACTTGTATATGTTTAAGTACATGTTCCTTAATTTAACAGTTAGAAATCAGGATGGTTAGCTTAAACTCAAATCTTGAGTGTGTGAAAAATATAGCATTTACTGAAATAAAACTACAATAATTTTGAAAGCTTTCTATTTCATAAACCATAAAAAGTCAATTTCACTATTGGAATTCCCAAATCTATGTAAATGGAAGTGGGGGTAGGATTGGGACTTCAAGAATCCCCATAATAGAGGACCACAATTTTAAGGATAAAGTCCACATAATCATGACAGCTGAATATGAAAAAAAAAAAAAAATGCAATTCAGAAAACAAATCTACGGGCTACATCAGCATAAGAGCTGTAGAGCAAAATTTAGTGATCTATGATAAGAAATAGTTACATTTTTTTGCATCTTGGAGCTTGATATACCAATGGGCAGGCTCCAAAGTATAAAATCCCCCACAATAAGCTGAATCACTATTTGGACTTTTAGTTACTACACCATATCTTTCAAGTTACTTTCCATCATTAGTTAGTACAGATCTGAAACAAATAAAAAAAACTGAAAATTATGCAAATATTCTGCAGGAAACAATCATCCTTGGAGTAAATAAGATAGTTATCAGTTCTAACCTCTAAACAGATTTTTTACAGAAGGAACAAATGGAGTTATTTTTTTAGAGAAAATCCACTCCTTTTTTCTAGAGAAAAGAACAGAATGAGAAATGTTCAACTGCTCTTGAATACTTATAACAAAATTATGGAAAAAATTAAAGTAGTTGAATACTGCAAAATACTCCTGTGGTAGTAAAACAAAAATGAAGTACCGTAATCACAAGTAGTTTTTTAACTGCCTAGTTGTAAAAACCATGGCATTTTCTGTCCCTGCCCTCAACACACACTGTTGCTGTGCATAGCAGCAGTGAAGTAGTACTTAAATAAGTCCTACATCACATCACTTTTAAGAATCTAAACCCAAAATGCAACAAGCAATTAAATATGCTGATGTCAAGTGCTGCAGCTTCTGGTATCATGAAACTATGCCAAAGGGTCACAGCTACAACTTTGTTACTTATCCACACCATTTAAGTTATATTTGATAATGTGTTAATTACCACAAAACTAAGAATTAAAGAAAATCTTTTAAGATCTGCAAAATCGTGAAGAATAAATTCCCTGAAACTGTGGACTCATCAATAGCATCTTATATAAGCTTCTCGAACCTAGACGCAGGAATTTCCCTACATACTACACTATAAAGGGTAGGGGAGCTATGTTGAGAGTACTTAACATTGCTTAGAAATGCCTTTGGATAATTTTGCTTCGGTCTACACTCTATATTCGCCCACTGACTCCCACTTTTTAGGACTTATTTGTAGCAAATGAATGATTATCTAACTTTTCAACTGACTTTTTTCTGCTTTAATTACTAACGAGGAGATATATTTCTTCTTTGCACCCCTTCCCCGAAGGAATCATCCAATTGAGATGAAAATTGGTATGTGCAATGTACATATATTGGAAAGGAAATTATTGCAATTCTAGAGCAGTTGGGCCATTTATTCAGACAAAACAACAACATGAGTGGAACAAGTCAGTATGTTGCAGCACCACCTCTGGCTCAGACACAAGCGATTACTTGGGAAATGGCTCCCCAGACCGTCACTCCTAGTGTGTGAGCCATGGGCCATTCTACAGTAAAGGCACAATCCATGTACTTGTTGGCTCATCTCCAGACATGTATGTGCTAGTTACTGGTGTGAAGTGCAAACCGTAATTTAGCACTGAAGACAACCCGACGCCACTGGACACTATCCCAAGTTGATCGGGCACAACATCACTGCAACTGGTGCTGGCAATGCTTGCTGGTCAGTGGTAGGCAGCCAAGTGACCTCCTAGAATGTAGTCCCCATGCCGCAATGGTCCGGATGGCCACTTCCGCACTTGTAGACGAAGTAACATGGCCACGAATGGTTGAGAGTGACAAATTAAATTATGTTTGTGCAGCTCTCACAATTGCTCGATCCTCATATTCTGTCATTGCCCTTCGCTGATAACTGCTTGCATGCCGCTAGGTTGGGCCCTCCTTGACCCATTGGCGCCAACATCATCCAATTGCCTTGTCGCTCTGACCCAAATGTCTGGCGATATGGTGACTTGCGGCTTTTCACAGCCCAACTATACGTCTTCTCTCCAACTAGCTCAACTGCTTGTAGTATGCACGCATCTGATGTCGAGACATCCTCACAGTCGATGTAGGTTAATGCAACTGCAATAAGATGTCCCAATTGTCCCTGTGTGCGAGCTTTGCTCTTGATATACCCTCCTCGATGCATGGTACCCATGCGCTGCGGTGGGCCACTATTTCGTCATTGGTCGTTATTTTTTAATCATTTGTATTTTCGGCCCTGAGACTTGCATGTGGAGTTTTATCAGAATTGAATAAGACTTTCTCAGGATGCTTAGTTTTTTTGTTTGTTTTTTGGCAAAGAGTGTATTTTCAGAGTTCAGGGAGCTAACTTTGGAATTTGCTGCTAGGGGTACTGATGTTAAGCTGATAAGATCAACCACTGTCACTTAATCTGTTGGTTTCACATTTTTATCTGCCTCTGTTTGCCCGTGAGGTGTCTAGTGCGTGACTTTACACTCTGGATATCAAAAGTTTGATGCCCCCAGTTCCACTAACCATTTTCAAAATCAGGTCTTCAACTGCAGCACACTGCCTTCAACTTCCAAACCTAGGCTGCAGGTGGCTTGTTCAAGGTCATCCGCAAATTATGCCACAGCGGCAGAACTTCGGAATAAAATGGGTGGAGGGAAGTTAGTTCTATTATTTAATGGCCGGAAAGAAATTTATGACTACAAATGGAGGACAATTCTTTCCTTGAAAATGATTTCTCTATGACACTGAAAGGTTAACCACATGACCAACTACTGGAAAGAGAGAAACTGGAATAAAATAAGTTTGTTGTCTCATTTAATGCCCACAGGTGCAGGTTTTGTTTTTGTTTTGTCACTATTTCATTTTTTTCATGAAATGGTGACAAAACAAAAACAAACCTGTTTTCAGCAAAGCAGGAAATAATTTACTGAGTTAAAAGTGGTTAAAAAAATGTAATGCAACAAATCATCTTAAGATACCAAAGAACACTCTAAGCACAATTAAAAAATAAATAAATAAAGGAAACATCAAAAGGAAATCAAGTGAGGGTCCAAATGCTGATGATGCTAAATCATATGCATACACCTCTGGACAATGAGGTGAAAATAGCCCTTCATAAGTGGTTTGTTGAGGTCAATGTTCTAGCCTCTGACCCAGTGTTTGAACAGAAAGCAAAGGATTTTGCATCTTGATTTGGCAAGAAAAGTTCTACTGAAAGAACCAGATGGTTGCAGCAGTTCAAAGATTGTTATGGCATTGTCAGAAAATTTATATCTACAGAAAGTCAAGAGGTTGATCCTGTAACTGATTAAAAACAGTTGCAATAAAATTTGGCTGACATACAGCAGCAGTATCAAGCCAACAACATTTGCAATGCAAATGAGACCAGCTTGTTTTTGGTAGCTACTTCTAATCAAAATGCTGTCTTTCTGTAATGATAAGTGTCATGGCAGGAAGCTCAGTAAAATTCAAATTAGTGTTACTGACTGCCAATCTGGAACACTGTAAAAATGATGCCTTCAGTCATTGGCATTAGCACATCTTGAAGATGATTTAAGAACTGTCCTACACTACCAGTGACTTGTGCATTTAACAATATGGCTGGAATGACTACTAAGTTATTTTTGAATTGGCTTTGCAACTGGGACAAAGAGTTGAAAAAAAAAGGCCCCAAATTTTTTTACTTTTAAGTAACTGTTCTTCCCATCATTGCAGTTTGAAAATGAGAAATATCGAACTGAAATTTCTGTTGCCCCATATGTCATCTGATGTCCAACCTTTATACAAAGGTGTCATTCATGCCTTTAAATGTGGCTATCAAAAACTTGTAGTGCCAAGACTCACTGCAAACTTGTGCTGAATGCAGAGCTAAAATTACACTTTCTAAGCGAAATAGAAATGATAAACAAAGCAAAGAAGAATGTTTCTAAGGGTATAATTAGAAATTGCTTCCTGCATGCTGGATTTTCTGAAAACAGACAGCCCAGCAGTGATAAAACCTTGAACACATATGATCTCTGCAGAATCTGGCAAGATTTATATGCTATTGACGGGACTGTGTCAAAAAATGTACAACTTGAAGATTTGGGGGAAGCAGATAAAGATGTTCAAGTTGCAGCTGAAAGAACTGATACTGATATTGTTGTAGATACATGTATAACAGAGAGATTGTGATGAAGACAGTCAAGTGCAACCACAGCCACTACAGACATTAAAAGAAGCACTTCATGCTGCTACCGTTATACAGTGGTAATGTTCAGCTATTGATGATAGTGGATGCTTAATAAAATTCAAGAGGTAGAAAGGAGCATACTAATGCATACATCAAATTAAAAAATAAGCAGATAACACTGACAGATTTCTTTTCTGCAAAGCAAAACAAAAAAAAAAGTTTGCTGTGGTAAGTCTTTTTTTAATATAATACAACTAAAGCCATTTCTTAATTTCAAGCTGTACATCAGTTCAATTTTAACAGCACTTAAAAATACATGAAAATAAATAATGCTCATTATTAGACAATCTTAGAACCATGTACTGTGAAATAACTGCGGTACAGTAACTGCAAGCAAAACATCCACATATCGAGCTACTCTATAGATACTAGACTATTCTGTGTCTCAAACAATTGTGATCATTCCCTTAAATTCCATATAACTGGGGTTGACTGTATTAAGAGGCACTAGGACACACTGCATGTTGCAATTAGTTACACAGCTGCTGCAAGTTTAGCAAAAAGAGAAACTTTTACCAATAAGGAATTGACAAAATAATACATAATTATGGATAGATGTATACAGGGTGGCCAGTCAAAAATCACTTCAGAATTCCATGATATTTCCCTGAAATCTCCCCATTTTCCCTGTTGATAATCAGTGTGACCAACCAAAACATATTTTGAAATTCCCTGATCTTAACAATGGTCATTTTTTCGCATGCACAACTGAGTATGAAGACCAATGCAAAACACAAAATTGTTTTTATCGTAATACAGCAATATTCTGACAAACTGGTACATTTTACTAACTAATTAGAATAAATAATGAGATAAATAACAGACAAGAACTTACACTTAACAGGATATGTACTGTGTTTCTTGAAAGATACTGTGTTACAAAGTTCATTTCTGAAATCACTAGCAAGCTGACTAGTCCGAAACAGTAGGTAGTAATTTTTTATGATTTACGTCTTTTTATTTCCATAAATTCTTCTAGAATGTAAGTATATTACCTCTGTTTTTTAACCTTCTGCATATATTTAATCATTCTGTATTTAAAAGAAACTCGTGACTCAAAGAAAATTCCCTTTTCAACAAATTTAAATCAGTACTATCAAAAACTTTTTTCTGACATCAAAATATTAACCTTGTTTCTTATTATGCATTTTTTAAAAACATTTCTGCATCACTCTATATGAAATCAACAAATCGGTGTTGCATCACAGATACCAAATCTAATGTTTTTGATGTGTGAGTTACACTCAATGTAAGAAAAAAAACCTAATAAAATATGAGCACTTTGAGGGACTATGATTTCACTCAGAATGCTCATAATTTTGCATTTTTTTATAATCTTATTCCACATAAGTGTAACTCACGCATTTAAATTTTTTTTTTTTTTTTTTTTTTTGGTGTTTCATGATTTCATGTCAAAATACCCATTTGTTGATTTGACATGGAAGTGACCCACAAATGTGTAATATATTTTGTAACAATTAATTGCCTTTCAATGCTTTAATTTGTTCTTGCATAGTATTCACATCTCTGTTAGCACATTCTTGGATCTTGGCTATTTTGGCTTCCAAGTTCCGGATTTGTACTTGCATATGACTCTTGCGAGAAGCTTCCTTCTTTTTTCTTTCACCTTCTTCCTGCTACCTGCTTTTTTCCTCCCTTAGATGCAAGCATGCATTCCTGTAAGAATGAATGAGGGACTTTGACACTTGAAAATTTTCAACATTTCCTCCTACAGCAGACATCACTGAATCATACACACACCTTTGTGCAACAAGTTTCTTCCTTCATGTTGTCCACAAGGCACTCAGAATTGATAGAAAACCCTCATTAACATGTGCATTACCATTAGACAGTATAAGCATTATTTTTACAACAAAGTTTATTGAATTCGGATTTCCAAATCTCGTAAGCAAGTTTCGCCAGAAGTGGTCCACAAGTACTTTACACCTTGTAAACTCCTTCAGATTTTCTTGAATACTTTCCTGAGAACACATATTTCCAAATTCACGATGTGCTTGATCTGCTGTGGCACGATCTATCCACCTATGTTCTTCCAAGATTGTAAGTAGGCTCTTAAGACAACGACTACGGGCACAAAGATTCATAGCTACATTTGGATCAAAACATGACACTGCCTTAGTTATGTTGTACCTTAGGGGTGAACACTCCAAAGCTTTAATGTGAATACTTTCAAACAAGTTGCAGAGTCCCTTTTAAACTGTAAAATAGCATGGTCAGATACCCTAGCCTTTTTGATGGCACTATGTGTACCATAACCCAAATCAATTTGCTTGACATCAAGCAAATTCTTGTTTTGTGTGATATCTACATGTTGAATTGAAAATGCCTGTTCCAGTATTTCTCTCTTTACAAACCTTGACATTACATTCTTTATCATAGATAATATATAACTGTAAAGTAATGGAACAAGTGGGGCATCTTTATGGTATTCTTGCAAAAATGGTTCCACTTCTGCCAACAAATACTTTAAAAAAGCCAACTTAGCTGCCTGTAGAGGATCATCAATGGTAGCAGAAACAGCCTTGAAAGCTTGTACTTGAGGGCACTAGCTTGTCAGTTTTTAAACATTGCATGCATTTCTTTATATGGGGCAAAATGTCAATTGCACGCTGAGCCGCATTGCCATTTGCAAGCCAATGAACAGCACAGAATTTCTGAGGAAACGTTTCTGATCCTCTATATTGAGTGTACATGGCATGGCGGGCAGGCACATCTTTGAACACATTGTACAGACAATAAAGAAAGTGAACAGTAGACCATTTTGTGGACACCATGCCACTTTTGAATGCACCATGCATACTGTGCAAACCACAACTACACATGCTTAAAATTACAGGGTTGTTTTCACCACTATCCAACTCAGCTTTCAAGTCCCTGAAGAATGTGATTTACATTAGGTCCATCCATAGCAATCTGAAGTACAATTAGCAAGTTCAGTGGAGAAAGTGCCTTTTTGAAAGATTCTTTAATGTCCTCTGCTCTAGCACGACCTAAGAAAACTGAAGTAAGATATCGAGTGTAAACCTCATCACTTTTACTGTTCCAAAACCTGACATTCATATCCATCTGCATCTTTTGGAATACTTTGTTTAGTGACTCATCAAAACCCACTATGATGTGCTTGCATGCAGTGAGCTTTTCTACCTACTCATTCCTGAAAACCGGTGCTATTCCATAAAGCACAGAATAGGCAATTTTTGTCCTCTTCAGCTGAAGATTGTGTGCTATTTGACTGTCAGGGAACATAATCTTAAATAAACTAATGTCTTTCTCAGATGATCTGATTGACTTGTGTGTGACTATGGCATGTAAACAATAGAGTATTTCAGCCTTAGTAGCATTTTTGTTTAGTATGAAGGATTTCAAACCACGTGGAGTTGAAGACAGTTGTACTTTGCATTCCTGTTGCTCAGCATAGATTCCAAGTTGAGGACAGCCACTGAATTGAGGCATGTTAGCATCACCAGTTGCTGACTCTGTTAAGCTGGAAGCCTTTGCAGTGGTTGTGCTTTTGTTTGTGTAACAAAGCACATCATAGACATGGACTCCTTAGAAGCAATTATTCGTCGTTTGTGTTCAGCTCCTTTTGCATGGCTTCTGACAGCCCGATGCCCCATATTTGATAGGGAGAATGTTGTATGACATATGGAGCATGCAGCTTTGCTTGCGTCTAATGGCACTTCTTCGACACAGTGTTTATAATCTAGATCTCTGAGCCAGTCAATCTTGAAATGGCTGGACATTTCAGATGCCAAACAGTCACCTGAAAAGAAAATATATCTAATCAGAAAAAAGTCAATGATAATAAAGAAAACAGAAATAAACAAAAATACAGTCAATTTCTTATTAATATTCACAATAGTAACTATTTATATTAGAATTCCATTCTAAAAATTTTTGGTTTGTGCTCTTAATAGTGTCTTGACATCATTTGATGATAAGGTGAAATATCTGGGGTGAGAACCTATATGAAAAAAGACAAGTTGAGACGTCCAAGTATAGCACAAATGCTTGACTTCATACACGTGGTGGGTAATTTTTTTTTGTGATTTTTTTTATTGTTCATATTTCGAATTGAAACATAAAAACTTAAAATGTTATGCATTTCTTTTAATAGCATTCCAAAGAAACGTTTTTGTTTTATGTTTACATTTTTTTTTGCGTTCCGTAACCATTTTTAAATTACACATTTAACTTTACATTTTTAAGAAATTTGACTAATATATAGCAGTACAGCATCTTGCTACAATGAAACCAAATCTGCTAGTGAGAATTTTCAGTATAGTACTAGCAATCACTGATAGCAGGAGGGGGGGGTGAATTCCATCCTTTACTTTTTATTAATTTTGATGTTTATAAACATTTTTAAAACTGAGGCAAATTTAGTGACATGTGCTAGAAACGTATGTGGGAGGAAAGATCTTTACTTGTTTTCTACCTTTTTTTTTTTTTTTGCAAGACTTTCTTTAAAATTGGACAGCTGATTATTGATTATTAAATGTTATCAGTTCTTTCTTTTTAATGGTCTTTAAAATTATGTCCAATCCCATAGCATATCACACAACTTCTAAACATCCCATTGCTAATAGTAATTAGCATGTAGAGAAATTTCAGACAGCATGTTTTTCCACAACAGATTTTATTTTTTACTATTGAGTGACAATGAAAGGTGACATTAAATTAACAGTGACATCAGGAAATGAAGAGGAAAATGATAAAAACCGACGTTAAGGGAAAAACTCTGATTATCTGAAAGTGTAGAACATTAAATACGTGGACAGTCATTCAGCAATGTAAGCAAAGTTTTAACAAAATGAGTTTGCCATTTTACGTTCTCATTTGTTATTATTTATTGACAAAAATAAAAATTCATTGATCCTCCCACACATTCACAATCACTGTTGGCAATACCAATACGCCAATCTGCATCACCGTTTATGGTGAATTACTCTACATGATTTTTTGCTTCATTTTGAGAAACCATTGATGATCAATTCAAACAACCTTAAAATATTTTGATTTCAAATTACCCCCCATGTTATGAAATATGCTGAAAAAATATTTTCAGAAAATTCCAGAATTTTTACATTTGATTTACTTTGCACCAACAGCATTTCGACTGATTGATTAGCATTACTATATGATTCGCGTTAAAATAAGCAATGAATTTCACAAAGATTTCATAAAAAAAATTTCAATTAACACTGTACTGTACAGGAAAAAAAATTAACTTGTACGGAACTTGCACGTTGTTGAAAAAGTTTACTCCAAATGCAAGGAAATGGCACAAAATTTGAATTGTACAGAAGTCGGCCATCACCTTTTTCATTCTGCTTGGACAGCAGAAAAGATAATAAAAACAAAGAGTTCATATAAAAGGCGAGGGTGTCGGTTTTTGATCACAAAGAATGCACCGTGGGTGATCAGTCATCGTGGGAGGAAAGAGGTTTCCAAGGTTGTGGGGCGGGAGGGGTGGGGGATGAAAGCTACTTCCCTTTGACAATGAATCACTTCCTAGCCCGTGGTGGACAGCTCAAATGCCTGCGTTGGGGAAGTCGTGCTGGTAGAAATTTTTATGAAAAAAAAAATTATCCACTTTTTTTAATAACCGAATGCACATTTTTCAGTAACCAAGACACATAAAAATAAACTCCCATGTAAAATTTCGTCAAAATCCGATGAAAACTTTAGAAGTTAAGCATTTTCTTTTTATTATTTTTAAAGAATGTATTTGCTGAAAGCCTGCATAGTCCATACTCTCTCTCCGCCATTTCTGTGGCACTTAGGGGCACCTGCGGGCTTTTGAGCATCGCAGAGCGGCCGACTAAAGAGAAAAAAATTATTTTACAAATTAATCCTGACCGACTTTCCCATCCGCTTTACGTGATCACTTACAAAAAAAATATGTGTGTGTATATATATATATATATATATATATATTAGGGTGGTCTTTATTTACACAGTAAATTTTTTTTTTAATTTTTCATAGTCTTACCCCCTAATATTGTTGTCTGTGGAAAAAACGTTACATAAAAAATTTGGGGATGATTAGAGATTTTTATGACGTATCACACCGAATCCAAACTTCGTAAGTAGGTTGTATCAGTAATTAATATAAGGAATTTAAGGATATGACAATGCTCGCGAAATTTGACGAAAAAGAAGTCCACAGGAAACATCCATCTTTCCTGCTTCATAACCTTGCAAGCGCGACCCTTTCCTCCGTAGATCCGCGCATGCGCCGTTGGAACGTAGTACAGGAATTCCCTTTATGTGATTGCGTGCTCTGCAGCAATTGAACGTACGGGTCTCCAGTCGCTAGTAAGTTAGTGTAACGTAACAACAACAACAACAAAACAAGTGTGAACAATGAACCGCATAACCCAATTATCGCCCATGCCTTCAGCTTCATGCGCTTCAGTTGCAACTCGCAAAAACCCCAAAGTCTGGCTGGTTGGGCAAACAATTGATATTATTCCGGATAAGAAGCTACCGTCGAAAGGAGAGGTTCTGCGTCATTTGTTCCCTTATAAGAACGGAAAAGAACACAGTTGAGAATGCTTCAAGCATTATCACGCAAGAGCTTCTGTCAATCTGGGGAAAAGCCTGAATACCTACCATGGCTGACTACATCATCATCCCGAAGGTTCAGAAGAGTACAACCAGTGGCGTGCTCTTTAGAAGGGAAGTTCTTGACGATCTAAACCGCAGTTAGATAAGGAAAAACTCTTCACAGAGGAATTGGTGTATCTTTTTGATATCGCCCATGCCATGATTACCATTTCTGAAGACAAAGAGTTTCTATTGGCCCAAAGAGAGAAGGGAAGGAAAGGATACGTTTGTGGGGAAGACAAAAAGTTTGCAAGGCAGGAAGCCCAAAAGAGAGAGAAGGAAGAAAATTTCGAGCAACTGAAGCAAAAACACGCGGAAGAAAAGGGATCAGCTATTTGCAAAGGTTGAAATAGCCTCATCAAGTAGCAGCAGTGCTGAAGAGGAAGATCTCAAAGCAGCAACAGCAGGTTCTCCAAAGAAAATGAAATGAGTGAGGAAGAACATTGTTTTGCCAGCACTTGCCTCAGCATTTGATCGCACTAAGGTGGGCGACTGAAAGGCAGTCTAAGTGCTCTCAGCAACTGCTGCCACTCTCGGACATAATGTAGAAGAATTTTCGATCAATCGTAGCACCATACGTAGATCAAGATTTGACGCAAGGAACAAAATTTCAGACTTGCTGAAAGAAACATTCAATGCCCAAATTCCCCTCACAGTCCACTGGGACGGGAAAATCCTTCCGGAGCTCACAGGGACAGGTAAAGTGGAACGACTGCCAGTTCTTGTTTCTGGGGCAGGAGTGTCAAAACTTCATTCCAGAACAGGCGAGGAAACTGCCAAAGCTGTGGTGGATTGCCTAGAAGAATGGGGGATCAAGGATTGCATCCAAGCAATGTTATTCGACACAACGATTAGTAACACTGGTCACAGGACAGGGGCTTGCAAACTTATTGAATTCAATTTGGGAAGAGACCTGCTGAATCTCGCATGTTGCCACCATATTATGGAGATTGTGGCCCAAAAGGTCTTTGCCGTATGCGACATCCACTCTTCTGGTCCTGACATCCTGCTTTTTAAGCGCTTCCAACAGCATAGGAAATTTATCAACCAGAAGAATTTTGAAGTCATCGAAGAAGAGGTCACGGAACGGGAAAATATTATCAACTTCTGTGAGCAGCTGCTAACTGACAGGCAAACATGCAACGACTACCGGGAACTGCTAGAACTGACTATAATCTACCTAGGTGCCAGTCTTTTTCGAGGAATCTGGTTCATGCAGCCCTCCACCGGGCTAGATGGATGGCTCGCGTCATTTACACAATAAAAATATGGCTTTTTTGTTCTCAATTTCAAATGACAAAACGTGAGCAGAGATTCGCAGCTTTTGCCATCAGCCTGTACGTCAGATCATGGTTTGTGGCACCACTTGCAGCTGCTGCCCCAGCCAACGACCTTGCTTTCTTGAAACAACTGGCGACTTATAATGACAAAGTCGTATCAAGTGCAGCTATAAAAGTCTTTTCCAGACATCTGTGGTATCTGAAAGAATTGTTGGTGTCGCTATCTATCTTTGACTCTGACGTATCCTTGACAGTGAACAGGGACATGATCAATGCGTTAAATAAGGATGGCACGGATAACCCTGCAAAGAGAATCAATCTGATGGTGACCCAATGTATTCATGAAAAGACGGTGGCCAACTTTGTGACCAGCTTGTCTTGTCATTTTTTCCAAATGCTAGACATAGACAACGAGTTTCGGTCTGTCGACCCCAGCGAGTGGGACAGATCATCTGATTGTCAATCAGCAATGAATACTGTTAAAGCCCTGAAGGGTAGCAAATGACTCGGTCGAGCAAGGAGTGGCGCTGATGCACTCCTTGCTCGACCGAGTCGTTTGCTACCTTCAGGGCTTTAACAGTATAACGAAGACCAGAAACAGTACCTGTTGCAGATTGTGGAGGAACACAGGAAGAAATATCCAAATGCACTAACAATGACCGTGAGTGACAGTAAACTGAATAATAATTGAAGAGTGTTTAATGTTTATTTATGGACAACGGACAATGCCATTCCTTTATTTACTTGTACAATAAAAGGATTTAAGAGGCAGATTCTTATGTAACATCTCGTGTTTCATTAAGTAAAGAAACATATAAAGTTCAAACTCTGTGTGACACCTCTTAAAATTGCCTGATCAGCTGAAAATTCAAGGTACATCACTTTCTCAACCCAGTGAACAATATTAACAGGTAAGACATTAACATTTTAAATCTTAGTTTATAAGGACCACCCTAATATATATATCATCATCATCATTGTCAACCATTATCAATCCACTGCTGGACGAAGGTCTCCCCAAGTTTCCTCCACAACGGTCTGTCTTGTGCCAGTCTCCTCCATGTCACCCCTGCATACTTTCGAATTTCATCCACCCATCTCCCATGTGGTCTTCTGCTGGGTCTTTTCCTGTCCCTTGGAATCCAATCTAAAATTTCGGCTGTCCATCGATGGTCTGTTCTTCTGGCAGTATGTCCAGCCCATTGCCATTTCAGGGATTTAACTCTGATCATGATGTCTTCCACTCTTGTCATTTTTCGGATCCACGAGTTCCTCTTCTTATCTCTCCTGGTTACACGAAGCATGCACCTCTCCATGCTTCTTTGAGTTGTCTGCAGTCTTTGTATATCTCTTTTAGTTAAGGTCCACGTCTCTGCACCATACGTAAGCACTGGAAGGATGCATTGATCAAACACTTTTCTTTTAAGACATAATGGCATATTGCTCTTGAAAATTATGCTGTTTCTTCCAAAAGCTCTCCAGGCAAGTTTTGTACGCCGATTAGTTTCTTCATCAATGTGACCCTCACTTGATATCTGCTGTCCAAGATAAACGTACGTGTCTGTTATCTCCAGCTTTTCTCCATCAATCAATAAATCTTCATTTCTTGTAAAAGCATTGAACATCACTTTTGTCTTCTGAAAGTTCATTTTTAATCCCACTTCTTTACTCTTGTCAGCAAGTTCCTGGATCATACTCTGCAGCTCTGATGGGGTAGTTGCAAAAATGACTACGTCATCAGCAAAACGAAGGTGGGTTAGATAATCTCCATTAATCTTTATCCCTTTGTTTTCCCAGCTCAGCGACTGAAAAACACCCTCCAATGTGGCATTAAAGAGCTTCGGAGATATGGTGTCACCTTGTCTCACTCCCTTTCCAATTTTTATGTGTGTTGTATTTTCAAACAGCCGAATCTTTGCACTTGCATTTTCATAGATGTTATTAATAATATTAATGTATGCATCTTCAATACCGCAGGTTTTCAGAGCCATTGTAACTGCTGATGGTTTCACCGAATCAAAGGCTTTTTCATAATCGATAAAAGCCATGCACAATGGAAGTTCATATTCCCTCGCTCTTTCAATTAGTTCTCTCAGTACGTGGATATGATCTATTGTGCTGTAGCCACTCCTGAATCCAGCTTGTTCTCTCGGTTGAGCCATGTCCAGTGTTACCTTCAAGCGGTGTGAAAGAACTTTAGTGAAGATTTTATAAACTACTGATAGGAGGCTGATAGGTCTGTAGTTTCCGAGATCCTCAATGTCACCTTTCTTATGTAGCAGGATCATTGTAGCGGTGTTCCAATCCTCAGGAATCTTTCCTTCATTAAGGCATCGAGTGAAAATTTGGGCGAGTGCTGTTTCAATTTCTCCACTTGCTTCTTGTATGATGTCTACAGTAATTCCATCTTCTCCTGGAGCTTTTCCCCGCTTCATGTTCTTGATTGCATGTGCAACTTCTGCTGGAAGGACTGGAGGAACTCTGGTACTGGTATCTTTCATGATGTCTGGAGTGCATGTATCATCCCTTTCATATAATTTGGAGTAGAAATCTTTCACTCTTGTCAAAATTTCGCCTCTATTTCTTGTTACAGAACCATCTTCTTTTCTCAGTGCCATAATCTGTTTTCTTCCCTTACTGAGATGTCCCTTTGCTATCTTTAGGCTTTGGTTGTTTTCAATTGCTTTCCTCACTAGTTCACAGTTGAATTTTCTTACGTCTTCAGTGATACTTTTTCTTACTGTCTTGCATAGCTCTATATATTCCACTTTGGAAGTCACATCTTCTTTAGTTGTCCTCATCTCTCTTCTTTTTTGCATCAACATTTTGGTTTTTCCTGATAATTTGTTTACATGCAACTTGTTCTTAGACCCAGCTAATTTTGTTGCTGTTTCCATAATATATATATATACATATATAATTGCAAGGTCAGGTGATGCGTAACATCACAGCCTCTCCTTGACAAATGTCAACCCCGCCTTCTCGTGGTACATCCTGTTCCCACTAAAGGGGCTCTGACGACCGCCAATAGCGGTATAACTATACCATCGGGATTAAAGGAAATGCTATCCCACACTCACCAACCCGCTTGGCCAGCGTGGTGAGTTATGGCCAAACCCCTCCAAAATGACTCCACAACTTAAATCTTGGCCCTCAGTCTCCGGCAGCTGGAATGTACCTGGCCAAGGCAGCGGCCAGTGCGACATGAAGGCAGAGGGTGCTAAGAATCCCCGGAGGACCGGACTAGGCTGCCATTTGATGCTGACCTTGGCTACCTACAACGGACGCTCCCTATCTTCTGATTCAAGGCTTCTTGAATTGGAAGAGGAACTACAAAGGATCAAGTGGGACATCGTCGGGCTAAGTGAGGTAAGGAGAAAAGGAGAAGATCTCATTGAACTGAAAAGTGGACATCTCTTCTACTATCGTGGGACAGATACTGGCAGAACTAGTGGTGTTGGATTTATAATAAACAAGAAACTGAAGGATAAAGTTGTAGAAGTTGAAAGTTCCTCTGACAGAGCTGCACGACTCGTTATCCAACTCTCAAGAAGATACCAGGCTCAGATTATTCAAACTTATGCACCCACCACAAGTCATGCTGAAGAAGAAATTGAAGAATTTTATGAGGCAATTCGTGATCTAAATAATAAAGGTAAGCAGCACTTGAAGATAATTATGGGAGATTTCAATGCAAAAATAGGGCAACGGCAACAGAATGAAACTTCAGTAGGTAAATTCGGTCACAGCAACAGAAACCAGCGTGGAAATACTCTCGTAGAGTTTGCAGAGGCAGAAGGGTTTTTCATCTTGAACTCCTTTTTCAAGAAAAAGCCACACAGGAAATGGACATGGAGACATCCAAATGGGACGACAAGTGAAATTGATTTTATTATGTGTAACAAAAAATTTGTCATAGAAGACTGCAGTGGGCTAAACAAGTTCAACACAGGCAGTGACCATAGATTGGTGAGATGTAAGATGCACCTCAACACTAAACTCGAACGTAGCAAGCTCATAAGACAAACAAAATGTATTGACATAACCAACCTTAAAAAACACCATAATACCTTCAAATTGGAACTGAAGAACAGATTCTCTGCTTTAGAAGGCCTAACATCGGAAGAAGTGGATATTTCTGAAGTTAACAGAAAAGTAACCAAAGCTCTTATGGAAACAGCAACAAAATTAGCTGGGTCAAAGAACAAATTGCATGTGAACAAATTATCAGGAAAAACCAAAATGTTGATGCAAAAAAGAAGAGAGATGAAGACAACTAAAGAAGATGTGACTTCCAAAGTGGAATATATAGAGCTATGCAAGACAGTACGAAAAAGTATCACTGAAGACGTAAGGAAATTCAACTGTGAACTAGTAAGGAAAGCAATTGAAAACAACCAAAGCCTAAAGATAGCAAAGGGACATCTCAGTAAGGGAAAAAAAAACAGATTATGGCACTGAGAAAAGAAGATGGTTCTGTAACAAGAAATAGAGGCGAAATTTTGACAAGAGTGAAAGATTTCTACTCCAAATTATATGAAAGGGATGATACATGTACTCCAGGCATCATGAAAGGTACCAGAGTTCTTCCAGTCCTTCCAGCAGAAGTTGCACATGCAATCAAGAACATGAAGCGGGGAAAAGCTCCAGGAGAAGATGGAATTACTGTAGACATTATACAAGAAGCAAGTGGAGAAATCGAAACAGTACTCGCCCAAATTTTTACTCGATGCCTTAATGAAGGGAAAATTCCTGAGGATTGGAACAACGCTACAATGATCTTGCTACATAAAAAAGGTGACATTGAGGATCTCAGGAACTACAGACCTATCAGCCTCCTATCAGTGGTTTATAAAATCTTCACTAAAGTTCTTTCACACCGCTTGAAGGTAACACTGGACATGGCTCAACCGAGAGAACAAGCTGGATTCAGGAGTGGCTACAGCACAATAGATCATATCCACGTACTGAGAGAACTAATTGAAAGAGCGAGGGAATATGAACTTCCATTGTGCATGGCTTTTATCGATTATGAAAAAGCCTTTGATTCGGTGAAACCATCAGCATTTACAATGGCTCTGAAATCCTGCGGTATTGAAGATGCATACATTAATATTATTAATAACATCTATGAAAATGCAAGTGCAAAGATTCTGCTATTTGAAAATACAATACACATAAAAATTGGAAAAGGAGTGAGACAAGGTGACACCATATCTCCGAAGCTCTTTAATGCCACATTGGAAAATGTCTTTCAATCACTGAACTGGGAAAACAAAGGCATAAAGATTAATGGAGATTATCTAACCCACCTTCGTTTTGCTGATGACATAGTCATTTTTGCAACTACCCCATCAGAGCTACAGAGTATGATGCAGGAACTTGCTGACAAGAGTAAAGAAGTGGGATTAAAAATGAACTTTCAGAAGACAAAAGTGATGTTCAATGCTTTTACAAGAAATGAAGATTTATTGATTGATGGAGAAAAGCTGGAGATAACAGACACGTACGTTTATCTTGGACAGCAGATATCAAGTGAGGGTCACATTGGTGAAGAAATTAATCGGCGTACAAAACTTGCCTGGAGAGCTTTTGGAAGAAACAGCATAATTTTCAAGAGCAATATGCCATTATGTCTTAAAAGAAAAGTGTTTGATCAATGCATCCTTCCAGTGCTTACGTATGGTGCAGAGACGTGGACCTTAGCTAAAAGAGACATACAAAGGCTGCAGACAACTGAAAGAAGCATGGACAGGTGCATGCTTGGTGTAACCAGGAGAGATAAGAAGAGGAACACGTGGATCCGAAAAATGACAAGAGTGGAAGACATCATGATCAGAGTTAAATCCCTGAAATGGCAATGGGCTGGACATACTGCCAGAAGAACAGACCATCGATGGACAGCCGAAATTTTAGATTGGATTCCAAGGGACAGGAAAAGACCCAGAAGAAGACCACATGGAAGATGGGTGGATGAAATTCGAAAGTATGCGGGAGTGACATGGAGGAGACTGGCACAAGACAGACCGTTGTGGAGGAAACTTGGGGAGACCTTCGTCCAGCAGTGGATTGATAATGGTTGACAATGATGATGATGATGATATAATTGCTTAACTTTCTGTCATTATTTTTACCAAAAATAGTGTTTTAGTGTATTTAGTTAATACCAAGTTTGAATTTTATCCAAACTCTCTATAATCTGGAAAAGTCTAAAATACGGAATCAGACAAGTCCGGACGATTCTGGATTTTCGAGGTTGTACTGTATTTAATAATACAGGGCTGAGGGCACATCACAAGAAAACTGAGGAAAATTTACGCTACTTCGTCTACTTCCAATTTTGGAAATTGTTGGCTCCACTTTGAAAAGCAAACATGACTCGAACCCAAGCCCGATTCGGACGAATGGTCATTAGCCAGCACGCCTCAGACAACTCCACCGCAGGGTGGCTTCATAAACTTAACATTAGCGGATTCTCATGTAACTAATATTACTTTGGGTCAAGGGAAACTGTACATTAATTTTGGTAATTGTAGGCCCTATATAAGCTGGAAAGGTGTAGTGGTTAAAGAGAATCACCTTCATGTAATATAGATGAAGTGATAGCACTTCCCATAAAACGTGAATAACATGTGTAGCTCCTGTCAAAATGGCCGTCAGTGAGACTATAGCAGAATAAAAATTTAAACAAAGTTTTTTTCAATCGCTTTAAATAAAATTTTACATTTTACTATTTCATACATAGCCTAATTTTGCATGCAGAATAGAACAGAGTACTTACAAATAACTAACTTGAATCAATATTTAGAGAAAAAAACTTTGCGAAATGCTAAACTGAAGTGTATACTGAAGCTTACCTCCTCAGGTGATCTATCACGTGCCAGCACAACACCCGAAGTACGAAGATTTTCAGCTCGCAAAGCACTCTGGGAAGATGCAATCAAGCTGGTTCCTGGCAACGTAAACTTCTGGCTTCGGCTGCACGAGTACGATGAAGCAAATCAAGCAGGGTGGTTGACACGCAAGCAGGGAGACCGAGACAGCCTTTTGTAACCTTTGCTGTTCCATTAATGCTTCCTACTACTTTAAAAATCATTAGAAAAAAAAAAAATGCACAAAATTTTGTAAAGGAAACTTTGACTGGTCTAGTGGGGCTCATTTAAGATAGCTAGCAGTTGTCTACTGCAGATATTTCAAACCCAAAACATTTTTGTCTGGTGAAGGGTCCGATCAACACTTTCCCTGACTTTTCCCCGATGGACGAAAATCCCTGATTTTTCCCAGTAGCTGGTCACCCTGTGATATCATTACTTTTCCCGGTCGCTAGTCACGCATGTGATATTACCAACAGAAAATCAACCAATTGACATTTATTTTTACCACATAACAATTGCATTTTATGGGCCTTTAAGAAAAAGAAAAGTACAGTATTATCAACAGAGGCTGAATATATATGAATGGAACATGCATATCAAGAAATAATATGATTACTAGAGACGAAACCTGTTGGAATCGACGGCTAGTGTTTTTTTATTTACTTTTTTTATTTTTTTTTTGAAAAGAATAAACTCATATGAAGCAACAAATGTAAACTTTATTTGAGTGACAAATTCATTCAACCACTTCAGTAAAGACAATAGTCCAGGTTCGTGTTTTTTTTTTTTTACTGAAGGTTTAACGACCACTGTGAGCAACTCAATGGGCTATAAGCAGTCGCCCGTCCCTAATTTAGAGTCACTGGTTCCAGGAAAGGGAGAGAGCCAGTGCCATAAGACAAACACAACATCCATGCCTCACCGGGATTCGAACCCGGACACTTCATGAACGAATCATCATAAGCCAGCGCTTAAAGCACTGTGCCACCAGGGTGGCCAGGTTCGTGATGAGCATCACAACTGCACCCTTTTTCAGTCGTAAAATGTGAGGCGGAAGTCCACTCATCTCAATCGTGTGCAAAAATTCAACTGGATATAGCGCACTCTTTCACTCTCATCTTCAGCCACAACTATGTTTGTAAATGTTGTTGGAATGAGATTTGCATTGCAAATGCTCTTCATTCTCTCTTGTCTGAGGCATATAGTTGCGATCCATTGATCGCTCATGCCTCCAGTAAGGCTCTTAAGTTGTTGTTTTTTTCTTCTGCGGGAGAGACATTCTGTTAAGGGCAAGTATGCAAAAAAGTATTAACTTACTTTAGGGCTGATCATAGAACACCATGCACATACCAAGTCTGACACTGAACTGAGCATCTGATGTAGATAAGGGTCGTACGCTTCTCCCATAGACTTTACATGGATATTTTGCCACCCCGCCACGCCCAAACCGTTGCCCCAATGTCAGTTTTCTCTTCGACTAGCACATGTACATGGTAAGACCTTTATTTTGATACCTGAACCATATTTTTATGTTCAGCCATTCTTTCAAAATAGGTCTAACAGTTAAAAACCTTATAGAATGAAGATACAGATGGCACAACTCAATATGTACATTCTAAATTTTTCACTAACAATGGTCAATGAAATGTTTATTTACATCTTTACATAATGGGAAACATCTTACCTACGTGAATAAACTGGATCGAATGAATATTAAATTGTATATATACATCACACAGTCCAACGGCATAAAGCAATCTGGTCTGCGAGAGTGTTTGCGGTTTGGATGAGAAGAACTTTGATATGAATGCCGGCTAGTGTTGCTTTGTGCAACAGTTTGCTCAGAAAAGACTTTGGACTATTTCAGTCCCTCCATGCTTCCGCCTTCAACAGCGTGCGAGTCAACCGCAGGCGATCAAATGTCAACCACAAGCTTCTCCCACAGACTTTACATGGGAAATTTGCCGCCCCACAATGCCCGAACCGTTGCCTCAATTTCATTTTCTCTTCGACTGGCACATCTACATGGTAAGACCTTTATTTTGATACCTCAACCATATCTTTATGTTCAGTCGTTCTCTCAAAATGGGACTCAGAGTAAAAAACCTTATAGAATTAATATATAGATAACAATTGCTAGAAAACAAGTATTTATCTCAAGAACACCCCTCAACTACTTATGAAGATAGCTGTCATTTATAAGGGGAGCAGAAAATTAAATAACGAGGTGCAAGAACCAAACACATCAATGTGAAACATCATTTCACAAAAATTCTTGAGAAATTTACTTTAAATTTAGTGTGGAATATACTGCAGAAGTATTCAAATTATAGCTGACTATACCAGCCAAACTTTTACCAAGAGGTCAACTGGAAAACCTGAGTTAGAATTGGAATACAGTGTAATTTTAACACAGTGAGTATAATGGTCAGTGTTCCACATTTTTGAAACAACCTAGGAACTGTAAAATTGCAACTCACCTGGAAATTGTACAACCATTCTCAACACCACAAGCCAATGATCAGCAAATTAGACACATGATGTAATTATCAAGCAAAATCCACAGAGTTTAAACAAAATATTGATGGAAACTGAAAGTTGAGTGTGCTTGTCCAAGTTCCTCCAGACACAAAGCTATAAGTTTATGTTTGAATTAAACAGGTTTTTTTTCCATCTATGATCTTTTTTGCTTTCTTTTGCTTGCTAATTTAAGTGATGGTAAAGTGGTCCTTCTTTGCTTAATTTGTCACACTCATGTTTCATTTGAATACAGGATTACTTTCAAAGAAATAACACTACTGATGAAACATCCTATTATAATAGGTACATGCATCAATTTGTTTTGTAATTCTGAATATTACTGATTATGACTAATTTGTAGTCTAGAAATAAGTTCTTCTCTAGCTGATTTACTGTGCAAAAACATTCTACATTTTATGGTAGCCCAATGTTTGATAATCTACATATTACCACTTTCCTTCACTGAGAATGGTGTGGTGACCACACCATTCGTCTGAACTGTCCAGAATGCTTCTCGAACTAATTTTGGACAACTTGGGTCCAATGACATGGTGCATTGTCTGCCTGGAAAATCCCATTGTTGTTGGGGTCATTGAAGTCCATGAAGGGCTGCAAATGGTCACCCAGCAGAGCAACAAGAGCGATTACTGGTTAATGGCGTGTTTACCTGGCCAATGCCATATATAATCTACATGACTATGTAATTAATCCAAATTATGTAAATAGATAATGTCAAAAAGTATAATACCTTTTCAATGCTAATGCTATGAAAGCAGAAATTTATTTATTTTCTGTATGTATATATAAAAATATATATATATATTTTTCAGCAAAGTGACAATATTTAAATTCTACGTAGTTATGGTATTTATACGGGTCTGAAGAATTACTTTCAAAGGAGGATGGGTTTATATTTAGACAAACCGTCCGAGGATGGGAAAATTTCTGAAATTTTGAGATTTTTCATGCCCTGGTGTAGATATAGATTCGCAAGAAGGCTCTGAGAACCTTTCATCTGTAATAGAAGTTTTTTGATCAAAAATATAATTGTTGAAAATACGAATCCCACAAAGAGTATCCCAATACAGCAGTTGCTCTGGCTTTTGTAAAGTTTTTGCTAACCATGTGCAAAAGTGTTATAATAGTACAAAAAGGTAATCGCCAAAACTTTTTTCATCCCCAAAACGACTTTTTTTTTAATAAATGGTGAGGAATGTGATCGGCAGAGTGACACCTGCAATATTTTCAGTTAACCTTCAAAGACTAGTGATATTTAAGAAAGTAAACATCCAGAACCCTCTTCAAGTCCTCCAGAACTATTAATAGAGGTAAAAAGATTGGACAAATCGAATGTATCAATCTTTAGACAAGGGTTGTCAACTTCAATCTGGTTAAGCACTTCTCTATTGTTGTCAACAACGCATGTACATTCAGAAATTTTACAATAAATAGTCTTAAGCAGACTCTGTAAAAGTATACCCACTCTTTTTCCATAACTCGTAGCCCCACAAATAATGAATCTAAAATTCAAAAGTTTTTTATACTTAGGAACAGCAAAAAACATATGGGAAGTCAAACCTATAATCTCTAACTTTTAATAATTTATTAAAACCAACTAATTTTTTTAAGGAACAGTAAACTTTAAAAAAAGGTCCCCGAAAATAAGAATTTTTGCTGTCATGTTATGCGGGTGACGGGGTGATGCTCATAGAGCTGAAATTTGTTTCCCTACGGCCATTGGGAGCTGAGTAAACAGCCGACAAAGTTTTTGGTGATGACATCACACTAGACAAGTGGTCAGTCAGACCACTTCTCGAACCAGCGGCATCTGTGTACTCTGCTCGATAGGGGTTGTGAAGGAAAGTACGAGGTAATTAGGGTCAGGAATTTTTCTCCTTGTGTTGCCCGTGTCTTGTTCATTAGCCATCAAACTTTCTGCTGCAATTAACACAACTGGAATGCATTTTAAGCAGTTTACGGATTTCGCTGAAACTCTTGGTTTACAATCACTCATTGGCACTATTTTTTACAAAGTGGTGACATTTTTAGTTGGGCCAATAATCAAGTTTATGTGGCAAATTACTAATGATTTAAAATTATGCGATTCTGAAATTTGGGTGAGCGGAGACGGACAGTTTGATTCGCCAGGTTTTTGCGCCAAATACTGTACATATTCCATTATTGATATTCGTAAGGGAAATATTGTTTGTATTGTCGCTCAAAAAGGGGTTTATGACGGGGACTTATAAAATAATGCATGAGATTTATTACTCTCAGGCCTCTATGAAGAAATAAAGATTTCAGTTGTTTTTTTATCAGATAGACATAGAAGCATTCGTGCCCTCATGAAGAAAACATATCCCCAAATTGATCATCAGTTTGATGTGTGGCACATGGCCAAAAGTTTGACTAAAAATCTAAAAGCTGCTGAAAAGAAAGCTTCTTTACTAGAAGCATGGCAGTCCAGTACAACCAACCATTTATGGTGGTCAGCTCAAATGTGTAATGAAGATGCTGAACTGCTGGTAGAAAAATTTCTATCTCTGACTAACATGCCATACAGTAATAACAGTAGAAATAACAGTTAGATAGTCTGCCTTTTATCTAACTGTTATTTCTAGAGCTATATATCATATTCAACTATTGCAGTATTTTTATTTTCGTGGGGGGGGCATTAATGACTTTGCACTTGGGCTACGACAAATACTCATAAAGTTGTTTCTCCCATGAAAAAAAAAAAAAAAAAAAAAGATAAAATATGCACTTACAGGGGTAGGAGTGAAAAATAAATAAATTTCAGGACATATTTTGTCGGAGCTGGGAGGAAAATTAAATAAAATATTGGTAATAATGCAGAAATTGTTCTTCTTTCACCAAAAAAAAAAAAAAAAAAACTACCTAAATTATGGCCAGATTGTTAGAAGGAAATTGTTTTCATGACAGCTTTCTGTTTTTCAGCATGGGAAACGGCTCCCGCTCTCATTGAAACTTCGTCCTAACAATCAGCCTTATTTCTATAAAATCATAGTAAGAGTGTTTCACTAAAATAAAATTTTTTGATACTTACAACTTAGAAAACTTTATTAACATTTGGAAATTTTGCCTTCAAGTTCTACTATTGATTTATATATTTCTTTCAATTTGTTGGTTGTTTTTTCTAGTTCTATATTTCCTGTTGATAACATCACTTGGGCAACTTTTATGTTGCTCATGCTGTTTTCTTTTATTGCACTATCCAATTTTTTGAAGCTTTTTTTTTTTTTTTTTTTTTTGATTGGAGGTTTAACGACCACCGTGAGCAACTCAATGGGCTATAAGCAGTCGCCCGTCCCTAATTTAGGGTCACTGGTTCCAGGGAAGGGAGAGAGCCAGTGCCGTAAGACAAACACAACATCCATGCCTGACCGGGATTCGAACCCGGACCCCTTACGGACGAATGATCAGAGGCCAGCGCCTTAGACCACTGCGCCACCGGGGCGGCTTTTGAAGCTTCAGCCAAGAGCTTATGAGCAGTTTTCAGTCATTAAGGAATTTTCTTCTGTCTTAAGTTTGGACAGCTGTTCAAGCCTCACACGCTTATTTTGCTTTTCCAAAGTCTGCATAATTTGTTCTTCAGCCTTTCTTTTAGCATTTCTTTGCATCCTTTCCTCTTTTTTCTGCTGTTCCAAGTAGGAAGCATATTGTGCGTAAGCCTGCTTTACACTATTTATGAGGCCTTTAGTTATGGGTATTGAAAGTATGGAGTTATTGTGCAATCGAATCGCTTCTTTGCAGATACGTAATGATCTGATAGATAACTCTGAAAGTGACACTCTTTCTATTGTGACAATGTTGTTGTTCTGAGAAAAGCCCCTTTCAGGAGGTGCATTTCCATGTGACAATGTCAAACATGTCTTCACCAGGGCTGATAATGAACTGTATTTTAGTAAACCTGCAGAATCTATGCTAGTCACTGCTGCCCAATACTTACAAATATCATTATCTTCCTCGTAACTTTTACGATTAGCTGCCATGTCTTCATACATGTACAGTGATCACTCTGTATTTATCTTATCACACACACTGTCAGTTTTGGTGACTTTAAACATATGATGACTCAGGCGTTTCACAGCATTTTTTGCACTTTCCTTCTTCTGAAACAAAGGATTAATATATTGGATGTCTCGTAGAAGAAAGTTATTCAGTGGTAGTTTTTTTAACAAATATTCTGTTGCAGCAATGAAACAGCTTCTTATCCCCAGTAACACATTCTTCTCATTTATGTTTTTGTTCTGTCCTAGAATATGGCTGGCACTACTACCAACATCAATTTTATCCAAAGATAACCAGTAGTCACTTTTCTGAAAGTTAACTTTTAAAAGTTTAGATCCTTCTTTTGTGCCAACTGCATCCAGTTTTAAAAATTTTTAACATTATACTGCACACCAGTTCATTTAGTTTGCTGTATAATACATGAATCATGGGTTCTTCATTCTGTAAAACCTTGAGGTATGGCATGAATATTTCTGTAAAAAAAAAAAAAGCACAAAATGCAAGTAAATAACAGTATGGGGATGTTTCAATTGGGAAAGTATCTGATCATACCTAGAACCAAGTTTCACATTTTTCTGCTTTGGAAGGTATGTACAAAAATACTCAATTAATGCAGAATACTGTTCAATAACTCTCTCACAAACAGGACCTAGGGTTAAACACCTGCTCTCAACATGACAAAGGAAAACATTTTTAGCTGCACAACCCATTAGGTTTTCCAATTGTATATTGTGATTATCTTCCCTTCGACAAGCAGACATTTTGATCCACAGATAAATATCAGTAGCAAGAGTATCAATATCAATGTGAAGTTTATCTAGTCCTTTCTTTAGAGTACCATGCATCACATGCAAACAGCAGATCCCAAAATCAACCAAGTCAGGAACTGACTGAAAGTTCAATTCAGCATTCAATTTCTTGAGAACAGACAGGTTTACATTCGGACCATGCATAGAGCATTGCAACATCTTTTCTAAACTTAGCCCATGTAAAGATATGAAATCTAGAATTAATTTTACAATTTTATCTGCTTCTGCATGTCTAAAGAATTTAGAGTCACAGTATGAAGTTACAATTTTTGTACGACTTTCTGACCAATATGATATATGAATGTCAAATTGCTTCTTTACCTGTACTGTAGTTGTTTCATCAAAATAAATGGTATAAAAGGAGTCCCAATATCACGAAAAAGATTGGCTTTGAAGTATGGAGCTAAGCCAAAGTTCACCACATAACGAATTTTTTTATCGGACAACTTCAGACATTTTGCAATGGCGGAATCATCAAAAATAAAAGAATATATTTCGGCTAAGTCACCATACGACTGAAATGAATAATTGCTCTTAACAGCTAGTAGTATTAGTAGAGCTTCTGCTTTCAAAACTTTATCACTTATTGCAGTTGGTTGCCAGTCTTGGACACTTTTACTGATTACCTGTAAAACATTATTTGCTGATTGGACACTTTTACTGGTTAACTGCGAAACATTATTTGGTGTTTCGAAAACAAGCCATCTAGACAAACTTCTGGCAGCTGCTTTATGTTTCTTCCCATCTGCATGTGAAAGCACTTGCAAAAATCCCATATTGGCGATGCTAAAGTCCTTGTTGCAGAGAACGAACGTGGCTGAAAATATATCGTCATTAGCATGGCACCAATTTTTCACTAAGTCCCCATTTCGGTCTTTCTTGTTATTTTCAAACCAAGCTGATGAAAACTTCATTTTCCACGGCATTTCAATAAGAACTTAAACAAGATGGATAATGGAATATGCTGTTTGCTATCAAATTTGACATGGTACCGCAAAAACAGCAGAAAAAATTTTGTACAAAAAAGACGACAATTGTATACATCAACTAAGAAAAACATCCTTGTGGTGTGACACGTCCTCTGTTTAGAACTCTGTCATTTCAGTTATGGTTTTGGTTTCAGGGCACAGGAACAAGCAAAAGTCACAGCTACACATAAATCAAAGTGATCAGCACTTTAAACCCCGCCTCTTCCTATGGAGGGCGCTGGTCAACAAGTGTCTCAGCGCAACAAATTAGGGCGAAAATCCAAGCAAAATTACGGAATTTTTTTACGGCAAAATGGCGAGAACAATCGAATTTTGTTAGTGCAGAGATGCCTAGTGCGCATAGTTTTTCCGTAGTGAAGTCAAGTCAAGTTTCCACATTAAAATTTGCAGGGTAGCATGCGTATTTCCCAGAGTGCACTGCTACATTTTAATCTGGATGGAGGACAATACTTGAATAAATTTTGCAACATATCTAAGTACCGTTAAAATGGAAAAAAACTTAGTAAATACACAAAAAATACATACCATTTCAACTCTGCCTTTTAATATGTTATATTAATAAATATGTTATGCCATAAGTGCGTGGTGCTGCACACTTATGGTTATTTCTCTCGTTTTTTATAGTGAAAATGCCGACCGCAATCATCTTTTTGTTCGTGTGCGATTGAAAAACCAAATGCACACAGGGAACAAAACCCATGGTTTTCGGATACCCGAGACGATTTTAGACACAGAAATTCTTGCTAATAACTCTCCTTGAAATTTTGACAACTTTTTTGCTTTTTAGATTCGAGAATATTAGTAGCGGCAAGTGGCCATTTACCCGACACTATTGCAAGTAAATTCGCACACGACAAACACGATAGGAGCAAAGTCCAACGACGCACAGAACAATTAACTTTGAAAGGTTTCATAGCTTTATTATGCAGATAAATAGAAAATTAGCATTAAATGCTTATGATATGAAAAAACTAATCAAAAAGGTATTTTAAATTGTATAAATAAATCAATTCTGAAAAAAAAAGGATAAAAATAAAAAGGCAATGCAAATAGAATAAATTACAATAAAAATCCATGCAACGTTTGATTAACACAATAGAAGTTTTCTGCTAAGATGCGGGAAAATAAAATGTCACAACTTAATACGCAAGTAAGTAATGAAAATAAAATCATCAAATAAAAAAAACAAAAGGATTAAAACTGAAATTAAAAGTTTCCCAACAAAGAATGATCTGGGGAAAGCAACCTTTAAAACAAGCTATTAAGGAAGAAAGTTCTTGTGAATTTGACAAGATAAAATAAAACACCCCTCTGTTTAGCAGAACATTTTTACGAGAGAAAAAAAAGTGCTCTTCGCAAATCTGTCGTAGTAACATAAACAAAAGCTCGCTGCTGACAGCGAAGGAGGAGCGTGAGAAAATATGACACATCTGGCACGCACATGCAGTAGTAACAGTCAGGAGGAAGAAAGGGAAACACAAGCAGGTGTTTCAAAACGAACATTGCTTCACTTCGAAGCGTCAGAAAAAAACCCATTACGTTAAACATTTGACAAATAAAAATATATACATCGAAAGCAAGATAAGGCTGTTTAGAACAATTGCGTGATTAAGGCGTAAACATAAAACACATTTTTGAAAGGTTCATGACATAAAAGTTGAAGGAATACACAACACTTTTACAACGTTAAATAAAATATAATCTAGAAAGAATCTATATCAATTAATTACAATATTTAATTTTGAAGACGAATATGATAAGGATAAAGAAGGGAATGTATGCAGCTGCTGCTATTGTGGTGAGACGTTTTCTTTGGCTGTTTGCGAAAGACAGAGGGAGAGATTTTCTCTTGCTATGGGCAAAGAACAGCTGTGCGCGAAAAACATCAACTCCCGTAGAGCAACCATGCTTGCTGTGTGACGGCTTTGTGATGTTACCACAAAAATCACAACTTTTGACTATGACAGACTTTTTTTTTTTTTTTAATTAAATTTTACGGAAATATTCGAGATTTTTGGAAAAATCTGTAGTTTTTCACACCTTCTCCGTAATTCGTAGTTTGAATATGATATCTGCAGAAATCCATAGTACATAGATATTTCATAGTACATATAATATTTCGGAGGATTCAAAGTACATAGTACTTTGCATCTCTACTAATGGTGTTACTATTTCGAAGAATCGGAAAGGCAGAGAACCTCCAAAGGGTCACGCAAAGACAGCAAAGCGAGGTGGCTGAGTGGCGGAATAAGCTATCAGATAAGCGGTGCTGTATGCTCGAGCTATCGCAGTGCAAAGACAACAGCAAAGCGAGGTTTCAATGCCGGGATAAGAATCATGTGACTTTCGTTTGATCCTCGGGAACCTTGTTGCTCCGAGCAGATCCTCGAGCAATCTCACAAAAGCGGAAATGCTTTCACATGGCGGACAGTTCTTGGAGACGACGTCACTCAAGAGCTCCCCTATTCTCGTTTTTATTTATTTAAAGTTTAACTACCACCGTGAGCAACTCAACGCACTCTCGTTCCAGTTTTTTTTATTTATATGGTACTTGTAAACACTGAATGATGAATCACTATACAAAGGTTTACAGTTTATTTTTAAAATTTCAGGTTTACATTCAAATTTTCAGGATATAGAACAAAAATAAGGACATTTCAGGACAAAAAAGTAAAAATCAGGAACTTCAGGACAACTCCGACCCCTGCACTTAGTTCAATCAAAAATACCTTTATATACTCGTATATAGACAGCAGCTGACAAATCTTTAGTGACAGTGGAAGTTAATCGAAATAGTCTGGGTCATTTCCAGGGCAACAAACAAAACCCGAATACTGTTCATTAGATTCAGGAAAACATTCTCTACTTTTACTCACAACACAGGATAGGAATAATTTTTCTGATTTTTTGCCCTACAGGTATCCAGGCATTCATCCCAATATGCGACTTGTTTGTATGCAACGTGCCTCCATAGTTTGTTATATACAAGTTCATATTTTTTTTCTCGTTTTTTTCTGCCCGAAAAATCATTTGATAACAACTTGCCTGTAAGGTGTGGATGTATAAAACAGCACTGTTGAATGATTTTTCATCATCTGATCATTCTCGTTGCAACACAAATACTCAGCGTCTGTTGACATTCTCTCGCAGTTATCACATTGACAACAGTCAAGATTACCTTTTCTACCCTCGAATTTGTTTTCACATTCCTTGTTAAACATTCGTACTGTACTGGCAGAATATCGTGGTTCAAATGAATAAGGATTTACACCAGCCATTTTACAGATTGATGCGAACCACAGCGGTAAACCGCACCGACAGGAGCCCTCCGCATGCTGAGCGTCTGGTCTCTTGTCTAGTGTGACGTCACCGCTGATTTTAAAAAACACTCTAGTGGAAGAACTACTTACGATAAAGCATTTCTGATTGCGTCATTTTTCATGCTTCTTTGGACATTACATTTTCACGCAGAAAAAAAAAAAATGCCCGAAATGAGTTTACTGTTCCTTTAATATTGGCAACCCTCTTATAAACTGCATCATTAAATAATTCTTTGGTCATAATGGAGTGATATAACCTTTTACATATAAAGGAAAATTATTGGGGCACTTATCAATCACAGTGACAATACACCTGTCGTGCAGTCTACCAATAAGGACCTCATATTTCATCTTTCCCCAAACTTTTGACATAGGTAACTTTATAGAGATGCTGATAATGTATGTATATATAAGGGATGCAAGGTCAGGTGATGAGCAATATATCCTACCCTCTCCTTGACAAATGTCAACCTTGCCTTCTTCAGGTGCATCCTGTTCCCACTAAAGGGGCTCTGACAACTGATGAATAGTGGTACAAGTATACCACCAGGGTTGGAGGAAATGCTATCTTACAATCACCAACCCATTTGGCCAGCGTGGTGAGTTATGCCCCCCTCCCCTAAAGATGCTTACACAATTTCAAACTCGGCCTTCAGTCTATGGTAGCTGGAACGTACCTGGCCAAGGTAGCAGCCAATGCGATATGAAGGCGGAGGGTGCTAAGGATCCCCGGAGGACCGGACTAGGCTGCCATCTGATGCTGACCTTGGCTATGTTCAATGAATGTTCCCTATCTTCTCATTCAAGGCTCCTCGAATTGGAGGAGGAACTCGGAAAGATCAACTGCAACATTGTGGGGCTAAGTGAGGTAAGAAGAAGAGGAGAGCTCATTGAACTGAAAAGTGGACATCTCTTCTATATCATGGGACAGATACTGATGATGTTGGGTTTATAATAAACAAAAGACTGAAGGACAATATTTTAGAAGTTGAAAGTTCCTCAAAAAGGGCTGAGCAACTTGTTATCCATCACTCAAAAAGATACCAGGCTCAGATTATTCAAGCTTATGCACCTACCACAAGTCATCTTGAAGAAGAAATTAAAGAATTTTACAAGGAAATTCAGAACCTAAATAACAAAAGGCAAACAGTACTTGAAGATCATTATGGGTTATTTCAATGCAAAAATAGGGCAACAGCAATAGAATGAAACTTTGGTTGGTGAATTCGGTTATGGGAACAGAAATCCACATGGAAATACTCTTGTAGAGTTTGCAGAAGGGTTTTTCATCATGAACTCCTTTTTCAAGAAAAAGCCACACAGGAAATGGACATGGAGACGTCCAAATGGAACAACAAGTGAAATTGATTTTATTATGTGTAACAAAAAATACGTCATTGAAGACTGCAGTGTGCTAAAGAAGTTCAACACAGGTAGTGACCATAGAATGGTGAGATGTAAGATGCACCTCAACAAAAAACTCAAACCTGGCAAGCTCATAAGATAAACAAAATGTATTTACACAACCAACCTTAAAAAATGTCATAATACCTTTAAGTTGGAACTGAGGAACAGATTCTCTGCTTTAGAAGGCCTATTACACTGGACGAAGTGAATATTTCTGAAGTTAACAAACTCACCAAGGCTCTTATGGAATCAGTAACAAAAATAGGTGGTACTAAGAACAAGTTACATATGAAGAAAATTTCAGGAAAAACAAAAATGTTGATGCAAAAGAGAAGGGAGATGAGGACTAATAAAAACGTAACTTCCAAAGTGGAATATACAGAGCTATGCAAGACAGCATGGAAAAGTATCACTGAAGACATAAGGAAATTCAATTGTGAACTAGTAAGAAAAGCAATTGAAAACAACCAAAGCCTGAAGAGAGCAAAGGGACATTTTGGTAAGGGAAGAAAACAGATTATGGCACTGAGCAAAGAAGATGCTACTGTAACAAGAAATAGAAGCAAAATCTGGACAAGGGTGAAAGATCTCTACTCAAAACTGTATGAAAGGGATGATACATCTATTCCAGACATTACAACAAGTACCAGTACCAAACAAAGTCCCTCTAGCCCTCCCTGCAGAAGTTACACATGCAATTAAGAACATGAAACTGGGAAGAGCTCCAGGAGAAGATGCAATTACAGTGGACATTATACAAGAAGCAACTGGAAAAATTGAAACTGCACTCGCCCAAGTTTTAATCAGATGTCTCAATGAAGGGAAGATTCCTGATGATTGGGACAATGCTACAATGATCCTGCAACATAAAAAAGGTGATGTTGAGGATCTCAGGAACTGCAGGCCCATCAGCCTCCTATCACTGGTTTATAAAATCTTCACTAAGGTTCTCTCACATCACAGTAGAAATGGCTCAACCAAGAGAACAAGCTGGATTCAAGAGTGACTACAGCACTGTAGATCATATCCATCTACTGAGAGAACTAATTGAAAGAACAAGAGAATATGAACTCCCATTATGCATGGCATTTATTGATTATGAAAAGACCTTCGATTCTGTGAAACCATCAACAGTAACAATGGCTTTGAAATCCTGCAGTGTTGAAGGTGCATACATTAACATTATTAACAACATCTATGAAAATGCAAGTGCAAAGAGGTTCGGATATTTAAAGATACAACACAAATAAAAATTGGAAAGGAAGTGAGACAAGGTGACACCATATCTCCCCAGCTATTTAATGCCACATTGCAAAATGTCTTTCAATCATTGAACTGGGAAAACAAAGGAATAAAGATTAATGGAGATTATTTAACTCATCAGCGTTTTGCTGATGACAGTCATTTTTGCAACAACTAACCCTTCAGAGCTGCAGACTATGATCCAGGAACTTGCTGACAAGAGTAAAGAAGTGAGATTAAAATGAACTTTCAAAACACAAAAGTGATGTACAATGCTTTTACAAGAAACGAAGATTTATCAATTGATGGAGAAAAGCTTGAGACAACCGATACCTACATTTATTTTGGACAGCAGATATCAAGTGAGGATCCCATTGATTAAGAAATTAATCGGCATATAAAACTTGGATGGAGAGCTTTTGGAAGAAACAGTACAATTTTTAAGAGCAGTGTCATTATGTCTTAAAAGAAAAGTGTTTAATCAATGCCTGCCAGTGCTTACGTACAGAGCAGAGACATGGTGATCTGTTGACGTTTTCCGATCTCTAAATTAATGGGCCAATATTTTTGGGTCGGAAAAACCATCACCAGATCCACGCACTCTCAATGAGAGTGAGATTTTTTGTCATGAGATGATCTCAAATCCCTTTGGCAAGGAGGGAGTTAGAAAAAAAAAATAGATTTAAGAGTCAAGAAAAATCAAGTAAATTCTTTTCATTTATTTTAATTTCTTTCTGATTTCTCTGTGAAGTGTTGATCTCTGTGTATGTAGTTAAATTTATGTGAATAGGTCTAAGTAAAATAGCCTTGTGATGTCTGTTTCTAGTTAAGGGATGTGTAACTAGCTGGGAAGTAGATTTAAGGAAGTTTGACATCATGCTATATGGCTGGTTTTTTTGTTGTTCTTTCATGCAATGTTTTTTCTTCCTTCCATTGCATTTTTTAGTGCACTGTTTACTTTCAGGGAAGAGATATAGTGAAGTTTATTTTAGTGCAGTATATGATGTAGTGTATATGAATTGATTTGCCTTAGTTTCTTAAGTGTATAGTGCAGTTTATATATGTATAGTGTTAGATGTATCAGTTTAAAATTATCGGCGACGCCGCGGCGTTCGGCGTTATTGATTGTCGGGATAACGTAGCGATAAAAAGAAAAATTGTAAGGTTGTAGTTCCGTATTTACCGTCGTTATCGCGATTTCTTTTATTGTATTATTATGTAAGCTTTAATAATGGAAGAGTAATTTGTAAACATGTAGTGTTTGAAGTATTTTATCTTATTGTAGTGGTATCTAATGAGAAAATCGCGTGTTTATGCCATATGTCAGTAGCGTGTATTAAAATCGTCGTTGGGTGTATCGGGCTTAATTTAGTAACCTTTCGTAATTAAAATCTTGCTTAGTATTAATATTTAGTTGGTTTTAGTATGAATCTTACTTGGTATTAACTAGTGATAGTATAATTCAGCGACTGATAGAAAAAGCGGGTCGGCGATCGCTCCGTAACGAAGTGACTTTCGTAAATTAATTGCGCGTGCGCTATCGTCAATGATATTTAATAGTCATTTAGTAAAAGAATAAAATTGTGGCTTAATGCTTCAGGGCAAAATAACACATCGTTGCGTTACGCTATTTTTTCGTAATTCCGATCGTCGTACCTGTAGCTAGAGAGAATTCGATTTTTATGCGTTACGAAGTTGTAACGATGTTCGTTAATGTTAGTTAATTTGTTTAATGAATTTTTGTAAAGGTGGTCTCTAAAAGTCTTTGTTCAGAAAGAAAGAACGAAAATGGCTACAGTGTCTGGTGTCGCTTTTCTAAAAGCGATAAATTCGTAGAATGGCATCTGGGAGGACGTTTTCCCAGCTTTAGCAGTGCAGAAAGTCCGATTTATTTATGCTCTTGTTTACTTCGAGAAGGCATTTTTCGCTTGGCACATGGAACACGTCAGGATTTGGGCGGAATTCTGCGAGGTTCACCGCAGCGCCCGTTTTTCGTGGGTCAAAGTTCAAGCCAGCGATTTCTGGGAATTGCGTCTTTCTCTCCGCCTTCTGACTTAACTTCGGGCCAATTGCCTTCCGCCATTTCGGGCGCGTGCACAAGGGATTCGGCGAGGAGCGGAGAATTTTTGCGTGCTGCTACACACTTCGATACCAGACTTCGTAAGGGAGAGTCCCACAATAAAAAAGAAAAAAAAATCAAGTAAAGGAGGGGAGGACGGACGTCCGGATGCCGAAACTGCCGTAACCTCGTGCGGCCGCGATGGCCCAAGAACGGTAGGAACGATCCTTTTCTTTTCTGTGCTTGACATCGTCCCGAGGCACTAGCGGGCATTACGCCTCGTAACTCGCTCGGTAACATCGCTGCCGCCTGTCGCCGTGTGAGAGAGAGAAAGTCTCCTCAAAGGCCGGCATCGGGAGTAAGTAAGAAAAAAACGGAATAAAAGAAAGGAAGGAGAAGAGGAAAATCCTACCATATCATCATAAGTGCATCAGGCCCCGTTTCCACGGCGTGCCGGCTCTCGTAGCGACAGCACAAACACCAATTTCCAATTCGGCATCAAAAGGAAAATTTAAGGAGGAGGAGAAACAAAGAGAAAAAAAATGAGTACCACCTAAAATTGAAAAAAAAAAAAAAAATGTATGTGTCTTGATCAGAAATGGAATGATGTAAAAGGTTAAAATTCAGGGGTGAGAGAAAAAATGGGGGGGAAGGTGAAATAAAAATGGGAGGAAAATAGAGAAATGCAAATGTATGTTTGGAATTAATGGTCTGGCCAGAACCAAAAAATGTAATATGCCATTGTGTAAATTTTTTTTTTTTTTTGTAAAAATGTCTAGTTAATGCCAGTGACCAAAGAAATGGATTGAAATATATTAATTAGGTTTCCTGTTAGAACAGGGGTTTCTTTTTGTTAGCTCAAATGAGAGGAAAGTGACTTGACATTTTTGTTTGTTTGGTTTTTCTGTACTGTAAAGTAAGAAAGAGATTTTTCCAGGTAACTGATCAAAATCTGTGTGTTGTAAAAAAAAAAAAAAAAAAGAATAAAATGTCACTCTTAACCATCTAAATCTAAATTGTAAAGAGCATTTAGCTCAAGGTTCAACCAGTTATCAGATATGCACATCGAGCATTAAGCTCTTAGCACTCTTTGAGTGAATGATCACATTCTTTAAAGATTTTTTTGTAAGGCAGGCTGGTAACCAAATTGTGCCACTTACCTCCTTCATCCTCTAAACCACACAGGTGAAAACTACTTGGTTTGCAGACCAGGGTTTCTGAGAGGATTATTTAGGACTGTCAACATACTCTGGACTCTAAAATTCATAGCTAAATTCTTTTTTATTCGGCCTAGCCACCTAAAGTTTCCTTGTATCAAGTGTTTTTCCAACCTGTGCCTGGAAGCACAAAATAAATTTATAGTTAACCTGGAACATATGCTTAATCAAATTATTTTGTGTCGTATGTGAATTTCTCTTGTCGGTGGTGGTGGAATCACCTTCCATTTACAGGGAGTTTTTAAGGATCGTACCTGGGGTGTTAGTCGTTGAAAAAAAAAATTCTTAATTGGGGTCCCTAGATTGATCACCGGCCATTTTCTTCTTTTTAAAAATAAAATTGGTAATAATTTGCGTTTTTTTCAGAAGTAAGTTCATCATCGTAATAGAATAATATCTTAACAACCAAACCACGTCGTATCAAACTGGTTCCCGTGACCAGGATTCCACCCACTGTACCAGAGAGATTCACATTTATGATTTGCTATTTCTGATATTAGGTAATGCTGTGTGAAAATTGTAAAATGATCAAATTCCTCTAGCAACAGTTAAAGGATAAGGTTTTGACATAGAACATAGTTAATTGGGAGAATTTTCTTCATGTTAGGCATTCATTTTCGAAATTTTAGTCAGTATCAAGTGCTTGCAATCATAATTTTTTTGAAGTGTGAATTGGCATTTGAATTTTAGTGTATTGCATTTTTGTATTGTGCTTTTGTTTACATTGGTGAGAAATATTGAGGTAATTATTTTCAATTAAGAAAAAGAGTAAGATATAACTTTAGGCTCAGGTAGAAAATAATTATAGCTCACTAATCTTGGGTAAAAGTAATCATTGATAGTAAATCATTACAGTAACAGCAAGCATAGTATAATAACCTTATTTAAATTGTGTAGTGTACTACATAGTTTAGTTGAGTCTATAATGACTATTTTAAGCAAATGGGTTTGTAACTTTCAGTTAGTGATGATAGCCTTTAAAACTAATGCTAGATTTTTTGTTTGGTTATTTGCTGATTTCTTTAAGTGCAATAATTTAAAATGGGTGATATTGAGAATGTGTTGATGAGACAAAATTATGCAGGGAATTAGGTAGGATTAGTGAAGTGTTTTCTTTTCTCGTAATTTGAATTTTGGAATTTATGGTGGATTCTAAAGAGTTACTTCTCTTGGTTTCAAGATGCCTTCAAGGGAATTTATTGCTGCATGCTGGGAAGCACAGAGGTTGTTAAGTGAGGTTAAGGAGTGTATAGATGAGATACCTCAAAGTAGAAAGCAGCGGGATTATCATACACATAATTCCTTTTCTCCCAGGAATGAGAGTAGAGAAAATGATCAGGCATTCTGCTATCAGAGTTCGAGGACAGGGCATTCTTCTTGTGATTATTTTGGGAATTTCTCCAGTAGGAAGAGTTCACAGGAACAAGAAGTGAGAAATTCTAGGGTTTATGGAACCAGAACTAGTTCTTACGGGAAAGATGCTGAAAGTATCTTAACTGAGCAGCCGAGAACAAAACAGAATATGCAAAGAGGCAGGAAACGAGAGGAGCAGGGAAGGAGTTGGTTCGAGGAAATCCTGCATAAAATGGAAGAGGAGAGATTTATGAAAGAAAGAGAAGAGAAACTCGAGAGGGACAGAATTGAAGCACACAAGGAATTGGAAAGGTCTCTACAAAGAGGCAGGAAACAAGAGGACCAGGAATGGAGTTGGTATGAGGAAAACTTGCGGAAGATGGAAGAGGAGAGATTAATGAAAGAAAGAGAAGAGAAACTAGAGAGGGATAGAATTGAAACACTTAAGGAATGGGAAAGGTATGAGTACCAAAAGACATTAAAGAAGCCAGAATTGGCTAGGCAGAAGGAACTAGAGGAGAAGTTCGAAAAGGAAAGGCTGAAAGTTCTCGAAGAGTGGGAGCAGCGGGAAAATGAAAAAAGATTAAGAAGAAGGAAAGAAAGACTGGAAAGGGGAATGATGATGAAAAGGTTAGAAAAAGAAAGGCTAGAACAGGAACAACTTCAGAAGTTAGAAAGAGAAAGACTTCAGCGGTTAGAAAGAGAAAGACTTCAGAGGTTAGAAAAACAAAGACTTCAACAGTTAGAAAGAGAAAGGCTTCAGAAGTTAGAAAGAGAAAGACTTCAGAGGTTAGAAAAACAAAGGCTTCAGAAGTTAGAAAGAGAAAGACTTCAGAGGTTAGAAAAACAAAAACTTCAACAGTTAGAAAGAGAAAGGCTTCAGAAGTTAGAAAGAGAAAGACTTCAGAGGTTAGAAAAACAAAGGCTTCAGAAGTTAGAAAGAGAAAGACTTCAGAGGTTAGAAAAACAAAGACTTCAGCAGTTAGAAAGAGAAAGACTTCAGCGGTTAGAAAGAGAAAGACTTCAGCAGTTAGAAAGAGAAAGACTTCAGAGGTTAGAAAAACAAAGACTTCAGCAGTTAGAAAGAGAAAGGCTTCAGAAGTTAGAAAGAGAAAGACTTCGGAAGTTGGAAAGGGACTGGCTGGATCAGTTAAAAAGGGAAAGGCTTCAGATGAAGGAAAGGGTGAAATTAGAGGAAGAAGTAAACAAAAGAGAAGAGATTAGAATGGAACAGGAAAATGTAGAACAGGAAGTGCTGCAACTCCAAGCTGAAGCGATACAGCAGGTTGCAATAAAGGAAGGAGCACAGATTGAAATTGGGGTGGATGATGAAATTCCATGTTCTGAAGCACCAGTCAGTAATCAGTTGGTGGAGATGGGGGTGTTAGAAATAGAAGATACAGGGTCTGCCATAATTATTGACACAGACGCTGTCACAACAAAGACTTTGGAAGTTATGCAAAGTCAAGTTGAGGAAGATGAGAATGTGCATGCTTTTTCAGGGTGTGTGAGTGTAGAGAAAAATGCAGTAGTTGAGTCACTGGAAGTTGGTGGAAATGTAAAATGTTGTGTAAGAAAGGAGGTTCTTGAATTCAGTGAGGAAGAGACGTTAAATGAGCAAAGTGATGGAGGATTAGTAGAAGTGGCTGTGATAAAAGATGCACTCAGTGAAGTGGAATCCACATTCCATAAACAAACGGCAGGTATCATAGATTGTTCTGAAGCCCTCACCTCTGAAAATTGCATTCAGACAAATGCTAGTCAGGAAAAATTGGAGCAGAGTAAAAATGTTGAAGTGATGATAAACAGTCTGTTCTTCCTGATTCTCATTCCAGTTGCATTAATACTCGTGACATTGCATAGGAGTTCTTCTCTGCAAAATAAGCATAGGCTTTGTCTGCCAGAGAAATGTAGAGACCATGTGTCAATTTTGAAGTTGAGTATTAAGGCAAATAAGACCACATTTGTCATTTACCTTTATGGGTGGGATATAACAACTCTAACATTCCTACAGTTTCTACTGTGGAACGTAAAAGGGGTGCGTCATAAAAGAATTTTAAGTGTAGCATTTGATTGAATGATAAAAATTTCTTTTATCACTCTGAGGTCCCCTTGGTAATGAATGGAACTGGAAACTGATAATGAATTCCGGATGTATAATAACGAGTAGCATTTCATGCTTGGTTGTGTGTAAATAGTGTATTTTTTTTCCTAAGGCAATATGCTTTCACGTCGCATTTCATTTTGAAAGGGAATTTTATTTTGCATTCGCTGTTTTTCTTTTCATCAGTGGGCAGGCTTCTCATTTCAGCTAGTATGTAAAGATGACTAGTACTAGTAGGAAAATTATGAAAGGGCATAAATTGGTATTTTAAAGATTTTTGTGCATGAGTCAGGACTGAAATGTGAGTATAGCTTTGATTGGACGTGTGTCGTCATCATGAATATACGAAGTGGAGAAAGGAATAATTTTTTCATTGTTACTTCCTTTTCGAGAAAACATTTTCATTGCAACGATAGGATTTCTATAAGGATTGTCTGATTTATTGTCTGGTGTGATCAGGATGGTGAACAAGTGGATAGGATTTTTGTTGACAATTGGTGTGTTTACTATTTGGTGTTTTATGGGAATATCATACAATATCATGCCCGAGTTTTTTGAGTGTCAGAGGCAATGGAAGAAATGAGACCTCGTTTATCTTCATGTGTTATAGACGTGTCATGGAAACATGATAATTTCAGAGAAGGGACAGAAATGTTTTTTCTTAAGTAATCACAGAGTTCTTTTTCTGAGTCATACCTACGAAAAAAATTTGATGGTTTGTTTTTCTCTCATGTTGGACATTCAGGGAGTGGGGTATGAAGGTGCATATTAAGTGTAGGTTAGTTTGTGATATGCCTCGAGATGGTATTGAGGTGAGAGATGTTTCTGGGAGAAAGTGAATCCAGGAATAATGTGAGTCAGTGAATCAGATGAGAATTTTGTGAGATTTGTACGTGAAATTATTATGTAACATGAGGATGGTATTTAGGGATAACTAGATGCTTTTTTATTCTCTGTTGTATTTGGTAGCATGTAGTGTTGCACAATGGTGTTCTGGAAGTGACCAGATCAAGGCGAGTCCTGCATAAGTACTCCAAAAGTGAGAATGGTGTGACATTTTACCAGGTATTATGTTGAGTGAGACATGTTCAGTGCATGGAAAGAGAAAACTGATGCAGAAGTTTTCTAAGCCTTACCCTTACGGAAAACAGGATTTGCAAATTCTATCCTATGTTGATAGTTTCCTTTTTTTTTTTTTACTGGTCTGTTTCTGTGAGATAAGCCTTGCAATAGTGTTGAAAAAAAATTATCTGTGTATTTTTTATGGTGTTTGTGGAATTGGGTAATCCATGTTTCAGTATTGCATAGCATTAGAAGTTTTGTTGGTGTAGCTTTCCGTTTGCGTCACGTGTAGGTTTCTTTTGTATCTCTGGTGTGAGTGTGAATACATCTTGTTCTTGCCTTTGGACTTTTAGTTCTTGGAATGAAAGAAAAAAAAAATGTTTTTTTTTCTTTTCGCTTCGGAGGAGGATGTGATGATCTGTTGACGTTTTTCCGATCTCTAAATTAATGGGCCAATATTTTTGGGTCGGAAAAACCATCACCAGATCCACGCACTCTCAATGAGAGTGAGATTTTTTGTCATGAGATGATCTCAAATCCCTTTGGCAAGGAGGGAGTTAGAAAAAAATAGATTTAAGAGTCAAGAAAAATCAAGTAAATTCTTTTCATTTATTTTAATTTCTTTCTGATTTCTCTGTGAAGTGTTGATCTCTGTGTATGTAGTTAAATTTATGTGAATAGGTCTAAGTAAAATAGCCTTGTGATGTCTGTTTCTAGTTAAGGGATGTGTAACTAGCTGGGAAGTAGATTTAAGGAAGTTTGACATCATGCTATATGGCTGGTTTTTTTGTTGTTCTTTCATGCAATGTTTTTTTTTCTTCCTTCCATTGCATTTTTTTAGTGCACTGTTTACTTTCAGGGAAGAGATATAGTGAAGTTTATTTTAGTGCAGTATATGATGTAGTGTATATGAATTGATTTGCCTTAGTTTCTTAAGTGTATAGTGCAGTTTATATATGTATAGTGTTAGATGTATCAGTTTAAAATTATCGGCGCGCGCGGCGTTCGGCGTTATTGATTGTCGGGATAACGTAGCGATAAAAAGAAAAATTGTAAGGTTGTAGTTCCGTATTTACCGTCGTTATCGCGATTTCTTTTATTGTATTATTATGTAAGCTTTAATAATGGAAGAGTAATTTGTAAACATGTAGTGTTTGGAAGTATTTTATCTTATTGTAGTGGTATCTAATGAGAAAATCGCGTGTTTATGCCATATGTCAGTAGCGTGTATTAAAATCGTCGTTGGGTGTATCGGGCTTAATTTAGTAACCTTTCGTAATTAAAATCTTGCTTAGTATTAATATTTAGTTGGTTTTAGTATGAATCTTACTTGGTATTAACTAGTGATAGTATAATTCAGCGACTGATAGAAAAAGCGGGTCGGCGATCGCTCCGTAACGAAGTGACTTTCGTAAATTAATTGCGCGTGCGCTATCGTCAATGATATTTAATAGTCATTTAGTAAAAGAATAAAATTGTGGCTTAATGCTTCAGGGCAAAATAACACATCGTTGCGTTACGCTATTTTTCGTAATTCCGATCGTCGTACCTGTAGCTAGAGAGAATTCGATTTTTATGCGTTACGAAGTTGTAACGATGTTCGTTAATGTTAGTTAATTTGTTTAATGAATTTTTGTAAAGGTGGTCTCTAAAAGTCTTTGTTCAGAAAGAAAGAACGAAAATGGCTACAGTGTCTGGTGTCGCTTTTCTAAAAGCGATAAATTCGTAGAATGGCATCTGGGAGGACGTTTTCCCAGCTTTAGCAGTGCAGAAAGTCCGATTTATTTATGCTCTTGTTTACTTCGAGAAGGCATTTTTCGCTTGGCACATGGAACACGTCAGGATTTGGGCGGAATTCTGCGAGGTTCACCGCAGCGCCCGTTTTCGTGGGTCAAAGTTCAAGCCAGCGATTTCTGGGAATTGCGTCTTTCTCTCCGCCTTCTGACTTAACTTCGGGCCAATTGCCTTCCGCCATTTCGGGCGCGTGCGCAAGGGATTCGAGCGAGGAGCGGAGAATTTTTGCGTGCTGCTACACACTTCGATACCAGACTTCGTAAGGGAGAGTCCCACAATAAAAAAGAAAAAAAAAATCAAGTAAAGGAGGAGGACGGACGTCCGGATGCCGAAACTGCCGTAACCTCGTGCGGCCGCGATGGCCCAAGAACGGTAGGAACGATCCTTTTCTTTTCTGTGCTTGACATCGTCCCGAGGCACTAGCGGGCATTACGCCTCGTAACTCGCTCGGTAACATCGCTGCCGCCTGTCGCCGTGTGAGAGAGAGAAAGTCTCCTCAAAGGCCGGCATCGGGAGTAAGTAGAAAAAAAAAACGGAATAAAAGAAAAGGAAGGAGAAGAGGGAAAATCCTACCATATCATCATAAGTGCATCAGGCCCCGTTTCCACGGCGTGCCGGCTCTCGTAGCGACAGCACAAACACCAATTTCCAATTCGGCATCAAAAGGAAAATTTAAGGAGGAGGAGAAACAAAGAGAAAAAAATGAGTACCACCTAAAATTGAAAAAAAAAAAAAATGTATGTGTCTTGATCAGAAATGGAATGATGTAAAAGGTTAAAATTCAGGGGTGAGAGAAAAAATGGGGGGAAGGTGAAATAAAAATGGGAGGAAAATAGAGAAATGCAAATGTATGTTTGGAATTAATGGTCTGGCCAGAACCAAAAAAATGTAATATGTCATTGTGTAAATTTTTTTTTTTTTTGTAAAAATGTCTAGTTAATGCCAGTGACCAAAGAAATGGATTGAAATATATTAATTAGGTTTCCTGTTAGAACAGGGGTTTCTTTTTGTTAGCTCAAATGAGAGGAAAGTGACTTGACATTTTTGTTTTGTTTGGTTTTTCTGTACTGTAAAGTAAGAAAGAGATTTTTCCAGGTAACTGATCAAAATCTGTGTGTTGTAAAAAAAAAAAAAAAGAATAAAATGTCACTCTTAACCATCTAAATCTAAATTGTAAAGAGCATTTAGCTCAAGGTTCAACCAGTTATCAGATATGCACATCGAGCATTAAGCTCTTAGCACTCTTTGAGTGAATGATCACATTCTTTAAAGATTTTTTGTAAGGCAGGCTGGTAACCAAATTGTGCCACTTACCTCCTTCATCCTCTAAACCACACAGGTGAAAACTACTTGGTTTGCAGACCAGGGTTTCTGAGAGGATTATTTAGGACTGTCAACATACTCTGGACTCTAAAATTCATAGCTAAATTCTTTTTTATTCGGCCTAGCCACCTAAAGTTTCCTTGTATCAAGTGTTTTTCCAACCTGTGCCTGGAAGCACAAAATAAATTTATAGTTAACCTGGAACATATGCTTAATCAAATTATTTTGTGTCGTATGTGAATTTCTCTTGTCGGTGGTGGTGGAATCACCTTCCATTTACAGGGAGTTTTTAAGGATCGTACCTGGGGTGTTAGTCGTTGAAAAAAAAATTCTTAATTGGGGTCCCTAGATTGATCACCGGCCATTTTCTTCTTTTTAAAAATAAAATTGGTAATAATTTGCGTTTTTTTCAGAAGTAAGTTCATCATCGTAATAGAATAATATCTTAACAACCAAACCACGTCGTATCAATGGACCTTAACTAAAAAAGCCTATCAAAGACTGCAGACAACTCAAAGCAACACAGAGAGATGCATGCTTGGTGTAACCAGGAAAAATAAGAAGAGGAACTTGTGGATAAGGAAAATGACAGGAGTGGACGACATCATGACCAGAGTGAAATCCCTGAAATGGCAATGGGCTGGACATATTGCCAAAAGAACGGACCCCAGATGGACAACCGACATTTTAGACTGGATTCCGAGAGACAGAAAAAGACCCAGAAGAAGACCCCATGGGAGATGGATGGATGATAAAATTCAAAAGCGTGCCGAAGTGACATGGAGGAGATAGGCTCAAGAGAGACAATTGTGGAAGAAACTTGGAGAGACCTTCATCCAGAAGTGGATTGATTATGGTTGGCAATGATGATATTTTGTAAAAATGAACTTTCACAAAATAAAACTGATGCAATGCTTTCACAACAACTGAATATTTAGCAATTGATCGGAAACGTCTACAGGTAACCAATACCTACCTTTTCCTTGGGCAACAGATATCAAGTGAGGGCCACATTGATGAAATTAATCAGTGTATAAAGCTTGGTTGGAGAACATTTGGAAGAAACAGTACAATTTTCAAGAGCAATTCACCATTATGTCTTAAAAGGAAAGTGTTTAATCAATGCATACTTTTCCAGTTCTTATATATGGAGCACTGACATGGATGAACTTTACCTACAAAAGACATACAGAGGCTGCAGACAACTGAAAGAAGAATGGAGAGATGAATGCTTGGTGCAACTAGGAAAAATAAGAACAACAACTCGTGCATCTGGCAAATGACAAGAGTGAAAAATATCATGATCAAAGTGAAATCCCTGAAATTGCAATGGGCTGGACATATTGTTGGAAGAACAGACCACCAATGGACAACTGAAATATTACATTCAATACTAAGGGACAGAAAAATACCCAGACGAAGACCATGTGGGAAATGTGTGGATGAAATTTGAAAGCATGTTGGAGTGACATGGAGGACTGGTTCAAGACAGACAGCTGTGGAAGAAACTTGAGGAGACCTACATTTAGTTGTGGACTGATAATGGTTCTTCTTGATGATGATGGTATATGTATATATATAATATATTGATACTTTCAATTATTCATTACAGATAATTTGAACAGTAAGTAACAAGAAATATGAAAATAAAGCATTTACCTGCAAATATACACCCTGCAGACCACATATCAATTGATGTCGTGTATAATTTTGCACCAAATAAAACATCAGGAGGCCGGTACCAAAGTGTAACAACCTTATAAAAAAAAATTATATATTAAAGCAACTGAAACCAACTGATCTCAAAAGACACCACACAACATTCTTTAAAAAACAAAAACCTTTCTTATTCATATTATAAATGTAGGAAACAAGTCATACATCAACGAACATTTTGCATTAAAAAAAAAAAAAAAAAAAAAAAAGCAATTGCATCTGTTCAGGTACATACACACATATTGTAAAAGTTTGATCCCATCAAATACATTTTTTATGGAACAAATACAGATCTTATAAAATACATCAAACTTCATCTGAATAAATGTGTAATAATCTTTAAATGAAATGCACTAAACAAAAACATAAAATTTTCGATATTTAAGAAATGAATAAATATGCCCCCAAAAGCAGTATAGTCAAACAACATTAGGGTTTCAAAAATATCTAAAATGTTACTCGCCCGGCTAGGCATGCGCAGAAAAAATTTATATATCTACACTGCTGGCCACCCAAAATGCAACACCAAGAAGGACACGAGATAGCAAAGCCAGATTTACTGGACACATAACAACAGAGACAAATATGAAATGATTGAGATTACAGGCCAGTGCGACTTGAAGAACACGCAGACATCAATTCGTGTGGCCCCCATGGCTAGCAATAACGGCCGCTACACGCCGCGGCATCGAACGAAAGAGGCTTTGGATGTGGGCTTGGGGTATGTCGGTCCAGGCTGTTTCCACAAGTTGCCACAGTTCATCAGGCGTAGCCGCGGGTGGTGCTTGCCGGGCCACTCGGTTGCCGATCAGCGACCAGACGTGTTCGATGGGCGATATATCGAGAGAACAGGCTGGCCATGGCAGCAGTGATACTTGGTGGGCCGTGAAGAATTGTCGCACGATGCATGCCACGTGCGGGCGCATGTTGTCCTGTTGAGATGTGGCCGCTGGCAGGTCCTGCAGGTAAGGGAGGACTACAGGCTTCAAAACGTCAGAGATGTAGCGGTGGCTGTTGAGTGTACCGCCGATGCATACCAGAGCGGTGCGGGTGTCATATCCAATTGCGCCCCAGACCATAATGCCAGGCGATGGACCGGTATGGCGATGCATAATGCAGGCGCCATACAGTCTCTCGCCGCGGTGCCGCCACACACGGATCCGACCATCGTGGTGTTGCAGGCAGAAGCCGGATTCGTTGGAGAAGACAATGTTGTGCCATTCTGTAGTCCAGGTGTGGTGTTCCACGGCCCACTCCCGCCACACTCGCCGGTGGTGTAACGTCAATGGTAATCGGCGCAATGGGCGCCATGCGACAAGTCCCCGCTCCTGCAGACGACGTCAAACGGTACGTGCTGACACAGGTTGTTGCGCAACACACCCTAATTCCTGCGCTAACGTTCGCGATGTGGCGGTGCGAACCGTCAATGCCCTCCGCACAACACTCCAAAACGTACTGGAATGACTGCTGTATTCTGCGACGAGGTATCAGGAAGCTTCTTACGCACAGGTCCGGCAGCACAACACACTTCCACTACTTACACCCCACCTTCTGTGCACCCTTCTTATAGTGCTTCTCGGTGGCACACATGATTTGCATATGCCCTGCAATACTAATCATTTGCATTTCCTCTTGCGGGCGACGCATGCTGCGAATTTCAGGCCAATCGGATGCTTCCTTCTTGGTGTTGCATTTTGGGTGGCCAGCAGTGTAGGTAGTAAAAAGCAGGATGTTCAGAAAATCATATCTTTTGATGCAAACAATCAGAAGCCTTACATGGTCATATCAGAATAATATGACCACCCCCGGAATCAGTGTACCAGCCCAGGTGAGTCACACAGTGCACATGACAAGGTCTACCATATAGAGGCAGACGTGCCAACCTTCAAAATCTAAAAATCAGGAGATTTTTACAGCTCATAAAATCGCATGAGCGCTACTTTTTATCAACATTTTTCAGATGCAGGAGCAATTTTCAAGTATTATTATTATTGGTACATAGCATTTTTAATGTTTAAAAAATTATTCTAAATGCAGACTGTATGTTTATATGCAAAATAAAAAGCATAGTGAAAATAGTTTTTTTTTTTTTTCGCCCTCGGATTTACGTTTTCGGAAATTTTTCTTCCATTTTCAGACTGAAATACAAATATTTACAGAATAAAATGATATATAACAATAATACTGGACAGAGGCAACATCACAGGAAAAATAAATTACGATTACAGAAAAAAATCTTTATTTCATTTACTTTAGTCTTTGAAAGACAAAATACGTCCTGATGCATATTTTTATGAATAGGTAAATTTTTTCGATGAGTAGTTTTACGCACCGAGAAAAATTCACGATGCGTACTTTCACTCGGGGAGAAAAATTCCAGATGCGTATTTTTACGCATCGAGAAAAATTCCCGATGCATACTTTCGCGCGTTGATAAAATTTCGATGTGTACTAGACGCGCAATTAGATTACGAATTTTGGAGAACTGTGGTCGGCAAGTCACTTGAGCACTCCCGTGGAGAGAGAGAGAGAGAGAGAGAGAGAGAGAGAGAGAGAGAGAGAGAGAGAGAGAGAGCTACCGCATGACATGGAGTCATCATTATACTTGATGGCTCCGCACGAAGCTGGTGAGTCAAAGATGACATCATCGCATAACACAGCACTCATAAGGTCCGGTAGGAAATCTAAATGGATGGTTGCAGCCTGCAGGGGATTAAAATATTTCGATTGAGCAATCGAAATATTAAAAAATTTGTAAAAAAAAAAAGTACTTCTAATCGTAAATCAGTAAAATTAAGCAGAAATCCGTAAATTTTACGGATAATCCACAAAAGTTAGCAAGTATGCAACATCCATGCCCCACTGTGATTCGAACCCGGACCCATCTCGGACAATTTGTCGAAAGCCGGTGCTCAGTTTCACAACTGTATTATGCAGCTAAGACAATAACAGCTAATATGTAAAGAAGAAACAAATTGCCAAAGATATGACATAAAATAAAACATTAAAAACCACGAAAGTGGCGTAATGCAAAAGGAAAAATCTCCCGCAAAACGTAAGCGAAAGGAATGAGGGGGGGGGGAAAAAATTCACAAAATAAGTGTACACAAAATGCTAAAATAGAAGATAAAACAAAGCTGACAATAACAGATTTGCAATTAGAGGTGAACAAAGGAGCACATTAATCTTCTACAAAATGCGACGAAGAAGGGAAAAGAGACAAACATGGTGCAAAACAAGAAATAAAAATCTCCACAGTAAAGCAAAACCAAAAAGCACTTCTCAAAACTCTGAAGAAATCATAAACAGAACTCACAGCTAAGAGCGGGGAGACGTGAAAAGATAAGTAGGTCACAGCTGGTGCGCGAGAGTGTTTGTAACCAACATAAAATAGACCGCTGCGCCACCGGGGGTGGCTTTCTTTTGGAGATATGAGGAGAGGAAAAGTACGATACTGATGACTGTAAATGCCGTCTTGCATCGACACAAAAAGAAAAAGATTTCACAAGCGGTTCAAAATCTTTTTCTTCTGCGTTGATCCAAGGCGGTGGTTGATGGAATTTCGTTATTTCGACCATCGTAACGGCTAGTTATCGGCAAAAATCGGGAGAATTTGACATTTATCCAGAGGACAGGAGGAATGGCTGAAAATCGGGAGTCTCCCGCCTAAATCTGGAGAGTTGGCACATCTGTGGAGGTATAAGCAGCTGGCCGGGACAGATGAGCCATAGTGCATTATGTGAGCACAATAGGCAGAGGTAGTGATTTGACGGGACGTTCAAAATGGAATGATCATCGGCTATTGTGCCAAGGGTGGAAGCATCTCAGAAACAGCAGACTAAGCGTGCTCTTCATGAGGTGCTGTAGTAAGGGTGTACCAAGAATCGACCACTCGCACACCGAGTAACCCCCCCCCCCCTACGTTTTAACTGTGGAGCCCCAAAGACATCGACCCCAGATGAGAATGTCGACTGGTAAAAGGTAATCGACATGTAACAGTGCAGCAATGGACCACTCAAATGAACTCTGGGGCACCCATGTACATATCCCTGATAACAGTAGAGTGAGCCCTGTTACACATGGATCTCCGGAGTCGACGCAGCATCAAGGCACCCATGTTAACTCAGGTCCATCAGCAACGACGTCTGCAGTTCTCATGGGACTACCATCATTGGACAGTGGAAGAGTGGGAAAAGGTTGCTTTCTCCAACGAATCGAGATTTCGACTCTACAGACGTGACGGGAGTTGGCAGCCATGGTGGCAGACACATGAGAACCAACACCCGGACATGCATGTCAGTCAAGTACAGGCTAGTGGTGGCAGTGTGCATGTCTGGGGGATGTTTTCCTGGTATGACCTGGGATTACTGGTACCACTGGATGGCTACTTGTCCATCCTCGCTGACCACATGCATACCTTCATGTTGTACGTTTACCCTGGTGGTGAGGGTGTCTACCAACAGGACAATGCACTATACCACATCATTAAGGGGTGCATGACTGGTTCCAGAACGTGACAGCGATGTCTCAGTTCTTCCTTGGCCGGCAAAATCGCTCGACCTCAATTCCATAGAGCACCAGTGGGACAATTTGGATCAACAGGTTCAATGTGCTGACCTACAATCACATCATCTCAGGGACCTGCATGCTCTGCTGCAGTCCGGATGGGCATGTGCACCTCTGGCAATCTTCCAGGGCCTCATTGCGTCCATGCTACACCGTCTCGCAGATGTCATCTGGGCCAAGTGTGGTTATTCCCATATTAGGTAGGTGGTCATATTATTCTGATACAACTGTGTATCTTTCTAGGTTAAAAAAGTACAAGTTAACATTTTTCAGCAACTCAGTACTACGGTGAAACATTATATTGCCCCAATGTCAATACCTACATCACACAGGGTATGTACACTTTACAGGGAAAAAAATTCCAGGACTTTTCCATGACTTTCAAGAACATTAACTGTCCAGTCTCAGAATATTACTATAAAACACACAGAACTAATGCAAATGTGGGGATGGTGGATCTCTCTCTATATATACATGTATGTTATTTCACTGGATTTTTTTTTAATTTTTCAATTGGCATCACCTAGTCACCATAAGTCAAATCATAAGGTATCAATCACTAAGAGAAAAAAATCCTTTCTTTGAAAATGTTGAATTCGGTATTTCAGTGTGCTCACTATTTCCCATTATTTCTTCAAATATTATAATTACTGTATATACTCGCATATAAGCCGACCCCCTACTTCAAGAGCTAAATATTGGTGAAAAACGTTAACCTGCATGTAAGCCGATGTTAAATTTCAAGAGTTTGGAAAATATATTTATTGAAATGAATTATGCAAATTTCTGAGATTATCTCCTATTAAACCCTTCGAAGTATGATTCACTATCGGAGTTTCCAAATAACTTCAGTAACATCCACTGCATTATTTATGCAGCATTTTTGAGATACTTTATAACCATTTCTGGTGAAATTGCAGCCCACAGTTCTTTCACTCAAGAAGTAACAAGGCCCAGTCACCTCCCCCCCCCCCCGAATTTTAACACATTTTGTAAAGCACTGTGTCTTTGCTGTTTGATAGCATGAATGGCTTTTGCCAGAGCAGAGCCTAAGACATACGTGCCCATGCTTGACATGAAAACTTGAGAGAGGAGACAGATGCTTCATTGGCTATGGCCCACCCAAACAGCTAAGCAATTCAGCATGGTGTAGAACTCATTGTGTGTCCAGTTTGAAAAACAGTGTTACGATTTTGCATGTAAGAAATTAGGTATTGTGTTTTCCGTACTTGGAAGCAAGAAATTTCACGGTCTCCATCTGAAATGGGATTAGGTTTTTCACTTATCATATTAGCGCCATTTATTCCTGTAGAAATTCTACTATGGGTGGAAAAATATTTTGTACTGTTTATTTTTTGGAAGAAATTTCAAACAACACACGAAAAGCTGCTGTCAAAAACATAAACATATCCGTCAGTAAATTCCGCAGGAGAATTCACGGAAGACCAGCCCTATTTTTTACTGACCCGTATATAAGCCAATCCCTCAACTTTGAAAGCAGAATTTCTTCCAACAACTTTTGGCTTATATGCGAGTATATATGGCAATCTATTGATAATAATCAAAATCAGAGAAAAGAAAAAAAAATAGTGATGTTACTGTGAATGATCTCTACCTAATTTTTTCATGTATCGAGCACACATGCTTATGAGCACACAAAAATGTTATATCTAGTTGTACAATTTTCTTTAAACTAAAACCAAATCCAGCAAGGAAATTCTGATAAGCGTGAATAGAGAGAAAGGGGGATAGAAGAATTAAAAACACTCATTTTGTAACAGAAATTTAATTATTTTTAAGCACAATTTCTAAATTTCAAGACTCTTCAAGATTGTTTAACAAAACACACACACAGTTTTCCCATGATATTCCAGGTCTTGAAAACATAATCACGATTTTCAGGCACCAGTGCACACCCTGATGACAAGACAGTTACAGAAGTCATATACTCCTGACTGCAACAGTGACCCCAAATTCAGGTTTGCAGCTAAATAAAATATGATAGCTGAAAACTGTCTTTTTTATGATGGTAACAAATTAACAAATTCAGCATTTCAATTCTTGTTTTCTTTTTCCAAATATGTAATTAGTTCGTGTTTTTTACCTGCTCACGCCAATAAATTGCGTCCTGAGCATGGCACTTTTCAAGACTTGAACATTTCTTTGGAGAGTAAAGTATTGAAAATTTTACATATTTAATGTTTTATGAGAGCACTTGTCTTTTCACCATGACTTCATATTCTATTCAATTGATTATTCAGAATATTATGTGTATTAAGGTGGTCCATCTTTGCATAGGAATTTTTTTTTATTAATTATCATTTGTCTCACCCTCTAAAATTGTTCCATTGCATGAAAAAGTAATTCCTGTAAAATTTCATTGCATTCGAAAAATAAAAAACACGTGCCTCCAGAGGGCCTATTAAAGCGCAAGCTTCCGTTCCCATTCAACGAGTCTCCAGCGTACATTAGCTTCCCGCGAAGGCCAAATGGAATTTTCTCGGCAAGATGCCAAAAAACAAGCTGTAAGCGTTGTACTACGCATTGTTATCTCAGTTGTGTTTTGGAAATTCCAGTTGATTAAAGCTTCAAGGTAACTGGTTTGTTATAGACTACGTCTTCAACGCCATATGGTCATTGAAATGTGAAAAAAAGTTTCACGGTTTGAGATACATCGTTATATTTTGCATTTACTGAGGCAAGTAAAATTTTTATTCTTTTTTGAGACATATTATATTGTCACCGTGCTACTTGCTAAGTTTTCTCTGCTACATAATGTTTTCAAAGCACTCCCTAAGGAAAGACACTTTGATTTATTTGATTGGACATTACAAGCCCCAGATTGTTGGAAGCAAGCTCCCATCCAACAGACAAGTGCTGGGAGTAATGTTTTTTAACCTGCGTGAAGTACAATTAACTCTTCGAGAAAGTGCAACGCTGACAATCCAAGAGGTGCTAATTTTCTGGAATAAAGCACACATTCCAACACGGCAACAATATCATTGCATTCAAAAACTAGAAACTGTTTACGAGAATTGGAGATCATTGCAGAAAAATGCAAAGAGATCTAGTAAAATAAAATAAAAAAAGGGAAGAGTTATTTGTGTCAAAGTTGGATGATCTGTTCGATATTGCCCAAGAAAATGCCTTACAAATGATAACTATTGAAGAAGGTAATATGTTTTTAATAAATCAAAGGAAAAAAGGGCGGCCCGGTTTTCTGTGTGGTATTGATGTAAAATTGGCTGAACGGGGAAAAAAGAGCAGGAGAAAGACGATCCAAAGAAATTCAAAGGTTACAGCAGAGCATAGGAGAGGCTGAAACAGCAAGAGAAGTTATAGAACTGCAATGTTCAAGTAGTAGCGATGAAGAATCAATCCCAGACGAAGAGCCAATTCCATCCTGCTTTACGGATTCAATTGGGATGTCACAGCAAAAGAAAAGAAAGATGTATGGAACTTGTAATGTTATAACTTCAAAAATTGTAGCCGCTTTTGACAAATGCAAAGTTAGTGATAGGAATACGGTTCACATTTTAATGGCCACAGCTGAAGCATTAGGTCATGATGTCCATGAACTATCAATAAGTAGATCTTTCATTCAACGATGCAGGCAACGTTTACATCAAGCGAGAGCAGAAAAATTAAAGGAACGACTCAAAAAAGCTGATCTGCAAGCAGCTGTCGTTCATTGGGATGGAAAATTACTGCCAGCTGTTACCGGTTCTCAGATGGTTGAGCGCCTTCCGGTCATAATTACAAGTGGAAATATAGAACAAATACTGCAGATACCACAGTTGCAAGGCTCCTCTGGAAAAGAACAAACCTTAGCAGTATATGAAAAACTTACTGACTGGGAGCTTACAAACAAGGTAAAAGCGTTGTGCTGTGATACTACTGCATCCAACCTCGGCTACTTAAAGGGAGCGGCAATTATTTTAGAGATGATGTTGGAAAGAGATCTTTTATATCTTCCCTGCAGACATCATATATTTGAAATCATACTTAAAAGTGTTTTTCAGCTGAAAATGCCCTCTTCATCAAGTCCAGATGTGCAAATTTTCAAACGCTTTCAACAGGCATGGCCGAAAATTAATAAACAACATTTCAAGTCTAGTGTAGAAGATGAAAATGTTCAAAAACTTTTATGTTCAAACATAACAGAAATCCAATCTGTTATAATGCAGTACCTACAAATGCGACAGCCTCGAGACGATTATAAAGAATTCTTAGAGTTAGCAGAAATTTTCATTGGAAACAACACATAAGAAATATCTTTTCGAGCTCCAGGAGCATACCATCACGCGCAATGGATGGCAAAAGCACTTTATTGCTTTAAAATATTTCTGTTTCGTGATGAATTTAAACTTACCTTTAAGGGGAAAAAAAAAAGGCATTTCTGACATATGCATATTTCTTGTAAGAACATATATTTAGGCTTGGTTCAGAGCACCTTTGGCCCAAGAGGCACGCAGCCATAACATACAATTTATGAAAAAGCTCGTTGAGTATGAATCTGTGGATCTAGAGGTATCTCGTATCACAGTTTACAAATTCAAAAATCATTTATGGTATTTATCCCCAGAAGCTTGTGCTTTAGCGTAAGCTTCTGGGGATAAATACCATAAATGATGAAGGGTTATCTGTTGAAACTAAAATGAAAATGGTACGGATTCTAGGGAAAGGCGGTACTCAAGAAAATGGTGTCAAGCAAATCATGCTAAAAAATGATGATATTCAAGGACTAATAGATATTGAGGACTTCTATTGAGGACTTTATTTCAGAAGACAGCAAACAGTTTTTTGAAAGATTTAATATTCACACAGATTTCCTCAATACAGATCCACCTTCCTGGCCTGAAAGTGAAGTGTTTAAGAAAGCCTCAGTTGTTGTGCATGAATTAAAGGTGGTCAATGACACAGCTGAAAGAGTGGTTAAGTTGATAGAGGACTACAACAAAATACTAACAAAAAATGAAGACCAGAAACAATTCCTATTGCAAGTTGTCACTGATTACAGATGTCGATATCCTGATACAGAGAAGGAGATTGTAGCCAAAAAAAATGGAGTGAGATTGTTATTTGTTTTCCATTTGTTGATATTTCTGCCATTATCTGTACATAATCTGTATTTTATTTCGGATTGTAATGAACAAACATTCCACAAATAACGCACGGTATCATCTTTTGGAATGTTTAATTATTCATTAAAAGCACAGAGAGTTTTTCTTGAAGTAATGAATAGTACAAGTTATCAAGTATTTTATTGTACCCTTGCATTGGTATTATGAAATTTTAACTGCTATTGCCACAAGTTAAAGTGCAGCTGTTGCAATCAAAGCTTCACAACTTTTTTTTTTTTTTTTTTTTGGCATTATGCTAACAGTGAGATAGTTTAAGAAGGGAAAAGAACCTAAGTGGCGGGAAAACGAAAGCTGTCCCTATAAAAGCATGGCGGGAGGCACGTGTTATTATCTTTCAATTGCTATAAAATTTTACAGATATTATTTTTTCCTGAATTGGAACAATTTTGAGGGCTGAGACTTAAACATTTCAGAAGTTGAATAATTTGGACCACCCTAATGTGTATGTACTAAAATATAATGCCTCTTGAACTTGACATGGGACTTTTAAGTATCAGTATACTGTGATCCTATAACACAATATAAGGTTTAGTACCTCGGCTGAATAGCATCGGACAGGTATACCAAATGCTCTTGCCAAGCCAAAATCTGCAAGCTTTAATTCCCCATTCTGAAAATTAAAATAAAATTAATATTAATATATATACATATAATTATACACAACAATGCATAAGATACATGAGTTCCTTTAATTTAACATCTCATTCACTCGCAACAAATTACAGTACACATGAGTTAAATGGGTTTGAAATAAAATAATTCAAACACCTAATTCAATTAGGTTTTTAAAAATAACGTGCTATGGTTAAATTAAAACTATTTGTAAGCCAACAATCAATATACGACCATTGCAAGGGTGTACCGTGACTACAACAATTCTGGCAAAATCTCCAACCTACGATACCAGTGTGGCCGTAATTGGGTGAACGTGACCATCGTCGGCTGTCAAGAATCGTTTTACGTGATAGGCATGCAACACTCTCGCAGGTATCATCGGAATTCAATGCTAGAACCTCAACAAGCATCAGCGTCTGGACTGTGCAACGTACCCTGCACGATATGGGCTTTGGGAGCCGACGCCCAACTCGAGTCCCCTTGATGGGTGCACGACACAGAGCTATGCGCCTTGCTTGGGCACGGCTACACCGCCACTGGACACCTGATGACTGGAAACAAGTAGCCTGGTCTGGCGAGTCGCGTTTCCAACTGTATTGGGCAGATGGAAGGATATGTGTGTGGCGCAAACCCCATGAAGCCATGGATCCCGCCTATCAACAAGGGAACTGTACCGGCTGGTGGGGGGTCAATAATGCTATGGGGGGGGGGGGGTGTTTAGCTGGACTTCACTAGGATCCCCTGGTACATCTACAAAAGTCTGTGACCAGCCAATGCTATGTGCGCATTTTTTCTGAAGAGGTACACCCGTTCATGTCCTGCATTCATGCTGATGGGTTGGGCCTGTTCCAACAGGACAAAGCACCTCCACACAAGTGTCGGGACGCCACATTATGGTTAGAGGAGCATTCATCTGAGTTTGGGGTGTTGCCATTCCCACCCAAGTCCCCAGATCTGAACGCGATAGAACACATTTGTGATGCCATGCAATACGCTATCGAACACAGGAATCCGAGACCTCGGAACAGACCCAAATTGTGGAACGCTCTGCAAGAAATATGGTGTGTGTTGCCTACAGCATATTTCCAGAAGCTAGTGGAGTCCATGCCCCGTCGTATTTCTGCAGTCCTGCGCTCCCGTGAGGGACCTACCAAGTATTAGACTGGTGTACCAGTTTTTCTGGCACTTCAGTGTATATACAATCACGACTAAACCTACTTTATTGAAGGAAGGGAAGCCTTGACATTATTTGTTGCATGTTTTCACCCTTGAGAAAAGAGCCACTCACACTCAATATGAGATTTTGATGAAACTTTTTATGCAACTCATGAAATTATTACTCAAAGCATTACAAATATGTTTAAAATTATTAAAATCCCTTAAAACTATAAATAATGTACTGAAACCCCTTAATTCATTTACTGCACGCTAACTCATCTTACGTCCAACTACAGTGGAACCTGTTTATATTGAACCCGGATATAACGAATTATTGCGTATTTCGAACTTTTGAAAATCCCCTTCAAAATAGCCTGAAAAAAACACGTAACACATTTTGTTATATCAAATGAGTTGAAGCAGCCTTACTGTATATGTAAAATTTTTGAATAAAACTCCTTGCAAATTTTCTCGGAAACAAATCTTGTCAAGCAAGATCACCTTTTTTCAGCATAAGTGGGAATTCCCCATGGCGAATTCCTGATACTTCCAACGTTTCTAAACTGGAAGCAGTATTTTCTTTCATTGTTCAAGAGATCCTCTCTTTTCCGAACTTTTTAACGGGACAACCCCTCCCCTGCCTAGCTCCTCCGAAGCACACTAAGGCAAAAAGCGAAAGGAGGAGGCTTTGTGATCTTCGGGTTGGGTTGATAAGAGAGAAAGCTGCTGTAGGGTGGAGGAGGGTGGCAGAAGGAGAACCTGGTGCAGGGGCGGGGGGGCAAACACTGCTCCTGACAAAGAGAGCAAGAGGAGGGGGGAAGTGGACTGTCTAAAAAAGAAACAGTACACCTACCTTCTGCCAGCAAACTGGTTGATGAAGATGGTGCCAGGAGAGTTCGTAGCATTTGTTTTTGATAAAAGTGAAACATTTGAAACTGAACATGATGAATTTGACTTTGACAACATGTGCGGTGACTTATGACTTACAAAAGTTTTTCTGGAAGGTTTGCACTTTGAAGAATTTGTTGATGCTGACAACAAGGCTGAGATAGCACCGGAAAGAACAGATGCAGAAACAGTGCCAGAAGTTACAGAATTAACAGCTGGGGCTACCAGCAGCGATGATGATGAAGAGGCCAAACCTCTTCCAACAACAGCGGAGGCTCTTTCAGCCCCTACAGCACTCTGACAGTATTGTGGAACAATAGACATTTTGACAAATGCAAAAACTTTAAAGAAGCACAAAAAGATGACCAATTATGTTATGCCCTAAAGCATCAATTCTGGTAAGACTTCCTTTTCTGTCATATAGCTGTATGTCCTGCCTTTAATTTGATCATGTAATTCTATTTGCAATTTATAATACAGAAGTAAACAATCTTAGATTTTGTGTGTTCACTTATTGTATAAACCAGAACACCACTGAGAGTGGTAGGGCAGTAAAACCCTTATGTCGAATTATTGTGTATATCCAGCTATTGAGTTCTCCCCTTTGAATTCAACTTAAAAGGTTCAACTGTATTGGAAAAATGTGAAACATTCACTCTTATACATCAAAGGATGGCCATAAGAAAGGGCAGAAAACAGGTTCACGTCATATCTATCGGGAAGCCATTTTTCCTGAGGTGTTGACAATGAAAGAGATGTCAAGTCTTATGTAAAACCTCCCATACTTTTTAATGTTATTAATATCTTAAAGTTTTAATTAGTTTTGGTTGTCTTTGGTGGGAAATTTGGGGTTAGAAAATAAAAATTAGGTAGAAGAGGAACACCTGTTACATTTCATGGTGGCCACATGGTTGACATGAAGTGAGTTACCGTGCAGTAAACGAATCAGGGATTTCAGCAAATAACTTGTACTTTTAAGGGATTTTAACAATTTTAAATGTAATTATAAAGCTTTGAATAGAAATTTCATGAGTTGCATAAAAAGTTTTGCTGGCACTGCGTATAGAGTGCTAAAGGCCCTTTTCTCAAAGGTGAAAGCCTGCAACAAATAGTGACAAGGTTTCCTACAATAAACTAGGGTAAGTCATTGATTGCTGACTTACAAATAGTTTTAATTACAGTATACATATCTGATATACAGTGAATTACAGTAAGCATAAAACTTTCATATAAAAATACAAATATGGGATGTTAAAACCACGGTTTGTTGATTTAAATCAATTAATTTAAATCATGAATAAAAATCATTGACTTAAATCACAAATAGAAATCTTCAAATCTTCATTATGTATTTGTAAAGTTCATTAAAATTAAAACTGCATGTGCTCAAATTAACAGTGCTAAATTTAGCGCTGTTATTCATTAAACAAAATCAACTTCATGCCGAAACTAAAAACAATATTATTTTAGCCCTGAAAGTTAAAATACATTTTGTTGTAAATGTGGTTTTTTCCCACAAAGAATTTTTCTTTGTGTCATTTCTTAATTGCAACCATAAAGGCATAAGGTAACTCTAAAACTTAATAAAAATGATATTTGTTCCTTTGCCGTGAAATTATAAAGTTCCAGACTCGCATGACTATTAATCTCCTTTCATGGAGGTTAGAAGTTGGATGTTGTCAATAGCAAAGGAATCTGACCTTTTCCATTCACCAGTGTTCCCTTTCTTGTACATGAACTCAGCAGGAGGATTATTTTAGTGGGTAGGAGTAGAGGGTGATAAACAGGGCTTGAAATATTTCATGCCGGTTTACCAGTCAGGCAAATAACTCACTTAATTTAAAATCAACAGCCTTGCAGGGCTTGCGAGAAAAACAACTCAGTACTAAAAATTAAAAGCTAATTGTTTACATGTTCAATGATATTTATGAAATCATGAACATTTTCAATAATATTTGATCGCTAACCTAATTTAAATTTTAATTACCGTTTTGTAATAACCAAACTCAGTTTTATTTGTCTAGAGTAGGTGATGCAAGAATCCTTCAATCTTTTAGAACTTTCTTAACAGTTCCATGGAAACACATGGAATCCGTGTTTGCCCTTTGACCTACGACACCAATTGCTAAGTGAGAGCTCACGACGCACATGTGACTAACTCTTGTACATAAAAATATCAGTTCTTTAATAAGGCTTATTTTAATTTACAGAACTGATTCGTGACTGTGCGCCAGCATGGGGAATCAGTTTCTCCGTGAAAGGAATTGGACAGTGAATACCGTGGGTCAAAACATCTGGGCACAGTGTGCTTAACAAAGAACATGAGGGAAGAAGCCACAAGCCCTAAGAATGATTTCCCAAAATGCTGTGGGAAAAGACACCGGCTTACACTGCTTATCTTTCCCACAGCGTTTTGGGTAATCATTTTCCGGGCTTGTGGCTTCTTCCCTCATGTTCTTTATTAAGCACACCGTGCCTGAATGTTTTGATTCATGGTATTCGCTGTCCAATTTCTTTTGCAGAGAAACCGGTTGCCCATTCTGGTGCACAGTCACGAATCAGTTCTGTGAATTAAAATAAGCTTTGTTAAAGAACTGATATTTTTATGTATCCAACAATAGGCATAACAACATTTAAATAATTGTCTATTGAATTTAAACTGCTGTACTAAATTTGTTACTTGTCAGCTAAAACTTTTCACTTGTCACAGATGACCACATTTTTCAAACCCTGGTGATAAAGAACAAATAAACAGGAACCAATGCCAGTTTAAAATTACCATTCTCAGTTAGTTTCCTGTTGCACTGTACTGTGTGGCTAAGGGTTTCAGTGCTTAGCTCGTTTTAGGACAAGTGATGAAGTCAACCTGGCTGGAAGGAAAAAATATATCATTTGGAACTATTTTGAAAAAAAATTAAAAATATGAGTGGCAAAGGTTCATGTGCTAAGTGCAAACTGTGTGAAAAAGAGATCCAGGGACTTAATATGCATGCATGAAAAACCATTACTCATTGTGTTCATTAAATACAAATGAAGTTAATGACCATCAACCAAGCACTTCAATTAATTTAAGATATGTTGAGGTTTATGATGCTTCACCTGCCAAGGAATCCCAGCATAAAAGAGAACTGTCATTGGTACCTGAAGCAACCACTAAATCTGTGACAACACAGAAAATTTTAAAAAGTTGAGAATGGATTTATTTGTGACAAGAACCACAGCTGAACAGAAAAAAATGTTTGATCTGCAAACTGCTCGAACAAGCTATTCTTCAAACTCTCCATTTCATATGGTTGAAAATAAGGAGTTCAAGAACCTTATTTTGAAATGCTAAATCCTGGCTATAGGCCACCAACAGAACAGGATATAGCAGGTTGTTTGTTAGATGAGGTTTTGATAATGAAATAGAGAAATGTTCTGTCTTTAAAAGGTAAGATAGTCTGCAAGAGTATAGATGGCTGGTCCAATGTCCATGATGAAATAGTTGTTTGTTCTTGTGTAACAACTTCAGATGGTGATGTCTATTTAGTGCACAGTTTTAACACTTCTGGTATCCCCCATACAGGTGATTACCTGGAACAAATTTCTATGCAGTTTAAAATCGGCAGAAAAAGAAATTCCATTATGAAGTTAGGAGTTTTGTAACAGACAATGCTTCAAATATGATGAAGATAAGGAAAGAAGTGGAGAAAAATGTTGGTGTTATCATATATGGTTGCACAGCTCACATTTTAAACCTCCTTGCAAAAGATCTATAGATTTCAAACATCAAAGAGCAGAGTACACAAATTGTGAAGTATTTCATAAATCATGATTTTGTTAGATTAGCATATATAGCTCGTGGATTATCTCTTGTGTTGCCCCAAGATGTATGCTGGAATTCCATGTGCGACTGTTTAAGAAGTTACATCAACAACTGGCCAATACTCATGGCAATAGTGGTTGACAATAAAGATGGCAATATTGAATCTAAAATCAAAGAAAAGGTAATGAATTTGGGTATATTGGCAATATATCAACCAACAAGGATTTATTGGCAATATATCAACCAACAGCCAATGCTCTTGATACCAGAGGAACGATTGCAAAATTTCTGAGGCAGTTGTACTGTGGAAAAAGTTGGAAATTGTATTAAATGACATCTTTGATGAAAAGCAATTGGTTTCATAAAAGATATGGTCAAGCCTTATCTTCAGCTCATTTTTGGCCTTTCTTGTTGATCTTCATTTTCAAGCAAAAAACATGGATGTGACACTATATGCCTGAAGAAAAAGAAGTTGCTTTACAAGTTGCCAGCAAAAAAATATGGAGACACATTCGACTATTCTCATAAGCTTCTGACAAAATCTGCACCATTCACTGGAACGATGATGGAAGAAAAAGTGCAGCCTGCAGTAAATTATTTAGACTGGTGAAATTCCTTTTTCCATAGTAAAAGAGTCAACAGGAAAAAAAAAAAAAGAAGAACTGCAAAGTACAGTGTTTTGGCAAGTAGCAACAACATATGCTTCAGCTGGAATTAAAAGAATTTTCTCAACATTTAACATTGTGCATTCTAAGTTAAGAAATAGGCTAGGAATTCAAAAAGCACCAAAACTAGTATTTTTGTTCAAACTGCTGAACAAATAGTTTCTCTCAATTCATGCTTTTTTTTTCTTAATTAAATTAAAATTTACTCAGGAATTGCTGTTTTTCAATCAATAATATTATTTTGAAGCTTTTATGAATCAAATTTAGTGGGTAAGTTGTAGATTTTTTTAAAACTACACCAGTAATATAAGGACTAACACTTTTTCTGTTTCATGCACGTTGTGCACATTCAGATTTATCAGAATTATTAACACAGCAATCAGACATCTCTAATTTGCCTGCATTAACTGTTTGTCACATAATATTAATCACATCAGAGTACTTGAAAATTACATCGCCCGAAGACCTGTTTCCACATATTATGAGAATATTTCTTCCACACAAACCTATTTCCATGTGTTATGAGAATATTCCTTCCACAGAATTCACTTGAGAAACTTTCTCTCTCTCTCTGTCTGGTGATTCAGATTTATTTTTAAATGTATGAAAAATAAATGTTTTTGAATACAAAATATGATTTGCATTTCAGTAATTATTAAGAAGTTTAGTAGACACAAATCAGTACATTAAAGATAATGCACAGCATTAAGAAATACCATTCTTTCCTTATTACATTCTCATTCATTATCTGTTATACAGTGTCACTTAATTTTTTTAAATATATACCATCAAGTCAATCATGGATGTCATGTTTCATGTTTACACTGAAGAATAAAGAGGTATTTTAAAGTTGAACTGAAACACAACAGTAATTTAAATAAAATAAATCTGATTTAAATAAAAAAGTCTGATTTAAATCAAATAAACCCAATTTTTTATTTTTTAAAACAATCATGATTTTTTCAAACACCCTGGTTAAAACTATGTGAAAAACAACAAAATAATTTTAAAAAAATGGCATGTTTAAAATATGCAAGTAGTTTACCAGTTTTTACCCTAGTACCTTTACCTGCAGAATTAAAGTTAAGGCACTTGATATTTAATTTTAAAACATTAGTTCATGCCATTCTAAAAACTTTGCATTTCTAAAAAATGACAGAAAAGCATGCATACAGGATGTACAAAATCAATCAAACTCAAATCACAGTAAAACAAATTCAAATTTACAAGGATCTACTCTGCATGCATGTGAAATGAATAACAATACTTAAGAACTTTTTTGGGTGGTATGCCTTATCCCATTTCAAAGAATATTGATGGGAATACTTGTGTTATTCCACATATGACTTCTAAACTTTTCATCAATTCTGCAGAACAAGAAGGAGAAATAACATATACAACTTGAATAATTTTCTGCATCAAATTTGAAATGGAGGTGAGTTGGATATAATCATGCCTTTAAATATCAGCACAGGATCCATAATCAGATATTGGAAAACTATGTTTTAAAAGTAGCTTGCTACTACTACAACTACATTCTTGAGAAAATAGCTTGTTACAGCTACAATTACTTTTTCTGAAAAGCAGCTAGCTACGCTACTTTTTTTATTTTTAGGTTTAAATTAAAGGTACAAATTCTCATGGTGATAGTTTTATACGTACATTCTTACATATGGCACTGACAGCAAAATACCAAGGCAAACTACACGAATAATTTATCTTTGAATTTGCCTATTAGCTATAGTCACCATATGTAACACATTTCAATATACAGAGGACGAGTCGAAAGTTTTGCAATATTAGTATAAACACATGTGCTGTGGCAGGTATATCATGTGTTTAAACTAGTTGAAGTCATGCACTGCAGTCAGTCGAAAGGGATATAAAGTGGTAGCCATTGCTGTGAACAGCATTGCATGTCGTTGTTCTGTCTGTGGTTGGGATGCCTAAAAGATGAACTGCCACAACCGGCTAATTAGAGAACTTTTGCTTTACGAGTTTGAACTCGGCCATAATGCTGCTCAAGCAACACAAATCATTTATCATGAGAAAGGGGAAGGTTCCGTGGATCACAGCATTGCAACCAGATGGTTCAAGAAATTTCGCTCAGGTGACAGAAACCTTGACAATCAGCCAAGGTCAGGTAGGCTGCAAACCGTTGATTCGGAGGCTGTGCACCAGGCAGTAGAGGCAAATCCAACAACCAGCACTCAGAGATTATCAGGCGAGCTGGGCATGCCACAGGCCACTGTGGTTCGTCACCTTCAGGACTTCAGCAAGACATACAGGAGCTGCCACATTGTCCCTCCTGAACTGATGCCTGCTGAAGCAAACTACCGAGTGGAAGAGTGCACGAAACTCCTAGAAAACCCGCCCAATGTACGTTTCATCAAGAGAATTGTTACGTGAGATGAAAAGTGGGTCTATTTCTGTAATTCTAACACACAATGGCAATGGTTGAGCCTGGGCCAGCTTCCAGAACCTGTTGCCGAAAATGGGCACTTTGAGCACAAGATGATGCTCTGCCTCTGGTGGAATTTCGAGGGGATAATCCATTATGAATTTGTTCCAGACGGTTCGACCATCAACACAAACCTCTATTTTGAACAGCTGGAGTGAATGTATGCCATTTTGGAGGAGAAGTACTCGGCACTGGTGAACAGAAAGCATGTTCTCCTAGAGCAGGCAACACTCGGCCTCATACCGCTCAAACGACACGGGCAAAACTCCAGGAACTTGAGGGCATCGAAGTGATGCCACACGCAGCATATAGTTCAAACCTTGCCACGTCAGATTATTACTTGTTCCGGTCCATGACCCACTTCCTCCGCGGGTGGCACTTCAACAACCAGGAGGAGGTGGCAGCTGGGGTGAAGGAGTTCTTCACCTTGAAGGATAAGAGCTGGTACTGCCATGGAATCGAAGAACTGGCAGACAGATGGCTAAAGACGGTGCAACATGATGTCCTATACTTTGGATGCTAGTCAGCTTTCATCATAAAGGTACGTATGAAGACATAAAGTGATCCAAATATTGCAGAACTTTTGACTCACCCTCTGCATAAACCCAGAAACTGTAGATTTCTGAGGGTCAAGATACGACAAAATACTGATAGAAAGATGTATCTTTTGGACATTACATATTTAGATAATCATCGTTCCTTTGGGAGGATCAGTTTAACGACAAGCATGAGAAACCCCAAGGGCTATGAATAGTCGCAAGTCCTGAATTTGAGATCACTGGTTCTGGTGAGGAAAGTGAACCAGTGCTGTAAAGCAAGCAAATGACCCATGCTTCATGCAGGATCAAACAGGCCACATCTTGGACCAATGGTCAGAAATCAGCACTTCATCATCGGGGCAGCTTATCCATAATCTGGATTTTATAGTTTTATATACATACACGTGCATCCTTGTCTACAACATCGCCCTGGTGGTCTGAGGCGCAGGCTTTGTAGCATTCATCTGAGAAAGGGTAGAGCTCGTGTCCCGTATAAGGAATGGATGGGTGATGTCTTTGTTTGATGTCACTGGCTCTCGCACCGCCCTGGAACAAGTGGCTCTAAATAGATAAAGGCGACTGCATTTAGCCCTTAGATTTGCTTATGGCGGTTGTTAAACTCAGAAACAAAAAAAGAAAATGCTGCATTTTCTCAATGGATTTTAAGAAGGATGTTGTACTTCAAAGTGTAATGTATATTAGATACATATTTTTGAACAATATGGAAAGATAATAATTTCTTTCTTGCCCTGCAAGTGGTTTAATAAAGCATCACTACACAGTGATGCTTTATTAAACAGTTTGTAGGTGGAAGACACTTTTCTGCACATTCATTGATAGGGAATATTTACCTCCACATTTCCACAAATGTGCATCTGGTTTATGGTACAACGCTTCTGTTATGTTATATTTTTAAGTAACAAATACACTACTGTTAGTGAAAATTGAAACACATTGAAGGACTATTTGTATTACCTTGAAACTTCAGGATATGTACAATAGGTTGAGACATGCAAATGATTAAAATGTCAGTGAAATGAGCATGCGGTTTCGGAGCAGAGCTCTCTGAACTGCCATGTCTTGAGTATAAAGAGTTGGCTCAAGCGAGATGTTGCAATCACTGAAGAGCCGACATCGAGTCAAAAAGGCGTATCTTGTGTCTCACAATGCCCCGTCCTTGAAGAAGGTCGCATTATGAACATCTTACGGATTTTGAGCGAGGAAAGATTGTTGAGATCAGGGAAGTTGAATTTTCCTACCATAAAATTGCTACTTGTACAGGATGAAATGCCATTACAGTGATGCAATTGTGGCGTCAGTGGACAGATGAGGCTTGGACGCACAGAAATCCGGGAAATGCACAGCTGCAGGAAATGCATGACTGCAAGAGATGAAACACCGCTGCCGCATGGTAGCGATAGATTGCACGGCAACATCCACGATGTTAGCACAGCTGTGCAGCACTCTCACAGGTTAGGCTTTGTCCTCCAGTACAGTTTAACAGAGGACTGGTTGCTAGTAGCCCAATGCTGCACATTCCTTTGACCCTCAACCACATATGCCTCAGGCTGCAATGGGGTCTTGAACACAGACATCTGGCGTGCTGATTGCCAACAAGTCGTGTTTTCTGATGAGTCATGATTCAACTTAATAAACCATTATGGCCACATTTGTGTTCTAAGACATCGTGGTGAACAGCACCTTGCAGGATGCATTTTGCAGCGTCATACCAGTCACACGCCAAGTGTCATGGTTCAGGGCGCAATTGAGTTCAATTTCAATTTGTGATCCCTCCTGATGCAAACTGAGGGAACGTTCAACAGCCAGCGATTCATCAGGGATATTTTAGAGGCAGAGGCGATATTCTTTCTTCAGAGTTGTCCTGGCACTATATTCCAGCAGGACAATGCCCCGCCGCACGGTGCCCGGAATCTCCAAGAAATCTTCCATGTATGGCAGATACCGCTTCTTCCCTGGCATACACATTCGCTGGATATGTCCCTGGTGGAACATGTCTGGGACATGGTAGCTAAGCGACTGGCCCACCAAGCACCTCCTCCAGTCACCACTAATAAACTCTGGTCACGCTTAGAAGCAGCCTGGCAGGCTATTCTCCAGGGTGATATCAAAAACCTCTTGCATTCAATGACACGCCATGTAGATGCTGTTGTTGTTGCTCGAGGTGGCTTCACATGATACTGAGTTTTGTAGCGAAAAATCTTGTATAGCTCTACAAATGTAATTAATTATCTCTTGTAACATGAGGAATCTGTGATATAAATTTCATTTGAATAGCACAATTCTCTTTCTTAGAGAAGCAATTTTCACAAACAGTAGTGTATACTGTATATGTTCAGCAGTCAACAGGATATAAGGAAAACAAGAAAAATGGCACCTCAGTTTCGGTTGTAATGAGCATGTCGTTTCGTCCCTTTCAGACGCAAACAAAAAGTTTCAGAGTAATTTAAAGTGAATGAAACCGAAAAATCAACCAGATTTCAACAATCGATAAAACATCTCAAAATAGGAACAGCTACTTACTCCAGCTAGCAGATGAAAGGTACGTTACAAAAATTGACAAATTATGCACAAAAAGATTTTCATAGCAGAAGGAAGATATCAGAGAGAAAGAAATTTTCAAATCGAAAAGTTAGAAAAAGAAATATAAAGAAAAACATGATATAAATCTACTCTCCCAACGGAATAATTTTGCATAATGAAAAAGTTGATAACATGTGAAAAGAATTCTTCATAGCAAATGCTATGCTAAGGAAAAATAATTTTTCAAATACGTCTCCTGGAAGCAGAGACGGCGAGAAAAATGTTTTGAAGTATGCACAAAACGTTTTTTTTTTAAATAATTTTTTGGTCAGATTTTTAGACGCACAGATATTGCTGAAAATATGCTGTAAACGGAAATATAAACTTACGCCATTTAGTGGCACATTTGTGCATTAAGAAAAATTTGAAATTATATGCAAAACATTTCACACCAGAAACGCTCTACAACAATAAAAGAAGTTTTCAAATTGGACTCTCAGAAGCAGAGATATGGTCAAAAATAAGATATATATCTATGCCCCCTGTTGAAAAAATAAGATATATATCTACACTCCCTGGCGGAAAAATAAGATATATATCTAAGTCCCCTCACACTGTTTTGAGCAGAAGGTATTCTCAAAAGGTTTTCCGCTGTGCATGATATCTGACCATAACAATGATAATAATAATAAAAAATTCAGTTTTCAGAAGTGCAGATATTTCTGCAAAAATACATCTGAACCAGAAATAAACCCTTACCCTACCTAGTGGCAAAACTGTTCTTTACCAAAAACTATAAATTATATCCAGAACATTTTCCTCCATGAGCTTTATCAGATGTAAAAAGAAATTTTGAAATCGTAATTTTAAAAGCAAAGAGATCTAGGAAATTGCGATTTAACTTCAAGCTCCCTAGCAAAAAAACTGCATCACTTGAAAAAAATTAAAAACACCCAAAAGAGTCTTTGTTATAAATGGTATCAAATGGAAGAATTTTTCAGTGGGATATTTAGAAGCAATTATATGGAATAAAACATTTTTTGAATTCCATAACATCAGCATTTGCACCATCTAGCGGCGAAGTTGTGCATCACCAAAAAAAAAAAAAAAAAAAAAAAAAACAGAAAGCAAGGATAATCGTTTTTGCATTTTAAGCTTCCAATGCAAGAAAAGGATTTTTCAAATTGGTCTGATAATTGTAGAGATACAGTGTCCACAGATGGACGGACAAAGTGATACTATAAAAGCACATTCTTTTCTCTTTTTTTTTTTTTTTTTTTTGGCAAAAGATGTGCTAAAAATGGTTAACTATTTTGCTGGCTTGACGATGCCAAGCACGTGGTTATAGGTAAGACACACTCAGCCCATGTTCCAACCAATAACGCTTCAGAAAATTCGGAAATACCATGTAATTTGAAGTATTATTTTTCGCTGATTTTAAAAGCAGCCCAATTTGTAGTGTGATTTCTGCTACAAGCTACTGGTTTTTGTAGCATGCTACTGCTACAACTACATTTTTTTACTTGTAGAGATGCTACATACAACACTACTCTAAAAGTAACGTACTACTTCCGATCACTGTGCATAATAATATTGCAATTAAAAGGAATAAGTCATTGCTACTGTAGCAGATGGTGGGCAGGGTTCAGAGATGAGGAAGACAGTTAATCATAATGTTATAATGCAGCATGTGCTCATTCATGATTCACAAACTAAAAGTCTAGATACACAACCTTGACTTATTAATGTTAATAGTAGACCATTAACACAGTTTACCTTTTAACTACTACATGTGCACAAGATATTCCTGTGTTCATGCATATACTAGAAAGTTTAAGTCTGAACTGACAGGAGATTCAAATAAGAAAATTAAATAAAGGTTTCTGTTAAATTAAATGCTTAATATCAATAATGAAATAAGATTTTGCTAGTCCTTTGTTTCTTGATGGACAAATGACCAAAATTTATGCATTCCAATAAACAAAGTGAACATAATTATTATGGCAAAAGTGAGATTAATGTGTTATCTGGAAACATTCAAAAACCTGCAATTAGCAAACAATGAGAGCAAAATAATTATTTTCAAAAGCATTTGATACAACATTTAAAAATGTTCTTAGAAAGGAACAGGGTTATCACTTTTGAAAGAAAAAAAGTAATATACATTGTACATATAAACATTTCTACTAATGCTAACATTTCACACAGAGTTACCAAAAGTTAAAAACAACAGAAGAGCAATGAGATTTCATTGTATTTTTTATTTCGCAATTTAAACCCCACCCCTTTCTTTTCTTTTCAAAAAAGTAGTGGGAAGGACTCAATATAGAATTCAATGGAAAAGACTCTGTATTAATATGCAAAAACTTTGACTTATATATTTCATTTTCGGACAAAATGCCCCCTTTCCCTCAGTGTCAAAGGCAAAGGAATGAATTTTAATTAACATTGCAGACCAGAATTTGTGGCTAGTTGAAAGTACCAAAGAAAGGTAATAAAACATGTTTTTGAGAACTTACTTCTGCAATAAAAGAAAAGTGGACTCTCATAGCAGAAAGTTCCTGATTAGTCTGTAACAGATATATTGGTCCCACAAAATGATCTGCAGAATGGTCACTGGGCAAGACAACTACTGGGTGTGAAAAACAATGAAAATTTGTACAGGTAGAAATAATAATAATTAGAAAGAAAAAAAAAAAAAAAAAAAAAAAAGCCAGGAGAGAGAAGAAATTGATCAACTTCCATTTCTTTGACCTAAAAATAAAAGTCTAGCCTAGATACTACGGCAATTGCATACTATATTGATACTACAGCAATTTCTAGGATCAAGAATGCTCTGCCCTCTGACTAGATATAATGCTATAATTTTGCAGGACACAGTTTTATTTTTACTTCATTCATCTTGCAAATAAATTGTGACAAGAGTGAATAATTAACTTGAGAAGCACACAACTGAAACTATAATTCTTCTCGGATGATGCTAGCATCAGTGAAAAATTACTGTGTTTTAAAATGCATTGTTTTTAAAACAATGTTCAAGCAACGTGTTTTTTTTTTGTTTTTTTTTTTGTCATTAATCATTGGGACCCAAATGCACAAAAATTATGGGCATTGTATGTTTCATAACTTTGTTATTGTGACTTTTTACCTTTTGTTATCAGGAAAACAATAAAAAGAATTTCTGAAGGAATCCAAAATGCAATTCAACTGAGTTCTCTCCAAAGACATCGCTCTTTCCATGTTTTTTTCACTAACATATATTTGGAGGATTTTCACTGGTTTTCTGCTATGATGAATAATTTTTTTTTGTTTATTCACTGACGCCACACGTGTGACTAGGGCCGGATGGATTTTGCGGGGCCCGGGGCGAAATTTCATTGCTTGCACTAGGAAATAAATCTCATATTTTAATAAAGTCGTTAAGTGAAAGATGTCCGTACAGAATACACAGGATGTGAAACGCACGAATTTGCCTGTGATGGCGACGAATTCGCATCCCTCTGCGCTCCGGAGCTGAATGCTTTACGATTAAGGTACACCGACAGGATCTATCTCTGTAACTTTTCCTTTTTGACATGTGCTTTACCTCTGTAGTACTTCAAAACGAAAACTATCGTAAAGACAAAATGATTATCTCAAAGAAGCATTTGCTTAAAGCTCAAGAAAAAGACCAGAATATGCAGTGTATGTGTGTGTGTGTGTGTGTGAGAGAGAGAGAGAGAGAGAGAGAGATAGAAAGAGTAAAAACTGTTAAAATCTACGATTTTCTTTCCGAGGAGATGGGGTTGAGGTTGTATTTTGACTTATTGTATAAAAACTGCTTCACAAAATGACAAAAAGCTAAGGTGTGTAGCAAAAATTTTTGGATTGCGAATACTTTAGTGTAGAAATAATAAATTCGTATAAATAGTTTTTTTCCTCCTGATACATGTTTAGTGATTGACTCTTAATGCAAAATGGAGTAACTGACAAATTAGTGAGTTTTTAAATATTTATACGAGCTCATATGTGATATTTTTTTAAGAAAAATCCCAGTAATGTTTTTACAGTCACCGAATAAATGGCCACCATGTGAAGCCCAAAACCAACTTTGATATTGTTCTTTTTTATTTTATTTAAATTTAAGTATCTGGTTTGCACGCAAATTGTTAAATATATAAAAGCAAGGGCCACAAAATGATGAAATAAAATCTGCGATTTAATAAATTCGGAAAATATCAAGGTCGTTGCAATAATCACTTGAAATCTACAGATCTCCGTATTAGTACGGCGAAGGGCGATAACCTATTCGAAAACCGGGGGATTGGAAACAAACAAACAAAAAAACTTAGAAAAAAAGAAACATGTTTTTAAGGGCCTCGCACCCGAAAACTTACACACAAAAAATAATAATTGTAAAAAATTCTAACTAAATTTTTTTTCATAAACTGCGGGACCCCTTAACGGCACGAGGCCCAGGGCGAATGCCCCGGTTGCCCCTATGGTCCAGCCGGCCCTGCGTGTGACTCCTGCTGCAAGGAAGAAAGTGGAGCAACATGTTATTAGTTAAGTGCATATAGTAATTTGTCCACTGCCACGTATTTGAAGGATTTTCACTGAATTTTCTCCTATGATGAATAATTTTAAAATCTAATAATCAGCACTGCTTTTGAAATCTAAGAACAAGCAGAATATAGTGGCTGAAAACTATGCCTACTGCACAGAATTTTGTTTCCCAGAAAAACATACTGGGGTCCATGTCTGATCAACACAGTTTGGAATTAAATTTTTCTTGATCTCTCAGATTTTGATGAAATTTGGTGTATCAAGTGTCCTTACATAGTTATGAATAGAAACCTTAAAAAAAAGTTTTTTTTGGCCTTCCGTTCAAAAGTATTAAGTATTAATAATTTAAATTTTCATAAAAAAATTGTTGCATCCTGAAATATTTAACTGCCTTTTTCTCAGGAATCAGATGAGATACAGACCTAGGCAAAGTCTCATTTTAAAGATCTTTTGATGGGCTTTAATTTGATATAAACATGACAGTTTAAAATAACAAAAATTGTCTTAAAAACCAAATTTAATGTTAAAATTTAAATTTCTTAAAAAATGGTAATTTTAAAATTTTGAAAAATTCAAAAAATTACTTTGTACTATCTTCTAACACCTCCTAAAATTTTATTTTGGGATCAGGTGATACAGGGAGTATAAGTTTCACATGTATGGGGGAAACTGTCAATTTAATTTTTTAAATGCCATGGTAAATTTATGACAAAATAATATCTAAACTTAAATGGTTCAGATTGTAGAGAGCAGAAATTAGAAAAAATCTAATTGATTGTCCCCTCCCACCCACTCCTCTACTTGGTTTGAGGACCACTGAACAAGTTTGAACTGGCTGCTTGTGAACATACAAGAACATGCTTGTAAGCATGTTCTTCAGTCAGTCTAGCATTAGAGCTCCTCCTAGTAGGATCACTTTAGTTGTGCTGTGCCATTTTTGTTGCCTTAAAATCCAGAACTGTGAGTGATTTTAATGTGATTGGTGAGTGTTCATCATATTACTTGCAAATTATTATTCTATTAATAATCCACTCTATCATAAATCCCAGTCAAAAGACAGTGGATGTTTAAATTGTTTGAAAAAACATAATCGAAACAGTAACTTTTTGCTAATGGATCTCAGTTGACCAGTGCAACTTGGAAACTACAAAAACCTGTTTATGAATGTGTTGATCTTTTCTGTGACTATCTCGAAGTTCTTCTTCATCATGATTTTACTGCAAAGCAACAGATCACTTTTATGAGGCATACCAATGAAAATTTGTCTCATTCCAAGGTGGCAATAGTATGTGACTTTTCTGAAAACTAGCTTTTTTTTTTTTACAAGATAAAGCACAATCTTATCACTGGAACAGTGCTCAGGTTACTGTTCACCCCTTTGTGGTTTATTTCAAGAAGGAAGACATGGTTGAACACTGTAGCTTTGTTGTCATCCCAGAGCCTTGAGCACAACATCATGGCTGTCCATTTATTTCAGAAAAAACTTATTCAGTTTTTAAGGTCAAAATTTAATGATGATCTGGAGTAAATTTTTAATTTTTCGGATGGTTCAGCTGCCTAACATAAAAATAAAAAGAACTTTCTAAATCTCTGTAATCATGAAAATGATTTTGGAATTGAATCAGAATGGCATTTTCCAGCTATATCTCAGGGTAAAGGCCCATGTGATGGGTTGGGAGGAACACTTAAAAGAGAGGCAGCAAGAACAAGTCTACAAAGGCCATACCAAAATCAGATGACACCTTTTCAACTCTATGAATGGGCAAAACATGACCTTTCAAGGTCCATGGACTTACATACATTACACAAGAAGAGTACATAGAAAATAAACAACATCTGGCACATTGGTTCAGTCAGGCTGTGGCAATTCCAGGAACTCAAAAGCTCCATGCTTTCACTCCCTCAAGGTGTGGAACAAAAGTCTATGCTAAGCCATTTTCATTTGCTCCATTATCAACTACCTATATCCAGTCATCCCTTATGGATGAAAGTTAGACTTTGATAAATTGAATGGGCATGTCATTTCTATATACAATGACAGCTGGTGGCTGAGCTATGTTCTGGGGGAAAATGGAGATGAAAATGAAGTGAAAGTTACATTTCTTCACAAATCAGGACCCTCTCCTTCTTTTTCTTATCCCTCAACACTTGATGTGCTCTGGATTTCTTCTACTGATGTAATTTGCAAAGTAAATCCCATCACACCAAGTGGTTGGGCTTAACTCTACCAGAAAGTGAAATGAACAAGATTTTAGAGGTCATTAAGCACTTCCTAGACTCAAGAAAAGCCTGATAGACTTGAGTTAGCAGCAGCCACCTCTTACTTCCAGCATATTGACAAATACTATGTTAATTTTGATCAATACTATAACTATATGACAAACACTACATTACTTTTCATGGTAAGCTGCTAAAACCAATGTTTTGTTCTTGTAAATTGAATCCAATTTTTTTAGTTGCCATATACTTAGAAAAAAAATTTGTATTAATCACTATCAAAATTTCTTAAAGTACCAGCAATAAGTCAGCTAGATTCATCTAAAACTAGACTTTTGTGGAAAGCTAGATCTGATATTCTATATTTTGAGGTTACTCACCTTTATTCCCTAAATCTTTTAGGAGGTTTTCGTCTCTACACATTTCCAACACGTATAAAAGCAGCTAGATGACATTTGACATTTGCAATGTTGTATGAATATATGATAGATCTGATATGTTGGCTATTTCTCCATACATGTGAAAATTGAACTCCCTGTATCATCTGATCCCATTATGTTCCCAAAATGAAACTTTGGGAGGTGTAAGAGGATAATACAAAGTAATTTTGTGAATTTTTTCAAAATTTTAAAATTGTCATTTTTTGAACATTTAAATTTTAAAATAAAATGTGTTTACTAAGAAAAAAATTACTTTAAACTCTGTTATGTTTAATATCAAATTAAAGCCCATCAAAAGAGCTTTAAAATGAGACATTACCCAGGTCCGTATCTCGTACGGTTCCTGAGAAAATGGCAGTTAACTATTTCGGGATGTAATTTTTAATACAGATTAAAATAATTAAAATTCAATAACTTTTGAACAGAAGGAATTTTTTTTAAGATTTCCATTCATAACTACACTATATTGACAAAAGTCACCGGACACCCCTTCAAAAGCAAATGAATGGATCCGCTGCGTTGTTAAGATGCGCGGTACAGCTGCAAATGGTATACAAACAAGCCTGCAGATGACTGCGATCATATTGCACTGTGAGGTAGAGTGAAAATGACTTTGAGAAAGGAAAGATTGTCTGGTGTTCTCAAAGTCAGAGAACTGACTTTGAGAAAGGAAAGATTGTCTGGTGTTATACACTAACGGAAAAAAAAAATCCCAACACCACGAAAAAATAGTTGTAGAGGAATGAAATGGCGGCAATACATTTATATAGGTAACATATTTAATCGATTAAGGTTTCAAGATCACAGCTTAATCTAAGCGTGAGAAGAGCCATTTTTAAATGTGAAATGCTGGTACATTAATAACCGGTGTAACCGCCAGAATGTTGAATGCAAGCACGCAAACGTTCATGCATTGTGTCGTACAGGTGCTGGATGTCAGTTTGTGGGATGGAGTTCCATGCCTGTTGCACTTGGTCGGTCAATACAGGGACGGTTAATGCTGGTTGGGGGTGACGCTGGAGTTGTCGTCCAATGATGTCCCATACCTGCTCGATTGGAGAAAGATCTGGTGATCTAGCAGGCCATGGCAACTTGCCGACACTCTGTAGATCATGTTGTGTTACAACAGCGGTATGCGGGCGAGCGTTATCCTGTTGGAAAACACCCCCTGGAATGCTGTTCATGAATGGCAGCACAACAGGTTGAATCACCAGACCGACGTACAACTGTGCCGTCAGGGTGCGTGGAATAACCACGAGAGTGCTCCTGCTGTCATAGGAAATTGCTCCCCAGACCATAACTCCAGGTGTAGGTCCAGTGTGTCTCGGCCGCAGACAGGTTGGTTGCAGGTTCTCACCTGGCCTCCTTCCAACCAACACACAGCCATCACTGGCACCCAGGCAGAACCAGCTTTCATCAGAAAACACAACAGATCTCCACTCCGTCTTCCAATGAGCTCTAGCTTGACACCACTGACGTCGCAAACGGCAGTGGTTTGGAGTAAGTGGAATGCACGCTACAGGGCATCTGGCTCGGAGCTGTCCTTCAAGTAACCGATTTGTAACAGTTCGTTGTGTCACTGTGGTGGCAACTGCAGCTCAAATTGCTGCCGCAGATGCAGTACGATGCACCACGGCCATACGCCGTACACGGTGGTCTTCCCTCTCAGTAGTGCCACGTGGCCGGCCGGAACCCGGTGTTCTTGAGGCAGTACCTTCCCTTGACCACCGCTGCCAACAATCATGCACAGTGGCTACATTCCTGCCAAGTCGTTCTGCAATATTGCGGAAAGAAAATCCATCTTCTCGTAACCCTATTACACGACCTCGTTCAAACTCTGTGAGCTGTCGATAATGGCTTCTTCGTCTTCTTAAAGGCATTCTTGACTAACATCAACACACTACGTCAAATCTCAACGATAACTAACGCTCACGAACGTTACAGCGCGTATTTACAGCAAACCTGCTTTGCATGTTCCGAGGCGCTACTAGCGCCAAACGTATGCGCCGAGCGCGAAATTTGCATAGACGTCATCTTACAGATGTACTCTCACCGCCTACCAACCATCGTTTATCTAACACAACTCCTTTTTGGTGTTGGGAATTTTTTTTCCGTCAGTGTATTAGTGGGTTGTCCATAAGAGAAACTGAGAGGTGTTTAAACATACCCAAGTCAACTGTTTTCGATGTACTGAATAAATGGAAGACACATGGCGTGCCTGAAGCAGCAAAATATACCAGCAGACCAAAGAAAATCAGTGACAGTGGACGTCGAAGCCTCAGAAGAGTCGTTACAGCTAATCAATGGAGTACTACTACACAAGACCTCAGTATACAGGTGAGTAAAAATGCTGGAACCTCGGTATGTACGCGTACCATTAACAGAGAACTTCATTTCATGGGTTACCGTGGTTGTGTGGCTGCTCATAAGCCTTTCATCTCCACTCGGAATGCTACTCGTCGCTTAGCATGGTGTAAAGAGCATTTATTGTGGACCGTATATCAATGGAAACTGGTCCAATTGACTGATGAATACAGATACACGATCCATCAGTCTGATGGCCGTGTGTGGGTATGGCAGCAGCTGGGAGAACGCTATTTACCACAATGTACTGTTCCTACGGTCAAGTTTGGAGCTGGCAGTGTACTCATGTGAGGGTGTTTTCGTGGTAGGATCCCGACCCATTGGTTATCGTAGAAAAACCTGTTAACCAGCACGTCTATCTCGATATTCTGGACAATTATGCCCTACCAATTCTGTGGCAATACTATGGAACCGAGCCTTGTTGGTACCAGAAAGATAATTCACCGAGCCATAAAGCAAGGACTGTTACAGTGCGGTTTGACGATAATTCCGTATCATGTGTGGACTGGCCAGCACAGAGCCCTGATCTTAATCCCATAGAGCACCTACGGGATGAATTAGAGCGCCACATGAGAAGTTTGGAACCAAAGCCTACTACTGAGCAACAGTTAGCAGCAGCATTATGTACTGAATGGAAGCGCATACATATCGCTGTGTTCCAAAACCTTCTCGAAAGCATGTCTCGAAGGGTCACTGCATGCATTAAGGGGTGGACTGACACCGTACTAATGTATGTCAATAAATGCTATGTTGTGTTTCAATTCTAGGTGTCCAGTGACTTTTGTCAATATAGTGTATGTAAGGACACTTGATACACCAAGTTTCATCAAAATCTCAGAACGTCAGTCAGAATCAGTGTGTTGATTTGGCATGGAATGACCTTGCTGACAATACACGACAGAAGGATAATTGCAAGAAAAAAATTATGATTGCCAGAGAAATCTTTACTCTGTTTAACTTTTGCTTTCAGAAAGTTTTGAAAGACAGAATCCTGTCCCCAGACGAAAAAAAAACTTGCACCCATAATTGGGAGTCTTCAGGAGAGGATTAAAAAGGGTTCTGGGGATATGGTTTTTGTCTGCAGTATCAAAATAAAATTTGTGATGTGTGTTAATTATCACCACAATTCTGCTATAAGGTAGTGGGCTTAATCTGCATAGAGTAAGCTCTAACATTAAAAGACAATTTGAGTACAGAAAAATGTTTTACACCAAAAAATCTTGGAAGAATACAAATCAAAATGCCATGATCACCTTCATGATCTTTTGTTGCTGTTGATGAAATAGAGAACATCAATGCCAAAAGTATCACACAAATTAAAACAAAGGTAACACAGGATGAAAATTTGTGTCTAATTTCTCAAAAACATAACTCCATGTTTCTTGAATTCACTGTTTTCAAAATTAAACTGCTTATAGTACAACTTTTTTCTTTTTCTTTTCAGACCTCAATTTCAGTTCTGAGTTCGAGCTCAATTTTAAGAGCCTGGGCCTGTTCGATACCAAATTTTATATTGCAAGATAAAGCCAGGGCATGAACAAGCCCCAAAATTATGACTAACCTGTTTAGGCATTAATAGAAAAAATCTCCTCTTCCAGACTTTCACTCTCTTCTCCATGCAATGAGAAGATGTATTTTTCAACTGAGGAGTGGAAAGGAGCCTCTGTCTGTTTCTAAGTATAACAGCACAATTTTTTTTGACCATTTGCTTTCTCCTGAAATGCTTCGGGCCACTGGGAATCCAGAAAGATTGAGCAGTGCTGCAAACTATGTACATTGCTCAACAGAATTTGCAGGGAGCTGCAGTGTGTGGGGGGCAACATTTAGCTGGGGTGCTATCTACTATCTAGGATCTATTGTTCTTGAAGAAGCTTTCCCATTTTTGCAGAAATCAACTGGTGCGTGGCCAATGGCATTTGTTACCCAAGCTTGAAATAAATAGCCCTCACAAGTCCCTATGTCCTATCTAAACCCAGTTGCCCAAGAATTATCTTTACACACTAGAAAGCATAAGAAAGTCTCACATGCCAAATCATACAAAGCCACATTAAAAAAAAAAAAAAAAAAAACTGGAAAGCATAAGAAAGTCTTACATGCTAAATCATACAAAGCCATATTTAAAAAAAAAAAAAAAAAAAAAAAAAGAGAGAGAGAGAGAGAAGAAGAAAATTTTCTCTCTTTCAGAGCCTGAGCCCGAACTGCAGTAAATATTATGCAGCTCAAGCCCGGTCCGTCCGTTCCTCCTGCACCCACCAAATTCATACTTGCCTCACTGTGGCTGGATGTCGTCCCACACGGAGGGCGAGGTCTCGGTACGATAAACCGCTGTCGTGATAAGCCACTATTCGTCCTCTGTCGAACTCCGAAACGTGCTGGAATGACTGCCGTATTCTGCGACAAGGCATCAGGAAGCTTCCCACGCACAGGTCCGGCAGCACAACACACTTCCACTACTTACACCCCGCCTTCTGTGCACCCTTCTTATAGTGCTTCTCGGTGGCAGGGCCGGGCGCACATGATTTGCATATGCCCTGCAATGCTAATCGTTTGCATGTCCTCTCGCGGGCGACACATGCTGCGAATTTCAGGCCAATCGGATGCTTCCTTCTTGGTGCTGCATTTTGGGTGGTCAGCAGTGTATGTACTATATTGACATTACATATCTTTAATTTTAAAGTAGTGTAATTAAAACAATTTATTTAGTTCTGTTTTGGTGCAAATCATGATTACACACAGCCAACTGTAAAACAGAGTTCAAACATACCAACTGGGTTTTGAAGTACAATTTAAGTACAGTCTTTTAATTTTTCAATGCCGTTGTTAGTTATAACTGTATTCATAACATTTAGATAGCTGTTAATTTCTTCAGTATAAAATCATTGGTTCTGTAAAACAGTATCCAACTTTCTCTAAACATTTAATTGTATTGTGCTGGATAAACATCAAAATAACAATTAATACAGACATTTAATGTGGACCAGGAACATCAAACAAAGATCCTCGCTCTTTCCACGTTTATAAGTGAGTCACGGAAAAATTCTCATTGGCCGCCACCGGGAGTCGAGCCCAGGGTCTTCCAGTTACGCGCCGGAAATGCTTCCGCTACACCACGGCGGCCTCGAATTCCTCCAGACTCACACACGCTAACTGCCAAAGCCAAATTGGCAGGTTGCTTCTTGGAGCCCCGCAGAATGCTGGGGATTCACCAAAGATGGTAAGCAGCAACTATAATAAACGTGGAAAGAGCGAGGATCTTTGTTTGATGTTCCTGGTCCACGTTAAATGTCTGTATTAATTATTCATTCGCCTTCTAATTATTTCTTCAGTTGCTGCTTACCATCTTTGGTGAATCCCCAGCATTGTGCAGGGCTCCAAGAAGCAACCTGCCAAAATTGGCTTGGCAGTTAGCGTGTGTGAGTCTGGAGAAATTTGAGGCAGCTGGTGTAGCGGATACATATCCGGCGCGTAACTGGAAGACCCTGGGTTCGACTCCCGGTGGCGGCCAATAAGAATTTTGCCGTGACTCACTTATAAACGTGGAAAGAGCGAGGATCTTTGTTTGATCAAAATAACAGTTTAGATTTTCTATTTCATCTTCATTGGGTTAATCTTCATTTTCTTCAAAGTTTTTTGGCAAAACATGTACTCACTTTTGATCTTTGTTAGCATTCCACGGCAGCTAAATCATTTAGAATTTTAAAGAGAGGAAGAAATTTGCTACTTATAGTTTTGATTGAGCGTTTTCCCCAAGAATTTTACTTTGTAATAAGGTGTTTTTCGTTGCAAATTATTTCTCTCTCTCTCTCGTTATAACCTTTTATATTTCTTATATTAATACATACAATAAACAAGTTCAATATTTTTTTTGTTGTAACATGCTTTTTGTTATATCGGATTTCATTAGAATGAGTTTTGACTGTATTACTATGAGTATACTTCTTCAGCAATGCTTGAGAATGAGGGTGCAAAACATATGCAGACAGGCAAATCCTTACAAACAATACTGTTGTATGCAACAAATGTGGTATTACATTAGTTGACAAAAAGGATGAAATCAACCATCCTGACCAATGAACCTGCTTCAGCAAACAGGAATCTGGACAAGACCAACTGTGAAAAAATCAGGATATATGACATACAGCTATTAAATAACAAGACTGGCATTACAACTTCAGCTAAATAAAAAGCTTACGTTTTGAACTCTTATCGTCTGCCTTTCTGCATCAACACACTGCTGCATTCTGATCTTTCACTGGGCAAAGCAGTGCTGAAGTTCATCTGGTGTGATTCATTTGAGAAGCTTAGTCTTTCTCTTCTTCACCACAGTAACTGACTAAATGGATCCACTTTAGGGAAAAGAAAAAAATTGCAAGGGGCCAAATCTGGTAAGCAGGCAGGATGTTCAAGAACTGTGATGTATTTCTCGACTAAAAACTGGTTCACTGAGAGTGCTGAATGAGTTGGCGCATTGTCCTAGTGAAGGATAAAGTGATTTTTTTAAAACTCTGGCCTCTTTCTTCTGACTGCATTTAAAAAGTCACCAGAAACTGTTTGCAGTAATGCTCGTTAACTGTTACTCCACGGGAAACTCACTCAGTCAAAATTACACTCTTAATGCCAAAGAAAACAATTAGCATGCATTGAACTAGAGCTTACTTTGCCATGCATTCTTCATTCTTGGTGACGTTGGTGTTTTCCAATATATCATCTGTTATTTTTTTTTTTTTCAGGGCTGTACTGGAAGATCCAGGTTTCATCACAAGTGATAACATTTTCTAAAAGGCTGGGGTTCATCTGAATTTGCCCCAGAATGTCAGCACAAATTCACTTGCTATTTTCTGTTTGTTCAGGTATAAGTTTCAGAACCATCTTGGCAAACCTTTTCAGTGTTGGAATAAGAAATAAATTTTCTACATGCCCAGCGGACCACTCAAATTTTCAAATCACAGGCCCACCAAAATGCCTGCTGGTCGGTGCATAAAAAAAACACACAAAAAGACTCGCACATTTACAGTATATGTAGAAAATAGCATATCATTTCACTGGAGCTGTGCATCAGAAATTTTGAACAGAATGTGCACGTGTACTCCTGCAAATAGTACTGAAAAATAACACACAAAACATGCTATGCAGGTTAAAATTTGAAAAAAAAAAAAAAAATTACTGGTCTGCAGGACCAGTGAATACCAAAATTGGTAGTTCACTCATTTCACTGGTCCAGAAATGGCATAAAGATTAATACATTTAGTATGTACTTGGTGCAAGTTGCATGCAGGACAGTACACTGGTTATAACGGCACTGATATAAAACAGTATCCACTATCAGTGCACTTCATAATAGAGTTAACTGATTACGAAGCACTTTGCAACATACCAAAAGTCACCTTCCTGGAACACTTTGTTTCAGTGTGAAAGCCAGGAAGTATTCCCATATGGACAGAAAGTCAGATGGGTAAAGCCAGAGCATAAATGTTCCTCAACCTCCAGTTGGAAAACATTATAAAAGATCTATACTTTGTGGTCACTACTTGTGCAAAAAAGTGGCGATGTCTTAATGCAAATATTTTGAGTCTGAGATCTCGGTTTCCTACAGTCCAAACTTTTCATAAAACTTAAATAATGGCTTGCAAATCCAATATTCAGGTTTTGAGTAGTAACTATCTGAATTTCAAAAAATCCATAGTGAAACTTGGATTATTTAAAAAAATACTGCCATAGCAAAACCTGGATTACTTAAAAAAACTGCCATAGCAAAACCTAGATTACTTCAAAAAACTGCCATAGCAAAGCCTGGATTACTTAAAAAACTGCCATAGTGAAACCTGGATATTTTGAAATCTGGTTCAATTCTTATAAACTTACAAATTCTAAAACAAACTGAAAAAAAAACTTACTGGCCACCCGGGCTAATAACATAAATTTTTTCAATGGTCCGATGGAATTTTTACTAGCCAACAGCCAGCAGACCACTGGGTAATTTGAATGCTGCTTTTTCAGATTTTACCATTTCTACTATCTATCATTCTAATAATCAGTTGTTCATCATTTCGTGCAATTACGTAGATTTTGTCCTCTGTTTTTGAGGAGCCTGGGTGTCATGGATGTTCGTCATCTTCAATGTTCTACCAGCCTTCACTAAAACTCTTGTCACACAAAAACACACGAATGTGACATGCATTCTTCCTCACACACCTTACTTAACATGTGAAAAAATCCAGTAGGTGTTTTCTTTAATTTTACCAAAAATGTTCACACTGATCTGTTTCTCAATTCTTGAAGTCACCATTTTCCCAATGCAAGGCACACAACATCATGTTCACTTTAATGGACATGTGTCATTGAACTAATGGAGAGAGTGAGGTGAACTTTTGATTTCTGGTTACAGACCATTCAAGATCAATGGCCTCCTACTCACATGTTTCATTTGCCACAAGCACAGTCTCATTATTATTTCATAACCATATCTCATATGGCAACTTGCATTTCAAATCAAGTACTAATGAAGACAGGAATGCATCCATGTCCTTCCAATCATTATCACACAGAAATAATCCATGAAACACTTCCAGAAAACCTTATAAAATTAAGCATGAAGAAAGGACATACAGCACTTGCACAAAAATCTGTTTATTTGAACGGCTACTACACTGTCTGTCCTACTCTCATCTAATAGATTGACAACTGCTTTGGGCAGTAAGCCTGCACTACCTTATGATATGATTTTGTTTATGAATATTATCAATAATAATCTAAAACAATATAATTTCCTTCGTCTGAACGTTTGTCACATTTTGTTGGTGTAGTGGAAATAGCCAATCGACACAGCACACACGTGTACTACTTTGCTTTATTGTCATAACAACAAAAAAGGTTTTTCACAGCTGCTGGTGTGATATCATTTCATCCAAATCAACATGATGTCAGAGATGCGTTACATCACATAATTAAAATCATTTCAGCAACTCTTTAGAAACAGGAAAACATTATGACAAGAATTTTGGTTCTACTTTGTCGTTCATAAACGGCATACAGCATTTTTCATTTAGAATCCTATCCCATGCAATTTAATTTTAAGATTTCCCTTGCGAACGTAAAATGATTATTTTAGATTGTCAAACCATTTCTTTTCTCATTTAAGTCTAAAAATTGGGAGTTCCAATACAGTAGGTAACAGTGTGTTATTATTATTTCATGTGTATGCTGAAGAAATATGATTTGGGAACTTCCTTTTTTCTTAAACCATGAAATTCTTAGAATATATATATATATATATATTTTTCAGAATATGACAAGTTATTCTTTTATTTATATTTGTAGAAGAAATGAAAAAAAGATAGAAAAAAGAAAAGAAAAAATACTGTTTGTGCTTCTGTGCATGAACTACCACAACATTTTAACATTTGCAGATGTGCAATTCTAAGTTTCCAAAAAATGCTTTTATTATTTTAACACTTTTCTGCTATCTGGTAACAGCAGGAATAAGTGAACATAGTTGCTTGCCATCTGTGTGATTTTTTTTTTTTTTTTTTTTTTTTACAATAAATGACACAATGCGCTTAAAGACCACTAAGTATTTTTTGAGGGATTTTGACGGATGGGAACCACTGACAAGGCTTGCTTTCTAGCAATGAAAAGGGAAAAAAAAAAACGAAACAATGCCGAGAAATATTGTGACTGGATGCTATTTGTTTTCGATATTTCATCAGCTCTGATGTACGGCAAAAGAACACTGTGAAAATGTGACTTTGTCATGTTACCGATATATAATTTCCTCTGTTCTGAACATTTGTCACACTTACATCACAGATGCGCACTGCACAACGCCATCTTCACGTAGTTGTCGTCGATGTTGACAAAGCTGCTTTAAACCTTAGAGGAATCATTTGCATCTGCCATTTTTATTTTGGAATTTCCCAATCTGTTTTTGAGTGGAAATTTGATTGAACGTGAAGGTGAGAACATTTTTTGAACTTTGCAGATTTATTTTTGAAAAGGCAATGAGAAAGTTTGGATCTGGGTGGATTTGAACCCAAAAAGTTTAGGTGGCAGTCAAATGCTCTACCAAAGAGGCCATGTAGATATTCACAATGGTTTTCAGTATGATTAAGAGTGATTAAGAGATTAATTGTAAAAGTTGACTCACCCAAACATGAGCTTACATGATTCTTTAAGTACTCATAGGCTTCACCACAGCGGCAGAAAATGATTACAGTGCCATCTGTTGACACTATTAGGAATGAATGAATCATTTAAAAAATTACTCAACATCTCTCATTTTTCCCCTGTCATTATTGATGGGTTTTCACCTAGATATGATGATGATGAGTGATGATGAGCAATGAATGATTATGGTGATGATGATGAATGATTATGGTGATGACGAGTGATGATGAATGATCATGGTGATGGTAATGATGATGATGATGATGAATGATTATGGTAATGGCGAATGATGATGATGATGATGAAAGAAAAATATTACTACATGACACAGACTTGTAATCACCTTGTTGATGAGCAAATTTTGGGGCTTCAAGTCACGGTGAAGTACGTTGTGGCTATGACAAAATGCAAGACCTCTCAACAACTGGTACATAAAAGACTGGAAAGATTTTTAAATGTAGCCTTTAATATCATGAAATAACTCAGGAATATTTTAAAAAACACAGAAAATGCAAGTCAACAGAAGAGTTATAAGTTTGTAATTAGTTAAAATGTTAAAATCACAAATGATAAAAATTTCCCAAAGTATCATACATGAAAAAAAAAAAAAAAAAAAAAAAAAATACTATAGAAGAGGGAAAGAAAGCAATTTTTAAGAAAATCAGCCCATTATTCTATCATATCATGCCTAGCAACAAAACATTTTTCCTACCACAATGGAGTACATGGATTTATTACAAAAAACTATTTCCATAAAAAGCTATTGTGATTCATATAAAAAATAAAACCAAAAAAAACATTACTGATACGTGACACAAAAAAAAAAATCTGCATGACAATTTGGAGTAATTCACTGATATCTGAAAAAGATGTTAATGAAAATTGATTTTCTATCTAGGGGCACTGCTTAGAAGATCAATGCACTAGCCAACATTGTGGCCAAATTAAAAAAATCATTAGACATGTTTTTAACAGTTAGCTGGGAACTATTTTGCTTACATTAACTTGAAAATTATCTGATTAATATTAGTTTATACTTTTAATTTTTGGGAAATTATGATTGTTGAAGCAAATATTTAGCATTATTTTTTTCCATAAAGTAGAATATATATATATAAAAAGAAAACCTACCAAAAACAAAACAACAACAACAAAAAGAAAGAAAAACGAGATTTATTGTGTGAAACTCCGAAATTGTTTGTTTGCTGATGTAAACTCTGATGTGAGTTGTTCCAGCATCACCATAAGCACAAAGATGAAGTTGAACTATTTTGAGAAGAAGGTAAGGTAGGAAGTGAAAAAGGAATGGATGTTTCTTATTGAAGATTATCAGTCATTCAGCCAGAGGCAGCAGTAAAATCATGTGTCCCGGGCAACCGCTTAGTGGCTCATCACACTTCTTTCCTGGCTTCTGTTGTTTATGGAGCACAGGATTACGATGAGCTTTGAGAATTAAACTTGGCTTTCTTCTTCTTCCATTGCACATCTGGAGTGACATAAAGATGAAAGGGATGTCAGCAATTGAGCAAGTTTTATCTCTAGTTCACCCCTTTTTTTTTTTATAAATTGCATTTGGCAAACTGGTACTTATCATGGGCCCAGCTATCAAATTTCCAACATTTTTTTTTCTTGAATTTTATATCAGTGTTCAAGTTAATTGCAAAAATTCAATATGGAAGCATACTATTCCTAATACTCTTTGCAACATTCCACTTAAGCAAATTAGAGCTTCTAGGTGTAGCTGATTTCTGGAACAATTTGGATTTTGGTATGAATATAATTGGATATCTTAAAACTGAACTTCACATCACGTCAGAAAAACTTTGCAGAAGAATACAATCGTCATTCTCGCTCAAAAATTTATTTAATTTAAAATTTCACCATCACTGTTTTTATGCCTTATTTAGGAAGTCACAGCCTCACACAGATTGAACATGTCTGAGAGAAACTTGCCTGTTGGGGCTCTAAACTATTTGAGATTTAAAAAGGTGTCTTTACATTAAAAAGTTTGAGAATCATTCTAATTCCAAAGGAACACAATGAAAAATTGTTTCCCAATTAAGTGAAGATAATAAAATCCCTATAGGATTATGAAATACAAAAAAAAAAAAAGTGGCTAAGGCTAGTAAACAAAACAAAACAAGATGACACCAAATTTTCAGTTGTAATGAGTATGTCTTTTGAATCCTTTCTGACGTGAATGAAATTTTTCAAAGTTTATCGAAGTCAATGCAACCGGTTAGAAAAAAAAATCAATGGAATTTCTATAGACACTACAACATCCAGAAATAGAAACAGCTACTTACTTCCACCAGCGGATAAAAAGTACATTACATAAATTTACAAATGGCGCACAAAAAAAATTCTCATAGAAGAATGGAGATATCGGAGAAAAACAGATTTTCAAATCGAATAGTTAAAAGAAGAAATATAGAAGAAAACTTAGACATAACTCTACGCCTTCTAGCGGAAAAATTTTGCATTATGTGAAAGTTAAAATAGGTGAAAAATATTCTTCATGGAAAAGCTATGCTAAAACAAAAAAAAAAAAAAAAAAAAAACTTTTCAAATACATCTCCCAGAAGAAGAGGTGACGAGAAAAAGGTTTTGACCTTGATGGCCCCTAGCGGGAAATCTGTGCATTATTTAAAGAGGATAATGCTCCTCATCTCTATTGTAGCAAATGGCATACAGTAAAAATGAAGATTTTCAATAAGGTTTTAGAAGTGATGATGCAGCTGAAAACAAAAGTAAACAAACATCATCTAGCGATAGAACTGTGAACAAGAAAACTCCTCAAATACTAACATAAAGTGTTCCACAAGGTAAATGACATCCGATGTTGAAAGAATTTTTAAATCACACATGTAAAATGGGAGATATTGAGAGAAACAGATTAAAAACTGGTGCCCCATAGCGGCGAAAGAGTGCATTATTTTGGGGAGGAAAATACACACGGACAGTTTTCATAGCTAATAGTATCTTACTGAAAGGATTTTTTTCAATCGGGTTTTTAGTTTCGTAGATATTGCTGTAAACGGAAACATGAACTTAAGCCCTCTGGAGGCAAATTTGGGCATTAAGAAAAATTTGAAATTATATGAGAAACATTTTGCAGCGAAAACATTCTCCAACAAAGAAATAATTTTTTAAATCGGACACTTAGAAGAAGAGATATTGACAAATATAAGACTTACATCTACGTCCCCTGACGGAAAAACTATGCATTTTTTTAAAAAGAAAGTATTTTGAAAATATTTTCCAAGGTGAGCAGTATGGGTTCACTAAATAATTTTTTCAATCAAGTTTTCAGAAACTTAGATTTTTCAGCAAATACATCAGAAGCAGAAATAAACACTTATGTCCCCTGGTGATCAAACCGTTCTTTATGAAAAATTAAAAAATTATATGAAAAACATTTCTCATCAGGAGCTGTATCTAATACAGAAATAATTTTTCAAATCATAGTTTTAGAAGCAGAGATATCGGGGGAAAAGCAACTTATTGTTACACCCTAAGCGGAAAATCTATGGATCACTTGAAAATTTTGAATCTATATCAGAAACATTTATCACCACAAACGTTCTCTAACAAAGAAAGAATTTTTCAAATCGGACAATCAGAAGCAGAGATATCAATAAAAATCATATATACATCTACGCCCCTGCCGGGAAAACTGCACAATTTTAAGAAGAACGTATTCTCAAAAGGTTTTTCGAGGGAAGTGGTATTGGTCCACGAAAGAATTTTTTTAATCGGGTTTTCAAAGCTTACATTTTGCTGAAATACATCAGAAGCAGAAATAAGACATTTATGCCCCCTGGTGGCCAAAATATTTTTTACCAAAAATTAGAAAATATATGCAGAACATTCCTCATCATGAGCTGTATCCAAATGCAGGAGAATTTTTAAAATCAGAGTTTTAGAAGCAGAGATATCATAGATAATGCAATTTTACCTTACGCTCCCTAGCAAAAATTCTATGCATTACTTGAAAATTCAGAAACTATATGCGGAACATTTTGCACCAGAAAAGCTCTCCAACAAAAGTAGAATTTTTCAAAGCAGGCTCTTAGAAGCAAAGATACCAACAAAAATAAGATATACATTTACGCCCCAGGCGGGAACGTATGCACTATTTTAAACAAGAGGTATTATAAAAAAATTTCCCAAGGTAAGTGATATCGGTCCGCAAAATAATTTTTTTAATCGAGTTTTCAGGAACTCAGATTCTTCTGCAAATATATCAGAATCAGAAATGAAGCTTATGCCTCCTGGTGGCCAAATGGCCAAACCATTCCCTACCAAAAATTAGAAATTGTATTTGAAACATGTCCCCATGATGAACTGTTTCCAATACAGGAAGAATTTTTAAAATCTGACTTTTAGAAGCAGCGATATCGGGGGAAACACAATTTACCTTTATGCCTCCTAGCAGAAAATCTATGCATTACTTGAAAAAGCAACTGTGCCTAAAATAGTCTTAATTATAAATGGAATTAAAAGGAAGAAATAATTATTTTCAATCATATATTTAGAAGCAAATATATGAAATAAAATGTATTTTGAATTCGATATCATCTGCATTTATGTCCTCTAGCGGCAAAGTTGTGCATCAGACAAAAAACTGAATACAAGGATCATCCTTCACATATTTCATGCTTCCTAATGCAAACAGAAGTTTTCATATCAAACTAATAGTTTCAGAGATATGGTGCCCACAGACGGACAGACAGATGGACAAACCAATAACAGAAGCACAATCTTTTTTTTACAAAAGACATGCAAAAAAAGCTGGAAGGGGTTCACAATGAAAAACCAGACAAACAATAAAAAACCACAAAGGTTCATCTCATAAATGCAAATCACATTATAAGTTTTAGAAAAACCAAAGTTATGGTTTTTGAGTGAGGATGCAAGATCAGTCTAAAATGACACAGAGATAGACCAGGTGAATGAATTTGTATATCAAGGGCTAAGTGATATCGGTCCGCAAAATAATTTTTTTAATCGAGTTTTCAGGAACTCAGATTCATTCCGGCAAGATAACACCCGCGCTCACACCCCTTGGGTCTCCAGACAACGTTTGCAACATGTTAAAACTCTGCCATGGCCAACAAGATCGCCTGATTTATCAGCAGTAGTGGTTATGTCCAGAATTGAAATTCTGGAAATAATCATATATTTAAAGATTCAAATCTTAATGAAAAAACTAAGGTTGATTCGATAGCAGAAAATTTTAATGATCTTATATGGCCCCTTCCACTAGGATATGGACCTAAACACTTTGGGCAGACATATCACAGTGACAACAAAATGTTTGGGGGGACTTAATCCATTTTTGTCAAAAATGGACTTAACTACTACTGGTTGTCAGCCCTCAATATTTAGGAAGTATATTTGACAGAAAAAACAAATTAGATTGTGAAGTTCACAGGTGAGTGTATTCATCTATGAAAGTCACAGCTACTTTAGGATGGTTTCACAGGAATTATGGGGTTCTCAAAAAGTCCCGAATGGCTGTGTACGAAAGTGTAATGGTTCCTATACTCTGATGTACGGCAGTGAAACTTGGATACTGCAGAAGAGACAAAGGAGTCATTTGAGTGCTAGAAAGATGTGTTACTTGGAGGGGGGGACAAGACACATTTTGATCATGTGAAGATAGAAATTATGTTGCAGATGTGTAATGTGAAGCAAAATATTGTTAGTAGAGTGGATGATTGATAAGATGCTTACTAAGAGAATTTATTCAGCCCAAGTGACACGAAAGAATGATAGAAGAAGGCTGAGCAAATCGCAGGAGGACCAGATTCATGAATTAGAAAAAGATAATTAATATAAAGTACAAAAGGTCTTGTATGAGACATGTGATGGATGTTAGTGAAGCTCGAGTTATGTGCCAAGATCACTGTAAATGGAGACATCTGATATATCAACTGTAAATGAAATCTGGTTTCACCACTTTTAAACTTTAATCTAGCAGACGAGCTTACTTTAAGGAGTTAACCTCTGAATCTCAGAGAACAGCTTACTGATATGTATGTACAGTGCACGACATAGAAACTGCCCCACCCAGAAAAAGGTGTGCTACAATCATGCAAATCGCAAGGCAAATGTACCCACTCAAGATATGCAAATGATGTTAAACCAGAGCCGATAATGTCACACGCTTGTGAGACAAAGGTGCCAGCAGCAACAGAGATGGTAAATGAGTGGTCATAGGTAATAACACTTTACTATTCTATTCCTTTTAGGGGGCTTCTACATGGGTTTTAGGAAGTCAGAGGTGGGAGAAGAATACAGGGAGTTTGATGAGAAAAGCCAAAATTAAAAAAAATGGAGAAGCATGAGGGGGAGGGATTGTAAAATGAATAAGAAAATTAATAAGTATTGTGGATGAAAAGAAATGAGAGAAGAAGAGGGAGAGAGTCGAAGATGGTGTAAAGGAGGAGATAAACTCCAGCTTGAAGGTGTTCCGGGGAAGAGCAGTTTAAGTGTATTAAAAAGCATGGGGATTACAACTACTTCAAAAAAGATGTAGAATAGCAATGTGTTATTTTCTAGGATGTTTCAGATTTGTTGTTTATGATGGGAAACAGTTCAGCAAAGGCTGAAAATGCCGGGTACATGCAGTCGGCAGGTTTATCGCCATTTAGATGCATTTCAGAGGGAGAATTGTAGGCCTGTGTGAAGCGGACTGGTTTAAATGGCATATCGCTGTGCATGTGTAAAGGGATGCATGAACTGTTAAATGCCGGGTACATGCCGTCGGGAGGTTTATCACCATTTAGATGCATTTCAGAGAGGGAGAATTGTAAGCCTGTGTGAAGTGGGCTGGCTTAAATGGCATATCGATGTGCATGTGAAACGGGGTGCACAAACTGTTGGCACCAGTGGCTACAGGAAATTTCGTACATGCACTGGTGCAGTCCAACAGATGTCAGCACGCCTGGACCAGCAGATTGTTCAACACACTCGTTCGTCACCAGAAAGCACTGCAGTTGATATTCGACGTGCTGTGTCATCAACCATGGATGTCCCCATAACCACTCGAACTGTAAACCAAAGGTTACATGTGGTAAACCTGCGCAGTAGGCAACCATTACATCAACTACTATGGACGCAGCACTTGTCTGACTTCGTGCTGAAGTCATGCAAACTGGGGTGGTCATGAATGGACCCTGTGGTCTTCAGTGGTGAATCCTGTTTCTGTCTGGGAGCTGGCGATCGGCGGATCTGTGTCTGGTGACACCCTGGTGAATGGATGGATTCTGGTTTTGTTTGTGATCGCCACACAGCCCATCAGGCAGACATCATGGGCACACTGACAGCTGCACAATGTGTGAGCGAGGTTGTGCAGCTCATTTTGAAACTGTTCCGAAATGGCCTACAGCACCCCATTTTCCGGCAAGATAACACCAGCGCTCACACCCCTTGGGTCTCCAGACAACGTTTGTAACATGTTAAAACTCTGCCATGGCCAACAAGATCGCCTGATTTATCCACAATCGAAAACTTGTGGGACCACATTGGACGTCGTCTTCAATCGAATTGGCCTGCACACGATCTCAATGAATTATGAGAGCAAGTAAACCGTGCTTGGTGTTCCATTCCTCAGGAAAATATTCATTGACTGCATGACTCATTGCTGCTGTGTATTGTTGCCTGTATTTCCGTTTGCAGCGGTGCAACCACTAAGGCATACTCATTGTGCTGCATTTTCTCATCTGATAAACAATGCATGTGGCTGAAAATAAAATCAAGGTAAACTCTTCTGTATTCCTATTTGCATGCTCAATTTCATCCCTCTATCCTAACTCCTTCTAGGTAGGGCCATTTCTACGTAAAGCAGTGCATGTACATTATCAGTTTTGATATTTCCATGCTGTTTCTTTACACTTATTGGGTTGCCCAGCCGGATGAAGTTTTTGAAAAACCTAAACAAGCTTTCCTAAAAAATCTTAATTATATGCTTCTTCTATCAGGCTGAACCCAATATGTTTTGAGCATATGACCTAACTAACTGTGCACTGTTAAGATTATGATGAGCTGCAAATTAACAAAATAATCCAATCATTTACAAAAGTGACTAATAAACAAAATGAGATTCCTCAATACACTTCATGTTTTTTTATAGGGAGACAGATCAAGTATATTGCGACTTTGCATTTGTTTCATTAAAATCCCAATTCAGTGAACACAACAAATATGCTCTTGTACTCAGGAGGTATGAACTACACCTGCATGTGAACGTCACTGTCAAAATTACCATTGAATGACTAAAAACAAAATAACACCAGTAATTGCACACAAACAGCCACAAATGTTACTTTTGTGGCTATTTAGAATCATTTTCCTTGATACAATATTACAGTCTAACAGCGACATACTATACTTGTTGGCTCCACTTTTCCAAACTTAAAGATATGTATCAAGACAAGACATAATAATATAATATTCTTCCACACTGGTTAACCGTTTCAAACTGCACTACAGAAAAGAGCAAGCACTGAACCACTTACCAATACTACTAAAACCTGAACAGTGATTCCCAACCAGTTTTCCAGCATCACAGAGATACAGCACAAATACAAAATCAATTATACATCCATACATATCCCTAAGCTGTTCTGAGATTCAGAGGTTAGTTCCTCAAAGAAAGCATATCTGCCAGATTAATTATTAACTTTTGGACTTAGATTTTACTTACTGTTGATGTATCAAATGTTTCCATTTACAGCGATCTTGGCATATAGCTCAAGCTTCACTAACATCTATCACATGACACATACAAGACCTTTTGTACTTCATATTCAATCTTTTTCTCATGCAGACATTCCTGAATCTGGTCCTTTCACAATTTCCTGGGCCTTCCTCTACCTTTCTTTCCTGTCACTTGGGGTGAAAAATTTCTCTTAGTAAGCATCTCATCACTCATTCTTTTAATATGGCCAAACAACCCAAGAATATTACTCTCCACCTTACTAACAACATTTTGCCTAACATTACACAACTGCAACACATCTTCATCCTTCACGTGATCACAGCGAGTCTTGCGACAACCCCCCCCCCCCCAAGTAATGCATCTCTCCAGCACAAAAGTAACTTCCATATCTCTTCTGCAGTACCCAGGTTTCACTGTTGTACATCAGAGTAGGAACAATTACACTTTCATACACAACCATTCGGGACTTCTTTGAGAAGCTATCATTCCTGTGAAATCCTCTGGAACAGGACTGTGTCATTAGCATACAGCACTCTCTACACACAGATATTACCAAGACATAAACCAGTATTGTCCATTTTGGCATTACACATGCATGCGTCCATAAATATATTAAACAGCCATGGTGACATTACACAACCTTGTCTAACTCCTGCACCAATGGAAAACCATTTTGATAAAACACCATTCACTCGTACACATGCTCTACTGCCAGCATACATGGCTTTTACACTATTAAGTAGATTCCCAGTGATACCATATTTATTCAGTACCTTTCACAGAAGTATTCTATTTACTTTGTCATAAGCTTCCTCTAAATCTACGAAGGCAGCAAAAAACCTCCTTACTAACAGACACATACTTTTCGATCATCATGTGTAATGCAAAAATTTGGTGAGTGCAGTCCTTACGAGGCATAAAACCACTCTGCACATCATCAATAACAACCTACCAAACACTTTCCCCGACACACTAAGTAAGCTGATACCATTATAGTTCTTGCATTCAGTAGGTTCACCTTTTCCCTTATACAAAGGAACAATCATAGCATTTCTCCAATCCTGAGGGACCAATCCTAACTTCCAGCACAACTGCCAACTTTCAGTTAACCAGTCAATTACAGAGTCGCCACCATATTTTAACATATCAGCAGTTATGCCATCTATGAAGAGAATTTAGAGCTTTATACACCTCTTCTCAGCCTAACCATTCTGAAGAGAATTTAGAGCTTTATACACCTCTTCTCAGCCTAACCATTCTGAAGAGAATTTAGAGCTTTATACACCTCTTCTATTGAGATCCCTATTGTGCTTCTATCTCTCACTGTAACATCCTCTGCTTCAATCTCAAATTGCCTTTGCTTTCACCACCTAATAACTTACAAAAGTATTCACCCCATCTTTCACTTAACTCACTGGGTTCCCACATCATGTATCTGGTCCTATTCTTCACACAACTTAAAATTTTATTTCCCCTATTTTTCCTATCTTACACTGCCGGACAATTGCTAAGGACGGATGACAATAGCAACGATAGCAACCTTAAAATGGAAGGCAGGAAAATGTGGAAATTAGCATAAGTGCGGGATACAGTAAGACGTGTTGTGCGTATGCAAATTTTGGATTGCCGAACTTGTTCGTGACATCATAGCGCTGATAAGAGATATAAAGGATTTGACGCGTATTGACCGTTGTTGTTCAAACGCAAAGTTGAAAGGGAAAGAATCAATTGACGAACTTGCAATTTTCAGTATGTCTTCCCGACATCACCTAGATTATTTTACGCGTGGCCGTATTATTGGCAAGATTGAAGAAGGGCGAAAAATAACAGATGTTGCCCGGGAGTTCGTCGTCAGCCACAGTGTTGTTTCAAGGCTTTGGAAATCATTTCAAACAAATGGAGAGTGTAGCAAACGTCACGGGGGAGGTCGTGTTCGCAGTACGACACCTGCAGAAGATCGGTACATAGTGCTATCAACAAAAAGACACCGGCGCAGCACAGCTAGTGAGGTAGCAAATCAGTTTATGGCTGCTACTGGCAAGCGGATCACCCGAGAAACTGTCGCCAGACGTTTGCATGAAGGAGGACTATACGCCCGCCGTCCTGTTGTGTGCATCCCATTGTCCAGACGTCACCGTACTGCCCGTTTACAATGGTGTCATCAACATCGCAATTGGACTGATAACGACTGGTCTGCTGTCCTCTTCTCAGATGAGAGAAGATACAGTCTATCGTCTGATTGTCGACGACAACTGATCGGGCGTGATAGTGGTACTGCATATTGTCCAGCAAACATACAGGAAAGGGACCGATATCCGATATGTAGTTGCATGGTATGGGCTGGCATCATGATCAATGGCCGTACGTCCCTCTATGTGCTTCCAACTGGGACTATAACTGGCTAACGATACATTAATGATGTTCTGCTACCTCATGTTCGCTTGTTCCGTGGTGCTGTCGGTGATAGATTCATTTTCATGGACGACAACGCAACATGTCACCGAACAGTCGCTGTCCAGGAGTGTCTTGAGAGCGAGTATATTTAACACCTCGTATGGCCAGCACGTTCTCCAGATTTTAATCTCATTGAAAATGTGTGGGATGCTTTGGGGAGGAGTCTTGCTGGTCGCCAATGCCCTCCAATAAACAAGGACACCATCATCCCTGCACTGACAGAGGAATGGGATAAATTACCCCAACAGCTGCTTGATAATGTTATGCAAAGCATGACACGACGTGTGGAATCTTGCATCGCCCTCCTTGGTGGCCATATCCCGTATTGACATCTTACGCCGGAACGCCTGCGGACGGTATTTGCATTTTTTTCACGTTTACGTATTCTGCACAAAATGGCCTGTTTGTCCCTTGAACACGTTCCAAAGCCTTCTGGATTTCACAGCACAATAAATTGTCTTTCTTGTAATGTCCTGGCATTCTGACATTATTTTATTTCACTTGGCATCCAACCACACTTGCTTTTTTATGCGCTATATAGCCGTTTATGATCCGTCCTTAGCAATTGTCCAGCAGTGTATGTACTTCCAGAAAGCATTTCTATCTTATCTTCCTGAATGTTTTTCTAACTTCCCAAAATGCCAATTCCTGCCTTCACACCTTTTCTTTCCTATTTTTTGCCTTACTCTGGCGAACCAGCTTAGCTGCCTCACACTTCTTACAGCGATATTCATCCTCAGAAACTCAACCTTGTAACATCCCCAAATATGCTTCCTTCTTTCTCTTTATTGCTTCTTTAATCTCAATTTTCCACCAAGCATCACCTCTAATGTTACCCGCCATTGCAATACCACAGACCTCTTCAGCAGCAGTTACAACACAGTACTTAAAACATGTCCACTTTTTCTACATCCCTCTCACATGACTTCAACTCATTCAGTCATTCTCTGAGTACGTTAAAGTAATGCTGATGTTCTTCATGGAGCTTCTCAAACTTTATTCTTTTCAACACAGGCCTCTTCCTATTTCTCTTTCTCCAACCAACATTCAGTTTCAGTTGTGACACTAACAAGTAATGATCAGAGCCAACATCTGCCCCTCTAATTACATGAGTATCAACAACTAAGTGTTTCAGACATTGATCATAAACAACAAAATCAATTACAATCTTTTGTCCCAGAGTACGATTTTCTCAAGTGTGTGTGTGGATACTACAGTATATCCACACATACAAAATCAATGATAATTTAATAATTACAAATTGAGAAACACTTAACACCAAAATATATATAGTTTGGTTTCCCACACAGTTTTCTCAATATTGTGCAAGAGGGTGCACTCATGCACCTTAAATTTTGGTAGATAGGGGCCCTTTGATTGTATTTTAACAAATTTATCAAGTGCAAAAGCTCTCCAAGATTTTGTCCTTTTTGTCCTCCTTCCAAAAACAGAATATCATTTAGCTACACCTTTAAAGCAAGAGTTTATTGCCTTATGAATAACTCAAAAAGTACAGACAATTAAAGAAAAGCAAATGCAACCACTACTTTGTTCTTATGAATACAATGCATGAAACCATGTACACGAGTCAAGTGTCTTAAACTATCAGTGAAGGAATATAAAATGTTTGTCCCAGGAATTTGTATGTATGACAGAGTCAAAACTGGTAAGCAATAGTCACTCACCACTAACTCACAGTCCACTTTGTCTAACCCCACTCCCAGGGAAAGATTATGAATAAAAAGGGCCAGCTGTAATGCTAAAACAGTGTACATAAATGTCTGCACTCTAAGTCTATCTCTCTCTGGTTTCTTTTTGACATAGAATAGACTATTTCTATAACACTTTGTTTGTTAGTATGTTTGTACAATCATCTAATCTCAACCTACTATTAACCCTCCGACTGGCTAATGAAATCTGATTTAGCCACTTTGAAAACACCACAGGGATCCGTAAAAGCCGCTTCAAAAATAGCTGTCACTTCACGAGCAAAAGCAAAAAATTCGAAAACCGGTCTTTTACAGTGAAACTGTCATACGTTTCTAAGGTCGGCTTCACTGAATGACACTGAATTGGTGATTTGGTAACTTGCTTGAAGCTGAATTACAGGTGCTGACCAAGAACATGCTAGATTGCTTAAGCATGGCCCCACAGAATAATCTTTTGGTAACAATTAGTATATTGTGATTAGAACTCATGGAATAAGATGTTTCTTTAATATCGGTAAGAGATTAAAGTTAGTATTTCAGTTAATATCGGTAAGAGATTAAAGTTAGTATTTCAGTTAATATCGGTAAGAGATTAAAAATAAAAATTAATACACTCAACATACTTTTGAAATTGTGTATGTGTAATATTTTACTTTAATATAATAATTCTGAAATATGTTGCATATAAATAATTCTGAAATATGTTACATTAATTCAGCAAACAAACAGCTTTCAAATCTATTGAGATTGAGAAATGAAACAGTTTTAAGAAAAATAGGAAGGAATACAAGAATCCTCCTCAGTGGCCAATTGGAATGAGGCGTGGCTACAAATAAATCTTCCGAGACGGGTCAGGGTTTTTGAATGCCGGTGAAGCATAAAAGATATATCATGAGCTTCCCCTTCCCAGGAATCAGCAGTCCCAAATTAGGGACAGATGACTGAGTTGCTCACTGTGGTCTTTAAATCCCACAAACAACAAGAAAGATGACACCGAATTTTCGGGTGTAATGAGCACGTCTTTTGAATCCGTTCTGAAGCAAATTAAATTTATCAAAGCTATTCAAAGTCAATGGAACTGGTATGGAAAACAATAGATCTGACGAAAGAAAGAAGATTTTCAATCGGGTTTTTAATCCCTTAGATATTGCTGTAAACGGAATCGTGAGCTTACGAACTCTTAGAAACTGAGATATCGACAAAAATAATATGTGACTTTACGTCCCCTGGTGGGAAAACCATGCATTATTTTAGGAAGAAAGTATTATCAAAAGGTTTATCCATATAAGCAGTATCGGTCGAAGAAAAAAATTAGTCGAGTTTTCAGGAGCCCAGATTTTGCAACAAATACTTCAAAAGCAGAAATTAACACTTATGACCCCTGGTGGCTAAACCATTCTTTACCAAACATTAGAAATTATGTGAAAAATATTTTCCATCAGGTCTTGTATGCGATACAGGAAGAATTTTTCAAATCAGAGCTTTAGGAGCAGAAATAACGCAGAAAACACAATTTACCTTTGTGCACCCTAGGGGAAAGTCTATGATTTACTTGAAAATTTTGGATTTATAGGAAAAACATTTTGCATAGGAAACACTATCCAACAAAGAAGGAATTTTTCAAATCGTACTCTTAGAAGTAGAGATATTGATAAGAATAAAATATACATCTACGCCCCTGGCGTAGAAAGCATGCATTTTTTCAAGCAGAAAATTTTCCTAAGAGGTTTGTCGACATGAGTAGTATCGGTCAACAAATGACTTTTTTTCAATCGAGATTTTAGAAGCTCATATTTTGCTGCAAATACAACAGAAGCGGAAATTAAGACTTACGCCACCTGGTGGCCAAACCATTTCTTACAAAAATTAGAAAATATGTGCAAACGATTTCCCATCAGGAGCTGTATGCGGTGCAGAAAGAATTTTTCAAATCGGAGATTTAGAAGCAGAGATATAGGGGGAAACGCAATTTACATTTACGCCCCTAGCGGAAAGTCTATGAATTACTTGAAAATTTTGAACCACATGTCACACTGGAAACACTATCTAATAAAGAAGGAATTTTTCAAATCGGACTCCTACAATTGACAAAAATAAGATATACATCTACGCCCTGGCATAGAAACCATGCACTATTTTAAGAAGAAAATGTTTCTAAAAGGTTTGTCGACATGAGTAGTATCGGTCAACAAACGACGTTTTTTTCAATCGAGAATTTAGAACATCATATTTTGCTGCAAATACAACAGAAGCGGAAATTAAGATTTATGCCCCCTGGTGGCCAAACTATTTTTTTACAAAAATTAGAAATTACGTGCAAACGATTTCCCATCAGGAACTGTATCCAGTGCAGAAAGAATTTTTCAAATCGGAGATTTAGAAGCAGAGATATAAGGGGAAACACAATTTACTGCTACGCCCCTAGCGGAAAGTCTATGAATTACTTGAAAATTTTGAAATTATATGCAAAACATGTCACATGGAAAACACTATTTAACAAAGAAGGAATTTTTCAAATCGGACTCCTAGAAGTAGAGATATTGACAAAAATAAGATGTACATCTACGCCCCTAGCGGAGAAACTGTGTAATATTTTAAGAAGAAAATATTCCGAAATGGTTTATCAATGTGAGTGGCATCAGTCCACGAAAGAATTTTTTCAATCGATATTTTAGAAGCTCCGATTTTATGGCAAATACGTCAGAAGCAAAAATTAACACTTACGCCCTCTGGTGGCCAAAGTATTCTTTACTAAAAATTTGAAATTATATGCAAAAGATTTTCCATCAGGAGATGTATCCGCTGAAGAAATTTTTTTTCAAATCGGGGTTTTAGAAGAAGAGTTATCGAGGAAAAGGTAATTTACTTTTACGCCCCTAGCGGAAAATCTATGCGTAATTTGAAAAAGTAACTATATCTAAAATACTCTTCGATATAAATGGAATCAAAAGATAAAAAAAAAAATTCAATCGGATGTTTAGAAGCAAATATGTGGAATAAGACGTATTTTTGAATTCGACACCATCTACATTTACGCCCTCTACCGGCGAAATTGTACATCATAAAAAAAAATGAAATGAAGGATCATCATTTGCGTATTTCAAGCTTCCCAATGCAAAAAGAATTTTTCAAATCGGACTAATAGTTGCAGAGATATCGTGGGTACAGACGGACGGACAGACAAACCGATAACAGAAGCACGATCTTTTTTTTTTTTTACAAAAGACGTGCTAAAAATAAAAAAGCAGCTATTTTTCTGGCTTGTTATATGTTCAAATTTACTCACAAGCATGAGGACAATGAAAAACGAGCAGTATCAAACTTTAATGTACAACTGCTGTTGAAAGTTGCGACTATACTGTTCGTCACGCATATTCTTGTTTAAGTATGTAGGGTGAAGTAGTTAGGTCCATATAATGACATGAAAATATAAAATGAACATTAATGGCAAAGAATTTTTCACTTACTCGTAGCAATTTAGGTTCATCATATATGTTGGCATTTTTTGACACTGTGGCAAAGCATTTGCTCAATAGAGCAGACATTAGCTTATTTAGACGAAATCCAGGTTCAGCTTGAACGGAAGATTCACAGATTAAAAAAACATGACTTGAAGTTAAAATTCCATACCCTTGTATAGGAATTCGCAAGGAATGATGATTAAAATATGAAAGTTAAAACCCAAATGAATAAAAAGGATAAAAAAGAATAATAGATGGATCAAAACATAATTCACCATCGCAACACACTTCCAAACATGTTTCGGCAAGAATTTTGTCTTCTTCAGAAGAATTTCCTAAGTGTACGTGGGCATCAAGTCCTAGTTGGCGATCTTCGAAAGACAGTCTTTTGAAGATCACCAACGAGGACTTGATACCCACGCATACCTAGAAGTTCCTATAACTCCAGGGGGCAGTAGGGGCATATGCCCCCACAGATAAAAAGCTGTGGGCATTGCCTCCACTGGTTCTGTAGGGCACGAGACCTTAATAAGCATTATATTTGCACGATTTTTTTCTATTTCTTATACTTGCATTAAATGCAACACCAATGTGCTTTAGGAATTTTCTTAATATGCTACCAAGCAAACCTTTTTTTCTATGTAGACACACTCAGCTGTGAACCTAGAACTTCAAGTAACAATACTCTCTCTATCAAGCATCATACACATCTGGGTCACAACAGGGTCACATCTGCCAGTGCGCCCTTATTAATGCTGTTACCCTCCACATGTCCATAAAAGAATTAACTATTGCCTGTACTTTTGACTAAAACACAATTACAGAAGATAGGTTACTGCACCCTACGGAAACAGTAAACATTTCTCCCTCACAGAGCGTGGAGACATTCTTCCCTGTCACTCCGTTACATTAAAAAGGGCCGAAAAGTCCTGAAACGATTCTATCACCCTACAGTAACATTAATTGTCTAAGACATGCCATGGAACAGAGAATGCATCTCGTGTGGTCACATTTTTATTTCTTTTCTTCTGGGGTGGATGAGGAGGTTCTGAAGTCCGAACATTTCTCTAGGGAACAAGATAAATTAGGATGACTTTACCCATCTGATGGAGATTTTGCACAGTAACTCAAACAACTAAATAGAAAAGAAAGCCCTTTGCTTATTTATTTTGATTTCTTTATGGCAGGCCATAAATCTGAAAACTTGTTGCACACCTGCTCAGACTGAACAGATGAAACGGAAATGGATGATGTAGCCATGATCTCTGTGTCATGAACTGTTTCTAAGAAAAGTACCTTCAAAAAATTCTATTATACTGTTCGTAAAATCTATTTGCTAAGTGCTACACATAATTCCTGTATTTTAGAATACTTGATTTGTGTGACTTGCTCTTTACCTTGGTGAAGTATTACTTAAAACTTCTTTAATAACACAAACACTTTCTTTTGAAATTTGAAAGCACGCTTGAGTGAAATGGAGGAGACTCGCTTAAGACAGAGAGTTGCGTAATAAACTTGGAGAGACCTTCATCCGGCAGTGGACTGATAATGGTTTATGATGATGATAATGATATATTGGAAGCACAGCCCCCACACAAAAAATTGAAGTTAAGCACTACTGATCCAAATGATTTTCAAATCTCTGCCTTTCTAGCTCATCAACTGCAAAATATTTTGCACTTCAGCACTGAAGATCTTGGGAGGTACAGCAATACCTTGCTGCATCCCGGTGGAGTGTGCTACAGGCATGCAGGGTAAGAACTGCATATCCAGTTCATTTTAGAAATCAATATTACAATGCCTAAAAAAATATCTGTTTGCATTTCAACACATTTGTTGACTTTGTATCACAGTCATTCTGCTCTAAAAATTACAGTAGTTCTCCTGTGTGCTGATCTGTTTTGCTTTGAACCTTGCTTGTTGTCAACTTCTAGTATTGCCAAGGTAGGCAGGAATCATATTGCTTTTGACTGACACGTGTGCATTGATCATGCACTTCTTATCTTCTGTGGAGGCAATAGCAGAAAACCTTCGTTGAGCTTGCCATGGCTAACAAGTGGCTGTGACTTGGATAATTTAGTGGCACATGTGAACTGATCATGTACTTATAAGTAAGCAGAAATTCTGTTGCTTATACTTTGGCTCCTTTTTCAGCCACTTAAGAGTTTGCTTGCATCTTGATTATTTTGTCAGCAAGAAGTGAGTTAATTTTCAATTCTTGTGTTTATTGTATTCAAGAATGTGCACAACTTAAAAAGTCCTTTCACAGTACGTTGAAACAGTTTCATTCTGTGTTGAGCCAATATACAGTGCTTGACATTGAAATTGCTGTATCGGATTGTAAACTGGTACGTGTGTGCAGGCAGCTGGGATATGCAAATCATTCAAGTATGTAACCAATCACATGACATGAGCAAGATATAAATAGGAAGACATGGATTCATGTCCTATGCTCCAGGTTGTACAGAACGAAGAAATTGAGTGTTGAGGGCTGCTACAGCATATCCAAGTACTGAAGATGCCTTGCAGTTCTTGATGCCAACCTTATCACCAGCTGAACACATCTAAGAGAGGATGGAGCATAATCCTCCATGAAGTTGGTCATAGCTGAGTTGTGGTTTATAACATCTGCCTGCTGGAGCAGTTAGATGATATTGGCTATAGTGGTTACCACAAGGTACATCAGTTGTCAAAGTAAGATCTGTGCAATAAGGCAGATGTCAGCAAGCACTGATTGGTGTATTTGTCATCAGACAACTACAGAACCACAAGCTACTGCAGAAAGAATTTTAAACAGGCTGTAGCAGCGACTATTGACATCCTCATCACAACTCCCATGATGAACAGAAAATAGATAGAGGAAGATCTGTGCTTTCAGCAGCCACTGCATTGACTGCCATTGACCATAGGGCATCACCAAACTCAGCTGGAGTGGTGTCATAGTAGAACTGCACAATGACAGGAATGTCATCACATCATGTTCAGCCATCAGGCCTGATTCTGCCTCACTCGAGACAACGTGGCCACGTGGAAGATCCAATTGTTGTCTGTAGGAATCACAATGCTCAACAACCAAGCATTCTGGTCTAGGGTGCCATTAGGTGTAATAGCTGGTCACCTCTGATATTCATAAAAGGGCACACTGGCAGCCCAGCAGCACATGGACGACATTTTAAAACCTGTATTGCTGCTATTTCTCAGTGACATCCCGGAGGCTATTTTCTAGCAAGATAACTCTGGGCCACAAACTGCTAACAACTCCCAAGCATAGAACTTATTGGATAATGCCTGCAAGCCTTTCCTTGGACCTCCCAGAATGCTGTGGAATTATGGAACCAGGTAAATGCTGTGATACCAAAAATTCCAGGACACTAATAGAGGGCTGTATCATTCCACACCACACCGTGTGTCTGATTGCACTCCACAATATAGTGATCACACAAGGTATTGACTATAGTCACATGATCCAGTCTTGTAGCCTGTCAAACTAATGTACTGCCTTGGAAATTAAATCATGTATTATCCACGTCATATGTTATGTCTCTGGTGATTTTTGGTGCATTCTTTTTGGATGGGGCAATTTCAATGTTAGTGTATTTTAATAATGCTTTTTTGCAGGTTGATATGTTTTTAATTTAAGTGGACAAAAAACCTGTTTCATATTTTTCTACAATTGTTATTTGTGAATTTTGATTAATGCATCTCAAAAATATCTCACATTAGGTTGTTTCACTCAGAATTTTTCAAACATACATAAGCTCACTTTGATTAAATTCCTGAATAATGACCAAATAAATTTTTGATAGAACAATTTTTACAGTGATTTGTGATAAGAATTTTGACAAATAGACATAAAAAAATGCAAAAAATTCAAACTGTCACTAACACCATTTCACCAAAAAAAGTTTCAGTGCATAAACTGATACAAAATTTTAAAAAAAATTGGAATTGTATATCCTGTGGAAAGACTACAAAATGTTAATTTTTATCACCAAACTATTAAAATTTTGTAATTAATTTTATTACACACATTTTCAGTATTTATTTTTAAGTTGTCAGAAATTTCAGTAACATATACTGGATAAACTGTGGTCTGCATAATTTTGTTGACCATTGTTGAACCCATATTAATCACAGCATGGTTCATACGCTTTTTCAATCACAAAATTCCAGGACTTTTCCAGGACATACGATCCAAACGCTCTTACTTAAAATAGAATGAAACCATAGGTCTGTTCAACCTGTAACCTACAACAAACAACTTCTTACATGCTTGGGCAAACTTAATACAGAATGCAGAATGTTAAAAATGTTGTCCACTGCAGCTAATCAGAAACTTAGAATCACAGATAAATACTGAAATACCAAAACTGTCACTGAAAATGCGACCAGATTTAATATCTACTAAACTTTTGTATACTATACTACACTAATTTTGAGAAACTTATTTTTTTACTTTGGCTTTAGTTCAATTATTGAAGCAAATTACAGAATAAAAAAGCAACAACATAAAACTCAAAAATACAAAGGTAGGCATTACTCTTAAAATGCCTTCATATACCACACAATCAATACATAAAATACTATTTATATTTTTTATTTTGAAATAATGCTTACATTGGAAATTTAAGGGTAAGGAAAGGTGAAATATTTGGAACCTTTTCAAAGGACGAAAGGGATTGTTATTTCTTAAACACATAATCATAGGAGCAAATATTTGTGTTACATTTTATTTAGGGAAGGAATTTTCAACATAATATTAATGCTGTAGTTATGTTTTAAATTTGTACTCACCAGCAAACAAAGTATGCACAAAAATCTCCAACATGAAATGAAAGAGAATAATGGGAAAACCTTAAATACCAGGGCTGTGTACAACTGCATTTATTAGTGATCAAGGCAATTTAACTGGGCATGATTAGAAAACTGATTATAGAAGATACAAAGTGATTAGTTTGCTCAGAAAATACTAAGAAACAACTAGATTTAAGTTTCTGATATTACAAAGCAATCTAATTTTATGGCAAATTTTTATATACAGCATTCATTAGCAAATTTCAGTAAAGGTCAAAATAACCCACAAAAAAAAAAAAAAAAATCAGCTACTTACTTTTACCAGTGGCTAAAAAGTATGTTACGAAAATTAACAAATGGTGCAAAAAAAGTTTATCATAGCAGAAGGAAGGTATTAGAGACAAACATATTTTAAATCAAACAATTAAAAGAAGAGATAGAGAAGGAAACATTATATAACTGTATGCCTTTTAGCGGAAGAATTTTTCACAATAGAAAAGTTGAAAATCTTTATTATAGAGAATGGCATACAGTAAAAAAAGAAATTTCTCAATAGAGTTTTTAGAGGCAGAGATAGGCTACAAACGGAAGTGCACAACACGACCCAGCGCCAGAATTGTGAGCCACAAACCTCCTCAAATACAAACCTAAAGTGTTCCATAAGGTAAATGGTACCTGTTGTTAAAAGATTTTTTTTAAATCGGACATTTAAAAGTACAGATATTGAGAAAAAATAGATTAAATATTTGTGTCTCTTAGCAGCGAAATTGTGCATTATTTTGGGAAGAAAATACGCACAAGGAGTTTTCATAGTTAGTAGTATCTGGTCGAAAGAGAATATTTTTTAATCGGGTTATTAGTCCCGTTGATATTGCTGCAAACGGAAATGTGAGTTTACGCCTTCTAGGGCTGCACTTGTGCATTAAGAAATACTTGAAACTATACAAGAAACATTTCAGCACCGAAAATGTTCTCCAACAAAGAAAGAATTTTTCAAATCGTACTCCTAGAAACAGAGATATAGGCAAAAATAAGATATACGTGTACGCCCCCTGGTGGGAAAATTATGCACTATTTAAACAGGAGGTATTCACAGAAGGTTTTTGGAGGTGAGTGGTATCAGTCCACGGAGGAATTTTTTCCATCGAGTTTCGAGCTCAGATTTTATTGCAAATACATCAGAAGCAAAAATAAACACTTACGCCCCCTGGCGGCCAAACTATTCTTTACCAAAAAGTGAGAAATTTTATACAAAACATTTCCCTCAAGAGCTGTATCCAACGCAGGAATATTTTTCACATCAAACTTTTAAAAGAGGAGATACTGGGAAAATCGCAATTTACCGTTACGCCCCTAGCGGAAAATTTATGCATTATTTGAAAAAGGGATTGTAACTAAAATAGTCTTCGATATAAATGTTGTTGAAAGAAAGAATTTCTTCATTGGATATTTAGAAGCAAATGTACGAAATAAAATGAATTTTAAATTCGATACGATCTTTATGCACCCTCTACCGGCGAGTGAATCGGAAAAAAAGCGGAACAAATGGATTATCATTCTCAAGTTTTAAGCTTCCCAATACAAAAAGAAGTTTACAAATCGAACTAATAATTGCAGAAATATGGTTTTCCCGGTCAGACAGACAAAGTGATAACACAAACACGACGCCGAAAGTTGCTAATAACGCCGCTTCAGTCTTCCTAACAGACAAAAAATCAACACCCCCCCCCCCTGCATTTTGCAGAGAGGGGAGGTGCGCGGAGGGGGGGTTAATTTGTCAAACATAAGTTATGTCAGTAGAAAAATCCTCAACCACAAACATTGCGCAGGGACAAAAAGACCGGAATGGATAAAATTCCATGACATGTAGCAGAATTTTAGGACATTGGACATTTCCAGGACAAAATGGAATTCCAGGATGCGTACGAACCATGTCACAGGACAAGAGCCCAGAGGGTTACACATGATACCTATAACATTGTTGTTTACATGGTTCAAACACTTTTTCAATCACAGAATTCCAGGACTTTTTCAGGACATAGTTAGTTAGTTAGTTAATTGATTTTAGTGGCGCAAGGGCCAGGCTTGGCCAAAGAGCGCCAGACACAGAACTATCAGCTAAAGATTTTAAAAAGCGGGGTGAAATGATTAAGAGCAGACAGGCCTGGCAAAAGTTAGAAAAGAGGACGATGAAAGATGTTGTGAAGACTAGTTAGCTTATTAGGTTTATATATAACTTTATTAATTTACCATTATAATATAACTTTTTTTTTTTTTTTAAATAAGTTTTAAAATGTTAATCTGTTTTAAAAAGGAAAATACTGCGAAAGTCTCGCAGTGGTCGCCCAAAATCTTTGAAGCGTAGCTGCGTCCTCGTCCAGCAGATGAGACTGAAAATAGTGAAACCGATGCTGACGAAAACGAACACAACTGCACAAAACATGAGAGACGGTGAGTAAACAGTCGCACGTCTCACACATTAGGGGCAGCGTCGCCACACAGCAAATAGCTATGCGTGAAGCGACAATGCCCAATGCGGAGACGCGCAAGAACAACTTCTTTCCCTACGGTTCCGGCGACACGATGATTTCCAGACTCCAAGGATGGGTTTAACACGGTGCAGTTTATTCTCCACCTGTTGGTCCCACAGACTTCGCCACGTTCGTCTGATATGATCGTGAACAAGAAAGCGAAAATCACGGTGAAACAGTGGCAAGGGTGTGACGACCAAAGAAGAGGCAGATCTAGCAGCAGCATCAGCAGACTCGTTCCCTGGGATCCCAACATGCCCAGGAATCCAGCAGAACCGAATCTGGACATCAGCCTCGAGCAAAGAACGAAGAAGTCTCCGTACGGTAAAAAGAAGTGGGTGGCCAGAGAAATCCAAAGATGACAATGATTGCACAACACTCAACGAATCAGTGTACACAATAGCACGCTGATGAGAGCTCGACTGCACGTGAACAAGTGCAAGATACACAGCATGCATCTCCGCCTCGAAAACACCGTGGCCTCGGCAGGAATGCGGGCAACAGAAACTTCGTCAATGCAGACGGCGGCGCATCCAACGACACCAGCCGCCTTAGATCCATCGGTGAAAACAGGAATAAAGTCTGCATTGACGTAACGGTGTTCGGCGAAGAGCTGCTGGTACACTGACGCAGGGGTTGAGGACTTGTCAAAAGATGTAAAGCTGGTATCAACCATGACACCAAGAGGGTGCCATGGGGGGATCCTCAAAGCCCCTGGTCTCTCCAACGAGTGACAAGTCGAGCCCTGCATCACGAGCTACGGCCGCCATACGAAGACCGAAGGTTCGAATGCACGAGGGACGGGTCTCGAACAAACGAGCATGCTGGGGATGAAAAACTGCATCGTGTAAAGTATGTTCTGAGAGAGATCTAAGTTTCAGGTAAAATTGAAGGGACAGCTGCAGACGGCGTAAATGAAGCGACGGTTCGTTCGCGTCGGCATAAAGGCTGGGAATGGGTGACGGTGCGAAATGCTCCCGTACAAAGACGCAGCGCTTGATGGTGGATGGTATCCAACGGCCGGAGAACGGAAGGACGCGCAGATCCATACACCATACAGCCATAATCCAGTTTAGACCGAATGAGAGAATGGTAAATACGGAACAAGGAAGTCCTGTCTGCACCCCAGGAGACTGAGGCGAGGATCTTGAGGATGGACAAAGCTCTCAGACAGGAAGTGCGGAGTCGTCGAACGTGCGAGCGAAAGGTGAGCGCACGGTCGACGGTCAAACCAAGGAACTTGGTTTCCGGCAAAACTGGAATGGCTGCATGGTCCAAATAGAGTTCTGGATCGGGGTGGAGGCCACGCTCCGGCAGAAATGGACACACGCTGTCTTTTCAGCAGAAAGAACGAAACCATTGTTGTTAGCCGCTTTACCTATCTGGTTAATTGCAGACTGCAGCTGCCTTTCAATGAAATGCATGCTTGATGACGAGCAGAAGATGTGAAGGTCGTCAACATAAATGGTAGTCGAAACCGTAGGAGGAAGATTTTTAAGCAAACAATTAATGCGGAGGATGAACAGAGTCACCGAAAGAATGCTGCCTTGAGGAACACCTTGTTCTTGATGGAAGAAGGCAGAGAGCGTTGTACCCAGGCGCACCTGGAACACACGGTTACGAAGGAAGTTGGCAATGAAGGTTGGCAGGTTTCCCCGCAACCCACTCTCGTGGAGGTCACGGAGGATACCGTGACGCCACGCTCTATCGTAAGCTTTTTCGATGTCAAAAAAGACAGACACCAGGTGCTGCCTACGCACGAATGCCTCTCGAACAGACGTCTCAAGGAGCAGGAGATGGTCAGGAGCTGAACGATGACGACGGAAGCCGCTTTGTGATGGCGACAGAATTTGATGTTCTTCTAGGAAGTAAATTAGCCTAGAATTAACCATGCGTCAAGGATTTTGCACAGACAGCTAGTGAGGGCAATTGGCCGATAACTAGAGGGAGACTTGGGGTCTTTGCCAGGCTTGGGAAAAGGTAAAACAAAAGCTTTTCGCCAGGAGTCCGGGAAACTGTGCTCCAACCAAATGCGGTTGAAAAGCACTAACAGATTCTCGAGAGACGACTGCGAGAGATGACGGATCATGTCATAGTGGATGCCATCGGGACCTACAGATGTTGCACCGGACCGATGCAGAGCCACCCGGAGTTCAACCATGCTGAAGGGGGAGTTATACTCGGTGTTATGAAAAGGCGCAAAGGAGAGTCTTTGGTGCTCAGCAGCTGGTCTAGTCCTCTGAAAGGAGAGAGGGTACGCCTCAGAACTGGAAACAGAGGCAAACGCCCTACCCAAACAATCCACTATCTCCCCGACTTCAGCATACGTGCAGCCGTTACTCTCGAGAATAGAGATCTGATGGGAACCACAGTTTCCCCGAATCCTACGAATGTTTTCCCCAAACAGTTTTTGAACTGGCACGTGAATTGATCGATGAAACGCACTTCATCCAAGACTCCCTCTCTTGCTTCGTCGACGCACCAACCGAGCGTAAGATTTTGCTCTTTTAAATTCAACGAGATTAGCATCGGTTGGATAACGCCGAAATGTACACCAGGCCTTATGTTGAGCTCTCCTAGCCGCTGTGCAATTAGAGGTCCACCAAGGTTTCGGACGTCTTGGGAGCGTCGTTGAGGTCTTTGGGATAGAGAGATCCGCTGCCTGAATGATACACGTGGTGACATCAGTAACAGCTGCGTCGATTGACCCTCGGGTCACCATGACAGAAGGTATCACTGCGGACGATGTGAAGACCTCCCACTTGGCACGATCCATCCTCCATCGAGGAGGGCGGGAAGCAGAAGATGGCACGCTCTCATTATAGCCAAGTACAATTGGGAAGTGGTCGCTCCCATGGAGGTCGTTGCACACCGTCCACGACCAGTCAGCAATAACTGATGGTGAACCCAAAGATAAATCGATCGCACTGAAACTTCGTGTAGGCTCGTGGAAATAAGTGTCAGCTCCGGTGTTAAAAAGGCACAGGGAGGTCGAGGACAGAAGAGATTCGATCCTACGGCCTCGTACGTCTGTTCTGACACTACCCCACAATGGATTATGAGCGTTGAAGTCACCCAGAAGAAGAGCAGGTGACAGCAGCTGTTCAACTAAGCTCTCAAGAGCAGACACGCTAACATCCTCATCCGGCGGCAGGTAGACGCTGCAAACAGTTAGAGGCACAGGCATGGAGATACGCACCGCAACGGCTTGTAAAGATGTTGAGACCGCAACGGGAGAAACTGGAACACTGTGGGGGACAAGAATGGCAACTCCCGCAAGCTATATCTCCTGAAACATTATCTTTCCGAAATGCACTGTAGCCTCGAACTGAGAGCAGGTCTGATGGTTTAAGTTTTGTCTCCTGGAGGCAAAGGCACACCGGAGAGTACGACGAAAGCAGATGTTTGACGTCGTCATATTTTGTCCGAAAACCTCGACAGTTCCATTGAACGACTGAAACCATGATTTGAGTGGTAGATAGAAAGAAAGAAACGTGGGTCAAATGAACTGAAGAGGCCTAGAAGGCCTCGGAGTCCATGAATTCCTCAGTCTGGTCTGCAGTGCCCCTCGGCAGCGTGGTAACCGGGGGAAGGACTGGGGGTGTCTGGAGGATGAAGACCGGGACTGATTCGTTCCGGCTTGAACCTTTGTTTGAGATTTAGTGGCTGAGGATTGTTTGGCCTTGCCTTTGTGTCTAGCAGGCGAGGGATCAGGGCTCGTAGAACGCGAAACCTGTTCTGCAACAGCGCGCTTGGGCGAGGATGCAGGACCCCGAGCATTGGTCTGTGGTGGCAAAGATAGACTGTCAGTGGTGGAAAGTCGAAGGGCCTTCAGCCCAGCAGCATAAATATCCTCGAGAGAGAAAGGGCAGTCTTTTGGTATAGTGATGTCTGTCTGAGTGGCAATGGATGTTTTAGGAGCCACAACGGAAGAGTAGGTGCGTGCGCTTGGAGCAGCGGGAACGACCTTCCGTCGAGCTTCAGGGTAGGACAGGTGTTCAAGTGTCTTAACCTCCTGAATCTTCCGCTCCTCAATCCACTTCGGACAGTTCTTGGCATTGGCAGCATGGTCGCCTTTGCAGTTCACACAATGGGCAGCTGCAGCAGAGCAGTCAGACTGAAGATGGTCGTGTGAACCGCAACGATTGCAAGTAGCAGCACCACGGCAAGACTGCTGGGAGTGCCCGTACACTTGGCATCGGTAGCAACGAAGGGGGTTAGGAATGTACGGGCGCACAGAGCAGTTCAAATAGCCCGCATGGATGGAAGATGGAAGAGTCGGGCGATCAAAGGTCAGAATCACTGTTCTGGAGTTGACCAGCTCCCTGCTTTCGGCGGAACTTGATCCGACGAACCGCTGTGACACCTTGGTTGGCAAGCTCCTCAAGAAATTCTTCCTCTGAAACATCCACGAGGTCGCGCTCGGAGATGACACCTCTGGATGAATTCAGGGACTGATGAGGTTTGATGTCCACAGGGACACCACCCAAGTTGGAGACGCCCAAGAGCAATGAACCATGGCGTGGACTTGACATTTCCACCAATATATCTCCCGATTTTAACTTCTTCACACTGGTTGGTGACGCAACCGCTCCTTGCAGGGCTTTTTGAATCCAGAAGGGAGATTTGGAGCCAAGCTTGTGAGATTCTTCCCGTGCATGGATGATAAAAAATCGGGCAGTGTCCGGCGGCAAAGTACGCAGTTTCTTATTGGTGGGGTTAGGATCAGTGTCCAAAGATTTCTTTAGTTTGACAGAAGGGGGAATATTTAAAGAATCCATATATAAAGCGAAAAAAAAATTCATCCGCCAGCTTCCCCGCCCACTACCGAGCCCAACAGGGGAGAGCCGGAGGTCCGCAGGCCAACATGGGCGCAGGACACGGCCCTAGGGTTAGGCGGCGGATATAGCATGTTGATCGTGCAGACATGCGCTCAGCGAGTACCGCGACTTTCCCGGGTCTTGGTAATACCCCTTTGGCATGCCCACACTATCCCCAAACTCACCCCGTCGTACGAAATGACAAGCCGATTGACTAGGAGTAGGTTAGTTCCTAGCCTCCCGTTTAGGTGAAGCAGGGGGCAAAGAGGAGTGTTGGCGACTGGTGACAACTATAGCCTGGCCCCCAGTAACCTCAGCCTCCAGCATCCCCTTTTCCACCTGTACGGGTCACCGCACACGGCAAACGTGCAGGTAGGTCTAGCTAACCAGCCCGAAGAAACGAAGAAGGAACAGAAAATGAAAAAGAAAGGGAAGAGGAGTAGAAAATAGAGAAAAAGGAAGAACAGGGGAGTGGAGAAGAAAGCAAAAACAGGAAAGTGTGGAGGAAAGGGCTGGCGCATAATCACAACCTCAGCAACCTACAGGACTGAGGCGGGAGCGTGGCTAGATAACAACAACAACAACCACAAATGGAAAAAGATTTTAAACACAACTGTCGGCTCGGGCCGTGGGGTCGCCACTCCCCATCAGCTGGATGAACAGCTGTCCCTTCGGTGGTATCATCGTATCAAGACGAAATCAAAACACAAACAGTCACAAGGTCAGCTCGGGCCGTGGGGGCGCCGCTCCCCAAATAACTGGAAAACCAGTTATCCCCGTGCGGGGTTTTCAGGACATACAATCCAAATGCTCCCTACTTAAAACATAGTGAAACCACAGGTCTGTTCAGCCTGTAAACTACAACAAACACCGCCCTGTATGCTTAAGCAAACTTAATACAGAATGTTGAACATGATGTCTTCTGCAGCTAATAAGAAATTCAGAATCACAGATAAATACTGAAATACCAAAACTTTCACTAAAAATGTAACCAGGTTTAATTTCTCTATAAAACTTTTGTATACATTATACCGGGTGATCATTTTATCACGCAACCCGGCATTCAGAATGTGTTTAACATGCCGAAAACCCGTGAAATACGGACATATCATGGGTTCAATAGGAAAAAAAGATACCGACAACAAATGACACCAAATGACATACGTACTTGTTTACAGGAGGTGTTCAAAATGTCCACCCGCAGCTGCAAGCCCTCTTAACTACATTGGATGCCACCTTGCGCAGGAACATACAGTTGATAGACATAATCTCGCTGGTAATGCGCCGCTTCAGTTCGTCTACAGTACGTGGATTCTATCGGTATACACAACCTTTGAGATACCCCCAGAGGAAAAAATCCTGTGGAGATAAATCAGGTGATCTGGGGGGGGGGCACAAACCTTTTGAAATCAGGCAGTCATCAAACATGTCAAGAAACTGCAGGGCGTCATGAGACGTATGACACGTTGCCCTGTCCTGTTGCAGGTAACAATAACGTTCGTCTGCTTCCAGAAGTGCAACAAATTGCATAATGATGTCCTGGTACGACTGGCTGTTAAGGGTCGTGTCAAAAAATATGTGCCCCACTATTCATCGTCGTGAAATTGCACACCACACCCTGACTTTCAATGCATGTAACGGCGTTTCATGCAACACACGTGGGTTTTCTGTTGACCAATATCTGTTGTTCTGACTGTTGATATATCCACTAAGGTGAAAATATGCCTCATCACTGAAAATCATTTTATCCAACAGATCTATTCCGTGACATCTCACCAATGTTGTTAGCCACCTACAGTATGCAATTCGTTGGTGCGTGTCCGGTTCTTTGAGTTCTTGTACACAGTGGACACGGTACGCACTGAGATATAATTTCTTTGTGGCCTTATGTGCACTCCCATATGACATCTGTTGTTGCGCCACCAGTTTATGCAAACTCTTCATTGGCGAATGTTGTAATGCTGCCCATACCTCCTCAAGTTTGGCGTCCATTAACACATGGGACCTCCTCGCCTCCTTGTCACCAACACTCCCAGTCTTTCGAAAACGACTGATGACTCGCATAATTGTTGATTTGTTGGGCACAGACACATCAGGATACTTTCGATGAAATTGCTTCTGTACATGTGTATATGATTGCTGTTGAAAATTACATCTTGTAAGGTCCGTCAGCAACTTCCGCAAATGCAGCGTTCTTCTCGCTGGTCTGAAACGCAACTAACCACACACCTGCGCTTCCTATCTCAAGAGCATTGTGTTGCCATCTACTGGCATGCCACACACTTTCTCCCTTTACAACAACCAAACGCTCTGTTCTGCACCATTGAATGCCAGGTTGCGTGATAAAATGATCACCCCATACTATACTGGTTTTGAGAAAAAAATATTTTTTATATTTTTCTACATTGGCTTCAGTTCAATTATTGAAATAAAATACAGAATAAAAAAGAGCACAAAACTTAAAAATATATAGGTAAAAAATCGATAGTTAGAACATAAATGTGGCATTACTCTTGAAATGCTTTCATATACCACACAATCAATATACAAAACACTATATTTAATTATTTTGAAATAATGGCTTACATTGGAAATTTAAGGATAAGGAAAGTTGAAATATTTAGAACTTTTTCAAAAGAACAAATACTCATGGGAGTAAGGATTTGCATTACACTTTATTCAGGGAAGGAATTTTAAAAATACACTCATGGACAATGAAATTTGCGCACCAAGAAGGAAGCATTGGATTGAACTGAAATTTTATGGACAGAATGATACAGTGAATGATACACATGATGGCAAAAACAGAGCAGCAGGACTATTACAGAGGGATCTGTGGCACGCAGTCTGGTCATCTTCAATAGTGCATCGCACCGCCTCCTGCGGCGATACATGCTGCAATACGGTCCATGCATGGAGGTGAACAGAGCCTGATGTTGTAATGCGGCATGCAGCAGACTGGCCCACACGTGTTAGACGGTGTGCTCCAAATCCTGGATAGTGCAGCACAGGGGCAGCCGGCGTTTCAACTGGTCCAATGCATGCTTGATAGGGGACATGTCCGGGAAGCGGGCAGGCCATGGAAGTGTCTGGACATGAGGTAGGCAATCCTGGGCAACCCGAGCCGTGTGGGCATTATCCTGCTGGTATAGCGCACCTGGAATCCTGGCCAGGAATGGGGGGAGCACATGGGACCGTAGGATATCATCCACATACCACCAGCCGTCAATGATTCATGTACCACTACTAGAGCTGATTGGCTATCATAGGCTATGGCTCCCCAGACCATAATGCCTGCAGTGGGAGAGGTGTGGCGCTCGATAGCGAGGTTGAAATTGTGCTGTTGACCTGGGGACCTCCATACCTGGACATGATGATCATCTATCCCCAAAACGAAGCAGCACTCATCACTAAACACCACGCGTCGCCAATCTGTGGTGTTCCATGTGGCTCTGGCCTGGCACCACTGCACACAGAGCTGGCGATGTTTCAGTGTTAATAACAGCACACGTAAGGGGCGCTGGGATTGCAGATTCGCTTCAGCGAGGCGTCGGAAAATGGTTTGTGGGCACACAGGAGCTGCTACATCTGCCTGTATACATCTGCTACATCTGCCTGTGCACACGATCCGTCGATTCTCTCTACAGGTGGTCCTCCTGGTCTGTCCGGAGCCGTTCCGCCGTGTGGCAGTGCAGTCACGCGTCCACTGCTCTCAACACAGTCGGACGGTATGGTCAGAATGATCCACGCGGAGGACTGTACGGTGCGCCAACCACCCTGCAGTTTTCAGCCCAATGATCAGGCCCCTTTCAAAGTCTGTAAGTAGTGTAAATCGACGTCTCTGGCATCTACTCGGCATCCTTGTCACTCTGTACTCTTGTTTGTGTCGACCAGTGCTTTTCGCTTTCATGGGGCATCGACTACATGCCAGTTTATAAGGCTGCCAGTTGGTGCTTGCAGCGCCACCACAGGGTGTGCAGTCATGCACACTCACACCAAACGTGGATCATTTGCATACCAACACACACTCTAGCTATTTGCAAAGCTTCGCGGTTGTAGCATGTTTTCTTTTAGGTGCGCAAATTTCATTGTCCGGGAGTGTAATATTGATGCTCGAGCTATATTTTAAATTCATACTCGCCAGCAAAAAAAGTATGCACAAGAATTTCCAAAATGAAATGAAAGAGAATAACGGGAAAACCTTAAATCCAAGGGCTATGTATACAGCTGCATTCATCAGTGATCAAGGCAATTTAGCTGGACATGATTAGAAAACTAATTATAGCAGATGGAAAGTTAGTTAGCTCAGAAAATACTAAGAAACAACGAGATCTGAGTTTCTGATATTAGAAAGCAATCTGATTTCAAGGCAAAGTTTTGCATAAAGAATCCATTAGCAAATTTCAGTAAAGGTAAAAATAAGCCACAAAAAAATAAAAAAAATGAGCTACTTACTTCCACCAGTTGCTAAAAAGTATGTTACAAAAATTAACAAATGGCACAAAAAAAGTTTTCTCATAGCATAACAAAGGTATCAGAGACAGAGATTTTCAAATTTAGCATATTGGAAAAGTTGAAAATAGGCAAAAAGTAGTCTTCATGGCAAAAGCTATGCTATGGAAAACCCAGAAGCAGGATAGCTAAAAAAAGGGTTTGACATTTACGCTCCCAGGGGGAAAGTTATGCATTACTTAAAGGGGATCTTCCTATTGTAGCAAAAATCTTATTTGCTCCCCATTTTTTTGTAGCGAATGGCGTACAGTAGAAAAAGAAATTTCTCAACAGGGTTTTTAGAAGCGGAGATATAGCTGCAAACGGAAGTACACAAACACCACCTAGCAGCAGAACTGTGAACTAAAAACCTCCTCAAATACAAACCTAAAGTGTTCTATAAGGTAAATGGTATCTGATATTAAAAGAATGTTTTAACTTGGACATTTAGAAGTACAGATATTGAGAAACATAGATTAAACATTTGCACTCCCTAGCAATGAAAATCTGCAAGATTTTGGGAAGAAAATATACACGAGGAGTTTTCATAGTTAGCAGTATGTGATCGAAAAAGAATTTTTTTCAATCAGGATTTTAGTCCTGCGGATATTGCTGTAAACAGAAATGTGAACTTATGCTCTTTAGCAGCACACTTGTGCATTAAGAAATTTTTTAAATTACACGAGGAACATTTCGCACTGAACATACTCTCCAACAAAGAAAGAATTTTTCAAATCGGACTCATGAAAACTGAGATATCGACAAAAATAAGATATGCATCTAGGCCCTCGTGGTGGAAAAACTATGCACTATTTTAAGCAGGAGGAATTCTCAAAAGGTTATATGAGGTGAGCGGTGCCGGTTCATGAAAAAATATTTTCAATCAAGTCTTCAGAAGCTTAGATTTTGTTGCAAATACAGGTCAGGTGATGCGTAACATCACAGCCTCTCCTTGACAAATGTCAACCCCGCCTTCTCGTGGTGCATCCTGTTCCCACTAAAGGGGCTCTGACGACCGCAAATAGCGGTATAACTATACCATCGGGATCAGAGGAAATGCTATCCCACACTCACCAACCCGCTTGGCCAGCGTGGTGAGTTATGGCCAAACACCTCCAAAATGACTCTACAACTTAAATCTTGGCCCTCAGTCTCCGGCAGCTGGAATGTACCTGGCCAAGGCAGCGGCCAGTGCGACATGAAGGCAGAGGGTGCTAAGAATCCCCGGAGGACCGGACTAGGCTGCCATTTGATGCTGACCTTGGCTACCTACAACGCTGACGCTCCCTATCTTCTGATTCAAGGCTTCTTGAATTGGAAGAGGAACTACAAAGGATCAAGTGGGACATCATCGGGCTGAGTGAGGTAAGGAGAAAAGGAGAAGATCTCATTGAACTGAAAAGTGGACATCTCTTCTATTATCGTGGGACAGATACTGGCAGAACTAGTGGTGTTGGATTTATAATAAACAAGAAACTGAAGGATAAAGTGGTAGAAGTTGAAAGTTCCTCTGACAGAGCTGCACGACTCGTTATCCAACTATCGAGAAGATACCAGGCTCAGATTATTCAAACTTATGCACCCACCACAAGTCATCCTGAAGAAGAAATTGAAGAATTTTATGAGGAAATTCGTCATCTAAATAATAAAGGTAAGCAGCACTTGAAGATAATTATGGGAGATTTCAATGCAAAAATAGGGCACCGGCAACAGAATGAAACTTCAGTAGGTAAATTCGGTCACGGCAACAGAAACCAGCGTGGAAATACTCTCGTTGAGTTTGCAGAGGCAGAAGGATTTTTCATCTTGAATTCCTTTTTCAAGAAAAAGCCACACAGGAAATGGACATGGAGACATCCAATTGGGACGACAAGTGAAATTGATTTTTATTATGTGTAACAAAAAATTCGTCATCGAAGACTGCAGTGTGCTAAACAAGTTCAACACAGGTAGTGACCATAGATTGGTGAGATGTAAGATGCACCTCAAAACTAAACTGGAACGTGGCAAGCTCATAAGACAAACAAAATGTATTGACATAACCAACTTTAAAAAACACCATAATACTTTCAAGTTGGAACTGAAGAACAGATTCTCTGCTTTAGAAGGCCTAACATCGGAAGAAGTGGATATTTCTGAAGTTAACAGAAAAGTAACCAAAGCTCTTATGGAAACAGCAACAAAATTAGCTGGGTCTAAGAACAAGTTGCATGTAAACAAATTATCAGGAAAAACCAAAATGTTGATGCAAAAAAGAAGAGAGATGAGGACAACTAAAGAAGATGTGACTTCCAAAGTGGAATATATAGAGCTATGCAAGACAACACGAAAAAGTATCACTGAAGACGTAAGGAAATTCAACTGTGAGCTAGTGAGGAAAGCAATTGAAAACAACCAAAGCCTAAAGATAGCAAAGGGACATCTCAGTAAGGGAAGAAAACAGATTATGGCTCTGAGAAAAGAAGATGGTTCTATAACAAGAAATAGAGGCGAAATTTTGACAAGAGTGAAAGATTTCTACTCCAAACTATATGAAAGGGATGATACAAGTACTCCAGACATCATGAAAGGTACCAGAGTTCTTCCAGTTATCCCAGCAGAAGTTGCTCATGCAATCAAGAACATGAAGCGGGGGAAAGCTCCAGGAGAAGATGGAATTACTATAGACATCATACAAGAAGCAAGTGGAGAAATTGAAACAGTACTCGCCCAAATTTTCACTCGATGCCTTAATGAAGGGAAGATTCCTGAGGATTGGAACAATGCTACAATGATCCTGCTACATAAAAAGGTGACATTCAGGATCTCAGGAACTACAGACCTATCAGCCTCCTATCAGTGGTTTATAAAATCTTCACTAAAGTTCTTTCACACCGCTTGAAGGTAACACTGGACATGGCTCAACCGAGAGAACAAGCTGGATTCAGGAGTGGCTACAGCACAATAGATCATATCCACGTACTGAGAGAACTAATTGAAAGAGCGAGGGAATATGAACTTCCATTGTGCATGGCTTTTATCGATTATGAAAAAGCCTTTGATTCGGTGAAACCATCAGCAGTTACCACGGCTCTGAAATCCTGCGGTATTGAAGATGCATACATTAATATTATTAATAACATCTATGAAAATGCAAGTGCAAAGATTCGGCTGTTTGAAAATACAACACACATAAAAATTGGAAAGGGAGTGAGACAAGGTGACACCATATCTCCGAAGCTCTTTAATGCCACATTGGAAAATGTCTTTCAATCACTGAACTGGGAAAACAAAGGGATAAAGATTAATGGAGATTATCTAACCCACCTTCGTTTTGCTGATGACGTAGTCATTTTTGCAACTACCCCATCAGAGCTGCAGAGTATGATCCAGGAACTTGCTGACAAGAGTAAAGAAGTGGGATTAAAAATGAACTTTCAGAAGACAAAAGTGATGTTCAATGCTTTTACAAGAAATGAAGATTTATCGACTGATGGAGAAAACTGGAGATAACAGATACGTATGTTTATCTTGGACAGCAGATATCAAGTGAGGGTCACATTGATGAAGAAATTAATCGGCGTACAAAACTTGCCTGGAGAGCTTTTGGAAGAAACAGCATAATTTTCAAGAGCAATATGCCATTATGTCTTAAAAGAAAAGTGTTTGATCAATGCATCCTTCCAGTGCTTACGTATGGTGCAGAGACGTGGACCTTAACTAAAAGAGACATACAAAGGCTGCAGACAACTCAAAGCAGCATGGAGAGGTGCATGCTTGGTATAACCAGGAGAGATAAGAAGAGGAACTCGTGGATCCGAAAATGACGAGAGTGGAAGACATCATGATCAGAGTTAAATCCCTGAAATGGCAATGGGCTGGACATACTGCCAGAAGGACAGACCATAGATGGACAGCCGAAATTTTAGATTGGATTCCAAGGGACAGGAAAAGACCCAGAAAAAGACCACATGGGAGATGGGTGGATGAAATTCGTAAATATGCGGGAGTGACATGGAGGAGACTGGCACAAGACAGACCGTTGTGGAGGAAACTTGGGGAGACCTTCGTCCAGCAGTGGATTGATAATGGTTGACAATGATGATGATGATGACATCAGTAGCTGAAATAAACACTTACACCCCTGGTGCGCAAACTATTTTTTACCAAAAATGAGAAATTATGTGCAAAACATTTTCCATCAGGAGCCGTATCTGATGCAGGAAGAATTTTTCAAATCAGAATTTTAGAAGCGGAGATATCAGGAAAACCGCAATTTACCTTTACGTCCCCTAGCGAGAAATCTATGCATTACTTGAAAATGAGACTGTAACTAAAATAGTTTTTGTATAAATGGCATCAAAAGGAAAAACAATTTTTTCAAACGGATATTTAGAAGCAAATATATGAAATAAAATGTATTTTGAATTCAATAGGATTTGTATTTACGCACTCTAGCGGCGAAGTTGTGCATCGGGGGAAAAACAACAGAATTAAAGGATCATCATTCTTACATTTAAAGTTTCTCAATACAAAAGTATTTTACAAATTGAACTAATAGTTGCAGAAATGTGGTGTCCCCAGCCAGACAGATAAAGTGATAACATATGCATGATCTTTCTCTCTCTTTTTTTTTTTTTACAAAAGATGTGCTAATAATGCAGTTTCAGTACTGCAGACAGACAAGAAAACTAACAGCCCCTTGCATTCTGCAGGGGGTGGGGAGGGAAATTTGTCAGACATAAGTTATATCAGTAGAAAAATCCTGAACTACAAAACATCGTGCAGGGGCAAAAAGACGCAAATGGATAAAATTCTAGGACATGTAACAGAATTTCAGGACATTTCCAGGACAACATGGAATTCCAGGATTTTTCCAGGAATTCCAGGATGTGTACAAACCATGTGTTTAGGTCATACATTTATGACTATTTATTAATGAAGTCTACATCAATCTCCTTTGTTTTCTTGATGATTTAATGCATTTATTTTCATGTCAAAATAATGTCAATCCAACTACACTTAGTACTGTACACCTGTCATGGACAAATTCTGATTCCCATTTTGTGCCCACTATGTAAAATTTACTTCAACTGAATCCAAAAATACTTCAAATGACAAAACATGGTGCAAGTATACACACTGATAACCATTTTGATTTGTTCATCTTTTAGAGCCTCAATATCAGTAACTTACAAACCTTTACATTTAAACTTACAAACCTTTACAACATCAGGGTCAATCTCGCCATTGAGACTATCAAAATATTTCTTTAGATCTTGGTCACAATGTTCAAAAACTAATGTCAGCTTTTTTTCACTATGAAGTACATCATGTAATCTGTAAAGAAACCCCAAAACAAAGGGAAAAAAACTGTGAGGTAGGCATATGAAATCCAGAATTATATTTAAAAAGCAGATTACAGTGAAATAACACCAGCAAGACAAAATAAGAAAAACACTAAACAATACATAAACTATACAATTTAACAACAACAACAAAAATTGCCTAATAAATACAGACATCAAAATTCCACTAATTTTAATTGTTATTTCTGATTTTTCTCTCTTACTTTTTTTTACCACATAAAGACATGCATTTACAAAATGTCTGACATAAAGAAAGAACCCAATCTAGATCAGAAGGCTAGTCACAGGGTCTTTATAAATCAAGGTATGAAGACAACTGAATGGACATGTCATTCAAAAGATAGGCACAGGAAAAGTATGCACCTCGGTTAGTCTGACTAAGAAAATTAATCATACATTCTTTGGAATTTGGCTAATTTCAGAGCTAGGGTACATAAAACCACATGAAGTTTAAAGGCTTTTTCAAAACCACTGATTTCAAAGATGGAGAAAATCATTGCCTTTAAATAAAAGAAAACAGAAAAAAACTTTCAACATATCCATCAGATACCCTGTCTCATTGCTCCTGTTTGGCAAAGGACTGGTTGATGGAGCATTCGTGTGAGTTTGCAACTCTTGAATGGCCCTCTCAATATCCGTATTTGAACCCCATCAAGCATCTGTGGGACAAAGTGGAGTGATGCATTTGAGTCCAATATTCATCATCTGCAACTCTTGGCAAGTTATGGACAGCTGTATTATCACAGGTTGCAGTACAATACTGTTTTTGTTTTCTACACCTGGCAGAGTCCATGGCATGATGTGCTATTGCTATTGTGGGCCCCCACATTATTAGATGAGTGTGTATAATAAATTGTCCTTTTAGTAGATAGTCTCTATTAGCAAACTATCAACTTTACACAATGTTACTTAGACTTACAAAGAGTTGCTGACAAAATATTCAGTGGTATAGTTCTGTAGCACCAGAGTAGGAAGAAATGCTACCCCATATTCATCACTCCTCCTGAGCATGGACACTCCAGTCCATTAATAGACATATGACAGATTTGACAACAGAAAGGGCATTGTGTCATAAAAACTTACAAAATTTTATGAGATACATATATATGAAGAATGGCACAGCCTATGGCATGCCCAACACAGGTGCTAGAATATATCATTCCACCACTGGAATAAACATGCTATGGCTGTTCACTAAAGAACAGATGACGTTAAATTAGTGAGTACATAGAACTTTGTAGAGTATTTACGTCAACACTGAATGTCCAAAGCATAAATGGAAGAACAGAAGTAATTAACTTGTGGGTCATTCCATGCCAAATCGTCAGATGCTATCCTTCACACCATCTACGATTTTTACGATTTTTTTTTTTTTTTTTCATGAATAGATCACCCCAATGTATGAAAATCCTGAAAGTTTCATTTTTTTATTTCCCATAGATTAAAAGATATTAATTTTCAAATTCTGGTGCATGGCGGACCTTAATCGCATAAAAACGCAAATGTCTTCGTTGTTTGGATCAAAAGAAGTACCAAAATCGCCACACCTTCGTAATTTCCCCCAAGGAATCGATTGGTGCAATGCATGAATTTCTATCTTCTTTAGTTTTTGAGTTACATGCAACAGGAGAGCCTTTTTTCAAAACATAAAAAAGCAATGTAGTACAGCACTTAGAAGATCACAATTATTTTTAGTTTTTAAAGAAAAGTTTAGTCTAACAAATGAAAAAAAAAGCCTTGGGCTTTTGCGTGCGCGCTGAGAAAAGAATTTTTAAATATGGTACATGGCTCATATTTTGCCACTGTGAAACCGTGCGTGGCGAATAGCGTTGGCAGCCAGCCAAACGGCAGCGGGAGTGGATGTTGGCCTTCGGACGAGAAGCAGATCAAGATACCATTGCACACGTTGGTCAGATCGCATGATCATTTGATGTGATGCTTGAAGGAAAAAGGATAGTGACTCAATGTTATGTTAAAAGGCATTTTAAATAATAAAACTGTAAAATATTACTAAAAAGTAATTTCACGCGAAATTGTCAGATGCTGTGCACCACATTCTTAGCCATTCAACGACGAGGAAAACTAATATAAACCATTTTCTCTGTACAGCTTACCAATATGACTATACCGTGAAAAGGGTTACATACAAATAACGCATATAAATTATGCAACAGACGTCAAAAATATATTGGTATTCTTAGCCATTCAATGACGAGAAGAACTAATATAAACTTTTTTCTCCCCGTATAGCTTACCAATATACAGTACTAAACATTTATAAATCATACAATTTACGTTGAATACAGTTTTGGAATATACAGTTTTTGGAATATCTACAGCTCACGCAATATCAGACAGAATTTTTTGACATTAAATATTTCTATTTCAGGAATTAATAAATTGTCTAGTTGTCCACGCCTGCCATAAGAGAAAATGATCAAGGAATGACAGCTTGAAAAATAATAAAGTAATCGGGGATATATATCTCAGTGCCTATTCTTGCAAGGTAGAGGAGATATATACTGTGTTTTAGTTAACATCAGATACTTGACGATCACAGATGATGACGTTAGCAAAGCTCAGTGTCGGGTTAGAAAAAATGTTATTGATTATTTTCTGGTAGATCTGGTATTTAAATGAACAAGTATATCTCGCAGTTGTCATCTTGCCTGTTTTTTATTTATTTATTTTTTATTTCAGTTGCTTATTTAAAGATTGCGTGTCAGGTGGGAGCTCACGAAACTCTCAAGATCTCATATGAAACAAAACGCACCACAGCACCCTAAAATAAGGAAAACACAGTTTAACTGTTCGTGGTGTCGCCCAAAAATAGGAAAACACAGTTTGATGGTTACACTGAACAAAAAATTTTATGTCTCCTAATCACATCCCAGTGTCAGAGTGGTAGCAATTGGATTTATTTCTGTTATTATTTTTTTTTTTTATTAATCGTGCCAATAAATTTAGAAATAATGGGAAACATTAACAGCCCTTGAACTTATGAGTATGTTTTCGTTAATATAATACCCAATGTATCGCAATTATTGATTACCAATTTATGTAAAACAAGTATGGAACTCGTGTTACTATTTAGTGATCGTAATTTGTCCGCTCTGTTTTATGTGCTTCTGTTTCTCTTTATCAGTAGCAATGCAGTTATTGTCCTTATATTGACAAGTTACTGTAGCTGTCTCTTCAATTAGGAATTAGTTTCTCTCTCTTTCTTTTTTTTTTTTTTTTTTTTTTTTTTGTTTAATGCATTTCACCACAATCACAATGCACAAAGACGCTGAAAAACTAGGCAGCAACTTTCAAATCGCAAGATAATAAAAGAGATCTGAGAAAATACACTACAGAGCTTTTCCACTTGCTGAGAGCTAAGACCCTCTCTGTTTGCCAGAGGTTGTAAATTACAATCTGAGGGGTTCGAAGTCTGGAGCCATCCTGCCTTTGAAAGAGAGAGAGAAAAAAAAAAAAGAACTAGAAGCAAGCGTGTCGGACATAGCACGGATAAAAAGAGTAAATCGTCTCTAAGAAAAATAAACAGTTCTACATCTGTGGCGAACAAAAAGTGTTATATCACAATGGCAAATAAATTAACAAATGCAGAGCAGTGGCGACGCTAGCCACTCAGAACTGGGTGGGCCATTAAGGGAGGGGGACTAAACATGATGGGAGAGGAAGCACACATTTTGAAGTGTTCGGCAGAAATTTTGGCAAAAAATTCCATTCATGTGCACTTTACTCGACGTTGATGTTATCCCTAGTCAAAAAAAGTTTTCAAGTGAATACTGTACATAGTATTTATTCAATGTATGTAGTATGGGAACCATGGATACGAATCTCTATGCCAAGTTATTATTTATTCGCAATTTTAGCTTACTTAGGTCTTTCTTTTCCCTCTCTCTGCCTTTCAGAAGGCTATTTATAAATTACAGTTTGTAACCTGACAAGGAATATCTCTCTCTCTCTCTCTCTCTCTCTCTCTGATCATTATAAACTAAAATTCAAAAACACGTGTTTCTGCTGAACTCTTAGAAATTCATTTAGAGGACTGCCCCCGCCCATTTCCCTCCCCAAAGTACAAAAACTAACAGCCATGTGGAACGCCATTTTGCTTTTTTATTTAAGAGGCTACAATTCATAAACTTAAAAAAGCCGAAAGTTTAGAACTGATTGGTTTACATCGGTGACACAAACATTAAATTTTCTCGCGGGTCATATTTAGTTTCCACGCTACAGAAAAAGTAGTATCATATTACCTTCACAGAAAATAATCGGAGATTTTGCGTGCGCATATAAAATCCTCCTAACATTTTTTTGACAACATCATTTTTCATCCTGCTGTGAATGGCAAGTTTATACTTTTTCCATTTTTTTTTTTTTTATTGGAAGTTTAACGACCACTGTCAGCAACTCAGTGGGCAATAAGCAGTCGCCCGTCCCTAATTTAGGGCCACTGGATCTAGGGAAGGGAGAGGGCCAGCGCTGTAAGACAAACACAACATCCATGCCTCACCGGGATTCGAATCCGGACCCATCTTGGACGAGTGATCATAAGCCATCGCTAAGACCACTGCGCCATCAGGGCGGCAAGTTTTTACTTAATGATATCTTTACGAGGAACAATAAATTTGCGGGATGCTGATCAGACAAAGGGCGCAAAAGGTCTGGAGTGTCAGTTCATTTGTAGTAACCCTCTACAAACAACATCTAAAAAGGAGAGAGGCTTCATTTCCTCGCCGGCATGATAAATATGAAAACAAAGCACGACAGAACTTTTTATCCATGTATACATACTTACATGCTCGCCAGAATAATAAAAAAAAAGCTGATTAAAAAAAAAAAAGACAAGATGATCCCCAAAATTAGCCAAAGAAATTTCTCCACATTCTCTCCTCTAGAGCGAAAGCATTGGCAGCAGCACCCTCCCCCATATAACTTTGGTTTTGCATCGATTTCAAGAAATGATTCAGATGATGAATGACACAAAATGCTGGAAAATCTCGCGAACACTGTAAAACCTTTAGATCTTAAATTTTATGATAATCGCCAAATTCGTTATCGGAAAAATAATAATAATAATAATAATGCGTTCCATGGAAGCTCAACTCTTTGTTGTCTGATTTGATTAATATATACACACTGAAAAGCAATTGAATTAGATACCGTCTAGTAACGTGTAGCACCACCTTTCGCCCTGATGACGGCAGCGATTCATCTCGGAATGGACTCGACAAGACACCAGAAGTGTTGGGAAGCCATACCGATCCACGACCCCTGAACAAGCTCCCACAGTTCACGAAGATTTGATGGAGGAGGGTCAGAGCCTCGAACATCTATCTCGATGGCATCCCAGATGTGCCCAATGGAATTGAGGTCAGGTGACCTAGCTGGAAAAGGAAAAGGAAGCGAGGTCACATCGGTGGGGTGTTCATCCAACCATTCGGATACAATTCGGGAGCGATGGCATGGTGCATTGTCTTGTTGCAGGATGAGGTCCCCAGTGAGATGTTGAAGACGCACAAATGGGAGCAAATAGTCATCCAGGATATCCCGGTAACGTTGACCTGTGAGGGACGATGTCACACGAACCAGGGGTCCTATTTCAGCCCACGTAAACAGTCCCCAGACGAGAATGCCACCCCCACCAGCTTGAAGAGTACCCTGCTGGCAAGAAGTTTCCATCGCTTCATGTGGTTTGCGCCGTATTTGTATCCTGCCATCCGCATGTACCAATGTGAATCTCGACTCATCAGTCCAGGCAACATTTTCCCACATGCCTAGGGTCCAGCGGCGATGTTCCCACACCCATGCTAATCTTTCCACCCTGTGATGTGCGGTCAGCAGCGGTACCCTCGTGGGACGATGGCTTCTGTACCCCATAGCAAGGAGATGGTGTGGCTGCTTACATGTTTTTGTGCACCAGCGTTAAATGGCCGAGTGATTTTTTGCACTGTGGCCCGTCTATCCGCTGTTACAACGCGAGCTAGCCGACGATGACCCTGCTCATCCACACGCTGTCGTCTACGACAGTTGGCCCTTGCAGGGATGGTTTTACCGGATTCGATGTACTCACGGTGCACCCGTGACACAGTGGCTTGTGAAAATCCCAGTGCCTGCATAACTTCCGAGATGGAGCGACCCATTCGTCGGGCCCCGACAATTTGCCCACGATCAAATGCGCTTAGATCCTTCGTCTTACCCATACTGCGTCCAACTCTTACTGATTCCTGTTGCATCACTACTTATATTGTCGGATCGCTGCATACATCATGTCGTTTCCATTTACAGGGCCACCCACAGTGCCACATTTGCATAACACCAGCTGTCTCTAATTCAATTGCTCTTCAGTGTATATTGACAAGGAAGTTGATCACAGTGTTGTGAGACATCAAAACATAAACATTGTTCATGAACTAATCATGCTTTTTTAAAATGAAGAATTCCTTTCCTTCAAAACGTGAGTTCAACAATACATACATCCATGCAGTGGGGGGGGGTCGTTTCTTGCATGCAGGAAGAATACCATTCTTCTTCCGGTACCACATCTCCACATAGCCGTGGCCATGACCAAGCGTGCTTCGCCGATTGCACTTTCACCGTGGCAATGCACCATGTTTATAAATTCTTTTCTTGGCGCTCAAACAAAAGCCCAAGGGGTTTTTTCTTCATTTGATAGATTAAGCATTTCTTTGCAAAGAATAATAACTGCAGCTTTCTAGTGATTCCTTTCTTCAATGCTTAAAAAGGCAATGTAGTAACATTGCCTTTTTAAGCATTGAAGAAAGGTTCTCTCATTGCTCATAACTCAAAAACTAAAGCAGACAGAAATGCGCGCATTGCACCAATGGATTGCTTGGTAAAAATTAAGAAATAATGATGATTTATGTATTTCTTTTTATTCTAAATAACGGAGATATTTGCGTTTTTACGCAAAATATGTCCGCCATGCACCAAAATTCAAAAAATTATATCTTCTAATCTGTTGGAAATAAAAAATTGAAACTTTCAAGGTTTTTATAAGACAGGAGTAGCTACCCATTACAAAAAAAAAATCGTAAGAATCGGAGATGTGTTGGTGGAAAATTAATTCAAAATCTGACAATTTCGCATGGAATGACCTGTATGTGTGTGAAAAGGAGGAAGATACAATTTATCTGCATTCAAGCCAAAATGGAAAAAGGGTGCTGGTTGCAAGATTTTCTGTAGGAGGTAGCTCAAGGAAAGACATGGAGTTGCGATTATGCTCTCAAGTGATATCATGATGATGTTTTAAAAAGTGAAAAGAAATGACAAGTAATTTGGCACACAAACTGAAATGAATGGAGTATGACTCAGTATACTTTCCATTGGCATACCATAAAAGTATATTTTCAATTTGCATACCATAAAAGTATATTTTCCATTTGCATACCATAACCCACAGGAAAATGAGAGGACTCTGGAACTACTGGCTCATGGAACAACACATGAATCATGATGAAGAGTGGAACAGGAAGACTCTTGAACTACTGGCTCAAGGAACAGCACATGCATCATGATAAAGACAGAATAAAAGAATGACCAGTGTAGTCTTTGAAAAGAGTAAGAACCATCTTAACCAGGAGTACACAAACCCCCAAATTTTTAGGAGCCAGTCCTTGTTTTTTTTAAAAGCCAGCATATTTTTTCAAGAGACATGAAAAGAAAATCATAGATCGATCTAAGAAAAAACTACACATGCAGAATTGTGACTTTCAACTAACAATATTTATTTATTACTCAGATAGCGTTAAATAGTTTAAATTAGTCAGTTCATCGCTTCAGTAGCGTTAAATAATTCTTACAAAATTCACACGAAAAACTAGGAAACATATTACATACTTGTATAGTTCTAAGGGAAATCCATTGCTATAACAAGCATGCACACTGGGCCTTTTCACCATTGCCTTCAATTTGTTCACAAATTGAACACATGGAATTCACAACCGTCACCCTTCACATTAACAACTGAACAGAAATACACTGTTGCAATACTCAGTAATTCAATTCATTTCATTTATTTTGCTGTGCAGGAGAGATTGCATTACAAGTGAATGAAAACAAGCACAACAAGGGAGCATGGGAAAAAAATACCAAAAAGGCCTAACAGAGTCCCATGCTCCCTGAACAAGTACACTGGCGTGCAAAAATTAAGGACGAGATGGTTTTTCAAATGTAACGTCATGCAGAAGTGCTCCACCTTGACTCAAATCATACCATAAGATCCCCAAGATGTAAGAATATGGGACAAGTGAGCAAAACTGTCCAAACAAGGAATTCAAAGGATACAAAGGCACTTTATTGAAAAGGTAGCTTCAAGGCACAACTGGACAGAAGACAGAAATGTCCATGCAACAGGCGGCTGCCAAGAAAAATCCAGTCTTTAGTAGGGGATATGATCACCCCTGACTGCGTTGCAGGATTTACAACGTCTGTCCATGCTGAGGACTAGGTTGTCAAGGAGCTGTTGAGGCATTGCAGCCCATTCTTCTTGTAGCGCCAATCGCAGCTGCGGAATCGTTGCTGGCGGCTGGTGACGTGCTACCAAGCGTCTCCCGAGAAGGTCCCACACGTGTTCGATTGGATTTAGGTCCGGGGACCTTGCGGGCCAATCCATGCGTTGAATATCTTCACTCTCCAACAGCTCTGCGACAGCCACTGTACGATGAGGTGTAGCGTTGTCGTCCATGAAGAGGAACTCAGGACCCACAGAACCTCTAAACAGACACACGTGAGGCAGGAGAACTTGGTACAATAGCGGACACCAGTGACTGAACCTCCTTGAAAGATGTGGAGGTCAGTACAGCTACCAAGCATGATATCGCCCCAAACATGAACTCCGCCACCTCCAAACTGGTCCCTTTCGATGATGTTGGAGGTGTGATTGCATGTTCCCTGCTCTCTCCAGATGTGTATACATCCAGAATCGCTAGTCAGACTAAATTGGCTCTCATCCGTAAAGAGAACTCGACCCCATTGCTGATGTGTCCAGTTCTTGTTTTCCTGGCACCACAGAAACTGCTGTCTCCAATGAGCAGGCGTTAATGGCACACACCGTACTGGTCGTCGAGCAAATAGACCACCTTTGTGTAGCCTCCTGGCCATGGTAAAACGCGATAACGGACGTCCAGTTGTCTGTTGCATGTGCCTTGCGATTTCTTCTGCGGTCTTATGTCTGTTTCTTCTCGCCTGTAGGACAATATACCGGTCGTCCGCCGCCATGGTTGCTCGTGGACGACCACTTCTAAACTCTCGGACAGCTGTTCCTGTCGTTTGACATGCTCCCCAAGCTCGTGAAACAATGCTGTGAGCGATCCCGAACTCCTCGGCCACACTAGTCACACTTCGACCTTCTTCCAACTTCCCAGTGATGTGACCTCGGGTAAAGTCATCCAGATGTCGTCTACTGGATTGCCTGTTGGCCATATAACACGGTGGCAGCAACTCGACGTTGTTCAAACCGATGTACACCATGCAATAGCTTTCACCGAATTGCTGAACGTACACTACCCGTGTGCTTTATACCCTTTCGACACTCCACCCCCTATGTCATGCTGCATATATGCGCATGCCCTACTGTACCGGACCCTAGTGTATCTCCTAAGTGGTCTTTCGGTCCTTTCTGCCTGCTCGTTCTGCTGTTATGCTAATTTCTCCTCTTCGTCCTTAATTTTTGCACACCAGTGTATTACAAAGTGATTGAAAAAAATAGTTCATAAACTTAACATAGTATAGCCAAATATAGTGGCAAACAGGAGAAAAGAAAGCATTATTGCAATATATATCAATGACAAAAGATTAGTATTAATGTATATACATAGTAATTCTTCTCAACTACAGTTAATCTAGTGGCTGCAGTTCATTATGTAGTTTTTTTTTTTGTTGTTTTTTTTAAGGTTGATATTATTTAATGATGTTAATTCCATTGGCAGTGAGTTCCAGTAAGAAGGGCCAATGTAGTTTAGAGTTTGTTTCATAGTTTCCGTCTTTGGATGAATTGGTCGGATGTGCGATTTTATGCGTGTGTCGTGTGAGTGCATCTTTGTTACAATTTGTACGATATTAGCATGCAAGTTGTTTTTAATATGCCTAAACATAATTTTTCCAATGATAAAGTAGTATAATTGGTTAACTGTAAGAATATTAAATTTGGTAGGGAAAAGTCTTGCGTTATTGTATAATGATAGTTGAGTATATGAGTTGGATTTTAGATCAATTAGTCTAATAAATTTGTTTTGAAGGATTTGAAGTTTAGTAAAATTATAATTGGTCGTTTGTCTCCAAGATAGGATTGCGTAGTTGACATGTGTCTGAAACATAGTACAGTGTAATTGAATGAGTGATTTGAAGGAAAGGTTAGTGAGTACCGAGCTGATGACACCAATGTTATTAGTGAGTTTTAGTAAGAACGTGGAAAAGAGTGGTCGAGGAGACTTTTGTTTAGAGAATATGAGGGATCTAGTTTTGATTGTATTAATTATTAGTTCGTTGGAGATCAGCCATTTAGAAATGTTATTAAGTTGAGTATTAACATTCATATTGTTATTAGCACTTGTGTTAAACGAGGTAAGAGTAGTGATATCATCGACATATAAGAGAAGATCAATGTTTGTAATTGAAGTGAAGATATCATTAATGTATAAGTTGAATAGTAGTGGACCCAGAATGGAGCCCATGGTACACCAGATAGCATAAGCTGAAGAGAGGATTGATATTGGTCAATTTGTGTGCATTGTTGTCTACCTGATAGATAACTTTTAAGTAGCGAATATGCATTATTCCTATTCCTATAGTATGAAGTTTATATAGTAGTATACTATGGTTAAGGGTATCAGTTATTATACTATTTGTGTTTTTATTGATTTCCAAAAAGCTTTCGACACAGTAAAATCACGACATTCTGTTAAATAAATTACCCAAATACGGTTTTCGTGGCAAAATTCTTTCCCTCTTAATGAGCTACCTCTCTCATCGCAAACAGTATGTCACTGTAAATAAAATAAACTCCGATCTACTTAATATTTCATGCGGAGTGCCTCAAGGTTCGGTATTGGGACCGTTACTGTTCCTGTTATATAATAATGACCTTCCTCTGTGCCTGCAAATCAACTCATGCTTTGCTACACGCTGATGACACTGTCATTTTTCAAAAATGTCATGATTTGCATAAGTTACAGATAATGATCAATAATGATCTATCAAATTTATCTCATTGGTTATGCTCTAACAAATTATCACTTAATATTCTAAAAACCAACGCCGTATATTTCCGAAACGTTCATAAAAGAGAGGACATAAATAAATTTCCAGTCAGGATTAATGATCTTCCCCTTAAAATTGTGGACAAAGTTCAGTATCTTGGTGTTTGGTTTGATGAATTCTTTAACTGGAATACGCATGTTCAGTTTGTTTTAAAAAAGTTTCCTTACAGGTTGGCCTGCTTGGTAAAATTAAGCATCTGTTCCCTATCAATGTCCTAAAAACATTTTACTATGCTTTTATTTATACCCATCTCTCCTATTGTCTGGAATCTTGGTATTCAAATATAAGTGCAAACAATAAGTTATGCTTGCTCAAATTACAGAAGAAATCTGTTCGCTATATGCTGAACACAGATTACATGTCTCATTCAAAACCATTATTTCTAAAATTAAATATTCTAAAAATTCATGAAATTTTTACCTTGAAACTAGGTATCATGTTTTTTAAAATAATGCATCTTAAACTGCCTATTTTTCAATCTGACATCAAATATCTCGATTATTCTATCTTCACCAGATCTGTTGCTAACAACAAATTATGTCAGCCGTGTGTTAGACTTAATTATGGTTTAAATAACATACTGTATAAAGCTATTATCCTATGGAACAATCTCCCAGAGAGCATCAGATCCCTGGAAAATATCAAAAAGTTTTCCTTGTCTCTGCGAAATTACATTGTAAATCAGCCTGATCTCCATAACGAATTTCAACCCTATGATTAAATTGTAGTTCCAAGAATGCTGCTAACAGTGGTGCTTCTTTTATAACCATCTTACTAGCTTTCATATATGCCATATGTTTTATTCTTTTTCTTACATCTGATAGGGGGAATCGCCTTACAACCAATGTGTTCAGATTCCTCCTGGTGTATTGCAATTTCATATAACTGTAAGATTTAAATGTGTGCAATAAATAATTGTATTGTATTGTATTGTAAATGCTTTAGATAGATCCAAGGAACAGAGCAATAGGATTTAGGTTTAATTCAAAATTATTTTGGACTGTTTGCTGTATGTATAACAGAGCTGATTCTGTCGATTTACCAGCCTGAAATCCATGTTGATTTGGGTGGATAATATTAAATTTGTGAATAAAAGATATTAGTCTATTACAGATTAATCTTTCTAAGATTTTAGCAAAAATTGACAAGTTAGCTATCGGATGGTAGTTGTTTGCCTCATTTTTTGATCCGGATTTATATTTTGGAATAATTTTTTACGCTTTCCAATCGCAGGTTGAAGAAACGTATATGCTCCAGCTTTGTCCGTCTGTCCGCATGATAACTGGCATAAAAATGGTTCGATTTCGATGAACTTTTAGTATGTGGTAGGGGACCACCTGGGGACGAACCCTATTGAAAATGGGACAAATGGGGTCAAAGGTCATGACGTAGGAGCGGGATCCTTCCATTGCCCTTATGCGTCATAACTTGCGTAAATATGGTTCGATTTCAATGAAATTTTAGTATGTGGTAGGGGACCGCCTGGGGACGAATCTTATTGAAAATGGGATAAATGGGGTCAGAGATCACGACGTAGGAGCGGGGTCATTCCATTGCCCTTATGCGCCATAAATTGCGTAAATATGGTTCGATTTCAATGAAATTTTAGTATGTGGTAGGGGACCGCCTGGGGACGAATCTTATTCAAAATGGGTGAAGTGGGGTCAAAGTTTAGGACATAACAGCGGGATGCATTCCATTGCCCTTATGCGTCATAACGTGCGTAAAAATGGTTCGATTTTGATGAAATTTCAGTATGTGGTAGGGGACCACCTGGGGACGAACCCTATTGAATGTGGACGAAATGGGGTCAAAGGTCAGGACATAGGAATGCGATCCATTCCATCGCTCTTATCCCATGTTATTAAGGTGGACGTCAAGTAATTTTGCTTCCTATACTTCCAATGGAAAAACTTTTGTACACATTTCCTTCACAATTAATGTGTTCCCAAGGATGAAACTTTGAACATCGATTAAAATAACTTTATTACAACTTGGAATACTTGATATTTTCTAAAACATAACCATAATTACATTAAAAATCAATAACTTTTCCTTTGGTGGTGTTGAAACCAGAAAAAGGATGGTGCGACCTGTACTTTGATGACGTCAGTAGACAAACAAATGTTGGATTGCGTAATTATGGTTATGTTTTAGAAAATATTAAGTATTCCAAGTTATAAAATGAAGCTATTTTAATCGATGTTAAAATTTTCATCCTTGTGAATGCATTAATTGTCCAGAAAAAAGATGGTGCGACCTGTATTTTCATGACGTCAGTAGACAAACAAATGTTGGATTGCATAATTATGGTTATGTTTTAGAAAATATTAAGTATTGCAAGTTATAAAATGAAGCTATTTTAATCGATGTTCAAATTTTCATCCTTGTGAATGCATTAATTGTCCAAAAAAAAGATGGCACGACCAAGGTTATATTACTGGAGACATCACTCCTATCCACGCAGCATTGGCCGCCATAAGTCACCGTCTGTGCTGCAAATGACGTCATGAGCAGGCACGACGCAGCTGCAGAAGAGAAACTGCGTGGAAACCAATGGAACAAAAGCTTCTAAGCGTATAAACAGATAAAATGAGTAATTCAATAATCTTTATCAATGATACACAAGCTTACTGTTTCATCAACGGTATAATTTAGTTCATTTTTGCCTGCTTGTTACGTCACACCACAGATTAGCTGTGACCTATGGCGGCAGAGCCAGTGGTGTCTCCAGTAATATAACCTCCTTGGGCGCGACCTGTATTTTCATGACGTCAGCAGACAAAAAAATGTTGGATTGCATAATTATGGTTATGTTTTAGAAAATATTAAGTATTCCAAGTTATAAAATGAAGATATGTTAATCGATGTTCAAATTTTCATCCTTGGGAACGCATTAATTGGGAAGAAAATGTGTGCCGAAATTTTTCCATTTGAAGTACAGGAAGCAAAATTACTTGACGTTCACCTTAAAGGAGCCATTCTTGTATGTATGTAAATTTTATTTTGAAAACGACTCTGAGGATTTTGATGAAAGTCATTAACCTACCATTTTCTGGTACTAGAAATCGATTTAGCTTGATTTCGACTTTAAGAAAATTTGTTTAGTGGATTAAATAACCACCCCGAATTACCAAGTTTGTAGTGTGATGTCATGGCGTCGCCCCATTAGATGTTGGCACGCGGTCATGACATCTATCTCATTACGTCACGCGTTGTTTGTGGATCCTATTAAAGTTTTATGACGTCACACCTTGCTAGTAGATGGTCGCGATTCCCATCTGCCTCATTACGTCACGCGTTGTGTGCGTATGCTCGTCCGCACGATAACTTGCGTAAAAATCGTTCGATTCCGATGAAATTTTAGTATGTGGTAGGGGGACACCTGGGAAGGAACCCTATTGAAAGTGAATGAAATGGGGTCAAAGGTCAGGACATAAGAGAGGGATCCATTCCACTGCTCTTATGTGTCATAACTAACGTAAAAAGGGTTCGATTTTGATTAAATTTTAGGATGTGGTAGAAGACCACCTGGGGATAAACCATATTGAAAATTGGCGAAATGGGGGTCAAAGGTCAGGACATAGGAGCGGAATCCCTTCCATCGCCATTATGAGTCATAACTTACGTAAAAATGTTTCGATTTGGATGAAATGTTGGTATGTTGTAGGGACCTTCCTGGGGACGAATCCTATTGAAAATGGACAAAATGGGGTGAAAGGTTAGGACACAGGAGCGGGATCTAATCCATAGTCCTTATGCATCATAACTTACGTAAAATTGCTTCGATTGCGACAAAATTTTTTCATGTTATTTCGGAGATATACTGAACCAGTTCTGTTGAATATCATCCAAATGGATCAAAGGTCAGGGCACACGGACGAGATTTATTCCACAGCCATTTTCCTCATAACTTGAGTAATAGCTTGAGTAATGATTTCTAGTATATTAGAAAGCGTATCATAATCAATGCACTGCATGATTTTTCTAACTTGTTGTTATTTTAAGGAGGTCGTGAAATTCGCCAGATATGAATATATCATTAAATATAAGTAGTAAAGGGTCCGTGATTAGATTCGCAACATTTTTTTAATAATAGATGGTTTTAGGTCATCATATCCAGGACCGGAATTGGTATTTATTTGGTTTAAAGCCTCATATATCTCGGTTTCAGAAATTTCAGTAAGATGGAAATTATTAGATCTATGTGAGTTTCTTAGGTAGTCTGTAAACGGAATATTTTGGAGAGGCAAGTTGTTCTTTAGTGTAAGTGGAAATAAGGTGAAATGTTCGTTGAGTGCATTTGTAATGTTGTTTATATCTACAAGTTTATTGCCGTTGGCGTCAATGAGGTACTTTGGTGGTGGTGTATGATTTTGTTTACTCATTAGTGAATTTAAGTGTTTCCATGTTAATTTGGGAGAGTTTTGTGAGAATATGCTAAAGTAGTAGTTACGCTTGCAACGTCGAATATCGCTATTGAGGTTATTGTGGTAATTTTTGAAATTTTGTAAATCATGCGGTAGTTTGGTTTTTATAAATTTCAAAAAAAGAATATTTTTTTATTTATTCGACGTAGCAAGGCATTGCAATCCAAAACTTGCACAGTTTTTTTTTTTTTTTTTTGGGGGGGGGGGTATGATGTTTTAGGAGTTTTGGAAAGGATTGATTATAAGTTTGTATTAAGGTTGTGATGTTCAGGACCCAATATTTCTCCAGAACGCAATTTTTTTCTGTCCGAAATTTCCCCCAAAACTGTGGTGGACTTTCATAGAAGTTTAAGCAAGTATTAGATCTATATGTTGATGATTAAGAACTAATCCTTAAAAGCCTATTGCTTAAAAATTTGAAAAAAAAAAAAACAAAAAAAAAAAACAATATTTATTTTAGATTCAAAATGTCTGAAACATTTTTGGGTCTAGGTGAAAATAGTGGGGGGGGGGCAGAAAGGTTGAAAAATAAAACAGCTAAAAAAATTCTGCAATTAACTATAATTTATTTCATTCTAACATTTCAGGCGTATAATTGTGCCAGATAACTTTACTGAATGGAATTTAAATTAGACTTAAATCCTTTGAAAAATGCATGGGTCATTCGCTTTTAAAATGTGCGGAACCCCTAATAATTTTTCAGATCGGCGCCTACGGCACATAAGCTGCCATTAGTTTCGGAAAATTTTTATTAGCATGACAAGTGGTTGTGCCGTACTTATTACACGTGCCACACTGTCTATGCCTTGGTATTAGTAAAGTCGTTTGGGCTCGGTGAATCATATGCCAGCGGCAGTCTGCAGTACGTCACTGTGCTCATAACCTCTTGTATTTATAACGACATGACATTTTTCAAAATGATTACCTGATTACTGTGCAGTAAATTACTCTTATCTTTCACGTTATACTTGTTGATAATTAGTAAATTTTTCGTTTTATTATTATTACTACTATTATTATTTTACCCGCGGGCAAAAATTTCCCCAGAGCTGCCTTAATTTCCCCCGAACCTCGTTCGCGAGTTCGGACAAATTCTGCACCCCTGCTCACTCGTACATTCTTGATAAATAAGTATAAAGGACACCGTCTCTGTACGAACGAATGAATAAGAAAATCAAGGAACCAATCAAATTAAAAGCCGTAAAACTTTCAATTCATTAGTTTAATCTAAAGATACACATTAGTACTTTCGGGCCACTTTGGTCCCATCTTGAGATGTGTGGTGAACATTTGAACAATGCTGCAATTTATAGAAACCAGGGCAGTATGGGTAAACATATATGAAAAAAAAATATTATATAATCACCCAGAGGAGACTGGACAAAACGGGGGAGCTCCACCTTAAACATCGCTGATGTAACACACACACATACTATGTTTACCCATACTGCCCTGGTTTCTATAAATTGCAGCATTGTTCAAATGTTCACCTCACATCTGAAGATGGGACCAAAAATGGCCCGAAAGTACTAATGTGTATCTTTAGATTAAACTAATGAATTGAAAGTTTTACAGCTTTTAATTTTATTGGTTCCTTGATTTTCTTATTCATTTGTTCGTACAGAGACGGTGTCCTTTATACTTATTTTTCCATGTTCGTTTTGTTAATTCGTCTGTAGATGTAGTGGTCAACAAGTGCACTTATATGTTGTTGAAGAGGGTGAATTGTAAAGATGGGTAGGTGATCGCTAAAATCATATTCCAATGCCCCGGAAATAGTGGCCTCAAGTAAAACATTAGCGACGGACAGGTCAATTACAGTCCATGAGGTTGGAGTTAGACGAGTTGGTACAGAAATATTGTTATTGTGTCCAGACACACTTAGTGTTTGAATAAGCTGAGCAAACTGGCTGGTGGTTTGAAGTAAGTCAATATTCATATCGCCCAAAATGAAAGGTTTTTTGTTTAGTAGATTGGAGTAGGTAAGTAACTCAGTCAGCAGCGACAGAAAGACTGAAAGGTTTGAGCTAGGAGGCCTATAACAGACGGCAATTAAATAAAATTGATTCTCAATAGTGAGAATTTTAGCATTGGGATCAGATATTGTAAAGTTTGACGTGATCGAGAAGTCGCTGTATGTCTCCTTAACCAAAATAGCAACCCCTCCACCACTGGAATAAGTTCTATTTAAAAGAAAATTATTGTAGTTTGAAATTTGTAAGGAGTATTCTTTGGTTGGAAACCATGTCTCAGAAATGCAAATAATGTCTAGATTTAAATTTGCCAGTTGGATAAGTGATTCTAATAATGTAATTTTTTTAATGAGTGATCTAGCATTAATGTGAAGTAATGTTAAGCTGTTGGGTAAATAGGTTGTTTGGAGGTGGTTAAAAGTTTGCAATGAGTAGTAATCAAACTGCATTCAATTAGTAGCAAAGAGGAATCAAGTTAAAGAAAAAAAGAAAAAAATGATAATAAACACAGACAGGGGTGTTAGTACCCCTACCATGTTTCGGAGCAATTCTTGGAGCGGGAAAATATGCAATTTGGAGCAGAAACGTTGGGATTTGGAGTGAGAAAATTTGCATTTTGGAACAGCTAATGATAGCATTTTTAATTGTTCAAAGTCCATGCTGTGCTTTAAGTTATATTTATATACTGAGTTACCATTATTTTATGAACTATGAAAAATTTTTATATTTCAGGTTTGTTGACATTTTACTGCTTTTCTTATGACTGTTAATTAGCATTTCTGTCGTTCCTACGGTGAGAAAAATGGGAAAACAATTATACTACATATGATTTATTGAAAACTACATGACCTGCAATATTTTAAGCGTAACACATTAATATCAGGGATTTTCTTCTGAATGCATTTGTTTCGCTGTAACACGAATAGGATGCTGCCGCGTCCAAGAAATGTTGCTATTGTTACTGAATGCTTGCAAATATACACTTAGGAAGAATAAATAATACGTAATTAGTTTGTTCTTTGGTTGGTTTTTAGCAGCATATTTTTCAAGATTCATGGCATTCAGATGAAAATACATTATTTCTGAAACCAGCCAACTGGCAAGCCACGCGTATGTGGTTTGCATGTGCATCACAAACTCCTAAGGTTTTCTGAAGGAAAGCGCGTACCTTCGATATAAAAAGAAAACTAATGAAACATTTAATAATCAAATTGTAAAATCACCTTTCGGCAATTGCGCCACGATACTTTTCGTACAATGTTTTTCATCCAGTAATTATCAATGTCAAACTTTCGTTATTGCTGTGAACAATTACAACTGGAACCAAAACTATAAGATAACAGTGAGATTTAGTAAAGTTGGTTAGATAAAAGCTGCTTCCATCACTTAATGCTTGCACAGTGACAGTTTTGGTGTGGGATTGCCCCCCCCCCTTCTTTAGTAGTAGTAGAATCAGTTTATGACTTTTTTGTTGTTGTTGTTGTCTGAAAGAGCCACTGCTCTTGCATACGTGGGATCCTGTATGTATGGACATGGACATTAAGCAGACGACTGCGAGTTAGTAAGTGGTTCAACGCACCTTCCATCTGGAAAAAGAAAAGTGTGAGGGTGAAGATGTTCACCAAGGTAGGTCAAAATGAGAAAAAGAAAACCTCCTAAAAATTCTGCTCCCTGAATGTACGAAGCAAAATTCAGACTTTAAGTAAGAACCAAAAGATCGGTATTCCTGATAACTGATTACAAATTATGCGACATTAACAATCCTTTCATTTATGTATCCATAGCGCTTGTGAGCAATTTTAATTAACATACATGAGACTGATGAAGAAAAAAACAAAGCTATACTTTTTACTTTGGTGAAAACCCAGACTGCACGGTGAGAAAGTGTGAATATAACACAGCATGAACAAAACTGAATCGTTCACTGTAATTTATTTATGAAAATATTTAATTAGATCACACCACTGTATTCACAATTATGAAATTACTGAATTCCAAACAAAATAGGGTGGTTTTAAAAGACATAGCTTCAAACAGTTTTTTTTTTTCTGGTTTTGTTCTTGTACTTGCTAGAAAATTAGCTCTGGTTTCCTCTTGCGAGCGAGCAAACCCTACTTTCTTCTCAGCAAGTTCCACGGCCATAGTTGTCTTTTGTTGACTCTGCCATTGCATAGCATCCACTGTTTACTTTTTTTTTCTGCTGATAGTTTTCCCTTATCCTTTTTCTTTGTTACTTCTCTTTCTTTTTTTTATTCCCTCAGATGACAATTTTATCCATCATGCTTAAAGAACTTTCAGCCTGAGAACCATGAATTCTGATATCAGAGCTTTTACTATTTTAGATAAATGGTGTAATTTTCAGAGAATGAATACTTTTTTTTTAACACCATGCATCAATTCTTACAAATTTCCAAACTTCGTCACTACCGTTTTTGGAAATTATTTCCCCCACCCTTATTAAGCTAAAATGCACATACATTTATGAGGTTGATGGCATTTAACAACTACATAGGAGTGGGAAATTGGGGGGTACAATTACGGAAGAAATCTTCACTCCGTCCGACTTCCGTTTTCGAAAATTTATCCAACATTTTCATGCTGAAATACAAATATTTATGGAATAAAATGATATCTAATAATACTGGGTAAAGGAAACATTGCAAAGAAAAAAATAATTATGATTACGAGAGAAATCTTACCTCCGTCTACTTTCCATTTTCGAAGGATGAAATTCCGTCCTCCGACGAAGAAAACGATCCCCCCACACCACAACCACCAATCCTCCCAAAATTTCAGTTCAGTTATGCATCGATCTCGTAAATGGTCCAAATGATAACAAAAAAGATGGAATTCCTTAAATCAGCGCAAGAATCTTGTGGCCGAAGATTATTGGGAAGTTTTCAGGTGGCCTAACTTCCGTTTTCGGAAATCGTTGCCTACAATTTCAAGCTGAAATTATGTAATGAAATTATATTTAACAGCAATACTGAACAGAAGCAACATCGCGCAAGAAAAAAATATGATTACGGGGAAAATCAGCACTCCATTTAACTTCCATTTCCGAACGTTTAAAAAGACAAAACAACGTCCCCAGACAGAATAACCCCCCCTCACACACACACACACACACACACACTAATACCCCGAAAATTTCTTCACTTTTTCATCGATCTCGAAAATGACAAAAAAGGAGGGAACTCCGCGAATCTGCGGAAGAATCTCACGTACGAATTAACCGCTGAATCGATTTCAAATGTCGTAAGATTACGCTAAAATATCGATGACCGGTAAATTTTAACTTTTGGCGCAAAATTGGCGTAGATTTCGTTAAAATCGTGATTTTTTAGAATGGCGCATGAACCATGTTTTGGCGCAATTGGCGCAGGTCTGGCAGCCCTGCACAGATTATTATACAAATACAATACAGGCACCAGAGCTATCGCACTAGTAAGCGGCAGAACTCAGAGTGAGCAGTGTCCATCGGCTATGGCCAGCTGGCCCATTGTAGTAAGTATAATACGGAAGAATGTTGATAATTATTTGGACTGGCCATTGCAGCTGTTCATAGGTCCGTGGCAAGCAGTGTGACTGTTCTAGTGCAATTTTCCTGGAAACTGAAGGTAAATTTGGTTAAATTAACGGTGTAAGTTAATTTAGAATATGGCCCCAGCTGTTCAAATAACTGGAGGTTTAAATCGTGACTAATTACCAGAGCTGGCAAAAAGTCCTCAATGGAAACAACCGGCAGACTCGAATCAATGCCCAGAAGGTGAATGCACTTGTGGCACATCGAAGTTGTATATGCTGAGGCGACAATATCATGGGCCGTGATACAAGGAAGCGTGAGGATGTAATTTGAGTAACAATAACATTGAGTCGGCAAGTAGTAAACTATACTGGTTAGACCGAGTCGGCAAGTAGTGAACTATACTGATTAGACCGAGTCGGCAAGTAGTGAACCATAAGTTGAAACAATATATGAACTTGCCGAAGGGTCTCCTATACTGATTAGACCGAGTCGGCAAGTAGTGAACTATAAGTTAAAACAATATATGAACTTGCCGAAGGGTCTCAGGTGCTACTAGTGGTAGACGGGAGGTGGGATAGCCCCAGTTGACAATAATTGAAAAGCACTTTTAGTAATAAATTACATGGATTAACACAAGTTATGACACAGTATCAGAACAGCACGAGGCCGCTCCCCAGACCCAACGTGGCCTATAGTTGAGATACAACAAAATATCTTAATAACCAAAATATCAGTCAGAATATAGTAGTAGCATGTAAGGGAGCCTGCAATGTAATGTAGTTATATGAGAGGCCAGTATAGGATAGGAAATGAGTATCACATTCATAATGCAAGACAAGCATTTAATGCTCAAAGCACAACAGGACAGAGATGAAAGCCATGACCTTACAGGGAAACCCGATACTCATGAGGCCTTGGTTGAGTCATCAGTCAGTGGAAACAATTGAGGGTTATTACTGGTCAAAGGTACTAGCAGGAACCTGAAGACTCCCTTGCACAGGAATAGCTATATGTGAGGGTAAGCAAATACTGGGTGACCAATTGCCCATACTGAACATATTAGTCAGGCAAAGTACCATGGCAGGAAATTGGGTTGATAACTGTTTTTGAACCAGATGCCGCTAAGTTTGGAAAACTCAAGAGCCGTGAAGCAGAAAGAGGTATGTCCTGGGCCTTTTCACCATTGCCTTCAATTTGTTCACAAATTGACCACATGGAATTCACAACCGTCACCCTTCACATTAACCACTGAACAGAAATACACTGCTGCAATACCCAATAATTCAAGTTCACTGGCACACAAAACGACACATAATGCATAAATTTTCTAACCTCTAAAAGCAAGAATTGATCTCCATGTGGTTGCTTCTATGATAAAATATGTGATCTGGCAATTTTGATGTAAAGTTATTATTTTAATGGTATTAATTGCAATTTTTTCTTTTACTGTTAATCGAATCCTTATTCATATTAGATGTGCAGACATTATATTTGTTCTTACATAGCTACAATTTTACAAGAAGTGGTGCTTTCAAATAGGCATAAATGATAGCAGGGTTACAAAAATCCACATAATCCATATGCTATATTTGTTGCTTTATTATAGAGATGGAAGCTCCATAATAGAAATCCAAATTTTGGAAAATACAATTTTTAGAATAGCATTTTAAAACTCAAAGGGACCTTGGATTTGTCCACCTCTGATTTTATCCACTTAAGAATGCACAAAGAACATCACAGATCAATCATGTAGTGTATGGAAGATCACCATGCAAAGAAGTCAAGAACTCAAAAGTAATTTTATAAGAAGCAGTTATACTACAACACTGAGTGCTGGTGATTTATCATGCACTCAAGCTTTGTCTATTCATATTTATTTTCTAATTTGGCTACACTTTAGAGTTCGGCCCTCAACCTCAATCGTCTGCTTCGCTATCATGCGAATGGAATGCCAGGAGAAACGGCGCTGCAGCTGCGTCGGCATTGTCGCCCGCGCTGTGTGTCTTACGTAATCGCTATTTGCTGAATAGAATCACGTTACAGGGAAAAGTGAGCCGTGTTCCCCTTTACTTGGGATGTGTTTTGAAGCTGCTTGTATTCCTCTTGATAAGGTGATGACTCTTTTGTATTGTTTCGCCAAAAGATTGTCCTACGATGATGCAATTGAGGAATCTTCCCAGGGTGGGGTTTCCACATCCTCTGCGACAGTCAGTGACTATTATCAGTCTTGCAGAGAACTAGTCGCAGAGTTTATGGTAGCTTACAAACAAGACGAAGGACAGCTTGGAGTCCCTGGTGTCATCATAGAAGTGGATTAGGCTAAGGTTCGGAAGCGGTAGTATAATCGTGGTCGTCTTGTTGAGGGCACCTGGATCCTTGGCATCTTTGAACGAGATTCAAAACGATTCAGGGTTGAGATCTGCCTGCAGAATAACCGCTCTGCTCACACATTGCTGCCGCTCATCCAGAAACATGTTCAACCCGGAACAACTGTCATGACGGATCAGTGGGTTGCGTACCGCAATCTCCCATCCTGTGGTTTCCAACATCTTTCAGCAAACCACTCACTCAATTTCGTCGATCCGACTACTGGGGCCCATACGCAAGGTGTTGAGAGCAATTGGCGGCCCCTCAAACGCACACTATCTAATGAAATTCACAAAGACCACTTAACCGACCACATTCTGGAATATTTATTCCGACGAAATTGTCGTCTTTCCTCTGAACACTGTTTTGAGGTGATGATTGCTATCATCAAACAGTTCTTTCCTAGTACGTAATGTTTTCCACTTAAATATTTGTACTAGATAGACAGGTACTGAATGAGGAGGAAACACTTTTTTTCCGTCGTTATAAATATTTAACAACACCTGAACTACTGACATTCCATAAAGGCCGTTTTCAGGGCCAGCCATATTACAAAATAAACCACTTCCTTTCAAAAATACCTCCCGCTGCATATTTCGCGTCCCTACCACTCGTTCCAGCACAACACACACACCGATTACATAATGTACGCAGCGAAGGAGCAAAAAACGCAGACGCAGCTGCAGCGCCACCTATCGCGAAATGTTTCTCCCGGCATTCCACAAGCGCGTTAGCTGAGCAAACGATTTTGGGCCGAAGATTGAATTGCATCCTCCAATTTTTCCAGAAAATGGATTTGCTATTTTAGAATTATTCTTGTCTATGAGCAGTAAATGAATAGGAAAAGTAAATGTTACCACCCACTAATTCCACAGGATGCTGCTAGTTTTTTCAAAAGAGACTGTTTATGATCAGTGCCATTTAACTCTTGGCGTGCTACAATGTATAACCTAACTCAGGCATTTTGGTGAGTCATGCACATGGCTTAGCTTTCTCAGATAGACTGTCAGGCAGCTATTTTGGTGGCCTTTTGCTTCAGTATCTCTTACTACAAATTTACCACTTAGAACCACTAGAAAGGGTAGGTCAGGATACTAAGTTATGATCCCAGCTGGTTTTGTGCATTTTTTCTGAAGTTCAGCATGCATGTATTTCTCCAGTTAATGCACCTACTAATAACCACTCTGCAGAGATTAATTCATTGTTTCTTTCAGTATTTAAAATAATTCACGTTTCCCCTCATTTCCTTACCATTTTTGTAACTGTATTTGTAAAATATTTGTCTGCAGCTAACGTATTTGTAAAGGGAAAGTACTCACATACTTCACTTACTGTATTTGTTGCTGAATTTTACTGTATACCTACATTTAGTACTGTACAGAAGCTTACTGATTTTTTCTACACCTAAAGTTTTTATGTATATATATATATATCAAATGCTTTTTAAGGCCAAGAATATTCTACAATAATAACTACTCAACCACTTTTGGGTCTATAAAACCCTAGAATGTGTGAATGTCCTCTGCACATATGTTTTAAGGCTGAAATTTCATAGATCAGAAGTGGTTTGCATATTCTACTATGACTGAATACTTAAAAACCACACCTGAATGTATTTGCTGAATTTCAGTCACTGCCAGTCCTTGACCAATCAAAAACCAGAGGCACTGATTCTAGGCATAAATGCATTTTCATGAATCTGGTTTTCCCATGGTTTTCCCTGTTCTCAACTTTTCCTTCCTGCCACTTGGGCTGGATGCATTTTCATAGCATCTCATCACTCACTCTTCCAACAAGACCAAACCACCACAAAATATTTGTCTCCAGCCTACTAATATTTTGCCTCACATTACATTTTTTTTTTCATTCCTAACATGATCATAATAATAAGAGTCTTGCCTCAACCCTTCCCCTTCCCCATAAGTAATGCATCCCTGCAGCACACAAATAACTTACATTTCTCTCTCTTTTGCACTACTTTCAACTATTGTACATTAGAGTAGGAACAATTACACTTTCACACAAGGCCATTTAGGACCTTTCAAGAATACATCAGACTTGTGAAATTCTTCTACAACAGCTATTACTTTCAAAGATGAATTCACTTACCTAACAATTTTACCATCTAATCTGTTTGCTCAGTCAAACATGCTTCCTAAATAAACAAACTCATTCACCTGATCTAATCATGAACCATTTAGACTGATCTAGCATTCTGTACGAATAGTTCCAAGCTCAAAAACCATAACTTAGTTGGGTTTTTTTCCCCATTTATATTCAGTTTGAATTTCACACAAATGTAATACATCCACGACAACATACTCTTAGGGTTGGACACAAGAAAGTTAAATACGAATTTGCCTGCCCTTCCCTCTGTTTAAAAATACAGTTAACTATGGAAGGCGGATGACTAACAGGAGTTGCCAACTTCATCACAGGCTTCATTATATACAGTAAGACTTTGATTTAAGGAATCTTTACGGTATCAGTTTTTCTTTTGCTAAACCATGGTTTTCATTAAATGTGGACTATACAATATTACATTCAAGGAACTCTTGCTTTCTCAAATGTATATGTTTGCTTTGTTGTAAAGTATGAAGTCATTTTTATACAGAGCTGCTGCATAAAATCCAATGAACCAAACTTGTGCAATTGTAGATTTATTTTATATTGCATGGACAAAATGAAATTGATAACACAATAAATTCTGCATACAAAAGCATGGAGTAAACATGATTTTACGGTAATACAATAACTTTTCTCTGACAATACTGAATGAATACAGTGCAAACACCGTCTTTTACCAAGAGCTATAAGCTAGTGTTGTTTGCATCTTCTGACTGGTTGTAGCAAACATTCAGTAAGTTTTGCTTACTGCGTTCGTGTTTATTAAAGTTGTATAGTGTTCACACTAAAGAAAGTTAAACACACCAGCACTACTTAAAACACCTTAATTGGTTCACCAAAAGTGAGAACTGGCTCTTTTGTATGCCTCCTCTTCCTCCTTTCCTTCACTATCATAGATCTCTTCTGTGTCTTACAGATATCCAGTTGAGCTCACTAGACCATTACACTTGACAAACTCTTTGAAGTTTATATTGGCTTCAGGAGCAATTTTTAACCAATATTCTTCATTTAACATATCTTTATCTTCATTGATATCCATAGCATTTCTGAAGTTAAATCCTGCTTTCTGGAAACAGTTGGATTCTGTTTCAGACATTACTGAATTCTATGCTGTGGGCAGCACAACATTGCTCGAAGAACATTGATTTTCAACTCTTGGTTGCTTTCCACATAAGAAACTGCTTTTAGCACCAAAGCCTTCCTATATGCATACTTAGCTTGCATGGAATTCATAATGTTCAAGTCAAGTGGCTACAAATGACTTGTGCAACTTTTTAGGAAAAACAAATATTAACATTATACGCAGAAAAAAAAATCATATAATCTGTTATCTGTTAAAAAATTATAAATTTATATTCTCAGGATAATGCATCAATGCAGATAATATGCCACCTTAAAAAAAGAAAAATGTCTCTGAGGCACTTTGATTTTGAAAAAAATCTTCATGGTAATTGTGCAGTAGAGGTGGTGTAATTGAAAAAGTACAAAAAAAAAAAAAAAAAAAAAAGGAAAAAAACTGACAATAGAAAAAATGTAACACAATATAAAGTGAGACAGATCTGAAACAAGTTGAACTATTTATTTATTTATTTTCGTATGTACTGTATATACTCGTGTATAAGCCAACCCCCTACTTCAAGAGCTAAAAATTTGTGAAAAACCTTGACCTGCATATAAGCTGACATTAAATTTCAAGAGTTTGGGAAATATATTTATTTAAATTAATTATGCAAATTTTTGAAATTATCTTCTGTAAAAACCTTCAAAGTACGATTCCCTCTATCGGAGTTTCCAAATAGTTTCAGTAAGATCCACTGCATTACTTTGAGAGACTTTATAAGCCATTTCTGGTGAAATCACATCCCACATTTCTTTCACTCAAGAAGTAACAAGGCTAAGTCAGCCTGTTCTTTTTTTTTTTTTTTTTTTCAAGTTTTACGACCTTTCGTAAAGTACTGTATCTCTGCTGTTTGATAGTATGAATAGCTTTTGCCAGCACAGAGTAAAAGACATGCCCGCCCACGTTTGCCATGAAAACTCCAGAGAGGAGAGAGATGCCCGATTGTCTGTGGCTCACCCCAACAGTTAAGGGATTTACGTTGTGTCCGATTCACTGCATGTCCAGTTTGAAAGACGGTGTTACATGGTTGCATACAAGATGTAATGAGGTATTTTATTTTATGTTTGGAAGCAAGAAATTTGGCGGTCTCAATTTGAAATGGGATTAGGTTTTGCGCTTATCATATTAGTGGCATTTATTCCCTTAAGAATCTTACTCTGGGTAGAAAAAAATTCATAATTTTTTATTTTTTTTTATTTTTGGAATACTTTTAGAGGACAAGCGGAAAGCCACATTCGAAAATGGATTTGTTTATGTTTTTGACACTTAAAAAACTGCTATCTAAAACATAAACAAATTCATCAGTAAATTTCTGCAGGAGAATTCACAGAAGTCCAGCCCACTTTTTTACTGACCCGCATATAAGCCGACCCCCCAACTTTGAAAGTAGGATTACTTCCAAAAACTTTTGGCTTATATGTGAGTATATACAGTATATAAGCATTTTGACAGAAAATCTGATGCAACAAAGGTGGCATTATTTGCTCTCACAGAAAATTACAGGCTGTGAGAATGGATGCCACAATAATCACTGTCACTGATAATTACTTCATGAATCTCATTTATCAATTTTTTTCTCTGCTAATTGCATTAGTTAAGGTTCTGTTTGTTTTTCAGTTTAAAAACTTACCAAGTACTACAGATTGCCAGCAATTTCTATGGATTTTTGTGTTTAACTACAAGAACTGTGGTAATATTGGAAAAAAATCAATGGTTTTCACCACAGACTTCTTTATTCACTTAAAACAAAAACAAAAAAAACATGAATTTTTGTCTACAGTTACTTTATTTACTATATTTTTTATTTGCTGTTTTGATCTTCCAGGTCATTCTGTGAATCGCTCCTTTTCTGTCAGAAATATGTTCTGGGATCAAAATTTAGGTGTGGATTATATCCCTCCCCAAATTTCACAGTTTGCAGACATGCAAAGGAAAATATTGTAGTACCTACAGGATGACTTGAAAATTTCTCAGATGAATAAAATAATTTTTTTCTTTGCAGCACCTACCTTTGCCTCTAGTGAGCTCAAGAACATTGTAAGAATTTCTGTATTCACCTAAGTATTGCTATTGAAATATCAGCATAGCAATCTTTCCACAACATCACAACACATTGGCTTGGCATATTTTCCTACAAATAAAGGTGATGGATTTTTATCTGCCATCTTAACACATAACAGATCCTTATTTCTCTCTCACTCTTTCTTTCTTCCATGGCACAGGTCGTCCCATTAAGCAAATGTTTTGAAGGAAGAAGGTTAAAGATCCCAGTACTGTCCGCATTAAAAATCTTATTCGGCAAATCTTTTTCTAAATGCTTTAACAGTCTTTTAGCAATCAACTGTGTTCTTATCAAGACATGCATTTTCTCCACAATGCCAATACGTAAGCCCATGACACTTCTTCAACCTGTCCAACAATCCAATAGAAGTCTTGAAGTTTTCAAATAATAACCTTGCAGCCACTCTGATAATTTACTCGAGTTTAATTGGGAAATAAAGATGGCAGCACAAGATTAAATGTTTGTGCAATCCATGTTGACTCAGCATGTTTGGATAATTTCCACTTCGTATGAATAACTGTCATTTTAATTATTGTCAGCTTTCCCTTTTTCCTAGTCATAGTAAACGGATATCAATAAACACAAGTGAAAGAACAAAGATGGAATACCTTTGACAAAACTCACTAGACACATACAAAACACAGAATATGCAAACAAACAAGTGAAGCTAGAACAGGATAACCATGTTGAGCAACAGTCACCTATCAGTCTCATAACTGAAAGGCCAATCAGATACACAAATAGTGATGTCACCTTTCTTGCACAAAAACAGACAAAAGTCTACCCTCTGGCCAGTAGCAGATATAAAAGATGGCAATCTGGTTGAGGGGGGACTTGTCTTGAAGCTGCATTTGCAAATCAAGCATACTGTTTTTACAACTTAACTTGTACTATAGATTAATAAAACTATCAAAGGTTTCTCAAGTGACACAATCAGCCTGAGGATGAGGATTTTGAACAAACTTAAATTTTTCATCCTTTTTGCATTAAATCATGGCTTGCAGTAATAGGAAGATAATTTACTTTTTCACTAAATGTAGATTATTCACTAAATAAGGGAACATTAAATCAGGGGTTTACTGTATTTATAAACAAATGTGAAAAATCTTCTATAGATTTGTTAATGAAAATTACTTATGAAGAAGATATACACAAACTTTTTGTACACATGTTGACATATAACTGTAGAAATTACATAAATAACACAGCAAATACATGTATCTTACTGAAGCTACTTAAACCTCATACTGAAAATAATATAACATGAATATATATGTACCTCACAATGTTTTTGTGCTTGAGTTCCTTCAATAAACATATTTCCCTCAATGCAGAGCTTGGGACACCCTAAAAACAAACACAAGGGAAATAAATTTAATGACCCAATATGGAAAACTCTCATGGCAAGTGAAACACCACATAATAAATAAATAAATACTTTTAAATGTTCAATGTACATTTTTACCTACTTCATCATCATCATCCAAGCGAACTCTTTTAAGTGCAACTATTTCTTGAGTTTCTCTATTTTTTGCTTTGAAAACAGTTCCATAAGTTCCTAAAAATATATGTAATAATAATCATAATATATAACAAAACTTCACTCACTAAAAATAGTTGATATAAAACCAAAACTTTTCATTGAAGTATCACAATTTTTACTTATTGAAGCAAATTATAATAAAATTACTTAGCCAACATAAGAAACAATGCAAAAAAAGTTGGCAGATATGTAGATTGCAAAGAAATCTCTTTCAGAGAAGTAAAAAATGAAAAATTACTCTCCTTCACATGATAATTTAAGGTGGATATAAAGGCATGTCTAACGTAAAGCTTCTGCTCATAGGTGGCGCTGAAAATCACACGGTTATTTCCTACCCCCTTCTTGTGGGGGTCTTAGTATCATGACCACTTTCCCTTATCAGATGCAGGATCAGTTTACAGCTCCCTACAAAGCCCTGGCTCCCTACCCTCCTTCCTCACCCCCATGTTTCCCAAGGGGAAAGCTCAGTGCATTTCCTTTACAACGTCATTTTAGGCAAAGCCCTGGTTTCAGGCAAGTAAAACGCAAGCTTTTTTTTTTTTCTGCTAACACAAATGATCCAAAAATTTGTGATATATGACAGCAAAGGGGAACTGATAAATAATTCAAATTTTAACAGATAACGGTGAAGGAGGAAATTTACTTTACTATTTTATCTTTTTTCACTATTTTTAAAGTTATATATTCATTTTTACTCTATCCTTTTGCAGTTTCACTGTTTTAAACGTGCACTTTCCTACCAGTAATGCCTGATAGCATATGAATGTCGTCCAAAAGACATCAGCAGGTGCCTTGCCAATAAACCATTTTCTTCAACCTTGATTGAATTTCTTGTCCTTTTATGGCTATTATGTTTTTTGTGTGGAGAGTAAATTCTCTTTAGAATATAGGATGTTGTGCTCCGATTGGGCTTGCAATCAAGAAATTACACGTGACTTGAAATATAAAGCATCTCTGCTATGGGCATAGTACTGGCCCACATCAATCCGTATTTCTCCAGTACTACAGAGGAATAAACCAAGCACATAATTACGAAGTTCATAATGTTAACATTTTTAGTTTCATACAGAGAGCCTAATGGTCGAATATATCGGTGCATATTTCTTCCGTTACATTAGTTGGGACCGATTTCGTCCGCTAGCAGCATTTTGCAAATTTGTATCAGCATCTAGGTTGTTTTGAAAATTAGAGAAGAAAAGTTAGGGAATCGCTAATATTTCCCTGCAAAGAATAAATGGGTTTATAAAAAGATTATATATACATTAGTGGCATAAAAAACCTGTCCGTGATGTAACATAGTTTTCAATAAATAATATTTTGGAAAAACACTTGCTCACAAAATAAGTGAAGAGTCGTTTGCTAGGTTATATTCCAAAACGCAATGGTTTTTCAAACAACATTTTTGTACCAAGGATAGAAAGTGAGTTTCGAAGATATTTTCTGTGTTGGGAAGTGAATGTTTTTCGACTGATAATCCACGAGTACGAATGAATTTATACATGCAGCTTGTAAATAGTATTATGTTATTATGCATTGGTGAAAATTTTATTTAGCGCATAATAGCTTTTCAACATTTTTATATACACAAAATTTCCTTTGAATACAAATTTTAGAGTATGATAAATATGTCTTATGCACCCAAAGTTAATATTTACGATATTACAATAGTACGGTTGCAGCCTAAAGGAGTGATGCTTTTTTCCCAAGCGGAAGATTAAGTTTATTTGTTACTCCAAACAACCATTATAAACACATATTTGTACTAGTACAAAATTTATTTCTTTTCTGATTTGTGGCTTGTAAATGAAAAGCATTCACGTAGAATGAGTTATTTCGGTTCGTCATAGCGGACAGAATATAGAAAGTAAGAGAATAGAGGTCGAGCACAATGTCCGAACTTCTCTATATGCCTGGGGAAGGAAACGGCAATCCATATGGGAAATTACTGAACTCTGAGAAAATATGAATAATCGATATCTGTAAAGCTGGAATGCAGTACCCTGAGGTTACGCCAACCCAGCAGAGTGCAACGCTATGCACCCCATGGTGTCATGATGGACACAGCAGTGCAGATACAGTTCCGGACGTCCGCACATGTTGATCGAAAATAAGTGCAGACATCTAGCGTGCATGCTGCAGCAAATCGTACACTCTACCAGACTACAGTTTACAAAACAGAGGCATCATTTGGAAACCCGACACTCTTTTCTTAGCAACAGCTTGCTAGCAGATTCTTTGCAAACCTATTGCCCCGCAGTCAGGGCCGACCCGTGATATTGTACATGGTTCACTGTAAACCGCCACACAGGAAAACTGCCACACAAGAAAACTGCCACACCGGAAGATTGCTACACAGGAAAACTGCCACACCGGAAGATTGCCACACGCTTTTCATTAAGGGGCCGGGAACAAATTGCTATTCCTCCGAGGAACACTTTGAATGTTTGGCAGTTTTCCAAGTTTCTGAATTATGTGTGGCAGTTTCCCAAGGTGCCTAACGATGGGAAGGAGCTCTTTTGTTTGTCTGAATTTTCATGTCGGTTCATACTTAGGGCAACTGGCCACAGAAGTTCGAGGGGGAGGGGTGGGGTATAAAGATTGCCGTTTCCTGGCCTATATTGATAATTGAATTAGGAACTCCAAACAAATTTCGAGAAAACGTTCTATATAAGCCAAGCGAAAATTGCTGTGTTCAGGAAAGGACAATAAGATGAGATTTTTTTAATAATGCTGCACTTTTACTTAGGCACTAAATATTTACATAACATGTCAAATTTGTAATATTTTTCTTTTACTTAATTAATTCATAAGCATTACACCTCGGCCGTTTTAACAGCTTTTAATCCGCCGACTTTATATTCATAACGCTTACGTGTCAAATCAAGTCAATAGGATTGCGCTTTTACTTAGGCACTAAATATTAAAGTTCTAGGCCACAGGCATAGGCCTTTTTAACAGTTTTTATTCTACCAGTGTCATATTCACGGAGTTTATATATCAAATCAAGTTAATAATATTGCATTTTTATTTAGGCACAAAATATTTATTCACAGGCCCAAGGCCTAGGCTGAGGCTCTTTTACCAGTTTTCATTCTACCAATGTCATATTCACAACGTTTACACAGAAAATGAAGTTAATAATATTGGGCGTTTTCTTAGGCAGGAAATATTAATTCATAGGCCTTTTTAACAGTTTTTATTAAAAAGGCATAGGCCTGGGGCCTATGAATTAATATTTCCTGCCTAAGAAAACGGCCACACATAATTATCATTGTCATATTCACAATGTTTACACAACAAATAAATGTAATAATATTGCGCTTTTACTTAGGCAGGAAATATTAACTCCTAGGCCTAGGCCTTTTTGACAGTTTTCATTCTACCAATGCCATATTCACAATGTTTACCCAGCAAATGAAGTCAATAATATTGTGGTTTACTTAGGCACGAAATATTAATTCATATGCTTCAGGCATTTTTTAGTTTTTACTTTATCAATGCCACATTCACAACGTTTGCACAACAAATAAATGCAATAATATTGCACTTTTACTTAGGCACGAAATATTAATTCATTGGGCCTATGAATTAACATTTCGTGCCCAAGTAAAAGCGTAATATTATTAACTTGATTTGCTGTTTAAATGTTGTCAATATGGCATTGAAAGAATCAAAACTTTTAAAAAGGCCTAGGGCCTATGAATTAATATTTCGTGCCTAAGTAAGCGCGCCCAACATTATTAATATGATTTGCAGTGAATATGACATTGGTAGAATAATTGTTTGGAGTTTCCAATTCAATTCTCAAAATAGGCCAGGAAACGGCAATCTTTATACCCCCCCCCTCGGACTTCTGTGGCCAGTTTCCTAAGTATGAACCGACATGAAAATTCAGACAAACAAAAGAGCTCTTCCCATTGTTAAGCACCTTGGGAAACTGCCACACATAATTCGGAAACTTGGAAAACTGCCACATATTCAAAGTGTTCCTCGGAGTCGGAGGAATAGCAATTTGTGCCCGGCCCCTTAATGAAAAGCGTGTGGCAGTTTTCCTGTGTGGCGGTTTTCTGATGTGTGGCAATTTTCTAAGTTGCTGAAAGACGTGTGGCAGTCTTCCTGTGTGGCGGTCTTCCGCCAACCATTGTTAATGCGTGGGCAAGGTGGAGGTCTGGCCGCCTTTAGATGAAATTAAGATGTTTTATTACAACACACATGCCCCCCCCCCACACACACACACACACACGCTTTTCTTGAGGCACGCAGTCCACATAGTGATAGCATTATCTTCCAAAAATTCAATGAAAATCCTTACAAATTGCCAGTTTGTATTTCGAGGGAATATGCTGTAAGAATACACATCAGGAAAAAATGCTTCCTATGGGAATACTTCCAGGAACTTTCAGAACAGGCAACAGAAAAATGAAATATTGAAAATCGACTGAGGAATGTATATCAGAAATGACGATGGGGTATGTTTCCTTCACACAGCCGGTGTGTGTGGGGGGGGTCAAAATAACTTACACGGAAAATTCCCAAATACTGATTTTACACTTTCAAGTTCTCAGGGAATTTCTTTTTTCCTTTTGATTAAAACATTAAGTTGTAGTCCCTTGATTAACGCGAGGCTCGAAACCAACTTAAGATAGCACTGTATGTACGAAAGTATCTAAAGAAAAACAGGGTACGAGGAGTTACCTAAATTTTGTAGTGTACGCATTTTTATTTAGTTTCTCTTTTTATTATATTAGCAATCTGGATTTCATTAGCAATTACGTTAAAACAAATAATTCAAAATCCTTCAAAAATGAAATTAAAAAAAGTATTTCCTTCCCCACTGAAATCCTAATTTTCTTTTTTTCTCTAAATATATAGAGTATTTTTCCTGTATTCAGTCTCTTCACTTCACATGTTCCCCATTGTTCCCGTTTTTTTTAGGCAGAACATACAAAATCAGTTCAAAATGGAAAAGAATCTACAATCATCTACAACTAATGAAACACGGGGAAGAACAAGAGGTGAGATAACAACAGGCAGAAAAACAACAAATGCGGAGAACACATGCCTAGGAAAACTACACTGACTGACTCCACGTCAAACTAAGGAGACTGTGAAGGGCAAGCTAGCCAGTGGTATGAATTCGCATCATACTCCAATCCCGCTGTGTTCCTTGCTGTGAACATTTCTCCAGCTATGACCCCTTCTCCCCATTTACGACTTGATGACCTAAACGTAGATCATTGCATCTTCCTATCTTTCGAAAGAACAGTGGAGATAGAACAGAATCGGGGTGAGGTAGGGTCCTAACTTGGAAGAATCGTTTTCCCCACGGTTGCTTACCCCCACGCATTTGTCCGATTGTCAGTTTATTGCCTGTGTTTAGCGAATGTTGGCAGAAGATTTCTGTACCTTCCACTGCTTACCCCCACCCGTCTCCAAGTGGCGTAAACTTGACAGATGGACTAAGCTGCCGAAAGTGCAAGGATATTGATTGAGTAACTTCTCGTATCAAATCTATTACTGAAACGCTCTGCCATTTTGAAAATTTTAAATATCAATTTTCACACAGACAAAAATGGATTCTGAGCAATGATTATGTTGATTTTCATCCTAAACGCTCGTCACCGTTTTCCGAAGAGTAGGTATAGCTGTTCCGTACCTTCCACGAAGGTTAGTTGACGGGGACTATATTTCCAGGATTTTATACTGGGAGTGGATGAGACAGTGGTATTGTGTAGGCATACAGTTGGGGTTTTTTTTGTTTTTTTTTTTTTTTTTTGGGGGGGGGGTAAAATATATTTCTTAATGTTAATAAAAATTATACATATTTATTCATTTGCAGTTCTTTTATGTCAGTTCAACTCACATTACCTGAGGTCATACGTGCGAGGATTATCAGATTTTTATTTATTTATTTGCATGCGGCTCCATTTTGCCTACGTGATAATAACACGCTGAGAGAAATAAAAAAAAAAAAAAAACAGAAGAAAGGAAAGAAAGAATAAAAAAAAATGAAAAATTGTTATCACAGCTAGCTTCCATGGCAAACATTTCCTGCGTATGAAGAAGACACATGAAAACTGCAATTCATTTTTTCTAATCTCATATTGCCAAATGGAAATCATTAGCGGCTGTAAAATGAGGAATGAAATTTCAGTAGCAATTTTACTTCCTATTTTGTGTAAAAACATTTTGCCGAATCCCATATTGCCAGATATTAAAGGAAGGGGAGGGGTCATTAGTGGACGTGAAAACAAAATTTCAGTCTAAAATCGTCTTCTCATTTTGCCTGATCCCATTCTGCTAAATATTTTTGACACAAGACGGGGGAAAGTTACTAAGGACAATATTAACGTTCTCTGAATGATTTTTGTGTTCTTTCACGCTGTTACGCTTTTGGTCAGTTCTCATTTCTGGATAAACCTTTTGTTTTTCCATGTCTTGTGTGTAAATATCATGTACTTATTTACAACAAATGCATAAAAAATTTTTTATGGTTTACGGGTTATTTTCTCAAATTAAAAAAAAAAAGATTGATTTATCCTAGACAGGAAATGAAACATGATGAAAAACGAATTTAAAAAGCTATTACAAATTCCAAAACGAAGACTGTTGATGCTATTTGTGAGCTCATATCTAGCTTTTGTTATTTGGACACTAGAATACATGTAACTTTCTTAAAAAAATAAAGTACCAAAATTTTATATCATACATTTATTTTACCAGTGACCTGTTCAGTGTGGGGTGGACAAGGTTTCCGGGCCTCTCTTCATTAGGTATCACTTGGTTCTTCGTTCTCTGGCTGCTTTTTTAAAAACATATTGGTACATATTTTTAAATATATATTTTACGAATAATAAGAAGCGCTTTTTAGTATGGGATATATATTTTTATCGCTTTCCAATATTTTGGCAGATGTTTTCTTCGGGATATCTTTTTATTTGCATCTTCAATATTTTGGGCCACCCCATAAAGAAATCCTTCGTGAGCCACTGTGTCTTACTTTTACTATTCATTATTTTTTATAATTATTTTTCTTTTCATTTTTCACAATTACATTTTTTTCATGGAAAAAAATAATAAACGAAAAATTAATGTAGATTTGTTCGTTCTGTCGCGGCCAAAGATTCATTCCTTGTCCCAATAGCGCTGAACATTATTCGTGAAGAAGGGTCAGCCCAATAGGTTTCACACGTAATTACTCTTTCCCCAAATACTACAGAAACCTGATACCGTCAGTCGATCCCCTTCGCTGAGGGGGAAATTCATCCCCCATCCCCTGCTTAGCTGGGGATGATTCATAAAAGCTTTGGTCAGCATCTTAGAGTAACCAGCATGTGATTTCTTTTTTACATAAGTTTGAGGGTAGAAAAGCCAATAAACTGTAATGTAAGTGATTTAAATAATTACTGACATCCTAAACTAAAGGCTATGACAGCTGTTATTATTATTTGTGTGAAAACTTTTAATATTCAAGGAAAATGTCAAGGTTATGCCACATTTTCAGTACTTGGCGCACCTAGAGCGCCACCTAGTAACGATAGGCTACACTACTCCATCTCAAAGAAATTCAATTTTAAAATATTTCCTATAATTTTTTCTCAAATTTGATTGCCACTCCCTATAGTTCAGTGCCTTCTTCGTATGTGTGCGAATTTTCACAAGTCAGGAAGCATTTCTTGTATGAGAACTTAGGTAACAAAATTTTCCCATTGAAAATACATTGGCGGATTTTCACTTGACGTCCACCTTAAATCTTTACTGACAGAACATCTAAATATGCCTGCATATCATTACTGAACTGAAATCCATTTTTGGCTGAAGAAATCCATTTAGGACTTACTGCAACTATTGTATTTCTTGAAGTAAATCTAGCAGATGAAAATAAAGTTTCAAAAATGCTTCTAACAGCAAAAGGAAGTTTTCCTTCCCTGGGATATTTACAAAAGTAAGAAAAGTGCATCTACTAACAATTTTAATGTCTTCGCATACATCATAGAACCAAAACTACTTTAAACATTTAATGCAATACTAGGTAAATAGTGGAGGGGATGAAAGGCAATAAGACATTATATCGTGACGGAATGTGTTTGTTTAATGTGCATAAAATGAAATAATTAAAGGATGTTATGCACAAAAAATAGCTGCAACACAGCAGTTCATACAAGAAAATTTAGTATTAGTAAAGTTTTCAGTAGGTCATGGTTTTATGTTATTAGCTTATTTCTGGTTCTTAACCTGCTTGGAAATCAAATTACATTAAAATAGAAACTACATTCACGTATAAATGAACATGTGCTTAAATTTTAAATAATTTACCCATTTTTTCATATGGGTCATAATTTTTACAACACTGCATTTAAATCAATGAAAGAAGAAATATTGAGATATTCTGAATGAATATTGAAATATTCTTGATTCCCGCTCCACGATGATGAAATTTTTAAGTTTTCTGAGAAGTGTTTCATGGATGACCAGTAAGTGGTACAAGCAAATTCTGTTTGCTTTGCTTGAACACTGCATAAGATACAAAAAACAAGATGAGACTGTTACACAAGATTTTGTATGAAAAAAAGATTACACCTTGAAATCAGCAGAAACACTGCACTTTTGTCTAGAAAATATTAGATCAAAAACTATCACAGCTAGTTTAAATAAATCTGAACTTAAATTTGCCAGTCAAGAGAATAAATGTGTAACATTCTGTAGCAGCATTTCAGGAAAGAGCACCAACAACATATGTAATATCCATAAATTTTCAAAGCTGATGAAAATAGATTTCAGTCCAAGGAGGGGAGCATGGTGCAATGATTCAGCATATTTTCCTGTTTACCCTGGTTTCTCCAACTTTGTACAAGTTTTTTATTCACTCTGAAAAAACTCAAATTATAACAATGTTTCTTCACTCATGAGAAAAATGCGCATATGAAGGAACATCTGAGGACCAAACTGTAAATAAAGGGGAAAAGGAAAAACATAAGTTTAAACATCATGGGTAATAACTCAAGAGAATAAATAAATAATATGTAGGTGCAACTGAAATGTGTGTAAATATAGAGTTAAAGAAAATATGAATAGCATACATTTAAAAAGAAGAAACTAGATGTATGAACATTGAATGGGGACCACCCCTTCCCCAAATAAAACTCCTGTGTTTAATGCAATTATGACTAGCATGGGAACAAAAACACTGATGATCATACAGCATACAAACTCATTACAGAAATTAAGAAAGAAATATTGTTCACAAACCCATGAAAAACACACTCTCTCTCTCTCTCTCTCTCTCTCTCTCTCTCTCTCTCTCTCTCTCTTCACAAGTACAGTGAAACCTCCATTAATGGACACCTCCAAACAACAGCAAGCTTTGATTGGTACACAACAGCTGTCATAGACATATATCGTTCAATTTTCGCTAAGTTGCGATGAACATACTTTTTACGTGGCTACGATATTTTAATTCGGTTGACATTAAATGTCTGTAAATACTGTTTCACACGTTATGCAAGTTCAGCTATCGGGAGATTGCAAAAGGACGTTAACGTAGTATTGGCAATTGAAGTCAAGTATATTAATAATAAGTATCTATACTTACAATATTCATAGTGGTTGCCGGGGCTTCATATATGCGTCATCTAAGAATGTGAATTCTTTCAATTGTGAAGTTAAAATTCATGATATTGTAAAATCTGCACCAGATAAAATTAAACAAGATGAATTTTTTACAATGCAAAAAAATCCTTTAACATCGATGAAATAAGAAACTGAATTAAAACCTTGTTGAATTTTTTAAAAATGAACTACTATCCTGAAGAGGAGACAATCTTGACTGCGAAGCACCCTGACACATAATGAAAACCAAAGATGAATTATACTTTTGCCAAAACCTCAAAAATAAACAATCTTGAAAAAGAAAATATAAACATACAAATCTCCCGAATGCGAAGCACCAAACTAGTTTCTGCTAACATTTATAGCCATCATCAGTGGTAGGTGCACGGACATTAGGATCACCGCACTCACTCGCTCAGGTATGCAGCTTAACCCCAATGTATGTTCAGCCCTGTCGTGTAGATATTTGCGCATCATGATTTGGGTTCAACTGCACATATCAAAGGTGTCGCCATCTGTAGTCAAACAAAAATATACTAGTAGCTTTTACGTAGAAATATTCAACTGTATTTTTAAGTACTATTTGATATCACATGTTTTTTGTTAATGTTTTTCCTCTTGAAATGTTTTCTCTCCTGTTCAATAAGGTACCTCCATGCAAACTGAAGCTCTACTGGACTATTAACGTTACAGTTGTATCTTTTGGTTTTCTCAATGACTACAGCCTCGGAGGTTAGAATCTGGGCATGTGATCTATGTGATGTTAGAATTTTTGTGTTAGTCCAATCAGGAGTTACATGATTTTTGATACAATGTTGTATTAATGAAGTTTTTTCATCTTTTCTTGTCCAGTTCGTAATATGTTCATTTAATCTAGTCAAAAATCTTCTACGCGTACTTCCGATATATACTTTGTCTTTTTGGTTATCATCCGTAACTGTTGGAATGACATAAACCCCAGATTTATTTAGAATTGATCTATTATTAGTAGTAGTAAGTATGCTTCCATTGTCAATAACTGTTTCTGCAATGTTAATATTGTTGTTGTAACATTCTTTTTTTAAAATAGTACTAATAGGAGGTAAGTATGGAAATTTTCCATAATATTGCTGTATTTCTTTTTTAATGTTATTATCGAAACGATATATATTGGCCGTAATGTTGTTATATAAAGATTTGACTAATCTTTATATACTTACCTCCTATTAGTACTATTTTAAAAAAAGAATGTTACAACAACAATATTAACATTACAGAAACAGTTATTGACAATGGAAACATACTTACTACTACTAATAATAGATCAATTCTAAATAAATCTGGGGTTTATGTCATTCCAACAGTTACGGATGATAACCAAAAAGACAAAGTATATATCGGAAGTACGCGTAGAAGATTTTTGACTAGATTAAATGAACATATTACGAACTGGACAAGAAAAGATGAAAAAACTTCATTAATACAACATTGTATCAAAAATCATGTAACTCCTGATTGGACTAACACAAAAATTCTAACATCACATAGATCACATGCCCAGATTCTAACCTCCGAGGCTGTAGTCATTGAGAAAACCAAAAGATACAACTGTAACGTTAATAGTCCAGTAGAGCTTCAGTTTGCATGGAGGTACCTTATTGAACAGGAGAGAAAACATTTCAAGAGGAAAAACATTAACAAAAAACATGTGATATCAAATAGTACTTAAAAATACAGTTGAATATTTCTACGTAAAAGCTACTAGTATATTTTTGTTTGACTACAGATGGCGACACCTTTGATATGTGCAGTTGAACCCAAATCATGATGCGCAAATATCTACACGACAGGGCTGAACATACATTGGGGTTAAGCTGCATACCTGAGCGAGTGAGTGCGGTGATCCTAATGTCCGTGCACCTACCACTGATGATGGCTATAAATGTTAGCAGAAACTAGTTTGGTGCTTCGCATTCGGGAGATTTGTATGTTTATATTTTCTTTTTCAAGATTGTTTATTTTTGAGGTTTTGGCAAAAGTATAATTCATCTTTGGTTTTCATTATGTGTCAGGGTGCTTCACAGTCAAGATTGTCTCCTCTTCAGGATAGTAGTTCATTTTTAAAAAATTCAACAAGGTTTTAATTCAGTTTCTTATTTCATCGATGTTAAAGGATTTTTTTGCATTGTAAAAAATTCATCTTGTTTAATTTTATCTGGTGCAGATTTTACAATATCATGAATTTTAACTTCACAATTGAAAGAATTCACATTCTTAGATGACGCATATATGAAGCCCCGACAACCACTATGAATATTGTAAGTATAGATACTTATTATTAATATACTTGACTTCAATTGCCAATACTACGTTAACGTCCTTTTGCAATCTCCCGATAGCTGAACTTGCATAACGTGTGAAACAGTATTTACAGACATTTAATGTCAACCAAATTAAAAAGCTGTCATAGAATTAACATTAATGACAACCTCCAAACAGCAAAACCTCTTAACAGCAGCCAATGGACACTCTAGTCCATTGCAAAAAAGATTTAACAGACACCTTGTCCTTGAAGATTTTGGGGAGTTCTTTCGTTACTTCAGCATGAGGGATAATTCAGGGACAAATATTACTGCTAAAGAAAGTATGTCTTGAGAAGGATGGTGTGGATTACGACAAGTACAATGATGTGCTTAAGTGGAAAAAAAGAAGTAAAAGTTTAGTTCTATGTGAGATGAGCTCCAGCACTTGGGTACATTTCAGTCACAACCTGCGGGTGGGGATTGCTGGTACATACATACACATCACTGAGCTGTTCTCTGAGATTCACAGGTTAGCTCCACAAAAAAATACAAAACTAGATAAATTTTAACTGATTATTTACTTACCGTTGCCATAACAAACTTCTCAATTTACAGCGATCTTGACCACAACCCAGGCTTTACTGATGTCCATCACACGACGCACACAAGACCTTCTATACTTCATACTTATAATTTTTTCCTCATGCAGACACTTCTGAATCTGATCTTCCCATGACTTCCTTGGCCTTCCTCTGCCTTTCCTTCCTGCCACTTGGGCTGAAAAATGTTTCTTAGCATGCATCACTCATTCTTTCAACATGGCCAAACCACCTAAGAATATTAGTCTCTGCGTTGCTAACAACATTTTGCTTCACATTACACAGCTGCAACACATCTTCATTCCTCTCACACGATCAGAGCGTGTCTTGCCACCCCCACCCCCCGTCGGTAACGCATTTCTCCAGTACACAAACAACTCCTATGTTTCTTCGGTAGTACCCATGTTCCACTGCCATACATCAGAGTAGGAACAATTACACTTTCATACACAGCCCTTCAGGACTTCCTTGAGAATCCATCATGCCTGCTAGTTCTGTGTGACATCCTTAGGTGGAAAGACCAACTGGAACCATTAGGTGTGGGCTGATCACTCGTACTAATGTACTTTTATGATTTCTAATGCCTCAAAGAAGGAACCTTTATGACTCAAATGTGGGATATGATAGACTTACCACACTTGAGAGGGATGGTCCACTACGGAATCGACCTAGAACTTCTAAGTGGCATATGAGAAAGAGATCTCGGCTGAGTGAGTGTAAGACTGGTGTATGGAATTCTGGAGGTATAAACGGAAAGATAAATGAGGTGATACAAGAAATTAATAAGTATAGATGGGATGGGCTGTGTGCAAGTGAAACTAAAAAAAAGAAATTGGGATAGAAGAAATTAATGGAATAGTGAGTGTGTGGTTGGAGTATTGAATAATGTGAGAGGACAGGCTGGTGTAGGTGTGATTTTAAGTGAAAAGATGAACAACTTGATTCATAGCTGCATAGGTGAGAATTATCTGGATTCATTTGAAAGTGAAACTTCAGGGAATAGTAATTGTTGTAGTGTATGCTCCTTGTGATTCAGAACCTGTTGATAGAAAGGAAGATTTTTGGAATGAGCTAAAGGCTGTTTTGAGCCAGTCTGGTGCTAAAGGGAGTTATTCTAGCAGGGGATTTCAGTGCTAGAGTAGGTGTTCAGAATGGGATTTCTGATAATGTTCCGGGTATGTTTAATGATCCTGGTGTGAATGTTAATGGTGAAAGATTAATTGAACTCTGCATTGAAAATGGATTGTGGATAATATGTTTTTCAACCACAAGTACACTGAAATGCCAGAAAAACTGGTACACCAGTCTAATACTTGGTAGGTCACCCACGGGAGCGCAGGACTGCAGAAATACGACGGGGCATGGACTCCACTAGCTTCTGGAAATATGCTGTAGGCAATGAACACCATACTTCCTGCAGAGCGTTCCACAATTCGGGTGTATTCCGAGGTCTCGGATTCCTGTGTTCAATAGTGCGTTGCATGGTATCCCAAATGTGTTCTATCACGTTCAGATCTGGGGACTTGGGTGGGAATGGCAACAACCCAAACTCAGATGAATGCTCCTCTAACCATAATGTCACGTCCCGACACTTGTGTCCTGGAGGTGCATTGTCCTGTTGGAACAGGCCCAACCCATCAGCATCAATGCAGGGCATGAACGGGTGTACCTTGTCAGAAACGATGCGCAAATAGCGTTGGCCGGTCACAGATGTTTGTAGACGTACCAGGGGTCCCAGTGAAGTCCAGCTAAACACACCCCATATCATTATCGACCCCCCCTTCGCCCACCAGACGGTACAGTTCCGTGTTGACAGGCGGGATCCATGGCTTCATAGGGTTTGCACCACACACGAATCCTTCCATCTGCCCATGGGTGCCACTAAAGTGCTTATGCCAAGACTGAAAATCGAGACACAGTATAAGGAGTTGGGCTATATCAATTAATGAGACAAGGAAAAAAAGAATATACACTGCTGGCCACCCAAAATGCAACACCAAGAAGGACACAAGATAGCAAAGCCAGACTTACTGGACACATAACAACAGATACAAAGGTGAAACGATTGAGCTTACAGGCCCGTGTGATTTGCGGAACACGCAGACATCAATAGTTTGTGTGGCCCCCATGGCTGGCAATAATGGCCGCTACACACCGCGGCATCGAACGAAAGGGGCTTTGGATGTGGGCTTGGGATATGTCGGTCCAGGCTGCTTCCACACGTTGCCACAGTTCATCAGGCATAGCCGCGGGTGGTGCTTGCCTGGCCACTCGGTTGCCGATCAGCGATCAGACGTGTTTGATGGGCGACATATCGGGATAACAGGCGGGCCACGTGCAGCAGTGACACCTGGTGGGCCGTGAAGAATTGTTGCACGATGCGTGCCACGTGTGGGCGCGCGTTGTCCTGTTGAAACATGGCCACTGGCAGGTCCTGCAGGTAAGGGAGGACTACAGGCTCCAAAACGTCAGAGATGTAGCGGTGGCTGTTGAGTGTACCAGCGATGCGTACCAGAGGGGTGCGGGTGTCATATCCAATTGCGCCCCAAATCATAATGCCAGGCGACGGACCGGTATGGTGATGCATAATGCAGGTGTCATACAGCCTCTCGCCGTGGTGCCACCACACGCGGATCCGACCATCGTGGTGTTGCAGGCAGAAGCGGGATTTGTCTGAGAAGACAATTTCGTGCCATTCCGTAGTCCAGGTGCGCCGTTCAACGGCCCACAGCCACCGCACTCGCTGGTGGTGTAACGTCAATGATAATTGGATCAATGCCGCCGTGTGACAAGTCCCCGCTCCTGCAGATGACGTCGAATGGTACGTGCTGACACAGGTTGTTGCGCAACACACCCCAATTCTTGCGCTAACGTTCGTGATGTGGCGGTGCGAGCCGTCAATGCCCGCCGCACAACATGCAGGTCCTCTCATTCGGTGGTGTGCCGTGGCTGCGGCAATCGCTCACGTCAGTCCGTCCGTCTCTCCGGCACCCACCGAATCCATACTCGCCTCACTGTGGCTGGATGTCGTCCCACACGGGCGCCGATGTCTCAGTACGACAAACTGCTGTCGCGATAAGCCACTATTTGTCCTCTATCAAACTCTGAAACGTGCTGGAATGACTACCGTATTCTGCGACAAGGCATCAGGAAGCTTTCCACGCACAGGTCTGGCAGCACAACACACTTCCAGTACTTACACCCCGCCTTCTGTGCACCCTTCTTATAGTGCTTCTTGGTGGCGTGACGGGCGCACATGATTTTCATATGCCCTGCAATGCTAATTGTTTGCATGTCCTCTCGCGGGCAACGCATGCTGCGAATTTCAGGCCGATCGGATGCTTCCTTCTTGGTGTTACATTTTGGGTGGCCAGCAGTGTATAATTAACTACCTCCCTCAACTTCATAAGTTGATAAGACAAAAAACTGAATACTGCCATTTCGGTGATCCGCACAGCTCTTTTCACAGCATTTCCTTAATCACTGTTTGCTGTATTAAGAAATAAAAGGTGTGAGCATTTTTCCTTTTGTTTAATCAAAAATTAAAGTTCACAATCAGAACTTCAACTGTCTGTCGCCGTATAAAGTGATACGCAACAGATTTCTCTGCACAATGAGTAAGTAGTGGCATTTTTTAACTTTAACTTCGTTAAGAAAATGGCAAAATACCTGCTCTGTAATTTGATGTAGCAAGAGATGACTAAGGAATGGCAAAACCTGCATTTTAAGTTAAATTAATTCTAAAAATCGGTACTGAGGTAGTCACTCTGCCTTGAATACGATTTTATGGGTCACAGAGATAAAACCAATTCTTTCACGGACACATCATGAACCGAGTTTGAAATATTTCGGTTACAAAAATTGGAGTGTAAAAATGCAAGCCCCACTGATTTATTTTGAAGCAGAGACTACGAAGTAGGAAAGCAAGCATTTCGTTCAAAAAAATTCTTTTAAAATGCGAAGTCGTTATTTTGCACTGATACGGAAAAATAAATTAACATCATTGGAAACAATAAAAAATGAGGAATACGTCCAGGAAGAGAAACAGTAATAAAAAGACTCCTTCAGAAAAATTCAAAACGCAGAATATCACGGAAGATTCTTATGTCCCCTAGACTGCGCATTTATGACGAACTTCCAGAAAATGTGACGAACCCCAAAAACGCACTTTCCGACCGGAAGAGATTTGCCAAAATACGGAAAATTTGGCAGGTGTGCAATCGCAATGAACTTTTTAGAACATTTTGATCACTTTTCAAACATTTAGTGCAACTCCACAATTTCAATGATTACAGAAATACATAACTTTCGGAGGAAAAACGAAAACAGAATTTTAAAATATTCTAACAATCATAACAGGTGTCCAAAATCTTCAAAAGACGGAAATCCGTCCCCAGGACAGAAGAATGGCAGCCATGCATCTCCCAGATACAGTTGGAAACGTGGCTCGTCAGACCAGGCTACTTGTTTCCAGTCATCAAGTGTCCAGTGGCGGTGTTGCCAAGCCCAAGCGAGGCACATAGCTCTGTGTCGTGCACCCATCAAGGAGACTCGAGTTGGGCAACGGCTCCCAAAGCCCATATCGTGCAGGGTACATTGCACAGTCCGGACGCTGATGCTTGTTGAGGCTCCAGAATTGACTTTCGATGATACATGGGAGAGTGTTGCACGCCTATCACGTGAAACGATTCTTGACAGCCGATGATGGCCACATTCACCCAATGTCTTTTTACAGCCACACTGGTATCGTAAGTTGGAGATTTTGCCGGAATTCTTGTAGTCACGGTACACCCTTGCAATGGTCGTCTGTGAAAATCCGAACTTTGTTTCTACCTCCGAAATACTATGGCCCATATCACGAGCACCAACTATGACACCGCGTTGAAAATCGCTTAAATCGTTATTACTTGTCATTCTCATGCGGAAAACAGCTCTGACAGCTAGCAAGGATGTCTATCACTTTATATACGGCCCATTCCATCTCAATTCAGGCAGAGAATACCAACATGTGTCAGTTGACCCCCTTAGATTTGTTCCAAAAAATTACAGTAGCTACTCCTACTACAGATATAAGATATTCCAAAGGGATTTGCTCCAAAAAAATTTATATCACTTGCTGCGCCATTTTGAAATTTGGTGAAAAACGCGTTTTTTGAAAGGAATGTCAAAAACGGCATATTTTAAAATGTTATTGCGTTTAAACTATTTGGGCGATTTAGTTCATTTTTGTTTTGTTTTGTAGCTAATGAATTGATTTTTAACTTGACATACTTTAAATATGCATGTTATAATTATTAGTAATTAAAAAAAATTCCACTTTTTAGGTACAAAATTTTGGTTTTTCTGACATTTAACGATTTTTTTCTTACACTAAGAAAAGTTTTTTTTAAATAAATAAAGATGGCAATGTGTAGTCCACCAATGGCTGTTTTACAGCAAATTTTATTTATTGCCTAACATATATACAGTCTATACAATTCAACTTCAAAATATGCAAAAGTACGAAAATGCACTATTTTCAAGTAGCAATAACTCAAAAACCCCATTTTTTAAAAATCTTAAACCTTGACCTTATGTTGTCCTATTAGTATATTATCAATTGGTGGGGGCAGAATTGTGTGTTTTTGCCTCGTAAATTTTGAACGTTTTTTTGAAAATGACACTTCTCCAGCATTTGCGGGTCGCAAATAGAAACGATACAAAAACGTATACAATTGTTCTTTACAATGAAATTTTAAAGCCACCCTGATTTTTAAGCTCCACTGAACACTTTTATAAGTAAACTTAAGTTACTCATTTAGAAAAAAATAATGAAAAAAGAACAAAAAGAAAAACATAGAAAATGTGGAAAACCGAGAACTCATTGAACTGTTTGTCTTTTTACAATTTTCTGATTTCTGTAACACTAAAACAAATAATCGTAAACAACTCCATGTTAGCTGAGATCTATAAACATTATACTAAAATAATTACAGAGTAAGTTTACATAAAATTCAGACACTGCAGATCTGTTGGATCTGGTTCAGCTCCTTGGTATCGAAAATGTGGAGTCGAGCGGATTGTCCGCTGGGAGTGGGTTCCTTCACCTTTAGCACTACATTGTTTAATGGCACTGCACATACATCCTCTCTCTTTCCACATTCCTCTGGCCATTGGAACCCTTTAGCTGGGCCATGGGGATGCATAAACGACACAGTAATGTCTTCGAGCTCTAGAGATATGCTCTTTATCTGTCCCATCCACCAATAATCATTATATACACACCCAACAAATTGACCTACTATGAAATCACTCAAAGAGTACCTGTTTTTTACTTGGCTTGTTATTTCTACTTTCTGCACATTATGTTTAATTGTTCTTGCCATATAAGCTTCATTATTTTGCACCAACCAATAATGCTGAGATTGTAATCCTACAACAGGTTTTACAGTGATCCATTCTTTTTCTTTACAAGACCTGAATTTTTGAACAACTTCACTTTTGAGGTGTAGTATTTTCGTATTACGTATAAGATTTGAAATTGTACAAACAAATGAAGCTGCGTCTCTTATGGCTTTCACAGATTCTTTTTGTAGATTAAATCTTGTAGCATAGTGCTTGCATATGCCACCTATACCATCGCATGCACTCTTACCATGCCCAGTAGCTGAAAATATCCACTTTCTTTCTATAGTTGGATTACCCTTAGACAACTCATGAAGTTGATATCGATTTTTGAAATGTGCGGCAGCTCCATCTGAAACGTAAACTACTGAGGTCTTAGTTTCCAATGGATACGATTTTGAAATGTCATTTTTTATAAGACCTATGGCACAGAGAGCATGAGCTGTGTCATGGGTTATATCATCAGACACTACTGCAAAACTTTCTTTCACTTGACCAATTTGTGCACCACATGTAAACAATGAGATTTGTACATTTTGCCAGTGATAGCTTTGTATCTCATCAGGCAATATAACTGACCAGTTCTCTGCAAAATCAAAATGTAAAACACACACAGAACTCCCTTTCGCAGAGATTTTAGCTTTGGCTATTCCTTCTCTCTGGATTTTTCGGATATAATTATGAGGAATTGCTTTATTAATCCAATGTCTAGCATCTTCGAGGAACCTTTCAGTAGGTACAGTTTTCTTTATAAGGTCATTACGTTCCCAAATAGCATATGTAACTTCTTCTTCATTCAACAAGCCAAGAGTATCAGCTGTCAGTGCATCTGTACCGAGACAGTCACCACACATTTGGAGCCAACAATCTTCATTGTCTGTTTTGTTACACAAACACTTAAGTAAAAGAGCCTCTTCAGTATACTTTTCATTAGTTACATTTTGGAGAGCTATGCTTATTAGTGTAAGATTACTACAGTAAATGCAAGTACAAACTGCTTGTATAGGTTGAATTTTCACCCACTTTGGACATAGTGAATAAAATTTTGAAAGTCCAATTTTTATTCCTTCGTTTTCCTTTTTCAATATACTGTATGTCTCTTTGATTGATCTTGTCATAAATCTTTTTGCCTTTTTAACTTTCTCACCATTACCATCTTTAACACATATAACATCTTTTTTGTTTGGACTCTCTCTTGTGCAGTCTTTGCTGTCATCTAGGTAGTATGACAAAGCAATTGCCTTAGCATCTGCAGACAATGGATGTCCACTGTAGGGATCAGGTTTAGCATAAATTCCTTTTTCTTTTTTAACACTACGTGACTTATCTATGATGTACTTTGATACTGAAGGTAACTTTGCCTCCAGTTGCGTTTTAGTAAAAGTATGTGGTAACAGTGTCAACAATTGCCCTTTTTCATTGTATTTAGAATTTTGAAGAGCTGTGTTAATGTTAAAAAACCACTGATTGCAAGTATAACAGTCAGGTTTTTCAGCAGAAGGTTCACTTGAAATGTCATCATTGACACTATACACTTCTTCTAATTTCTTCACAGATGCAGTTACTAGTACTTCCTCTAATTTCAACTTTTTTCTTTTTACATAACTTTGCCTCCTCTCAGGCCTAACTTGTGAAGGGGATTGTTGACAGCATTTACAATCTCCTCACTTGCAATAAAAGGTTCATCAGATGAAATTTCTTGTTCAGGTTCATTTGTAAGTTCCCCAAATTTTTTTTATAAAAAACAACACAATTACTACACAAACTGTCATTCTTTTTACAATAACAGACCTACCTACAATCCTTTGAATTGAATCAGCTAAATCACCAACACCACATAACCTCACACTCTTACTTTTGTATACAGTTTTTTTTTTTTTTTTTTTGTGTCTTCTAATATAGTCTACACACTTAATTCGTTCAGAACTATGATAATCTGACATTATTAAATAGGCCTATTCAGCAAAAATGTAAAAAACATATCTGAGAAATCACAAACACATATCAAGTGTTACTCTTCCAAACAAAAGAACAGACTGCACAGTAGTTATAGCACAGGTGGGTGTGGCCATGGAGGGGGAGGGGCTAGTGAGACAGTTGATTAGCTGTGCAGTGAGCAAACACTGGTCATGCATGTGCATGTATGATCCTGTTGATTCAGCATTGCACAGGTGTAGAACAAGCTTATTTGTTGTTTAAGCATTAAGACTAGGTCAGTTCATTTAACAACTGTAACTTTATTACAGAATTTATTATATATTTAAAATGATTTTATATTTTTTATTTACTAGATTAATACTTTAAATATTTTTACTTTAAGTATTATAATTAGTCTACTAGCCTATATTTTAACTTTCAGAGCTAATTTAAAACAAAACTTTGTAGTGTTTTTCTGCGACCTGCAAATGCTGGAGAACTGTCATTTTAAAAAAAACGTTCAAAATTTACGAGGCAAAAATACACAATTCTGCCCCCACCAATTGATAATATACTAATAGGACAACATAAGGTCAAGTTTTAAGATTTTTAAAAAATGGAGTTTTTGCTACTTGAAAATAGTGCATTTTCGTACTTTTGCATATTTTGAAGTTGAATTGTATAGACTGTATATATGTTAGGCAATAAATAAAATTTGCTGTAAAACAGCCATTGGTGGACTACACATTGCCATCTTTATTTATTTAAAAAAACTTTTCTTAGTGTAAGAAAAAAATCGTTAAATGTCAGAAAAACCAAAATTTTGTACCTTAAATGTGGATTTTTTTTAATTACTAATAATTATAACATGCATATTTAAAGTATGTCAAGTTAAAAATCAATTCATTAGCTATAAAACAAAACAAAAATGAACTGAATCGCCCAAATAGTTTAAACACAATAACATTTTTAAAATATGCCGTTTTTGACATTCCTTTCAAACAACGCGTTTTTCACCAAATTTCAAAATGGCGCAGCAAGTGATATAAATTTTTTTGGAGCAAATCCATTTGGAATATCTTATATCTGTAGTAGGAGTAGCTACTGTAATTTTTTGGAATAAATCTAAGGGGGTCAACTGACATGCTCTGCCTGAATTGAGATGGAATGGGCCATACACACTGGCGGACACAACTGAGTACATGCATAGGTGACGTTGCTATGTATTTTGCGTAAGCTCGTCTGTACCAGTTTTTCTGGCACTTCAGTGTATATCCACGCGTACACTTGGGGAAATCATACTCTTGGATTAAAGAGTGTAATACATTTTGTTGTTTATGATCAGCGTCTGAAACACTTAGTTGTTGACACTCATGTGATGAGAGGTGCGGATGTTGGCTCTGATCATTACTTGGTAGTGTCACTGGTGAAACTGAATATTGGTTGGAGAAGGAGATATAGGAAGATGCCTGTGGTGAAAAGAATAAAGATTGAAAGGCTGTCTGAAGAACATCGGTGTTACTCTGATTTACTTAGTGAACGTCTGAATAAGTTGAAGGCGTGTGAGAGGGATGTAGAAAAGAAATGGACATGTTTTAAGAATTGTGTTGTCACTGCCGCTGAAGAGGTCTGTGGTACTGCAACAGTGGGTAACAATAGAGGTGATGCTTCTCAAGAGAAGAGGTGTGTAAAGCTCTAAAATCTCTTCAGGATGGTAAGGCTGCGGGAGTAGATGCCATATCTGCTGAGATGCTAAAATATGGTGGTAACTCTGTGATTGACTGGCTAACTGACATTTGCCAGTTATGTTGAGAGTAGGAATAGTTCCTCAGGATTAGTGGGATGCTATCATTGTTCCTTTGTATAAGGGAAAATGTGATCCTACTGAATGCAAGAACTATAATGGTATCAGCTTACTTAGTGTGCCAGGAAAAGTGTTTGGAAAGGTTATTATTGATAAGATGCAAGGTCTCACAACAGAGAAAGTGTGGGATGTACAGAGTGGTTTTATGCCTGGTAAGGGGTGCACTAATTAATTTTTTGCATTACACATGATGATTGAAAAGTGTCTGTTGGAAAAAAAGTATTTGCAGCCTTCATAGATTTAGAGAAAGCAGGGTTCTTCTGTGCAAGGTACTGAATAAATGTGGTATTACTGGGAATCTACTTAATAGTGTGAAAGCCATGTCGGTGCTGCCACTGATGAGCTGTAGTGGGTAAATTATCCAAAAACGAAATGAAGAACCCATAATTACAAATTCTACACGTCCTTTGGGGCCCACATTTTATTTCAGATTTTTTTAACATGCCATTTGGTAGAAGTCAGATTTGTGAGGATTAGGTAAAGAACGAAAACAGCCAGCAATGCACCGTCTCTCAAGATTATGTAAATATACAAATGCACTGATTAACTTACTAAACCTTTCAGCTCTTTTAATCAAAATTGGAACAGCTGAAATTTAAAATTTGAAAAAAAAAAAAAAAAACTTACATTTAATGAGAGCACTGTGGATGACTGTACTGTACTAAAAGTTGTACATTTACTTCCATGATTGTTCGTTAAAAGTAAAAAAAACTGTTCAAGAGTAGTTATCACACAGTTCCTGGGTTTTGAAAAATAAAAACTGCTCTGGTGTTCTGGCCTGACTTAAATAAAATGCATTGACTTTATGTAGTTCCATTATGATGAAATTTAGTTGAAAATGATAAAATTTAATCCTGTCAGTACTTGAGTATTTTTTATAAGATTGCTTTCAAAGAGCATAAATTAAAGTGTTGAACAATGTATATTACATTTATTTTTCCTTTGCTTATGTAAGTATAAATATTCATTATCTCTTGATTCTTTTGATTTTTTAAAAGGACCCAGAATATCTCACAAAGTACCCACTTTTTCAAAATCTGTTGGTCCCTAGGACCCAGCTTGATAACAATGCAATGGCAGCTCTGCATGTATGCTGCCAGTAGAGCATGTGTACGAGTGAATGGTGTTTTATCGAAATGGTTTTCTATTGGTGCAAGTTAGCCAAGGTTGTGTAATGTCACCCTGGCTGTTTAATATATTTATGGATGCATGCAAGTGTAATGCCAAAATGGATAATACTGGTTTGTGTCTTGGTAATATGCATGTGTGCAGATTGCTCTATGCTGATGTCACAGTCCTATTGGCAGAGGGCAAAAGTGAGTTGCAGAGTACGTTGTCCCAGATGTATGAAGTTTGTATGAAATTCAAACTGAGTATATATAAGAGGATAACCAAAGTTATAGTTTTTGAGTGAGAAAGTGTTTGTACTGAATGCAAGATAAGTCTTAATGGCACAGAGATTGGCCAGGTGAATGAGTTTGTATATTTAGGAAGTATGCTTGACAGAGAGAACAAATTAGATGGCAAAATTAGTAGGCGAGTGAATTCTTCATTAAAAGTCATAGCTGCCTTAGGACAATTTCATAGGAATGATGGGTTCTCAAGGAAGTCCTGAATGGCTGTGTATGAAAGTGTAATTGTTCCTACTGTGATATATGGCAGTGAAACCTGGGTATTGCAGAAGAGATATAGGAGTCATCTGTGTGCTGGAGAGATGCATTACTTACAGAGAGTTTGTGGCAAGACAATCCATTGACGGACAGCAGCTCCCAGATCACCCATGCTTTCATATTGGTGGCTATGAAGACTATCCTTCAAGGGACCGAAAACATGAAAGTAGGAAGGTGCCAAATCCGGACTGTAAGCAGGGTGTGGAAGAACGGTCCACCTCTGTTTTGCGATTTCGGCTTGCACTGGTTTAGCAATATGCAAGCGAGCATTATCATGTTCATGCTGAAGCAACACTTGATTGTTTTTCAATGGTGGTTGTTTGGTCCGGATACGCTGCACAAGTTTTCTCAGTGTCTTTACATATGCCTTCACATTTATTGTTTCATTTTTTGCCAAGCACTCAACCAGAAGGATACCGTGTTTGTCCCAGAAGACAGTAGCCATGACCTTGGACGCTGATGAATGAACTTTGGTGGGGGCAAATTTGGATGACGCCATTGCATACTTTGACATTTTGTCTCCGGTGCGAACTAATGAATCCACGTTTCATTGCCTGTGATTATGCATCTCAGGAATACATCACCCTCCTCATCATTGCGCTGTACCAGTTCATTGCAAATGCCTAGCCTTTGGCATTTATGCACCGCCGTAAGCTTTCGGGGTACCCAATTGGAACAGATCTTCCTATAGTTGAGATGTTCATGAATAATTCCTCTAACAGAATCTTTACCGATATCCAATTCCATGGCAATATCCTGAACATGAATGCGTCTGTCACCTTTAATTAAGTCGTCATCCTGTTTAATCGTTTCATCAGTCACCGTGGTGTTAGGCCTACCTGACCGTGCCTCATCTTCAAGGCTCTCACGGCCAGCTTTGAACTTCATAACCCATTCATAAACACTGGAACGAGACATAGCGGCATCATCATACATCGTCCGAAGTCTTTTCGTAATGTCCAAGGCCTTTACACCTTTTTTCGTTAAAATTTTCACTACTGCGCGCTGCTCAAACTGAACACTTAACATAGCCGCCACAGTTTTGGATCGACAACGACACCTAACATTAGTATCAAGCCGCTCTGTTTTTATGGCTCTTCACTGAAAGTAGTCGTAACAGTTTCACACATACATGCGATCATACACACGGTTTTATATCGATAGGAATAAAAATCAGGATACATATCGGATACCCTTCGTATGCATGTACTACACTAAATGTAAACTCTTGAATTCCCTTTCTTCTCTGCACATTTGCATTCTGGTTTTAATACTAACATAGCAGTTTTAAGGATCTTGAAAATTTCATTAAATTGGGGATATTTAAAATTAAAAATCCTTCTAAAGAATTCATTTCAGAAAAAATATGAATATCATTTTCAGCATAGAAGTACTGTATTTCGACTAGCTATTACCCATGAAGCTGTCTCTAATCTCACTACTCGTTGACAGAATTTAATATATATACTGGTTTTGATTACACTCACATATACTATTGTTTAAGGTAGCACCGGCTAAAACAGATTTCGCACTTATTGTCATCAGCCGTTCCGCATTACCGCAGATCAAAGCAAATTAACGTGAAGTATTCATATTTCTGTGAAGATGCTGTTTGATATAAAAATATGTTTATGAAGTATCAAATTACGGTATCAAATGCCACCTGGATCGACACTTGACTAGAAGATGGTTGGTTGTGTGATGTTTTATGGCACAAGGGCCTCAAAGGGCCAAAGAGTGCCAAGTCCAATGGTGTCAGAATTTTATAAAACAAAATTAAAAGGAATCGACACATAACAGAACAAGCGGTGTAAAAGGCCAATAAAACAAAGCACTAAAAAACAACAACACCAGGACAAGGAATCATAAATAGCTTAACAAAAACAATACTAAAGGTACTAACAAATTACGATGTGATAAAAACAGAACAATATAAAAGGTGCAACAATGATGGTATAAAACAGAATAATATAAAAGGTGTAAATTACGGCCGACGAAACAGAAACTATACAAAACTAAAAACACCCATAGAACGAAGAAATGACAACAATTGAACATACAAGACACATCACAATGATTATTTAAAAGACGACTTAGGGTTTCTGAGTCGTCTGGTAAAGTGGGTACAAGGAAATGACTAACACGATCACGAATAAAACGATGACATGAACATAAAATACGAACAACGATTAAAGGTACATCACACGTCCCAAACATCAGGGCAGTGTCGCCACACCGCAAATAGCGGTGAGTGAAACGACAATGTCCAATCCGGAGATGTGCGAGTACAACTTCCTCCCTATGGCTCCGCCGATAAGAGGAATCCCAGACACCAAGAACTGGTTTGATACGATGCAGTTTATTGTCAACCTGTTGGTCCCACTGATCCTGCCACGTTCGCTTGATATAATCACGGATCAGAAAACGCAAATCCCGGTAAAACAGTGGCAGGGGCATGATGATGAAAGAGGAAGCAGATTTAGCAGCCACATCAGCAGACTCGGTACCTGAGATTCCAACATGCCCAGGAATCCCGCAAAAGTGAACCTGGAAACCGGCCTCGAGTAATCAACTAAGCAACCTTCTCACGTCAAAGATAAAAGGATGGTCACCGCAATCCGCAGATGACAAAGACTGCAAGACACTTAAGGAATCCGTATAGACCGTAGCACGATGAGGAGAACTCGACTGAACATGAAGAGGGGCGAGATACACAGCATGCATTTCCGCTGAAAACACTGTGGCTTCAGCTGGTATCCACGCTACTGAAACATGATTGACACAGACTGTGGCGGATCCGACAACAACACCCATCTTAAATCCGTCGGTGAAAACTGGAACATACTCAGAATTGAGGGAACGGTGTTCAGCGAAGAACTGCTGGTACACAGATGCAGGAGTTGAAGAATTATCAAAAGAAGTAAAGCTGAGATCAGTGACAACCTCAAAAGGTAGCCATGGCGGGTCCTCAACAACCCTGGTCTCTCCAACAAGCACCAAGTTGAGCCCTGCATCACAAGCTAAAGTTGCCATACATAGCTCGAAGGTTGGAATGCACGAGGGCTGGTTCTTAAACAAACGAGCATGCTGGGGATGAAAAACTGCATCGTATAAAGGATGGTCTAGAAGAGATCGTAGTTTCAAGTAAAATTGAAGAGACAGACGGCGTAATTCTATCGATGGTTCGTTCGCATCAGCATAAAGGCTTGAAATCGGGGATGTTCGAAATGCTCCTGTACGAAAACGCAGAGCTTGATGGTGAAAGGTATCCAATGGCCGGAGAACGGAACAACACGCAGAGCCATACACGATACAACCATAATCCAGCTTCGACTGAATAAGAGAATGGTAGATACGAAATACAGACATTCCGTCTGCACCCCATGAGACTGAAGAAAGGCTCTTAAGGATTGACATAGCCCGCAGACAGAAAGTCTTTTGTCGCAGGACGTGCGAGCGAAATGTGAGAGCATGGTTGACGGTCAGACCAAGGAACTTGGTCTCCGGCAAAACTGGTATGGCTGCACATTCCAAATGAAGCTCTGGGTCTGAATGGAGGCCATGCCTCTGGCAGAAATGGACACACGCTGCCTTGTTGGGAGAACGAACTGAACCACTGCTGTTTGCCATTTTACAGATCCGATTAATCGCAGGCTGCAACTGTCTTTCAATAAAATGCATACTTGATGATGAGCAGAAGATGTGTAAGTCATTTACATAAACAGTAGCCGAAACCGCAGGAGGAAGATTTTTGAGAAGACAGTTAATTTGGAGGATGAACAATGTCACAGATAAAATGCAACCTTGAGGAACACCTTGTTCTTGATGGAACAGTGACAAGAGCGTCATACCCAGGCGCACCTGGAACACCTGATTGTGAAGAAAATTAATTATGAATATTGGGAGGTTTGCTCGCAAACCACTCTCATGGAGGTCAAATGGCCATGCTCAATCGTAAGCTTTCTCGATGTCAAAAAACACACACACCAGGTGTTGCCGACGAAGGAACGCCTCACAGACAGATGTCTCAAGGCGCAGGAGATAATCATGAGGTGAACGATGGTGCCGAAAGCCTCTTGGTGATGGTGAGAGTACTTGATGGTGTTCTAAAAAATGAAGTAACCGGGGGAAAAAACTATGCGTTCAAGAACCTTATACAGACGACTAGTGAGAGCAATTGGACGATAACTAGAGGGAGACTTAGGATCTTTACCAGGCTTGGGAAAAGGTAGAACAAAAGCTTTTCGCCAAGATTCCGGGAAACTGTGCTCCAACCAAATATGATTGAAGAGGACTAAAAGATTCTCGAGAGATGACGGATCATATCATAGTAGATACCATCGGGACCGACAGATGTCACGCCGGACCGATGCAGAGCCACCCGTATTTCAACCATGCTGAAGGGGGAGTTATAGTATCTGTTGTGAAAAGGAGAAAATGAGATTTTCTGGCGTTTTGCTTGCGACTTAATCCTCTGAAAGGAGAAAGGATATGCCAGATCACTGGACACAGAGGCAAATGCCTCACCCAAACAATTCACAATCTCCCCGACTTCAGCACATGTGCAGCCGTTACTCTCGATAATGGAAATCTGGTGAGAACTACAGCTAGCCCAGATCTTACGAATCTTCTCCCACACAGTTTTGGGACTGGCACGTGAATTGATAGAGGAAACATACTGAATCCAAGACTCGTTCTTGCTTCGTCAACGCACCAATCGAGTGTAAGATTTTTATCGTTTAAATGCAACGGGATTAGCATCGGTTAGATAACGCCGAAACGTACACCAGGCCTTATGTTGAGCTCACCTAGCCGCTGCACATTCAGGGGTTCACCAAGGCTTCAGACTTCGAGGGAGCATCATTGATGTCTTTGGTATTAAAAGATCAGCTGCCTGAATAATATAAGTGGTAACATCGAAAACAGCTGCGTTGATTGATTTTGGGGTCATTATGGCAGAACATATCACTGCAGACAATGCGAAAACCTCCCATCTGGCACGATCCATCCTCTATCGAGGAGGGCGGCAGGCAGATGGCATACCCACATTATATGAGAGCACAATTGGGAAATGGTCGCTCCCATGGAGGTTGTTACACACTGTCCATGACCAATCAGCAATAATGGTGATCCCAAGCTCAAATCGATCGCACTGAAAGATCTTTTAGCTCATGGAAGTAAGTGTCAGCACCAGTGTTTAAAAGGCACAAAGGCGACGAGGACAGAAGAGACTCAATTCTACGGCCTTTCGCGCAGATGCTGACACTACCCCACAAAGGATTATGGGCATTGAAGTCACCCATAAGAAGGACGGGGAAAGACAGCTGATCAAACAAACTCTCAAGCACCAAGGTGCTCATGTCCTCATCCGGCGGCAGATAGACACTGCAAACAGTAAGAGGCACAGGCACAGAAATGCATACCGCCACGGCTTATAAAGGGGTTGAGACCGTAGCGGGACAAACTGGAACACTGTGAGGGACAAGAATAGCGACTCCCCCACAGGCTATATCTCCTGATACATTATCTTTCCAATATGCACTGTAGCCTCGAACTGAAAGCACGTCTGATGGTTTAAGTTTTGTCTCCTGTAAACAAAGGCAAACCGGAGAGTACGACGAAAGCAGATGTTTCACGTCATCATGTCATGTCCGAAAACCTCGGCAGTTCCACTTAACGATTGAAGCAATGGTTAGAAGTGAGATGAGAGTGAAAGAAACTAAAATGAAATAAACTGACTGCTCAAACGACGTCTGCGTCCCCCTGATGTGGGGGTGTTTTATCTGGGGGCAATATAGGACGATACTTTGTCCCATGGGTCTTAGCAGGATTTGCTTGACCTTAATTATTAGTCTGACATGTTGGAGAGGAAACGCTCTTCTTCTTTTTGGTTTTCTTGTCAGAAGAAGTGGTCTGAGTTCCAGTGCTGGCGGCGGTGGTAGCACGTTTTGGCGAAGTGGTGGGTGCCGCTTTCAGACCCCTAGCACGAGACTGGAGTGCCTCCAGCACAGCAGCAATGATATCTTCCAGCTTGCAGGGACATTTAGGGGGATCTGACTTTCAGTTTGAATAGCAACTATAGACTTGGCGACCACCACTGATGCATATGATCGTCGAGCAAAATGAACAGGAACTACCCTCCTTCTGGCCTCAGGATAAGAAATATTATCAACCATTTTTAGCCGTTGGATTTCTTTTTCCTCCATCATTTCGGACACCCCTTGGCGGATGCTGAATGTGAACCCTTGCAGTTCACACAAAACTCGACCTTGGCCACACAGTCTGGTAAATGATGGTCTGTGGCACCACAGCGTCGACACCTAGGAGTGCTCCTGCAAGACTGCTGAGATTGGTCATAAGTCTGGCACTTAAAACATCTCAGAGGGGTAGGGAAGTATGGGCATACCTCAAGGTGAAGATACCCTGCCTTGATGGACGTAGGCGGGGACGTGCTGTCAAATGTTAAAATGATGTTGCGGGATGGGACTGACTGCCCATTCTGCCTGAAGAGAATACACTGCACACCAGTAACATGTTGACTCCTCAGTTCTTCCAAAAGTTCATCCTCGGTGCATTCAAGTAGGTCCCGAGAAGAGACAACACCTCGAGATTTATTAAGGTAGCCATGGGGTGTTATTTTGACAGGAGTCTCGCGCAGCATGGTAGTGTTAAGAAGTGTGGAGCTGTAGGCTGTAGTGGATATCTCTACAAGAAGATCTCCAGACTAGAGTTTCTTGACACTTTTAGGAGAGCTTGCAATGGATTGAAGTGCCTTGTTTATCTAAAATGGACTTTTGGCACTCAAAGGCTTTGAAGGGTCCAATGAGTGCACAAAGAAAAACCCAGCATTTGAAGAATCGGGGACATGCTTCTTGGCAGAAGGGGCTGAGCCTTCCTCAATACACCATTTGATAATATACCTTGAATTGACATTAAATGTCCGTCATTACTGTTTCACACGTTACGCAAGTTTGGCAATCGGGAGATTGTTAAATGATGTTAGATACGTATGGGGCATAGTATCGGCAATTAATATCAAGAAGCAATGTACTTACTATATTCGTAGTGGCAGTCGGGGCTTTTTATGAACGCCTGTAATGTGTTTATTCACAAGACATTGCCGTAACTATCCGACTCATTCAAAGAACTTTTTCCAATTGTGAAGTTTAAAAAAATAAAATTAATGATATTGTAAAATCTGCACCAGACAAAATATAACAAGATGAATTTTTACAATGAAGGTAAAAAATCCCTTTAACAACAACGAAATATGAAACTGCATTAAAACCTTGCCGAATTTTTAAAAAACGAACTAAAATCTTGAAGAGGAAATCATCTTGACTGCGAAGCAACCACGACAACAACGAAACATGAAAATGAATTACAACGTTTGCCAAAATTTTAAAAAACAAAGTCTTGAAAAAGAAATAATCATCTTGATTACAAAGCCCAAAGAAATACATCTCCCGACTGCGAAGCACCAAACTAGTTTCTGCTAATATTCATAGCTATCATCAGTGGTAGGTGCACGGATGTTGTAATTACCGCACTCTTTCGCTCAGGTATGCTGTTCAATCCGAATGCATGTTCAGCCCTGTCGTGCAGATATTTGCGCATAATGGTTTGTGTTTTACTGCGCACATCTGTATTGTCACCATCTGTAGTTAAACGAAATAAACAAGTATCATTTAAAAGTAGAAATATGCACTTGTATTTTTAGGTAATATTTGATGTAAGCTGTTTTATGTTATTGTTTTTCCTTCTTGAAATGGTTTTTCTCCTGTTCAATAAGGTACCTCCATGCAAACTGAAGCTCTAATGGACTATTCACGTTACAGTTGTATCTTTTGGTTTTCTCAATGACTACAGCCTCGGAGGTCAGAATCTGGGCATGATCTATGCGATGTTATAATTTTCATGTTAATCCAATCAGGAGTTACATGATTTCTGATACAATGTTGTATTAATGAAGTTTTTTCATCTCTTCTTGTCCAATTCATAATATGTTCATTTAATCTAGTCAAAAATCTTCTACGCGTACTTCCGATATATACTTTGTCATTTTGGTTATCAACTTTAACTGTTGGAATGACATAAATGCCAGATTTATTTAGAACTGATCTATTATTAATAGTAGTAAGTATTCCTCCATTATCAATGACTGTTTCTGCAATGTTAATAGTGTGGTTGTAACATTCTTTTTTAAAATAGTACTAATAGGAGGTAAGTATGGAAATTTTCCATAATATTGCTTTTTTCTTTTTCAATTTTATTTTCGGAACAATGTATACTGGCTGTAATGTTGTTATATAAAGATTTGACTAATCCTTTATTATATTCATACTCCTCTGCAGTCTTTTCAATCCATTTTAGCTCTTTGATCTCTGATATTTTATTGGATGAGTGTGTAATGGCTCTTTTAATATAAAAGCGGAACGCTGCAGTCTTGTATTTCCAAGGGTGTGTAGAATCCTTTGGGATAATTGCCTGTACATATGACGGCTTCCGGTAAACTGAATATTCTATAACTCCATTATCCTTGTGTATAGAAATATCCAAGAAGTTTAGCTGGAGATCAACCTCAATTTCTTTACTAACCTGTATTGATGGATAACAGCTGTTAAATTTATTAATGAAGTTATCAAGTTCAAGATTGGAGTGCTGCCAAAATAGTAAAATATCATCTACGTATCAGAGATATACATATAGTAAGTATGTATTAGAATGATCCAATATACTGTTTTCAATGTCTTGTAAAATAACTTCGGCCAGTAGCCCTGAAATTGGGGACCCCATTGGGGCGCCATATTGTTGTTTATAAATTGTCCCATTAAATGTGAAAAAATTATTATTTGTAACAAACATTAATGCAGATATAATACTGTCTCTGACGTTACCTGTAAGATTTTCATCTTCTAATCTGGAGTTAATTAACCGATATGGTTGGGGTATTTGGATATAGAGAGATGACATCTAAACTGGCCATTGTGAAATTGGTAGGTTTTAATTGTTTTTAACTTGTTGGTAACTTCAGTAGCATTAGTAATACTGGCTTCATGGCTATTGTAGAATGTTTTGAGGTAGTTAAATAGTGCTCTCTCCAAGTTAATGGTTGGAGATAAATTCTTATTAACAATAGGCCTAATAGGTCTGTCTGTCTTATGCGTTTTTATTTTACCAAAAATATTTGGTGTACAGGCTCCTACAAGCGGAATACATTTGCTTTTAATAATTGGTGGAATACATTTGCTTTGGCTCCTACTGGTGGAATACATTTGCTTTTAATAATATTTGTAGTGCCACTACGAATATAGTAAGTACATATATAGTTCATTGCTTCTTGATATTAATTGCCCGATACGTATCTAACATCATTTAACAATCTCCCGATTGCCGAACTTGCATAACGTGTGAAACAGTAATGACGGACATTTAATGTCAATTCAAGTTATATTATCGTAGCCACGTAAAAATTATGTTCATCGCAAATCAGCGAAATTTGAACAACGATATACGTCATTTGATTTTAGGTTCTTGGGAAACATTATTTGAAGCCATAAAGGAAAAGAAAGAATTCATCAGCCGACTTCCATGCCCAACACTGAGCCCAACAGGGGAGAGCCTGAGGTCTGCAAGCCCAAATGGACGTAGGACACGGCTCTAGGCTTCAGCAGCGGATATAGCAAGTTGATAGGGTAGACATGCGCTCGGCGAGTACCACAACTTTCTCATGTCTTGGTAACAACCCTTTGGCATGCCCACACTATCCCCAGACTCACCCTGTCGTATGGAACGACAAGCCGTTAGAAGTCAGGACTCCACTCGGCCGCAAACTTTATTGACTAGGAGCCAGTTAGTTCCTAGCCGCCAGTTTAGGGTGAAGCAAGGGGCAAAGAGGAGTGTTGGTTGCTGGCGACAATGACACCCCGACCCCCAGAAACCTCAGCTTCCAGCATCCCCTTTTCCACCTTACTGGTCACCGCACACAGCAAACGTGCAGGTAAGTCTAGCTAACCAGCTCGGAAAAACAAAGAGGGGGAACATAAAATGGAGAATAAAGGAAATAGAATGAGAAACTAAACTCTGGAGCTGGGACATAATCACAACCTCAGCAACCTACAACTGAGGCAGGTGCATTTCAAGAGAACAACAAAAGCTGGAAAATGGGAAAATATCATATAGTAGATGTCGGCTCGGGCCATGGGGTCGCCACTCCCCATCATCTGGATGAACAGCTGTCCCTGCGGTGATGTAATCACACAAAGACGAGAAAGCAAGATAAACTGTTACAAGGTCAGCTCAGGCCCCCCAAATAACTGGAAAACCAGTTATCCCTGTGCGGGGATAGAGAGATCACAAATTTTGTTTTAAGGTGCTGATCAAATTTTGTTTTAAGGTGCTGATCATTATTTTTTACACATATAAATGCTTATTACAGTTATGAGTTAACATGATTAAATATGTAAATAGCATTTAATTTCCACAAAACATGGATAAGCTGTACATACATAGCAATTTTGGTCGCAGGCACATAACTGACAATACCATGTACAAGTTCCCCCGCTATCCAAAAGTAGAGCATTCCTATGAAACCTTTCATAAGCAAACGCGACATAAAGCAAAGAGGCAATTATCATTCATTTATATGGGAACATTTTTTGATCATTACCCAACCCAAAAATAACCTACCAAATAACACATAAAACCTAAAATAACACTAACATATAGTAAAAGCAGGAATGATATGATAAATACACATTTTATCCACTACTGGATGCCAGCTAAAAGGGCCCACTTTGCTACTAGCAGAACCAATAGCAACTTTGGCAGCTTTCAAGATTCTTTCTCTCTGCGTGTAAATAGTATGAATGGTGGATGCAGGCAAGTTCAATGCATGCACAATGTCTTTATTTCATTCACCACAATTGAAATGCTTAAGTATGTCCAGTTTACATCACCCTTCTGAGCTCTCTTAGGCTTTTCCTATACCTAACGACACGTTTTGCTAACGGATGCACAAGATAAATCGAGATAAAGCATAAATGCTCACAGGCACAGTTCAAAGACATGGCAGCTTGATGCTGAGTGTAGTTCCCAGGGAAGGAGTTTGGCAGTGCCACTCTCACTGCTTGGCTGCCTCTATAGGCTCATTCCATGTCAAATCAACCAATGCATGGAACCTTAATGTCATGGATTTGGTTCATTTTTGGTACATTTGTACCTTACCATGAGATGCGTAAAAATTATTTTTTTTTTTATTTTTTGTCTACCCGATTTTGAGAAATTGAATTTTTAGAATTGCCTAAAAACGCCAAAATTCACTAGGCACCATAACTTGAAACACCATTTACGAGATACCTATGATAGCTACAGACATGGGACAGGTGTCATTTTAAAGCTTATGAATAGGGCTTTCATTGGATAAACAACATAACACAATCATAAATTTTTAAAAAAATCACACTTAAAGGTATACACTGAAGAACAATTGAATTAGCGATACCTGTCCAGTAACGTGTAGCACCACCTTTCGCCCTGATGACGCCGGCGATTCGTCTCGGCATGGACTTGACAAGACACCAGAAGCGTTGGGAAACCATACGGATCCACGACCCCTGAACAAGCTCCTACAGTTCACGAAGATTTGATGGAGGGGGTCAGAGCCTCGAACATCTCTCTCGATGGCATCCCAAATGTGCTCGATGGAATTGAGGTCAGATGACCTAGCTGGCCAAGGAACCGAGGTCACGTCGGTGGAGTGTTCATCTAACCATTCTGATACAATTCGGGAGCGATGGCACGGTGCACTGTCCTGTTGCAGGATGAGGTCCAAAGTGGGATGTTGAAGACGCACAAACGGGAGCAAATGGTCGTCCAGGATATCCCGGTAACGTTGACCTGTGAGGGACGATGTCACACGTACCAGGGGTCCCATTTCAGTCCACGTAAACAGTCCTCAGATGAGAATGCCACCCCTACCAGCTTGAAGAGTACCCTGCTGGCAAGAAGGATTTATCGCTTCATGTGGTTTGCGCCGTACTCGTATCCTGCTATACGCATGTACCAACGTGAATCTCGACTCATCAGTCCAGGCGACATTTTCCCACTTGTCTAGGGTCCAGTGGCGATGTTCCTGTGCCCATGCTAATCTTTGCACCCTGTGATGTGCGATCAGCAGCAGTACCCTCGTGGGACGATGGCTTCTGTACCCCATAGCGAGGAGATGGTTCTGGATGATGTGGCTGCTAACACGTTTTTGTGCACCAGCGTTAAATTGCCGAGTGATTTCTTGCACTGTGGCCCGTCTATCCGCTGTTACAATGCAAGCTAGCCAACGATGACCTCGCTCATCCACACGCTGTTGTCCACGGTAGTTGGCCCTTGCAAGGATGGTTTTACCGTTTTCGATGTACTTACGGTGCACCCATGACACAGTGGCTCGTGAAAATCACAGTGCCTGCATGACTTCCGAGATGGAGTGACCCATTCGTCGCGCCCTGACAATTTGCCCACGATCAAATGCGCTTAGATCCTTCGTCTTACCCATACTGCGTCCAACTCTTACTGATTCCCGTCGCATCACTCCTTATATTGTCGGATCACTGCATACATCATGTCGTTTCCGTTAACAGGGCCGCCCACAGTGCCACATTTGCATAACGCCAGCTGTGTCTAATTCAATTGCTCTTCAGTGTATGTCTTGTCGCCAGTCAGTCCAAATTTCAAAGTGGTATCTCAATGGTTTATGGTTTTCTACAAAAATTAAATTTTCTTGTTGGCAGTGACAGGGAATTATACCCCTCAAGTCCATTTTCCTACAATTTACATTGATAAATTTATGTGGTAAACTGAAATGAATCCAAAAAAAGTTATAACAGGGTTTTTTACAGAGAATGAGAGAGATCTACATGTGTGTGTATGTGTGTGTGGAAGGAGATAGGGCAGGCTATCTTTGCAAACGAACTGGTCAAAACATGCAAGACAAGCCCTGACATGTTTGTGCCTGTTTATTCATGTGCCCTTTCCCCACCATGTTACCTTCCAGACAGCTTAGTTGTGGTCTGGCTTTTTGTGTGTGCACTTCAGTTCGTTTGGACAGTGTGGTTTTAGTGGAGCTTTCTAGGGCATTTTTGTTGTGAAGTTGCTTTATTAGTCTTTATTAAGTTTATTTCATGAACTGTTTGATAATTACATGATCTGAAATATGGAGGAGAATAAATGGTCAAAAAACTGTTGCAACCCTTTTAAAAAACGGGGGCACTGGGTTTGTAACGACTTGAGGAAAGTAAATGATTGGATGGTTTCACTAAATAGTGAAATCAAACCACATATGAAAGTATGCACTTCACGCAGATTGCAGTTAGGAAAAGAAAAGCCTTGTCAGATGGAAAACAATATATTTGAAAAGGAAATTCCTCCTGAGAATTATGAGATTCTGGGTCCTAGTTACATTAAGGAGTCTCAGCAGGGTTCGAAAATTATGGGCGACTAGAAATAAGGAACGGGCGCATAATATTTGGTGCAAGGTAAACTCAATGAAGAGAAATTTTGCTGTTTTTTTTTTTTTTTTTGTTGTTGTTGTTGTTAATACTTTTTTCGTGCATTTTTCTATTGAATTTTGCCAAAAAGTTTTTGCTGTGATGTTCAAAAGCAACATTTTAGTGACTAACACCGAACAGAATTTTTGCTTCCTTCAAACCCCTTGCCCCAAGGATGTGTCACCTTGCGGCAAGCCGACAGGAATCCATGTGACTTAGAACTCTGCCAACAAGAACGCAGCGTTACGAAGGGTTGGGGAGAAGAGAGAGAAAGTTCAGCTTAACACACTAATGACCTGCGAGTGTACGGTTAAGTATCGTAGCTGCCGCTGGACCCCACGTTCCACTAAAGTTTATGCTCGTATGCTAATGTCCTTCTTACTTATGTTGCTTACCGTGAAAGTGCTTGTTTATTGTTTTAACCACAACAGGCGAAGGTCGAAGTCCATGCGATTTACGACGAGACTACTTTAAAGAGAGAATGCACTACGGAGACTTTCAGCTTACCTCTTTTTTTAACCCCGCATTTACGTGTATTTTGCTGTTGACTTCTTTGTTAGTTGGTACGCTGCCTTATATGTTCTGTATTGCATCTCAGAAGTTACGAGTTTCTAGTACTATTTAATTTGCTTTTGTGTTTTTCAAAATGAGTAAAGGAAATGGTACTCAAAAATGCTTACTGCCTTTTTTAAGAAGCATTATTCAGAAGAAAACTGGTTTCACAATGAGAGTTCAATGGAAAGAGTGCAACAGCAACATTTCAGTAGCAATGAGAAAATTCCCTGCAGTAGTGGTAATGAAATACCTGCAAATTTCAATTGCACGAATGAGAATTTCGAATCTCCCACACACGAGATAGATTCACATAATGACCGAAAACGAAAATTTATGAAAAAATGGCTTCAGAAATTCAGTTGGCTTTCCATGACAAAAGTTTGGGTGTTGCAAAGTGTGTCCCATGCTCTCAATTTCCCACTGTATCTGATGGAAGCTCTAGAATTGTAAAAGGTTGTGTGGTACCTTTGAAGGGTGAAACTTTCAAAAAGCCTGCTGCTTCGCAAATGCATAAAAAATGTGTGGAATGCTTAGAAGCAAAATTGAAGGCTCATGAAACTGCATTAGCAAAATGCTTCAAAAAATGAATAAAAAAATGTTCCAGCACATGGAAACACTTTTTAATACAGCATATTACATTGCAAAAAAAAAAAAAATCCTTTTTCAGATATATGTGACTTGCTAACACCGCTTAAGAAACTTGATATTGATATTTTGGAAGAATATGGTAATGATAAACAGTGCAAAGAGTTCATTGAACATATTGCTCAAGTCATAAGAGAAGCTTTTTTAGCTGAAATAAAGAATTACCCCCATGTTAGTCTCCTGCTCGATTCTTCAACAGATGCATCATCAGTAGAACAGCTCATTCTCTGTATGAGATATGTATATAAAAAATTAAAAAGTTAAAGAAGTGTTCTTGACTATTGGTGAATTAAAAATTGCAACCTGCAGAAGGTTATTTCAATGCAACTACAGAAGCACTGGATCGATTAGGCCTACCGTGGCGTGATGGTAAGTAGCTTCTAAGAATTGGTACTAATGATGCAGCAGTGATGGTTGGTCGTTCAAATGATCTTGCAGCAAAAATGAAAGAACATGTTGCTGGAATAACTTCAGTCCACTGCATAGCGCACCCCATCAATCTCGCAGTTTTGGATGCGGTTAAAGGTATTAAAATCGTAGTTGATGTAGATGCTTTACTTCAGAAATTATATACATTTTACACCTATTCTCCCAAACGTCTGCAAGAACTCAGGGATATATCAGGAAGTTTGGAGCAAAAATTTCTTAAACTTCAGTACCTGCACAAGGTAAGATGGGTAGCCAGTGAATAAGTTATGTTGAATGCAGTTCTGAAGAACTGGAAATCTATAGTAGTGCACCTTGAGCAAATTTCAGTAGGAAAAGACACTGAAGCAGCCACTTCCCGAGGACTTGTGAAACAGCTCAAGATTTTTCGTGTTCTAATAACACTGTTGACGTCCTAAGTCTTTTTAAACATTTGTCTTTGATTTTCCAGCGCAAGAATCTGCTCTTTAGTCAAGTTACTTTACATGTGTTAAAAGCAATAAATTCATTAAAGGAATTAAAAAGTCAACAAAGCAGCATGGAGCAAAAATGACAGTGTTGCGTTAAATGGAAAATACAATGACATACAACTTACACACATGGACAATGAGATGTTAAAAAATTATAAAAAAGCCATGATAAATAAGGGAGTGAAAAATCTGGAGGAACGTTTCATTGAGCATCAAGACTGCAATCTTCTTGCAAATATGTCCGTTTTTGACACTTTTTGCTAGCCATCTGGTCAAAAATTAGAGAAATTTGGCAAAGATGTGCTACTTTCGTTACAGCAAAAGTTTTCTGAACACTTCTTACCAGTCCTTGAAAAAAGTACAACCATATTCGACGAATGGTACGAATTCAAAGTTTTCGGTCAGCTTTTGGATTTTCAAGAACTTCTGCAGACATCATTATCAAAAAGGAACAGATTCCCCAAATTAAGTAAACTGCTGCATATAGTTTCTGTATTGCCAGCATCAACAGTGTGATGTGAAAGGGGATTCAGAACAATTAATCTCATTAAGAATAAATTTTGCTCAAGATTGGACTGTAACACGTTGTGTAACTTGATAAAGATAAACATGAATGGTCCTTCTGTACGTGACTTTCAGCCAGCAAAAGCAGCGCACCATTGGTATTTCTCTTCAGAAGGTACTCGGCATGTTCAAGGACATCACAAAACTAGTGCACCTGTGTACGAAACTGATACTGTCCTATGACAAAGTAAATTTCTTCCTCATCTTTGTCCACGCCGGGCATCGAACCTGGGTCCCGTCACTCCGGAGTAAGTCACTCTCCCAATTGAGCTACGAGGACGTATGCTCTCACTGCTATCTGCCTTTATCTCATGTGCGTCCTGCGGTGCAGGCACGTCACAGTCCTTAAGAAACAGAAGAATTAAAGTAACTTCAGCTTTTATGTAAGTAGTTTTCTATTAAAAGATATAATTTGTAAGTCTTGTTATGTAAATAGCTTTTCTATTAAACATATTTTTGAGAAGTGATTTGTTGGTAATATTCATAATTTCTCAGATTTTATCTAATTTTCTTCAAATCAAATACAAATATTGAAATCAAACTATTTCTTTTATTAGTACACTATTGCTTGTTAATACAAGCTTGTGTGTACTATCAGGAGAGAGCAATAGTCAAATATTATGTAAACTTTATTAATCCTTTATTAGTAGGACAATTGAGAAATTTATAATTATTATATGATACCTTCCATCCTTGAAAAATGTTTAACAAAATATATCACAGATTTATGTAGAAGTCTGTTTCATTTTTATTCATAATTACATTAGTATACCACTGCATTTTTTATTCCCTTAAATTTTAAACCTCCTGGCATTTGGTGAACCCAAAAGTGCGTGTGTTTTTCCAAAAAACCAGATTTATAATTTCAGCGCTATGGAAATTGTGTAAATACTACTCATTTTCACCCGATTATATTTCTCAGGTTTGGCTTTATATTTCACCCTCATTTACTGTTTAGATCCATAAAAAGTATATATAACAATTGACGGTGGCATTTCTTTATACCTGAAAGCTGATTTCCGCATTTTGGGTCTAACGTCAATCTTCAGGAATGCATACTTTGATTTAGGGGGAGGGACTGGCTCCTGATTTTTTCCGCTGGCTCCCAAATTTCAAAATATTTTTTAACCTCCTGAGTCTCAGTATTTGGACCCTGATGCAGCTTTAACCACTTAAATGCCTATTTGACCTCCCTTGGTGAATCTCCGGTGTGTAAGAAAGTATTAAAAGGTCTAAGAAGTATTGAAAAGAAAGATGGGGAGGGTTAAAAGGACCTACACAGAGTTGTTTTTACTTCTGAAGATGATTTAGATGAGGAAGAATGTCACTGTGCTGATTCAGAAATTATTCGCAAACTAAAGGAAAATTTTAAAACTATGAACAGAAGTAAAAAGCTCATGATGTTGACAGTTTTACCAAAAAGCTGGTCCTGTAAAAGAATAGGAAGTAAATTTGGAGTAAGTAACTACATTGCAAGGAAGGCAAAAACACTTGTGAAAGAAAAAGGAATTTTGTCCTCACCTAATCCCAAACCTGGAAAAATTTTACCTGAAAACACGGTCAACTTAGTAAAGGAATTTTAGTGCAATGAAGAAGTCAGCAGGCAACTGCCTGGCAAGAAAAATATTTCAATCAAAGACAAAGATGGTTGTCGAACTCATGTCCAAAAGCATCTGATACTTGGTAATCTTAGAGAAATTTACCAACTTTTCAAGTGCAAGTACCCACATGAAAAGATAAGATTTTCAAAATTTGCTAAGACCAAGGAACTGCATTATAGTAGGAGCTAGTGGGACTCACACTGTGTGTGTGTGTGCACGACACATCAGAATGCAAAGCTCATGATTGCTGGTGCTAATTTAAACAAAGTGACCCTGCAAGGACATGATACTCCTCTTTTAAAAACATATCAACATTGTTTATCAAGAATTATGTGTAATCCCCCAGCACAGAAATGTTTGTTAGGTGACTGTGATTTATGTCCTAGCATTGATGAATTCAAGGAAGTCTTATTGACAAGTATTGAAGAAGAAATGATTGATAACATCACCTACAAGCAGTGTGTTTCAGTGGACCAGTGTTCATTTGAAACTATTTGCAAAACCACCGAGGATTTTGTTGAGGAGTTTTCAGCCCAGCTAATAATCTTGAAAAAGCATAATTTCATCACCAAACAGCAATCTGTTTTTGTTTTTTGTTTTGTTTTTTTTTCAGAGAAGAAAATTACACTTTGCCCTAATGAAGCTGTGGTGACATGTGATTTTTCTGAGAACTATTCATTCATTCTGTAAGATGAAGCCCAGTCATTCTATTGGAACAACTCAATGGCAATCATTCATCCCTTTATTGTGTACTACAACGAAAATTATCAACTAAGACATAAAAGTTTTGTTCTCATCTTGGAATGTCTGAAACATGGCACAGTTCTTTCATGCTTTCCAAAGAAAACTTCTTAATGCTTTGAAAGTGGAATTGCTTCCAAAATTGAATAATATATTTTACTTTTCAGGCGGCTGTGCAGCACAACACAAAAATTGTAAGAGTTTTGCAAATTTGTGTAACCACCACACTGATTTCCAAGGCATTGAAGCAGATTAGCTTTTCTATGCCACTGCATATGGCAAAGGAGTTTGTGATGGTGTTGGAAGCACGTGAAGAGACTTGCAGCAAAGGCCAGCCTTCAAAACCCCATCTCAAATCAGATAATGACACCTCGATAGCTGTTTGAGTGAGGGAAGGCAAGCATCCCTGCAATAAGTTTTTTATATTTCAAATGATGAATACCTGGAAGAGAAGAGATTTTTATAAGTACGATTTGATGAAGCAGTTGCTCTTACAGGATCTCAGAAGTTTCATGCCTACCTCCCAGTATCAACTGAAAAATTAGAAACCAAAGCATTTTCAGTTTCTCATGCTACTGTTTTACATTGTATTAAAATCACATCTAAACTTCAAGATGTAGATTTTGATTGTATGAATGGTTTTGTGGCATGTGCCTATGACAACTCATGGTGGATGGGATGTGTTCTCTCAATGGATGTGGTAGAACATGAAGTCAAGCTATCATTATTACGTAAATCCAGCTGGACCAGCAACATCATTCTCTTATCTTAGGAAACCGGAGGTTCTCATTGTGCCAGGAAACTTTCGTTCTTTGCGAACTGGATCCAATTACAACTACAGAGAGAACATACTAGCTAACCCCACAGGAAACGACAAAAGCACTTTATCATTAGGTATAGAAATCTTTGCCTATTTTTGGGGCTAAGTCAATTTAATTTCTTGTCACTGCCAACAAGAAAATTTAATTTTTGTATACCATTGAGATACCACTTTCAAATCTGGACTGACAGGCTACAAGACATATACCTTTAAGTGTGAATTTTTTTGAAAATTTTAAAAATTCTGTTTTTCCAAAAACTCAAAATATTTTTTTTAATTTGAAATTGTGTCATGTTGTGTATCAAATGAAAGCCCTATTCATAAACTTTTAAATGCCACCTGTCCCATGTCTGTAGCTATCATAGGTATATCTCGTAAATGGCATTTGAAGTTATGGTGGCTAGTAAATTTTGATGTTTTTAGGTAATTTTGAAAATTCAATATCTCAAAAACGGGTGGACAAAAAAATTTGAAAAAAATAATTTTTATACATCTCATGGTAAGGTACAAATGTACCAAAAATTAACCAAATCCATGACATCAAGTTTCAAAATGTATTTTTCATTGGTTGATTTGACATGGAATGACCCTATAATGGCTCGCTGCAAAACAAACACTGAATGATATTTTCACCTTTTTTCATAGTGAAAATCCTCTTCAGATTTTTTCAGTTAGCGAAAACAGGTAATAATGTGGGTCTTTCATAAAAGCGAAGTGGTGTAAAGTGAACTTTCAAAAAGCAGGGTATACCTGTATGTATGTGTTTAAAGCTTTTATAACTGACAAGGTATTATTAAGAAAAATCACAATTTAAAGGTCTTTCTTCTGAAATTACCTATTTGTGCACTTTCTAAAGATTTAGGAAGAACACTAAATGTGCACTTTTTATATAAATAACGGAAAATTTTAAAAATTCACTATATTTGTAAAATCACCAAAAAGAATATGATCATCAATATCTTTATTTACGAAGTAAACATACATCCTAGTCAATTTTTTAGCAAACAAGGATATGTTTCCACTGTTCTCAGGTATATTATGAATAAAAAAAAGTAATTTTAATCAATTTACATGAATCATCAAGCAGGATCATTTAATCACTTTTTAGTAGCAGCATCAGTGGGGAACAAATCTAAAATGAGCATAAAGGGGTGACAAAAATCAGTAATGTAATCCATCCTACAACAAACGTGCATTCCGAAAAAATTACCCTCAGAAAAAATATAATAAAAATAAATCAGTAAGCTTTTAGAAGTTGGACACATGTAATTTTAGAGAAACTGACCAATGAATTCATTTCTACTGGTGGTTTGACATTTTTCCTATGTTGGTAACTTTCGAAAATTAATTTTGTAGCCACAGGGAAAGGGTTATATTTTGCACTGATGGGTGCAGCCAAAACCAAGCGATTCTTCCATAGAACCATACAACAATGCAGTCCAGCACAGGACTGACTACCTGACCTATCAATCATCATCACTTCCTCTCATGAATTTAACCAAAGTAATTTATAAGGAATAATATCAAGTATAAGTCATTCCCTAGAATACATATGCTGTAAAATGATGAGATTTGTTGCCACAATAATCTAAATGCAGTCATTTGCTGTTTTGGCAATAGCTGCCACCAAGCTGAACAGTATTGTGTAGCTCTGCAGAAACACCTGGGAATAAGTATCAGTGCAAAACAAAATCCTTTTCCAATGGTTACAAAATTAATTCATCAGAGTCACCAATATAGGAAATGCCCAAAATCACCAAAGAGAATCAGATTCATCAGTAAAATTGCTCAAAACCGAGTGTGAAATGTTACAAAAAAATCATGTACATAAGCATCTATTATCGCACTCCATGCAAAATATATTACTAAAAAATATTTTCTTCTTTTGAAACCATGCTTCTGTAAAAGTTATCAACATGACATATAATTTCAGTCTTATATCCATAATTTTTTTTTTGGGGGGGGGGAGATAGTTATAAACCAATCAAACAATATATAAATAAACAAAAACTCCATAGAACTTCTGAATTATATGCAAAACATAAACACATTTTTTTTTATCAGAATCTTTTTTTTATATTAAATGTTGATGTTTTTTGTTTTGTTTTTTCATTGTAAAGGGCACAAATAATATTTAACCTATCTTCTACTTGTTCAAACTTGTTACACATACAGGAAATCCTGTATAACAGCTAACTGAACTTTGCTATGCTACAAGGCATTAGCAATATAACTCTATTTCATATTCATGTTTGGTTTAGATAGTCGTAATGATGTTTTAGCAATAAGTGCAAACCATATAATATTGACTTTGGCCTCATGACTAGAAATATTTATGCCTTAATCAAGAAGAATCGGGACAGGGTGCCTCCACATACTAGATATGGCGTATACACCATACCTCTACAAGCTGACACTAATGATACTGTATATATTGGTTCTACAAAACGGAACATGAGTACCAGATTCAGGGAACATAAATATGATCTTTGTAATGTCAAGTTAACAACCACCAGGTCTTGTCTGGTTGCAATCGGTTCCTATACTCCAAAGTGAAATGAGGTATCCATTATAAACTCTCCAGGTAAGCTCTCACTGTTATTATTTATGGAGAGCCTATATATTGCATCATTTGGATCTCGTTGCAGTAATGATTATGTCCCTAAAGTTATATTGAAACCATGGACTATTTTATTTGAACATTTTCATGATTTATTTTAAATGCATTGTGTAAATTCTAGATGTTGTTGCGATATTGCTGGTTTCTGACGATGGTGTTATATATATATATCTTGGTCTTACTTGTGAATGTAACATCTGAAGATGGGGACATTGTGATCCTCAAAAGATCTCATGTTGTGCATGTTTTATCAGTAAAGCTTAATTACATGAAGTGTATGTGTGCTACATGTGTTTTATCATGTTTAGTCGATATTTTAACTTTCAACGATGCTTTAGCAACTTTATCATGACATTAAATGTGCATAATTTTCAATGTTTTCTGTATGTATTCCTTGATCTTTAATATTAATGAAGTACTTGCTGTGGTTTATGACAAACTACCTGATAAACATAATATCAATGAGGGATGGATTTCACTACCCCTTAGGCACAAGGCTGTAGCTAGGTCCTAAACACAGGGGGCTGAAGGTTCATCTGGGGAGGGCTCTGTGTTTAACTACAAATCACATTTTTCCACGAATACAGATTTCGCTTTATTGTAAATCTTCTTTTATTAATTTACTTTATTTGGGAATAGTTATGCCAAAAAAAATAAAAACAATTACATAAAATAAAAGGGAGAGAAAGAAAACAAAACAGGAGTCTCTTCAAATACAAAAAATAAATCGCATCTTTTCTTTCTATTTTTTTTTTTTGTAATGTTCTTTAAAATCTTACATTTCTATGAAAAAGGGGGATGACATTTCTCACACCCCTGGCCCAAAACACTTAACAAGTCCTGTTACCATGTGGCAGAAAATTATTAGCCCAGCAGCTCCTACTGATTCACCTTTAAAAGCAATTTCTCTGTAGTTATTCATCATTTGTGCTGTATCATTCTTGTTTTTAAAATGTAATGCACAAAAAAAAAGTCAAGTATGCTTCTATGAAATACAAAAGTAATTTTTGCAAATCAATGAAAACAAAGATTTAAAGAATGTACATGTATTTTTCAGGAGGGGCTGCCTTGCAGGAGGATGAGCCCTCTGCTAGCTATGGCCTTGTTTACACATTGAGGTGCAAGTAGGACCAGATCAAGCTTTTCTAGTCTGGGAGGACAAGATTTGAAATTTTGCCCTTTTAAGTTCAAAACTTCACCTCTCCACTCAAATAGTATGCAGTTTTTATTTTCACTTGCCACCCTCAGAGTAAAGTATTGTGATTGCTCAAAAATCGGACCTCTAGCACCATACATTATTGCTTAGATGCAGTTGGGAGATAATTAATAACTAATCTGCAGTCAAATGTCTTAAAAATTTGTTTTACGATTGCCAGATCAATGGGTGTAGAGTATACAAATTTCAGTTTCAAAGCTGTTGATGAAGAGAGATAACTGACATTTGTTAAACTAAAAAATGGTTTGATAAATTTTATGACATTTATGCAGTACATAGGCATTTCCTGGATAAAAGACACTCCTTTTGAGTGGAGAAATGAAAATTATGTCAGCATAATAAGAATGAAAGATTTAATGTGACACTCAAGTTTACAAGAAAAGGCAACATTAGATAATAGGAGATAATGTGTGCACAGCAGTTTTCTGTAAACTGATTTGTGACATTTATTGCTTTTCCTAGTGTTCTAAATATCTACAAATTTAGGCTGTTGTTAGTTCCATCATTAACAGAAAATTTGATGGTAGGGAATTTAGTTGATCACAGATATAAAAGTGTAATCTAATTAGAAGATGTCACCAGCATGACATAACCAAAATTTGGGTTGGAGAAAGCATAGTTTTCACAACAATAATTTCAATATTTTGCATAAACATCTCAGCAAAAAGAAGAGAGAGTGCTGACATCACAGATGTATCTTCAAGTTAATGGAAAAATTTTCTGTGTACATACACCAATAATTTCTTGTAAATAATACAGGCAACTTGGCCTTGATGAGTTTGCCAAGTGAGCTAACATTTTGCATCAATATATACATATATATTATGTAAATATAAATATGAAAGGCTTGAAAGAACCACAGAGCATAGGGAAACATACATTCTACATCACTAGGTTGGTTGGTTGGTTGGTTGGTTGATTTTTATGGCGCAAGGGCCATGTTTGGCCAAAGAGCGCCAGACCTACATCACTAGGACCATCCCACATTACCAAAAGGTTGGTGCTAGGCGTCCAGACCTCTTTCTTCCAATTATGCACCTGCAGTACTTTTAGATTGTTCTCATACATTCATTTCAAATCACACACTTTTTAAGACATAATTATACAGTTTTTTTTTCAACTTTATATGATTAATCAGGTTTCCTGTAGTTATTACAATTAAATTTGAATACACATTATGTTATACATTCAACATTTTTCTCTGATTATTACACTTTTTATGTGTGTAGACTTCTCATTTCACTCTTTCCCTCTCTACTAGTGCAGGAACAGAGTGGACTCTCTGTGCAGCAGGAACTGTAAGGTATCGCCAGATAAAGTTAATTTACTACATCACTTAAAAGTCTTATTTTGAAAACGTGATTTTTTACAACAGCAAAGCCACATCTTACGTGGTGGGAGACATGGAAACAGAAACATACCACAAAATTAATACTTGTTAAGTTACTACGGATTTTGCTGCCTGTAAACTGGAATTCTCCCACAAGTATTTGAAGGCTGTTAAAAGCTGTGTTAGCTTTTAGTCTCAATGGCATATCAACGATGAAAACAATTAAATCTTTGTCTTAAAAAAAAATTGTTAAATATCTTAACAACTAAATTAGAATTAAATACTTAATACTAAAGTAGAATTTAATACTTAATAATTCAATTAATGAATAAAAATTAGCCCTTGGTTAAGAAAGATTGTTGAACAATTTTAGTCTCATGATTTAGAGGAGAGTGAGTATACTCAGACAAAAGTAGAACAACACCTTTTTTTCATAGTTTAACTTGGAGAAAAAGATGGGAAGTACAACAGTAAAGGAGAAAAATCTCCAAAGAAATTTTTTGGAGATCATTCTTTTGGAAAGTGCAGTGGTAATCTTAGAAAGGAACATTCAGTTGATGTTAGATAGAAAGTTAAATACTTTATAAAAGATCACTTTTACTCTGAAAGAATCGGAAACCTGCTTTATTAGCCTTGCAGATTGAACGGTATTTAACTTTCTATGAAGAAAAAGTAGGATTTGTGTTATCGGTACAGATCATATGAAATTTCACTCTAAAAACATGTTGACGCATAATATACGTACGAAAATGGGTTGTTCATACAAACAAGGTGAGTCTACTGACAGGGAATAAATGTACTCAAATTTCTGATTTCACTTCTTATCCTGTACACTTACTCCTTACTAATGTTTTGCTAAAATTACACCTCTTTAGTAGCTGTTCCACATCCATTATACTCTTCTCAAAATAAAACCCATGACTGTCTTGGTTACTTCAGAAAAAACTGTTCAGTAGCAGTAATTTATAGTTTTGAAGCCTATCACTTAAAATTATACTGTAGTAAAATTCTGTACACCTCTTATAAACTCTCATTTCTCTGACTCCGCCAAGAAAAGGCCAATAGAATTATGGAAATTATAACTCAGAATATAAATTGATATTAGACTTTTACTTATCTATTAAAATTATTTTACTAAAATGTTGACAACCCAATAATACAGATGCCATGAAGAAAAAATTCAGTACAAACGACAACTAATATTTCACAACATATCGAAATATAAGAATTACCACGTAAAAAAATGCATACACGGATAAGTACAAACCTTCCCCAATTTTTTCCAATTTTTCATATTTTTGCATTATAAGCGTCAATTAACATAGCAAACCTGTCCTATACATATAACGGTCGCGGATTTTAAATTTCTCCTGACTGGACTGGATGGATGGACGGAAACAACTTTGGTTTCAGTTTTAAACGATTTTATATGGTAGCGGGTTCATCAGACTGAATTTTCTTTTTTTAATTGAGGGTTTAGCGACCACAGTGAGCAACACAATGAGCTATAAGTAGTCTCCCGTCTCTAATTTAGGTAAGCTGACCAGAAGTCCCCGATTCTTGAGGACAGTCCTCGAATTTAGTTTACTGTCCCCAAAAGCGTCTGATGCCTTTGGGGACGCAAATTGTCCTCAGATTTTGATGTTTGTCCTCTAATGTCCCCGAACTTACACTTCCTCATTAGTTCGTTAGATTTCTAATGAACAAGGTTCTTAAAAGTAGTTTTCGTTGTACTAATTTTCCGACATGCTTCTTGTGAAAACAAATTTTGACTTATTTTTTTCTTTCCGAGTTTAACGACCACCGCGAGCAACTCTAAGGACTATTGGCAATCTCAGCGGTCCGCTCTCCCTCTAGCGGCAAAAGGAAGAATTACTGTAGTACGGATAACATTTTTGGCTCAATGCTTGCCTGTTGGTAGATCGCTCATTACGTTCAGTTGTCGTTGTTTGGTATATTTTTGCATTCATTCTGGAATTAGAGAGTTGTATAATGGAGAATTCCGTGAAGAAGAACAAATCATATTGTTGTGTCCCGCAATGTCGTTCCCAAGGTTTCGGCTATGTTTTTCGCAAGTTAGTATAAACGTTTGTGCCTTGCGTTTGAAATCCTTCCAGTGAAATGCTATTAACCTAGTAACGTCTTTGAATGAATAATAAACAAGGCAGCATGTTTTTATTGCATAGTAGTAATTAAAAAATCCGCATTTCTACATAATCTTGAAAACAAATAATTGTTGTTATTCATATAAATTTAAACTTCATTATGGAATAAGATTTGCAATGTTCTGTCAACAGTCTTCGGTTCAAAAACGCAGAACCCAATGATGATCAACAATTACCAATTCACAAACACTTTTAGAAACAGAATGTTCAAAAATTACAAATGTTATTGTTGACAGTATTGAAAATGGGTCCTGGGAATCGTCAAGTGAAACGAAATGTCAGCTTTTAATAGTAATCCGGATAAGAACACCCCTGTCGGTATTACTATATCACTTGCCTGAAAATGTAAAATTAAAAATTACCTGTTACAGTAAAGCATTACTGCTACACAGTGCTTACACGTTCCACTTCTGCTCGCTTTACAAGAGCACTCAAATGACTTTATAGAAATTTCACTGTTACTTGTATCTAAAACACCGTTGATGGAGTGAGGCGACGACGTTATTGCCGTGGACTGAATGCAGTGCAAAACTATGAGAATTTCTCTTCCATCTTCCTTCTTAATTCCACAAGAAATTATATGGCCTACATTAACAATCACTTCCCCTTCTTTAATGCATCTTGAATTTTTGGAAGCGTCCACAAATTTCATTATTTCAAGGAATGAAAGCGACAAACCAGCCATTCTAACATTCGACTTTATGGAAACACGTGCGACGTTACCCGTACTAAAGAAGTTTGTTTACGTTTGCGCAGCGCCCCCTATAGTTCGTTGAGGTTCCCAATAAGCAGTCACCGGTCTCTAATTTAAAGACAGTCGTTCTAGGGAAGGGAGAGAGCAAGTGCTGTAAGACAAACACACTACCCATGCCTCATTCGGGACTAGATCCCGTGCCAATTTGTACAAATCATCGTCAGTGACCAGCACGAGGACACTGCACCGCTGGCACGGTCAAATTTCGACTGCACTTGTTTTGAGTTCCTTTTTTTTATTTGAAGTTTAACGACCACCGTGAGCAACTCAATGGGCTATAAGCAGTCGCCCGTCCCTAATTTAGGGTCACTGGTTCCAAGGAAGGGAGAGAGCCAGTGCCATAAGACAAACAAAACATCCATGCCTCACCGGGATTCGAACCCGGACCCCTTTCGGACGTTTTGAGTTCCTCGAAGAACTTTAGTAAAATGAAAAATTTTTCGTGCGCAGCTTGATTTTAATTCGGCACATATACCTAAGGTAAAGCATTTTACTTTTGCTAATGGACCTCATTCATGTGACGTCAGAAGTGATTTTCTGCGTACCAACATGGTTCCTGATTCAATGTTTTCGCTATTTGATTATCCCTTACTGTTGCCTAATTTTTACAATCCTGACGTCATGGATTCTGCCGAGGAATTAATAGAGCTACAGGGGAAGAAGATATTAATTTCTTAGAAGAACAAATCAAGGTTGCAAAAATATACAAAGACAATTTTGTGTTCGATGTTTATTTCGCATGACGCAGGAAAGCATCGCCGTTAGTCATAATGAAGTTTTTAATGTATCATTTCTTTTTTTTTTTTTTTTTTTTTTTTTATTGGAGGTTTAACGACCACCGTGAGCAACTCAAATGGGCTATAAGCAGTCGCCCGTCCCTAATTTAGGGTCACTGGTTCCAGGGAAGGGAGAGAGCCAGTGCCGTAAGACAAACACAACATCCATGCCTCACCGGGATTCGAACCCGGACCCCGTTCGGACGAATGATCAGAGGCCATCGCTTAGACCACTGCGCCACCGGGGTGGCCGTATCATTTCTCGTACACGCTATATTAAATTTTCATGTTCTTATTGCCAGACATTGGCGAAACTTCTGAAACGTAAAATTTAGTACCTTGTTTTGTAAAACAAACGCATTTAAAAGCTCAGGCAAATACACTGCTGGACAATTGCTAAGGACGGATCATAAACGGCTATATAGCGCATAAAAAAGTAAGTGTGGTTGGATGCCAAGTGAAATAAAATAATGTCAGAATGCCAGGACATTACAAGAAAGACAATTTATTGTGCTCTGAAATCCAGAAGGCTTTGGAATGTGTTCAAGGGACAAACAGGCCATTTTGTGCAGAATACGTCAACGTGAAAAAAATGCAATTACCGTCCGCAGGCGTTCCGGCGTAAGATGTCAGTACGGGATATGGCCACCATGGAGGGCGATGCAAAATTCCACACGTCGTGTCATGCTTTGCACAACATTATCAAGCAGCTGTTGGAGTAATTTATCCCATTCCTCTGTCAGTGCACGGATGGGGGTGTCCTTGTTTATTGGAGGGCATTGGCGACCAGCAAGACTCCTCCCAAAGCATCCCACACATTTTCAATGGGATTCAGATCTGGAGAACGTGCTGGCCATACGAGGTGTTGAATATCCTCGCTGTCAAGACACTCCTGGACAGCGACTGTTCGGTGACATGTTGCGTTGTCGTCCATGAAAATGAATCTATCACCGACAGCACCACGGAACATGCGAACACGAAGTAGCAGAACATCATTAATGTATCGTTGGCCAGTCATAGTCCCAGTTGGAAGCACATAGAGGGACGTACGGCCATTGATCATGATGCCAGCCCATACCATGACACTACATGTCGATATCGGTCCCTTTCCTGTATGTTTGCTGGACAATATGCAGTACCACTATCACGCCAGATCAGTTGTCGTCGACAATCAGACGATAGACTGTATCTACTGTCATCTGAGAAGAGGACAGCAGACCAGTCGTTATCAGCCCAATTGCGATGTTGATGGCACCATTGCAAACGTGCGGTACGGTGACGTCTGCACAATGGGATGCACACAACAGGACGGCGGGCGTATAGTCCTCTTTCATGCAAACGTCTGGCGACCGATTTTTTGGGAGATCCGCTTGCCAGTAGCAGCCATAAACTGATTTGCTACCTCACTAGCTGTGCTGCGCCGGTGTCTTTTTGTTGATAGCACTATGTACCGATCTTCTGCAGGTGTCGTACTGCGACCACGACCTCCCCCGTGACGTTTTCTACACTCTCCATTTGTTTGAAATGATTTCCAAAGCCTTGAAACAACACTGCGCCTGACGTCGAACTCCCTGGCAACATCTGTTATTTTTCGCCCTTCTTCAATCTTGCCAATAATACGGCCACGCGTAAAATCATCTAGGTGATGTCGGGAAGACCATACTGAAAATTGCAAGTTCGTCAATTGATTCTTTCCCTTTCAACTTTGCGTTTGAACAACAACGGTCAATACGCGTCAAATCCTTTATATCTCTTATCAGCGCTATGACGTCACGAACAAGTTCGGCAATCCAAAATTTGCATACGCACAACACGTCTTACTGTATCCCGCACTTATGCTAATTTCCACATTTTCCTGCCTTCCATTTTATGGTTGCTATCGTTGCTATTGTCATCCGTCCTTAGCAATTGTCCGGCAGTGTACGTAATTAGGAAACAAACCTAAGTTCGCACGCTAGGCAATCTGCTTAAAAATTAAATGAATGCGTAACATTAAATAAAAGAGAAATTATAGATATGTTTGCTTTATTCTTTGAGGAAAGTAGAACTTAATTCGTAATTTACCGATTCAAATATTCCATCAATTTTCGCCTACCTTTTTTTTTTCTTTTTTGAAATTGAAATTCGAAGGAATACTACGAGGTTTCAACTGCCTTTTATTCGTAGTGTCATAATATACAAAAGCTTTTTCGTCAGTGGACAGAACATATTAGAGAGTGCACATCGGAATGGAAATCACCGCTTTTCATTTTACACAGCCATTCCTTTAATAATTTCGTCTTTTTCAGGTTAAAATTAAAGAATGTTTTTCTTTCGTCTACACAATTTAGGTTGCAGGATTTATTAGCACAACCATACGATGAGCAAAAGTTATACATGTCGTTAATAAATTTACGAAAATCGCGTTTTTCCTGAACCCTTGCAACGTAACTCCATGTTAAGCAATGGGAAAACGCATGTAAACAAACTCTTGTTGGTCCTCGGCCACAGAAAGGCTTTCCCATGATGCAATGCGAGGTGAATAAGGTCCATATCTTCTCGTCATCATAGTTCTACTTTGTCAATAAAAATTACCAACATTCTACAAGATATATCCTTTTAAGACATAAATTTTCATATGTAATATCACACTTATTGAAGCAATGCAGTTTTGTGACAAAAAGTTTGCATGTTTATTTTGAGCATGCATGTGTCCCCAAATGAACTGCCGATTTGGGGACGCCACGCTCTTTTGTCTTACATCAGTGTTCCAAAATCTGGTCACCTTAAATTTAGGGCCACTGACACCAGGGAAGGGAGAGAGCTTACGTCGTAAGACAAACACAATATCCACTCCTCACCGGGATTCGAACCCGGACCCATCTCGGACAAATTGTCATAAGCCAGCGCTTAGACCACTGCGCCACTGGTCTAAAATTAAAAATGAGAAACAGTTTTCCAGGATGTATCAAGGAAGTTGCGCGTGTAAATTTCAAACACTTTCGAATTCGGATTGCGCATACATAAATGTCGAGTCAACGGACGGATAGACAGTCAAGCATGAAAATTACATGAATAAACTCTCTCATCTAGACAGAGGCTTTTATTTCTAACGGGACATAGCTTGCTGGTGGAAATCATTTTTTTTATTGGTGATTTAACGACCACCATGAGCAACTCAATGGGCTATAAGCAGTCACACGTCCCTAAGTTAGGGTCACTGGTTCCCGGGAAGGGAGAGAGCTAGTGCCGTAAGACAAAAACAACATCCATGCCTCACCAGGATTCGAACCCGGACCCCTTTCGAATGAATAATCAGAGGCCCTCGCATAGACAACTGCGCCACCGGGAATCGTTTCCGGATAACTTCTTCGCTCACAAAATTCTAAAGCCCGCATATCTGCTCGAAAGAAATGTCGTATAAAAACCAAGGAGCCTCCTTGATAAAACCCAATGGTTCCGAAGAATCCACTACCATCGCACCTTTTGAGACGTTACGAAGACCATAAATGTTCGCCTCGGCATTCTCACACTGCATGCACCGACATCATAAAAATATGACACAATATTATACAGCCGCTTTAACCCTAGAGAGTTGTAATCATGCAAGACGGATCCACTCTCTTACATTGTCTCTAAATTTTCCCTCCCTGTCTACGTGGTGCAGTTGAAAACGTGACTCCACAAGTCACATGACTCTTTCCCAAGCATTTAGGTCCCATTTCCGCTGTCCTATTGGCTCTAAGTTTGGGGGATTGGAGGGCCAGGGAAGTACTTTTTTTTTTTTTTTTTTGGTTGGAGGTTTAACGACCACCGTTAGCAACTCAATGGGCTATAAGCAGTCGCCCGTCCCTAATTTAGGGTCACTGGTTCCAGGGAAGGGAGAGAGCCAGTGCCGTAAGACAAACACAACATCCATGCCTGACCGGGATTCGAACCCGGACCCCTTACGGACGAATGATCAGAGGCCAGCGCCTTAGACCACTGCGCCACCGGGGTGGCGGAAGTACTTTGAAGTTTTTATCGTGCTCTTCCAATCACTCTCAGACATTTCTAGCTGTGTGACACGACGCATTGTCATTCTGAAAGATCCCATCCGCCCCAGGAAAGACAATCAGCATGTATGGGTGTACGCGGTCTGTAAGGATGGATTCATAACGAATTCGGTCCATAGTGCATGTTATGAGTGGACCCAGGGAATGCCACGGAAACATTACCCACACCATAATGCTGCCCCTACCAGCTTGTGTTCTTCCAGAAGTGGTTGAAGAGTGTTTGTTCTCCGATGTTTCTCGCCTTTTGCGCAGTGGCGGCTCGTGGTGTAAAATGCTGGTGAGGCGAACAGTCTTGATGTAAATGTAAAACAGTAAAACATATGCTATTGAAAAATATATAAATTCGTCTAACGTTATACGAATATATATATATATATATATATATATATATATATATATATATATATATATATATGGGATGTAAGGTCAGGTGATGCGTAACATCACAGCCTCTCCTTGACAAATGTCAACCCCGCCTTCTCGTGGTGCATCCTGTTCCCACTAAAGGGGCTCTGACGACCGCCCATAGCGGTATAACTATACCATCGGGATTAGAGGAAATTCTATCCCACACTCACCAACCCGCTTGGCCAGCGTGGTGAGTTATGGCCAAACCCCTCCAAAATGATTCCACAACTTAAATCTTGGCCCTCAGTCTCCGGCAGCTGGAATGTACCTGGCCAAGGCAGCGGCCAGTGCGACATGAAGGCAGAGGGTGCTAAGAATCCCCGGAGAACCGGACTAGGCTGCCATCTGATGCTGACCTTGGCTACTTACAATGGACGCTCTCTATCTTCTGATTCAAGGCTTCTTGAATTGGAAGAGGAACTACAAAGGATCAAGTGGGACATCGTGGGGCTAAGTGAAGTAAGGAGAAAAGGAGAAGATCTCATCGAACTGAAAAGTGGACATCTCTTCTACTATCGTGGGACAGATACTGGCAGAACTAGTGGTGTTGGATTTATAATAAACTAGAAACTGAAGGATAAAGTTGTAGAAGTTGAAAGTTCCTCTGACAGAGCTGCACGACTTGTTATCCAACTCTCGAAAAGATAAAAGGCTCAGATTATTCAAACTTATGCACCCACCACAAGTCATCCTGAAGAAGAAATTGAAGAATTTTATGAGGAAATTTGTCATCTAAATAATAAAGGTAAGCAGCACTTGAAAATAATTATGGGAGATTTCAATGCAAAAATAGGGCAACGGCAACAGAATGAAACTTCAGTAGGTAAATTCGGTCATGGCAACAGAAACCAGCGTGGAAATACTCTCGTTGAGTTTGCAGAGGCAGAAGGGTTTTTCATCTTGAACTCCTTCTTCAAGAAAAAGCCACACAGGAAATGGACATGGAGACATCCAAATGGGATGACAAGTGAAATTGATTTTATTATGTGTAACAAAAAATTCGTCATAGAAGACTGCAGTGTGCTAAACAAGTTCAACACAGGTAGTGACCATAGATTGGTGAGATGTAAGATGCACCTCAACACTAAACTTGAACGTGGCAAGCTCATAAGACAAACAAAATCTATTGACATAACCAACCTTAAAAAACACCATAATACCTTCAAGTTAAAACTGAAGAACAGGTTCTCTGCTTTAGAAGGCCTAACATCGGAAGAAGTGGACATCTCTGAAGTTAACAGAAAAGTAACCAAAGCTCTTATGGAAACAGCAACAAAATTAGCTGGGTCTAAGAACAAGTTGCATGTAAATAAATTATCAGGAAAAACCAAAATGTTGATGCAAAAAAGAAGAGAGATGAGGACAACTAAAGAAGATGTGACTTCCAAAGTGGAATATATAGAGCTATGCAAGACAGTAAGAAAAAGTATCACTGAAGACGTAAGGAAATTCAACTGTGAACTAGTGAGGAAAGCAATTGAAAACAACCAGAGCCTAAAGATAGCAAAGGGACATCTCAGTAAGGGAAGAAAACAGATTATGGCACTGAGAAAAGAAGATGGTTCTGTAACAAGAAATAGAGGCAGAAATTTTGACAAGAGTGAAAGATTTCTACTCCAAATTATATGAAAGGGATGGTATATGCACTCCAGACATCATGAAAGATACCAGTACCAGAGTTCCTCCAGTCCTTCCAGCAGAAGTTGCACATGCAATCAAGAACATGAAGCGAGGAAAAGCTCCAGGAGAAGATGGAATTACTGTAGACATCATACAAGAAGCAAGTGGAGAAATCGAAACAGTACTCGCCCAAATTTTCACTCGATGCCTTAATGAAGGAAAGATTCCTGAGGATTGGAACACCGCTACAATGATCCTGCTACATAAGAAAGGTGACATTGAGGATCTCGGAAACTACAGACCTATCAGCCTCCTATCAGTAGTTTATAAAATCTTCACTAAAGTTCTTTCACACCGCTTGAAGGTAACACTGGACATGGCTCAACCGAGAGAACAAGCTGGATTCAGGAGTGGCTACAGCACAATAGATCATATCCACGTGCTGAGAGAACTAATTGAAAGAGCGAGGGAATATGAACTTCCATTGTGCATGGCTTTTATCGATTATGAAAAAGCCTTTGATTCGGTGAAACCATCAGCAGTTACAATGGCTCTGAAAACTTGCGGTATTGAAGATGCATACATTAATATTATTAATAACATCTATGAAAATGCAAGTGCAAAGATTAGGCTGTTTAAAAATACAACACACGTAAAAATTGGAAAGGGAGTGAGACAAGGTGACACCATATCTCCGAAGCTCTTTAATGCCACATTGGAGGGTGTTTTTCAGTCGCTGAGCTGGGAAAACAAGGGGATAAAGATTAATGGAGATTATCTAACCCACCTTCGCTTTGCTGATGACGTAGTCATTTTTGCAACTACCCCATCAGAGCTGCAGAGTATGATCCAGGAACTTGCTGACAAGAGTAAAGAAGTGGGATTAAAAATGAACTTTCAGAAGACAAAAGTGATGTTCAATGCTTTTACAAGAAATGAAGATTTATCGATTGATGGAGAAAAGCTGGAGATAACAGACACGTACGTTTATCTTGGACAGCAGATATCAAGTGAGGGTCACATTGATGAAGAAATTAATCGGCGTACAAAACTTGCCTGGAGAGCTTTTGGAAGAAACAGCATAATTTTCAAGAGCAATATGCCATTATGTCTTAAAAGAAAAGTGTTTGATCAATGCATCCTTCCAGTGCTTACGTATGGTGCAGAGACGTGGACCTTAACTAAAAGAGACATACAAAGGCTGCAGACAACTCAAAGAAGCATGGACAGGTGCATGCTTGGTGTAACCAGGAGAGATAAGAAGAGGAACTCGTGGATCCGAAAAATGACAAGAGTGGAAGACATCATGATCAGAGTTAAATCCCTGAAATGGCAATGGGCTGGACATACTGCCAGAAGGATAGATCATCGATGGACAGCCGAAATTTTAGATTGGATTCCAAGGGACAGGAAAAGACCCAGAAGAAGACCACATGGGAGATGGGTGGATGAAATTCGAAAGTATGCAGGGGTGACATGGAGGAGACTGGCACAAGACAGACCGTTGTGGAGGAAACTTGGGGAGACCTTCGTCCAGCAGTGGATTGATAATGGTTGACAATGATGATGATGATGATATATATAACTCGTGGATCCGAAAAATGACAAGAGTGGAAGACATCATGATCAGAGTTAAATCCCTGAAATGGCAATGGGCTGGACATACTGCCAGAAGGACAGATCATCGATGGACAGCCGAAATTTTAGATTGGATTCCAAGGGACAGGAAAAGACCCAGAAGAAGACCACATAGGAGATGGGTGGATGAAATTCGAAAGTATGCAGGGGTGACATGGAGGAGACTGGCACAAGACAGACCGTTGTGGAGGAAACTTGGGGAGACCTTCGTCCAGCAGTGGATTGATAATGGTTGACAATGATGATGATGATGATATATATATATATATATATATATACTTAAGAGCAAAACTGAAGACTAAGGAAAACTTTAGAATTTAAAACGAAGGTTGCAAAATAACCTGAAAATCAAAACGCGCAACGCAGCAGTTTTGAAAATTCAGAATTCACATTCTATAAAGAAGATACCTAAGCAAAAAATACATATATAATTTTGACTCACACCTAGTACAACATAGAAAAGGTTATGTATCTACCTGTGTGAGTAAAAGGAGAAAAGATAAAAAAATAAAATAAAACAACTGAATGTAGAAGGTGTCGAGAATACTGAGCCTTGGCTTTATCAAGGACCAGCAAAAACTCTGCATTTTCTCACTTCCACAAAGACCTAGTTGGAAATGGGTTTCTGCAAGGCCATAGATGCAAGTAACATTCCCACCTAAAATAGTTTAACAAATATATATATGTCATGTCCTCCGTAGAGTTGCATGATCTAGCACTAGTTAACAATTTCGCTTGCATCCATTAACCTTCCTGGCCCGACCCATGCTCTTCATCTGTTACTATTAAACAGAGAGAAGAAGATAATGCAGAAGTAATTTCTACTATACTCAAAGTTTGTCCCCTAGATATTAATAGTTATGATTTTGAAAACCTATATACTAATCTGCCTCTATCAGATATAATCACTACCTTTAAAGAGCTGTATGCAGAATTTAAACTTAACCAATTTGTTGATGTAGGAACTTGGAACTCTTATCTCAATTGCTGCATAAAAAATAACCATATCTTATATAATAATACTCTCTATAAGCAAGTGAACGGTATTCCCATGGGAACATCAACGTCCACGAATATCGCTAATCTATTCCTGTTCTTTAAGGAATATAAATTCATTAAAAATCACCCCACCTGCTCAGATAACTACCTTTACACTTTTAGATATATTGATGATCTGCTGTGTATCAATAATTCAGAAGTTATAGAGAGTGATTTTGATAATATCTATCCTAGCTCTCTTAACTTATGTAAAACCAACCACAGTAATCAGGAACTTGAGTTCCTAGACTTAAGCATTAAGCTCAACAGAGGTAACCCATCTATTAGCCTCTTTGATAAAAGAGTTAATTTTCCTTTCAAAGTAATTAAATATCTACACTGGAATAATAACATTTCAACCAAAGTAATTGAGAATGTACTAATTTCTCAGGTCCTAAGAATTTCAAGAATTTGCAGCAACAATTTGGACTTCAATTACCACATTAATATACTATTAGAAAGTTTTCTAGAGAACGAAATTCCTTCTTCTTTCATCAAAAGAACTTTAAGAAAAATTATTCTGAATAATAGAGTAAGGTTGGCAGATCTGCTTTAATTTTCTACACAGTTAATAATATGATTCTGACCAATCAAAGCCGTAAGGAAGTTGGCTAGAGGATGCCTATTAACTACCTAAAGGAACCTTAGTGCTATGGATATGACGGTCCTATTAAAACAAAAAATTAAATAATATAAACACAATCACAAAAAAGCTTAAAAATCTGTTTATAAAAGAAAATAAAAACAAATAAAAAGAAAACTAGTTATTCATCACTAGGATAGCTATACTAAAAATAGTAAAACCAACATTAAAATTAATAAGATTCTGATTAATCTATAGAAGCTCACTAAGGTGATTTAATACATGCAAAGATTATTAAATACACTGCTCGTGTATTTTATAATATTTCTCATGTATTCTGGAGAGTTAATTCTGCTCTTTCTGATCATACAGATCCACAGTCTTAAGTTTATATATTTTTTTCTCTGGTTAAAATCTCCGCGCGTTGGTTTCTTGCTGCATGAGGAGGCCATCAGCCCCACCCTCACTGCCCCCCAGCGTCTAGGGAGTGGCGGAAGAGGTCAGCCTTGTTCTTCTCTTGTGAGGAGAAAAGTTTTTGTCACACAAGAGGTAAGCTCTCTTCCTTGTTTTTGGGTTCTAGGTTTTATAAGTTCAATGTTTGTACTTCATGTACTTTTTCTCTGTCGTTTTTTAGCTTTTCAGCTTTTAGGCATTGGTTTGTCTGTTAACATTTTTGCGGGTTTTAACTCTTTCTTTTCTCTGTAACTTTGAGCGCCTTTTGGGGTACCTAGGAACAGAAGATGGCTAAGCTTGTTCCTTTTCTATGCGCTGTCTATGCGCTGTTTTTTCAAAGTAGTTAAGTTCTTAATAACTAATTAATTATGCACTTAAAGCACTGCTGAAATACTTTGTACATATTGCAACTAACTGTGTAAGGTATATAACTTTCACAAAGTTTTCTTTAGTTAATTATTATCTTTAACTTATTCTCGTTTTCGTGCTGTCATAAGTTGTAGAGTAGGGGGTTTTTAGACTCAAGTTTTCTTTCAAAAATCTGTTCGTTAAAAATTAATATTTCCTTTTTTAATTGCAATGTAAAAATTTGGATTTCTTTTGCATTGATTTTCAGGTTTAAATTCTCTCTCAAACGAACTTGGAATTTTGTAATGGCTGAAAATCATTTCTAATTATTATGTCACTCTCACAGCTTGAGTTCTCTTTAATCTTCTTCTCTCTGTTTAATAGTAACAGATGAAGAGCATGGGTCGGGCCAGGAAGGTTAATGGATGCAAGCGAAATTGTTAACTAGTGCTAGATCATGCAACTCTACGGAGGACATGACATATATATATTTGTTAAAATATTTTAGGTGGGAATGTTACTTGCATCTATGGCCTTGCAGAAACCCATTTCCAACTAGGTCTTTGTGGAAGTGAGAAAATGCAGAGTTTTTGCTGGTCCTTGATAAAGCCAAGGCTCAGTATTCTCGACACCTTCTACATTCAGTTGTTTTATTTTATTTTTTTATCTTTTCTCCTTTTACTCACACAGGTAGATACATAACCTTTTCTATGTTGTACTAGGTGTGAGTCAAAATTATATATGTATTTTTTTGCTTAGGTATCTTCTTTATAGAATATATATATATATATATATATCAGCATCGGGATGTAAGGTCAGGTGATGCGTAAGGTCTGATGCTGACCTTGGCTACGTATAATGGACGCTCCCTATCTTCTGATTCAAGGCTTCTTGAATTGGAAGAGGAACTACAAAGGATCAAGTGGGACATCGTGGGGCTAAGTGAAGTAAGGAGAAAAGGAGAAGATCTCATCGAACTGAAAAGTGGACATCTCTTCTACTATCGTGGGACAGATACTGGCAGAACTAGTGGTGTTGGATTTATAATAAACAAGAAACTGAAGGATAAAGTTGTAGAAGTTGAAAGTTCCTCTGACAGAGCTGCACGGCTTCTTATCCAACTCTCGAAAAGATATTAGGCTCAGATTATTCAAACTTATGCACCCACCACAAGTCATCCTGAAGAAGAAATTGAAGAATTTTATGAGGAAATTTGTCATCTAAATAATAAAGGTAAGCAGCACTTGAAGATAATTATGGGAGATTTCAATGCAAAAATAGGGCAATGGCAACAGAATGAAACTTCAGTAGGTAAATTCGGTCACGGCAACAGAAACCAGCGTGGAAATACTCTCGTTGAGTTTGCAGAGGCAGAAGGGTTTTTCATCTTGAACTCCTTCTTCAAGAAAAAGCCACACAGGAAATGGACATGGAGACATCCAAATGGGACGACAAGTGAAATTGATTTTATTATGTGTAACAAAAAATTCGTCATAGAAGACTGCAGTGTGCTAAACAAGTTCAACACAGGTAGTGACCATAGATTGGTGAGATGTAAGATGCACCTCAACACTAAACTTGAACGTGGCAAGCTCATAAGACAAACAAAATCTATTGACATAACCAACCTTAAAAAACACCATAATACCTTCAAGTTGGAACTGAAGAACAGGTTCTCTGCTTTAGAAGGCCTAACATCAGAAGAAGTGGACATCTCTGAAGTTAACAGAAAAGTAACCAAAGCTCTTATGGAAACAGCAACAAAATTAGCTGGGTCTAAGAACAAGTTGCATGTAAATAAATTATCAGGAAAAACGAAAATGTTGATGCAAAAAGAAGAGAGATGAGGACAACTAAAGAAGATGTGACTTCCAAAGTGGAATATATAGAGCTATGCAAGACAGTAAGAAAAAGTATCACTGAAGACGTAAGAAAATTCAACTGTGAACTAGTGAGGAAAGCAATTGAAAACAGCCAAAGCCTAAAGATAGCAAAGGGACATCTCAGTAAGGGAAGAAAACAGATTATGGCACTGAGAAAAGAAGATGGTTCTGTAACAAGAAATAGAGGCGAAATTTTGACAAGAGTGAAAGATTTCTACTCCAAATTATATGAAAGGGATGATACATGCACTCCAGACATCATGAAAGATACCAGTACCAGAGTTCCTCCAGTCCTTCCAGCAGAAGTTGCACATGCAATCAAGAACATGAAGCGGGGAAAAGCTCCAGGAGAAGATGGAATTACTGTAGACATCATACAAGAAGCAAGTGGAGAAATCGAAACAGTACTCGCCCAAATTTTCACTCGATGCCTTAATGAAGGAAAGATTCCTGAGGATTGGAACACCGCTACAATGATCCTGCTACATAAGAAAGGTGACATTGAGGATCTCGGAAACTACAGACCTATCAGCCTCCTATCAGTAGTTTATAAAATCTTCACTAAAGTTCTTTCACACCGCTTGAAGGCAACACTGGACATGACTCAACCCAGAGAACAAGCTGGATTCAGGAGTGGCTACAGCACAATAGATCATATCCACGTGCTGAGAGAACTAATTGAAAGAGCGAGGGAATATGAACTTCCATTGTGCATGGCTTTTATCGATTATGAAAAAGCCTTTGATTCGGTGAAACCATCAGCAGTTACAATGGCTCTGAAAACCTGCGGTATTGAAGATGCATACATTAATATTATTAATAACATCTATGAAAATGCAAGTGCAAAGATTCGGCTGTTTGAAAATACAACACACATAAAAATTGGAAAGGGAGTGAGACAAGGTGACACCATATCTCCGAAGCTCTTTAATGCCACATTGGAGGGTATTTTTCAGTCGCTGAGCTGGGAAAACAAGGGGATAAAGATTAATGGAGATTATCTAACCCACCTTCGTTTTGCTGATGACGTAGTCATTTTTGCAACTACCCCATCAGAGCTGCAGAGTATGATCCAGGAACTTGCTGACAAGAGTAAAGAAGTGGGATTAAAAATGAACTTTCAGAAGACAAAAGTGATGTTCAATGCTTTTACAAGAAATGAAGATTTATCGATTGATGGAGAAAAGCTGGAGATAACAGACACGTACGTTTATCTTGGACAGCAGATATCAAGTGAGGGTCACATTGATGAAGAAATTAATCGGCGTACAAAACTTGCCTGGAGAGCTTTTGGAAGAAACAGCATAATTTTCAAGAGCAATATGCCATTATGTCTTAAAAGAAAAGTGTTTGATCAATGCATCCTTCCAGTGCTTACGTATGGTGCAGAGACGTGGACCTTAACTAAAAGAGACATACAAAGGCTGCAGACAACTCAAAGAAGCATGGAGAGGTGCATACTTGGTGTAACCAGGAGAGATAAGAAGAGGAACTCGTGGATCCGAAAAATGACAAGAGTGGAAGACATCATGATCAGAGTTAAATCCCTGAAATGGCAATGGGCTGGACATACTGCCAGAAGGACAGATCATCGATGGACAGCCGAAATTTTAGATTGGATTCGAAGGGACAGGAAAAGACCCAGAAGAAGACCACATGGGAGATGGGTGGATGAAATTCGAAAGTATGCAGGGGTGACATGGAGGAGACTGGCACAAGACAGACCGTTGTGGAGGAAACTTGGGGAGACCTTCGTCCAGCAGTGGATTGATAATGGTTGACAATGATGATGATGATGATGATATATATATATATATATATATATATATATATATATATATATATATATGTGGCGTAGCCGGGGTGGTGGTCGTGGTTTGCACCCCTCTCCCTTAGTAGGCGAGACAGTTAGCTTTTTCTAAGTACGTTTTATAGATAATTTCCCTATTTAAATTCATTGATTTTTACATAACTCGGAAAGCAATGTAATTTCTTGATAATAGAAGAGAAAGCGGCCAAAGAAGTTGCTTTATTAATTTTTTATTAAAACAACTATAATTTATTGAATTTTCTTCATTTTATTAAATGAGCTTCGTTTTGTATTAATGTTCAAGATGTGCGTACGTACCAATAGAAAATGATTTGTCGAAGCGCCCCCCACAAATTGTTATATGTACTTATACACAGTTATACAGCAGAAGTGCAGACCCCCACCCTCAAAAAGTTTCATGTCAAAGGCAGTATCACCCATTGGATATCTTTGAAGTCCTGGGCTCGAGTCGGCTGAATCATTAAAATCCGCTGAGATTCGGAAGTCTCGTTAAGCCATTGGTCCCGGGTAGGCGCCTTGTTATAAACAGCTGTAAACCCCATCCCTTAGGGCTCCAGCCCATGCCATTTAGCCCTTATATACCAATATTATTCAACAGTAATGGAATAAAATTATAGAAATATATGAAACACTGCGTGGGGAGTCTTTCTTCACGAAAAAATCCAAAAAATTTAGAGGAAAAATGTACATATACCTCTATATATATGTGTGTGTGTAATATACGCTACTTTTGCAACAATATTTTTATGAAAACAATTATTCGATAATTTTACAGCAAAGAAAGAAATATTTCACCTGTATTCTTTTATGTTATACACTTGAGCGAAAATACGCAATTTGCGCGGTTTCTTTAGCTAGTCAATGCGTCACTCACATCCCAACGCCAGTCGGAGATCCTCTTCTTAAAAAATTCAAAGTAAATCATTTGAATAGAAATTTTTTTCTCACTAAGTGTTTCTTGAGCTTGAATAAAAGTCACAGTTCGATTGGCATATTAGTGAAGGTGCATTTAGCACTGGTTACAAACTGAAGTCCAGGCTCGTGATAACTATGTACAGGAGAAGTCAAGCTAAGGAAGCACATTTCTATATAAAAAAAGTATTAGGTAATTTAAACCTGGAATTAAAAACAGAGGAATACGATATTAATTTGCTTTGGTCTCGAACAGAATGCTTTCAGTTTATGTTTTATAAATAAGTTCAATTCTGCGATCCTTTTTGGCTGCAAATTTGTCTATGATCAGATCATAAAATGGTTGAGTGGACATTAGATGGTTCAGCAATTCTTTCTCGATTGAAATTTTAGCGAGTGAAGACAAACGCTCTTGTGCCGTTGTATTACGGAGGTAAGTCTTAATTATCTTCAAACATAAAAAACTCCTTTCAGCAGAAGAACTTGTTGACGCCAGTGTCAATACAAGAGAAAATAATTTGTAGGCTTCTGGTAATACATCTTTCAGCTCGTTTTCTTTCATTGTTTTCAAGGTTTTCTGAACACTGAGTTCCCTAAAGTTGGGATCATTATATAAAAAATCTAATTGGTTTTTTAGTCGTTGTGTGTCTGTAAAAATGTTTGGATAAATGTTTTTGAGAGTGTTAAGGGCACTGGATGGAAATGACTCTGAATAACTATGGTATTTTGAGCTGTCAACTAGCTGCAGAAACTCGAGCTTTCCCATATCTTCAAATCTGGTATTTATTTGGACTATTATGCTGTCAACGATTTCGTAAAACAAAATTTTGTAATAGTTTTCCACTTCTTCTTCAGTCAAATGTTTCTTTTGGCGACATTTAGGACCTCCACTCAAACTAATTGTTTCACTGAAATGTTTCAAGTAAGTGGTTACATTCCTTTTCTTATTTATTCGTTCGCAACATTGTTTAATTTGTCTTTGGCAATAACTGATATCTAAAGTCTTTTTTTGTAAAACATCAAACAGTACATCCGTAATTCCAAAAATGTCATAAAAAATCAGTGATAAAAAAGCAAATTCAAAATCAGTGAAATTTTTCAAATATCCTATGGCTCCGTTGATTGATTCTGCCGTTGATTCCGGGTCATTCATTATGTTTTCAAACGCATTCTTTAGTTTGCCCCATTCGCTCACAATTAAACGCAAAATTTGCGAACGTGATGCCCAACGTGTTTCCGCTATTTGAGGAATCCGTTTCCCAACAACTGAATCTGCTACGTGGGTTCTCTTGGCAGACTTATGAAAAAATGAGGGCATGCTGGATACTGTTGCGAAATATATGCGACATTTTACAATACTTTTGCACCCCTGTTGTAGGACAAGGTTAAGGCGGTGGGCGAAACAGTGGGTAAACAAAGCTTGCGGGGCTTCCAGCTTGACTCTTTTCTGCTGACCGCTCAACTCTCCAGCCATAACGCTTGCTCCGTCATAACACTGGCCTACTAACTTTGATTTAAAATCAAACTCCTCCAAAACCGATGCTAGCAGATCTTACAGTGCCACAGCAGTCCTGTCAGTGCTGATACAATAAAAACCAAGGAAGCGCACAACTACTTCACAATTTGAGTCCAATATGTATCTGACAATTATTGAACACTGTGATTTTTGAGTAATATCAGTTGTATCATCAACTTGCATTGAAAAAAATTCTGACTCATTAATTTCGCTTTTAACACATTCGTTTATATATTCATGAATACACTCCATTAAATCATTCTGTATCGTTTTAGATTGTCCAGAAAATAAGCTTCGTATTTCTTCAAAATGTGCTTTTAATTCTGGGGTGCTCCTACGAAGTAACAAATGGAACATCTCCTTGAAATTACCTTTATTTAATGAGGAAACAGATTCATCATGTCCTGGAAAAGGCAGTTCTTGCTTGCTTAGAACGACAACTAAATCGATTATATGTTCCATAAAAAGCCTATTTAGTCTGACCTTTTCATTAAACTTGACTTTATGAAGAGCAGCATTTTCTTTGAGCATATCAGAAATAGTGTTTATGTTTTTTTTTCATTCGTTTTAGACCTACGTGGTTATTTATATGCTCTTTAGAGCTTTCGTACAATTTTGCACTACGAGAAAAGTTTTTCAGATCAAAATAACCCGTTGTATTCCACACATTTTTCTTATTGCTCGAAAGTAAACATAACCAGCAAAAGAGAGTTTGCTTGTAATAGCTACCAGAAAGCCAGAGAAAAATCTCGTACCATGATTTATTGAAAGACCTAAAAAACAATTTGCCACACTTCTTATCTTTAGATATTGAACTTATTATAGGTGTCGGTCTTCCAGATATGAGAACATCCCTTTTATCATAATCTTTCCAGTGTTTAAAAGGAATTTCTTCCAGAACACAAATCACGTCGTTTGTTGGGCCATTCATATTTTCCAACCAAAATCAAAATATGCTGTTTAGTAACAATAACAAAATAAAAAAGAAGAAAAACTCAACATTACTATGAACTAGCCAACACCCACAGAAGAGAGGATTTTTTTTTTTTTTTTTTTTTTTTTGGAGGCTTAACGACCACCGTGAGCAACTCAATGGGCTATAAGCAGTCGCCCGTCCCTAATTTAGGGTCACTGGTTCCAGGGAAGGGTGAGAGCCAGTGCCGTAAGACAAACACAACATCCATGCCTCACCGGGATTCGAACCCGGGCCCCTTACGGACGAATGATCAGAGGCCATCGCTTAGACCACTGCGCCACCGGGGCGGCGAAGAGAGGATTGAAAACACACTACGAAAAGTTAGACTCAAATACACTCTGACGAATAGTTAAAGCGCCGCCCCGGTGGCGCAATGGTCTAAGGCGTTGGCCTCTGATCATTCGTCCGTAAGGGGTCCGGGTTCGAATCCCGGTCAGGCATGGATGTTGTGTTTGTCTTACGGCACTGGCTCTCCCTTTCCTGGAACCAGTGACCCTAAATTAGGGACGGGCGACTGCTTATAGCCCATTGAGTTGCTCACGGTGGTCGTTAAACCTCCAATCAAAAAAAAAAAAAAAAAATAGTTAAAGCTACGTAGAAATCATCGTACTCCAAAGCGTATAGAGGCGAACGGTGTCATCGCCTGTAAAACCACTTTTTACCAAGGTCATCTGCTCATTTTCCCGCGCCCATTGGATACACAATCCTTGGGTTCTCCAATAACAGCAGAGATGCGATTCCAGTTTAAGCGAAATGGAGGGTCGCCTCAGAAATTTTATTTCTCTTACTGGAAGTCCGGCACCTCCTTGGGTAAACTTTGGAACGTGGGGTGGGGGGTTCACTCTGTAGGGCTCTTCTCTGATCCCGTTCCCAAAACCGGCTTCTCATCGAGACAATTTTTTTTTTGATTGGAGGTTTAACGACCACCGTGAGCAACTCAAATGGGCTATAAGCAGTCGCCCGTCCCTAATTTAGGGTCACTGGTTCCAGGGAAGGGAGAGAGCCAGTGCCGTAAGACAAACACAACATCCATGCCTGACCGGGATTCGAACCCGGACCCCTTACGGACGAATGATCAGAGGCCAACGCCTTAGACCACTGCGCCACCGGGGCGGCTCGAGACAATTCAGCCGGTCGCCTCTAAGCGCTTAAAACATGCAGCTGCTTTGCAAAAATAATGATTCATTCCTCTTCTTGAAAGCCTTTCTTTAACCAAATTCATGAATCACAATGTGAATTTCAGTGTTTCATTTATCCTGCAAAGTTCTTATATCTTTGTTACTGACAGAAGTTTTTTTCTTTCACTTCTCATTCTGCGGAATTTCAGGTGAGGCGGCGCCTCACTTGCCTCATCTGACGGGCCGCCACTGCTTTTGCGCCAGCGTTCATCTGTTCGATGAAGCAGAAAACGTGACTCATCGGAAAAGGCAATCCTTTTTTTTTATTGGAGGTTTAACGACCACCGTGCAGTAGCGTAGCCAGAAATTTCTTAAGGGGGAGGGGGTCCATGGGTTTGGTTCATTGGTGAAAGCCCCATATATACATATATATCGCTTTAAATTCATACTAAATCTCCCCTTAAGGGGGAGGGTAGGACCCGAGGACCACCTCCTTGGCTGCGACAATGCCGCCGTGAGCAACTCAATGGGCTATGAGCAGTCGCCCGTCCCTAATTTAGGGTCACTGGTTCCAGGGAAGGGAGAAAGCCAGTGCCGTAAGACAAGCACAACATCCATGCCTTACGGGATTCGAACCCGGACCCCTTTCGGACGAATAATCAGAGGCTATCGCTTAGACCACTGCACCACCGGGGCGGCAGGCAATCCTTTGTCAAACAGCGGAGGTCCAATTTCGATACTGCCGTGCAAATGTATGCATTTTCTGCCGTTGCACTTTCGTTAGCATAGGTGCAGTAACCATCTGTCTGCATCGGAACCCCATACGCAGCAGGGTTCGCTCGACTGTCGTTTTAGACACACTTCCGGTAGCCTCCCTGGCAATGGTGGCCCTAGCGCTTGCGGGGCCCCGAGCGATGGCTCTTCACGGGGCCTATCGCAATCGCAATAACCCAAAACCATCGCAATAACCCCTTATATACTGTATATATATATATATATATAATATATGTACGTAAAAAAAAATTACATGTTGCTTACTCTGACCGTAAACCAGTCGTTCGTTTTTTTACTTTTTCTCCCACAAACCCTCAATATGATCAAAAAGCATTTTTTTTTGTTTTGTTTTTTTTTATCGGGAATTGATTTTTGTAAAATAAACACGATGTGATACAATACATTGTTTATTAATATAATTAAGAATCCAAAATATTACCGGACGCCCCGGTGGCGCAGTGGTCTAAACGATCGTCCGAAAAGGGGCCCGGGTTTGAATCCCGATGAGGCATGATGTTGTGTTTGTCTTTGGACACTGGCTCTCTCCCTTCCCTGGAGTTAGTGGCCCTAAATTAGAAACAGGCGACTGCTTATAGCCCATTGAGTTATTCACGGTGGTCGTTAAACCCCCAATCAAAAAAAAATTGCCTGTTCCAAAATGACCTTTTATTAAACAAACATGGATAGCTGTATAATTATAAGTCTATTATTTAAAGAAAAATTCTGCTACTTTTCTTGCGGCTGAAGTCTGGAAACAAATCGCTATATGTCAGGGTGGATGCCATGTCGTTTTCTAGGGACAGAAGAGCGAGTATATTGCAACTCACTACTTGTACCCGAAATTGCGGCAAAACTGCAATGAAAAATACTTTGAAAAAAAATTACATTTAGACATATCTCCACAACTCTCTCGCTGAAAAAAATGTCTGACCAAAAAATAAAAAAAAATTCTAACAGAGTAACTTTTTGATGTCACTAATTAAAAGCAGTAAACAAATATTAAAATTGGTCGTTTATTTGTATATGATCGTGAACTACAAGTACAATATTTCAGATGACGACAGGCAAAAACTAAGGCGGCGGTGCGGGGTCCATTTGGGTGTGGGGCCCTGGGCGATTGCCCGGTATGCCTGTGCCTGGGGCCGCCACTGCTCCCTGGTTCATTCAGCCAGTTAGTTACTCCACAGCAGCGTGTCTATCGGCCCTCACACACATTCGCAGCCCAAGTTCACCTCTCACATCAACGGCACGTGGTGCTCCGCAGTTTCCACTTCGCTTATTCGCAATGGCGCCATTTTTCCAGGCACGATACACTTTAACCACAGCAGCACGCGAACACTTCACAAACTGCGCTGTTTCAGAAATACTGCCACCCTCTTCCCGAAAGCCGATAATCATCCCTTTTTGCAAATCTGATAAATCGCGTCTTTTATCCATGACAGCAACGAATGATATGTTTTCAAAATGCTTACAGCACACTTTATATGCCCTCCAAGCAGAGGCGGATTTATAGGGGGCGAAAGGGGCAATCCCCCTCCCAGTCGAAGAGGCCCCCCTTTATAGGAAAAATGTAATAATTAAAAAATTAAAAGATCACTTTATTTTATGAAAATAAAAAATAAATAAATTGTGACAAACAATTTTTAACAATGACCTACTTTTTAATTCTAGTTACAAATGCAGTTATCAACACGAAATTTATTATTTAGCCCAGCTTTTTTATGTACTCATGTCCACTACAGATTTTTTCTTTTCAGGTTGCAGTACGCCGCTGAAAATTCGGCTGTCTGGGTCTCAAAATAGAAAGGCTTCCAAAAAAAGGAATGAAGAAACTGCTGCTGTCTTGGCAAAAACAGAATTTTTTTCTATACTCGGGGCAAAGCTAACCTGATTACACTGTTAAGGTTATGAAACCGAATCACCGACACGAAATATCTTGTTTATCAGTATTTCTCCGCGCACTAGTGGGGTATCGTGGATCGTGGACCATTCTCCCTAAGGGTGACTCAAAACGAGACAAAAGGAAACTTTCCGCGTTCCATCCAAGGAGGTTAGAATAAGATATCTGGAGATGCCCTTGCTAATGGAGCAGTACTACTTTGTGGGAAGTCTCTAACCGCAAGCGTCGGCCGTCAAAGTGTGGGAAAGCTGATGGTCTTCAAGGCCATTGCAATGAATTTTGTGTTGGACGAATCGCCTTCTTTCGTCGCAAATGTTTCCAATTCCCCATCGTAACTTGCTGCCGGTGCGTGAGAAAATGCTGAATTTATAAAATTCTTAATTATTTTGAGGCTCCTTCCCATTTTTATTTTAAATTGAAATATGCGAACGTTAGTGCGAATTCTAAACAAAACATAGTTATAATTGAAAACTTCACTCGTATAAGAAGTATAATTCATTCCGGTTTGATATTAACCCGATTTTTGCAACCCACAACCACGCAATTCCAAAATACACACAGTTGAAATTACATAGGTATCGTGTAAACAAACATCAAATTCCCCCACCATGTGGCTTCACGGTTAACAGACACGGGGCATCCCCAGAAGTATTATTCTAACCTCCTTGGTTCCATCACGATGTCCCCCTCCACCCCACACCTTCGCAATCTTGCCGACCACTAGACAAACGATTTCTGAATGAGTATTTTAAAACAACAAAAACGAAGAAAGGAGCAAGCTCATTACAATAACCGCCAAGATTATCACCCAGCCTCTGGCTAACAATTCTTCTCTCCCAGTCGCAATAAATGTTCTCCGTGTTAACTGTATAGCTCTCTGAAGCAAAACAGAAGTGACGATGACGCAGCCAAAATGCGAATATTTGTATTTTTTAGAAACGCGACCGAAACTGGGATCATTTTTTTAATGTGCGTACGTACGACATTTAGAACATCTATATCTATGTGCTTTCTTAGGTCCCAATTCAAGCTCGAACACTGCTTTTAAACTGGAACTATATTTTGCAGTAGACGTTCACACTCTGTAACTTAAACTCCATAGTCAGGCTAGCCTTGCCCCGAGTATAGTTCGAAAATTGAAAATACAGAAGCCATTGATGACGAACCAGTACCAGATGTCCCTCCTGAAGGACCAGCCGCACTACCAAATACATCTGCAGAAAACAAGAGTAACGTATCACATGAAGATACTGAAGGTGATGGATCATCACATGCCACATGTACTTCAAACATAAACAGCGAAGAGCAGTCATGTGATCGAGATCCAGCCATGTGGTTTCCTGTAAAAAAAAAACATGTGTTCTTTTGGTCAAAATCAGCTATGATATGTCAAAATAAAAATGATTCCGACTCCTGCTCAGAATTTCGACTCCGTTATCAATCAGGTGAAGGCCAGCAGGAAGGCAATTGTTATTTCAAGAATTCCATGCTTTACACTAGGCATAACAATGGTGAGCAGCATTTGAGAAAGTGGCACCTCTACAGCCCATCGAAGGGCGCAGTTTACTGCTTTTACTGTACTTTGATGACCAGCAGGCGTGACAGTTTTCCCAGAAAGGATGGATTTAATGACTGAAAAAAAAGCAGATGAAAAACTGAAAACGCATCAACAAAGCCAAGGCCACAGAGATTCTCAGTTGAAGTATAATCTTCGATGCAGGGAATCCTCTCGTGTTGACAGAGTGTTGGAAAAACAAGTGCAGAAAAAAAAAATACTGGAGGGAAGTATTGCTCCGTGTTGTAGCCATAACAATCTTTCTTGCTGAAAGATGCCTGGCATTTAGGGGCCATGAAGAGATCGTTGGATCCAAGCATAATGGTAATTTCTTAGGAATTATGGAACTTATTGCTCAATTTGACCCATTTCTGATGGGTCACCTTAAAGAATTTGGCAATCATGGGAGTGGTAAGCAGTCATAATTATCACCAAACATCTACAAAGAAATTGTTCTGCGCATATGGCAAAATTTGTTAAGAATTATATCGTGGTAGAACTTAAAACTGCCAAGTATTTCTCAGTTTCAGTAGATTCAACACCAGATCTGACTCATGTTGACCATCTGACAGTCATTGTGCGATATGCTGTTTCTGGAAACCCGGTAGAAAGGTTTTTTAGTTTCCTGCAGACTGGCTCTCACAAGGCTAAAGAACTGACTACAGCTTTGCTAGAATTTCTAGAAAAAGGCATTAATTTTGAAGACTGCAGAGGACAGTCGTACGATAATGCTAGCAATATGTCTGGTCACTACACAGGAATGCAAGCCAGACTTAAAGAGAAGAACCCAGCAGCATATTTTATTCCTTGTGCTGCTCACTCATTGAATCTTGTGGGACATTCTGCTGCCTCTTGCTGTGTTGAAGCTGTTAGTTATTTTGGCTTTATACAAAAGTTATAGACTTCTTTTTTCTGCGCAAACACGGAGATGGACAATTCTAATGAATTCTTTGAAAGGAAACAAAAGAGCACTAACGGTTAAGTTCCTGTCGGACACTCGTTGGTCAGCAAGAGCTGATGCTACTGAAACCCTAGTAAATGGACAAAAACTACATTCAAAATGCCTTCAGAGATATTGAAACTGACTTGGAGCAAACACCTGAAGCAAGACATGAAGCTCAGACATTGGCAGACAAAATGGACTGCATTTAAACTGCTCTGATGGCCAAGGTCTAGAAATTATTCCTTGTGCGATTCAACGTTACAAATAAAGCTGTTCAAGGAGTTGAAATTGACCTGAAGAAAGTGGTAGATCTAATTGATTCTCCGGAAAAGTTTCTAGAATCACTTCGGGATAGGCATGAAGTGTAGGAACTAGATGCCAGGAATCTTTGTGGCACCGCAGACTACAAGGCAGCTACAGTCAGGTCAAGAAAAAGAAACCAACGTCATGATGCTAATCCAACCTCTGTATCAGAGAAAGTTGTCTTTTCTTCGATAGATAAATTCAAATGTGGAACTTTCAATATCATTTTACATCAGTTGTCTGTTGCCTTAAAAGAACGCAGGGGAGCGTACCAATCATTGTATAACAGGTTCAAAGTCATAGTCAACTTATGTGATCTACCTGATGCAGAGATAAGAACTGAAGCTGAGAAACTTATAACTGTTTACCCCCGTGATTTCAGTAATGTGTTCATAGAGGAAATTGTCCAGTTTGCATCCTTTGCCAAGCTCAGATCGTGTTTCCCTCCATCTCAACAGGCGGTTTTACTCTATAATGAAGGGTTTTGTGATACCTTCCCAAGTGTTAAAGTAGCTCTTAGAATATATTTAAGCATGATGGGCACTAGTTGTTCAGGAGAGAGATCATTCAGCAAACTGGCACTGATTAAGAATTATTTGAGAACCACGATGACTCGTGAAAGACTAAGTGCTCTGTGCCTACTAAATGTAAAGAGCAGTGTTCTTAAGATGATAAAGTTTGAGGAATTCATTAAAGATTTTTCAGATGTCAAGGGAAAAAAAGACTTTCTGTAAGTATTGGACAGACTGTTTCCCTGTATAATGCACCTTTCTATGTATACATAACTTGTCAGTTCCAATTAGAAGCAGCACATTGGCGGTGATATGCAAATTTGGTGAATTCTCCTTTCTGCTGTTTATTTTAATATCCGAATTCCAGGGGCCCCCGAAACTGAAGGGCCCCGCACCCCCCAAGATCTAAATCCACCCCTGCCCCCAAGCCAGCTCACGGTACGTGCCTTCTTTCATTGGTTACGCGCTGTTGACGTCAAAAGTAGGAGATGGTCATAATAATGTGATTCGACTGTACATACAGGGTGATCATAATTAAAGTATCCCTAGTCAACACTCTGTGGAGAGATATCTAGCAGTCCAAACGCAACGGAATTTGGTATGCTGACAATTCAGGACATGCAAGAGATTTCCGCGAAAAAAAGGTATACAATTCACCGTTTGGGGAATTCTGGCGCTGCAAGCTGCGATAATATACGGGGAAACGACACAAGAAACGAAGCAGAAACCAACACACGTGTTGCGTTCAAGATGTTTTATTGTCTCCGATATTTAATTGCACAAGGAAGAGATAGCGACCTCAGCGGTGCAACGGGTACTGCGCAAGGAGGTTATACATATTACTGGAGACACCACTGGCTCTGCCGCCAGAGGTCACAGCTAATCTGTGGTGTGACGTCACAAGCAGGCAAAACGAACTAAATTATACTGTTGATAAAACAATAAGCTCGTGTATCATTGACAAAGATTATTGAATTACTCATTTTATCTGTTTATACGCTTAGAAGCTTTTGTTCCATTGGTTTCAAAGCAGCTTCTTTTCTGCGGCTGCGTCGTGCCTGCTCAATACGTCATTTGCAGCACGGACGGTGACTTATGGCGGCCAATGCTGCGTGGATAGGAGTGGTGTCTCTAGTAATATAACCTCCTTGGTACTGCTCAATATGGGCGCCATTGTTAAATTGCATAACCTGAAGTCGATAAGCAGTGTGCTCAACAGCCGAACGTAACTGATCTTCCGTGATGCTTCTCACATGCAATGTGATACTGTCTTTGTGTATTGTTGTGTATGTCGTGTCTGTGTAATAAAAAGAGGTTCAAAAATTCTAATAATGGTAAATGATGAATATAAAGTACCAATGCACCGAACCGTAGCAGGTATGATCATGATAATCGATGCTGCGATCCACGACCTTTTTTTTCTCACTGAAAGTTTAACGACCACCGTGAGCAACTCAACGGGCTATATGCAGTCGCCCGTCCCTAATTTCGGGTCACATCCACGACTTCTTTTTTTTTTTTTTTTTTTTTTTTTTTGATTGGAGGTTTAACGACCACCGTGAGCAACTCAATGGGCTATAAGCAGTCACCCGTCCCTAATTTAGGGTCACTGGTTCCAGGGAAGGGAGAGAGCCAGTGCCGTAAGACAAACACAACATCCATGCCTCACCGGGATTCGAACCCGGACCCCTTTCGGACGAATAATCAGAGGCCTTCGCTTAGACCACTGCACCACGGCAGTACAGGAGATGATACAAAGGCAAAATAGACGAATATAAGTACTCCCAGTAAATACCACACTGAAGAACAAAATTCTGTGTCTCAGTTTAAAATCTCTGAAAGTTGGAAAATCAGAGTAACGAAATGTATTTGATTTGTATCACGGTGTATAATAGGCAGGCGGTACAACTGAAGGAGGTTAGGACAATACTTTTGGAGATGCACTGGGTCTCCTAACCGTGAAGCCGCAAGGTGTGGGAATTTGATGATGTTTAGATGATATCCATGTAATTTCAATTCTGTGTGTATCGGAATTGCGTGGTTTTGGGTTGCAGAAATCGTGTTAATATCAAACCGGAATGAATTATACTTCTTACACGAGTGAATTTTCCAATTTTAACGTCATGTTTTATTTAGAATCCGCACTAGCTTTTGTGTATTTCATTTTAAAATAAAAACGGGAAGGAGTCTTAAAATAATTAAGAACTTTATAAATTCAGCATTTCCTCACACATCGACAGCAGGTTGCAATGCAAAATTGGAAGCATTTTCCACGAAAGAAGGGGATTCAGCCAACACAAAATGCATTGCAATATCCTTGAAAACCACCAGCTTTCCCGCACTTGGAAGGCCATTGCTCGCAGTTATAGGCTTCACGCAAAATGGTACTGCTCCATTAACAAGGGCATCTCAAGATATCTTATTCTAACTTCCTTTGGACAACTCTGCAAGTAAAAATCTCCCCTTAATGTCACTTGTCACTTGGCAGCGTTACCAACGGGTGGGCTGATGACTCAATACAACCAGTTAAGCTGGCCAGAAGTCCCGAATTCTTGAGGACAGTCCTTTTTTTTTTTTTTTTTTTTTTTTTTTTTTGATTGGAGGTTTAACGACCACCGTGAGCAACTCAATGGGCTATAAGCAGTCGCCCGTCCCTAATTTAGGGTCACTGGTTCCAGGGAAGGGAGAGAGTCAGTGCCGTAAGACAAACACAACATCCATGCCACACCGGGATTCGAACCCGGACCCCTTTCGGACGAATGATCAGAGGCCAACGCCTTAGACCACTGCGCCACCGGGGCGGCGAGGACAGTCCTCGAACTTATTTTACTGTCCCCAAAAACGTCTGATACTTTTGGAGACAAAAATTATCCTCAAATTTTGACGTTTGTCCTCAAGTGTCCTCAAATTTACACTTCCTCATTCGCTCCTTAGATTTCTAATGAAAAATGTTTTTAAAAATAGTTTTCGTTGTACTAATTTTAAAACATGCTTCTTGTGAAAACACATTTTGAATCTTGATCTCAAAGACGGCAGTCTTGTGACACTTATATACAGTGAGTGGCCACTTTATCATGACCACCTGACAGTTTTAAGCAAATGAGCTATGGCTGCACGCTGTTGCGCCAGAGGGCGAGGCTAGTATAAAAAGGGAAAGCTTAGTGCTTGCGACAGTAGTAGAAGTAATTTTTGGGTGACGAGATGGGTAAAAAATGCGATTTGACGGACTTTCAATGTGGGATGATTGTAGGAGCTCGGAACCATGGAGCGAGTATCACCGAAACCGCCGCATTCGTGAAATGTTCCAGAACCGCTGTTGTTAAAGTGTTTAAAGACTGGACTGTCAGCCAAAAAACTGGGTCTCTACGTGCAACGTGTGGTCGTCCTCGACTAGTGACTGCTCAGGTGGAACGGAGATTGTCCAGACTGGTAACAGACAACAGAAGGGCAACAGTGCAGCAAATTACAGACCATCTTAATCAAGAATCCTCTCAAATTATCTCTCCAGGCACTGTTCGCCGTACACTGCATCGGATGGGATATGGCAGCACAAGGCCTGTTCGAACACCTTTGCTGTCTGCAGTTAACAAGAAAAAACGTCTCCAGTACGCACAGGAGAACAAGGATTTGACAGTCGATAGTTGGAAACAAATTATGTGGTCCTATGAATCACGTTTTCAGTTGCACCATGCTGAAGGCCGAGTGAGATTTGGCGGAAACAGCTCAAAAGCATGGACCCCAAATGCATTGCTACAACCCTTCAAGCTGGTGGAGGCAACATTATGGTTTGGGGAATGTTTTTCTGGCATGATTTGGGCCCTTTAATTCGTGTTGATCAACGTCTAACTGGCACATCATATCTAAACATCGTTGCGGAACAAGTGCATCCTGTCATGTAGATGGTTTATCCGAATGGCGATGGTTACTTTCAACAAGATAATGCGTCCTGCCATAGTGCTCGTATTGTACAGGATTGGTTTCAGGAACATGCCGGTGAGTTTACTTTGCTTAGGTGGCCCCCAGAATCTCCATATCTCAACCCCATTGAGAATTTGTGGGATGAAGTTAAACGAGCCATGAGACAGTTGGATCCACAACCCTGCAATCTCACACTCCTGGAAAGTGCTATTCATCAAGAATGATCTCAGATCCCCCAAACCAGCTATCAACATCTCTTTCGTAGAGTCCATGTCACGAAGAATCGACGCAGTATTAAAGGCAAAAGGTGGCCCAAAGAAGTACTGAGGGAGTGGTCATAATAAAGTTTCCACTCAGCGTATATACACTGGCGGAAAGTGAAAAAAGAACACCAAGAAGGAATTGGCGGACGATCATGAAATTTACATATGTTAATGGGGTCAAGTTTACGTAGCTGTCATGTTAATTTCGGGGCCAACCGGTGAGCGCTTACGCCACAGCACGGCATAATATGCAAATTATCGTCGGTGGTATTTAAGGAGTACGGTGAAGTGAATATAATCAGTCGTCGGCGTACGGACACGTGCAAAGACCCTGAAGAAGCTGCAATGCCTGGACATGGAAGACGTGTACGATTTCAGCAGTTATCGGACTTTGAGCGAGGTCGTCTAGTCGGACTCCGCGAGGCCGGGTGGTCGTATCGTCGAATTCCGGAGCGAATTGGACGGGAAGTATCGGTGGTGGTGGTGGATGGTGGCGTAGATGGTCCGACGAACATTCCCACACGAGAAGACGTGGAACCGGGAGTCACAGACGAACTGATGAGCGGACCAATCGACGCATAAGAAGAGCGGCGTTGTCAAGCAGAACATCCACTGCGACGCAAATCCGAGCTGCCGTTGCACCTGATGTGACTGTGCGAACAATCCGCAACCATCTACTGGATGCAGGACTACGTGCACGTGTGCCTCTGACATGTGTACCTCTGACTCCAGCCCACCGTCAGGAACGGCTGCAGTGGTGTCGCCAACGTCTGCACTGGAGAACGCAATGGCGATCTGTCGTGTTCAGCGATGAAAGCAGATTCTACTTGGGAGCCTCCGATTGCCGTATACGTGTTCGCAGACACACAGGGAAGCGTCTCCACCCTTCTTGCATCCGCCAGCGACACACAGGGCCAACACCTGGTCTCCTGGTGTGGGGAGCGATCAGCTATCACTCCCGTACACAACTAGTGTTTGTACCGGGTACGTTAAACAGCACCTAATACATCAACAACATCATTCAGTCCGTTGTTGTGCCATTTGTAAGGTTGGTCCATCGTGGTGTTTTCCCGCAAGATAACGCACGCCCACACACGGCACGGGCAACGCAACATACACTTCAGGATGTGAGACAACTTCCATGGCCTGCACGTTCACCGGATTTGTCCCCCATTGAACACGTGTGGGCTTTTATAGGACAACGACTTATCCGATCTCCACGGCCAGCCACGACCATCACCGATTTACGCGTCCAGGTTGAGGATGCTTGGAACTCAATACCCCAAACTTACATCCAACATCTGCACGACAGACTCCATGCCAGAATTGCACAGTGTGACGCAGTTCATATTGGTTATACCTCGTATTAACCATGTTACCTGGAAATGTTATTTTTCAGTTTACCAGCAAATACAGCTGTATTTTGCCATAATGTTTTGATCACGTTATCCTCTGTATTCCGTTATTATGCTGTATAAATTTCGTTGGTATCAGACGTCTCCTTCTTGGTGTTCTTTTTTCACCTTCCGCCAGTGTATTAAGGTAATACCACGTAGTTTGTCACAATTATTTGACTGGTAAATAATTTTTGTTTTTCCTTTTCGCAAGTTTTACGAATACGGTGAGCAACTCTAAAAACTATAAGCAGTCACCTGTCCCTGATTTGGGGACATTCGCTTTAGGGAGGGAGAGGGCAAGTGCTGCAAAACAAACACACCACCCATGCCTCATTCGGTACTCGAACCCGTACCGACTTGTACGAATGACCAGCACTTAGAGCACTGCACCACTGGGGCAGCCAAATTTCAACTGTACTTGTTCTAAGTTCCTCCAGAAACTTTGACAAAATTAAAAATTCGCTATGAGATTCGTTCATCACTCTGCAGCTTGATTTCATCATAATTCAGAAGATATACATAAGGTAAAGTATTTAACTTTTGTTAATACGTTTTTGCCATCATAGCTGTGCTTTGTCAGTAAAAATTACCATCGAGCTTATAAAGTATTAGATGGAGACACCACTGACTGTCGCCATAGGTAAGCTGACCAGAAGTCCCCAATTCTCGAGGACAGTCCTCGAATTTAGTTTACTGTCCCCAAAAACGTTTGATGCCTTTGGGGACGCAAATTGTCCTCACATATTTATGTTTGCCCTCAAATGTCCTCGAATTTACACTTCCTGATTAGCTCATTAGATTTCTAATGAAAAATGTTCTTAAAAGTAGTGTTCATTGTACTAATTTTCCGACATGCTTCTTGTGAAAACCAATTTTGACTTTTTTTATTTCTTTCCGAGTTTAACGACCACCGCGAGCAACTCTAAGGACTATAAGCAGTCACCTGTCTCTAATTTGGAGACATTTGTTCTAGGGAAGAAAGAGAGAGCAAGTGCTGTAAGACAAACACACCATCCATGTCTCAGTCGGGTCTCGAGCCCATACCCACTTGTACAAACGGTTAGTGCCCTGCACTAAGACACTGAACTACTGGCACGGTCAAATTTCGACTGTACTTGATCTAGGTTTCTCCAAAAACTTTGGCAAAATGAAAAATTCGCCATGCAATTAGTTTAGTTTGCAGCTTGATTTTAATTCGGCACATATACAAGGGAAAGCATTTCACTTTTGCTAATATGTTGTAGCCATCATTATTCTACTTTGCCAATACGAATTACCAACATTCTACAAGATATATCCTTTTTTTTTTATTGGAGGTTTAACGACAACCGTGAGCAACTCAATGGGCTATAAGCAGTTGTCCGTCCCTAATTTAGGGTCACTGGTTCCAGGGAAGGGAGAGAGCCAGTGCCGTAAGACAAACACAACATCCATGCCTCACCGGGATTCTAACCCGGACCCCGTTCGGACGAGTGATCAGAGTCCATCGCTTAGACCACTGCGCCACCGGGGCGGCTAAGCAGTCGCCCGTCCGTTATTTAGGGTCACTGGTTCCAGGGAAGGGAGAGAGCCAGTGCCGTAAGACAAACACAATATCCATGCCTCACCGGGATTCTAACCCGGACCCCGTTCGGACGAGTGATCAGAAGCCATCGCTTAGAACACTGCGCCACCGGGGCGGCTAAGCAGTCGCCCGTCCGTTATTTAGGGTCACTGGTTCCAGGGAAGGGAGAGAGCCAGTGCCGTAAGACAAACACAACATCCATGCCTCACCGGGATTGGAACCCGGGCCCCTTACGGACGAATGATCAGAGTCCATCGCTTAGACCACTGCGCCTCCGGGGCGGCAGATATATCCTTTCAAGACATAAATTTTCATATGTAATATCACACTTATTGAAGCAATGCAGTTTTGTGACAAAGAGATTTGCATATTTATTTTGAGTACGTATATGTCTCCATATGAACTGCTGATTAGGGGACGCCCCGCCCTTTTGTCCTCAAATCAGTGTTGCAATACCTGGTAACCTTTGCCTTAGGTCATAGCTAATATTTGGCGTGACGTCACATACAGGCAAAAAAAGAACTAAATTATACAGTTGATAAAACAGTAAGCTTGTGCATAATTGATAAAGATTATTGAATTCCTCATTTCAGCTGTTTATTTGTCTTGAAGCTTTTATTCTATTGGTTTCAAAGTAGCTTCTCGTCTGCGGCTGCGTCGTGATTGGATGTGACGTCACTTGCAGTACTGATGGTGACTTATGGCGGTCAGTGCTGCGCGGACAGGAGTGGTGTCCCCACCTATTTTAAACTCGATGCAAATTACCAGCATTCTACAAGCTATATCTTTTTAAGACATAAATTTTCATATGTAATATCACGCTTATATAAGCAATACAATTTTGTGACAAAACAAATTTCATATTTATTTTGAGTATGTACGTGTCCCCGAATGATCTGCTGATTTGGGGACACCACGTCATTTTGTCTTCAAATCAGTGTTGCAATGGAATTGAAAAACGAAACGTGAAACGCTTAGTATACATACATTTTTGGGTCTACCACGTGAGATAGCGTCAAATATAACGATATGCATACATATTTAAGCTTGATAACTGACTGTATACAATAGATCAATAGGCACACGTTTTATTTCATGCTTCTACCCGTTTATGTGGGCTAATTTTATTTTTTAAATGTACAACCGCAAGCATAAACCGCCGGTCTATAGTTCCGCCATTTGCAATGATATAAGGTAAACAACTTGTACTACCAGTGTTCTGATGATATCAAGGGATAAATTTGTGGTCGATTTTCATCTGTTGGGGCATTAAAAGTTGATACACGTTCTTCACATTACGCATAACCTGTCCGACAGTTTGATGCAAAACACTTTCGCCCCATATCAAAAACTTAACAAGTGAACTAATCCTAGTCCAATACGCAGCTGCACTATACATTTAAGTCTCCTGCTAATTTAAAAACAGTTGACGTCAGTGGCGCTCATATGAGTACTTTTAGGAGGGGGGGGGCTAAGAAAAATCCTTACCTCCTTCAAGGCTGTCAAATAATTTAGTAAATGCAGAAGATACTAGAATACAACAAAAATAATTGATACAACCAATCATTAATATCTTCAACTCAAAATAGTATAATTATATACTAAAAATCCGAAAATTTCTTGGCGTGGAATAAAAGCCAGATGGCTTTATCACCCAAGTAGCACATGACGTTTAAAAGACGTTACAATTCGGTTGCAAAAATTGATATTTGGTCTTCCGTACAAAGACTACGTTTGATAAACGTTTGTTAAATGTTACATCCGTTACCGTTGCGATTTTGTCACATTCATTACGTTTGCTAAACGTCGCATTTTCGTCATGTTAGCAAGGTCACAGCTAATCTTTGGCGTGACATTACATTCAGGCAAAAAGAACTAAATTATACTGTTGATAAAACAGTAAGCTTGTGTATAATTGATAAAGATTATTGAATTCCTCCTTTCTTTTTTTTTTTTTTTTTTTTGCTTATACGACTAGCAGCTTTTATTCCATTGGTTTTAAAGCAGCTTCTGGTCTGCGGCTGCGTCGTTCTCTAACCTGCTGTTACGTCACTTGTACTACGGACGGTGAGTTATGGCAAGGCTGAACTCGATCGTCCAGCGCTGCATGCCTAATCGATGGGTGGTTTTCGGTGAGGAGATTGGCAACGGTTGGCTGGTGTGAAGTTGGCTCTCCTGTTTCTAATCGGTGAACCCCGTAGGGTACTATTTTTGGGTGTGTCGTCGTTGGCGAAAGCGTTCTTGTTTCGTTGCATTTTTGAAACAGCGGCTTGCTGTTTCCTCTTCTATTTTCGTTTCTTTTCCTGCTAAAGTTTTGCAGGCGGTTGGTTCTTCCCATATCCAAGGTAGGATTCTTGTCTTTGCATGCTCTTGTCTGTTGTGGTCTGTTGATTCGGGGTGGGCCCTAGCTGCCGCCGGTGGGTCCGGCGGGGATGGGGGACTCTGATTCCTCGACTCCGGCTAAAAGAATGCGTTCTTCACCGGGTGATGAGCTTCCTCAGCTGGGTGGTTTGCTAGTTCCAGTTAATGATTTTGTTTGTTCGATTCACTGGTCTCCTCAGGAATTGCTGCGTAGGGCATTTGCGAGCGGAGTGACTCGTGGTGAAATACTTATTTCTGCGACTTCTGGGAAGTTACCCAGAGTCCGTCCCATGTTGTTGAAGAGGTTCTTCGTGGACAATATTTCCATGCATGACTCGATTTCAGACGTTCAGTTTTTACGTTCGGGTGACTTATTGGTACGTTCCTCGAATCTCATTTGCTTGCTGGAAATTTGTCAACTTTCTAATTTTCTTCAGGTACCTGTCAAAACTCAGGTTCTTACTAAGCTTATGACAACAAAGTTTTTAGTTCGAGATGTGGACACTGAAGCCCCTGTTGATGAAATTGCTTCAGAATTGTTGGACCGTGGTGTGAACTGTCTTCGTGTTGTTCGGTTCCGACGTTCGGTAAATTCCTCGAGGGTCCCTACTTCTTCGGTCCTAGTGGAAGAACTGGGCTTTACGAACCGTGACACTATCTATCTGTGGTATTCCAGATGTGCGGTCAGACCCTTCTTGGATTCGCCTAGGCAGTGCAAAAACTGTCAGCGTTTTGGACATCTGCTGTCAGCCTGTCGTAGTGCCGCTCGCTGTTCTCGTTGTGGTGAAGGACACGACTCTTCGGTATGCTCGGCGTCGAGCTTCCAGTGCGTGTTATGCAAGGGCTCTCATCCTGCTTCTGATACGAACTTCCCAATTTACCTCCGAGAAAAGCAGATCCTAGATATTATGGCTTCGAAGCATCTCAGCTATCCAGAAGCTCGGGACTCTGTGCGTCAAGTCCACCAGGCCTCATATGCAGCGGCGGCGGCGACTCAGGCTCAACCTCCGTGTGCTTGTTCCTCTGCCTTCCCTCAGCTTCTGAACATTATCTCTAAACTCACCAGTAAATTGGACTCCTTGACGAATCTTCTTTCACCTCCTTCCCTACATGCTGGCCCCACATCATCCGTTACACAGGTGCCACAGGCTGAAATTTTGCAGAATCCTCCTACTACAGTTGCAGCGTGCCCAGCTTCTTCAGTGCCTACTGAGCAACCTTCTGACACTGGCCTCAGCGCCGATGAATTCCTGTCATGCGAAAAATCTGTGGTTCCGTATGTAGAGTCTGCTGCGGAATCCGTCAAGCTTTCTCACTCCAGAACCTACTCGTGTCTTCCATGCGCCATATCTTTCTCTTCTCATCCAGCCTTGCTGTCACACCTGAAAGCTCATCGTGACGACGGTAAGTTTCTTTGTGGCCTCTGTTCCATGCGGTTCAAGACGGCATCTGGCCTAGCGGATCACTTTTCTCTTCATGAATAGCTGGTCACTGGTCCAATGGAATGCGCAGTCCCTTCGCTCCAAAAGACCTTATTTCACCGACAGTTCTATTTTTTCTACAGCCACGATTTTGATTATCCAAGAATCCTGGCTATCTCCTGGTCTCTCTTTTTCCCTCCCAGCCCGTACGGTGTATAGGAGTGATCGGGGGGCAGGGTCGGGGGGTGGCCTCTTAACTGCAATTAGGTCGGATATCTCTTCCAGATTGGTGGACATCTTCAGCTCGGATTCGAACGAGCAGCTTCTTGCGACGGATATCTTCTCCGGCGACACCACGCTCAGGATTATTAATTTATACATTCCCTCTCCTCCTCTCTCGGCGCTCTTGCTTGGACGGATCGAACAACTGCTCACTGATTGTTGTATGGTGGTTGGTGATTTCAATATTCATCACCCTAGCTGGGGTTCTACTTCTCCGAGCCGGGGAGGTACTGAGTTCGTGGACTGGCTTTGCTCGCAAGATCTTTGTCTCCTAAACTCGGGGGCCTCTACTTTTTGCCGGGGTTCAACTTGTTCTGTTTTGGACCTCACCATGTGCTCTCCTCAGCTGGTTCCGTACTGCTCCTGGTCTGTGGATAGTGACCTCTACGGTAGCACCCATCATCCTGTCATTACAACATTGGAGGCAGGGATGTTTGGATGCCCTCCCCCTCCTGCTCTGGGTCTACAACCAGTTACTTGGTCAGTGGCTTGGCCTTCTATAAAGAAGATTATCCGTGGTGAACTTCCTTCCACTCCTGACGGTGCCGCTAGGATCCTGGACCGCATTTCCCTGATTCTCCACGCTTCTCGTCGGCTCAGCGGTCAGCGTCGACGTTGGTCTCCCTGGTGGGACTCTGATTGTGCTCAGCGGCTTCGCAAGAAACGCCGCCTCTTTCGCTCTGCTAAGTCATCCGGCTGCCTCTTCGCTTGGTCATTATATCGGCAGGAAGAACGGAATCTTCGCCACCTCCTCATTCTTAAGAGACGTGCCTACTATAGGGCACAACGCAACGACACCTCGAGGCCAGGATTCGTTTTCTCCCTCTTGCGCCGTCTGAAATCTCATGTTGGTTCGAGCCCAGATCACTTGCTACTTCGGATTGGCGATTTCTTTGTTGCTGATCCGGCGGAGCAGGCTTCGGCGTTTGGTGAACTCTTTTCCACTGCCTCTGGCTGTTCGGTGCACTCCTTTTCTATTGACCATGATGACTCTTCTCTTGAGATGGATGCGTTACTTACTGCCAGTGAAGTTGCCGGGGCTATTAATGGATCGCCTCGACGCTCTGCACCCGGCCCTGATGGATGCACTTACGAACTGGTGAGACGTATATGGAGGTGGAATTCGTCTTGGCTGGTTGACCTCCTTAACCTTTTTTGGTCAGCCGGCGTTCATCCTTCATGCTGGAAAGAGTCCTGGGTGATTCCGATACAGAAGCCTAACAAACCTGCTCTCGACTTATCATCGTACCGAATGATCACTCTCACTTCAGTTTTTTCGAAGATCTTGGAGAAAGTCTTGGTCTCTCGCCTAACAGACTTCATTATCTCTCACCAACGGATCAGCAAGCTGCAATTCGCATTTTTGCCTGGACGTTCCACATCGGCGTGCCTTCTGTCGATCCAACGTCACCTTCTGGTGGCTCGAGCTAGACATAATTATGTTTTTCTGGTGTCTTTGGACCTTCAGGCAGCATATGATTCGGTCTGTCATCCTGCTCTCCTAGGGAAATTGGCGTCTCTGGGTGTTCGTGGTCGTCTTCTCCGTTGGCTGGCTGACTACCTTGCTCGGCGCAGATTTCGCGTTCGTTGGCGGGGAACGGTGTCTTCCTCCTTTCCGCAGTGCCGAGGTGTTCCTCAGGGTAGCTCCATTTCACCTATACTTTTTAACTTATACATTGATGATGTGGTTGCTTGCTGTCATCCGAATGCGCATATGTTCTTATTTGCAGACGATATTTTTATTGTTTCCTATAGTCCCAACCGGGCGGCGGCACTTAGCTATATGCAATCCTCTTTGGATTCCATTGTTCAGTGGGCATCATCCTGGGATTTACGTCTCTCTCCTTCTAAAAGCTTCGCGGTTGACTTTTCTCGTAAGCGCCGGTCGCCTGCCCCTCCTTTCCTGCTGGGCTCTGACTCAGTGACTTGGCAGTCCTCCATCAAGATTTTAGGGGTCTGGTTTAACTCCTCCCTGACTTGGTCTTCTCACCTCACGCACGTCAAGAAGTCAGTCTTCCGAGCCTTGTCTGCTGTTAAAGTTGTTTGTCATCGCCGGTGGGGTCTTGGCTTCCCCAACGCTCTCGCCTTTGTCGTTGCTGTGATTCGGCCTATTCTGGAATATGCGGCTCCGGTCCTGTTCGCCCCCCCACCTATCTCTACGACGCTCTCGAAGTTCTGCTCAACCATGCACTCCGTGCAGCCATTCACCTCCCTCGTTCGACGCCTGTGGCGGTCTTGCGTGCCGAATGTGGAATCGCTAGCGTGCGTTCTCGAATCACCCTCCTGACAGTCCGATTTTTGTACCGCCATTTGTCGATGGGTCAGCGTTCGCCTATCGCTCATCTTCTTCTGGAAGAGGACGCCTTGTCATTCTACGCTTGGAAATCCCATGGCTTTCCCCTTGGAATCGTGCTCAGTCGCTTCCGACAGGAGCCGTTTTTCGTCAACAGCGATCTTCTTCAGGCTCTGTCGGCCCCTCCTGTTTCGTCTGCACCCTGCTACTCGATTATTTGCTCGGGTCTCCCTTTTCAACAACGATATATGCATCCGATGCTTATCAGACATTGCTTTGGGGTGTTCTTGGCCCAGTTCTCAGCGTCACACCACATCATTGCTACTGACGCTTCGAAGATTCACTCCTCGGTGGCGATCGGGCATTTTTTTCCACGGAACAAATCCAGCCGTTCGTTCTCCTTCTCGACTATTTCCTCAGTGTTCTCGGCTGAAGCATGGGCCCTAATATCAGCACTTGAATTTGCTCCCGGCCCGTGCAGTGGCCTCTTGCTGCTTACGGATAGTCGCTCTGTTCTACAGGCCTTGTTGGCATTAAATCGCAAATCTCCAGACATTATCGTTCTTCTGCATGATTCTCTTCAACGCCTCCGTTCTTTCTACGAGGACATTATGCTCGTTTGGTGCCCGGCTCATGTTGGTCTTCCAGCGAATGAGGCCGCTGACGCTGCCGCCCGACGGGGCCATGCAGAGGGCCTGGCCTTGTTTCCCCCAGTTACAGCCTCCGACGCTGCTCGGCACAGTGGTAACATGCTCATCACCGCTTCTGATTCAGCCTGGCTTTCGTCCGGGTGGGCAGAGCTGTATCCGTTCATCAGCTTCCGTCACAGATGGCCTAGCGAACACTGTTTTCGCAGCTCCTCAGCAATCATAATTCAAAAATTACGCACGGACACGGCACCTTTAAACAGCTACCTCTTTCTGATTCGAAAACGTTCTTCCCCGATGTGCTTCTGTGGCTCCGGGCCAGAGACTGTTCCTCACTTCCCCCTCTCCTGCCCTGCGTACAGTGCATATCGGAGGATTTGTTTTGGAGTGACAACCCCTCATTCCTCAACCTCCGTCTCTGCTCAACTGTGTTCTTTGTTGGACTTTCGGGACGCTTCCGTGGCGAAACGTAAAGTTCGGGCCTTGGAGAAATTTATTACTCTCTCAAGACGTTTCTCTGTGAGGACGCTCCTGTTCTAACATTCCTTCTCATGAGCGTGCCCCTTTAATGGACTTTAGTGCTGCTACTGTGACTTCACGTGCTGGTCGCAAGGAAGTTCTCCTCTGTGGCTGGTCGTGCATGTTCGTGTCTTTCTAATCAGGAGATATTTTAGCTATTTCCGCATGGCCAACTAGTTGCTGTGAGGCACAAAGCTTTGTCTATAAGCCTCATCGTCTTATTAATTAAAAAAAAATCGATGGGTTTTATCGTTCTTAAAAGGTAAGTTCTTTTCCTGTTTCAATTCATAGGCTTCGATTTCGAACACAATTCATGTATTCGTTTCGTAACTCGTGGAGAATCCCGTAACACGTGAAGACATTCATGTATTCGTTTCGTAGCACGTGGAGGTAGGCTTAACACGTGAACACATTCATGTATTTTCTTAACAGGTATATATATATATCATCGACTGCATTTTAAACTAGGAGTTCGTCCGAACGGGGTCCGGGTTCGAATCCCGGTAAGGCATGGATGTTGTGTTTGTCTTACGGCACTGGCTCTCTCCCTTCCCTGGAACCAGTGACCCTAAATTAGGGACGGGCGACTGCTTATAGCCCATTGAGTTGCTCACGGTGGCCGTTAAACCTCCAATCAAAAAAAGAACTAGGAGTAGTAAAGAATTTGTTAGATTTTCGGATCTAAACACAGCTGCTTCGTTTTTAATTTTGTATTTTCGTGAAAGAGTAACAAAAATATATTTCAAGGAAACGAAATTTTAGACCTTTTCATTTTTATGAGCTACTGAATATTTGGTTAAATTTTTAAATAACAAATGCAGCTAGTTGTAAAAGAAATTCTAATTCTTCAAATGTTTAGAGAGCGGTATTGAATTTATACTTAATTACTCAAATGTGCTTCCAAGTGCCTCTGTGTAGCAAACATTGTTACAAACGCAGCTTATTGGTATGTTAGTTATAAAGGATACTCTATATTGCTGTTATCATATATTAGATCAGCATTTCTTAGGGCTCATTCAGCCAGTTTTTTTGCAAGAAATATATTGGGTGTAGAGCAGGGCGCGATTTCACCGATTAGTAACTAGCAAGTAGCTAGTGAAAAATCAAATTTGCTAGTGAAAAAATCGCAGTAACAAATATTGCTAGTAAGGTAATTTCTTTATTTTAAGTAACCAAAAATCATTATTAATCCACGAAGTTTACATAACAGTTTCTATTATCACTTGTTAAAACAGCGATTGTCTTTCGCCAATTTCCTTTCGACACTTAATACCCATCCTCCCCATATCTTTCATCCCTTCCAGTGGAAACTGTCGTAGAAGCGCATTGAAACTCCTCTCCATCGTGCCCTCATTGGTCTATTACAGAAACTGAACGTGACGTCGGCAATGGTTGCTGTGGCAACTCAGAGCTCTGGGATGGATCGGTTGTTTGACCACCTGCTCTGCCACCCTCTCTTCTTTTGCCCCACGAACTTTGTCCTCAACTCCTGTCGTACCCTAAGCCAAGCGATCGCCTTTATTGCGTGGCATAGACAGACGCTTTTTTAGGAAACATGTTCGTGGAGGGGGTAAACGATTACAGAAGAAACTTTTGCTTCGTCTGACTTCTGGTTTTGGAAATTTTCCTTTTGGCCGCCCCGGTGGCGCAGTGGTCTAAGGCGCTGGCCTATGATCATTCTTCCGTAAGGGGTCCGGGTTCGAATCCCGGTCAGGCATGGATGTTGTGTTTGTCTTACGGCACTGGCTCTCTCCCTTCCCTGGAACCAGTGACCCTAAATTAGGAACGGGCGACTGCTTATAGCCCATTGAGTTGCTCACGGTGGTCGTTAAACCTCCAATCAGAAAAAAAATAAATAAATAAAAAATAAAAAAAATTCCTTGTATTTTCAAGCTGAAATACAAATATTTATCCAGTAAAATGTTAATGAGCAATAATACTTGACAGAGGCAACATCGTGAGAAAAAAAAAATTATGATTACGGAAAAAATCCGAATTCCGTCGACCTTTCCTTTTCTAGTTTCGTAAAGACGGAATTCCAATAATAACGAAAAAAGCCGGAATTCCTTGAATTCGCGGAAGAATCTCATGCCTGAAGATTACAGAAAAATTTTGCAGCAGCCAACTTCCGTTTTTGCAAATTGTTCTCCACAGTTTCAAGCTAAAAGGCAAACATTTATGCAATAAAATGATATTTAACAAGAAAAGCGGACACAAAGACGACATTGGGTGAACAATTTGCGATTACGGCAAAATTTTCTTACTCCGTTTCACTACTGTGTTCGAACGTTTTGAAGCACGAAATTTTGTCTCCAGATGGAAGACGACCCCCCCCCCTCTCCCAAATATCGATCTTCAGAATGATCTAACTGATGACAAAAATAAAAATAAAAAAATAAAGCGGTATTCCGCGAATCCCTGTAAGAATCTCGTGTATATCATAAAAATAATAGCAAAAGAAAAATTTGAAACAAAATGAAAATTTGTAGAATCCGTAGTTTTGATAGTGAGTTCCGTAGTCAGACAACTAATTCCGTAGAAACTACGGCATTGTGTGGTAGTTGGCAGATATGAAGTGTGTAGAAGTTTAGCAGAAATTTGTGCGATACTTCCACTTAGTACTGCATGTTGTGAGGTGGGATTCAGTTTTTTAAAAAGAATACAAGGGGATTGGAGGAACAATTTGTCTGTTGAAACTTTAAATGCTCTGATGACAATTGAAATACTGTAGAAGGGCCACAAGAAGAGATTTTAAATCCACGGTCAGCAATTATAAAGTGGTATGATGACAAAGTCAGACAGCCTGAGCGTAAACCATATGGGAAGAAATCTGAATTAGAATGTCAGTGAAATATATTCATGTGGTATGAGAATTTGTTAGGAATTAATAATAAAGATAGTCACTAAACTTATCTAAGATTCTATTCATTATTCAAAAAGGTAAGTCAAAATATTTATACACATATTTAAATTTCTGTGTAACTTTATTAGAAAATAAGTTATGATGTGATTTAGTTTCATTGCTAGTCATGCAAATGTTTTGCTAGCAAACTATTTGGTCACTAGCAAAATTTGCTAGTGAGCAAAAAGATGAAATCTTGCCCTGGTGTAGAGTAACAAACGGAATAAGCTGTTGGAGAGATACTTATTAAATCCAGAAAGCTTCAAGGTTGAAAAAAATTCAAAACCCACCCTGTACAGAGTCCTGTGGCGAAAAAGTAAATTGTCAGTTGCAATTCAAAGTCTACATAAGGCACGCAAAAATGTAACTTTTTTTTTTTTTTTTTGAAAATGCACATTTTATACCAGATGTGAATTAAGCTTACTGAAATCATAATGTATCTGTATCCAAATGGAATATATACAAATATCCAATGCAACATTTTGTTAGACTGGGAGTACACACTTACATCCAAATGTGCCCATCTCCCCCTTCCACATATCAGAGTTGTGCCTATCAAATAATGAAGCAGAGGAATGCTATTGAGCCTGTCACAGGCAAGGTGGCCAGTTGCTTTGCTTTCCCAGTTACAGTTTACTAAATTTTTGTTCAAATTTCAGGAATGCAGGGGTGGGAGAAGTTGGAAGCAGAGTTGTATAAAAATAAAATGTATCTGTGAACACAACCATTGAAAGAAAACTTGCTGCAAACCCGCACATCACGATGATAATATAAAATAATTTAAAGAAACAATAAAAAAATAATAATTAGGACATTACAAATTCCGATGACGGCAAAATACAATTGAATATGTGTGTGAAATTGACCTTTATGGCAAAATATTGGATTATGAACCTCATAAAAACAAGAGAATTAAAAGAAACATTTTATACCCAGAAAACAGTTCCATTAATGAACTTTTAAAAATTATAAATAGTATTTTCAACAGCTTAGTTCAAAAATTACTGTGCCGCCCCGGTGGGGCAGTGGTCTAAGCGATGGCCTCTGATCATTCATCCGAACGGGGTCCAGGTTCGAATCCCGGTGAGGCATGGATGTTGTGTTTGTCTTACGGCACTGGCTCCCTCCCTTCCCTGGAACCAGTGACCCTAAATTGGGGACGGGCGTCTGCTTATAGCCCATTAGGTTGCTCATGGTGGTCGTTAAACCTCCAATAAAAAAAAAAAATTACTGTTGACTTACAAAATACTTAAAGAAAAGATTTTAATTTAATAACTAGCTGCTGCAAGAGGAACCTGGCAATAAAATTTAAATTCCTTCTGTGTAAAGGAAACTTTTGATACAGTTCCTATGTATTGAGAAACAGGCCTTGATAAAATCTAGAGGCCACAAACGTCTGTAAAAACAAAAGAACTGAGGAGATGTGAAAAATATTTAAACATTTACTTCATGTTAAAATAGAATTAAGTACATTAATCTGAGTAAAGCCTTGAGCCCTTGAGTAAGTGTTTTAATTTCTGTAAATAACATTTTGATTTTTTTTTTAATCTACAAGCAAAAAAGTATTGGCAAAATCTGCTAATAATTTGAAAACTATCTGCTTGCGCACATACTTTTACATTCTACTACTTTGGTTGGAAGTATAGTTTTATGAGGATTTTTTTTCTAATTTGAATTAATTTTCTCTCAACAATATTTTTTTGAACACATATCATTGCTCCTTTGTTTCTGTAATGCTTCAAAACCATCTTGATAGCTGTTTACTTTTGGTGCTACTGGTTTTGAATTTAATGTTCACTTTGAATTTTGTAGCTGTTTGTTCCCAAATGGCAAGAGTAATAGACCAATTTTTGTATTTGCTAGTTGAGTCTGTATCTTCAGATTTCTCTGAATGAATAATCTTTTCTAAGCAATTAAATTAGAGAGCCACAAACCAATATTTCTATTCACTGTCGGATTAATACTTTTCCGATTAGGCCAGTGCTTCCTAATTAGCCTTTCTCTGAATTATGGATCTCTTCTATTATCAGATTGTTAAAAGCAACTGATTAAAGGCTGGATCACATAGCTACGCTGTGTAGAAAAGCCGTACAAATGGTTACAGTTTGATTGTGCACATTTTTTTCAGATACTCTGTATATATTGCAACTAATTGTTTATGTCACATAACCTTCACAAAGCATTTCTTTAGTTTATTATTGTCTTTATTTTATTCTTGTTTTTGTGTTGTCAGAAGTTGTAGAGTAGGGGTTTTTTATAATCCAGTTTTCTTTCAAAAATCTGTGCTTTAGAAAAAAATTAATATTTCCTTTTTTATTGCAAAGTTAAGAATTTGTAATACTTTTGTATTGCTATTCAGGTTTAAATTCTCTCTCAGGCGAACTTGGCAATTTGTTATTGCTGAACATTATTTCTGATTCATTGTGTCACTCTTACAACTTGAGTTTTCTATAATCATCTTCTTTCTGTTTAATAGTAACAGATGAAGAGCATGGGTCGGGCCAGGAAAGTTATGGATGCAAGCTAAATTGTTAACTAAAGCTTGGTCATACACTCTGCAGAGATCATGACATATATATATATATATATATATCTTTAAAAAAAAATTTTTTTTTTGTTTTTTTTATTACTTGCATCTATGACTTTGCAGAAACCCATTTCTAAATAGGTCTTTGTGGAAGTGAGAAAATGCAGAGTTTTTGCTGGTCCTTGATAAAGCCAAGGCTCAGTATTCTCGACACTTTCTACATTCAGTTCTATTTTTTCTCTTTTTACTCACACCGGTCAATACATAACCTTTTCTATGTTGTACTTGGTATGAGTCAAAAAAATTTTTTGCTTCAGTCTCTTCTTAATAGAATATATATATATATATATATCATCATCATCATCATTGTCAACCATTATCAATCCACTGCTGGACGAAGGTCTCCCCAAGTTTCCTCCACAACGGTCTGTCTTGTGCCAGTCTCCTCCATGTCACTCCCGCATACTTTCGAATTTCATCCACCCATCTTCTATGCGGTCTTCTTCTGGGTCTTTTCCTGTCCCTTGGAATCCAATCTAAAATTTCGGCTGTCCATCGATGGTCTGTTCTTCTGGCAGTATGTCCAGCCCATTGCCATTTCAGGGATTTAACTCTGATCATGATGTCTTCCACTCTTGTCATTTTTCGGATCCACGAGTTCCTCTTCTTATCTCTCCTGGTTACACCAAGCATGCACCTCTCCATGCTTGTTTGAGTTGTCTGCAGCCTTTGTATGTCTCTTTTAGCTAAAGTCCACGTCTCTGCACCATACGTAAGCACTGGAAAGATGCATTGCTCAAACACTTTTCTTTTAAAACATAATGGCATATTGCTCTTGAAAATTATGCTGTTTCTTCCAAAAGCTCTCCAGGCAAGTTTTGTACGCCGATTAATTTCTTCACCAATGTGACCCTCACTTGATATCTGCTGTCCAAGATAAACGTACGTGTCTGTTATCTCCAGCTTTTCTCCATCAATCGATAAATCTTCATTTCTTGTAAAAGCATTGAACATCACTTTTGTGTTCTGAAATTTCATTTTTATTCCCACTTCTTTACTCTTGTCAGCAAGTTCCTGGATCATACTCTGTAGCTCTGATGGGGTAGTTGCAAAAATGACTATGTCATCAGCAAAACGAAGTTGGGTTAGATAATCTCCATTAATCTTTATGCCTTTGTTTTCCCAGTTCAGTGATTCAAAGACATTTTCCAATGTGGCATTAAAGAGCTTTGGAGATATGGTGTCACCTTGTCTCACTCCTTTTCCAATTTTTATGTGTGTTGTATTTTCAAATAGCAGAATCTTTGCACTTGCATTTTCATAGATGTTATTAATAATATTAATGTATGCATCTTCAATACCGCAGGATTTCAGAGCCATTGCAACTGCTGATGGTTTCACCGAATCAAAGGCTTTTTCATAATCGATAAAAGCCATGCACAATGGAAGTTCATATTCCCTCGCTCTTTCAATTAGTTCTCTCAGTACGTGGATATGATCTATTGTGCTGTAGCCACTCCTGAATCCAGCTTGTTCTCTCGGTTGAGCCATGTCCAGTGTTACCTTCAAGCGGTGTGAAAGAACTTTAGTGAAGATTTTATAAACCACTGATAGGAGGCTGATAGGTCTGTAGTTCCTGAGATCCTCAATGTCACCTTTTATATGTAGCAAGATCATTATAGCATTGTTCCAATCCTCAGGAATTTTCCCTTCATTAAGGCATAGAGTGAAAATTTGGGCGAGTACTGTTTCGATTTCTCCACTTGCTTCTTGTATGATGTCTAGAGTAATTCCATCTTCTCCTGGAGCTTTTCCCCGCTTCATGTTCTTGATTGCATGTGCAACTTCTGCTGGGAGGACTGGAAGAACTCTGGTACCTTTCATGATGCCTGGAGTACATGTATCATCCCTTTCATATAATTTGGAGTAGAAATCTTTCACTCTTGTCAAAATTTCGCCTCTATTTCTTGTTACAGAACCATCTTCTTTTCTCAGTGCCGTAATCTGTTTTTTTCCCTTACTGAGATGTCCCTTTGCTATCTTTAGGCTTTGGTTGTTTTCAATTGCTTTCCTTACTAGTTCACAGTTGAATTTCAATACGTCTTCAGTGATACTTTTTCGTACTGTCTTGCATAGCTCTATATATTCCACTTTGGAAGTCACATCTTCTTTAGTTGTCCTCATCTCTCTTCTTTTTTGCATCAACATTTTGGTTTTTCCTGATAATTTGTTCACATGCAATTTGTTCTTAGACCCAGCTAATTTTGTTGCTGTTTCCATAAGAGCTTTGGTTACTTTTCTGTTAACTTCAGAAATATCCACTTCTTCCGATGTTAGGCCTTCTAAAGCAGAGAATCTGTTCTTCAGTTCCAATTTGAAGGTATTATGGTGTTTTTTAAGGTTGGTTATGTCAATACATTTTGTTTGTCTTATGAGCTTGCTACGTTCGAGTTTAGTGTTGAGGTGCATCTTACATCTCACCAATCTATGGTCACTGCCTGTGTTGAACTTGTTTAGCACACTGCAGTCTTCTATGACGAATTTTTTGTTACACATAATAAAATCAATTTCACTTGTCGTCCCATTTGGATGTCTCCATGTCCATTTCCTGTGTGGCTTTTTCTTGAAAAAGGAGTTCAAGATGAAAAACCCTTCTGCCTCTGCAAACTCTACGAGAGTATTTCCACGCTGGTTCCTTTTGCTGTGACCGAATTTACCTACTGAAGTTTCATTCTGTTGCCGTTGCCCTATTTTTGCATTGAAATCTCCCATAATTATCTTCAAGTGCTGCTTACCTTTATTATTTAGATGACGAATTTCCTCATAAAATTCTTCAATTTCTTCTTCAGCATGACTTGTGGTGGGTGCATAAGTTTGAATAATCTGAGCCTGGTATCTTCTCGAGAGTTGGATAACGAGTCGTGCAGCTCTGTCAGAGGAACTTTCAACTTCTACAACTTTATCCTTCAGTTTCTTGTTTATTATAAATCCAACACCACTAGTTCTGCCAGTATCTGTCCCACGATAGTAGAAGAGATGTCCACTTTTCAGTTCAATGAGGTCTTCTCCTTTTCTCCTTACCTCACTTAGCCCGACGATGTCCCACTTAGCCCGACGATGTCCATATATATATATATGGGATGTAAGGTCAGGTGATGCGTAACATCACAGCCTCTCCTTGACAAATGTCAACACCGCCTTCTCGTGGTACATCCTGTTCCCACTAAAGGGGCTCTGACGACCGCCTATAGCGGTATAACTATACCATCGGGATTAGAGGAAATGCTATCCCACGCTCACTAACCCGCTTGGCCAGCGTGGTGAGTTATGGCCAAACCCCTCCAAAATGACTCCACAACTTAAATCTTGGCCCTCAGTCTCCGGCAGGTGGAATGTACCTGGCCGAGGCAGCGGCCAGTGCGACATGAAGGCAGAGGGTGCTAAGAATCCCCGGAGGACCGGACTAGGCTGCCATCTGATGCTGACCTTGGCTACATATAACGGACGCTCCCTATCTTCTGATTCAAGGCTTCTTGAATTGGAAGAGGAACTACAAAGGATCAAGTGGGACATTGTCGGGCTAAGTGAGGTAAGGAGAAAAGGAGAAGACCTCATTGAACTGAAAAGTGGACATCTCTTCTACTATCGTGGGGCAGATACTGGCAGAACTAGTGGTGTTGGATTTATAATAAACAAGAAACTGAAGGATAAAGTTGTAGAAGTTGAAAGTTCCTCTGACAGAGCTGCACGACTCGTTATCCAACTCTCGAGAAGATACCAGGCTCAGATTATTCAAACTTATGCACCCACCACAAGTCATGCTGAAGAAGAAATTGAAGAATTTTATGAGGAAATTCGTGATCTAAATAATAAAGGTAAGCAGCACTTGAAGATAATTATGGGAGATTTCAATGCAAAAATAGGGCAACGGCAACAGAATGAAACTTCAGTAGGTAAATTCGGTCACGGCAACAGAAACCAGCGTGGAAATACTCTCGTAGAGTTTGCAGAGGCAGAAGGGTTTTTCATCTTGAACTCCTTTTTCAAGAAAAAGCCACACAGGAAATGGACATTGAGACATCCAAATGGGACGACAAGTGAAATTGATTTTATTATGTGTAACAAAAAATTCGTCATAGAAGACTGCAGTGTGCTAAACAAGTTCAACACAGGCAGTGACCATAGATTGGTGAGATGTAAGATGCACCTCAACACTAAACTCGAACGTAGCAAGCTCATAAGACAAACAAAATGTATTGACATAACCAACCTTAAAAAACACCATAATACCTTCAAATTGGAACTGAAGAACAGGTTCTCTACTTTAGAAGGCCTAACATCGGAAGAAGTGGATATTTCTGAAGTTAACAGAAAAGTAACCAAAGCTCTTATGGAAGCAGCAACAAAATTAGCTGGGTCTAAGAACAAATTGTATGTGAACAAATTATCAGGAAAAACCAAAATGTTGATGCAAAAAGAAGAGTGATGAGGACAACTAAAGAAGATGTGACTTCCAATGTGGAATATATAGAGCTATGCAAGACAGTACGAAAAAGTATCACTGAAGACGTAAGGAAATTCAACTGTGAACTAGTAAGGAAAGCAATTGAAAACAACCAAAGCCTAAAGATAGCAAAGGGACATCTCAGTAAGGGAAAAAAACAGATTATGGCACTGAGAAAAGAAGATGGTTCTGTAACAAGAAATAGAGGCGAAATTTTGACAAGAGTGAAAGATTTCTACTCCAAATTATATGAAAGGGATGATACATGTACTCGAGACATCATAAAAGGTACCAGTACCAGAGTTCTTCCAGTCCTTCCAGCAGAAGTTGCACATGCAATCAAGAACATGAAGCGAGGAAAAGCTCCAGGAGAAGATGGAATTACTGTAGACATCATACAAGAAGCAAGTGGAGAAATCGAAACAGTACTCGCCCAAATTTTCACTCTATGCCTTAATGAAGGGAAAATTCCTGAGGATTGAAACAACGCTACAATGATCTTGCTACATAGAAAAGGTGACATTGAGGATCTCAGGAACTACAGACCTATCAGCCCCCTATCAGTGGTTTATAAAATCTTCACTAAAGTTCTTTCACACCGCTTGAAGGTGACACTGGACATGGCTCAACCAAGAGAACAAGCTGGATTCAGGAGTGGCTACAGCACAATAGATCATATCCACGTACTGAGAGAACTAATTGAAAGAGCGAGGGAATATGAACTTCCATTGTGCATGGCTTTTATCGATTATGAAAAAGCCTTTGATTCGGTGAAACCATCAGCAGTTGCAATGGCTCTGAAATCCTGTGGTATTGAAGATGCATACATTAATATTATTAATAACATCTATGAAAATGCAAGTGCAAAGATTCGGCTGTTTGAAAATACAACACACATAAAAATTGGAAAAGGAGTGAGACAAGGTGACACCATATCTCCGAAGCTCTTTAATGCCACATTGGAAAATGTCTTTCAATCACTGAACTGGGAAAACAAAGGGATAAAGATTAATGGAGATTATCTAACCCACCTTCGTTTTGCTGATGACATAGTCATTTTTTGCAACTACCCCATCAGAGCTACAGAGTATGATCCAGGAACCTTCTGACAAGAGTAAAGAAGTGGGATTAAAAATGAACTTCCAGAAGACATAAGTGATGTACAATGCTTTTACAAGAAATGAAGATTTATCGATTGATGGAGAAAAGCTGGAGATAACAGACACGTACGTTTATCTTGGACAGCAGATATCAAGTGAGGGTCACATTGATGAAGAAATTAATCGGCGTACAAAACTTGCCTGGAGAGCTTTTGGAAGAAACAGCATAATTTTCAAGAGCAATCTTTCTTTCAATGAAGCAAACCTTCACATCGTCGCCGTAGCGATGCGCAGAGTCGCACAATATAGACGTACACGCGTACGCCATACGTGGATAGTTTACAAATTATTAGCAGATTTTGCAGATAGTTTTTGCTTGTAGATTAAAAAAATAAAAATGTTATTACAGCAATTAAAACACTTAAGGCTTTACTAAGATTATTTAATTCTATTTTTACTAAGATATTTAATTCTATCTTAACATGAGAATGTTCAACTATTTTTCACATCTTCCGATAGAGTTATTTTCTTTTTGCAGAAGTTTCTGGCCTCTTGATTTTATCAAGGCCTGTTCTCAATATATAGGAACTAACAAAAGTTTCGTTTACACAGAAATATTTTTTTTAATTTTATTGCCAGGTTACTCTTGCAGTTGGCAGTTAGTTGCCAGTTATTAAAATAAAATATTTTCCTTATATATTTTATAAGTACTATTTTTGAATTTTGTTGTTAAAGATGCTATATATAATTTTTGAAGGTTCATTAACGGAACTGCTTTTCTTGATATAAAAATTAGTCTCTTGTTTTTATGAGGTTCATAGTCCAAAAATTTTTAAGTTTTGGCCTTAAGGTCCATTTTACACACATTTTTGCGGATTCAGTCGTAATGTCCTTTTGCCCTCTCTGGAATCTGTAATGTTCTAATAATTATTTACTGTTATATTAATTTTTCTTTAAATTATCTCGTTCCATTGTTATCGTGATTTGCGGGTTTGCAGCAAGTTTTCTGTTTCAATGGTTGTGTATGCAGTCACATTTTACTCCCGCACGGGGATAACTGGTTTTCCAGTTATTTGGGAGCGGCGCCCCACGGCCCGAGCTGACCTTGTGACTGGTCAACATCCGATGTCATGCCACCGCTTTGCTGTTGGTGTTTGCAGGGACGGCTGTTCATCCAGCTGTTGGGGAGTCGCGGCCCCACGATCCCGAGCTGGTCTTGTGTCTCGCTTTTTCGTTTTTTATTTATTTTCTCCACTGGCTAGTTGCCCGTGTTGTATTCTCTACCTAATCGCTACCACGTTATGTACTAACACCCCGGTCTTGTGGTTTTGTTACCCTCCACCACTAACTGTTTTATATTAACCGCTCAGTTCGTAGGTTGCTGAGATTCCGTTTAGGTTCCCTTCCAGGATTTGTCTTCTTTAGATTTCTTTTTTTTCCTTTTAGCTGGTTTGGGTGCTAGACCTACCTGCATGTTTGCCGCGTGCGGAGACCCGTGAGGCGGAAATGGGATGTCTGGCGGCTGAGGTCGCAGGAGACCGGATAAGTGCCTCCTGTGTACCAACACTCCTCTTCGACCCCGGCTTCGCTGTAAACGGGAGGCTAGAGACTAACCCACCTCTAGTCAGAAGTCTTGTACCAAGTTGTGTGCAGGGCTTTAGCGGCTTTTTTGTCGTATAGCACGGCAGGGTGAGCCCGGGGGCTGTGGGATCATGCCAAAGGCGTTGGCATGACGGTACCCGGAGGCCGAAGTGTCCGCCGAGTGCGTGTGATCACAGCCAACGGACTATATCTGCAACGTATAAGCTCCAGAACTGTGTCCAGCGTCATTTTCTTGGCTTGCAGACCTCCAGTTCTCCCTTGTAGGGCTCGGTGGTGGGTGGAGTAGTCTGCAGACCAATTCTTCTCCTTTTTTTCATGGGTAAACCCAAAAACAAACGCTCCAAATTCAAGTCACCTGAGCAAATGATCGTTGACAACGACTCTCCTTCGTCTTCTCAACCTACCAAGTCTCATACCCTTAAAAGATCTTTAGATCATGATCTGGACCAAGAATGTGGAACCTCTTCTTCGGCAGCTGTACCAGTCGCTCCGAAGCGTCGTTTCCCCTCGATTGTTGTGAATACGCATGCTACATACTTAGTTGTAGAATCCATCGATCCGAATGAGAGACTGTCCACCAGATCTCCATTCTTCATTTCTAAAGCTTTGGACGCTGCAGTTGGCCCTTTGAAGTCTGTGAGGAAGCTTCGCTCTGGGGACCTGCTTGTCCAAACTTGCAGTGTTTCTCAGAGTAACACTTTTCTGCACCTCACTAGTCTTCAAGGCATTCCTGTCAAAGTGACACCTCACCCGTTTCTTAACACCTCTCGGGGTGTTATTTCGGAGTTTGATCTCTTGCCATGCAGTGAAGAAGAATTGGTGACTGAACTTGCAGATCAAGGTGTTATTGCTGCACGCCGTATGATGTTTCGGCGCGATGGTTCTTTGATTAAGTCTAAAAATGTGATCTTGACTTTTAACTCCCCGAAAGTTCCAACCGAAATCAAGGCTGGCTACTTGGTCTGTGGAGTTCGCCCGTACATTCCCAGTCCTCTGCGCTGTTTCAGATGCCAGAGGTACGGGCATTCACAACGTTTCTGTAAGAGTTCCGCTCGTTGCGCTAATTGTGGCTCCAGTGAACATGACGGGGACGGTTGCACTTCTGCGGCCTGCTGTGTTAACTGTGGTGAGGCCCATGCAGCTTACTCCCGCAACTGTATGAAATGGAAGGACGAGATGGCTATCCAGCGCCTCAAGACCCTGGAGGGCCTCTCGTACCCTGCTGCCAAGGCCAAGTTGGGTATACCCACCACCCGACAGCGTACTTTTGCCGCAGTTGTTAAGTCTCAGCCACAACCCGTGCAGCCTTTTGTTCCGCGCCCTGTAGCTCTCGCCGCACTTGCCAAGCGATCTACAGCTGAACAAGCGACACAGGTGGATTTCACCGAGCTCCAGCTTATTCGACCAGCTGCGTCTTCGCCTTCTTTGAAGACGCCCGCCTCTTCCGGTTCCCAGCAGACAGCCTGCACGTGCGGAAGACCCGGCCCTCAATCCGCAAAGGTGTGCGGTGTCCATCAAACTGTCTCGGCCTCAGCGAGGTCCCCACCCTCACCCAACATTATAGAAGAACACGGGGGGGAGTGAGGAGTGACAGTTCGTCCCCAGCCTCTACCAGCATTGCAGAGGAACATGGGGGAGGAGAGTGACAGTTCGTTCCCCGCCCTCTGCCAGCATTGCAGAGGAGTGTGGGGGAGGAGAGTGACGGTTCGTCCTTTTCCATTAGTAAATATGTTACTTTTAATAAACATCATTAACTACCTTTTCTTCACTGCTTTCTTCATACTCTTTTTCAACTTTTACCAAGCCTGTCTGATCTTCATCATTTTCCACGTTTTTAAAAATCTGTGGCTGATCGTTCTTTGTCTGGCGCTCTTGGCCAAACCTGGCCCTTGCGCCAATAAAATCCAACAACCAACCAACCAACCAGTCACATTTTATTTTTATGCACCTCTGGCGATGCGTTAGGCCTATGCAGCAGCGTCTATTCACAATCACACTCACAGTTCAATATTACGATAGAAAATCTTTAAAACACATTTAAAATATGAAATTTCTGCACCATTTGCCATTAATTTCCGTACTCTAAAATCTTTACGTCACACTTTTTCTAGGTACTGACATTTTTCCGACGAAATAATTTAGGACGCTAATATACATATTTACCGGCCAGGTAGGCAGCCACCAAATGGAAGGGATGCCAAATTAGCCTATGGATTTATAAATTTTCTTACATAGTAAAATTATCCGCTAACTTTCTTTTTTTTTTTTTTTTATGAGCTAGTCTGTATTTGCCACAAATATGAAAGCTGAATACTCCTTTGTTGTTTCTCTGGCACATGCAGAGTTCCTATATATATACCACCAACAACAAGAAGCATTTTCAATTCTTGTGTGTGTTTTTTTCTGAGAATTCTTCTCTGCTGCTTTTACGCATTTGGGTTTTCAGGGGGAAAAAATTAACATTTTTTCTTTTGTTCATTCCTGATGTTTGTTGACATTTTTATATACACTGAGTGGCCACTTTATTATGACTACCTGACAGTTTTAAGCAAATGAGCTATGGCTGCACGCTGTTGCCGCCAGAGGGTGAGGCTAGTATAAAAGGGAAAGCTTAGTGCTTCCGACAATAGTAGAAGTGATTTTTGGGTGACGAGATGAATAAAAAATGCAATTTGACGGACTTTCAACGTGGGATGATTGTAAGAGCTCGGAGCCATGGAGCGAGTATCACTGAAACCACCGCATTCATGAAATGTTCCAGAGCCACTGTTGTTAAAGTGTTTAAAGACTGGACTGTCAGCCAAAAAACTGGGTCTCTATATGTGCAACGTGTGGTCGTCATCGACTAGTGACTGCTCGGGCGGAACGGAGAGTGTCCAGACTGGTAATAGGCAACAGTGCAGCAATTACAGACCATCTTAATCAAGGATCCCTCAAATGATCTGTGCACGCACTGTTCACCGTACACTGCACAGATGGGATATGGCAGAAGGAGGCGTGTTCGAACAACTTTGCTGTCTGCCGTTAACAAGGGAAAATGTCTCCACTTCGCACAGGAGCATAAGGATTGGACAGTCGATAATTGGAAAAAAATTATTTGGTCCGATGAATCACATTTTCAGTTGCACCATGCCTATGGCAAAGTGAGAATTTGGCGGAAACAGCACGAAAGCATGGACCCCAAATGCATTGCTACAACCCTTCAAGCTGGTGGAGGCAACGTTATGGTTTGGGAAATGTTTTTCTGGCATGATTTGGGCCCTTTAATTCGTGTTGATCAACGTCTGACTGGCACATCATATCTAAACATCGTTGCAGACCAAGTACATCCTGTCATGTGGATGGTTTATCCCAATGGCGATGGCTACTTTCAACAAGATATTGCCTCTTGCCATAGTGCTCGTATTGTACATGATTGGTTTCAGGAACATTCCGGTGAGTATACTTTGCTTAGGTGGCCCCCAGAATCTCCAGATCTCAACCCCATTGAGAATTTGTGGGATGAAGTTGAACAAGCCATCAAACAGCTGGATACACAACCCTGCAATTTCACACTCCTGGAAAGTGCTATTCATCAAGCATGGTCTTAGATTCCAGAAACCTTTTCTTTTTTTGTTTCTTTGATTGGAGGTTTAACGACCACCGTGAGCAACTCAATGGGCTATAAGCAGTCGCCCGTCCCTAATTTAGGGTCACTGGTTCCAGGGAAGGGAGAGAGCCAGTGCCGTAAGACAAACACAACATCCATGCCTGACCGGGATTCGAACCCGGACCCCTTACGGACGAATGATCAGAGGCCAGCGCCTTAGACCACTGCGCCACCGGGGCGGCATTCCAGAAACCACCTATCAACATCTCGTGGAGTCCATGCCACGAAGAATCTATATCGACGCAGTATTAAAGGCAAAAAGTGCCCCAACGAAGTACCGAGGGGGTGGTCATAATAAAGTGGCAACTCAGTGTATAACAATAAGGCTTGAGTGACAAGCCTTATTGTTATGTACATCTTGGAAATAAATCCCAAATTCCCGCAACCTAGGGTAAAGCGGAAAAAAACACTTTTTACTATGAAAACTGCAACAAAGCTCCTACAGATTGTGAACCATATATAAATCAATGGTTTTCTATCCACTCATTGGTAGCGCATTGTTTACCATTCAGGAAAGATTTATTCAGTTGCAAAAAACTTTCCAATGCTTTGGGTTTCCTTTATAATTTGAAGAAATTGCCTGACAGGGGATTCTTTAAAAGAAAAGTGTATTCAGTTAGAAAAATTCCTTAAGGATGCTGACAGTGAAGAAAAAGATATCGATGGGGAGCAACTGTTTGAAGAGCTGAGGCATTTGCAAGCACTTACGAGCAAATGCAGCTCAGCTACTACAATAGAAGCTCTAAACTTCATATTCCAGTATGATATGGTTCATTGTTATCCCAACAGTAGGATTTGCTTTCGAATATTGCAATTCCTGTCTGTAGAAAGCGGGAAAAGAAGTTTTAATAAATTAAAGCTGATAAAGACTTATTTGAGATCTACAACGATGCAGGAACAGCTATCAGCTTTATCCATCATTTCTATTGAAAACGATATTGCACAAAAAAAATTTCTGAAGCAAAGAAGAGGTTTTTGCAAAGTAAAGCCAGACATGAACGTTTCATGTAAATAACACAAACAACTATGTATGATTCAGTCATTTTGTGAGTAAAATTATCATTATTATATTGGACTATTTATTTGTAGCATAGCATATAATAGTGAGTTAGTGACATATCTACTGAGCATGCGAAGTTGAGATTAGAGCTATTTGCTGTGTTTGGGTCCATACTGCAAAAAAAAAAAAAATCAAAGGAGGAGGGGGAATCAAAGGAGTCTTTCTGGCTGTCTGGGGGAAAAAAACAGAAAAAGTTGAATGCCATGATGACAGCACTTTCAATAGGTTTCATCAGTGGTTTAACTTTTTTTCTCTTCCTCTTTTTTTAAAATTTTCATTCCAGTTAATTGTAACTGCAGCTTGTGCTCATTTTGGCTTTTCACTTTACTAGTAACTTGTTTTTCAGTGTTTACTTCCCTTTTTGTTTTTTCTTGCTTGATTCTTAATATATATAAAAATAAATTAAAATTTGGGGGTATATCATAATATAATTTTATGAGCATAATTTAAAATGTTTCCAGCACTAATTAGGGCAAACTTTTGAGTGTGATTTACATTAAGAAATAATAGGGCATTCAAAACAGTTGAATTATACACTATCTACCAACAAGTAATTAGACACTCCTGCAATCGACGATATCTGCGGTCCTGATGCACGTCACGGCCGCCGACGTTAAATATTGTGTGGGAAACAATACCGTAACCAGTCGCATGCAAGATGCCACGCAGTTCGGAGCTCTCTGATTTCGAGAAAGGTGTAATCGTCGGGTATCACAGAAATGGCCGATTCATACGTGACATATCCAGCGAGTTGAAGTACCCAAAATCGACAGTGGCCTATGTGATTGGCAAGTGGAAGATGAGAGGTGACTGTCGGAATGTGCCCCGACCCGGCAGACCCACAAAACTGGGAGTTAGAGACCGACGGGTGCTGGCCAGAGAAATTCGGAAGAACCACACCAAATCGATGGGCCACATCCGCAAGGTGTTTCAACAGGTATCCGGGAGTGTTCTTTCGATGAATACCATCCGTAAGGAAGCCCATCTGCTCGGTTATCATGGACGTGCTGCCGCCCACAAGCCTTTGATCACCAAGTCCAATAGCGCTGCTCGGCTAACGTGGTGCAAAGAACGTTGACAGTGGACCGTTGAACAGTGGAAACAGGTTCTCTGGAGCGATGAACCAAGGTTCACCCTTTACCATTCGGATGGCAGGGTCTGGGCTTGGCGTCTGCCTGGAGAACGCCTCCTGCCGGAATGTATTGTGCCAACTGTGAAGTTCGGTGGCGGTGGAATTACGCTATGGGGGCGTTTCTCCTGGCATGGCACGGGACCCTTGGTCGCAATTTCTGGTAGACTCAACACCGAGACCTACTGCACCATTTTGGATGGCCATGCGCTTCCTACGTTGTGGCAGTTTTACGGGGTAGACCATTTTACTTTCAGGATGACAATGCCACCTGTCATGTTGCCAGGTCCACCATATCGAGACCTTAACCCTATCGAGCACCTCTGGGACGAGTTAGAGCGTCGACTTAAGGGATGCCCCCACCGTCCGAAATTGGTGAAGGAACGGACTTGTCTTCTCCAAGCCGAGTGGAAGAAAATACCGCTGGCGCAGTGGTCTACGGCGCTGGCCTCTGATCATTCGTCTGTAAGGGGTCCGGGTTCGAATCCCGGTCAGGCATGGATGTTGTGTTTGTCTTACGGCACTGGCTCTCTCCCTTCCCTGGAACCAGTGACCCTAAATTAGGGACAGGCGACTGCTTATAGCCCATTGAGTCGCTCACGGTGGTCGTTAAACCTCCAATCAAAAAAAAAAATACTGCTAGCCATCGTACAATGCCTGGTTGAGAGTATGCCCCGGAGGGTCACAGCTGTAATCGTCGCTCGTGAAGGCTCCACCAACTATTGAATGTGAATAAACTTCGTTTTCCTTTGCTATCACAGGTGTCCAATTACTTGTTGGTAGATAGTGTATAAAGAAATTGCATAAATGATTTTTTTTTTCTTTTTAAATTTTACTCAGGTTTGGTTATTCTTGGCTCTAGTTAGGAAAGTTAGGGATGTTATGCAAAACACAGGTGAGTGTAAATTAAGTACAACCTCCTGTAGCTTTAAAACTTGAGCTTATATCCCTCAGATCAGTATTTCCCCTCCTCCCAGCAGATCTCTCTGTAGAGTATAACTGGATCACCCTGTGAAAGTAAACCAACTTGGTGACTTCACCAAGTTGGCAAATATAATATTAGTGGAATTAAAGGATTAAACCATGTGTGAAATTATAGAATAAATAAGCAACATTTATTCACAATTAAATAATTTATTTTAAGATCTATAGTTTTGTTGAGCCTTTAGCTCAGCTTCATCAGGACAAAAGGAGCATAAACATTCATATGTGACATCATCAGGTAGTTGATGATCATGGAGTTTGGTGAATTGTCTCCATGCGATTGAAAGAAATAGAGTAGGTGTCATGTTGTTGACAAGTCATAAAGAAAAGTCATGGAAACAAATTGGTGTTTTCTACCTAAGTATATCGTGCAGTACATCTATGCGTTACAGAGGATTCCTTGCAGAAAAAGCTAGATTTTTGCCGGCGCAGTGGTCTAAGCACTGGCTTATGACTGTTCGGTTCTTCCAAGTGGGTTGGGTTCGAATCCCGGTGAGGCATGGATGTTGTGTTTGTCTTACGGCACTGGGTCTCTTCCTTCCCTGGAACCAGTGACCCTAAATTAGGGACAGGCGACTGCTTATAGCCCATTGAGTTGCTCACCATGGTCGGTAAACAAAAAAATAAAAAAAAAGCTTGTTTTTTTTTTTTAAAGAAATTGTGGCACACACAGGATGTAGATTGTCCTTTTGTTGTAGACAAAGCTGTCCAGAAATTTAGGAACTTTCAAATGTTTAAATTTCAAAGTTATTTTGAAATCTATAAACAAGGCAAATTTTTATGGATCAAAAGACTACGTTGAAGACATAACTGGGGAATTTATCAGATCGCTTGTGAATGTGGACTTTCATGTATAGGACAAATCCGTAGGGCTTTTAAGTTTTCATGTGAAAGAACACATGACTTACGTATGGAACTGAAATAGTCGTCTATAGCCCAACATTGTCATGAAAATAACCAGATTTTTTTTTTAAATGCTACGCTTATTGATAAACCTGATTTGACTATCAAGCTTAATATATTAGAAGCTTTCCACATATAGTGCAACTGCTCATGGCTTGTCAACGACATGACATCTACTAGATTTCTTTCAAACACGTGGAAACAACTTGCCAAAAGCAGTGTCTGTCAGAATGCTGATGATGTCACGATGATTTGAACGTTTGCACTCCATTTGTCCTAATGAAGCCAAGCCAAATGCTCAGTGAAACTACAGTAGATTTAAAATCTTAAAATAAAATATTTAATTGTGAATAAACATTGCTTATTTGTTCTATCTCAACAGCACAAGTATTGTAGTCATAAAATATATTTGGGAATTACTTGGAGAAAAAACATAACGTACAAGAGCATTAACCAGAAAAGAAATCATGTATTTCTTTGGAAAAAAATAAAATAACCGTTTGCAGTGGGTGTTTTTTTGGGTTTTCTTTTTAAAGTACCCCCCACCCACACACACCTGTTTATTGAGGGGGGGGGGTAAAAACCCTGCTTGATCTGCAGCATTTCCATTTGGTAGAAATTTTGTGTGTAGCTGGCTTGCAAAACTCCTAAAGCAGCAACTGCATCAATCTGCCATACACCTGCATGTAACATGTCAACAGCCCTATTTCTGATGTCAATACTTAAACATGGTCTGGACATATTTTCAAGTTAATCCTACTCTGAAGGAAATGCATTCAGCAAACTTGTAGTCCAAGCAGTGAGACGGCCTGTTTTCTACTTCTCAGAAGCTACTTTTATTGGAGCTTGCACACACACACCACATGATGTGTCATCATGATGCTAATTTATGCTGATAACCTATCTCCTGTAGTCACTAAATATGCATATCACCATGTTTCCCCTTTGAAACCATAATATCCCAAATTTTTTGTGAGTACTGTATATATATATATATTCACTTATGATTCAGAATACATGAATTGTGTTTGAAGCCTATGAAAATAATGAAATGAATGCATGAATTGTTCATTTGTTTCATTATAACTCTTTGTGACCACCTATGAATGGAAACAGGAAAAGAACTTATACATTTTAAGAACTTGAAGTTAATGTTATGTATAGAAATAGAGAGAAGAGCACAGCACATTGTCAGAGTACAACAACAAATGGCATTAATGAACAACCAATAGAAGAAAATATTTTTTCTGGTTGGCCAAACAATGCAAAGGGTTACTCTTGAAATGAGTATATATGTATGAGTAGCAACAGAATTTAACCCAAGACAGAACAAACTAGATTGGGAGGCTGTTTTCATATCTTATTTGCATACAAATTCTTGAAAAAGGTGTTTCACCATGCATAATCAATTGATTCTTACAATTATTTATATGCTACGTACTGTTTGTTACACAATAGGACCCTCAAGCGGAAACTACAAATTGTAATTTCTAAGCAGAAGATATAAACTAGGGACATTACACTAAACAAACTTCCTCAAATACTAAGACAATTATAACCAAAAATTAAGTCTAAATTCGCAAACTAGTGAAAAAAAGATTAAGAACCAAGTACACATGGGTTGAAAAAATACAAAGCAACTAGCATACCAAAATAAAAGGCTCCTCTGTAAAAATGCAGAAAAAATGATAAAGAAATGTAAACTGAGATATAAATACACAGATCTGCAGCAGAAGCACAGATAGCCTTTAGCTACACTTAAAAGAAAAATTAAAAACAAAGCTGTGAAAGTACTACTTGATTTATCTCCCAGCATTATTTCACCTCACATTTCTAATAATCTATCAGCTAAATTTCAGATGTGTCCGAAAAACTCGTAAATGAACAACACAACTGACTCAGTTTTATGTTGCAATAACTTAGATGTTAGTGGTATTAAAATGTCTACTTTGTGTTCAGTTAAATATGAGCAACTGAATTTTCAAGAAAATTGCAACAGCCACAACGAAGCCAGTGAAATGGACTTGAGTCAAAACATAGTTTGCAAAGTCGTATACCTTGTGAACAATAAATATACAGGGTGTCTGAGAATTATTGGACACAGTACAAAATTTTGTAAAATAAAACATTAAACAGATAGAAAGAAACTGACTATACTAACTTACAATGTAACTACACAAGTTAATAAATTTTGATGTGAGATCCCTTGGTTGCTCGTAGTACGTCCAGGTGATACTCGATTTCATGCCATGTATTGGCAAGCATCTGAGGAGTTATGGAATTAATAGCAGCTGTGATACACTGCTTCAGTTCCTGCAAATCAGTACAAGGCGTCTGATAGGCACGATCCTTCACATAACCCCACAGGAAATAATCCAATCAAGTTAGATCTGGGGAGCGAGGAGCTACAGAATGGGACCACCACGCCCAATCCATCTGTTGGGGAAATGCTCATTTAGGCACTTACGTACACACATTGACCAATGCGAAGGCATGCAGTCTTGTTGGAAAACAACGTCATATCTTTTGATCTGGGGTATAGGGAAATTTTCTAACATATCCAAGTAAATGTCACCATTTATGGTTTTTTCACAGAAAAAAGGGCCAATCACTTCTCTTTTTTATAGGGCGCACCACACATTAACTTTTGGAGAATCGCATTCCAGTTCAATAGCAGCATGAGGCAGTTCACTGCCCCATATCCAAACAAAACATAGTTTACGAAGTGAAACAATACCTCATACATGAAATGTGGATTAATCACTAAAAATTACAGTACTGAGAAAGTTTTTATCGTTTTCCACTTGATTCAGCATATCCACAGCAAAATCGTATTGCAGAGTGTGATTATTTACATGCATCTTTTGCACTATTTGAATTTTATAAGCATGAAACTAATTTCTTGTGCAAGATATTGTGAACTGTCTATTTTGGAATGCACAGTTCTCTGCTTGCTTTATGGACGGATTTCCTGGGGCTTTGTCGGAAACTTTCATAGCTTGGTCAACCATCTCACCTCTGACGCTAGGCCTACCGGCTCCTCCACGATGTTCCACATTGCCAGTTTCTTTAAACTGTTTCATTCACCGCTTAGTTGAATTTGTTGACGGAGGATTACAACCATACTCTAAACGGTACCGTCTTTTAACTTTAATGACAGACTTTTATTCCACAAATCATAACACACATCGCCTTCTGCTGTATGGATGACATGACTACTGATTGCGCATTTCTCATACATTCCTCATCAGGCCACACCTAGCGCCATCTATCGGATTCTGGGAGTAACAATTCTGCAATACAAAAATATAGGAACCGTGTTAGTAATACGTGACATAGAAAAACAGATAATGCTCATAGTTGTTTTTTTTTGTACATACTTTTGTAATGTGTTTAATAATTCTTGGACACTGTATAATGGTGAGAGATTGTGTTGCACTAGTAACTGTGATAGAAATGCTTTCTTTTTATAACATTACTTTCCTAACAAAGTCATCCCTTATAAAGCTTCAACAAAAATAAGTGATAGTAAAATAACTATTAGGAACAGGAAAAGTTTTGTGAAGGGGCCTTCATATGATGAAAATGATATTTTATGATATGATGAAAATGATTTTTTAGGTTAGCTAAGAACTTCATTTATTTACCCCCAAAAGTTTGTAGACCCTATATAACAAGACTGTATACAACAGATTATCATGGCAGCTTTAAGATAAGCATTACCGTACGTCCCTCTTACGGAGCACAAATGTTGCTAAAACGGTTTTGCTACATTATGGAAACATCGTTTAAACGGTTTTGCTACATTATGGAAACGTCGTTTAAACAGTTTTGCTACATTATGGAAACGTTTGTTTTCAACGTAATATGCAAAGTAAAAGTTTGAAGAGTGATTCCGTATCAACTCAACACAATTTGAAAGCATTTTTTTATCTCACCATCTCAGATTTTAATGAAATTTGGTACATAGGTGGCCCCTATATAGATTGCGAAAAATATCAAATTTCATCGTCATATAGCCACCGGTTTTGAAAATACAGCTATATAAAATGTCCAAAAACACCCAAAATCAGAAGATTGATATGTTTTTAAATTGTGATTGCAGCTCCCCTAATTAAGATAGAGAGATGGGAAAGGTATCTTTTTGTAGTATTTTTTATGATCTTTTATTTGATGTACAACAAACACCATAGGGGTTAAGATTTTAAAAAATTTAAATTTAAAAATTAAAATTGTGAATTTTTCAAAATGCAACACTCCAAAAAATTCGAATTTTTTTTTAAACAATCTATATGTTTGGTATTTGATTACGTGAGTTGTAACTTGGGATGATAATGGGTTTACTTAAAAAGCTATATTCAAATTTAGCCTAACACAAGAGTTTAATGAAAAAACAAATGAAAAAAACATGTAAACTGAAAATAAATTTGGGCTAAATCTCAAAAAGTTTCATTAATAACAATAGATGTAGTATTTTTGTTATTTAAAACTATTTAAACAATGTTTTATTTTTAATTGATTTGTTTAAAATCTGAGACTACATGGGTTGAAAAATTTTATTAATTTAATTATTCAGAATTTGTAATAATTCACAATTCAATACAAAAAAAAACAGACTTTAAAAAGTAATTTCAATTACTGCTCAAGAAACACATCAAAATAATAATAACATATGGCATTAAATTGTTTACATTTATGCAAATTATATTCCTAATCTTAAACTTAGATCGTCACTTAAAGCAAAATCTCCTAAAATTAAAAAAAAGTTGCATCATTGTTTTGAAGTGAAATCACACGTGTAGATCCTTGATATAGTCTTTAAAAGCTTCAGTAGTTTGGTGTATTTCTGTTTCAGAGAGATTGTAGAGTCTTCCTGTCGGAGTCAAAGGATTTACTTTACACAAGACGTAACTTACAGGAAGCCATAATACATCTTGTGGGCTATGGTAGTAAAAGGATGTAGATGGACCAGCTGGATGTAAAAATGAGACCTTAACTTCATTCTCACTCTCTTCTTTTGGTAGAACATACGCTACCCACCAGTTGTTTTCATAGATTATGGTTATGTAACCACTAATTTCTGTTATTTGCAGTCTGTCTTGTAATGCTGATACTTTTTCAGTAGCTGACTCGTTTGATTCTGAGAACATCTTCACTTTTATTTTTGAATTACTCAATGGGATAGGAATAAAAGCATGAAGTTCTGGGTACCTTGTATTGTTAGAGACTTGCTTAGGGGATTTTCCAAAAATTGGTCTGTTTCTATGTATTCTTCTTGACTTACATATGTAAAGTTTGCCACAAAAATGTTCTGAATTGCCCATTCGTACAACTGAAATGGTGTTTGAATTTGATTCTCGTAAGGGCGTTGTAAGCTGGCTCGGGCAGCTAACCTTTTCACCGTTCCACCAACGCCATCACACGGCCCCTTCCCGTGTGCTGTTGGTGAAAAATGCCATCAGCATCAATGTTGAAGTCATCTTGATGAAAACATAAAAGTTTGTGAAAAATTTTCCGATTTTTGCACTGGGCTGCAGACCCGTCAGAGAAATAGTACATTTTTTTGGCGCTGTTGTCACCAAACTTACTTTTCAAGAAGTTAATAAGGGTTTTTTTTATTTTGGAAGCAGTACAGTGCAATTGTATTGTGCTCTAAACATTCAGAAATTACTGCAAAACTTGCATGTTCAGTCTTTTCTGTTTTGTAATAGATGACAAATGGGTGGACTGTGGCTTGCCCACTGGTCCACTGATAGCTCTGGGCTTCATCTTGAAGCAGAAAACTATAATTTTTAGCAAAATCACAAATGATGAGAAATTCTGAGTCCTTGAGGTTTTCCTTAGTACTACTATTCATAAAAGAGCTTTGCTGCTTAGCAATGAAGTCATGTCTGACCAAAGCAGACAGTTTTTTGTAAAACAAATCAATAAAATCTGAAGTTGATTTTTCTAATGTCTCCAAGTTGCATCTATCAACTAATCCATTGGCGAAAAGTTAGTTTTTCAACCAAGTTCTCAAAACCGTGTTCCCAGAACAGGTGGGACACTTCCCCAAATGACAATCTATGGAAGCAGGGTTGCACAATACTCTTGCAAGACAATGTTTGTAGGAAGATAATTGTCCATTCGTTAGTGAACCAATTCTTGCATTTTCCATCGTCAGTTTTACATTTTGGTGTGTGGTGCAAACACATACCGTATGAGTACCACTAGACCCTACCAGGACACGGTTTTTTGGTTGCTCTGCGAATTTGGAAAAACTGACTTTCGTGCCTGCAAATTTATCTTTGAATGACTTATAAACTTCTGTCAAATTACATAAAATCAGCCTGTTTGACAATTGAACTTTATCTCCATTTTCAGTCCTAACAGAAACACAATCTTTCATTCCAGGTAAAACTCAACTAATTTCATCACTTTGGTAAAACGATCGTACTACTTCAACTACTTCAGAAGAGAGAGACTTACCTGGTTTTCTATTAAGGCTTTCCAAAATTCTTTTCTCCTTCAGAATTTTTTTTTATTGTCTTATCATATAATTAGGAGCATCGAATTCTTGCATGATTTCCCTAACACTCCACGACTCTGGTAAGCAAGTCAAAATCATCAACTGTTTATCTCTAGTGCAGTTAGAAAAAATATTTTTAAGATTGTCCATAAGAGAGTCATGAAGTATTTCATCCTCGTCATCAGATGATTCTTGAATATTTGTAAAAAGCTTCCGTTTCATAGCAGAACTGATTGTTTGAATTTTGGTTGAAGCATAACATTTAGATTTTAGCTTTTTCTTATTGGCAGCTGATTCACCCAATTCATGGAGGGAAGTATTCAGTGTTTTAATTACTTCTGACATAGATGCAAAATTTTCGTCCATTTTCTCATCAGCACAGGTTTCATTTGCTTCTTGACTAATTATTGAAGTTTTCAGCTGCTTTTTACAAGAATCACAAATTTTAGTCTCCTTTGATAAGTCATCAAAATTTTCCAACATCCAGTCTGTCACATTTCTATATGGATTGAAACATTGTATCAATGCATATCTTGTACTTTCCATTGTTAATTATTTGTGCATAAAATGTAAAATTCAAATAGTAAAATAATTGCCTCCCATTACCTGTTCTTTTTATTTTTCCTCAAAAAATCCTGCACAGCTTCAATTTATAAAAGTCTAGTTTCAAAACTGAAAAAAAATATACTTTATTCAATTTAAAATTTAAAACCACAAAAGTTTTCAAACGCATATCACTTTCACTGCAAGAAACACATATGATCGCCATCAAAACCTTAAAGCAGACTGAGGTCTGCAAGGTAGGAATGCAAGTTGCTGCTTGTTGGGTCTTGTTACCAATGATCAAAACAACAGAATCAGTTTTTTAAGTCGGAACATGCAGAGTTTTGTCCAAAACAAAATGTAGCCTACGGTATAACTGCACAGTCTTTATTTTTTTTATATTGTATTGTGAATTATTACAAATTCTGAATAATGAAATTAATAAAATTTTTAAGCCCATGTAGTCTCAGATTTTAAACAAATCAATTAAAAATAAAACATTGTTTAAATAAATGGTTTTAAATAACAAAAATACTATATCTATTGTTATTAATGAAACTTTTTAAAGATTTAGCCCGAATTTATTTTCAGTTTACATGTTTTTTTATTTATTTATTTTTTTCATTAAACTCTTGTGTTAGGCTAAATTTGAATATATAGCTTTTTAAGTAAACCCATTATCATCCCAAGTTACAACTCATGTAATCAAATGCCAAACATATAAAGATTGTTTTAAAAAAAATTCGAATTTTTTGGAGCGTCACATTTTGAAAAATTTTAATTTAAATTTTAAAATTTGAATTTTTTAAAAATATTAACCCCTATGGTGTTGTACATCAAATAAAATAGCATAAACAATACTACAAAAAGATACCTTTCCCATCTCTTTATCTTAATTAGGGGAGCTGCAATCACAATTTAAAAACCTATCAATCTTCCGATTTTGGGGTGTTTTTAATATTTTATATAGCTGTATTTTCAAAACCGGTGGATATATGACGATGAAATTTGGTATTTTTCTTAATCTATATAGAGGCCACCTATGTACCAAATTTCATTAAAATCTGAGATGGTCAAGTCAAGTCGCTGTGTTGAGTTGATACAGAATGACCCAAGAACGAAATAGAAACGTTGTTCTAACGTTTTGCAACGGCACACGTAAAGCCAAAAAGAAAAAGTCTTGAAACTGGAATAGAACCTTCGATAAAACGTTGTGGTAACGTTTTTTTGCGACGTTTGACGTAATACACAAAGTACAGCAACGTTTAATAGAGGAAATTTAGACGTTGATTAACCGTTGCTGTTACATTTACTAAACGTAATACAGAAAGGAAAAGTACGTTGTAAAATCGAAAATAAAACGTCGCTAAACGGTTGTTATAACCAGTTCTCAACGTAATAAAGAGGGAATATGACGTTTAAATAACGTCATTTAAACTGTTCTTAAAAACGTTTTTCAACGTCATAATGGAAGGAATACGACGGTTAAATAACGTCATTCAAACGTTGCTAAACGTCATAGTGAAATGAATATGACGTTTAAATAACGTCATTTAAACGTCTTAAAAACAGTGCTACAACGTTATAACGGTTGAAAAACCATTGAATCAACGAGACTCATTAGCGTTTTTGAAACGTAATATTGTGACGTTTTTTCAACGTCATACCGAACTGGTTTTACAAACGTTTTTGTGCTACTTAGGCAAGGAAGGTAAACAGCTAACTGCAAACTGGGCAATAGAACGTTTCAACACTTTAAACACGGTGACTTGACTAGACAATAAATGATTAGGAGCAAAGGTGATATTTCGAAGATCATTGGTCACGTTGGTTGGGCACGCGGTACTATGGTAGAAAACTCAGCATTATTAGAAGAATTCATTCCAAATACGTGGCAACTCCAGAGAGACGCTATCATTGCAAGCCTCGCAGCTGGTCAAGATTTCCAAGGTTTCGCGAATGGCAGTAGATTTGGGTGTGGAGTATGAAGCTAATTTCTTTACATCACTCCATATAGGATCGGCGGATTTGAACTTGACTTCTCTTGATAGGGCAGTGATTATTTTTCCGTTTCTTGTACCCCTTTTATGTTCGCTGATTCTAATTCCAAACGACCGTTTGGTCATTCCGATGTAGTATCGCCTGGAGCTGTCCGGATATTTTAGTGGGATGGCATAAACATCTGCCTCATTGAGAAGAGGGGGCTTGTCAATATTTCTCTTAAGCATCATGTATAAAGATGCCAAAGACCTTATGCCGACATCGAAGTTCATCCTCCTGAGCGCGTTTTTGAGTTGATAGGAAATATTTGGTATGTAGGGAATAGAGCCCAGGTAGCGAAGTTGCGGCATAGAAATATTATTAGCACTGCAGGTTCTGGCTTTTTCGATAAAGTTACGCATCTGGTTCGAAGTATATCCTGCCTCAGTGGCCAATTCGACGATGTTTCTTAGTTCGGATTGTCTAGAACGGACATCGGATGAGACAGCGAAGGCTCTTCTAATTCGAGAACGGAATAAGGCGGTCTTATAATAATCAGGGAAGAATGAACTGCGGAGCATCAGGTTGGGAACGGAGGTGGATTTATAATAGACTTCCGTATGAAGGCGGTTGTCATGCGATTTGCTAACTGAGACGTCGAGATAAGGTAAGGTACCATTGTGTTCAAGCTCCATGGTGAAATTGATTGTAGGGTGTATATAATTTATTTTAGCGAGGAAAAACGGGAGAGTCACCTTTCCGTGTGGCCATATGAAAATTACGTCGTCTGCATATCGTAGCCAGGTGGTAGGCCTTGGGGTAATGTTGATGAATATATGTTGTTCAATGGGGCGAAGTATTGTTTCCGCAAGGGCGGCTGAGAGCGAAGATCCCATCTGAGCGCTATTTGTTTGCTTATAAATTTGCCCTCGGAAACTGAAGTAGCTGGAATTTGAGACAGAGTCCATTAATTTGAAGATGCTGAGGCAAGACTCCTGAGAATAAACCGATGAATTAGATATTGCCTCTTTCCATGTTCTGATGGCTTCCGGTAAGGGGATCGATGGATAAAAAGAAACTACGTCGAAACTGCCGATAATGTCGCGTTGTTGAATAGTGAGCTGCTTGATTTTCGTGATAAAATCTAAAGTGGAGGTTATTATAAAGTCCGACTCCGGTAGATGATTAGTTAAGAGTTTGACGAAGGAATAATCTTACGAAGGAACCCTCTAAATTCTTGGATTGCACAGGTAAAAAGAACTGCAAGGTCAACGGATATTCCAGATGATCTCAAGAAATCCGCCAAATTACCGCCTGGCCCTCAAAATTACCGCCTGGCATTCTTGTTCAAATTCTGGGCAGATAAAAGGATAAAATTTTTGGTTGGAATTTCATGCAAATTATAATGTTGCCGCTATAGTTAAAAATAACATAACAATTGGAGAGGTTATAAACTATGAAATGAGTAGTGGATAATTCTCCTAAAATGAAATCCTTTGATCTGAAATTTTAGTTATAAAAAATTGATAATCCAATGAAGCGTATGCCAATGAAACAAAAATCAATGCAAGGGATTGCTAATATTACAATATATGTAAATATCGCATCAAAGTTATCAGGAATAAAAAATACATACGGAAATAGAAACAAACCTCTTCCTATTTTTTCTAAGTATGCGTACTTTTTAATTTTTAAAGAGTATTAATAAAACACATAACGCTAGACACGGAACGATTTTTGACTAAACTTTTTTCTGACCTGTCTTAGCAGATAAAAGGACAGGACTTTGGTTTCCTGCACAAATGTTTCATTTAGGAGAGTGCTGTTTCCTTTATCGCTCACTATCGTCGACGAACACAGAGAATATAGCATTCCTGTTTTGTCAGCAAGAAACAGGAAGTTTATCTTTCGTCACACACTAAAATGCTAATGCATTTATAAATAAACATCGGGATTCATTAATATGACATACACAAATTTGCTTTGGAAGGCAGTATAGAGCATTTAAGGTACATTCCAAAGAACTAGCAAATTTGGTTTGGTCGTAAGATTCCATCACCAAGATAATTTTAATAGGAAGAACTTCGAGGAACTCGAATATCCCATTCTGTGAGCATCTACATATACACAAGTGTAGGCTCTTATTTTGCTCATGAAAAAAAAAAATAATGCTGTTCTTCAGTTCTTTCGGGAACAATAACAAACCAATAATTATAATTTTTCTTCCTTTAAGCTTCATATTTTCTGAAAATTAATCCTTTCGTTGATAATAAACCAATAGTAATCATTCTTCTTTCTTTACAATACGCATTTATATAAAATATAAGTTACATTTTTCCTCGAAATATTATGTCGTTAGAATTGAAAATGCAATATTTTCTGCTTGTCAACTCCGATTTTATGCACGGAAATAACATAATCCGAGAGATTAAAAACTATGAAATAAATAGTGGAGAATTCTGACTTTCAAAAGTAAGTCCTTCCATCTGAAATTTCAACATAAAAAGTTGACAGCCTAATAAAGCAGATACTAAAGAAACAAAAACAATGCAAACTCGCGCTAATGTGATAATATGCATTAAAATCATACCAAAATCTGCAGTAATAAGAAATGCATTCACTCATAAGTACAAACCTCTTCCTATTTTCCCTAAGTACTGGTACTTTTTCATTTTTAAGGAGTTTTTGCACAACACTCTTTCTCAGACGTGGAACGGCTCTTGATTAAAAAGTCTTCCTGACTTAGCAGATAAAAGGATAAAATTTTTGGTTGGAATTTTATACAAATTATAATGTTGCCACTTTAGTTAAAAATAAAATTTATAATTGGAGAGATTATAAACTATGAAATAAACAGTGGATAATTTTGTCTTTTAAAATTAAATCCTTTGATCTCAATTTCAGTTACAAAAAGTTTATAACACAATAAAGCGGATGCCAATGAAACAAAAATCAATGAAAATAATAGCTAATATTACAATATATGTAAATATCGCACCACAATTATCACGAGTGAAAAATACGTACGGAAATAGGTACAAACATCTCCCTATTTTTCTTAAGCTCTCATGCTTTTGCATTTTTAAAGAGTATTAATACAGTACCTAACTCTAGACATGAAATGTTTGGTGATTAAACTTTTTCCCGACTTGATTCAGCAGATAAAAGGACAGAATTTTGGTTTTCTGCAGAAATGTTTCATTTAGGAAAACGATTTGTTTTACCGTTCACGCGTATCGTTAAACGCTGAAAACGTAGCATACCTGCTTTATCAACACGAAACAGGAAGGATAGCTTTCGTCACACACTAAAATGCCAAGGGATTCGTGAATAAACGTCTGGATTCATTAATCCCACATACACATATTTACCTTGCAGGGCCGTACCAAGGAGGTTGGAATAAGATATCTGGAGATGCCCTTCTTAATGAAGCAGTACCACTTTGCGTGAAGCCTGTAACCGCGAGTGACGACCGTCAAAGTGTGGGAAAGCTCATGGTTTTCAAGGCTATTGCAATGCATTTTGTGTTGGTCGAATCGCCTTCTTTTGTCGCAAATGTTTCCGATTTCGCATCATAACTTGTTGCCAATGAGTGAGAAAATGCTGAATTTATAAAATTCTTAATTATTTTGAAGCTTATAACGAAGTAAATTTATCCGTCATTTTTTGGTCCACGCCGGGATCGAACCCGAGTCCACTTATTCCAGAACAAGTCGCTCTACCAACTGAGCTATGCAGACGTTCGTTCTCGCTGCTATCTGCCTTTATGTCATGTGCGTTCTGCTGGGCAGGCACGTCCCATCTCCCCCCCAAAAGAGGGCCGGGGCATGGCCCACGGGTCAGCCGTGACCATGAATCGTTGCAGGCAGCCATCCGCTGTAGAACGTGCACTTGAGAACTCCCAGTCAATCTGGTGTGTGGAATGCAACATCACACACATTTATTTTTCGAAGCGCTGAAGAAGGGATTCTCTTATTTTTCCTATCCCGCGGTGTGGAAATAAACATCACACCATTGCGAGATCTTTAACGGCCGGGTCATCCGGGAAGTTCGGGCGCTATTATAACGAAGTAAATTTCTCCGTCATTTTTTGGTCCACGCCGGGGATCGAACCCGAGTCCACTTATTCCGGAACAAGTCGCTCTACCAACTGAGCTACGCAGACGTTCGTTCTCGCTGCTATCTGCCTTTATGTCGTGTGCGTCCTGCGGTGCAGGCACGTCACAGGCTCCTTCCCATTTTTATATTAGATTGCAATACACGAACATTAGGGAGAATTCTAAACAAAATATAACGTTAGAATTGTAAACGTGACTCGTTTAAGAAGTATAATTCATTCCGGTTTGATATCAACACGGTTTCTGCAACCAAAAACCACGCAATTCCAAGATACAAACAGTTGAAATTACATAGATATCATGTAAACAACGTCAAATTCCCACACCTTGCGGCACGGTTAAAAGACCGGGGCACCTGCAGATGTATTATTCTAACCTCCTTGGGCAGTACAGAGCATTTGAGGTACCTTCGGAAAGCTAGACAATTTTATTTCGTCATTAAGATTTCATCACCAGGAATATCTTAATGGGAGGAACATGCATGGAGCTCGAGCATCCCATTCTGTGAACAGCTACACATAGACCATATGCATATGACGTCACAGCAAGGTAAACCCAAGGAGGTTAGAATAATACTTCTGGAGATGCCCTGAGTCTCTTAACCGTGAAGCCGCTAACTGAGGAAATTTGACGTTGTTTACGTGATATCTACACTGCTCGTAATGTAATACACTGCCGGCCACAAAAAATGCAACACCAAGAACGACACGAGATAGCAAAGCTAGATTTACTGGACACATAACAACAGATACAAAGATGAAACGATTGAGCATCCGATTGGCCTGAAATTCGCAGCATGCGTCGCCCGCGAGAGGACATGCAAACGATTAGCATTGCAGGGCATATGCAAATCATGTGCGCCCGACACGCCACCGAGAAGCACTATAAGAAGGGTGCACAGAAGGCGATGTGTAAGTAGTGGAAGTGTGTTGTGCTGCCGGACCTGGGCGTGGGAAACTTCCTGATGCCTCGTCGCAGAATACGGCAGTCATTCCAGCACGTTCCGGAGTTCGACAGAGGACGAATAGCGGCTTATCGCGACAGCGGTTTATCGTACCGAGACATCGGCGCCCGTGTGGGATGACATCTAGCCACAGTGAGGCGAGTATGGATTCGGTGGGTGCAGGAGGGACGGACTGACCGACGTGAGTGATTGCCGCAGCCGCGGCGCACCACCGAACAAGAGGACCGGCATGTTGTGCGGCGGGCATTGACGGCTCGCACCGCCACATCCCGAACGTTAGCGCGGGAATTAGGGTGTGTTGCGCAACAACCTGTGTCAGCACTTACCGTTGGACGTCGTCTGCAGGAGCGGGGACTTGTCGTACGGCGCCCATTGCTCGGATTACCATTGACGTTACACCACCGGCGAGTGCGGCAGCAGTGGGCCGTTGAACGCCGCACCTGGACAACGGAATGGCACGACATTGTCTTCTCCGACGAATCCCGCTTCTGTCTGCAACACCACGATGGTCGGATCCGCGTGTGGAGGCTTCGCGGCGAGAGACTGTATGACGCCTGCATTATGCATTGCCATACCGGTCCGTCACCGGGCGTTATGGTTTGGGGCACAATTGGATATGACACCCGCACCCTTCTGGTACGCATCGTCGGTACACTCAACAGCCACCACTACATCTCCGACGTTTTGGAGCCTGTAGTCCTCTTTTACCTGTAGGACCTGCCAGCGGCCACGTTTCAACAGGACAACGCGCGCCCGCACGTGGCACGCATCGTACAACAATTCTTCACGGCCCACCAGGTGTCACTGCTGCCGTCGCCGGCCTGTTCTCCCGATATGTCGTCCATCGAACACGCCTGGTCGCTGATCGGCAACCGAGTGGCCCGGCAAACACCACCCGCGGCTACGCCTGATGAACTAGGGCAATGTGTGGAAGCAGCTTGGACCGACATACCCCAAGCCTACATCCAAAGTCTCTTTCGTTCGATTCCGTGGCGTGTAGCGGCCGTTATTGCCAGCCATGGGGGCCACACGAACTATTGATGTCTGCGTTTTCCGCAAGGCGCACGGGCCTGTAAGCTCAATCGTTTCACATTTGTATCTGTTGCTATGTGTCCAGTAAATCCGGCTTTGCTATCTCGTGTCCTTCTTGGTGTTGAATTTTTTGTGGCCAGCAGTGTATTACATATAGATTTTCTATCACGCAAAGAACCAGCGTATACTCAAGAACAACCCAAACCTGTAAAATGTTCAGCACATGTATTATTTAAAACTGGGCATTGAAATTAAAATTTATAAATATCGTTTTCTCACAAGTTTAATTCGCGTAATTTTAAAGCATCATTTCACAGTAAATTTTTATATTTACAAATCAAATTGTTTTTTTAACACACTTCTGAAACATTTGCCTGCAAAATTTTGGATTTAAATTTACAACGTATGCAATATTAATTTTAGAATTTTTAAAAAATATAATGATAGTGCTGCTATACCAATGTTTATTGTATATCGATTAAGTGACTGAGAGATAGAAGAAATGAATGAACATAACTCATATATAGTAAAATTACTCACCGCTAAAATATTTTTTTCTCGATTTCTTTGTGGCAAAATATTCTACTATATCATCAAATGTTAATGTTTTTACAATGTTCGAATTAAGTGACAAAGTTGCGAATGCACTCGTTCCATCTTGAGAACTGGATGTCTTCAAATAATTATGGATGATTTTCAAAAGAGAAAAACTTCTTTTTCCAGAGGGGTATGCATAGGTAAATCCTTAGGATAACATCAATGTTCGGAAAAGTTGAATCAATTCTTTTTTCCCTAATCAGTTTCAACATATCTTCAACAGGATTACTAACACTTGAATCTGTCACTGCTTGTCTATCTAAATCATTCCAAACTTTCTGGAAATGAAGACATTCTTGTTCAAATTCTGGACCCAATTCCTGAGAGTAAACTGTCAGTAGGTTTCTTGTCTTTTGAGATACTCTTGTCTCATCAACATCTGATAATTGCGTTAGAAACCCAAACATGCTATACACATCGGCATACGCATCTCGTCGACGTTTCAACTGCTGCACAAAATTATCAATGATCGTATGGAAAACGCATATTCGCATATGTTCCTTTCAAGTGAAAACAGTTTCTTAATTGCCATTCATCTCTTGAAATTGTAGTTTTCTCCGACGTAACATTTATCTTGTATTCGTCGCACTGAGACAAAAGTTTTTCATCTTTCTCATACTTATCAAATTTATTCCGGATATCACGTAAATATTTAATAAGTGAATCGTACAGTTCTACAGCAACTGAAAGGTCAATATTCACTTTCTGCAGTGTTTTATTGTAACTATCAATTCTTTGTAAAATAGCACTCCAAAGCTCTAAGAGAATGCCCATTTCTAACAAATTCATCTTATGTATTTAATTATCCCTCTGCTTCTTCTCTTGCTTCTAATTTTTCACCGGTGTTTTCTGCGAAGTCTTGAAGTGCATCTTTAATGCAGGAATAACTAGAGCGTAAGGCCTTGCATGCATCAACATTTGCTGACCATCGGGTTTCACATAACGTTTTGGGTACAAGAAGTGGCGATTGCGATCCAGATTCGATGTGGAGCTTAGAACTATCTTGAAGACTTGTCTTCAAGATTTGCCATCTATGTGATGAAGATGACCAAAAGTTGTATATTTCCTGTACGAACATTAAAAAAGATGTAGCTTCAAGGCAGCATCCCGCTGCGAATTTCCCAACCAAATTAAAAGAGTGTGCTGCGCATGGAATATAGTAGGCCAAACCGTTATGACTTTTTAATCGAGCTTGAAGACCTGAATATTCACCAGACATATTTCTCGCATTGTCATAACTTTGGCCTCTGCAGTCTTTAACATCTATTTTTAAATCTTGTAACAGCTTCAATAAAGCCTTCTTCGTGTATTTTGCTTTATGACCAGTGTTGGCCAAGAAACAAATAAATCGTTCCACTGGTTGTCCATTTTTCAGAACATAACGAAAAATAACAGTCAACTGGTCAACTTTTGACAAATCTGGAGTGGAGTCTATGATAATAAAATAATATTTGCTCGACTTCAACTCTTTAACTATTTCGTCAGTGACTGCTAAGGCCATTAATGAAATGAATTCTTCACATACATCCTTCGAAAGGTGTGAAACATTTCCACTTCCCATATTTTCAAAAATTTTTAAATGTTGCTCCAGAAAAGAATAAAATTTTCCTATCAGTTCAAGGATACCTAGATAATTGGCGTTATTATTATTTCCTAACTTGTCGTTCTCTCCATTTCCACGAAATGCTAATCCACGGGAAGACAGAAATTTAATGACTTCGGTAATCCGTAAAAGTACTGCTTCCCAATAATTTTTCTCATTCATCAGTTGCTTAATTACAGCAGAATAAATTTTTTCACTATCCTCTGCGCGTGTTATGAAACACTTTACAGAATCTATATGCTCAAATGAAGCACTATGTGCTCGTATAAGGTTTTCGTGTTTCCAGTCATTGAAACCTATACTTGAGAAAGAACTCTCTCACTTTGCAAACAACAGTTTACATTTTAAACAAAAAACACGTCCAGTTGATTCAGAATACAATAGCCATTCTCTTCTTTTAATTTCCCCATTTTGAAGACGGTTATAAAATAATCCTTTTGAGGCAGATCTAAATCGATCACTATAAGATCTTTTTGAAACTGTAAAATCTATTTCGTTTAAATTTTGATTCGGAGGATTTTTTGTAATATAATAAACAAATGAATCGTCTGCTTTCCATTTAGCAGAATCTAATATCATATGATGTAACAAAAGTTCATTTCCTTCAACATCTTGAAAATTTCCTCCAAGATTTATGTTAGTCTTATCTTCATCCTCACCATCGGAAGACTCACAAATTTGATCTTCGCCCTGAGCCCTTAGTTCTTGTTCAGTTGGCTCCTTCACTTCTTCATCGGTTGATCTTGCAACCAAACACAGCATTTCTTTTCACTTACTGTGTCACCTTCTGCCGGTTTAAAAAAGTTTTTTAGTTTTGGTATTTTTTTCAACAGTTGCCCTTCTTTTTCAATCTTTTTAAGCTTTCTTTTTCTATTTTCGCATCCAGAAAACTTCGTAGTCGACATTTTCGTTGACGGTAATCTATAGTAATGATTTCCCACAAAAGAACACAGCGAGAATGAAACCACACATGTAAACTGACGGGAGGGTGGAGGGGGAATGAATCCCAAAGCAGGCGGCTGGTGTAATAAGCTGAATTGGAATGCATTCTAACCAGCACTCTGTCCTCTCTTGTCACCCACAATACCCTGGGGCATTGACCTTGAATTCATGGAGTCCGATTTCGGTTTTTTCAACACACATCCCAAGGCTGTACTCGCGCTCAGATTTTATAATGCCTTGTAAAAACTATGCGCCAGTGCAGTGCCCCTCCCCGAGCCTCCCACTCTTGCTTCCCGTTGTCTGCGAGCTCTGTAAAAGAAATGCTCCCCCTCTCCGCCTTCTTCTGAGTTTTGACCTAGAAGAAGAAATAACTTCCTCGGGGGCTCCTGAGTCTTACTGAACTCACTTTCAGAACAAATTAATGTTTTTAATAATTAAACACATTGAATGTACTAACACCATTAGTATTTTCTTAAGTATTAAAGGTATTATGTATACTACTCAGTTTATAATTTGTAGAAATGAAAAATCCCATTTCATTCTTTTTTTTTAAGGGGGGATGAGATAAAACGTCTTGTGCCACATGTATTCTCAAAATTTTGGCGCCTCTTTATGTGCAGCGCCCTGGGACATGGCCCAAGTTGGCTCAATGGTTATGTGCTATATTCGGCTGCAGTAACCGAAGTGGGAGCGATAATGATGTGTCCTATTATAAATTACCATCTGAACGAACGAAGTGGGATCAGAATTATAAAAATTTAATTCAGAAGTGCCAAAATTTGTGGTCATCACGTATCAGCAGAGTTGACATTGATGACTGGAAACGAAGGAACATTAGAGTGTGTAGTTTACATTTTGTGACAGGTATGTTCATAAATTTACTGATGCGTTACCTACAAAAACTCCATGAAGATCTTTAGACAAGAATTAACCTTTCTTATGAGTAAGATTACACTGTTCTTTATCGTGAATGTATCCACTGGTATAGGGGAGTAAATATCTTGTGGAACCTTCATATGTTGGGTTCCCTGGCCGATTTTGGAAAAATTATCTCATGATAACACTCACCAGCTTATTATTGTCATTATTATATACTGTATAAAGTAGAGATACTTGATGCTGCTCACCAGAATTATTATTATTATTATTATAGTCTTACCTGTGTAAAGCTGAGGATTTTAACCTTAGCTCAAGTTTCAGGTTTTTTTTTTTTTTGATTGGAGGTTTAACGACCACCGTGAGCAACTCAAATGGGCTATAAGCAGTCGCCCGTCCCTAATTTAGGGTCACTGGTTCCAGGGAAGGGAGAGAGCCAGTGCCGTAAGACAAACACAACATCCATGCCTAACCGGGATTCGAACCCGGACCCCTTACGGACGAATGATCAGAGGCCAACGCCTTAGACCACTGCGCCACCGGGGCGGCAGTTTCAGGTTGGAGAATATCTAAATTATTGAAAGGTAAACTTTTAAATTAAATAATTAGCCAAAGATGACCGGACGTTTTTATTTTAATTAACTGTGTGAATATGTTGTTAGTGTCGCTCCGGTGGCGCAGTGGTCTAAGCGATGGCTTCTGATCATTCGTCCGACAGGGGTCCATATTCGAATCCCGTGAGGCATGGATGTTGTGTTTGTCTTACGGCACTGGCTCTCTCCCTTCCCTGGAACCAGTGACCCTAAATTAGGGACGGGCGACTGCTTATAGCCCATTGAGTTGCTCACGGTGTTCGTTAAACCTCCAATCAAATAAAATATATATGTTGTTAGCACAGAAGCTGGTGGCTGTGCTGGAATTCAGAACTTTGAGTTCCTTTCAATCAAAAACATTCCCCTTCCAACAATATTGTTCAGGAAAAGTGAGTATGGAATTTCATATGGGTCACCACAATTCCCCAATAACTTTAATTTATCAGAATGAAGCTGTTTTTCATCACCAGATAACCCACTGACGTAGTCCATGCAATGCATCTTTGATCTCACTTGTACACCAGTTGTTCTGCAAGAAAGCAGCAGACGAAAAAGTTGTTGGAAATTATTATAAGAAATATGACTCAGAGTTCCACGACATTTGAGCTAGTTCAGCGCATATTTAACAGAATTGCAGGTGGCGCTGTTTGAACCGTTTTATTTGTTTGCTCTAGCGAGCGTTCCCTGAATCCCTTTTGCTGCTCACGTCGGTTAGTAATCTACGTAGTTGATCTTTGACTGAACAACAAAATGTCGGTGATATATAGAGGGTGTGCGTGTTGGAATAGTGAATTATTACCTTTATGTGGAGATGTACAATAAATATTAGTGTGTTATCATTCAAGAGTTTATAAATGTGGAATCCATTTTTTCTCTGATGACCAAAGGATAGGTCTTCCTGCAGCTGGTAAGTGGCTAACTGCGTTACATAAAAGGCTATCATCAATTATAGATTTTATTTATTTAGAAATAAGTAACAATATTGATTATGAGACTGAAATCTCACTGCTGTCAGGAAGATTAAAAGCAAAGTTCGTCAAATTCGTCAAGCATTTGAGCCAAGTGTTCGATTAAAGGCGTATTTGTTAATGCGTAGTTCCTAATTCGAAAATCGAAGCGGAACAAAATGGCGTCATTCATAGGTAGCGGCATGTACAGCATAACAAAGTTAGATAATTTTAATTATAAAATTTGGAAAGTAAGAATGGGAATGATTCTTATTAAAGATAATTTATGGAATGTGGTTTCAGAGCCAATTCCAGAAGAAAAGAGTGATGCATGGCTGAGAAATGACGAACTGGCTAAAGCTAATTATAAATATAATGATCCGATTTATTGGTGTCTAAAGTAAGAAATCACACAAATTTCACTCCGCAAGCTTTCTCCGTCAACGGACGGCTTCATCAGGCGGTTACATAGAGAATATAGAATCAAAATTGTAGATAGAACGTTAATTCTAATATGGCAAATGAAATCATGCGTGAAGACCGCGCGCATAAATAACCACGAACGTGGTGAATACAATATCTTAAAAGCTAATGCAAAAGCAAACAATGTAAACTTTAGGAAGAAACTAGAATCATGAAGACCATCTTGCGATGCCTAGCAGATGGTTCCAAGCCACCGGTAGTTCGAAAGAGACATCGGTGTTGCCTACATCCTGTTTCGTTAATATCTCAACTGTTTCCCTTATGGCAGCTGTTCTTGCGTCTCCATATGGTGCGATCTTCGAGATATTCTGCCATTGGGGTTGAGCTTGATGGTTAGCTACTTCTTTGGCAAGCGACGTAGAAAGTTTCTTTTGTGCAACGTCCCTCTTATGCTCATTCATTCTCTCCTCAAATGACCTTTTTGTGAGACCTACGTAAAATTTAGTTGAGGAGTCTGGGTATAACAATGGGATGCAATAGATGCCCGCATCTGTGAGCTTCAAGGTACTATTACTTCTTGCTGTGCTGAGGATGGTTGCCATGTGTTTAGAAGCTTTAAGACCAACATCCAATCCTTTCTTCTGAAAGTGATTTTTAATAAAATAAGATATTTTTGGGATGTACGGGATCGAACCAATAAATTTTAAAGGTGCTCTTCTGTTCGGTGTAGCAAGTGTGTTGGCTTCAACTTTCGCTATTGTGTCCTCTACGCGGGAGACGTCAAACCCTCCTGCAAAGGCAAGATCTTTCAAAGACTTAATTTCGGCATCATAGTCAGATTTCAAGGAGCAAAAATCTTTGGCTCTTTTAGCCCGGTATTTGAATAGAGCATACTTGTGTGTTGTTGGGTTGGCTGATCCTGGTGGAATAGGGTTAGGTACGTGCATGGGTTTATAGTAGACTTTGGTAGTGAGTGTACCTGAAATCGATTTCTTCACAAGTACATCTAAATATGGTAACTCTCCTTGATTTTCTATTTCCATCGCAAATTTAATGTCTTCATGTATGTTGTTTATGTCTACCATAAAGTCTTGCAAGTAGGCTTCTCCGTGCTCCCAGACAAAAAAGATATCATCTGCATAGCGTAGCCATACTCTTGGTGTCCTGGGAAGAGTGTTGAGTATGATCTCTTCAATAGGTCTCATGATGGCTTCAGCGAGTATTGGAGACAAGGCTGAACCCATCGGGACTCCTTTTGATTGCTTGTAGACGTGGGAGCCATAGGTAAAGAAGTTGGAATCTACAGCTAAGTCAAGAATAGCAAAGATATCTTTCAGAGCTTCAACACTTGAGTTTATCAAATGTAAAGTGATAGATGAATCTAATAGAAGAAAAAAAAACTCACAGGCACACACCGATCACACAACTGTTTTGATTTTTTTTATTGGAGGTTTAACGACCGCCGTGAGCAACTCAATGGGCTATAAGCAGTCGCCCGTCCCTAATTTAGGGTCACTGATTCCAGGGAAGGGAGAGAGCCAGTGCCGTAAGACTAACACAACGTCCGGACCCCTTCCGGACGAATGATCAGAGGCAATCGCTTAGACCACTGCGCTACCGGGGCGGCCACAACTGTTTTGAAAACAAGTTATAAAAAAAATCACAGCTCTAAACAATAAAAATTTTGCACATTTTGTAAAAGAAAGAATCATGTCAAAGATGACTGTTGGCACTACAAAAGGAATAAAGGGAACACTGGTAAGTTTCACAAAATTAACTCACATGCAGAGTCTCACAGTAATATTGCCGTGAAGACAAGAAAAACAAAATTAGATTGTGAACAAAATTACATAAAAAGAGAAAATGAAAATTTCTCATTAGAAACGAAGTCAAAACCCAACAAAATATCCAAAGGTTGGTCAATTGATTCCGGTGCAACGTGTCACATGACAAATGATGCAACGCTGTTTAAAGAACTTTCAAAAGGGGAATCAGAGCTGATCACTACTGCCGACGGTTCTCAGATAAAGTCAGAAGGCAAGGAAAATATAACCTTAAACTGAAAAATCGAAAAAGGAAAAGTTCGAAAAGTGGAAGTAGAGGATGTGTTATATGTTCCAGATTTAGACACTAATTTGTTGTCTGTCAGAAAAACCACAGAAAAAGGATTTGAAGTTTTATTCAAGAATAAGAAATGCACAATTAAGTATGGGGATATTATTGTAGCTATAGGCTTAATAGATACCTCAGATAATTTGTACAAACTACAAAAATTAGATCGAAAGGCAAATTTGGCCACAACATGTGAAAATAAAAATTGTTTGAATTTATGGCACAGAAGGCTAGGTCATATTGAAATGATAAAACAAATGAAGAAAAGGAGTTAGCAAGAGGAATAACTCTTTCCAATTGTAAAAAGGAAGGCAATTGTGAGTTTTGTATAAAAGGCAAACTTACACAGAAGCCATTCTACAAACAAAGTAGTTTTAAGGCCAAAGCTGTATTAGAATTAGTACACACAAATATTTGTGGTCCCATGGTTGAAACCAGTCCTAGTGGCTACAAGTATTTTATCACATTTATAGATAACTATAGCAGATACTGTTACATCTATTTGCTTAAAAGTAAAGATGAAGCATTAGTAAAATTTAAGCAATATGTAGCTTCAGTGAAAAACAAATTTGAAAAAATGCCAAAGTCAATAAAAACAGACAATGGAGGAAAGTATTGTGGAAAAGATTTTGAAAATTATTTAGTGGAACAAGGAATAGAACATAAAGCAACTGTTCCGTACTGTCCTCAGATGAATGGAATTGCTGAAAGAAAAAACAGATTTTTGACAGAAATGACAAAAACTATGATGTTAGATGCTAATATGGAAGGTAAATACTGGGCAGAAGCTGCAATGACAGCAGCTTACATACAAAATAGAGTTCCAACACAAGCAACAGAAAAAAAAACCCTTTTGAATTATGGAACGGATTTAAACCACATCTTGGTCATATTAAAGTATTTGGATCAAAAGCTTATGTATATATACCAAAGCAACAAAGAAGAACCTTTGGCAACAGAGCACAAGAGGGAATCTTATTAGGATATGATTAAAGATCTAATGGATACAAAGTATTAAATAAAGAAACAAATAAAATAGTAATTACCAGATCAGTAAAATTTGATGGACGTAAAGAAGCTGTAATAAAAAGTAAACCTGCTGAAAGGAAAGAAGATGAACAAGAAATTTTCGTTCAAAATGAAGTAATGTCATCAGAAACTGTGGAAGAAAATAATGATAGAGAAGAACCTGAAAATGTTCAAAGAAACGCTTCAAGAATAAACAAAGGAAAACCACCAGAAAGATTAGCATATGTTGTAAAAGTTCAATGTAAAAAGGATCATCAAAATTTAAAAGAAATCCAAGACAAGAACGAAGTAGAAAAAGAAAATTGGTTGAGGTCCATAAAGGAAGAACTAGAGGCATTGAAGAAAAATGAAACATGGACTTTGGTAGACCTTCCAGAAGGAAAGAAAGCCATTAAAAATAAATGGATTTTCAAAACAAAATACAGTGCAAGTGGAAAAGTCGAATGCTATAAAGCAGGGCTTGTTGCAAAGGGGTATACACAACAACCGGGATTGAACTTCGAAGAAACGTTTTCACCCGTAGTAAAACATACCACTTTAAGAACTCTTTTAACAGTTGCAGCAAATCGAAAATGGAATGTTCATCATCTTGATATAAAATCTGCTTTCTTGTATGGAAAATTAGAAGAATACGTATTTATGGAACAACCAGAAGGTTTCAGAGAATCAGGAAAAGAAGAAAAAGTTTACAAATTGCATAAGAGCATATATGGTCTCAAACAAAGTGTCAGAAATTGGAATAAAACAATAAAAGAATATTTGTGCAACAAGAGCTTCAAACAAAGCACAACAGATCCTTGCTTACTATCACTTAAGAATGAAAAACAAACAACCTACTTAGCTATTTATGTAGATGATATATTAATTGCGTCTAATAGCACAGAAAATATAAAGAAAACTGCAAATTTGTTGAAAAATCAATTTGAAGTCAAACATTTAGGCCACATAACATATTATCTTGGAATTCAAATAGCAAAGAAGAAGATGGAAGCTTTCTTCTGAGTCAAAGTAATAAAATAAAGGAAATTATACAAAATTATGCTACATAACAAAATAAGGAAAGTAAAACACCAATCAGTACAGACTACAGAAAGAACATTCAAGAAGAAGAACTTCTAAAAGATAATGGACTTTATAGAGAAATATGGGAGCTGTCATGTATTTATCTACAGTAACAAGACCAGACATTTCAACTGCCATAGGCATCTTAAGCAGAAAAGTAGATTATTTATTTAGAAATAACTAACAAAAGTGGCGCGAACCGCGGTTTCGTGACGTCAATGCATACGGTCTATACATAGGTGTAGGCTTCATTTTGTTCATGAAAAAAATCTATTGCCGTTCTACAATTCTTTCGTAGACACTAACAAACCAATAATTATAATTTTCTACCTTGACGCTTCTCATTTTCTGAAAATTAACTCTTTCGTTGGTAATAAATCAATAGAAATAATTTTTCTTTACAATACCGATTTTCATAAATCATATATTTGAGAAACGAGTTTCTCCGAAGAAGTTCAATAAGTAGGAACTGTACATCAAATTATACTCAAAATAGTATAACTATATTAAAAATCCGCAATTTCTTGGCGTAGAATGCAAATAAAACTTTCCAAGCTTTCGCACATCAACCAGATGGCTTTTTCAAGGAAGGTTGACAGCTAACTGCAAACTCAATAATAGAACGTTTCAAAGCCGCCCCGGTGGCGCAGTGGTCTAAGCGATGGCCTCTGATCATTCGTCCAAACGGGGTCCGCGTTCGAATTCCGATGAGGCATGGATGTTGTGTTTGTCTTACGGCACTGGCTCTCCCCTTTCCTGGAACCACTGACCCTAAATTAGGGACGGGCGACTGCTTATAGCCCATTGAGTTGCTCACGGTGGTCGTTAAACCTCCATTAAAAAAAAAAAAAAAAAACGTTTCAACACTTTGAACGCTGTGACTTGACTAGACAAGAAATGAATAGGAGCAAACGTGATATTTCGAAGAAACGAGGTCGCGTTGGTTGGGCACGCTTTACTATGGTAGAAAACTCAGCATTATTTGAAAGAATTGATTCCAAATAAGTGGTAACTCCAGAGAGACGCTATCATTGCAAGCCTCGCAAGCCGCCCCGGTGGCGCAGTGGTCTAAGGCGATAGCCTCTGATCATTCGTCCGAAAGGGGTCCGGGTTCGAATCCCGGTGAGGCATGGATGTTGTGTTTGTCTTACGGCGCTGGCTCTCTCCCTTCCCTGGAACCAGTGACCCTAAATAAGGGACGGGCTACTGCTTATAGCCCATTGAGTTGCTCATGGTGGTCGTTAATTCTCCAATCAAAAACCAATCAAGCCTCGCAGCTGGTTAAGATTTCCAAGGTTTCGCGAACGGTAGTAGATTTGGGTGTGGAGTATGAAGCTTAATTTCTTTATATCACTCCATAGAGGATCGGCGGACTTGAACTTGTCTTCTGTTGATAGGGCAGTGGTTATTTTTTCGTCGCTTGTATCCCTTTTATGTTCGCTGATTCTAATTCCAAACGAACGTTTGGTCCACGGTGTATGATAGTCAGGGGATACGACTCTGGAAACAAAAATCGCCCGTTAATGTCACTTGTCACAAGATGGCGCGACGAACGTGTGGGCCGATGATTTGATACGACCTATGCTTTCTTATGGGAGGAAGCGGCCGAAACATGGGTATTTTACGAATGCTATTTTGCTTGGAATTAAAAAAACGATAACCTGGAGCGCATCGCAAACATGCACTTTTGTGCCTATCACATGGACTTCGTCAAATAAGCGTTATATGTATTTTTTCTTTTGGTCACAGAGTGAGTACTCTAACGTGAAGATTTCTGAGCAGACGATGCTGAGTTTTTTACTGAGGCAATAGAGAATAAACCCTTTATCGTAAAAAAAAATTGTACTTCTTGTAAAATGAGATGGTGCTGTACATTCGGAGGAGCAAATTGAACACGAAATATAAGTTTTTGAGTAAGGCATTTTTTTTATTGAAGGTTTAACGACCACCGTGAGCAACTCAATGGGCTATAAGCAGTCGCCCGTCCCTAATTTAGGGTCACTGGTTCCAGGGAAGGGAGAGAGCCAGTGCCGTAATACAAACACAACATCCATGCCTCACGGGATTCGAACCCGGACCCGGTTCGGACGAATTTTTTTTTTGATTGGAGGTTTAACGACCACCGTGAGCAACTCAATGGGCTATAAGCAGTCGCCCGTCCCTAATTTAGGGTCACTGGTTCCAGGGAAGGGAGAGAGCCAGTGCCGTAAGACAAACACAACATCCATGCCTCACCGGGATTCGAACCCGGACCCCTTTCGGACGAATGATCAGAGGCCATGGCTTAGACCACTGCGCCACCTGAGTAACGTTATCGGAAACTGCTGATTTTGAAAACTTACGATATTTTCGCAAAAAATAATTTTGATTAATCTCCAGCTCGAGAAATCATTCACTATTGATGTTTTCATTTAGTAATAAACAATATATCTTACACAATTGTTTTATTTTTTTAATACTAATGAATAAGGCGTTCTCTCCATCTGTGCTGGCGATAACGGCAGAGAAGTGCATCGTGGCAAATTGGCTGCTTTTTCTCGGCGGAGATTCCCTCAATCTGCGTGCATATAGTACGATGAACATATTTGATATCAAGGGATAAAATTTGTGATTCTACATTTAAACAACGGTTAATGCTCTTAACGTAAAATGTTTCCACATTGTAAGCTGTGGAAAAATGCTTCACATCCTAATGCGTGCCGTCATTTTTTCCAACTCTGTTGGTGTTACATATTAAGCTTTAATAAGAGACACGAACTTACTTTTAAGCAGTAATGAACTCCATTCGAGAACGTAAACTTTAATTTCATAACAACAATCATTCGTGCGCCTCATAGCAATTCCGCCGTTACCATACATACCTCCTCGCCACAAACCCCAACGGCCGCCCCGGTGGCGCAGTGGTCTAAGCGATGGCCTCTGATCATTCGTCCGAAAGGGGTCCGGGTTCGAATCCCGGTGAGGCATGGATGTTGTGTTTGTCTTACGGCACTGGCTCTCTCCCTTCCCTGGAACCAGTGTTCCTAAATTAGGGACAGGTGACTGCTTATAGCCCATTGAGTTGCTCACGGTGGTCGTTAAACCTTCAATCAAAAAAAAAACCCCCAATGTCCCTAGTAATTCTTTATTATGTTACAGTTGGGTCAATAAAGGTTGATACAAGTTCTTTATATGCTGCATATGCCGCCCCGGTAAATTTATAAACAAGTAAATGGCGCCCCGGTGGCGCAGTGGTCTAAGGCGCTGGCCTCTGATCATTCGTCCGTAAGGGGTCCGGGTTCGAATCCCGGTCAGGCATGGATGTTGTGTTTGTCTTACGGCACTGGCTCTCTCCCTTCCCTGGAACCAGTGACCCTAAATTAGGGACGGGCGACTGCTTATAGCCCATTGAGTTGCTCACGGTGGTCGTTAAACCTCCAAAAAAAAAAATATGCTGCATAACCTGTCCGATCGGTACAAAACACTTTCGCCCATACCTAAAGCAGAACTGAAGAGATTCTGGTCCGACATTTGGCTACACAATAAATTTATCTCTCGTTAAGTAAAAACAGAGTTGACGTACTTTACCTCCTGTATAGAAACTTCAAATTTTCTGGAACTCTATGCAATATATTACATATAGTAATAAATAAAAAATACTCAAGATAAATACCGATTTTGCACTAATAAATTCATAAACATCATATAATCCTATTATGGTTAGCGTGAACCAAGGAGGTTATATTACTGGAGACACCACTGGCTCTGCCGCCACAGGTCACAGCTAATCAGTGGTGTGACGTCACAAGCAGGCAAAAAATGAACTAAATTATGCCGTTGATGAAACAGTAAGCTTGTGTATCATTCATAAAGATTACTGAATTACTCATTTTATCTGTTTATACGCTTAGAAGCTTTTGTTCCATTGGTTTCCAAGCAGCTTCTGTTCTGCGGCTGCGTCGTGCCTGATCATGACGTCATTTGCAGTACAGACTGTGACTTATGGTGGCCAATGCTGCGTGGATAGGAGTGGTGTCTCCAGTAATATAACCTCCTTGGCGTGAATTATCGGCCCACAACTCCTCAACGCCCCCTGGCGAGCTGTGACATTAACAGTCCGTTTTTCAAACTGTTGACAGCATGGAGAGTCGTTTCACCTGACTTATCATACACCGTGGTTTGGTCATTCCGATGTAGTATCGCCTGGAGCCGTCCGGATATTTTAGTGGGATGGCATAAACACCTGCCTCATTGAGAAGAGGGGCTTGTCAATATTTCTATTAAGCACCGTATATAAAGATGCCGGATACCTCATGCCGACACCATAGTTCATCCTCCTGAGTGCGTCATTGAGTTGATAGGAAACATTTGGTATGTAGGGAATAGAGCCCAGGTAGCGAAGTTGCGGCATAGAAATATTAGCACGGCTGGTTCTGGCTTTCTCGATAAAGTTATGCATCTGGTTCGAAGTATATCCTGCCTCAGTGGCCAATTCAATGATGTTTCTTAGTTCAGATTGTCTAGAACGGACATCGGATGAGACAGCGAAGGCTCTTCTGATTCGAGAACGGAATCAGACGGTCTTGTAATAATCAGGGCAGAATGAACTGCGGAGCATCAGGTTGGGAACGGAGGTGGGTTTATAATAGACTTCCGTATAAAGGCGCTTGTCATGCGATTTGCTCACTGAGACGTCGAGATAAGGTAAGGTACCATTGTGTTCAATCTCCATGGTGGAATTGATCGTAGGATGTATATATATATATATATATATATATATATATTTTTTTTTTTTTTTTTTTGATTGGAGGTTTAACGACCACCGTGAGCAACTCAATGGGCTATAAGCAGTCGCCCGTCCCTAATTTAGGGTCACTGGTTCCAGGGAAGGGAGAGAACCAGTGCCGTAAGACAAACACAACACCCATGCCTGACCGGGATTCGAACCCGGACCCCTTACGGACGAATGATCAGAGGCCAACGCCTTAGACCACTGCGCCACCGGGGCGGCATATATATATATATATATTCCAAGGGACAGGAAAAGACCCAGAAGAAGACCACATGGGAGATGGGTGGATGAAATTCGAAAGTATGCAGGGGTGACATGGAGGAGACTGGCACAAGACAGACCGTTGTGGAGGAAACTTGGGGAGACCTTCGTCCAGCAGTGGATTGATAATGGTTGACAATGATGATGATGATGATATATATATATATATATATATATATATATATATATATATTATTATCGAGAAAAAACGGGATAGTCTCCTTTCCGTGTGGCCATATGAAAAATACGTCGTCTGCATATCGTAGCCAAGTGGAAGGTCTTGGGGTGATGTTGGTGAATATACAGTATGTTGCTCAGTGGGTATTGCTTCTGTGAGTACGGCTGAAAGCGAAGATCCCATCGGAGCGCCATTTACTTGTTTATAAATTTGCCCTCGGAAACTGAAGTAGCTGGAATTTGAGACCAAGTCCATTAATTTGAAGATGCTGAGGCAAGACTCCTGAGAATAAACCGACGAATTAGATGTAGCCTCTTTCAATGTTCTGATGTCTTCCGGTACGGGGATCGATGGTTAAAAAGAAACTATGTCGAAACTGCTGATAATGTCGCGTTGTTGAACAGTGAGCTGCTTGATTTTCGTGATAAAATCTAGAGTGGAAGTTATTATGAGGTCCGACTCCGGTAGGCATGGGCGCCGACAGGATGGAGGATGTGGCACAAGGGTCACTTGATCCCCTGTAGAATTATTTTCCCCTTTATTTTATTTTATTTTATTTTATTTTATTTATTACTTTTTTTTACCCACAGAATTGGACCACAAGGAAAGATGGAGTACGGGGTGTTTAATGTAATATCCCAATTTTATTAGAAATTTGGAATTGGAAAACGATAACGTGAAAGCTGAAAACCCAGCAAACCGTAAGGTAGTACGCCCAAACAAGTTCCGCCCAGGGTGGTGTGTGCTGAACTTAAAAGGCTTGGCGTGACTCTGCTCAACTCTGTTAATTATTTTGAAAACAGTTACCAATGTACATGATAATGCATGACTATTACTAACATACAATTTCTTCAAGAGCAGCATCAATTAATAATAATAATAATAATAGTAGTAGTAGTAGTGTTCTAGTGTATTAAGTAAGTAGTAGTATTCTTTCATTTTCACGAATTACTGTTTTTTACATATTAGCCAAACCTTAATTAATTACACTTGACCCCCTTGAAAAATTTCCTGCAGGCGCCCATGCCGGTAGATGATTACTTAGGCATTTGGTTAACGCTTTCTCTAGGTGGTACGTCGGTGTGGATCTTCTGGACACGATCGGTCTCAATGGATTGCCGGGCATGTGGTGTTTAAGTCTGCCGAAGAGTTTTGGGATCTGAGGGCCAGGCGGTACTTTGGCGGTTTCTTGAGATCATCTGGAATATTAGTTGACCTTGCAGTTCTTTTTACCTGTGCAATTCAAGAATTTAGAGGATTCCTTCGTAAGATTATAGATCCAGAATCGGATATAAATTCTTCTATTTTTTTATTATATTCCGCTGCGTCCATTACCGCTATCTGGCCGGATTCGCCCGTTAGCGTCAGTCTCAAGAAATCCTGCAAATTACCGCCTGATCCTCAGATCCCAAAACTCTTCGGCAGACGTAAACTCAGGGGCATCCTTTTTGTACTCATCGTCTGCTGATCCAATCGGCAAGACACAGAAAAAGCGGATGAAAACTCAAAAGTATGCAGCACCTGCTACCTACATATATATTTTTTAATTTTTTTTTGGAGGTTTAACGACCACCGTGAGCAACTCAATGGGATATAAGCAGTCGCCCGTCCCTAATTTAGGGTCACTGGCTCCAGGGAAGGGAGAGAGCCAGTGCCGTAAGACAAACACAACATCCATGCCTGACGGGATTCGAACCCAGACCCCTTACGGACGAATGATCAGAGGCCAGCGCCTTAGACCACTGCGCCACCGGGGCGGCATTTTTTAAATTCATGCTGGTTGTCATGAAATATTTTTTTTAATCCAGATAACTAATTAGTCGGATATACAAAGATTCTTCCTAGTGTTTTGTTAAAACCCAGAATATTAGGAAAACGTCTACAGTAAGACTTTGCGTTAATGGTACTTTTTTTTTTTGCATAGCACTTTTACCACGTTCTTTGGGAACAACCAAGGAGGTTAGAATAATTCTTCTGGAGTGTATTACATAAAATGCACAAGTACTGAGTACTCTTTTTGACTGCTCTATTGTTTACAGAACATCTCTGCCTGGTTATCTAGCGACCAGTAACCAAACCTCTGACATCCCTTGGAATCTGGGTGGAAGTCAGAACTGACTGATAAACACGTATCTTTCGGTACTTCCAAGTGTTTTTTCTTATCTGGCACCTAGCCCCAATTCCCTAGCTTTCTACTTCTAAGAAATATTAAAGATCGAGGGTTAGACACTCCCTTGCTAAATTCCTCTCCATCAGCATTCATTCATCTCAATTCAAAAACTTATGCCTGACAGTAGAAAGCTCAAGAGTTGGCCTTAAAACAGAGAAAAATAAGAAGATTACGAAATCTATCAGTAGACAGGAGTCAAAATCAGTAGATCTACTAATAATTCAGTAAAATGGCAACACTGGTGGGCAGCTACTACTTATGGCCCATCACACTGCTCACGGTGGTCTCTAAACCCTCAAACAAACAAAGAAAATTAAAAACATTTTCTAGCATGACTCAACAGATAAAAAGATAGAATTTTGGTTGGATTTTACAAAAAAAAAAAAAATTGTGGGAACTTCATATGAAACTGGAAAAAAAAAAAAAAAATAGCCACGAATTTTTCGCGGCAGCTTTGAATGAAGTATTAATAAGAATGCAATTTTTAGTATATCTTTTTTCAGTAAATAAGTAAAATCTTCAAGAAATCACTTTCGCCTCAGTTTATAAAAACTGGACAACGGGAAACAGTTATTCCAGAGGACCTGAGGCCCCTTTTCACAGTTATTGCAAAGGTTTCTATACAGGTATGTTAACAAGAGAATGTGATTGAAATATCAGTTGAATAAATGAAATGTTTATATTAATGAGGATAAAGCGTTAGGCATTACACCTGTTTGCACATAACTACGCATGGTTCACAATATAGTGAGCTAAAATGTGCTCCTCGCTGAAACGAAAAGCAAAGACCTGCGTCATTTTTTTATAAGAGTCAAAAGACAAGATTTTTACTATATGCAAAACATTGTGGCATTATGTAAAGTGTATTTATTTTTTTATATTAAAGAGTAAATAATTTTACTATAATTTTACTCTTTTTGTCCCAGAATTCTTAACTGGCGCTTCTTTATTTGCTTAATTACCTATATTCTGTATTTTCCTATAAATCGGGAAAAGTCATAGACACTCTCACACGACAGTTAGGTGTTTTGTATGTGCAGGCCCCGGGCTTAGATGATTGGCACCTTGGGCAAAGTAAATTCATGCGCCCCCTTCCCCTCCCCTTTCCCTTAATTTGTCCCCTTGGTAATATCTAGCACCCATGAGCTTTTTTTGTTATTATTATTGATAGACATGATAGAAATTTTAGTTAGGCCTACTATAATTATAAAGAAAATGTGTGACGTGCCTGTACAGCAGGACGCACATGAGATAAAGGCAGATAGCAGCGAGAACATACGTCCGCGTAGCTCAGTTGGGAGAGCAACTTACTCCGGAGTGAGGGGACCGGGAATCGATGGCCCGCGTGGACAAAAATGACGGAGAAATTACTTCGTCATATTTGCTCCCGAACTTCCCGGGTGACCCGCCTGTTAGATTTCTCGCAATGGTGTGATGTTGTTTCCACACCGCGAGACAGGAAAAATGAGAATCTTTTCTTCAATGCTTCGAAAAATGTGTGAGATGTTACGTTCCACACACCAAATTGTCTGGGATTTCTCAAATGTACGTTCTTCAGTGGATGACTGCCTGCAGCAAAACATGGTCACCACTAACCCGTGGGCCATGTCCCCTGCCCTCTTTCAGGGAAGGGTAGATGTGACGTGCCTGCATCGCAGGACGCACATAAGATAAAGGCAGATAGCAGCGAGAGCATACGTCCGCGTAGCTCAGTTGGGAGAGCGACTTACTCCGGAGTGAGGGGATCCGGAATCGATGTCCGGCGTGGACAAAAATGACGGAGAAATTTCCTTCGTTATAAATGCTTTGTAAGCATGTAAAAAAGAATTTTTATTTACAAAGCAAGAGTAAAACTTTCAAAAGTAAATACTCATAGAACAATTTAAAGATTTTTTTCTTGTTTGGCTTGAGCAAATCTGTCGATGACATCAGAAAAGTTTGTTTGTAGCGTTACATCCTTCTCAGAGCACATCAACACTAGCGCATTCAGTTTACTGTCCACAAGAACTGATCTTTTAGCGTTCTTCATTCTGCTTAGGACAGTAAACCTTCTTTCTGCTGTACAGTTAGTGACTGGTAAAGTAAGGAAGTCCTTAACACAATTTCCAGGTTAGGGAAAGTATTTTGGAGGTTGTTATGTCTTATGTAACGGTACAGTTCTGGTATCGTTCTCAATGTTTCTAGCTCATCGTACATCTTGAAATGAGAGCACTCTTTCCCCAAATCACTATTAATGTTTTCTGGATAGCACTGTGCTAATTTCAGTGCAGCTTCCATAATACCTTGGTTTGCCGCCTTGGGTGATACTAGAAGAGACACCTCAAAGCGCTTTGTCAGTACCTCATAGGCATTCTTCCTTCTTGCCAAGTTAGCAATCAACGAATCAATGATTTTGATAAATACACCAGTTCTGAATTTTTTCTTGCATCTACAGTGTTTTCAATATCTCGCTCTTCATCCGCAAACACTTTACGTTACCTACTCTCTTTGTACTTTGGTGTTTCACATGCACAAGTAATCAAAGCAGATTTTTCATAGCATTCAAATTCATTCCGTTTTTCATTCAAAAAACCCTCCAATGATTGAAGTTGCTTGGTGGCTGCTACAAGATTGAGAGTTTGTTTTTGTAAATTGTTGCTACACTTACTGACCCTCTCTAAAATATCATCCCAGAAGACAGAAAGGAAAGCAGTTTCGAAATTATGAAACTTGAGCTCAAGACCTTGAGCTTCCAACCGAGTTACTGGTTTCATGGAAGAATCCTCAGATAAGTCCTGTAAAGCGTTTGAATATCCTTAAAACCTCATACTAAAGCTTTTGTGCCATCTTTTCTGGCAGACCGACGAGTTTCAGATAAAGATTTTACAACAGCGGTATTATTTTTTACAAGATACCGTTTTAAAATATCCCACCTGTGGGTTGATGCTGAGAAAAAATTATAGAGCTCCTGAACAAATGTGAAAAATACTACAGCCTCAGTACAAGCATTCAGCAGCAGCATATCCCACAAGATTCAGTGAGTGGGCAGCATAGGGAACATATTCAGCTAGCGAATTGTGGTTTTTAATCCTAGCTTTCAAATTTAAGGTCTAAGTCCATTTCTGAAAGACAATTCATCACAGCCTCTTCTAAGGAGCTAGATGACTTTGAATTTCCGGGGAGAAGCTTTAACAGACGTTCTTTTGAAACTGCCTCAACCAGGAAGACATAACGCAGGACTAAAGCCAACTGATCGATGTGAGAACAGTCAGGAGTCGAGTCAACAATGAGGGAATAGTACCGAGCACGTTTGACTTCTTCGAGAATTTTTTGTAGTACACAATTACCCATGATATGAATAAACTCATCACACGTTTAAGCAGATAAGTACAAGACATGTCATTTGCCTTTGCTTCCATATTTTGTAAAATGTTGTGCAAGGAAGAGGTCATATTCACTTATCAACTCTAGGCATACAAGATACAGACCATTGGAGGTAGATCCTATCTGCTCATCATCCCCTTGGAAAGTTAAACCCCGAACTGAAAGAAATCTGACAACAGACACGATTCTTGATAGGACATCTCGTCAGTACTTAACTTCTTCTTTATACTGTGTCGTTAGCATGGTATCAACTTTCATGGTCTTTTGTTTCCTAGTTATAAACGTTAGCATGTTATTTCTGTGATCAGCTGACTGCTCATGTTGTTTAATTAATTCATTACCATGCTTCCAAGCATTGAATCCTGTTGCAAAATGTGTGTTCTTGTTCATTGGTTGGAACAGGCAACATGGAACACCAAAAACCTTTCCAGTTGACTAGGAGAACAGCATCCAGTCTCTTATAAAATTTTCTCCATTAGGGAGTGTACCTCTTAACATCTTTGCAGATAGAGTGCGTTTGGCATCATTATAAATACGCTCAGAGCCTGAAAAATCTGACTGCAAGTTTTGTTTTGGAGGATTCTTTAAGATATTTTCAGTTACATAACTTACATTCACATCCCAAGTTGCAGGATCTTCTAATAAAAATGTGTAAGGAAGTAGGCCTACCATGTTGGTTTGTAGGTTAGAAAGCTCTTCATGTTTATTTAGGTCTGCTGAGTCGGTCTGCTTCAAACAAGCTGCTTCATCACATTTTGCACTCTCTTTTTGGGCCTGGACAGCCAACGAAGGTCTTGGGCCTGGGCGAGAGGGTAGGTCCAGACGTTCAATAGAAGTGGATAAGGCAGAGACAGAAGGGGTGATGGTAGATGTAAAAAATGAGCCTATTTTTGGTACTTCTTTTAGTAGTTTAAATTCATCGTTCTATCTTTTAGCAGCACGCTTTCTAAACTCAGCACCACTTACTTTATTACTCGTGTTTAAACACTCCAGCAGGAAACTTATCTAATCAAAAACACACGTGGAAGCCGCATTACACATACAAGGTTAATAAAAACACACGAGAACACGAAATACGAGTGGAACGTTGGAACCAGTGACCCAGGAGTCGAATATGGAGTTGGCGTCAGGCGCTCCTGGCAATTGGCGCCAAGCATACGCAAGGCAGGTGAGCAAATAAAAGTCTTGCTCGGCGCCCGGCGTGGAGGGTGGAGGTGTTGCCATTTTAAATGCGTAAGTATAACTGAATTATAAAAAAACCCCACAATTATAAGAGTGGAATATGCTGACTGCGCACCCAGCGAGGGAGGTGTGGCACTGGACGTGTGTGTGTGGTCCATTCAAATACGTCACTTTATGTTTACTTCTTTGAGCAACTTTCTCTCCTTTGCTTCCTTCTTATGTACCGTTTTTGGATTTATTTTTGCGACTAGCTTGTTTTTATAATTCTGTTTTTTTCTGTCCTTATAAAGTTATAACTGCCGATATGTAGAGTCGTTTCCTCACTGGAAGAATCCTTGAAATAGAGAAAAACATTATTAAACAATTTTTCCAAAATCCTGCCTTAAATATATATATATATATCTTCCTCTTGCGCCCCTAAAATTTGGCGCCCTGGGCATTTGCCCAGCTTGCCTAGTTATAAAACGGGACCTGTGTGTGTGTGTGTGTGTGATAGTGAGACATTTCAAAGAGACTGGCCTCAGTTCTCTAAAAGAATAAAATTTTCATGATATGATTAACTTTGGCGTAACTGTTTTTTCTTTTCTTTGTATTGGTATAAAACTAGGGCAATCATTTTAATTACAACGTGTATATTTGTGTTATACGAAATAAAGTGTAGCAATTTTGGTTTTACTAAAAATTTCAGAATGTCCAAAGAATTTGAGTTATTAAAACGCCCGTAAAACCCAGCTAATAATATGGAATTTAAAAATTTCAGTAATTATTGAAAGTAAACAGATTTTTGCAAAAAGGCCTCGAAGATATTTTTTGAGGGGGGTTGAGTTTTTCAGGTACTCCACTGATAATGATGATAACCCTGCATTGATTATTACTATGAGGCGTGGTCAAATGAAACGCGTTCGTGCCGCGTCACGTACACCGGCGCACGGTGAGCATGGTGACGTCACAACTTGCGTGTAAGCGTAGACCAATGAACAAGCGAGTAAGCGTTCATTCTCCACGCATGTGTAGTTTGTGTTGCAGATCGTTGACAACATGGCCGGCGTGATTCCTAATCCGTCCCAGGTGGATCAGCGAGCGGTGATTCAGTTCCTAACAGCGGAAGGATGTCGACCAGTCGACATTCATCGCAGAATACAGGCGGTGCATGGTGACAAATGTGTGTCGAAGCGAGCCTCGGTGGAAGACAACAGTGACAGACTGGGCGCACATGTTTTGTGACGGACGTGAGGAAACGAAAGATCTTCTGCGGCCGGGCCAAGAGCATGTTGTTGCGACAGACGAAGCCATTGCCACGATTGATGCAGCAATACGGGTGGATCGTTGTCAGAGCTTACGTTCGCTAGCAGAGGAATTCGCTATGTCATTTAGGACAGATCAAACGGTTGTTACGAAGACACTGCAGTGTGGGAAGGTGTGTTAACAATGATACTGACACGGATACTGACCGACCATAATAAGGGAGAACGCGTGGGTTGGAGTTTGAACTGCTTGCTGCGTTACGAAGCAGAGTGTGATGCATTTCTGTCGCTCATAATGGCAGGTGACGAATCGTGGGGCGACCACTTTGAGCCGTCCAGCAAACCAGCGAGCATGCAATGGAAACATCCCGGATCACCAAAACAAAAAGTTCAAGTCACAGGCTTCCGCTGGTAAGGTTATGCTGACCGCATTTTTTGACCGTGAAGGGCTTTCTTTGGTGGACTTTAAAGAGCCTCACGTGAACATCAATGCCAACCGCTACAATGACACACTAGACAAGCTGCACACAGCCACCAAGAATAAGCGACACGGCATGCTTTCGCGTGGTGTGATTCTGTTGCACGACAATGCTCGTCCGTATGTTGCAAACATTGTGCGGGATGCATTAGCACGGAAAGGGTGGGAGGCTGTGCACCACCCATCCTATAGCCCCTATCTGTTACCATGAGACTTTCATTTGTTCGGACCCTTTAAAAAAGCTCTAAAGGGACGGCGATTCTACTCCGATGCAGAAGTCATGGCCACGGTCCCCATGATTCAAGGAGCAACCAAAGTACTTCGCGAACGGTATTCGCCGTCTCCCCAAATAGGGGGATGCGTGTCTGAAGGCCTACGGTGACTTTTTCTAACGAACAATGGTGCATTCTTGCTTCCATAAATATTGCTTTGTTTAATTCTGCCACACCTGCGGATGTACCTTTCGTTCGTCTTATTAAGGATCGACACTCGAACGGGCTTCATTTGATCACGCCTAATAGATGAATGCAACTAAAATATTTTCTGCTGTGTTGAGACCACTTTATCGCACCGTATTGTGAAAAAAAGTTTGCACATGGTTATCAATAAATTATATCTCTATCAAAACCATCTATGTCTGAATGGTGCATGCAGGTAAGAATTCAGAGAAGCCTAAGTTTCCTATTCCTCCCATGCTAACGAAATAATGTAGAATTCCTACGCTTCTGCGGTGAAATTAGTACATCTGTTATGAGGAAAGTAGGCTACAAATGCTGGAAAGCTGTTAGTAATACCCCAAGAGCTTATATTTTTAACCTGGCAAATATGAAACAAAATTTGCATGAAAAGTATAAAATTCAAATATAAAAAAATTGACATGGAAGCTGCATATGGACACCCTGAAGTACACTCTGAAATGTAGAAAAAATCTACCCCGGCAAACTGATTGAAGAAATTATAACGAAGTAAATTTCTCCGTCATTTCTGTCCACGCCAGGATTCGAACCCGGATCCCCTCATTCCGGAATAAGTCACTCTACCAATTGAGCTACGCGGACGTTTTATTCTGATTCCTATCTGCCTTTATGTCGTGTGCGTCCTGTAACGTAACAGGAGATGTGACGTACCTGCCGGAAGGACGCACACGACATAAAGGCAGATAGGAATCAGAATAAAACGTCCGCGTAACTCAATTGGTAGAGTGACTTATTCCGGAATGAGGGGACCCGGGTTCGAATCCTGGCGCGGATAAAAATGACGGAGAAATTTACTTCGTTATAGTCCTTCTGGCAGGTACGTCACGTCTCCTGGTACGTTACAAAATGTCAGCTTCTTAATATTACATACAGACATTCGCTATAAGGTACTCAACGGCCCGAAGGTAGTCAAGCGCGCGGGAACATATTGCATACGGTCGGCTTTAGAAATATGCACTCAGGGAGGGTAAATTCGTGCCTCCAGGGAATAATGTTTAAAAACGGGTTAGGCGCCCCAGTGGCCAAGTGGTCTTAGGCGCCTGCTTTCGTCCTACCCTAGAACCAATGGCCCAAAATTAGGGACGTGCGACTGCTTATAACTCAGAATTGCTCAGGATGGTCGTTAAATCGCCAAACAAAAAAAGAAAAGAAAAATGTTTTCCCAGACTTAAAATTTATTCTGACTTGCCCAAGCTGATGAAATAACGGAATAATTTTGGTTTCAATTTTAAACAGTTTCGCATACTGGCATGACAAACTTTTTCTGGAAAGCACAATGAAAATTGTGTTTGAAATTTATTCATTAATAAAAAGAACGTTAATGCGCGCTACGTTTCTGAAAATTGTAACACCAAGAAAAAATCGCGCTATTCAAACAAAATTTATATCACAGATTGCTCATGCTACAGGAGATAACTGATTACATTTGTAGAACTACACAAGATTTTTTCTCTTCTAAACTCAGTATCGTGTGAAGCCACCTCGAGTAACGATAACCTTTACACGGCGTGGCATTGAATGGAAGAGGTTTTTGGTATCGTCCTGGGAAAGAGCCTGCCAGGCTGCTTCTATGCGAGACCAGAGTTCATTTGTGGTGACTGGCGGAGGCTCTTGACGGGCCAGCCGCTTAGCTACCTGTCCCACACATGTTCGATCGGGGACATATCCGGCTAACGCGCAGGCCAGGGAAGAAGCGGTATCTGCGCGCATGGAAGAGGTCTTGGACATTCCGGCCACACGTGGCTGACCATTGTCCTGCTGGAATATAGTGCCGGGAGAATTCTGAAGGAAGGGTATCACCTATGCATCTAAAACATCCCTGGCTGATGTGTCGCTTGCTGCTGAGGGTTCTCTCAATTCGTATCAGGCGAGATCGCGAACTGAACCCAATGGCACACCAAGCCATGACGCTTGGCGTTGGACCGGTATGACGCTGCAAAATACGTCATTCACCACGATGTCTTCGAACACGTATGCGACCATAATGGTACACCAAGATGAATCGTGACTCGTCAGAAAACACTACCTGTTACCAGTCAGCGCGCCAATGTCTGTTTCGAGACCACATTGCAGTCTGTGGTTGAGGGTCAAAGGAATGTGCAGCAATGGATTGCTAGCGACCAGTAATCTATTAAGCAGACGACGTAGAACTGTTCTGGAGAGCAAAGCTTGACACGTGACAGTGCTTCACCGCTGCACTAACACAGTGAATGTCGCGGTGTGATCAGTCACTTGCGAAGCGGTAGATGTGCCTGTCGTCCCATGCAATCGTGCGATTGTATGGTCCATTTTCCGGATTTCTGTGAATCCCAGCTTCATCTATCCACTGATACCACGTTGACATCACTGTACTGGCGTTTCGTTCGGTACGAGTGACAATTTCGCGGTAGGAAAATCCAGCTTCCCTCATTCCAACAATCATTCCTCGCTCAAAGTACGTCAGGTGTTCATAATGCGACCTTCTTCGGCGACGAGACATAGTGAGACACAGGAAACACCCTTTCGACTCAATGTCGGCTTTTAACTGGTTGCCCCATCTCGTTTGAGCCAGCTCTTTATACCCATGACCGGACAGTTCAGAGGGCACTGCTCCGAAACCGCGTGCGCATTTTCACTGATATTTTTATCATTTAAATGCCCCAACCTGTTGTACATATGGTGTGAGTTTCAAGCTAATACCATCAGTCGTTCATGGTGCTGCAATTTTCACACACAGTAGTGTACTAGTTTCTTATAGTTGCTCTTGTCATTGTACATGGCATCTGGATTGAAGTTCCGGGAGTCTGCTTCCTCTGGTTGTCACTGCTTTTCGGTGGTTGTAGGTCCGGAGAGGAACATTGACTTCTTTTTCTCTGAACCGTCGAGGCACGAGCTGGTGCTGTCCGTGCGGATCTCAAAGTCCAAGGGCGGAATCCAGGCAGAAATATGGGAGGCTATTTGTGCGGTTGACAAGAAGGAAGCTTGTCGACGACAATGGTTTTTTCGCTCTGATTTCGAGCGTCACCGGAGGATAATGCCATGGGGGCCTGCGACTAGTCTGGAAACGTAGGTATCGTCTAGAATATTTCAGGGCGCTTTTTTTATTGGAGGTTTAACTACCACAGTGAGCAGGACATTTCTGCGCCCTAACGGCAAGATTAGCTGAACTTCGTGAGTAAGAATGTATTAGTGCATAGAAGACGCACTTCAGATGAGGAAATTTCATGGACTGGTCCAGTAAAACTACGAGACGAACTTGAAAATTAAATTTCATGCACTGGTCATTTAAACATGCCAACAATGTACATTTAGAAGATGGACGTGAAGGTGAGTTTTCGTGTACTGGACATTTAGCAGTTACAGCACATGGCTTGATTTGTTCCTGCGCGTAGAGGAACCAGCATTCTGACTGTGTCGTGTGTCAGAACGGGATGAACAGGACTTTCTACTTAGACGAGTAGAAGATTGTGAAGAAGGGCTCGAATAAGAACAATTCATTGAAGGAGATATCTCACTTATCGAAAAAGCAAGAGGAGGTGTAGAGATCATAGGAACACTTTGAATGAAAGGTGATATATCATCACTGAAATTGGAATGTATGGAAGTTGAATGTTCTGGAGTGCTTCGACTAAACACAGTACTTCCAGCTAATTTATTACATCAACATCTGAAACATCTATTACAGGAGTAGGGCCAACTACTGAATCATTAGTCGTCTCTTAAGAAGCTCATACTCCAACTGGTGTAAGTTGATTTCATTTTGTGTTTTGGTCAATGATAAATTCAAGATTTATCGTATAGTATATCTTTCATATACTATGTAAGGTCAGGTGATGCGTAACATCACAGCCTCTCCTTGACAAATGTCAACCCCGCCTTCTCGTGGTGCATCCTGTTCCCACTAAAGGGGCTCTGACGACCGCCAATAGCGGTGTAACTATACCATCGGGATTAGAGGAAATACTATCCCACACTCACTAACAGGCTTGGCCAGCGTGGTGAGTTATGGCCAAACCCCTCCAAAATGATTCCACAACTTAAATCTTGGCCCTCAATCTCCGGCAGCTGGAATGTACCTGGCCAAGGCAGCTACCAGTGCGACATGAAGGCAGAGGGTGCTAAGAATCCCCGGAGGACCGGAATAGGCTGCCATCTGATGCTGACCTTGGCTACGTATAATGGACGCTCCCTATCTTCTGATTCAAGGCTTCTTGAATTGGAAGAGCAACTACAAAGGATCAAGTGGGACATCGTCGAGCTAAGTGAGGTAAGGAGAAAAGGAGATCTCATTGAACTGAAAAGTGGACATCTCTTCTACTATCGTGGGACAGATAATGGCAGAACTAGTGGTGTTGGATTTATAATAAACAAGAAACTGAAGGATAAAGTTGTAGAAGTTGAAAGTTCCTCTAACAGAGCTGCACGACTCGTTATCCAACTCTCGAAAAGATACCAGGCTCAGATTATTCAAACTTATGCACCCACCACAAGTCATCCTGAAGAAGAAATTGAAGAATTTTATGAGGAAATTCGTCATCTAAATAATAAAGGTAAGCAACACTTGAAGACAATTATGGGAGATTTCAATGCAAAAATAGGGCAACGGCAACAGAATGAAACTTCAGTAGGTAAATTCGGTAACGGCAACAGAAACCAGCGTGGAAATACTCTCGTTGAGTTTGCAGAGGCAGAAGGGTTTTTCATCTTGAACTCGTTCTTCAAGAAAAAGTCACACAGGAAATGGACATGGAGACATCCAATTGGGACGACAAGTGAAATTGATTTTATTATGTGTAGCAAAAAATTCGTCATAGAAGACTGCAGTGTGCTAAACAAGTTCAACACAGGTATAGTGACCATAGATTGTGTGACGTACCTGCCAGCAGGACGCACACGACGTAAAGGCAGATAGGAATCAGAATAATCGTCTGCGTAGCTCAGTTGGTAGAGCGACTTGTTCCGGAATAAGCAGCCTCGGGTTCGAATCCCGGCGTAGACCAAGAATGACGGAGAAATTTACTTCGTTATAATGGCGCCTGAACTATCCGGATGACCCGGCCGTTCAAAATCTCGCATTGGTGTGATGTTATTTCCACACCGCGAGACAGGAAAAATCAGAGAATTCCTTCTCCAGCGCTTCGAAAAATAAAAATGTGTGATGTTGCATTATACACAGCAGATTGACTGGGAGTTCTCAAGTGCACGTTCTACAGTGGATGGCTGCCTGCAACGATTCATGGTCACGGCTGACCCGTGGGCCATGCCCCCGGCCCTCTTTCGGGGGGGAGATGTGACGTGCCTGCCAGCAAGACGCACACGACGTAAAGGCAGATAGGAATCAGAATAATCGTCTGCGTAGCTCAGTTGGTAGAGCGACTTGTTCCGGAATAAGCGGCCTCGGGTTCGAATCCCGGCGTAGACCAAGAATGACGGAGAAATTTACTTCGTTATAATTGGTGAGATGTAAGATGCACCTCAACACTAAACTTGAACGTGGCAAGCTCATAAGACAAACAAAATCTATTGACTTAACCAACTTTAAAAAACACCATAATACCTTCAAGTTAGAATTGAAGAACAGATTTTCTGCTTTAGAAGGCCTAACATCGGAAGAAGTGGATATTTCTGAAGGTAACAGAAAAGTAATCAAAGCTCTTATGGAAACAGCAACAAAATTAGCTGGGTCTAAGGACAAGTTGCATGTGAACAAATTATCAGGAAAAACCAAAATGTTGATGCAAAAAAGAAGAGAAATGAGGAAAATTAAAGAAGATGTGACTTCCAAAGTGGAATATATAGAGCTATGCAAGACAGTAAGAAAAAGTATCACTGAAGACGTAAGAAAATTCAACTGTGAGCTAGTGAGGAAAGCAATTGAAAACAACCAAAGCCTAAAGATAGCAAAGGGACATCTCAGTAAGGGAAGAAAACAGATTATGGCACTGAGAAAAGAAGATGGTTCTGTAACAAGAAATAGAGGCGAAATTTTGACAAGAGTGGAAGATTTCTACTCGAAATTATATGAAGGGGATGATGCATGTACTCCAGACATCATGAAAGGTACCAGTACCAGAGTTCCTCCAGTCCTTCCAGCAGAAGTTGCACATGCAATCAAGAACATGAAGCGGGGGAAAGCTCCAGGAGAAGATGGAATTGCTGTAGACATCATACAAGAAGCAAGTGGAGAAATCGAAACAGTACTCGCCCAAATTTTCACTCGATGCCTTAATGAAGGGAAGATTCCTGAGGATTGGAACACCACTACAATGATCCTGCTACATAAAAAAGGTGACATTGAGGATCTCGGGAACTACAGACCTATCAGCCTCCTATCAGTGGTTTATAAAATCTTCACTGAAGTTCTTTCACACCGCTTGAAGGTAACACTGGACATGGCTCAACCGAGAGAACAAGCTGGATTCAGGAGTGGCTACAGCACAATAGATCATATCCACGTACTGAGAGAACTAGTTGAAAGAGCGAGGGAATATGAACTTCCATTGTACGTGGCTTTTATCGATTATGAAAAAGCCTTTGATTCGGTGAAACCATCAGTAGTTGCAATGGCTCTGAAATCCTGCGGTATTGAAGATGCATACATCAATATTATTAATAACCTCTATGAAAATGCAAGTGCAAAGATTCGGCTGTTCGAAAATACAACACACATAAAAATTGGAAAGGGAGTGAGACAAGGTGACACCATATCTCCGAAGCTCTTTAACGCCACATTGGAAAATGTCTTTCAATCACTGAACTGGGAAAACAAAGGGATAAAGATTAATGGAGATTATCTAACCCACCTTCGTTTTGCTGATGACGTAGTCATTTTTGCAACTACCCCATCAGAGCTGTAGAGTATGATCCAGGAACTTGCTGACAACAGTAAAGAAGTGGGATTCAAAATGAACTTTCAGAAGACAGAAGTGATGTTCAATGCTTTTACAAGAAATGAAGATTTATCGATTGATGGAGAAAAGCTGGAGATAACAGGCACGTACGTTTATCTTGGACAGCAGATATCAAGTGAGGGTCACATTGATGAAGAAATTAATCGGCGTACAAAACTTGCCTTGAGAGCTTTCGGAAGAAACAGCATAATTTTCAAGAGCAATATGCCATTATGTCTTAAAAGAAAAGTGCTTGATCAATGCATCCTTCCAGTGCTTACGTATGGTGCAGAGACGTGGACCTTAACTAAAAGAGACATACAAAGGCTGCAGACAACTCAAACAAGCATGGAGAGGTGCATGCTTGGTGTAACCAGGAGAGATAAGAAGAGGAACTCGTGGATTCGAAAAATGACAAGAGTGGAAGACATCATGATCAGAGTTAAATCCCTGAAATGGCAATGGGCTGGGCATACTGCCAGAAGGACAGATCATCGATGGACAGCCGAAATTTTAGATTGGATTCCAAGGAACAGGAAAAGACCCAGAAGACGACCACATGGCAGATGGGTGGATAAAATTCGAAAGTATGCAGGGGTGACATGGAGGAGACTGGCACAAGACAGACCGTTGTGGAGGAAACTTGGGGAGACCTTCGTCCAGCAGTGGATTGATAATGGTTGACAATGATGATGATGATGATGATATCTTGCATTGTTGTACGTGTGCAAAATTGTTGCGTCACGATTCTTCAAGGAACAAGTATTATCGTACAAATTTTTAGCTTGAAATGGATCTTAACACAAATGTTCAATGTTTTGGCTATGGTATGAAAAACTGAAGATTGAAAACGAGTCTCAAATAGAGATAAATCTCATATGGACAAGTCAAGTTTTCTAGGCTTAGAGTTACAATTGCGCTTTTTTTTTTTTTTTTTTTTTTTTGATTGAAGGTTTAACGACCACCGTGAGCAACTCAATGGGCTATAAGCAGTCGTCCGTCCTTAATTTAGGGACACTGGTTTCAGGGAAGGAAGAGAGCCAGTTCCGTAGGACAAACACCATCCATGCCTGATCGAGATTCGAACCCGGACCCATCTCGGACGAATGGTCAGAAGCTATCGCTTATACCACTGCGCCACCGGGCTGCAGAAAATATTTAACGAGGAGAAACCAAATTTACATAAGAACACAGAAGCTCAAATGGATGGTTACATTAGAGATGTACGTTGCAAAGTAAATAGGAATATAGCGCTCTTACGTTCTTGCTATCATTTGTTCTTTGTTATTTACTGTATTATAACATAATTCGGTATGACACTACTGTTATTTTTCAGAAAATGTGACTTGTCTCGAAAGCTCACGTTAGAGGAGCTCTAACTGATACAAGCCTTGTTAACTGGTAGTAGGAACAGTAGTTAGTAAATAAATACCATTTTAAATTTTGAATTTTGTTTCTCTTTGAGCTTGAATTTCAAGAGCATTGCAGTTTTAGTCTATACAGATCGTTTTTACTTTCTTACTATAAACATCCGTTTTAATCGGTAATGCTAAATTTTCTATTGCATTGTATATATATATATCATCATCAGCATCATTGTCAACCATTATCAATCCACTGCTGGACGAAGGTCTCCCCAAGTTTCCTCCACAACGGTCTGTCTTGTGCCAGTCTCCTCCATGTCACTCTCGCATATTTTCGAATTTCATCCACCCATCTCCCCTGTGGTCTTCTTCTGAGTCTTTTCCTGCCCCTTGGAATAAAATCTAAAATTTCGGCTGTCCATCGATGGTCTGTCCTTCTGGCAGTATGTCCAGCCCATTGCCATTTCAGGGATTTAACTCTGATCATGATGTCTTCCACTCTCGTCATTTTTCGGATCCACGAGTTCCTCTTCTTAACTCTCCTGGTTATACCAAGCATGCACCTCTCCATGCTTGTTTGAGTTGTCTGCAGCCTTTGTATGTCTCTTTTAGTTAAGGTCCACGTCTCTGCACCATACGTAAGCACTGGAAGAATGCATTGATCAAGCACTTTTCTTTTAAGACATAACGGCATATTGCTGTTGAAAATTATGCTGTTTCTTCCAAAAGCTCTCCAGGCAAGTTTTGTACGCCGATTAATTTCTTCATCAATGTGACCCTCACTTGATATCTGCCGTCCAAGATAAAATACGTGTCTGTTATCTCTAGCTTTTCTCCATCAATCGATAAATCTTCATTTCTTGTAAAAGCATTGAACATCACTTTTGTCTTCTGAAAGTTCATTTTTAATCCCACTTCTTTACTCTTGTTAGCAAGTTCCTGGATCATACTCTGCAGCTCTGATGGGGTAGTTGCAAAAATGACTACGTCATCAGCAAAACGAAGGTGGGTTAGATAATCTTCATTAACCTTTATCCCTTTGCTTTCCCAGTTCAGTGATTGAAAGACATTTTCCAATGTGGTGTTAAAGAGCTTCGGAGATATGGTGTCACCTTGTCTCACTCCTTTTCCAATTTTTATGTGTGTTGTATTTTCAAACAACCGAATCTTTGCACTTGCATTTTCATAGATGTTATTAATAATATTAATGTATGCATCTTCAATACCGCAGGATTTCAGAGCCATTGCAACTGCTGATGGTTTCACCGAATCAAAGGCTTTTTCATAATCGATAAAAGCCATGCGCAATGGAAGTTCATATTCCCTCACTCTTTCAATTAGTTCCCTCAGTACATGGATATGATCTGTTGTGATGTAACCACTCCTGAAACCAGCTTGTTCTCTCGGTTGAGCCATGTCCAGTGTTACCTTCAAGCGGTGTGAAAGAACTTTAGTGAAGATTTTATAAACCACTGATAGGAGGCTGATAGGCCTGTAGTTCCTGAGATCCTCAATGTCACCTTTTTTATGTAGCAGGATCATTGTAGCGTTGTTCCAATCCTCAGGAATCTTTCCTTCATTAAGGCATCGAGTGAAAATTCGGGCGAGTACTCTTCCCTTCATGTTTTGATTTCTCCACTTGCTTCTTGTATGATATCTACAGTAATTCCATCTTTTCCTGGAGCTTTGCCTCGCTTCATGTTCTTGATTGCATGTGCAACTTCTGCTGGAAGGACTGGAAGAACTCTGGTACTGGTACCTTTCATGATGTCTGGAGTACATGTATCATCCCCTTCATATAATTTCGAGTAGAAATCTTCCACTCTTGTCAAAATTTCGCCTCTGTTTCTTGTTACAGAACCATCTTCTTTTCTCAGTGCCATAATCTGTTTTCTTCACTTACTGAGATGTCCCTTTGCTATCTTTAGGCTTTGGTTATTTTCAATTGCTTTCCTCACTAGTTCACAGTTGAATTTCCTTACGTCTTCAGTGATACTTTTTCGTACTGTCTTGCATAGTTCTATATATTCCACTTTGGAAGTCACATCTTCTTTAGTTGTCCTCATCTCTCTTCTTTTTTGCATCAACATTTTGGTTTTTCCTGATAATTTGTTCACATGCAACGTGTTCTTAGACCCAGCTATTTTTGGTGCTGTTTCCATAAGAGCTTTGGTTACTTTTCTGTTAACTTCCGAAATATCCACTTCTTCCGATGTTAGGCCTTCTAAAGCAGAGAATCTGTTCTTCAGTTCCAACTTGAAAGTATTATGGTGTTTTTTAAGGTTGGTTATGTCAATACATTTTGTTCGTCTTATGAGCTTACCACGTTCAAGTTTAGTGTTGAGGTGCATCTTACATCTCACCAATCTATGGTCACTACCTGTGTTGAACTTGTTCAGCACACTGCAGTCTTCTATGACGAATTTTTTGTTACACATAATAAAATGAATTTCACTTGTCGTCCCAATTGGATGTCTCCATGTCCATTTCCTGTGTGGCTTTTTCTTGAAAAAGGAGTTCAATATGAAAAATCCTTCTGCCTCTGCAAACTCAACGAGAGTATTTCCAAGCTGGTTTGTGTTGCCGTGACCGAATTTACCTACTGAAGTTTCATTCTATTGCCGTTGCCCTATTTTTGCATTGAAATCTCCCATAATAATCTTCAAGTGCTGCTTACCTTTATTATTTTGATGACGAATTTCCTCGTAAAATTCTTCAATTTCTTCTTCAGGATGACTTGTGGTGGGTGCATAAGTTTGAATAATCTGAGCCTGGTATCTTCTCGAGAGTTGGATAACGCGTCGTGCAGCTCTGTCAGAGGAACTTTCAACTTCTACCACTTTATCCTTCAGTTTCTTGTTTATTATAAATCCAACGCCACTAGTTCTGCCATTATCTGTCCCACGATAGTAGAAGAGATGTCCACTTTTCAGTTCAATGAGATCTTCTCCTTTTCTCCTTACCTCACTTAGCCCGACGATGTCCCACTTGATCCTTTGTAGTTCCTCTTCCAATTCAAGAAGCCTTGAATCAGAAGATAGGGAGCGTCCATTATACGTAGCCACGGTCAGCATCAGATAGCATCCTATTCCGGTCCTCCGGGGATTCTTAGCACCCTCTGCCTTCATGTCGCACTGGCCGCTGCCTTGGCCAGGTACATTCCAGCTGCCGGAGACTGAGGGCCAAGATTTAAGTTGTAGAGTCATTTTGGAGGTGTTTGGCCATAACTCACCACGCTGGCCAAGCGGGTTGAGTGTGGGATAGCATTTCCTCTGATCCCGACGGTATAGTTATACCGCTATTGGCGGTCGTCAGAGCCCATTTAGTGGGAACAGGATGCACCACGAGAAGGCGGGGTTGACATTTGTCAAGGAGAGGCTGGGATGTTACCCATCACCTGACCTTACATCCTATATATATATATATATATATATATATATGTTTGAAAATACAACACACATAAAAATTGGAAAGGGAGTGAGACAAGGTGACACCATATCTTCCAAGCTCTTTAATGCCACATTGGAAAATGTCTTTCAATCACTGAACTGGGAAAACAAAGGGATAAAGATTAATGGAGATTATCTAACTCACCTTCGTTTTGCTGAAGACGTAGTCATTTTTGCAACTACCCCATCAGAGCTGCAGAGTATGATTCAGGAACTTGCTGACAAGAGTACAGAAGTGGGATTAGAAATGAACTTTCAGAAGACAAAAGTGATGTTCAATGCTTTTACAAGAAATGAAGATTTATCGATTGATGGAGAAAAGCTGGAATTAACAGACACGTACGTTTATCTTGGACAGCAGATATCAAGTGAGGGTCACATTGATGAAGAAATTAATCGGCGTATAAAACTTTCCTGGAGAGCTTTTGGAAGAAACAGCATCATTTCAAGAGCAATATGCCATTATGTCTTAAAAGAAAAGTGTTTGATCAATGCATTCTTCCAGTGCTTACGTATGGTGCAGAGACGTGGACCTTAACTAAAAGAGACATACTAAGGCTGTAGACAACTCAAAGAAGCATGCAGAGGTGCATGCTTGGTGTAATCAGGAGAGATAAGAAGAGGAACTCGTGGATCCGAAAAATGACAAGAGTGGAAGACATCATGATCAGAGTTAAATCCCTGAAATGGCAAATGGCTGGACATACTGCCAAAAGGACAGACCATCGATGGACAGCCGGAATTTTAGATTGGATTCCAAGGGGCAGGAAAAGACCCAGAAGAAGACCACATGGGAGATGGGTGGATGAAATTCCAAAAATATGCGGGAGTGACATGGAGGAGACTGGCACAAGACAGACCGTTGTGGAAGAAACTTGGGGAGACCTTCGTCCAGCAGTGGATTGATAATGGTTGACAATGATGATGATGATGAAGATGACGTTATTGTGCTCTTCAACGTCTCGACATCCGGAACACTGCTAGAGTAGACTTGGTTTTTCACATAATCCCACAGGAAAAAGTCTAGAGGGGTTTATGTCGGGCGATCGATGTGACCATATCATGGGACCGTCGCGGCCAGGGGCTGCGCCTGGGTGGGTGCTCCGGGGCCTGCGCACCCATTGAAAATTTAGTTTTCTCTCCTTTTATTTATTTATTTATTTTATATATTATTATACTTTTTTTTCTTGTTAATGGAAAAGATTGGGGGAGTTGACTGCGAACAAAGAAGGAGTAGCAAAATGTCATGTTTGGGCTGCCAGTAGGGAAAAATTATTGCTTCATTTCTTTTACCCCGCTGATAGTCGGAAACTAGAAATGACGGGGAAAAGATTTTAGGTGGCTAAGTCTTTCACTAATTGCCTCAAGAAACCATTAGCGAGGATGACCGAAGAGGGACAAACTACATAGTAACAGCCTGTTACTAGTTTTGGAATGGGGCTCCGGATTAACGTTGTCGCGTCAGTAAGTCTGTGGGATGAAAGGACAGTCTACTGCGGACCTCCCATTTCGTCTCAAATAGGGGTTTGATTAGTGGCTTAAAGTCGGAACCGAGCCGCACTGTCTGGCCGGGTTCGGGCTTGTTCAAAGCAGCCCGGTCAGTGCAGACTTATACAGCACATCTTTCTTCGAAGGTTGTGGGGGAGGAGGAGAGGTACTGAGGTGGAGGGTCAACTGTTACTAATGCGGCGTATCATTAGGGGAGAGAGTGTATGGGACGGGAGATCTGAAAGAGTAAAGTTTTGATGAGCATTTAGAATTGTTCATTGCTTTCCGTTGTTACGTTCTTGACTAGGAGCTCTAGACATTCAATCGACGCTCCGTGATTTCCCTTTCCCAATTTTAAAAGTGTTGAAAGTGGAGAAATTTGTAATACGCCTGTTTTTGCCGAAAGTAATGGAGGAAGGAGTAATATTATAACCACAACTTGTCCAACCACGAGTACATTGCCTAATTCCTTGCTCAGCGAAAAACAAATGGAAAGACAAATGGGTAAATGTTTTCAACAAAAGTGGAAGGTTATATATGCATGAATTGCTTACAATTCATACGTAGACAGAGTGTTTTGCTCTGTTTGTACGCTCGCTGTTGAACAAAAGGCGAGTCTTCCAGTGTCAGCAAAAGATCAAAATGTATTTCGAGCCTTCGTTACTGGTGGATTTTCCGCTTGGCAAAAAGCAATCGAACGGTTCAAGATTCAGGAGAAAAGTTCACTACATAGAACAGTAGCTTTGTTGTGCTCTTCCGTGAAAATAAGAGTAAGCATTGCGGCTTCCGTGAAAATAAGAGTAAGCATTGCGGCTTCCGTGAAAATAAGAGTAAGCATTGCGGCTTCCGTGAAAATAAGAGTAAGCATTGCGGCTTCCGTGAAAATAAGAGTAAGCATTGCGGCTTCCGTGAAATAAGAGTAAGCATTGCGACGTCAAACAGTAAGCTAAACGAAATGAAAGAGGCAAGGCAGGCACTCATGAAAATTATTTCATCTCTGAAATTTCTGGCTCAGCAAGGTTTAGCCATTCGTTGTCATGATGACGCAAGTTCGAATCTTGTGCAGTTACTCAACCTTCGATCAGATAATGTCCCAGAGCTGAAATCTTGGCTCCTACGCACAAAATTTAAATGGATATCGCACATCACCAATTAAATTCTTTGCCTTATGTCAAATCATGCCCAAAACAAGCTGCTGCTGGAGATAAAAAATGCTGCCATTTATTCTTTGGTCATCGACGAAACTTGTGATATTTCAACTAAAGAACAGGTATCCATTTGTTTTCGCATGTGGACACCAGGTGAAAAGTGAAATATCTTTTCTTTGGATTTTATGAAACACCAAACACGACCGCAGATGTTCTATTTTCTGTTAATCAGGATATATCAGCACGATTTGATCTTGATATACGGAACTGTTGTGGGCAATGTTACGATGGAGCAGCTAATGTAAGTGGACACTTGATAAGTTTGCAAAGTCGGCTGTTGAAAATAGAATCAAAGGCCATATTTGTACACGCGTAGACCACATGCTAAATTTGGCTGTATAAGATGCCATGCAGAACATCGATTGTATTCGAGATTTTCTAGCTCTTGTGCGTGAACTCATATCTTTTATCGGAAATTCGCCTAAACGACTTGCAATATTCAAGCCACTTCAAGATGCAAGTGAGACGTATTTGAAGCCTTTTTGCTTCACAAGGTGGTATCTACGAGTAAATTCGCTGAAACCCCTTGAAGCAAATTATGACACCGTATTACTTTTTCTGGGAGATCTTTCAGCAGAAAGAAATGAAGTGGGAGAAAAGGCGAGCGCGTGTCTCCACAAATTGCCGGAATTTTAATTATTTTTTCAACTTGAAATGGTAACTGTCATTTTTCAGAGAATCGAATCATTTAATTCAGCAATTTAGAAAACGTCTCTCCACCTTCAGGAAGCAAAATCAAGTATAGAGACTCTGACGAGTTCTCTTATAGCTCAAAGATAGAGTGGGTTTGCTTCGCTAGAGGACGATTCAATACAAAAGGCAAAATAACTAGACATAGATGAGCCAAAGTTACCATGACGCATTGATGATTGAAGTGAACCCCAAGTTTTCCAGTTTCCCAAGAAAAATACAGGAAGCTGTTCTTCGAAACTATTGGCATTACTGTAAACTCGTTGCAGAACAGGTTTCAAAAACAAGTGATAAATCATCTCGCCAAGATGGAGCCATTTGCTACGGTTAAAAATAGCTGAGGACGTTATAGCCTTTTATAGATCTGATTTCGATGAAGATGAACTGATTCTGCATCGGGATATGTTTTTAGACGTGTTCAAGACTGAAGAGATTTCAACAATCACACTACCAGAGATGTTGTAAACCTTTTCAGCAGTGATGACCGCGCTCCTCTCAGTCTTGCTTTCGGAATACGTGAAGTTTGTAAAACTGATTCTAACTGTTCCCGTATTCACATGTTCCGCAGAACGATCTTTTTCGGCTCTTCGGCGCTTGAAAATTTTTTTGAGGTCAACGATAGGACAACGACGACTAAATGATTTGGCTACTTTACACGTAAACAAGGAGCTATAAATTGTGATTTAGACCTCGTCAACGTCGCAAAAGAATTTATTCAGAGAGCCATTGTAGGCAAAACATATTTTACATCAATAAATGAACGGATTTCTCCTGGCAAGGTAATATTTTTGTTTTCGCACTATTTCTTAGCAACCCTATTTTCTTGTTCAGTTTTTAAAATCTAAGGGAAAATTTGTCTTCATTTGTCACTTATTCTTGATTAAACTAAAATGTGATCTCTTATTATTTTTAAGGTGTCCAGTGATAGTTTGAAGTTTGTCCGGGAGGAATTTATTGAGCTGTCATAAAAAATGATTTAACACTTTGATCGCCATTCTTTTTTGGTTACTGAAACAATAATAGTAAATATCTTAAAAAGCGCATAAATCTGGGTAAAGTCTACGAGGGACGTCACTAGAAGCTCTGTATCTGGAGGAAAGAACGACTTGATGAAAATGTCTCACAAGAGTAAAAGTGTACAGCTCAGCAAATTTTTAAAGCAGACAATTTCTTCGTAACTTATTACTAGAATAGGGAAGCTCCACCGTGCGAAGGGTGTTTAAAGAAATCAGTACTTCCATGTAAATGATACCTCACAGTTCAGTTTCAGTGTTTAGAAACCAGCCAACATAAGTATAAATGATGGAGTGAAACATTTTTATAGAAATTTATTACTTTTTAATTGAGTCTGATAACTTTGAGCTCCCATATTCCTGTAATATCATAAAGAAGTTACGACCAAATTGAGCTTTTTAGTTATTTGTTGTACCAATAAATTGCTCAAACACTTACAGTGTTCTAATACTTTGAAAGAAAAGCACTATTTAATATTTTCTGTACAAAGTTCTTTGAGAGAAAAACACCTTTTTTTTTCAGTTCTTTCACTTTTTTATTAATGTGTTTTACATTAAATGCATTGTATGTTTAACACAAATACTTGAATTTAGGGAAAATTAAATGTTAGGGAGCCCTGAATAATCAGGCCCTGAATGTTAGACAGCGTTACCTTGCGACATTTACTGCGGATGTTCTCTTTTAATTCATCCAGCGTTCGAGTCCCATTTCGGCACAAACTGAAAATGGGAATTGCAGTTCCACAGGAAAATCTAGGGAGTCAAATTACAGTAATTTTACTTTTGACCATACCATGTATACGAACATATTAGACACTATAGGAGCAAATCAACCCTTTTTTTTAAAAAAATCATATCGGTGGGGGTGGAAAACTCGAAAGTACCCAAGACGTGCATCAGTGCAAATTTTTAACCTAAAGTGCTCCAGGAATGTTGAAATTTGAAAAAAAAAAGTTTTGCGTCTTTTACAAGAATTTTTTATTCACAATATTTTTACAAATTTGAACTGCCCAGGGATTGGAAAACGCAAATAATAATTCAGAAAAAAAAAAAAAAAAAATTTTTGATCTTTATGTTCAGGTGTTTTGAAAACCCAGTGGTTTTCCAAAATCCATGGGGGGGGGGGGGGGACAAAATAACTGCTGAAAATGTTATGGTCTTCGACAACAGGTTGTCGCATTTGGGACAGATATGTATATAACGGCATCAGAATCTAGGTTAAATAGACACTTTTTGAAAAAAGTTAATCTGCATTGAATTTCCATACCTTACCCCCACTTACCGCGACCCCCTCTTTTCACTGCTTGTACTCCATAACATTGTTATCGACTTGAGCACCCATTGGACTTCTGGAAAGTTGGCGCCTATGGTCGCGGCAATCTATCTGTCCAGAAATGTGGCATTCAGAAGCTCACGAACCATTATTGACCAATGTGGTGGGGCACCGTCTTGTTGGAAAATAACCAAAGGTTGGAGTGCAGGCAACTGAAGTGCTACAAAAAGTTCCAGCATGTCTAGGTACATGTTACCGTGGGCTCTGTAAAAAAGAAGGGTCCGATGATTCTGTCATGTATCAGGCCTCACCATACGTTCACTTTCGGGCTAGCCTTCTGTTATTAGATGACATAATGAGGATTATCTGATCCCCAGATTTTCACATTGTGCCTATTTACTGTACCAGATACTTGGAATGTGGCTACATCTGAGAAACAGACACCGTGCAGATAATCACTATCATGAGCTATGCGCTGCACCATCTCTGTCGCAAATGCAGCACGGCGAGGCCGGTCATCAGGCTGGAGATTTTGAACGATCTCTACCTTATAAGCATACAGATGAAGACGTTTGTGTAAAATTTTGTGAACCGTGGCACGAGGAATCCCAGTTTCCAGTGAAGCACGACAAATGGATTTCCTGGGGCTTCGCAGATATGTCTCCTGAATAGCTGCAACTGTCTCTTGTGTAAACGGTGGTCGGCCCACTAGGGGGAGATCGCCAACACTATCCGTCGCTTTAAACTTTTCATGCCAAGCTTTTATGCTTTTTTTGGTCCGGTGGTGATCGTTTGCAGTGGTGGCTCGTGCTTGATAAAGGGGGCTGCATTACCAATTTTATTGATATCTTTTTCGAAGATAAATTTGTGTGCGTCTGTTAGTGATCTGTTATGGGTATTTATTGCTGTGTCGTGTACACATACAGCCAATTTTTTTGTGTGATAGAACTGAAATGAATAAAAAATATTATCATGATGTTTCAAAGTGCTTATAATTGTTATATGCATAGAGCTTAGTTCCACAAGTACACTTCAACTTTTTTCTCTCCCGACATTTACATTAACAGTTGATTAATTAAAAGTTTAACATGCAAAAATCATTAAGTTTACACTTAAACACTTATTTTCCAAATGCAAGTAAATCACTTTGATATTTTCTTTTACTGAGTTTTCCCGGTTCCTGCTGGTTTATTTTCCAGTTTATATATAAAACATTATAAATATTCCCCACCGGGGAATATTTATGCTACAGTGAGGGCTAAACGGCCCGGGCCAAACACCGAATGATGTTAGTTAGATTTATTTATAACGAGGAGTCATTACCGCGGGACCGCCGGCTTATCATCACTTCCGAACCACGGTGCGTCTTTAGTGGCAACGAGATTCGAACTCTTCAAGTCGTTAGGCTACAATGAATTAGCTTTATTTGCTTTCCGCTAAGCTAATTATAATGAATAAGTTCTTTCTACCAGCTAGCTAATGATAATGATGAAGCTTCAAATAGGCCGCCCCGGTGGCGCAGTGGTCTAAGGCGTTGGCCTATGATCATTCGTCCGAAGGGGTCCGGGTTCGAATCCCGGTGAGGCATGGATGTTGTGTTTGTCTTACGGCACTGGCTCTATCCCTTCCCTGGAGCCAGTGACCCTAAATTAGGGACGGGCGACTGCTTATAGCCCATTGAGTTGCTCACGGTGGTCGTTAAACCTCAAATAAAAAAAAAAAAAAAAAAAAAGAAGCTTCAAATAGTGAATTCCAAATGGTTGTTGTTACTAGTTAATTAATATCATGAATAAAGTCACCTGCTAGTAATGTAGTAATAGTAATGAACAAAACTTATAACTAGTAGTAATGTTGCAGCAGTAATTAGAATGAATAAAGTCTTAACGCTGGTTGTTAATGGTAATAAACTAATGATATAAACCTAACAGCCAGACAGAGGTCTGACAAAAACTATGAATTGAGAAAGACGTACTTACTACAAGCTTTTTTATTATGCAACTCTTGGTCATCCAAAGCACACGCACACAACTTGTTTCACAATAATGAAGAATCACTAATCACATAGAACGAAACTCTCTCCTCTAGTATAACAACAAACGATCTCCCTATAACAACAAAAGCTGTCCTTATAACAACAAAATCTCTCCCTTCAATAACAAACGCTCTCGATAAACGCGCCTATTTATACTGGCTACCACCACGTCATGACTTACACTCATTGCCAGATCTCATTCATCGGGTGAAATAATATTTCGTTCAGTAAGAAGATAATTTACATAGTAAAATAAAATAACCAGAGATAGTAAAATCAAAAGGAAAGTGAATATAGAGTATACGTTATAAGGCGAGCACGCTATCACTGGGCTACCTCGACCCAGCGCACTCCGTATTGGAAGGTTGGCAATTATATAACTTTTCATTGCTTAAGGAGTATCGAGGATACATTTTGTAACAGAAACACATGGTTTGCGTAATTCACTGGTATCACTGGTCGGCAAAATTTTTTTTTTTTTTTCGAGCCCTGACACCATTCCTGCTCATTCTTATGTAAAACGACCTTCTGAAGCCGAATATGACCCCCGTTTTCCCCCATCACCCACTGTTTTCGGGGGAGGCCCCCCACCTAATTTTACCACTTTCTGATAATTTGGAGGAATGAAAAGGATTATTTCAGCCTTTACATTTCTTCTGAGGGGCTACAGAGGTGAAAAGTTATAAAACATGAACATCTGTAGCAAGGATGTAGATTTGGGGGATTTGCCCCCCCCCAATTGTAAAGAAATCATTAAAAATGATCGATTTTTTATGATTTTTTTATCAATTTTCGGTAATATGTTATGGACATGAATTTTATTTGGAGGGGTGAAAAGGATTATTTATTTTAGCTGTAAAGAATAATATATAAAAAGTAAAGTACAAATGTAAAGTATAATAAATAAATAAGTACTTTCATTTGGTGCTTGCTTTCCTTTTGTACCCTGAGGTAGAAGTTTCTCGTACCAAACACCAGCAGTACTCTGCTAACATGCTCGTATTCCACTTCCCTTAAAATCTCCTCTCGATCTTATTGATGTCTTGATGGAATCGTTCCCCGTGTTCATCGGAAACTGCTCCTAAATTTTCAGGGAAAAAGTCCAGGTGTGAGTGCAGGAAATGCACTTTAAGAGACATGTTACACCCCATGGCCTTGTACGCTGACAGCAATTCCTCGACATGAGCGGCATAATCATCACTTTTGTTGTTACCCAAAAAGTTCTTATACACGTTTTGGAACGCAAGCCAAGCTCTTTTTTCTTTTCGATTCAGGTGTTCAATAAACGTCGAATCTTTGAAAAGTTGTCTAATCTGGGGGCCCACGAAAACTCCTTCCTTGATTTTAGTCTCACTAAGACGAGGAAATTTATTTTTCAAAAATTGAAATGCATCACCTGTCTTGTCCATTGCTTTCACAAACTGTTTGATCAATCCCAGTTTGATGTGCAAAGTCGGCAAGTAAATATTTTCCTTCGGAACCAGAGGATCATGAACGACATTTTTCTGACCGGGAGTAAAACTTTCTCGCAAAGGCCAGTTCCGTACGATGTAATGTTTGTCTCGTGCTGGGCTGTCCCATTCGCATAGGAAGCAGCAGTACTTTGTAAAGCCTGATTGAAGGCCCGCGAGTAGAGCAACAACTTTTAAGTCAGCGCAAAGTTTCCAATTATAATCATGATAACCGATTTTATCAAGGATTCGGCTGATGTTTTCGTACGTCTCCTTCATATCCACAGAGTATGCAACCGGGACTGATGGTAACTCATTCCCATTGGCCAACAGGGCAACTTTCAAGCTTCTCTTTGATGAGTCTATAAACAGTCGTCATTTGTCTGGGTCACATGTCATCTTCAGTTCTATCATCAATGCATTTGAATTAGGGCAGAACACTAAGCCTTCATTTTCCGAAAAAGTAATTGCAGGGTTGACTGTCTGGTCCTGTAAGAAGAGATTTTTACGCCCTTTTTTAAGAGATTCCACTGCTGAAGTCGAGATCCAAGAAGTTGAGATTTAGTCTTAGGTAACTCCAAATCCCTGACGAGATCATTCAATTCCGACTGAGTAACGAGGTGAGGTTTTCGATGAGCTGAATGAGCAGAACACTCTTCATCATCGGTGGACGTATCATGTGATGGTCCAAGGTGTGGCTCAAAGTATGTCACATCCGTTTCTGGCTCTAGAGTATAGGTTTTTGGGGGCACTGGGATTGGCAATGATTCGTTGTGAGGAACTGGTCTTAGAGCTGAAGGGATATTATACGATACTGAATTGTATGCTTACTTTTGTTGCTAGATAACCCGACGGTGGAAGTCATACAAAAGTAACAATCTGTGAGATGACAGCGAGGTTCGCGCCAAACCATGGGCACAGCAAATGGCATTGATTTACGGGTACCTTTGAGCCATTTGGTCAAGCTACTGTAACAAGTAGTGCAGCAAACTGTGGGAGCCCAATTCTTGTCCTGATCGCCAACTTTGCAATCAAAGTAAAATTTATAAGCAGTTTTAAGAAGCGGAGAAAGGGGTTTTCGTTGCGCTTTAAAAGTCAATTCCCTGCTAACATAGCAGAATCTATCGGGATGATTTATACACTCGCGTGGCATAATTAAACAGTAAATAAATGCTCTATATTAATCACAAATTACACTCACGTACTGTAATTCACTTGGAAAAGGCCGGTGTAAACAAATTTCTACCGTTTGACACAATTTAAACAACTTGGAAACACAGAATCCCCACCTGGAACACCGACAAGTAGACTCAACGATCGCTACAGATCAACCTAGGGAAGATAATGCTTACAGTACAGGATTATCGTGATAAGAGCAATGCAAGTTTGACCTTGTCAAAGCCCGTGCAAACCTGTGCGCGATTCCCGTGGGAACCTGTTCGCGCGAGGTATTGAGAGAGCCAGCGTTATAGAGTGAATGTTCCGAATTGTTGCTATGTATTTTTATTACTGTTGCTATATATTTTTACTATTTGCGGGTTTTGGGGGAGGATGAGAGGGGCTGGAAGCTGGAATATGTAGCAAATAAGTGAAAAAATTGCCAAAAAAACGGAAAAATCAATCATTTGTAATGATTTCTTTACAATTTGGAGGGGGGCAAATCCCTCAAATTTACCTCCTTGATACAGATGTTCATGTTTTATAACTTTTCACCTCTGTAGCCCCTCAGAAAAAATGTAAAGGCTGAAATAATCCTTTTCATCCCCCCAAATTATCGGAAAGTGATAAAATTAGGTGGGGGGGGGGCTCCCCGAAAACGGTCGGTGATGGGGGGGGGGGGGACGGGGGTCATATTCGGCTTCAGGAGGTCGTTTTACATAAGAAACAGCAGGAATGGTGTCAGGGCCGATTTTCATGCCGACCAGTGAATTATTATTTATTATTGACATATCTCCTGCTTGCACTGCAAGTTTTCCGCGGCTTCTGCTAAATATATTTAGCAAATATATTTTATATAATTAACAGTTTCTGACTTCCATCAGGTGCTTTAAGAATTTTTAAACAGTTCTTAATTTTATAAAGTAATAGAAAATTTACTTCTTAGCGTTAAAATAGCGAAATGACTTGCGGTGATAGGGGGAACCAAAATAACTTTTTTTTTAATTGATCAATAAATGTGATACAAAGGGATTTCAGCGCCTTTAGAGGGAGAATTTCACCGTAATTAAAACTTCAGTACTGCTTGAATTACTAAATTCATTTTTTTTACGAAGTGCATGTTAGATGTTAACGAACTTATAAAGCAGCGAAGATTGTTTAGAAGCACCAGTTTGAAGATATGCAAGACTTTCAGCACTCCTAGGAGGAGTTTAAGAACTACTTGGATTGTTTCCGTATCAAACAAACTGTTATCGTGCTTCATGGTCAATCATACAGATAATTTTGACTTCACCAGAAATACCTGTTCCAATGTGACTTCAAAATTTTTTAATTTACTTTATGAAATATGTTGCAAATTTAATTGTATCTAAACATTACGACTTTTTAAGTGGTATCGGTCACAAAAGAATTTTTGTAAGCTTGGAAAAAAAAAGTGTTCTGTTTAGATGGCACCACTTAAAATCAAAAAATGCACACAAAATAAGAATATTAGCAATTTTTTAGCCAAGCGCGCAAAAGAATTTAGCAGTGATAACATACATTCCTGTCATTTGTAAATGAATTCCATCCGCCAATCTGGACGAGTAGCAAACATATCAATAACTGTTTCGTTGAATTCATTGGTTCTAGCTATAATGATTTTTTCTATAGATAACATTGCATGTGCTGTCAGACGATCTTGTCCCATACAGTTCCTCAAGAAAATTCTTGATTCTCTTGAGGGACGAGAAACAACGTCCTGGCTCTAAGGTAGTTACTGGGATAGTAACTAAGATGCGAAGAAGTTTCACTGTTTCCGAAAAGAATGCTTCCAAATTAATTTTCAACATCAATTGTAACAGCTGAGTCGCACCTGTAATATTGTGGAAATCGCTTTGGTTATACAACACGCTGAGCTCCGAATGCAGCTTTTCCTTTTCTAGCACTCCAAAACATTATAGCCGCCCCGGTGGCGCAGTGGTCTAAGGCGTTGGCCTCTGATCATTCGTCCGAAGGGGTCCGGGTTCGAATCCCGGTGAGGCATGGATGTTGTGTTTGTCTTAAGGCACTGGCTCTCTCCCTTCCCTGGAACCAGTGACCCTAAATTAGGGACTGGCGACTGATTATAGCCCATTGAGTTGCTCACGGTGGTCGTTAAACCTCCAATCAAAAAAAAAGAAAAACATTATATTGCAGTGTCCATCTCATGCTTAGGAAACTGCTTAGCGTAACCGGCAACATTTTCAGGTGAAAAAAAGTTTGGCAGCTTCAAGGTGATCTGTAAAATGAAATCATTCAGTGGCTTGAGTGGTAATTAGATCACACACTTCTTTTGCGGCAACTACCCTAATAGTGCTGTTCTGCTCGATCCGCCTTTTTATGGAGGGAAGGCTGAACAGGAGTTTCGTCCCCAGAACAGTATGTATTGTCAGTTGTCATACGAGCCCTCATGTTTTGCACAACATTGATAAATATTGAAACACAATGTTTTGTCTTCACTGCATCCGTTTGACGATTCTGCAATTGTTGGTACAATATGTCTACGTGAGGCATAAAGTGATGAAAAAATGTCAACCAGAATTTAAATTCCGGATTTTTCAATAGCCATTCAAGCCCACTTGCAGCATTTATTGTAACTGCTAGAGATGTACTACTTTCCTTGAGTGATCGGAAACATTCCAGTAGATTGGCTTGTTGTTCGAAAACAGCATTCACAGTACTGATATTAAAATTTCAATGGTTCGTCACCCAATGTGGAATTTTCTTCCCAACTATGCTGTTAAGGGCTGCTAATCTTTGTAGTGAACGTGAGAAAAATGTAGGTATTCCAGAAAAGTTTGAAAAAATCCTGCTATAGCGTTTTGTGATGCGCTTTCTCCATTACTAAATTTAGCTGATGAGCATAGCAATGAATATAAAAATCATTAGGATATATCTGTTTCACCCTAGCCTGGACACCTGAAGTTCCAGCGCTCATCACAGCTGCACCATCATAGCTCTGTGCTATTGATTTCTGAGGTTCATTTAGAATTATTTTTTCTAACACTTTTAGAAGACACCCGGAAATGAAAGCAGCATACTGCCCAAATGTCACAAATGTCCCAGAAACGCTCGACAGCGCAACCTTCTAACTCATATCTAAATACAATTGCAATTTGTGCTATTTCCGATACATCTGTGGTTTCATCTGCAATAATGGACAAAAAACTGTGCAGAATCAGTTTCCTGCTTTATTTGTTGATGTGAAATTTCGAACATGCAATCCAACAGCTCATTTTGGATTGTTTTTGACGTGTCCTTGAAGACTGTTGAATTCTCAAAATGTTCTCTAACTGTTGGGTCCAACTCATTAGCAAAATCAAGTAAACCTCATAATATTCCGGAATTAGAGGAATCCGATGTTTCACCCTGCCACCTTAGTGAAAGCTCGTAATTTCCACAAAATTTGATGCAATCAATAACTTTTGATGACACTGACCTATTTTTCCCGACTTGTTTATCGTGGCTTCAATGTTCAATTTTTTCGTATTATCCATTTGCGTACTCCAACATCGCGAAAGCCACTGAACTTTCTATGTGCTTCGTAGAATTCTCATGCTTTTTAATTTTTTCACGGAGTTTTTTTAAGTCGTTCACACCTGCTTTGGTCCATACAGAATATTCACCATACAATAGACATGGAAAGCAAAACAGGGAGTTTGAGACTTCGTATCCACAAATCCAGTCATTTTCCACATACACCTTAGTGTTGAAATTACGCTTATAGTTTTATTTCGGCTATGTGCTGTTTGCGTTATTTTCAAATCAGGCATCAGCCCACCAACTTTTTCAAGTCTACTTTTTTTTGTAATGTGTGACGTACTACAGCGGTGAAAACATTTGTCAAGACGACAAATCTGCAGCGAGACATTCTGTCCGCGTAGCTCAGTTGGGAGAGCGACTTATTCCGAAGTGAGAGGACACGCCTTTTGATACCCGTCGGGGACAAACTTGTGTTTTCACATTGGCGCCCAACTGTGAAAATGAATCCACTGGCCGTTGGGTTCTTCGAAAAATGTGTGATGTTTGTTCCACACATTGTTTGGAATTAATGAAAAATTCCTACTTCGCTTCAAAAAAGAAAAAAAAAGAAAGAAAGAAAAAGAAGAGGGAGATGATGTGACGTACTACAGAGATGAAAACATGCGTCAAGACGACAAATCTGCAGCGAGACATTCTGTCCGTGTAGCTCAGTTGGGAGAGCGACTTACTCCGGAGTGAGGGGATACGTTTCGATGCCCGTCGCGGACAAACTGGTGTTTTCACAAATGTCAAATTGCTAAACTGAATCCGTTTCAGATATTCCACAGTTTTCGCCATACTAATTAGAGAATTTGACAACACGCAAGGAACAATAACGTTTCGAACTGAACTCTCGAACAGCAAAAGCAATATATCAGCTAATGCGAATGTCAAACAGTCAAAAGGTCAACATTTCCCCTCCGGAGAAACACGGAAAGGAATATATTGGAGTGACCCCCTTCCCTTTCATGCTCTTAAAGAACGGGATCTGAGCGGGACACTTCTCTCTTCACCACCCTTGCCCTCCCCGTCCAGTTTATCACCTAGGCGATTCCCACCACGAGGATTGTTTTTACGACAGCCAGTGAAAACAAATTTAGTACCAAGGGCTGCAGAGACTGCAGTCTCCGATGAAAAACAAGGAATGCATTGGAGTGCCCCCCCCATCTTCACACACACACACACAAGCATACACCTTTCAGTCTTCCAAAGCTTTTGGGTAACGGAAATTGCAGAGGGGGTTCAGAGAGGGACAGTTCCCTTCACCACATTCCCTGGTCCCTGCCCAAGTTATCTCTACCCCTAGGCGATCGACATCACGAGCCACGAAGTGCCCTCTTACGGCAGTCAATGAAACGAGATTTCGAAGCTAGGGCTGCAGAGATAGCAGTCCTGGTGAAGTTGTATCTCCACGATGTAAGTTTAAAAGCACAGACATTTCATACGGGAATTTCAGTCCCTCGCCACGCTCTTTAGAAAAAGAGCTGCAAATTTTGCAGTCCAGCGCATGCGTATATCGCAGTTATATGACCACACCGCGCGGGTTGTACAATGTACAGAGAAACTAAATAAGGTTAAGCCGTTAGGGAACTATGAATGGAAGGAAGGAGAGAAAAAATTTATAACATGTGTTTCGTAATATCTGGGGGACTGCAGCCCCACAGCCCCATAACAAGAGCCACCCCTGATCGTCTGTACTCTTTTCTGAAATGACGCTGGACAGTTACCGCCGACTTGGTCTCATGGAATCACAACACGCACGCCGCTTTTTCTTGCATGGAGACCATTATCGATGAAATGCTCCTCTTATTCAGCAGTAGTGCTCACCTAAAGAACAGTAAATGTTTTGTGAGTGCTGCTATATTATGTTGTCAACCATTTTGTTTTAACTTACATAATTTTTTATATGAATTTGTGTAATGTGGGAAAGACTTTATGGACACCCTGCACATTTATATACAAGTGTCGACATGAATATTTAGAGCTCCATGTGCTTGTGAACTTTTCTCTACGTTTGCTTTTCCTCTTTTGTGACCTTTTTTCTTTCCAAGTTTGTCTCCGTGAGCATTGTAAGCTGTTAGAAGTCTCCCATCGCTACTTTAGAACCACTGGTTTCAGGAAAGGGACAGAACCATCGTTACAAGGCAAACATACCACCCATGCGTCATCCGGAGCTTCCCAGGAGCCAGTTCGGGCGATTTGCCATATGCCCACGCCCCTGACCACCAATCTTAGGATCTGCTTTCCTGGGTGCTGATATTCATGTAAATAAGCACATCTGACAAAAAATTAGTCGCGCCTGGCAGAACTTACCTAATAACGGGTGACGGTGACTCTTGTCTTGATAACAGCATGCATACGGTGTGGTATAGACTCCACGAGGGTGTGGATGTATTGCATATCAATTTGTGGTCACTCGTGCGTCAATTGGTCCCGAAGTTCCGCCAGAGTATGTGGGTGTCTGTTCCGGCGTTTCACCTTCTGTTCCAAATGATCTCACAGATTTTCAATAGGATTTAAATCTGGGAATTTGGCGGGCCAGTCGAGGTGAGACAGTGTTGCTGATTTTTATCGTACCACTCAGATACAGTTTTAGCCCTGTGCACACGGCAATTGTCGTCTTGGAAGACAGGAGTGGCAATGTGATGCTGCTCCTGGAGATGTAGAACAAAGGGCAACACTTCGTCATTCAGAATGCGAAGGTACGCATGCTGGTTCAAATTTATCGTCACTGCAACGAGTAGGCCCATTTCGTGGTACGAAAAACATCCCCAAAACGTCACAGAATCCCCTCCAGCTTGAACAACACCTTCGAAACATTCCGGATTAAAGGCTTCATTTGGACCTGCGATGCGCTCGTCGCCTCCTATCATTGGAGTAGAAACAAAAACGGGACTCATCAGACCAGTTTCCAGTCCTCCGCAGTAAAGTTTTTGTGCATTTGAGCCCATTGATAACGTGTGACTTTGTGACTTGCTGTCAAAAGAGGCCTCTTCCGTGGTATTCTGCTCCATGTGTCCATCGCATGCAGTTCTCGTCGTAATGTCCTTTCGGAAATTGGTTAGAGTGGACTTACATTAACTGTTTGCAGCAATTGTTGCCTGGTTTGAAACCGATTTGCAGTTACTAGGCGTGAAACATAGCGGCGGTCCCTGTTGGTGAGAATCACTTTCCTGCCACAGTTACGTCTCCGATTTTCAGTTGACTACGAACGACACCCCTGTTTGTAGACCCGCTGGACAGTAAGCTTCGACACACCAACACATTGGACGACTTCATTCAACATCAAACACTTATATAGTTACTGTATCGTATCACGTGACAGACATTTCATTCAATTTGTGTCCGTGGGCACGGCCAAACACGATGGCTCCTTTTTGCCTCTCAGTAAAGTCTGTCTTACGACCCATATTGCAGACTAAATTCAACACACACGCTGCTCTTCGCCATTGCACGAGACAGAAATCACAGCACAGGAGACTCAGAGGTTAATCTCCCATAGAGACTCGTGGCAACAATTTGGCCCCGAAGATCTCAATAGAACAGCGCGCCAGTGGACGGACATGGAATTAAAAGTCGAACAGTAACCGCCTGCCTTTTTTTCTCAAGAGCTTACAACTCAAATCAGATCATGTGTAGAGGATTTTAGGAAGGGAGTGTCTGACCCCAGGTCTTAAACAACCCTTAGAAATAGGAAGCTAAGAGATTTGGGCTAGAGTGCCCGATAGGAAAGTGAGACGAAAGCGAGGTAGAAAGGGGTAGGAAGACGCCCTTATTTATTACCAGAGGGCCAGTACCCAGGGTCTGCCGGCTTAACATGCCCATCCGACGCACGGCGGATATTTAGTGGTTCGAGTGTTCGTACCTGCTGGGATCGAACTTGAGGTTTCTCCGTGGCAGTTACGAACTCTGCCCGGTGGCGCAGGCGAAGTTCACAAAGCAGTATATATACAACCCGAGGACCGACTTTCTGTTAGTAGAGTGTTCGGAGTTTACAACTCTTTCCGCGGTGCTACTTAATAACCACTGGTACCGTATAACGTGACTACCGCTATCGTAGTTTCATATCCGACCACGGAGGAGCTGTCTTAAACATGAGAGTTGGACCTCTGTCTCTCCTCCTCTGTGACAGAAATGATCCTGTAGACCATATAAGTGCTACTATTTATCTCTCAACAGTACTATAACGGCGCCCTCTGTGCAACCGGTAACTTCCTACTGTCATTTTTGTTAGGAGTGACTAATTTTTTGTCTGGTGTCACAGAGCTGTTTCTTATATTCCTAATACTGTAAATTTCAGTTTGTGTGTTTTCAATAATACTGGTCTTCATTTTTAATTTTTACTGAAAAGAAAGTTGATACACAACATTGCCCCCCCCATTTGTTACTCATTGTTGCTTGTAGTGGAGTCTAGAAAATTAAATATAATTGCATATACATACATATCACTAAGCTGTTCTCTGAGATTCAGAGGTTAGCTCAAAAAAGAAATACAAACTACCATATATTTTTACTTACTGTTGTCGTGTCAAACTTCTCCATTTACAGCCATCTTGACATACAACTCGTGCTTCACTGATATCCATTACACAACGTACACAAGATCTTTTATACATCACACACCTGAATCTGATCCACCCATGTCTTCCTTGGCCTTCCACTCCCTTTCCTTCCTGCCACTTGGGCTAAAAAGATTTTCTTAGTAACCATCTCATCACCCATTCTTTCAACATGGCCAAACCACCGAAGCATATTGGTCTCCACCTTGCTCATGCTTCACATCACACGACTGCAACACATCTTCATTCCTCACACAATCAGACCGTGTCTTGCCACAAACGCCACGTAAGTAACGCATTTCTCCAGCACACAAATGACTCCTATGTTTTTTCTGCAGTTCCCAGGTTTCACTGCCATACATCAGAGTAGGAACAATTACAGTTTCATACACAGCCATGCGGGACTCTCTGGAGAACCCATCATTCCTGTGAAAACCTCCCAGAGCAGCTATGACTTTCAAAGAAGAATTCACTCGCCTACTGATTTCACCATCCAACTTGTTCTCTCTGTCAAACATGCTTCCTAAATACACAAACTCACTCACCTGGTCAATCACAGTGCCATTATATTTACATTATATTCAGTGCTACCTGTTCCTCTCTCAAACACCATAACTTTGGGTTTTTCTTATTTATACTCAGTTTGAATTTCGTGCAAACTTCGTGCATCCGGGTCAACATACTCTGCAACTCACTTTTGCTCTCTGCCAACAGGACAGTGTCATCAGCATACAGCAATCTGCATACACGGATGTCACCAAGACATAAACCACTATTATCTATTTTGGCATCACGCATGCATGCGTCCATAAATATATTAAACAGCCATGGTGACATCACACAAACTTGTCTAACTCCTGCACTAATGGAAAATCATTTCGATAAAACACCATTCACTCGTACACAAGCTTTACTACCAGCATACATGGCTTTTACACTATTAATTAGATTCCCCGTAAAACCATATTCATTCAATACCTTCCACAAAAGTGTTCTATTCACTTGGTCGTAAGCTTTCTCTAAATCTATGAAAGCAGTAAAAATTTCTTTCCAACAGCCAGATACTTTTCAATCATCGTGCGTAATGCAAAAATCTGGTTAGTACAGCCTTTACCAGGCATAAAACCACGCTGAACGTCCCACACTTTCTCTGATGTAAGACCCCGTACTTTTTCAATAACAACCTTACCAAACACTTTCCCAGGTACACTTAGTAGGCCAATACCACGATAGTTCTTGCATTCAGTCTGATCACCTTTTCCCTTATACAAGGGAACAATGATAGCATCCTTCCAATCCCTAGGGACCATTCCTAACTCCCAGCACAACTGGCAAATTTTCAGTTAACCAGTCAATTACAGAGTCACCACCATATTTCAACATCTCTGCAGTTATGCCATCAACTCCCGGAGCCTTACCATTCTGAAGAGATTTTACAGCTTTACACACTTCTCCTCTTGAGATCCCTCCTGTGCTTCCACCCTCACTGTAACGTCATCTGCGTCTGTCTCATAATCGTCTTTGCTTTCCTGATCTAATAACTCACGGAAATATTCACCCTATCTTTCACGTAACTCATTGGGCTCCCATATCATTTCCCCGATCTCATTCTTCACACAACTTGCAACTTTGTTTCCCCTGTTTTTCCTGAGTCTTATGTCCTTGCAGAAGGATTTCCTATCTTTCCAAAAAGCCAGTTCATGCCTTTCCACTATCTCCTTCCTACCTTTTGCCTTACTCTGGCGAACCAGCTTCGCAGCTTCTTACAGCGATATTCATCCACAGAGATTGTACCTTGCAACATCCCCAAATAGGCTTCCTTCTCTATCTTTACTGCCTCTTCAATCTCACTATTCCATCAAGCATCACCTCTATTGTTACCTACTATTGTGGTGCCACAGACCTCTTTAACAGCAGTGACAACACAGTTCTTAAAACATTCCCACTTCTTTTCTACATCCCTATCACAAGACTTCAGCTCCTTCAGTCGTTCTCTGAGTACGTTAGAATAACGCTGATGATCTTCAAAGAACCTATCAACCTTTATTCTTTCTATCCTGGGTTTTTTCCTATTCCTTTTCCTCCAACCAACAATACGTTTCATTCGTGACACTACCAAGTAATGATCAGAACCAAGATCCGCACCTCTCATCCCACGGGTGTCAACAACTAAGTGTTTCAGACGCTGATCGTAGACAACAAAATCTATCACACTCTTTTGACCAAGAGTACGATTTTCCCAAGTATATGTGTGGATATACTTGTGGTTGAAAAATGTATTAGATACATACAAACCATTCTCAATGTAAAGTTCAATTAATCTTTCACCATTATCATTCCCACAAGGATCATTAAACTTACCCAGATCATTGTCAGAAATTGCATTCTGCACACCTACTCTAGCATTGAAATCCCCTGTTATTATAACTTTTTCTTTAGCACCAAACTGACTCAAAACAGCTTTTAGCTCATTCCAGAAATCTTCCTTCTTATCAGAAGTTTTCGAGTCACAAGGAGCATACACTACAACAATTATGATTCTCTGAAGTTTCACTTTCAAACGAATCCAGAGAGTTCTCTCACTTACGCAACTATAGTGAATCAAGTTGTTCTTCATCTTTTTACTTAAAATCACACCTACACCAGCCTGTCCTCTCATATTATTCAATACTCTAGACCACACTCACCATTCACTTCTTCTACCCCAATTTCCTTCTTTTTGGTTTCACTTACACACAGCACATCCAGTCTATACTTATTCATCTCCTCAATCCCCTCACTCATCTTGCCATTTATACCTATAGTATTCCATAAACCAATCTTACATTCACTCAGCCGAAATCTCTTTCTCATACGCCGTTTAGAAAGTTCAGGTTGATTCCGTGGTGGACCGTCCTTCTCAAATGTGGTAGGTCCACCATATCCCACACTTGAGTCATTCTTATTATTTCTTTTTGTCTTTTTAATCAGGTAAGTACATTAGTGTAGGGGATTAACCAAAGCTGAGGGTTCTAGCTGGGTATTCAACCTAAGGATTCTGGAACAAAACCCAGTGAGTTGAAGTTTTTTTCGCCAATGTCACACAGAACTAGCTGGTACCTCTCCAAAATTCACAGAGGCCCTAGTTGCTGTTGAGTGTGCCATCGTTACCACGCAGCGCCCCGAGGAGGCAAACCCATTGCTCACTACGATAAATAAAATAAATTAAAAATCGATAATATAAAAAAATGACCTTGCAATAGCAAAGCAGCATACAAACTCAATCTTCCAAATGACCTAGAACTTTCTGTATTTGTCCAATAAAAGTTCTCTTGGTTCCACGATGTTATTTGACATGCTGTTAGTAGTCAGTGTTTGCTCTGATGATGGCGTTTGTCCTTAGCGTAACAGACGACGATGACGGTATGACGGCCATCTTAAGCCTCTGATGGTGGTTTTGGGCCATTGGGTTACGTACCTGAGAAGTTTGATTTTCGAAATATGAAGTAATTTTTTTTTTTTAGAAATGGCTTGTTGTTGCGCTTACGGATGTCACAGCAATTCCGGGTGACCACCTCCTGCAGTTACTTTTCACAAGTAAGCAAAGGAGAAACATTTGATATGAAATCTTTTTTTATTTCCGAAGAACATTTAGTAGGGCGTATATGAAGTCAATTTAGATATGACCAGCTAAACTTCCCACTTTGATTAACAGAATGGCACTGAACAATATGACATTTTGTTGTGCTAACAGAGGAAAATTTTTTTATAGAAATTCGGAAAAGTTATCTTTCGGAGCATATGCTTATACACACAGGTAAAAAGCCTTACCAACATCATGTATGTTCCAAGCAATTTACTCGAAAAAATGATCTTTCGAAGTATTTACTTATTCAGACGGGGGAAAAGCCTCACCAATGTGATCTATGCTCCAAACGATTTGCTCGAAAAAGTGATCTTTTGAAGCATTAACTCATTTAGACGGGTGAAAAGTTTCACCAATGCGATGTATGCTCTAAATGATTTATTCGAAAAAGTGAACATTCAAGGTATTTACTCATTCACACGGGAGAAAAACCTCACCAATGTGATGTATGCTCCAAATAATTTGCTCGAAAAAGTGATCTTTAAAAGCATTTGCTCATTCAGACGGGGAAAAAACCTCACCAATGTGATGTATGTTCCAAGCAATTTGCTCGAAAAAGTGTTCTTTCGAAGCATTTACTCATTCACACGGAGGAAAAGCCTCACCAATGTGATGTATGCTCCAAACAATTTTCTTAAAAAATTCTTCTTTTACAGCCCATCTTCCTTCACACAGGTGAAAAGCAGCATCTCTGTGATGTGTGCTCTGAGCAATTTGCTCAGAAAAGTAATTTTTAAGGCATATGATTGTTCATTCAGGCGAAAAGTCTTACCAATGTGATGTATGTTCCAAGCAATTTCCTTGGAAAAGTAATCTTTCAAGGCATGTGCTTGTTCACAGGTGAAAACCCAAAATCATAATATATCTAATATAAAGTAATATTACAGCTTAACATTAATTTGCGTACACTATCATATTCTCTTCATTTTAACAAAGCAGATCTCTGTAAAACGTCACTAAACTTAGATTATCATACACACAACTTTAAAAACTATGAAATTATACGGCAGTTTTACTTATAGAATGAGAAAAACACTTGTACTTACGCTGATCCCCCATTAGCCAGCCGAAATGTTTCCTAAATTCTAAATACTTGGAAGTAGCCGTAACGCCCTAAACATTGATAAATCAACTAATAACATCCTTAAGAACGGTATATCAACGATTAATATAATAAAGAAGGGCAAATTTATTAATATTAAAAGCAAATTGTCAACGCCGCCCCGGTGGCGCAGTGGTCTAAGGCGCTGGCCTCTGATCATTCGTCCGTAAGGGGTCCGGGTTCGAATCCTGGTCAGGCATGGATGTTGTGTTTGTCTTACGGCACTGGCTCTCTCCCTTCCCTGGAACCAGTGACCCTAAATTAGGGACGGGCGACTGCTTATAGCCCATTGAGTTGCTCACGGTGGTCGTTAAACCTCCAATAAAAAAAAAAAAAAAAAAAAAAAAAAAATTGTCAACTTCATGCCTCGCACAGCGCTAACATCTATTGCGTAGTCTGCTCATCTCAGGCTTAAGATGGCTGCCGTGATGTTACAGCGTGACGTTTCGATGGCTTCAATTGGATTGCAGAGTGCTTTCTCCCCTTATTCCTACCTGCATGATTGAAATTGAGGACAAATGTCATTTTGTTCTCAATTTCGTTCTCAAAATCTGGTCACCTTATCGTTCGGTTATAGTGGCTATAGTTCGGTCTCGCCTCAAAGGAAGTGATGTGATGTATTATCTTTTCTTTCTTCTAGTGTGGCAGCAGTGATTTGTGTTTTTACAAAAATGGCAGCTGCCAGTAGCAGCAGTAATGGCTTTAGTAAGCAAGGATCAGCGTGGTTTCAAAGAAAAATAAACTTGCGACCAGTTTATCGAGGATGTCATTTGATAACAGATGAACTATTGAAACAAGTTCCTGAGCTCTCAAAATTCGCTGTTGGCTTGTTTCACATCCAAAGTAAGTAAAATTGGGTACAGGAGTTGGAAATCCTCTAGCCACAGTTTTGTCCGTTTAACGGTTGATATCAAATGTACGTGTTTGTCTATATTTGTGAAATTTGATACATAACCTTCGTTAATGGGTTGATGTTTTATACAGCATAAATTTAGTTTGTAAGGGCTCATGGTATTGCCGTCTGCATTGGTTTGTGCTTTCCTAATGCATTTCAAGTCATTAATGTTCACGATTTACCGCCTTTTTTATACCTTTTCGTTTTAGATGCATACAGGCAGCTAAAATTAATAGTAAAGTAGTATTCTACAGGGAAGCTCAGGGTTCGACTGCCAAATATCGAATTTTTTGATATCCATGTTTTTTAATGTTATCAAAGGGGGGACAAAACCATTTTTCAGAAATGTTTTGCAGAAACTGAAATATTGTTCAAGTAATTCATAGTAAAATATATATAAATAAAGGCCCCAAAGGTTTAATCTGCAATATAGGAGTCCTCTCACACAAATGCTGAAATTATCAGATATTGAAGAAAGATGTTTTCATTGTCAGATGGCAACATTGTTGGTGTTAATAATTTGATATAAGCAGTAGAATGTAGGCCATGTCAGTTGGGAGGTAATAGGTGTTACCAATTCTAATGGTTTAAGTGATCAGAGGTGCACTGAATCTAATTGGGCCAATGTTTAAGTATCAGATTAGGTTTAGGTGGTTGTTCTGTGGATGTGATTCTGTACCTTACCTTGAAACAGTGATCCTGAATTAGGGTTGAGCAACTCTCTTTGCAGTCTTAGATGCTTAGAGGAATCGTTTAATGTGAAAAAAAAAAAAAACAGTTTTATGTTGGTGTATTCAGAAATGTCTCTAGTGCCAGAACAGTGGTCATGCTGATCTGAAAACCGAACAGTGTTCTATTGATCATCTCTTGACACTTTCAAGAAGCTGCTGCAGAAGCTGTTGAGAGAGTACTTGTGGATGCAAAAATAATAAAAAGTGTGGAGGTGGAATATTAGCTTTTTAGAGCACAAACCTTTCGAAGATCGACATCAGATATTAGAACATTTTTGTTGGCTTAAAACTGAGAGATAACATTTTGTCAAAGTATTGTTCAGTTGAATTTGCCTCCTTTTCTTCCTGTTCTGAGTTTATTTTCATGCATGTATGTGTACCCATTTGATGACTATCAAGGTCTGTTTTTAATGCTGAACTTCGTAAAGCTTATTGACAATGTCAAGAAGCTTTGTGGAGAAGAAGCATTAAGCATTTAGAGCAGCAAAAGTCTCCAAAAACCAGGTACATCTGCAAGAAAAATAAACTTAGAAGAGTATGGAAATTCTTTCACATTTTATGTTATGAATATCATAGTGGTTTAATGAAGCTCTGGCAAGCAAGCCCTGAGATGTTGCAAGATTGCTTTGAATGTAGTTGTTGCTGGTGCTAACTAAATTTGCTGGGCATATTTTTAAGGAGAAATACATTGTTACAACTTAATCTTTTACCATGACAACCAAGAGTATGTTTGCAAGGCCCACATAGTATCCACATTTTTGTTGGGGGAAGGGGGATGACAGAACCTTTATACATCACAGAACCTATATGCTGTGATCAGTAGCTATTTCTGAAATGTAAGAAGAAAAAAAAAACAACTTTGCTAGAAATATGATTTCACATAAGTTGTTAAAGCCGTGCAGACAGCTCAGACATTTTTAAACAAAGCTCGGGTCCAGACCCCCCCTTGAGGGTAAATTGAGTACGAATTTAAAGCGATATATGTATGTATGAGGCTTTCACCAATGAACCTAATCCATGGACCCCCACACCTCTTAAGAAATTTCTGGCTACAGCACTGAATGTAGTGTAAGCAAACTTATACATTTAGGACAACCATGGTTTTGACAAATATGTAGTATTTTTCTTCTGTAGAACACTGTTTCTGTGTGCAAAAATATAAAATGTATTTAATCATTTATTTGTGGTGCATGTATTATGTGAAAAAAGGGACAACACAGTTGTAATGTGCAGACCAGTAAAATAAAGCACAAGGACTGAGGATAGAGTATATTAATTTTACATTTTCAGCCATGTATTGTACCTGGAAAATATATCATAGGTGAATGAAACTAACTTAATTTGATCAAAAAGTATCAAAACTCTTGCACTATTGAAAAGGAATGTTGAACGTAAATTAATTCTGGTCATTCCACATAAATTCACTAGGGGTGATAGTTGAATGTTTTTTTTGTTTTAGATTTTTTTTTTTTTACTTATTATATAGTGCCACGTAAATGAACTAGGGGAGAGGGTGATGTGTACCTTCAACTCCTCCTAAGGTTAGAAGTCTAAATCCACAAAATTCAGTAAAAGTAAGGGTTTCCAACAATTAACACAACTTTGGCTATTTAACTGCTAAGGGCACATAACAAAAACAATGTTATCACTGTTTTTAGTAAAACATGAACATCGTAGACAAAACACAAAAATGAACAAAAACAGTGATATCAATTGGTTAAAAACAGTGATATCACTGCTTTTAGTAATTATCTAATTACCTAAGCTATCTTGATCTGGAGGCATAAGTATAGTGTGTGCTAATATTTTTAGGTGGAGGGAAAGCAAACTATCAGGGAAACTAAAATTTCAGGCAGTTTCTTTTCTTATGACAGAAAACAAACATACGAAAAATGTAAGAAGAAACCAATTTATTCATTAAAATAGTTACTCTCGTATGCAGTAACATTTTCCCAACAGGAAACAAGCTTATTAATACAGTTTTTTTTGTAAAAGTTACTATCTCTGAAGGTGATAAAGCTCTCCAACTCCTTTTCCACAGCCTCTCCATTTCTGAACCGTTGGTTCCACAGATGATTGTCTAGGCTTAAAAATATATGACAATCTGAAGTACTAATGTCAAGAAAATAAGGAGGGTGCACAAGAAGTTCCCATCCAAGATTCTGAATCTTGTCACAGGTCACACGTAACAAGAGTCCTTTCATTATCATGTAGGAGCAGAATGCCTTTGTGGTTCACTTGCACTGTCTGTTTTTTCAAAAGTGATTTGTGAACCTGCTGTAGTTGGGCACAGTAGACAGTTGAAGTAATGGACTGGCCAGACAGTAACAGTTCATAGTGAACAATTCCAGCTGTAGTCCATCATACACACAATAAAACCTTCTGCTGATGGATATTGGGCTTTTGAGGTCTGTGGCACAGTGTCAGTGTATGGCAATCAATGATATCTCTTGGTATTGCTGTACAAGATCCATTTTTCATCACAGGTTAACAAACTGTCCAGAAATGGTTCCATTTTGTAGCGAGAAAGCAATCTCAAGCAAATGGGCAACCGATGCTGCTTGTTGGCAGGTGTCAGTTTGTGTGGTACCCATTTGCTGAGCTTCTACATTTTCCCAAGGTGATGCAAATGTAAGTGAATAGTTTCGTCACAGACAATTAAACCTTTGTGCCAACACCTGGCATGTCTGAGCAGAATCCGTTTCCAAATGCAGCCTTCAGTTTGTGGCCGATGACAGGTCGCCCCTCATGTGACACATCTTCAAGTGACTCGTTATCAGAAGCAAATGTTTTAAACCATCTTTGAGTAGTGCGAACAGTAGCAGAACCTTTTCTGAAAGCCTGGCATATCTTTTGGGCCGTTTGTACAGCGTTTGTCTTAAGTTTAAACTTGCACAGCATACAAACTCGAAAAACTGAGGTTGGAGTACTCATTTCTGGGATAATTTTCACAAAGTTATGACACTTCCTTTTTAATTTTCTGTATATAAGTAGACTAGTACATCTTGTTTTTGATGTCACTCACATTTTAATGCCACCTATCGGGTCTTTTGTGTCACATGTACAGTAAATTCAGTGGTTGTGGGAAAACGCCACGGCTTTTTTGGTTACCTGACGGAGGCTGAAGCAGGATCAGCGAATGGTACAGCACGCTGCATACCTTGGGCTACAGGAGCCGACACCTTACTTGTGTGCCACTGTTGACTGCTTGTCATCAGACAATTATACATCACCTGGTTCCAGAAACCAGGTGGCACTGTGTCATGTCAGATGAATCCCGTTTTCAGCTGTATTGAGCTGACTGGAGGGTATGGGTGTGGCCCCGTTGTGTCAGTTCGTCTCTGTTCAAGGCTCTGTGATGATTTGGGGAGCCTCCTCATGGGACACATTAGTTTCCTTAGTGTCTCTAGCAAAGAGGTTAGAAGAAGGAGATGGCAACAGCCTCTCTCACCGTGCTTCTGGCGTGACGCCACTTTTTATCAGCTGATTACGCCAATGCGCCCAACCCGAGAATCTCCTGTATAGCTCTATGGAGAAATCACGATTTTGAATGGGTTTTTCGGACCCTTATTCTACCCATACAGTCGTGAAAAAAAATTGAGGCTGAAATATTCATTCCCATAATTATAAAATTCCTGAATAAAATAGGAAAATATATGTTGGTATTTCTTTAAAAAAATGAACAAAATGATTTTTTGAACAGAAGCGCATACTGCGTATGGTTACTTGCATACTGCACTTGTGCAAGTAGCCATGTTTAAAATAATATTATCAAAACCCTAATGTTGAGAAATACGAAGTCCGAAATATTCCTTGTTTTGCATGCGCTAAGCATAACTGCTTCAGGCACAGGAAGTGACTTCACGTTGCCGAACTCCTGCAAACTCGCACTACCTCGGAGAGAGGACCAAAACAGCTGATCTGTTTTGGCTTCACTCAAAACGGGTCCTTTCACCTCCTCTTCTTCTAACCTCCTTCGTCTCTAGAAAGATACTTAACTGCTGTGTGCCACCAGCTTGTGCTGGCTGATCACCTACACACTTTCATGGCCTTCGCGCATCATGCGGCTAACGGTTTGTTTCAGTAGGATATGCCAGGCCACAGCCACCCAGGCATGGTTAAAAAAACACTCATCTGAATTTGGAGCCATCCAGTGGCCCCAAGGTCCCTAGATTTAAATTCTGTGGAAGCTCTCTGTGATGCCATGGAGATAAGATCTATGGATCCTGGGCCGATGTCTCGGGCGGAGTTGTGGACAATGCTGTAACAGGCATGGCTAACATTACCTCCAGAAACCCTCTGGCATCTGCTAGAGTTGATGTCTTGGCATGTACAGGCTATTGTTTGCACTAGAAGAAGACCAACATGCTATTAGGTAGGTATCTGTTTTGTCTATTGAGTATGTGTGTGTGTGTATATATATCATCATCATCATCATCATTGTCAACCATTATCAATCCACTGCTGGACGAAGGTCTCCCCAAGTTTCCTCCACAACGGTCTGTCTTGTGCCAGTCTCCTCCATGTCACCCCTGCATACTTTCGAATTTCATCCACCCATCTCCCATGTGGTCTTCTTCTGGGTCTTTTCCTGTCCCTTGGAATCCAATCTAAAATTTCGGCTGTCCATCGATGATCTGTCCTTCTGGCAGTATGTCCAGCCCATTGCCATTTCAGGGATTTAACTCTGATCATGATGTCTTCCACTCTTGTCATTTTTCGGATCCACGAGTTCCTCTTCTTATCTCTCCTGGTTACACCGAGCATGCACCTCTCCATGCTTGTTTGAGTTGTCTGCAGCCTTTGTATGTCTCTTTTAGTTAAGGTCCACGTCTCTGCACCATACGTAAGCACTGGAAGGATGCATTGATCAAACACTTTTCTTTTAAGACATAATGGCATATTGCTCTTGAAAATTATGCTGTTTCTTCCAAAAGCTCTCCAGGCAAGTTTTGTACGCCGATTAATTTCTTCATCAATGTGACCCTCACTTGATATCTGCTGTCCAAGATAAACGTACGTGTCTGTTATCTCCAGCTTTTCTCCATCAATCGATAAATCTTCATTTCTTGTAAAAGCATTGAACATCACTTTTGTCTTCTGAAAGTTCATTTTTAATCCCACTTCTTTACTCTTGTCAGCAAGTTCCTGGATCATACTCTGCAGCTCTGATGGGGTAGTTGCAAAAATGACTACGTCATCAGCAAAACGAAGGTGGGTTAGATAATCTCCATTAATCTTTATCCCCTTGTTTTCCCAGCTCAGCGACTGAATATATATATATATATATATATATATACTATAAAGATACCTAAGCAAAAAAATACATATATAATTTTGACTCACACCTAGTACAACATAGAAAAGGTTATGTATCTACCTGCGTGAGTAAAAGGAGAAAAGAAAAAAAGAAAATAAAACAACTGAATGTAGAAGGTGTCGAGAATACTGAGCCTTGGCTTTATCAAGGACCAGCAAAAACTCTGCATTTTCTCACTTCCACAAAGACCTAGTTGGAAATGGGTTTCTGCAAGGCCATAGATGCAAGTAACATTCCCACCTAAAATAGTTTAAAAAATATATATATAAGTCATGTCCTCCGTAGAGTAGCATGACCTAGCACTAGTTAACAATTTCGCTTGCATCCATTAACCTTCATGGCCCGACCCATGCTCTTCATCTGTTACTATTAAACAGAGAGAAGAAGATTAAAGAGAACTCAAGCTGTGAGAGTGACATAATAAATAGAAATGATTTTCAGCTATAACGAAATTCCAAGTTCGTTTGAGAGAGAATTTAAACCTGAAAAACAAATTTTACATTGCAATTAAAAAAGGAAATGTTAATTTATAACGAACAGATTTTTGAAAGAAAACTTGAGTCTAAAACCCCTACTCTACAACTTATGACAGCACGAAAACGAGAATAAGTTAAAGATAATAATTAACTAAAGAAAACTTTGTGAAAGTTATATACCTTAAACAGTTAGTTGCAATATGTACAAAGTATTTCAGCAGTGCTTTAAGTGCATAATTAATTAGTTATTAAGAACTTAACTACTTTGAAAAAACAGCGCATAGACAGCGCATAGAAAAGGAACAAGCTTAGCCATCTTCTGTTCCTAGGTACCACAAAAGACGCTCAAAGTTACAAAGAAAAGTAAGAGTTAAAACCCGCATAAATGTTAACAGACAAACCAATGCTTAAAAGCTGAAAAGCTAAAAAACGACAGAGAAAGGTACATGAAGTACAAACATTGAACTTATAAAACCTAGAACCCAAAAACAAGGAAGAGAGCTTACCTCTTGAGTTACAAAAACTTTTCTCCTCACAAGAGGAGAACATGGCTGACCTCTTCCGCCACTCCCTAGACGCTGGGGGGCAGTGAGGGTGGGGCTGATGGCCTCCTCATACAGCAAGAAACCAACGCGCGGAGATTTTAACCAGAGAAAAAATATATAAACTTAAGACTGTGGATCTGTATGATCAGAATGAGCAGAATTAACTCTCCAGAATACATGAGAAATATTATAAAATACACGAGCAGTTTATTTAATAATCTTTGCATGTATTAAATCACCTTAGTGAGCTTCTATAGATTAATCAGAATCTTATTAATTTTAATGTTGGTTTTACTATTTTTAGTATAGCTATCCTAGTGATGAATAACTGGTTTTCTTTTTTATTTGTTTTTATTTTCTTTTATAAACAGATTTTTAAGCTTTTTTTGTGATTTTGTTTATATTATTTAATTTTTTTTGTTTTAATAGGACCGTCATATCCATAGCACTAAGGTTCCTTTAGGTAGTTAATAGGCATCCTCTAGCCAACTTCCTTACGGCTTTGATTGGTCAGAATCATATTATTAACTGTGTAGAAAATTAAAGCAGATCTGCCAACCTTACTCTATTATTCAGAATAATTTTTCTTAAAGTTCTTTTGATGAAAGAAGAAGGAATTTCGTTCTCTAGAAAACTTTCTAATAGTATATTAATGTGGTAATTGAAGTCCAAATTGTTGCTGCAAATTCTTGAAATTCTTAGGACCTGAGAAATTAGTACATTCTCAATTACTTTGGTTGAAATGTTATTATTCCAGTGTAGATATTTAATTACTTTGAAAAGGAAAATTAACTCTTTTATCAAAGAGGCTAATAGATGGGTTACCTCTGTTGAGCTTAATGTTAAGTCTAGGAACTCAAGTTCCTGATTACTGTGGTTGGTTTTACATAAGTTAAGAGAGCTAGGATAGATATTATCAAAATCACTCTCTATAACTTCGGAATTATTGATACACAGCAGATCATCAATATATCTAAAAGTGTAAAGGTAGTTATCTGAGCAGGTGGGGTGATTTTTAATGAATTTATATTCCTTAAAGAACAGGAATAGATTAGCGATATTCGTGGACGTTGATGTTCCCATTGGAATACCGTTCACTTGCTTATAGAGAGTATTATTATATAAGATATGGTTATTTTTTATGCAGCAATTGAGATAAGAGTTCCAAGTTCCTACATCAACAAATTGGTTAAGTTTAAATTCTGCATACAGCTCTTTAAAGGTAGTGATTATATCTGATAGAGGCAGATTAGTATATAGGTTTTCAAAATCATAACTATTAATATCTAGGGGACACACTTTGAGTATAGTAGAAATTACTTCTGCATTATTATTAATTATCCAAAAATCTCTGTACATCAAGTTAGAACAGTTTCTAATGTGTTTCAAAAACCTTCTTTAAGACATCTTCAAAAGCAAGATCTATTTTCTTTTTATGACTCCTTACTCCACTAGCTATGAACCTGAACTTCACAGGATCCTTATGAAACTTAACCGTTGCAAAAAGAAATGGAAATTCAGGCCCATATCTTCTAGTTTGCGGAATTTTAAGTTTCTTGAAGAATGCCTTAAACCGATTTTCTAACTGCTTGGTAGAATAACTTACGGGCTCGTATGTTACTCTATTATTGAGTTCCATAGTTAACAATTCAAAATAGAACTTCTTACAGATAATTGCAAAATTATTGCTAGCTTTATCCGTAGTGGTAAAAATAAATTGGTCTTGTAGTTTGGAGAGTGACCTTTTAGCTTCTCCAGAGAAAAAGAGATTTCTGTCGAAACAAAAGTCCAGACCTGCCAACTCACCGGTGAAGCTATTGATTATATTATATTTCCATTCTGCGAAGGCCTCAATAGGCTGATTGTAAGTTAAACTGGTTTTTACGATGTACTTATTTACATCTTGAGTGAAGCTCTCAAGAATCCTTTCTTTGGAAATTGGTGAAGGAAGGTCTGAAATTAGAGCCATACTCTAATAAATTCCTAAGCTTTTCATTTTCAACAAAACTCAAGTTTCCGGTGATAATATGGTTGTAATTCTTATCATAGTGAACTGTTTCTTTATGTTCATCACAAGAACAAGTAGTAATTACAGGAATGTAGGCTCAAGAGTTAAGTTTGTAGTTTTTAACTATTGACCCTAAGCTTGATAAAGCCAAGGCTCAGTATTCTCGACACCTTCTACATTCAGTTGTTTTATTTTCTTTTTTTCTTTTCTCCTTTTACTCACGCAGGTAGATACATAACCTTTTCTATGTTGTACTAGGTGTGAGTCAAAATTTATATATGTATTTTTTTGCTTAGGTATCTTTATAGTATGTGAATTCTGAATTTTCAAAACTGCTGCGTTGCGCGTTTTGATTTTCAGGTTATTTTGCACCCTTCGTTTTAAATTCTAAAATTTTTTCCTTAGTCTTCAGTTTTGCTCTTAAGTATATATATATATATATATATAATCAAAAATTTAAAAGAAAATGAATAAACTTTAGAGTTTTAACAAGAAAAAACTTGAAACAGGGTTGCTGTTTTTAAGGGAGCATCAACCTGTGGGAGTGGCTGTTCTGGCACCGGGGGGGGGGCACTAAAGCAGAACTGAACTGGTATCCACTTTTCAACCATGCAGTTTTACATTTTCTTGCTACCACTGATTTGTCCATGAATCATAAGATATACCCTTCAATATGAAGGGAATATTTTTATGGCATCCTCATCGTCATTTGGGCATGTTTTTGCCTGGGTATTTTTATTTATCCACCCATAATGAAATCCTAGATGTGCCACTAGTACAGTTAAACTTCCGTATTCGGCCCCCAAGTAGTTCACAGCTGTTTTTCTAATTATCATAATTAGTTTTCATTGTATTAAGCAAATATTTATATTTCCGGCTCCCTTGTTTTGTCTTCAGCTTTGACCTGAAGACAAAACAAGGGAGCCGGAAATATATTTTGAGATGAGTTATATCCTATATTTATATTTTGAGATGAGTTATATCCTCAGGTGTATCGCCCCTCCCTTTAGGAGGGGCGATACACCTGAGGATATAACTCATCTCAAAATTAACAACCCGTTGTGATAATCACAAAAGCCACCATCTCAAACAAACGCTTTGGTAAACTCCTCTGATGGATAGAAGTCGCACAAAAGTGTTTGAACTACTTGGGGGCCGAATACGGAAGTTTAACCGAAAGTTTTTGCAGTAACTGCACTTTATACGCATATAGATGGAGATGTTTATGCAGTATATTTTGAACCATTGTTTGCAGTATTTCGAGCTCACGATTGGCGACGCGGACGGACTTCTTCAGGCTCCTTAGATAAGCCTTGGCAAGTCTTCCACTTTTTCATCCGAAATGGATGGCCTCCCAGTGCTTTTGCCTTTCAAGGCACTTCCTGTTGCTTTGAATTTATTTACCCATTGTTCTATGCTTCATGTAGGCTGCTGTCTCTTATATTCTGTTCTGAACTTACGCTGAACTGCTGTTAGAGATTTTGACTCCGCAAAAACACGCACATTACTTCAACAATAAAAATAAAACAACCAAACACACGTGCTGCTTTCTCCACTGGAAAAGCCATGTCTGTTGTATTCAGTGTTTGACGAGATTTTTTCGTTACATGAGACACCTGGCGCCATCTATCATCTGACTTAACAAACTTTAACACTTGCCAGGTCTCGACATTTAAGGTAAGTTTTTTTCTATCATATTTTTTTTTTTTTTTTAAATTGCATTCTGAAGTTGTATACTTCATTTATAGACACCCTGTATTACAGCCTCCTTCACCTACCTTTCTGGTGTGTCCAGTAATGGATAATAAATGCCACTTACTATAGCTATTGTAAACAAACCGGATATTGGTTTTCTTGCAGGTTAACCTTAACATGTTTGTAATGGAGTTCCATGAGTAAAGTAGCCCAAAAATGTTATTCCGCTCCCGGAAATGTTTAAGTACTGAAACAAAGTAAACTTCCGGAATGGACCCACTGAGTTAGAATTTGTAAAAATGAATATATCCGTTTTCAAAAAGATAGAGGCTCATTTTGGTTAGACGTGACGCAGAAGAACACTGGTTTCACCACGATTAAAAAAATATCTAGATTTTTGTATTCAAAAACAATGTTTCTATTCATTTTTTCTTCTATTCGTGTTTAAAGGAGTGGTTAAAGAAAAGATTTATGTGGCAGAAATCTGTGAAGTTGAGCAAATTCAGGAAGTCAATTTTGAATTGGAGGCAGATGTGGTCAGCTCCACTAGCTGTCATTGATAGTGTTGATCAGAATAAAAACAGCATGATGTTAACCTACAGAAAACTGAGTTTAAGATAACAAAAAATTGAGTTCTAGAACAGTAAATAAATAGAAATAAGTTTTCGCTACAGAATGCTTGCAGCAGTAAAAAAAAAAAAAAAGGCATTAGATTTTGGCAGTTTCAATGCATGACTCTTTCTCATCATTGTACTTTAATGCATAACTACATGGTAGAGTGGCCTCCAGCAAAGCTGTGATGGCTTTTTTTTTTTTCACCTGAGCGTGTCCCTGTGTTCTGCTTGTACTTCAACCCCACCTGTTTGAGGCAAGATTTCTGCAATAAAACTGTCACCAGCTTCTCTGGTATGTACCATATACAAATAAGTACCGTATATACGCGCGTATAAGTCGAGAAATTTGGGACAAAATGAGAGCTTCAAAGTAATGTGGTCGACTTATATGCGGGGTCTAAAAAAATCGTAAGTCCAAAAGTTCTTCCCGTGAGGCAAAAGGCAATCCATCCCAAAAGAAATAAAAGTGCCGATGCGGTATTAATTACGAAATCGCAACCCTCCGAAAGAAAAAAAAAGAAAGAAAAAACACTGATGTAGTAGAATTACGAAATCGCGACCCTCCGAATTTCTCAGCGCTTTGAAAAGTCTCTTCTCTCCTGGCTTTGCGTATCCACAGCGCAGTCACAGCCGCGCATAGAAAGTTCCGCCCTTCCGACTACCAGTTGACTGCGCTGACCTTCGACGTAACGGAGCCATGCGACAGCCAGTGTTAGGTGTTGCTTGTTCTTAATCGCACATGTTTTTCTTGTTCTTAATCGCACGTGTCTCGCTTCTCCTATTATGGGTGACACGGATTGTGTAAAGAAACGGATGTCCTATAACGCAGGATTCAAGATGAAAGTGGTTTCTTTTGCAGAAAATACTAACAACTGTGCTGCTTCACGTCAATTTGGCATTAACGAAAAACTTATTCAAGATTGGCGTAAAAAAACAAACAACGGACTTGGTGAAAATCGCAAAAAGCGCTGCGCCGTGGAACGACATCTTTCCCAGAGCTGGAAAGTGTCTTGAATGATTGGATTGTGGGCTGCAGACAAAATGGTTACATTGTAACGCGAAATGGTATACGTTTGCAAGCAATGAAGCTCGCAAAAGATTAAAAGTTTGCAGCCGCAAATAACACTTTTCGTGCCTCACCAGGTTGGTGCACAAGGTTCATGAACCGCTATGGGTTGCGTCTACACCAGCGCACCAAAATTGCACAAAAGTTACCTGACCTCGAAGCAAAGATAATGGAATTTCAAAAGTATGTAATTCAAAAGAGAAAAGAGACTGCTTTTGAACTTTCCCAAATAGGGAACATGGATGAAACCGCCATGTGTTTGGACCTTCCTGGGAATAAGATGGTGAACCAAAAGGGCGAAAAAAATATCTTGATCAAAACGACTGGCCATGAAAAATCCAGTTTCACGGTTGTTCTTTCCTGTTTGGCCGACGGCAGTAAGCTACCTCCGGTAATTATTTTCAAACGCAAAACTGTGCCGAAAAGCGTTGTCTTTCCATCTGGTGTGCTCGTTCGTGCCCATGAAAAAGGATGGATGAACGAATCCGGAACAATTTACTGGTTAAAGAATGTGTGGAACAAAAGGCCAGGTGCCCTTTTGAGGAAACCTTCTCTTTTGGTGTGGGATATGTTTGTTGCACACCATTGTGCAGAAGTGAAAAAAACTGCAGAAAATTCAAAAACAACTCCTGCTGTCAATCCCAGGTGGGTTGACATCTGTTCTTCATCCACTAGATGTCTGCCTTAATAAGCCCTTCAAGGATAATGTGCGGAGGTATTGGGCAGATCGAATAAGTTCCGATTTGCCGACTGAAACCAAGGGCGGAAATCTAAAGAAGCCAGATATCGTTTTGATTGCGCGATGGGTCAAGGATGCTTAGGATGCGATACCTGCGGGAATGGTCGTGAAATCATTCAAGAAATGTTGCATTAGTAACAAACTTGATGGCACAGAGGATGAGATTTTTATGAGTGATGATGACAGTGATTCTGATGACACAGGCATAGATGGGAATACTGATGTTTATGATGACGTGCCGATGACGGAGAAAGACTTTTTTTGAACTGTTTGGCGAGTCTGACACGGAATCGGATTTTGAAGGGTTCCGATGAAGTTTTAGGGTATGCAAATTAAATTTAGTATTATATATCATTTTTTTCGTTTTCAAATGTTTTTGAATAAATTCATTGAAATTTTTTTCTTATTCCGGGATCGACTTATACGCGAGTTTCCGATTTCTTACGATTTTTTCCTCTGAAAGTGTGTGTGTGGGGGGGGGGGGTCCACTTATACAAGAGTATATACGGCAAGTGCTTTTGTTCGTAACTGGACTGGCTATGTAAAATCACAAGTCTGCGCACAATGTGACCAGCTGGGCCTTCCGGATTGACTGAAGTATCCGTTGACTGATACTAAAGAGGTTCTTTTGTTGGGAGGTATATCATTAATAATGTGTGCCATTGTTTGATTATTATTGTTGAAAAGTGTCCATCAATGGACTTTTTGTGGTACAAAAGTTTAGGACTGAAGTCATTCGTAACTTAAAAATTAGAAAGGCGTCGGTATTGGCAAGATTGACAACAGACTATTAATTATTGCCCTTTTTAATTTGCTTTGTTCTGTTTTTACTGAAAAAAATAGTGGTGAAGATAAAGCTTTAAATCTATGTGATACCTTCTGTTTAAGTACATCCTGTCTGTAAAAATAGTTTTGCAATGAGTTTCTGGTTTATGACATCTGAAATTGGCTTTAAGCAAATTCCAAATAATTTTTTGTTTGTGTAATGAAATTCAAAACATTTTTGTTTTTGCTATTATTTGAGTTTATTATATCATTAACTGAGTCCTTTTTCCTCCCCATCTATATGAAGTCATGCATACATCAGCAAGTCTTGCCCTAAATGAAGTAAGTTCATAATTTTGAGTTTTTTTGTAAACTGGTGGATTTTTGTTGTTTTGCTTATTAGTTTTGAGGTAATACAATACTGTGTTTAAGCATGTGATAAGATTTTAGGTTTCATGTATTTATGTATATTTCATAATGAAATGTATTATACCAGTGATTGCAATTTAACAAACTTGATTTCTGTGAGATTATTTTAGGTATGTTATCTATACCATTTTTGAGAATGGTAAACCAGTTAAGGAAGTGTCATTGATGTTAGTGATTATTGCCTGAACATGTACAGCAGTTACTTTAAAAAGTTGTAAGGTAACTTGGTTCGTACTCTCCTTGAAAAATCCTTGGGAAAAAAAAGTTCATTTTCAAGTTCTTGAAAGTACATGAAAAAGTTTGACTCTAAATAGTCTTTGAAAATTATTTTTTGTTTTTAAGTAATGACACGAGGAGCATCTGTAAAATAATTGTTTGTGCTAAAAAGTTGTATAGGAGATTTTTGTGTAGTTCCAATAAAAACACGAAGCTGATCAAATAGTGTAGAACTTGTGTACAACTCAGGGGAGTGTGTGGACAGCTGGTACCTTGGCTTATGACATCACTATGGAGTAAATGCCAGCCATGGTCTCGACCACATGATGGGCTTGTTCTTGCTGGAGGATGAATATGAAAATAATATGCACTTTCAAAATATTCCGTGGAAAAAAAAAAAAATGTGAAACACCAAAAACAGAAAGGCAATTCAAAGTTGTCATTCCATCTCAATTCAGGCGTCAGACAGTACCAAAATGTGTCAGGTGACCATTTTAGATTTGTTCAAAAAAAATTACAGTAGTTACAACTATTGGCGACATAAAATATCCTGAAAGGATTTTATTAAAAAAACTTTTTTTCTCCAGTTACAGCATTTTGAAGTTAGGCTGAAATCTAGCGATCTTTGAAAAATGGGGAAAATGCTGTATTTTAAAACAAGCTCTGCTTCAAAACTATTTAATCTTTTTTTTACTTTGTAGCTATTGAATTAAATTTTAACTTGGCATAGTTTGAATAAGCCTGACTGACATTATTAATAAGGAAAAAAATAATAGCAGAAAAACTTTTTTTTTTTTTGCATTTTCTGGGGAAAAAAAAATTCCCACTAAATTATTTTTCAGGTAAGTAAGGATGGTAATCTGAAGTCCCTCAATGGTAGTTTTACAGCAAATTTTATTTTAAACCTGGGATGCATGCAGCCCATAAAATTTAATTTTAAGTTATGTGGAAGTTCAAAAATGCTCAATTTTTGAATGACATTAACTCTAAAACCCCATTTTTTAAAAATCTGAAAATCTTTCCATTTGATGATCTCTTAGTTGTTAATAAATTGCTCATTGCAGAATAGTGTAGTTTTGCCTCTCTCTCTCTCTCTCTATATATATATATACTTTAAATTATTTATTTTGTTAAACTTGTTAATTTTGTAACCATCCACTGTTCTACTGACGCTCCTCATAAATTTATAGCATTTTGTAATGAAATTGCACAAGCCACAATGCTGAAACAACAGGTTATGACAGGCTTTTGCAAGTACAAACAGGACCATTGATTGCTCACTGAACAGCCAATCAGCAGCTGTTATGTCCTTCATTTACTAATTCCCCAACTTTCTCCCACTTTAGTTTGCTATGTCTGTTGATGAGTGATGTTCAGTGAATAATTTATAATGTTTGATCATCATAGTTCTGAGAGAGTTAGATGTGTGGACTACATTAAAAGACACAAGAGTTGTGTACAAAACTAAGCTTGTTAGGTTTTGTGGTGGTGGTGATTTAGGTGATGAAATTCAAAGGATTGTAGGCCCATCTGTCTCTGTAAATAGAAATGATTATTTGTGTTGAAATTGTGTGGTTTTTTACAAAAGAAAATTTTTGAAATGTGCAAATGAAACTGAAGAAGAAATTCCCACATCGGAGAGAGGGTTTTTTCATTCCCAGTCATGAGATTGTGGATGTTTTAAATAGCAGTATTACAATGCTTGATGTTAATGTGTCACCATTTAAAGCCCCTTCAGAAGTTAAGGAGAATAGGAGAGAAGTTTATGTGAAGAGAAGAAAGTTAACATTAGAGAAAACACTAACAACTTCAGCTGTGCAGAAATTAGAAGACATATATGGAGTTGGTGTTTCAAGTCAGTTGTCTCTTGAGAAGCCTGACTGTTCTACTTGTAATCAGTGGTTTTCTAATATTTATACAGCACTTCATACTTGTAACTACACTGAAAAAGTGCAATTACTGACATTGCTACCACAGACTGTTAGTAAAACTGATTTGAAGGGAAAGTTACCTACAGTATCAAAGTACCTCATAGATAAATCACGCAAGGTTAGAAGAGAAAAGGGAATCTATTCTCAACCTGACCCCTACAGTGGGCATCCATTGTCTACAGAAGCTGCAACTCTGGCATTGTCATACTACCTAGATGATAGTACAGACTGTACTAGGGATAGTCAAAACAAAAATGTTGTTGTTTGTGTTAGAGATAATGGTGAGAAAATTAAAAAGGTAAAAAGATTTATGACAAGATCAATCAAAGAGGCATAACAGGCTAATGAAAACAGACAACCCAAATATAAAAATTGGTCTTTCAAAGTTTTACACTCTATGTCCAAAGTGGGGTCAAAATTCAGCCAATACCAGCAGTATGCACTTGTATTTATTGTAGTAATCTGAAACTTATATGTACAGCTCTCCAAAATATAACAAACACACGAATTGAAGAAGAAGTTCTTTTACAAAAGTGTTTATGTGACAATAAGCAATGAAGATTGTTGGCTCTAAGAGTGTAGTGACTGTCCCGGCACAGAAGCACTGACAGTTGAAACTCTTTGCTTGAATGAAGAAGTTACATTTGCTATTTGGGAAGGTGGTGACCTCATGAGAAAATCTGTATATGTCCAAAAGTTTCTGCAAGATGTAAGACATTAGGTGAAGGAAGCAATTTCTCATAGCAAAATCAGGAAAATCCAAAGAGAAGGAATAGCTGAAGCAAAAATCTCTGTGAAAGAAAGTTGTGACATTCTAGTTTTACATTTTGATTTTGCCGAAAATTTGACAGTGATACTGTCAGATGAAATACAAAGTTACCACTGGCAAAATGTTCAGATTTCACTATTCACATGTGTTGCATATCTTGAAAAAGAGATAAAAAGTTTTGTAGTAGTGTCTGATGATACAGCTCATGACACAGCTCATGCTCTCTGTGCTATAGAGATTATAAAAAGAAATTTCTAAGTTGTGCCAATTAGAAAATATTAGATCACTTGTTTACATTTCCGATGGGGCTGCTGGATATTTCAAAAATAAATACCAAATTTATGAACCTTCTAAAAATAATCAAATTGAGGAAAAAAAGTGGATTTTTTCAGCTACTGGGCATGGTAAAAGTTCATGCGATGCAGGTAGGCTATGTAAGCATTATGCAACAAAGTTTAATCTCCAAAGAGGGTCTGTGCAAGCCATAAGATATGTAGCTTCATTTGTTGCTGAACTTTCTCATCTTTTACAAAATATAACACTACTGATTCTTGAAGGTAAAACTTTTCAAGCCTACAGGTCTTGTAAGGAAGAGGAATGGGGGCTAATGTATAAAATCTGTTGTAGGAATACAGTCAAAACATTACTGGTTGGTTAAAAATAACGAGTCTTATATGGGACGTACAATTAAACATCAAGTTGAAAAAGTTGAAACATCCAGCCAGGTGAAAAAACATTACTCAGTGATTTCCAGGTAGGTGAGTTTGTTGGGTGTGTTTATGACAATAATTGGTGGATGGGGCAGATTACAGGTATATCTTGAGAGCTCAATGGCATTACTATGTCATTTATGCATCCCCATGGTCCAGCTAAAGGGTTCCAGTGGCCAGAGGAATCTAGAAAGATGAATGTCCAATACCATTAGAAAATGTGCTGCTTAAAGTAAGGAATCCTACTCCACTTGGACTATCTCCACGACTCCATACTTTTGACCAACAGGAGCTGAGAAAAATCAACCACACTACTGTGCCTAATCCTTCTATATATACTTTTTACAGGTAACTTTATTAATATACTGCTAAGAAATTGTTTATCATCTAAAAGGCTATTTGTGAATTTTTTTATGAAAGTAAAATTAATAAAAAAATTGCAATAATACCAAGTGTCAAAAAAAATTGTATGTTTATTGAATTACAGTGATGCTATAGTATAATAATGTTATGTTCTGCACATTTTTTAGTGTATGTTTTTGTGCTGAACTTCAAAATATAATGTAATTGTACTAATCAAACACCAGTAACCCATGTTTTAACTTTTAAACCTGATTAAACAATGTTTTCAGTTAAATATGGATAATCTATTGCACTTTGTGCTATGCAACAACGCTGAAAGGCTGAAAATGTGCAATCTTTAAAAAAAAATATAAAATTAACCAGGCAAAAATACACTATTCTGCAACGAGCAATTTAGGACAGATTTTCAGATTTTTAAAAAATGGGGTTTTTGAGTTAGTCATTCCAAAATTGAGCTTTTTTGAACTTCCGCTTAACTTAAAATTAAATTTTATGCACTGCATGCATCCTAGGTTTGAAATAAAATTTGCTGTAAAGCTACCATTGAGGGACTTCAGATTGCCATCCTTACTTACCTGAAAAATAATTTGGTGGGAATTTTTTTTTTCCGAAAATGCAAATTTTTTTTGCGATGTTTTTTCCCCCTTATTAATAATGTCAGTCAGGCTTATTCAAACTATGCCAAGTTAAAATTCAATAGCTACAAAGTAAAAAAAAAAAAATTAAGTGAATAAATTAAATAGTTTTGAAGCAGCGCTCATTTTAAAATACAGCATTTTCCCCATTTTTCAAAGATCGCTAGATTTTAGCCAAACTTCAAAACGCTGTAGCTGGAGAAGAAAAATTTTTTTTAGGAAAATCCTTTCAGGATATTTTATGTCTCCAATAGTTGTAAGTACTGTAATTTTTTGGAACAAATCTAAAATGGTCACCTGACATGCCCAGCCTGAGCTAAGATGGAATGACTCGGTCAATAAAATAAGCCAAGAGTGGGGTTCAGGAGGTAACAGGCAGGTCACATTAAAGGTATGCCCGCCCCAGCTAAATTTAATGGTTTGAACTTACTTAAATACCTACCTACCTACTGACAGAACACACACATGCCTATTTAGTTTTAAAAAGTCCTTGAAAAGTGCTTAAATTTATTTTGCTTGGAGGAGTATGAACCTTGGGTAAAATAACTTCCCCGGTAGGGCTGTGGTCTAAGCATGACCATTCATCCGAGAAGTGTATGGGTTTAAATCCCGGTGAGGCATGGATGTTGTTTGTCTTACGGCCCTGGCTCTCTCCCTTCCCTGGGGTCAGTGGCCTTAAATTAGGGACAGGTAACTGCTTACAGCCCATTGAGTTGCTCACTGTGGTTATTAAACCTTCAACTGAAAAAAACCTAAAAAAAAAATAAACCAGGTAAAATCGTGTTTGTTGAGTTTTAAGTTTTGAAATGCATATGCTCGTGGGCCAGATCATTTGATCACTCCATCTCAACAAGTGGGCACGACATGCAGCAGTGACATTTCTGACTGGCGCAAAATGTAGACAGGTGGCACATGCTGTGTGTGCCTGTGAAATAAGGAAAGAGAAGGACTTATCTGCATTTGAACAGGGAATGATTATAGGCATGAGGAAGGTTGGAAGCAGGATCTCAACTACATCGGGGATTGTTGGCTCTTTGAGGCCCACCGTAGTGAATATGTGGAAGGAGTGGTCTGAAGAAGGGCACACATTCGTCCACAATGTTGGAAAGGTGAGACTACCACTGGTTGATTGTTAAGGTGAATACCAGTTTGAATATGCTGTGCAGGATAATGGATAGCTTGTGATCCTCCAATTTAATGGCAGACTACAACCAGAGCATACAGGAAATGTTTTCCAGCACATGGTCCAGTGGATATTCTTTTGGATAGGACTAATTAGTTATATAGCAGCCCATTTGGTTCATTTGCCCATCATCAACAGCCATCATAAACAGCTTCATCTGCAGTGGCACAGAAGCACAGTGACTGGAAAAGAAACTCTTGGTCCTATGAGTTCAGGCGACTCTTTTCAACCCCCAACATACTGATAGGCAGTTCTATTTGCAGTTGGTGTGAACTGCTGCAACCTGACTGCATGGCTGGAGAGAAACAGACTGGTGGCATGTCATGGTATGAGGATCGTTCTTATGTATATCACTGGGTCTCCTTGTATCCATTGAACACACTATTACCAGATCCTACGTTGGCACTGTTTCGAACCAAGTACTGCCCTATATGGTGGATGTGTGTCTGTATACAGGGTGTCTACTGGTCATGAAAAAGTAATGAAATTGAATGGGTGGTCATGAAATTGTCTTTTTTGTATCAGCACCTGAATGAAGACAAGTTTGTGCACCTAGAAGAAAATACGAACCGGCACCCTTATAAGCCGGCATGAAGTCGATGCCCCATGAAAGCGAAAAGCATCGGCCGACACAAGCAAGAGTGCAGAGTGACAAGAATGCCTCGTAGAAGCCAGCAATGTCGATTTATGCGACTTGTGGACTTCGAGAGAGACCTGATCATCCGGCTGAAAACCGCAGGGTGGTCGGTGCGCCATGTAGCCCGCCACTGGGATCGTTCTGACCATGCCATCCAACTGTGTTGGGAGCAGTGGACACGTGACGGCACTGCCACACGACGGAACAACTCTGGACAGACAAGAACTAAAAGATAAGAAAAGAAAGCTTATAGAAAAAGCAAAAAGAAGCTGAAGTTCTAGATTCTGAGATAACAAGTTTAGCTAAGATTCTTAAACACTGAGTCTTTCACTGTGAAATTTCAGTCTCCATAAATTTTGTACACTCATAGTTTTTATATTGCCTTAATGAAAATTTGTAAGTTTTTACAGCATATCACCATGTTAAAAGAATTTGTGTATTAATAGATGTAATGATAAATATTTCTGAAAATAGCCATACCCCATCGTAGATGAGAGTTGAATGTTTTTATTTCTTTAAACACATAGAATTTGGTGAATGGCATCCTAGATGAGAGTTGAATATTTTTATTTCTTTAAACACATATAATTTGGTGAATTGCATAGTGCAAGTCATACATAATTACATTATTCATGTTAAGCAATTTTAGTGACATAAGAATTACATTCAGCTTTCATCTCATCTGGCTTTCAGGTAGGAGTTCATAAAAAAGCACCCCCCCCTCTCCGTATAGCCATTTTAGCAGCAATGATATTATAAACGTCAGTTTTGTCTAAACTATTGTCGCATGGAATTAATTTCAGTGTTGGTAAAAATAAAAAATAACCTGGGATCTCAAGCCAAGGATACTAGATTAAGAGTCCAGAATGGTTGTCATTGTGCCATGCATTGTCAAGAAGTCATGAATTAAGCTGCAGATGTCATGGAAAAGTCATGAACTTGGCTCATTGGAAATCAGTAGACACCCTGGTTTAGTACTAGACTGTTTCAACAAGACAATGCCCTCTGTCACAAAGCTTGCATTAAAATTACAGGAATGGCTCAAGGATCATGTTCAAGCATTTTGTGTGCTGAGATGCCAAATTCACCACATCAATCCCATCAAACATTTGTGGGATACTTTGGAATGCAGTGTTCTCCAGTTCACACAAGTGTTTTACTCAGGGACATTATTTGGTCAATCTGGTCTAGTACAAAATATCTAAGGACACCTTCCCCTGTATAGTGGAGTTGATGTCATGCCAGGTGAACGTGGTTATTGCAGCAAAAGGCCGCTGAACACAATATCAATTGTGCAATAGTGCCCATTAGTAGGCCTCAACAGGACATGTAATATTAAAAACTGAACTTTGGCCTTTAATTCTGAAATGGGGAGATGAACTGAGTTCACTGCAAAAATATTTTAAGGAGTATTTTTACTCCTTTGAAAAAATTTAGGGAGTAATTTTTAAAAGTGGGGAGTATTTTAGAAAAATTAACATATGAAATAAACTTGCAAAAATGCTGGACAATTATGAAAAATCCAGATTTTTTTGCGTATTAAAATATTTCACTAAAGTTCAATGTATTTGGGTCTGTTTTGCTTTTTTTTTTGTAATAGATATAATATGCATATTTTGAAACATTAAATTTGTTTTGTAATGACCACATGCAATAGCAATGTGTTCAAAAAGTGAATACAATGCACTTTGAGATTCTTATAGACCTAAATATATCTAAAAAACTAAGCTTATTTTAATCATGCATTGGATCTATTGCTTTTTCCATTTCTTTTTATGGCTGCAGCAAAGTCCATATTACATGAAACTTGTCCATCTTTTTCAATAAACTAAGGTCCTTCGGTAGAAAGTCTGGTTAGAATCTGTACATGCTTATCACCAAGGTGATGCTTTAGTTGTCATTATGCCCATAAATTTGTTTTCTCTGCAAAGTGTTTCTGAATACCTTTATAATATTTTCATCCAAAGTAACCCATGGAAATTCCTTGTACCATTTTTGTACAAAAAAAAAAAAAGACTAGTTTCCAACTTTGATGTTGATGCAACCCAGGAAATATAATTTTTATCAAAGCATTCATTTTCTAATCATACATGAGACAAGTGGCAATTAGAGAAGATACAGATGCTGTTGATTGCTCATTGGTAAGTTATTGGTCGAGTTTTTGAGACCTTTGATTCCAAAAGTTAAATTCTTACAATTGGTACCACAGGGGGAAAAAAAAAAGTCACTTTTAGTGTTCTTATGTCATTGTTATTGACATTGTTGCTAATAATTGCACAGAATCATAAAAGCTACAAAATTTGCTGAGTTATGGTAATGTTAAACACAAAACTTGGCCCTTTAACTGTGGAATGGGTTGATGAATTAGCTTCAAACGTTATGTACAAGGTTTCCTATTAGGCCTTAGTTAACTATGTGAAATTTCATTTGAAACTCTCCTGTGGGTTTTGAGATACAGAAACTGTTCTGTCAGTTTTTGTTGGAGATTTTTGGTGGGTGTTGGCTAATCCTAAAATAACAATTTCATTCGTAATTTCCTATGTAAATGCTGTGTTCAGAGCCACAATACAGTTTGTCTGTAAGCCTACATGAGGCTGTGTTACATCATGCATGAAAAGCAATCTCATCCTCATAGGGAGAAGTGCATTGTTTTAGCACCTGAGAAACACAGAAAGGAAAAAGTAATGTGGCTGTATAGTCCTCAGTTTTGATCATTATAAAAAACCTTGTGGAACAAATACACTACTGGCCATTAAAAGTGCAACACCAGAGAGATTGCATCCCAGGGGCTTGAAAGTTGGCAGAAGGATAGCACATATGGAAATCATGTAGGACAGTAATGCCCCCTGCAAGTCGTATAAGAGGGGTGAGCAAGGAGCTGGTGTTAAGCACTCGAAGTGTGTTTGCTTGCCGTTTCTGGCCATGGGCAGCATGCCCCATCGAAGACAATGGCAGCCCTACCAGTACGTTTCCGACTTGAATCGTAGGAGAATTGTGGCACATCGGGATTGTGGAGTATCACTCCGAGGCATTGGTGCTCATGTGGAACGGTATGCAGCCACGGTCGGGAGAATATGGCATCAGTGGGTAGTGGAGGAATGAACATACCGACATGCAGGATCCCAACGGCCCTCTCACATCACCGAACGAGAGGACCGACATCTGGTGTGCATGGCTCTGATGGATAGCACAGCCACATTGACCACTGTGGCTCAACAATTTGGGTGTGTGGCACGACACCCAGTCTCCACACAGACGGTTTGACGTCATCTGTAGCAGTGGGGCATTTTTGCACAGTGCCCATTGCTTTGTCTACTTTTTATTGTACATCAGCAACTGCAGTAGTGCCAAGAATGTCATGCATGGTTGAGCAAATGGCAAGGCATCGTGTTTTCCAATGAATCCCGCTTCAGTTTGCAGCACCACAATGGGCGAATTCGTGTCTGATGCTACCGCAGTGACCCGCTGAGCGAGTCCTGCAATATGTCGCGCCGTAACGGCCTGGCGCCCTGTGTTGTGGTATGGAATGCCATTGGATTCCACTCTCGTACGTGTCTCGTCCACATTTCCGATATGTTGAACAGCCATCGTTACATCACTGAGTTGTTGGAGCCTGTTGTTGTACCATATCTTCAGGGACTGTCTGGTGCCATTTACGAACAGGATCATGTGCTACCACATGGGTAAACAACATCCAGGACTTTCTGGATCGTCACCACGTGCCACATCTTCCTTGGCCCTCGCGGTCACAGGATATGTCGCCTATTGAGCATGTGTGGTCCATGATTGCCAGACAACTGGCGCGCCAACGACCACCCCATGCTGCAACGGAGGAACTGTGATATTGTATTGAAGCTGAGTGGATGGACATTCCCCAAACACACATCCAACATCTCTTCCTCTCAATGCTGGGTTGTCTTGTGTGGCAACTGTAATGGCCGCCTATGGTTGCTACACCAGATACTGATTGTTGTATTCCTCTCTTCCCACCATGCTGTATATGTAATCGATTCACCCTTGTATCACCTCTGCTTTCTGTACAATATATATGGCTTGACGATGATGGACAAAACATGTAATGAGAAATAACAAATAAAGGTAAGTAGATCATGCTAGTGACATTGAGATTAGAACTTTTTTAAGGAGGTTTGTAAGTTGGGAGCTTTCAACCTCATCTTAGGCCTTCATCATGCCAATGGAGGAGTAAGATTGTTTCTAGATTCTGGCAACAAAAATAACAATACCAATTCAAACTTAGAATCTCGAAAGAATCTTTGTCTTCCGTTGGCGTGATGGAAACCTAAGAGAAGGTTGAAAGCTCCCAACTTATGAACTTCCTTGAAAAGTTCTAATCTCTTAATGTAACTAGCGCGATCTACTTACCTTTATTTGTTAATAAATACGGCTTTGATATCTCTTGTCTTTCATGTTGTTGCACATTTGATGGCCAGCAGTGTAGATTTATTACTAATTAAAGTATTCCCTTTCATTTCTTGTGTTGCTGTACCCAGGGGTAGGGGTGAATAAATTTGCACAATTATGTTACTCATGGTTTTGATTGGAAAGTACAAGTGATTGACTCATTCTGGGACTGTATCTTTAAACAAGATGTGAAGCACACCATTGCAATGCTTTCCTCTATTTGTATATCAATTCGTTAGGGAACAGTCAAAATTCTAGAGCAGAAAAACACCTGTGATCCCACTAAAAACTGGTGAAATGAGAAAAGACTAAGTAGAGTTCAATGAGAGCTGAGTTTTACTCAGCACCAGTTCTTATGGTTCCTCTTTCTTATCAGCTGAGTCTTCCACAAAAGGCAATTTGGGACACACAGCCATCATGCACCTTTTGATATGGTGAACTGAGTGTTTTCTCTTGGGATGGGTTTAGCTGTAAGAGGCACCTAGGTTGATTTTGTGCCTAATGGCATCCCAAGTTCTCCTTTGTAGAAGACTCAACCCCAGGTGAAAGAGGCACCGATAAGAATTGCTTCCAAGTAAAGCTACCTTATTGGGATCTTATGTCTTTTTCGGTTTCACAAAAAAAAAAAAAAAAAAAAAAGGAATGGGATTAGGTTGTTGGCCATAGTGCTATCTCATGAGAATATATTTCCAATATACAGTCAAGCCTCGGTTTAACGAACTTCAAGGGACCAACAGTCTTGTACATAAAATCGTGGAATTTGCTAAGTCGAGGAAGCCTTTAGAATGCAATATTCAAATTAAGCTAGTGTTCATAACAAAATATGTAAGCAGTTAGTTCTCTTTCATCTAGTGAAATTTAAATTATTTATAGTACTTGCGAAATTTATTATCAAAAATGTTATAATACGTACACATTTACTTTGCATATTAAATACATAATTCATAGATATTAGATTTCAATATGTAGCCTCAAAATTTAAGTGTACTTTAAAATTGCGAGAAAAATACGATAGTTGATTTTTTTCCGAGCATTTAGCTTCTTAAATAACGATTTCAGTATTCTAAGCTGCATAACGAGATGTGTTGTTTAATTTGACCTGTAGATTTAACACTGCGAAGAAAAGAAGCGCATTTTTGGGAAGAATTCCAGAGGTTCAGGAATGGGTACATACAATGTGTGTGCCCGAGTTCACAGAAAGCTATTGTGTTCTGTCTGTAGTTGGAAACAAGAATCGCCCAGGGTACCCTAGATTTCCTCCACCACACCGCCTTTCTTTTTCCTGCTTCCCACCCACGCAAGAAACGTTGCCGCTCCTTTGGAACTTGTTGGTCATTTGCTTCCCCCTATAAAAAGCTTACGCTTGATAGTCGCAGAAAAGGCGAAGTGATTTATCATTCCGTCAAGCTGTGCCACAAATAGTGTTCTTTGAAATGCTGATTAACTGCATGCATAAAATTTTCCTGTTATGCTAGGCTCTCTTTCTAGCTAACTTTTAACCTGAAAATACTGGTTAACATACTCGGGTAGCACAGCCTTGTAATTTAACCTAGGCCCAACACTGAGCCACTGCCTTTTATTCCTAAAAGTTGGTGGCTCAGTGTTAGGCCTATGTTAGATTGCAAGGCTGTGCTACCTGAGTAGTTTGGTGGTTTAAAAAAATATATATTCACTAAATTGAGAAAATGTGTTCTTTAAATCAGGAAACACCAAGCATTAATTTCAATGTGATTCCATCCGTACCATAAAAAATGTATGCAAAATCGCGGAATTCGTTAAATCGCAGTCTGTTAAATAGGGGTTTGACTGTATATTACAGCCTTTCAGCTTAATTGACTTTTATGGCATATGGATATATTATGGGAAGAAAAAGAGTATTATATATTTTTCTTTTTAATGATAGTAATTTTCTCTGAATATTACTGTTGCTTGATCTTCCTTGAATCTTAGAGCTGTGCACTTTTTCTGGGAGATGTCCACATAGACATTTTGTCCCAGAATAGTCCTCTTTAATATACTTTGAATTCTTTCCTATTTGGACAGTTTGTACAATTTTTAAATATTTTAGGAAATAGCATCAAAACTGATTTTCTGGTAAATGTTACACTGAAACATCTGGTGATTATTATATCTGTCAAATCAGTAACATCTGGTTATGAATTCCATATTTTCTTCATTAAGCAAGTGTATGTTCAGTTCTCTGGATGCCCTTGTTTAAAGTCAGATCACAAGCATGCTTGATACATTGTCTAGCTTGACCTATTATTCTCTTGTAGAAGAGTAGCATGTACCAGAGCTTGTATTTGTTTTTTCATGTAAAGGAATCTAGTTTGGTTCTTCCTATCTTTGACATACTAAGTAAACATACTGAACTTTTATTTTCTTTTTCTGGATAACATGTACTTTGTAGATCAAAAATAGCATCATGAAATTAGTAAAAGCACTTCTATTTTGTAAACCCACAAATATATTATTTAAATCTGTGAGAGAAACTAAATTTGTTTTATACGTCAATGAATTAAGGTTCACCAACAATAAAATTTTGGGGTAACTTTTTATGTACATGTATACACATTTTTCTTAACGGGATCTGCATCTGATTTTCTGCTTTCTGGGTCTTAGAGTTAAGTGAATTCCTGAACTTCAGTTTTAAAAAATCTGCTTCAGCTATAACAAATATGCTTTTCTCATTTTAAAGTAATTGGATAGACATTAATTTTCACACTTTTTAATTTATCTTTACTTTATATATGAATTCTCTAAAATTCTTGCAGTTCTCAGAATTGTGAATTTTTTCAAGGGATTTTTAAATTTTTTTTTTTAAGTTTTAAAATTGGCAGGTTTCCCTTCTTACTACAATTGATGGTACTTTAATTATTCTGGATTTAAGCTGTCACCATAAAATTCATAAGAGAAATGAAATCTTCAGCAGTCTCTTAGAAAATGTACCATTTCTATTGTTTCAGTAATAAACGGTAATGTTTTTTTGTTTTTTTTAATATGAATTTTACTAGGAATATCTTATGCTGCAGTCTAGGAAAATGCTCTTCATTAATTATTTACTTAATACAAAAATTAACAGCAGTTGCTCTGGCTTTTTTAGCTTTCGCCAAATGTAATCTGAAGTTGGCAATTTTTATTTCATCCTCCATTGGAATCATAAAAACATAAAGTGTTATAAGAGGTCGTTCAGTTCTTATGTCGGCAATTGTGTCACTCTCTTTGCTTAATCGCTTTCCATCTCGCGTGCAATGTAAACAATGAAAAAAGTAATAACATTTGAATTTCATTTTTCAAATACGAAATCGAATAAAAATTAAAGATTGTTTTTTGCTCAGATGTCAAAAAAAAAAAAAAAAAAAAGATGATTGCCAATATTTTAGCCAACATTTTTGGCAATTGCCAAAACGATTTTTTTTTTTGCAAATTCTGAAGAATGCGATCAGCAGAGCGATCCTTGCATTACAGTAATTATGAGACTTGAGCTAAAAAGACATGATGAATGAAGCTTGTGTTGTGTGCTGAGATCACTGTACATAATGGAGACTATGATGCAGCAGTTTAAAATTTTAATCTGGCAGGCGAGCTTTCTTTGAGGAGTAACCTCTAAATCTCAGAGAACAGCTTAGTTATGTGTTTGTATATATGAGCTAAAAATGTGTAAATAAGAAATTGCTATGTTGCTTTAATTCTAAAGTTCGGGCACTTTGATAGTTTTCCCCTCAAAAAACAGTGGGCCGCAAAAAAATCACTTCAAAGACCGTTTATAGGTTGCCAGTCTCGCAATAGTTGCGGGCCTGTTTTATTGGATTTTCCACTTTGATGTCATCCCACAGATGTTATATAGGGTTCATATCTGGAGAATTGGGAGCTGCCTGAAAGAGGGAGAACTTATTTAAATTTTTAGCTCAACTTCCTGACCGAAGTTAAGACTGGGTATTAAATTGGCCTTCTTGCGGATGGAGATTTCATTGTAAAGTTGTGCTATGAATTGTTGTTGATAGCCTTGAGTTGTACTGAGATAATTTACTCCCCTAAAACAAACCTATTTGGCTGGACTATTATGCCATCATATGTATTTCACACCTGGAGCATGAACAATGTTTTTCATTGCAGTTTTTGTGCCAGATCAATTTGTGCAAGATGCTGTTTTTTGCCCATGTTGTTTACCAGGATGAGTCAAAGGTTTGTCCCATTTGCAGCCAAAAAGGTTAATGATGCAAGAAAGCCATACACACTCACATCATTCTGCAAAGTACAGGCCATTATTTTCTTATAGTCATTTGCCAACATTCCACCAAAGTCATGATCCCATGGTGGAAACACTTGGCATGTTTTGAGGACAAACTCTTTGATGCCAGATCATGCATTACTGCTGAAGTGAAATGCCGTCCTGATAGGAAATAGGCCATTGAGCAATACAGGTGGTATTTGGATGGAGCAAGGCTTGGACTGTATGGAGGATGAGGTAGGATCTGTCCCTTTCAATTCATTAGTTTTCAGCAGACTGCTGTGGAGGTGGGACTTGGGGCATTTATCCACTTGCAGCAATGCCCACTTCCTATTGATGAGCACTGAGTAGCGTTCGCACAGAGCATCGTGGATCTGCTTCAGTAGTTCATCATAGAAATTCCCGTTCACAGCCTGACTACCTGGCATGAGTTCCCGGTGCATAGGACCATCACAATTCCACCAAATACCCAGCATGACTTTCATGTTGAGCTGCTGTCTTTGCACCACTGGCATAACCTCAGCCATGGGTTCTATGTTGTAGGTTAATGGGATATCCACTTTTCATCACCTGTGGTAATAGGACTCCAAAACCTACCATCCTGTGGATTTGACAGCAATTTCTGACAGAAAGACACATCCCACCTATTGGGGTGTCAGTTCATGAGAAACCACACAATAGTGCCTGGAGGAGAAACCAAGCTGATGAATGATAGTGAATGGGAAGACTCCACCTCAGCTGCGAATTGTATTGTACTTAGGTTCGCTATCACAGCTTTGAGCAAGGTGTCAGGCAGTGTTGGTGGGCCCATCCTGGAATGTCAGCAAACTGGCTCGCAATTTGGACACCACCTAGCATGCTATACCTCGGGTCAGTTTCCACGAACTCTATGCATCTATGCCAAGCCAGGTAACCACTTGAATTCGACCAAGAGGTGGAACTACAATGTACTGACTTGTTCCACTCGTGTTGCTGTTTTATCCGAATAAATGGCCCAACTGCTCTGGAATTGCAACCATTTCCTTTCCTATACATGTACATTGCACATACCAATTTTCATGTCGATTTAATCATTCCTTCTAAGGTACTTTTTTTTTTTTTGGTAAAGGGTGTATGTATATTGAGCTACAAGTCTGCTGTAGGTTCATACGGTCCAAAGCGCAGTGATAGCAGTGGCAGAGCATATCTACTCAATATTTAAAAGGTGACCTTTGCCTGCAACATATAAGAAGTGGACTGCTATTTAAAAAACCAAACACCTGGGGGAGAACATTTGCCAGTTGATGTGAGACAGTGAAATAGTTCCAGTTTGATCAGTGTACCAGGACAAGTTAAAGGTTCATCCTGTTTTGGGCTACACATAATGTTGGGCCCCCATAGATGCAAAATGCATGCCTGTATCGACTCAGTTATCACATGAGGTTGGTGATGTGCACATACCTGTCAACCTCTTGAGGTGATAACCTGTACACCGAACCTATAAAAACCTTACAAAGACTAAATAACCCTTACGCAAAAAAAAAAAAAAAATTCAAGCTCAACTGTTTTATGACAGCAACTGATACACATGTATTAATTATTTGCATATTTAATCTAAGAGTGTTTTGTATTATAGTCAACACATGCACGTTTTGCTTTCGTCAAAATGTCGTCAGTGGATTTAAAGCCTATGCAGCAAGTGTCAGTGTTTATTTTACACTGTAAAAAGGTTAGTTCTTCATCATGGAGAAAGTTCTTTCACAGTCAGCATTACTGTGAGGCAAAGTAAGGAGTCGCTGAATAAGCACTTTAAGATTTGGGAAGCGGATACCACCAGTACTGGTTCTCAAACTTAAAATATCCAGCCAGTAGCTACAAAAGCTATTTTTCTGGCCATTGTCTGACAGTACAGGTACACTGTCACTAGAGATCAAACAATAGTCATCAAACTCGTCCTGTAGAGCTTCCTGATCAAGATGTGGAACAAACGTATCTGCCAATCTACAAATATGTGTGTACTTCAGGCTGTCCTTAGTGGTTGGGTCCAATACTTTCGGGTCTTTCAGCACCTGATTTTCAAATGGAAATTTGTCCACTATCTTTCTCACTACCGCAACATAAAAGTTTCTCACATCTTCAAAGAATACCTTTTTGTCTGCACCATTAAATTCCATTTCTTCCATTAATGTTCTGTTGGAGAGGCCTACTGCTGCTAGTGTGCTGTCATCATGCTGCACTTCACGATTATTAAACTTGATTTGCCTCAAATCAGGAATTTGTTTGACATGTTTCATCTGCACAAATTTAACCATAAACTTCCTGAGTAACCTGTCCATCATACCACCAATCTGTGATTCATCTGTTTGAAAAAAATTATTAAACTAATTTAAAAGTGGCAAAACAAAATGAAGAAAACGCATGTTCATCTGGGTCAGCGGTGATTTTAAAAGATCATATGTTTTTTACTCTACCAGGTTTTTCAACATCACTGTGGCTTTCAAAATAGGATGAAAGAGCTGAATACTGGTTGAGAGCCCTGTCTACTACTTTGTGCAGTGATAACCATCGGGTTTGGCAATGTTTCAATAAGTTCAGGTCATCCACCTCAGTAAAAAGTTGGAAGTCCTTGTATGTCTTTCATCGTTTAGAACTGTACTGAAAATAGTAGTAAATGTCAATCAGTAGGTCATCTATTGGTACAGTCAGTTGCTTCACTCCAGCTTGTGCACACAAAATGGCCAGGTGGCAAATGCATCCAATACTGAAGGACATCAGGATTTCTCTACTTCACCCTGGTAAGTACAGAGTTTGCTTTCTTCACCATAACACTGCATTTGTCACTAGCAAAGCCAATGCAGTTACTCCAAGGGATATTCAGCCTAGTGAATGTTGTGTCAATGTCATTGAAAATGTCCTCACTGGTTCCACCACTACTTACTGGCATGTCCAGCAATCTTGTTCTGGGTCCCAAACCATCTTCAAAAATTCTCACCATAATAGCTAATCTCTTATCACTTTTCTTGTCATTTGATTCATCAATCATCAGTGAGAAGGGTGACTCCCTGCACAGATTGATTACTGGTAGTGTTGCTAATGAAGCTAAGCAGTTTTTAATAATAAGTGTTGTTTTGGTCTGCTGTAAATGAAACTTCTTGGCAATGGTGCTGTCAGGAAACATTTTAACTGCTAAGTCAGAAAAGTGATCAGTTACAGAAGCAGGTAAATTGTGCTGGGTGACTAAATTAGCAAATAAAACTTCAGCCCTTGTAACATTATCTTCCTGCTTTGGCTGTGCAAAGAAAGTCTCTATAGATGCTTCCTTCTTTATTTTAATATTTTTTCATGCAATTTTGTCTTAAAGTGTTCTTTCAGATCATATAAGCCAGACGCTACAACTTTAATGTCTTTGCTGCATATTTTACAAAAAGCATGGGTAGATCCTATCTTAGATATATCAACAATGCCAGGGAATAGTTTAATCCAATCAGCCTGAAACTTGCCATGAGTTCGGTTTCTGTCTTCCAACTTACGTTTCTTTGAGTTTGAATTCTCGGCCATTTGATGAGTTGAAATATTCAACTTAAGCTGAGAAAAAATTATTTTGGCTTACACAAATCCTACAACACTAGCTTTCCCCAAATGTGTAATTCCTGATGAATAATTCCTACAAAAAACTTGTAGTTCCAGTGAAAAACATCTGCTGAATTAGCACAAAATTTACGAAAATATTGTTACTTTTTCAAAACGAATCTGTCAAGAGAATTTGTGATTATGGTTACGTTGAGATAGCTTGCCGATGTTCAGTATAAAGCAAGAAAAGCGTGAGTTTTGATTGGCTGTAGGGATGAGCAAAAACTTCCATGCTTTTGAACATTGATGCTTGCGACCTATAATCGATGTTGGAGAGCCCGTTAATTGAAAAAGCATCTAGGTTTGATGACCCGATATTTGAACAAACTGGTAAAGAATATTTTCTACAAAAAATAAATGAATTTCTTTTTGTTGCATTCTTATGAAGAGGAAGAAGTTCAATGCATCGACGTTTCGGGAACGAGTAACCACCGATTTCTCGCCGATGTGCCCATTCCTACTGCCAAGGCCCCGCCCATGAGAGGGTGGGACGACGCCTGGACTCCAAGCTCGAGGTCATCTCGTGATATCCCCTGTTCTCAGCAACTGTTATTCTCACCTCCATCGATTCCTCTACACACAACTGTGACCGGTGTTCTTGAGACCCCACAATATCTTACTGCCACATCAAACCGTATGGACGCGCATCTTTCACCAATATTTTCGCAGATTCTGTTTTGTTTAGTTTTTCTCTCACGACATTTCTCAATCAGTGGCGAATGATTAGCGCGAGCCACGGAATAAACATAAAATGTTTGGTATTATATCTGTAAAAAAAAGTTTCCACAGAGGGCCAGTTAATGTAAAAAATAAAACTTTTTTTTTTTCAGGGATAAAAAACCCCCGTACAAAGTGTATGTACGGCCGTGTACCAGCGAAAGCGTAAAAACGTACAAAATACGGGTAAACCGTACAAGTTGACAGGTATGTATGCATTTGGAACAGAACCACATTACATTATCAGGTGACAAGAGGATGCAGCTCAATAAATGTGCTCTGTTCAGGTGCTCCTACATCATTAGAAAAAAAGGGTTAAGCATGGTAGCAGTGCTGCATGAAAATGGTTTCAGTGTTTCAATGCTGGGGACACCAGTCTCAAAGACAAGCCAAGGTCAGGATGTTCAACAACCGTAGGTGGCGTCCCATCATGTCCTAAACATATTCGATCAGTGAGCGGTCAGAAAGTCGAGCTAGCCATGGAAACGTGTTGATGTTACTAAGGCAAGCCTGGGGAGCTGTGCCGTCTGTTGAAAAATTACCTGGCGATGCTGTGACAGGAATAACAACACAACAGGTCGTAGAATGTAGTCAACATACCGTTGAGGTGTGAGGGTGGTACTGACGACTACCAAGAGTGTCCGTCTTTTGTAAGAAATGCCACCCCAGACAGTCGCTCCCGGTTTGCAAAGATGTGTGGCATTCCATGGTAAAGGCAGGATCCGTTCACTGGCTGGCTTGTCTCCAGACAAGTATGTGCTGGTCATCTGCACCAAGTGCAAACCATGACTCATCACTGAAGACAACATGATGCCACTAGACAGTATATCACTTTGATCAGGCCCGACACCACTGCAACCGGTGCCAGCGATGGTCAGTGGTAGGCGGTGGAGTAGCTTCCTCTAATGTAGTCTTTGTGCTACAAGTCATCTGGGAATTATCCGGATGGCGACTTCCATACCTGCAGATGATGAAGCATGGCCACCGATGGTCAAGAGCAACAAATTCAGTACTGTTCGTATGGCTCTCACAAGCTCTCTATCCTGGCTTTCTGTCATTGTCCTCGGCCATCCACCAGCCGTGAGTGCCATTGGGTTGTGCCCTACCCAACCCATTGGTGGTAACATCATCCGATTGCCATGTTGCTCTGACGACCCAAATGCCTGGGAATACAGTGACTTGATGAACCGGCCTCTCTCAGCTCAATTATACGGCCTCTCTCAAACTTGTTCAACTGCTTGTATTGTGCACAGGTTTGATGTCGAGGCATCCTCACAGTCCGTTGAGGTTTATGCAACCGTAATCCGCTATCACAGTTGCCCCTATGTGCAACTTTTCTCTTGATATACCCTTTTCAGTGTGTGGTTCCCATGCACTGTGGTGTCCCAAAATATTTAGACATTAGTAGTTATTTTTTAATCATTTGCATATTCGGCCCTGAGGTATTTGCATGCCAACTTTCATCGGGAGCAAATGACTTTCTTGGGGTGCTTTTTTTTGGGCGGGGGGGGGGCAAAGAATGTATATCGTAATATGCAATTGAACCAGAATTCTTGGATTTTGAAGTACATGTCTGCAGTAGACCGAAGGACTCATTACAATGTTTTGTGAGGTATTGGAAGTTAGTGAGCCACGATTATAAGATCTTCAATCTTCACTGTGTCGTGGAAAAATCTAATAGCGAAAATTTGTTATGTTCAACATCTGGTTAAATTATGTTTTGAAATGCCATAGCCATTTAAATTGTTTTTCAGTTTTATTGCACATTTTAGCTTTAAAGGTACATATTTTAGTTCAGTTTTAATGTGTGTCAAGGAGTACAGTCTGTCCAACTTTAAAAAGAACCACAGGTCACATTTTCGTGTACGAGATCCTCAGCTCTTCTTCAGGTAGATGTACAATATGCCCAAAATACGAGGGGTAGTCAAAAAGTTAGTTGCACTCCTCCATAAAACATTTTGGTAAAAGGATGTTTTGTTGACACTTTGTAGCAACACTGCTGGCATTTATCTGCAGCATGTGCCGCAGTTGCTTCTACGCTGTAGATTTAGTTCGCTCGCTGACGAGTCGTGAACATTCCTCGGCAGCTTCTGGTGGCGTCCGAATTGGAACTGCGTGCGGTGATTCGTTTTTAGTGGGCAAAAGGGTGTAACTGCACTGAAATTTTTTGGCAGTTGAACAAAGTGTACGGTGAGAACGCAATATTGCGTCAAGCTATCGCAAAGTGGTGCATCTTGTTCGAGAACGGACATACTGATATCGAGGACGATTACTGCAAGGGAAGACCTTCGACAGCGGCTGAGAACGTTGCGCGTGTGAATGAATTCATTCTTGCAAACAGACGAGTAACAGAAGACGAAATTGCAAAAGAACTGGATATTTCACACGGAAGTGTGCATACGATTATGACTAGGCCGAAAGCTGCAACCTGCAATGGTTATCGGACGTTGGATGGAATTCCTTCGCAGAAGGCATAGAAAAACTTGTGCCACGCCTCGACAGATGTTTCAATAAACTAGGAGATTACGTCTAGAAGTAACTTCTGTATGGAACTTTCAGGTACATATAACATTTTTCTGTAATTTCGATCCTGTGTTGTTTTATCAAGCAGTGCAACTAACTCTTTGACTCACCTACGTATATCCCACAATTCTGAAAATTTTCTTTCCACTGAAGAAACTGACTACAGGTTGCAACCAGTTCTCACAAGGCTATTCTGTCAACTGACTAATAAAGTATAAAATCAATCTCTTATCCTGTGTGAGAATAGCAGAGTAAACATATATAGTACCCATTATTTTTGTAGATTATGGACAGATTCTTTGACACCATTTTTTTTATGTAGTTATTGTTTTTTTTTTTATTATAAAGAGAGAGAGAGAGTGAGTGAGTGTGTGTGTGTGCAAGTAACACACTGTTAAAAAAATTAGGGTATATTATGCTAGTGACCATTCATGGATAGATATGTGATGGATTGGTTTCAAAAATGTGAATGTGAGATAGTCTGAGCATAAAATATGACAAAACAGACAACACAAGCCATCTGAGCAAACTGGCAGAAATATTGTGGCAACACACAAGTGGTAGTAAAATCACATACACTTGCACACACATGGACAAATGGTGGAGAGTGGTGCATACTGACTCTAGTGAGGTGTATGGTTACCAGCAACTGTTAAAACACTTGCAGATTGGTGGACATAGAAAGCGAGATTATCCAGCAGTTCTTGGGGGATTCTCTGCCACTCCTCATTGAGGGCATGCTCCATTGCTCTGGCTACTGAAGTGTCATGGGAGGAGGAGCAGTGACTGAAATTCAGAGGTTTCACTGTATCAAGCTGTTAAATTGTGCTTAGTTAGCATGTTTATGTTTCTCTCTTTTAAAAGGGCTCTGTGTATGTCTCACGTGCTTGTTCCATCTACATTTTAGGAAAATGTAAAATTTTTGGTCTTTATTATTTGCATTTTTTTTCCACTTTTAAGACCTGTGATCAGTGCTGTGTGGCTTCTCAAAGCCATAGAACTAAAAAAAAAAAAAAAAAAAAAAAGATAAAAAAAATCTACTGTAATTTCATTGGTAAATATAGATTTCTGTTTACCCTGAAAATTTTCTCTCCTTCAGTTTCAAAGTGTTCAATACACATATGAAGCAAAAATGTGTAATGCAGAAAAAAAATAAATTTAAAAGTCTGCATAATGTGGAAAGTTCAAGCTACATATTTACTGTAAATTGGACCAATAATAAGAGTTTAAACAATGCACAGATGAGGATGTCCAAAGCTGCCCTGGTGGTGCAGTGGACCATTCGTCTGAGAAGGGTTCGGGTTCAACTCCCGGTGAGGCTTGGATGTTGCACTTATCTTATGGCACTGGCTCTTTCTCTTCTCTGGAACCAGTGGCCCTAAATTAGGGACGGGCAATTTCTTATAGCCCATTGAGTAGCTCACAGTGGTCGTTAACCCTCTCCCCCCCTCATTTAGAGGACATCTGAAGATGATCTTGTAAATTTAAATCTGTACATTAAGGCAAATTCCTCAAACTGAATCCAACTGCACTCTTTTTTGCTCTATCAGTGCAGCTTAAAGAGGGAGGTTGGCAGCATAAAGTGGGGAGTGTGCAAGAGTTATGCAGCATTAAATCACATTCATCAATTCCGGAGTTCAGGTGCAAATTACAACAGGAAATACTAAGTAAATGCTTAATGCATTATAACATATAGAGACTTACACCAATTATTTCCTTCATACATAGTTTTTAATACGTTGCTTGACATGCAATATATTTATCGATGTTAACAAACCATTCACGAGATATGATGTCCATCAATCACGAGCATGTGACAATCTCAAAAAAATCACATATCATTATTGTATTCAAATCGTACTCAGTTCCATTCTCCTAATAACATCTGAAGATGGGTCCATTGCGGGCCCAAAAGTTCTAATGTTTACTATATGAATTTAATAATTAACTTCATCACAATAAATCATCTAAACAGTCAAATGTGTTATTTAAATAAGATTGTGTAAAGACGGCAAAAATCAACATAGAAAGACAACAGGAAATGATAAGATCCATCTGTATGAGAAGTGGAAATTCCACAATTTCGTTAGGAAGGCTTGTCACTTGGTACAGATAATTTTTAGAGTTGGCGTTTTATTACGATTTGTTTTTGTTTAGTCATGGGAAGGAAATCAGCCATGATTGTTAGCAAAAGTTGACAAGGATATAATTCTGTTTCTTGAGCAAAACATAACAATTATTGAGGTAAGTGACAAAAATGTTAAAAAGAACTATTGTGAGGCATTCTAGTGTGGCAAAGCAAAGAGTTGCCAGCAGGATGGTAACAAGGTTCAACACAAAGGCAGGGTTTTCCATAGATGCCACTGAACTTTTGAGTGTGGGTGATAAAAATGAAAATTGATACATTTTTCGATCAATAATTGAAATGTAGGTGAAATGCATGCCAAGACCATAAAATATTGTATTGTTCAGAGCCCAGCATACAATGCCCATCAAAAAATTTGCCAAACTTACATGATGACAAAAAAAAATAAAAAAATAAAAGTGTAGCAATGTATGAAATATTTATCTTTGTTTATTGAAATTCTAAACTAATATGTCTTATTCAATAGTAAAACCATCTTACTATCATATCTTCTGTTATACATGTTTTTGATACCATTAAATTCAAAGGTGAGCACCCCAAAAGAAAGAATTGTGTAATATACAATGTGCCCTTATTGGGTCTTTTAACATATCTTAAAAGGAGCAATTGGTAATGCACAGTTTAATCTATTATAGAAGTACTTACTATTGTTATAGTTGGTTATTTACATCCTCTTTTCTTCATGACCACCTCCCATTCATCCCTGCCTGCAGATTTCTTGTTATTTCATGCACTTGTTCATGTTTGCCCATGAGATTTGTGATGTACCTCTTTGTCTTTGACTAGTAGTAAGATGTCAGTGAGCTTGTGTTGTAGTCCCATCTTATCTGTGTCCAAAACACTTCAGGCTTTTTCTTCTTAATCTTAAAATGTTTACCCTTCTCCCAGTAAAACATTTTCTTTGCCATAGTTTTCTGCATTCGTTATGTGATTAGTTAATGGAATTTTTGTCTTCCATAGCATTTCATTTTGAATTCCAACAATTTTTTCCTGTCTTTTCGGTGGTTAACGTGAACCCTTCATTCCATATTAGACTACTGAATTTCTCAGTGTTTAATGAGTTGTATTTTTTTTTTTTTCATGTTTCCTGTCCATAGTGAAGTGCTGTAGTTGTATAATTTCTTGCTCATAAGCCATGTTGTAACTTTCCATCCTTGTGAAGAGTACACCGAAGTAGCAGAACTTCACTTCTTCAAGAACTTGGATCATTGATTGAAATCATAATGTGACTATAGCAGCATAGAGATTAGGGGCTGTTGGAATTTGAGTTAACACGTCACTTTATTTTGCGAAGATGAATTTTACTGCTGAGATGTCGTGCATCTCAGCTTAGTTCATGACTTGGACGTAATGTTTCGAGGTTACCTTTAGGCAATTTTTGTTGACACGAGACTTAACTTCTGCAACTCATGTCACAAACAGATTTGTAACAAAAGTTCACAAAGCGAGAATTAAAAAAAAAAAAAAAATCTCATGTGTGACAAATCTCAAGCAGATCATTAAAACAATGCAAATTTGAGTATTAATTTAGTACTTATTTTGCTGTAACTTTTTGTTTGTGGCAGCCTATAGATATTTTTGTGAGTTGTGTTAATTTTATGTGAGTTTTTTCTCCTTTTATTATTCCAGTGTTGTATTAATTTTTTCTTTTTACTGCCACAAGAATATTTTGCCATGTGATTTTTATGTAGCAATTTATTTTACATTACGCATATTTTGTAGAATCTTTACATTTATAATTTTTGTGTGTATTCTGGTATTGTGATTAATACTCCCAAAGACAGAATTGCTTTGCTATGTAATGTTATTTTACTTGCTGTATGAATATTTGCTAAAAGTATTTTTTCTCATTCTTTTGTTTTTAGAATTGGGATCCTGATGTAAGGTATGTATGTGTTTTTACTATAAGTTAATGCTGTGTATTCTAAAGATATTGAGAAATTGATAAAAGAAGTGTTAGTGCTGTACTGTGATTTATTACAATCTGATCATAATGCTTTTTGATGGTAGTTGTACTCATGGCTTTGAATTCCTTTTTGATTTATCTATGGGTTGTGACGTGACTGTTGAGTTTCGAGGCAAGAAGACAAGCTCGATGTTAGTGATGTTTTTCACATGTGGATGTGAGTGGAAGTTTTCTATAACAAGTTAATTTTTTTTTTTTTAGTTCCTTGTCCCACTCTCTAACATAGACTGAAAAAACATCTGATATCCATGTTTCATGTCTCATTTGTATGAAACAGGAAGACCGTGTGCATTTTTAAAGCACTGTTGTTTTGCAGATTTTCCTGTCTCTAACATTTCTCTTGTCTTTGCCCTGACAATATTGGTGCTTATTAATAGTCAGATGTGATTCTTTTGAAGCCCGCACCCCCATCCCATACATTTCTTACTTTTAAATTTTATGATCTAATTAGGTGTCAGATTTTAAAACATATAAACGTTGTGTGACTGTATTTTTTTTTATGAATATCTGGCCATGATTTATGCAGACATGTTTCTTCCATCTTCATTGACAATACTTCCCACTAATCTTTGCTTTTTGCTTAGTGAATCTTGCATTGTGTTTTTAAATGGTGAAGGCATCCATTGGAACATGAGAAAAATCTTCGTAGCCAAATTGAACTGCAGATTTCTTGGCTTGAAGTTTCATTATCTGCCCATTTGTGGGTAAGCCAGAGGTTTGCTGACACAGTGAACCATTTCAATAATGCCTCATCCAAATCAACTTTCTCGCATTTCTTCAATCTTTTATAATTAATAACCTTGTGTCTGAAAGCTTGTATCAATGTTTTCATATTTTTAAACAGTTTGAAAACTGTTGAAGATGAGATTCTGTATTTTATGCATAGTGCAACATTTTTTTCACTATTTTCTAGCTCTAATAATAGCTGCTTTGTTGTTTATGGATTACTTTTCTCTTAGACATTTCATCACTTATTAAAGTTTAGAATTTCCTATTGGATGGCTATGTGAGACTGACCGCTGCTTACCTACTCACATGAAGGAAAAACAGCAATGATACAGCCAATGCAAAGCCCACTTGGAGGGTGAAAGGGGCAGTGGACACAATTAAAAAAAATGTTAGCTCCTGTTTGACTTCAGGTGACTTTACATTCCGTTATTCCCTACCCTGTGCAACTGTCACTCAGAAATTCACTTAATTCATGTTCGTGAAACCCACCCAGCATCTTTTAACCTGGAAGTAGGTCACCTGTTTTCAACTCTGCTGACATGAAATTTCTAAGGCATAGCCACTTGTTGTAGGTTGTACAAATAGTTCCTTGCACAACTTGATTGTTTAGCATTTGATGTACTCCCTCCCCATTGCTTTTCTATCAATGTACTTCCACTAGCAGACCAAGATTCCCATACTGTTGAAATCTCATCTTGTATGCCACCATTTCTATTCTTCCATTCCAGAACAGTGACATCAGATTTCTTCTGCCTCATTAAATATGGAATTTCATTTAATTTTACTACTTTATTAAATGTGATGATCGTAGCTTTTCTCTCTCATTAAATCTGAGGATTTCATTAAATTTTGTTCATTAAAAGGATCAAATTAGCTTTGAATATTAACATTATATCAAACAAAAGTTCCTGTTTTGCTCATTAAATCCGGGTTTGTCATAAGCATGTTCTGCTGTAACAAAACTGGTGATTAAAACAAATGTGACATGGTTAACCACTGAATGTAAACAATAATAACTCTGCATGCCATAGTTACTGGCAAAAAGTACATTAATCTACTGTGCATTTGCCATTTTTTTTTAATCTCACTTTCACTGGAATAGTGATTCCAGTGAAAGTGAGATTAAAAAAAGGTCAAATCACTGGAGCTAGATTTATTCCACAGCCATTATCCTCATAACTTGAGTAATAACTTGAGTAAAAATGCTTTTATTGCAACAGAACTTTAGTATGTTGTTCCGGAGGTTATACTGAACAAATCGATAGTCTCAGGGTAGGGAGGAGCGTTTGTTTGCGCACAGGATAACTGGTGTAGAAATTGCTTGATTTAGATACATTTCAGTATGCTTTTGTGGCAAACCACTGAGCGAAGTGCAAAGAAACCGTCAAAATCGAATCATTAGTCAATTCAATATATTTTAAGGTTTAGGAATGGAGTATACACTGAGTGGCCACTTTATTATGACCACCTGACAGTTTTAAGCAAATGAGCTATGGGCTGCACGCTGTTGTCGCCAGAGGGCGAGGCTAGTATAAAAAGGGAAAGCTTAGTGCTTGCGACAGTAGTTGAAGTGATTTTTGGGTGACGAGGTGGGTAAAAAATGCGATTTGACGGACTTTCAATGTGGGATGATTGTAGGAGCTCGGAGCCATGGAGCGAGCATCACCGAAACCACCGCATTCGTGAAATGTTCCAGAGCAGCTGTTGTTAAAGTGTTTAAAGACTGGACTGTCGTCCAAAGAACTGGGTCTCTACGTGCAACGTGTGGTCGTCATTGACTAGTGACTGCTCAGGCAGAACGGAGTGTGTCCAGACTGGTAACAGGCAACAGAGCAGCAAATTACAGACCATCTTAATCAAGGATCCCCTCAAATGATCTCTGCACGCACTGTTTGCCATACACTGCATCGAATGGGATATGGCAGCCGAAGGCCTGTTCGAACACCTTTGCTGTCTGCAGTTCGCACAGGAGCACAAGGATTGTACAGTCGATAATTGGAAACAAATTATGTGGTCCGATGAATCACGTTTTCAGTTGCACTATGCCGATGGCCGAGTGAGAATTTGGTGGAAACAGCACGATAGCATGGACCCCAATGCATTGCTACAACCCTTCAAGCTGGTGGAGGCAACGTTATGGTTTGGGGAATGTTTTCCTGGCATGCTTTGGGCCCTTTAATTCGTGTTGATCAACGTCTGACTGGCACATCATATCTAAACATCGTTGCAAACCAAGTGCATTTTGTCATGTGGATGGTTTATCCCAATGACTTTCAACAAGATAATGCGTCCTGCCATAGTGCTCATATTGTACAGGATTGGTTTCAGGAACATGCCGGTGAGTTTACTGTGCTTAGGTGGCCCCCATAATCTCCATTGAGAATTTGTGGGATGAAGTTGAACGAGCCATCAGACAGCTGGATCCACAACCCTGCAATTTCACACTCCTGGAAAGTGCTATTCATCAAGCATAGTCTCAGATTCCACAAACCACCTATCAACATTTCGTGGAGTCCATGCCACAAAGAATCGACGCAGTATTAAAGGCAAAAGGTGGCCCAACGAAGTACTGAAGGGGTGGTCATAATAAAGTGGCCACTCAGTGTATACTTCCGTCCTCTTGCATTGTCACTTAAAATTTTTCGATTTTGACTCTCACAATTTGTGGTGTTTGGGTATATTCAGCAACAATTCTTTACTTAAAATGGCTGAAAACTGCCTTACGTTACCCATAACACGCTAGAAGCATTACATTTTCTTAAAGTGTTAAGACCAGCAGATGTTTCGTCCATGACACAGTGCAGATGTTTTATGCAACAGATGTTAATGAATTTTTCTGCGGCCCTTCTGCGTGATAACTTGCGTAAAAATGCTTTGATCGTGACAAAATACAATACGTTGTTCTGTAACGACTTTGGAAGCAGTTCCGCCAAAAATGTTTTTTGTCAGCAATTGTGGGCAGTGTGCATGCGTGAGATTCGTTAGCCTTTATTTTTGCACTATAACTTTCGTGAAAGTTTCCCGATTTAAATGGGATTTTTAATTATAAAACTGCTGTCCCGGTGGCGCAGTGGTCTAAGCGATGATCTCAGATCAGTCGTCCGAAAGGAACTGGGTTTGAATCTAGGTTAGGCATGGATGTTGTGTTTGCCAGTGACCCTAAATTAGGGATGGGCGACTGCTTATTAGCCCATTGAGTTGCTCACGGTGGTGGTTAAGCCTCCAATAAAAAAAATAATTATAAAACGGCTTATGTGCTGTACATCTTGATAATAAAAATAGGTAACACAGGCTCAAAGAGATTTAATTTTGATATGTGTGAACCTCAAACATTATACCATAGTTTAGCCCCCTCAAAACCAAGACATTTTCCTATGAATTCTGGTATGTTAGAAAGCGTATCATAATCAATGCATTGCATAATTTTACTAACTTGTTTTTTTTTTTTTTTTAGGCAGGTGAACCCTTATGATGCCCTTCCATTCAAAGATTTACTTTGTTCTTCTGGGTTATAATAACAAACACAATTCTTACAGGGATCGCATTCCTCCTAAAATTCCTAATATTTTGTGACCCTCCTTAAATTCCTAAAATTATACCTAAAATTTGCTATTCATCCTAAAATTTTCGTAAGCTTATTTATTAAAAACACAACCGTTATTAACGCCAATAAATTTACCATTACGGTAAGGTAAAAAGACCTGTTATTGTAGAAACACAGCCTATATGCTGTGCTGCTGAAGGGAGGGAAAATGACTCCATCGAGATGCACTTGCTTCGGGGCGGGCGCTCCACTTTTTTGCCTTCAGACAGTTTTCGAGAGTAACAAGAGATCTAAGGGAAAAGGGGAGGGGTCATTTTCACCCCTGGTTTGCGCTTTTGCAGACGAACTCCGTGGCACGCAGAAGATCGTACTTTATTTTTGTACATGCCTTGTGGAACCTCCTCTTTCTGCTGATGTTTTGTTATTGTAAACCGCAGGTGGGTGGAAGCAAAGAGGAAACATGTGATCTCCTTCCGTAACCTCCGGTAATGACGATGGGATGGTAGCTGAGTGTTATCATGACAGGCAGTAGAGCACGTGTTCATTGACCTTCGATCGTGCGTCGGCGACAGCGACCTTCGATGCGCAATATATCTCGGCTCCGACTCGCTTTGACTGAACTTGCGTGAGATGCGTATGATAGTTTCTGGTTTTGTGTCTTTTATGGTGTTCTCTGTGCTGTGTGCAGGTTCAGTTCTCTAGTGGTGACCTGCTTTTTTTTTTTTTTTTTTTTTTCTATCTTCTGACATCCTCGCAGCCAAATTTCGGGAAGTTGTCTGGTTTTGCAATATTGGAACGTGTTTTTGTACTTCCCTTTCATTTTCTGTTTAGTAATACAAGTGTTTAAGATGCCTAAATCCAAAACGAAATTTCAAGATGCGTGGCTCGCCAAAGAATTGGACGGAGTGAAGTTGAAAGAATGGTGTTCTGCAACTGAAACAATATTTTCTGCTAAGTGTATATTGTGTTAAGAAATTTTCAACATTTCTAATAGTGGCTTTTCACAAGTAAAAGCGCATCATAAAGGAAAAAAACATTTGCAGAAATTTCAAAGTAAATTTCAAAATAAGTCCATCCTGAAAGCCTTTAGAGGACGGGATCTTCAGCCCAAAACAAATATTAGTGAAGTACTGAGTCATGATTTACAGTTGGCTAAAGCCGAAGCATTATGGGCCATGAAAGTTGCTAAGGACAATATGCTTTTGTTTCATGCACTGAAACAGTTGAACTTTTCAAAGAAATGTTTCCTGATTCTGCTATTGCAGCCAAAATGCAACTTAAAGAAAAAAGTTGCTTATGTGATATCACATGGATTGTCAAAATATTTTGAAGAGGATTTGAAAAAAGACATTGCATCTAGTAGCCCAGGAAAGGTTACTATAGCATTTGATGAAACTACAAATACACAAGTGAAACGGCAGTTGGATGTGTATCTCAGGTACTGGTCTTCAGAAATAAATTCAGTTTCTTGCCGATACCTAACAAGTGTTTTTCTGGGTCATGCAACAGCAGATATTTTGCTAAAAGAAATTCTTGATGTGTTATCATCCTTCAATATTTCGTTGAACAGAATTATTTGTGTATCCATGGACAGCCCAAATGTAAATAAGTGCTTTTTACGCAAATTCAATGAAGTTGTAAAACAAGAAACAGGCCAGAAATCTTTGGAACTAGGTTTTTGCAACCTGCATGTTGTTAGTAATGCATTTAAAATTTTTTTGACAAGCTTAAATATAGATTTTGACGAATTTGCTACTGATATGCATTACTTTTTAAAGAGTAGTGCTGCAAGACGAGAGGATTATAAATCTGTCGAGGATATAACATTGGTCACTGCCAAATTTCTTTTGCGTCATGTCAGCAACAGATGGTTAACCGCTGGTTCTGTAGCCCAGAGGCTCTTGGATCAATATCTAAATATTACAGAATATTTTTTAAACTTCTTGCCATCTCAAAAAATATTTGAAAAACAACTACGCAATTCGGCAAGGTATAAAAGAATTCACTGTTTCCTGAAAAATGAGCTAACTCCTTGCTATTTAGCATTAATTTCATTTTCACACCAAAATTTTGAAAAGTTTTCATTATGTTATCAGAGTGAAGAACCAAAAATACACCAGTTATATTCTGATTTAAATACTTTAATGAAGAATGTTATGGCTCAGTTTATCCAAGATGATGTTATTGCAGGGAAATTTGGAGAAGACCTAAAGAATGTAGATTTTGAAAACAAAAATTCATGGAAAAAACTAGGGGAGTTAGAAGTTTGTATGAAGACAAAAAATCTCCTCAGGAATGTTCAGGAGACCAGGCAGAAATTATTTCTCTTAGATGTAAGATCATCACTAATTTCAACCACAAAATATTTAAAGTCAAATTTGCCATTCTGCAATCAAAAGCTAAGAGACATAGAAGTTTTAAAGGTAAAAGAACCAAAGAAAGAGTCAACTCAACTTTCAGTCACTGAAGGACTTTCGGAAATAACCAGAATTTCAAGTGTTTTGCATCTTTCTGAGGAACAAATTGATAGAGTAAGAGAAGAGTGGAAACTTTTAAGTTGCAATAAGCCAACTCTAGATGAACTAGTGAAATTTTCAGAGGAAGGGCATATTCCAGTGCGGATTGATCATTACTGGCGTAATATATTTAGTATTAAAGACTCTAGCGGAAAAGAAAAATACTCAAATCTTGCTAAACTCATAAAGTCAATTTTAGTTTTACCTCATGGTAATGCTGATGCAGAAAGGGGATTTTCGGTTAACACTGCTCTGTTAAGGAAGGACAAGGCTAACTTAAAAGACTCAACTATAACATCATTAAGAATAGTTAAAGGGGCCATTAAACACTATGGATGTGTAAGTAAAGTTCCCATAACAAGAAATTTGTTAAATAGTGTTCGTGATACATAAATTTTATAAAGAGTATGTTGATAAGCTGAAGGAAGAAGAATCAAAAAAGGTAAAAGAAAGGAAGCAGAAAGAGAGGGAAAATAAGGAAAAGCAGCTAGAGAAAAAAAGAAAAGCTGAGTTTGATGACAAAATAAAAGAAAATGATGCAGAAATAAATAGACTTAAAAAAGATAAAGAAGCCTCCCTAGCAGTAATTCAAGAGGGAACAGAAAGAATGAGAAAAGCTGTAGAAAAACAAAATACTGTTGAAATAGCAGTTCCCTCTAACTTGATCATACAAGGTTCAGCTGAAATAAAGAAAACTGAAAGTAAATTAGTTGTGGTGGAAGCAGAAAAAGATAGGCTAATCAGGAAAAGGTTAAAACAGTAATATGAAAAAAGTAATTCAGTGAACAATTGTACATAGTTCTTGGTTTTCAATTACCTTTTTAGGATATTATAGTTTAATGTGAAACCTGAAAACTTTACTGTGAAAATCGTGAATTGCTTCTGGTTCAACAGCATATTAATGTTCAAAGTGAAACTTGAATGTGGTAAATATACTTGAATATGATAATGACACGTGAAAAGATAAGAACTGAACATTAGAAGTAAATCATACTTAAACTTTAGACATTATGCAAAAAATTTGGGTGTGAACTTCGACCATATATACTAATGGACTGCGCATTGGCAATAGCTGCATCAAAGCCGCCATGGCTCAAACATTGGGCACGTCATCATCAGACTCCAAATTTCGTGTACAAATGCTGTTATGATTACTAATTTACGCTGCAGAACTTCAGTGTTTTCGGTGTATTATGTGAATGCACCTCATATATAATGAAAACTCTTCAGGTAAGTTTACTTATGAGCTATATACATGCATGATCGTGTTGTTTACATTTTGTGATTTATAATGTGATGAACATTTGCGAAGAATTTGGAACATGCATTCCATTTTTTTTTCTTAAGTTACTATATTTTTATATCAATAGCTGCAAGTTTCTGGTTAAGTAATTGAACTTTATTGACTTAGGTATTTAATTCGTTTCTTACCCATGAAAAATCATAGAACTTTCTTTACTATGTCGGTCAGAGCAACCATAAGCACAGCAGGTGTAACCCATCTTTTTGACTGTTGTCATGTGATTTTATGTTGGAGCCAGAAATTTTGATGTCATGCGCAGTCTATCAATATATATGGTTGAAGGGTGTGAAGCAAACTCTTTACAATGTATACAAAGTTGTTTTACTAGATGTATACAAATATACATCTAGTTTTTATTGAAATACACTCCTAAAATTTTCCTAAAATTTTTCTAAAAATTCCTAAAATTCCTAAAATTCTTACCTAAAATTTTCCAGAAGTATGCTATGATCCCTGTTCTTATTGTTGCTACATTGAAAAAATCCTGTGGGTGGTTTTGTTGGGAAGGTCCCTGCATGTTCTAAGCTGCTGTTCCTTCACCCTCCTGTCAAAAACCTTGTGACCCATTTAAAACATACCTTCCGGTATCATAAGTTTATCATTTATACATTTCTGCAGGGTATATGTTATCATTCTTACTGTTCGGTCTCTTTTGTTGATCAACTTTCTTCATACTAGTATCAGTGGTCAGTCACATCCTTTGATGTTCCTTCTGTGGACTTACTCCTTGTATCTGTATTTCTGTTTTTAATTTTGGAAACCCTTCTCCAGTTATTACTGATATCTATTTGTTTCATCATGATACACAAGTTTCAAATTTTCACGAATTTTTAGCATTTTCTTTGCTGGATGCATATAGAAATCTAATTGCATTCTGTTGCTCAAGACAGATTTTAAACTCGGGCCATCACAATAAAATCTGCAAAAGAAAAATGTCTTTGGTATACATCTGTAGCAGTGGGTATGCATTGATACTATCTTAAGTTCCTTTTTCTCAGACTAATAGAAATAAAGTATTGGGTTGGAAAGAAAGTAATGTCTGAAAATGCAAGGCAATAGAAAAGTGCTAATTCCTGTACATACAAATGCAAATCAGTCCCAAATATCGTCATTGTTTGCCATGACCTGCTCCCATCGTCTGGGCAAAGATGGCAAGTACTACGGATCCTCCATAGTTTCTACGGATATCATGTTCAAACTACGAACTTACGGAGAAGGTGTGAAAAACTACGGATTTTTCCAGAAATCTTATATATCCGGAAAACTTTTTTTTTTTTAATTATTTAAAAAAAAAAAGTCAAGCATAGTCAAATGTAGTGATTCTTGCGGTAACGTCACAAAGCCGTCGCACAGCAAGCATGTTTGGCTGGCCGACAAGCAAGCGGAAATGTTGCAGCGGAGATCGTTCTGAATGATCACGTGACTTTGTACCTGGCTTGCTGTGGGATGCACGACGTATGTTAACTTCGGGAAAACCTTAACTGTGTCCTGAACTAACGTAAGTTTTTTTTTTTTCTTTCTTTATGTAGAGGATTTTAGGAAGGGATTGTCTGACCCCAGATCTTAAACAACCCTTTGAAATAGGAAGCTAGGAGATTTGGGCTAGAGTGCCCGATAGGAAAGTGACACGGAAGCGAAGTAGAAAGGGGGAGGAAGACTCCCTTATTTATTACCGGGGGCCAGTACCCGGGGTCCGAGGGCTTAACATGCCCATCGGACGCACGGTGGATATTTAGTGGATCGAGCGTTCGTACCTGCCTGAGATTAAACCTGAGGTCCTTTCCATGATAGTCACGAACACTGCCCACTAGGCCACCCGCGACCCACTAACTTAAGTTGTCGGAGGTAGACTAGAGTCGATTCCAAGTTTTCTGTTCTTGTTGTTAAGTTGAAAGTTGATTAGTTGTGGTGTGACGTGAATTGCTGTGGTTATGAAGCGTGCTTCAGTGGCTTCCAGTTCCAGTGGTGTGAAAAAAAATAAAAATTCGCAGCAGTACAAGGAATGTTATTCGTTGGAATTTCCATGTTTACAGCGGTCACGTGTTTCCATAAATCATGTTTTTTTTGCTAAAATGTAATTTAAATAGTAATATTAATTGCTTTGCATATTTGTTTCACCAAAATAAGGAGCGGGCGGGACATCAGAAAAAAAAAAAACTGCTCTGAGCAAATAGTCATCAGATTGAAAGAAACAATTGTGAATCAAAGAAATCCTGAATGTTTTTTTTTTCTGGCAGAGCACATAACTAAGCTACCAGGATGTGTGGACGCTGTTATTGCCTGTTTTATGTTACCTCCATGGGAGTTTGTTCTTTGCGCACAGTATATTCTGCCCATAGCAAGAGAAAATCTCTCCATGTGTCTTTGGCAACCAGCCAAAAAAACCATCTAGCAGCAGGTACTGCTCACTGCTGCTGCGGTGAGACGTTTTTTAGCTGCTGGGTGTGTGCTCCAGTTGTGACCTATTTTCCCACGCTTCTCGCTGTTGTCGGCAGAGAGCTTAATTGTTTACGTTACTTTGACAGATTTGCGAAGTGCAGTTCTTTTTTTTTTTTTTTTTCTCTCTTGTAAAAATGTTCTGCTAAACAAAGGGATGTTTTATTTTATCTTGTCAGATTCACAAGAACTTTCTTCCTTAATAGTTTGTTTTAAAGAGTGTTTTCCCCAGATAATTCTTCTTTGGGAATCTTTTAATTTCAGTTTTAATTCTTTTTTTTCTTCTTTTTTTTTTTTGATGAATTTGCTTTCATTACTCACTTGCGTTTTAAGTTGTGACATTTTACTTCTCCGCATCTTAGTAGAAAACTTCTCTTGTGTTAATGAAACGTTGCATGGATTTTTATTGTAATTTATTTTATTTGCATTGCCTTTTTATTTTATCCTTTTTTTTTCCAGAATTGATTTATTTATACAATTTAAAATACCTTTTTGATTAGTTTTTTCGTATCGTAAGCATTTAATGCTAATTTTATATTTATCCGCATAATAAAGCTATGAAACCTTTCAAAGTTAATTGTTCTGTCTTTGCTCCCATTGTGTTTGTCGTACGAATTTACTTGCAATAGCGTCGGGTAAATGGCCACCTGTCTCTACTAATATTCTTAGATCTAAAAAGCAAAAAAGTTGTCAAAAATTCAAGGAGAGTTATTCGCAAAAATTTCAGTGTCTAAAATCGTCTCGGGTATCAGAAAACCACGGGTTTTGTTTCCCGTGTGCTGTTGATTTTTCAATCGCACAGGCAGAAAAGACGATTGCGGTCGGCATTTCCACTCTAAAAAACAAGAGGATTAACCATAAGTGTGTGGCATCACACACTTATGACATAACATATTTATTAAAAGGTGGAGTTGAAATGGTATGTATTTTTTGTGTATTTACTCAAGTTTCCCCCCCTCCCCCATTTTAAGGGGACTTAAATATGTTGCAAAATTTATCCAAGTATTGTCCCAGATTGAGATTAACATGTTGCTAAAAATGTAGCAGTGTATTCTGGGAAATACGCATGCTACCCTGCAAATTTTAATGTGGAAACTTGACTTGACTTCACTACGGAAGAACTACGGGCGCTGTGCATATGGACTAATGTCTTCCTTCAGATGTTGGCATCTCTGTCTGGGCTGTTGTTGGATATCGTCCCTGTAGAATTGTGGCAACTTGGACGCAAAGAAGTGAGTAAGTGTGTGTTCGACATCATCCGAGTTGGTGAATCACTGTCTAGGAAGTGCTGCAATGACCGGAAAAAATGGTTGTAGCTTTGGGCAATGTCTGGGGAATAGGCTGGGTATGGCAGCAGCTCCCAGCCCAGGTCGTGATCTTGTGACAGGTCACCCATGCTGTGAGTTCTCTCTTCATTCTGCTGTAGGATGAAGGGAGACCCTTGCAGTTCAGCAGTGGTGGTCATTTTGATGTAAGCAGTATGTGCAGACTGTCACTAATGGCAGTACATGTCAGCTGTGATAGTGGTGGTGTCTGGCAGCAGCTCAAAAAACACAACACCCTGCATATGCCACCAAACAGACAGCAGGACCTTACATGGGTGTAAGCCGCTTTGGGGGTTTGTCATGGGCTTCAGTTTTGTGTCTAACCACTGTTTCAGGGTGCTGACATTGTTGTACAGGACACCTTTCTTGTTACCTGTCACAATGCAGTCCAAGAATGCTTCAACTTGGTCACATGCAAGCACAGAAGGGTATGCACTCATGTGATTTGCTTTCTGCTCAACTGTGGGTTAATGGGATACACAGACTCTCCTCTTGTGTACCTTCCTAAGTTGACGCTAGTGTGTGATAATGATCGTGTGGTTAGTCCCCAGCTATTTGGCCAACTTCTGCATGGTCACACGGGTCTGTCTCCACAAAGATCTTCAGCATGTCCATGTCCATATCTACTGTTGTGAGTCTTGACAGGTAAAAATTTCCCTATCAAAACTATTCAAACCAATGCCAGCACTGACGAAGTGATGTGGGGCACACTGGTAATGTTAGTTACAGCATTTGCAGGGTGCTACTGTGGCAAAACTCGTACAGCATAAATGGCGGATGTGTTCCTTGTTCAGTTCCATGTTGGCTGGCGCTTACACTCTTCATCTTTTGGCAGCTAACTGCCACTGACTTAAGCCACCTACCAGCTGATGTCATGCCAGTGTACTGCACAATCTCAGTGGCCAATGTGTGCTGTGACTGGGGCATCAACTTCGGGTATTTTGTCATCAGACATTACTTTCTTTCCAACCCGATAATTCAATATTCTACTTTTAGCCCCCACACCTGTACAATGCTTTTTGTATTTTAGATATGCCAATATTTAAGGTTTCTTATCTGTGTAATTATTTTTTTTTCTTAGGGGTGACATGGAAATGTTTCTAACCAAGTTAGTTCCTGAGGTATGTTGTGTTAGCTATTTTGATTGTTGTGAATCTGTACTCATGAGAATATGTGTGGTTTGCCAATTGTGGAATTTTGCTGTATTTGATTTTAAGTGGCCTATAAAATTGATGCAATTGTCAAATCCAGATATAGAAGCTGTAAAGTTCTTTTTTTATAAACATTTATATTTCTCTCCATCCATCCAAAGAATGCAGTGTGTGATTAGGTAGAAATTAAGATGTTTAATTCGGTATATTGTGTATATCTTTACCTTGTGTTATGAGTAACTGCTTTGCGAGTAAATATTTTGCTGATAGTTTGCCTCTTCCCTCTCTCCTAGTTTTTTATTTTACGGGTTGCAAAAAAGTCATAGGGGAGGTAAATAGAATTTGGGAAAGAGCAGCACTGAAGATTTCTGAACATTGAAAAGACCTCTCCATTTCTTTGATATTTAGGAAACCTAAATAGTGAAGAGGGACATGTTGTTGATACAGGACTTCTTGACCTGTATGTGGCACATGGCATTGCCCATTGTGACTGGCAGGAAGTTACTGTATTATCTGGATACCTTATAGATCTCAGTTGTTTATGCTAAAATTGGTGGTACTTCCATCCTTGGCCCGCTCTGCATGATAAGAGTGAGCCCTGACTTGCTGCCATCTGTTGGCTGATGTGAAAGATAGCAGCACGTGAGTTGTGATTGTGTTTCATTACTATTACTTGTGTCTATTGATTTTTTCCTTACTATTGATTGTGTTTCGTTACTATTTGGGTAGGCACTTAAAAGGACCTTTTGTAATGTTAATTGCATCTCTACTCTGAAATAATCAGAAATAAAAGTTTTGTTTCCTCTTGAAGCAGAACTGATCTATCCAACAGAATAAAATAAGAACATTGAGTACCTAACAGGGAAGAAGTGTCTGATGATACTAATCAACACCGCAAAGAAGTATTCTGATGAAATACTGCAATTCCATTGAACTAAATATTCCAGGATGTGGTCTGCTAAATGAATTTCTTGATTCCTCTGTTAGCTTACCTTTGAGTGGACACCAATTGCTGCCCACATCATGATGGTATCAAGAGGAAAATGAGGGTTCTGGAACCATGTCTCAAGTGTACAGGAACACAGATCATCCTGTGAAACATGCTTTTTCTTACACCTGAATTGTCCAAAACAATGAGACAAATCCACTCTGAGAGTCATTAATTGGGTGATCTTGGAATAATATGTGCTTGATGTCGTTAGCAATCCCTGTCGTTCACACCACAAAATGCACATACCCTCGTTCTTAGCAATTTTTATAAAAACAAAAAACCCTTCTATTTCCATATCTTACAGTGAAAGAACCCTTGCAAACTGAGTAAAAAAGATGTCTAAACAACTTGTGGACTCCCATTAGAAAAGGCACGTAGAACAAAGAAACAAACGGTCTTAGTGAGAGATGGGTTTGCCTCCTTGTGGTGCTCCGTGGTAACAATGGCACACACAACAGCAACTAAGGACTCTGTGAATCTTGAAGAGGTGCCAGCTAGTTCTGTGTGACATTGGCAAAAGACCCCAACTCACTGTTTTGTTCCAGAATCCTTAGGTTGAATGACCAACTGGAACCCTCAGCTGTGGGCTAATCCCCCACACTGATGTACTTACCTGATTAAAAAGACAAAAAGAAATATTAAGAATGACTCAAGTGTGGGATATGGTGGACCTACCACACTTGAGAAGGACGGTCCACCACAGAATCGACCTGGACTTTCTAAACGGCGTATGAGAAAGAGATCTCGGCTGAGTGAATGTAAGATTGGTGTATGGAATACTAGAGGTATAAATGGCAAGATGAGTGAGGTGATTGAGGAGATGAATAAGTATAAACTGGATGTGCTGTGTGTAAGTGAAACCAAAAAGAAGGAAATTGTGCTAGAAGAAGTGAATGGCATGGTGAGTGTGTGGTCTGGGGTATTGGATAATATGAGAGGACAGGCTGGTGTAGGTGTGATTTTAAGTGAAAAGATGAAGAACAACTTGATTCACTATAGTTGCGTAAGTGAGAGAATTCTCTGGATTCGTTTGAAAGTGAAACTTCAGAGAATTGTAATTGTTGTAGTGTATGCTCCTTGAGACTCGGAACCTTCTGATAAGAAGGAAGATTTCTGGAATGAGCTAAAAGCTGTTTTGAGCCAGTTTGGTGCTAAAGAAAAAGTTATAATAGCAGGGGATTTCAATGCTAGAGTAGGTGTGCAGAATGCAATTTCTGACAATGTTCTGGGTAAGTTTAATGATCCTTGTGTGAATGATAATGGTGAAAGATTAATTGAACTCTGCATTGAGAATGGTTTGTGTGTATCTAATACATTTTTCAACCACAAGTATATACACACATATACTTGGGAAAATCGTACTCTTGGTCAAAAGAGTGTGATAGATTTTGTTGTCTACGATCAGTGTTTGAAACACTTAGTTGTTGACACCCATGTGATAGAGGTGCGGATGTTGGTTCTGATCATTACTTGGTAGTATCACGAGTGAAACTTAATGTTGGTTGGAGGAAAAGAAATAGGAAGAGACCCAGGATAGAAAGAATAAAGGTTGATAGGCTCCTTGAAGATCATCAGCGGTATTCTGACTTACTCAGAGAACGACTGAAGGATCTGAAGTCTGGTGAGAGGGATGTAGAAAAGAAGTGGGAATGTTTTAAGAACTGTGTTGTCACTGCTGCTAAAGAGGTCTGTGGCACCACAATAGTGGGTAACAATAGAGGTGATGCTTGGTGGAATAGTGAGATTGAAGAGGCAGTAAAGAGAAAGAAGGAAGCCTATTTGGGGATGTTGGAAGGTAGAGTCTCTGTGGATGAATATCGCTGTAAGAAGCGTGAGGCTGCTAAGTTGGTTCGCCACAGTAAGGCAAAAGATACGAAGGAGAAAGTGGAAAGGCATGAACTGGCTTTTTTGGAAATATAGGAAGTCTTTCTTGGAAGTACATGAGACTCAGGAAAAATAGGGGAAACAAAGTTGTAAGTTGTGTGAAGAATGAGATTGGGGAAATGATATGGGAGCCCAATGAGTTAAGTGACAGATGGGGTGAATACTTCTGTGAGTTATTAGATCAGGAAAGCAAAGCTGATTCTGAGACAGACGCAGATGTCACAATGAGGGATGAAAGCACAGGAGAGATCTCGAGAAGAAGTGTGTAAAGCTCTAAAATCTCTTCAGAATGGCAGGGCTCCGGGAGTTGATGGCATAACTGCAGAGATGGTGAAGTATGGTGGTGACTCTATAATTGACTGGTTAACTGAAATTTGCCAGTTGTGCTGGGAGTTAGGAATGGTCCCTCGGGATTGGAAGGATGCTATCATTGTTCCCTTGTATAAGGGAAAAGGTGATCAGACTGAATGCAAGAACTATCGTGGTATTAGCCTACTGAGTGTGCCAGGGAAAGTGTTTGGTAAGGTTGTTATTGAAAAAGTAAGGGGTCTTACATTATTGAAAGTGTGGGATGTTCAGAGTGGGCTTATGCCTGGTAAAGGTTGCACTAACCAGATTTTTGCATTACGCATGATGATTGAAAAGTATCTGGCTGTTGGGAAGAAAGTTTTTACTGCCTTCATAGATTTATAGAAAGCTTACGACCGAGTGAATAGAACACTTTTGTGGAAGGTATTGAATGAATATGGTGTTACTGGAAATCTACTTAATAGTGTAAAAGCCATGTATGCTGGTAGTAGAGCTTGTGTAATAGTGAATGGTGTTATATCAAAATGGTTTTCCATTGGTGCAGGAGTTAGACAAGGTTGTGTAATGTCACCATATCTGTTTAATATATTTATGGATGCATGCATGCGTGATGCCAAAATAGATAATAGTGGTTTATGTCTTGGTGATATCCGTGTGTGCAGATTGCTGTATGCTGATGACACTGCCCTGTTGGCAGAGAGCAAAAGTGAGTTGCAGAGTATGTTGACTCGGATGCACGAAGTTTGCATGAAATTCAAACTGAGTATAAATAAGGGAAAAACCAAAGTTATTGTGTTTGAAAGAGGAACGGGTAGCACTGAATGTAATGTAAGTATAAATGGCACTGTGATTGACCAGGTGAGTGAGTTTGTGTATTTAGGAAGCATGTTGGACAGAGAGAACAAGTTGGATGGTGAAATCAGTAGGCGAGTGAATTCTTCTTTGAAAGTCATAGCTGCTCTGGTAGGTTTTCACAGGAATGATGGGTTCTCTAGAGTCCCGCATGGCTGTGTATGAAACTGTAATTGTCCCTACTCTGATGTATGGCAGTGAAACCTGGGTACTGCAGAAGAAACATAGGAGTCGTTTGTGTGCTGGAGAAATGCGTTACTTACGTGGGGTTTGTGGCAAGACACGATATGATTGTGAGAGAAATGAAGATGTATTGCAGTTGTGTGATGTGAAGCAAAATGTTGTTAGCAAGGTGGAGACCAATATGCTTCATTGGTTTGGCCATGTTGAAAGAATGAGTGATGAAATGCTTACTAAGAAAATCTTTTCAGCCCAAGTAGCAGGAAGGAAGGCCAAGGAAGACATGGGTGGATCAGATTCAGGAGTGTCTGCATGAGAAAAAGATTATGAGTATGAAGTATAAAAGATATTGTGTACGGCGTGTAATGGATATTAGTGAAGCACGAGTTGCATGTCAAGATCGCTGTAAATGGAGAAGTTTGATACGACAACAATAAGTAAAAAATACCTGGAAGTTTGTATTTCTTTTTGGAGCTAACCTCTGAATCTCAGAGAACAGCTTAGTGATATGTATGTATGCATGTATATACTTATCTGATTAAAAAGACAAAAAGAAATGCAAAAATTGACCCAAGTGTGGGATATGCTGGACCTACCACACTTTAGAAGGATGGTCCACCACAGTGTATGGTACTGGAAGAAGGAAAATTAGAAAGAGATCTCTGCTGAGTGAGTGTAAGATTGGTGTATGGATTACTAGAGGTATAAATGGCAAGATGAATGAGGTGATTGAAGAGATGAATAAGTGTAGATTGAATGTGCTGTGTGTAAGTGAAACCAAAAAGAAAGAAATTGGTATAGAAGTGAACGGAACGGTGAGTGTGTGGTCTGGAGTACTGGATAAGGTGAGAGGAAAGGCTGGTGTAGGTGTGATTTTAAGTGAAAAGATGAAAAACAACTTGATTAACTATAGTTGCATAAGTGAGAGAATTCTCTAGATTCGTTTGAAAGTGAAACTTCAGGGAATAGTAATTTCTGTAGTGTATGTTCCTTGAGATTCTGAACCCTCTGATAGGAAGGAAGATTTCTGGAATGAGCTAAAAGCTGTCTTGAGCCAGTTTGGTGCTAAAGAGAAAGTTAAAATAACAGGGGATTTCAATGCTAGAGTAGGTGTTCAGAATGCAATTTCTGACAATGTTCTGGGTAAGTTTAATGATCCTTGTGTGAATGATAATGGTGAAAGATCAGTTGAACTTTGCATTGAGAATGATTTGTATGTATCTAATACATTTTTCAACCACAAGTATACCCACACATATACTTGGGAAAATTGTACTTTTGGTCAAAAGAGTGCACGATAGATTTTGTTGTCTATGATCAGCGTCTGAAACACTTAGTTGTTGACACTCGTGTGATGAGAGGTGCAGATGTTCGCTCTGATCATTACTTGGTAGTGTCGTGAGTGAAACTGGACGTTGGTTGGAGGAAAAGTAATAGGAAGAGGCCCAGGATGGAAAGAATAAAGGTCAAAAGACTACCTGAAAATCGTCAGCGTTATTCTGACGTACTCAGAGAATGACTGAAGGAACTGAAGTCTTGTGAGAGGAATGTAGAAAAGAAGTGGGAATGTTTTAAGGACTGTGTGGTCACTGCTGCTGAAGAGGTCTGTGGCACCACAATAGTAGATAACAATAGAGGTGATGCTTGGCGGAATAGTGAGATTGAAGAGGCAGTAAAGAGAAAGAAGGAGGCGTATTTGGGGGTGTTTGCAAGGTAGAGTTTCTGTGGATGAATATTGCTGTAAGAAGCGTGAAGCTGCTAAGCTGGTTTGCAAGAGTAAGCCAATAGACAGGAAGGAGAAGGTGAAAAGGCATGAATTGGGTTTTTGGAAAGATAGGAAGACTTTCTGGAAGTTCGTGAGACTCAGGAAAAATATGGGAAACAAAGTTGTAAGTTGTGTGAAGAATAGGATTGGGGAAATGATATGGGAGCCCAATGAGTTAAGTGAAAGATGGGGTAAATACTTCTGTGAGTTATTAGATCAGGGAAGCAAATTTGATTCTCAGACAGATCCAGATGGCACAGTGAAGGATGAAAGCACAGGAGGGATCTCAAGGGGAAAAGTGTGTAAAGCTCTAAAATTTCTCTAGAATGGTAAGGCTCTAGGAGTTGATGGCATAACTGCCAAGATGTTGAAATATGGTGGTGACTGTAATTGACCGGTTAACTGAAATTTGTCAGTTGTGCTGGGAGTTTGGAATGGTCCCTCGGGATTGGAAGGATGCTATCATTGTTCCATTGTATAAGGGAAAAGGTGATCAGACTGACTGCAAGAACTATCGTGGTATTAGCCTATTAAGTGTGCCAGGGAAAGTGTTTGGTAAGGTCGTTATTGAAAAAGTATGGGGTCTTACACCAGAGAAAGTGTGAGATGTTCAGTGTGGTTTTTTATGCCTGGTATAGACTGCACTAACCAAATTTTTGCATTACACATGATGATTGAAAAGTATCTGGCTGTTTGTAAGAAAATTTTTGCTGCCTTCATAGATTTAGAGAAAGCTTATGACTGAGTAAATAGGACACTTCTGTGGAAGGTATTGAATGAATATGGTGTTACTGGGAATCTACTTAACAGTGTAAAAGCCATGCATGCTGGCAGTAGAGCTTGTGTATGAGTGAATGGTGTTTTATCAAAATGGTTTTCTATTGGTGCAGGAGTCAGGCAAGGTTGTGTAATGTCACCATGGCTGTTTAATATATTTATAGATGCGTGCATGCGTGATGCCAAAATAGGTAATACTGGTTTATGTCTTGCTGATATCCGTGTGTGCTGTATGCTGACGACACTGTCCTGTTGCAGGGTGTCTACTGGTCATGAAATCATGAAAAAGTAATGACATTGAGTGGGTGGTCATGATTTTTTTTTTTTTTTTTTTTTTTTTTTATCATCAGCACCTGAATGAAGACAAGTTTGTGCACTTAGAAGAAAACACGAACCGGCACTGTTATAAGCCGGCGTGTAGTGGATGCCTCATGACATATATATAAAAAAACATATGGCTTCATCAAAAGCTGATGTTGTGAAGAGGGAATATTTGCAATTTTGTGAATTTTCTAAAAAACAACTGAAACAGTTCAATCCTAAGGAGGACAAACTTGATCACTTCCTGATGAATTTTCTACAATGTGCAAACCATGACTTTATCAAGTTCTTACAGAAGCTGCTATGCATGTTTCATGACAATGCTGCAGTTGAAAGATGCTTTTCTGTTAACAAAGAACTTTTAATTAAAAACTTAAAAGAAGATGCAGTTGTTACAGAAAGACTTGTTTACAGTGCAATACAATCGTTAGGTGGTCTAGCTAATAGTGAGAAAGAACTGAATGTGGACATCACAAAATCAATTGATATTAGCTGTCAAAAATGCTTCATCAAAAAGAAAAGATGAAGTGGCAAATCGTAAAAGGAGAGCAGTCCAAGAACTCAAAGATAAGATAAGAAAAGAAAGTTTAAAGAAAAGGCAAAAGAAGCAGCTGAAGTTCTAGATTCTGAGATAACAAGTTTAGCTAAGATACTTAAACACTGGGTCTTTCACTGTGAAATTTCAGTCTCCATAAATTTTGTACATTCATAGTTTTTATATTGCCTTAATAAAAACTTGTAAGTTTTTACAGCATTACCATGGTAAAAGAATTTGTGTATTAATCATCATTCACCCATTCTGGAGTTCATGTGCAAATTCTCATGAGCACCAACTATGACACCACGTTGAAAAACGCTTAAATCGTTATTATTTGTCATTCTCATGCCAAAAACAGCTCTGACAGCTGGCAAGGATGTCTATCGCTTTATATACGCACTGGCGGAAGCAACTGAGTACGCAAATAGGTGACGTTGCAATGTATTTTGCATAAGCTTGTCTGTATCAGTTTTTCTGGCACTTCAGTGTATATACACTCTGTAGCAAAAAAATCCGCTCACCAGGAATAATCATCCATCAAATGTGGAACTTAACATGCAAATACCTCTGAGCCAGACATGCAAATGATACAAAATGCGCAGCGAATGAATGAACGCACAGAACGTGCGTAACACTCATCGAAAATGCGCACCCCAGCACACACATTAGATCCATTGCTTGGCTACTGCATCAATTCGAACGGCTGCTGTGGTGCAGTTGCGATTTCTTCCGTAATCGTAATTTTTTTCTCACGAAGGACGAAGTACTTCGCAGAATTATTTTGTACTCATCCCCGTAGCAGAATCGCGTCCACGCCCGACGTACATCGCAGATTTATTTTGTGCTCATCCCCATAGAAGAATCATGGCGACGGCTGACTTACATCACAGGTTTATGTTGTACTCGTCCTCGTAGCAGAATTGCAGCAACGGTCGCCGTGCGTGTATTGCAATATTATTATAAGATGAGTTTATGATAATATTGCAATTTATATGTAAATTACAGAAAATTAGAATTTGGGAGATAGGTGGATGCATTTTGGAACAAAACTGAAATTTTGATTAAGGCCATGAAACATAAATAGGAAAATAAAATGCAACACTGAATTTGGAAACTCCCAAAAGATACTATTGTATTGTTTGCATTAGATGAGTAGATACACCTGAAAGTGGAAGAAAAGTAAATTCTTGTTTACATGTGTACCAAATTTGTAAACAGTAAAAATTAATGGTATACAATGTACACGTGCAAATAACTTTTGGAGACTGTGAAGTCAAATATAATGGTTAGGACAAAAACATTGATTTTGAAACACAATTACCTCAGATTTCGTTCCTCACCTCAGTCACTGCTGAGGGGGTTCTCATTTGAACCATGCAATGAAAATTCAAACTGAGACTCCTAATACTTCACTGCACTAAGGTTTGGGTTTTTGAAAGGCCACTTGGCCTATATTTATTTTGTAAAACTCAACAAGCTAATTTTTGGTCACAAATTTGTTTAACCTGGCCACTGGGCCCAATAAAAATAATTAGCTGACAGCTTAGTTGCTTTCAATGAAACTATAGCACAGGCACATTACTGATCATAATCAACATCACATAAAGGCAATTTACAAGGTGTGTAAATTAAGTGCATGAAGTGCAAATCTCCCTCACTCTCTCTCTGTTAATAAAAATTATAGGAATATGTGTACACTATGTTGTTCTAACTAACTCCTTCGAACAAACCTTCTCAGACCAGTTTTCTGAATCCATTTAAAAAATTTAAATACCACAACAACTAAGTCAAAATTTTACGCATAATGAAAAGTTACCTTAATACAAGGTTCTACACTTCCAGGAAAATTTGCCTTAAAATCAACATAACATAACAATCTAGCACTACCTGATACTGAACCAATTCTATACACCATACAAAACCTAATACACTAGATACCTTACTCAATTTACTCAAAAGTTATCATTAAATTGCTACACTGACAAAAGAATCTCAATTTACACTATCATCATGAAAATCCAACTTTTCAAAATTCCTTATAAGTTTTCCAATCTACAGGCACCCATGTAATAACCAACTCAGGCATAAAAGCCAAACAAACATCTCACTCAACGGGTCCCACTTGCCTAGAAAAACACGATTTCACTGGGAGAACAACTAAGTTTGGGTCTGAAGGCGAGAATGGGTCGTGAAGCCATTCCCAGCCTATACAGTGTAGTGGAGCATAGTGCGACCTAGCAACCTGTATTGTTTCTTCACTTTGATTCCGGGACAACTCGCACCACTCCTTGGTAGGAACCACCTCCTATGGGCCAACGAGCTTACTTGGGCAGAAAACAAATCCCCCAATTTGTTTCTTGCACCCTTTCAGACCCGAGGCATGTCCACATAGGGAGAAGTATCCCACAAGAGTTCTTTTGCCCCCCCCCCCAATATCTGATTCCCTCATTATTTCCAGAAAATTCAATAAATCACCTTTTTTCCCAGAAAAGCACTCCATATCCTTATTTCCCAGAAAATCACTCCATAACTTTATTTCCCAGAAAATCACTTCATATCTTTATTTCCCAGGAACACACACTGTACTACTCATTTCCCAGAAAGCTCAATAACACCGTACTAGACACACTATACCAAACTTACTTTATTTCCAGAAAACTCTATAAATCACCATATTTCAAAATCACCTATTTCTAGAAAAAGATCATTACTTCTTGAAGAAACACAACAGCTGTTCGGGTTCTCTCAGTCACACTATACATATGCCCCTTATTCTGCATGTCCCCGCACGGGGATAACTGGTTTTCCAGTTATTTGGGGAGCGGCGCCCCCACGGCCCGAGCTGACCTTGTGACTGGTCAACATCTGATGTCATGCCACCGCTTGTTTTTTATTTCGGTGCTATTGGAGTTTGCAGGGACGGCTGTTCATCCAGCTGTTAAGGAGTCGCGGCCCCACGATCCCGAGCTGGTCTTGTGTCTCGCTTTTTCGTTTTTATTTATTTTCTCCACTGGCTAGTTGCCCGTGTTGTATACTCTACCTAATCGCTACCACGTTATGCACTAACACCCCGGTCTTGTGGTTTTGTTACCCTCCACCACTAAGTGTATTATATTAACCGCTCAGTTCGTAGGTTGCTGAGATTCTGTTTAGGTTCCCTTCCAGGATTTGTCTTCTTTGGATTTCTTTTTTTCCTTTTAGCTGGTTTGGGTGCTAGACCTACCTGCATGTTTGCCGCGTGCGGAGACCCGTGAGGCGGAAATGGGATGTCTGGCGGCTGAGGTCGCAGGAGACCGGATAAGTGCCTCCTGTGTACCAACACTCCTCTTCGACCCCGGCTTCGCTGTAAACGGGAGGCTAGAGACTAACCCACCTCTAGTCAGAAGTCTTGTACCAAGTTGTGTACAGGGCTTTAGCGGCTTTTTGTCGTATAGCACGGCAGGGTAAGCCCGGGGGCTGTGGGATCATGCCAAAGGCGTTGGCATGACGGTACCCGGAGGCCGAAGTGTCCGCCGAGTGCGTGTGATCACAGCCAACGGACTATATCTGCAACGTATAAGCTCCAGAACTGTGTCCAGCGTCATTTTCTTGACTTGCAGACCTCCAGTTCTCCCTCGTAGGGCTCGGTGGTGGGTGGAGTAGTTTGCAGACGAATCCTCTTCCTTTTTTCCATGGGTAAAAACAAAAAGAAAAACTCCAAATTTAAGTCGCCTGAGAAAATGATTATTGACAATGACTCTCCTTCGTCTTCTCAACCTACCAAGTCTCATACCCTTAAACGGTCTTTAGACCTTGACCTGGACCAAGAATGTGGAACCTCTTCTTCGGCGGCTGTACCAGTCGCTCCGAAGCGTCATCTCCCCTCAATTGCTGTGACTACGCATGCTACTCACTTGCTTGTAGAATCCATCGATCCGCATGAGAGACTGTCCACCAGATCTCCCTTTTTCATTTCTAAAGCTTTGGACGCTGCGGTTGGCCCCTTGAAGTCTGTGAGGAAGCTTCGCTCTGGGGACCTGCTTGTCCAAACTTGCAGTGTTTCTCAGAGTAACACTTTTCTAAACCTCACTAGTCTTCAAGGCATTCCTGTAAAAGTGACACCTCACCCGTTTCTTAACACCTCTCGGGGTGTTATTTCGGAGTTTGATCTCTTGCCATGCAGTGAAGACGAATTGGTGACTGAACTTGCTGATCAAGGTGTTATTGCTGCACGTCGTATGATGTTCCGGCGTGATGGTTCCATGATTAAGTCAAAAAATGTCATCTTGACTTTTAACTCCCCGAAAGTTCCGACCGAAATCAAGGCTGGCTACTTGGTCTGTGGAGTTCGCCCGTACATTCCCAGTCCTCTGCGCTGTTTCAGGTGCCAGAGGTACGGGCATTCACAACGTTTCTGTAAGAGTTCCGCTCGTTGCGCAAATTGTGGCTCCAGTGAACATGACAGGGAAGGTTGCACTTCTGCGGCCTGTTGTGTTAACTGCGGTGAGGCCCATGCAGCTTACTCCCGCAACTGTATGAAATGGAAGGACGAGATGGCGATCCAGCGCCTCAAGACCCTGGAAGGCCTCTCGTACCCTGCTGCCAAGGCCAAGTTGGGTATACCCACCACCCGACAGCGTACTTTTGCCGCAGTAGTTCAGTCTCTGCCACAACCCGTGCAGCCCTTTGTTCTGCGCCCTGTAGCTCTCGCCGCCCTTGCCAAGCGATCTACAGCTGACCAATCGACACAGGTGTTTTTCCCCGAGCTCGAGATTTTTCGAATACCTGATTCTGGGCCTTCTCTTTTGCTGCCGACCGTCTCTTCCAGTTTCCAGCCGAAAGCCTGCACGTGCGGAAGACCCGGCCCTCAATCTGCAAAGGTGTGCAGTGTCCATCCAACTGTCTCGGCCTCAGCGAGGTCCCCACCCTCAACCAACATTATAGAGGAACATAGGGGGGGGGGAGAGTGACAGTTCGTCCCGTATATATATATATATATATATATATATATATATATATATATATAATTATAATAGTAAATTAATAAATTTTTATATAAACCTAATTAACTACCTTGTCTTCACAGCTTTCATCATACTCTTTTTCAACTTTTACCAAGCCTGTCTGCTCTTAATCATTTTCCACGTTTTTAAAAATCTGTGGCTGATAGTTCTTTGTCTGGCACTCTTTGGCCAAACCTGGCCCTTGCGCCAATAAAATCCACCAACCAACCAACCAACCAACCTATTCTGCATGTATGCACATTTCTATATTCTTTCCCCATAAAAATCGCTTTTTTCTAATCCACGGGCTGAAACTAGAAATTAGCCCTCACTACTACATAAATTTTAAAGAGTAAATTTGGCACTTAAATTTTCTGAAACACCAAACCATAATAATAACCAGCCTACAAGAAAAATTCCCAACTACACGGCACTTCCTCTAAGCTCATAAATACAAATTCTATTTCACGAATACAAAAATCACTGAGCACAAAATGAGTTCAATTTTACTTAATGGAAATACTGGTCCGAGAGGTTGTTGGTTCCAAAATAACTTAATACAATTAGGATATCACCTATCACTACATGACCCAGAAAATTATACACTTCCTTTCTTTGTTTTGTTGAAATTTTTTTTTCTATTACCTACCCACAGAAAATAACATGGAATTTATTTAAACAGCCTAACATTAACCCATGTGGTTTCATTCCTTAAGCACACCAGAACACTAAAATACAAAAAAAAAAAAAAAAAAAGAAAGCATTTACACCCCCCTTTTTTTCTTCCCTTGCTATATACATTTTTTTGACAGCCCCCATTTCAAGGCCCACTGGCTACATAATTTTAAAGAAACCACAACATAATACTTTTTAAAAATGTCAAGGAAAAATTTACCTTTAGGACTGGGCAGCAACAACTCCTGAGCACCTTGCCTACCGATGGAAAAAAAAAAAAAAGTTTCACAGCCTAATAATAGATAAAAAACACACAGACTCTTCTTGCGAGAGCACCACTGTCCCAGTTGATTTTCTCTTCACCTCCAAGGGTTTTTTTTTTTCCTCTTTCTTTTTTTTTTTTCTGCCACAGCAAGCTTGGCCAACGAAACAGGAAACGGGCATTTTGGAACCCTGCTGGTGGACCCCTTTGTTGTAGTCAGTAGTGGGCCAAGCTCGACGATTCAGCAGTTGAAGGCGATATTGTTCACAAAGCCGTCCATGGCCTTTTTCCGGAACTTCCAGCGTCTGGTTGAACTGGCTTGTGAGTCCCTTCCATGTTGAACAGAGCAGCGACAGCATTCGGGTTGCACTGGCAGAAATTCTCCTGCGGAGGCCAATTCACGGTAGTTACTAATTAATTTTTTTTATTATTATTGAAGCTCAATACTGCCGTCATCCACTAGGAGAGGAGGAGAGGGCTGAATCAGTATTTCATCTCTAGTAATTTATTCCCAGCATTTTTTTTTTCTTCGCTGTCAGATTCGGGCTGCTTCCCTACGCCTCAGGAACAAAGTTGCCAGCCAGGCCGAAGTCCGGCTAACATAAATTTTTTTCTTTTTACATCGTGGTCAGCTCAAACGAGCCTCAAGAGAGAGAATCGAGTAGAGTGCGTGAGTGAGTGTGACCTTTTCTCAAAGAACTGCGGGGTGTTTGTAACTGCTTATCCCCCTCATTGGCTGAAATTCTGCATAGCAACAGCAGTCCGGCACTCCCAACAGAATTTCTGTCCCACGCAATCCAGGGGTAACCTCTGACCTCGAAGGAAGGGGAAAACGCCATAGCCTTCCACATGCTGTTGTGACCTTGTTCCCGAAATAGAACATCGCTAGCCCAAGAGAGCATTTCTGCAACACTTTTTTTTAAGCTTCTAAATCCTTTGCCTAAAATGGCGGACTGAAAGAAAAGATGTTCTGGCCTTTTGCACAAATTTTCAGAAATGCTTTTTTCCTCATTCCGTGATTACTACGAATAATTTTGTGTTCTAAAAGGGTTGATGCTGACTTCTTTTGCTCGCCCTTTTTTTTTTTTTTTTTTTTAACTTACTAAGGTAAAAATGAATTAAGCCAAAAGAAAAAGAAGTTTAATGCCTATTATTCCTCCCCCTTTTTTTTTCACGAAATTTTGTTTGTTTGGTCAGGGCTGAGAAACGAGCGAACATGGCCATTTATTCCCTCACTTCACCACCTCCTCCCTACCAAATTTTGAAATGTGGGACTGTAGAGAATTTTCATTCTATGTATTTTATTTATTTTCTATTATTTTTTTTATTTTTCGTAAATCCCAGTGAAGTGATCAATTTCCCCAAGATTTACGAACATGAAAATTCTCGACAGGACATCTAGCTTCTGAAACTATGCTGTAGGCAATGCACACCATACTTCCTGCAGAGCGTTCCACAATTCGGATGTATTCGAAGGTCTCTGATTCCTGTGTTCGATAGCGCGTTGCATGGCATCCCAAATGTGTTCTATCACGTTCAGATCTGGGGACTTCGGTGGGAATGGCAACACCCCAAACTCAGATAAATGCTGCTCCAACCATAATGTCACATCCCAACACTTGTGTGGAGGTGCATTGTCCTGTTGGAACAGGCCCAACCCATCAGCACGAATGCAGGACATGAATGGGTGCACCTCGTCAGAAAGGATGCGCACATATCATTCGCCAGTCACAGACGTTTGTAGACGTCTGTGACTGGCCAATGATATGTGATCCCAGTGAAGTCCAGCTAAACACACCCCATACCATTATGGACCTCCCACCAGCCGGTGTAGTTCCTTGTTGACAGGCGGGATCCATGGCTTCATGGGGTTTGCGCCACACACGAATCCTTCCATCTGCCCGATACAGTTGGAAACGAGACTCCTCAGACCAGGCTACTTGTTTCCAGTCATCAAGTGTCCAGTGGCGGTGTAGCAGTGCCCAAGCAAGGCGCATAGCTCTGTGTCGTGCACCCATCAAGGAGACTCGAGTTGGGCGTTGGCTCCCAAAACCCATATTGTGCAGGGTACGTTGCACAGTCCGGACGCTGATGCTTGTTGAGGTTCCAGCATTGAATTCCGATAATACCTGTGAGTGTTGCACGCCTATCGCGTGAAACGATTCTTGACAACCGACGATGGTCACGTTCACCCAGTGTCTTTTTACGGCCACACTGGTATCATAGGTTGGAGGTTTTGCCAGAATTCTTGTAGTCACGGTACACCCTTGCAATGGTCGTCCGTGAAAATCCGAACTTCGTTTCTACCTCCGAAATACTATTGCCCATCTCATGAGCACCAACTATGACACCACGTTGAAAATCTCTTAAATCGTTATTATTTGTCATTGTCATGCCAAAAACAGCTCTGACAGCTGGCAGGGATATGTCTATCGCTTTATATACGCACTGGCGGAAGCAACTGAGTACGCAAATAGGTGACGTTGCAATGTATTTTGCATAAGCTCGTCTGTATCAGTTTTTCTGGCACTTCAGTGTATATACACTCTGTAGCAAAAAAATCCGCTCACCGGGAATAATCATCCATCAAGTGTGGAACTTAACATGCAAATACCTCTGAGCCAGACATTCAAATGATACAAAATGCACAGCCAATGAATGAGCGCACAGAGCGTGCGTAACACTCATCGAAAACGCGCACCCCAGCACACACATTAGATCCATTGCTTGGCTACTGCATCAATTCGAACGGCTGCTGTGGTGCAGTTGCGATTTCTTCCGTAATCGTAATTTTTTTTTTCTCACGAAGAACGAAGTACTTCGCAGAATTATTTTGTACTCATCCCCGTAGCAGAATCGCGTCCACGCCTGACATACGTTGCAGATTTATTTTGTGCTCATCCCCATAGAAGAATCATGGCAACGGCTGACTTACATCACAGGTTTATGTTGTACTCATCTCTGTAGAAGAACCGCGGTGACTTACATTGCAGGTTTATTTTGTACTCGTCCCCGTAGCAGAATTGCGGCGACGTGCGTCGCACATTTATTTTGTACTCGTCCCCGTAGAAGAATCGCGGCAACGTACATCGCAGGTTTATTTTGTACTCGTCCCCGTAGAAGAATCGCGGCGCAGTACATTGCAGGTTTATTTTGTACTCATCTCCATATTAGAATCGCGGCGAAGGCCGACATACATTGGAAATTCATTTTCTACTAATCCTCGTAGCAGAATCGCGGTGACGGCGGATGCACATCGCAGACATATTTGGGTCCTGTACACAGAAACGACATCCCTAGAGCCTGATTAAACCATCTTGCAGACCTCCTAAGATGCAAGTTTTCCACCTGTCAAAATTTCTGAATACGGAAGTTCGGCGAAGTGAGGATTTCTCCGTAAGCGTACTTTTTTCTAATGATTAATAACATAAAAGTGTTTGCTGATTAGATTTAATTAGTTTCTCAATAAAATTTTGATGTAGGGAAAAATCCCTACATTCTCATCATCAAGAATTTATATAGCTGAGAAATAGGCTTAAAAAATTATCAGCACGAGTCATCTTACGATTTTTCTATCTGAGTGTTACGTTTTTTTGGTTCTGAGAGGTTGGCAGGTTTACAATTCAATAAGATAATTTAAAGAAAAATTAATAAAACAATAAATAATTATTAGAACATTAGATTCCAATTAGGACAAAACAAGTACATTACAATAGAATGTGAAGCAATGATTGTGAAATGGACCTTTATGGTAAAATATTAAAAATATTAAAATATTGGACCATGAACTTCATAAAAACAAGACTGATTAAAAATATATATATATATCCAGAAAAACAGTTCCATTAATGAACCTTCAAAACTTATATCATTTTCAACAATTTAATTAAATAGTACTTACAAAACACATAAGGAAAATATTTAAATTTAATAACTGGCAACTGGAAGAGGAACCTGGCAATAAAATTTAAATTCTTTTAGTGTAAATAAAACTTTTGATACAGTTCCTATACATTGAGAACAGGCCTTGATAAAATCTAGAGGCTAGAAATGTCTGTAAAAACCAAAGAACTCAGATGTGAAAAATAATTGAACGTTCTTCAAGCTAAAATAGAATTAAGTACATTAAATAATCTAAGTAAGTGTGTTAATTGCTGTAAATAAGATTTTTGTTTTTGCTTATCTACAAGCAAAAACTATCCGCAAAGTCTGTTAATAATTTGGAAACTATCCGCATATGTCTACATTCTGCTACTCTGGCAGCAACAAATGAGAATGCCTCGAAGGCCCACCTAACGACGTTACAACCAGTTGAGCGAGTTCGAGAGAGGGTGCATCACTGCACTCTGGGAAGCAGGCTGGTCATACCAATGTATCACCCACCACAAGGGTTGGTGCGATGGCACAGACGATGTTGTTACCAGTGGTTTCAACAGAGCGTCCATAACCATCAAGATGGCAGCGGCAGGTCTCGAATGACGAATTCTCGCCAGGATCGTGCGATAGTGCAAGCTGCCAGACACACACCGACAGCTTTGCTGCCTTCCATTCAGAGGCACCTATCCAATCTCATGGACTTGTAGTGTCACGCAGCACCATTGGAAGAAGGCTCGCAGAGGCTGTCCTCCATTGTCGGTGACTGTTGTGCAGGATACCACTAACTCCTGGACATTGCCAGCAACGCTTCGTCTGGCATCGCGACCGTGCAGGTTGGAATGTATCTGATTGTAGCTGTATCATGTTCAGCGATGAATCCCGGTTTTCACTGGGCTCGGATGACCGGAGAATTCGTGTGTGGAGCCCTGGCCAATTCTGCTCGCCCCATGTCATTTTGGAGGGACATACGGCCATTACACCTTGCGTTACCATTTGGGGAGCCATCTCCTATGATGCCCGGACACCTTTAGTGACCCTTCGCAGCCCCGTAACTGCCCGCCAATACGTCTATGAGATCCTGTGACCTGTGGTATTTATTGCCAATGCTGTTGAGTCTGTTGGGGGCCATCTTTCAGCAAGATAATGCCCGCCCGCACGTGGCAAATGCAGGCGTGCTTGTCGTTCGTGTGTAGCCCGGAATTCCAGGTCTTTGTATTAAAATAACTTGGAAATCCTGGAATTCAAGTTTTGTGTAGGATTTTGGGAATCCTCAATATCATATCATTTCTGAAAATGATATGAAGCGGTAATTAATTAAAAATGCTTTTCCAGATTCAAAACCGTTGTGGATGCTGAAAGGAAGGCTACTTCTATAATTTTGGCAGCTATCTTTATACCAAGTAATTTTGTTAGCTAGTCAAAGAGCTAATTGCAGAATTGACAAAAATCACTGTAGAATGTCATAGTGGCAGGACTTAGTATATAAACAAGGTGCCCTTGCATTGTACATTACATAACTCATATACAGTATATTATATAAATATGCATTATTTATATATGCATCACTGAAATCAGGGTTTTTTGTTTCATCTCACAATCGCCCCTGCAAATGTCTCCATGGATTGCTTGCGTGGTGTGACAACCCTTCCTTGGCCTGTCCAATCGCCGGACCTCTCCCCAATTGAACAAGTTTGGGACCTCGTAGGACACCGGCTTCAGCCATTGCGCAACTTGGGTGAACTGGCTGCGCAGTTACAGCGGTTCTGGCTGCAACTTCCACAGGACAGCATTCAACTTCAGTATGAGTCCATGCCAGACCGAATTTCCCCATACCGCCAGAGACGGCCATACATGTTACTAAGATGTAACGGTTCTGAACCTATATTTGCTCAATAAATGGAGGAATTGCTCTCAAATTTGAATCATTTTGTCCTTTTACTCTCCTCCTTGCTCATGTCAAATTTCATCGTGATCGGACCATTTTTCCAGGTGCGTCGATTTTTTGCTACAGAGTGTATCACTCTGTCCATGCAGTTTGTTTCAACAATTCTTAGTATAATATCATATGTTGTTTTGCTGTGAAGTGCTAAATAAAAACAAACTTTTAAGTGTGGAACCATGCTGAATAATCAATTCGAGTAAATGGTACAGAATAAAAGATTAAACTAGGAGCAGATTACACTTAAGCCTAGAAGCAGTTCTACTGAATGTTGAAGTGGTGTTTTTGTCACTTAAAGTCCATGATTGAGTATTTTGCACAATTAAGTGCACCAGCTTGATAGGATAAAAGTGAAAATGCAAATTTCCTAGTGAAGCTTGCCTGAAAGTAGGAAAAGCATCTTCTGAGTGTGACTATTTTGCTAGGGAAGAGAGAGCTAGCTGCTGGAGTCTTTCTGTGTCAGATTCTTTAGTTTTTATTGTATCTTCCTGCAACAATAGGTACTATGGTCATATAATTATTGCTACCCTGGTGGCCGAGTGATCTGAGGCATGGGGTTTTGACCGTTTGTCCTAGATGAACCCATGTTTTGAGTCCTGAATGAGACGTGGATGGTGTGCTTGTCTGATAGCATTGGCTATGTCCCTTTCTTAAAACCAATGGCCCTAAATTAAGGATAGGCCATTAGAGAGCCTTAGATGCTCACAAATGGTCTGTTAAACTGCTGAACCAAAAATACAAATAAATAATACACTAGACTCTTGATTATATGTGGTGCATATAGAAAATGAAATTTCTAAATAGTTGGGAACTTGATAGTAAGTAAAAGGAAATGTATAAGTAACATATAAATTAGAAAATATACAATGACACATACATTTGTGAATATGTACTAGTATAGAAACCATATTGGTACAGTTATAGGTGTTTAAAAAAAAGTATGCACTGAAAATATTATTTAAAGAAAATGAAAGTGAAATTTTCCCCTTGATGATTAGCCTTCCTATAAACAACACTCCATAAAGGTCAAGGCATCATTTAGTGTTTGAGCTATATTTTTCCTTTGTTGTATTCCATTAAACATGAAACAGAGCAACATGCAACATTCTGGCTGATTTTCTGTTGGCAGATCCTCTTCTTTGGAATATTACACTGGCGGAAAGTGAAAAAAGAACGCCAAGAAGGAATTGGCGGACGATCATGAAATTTACATATGTTAATGGGGTCGAGTTTACGTAGGTGTGATGTTAATTTCGGGACCAACCGGTGAGCGCTTACGCCACAGCACGGCATAATATGCGAATTATCGTCGGTGGTATTTAAGGAGTACGGCGAAGTGAATGTAATCAGTCGTTGACGTACGGACACGTGCAAAGACCCTGAAGAAGCGGCAATGCCTGGACATGGAAGACGTGTACGATTTCAGCAGTTATCGGACTTTGAGCGAGGTCGTCTAGTCGGACTCCGCGAGGCCGGGTGGTCGTATCGTCGTATTGCGGAGCAAATTGGACGGGAAGTATCGGTGGTGGTACGATGGTGGCGTAGATGGTCCGAGGAACATTCCCACACGAGAACACATGGAACCAGGAGTCACAGACGGACTGATGAGCGGACCGATCGACGCATAAGAAGAGCGGCGTTGTCAAGCAGAACATCCACTGCGACGCAAATCCGAGCTGCCGTTGCACCTGAGGTGACTGTGCGAACAATCCGCAACCGTCTACTGGATGCAGGACTACGTGCACGTATGCCTCTGGCATGTGTACCTCTGACTCCAGCCCACCGTCAGGAACGGCTGCAGCGGTGTCGCCAACGCCTGCACTGGAGAACGCAATGGAAATCTGTCGTGTTCAGCGATGAAAGCAGATTCTGCTTGGGAGCCTCCGATGGCCGTATGCGTGTTCGCAGACGCACAGGGGAGAGTCTCCACCCTTCTTGCATCCGCCAGCAACACACAGGGCCACCTGGTCCTTTATCGGACTTTGAGCGAGGTCGACCAGGTGGCCCTGTGTGTACACCTGGTCTCCTGGTGTGTGGGGAGCGATCAGCTATCCCTCTCGTACACAACTAGTGTTTGTACTGGGTACGTTAAACATCACCTCCTACATCAACAACATCATTCAGCCCGTTATTGTGCCATTTGTTAGGGTGGTCCATTGTGGTGTTTTCCAGCAAGATAACGCACGCCCACACACGGCACGTGCAACGCAACATGCACTTCAGGGTGTGAAACAACTTCCATGGTCTGCACGTTCACAGGATTTGTCCCCCATTGAGCACGTGTGGGATTTTATGGGACAACAACTTATCCGGTCTCCACGGCCAGCCACGACCATCCTCCGATTTACGCATCCAGGTTGAGGATGCTTGGAACTCAATACCCCAAACTTACATCCAACATCTGTACGACAGACTCCATGCCAGAATTGCACAGCATGACGCAGTTCATGGCGGTTCAACCTCGTACTAACCATGTTACATGGAAATGTTATTTTTCAGTTTACCCGCAAATACAGCTGTATTTTGCCATAATGTTTTGATCACGTTATCCTCTGTATTCCGTTATTATGCTGTATAAATTTCGTTGGTATCAGACATCTCCTTCTTGGTGTTCTTTTTTACGCTTTCCAACCGTAGGTTGAAGAAACGTATATGCTCCAGCTTTTTCCGTCCGTCCATCGGCACGATAACTCACGTAAAAATGGTTCGATTTCGATAAAATTTTAGTGTGTGGTAGGGGACCACAAGGGGACGAACCCTATTGAAAATGGGTGAAGTGGGGTCAAATGTCACACCATAAGAGCAGGATCCATTCAATTGCCCTTATGCGTCATAACATGCGTAAATATGGTTCGATTCCGATGAAATTTCAGTATGTGGTAGGAAACTACCTGGGCACGAACCCTATTGAAAATTGGCAAATTGGGGTCAAAGGTCGGGCAGGGCATAAGAGTAGGATTTATTCCATTACCCTTATGCGTCATAACTTGCGTAATAATGGTTCGATTTCGATGAAATTTTGGTATGTGGTAAGGTACCACCTGGGAACGAAACCTATTGAAAATGGGTGGAATGGGGTCAAAGGTCAGGACATAAAAGCGGGATCCATTTCATTGCCTTTATGCGTCATAACATGCGTAAATATGGTTTGATTTCGATGAAATTTTAGTATTTGGTAAGGAACCACTGGGGACGAACTCTATTGAAAATGGGCGAAATGGGGTCAAAGGTCAGGGCATATAAAGGTGGAATCCATTCCATTGCCTTTATCAGGGATCGCATTCCTCCTAAAATTCCTAATATTTTGTGACCCTCCTTAAATTCCTAAAATTATACCTAAAATTTGCTATTCATCCTAAAATTTTTGTAAGCTTATTTATTAAAAATACAACCGTTATTAACGCCAATAGATTTACCATTACGGTAAGGTAAAAAGATCTGTTATTGTAGAAACACAGGCTATATGCTGTGCTGCTGAAGGGAGGGAAAATGACGCCATCGAGATGCACTTGCTTCGGGGCGGGCGCTCCACTTTTGTGCCTTCGGACAGTTTTCGAGAGTAACAAGAGATCTAAGGGAAAAGGGGAGGGGTCATTTTCACCCCTGGTTTGCGCTTTGCAGACGAACTCCGTGGCACGCAGAAGATCGTACTTTATTTTTGTACATGCCTCGTGGAACCTCCTCTTTCTGCTGATGTTTTGTTATTGTAAACCGCAGGTGGGTGGAAGCAAAGAGGAAACATGTGGTCTCCTTCCGTAACCTCCGGTAATGACGATGGGATGGTAGCTGAGTGTTATCGTGGCAGGCAGTAGAGCACGTGATCATTGACCTTCGATCGTGCGTCGGCGACAGCGACCTTCGATGCGCAATATATCTCGGCTCCGACTCGCTTTGACTGAACTTGCGTGAGATGCGTATGATAGTTTCTGGTTTTGCGTCTTTTATGGTGTTCTCTGTGCTGTGTGCAGGTTCAGTTCTCTAGTGGTGACCTGCTTTTTTTTTCATATCTTCTGACATCCTCGCAGCCAAACTTCGGGAAGTTGTCTGGTTTTGCAATATTGGAACGTGTTTTTGTACTTCCCTTTCATTTTCTGGTTAGTAATACAAGTGTTTAAGATGCCTAAATCCAAAACGAAATTTCAAGATGCGTGGCTCGCCAAAGAATTGGACGGAGTGAAGTTGAAAGAATGGTGTTCTGCAACTGAAACAATATTTTCTGCTAAGTGTATATTGTGCTCAGAAATTTTCAATATTTCTAATAGTGGCTTTTCACAAGTAAAAGCGCATCATAAAGGAAAAAAAACATTTGCAGAAATTTCAAAGTAAATTTCAAAATAAGTCCATCCTTGAAAGCCTTTGGAGGATGGGATCTTCAGCCCAAAACAAATATTAGTGAAGTACTGAATCATGATTTACAGTTGGCTAAAGCCGAAGCATTATGGGCCATGAAAGTTGCTAAGAACAATGTCTTTTGTTTCATGCACTGAAACAGTTGAACTTTTCAAAGAAATGTTTCCTGATTCTGCTATTGCAGCCAAAATGCAACTTAAAGAAAAAAGTTGCTTATGTGATATCACATGGATTGTCAAAATATTTTGAAGAGGGTTTGAAAAAAGACATTGCATCTAATAGCCCAGGAAAGGTTACTATAGCATTTGATGAAACTACAAATACACAAGTGAAACGGCAGTTGGATGTGTATCAGGTACTGGTCTTCAGAAATAAATTCAGTTTCTTGCCGATACCTAACAAGCGTTTTTCTGGGTCATGCAACATCAGATATTTTGCAAAAAGAAATTCTTGATGTGTTATCATCCTTCAATATTTCGTTGAACAGAATTATTTGTGTATCCATGGACAGCCCAAATGTAAATAAGTGCTTTTTACGCAAATTCAATGAAGTTGTAAAACAAGAAACAGGCCAGAAATCTTTGGAACTAGGTTTTTGCAACCTGCATGTTGTTAGTAATGCATTTAAACATTTTTTGACAAGCTTAAATATAGATTTTGACGAATTTGCTACTGATATGCATTACTTTTTAAAGATTAGTGCTGCAAGACGAGAGGATTATAAATCTGTCGAGGATATAACATTGGTCACAGCCAAATTTCTTTTGCGTCATGTCAGCAACAGATGGTTAACCGTTGGTTCTGTAGCCCAGAGGCTCTTGGATCAATGGCTAAATATTACAGAATATTTTTTAAACTTCTTGCCATCTCAAAAAATATTTGAAAAACAACTACGCAATTCGGCAAGGTATAAAATAATTCACTGTTTCCTGAAAAATGAGCTAACTCCTTGCTATTTAGCATTAATTTCATTTTCACACCAAAATTTTGAAAAGTTTTCATTATGTTATCAGAGTGAAGAACCAAAAATACACCAGTTATATTCTGATTTAAATACTTTAATGAGGAATGTTATGGCTCAGTTTATCCAAGATGATGTTATTGCAGAGAAATTTGGAGAAGACCTAAAGAATGTAGATTTTGAAAACAAAAATTCATGGAAAAAACTAGGGGAGTTAGAAGTTGGTATGAAGACAAAAAATCTCCTCAGGAATGTTCAGGAGACCAGGCAGAAATTATTTCTCTTAGATGTAAGATCATCACTAATTTCAACCACAAAATATTTAAAGTCAAATTTGCCATTCTGCAATCAAAAGCTAAGAGACATAGAAGTTTTAAAGGTAAAAGAACCAAAGAAAGAGTCAACTCAACTTTCAGTCACTGAAGGACTTTCGGAAATAACCAGAATTTCAAGTGTTTTGCATCTTTCTGAGGAACAAATTGATAGAGTAAGAGAAGAGTGGAAACTTTTAAATTGCGATAAGCCAACTCTAGACGAACTAGTGAAATTTTCAGAGGAAGGGCATATTCCAGTGCGGATTGATCATTACTGGCGTAATATATTTAGTATTAAAGACTAGCGGAAAAGAAAAATACTCAAATCTTGCTAAACTCATCAAGTCAATTTTAGTTTTACCTCATGGTAATGCTGATGCAGAAAGGGAATTTTCGGTTAACACTGCTCTGTTAAGGAAGGACAAGGCTAACTTAAAAGACTCAACTATAACATCATTAAGAATAGTTAAAGGGGCCATTAAACACTATGGATGTGTAAGTAAAGTTCCCATAACAAGAAATTTGTTAAATAGTGTTCGTGATTCACATAAATTTTATAAAGAGTATGTTGATAAGCTGAAGGAAGAAGAATCAAAAAAGGTAAAAGAAAGGAAGCAGAAAGAGAGGGAAAATAAGGAAAAGCAGCTAGAGAAAAAAAGAAAAGCTGAGTTTGATGACAAAATAAAAGAAAATGATGCAGAAATAAATAGGCTTAAAAAAGATAAAGAAGCCTCCCTAGCAGTAATTCAAGAGGGAACAGAAAGAATGAGAAAAGCTGTAGAAAAACAAAATACTGTTGAAATAGCACTTGATCATACAAGGTTCAGCTGAAATAAAGAAAACTGAAAGTAAATTAGTTGTGGTGGAAGCAGAAAAAGATAGGCTTATCAGGAAAAGGTTAAAACAATAATATGAAAAAGTAATTCAGTGAACAATTGTACATAGTTCTTGGTTTTCAATTACCTTTTTAGGATATTATAATTTAATGTGAAACCTGAAAACTTTACTGTGAAAATCGTGAATTGCTTCTGGTTCAACAGCATATTAATGTTCAAAGTGAAACTTGAATGTGGTAAATATACTTGAATATGATAATAACACGTGAAAAGATAAGAACTGAACATTAGAAGTAAATCATACTTAAACTTTAGACATTAGACGTTATGCAAAAAATTTGGGTGTGAACTTCGGCCATATATACTAATGGACTGCGCATTGGCAATAGATGCATCAAAGCCGCCATGGCTCCAACATTGGGCACGTCATCATCAGACTCCAAATTTCGTGTAAAAATGCTGTTATGATTACTAATTTACGCTGCAGAACTTCAGTGTTTTCGGTGTATTATGTGAATGCGCCTCATATATAATGAAAACTCTTCAGGTAAGTTTACTTATGAGCTATATACATGCATGATCGGGTTGTTTACATTTTGTGATTTATAATGTGATGAACATTTGCGAAGAATTTGGAACATGCATTCCATTTTTTTTTTCTTAAGTTACTATATTTTTATATCAATAGCTGCAAGTTTCTGGTTAAGTAATTGAACTTTATTGACTTAGGTATTTAATTTGTTTCTTACCCATGAAAAATCATAGAACTTTCTTTACTATATCGCTCAGAGCAACCATAAGCACAGCAGGTGTAACCCATCTTTTTGACTGATGTCATGTGATTTTATGTTGGAGCCAGAAATTTTGATGTCATGCGCAGTCTATCAGTATATATGGTTGAAGGGTGTGAAGCAAACTCTTTGCAATGTATACAAAGTTGTTTTACTAGATGTATACAAATATACATCTAGTTTTTATTGAAATACACTCCTAAAATTTTTCTAAAAAGTCCTAAAATTCCTACCTAAAATTTTCCAGAAGTATGCTATGATCCCTGCTTTATGCGTCATAACATGCGTAAATATGGTTCGATTTCGATGAAATTTTAGTATGTGGTAGGGAACCACCTGGGCATGAACCCTATTGGAAATGGGGTCAAAGGTCAGGCAGGACATAAGAGCGGGATTTGTTCCATTGCCCTTATGAGTCATAACTTGCGTAAAAATGGTTCGATTTTGATGACATTTTAGTATGTGGTAGGGAGCCACTTAGGACGAACCCTATCGAAAATGGGTGAAATGAGGTCAAAGGTCAGGACACTGGAGTGGGATCCATTCCTTTGCCCTTGTGCATCATAACTTACCAAAAAATGTTTCAATTTGCGACAACACGTTATGTTGTTCCGGAGGTATTGTGAACCGGTTCTGTTGAATATCAACGAAATGGGGTCAAAGGTCATTGCACAAAAGCAAGATTTATTCCACAGCCATTATTCTCATAACTTGCGTAAAACTGCTTCTATTGCGACAAAACTTTAGTATGCTATTCTTGAGGTGTACTGAACCGGTTCTGTTGAATATCATCAAAATGGGGTCAAAGGTCAGGACACGGGAGCGAGATTTATTCCACAGCCATTATCCTCATAACTTGAGTAATAATTTTTGGTATGTTGGAAAGTGTATCATAATCAATGCATTGCATGATTTTACTAACTTGTTTCACTTTCCGCCAGTGTATTTCATTTAAGGGTCATCCTTCTTGTTAGCTAAATTTTACCATTATTTTATTGCCACTTAAAATTTCATCACTAATAACATTTTTGTTTACATTGAACCGCTCATGCACCTGCTTTCTCACTTGTTTTATTTCAACCACCAAGCTGTTACAAATCAATCTGTTATGGGGTTTCTCGTGGAGGAAATGATGTGGCATTATTTGAATGGGATCCTCATGGATTTACTGTGCAGATGTGTGCAGGCAGGTGGGATGTGCAAATCATTTGAGGGTGTCTCATAGATGTCTTTGCCACCCCTATCACAAGTTGGGTGTATTTGAAAGAGGAAAGATTTATAGGCCTCTGGGTCATTTCATGACGGATCACTCAGGGCATGTCACCCACCCATCTCAGATTTTAATGAAAATTGGACAGTGCTTGCAAGCCTCTCCTCTGCTACCCTGGAATGTCACTTAATTTATGGGACCAGGTAAATGTATGGTCCCTCATACCTAAGAGCACCATTAGGGCTGTATTACTCCATACCATGCAGTGTGTTTGATTGCATTACACAATATGGTGGCAACACAAGGTATTGTTTTGTTTGGTTTTCCACCAATCAATCAAAGACTTATAAACAAATATTAATCATAAATTTTCCGGGCACAGAGGCTCCACATGATTTGTAGGTATTTTTCTATCACTATAAATTGTGAACATAACAGGTGTTAATCAATTGTGGGCTAATTTCAAATTTGGGAGATGAGTTGATGAAATTGGTAACACAATAAGAATAGTATATGGTTAGACACACACACAAAAAAAGGAAATTTCTTTAACAAAGTTTATTTATTGTGTGTGTTGTTTGTGATTGTAGAATTTGCAACCTGAAAGTGTTAAAAGGTGTTATTGTCACATGTGTAAGAAATATGTAGCACCAAAAATTAAAGTGGCCTTGTACTCTTTCTGGCAGTGATTGAAGGACACAGCATTATGCCACAATAAGAACCTAGTTCGTTTCCACTCTCGGGCTAGGCTGAGGTGGATACAAGTTCTGAAGAAAACTGTTTAGAAATAACCCTTTTTACTCAACAAATTTACTGCCACTCAAATTTTTCATTTTTGAAGAAACCCATTGGGTTCACCTTTATTTACAAATGGAAATAGAAAAATATCAGCTCTACTGGTAAATCACATAAGGTTTTATATTTTTAGACTGCCTTGAATACAACTTATTGTACCAATTATGTACAACATGTATTTTGTTTCAAACATTAATATTTTTGTTTTTTCTCAAAAGCACTATGACTACCAGTGGGGGGGGGGGGTATGTAAACATCACACAAATGCAGAAGCTGCCAAAATCATATCAACAAAATTTCTTAGGCATCACGGAAATCACAATCTAGCAGAACAATTTGTTTTCTACACTAGCAAAAAAAAATCAGGATATCAAGAACACTAATTTCACTACTTCAACATCTTTGGCAAAATTAGGATATAAGGCCAAGCCAGTAAAAAAAATTTCTCTAGGTACCAATTCAGCTGAACTAACCATTTCAAAAGGTACTGGTATTCAAAGCACTTAACTATTCACCATATCATGAACAAAACACTATTTACAGGTATACTATGAAATAGCCAGACTGAATGCAAAAACCGACACGAACTAAGCATTGATTTTTATCGTTCTAGACCATTTAGGTAAATTAAAACAAAAACAGAATGCAAATAGTAAAAACAGAAACATCTCTTTCAAACCAGTCCTTCCTCCTTAAAATTTACAAGTTACTTTAGCGACAACTGCGAATGAATACCCAAAAATTATATCAAAACTGCAGCATAACTTTATACTGTCAAATGTTACTGCAAATTACTCAGGCATTAAGCATTAGGAATCACTAAGTAAAAATAACAACTGCTAAGGACTCAAAGAAAAAATTACTCGCTTCAAATACAACTAGTTACTTTAAAATTACTTCAATTTGAAAACACTGTCACCACTCTACTTAAGAACACTTACTAAGCAACTCAAGTAATTAATTATCCCTATTAAATTCATATCACAATACTCTAAGAGCAGTACACTTGCAATAAATTAAACTTCATGAAACCTTATATTGACATTACTAAATAGAAATATTCAAAAGCATCTCCTAAACCACTACTTGAAGCTAAAACAGTTCCCACTAGCAATTACCTTAATTATCGCTCAATCACTTAGGCTTACAAACGTCATTTAAGTACTTCTTAAAATGCAAAACAACTCTGACGGCTTATCTCATATAATCAGACCATGACACATAAGAATGCAATTTCACTACAAAAAAAAAAAAAAAAAAGCTAGCGGCTCCTAAGAGAAAGGCTAAAGGAATCGGGAAAATTAAACCTATCGCAGGCTTTTCTCACCTATGCATGACTGGGTGTATTTGTTTTCTTGTTTGACATATTGCCATGTACATTCATTTTTCCCAGAAATCCTACCACTACACGAAGAATCACTTATTTCCAGAAATCCCACTCACTTTTAATAACTCAGTACACATACAGGTCAATTTTTATGTCAACAATCAAATTCCTCAGATCTGATTCATGCCTACTCACTAGCCCATTTAATTTTGAGTAAATTAACATTCCCGCATGATTGATGTTGGACTTAAGCCTACTGAGAGAAATTCCTGCATAGCTTATGAAGTACACCTATAATGTATATATGCCTAAGAATACTACCTCAAAGAAAAATTGCAATGCATTATTATTTAGTTACTAGCCGATCATAAAGTACAAAAAAAAAAAATACACAAAGCACTGTATTAACTTACTAATTCATTTAGAACTTGAGGAAGAAAAAAACATTGTTTGAAAGAGTGTTCAGCCCAATAAACTCTCTTCTAGAATCACCCTGTCGCTAATTCGTTTGTTACTCCATTCGTCAGCATTTAAAACCTTCACAAAATTTGTTTACCAAAAGTTAGACATCATTTTTCATTCAAAATCAAGTATTTAAGAAGATTAATAATTTTAAACTGAATTTTAGATCACTAGTTTCTTTTCCACCGCTTTGCACAGATAACAGATTATTATTTTTTTTTTGAAGATCAATATTAATTAAAAGAAAAACACAGACTTTCCAGTTCAAGAATTCTTTTTCTTGTAGGCGACCCATTCGGCGGAAGAAAATTTCAAGATGGCTTACCTCGACATAATGGCAAGAAACAACTCAGCATAAAAAAAAAATTAAGTTCATTCTTTTGGTGTTAATGCATGACAGTCTGTTTCTAGCAGTCACTCAGTGTCTCTAATGGTCACATGGAGAGTTCCAAAATTTCCTGGCTCCTGAAGTGGAACACGCCATCTTGGTGGCTAAGAAAGGAATTTCCTTCACTATGTATCTGGACAGCGGCAACCCCTGGTCCTCAGGTTGGGAAGTCTTGGCTTTCCGGAAACTAAATGTCACTTTGTCATCTGCCAGGAATTTTGCAGATAGGGAGCAAGACGCGCTCTTCTCAGTCATGTCTACTCAGATGGTGGAACTAATTCAGTTTACTCGGCTTCCGGACAACAGAGATTTTGGTAATGTGGCTATCTTTGTCAGCTTGCAAAACGTCCGTAGGTTCACACAGGGAATCAGCAGGCCCATTTTTTCTTTACTTAGCTACATTTCTTTTTTTTTTTTTTTTCTTTTCAAAGGGGGTTTGGCCAACCCAGTTGACGGGGACACCTAGGCACCCCTCGCCAACGAGGCCGGCCTCTCTTCGTGCAAGAACGCTGAGTTATTGGTACTAAGTAGAGCGAAAAAAATTATGCCTGAATAGCAACAAGTTTCACGAGAAAGTGTCTAACTGACCTAGTGACCCGACTTCAACGCTGCGCGGGGGTCACGTGCTGAATTCCTGACCTGCGGGCTCTAAGGCTTATGATTGGATGAAGAGTAACAGGGGATCATGCAACTTGCACGTGACCCCCCCACTCCAACCAAAATTTCTCGGAATCTACAAGGTTAGCAAAATACGTTGCCGTGACCTTTCTTCTCAAAAAGGAACATCCGCTGATTGATTTGATGATTTCTCTAAATTTAGAATTCTTGGAACCAGAGCTTTCCCAACAGAAACATTTTCCCCAGTGAAGGAAGTAAAAAAAAAAAAATGGTGTGTTACTTAACAAAGAACCTTTAGCCTGGCTTGTCTTATAAACTTTACAGATTTTTGGATATATATATATACACAGGAAGATAGATGAAAATATCATCTTACAAAACCAGCATTTCAAGTAGAAATGGATCGGAACAGAGACAAAAATAAATAAATTATAAAATCATTTGCCCCCCCCCCCCTTTTTTGAAGTTGCTTTACTGCTGAAAAAGTTTATTGCACGTTTAACACTTTTAGCTTTAATTTTTGCGCTTTCATATTTACAAATGAAAATCTCCTATCCTTATCTCATACGCTGAGCTCACTTTGCGTGGTGTACAAAAAGGAAAAAGAAAAATATACAAAGATATGCATAAAACACTACCACGAAACAAGATTGATAACAAATGCGAAGACAAAAAAAAATATTTTTTTTTCTATCAGAACCGCAACACTGAAACCTTTATCGGAGCAATTCTTTCCCGAATGAAACAAATGAACAAACATTACTCCTCACTAGGATTGACAACATTTAAAACAATCGTCTCTAAAGCTTTAATCTCGGCACATCCAAGATAACGTTAGATCCCAGAGCAATAAACCAAAGAGCATACCCGAACATGTCATTCCCACACTTCACTCAACATACACACACATGGCAAAAATATTCTAGCATTCAACGAGGAAGTAAGGAAAGAATAGGGAAAAAAGGGGGGGGGGGTTGAAGATTGAATGGAAATTAAAGAATTTCATAACTTTTTTCTTGACTTTCCAGGTAAAATGAGCTGAAAACTTCAGGAGATATAGAAAATTGGTTCAAGTTCCTTACTAAAATTTTTGGGGGGTCGATGGTAAAAAACCAAAAGAACTGCGCATCATTCTTTTCCTTTTTTTTTTTTTTCCCATCTTGTCCCGAAAGGAATCAAGATGCGTGATGGGAGCCTATTTTCCTTTCCGAAAATGAGATGGCCAGTCTTGTTTTCAGAAGCTGGAAAATGGCGACACATCAGTATTGACAGCTGTCACCCGACTGCATGTTCCGAGGAATCCTGGAAAAATTCTGAAATTTGATTTCCTTTTTTTTCCAGGCCTGGTAAATCCTTGATTTTTCATATTTTTGTAAAATGTCCTGGAATTATTTCTTGCAATAAAAAAAAACTAGTTAAAGTTTTGATTCATTATATCATTTCATTCTAGTTTAGTGCTGTGTCTGCTTGTGATGACACCACTTTCTTCCATTTATGTAGAGTGCAGAGACATGTAATCTCTTTCATTACATGTGGCACTGCAGTGCAAGTTGTTTGAGTGCTGTATTCCCAGTGACCTTGGTTTTGAGAAATAGCAGTTGTGCATAGTTGGAGTTGCAACATCGTGTGGAAACCTCGCAAGTTCGAGATGGCTGCTCCTTCCACGCACTCTTCTCTACAGCCAGTGTGTGTGGGAATAGTCTATCAGTCTCGGTCTAATTCAGTCAGGTGCTCATATATTTAATGGTCACAGTTGTTTACGGATTCAATCAAGTGCTATGGATTCACCATAGTCACTACAGGAATCATTGGTCTGTCATAGAGATCCGGAAACATTGACAATCTCAGTGAAATAATAGTTTTCAACATCTCTGTATAGTTTATTTTCATATTTTCCTGATTCTTATATTTATTAAACATTAAGCATCAATCATTTCACTGCTGTCTATATGACATGCAAATAATATGAAACTGCAAATAAAGACGGTTATGGATTACAATGGTAAACACAATGATTTAAAATATAGTGTTTCCAAATGAAGGCAATGTACTTGGTGTGTCGTCATTACAACATTGATTAGAAAGCATAGTAATGTATATGCTTTCTGTGAATAACAAACTTGGTTTTGTTGTGGTCATTGCTAAGCAAGTGATATTATTTCAATCCGGGGTGTGCAGACCTTGATTTATTACTCTGGACAAAGCGGTGGCCTTCGATCCCGTTTGGGCGTTATACTTGTGTTCGGACACTCAGGTCGCAATTGTCCAAAGCGTAGATCCTATGTACCTAGAGTCCTTAACATTGAAGTCAATCGCTTTTAATGGGATAGAGTAAACCCCATGTTTTTGTAGTGGGGCAACCGTGTCGTGATTCTTTTTGATAAAGAAAAATAACTTGTGTATTTGTATGCCAAAATCCATGTTTTGTTTATAACATGCTCTTTTTAAAATATGTATAACCTCAGGGACAAAATCTATGGAGCCAATGTATGAGACCACATCCTTATTTCCTAGTAAAGTGGTAAGCATAGAGCGTTGGCATTTGTGAAGTTGTCTTGCCACAAATTCACGTGGGTATTCAAACCTGAAAGCCAAGTCAAAAATAAATTTTATCTCGTCACAAAATTTAGCGGACGAGGAATGTAAGTGTGCTCTACGAAATAGGAAAGATAAAGCAGCGGTCTTATGTTGAATTGGGCTGGAGGAGGTGAATGGAATTAATGTGGGAGGAGCAGTTGGTTTTTGATAAACTCTAACGAAAAAGAGCGGTTAGAAGGGTTACAGGTTAAGTAAAAATCAAGAAAAGGAAGTGATCCCTTGGTTTCAATTTCAGTAGTGAATTTGATGGATGGAAATGGAGTGGATAGTAAATTAGCAAACTCATGGAGTGCATAAACAGAATGGGGCCAAAAGACTAAAATATCATCGGCATACTTTAAAAATAATAAAGGTTTATGCGGGCACTGCCCGAGTACTTCGTTTTCCAACTATTGTACTATCTCAGCCAAAAGGTAGATAGTACTGCAACAGTTGCCCCCATTCTGTAATGCACACTATAACAAGGAACAAAAGTAAGCATTTTCCCTTTTGTTTAAAGCAAAATTAAAGTTTTTTTTTTTTTAATTTTTATTGGAGGTTTAACGACCACCGTGAGCAACTCAATGGGCTATAAGCAGTCACCCGTCCCTAATTTAGGGTCACCGGTTCCAGGGAAGGGAGAGAGAGGCAGTGCTGTAAGACAAACACAACATCCATGCCTCACAGGGATTCAAACCCGGACCCCTTTCGGACGAATGATCAGAGGCCATCGCTTAGACCACTGGGCTACCGGGGCGGCGCAAAATTAGAGTTCAAAACATGGTACTGCCCACTTAATTTGCAGAGAAAATGACTACATGTAATAAAAGAAAGTGATGGAGAGTTTCAATTTTTAAACTTCTTTCCAAATAAAAGAAAAAACTTCTTTTAAATGAAATTTTTATCAGACTGCCTCATTTGTGGTAGAAGATAAAATATGAATCTAGCCATTTCATATCTGCACATTCAATAATAATATACTTTGTTTGTCACCATTGGAATCTCTAATGTTCTAATTATTTATTGTTTTATTAATCTTTCTTTAAATTACTTTATTCTGTTATGGTTTTTGAACTCTGTGGGTTTCCAGCAAGTTTTCTGTTTTGGTTGTGTGTGTGCAAATTCTTTTTTTTTTTTTTAAATATACAACTCTGTTAGATGCACAACGATTGTTTAAATTTATGGCAAAAAAGTGGCCAAATACAGTAAATGCTCTGAGGAGGGGGAGGAAACAAAAAGAACTTATTTGCATGAATGAAATGTGTCTCAGAGCTCTTTCAAAGTAGTATGGTTCCTGTAGTTCTATTGTTCCATATTATTATTATTGTGTTAAGTTTCAAATTGCTTTGTATAAATTGTATACAGAAGAGTTTTTATATATGGAAATCCACTTCATTGATGATGTAACAAATGGGGAAGATCATGTTGTAACAACAGAATTCAAGAACAATAAATAGGATTTTGTAATACTTTCCCATTACTCTGTAACATTGCAATTTCATTGTGTAAGTGTTGGCGTGCCATTGGCAGTATCCATATTTGAAAGGTGTTGATTCCCGTTGTTGTTCACATGTACATAGATGATTTTAGGGTGGACAATCTGCTCACTTGTAATGGCAAGTTCTCATAGATATCACTATGTAAGATTGTCACAAGATGAGCTCCTGCAATCTAGTTTTCCTGCAAGAAATGCACGAGTGCACTTTCATCACTGATCTGTTCCTGAGGTTGTGCATGATTCGCTATCTATGAAAGCTCAGGGTCTTTTACTTTAGCTCATTGCTTGCATTGTGCTATATAGACGTGGTAAAGGAAGATATTCAAATTTTGAGAGAATGTTGTCAGAGGTCTAAACGGAGCCTCTGCCAAATTTTAACTTAATATGTCAAATGGTTTTGATGCCGGTGCCCCCTGTCTGGATGGCACTGCGCACCGAGGACGCAATTCGCATAGGTTTTGTCAAGTTTGATGGCTTACTGCTATACACCTAAGCTAAATGATATGCTGATTTTGGGTATTCTGGGTCACTTTTTGATGGGGAATACAAAAATATCATCACCAAAAGTCAGGCTTTGGTAGATTTGGATCATCTTATCTCATTATGGATCCTGAACCTTGGAGGCCATTGAATAAAACAATAATGCAAATGATCATGGGTCATGCTGCAGGTGATGGGGTTACCAGTCAGTAAGATTAGTAGTGGCTTCACCACCATGGACCAAAGCAAGGATTCTGTATAAAATAACACTTTTTACAACTTGAAACTTAACAAATTTTATTGATATTTGACATTTTGCAAGCAGAACTATACCATCTTCAAAGCGCTTCTGCAGGCCTCCAAGGTTCAGGATCCATAACGAGATATGATGATCCATGTAGTTTAATATTAGCTCTTTCCAATGGGACTACTCAGAATAAAATTAAAGGGTACCTAATTGAGATATTTGCTTCCAAAAATGAGTGAAATTTTCAATTTATAATTTTGAGGGCACAATTGTAAGTTAATATTTTAAAAAGAATAGCTCTCAGAGGATTGCTACATCAGCAGGTTCTAGACAGGCAGGTGATATATGAAATGACCAAATGCCAATTCCTGAAAAGGCTTTTTCATTTAACAGCAGGTGGTTAAACTATGGCTTAAATTTGTCACTATGAGATTTATTGGTCACCTTTAAGGCAAATTGTAAAAAAATCTACCAAAGCCTGACTTTTGGTGATGACATTTTTGCATTCTTAATCAAAAAGTGACCCAGAATACCAAAAATCAGTTCAGTCAGCAGGTTTTCTGGTTGATTGATTTGTATCTCCGTGATGTGATCAAACTTGACAAAGCCGCCCCGGTGGCGCAGTGGTCTAAGGCGTTGGCCTCTGATCATTCGTCCGTAAAGGGTCCGGGTTCGAATCCCGGTCAGGCATGGATGTTGTGTTTGTCTTACGGCACTGGCTCTCTCCCTTCCCTGGAGCCAGTGACCCTAAATTAGGGACGGGCGACTGCTTATAGCCCATTGAGTTGCTCACGGCGGTCGTTAAACCTCCAATCAAAAAAAAAAAAAAAAACTTGACAAAATCTATGCGAATTCCATCTGCAGCGCACAGTGCCATCCAGACAGAGGGTGCTGGTGCCAAAACCATTTGACATATTAAGTTAAAATTTGGCAGCGGCTCCTTTTAGACTTCTGACAACATTCTCTCAAAATTTGAACAAAATTGAAGAGGGTCGAGCGTGAAGCATTTGGTAACTTGACATGAAATGACCCGCATGTATTTTGTTTGTTATGGAAAAGCAAACATCTGAAGGTTTTGATTAATCAGAATGCCCTCTGTTTTCAGCCGATGTATTCCAAATGCATAGTAAAATTCACCCCAGTTTGCAAAATGTAAAACAAAATGCTGTGATTCCAGCAAAAAGTTAGATCTTGAATTTGTGATGAGCTTCTGGGAAAACTGGAATTTATTTTTTGTGAACGTGTAACACTGGCCCATGATCCTATTTTGTAGTCTGTGAAACTGATTTGTACTGCCTTGGAATTTGAATCGTGTATTATGCACCACATATTCCACACGTCTGGTGATTTTTGGCTCACTCTTTCTGTGTGGGGCAATTTTAGTGTCAAGCAATTTGTTTCTTTGGTTGGAAATTTATTTTCCCTTGTCCATCTTCTAGACTAAGGATGGATGTGTCCTGCAGTGTGAGTTTGTGCAGCCTGGCATATAAGGTATCTGATGCATATATTTGTAGGATCAGGAATTAATAGTGCTACTGTATCCTGTACTTCAAATTTTTTTCTAATTGCCTCTTATTGTAATGGGCTTTAAACATCCTGCTCTGTATCTGCAGTAAGCCATGCCTGCTCAACTGTTGCCCTTAAATTGTTTTAATTGATTTAAGTTATCATAGTTTTCTTTTTTTTTAAGTTTTCCAGAAATTGGGTCTGCAGATGGTCTGGCAGATAACATGTTAACATAAGCTCATCACCCTTATATGTTCATGTGTTTATCAATTGTGTTTTTTTTTTGTTGCTTTGATTTATTTTCTTATCGCTTATTTTATATTTTGTCATTATTCATTACTTTTTAGACTACACAATTCAAGCACTCATGTGAAGGACCTGATGACATGGTAAGTATGCTATTGTACTACTTTGTTCATCTGAGTTAAATAAAATTTAGTGTGAAACCCATTTTATTGAAATTCAGTGAAACTAAAATTTACATAAAACAAAGACAGAGGAGCTTGTGCTCAGAATATGGAAATGTTTTTTCAGAATAGCTTCAAAGAATTTTTGAAGTTGCTTCAGATTTTGACATACCTTTTTATATAGAGTGAGAATGAATGTGTGTGTGTGTGTGGAGGGGTATGAACAGGTTTGCTACACACCCTTTTGAGCTAATGTTCCTTTTTTATAATAGGCTTTAAACTTGTGTGTGTTTTAATTTATATATGTGAATGCCTAATTTGTTTTGTCAGAATTTTTCTACTTTGTATTTTTTTTTTGTCCAGAAAAGGCTAGACAGGAACTTTAAAATAATGGACTGTTAGAGAATAGCTCACTCCCCCCCTCCCAAGAGGTCAGATAAAGAATACTTTTATTTGCATCCATGTAGGAAAAGTAAAAGGCACCATATGCATCTTGGTGGCATGCACCTTAAGTATAAGGTTTTTTTTTCAGCTGTCAGTGATGTGGAATGCAAGTAAACAGTTGTTCCTCCTCCAGTACAAGAGAGGAGGCACACATCTGTACAGTGCTGCCCCCCCCCAGTGTGAAAACCTATCTATGCAGGATTGAATACTCTGTCGTCTACAGGATTGTTCAGTCAGCAGGTTTTCTGGTTGATTGATTTGTATCTCCATGATGTGAGCTATCAGTTTTCATAATGGTTCTTCCCCAGCAGTTTACCCAAGGCATGATACATGCCAGTCCATGATTTTGGTGATTATTAGCATTGGATATTACAAGTGCATGACATGAATTCTCTGAAAGTTCAACATCCACTGCCTCAGTAGATCCCAAATAATGCCCCATCTAAAATTTGGAGCATGTATCATAACTGAAATTAAAACCATTGTGCCAAACAAAAAAAAAAAAAAAATGCAACATGGCACCTAATTGATCTAGCCACTTAATTTTTTCTTTAAAATTGCATACTAAATCTATACATTTAGTAACAAATGTTCTCATATGTATCTACTTTCAGAACATTACAATGTTTTGAACTTTTATAATAAAGACAACATAAAAAATTAGAACGTACATGTACGGCCGAACCTTGTTAAACCACCATATTTTGTTCATCGTGCTGAACTGGTGGTAAGCAAATGTGGTGGTTTAAAGAGGTTCATGTATGAGTATAAAAGCAAAATGTAAAATTAATTGAATGGTAGTATAGTGGAAGAAATATGTTCTTTTGTATCAGATCTATAATTCTGAGAATGTAGGACTGAAAACACAGTGATAAAGTAAAGTTCATAACGATTTGACAAAGTGATCAATTGTCTTCTGAGATTTTTTTTTAGGATTACTAGTTCTATCTAGTTCTTTGTCAAGTTCAGGTACAGCATCACTAATTCTATCTAGTTCTTAAGTTCAGGTAAACATGCTGATTAGGTCAGCATCTTCCACTTCTTCAAATACATGCTCATCAGTATCAAACTCCTAAAATTCTGTTGATGACATACTACAAGAGGAATGCACTTCAGCTTCTGCAGAAGTCAGCTGAAATAATTTAAGAGCTTGATCTGCTGCATTTGATGGGGTGGTGTCAATAGATTTTTTTTTTTAAACCAGTCCCATGTTTCTAGCAAATTTCGATTGTTTCTAGGTTTAATGACCACAGTGAGGACCTCAATGGGTTATAAGCAGTCACCTGTCCTAAATTTAGGGCCATTGATTCCAGAGAAGGGAGAAAGCCAGTGCCATAAGACAAACACAACATCCATGCCTACCGCGATTCAAACCCTTCTCGGATGAATTATCATAAGCCAGCGCTTAGACAGACACCCAAGAATAGGGATGCTTGTTCTATAGGGTGATTCAAAAGTCCCTGAACTCTATATTTTAAAATGTATTTGCTGTAAAACCATAAAAGATATCCAAGTATTGCTGCTTGTGGCTGTTGTGTGTGACCTTGGGGAACGAGCTGCGCCACGTGATAATAGCACCACATGACACTATGCTTATGCGATCACTGGCAAGCAGTAACGTTCAGTCAGCCATGAGTCACGCAAGAACAGAGAGTCGCTTTGTTAGTAGTTTATTTTGCACAAAAATCTTACCAGCGTTGCATCCAGCTCTTTCAAAGGAAGTTTCCTGATGCTCCTATACCAGGGAAAATAACTGTGTGGCCTTGTGAACCAGTTTCGCGAGACAGGCAGTGTTCAGGATAAGCCTAAAATCGGCCGTCCATCCGTGGTGATGCCAAAGTTTCTGGAGAAAATTCAAGTTTCCCTGCAGCGCTCTCCCCGAAAGTCACTTCAGCCGCTGTCTCAAGAGTTAGGGTTATTGTATTCAGCCTGCCAGAGGGCTACTAAATGTCTAAAGCTACTGCCGTACAGAATTTGAGTAGTGCAAGAGCTACGCCCTTCGAACTCAAAAACGCGCATTGCCTACTGCCAATGGTTTAAGAGTTTCATGTGCAACAATGTGACTAACCAGCTTAACAACACTTTTTTCAGTGACAAGGCATGGTTTCATTTGAATGGATATGTCAATAGCCAAAACACTCGCATATGGGCTGCGGAGAATCCACACTTATTGCATGAGGTTGGACTTCACTGTCAGAAAGTTGGAGTGTGGTGCGCCATGTCTAGATGGCGAATTGTAGGGCCATTTTTTTTTTTTTGACACAACTGTGAATTTTGCTGTGTATGCAGGCATCATCCATCAATTTATAGCAATGCTGGAAGAACACAAACGTTACTGTTGGTTTCAACAAGATGGAGCAACGTGCCACAGATCAAATGACACAATGGAAATGCTCCGCGAGTTCTTCCACGATCGATTAATCTTGAAAAAAACTTTGGCCGCCTCGCTCACCAGACTTGAGTTCTCCAGACTTTTATTTGTGGGGCTATCTGAAAGACACAGTTTACCACAACAACCCTAAGATGGTACAGGACCTGCAGAAGAACATCATTACAGCCATGAGGGATATACACGCTAAAAAGAGTGTCCACCAACATGTGTCGTCGGGTGAATTTGTGTCTTCAACAGAGTGGTGGACAATTCCAGCATCTATTGTAAAGTTGGTTTTCATTACCTGTGAGTATGAGTGTCAATATAACAGTATGTAAAAATAGTTATACATCACTATATTCGTGGTAGAAATATTCGAATTCAGAGTTCGGGGACTTTTGAATCACCCTGTATTACCACCTGGTATATATTTCTTTTCTACTCCAGAATTAATTTCAAATCGTTTGTCAATATTTATTTCCGTCCTAACTATTTCAAAACTCTTGGTTTACAAGCTTGTAACTGATGTCAAATACTTATTGACCCATCAAAAAACTTGTTCCAAGGTGTATCCAGTTGTAAGCCTTTTCAAGTTTATAATTTTGTTTCTCTTCATGACACTTCAGAGAAAACTACATTTAGTGCAGTTATATTATCCTTGCATTCCTTACTTCTCTTAAGACTACAATGTCAGTTAACTGATTTCTACCACCTTTTTAATCTTTTTGTTCAGTATATTAATATAAACTTTGCAAAGAGCACTTAGGAAATTCCACCATAGTGTTACCGCAATACTTCCTGTCCCCCTTTTTTGTTGCCACAGTGGCCAACTTCTGCCAGTTCGTAGGAGCTATACCAGTTTTCCGTGTTTTTTTAATGACTTTGTGTAACCAAAGCACATCTGCCATTCCTTTGCGCTTAAGCAGTTTTTGGTTAACACCATTGTAACCTGCAGTTGAATTGCACCTCAGAGACAGAATTGCATCTATTAACATGTTTGCTACGTTAGGACCCCACCCGTGGGTCGTAACACGTTAACTTCTACATTTTTCAGAGGAGGAAAAAAAAAAAGTTTATATACATAAATCTGTAGTGGATATCAGTCACTTTATGTATATATCTTTAAATGACCCACCTGTGTGTCGTACAACACTGTATTGAAACAGTGAAACAGTTACGACCCCACCGGTGGGTCGTAACATACTACAAAAAAATCGCTGAAAAACGTCGCCGCAGCAAATGTGTTGATTCATGAATGCCAACTACGAGGGTTGTACCGAAAGTAATACAAAAGTGGGCGTAACTTTTTTATTAACTGACAAGAGGTCATTCTAATTGCACATGTTGGTAGAATAACTCTTCCTCTATAGTAACCCTTCTTCATTGCAGGTAAATAATGGATTCCAAGCAGAAGCAACGCACCGTCATTGAGTTCTTGACAAAGGAAGGGTGCAGGCTGTCCGACATCCACAGAAGACTACAGAATGTTTATGGAGATGACACCATTGACAAGAGCAATGTGCACAGATGAATGAAAAAGTTTAAAGAAGGGAAAATCGGCACTGAAGACAAACCACGCAGTGGGAGACAATCATCTGCGACCACTGACATAAATCGTCAGCGAGTGGATGACTTGATTTGTGCGCAGAGACGAGTCGCAATCCTTGAGCTTGCTGCACAACTGGACTGTGGTCACAATGCCATACAGAGGATGATGGAAGACGTAGGGTATCGAAAAGCATGTGCAAAGTGCGTACCTTGGCAGTTGACAACCGATTTGAAGGAAAGAATATAGTTTAAAACTCAGGCTTCACCCAATAACTGATAAACATAGAAATCGAGCAAAAACACGCAGTCAAATCGAGCAAAAACACGCAGTCAAATCGAGCAAAAACACGCAGTCACATATGGTAAAAAGGTTCGTTTAGCGGTAGCTTTCAATCATCCTACGACCTTGATCACCCACGATCGACTGGATGGATTGGTTGCCAGAACTACAATTTGAAGTTGGGGTGTTGGAAATGTTGCCAGATTTTAGTAGAGAGATCCAAATAAATGGGATTTGGTGAGGGGTCTCTGAACATCAGTTTTTGGTGAACAAAATCTCAATGCTTTCTTGGAAACGCAGAGATGCTTTGTTGATGAATGGGGCAACTCTGTGAAATTAAACCCTTCGGCAATAATGTGCCAGCTTAAAGACAGGGATCCTGTCTTACCCCTGGAGTTTATGCTATTCCCATTTCAATTTCCTCTGATATCTCAGTGTGTATTGGAAGCACATACCGAAGCATCAATACCAGCCTTAGTGAACACAAAAAAGATGTTTCTAATGGTCTTCCAAAGACAGCATTATCTGCACTAACCCTTGAAGACACCTCTGCAGTTCCCATTTGGAAAGTTGCCCCATTCATCAACAAAGCATCTCTGCGTTCATTCATCAACAAAGCATCGGGGGGGGGGGGGTTCCAGGGGTGAGACAGGATCCCTGTCTTTAAGCAGGCACATTATTGCAGAAGGATTTAATTTCACTGTGAGTTGCCCCATTCATCAACAAAAAGCATCTCTGCGCTTCCAAGAAAGCATTGAAATTTTGTTCACCAAAAACTGCAATTCAGAGACCCCTCACCAAATCCCATTTATTTGGATCTCTCTACTAAAATCTGGCAACATTTCCAACACCCCAACTTCAAATTGTAGTTCTGGCAACCAATCCATCCAGTCGATCACGGGTGATCAAGGTCATAGGATGACCGAAAGCTACCACTAAACGAACCTTTTTACCATATGTGACTGTGTTTTTGTACGATTTTATGTTCATTTGAAGGAGAGAAGGGTGGAAGTCTGCTCTGATCTATTAGATGCATTTGAAGCCAATGAAGAGACTTTTTTCGATCTGGGGACAGGGGATGAAATGTAGGCATATCTTTATGATCTATAAATGAATCAATCCGTGGAATGGCGTCGCACCTCTTTACCAAAGCCTAAGAAGTTCAAGAGCCAGCGACCAGCACAAAAAGTCATGGGGACTGTTTTTTGGGATGACAGGGTGCCATTCTGCTTGATTTTCTGGAACGTGGCTGTACTGTGACCAGCGAGCGGTACATTGAGACACTCAAGAAGCTTAGAAAAGCCATAAGGAGGAAGAGACCAAACCAGAATCTGAAAAGGATCCACATTCACCATGACAATGAGAGACCACACAAATCTTTGGCAACAAATAAGGCGATCTGCAAATTAGGCTGGTCAGTGGTCCACCATACAGCCCAGATCTGGCACCTTCAGACTTCCACCTGTTCGATCAAATAAAGGACAGTCTCCAGGGACAACAATTTGATGACACAGACGGGGTGAAAGTGGCTGTGAAGAAGTGTCTTCAACAGTCCACACCTGAATTTTTTCAGAGAGGATTCAAGAGTTGGGTTTAATAATGGTGCAAATGCATTGGTTGTGATGGAGAGACTATGTTGTGTAGTACCTTTGCATAGAGAAAGAGTTACTCTACCAACATGTGTAATTTGAATTACCTTTGTCAGTTAATAAAAAAAGTTAGGCCCACCTTTACATTACTTTCAGTACAACACTCGTATTTCCTGGATTTTCATTTGACAGAGATTTATGTTGACTCCATCATCAATTCGATATATGATCTGCTGATATGAGGCTGCCTGCGTTGTCAAATGCACTATGGGTTGTGCGAAGGTGAGTCAAAAGTTTATCCCGCTTTGTGCATTTCACACAGGAATGGAGGACCGCACATCAATGTCGGTCCTCCATTCCTGTGTGAAATGTGTGCCAGTGTAGACTGGGTACCTTGATGATTTGCACTTGGCACGGAGACACATTGTGTTATCAGGTGAGCATAAGATAGAGGTTGATAAACATGCTATTCGGGTGCTCCTTCACCATTATTGAAAAATAGGGTTAAACGTGACAGCTGCAGGGAGAGAAATTTGTGCAGTTGAAAGCGAAAAAACAATGGACAGCAGCACTGCACGAAAATGGTTCTGGTATTTAAGTGCTAGGGACACAAGTCTCTAAGACAAGCAGAGGTCAGGATGCAAAAGCTGCCAACCTCTAAAAGCAAGCATGTGTAGTTTTGCGTGTTCATGTGTAGCCACCGCAAACGTAATTATCACTGCTAAAACAAATTATAGGATAACTTTTTTTTAATTTCTTTAAGTGAAGTCATTTAATTATAGGAATTATGTAAACAAGTACAGATTCACGTAAAGGCAAGGCTCTTTTTATTTATAATTTCAGCATACTGAAAAAAAAAAAAAAAATTCTAAAGCCTTCCACCCATTGAAAATTTCTAGTTCTGCCCCTGAAAGTGCTATATTCATACTTGGTGTGACTGGTTTTGTTTTTAGTTATAAAAAATTGTAGAAAATATTCAATAAAAAAAGATTGAAAGAAAAAACAGCTTTTACCTACTCTCATTCACTTTAAATACTAAGAATTGCTTTAATTTCTCTGACAATTTTTTTTGATGCAGTATGAAGTAAGCACTAGAAAAACTCTTGTTTATTTAAAAAATTGCCATAGCTCACTGAACAAATGTGATAAAATGGAAGATGCACCGAACATGACTACTGCCCAGCGTGAGAACGTCTTAAATCTTTTGGCAAGAAATTGTGCAAAAAGGAATGTACAGAATGTGCATATTTTAGAGTATGTAAGCTGGTATAAAATGGCATAAAACATTCATTAAAATATGGTTAATATTTTTACCATGAACTTTACTGGGGCATGCACAACCATTTATAAGGAGGCTTAGGTAAGCCTATCACTATGTTATGACCATGTAATCCGCCGAAAGGACGGTCATCTGTCTTTGTAGGTGTAAGTCTGTGGCAAAACTCGCTAGGTTTTAGCCATTATTATTTTTCTTGATACAAATAAAGCAACTGAAAAATCTCAATCAGTGTAAAGTCTTGTGTAAATTTTTAAGAGCACACACCACAGCCACAATGAAGATAAAAATAAGAATTGTTTCAGTGCGATTTGTTCTTCATCTCTGGTAATTCGACAGGCCACAGAGGAAGACTTGATAACTAGGTATGGGACATTCGAATCCCTCAAATCTTGAAAAAGATTCAAGATTTGAAAACTTGAATCTTCGCGCCTTTTTTCGTCATTCGAATCTTAACCTAAAAAACTTGGCATTTGGTGCTGGTTCTAGAGTGATATTTGTTCGAATTTTTGTCAGCATGACTAGTTCTGACATTAGAAAACAATCGAAGATCGTCAACAGTGTGTACACATCTATTTGAAATAGCTCGTTACTTCCAAAATTTGAGGAAACTCTCTAAAAAGTTCTTAATCACACCACTATCGATAGTAATGTCAGAAAGACTATTCAGCACATCATATAAGTATTTAAAATCATTTCACATTTACCATGATAATCCTGTACATTTGTTCTTAAGTGCACCCTCATAAAATGAGATGTGTGCTTTTCATTTATTTCAGTTTGTAAACTTCTTTTTTAAGCACAAAATGCTTTTTTGTTTATCATGTTCTGGATGTTTTAAACTCAGTGATAAAATATTCTGCATTTGACCCAGATAGTTTCTTTGAATATTTCTTAGCCTGCACACATAAAAGCATGTTTTCTTGGATCAAGTCTTACAATTCCAGTCACAGATGGGAAACTTAACTTGGGAACATGGCAAGGCATCTGGTTGTGTGAGCACCGTAACAGAGCTGGTAAGAAAAACTTATGTTCTAACACCTTTAATATTTTCAGTTATATATGATTGGTGTAAGTTAACTGTACTGTTTGGTCATTTGTACACTAGAAAATTCTGTAGAATTACAGTAAAACTTCCGAATAGCTAACGTCGAAGAGGGAAAGAAAAACTGTCTGTTATTTAGAAGTGTCTGCTATTGGGAAAATCATGCTTTATGACAGTATACATGCACTGTGTTTATAATGTAGAAGCAGTTTAAAAGAGAAGTAAATAAATATAAGTATGTAAATGCAATACATAGAGCGAACTTGTAATAACCTTTATTAAAAAATATCCATCAAAATCTAAGAAGCAAAATAATCAAGTATTGTTGTTTGTCTATTACATTCTTGTGAAATTTTGTTTTTTAAATGAATTTCTAGCCAGCCTCCTGAAGCTTTGAATTCTGTGAATCCTAATTCATTTGCGATTTCTAAAGCCTTTTGACGAATTAAAAGTCCCTAATAAAGGACCTTTTTTTACTCTAGCGCTGCAAAACAATTCATAGGTAAGTGTTCACAGCTAAACCATCAGTTTTAGGGAAAGCTCTCTTAATTTTCTGGTTGCCATTACAATCTTGCCAAGACTTCAAGATTTCACTCACTTGCGTTTTTCCAATGTCCCGTTTGTCTTCTAAAACGTGCACACTTAACCTTTCCTTTTCACTCAGCTCCACTATTTCAACTTTTTCTTTTTTAGAGTCGAGTGCTTACGTTTGTGCGACATTTTAAAATCAATGTTTGAGAAATCTTTGCCACACAGCTTGCTTGATGAGAAAAACCTACATGATATTGCAAAGAAATGTGATTTCTAGTAATCAGGACTTGAAATTGATCCCTGTGCACTACTGACCTTGACCTTACCAAACAACAAAAGGTGAGTCCCTCCCACCCACACCTGAATTGTGTTTGTTTGTGTTTCAATCCGATTCCCATTCCTGAATTTGCCGGCCTTGGGTGCTGGTTCTTGTTTCTGAGGTCTCGCCCCATTAGGAGCACATGAAGAGCTAGAAGACAGTTTCTCCTGGTCAGATGTGCGTATGCAAATAGAGGGTCAGACAGTCTGGTGAGCATGAATGCTAATCCTTTTTCCAGCGATTTCAGCCACTTACGTGGAATACATAGCATTTAGCACCTTAAAATTCACTAGGCCTTGGGAACAAAGCGTTAAGATAGGAGAATGAGGAAGGGTAAAATAACAAAAAGGGGGAAAACAAAATTGTGAGTTTGGGCGAATTGTACCCCTAGAAAGAATTCCTAGAATTGAAAGCAAATTGTCCGTTATATTGTACTTTAAGTGTGTCCACATCCGTTATTTAGAAGGTCTGCTATTAAGAAGTGAATGCCCCATACAAGGCATTGCATTTCTGTAGGGGAATAAAAAAGTGTCCGTTAGAGAGATGTCTGCTATTAAGAAGTGTCCGTTAATGGAAGTTTCACTGTATAACCAAACACAGTAGGCACATAAAAATGCTTTCAAGTAACCCATTGATTGTGTTTTCATATTAGTCTAAATTACCAGAAGTATGTTGAGAAGGTGCACTTTGTAAATCCATAAAAAAGTGTCCTGCATGAAAAATGGAAGTAAAACATCTCTTTGCCACTGTGAAAGTTCCACTACTGAATAGCCTATAAAAATCCCTCAATCCTGTCGGTAATAGAATAAAACATAATCAAAATAAAGGAGAATGCAACAGGTGTTGGAAATACTACTGTATTATATTCCATTATTGGCACAAAGGTGCTATATCTTCACTGTTTCCCATGTATTCACCTCTTTAAAGTTACATCGCCCTGGAGCAGGAAATCGAATCCACATCTCCCAATTTCTGTTCGAGCATGCTGCCACTACACCAAGCAGGGCAATGAAGTTCCAAGCAACTGAAGCTAAAGCGCATGTAGCTTAGAAATCTGAATACCATTCAGATTTCTAAGCTAACATCTGCTTAGTTTTAGTTGCTTGGAACTTCATTGTTCTAAACAACCAACCATTTGTTTAGTACCCAGCAATTGACTGAAAATATTGCCCCCAAGTTCCATTCTGCAACATTTCAATTAATTTGTAAGTGCCTACCAAAGAAGTTGATTGATTGAAGGTTTAACAACCACCATGAGCAACTCAATGTGCTCTATGCAGTTGCCCATCCGTAATTTAGGGTCACTGGTTCCAGGGAAGGGAGAGAGCCAGTGCTGTAAGACAAACACAACATCCATGCCCAACCAGGATTCGAACCCGGACCCTTCTCGGATGAATGGTCATAAGCCAGCGCTTAGACCACTGCGCCACCCGGGCGGCCAAAGAGGTTGCCATCTACAGAGGCATAAAAGGACTTTGAATTCAAGAAACTAAAAAAAAAAATGAAAATTTTTCTAGCAGTAATAATAAAACTGAAAATGCAGAACAGGATGTTTTTAGTGAGAAAAACTTCGAAGCTCTGCAGATAGTTCTGAAAAAAGGGAAAATGATCAATGATGGTTCCAAAACTTTTTGGTACTGAAGACAAGATTGCATGTGCCTTCAGCAAGTATGGAAATGTTTTTTGCACCATCATAAAAATAATGACATTTGCTATCATAGATATGGACATTCCTGAAAATTAGTCCTGCTGCATTACCTGTTTGTGTACAGAAAATTTCTAGAGCATTATTAATACATACATATCACTAAGCTGTTCTCTGATATTTAGAGGTTAGCTCCACGAAGAAATACAAACTACCAGACGATTTTTGCTTACTGTTGGCGTATCAAATTTCTTCATTTACAGCGATCTTGACATACAACTCGGGCTTCACTGACATCCATCACACGCAGTACAAAAGATCTTCTATATTTCATACTCATAATTTTTTTCTCATGCAGACACTCCTGAATCTGATCCTCCCATGGCTTCCTTGGCCTTCCTCTACCTTTCCTTCCTGCCACTTGGGCTAAAAGATTTTCTTAGTAAGCATCTCATCACTCATTCTTTTAGCATGGCCAAACCACTGAAGCATGTTAGTCTCCACCTTGCTGACAACATTTTGCTTCACATTACACAACTGCAACACATCTTCAATTCATTCCTCACACAATCGGAACATGTCTTGTCCCCCTCCCCCCTTCCGTAAGTAACGCATTTCTCCAGCACACAAACAACTTCTATGTTTCTTCTGTAGTACCCAGGTTTCACTGCCATACATCAGAGTAGGAACAATTACACTTTCATATACAGCCATGCGGGGGACTCTCTTGACAACCCATCATTCCTGTGAAACCCTCCCAAAGCAGCCATGATTTTCAATGAAGAATTCACTCGCCTACTAATGACATATGTTACATTCAGTACTATTAGTTCCTCTCTCTCAGAAATCATAACTTTGGGTTTTCCCTTATTTATACTCAGTTTGAATTTCATGCAAACTTCGTACATCCGAGACAACATACTCTGCAACTCACGTTTGCTCTCTGCCAACAGGGCAGTGTCATCAGTATACAGCAATCTGCACATGTGGATGTCACCAAGATATAAACCAGTATTATCTATTTTGGCATCATGCATGCACGCATCCGCGGGCGATCGTAGTGAGCAATGGGTTTGCCTCCTCGGGGCGCTCCGTGGTAATAATGGCACACACAACAGCAACTAGGGCCTCTGTGAATCTTGGAGAGGTGCAAGCCAGTTCTGTGTGACATTGGCGAAAAGACCCCAACTCACTGGGTTTTGTTCCAGAATCCTTAGGTTGAATGACCAACTGGAACCCTCAGCTGTGGGCTAATCCCCCACACTGATGTACTTACCTGATTAAAAAGACAAAAAGAAATATTAAGAATGACTCAAATGTGGGATATGGTGGACCTACCACACTTGAGAAGGACGGTCCACCACGGAATCGACCTGGACTAAACGGCGTATGAGAAAGCGATCTCGGCTGAGTGAATGTAAGATTGGTGTATGGAATACTAGAGGTATAAATGGCAAGATGAGTGAGGTGATTGAGGAGATGAATAAGTATAGACTGGATGTGCTGTGTGTAAGTGAAACCAAAAAAGAAGGAAATTGGGGCAGAAGAAGTGAATGGCACGGTGAGTGTGTGGTCTGGAGTATTGGATAATATGAGAGGACTGGTTGGTGTAGGTGTGATTTTAAGTGAAAAGATAAAGAACAACTTGATTCACTATAGTTGCACAAGTGAGAGAATTCTCTGGATTCATTTGAAAGTGAAACTTCAGAGAATAGTAATTGTTGTAGTGTATGCTCCTTGTGACTCGGAACCTTCTGATAAAGAAGATTTCTGGAATGAGCTAAAAGCTGTTTTGAGCCAGTTTGGTGCTAAAGAAAAAGTTATAATAGCAGGGGATTTCAATGCTAGAGTAGGTGTGCAGAATGCAATTTCTGACAATGTTCTGGGTAAGTTTAATGATCCTTGTGTGATTGATAATGGTGAAAGATTAATTGAACTCTGCATTGAGAATGATTTGTGTGTATCTAATACATTTTTCAACCACAAGTATATACACACATATACTTAGGAAAATCGTACTCTTGGTCAAAAGAGTGTGATAGATTTTGTTGTTTACGATCAGCATTTGAAACACTTAGTTGTTGACACCAGTGTGATGAGAGGTGCAGATGTTAGTTCTGATCATTACTTGGTAGTGTCACGAGTGAAACTTAATGTTGGTTGGAGGAAAAGTAATAGTAAGAGACCCAGGATAGAAAGAATAAAGGTTGATAGGCTCCTTGAAGATCATCAGCGGTATTCTGACTTACTCAGAGAACGGCTGAAGGATCTGAAATCTTGTGAGAGGGATGTAGAAAAGAAGTGGGAATGTTTTAAGAACTGTGTTGTTACTGCTGCTAAAGAGGGTCTGCGGCACCACAATAGTGGGTAACAATAGAGGTGATGCTTGGTGGAATAGTGAGATTGATGAGGCAGTAAAGAAAAAGAAGGAAGCCTATTTGGGGATGTTGCAAGGTAGAGTTTCTGTGGATGAATATCGCTGTAAGAAGCGTGAAGCTGCTAAGCTGGTTCGCCACAGTAAGGCAAAAGATAGGAAAGAGAAAGTGGAAAGGCGTGAACTGGCTTTTTGGAAAGATAGAAAGTCCTTCTGGAAGTACATGAGACTCAGGAAAAATAGGGGAAACAAAATGTTAAGTTGTGTGAAGAATGAGATTGGGGAAATGATATGGGAGCCCAATGAGTTAAGTGACAGATGGGGCAAATACTTCTGTAAGTTATTAGATCAGGAGAGCAAAGGTGAGTCAGAGGCGGAAACAGATGATGTCAGAGTGAAGGATGGGAACACAGGAGGGATCTCAAGAGAAGAGGTGTGTAAAGCTCTAAAATCTCTTCAGAATGGTAAGGCTCCAGGAGTTGATGGCATAACTGCAGCGATGTTGAAGTATGGTGGTGACTCTATAATTGACTGGTTAACTGAAATTTGCCAGTTGTGCTGGGAGTTAGGAATGGTCCCTCGGGATTGGAAGGATGCTATCATTGTTCACTTGTATAAGGGAAAAGGTGATCAGACTGAATGCAAGAACTATCGTGGTATTATCCTACTGAGTGTGCCAGGGAAAGTGTTTGGTAAGATTTTTATTGAAAAAGTACGGGGTCTTACATCAGAGAAAGTGAGGGATGTTCAGAGTGGTTTTATGCCTGGTAAAAAGGCTGCACTAACCAGATTTTTGCATTACGCACGATGATTGAAAAGTATCTGGCTGTTGGGAAGAAAGTTTTTACTGCCTTCATAGATTTAGAGAAAGCTTACGACCGAGTGAATAGGACACTTTTGTGGAAGGTATTGAATGAATATGGTGTTACTGGGAATCTACTTAATAGTGTACAAGCCATGTATGCTGGTAGTAGAGCTTGTGTACGAGTGAATGGTGTTATATCAAAATGGTTTTCCATTTGGTGCAGGAGTTAGACAAGGTTGTGTAATGTCACCATGGCTGTTTAATATATTTATGGACGCATGCATGCGTGAGGCCAAAATAGATAATAGTGGTTTATGCCTTGGTGATATCCGTGTGTGCAGATTGCTGTATGCTGATGACACTGTACTGTTGGCAGAGAGCAAAAGTGAGTTGCAGAGTATGTTGACTCGAATGCATGAAGTTTGCATGAAATTCAAACTGAGTATAAATAAGGGAAAAACCAAAGTTATGGTGTTTGAAAGAGGAACGGGTAGCACTGAATGTAATGTAAGTATAAATGGCACTGTGATTGACCAGGTGAGTGAGTTTGTGTAATTAGGAAGCATGTTTGACAGAGAACAAGTTGGATGGTGAAATCAGTAGGCAAGTGAATTCTTCTTTGAAAGTCATAACTGCTCTGGTAGGTTTTCACAAGAATGATGGGTTCTCTAGAGAGTCCCGCATGGCTGTGTATGAAACAGTAATTGTTCCTACTCTGATGTACGACAGTGAAACCTGGGTACTGCAGAAGAAACATAGGAATCGTTTGTGTGCTGGAGAAATGTGTTACTTACGTGGGGTTTGTGGCAAGACACTATCTGATTGTGTAAGGAATGAAGATGTATTGCAGTTGTGTGATGTAAAGCAAAATGTTATTAGCAAGGTGGAGACCAATATGCTTCGGTGGTTTGGCCATGTTGAAAGAATGAGTGATGAAATGCTTACTAAAAAAATATTTTCAGCCCAAGTGGCAGGAAGGAAAGGCAGAGGAAGGCCAAGGAAGACATGGGTGTATCAGATTCAGGAGTGTCTGCATGAAAAAAAGATTATGAGTATGAAGTATAAAAGATCTTGTGTACGGCGTGTAATGGATATCGGTGAAGCACGAGTTGTATGTCAAGATCGCTGTACATGGCGAAGTTTGATACAACAACAATAAGTGAAAATATCTGGAAGTTTGTATTTCGTTTTGGAGCTAACCTCTGAATCTCAGAGAACAGCTTAGTGATATGTATGTATGTATGGGGATGTAAGGTCAGGTGATGCGTAACATCACAGCCTCTCCTTGACAAATGTCAACCCCGCCTTCTCGTGGTGCATCCTGTTCCCACTAAAGGGGCTCTGACGACCACCAATAGTGGTATAACCATACCACCGGGATTAGAGGAAATTCTATCCCACACTCACCAACCCGCTTGGCCAGCGTGGTGAGTTATGGCCAAACCCCTCCAAAATGACTCCACAACTTAAATCTTGGCCCTCAGTCTCCGGCAGCTGGAATGTACCTGGCCAAGGCAGCGGCCAGTGCAACATGAAGGCAGAGGGTGCTAAGAATCCCCGGAGGACCGGACTAGGCTGCCATCTGATGCTGACCTTGGCAACGTACAATGGACGCTCCCTATCTTCTGATTCAAGGCTTCTTGAATTGGAAGAGGAACTACAAAGGATCAAGTGGGACATCGTGGGGCTAAGTGAGGTAAGGAGAAAAGGAGAAGATCTCATCGAACTGAAAAGTGGACATCTCTTCTACTATCGTGGGACAGATACTGGCAGAACTAGTGGTGTTGAATTTATAATAAACAAGAAACTGAAGGATAAAGTTGTAGAAGTTGAAAGTTCCTCTGACAGAGCTGCACGGCTTGTTATCCAACTCTCGAAAAGATACCAGGCTCAGATTATTCAAACTTATGCACCCACCACAAGTCATCCTGAAGAAGAAATTGAAGAATTTTATGAGGAAATTTGTCATCTAAATAATAAAGGTAAGCAGCACTTGAAAATAATTATGGGAGATTTCAATGCAAAAATAGGGCAACAGCAACAGAATGAAACTTCAGTAGGTAAATTCGGTCACGGCAACAGAAACCAGCGTGGAAATACTCTCGTTGAGTTTGCAGAGGCAGAAGGGTTTTTCATCTTGAACTCTTTCTTCAAGAAAAAGCCACACAGGAAATGGACATGGAGACATCCAAATGGGACGACAAGTGAAATTGATTTTATTATGTGTAACAAAAAATTCGTCATAGAAGACTGCAGTGTGCTAAACAAGTTCAACACAGGTAGCATAGATTGGTGAGATTTAAGATGCACCTCAACACTAAACTCGAACGTGGAAAGCTCATAAGACAAACAAAATGTATTGACATAACCAACCTTAAAAAACACCATAATACCTTCAAGCTGGAACTGAAGAACAGGTTCTCTGCTTTGGAAGGCCTAACATCGGAAGAAGTGGACATCTCTGAAGTTAACAGAAAAGTAACCAAAGCTCTTATGGAAACAGCAACAAAATTAGCTGGGTCTAAGAACAAGTTGCATGTAAATAAATTATCAGGAAAAACGAAAATGTTGATGCAAAAAAGAAGAGAGATGAGGACAACTAAAGAAGATGTGACTTCCAAAGTGGAATATATAGAGCTATGCAAGACAGTACGAAAAAGTATCACTGAAGACGTAAGAAAATTCAACTGTGAACTAGTGAGGAAAGCAATTGAAAACAACCAAAGCCTAAAGATAGCAAAGGGACATCTCAGTAAGGGAAGAAAACAGATTATGGCACTGAGAAAAGAAGATGGTTCTGTAACAAGAAATAGAGGCGAAATTTTGACAAGAGTGAAAGATTTCTACTCCAAATTATATGAAAGGGATGATACATGCACCCCAGACATCATGAAAGATACCAGTACCAGAGTTCTTCCAGTCCTTCCAGCAGAAGTTGCACATGCAATCAAGAACATGAAGCAGGGAAAAGCTCCAGGAGAAGATGGAATTACTGTAGACATCATACAAGAAGCAAGTGGAGAAATCGAAACAGTACTCGCCCAAATTTTCACTCGATGCCTTAATGAAGGAAAGATTCCTGAGGATTGGAACACCGCTACAATGATCCTGCTACATAAGAAAGGTGACATTGAGGATCTCGGAAACTACAGACCTATCAGCCTCCTATCAGTAGTTTATAAAATCTTCACTAAAGTTCTTTCACACTGCTTGAAGGTAACACTGGACATGGCTCAACCGAGAGAACAAGCTGGATTCAGGAGTGGCTACAGCACAATAGATCATATCCATGTGCTGAGAGAACTAATTGAAAGAGCGAGGGAATATGAACTTCCATTGTGCATGGTTTTTATCGATTATGAAAAAGCCTTTGATTCGGTGAAACCATCAGCAGTTACAATGGCTCTGAAAACCTGCGGTATTGAAGATGCATACATTAATATTATTAATAACATCTATGAAAATGCAAGTGCAAAGATTAGGCTGTTTGAAAATACAACACACATAAAAATTGGAAAGGGAGTGAGACAAGGTGACACCATATCTCCTAAGCTCTTTAATGCCACATTGGAGGGTGTTTTTCAGTCACTGAGCTGGGAAAACAAGGGGATAAAGATTAATGGAGATTATCTAACCCACCTTCGTTTTGCTGATGACATAGTCATTTTTGCAACTAGCCCATCAGAGCTGCAGAGTATGATCCAGGAACTTGCTGACAAGAGTAAAGAAGTGGGATTAAAAATGAACTTTCAGAAGACAAAAGTGATGTTCAATGCTTTTACAAGAAATGAAGATTTATCGATTGATGGAGAAAAGCTGGAGATAACAGATGCGTACGTTTATCTTGGACAGCAGATATCAAGTGAGGGTCACATTAATGAAGAAATTAATCGGCGTACAAAACTTGCCTGGAGAGCTTTTGGAAGAAACAGCATAATTTTCAAGAGCAATATGCCATTATGTCTTAAAAGAAAAGTGTTTGATCAATGCATCCTTCCAGTGCTTACGTATGGTGCAGAGACGTGGACCTTAACTAAAAGAGACATACAAAGGCTGCAGACAACTCAAAGCAGCATGGAGAGGTGCATGCTTGGTGTAACCAGGAGAGATAAGAAGAGGAACTCGTGGATCCGAAAAATGACAAGAGTGGAAGACATCATGATCAGAGTTAAATCCCTGAAATGGCAATGGGCTGGACATACTGCCAGAAGGACAGATCATCGATGGACAGCTGAAATTTTAGATTGGATTCCAAGGGACAGGAAAAGACCCAGAAGAAGACCACATGGGAGATGGGTGGATGAAATTCGAAAGTATGCAGGGGTGACATGGAGGAGACTGGCACAAGACAGACCGTTGTGGAGGAAACTTGGGGAGACCTTCGTCCAGCAGTGGATTGATAATGGTTGACAATGATGATGATGATGTATGTATGTATGTATGTATGCACACATCCATAAATATATTAAACAGCCATGGTGACATTACACAATACTGTCGGACTCCTGCACCAATAGGAAACCATTTGAATAAAACACCATTCACTCGTACACAATCTACTGTCAGCATACAGGGCTTTTACACTGTTAAGTAGATTCCCAGTAACATCATATTCATTCAATACCTTCCACAAAAGTATTCTATTTATTCGGTCATAAGCTTTCTCTAAATCCATGAAGGAAGCAAAAACTGTCTTATCAATAGCCAGATACTTTTCAATCATTATGCATAATGCAAAAATTTGATTAGTGCAGCCTTTACCTGGCATAAAACCACTCTGAACATCCCACAATTTCTCTGATGTAAGACTTCGTACTTTTTCAATAACAACCTTAACAAACACTTTCCCTGGTACACTCAGAAGGCTAATACCACGATAGTTCTTGCAGTCAGTCTAGTCACCTTTTCCCTTATACAAGGGAACAATGATAGCATCCTTCCAATCCCGAGGGACCATTCCTAACTCCCAGCACAACTTGCAAATTTCAGTTAACCAGTCAATTACCGGGTCACCACCATATTTCAACATCTCAGCAGTTATGCTATCAAATCCTGGAGCCTTACCATTCTGAAGAGATTTTTGAGCTTTACACACCTCTTCTCTTGAGATCCCTCCTGTGCTTCCATCCTTCACTGTGACATCATCTGCTTCTGCCTCTGAATCACCTTTGCTTTCCTGATCTAATAACTCACAGAAGTATTCACCCGATCTTTCACTTAACTCATTGGGCACCCATATTATTTCCGGATGCTGCTCTTTACACAGCTTACAACTTTGTTTCCCCTATTTTTTCCTGAGTCTCGTGTACTTCCAGAAATTCGTTCTATCTTTCCAAAAAGCCAATTCATGCCTTTCCACCTTCTCCTCCCTATCTTTTGCCCTACTCTGGCGAACCAGCTTAGCAACTTCACGCTTCTTACAGCGATATTCATCCACAGAAACTCTACCTTGCAGCATCCCGAAATAGGCTTCCTTCTTTCTCTTTACTGCCTCTTGAATCTCAGTATTCCACCAAGTGTCACCTCTATTGTTACCTACTATTGTGGTGCCACAGACTTCTACAGCAGCAGTGACAACACATTTCTTAAAACATTCCCACTTCTTTTCTACATCCCTCTTATTAACCTACTCTAGTTTTTACCGTATTCATTTCCATCTTTCATTTTTACCGCTTCATCCTGGTTTTAACCTTGTGTACGTGTTTTATTGATTTTGTTGTCTTTTGATGTCTTATGTTTGGCGCTCTTTGGCCAACCCTGGCCCTTGCGCCATTAAAATCTACTTACCTACCTACCTACCTACCATCCCTCTTACAAGACTTCAGCTCCTTCAGTCCTCTGATTAAGTCAGAATAATGCTGATGATATTCAGGGAGCCTTTCAACCTTTATTCTTTCCATCCTGGGCCTCTTCCTATTCCTTTTCCTCCAACCAACATTCAGTTTCATTCGTGACACTACCAAGTAATGATCAGAACCAACATCCGCACCTCTCGTCACGAGTGTCAACAACTAAGTGTTTTAGACGCTGATCATAGTCAACAAAATCTATCACAGTCTTTTGACCAAGAGTACGATTTTCCTAAGTATATGTGTGGATATACTTGTGGTTGAAAAACGTATTATACACACAAACCATTCTCAATGCAGAGTCCAATTAATCTTTCACCATTATCATTCCCACAAGGATCATTAAACTTACCCAGAACATTGTCAGAAATTGCATCCTGCACACCTACTCTAGCATTGAAATCCCCTGCTATTTTAACTTTCTCTTTAGCACCAAACTGGTTCAAAACAGCTTTTAGCTCATTCCAGAAATCTGCCTTCCTATCAGAAGGTTCTGAGTCACAAGGAGCATGCACTACAACAATTACTATTATCTGAAGTTTCACTTGCAAACGGATGCAAATAATTCTCTCACTTATGCAACTATAGTTAATCAAGTTGTTTTTCATCTTTCCACTTAAAATCACACCTGCACCAGCCTTTCCTCTCACATTATCCAGTACTACAAGCCTCACACTCACCGTTCCATTCACTTCTATCCCAATTTCCTTCTTTTTGGTTTCACTTACATCCAATCTATACGTATTCATCTCTTCAATCACCTCATTCATCTTGCCACTTATACTTCTAGTATTCCATACACCAATCTTACACTCACTCAGCCAAGATCTCTTTCTCATACGCCATTTAGAAAGTCCTGGTCGGTTCCATGGTGGACCGTCCTTCTCAAGTGTGGTAGGTCCACCATATCCCACACTCTGTGTCTTTTTAATCAGGTAAGAACATTAGTGTGGGGGATTAGCCCACAGCTGATTGTTCCAGTTGGTCATTCATCCTAAGGATTCTGGAACAAAATCCAGTGAGTTGGGGTCTTTTCGCCAATGTCACACAGAACTAGCTGGTACCTTTCCAAGATTCACAGAGGTGCTTGTTGCTGTTATGTGTGCCATTATTCCCATGGACTGCCCTGAGGAGGCAAACCCATCTCTCACTAAGATTGCCAGTAGCATTATTAATGTAGGTTTTAAATTTAAATAAAAAAAATAAAAAAGTCTTGCTTACAATGCTAATAAAATGACAGGTGAGGGGTCATTTTTTTTTTAAGAGGTTACACCTAAAGAAATGCTTTTAAATAAAAAATATTTTTGTTGTATTTCTTTAGATGTAAGCTCTTAAAAAAAACGAAAAAACAAACAAAACAAACCCCTGTCATTTTATTAGCATTCTCAGTAAGACTTATTATTTTGCCTATTCGCACTGCTGCAGTAAGTTCTGATTTACACCGTGTAAAGAAATTATAAATACAGTGACAATTTTTAATTGGCGAATAGAAGGGTCATTAGTAGAACAAAAGAAACAGTGCAGGCTTTCTTTATTTCAATTAGAAAACGAATGTTCAATAACAGAAAGCAAATAAGGCTAAACAAATCTACTTAATTTTATAAATAGAAACTTCAGCCCCGAGTCACTGTAAAACGCATAAATACGATTCAGAAAACAGCATTAAAGAACAACGTGCAAATTTTCTTACTTAGCTTATGCTACTTATACTACACAGATTTTCCTCATTCCTTTTGTTGCAAATAAACAGCCTTCTAGTATATTCTACGCTAACTTGCAAAGGAGTACAGAGTTACATGAGGAAGTGGTCAGAAAACTGTTATTTTACCTTGGCCGAACAAATCTTACAGAGAAATTGCCAAGTTAATTAGAAGATGTAAAGAAGCCATGCAAAACATTTCAAAGAGTAAGGATAAACCCAGTAAAACAAAGGACAGGACAGCAGCCATCACTTTGAATGCAAGATGTGGACAACTTGTTTTTCGGTTAACAACTGATGATAATATGTCTACAAGGTAAATTGCTTAATCTTTGCCAACAACAGTCACAAAAACTCCAAAACAAAAATGCTTTGTACATTAAAATGAAGGCAAAGCCTTTACTCACTGGTGAACATAAACACAGAAGATTGGACTGGGCCAAAAATGGAAAAGTGTTGTGTTCTTAAATGAGAAAAAAATTATTTTATTGGGTTGGTACGAATGAAATGTCTGGCACAAACGAGCAGCGGAATGGAACTACCCACAGGTGTTGCGGATATTACGTCACTGTTACTATAAATAGCTTAGCATGTGTGTGAAGAACAAGGTTCAGGTGTGGTTTGTTTGGACGTAACATGGCTTGCAAGGAAGCATGCAGACGCCGGATTTGAGAGTCACCTTCCTGTACGAATTTAAACTGGGTAGTTCTGCAGGAATTGCTGCTCGAAACGTTAACAAAGTGTTGGGGGGGGGCAGCCAACGAATGAACCATTCGGCGATGGTTTGTGAAGTTTTGAAGCGGGGATACGGACCTGCAAAAGAAGCATGTGGTCACTGACCTGTTGCTGTTTCTGACGATGTTCTGTTACGTGTGGTTGAAGCAGACCCCGAAAAATGTGTCGTGAGATAGCGGCAGAGGTAGGTGTGCACCACACGACAGTTGTTCGTCATCTGGTTGCGCTGGGTAAAGTAAAAAAAAGCTGGACATGTGGCTGCCGCGTGAGTTGACAACTGCCGAGACTAGGCGTTTGAAAGTCTCCACGTCACTGCTTGCCAGGAATAAACAGGAACCTCTACTGCATCGAATCTTCACCTGCGACGAGAAGTAGGTCTTCTATGATAATCGGAAACGATCTGCACAATGGTTAAGCAAGGCGCAGCCTGCTGAACGACATCAACGACATCCTACACACCAAGAAGATGCTCCTTGTCTGGTGGTCCACAGCAGGGATAATTCATCGGAGTTTCTTGGCAAGAGGCCAAACCATCACTGTGGGAGGTTATTGTGCTGAATTACACCAGATGCGCCGGAAATTACTGCAGAAACAACTGGCTTTGGTCAACAGACAGGGTGTTCTGCTCCAGGACAACGCTCGCTCTCATGACGCTCAACGGATGATGCTGACTGCATCATCCTACCTATTACCCAGACTTGTCTCCAACAGACTATTATTTGTTTCGTCGCCTGGATCACTTCCTGTCTGGCAAACAGTTCATGAGAGACAAAGAGTTTCAACGTGCAGTTGACGACTTCTTTGGGTCCCAGCCACAAGACTTTTTTGTTCCGGGATGATGGCCTTGCCGGACAGATAGCAACTATGTGTCGATGTAGAGGGGGATTATTTTGCCTAGGTAAGTTGTCCTGCTTTTCCGCTCTCGCTGTCCACGTGTGCTGGTCCTTTGCCAGACATTTCATTCGCACCAACCCAATAGATGGCCTCCCGATGGAAATGTTACTTGCATGATTTGTGGAAAAATCCCAAAGAATTTTTAGCAGACCAATCGGAGGAGGTGGTGTGATGGTGTGGGTGATGTTTGGCTATAGCAGTAAATTCAACGTTGCCATTATCGATCACCATATGGCATCCAGGAGTTACCTGCCTATGCTGAACAACTGTTTAATTCCATTTGGATCCCTACTAGGTAGAAACAGGTGGATTTTACAACAAGATAATGCACTCTGCCATGCTTTTTACTCCATGAAACAGTGTTTTACCAATTAAAAAAAAAAAAAAAAAAGATAGACTGGCCATCTTGGAGCCCAGACTTAACCGTGATGCAAAATATCTGGTCATTACTTTTCAGGATTGTATATGAAAAAAAGATCAGACATATTGCAAGTAGCAATATATCGCTGTTGAAACAAATTCAACATTTGTGTGTTGCAAGACTTGGTAACAGCAATGCCAAAGAGAATTTATTTGCTAATTAAGGCAAATGGAAGTGCCATAAATTATTTTTTTCAAGAAATATTTTCTGCTTTGATGAGTATTTATAATTTCTTTACAGCAAAATGTTCTAGTTAGCTTTACTTTTATGAAAGTTTAATGACATAAAAAACATCTTGAAACATTACACTGCCTAACATTTTTCTGTAATACAAACTAATTATATATGAGATGTTTTTTGTGTGGCAACTATCATTCCATAGCTGATAATCAAGAAATAACAGGAATATTTCTGTGTATTTATAATTTCTTTATACAGTGTAATTCAGCCTTGGTTTTAAAACCACCTGTGGGTATGACATAATAAATTCTGCTCTCTGTGGGTTGACATTATAACTGAGTTCTAAGGTTGTTATTAACTTAAATATACACTATTGACAAAAGTCACCGGACACCTACAAGAGAAACACAACATAGCATTTATTGACATGCATTAACATGGTGGCAGTCCACCTTTGGCCTTAATGCATGCACTGACCCTTCGAGATATGCTTTCAACAAGGTTTTGGAACACAACGATAGGTATGCGCTTCCATTCAGTACATAATGCTGCCGCTAACTGTTACTTAGTAGTAGGCCTTGGTTCCAAACTTCTTATGCGGTGCTCTAATTCATCCCATGGGTGCTCTATGGGATTAAGATAAACGCTCTGTGCTGGCCAATCCATGCATGATACAGAATTATTGTCAAACCACACTGTAACAGTCTCCACGTTTTATGGCTCGGTGCAGTATTCTGCTGGTACCAACAAGGCTCGGTTCCATAGTATTGCCACAGAGTTGGTAGGGCATAATAGTCCAGAATATTGAAGTAGACTTGCTGGTTTAATAGGTTTGTCCACGATAGCCAATGGGCCGGGACCATACCATGAAAAACACCCCCACACGAGTACACTGCCAGCTCCAAACTTGACCGTAGGAACAGTACACTGTGGTAAATAGCATTCCCCCGGCTTCCGCCATACCCATACACTGCCATCAAACTGATGGATCATGTATCTGGATTCATCAGTTCACAAGACCCGTTTCCATTGATCTACAGTCCACGATAAATGTTCTTTACACCATGCTAAATGACGAGTAGCATTCCAAGTAGAGACATCAAAGGCTTATGAGCAGCCACACAACCATGGTAACCCATGGAATAAAGTTCTTTGCGAATGGTACGTGCACATACCGAGGTTCCAGCATTTTTACTCACCTGTACACTGAGGTCTTGCGCAGTACTCCATCGATTAGGTGTAACGACTCTCCTGAGGCTTGGACATCTTTTATCACTAATTTTCTTTGGTCTGCCAGTACGTTTTGCTGCTTCAGGCACGCCATGTGTCTTCCACTTATTCAGTACATCCAAGAGAGTTTATTTGGGTATGTTTAAACGCCTCTCGGTTTCTCTTATGGACAACCCATTAATTATAACATCCAACAATCTTTCCTTTCTCAAAGTCGTTCTCTCCCGTCGCGACATTTTCACTCAACCTCGCAGTGCGATATGATCACAGTCAGCTGCAGGCTTGTTTTTATACCGTTTGCAGCTGTACTGCTTATCTTAATAACACAGCAGATCCGTTCATTTGCTTTTGAAGGGGTGCCTGGTGATTTTTGTCAATATAGTGCATGTGTAGCACTGTTTGCTGTGGTAGACACACAAATTGATATGCCTAACACAGTTTTTAAAAGAAATATTTGGTCTTAAACATTAGATGGGACTGGGTAAAAAAAAATGTTTTTGACCCTACAGTTGATAACATATTCTGGTCAAGATATTGTGCTGGTAACAGATTGCTGCCCTTGTAGGCAAGTGGTCAGAGGCTTTGGATTCTGGCTAATCATCTGACTTACGCATGGATGGCGTGTTTGTTCTTAGTCCATGGTTCTAACCCTTCCGTAGAACCAGTTGTCCTAGATTAAGGATGGTTTACTCATTACAGCTGGAGATGCTCACAGGGGTTGTTGTTCATCCTTGAAACAAACAATCAACGGCAAGAAAAATGAACAGAATAGAGCCTTTCTAGTGTCTTTTGTTATAGTTTGATTTCAAATTCAATGTATGCTTTAGCTTTCATCTGTAAACTTTCATAGAATTGAAACACTACTATGCAGTGTTTTAATTGTAGGCAGCTGCCCCCTTACCTCTTCCAAAAAGCATTCTTCTTTACAAAAGCCAGGTTTGTATGTTTTGAGCTTTTGGGGTGTCTAGTACGTACCTGCCAACCACTATGGAATGTTGTGTGCATATTTTGTTGTCTGACTATGGAACTACGGAACTTGCTGTCAAAACTATGGATTCTTCAAATTTTCAGTAAAAAAATTTTTTTTTGCTATTATTTCATGTGATATGCATGAGATTCTTAAGCGGATTCGCGAAATTATGCCTTTTTTGTCATTTAAATCATTGTCAAGATCAACGCAAAACTGAAGAGAATGGGGGGGGGGGGTCTTTTTCCGTCTGAGGGACGATTTCGTGTTTCAAAGCTTTCAAAAATGGTAGTTAAATGCAGTGAAAAAGATTTACTGTAATCATACTTTTTTTCTCCACACACATTGACTTTGTGTTCAGTATTCTTTTAAAATATTTTATTACATAAATGTTTATATTTCAGCTTGAAACTGTAGGCAACAGTTTGTGAAAATTTCCCCGTAATCTTCATGCATAAGATTATTTCACAAATTCGTGGAATTCTGCCATTTTCATTACTATTTTTGTCATTCAAGAGATCGATGCACAAGTCGAGAAATTGGAGGGTGGGGTGACGTGGGGTAGGGTGTTTGTCAAAGAACAAAATTCCATCTTTACGAAACTTTCTAAACTGGAAAGTCGACAGAGTTCATATTTTTTTCGTAATCATAATTTCTTTTTCTCACAATGTTGCCTCTGCCCAGTATTATTGTTAAATGACATTTTACTGCATAAATATTTTTATTTCAGCTTGAAAATAGGGGGAAAATTTCCAAAACTGGAAGTTTAACGGAACAAAGATTTCTCGCATAATCGGACCCCCCTTCCATTTAAACATCCCCTGTCCCAATAAGTTTTTACATTTAAGCTTGATAAGGGAGGGGAAATTCCTGAAGACTGGAGTGGCGAAGTTGGAAAATTTGTAAAAATTCATGCATTTTTTACAAATTTTGGACTTCCTGTCTGTCAAGCGTATGGAATTCTGAATGCAACTGACTGATTTTTACTGGTGGAAGTTTTGAACTTAAATCTTGCAGTGTTACTTATCTTGCCCACGCCAGGGGAATCAACTTTGTGTTTCACATGTTGTGGCTCGTATTTCTTTTTCGCAAAGTGATTGATTGTTTCGTAAAAAAGCATCTGTGTTCCGTGCAATAATACTAGTTTGTACTGACAAGGTTCTTGCCAATGTTGGCAGGTATGCTAGTATAGTGGGAAAATGATCGATTATAAGAAGAAAAATGGGGTTAAAAGTAAGTAAACCTAACTAAACTGGTCATTTTGCTGTGCTGTATACTGTTCTTAGGAGTTAACTTTTTGTGATTATTAACTTGCCATTTGAGGATAACTTAGATTTTAATATTGTACTGTTCAGATTATAGGCTGTCATGCAAATATTTTTGAACTACATCCTATTCTTGATTATTTTATTGTTCATAAATCTTGCTAGTTGATTATTCTTAAGCACTGTGTAATAACTATGCACCTTTTTGTATGAAAATTGATGCTGAGTGTTTATAGTTGTTGGTATAAAGAAGCACCTATTGTATGCTCAATGGACAAAACATTAGAGATACCTGCCTAATAGCATGTTGGTCCTCCTCTAGTGCGAATAACAGCCCATACACGCCGAGGCATCAACTCCACCAGATTCCAAGGGGTTTCCAGAGATAATACTAGCCATGCCTGTTGCTGCAATTGTCATCAACACTTCACCTAAGACGTTGGTCCAGGATCCTTGGATCTGATGTTCCATTCCACGGCATTCCAGAGAACTTCCAGAAGATTTAAATACAGGGACCTTAGGGGGCCACTGGATGGTTCCAAACTCAGATGAGTGTTCCTCGAGCCATGCCTGGAAGGTTGCCGCCCCCTGGGGTGGTGCAGTGTCCTGCTGAAACAGACCATCGGCCGCAGGACACACGAAGGCCTGGAAAGTGTGTAGGTGATTGAAAGTGTGTACCTCTCCAGAGCCACCCCACTGCCTTGAACGGAACTGACCTGGCATGATGGGGCCATGGCGTCACCCTCCTGTCAGCTCAGTACAGCTGAAAATGGGATTCATCTGACCACACAATGCAGTGCCACTTTGCAGAGGTCCAGTTTTGATGTTCCTGGCATCAGACGAGGAGAAATTTATGATGACGAGCAGTTAACAGTGGCACACCAGTAGGGCATTGGCTTCCGTAGCCCAGGTATGCAGCGTGTGCTGTGCCGTTCATTTGCTGATGCCGCTTGGGCCTCTGACATTTAATCTGCATGTGAGTTGTGCCACCCTTGCTAAGCGGTTGTTCTGTATGAGCTCGAATTATACGTCCATCCTGGTCATCAATGGCATGTGGTCAGCTACTGCTTGCTCTTTCGTTGCTGGTATGTTTGTCAATGGTATACTTGCGGTGTGCCTTTGATATTGGTTGCCCTCTGGAACCCTAGGGTACTTACCACTTGACTTGGGCTATAGAATGACCCATCTGTCTTGTGCTGGAAATGCTCCCATGCTCAAAGTTCTTCAGATCTCCATGTTTACTCATGTTCATCGATTGCAATACACTGTTGGAAAGCCCTACTGTCTGCCTATTTATTGCCTGAGTTTGGTTTGGGTCTGTTCCAGTTCGAGCTGCCAAGTGTTCTGGTTTACGCGGATTCCGTCCGATTTCGAAAATATTTTCCGGAAATCCGTTTTTTCTACAAAAAATCCAGTTTTGTGGTTTTCTTATTTTTTTCTTTATTACGCATGTCACCCCCCCCCATTAATGATATCAGCGATCATTTTTCTCCAGCGTCAACGCTGGCTGTAGGAGTCGGTAACCAATGGAGACAAATGCTTTTTTGTTAATCCACGGCACTTGCCAAGGTCGTGAGCCCCGCGATGGTAGCAAGACAGTCAGTGGCTTGGAAAGTTGAAGTACTGGTTTATGATGTCACATCCACGGTGCTTGTGTGATGCGTCGCTCGAGGATGGGAATTCTGTGCCAATGTGCGCCAAAACAAAAATCTTGCTACAAAAAGGCAGATTTTGCGCCAGAACCGCTGTGCCCCGTCGTCATCGTCGGGACTTCGGCACAGTAAATTCTCAATGCACACCATTCTGTTTGACGCTAAGTAAGACCATGCGGTTGAAAGAAAGATTAAGAGCCTGCAAGTGCTACGGATTTTACGTAGTTACTATGGAAATCGTCAGTGTGCTACAGACTACAGAAAACATAAAGTTGGCTATAAAAATCGAAAATCTAAGTGAAATAACATTATTATACATCTGTGTAAAGTTTATTTTCATATTTATCAAGATGTTTTGATTGAAAATAAAAACAGAAAAAAGTCGGCGAATCTTGCAAATGTTCATAATCACATCGAAAATGACTGCTGTAGCAGCAATGAGAACGCCACATCATTTCCGTTTCTGTATATTAAATTTTTCATACTTTTTTTTTTCCCTCTCTGCCTGATTATATTTTTATTTTTTCAGTGTGTGTGTGTGTGTGTGTGTGTGTGTGTGTGCGTGCGTGCGTGGGCGTGTTTGTGAGAGAGAGAGAGAGAGAGAGAGATATCGATATCATGTTCCTTGTTTTCTTGTTTTTAATGTCTTCGGTAATAGTGAAAAGGAGCGACTTTGTACTTTTCTAAGAATTCTTTCTAACGAAATGCATGTTTCCGTATTTCTAATACATACTTCTTCAAAACTAATCAATAGAGCAATAATTTTCACCCCTTTCTCTTTTATTAAACAAAATTAAATTTCTAGATTGGTATTTAATCTGTCCGTGGTGGAATCCGTGCTGTTTCTGAGAAAAATCGCAACGCAGTAGCGATTTTTCACATTTAATTTTCCCTCAAATTCGTGTTTTTCAATTTCTTGGTCACTTCTTACATGTGCATGAGATTCTTCAGTAGATTCGCGGAAATCCGTTTTTTTTTTTTTCTTCTTTTTTTTCATCATTTGGGTTATGCTCGATCTATGCAAAACTGAAGAGAAGCGGGGGGGGGGGGGTCTTAGACCTATAATCACCGCTGAACGCGCGTTGATGTCCCGATTTTCGATTTTTAAAAGTTGGAAGCTCTGCCATGTTAACTTCCCATCATCTTTATCTCTAATGTTTTACCTACTGAGTGTATAAGGTAATTCGGAAGTGGCCTTTAAAACTGCATGTTTTACAGTTGCAACAACTAAAAACCATGGAAATATTTTAAATTTTGTTAACAAATTTGCTATTGTTTTTTTTTTTTTTTTTTTTTATTGTGGGCTATTGAGATACCATGCATCTATCTAATATTTGTTTATGCTTTCTCTGTTCATCACAGGATCCAGAAAAGTAATTATTACCATAAATGGTGCTTTACAGGACTCATCTTAGACCATCTGAAGAATAAAGTAATTATACGTTTTTTGGATACCTCAAGCATTTTCTTGTACATTTGTCTATACCTGAAAGGGTTATGAACCTGTTTTGTGTCACCATGTCAGAGACTGTTCTCCAACAATAACCTGATGTGTGTCTTCAGTGTTAACAGTTGTGACTGTGAAACCTTCTTGTACAGTAAAGATTTTTGTATATTTTCACAGGCTGTGCGAATTTTTGATCTTAAATCCTAACAAAGATCACTACTTGTGGTTATTTACCATTCTTTTTTGCTAAGGTAACATTGCCAGTTTGTGAATGTAACAATTGGACATGCCATTTTAAGGCAGCAAAATTTAAGTTGTGTGTTTTTCATAGTTGTTAGTCAAAAATGTATCTTTCTACTGTACTGAATTAAAGAAAAAAGAGGCTTTTTTCCTTTTTTTTTTTAGTTCTGAAGCATTTACATGATACAGCAAATGTTCTGGATTGTCCACTTTTAAAAATCCATTAGTTTGTATTAGTCATAGAATTGTAAATATAATATAGACTTAAATCACTGATATGATTGTATTGTTGACTATTTATGAAAATTTATTAAAATATATTTTTCTAAGCATTATTTTGAGGTACTTGACATTTCTTGTATGGTGGCATGCCCTAGTGTAATAAAACTGTCATAGTAGCTCACATAATTCAAGAATTGTTTCTTTGTTAAACAAGTATTAGCTATGGCAGAGTACGTGACTAATGCCATTTCAGAAAACAGCAAATGATGCTTGCTGAATCTTCCAGCATGTAATTCACTGCTATTACAGTTTTGGTCATTATTACAGCTAGTTCTATTATACGAAATTATCAGTATAAAATTTGCGTACAGCTTTATTTTATTAAGAAAAAAAAAAAAAAAGAGGATGTGAAATAATTGCGATCAATGTTTATGCATTGTACTAATATTTGTTTTAATTACATGTCACAAGTCTCACTCAGGATTAAAATTTTTATGAAGCAATGGTTCTGTAATAGTATCAATCTGACTTTTTGTTTGTCTGTTCTTCAGAAGTAACTTGTGAATCACAGTGTATGAACATCAGTACTTTTTTCATGATTGGTGAGAATAAACAGTATGTGGCATTTTATTCACTCCTTAGTATACCCAGTTCATGATGTCAATGCTTTTATCTTGTCTGTATGATTGTTATCAGCAGATGTGTCGGGGATGATGACAATTGAATAAACTGTCTCTAACTGGCTGATTGAAAAAACAAACAAATGTGATTTACCCATAATATAGTGTACACACTTATTATTTAAGCTTTTTTTTTTTTTTTTTTTTTTTTTGTGAGTGAGGTCATGCAATATTTAATGACATTTGGTTTATCATTTAGTGTGTGTATGCTAATTTGATGAATCTAGATTAACTTTAGAAAATAATATGTTCAGATCTTGTAAAGGAATTTTCTTGTTTGGATTCATACCTTCATGAGAATTTATTTTCCAGAATCATAAGTTGTGTTACAGATTTCCTGAACAGCATTAATGGCTTTAAGAACTTCCAAGGTTCAAGGCTATTAACTTTAAGTTCCGAGGTCTGAATATATATATATATATCTCATTAGGTCTGCAGGGAGGAAATCTTCATAGATTGTCATCTCTTGTTTAATATTCTTTTAGGACATTGTTATGCACTTTTTGAAACCTCTTTCCCCCTGTTATTGTTTTGTAACAGTTGACTAGCTGATGTTAGCTGCTTGAATTTTTAATTTCTGCTGCATTATTGTGTTATGACTAGATCCTGGAAGTCCAGGTTAAGTTCTAAGATAGGCAAGTAAAAGTCTTCAACAAAATAAGCATTAAAGGACATTTTTTTTAATATACTTATAGAGTGCACACTGCAATTTATTAGTACTGATTAAGTAATTATCAGTCATCCCATGAATACTTGCAGTTTTCAGACCACAAACAGCATACAACATTTAATATACAGTCAACCCTCAATGTACCACCTCTTGATTTACCAGCCCTCGATTTACCGCCACACTTTTGCATAACCTCACTCTTTGGGTCTGAGCAGATGTGCTCTATATAAAACATCCCATGGTCCCTTGATACACCGTCACTCCCTTAGCATCCACCAGCCGCCAATCCATATCGCTGCACCAACCTGTTTTTTCCAACACAAAACATACTTGATGTACCGCCACTTGCAAGATGTGTGAGGTTTCTCTTTTCGTTTTTTCAGACTGTGATTCAATTCTGGTGAACCTTAATGTTTGACACTGATTCAATCAAAATGCAAAGCAGTGTTTTCTAACCTTAAGATTCCTTGAAGCAAACTCACAGGATGGTGATATTTGAAACACTTTTTTAAATTAGATTGTGCTCTGAAAATAATTACATTGCAATCTAAAACACAAATGAAAATAAAGGAGGTTTTTGAAATAAATTAAGGTATGTAAAATGAGTTTGTGCAATTCAATTAATTTTTGCTTGATAAAGTTGTAGTAATGTAGCATAAGTTTTTATTAATTTCCTCATAATTAAAATGATACTTGGTCTTCCAACTGTGCGAAGTAAATTCCTGCATTTAATGCATACCAGTCGCTTCCGAGATGGAAACTGACACTTCAAACTACAGTACTGTTTACTAAGTACATAACATATAAGTGCATTTTTTCTAATTAACATATTTTTCATTTAATGCAAATTATGATTTTCAAGGGACCATAATTGCATACATGAGATTCTTCTGCAGATTCGCGGAATTCCGCTTTTTTTGTCTTCATTTGGGTAAAACTTCAGATCGCTGAAGAGTAATTTTTTGGGGGTAGAAAGGGGTCACTTTCTGTCTGGGGACGGCATTTTGTCTTTCAAAACTTTCGATAATGGAAATTAAATGGAGCCAAGATTTATCCCGTAACTTACTTTCTTTTTTCTCACAATGTTACTTGTGTTTCCAGTTTTATAGTTAAATGTCATTTCATTGCATAAATGTTTGTATTTCAGCATGAAACTGTGGGCAACAATTTCTGATAATGGAAGGTAAGAATGCGTGAAGATTTTTCTGTAGTCTTCTGGCATGAGATTCTTCTGTGGATTCGAAGAATTCCACCATTTCTGCTATCATTTTGGGCATTCTCGAGATCAATGCACTACTGAACAGAAATTTTGGGGAGGAATGATGGAGGAAGAGGATTTGTTTTCTGTCAGAGAACGGAAGTCCGTCCTTCGAAACTTTCAAAAACGGAAGTTAAAAGGAGCGAAAATATCTCCCATAATCGTACTTTTTTGTCTCGCGATGTTCCTTCTGTCCAATATTGTTCTTAAATAACCTTTTATTCCACAAATACTGCATTTCAGCCTAAAAAATGGAGAAAAAAGTTTCTGAAAACAGAAGTCTGTTGAAGAGAAGATTTCTCCTGTAACAGTGACATAGCCAGAAATTTCTTAAGGGGGAGTCCATGGATGTGGTTCATTGGTGAAAGCCTCATATATACATATACATCGCTTTAAATTTGTACTGAACCCCCCCCCCGTCAAGGGATCTCCGGACCTGACGACTCTGTGCTGTAATGTAATCATATTTTTTTTTCTTCTCGCAATGTTCTCACTATCGTGTATTGTTTAATGTTACTCCCCCCCCCATAAATGTTTGCACTTAAGCTTGATCAGGAAGGAAAAATTTTCCAAAAACTTCGGAAGTGAGGAAGTTTGAAAATTTGACAGAATTGATGCATAGTATTCATATTCTAGAAGTTACACCATTTATATAAAGTAATGAAAGCTTTGTTATCATGCATTCATGGTCTTCAGGCTGAAAGTTCTTTCAGCATGATGGATAAATTACTTTCATCAGAGGGAATAAAAGGGAGGCGGAGGGAAGAAAAAGAAAGTGACAAAGAAATGGGAAGGAAATGATATCAACAGGGGGAAAAAAAAAAAAAACCTAAGCGAAGATTCTTGTACAGCTGCAGAGTCAACAAAAGACAAATGTGGCCATGGAATTTGCTGAGAAGGAAGCAACACAAAAGAGGAGACTTGAGCTGATGTTTTAGCAAGTACAAAAAAAAAAAAAAATGTGTTTGAAGCAATGTCTTTTAAAACAATTTTGTTTTGAATTCAGTAATTTTATATTGTGAATACAGTGGTGTGCTATAAATATCCACATAAATTCTTGGTTACTCAGTCTAAGGACTGGTTGTTCAGTAAATGTGCTCTGTGTCTCCATCCCTCTCTATTCTCTGCCACTCTCTTCAAGTTAAAGTATGTCCTGGTCTTTGTGTCTTGGAGAGCTGTGCCACAAAACTATTCCTTGGCCGCCCTCTTCCTCTCTTGCCTTGAGATTTTCCTTCCAAAACTTTCAGAATCGGGCCTCCATGGCACAATATGTGTCACATCCATAACATTCTTCTTCTCTTTAACATGTTGGTCAGATTCCTGGGTTCTCCCACTCTTTCCAGGACCTTCTCATTAGTCTTTCTATCGAGCTAACTTATTCTCTCCATTCTATAATTCCACATCTCAAATGCCTCCTGCCTTTTCACTTCCTTCTTGGTCAATGTCTATGTCTCAGAGCCGTAGAGAGCTACTGGCCAAACATATGCCTTTAAAATTATCTTCCTCAATTTTAGATATATATTTCTGACAGTCAGTATACTATAGTCTTTAGTTCTCTCTAAAGGCAGTTTTTGCCATCCCCAGTCTCATTCTAATTTTCTTTTCACATTTAGTGTCTTCAGTAATAATTTGACCCAAGTAGCAAAATGATCTAACTAGTTTGATGAATTGTCCTTCAATTTTAAGGAATGCTTGTTCTGGATCTTTCTCTATTGCCATTAGTTTTGTCTTATTTTTATTTATCTTCATTCCATAGATAATTGCATTTTTGTGTATTTTTGACATAGGCTGTAATGATTTAGCTGATCCTGATACTATTGCCTTGTCGTTCACAAACCTAATGGCTGTAATTCTCTCTCCATTAACCCAAACTCCTTCATTGGTGCTCCCCAATGGCTGTTCCATCATTATTTCAGCATAAATACCAAACAGACCAGGTGACAACAAGTATCCTTACCTAACACCTTCATTTATTGGGACTGGATCTGTCATTCCCTCTTGAATTGAAATCAGTGCTTCCTGATATCTTTAGAGATATTTGATAAACTGGATACTGTTATCATCTATGCCAAGTCTTCTTAGGATTTAAAAAAGTTTTGTCCAAATAAATAAATTAGAGTGAACAATTCCATCTTGCTCATGCTGTGTTATATCCACACTTTCTCACCACGCCTTTTGATTTTTCACCCGGTTAAAAAGTTTAGCTTTTTTGTTCCTTGGTCAGTCTCATGTATGTAATTAAAAAAATTTCGGTTACTCAAGGTAATTGTCAAATTTGAAATAACGTCACAATGCAATGGAACAAACGGCGATATATCAAGGGTTGACTGTATATGCATACAATCCAGTACATTATTGATATTCTTAATCTACCCCACTGGATGAAGGTCCCCGCCCTATATGTAACATATACGTACGTGCATTTATGTATGTATTCATTCAGTGTATCCATAGAAATTGATGACATTTTGTTGCTTTACCATTAAGTTTTCAGTTCCTATTTGATTATATATGTTTGAAAACGAAATGAATGCCTTTCTGGTGTGAAGTTTCAGAATCGAGATTTTGCCGCAACATTATGAACAAGTAAAACCCTGGAGGAGGCAAGATCCGGTGAACTTAAAAGATGGATCATTAGTTCTCAGCCAAAGTCCTTTATTTTTTTGGGTAGTCCTTGTTGTATGAGGGTGAGTGTTATTCTGGTAAACCTGTGATCAATCAGTGAAGAGCAATTATGCTCTAAAGCAGTCTTCTGTAATGGTCCAGTTGATGACAGTAGATCTCATTAGTAATGGATTCATTTGATGGTAGTAATTGAAAACAAACAGTTCCTTTAATAAAATGCAACAAGGGCTTCTGTAGGCATAGTCCACTTTTATCTTGTGTGTGTAGTGAACTGCTTACTTTGTGAAGTCCAGTATTCGTCTGCTTAACATTTACGTAAAGGACTGACTTTTTGTCTTTGGTAACAGTGCAGTAGCCCAAAATTGGCTCATTATGTCAATTGCTTTGAAAGACATTGCTTCATTCATTTTTGCAATGTCTGTTCAAGTGGAATTCTCCAATCAAACTTGGAAACTTATTTTCAAAAGATTATGCTGGTTTAATGAGCCCGTACGTGGTATACTATATTTCTTCCACTGATAAGATGGGATTCATTACCACTATGCTCTTTGGCATGTTTTAACTGAACTCCTATTCTCATAGTTATGTTTGTTATATTGAGGCTGCAGTTGCCAAGCCAAAAAATGAACTGTTTATGGCAGGATTGTTTCGACCATAGCCTTGTCCATAGATGTCGGGGATATTTCTACAGGCCTCATTTTACCCTGCTGCATAATGTGCTGAGTATGGGTTTTTATTGAACACAATGTTGCATTACTGATTTTATTTTTCACAAAGAGGGTGTGACCATGTGAGTGGCATAGCATAGGCCTCCATGGTGCAGGGAAGCCTCCAATGGACAGGGAGCCTCAAAATCTGAGCAATATTTTCCTAAACATTTGTTGCATTTTCAGAGCAATGCTTTCTTTTATCATGGTATAGCACTAGCTGTATTCTGAGAGAAATTGTAATTTTGAAGAAAGCTCTGTTATGACTTGATGGGGGTCTTTATTCCACCGCTCATCAACAAATTTTAATACATGTGGTGCTTTTGATTCCACTTGCACATACTGCTGTTTATGGTAGAGTCGGCCAAACAGATTTGGCACGTATCATCCAGGGGTGAAAGAGTTCCGCCACTTAAAGGTGGAATTCCGCCTTTTTGGAAGTCATCTGGGGAGTTTCTGAAATCGATGCAGAAATGCAATAAAACAAATTAGATCAATATAAATATGGGATTGACATTATTGGTTTGATGTAAACACATTGACTAAAATAAAATTCTTACTTGTTCCTAAAGAAATGTTTGACAATTTTACGGCTTTGTATATGCATATATGGTGAGCTTAGGGTTGTTAATAAATGCTGAAAGGTTAATAATTTTTGCATATTCTTATGTGGCAAAAGTTCAGCCTTTTTCTGCCATGACCACTTTCATGCCTGATCACCAGCCATTCCTCATTACTGCAGGTCAGCATAAATTAACATGTAGCATTATTCAAATAGAATGCAGAAAGTTAAATAAATGGTTTTTAATAAAACCACACAAACAAAGACCGTACAACATATATAGAAAACAAAACTTACAACATGCAGGCTTTATCCTCTTACAAGGAGAAACAGCAGTTCAAGATGCCAAGCAGCATCTGTCTACCTGCATCGCCTTCAAAAAAGCGAACCCGTCTCTAAATCGCTTCTTGGTTTACCAATTCACCATTCATTCGCAGGTGTCAGCAGAAACGTAAACAACACCATGCAGCTAAACGTGCTTTTTAAGTGCATGTTCTGTCAGCACTTAATGGCAAAAAGCTCTCACTGCTTTGCTCAACTGTGCTCCGCTGTGCAGTTGTTTACATAAGCACACAAGTTCTCTCTCTTAAGGCTAGGTGAACTGAGCCCCCTTCCCAATGACCATTTTTCCTGGGTTGTGTAGGAGTAAGAATCTTCTGTTGCTTTCTGAAACTGAGAGGTTAGTTGAGCTAAGTGGTGAAATTCCTGTTCAGCAGTTAATCTCTTTCACTTGACCATTACTCTCTTAGTCTTTATGTTGGTGTAACATTCCCTCCACTCTCAGATTTCTTTTATATAGCTTACATAATATATATGGTTTATGTAATGCTTTTTAATATATTGCTATGCATTCTCTGTATGACTAAAAGATGTCATGATCTATTCAAAATCATTGAAAATTAGGAAAATTAATTTTTGTTTGGGAGAGGGCCTGGCCTGCCTTAAAAAATTTTAGGGGATGGGGAGGGTATAGTTTTATGCTATGCCATGAGACCATGTTCATGTCTATATGCAGCCTACAAAAATAGCACCTGCTATTAACATAGAAAATGTTGCTCTGTATGCACTTGTGATTTCAGCACCAACTGCAATTACTTGTGGGAAGACATACATATTTTCCAGTGTGCACCTTATTACTGAATATTTTGTGAAATTGTTAAGGAACTTCTTACAATACATGGCTCAGTATTGAAAAAGGTTTTTTTTTTATATCAACCAAAGTAATATTGTAATTCTGAAAGCATTCCACTGTTGAATTATCTGTATCAGATAAACCAGAGCTGTAATGCTCAAGTATCTTGGCAATGTTGTTTGTGCTTTTGAATCATTGTTACCTGAAAGGACTTGTTTACATTTCGTTCCTGCAATGTATCCCTTAACTCCAAAAATGCATTCAATTATTTTAACCATGACAGTGAATTCGTACGTACTTCTGATGCACACTGTGATGTTGAAATTGCGGCACCAAGAAGCAGTAATTGAAATAAAATCCCAGGCAAGATAGGCTGTCAAATGAGACATAATTATTATTACAGAGCAAAGACAGATTTATTTCACAGAATGACAGATCATGTGCAGTGGTCAACACCTTGTAAATCCCCTTGGTTTACAACATGTGCAATTACATATTGGAACACGGAGTTGTACAGTCATATAGCAATTTTCTGTGGTACAGCCCACCTTACCAGTTGTAGGTCTCCCAGTACAGCTACATTGTGTACTGCTAGTTGCAGATGAATCTGTAGGTGATGCCTTACCAAGTCCCAATCGTGTTTGTTAGATCATAAATATAGGGACATAAAAGGTTAGTGAAGAGTGTTGAAAAGTTGTAGGTACTGTCTGGTTCTGATAGTAGTATGTGGCCGAGCATTATTTGCTGAAACAATGGAGCTGATTAATCCTGTGATGAAATGGAGTCTTATGGGTTCCACATGGTCAGAGTGTTTGAAATGCACATTAAAGATGGTTAGTCATCATAACTTGCATCCCCAAATCTTTGACTGCTGCTCAAACCATTTGTTGATCAGTGATGTATTATAATCTCTGCACATAAATGTAATCATCAGTTCCTGGACAAAACTAGGATTCATTGCCAAAGATGAAAGTGCCATTTTGCATCCAGAGTTGTTTGAAGTTAGCACCATTCTAATTTCTATTGTTGATAGCTGGTGGTCAGTGAAAGTGATGCAGTGGAAGTTAATGGATGTAGCCTGGGCTCTGCGAATGGGAAATTGTATTGCCTATGTTGCAGTGGACACATGTAACAAACTGTAAGTTCCATTGTGGTGTTCCCACCACTGTCCATTGTGGACTATTACGTGGTTACTTCAACACATGTTGCCAGCATCAAATGATTATCATATGGTTTTGGTTGATGTACTATGTTGTGTGCTGGCTTGACCACCTCTCTCACTGAGGCTAGTGATCTGCCCTCTCTCAGATGGCATGCACTGATGATATAGTTACATGCACATTGTCTTAGCATGCTGTATATGATACTGTTCTTGTAGGCTTCATGTGGGATTGCTCATTATTCCTCTGGCTTTAACCTTGTAGAAAATTTAGTTGAGGCAGTGACATGTCTTGCAATACAGTGCCAACCTGTTTGTTTGAAAAATGACATATTTGCATATTTTGCTGTGCTGCACTTGTCAACAGATTTACATAAAAAATAAGATGAGTTCTCTTTTTTGGATGGTGCAATTTCAATGTCACAGGATTTGTGATGTACTGTTTTAACATGAACAAGTAAATTGAAGATCTTCCGTGTTATACACCAACTCTGGATGTTGTCTGTTATGCAATAAGGATTAATGGCTCAAATATGATTCTAATGTTTGGTTGTGCATATGTATGTGCATTGTAGATGTTTGAGTGCAAGTATTGTCAATTTCCATTGATGTTTTCCAACGATCATTGTAGAAATATTCATTGTCTGTACTTTCATAACATAAATTATGTGCAGTAGAGGCATCCTCCCACCGCAATTCAGGATTTTTAAGTCTTCATATGTGTTGTCTAAATGTTGGTGCTTGAATATTTTGATCTTGCTTTTTTAAAAATTCCATTTTTAAGTATTTTAAACTTGGATTTACTTTCAGAACATTTTTGCTTTTGTAAATATTTACTATATTTCTGTTATCACAAACTGCAAAGTGGGCTGACACAATTTCAGGTTGGGGGTTGTAGGAACTTCAGATGTAAATTTGTCTAAGAAGATTAAAACCCACTTTCAAAAAAAAAAAAAAAAAAAAAAAAACAATTTAGAGTCATAAAAGCAGAATCTCTAAAACCCATGCTTTTGTGATTGGAATAATATTTGACTGTCTTACGGGAAACATAGACATTTATTTGAACTGATATCTGATTAATGTGTCACTGCAGAATGATACCTTAGGAATGATCAACTGTCAGTGTAAGTTGAAGGCTACTTATTGCTTCAGAATAGAATATGGTAAACATTTATAGTCATTACATGGACACTTGGCATCATTGAAGGCTAAAAACATAATGAGTTCTGTAATGTGCACCTAATGCAATAAAATTATGCATTCATTTGGTGGTTCTATGTGTAACTTAAGCAAAGTGTGAAGTTAGTGATGTGAGTGCACTGACTTATGTGCTTGCATTTTGAAACAGGTACAACAAATCCTCATTCAGTTTGTTCATTTTACAGTGATTTGAGAATGCACATGAAAAAAAAAAAGTGCAAATGAATTGTATACCAACACACAATTTGATGATCTGGTCTGTGAAACATTCTTTATATAATAAATAATTTATTTGCACTATCTATATAATGTTTTACCCAAATATTTAAAAGTAAAATCGATCTCTTCTCCTAGTGTCTTTACCCCAAAGTTGTCAGTGTACCAGAAGGTTGTGCTCATCCTGTACTTCGAGTAATCTTAATCGCCAAAGCAGCACTACCTAATCGCGGCATTGCTATATCTCTTTGGCATGGCAGCGCGTCAACTGTTAATCAATAGACAGGAGAATATTCTAAAATTCTAACATTTAATGCATCTTGGTTTTAGTTATTATTAAGCAAATTTGTGGAATACTAGAGAGATTTAATTATCTACAAAAGAAATTTCCTTATACCAGTAATATATGCAGTTTTTCCTTTTTAAATTTATATTTAAAAAAATTACCATTGCAACTAAATCAACCTTCAAAATATTATTCATTGTTCTTTTTTTTTTTTTTTTTTTTTTTTGGGCTTTTTCTTATTTAAAATATCTATTAGGTATTTTAAAAATATTTCAGTTAATTTTAATGATGCACACTATGTAGATAAAAGTATGCAGACACTTTGGTTGAATGGAAACGAGAATGAATTAGCTGAAATTTGTACATAGCTCTCTTTCGGCCTTTATGACTTTAGTGACCCTTCTAGGCATGCTTTCCATGAAATGCCTGTAGGTCTATACTTGAATTTTTCTCCATTCCTCCTCTGGAGTTTCTACCAGAGCTGCCATGCCTTAACAACAGAGATCAGATTTGGCATTCCAGCCCATCCCACAGATGTTCTATTGGATTTAGATCAGGATGTAGGGCTGGCCAATCTAACACTTGCCTACTCCTCAAAGCAGGCCTGGACAGACTTTGCAATGTGGCAACTAGCTCCGTCTTGCTGAGACATGCTGAAGTATTGTGCTGAAGTAGTGCCACAGTGTTAGTAGTGCAGAATTGTTCAGAATATCTTCATACCTGGTAGCTGTTAGGCTGGAGGGCACGACTAACAAAGGACCAAGTCCTTCCCTGCAGAAACAGCCCCACACCAACACAGATCCCCCTTTAAACTTGACTGTACAGACAATGCAGTCCACCTGACAATGTTCCCCAGGCAAATGCTACACACAGATACGTCCATCCAAATGAAAAAGTGAGTAGCATGATTTGTGACTCCACATTATCCTCTTACACCCTTCTGTTGTCCAAAAACTGTGAGCAAGGCACCACTACAGTCATTAGCTAGAATTACCCAGAGTGATGCAGGGCTTGTGTGTAACTGGCTTGGCATGGTAACTATGGCCTTGCAGTTCCAGGCAGATTGTTGTGGTACAAATAGCTATTCCAGTAGCTTGAGCAATATTGCCAGCCAGGTCTGTGGCAGAGGACATACATACCTTTTTCACATTCCACAGTAAGCATAGTTTGTGCTTCCTCCCAGAGTACAGCTTCGCTGTAGTGGCACCATCTGCTTTCTGTTGATGAGAAACATCAGCGACAATGGATTTTGGGAATCCCAGGACAGTAACAGTGCTATGTACTGATTGCTTACTCAGATAGTATCAAACCACCATGCCCCTTTCAAAGTACATCAGTTTAGCTCTGCTCGGTAAGGTCACCTCCAGTGTGGTCTAAGGATTCTCTCCTTTATATACAGCACCCAAAACACTGTGCATGTGTGTCAAGTTCTGCAAATACATGTTTATTTGCATAAGTAGAGGTGTCCAAATCCTTTTGTCTACAGTGTGTATATGCATGGGTGTTAATTTATACAGTTTGTAATGTAAATATTTTTGCATAAATTTTGTTTCCAAGTTTCAGTTTTTATACCCTGTTCGAATTACATTACTTCTGCAATAGCTTCCAGTTGAATCCATGATCTACCTTTTAGGATAGAGACCATAACTCATTTTAGTACCATAAGCTATTTCTCATATTTAGTTTTGCATACATTAGTACTGTGTTTTGTCTCACTGTTTTCTCATACTTTGCTGTTCTGTGATATTGCCCTTCAGGAATATAAATTCAAAAGCCTCTCCAGTGGCACTAGGGTCTAAGCGCCGGCTTCCAACCATTCATCCAAGATTGGTCCGAGTTTGAATCTCGGTGAGGTATGGATGTTGTGTTTGTCTTATTGCCATGGCTCGCTCCCTTCCCTGGGACCAGTGGCCCTAAATTAGGGATGGGCGGCTACTTATAGCTCATTGAGTTGCTCACGGTGGTCGTTAAAACTCCAACCAAAAAAAGATAAAAGCGTGCATATGTAGGAAGTCAAATGCATATTTTTGTGTGCTGATGTTTTTTATTTTAGGGTCTAACTTCTTTATTGATGCCTAACATTGGAAGGATATTTAACTATCTGTGTTAACCTGTGCAGCAGTATGAGTAGAGTAGTGGTTGTAAACATGTTTATCCTTTTCATAATGCTGTTGCAGTACATTCATGATTTTGGCATGTAGAGAGTACTAAAAGTAATTCCTATCAGATAATGGCTTTACGTGTATTATAATGGGTAATAAGGTACCCATAAAAACATGTATTTTCACCCAAATGTTTGCACTATACAAAAGTAATGTCCATCTCATGTGGTGCATGTGTACAACCACTGAACCTGTTAAGAAAAATTCTGTAAGCACTGGGTGATCCAAGGTAACTTTGATGGCCTCTACACCATAAAATGTTTCTCCCTAGATACTGTTTTGTGATGGGCTGAATGTGTGAAAATCCCCATGGTACCAGATCTGGGATGTAAAAGGGATTTGGCATATTGTAGTTGAATAAATTAGAGGTCTTTTACAGTCTTTTCTTTCTAATGGCTTTCCAAAGCTTCTTGAGTGCTGCAGTATAGTGGAACAGGAAATTTATGGCAAAGATATGCTTGTTATTTCAGAAGGACTGACCTTAACCTTCTGTGCTGATCCATTGAGTTTGTAACTCCTTGGTTCTGAATGAGGTGCTGTGTCCCCACTGTTTATTGACTGATTGTTAGTTTCAGCATCATACAAATGTGACCATTGTCTCATCTTCTTTTACAGCATTTGAGAAAAAAAAAAATCTTTGAACATTGGCAACACCACATTGAACACTTACCCACACCTCTTGGTTTTTCAATCAGGTGTCGCCGCCCCAGTGGCGCAGTGGTCTAAGGCGCTGGCCTCTGATCATTCGTCCAAAAGGGGTCCGGTTTCGAATCCCGGTGAGGCATGGATGTTGTGTTTGTCTTACGACACTGGCTCTTTCCCTTCCCTGGAACCAGTGACCCTAAATTAGGGACGGGCGACTGCTTATAGCCCATTGAGTTGCTATGGTCGTAAAACCTCCAATCAAAAAAAAAAAAAAAAAAAATTGGGCGTCAGCTGATGAGGAACTCAGTTGTTACTGATGTTCTAATAGTATAAAAGTGTGATGATTGTTTTCATATAATTGTGATAACAGTTCAAGAAATCAGTGATTTCCCAAAATGGCAATATAATGATGGCCTCCCACTTCATGGTTTGACCTCAGCCATTGTTCCTCCTTTGGTAAATGTTTTCACCCACCATCACACGTTGCTGATGTCAATTGGCTGCTCGATGCACACTTCAGTTTGTCCAGCATGCCTTTCCTTTGTTAGAAACTCAAGGTGACTGTTTTAGCTTCATAAAGGTTGATCAGCCCTTATTTGTGGAATAGATGAGAAACACAGTACACAAACACACAGGAGAAACACAGCACACAAACAGATGCTTGATGAGAAACATAGTACACAAATACAGCTATTGGTATGTGTATTATAACTGTACAAAGATTAGTTGTGTGGTAAAACCCTTACATGTTCATTTCTTTACCTTATGGGCCACTTAAATTAAATTTTACACAATATTTAGCTCATTGAACACATTAGTGAGAGGTGCAGTTTCCAAAGAATGCTTACTGCATAAAGATTTAGTACCCATGTATAGCATTGAATCATATTTTGTGAACATGATACCAAGTGTTCCTGTACAGAATGACTAGTTTAACTCACAAAATGGTTTTAGCCAGATTGTGGCACACAACTTATCAAGAGGATACTTAAAAAAAAAAAAAAAGGGGGGGGTGCAATTTATTGTATGATACTTTATAATCATTCAAAGAGTTTATCTAACATTTGCATATTTCAACAAAAAATAAAGAAAAATGTCTATTTTCAAGCAGTTGCTGTACTTCATTTGTAGATTACTTTTTTAATGTAGACTGTTTCTGATAGTCTGAATATTGTTCATTATGTGCGTGATACTGGTTTTGCAAATTTATGAAGGATTAAAGTGTGATTATCCCTGAATTTAGCAATGATCTTGTTATTTTATAAAAAGTTTCTATGTATGGCAAAATCTAAATGCTGGTTCTGACTGTGGTGCCCCCTTTATTTTCTTTTTTCAGTATTAATTTCCCATTGAGATCAGTTCCTGACATGTTACTTTTTGGTACAGTGAATTTCCATAATTTAGGGCTCGGGTTAATTGTGTTTAAAATTCTCTTTCATCACACCATCAGATATTACATTTGAATTTGAAATATGGTGTCATGAAAGAGATAAATTGTATTAAAAGTAAAAAAGGAGACTTAAGTTTTGTAAAAGAAGTTTAAACTAGGAAGCTTTAAACAAATAACTTTGGTCTTTTTCAACCTAGAAAAAATTCACAATGGTAAGTGGTTAGCAGATCTATAATTTTGTGTTCATTATTTTTTAAATTGATTTCCACATTAATGAAAATCAATTTTAGAAATGAAAATTTTGGGATAACTATTTCCATACAAATGAAAATCCTCATTCCAAAGAGCAGTTGCTGCATTTTAACTAACTACATTGCCAATGAGTTTCCTACAATAAAATTTGCAATGAAGAGAACAAATGCAGTTTTTGAATATCTTTATCCACAAAAAAAAAAAAAAAAAAAAAAACCAGTATCTCAAGATCTGTTTTTCATCATAAACCTACTGCAATTACCAATATTATTTTTTTGACTTATTCATTTTTGAAAATAGCAAATTTACTACAATCAAATTTTTTATTCACAGAGCTAACATCATCTGCAATAATCCAATCTCTCATGAAGATGAATATGGAAAAATCTTGGACACTGCTACTTTGCAAGGGTACCCTCCTCCTGTAATCAAAAACTTGTTATGAATCAAAAATCGGAAGCTTCCAACAAAACCATACTGAAAACCCGTATTTCTGTCTATCATTTACCATCCATCTTGTGCCTACAAGCTTAAACAAATTCTCAAAATGTTTGGCTATCATTTACCCATCAGTCTCAACCCTTCTTTCATCAAATTAATATTAGGTGATAGAAATAAAAAATGCTTCCTCCCCTCCCCCTAAAAAATCTGCCTGGAGTTTACCTCATTCCCATCTCAATTTCAATGTGTGGTAAAATGTGCTATATTGGAAGCACTTACCACAGCATCAATAACCAGTTAATAGAACACAAAATGGTATCCATAAAGGAAATTCTGGCACTTCATTGACCACCCTAACTAAGGACACTTCTGCAAAACCTCTGACTGGCACCAAATGAGAATTGCTCTGTTCATCAATTGATTTTTATTTCATTATCCAGAAAGTTTAGGAGTTCTAAGCCCCCAAACTAAATCTGGTTCTCCTTTTTCTGTTCCATTAACATGGAAATATTTTTTTTTATCTTGGTTAAATAATGAATACAACATTTTGGATCTGGCAACCACTTGCATTATTTCCTAGGTTGAAAAAGACTAAAGTTATTAGGTTTTTTTTACAAAACTTGGCATTTTTTTTCTTTCTTAATACTTATTTTATGGTTATGTGCTTATGTTTAAATTCAACATATTGTTTCAACGATAAATTGTTTCATTTCCCTTCGAACATGGAGGATGGTTTTACCTTTCTACTTCACAAGGTGTTAAATGACAGGTAATTGTGTGCAAAAAAGCTGTATTTTAACTCAAATGTTCATAGATTTCACATAGAAAGTACTGCCATTATCAATTTTGATTTTTATTAAACATTTGTGCTCCTTAATATTTCAGTATTTCATCCTACTTGGCAATCATTGATTGTCTAATTGATAGCACAGCTGGACTTGAGTTCATGTCTTGGATAAGACATGAATTTTATACTTACATTGCTGATCCTCTCCTTACCTGTATCAATAGCTGTAAATTAAGGGCAGACAGCTCCTTTCAGCCTTACCAATGTGGGTCATTAAATCCTGAAAAAAAAACGGAAAAAAAAAAAAAACGTCCTGCCTGAAAATGTCCCATCGGCAGTTGTAATATATTACTTGATAAAACCTGTATTACACAGTTAGTACATGTAAGACTGGCAAGCTGTCAATGTTCAGTTTTGTGGTAACATAGTGATATGTAATTTTAAAGTACTCTTATTATTGAGGAAAAACAAACTTACATTCCCATCCAGAAAGGATTGTGTACCAACTCTGATAGTAGAGTTGATATTCTCTATAGAAATATACCAGTGTGCTGCCTTTTATACTTAAATTATTTTGGAAATGTTAGTAAATATCTTCTTTCTAAACACTGTTCATCAAAGTGAATATGCAGAATAGCTTAGTCATATGTTTGTGTGCACACATATACTGGCCATGCTCTGCATGAAATTTTTGTGGAATTTGATATTCAAAGCTCTTACTAAAAAACTGAGCTTAAACTGATACTTTTTGACCAGATTTGTTATTTTTTGGACCAGGAGTTTTCTCTTAATATTTTTAGTTGTCCATTCACCTTAGTTTGCTGTTTTATTTAATTTGGTCTGAATCATTGTATTAACTTGTATTTTCTTTTTCAATTGAAGTCTCCAAGGACCTTTGTATGGCTTCAAGGAAGTCTCTAGCTTCAGAAAAATACTGTTCTGTTTCCTGTTCCTAAGAATGCTTTAAGGTTGTAGGTTTTATTGTTAATTTTCAAGTTTTCTCTCATTTATAAAAAATATCATAATTAAATCTTTATATTCTTTTCTAGTCAGTTAAGTAATTTAAAAGTTTTCAAGTCCTGTGGAGAGAGAGAGAGAGAGAGAGAGAGAGAGAGAAAAAGGACACTACTTGTACGTCTTTCACTGTAGAACCAGGTGTAATTCAATGTTGTTACTGTTGTGGGAGTCTTTTAATTAGTGAAATTTTTATGTGTCCTATTGTTATGCATTAGGGTGATTCTTAGATTCAGAGCTATAGTATTAAAGATCAACAGTACTTCCAAAAAGATTTGCCAGTGGGTTAGTTTTTTCTAGAAAGTTAATATTAAATAACTTTTAATCAGGAAACTGTATAAAGGCTGCGATAAGCAATATTCATATTTTTGCCTCTGCATCTCTGCTGCTCAAACTCGTATTGGAAATAATCAAGGAAGTCGTATCTTATTATTATTTTTTATTTCCTAAAATTGGCTTTTGTACAGCAAAACCTCTTTTCTTTCAGCCTCTTATTCCAATTACAACAGAAGCTGATTTGTCAGTTGTCTGAGAATTTTTTTTTTCTAGGGCATGATCCTGCTGTGCAACTAAATCATTGTTTATTCATTTATTTGTCTAAGAAAGAAATCCTCTCGGGTGTGAGCCTGCTGTGTAACTAAATCAGTATATATATTTTTTCCATTAGACCCATCATTGATTGTAATCCACCATGACCACTTTTGGCTTAAATTCTACAAAATTCCATTGAGTAACCTCTCACAAATGTTAAGCTACAGTTTGTTAGTTGGCTAAATGTAACTGCTAGCAAACTTTTACTTACCTGTGTGGAAGCCAATGGATAAGTAGTAAGATGAGAAGGAAAACTTTCCCTAAAGCTATTTAATGGATTTTTTCACTAATCCTGGCTTGCATCCCCCCCCCGTTATTGTTGTTGTAGTCCACAATTTTCCAATTTTAATTTACCTCTTTTAGATTTATGGCATTGATTTTTTGTTTTGTTTGCAAAGTGCAATTCTTGCTATCATTACCTTGTATCTTGAATTGTTAATGCTGTAAGTTGTGGTCAGAAAGGTTTGTACCAGAATTTCAAAATATTTGGTTCTGTGACTTCTGGTAGTGATTAACAGTTTGAGCCAAGAACTGCCAATCATTTTAGGGCTGTTCAACAGTATGAATTTAAAATACTGGATGTCTAGATTTGTGGTTTTTGTAAGTGGACTAATTTTTAAACAATTGTGCAGTGCAATTTTAGGGAAAAGCTGAATTAAGATGAAGTGCTGTGATTTTAATCTGTAAAACTGCATGAGTACCCTTTTGGGGGGCAGATCAATATCTTTAACTAGTAGACGAAAACACAAAAAGAAATTGCAATTGATTGTTTGAGCAGAAATCGAAGCAGAGCATGGATTTTTGCTTGGAAAGAAGGGAGGGGGCACAAAGAAGTTAGTTGTTGGGTTTTAGAGTGAATTCTGGAATGAGAGGTAGCAAGCAAGTGAACAGGAACAAATAACTCCCTTTCATTTCCTACTGTTAGAAAAGATGTTTTTTTTTTTGTATCATTTCTTTTTATTGGCATTACCTGTTAGCTATTTTAAGAAAGAATGTTATCTTGCATGCTTTTATCATCTATCACCTGTAAGTTGGGGGGAGGGGTATTCTTGTGCTCTCCACACAATACTACAAGGTGATGTATGATTTTCTGTCCTTGCAGTTTTTACTACGTGCACATTGTGTCTATAACCCTGTGATCTTTTTTTTTTTTTTTAAACTACACTTTCTCATATATAAGGGAACAGGTATAGATTAGGTAAGAGAACAGGTATAGATTAGGTAAGAGAACATCTAGGGCTACTTGTTTATGAGACCATCCCCCAAATTCAAGTCAGTGATCATTAAAAATGGGGAAAATGCTGACATAATAATTGTCAATGGGATTGAAACTTCCGCATTCCTGTTTGAGCACTGTTGGAGTTCTGTTTTAAGCCACATGCCATTGCTATGGTTGAACATGAAATCTCGCATATGTTGACTTGAGGCATGACTCAGCATTTTGCATGCAATTTGCAAGTGAATGAAAGTATGAGGCAACAGCCTGTGAACATTCTGTGAAGACTGCAAAAACTTACCAATATATGTTTTTTCATTTGTAAGTTTTGAACTTCCAGGATAAGTAGAAGTAGACCAAAAAAAACAGTTCATGTTCTGGCAAATATTGGGTGGAGTTTTTTTGTTCAATATGTTTGGCTGATGTTCTGTACATCTCCATTAGTAAAAACAACAGAATCTGATACATACTACTTGTTATACTAGATTTGTATCTTCAATTTTATTTCCTTTGGTGAAACCTTAATACATTCATGTATCTCAGAAATTTACAGATTCCTACCAAAAGTTTGTTGTTTTTTAAATTTTTCTAGAAGAATATAGGCTCCTTTCTATGATCATTGTTCCTTTCTATAGAATATTTTTATCAGTAGAAGGGTGTCCATAACGCAATCTGTTGATAATATGGATGGGTACGTATGTTGCCTCCTGGTTTCATGTACTCCTGGGATTCTTGTTAAATCATAGTTAAAAAGTGGATGTTGTATTGGATTTTTTAAAGAACTGATTCTCTCAATTCCTTAGAACCCAGTGACTCTAAAATTCGACAGGTGGCTCCTTCTGTCCTTAGCTGCATGTTTGGGTTACAGGGATATGAGCTTTGAAAACACTATTCCCCATAGTTGGTGGTTTTTCTAAGCTGTACTTTCTGAATTTTTATTTTGTACACCTGTATATGTGAAGTCTTTGAGATCAGTATCATAAGTTAAAAATCTACAGACAGATGTTTTCTATCCTCTAATTCTCAGGTTGTTCATTTTATCCCCCCCCCCAACACCCTATGTGTAATTTCCAAGTATCATATAATGCTAAAAGTATATCAAAGGGAGCACTAAAAATCCTTTTAGATCACTGTAATAAAGCAATAATATAGTTATGACTAAGTTTGTAATGTATTTTTAATATTAAGTATGTTAAATTCATTGTTGAAATTTATTTTTAAGAACACTTTGAGTGTTTTAAAGCTACTTCTCTACAAACTGAAGTTTAGAGATCAATGCATTTTCAAGATTATTGTGGGAATTTTTCTTGAAATATAATGTAAAATTAAAATGGGAAGGTAAGGTGTAAAGCCATATAAGGAGCCAAAATGAAGAGGTAGTCAGGGTGGTCTGGTGTGTTAGGTAAAAGAGGAAATGAACGTATTCTTAAAAGGAATAAAATATGAGCTGTCCCTTTGTAAGCCTTTCAGTTATTTCTAGCATAACTTGATGAATAATAAATGAAACTTAACTGTATGAATAAACATTTTTGCAAGTAGTTAAATTTATAATGGTGGTATAAGTAAAACGTGTTCTCTTTAATCTTTTTAAAAATGTGTTTGCTACCGCAAAACAAAGTTTTTCTGCACAAATCTGCTTTAAAGCATGGCATATCTACTTAATATCCCAGCACATATCTAGCTAATGCCATAGGTAAGGGCAGGAAATATGATACTTCACATATATATATATATATAGTGTGTGTATATGTGTGTGTGTGTATGTGTATGCAAAAAGTGATCTGTAAACCTATCAAAGCTGTACTCCATGAGGGATGTATATATGTAGTCACAGTGCTATGGGGGGGGGGGGTCAGATTCAGTTGATTTTGCGGGAACCACAGAAGAGATGGAAAGTTTATGACTATATTAGTGCACTTGAATGCATTTTATAATTTTTTTTTTCAAGTCTACTACTGTTTTGCTGACAGCCTTGTTCAGAAGAGAATGAATAAACAGGATGACTCAACACTGGAAGACAAATCATTTACACCCAATTTGTACCAACTGGTTAATGAAGTTCTGAAGCTGCCTGCTGAATACAGAAAGTCAGTACTATACTATGTTTCCAAGCAGAAATATGACAGCCTCTTGAGTATTTGAAAACACTAAAGTGCCATGGAAATTGCTTTCTAGGACTTTGCTTTATATTGCCAACTATGAAATCAATCAAGAACAGTTTCTATCTTTACAGATGGTTGTTATTCACTGCATACAAAGAATTGTGTGTGGATATTGTTCTCCTGAGGATGAATCTTGGATGTCAGGGTGAACTGTCATATTGACAGAATTATTTCAGTCTGAGATGTGTGGGACTCAGAGAAAAAGGCAGCATTATAATGGTAATTTTATGACTACTGGTTTCATTCAAGCAAAAAGCATGGAGTGTGTTGCATCCATTATGGGTGTTAAATCATGTTGATTTTAGAACTGGCGTGATTTAAAAACTGACATTCAGACATCAAGTAGAAAGTTGCATGTAGGAACTGTGTTGTTGAGGTGGTTATGTGAACTGTTGTTTGCAAAATATGCCTCCAAAGATGTCCTGTTTATTAATGAGAATTGGTTTGTAGTGTTGATGACCATGTGCAGAAAACAGCTTTGTCGTAAAATGTACCAAAGTTGTTATATTATCATGAAATGAGTGTACATACTGGCATATGTTGTGGATATATCCAAGAACAGGGATGTTAAAGTGGGGATATTTCTCACATATCACGTAATGTAAATAGGGACATTATTTCCGATTCCTGTGTGGTATAGTTTAGGAACTTGAGTTTGAAATGTACAGTTTTTATCTAACATTTGTTCAATTTGCTTATTGGGTAAAGGATTTGTTCTCTTCTCCATTGGTATGTCTTTGTGGAGGGGTAATGGCTTTGATTTAATCCTGAATAAGGGATGGATTGATGGTATATTGCTCATGGAGATACTTGAGTCATATGTTTAGCATTCATACTATGTGTTTCTGTTATAAGATTTGTATCTTATGTTCACTTCATAGTAGAATGTGCATCAGCACAAGTTGTTTGGCTGGTGATTTAATTTCTTTCAATTGTATGCATGAGTGGTGTTTAATGTCACTTTTGGCGTGATAGATTGCAAGAATTTGAAATAAAAATACTATGCATTGAGTTTCTGAAAAATAACTTCACAAAATCAGCAAAATGAATAAACTTAAGCTTAGAGAGTAACATTGTTAATGGGCATCTTGTTGGGAGACACTTGGAGGGAAAGCCAGAAATTAGTAAGATTTTATTTTTGCAAAATTAACATTCTCGTTAACGAAGGGAAGGGTGTCTTTGTTTTTCATGGTTTTTGTCCTTTCTGTCAAATGATGTAGTGAAGCTGTTTTTGTACCACAGGTGTAGATGTGAAACGATATAAAATGGGGCAGTGTTAAGTGGTGACCCCTGTGGTATTAAAATTGCCATAGGGCACCGCTTATTTTTAGCAATAGTCTTTATTATCTAAAATGCTATGGGAATAACTTAGTTATTAATTGCAGGCATTAGTTTTTTTAGCTCTATGTTAGGTGATATTCAGCTATCTTGTGGTATTGTGTATCTTGAAACAAAGTGGAAAGTGGTGAGCATTTGCAGAAGAGTTGCAGGTCCTTTGTAAGAAATAAGTTACTCCCTGATTTTCTGTTCAAAACATACACCATCTGTAATGAAAGAGTTGAATTTACGGGTTTTATCGAGGTAATAAGTACTATAAACAGACCTCAGAACTCGCAATGTGATCTCCTTACCTCTATTGGCAGACTACATTGTGAGTAAACTAGAAGCAAAGGTTCTGGTACAACTCACAATATTTGCTCTACATGTCTGATACATGGATGACATCTTGTTTATTGTAGATACTGAAGTTCAACCTCTTCTCTCTCACATTCTGTTGCTGTTTAACTCACTGAAAGATTCCCTGAAATTCACCATGGATCTACAAAAAAGAAAATAGCCTGAACTATCTGGATTTAACCCTGACCACCAGAGAAGGAAAGATCTCAACAGAGATCTACAAAATGCGCACTAACACAGACAAGATATTAGACTATAATTCCTACCATTCAGACTACATAAAATTTTATGCTTCAAGAAAGTTTTTAGAGAAAATCAACTTCATGGACTCTATACAGAAGCCCGGAAAGACAACCACAGAGAACTAAAAATTTTCTTTTTAGTTCTCTGTGGCTGAATGTTATCAGAAAAGAAATTTCCCTTCCCATTCATAAAGAATATTTTTAGAAATAAGGCAAAAAAGTGGTGACAGCAAAATAACTTTAAATTCACTAGCAAAGTTACTTGCCACAAAGCACTTCAGAAAACTAAACAAAAATGAGTGAAAAATATAAAATCAAGCATGCCTCAGATCTGAATTACAAAGTGAATTCCTTCCATCCCTAAAACAGCAAACACAACAACATTCAATTATAATAAGGGTTAGGCTGTATCAGTGGACGAAGCTATATAGATTTAAACAGGAAGTATGAAAATCCACATGGAAGAACATAAGGCAGCTATTAGAAGCATTGCAAATGATGACTGGGTTAGAGATACACATATACAGGCAACTGGGCACTCCATAAATTGGGAATTGACACCCCCCCCCCCCCAAATCTTCCACCAGTAACAGTAAAGAAACTCAAAGAAGCAATGGAAATAGCAAGAAGTACCATACTTGCAGTTGGATACTTCCAACTGATTAACAACAAATACTCCAGTTATGCAGGCTTCATGATGAATTAGGTTCTAGTTCAAAAATTTGACCAAATATAAAAGAAATTATAAAATCCATAAATTCAACTCTTTCACTATAGACAGATAGAGGTGCCAAGATTGTCATTAATTACGTGTACCATTGTGCAATCCCAAGCATATTTGATGTTAAGTTAACTTGTTAATTGCACAGAAAATAAACTTCTGATTTTATTGGTGCTTATATAATAAAGATTCAGCCACATAAACAGTGTCTCCATGTATGTTGGCAAGTAATGGAATGTACTTTGCCATCCTTTCTCCATATTTCTTGTTCTCATGGCTCACTTTATAATTGGGATGCAAGACTAAGCTTTGACCAAGCCACCAGTGCTTTGTAATTATTGCAAAGTGGGGAGCATGAGATTCCTGTATGTGTAGGAAAGTTGCTGTTATACTTTATATTGAGTAATGTCATTTTAGTTAAAAAATGAGCAAAAGGAAGCTTGCAGCAAGTTTGCAAAGTGGAAACTGCACAAAAAGTTTGTGTACTGAAAACAAAAAACAAAACAAAACTGAATAATACAAAATGTAAAATTTGATATTGAATGGTTTGGATACTTGTGTGTCAAATTGAAAGTGAAAGAATGCTTAGAAAGATATTAAATTCTGTGATATCAGACCACAGATGTAGGTCTACAACAAGGTGGACTGAAGGCATGAAATCAGGTCAATGCAAACAGTTTGGTAAGGGCAGAAAATCCTTCAATATATGGAAAGGCACATAGTTTATTGTAAACAAGATTTTTTTCTCAATTGTGTCAGAAACATGCTTGAATGCAGTACTGATATGCAGGTGTGAGATGATTGAAACTAATGTTCAATATGATGAATCAGATGTGAGAAGTGTTTCAAATTAGCATGTATCATTAGAAGATGCAATGCTCATATGTAGTTTAATATATACATGCATCCTAAAGTTTCTCATTCATGAATGGGGCCACATAGAAGATGATAAACAGTGTCTTGTGTATCAAGCATGTCTTTAAAAAGCTTCTGATGTAGAGTGCTGCAGTTGTTTCATTACATTGAGCTGATTATGGGATTTTTACTCTCTGCATGGACTGTATTAATGCTTCTGCTGTGTGTGTGTGTTGCATTCTGTGGGATTTAAATAGCGTACAGTAATTATTTTTTCTGATGATGCATGTGAACTTCTTTGCATAAAGTAGCATTTGTTTCCTTAATTGATGAGAATCTGCATTGGAGATCTGAAAGTGTAATTGTCCTGGCAAAATAATTCTGTCAATCTTATTGCACATCTTCATCATTTGGGATGCTTAGTTTGATGATACTCATGAACAACGTTGTAGGAATAGGCCATCCTCGATTCAGGGCCAGTACTACATGTAAGACAGTGAGTTGGAAGGGGACAGCTATTCACCATTATATTATCGTGTAGAGCAGCAGTTCCCAACATTTTTCTGACTCGCAAACCCCTTTCATTATGTTTTTACCTTTAACTTCTATGCCTATTCACATAAGCAGTACCTTCAGTTTCTTTCAGAGAAGTTTCTTATAATTACCAATGCATAACAATGTATCTTAAGAATTCCAGGAATGTTCAGTATCATAGATCATAGCAAATACAAGGTAAGATATTAAAGTAATTACAAGGAATTCACATGCCAGTTCAGCAGAATATTAATACTTAAAATCAGAATAATCCTTAAATTAAATGAGGTTTCTAGGCTTAATTAGTTAAACAAAGTGTAGCAACATTTGGTGTGGCAGAAGACATAGTTCTGCATCAAGTTTGTTTCAGCATTTTGACTTCCAGAGACAGATTTATGGCTTTGCCACCCCTAGGCCTATACAAATTTGCTGCTTTTACTCCCCTTTGAAATAAAGAATTTGATGGTTACAATTTCATGTAACTCGTTCGGATCAGATCCAAGAGCGAAACAGAATTTTAGGGGGAGGTGGGGGAGGAATGTAGCCTATCCAAAGTACAAATAAAAATAATAATTTGAAGCTTAAATATAGGGAAACCAATAAACAAGAATTTTTCTTATAACAAATAATAAAATTTCGTCTATCGTTGACAAAAACTCCTTACTTTTGACTTCCAACATCAATTCCTAAATTGGTTAAATATTTGTTATTAATCAGTTGGTTTGGTGGAAGTTTCTGTCTTTAAATTCTTTTCCTTTTTTTATTTTTTAACAATTTTTAATGTTTTGATGCATGGCAGCACAAAACCTTTGAGGCAAGAAAATAGGACTTATGCTTTGCTATATAGCATTTGCTCCTCAGCTAAGGACACCTGTTGGCTGAAAACTAATTGACACTTTATCTCTTGAACACTGATTCTGTTTGCAATTTTACTACATACAATTCGTTGGGTAATGTTTCTTTTAATGCAGTGAAATAATAAATAAACCTTGACTTTGAAATAAAAATAAATTTTAGAATTTATCCACGCACCAGTGCTACATTATTTAAAGTTTTAACAGTATTGGAATATTGCAGAGTTTTAAGAAAGTTCTAAAAAGATAAACATATGTATGTCTGTTTTCTCAAGTCGAAGAGGAAGGGAATTACGGGAATTCGGAAATCAAATCTTGTAATCAGTCTGCGGAATAAATGTCAGTTTCCACTTTTATTTTAATTTTAAAATTTTCTTTCATTATTTTTTATGGGCTTTTAGCAAATTATTAATTTTTACTACCACTAAAATTTGCCACTCCTAAATTTTGCCACTCTTGGCCCTGGCCTAGTCATCCTATAGGTAAATCAGTCTCTGTTGACTTCAGTGAGATGTGAGTTGAAAAAGTTTTCTCACACATATAAAACTAGTTGAAAATGGCAAAAAGATTTTAACAGCTTTATCACTAAGTGATGGATATTCTTTTTTCAGTGCAAGCCAAAAATTTCACTCTTGAATAATGTTTGAAATCCGAAACATCAATAAGATTTTTTTTTTTTATACGTCAGTAGGCTATGTTCATGCACTCTTGCATAACACATGCAGGCAGTGTAAGAATGCATGATCTGAACTACTGAAAAAAAATTACCAAACTGTTAATACATCTTCAGCTTATTTGGTGTTTAAAAACACCTTTACGTAATTTGACAGCTAGATTCCATTGTGTAATTTTTACTGCAACCAGCCAGAACAATTTCGTGGACCTCCAGGCAGCATAGTGATAACTAATGGCATCATGAAGTAAGGCAGGGCAATGTGTTCAATTCTATGTATGAGGTAATGTATTTAATTCGACATAAAAATTACTTATAAGCAACTGATGTCGTGTGTTCTGTAATCTTTGTTTAAGCAAAGGTGAGAAACTGAATGCAAGAATTACTGTAGAACTAGTTTTATTAAATGTATATATTAGGAAAAATGATTGGAAACTAATTGGATATGTGGCATTTGATCATTGGATGCAAGTTTCTGCTGTTTTTGTATATTTGTGGAAAGCCTATAATTTGATAAAGTTGTGAATTATCGTGGGTAAATAGAAATCTGCAAGCATGAATAGCCTTCATGCAACTATTCAGAGCCTGCTTGCAAGTAGAGAGCCATTTATCTATTGACTTCCTCTGGTATTATATTCACCGACGCATGCATACATATCTGCACTGTGCTGTTAAGACCTAGTCAAAAAGAAAGGAAAATAGGAGTGGTATGCTGTTTAAAATAAACAATGTATGGAATTCAAACTGATTGTATAAAAGGGAATACATTTTTTCATGTCATGTCAGTTCTTAATGTTGAATGGTGTGAAGTTTGACTGTTAGAGAGAGAGGATGTGTGTGTGTGTGTTACAGTAAGTTACATGGTGAAATTAGCTAGGAAATTAACTTCTGAAGGTCATTATAACTATAGGTCAGTATTTTTGGTACAGAAATACCATGATTAACTGTTGTCCACATGGCAAACTCCTCAGAAAACTTTAAAATGGCTGTTATTAGGATGGGAGGTTCATCACTGCTAGAAGCAGGTACCTAGATTAACATGTTTTTGATGTTAATCTGGATTCATTCATCCCATTGCATCAAAATGCATTTTCTGAGGTGGTGCAGTAGTATCACCACCCAGAAGGAAATAGGAAGGTAAGGTTAATATCCTGTTCCATGATGGCATCATTTTAAAATTTTCTGTAGTCACTTCTTGGATAAATAGTTAATGACAGCATTTTTATGTTAAAGGTAATGATGTGATGAAATTGCCATGTGCTTGTGAGATCTTTTGTTTTGGGGTTTAATGGTCCCCATGAGCAACTGAGGGCTCAAAGCAGTGGTGCATCCCTAATTTAGTGCCCCGTGGTCCCAGGGAAGGGGCACAGCCAGTGTCATCAGACAATCACCAGGCCCATTTCAAATAAATGGTCAGAGTTCAAGCCCTCAAATCACTTGGCCAATGCTGCTGCTGCCTTTTTGATGTGTATGGAAGTGTCATTGTTAGCATTTTCATGTAAGACCATGCAAACTGATACTGTATCACTTATGAGGTTGTTTTTGGCAAGTCTTGTGTAGTTTATTTAAGGAAAGCAAATTTTTGCAAGTTTGCAGAAGTTTTGTGTAAATTAATTTTGTGTGGTGTTTTTATATGTTGATGGAATAAAGGATTTAAAAACAAACAAAAAAAATTATTCAAACTATGTCTTTATGATTAGAATTGAATAAAAATTATAGAAATCACATAAGGATCAAATTTAATATGGAAATACTTGACGACAGCAAAAATATTGAGGCTGGTAAGTGAAGGACATTCTGCATGATGGATTAGTTGAAATGATTATAATACTTCAGCATCAAGTAAAATTTGGCAAATTGTATTTGTTTGAGGAGCTAATTTTTGAATTTCAGATAATAGTTGAATGATATGTGTGTTGTTTTTATCAATTATTTTTAAATGGTGTGCACAATCTTGGCAAAGTAACAATTTTATCATTGCACAAATACTACATTGTAGCCTTCTGTGGTAAAATGTGGCCACTGTGCATAATGTGTAACTATATTATGCAGCACAATTTACAAAATTCGTAAAGCATTAGTTTAGGTACAGGAACAATGGTCTATAAATTATGATGTGTAGGTAAAATCAAGTTAATTAGTAACTTGCTGTATTTCTCATCAAAATGGTTTCCAGCTAAGGAGGGGCAAGTGTCTTCCATTCTGCATGATGGATTAGTTGAAAATACTTCACTTGCTTGGAAATGTATTATCCTGGATGGTGTAGTGAACAGCAAACTTGGTTAGGAATTGGGAAGTACATGCTCAACATTTATCTGCTCCAGTAGATTAGTAGTTGGGTGACAGTTGAAGAGGGTATTTCTATGTCAAATTCTATGCACTATGGATTATCATGTGCTTTGAAAATTAATTTATGATAACTACATTTTTTGTCTGATCAGATAGGTGACTTTTAAGCTACATAGCTGTTATCAGGAAGATTAGCTTCTGAGGAGAGAGAAATGTCTTCATTATGACATTCTGCCATACGAGTCACTCCAAAATGCTTCAGATGTTTTGAAATGCATTGTACTACATGGTATAATGAACATGCTTGGACTGAAATTGGGAATTGGCCAATTTGGTACCTACAGAAATGCAATTTTTAAGTTTTTCCGAGGAGGTTATAAAGCAATGCTGATATTCTGAAATCATTTTTTTTAAATATTTAGTAGTCTTGAGGGGGTACAATATAGGGTGGTAGTATTGTGTTTATCCAATTTTTGTGAATGCAAATTGATTCTTTCAACTTCGGATTTCAGGTTAGAATTTTATGACAAATGTTTTTACCTTAATTTGTGTGTTCATGCTGTGCATATTAGCTAGGTAATTTGTCTGGTCTGCACACTGTTGACAAAAAAAAAAAAAAAATCCGAGTCCAGCGTAGAAATATTAAAGCATACCCTGACTTGGTTATTTAGATGATACTAAAACTTATTATATGTATATGGGAGTTAGGAGGTTTGGAGAGAAAAAAACAAAAAAAAAACATGTTTTCTGGACCAGTTAAGTGATTATAATTTTTTTTTTCCTTGTACCATTCTGAAAATTGTTTGGCAACTATTGATTATTTGAAAAATTCCATTGTGTGAAAAACACCTTACTGATAAAACATAATTTAAAGGAATGTGTGTATTTTTGTTAACTAGTCTCTTTCTCCCAGATGTTAATTGTGTAATATCCAGCAAATTGTATAAATGAAAAGCAAGTTATTGTATATATTCATGTGTAATGGAAGTCTATTTTCTAATATCTTGATGTGTGCTTCACTGCCAAATGATATCTTCCCTTTGTAATAAAGTACTGCTACATGAAACAAATTGCAAGTATTAGAACCAGTGTTTACACCTTGTTAAATTTGTTGTGTTGACCATGATAGTGTGTAAAAATATCCGTAAATTATACCTTTCCTAGTATGTTCTTCCACTTCTTAAAACATGCTTAGTAGTATCAGAGGCATTTTTGTTGAGAAATTAGTGTTATCACCTCTGATGCAAGACCTATAGTAAAAATAAATCCTTTATTATAATATTAATGATGTGAATTTGAGTATGCTGCTTTTTCCACCTGTTCAAAAGTAAATGGTTATAACATGGTAATATGGGTGTAGTAAATACAGGGATCGCATTCCTCCTAAAATTCCTAATATTTTGTGACCCTCCTTAAATTCCTAAAATTAGACCTAAAATTTGCTATTCATCCTAAAATTTTCGTAAGCTTATTTTTATTAAAAACACAACCGTTATTAACGCCAATAAATTTACCATTACGGTAAGGTAAAAAGACCTGTTATTGTAGAAACACAGCCTATATGCTGTGCTGCTGAAGGGAGGGAAAAATGACGCCATCGAGATGCACTTGCTTCGGGGCGGGCGTTCCATTTTTTTGCCTTCGAACAGTTTTCGAGAGTAACAAGAGATCTAAGGGAAGAGGGGAGGGGTCATTTTCACCCCTGGTTTGCGCTTTGCAGACGAACTCCGTGGCACGCAGAAGATCGTACTTTATTTTTGTACATGCCTTGTGGAACCTCCTCTTTCTGCTGATGTTTTGTTATTGTAAACCGCAGGTGGGTGGAAGCAAAGAGGAAACATGTGGTCTCCTTCCGTAACCTCCGGTAATGACGATGGGATGGTAGCTGAGTATTATCTTGGCAGGCAGTAGAGCACGTGATCATTGACCTTCAATCATGCGTCGGCGACAGCGACCTTCGATGCGCAATATATCTCGGCTCCGACTCGCTTTGACTGAACTTGCGTGAGATGCATATGATAGTTTCTGGTTTTACGTCTTTTATGGTGTTCTCTGTGCTGTGTGCAGGTTCAGTTCTCTAGTGGTGACCTGCTTTTTTTTTTTTCATATCTTCTGACATCCTCGCAGCCAAATTTCGGGAAGTTGTCTGGTTTTGCAATATTGGAACGTGTTTTTGTACTTCCCTTTCATTTTCTGGTTAGTAATACAAGTGTTTAAGATGCCTAAATCCAAAACGAAATTTCAAGATGCGTGGCTCGCCAAAGAATTGGACGGAGTGAAGTTGAAAGAATGGTGTTCTGCAACTGAAACAATATTTTCTGCTAAGTGTATATTGTGTTCAGAAATTTTCAACATTTCTAATAGTGGCTTTTCACAAGTAAAAGCGCATCATAAAGGAAAAAAACATTTGCAGAAATTTCAAAGTAAATTTCAAAATAAGTCCATCCTGAAAGCCTTTGGAGGACGTGATCTTCAGCCCCAAAACAAATATTAATGAAGTACTGAGTCATGATTTACAGTTGGCTAAAGCCGAAGCATTATGGGCCATGAAAGTTGCTAAGGACAATATGTCTTTTGTTTCATGCACTGAAACAGTTGAACTTTTCAAAGAAATGTTTCCTGATTCTGCTATTGCAGCCAAAATGCAACTTAAAGAAAAAAAGTTGCTTATGTGATATCACATGGATTGTCAAAATATTTTGAAGAGGATTTGAAAAAAGACATTGCATCTAGTAGCCCAGGAAAGGTTACTATAGCATTTGATGAAACTACAAATGCACAAGTGAAACGGCAGTTGGATGTGTATCTCAGGTACTGGTCTTCAGAAATAAATTCAGTTTCTTGCCGATACCTAACAAGCGTTTTTCTGGGTCATGCAACAGCAGATATTTTGCTAAAAGAAATTCTTGATGTGTTATCATCCTTCAATATTTCGTTGAACAGAATTATTTGTGTATCCATGGACAGCCCAAATGTAAATAAGTGCTTTTTACGCAAATTCAATGAAGTTGTAAAACAAGAAACAGGCCAGAAATCTTTGGAACTAGGTTTTTGCAGCCTGCATGTTGTTAGTAATGCATTTAAAATTTTTTTGACAAGCTTAAATATAGATTTTGACGAATTTGCTACTGATATGCATTACTTTTTAAAGAGTAGTGCTGCAAGACGAGAGGATTATAAATCTGTCGAGGATATAACATTGGTCACTGCCAAATTTCTTTTGCGTCATGTCAGCAACAGATGGTTAACCGTTGGTTCTGTAGCCCAGAGGCTCTTGGATCAATGGCTAAATATTACAGAATATTTTTTAAACTTCTTGCCATCTCAAAAAATATTTGAAAAACAACTGCGCAATTCGGCAAGGTATAAAAGAATTCACTGTTTCCTGAAAAATGAGCTTACTCCTTGCTATTTAGCATTAATTTCATTTTCACACCAAAATTTTGAAAAGTTTTCATTATGTTATCAGAGTGAAGAACCAAAAATACACCAGTTATATTCTGATTTAAATACTTTAATGAGGAATGTTATGGCTCAGTTTATCCAAGATGATGTTATAGCAGGGAAATTTGGAGAAGACCTAAAGAATGTAGATTTTGAAAACAAAAATTCATGGAAAAAACTAGGGGAGTTAGAAGTTGGTATGAAGACAAAAAATCTCCTCAGGAATGTTCAGGAGACCAGGCAGAAATTATTTCTCTTAGATGTAAGATCATCACTAATTGCAACCACAAAATATTTAAAGTCAAATTTGCCATTCTGCAATCAAAAGCTAAGAGACATAGAAGTTTTAAAGGTAAAAGAACCAAAGAAAGAGTCAACTCAACTTTCAGTCACTGAAGGACTTTCGGAAATAACCAGAATTTCAAGTGTTTTTGCATCTTTCTGAGGAACAAATTGATAGAGTAAGAGAAGAGTGGAAACTTTTAAATTGTGATAAGCCAACTCTAGATGAACTAGTGAAATTTTCAGAGGAAGGGCATATTCCAGTGCGGATTGATCATTACTGGCGTAATATATTTAGTATTAAAGACTCTAGCGGAAAAGAAAAATACTCAAATCTTGCTAAACTCATAAAGTCAATTTTAGTTTTACCTCATGGTAATGCTGATGCAGAAAGGGGATTTTCGGTTAACACTGCTCTGTTAAGGAAGGACAAGGCTAACTTAAAAGACTCAACTATAACATCATTAAGAATAGTTAAAGGGGCCATTAAACACTATGGATGTGTAAGTAAAGTTCCCATAACAAGAAATTTGTTAAATATTGTTTGTGATTCACATAAATTTTATAAAGAGTATGTTGATAAGCTGAAGGAAGAAGAATCAAAAAAGGTAAAAGAAGGGAAGCAGAAAGAGGGAAAATAAGGAAAAGCAGCTAGAGAAAAAGAAAAGCTGAGTTTGATGACAAAATAAAAGAAAATGATGCAGAAATAAATAGACTTAAAAACGATAAAGAAGCCTCCCTAGCAATAATTCAAGAGGGAACAGAAAGAATGAGAAAAGCTGTAGAAAAACAAAATACTGTTGAAATAGCAGTTGCCTCTAACTTGATCATACAAGGTTCAGCTGAAATAAAGAAAACTGAAAGTAAATTAGTTGTGGTAGAAGCAGAAAAAGATAGGCTAATCAGGAAAAGGTTAAAACAATAATATGAAAAAAGTAATTCAGTGAACAATTGTACATAGTTCTTGGTTTTCAATTACCTTTTTAGGATATTATAATTTAATGTGAAACCTGAAAACTTTACTGTGGAAATCGTGAATTGCTTCTGGTTCAACAGCATATTAATGTTCAAAGTGAAACTTGAATGTGGTAAATATACTTGAATATGATAATAACACGTGAAAAGATAAGAACTGAACATTAGAAGTAAATCGTACTTAAACTTTAGACATTAGACGTTATGCAAAAAATTTGGGTGTTAACTTCGACCATATATACTAATGGACTGCACATTGGCAATAGCTGCATCAAAGCCGCCATGGCTCAAACATTGGGCACGTCATCATCAGACTCCAAATTTCGTGTAAAAATGCTGTTATGATTACTAATTTACGCTGCAGAACTTCGGTGTTTTCGGTGTATTATGTGAATGCGCTTCATATATAATGAAAACTCTTCAGGTAAGTTTACTTATGAGCTATATACATGCATGATCGGGTTGTTTACATTTTGTGATTTATAATGTGATGAACATTTGCAAAGAATTTGGAACATGCATTCCATTTTTTTTTTCTTAAGTTACTATATTTTTATATCAATAGCTGCAAGTTTCTGGTTAAGTAATTGAACTTTATTGACTTAGGTATTTCATTCATTTCTTACCCATGAAAAATCATAGAACTTTCTTTACTATATCGCTCAGAGCAACCATAAGCACAGCAGGTGTAACCCATCTTTTTGACTGTTGTCATGTGATTTTATGTTGGAGCCAGAAATTTTGATGTCATGCGCAGTCTATCAGTATATATGGTTGAAGGGTGTGAAGCAAACTCTTTACAATGTATACAAAGTTGTTTTACTAGATGTATACAAATATACATCTAGTTTTTATTGAAATACACTCCTAAAATTTTTCTAAAAATTCCTAAAATTCCTACATAAAATTTTCCAGAAGTATGCTATGATCCCTGTAAATATGACTTTTGCTATATTTATATGTGGTGTTGGCTCTGTTTATGCACTGCACCTAGCTCTGTTTTCGCTGCCGATTATAAAATCATGCAACCATTATTTGTTACTGATAAACTAATGCACTAAGGTGTTACCTGATATAAAATGATATCTGATTTTCAAATGGATGCATCAAAGAATAAGCCTAAAAATTGCCCTTTCCTTGCAAAGAAAATTTTCAAAAGTCTGTTTCATTCAGAAATTTTTCTTTTCAAATTCACAATATGTCCTTTCAAATATTTAATTTTTGGTTGCTCTCTCTTCTATGTGCAGTGTAAATTTTAACACACAGTTTTAAAGGTTCACTTCCCTACATACCAAATGTTTCGTACCAACTCAAGAATGTACTCAAGAAGATAAACTTCATTGTCAGCATATAAAGTCTCTTGCATCTTTACACCGATGAGCCATTACTTTATGACCACCCCCAGCCTAGAGAAATGAGTGTGACTGGAGACTGAACGGTGGTGCAGGTGAAGTTCACAGAGCAGTATATGTACAACCTGAGGACCAGCTTTTGGTTAGTAGTGCGTTCGGAGTCGGAATGGGAAAAGCTGCCGATTTATCGGAGTTTGATAAAGGACCAATGGTGATGGCACAACACCTCGGAACTATGATCTCCGAAACGGCACAGCTTATGGGTTGTTCACATGTCGCTGTAGTGGGTGCGTATCAAAAGTTGTGCACAGATGGCCAAACGATGAACCGTCCAGCCGTGTGTCGTCTGCAGCTCATTGATGCCAGGAGGAAGCAGAGACTGTCGCTCATTGTTCAAAGCGACTGCAGGGCCACAGTGCAACAAATCACCCACAGCTACAACAGTAGTGATCAGGGCAATGTGTTGCAGCACACAGTTCAAAGCAGTCTTCTGCGCATGGACCTGTGTAGCCAAAGACCCAGCCGGGTTCCCATGCTCACTGCATGTCATCGCCAACAACGCATGAAATTGGCCCAAGATCCTCTAGATTGGACCGTGGATGATCGGAAGAAAGTGGCCTGGTCTGACGAATCAAGATTACGTAGACAGCCGAGCGTAAATATGCTTATTACCAACTGAGGCTATGGCCCCTGATGCACAGTTAAGCGAAAACAGGCTGGTGGCGGCGGCAGTGGTGGTGTTATGTTATGGGCGATGTTTTCTTGGGAGACTTTAGGCCTCATTATCCCAATAGCACAATCCCTGATAGCTGTCAAGTAGCTGAACATTGTTGCAGATCAAGTACACCCATTCATGGCAACTGTGTTTTCTGCTGGTGATGGCCATTACCAACAGGATGATGCACACTGCCAGAATCATCAAGGAGTGGTTCGAGGAACATGCTGGTGACTTTCTGTTAATGCCCTGGCCTCCAAATTTACCTGACATGAACCTAATTGAACATTTGTGGTTCGACTTGCAAAAGTGGGTTCGCACTAAACCACCACCACCCCAAACTGTATGGGAACTGGAGGACCTGCTGTTGACATTATTGTACCAGATACCACAGGATACCTATCGCCACCTCATTGAATCGATGCCTTGCCAAGTGGCTGCTGTTTTGCGGGCCAAAGGAAGCCCTTCAGCTTATTGGGTAGGTGGTCATAATGTAATGGCTCATCGGTGTATGTATACCATGGTTAAGAGAAATACTGACAAGCTCCTTTCCAGCAAGCCAGGTATTTATGCTTTCCGTCTACAATATCTGGACTGCTCTGAACAATACTGAATTGGAATGACCAAGCATTTGTTTAGATTCAATGAGCATAAAAGAGACAAAGAATGATAAAGTAACCACAGTCCTATCCAGAGAAGTCAAGTCTGCTACTCCAATGTGGGATAGTATAAAGAAATTAGCTTTGTACTCCACCTCTAAATCTACAGCCATTTGCAAAACCTTGGATATCATCACCAACAGTGAGGCTTGCAATGATAGTGTCTCTCTGGAGTTGCCATTAATTTGGAACTAGTTCTTCAAATAATGCCTTTTTCCTTTTGAAATTGCATGCCCAACCAACATGATGCAGCATGTCTTTGAATAAAAATTACATTAACATCTGTTGGTTTTGTAGTGTTAAGTCACCACATTCTAATTGTTGAACCATTCTATTATTCAGTTTGCTGTCTACCTTCCTTGTAAAAGCCATCTGGTTGATGTGCAAAAGCTTGGAAACTTTGATTTCTATTTTATACCAATAAGTTTGAATTACTAGTATAGTTTTACTAATTTAAGCACAGTATTGTTTTTCATTTTGCACTTTTCTTGCTATCAAGTGTGTGAAACATATTGCATTAATTTTTTTCAGCTTTAGCAATGTGTTTCACTTCTGTGTTTGTCCACTTGCTTCTTTCATTGATTTACTTTACTTCATTGCATTCATGAAGAGCAGAGGAATGACTTCTGCAGAGCTGGCTACTATTGCCTGGTGTATCCTTCTGCACCTGTGGCCATATGTGTTTGTTTGGTAAAAATCTATGAATAGAACTTCCGAATTCTTTTTATCTGTTCATGGGATAAATGAATCTGATGATCCAACAGATAATGTCATAATAGGACTGGGGGCAAGTTGAGTACAACAGCAGTAGTTCTTCAGAAGTTAAATTTTGTGAGTGTGTGCTGTGATGTGTTTTGTCATTGAATGTACTGAATAAAAAAAACAGGCAGTGAACATCAACATTCAATCATGGCGTAACATCAATTTTTCCAACCTGTTCGTAGATGAAGGATAACATGGATGCACGTGTACTCTCGAGGGACTTCGTGCAACTTAATCGTGTGAATACATGAAATTTGAAGTTTATTTTGAAGATCTTGACTTGTATATTACAAATATGGAAACATTACCTGCAAAGATCAAGTACGTCAGAAGTATGTGGGCGCCCAAAAGTTTCAGTCAACTAGTTTGAAAAATTGGTTTCAGTGTCTCTTGGTAGAAGTTTATAAGAATGAACACGTGTCAGTGAAGTATAAAATGTTGGAAACAGTGGCTGATCATAGTAGTTGTACTTCACGAAGACATGCTTTGGGCAAGCTGCAAAATCGCACTTCTTGTCAAAGTCAAAAATCATTCCCGGACATGTTTGAAATCTCTCTGGCCTGAAATCTTTATATCCAGCCAGGGTCCAAGAATATGACAAAGTCAGCGAAGACGAGAGCACAGAATTGGTTGTGTATGATGCACTTAAGCAATGAAATGGAATCTCTCTTTGATGGTGTGAAGTGATAATTGTCAAGGATGACCAATACGTTCAGCACTTGTCAATGTGTTTCAGCACTGTCTAAAATGTAGTAAATCTAGCAGGCTGCCCCGGTGGCGTCCAAGATGGGTCAGAGTTCGAATCTCGTGGGGCATGGAGTTTGTGCTTGTCTTACGGCACTGGCTGTCTCCCTTCCCTGTAACCAGTGACCTTAAATTAGGGACGGGCTACTGTTGATAGCCCATTGAGTTGCTCACGGTGGTCGTTAAACCTCCAATAAAAAAATCTAGTAGCTGAAAAAAGGAGTGCAAGGAGTTCTTCCTCATTTGCAGACTTTGCTGATAATCAGACAACTTGCTTTCTTCACTTGACATCTCTACTTTAAGTTCTGGATCTACACCTTCACCATAACTAGTGTCTGCAGATCTTCAGCGTGCTCATATTCTTCAATATAGTCGATTGTCCTTTCGTCGCAAATGTTTGCTCCATTTGTTACAACTGTTTTGTTTGTCAAGTTAATATGAATGCAGCTGCTTTTCTCATTTTCAGAAATTTCAGAATTTTCCTTGTGCTTATAGTGTGCAATGATGATGCTTACAATGTTGGCAGGATTCATAGTTGGAGAACACCAGTTAGTGCCACCTGGTGTTCACTGTAAAAATCAGGTCAGTCAAGCGGGTGCAGTTGAGTGGTTGAAGTCAGAGAACCGAATGAAGCTCTTGGTTGACCTCTCACCTCATTTTTATAGGGATCTATAGGGGCCCTAGTGGTCACTACATCAACTTTGCGACCGGACCTTGGATTGTGTCTATTACACAAACTTGAGTTTTTCACTACATATAGTGATGGTTAAAAACTTGCATATAACCACAATGATTTATGGATTTGAAACTTTCTAAAAATGACTGCTTCAATCAAATTCGAACTTTTTAAGCATGTTGTTTCCTGGAGAGCATGTTCTCAGGCAAAAATGAGGTGTTACGAAAAAGCAAAAACAAAACAAAAAAACAAGGGAAAGAGCCGATAAAATTTAGTACTTTTACCAAAAAGGTCCTAGGTGAACACAGATATGTACCAAGTACCTCAAGCAAAGCCACGTTACGAAAATATGTACTTTTTTTTTTTTTTTGTGTAGCAAAGATATTGTAACGAGGGTTAAACATTAGTAAAACTTTTCATTAGAAATGCAGGAAATAAAATTTCAAACAATGTAAAAACGTAATAAGTTCAAAGGCTCTGAAAAAACTTCGAAAATTAAAGGTGTAAGGATGAAATGAAAAAGCACAAGTGAAATAAAATGTTGAAGAACAGTGAAAAAATGCCGTTATAAGAGCTCAGCGTCTTAAAAAAACTAAGAAAGCTAAAAACAAATTGTACAGATAAAAAGATCCAAGAAGTTAAAACCTCAAAAAATAAAAGTGAAAAAACTTAATAAGTGGGAGCGTGAAAACGTCAAAAACCTAAGAAAAACTTGAATAAACACGTCCTCCAATACACTGAATCATGAATGATATTAATACCCTATGCGTTTGAACACTATGAATCCGTTGTGCCACCCGCAGGGACAAAACGTTCCAGCTGTATTTTCTGTAGCCACAATAAACTGCCCATGTCCAGTCAAACTCCTTGATCTTGGAATTCAAGGTCATAGGCACCAGTTGTTGCTATTTCCTGCGCATGTGTATGTAAAGATACTCTTGATGGTGCATTGTGCTGTTTTTCTTGATTTTCCCCTCTTTTCGGGACATTTTCTTCATCAATTAACCATTTCCACGGCTAAAGAAGTTCAGCACCACAATTGATATTACAACTCATTTCTTTATATTTCTCAATTAACACTGACTCGACATATCGAATTGATTTTTCAGTGGGATGTTTACAAAGTAGCTTAAAATCTGCAAAAATGGGAGTCGCATTTTTTTGTTCGATACTGTATCAAGACATTTTTTCCTTCACCGCTATTGCAGTTGCTCATATGTTTCGGTCAATGTCTTAGCCTGTTTTTTTGTACTTCCTATATACCATTTTTTAAATTGCGGGCTATTAGCTGTTGCTATTGAAATGCCGTATACTTCCGCAATGTCAAGGGTTTTTTTTTTATGGTCTTTAATGAAAATTTCTGTTTTTGTCATATTTACAGTCTTTTTTAATTATTCTAGTTAGATCTTTAAGAAACGAAAATTTACCACTTACGATTTAGATGTTTTCCTTTTTTTGTTTTTCATTGCACAACAGCTATTAGCTCATGTGATCTTCAGCCTTTAAAAGTACGTCATGAATTAGTGGCCTGGTCTAAGAGATGACTTCTGACCACTCGACCGAGATGGGTACGAATCACTATGAGGAATTGGATGTTTGTATTACGGCACTGTCCCATTCCCTGGAACCAGTGGTCCTAAATTAGGGACGAGCGACTGCTTATAGCCGATTGAGTTCACGGTAGTCGCTACCCCCCCCCCCAAACCCCTGGACTACCGAGGACGAATGGTCAGAAGCCAGCGCTTAGAAAACTAAGGCGGCCATCTAAGGAGGTAAGTAGTCGCTCGACCCTGCTTTTGGTCCCAGGATAAAGAGAGGACCATCGCCGTAAGACCGGCAAATCACTCTTGCCCCCATCAGATACCTGGAATCAACTCTGACATTTAGCCAGAAGCCTTCGTGTCTGTAAGAATGCTACAGTTATCAAAGACTATGGCTTTTCGCAATTGATTTACTTCATTTATGTGGTGGGTAAGGTATCGGTTTTCTCTCTGTGCCCTCTCTTGAACTGGGCCAGTTTGACGATTTCTGTCAGAAGTCTGCCTCTGTTGTCATTCGTTACAAAGTTGAAAGGTGCAGGAAAAAGGGAGGGCAAGAACAGGGACAAACGTAATATGTGTTTCAACCGGGATTTGAACACATACCGTCTATGCGAGAAGACCGTTCGTCCAAGTGGGTTCAGGTTGGAATCCCGATGAGGCAAGGACGTTGTGTGTTGTCTTACGGCACTGGCTCTCTCCCTTTCCTTGAACCAGCTAAATTAAGGACGGGTGAACGCTTATAGCACATTGAGTTGCTCCCGGTGGTCGTAAACCCTCAAGCACAAAAAGGAAAACCGTGTCGTAAAGGGCGGGCGAAAAAGGAGCGCGTGTTCGTCCGAGATAGGCATGGGTGGTGAGTTTGTCTTATAGTGCTGGCGCTCTCCCTCTTTTGAAACCAGTGGCCTCAAACGGGGCGGGCATTTTTTTTTTTTTTTTTTGAGACTAATATAACATCCATGCTTTACTGGGATTCGAACCCGGACGAATGATCAGAAGCCAGCGCTTAGACCAATGAGATGCCTGACGGGCGATTGCTTATAGCCCATAGAATTACTCACGATGGCCTTTAAACTCTAAAATAATAAAAAAGAAAACGCGTGTGGCGTAGCATCGTCGCTTTCTTTTATTGTTATTTCGGACTGTGGCGTAACACTTTCGCAAGTACAAATACGAAAATTATGGATATCATAGCTGCTAGCTATAACGGGTGGCTACGAAAAAATCGAACTTGTGTGTTCGTGTGCATTTTGATTCCCATCATAGCTTTTCTGTGAATTTTCTTTCTAGGAAACTAAAGAGAAAATATGTTTTAGCCTTTTGGGTGGTCGAGGCACAGGATTTTGGCTACCGTCCGAGTTGGTCCGATTCAGGAAGAGGCATGAGTGGTGTCCAAGGAGGTGAAGGGACCCGTTTTGAGTGAAGCCAAAACAGATCAGCTGTTTCTGTCCTCTCTCTGAGGTGTAGGAGTCTGCGATGCGAGAGTTCGGGAACGTGACGTCACTTCTTGTGGCTTAAGCAGTTTTGCTTAGCGCATGCAAACCAAGGATGGAAAGAAGGAATATTTCGGACTTCTTATTTCTTAACAGTAGGCTTTTGGTTATATTTTAAACATGGCTACTTGCACATGGGCTGTAAGTAACCATGCACTTCCGCTCAAAAAATCATTATTTTGTTCGATTTTTTAAAGAAATACCAACACATATTTTACTGTTTTTTCTGGAAATTTTGTATTATGGGAATGATTATTTCAGCCTCAATTTTTTTCATGCCTGTATGAGTAGAGTAAGGGTCCGAAAAACCCGTTCAAAATCGCGATTTCCCCATAGAGATATGAAGGAGATTCTTAGGTTGGGCGCATTGGCGTAGTCAGCTGATAAAAAGTGGCGTCACGCCAGAAGCACAGGGAGAGGGCTGTTGGCACCTCCTCTTACTTCTAACCTCCTTGGTGGTGTCTTAGTTCTACATAGCTGCCATTTAGATGCTCATGGGGTGAAACTATTAACCAAATAAAAACAAATTATAAATATGTAGTGTATATCATCATTGTCAACCATTATCAATCCACTGCTGGACGAAGGTCTCCCCAAGTTTCCTCCACAACGGTATGTCTTGTGCCAGTCTCCTCTATGTCACTCCCGCATACTTTCGAATTTCATCCACCCATCTCCCATGTGGTCTTCTTCTGGGTCTTTTCCTGTCCCTTGGAATCCAATATAAAATTTCGGCTGTCCATCGATGGTCTGTCCTGGCAGTATGCCAGCCCATTGCCATTTCAGGGATTTAACTCTGATCATGATGTCTTCCACTTTTGTTATTTTTCGGATCCACGAGTTTCTCTTCTTATCTCTCCTGGTTACACCTAGCATGCACCTCTCCATGCTTGTTTGAGTTGTCTGCAGCCTTTGTATGATTGATTTGATTTTTTGATTGGAGGTTTTTTAACGACCACCGTGAGCAACTCAATGGGCTATAAACAGTCGCCCGTCCCTAATTTAGGGTCACTGGTTCCAGGGAAGGGAGAGAGCCAGTGCCTTAAGACAAACACAACATCTATGCCTCACCGGGATTCGAACCCGGACCCCGTTCGGACGAATGATCCAGCCTTTGTATGTCTCTTTTAGTTAAGGTCCATGCCTCTGCACCATACGTAAGCACTGGAAGGATGCATTGATCAAACACTTTTCTTTTAAGACATAATGGCATATTGCTCTTGAAAATTATGCTGTTTCTTCCAAAAGCTCTCCAGGCAAGTTTTGTACGCCGATTAATTTCTTCATCAATGTGACCCTCACTTGATATCTGCTGTCCAAGATAAACGTACGTGTCTGTTATCTCCAGTTTTTCTCCATCAATCGATAAATCTTCATTTCGTGTAAAAGCATTGAACATCACTTTTGTCTTCTGAAAGTTCATTTTTAATCCCACTTCTTTACTCTTGTCAGCAAGTTCCTGGTTCATACTCTGCAGCTCTGATGGGGTAGTTGCAAAAATGACTACGTCATCAGCAAAACGAAGGTGGGGTAGATAATATCCAATAATCTTTATCCCTTTGTTTTCCCAGTTCAGTGATTGAAAGACATTTTCCAATGTGGCGTTAAAGAGCTTCGGAGATAAGGTGTCACCTTGTCTCACTCCCTTTCCAATTTTTCTGTGTGCTGTATTTTCAAACAGCCGAATCTTTGCATTTTCATAGATGTTATTAATAATATTAATGTATGCATCTTCAATACCGCAGGATTTCAGAGCCATTGCACCTGCTGATGGTTTCACCGAATCAAAGGCTTTTTCATAATCGATAAAAGCCATGCACAATGGAAAGTTCATATTCCCTCGCTCTTTCAATTAGTTCTCTCAGTACGTGGATATGATCTATTGTGCTGTAGCCACTCCTGAATCCAGCTTGTTCTCTCGGTTGAGTCATGTCCAGTGTTACCTTCAAACGGTGTGAGCCGCCCCGGTGGCGCAGTGGTCTAAGGCGCTGGCCTCTGAGCATTCGTCCGTAAGGGGTCCGGGTTCGAATCCCGGTCAGGCATGGATGTTGTGTTTGTCTTACGGCACTGGCTCTCTCCCTTCCCTGGAACCAGTGACCCTAAATTAGGGACGGGCGACTGCTTAAAGCCCATTGAGTTGCTCACGGTGGTCGTTAAACCTCCAATCAAAAAAACTGTGTGAAAGAACTTTAGTGAAGATTTTATAAACCACTGATAGGAGGCTGATAGGTCTGTTGTTCCTGAGATCCTCAATGTCACCTTTTTTTTATGTAGCACGATCATTATAGTGTTGTTCCAATCCTTAGGAATCTTCCCTTCATTAAGGCATCGAGTGAAAATTTGGGCGAGTACTCTTTCGATTTCTCCACTTGCTTCTTGTATGATGTCTACAGTAATTCCATCTTGTCCTGGAGCTTTTCCCCGCTTCATGTTCTTGATTGCATGAGCAACTTCTGCTGGGAGGACTGGAAGAACTCTGGTACTGGTACCTTCCATGATGTCTGGAGTACATGCATCATCCCTTTCATATAACTTGGAGTAGAAATCTTTCACTCTTGTCAAAATTTCGCCTCCATTTCTTGTTATAGAACCATTTTCTTTTCTCAGTGCCATAATCTGTATTCTTCCCTTACTGAGATGTCCCTTTGCTATCTTTAGGCTTTGGTTGTTTTCAATTGCTTTCCTCACTAGTTCACAGTTGAATTTTCTTACGTCTTCAGTGATACTTTTTCGTACTGTCTTGCATAGCTCTATGTATTCCACTTAGGAAGTCACATCTTCTTTAGTTGTCCTCATCTCTCTTCTTTTTTGCATCAGCATTTTGGTTTTTCCTGATAATTTGTTCACATGCAACTTGTTTTTAGACCCAGCTAATTTTGTTGCTGTTTCCATAAAAGCTTTGGTTACTTTTCTGTTAACTTCCGAAATATCCACTTCTTCCGATGTTAGGCCTTCTAAAGCAGAGAATCTGTTCTTCAGTTCCAACTTGAAAGTATTATGGTGTTTTTTAAGGTTGGTTATGTCAATACATTTTGTTTGTCTTATGAGCTTTCCACGTTCGAGTTTAGTGTTGAGGTGCATCTTAAATCTCACCAATCTATGCTACCTGTGTTGAACTTGTTTAGCACACTGCAGTCTTCTATGACGAATTTTTTGTTACACATAAAATCAATTTCACTTGTCCCATTTGGATGTCTCCATGTCCATTTCCTGTGTGGCTTTTTCTTAAAGGAGTTCAAGATGAAAAATCCTTCTGCCTCTGCAAACTCAACGAGAGTATTTCCACGCTGGTTCATGTTGCCGTGACCGAATGTACCTACTGAAGTTTCATTCTGTTGCCGTTGCCCTATTTTTGCATTGAAATCTCCCATAGTTATCTTCAAGTGCTGCTTACCTTTATTATTTAGATGACGAATTTCCTCATAAAATTCTTCAACTTTTTCTTCAGGATGACTTGTGGTGAGTGCATAAGTTTGAATAATCTGAGCCTGGTATCTTCTCGAGAGTTGGATAACGAGTCGTGCTGCTCTGTCAGAGAAACTTTCAACTTATACAACTTTATCCTTCAGTTTCTTGTTTATTATAAATTCAACACCACTAGTTCTGCCAGTATCAGTCCCACGATAGTAGAAGAGATGTCCACTTTTCAGTTCAATGAGATTTTCTCCTTACCTCACTTAGCCCGACGATGTCCCACTTGATCCTTTGTAGTTCCTCTTCCAATTCAAGAAGCCTTGAATCAGAAGATAGGGAGCGTCCGTTATACGTAGCCAAGGTAAGCATCAGATGGCAGCCTAGTCCGGTCCTCCGGGGATTCTTAGCACCTTCTGCCTTCATGTCACACTGGCCGCTGCCTTGGCCAGGTACATTCCAGCTGCCGGGGACTGAGGGCCAAGATTTAAGTTGTGGAGTCATTTTGGAGGGTTTGACCATAACTCACCACGCTGGCCAAGCGGGTTGGTGAGTGTGGGATAGCATTTCCTCTAATCCCGATGGCATAGTTATACCGCTATTGGCGGTCGTCAGAGACCCTTTAGTGGGAACAGGATGTACCACGAGAAGGCGGGGTTGACATTTGTCAAGGAGAGGCTGTGATGTTACGCATCACCAGACCTTACATCCCATTGTGTATATATGTATATATATATATATATATCTTGGTCTTACTGGTGAATGTAACATCTCAGGATGGGGACGTTGTGATCCTCGAAAGATCTCACGTGGTGTGTGTTTTCATCAGTAAAGCTTAAGTACATGTAGTGTATGTGTGCTACATATGTGTTTTATCGTGTTCAGTCGATATTTTAACTTTCAACATTTTTAACACGAATCATCCTTCATCAATAATTAAGGATTTTAGACAAAGAACGAAAGAGCGACTATAGCCTAACCATTCAGTTGTGCGTTCTCATTAGGTTAGTTAATTCGGATAGTAGCGTTAAAGAAAATTAATTTAAAAATAGGGAATTAACTTGAGTCCGGGCCCCTACGTGCTCAGTGTGGTCCCTGATCCGTTTCAGGTTTTTTTTGTCATAGCCCGGGCCCGTGCTCATCTTTTGTTCGAAACACATACGTTGGAAAAATTAATTCACGAGGCCAAGGAATACCTGAGCCAACTTTTAGACTCTAAATGTGAAATGGAGGAATAAACAATTATCACAGACTTCTGCAAATGGAGTTAGGTGTAAGACATCCATCAATTTGGAAATTTATAAGAAAATATCGAGAAGCCGATGAGAGATTTAAGAATACAGAAATAAATGAGGAGCATAGGAACAAGAGCAAAATTAAATATTTATGAGAAATTGCACATAATTTTTATATGGATTAAATTGGTAAGTTATCTGTAGTTTTGGTTTTTCATTAAACATTTTTGCCAGGTAATTGTATATTCAAGACTGATTCAGCGGCTGTCAGATGAACATTTCTTCTGTTTTTCACGAAACGACCACATCTCGAAACGTTCGAGTCGGTAGCATGTAAATGGACGACTCTATGTTCTGCTGGGTCTGTCAGTTTGATAAATAGCACATGTATAAATATTTTTCGATTCTGAAACTTACATTACTCAACGCGTCACAGAAAACTGCTGCATGATGAGTTTCACACCGTAAGCATGAATATTTACATAATAATTATATGTTGAATCACACTAATAAGAAAAAAAAATCGCAATGACTGTATGTTCAAAGAACACTCTAATCAGAAAAATGTACATAATAATTATATATTCAAGGGGCACTCTATAAACAGAAAAAGTCACACAATAATTGTGTACTCACATATTGTATAGTGAGTCGTAGGTAGCGGTGAGTTGTTCCACCTCAGTGTTGGTCTACGACTATTCATACCGGCTACCAGTGGCCGAACTATCGCAACTGTTCATAACGAATTCTATGGAAGTACGGACAATTGTGGAAATAATATCCAGCTTTCAGCTTTACTTGTTCATTCGCTTTTATAACCAATAATTGAAATCAGAGGCGTAAACAGGGAGGGGCGGCTGCCCCGGGCGCAGCTCAAGAGGGCGCAAAAGTCACTGCATAAAATCTGATTAACACCGGAATTGAAACTTTTGCACCAGTTTCTGGAACAGAATTACAGAATTTTCCTATAATTTCTTTCGCCAGTTGTGGTAGCTTGGCGGCTGAAAATTCGCATTTCTTTCTCAAAATGTACAGAGGATGTACAGGGGGTGAACAACAAAACTGAAACACCTGCGCAAATAGCATCCCACGTGTCATGCCGCTGCACGGGCTACCTGATAGCCAACCTGCATCTATTTCGCAGACGATCAACGAGAGTGGAGTGTGAAGATTGCATTAGCAGAGCGGTAGCACAGCTGCGTGTCAAAAAGTGCGATCCACTCAACATAATGGGAGACATATCCAAGTTTCAAAGAGGACACATTGTTGGTGCGCGTCTCGCAAGTGTATCTGTGTCCAAGACAGCAAGTTTTTGTGGTGCATTGCGAGCCACGGTATCCAAGGTCATGTCGGCATACCAGCAAGAGGGAGAACCACATCCGATATGAGTAAATGTCAAGGTAAAAGGAAGCTGTATGACAGGGCCGTCCGGGTGCTAACACGGATGATAGCCAAAAAACATAAAATCACAGCTGCCCAACTCACCGCAGAGTTGAATACGCACCGCGACTCTTCTGTTTCCACCAAAACTGTTCGTCGGGAGCTTCACCATGTCAATATTCACAGTCTTGTTGCTATCGTCAAACCCTGGATCACCAGTGTGAATGCCAAATGTCGGTTGCAATGGTGCAAATCGTGGACGTTGGAAAAAGTGAAATGTCTATTGTTCTTCGATGAATCGTCCTTCACTGTTTTTTTCACAACTGGGAGAGTTTACGTGTGGAGACATCCGTCACAGGCTTACCACCCGGACTGTTTATTGCCCACAGTGAAGCACGGAGGTGGATCTATGATGGTTTGGGCCGCAATAACGTGGCAGTCTGTCGGCCTGCTGATTGTTCTTGAGGGGCACATCACTGCCAAGGACTATCGCACATTTCTGGAGGACTAGGTGCACTCAGTGGTTCAAACATTGTACCCTGACGGTGGTGCCGTGTATCCGGATGATAACGCACCGCTGCACAGAGCCAAACTGGTGGAAGAGTGGTTTACTGAGCATGAAAGTGACGTTGAACATCTGTCATGGCCTGCACGGTCACCCCACTTGAACATTATTGAACCACTCTGGTGTGTTCTGGAGAAGCGAGTCAGGAAACGTTTTCCTCCACCAGCATCACGTCGTGAACTAGCCACTTTTCTGCCAAAGGAATGGCTTCAAATCCCTCTGGCCACTGTACAAGACTTGTATCGGTCCTTGCCACGACGAATTGCAGCTGTATTGGCTTCCGAAGGAGGCCCAACACCATACAAATAAATTTTTGTTTCCTAAACTCATGTGCTTCAGTTTCGTTGTCCCCCTCTGTAAGTTGCTCACAATCAGAAATGATGGCGCGCTTGTTCGTACGTTTCAAGATAAGGGTGTCTTTTTTATTTTTGAAGGTTCTCTGGGAGCAGTTCGATCATTACTGCCTTTACTGAAAGCTGCATTGGGTCCGTTTAATGTGGTACCAAAGGTCGGAACTCCAGAGCAGTTGGGAATCTCACCGCTCTCTTCACATTTTGTATTTTATAACCCTAAATGGCGTTCCGCGACCACTTCAGCTTCACTACCCAGAGCACTCCTGATGTAAATAAGGGTAAGAGAAACGCATGAAACCCTTCTGATGAGTGTTGCTCCCCCAACCCGATTTTCTAATTTTTTCCGACGCAATTAGTGAGGTTAAAATGCCGTTCCCGTTTGGGATAAGAAATGATACCTAGTTCTCCAGAACCCCATTTGCAGTATCATACCCCCAATCAAAATATTTAAAAGTTAGGTTGCTAAACTATAATTAAAATGGCAATAAATTCGAAAGATCTTTCACTGGTCCACCGAAAAAATCTATTGCACAACCGTTAGTGATTAATAGTTATCAATGAATTACAAGAAAACGTGATTAAAAAAAAAGGAAAGTATACAATTCAGTGTGAAGCGAAATGTCAGAAGCAACTCCAGGTGACTAGTGTTCATTTTATTTTATTTTTTTTTGGAAAATTTGTAATTGTATATGCGTGTGGGTACTATGTAGTGGAAATCTATGCGTAATCAAACCACAGAATCCATTTTACTATCCTAAAAAGTCATGCAACAAGTAGGATTATAATATTTCATCTCAGGCAAGTAAGTTTTTCGGGCGGGGGCGCAAAATTTTGTGGCTTGCCCCGGGCACAGAAATGCATAGTTACGCCTCTGAGGATTCTAAACTCTACAACCATTCCTACTTCTGCATCAATGTTTACGTATGTACAATTAGCAGTCTGTTGCGTGCTGCCATCTACTGCCTGATATTTCTGCTGCAACTGTCACACCTCATTTTAACTCTGGCGCTAGAACTGCAGAATGTGAAATCATAACTTGATTTAAAAAATTATAAGAGAAAAAAGATCAAACACAGATGCTTCGGAATGATTACAATTACATGAATAAAATATTCTATTAATACAGTTGTGAAACAATTTCATTTAGGATATGTTTTCCTAATTCAGCTGCTGAAACCAGAATAAAACCGCAGATTTAATCAACGACGATAGATTGATAGTTAAATGACATTCGCAGAACTGTGTATTAAGTAGAGAATCATAGGGAATTGAAGAGGACACCATGAGACCAATGTTGGTTGTTTCTTTATTCTTCGACTTAAGCATAGTGTTTGTAATACCATAGCATGCCGTAATTCTCGAGTGGTTTTTTTGGGTTGCGATGACACGAGAGCCCCATTTCGCTAAAGAATTTTTTTTATTTATGTATTCTCGTGGCATCATGACATGAAATCGAAAATGTTTATATACTGAATATATAAACATTGGCGATTTTTTTTTTATTGGAGGTTTAGCGACCACCGTGAGCAACACAATGGGCTATAAGCAGTCGCCGTCTCTAATTTAGTGTCACTGGTTCCAGTGAAGGGAGAGAGCCAGTGCCGTAAAATAAACACAACATCCATGCTTCACGGGATTCGGACCCATCTCAGACGAATGATCAGAGGCCAACGCTTAGACCACTGCGCCACCGAGGCGTGGCAGCTTGGCGATTTCAGGCTATCTATCTTTAAATTTCCCCCGTTCAAAATTGGTTAAGCGGACTTTTTTGTAAGTTTTTTAAGGCTTTTCCACTATATTTATTTGAGACATTCCGGGCTACTAATACACTGCCAGACAATTGCCAAGGACGGATGACAATAGCAACGATAGCAACCATAAAATGGAAGGCAGGAAAATGTGGAAAGTAGCATAAGTGCGTATGCAAATTTTGGATTGCCGAACTTGTTCGTGACGTCAAAGCGCTGATAAGAGATATAAAGGATTTGACGCGTATTGACCGTTGTTGTTCAAACACAAAGTTGAAAGGGAAAGAATCAATTGACGAACTTGCAATTTTCAGTATGTCTTCCCGACATCACCTAGATAATTTTACGCGTGGCCGTATTATTGGCAAGATTGAAGAAGGGCGAAAAATAACAGATGTTGCCGGGGAGTTCGACGTCAGCCACAGTGTTGTTTCAAGGCTTTGGAAATCATTTCAAACAAATGGAGAGAGTAGCAAACGTCACGGGGGAGGTCGTGTTCGCAGTACGACACCTGCAGAAGATCGGTACATAGTGCTATCAACAAAAAGACACCGGCGCAGCACAGCTAGTGAGGTAGCAAATCAGTTTATGGCTGCTACTGGCAAGCGGATCTCCCGAAAAACTGTCGCCAGACGTTTGCATGAAGGAGGACTATACGCCTGCCGTCCTTTTGTGTGCATCCCATCGTCCAGACGTCACCGTACCGCCCGTTTGCAATGGTGCCATCAACATCGCAATTGGACTGATAACGACTGGTCTGCTGTCCTCTTCTCAGATGAGAGTAGATACAGTCTATCGTCTGATTGTCGACGACAACTGATCTGGCGTGATAGTGGTACTGCATATTGTCCAGCAAACATACAGGAAAGGGACCGATATCCTACATGTAGTGTCATGGTATGGGCTGGCATCATGATCAATGGCCGTACGTCCCTCTATGTGCTTCCAACTGGGACTATGACTGGCCAACGATACATTAATGATGTTCTGCTACCTCATGTTCGCATGTTCCGTGGTGCTGTCGGTGATAGATTCATTTTCATGGAACATGTCATCGAACAGTCGCTGTCCACAACGCAACATGTCATCGAACAGTCGCTGTCCAGGAGTGTCTTGAGAGCGAGGATATTCAACGCCTCGTATGGCCAGCACGTTCTCCAGATCTGAATCCCATTGAAAATGTGTGGGATGCTTTGGGGAGGCGTCTTGCTGGTCGCCAATGCCCTCCACTAAACAAGGACACCCTCATCCGTGCACTGACAGAGGAATGGGATAAATTACCCCAACAGCTGCTTGATAATGTTGTGCAAAGCATGACACGACGTGTGGAATCTTGCATCGCCCTCCATGGTGGCCATATCCCGTATTGAAATCTTACGCCGGAACGCCTGCGGACGGTAATTGCATTTTTTCACGTTTACGTATTCTGCACAAAATGGCCTGTTTGTCCCTTGAACACGTTCCAAAGCCTTTTGGATTTCAGAGCACAATAAACTGTCTTTCTTGTAATGTCCTGGCATTCTGACATTATTTTATTTCACTTGACATCCAACCACACTTACTTTTTTATGCGCTATATAGCCATTTATGATCCGTCCTTAGCAGTTGTCCAGCAGTGTACTTATCAATTAACACAACGATTTGCTTTCTGCATTTCTGATAAATTTGGATATCTTTAAAGAGATTCTAAGGGGCGGCAAGAGTGTCGCGTATTTATGGGGATTATTTTACGCTGATTGAGATTTTAATATAGCCCACTGCTAATTGTACAAAAAAATAAAATGTACAAGAATACGTTCATGGGCCAAATCATTATGACCACCCGTGTCTCTAGAAGTAGAAGCATCCCACAGCAAGTAGAAGTAGCGTTTCCGGCCGGTGTCAAATACATATTGACGAAATGGGCGGAGCGTGGCATTTCGCCAGTACGAAGTTCGTGCAGTGGGGAAAGGGATGGACCTGTATTATTATAACGAATTCTTTGTTTATTGTTCCTCTCAGGAAGATCTGCTCGGCATCAATACTGACATAAATTATATTCGTTCGTGCCGCCTCGGTAGCCGAATGGTACAAGGCGTTGACTTCTAATCATTCGTCCGAAATGGGTCCAGGTTCGAATTTCAGGAGAGGCATGGATGGTGTGTTTGGCTTACAGCGCTGGCACTCCATTCTCTTTGGAACTAATTACTCCAATTAAGGGACAGTCGTTCCTAACGGAAAACAAGTTTTGCAGTACGCCATTATCAACAATGACCGTGAAACTTTTGTGTACATTCACTGTACCATACGTAATATGTTGTTTAGCCGATGGTAGGTAATATATTGACCGGGATGCCGCAGTTGCCTAGACACAGACGTACCTTTCGTCAAAAAGGATAACGTTCTTCCTCATGTCGTCCGTCAGGTAACACTCACACAGCTTGCGAGCTATTGGAACATCTTTTCATCTCATGGCGAGGCAGCAACTTGTGGGACATGATATACATACGCTTCTCCTACGGAGCTAATGTACTTTTTTATTTGTTTATTACGCACGCATTACGGTAGCTTTGTGGTACATGCTTAGTAAGTTCACGTGCTTTGAAACAAATCCTAGTTCTGTAATTAATTTGAAATTAAAATCGTAAGTGTCGAACAAAATGGTGATTTGAGTTCTTAAGCTGCCATCCTAGGGAATGACTCCACTTTGGAGTCGGTGAATATGAATCTGCTGGGGTATCAAGTACTTGTTGTGTTCCATAAATTAGGGAACATTTTATGTTATGAACGGCTTCTTTATATTTGAAGTGCACCAACAAAAACATTGCAGATTTGTATGGTGGGTAGCCCTAGAATTTTTAGAAACTTACAATTTAAATATTTTGTATAATGGTATGCCTTTAAGGAACATGACATTAACGTTTTATGGAAAGTGCAACAAATTTATTCATCTAGGCTATCTTAGGCTGTTTTTGACCGACGTCATAGATGCTTTAGATTATCATCCAGCAATGTGCTTTGAGACGAACGACCGCATCAGAGCGTTAGCTTATTGGTGTTAACCGCTTAGCTCAATCCAAGCAACACAGTACATGAATTGGCCCAGGCACTCATTGCGGCAACTAAGTGGATTGTCTCCTGATGTACGGTTCACGGAAGATTGCATATCAGTTTTCTGTATGCAAGACAGCCTCTTGTGGGTGTTCCTTGAGCATATCCCAAAGGAAGACTCACTTCGAATGGTGTCGTCAACAAATCCATTGGACCAAGGCCGTCTACAAAGCACAAGTCCATGACATTAGAGAGGCGAGTTTCTTCCTTTGTGACGTCATTCTCACGTTACATGAACTGATATACCGGTGTCGTGTCTGGCGTCACCAAAAGAGAAAATTCGTGTCTAATGTCGTGGTGTTGTACTTCTAGGGCCTTGATTGAACCCACCAAGAATGGGCACGCGTACTCTTTACCGCTGAGAGCAGATTCTGTTTGCAACCAGATTCTAGGAGAACATTCATATGGCGAGAATGTGGGACATAGTATCAGTCGATGAGCGTTCGAGACCATAACCATTTCGTAGGTGCTGGGATTAAAGGTTTGAGCCTCTGAATCTATATCAACGGTTGTTTGCCTCCCCATGTAATAACCAGGGATAACCGTCAAAGTTTAACGGCTGTCCGATATCTCAATGAGATACTAAACAGAGAGAGAGAGACAGATCATTCTCTTCTTTTCAGCGGCGCAGTGGATCCGAATTTCCTGTTAATGGACGACAACGCGCGAACTCATATGGCTTTGTTGGCAATATATGTATTGAAAACGAAGATATTGCACGCGTGGAATGGCCAGTATAGTCACCAGATCTTAATGCAATTGAGCATGTTCGGGATACTTTAGGTCGACGAATTGCTTCTCTCTCCCCTCTTCTTACAGCTCTACGGGACTTACGGAGTGCTTTTCTGGAAGAATGGTACGCAATCCCAGTCTTTTGTGGACATCTTCATTCAAAGCGTCGTTCGGCGCTGTGAAGCTTACGTTGCTGTCCGAGGTGATCATATTCCGTATTGAAGACTGTGATACCACTTTTTAGTTGATGTGTGATGTAGTTCCATGTCTTATTTCACTGATTTTTTTTCACAGGCCCAAAATTTTGGTGTATTTGTATACATATTTCTTTTGCATTTCAAGTGACCATACAACATACATCAAGTTCCTTTCCTTATGTTTATTACTTTGTCAGTCATTGCATGTTATATAGGTTTTTGTGATTGTTGCTTTAATTTTGAGCACCAGGGCATGTACATCTATATAATGTTTCTGAACAGCAGTCTTTGATAAAGTTATTTCCACCTCTTCGCTTTTAGTGTATGATTCTAAATTACACTTTCACGAGCTCCATCACGATGGTTTATATTCCCTGTAAGTGAGTAAACCACATAACTTTAGACCTCCTCTAAACGTGTATTCATGTTGTAACAAATAATTTGATAAAAGTACTGAAACTAAGAGTGTTGACCAACTACAAATTCAAAAACCGTCAGTTTATAGTTTTTCTAAGCATTGCCAATGTCTTAATGGAGGCTCTGCACCCACTGATGAAAGCCTCAGAGCACCCACATAGTTGGCGCCTACGGCTGTCATTACGTGTAAATGTAAATCATGTCATTTCCCGAATTCCATCAAACTTCCAAGAAATACGAAGGTCCGTGAAATTTATTCTGTGGCACTTGGCAAGTTAAAGTAACAGCACCGTATGATGCTCATGCAACCTCGAAATTATTTTCGACAGCGTTCAATACCGCAACACTAGCAGCAGCAGCAATAATGCTTTCTACGGTAGTCCTCTGAACTCAAGCAGTTTTCCTAGAAGTTCAGTTTACTCAAATATAATTAACGCGACTACAGCCTACTGTCACCTAAATTAAAACGACATTCCTGGACTCTTACAGAGTATCACAATAATAGGCTAATAGGCTTAAAAGATCACTGGTTGGCTCTGATCTCTCTGAGTAGCAAAATCAGAGTCAATCAATTATCTGCAAGACCTTTGTTTAGTGTCACAATTTGAGACTCAGGTTCGCTCTATTTGAAAATGGCTACGCTGCAAATGGTCTTTGAAGCTACCTGAAATAAGAAACACTTGCCGGACCAGCATCTTGGTCTCATTGTAATATCTAACACAATTGTAAGAAAGGGATTCCAAAAGGAAGGCTTTTGATTACTACTGGCGGTTTGTAGTGAAGCCTCCTGGAACACAACTGTTGATCCAGTACCAGTCGCTTTTAGTTTCAGTTGGAACTCCAATTAACTCATTTCTGCATCTCTCCTTCGACAGTGAGCAGAACGTGAATACGTGATTTACATACTGTATGAAACCCTATGTTATAGCGTCTAGAAGGGAAAGTGTGCCGAGCGCCTAGCGTACGTAATGATTGGCGTGGATACCGAAATTTGTCCCCTTCGTAGATGGCGCTTCGATCGCCTTCCCTTCCCTCTTTCTTACTGTGATGGGAGCGGAAACTAAATTCGTGTTGCTTACTGTGAAAAGAACGGTAATTTAGACGAAAACGTGTTATGTTTTAGGTTTTAGAAGGAATGTGGATTACCTAAATATTGTATATAAGTTATACTTAGCTCATTATGCGGAAGAGAAATAAATCCATAGTTTTGTGCCAGGTTGCAATACTCAGTACAAAAACAGTAAGCCGTCACTCTTTGGAATACCCAAAAATGATAAACTTTTACAGCAGTGGCAAAGATTGATTCCCGGTGCAGATGTGCAGATAAAAACTTACGACAAATTTAGTGCTGTATGTGAACTGCACTTTGAGAGATTTGTGGTTCAAATTTTGTGCATAAAATAAATGAGGAGACTGTGTTAATACCCAGAGATCGGCCCATCTTGACACCAGATGCAATTCCAACAATATTTCCAAACCTTCCCCATTATTTGTCAAAAACTCTGGCAAAATACAGGAAAGTTAGGGAAACCGATGATAAGCCTGATGGTAATTTAAATAGCTTGGAATTCACTTCCCAAAGAGTTACACGGAACTGCCTTCTGAATATCACAGCCTTCAGTATTTTGGGGTAAGCAAATTCCTGCAAATAATTCAAAGTGCATAATTTTCCATGTTCATTCATTCAAATGTGAATTGTCAAATTCATTGACAACAGAAAAACTGGTTGTTGTTACCAAAAGTTAACCAGAGGTTACCTGTAAAGTGTATTTACGTGGAATAAAAATTAACTCAGTTTCTAATATTACTTCTAAAGATGAATCAAAATCCATTATTCGAGACACTGATAGGCTAACAGTATGTCATGGCACAGGCTCCATTTCAGAATTTGAAAATAACATGAAGTACCTTGAAAGTGGAGTTATTTTTTAGAATAATTTGTACAGCAAAAATTGTGTAACGAAAGGAACAACAAAGACTTGCCTCAGATGTAAGTATCTGCAGGGCTTACTTTTGCACAAAATAGCTTATCATAGAAGAAAGGCTACATTTAAAAATAAGTATCAAAATACAGTTCGGAAAATCAACAGGCTGAAGAAACTAGTTATTTCGCTCTCTAATTAAACTTAAATAAAAAAAAAAAGGAATTTTACAGAACTTTCCATTAATGAAAAAATAGCAGAATTACGCATTACAGCAGCAAATGGTTATTCATTGTTATAAGGCAGCAAAAAGAAATCTGCAAGAGGTATGTCATATACCAAAGAATGGTTACTTGAATGCTTACTAATGCACATAAAAGTCCAAAATTGTACGAGCACATACGGAAACACAAAATCATGATCCTACCTAATAGAACAACTATTAGAAAGTATATTTCAAATTACAACAGCAGTTTTGGATTCAATGCACTGACGTTTGAAACTATTTCAAAGAAAACAAGTGAAATGGAGCCTTTTGCAAGACATGGTGGTATATTAATAGATGAAGTGAAGCTTACAGAAAAACTGCATGCAAAATCATCTGGTGAAATATTAGGGTTTGTTCATATTGGGCCATACACTTCAAAAACTGTTAAGTATACCCCATGTAATCACGGACTGGTAATGGTGTTTCAGCCATTAAATGGAGATTGGACCCAAATAATTGGTGTTTTTGCCACAAGTAACAATATAAGTGGAACTTTGCTAGCAAAATTAATTATTAAAGCTGTTATTCTCACTGAAAATGCAGGTCTGTTTGTTAATTTCATTACGTGTGATGGGGCTTCTTGGACCAGGAATATGTGGAAGACATTTGGTATATCAGCAGACTGTTCTGGAACTAAATACAGCATTATGCATCCTACAGATTGTTCTAGTTTACATTTCATATCAGATTTTCGCCAGTCAAAGCGAGCCTTGCTTCATCGTAGCTCAGCTATTTAGAGTCAGGTCGATGCTTAGCAAATTCCCAGTTATACAGGTAAACACTGGGGAAGAAATATTTCTTCTTATTATACGTGGGAAATATATCTCTATAAGCAATCTGAAATCACATATTTACTGTTACGTAACTGAAATCAAACGATCGTCCATGGAATGGAAACATGTCACCTCCCCAACAAGGAAGACGTGAAAAGTCCAACTGTCTCTGTCTGCGGGAGTGGTCATGATGACTGTGAATCTGTTGTTTACACAGAATTTCTGTCAAAAGAGACAACCATCAAGTGACTCATATTGCCAAACACCATTAAATTTGCGAAATTCAATTAAGGACAGATGTCAGTAAGTTGAGCGAAGGTGTCACACTGATGTCCAAGAACATTACACAGCACGGAAAACTAAGGGAATTGCTGCATTAATTCAAGTCGGAATTGTGGCAGCATCCACCTTACAGCCCCAACTTATCCCCATGCGGCTACCATTTGTTCGGTAAAATGAAACAGGAGCTTAGTGGACAATGATTCCCAACGGATGAGGCTGTGAAAAGTGCGGTCCTTAACTAGTTGCACCAAACTGGACTTTTCTTGTACAGGTATGGGAAAGTTAATCGCACGTTCCGATAAATGTTTACAGTCCTTAGGCGACTATGTCGAAAAATGAATTAATGTTGTAAACCAACATACATCCCCTGAGTATATCCTTGATTTTTTTATTCAACAGTGTAACTAACTTTTTGATCCACCCTCATATTATTAAAGCACTTTGCTACAATTCAGAAATTAATTTTTTAGTTTGTTTTAAAAATTAGCATAAATACTACATTTGGATAAAGTATCAACTTACCTATTGACTATGAATTTGTCTTGTATCTTCAAGCGGAACAAAGTAAAAAATACTATTAAAAATAAACAAATGGGTCCATTCTTTTACATAAATGTACCTCAAATGTCTGTTTCAAATAGTTTGAAAGAAGGAAGTCATCACAAGCTAAACAGTATTCAGCTTCAGATTGTTACCCAAACTTCCTTTATGTGATAGCATCTGCAACAAAGTTATAGATACACACAACAAAATAAAAAAAGAATTCTTGCTAACCAATGGCAGAAATTAAGACATCTGTTTCAAATAGTTTGAATCATCACAAGTTACATCAAAATTATCTCAGCTTTAGATCCTCCAGTGTGTGTTACCATCTGAATATTTTATGTATGAGTTATGTCAATTATTTTCTTTACCTAAAATCTACTCTTGTAATGTTCATACCTGTGATCTACTTTTTTATAAAACATATTTGATATCACTTTTTAGATTAGACAACATTTTAACAGTATAAATAAATATTTCCCACACATTTCTAAAGGAATTAAGCAGAATTGGTTAGTAGTTTTTCATAACACTAGGGAATTTATACATTTTACTAACATTCTTTACTAGAAGCCAAATTTGCTCATTATAGTAAAATTAAATTTTTACTTTCAATATACCTACTATAAATGTCAAGCTAAGCACTAGTACACACACACACCAGTGCTGAGACGGGCCGAGCCCGAACCGGGCGCTGGCTGTGTAATACTTACTGGAGTTCGGGCTTGGAGAGAGGGGAAGAATTTTCTTCCTTTTTTCTTTTAATGTGATTTTATATAATTTAGCACACGAGACTTTTTTACACTTTCTAGTTGTGAAAGAGAATTCTTCAGCAACTGGGTCAAATGGGGAGTAGGAATTCTGCAGGGCTATCCATTCCGGGCTTGGATAACAAAATACCATAGGCCATGAATTACAGGATTTCTGCCAAGGATAAGTTTTAAGAAGCATAGATAGTAGATAGCAAGCTGACGGAATTTTGCTCCCTACCTCAAAGGGGCAGCTCCCTGCTAATTCTATTGAGCAACATACGACATAGTTTTGTTGTGCCTCCAGATGTCCCCCCCCCTCCCCCAAAAAAACATTTCGGGAATAAATGAATGGTTAAAGGTAACTATAGAAATAGATAGACATCCCTTCTCCACTCCGCAGTTGAGAAAGACATCAGTTAATTGCATGGGTAGGAAAGAGTGGAAGTCTGAAGACTTTTTTCAATGCTTAACAGGTTAATCATAGTTTTCGGGCTCGTTCGAGCTGACATACTTCAGGCTCAGGATCTTGAAATTCAGCCCGAACTCAGCTCTGACACACACACACACAGTAACACTTCAGTTAATTTCTCACAGGTGTTTTTATCAAAAATTTTATGGCAATGAAGTCATAGTGGTAAGTATGAAAAATAAGAGAAATTTCCTGGAATTTTTTGGTACAGTATTGAAACATAAACAAAAATGCTACAATATTACTGCTAACATTTATTAATCTGAAAATAAGTGACATGGAACTCGTACGGGTATGGTGTCGTTGAGGGACTAGCCGGACCCCATGACGCGAAGGAGTACAGCATCATCTTCCACGGAAAGAAAATAGTCCATAGATTTTCAAATGAATTTTGACAGATGAAATCAAACCTGCTAGTAAATGAGGACCTCTGGTCCATTTTGAAGACGGGCAACCACTGCACAAACAGTATTAGTTCCAATTTGAAAAAAAAAAAAAGACACCACCAAATATTAAATACAAATCTTCAGTACAGAATGCCACCAACCACTCCGCATCACTGTGTGAATATGTGATGAAGCAGAAAAAAGATTGGAAATATGTTACGAGAAGCTAACTGAAGTACTGCTTCCTGGTATACAAGTTTCAAATAAAATTAAACCAAATATGACGGATCTTTACTTTCCAGTTTCAAAGATAACTTTTCAGAAATGTTATCTTCATTTATTACAGAAGAAAAATACATTTCAATACTTTAACCAACCTGGCTATACACTTTTGCATATAAAATATTTGATAAGTTTGAACTCTTTTTCCTATCTCAGGACTTACTCTGTGCACACTATGCACTAAGGAGAGGCACACAAAACTAAGCGTTCAGACTTTCAACTTCTTAATTTTCCTTTCACGTGATTTCAAATAATTTCAGTTGTCATGTTTGGCTTTCACTAAGTTGTTCAAGAGTATTTTCCAGCTGAGGAGAGTTATGTTTTCCTATTTAGTTTTCAAGCTACTCATACACAAACATTCCACGGAAAATGAACAAGGAAATCTAAAATCAGAACTTTGTCTGTTTAAATGTATGCAGCAGATTTTGTATAAGACAATTGGTATGGCAAAAGTTGTAAGTCTCCTTTTGACTTCTATAATTTAACTAGCAGCCACTAACACTGCAACACTGTGGCATGGCAAATTTTGGCAATTCCTGTAAAAAGAATTACACCTTTTAATACAAGTGAAGAACTAGATATGAAATTTTTAATCGAAAGTAGTTCCCTATGTTTTGTACAGTTAGAATAAAGTTGATCATGCAAGTTTTTCAACATAATCTGTCCACACTGTTCAGACAGCTTTAGTAAATTCAATCAGACAAATGCTATATCACAGTTGCATTAAGTTACGAAATTAAAAAATGTACTCTTTAATTCAGAGACACATTACAATGCAACAACAGTTCAAGCATTAATTTCGTAAAGAAAGGGCTAACGATTGTTGGAGATGCAAATGTTATACAAATTACGAAGGCTAATTTCCTGAAAAGTTGCCCTGATTTCTGGTAATATTCAAGCTCTATGTGAATCGGCATTGGCAAAATATATTAATTATTCTATTTGAAATAAGAATTCAACACTACAGAATAACTCACTTCTTTATACTTCACTATTCACGAGACATGAACAGATTTCAACACGTGTGAAACTAAGATCTACTCATTAAACCTATAATTATTACTAAAACTAAATAAAAACGTTTACTAAGAATTAACCTTACCTTAGAAATATAATAATACCTACCTTACAAAACTATACGTGTATCCAAATGGCAATAAACGGAACACTCACTCAATACAAACAAATGTGAACCAACAATGAAACGCAATGGCTGTTCAACCGATTGACTTGGCGACAGCACTAAGTTGTGCACGTGACTATTTCGCACCGTAGCCTGTCTTTTTCGTCAGATTCGACTCAGCTTACCACTAGCCGCTACTAAGTGACATACATTTAAATTTTCCAAACAGCACTTCTTTACTTGGCACATACAAGCCATTTGTTAGCCTTTTGGTAGGCATTCTTCGAGGAGGTAGCATATCAATTTAAATCACGCATAATTATACTTTCAATTACATTTGCCGACGCTGCACTCTGCGCCAGACGTAGACATTTCACTGAACCATAAAATGTGTTTCCATAATCACACACTTAAGAAAATCGTACATATCCTAATCCAACCCCTGTTGTTTGGTTCACATTGCACAACAGTACACACAATCTTTGACACAGACGCCGTCTGCAGTGCCGCGATGCGGCGTGGGACATATTTCGAACGCAGATTTTGAGTTCGCACGGCACACTTCCCCTTTTAGACGCTATACCTATGTACCTCACATACTCAGACTGGAAACAATTTCAGTTGCCACAGAAACCAATGGGAAGAGAATCCCTGAAAAAAGGCTTCCGGGGTTTCTCTTCCAGTTGGCTCCTATGACCTGAACACCGAACTCCTACATCCGTACATGGATGAGAAATCGTCGTCGACGCTATGATGAAGCGAGGATTGCTTCGACTAGCGCACATCCGGAACCCTGTTCAGATTTTTTATTGTGAGTTAACGACCACTGTGAGCAACTCAATTGGTTATAAACAGTCGTCTGACCCTAATTTAGAGGGGAGAGAGCCAATGAGCCGCCCCGGTGGTGCAGTGGTCTAAGCGATATCTTCTGATCATTCGTCCGAAAGGGGTCCGGGTTCGAATCCAGTGAGGCATTGATGTTGTGTTTGTCTTACGGCACTGGCTCTCTCCCTTCCCTAAAACCAGTGACCCTAAATTAGGAACGGGGAGATTGCTTACAGCCCATTGAGTTGCTCACGGTAGTCGTTAAACCTCCAATAAAAAAAAATAAAAAAAACGGAGAGCCAATGACATCTGGGAGTCAAACCCAGACCCATCTCGGACGAATGGTCAGAAGCAAGCGCTCACATCACTGTGGCACCTAGGCGGCCATTGATCTGAGTCTTAAGCTACGTATGCTCAATTTCAGCTGCTTGGAACTTCCGTGATCCTGGATAGTACAGCGTTAGCATGCTCAAACGTAAATCGGAAGATATGGGTTCGATTCCAACGGGATGTAATTTTCAAGTTTTCTGAAGGATGTCAACATGAGGAAGCAACAACAAGTACTGCATATATATAATATATGACGGCAATGATAATCGCAGTTGTTTCTGCGGCTTCCAGTGTTACAAACTAGGCAAATATAGTCTGGAATCTACTGATAAGCTATACGTTTGTAAACCACAATAACTTCAGCAATGTAAAATATACTTTCATCCACATGAAAGCACGACACGCTGGATAAAAATGATCTTATTATTAATAAAAAATGTTGCAAAGTATCCAGGGTCTGTGGATTTAATGAAGCTCGTTAATTCGTCTAAAGGGCTTACGAATATAATTCAAAGTGTTTCTTCAGAGACGGAATGAACAACAAGAGCCAAACAAGAAAATACAAAGCAAAACATTTTATTACATCCAGTCCACAAAACATTGAATAATTAGCAAGTTCAGTAGCACCCATGAATATACTTCGATGGGTGATCCAATCATGAAGAATGACACACACAGTATACATCTGGTTGTAAAAACCTACTATTTTCTGCAACAACTTAATTAAAAATTCAACAGATTGAGCAAAAACTAAATAAGTTATAAATATTTACTTGCCTCTTTTAATACACTGGCGTGCAAAAATTAACGACGAGACGGTTTTTCGAATGTAATGTCGTGCAGAAGTGCTCCACATCGACTCAAATCATACCGTAAGATCCCCAAGATGTAAAAATATGGGACAAATGAGCAAAACCGTCCAAACAAGGAATCCAAAGGATACAAAGGCACTTTATTGAAAAGGTAGCTTCGAACACAACTCGACAGAAGACAAACGTCCATGTGACAGGCGGCTGCCAAGAAAAATCCAGTCTTTAGTATCACCCTTGACTGCGTTGCAGGATTTACAACGTCTGTCCATGCTGAGGAAGAGGTTTTTTTTTTTTTTTTTTTTTGATTGGAGGTTTAACGACCACCGTGAGCAACTCAATGGGCTATAAGCAGTCGCCCGTCCCTAATTTAGGGTCGCTGGTTCCAGGGAAGGGAGAGAGCCAGTGCCGTAAGACAAACACAACATCCATGCCTGACCGGGATTCGAACCCGGACCCCTTACGGACGAATGATCAGAGGCCAACGCCTTAGACCACTGCGCCACCGGGGCGGCGAGGAAGAGGTTGTTAAGGACCTGTTGAGGAATCGCGTCCCATTCCTCTTGTAGCGCCAATCGCAGCTGAGGAATTGTTGCTGGTGGCTGGTGACGTGCTGCCAAGCGTCGCCCGAGAAGGTCCCACACGTGTTCGATTGGATTTAGGTCCGGGGACCTTGCGGGCCAATCCATGCGTTGAATATCTTCACTCTCCAACAGCTCTGCGACAGCCACTGTACGATGAGGTGTAGCGTTGTCGTCCATGAAGAGGAACTCAGGACCCACAGCACCTCTAAACAGACGCACGTGAGGCAGGAGAACCTCGGTACAATAGCGGACACCAGTGACTGAACCTCCTTGGAAGATGTGGAGGTCAGTACGGCTACCAAGCATGATACCGTCCCAAACGATAACTCCGCCACCTCCAAACCGGTCCCTTTCGATGATGTTGGAGGTGTGATTGCGTGCTCTGTGCTCTCTCCAGATGTGTATACGTACAGAATCGCTCGTCAGACTAAATGGGCTCTCATCCGTAAAGAGAACTCGACCCCATTGCTGATGTGTCCAGTTCTTGTGTTCCTGGCACCACAGAAACCGCCGTCTCCGATGAGCAGGCGTTAATCGCACACACCGTACTGGTCGTCGTGAAAATAGACCACCTTTGTGCAGCCTCCTGGCCACGATAAAACGCGATAACGGACGTCTAGTTGTCTGTTTCATGTGCCTTGCGATTTCCCCCGCTGTCTGCCGCCTGTCTCTTCTCGCCTGTAGGACAATATACTGGTCGTCCGCCGCCGTGGTTGCCGTGGACGACCACTGCTAAACTCTCGGACAGTTGTTCCTGTCGTTTGAAATGCTCTGAAAGCTCGTGAAACGATGCTGTGAGCGATCCCGAACTCCTCGGCCACACTAGTCGCACTTCGACCTTCTTCCAACTTCCCAATGACGCGACCTCGAGTAAAGTCATCCAGATGTCGTCTACTGGATTGCCTGTTAAGCATATCACACGGTGGTAGCAACTCGACGTCGTTCAAACCGATGTACACCGTGCAATAGCTTTCACCGAATTGCTGAGCGTGCACCGCCCGTGTGCTTTATACCCTTCCGACACTCCCCCGTCCCCACGTCATGCTGCATATATGCGCATGCCCTACCGTACCGAACCCTACTCTATCTCCTGAGTGGCCTTTCGGTCCGTTCTGCCTGTTCGTTCCGCTGTTATGCTAATTTCTTCTCTTCGTCCTTAATTTTTGCACACCAGTGTATTAACTTTCAGCATTCTAGTCAGCAATAGAAGTAAAGAAGTAATAAAACGTTGTTGTCGAGAACAGGAATTACCAGGTACCGAGCAGACTTAAGTTCACTGCCATGTTTCATTTACTTCATGTTTTCTTCACATCCGCCAAGTATCCTTTCCGGTATTTGCATTTTCATATGGATCTGCAGCCGCTAGATGGTACGGTAGTGATTTGTCCTGCAGTTATATTTATCTTTGAAAACTTAAAACAAAATAAAAAATACAAACTTGTACACACCCATTGGGGAGCAATACACAAGCCATCTGACTATTAAATGGAGTGATTCTGGGACCAAAAGTAATCCTTAAACACTTCAATGTTGTAAGATGCACATCTTTCATTAGTTATTTCTGTAATTAATAAGTAGAAACTGTATGCCAATTATACTCAAAATAGTATAACTATACTAATGATCCGAATTTTTTGGCGTAGAATAGAAATAAAACTTTCCAAGCTTTCGCACATCAACCAGATAGCTTTTTCAAGGAAGGTAGACAGCTAACTGCAAACTGGATAGTAGAACATTTTTTGGAAAGTTTTATTTCTATTCTACGCCAAGAAATTCGGATCATTAGTACAGTTATACTATTTTGAGTATTTCTGTGATAAATACTAGTAACAACACCGTAGGCTGAATTTAAAGAAACAAATATTGGAAAAGACTGATTTACCTGCATATGTAAATGCAACAAATATGTCTAAACATTCGAAGAATAGCAGCTCATTTCAATGAACAAAGCCTTTTAATTTGATTTGCTCAAATAAACAATCGCGGCTATCGTAAAAATTATGGGGGCGTATTAATTTGTCTAATTCGGAGAATGTAATCGTGTGTTGTTGTGGTGCTCATCTGATGCTCTTTAAGCAGAAAAGATTTCTCCCTGCCGACTAAATTATTTTTTGGAAAATATTTTTACAGGAAACACAAAGGTGCTTCTGTTTTCGGCGCCCATGCTGATTCTTTTATGCTAATATTGCAAGCGTTTTGACGCCATTTTTTTAATTTTTCTGTTGGATTGCCTTCACTGTCTTTTTGTATCTGCTCTCTTAAAAATCTGCTTGAATTGTACACGAACTGTTTTAGCGGAGTCCCATATAGATTCTGGAAACTATCATTTTCCATACCATATCATTTTCGTTTTGCGATTCTTTGGTAGTTCCAAATGTATTGCACAAATTAATAAAGAATGAGCAACACTTTTAGAAAGCACACACTTCGTAGATTTATACTATTTTGTCCCCTTTTATCATCTATTAAAATATTTACACGTTGCCTTAACTGCAAACGTCAGATAATGCTCAACTCTCACTTAGAATATGAAACATGCTGACAAATACAATGCAATACAATTCCGTGCATACGAGGTTTGACTTGAGTTCCGTTCTTGCTTGCAAGTGCGACTCTCGTAAAGGATTTTGAGGAAATTAGGTGATTCGATAGAATAGTTCAGCATGTTTAAGAAAAGAAGTTTTTCGACAACGCCCTCTGTTCCTCAGGCAAATTTCAATCTGGCTTTTTAAATGGGCCCTGCCAGGGTGCTCTGAGAATTTAAGATACTTGTGAGAAAACACGTGTAAGGTGTATTTCCCACTTTTCATATTTTGTTTTGACCTTAAGTTTTCTTATGACTGATCCAGAACAAAATGATATTCCTTGAAATCCACGAGGTCTTGAAGTTTTGAGGACTACAGGTTGGTAACAGCAGCGCACCTGAGAGGTAACTACACTGAAGTGCCAAAAAACAAAACAAAACAAAACTGGGATACCTTTCTAATACAGCGTTGGACCTCCTCCTGATCGGATAACGCAGCAACGAGACCGAGCATGGACTCTATGAACTCTCTGTAGTACTGTGGAGACAGTGCACACCAAGCTTCTTGAAGAGCGTCCCACAATTCCGTAATATTAGCCGGTGGAGGATTCCTGGCATTGACGGCACATTGAACAGCAACCCAAATGTGTTTGATGGCGTTTAAATCCACCGAACTTGGGGGGCGAAGTCAAACTTCGTGGAATGTTCTTCTAGCAACAATAGGGAGACTGTGGACGTGTGCGGAGGCGCATTGTCGTGTTGAAAGAGGCACCCGTCGGAGTGGCTGCGTAACCATCACAGGGTACAAATGAACCCCAATGATGGTTACGCAGCCTCCACCGGTCAGAGCGGTCTGCAGACGTATGATGGGTCCTAATGCTTGCCAGCTAAAAACACCCCACACCATAACAGGGTCACCGCCTGCCTGCACTGTCTCTTGTAGACATGCGGGATCCATTGCCTCGTGGGTTGTAGCTACACCCGAAGTCGGCCATCTGCTCAAAACAGTTGGTACCGCGATTCATCGGAACAGACTACACGTTTCCAGTGATCTTGCGTCCAATGGCGGTGTTCCCGAGCCCCGGCGAGGAGCACAGCCTTATGTCGTCGGGTCAGCAGTAGCACTCGGTTGGGCCGTCGGCTCCGGAACCCCATAGAACACAGGGAACGTTGCACTGATCATGATCATATGTAGAGGATTTTAGGAAGGGAGTGTCCGACCCCAGGTCTTAAACAACCCTTAGAAACAGGATACTAGGAGATTTGGGCTAGAGCGCCCGATAGGAAAGTTACACGGAAGCGAAGTAGAAAGGCGGAGGAAGACGCTCTTATTTATTACCGGGAAGCCAGTACCCGGGGTCCGACGGCTTAACGTGCCCAACCGACGCACGGCGGATATTTAGTGGATCGAGCGTTCGTACCTGCCTGGGATCGAACCTGAGGCCCTTTCCGTGGCAGTCACGAACGTTGCCCACTAAGCCACCCGCGACCCAGAACGTTGCACTGTCTGAACGCTGATGCTATAATTGGCTCCAGCATTGAATTGCGCTGCGATTTTCTGCAATGTTGCACGCCGGGCGGATGTTACGACGCGTGCCAGACGCCACTATCCACGATCGTCCAGAAATTTTCTACGGCCACGCCAGTCCCGCACTCTGAATTTTCCCCCAGGGTTTGTGTAGTCCAATCACATCCTTGAAATTGTTGACTGCGTAAATCCAAATTTCGTGGTAATTTCCGAGATGGAGCGACCCATTTCCCGGACGCCCACTATCATTCTACGTTCGAAGTCGCTTAAATCCTGATAAGTTTCCATCTGAATTGCGAATGCTGCTACTTCAGCTTGGGGAGATATCTGCCTCTACATATACGTCGTTTGCAAACGGTACCATTTACAGCATGGGTGTGGTAGCATGTAATGGAAATGGCAGCGCCCTATCCAGATTTTCTTGGCACCTCAGTGTAATTACTCGACGTCTTGGTTGGTAATCCTAGATCTCACAAAATCGAATAGAACGAGAAAGGAGTCAGCGGAGAAAAAAAACCGCTTTATACAGGTTGTTTCTAAAATATTTGACCAAACTTTCTGACTCGTCCTACCGCCGTTTCTGACAAAAAAAAAAAAAAAAACAAAAAAAAACGAGATAAGAGCCTGGTACTTTTGCAGATAATTTATGCTATGAACAGGGGCGGATTTCCTGCTAGGCACACTCATGTTTGTGGGCCCCGAAAATACATAATTGAATTTTCAGTTTTGTTTTGGTTTTCACGGACCAAAGCAAATCAATCCTTAAAGCGACTACTTTGTTTTGTCAATTGATATTTTACTTTCTCATATTAATAACATATTTTTCCTTGCTGTTATTCCGAATTTTCGAGTTCTTATCGATATACTTAATTTGAAAGGAACGGTTAGAATAATTTTGACTCCCTTTTAGTGGTAGGTAAAGGAGGTATTCACGCTTCCCACACTTTTCAGTGTTTAAGGTGAATTCTTAACTGGCCTACTGTGCTATAAATTGCTTTCATGCTACTTCCAGCCAAGAGAACATAACTGTGTTGAAATCTTCCCACCTTCCCCCGCGATTTGCGATGAGGAGTGCTTGTAAAAACTTTTCTGATGTCCGGGGGTGTTTGCTGTTAAGTGCTTTTTTTTCCTTCTTGGTAGGATAATCAATGAAGAAAGAAATATTGTTCATAGGATAGTTCTTTTTAGGATAATCAAGTTCTTTCTCGGCCCTAATCCCACTAAACCATCCTAAACCAAAAAGTTATTAATATTTAGGCTGAAAAAGTAAAGAAATTCGAGAATATCACACTATCTTTTTCTTATTTAATAGTGTTAAGAGTAATTTATATTGTACTGCAATAACATTTTCTCATTACTTTCTGCTCTCCTGGTTTAATCAGGATAATTATCAAGTATTCTCACCTTTTCTATTCCTTCAATCGACATAAAACTAGCTTTTGAAAAATCAATAAAAAGTTTCAGTGATACTCAGAAACCTGCAGTTCTATTTTCAAACCGGATCTTTTGCATTTAATTTGTATGCTTCTGTTTATGATAACTACAGTGCAGGTATAAATGGGATACAGGTATTTAAAGTGTCAAACTTAATATCCATTGATTTCCTATTAGCCTCAAAATTCTCTTTCTGATAACTGTAGTGCATGAAGTATATGGGATATTAAAAGTGCCAAACTTAATATCCATTGATTTCCTATTAGCCTCAAAATTCTCTTTCTGATAACTGTAGTGCATGAAGTATATGGGATATTAAAAGTGCCAAACTTAATATCCATTGATTTCCTATTAGCCTCAAAATTTTCTTTCTGATAACTGTAGTGCATGAAGTATATGGGATATTAAAAGTGCCAAACTTAATATCCATTGATTTCCTATTAGCCTCAAAATTTTCTTTCTGATAACTGTAGTGCATGAAGTATATGGGATATTAAAAGTGCCAAACTTAATATCCATTGATTTCCTATTAGCCTCAAAATTCTCTTTCTGATAACTGTAGTGCATGAAGTATATGGGATATTAAAAGTGCCAAACTTAATATCCATTGATTTCCTATTAGCCTCAAAATTCTCTTTCTGATAACTGTAGTGCATGAAGTATATGGGATATTAAAAGTGCCAAACTTAATATCCATTGATTTCCTATTAGCCTCAAAATTTTCTTTCTGATAACTGTAGTGCATGAAGTATATGGGATATTAAAAGTGCCAAACTTAATATCCATTGATTTCCTATTAGCCTCAAAATTCTCTTTCTGATAACTGTAGTGCATGAAGTATATGGGATATTAAAAGTGCCAAACTTAATATCCATTGATTTCCTATTAGCCTCAAAATTTTCTTTCTGATAACTGTAGTGCATGAAGTATATGGGATATTAAAAGTGCCAAACTTAATATCCATTGATTTCCTATTAGCCTCAAAATTCTCTTTCTGATAACTGTAGTGCATGAAGTATATGGGATATTAAAAGTGCCAAACTTAATATCCATTGATTTCCTATTAGCCTCAAAATTTTCTTTCTGATAACTGTAGTGCATGAAGTATATGGGATATTAAAAGTGCCAAACTTAATATCCATTGATTTCCTATTAGCCTCAAAATTCTCTTTCTGATAACTGTAGTGCATGAAGTATATGGGATATTAAAAGTGCCAAACTTAATATCCATTGATTTCCTATTAGCCTCAAAATTTTCTTTCTGATAACTGTAGTGCATGAAGTATATGGGATATTAAAAGTGCCAAACTTAATATCCATTGATTTCCTATTAGCCTCAAAATTCTCTTTCTGATAACTGTAGTGCATGAAGTATATGGGATATTAAAAGTGCCAAACTTAATATCCATTGATTTCCTATTAGCCTCAAAATTCTCTTTCTGATAACTGTAGTGCATGAAGTATATGGGATATTAAAAGTGCCAAACTTAATATCCATTGATTTCCTATTAGCCTCAAAATTCTCTTTCTGATAACTGTAGTGCATGAAGTATATGGGATATTAAAAGTGCCAAACTTAATATCCATTGATTTCCTATTAGCCTCAAAATTTTCTTTCTGATAACTGTAGTGCATGAAGTATATGGGATATTAAAAGTGCCAAACTTAATATCCATTGATTTCCTATTAGCCTCAAAATTTTCTTTCTGATAACTGTAGTGCATGAAGTATATGGGATATTAAAAGTGCCAAACTTAATATCCATTGATTTCCTATTAGCCTCAAAATTTTCTTTCTGATAACTGTAGTGCATGAAGTATATGGGATATTAAAAGTGCCAAACTTAATATCCATTGATTTCCTATTAGCCTCAAAATTCTCTTTCTGATAACTGTAGTGCATGAAGTATATGGGATATTAAAAGTGCCAAACTTAATATCCATTGATTTCCTATTAGCCTCAAAATTCTCTTTCTGATAACTGTAGTGCATGAAGTATATGGGATATTAAAAGTGCCAAACTTAATATCCATTGATTTCCTATTAGCCTCAAAATTTTCTTTCTGATAACTGTAGTGCATGAAGTATATGGGATATTAAAAGTGCCAAACTTAATATCCATTGATTTCCTATTAGCCTCAAAATTTTCTTTCTGATAACTGTAGTGCATGAAGTATATGGGATATTAAAAGTGCCAAACTTAATATCCATTGATTTCCTATTAGCCTCAAAATTTTCTTTCTGATAACTGTAGTGCATGAAGTATATGGGATATTAAAAGTGCCAAACTTAATATCCATTGATTTCCTATTAGCCTCAAAATTTTCTTTCTGATAACTGTAGTGCTTGAAGTATATGGGATATTAAAAGTGCCAAACTTAATATCCATTGATTTCCTATTAGCCTCAAAATTTTCTTTCTGATAACTGTAGTGCATGAAGTATATGGGGTATTAAAAGTGCCAAACTTAATATCTATTGATTTCCTATTAGCAGCAAAAATAATTTTTGAAATATCTCTATAATCATAAAGTTCGATGTGCACGGACAGGCAAAATTATTACACTAGCACTGTTTCTTACAGAACGTTCTAATAATAGGAAGATATAATGGTATTTTTAAAAGCGTAACCCCCCCCCCCCCCTTTTTTTTTGTTATCTGACGGATGAAAATTTCTGAGACGATAAGAAGGGGAGGGGGCCCATGAACCTTTTAGCGCCTAGGGCACCGAAAGTTCTAAAGTTGCCTCTGGCTATGAATCTTTCGTATGCCAAGACCTTTGTGGGTGTGAAAGAAAACGAGTGATTCGAGAGTATACATTGATTTACGTACAACACATTCTATTCGCGTCATTCACGACCACACCAAGCCGGTCAGGTGCATAATTAAATCATAATATACGATAAGGTTTACTAATTTCTGACATTGAGCGGTACTTAGGTACGTGGATTAGTGGATGTTATTGTCGTAAAACCAATAGAAGAAGATATGATTCATAAAAGTAAATATTTACTAAACTATGGGACGGCAGCAATAGTATTTCGACTGTTTAGTTAAAACAATATTATTATTATTATTATTATTATTATTATTATATTCGGATTCAGACGAACATAAGAAACTAGAGATGAGCACCGGCTCCTTTTTTGACGCCCTGGTACGGAACGGGTTTGAACATATGTGCAAATTTTCCCTACGTTTGAACATTTGTGCAAATTTTCCCTATGTGAATAAGGAAAAATGAAGCATGTTATTTTACTCTTATTTATATTTTCATCAAAAGATAGTATTGTTAATGCTTCCCGTTAATGTCAATCTCCCCCAAAAGAGATAATTATTGTTATGTGCATCATTATCAGGTAACAAAATGCCCTTCCTTTTGCTGCCCAAGTGTATCAAGTTAATTCGTTTATCTCGACTCACCTTCATGTTTTCACCGAATGACCAAAAATTCCCATTTTTAGCACACCTTTTGTAAAAAAAGATCGTGCTTATGTTATCGGTTTGTACGTCCGTCTGTAGACACCATATCTCTGCAACTAATAGTCCGATTTGAAAAATTCTTTTTGCATCAGGAAGCTTGAAATATGGGAATGATAATTTATTTCGTTTTTTTTACGATGCACAATTTCGCCGCTAGAGGGCGTAAATCCAGATGATATCCAGTTCAAAATACATTTTATTTCATATATTTACTTCTAAGCATCAAATTGAAAAAAAAATTTTACCTTTCGATTCCATTCATGTCGAAAATTATTTTAGATATAATCACTTTTCAGGTTACAAATTGATTCTCCGCTAGGGGGCGTAAAAGTAAATAGCGTTTCCCCCGATATCTCTGCTACTAAAACTCAGATTTTAAAAATTATTTCTGCAGCGGATACAGCTCCTGATGGGGAATATTTTGCATATAATTTCTAATTTTTGGTACAAAATGGTTTGGCTACCAGGGGGCGTAAGTGTTAATTTCTGCATCTGATGTTTTGAGCTTTTAAAATCTTGACTGAAAAAATTCTTTCGTGAACCTATACTATTAGATGTGCAACTTAATTCTCGGCCCCTAACCGCGAGCGATCATAGAACGTCGGCAAATTCAAATAGCTGTGTGCGATAATGGCTGATTGCAGGGCCACCAACAGCTTTCCCGGCAACCGTAACAGCTCACAGCTGTAATGACAGAAGGGACGAAAGTTGACAGTGAAAGCAATGTCGTTCGATGAGCAACATTTGAGGCACTGCCTCCTGTTCGCGTTTCAGCTAAAAAAGTGCCGCGGAAGCCCAGCAAATGATCTGTGCTGCTTTGGGTGAGGCTGCTGGGTCCTACAATACGTGTAAGAAGTGGTTCTAGCGGTTTAAGCAAGGAAATTTTGATCTCCGTGATGCAGAACGTCTGGGAGAGCCACAGAAAGTTGACGATGAGGAACTGGAACAACTGTTGGACGCGAATCCCTGTCGCACACAGTCAGAGCTCGCCCAGGAAATCCGAGTAACACGGCAAGCCATTGCAAAGCGCCTGCACAAGCTTGGACGGATTCACAAGGAGGGCCGTTGGATGCCCCACCAACTCACAGCTGCGAACAAGTCTAGGCGCCACGATGTTGCTGTGTCCTTGCTCTCCAGATTCAACAAGGATTTCCTCCACAAGATTTTGACCTGTGGTGAGAAGTGGATCCTCTAAGATAATCCTAAGCGGCGCAAATCGTGGGTTTATCCAGGTCACCCTACCACCAGTACCGCCAAACGGAATATCCATGCCAGGAAGTTGTTGCTGTGCATATGGTGGGATCAGCGCGGTGTCGTACACTATGAGTTGCTCAAACCTGGTGAAACGGCCAATGCTGAGCGTTATTGTCAGCAACTCATTCGTGTGACGCAATGGTGATGAAAAGGCCATACACCGGCAAGGGCAGAAGGTTGGTGCTGTTGCTTCAGGATAACGCGCGTCCTCACACCGCGAAAACGACTTTAAACACGATCACCTACCTGAGATGGGAGATTTTGTCCCACCCGGCGTATTCTCCAGACTTCGCCTCGTCGGATTATCACCTCTTTCGCTCCCTGCAACATCACCTGAGTGATACGCACTTAACTTCTGTCGAGGAGATCCACACAAGTATTGATGACTTTATCAACTCGAAACAGCCCTCTTTTTTCTGCGGTGGCATCCGGCAGATCCCTGACCGATAGCTCAAATGTATCCAGCACGACGGGGATTATTTCCCTGATTAAGTACGTATTCGATTTGCTATAATTTGCTGTCAACGTGTCATGCCTGTGGCCGAGAATTAAGTTGCACACCTAATACTCTCGTCGATAAACCTTTTAAAAATATTTTCTTCTTAAAATAATGCATTGTTTCTCCGCCAGGAGGCGTAGATATATATCTTATTTTTGTCAATATCTTTGCTTCTAATGGTCCGATTTGAGAAATTTCATCTTTGTTGGATAGTGTTTCCGGTGCGACATTTCATATAAATTCAAAACTTTCCGCTAGGGGGAGTAAAGGTAAATTGCGCTTTCCCCGATATCTCTGCTTTTGAAACTCTGATTTGAAAAATTATTTCTGCACCGGATACAGCTCCTGGTGGGAAATGTTTTGATTGGAATCTCTAATTTTTTATAAAATATGGTTTTGCTACCAGGGAGCGTAAGAGTTAATTTCTGCTTCGTAGGTATTTGCAGAAAAATCTGAGCTCCTAAAAACTCGGTTGATAAAATTCTTTTGTGGACCGATTCCGCTCATGCAACAAACATTTGAGAATATTTTTTTCTTAAAATAATGCATGGTTTCTCCGCCAGGGGCGTAGATGTATATCTTATTTCTGTCAATATCTGTTTCCATGAGTCGGATTTGAAAAAATCCTTCTTTGTTAGACAGCGTTTCCGGGGTAAAATGTTTCTCATATAATTTCGAAATTTTCAAGTAACGCATAGACTTTCCGCTAGGGGGCGTAAAGGTAAATTGCGTTTTCCCCGATATCTCTGCGTTTCTGTTTTTTTTTTTTTTTTTTTTGTTGAAAGTTTAACGACCACCGTGAGCAACTCAATGGGCTGTAAGCAATCACCCGTCCCTAATTTAGGGTCACTGGTTCCAGGGAAGGGCGAGAACCAGAGCCGTAAGACAAACAACATCCATGCCTCACGGGGATTCGAAACCGGACCCTTCTCAGACGAATGGATTAGAACACTGCGCCACCGGGGGCGGGTATCTCTGCTTCTAAAATTCAAATTTGAAAAATTCTTCGTGCACCGGATACAGCTCCTGATGGGAAGTGCTTTGCATATAATTTCCAATATTCGATAAAGAATTGTTTGGCCACCAGAAGGCGTAAGTGTTAATTTCTGCGTCTGATGTACTTGCAGCAAAATCTGAGCTCCTGAAAACTCGACTGAAAAAGTTCTTTCGTGGACCGATACTGCTCACATCGAAAAACCTTTGGAGAATACTTTCTTCTGAAAATAATGCATGGTTTTTCAGCCAGGGGGCATAAACACCCATATCTGATTTTTGTTGATATCTCAGCTTCTAAGAGTCCGATTTGAAAAATTCTTTGTTGAAAAGAGTTTCCGCTGCGAAATGTTTCTCATATATTTTCAAATTTTTCTTAGCGCAAAAGTCTGCCACCAGAAGGCGTTAGTTTACGTTTCCGTTTACAGCAACATCTGCAGTACTAAAAACCGATTGAAAAATTTCTTTCTTCAGTCAGATACTACTAACTATGCAAACTATGTGTGTGTATTTTCTTTCCAAAATAGTGCACAATTTCGCCGCTAGGGGCGCAAATGCTTAATCTGTTCTTCTCAATATCACTGCTTTTACATTTGTGATTTAAAAAATTATTTCAACACCGGATGCCATTTACCTTGAACACTTTTGGCTAGTATATGAGGAATTTTGCAGTTCACAGTTCTGTCGGTAGGTTGTGTTTGTGTACTTCAGTTTGCAGCTGTATCGCCGCTTCTAAAAACGCAATTGAGAAATTTCTCCTTTACTGTATGCCATTCACTACAACAGAGATGTGGAGCATTATCTTCTTTAAATAACGCACAGATTTCCCGCTAGGAGCGTAAAGATCGAAACTTTTTTCCCCGCTATCTCTGTTCCCGGGAAACGTATTTGAAAAGTTATTTTCCCTTAACATAGCTTTTTCCATGAAGAATAATTTTCGCCTATTTTCAACTTTTCCGCTATACAAAATTCTTCCGCTAGCAGACGTAGATTTATATCATGTTTCCTTCTATATTTCTCCTTTTAACGGTACGATTTGAAAATTTCTTTGCTTCTGGTACCTTCCTTGTACTATGAGAAATTTTTTGTTCACCATTTGTTAATTTTTGTTAACATGTTTTTTAGCCGCTGGCGGAACTAAGTAGTTGTTTCTATTTCAGGATGTTTTATCGATTGTTGGAACCGGTTGATTGTTTTCCAAACCGGTTCCATTGACTTTGAATAGCTTTGATAAATTTAATTCGCGTCAGAACGGATTCAAAAGACGTGCTTATTACATCCGAAAATTCGGTGTCGTCTTTCTTATTCATGTTGCAAAAGACGTGCTTATTACATCCGAAAATTCGGTGTCGTCTTTCTTATTCATGTTGTAGCTAGCAGAATTTTAAATTTTAGTCACCAGAAAAATTTATACTATCAGTTTTCATCGTATCTAGGAAATAATACATAGTTCTTACTTAAAACACTCACACACGTTTTTGAGTTACAAAATGCACGCAATAAACAATAATTAAGAATTTTAGGCAAAGAACAAAAGAAAGACATTCAGTGTGCGTTTTTCATTGCGTTAGTTAATTCGGTTAGCAGTGTTAAATAAAATTAATTAAAAAAGTGAACGGAAAAATTAACGTTAGCCCGGGTGCGGGTTTTAGTCAAAGATCTGATATAGGGCTTGGATCCATTTTCGTCCTTTTTGTCACAGCCCGGGCCCGTGCTCATCTTTCTAAGAAATGACATTGACACCGATGAAATGTGATTTAGCTACAAAGCTACGAAAGGTTATATATAGCTACAAAGCTACGAAAGGTTATATATAGCTACAAAGCTACGAAAGACAATGTGATTTAGCTACGAAAGTCCATCTGATCATGCGCAAGCTAAAATCTGACCTCAGGATAGAAAGAAAAGCTGAATCACACGTGTGTTAGTGAGGGTGCGCCACACTACAGAAGTGAAGCACGTGCCAAGACGGCAAGTAGCAGTGACAAGCCCTTGCCGGCCTAGCTTAATTGGGAAAGCATTCGGCACCGGAGCACAAGGATGGGGATTCGAGTGATGCCACCGGAAAATTTGAGTTTCACATTGGCGCCCGAACGTAAAAATGGATCTACTGGCCGTTAGGTTCTTCGAAAAATGTTTGATGTTCGTTCTACACATCAACCGGAATTAATCAGAATTCCATCCTCAAAGCTTTAAAAATGTGTGATGCTTGTTCCACACATCGTCTGAAATTAATCAGAATTCTTTCTTCTACAGGGAGTTACTTCAAGCATGGTTTGTGGTGGTCCCGAAACCTGCGCTTTCGTGCCTCCGCCTTTCTCAAAGGGGGAAGGGGATATGTGATACACATGTCAAGACAGCAAGTAGCAGTGATAAGACCTTGCTGGCGTAGCCTAATTGGGAAACTATTCGGCTCCGGAGTAGAGGGATTTGGTCATAGCTTCGCCACCGGAAAATTTGGGTTTCACAGTGGGATGATAACTTTTGGTCTAGGATATCTACAGGGTACAGCCAATTGTGTTATACATAATTTTAAAGCTCTCGTCATAGCAGGTAACCACGATTGAGAGGAGAGTGGTCGAGAAGAAGCCAAATTTCGCTACGACGCGCCGTTTTCATAGCATCAAAAATGCATTTTTGTAATGGCTTTTATCACGTTTAGCATGAGGTTCTCGTAACTTACGCAGATTGCAATGGGATATCGTTACATTTACGTAAAACGTGATGAAATAATGTTCGGCGATAGTTCAGTAACAACGTATTTAACTGTTGTTACGTCACTTGATGGGACAGCATTCAAAAATCAGATTTCAACAATGGTTTTGACTATTTCTGTCACCTATTTTCATTACATCCAAATTTCATGCATGGAATTTACTTTACTGCTGTTGGGAAAGATGCACAGCAGCAGAAAGTCTTATAAACATGGTGCCAGAAACTCTTTTCTACAGAGATATACATACAAGTTGTATAGAAAAGCCGCGCACTAACTGCTTTACAGGCGAAAGGAGGCTCATAAAGATGTGAAAGCAACGGGATTGGTTAAGTGCCAGAGTGCCGATTCTATCAGCTAGATGTCAGCGTCCCTAGCGGCGAATCCGTGAACTGAGCTCCCCGAACTCAAAAAATGAGATACAACAAAAACGTTGGATTGTAAAGACTTCTGTTTCCAGAAAGTATGCTTGTACTGTTTTAATAATAAATTTTTAGCTTAACAAAAACATGTCGATGTGAATAAATTTCATTTGCACCTTTCTACGCAAAACATTAAAAACATTACCTAGAATTGGCAAGCATATAAAATTAATTACAAGAACTACAAAAAGTACATCAATTTTCATTTGATCATGAAAAAACGAAATATATTGAGAAAAGCAACTAATGAATTTTAATGAATTCAATAGTACATCGAAATAATAACTTCAACAAACCTGGGTAGAAAGTAAAACAGATTAGTTATAAAAAAATGTGCAGTTGCGATGGTAGAATCACATTTCAGATGTGTTCAGCTGTACTGTTACAACATAACTTATTTCCAGTTGGACAGTGCTTGTAATAATTCTTACCTGTTCACGCACCTGTAGTTCTTTACGGTAAATGTCGGTGGAAAACCAGGAAGTAGGATACTAACGAGTTACTGAGAGGAAGTCTTAATTTTTCATACTACACTACCGTTTGTGCAAATTGCAACACTACGAAACAACGGAGCTATTCAAATGAAATATATATCACAGATTCCTCATGTTACAGGAGATAAATGATTACATTTGTAGAACTACGCAAGATTTTTCGCTTCAAAACTCAGTATCGTGTGAAACCATGCACCTCGAGCAACAAAAATAGCTTCTACACGGCATGGCATTGAATGGAAGAAATTTTGATATCGTCCTGGGGAATAGTCTCCCACGATGCTTCAATGCGAGATCAGAGTTCATTTGCGGTGACGGGCCAGTCGCTTTGCTACCATGTCCCAGACATGTTCAATCGAGGACATATCCGGCGAACGTGCAAGCCAGTGAAGAAGCGGTATCTGCCGTTCATGGGAAAGGTCTTGAACATTCCGGGCCACGTGTGGCTGAGTATTGTCCTTCTGGAATATAGCGCCAGCACAACTCTGAAGAAAGGGTATCACCTCTGCCTCTAAAACATCTCTGATGTATCTCTGGCTGTTGAGGGTTCCCTCAATTCGTATCAGGCGAGATCGCGAATTGAATCCAATGGCGCCCCAAACTAAGACGCTAGGCGTCGGGCCGGTATGAAACTGCAAGGTGCCGTTCGCCACGATGTATTCGAACTGGTATGCGACGATCATGGTGCATCCAGTTAAATCGTGACTCGTCAGAAAACACTATCTGTTGCCAATCAGCGCGCCAATGTCTGCGTTCGAGACCCCATTGCAGCTGCGGTTGAGGGTCAAAAAGATGCGCAGAAATTGGCTGCATAGCAGCCAGTCCTCTGTTAAGCAGACGACATCGAACTGTGCTGGAGGACAAAGCGTGACCTGTGACAGTGCTCCACTGCTGTGCTAACACCGTGGATGTCGCTATACGATCGCCCACTGCCACGCAGTATAGAGGTGTCTGTCATTCCGTGAGGTTTTTGTGGTTTATTTCCCGGATTACTGGGCGTCCGAGCCATTTCTGTCTACTGATGCCACGGCCGTATCATTGTAATAGCGTTTCGACCCGTACAACTGGCACTTTCGCAATCGGAAAATCCAGCTTTTCTCATCCCAACAATCCTTTCTCGCTCAAAATCCGTCAGATGTTCCAAACTCGACTTTCTTCGGCGATGGGACATAGAGTGAGACACAAGAAACACCCTTTCGACTCAGTGTCGGCTCTTCACTGATCGCAACATCTCGTTTGAGCCAGCTCTTTGTACCCCAGATCGGACAGGTCAGAGAGCGCTGCTCCGAAACCGCATGCGTATTTCCACTGACATTTTAATAATTTCCATGTCCCAACCCTGTAAGTTTCAAGTTAATACCAGCAGTCCTTCATTGTGTTGCAATTTTCACAAACAGTAGTGTATTTGCGCATATTTTGACAAACGGCATTGGTCTAATGGACTCCTGTGGACTCAAATATATTTATTTTTACTCTAAAAGAATGACGTTAACCAAGAAACGTAACAACTTACAGATATTGAGGAGAGAAGCACTGATGTCTGTTTTCTTAGCTTCCCATCTCCTGAGGTTCGCGTCGACAAGGAATACCTTGGCAGTGCGACGTGAAACTCTATTTAACATTCCTTTTGAGTTTCCGTGCTCTTATGTAAATTTAGTTTCTCCTTGTCAAACGTTTTCTGACTTGACGACACCTTTCTCTGCCGAAGAGTTTTTGAAGTTGGCATCCTGACAGTAAGTCAAAGTTCATTAAAAGGAAAGTAAACGAGTGTACCGAGTGCAATATGCTAAAAATAGCAATATGCTAAAAATAGCAATATGACGTGTTTTAGGTGAAGAGAGATATGACGTGTTTTAGGTGAAGAGAGATAAGAGCGAATGATAATATTAATATTGTACGAATAATATATATATATATATATATATATATATATATATATATATATATGCATTATGTTTTTGTTACAGCGAGAAAAGTTTGATAAATGTATCTTGTTAACAGATACCGGGTTAATGTAGTTCAATTGCTGGATTCATATCATCGTCTTGGTATCTATGAATTGTGTTAATCGTGTTCTTTTTTGACGTGCCTGCTTGATGAAATAAACTGGACATTGAATGGTAAGTACTGCTTCTGCAAATCATTTACCCTGATCCGTTTATTTTAAAGTGTTTAGAGACTATAATTGTTAGTTAAGTTTGCAGCTTCTACGTGTAAAGAATTAAAGTTTTAACTTAAGGATTCAGGATTTCACCTTAAGGATTCAGCAAATAGATTTAAGATATCAAGTAACCTTAAACCTTGGAGTTTCTACAGCAAAATAACCTTAAAGTTTTATACTGGGCAACCAAGTATTACAGATGGAGGTGTTCTGAGTAGTGATAGTTGTATTCCATCAAATGCAGATATGTGAAACCAAGCAAGGACCAGAAAATCATTAGTGCTTCTTTTCCTGGTAAACACATGTCTTGCTTCTTCCACAGACACATTAATGCAGTGCTCACTTCCGCTGGTACTGTTTTTCTTTTTTGGTGTGTGTGTGTGTGCGGGGGGGGGGGCTGGAACTCTATTGACATTCTATATGCAGTAAAGACGTTGCGGTAATAACCGATGCATTTTTTAATTGAAGATTTTCAAAAATCAGTTTTTACATCCAGCGCATTAGCACGAGTTTGAAACTAGCAGCAAATCATTACTCACTCTCTAAATTCATCTTATTAATAAATATCTGGAGACGAAATGGGATCATCCTTCCATCAACAGTAAACGAAAATTGAAGCACCCGATATGCGGCGAATTGAAGATATATATATAGTGAGCTGTGTAATGCGTCCTTCAATGCAGGTATGGAGCTGATTGCTGTATCCAGATGCCAGACATGCAGTTTCATAGTGTCCCACAAGTACTTTATGGGATTGATATCGGGGGAGTTCGGAGGCCAGTGGATATGCTGGGAGTCTGAACTGTGTTCCTCAAACCATTCCTGCACAACACTGGACCTGTGGCTCGGCGCATTATCATCTTGGAAGACACTGTCGCCATTCAAGAAAAAGTGCAACATTGCTGGGTGTACAGAGTCAGCAAGCAATTCACGATAGATAGCTGGACCTGGCTCGGCGAATTGTCACTTTGGAAGACACCGTCGCCATTCGGGAAAAAGTGCAACATTGCTGGGTGTACACAGTCAGCAAGCAATTCACGATAGATAGCTGGACCTGTGGCTCGGCGTATTGTCATCTTGGAAGACACCGTCGCCATTTGGGGAAAAGAGCAACATTGCTGGGTGTACAGAGTCAGCAAGCAATTCACGATAGATAGCTGGACCTGGCTCGGCGAATTGTCACTTTGGAAGACACCGTCGCCATTCGGGAAAAAGTGCAACATTGCTGGGTGTACACAGTCAGCAAGCAATTCACGATAGATAGCTGGACCTGTGGCTCGGCGTATTGTCATCTTGGAAGACACCGTCGCCATTTGGGGAAAAGAGCAACATTGCTGGGTGTACAGAGTCAGCAAGCAATTCACGATAGATAGCTGGACCTGGCTCGGCGAATTGTCACTTTGGAAGACACCGTCGCCATTCGGGAAAAAGTGCAACATTGCTGGGTGTACACAGTCAGCAAGCAATTCACGATAGATAGCTGGACCTGTGGCTCGGCGTATTGTCATCTTGGAAGACACCGTCGCCATTTGGGGAAAAGAGCAACATTGCTGGGTGTACAGAGTCAGCACGCAATTCACGATAGATAGCTGGACCTGGCTCGGCGAATTGTCACTTTGGAAGACACCGTCGCCATTCGGGAAAAAGTGCAACATTGCTGGGTGTACACAGTCAGCAAGCAATTCACGATAGATAGCTGGACCTGTGGCTCGGCGTATTGTCATCTTGGAAGACACCGTCGCCATTTGGGGAAAAGAGCAACATTGCTGGGTGTACAGAGTCAGCAAGCAATTCACGATAGATAGCTGGACCTGGCTCGGCGAATTGTCACTTTGGAAGACACCGTCGCCATTTGGGGAAAAGAGCAACATTGCTGGGTGTACAGAGTCAGCAAGCAATTCACGATAGATAGCTGGACCTGTGGCTCGGCGCATTGTTACTTTGGAAGACACAGTCACCATTCGGGAAAAAGTGCAACATTGCTGGGTGTACACAGTCAGCAAGCACTTCACGATAGATAGCTGGACCTGTGGCTCGGCGCATTGTCATCTTGGAAAACACCACCGCCACTCGAGGAAAAGTGCAACATTGCTGGGTGTACAGAGTCAGCAATCAATTCACGATAGTGGGCACCAGTCATACGTTGTTCCACATGCATCAGGGGTCCATGTTCCTACCAGGTAAACATGCCTCACATCATACAACCGCCTCCACAGGCTTGCACTGTGGAGACTATGCAAGATAGATCAAGTGGCTCATGTTGTTTTCCACAAATACGTACAAGACCATCCACGGAGTACAGTAAAAAACGTAACTCGTCAGACCAGTACACTTTTTTCCAGTCATCCGACGTCCAGCTTTCATGATCTTTGCACCAGGCGAGTCTTTTGTGCCGATGAACCGTGGTTAGGAGAAGATGTCGTCTTCTCAAATCCTAGAAATCTTTCGGTTTACCCATCACGCTCCGAATTTTACTACAAACTGCTCCACTCACACCTTATATATGCTACGTCGGTCGACTAATCGTGCCCTGTCGGAAATCACATGGTCAACAGGCCGCATCCACTTTTGATAGGTGTGGTCATAATTCAGTGATCACTCGGTGTATACACTAATCAGCCAAAACATAAAAACAACCTGTGCGTTATGCAAATAAGTGCGCGTGCAGCTAAAAAGCGTGACGTGCCAAGGTCGCGAATGATACATATAATACTCGGGTCTAAGCTCTCTCAGTCAGCATTTTGTTTCATCTCAACATGGGAAAAGCAAAGGATTTATCTGCTTTCGACAACGACCAGATCGTTATCGCAAGACGGCTTGGTAAGAGCATTGCTGAAATAGCGAAGCTGGTAGGTCGCTCGTGTTATGCAGTAGTTAGTACCCATCAAAGATGGTCCGAAACAGGTGACAATTCAAGCCTTCAACAAGGTGTGGGCATGCCACACCTTATCGATACCAGAGGTCAGTGTAGGCTATCTTATCTTGTCTGCAGTAACAAGAGGTCTACCGTGGCTGACATTACTCATGATTTCAATTGTGGTGAAGAGTCCAAAGTGTCCAAACACACACTTCATTGTATGCTTTTGGATATGGGTCTCCACAGCTGCCAACCAATTCATGTGCCTATGCTCAAAGCCATTCACAGTCATCAATGCCTGCAGTGGGCACGTAATCACTGACATTATACCATACAAAACAGGAAGAGGGTCTAATGGTCAGACGAATCCCGTTTTTTGTTACACCATGTCGATAGACAAGTTCGTGCACAACGTTTACTCGAGGAAGCCTCCTCATCTGCATGCACTGTGCGACGGATCCAAGCGGCTGTGATTGAGCAATATTTTTTTTGGGGGGGAGGGGGCATTTGTACCCATTATCCCTGTAGAGTAAACTCTTGACAGCTGTCACATACCTGAACATCATGGCTGACCGAGTACACCCCTTTATGGCGACTATATTCCCTGGCAAAGATAGCGTCTTTCAACAAGACAATGCTCCATGCACACTGCGAAGAAGGTTCAGGAATTGTTCCAAGAACATGAAGAGGAATTCCATTTATTGCCATGACCCCCTAATTCGCCGGACATGAAACCTATCGAGCATTTGTAGTTGATTTGAATCGAGCATTTGTAGTTGATTTGAAGAAACGGGTACAAGCAGCAATTCCCCAACCACATAATTTATGGGAACTGTGGGATCTTCTGTTACAGTCGTGGTACCAAATATCAGGAGACACCTATCAACATCTTGATGAATCTATATCACATCAGGTGAGAGCTCTTTTGGAAGAGGAGGACCTACATCATATTAGGTAAGTGGTTTTAATGTTTTGGCTGATCGGTGAATATAAAACACACAAAGTTGTTATAGACTGAAAACTAATATCCATTTCTTCGGGCCTCCTTGGTCGGGGATTAGAGCGAGAGCTTGACGCAGCATACGGTTAAGGCAACTTTGAGATGGAGATTTAAAATTTTAAGGATGACTTTTAGGGACAGCAAGTAGCTCTTACACTAGACTAGCACTTTGTTTTCCGTCTGTCAGTTTGTCCGTACGTTCGCCTGTTTTTGACAAATATCTCGACTCTCGGGAACCATTTGAAATTTTCTCAATACTTCTTAAGGACAGGACGGAATTGTCTCACCATGTTTATATTTTTGTTGTCTGTCTGTTTGCTGGTAAGTCCGTCAATGCTGTGTTTTCGATGAATATCTTGGGAGTAGTTTGAGACGAAGACTTCTGGGTAGCCTTTTTTTTTTTTTTTTTTTTTTTTTTGGAGGTTTAACGACCACCGTGAGCAACTCAATGGGCTATAAGCAGTCGCCCGTCCCTAATTTAGGGTCACTGGTTCCAGGGAAGGGAGAGAGCCAGTGCCGTAAGACAAACACAACATCCATGCCTCACCGGGATTCGAACCCGGACCCCTTACGGACGAATGATCAGAGGCCAACGCCTTAGACCACTGCGCCACCGGGGCGGCCTGGGTAGCCTTCAGGGACTACATGTAACTCTCACCTCATGTAAGTGGTTCGGGCTTCTACTGTACGCCTATTTAACCGTGTGTTTCGATTAATACACTGGCGGAAAGTGAAAAAAGAACACCAAGAAGGAGACGTCTGATACCAACGAAATTTATACAGCATAATAACGGAATACAGAGGATAACGTGATCAAAGCATTATGGCAAAATACAGGTGTATTTGCTGGTAAACTGAAAAATAACATTTCCATGTAACATGGTTAGTACGAGGTTGAACCGCCATGAACTGCGTCACACTGTGCAATTCTGGCATGGAGTCTGTCGTACAGATGTTGGAAGTAAGTTTGGAGTATTGAGTTCCAAGCATCCTCAACCTGGACGCGTAAATCGGGGATGGTCGTGGCTGGCCGTGGAGACCGGATAAGTCGTTGTCCCATAAAATCCCACACGAGCTCAATGGGGGACAAATCCGGTGAACGTGCAGGCCATGGAAGTTGTCTCACACCCTGAAGTGCATGTTGCGTTGCACGTGCCGTGTGTGGGCGTGCGTTATCTTGCTGGAAAACACCACGATGGACCGACCTTAGAAATGTCACAACAACGGGCTGAATGACGTTGTTGATGTAGGAGGTGCTGTTTAACGTACCCGGTACAAACACTAGTTGTGTACGGGAGTGATAGCTGATCGCTCCCCACACCAGGAGACCAGGTGTAGGCCCTGTGTGTCGCTGGCGGATGCAAGAAGGGTGGAGACGCTCACCTGTGCGTCTGCGAACACGCATACGGCCATCGGAGGCTCCCAAGTAGAATCTGCTTTCATCGCTGAACACGACAGATCTCCATTGCGTTCTCCAGTGCAGACGTTGGCGACACCACTGCAGCCGTTCCTGACTGTGGGCTGGAGTCAGAGGTACACATGCCAGAGGCACACGTGCACATAGTCCTGCATCCAGTAGACGGTTGCGGATTGTTTGCACAGTCACCTCAGTTGCAACGGCAGCTCGGATTTGCGTCGCAGTGGATGTTCTGCTTGACAACGCCGCTCTTCTTATGCGTCGATCGGTCCGCTCATCAGTCCGTCTGTGACTCCCGGTTCCACGTCTTCTCGTGTGGGAATGTTCCTCGGACCATCTACGCCACCATCGTACCACCACCGATACTTCCCGTCCAATTCGCTCCGCAATACGACGATACGACCACCCGGCCTCGCGGAGTCCGACTAGACGACCTCGCTCAAAGTCCGATAACTGCTGAAATCGTTTACGTCTTCCATGTCCAGGCATTGCAGCTTCTTCAGGGTCTTCGCACGTGTCCGTACGCCGACGACTGAATACATTCACTTCACCGTACTCCTTAAATACCACCGACGATAATTTGCATATTATGCCGTGCTGTGGCGTAAGCGCTCACCGATTGGTCCCGAAATTAACATCACACCTACGTAAACTCGACCCCATTAACATATGTAAATTTCATGATCGTCCGCCAATTCCTTCTTGGTGTTCTTTTTTCACTTTCCGCCAGTGCATATAGGGAACAGTTTCAGATGGAGGTTGTAATGTTCATAAAGAAGTGTAATAATAATCAAATGACCATTTTTTACAGTACGAAACTGGGTCGTTTTAGCTTTTTTTTATCATTTCGTCCAACAGTTCATAACACACACTTTCAACCTTACTGTCATTACTATTATTTTAAGAGGGAGGGTTTCCAAGCCCGTTGTACTATAACGAAGTAAATTTCTCCGTCATTTTTGGTCTACGCCGGGATTCGAACCCGAGGCCGCTTATTCCGGAACAAGTCGCTCTACCAACTGAGCTACGCAGACGATTATTCTGATTCCTATCTGCCTTTATGTCGTGTGCGTCCTGCTGGCAGGTACGTCACAGTACCCCCAATGTCGGTGCGCCACTGGCTGCCACTCCATCCACCTGCACGACTACACTCTTTGATGGCCGGCGAAGTAATATGGCCGCAACTGCATCACTGATAGCTGAAACACAATTTTGTTTCTCAGCGAATGTACAGTATGCACGTGCGTTGTTGACTTTTTTATGTAAACATATTTATTGAATAAATTACAGTGTTGATGAGTGCGTATTTCTGGTCCGTTGAAACATACCGTGAAAACAGTTTTTATGGAGACATGGCATTTTGGTACACGAATGAAAGAATTACGTTTCAAATTCGGCCCATCTTTGAAAGAACCGTTTCGTTGATTTAGGGATCAGGGTTTGGATAAGTGGCAAAAACTTGTCACACACACAAATGTGTATAAGAAATGAATAGTTCTTTTTCTTACCTATAGCGTCAGCCCATAACACAGACTTGGAGAGTCATAACGCATGCATGCTGTACGCTTGAGATATTGCGCATTCAATTGTTTTTTATGTTTTTAATTAAATTTTATCTTGCTTAAGTATGATTTTTCTTTCTGATACTGCCAAGGAATTCCTCCGAGTGAAGTAACTACCTCTTCGGATCCTGATATGAATTTATTCTTGGAAACTGATTAGGGATGAACAAAATTACAATATGAAAATCTTGGGATACGATGCATAAATCGAGTTAAGAAATTATTTAAAATCATCATAACGACGCATGAATGATATAACATCGTCCACGCGTCGATTTTCAAATTTCATTAAATTAAATTTTACGTAAGAGCACACTTCGATAATTTCCGTGTACTTAGTAAAATGTAAACGGTACGCCAATGGGATTACACAAATGCTTTACAAAAGAGTTCGACTTCACAATAGGTACTAGTAATGAATTATTCCACTTACCTGCTCACTTCCTTTATTGATAACGGTGCCGAAGCATTTTGGTGGGTTTTCTTTTTCTGATGATTCAAGATGCCGGGAGCGGAGCATTACAAAGGTGCTGGTAAGTTTTATCCCACCAGTACCTGATGTAATACTCTACATCCAGCATCAATTTGTCCAGAAGTCTTATAACTCTTTTCGGAGGTACAGGCCTCTTCGATAGTGACATACAATTAAGACCGCGAGGCCATTAACATCCATATGCAACAGGTGTTTCTTTAAAACAGGTACATACACACACGCACGCACACACATACATACTAGAGTAGGGAGGGCGTGCGCGGACGAAGGGTGGGTTCAAGTGCAGCAGGCGATGAAGTTGAAAAACCCAGGTGAGTAGGAACGTGGTGAAGGGAGACGGTTTTGAATTCGACACGGCAAACAATGCAACAACTTCCGCCTAATCCTGACGTCAAGCTGATTCACGACCACCGGAAACAGACTACAGACCTTGGAGGGGGAAAAAAAGAGAGAGAGAAAGAAATAATAAAAAAAAACCCTACAAACATTAAGTTCCCTTCACCCTGATGCCAGACCTAAATTTTATATCTCATCAATTAAAACCAAAAATTTCCGAATAAATTTTTTTACAAAGCGTATCTGGAGCCATCACGAAGCTACTACAATAAGTACGGTAACACCCAGGCAGGGACAAACGTATAACTAAATATGCAGAAGCGACAATAATACATATATTTTAAGAACCATTGTCTACAGATGATAAAGCGTTATATCAACAACAACAACAACAACAAAAAAAGCAACTTTGCAGCTCGAAGTGATAAACATTTAACTCGTAATTAGAGAGGCGGAGTGGAATCACCCCAAAGAAAAGCAAATTTTACACAATAACGGCTTTTTACAGCATTAGATTTCACCACAAGTCACTCTACCTTTTTTTTTTTTTTTTAGAGTACGTGTCACTTTTCTCTTCATAATAGCGATAGTCGGCGGCAAGAGAAGTTGATATATTTAGTTTAGTTTTCCGACCTGGAATGTGTTCCACCTCACCATAAGCGTATCTGTTTTCAGAATTGTCAATTTTTGTGATTACTTAATTATGACTTCTTACGTAAACAAAATAAGTATATATGACCCTGGTTTTGAGGACTGGGTTCGGATAATTCTTGATGAAGAAAGAACTCAGTTGGGTTGACGACAGAGTGAATGATCCATACTTTGTTTTACAAATTTTTCTGTCGTACTAAAGAAAAATAAAACTGCTTTTAGTCTCTTCCATGCACTACAACAAATCAGTAGACCTTGAAAGCGGAAAACCCGAGATAATAGAATTCTATAACATAACTAAAGGAGGCGCGAATGCTCTAGACGAAAAATGTACGGTATACTCAACAAGCCGACGTACACGAAGGGGCCCATGTCTATTTTCTTCAGCTTCTTAAATATTTTCCTAGTCAAATCCATATGTGATCTTTTCATCATTCCCAAGAAACCCGGACAAACTAGGTTTGACTTCATAAAATCATTGGGAGAAGAACTAGTAGCATCAGAAATGAAGAGACGTTCACTAAATCCTCGACTCTCACATGCACTCAGACATAGCATTTCCCAAATCCTCAAATCAAAGATACCACAAGCACCTAAGAAAAAGACCATGGAGCAGAAAGCAAGGTGTTCAAAGTGCCCAAGAAAGAATGATCGTAAAACTATATTAATGTGTGGAGTTTGTGAACTGCCTGTATGATCATCATGCTTAACAACCGTTTGTGATAACTGCAGAAACGAAGGGCTGCAATTCACTCCTTAAAATGTTTTTTGTTTTGTTTACTATCGTTTTATGTTTAGTTTAGAAATTTTTCTTCATGGGATATAAATTAATGGTAATTTTGTATTTAAGCGGTGCTTAAAATGGGAAAAAAACATTCGATGCACGTTTTTGTTGAAAAAAATCTTGTAGCATCTATGTATTTTTTTCTCTTTATGTGTATGCTTACAATGCTTTCAAACGTGTGAATACATTGATAAATAGTGTGAAATTCACAAGAAACTTTTTTGTTTCAATTTGTTTAATTTTATTGAGTGCACACGAAAATTAATTTTGTGGTGTCATCCACCCCACCTCACCAATTACATCCCAATAAAACCACCTCATGAATGCAATGTATTCCCTGCGCTTAATGACAATGCTTACGTAAAGGGCCTGAAATTCAGGTGAAAAATGATTCAAGATGCATTCACAAGGTCGGCTGATACTGAATTAAAACGAACATAATTTTTTCATCATGCAGTCTGTCATCAGGCAAATGCTGTTCGTAAAAGATAGGATAAAATTCCTCAAGAGCAGCAGATTTTTTTAGCCCTTGAAAATGTATAATATTTTGATGCATCAAATGTTTGCAGCCCCAGTGGCTCAGTGGGCTGAGCGCTGCCTCCTGACTATCCGTCAGAGGTGGGACCGGTTTCGAATCCCGGTGAAGCATGGATGCTGACTTTATCTTAGGCACTGGCTCTTTCCCTTCCTTGAAACCAGTGGCCCTAAATAAGAGACGGGCGACTGCTTATAGTCTATCAACTTGCTCACGGTGTTCGTTAACCCTTAACTGTCCAGGTTTTATGTTTGTCACATATCAGACCGCCACATTTTTATCGTTTACTTCATGTCAACGACGTGTATGGCGGAGAGGGGGACAACTACTACACATGCGCGTGGGCTCAAACCTTTCCTGGAAGTAAGCTAGAAGATAACAATTCGTTTCCAATGCGGTCCGCGAGACCAGACCTGGGTTATTAAGGGTTAAAAAAATTTTAATATTCTGCTTGCAATTCCTCTAACTGTTTACGAAAGAAGTCTACTTTCCACTTGAGGCTGCTACAGTGAAAATAAAATAAAATAATACGAATTGTTTTTTCCAGTACCTCCTACAACAGCGGTTAACTTAAAATAGAGTGTTTCAAACACGGCGTACTGCAATAAGATGTACAAATTGTGCCCCTTGTAGAACACAAACAACCGAGAAAGTGGTTTCGGGAAGTGACTTTAGTATCGGTAAGCATCTACCCGAGAAAGTTTGTTCTATTTCGGTATTGAATATATTCTGAGAATTTATTCAACTCAAATTTAAACTCATATTGTGATGCGCTTAAAAACATTAACTTTAACCTAACTTAGATAGCGAAAAATGAGTACATAATCAGTATCGGACCAAAATAAGCTGAACCAGGGGCATATTTAGAATTTTTGCCGTCCTGGTGGGGCAGTGGTCTAAGCGCTGGCTTCTGATCATTCAGATGAGCCCAGGTTCGAATAGCGGTGAGGCATAGATGTTATGTTGTGTTTGTCTTACGACACTGGCTCTGTCCCTTCCCTCAAACCAGTGGCCATAAATTATGGACGGGTGGCTGCTCATAGCCCATTCACCGTGTTCGTTAAAAAAACCCAATCAAAAAAAAAAAAAAAAAAAAAAAAAAAGGTGGGTGCGGGGGCGATGTAAAAAGGGAAGCTTTCGAACTTCACCAGTACAAAATAAAAATTAATGAAAAATAGGAGAAAAAGTTAAACCATTTTTCAAACGTAAGTTGATGCATTTTTATTAAATTAAAACATTTTTTGCTAATGTAAGTCGCATTTTAACCAAAAACATAAAATGAAACCCTTTGGCGGGGGGCCCTGTGCCTCCCCCAAATACACCCCTGAGTTGAAACAAAAACGCAAAGCATCTAACAAAATGGCAAATTAAGTAAAAAAATAGAAAATTTATCGCCCCCCCCTCCCCGAGGCTGAGCGGTCTCAGGCACTGGTTTCTAAACATTTGTCTGGGGTAGCTTCCAATTGTTCGAGTCCCAGGTGATTTTAATGGATGGTGCAGACTGTTTTTCTTCTCTAGAACCAGTGGCTCCACATTAGTGAGAGGCGACTGAGTATATAGCCCTTTGAGGTGTTCATGGTGGTCGTTAAACCCCGAAACAAATAATAATAATAATAATAATAATAAAGAGGTATGTATTCATTTATACCTCTTTATTATCCATTCTCTTCCATTCAATGTCACGCCGTGTAGAGTTTGTTATTGTTGCTCGAAGTGGCTTCACACGATACTGAGTTTTGAAGCGAAATTTTTTTTGAATAGCTCTACAAATGTAATGAGTTATCTCCTGTAACCTGAGGAATCTATGATATAAATTTCATTTCAATAGCGCGATTCTTTCTTGGTGTTGTAATTTTCCCAAACAGTAGTGTACATCTCTCCGCTTAAGAAAGTAGGGAGCACGAAACCACAGGTTTAGGGTCCCCCGCAAACTATGCTTGAAGGAGTTCACAGTAGAAGGTATTCTGATTAATTATTAAGGACGTGTGGAATCACATATTTTTCTCGAACCTCACGGCTGGAGATTCATCTTTGCATTCTGGCGCCAATATAGCGAACGATATCTTTTCTGCCGGTCGTGAGATTCGAACCCACATCGTCCTTCGCCAGAGTCGGACATTCTAACAATTGAAATACGCAGAAAAAGCCTTATCGCTGCAACTTGCGGTCTTGACATGTGCGTCACCTCTAGGTACGTCACAGGGTAAGCATGGAAGTTCCCAGAGGCGTAACTAGGCATCTTTGCGTCTGGGGCAAACCACAAAATATTGCGACCTGGAATATTATGATCATGCTTGTAGCATGAGTTTTTAGGATAGTAAAACGGGATCTGTTTGTTGATTACGCACAAATGTGCATTATTTAGTACTCACACTCATATGCAATTGCAATCTTGCAAAATAACTAACACTGGCCGCCGAGAGTTGATTCTGATATTTGGTTTCACACTGAATTTTACACTTTCTGTTTTATCATATTCTGTTGTCGTTAGATGATAACTAATAACCACTAATGGTTGTGCCATAAATTTTAAGAACAGACTAGTTTTTTGTTTTGTTTTGATTGAAGGTTTAACGACCACCGTGAGCAACTCAATGGGCTATAAGCAGTCGCCCGTCCCTAATTTAGGGTCACTGGTTCCAGGGAAAGGAGAGAGCCAGTGCCGTAAGACAAACACAACATCCATGCCTCACCGGGATTCGAACCCGGACCCCTTTCGGACGAATGATCAGAGGCCATCGCTTAGACCACTGCGCCACCCCGGCACTAGTTTTTCGGCGGGCCAGATGAAGTCCTTTGCACAGTTACAGCTACCCTCTGCCAAATTAAGAAATGGGAGGGGGAGGGGCAGCACTCAGCATAAGGTTTTCGTGTATTTCTCTTACCCTTACTTACATCAGGGATGTTCTGTGTAGTGAAGATGAACTGGACGCGGAGCGCCACTTAGGGGTCTAAAATACAAAAAGTGAAGAGAGCGGTGAGATTCCCAACTGCTTTGGAATTCCGACCTTTGGTAACACATTAACTGGACTGAATGCAGCTTGCAGTAATGATCGAATCACCCCATATAATCTTTTAAAATATGAACGATGTACTTATAACGTACGAACAACCGCGTCTTCATTTCTGATTGCGAGCAACTTACATCCCCTATACATTTTGGGGAAGAAATGCCAATTTTAAGCAACCGATCTACCGCACCTGGCAAAAGATATTACAGGTAAATTCTGTAAATGGACAAACGACAAAATATGGCACGAAAAACTGTACCAGCAATTGATGCAAAAGTTTCAATTCCGATTTTAATCAGATTGCAAGCAACGATTTTCCGCCCTCTCTTGAGCTGCGCCCGGGATAGCCCACCTGCCCCGCCCTAGTTACGCCTCTGGAAGTTCCTTTTTATTTTGTATGGTTTACTCTTCACCAATAAGTTTTCACCACTTTGGTGAAGGTGAAGCTTTGTTAAGCCTTCCATAGAAATTTTTAACCATACTTCAGTTTGCCTACGACCATAAATCACAGCTGGGATTATTACCTCCGAGAAACTACGCAGGAATTACGTTTTTCTGTAGCCAACGTATCAATCCTTATATGTTACGTTCAACGAACGTCTGAACGACAGAAGAAAATGGCTCAAATTCAGGGATGGGTAACTTTCACAAAAGAAACTCATGGGGGAGGAACGGTGTCCTAAAAAAAAAAAACAGATTTAGTTCATGAGATACCTTCAGCCCTTCAGATTAATCACGTAGTGAACATCTTGCTTATTAGCATATACATGGCAAAGGCATTACGTAACTGCAAGGGATAAACACCTGAACAAATATGGCTTTAAGTTTGACTCAAGCCCAAAGAAAATCCAAATGCCGCCAGAGAATACAATACGATATAACGTCCACCTCCCTATACCTACTGAAGAACATAAAACTTACCTTTCACGCATCCAGTTACAGCATTACATACCGACACACGACAAAATTCTGAACTTCCAAAAATGTTTCATTAAATTATTTTGTACTTCTCAGGATATGCCAAATTAGGAAAATTTGGGAATCGACAAGAGATCGAAAACATTCGTGCTGAGCAAGACAAGGAAACGAGGTTCACAAACTGTTTTTGCACGATAAAAATGGGGGCTAAAAGCTGATGATAAATTAAAAGACTTTACTAAGTACAATTAAAACATCACAGTTAAAATACATAAGACCTTTCGGGGCCGCATCGGTCCCATCCTCAGATGTAACACAATCACACAATATATGAAGGAACAATGATATAAATACATCAAGAAAATAGTCACATGATTAGATGGCGTAGTTTGTATGCGCAGATGAACCGAGAAGAAAAGGCTTAATTGATGTTATTTAGAAATGTTCCAAGTTCAGAATGGAGTTGTTTCTGGCTGTCAATGCGAGTTTCCATTCAGTAGGAATAATAGAAGGGTAATCATCATTGCAGCATGCAGACCCAAATGATGATTACCCTTCTATTATTCCTACTGAATGGAAACTCGCATTGACAGCCAGAAACAACTCCATTCTGAACTTGGAACATTTCTAAATAACATCAATTAAGCCTTTTCTTCTCGGTTCATCTGCGCATACAAACTACGCCATCTAATCATGTGACTATTTTCTTGATGTATTTATATCATTGTTCCTTCATATATTGTGTGATTGTGTTACATCTGAGGATGGGACCGATGCGGCCCCGAAAGGTCTTATGTATTTTAACTGTGATGTTTTAATTGTACTTAGTAAAGTCTTTTAATTTATCATCAGCTTTTAGCCCCCTTTTTATCGTGCAAAAACAGTTTGTGAACCTCGTTTCCTTGTCTTGGGAATTGATGCATATCTGCACGTGATCTGCGGGAGAGGGAGGGAGGGATTCGGAAAAGTTGGTACACTCTCCTACCAAAAGTCATGTGACACATGAACTTTGAATCGAAATATATCTTTACTGAATGGAATTAATACTGAGTCATCTCATCCTTGTCCTTGATGACTTCCACAATGCTGAGTGAAACACTGTAATTAATGTACACTATCTACCAACAAGTAATGTACACTATCATTAATGTACACTATCTACTCCCTTTTCTTGATATCTTATTAACAAGGCATTTAACCTCGAATCAACTTCAGTACTCAGTTTACAGAAAACCAACGTTTATTCCCTGTATTATTCCTTTTGCTTCTGCTCACCCTCCGGAACATAAATCTTCTGCTCTTCGTTTTTTGATTAAAAGAGCTTTTACCCATTCTTCATCCCGCAAGATCCGCATTGACGAATTAAATAAGATTCAAGCTCTAACCCAGGAGTTCGGATTCCGGACCTCTCTCTTTCACAGGTTACTTAGTAAGTTTTCAAAACTACGATTTACCACTTTGGTTAATGAAGCTCCTCTGTCTAAATTTGTTGGTAAATTGGATTTTATTCCCCATATTGTTTCTTACTTGAAAAAAGTCTGTCAGCGACATAATTTATCTTTTGGAATCTGTACCCGAAATATCTTCTCACTGGTCCGTCGAGATTGGGATAAAGTCAATATGTTCAACAAACCGGGTGTCTACTCCATACCCTTGACCTCAGAAGACCCAAACCGTGACTCTAAGGTTTACATCGGTTCGACACTTCGATCGTTACATATAAGACTGAAGGAGCACCAATATTCTTTACGAAGTGGAAACATCACCACAGCCCTCACCGTTGCAGTCAAACAGCAAGGCTACAAACCGGACTGGCAAAATGCTAAAGTTTTAAACTCCTCTGTTAACAAGAATACCATTTTTCTCTCGGAAAGCCTGTTTATTCTTCAATATCAAGACGTCTGCTGTAATACGGGCTTTCCGACTTCAGTCCCAAGACCTTGGAGACAGATGATCGCTCTCGCCATGACACACTTAGAAGGTGAGACTTTTACTTGAACATGTTCTGTATTTGTTTTTGGACTTTAATTTCCTCTTTTTTCTTAATGTAAATGGCATCACCTGTATTATTTTTATATGACGTATATCAGCTTACTCACGAATAACTATAGTATATAGTCATTGCCTCTGTGTTCCGGGGCTTTGGGGCTGGAAAATGGGGCCATGTGAGCCCCGAAAGTGCTTGCTATGTAAATAGGTTTTTAAAATTGTAAATAAATTGAGTTTTATTCGGCAGTTTTAGGGATTTGTTTTAACTTATCGTACCACAGACAGCAAACTTGTGTTCCTCATTTTCATTTTTTACCAACAAGTAATTGGACACCCCTGCAATCGACGATATCTGCGGTTCTGATACACGTCACGGCCGCCGCCGTTAAATATCGTGTGGGAAACAACAACGCAACTAGTCGCATGCAAGATGCCACGCAGTTCGGAGCTCTCTGATTTCGAGAAAGGTGTAATCGTCGGGTATCACAGAAATGGCCGATCCATACGTGACATATCCAGCGAGTTGAAGTACCCAAAATCGACAGTGGCCTACGTGATTAGCAAGTGGAAGATGAGAGGTGACTGTCGGAATGTGCCCCGACCCGGCAGACCCACAAAACTGAGAGTTAAAGACCGACGGGTGCTGGCCAGAGAAATTCGGAAGAACCGCACCAAATCGATGGGCCACATCCGCGAGGAGTTTCAACAGGCATCCGGAAGTGTTCTTTCGATGAATACCATTCGTAAGGAAGCCCATCTGTTCGGTTATCATTGACGTGCTGCCACCCACAAGCCTTTGATCACCAAATCCAATAGCGCTGCTCGGCTAACGGGGTGCAAAGAACGTCGACAGTGGAAACGCTAGCCGTCGTACAACGCCTGGTTGAGAGTATGCCCCGGAGGGCCGCACCTGTAATCGTCGCTCGTGGAGGCTCCACCAACTATTGAAGGTGAATAAACTTCGTTTTCTTTTGCTATGACAAGTGTCCAGTTACTTGTTGGTAGATAGTGTATGATGGAAGATGTGACATATGCCTTTAATTTAACCTTCCTTTTGAGTTCCTGCATTCTTATGCAAAATTGGTTTATTCTCGTTAAATGTTTTCTAAGCTTAACGCCACAGACTGTCTCTTGAAGAATTTGGAGTTGGCTACACCTGACAGCAGGTCTAAGTGCAAGTTACCTGGTTAGACTTGAGAAATACACTGCTGGCCACCCAAAATGCAACACCAAGAAGGAAGCATCCGATTGGCCAGAAATTCGCAGCATGCGTCGCCCGCGAGAGGACATGCAAACGATTAGCATTGCAGGGCATTTGCAAATCATGTGCGCCCGGCACGCCACTGAGATGCACTATAAGAAGGGTGCACAGAAGGCGGGGTGTAAGTAGTGGAAGTGTGTTGTGCTGCCGGACCTGTGCGTGGGAAGCTTCCTGATGCCTCGTCGCAGAATACGGCAGTCATTACAGCACTTTTCGGAGTTCGACAGAGGACGAATAGTGACTTATCGCGATAGCGGTTTATCGTATCGAGACATCGGCGCTCGTGTGGGACGACATCCAGCCATAGTGAGGCGAGTATGGATTCGGTGGGTGCAGGATGGAAGGACGGACCGACGTGAGTGATTGCCGCAGCCGCGGCACACCACCGAACGAGAGGACCGGCATGTTGTGCGGCGGGCATTGACGGCTCGCACCGCCACATCACGAACGTTAGCGCAGGAATTAGGGTGTGTTGCGCAATAACCTGTGTCAGCACGTACCGTTCGACGTCGTCTGTAGGAGCGGGGACTTGTCGCACGGCGCCCATTGCTCCGATTACCATTGACGTTACACCACCGGCGAGTGCGGCGGCAGTGGGCTGTTGAACGCCACACCTGGACTAAGGAATGGCACGACACTGTCTTCTCCGAGGAATACCGCTTCTGCCTGCAACACCACGATGGTCGGATCGACGTGTGGCGTCACCGCGGCGAGAGACTGTATGACGCCTGCATTATGCATCGCCATACCGGTCCGTCGCCTGGCGTTATGGTTTGGGGCGCAATTGGATATGACACCCGCACCCCTCTGGTACGCATTGCCGGTACATTCAACAGCCACCGCTACATCTCCGACGTTTTGGAGCCTGTAGTCCTCCCTTACCTGCAGGACCTGCCAGCGGCCACGTTTCAACAGGACAATGCGGGCCACGTCACGGCCCACCAGGTGTCACTGCTGCCGTGGCCCGCCTCTTCTCCCGATATGTCGCCCATCGAACACGTTTGGACGCTGATCGGCAACCGAGTGGCCCGGCAAGCACCACCCGCGGTTACGCCTGATGAACTGTGGCAACGTGTGGAAGCAACCTGAACCGACATACCCCAAGCCCACATCCAAAGCCTCTTTCGTTCGATGCCGCGGCTGTTATTGCCAGCCATGGGGGTCACACGAACTATTGATGTCTGCGTGTTCCGCAAGTCGCACAATCGTTTCATCTTTGTATCTGTTGTTATGTGTCCAGTAAATCTGGCTTTGCTATCTCGTGTCCTTCTTGGTGTTGCAATTCCAACTTTACGGGAAATAGGAATTGATGTTGCTGAAGATATTTATTTTATGTAAAAATAAATAAAAATTGAAAAATATTCTATTACAAGGGGCGGCAAATCTGGGCTTGCACCCTGGCGGCAAACGCCCTTGGCGCGCCCCTGCCAACAGCCCTATGCCTAAAATTCCCTTGTAGATGCGAGATTTACGCGATGAAGTCACCACGGCCGAAACTGTGACATGGTCAGTGATTTTGGACCAGTTTATCCCTAAGCATTGCCCTGATCGTGACACGACTAAATGTGACACCTTAGCAGTTATTTTGGAACTGTTACTTTTAGACACTGGTCATAATGGTGACAATGAATTTTCAGTAACGGTGACGAGGTTTTTGACTACTCTTTTCAATTCTTTACGGGAGTTTTCGGCCCCGTAAAAATGATGAGCCTAGTATTCAAGTTTGAGTTTTCCGAAATAGTGCCTTGTCTGCATGCACTGTTTCGCTCATCGCAGAATTTTAGGACTTTTAAGAGCCTGTGACGTACTACAGAGGTGAAAACATGCGTCAAGACGACAAATCTGCAGCGAGACATTCTGTCCGCGTAGCTCAGTTGGGAGAGCGACTTACTACGGAGTGAGGAGACACGAATTCGATGGCCGTTGCGGACGAACTTGTGTTTTCACAAGCCGATTAAAAACCTTCCTGACTACAACAGCGTGTTCAATATATCGAAAGAAATTATTAGGTCTGTAAATCACCAAATATATTTGCTTTCTTCTAAAAACTCAACAACATTAGCATGAGAGAAAATTTGCTTCTATTTTGCGTCACTAGATGGACTGTTCGCGTTTACTTAATATATTCTACGAAAGGGATATACAGTTCTCTTATAGTTCGTCGAATGAATTTCTGATGCGAAAACCAAATGAGAGCTGACCCATTTTGGGTCAGCCTTCCTTTGGTTTCCTCATCAGAAATGTTTTGGTTTAGTTTTCTTATCAGCACCTTAGACCACTCACTCTCCAATCTTGATTTTCTAAAAAGAAAACCAAGATTGGAGAGTGAGTGGTCTAAGGCGCTGTCCCTTGACCAATCGTCCGAGATGGGCCAAGGCTCGAGCCCCGGATGAGGCATGGGCGCATGGGCAAATTCAGCCCGAAGGGCGAGCACATGCTACAGACCATTTTGGTACCACAACTGGATAACGATGTCATTTTACAGCAAGACGGAGCGCCACCCCACTGGTCACTGGAAGTCAGGAACTTCTTCAACAACACATTCCATGACAACTGATGTGGCCATGATGGCCCCATTCCTTGGCCTGCAAACTCAACGGATCTCACTCCCACCGATTTCTTTGTGTGGGGGTTTGTGAAGAACATCGTCTACGCAAAACGACCTCAAAGCCTGGACGACCTGAAGGAGAAAATTTCAGCAGCGTTCGTACAAATCCTTCCCAGATGTTGGAAATCCCGTGGGAAGAATTGAGCACCCAGTTTGAACTCTTTTGAACTCTGCCGAGTCTGCAAAGGGGGTCATGTAGAGGCCTAAACAAACTCCCACCCATAAAGGTACTTTCTGCCAAATATTGACTTATTATATCTGTTATAGGCCATACCACAGCATTTTTAAATTATCCCTACCCAAACAAATCACTGTATATTTAGAATTGACAGATACTGTTATTCCACGTCTTACCTCAAGATATAATGAAAGATCCTGTCATCAAATTTCCCGTTTTTGCATACCTGTAGACAAAAGTCTAAATTTATCATCGCAAAGGTACTTCGAGTGCAGCAAATCTCCACTTTGGCATTCTAAAGGTACTTAAATTGACAAAAAGTTTCAAATTTAGTGTTCTACGTGTATTCTAAAAGCAGCATATTAGGCAGGAGTCCAAAACAAAAAGCGTTTTCACATTTCACTTTGAGATAGCTTCAAATAAAAATAGGTACTTACGCTACTACACAGCGATAAATTTGCGCTTTAGAAAATGTGGAAAATATACGAATAATCTTGGCCACTGTTAAGAGCTAAACAATGTAAAGTTATTTTTCGCATCAGATTTTAAGTAGCGGAAATAACAAAATAATACAGATGCATACTTACGTCACTCAGCGATCAAATTTCTCCAGAACATTAGATAATGTGCGTGCAATCTTGGTCAATTTACAACTATTACATGCAAGAAGTAATTATTTCAGTCTGATTTCTAGAAGAAATAACACTTACGCTACCTAGTAGAGAAATTATGACAAAAAAGCAAAAAAAAAAAAAACGAAAAATATATCGATAATCATAGTAGGGATAACAATTAACCGAGTCCTAAGCACTTAGAATTATTTAATCAGACTTCTAGACACTTCCTTATACGAAAAACAGATAAAACTGAGCAAAAGAACTGTAACCACTTACCTAATAATGTGCGGAGCGACCTTTGTCAAGCAGAAATGCTGCAACTCCTCACACAGCGGAATCTATCATACACTGGCGTGTAAAAATTAAGGACGAGACGGTTTTTCGAATGTTACGTCGTGCAGAAGTGCTCCACATAGACTCAAATCATACCATAAGATCACCAAGATGTAAGAATATGGAACAAGTGAGCAAAACCGTCCAAACAAGGAATCCAAAAGATACAAAGGCACTTTATTGAAAAGGTAGCTTCGAGCACAACTGGACAGAAGACAGAAACGTCCACGTGACAGGCGGCTGCCAAGAAAAATCCAGTCTTTAATAAGGGATATGATCACCCCTGACTGCGTTGCAGGATTTACAACGTCTGTCCATGCTGAGGACGAGGTTGTCAAGGAGCTGTTGAGGCATCGCGGCCCATTCCTCTTGTAGTGCCAATCGCAGCTGCGGAATCGTTGCCGGCGGCTGGTGACGTGCTGCCAAGCGTCTCCCGAGAAGGTCCCACACGTGTTCAATTGGATTTAGGTTCGGGGACCTGGCGGGCCACTCCATGCGTTGAATATCTTCACTCTCCAACAGCTCTGCGACAGCCACTGTACGACGAGGTGTAGCGTTGTCGTCCATGAAGAGGAACTCAGGTTCCACAGCACCTCTAAACAGACGCACGTGAGGCAGGAGAACCTCGGTACAGTAGCGGACACCAGTGACTGAACCTCCTTGGAAGATGTGGTGGTCAGTACGGCTACCAAGCATGATACCGCCCCAAACGATAACTCCGCCACCTCCAAACCGGTCCCTTTCGATGATGTTGGAGGTGTGATTGCGTGTTCCCTGCTCTCTCCAGATGTGTATACGTCCAGAATCGCTCGTCAGACTAAATAGGCTATCATCCGTAAAGAGAACTCGACCCCATTGCTGATGTGTCCAGTTTTTGTGTTCCTGGCACCACAGAAACCGCCGTCTCCGATGAGCAGGCGTTAATGGCACACACAGTACTGGTCGTCGTGCAAGTAGACCACCTTTGTGCAGCCTCCTGGCCACAGTAAAACTAGATAACGAACGTCCAGTTGCACGTGCCTTGCGATTTCTCCTGCTGTCTACCGTCTGTCTCTTCTCGCCTGTGGGACAATATACCGGTCGTCCGCCGCCGTGGTTACTCGTGGACGACCACTGCTAAACTCTCGGACAGCTGTTCCTGTCGTTTGAAATGCTCTCCAAGCTCGTGAAATGATGATGTGAGCGATCCCGAACTCCTCGGCCACACTAGTTACACTTCGATCTTCTTCCAACTTCCCAATGACGCGATCTCGATTAAAGTCATCCAAATGTCGTCTACTGGATTGCCTGTTGGCAATATCACAGGGTGGCAGCAACTCGACGTCGTTCAAACCGATGTACACCGTGCAATAGCTTTCACCGAATTGCTGAGCGTACACCGCCCATGTGCTTTATACCCTTCCGACACTCCCCTCCCTACGTCATGCTGCATATATGCGCATGCCCTACCGTACCGGACCCTAGTCTATCTCCTGAGTGGTCTTTCGGTCCGTTCTGCCTGCTCGTTCCGCTGTTATGCTAATTTCTCCTCTTCGTCCTTAATTTTTGCACACCAGTGTATATCGGAAAGCATCTGGAAAGGTGGCCAGCTAGTCAGACTCTAAAGCATCCCGTAATGCAACACTGGACGCCTGAGAGATTGTTCCAAGTCGTCTCTAGGTTGAAGAAGCGTATATGCTCCAGCATTGTCCGTCTGTCTGTTTGTCTGTCCGCACGATAACTCGCGTAAAAATGGTTAGATTTCGATGAAAGTTTAGTATGTGGTATAGGGGACAACCTGGGGACGAAACCTATTAAAAATTGACGAAATGGGGTCAAAGGTCAGGACAAAGGAGCGGCATCCGTTCCATCGCCCTGATACGTCAAAACTTACGTAAAAATGCTTCGATTGCGACAAAACTTTATCATGTTGTTCCAGAGGTATACTGAACCAGTTCCGGTTCTGTTGATTATCATCGAAATGGGGTCAAAGGTCAGGGCACAGGAGCGAGATATATTCCGCAGCCTTTATCCTCATAACTTGAGTAATGATTTGTGGTATGTTTTTTTTATTGGAGGTTTAACGACCAACGTGAGCAACTCAAATGGGCTATAAGCAGTCGCCCGTCCCTAATTTTGGGTCACTGGTTCCAGGGAAGGGAAAGAGCCAGTGCCGTAAGACAAACACAACATCCATGCCTGACCGGGATTCGAACCCGGACCATTTACGGACGAATGATCAGAGGCCAGCGCCTTAGACCACTGCGCCACCGGGGCGGCTTCTGGTATGTTGGAAAGCGTATCATAATCAATGCATTGCATGATTTTACTAACTTGTTTATGACTTCGTTTGCTTCTACAAGAATATTGAAGTACAAGTGTATATACATTTCCCCCTTGAGTTAGCATAAGTCTACCGGCCCAGAATATGGCTGCCCACCGGGAATTCTTCCTGTTTCCCGGTGTCCCAGTCCGCGCCTGATACTACATGCTTCACAGAAGACAACCTGCTCCGACTTCCGAAACCATTTCCAAACCAGGATACAACTTGATATGAGGACCCCTTCCCTTGCTCTATTCAGAGCCAGGTAGGTCTCAAACAGCATCTGGTTTACTATAGAAATGCATAAATATTTGTTTCTTTTTATAGGACCCACGTTCCTGTCAACGCGCATCATCTGAACTCAACATATACAATTCGAACTAATTTCTTCCTACCATTGTAAAATATTGAGTAGATCTGTCATTATCTACAGTACTTAGTGGTCTTCGATCCTGATATTTTCTCGGAGGAACTTTATTGTCGATATAGACTTCATCTCATCTATGTCAAAATGAATCGTTATTTGATTAATCTTTTCAACTGTGACCAGTGCGATCAAGATTCTGACTAACACATGGGGATTTCCCTGTGTTTATTTTCTGCCACGTGACTCCTTATGGAAGACGGACTCTAAATATTAATAATTTGTAAATATCTCATCATCATGTCTGTATTTTTATTTTGACAGATAAAGAATTTTTTAAGATATACAACGAAAACGCCAATGGCAGAAAACGCATTCAGTATTTCAAGCAAAAGCTTCATATATTAAAAAAAGGGCTCTATGAGCATGGGCCAGTGGCGCAATGGATAACGCGTCTGACTTCGGATCAGAAGATTCCGGGTTCGATTCCTGGCTGGCTCGCTGTCTTTTTTTTTTTGCCTCCATGCTTTACTACAGGATTCCGTAAATTACTCTGTCTCTCTTCAACTTAAAGCCGGAAGAGCTCACATGCAAATTTGAATGCTTTCTGAGGTAATGGGGGAAAGAAAAAGAAAAGAACGCCTACGCTTTTTACAGAGAACAGAATGTACACAAAAACATGATACTTGGATGCTGAAGAAGTAGATGTCAGTTCTGAATGATGGCATTCAAATAAAGATAAATAAATGTGTGAGTATCATAGGCGCAGGCTTTTCTAAATCTAATGCAGTGGTGAAAGCAGCAGGCTTTTTTTTTTTTTGGAGGTTTAACGACCACCGTGAGCAACTCCATGGGCTATAAGCAGTCGCCCGTCCCTAATTTAGGGTCACCGGTTCCAGGGAAGGGAGAGAGCCAGTGCCGTAAGACAAACACAACACCCATGCCTCACCGGGACTCGAACCCGGACCCCGTTCGGATGAATGATCAGAGGCCATCGCGTAAACCACTGCGCCACCGGGGCGGCGGTTTGTTTTGGGAGAACGCAATGTTTAGAGCTTAAAGTCTGGGCATGGATTCTCTCTCTATGTCATACAAGCGCACGCACATAATATACGTCTGTTTTCTTTTATATGCACATGAAATAAAAGAAAACAGACGTATATATAACCGCCGCCCCGGTGGCGCAGTGGTTTAAGCCATCGCTTAAACCACTGCGCCACCGGGGCGGCGGTTTGTTTTGGGAGAACGCAATGTTTAGAGCTTAAAGTCTGGACATGGATTCTCTCTCTATGTCATACAAGCGCACGCACATAATATACGTCTGTTTTCTTTTATATGCACATGAAATAAAAACAAATATTACAATGAATAAAAACTAAACCCTAATAAATTTATAATTCGTCTAAAAATATCTATAACACAAAGAGCAGGTTACTCGTCAGCTGAAGGAGTTTTGTTTTTCTTAATTGCGCAGCTGAAAAATAGTGAAAACATTTGGAATTCACTAATTGTTTTCCTACCGAATTCTACCTAGTAATTATCGCATTAAATGAGCATACTCAGTTCATCGACGTTATGCAATATCAAAAGGATAAAAACTACACACCCCCGGTAATTTAATTTAGGGAGGAACACCACAGAGAGTGTTCATTCCTAAATTGAAATTGCCAAAGAAATTGCTGCTGCACTACTTTCAGCAATTAGGATGCCATCTCTTCCTGAAGCCAGTGCGGTCTTGATCAGGTGCTACGTACTGAATAGTTACTGTCAATGAATTTGTGTTAAGTAGTCTAAAGCAAGGTTAGTAAACTATTAACCTTTTTCTAAATCAAGCTTGCAACATTGTTCGTAATTCAACATTCCGCCCTGAGAGAAAAACGTCTGTAGACATCATATCTCTGCAATTAATAGTCCGATTTGAAAAATTCTTTTTGCATTAGGAAGCTTGAAATGTGCCAATGATGATCCTTCATTTCGTTTTCTTTCTTTTTTTTTTTTTTTTTTTTCAGATGATATCGAATTCAAAATACATTTTATTCCACAAATTTGCTTCTAAACATCCGATTCAAAAAATTCTTTTACCTTTTGATACCATTCATGTCGAAGATTATTTTAGGTATAGTCACTTGAAACAATGTACGCATAGATTCTTTGCTCCGGGCAGTAAAATTAAATTTGGTTTTCCCCGATATCTCTGCTTCTAAAACTCCGATTCGAAAAAATTATTTCTGCAGCGGATACAGCTTCTGATGAGAAATATTTTGCACATAATTTCAAATTTTTGGTATAAAATGGTTTGGCCACCAGGGGGCGGAAGTGTTAATTTCTGCTTCTGATGTATTTACAGCAAAATCTGAGCTTCTAAAATCTCGATTGAAAAAATTCTTTCATGGACCGATATTGCTCATATCGATAAACCTTTTCGGAATATTTCTTTTTAAAATAATGCATGGCTTCTCCGCCAGGGAGCGTAATCATATCTCTTATTTTTGTCAATATCTCTGCTTTTAAATGGTCCGATTTGAAAAATTTCTTCTTTGTTGGATAGTTTCCAGTGCGACATGTTTTTCTTATAATTTCAAAATTTTCAAGTAAATCTTTGACTTTCCGCTAGGTGGAGTAAAGGTAAATTGCGCTTTCCCCGATATCTCGGCTTCTAAAGCTCCGATTTGAAAAACTCTTCCTGCACTGGATACAGCTCCTGGTGGGAAATGTTTCAATTGTAATTTCTAATTTTTTATAAAATATGGTTTGGCTACCAGGGGGCGTAAGCGTTAATTTCTGCTTCGTAGCTATTTGCAGCAAAATCTGAGCTTCTTAAAGCTCGATTGAAAAAGATTCTTTCGTGGACCGATACCGCTCAAATCGAAAAACCTTTCGAGAATACTTTCATCTTAAAATAATGCATGGTTTTTACGCCAGGGGCATAAACGCACATCTTATTTTTGTCGATATCTTTGCTTCTAAGAGTCCAATTTGAAAAATTCGTTCTTTGTTGGAGAGCGTTTCCGCTGCTAAATGTTTCTCACATAATTTCAAATTTTTCTTAGCGCAAGCCTGCTACCAGAGGGCGTAAGTTCACGTTTCCGTTTACAGCAATACCTGCGGGATCAAAAACCGGATTGAAAAACTTCTTTCTTCGGTCAGATACTACTATAACTATGCAAACTCTGTGAGTGCACTTTCTTTTCAAAATAGTGTACAATTTCGCCGCTAGAAGCTCAGATGCTTAGTCTGTTTTTCTCAATATCACTGCTTTTACATGTGCGATTTAAAAAATTCTAGAACACTTTAGGCTAGTATATGAGGAATTTTGCAGTTCACTGTTCTGTCGGTAGGTGGTGTTTGTGTACTTCAGTTTGCAGTTGTATCGCCGCTTCTAAAACCGTCATTGAGAAATTTCTTCTTTAGTGTATACCATTCGCTACAACAGAGATGTAGAGCATTTTCCTCTTTAAATAACGCAAAGATTTCCCGCTATCTGCGTAAAGGCAAAAACCTTTTTTTTTTCCCCTATCTCTGCTCCCTGGAAACGTACTTGAAAAGTTTTTTTCCTTTAGCATAGCTTTTCCATGAAGAATAATTTTCGCCTATTTTCAACTTTTCTATTATGCGAAATTCTTCTGCTAGCAGACATAGACTTATATCATGTTTCCTTTTATATATTTTTTAACTATTCGATTTGAAATTCTCTTTTTTTCTGGTACCTTCCTTGTGCTATGAGAAACTTTTTGGTCGCCATTTGTTAATCTTCGTAATATGCTTTTTAGCAGCTGGTGAAACTAAGTAGATGTTTCTATTTCTGGATGTTTTATCGATTGTTGGAACTAGTTCGATTGTTTTCCAGACCGGTTTCATTGACTTTGAATAGCTTTGATAAATTTAATTCGCGTCAGAACGGATTCAAAAGACGTGTTTATTACATCCGAACACTCTGTGTCATATTTCTTGTTGTTTATACTTGCGAATTATTCATTTGTCTCTTTCATCTTCACAGAGTGGAGGCCTCATCTGTTTCTATACTACGTGCTTGACAGAAGAAAATCTGCTCCCCCTTCCGAAACCATCTCGAATACAGGATATGACTTGATTATGAGGCGGCTAAAAGCACTCCTTCCCTTGCTCTATTCAACGACAGGTAGGCCTCAAACTGCATCTGGCTTACTATATAAATGCATAAAAAAATAAGATTACTGATTTATTTTTTATTTTTATAGGGCCCACTTTCCTGTCAACGCGTTATTACATACATACATGAATTATTACATACATATAACTACTATTTTGTTATTTATATATACATTAATATATATATAAATTTTAAATAGAGTATAAAAATTTTCTTATGCTCGTATATCGAAAATGCAAATTCCAAGAAATCTACACGTACAACAGACAGGTGATTAAAAATGTAAAAATGTTATACCTTTGCTTTAATTCAGTAATGTACCTCGGATTTCACCATGAGGTGGTGTAAAATATTGAGGATGCCGGTAAGATAACGCTGTGATGGAGAAAATCTCCCCCAAAATATTAGGAGTGGTAAAAGTGTCCTGGTCTTACTACAAGCCTATTTCTGATTATTAAGGAATCATTACAGTGTTACCTGAAAACGTATGGTGTAAACCATTCCCCTGCCATTTGGTTTCAGTCCCTTTAGATTATTTAGATTAGCACATAGTAGAGAAAAAAAAAACTAACCTTTTGGATGCCAGTTTGAGGTGCATCGATTTTTTTTTTTTGTCACAGGGTGTAAACCACCCACCGCCAGAAAAGAAAAATTCCTAATAATTTGCTATTGTTAAAAATTAGGTAGTAAATATTTTGTCGTATTGGAAGCACTAACGTCACGTTAGCGGCACTGAGGCTTAACCGTATTCATGGAAAGTCGGCATCCAGAAAACTGAAGTAAAGCTGAATGTCAGCTTCCAAAATATGACGTATTGCAGTGCCTCTACTCTGTGGAATTAGATTTTTATTGCGGAAGTAGTCTGAGTTGTCTGTGTTTGAAAATTTGCCCCTCCAGCGAGGACTGTTTAAATGTTTTATTGAAGGATATCCATGTGAATGTTTTCTTTTATTATAATATTTTCCTCCATTTCCTAAATATTTTAAATTAATTTCTCCAAATATTCAGCTATAAACGAACACAATTAGACTAAATATAAGGGAAGATCACCCAAAAACCTACGGGGGGGGGGGGGGGCATGAATTTTCTAGGCCCAAAAGTGTGCTTTCCATAGCTTTTACGTACTTCAGATCTTCTTTATTAAACCGACACTTCAAAGACATTAAAGCGGTGTTTATTAAAGCAAAGTACTCTTTTCTGTAATATTGCTCTATTGTACCACCATGATGCGCATCGCAAAGTCCAGTGTATCGCTTCGGTGGTTTCCTCGATCGCGGAATTGTCAGTGGATCTAAATTAAAATCTTCAATAATTTTATTTGCTTGGTCCAGAAGAATTTTAAAATTTTGTTCAGATCGCATATCTGCAAAAGCTGTTGATAAATCCTCAATGCTTTGAATCACAGATATAACGTCCACTTCGCGTGTTTGAATGCATTTGTTCAATATTTCAAGATGAGCAATAATGTCTTTAGCCATCAGAAGTCCAAATAAAGTTGCTCCTGACTTTAATAGCTTGAGCAGCCCACTAACTGATGCTGAAACAACGCTTTTATTTTCAGTTTCACTCAAATCTTCCAGCGTTTCCAGCACAGTGTTGTATCGCGTGATAATCTCCACAATCTGTGAAAGTCGACAGATCCATCGTGTTGGACAGAGAGGCTTTATCTTAGCTATGTTTTGTAGAGGCCTTTGAGCATCCATTTCTTGAATTTTCAAAACGCAATTTTTTTGCCTTCGACGACTGGCTAAAAAGTACGCCGAGTTCATGTGCCCATTGCATTGCGGACAGTTGGAGTCGAATCGCAGACATCTTTTGTAACCAGATTCAGACAGTGGGCTCCACAGTGAATGAATTTAGCCAACGGTTGTTTTTCTTTTAACAAGGATTGGACTCCTTTTTTGCACCCGCTCATATTGGGAGCTCCGTCGTACGCTTGACCTCGTAATAATGTTATTGGAAGCTGAAGTCTTGTCATGACATCCAATAAAATTGCCGCAACTCCTTCTCCCGTTGTCTCGGACGCGGTATATAGGCCCAAAAAACTTTCTACAGTGTAACGTACCAGGAGATGTGACGTACCTGCCAGAAGGACGCACACGACATAAAGGCAGATAGGAATCAGAATAAAACGTCCGCGTAGCTCAATTGGTAGAGTGACTTATTCCGGAATGAGGGGATTCGGGTTCGAATCCTGGCGTGGACAGAAATGACGGAGAAATTTACTTCGTTATAAATGGCGCCCGAACTATCCGGATGACCCGACCGTTCAAAATCTCGCATTGGTGTGATGTTATTTCCACACCGCGAGATAGGAAAAATAAGAGAATCCCTTCTCCAGCACTTCAAAAAAAAAAAAAAAAAAAAATAAGGGGGAGATGATGTAACGTACCAGGAGATGTGACGTACCTGCCAGAAGGACGCACACGACATAAAGGCAGATAGGAATGAGAATAAAACGTCCGCGTAGCTCAATTGGTAGAGTGACTTATTCCGGAATGAGGGGATCCGGGTTCGAATCCTGGCGTGGACAGAAATGACGGAGAAATTTACTTCGTTATAACAGGTCTCAAGTCACTGTCTATCCATCTAACACAAATGCATTCTTGTTCATTTCCCGAAATGTCTCGCGTCGAATCGCAAATTATGGAGAACATGGGGTATTTCTGCATCCGTATCTCGCGACAAAAGCTTTTAATAACTTCTCCAGCCATAATTTCTAAAATTTCATTCTGAATAGATGGTTGCGTCATCTTTTATCTTTCTTTTAATATCCATTTGCCAAGAGAAGGGAAGTCCTCTGATCTTAATTTAAGAAGCTCATTCAAATTTCCGTCTTGGTGATGATGTCCTCGAATTGCCAGACCTTGTCTTCCAAGGAAACGCATAGAAGAGATTATCTTCGTTAAACAAGCCCTGGCTTCTTTTTGACCTTTTGCCACGGTTTCATTCAGCTGCGCTTCAATCGGATTTTTCATTTGATGATATGCTAGAACTGCCTGAAGATGAGCATCATATTTTTCATGTGCTTTAAACTTTTCCATTGCTTTTTTCCAGCTCTTGAAACCTCGTGATGTAAAAGATGGCTCACTTTTTTTGGACAGTGTTTTGTTTGGATTATCCCTTTGGTAACGGCAACAGTAAAAGCAAATTACCCTTTTGGTAACGGTAACAGTAACTCCGTTTGTACTGCCACTGGTGTCAATATGCAGCCAAGTGAAGTCTTTATACCAAGCGCATCTGAAATTCAGCGTCCAACCTTTCAAAATCTGAGATGGGAACGATTCAGGCAATGTTTGGGGCTGGTTGTGATGAACATCGATGTAATCACTTGTATTTTCACCATATCCTTTTTTTTTTTTGTGGGGGACCATCTTAATTCATGTTCCTGCAGAAATCACTAGTGTTAGACATAGAAGTTGAAGGTTCTGGTTCTTGAGGGTGAGGCAGTGGCCGTTTTCGATTTAAAAATTTGTCCATCTTGAAACAGGCTCAAAATAGCAACGAAAAGAAATTATTTTAGGGAGAGAGAATTAAACCACTGAGTCTGAGATAAAGCATTTAGAGAAGCATTCCAGAAGGAGTCCAGATTACACGTTATAACGAAGTAAATTTCTCCGTCATTTTTATCCGCGCCGGGGCTCGAACCCGGATCCCCTCATTCCGGAATAAGTCACTCTACCAATTGAGCTACGCGGACGTTTTATTCTGATTCCTATCTGCCTTTATGTCGTGTGCGTCCTTCTGGCAGGTACGTCACATCTCCTGGTACGTTACATCATCTCCCCCTTATTATTTTTTTTTTTTTTTTTTGAAGTGCTGGAGAAGGGATTCTCTTATTTTTCCTATCTCGCGGTGTGGAAATAACATCACACCAATGCGAGATTTTGAACGGTCGGGTCATCCGGATAGTTCGGGCGCCATTATAACGAAGTAAATTTTTCCGTCATTTCTGTCCACGCCAGGATTCGAACTCGAATCCCCTCATTCCGGAATAAGTCACTCTACCAATTGAGCTACGCTGACGTTTTATTCTGATTCCTATCTGCCTTTATGTCGTGTGCGTCCTTCTGGCAGGTACGTCACATCTCCTGGTACGTTACAACGTTGGAAACAGGAAACAAAAGTGAAGAAACCTACCAACTCAGAAACGACCAGTCATTTTTCCCTTTCATCCAGTTTGACGTCAAAATACTGTCAACTGTCACTGTAAGACTAAGAGTTTTCGGCGCCCGCTCGCTGTGACTGACTCGACGTTAATAATACTTTCACTACTTTGTTGACCTATTGGTGACCTACTACACTACGTTGAGCATTCCTTTCCCACGGTGTGCGATGGAAGACGACGCGGTGGTCGCTTCTGATTGGCGGAGAGGAACACCAGAGAAATATTTTTCACGATGCACATGAAAGCAAGAAAAAAAGAAAGAAAGAAAGAAAAAGAAGACAGTCAGCGGCTGGGCGCTGGCTTTTGCCTTGAGCAGGCAGAACTTTAGCGTAGCTAAGCTCTGATTCTGAAAATAAAAGTATGTATTGCAATCAGTTGTTAAAACCCTGAACTTCGTAAAGAGTGTATATATTAAATGTTTGTGCTGTTAATATGCGTTGTGTTAACTTGTCTTGTAAAATGATCACGTTGGACGAACGATGAGAGCAACTTCCTTTCCCCATTAACCAGATAGTAAATAAATAAAAAAAGGTGGTGGAGAGCGTAAGAGCCATCGAGCAGAAGAGTAGGGTAGGGAAAACCCTACAGTCACCTACAAGAATCCTCTCTGCTCCCATGTGGCTAGCAAACGTTGTAGTCAAATGACCTCTGGAATGCCCTTATCCAGACGGGAGAACCCAAATGAAAAGTTCAGTGAGAGAATGAAAAACCCGAATAGGGTAGCAGTATGAAATTTAGAGGTAAACTTCGGCTGAAATATTGGAGGGGACATATCCCCCCCGCCCCCGCCCCCCCCCCCCCGCCAGCGACGCCCGTGAGCACACACATATGTATATGCCTGTGTTCTTTTATATGCACATAAAATAAAAAATATTACAATGAATAAAAACTAAACCCTAATAAATTTATAATTCATCTAAAAATGTCTATAGCACAAAGAGCAGGTTACGCGTCAGCTGAAGGACTTCCATTTTTTTTACGCTTTCCAGCCGTAGGTTGAAGAAGCGGATATACTCCAGCTTTGTCCGTCTGTCCGCTCGATAACTCGCGTAAAAATGGTTTGATTTCGATGAAGTTTTAGTATGTGGTAGGGGACAACTGGGAACGAACCCTGTTGAAAATGGAAGAAATAGAGTCAACCGTCAGGACACAGGAGCGGGATCCATTCCATCGCCCTTATGCGTCATAACTTACGTAAAAATGCTTCGATTGCGACAAAGCTTTATAATGTTGTTCCGGAGGTATACTGAACCGGTTCTGTTGATTATCATCGAAATGGGGTCAAAGGTCAAGGCATAGGAGAGATATTTATTCCATATCCGTCATCCTCATAACTTTGCTAAAAATGCTTCCATTGCAACAAAACTTTAGTCTGTTGTTCCGGAGGTATACTGAATCAATTCTTTTTAATATCATGGAAATTTGATCAAAGGTCAGGGCACAGGAGCGAGATTTATTCCACAGCCATTATCCTCATAACTTGAGTAATGATTTCTGATATGTTGGAAAGTATCGTAATGAATGCATTGCGTGATTTTTATTAACTCGTTGGTTCTATCCGATCGTCTCCAAAATAAAGTTGCCACTCAAACTTGTTGTGCAACAGGCCTGAACATTAATCTGATAACACTTGAAGAGGGGAGGAAGAAGTACTGAGGGAGAAGGGCAGCGAAACATGTGGATACAGGGTTCACACATGCCTGAACTTTCACTTGAGCTCATCTCCACCTCATTACACTGAGTGATCACTGAATTATGACTACGTACCTAATACTTCGTAGGTCATCTTTTCTCCCTCAGTACAGCAGCTATCCGACGTGACATCAATTCAATAAGGTGCTGGAAGCAGTTGGGAGGTATGGCCAACCAAGCTGTGTGTAATGCGTCTTTCAATGCAGGTATGTAGCTGATTGGTGTATCCAGAATCCTGATATGCCGTTCCATAGTGTCCCACAAGTGCTCTATGGGATTGATATCGAGCAGTTCGGAGGCCAATGATCATGCTGAAAGTTTGAACTGTGCTCCTCAAACCATTTCTGCATAACATTGGACCAGTGGCTCGGCGCATTGTCATCTTGGAAGGTATCGTCGACATTCGGGAAAAAGTACAACTTTACTGGGTGTACAGATTCAGTAAGCAATTCAAAACATGGGCACCAGTCATACGTTGTTCCACATGCACCAGGGGTCCAAGTTCCTGCCATGTAAACTTTTTTTTTATCAAGGTTTAACGATCACCGTGAGCAACTCAATGAGCTACAAGCAGTCGCCCGTCGCTAATTTAGGGTCACTGGTTCCAGGGAAAGGAGAGAGCCAGTGCCGTAAGACAAACACAACATCCATGCCCCACAGGGATTCGAACCCGGACCCTTCACGGACGAATGGTCATAAGCCAGCGCTTAAACCACTGCACCACCGGGGCGGCTGCCAGGTAAACATGCCCCACACCATACAACCGCCTCCACAGGTTTGCACTGTGGAGACCATGCAGGATGGATCGAGTGCCTCATGTTGTTTGTGCCACATACGTACACGACCATCCACTGAGTAGAGTAAAGAAACGCGACTTGTCAGACCAGCACACTTTTTTCCCATTCATCCGACGTCCAACTTGCATGATCTTTGCACCAGCCGAGTCTTTTGCGCTGATGAACCGTAGTTAGGAGAGGACGTCGTCGGGGGAGTCTGTTGTAATATCCCATACGAGTGACACATGGTCATGAGATACTGTTCCGGGTTGACCTCTGTTGTATCATATAGTCAACTGTTTAACAGTTCTGCGCCTATTTGCCTGTACGGGTCGCTGGACCTGGCGCTCACATCTGACAACGTTTCGCTGTTCTGTGCAGTTTTGCCTCCGGGCCGTTGTTTGACCATTTACATGCCAGTCCTGAAACATTTTAACTACAGCGGCCCGTGAACAACCCACCAGTTCAGGCGTTTGGAAAATCGAGGCACCCTCTCTGCGAGCTCCCACAATCTATTCCTTCTCAAAGTCTGATAAATCCTTCCGTCTACCCACAACGCTCCGAATTTTACTACCTGCTGTTCCACTCGCACCTTATATATGCTACGTCGGTCGACTAGTCACGCCCTCTCGGAAATCATATGGTCAACGGGCCGTACCCACTTTTGATAGCGGTGGTCATAATTCAGTGATCCCTCGGTGTATAAGGCTGCAAGCTGCCAGTTGGGAGTTCTGTCTCTGCACCGAGCAGTTGTCAGTTGTATTTAAGTTTGTTTTTAATGTAGTGAAAGGTAGTTTTTGTTACAATGGCTACACAAGCAAGGATCGCGCTGCCAATCGCCATCTTCGCAATTTGCGAAAAAGAAATCGTTTTGGCGATGGAAAAAACGCTTTGGATTTACCTTTTCACAGTGTTATAACACTTTGCAGAAAACAAATTAAATTTGGCGAAAAAATTGGCGAAAACTTTAGAAAAGCCAGCGCAATCCCTGCACAAGGGTGTGACGTATACCGCTAATTTGACCTTTGTTTTGAGTTCCTGTATTCTCATGCAAGTCTGTTTATTCTTGTTAAATATCTTATTAGTTTAACGTCACGAGTTTCTCCCGATGAATTTGAAGATGGCAACACCTCACAGGAGGTCAAAGTGTAGGTTACCTAGTTAGACTCTATATATAAGAGCACATGTGAAATGTTTCGATAGCACTTTTTCTTCTGTTGCGAGAGCTCTGTTATGTACACGATTGTCAACCACTCTTTGTTCTGATGTTCGACAGTAAGGTTGATTCAGTTATTTGAAGGCAATGTTTTATGTTTTCGTAAACTAATTCATGAGCGAAAGCTTTTGTAAGCTCAAGTTTTTTCAGCGCAGAGAGGATCTGAATGTGGATTAAACCACGTATGTGGTGATTTTGATTCAAGGTTAGTTTGTTGGATAAAGTGCGTGTGATTTGGATGACGTGCCATGCGAATGACAAAGGCTGAATTAAAACGTAAGTCATTTGATTCACTTCTGACCTTGGCCGTATACTGAACGAATTTCATGTGTAATTAAGTACTTTTCAGCTTCAACGGAAAGCAAATAAAATAAGTTATAACGAAGTGAATTTCTCCGTCATTTTTATCCGCGCCGGGGTTCGAACCCGGGTCCACTCATTCCGGAATAAGTTGCTCTACCAATTAAGCTACGCGGACATGTATTCTGATTCCTATTTGCCTTTATGTCGTGTGCGTCCTTCTGGCAGGTACGTCACATCTCCTGGTACGTTACATCATCTCCCCCTTATTTTTCTTTTTTTCTTTCGAAGTGCTGCTCATATTTTCCTATCTCGCGGTGTGGAAATAACATCACACCAATGCGAGATTTTGAACGGTCGGGTCATCCGGGTAGTTCGGGCGCCATTATAACGAAGTACATTTCTCCGTCATTTTTGGTCTACGCCGGGATTCGAACCCGGGTCCACTCATTCCGGAATAAGTTGCTCTACCAATTAAGCTACGCGGACATTGATTCTAATTGCTATCTGCCTTTATGTCGTGTGCGTCCTTCTGGCAGGTACGTCACATCTCCTGGTACGTTACATCATCTCCCCTTTATTTTTTTTTCGAAGTGCTGCAGAAGGGATTCTCTTATTTTTCCTATCTCGCGGTGTGGAAATAACATCACACCATTGCGAGATTTTGAACGGTCGGGTCATCCGGATAGTTCGGGCGCCATTATGACGAAGTAAATTTCTCCGTCATTTTTATCCGCGCCGGGTTCGAACCCGGGTCCACTCATTCCGGAATAAGTTGCTCTACCAATTAAGCTACGCGGACATGTATTCTGATTCCTATTTGCCTTTATGTCGTGTGCGTCCTTCTGGCAGGTACGTCACATCTCCTGGTACGTTACAAAGTTTTATGTCTACAAGCATTAAGTTAAGCTAGACTTAAGTTGTGTTGCAGTAAAGCTCACTTAAAGCAAAAGCAACGAATCAGCTCCAATTTAACAACTAGCATTATACGATTGTGTTAACTTTCCGGTTACTTTCTGTTATATTTGTAGGAATTTGTCATTAAAAAGCAACTTAGATCAGCGGCGGTCCCAGCTCGGGGGGGGGGGGGTGTCCCCCAAGCAGATTTTTCCTTTTTAAATGGCCAATATCGTAAGTAATTAATGCATTTATTTTTTGTAAAATTATAAATGCACAGATTTTCTCGTAAAAGTTTTTATAACAATTGGAATTTGCTGTGAATTTGGAGATAAAATGTTTTGTTCTAGCTTCAGCAGAAAAAAAACTAGAAGCTCAGAAACAGGAAAAGTATTAGAAGGGCTCGAACTTTATTGTGAAAGATCTTATACAGAAGTGAGATTTAAAATGCATCACGCCCGTTTCCTCGAAAAGAGGGCAATTGCACTATAATACTAAATCATGATGATTAAACTACAGACTAAAATTTAAATAATTAAACCGAATATAAAATGCGAAGAGAAAAAGCAAATTACATTATTTAATTCAGAACTGCAAGTGAACTGACAAACATGCACTGGCCTTTTTTTCTACCTTTCTATCTGCTGCTTCAAGGCCTATTACTTACGGAAAACACTCAAGGGAATTTCTGAGGCTGTTCAAGTATCCGATAATGTCACGTTGAGAGACTACTGGAAGTCATACGATATCATGAAAGGGATCTCCAACATTTCAGCGGCATGAAATGAAGCGCCAAAATAATGTAGGAATGGCGTCTGGTAAGCTTTAGTCGACTGCATTCCGGATTTATAACAGCACGACACTACCCTTGAGTCAATAATAATCTATTAATTCTATAAGGTTTTTTACCGTAAGTCTTATTTTGAGAGAACGGCTGAACGTAAAGATATGGTTGAGATATCAAAATAAAGGTCTTACCATGTAGATGTGCCAGTCGAAGAGAAAAATGAAAATTGGGGCAACGGTTCGGGCATTGTGGGGCGGCAAATTTCCCATGTAAAGTCTATGGGAGAAGCGTGCGGTTGACATTCGATTGCCTGCGGTTGACTCAATCTATTGAAGGCGGAGGCATGGAAGGTTTTTAATCTATATCTTCATTCTATAAGGTTTTTTACCGTGAGACCTATTTTGAGAGAACGGCTGAACGTAAAGATATGGTTGAGATATCAAAATAAAGGTCTTACCATGTAGATGTGCCAGTCGAAAAGAAAACTGAAATTGGGGCAACGGTTCGGGCATTGTGGCGGGCCGGCAAATTTCCCATGTAAAGTCTATGGGAGAAGCGTTCGGTCCTTATCTACATCAGGCGCTCAGTTCAGTGTCAGACTTGGTGTGTGCATGGTGTTCTATGATCAGTCCTAAAGTAAGTAAATACTTTATTGCATACTTACCTTTAACAGAATATTTCTCCCGCAGAAAAAAACCCCCAATAAAACGTAAGAGCCTTACTGCAAGGCGTGAGCGATCAATGGGTCGCAACTATATGTCTCAGATAAGAGAGAATGAAGAGTATTCACAACGCGAATCTCATTTCAACAACATTCACAAGCACAGTTGTGACTGAACATGAGAGTGAAAGAGTGCGCTATCCAGTTGAATTTTTGTACACGATCGAGATGAGTGGAATTCGCCTTCACATTTTACGACTGAAAAAGTGTGCAGTCGTGATGCTCATCACGAACCTGGCCGCCCCGGTGACGCAGTGGTCTAACCACTGGCTTATGATGATTCGTTCGTGAAGGGTCCGGTTCGAATCCCGGTGAGGCATGGATGTTGTGTTTGTCTTACGACACTGGCTCTCTCCCATTCTTGGAACCAGTGACCCTAAATTAGGGACGGGCGACTGCTTATAGCCCATTCAGCTGCTTACGGTGGTCGTTAAACCTTCAGTCAAAAAAAAAAAAAATCACGAACCTGGAATATTGTCTTCACTGAAGTGGTTGAATGAATTTGTCAATCAAATAAAGTTTACATTTGTTGCTTCATACGAGTTTATTCTTTAAAAACAACAACTAACCGTCCATTCCGACGGGTTTCGTCTAGTAGGGAATGTAACAGAGATAGCAGGAAATAGGACTAAATGATGTAGAAGTTGATGATATAAATGAGCTCCTGGTGAGCCATGGTGAAAAGCTTTCAACGGAAGATTTAGAAGAGCTAGCTTAACAACTGTCCAAAGAAGACACAGAGGAAAGTGAAGCTGACTCTGCAATGCCGGAGAGGACACTAACAGTGAAATCAATGAAAGAGGCTATTGCTCTTATTACACTGCTGGCCACCCAAAATGCAACACCAAGAACGACACGAGATAGCAAAGCCAGATTTACTGGACACATAACAACAGATACAAAGATGAGACGATTGAGCTTACAGGCCCGTGCGACTTGCGGAACACGCAGACATCAATAGTTCATGTGGCCCCCATGGCTGGCAATAACGGCCGCTACACGCCGCGGCATCGAATGAAAGAGGCTTTGGATGTGGGCTTGGGGTATGTCGGTCCAGGCTGCTTCCACACGTTGCCACAGTTCACCAGGCGTAGCCGCGGGTGGTGCTTGCCGGGCCACTCGGTTACCGATCAACGACCAGACGTGTTCGATGGGCGACATATCGGGAGATTGGTTGGTTGGTTGATGAATTTTAATGGCGCAAGGGCCAGGTTTGGCCAAAGAGCGCCAGACAAAGAACTATCAGTTACAGATGTTTAAAAGCGGGGAAAAGGATTAAGAGAAAACAGGCTTGGTAAAAGTTGGAAAAGAGGATGATGAAAGCTGTGAAGACACGTTAGTGAATTAGGTTTAGATAAAAATTTATGTATTTAAGAATGAACTAATAGAATGATCATCAGTAAACACAACTACACAAAGGATGATTTACCAGGAGGGGGACGAACCGTCACTCTCCTCCCCCCACACTCCTCTGCAATGCTGGCAGAGGGCGGGGACGAACTGTCACTCTCCTCCCCCCATGTTCCTCGGCAATGTTGGTTGAGGCTGGGGACGAACTGTCACTCTCCTCCCCCCTATGTTCCTCTAGAATGTTGGTTGAGGGTGGGGACCTCGCTGAGGCCGAGACAGTTGCAATGTTGGTCAGGTGGACCGCGACAGTTGGATGGACACTGCACACCTTTGCGGATTGAGGGCCGGGTCTGCCGCACGTGCAGACTTTCGGCTGGAAACTGGAAGAGACGGTCGGCTGCAAAAGAGAAGGCCCAGAATCAGGTATTCGAAAAATCTGGAGCTCGGGGAAAAACACCTGTGTCGCTTGATCAGCTGTAGATCGCTTGGCAAGGGCGGCGAGAGCTACAGGGCGCGGAACAAAGGGCTGCACGGGTTGTGGTGGAGACTGAACTACTGCGGCAAAAGTACGCTGTCGGGTGGTGGGTATACCCAACTTGGCCTTGGCAGCAGGGTACGAGAGGCCGTCCAGGGTCTTGAGGCGCTGGATCGCCATCTCGTCCTTCCATTTCATACAGGTGCGGGAGTAAGCCGCATGGGCCTCACCACAGTTAACACAGGAGGCCGCAGAAGTGCAACCTTCCCCGTCATGTTCACTGGAGCCACAATTAGCGCAACGAGCGGAACTCTTACAGAAACGTTGTGAATGCCCGTACCTCTGGCACCTGAAACAGCGCAGAGGACTGGGAATGTACGGGCGAACTGCACAGACCAAGTAGCCTGCTTTGATTTCTGTCGGAACTTTCGGGGAGTTAAAAGTCAAGATTACATTTTTAGATTTAATCAAAGAGCCATCACGCCGGAACATCATACGAAGTGCAGCAAGAACACCCTGATCTGCAAGTTCAGTCACCAATTCGTCCTCACTGCATGGCAAGAGATCAAACTCCGAAATAACACCCCGAGAGGTGTTAAGAAACGGGTGAGGTGCCACTTTGACAGGAATGCCTTGAAGACTAGTGAGGAGCAGAAGAGTGTTACTCTGAGAAACACTGCAAGTTTGAACAAGCAGGTCCCCAGAGCGAAGCTTCCTCACAGACTTCAAGGGGCCAACTGCAGCGTCCAAAGCTTTAGAAATGAAAAAGGGAGATCTGGTGGACAGTCTCTCATTCGGATCGACGGATTCTACAAGTAAGTGTGTAGCATGCGTAGTCACAGCAATCGAGGGAGACGACGCTTCGGAGCGACTGGTACAGCTGCCGAAGAAGAGGTAGTACATTCTGGGTCCAGGTCATGGTCTAAAGACCGTTTAAGGGTATGAGACTTGGTAGGTTGAGAAGACGAAGGAGAGTCGTCGTCAACTATCATATTCACAGGTGTCCTAAATTTGGAGTTTTGTTTTTTGTTTCTACCCATGGAAAAAACAAGGAAGATTCGTCTGCAGACTACTCCACCCACCACCGAGCCCTACAAGGGAGAACTGGAGGTCCGCAAGCCGAAAAACGACGCTGGACACAGTTCTGGAGCTTATACGTTGCAGATATAGTCCGTTGGCTGTGATCACACGCACTCGGCGGACACTTCGGCCTCCTGGTACCGTCATGCCAACGCCTTTGGCATGATCCCACAGTCCCCGGGCTCACCCTGCCGTGCCATACGACAAAAAAGCCGCTAAAGCCCTGCACACAACTTGGCACAAGACTTCTGACTAGAGGTGGGTTAGTCTCTAGCCTCCCGTTTACAGCGAAGCCGGGGTCGAAGAGGAGTGTTGGAACACAGGAGGCACTTATCCGGTCTCCTGCGACCTCAGCCGCCAGACATCCCATTTCCGCCTCACGGGTCTCCGCACGCGGCAAACATGCAGGTAGGTCTAGCACCCAAACCAGCTAAAAGGAAAAAAGAAATCCAAAGAAGACAAATCCTGGCAGGGAACCTAAACGGAATCTCAGCAACCTACGAACTGAGCGGTTAATATAAAACAGTTAGTGGTGGAGGGTAACAAAACCACAAGACCGGGGTGTTAGTACATAACGTGGTAGCGATTAGGTAGAGAATACAACACGGGCAACTAGCCAGTGGAGAAAATAAATAAAAACGAAAAAGCGAGACACAAGACCAGCTCGGGATCGTGGGGCCGCGACTCCCCAACAGCTGGATGAACAGCCGTCCCTGCAAACACCAACAGCACCAAAACAAAAAAACAGGCGGTGGCATGACATCAGATGTTGACCAGTCACAAGGTCAGCTCGGGCCGTGGGGGCGCCGCTCCCCAAATAACTGGTAAACCAGTTATCCCCGTGCGGGGCATATCGGGAGAACAGGCGGGCCACGGCAGCAGTGACACCTGATGGGCCGTGAAGAATTGTTGCACGATGCGTGCCACGTGCGGGCGCGCATTGTCCTGTTGAAACGTGGCCGCTGGCAGGTCCTGCAGGTAAGGGAGGACTACAGGCTCCAAAACGTCGGAGATGGTGCGGTGGCTGTTGAGTGTACCGGCGATGAGTACCAGAGGGGTGCGGGTGTCATATCCAATTGCGCCCCAAACCATAACGCCAGGAGACGGACCGGTATGGCGATGCATAATGCAGGCGTCATACAGTCTCTCGCCGCGGTGCCGCCACACGCTGATCCGACCATGTGGTGTTGCAGGCAGAAGCGGGATTCGTCGGAGAAGACAATGATGTGGCGGTGCGAGCCGTCAATGCCCGCCGCACAACATGCCGGTCCTCTCGTTTTGAGGTCATCGCTCACGTCGGTCCGTTCTTCCATCCTGCACCCACCGAATCCATACTCGCCTCACTGTGGCTGGATGTCGTCCCACACGGGCGCCGATGTCTCGGTACGATAAACCGCTGTCGCGATAAGCCACTATTCGTCCTCTGTCGAACTCCGAAACGTGCTGGAATGACTGCCGTATTCTGCGACGAGGCATCAGGAATCTTCCCACGCACAGGTCCGGCAGCACAACACACTTCCACTACTTATACCCCGCCTTCTGTGCATCCTTCTTATAGTGCTTCTCGGTAGCGTGCCGGGCGCACATGATTTGCATATGGCCTGCAATGCTAATCGTTTGCATGTCCTCTCGCGAGCGACGCATACTGCGAATTTCAGGCCAATCGGATGCTTCCTTCTTGGTGCTGCATTTTGGGTGGCCAGCAGTGTAATATGGGATGCGAGATCTTCTGTAGCAACGATCCCAACTGGGAGCGGAGCTCAACATTTAGTAGAGAAATTGAGACAGCCAAACTATAACTTACTATCACATTATACAGCCAACTATAACAAGCCAACCAATCTATAACTAGAGAATACAGCCAATATATATCACATTATACAGCCAACTATAACAAGCCAACCAATCTATAACTAGAGAATACAGCCAATCTATAACTTATTATCAGAAAAGAAGAAATCCGAACAGACATCTATTCTATCGTTTTAAAGAAGTAAATTTCCTTTCTTTTTCTTAAACATTACCTGAAACATTATACAATTTTCAATACGTAAATTTCATAAAACAAAACATTTTTCAAGAATTTTGTGTTGATTACTGAAAATCTTGGAAAGGAAACTAAAGTGTTTACATATGTTCCTATTATATTTTTATTCCAAATTAACTCTGAAATCTCAGGAACCTAGCCTCGGCGTAAACCGAGTCCTACCTGTAATCGAATGTTAAGACATTTTATTTTTTATCATTACCTCGTTGACATAAAAATCTCGTTAGGAATGTTGGAGGACAAATCCACAAGTCGAACAGGAAATCAGACAACAGCTCCGCAGAGCACCAATGAAACGACAGTTTAACTTTGCAAGTTCAGTAGCAAATTTCTTACAAACAATAAGCAAATAAGAGCGATGACGTATACTACAATTATTTATTCACACAGATTATGTTCGTTTTATAAGGCCAAACGGGAAATGATTTCTCCATGAAAAACAGTCAGCTGAATCACTACTACTACTACATTCTCCGAATCGTAAAAATGCGTGCCTCCCAATAATTTTTACGCTCCAGCGCTTGTGCTCAGTTTCATTCCAGTGCTGACCCAACGGTAGCTACGGAAGAGAGAAAACCCGAGGACTCGAAAGCGAAGTGGGTTCACTTATACCTCCGAAAAGTCTGGTGGCAACTACAGAAAATCTATTCAGCTGTTAATGACTTCAGCAATTGGATCTTTGCAGTTGAAAACAAAACTCAAGACAATAAACGGACTTTTTCCCCGCTAACTTCGCACAGAGACGATGTACATCAAATCTCTTTTTACTTTCATAATCGTAACTAATACGACTTGATAGCAGATGCTTTCAGTTTTTATATGAAATAAAAACAAAATTCTTGTCAAAAAAAAAAAAAAAAAAAAAGGGCTTGAAAACCAAAAAAGTATCAAAATTAGTCTATGTACACTTTCGGGTATGACATTAATCCAAAACGAAGCCACCATCCTTACTACAACTATTGTTTCCGAAGAGAAGGATTTAAAAAAAAAGGCATTCTCTTACGAAGAGAATGCTTCTTTTAAAACTGCATTCATTTAAATACACGACTTCATCGTTCATTCCGAAGCATCCTGCAAAAGTTTTTCCTGTTTAAAATTCATTGGATTTTGAACGTATTTTCCCGATATTAAAGTGAGACATTTCAGCAATTTCAGCATTACTCTGTTCCGTCACAGCAACTTTTTCAGAAATAAATCAGCATTTTTCCACGCTCACCACAATACCAGGTGAGTCAAAATATCGTCCCGTTTTGAGCCAAATTGTTAGTCTTCTATTACAGAGCGAAACGCGCGCCAGCGTGCCCACGATGACTTGTACTTGGCACCGAGCCACATTGGGTTATCAGGTGAGCTGAGGATGGAGGTCGATAAACGTGCTGTTCGGAAGCTTCTACGCCATTATTGGAAACAAGGATTAAAAGCGGCGGCCACAGCTAGATAAATTTGTACATTTGAAGAAGAGGAAACAGTGGAAAAGCAGAACTGCACGAAAATGGTTCCGGTGTTTCAATGCTGGAGGCACTAGTCTCGAAGACCACCGACGCTGATACGCTGGATCGAAGTTATCACAGCAAAACTTTGTACTAGTACACGACAATTGGCAGCTGAGGTGGAGTCTTCCCAATTCACCATCGTTCGTCGCCTCCACGGGCTTAATTTCTCCTATAGACGCCATCGAATGGTTCTCCATGAATTGACACCCCAGTAGGCGAAACAAAGTGTCGCTCTCTGCCGCAGAGTGCTGTCGATTCCACAGGACGATAGGTTTTGGCGTCGTATCGCCTCAGGTTATGAAAAGCGGATATTGCTACCTTATCGTACCACTGGGAACCAGTGGCTGAGGAAGCAAAGCCAATGGTGCAAAGAGGGTGTTTTGAGATGAACGTCATGCTATGTATTTGGTGTAATTGTGAGGATCATGTGCAGTGGAAGCTCGTGGTCAGATGGTCAGGCTGTAGACAGGTACTTTTATTCGGAACAACTGCAGCAGGTGCACGATGCCCTGCTCCAACGCTACGCAACATTCATCAACAGGAAGCGGGAGTTTTTGTACAAGTAGATAATCCTCTACCTCCAGAGTGGTACACCGAAAACTACAGGAACTGGAAGAGGTTGAGATTCTACCCCGTAATCCACACAGTCTGGACCTAACCCACCCAACTACCACTTGTTTGATTCATGGCCGATTTCCTAATAGGACAGCACTTCGCTTTAGATGTGGAATCTAGCATCAGAGAGAAGCGGGAGTTTCTGCACAAGTGGATAATCTTCCACCTCCAGAGTGGTACGCCGAAAAGTACAGGAACTGGAAGGGGTTGAGATTCTACCCCATACACCACACAGTCTGGACCTTATCCCATCCGATCACCACCTGTTTGATTCATGGCCGATTTCCTACAAGGACGGCACTTCGCTTTAGTGGTGGACGTGGAATCTAGCGCCACAGAGTTTCTTTCCTGGAAACCTGCCGAGTGGTATCGCCGTGGGATCCTGGCTTTGGTGGAACTTGGGCGAAGGGCGGTAGAAAACAACGGTCTGTACTTTGCAGAATGAGGTGAGCATGTATGACTTTCTTGCATCATTCAACTTTTCAGTTGCAAAAGGCAAAAACTTTTGACACACCGTGGTATATTTCACCACTTGCAGTGAATTACTCTGCAGTTTTCTTCACCTTAATTTCTTCCACAAAAAAAAGAGTGGGCTTTTCAAACTTTTTCCTACTTTAAATCAGAAGGCATTATCGAGGTGTGTAATGTGCGTGCCTTCTAAATCGAATTCATTTTGATCAAATAAGAAACATGATTTAGAAGAATTTATTAAGAAAATAAAATTCATATGGGATCTCAGAAACAGCACTACACTTCGTAGTTTCTCTGGCGTAGTGGACATGAACACAAAAGAGAGAGAATGCCTCAACATATCAAGCGTAGTGTTACTACATTTGTGAAAAAAATATTTGCCGCCCCGGTGGCGCAGGGGTCTAAGGCGCTGGCCTCTGATCATTCGTCCGTAAGGGGTCCGGGTTCGAATCCCGGTGAGGCATGGATGTTGTGTTTATCTTACGGCACTGGCTCTCTCCCTTCCCTGGAACCAGTGACCCTGAATTGGGGACGGGCAACTGCTTATAGCCCATTGAGTTGCTCACGGTGGTCGTTAAACCTCCAATCAAAAAAAATATTACTAAATATTTCTTATTTGTATACTAAAATGTTGATAATATAATATTCAAATAAAAGCTGTTGGCCACGAAATTTTTATATATTATCTCTGCAGTTTTATACGGACGGTCACGGGGAAAATATCCTCATACAGACTTAATATATTACGTCCAAAATTTCAAAACTTTGATCACGCAGCCATTGATGGATAGCACATCTCATCCGTTTGGAACCGATGTCTCCATGTGTTTCTTAAGCCCAAAGATATGGAAATACAATTTCTCTCAAACTTTTCTGTCGATTTTCAAATCAGCATTTTGCCTCTGTTGTCAATATGGTCAGTCTTCAATATTTTGCTTAATCGCGAATATTTGACCTTCCGGTTTCGAACTCTGTACCATTTTCAGATATGATAGTCGTGACGTACTACAGAGGTGAAAACATGTGTCAAGACGACAAATTTGCAGCTAGACATTCTGTCCGCAAAGCTTAGTTGGGAGAGCGACTTACTCTGGAGTGAGGGCAGACAGCTTCGATGCCCGTCGCAGACAAACTGATGTTTTCACATACTCATTACGTTACATTCGTGAACTTCAGTCAGCTCTTTCTCTGTGTGAGTTTCACTGGAATAAACATTTTTGGCCTACAAACAGCTTTAGAATGACTGACACCTGACGCACTGATATCGTGCAACTAAGTCCTTGCTAGGCCCAGGGTTGCCACGCCGCGAAAACTTTATCGTGTTGAAATCATGAGACACGTGGAACTTTCGGGTTGTTCCTGAATTCTTATACAACCTGAATATCTCCCGAAAGCACATCAGGACCGACCCGGTGGCCAAGTGGTGTGAAGAGCTGTCTTCTGACCATTCGTCCAAAATGAGCTCGGGTTGGAGTCAAGGATGAGCCATGGGTAGTGTGTTTGTCTGATGGCGCTATCTCTTCCATTGAACCTGTAGCCCTAAATTAGGAACGGGCGGCTCCTTATACCCAATGAGTTGCTCATGGTGGTCGTTAACTCCCCCACCCCCAAGTGTTATTTCCGTAAAACGGAATAACACTTTCAATTCTCAGAATCGTGTGCGAATACAGACATATGGTAGAAAGTTGATCAGCTGTGATAGCCCAGATGGTCCAGTATGGTGTTAAATCACCCCTTACCACTACGCAAACCTCGCAGCGATGTTTCATGTTTTGACGAGACAGCTCAGCATGACCCTGGGATAGCAATTCCAATTGCTCCTTCAAAGCATGTCCAAGCTTTGAGAGGCCCACAGCAGCGCGATTCAAGGAAACAACTTGTCTACCGACAGAATCTCAATGGATATTTCATCCAACCTGTGAGAAAACCTACTAGAAACACATACGGATCTGTGCGACGGACAAAAGATATCCTTTCTGTTTTTTGCTTCCTCCACATTAATTGACCACGCAAATCTCCGTGGAAAGCTAATTTCATTTCACCTGGGAACAACACGTACCGCCATCACTTACGGACACATTTCCTATAATGTCTGCACCAGTTTACACAATCTCTCCTGTAGCGCCGAGTCAAGAGCAAGTACACCACTTGCCAGCAAGAATATAGGCAACACCTCATGAAGATTTCAGCTTACATTTGTTCACTTGGCGCAAGATAGCAGTTCGCCCATGAGGTTAATGCCCGTCCGTGGTCCTCCACGACGCAGCGCATCCTGACGATTTCGTCAGGATGCGCTACGTCGCGTCGTTGTTGGAATGCCTGCCAAAATCTATGCATCTCAGACACATTAAACAATCTGACAACACTTGCTTGTGAATTTGACTAGCTTCGAACCGACCAACAAACAGTTCACCAAGTCACTTCTTTTGATAAATAATGAATGATATACATACCCCCCCCACTCTGCAATCTCCAGAACTCCTGCCGGCTGTCAGCACCATTCATTTTCATATTGTTGTGCCTGGATTCTGTGTCGCGTTTTACATACTGTACGTGACTTTCGCGTATTTCTGTAGTCAGAACTTTGCGACACCGAGTTTATAGATTTGTCTTTAATTTACAGAAACCGGAGTATTTATTGTATATAATCAACAGCTGCGAAAAAATTAACGGTATACCCGTATATAATACAATGTAACATCCAAACTTCAAATGTTTTTTAACAGTGCGTTTCATACAGCCGCAACTTCTTTTCTACTCAAAAGCAAAAATTTTCCCGTACGAAAAAAATACACACATGCTTAATTAAGAAGCGGGTAATCACTAGTGAATTTATTCTTCGAAGGAGTTTTTCTTTGTACTCTGTGTGACGTTGAAATTGCAATTCAGCAGATGGGAGCGTTATGTCAGGATATGCAAATGATTCCAATATCAGACCAATCCGGCAGCGGCGGGAGCCAATTTATGCGCGGACGTGTGGATTTCTCGGTTAACCATACCATGAGTTTGTGGACTGTAAAAGCCTTCCAGCAACTGATTCCAGGCGGAACAGCACAGCAGATATTACTTAACGGCAAGACGACATATTTGCCAGCCATGTGGACAAAACAACTAAGCGACTTCAAAAGGGAACAGAGAATTGGTTCGTGAGAAGGCTGATGGTCAACTTCCAGGCGGCATAACACATATGCGCTACGACAATAAACCGTCCATGGATGATGGAAACAGTGGCTGCGCGAAGGCAAGCAAACACGTCGCTTTGGTACTCATGCACCCCGGACAACTACACCGCGGTCTGATCGATCGTACACTCTGGGTACAGGATACTCCGCACCTACAACCACAAAAAGCTTCCATCAGCAATGTAATGACTACACCAAGCATTCAGCCCCATCACACTGGAAACCATTTCCCTTCGGATGGCGAAGGCGAGTTTGCATGCACGACATCCATTGGTTCACTTGCCACTGACTGATGACCATCGGCATTAATGTCTGGAGAGGTGACGCACAAGAGCCAATTGCGATACAGATTAAAATGTGTATTTATTGGTCTATAGTGATACATCCCGCTTCTGCCAAGAATGCGCGATCGATGGATAGACTTGTAGAGGCGACGCGTTCAACGCACCAATCCAAGAACTACTGTCGAATGGCATACAGTATTAACTACAAGCGTCATTGTCTGAGGAGTGATCACCCACTATAGCCGAACCTCTCTGGTGTATCACAGGCAAGTTAAATGATCGGCGCTATATCGCCGACATTCTTTAACCCTTGGGTATATCCCCCTTCGTAACACGATTATCCGGCGCCGTGTTTCAGCAAGGAAATGCTTGTTCGCATACTTCGAAAGTCTTCCAAGAATGTCTACGCGGAGTGAACGTGCTGCTCTTGCCAACCAGGTCTCCGTATTTGTCGCCAAAACAACATGTGTAGAACATTGACAGCATCTGCTGGTTTCCACACAACCAACGCAGCACATAACAGACTAGGTTCAGGAAGAGTGGTAGGAAGTGTCATAAGAAGCTATCCAACATGTAAGTCATAAAAGCTGTCTACGTACGATAAAATACATTAACCCCGCTGATACTATAGACTAATTTAAAAAACTTTATTCACAAGTAAAAGCAAGTTAAAAGCGAGATCTTTCGGGATCCCTAGATCCCATCTTCAGGCTTAAGGCCATAAAGAACAACAAGTGGTCCACTTATATGCGATCAGGTTTAACCCATGATGCAACGCAGTGGGCGTTGACATCGGTCAACATAGCAAATCAAAAACAATCAATAGTTCGAAGAAATGTAAGGTAATACAATATTGTTCGTAGTGGTTCCGGGCATATCGATGAACAATATTGTATTACCTTACATTTCTTCGAACTATTGATTGTTTTTGATTTGCTATGTTGACCGATGTCAACGCCCACTGCGTTGCATCATGGGTTAAACCTGATCGCATATAAGTGGACCACTTGTTGTTCTTTATGGCCTTAAGCCTGAAGATGGGATCTAGGGATCCCGAAAGATCTCGCTTTTAACTTGCTTTTACTTGTGAATAAAGTTTTTTAAATTAGTCTATAGTATCAGCGGGGTTAATGTATTTTATCGTACGTAGACAGCTTTTATGACTTACATGCTCCTTTCGTGCGAAACACAGTTTTTATCGGAAGCTATCCAACGTCTGTGACTATTCCGCGACGCATATCTGAGCTTGTCACTAACACAGAAGCCTGTACGCCGTACTAGTGCGTCCCACGTAACAACCTGTTTAACCACTTAAGATCCCAAGGAAAATAAAAAAAAACGGTAAAATAAAAACGCAATTGGTTTTTGCAAGGTACAAGTAGCTCGATTCCAGACAATGAACGTACGTGAAACGTAATATTACGAGCATCGTTCTGGTAGTTATAAAACAAAAGACGAAAGTTCCAGTACACATCGTGTGGAAGGAAATGAAAGGACAATTATTTCAAAAGTCGATATTTGTGTGATATATGCGAAAATAATGGCGCCCTACCTCACATCAGTGGGCCCGTAATAATACGGATCTCGATTTTCTTGCACTATCATTCGTTAACGTATTATTACGTACCTGGATGCTAAGTGGTTAAAGCTGTTATTTTTTCTTAAGAACGTTCGTATGTTTTCTTCAATCCTTAAACTGTTTTACCATAATTTTCCGTTTAATTGCGCTTGTACTTTTTAATGCTGTAATTTCTTTGTCACAGGGCTGTATTAAAGAAAATTCTTTCCCTAAATTTACTAGTATTTTTAGTGCAAACACAGAAGGGCCAAAATATTATGACCAGGGTGTCTTTATGCAAATCGAAGCAACAGCAGTAAACGTCTTGCGTAAAGAACGTGAAACGGGTTAAATAATCCCTGATACTGAGCTTTATTAAGTCAGTGCTGTTCTTGTTCTTCAGATGGAGAAGGCAGTGGAATTAAATGAGTTTGACAAAGGCTAAATTGTAATGGCCAAACGAATGGGTCAGAGCCTTTCCGAGAAGGCAAGGCTTGTGAGCTCCTCGCGGTCAGCCGTAGGTGGTCCCAGGAGAGAAACCACAAAGTCGTCCTAGGAGAGAAACCACGAACCGCCGGCAAGATGTGGACCGACCACAGCTTATCAATGCTAAAAGTGAGCAAACGACGCACACGTCCACATGGTGCCACAAGAAACGGGACTCATTGGACCAGAAGACCTCCTTCCAATAATGAAAGGTCCAGTTTTGATGCTCGCATGCCCATTGTAGGCGCTTTCGACAGTGAACAGAGGTTATGCATACTCGGAGAGGCCTGCGGCTACACGCCCCATTTTCAGGAGGGTTCGATGTATTGCGTGTTGTGACACATTACTCCCGTCACTAGCATTCAAATTACTAGCGAGCTGCACTACAGTATCCCTTCGTTGGCTCGTACTATATGGAAAGTGGGGATGTGTAGGCGCAGACCGCTCCGAGTGCCCATGATAACCTCTGTTAATCATCGAAAGCGCCTACAATGGGCATGCGAGCATCAAAACTGGACCTTTCATTATTGGAAGGTCTTCTGGTCCGATGAGTCTCGTTTCATTTTGCACCATGTTGACTGCCGGGTACGTGTGCGTCGTTTACCTGGGGAAGTGTTGGCACTTGGATGCACCGTGGGACGAAAACAGCCGGTAGAGCAAGTGTAATGCTTCGGGCAATGTTCTGCTAGGAAATCCTGGGTCTAGTAATTTATGTGCAGGAAACTATTACGTCTTCTACCTACCTAAATATCATTGCAGATCAGGTACATCCTTTAATAGGTATTCCTTTCTAGCAGGGCCTTCTTTCAGGAGCGTAATGCGCCACGCCACACGATCGGGAGTGTTCGAGAATGGTTCGCGGAACATCAGGAAGACTTCCAGGACTCCGAACTCCCCAGACATCAACCCAATCGAGCATACGTGGTTTGTGTGGGAACAGCAAATCCGATCTGCGGCGTCTCAACCACGTAACTTACAAGAGTTAAAGGATCTGCTGGTAACGTGTGTGAAATTCACAAATTTGTCGGTGATGAAGATCGAAAACGCGCCTTGTCGCTCCGGAGCTAGTTGTTCTAACCGACTAAACTACACTGACGAAATGTGTCGCTACAGATTTGTCGTCTTGACACGTGTTTCACCTCTGTAGTATGTCACACGTGTTGGTGCGTGATAACACCAGACACCTTTAGAAATCTTGTATCATCAATTCCTCGCCGGGTAAGAGCTACTTGGCGGCACATGGAGGACTATCATCATATTAGGCAGGTGGTCATAATGTTTTGGCTTTTCGTTGTGACGCATACTCTAAATTAATTTGCATTTTTAGTTGCTTTCTATATTTAAATTTGAGTTCATTCTCTTTTAGCGTTTTCAACCTTAACGTTATATTTTCTCGCTCACGGAATGACGTTGGCAACAATTATAACGTCAGAGAGCGTGACGTATGCATGTGACAGATAAGAACAAGAGATATATAATGTTGAAGAAGCAGCCGAAGTGTGATGGTGAAAGCTGTATTAAGCTGAAACTATATCTTACAGTTTCAGCTTAATACAGCTTTGAAGTCTTCATATTCGAGTTGTGTGGCTATACATGTATATTTAGTGTTTGGAGTTCTCCAGTTTTCTGATTGCTAACTTACATTAATCAGTGTTGTAAGATTAATACTATTGTGATTAGTTCCGCATGTATTTTGGAATGTTCGAACGAAGTGATTACTTGATGGAATGAAAAAAAGTAAACAGTAAGTAAGTCTTTCAAACTTTATTTGAGTGACTTCGTTTCATTAGAGTGTAAATAAGAAGAGGTAGTATTCTCGAAATCTTTAGTGTTCTCAATCCTAAAATAAATTTACAAATAGTAAAGTACACTCCATCGTAGTATACACTATATTGACAAAAGTCACCGGACACCCCTTCAAAAGCAAATGAACGGATCCGCTGCGTTGTTAAGATGCGCGGTACCGCTGCGAACGGTATGAAAACAAGCCTGCAGCTGACCGCGATCATATCGCTCTGTGAGGTTGAGTGAAAATGTCGCAGCGGGAGAGAACTGACTTTGAGAAAGGAAAGATTGTTGGGTGTTATATTAGTGGGTTGTCCATAAGAGAAACCGAGAGGCGTTTAAACATACCCAAGTCAACTGTTTTGGATGTACTGAATAAGTGGAAGACACATGGCGTGCCTGAAGCAGCAAAACGTACCGGTAGACCAAAGAAAATCAGTGATAGAAGACGTCGAAGCCTCAGGAGAGTAGTTAGAGCTAATCGACGGAGTACTGCACACGACCTCAGTGTACAGGTGAGTAAAAATGCTGGAACCTTGTTATGTACACGCACCATTCGCCGAGAACTTCATTCCATGGGTTACCGTGGTCGTGAGGCTGCTCATAAATAAGCCTTTCATCTCCATTCGGAATGCTAGTCGTCGTTTAGCATTATGTAATCAACATTTATCGTGGACCGTAGATCAATGGAAACGGGTCCTATGGACTGATTAATCCAGATACACGATCCATCAGTCTGATGGCCGTGTGTGGGTATCGCAGCAGGCGGAGGAATGCTATTTACCACAGTGCAGTGTTCCTATGGTCAAGTTTGGAGCTCGCAGTGTACTCGTGTGGGGGTGATTTTCGTGGTATGGTCCCGGCCCATTGGTTGTCGTGAACAAACATGTTAACCAGCACGTCTACCTCGATATTATGGACAGTTATGCCCTACCAACCCTGTGGCAATACTATGGAACTGAGCCTTGTTGGCACCAGCAGGATAATGCACCGAGCCATAAAAAGCAAGGACTGGTTTGACGATAATTTCGTATCGTGTGTGGACTGGCCAGCACAGAGACCTGAGCTTAATCCCATAGGGCACCTATGGGATGAATTAGAGCGCCACATAAGAAGTTTGGAACCAAGTCCTACTGCGAAGCAACAGTTAGCGGCGGCATTATGTACTGAATGGAAACGCATACCTATTGCTGTGTTCCAAAGCCTTGTCGAAAGCATATCTCGAAGAGTCAGTGCATGCATTAAGGCCAAAGGTGGACTGACACCGTACTAACGTATATCAATAAATGCTATGTTGTGTTTCTTTTCTAGGTGTCCGGTGACTCTTGTCAATGTAGTGTATATCAGGAAATCATTGTAAGCAAAACAATAAAAAAATGGAACTTGAGTATAGGAAAAGGATCTGTACTATTGCTTGTTTTTTAAGTAATTCAAAGACGCTAATGACGATGAACACAAAACTCGTGTTCCACAGGGCAGAAGCTAGCACCCTAACAAGTGGACTGATCCTAGTACCCCAGAAGTACAGGACATTCAACAAACAGTTAATAATTTTCAATACTGCTCTTACTGACACAATTATGTGACCGTTCTCGTAGAGGATAAATAAAAGATAGGGCGAGAGAGGGATTGAGAAGGAAGGAGGAGGGGAGATGACCGAAGGAAGTTACACATTAACACTCTGACCATCAAACATTCCATGCATGCCACACAGCTAGGTGCTGTTACTGCTACACTGTAGTTGAAAAAAGAAAACTTTTTCTTGTACAAACACTGAAATATGCAGGTTTGAGCTTGCTTTGCAGAATCATAAAAAAGCAGAGTCCCACGCCTCTGAGAATGGAGTGCACAAGGATTAGTAGGACCTCATTCGGAACTCTGGGCCGATTTTAATTCATGCCCTGAGTTACCGTATGAGATTGCACTAACCGCTTGGAAATAAAAGGTGCGTGCTTTTAGGTTTTGCTAAGTGCAGTGCTGTGCAGTGAAGTGCAGCGGCGAAAAAATCCACTTCCCATCTGGAAGTGTAGAGGTGAAATAAAATCTTACTTCCCTTCTGTTTAAATGTTGATCCGCTTCCACCATTACAGAACGAAAGAATAACCTGTAAAAAAAAAAAAAAAGAAAACTTCTCACACGGAGGTTGTAGCAGTATTAATTAATGTCTCATAAACGTGCAATACTTTCAAGTCTAAGCAAAATATGTATATTAACATGATTACAATTATAACTAAATTTCTTTCAGTGCAGAACTTTAACAGCATACATCAATCGTTACCAGTCAAGCTGGTACACATGATTCTCATCTTGGAAGGTCTAATTTTATTTGCCGAGCACTAGGATTTTGAAACTTGGTCTTTAAATACGTTTAAACTTGAATATTTTTCAAAACTGGCACAGACAAGGCAAAAAAATTCTGAAACATTTTTCAGTCTTTTAGAGTGCTGAGAGCTAAAAATTAAATTAAATAGCATTAATCAGAATTTCATCGTTTGCTCCCAGTTGAATTGAGTAAATGGAGAGAAGGTGGACTGTGAAATAGTATTTTAGCAATATAAAATCGCTCATCGTGTTAGTAACTGCGCACTGGCGCGAGGGTACCCGCTTCTGTTAAGTCACACGAATGCAGGGATTGAAATTTGTATATGCCACTTGCAGCAGCTGTTACAGTAGAATATATACAAATATATATATTCTGCATGTTCTGTGTACGCGTTTAAGAGTTATGAAGTAAATTTTTCCATCATTTTCATGCCAGGGGCGGGATTTGAACCTCCAACTCTCGGCTCCGGAGCTATCCACTATACTACACTGGCATCATGTGCTCTCACGGCTATCTGCTTTTATCGCATGTGCGTTCTGCGGGGCAGGCACGTCACATCCCCCCCCCAAAGAGGGGCGGGGGGACGGCCTACGGGTCAGCCGGGACCATGTGTCGCTGTAGGCAGTCATCCCATGAAGAACGTTCATTTGAGAAATCCCAGACAATTTAGTGTGGAACGTAACATCAGACTGATTTATTTTTTCGAAGCACTGAAGAAGGGATCCTCATTTTTCCTATCTCGCGGTGTGGAAAGGACAGCACATCATTGCGAGAAATCAAACAGCCGGGTCATCCTTGAAGTTCGGGCGCCAATATGACTAAGTAAATTTCTCCATTTTCGTGCCAGGGGCGCGATTCGAACCCACAACGCTGGGCTCCGGAGCTCCGAGTGCTATCCACTATACTACACTAGCATGTGCTCTCACTACTATCTTCGTTTATCTCATGTGCGTTCTGCGGGGCAGGCACGTCACAGAGTTAATGCTACACTGGCTTGAACAACCATCAACATTGAATCCACTGAATAAAGGGAAGCCTATAAACAGGCAAAGTGTCTACGTTTAATAGGTGTGATCCAGATGAAATGTCACCGTACATTCGTATGCGGAGAGTCATTTTATTTTTGCGCAGAAAAACCATCAACGTAATAAATCGCTTTTAAACCGCACTGTTGCCGGGGCGTAAAGTGGCCCGCTTACCCCAGCGTTAAGCGTACACAGCAGAAAACTGACAGAAACGTTTCAAGACTCACACAACACAGCGATAGTTATAACGAAGTAAATTTCTCCGTCATTTCTATCCACGCCAGGATTCGAACCCGGATCCCCTCATTCCGGAATAAGTCACTCTACCAATTGAGCTACGCGGACGTTTTATTCTGATTCCTATCTGCCTTTATGTCGTGTGCGTCCTTCTGGCAGGTACGTCACATCATCTCCCCCTTATTATTATTTTTTTTTTCGAAGTGCTGGAGAAGGGATTCTCTTATTTTTCCTATCTCGCGGTGTGGAAATAACATCACACCAATGCGAGATTTTGAACGGTCGGGTCATCCGGATAGTTCGGGCGCCATTATAACGAAGTAAATTTCTCCGTCATTTCTGTCCACGCCAGGATTCGAACCCGGATCCCCTCATTCCGGAATAAGTCACTCTACCAATTGAGCTACGCGGACGTTTTATTCTGATTCCTATCTGCCTTTATGTCGTGTGCGTCCTTCTGGCAGGTACGTCACATCTCCTGGTACGTTACATAGTCTGCACCCTCGGAAAGTCATAATCAGAGTTTGGTGTGATAAAAAACGAATTTTGCTACCGCAAAAGGAATTCGTTACTACCGAGCGACTTATGGTCATCAACTTCTACTTTTGAAGGCTGTTTTAGAAGTAACAAAAGTAATATCTGCGTGCTGATCAATCGAACGAGTGTAATGCTTCACCAAGATTACAACTGCCGCCGAAGGACGTTGGCTAAAAACTAATGCTCATCAACAGTACCCACCTAATCACCCTTCCATCAGATTAACTTATTTTAGGTAGTAGAACAACATATTGATTAAACTTTTAAAAAAGTGCTGCGCCTCTAGGAAATAGTCAGTTCCTTCTTCGCCTCTAAACTTTTATGGAGTATATACACCAATGAGCCATTACATTATAACCACCTACCTAAAAAGCTGTACGACCCCCTTTAGCCCGAACAACAGGGGCCACTCGGCGAGGCATAGATTCGATGAGATGGCGAGGTATCCTGTGGTATCTGGCACCATAATGCCAAGAGCAAGCCGTCCCCGTTCCCGTACATTTCGGGGTGGTAGTGAAGTCGCGCGAACCCGGTTTTCCAAGTCGAACCACAAATGTTCGATTGGGTTCATGTCAGGTGAATTTGGAGGCCAGGAGATTAACAGAAAGTCACCAGCATGTTTCTCGAACCACTCCTTGACGATTCTGGCAGTGTGCATCATCCTGTTGGTAATGGCCATCACCAGCAGGGAACACAGTTGCCATGAATGAGTGAACTTGGTCCGCAACGATGTTCAGATACCTGAAAGTTGTCAGGGATTGTGCTATGGGGATAATGGGGCCTCAAATGTCTCAAGAAAACATCACCCACAGCATAACACCGCCGCCGCCGCCAGCCTGTTTCCACCCAACAGTGCATCCAGGTGCCATAGCCTCCATTGATAATCGGCGTATCCGCGCTCGGCCGTCTACGTGATGCACCAGGAATCTTGATTCGTCAGACCAGGCCACGCGGTTAGGGAGCGAGTGTGCATGTGTGGTGCCCAGACTGCAGATGTCGCACACATGATTCTAGAATGTGCTTCTCTGGCAAGGAAGAGAGCAACATTAGTGCCAGAATTGGCAAAGACGAGGGACCTCTCGATCCTGCTCGCGTACCCAAGAGCGCGACAGGGGCTCATCGAGATGGTCAAGTACCTCAAAGAGGAACAGGCGGTCTACCTAATAGAGGGGTGACCGAAGAAGAAAGAAGAGGGATGAAGAATTGAAGAAGAGAAACCGATGACTCGAGCCCAGAGTCATCACCACAGAACCGACCCTAGTCCTGTGGCAATGTAAATAATGTAAATATTTAAATATTTTTCAATGTGAGAGGGCCCATTGAGCAAAGGACTTGTTTCCTACGCGGAGATGGGTTCCTCAGTGTAAATAAATATGCTTGTAACCATGTTTCTGTTTGAATAAAGGGCAGTCGCCCCAAACAGTTCGCGCCAGCAATTATTCTCCCAGTCAGGGGTAGAGAAATTTCTTTTCTAGCCCCTGCCCAAATGGCACGCACACCCGGGTCATGACGGAGAGGTGGGAAGCGCCGGCTTACGGGGGTAGCAGCAAGCTGCAGGTCTACGGACCGATTCTGTCCGGATGGGGGAATGTCGGATCCTGGCAGGATTACTCGCAACGCCGTCACTAAAAATCTTTTGAGAGAGTTCTTTTAACCCTGTGGAGTCCGCAATTGGACGGTACAGGTTAATGGTCATCAGCTAGTCTTACTTCCAAACATCCAGGCTCCAATCTCGATGATCTTGGGGCCATTTCATGCGTTGTTGGCGATGACGTGCAGTGAGCATAAGGACCCGGCTAGGTCTTCGGTTACGCAGGCCCACGCGCAGAAGGCTGCAATGAACTGTGTGCTGTGACACATTGCCCTGATCACCAATGTTGTAGCTGCGGATGATTTGTCGCACTGTGGCCCTGCGGTCGCTGTGAACAATGCGCGACAGTATCTGGTTCTCTCTGGCATCAGTGAGCTGCGGACGACACATGGCTGAATGACGGTTCGTCGTTTGGCCATCTGTGCACGACTTTTGATACGTACTCACTACAGCGGCACGTGAACAACCCCACAAGCCGCACCGTTTCCGAAATCGTAGTTCCGAGGCACCGTGCCATCCCAATTTGTCCTTTATCAAACTGCGATTAATTGGCAGTTTTTCCCATTCTGACTCCGAACACTCTACCAAACGAAAGCCGGTCATCGGGTTGTATATAAACTGCTCTGTGAACTTCATCTGCGCCACCGTTCGGTCACCAGGTGTATATATGAACGCAAAAGAAATGGATAGATACATCAATAAATGAAAACTGCCTGAAGAAAATAAAACACAAAATCAACTTACCAAAATGTGTTCCTGTATTATGTCGAAGAACTGTGTTATAAGCTGCTGGTTGCTGCATTGTCGAGTCACAAAATTTCCGTGGCTACTGTTGTAGCCCAGGCCGAAGAGCTTCGTGCACCTTGATCAATTCGAAAGATCATTTGGAAAGTTCCATATTTGTAATTTAGTTACAGTGCTGTATCCTAGGGGTCTATGCAGTTTTGTCCCCTTTCACTGCAGTTTCCTGGAATACGTACAGTTTCATCACCATTAATATGCGGTAGGTTTCTGCATACACCCATAGCATTTTCTCGCACTGCACTTCCCTGATATTACAAAACGAGTCCAAGATACTACAAAGTAAAAGCAACTTGATCAGCCATCTACTCCAACGTGCAATGCTCCTGAGTTCTGCTAGTTGACACTTTTAAAATCTAGTAAACTACGCAAAAAATAAGTAGCTTAAAGGCAGCTTGAAAATTAGTCTTTGAGTCGCCTTGATATTTTTTAATTTCCAAGTAGGAGGAGAATTGCCTTCATTCTATTCCGACTATTTGAAGGAACGAGGGATGCACGAGACCCAATCTAGGAAACACTACCTTCCTGCTTGATGTTGAAGGCAGGTCTGATTCCATTGAAAGTCTTTTTTCTGAAGATCCTAATGCTTGATTATTTTTTTCATTTTTTTCCGAAGATCTTAGAGTGCACCACCACTTAATAATCTCTTAGATGACACTGTTGTAGCATATATGAAAATTTAAAGGATAATAAGAGTGAATGTTGAAATAGCATCGCTACAGTCACCAAAATCACTAGAAGTTCCAACCAGAGTTGGAAACGGGTCAAAAATGTCGGACCCGGATGTCCCATAACTGGACCCGACTCGACCCGATCCGGACCCGTAACTGACCCTGACAAATCTGCTTTGAAATATAAATTCGAAACTCAATTTATGTATATATACATATAAACGTAATATATATATTCATCCCAATAACCGCTTGATATTTAATAACTGAAATCCTTTTTAATAATAAAATTTGGTTACTAGCTAAATTTTAGTCACTATTTTACGTAATCCAGAAGTAATGGCTGACCATGACCGTGACCATGGAGTATATTACAAATGGGAATCATTATTCACGATTACACAAATGCATTTGTTTTAAATGTATTTAGATTGTTCGCTCTTTCCACGCTTTGATGGAGGTGCGCATACTTTCTTATGACCAGTTAGATTTTTGGTTCCAAAATATTTTATTACACCGTCGACATCTTTCTTTGTAATCATATACTTTCCACATTTTGAACAACAAGCAAGACCAAACAACACAGAATTATTCAGCGGTTCCTTAATGAGACGAAATAATTTCCAGCATTCACTCTTCCCCTTGTGGTTTTCAACAAGCACGTATTTGTTGGCCTCGACGCCTTTCTCAACCTCCTTAATATTAAATCCACCCATATTAACAAATGAGGAGCTAATTTCGACATGACATGTCATGGGAACGGGATGTTAGCATATCAATCGGAAACCTCTGAATGCTCAATATAAAAGACGCGATGTGAAAAGTAACTCTTAGTCATACAGTGAACTTCGCACGGAGAGAAAGTGAATCAGCTGAGAGGCGTTTGCCTGTACCTTGCCCTGGACAATCGCACTGTAAAAGAACGCAAAGGAAGCATCTTTTTACGATATAGTGTCGGTGTGTCTGACGTCGATCACTGGAAATCTTCGTTGCTTTAAGAGACGACAGTATTTTTGAATGGCAAATCATTATTCACTCCGTGGGCACCACTATCGACTACAGAATTCCACAACGTGCATTTTTCTTTGGAATATATTTTTCTCTTTTCAAAAATAAAACGGGAACAAAACCGGGTCAGGAACACCTTGACCCGACCCGTTGGACCCGCAAGAAATTGTCGACCCGTTGACCCGTGACCCGTTTCCATCTCTGGTTCCAGCGGGGTTCACAAGATACGTACTACAAAGATGGCGGATATTTCTATTCACCAATTATACTAATGTGGCACCATCATGTGGCAATAGCATAAGGAGAAGATTTTCGCGACTCGTTCACCACGACAACCGTGCTGTAGGATTACCCAAGAGCTGCTACGGGTACAAAAGGTGCCCAAAACGATACGACCACATTTGCATAGCGTGGGACAGAGGGTGAGACACCCGCCCAGATCTTCTTGTTGCTGCAGCACCGCAGCACCCATCGGCGGGAATGGTGTAGAAAGACGACACTAGACTCTCTGGAGTACAGGGAAGAGCTATTCCCTCTGTATTCTCTATGAGCAGAGACGAGCTATTCACGGACTAGAGTATGTTTTGTTTCAGCTTTTCAGACGGCCGCACATCAGTACGGCGTCATGATTATCAACGAAGTGTGGTGGCGCCGTCAATCAGCCGCCATACAGCGCCCTGACAATGGCGAGGGCTGGAATCCAACACGGCAACAGGAAATTTCTTGTCCACATTTCAGGCACTCAGACGCTACTTCGAAAGTGTCGTCAATCCCGTCATTCAGCTTTTTCTTGCCTGGATCAGCAGCAGGAAAATGCCTGTCCTCACACTGCTCATGTAACAAGGGACAGTCTCCAGGGCATGGGTGTCTCCTGATGTGCCCTAAACTCACCTGGACTGGTTGCATATTGAATATGTGTGGGAACTTGTGGGGCCACCTGGAAGCTTACATGAAACATCTGCTTGACCAGTTGATTGCTACTTCGAATGCCTTACCCAGAGCACTATTGATGATTTTGTTGATTGCGTACCTTGTCTGCAAGTTTCTATAGCTTTCCGAGGTGGACTTACTCCGCACTGAGCATGTCGGTACACTACCTTCTCATATTTCGCTTTTTAACACGTCACGCCTTTTGGAAAAAAAAAAAAAAAGGACGTGCGTATGCTATCACTGTGTCCGTGTGTGGCCACCATATCTCTGCCCATAGGCACCAACTTGAAAAATTATTGGGAGTTCCGGAAATTTTTAATCGAATTACCCATGAATTTTTCAAAGTATTTAAGTCTAATTTAAATTTCATTCAGTCAGATTATCTGGCACAATAGACGCCTGAAATGCTAAAAAGGAAGCAAATTATAGTTAATTACAGAATGTTTTTTTTTTCTAGATAATTATTTATTTCATTTATTTTGCTTTTGTAGACGCGACATTATTATATACAATACACAGATACTGTGTGAATTTCCAACTCAATTGTCTCATAAAAAGTAACAAAAACATGTAAAATTTATTTTAAGGTTTTTTTTTTTTTACCAATTTTAAAAATTCCAACAATTTGTTTCTTCAAATGATTTCTGAGTTAAAATAGGAGGTTAGAAGGGACAGGACATGGCATCAGCCGCACGCCCTGCGTTTTCCGTGGGCTCTACTTCGTATCAGCTGTGTATGCCCAACTTGGGCTGATTCTGTACTCTTCTGTGGGGAGATCGTTGACTTTGAAGAGGTTTTAGAGGCACTTGTGCAGCATGTACATTGAGGAAAAAACGAGACCGAAATTTACATGCACATAACTAAAAATTTGCAAAACGTTACAGAAATACTGTTTAGTATTTTCTAAAAAAATTAAACAAAATTATGCTTCGTCGAGCGGAAGTGCATATGGCGTATTAACCAATCACAGCTTCGCTAAAGCTGTGGGAGCCTTGTTGACCTTCAGGGTCTGCTGCAGAGAGTAAGAGACGGCCGCTATCAACCTGTGCTCCAGCACAGGTCTTCAGTAAGTGACGTCACGTCACTGAACCCTCCCCACCCGGAAGGCGCAGGAAACCAGAGAACAGACAAAGCAATGGTATTTTGCACAAAAGAGATCAGGAAAAAGATCATTCTGGAAGGCAAAGAACTTGAAAATGTGGAAGAATTCACTTATGTAGGAAGCTGTATCGCATATGACTTAAACAGCAAAAAAGAAATTTTAATTAGAATTGCAAAGGCTATAACACTGTTAAAGGCCATGGATAAAATTTGGAAGAGCAGAGCTATTAGCCTCAAAACTAAGTTAAGAATTCTCGAGACTTGCATCTTCAGCAGCATGCCCTATGGATGCAAGACTTGGACATTGACAAAGGAATCAGAGAGAAGGATACTTGCTTCTGAAAGAAAGTGCTATCGTAAAAGCTTACGGATCGGATGGACCTAGAGGATAAGAAATGAAGTGTACCGAAGAATACAAATAAAAGAGACCCAATTCCAAAAAATCATACAGAGAAAACCAAGACTCTTTGGACACATCTGCAGAATGAAAAATGACAGAAAGATAAAGACATTAGTGTTTGGCTTAATGAACACGGAAGAAGTGCAAGAGGACGCCCTCACCGTGTGTGGGCTGACGATATTAAAGACTGGTGCGGTGGAACTCTTCAAGAACTGAGCCACTCTGCAATGAAGAGACTTCAATGGGACAATATACTGTAGTTAAAATGGCAACGGACACCTACGGGAATTGTACCCATGGATGGTTGATGATACCGCTAGTAGAAATCCGGTTGAACTTTTTTAAACTGATTTTATTCATTATGAAGAACACTGCTCACATAGATTGCAAATTTTAAATAATGCGCAGTTTTTTTCACTACGGGAAGTGAAAGCATGATCTTTTTCTAAGTATCTACTTAGAAAAATTCTTTACCCCTGTAAGAAAGGATTCAAAAGACGTGCTCATGAGTTCGGTGCGTTTTTTTTTTTTTTTAGTTTAACGATCACCGTGAGCAACTTAATGGGCTATAATGCAGTCGCCCGTCCCTAATTTTGAGCCACTGACTCCAAGGAAGGGAAAGAGCCTGTGCCGTAAGACAAACACAACATCCATGCCTCACCGGGTCGGCAGAGTTCGATGTCATCGTTTATTTGTAATCGCCAGCTATTTGCGTCTTGGAATTTTCCCGACTGTTACGTGAATCCCTTCTCGTGTTGAGCAGTGCACGTATGCTGTCTTTAGTAGAAAACTGTGCTTCATTAGAAGTACAAAATACACATAAATGTTCGTGGTAATGGCAGACGCCCGATGCAAGAGGGATTTTTCAATCAACACTTTAAAACCAGATATATGGCTTCAAATAGAAAAATGCATTTACACTTTCTAGCAACAGAGATTTTTCAATCAACACTTTAAAACCAGATATATGGCTTCAAATAGAAAAATGCATTTACACTCTCTAGCAACAGAGCTGTGAATTATGGGAAAACAAATGTTCGTGAAGTATTCCTCACAGTGGACATGGTTCGACACGAAAACAGAATATTTCAATCGCACTTTTATAAGGGGAAATAATCAAGGAAATAGACTACACGTTTGCTCCCCCTAGCGACAAAAACTGACCAATATCTGAAGTGGAATATGTATCCAAAATGTTCGTCACAGTGAAGGGCAACACACGAAAAAAGAATTCTAATAGGATTTTTACAAATGGAGCAATGATTCTAAAGAGAAATACAAATTCGTGCCTCTGGCGGCAAACTGTGCATCATGAAAGAATTAGAAAATATAAGCCAAAATTTTCCTCACGTTAAAAGATGCGAAAAGAATTTTTCAAATCGGTCTTTTTTTTTCTTTTTTTTTTTTTGATTGGAGGTTTAACGACCACCGTGAGCAACTCAATGGGCTATTAGCAGTCCCCGTCCCTAATTTAGGGTCTCTGGTTCCAGGGAAGGGAAAGAGCCAGTGCCGTAAGACAAACACAACATCCATGCCTCGCCGGGATTCAAACCCGGACCACTTCCGGACGAATGATCAGAGGCCATCGCTTAGACCACTGCGCCACCGGGGCGGCCCAAATCGGTGTTTAAGAAACAGAGACAGCGCTGAAATTAGAATACACCCTTACGACCCCCAGAGGCGAAACCGTACATTATTTGAAGCACAAGTTGGGTACAAAATGCAAGTCTCTGTAAAAGATAACCAAGATAAATAAATGTTTTTCAATCGGTTAATGGAAAAAGCCCCCCCGGCTGCCGAATGGTCTGAGAAGCTGCCTTCTGGCCATTCGTGAGTTCGAGTCCCGGATGAGGCATGGGCGGCGTGCTTGCCCTATCGCCATGCCTCCTCCCTGGAACCAGTGGCCCTGAATTAGGGACGGATGATAGGCCAATGCCATACAAGTTACTCAGGGGGGTTGTCTAATCCCCAAAACAAAAGTGGTTGAATTTTTCAAATCTGACAAACATATGCAACGATATGATGCCCAGAGAGGAAAGGACATTTTAAAACTCAAACACGCGCTAAAAACTGACATGTTTCTGTTTTGATTACTTAAAAAAAAATCAAGCAAATGAAGGACATTGTGTGTGACGTACTACTGAGGTGAAAACATGCGTCAAGACGACAAATCTGCAGCGAGATATTCTGTCAGCATAGCTCAGTTGGGAGAGCGACTTACTCCGGAGTGAGAGGGCACGAACAAACATGTGTTTTCACATCGGCGCTCCATTGTGGAAAATGGATCCATTGGCCGTTGGGTTTTTCAAAAAATGTGTGATATTTGTTCCACACATGGTTTGGAATTAATGAAAAATTCTTACTTCGCTTCAAAAATAAAAAAATAAGAAGAAGAAGAGGGAGCTGATGTGACGTACTACATAAGTGAAAGCATGTGTCAAGACGACAAATCTTCAGCGAGACATTCTGACCGCGTAGCTCAGTTGGTAGAGCGACTTACTCCGGAGTGAGGGGACACGGACAAACTTGAGTTTTCACACGTGTTTATATTAGGTTTTGAAGCGTTATCTGTAACGGAGTGCAGACACATCGATTAAATAAAGTGATTAGTGATCAGATAAACTAGCTGTGTGAGCTATTTATTCCTTTTAACCAAACTTCGGAAACAATCTTCAAGATGCGCTTTATAGATTTCATGTGCACGCATTTGAGCTTCAACGGGTTTGCAATTTGATCAAGTGGTGGAAGTTTTACTTTCGCCAGATTCGTGTTCGTGAAGCTTAGCAGTGTTGTCGCTGTCATGGCTCATTCAAAGTTCTAATGCATTTTTGTGTGTTGCTCTCGTATCTGTGCTGCCTTACAACAATCGTATAACCAACAATAAAATATTGATCGTAACAAGTCCTGTGACTACCAATTACCACAACAGAAACGGAAAACAACTTGGATCAGCTTCAGGTCAATAATTCAATAAAATAAAATGACATAAATAAGAGCGTTTCCTGCGTGACATTTCGCCATTTATTAATCCTTTCCTCTGTTTCTCCGAAGTGCCTAAAATACTTTGATCTTCACTGCACGCAGGTACTACTTTAAATGACTCGCAATTTATTTGTATGTACAGGATACCTCTTGCATTTTGCGGAATACTGACAACATATTTATGCAGTATTAAGAAAAGTGACAATTTCATATGAAGTAGAAAATCGCTAGCAGACGGTGTAGCTGCAACAAAGCTTTCTCTCTCTCTCTCTCTCTCTCTGTGTGAGGCCGTTTGTTTTGGGTACAACAAAAGACTCATAAAACACCGCTACCTGTCGGAGAAAACCATCACGCGCTCACGACCGCTAGCACTCACATTTTGCTTTCCTGCGCACAATGAAGCCATTTTTATTGTCAGGTGTCGTTTCAACCTAACAGGCAGACAGCCGGAGTTTACAGCAATGAATGAATGATCTATGACCTACTTTACGGCCGAATTACCCCGAGTCTCATATAACACATGAAAAAGAATTTAACAGGGATTAGGAATAAAATTTCGTGCCTCAGTTTTTAGACAACCGAGAGGAGACAAAACGAATACTGAAGTTTCCTGTGCGAAGGAATGAATATGAATCTATAACAACTCTATACCTGAATAAATATTCTCTCTGAGAAGAACAGAAGTCAATGACTGATAGGGCAAGTGACTATTAGAAATGAATCAGGAAAATATGCTGGGGTCTTCGTTTGTTACAGCAGGGTATAGGGCAGACCGCAACAATTAGGAGAAAATAATTACCTAGATTTTGTTTTGTTTCGGGGTTGAACGACCACCACAAGAAACTCCTAGGGATGAAAGTAGTCGCCCGTTCCTAATTTAGGATCACTGGTTCTACGGAAAGGACAGGGCCATCGCCACCAAACAATCACCAATGCCTCATCTGGGACTCGAACTTGGGCCCAGCTCGGACAAATGGTCAGAAGCCAGCGCCTCAGACCACTCTACCACCTGCATTTACAGAGATATACGGTGTGTACAGGTGGGTGACCAGAGAGAGTGATACTATAAACATGTTCTTTCTTTTCCAAAAGACGTGGTAAAAAAAAATGTAGGCCGCCCCGGTGGCGCACGCTTCTGACCGTTCTTCTGAGATGGGTCCGGATTCGAATCCCGTGAGGCATGATGTTTGTTCGTCTTACGCGGCACTGACTCTCACCCTTCCCTGCAACCAGTGGCCCTAAATTTGGGATGGGGGACTGCTTATAGCCCATCGAGTTGCTCACGTTGGTCGTTAGCCCCCCCTTCCAATAAAATGTGGCTTACACTATGGGAATGAGCCCGTTGTTTTCAGCAGTAAGAAAAACGAAGAGAAAGGTAATACTGTCTTCAGGTGCGAATTCGGACTTGGGGATTTTGCTGCCCTGGGCACCTCTCAATTTGCCATCTCTGTACTTCCAGTCATGGCGTGTAAAACGATATTACGCGCAGTTGCTACTCATACCGGCCACTGAATTAGAAACATATGCAATACTGGCTTGAACCTCCTTTAGCCCGAATTACAGCACGTATGCGGTTTGGCATAGATTCCACAAGATGCTTAAGAGTGTCTATGTCTGAAGTATAACAGGCGTTCACCAGACAGTCCTTTAACTGGCTCAGATTTGACGGAAGAGAACTTTGCTCCCTTATGTGTTTTTCTAACAAGTCCCATACATTCCCCGTGGGGTTCCACTCCGAGCTTTGTGGTGGCCAAAGAAGATGGTGGACGTCGCTGCTATACTCGCTGAACATATCTTGCGCGATAAAAAGTCAACATTGCACTATGGACCTGATCGGCAACAATGTTCAAATAATCCTCCGAGGACACCCGACTTCCTAGCAGTGTTAGGAGACCCGTTCCGTACTAAAAGAATATGCCCCGTACCATGGCACCACCTCCAGAACCTTGTTGTGTTTACAAGGCAAGCTGGGTCCATTACTTCATGGGGCTACCGCCAAACTTTCTGCCTACCGTCGGTACATAACCAGGTGTACCACGACTCGTCGGGCCACGTGACTTTTTTCCAGTGCCCAGTCCCTGTGTTCTTGACATCACTGAAGACGAACTTTCCGGTCCTTTGCAAAAATCAGTCTTTTCCGTATAGGCATGTGACTGCAAGTATAGATCCTCTTCAATTCTCTGCTCATAGTTCGCTGAAATATGGATCGGGAACAGCCTTCATTGAATGTTTCGGTCAATTGCTACATACAGGTAGTCCAGTTTCTGCGTACAAGCCTTCTTGGATGACGGCGATTTCGTTCCTCACGGATTGTCGTCGCGCCATAGCTACGTCTCTCAGACAAGCAATGTAGATTATTTTTCCACTGATTAATTTCCCCGGGATATTTCAATTTTTGAGAAACGGCTCAACTGTGCTGTTTTCAAAATCGCCGCTCCAACCAGACGAGAAGACACAACAAGCCCTTTATCGATTTCCGAAAGATCCGTTGTTTTTCCCATTGTGATCAACACTACTAACCAGCAGCAGCCTAAAATAGTTGCTTAAATCACATGGTGATGTCCATGACCATGTATTTTGCATATACGCTACGTAAGTGACGATTACGTACATCTGCATGGTTTCTAATTCAGTGGCCGGTGTGTGTACGTATATCTCCCAAACGGTATTGATTCCAATGCAGATATCTCAGATGGAGGGGGAAGTATTTCAGGCACTTTGAAGAAACAAGACACCATGATTGGGGATTGGGGCATCTTATCTGAGATCAAACAATCTGAAAAGGTCGCGGGAGATTCCATTTTTCAGGAGAAGGATTTTCCCCTGGTTATCCGTATGATTCGATACTTCTTCCAACTATTCATGTGTTTAATTAACCTATTTGAAATGAAAACTGTTCTATACAAAAAGCACGCAGCATAATTTCTAGCTCACTATTACCAGTTCGGCAGGTTAAAACGCGTAAATGAAAACAAAAAATCATCCACACACCAAAACACCCCATTTACAATCCAGCTTGGAATGTTTTTCAGCAAGTTGTCAATATCCGTCGCTCCTCCTTCTTGACGCAATTCTCGCCACCTAACTTTTACCACTGCGTTAATTATTACTATTATTGTTTTTAAATTTACATCCGTTGTGATATTTTGCGTTCTCTCGTGTTCTACCCCCCCCCCCTTTTTTTTTTTTTTCATTTTTCCGCCTTAAAAGTTATGCCGCCATGGGCTACAGTAAACCCATCGGTCAATACGATTCTGACTGTCCTCAAAATATGAGAGAGAACGAAGAGGCATTATTGAGCTAGATTTTTTTTTCGGTTTGACTACATCACAAAGAGTAGCTGATAGGGGAGAAACTATTGAAGAAATACGTTAACAAATTTCAGTTCCTTTGGAAGTATGAAGATATGAGAAAGTACAAGATGGCTGCTGTTGCTCAGGAATTTGATGCATTGTACGATGGTGATGTATCGGACATGTGAACATGTACCTCTGATTTAACTTTAAAGCCTTTTGAGTTCCTGTATTCTAACACAAATTTGGTTTCTTCTCGTTAAATATTTTCTGACTTAAAGCCACAGAGTTCCGTTCGATGAATTTGATGTTGACAATCCTGACAGCAGGTCAAAGGGCAACCCACGTAGTTAAAAATAACAGAAATAAGAGTTGAATGTGCAATCTTGGAGATGAGCGAATAGTACTTAATGATCATTTGTTAAACGAACTGTACCGATGTAGAAACAGAGCTTCACGAACGTGTAGATGTTCAACGATTGTGTAAGAACAACTTCTATTCAATACTTTTCTTGTAGAGAATGTACAGATTCAAAGAGAGACCATTGTCACGTATTTTGTAGGAAGTTGTTGATTGGAGTTGGATGTCGTGAGTTGTTTCAAGCACAGTGATTGATGTCATTTGGTGACGTGCTTCAAGACCAATAAAAAAGGAATTGGATTTGTAAGTATAATTCACCCTGGACCTTTTTATGTATAAGTTAAATGGACAATGAAGCAGCGAAAAGCCTACCAGTGTAGTTCAGTTGGGAGAAAAACCGCTCCGGAGTAGGAAGATGTGGCTTCGAATTCCTCTGTCGGCAAAAGAAAGGTTATATAGGCGTCCGAACAAAAAAAAGATTTCCCTAGCCGTGAGGATTGAAAAAAGCTGTGTGATGGTTCTTTCGCACAACGTACGCAAATAATAAATAAATACTTCAATGAAATGGTCGCAGAGTGTTGCTGTCAGTTGACCTGCTGAGCACCTAAGACTACAGAGAGTATTCCATCCTAATTTGGGAAGAACATCATCCCTGTCTGATCCCCTGCGTTCTAACCCTGATTCAGAACTACGAGAAATGACAAGCCTACGTCCTACACCACTCGATCGTAACACCCCTAATTCAAAAGAAGCATCTGGTAAGGTGAAGCATTGGTGGCCTGTACGTAGCCTGTTATGGCGGCTATGACGATACTCTCAAAGAACTAAGAAACACAAAAGGAATACATTCAGATTCCGACGTGCTGTTTATCGCCTTACAAGCTAATGTTTTTGTGTACGACCTACGAATATAGATTCGTATACTGCGGGTCAGCTGATAATTCTTATAACTGAACAAATACTAGGATGAGCCAATAATCATCTGCAATGTACTTCTAATCTTTCGATTTGCTGTACTGCTTGTTGCGCATGCATTTGTAGACGTGGTACCGTTGTCTTCACTGTGGCGGAGGTTTGACCTTGATCAGCCAGTTCTTGTGTTGTTGTCATGCTCTTAACATGGCAGCTCCACTTTCCGTATGCACCAAAGAAGAACAGAGACCAGCAATCGGTTTTGCTATGGGCTGAAAGTGTATCAAAGTCTCAATTTTATCACAATGTTTTGTCACTGCGGAATATCTACGAACGGATTTCCATGATCAAGAATGGTCGCACAGGTGTAATGCATGTGAAGGAGCCGGACTCTTGTCCACTTCCACTGCTGGTGAAAACGTTGAAAGAGTCCGTACCGTGGTACCGGCAAACAAGTGGTGACTATTGATGAAGTGGTAAATCATATGCAAATTAGTTTCACGGTTCAGCTTATGAAATCAATCGCAACTTTCGTCAAGTCTGTGCAAAAGGGGTCCCATAACTTGTCACAGAACTTCCCAAACGCAATCGTTTGAACATCTACCAATACATTTTAGGCCACTATGGTAACGAATATGACACCTTGTTGAAAATAATCATCACTAGGGACGAAGCATGGAGCCATCATTACTAGCCGGAGATAAACGCCAGAGCTTGTAATGGAACCGTTTGGACATCTACCAGGGGCCCAGGGGGAACAATTGCCCCTTAAGGTGTTTTTCGCGACGATCCAAAAAATCTTTAGGTACTTTTCGCAGTCTCACAGACGGTGAGAAGGACTTTTGCATGTAAGCAGAAGTCCATCACAAGGCTCCAACAGTTTTGGTATTCAGCTTCTCAAAGAACTCAGAAAAACAGATCTTTGAGTTCAATTGTCACGCAGAAGAAGAACTGCTAAACGATCAGATTGCTGATAAATCACAGGAGCGAATACGCGATATCAAAAGGTTTGAGCACCATCCATTGGGCTGCACGTCTGAAAGCCGTGGAACCAGTTCTGCAAATTTTTGAATTCATCGTGGATTGCCTACAGGATGAAATTTCAAGAGCGCAGCCACTGGAAACGACATTATGACAACTCAATAGTTGCTCTCATCAGTAAATTGGTTGTTTTTTCTGAATTTGTTATGGTGGCATTCTGTATTCAAAATAATCAGCCATGCACACGTGCAACTGCAGAGGAAGAAATAGACTTGATGGCAGCCCATAATTGCATTTCAACTGCATTAAAGAAATTGAGAGCTTTCAGGAGTGACAGTATCTATAATAATTTTATCGCGAGAGCAAAACTAATTGGGAAGAAATGGGCGGGGAACATTCTGATTTACCGGTTGTGAGGAAACTGAGAATTAAACAAACGTCTGGTGAAACAGATGCTGGCTGCCTCTTGGAGACTCCCGATAAACGTCGTGTCAGTTACTACAAGGTTTTCGACATAATGTGTGGCGAATTACAGGAACGTGCAACCGGCTTCAAAGAGATCAACGACGTTTTTGGAGGTTTGATGACTGAAATATTAAAAGCCATGAAACAAGATGATCTTGAAATCCGTGTATGCATTTTGATAGAGAAATTCGCTGATTTCTTTACAACTGATCTTTAATATCAGTTTTGCTGATTTGTAGTTTTGAGAAGTTCGTGATTTCTCCAATGATGATCATCTACAGTATTTGGAGCTCATCATTAAAAAAATGTTGGATAGCTTTCCAGAGTATTGCGGGTTGTTTGGATTGTTTCTAACACTAGCTGCCAGCACAGTGAGCGCCGAACGAGCAATGAGTTCCTTGAAAATAATTAAAGAGTGTCGTCGTGCTACTATCACTGAAAAAAACCCTCAATGACTACAGTATACTTTACATCGAAAGAACAGTTGCTAATAAAATAAATTTGGATTCTACGATCGAAATATTCGCCGAACAGAAAGCAAAACGAGGACTTACAACCATTTAAGTAAATGTCAAAATGTGCATGTGCAATGTGCATTTTCGACAATTTTCATTTGATACTGATTGATTCTATAACGATTTTGATTGTAATGTACCTATAGAAATACAAGTGATGATAATTTGAAAACTTTAGTTATGAATATACTACACTTTATATAGCATACCTTTTACATTCAAGCTCAGAGCAAATCAAGTTAATTGTACCTGCTTAAAATTTCAGAAAAGAAAATATAACTACTACGAAACAGGAAAAAAATATGTGTTCCTTCGTATAGTTCAATAAAAAAATTTAAAAACAGTTTCTGAAATGGACCCCTGGGTACGTTTGCCACCTGGGCCTTTGTCCTTAAATCCACCACTGGCCAGTCCTCATGCTAATGTACGCATACTGCTTAAACCCTCCATCAAATAAACCCCGATGTATTGGAGTATCCTCCGTATAGTGCTGACCTCGCTCCCTTCGGACTATCATGTGCTTCGTCCGCTGAAAGACATCTTAAGAGGCCGTTGATTTAGCAAGGACAAAGAAGTGAAGGAAGCGGCGCATGCGTGACTCGTCTGTCAGTAAGATTTCTTTCAGACGGCATGAAGAAATTCGTCCAAGTACGATGAAAAGCCGAGGAGACTATGGTAAAAAATGACGTCCTTGAAAGTTCTCATTTGTTGCTGCAATATATTTCATAAATATTAGGTGTACAAATAAATTTTAAAGCGTTTTACGACAACGTAACATACAATTTGAGAGAAAACAACAATACCTTTACGAATCAAAATATGTGCCGTTATTATTTATCACCTTCCGCCATCGGTCGGGCAGCTGACGCATTCCAGCCATGAAGAATACTTCGTCGTGTGACGAGATGAAGTCGTCAACCCATTTTTGCACTTCGTCACAATATGTCCGGAACCGTACAGAAAACAAATCACGCTGCGTCGATCGGAACAAATGATAGTCTGAAGGGAGCTATGTCGGGATTATACGCCGGGTGCTCCAAAACTTCCCAACGAAGCGTCAGTTCCGTTTTCTTGACCGATTTCGAGACATGCGGCCTAGCGTTGTCATGCAGTAATTTCACGGGACGCAATCCTTTGCCTGTGAATGGACGTTTCCAACAGATTTCCTGGTTCAATTGCAGCAATTGTTGCTTGTAGCGATCATCAGTAACAGTTTGACCCTGTTCCAATGGTTCAAAATAGAGCACACCCTTCATATCCCACCAGATGCACGGCAGAACTTTCTTGGAGTGAATATTACGTTTCGGTGTCGAAGTCGTTGCTTCACCGGGGTCTACCCAGTGTTTTTTACGTTTGGGATTATCGTACCATATCCACTTTTCATCATTCGTAACGATTTTCCACAGGAAAAACTTTCTGTGTTGTTTATTCAAGACTCAAATACTTCATGACACGCTCATCCTTGTTCCTCTGGCTCAGGTCATGTGGCACCCATTTTCCTTCCTTCTAAATCTTTCCCATTGCGCGTAAACTATTGAAAATGGGTTGTTGAGTTACCCCCAGCTGTTCAGCTAGTTCTTTTTGCGTTTGAGACGAATCTTCATCCAGCAATGCTTGCAGTTCTTTATGTGCAACCTTCTGCGGGGCACCGCTACGTTCTCGATCGCTAACATCAACATCACCTGCTTTAAACCGTCTAAACCAAAACTTACACATGCTTTTCGATAGAATATTCTCCCCAAGGGCAGAACAGATCGATGCTCATGCTTTTGCAGCGCTTTTTCTTTGATGAAATTCGTAACTAATGCAGTGTCGAATAAATGCAGTATCGCTTGCCATCTTTCACCTACCGATGTGCAAGTGCGTTTGACTGTTGGGCAAACTTCTGTGTCACATTTTATACTCTGGACCAGTTACGGTCACGTGACAACAACGCGGGGGAATGTCGGATATGTAAATTAGCGGTAAACGTCACACAAGAAACGCTTTAAAACTTATTTGTGCACCTAATACATTGCAGATAACTATCGACTCACCTTCGTAACTAGTGGAGTTTTGTTTTTCAACTAATGATGAGAATACTTCAGTTTTTGATAATGACTGCCATAATTTTATTTTCACAAGTTTCGATGATGAGCACTTTATTTACTGCCAACTGAGGCTGAAGTTGGATCAGGCAAGAAAACATCCTAATTGCCCTTTATGGTAACTTTTAGTTTTCTTTTTTTATGAAGGGAGAGAGACGAAAACATCACTTAAGGAATTCGACTTTCGTTCTCGCACGTTTATTATTTTGTGTAACATTTCAATTGTTATCCTCATAGAACGCGGTTCTTCCCTCGGTAGGCTAGTGCTCAGAGTCGTAGGTCACAGGATAGTTATCCGAGTTGTTGTCTCTTACGGCGCTGGCTCTCTCCTTTCCCTGAACCAAATAGGGACGGGAGACTACTTAAAGCCCTTTGCTCATGGTAGTCGTTAAACCCCTAAACAATAACAAAAATGTGATTTTTATTCTTTCCCACTGCAGTGGTTCGTGAATGCATTTTCATGGGAAGTTTGCGCAGGAAGTCAGATTAAAACTGCCTTCTTGTTTTCATTCTTAGCTAGCTGAGACTCAGTGGGTACCAGGACCACGCAACAACCGCAGAGTAGGCAGTTCGTCTTTAAAACAGAATAATGAAGACATAACTTCGGCTCCCGGTCCAATGCCATAACCGTCTGCTACAGCAAACACCTAGTAACGCAGGTCACACGAGGTGTTCCATACCATGAAGGAAGGTTATGACTGCTATAACTTCCTTTTGAAACACGACTCCATAACTTCCTTTAAAAAAAGATATTTTCGCAGGCCAAGCATTGACCAAATGATTAAAAAAAAAAAAGGGAAGAGAACATTTTACTTTATCTGCTTTTCAGATTTTACCTTTAACATTGTTAAATAGCTGAACTGTCTTTTTTGTCTTTTGCCAGGTCTATTTAAAAAGGGTCGTTAATTCTCATAACATGAACATACTTCTTGATGGCATTTTTATTACATCACTTTTTATAATTTTCCCTAACTATATTTTGTAGACATACTTCTCGGATGAAAACGCCATATTCAGAAGATTTGTCCATAGCGTTTACTTACTTCATAAGTGTAAGTTGTATTATCTGTTTAGTCCAGAATAAAATCTCATTGCGCAAAAAACGAATCAGAACAACAATTTCCTAAAGCAATCACTTTTCCGGAACAGAGATCTCGTTACAATAGTTTTAGAGAATCCTGCCCAAGCTAGGATGTCACATACAGAATTTGTGTGAGACTAAAAGAAAAAATCATTTACGTAATGCGTCCCAGTTAAGTTGCTGTTCTTAAAAGTTGCATGCAATAAGAAAAAAATATATTGCTGAAATTTCCACTAGTACTACACTGTTAAAGATTTTGTAGTAGGTTTCACCCAAAAGTGCTGCTACACCAGCTGCACCGCTTTCGGGGCAAAGGGAAACCATTGTGTGATGCATGAAATGCACAAAAACATGATGCAATTACGCACAGTGGTATGGTATCCAACCTGAATGGTCCGAAGTTGCACATACTGCAACATGTTTATGTATGCTTCATGCATCACACAATGGTTTACTTTTTCCCCAAAAGTAGTGTAGCTGGGTGACATACGACAGAGGTGAAACACGTGGCAGAACGACAAATCTGCAGCGATACATTCTGTCGGTGAAGCTTAGTCGGTTAGAGCAACTCGCTACGGAGCGAGGAGACTTGTCACTGCTCCGTATTTTTTTTATTTTATTTTTTTTTAATTTGTCGCTGTCACGACAAATTTGGGTTTTCACAGCTGGTGTTGCGCCACTTTCTGGTGCAGCCTACTACAAAATTATGAACAGTGTGTTTCATCTGGAATTTACATTCAGACATTAGTATAAAAATTCCATAACTTTTACTCTTATTACAGATCTTGGTTACTGCTATTATCCTAAAGTTAATTTGCCGTAACATGTGTTAAGGGGACCTTTTTGTCTTTCTACGCTTTGGTCATTAAAAGAAGAAAATAAAAAGTTGTGTTCAGAGTAATAAAAAGTCCTTGAATGGTTCATTTGAAAAACAAAGAAACCTGTATATTTTGATTAGATAATCAGGATTTTTTTTCCTGTTTATGAATGTTGACAAGAAATATGTTGAGATCATTATGTTTCGAAAAGTTAAATTTGTGTAGGTGGAAGTAATTTTCTTTGATTGGAAAGATCAAAAGAATAGAAATTAGAAACCCGAGAGTATACAGTTGACCGTTAACAAGCAGTATAAGTAAACATTCCGATTTTTTGGGGGGATAGCTACCTCCATGAGCAAAGGGGGGGGGTCACTCGTCCCTGGTTTAGGGCCGCTGTTCCAGGAGGTGGGGCAACAATGTCGTTGGCTAGGCTTAGCACCAGGCGCGACGCTATTGGTGGGCTTCAGCCCACCTAACTGTTCTTTGAGCCCACACTTTAGCACCCCCAAAATATTTAAGCAGTGAGAACACATAAGGAGTGCAACCACCTAAGTTTTTTGGGAACTCGAATAAAGTGATTTTTTTCGGATTCATAGAATTTTTGTTATATAAAATGAATTTTTATTAAATTTGGTGTACTAGCCTTCTGAGCGAATGTCGGGTTGGGTAGTGGAAAGACACTGTTTTCGTAATTACAGTTTAAAAAGTTGATATTCCTTTTCAGGTTACAAACTAAAACCAAGAAACAGCCTTATACAGCAAACATTTAAAAAAGAAAAAAAAATGACGTAAGCTAAAATTGCGAAGAAATAGTAATTTGCTGAAGGACATGGAGGTTCGTATTCATGGTTCCCAGTGCTACGTGCATTGAATAAATACTGCATATAGATAGTATGTACCTGAAAACTTATTTTACTGGGATAACATCCATTGGAGAACCCACGGAGGGGCTTTGGAAGCTTAAGCCCCCTCCAAAGAGATTAAGAGCGACGTACGTCACAAATTAAACATTCAAAAATATTATTTTACATTTTCAAAAAATCACATAAGTGTTGGACATAGAGCGACGTACGTCACAACCGTACATGAACTATAGGCGTACACTATATATGCTGTATATGTACACACATTGTGTACGTATACTATATATATATATATACAGGGTGTTCGTAAACTGTTTTGACAAAAGAAGAGGGGTGATAGTACCCACCATCAGGACGAACAATATTTACAATGGAACCTAGGGTCGCATTCTACTCTGAGTGTCAGAAAAGAGTAAAGTTCGATGTCCAAGTTGAACTTTCAACAGTGCAAAGAAAGAGAATTAACGACATCATAAGTTGCACAATCCCATTTATGGAGATCAGGGACAGACTCAAAGTAGATGCTCAAAGTGGAGGCCACGGGTGCCGTTGCACAATTAACACCGGCGAATGAAAGACTGGCGCACCCTCTCCAAGACTCCTGGTGTCGTGTTTATCCTGTCCGCTGCAACAACGATTCTGGCGACGAGATCTTCCACGGAGTCCACAAGCGTCTCGTACACCAATGATTTTGTTTGCCCCCAGAAGAAGAAGTCCAGTGGGTTTAAGTCCGGTGAGCGTGGAGGCCATGCCACAGGTCCGCCACGTCCAATCCATCGTGAGGGATATGTGGCATTCAGGAAGTGTCTACTGCACCTTGATATGGCCAATCACCTGCAACTGTCGATGCTGCGTCTTTTCTCTGGCAATTTGCATACGGTAAATGCTTCACGGTGATGTTCTGGTGATGTACAACTTCTCCGGCACGAAAGAAATGACGTCTGAGGTGACGACTTGTGCTTGATGAACGTATTTCAAAGTTACTCTTTTCTGACACTCAGAGTGGAATGCGATCCTAGGTTCCATTGTAAATATTGTTCGCCTTGATGGATACTGTCACTTCTCTTCTTTTGTCAAAATAGTTTATGAACACCCTGTGTGTGTATATATATATATATATATATATATATATATATATATATATATATATATATATACACTGGTGTGCAAAAATTAGTAACGAAGAGGAGAAATAAGCATAAACAGCGGAACGAGCAGGCAGAACGGAACGAAAGACCACTCAGAAGATAGAATTGAGTCCGGTACGGTAGGGCATGCGCATATATGCAGCATGACGTGGGGGGGGGAGGGGGAGTGTCGGAAGGGTATAAAGCACACGGGTGGTGTACGCTCAGCAATTCGGTGAAAGCTATTGCACTATGTACATCGGTTTGAACGACGTCGAGTTGCTGCCTCCGTGTGATATGGCCAACAGGCAATCCAGTAGATGAAATCTGGATGAATTTACCCGAGGTCGCGTCATTGGGAAGTTGGAAAAAGGTCAAAGTGTGACCAGTGTGGCCGAGGAATTCGGGATCGCTCACAGCATCGTTTCACGAGCTTTCAGAGCATTTCAAACGACAGGAACAGCTGAACGAGAGTTTAGCAGTGGTCGTCCACGACCAACCACGGCGGAGGACGACCAGTATATTGTCCTACAGGTGAGAAGAGACAGACGGCAGACAGCGGAAGAAAACGCAAGGCACATGCAACAGACAACTGGACGTCCGTTATCGCGTTTTACCGTGGCCAGGAGGCTGCACATAGGTGGTCTATTTGCACGACAAACACTACGGTGTGTGGCGTTAACGCCTGTTTCTGTAGTGCCAGGAACACAAGAACGGGACACATCAGCAATGGGGTCGAGTTCTCTTTACAGATGAGAGCCGATTTAGTCTGACGAGCGATTCTGGACGTATACACATCTGGAGAGAGCAGGGAACACGCAATCACACCTCCAACATCATCAAAAGGGACCGGTTTGGAGGTGGCGGAGTTATCGTTTGGGGCGGTATCATGCTTGGTAGCCGTACTGACCTCCACATCTTCCAAGGAGGTTCAGTCACTGGTGTCCGCTATTGTACCGAGGTTCTCCTGTCTCACGTGCGTCTGTTTAGAGGTGCTGTTTGTCCTGAGTTCCTCTTCATTGACGACAACGCTACACCTCATCGTACAGTGGCTGTCGCAGAGCTGTTGGAGAGTGAAGATATTCAACGCATGGATTGGCCCTTAAGGTCCCTGGACCTAAATACAATCGAACACGAGTGGGACCTCCTCGAGAGACGCTTGGCAGCACGTCACCAGCCTCCAGCAACAATTCCGCAGCTGCAACGCCAGTGTATAAATAGCCCCCTCCAACAGGAATTCCTGGGTATGAGCCGCGAATGGCTGAGTGGTTAGCAGTTCAGACTATCAATGCAAGGTCCTCAGGTTCGATCCTGTGCTGATCTTGCGGAGGTGGTGTGAGTTGCTAACAATCACTGAATATTCCCCGTGCATCGGACGAGCACAATAAGTAACGGCCCCCAGGTTGGACCCACTGGTTAAATGGGGATTCTTTCCTATGCCCCCCCCCCTGGAATTCTCTCACCCCTCTATGTGCAACATCGCACTTGTACGGTGGTGCCATCTACTTACTCTAATCTCACTACTAAGTTGCTACACTTGCTATCGTTCCTTCCGTTTCTGTGTCCTGCCCAAAAGGCGAACTCGCTGTAGGTGGCTGGGACCTAAAATCTACTCACTGTGGACGGAAGTCCTACAAGAAAATGACTCATACCTACTACTAGAAAATTCCTGGGTGCGCTACTGATAACATCAACAGAGTTGTGTAAAATGTATATGAAACAAATTTTTGGCAAAATTTCTGCCAAGCACCCCTAGGTATTGTGACGCTCCCTCTCCCCGAGATACTTAGAATCCTTAATAAACTTTTAACTCTAAACTGATGGTGTCACCACTGCTCAGCACCTATTCTACATCCTGGATGAGGGACTAAGCGTGGACGATTTGCTTACCGCTCCTATCTTTAACCCTGCTGAGCGACCCATAGGCTAATGCATTCGTATTAACTTCCAGTTAACATGAATACTATTCTTACGCGGCAGGTGTGCGAAATTCCACGGTCTCCTTATGATTTGTCTTCGAGCTGCAAGAACATACGCGTCCGGTGATGATTATTAGTGATGGCATAAATCATTCCTTTTTTGGAGCTCATTCATCATTTATGCAGACGAGTTATTCACGAATGACCATTCAATTTCCAGGTTGTCACTGCGTAAATCATTCGTTACAGGGATCTCGTGATTACGACATAAGTGCGTTCAAGGCCACAGCTCTTTTTGGCAGACTGCCCAAAAGAGCGCGAGCTCTTCATCATTCACAATGAATAATTTGCTCGTGGCGAATGATTCGGGCGCAAAATTCAAATGAATGGCATTCACGTATCATTCCCATTCTTAAGTTTCACCATTATTTCCTAGTACACTGCTCATTGCTCACTCACATAACGGTTGACACCTATTAATTCTCGACATAACTTTTCTTATTGGGAATTCGTTTCCTAACTCATGGGGGCGGAAAGAAAGTTAGCTTCGGCTTTAGTGTGTGTCAGACTGAATGATCATTCACAGCGCTGAGATCGAACCATTCACTGTGAAGAGTAATTCGTTGGGAACAAATCGTTCACGAATAGTCCATCATTAGCGCCAAGGCAAAGTTGAACCGTCCAAGACATCGTAGTGAGCCACCAAACAATTCGTGGCCACGATTGCTTGAATGCCAGAGCAGCTTTTTAAGCACTCACAGCCCCGTATTGTTCGCGGGTCGGCCTTCTGCCAAATTGTTTGGTAGCTCCATTTTTATTCTCATTTGCATAGTAGTAATCATCACACGGAATCTGAAATGCTATTCCAACTGTTGGATTTCCGGGAATGACCGCAGTATCCACGTCGATACACATCAGGAAACAGTTTCTCCCAAATTACGTTTCATTGAAACATTAGTAAAAAGAGAAAAAAAAGTACTGTAATTATCAAACCCAAATATTTCAGTGACAATACTATTTTTGGGACATAGTATCAGTGAGTAGCTACCATAAAGTTCAATTTTGGCATTTTTTAATAAAATCTTGTAATGAGTCTTAAGAATATATTGCTTTACCTATATCAGCGTAAATTTATCCAGTTTTCTTCGGTTGCTATTTGCGCTCTTCTGAAGATGTCTCGGAGTTATTTTTCACTTGAAATCCGCCCCGTGCCTGAAAAGGTTTCACACCACTGTTGATGAAAAAGTGTAAACACCTATCATTAAAACAGAAGTCTGAATTTGAAAACTTTTATTCAAGATGATCAAATTCATACGATTCAGATATTCTACGTGGGTGTAATTTTTTTTCTGTTTTTTTTTTTTTTTTTTTTTTTGATTGAGGGTTTAATGAACACCGTGAGCAACTCATTGGGCTATAAGTAGTAGCCCTCTCCTAATTTTGGGCCACTGGCTCCAGGGAAGGAGAGAGAGTCAGTGCCGTAAGACAAAATACAACATCCATGCCTAACGGAATTCGAACCCGGACACATCTCGGACGAATGGTCATAAGCCAGTGCTTAGATCACCGGGGCAGCGCGTAATTCTTTACATACTTTTTTTGGGGGGGGGGGGTAATGGCCGCCGTGAGCAACTTAAAGATATAGGCAGTCACCCGAACTTGATTTGGGGCTGCTACTTCCGGGGAGGGGGTAGAGCCCCTGCCGTAAGGCAAACATACCACCCACGTTTCATTCGGACTCGAACCCGGGCATCCTCGGGCGAACGGTCAGAAATCAGCGCTTAGACCACTACAACTCCGGGCCGGCCATTTTTTTATTGGAGGTTTAACAATCACCGCGAGAAGCTCAGTGGGCGATAAGCAGTCGCCCGTCCCTAATTTAGGGCCATTTGTTCCAGGGAGGAGAGATCCAGCGCCGTAAGACAAACACAACATCCATGCCTCACGAAATTCGAACACGGACCCACCTCGGACGAATGATCAGAAGCCATCACTTAGACCTCTGCGCCACCAGGGCGGCCCAATTTTTCTTTGAAGCCTACAGAAGAAGGGGGTTACGATGCTGTTACACATTTTTGCGGGTTTCTTCAGAGCGTCTTGGAGATTTTTATATTTAGAATGCTATGTGAATGATTCACTCATTCAAATACACTGCTGGCCACCCAAAATGCAACGCCAAGAAGGACACGAGATAGCAAAGCCAGATTTACTGGACACATAACAACAGATACAAAGATGAAACGATTGAGCTTACAGGCCCGTGCGACTTACGGAGCACGCAGACATCAATAGTTCGTTTGGCCCCGATGGCTGGCAATAACGGCTGCTACACGGCTGGAATGACTGCCGTATTCTGCGACGAGGCATCAGGAAGTTTCCCACGCACAGGTCCGGCAGCACAACACACTTCCACTACTTACACCCAGCCTTCTGTGCACCCTTCTTATAGTGCTTCTCAGTGGCGTGGCGGGCGCACATGATTTCCATATGCCCTGCAATGCTAATCGGTCGCATGTCCTTTCGCGGGCGACGCACGCTGCCAATTTCAGGACATTCGGATGCTTCCTTCTTGGTGTTGCATTTTGGGTGGCCAGCAGTGTATTTTCAGTTCCTTTCCATCGTATATTTCCAGGTTTTTCCAAAAAAAAAAAAAAAAAAAATGTTAATTAAAACATTTTATTAGAGCATGTAAGTTATTCTTTTAAAAACTTAAATGAGAAATATTTCTGCAATTCGCAATATTACTCGAATGATGCATAACCTTTGGCCGAACTTTTTTCAGGACAAATATTACGAAATTTTCTGTTTGATCGGTCTTACTGATGGACATTTTTTTAAATTTAATAACCCTCTGCTCCTTTTTTGTTTAACATATAAAAATTTTCCTGTCCTCCTACTCCTAAATATCAGAGAACCTTGAGAAATTGTTATACAAAAGCATCGAGCATGATTTAGGATCTGCTGTCAATATTCTGAGAACAAATCATTTGCCACCATTCTTTTTTTTTTTTTTTTTTTTTGATTGGAGGTTTAACGACCACCGTGAGCAACTCAATGGGCTATAAGCAGTCGCCCGTCCCTAATTTAGGGTCACTGGTTCCAGGGAAGGGAGAGAGCCAGTGCCGTAAGACAAACACAACATCCATGCCTGACCGGGATTCGAACCCGGACCCATTACGGACGAATGATCAGAGGCCAGCGCCTTAGACCACTGCGCCACCGGGGCGGCCCACCATTCTTACTTAGTGAAGCTGATGCAACCAAATAGTTTCATTTAATATTTAACAAACTGCTTTATTATCAGTCAGTAACTGTTCACCACTTTTACCTTTAACACAACTGCCGCTATGCGGAATCTTAAGGCTAAACGTCCGAGTTGAACTGGGTTCGAGTCCCTCTGAGCGTTTTTTTTTTTTTGTGGAGGCGGTTGACGACCTGTGTGAGCACCAAACGCTATAAAGAGTCGCCTGTTCCCAATTTAGTCTCTCGTTCCAGGGATGGGGCGGACAGATGCACCAGCCATGACTCTCCCGGTAACCGAACCCGGGTTCAGCCAAGGCCGTCTAGAAAGCACAATGCCATGACATTAGAGAGATGAATTCCCTCTTTTAGTGACATCACGCGGAAACGAAAGCTTCCGATTGGTTTGTAACGCTGTCGTGTGTGACGTCAAAACACGGCACTTACTTATCAGTCCGTGTATTATCAGAGTGACGTCACAAACGGAGGGAACTCATCTCTCTAATGTCATGGCCTTATATTTTCTAGACGGCATTGGTTCAGCTCGTGCGATTCTTCAGAAGCCGGCTCCTCAGACCAATCTGCCATTGGACTGGTAGGACGGGCAGTGCGTTTGTCCTACCATGATGGTTCTGCCCCTTTTCTGGAGCCAGAGGCCCTAAAATAGGAACAGCTATACTCCTTATAGACTAAGATCACTAGGGTCGTTAACCCTCCAAAATAATAATAACACGACACATTATTGAAAGTAATGACTGAACATCAGTTTTTCGAGATAAGCGTATTTGATCCAACTTGATATTAACGTGTGTAAATAAATGATCACCGTAAGATCAAATTTTGCCATAATTTTTAAAGGATATGGACTTTTTTTTATTTTTTTATTTTGGGGTTTAACGACCACCGTTAGCCACTCGATGGGCTATAAGCAGCTGCTCGTCCCTAATGGCTTTGACCTTCAGCAGTCAAGTTTTGCATTGCTTCATCAATGAATTTCACAAGCTCTAGCCCACTTCATCACTACCATGGACTGCACGCTTCCTGTTATGCATACCTCAGTAACATTATTGCAACGGGTTTCTGAAGACTAGTAAATTTACATTTTATCTGGCGCAAAGCCAAATGCAGATAAAGTGACCCTACCACTGAACAGCTGCAGAGAAAAAGGTCAAAACATTTGGTTCTGTCACGTCGTCTGCTGGAAATGTAAAATCCTAGACACAACGGGCGGATTCCAGCGAGATGAAAATACAATGAACTCCTAGAGCACGTTGCTACAAAATTGCCACGATTCTGCAAAGGAATTTAAGCTTACATGTAGGTTGTATCAAATTTTCCGAAAATTTGTCTTTCTTTAGACATTTCTAAGAATTAACACAGTTCTGTAATTATTATACTCATCAGATGCCGTTTTAGGGAAGCCCATATAAAACTTTTCATCGAGTAAACTTCTGTAGCATAAACCTCGATTCACACACTTATATAAAGCATGTGATATAATTTTTCACTGAAAATTATCTTAAAATCGTTTGCATCTGCGTTTATCATTTAAACATGTTCCTTAGACAATATTACTAATTCCAATGAAGAATGAAATCCACAACGTTTCAACCCGTACAGAGTAAAATAATGGGATTTGTGGTAAACAAAATCAGGCTGCCCAGGTCGCCGAGTGGTCAGAAGCGCACACCGAAAACAAATTCTGAAATTCACGAACCACTTTCCGTGAACGACGCATATTTCTGATACAGCCTTTTCCGTGAAATGACGGAAAAGAACTAAATTTCGCAGATTTTTCGTACGCCAGAAAAATTCTGAATTTTCACAAGTTTTTCGGCAATTCCTTCCTGATAGTAACGGGAAAATCCGTTCTCACCTTTTTCCGTATCCATAAGACGAAAAATTTCCGGTAATAGGAGAGATTAACGGGAATAAAGTATTTGATTTTTATAAGTTCTGTAGTAAGATCGGATATTGTGGATAGCATATCGCATGAATTTTGATTACTGTGGCACAGGATATTTCTTCTCCACTTCCCAATTTTCTGTACCAGCTATTATATGTTGTGTTACCGTAAGAAGAAACCGGGTACTTAATTTATTGTACAGGTGATTGTACGATGTCTATGCAGCAGTCTCTGGAGACCTTTAAAAAAAAAAAAAACAAGACAAAGGTATATAGCTATTAAGAGTAAATTTCATATTTCGAAGTTTTGTGAAATATTACAAAACCGTTTTTTTTTATTGGGCGCTTAACAACCACCGTGAGCAACTCAGTGGGCTATAAGCAATCGCCCGTCTGTCACTTAGGACCACTGGTTCCAGGGAAGGGAGAGAGCCAGTGTCCATGCCTCACCGGGATTCGAACCCGGACCCATCTCGGACGAGTGATCAGAAGCCATCGCTTAGACAACTGCGCCACTGGGGCATCATAAAATTACATTGCACCTTGTCTTATAGAAAATTGAAAGTTATTGTCAGTTGAAAAAAGATCTCGAACTCCAAATCATTCTGTTGCTTCGAAAAATCACGATGAAGAAAATACGTAATTTGTAATAAGACCTCCTACAGAAAAAATTAAATTATTACAAACGTATTAAACGAATAAAAAGCTTCAAGAGAAAATAAAATGACTAAATCACTCACATTAATGAAAAAAAAAATCATCTTTCCCCAAATAGTTTTACCTTGAATGTGAGTGCGATTCCTGTGACTTTCTGGCTCAGTGGTTAAGACGCGTGGCTTCAACCCAAACGACTTGGGCTCGATCACCAGCACCGGCGCAGAAGGATTCTCTCCTGTAAAGGCTGAAATATTCGGCGTGTTGGATTTCGTGAAATTTCTGTCTAAATTCGCAAAAAGACCAAAAAAGGACTTTTCTGAAATAAGCGGAATTACTGACTCTACGATAAATCTGTGAAAATACGGAAGAGTTAAATAAATCGGGAACTTTTGAAAATGGAAATTCCGTAAAGAGATTGACGCGTACCGGTAACTTTGCTGCACGTTATTTTCAAAGATTTTCCGCGAATTCACACCTCTTATTTTTTACAATGCAGGTTTCAGGCTAGTCGTCCGAGTTGGCTCCAGATTTGAGCCTGTATAAGGCAAGTGGATGCCCCCCCCCCCCTGGGACCAGCGACCCTAAATTAGGGACAGGCGACTGCCTATAGAGTTGCTCATGGTGGTAGCTAAACTCCGAAAGAACAAAAAGTCAAATTCAGTATAATTTTCACACACTAAGAGTCCTTTAGATATCAGTGCTATAAACGCAATATAGTTTTTTCTAATTTACATTCAACAGTCTACTTAAATATACACTATCTACCAACAAGTAATTGGACACCTGTGATAGCAAAGGAAAACGAAGTTTATTCACCTTCAATAGTTGGTGCATGGAGCCTCCACGAGCGGCAATTACAGCTGCGACCCTCCGGGGCATACTCTCAACCAGGCGTTGTACGACGGCTAGCGGGATTTTCTTCCACTCGGCTTGGAGAAGACAGGTCAGTTCCTTCACCGATTTCGGACGGTGGGGGCACCCCTTAAGTCGACGCTCCAACTCGTCCCAGAGGTGCTCAATAGGGTTAAGGTCCGGGCTCTGCGCAGACCAGTCCATTCGATTAACCCCATTGTCACCATACCAAGCCATGGTGGACCTCGCAACATGACAGGTGGCATTGTCATCCTGAAAGTAACATGGATCCACCCCGTAAAACTGCCACAACGTAGGAAGCGCATGGTCATCCAAAATGGTGCAGTCGGTCTCGGCGTTGAGTCTACCAGGAATTGCGACCAAGGGTCCCGTGCCATACCAGGAGAAACACCCCCATAGCATAATTCCACCGCCGCCGAACTTCACAGTTGGCACAATACATTCCGGCAGGAGGCGTTCTCCAGGCAGACGCCAAATCCGGACCCTGCCATCCGAACGGTAGAGGGTGAACCTTGATTCGTCGCTTCAGAGAACCTGTTTCCACTGTCGACGTTCTTTGCACCACGTTAGCCGAGCAGCGCTATTGGACTTGGTGATCAAAGGCTTGTGGGCGGCAGCACGTCCATGATAACCGAGCAGATGGGCTTCCTTACGGATGGTATTCATCGAAAGAACACTTCCGGATGCCTGTTGAAACTCCTCGCGGATGTGGCCCATCGATTTGGTGCGGTTCTTCCGAATTTCTCTGGCCAGCACCCGTCGGTCTCTAACTCCCAGTTTGGTGGGTCTGCCGGGTCGGGGCACATTCCGACAGTCACCTCTCATCTTCCACTTGCCAATCACGTAGGCCACTGTCGATTTTGGGTACTTCAACTCGCTGGATATGTCACGTATGGATCGGCCATTTCTGTGATACCCGACGATTACACCTTTCTCGAAATCAGAGAGCTCCGAACTGCGTGGCATCTTGCATGCGACTGGTTGCGTTGTTGTTTCCCACACGATATTTAACGGCGGCGGCCGTGACGTGTATACTACGAAAAAAAAACCCGAAGATTTCGTTCTCACGCTGTAATCTTAGTGTTTCTTGCTGTACGCGTGAGCAGCACGGTGGCAGACATTGAGGAGAAAGCTCACGTTCTGGGTGGCGGAGGAACATGTGCACCAATTATTTGCAGAACGCAAAAAACACTTCAGCTTTGTAAACCATTGCAGTAGGTGCGGAATTCTAAACTTTGACTCCTCGAACGGACGTAAATGGTAATAACAGTGGTCGATCGCATTCTCCGCAATTTGTGAAATAAAAAAAAGTCGTTTTGGCGATGGATGAAAAGCTTTGGCGAAAATATTGGCGATTATCTTTTTTAATGAAGTCCGAGCAAAAACAATCTTAAAAAACTGTTTTTGCTCGAACGTCATGTTAAATTTTGCTTCGGCAATGCCAAGGATATTTTAAAAATTAATATAGAATCTTTTAAATGCGATCATATTTGTGGATTTCTTTTCTTTTGATGTGAACCATCAACCAATACTTCACGACTCATATGAAAATAGTTATTAGATGAAAGTTCTATAGGTAATAAAGCGCAAATTTTTAACATCTGTATTTTTTTTTTTTTTTACACTGGCCCTTTTAGAGCCAAGCCACAGAATAAATGTAATACCCAATTTTTCAATTAATTTAAAATTTATCCTATCAATAATTCTTTGTTTGGAGATTTTATAGGTAGTAATAAATTCAAAATTGAAAATAAGTGTCCATATATTTATTTCTATTACGATTCGGGATATATAATATATTTTGCTGCTTAATTTAAAAAAATCTACAACCTATTGTTTTTGTACTATTATTATTTATGGTTTTTATATTTCCAATGGAGAGTGAAAAAAATTAACGACTTCAGATTACATTTAGCGGGAAAAACTGAATTTGGCGAATGGGTTGGTGAAAACTAAAAAAAATACAGGGCAACCGCTGGGTAATATACAACATCGTACTTGTACGGTAGTGCCATCTACTGTACTCTAATCTCACTACAAACTGTTCTGTCAAAGTCGCTAGCCTTGCTCTCATTGTTTCTGTGTCCTGCCCAAAAGGCGAACTCGCTGTAGGTGGCTGGGACCTAAAATCTACTCACTGTGGACGGAAGTCCTACAAGAAAATGACTCATACTTGACCTTGATTTCGAAGCGAAGCAACTGAACAATGAATCATCTAAAACATTTTTTCTTTTTAATCGATATAATTACATCCAACTAATTAGTGTCAGTGACGCGGATGATGGTTTGGATCCTGTTCATTATCGGAAAACGGAGTCGGTCCTCAAAAGCAGGATCTGATTTACTGGAGGGCATCCAGGGCACATGCCGAGGGCCCCGACTTTTGATGGGGGGGGCAAAATATAGTTACTGTATGTGTTATTTTCTTAGCATCAAACAGATTCGCAATGTTCATCCACTGAAAAAAGTTAAAATGGTAATTTCAGAACTGTACGTTGAAACACATGGGAATGACAATTATAATTTCCACAAAAACATATACCATATTTATATGCACTTTCTGTCGATCGATATCCAACCGATTCGAAATGAAACCGCAAAAAGCTCAGACTAAGGCTCCTGAGACCATCCTCAATCATACATGCAAGCACATAACACAGAACGCCCCCCCCCGAGAGCTTCCTGCCCAGGGCCCCAAATTGTCTAAGTCGGTCCCTGCTCAAAAGTGTTGCGAGAGATATTTCCGCAACACAGAATGCTTCCCTTTTTCTATTCTCGAAATATACTCTGCGCAACACCGAAGAACAATTGATAACGAGGAACAGTACACCAATTAAGTAGTAAATAGTAACACTATACTAGTGATCCGATTTATTGGCGTAGGAAATAGACACATAAGCGTTTCCAAGCTTTCGCACATCAACCAGATGGCTTTTTCAAGGAAGTTAAACTTTAACGCATTAACAATTTGAACGCGGGAACTTGACAATAAATAGATACGACGTTATATTCATTTAAAGATACGAAGTATGACGTTGTTGCACGCGCAGTATCCTGATAGGGAGGAGGCGTTATTTGAAGAATTGGTTCCGAATTCGTGGCAACTCGAGTGAGACGCAATCATTGCAAGTATATCGCTGCTGGTAATGATCCCCATGGTTTCTCGAATGGCTGTACATTTAGGGGTGGAGTAGCTAGCTAATTTCTTTATATCATCTCACATAGGAGTAGCGGACTTGAATTTGACTTCTCTGGATAGTGCCGTGGCTACTTTACCGTATTTTGTGTCCCTTTTATGTTCGTTGACTCTGATTCCAAAGAAACGCTTGATCATTCCAATGTAGTATTGTTTAGAGCCTTCCGGATACTGTAGGGGGATCGCATAAACACCTTCTTCGCAGGAGAGAGGTGGTTTTTCACTATTTCTCTTTAGTATAGCATATAAAGATGCAGTAGACCTTATGCCGACGCGTTAGTTCATCTTCTTGAGGGCGTTTTTGAGTTTGTAAGACACACTTGATATGTAGGGAATTGAGCCTAAATAACGTAGCTGCGGCATAGGAAGATTAGAATGTTTGACCCTGGCTTTTTGGATAAAGCTACGTATCTAATTCAATGAATATCCTGCATCAGTGGCCAACTTGATGACGCTTTCAATTTCGTGTTGTCTAGAATGGGTATCGGAGGAAACCGCGAAGGCTCTTGGAATTCGAGAACGGAAAATAGCTGTTTTGTATTCTGCGGGACAAAGAGCTGCGGAGCATCAGGTTGGGGACGGACGTGGGTTTATAGTAGACTTGTGTACCGAGACGGTTGACAGGCGATTTCCTCAATAAAACATCCAGATAAGGTAAAGCGTTGTTGTGTTCAAGCTCCATCGTGAAATTGATCGTAGGATGCATATAATTGATTTTATCAAGGAAAAGTGGGTCTCTTTTCCGTGAGGCCATACAAAAAATACGTCGCCTGCATAACGCAGCCAAGTGGTAGGCCGTGGGGTAATGCTGGAGAATATATTCCGCTCAATTGAGCGAAGTATTGCTTCTGCAACGACGGGTGAAAGTGAGGATCCCATCGAAGCGCCATTATTCTGTTTATATACTTGTCCTTGGAAACTGTAGAAGCTAGTATTAGTGACAAAGTCTATTAATTTGAAGATGCTGAAGCATGACTCCTGCGTTAATGCTGTCAAACGAAATTGTCCAAAGGTGCTTATTAGTTATGACGTACAGTATAAAACCTGTTTAACGTTCAGTTTTTGCTAGCTGTTTCTTATGTAAATTTTGGTTATCTGTGGTTATACTTTACGAACTTAACGTCGCGTATTACTCTCAAAAGTTTCTACATGTAGTAACACTGGCACTCAATGAAGCTAGATATAAACGTGCAAGATGTCTGAAGGAGAGAGGTAACTTTGTTAGGTTAGGAAACTTCAGTAGTTAGCTTTGTCAGATATTTTTGGTACCTCAACGAAATCCTTGTTAGTCAGCGTTATTGCAGTTTCACTGTTAAATGATAACAACCTGCGTTCATTTCTTTCTGTTCTTCGACTTATCCAGAGGTGGGGAACCATTTCCTGTTGGAAGGGCGCATTAAGTTAGCTATAATCTAATAAGGCCGCGTTAGAGAGACTTCAAAATGTACATTATTTTGTAAAAATATAACTACTATGCACTAACTAACTTCAAAAAATAAAAAATGTTAATTCTAAAGCTAACTGACCTTTTGGCGATCGTTGTGGCTTCTTTTTGGTGGAAAGTATTTGAATATTTGGTTGCAACATGGTTGTCCGCAGTTTCAGCTGATATTCTAGATGGGTATCCGTGATTTGTTACCTTAAGGGCGTCTTGATTTAGGTTACGTAGGAGAAAGTAGATTCGCAGCAATAAGTGGTTGAAAAACAAGAAAGCATTTTTCGTTCAGGTTGGGCGTGGGTATTCTATTGCAATTTTTTCCATATTTCAATTTGATCTTTCTTAGCGTCAAATAAGGACTCTAAAATGCCATCTTCTGAGAGCTCAAGCAATTCCATCTGTAGTTCTATAGGAGCCATGGAGACATCCAGTAGGTGAGGTTGAAATGCTAATTTCAGTGTGATGTCATGATTCTCAAAGTCAGTGAACCTTTCATTGTATTTCCCAATTAATAATAGAGTGGAATTAGAACAAAATCATGAGCATCGCAGGTGCCAAAATAGCCCTTATGGCTTACTAATGTTTTAATTGTGGCCGTCAGTTGGGGAGCACTATTTCGTTGAATCTTCTTTTAATCTTTGGTATTTTAAAAACGGCCATTTTAAGATTAAAATAAAAATAATAATAATAAAAAGAATTTGTTCTGCAAAATCTGGATTCACCCAAAAGGCCGCACTTAATAACCTATAAGGCCGCATGAGGCCTTAAGGCTGCAGGTTCCCCACCCCTGGACTAAGCTAATTGCCAAAGTTCAAGCGCGTTTTTTTTTACAATCGATGTAATTACATCTGTATGTCCAAGCTAAAAGTTCACCGTTTCAGTGCGGATGACTCTTCCGCAATAAAGACAATATAACCGTGCCTTTTCGGTTACCTTCATTATTCTCTAGTTATATCCTGCGAGTATGTTATAAACATTATATAGTAGATTAGAAATATCATCAACCGTTACCAATCTACTGCTGGATGAAGGCCTCTCCAAGTATCTTTCACTACTTTGTCTTGAGCCAGTCTCCTCCATGTCACTCAGAAATGTTCTAGAATTTCTCCACCTACCTCCCACGTGGTCTTTTTCTGTCTCTTGGTATCCAGTCTAACATTTCAGTTGTCTATTGGTAGTCAATCCTTCTAGCAACACGTCCAGCTTATTGCCATTTCAGGATGTCATAAACTCAAGTCATTTTCTTCATTCACGAGTTCCTTTTTCTATCTTTCCTGGTTATACCAAGCATCCATGCTTCTTTCAGTAATTCGTAGTCTCTGAATGTCTTTATTAGTTTAGGTCCACGTCTCTGATCCATATGTAAGAACTGACAGAATGCATTGATTAAACACTTTTCTTTTAAGATATGATAAATTGTTCTTGAAAACTACACTGTTTCTTCCACATGCTCTCCAACTAAGTTTCATACACCTATTAATTTCTCCTTATAACAGATATGCTTGCCATCTGTTATCCAAGGAAAATGTAGGAACCGGTTACTTCCAGATTGCCTTATCAATCGCTAAATCTTCAGTTCATATAAATGCATTGTATATAAATTTTGTTTTCTGTAAGTTCATTTTTAAGTCCACTTCTTTACCTTTGTCAGCAAGTTACTGGACCATACTCCGCAACTCTGTTGGAGAACTTGCAAAAATGACTACGTCGTCAGTGAAACGCAGGTGGTTTAAAGAATTTCCATTAATTTGTATTTCTTTGTTTTCCCAATTCAGTGATTGAAAAACATTCTGCAATGTGCCGTTTCGTGTGATGCCCAAATTCCACACGAAACAACAAGCGACTGTTTTCTGATCCTTAAAACTGAGAACCTGTACATGCATTTCTTGAAGCTCATAAAATCTGAAACGACATTTTATTTCAGGGTGTGAAATGGGAAGAAAAAGAAAATAAGGAAAGAAAACACCATATGGTTTTCATAAAGCAGTTCAATAGCGTAAGTTCGTTGACCTAACAGACAAGGCCGGACTTGGACATGGCGAGGCCCTGAGCTTACCATTAAACCTGGGCCCCTACTTTTCAGGAAAATACACAGAAGAACGTTTTTGTACGATTTATTTCTTCTGAATAAATTCATGGCCCGTTAAATGTAAGGGTCCTGTAGGGCCCATACATTAATTAGGCCCTGGTGACAAAAAAACTTTTATCAACGACGCAAAAATTCTAATAATTGGCTCTGAAACCCAAATTCACTGATGATTGTTGTTACACAAACAAATCTTGATAAGAAAACTTTGAGTATGCATGTATATCGAATAGGTAGTAAAACACAAATACCTTGCCAGCTGGGAAAATGAAAAATGGGACCCAGATTCGGAGGGGAGGGGCATTGAAAATCAAACCACATATTTTTAAAACTTAAGAAAATACGTTGGAAAAAAACTTCGGTCTTAGAGAGCCTATGACAAAATGCTCTACAAAATCGGTTCTCCTATACAGTGACTCTTCCGAGTTGTTTGCCGCTTCGGTTGCCGAGTGGTCTGAGGCACTGGCTTCGGATCATTCATCCGATATGGGTTCAAGTTCCAAGTGAGCCATGGGTGGTGTGTTTATCAGATGGAATTGGTCCTTTCCCTTCTCTGGAACCATTGACCCCAAATTAGGACGGGCAACTGCTTAAAACCCTCCTAGTTGCTCATGGTAGTAATTAAACCCCAAAATAAAAAAAGTTGATGTGGTTGATCAAAACGACTTGAAGCATTTGAATTAAGTCTGCACAGAATGTTCAGAATTTCATAGACATATAAGTAAGAATGAGGTTTCCACGACAATGAGAAAGAACTATGAACCGATCACAACTATTAAAAGAAGCAAGATTGCATATTTTGGGAACCTGACGAAGAACAATAAGCACCGGATCATATAAATCAGTCCTGGACTGAAGGACTTAGGAAACAAGGGAAAGAGACAGACCGAGGACCAGTTGAATGGAACACGTCAAGCTTGGTCGGCAAAGAGGTACGGAATGGATTCATTAGAACAGCTACCAAGAGTGCCCAATTCGGCAAGGTGGTCCCTGACCTCTGATTGAATATGGCAACCACAAGAAGATTGTGTGTTGCTGATTCAGAACTTCCATGGCTACTTCAAAGATTAAGTGCAGTTATATTTAATTAGAAACCTGTGTTCTTTTGCTGATTTAGATCCGGACAACCTTTCCACAGAAGAGTCGTTAACTGATTTGATTCGTGGTGAAAGATTCAAAATTTGACTTCTAACAAGTCAAGCTTGATTAATTTTAAATGAAAAGATTAATATCTCGTGCTTTCCAAAAGATCAGTGAAATTACTACAATAATTCCTTTCTGCACTAGTGTAGTTTTTTGTGCACCATGGGCTCCTTCAACCTGGAAAAAAAAATGCCTACAATTAAATTCAAGCAAAGATCCAATCTTTGCTTGAAGTTAATTAACACTGATGAAAATAACTCAGAATATTCAAAATTATCCAACACACTATGTGAACAACATTTCATATCCTAACTACCTTTTAGTAGCTTTGTCATGAGTTTCCTTTTCGTAATAGTTTTTCCCGTCTTAAACATAGTACTTTTTCGGTGATTTAAGTTATACGAAATTCACTTTACCTTTTTTTTTTTTTTTTTTTTCGAACGAATGAATTTCAACCACACTATGTACGTATTGCTAACGGATAATTAATACCACTTTTTTGTATCACGGTTTTCAAATGAAAGCCATGGTACAAAAAATCCGCACGTAAACTACATTTATTACGTTGAACATGTACAATTTAGCGGATTGCAATATAAATGCATTAAAGTAGAAGGAAACCAAGCTGTCCTCGACAGTACGCGAAAAATATTTAGGAATGATTAAAATAAATGTTACAATGAAAAAAAAGAGACCATTTCTTAATTTTTGATCAAGGTTACCTTTTCAAATTTTTCATTATTATTTTCCTCCTAATGGTGATACATCCTACGTCTAATTTCTCTGCCCACCATAGTTTGAAGTCTCCCTACCCCAAAAATGTTAAAGTCGGCGCCCCCTGTAGTATTTTCAAAGCCTTACTTAATTCTATGAAATAATAAAAAAATAAAGAAAAAATATTTTTATAGTTTTATGAGAAAATTCGCATTCAGACGTTTTAGGGATTTCATTTTGAAACCTTTTTCTTTATTTTTATCCCATCCTTTAACTACTCCAAACGTTATTTAAACAGACACTCCTCGGCTATAATCAAATAAGCCTTTTATTTTATTTAATATTAAACACGTCAGTTTTACTTTTCAAAGACAAATTGAGTTTCCACGACCCGGTTCAAGTTTTAAAAAAGAATTCTGATTCTCATTGAAACGCATTTAGCCTGGTGTTCGCAAATTATTTTTACGTGAACAAAAAATACATACTTTACCCTTTAATACTTACGGTATGGCTGTTTGGCAGAACGACGAGATTTGCGCTAAATTTCTGTATATCAACATTGCATTGATAACGGGTCACTTACAGGCATGGGTGGAGTCCGGGGTGTTTTAACGCAAGAGCTTCCAAGTTCTTGAAATGAGTATTTACCAGGTTATAGGCCGATGTGGAACATAAAAATATGGAGAAAAAATAACTTCAGCATTATTCCTGAATGTTACTTGACAAATGCTGTCTGACAAAAAGCTAAAACAAGGCACCTGAAAAAAAGCAAAGCGAGAAAGGAATACGAGAGCACTTGTATTTCTGCGTCCTGCTTACTCCGCAAAGAAGCGGAGACTCGTCGCACTGAACTGAGGGTGGGCATGCTGTCGAGGAAGTCTCAGCGAACAACAGGTGGCGTGGGAGGAGGATCGCACCGCACCTACAGGTGGCAAGGTCACGTGCTCTCTAACCAGCCAATTAACCACAACCTACAATCCAGATATGGTGTCAATCACTAAAACAGCTTGCCTCACTCTGTCTGTTTTAGCCCATCCGTACTTCTGATCATTAAGGGCTTTTTTTCTTTTTTTTTCTTTTTCGTTTGCTTTTTTTCTTTTCCCACCTAGATTTCTACGTCTTGCGGTACACAGACGGTTGTCAGGCTAAAATGAAATCCCTTTGATATTTACGAGAAAGGAAAATGAAATTTCCGTTTTCATTGTGTCAGGAATTCATACTTTTCATTCTAACAGGTTATTTATGTACCTGCCGGACAAACATAAAATTTGGTTCCTTTAAGGAGGAAGCTAGTGGTATCAAATATTTATTTGCTTTAGTCCTAGGAAATAAGTACCAGGGTAACTAAAATAAATGAAATAAAATAAAATTCGCAAAATAAGAAGAAACTGAAGTATTAATTCATAGAAGCACTGGTGTCACCTGAAAAACTAATCAAATGGTGTGAAAACAGTTGGACCCTGGTTATGTATGCGTTTCTTGGTTATTAATATATGGTTTTTTTTTTCACTTTTATACGTAATTCTGCGTTAATCCCTATATTTTACCGTAGTTTCTATTGCTTTTCTAACTGGGTTACAGGTGTTTCATTTATACGCTCTTTGAGATTATTCGTTAAGATTTAAATATCAGATTATCACAGCTACACGGTTTTTTGATGCTATTTACGCAACAAGGTGCGTTATAACTTTGAGGAAATTGAAACATCGTTGTTTTCCTTCTTGGTGCATCCAAAGTTGAGCCTTGATCCCATCAGAGAAGGCTATGTTAATTAATAACAAGCAACTGTACACAAACTATACTAGTAATCCGAATTTCTTGGCGCACAATGGAAATCAAAGTTTTCAAGCTTTCGCACATCGACAACATGGCTTTTTCGGGGCAACTGGGACGGTCACTTCCGGGCCCCGCGCTTTCACAGAATCCCGCAATTTTGGAAATAAAAACAAAATCGTTTTCTGTAGAACTTTTTGCATTTTTTTTTAAGTTTAGTGGCGCAAGGCCCTTAAAAAAACCTTTTTTTATAATGTTTTGTTTCAGTTTCCAATCCCTCCCCCTCCCACATTCAAATAGGTTATCGCCTTTCGTCGTACAGTTACTGAGATTTGCAGATTTCAAATGATTATTATAACCACTGTAATCTTTTCCGCATTCATAAAATAACAAAATAAGTTTCATCATTTAATGGCTTCCTACACTGCTGGCCACCCAAAATGCAACACCAAGAAGGACACGAGATAGCAAAGACAGATTTACTGGACAAATAACAACAGATACAAAGATGAAACGATTGGGCTCACAGACCCGTACGACTTGCGGAACACGCAGGCATCAATAGTTCGTGTGGACCCCTTGGCAGGCAATAACGGCCGCTACACGCCGCGGCATCAAACGAAAGAGGCTTTGGATGTGGGCTTGGGGTATGTCGGTCCAGGCTGCTTCCACACGTTGCCACAGTTCATCAGGCGTAGCCGCGGGTGGTGCTTGCCGGGCCACTCGGTTGCCGATCAGCGACCAGACGTGTTCGATGGGCGACATATCGGGAGAACAGGCGGGCCACGGCAGCAGTGTCACCTGGTGGGCCGTGAAGAATTGTTGCACGATGCGTGCCACGTGCGGGCGCGCATTGTCCTGTTGAAACGTGGCCGCTGGTAGGTCCTGTAAATAAGGGAGGACTACAGGCTCCAAAACGTCGGAGATGGTGCGGTGGCTGTTGAGTGTACCGGCGATGCGTACCAGAGTGGTGCGGGTGTCATATCCAATTGCGCCCCAAACCATAACGCCAGGGGACGGATCGGTATGGCGATGCATAATGCAGGCGTCATACAGTCTCTCGCCGCGGTGCCGCCACACGCGGATCCGACCATCGTGGCGTTGCAAGAAGAAGCGGAATTCGTCGGAGAAGACAATGTCGTGCCATTCCGTAGTCCAGATGCGGCGTTCGACGGCCCACTGCCGCCGCACTCGCCGGTGGTGTAACGTCAATTGTAATCGGAGCAATGGGCGCCGTGCGACAAGTCCCCTACTTTCTGACACAGGTTGTTGTGCAACACACCCTAATTCCTGCGCTAACGTTCGTGATGTGGCGGTGCGAGCCGTCAATGCCCGCCGCACAACATGCCGGTCCTCTCGTTCGGTGGTGTACCGCAGCTGCGGCAATCGCTCACATCGGTCCGTCCGTCCCTCCTGCACCCACCGAATCCATACTCGCCTCCCTGTGGCTGGATGTCGTCCCACACGGGCACCGATGTCTCGGTACGATGAACCGCTGTTGCGATAAGCCACTATTCGTCCTCTGTCAAACTCCGAAACGTGCTGGAATGACTGCCGTATTCTGCGACGAGGCATCAGGAAGCTTCGCACGCACAGGTCCGGCAGCACAACACACTTCCACTATTTACACCCGCCTTCCGTGCACCCTCCTTATAGTGCTTCTCGGTGGCGTGCCGGGCGAACATGATTTGCATATGCTTTGCAATGCTAATCGTTCATATGTCCTCTCGCGGACGACGCATGCTGCGAATTTCAGGCCAATCGGATGCTTCCTTCTTGGTGTTGCATCTTGGGTGGCCAGCAGTGTACTTTTATCTATTCAACGATCTGTGACCAGGTACTTAAATTCAAAAACTGAAAAAGAACAATATCAAAGTTGCTTTGGGGCGGCTATATGCGGAAGCCAGTTGTTTAGTGACTTTAAAAACAGTACTGGAAATTAAAAAAAGAAAGCAATTTTCATACATGAGGGGGTGTGAAAGTTTAAAAAGCCACTAATTTGCAAGAAAAATGGCTCACTAAAACATGTATTAGGAGAAAAATAATACAGGTAGGCACAGTTCTGATTGAGCCGTCAGTTTGGATCGTAGAACTACGACTTCCCAGCAAAAACACAAGCGTTGGGAAACTGCTGGCCACTAGATGGCAGTGATGGGTCACTGCTGGCTGAAATCTGCCCCTCAAGGTACGGTAGCGATCCGTTGGTGGCAGCGCCATCAGTTGGCAGCCATTGATGGCCCTGCAGCATCGCCGTGAGCTACGGGCCTCCACGCAAGTGCCACTAGTGGCCCGTAGCTCGCAAATGAAGCAACTCCAACAGGAAGTGGAAGCAGCGGGATTGCGCATGCGCTGAAGCAACACGTGCACAATCTTTCGTGGTACCAGTTAGTTGAAGAGGACGCCCTCGCCATCGTGTTGCTTTAGTGGATGTTAAAAAAAAAAAGCCATATGTAGATAGACGGATTAAGTTCCTAATGAAATGCTGCGTCGACGAAGATTACCGTCGGAGGAAAATTATATAAATATTTAATGAACTGTAAGCAATAATCAATCAATCTCATGTATTTATAGAAACTCATTTCGTAGCAAAAGTTCTACACTAACACACGAAGAATCGAGAATACAAACGGCCATGAAACACACTCACTCCATTCCCATGAATAACAAGAAATAATTTCTGTATAATCTTCATACATTAAACCGCTTCAAACAGAAGTCCCGGAAAGACATTAAAAACCGTTGTGTTGGGAAAAAATAAGAATTATACGAGTACAAAATGAATATTTTCGTTACAAAAATTATCTAGTATTTGAAAGAAAAAGAAAAAAAAAGCAACGCTATGTGAATATAATGTAACATTCGTGCGTTGAATACACAAGATTGGAGGAATTCGCTGCTAAAACAACCGGAAGTAAAATAAAATATAATTCCTATTTAGAACAAATGTAGCTTCGGACCGTGGAAAAAAAGATACAACGTTAAAAATGTAACAGAATGTGACATGAATGTGTAAATATATTAATTAAACAATCGCCTTTCAAGACCAGAAGGACAGCACAAAACTTTGGAAAACGTCTTTAAGTTGATACACTCGTTGAAAGCGAGTGAAGTTCCCTTAAAGTAAATAAGAAAATCGTTACGTTGAAAAAATAAATTTATGAATTATATGAAACGTACATTTACGTAAACGAACTCGCAATATTGCGAAATAAAAAAGAGAACCCTTGTTTCTCATCGCGCAGGACAGTGGCTCACCTCCAAGCTGACGGTCACACGTGGCGAACTAGTCTAGTGTTTAGAGCATCCGCTTCGCACACCAGCAGTCCTTGGTTCGATGTCAGTCAGATCCATCGGGTGAATTGCCGTACCTGTTGAAGGAAGTTCCTCAGCGCCGTGACGTCATGTAGGAATTTCGTTGGGGAAAAAACGCAGTTGTGTGTCTTTAGTAAATTGTGATTATATAATTTTTCTTTTTTTTTAAACTACTACTGAAAAATTGACAAACAACATTCGGCAAGCCATCAGTTACGTCACGTGATTGCTGACTGCCACTGCCGGGACACTGACGGACCACATTAGGCTAGCCATCATTTATGGCACGCACTTATATGGCCCCTTAAGGGCCGCTTATGGCAGTCACAGCCTGTGATGTTATCCATCACATCACAGGCTGTGATAGCCCTGTTCTGGCATATGACAACTGATGGAGCACCAACTGTTGGCCAGCTGCTGGCCTGAACTGATGGCCGCCGGTACATTTCATTGACGGTTCATGTAACGGCAACATAGTGCTGGTTGCCAGGCTGGAAGCCTGCAGTGGCCCAGTGCTGGCCCAGCAAGACTGTTTTTGCTGAGTTGCAAATCGGAGAATTGAAATGAGCTAGTCAAGTATGGTTTCAAAGCGTTTATTTAACTTGTTATAGCCAACACAGGTCTACTCGTAAGATATGAAAAGCAGCTTACATAATTTTTACAAATAATGCTGGATACATTGCAAACACAAAAAGCAGATCGATACCCGAATTATCCAACGTGGTGCTCCGTCTTCTTGGGCTTCTTACATTCCTCATCACTTGTTCTTGCTTCTCGTTTTGATTTTCTCTACTTTTGCTTGCGTTATTCTGCGGATTCCGTGGCATTGTCGAAAATGTTAACCCGTTCACACGAAAACAAGTTTTAAAAAATTTAGTTTAAACCACTACGATATGTTCTTTATACATTTTAATAGATCTCGTAGAGAGCTTTAAAACGATGCAACGTACAGTCGTTTTGCACTCACCGTTGTCCAGATAAACCGCGATATTTTCAAAAGTGTCCACCAGTTCACAAGAAAACAATTTTTAAAATGTTCAGTTCAAACCACTGCGAAATGCTCTTCGTATATTTGAATAGATCTCGTTGAGAGCTTTAAAATGATACCACGCAGAGTCGTCGTGTTGCGCTCACGGTTGCCGAGATAGACTGAGTCAAACACGACCGCACACTCAGAAATATTGCATCATCTGCCCCGCCCACAGGGAGCGAGGAGAGCGTCGCGCTCACGATGTGTTTCGCAGTACGCGAATTGGACTCCATGCTGTTTACGAATATGCTAACACGATTAGTGTGCGGCACGTATTTTTAACGCTATAATGATTTCAATCGGCACCTATTTTTGTCACAGGCGGTAGGCCATAAGTCGTCCCATACTATCCGCGGAGTTAGACGTAGTCCTACGTAAAAACTATTTATATGTATAGAGATGTGACGTACTACAGAAATGAAGCACATATCAAAAAGGCAAAGTTACAGCGATAAATTTCGCCGGTGTTGCTTAATTGGGAAAGCATTTGGCTCCGGAGCAGAAAGATGCTACTCTGACCTCCGCCACCGGCAAATTTGTGTTTCAGATCCTTATTATTCGCTACGCAAATTAGTTGAAGAGATCCTTTCGTCATTTTGTGAGGAAGTTTGCATAAAAATCACAATACAAGCTCACCGAAAAGAAAATCGTAGGTTTTAATACTTTTTTACACTTTCTCTCTGTCTGTCTCACATTTCAATCCATATTATGGTCTTTTCTTAAGCTTAGGGCAAATATTTCTTCGAGATAATAATATTTTATGAGCGATACTTCTCGTGTGTTCTTTACAGACGATGTGTTTCACGTAACGACTTTATTTCGGTATGAAATTTATTTTCTAGGGCACCCAAATATAATTTCGCCCAGGGCCTCGCAAATGCTACATCCGGCTCTGCCCTGTACCCTGGTTAGCTGCGCGTAATACTGCATGTGGCTAACTGAAATATTTAAAAAAAGAAAATACTGATATGTATAACTTTCTACGTATTATCAGTTACAACTTTCAGTAAATTTACACGTTGTTTACTTCTATTTTATACGACTTTTAGAGCATCAATTTAATACCCTAGTATGATAATTTTGAAAGAGCCCCCCCCCCCCGGTGGCTACAGCCCTTGGGAAGATAAAGAACTGTTTCAAAAGTGCCAGGTTTCCGTCTCAAACAAATTTTACCTACGGAGACTGACGCTTCGAATCATGAAACACTGACTTATGATTTCGAACAATGTTACATCACTAAAGACCCTTATCATTAACTACTCAAAAGTTACACAGAATGCTATGTGTGACTGAGGATATACGTAAATCAAAATAACGAACTGGTGACAGAAAAGCAATGGTTTGTGAAAGAAAATTAGATCCCAACTACGAAAGCAAAGACCGTAATTTCGTGTTTCTCCTCTGCCAACAATATCAGATATGAGTAAATTACCCAGTCTTACTCTATCAGATATTTTAAGGCGCATGCCGGAAATAATGAATTCCATATTTTACACAGTAGAAAAGGAAATAAATAGGTGTACATCAAATATTTTTACAAAGCAAGAAACTTCAAACGACTATCATTGCTATTCTGACAAATCATAATATACGTGTGTATATACGAGGGTTGTACCGAAAGTAATGCAAAAGTGCGCATAACTTTTTAACTGACAGAAGTCGTGCAAATTGCACATGTTGGTAGAGTAACTCTTTCTCTATACAGAGGTACTACTCAACATAGTCTCCATCACAAGCGATGCATTTGCGCCATCGTTGAACCCAAATCTCGAATCCTCTTTGAAATAATTCAAGCGTGGACTGTTGTATTCACTTATTCATAGCCACTTTCACCTCGTCTATGTCATCAACTCGTTGTGCCCGGAGACTGTCCTTCTTTGGACCGAACAGGTGGAAGTCGGAGGGCGCCAGATCTGGGCTATACGGTAGATAAGGGAGCACCGATCAGCCTAATTTGCTGATCGCCTGATTTGTTGCCAAATATGTGTGTGGTTTGGTATTGTCATGGTGAATGTGGATCCTTCTCAGATTCTTGTTCGGTCTCTTCCTCCTTATGGCTTCTCTAAGCTTCTTGAGTGTCTCAATGTACCGCTCGCTAATCACGGTACGGCCACGTTTCAGAAATTCAAGGAAAATGACACCCCTGTCATCCCAAAAAACAGTCACCCTGACTTTCTGTGCTGATCTCTGGATTTTCAACTTTTTAGGCCTTGGTGAAGAGGTGTGACGCCATTCCATGCATTGATTCTTCGTTTCCGGATCGTAAAGATACGCCCACGTTTCATCCGCTGTCACCAGATCGAAAAATAAAACGTGTCTTCGTTGGCTTCAAACACTTCCAGCAGATCAGAGCAGACTTCCACCCTTCTCCCCTTCAAATCGGGGGTCAACTGCCGAGGTACCCACTTTGCACACAATTTCCAATACCCTAAGTCTTCCACCATCTTCTGTATGGCATTGTGACCACAGTCCAGTTGTGCAACAAGCTCACGGATTGTGACTCGTCTATTCGCGCGAATCAATTCATCCACTCGCTGACGATTCGTGTCAGTGGTCGCAGATGATGGCCTCCCACTGCGTGGTTTGTCTTTAGTGCTGGTTTTCCCTTCTTTAAACTTCTTCATCCATCTGTGCACACTGCTCTTGTCAATGGTGTCATCTCCGTGAACATTCTGTAGCCTTCTGTGGATGTCGGACAGCCTGCACCCTTCCTTCGTCAAGAACTCAAAGACGGCACGTTGCTTCTGCTTGGAGTCCATTATTTACATGCAACGGAGAAGAAGGGTTGCTATAGAGAAAGAGTTAGTCTACCGACATGTGCAATTTGAACGACCTCTGTCAGTTAATAAAAAAGCTATGCCCACTTTTGCGTTACTTTCGGTACAACCCTCCTATGTAAGAACTGTACGTGCAGATGAATAAAAATAACTGTATGCATAAACATCTGCGATGTATATTATCCATTTTAACTTTCCTTTTTTTGTTCTCTGTTTCTTATTTAAATTTTGGTTTTCTCTCGTTATACTTTCCGTACTTAACGTCACGTCAGAAATTCCAAGTTTGTATGTTCTTGTGGAACACTGTCAATCAGTCAGAGGTCAGGCAAGGAAAAAAAAAAACAGCGTGCATATCTAAAGTGTAAGGTAGACGTCTGCAAGGGTCTTAATTTGAAAGTATGGGATTTGCCCGTTTCAGACTTTCATGAAGCGTTCTCTGCCACTTATTGCAAATAACGTAAGGTTTCCTCTAGGGCAGGGGTCTTCAATCAGTGACCCGCGGAGCAATTTTTTAATGGCCGGAGAGACGTCTACAAAGGAAATTCTAAAATGAAAAAACTTATATTTTCGAAATGGAGAAATGAATATCCAGATACTTTGGATGCATGTACTTTGAATTCTCAAATCTGCTATGAGCTATGCTGCGATAAATTATGTAGCTGGAAATTTTAAAGAGTACTGAAAAATATATGCATATCAGGTATACCTACTTCGGAATTCTGTGTAATATGCGCAGATGAGCCATTACATTATGACCACCCCCAGCCTAGAGAAATGAGCGCGCCTGGAGACCGAACGCTGGCGCAGGTGAAATTCACAGAGCAGTATATATACAACCCGAGGACCGGCTTTCAGTTAATAGAGTGTTCAGAGTCAGCATGGGAAAAGCTGTCAATTTATTGGAGTTTGATAAAGGACAAATTGTGATGGCATGGTGCCTTAGAACTACGATCTCGGAAATGGCGTGGCTTGTTCACATGCTGCTGTAGTGAGTACGTATCAAAAGTGGTGCACAGATGGACAAACGACAAACCATCATCCAGCCATGTGTCGTCCGCAGCTCGTTGATGCCAAAGGGGAGCGGAGACTGTCGCGCATTGTTCACAGCGACCGCGGGGCCACAGTGCGACAAACCACCCGCAGCTACAACAATGGTGATCAGGGTAATGTGTCACAGCACGCAGATATGCGCATCGTTCTGCGCATGAGCCTGCGTAGCCGAAGACCCAGCCGGGTCACCATGCTCACTGCACGTCATCGCCAACAACGCATGAAATGGACCCAAGATCATCGAGATTGGAGCGTGGATGTTTGAAAGAAAGTGGCCTGGTCTGACGAATCAATATTCCTCGTGCATTACGTAGACGGCCGAGCGCGGATACGCCGATTAACAACGGAGACTATGGCACCTAGATGCACTGTTGGGCAGAAACAGGCCGGCGGCGGCGGTGTTATGTTGTGGCCGATGTACTCTCGGGACACTTTAGGCCCCATTATCCCAATAGCACAATCCCTGACAGCGGTCAGGTATCTAAACATCGTTGCAGACCAACGATGTTCGTTACCAACAGGATAATGCGCCATGCCACAATGCCCGAATCGTCAAGGAGTGGTTCGAGAAACATGCTGACGACTTTCTGTTAATGCCCTGGCCCCTGGCCTCCAAATTCCCTTGACATGAACCGAATCGGACATTTGTGGTTCGATTGGAAAAGTGGGTTCGCGCTAAATCACCCCCCCCCCCCCCGAAATGTACGGGAACTAGAGGGCCTGCTGTTGACGTTATGGCACCAGATACCCCAGGATACCTATTGCCACCTCATCGAATCGATGCCTAGCCGAGTGATAGCTGTTGTGCTGGCTAAAGGGGTCCTACAGCTTATTAGGTTGGTGGTCATAATGTAATGGCTCATCTCATCAGTGTAGATATCATGTTAACTGCATTGTTTCTTTTACCGAAAGTTAAGTTTTAGGATTCAAAACCTCTCTGAAATAATCGCTATTCATCATAAACGCATGCATTTTTACTCTTCTTTTTCATGTTGTCCGTAAGTGCTATTCCATTTTGTCATGTTTTCCGCGATTCAGAAAAGCTGAAGACCTCTTGCTCTAGAGAAACGAAGCTGCTGTATTAAACTGACTTACCGTAGTAGTAAAAGGAATGTAACGCACCACACTATATACTTCTGTTACATATACTGTATGTAAACGCTTTTCCTCTTCTATACTTAAGTATAAACAAGGAAGCCCTCGTTCCCCAAGTATAAAAACAAATACTTCGAACTTCCTCATCTCCATTGTAACAAGGAATGGTGCCAGAAGTTGGTTTTGGTTTCGTGTTGCTGAAAACTCTGTTCATGTAAACATTTCTTGTAAAAGGAAAACAGCCACGCGTTTTAGTCGCCAAAGCCAACGAAATGAAAACGGAATTTGGTTTCAACCATTAAAGAAATACATCGTCCCATATCAGACTCTCATCTTACAGCCCGGCATATTGGTTGAAGCTGTAATTAATCAACGCATCCGGTGGCGAATGGGGTCGTTTTATCCCGTGAACTTCGCCATTTGATTATTTCACAAGTCAGTCTTCATTTCGTGAGACGAAAAGATTTTTTTAATGCTGGTGCAAAATGCTAAACCTTCCAGTACAGTACTAAAAAAATTGAGTTGCAAGCACGCGTGCCGCCCCGGTGGCGCAGTGGTCTAAGGCGCTGGCCTCTGATCATTCGTCCGTAAGGGGTCCGGGTTCGAATCCCGGTCAGGCATGGATGTTGTGTTTGTCTTACGGCACTGGCTCTCTCCTTCCCTGGAACCAGTGCCCCTAAATTAGGGACGGGCGACTGCTTATAGCCCATTGAGTTGCTCACGGTGGTCGTTAAACCTCCAAAAAAAAAAAAAAAAAAAAAAAAAACAAGCACGCGTGCTTAAAAATTTTGAATTGTAGTCGAATAGGCTCAACGAGTCCATCGACTTTTAAAACTTTTTGGGTGTTCTAGTTTTGGACTCGATCATTCTCAATGTCTCTGAGATTAGTCCTTTTTGTATAAGGGCACAGGATTGAAACACAATTCTTAAAGGAACTGAAGTTTGAAGTGAACTTTACTTTACACTTCAAACATGGCAGCATATATCAGTGGCGGACCCAGGATTGCTTTTTTTTTCTTTTTTATTGAAGGTTTAATTAACGACCACCGTGAGCAACTCAATAGGCTATAAGCAGTCACCCGTCCCTAATTTAGGGTCGCTGGTTCCAGGGAAGGGAAAGGGCCAGTGCCGTAAGACAAACACAACATCCATGCCTCACCGGGATTCGAACCCGAACCCCTTTCGGACGAATGCCAGAGGCCATCGCTTAGACCACTGCGCCACCGGATCGACCAGGATTGCTTTCATGGGGGGTGGCCCAAAATATTGAAGGTACTTTCGGGTTCAATTTCAAAGCATTTAGGCAAAATTCATACCTTGCGATGACACTAGACATCCTCGGCAAGTCTAACGTTTGTGCAATGAAGGAGATGCAGCTATATACTGTATAAAATACTTTATTTACAACTATTAACATCACAGGGCGACACACACTGCCAACAGAAACAAAAACGCTATGTACATCGAGAAGCCGTTACGATCTCTTCGAAATGAATCTTTTTTATACAGTTTACTTGAATTGAGTTCACAAATACAGTTCAGTTCACTTGAGTTCAGAATACAGTTTAATTCACTTGAGTTCAGAATACAGTTTAATTCACTTGAGTTCACGATACGATGACGTCACTCGCGACATCCTCCCACCTTGTGTTCTCACCAACATGAACTCAAACTTGGGTCGCCAAATGTCCATCAGGTTATAAGTTCAGTTTTTCTCTCGGCTTCACCCCACGTCCACTTCTGGTAGAAACCACAGGTGGATCACTGAAAACCGTTGAAATTTGTGGTGCCGAAGCAGCACAACACTTCGGATCTTCTGTAGCTTGATTCTGTGCACACTTTCTTGATTCCGGAACAGTTTTCCTCAACAAGGAAACGTCTGGTTCCGACACCCCCAGCTGGAAAAGTCGCTGTACAGGCTGTAGTTGCACACCAGAAGCTGTTTTAACCTTCACAACGGATGGTTCCATCCTTTCCGGGGAAGACCTCAATCACTCTTGCTATTGGCCACTGTAACCGATTCAAATTGTCATAACCGGATTGCCTGTTGGCCATATCACAGGGTGGCAGCAACTCGACGTCGTTCAAACCGATGTACACAGTGCAATAGCTTTCACCGAATTGCTGAGCGTACACCGCCCGTGTGCTTTATACCCTTCCGACACTCCTCTCCCTACGTCATGCTGCATAATGCATATATGCTCATGCCCTAACGTACCGGACCCTAGTCTATCTCCTGAGTGGTCTTTTGGTCCGTTCTGCCTTCTCGTTCCGCTGTTATGCTAATTTCTCCTCTTCGTCCTTAATTTTTGCACACGAGTGTATGATCACCGTGGGTGTTATTCTCGAAATGACTGCTTCTTCGGAGTTCTCTTGTGGAAACTTGGGATCAGGCAAATTGTATCTCCATCCCCTAAGATCAAACATCGCTGAAGACATGATTTCTCTTGACTGTCTGATGAAAGTCTTTAGCTGCGCTTCATTGTCAACGCTTGTCACGCAGTTATCTACATACATGGATTTTTTCAATTTGGCTGCAACTTCTTTTAAATGTGTAGGAACTCTGTCAAGATGACAGTTTAACGTAGCTCCCAAAAGAAAAAGACTAGAGGTCACTCCAAAAGCAGGAATAACACCAATATCAGCAATAACACTAATTCTTTTCAGTCGAAATCTATTTAGTATAGTAGGTATACCCTTTTCTAGGCAATCATTCAAGGAGACTGAATTTTTCTCCCTGGCTGAGGCATCGAAAACTGGTCGAATTTTGGTCGTGACACTATCTTTGATAACTGCTTTATGAGGCAAATAATGGCAAGCAAGATTTGCTCTTTCCTCCTGAGGAACGAGTTCAATCACATCCTCTTCCAGCCACTCGCCAAAAACAGCGTCATATGATTCTAAGCAATGCTTCGACTGCAGTGCTCAATCACTCCCCTGGAGGGAACTCCAGGGGAGTGATACCTCATATCGACCAGATTCATCTCTTCTCAAAGTGCGGTGAAATTGCTCCAGTAAAACCTCTTCCGATTTCTTTCTGTTTTCCTTCTCAGCTGGATCACGAATTCCAAGGGTGTCGAGATCCCAACAATCCGATATCTTTCGTGTATTCGAGTGCAAAGACAGGGCTATCAAATTGCCGTCCTGGGCTCTGTTTCCCATGGGCAGTTTTCCCATCAAAGACCAATCCACTCGAGTCTCAACTGCAACTAAAGTTTCACTCAACAGAACGCCTCGATCGGAGATCTCTTTTATCCGCGGACTGATCTTTGCCATACGAATATTGGTACAAATTCTATCTCGTTTCAAAACTTCAAAATTCAGTGACACTCTGCTTGTATATTGCTCATAAACACTCTGTAGCGAAAATGCTTCTGAGGGACTTCAATCCCTCCAAAAAGATCATGAATTACTTGTTCTTGACTTATAACGTTGTATCCCATTAACTTTGCTGCACGTTTACTGATATAGGATCTCTGTGACCCTGTATCTATTAAGGCTCTCACTGTACGCCTTCTTTCCTTTCCTCGAAGATAAACATACAAAGTTTGCAGCAAAATTTCATTCGTACAAGTTCGATTTCCCAAGGCATTATCAGCACAAATACTCCTTTCATTAGTAGAAACTTCCTTCGTATTCAAATCATTTGGTACTTTTTCGACCGGACACATGATAGCAAAATGATGACGATGACACTTAGTACAATTTACTTTACTTCTACAAGTGCCAGCTCGATGACCAGTTTTTAAACACGGAAAACAAGATCCTTTCTTAGATAGAACTTTCTTTCTTTCTTCTAGGGTCAATTTTAAGGCATACCTACATCTCTGTGAATCATGGGCCTTTTCACAAAAATGACAGGTTTTTGCCCTGACTGATCGATCATTATTCTCATCTCCGGCGAAGAGGTCAATTGCAGTTGGAACATCCCTTTCGCTATCAGTAGGTGATTTTAGAGACCTTCCTTTACGTTTTAGTTCAAAACCGAAACTACCTTTTGCCATAGAAATTCTTTCTTCTCCTTCTACTTCTGTTTTGAAGGAACACCAGACCTACGTACGGAATTGTGAACTGAAGAAGTCGTCTATAGCCCAGCATTGTCACGAAAACAACCATAAATTTCTGTTCGGAAACGCTATGCTCATTGATAAACCTGATTCAACGATTAAGCTTAATGTATTAGAAGCTTTTCACATATACCGGAACTGTTCACTGCTTGTCAACGACATGATGTCGACTCCATTTCTTTCAAGCGCGCGGAAACAACTTACCAAAAACCGTGACCGTCAGAATTCTGATGATGTCACAATGATTTGAATGTTTTCGCTCCATTCGTCCTGATGAAGCCAAGCCAGAAGCTCTGCGAAACTATAGTAGATATATAATAAACCTTTGATTGTGGTAAATGTTGATATTTTTACTTTACTTCATTAAAGCGGTTAACTTATTAGTGGATCGTCATTGGTAGTCGAACTCAGGTTTCGTTCCCAGATCCTAATAATATCCTCTCATAAACATGACTCCACAAGAGGATACAGCGTAGCTGCATATTTATCGGAAGTGACACCTAAAGTTTCGAGAGCTCTCAAATGTGTCTCTACTTTATCATATAAATTGGCTATTGAGGATCCTTGACATTGATTCATGGAATTATTCAATACTGGGCTGAGTAGCTCCCTAACACACACTTCAATAAGAGTCTCATCTTTCCCAAATCTCGCTTTCAGGCATTCAGTAACTTGTGCGTAATTCTTTGCGGTGGGTGGGAAACTCTCTACGAGTTCTCGTGCTCTGGACCCCACAGCTGCTGCCTGTGTCAAGTACTGGAATTTGTCTTCGGGATCAATATCCTCGTCATCATGAATTTTCTTAAACTGACTGAACTTTCGTAATTCAATTTTTGAATTTTTTTGTTCTCACTGAACTTTCGTAATTCAATTTTTGGGAGTTTATGCTTCCGTTTGGAGACAGAAACATTTAAGACACTGGTGTCCTCCATGTCTGGTTTGCTTAAAAGCATTTCTGCTTTTGATTTCAAAACAATATACCGCTCGGCATAATTTTCAATAGTTTTATATTCATTATTGAAAGTATCCTGTGTACATGTACTGTCATTCTGTAAAAAGTCAATAATCTCTTTATAATTCGCGTCAAGTTTCAGCCATTTCTCATTTAACAACGAAGTCAGTATTGCAATTTCTTCAAGATCAGATTGATTTACACATAATTGCTCTTCTAGCTGCCTTGCAGTTCGCGTAAAACTGCTTCGTAATGGCATTCTCAATCTACTCATACCCTCTGTAACGTACCAGGAGATGTGACGTACCTGCCAGAAGGACGCACACGACATAAAGGCAGATAGGAATCAGAATAAAATGTCCGCGTAGCTCAATTGGTAGAGCAACTTATTCCGGAATGAGGGGACCCGGGTTCGAATCCTCGCGCGGATAAAAATGACGGAGAAATTCACTTCGTTATAATGGCGCCCGAACTATCCGGATGACCCGACCGTTCACAATCTCGCAATGGTGTGATGTTATTTCCACACCGCGAGATAGGAAAAATAAGAGCAGCACTTCGAAAAAAAAAAATAAAAAAAAAAAAAAAAATAAGGGGGAGATGATGTAACGTACCAGGAGATGTGACGTACCTGCCAGAAGGACGCACACGACATAAAGGCAGATAGGAATCAGAATAAAATGTCCGCGTAGCTCAATTGGTAGAGCAACTTATTCCGGAATGAGGGGACCCGGGTTCGAATCCTGGCGCGGATAAAAATGACGGAGAAATTCACTTCGTTATACCTCCATTACAACACTCAAATCTAACCTAGTGTTCCTGTTCGGGCGCCAAAATTTCGGATTCAATTTTAAAGTATTAAGGCAAAATTCATACCTTGCGATGACACTAGATATCCTCGATTAGTCTAACGTTTGTGCAATGAAGGAGATGCAGCTATATATAAAATACTTTATTTACAACTATCAACATCACAGGACACACGCACGCTGCCAACAGAACCTAAAACGCTATGTACATCGTGAAGCCGTTACGATCTTTTCGAAACGAATCTTTTTTATAGAGTTTACTTGAATTGAGTTCACAACTACAGTTCAGTTCACTTGAGTTCAAAATACAGTTTGGTTCATTTGAGTTCACAATACAATGACATCACTCGCGACAGGTAGAAATAAAAAGTAACCAGAGAAAACACCTCCCAAAATATTGGCAAACGATAAAAATATCTCCGCCATATCATAGAGCGTTTCCGATGATTCGTAAAATATATACAGCATTTAAAAATATACACAAATATATTTAAAAATAAAGAAAGAAAGACTAAATGATACCTCATGGGGAGGGCTCGGGATCCTGGCCCACCCCCACTGAGTGCGCCACTGGCATATATGTAAATATGAAAAACATCAGGGCTGCTTTCTATCACAAAATTTTGTTTCTCATTTTTTAAAGAGTGGACTTACATTATTTATTATTATTTGTATTTCTTTATACAGTTTGTAAGTTCTACACATTATTTATTATTATTTGTACTTCTTTATACAGTTTGTAAGTTTGTCAGAAAATTAGTCTTTCTATGGTTCTTTGGGAATATCGGGTCAGTTCTAGCCTAAAATACAAACAATGCCTTTGCAGAAGTCCCGTCCTTTGCAATGTCTAGGGCTAATTGAAAAAGTACAGGATTGCGCGACTTCAATACCTTTGACTTCTTAACCCACCCCCACCCCCATTCCGCCTTTTCCCTTTTTACTTTCGTATATTTATGGTATAAAAATGTATAGTGATCGGTCGAAATCCGACTACCGGGTTGTAACGTATACTCTAGATTCACTTTCCTTTTGATTTTTACTATCTCTGGTTATTTTATTTTACTATGTAAATTCTCTTCTTACTGAACGAGATGTTATTTCTCCCGCTGAATGAGATCTGGCAATGAGTGTAAGTCATGACGTGGTGGTAGCCAGTATAAATAGGCGCGTTCAACGATACCTAAGAGAGCTTTTGTTTGTGTTACGTGAGAGAGCTTTTGTTTGTGTTACGTGAGAGAGCTTTTTGTTGATGTGCGTAGGGAGAGCTTTGGTTATATGCGTAAGGAGAGCTTCGTTTATGTGAGTAGAGCTTCGTTCATGTGCGAGGAGCTACGTTTTATTGAGTAGCTGTGTGTGTCCGGTGAAGTGTATGTTGGATCATATCAAGAGTTTCCCTAATAAAAAGTTGTTTTAGTAAGTACGTTTTTCTCAGTTCATAGTTTTGTCAGACCTCTGTCTGGCTGTTAGGTTTATTTCATTAAGTGTTATTAGTAACAACCAGCATAAGACTTATAACGAAGTAAATTTCTCCGTCATTTTTATCCGCACCAGGATTCGAACCCGGGTCCCCTCATTCCGGAATAAGTTGCTCTACCAATTGAGCTACGCGGACGTTTTATTCTGATTCCCATCTGCCTTGTGCGTCCTTCTGGCAGGTACGTCACATCTCCTGGTACGTTACAGACTTTATTCATCTTAATTACTACTACAACATTACTACCAGTTATAAGCTTGTTCATTATTATTATTACTACATTACTAGCAGAAAAGTTTATTCATGATATAATTAACAACACAACAACCATTAGAAGAAGCTTTATTCATTATAGGGTTTACGCATGACTAGATTAATGAAATTCTCAATTACAATAATTTTCCCACTGAAATATCCCCACATCAACGTTCTTAACAACACTTGAGGAAGGAGTTTCAAGGAACTGCCAAGTGAGAATGGATTTAGAGATTAATTCTACCTTCAAACAAACATGGGATGTTAATTCCACTAACTGGGAAGTTTTTCTGTTGCATTTTTTATTGAAAAGGAATTATAGGACATTCGCATTTTAAAAAGAAAACAAATTATTCAACCAGAACGCTTGCCGGCTTGAAAATAAGTAACGGAACATCGTCCTGGGGCTTTCCGACCCCACTACACCCCTGGTCTTTTGTAACTTACATGTATTAAAACAAAGAAAAATCCTTAACGTTGCTTTCTCAGATTTTGCGCCTTACAGTTCCAGGATTAAAATAATAGTAATAATGTCTGAGGTAAGTCGATGCACAAAGAACGTCTAAATTTAAAGGGATTTCCGAGGTAAGTCCTGGTTATGTTAAGTGTCCTCCGTTCCTTGGCCCATCCCTCGTTACAGGCGAAACATCGCGTTCCGCATACCTCCTCCCAAAAATTGTGAAAAATGTATTAGTTTTTATTTTTAGAAGAATCTTGCAAAAGAGGAGATGGGGGAACCAGTCAGCACATAAAGGGCTTTTTCTGCCTCTTTTCACTACCATTTCCTCTTCATCCATCCAAGCCACAATGAAGGCCTTTTTAACAACTAGTCCTCATCACCATATAAACATTTCTCTTTTTTTAAAGGTTTTCGTTTCTCTTATGCTGTTCTTACAAAGTGGGTAAAAGGCTGCCAAATTATGGTGCGCTTGTCGTCACTTTGCTACTTAACTGCACTTCTGGGCAACAGACGGACTAGATGCCCACTGACAAACCTCTTTGATTAACAAGTGACAATTCCACTCTGATTTCAAAAAGGCAGGCTCTAAGAGAGAAAACGAATTCTCTAAATTTTTCAACGTGCTCACACTTCTTCTCACTTCCTAAATTGTCGACCGTTGCATAACACCTAAGGGGGAAGGGATGGAAAGATTTTCTCTGTTGTTTGTGGAGAGAACCAGCAGCATCTGCCGAAAATAAATCCGAATGTCATCGACCCCTACCCTGAATTTTGGAGGCGCTTTTTCGAGCAACGTCACATATTTTATTCGAATCTATTTTTTAACACCTCCTCTGGTTTTTGTCCCTTTTCCTAGGGAAAAGAGAGAAGAAAAGAATGCCTGAGCATTCACTGCGGGACTTAACAGTGCGATGCCCAACACACACACTTTGCCAACAATGGCGACATTTGGAACCTGTGTTTTCTAATTTCACGTAAACTACTTCAGAATAATTAATAGAAAAATAATTTGGAAGCAGTCCTGATTTGCGAACAAAAAGAAGGAGAAAGTAACTTAAAATTAACATACACTACTTTAAAATCGTAGCTTAAAATAATTTCTTTTTCAGAGATCAGCATTAATTTTCCTAACGGGCACGATTTCATACAAAGGGGAAATTGTCCTAACGATGCATTTACAAACGTTCGCTGAAATTTCAAAATAACGACACGACGCAGCAACATACTAATACAATGAAATACTGAATAATACTAGCACTAAACTAAATCTACACGATTAATCCAAGGTAAAAACTTAAACGAAGAAAATTAATAATTATTGTGGTATCCAAACTGCAGACGAAAAGTTGGATTAAGTTCTCACGATCTAATTACAGAAAAACAAAAACATTAAACTAGGCATTAAAATAATGCCCATCATACGTATATTTATAATACTAACAATAATTCACAAACACTTATATAAATGTATAAAACAGACAACACTACTCCAGAAAAATATAAACATTATTCTGAAACATAATCATTACTCAAATCGATTATTGAAACAATATCTGCCTTAAACGTGAAGAAATAACAGCATTATCATCTGACCTTTTAAATTTCTGCATTATAAATATTACTCAAACGTTAAACTGAATCAAACACCTGTAACAGTCACTGACTGAAGAGTATATATTAAAAAAAAAGCTAATAATTTTTTTCGAAAATCCAAGATAAACATTGGGAAACGTTTTCACCACTAAAATTACTTTTCTTATGGACAGATTTTTTATCACTACTCCTTTTTCAAAAGAACATTTTTTCCAGAAAAAAAAACAACAACAAATAACAAACAAGCAAAAAAAAAAAAAAAAACCCCAGATGCGTCGATCTGTACAATAGATCAAAATCAAACTTTTGTTTATCATGTACACACGCACTTCCGTCTTCAGTTGAAGAATATGTTCTTTGAACGCACTCAGAAGGCCCAATGAAAAAAAAATACATAACTTTAGTACAGTAATACCTTTACAAACTGAATATGAAAGTTGCAGCTGCTAATAGTCAGTTCTAGAACTAAGCTTTATGCTGATTACAGGGCATAAGCACATAACAAAGCATAATACTCGTAAAAGGAACTATCAAGATCGCTGAAGTGTAATTCCCTTGTAAAAAAATCACAATAATTTGAGTATGAGGTAGGAAATAGTACTCATTTATGTAATAAGAAGGAGAACATACCTGTTCCATCAGAATCTCAAAAAAGTTTTTTTCTTGATTTCATTTGTGCAAAATCGTGTATTAAGTCATCAAAATCCATTGATCTTACCAAATCACTTTCAATAGCCATTAACGAAATATCTGTAAGTCTGGAATCAGCCATTGATGACCGTAGCCTGTTTTTTATTAGAGAGAGCCTTGAAAACGATCTTTCTGCTTCACAGCTCGTAATGGGTACAGTAAAAAATAACCTAAGCAATGTAAACATTGGAAAAAGTATCTTTAAGTTTTTTTTCGGCAAAAGCCTTCAAAATGTCTTGAGCACTGATTTTGGAGTTGCATGATTTTCTTATATAATAGCAGAAATGTTCCACTTCATTGTCGAATTCATCTTCCAGATCTTGTGGGTAAGCAGTGATAATTGTTTTTGCGTTTTTTTGTACTTCATCCATATCCATTGTCATCAGCTGAGTTAAAAAACCAAAGATCTTAATTGTATAAGCATAAGCATCACTTCGTTCCTTCAATGCAAGATGTAGTTTATCGATTGCTACATAGAAGAAGTTTACCTTAAACTGTGTAACGTATACTCTATATTCACTTTCCTTTTGATTTTACTATCTCTGGTTATTTTATTTTACTATGTAAATTATCTTCCTACTGAACGAAATATTGTTTCACCCGCTGAATGAGATCTGGCAATGAGTGTAAGTCATGACGTGGTGGTAGCTAGTATATAGGCGCGTTCATCGAGACTTAGGGGAGCGTTTGTGTTGTTATGAGGGGAGCGTTTGTGTTGTTATGAGGAGAGCTTGTGGTCGTTAAGAGAGAGCGTGTATAAAACGAGGAGAGATTATTCATTATTGTACTACAAGTGTTGTGTGTGCCTTAGTTGACCAAGAGTCTTAGAAATAAAGAAGTTTTCAGTAAGTTCAGTCTTTCTCAATTCATAGTTTTTGTCAGACCTCTGTCTGGCTGTTAGGTTTATAACATTTATTTGATTCCTATAAATAACCAGCGTTGAGACTTTGTTCAAGTTCGTAATTAACTAGTAACAACACCCTTTTTGAATTCATTATTTTGAAGCTTAGTACAAGTATATCATTAGCTAGCTGGTAGGAAGAGAATCATTCATAATAATTAGCTTAGCGGAAAGTAAATAAAGCTAATTCATTATAACTGTTGCTTGCCCTTTAATTCTGGACTGTGCTGGTTTACACAATCGGGATACTTTTTTACCGCTTTTCGTTTATTGATGTTTTCATCGGCATAAAAACTGCCAACGTAAGTACTCAGTTGTTTGGCTTGTGCCTCGAGCTCATCAAAAGTGCCTCTCAGGGAACAAATAACATCAACTAGCGATTTCAGCATAGCATCAGCAGTTATAATATCTAAGTCAACGCCTTGTAAAAACTTACTTGTTGCATCAAATCTCCGCAAAACTTTATCCCAAAAAACAGCCATAAATGCTGTTTCCAGTTTTGTCATCTTTCTGTTCAAAGACCTGACTTCTGTTCTTGTAACACACTTCTCATTTTCATAAGTAACAATGCCGTTCAAAGCTTTAAAAACACCATCATAATTCACAATCAGAGCTTTTGTTGCTTCTTCATGGCACGACCATATTGTCGAAGACAAGGTTTTTAGCACTAAAACTTGGCCTTTAGCAACCTCAGACAGCCTCAGAAAAAGAATTTTCCATCGATGATTTGAGGTGACAAAGAAAGCGTAAAGCTTTTGCACAAAATCAAAGAATTTTACTGATTCCAAACTTTGGTCAACACTGCTTTGACCAACTAGGTTCAGGGAGTGACCTACACACGGTACGAAATACGTATGCGAAAGGGTTTATATTCTTTATTTTAGCTTGCAGTCCATTGTATTTACCTGACATGTTACTGGCATTATCATAAGTCTGAGCTCTACAATTATTAATATCAATTCCGTTATCTTCCAGAATCTTTAAAACAGCAGCTGCCAATGATTCTGCAGTGTGACTTGCAAGTGGTATAAAACGAAGGAATCGCTCATGGAGATATCTTTTCAAACAGTAGCGAAACACGATAGAGAGTTGATTCACATGTGCAAGTTCAGGTGTTGAATCCACAATCAAAGCAAAGTATTTAGCCAACTTAATTTCTTTAACAACCTCATTAAAGACCTTCTTTCCCATAAGCTGCATAAATTCTTCGCAAACAGTTTTTGAGAGGTAAGATACATGACCTTTGCCTTTGTTAGCATGTTTCTCCATACGGATTTTTAAAAATGGGTCAAATTTAGAAATCAGCTCCAGTATGCCTAAGTAATTTCCATTGTTTACAGCTGCCATGATCTCATTTTCTCTACGGAAAGGAAGACCTCGTTCGCATAAAAATTTTATTACTTCCACAATACGCTGTAAAACTTCTTTCCAGTACTGGACTTTACTTTCATATATGTTTATCATATGCTTATCTATTTGCTGCTTTGATTCGTTGGATCAACAGATCCAGTTTACCATACTTTTGCAGTGGGCAGCACTGTTTTCATGGAAACAAATTCGTTCTTCTCCATTTTTCCAGTCTGAAAAACCACCCTTCACGAATCGACTTGTACTGTTTAAACTAAACAGTTTACAAACGTAACAAATCACATTACTTTTCGAATACATGAGCCACTTCCTCTGGCACTTTTCACCACTTGAAAGAGTTCTTTCAAAAAATTTAATACAAAGGAATTTATTTTGGTTTTTATATTGGCGGGTGGAAGCGGAGAACTCCTGATCAATGTTTTGGAAATACAAATGCCCCTTTTCGATACACTTATTAACAAATTTCTTCATTTATTTCTCCCCAGCATGCAGGATCTAGATACGACTCTTCAGGTGGCATGTCATAAGATTTGTCAGAAAATTTTTCCACATGATATTTGGTGTTCATGGTTTCAACTAGAACCTTATCTTTCACCTCAACTTCAGGGGAAATGCAGTCGAGATCAGCATATTTACACAGTGCATTATTATTGTACTAGTGCTGTTCACGGATTTCGATTTTTCGATTGTAACGTATACTCTAGATTCAGTTTCCTTTTGATTTTACTATCTCTCGTTATTTTATTTTCCTATGTAAATTATCTTCTTACTTAACGAGATGTTATTTCTCCCGCTGAATGATATGTGGCAACGAGTGTAATCATGACGTGGTGGTAGGCAGTATAAATAGGCGCGTTCAACGATACCTAAGAGAGCTTTTGTTTATGTGCGAGGAGAGCTTTTGTGTTACGTGAGAGAGCTTTTGTTTATATGCGGAGAGCTTTTGTTTATATGTGGAGAGGTTTTGTTCGATGTGAAAAGAGCTACGTTATTTTGTGCCGAGAGCTTCGTTCTATGTGATTAGGTTCTTCTTCATTATTGTGATACGATTAGTGTGACTAGTAGTGTGTGTGTTGGATGATACCAGGAGTTTCCTAATAAAAGGTTTTTAAGTAAGTACGTTTTTCTCAGTTCATAGTACTGTCAGACCTCTGTCTGGCCGTTGGGTCTCTTTTCATTAAGTGTTACTATTAACAACCAGCATAAGACTTTATTCATGATATAATAATAACAACAACAACTACCATTATAAAAGCTAATTCATTATAATTGGCGCCCGAACTTTTTCTGAACACGAGGTCTTGACAATTATTACCCATGTCTTCATTACCTGAGACAACTTCAATATTTCACCCTAAAGCAAGTTTCGCTGGTGATGGGATTAATTTCGAACATCTGCAAGAAGCCTGTGGGGCTCACTTTACTGATAATGATTTCCAAGTACCCAGGCATTCTTCACAATTTCGTAATTCACCAGCTTCCTATCACTCTGAGTCGCGGGTCGTACCTGAGGTATTTCAATCCTCTCAGAGAAGCAGAATGCTTGCCCATTTCGTGCCGCATGCAGGAACAATTCTTTTCAATGGTTTGGAGGGGTCCTTAAAATTTCTCGAGGATTTGGAAGATCATTTCGATCTATACAATATTCCTCAAGACTGCAAAGTGCAAATAGCAGGCGCTTGCTTGAAGGATACCGCTAAGACCTGGTATCGGCAGTGGAGAGTGTCGAACCTGGATTCTCATTATGAGAATTTCCGAGCAGAATTTTTGGAAGTCTTTCCTTTCGGCCTCAGTCGAGCTAGCCTTGCACAACAACTTTTTTCTCGTCAGCAAGGACCCAACGATAGCCCTGTTGCATTTGCTTTAGAAACAACACGCTTGTATAACTGATGGGATCCACATGCCAGTCATGTCGACATGTTGGACACCCTATTGCAACAGCTCGATCCATTTCTACAGGATTTTCTTGAGGTCCGACACCCTGCTACAATTCATGAATGCCTTCGCCTCATACGAACGTATGAAGAGCGACACAGCAAACATGGTCCAACTCACCATGCTCGGGCACCCCGCGAGGCTTATTACGAAAATCCTCAGCGGCATAATAGGCCTAATGACTTTCAACGCGAGCGTACACAGGTGCAAGTCCAAGCATCATACGTTCCACCGCATAGAAGAGTGGTACACCAACCGCGAGTTTCTAATCAATTTTCTGGGTACCGTACAAATGCACAGTATGCTTGACCCCGTTCCAATCCGCAGCATTCGGAACGTTTTCATGCTCAGGGCGATGATGATTTTTCTGCCCGTGCTGAGGGAAGAAGTAATAGAAATGAAAATTTCAACAGACATGCGGAGTTCCCGCAGCAGTTTTCACGCAGTTTTCCTCATCTTGAAAACTTTCCCGATACCCGGCAGGGCCGAGGTTTCAGACCGCATGATAATACAACCAGGAATCCTTTAAACTTCCAAAGGAAGTAGACCAAGGGTCGGTACTGCTTCCTGATACCAAGCATTCTGACCCTAAAACAGTATTAGTGACTGTCCAAACTCCTCAGTTGCCTGATGTGTTCTTGACAATTGAAGATATTATTGTCGAGACAAAGTTCGACACTGGTTCTGAAATATCAGCCATAAATACGAAGTTTTGCACTGAAAATTTTCCTGCAATACACGTTCAGCCTGCGACGCAGTATTTGCGAGGTGCAAATAACGAAATATTCAGTATCACAGAAACTGTCACATTATCTCTAGGGCTGGAAAAGGCTCGTTTTACGCATTCTTTCCTGCTAATAGACGAACTACCTGTTAAATGTCTAATAGGCATGGACTTTATCAATACTTTTCAAGTTACCCTGAATTTCGTACAACATGTTATTTCCTTTCCGGAACCTGTCGAAGTGATTCCTACGGATCCTATAGACATAACGAGTTTGTTACTGAGTAACCAACTGAATGAGAGGCAACGAAACCAGCTTTCTCTACTTTTGCAGGAAAGCCCTGGTTTATTTTCTGATCAACCTGGTTTCACACAGGTGGTTTATCATGTCATTGACACTGATGGTTCGAAACAGATAGCGACGAAACCTTACCCTTGTGCTCCCCATAAAAAACAGGAAATGCAACGTCAAATTTCCGAGATGATTAAACAGGGCATAATAAGGGAATCAACAAGCGCTTGGGCCGCACCTGCTTTTCTGGTTCCAAAGAAACAACCCAATGAATTTCGTTTCGTGACAGATTTCCGCAAGCTCAACCAAGTCACGAAAGCGATAAATTATCCACTACCTGTCATGTCGCATATTTTGCATGACCTATCGTCAACTAAATGGATGTCAACCTTGGATTTCGCGAGTGGATATTGGCAGGTGGCGGTACATCCAGACTCCGTCGATAAAACAGGCTTTGTGACTCCTTTTGGGGCTTATGAATACCTGCGCATGCCCTTTGGACTAGCTTCTGCACCTGCTACTTTCCAAAAGCTTATGGATACGGTTCTCAGACCTGTTCTAGGTCCCCATGTGCATGTATATTTGGATGATATTATTATTACATCCGAGACTTTTGACGAGCACCTTTCTCTGCTCAAACAGGTGTTCCAACTCATATACAATGCTGGCTTGACGTTAAAACCTAGTAAATGCCAGATAGCGAGGGACGAGATTGTATATCTGGGGTTGAAAATCACTCCCCACGGCTTATTTACGGATAATGAAAAAATTAGGCCTATTGTTGACTTTCCTCGGCCTAAAACAGCAAAAGAACTATCACGCTTTCTGGGAATGACCGGATGGTATCAGCAGTTCGTCTCCGCTTATGCTACAATCTGTGAGCCATTGTATGCTTTGAAACGTAAATACAAGAAGTTTGTTTGGACACCTGAGGCTAACGCTGCATTTGAAGCACTGAAGTCTGCGTTGACTCAGCCTCCTGTGTTGGCTTTCCCGGATCATACTAAGGAATTTGATATTTACACTGACGCATCCGGAGTTGGTCTTGGTTGCGTTTTGTCACAAGCTGGGCATCCAATAGCTTTTGCGTCCCGTACTTTAGCCAAAGCTGAACGCAATTATTCAGCTACGGAACGTGAATGTCTTGCTGTGGTGTATGCTCTTGGCAAATTTCAATGTTATCTTAACGAATTGACAGTTAACATAATTACGGATCATTCTGCCCTTCAGTATTTGAATTCTGCTAAGCACCTCTCTCAAAGACTTATGAAGTGGGCTCTTAAGTTACAAGAGAGCAATATCAAAATTTCGTACCAACCAGGTCATAAGAATCAATTACCGGACGCATTGTCTCGCGTCCCGATTAGTGGGGTTCCCACAGAAACTACTCCTGGATGTCAGCTTTTACTTCTAATAGCTGATATAAATCCAGAGAGCAGATAATGGCAGAATTAATAAATGATCCAGATTTTGGGGATATCTATAATTTTTTGCTTGCGGGTTCGCCCCTACAAAGTGATCCTTCTCTGACTAGGAGGTCACAGCATTTTGAAGTCATAGAGGGTCTTCTTTACTATACGAAATCTAGGACTACTAGGGCAGAGTTTCGCCCATGTATTCCGCGAACCCTTAGAATGGCCCTTTTAAACGAATTTCATGACAAACCTATTGCAGGCCATTTAGGTATTCGCAAGACCCGTTGTAAATTGCGGGATGTTGCCTATTGGCCTGGCATGTACCAAAGTGTGCTCCATACATTCAATCATGTCACTTGTGTCAGATTCATAATTACCGTAATGTAAGACCGGCCGGTCACTTGAAATCTAGTTTAAGTTCTCATGCTTTTGATATTATTTCAATAGATTTATTGGGACCTTATCCTTTATCTGTTAAAAACAAAGCTCGTTACGTTTTAGTATTAACTGATAATTTTTCTAAATGGGTTGAAGTTTTTCCCATTAAAGCCGCTACGGCGGAAGTTATTTGTAATGTATTAATTAATGAAGTATTCTCTAGATATGGTGCACCTAATAAAGTATTTTCGGATAATGGTCCCCAATTTATTTCTGACATTTTTGAAAGAATGTGTGCGAGACTACACATTAAGCATAAATTCATTTCCCCATATCATCCCCAGAGTAATCCCGCGGAACGAGTAAACCGCACTCTAGTTAAAATGATTGCTACATTTGTCATGGATCATCACGAGCGGTGGGATGAACATCTTGAGCTTTTTCGTTCGCCCTCCGCTCGTCTGTTCACGAATCTACTAAATTTACTCCTGCTGAACTTTTTTGGGTCGAAAAATTAAGACCTCTTTTGAAAATTTAACGGGGATTATCGACGAACTAAACCAGCGACCAACTCCGCAATCAGTACGAATCATGGCAGAAAAAGCTCGTGTTGCAATGATAGGAGCACAAGCGGCTCAAGCAAGATACTATAATACTAGGCGTAGGGAACCAGATCTTGTCGTTGGAGATCTCACTCTCGTGGAAACGCACTTCCAGTCTTCTGTTTCTCATACTTTAGTAAAGAAATTTGTACCCAGCTACGAAGGTTCATATCGGGTGGCAAATGTGTTTGAAAAAAACATTATTCTTGAAAAACCTGACAATCAATTTCAATACGTACACGTTGCTCAGTGTCGCAAATATCATGAACGAAATATAGATTTTATCATCAACCCTACTCAACCTTCTGTTCCACAGACTCAAGAGTCTATATCTCACGATCAACCTCCAGAAATTTTGGACGAACCGACAAACATTTTTGAAGAATCTCCAGTGATTTTTTCTTCAACCTCCCCTCCACAAGACGGGCTTCCAAAAACGCAACCTGATTCAACCATAAGACGAAGGCTCGAATCAAGTTCTTCAAATGCTAGTATCGTTCCTTTCCCTCCAACCATTGCCAAGACTATTGCTGCACCATTCCCTAATAACTCTACACCGACACAAGCTCCTACTTCCTTGAATACCTCGTCAGAAAGTATTATTATAGGCAGAAATAAACATCGCCCTGCACGACCACTAACTTACAGCAGCGACTCACAGTCATCAAATATTTCTGATTTATCAGGTATAGACAATAGAGTGACGATTCCTAAACGTCTGACACAAATTACAAACCGTCCAGCAACACCAAAAGCTGGTCGAAAACGTAACTTGTCTCCTCAATCTGCTTCGCCGCAACAGCGACGAAGGCAGAGATCTTTGCATCCGCCCGGGTTTCGCCCCTGGAACCTACGCTCAGGGCAAACAGGGCCGATGCCTGCTTCTACTCTCATGCCCAGAGGTAGAAAGCGAAAACAAGCGATGTGGCCGGAGCCACGTCCCTTCAAACGAATGCTGGACGGACAACACGGGCCCTAGCACAAAGGGACTACATATCAAAAGCCTGGGGGAGCCCGTTCCTGTCAACCGCAGGGATTTCCTGACCGACAGACTTCAGCCGTTCCTGACCGACGGACTTCAGCCGTTCCTGACCGACAGAATTCAGCCGTTCCTGACCGTTCCTGTCAGCCGCAAGGATTTCCTGACCGACAGACTTCAGCCGTTCCTGTCAGACGCAAGGATTTCCTGACCGACAGACTTCAGCCGTTCCTGACCGTTCCTGTCAGCCGCAGGGATTTCTTGACCGACAGACTACAGATGTTCCAGATCCATTGAAGTCTCTGAAAAGACCGACGCCACCTGAATTTACCAGTCCGATTAGGCCTGGTAAACGTTATCGTACTAGAGTTTTTTATGCGTCCTCGAGATAAGTAGGTTCTCGTGGACAGGTTCTTTTCTCGTTCTGTTGTTTTTCCTGCACGACCAGTTGGCGTGTCAGAATATTTTTTTTCGTGTGGGCCTATGCATTCTTTTTGTGTATCTGTGTTTTTTTTTTTGTATATATCTTCTATGTCCGTCTACTAATCCAATTTTTTATATATATATATATGTGCTTAGGGGTAAAATAATGAAAATTGTTACTGTTAGGCAGCTACAGGCAATCATCGCTGCTGATACAGTTGGTTTGTACTCAACGATAATATGTGGTCGTAATTTGAAATTTATATATATGTGCGTAGGGATAAAATAATGAAAATTGTTACAGTTAAGCAGCTACAGGCAATCTTCGCTGCTGATACAGTTGGTTTGTAATCAACGCTAATAGGAAGACGTAATTTGAAATCAAAAAAGTGATTCCTGCTAGGCAGAATAAAAAAAGGTATGCCGATGCAGGTTTGTTTTGTTCAAGTATAAAAAGTGTTTCACAGACGAATACAGATTTCCTGATTTTGTCATGCCAAGTTGGATATTGTACATACTGCTGCCACCAAAACAAACAAAAAAGAGGACGATAAACGTCAGTCAGCAAGTGTAAGACTACACTCCAAAATTTGATAGGTTTTTCGACAAAAAAAAAAATTAAGGGGGAGATGATGTAACGTATACTCTAGATTCAGTTTCCTTTTGATTTTACTATCTCTGGTTATTTTATTTTCCTATGTAAATTATCTTCTTACTTAACGAGATGTTATTTCTCCCGCTGAATGATATGTGGCAACGAGTGTAGTCATGACGTGGTGGTAGGCAGTATAAATAGGCGCGTTCAACGATACCTAGGAGAGCTTTTGTTTATATGGAGAGAGCTTTTGTGTTACGTGAGAGAGCTTTTGTTTATATGTGGAGAGCTTTTGTGTTACGTGAGAGAGCTTTGTGTTACGTGAGAGAGCTTTTGTTTATATGTGGAGAGGTTTTGTTCGATGTGAAAAGAGCTACGTTATTTTGTGCCGAGAGCTTCGTTCTATGTGATTAGGTTCTTCTTCATTATTGTGATACGATTAGTGTGACTAGTAGTGTGTGTGTTGGATGATACCAGGAGTTTCCTAATAAAAGGTTTTTAAGTAAGTACGTTTTTCTCAGTTCATAGTACTGTCAGACCTCTGTCTGGCCGTTGGGTCTCTTTTCATTAAGTGTTACTATTAACAACCAGCATAAGACTTTATTCATGATATAATAATAACAACAACAACAAACCAGTTAAAAGCATATTCATTATACGATATCCGGATATTTTAGTATCCGAAAACTGAATTTTTAGCATTCGAATAGTTCGAACTCTGGATATCCGGATTTTGAACTGCGTTTATCCGGATTTCGAACTTCGGAAGTGCTGCTCACGGATTTCGGATTTCCGGATATTTTACTAACCGAAAACCGGATTTTAGTATTCGAATAATTCTAACTCCGGATATCCGGATTTCGAACTTCGGGTATTCGGATTTCGGATGTATTTATTGCTATAGAAAGTTGAATTTCACAGTAATACGCCAAGCACTTTTTTTTTTTTTTTCACGTTCAAAAGGGGAAACATTTTCTTTTTAAGAAGACGCAAACAAAAATTTACAAAGAACGAACAAAAGAAACGATGGCTGGTTATTATTGCTGAACCGGGTAAACCAAGTATCTCCCACACACTAGCACTTATAGTGTTTTGATTAATTCACCAGGCCACTGGGACAGTAAAGAAAGAAAGAAAGAAAAGATGGAATGGAAAGAGATATCCGCATTTTGAAATTCGGAATTCATGCGGCAATCCGGATTTCGGATATTTTGACAGCACTAGCAAGATATCCGAATATCCGGGTTTTGAAATTCGGATTTCATGCGGCAATCCGGATTTCGGATTTATGATATTTCGGATATTTTGACAGCACTAGCAAGATATCCGAATATCCGGGTTTTGAAATTCGGATTTCATGCGGCAATCCGGATTTCGGATTTATGATATTTCAGATATTTTGACAGCACTAGCAAGATATCCGAATATCCGGGTTTTGAAATTCGGATTTCATGCGGCAATCCGGATTTCGGATTTATGATATTTCGGATATTTTGAAATCCGAAATCCGGATTTCAAAATATCTGGTTTTTGACAACATTAATTATTACCAACATCTATATCACTTTCTACTTCAGTTTGCTGTGGCTTCGGCATTGCTGACTCAATTAATTCAAAATCATAATCTTCATTTGAATCTTGCTTTTTTCCCCACATCGACATGATTGTTTTCACAAACGTTGTCTTGACTTGTTTGGAATGTTTTCGGAATTTTTGAATCGGTAGCTTCGCAGAGTTCACAATTATTTTTACCAAATAATTCAGTTATTTTTTAATCTTTTGCTCTCGCTCACATCTCATCGCACGCTCTTTTCTTTTTTGACATCCACTTTTGCGTTTGATGTCAGAAGACATACTCTTTATATTTGTAGCAGGTAAACGTTACAATCACAAAATATTATTTAGGCATATGTTAGACATAACCAGACACAGTAAAATCTAATGACGAGTCACAATAACTAATTTTTACAAAAAGCTGGGGCAGAATAAATCCGAGCACCGGCTGAGCAGGGTACCAAGTGGACACTCATCAGCAGTCGTAAAATACTTTGGATTCTCGGAGGAAGAATACTTCCGGCGTGAAACTGGGGCATAATTCGACCATAAATTAACGGTTCGAAGTGTAAGCGGGCAGCTGTGGTTGGATGGGAGTGAGGACTTTGAAACCATCTTCCCCCACACTGCATCTACACAGTGATACAAAGTGTTTACTCTGACTCACAGGTTTGAAAGCTGTTCGTCTTCTCGCTTCCGTTTGTGATTAACTGAAAAGTGTACGAGACAAAACTAAACTTCTTTTCTTCACGGTTTTGCAAAGACAACGTGATATTTTTTTTCGTGCTTTTCTCGGTAAATTTTAGAACGCCTGTATTGTAAAATCCAAGGGCCCGACAGGTTGTGTACACTATATTGACAAAAGTCACCCGACACCTAGAAGAGAAACAATATAGCATTTATTGACATGCATAAGTACGGTGTCGGCCCACCTTTGGCCTTAATGCACGGACCCTTCAAGACATGCTTTCGACAAGGTTTTGGAACAAAGCGATAGGTATGCGCTTTCATTCAGTACATAACGCTGCCGCTAACTGTTGCTTAGTAGTAGGCCTTGGTTCTAAACTTCTTATGCGGCGCTCTAATTCATACCATAGGTGCTCTATGGGATTAAGATCAGGGCTCTGTGCTGGCCAATCCACACACGATACGGAATTATCGTCAAACCAAGCCGTAACAGTTCTTGTTTTATAGCTATCTGTGCAGTATCCTGCTGGTACCAACAAGGCTCGGTTCCATAGTATTGCCACAGAGTTGGTAGGGCATAATTGTCCAGATTATCGAGGCAGACGTGCTGGTCAACAGGTTTGTCCGCGATAACCAATGGGCCGGGACCATACCACGAGAAACTCCCCCACACGAGTACACTGCCAGCTCCAAACTTGACCGTAGGAACAGTACACTGTGGTAAACAGCGTTCCCCCGGCTGCCGCCATACCCACACACGACTATTAGACTGATGGATCGTGTATCTGGATTGATCAGTCCAAAGGACCTGTTTCCATTGATCTATGGTCTACGATAAATGTTCTTTACACCATGCTTAACGACGAGTAGCATTCCGAGTGCATATGAAAGGCTTATGAGCAGCCGCACGACCACGGTAACCCATGGAATAAAGTTCTCTGCGAATGGTACGTGTACATACCGAGTTTCCAGCATTTTTACTCACCTGTACACTGAGGTCTTGTGCAGTACTCCGTCGATTAGCTGTAACGACTCTCCTGAGGTTTCGACGTCCTCTATCACTGATTTTCTTTGGTCTGCCGGTACGTTTTGCTGCTTCAGGCACGCCATGTGTCTTCCAATTATTCAGTACATCCAAAACAGTTGACTTGGGTATGTTTAAACGCCTCTCGGTTTCTCTTATGGACAAACCACTAATATCACACTCAACAATCTTTCCTTTCTCAAAGTCAGTTCTCTCCCGGCAGCGACATTTTAACACAACCTCACAGTGCGATATGATCGCGGTCAGCTGCAGGCTTGTTTTTACATCGTTTGCGGCTGTACCGCGCATCTTAACAACGCAGCGGGTCCGTTCATTTGCTTTAGAAGGGTGTCCGGTGACTTTTGTCAATATAGTGTATATATAAGTTGTGTAGCGGACTTTTCGTGGACCCTTGGTAGTGGTGGGCCCCAAGGCTATAGCCCCGCTAGCCCCCCCCCTTATTCCGGCCCTGTTCATGAGCACTTGGAAATGCAGAAGATGTTAGCGAAGTGGGTGCCCAAATGTTTGAACGCCGATGAGAAACGAAAACGAGTGGACACTTCCAAATCGGGTTTGCAGCATTTTGAGCGATCTGGTGATAATTTTTTGCAGCGACTTGTCGCTGTTGATGAAACGTGGTTACATCACTACGATCCAGAAATGAAACAACAGTTCCTGCAGTGGTGGCACTCGGGTTCTCCACGGCCAAAGAAATTCAAGACTCAAAGGTCTGCAGGGAAGGTCATGGCAACGGTTTTCTGAGATTCGAAAGGCGTTTTATTGACTGACTATCTCCCGAAGGGCTAAACAATAAATGCTGAATACTATTCCAACTTGCTGTGCCGATTAAAGGAGGCGTTGAAGGAAAAAAAGCAAGGAAACCTGCGGAAAGGTGTTCTCTTTTAGCAAACAATGCGCCCGCTCACAAGGCTGGCAAGACAATAGATGTTTTGAGGGATCTGGGGTTTAAGTGGATAGACCATCCACCCTACTCACCAGATCTTGCTCCATCGGACTATTTCCTGTTTCCAAACCTTAAAAAAAGTTTGAAAGGGAAGCATTTTTCGAATGACTCGGAGGTGACATCAGCAGCAGAGCAGTATTTGAGTGATCAGACTTCAGAATTGTTTTTGGAAGGGTTAAAGAAACTCTAGAAATGCTATGAAAAGTTTGTTGAATTTGATGTGAATATGCGGAATAGTCTGTAAGTTTCATGGATCTAGCCCATTTCCTTCTTTGTGATGCCGAGAACTTATCAGCATCCCCTCGTATGTGGAACTGTTACAAGAGACGACATCGAACAAATAATGTCGTTGAAGGATGGCACAAAAATTTGACCACTGTTTTGAATAAAAGTCACCCGAGTATCTCAGAGCTGATCAAGCGCTTTAGAAAGGAGGCAGGTCACAGCGACTTCGTATACCGGAGAACTTTCTTGAATTTAGGCACTAAGAAGAGGAAAAAAGCAACCATCAAGTTGAACGAAAATAGTAATAGATGTCTTAATGAACTGGAAGCCACTGCAGATATTAGAAACTGTTTACACACGCTTTCTTACCTTCATGAATTACAGTGACAGGACTAAATTTCCATACTTATAATACTGTTCCAACATAAATTACTGTACATAAATACTGTTTAGAACAAAATAAAAAATAAATAACATAAATGACTGTTTAGAACAAAACGCAAAATATAAATGACATAAATCTGATACTTTAAAAGCCACATATGTCATTAAAATTTGTACTGAGATGGGTCTGTGAAGAGCTACTTTTTCGAGCAACTTAAGAAGCCGGAATTGTGGAACACTCTTCAGGAAGCATGGTGTGCACTGTCTCCACAGTACTACAGACAGCTCGTGGAGTCCATGCCATATCGCGATGCTGCTGTTATCTGATCGCGAGGAGGATCAACGCAGTATTAGAGAGGGAGTTACTGCCGCGGATGAAATTTCCACCAGTGGAACAAGAGGGATATTGTCCCAAAAGAGTGGAACTGAGGAAAGCAGCCAGCGCAGTCGGCAGCGGCGGCTTCTTAAGTTGCTCGAAAAAGTAGCTCTTCACAGACCCATCTCACTACAAATTTTAATGACATATGTGGCTTTTAAAGTATCAGATTTATGTAATTTATATTTTACGTTTTGTTCTAAACAGTAATTTATGTAATTTATTTTTTATTTTGTTCTAAACAGTATTTATGTACAGTAATTAATGTTGGAACATAAAATACGTATGAAAATTTAGTCCTGTTGCTGTAATTCATGAAGGTAAGAAAGCGTGTGTAAACACTTTCTAATATCTGCAGTGGCTTCCAGTTCATTAAGACATATTAATTCTTTCGTTCAACTTGATGAATTCCGTAATATTCGCCGGTGGAGGATTCCTGACACTGACGGCATGTTGAAGAGCATTCCAAATGTGTTCGACTGCATTCAAATCCGGAGAACGAGGTGGCCAAGTCAGGATGACAAACTTCGTGGGATGTTCTTCCAGCCATAATTGAGCGACTGTGGAAGTGTGCAGTGGCGCAATTTCGTGTTGAAAGAGATCGCACTCGTCGGAGTGGTTGCATGACATGAACGGGTGCAAATTATCCCCAAGGATGGTTACGTAGCCTCCACCGGTTCGAGCGGTATGCAGAAGCATGAGGGGCCCTAATACGTGCCAGCTGAGAACACCCTACACCATAACAGAGCCACCGCTGGCCCCTGCACTGTCTCTTGTAAGCATGCTGGATCCATTGTCTCGTCGGGTTGTAGCTATACTTGGAGTCGGCAATCTGCCCGAAACAGTTGGTACCGCAATTCATCAGATCAGGCTACACGTTTCTACTCATCTTGCATCCAATAGCGGTGTTCCCGAGACCAGGCGAGGCGCACAGCCTAGTGGCGTTGGGTCAGCAGTGACACCTGGGTGGGCCGTCGGCTCCGGAACCCCATAGAACACAGGGAACGTTGTACTGTCTGAACACTGATGCTAATATAATAAGCTCCAACATTGAATTGTGCTGGGATTTGCTGCAATGTTGCACGCCGGGCGGATGTTTCGATGTGTGCCAGATGCCCCTGCCCATAATCGTCCAGGGCTTTTCTACGGCCACAGCGGTTGTGCACTCTGGATGTTTTCCCTGAGTCTGTGTATTCCAGGTGCACCTCTGAAATTGTTGACCATGTAAATTCAAATTTCGTGGAGTGACCCATCTCCTGGGCGCCGACTATCGTACCACATTCGAAATCACTTAAATCCTGAAAAGCTGCCATCTGAAGAGCAAATGCTACTACTTGAGCTGCTTGTAGAGATATCTGCCTCCATATACTGTATACGTCGTTTGTGGACGATACCATTTACCACATGGATGTGGTGGCATGTAATGGAAATGGTAGCCCCATTCCCAGTTTTTTGGCACCTCAGTGGATGTGTTCTCTAGGAGTCAGGGCTGGTTTAAAGCTACAGTAATCACTGCAATTGGGGTTGGGACCCGGCTATTTCGGGGAAGCCCATATGGCTAGATAATCGTTTAAAAATTTTAAAATTTTCATCTAAAAATCGGAAAAAAAAATCTCAGATTTTTGTACGCTTATTTTGTGTTAACAGACAACGAAAACAATTTGTAGTGTAGATTTAGTCGCGTTGCAGTGTTACGTAAACAGGGCCTTTGCTTTTTGGGGCCCCAAAATGTTTTAAACCGGTACTGCCAGAATTCAACTTCACACCCACCAGCACAAGAGAATAAAAGTCCGTCTTTCGTCTACCGGGAAAGTCCTCACCCTAGAATTGGAAAAGACGAGGGACTTCTCGATCCATCGAGTTAAAGTCTTCGTCGCGAGGCAAGAAGAGTAGATGGAAGAAGAATGAATAACGACGTAAAGAGGAGAACGATGACTCCGGCCCAGAGTCATCACCACAGCACACGCCCTAGTCCTGCGGACTTGTACCATAATGTAAATAATTTAATTTTCATCTCTGTGAGAGGGCTCACGAGAGTAAAGGATTGATTTCCCTTTGCATGAGACCCTCATTGTAAATAAAGTGCATGTACAGTGGTTTCCATAAATTAAGCAACAAATCGAAAAATCGTGATAATTGGGCGAAATATAGTTCAAATTGCACGAAATTTGCATATGTTAAGGGCGAAGGCATACAGCATCGATATACGGAAGGCGAATGAGTGGCGCTGGCAGCGCGTTAGGCAAATGCGAAAGAGATTAAAACCAGCTGTTTCGGAGGGAGGCGCCAATTCATGTGCGCCGGTGAATGACAAGATTTCGAGATAGCGATTTTGTTAACGTGGCGTCCAGACGTCATTTACCAGAGGAGTTACGCCACAGAGCGATAGGCCGACTCGAAGCAGGGCAACGGCAGGCGGACGTCGCATGATGGCTCAACGTCGATCGTTCTGTGGTCAGCAGGATGTGGGAGCAGTTCCAAGCCACGGGTGGAGCTTCCCGAAGGTACAGCGGAGGTAGGCCAAGGGCGACGACCTCCGCGGATGACCGGTATAAGCAGCTTTCGGCACGGCGGAACAGGACGGCTACACCGACTCATCTCAGATCTGTGCTTGCGGCAGCCACCGGACGGACGGTATCAGCTTCGATGGTACGAAGAAGGTTACATGCAGGTGGAGTGTATTCTCGGAGACCGGCATTATGAGTACCCTTCACCCCCCCCCCACCGGAGGGAACGTTTCAATTGGGCACGAATGCATGTAAACTGGACTCAAAATCAGTGGAGGTCCGTTCTGTTCACTGATGAGTCGCGTTACTGTTTACCGAGTGATTCTCGTCCCGTTCACATCTGGAGAGAGGCCGGTACTCGCTATCTTCCCTCTAATATCCAGGAAAGGGACACCTATGGTGGTGGTAGTGTTCTGGTGTGGGAAGGCATATCGTTAGGTGGCCGTGCCGACATCTGTGTGTTGCCACATGGAAACCTCAATGCTCAGAGGTATAGAGACGACATCCTGGACCCTATTGTTCGCCCGTATGCGGCCGAAATTGTGATACATTTGTACTGTAGGCGGATAACGCCCGCCCTCACATAGTTCTCCTCGTGCACCAGTACCTGGAACAGGATACTATAGTCCGTATGGAGTGACCAGCACGCTCTCCCGGTATGAATCCCATTGAACATGTCTAGGGTGCTCTCGAGAGACATGTTGCTGGCCTCCAGCCCCCTCCCCGAACCATGCGGAGGCTCCGTACTGCTTTGCTCGAGCAATGGACGCAGCTACCCATGGAACAGCTCGACATCATAATTAACAGCATAGAATATCGTTGTCGGGCTTGTATTGCTGTTCGAGGTAACCACACTCCGTATTGAAGCACCTTTTCCTATTTAATATTGATACCTATATTTCTGTATTTTCATATATGCATCACTCATACAGTCATACGAAATGTAAATGCTTTGTATCACATGTTCTTATGTTTTTTTGTTGCATTTGGTCTGATAAAGCTTACCACCATATTTCATTCCAATCGGTTGCATATTTTTTGAGTTATCACGATTTTTTCCATTTGTTGCTTAATTTACGGAACCCAGTGTATTTTTTCATTTAGCCTAGACGCAATAAAGGACTTTGGTCCCAAACATCATCGCGCTGGTGAATAAATCTCCCAGCCAGACCCAAAATTTAGAACCCCGGCCCATTAGCATGTCACACGCGCGGTCTATGGCAAAGGGGCAGCAAACTCCAGCCGGTCCCTGGACTGATCCTGTCCGAGTGAAAGATTTGCTGATCGTGGCAGGATTGCTCGTGCAACGCCTTCACTATCAAATTTCTGGGAGAGTTCCACATTTCCCTGAAGAGTCGGCATTTCGAAGGAGCAGGTTTAATCATGAGCCCTAGCTTACCGGGCCACAACTTACGCTTTCTATATTTCAACCTGTCACTAGAACTGAAATGCGTAAATCATTTTGGCCATAAACGAGACACTGCTTTATTTTATAAACGAGTTATTTTGAGTTCAAAGTTCGCTTGGTGAAATTTCATTGCTATGGATTCACAAGAAATTTAAGTGCGTGAGGGAATGAAGTACCAGACTTCAAAAATAGTGAAGATCTCATACTTAAAGGTAATAATGCTTTTTTCGAATTATTTTGAAAACTCTGTCTTGGAAAAAACTGCAGAAATGGAAATAGGGTGAAGGCCAGCTTGTCCTATAATCCATCCCTCCTCACTAGAGCTCCCTTGCGCGACCGTAGCCGTCACTATCCAATAAACAGCTTCTTTAGACCCCGTACTGAGAACACGCTTGGTTAAAAACACCCTCCAAAAGCAAATGAATAGTGATGCGAATGTCTACTTAGTCTCTCGTTATTCGGCATGAGAAAGCACTTCCTCTGATATTTCAGTTATTGTTCCGATATGAAGACACAGGACATAAATTGGGCCACAATGCGGAAATGACCCAACAAGAGAGACAGGAGACAATAGCTCCGGCAATTAAATGCGGTTTTTAAACACCAGTCATCGTGAGTGCTGAGGTATATCACATTGCACTTGCATGAAGATAGCTCTATCGTTGCTATGTCACGTGTCGCTTGTAATTAACGATATAGGTGTGGTTGGGACAACTTTATTATTCTATTTGCCCCCTCCCTTTCCGCCCAGAGTAAAAAAATCGTTATGCATGTGAGAGCACGTTCGTTTCGCACTTGAAAAACATTTTTCTTTCAGTGGGTTTGAAAGATGTGGAGGGTTTTGTATCCACTAAAGGTTCATCCATCTAGCATCTAAATATTTAACTGGTAGATCCAAAAATTTCCGTAACGTATGGTGTATGACGTAGAAGTATTTTCGTACTTCTACGTTATTTTAAAAACATAACCATAAAATGAAATAGTTCCTAAATTAAACCTTAACGGCCAGACGAAACATGTAAACAACAGAAGTCAAACTTACGGAAAAGATGCTTTATTCAGGATGTAGCACTTCCATAACAAATCATAACATCACATAGTACTTCGCATTAAACTCTCCACACACCACACAGCTCCTAACACAACGCTCAACTTGCAACACTTCTCCAAGCAACGCTCTCTTTAACAACGCTCGCCAAGCAACAGTTTAGTCGTCGTTTTTATCTCTCGTTCTTATCTTATCTCAGGCATACGTCACATTCATTCAACCTCAATTATGTTGCCAACAGTATTCGTTTGAGAGAAAATATATTACGCTAAGAGTGAAGTATAACTGAGAATAAACTCAAGATTTACATAGGGAAAGAAACTAAAAAGGAAAAAAGGAAAGTTAATTTAGAATATACGTCACAGGTGTTTTAAGTCGAATATATAGTTACTTGAACACCAAAATGCTTACATCTAACACTTCACTTTAATAGCTAACCTAACAGCCCAAAAGTTCAAAAATACTAAGACAATAAAAATAAAACTGAGTTACGTAGAATATCTTCGTTTATTGCTTGCTTCAAAATATGGCAGGAGCTCTGACTTGCTCTCACGCACCACCAATGTACAGCGCTAGAGATGTCATGTGGTACCAATGACACGTGGTAATTGGGGATGCTAAAGCCCGGATAATAAAATCCCGATTTAAAAAAAAAAAAAATCAAAAAATCACGTACTTTCTATCTAAATAAGTTTTTAAATGTTCAGTTTTGTATTTACATGCTACAAGAATGTTTATCTTATGTTTTTATAGTTGTTTTTTCAATGCACAGCATTTAATCCGTGGTAATTGAGAGACGCTAGAACCCGGGTAATAGAAAAACACGGTTAACCCAAATTACGTTTTATTGGATTAAATACTGTACATTGAAAAAAAAAAACTATTAACACATAAGATAAACATTCTTGTAGTATGTAAATACAAAACTGAACATTTTAAAACTTATTTAGATAGAAAGTACGTGATTTTTTTATTGTTTTCTTTGTAGCATTATTTTTTGTTTTATTTTTCTTATACGTCCAGGAATTTCTAAAACTTCGATGTAATCAACATCATCTTGACTTTCCACGACTTTAAGTAATGCTTCTGCAATTTTTAGGGCTTCATTACAACTTACTTTGTAAGCTAACCAGCTTATACTGTAGTTCATCATCGTCCTCGTCCAGAGAAACACTACTAACGTTTAGCAGACAAAAGAGACCAGATTAAATTCGTTATACACTTGACTGCGCACTCTGGCACCAGAACGGGAAACCGCAACAGTGATGACAAATAAGTTCTGCTAGAAGGATGATGCAGTATTGTTTAATTATGGTGCAATGTTATTTAAAATACGCAGTAATGATTTCTGTTATTTTGCGAATCCATTTGCATGGAGAATTTAAAAAAGAATGAAATTTGCATGTACTGCAGTCCGCAGAGCACCACGGTTAATCCGACCCCACGGATAACTGAGCTCCGGAAAATCGGCGTTTTACTGTAATAATAATTTTCCATAATCTTAGAATGTGCAATAAATTCTAAAGTAAAATTTATTTTTAACTTGAAGTGAGACAGCAGTTCAGAGAAGAGTAACAAAGAGTTTTGTGAAAATTGAAACTGTTCCTTTTATAACAGCATTGGAGATTGACCGATAAAAGGGAGAAAGAAAACCTCATATAAAATATTACTTTCACAATAATAATAATAATAATAATAATAATAATAATAATAATAATAATGAAAAGAAATTCAGTAATAATTTGGTCATTTCTAGAAACAATATTTAAAAAGCCTTCTGTCCCTGTTGAACAAGGGGCCCAAGGCAGGGGGTCCTGCGCAATGAAGTCCGACAATTAACATACAAAACATAGCACGGGAAGTTTAGCTCGAAAAATACCTCGTCACCTCTAACTCTGTAATGTTTTTCTATTTTAATTGTCACTACTTAAACATTACCTCCGCAACATTTGTCGTATCCCTGGAACTTCGCACTGCTACGCCTCAGACAGCTACAATATATACAAATCTTAATTATATACAGAGCTAAATTAGGCGACCTAAAGGCCAAAAGAGAGAAGTCGTGAAAACACTTACGAGCAAATGGTCCTTATTGACAAAACTTCACGGCACTTCACAACGTATGCACAAACGATCAACACAATTCAGAACATATTGTTACGACTTTGGGGTACGGTAATTAATTCGATTAGCTGATTTTGCATTAGGCGGGTGCAACGTTAATTATTGTGTGCAAAATTAACAGCTAGTGGTTTTCCGCATTGAAAGAAAAGAAAATATATAAAAGCGCCTTTCTTTGGAAGGAAGAAATTTGAAGTGGAACATGGGTCGTTCGAGGTGGGGAACGCGATGCGTCGCCCCCTAAATGCGTGTCGGTCAAGTTGGGTGGCCGTGTAAATGTATGAGATGGTAGGATGTTTGGAGAAACCGTTATAGTGTCAACAGATCGGAAAATTTATGGCGTCTGCTAATCCGAACCTTGGCAGGACAAAGAACTGTTAGTTAAGTTATGTGTTTCCGTACTATCGGTGAGTGGACCCACCACATATTCCGAATTCAGAGGCTTGCATTTCTTACCTCTTCATCGCGCCGAATGGTTTTAGGAAACAATAAAACTGACAGGAGAGTTAAAACAGACCCCTAACGACAGAGCAAGGAATTTGTTGACGAAATGTGAACAAGCGAAAAAGATTAGTCTGGTTCCGAGCCGTGAAGGGAACTAGACTCGGGGAGCGTGTCGGGATTGATCCAGCTCGCAGTTAACGGCGGAAGAAAAGCTTCTGCCCAAAGAAGTCGGCCAGCTATACAAACAGCTGCCTAGCGGTTGATGTTACCGCGAGGAAATAGAAGGGAGGAAGATACCTCTTTTCCTGGTGCTAGATTGCACGTAGTCCTAGATGCCGAGAAAGCCAGCAGCATCTTGGAGGTCACACGAAGTCATGGAATTGCAGCCCCGAGTGACTGTGATGCACGACCCGTGATGTAAGGCGAATCACCGTTGGACAGACGGATGGATCAGCTGGGACGAACAGACGGACGGATCCTGCTTTCACGTCAGCGGCCTCGTTCCACCTCAACATTGGCGCGCATGGATACGCACCTGGCTTCATGCAGGTGAATGAACAAAGATGTGTGCACGAGAGTAAGTGGGAGACGGGGTTCGACTCCCCTCTCCATTGGTTATAGTGTGCGCTCTGAAATGGATGTGTCGTCACACAGGTGCGCTTCCAAAGCCAAAATACATCAAACATTAGTGAGTGCATCAAACAAAGTGAGTGCACCAAATACGGATACTCTAGGAAAAGCTGCATATCTGTAAGTACTGAATTTATGTATGCATGCCAGTTGTGAAATAATTGGTTCCGGTCAGCCAATAGACTTTCGTCGGCTGAGAACTGTTTAAAGCCGGACTGTGTATAGGCGAACAAATAATCATTGACTTTAATGATAAATTCAGCCTCAGAGCTATCTCGAAAGGGGCGAGTCTATTTGACGCCCCTCCTTCACCATCCTCTGTATATAAACACCTTCATCATTATTTTCATGTTTAATTTTTAATTGATTAAATGTCTGTTGTCTCGTGCCAGTCCTGAAGTTGCATGAATAATTAATGAGTGTCAGAATTTCTTGGTTTTAATTGGCTAAATTGCAGGCTAAATTCTTTTCACCAGTACCTAAGATTTCGGCGATAAAAGAGCTTACAAATACATTTATTCCAAATTCTAATGTCTACCTCCGGGTCGTCAGTCATTGCCTGACATCCTGACATCTAAATTCTTAAAGCTATTTTTATTCGATAATCTGGCGCCCGGGGCATAGCATCAATATTCTACACCAGATTATATCCAGTGGCGGACTGGCGACCCATAAGCGGCCCTGGAAGCTATTTTTTGAGGCCCAGTTTGGGGGAAAACTGTAGAAGTGTCCGATCTCTAGAAAAAACGATATGTCGGCATCAACGTTTACTGTTTAAATATCTTTTCGACACAAGTCTATGAATCACCGCAGTTTTTTTTAATTGAGGCAATGATTAACAACATTTTACCCATTTTCTTGGAGCACAGGTCCCTAGTACAATTTAATATACACTGTAAGAACAGTTATATTTCCATTGCTGAGAAGCAACAGACAAGGTACGTTCTCTAAAAGAAACTGTCGAAGACTGTACAATTCTTATGAATTTTATTGCGATAACTGAATTTAGAATTTGTTAGTTTCTTTGCTTTGATTGCGAACGGAAATCCAAATGAGCCAAAAAATAATTTCTTATGAATTTCATTGCGATAACTGAATTCAGAATTTGTTACAGTTTCTTCGCTTTTAATGCGAACGGAAATCCAAATGAGCCAAAAATTAATTTCTTATGAATTTTATTGCGATAACTGAATTCAGAATTTGTTAGTTTCTTCGCTTTTAATGCGAACGAAAATCCAAATGAGCCAAAAATTAATTTCTTATGAATTTTATTGCGATAACTGAATTCAGAATTTGTTAGTTTCTTCGCTTTTAATGCGAATGGAAATCCAAATGAGCCAAAAATTAATTTCTTATGAATTTTATTGCGATAACTGAATTCAGAATTTGTTAGTTTCTTCGCTTTTAAAGCGAACGGAAATCCAAATGAGCCAAAAATTAATTTCTTATGAATTTTATTGCGATAACTGAATTCAGAATTTGCTACTGTTTCTTCACTTTTAATGCGAATGGAAATCTAAATGAGCCAAAAATGAATTTCTTATGAATTTCATTGCGGTAACTGAATTCAGAATTTGTTACTGTTTCTTCGCTTTTAATGCGAACGGAAATCTAAATGAGCCAAAAATTAATTTCTTATGAATTTTATTGCGATAACTGAATTCAGAATTTGTTACTGTTTCTTCGCTTTTAATGCGAATGGAAATCCAAATGAGCCAAAAATTTATTTCTTATGAATTTTATTGCGATAACTGAATTCAGAATTTGTTAGTTTCTTCGCTTTTAATGCGAATGGAAATCCAAATGAGCCAAAAATTAATTTCTTATGAATTTTATTGCGATAACTGAATTCAGAATTTGTTAGTTTCTTCGCTTTTAATGCGAACGGAAATCCAAATGAGCCAAAAATTATTTTTTTATGAATTTTATTGCGATAACTGAATTCAGAATTTGTTACTGTTTCTTCGCTTTTAATGCGAACGGAAATCTAAATGAGCCAAAAATTAATTTCTTATGAATTTTATTGCGATAACTGAATTCAGAATTTGTTACTGTTTCTTCGCTTTTAATGCGAATGGAAATCCAAATGAGCCAAAAATTAATTTCTTATGAATTTTATTGCGATAACTGAATTCAGAATTTGTTAGTTTCTTCGCTTTTAATGCGAATGGAAATCCAAATGAGCCAAAAATTAATTTCTTATGAATTTTATTGCGATAACTGAATTCAGAATTTGTTAGTTTCTTCGCTTTTAATGCGAACGGAAATCCAAATGAGCCAAAAATTATTTTTTTATGAAGTTTATTGCGATAACTGAATTCAGAATTTGTTACTGTTTCTTCGCTTTTAATGCGAACGGAAATCTAAATGAGCCAAAAATTAATTTCTTATGAATTTTATTGCGATAACTGAATTCAGAATTTGTTACTGTTTCTTCGCTTTTAATGCGAATGGAAATCCAAATGAGCCAAACATTAATTTCTTTTCCAAGACTTATCTATTATTAATAAAATAATTACAAAAAAACTGTTGAAAAGACTGAATACGACCAGAATTGCAAGAATTTCAGTACAAATTTATATTTAAGAAATGCGAAAATTATAATTTTTATTTATTTACTTTCGAACTGAAAAATCAGTTTTCCTGTAACTGAAACAGACATTCCAGAACTGCAGTTCAAGAACTTATGTAACCGTAAGGACCAGGAAGTAGTAAATCAAATGCAGATCTCATTCAAAAAAAAAAAAAAAAGAAAGAAAAACCGTATACATATAAAACGCAGTACCGCTCCGGTGGAGCTGTGGTCTAAGCGTTGGTTTGTGATCAGTCGACCGAGATGGGTCCGGGTTCGAATCCCCGTGAGCCATGAATGTTGTGTTTGTCTGACGACACTGGCTCTCTCTCTCCCTCTTCCCTGGAACCAGTGACCCTAAATTAGAGATGGGCGACTGCTTATAGTCCATCGAGTTGCTCACGTTAAACCTTCAATAAAAAGAAAAAAAAAGCAGCAACCCAAAAATCTTACTGTAGGCAAACTTCGATGAGTTCACGTACACATTTAATTTCGAGTTTCTATCCCAGACTATTTGATAGCATACATGATTAGATTGTATCGATTATTCAACTGCAAATGACAAATCGGTCTTAGGTAGAGGGTAACAGCCGAAAGGGATGAGGCTTAAATTTGAAAGTCGAGAAAAGGGAAGGGGGTGTATCAAAAACAGTGTTTGGCTCGATAGAACATTTGCTAGGTAGGCTTTTTTTTTTTTTTTGTCGAAGCCTTCAAAGTGGCAAATAAACTTTGCCGCTTTAGTATAACTTGGGTTTCTTCTACAAAGATACTGAAATACAAGTACATACTGTATATACCATATAATGAATATGCTTTCACTAGCTAATTATCGTGAATATAGCTTCCTTCAATTATAATGTAATGAAGTCAGCTTCTTCTAAGCTAACGCTTCTTCTAATGGTTGTTGTGTTATTAATTATGAATAAACTTTCCTGCTAGTAGTGTAGTAATAGTAATGAACAAACTTATAACTGGTAGTAATGTTGTAGTAGTAATTAAGATGAATAAAGTCTTAATGCTGGTTGTTACTAATAACACTAAATGAAATAAACCTAACAGCCAGACAGAGGTCTGACAGTAACTATGAACTGAGAAAAACGTACTTACAACAAATTCTTTATTATTGAGACTTCTCAATTCTATTTACAAATTCTTTATTATTGAGACAACAAATTCTTTATTATTGAGATAAACGAACTCTCTTTATACAGCACCAGCTTTCTGACACATAAACCACAGCTCACTTCGTACAACAACAAACGCTCTCTCTATACAACAACAAACGCTCTCTCTATACAACAACAAACGCTCTCTCTATACAACAACAAACGCTCTCTCTATACAACAACAAACGCTCTCTCTATACAACAACAAACGCTCTCCTTCACATAAACCAACGCTCTCCTTCACATAAACCAACGCTCTCCTTCACATAAACCAACGCTCTCCTCAGGTATCGTTGAACGCGCCTATTTATACTGACTACCACCACGTCATGACTTACACTCATTGCCAGATCTCATTCAGCGGGTGAAATAACATCTCGTTCAGTAAGAAGATAATTTACATAGTAAAATAAAATAACCAGAGATAGTAAAAATCAAAAGGAAAGTGAATATAGAGTATACGTTACATCATCTCCCCCTTAATTTTTTTTTTCTTTTTTTTTTTTTTTTTTTTCCGAAAAACCTATCAATTTTGGAGTGTAAGTCTTACACTTCGTTGATTGACGTTTATTGACCTCTTTTTTGTTGTTGTTTTGGTGGCAGCAGTATGTACAATATCAAACTTGGCATGACAAAATCAAGAAATCTCTATTCGTCTGTGAAACACTTTGTATTTTTGAACAAAACAAACCTGCATCGGCATACCTTCCTTTTATTCTGCCTAGCAGGAATCACTTTTAATTTCAAATTACGTTCTCATTATTCGTTGAATACACCCCAACTGTATCAGCAGCGAAGATTGCCTGGAGCTGCCTAACAGTAACAATTTTATTATTTTACCCCTAAGCACATAGATATATAAAAAAATTTGGATTAGTAGATGGACAAGAAGAAATATAAAAAAAAAACACATATATACACAAAATGGATGTAAGGTCAGGTGATGCGTAACATCACAGATTCTCCTTGACAAATGTCAACCCCGCCTTCTCGTGGTGCATCCTGTTCCCACTAAAGGGGCTCTGACGACCGCCAATAGCGGTATAACTATAACATCGGGATTAGAGAAAATTCTATCCCACACTCACCCACCCGCTTGGCCAGCGTGGTGAGTTATGGCCAAACCCCTCCAAAATGATTCCACAACTTAAATCTTGGCCCTCAGTCTCCGGCAGCTGGAATGTACCTGGCCAAGGCAGCGGCCAGTGCGACATGAAGGCAGAGGGTGCTAAGAATCCCCGGAGGATCGGACTAGGCTGCCATCTGATGCTAACCTTGGCTACGTATAATGGACGCTCCCTATCTTCTGATTCAAGGCTTCTTGAATTGGAAGAAGAACTACAAAGGATCAAGTGGGAAATCGTGGGGCTAAGTGAGGTAAGGAGAAAAGGAGAAGATCTCATCGAACTGAAAAGTGGACATCTCTTCTACTATCGTGGGACAGATACTGGCAGAACTAGTGGTGTTGGATTTATAATAAACAAGAAACTGAAGGATAAAGTTGTAGAAGTTGAAAGTTCCTCTGACAGAGCTGCACGACTTGTTATCCAACTCTCGAAAAGATACAAGGCTCATATTATTCAAACTTATGCACCCACCACAAGTCATCCTGAAGAAGAAATTGAAGAATTTTATGAGGAAATTTGTCATCTAAATAATAAAGGTAAGCAGCACTTGAAAATAATTATGGGAGATTTCAATGCAAAAATAGGGCAACGGCAACAGAATGAAACTTCAGTAGGTAAATTCGGTCACGGCAACAGAAACTAGCGTGGAAATACTCTCGTTGAGTTTGCAGAGGCAGAAGGGTTTTTCATCTTGAACTCCTTCTTCAAGAAAAAGCCACACAGGAAATGGACATGGAGACATCCAAATGGGACGACAAGTGAAATTGATTTTATTATGTGTAACAAAAAATTCGTCATAGAAGACTGCAGTGTGCTAAACAAGTTCAACACAGGTAGTGACCATAGATTGGTGAGATGTAAGATGCACCTCAACACTAAACTTGAACGTGGCAAGCTCAAAGACAAACAAAATCTATTGACATAACCAACCTTAAAAAACACCATAATACCTTCAAGTTGGAACTGAAGAACAGGTTCTCTGCTTTAGAAGGCTTAACATCGGAAGAAGTGGAAATCTCTGAAGTTAACAGAAAAGTAACCAAAGCTCTTATGGAAACAGCAACAAAATTAGCTGGGTCTAAGAACAAGTTGCATGTAAATAAATTATCAGGAAAAACGAAAATGTTGATGCAAAAAAGAAGAGAGATGAGGACAACTAAAGAAGATGTGACTTCCAAAGTGGAATATATAGAGCTATGCAAGACAGTAAGAAAAAGTATCACTGAAGACGTAAGAAAATTCAAATGTGAACTAGTGAGGAAAGCAATTGAAAACAACCAAAGCCTAAAGATAGCAAAGGGACATCTCAGTAAGGGAAGAAAACAGATTATGGCACTGAGAAAAGATGGTTCTGTAACAAGAAATAGAGGCAAAATTTTGACAAGAGTGAAAGATTTCTACTCCAAGTTATATGAAAGGGATGATGCATGTACTCCAGACATCATGGAAGGTACCAGAGTTCTTCCAGTCCTCCCAGCAGAAGTTGCACATGCAATCAAGAACATGAAGCGGGGAAAAGCTCCAGGAGAAGATGGAATTACTGTAGACATCATACAAGAAGCAAGTGGAGAAATCGAAACAGTACTCGCCCAAATTTTCACTCGATGCCTTAATGAAGGATAGATTCCTGAGGATTGGAACACCGCTACAATGATCCTGCTACATAAGAAAGGTGACATTGAGGATCTCGGAAACTACAGACCTATCAGCCTCCTATCAGTAGTTTATAAAATCTTCACTAAAGTTCTTTCACACCGCTTGAAGGTAACACTGGACATGGCTCAACCGAGAGAACAAGCTGGATTCAGGAGTGGCTACAGCACAATAGATCATATCCACGTGCTGAGAGATCTAATTGAAAGAGCGAGGGAATATGAACTTCCATTGTGCATGGCTTGTAACGTATACTCTATATTCACTTTCCTTTTGATTTTACTATCTCTGGTTATTTTATTTTACTATGTAAATTATCTTCCTACTGAACGAAATATTATTTCACCCCGCTGAATGAGATCTGGCAATGAGTGTAAGTCATGACGTGGTGGTAGCTCGTATATAGGCGCGTTCATCGAGAAGTGGGTGTTGTGTTGTTGCGTTGTAGTTGTGTTGTTGCGTTGGAGTTGTGTGGTTGGTGTAGTTGGTGTGTTGCGTTGCGTTGCAGTGTGTTGTTATGTAGTAGTGATATATGAGTGCCTTAGTTGACCAGGAGTCATCATAATAAACAAGTTGTTCTGTAAGTTCAGTCTTTCTCAATTCTTAGTTTTGTCAGACCTCTGTCTGGCTGTTAGGTTTATGACTTTGATTACTTAATATAAATAACCAGCGTTGAGACTTTGTTTAAGTTCATAATTAACGAGTAACAACACCCTTTTGGGAATTCATCATTTTGAAGCTTAGAGCATTATTCATTCATAATAATTAGCTTAGCAAAAAGGTAAGCAAAGCTAATTCATTATAATTGGCGCCCGAACTTTTTTCGAACACGAGATCCTGACTATTATTACCCATGGCTTCCTTACCTGAGACAACTGCAAATTTCCACCTTCCGGCAAGTCTCGAGGGTAATGGTGTTTGTTTGGACAATTTGTACGAAGCCTGTGGCTCTGACTTGGATATGAATAATCTACACATACCCAAGCATTCTTCACCATTTCGGAATGCACCAGCTTCTTATCACTCTGAGTCGCGGGTCGTAGCTGAGGGAATTCAATCCTCTCAGCGAAGCAGAATGCTTGCCCATTTCGTGCCGCATGCTGGCACAATTCATTTCAATGGTTTGGAGGGTCTTTAAAGTTCCTCGAAGATCTGGAAGACCATTTTGATTTATATAATATTCCGGAAGACTGCAAGGTCCAAATTGCCGGAACTTGCTTGAGAGATACCGCCAAGACCTGGTATCGGCAGTGGCGAGGGTCGAACCCGGATTCTCATTATGAGAATTTCCGTGCAGAATTCTTGGAGGTCTTTCCTTTCGGCCTCAGTCGAGCTAGCCTTGCCCAACAGCTGTTTTCTCGTCAGCAGGGTCCCAATGATAGCCCTGTTGCATTTGCGTTGGAAACTACACGCCTATATAATCTATGGGATCCACATGCCAGTCATGTTGACATGTTGGATACCCTCGTACAGCAGCTCGACCCATTCTTGCAAGATTTTCTTGAGGTTCGACACCCTACCACTATTCATGAATGCCTTCGCCTCATACGCACGTATGAAGAGCGACATGGCAAACATGGTTCAACTCACCATGCTCGGGCACCCCGCGAGGCTTATTCCGAAAACCCTCAGCGGCATAATAGACAAAACTTTCAGCGCGAGCATACACGTGCCCACCCAAGCTTCATACGTTCCACCACACAGAAGAGTGGCGAACCAGCAACGAGTTTCGGAGCAAGCTACGGGGTATCGTCATAATGCACAGTATGCTCGACCCCGTTCCACTCAGCAGCATTCGGAACGTTATCATGCTCAGGGCAATAATAATTTTTCTGCCCGTGCTGAGGGCAGACGTAACGAATATGAAAATGTCAACAGACACGCGGAGTTCCCGACGCAGGGTGCACGCAATTTTCCTTATCGTGAAAATTTTCCTGATACCCGGCAGGGTCGAGGTTTCCGACCACATGATAACACCACCAGAATTCCTTTAAACTTCCACAGGAAGTAGACGAAGGGTCGGTCCTGCTTCCTGATACCAAACATCCTGACCCTAAAACAGTATTAGTGACTGTTCAAACTCCTCAGTTGCCTGATGTATTCTTGACACTTGAAGACATTATTGTCGAGACAAAGTTCGACACTGGGTCTGAGATATCAGCCCTAAATACAAAGTTTTGCAATGATGTTTTTTCTGCAATACATGTTCAGCCTGCAACGCAGTATTTGCGAGGTGCAAATAACGAAATCTTCAGTATCGCAGGAACTGTCACATTATCTTTAGGGCTGGGAAAAGCTCGTTTTACACATTCTTTCCTGCTTATAGACGAGCTACCCGTGAAATGCCTCATGGGTATGGACTTTATTAACAAGTTTCAAATAACTTTGAATTTTGTACAACATGTGATTTCCTTTTCCGGAACCTGTCGAAATGATTCCGACGGTTCCTGTAGATATTACGAGTTTATTGTTGAGTGACCAATTGAATGAGGGGCAACGAGACCAGCTTTCTCTCCTTTTGCAGGAAAGCCCTGGTTTGTTTTCGGATCAACCTGGTTTCACACAGGTGGTTTATCATGTTATTGACACTGATGGTTCGAAACCCATTGCGACGAAACCTTACCCTTGTGCTCCACATAAAAAACAGGAAATGCAACGTCAAATTGCGGAAATGATTAAGCAGGGCATAATCAGGGAATCAACAAGCGCCTGGGCGGCTCCTGCCTTCTTGGTTCCAAAGAAACAACCAAATGAATTTCGTTTCGTGACAGATTTTCGCAAGCTCAACCAAGTCACAAAAACAATTAATTATCCCCTACCTGTCATGTCACATATTCTAAATGACTTGTCGTCAACCAAATGGATGTCAACTTTGGATTTGGCGAGTGGATATTGGCAGGTGGCAGTACATCCGGACTCGGTCGATAAAACAGGCTTTGTGACTCCTTTTGGGGCCTATGAATATTTACGTATGCCTTTTGGTTTAGCTTCTGCACCTGCTACTTTCCAAAAGCTTATGGACACGGTTCTCAGACCTGTCCTGGGTCCACATGTGCATGTCTATTTGGATGATATTATTATAACATCAGAGACTTTTGACGAGCACCTTTCTCTGCTCAAACAGGTGTTCCAACTTATATACAATGCTGGCTTGACGTTAAAACCTAGTAAATGCCAGATAGCGAGGGACGAGATTGTATATCTGGATTTGAAAATTACTCCCACGGCTTATTCACTGATAATGAAAAAATTAGGCCTATTGCTGACTTTCCTCGGCCTAAAACAGCAAAAGAACTATCCCGCTTTCTGGGAATGACCGGATGGTATCAGCAGTTCGTCCCGCTTATGCTACAATATGTGAGCCATTGTATGCTTTAAAGCGTAAATACAAGAAGTTTATTTGGACACCTGAAGCTAACGCTGCATTCGAAACACTGAAGTCTGCATTGACTCAGCCTCCGGTGTTGGCTTTCCCGGATCATTCTAAAGAATTTGATATTTATACTGATGCATCCGGAGTTGGTCTTGGTTGCGTTTTGTCACAAGCTGGGCATCCAATAGCTTTTGCGTCTCGTACTTTTAGCTAAAGCTGAACGCAATTATTCAGCTACGGAACGTGAATGTCTTGCTGTTGTGTATGCACTGAATAAATTTCAATGTTATCTTAACGAATTGACAGTTAACATAATTACGGATCATTCTGCCCTTCAGTATTTGAATTCTGCTAAACACCTATCTCAAAGACTTATGAAGTGGGCTCTGAAGTTACAAGAGAGCAATATCAAAATTTCGTATCAGCCAGGTAATAAGAATCAATTACCGGACGCATTATCTCGCGTTCCGATTAGTGGGGTCCCCACCGAAACTACTCCTGGATGTCAGCCTTTACTTCTGATAGCTGATATCACATCCAGAGAGCAGATAATGGCAGAACTAATAAATGATCCAGATTTTGGGGATATTTACAATTTTTTGCTTGCGGGTTCGCCCCTACCAAGTGATCCTTCTCTGGCTGGAAGGTCACAACATTTTGAAGTAATAGAGGGTCTTCTTTATTATACAAAGTCTCGGACTACTAGGGCAGAGTTTCGCCCATGTATTCCGCGAACCCTTAGAATGGCTCTTTTAAATGAATTTCATGACAAACCTCTTGCAGGCCATTTAGGTATTCGCAAGACCCGTTGTAAATTGCGGGATGTTGCCTATTGGCCTGGCATGTACCAAAGTGCCTCGCATACGTTCAATCATGTCACTTGTGTCAGATTAATAATTACCGTAATGTAAGACCGGCCGGTCACTTGAAATCTAGTTCAAGTTCTCATGTATTTGATATTATTTCCATAGATTTATTGGGACCTTATCCATTATCTGTTAAAAATAAAGCTCGTTATGTTTTAGTATTAACTGATAATTTTTCTAAATGGGTTGAAGTTTTTCCCATTAAAGCCGCTACGGCTGAGGTTATTTGTAATGTCTTAGTTAATGAAGTATTTTCTAGATATGGTGCACCTAATAAAGTAGTTTCGGATAATGGTCCTCAATTTATTTCTGACATTTTTGAAAGAATGTGTGCGAGACTACACATTAAACACAAATTCATTTCCCCATATCATCCCCAGAGTAATCCTGCAGAACGCGTTAACCGAACGCTAGTGAAAATGATTGCGACTTTCGTAATGGACCACCATGAAAGATGGGATGACCATTTAGAACTTTTTGCGTTCGCCCTCCGCTCGTCTGTCCACGAGTCTACTAAAATTACTCCTGCAGAACTTTTTCTGGGTCGCAAAATTAAAACCCCTTTTGAAAATTTAACGGGGATTATCGACGAATTAAACCAGCGACCAACTCCGCAATCAGTACACATTATGGCAGAAAAAGCTCGTATTGCAATGCTAGGAGCACAAGCGGCTCAAGCACGATATTATAATTCTAGGCGTAGGGAACCAGATCTTGTCGTTGGAGATCTCACTCTCGTGGAAACGCACTTCCAGTCTTCTGTTTCGCATACTTTAGTGAAGAAATTTGCACCCAGCTACGAAGGTCCATATCGGGTGGCAAATGTCTTTGAAAATAATATTGTTCTGGAGAAACCGAACAACAATTTTCAATATGTACATGTTGATCAATGTCGCAAGTATCACGAACGGGATATCGAGTTCATTATCAATCCTACTCAACCTTCTGTTCCACAGACTCAAGAATCTATATCTCATGTTCAACCACCAGAAATTGTGGACGACCCACCGAACATTTTTGACGAATCACCAGTGATTTTTCCTTCACCCTCCCCCCTCCAGACGAGTTTCTACACACGCAACCTGATTCTCCCGTGAGACCAAGGCTCGATTCGCGTTCGTCGAATACTAGTATCGTTCCTTTCCCTCCAACCATTGCCAAGACTATTGCTGCGCCGTTTCCGGCTAACTCTGCACCAACGCGGGATACTTCTTCTTTGAATACCTCATCGGAAAGTATTCCTATAGGCAAATCCAAACATCGCCCTGCACGACCGCTGAATTACAGCAGCGACTCAGAGGCGTCGGACATTTCGGATTTGTCAGTTATGAATCCAACATTTAATATTCCACACCGTCCAGCACCACCAAAAGCTGGGCGCAAACGTCACTTGTCTCCCCAATCTGCTTCGCCGCAACAGCGACGAAGGCAGAAATCTTTGCATCCGCCCGGGTTTCGCCCCTGGAACCTCCGTTCAGGGCAAACAGGGCCGATGCCTGCTACTACTATCATGCCCCGTGGGCGTAAACGAAAACAAGCGATGTGGCCGGAGACACGTCCCTCCAAAAAGATACTGGAAGGACACAACGGGCCCCAGCATCAAGGGACTTCATGTCCAAAGCCTGGGGGAGCCCGTTCCTATCAGCCGCAGCAGGGATTTCCGGACCGCCAGACTTCTGACGTTCCTGACCGTTCTTCTCAGCCGCAGGGATTTCCAGACCGCCAGACTTCTGACGTTCCTGACCGTTCTTCTCAGCCGCAGGGATTTCCAGACCGCCAGACTCCTGACCGTTCCTATCAGCCGCAGCAGGGATTTCCGGACCGCCAGACTTCTGACGTTCCTGACCGTTCTTCTCAGCCGCAGGGATTTCCAGACCGCCAGATTCCTGACCGACAACAGACCGATGTTCCATTACCGTCCCGGAAGAGATCCAAGCCACCTGATTTCCCCAGTCCCATTAGGCCTGGAAAACGTTTTCGCACTAGAATTTTTTATGCGTCCTCGAGATAAGTAAGTTCTCGTGGACAGGTTCTTTTCTCAGTTTATTGTTTTTCCTGCTCGACCAGTTGGCGTGTCAGAATTTCTTTTTTTCGTGTGGGCCTATGCATTCTTTTTGTGTATATATGTGTGTGTTTTTTTTTTTATATTTCTTCTATGTCCATCTACTAATCCACTTTTTTTATATATATCTATGTGCTTAGGGGTAAAATAATAAAATTGTTACTGTTAGGCAGCTCCAGGCAATCTTCGCTGCTGATACAGTTGTTATGTATTTCCACGTATGAGGCGCACGTAATTTGAAATTAAAAAAGTGATTCCTGCTAGGCAGAATAAAAGGAAAGTATGCCGATGCAGGTTTGGTTTGTTCTACACTACAAATTTCACAGTCGAATACAGATTCGTAAATTGTTATGCCAAGTTGATAATGTAAATACGGCTACCACCAAACAACAAATCAAAAAAAAGATCGAGAAACGTCAATCATCGAAATGTAAGACTTACACTCCAAAATTGATAGGTTTTAAGACACCAAAAAAAAAAAAAAAAAAAAAAAAAAAGAAAAAAAAAAGAAGAAAAATTAAGGGGAAGATGATGTAACGTATACTCTATATTCACTTTCCTTTTGATTTTACTATCTCTGGTTATTTTATTTTACTATGTAAATTATCTTCCTACTGAACGAAATATTATTTCACCCCGCTGAATGAGATCTGGCAATGAGTGTAAGTCATGACGTGGTGGTAGCTCGTATATAGGCGCGTTCATCGAGAAGTGGGTGTTGTGTTGTTGCGTTGTAGTTGTGTTGTTGCGTTGGAGTTGTGTTGTTGCGTTGGAGTTGTGTGGTTGGTGTAGTTGGTGTGTTGCGTTGCGTTGCAGTGTGTTGTTATGTAGTAGTGATATATGAGTGCCTTAGTTGACCAGGAGTCATCATAATAAACAAGTTGTTCTGTAAGTTCAGTCTTTCTCAATTCTTAGTTTTGTCAGACCTCTGTCTGGCTGTTAGGTTTATGACTTTGATTACTTAATATAAATAACCAGCGTTGAGACTTTGTTTAAGTTCATAATTAACGAGTAACAACACCCTTTTGGGAATTCATCATTTTGAAGCTTAGAGCATTATTCATTCATAATAATTAGCTTAGCAAAAAGGTAAGCAAAGCTAATTCATTATAGGCTTTTATCGATTATGAAAAAGCCTTTGATTCGGTGAAACCATCAGCAGTTACAATGGCTCTGAAAACCTGCGGTATTGAAGATGCATACATTAATATTATTAATAACATCTATGAAAATGCAAGTGCAAAGATTAGGCTGTTTGAAAATACAACACACGTAAAAATTGGAAAGGGAGTGAGACAAGGTGACACCATATCTCCGAAGCTCTTTAATGCCACATTGGAGGGTGTTTTTCAGTCGCTGAGCTGGGAAAACAAGGGGATAAAGATTAATGGAGATTATCTAACCCACCTTCGTTTTGCTGATGACGTAGTCATTTTTGCAACTACCCCATCAGAGCTGCAGAGTATGATCCAGGAACTTGCTGACAAGAGTAAAGAAGTGGGATTAAAAATGAACTTTCAGAAGACAAAAGTGATGTTCAATGCTTTTACAAGAAATGAAGATTTATCGATTGATGTAGAAAAGCTGGAGATAACAGACACGTACGTTTATCTTCTACAGCAGATATCAAGTGAGGGTCACATTGATGAAGAAATTAATCGGCGTACAAAACTTGCCTGGAGAGCTTTTGGAAGAAACAGCATAATTTTCAAGAGCAATATGCCATTATGTCTTAAAAGAAAAGTGTTTGATCAATGCATCCTTCCAGTGCTTACGTAGAGTGCAGAGACGTGGACCTTAACTAAAAGAGACATACAAAGGCTGCAGACAACTCAAAGTAGCATGGAGAGGTGCATACTTGGTGTAACCAGGAGAGATAAGAAGAGGAACTCGTGGATCCGAAAAATGACAAGAGTGGAAGACATCATGATCAGAGTTAAATCCCTGAAATGGCAATGGGCTGGACATACTGCCAGAAGGACAGATCATCGATGGATAGCCGAAATTTTAGATTGGATTCCAAGGGACAGGAAAAGACCCAGAAGAAGACCACATGGGAGATGGGTGGATGAAATTCGAAAGTATGCGGGAGTGACATGGAGGAGACTGGCACAAGACAGACCGTTGTGGAGGAAACTTGGGGAGACCTTCGTCCAGCAGTGGATTGATAATGGTTGACAATGATGATGATGATGATATATACAGGGTGTCCCAGAACTTCGTGTACAAACTTGGAGGAGGTAGAGAACAGCGTTAGGAACCAGAATTAAATAGGAAAGCATGGGCGGAAACGTCACCCTCACATGAGAAAGAGACACAAAGACACAGTAAGACCACAATACAGAAAGCAGTGATGAAGCAACCTTTTCAAGTGACGGGGTGTTCAAGACGCACAACGCGCACATGTGGGCCGACCACGAGCCGCACAACAACGCTTCACTGTTAATGTGTGGACGGGTATCATGGCGGACAGTTTAGTCGGGCCATACATCTTACCACCTCGACTGGACGCTCGCAAGTATCTCGTCTTTCTTCAGGAGGTTCTTTCGGAAATGTTGCACGATGTCCCCGCACATGTTCGACGCGGAATGTGGTTGCAACATGATGGGGCGCCATCTCATTACGCAAGGTGCGTACGTGAATATTTGGACCGGTCATTTGGAACCAAGTGGATTGGGCGTGGCGGTCCCGTCGAATGGCCCCCAGATCACCTGATTTATCTCCTCTTGATTATTATCTCTGGGGTGCTATGAAGAGCATTGTGTACGACACGCCAGTAAATTCTGAAATGGACCTGGTGGCACGAATCTCCATCGCTGCTGCTACGATCCGCGAAACGCCAGGTATCTTCGACAATGTTCGCCAATCCATGTGGCGTAGGTGTCATGCGTGCACCCAGGCCAATGGGCGCAATTTCGAACACTTCCTGTGATGCTTGTAAATCCTACATTGTACTCTTTTGTTGTGTAATAAAGCGTTTTATACACTGCTTTCTGTATTGTGGCCTTACTGTGTCTTTGTGTCTCTTTCTCACGTGAGGGTGACGTTTCCGCCCATGGTTTCCTATTTAATTCTGGTTCCTAACGCTGTTCTCTACCTCCCCTCCAAGTTTGTACAACAAGTTCCGGGACACCCTGTATAAAGAAAATAATTGGAACAAGGGGAAGGGGGTGTAATCCTTGCTGTAGTGGACCACAAGACTAAATTTCCCTGCCTGGTTTGGTCGTCCCAATCTGCCCCTGTTAGCCATGATATTTTTTCACAAACATAGCTTATCGGTCCTTTTTTTTTTAATTCGTTTTTTGTTAATTTATTTCACTCGAATGTAACTAAGAATTTTGCTTTAAAAAGAAGATCAGTACATAGACAAATACGATAAATATCCTACTGTTTGTGAAAACTGCTACACCAAGAAGGAGCCATGCGATTCGAATGAAATTTATACCACACATTACTGATATGACTGTACATAAGTGTTTTAAATTTTGGAACAATACAACAATTTTTACCTTAAAAAATTAGCATCTTGTGAAGCCTCTGCGACCTGCAATAAGAGCTTCTAGATGGCGTAGCATTGAATCGAAAAGGCGTTGGATGGTGTCCTGGGTAATTGCTTGCCAGGCGGCATGTATGCGAGTCCACAAATCATTGGTACTGACCGCTGGAGGACTTTGATGAGCCAGTTGCCGAGTGACCATATCCCAGACATGTTCAATAGGCGATATGTCTGGCGAACGTAAAGGCCAGGGAAGAAGCGGTATCTGCTGTGCTGCGAAGAGGCCTTGAATGTTCCTGGCAACATGTGGTCGAGCATTGTCCTGCTGGAATATAGCCCCAGAAGTGCTCTGAAGGAAGAGTATGACTTCTGCCTGTGCAACTTCCCTGATGTAGCGGTCGCTGTTGGGATTGCCCTCAAGTCGTAGCAGCCGAGATCGCGAAGGGTACCCAATGGCACCCCACACCTTCACACTTGGCGTTCGGCCCGTATGACACTCGACAATGCATTCTGGAAGAAGGCGCTCTCCACAATACCGTCTAATGCGTATGCGGCCATCATGGTAGTCCAAGATGAATCTAGACTCGTCCGTAAACACGACATATTGCCCATCAGCACGCCATTGTTTGTATTGAAAACCCCATTCCAGCCTGAGGCGTCCATGGTTCAAGGTCAAAGGAATCCGCCGCAAAGGGATGCGTGCAACCAGTCCTCCGCGCAGCAGACGGCGTCGAACTGTGGAGGCACACAATGCCACACCTGTTGCAGTGCTCCGCCGTTGTGCTAACACTTTCGAAGATGTGGAACGTTTCGTCACTGCCGTGAGGACGAGGTGTCGGTCATCCTGCGCTGTCGTCACACTTCTCGGTCCACTGCCGGATTGTCGATGCACCTGGTTCTCCTCGGTCCACTGCCATCACACGCACATCACTGTCGTGGCGTTATGTCCCGTCCGAGCAGCAACGTCGCGGTGCAAAAATGCACCTTCGCGCAGACCAATCATTCGTCCCCGTTCAAACTGTCGTATGGTGGTATTGCGCCCTTCGTCGTCGCCGAGGCGTTATTGAATCCTAGAGACCCTTTTACAACTCGCTGTTCGCATTTACAACTCGCTGTCCGCAATGCACTACTGGTGTGTATCCTAAACAGCCCTCTCTTTATACCCTTCACTCGACTGTTCAGAGGGCGCTGCCGGGCCCAGACATGCGCAATGACTCTGCACTTCTGATCATTTGCATGTCCTACCTTGCTCTGCATATCCTGTAAGTTTCACGTGATTGCCATCATTCCTTCACGGTATTGCAATTTTCTCAAACAGTGTAGTTTATTTATACTGTAAAAAGAATGCCCCTGTTTTTTCCACCCTCAACCCTCACCAACACGAAGCCCTGTAGCTATGAGGCAAAGAATTACTGGCACAACACTTCCTGCTGCTTTTCTTTGTGAAGTTGAAGTTTTGTTTGAGTTACCCATTGTTTGTGCCATTAATGTATTTAACTTTACTGGAGCAAGAGCCATAATTGGTCAAATATAAGCGGAACACAATCTATATACGAAAGGGTCGGCTCTGGCCGTGGGAACACCGCCGACCCCCAATCAACTAGAAAACGAACTGGTCCAAGGCCGTCTAGAAAGTACAATTCAAATAGTATTATTGTCTGAAGTATATGCATATTAACATTGAACCGTCTTAGCACGATTCAAACTTGCGTTAAATATCCTAAAGTTAAGAAATAACAACAACAAGTTAGATGTATATAAATAAACTTTTAGATCTTTTGGATTACACAGTGAATCCATCTTCAGAAAACATTAATTGCATAAAAAGAAACGTTACAATTTTAAAATAAACATAAACATCGTACTGACAATGACATACAACGCGCAATGCACGTGTTCACGTTCACGCACGCAAACTACAGCTTCTTCTGCGTTGGGTGAAAAGTTTTGGATATTATACAGATATATTATTCTTAAGTAATACCTTCCAAGGTTCAGGAATGCTTACTGGGCTATCTTCATTACAGCACCTGTGTGCCAATTTGTGGATAAAAATACTTTCTGATAATAGCAGAAAGTATTTTTATATACTTTCTGCTATTATCAGAAGATAGCCCAGTAAGCATTCCTCAACCTTGAAAGGTATTTATTACTTAAGAATAATATATCTGTATAATATCCAAAACTTTTCACCCAACGCAGAAGAAGCTGTAGTTTGCGTGCGTGAACGTGAACACGTGCATTGCGCGTTGTATGTCATTGTCAGTACGATGTTTATGTTTATTTTAAAATTGTAACGTTTCTTTTTATGCAATTAATGTTTTCTGAAGATGGATTCACTGTGTAATCCAAAAGATCTAAAAGTGTATTTATATACTTCTAACTTGTTGTTGTTATTTCTTAACTTTAGGATATCTAACGCAAGTTTGAATCGTGCTAAGATGGTTCGATGTTAATATGCATAGAAAGTACAAGGCCATGACATTAAAGAAATGAGTTCCTCCGTTTATGGCGTCACTCTCATGTTATACACGGCCTGATACGTCGGTGTCGTGTTTGACGTCATACATGACAGAAGCCTTGTGTTGGCCCAAACCGAAAAGCAAAGAAGTCTTGTATTGACCAATCGGAAGCCTTGTGTTGGCGCGGGTTGGCTCTCGTGGTGCAGCCCGCCCGAACTGACGGTTTTTGTTATTTCACACAAATATTGTTACTTTGAAGATGACATCGGATTGTCAAATTTTGAAGATGACATCGGATTGTCATCTTCAAAATTTGTATTGTTACTTTATTATATAGACTCCATCAGTTAAGCAAAGGCTTATGCAAACACTACCACCAGATTTCTGCTAGGCAAACTAGTGTTTTTATTGGCCTCCTTTCGAGTAAACTTTAAAAAAATACAGTTTCTGGTCTAACAGAAAAAAAAAATGGTTTTGAACCTGGGGCCTCTGGTTATATAATTTACTATAATAAGGAATTCGCTAACTACATGCGCGCACTGAGAAGATGCAGTGGAACAATGTTCCGTTACTTACAAATCGCATTCCTTCCAAATTATATCCGTTTTTGCCGGTGGGAGGGTGACCCAATTAAACCACCGCCGGACGTGATTTTGCCCTGAGGTGTCTAACGAACTGCCAATAACCGAATGCCACTTTCCTCTAAAAGTGAATTCGTATATATCTTTTGATTCAATTTTTTATAAATGTGAGTGATGCAGAAAGTAATGGCATTCCATCCCCTGTTATAAACATTTCTTTGGTTCGCCATCTAGTTGCATTCCTAAAGCTCATCTCTGAACTTTTCTTTATTGCTCACATTTCTAAAACAGGAGTGCGCTAGCGTTTCTCTCTAAATATCTCCGACGCGTGGCCTCCCGAGAACGTTGATTCCTTCGGAGTATTTGAATTCCTCTATTTCAGAGGGACCAACTACAAATTGAGTTTGAACAAAATCTGTCTGTGTAACTAACTAAATTTTTTTTTTCACGTAAATCAAACACTTAATGAAATTGAAACTTTCAATAAACTTGTAATGGTTGTGGAAAAATCATTCCAATACTTGGTTTCTGCGTGACGTCCCTAAACGAGGGAACTGCTATCTCTAATTTCATGGCTTCGTGTTTCCTAGACGGCCTTGGTTGGCCCCTGCAGATGTGGGCCGTTTCATCTGAATTTTGATTTCAAATCTTCATTTCATAAATAAATAACATATGTATGCTCATAACGAAGAACTAAAGTAATTTTGATGGACAACGAAAAATATAAGTTATACGATTCATAACAACATCCAGTTTCAAGAGAAGATTGCTGGCCTTGTACGGGGGGGGGGAGCCAAGAATCCTGCAATTCCCCTTCTTTCAAAATGGTGAATACTATTGTAAAATTTTGAATGCTTCCAGAAAGAGGGAGGAAAGGGTAGATGTCATAATTTTACACTACGCTAATTTATTATGTAAGACGTACATACATTCATATATGAATACTTTGCTTTCTATCTTAAGCCTATGTCTATTTGACTTTTGCATTAATTTTTTTATTCTAATTTCATTATAAAATCTCAGTTAAGAAATTTTGCGAGATTTTATATTTTCAATAGGAAAAAAAAGCCTTTACCTTTGAAATAATCGGTAATCGCCACCCAGAAATCCACTTAATACTCGTTCATGTGCGTGAACCGTTTTTAACCTCTGTTTGCCCGTGTTTTCAACTCCGCTAACGCGATACTCCCATAGCCCCTTGGAGTGAGTGGTGGAGATTCTCTTGTGCAACTCGCTGGTTGAGCATTTGATGTACTCCTTCTCATTGCTTTTCTATCAATATTTTTCCACTAGCACACCAAAATTCCACTGGGCTATTAATTGAATTTCGTCCTGTGTGCCACCATTTCCATTCTAGGACAGTGCGCAGCAGGTTTTCTTTCTCTCTCTCTCTCTTGTTAAATATGGATGTTTTTTATTTATTTTTTTATTTTGCGCAGCGGGATTTCTCTTCCTCGTTAAAACCAGGAATTCATAGTGAAAATCTTCTAAATACGTGGCGTCAGTTGATGCATAGTGAAAATCCTCTAAATACAAATTCTCTAAATACTTGAATTCAGAGTGAAAATTCTCTAAATACAAATTCTCTAAATACTTGAATTCATAGTGAAAATTCTCTAAATGCGTGGCGTCCCCGGCGGTGGCCGAATAAAAAATTTTCGGTTGCTGTCTGTGGTTACAATGTGGAAAGAGCGATGTATTTGTTTATTCAGGAATTCATTACATTTTGTTCGCTAAAAACGATCAAATTGCTTTGAATTAACAATATACTAAACAAAAGTTCCTGTTTTACTCGTTAAATCCGGGATCTCGCTAAATACGGGCTCTTTATAAGCGGGTTCCGCTGTAATTTTTTACGTAAAATTTGGCTGATCAACTCTTGAGTAAATTTCTAAATTCAAAATGAGCAAATTAAGATCAAATGATCTTGTATTTTGAAATTTTATTTTAAGTTGATATTCGCATTTACCGGCGTAACTTGGGGGAGGGGGCGGACTGGCCCTCCAATATTATTTTTTTACTTTCCTAAGTAATAATATTTTTATTACTTTCAAATAATATGTTTTTCCAAAAGCTAACTGGAGTCTAAAGTTAATTAAAACCCTTTATGGCGTCGTGAGGCCCCATGGACCGCATCAGTTGTTAATGTATGTTTTATTCATGTATGCAACAGACCCTAATGACTTGTACCTTCTAGTAACTTCCAATATCTTATTATTTAAGTCATCTGCATGCATGCTTTGTTTGAATCACAATTGGTAGTATATTTTTTATTGATGCAGCGGTCCCACGGACCACACAACGCTGCTTACGTATCAGGAAATGTTGCGTTCAAAACCGTCCCGTAAGTTTTGTCGTGCGGTCTAATGACAAGTTAGTAAAATCATGCAATGCATTGATTATGATACGCTTTCCAACATACTAGAAATCATTACTCAAGTTATGAGGAAAATGGCTGTGGAATAAATCTCACTCCTGTGCCTGACCTTTGATCCCATTGCGATGATATTCAACAGAACTGGTTCAGTATACCTCCGAAATAACATGACAAAGTTTTGTCGCAATCGAAGCACTTTTACGTAAGTTATGATGCATAAGGGCTATGGAATAGATCCCGCTTCTGTGTCCTAACCTTTGACCCCATTTCGCCCATTTTCAATAGGATTCGTCCCCAGGCAGGTCCCTACAATATACTAACATTTCATCCAAATCGAAACATTTTTACGTAAGTTATGACGCATAACGGCTATGGAAGTGATTCCGCTCCTATGTCCTGACCTTTGACCCCCATTTCGCCAAATTTTCAATAGGGTTTGTTCCCCAGGTGGTCCCCTACCACATACTAAAATTCAATCGAAATCGAACCTTTTTTACGTTAGTTATGACGCATAAGAGCAGTGGAATGGATCCCGCTCCTATGTCCTGACCTTTGACCCCATTTCGTTCACTTTCAATAGGGTTCCTTCCCAGGTGTTCCCCTACCACATACTAAAATTTCATCTAAATCGAACGATTTTTACGCGAGTTATCGTGCGGACGATCATACGCACACAACGCGTTATGTAATGAGGCAGATGGCAATCGCGACCATCTGCGCGCAAGAATGTGACGTCATAAAACTTTAATAGGATCCACACACAACGCGTGACGTAATGAAACCGATGGCGTGACCGCGCGCCAACATCTAATGGGACGACGCCATGACACTACACTAAAAACGTGGTAATTCGGAGTGGTTATTTAACCCACTAAACGAATTTTCCTAAAGTCGAGATCAAGCTAAATCGATTTCCAGTACCAGAAAACGGTAGGTTAACGACTTTCATCAAAATCCTTAGAGCCGTTTTCAAAATAAAATTTACATACATACAAGAATTGCTCCTTTAAGGTGAACGTCAAGTAATTTTGCTTTCTGTACTTCGAATGAAAAAATTTCTGTACACATTTTCTTCCCAATTAATGTGTTCCCAAGGATGCAAATTTGAACATCGATTAAAATATCTTCATTTTATAACTTGGAATACTTAATATTTTCTAAAACATAACCATAATTATGCAATCCAACATTTGTTTGTCTACTGACGTCATGAAAATACAGGTCCCGCCATCTTTTTTCTGGACAATTAATGTGTTCACAAGGATGAAAATTTGAACATCGATTAAAATAGCTTCATTTTATAACTTGGAATACTTAATATTTTCTAAAACATAACCATAATTATGCAATCCAACATTTGTTTGTCTACTGACGTCATGAAAATACAGGTCGCGCCATCTTTTTTCTGGACAATTAATGCGTTCAAAAGGATGAAAATTTGAACATCGATTAAAATAGCTTCAGTTTATAACTTGGTATACTTAATATTTTCTAAAAAATAACCATAATTATGCAATCCAACATTTGTTTGTCTACTGACGTCAGCAAAGTACAGGGCGCGCCATCCTTTTTCTGCTTTCAACACCACCAAAGGAAAAGTTATTGATTTTTAATATAATTATGGTTATGTTTTAGAAAATATTAAGTATTCCAAGTTATAATATGAAGTTATTTTAATCGATGTTCAAATTTTCATCCTTGGGCACACATTAATTGTGAAGGAAATGTGTACAAAAGTTTTTCCATTGGAAGTATAGGAAGCAAAATTACTTGACGTCCACCTTAATAATATGGGATAAGGGCGATGGAATGGATCGCAATTATAAGTTCTGACCTTTGACCACATTTCGTCCATTCTCAATAGGGTTCGTCCTCAGGTGGTCCCCTACCACATACTGAAATTTTATCGAAATCGAACCATTTTTACGCACGTTATGACGCAAAGGGCAATGGAATGCATCCAGCTCTTATGCCCTGACCTTTGATCCCACTTCACCCATTTTAAATAGGGTTCGTCCTCAGGCGGTCCCCTACCACATAGTAAAATTTCATTCAAATCGAACCATATTTACGCAAGTTATGACGCATAAGAGCAATGGAATGGATCCCGATCCTACGTCGTGACCTTTGACCCCATTTGTCCCATTTTCAATAGGGTTCGTCCCCAGGTGGTCCCCTACCACATACTAAAATTTCATCGAAATCGAACCATTTTTACGCCCGTTATCGTGCGAACAGACGGACGGACAAAGATGGAGCATATACGCTTCTTCAACCTACGGTTGGAAAGCGTAAAAAAGTATGATGTCACTGATGCGTGAAGAGAAACTTGGCTTTCTTCCAAGTTTTAGTGGTTTGGGTTCGGGAATAATCATCAGACTTTTCATATCGCTTGTTACATTACGCAGTGAACTTCAGACTGTGATTCGGCGCGCCATCGTCTTTCTCATTGCTTTCGTAAAAGCTAAATCATCGTGATTTTACATTACATCTGGAATACATTTCGCTGATTTTTGGTCTCCAGAATATTTTATGGTCAGACCGGGTTGTTCGAAGAAAGAGCAGGTTAGGAAGGGGAAAAAAGGTTGAAAAGTTAGCAAGAGAAAATAGAAAAACATGCTTAAATAGTATAACTATATTAGTAATCCGAATTTCTTGGCGTAGAATAGAAAATCAAAGTTTCCAAGCATTCGCACATCAACCAGATAGCTTTTCAGTTTGATGTCTACCTTCCTCGAAAAAGCCATCTGGTTGGTGTGCGAAAGCTTGGAAACTGATATCCTATTCCACACAAAGAAATTCGGATTACTAGTATAGTTATACTATTTAAGTATAGTTGGTGTACAGTTCCGTGCTATTTAATTAGAAAAACATGCTTTCTATTACCAGCAACAAGGAAGCGCAAAACTGCCTGTTTTTGTTCTTTTTGCAACATACCAATATGCGTACAGTGTGCAAACTTCGATTCCGAAAGCTGAACGTGATGTCAGTTGAACGCCTGCAGTTTTCAAAAAATTCTCGCTGGATGTTAATACTTAGTCTTTTTGAAGAATATTTCATCTACAGCAGATACGCACAGTCTTGGAAGTCTGCGTATTTTCTTATTTTTTTAAGAGATTTTAAAATATTATATATGATTCAGATTAAAACTTCCGTGTTTCAACAAAATTTTCGTGATTTCCAGAAGCAAAATTTTAAAATATTAAAATTGTTGTCACATTTGGTTGTCAGGGTGTTATTAAAATGCAAAACAGTAGCTAATATAATTCTTTCTGCAACAAGTCTTCACCTAATGTTATAGTAAGTACAGCCGTCTTGGACCGCACGACGTTCTTTTACGTACTAAATATGCACGACGCCACTTACGGGGTAAGTTAAAATTGTCGCTCGAAAATGAGGGGTAAATATTTTTAAAATTATAGAATTTGGTCGCCCCCCCCCCCTCCCGAAAAAAATAAAAAGGATAGCCCAAGTTAAGCTTATATGTTCGCATGTGCCAGTGAAACGAGTGTGTTTTGCATTCCTCTCTGAATTATCATTAGTTCGGCTCGAAGCTGTGATATTTTGATCCTTGTTTGCTGCAGGAATAACGCTCGTTTGTGGGGAAAGTGTGTATGTGTGTTCGGCCGACTGTGATATAGTATACGTAGCTGCTTTTGACGTTGGCTGCAGACTTTGAACCCTAACCACCGAGCAAAGCCGGCTAAACAAGACTTGTGTTTCCATCAGACTTCGTACCTGTACCGCGTCTGTCAGTAATTTCAGCGCATGCCACCTTGCACAGGAGAAACATATGCTGTAGCATACGACGAGTATTTGCTGCTAGATACGTCCATTAAGCCGGCCTTTTGTGCGAACAGGGGGCGGGCGATAATAATGAACTGGACATCTGTTACCTCCTTTTGCTCAGCGTGAATTGCGGAATGCTAAACTGTAATACATCGTATGCTGTTCGCTTTTATGAATGTGTGTTTTTTTAGTTGCCTGTACTGGAAGAGAGGTAATGGTGCTACATGGGACCTCTTATATACACGTACATATGCGCAGAACAAAAATACATAAATAAAACAAAGCACACACCAGATGTTTCCTAATCATACTATAGAGCTACTATACCTTATAGTGCAAGCGTAAATACATATGCAGTGAAGCTCAGTTATATATACGTTTTTCACTTTTATACGGAGAAAAAATACACAAAAATGATGTCAAAAATACACAAAAATGCGGATATCTGTGGAATGAAGATAAATAAAAATAAGACAAAACTAATGGTAATAGGAAAGGATCCAAAACAGGCTTTCCTTAAAATTGAAGGACAATGCATCGAACAAGTTAAATCATTTCGCTATTTGGGTCAAATTATTACTGAAGATGCGAGATGTGAAAAGGAAATTAGAATGATACTGGGGATGGCAAAAATGGCTTTTAGAGAGAATCAAAGACTACAACGAAGTAAATTTCTCCGTCATTTTTATCCGCGCCGGGGCTCGAACCCGGGTCCCCTCATTCCGGAATAAGTCACTCTACCAACTGAGCTACGCGGACGTTTTATTCTGATTCCTATCTGCCTTTATGTCGTGTGTGTCCTTCTGGCAGGTACGTCACATCTCCTGGTACGTTACAAGACTACTGACAGCCAAAAATATAAATCTAAAACTGAGGAAGATAATTTTAAAGGCATATGTTTGGCCAGTAGCTCTCTACGGTTCTGAGACATGGACACTGACCAAGAGGGAAGTGAAAAGGCTGGAGGCATTTGAGATGTGAAGCTATAGAAGAATTGAGAGAATAAGCTGGCTCGATAGAAAAACTAATGATGAGGTCCTGGAGAGAGTGGGAGAACCCAGGAATCTGATCAACATGTTCAAAAGAAGAAGAATGTTATGGATGGGACACACATTGCGCCATGGAGGCCCGATTCTGAAAGTTTTGGTAGGGAAAATTCAAGGTAAGAGAGGAAGAGGACGGCCAAGGAATGGTTTTGTGGCACAATTACTCCAAGACACCAATACTAGGACATACTATGACTTGAAGAGAACGGCGGAGAATAGAGAGGAATGAAGAGACAGAGTACATCTACTGAACAATCAGTCCTTGGACTGGGTAACCAAGAAGAAGACGGAGATCTGCGCTAATTCCGGTATTTTACTGTAGTTTGTATCGCTTTGATATTCGTTTATACGTAATTCATCTATGCGCTTTTTGCAATTATACATAAAATTTGGAATTTCAGATTATCAAAAATACACCGTTGGATTCTTTCATACATAACCCGGTATGTTACACCTTTGAAAGAATCGAGACGACGGTTTTTGAAGCCATGAAATACAGTCATTTGGAAAATTTTAAGACCACCTGTCAATTTATTGAAAATTAAGATTTTCAAAAAACAACGAATTACTAGTCAGAGATATTTGAAAAAATGACACCACAGATGAATACTTTATACATTCTTTAGAACACAAAAACACCGAAATCAGTACTTTGTATGGCAAACCTTTGTTTTTTATAACGGACAGAATATAATGTGGCATACTCTCAATGAGGGATTTGCAGTTTATAGTCCCTAGAAATGTCTTTGCACCACACGTACTTTATTGCGTCAATCAAAGCTTGGGAATTTGATGGCTGTTTTTCTGCTACCTTGTCTTTTAAAATGGTCCACAAATTTTAGATGGGGTTAAGGTCGGGACTATTACCGGGCCAGTCAAGTACAGTTATGTTTTTCCTCTGCAGTTTTTCTGCTACCTTGTCTTTTAAAATGGTCCACAAATTTTAGATGGGGTTAAGGTCGGGACTATTACCGGGCCAGTCAAGTACAGTTATGTTTTTCCTCTGCAGTTTTTCTGCTACCTTGTCTTTTAAAATGGTCCACAAATTTTCGATGGGGTTAAGGTTGGGACTATTACCAGGCCAGTCAAGCACAGTTATGTTTTTTCCTCTGCAGATAGTCCTTTACTGTTTTTGATATGCGGCATGGAGCACCATCATGCATAAAGATTGTGCATCTGTACACTTGCATATGAGTTAACAGCTTCTCACGTAACATTTCCACATAAAAAGGACCAGTCAAGGTAGTGCTTGTCGGTAAAAAGGATAATGGAGCAGTACTGGATGCTTACAGAGCACCTCATATCATCCGACCAGGCGGATGCCTCACGGTGCTAACGATGTATTTTTCATCAAACCTTTTGTCTTTTGGTCGTCGAACATGTGCTTCACGTGTTTCAAACTGACGCACAGTTGATTCATCGAAAAAGAACTTGGCTCCAATTTTCAGCAGTCCACGATTGATGACGCTTTCCAAACTGGAGTCTCTTTTTTTTTTTTTTTCCATGATAGAGGTTAGTCTTGGTTTATGTGCAGGTTTATAAAGCTTTAATCCAAAATCTTTGCTAAGACGTCGGGAAACAGTGCTGATACTAATATCAGACCCTTTTGAATGTAGAAAGGCCTTGATTTTCTTGCACGAACTCCTCGGAGAACGCATGACTATTCGCCTTATGGCATTGTCATCAAGTGGGGCTGTTTTCCTTGGATGTCCATTTCCTTTTCGGTCGCTTAATTCACCTGAATCTTGATATTTCATGATCGTATTATGCATAGCAGTCTTGCTCACATTCACCTTTCTGCTTATGTCACGTTCGGAGTATCCTTCATGATATAAAGTCACTATTTGTGCCCTCTGAGAACACTTAACGACGCTTTTTTGCCCGTTTTTCGCTATATAGAAAATACGTGCATAACCTCTCAGCATGAAAACCAGAACCAAACTGACGCTCGCACGCTTCCCCCAACTCGATCAACAGCTGCCGCTGTAGGATGATGCAGCACCGACAGGAAGTTGAGTAATACAGACAGTAGCTGAAGCAATCGTCAGAAATCTCCTCATACCAACAGGCCGTCTCAAACTTTGCAAATGACTGTAGGTGACACAGTTAAACAGCTTCTAATTAACTTTCACAGTTCTCTTTTTTCTTTGAATTCAAGAATTTTACACTGCTAGCTTCAAACTTGTCAGCATAGGAACAGTACACTGTAGCAAATAGTGTTCCCCGGCTGCCGCCATACCCACACACGGCCATCAGACTGATGGATGGTGTATCTGGATTCATCAGTCCATAGGACCCGTTTCCATTGATCTACGGTCCACGATAAATGTTCTTTACAATATGCTAAACGACGAGTAGCATTCCGAGAGGAGATGAAAGCTCTATGAGCAGCCGCACGACCACGGTAACCCATGGAATGAAGTTCTCTGCGAATGGTATAAGTACATACCGAGGTTCCAGCATTTTTACTCACCTGTACACTGAGGTCTTGTGCAGCACTCCGTCGCTTAGCTGTAACGACTCTCCTGAATTTTCGACGTCCTCTATCACTGATGTTCTTTGGTCCGCCGGTATGTTTTGCTTCTTCAGGCACGCCATGTGTCTTCCACTTATTCAGTACATCCAAAACAGTTGACTTGGGTATGTTTAAGCGCCTCTCGGTTTCTCTTATGTACAACCCACTAATATAACACCCAACAATCTTTCCTTTCTTAAAGTCAGTTCTCTCCCGCCGCGACATTTTCACTCAACCTCACAGTGCGATATGATTGCGGTCAACTGCAGGCTTGTTTTTATACCGCATCTTAACAACGCAGCGGATCAGTTCATTTGCTTTTGAAAGGGTGTCCGGTGACTTTGGTCAATATAGTGTATATGCAGTGCTGCATAACTTAAAAAAAACAGCAGAAACAAAACAGTATTAAACAGTAGAAACAAAAAAAAAGTATGTTTGCTTTCGCTCCCACTTAACCAGGATACACTCAAGGACAATGAAATTTGCGCGCCTAGAAGAAAACATTCTACAACCGCAAAACTTTGCAAATAGCTAGAGTGCGTGCTGGTATGCAAATGATCTACGTTTGGTGCGAGGGCGTATGACCGCACACCCTGTGGTGGCGCTGCAAGCACGAACAGGCAGTCTTATAAACCGGTGTGTAGTCAATGCGCCATGAAAGCGAAAAGCATCGGCCAACGCAAGCAAGAGTACAGAGTGACAAGAATGCCGGGTAGACGCCAGAGACGTTGATTTATGCAATTTATTTTTAAAACCGCAGGGTGATTGGCGTGCCGTATAGCTGGCCACGTGGATAGGTTTGACCACACCGTCCGCTGTATTGGGAGCAGTGGACACGTGACGGCACTGCCACACGGTGGAAACCGGTAGAGAGGATCGACGGATCGTGCGCCAGGCACGAACGGATCCCACGGAGACCCGTTCCACTATACAGGCAGAAGTAGCGGCTCCTGTGTGCCCATGAACCATTTCCCGACGCCTCGCGGAAGCGAATTTGCGATCTCAGCGCCCCTTACGTGTGCTGCCATCAACACCGGAACATCACCGGCTCCGTGTGCAGTGGTGCCAAGCGACAGCGACGTGGAACGCCACAGACTGGCGACGTGTGGTGCTTAGCGATGAGTGCCACTTCGTTTTGGGGACAGATGGTCATCTTGTCCGGGTGTGGAGGTCCCCGGGTCAACGGCACAATCCCAACCTCGCTATCGAGCATCACATCTCCCCCACTACAGGCATTATAATATGATCTGGGGAGCCATTGCCTACGATAGCCGATCAGCTCTAGTAGTGGTATGTAGATCATTGACGGGCCGGCGGTATGTGGATGAGATCCTACGGCCCCATGTGCTCCCATTCCCGGCCAGGATTCCAGGTGCGCTATACCAGCAGGATAATACCCACCCGCACTAGGATCGGGTTTCCCAGGACTGCCTACGTCATGTCCAGACACTTCCATGGCCTTCCCACTCCCCGAACATGTCCATTATCGAGCATGTGTGGTACCAGTAGAAAATTCGGCTGCCGCCGTGCCGCACTATCCGGGATTTGAAGCACACCGTCCAGCACCACGTGTGGGCCAGTCTGCCGCAAAACAACATCAGGCGCCTGTTCGCCTCCATACCGGACCGTATTGTAGCATGTATCGCCGCACGAGGCGGTGCGACGCGCTATTGAATATGACCGGACTGCGTGCCACCGATTCCTCTGTAATTGTCCTGCACTCATTCATCTGTAGCATTATGTCTATAAAATTTCAGTTCAATCCGATGCTTCCTTCTTGGTGCGCAAATTTCATTGTCCGTGAGTGTATTATGCTATAACTCCACATTATAAGTTCTGGACTGATTCTTATGTTTTTTGCACCAAGCAAATATTTGGTCGATGTGGGCCCAAGTCTTCAACGTTTTTTTGTTTTTTTCTTCATCCCTTAATAAACTGAAAGGGTGTTCCAATAGAAAGTGACTTTGTTCATCTTACTTATACACGAGCGAACCTTACAGCCTAGACTGTAGCAAACTTTTCTTATCTGGGAGGGTGAGACTTGACATTGCGCCCCTTCGAGTTCAAAATGGCGCCCCTTCGAGTTCAAAACGACGCCCTTCGAGTTCAAAACGACGCTCCTTCGAGTTCCACTCAAATATAATACGTGGTTTTTACTTTCTCACTCACCGCCGTTATAGAAAAGTACTATGATCGTTCAAAAATCGCACTTCAGGTTTTTGACATAATTTTACTAAAATGTAAAACTACCCGGTTACTCAATCATTATAGTGGCTCAAATACCCAAGAACCACAGGTTGTAAATACCAAGTAAAGCGTACGCATTATGTGAACGCCGACAACACAACACTCCGCAGGAAGGAAGAACGAATGAGATCGGATAAAAACGTATCAATAGGAAGTAGCTTTAGGGGTAGGGCTTGGAAAAATTTAGTTCAAGGTTAAACACTCAGAGAACTTTCTGCGACAGAGCACAAATGATTAATTAGCTCTTCATCCCAACGCCATGTTCGGAAAGGTCAAGGAGGTTAGGCATTTCAGCATATTGATTTCCATGCCGCCATTCACTGATTTGGAAAATTCGCTTCATGGAAATGAGATGTTCACACTGCATAGTGTATGCTACTCTGTACCCTGGTTAACTGTATGGAATACTTTATGAGACTAACTAAAGTCTTTAAAAGGAAAATACTGAAGGGCGTAACTTTCTTTTTTAATATCATTTCTATTTTTCACATCCCGAGAGCATGAATTTACGTCTCTGGAATGACCATTTTGGGAGGGCAACCGCCCTCCCTGCCCTTCTGGTAGTTACGACCCTGCTTACAGCTCGCTTAACGAAAATCAGCCGCTCACTGTCCGACGACGCGGAAGCAGAATTGCTACTGTTAAAGGGAAAGGCGACCAAACCCGAAAGGAATTTTTACGCATGCGCAGTTCAGCTCGCAACGGCTCATTCATTACTGTTCTCCCAAGCTTTGCCAAGGCAGCGAAGGCGACAAGTTAATGGGTATCGCCTCTACCACCACGCGGTATTCTTTTTTTTTTTTTTTTTTTTTTGATTGGAGGTTTAACGACCACCGTGAGCAACTCAATGGGCTACAAGCAGTCGCCCGTCCCTAATTTAGGGTCACTGGTTCCAGGGAAGGGAGAGAGCCAGTGCCGCAAGACAAACACGACATCCATGCCTGACCGGGATTCGAACCCGGACCCCTTACGGACGAATGATCAGAGGCCAGCGCCTTAGACCACTGCGCCACCGGGGCGGCCACGCGGTATTCATTGCGCTCTAGTGAAAGGAAGTGGGAGGCTGTAATGTGTTACCCAGTTACTCAATCATTATAGTGGCTCACATTTGCATTCAGAAAATCTGGGAACTGGTTATTAATACGAATTTTCTTTCGGAATTTTTTCCAATTAAAAGAAAAAAACATTTTTTTTTTTTTCTGGCATTTTCATGCGGGGCTTATAGTCCCGGATGCCTATAATAACCCGACGCCACGGCAGTTGTCCCTACTGGAACTGTCACAAAACTGCACAGCAAGCTGGCGGTTCGATGCCACCAGGAAAAATTTCCCAAAACTTATGGCACAAAGCGATGAAAACTTTCCCCGAACGTAAATTTCTGACGCGCATATCATTCCGTTTCGGACTCCTGCTCCTGTATTGTAGTTCGCGAGAAACAAACATGGTGTGAGGTCTGACAAAAATCCGCAGTCAGGGTAATGCTTTTTTTGTTGTTGTGGGAAATTTATACCTGCTTAAGTTGTTTTTTTTTATTGGAGGTTTAACGACCACCGTGAGCAACTTAGTGGGCTATTATAAGCAGTCGCTCGCCTTTAATTTAGGGCCACTAATCCCAGGGAAGGGAGAGAGTCAGCGCCGTAAGACAAACACACCATCCATGCCTCACCCGAATTCGAACCCATCTTGGACGAATGAGCAGAAGCCATCGCTTAGACCAGTGTTTCGCAACCGGTGTACCCCTACAAGGTGAAAGGTGTGACGCGAACTTTTACCTATTATCCTTTTGTAAGAAATTAAGTGTCGAATTTTATTTAATCCTAGTTTCATATGCTTGTATTTCATTCTCTGCAGCTGCGCTGATTAAATAAGATGATGCTTGTTTATTCTTTATTACATGTCACAAATTTTTATATCTTCCAAGAAATTAAATGTAAATTATTTACTCACAGTTGTTGTTATACCGTAGTTTTGCTTATTGATATATTTGTATTTCTCGCCTCTACCGCTGCGCTATGCGGCTTCTTTGTTACACTTGCCGCATGTTCTGTGTACGTTTTCCCCTAAAAGTGCGGGGATTAGCAAAACTTTCCCTGTCCTTTATTATTTTATTACGTTGTTTTGGTATTTTTTTTTTTTTTTTTTTTTTATTGGAGCTTTAACGACCACCGTGAGCAACTCAATGGGCTATAAGCAGTCGCCCGTCCCTAATTTAGGGTCACTGGTTCCAGGGAAGGGAGAGAACCAGTGCCGTAAGACAAACACAACATCCATGCCTCACCGGGATTCGAACCCGGACCCCGTTCGGACGAATGATCAGAGGCCATCGCTTAGACCACTGCGCCACCGGGGCGGCGTTTTGGTATTTGTCCCTGTTTGTTAGTGCTTCTTCAACTTTATTACTTTTTTCGTGTACCGATGCACCCACCCATTGTTAGACTTTATTTGAAATAAGTCGGTATATGTGTCCCTTCTTCCCTTTGAAGAGTATTGGTCCCGCGGCTTACAATTATTTCAGTTCTATCACAGCTGTGCTCTGAAGTAGTACGAAAATTGTGATTGCTAGTTAGTCTTGTTATTTTCTATTACTATTAAACTATTTTATTTTTTTCAAGTTGGGCAAGTTCCTTGTACGGAGTGTTCCGTCGACGAGTGCAAGTAGTGAAAGCATTGAGCCCGCCTCCCCGCCAAAAGAAACAAAAATTAGTGCACCGGGTGTACAGTGATAATTATTTATCTTACGATTTTTCTTGTTATGGTGATAAAACATGCCCCATCCCCCAGTGTATCGTTTGTCGTGAAAAACTCGATAATGCTGCTATGGTTCCCAGTAAATTGAAACATTTGTCAAAAAAAACATTCTTCTTTGTCAAGCAAAGATATCAATTATTTTCGTCGGTTGTTGGCGGAGGCGACTTTAGATCTTTTGAGGCCCTAGGCGCTAAAAGGTTCAGGGGCCCCCTCCCCTTCTTATCCCCTCAGAAATTTTCATCCATCAGATTAAAAAAACAAGTTAGTAAAATCATGCAACGCATTGATTATAATACGCTTGCCAACATACCAGAAATCATTACTCAAGTTATCACTCAAGTTATGAGAATAATGGTTGTGGAATAAATCTCGGTCCTGTGCCCTGACCTTTGATCCCATTTCGATGATATTCTACAAAACCGGTTCAGTATACCTCCGAAATAACATGATAAAGTTTTGTCGCAACAGAAGCATTTTTATGTAAGTTATGATGCATAAGGGCTATGGAATAGATTCCGCTCCTGTGTCCTAACCTTTGACCCCCATTTCGCCCATTTTCAATAGGATTCGTTGACCCCATTTCGCTCATTTTATAGACAGGCCCCTACAACATACTAACATTTCATCCAAATCGAAGAATTTTTACGTACGTTATGATGCATAATGGCGATGGAAGTGATTCCGCTCCTATGTCCTGACCTTTGACCCCATTTCGCCCATTTTCAATAGGGCTTGTCCCCAGGTGGTTCCCTACCACATACTAAAATTCAATCGAAATCGAACCTTTTTTACGTTAGTTATGACGCATAAGAGCGGTGGAATGGATCCCGCTCCTATGTCCTAACCTTTGACCCCATTTCGTTCACTTTCAATAGAGTTCCTTCCCAGGTGATCCCCTTCCACATACTAAAAGTTCATCGAAATCGAACGATTTTTTCGCGAGTTATCGTGCGGCTGGACATACGCACACAACGCGTGACGTAATGAGGCAGATGGGAATCGCGATCATCTGCTCGAAAGAGTGTGACGTCATAAAACTTTAATACGATCCGCACACAACGCGTGACGTAATGAGACAGGTGGCGTGACCGCGCACCATCTCATGCGCGAGATTGTAACGTCATAAGATTTCTAAGCATGGGCAACATTAATGGGACGACGCCATGACAGTAAAAACGTGGTAATTCGGGGTGGTTATTTAACCCACTAAACGAATTTTCCTAAAGTCGAGACCAAGCTAAATCGATTTCTAGTACCAGAAAACGGTAGGTTAACGACTTTCATCAAAATCCTTAGAGCCGTTTTCAAAATAAAATTTACATACATACAAGAATTGCTCCTTTAATAGTATAGGATAAGGGTGATGGAATGGATCCAGATCCTATGTCCTGACCTTTGACCCCATTTCGTCCATTTTCAATAGGGTTCATTCCCATGCGGTCCCCTACAATATACTAAAATTTCATCGACATCGAACCATATTTACACAAGTTATGACGCATTGGGGCAATGGAATGGATCCCGCTCCTATGCCGTGAGCTTTGACCCCATTTTGTCCATTTTCAATAGGGTTCGTCCCCAGGTGGTCCCCTACCACATACTAAAATCTGGAGCATATATGCTTCTTCAACCTACGGTTGGAAAGCGTAAAAAAAAAGGGGGGGGGGTCAAGAAAAAGGTTTTTACGATTTTTAAAATGCCGTTATATCTTACTATTATTAGAACGTTCTGTAAGAAACAGAGCTAGTGTAATAATTTTGTCTGTCCATGCACATCAAACTTTTTGATTTTTGAAATATTTAAAAAAATATTTTTGCGGGTAATAGGAAATCAATGGATATGAAGTTTGGCACTTTAAATACCCGTATCCCATTTATAGCAGCACTGCAGTTATCAGAAACAGAAGCATGCAAATTAAATGTAAATGATCCGGTTTGAAAACGGAAAAGTAGGAACTGCAGGTTTTTGAGTAAGAATATCGTTGAAACTTTTTATTGCTTTTTCAAAAGCTAGTTTTGGGTCGATTTAAGGAATAGAAAAGGTGAGAATACTTGATAAATATCAATATTAAACCAGGCGAGCAGAAAGTAATGAGAAAATGTTGTTGCCGTACAATATACATTACTTTTAACACTATTAAATAAGATAGATAATGTGATATTCTCAAATTTCTTTACTTTTTCAGCCTAAATATTAATATCTCTTTTGCTTTAAGATGGTTTAGAGGGATTAGGGCCGAGAAAGAACTTGATTGTCCTAAGAAGAATTATCCTATGAAGAATATTTCTTTCTTCGTTGATTAGCCTACCACGAAGGAAAAAAACAATTAACAGCAAATCTCCGGTCATCAGGGAATTTTTTACAAGCACTCCTCATCGCAACTCGGGAGGTGGGGGAGGTAAGAAGGTTCCAACACAGATGTGTTCCATTGGCTGGAAGTAGCATGAAAGTAATTTATAGCACAGCAGGCCAGTTAAGAATTCGCCTTAGACAATGAAAAGTGTGGGAAGCGTGAATATCTCCATTACCTAACACTAAAAGAGACTCAAAATTATTTCAACCGTTCATTTCAAAATAAGTACATCGATAAGAACTCGAAAATTCGGAATATGAGCAACAGCAAGAAAAAATATGTTATTATTAATATGAGAAAGTAAAGTATCAATTGACAATCAAAGTAGTCGCTTTAAGAATTGATTTGCTTCGGTCCGTGAAAACCAAAACAAAACTGAAAATCCAATTATACAGTGTTTTCAGCCCCCTCAACCAGTGAGGCCCTAGGCGCGCGCCCAGCCGGAAATCCGCTTCTGGTTGTTGGAACAAAACAAAAAACAAGCAACGTTCATGACTGCGACAGTACGTGTTTCGGAAAAAGTATAGGAAGCTAGCTAATAGGTACCCGAACTTATCGTAAAGGCCAAAAAACAGACACAATAACTGAAACGTTGTTAATGCCTGCTTGTAAAGAGATGGTGAAAATAGTCCTGGTTTCAGAAGCTTCTAGTGAAATTTCAAAAATTCCTCTCTGTGCTGACACAATCAGACACCGAGTTAGGGACATGTCCAGTGACACTGAAGACATTATGAAAGAGAAAATCAACAGTAGTCAGAAGCTGTCACTTCAGATCGACGAGTCCTCCGATATAGCGGTCACGCACAATTTCTTGCCTACATTCGGTACAACGATGGAGATGTAATTGCAACTGATTCTTTTTTTTTTTGCAAAGAACTTCCCGAGCGAGCCACCGGTGAAGAAATATTTCGTGTGACTAATGAATATGTGCTCCATAATGAATTAAAATGGAAGGATTGCGTTAGTGTTTGTACAGACGGAGCCGCTTCTATGACAGGCCGAGTGAAAAGATTTGCTAAAGTACACGAAGTAATTCGTAACATACGATGCAATCACTGTCTCATTCACCGCGAAGCCATTGTTGCTAAGTCTTTGCCATCTTTTCTGAAAGTAGTGCTGGACGAAGTAGTAAAAGTCGTGAACCTCATCAAATCGCGGCCCCTAAATTCGCAGCATTTTTTCGTTTTGTGTCAGGAAATGGGATCAGAACACACTACACTCCTGCTACATGCAGAAGTACAGTGGTTTTCACGAGGAAAAGTGTTAACGCGAATATTTGAACTTAAAAGAGGAGGTACATGCATTTTTGACTGTTGAGGGGCAGGTGTAAACGGATTTATTTGCATTTGATGAATGGGTATGTAAGTTGGCATATCTTTCCGATATTTTCGTACGCTTGAATGAGCTGAACAGAAAAATGCAAGGTAGAAACGAAAATATTCTGGCTCGTATTGTAACGTACCAGGAGATGTGACGTACCTGCTAGAAGGACGCACACGACATAAAGGCAGATAGGAATCAGAATAAAATGTCCGCGTAGCTTAATTGGTAGAGCAACTTATTCCGGAATGAGTGGGTTCGAACCCCGGCGCGGATAAAAATGACGGAGAAATTCACTTCGTTATAACGGCGCCCGAACTATTCGGATGACCCGACCGTTCACAATCTCGCAATGGTGTGATGTTATTTCCACACCGCGAGATAGGAAAAATAAGAGCAGCACTTCGAAAAAAAAAAAAAAAAAAAAAAATAAGGGGGAGATGATGTAACGTACCAGGAGATGTGACGTACCTGCTAGAAGGACGCACACGACATAAAGGCAGATAGGAATCAGAATAAAATGTCCGCGTAGCTTAATTGGTAGAGCAACTTATTCCGGAATGAGTGGACCCGGGTTCGAACCCCGGCGCGGATAAAAATGACGGAGAAATTCACTTCGGTATAATGGCGCCCGAACTATTCGGATGACCCGACCGTTCACAATCTCGCAATGGTGTGATGTTATTTCCACACCGCGAGATAGGAAAAATAAGAGCAGCACTTCGAAAAAAAAAAAAAAAAAAAAAAATAAGGGGGAGATGATGTAACGTACCAGGAGATGTGACGTACCTGCCAGAAGGACGCACACGACATAAAGGCAGATAGGAATCAGAATAAAATGTCCGCGTAGCTTAATTGGTAGAGCAACTTATTCCGGAATGAGTGGACCCGGGTTCGAACCCCGGCGCGGATAAAAATGACTGAGAAATTCACTTCGTTATAGTATGAATAAGAGATTCAAGGATTTTTTAATAAGTTGAATCTGTGGATACAGAGAAGTGACAATGGGTCGTTTGAGATGTCCCAGATTGTATGGCCACTTGCTGACCGTAATAAAGTGGTGATGGACTTAATTAAAGAACATTTAGAAATCTTGCAGCAGAAGTTCAAGACGTATTGTGGGAGAAGAGGGCACGTCAGGCTTATCAGGCCTTTTCCCTCCTCATTCCCTGTTGTTACAAAAATATATTATTTGTGTTATATATTTATGATTATGTAATACCATGTCTGTAACAACTAAAATGCAATAAAATGAAAAATGAAATGAAGTATTTTGGAGAGAATGTTCATGATTTCGACTGTGTTTGTGATCCATTCGTTGCGAATTCAAAACCTCTTCCGATTAACATACAAGAGGAACTCGCAGATTTAAAAGCAGACAGAACATTGAAATCAAAATTTCTCGAAGTGCCTTTGGACACATTTTGGTTGGCAATAAGAAGTGAATACCCGGCTATCTCCGAGATGGCGGTTAATGTGTTATTGTCATTTTCAACTACATACACTGGTGTGCAAAAATTAAGGACGAAGAGGAAAAATTAGCATAACAGCGGAACGAGCAGGCAGACCACTCAAGAGATAGACTAGGGCCCGGTACGGTAGGGCATGCGCATATATGCAGCATGACGTAGGGGGGAGTGTCGGAAGGGTACAAAGCACACGGGCGGTGTACGCTCAGAAATTCGGTGAAAGCTATTGCACGGTGTACAACGGTTTGAACGACGTCGAGTTGCTGCCACCGTGTGATATGGCCAACAGGCAATCCAGTAGACGACATCTGGATGACTTTACCCGAGGTCGCGTCATTGGGAAGTTGGAAAAAGGTCGAAGTGTGACTAGTGTGGCCGAGGAGTTCGGGATCGCTCACAGTATCGTTTCACGAGCTTGGAGAGTATTTCAAACGACAGGAGCAGCTGTCCGAGAGTTCAGCAGTGGTCGTCCACGAGCAACCACGGCGGCGGACGACCGGTATATTGTCCTATAGGCGAGAAGAGACAGACGGTAGACAGCGGGAGAAATCGCAAGGTACATGCAACAGACAACTGGACATCCGTTATCGCGTTTTACCGTGGCCAGGAAGCTGCACAAAGGTTATCTATTTGCTCGACGACCAATACGGTGTGTGCGAGTAACGCCTGCTCATCGGAGACGGCGGTTTCTGTGGTGCCAGGAACACAAGAACTGGACACATCAGCAATGGGGTCGAGTTCTCTTTACGGATGAGAGCCCATTTAGTCTGACGAGCGATTCTGTACGTATACACATCTGGAGAGAGCAGGGAACACGCAATCACACCTCTAACATCATAGAAAGGGACCGGTTTGGAGGTGGCGGAGTTCTCGTTGTGGCGTATCATGCTTGGTAGCCGTACTGACCTCCACATCTTCCAAGGAGGTTCAGTCACTGGTGTCCGCTATTGTACCGAGGTTCTCTTGCCTCACGTGCATCTGTTTAGAGGTGCTGTGGGTCCTGAGTTCCTCTTCATGGACGACAACGCTACACCTCATCGTACAGTGGCTGTCGCAGAGCTGTTGGAGAGTGAAGATATTCAAAGCATGGATTGGCCCGCAAGGTCCCCGGACCAAAATCCAATCGAACACGTGTGGGACCTTCTCGGGAGACGCTTGGCAGCACGCCACCAGCCGCCAGCAACGATTCCGCAGCTGCGATTGGCGCTACAAGAGGAATGGGCGACGATGCCTCAACAGCTCCTTGACAACTTCGTCCTCGGCATGGACAGACGTTGTAAATCTTGCAACGCAGTCAGGGGGGATCATATCCCCTACTAAAGACTGGATTTTTCTTGGCAGCCGCCTGTCACATGGACGTTTCTGTCTTCTGTCCAGTTGTGTTCGAAGCTACCTTTTCAATAAAGTGCCTTTGTATCCTTTGGATTCCTTGTTTGGACGGTTTTGCTCATTTGTCCCATATTCTTACATCTTGGGGATCTTACGGTATGATTTGAGTCGATGTGGAGCACTTCTGCACGACGTTACATTCGAAAAACCGTCTCGTCCTTAATTTTTGCAAGCCAGTGTATTTGTGTGAACTGGGCTCCTCGACGTTGACTGAAATTAAAACATCAAAGAGCGAGAGACTCAAATCCGTCGATGAAGAAATGAGACTTGCATTGTCAACGATTCCGCCACGGATCAGCCTCCTGTGTGCAGCTAAGCAGGCGCAAGTATCACATTGAAGGTATGAGTAGAATTATTTTCTTTAATAGTAATAGAAAAGTGTATTTTCTTGTATTTTCTACAGTGAATTAAAGTTCATAAATTGTTAATAAACGCACGAGTCGATTTCTGTTTAATAATAACATAATAGAATAATAATAATAGGCTGATTATATAACGTATTTATATTAATAGTGTCATATCATACGTTTTTGAGGGGATTAAAATTTTCGTGTACCGTGTTGAGTCATGGATAATTTATGGTGTGCCGCGAGGAGAAAAAGGTTGCGGAACACTGGCTTAGACTACTGCGCCAACCGGGCGGTCTGCTTAAGTTATGCACTCAGTTTGGTCATTGTTCTCACTGATATTCTTAACAATGCACACAGGGGTTTATCCAGGAATTTCAAATTAGAGGGGTGCAGAAAAACTTTGGGAGGCGGATGAAAGCACATTTTTCGAAGACTGAGAAGTTCTTACAGTGAAATATTTAGGATTTGAATCAAGGATTAAAATTCGGATGAACTTAAAAATTCAAAAAAAAAAAAAAAAAAAGGAGAACTGTTTAAATTTTTATAGTTAAGAATGGTAAAAACCATGAAACTTTTTCCCTCAAACTACACACGGTAATTTTGTTTCTGTGCTGTTTTTATTTTTCATCGCTTATGTTTAAATGCTTTTCTAAAGAAAGCGAAAGCAACGAAGTATTAACATGGGTTACTGAAACAGTAGCTACTGATATTTCACAAATTTTGAGCATGCTGAAATTATTGAGAAATACTCGTATATCTACAAAATGTGTACGAGACTTAAAATTAAAAGATATGCACATACGCTTTGTGGTTGTGAACGCTGTTCAACACATTTTTTTCTAATAAAAGGAAGTCAATGAGTATTAAGAGGAAAAGAGATTAAAAAAAATACTTCACAGATTTTCGAACGAGGTCCCCATTGATCGTCTCAGCACTTAAAAAAAACTGGTGACCATGTGGGGGTGGATCTATCAACTTGTATGATCATTGATATTGCCAGTGTTGGAGTGAAAATCTTCGAGTGGTTCTTTTAGCTTTCGGATAATTGGGCTGACCTGACGTTCTATTATTTTAAGAGAGTCCCTGTCTATTTTGTGACCGTGACGATTTAGTCCCGTTATATTGGAAAAATACCTAATACACTCAAAGGACAAAACATTAGAGATACCTACCTAATAGAGTATCGGTCCTCCTCTAGCTCGAATAACAGCCAGTACACGCCGAAGCATCGACTCCACCACATGTCGGAGAGTTTCCGGAGGTAATACCAGTCATGTCTGTTGCAGCATTGTCTACTACTCCGCCCGAGACGTCGATCCAAGATCCATGGATCCTTTCCACGGCCACCCACAGAGCTGCCACAAGGTTTAAATCCGGAGACCTTGGGGGCCAGTGGATGGTTCTAAACTCAGATGAGTGTTCTTCGAGCCATGCCTGGGTGGTTGCGGCCCGGTGGGGCGGCGTATTGTGCTGCTGTAACAGATCATTGGCTGCAGGATGCGCGAAGGCCAAGAAAGCGTGTAGGTGATCATGCATCATATGCTAGTAGCCCGCAGCGATTACAAACGTCTCCAGACACACTAAGGAACCCAATGTTTCCCATGAGAAGGCTCCCCAAACCATTACAGAGCCACCACCACCATGAACAGAGCCAACCTGGTCAGACCATGGCCTCATACTGTAGAAGCCACACCCGCGCCCTCCCGTCAGCTCGGTACAGCTCAAAGCGGGATTCTTCTGACCACACGACGTGGCGCTACTCTACAGAGGTCCAGTTTTGATGTTCCCGGCACCAGGTGAGGCGTAATTTCCCATGACGAGCCGTCAACAGGGGCATACGAGTAGGGCGTCGGCTCTCGTAGCCCAGGGTATGCTGCGTGCACCTTACCGTTCGCTCGCTGACGCTGCTTGGGCCGCTGACATTTAACTTGGATGCGATTTACGCCGTCGTTGCCAAGCGGTCGGTCAGTACGAAATTGGAGAGTCTACGTCGACCCCGGTCATTAATGGCGTGTGGTCGACCACCGCTTGCTCTGTGTGCTCTGGTACATCCGTCGATGGTATACTCACCCTTGATACGGTTGCTCTCGGGAACCCTAGGGTTCTTACCACTTGGATGATAGAATGACCCATCTGCCTTGTGGCGACAATGCGTCCATGATCAAAGTCGCTCAGATCACCACGTTTACCCATGTTCATCGTCAATTGCGATACACTGTTGGGAAACCCCACTGTCCGCCTATTTATCGCCTGCGTTCGGTTTGGGTCTGTTCTACGCTGCGCAGAGAATGCCCATGTCAGCTGAACATCAGCACTATCTGTAATGTTTTGTTTACTAAGTGTAGTTGTTTTATGTTCTTCCGTCATGGTGTGTAATCTGCGTCCTGTTTCACCTATATAAGGTAAATTACAGGAGCATTTTACACTATAAATGACTCCTTCTTGTTCTTGGAGTAACATATCCTTTTCTGACTGTTTTAAAGATGGAAAGTAATTTTTTATTTTTTGTTTTTATTTTTTGTTTAAGCCTAGAGCTATTACGTTGTATTTCTTGGTATTTTTTTGGTGTTTCGAAAAGACCCCTATGATAAGTAAAGTTTCCTTGTGAATAGAGTGTTGCTATTGTTTGGTAAGTTTGATGAGCTTGCCTTTTGCCTAGACGTATTCCATTTCACTGATTTGTTAATTACTCTGACTGAGTTAGCAAACAAGATTGACCTCGGAGCATTTTTATGTTTCTTTTTAGCACTTTAGAATTTACTTTTTCTATTTTTGTCTCCAACTGTAAAGCTACTTTCTGTTTGATGTAATAGGGATGCTTTAAGTTGTAATCCACAGTATATATATTTTTATTGGTAGGTTTCTCTTGTAGAGTTTTGTTGTTATTTTGCTGTTTTCCCATTTAAGAGTGACATCAAATAATGCAGTTCGTTACCTTTTTGCTCTTCTAAAGTAAATTTTCAGGGATTCATCTTGGAAGTTAAATTGTTCTAAAATTTTGGACAGTAAATCGGTAGAATTGTTACAACTATTTATTATGAATAGGATGCCATCCATGTAAAGTAAATATATACATGTTTTGTTTTGTTTTCAAAACAGACTGTTAAAGCAGAAATGTCCTAAAAAGAATTGATAAAGAATATTACGAAAATATTTGAAAAGAAATGTACATTATTTTGAGCAGAAAATACATACATTTTTTTTCCGTTCTGACAAAAAAGGAATGTTTTCAGTCGAATTTTAAGCAGCACAGTTTCCGATACTGCAAATGCATCGGAAACAGAACTATGCATTTGCATCCCCTTGTGGCTAAATCGTGCGATGCGGAAAGTTAGAAATACTATGCTTCACCACGAACCCTATACGGTGCAAAAAGATTTTCTAATCAGATTTTAAGCAGAGATATCGGGGGAAATACGACATAGATTTAAGCCTCCCATCTGGAAAACTGTACGTTATTTAAAGAGAAACTCTCTTTTCCTCTCCCTCTATCTGTCTACGCAAAATGGTCTTCTTTAAAGAGGGTTTCGAAAGAAAGAATTCTCTCAGTGGGGTTTTTAGGGCAATCGTATGGAATAAAATATATTTTGAATTCTACAGCATCTGCACTTTACGCCATCTAGCGGAAAAGTTTTATGCATCGGATAAAAAAAAAAAAAAAAAAAAAGGCACGGATCATCGTTCTCAGAGTTTAACCTATCCAGTGAAAAAAGACATTTGGGAGCTACAGTTTCTTTGGAGCACTGTAGGTTGAGCCGTTTAGTAATACTTTTATTTTTATTTATGTGATAAAGGGCATCATCTAAAACGTATCATTACCGCTTCCATCTCGTATATTCCTGCGGTGTCCGTATAATAAAAGAAAACCAGACGAGTTGCTGCTCACGTGTCTAACAAACATACGTGTACATTTCCAGAGCGTGTTTCACGAGACCACATAAAAATGCTGAAAAGAAAGGAATGTCAAAGCAATGCGGGGAGTATTTATGAGCTCCTACGTCATATCCGCTTCCACCTGCTACAGGCAGCGATGCGGTGAAACTGTTTTAACCCAAGCGGCTTCTGTTGGCGGTGCGGGTGAGGCTACGTGTATTACTGGCCTCTGAAGTTCGTTGATTATATTTTAATTCATCGAAAACTCACTCTTCTGTTGAAGGTCCACACAATAAATTCCCAGAACTATGCCTTATAAGATCGTAATTTTCGGGTAAAAAATTAAATCCTGCGGAGAGGATTTGAAAAAATACTTTGTGAAATTTATAAGTTTGATGGATAAAACACATGTGCAAGTTCAGCCTTTTCAAAGCCATCGAATATAAAACGTCGTCCCGATTGAATGGCGCTGTATTCAACGTTTGTCTTATTTCTTCAGTCGTTTCGTAATAAACACTGACTGAAAGTATTCGTGAATAAACCAAATAAGAAAACTCTTCTCCTTTTTCAAAAGGATGTCCGTTATAATTTTAGTTTTTAATCTTCTATCAAGACAGTTGATATCTTCGAGAAAGTTTAAGCTTAGAAATCATCATCATCATCAGGAGTTTCCACTACCAAGTTGATTTCCTCGACCATATAGTTCAGCCAGGGTTTTCCGCCACTTCTCTCTATCCAAGGCCATCACTTCATTCAGTCCATTATTTTTTAAACTTGATTTAATCTCTTCCATCCACTTTCTCCCTGGTCTTCCTCTTCCCCTCTTTCCTGGAGCCTCCCACTCCATCAGAATTTTTGGAAGTCTTTATGATGACATTCTCCTTACGTGGCCGAACTATTGCAATCTCCGCATCTTAATAGTTTGAACAATGTCTACTTTAACACTCATAATATCTCGAATTTTTGTATTACGCACTTTTTCCCATCTGGATTTTCTTGCAGAACGCATTCAAAAGTTCATATCTGTAGCCAATAATCTTTGTTGATGTCTTTTATTTAATGTCCACGTCTCCGCACCATATGAAATGATGCTCTGTACAATCGTAGAAAAAATGTGTCTTTTTACTCTTGGAAATACATTGCTGCTCCAAAGAACAGGATTCAAAACAGAAATAGCTTTCCTGCCCTCCACAATTCTCCGATCAATATGTCATGTTGACATGTACCATCCTGATGTATTATGGATCCGAGGTATTTAAATTCCTCAACTGTTCTCAACGTAATATTATCAAATATTTCAATGAAGTCTCTAGGATCACAGGACAAAAGCTCAGTTTCATTTTCGTTAATTTTAAGTCCCCAACGGATATATTTAGAGATCAGTTCACGGAACATATAAGCTACGTACGTCATCCTTATTTTCTGCCAAGATGACTTGATCATGCGCAAACAGCAAATGGTACACAAAATCATTCTGAATCTGTAATCCCAAATTTCTACACTTCGCTGACTATTCTCTGAGACAAACCTCAGTATAGATCTTAAATAATGTAGGGGACATACAGCATCCCTGTAAGAGACCTTTACTACTCATAAAAGCCTCTGACAGTTGTTGTCCACACTTGATAATACATTTATTGTCACTATGTATCTCTTGAATAACACTGATTATTTCCTCACCAATATTTGCCATCCTCAAAGCCTTCCAAAATAGTTTTCGAGGAACACTTTCGTAAGCCTTTTCCAAGTCAATGAATATTAATTCCATACCTCTCAATTTTCTATTTGTTTTTCAATGATCTGTCTCATAATAAATATATGATCTATACATGATCTACCAGCCGTGAATCCACTCTGCTTCTCAATTCCTTCATACTGTTCTTCAATCCTTCTCCGAATTCTTCCAAATGTTCTTATAAATGGGTTTGTTACACATATTTCTCTGCGATTACTACATATTATTCTGTTTCCCTTCTTGAAAATAGGTGTCAAATAGCCCAATTTCATCTGCTGGGGTACTCCATCAACCTCCAGGATTCTATCGTATAATTTAGTAAGGAGTGTGACAACTCTCTCACCACCATATTTTAGTAATTCAAGATAAATTCCACCAGGGCCCAGGGCTTTACTATTTTTACCTTCTTTCGGTGTCCTAGCCACTTCTTCTCGAGGCACTTGTAAACCAGAAGCCCCCAAAATAAATTCGTCCTCCATAAATTCCTCCCGTTCTTCAGTTAGTAGGGTTTTAAAATATTTTTTCTAGTCCTTCATCTGTATCAATTGAAGTTTTGACCTGTAATGAACTTGTTAAGTATTCTCCATGCGTCACAGGCGCTCTTAGAACCCAACTGGGCATTCACTGTTATACAAGCCCGTTCCCACTCATCAATCTTCGCACATCTTATTTGTCTGTTAATCTCCTTTTTCTTTTCCTTATAAATCTCTTTACTTCTATAATCTTTTTATTTAGCCATTCCAAATAAACTTTTTTCTTGTCTCTAATCGCATCCATTAGTTCCTCTGTGATCCAATTTTTTCTCCTGTCTTTACTACGATATTTTCCCCCAGTGCTTCTTAAGCAATGTTACTAATTGTTTCCTTAACATAAGTATATATCTCCATAGCAATTCCCTCAAAGTCCTCATCAATTTCTGTATTCAGTCTTCTGTAAATAAAGGCTTTAATACTATCATCCTGTAAGAGATGCACATTAAATGTTAAATTTTCATCCTTTTGGAATCTCTCAACATTGCTTTCAGATAACGCAGGAACCTGTACCCATGGCCATTCCACTGTAGCCTGAACTAGGTAATGACCAGAACCACATTCAGCACCACGATACACTTTCACATCCTTGACTTTAACAGAGGTTTCTTGCCTGGTAATTATAAAATCAATGATAGACCTCAGCTTCCTAGTATCTCGATGTCAAGTATATTTTGTGTACATCCCTATGCTGGAAAAACCTTTTCTGAATAGTAAGTTCAAGTTGTCCACAAATTTAAATTAATCGTGTTCCATTATCGTTGAACGTAGCCACTTTAAATCTGCCGACAACCGTATCATTCAATCTTCTTCCCACTGTGGCATTCAAATCACCCATTAAGATTTCTTTCCGTCTTGGCACTTCCTCCAACTCTCGGAGGCCATTCCAAAAACTGTCTTTCTCCTCCTCTGCGACGTCATTTGTAGGAGCATATGCTGCACATATACAAAATATTGTCAAATCCACTATTAGAGTTCGTTCACTAACAAATTTCCAATTTGTTATCCTTTATAAGAGAGTATTTTTTATAATCACCGAAACTCCAGCCCTAGCATGTAGGTGCTTCTCAACTCCACTCCAAATATGTAAATAATCACCAACACGCCAGTGGCGGCTCGTGGTAGGAAAAATAGGTGAAGAGCTACAAGAGCAATATGAAAAGATATCTACTGTCTTCAATGAAAATCAGTTAATGAGAACTTACCTATTTTTTTATATATTAGATCAATTCTTCTTCCCTTTAAAGCTGGAAATTTGTCGATTATGTCGTCAGAAAATGGCTGTTTCTTCGTGACATCAAGAAAATGTCTTTCTGAATAGAAATATTTGCCAAAGAAGTAAGTTTATCTGGAGAAATAGTGTTTATTGAGTAAGTTTGTATTCTTTTAAGGCAATAAAAACTTCTTTCCACTGAAAAACTTGCAGATGCAATTGTTAAAATCCGGGAAACCAATTTATAAGCTTCTGTAAAAATGCCTTTATCTCCATGAAGCACTCGAAGAAGTTCATGAGTCGATATATTCCTTAATATTTCATCAGCATATACAAGACTCAGATCATCTTTAAGGCGCTGGTGTTTAGTAAAAAATTTTCCGTAGAAATGTTGTAGATTTTCAAAAGCGTGAGAGGGAAAGCATGATTTAAATTGGTCGAATTTGGTTGTGTCAGCAAGCCAGGCAAATTGAAGTTTAAGTTTCTCACAGTCTTGAAATCTTATATCCGTTTCCATAAGAATGTGGTACAAAATTTCCAAATACAATTGTTTATAATTTTGAAAAAAATGTTTCTGATGTAAGAGCAGCAATTTCCGTTTAGATCTGCTTATTTCTGTGATTTTGCTAGCTTTTCCAAACAGTGTTCCAAATACCTCATCGTTCCTTTTATGGCTCAAAATTTCATAAGTTGTTTTTATTTTGAGTAACACAGTAGTTTATGTCTATTGATTTTTTTCTGCAAAATTTCGAACAATAGATCGGTGAAGTCAAATATTTCATGAAATACTATTCCCAAAAATGTAAATTCAAGAGTGTTCATATCATTTAAAAACCCTTGGGCAAGTTGAATTGATTTTTTTCTGATTGGTCACTATTTGTGAGAAATTCGAATACTTCCTTCAATTTATCCCAATCTTCAACTATTACACATACTAACTTCGAAGTGGAGGACCATCGAGTTTCCGTTATGGTTTGCATGCATCTTGCGGTTGATGATGTGAGTGTATTGTTTTTCACCACTCAGCGAAGCGATCTCTTCGCTGAGTGGTGAAAAAACAAAGAAATTACACTGAGGCTTGCATAAAATATTCGAAACTTAGAAATTTTAGAAAAACTCTGCTGTAATACAAGGTTCAAACGATGTACTAAGCAATAACAAAAACAGCTTGAGAAGCTTTATGCTTCATTTTTTTTCTGGAGCCCAGTCCAGTGTCCAGACATTACGTTTGCCCCATCGTAACATTGTCCTATTGACTTGTGTTGATAATCAAACTGTTCCAAAACTTTGTCTAGCATTTTGCATAAAGCTTCTGACGTTCTATCTTCACTCACACCATGGAAATCCAAAAATCGCTCAACCAATACACCTTCCGAATCAACAGATCGTATTATTAAAGAACACTCGGAAGTCTGGTTATGGCTTCCCATCTACTTGAATATAAAAGCATTGAACTTCATTTATTTCATTTTTGAGGTGATCGTTTATATATTCAGAAATACATTCAATTAATTCGTTTTGAATAGTTTTTGAGTCACCTGTGAAGACATTTTTTATCGTTTCGTATTGATTTTGAATTTTTAAAGGAGTTCTTGATATCAACAGTGAAAGCAATTCCTTGAATTTTTACTATAACGAAGTAAATTTCTCCGTCATTTTTGGTCTACGCCGGGATTCGAACCCGGATCCCCTCATTCCGGAATAAGTCACTCTACCAGTTGAGCTACGCGGACATTTCATTCTGATTCCTATCTGCCTTTATGTCGTGTGCGTCCTTCTGGCAGGTACGTCACATCTCCTGGTACGTTACATCATCTCCCCCTTATTTTTTTTTTTTTTTTTTTTTTTTTCGAAGTGCTGAAGAAGGGATTCTCTTATTTTTCCTATCTCGCGGTGTGGAAAGAACATCACATCATTGCGAGATTTTGAACGGTCGGGTCATCCGGATAGTTCGGGCGCCATTATAACGAAGTGAATTTCTCCGTCATTTCTGTCCACGCCAGGATTCGAACCCGGGTCCACTCATTCCGGAATAAGTTGCTCTACCAATTAAGCTACGCGGACATTTCATTCTGATTCCTATCTGCCTTTATGTCGTGTGCGTCCTTCTGGCAGGTACGTCACATCTCCTGGTACGTTACACTACGATTTATCGAGTCAATGCCTTCGTCATGGTCACGGAATGCTAGTTCTTGTTTACTCAAATACAGTACTGCATCAATCATTGTCTGCAGGAAAAGTCTTGTAACGTAATAGGAGATGTGACGTACCTGCCCGAAGGACGCACACGACATAAAGGCAGATAGGAATCAGAATAAAACGTCCGCGTAGCTCAATTGGTAGAGTGACTTATTCCAGAATGAGGGGATCAGGGTTCGAATCCTGGCGTGGACAGAAATGACGGAGAAATTTACTTCGTTATAGTCTACTTAAACGAACGCTTTCGCTGAAATGCATTTTCAAAAGCCTAGCATTCTCCCTCGGGGCATCGGCAATGATATTCTGATTCTTTTCAAAATTATTTAGCATTAATTCGCATTTCAGGTGTTCGCTAGAATCCCCACGTTTGTGAAGTGACCGTTTTATATTTAAGAAATCTGAAAATTGTCTTTATTCCACGCCGAATTTTATTACCAAAAAATAAGCAGGGCCAACACAATAGTTTTTGTAACACAGAAGGGCTACAAAGCCATTTATATTCAGCAAACCAACAATTTTTAAAATTAATATCGTAAGATTTGCCGCTCTTCTTGATTTCTTTCTTGGCGACAATTGTCAGTGAATCCGTCGGTCGTCGTTGAAGTAAAATGTCTCTTTTATTTTCATCTTTCCACCGAATGAACGGAGTTTGCAATGAATTACAGACAATGGCGTTCACAGGATACATACTGAAAACTAATACTATCACTGTCAGTTAAACTATGCAAAAAACTAAAGTAACTAATGAAGTTTTTAACAAACAATCACAAAACACAAATCTCTTTCGGAAAGTATGTACCGAAACACCGCAAAGCCCTAGTGGATTGCCAAGGATTCCCGTTCCACTGCGATCTCTTCGGAAGGTCACGACTTCAGGTGCAGAGGCTTGGTGTCTCAAGCTAAAACACCTCACTTGCCCGGCAGATAGGGGAGGGTGACGTCACAGTTACCATGGCAACTCGAACGAAAACTGCAGACCTCCAAGCATTCTCATTTCAGCTCTTCACTTGAACTGTTTTGCGTATAAGGACTTGTTTTCCGTATTGGACGCGCATTGTGAATTGATATCTAATCAAAATTTTGGGTATTTTAGCACGCAATAAAGGCAAAAAAAGAATACATTATACGAAATTATTAAATGAAACTTTATTTCAAATAAAATAGGTGAAGAGGCACTTCACCTACTTCACCTGAAAAGCCGCCACTGCAACACGCTCCTCCTCCCAGCAACCCTTCCTTTTTGTCTCTGATAATACTGCGATATCAACTCCAAACTCCTACAACTCGCCAGGCAGTAAGTCAATCTTAGATGTCAATCCTTGTATATTCCAGCATCCAAAATTCAATGTCCATATATATTTCCGAGATAGTTTCCGTGAATTCAGTCTGGCATTATTACTATTTGGTCTTTTAGCATTTATAAAATTTTTACGGTGAACGGGAAGCTGTCCCTCGCACCAGCCCTTAACCTGGAGGACCAGGGTACCCTTCCTAGTCTGACCACTCTCCTTAAACCTGCCCGGCTTGGGTGGCCCTACCAGGAACAAATGTTCCCGCCGGCATAGCTTCAAGATTCATCGTAGTACACAAGCCCCCCCCACGGCAAGGTGAGGGCACCATGGGGTTGGGAGCCTTAGAAATAAATAACCAATACACTTTAATATTTGCGCAACTTTTCTGTAAACATGATTCCCGTAAATTCGAGAAACAAGTAGACCCGAGTTCAATAAAAAAGTCTCAGCTGAAATATTTATTTCCTGTCATATTTTATTGTTATGAGCAATGAAAGTAAAAGTAGATGACTTGTTTCGGGGGGGATGTTTAGTGGTTACATTCTGAGCGGATTCTCTCTCTCTCTCTCTCTCTCTCTCACACACACACACTTTATACAACTGTGTTCTTTTACACATACATAAATAACAAAAATATAATACAAAATAAATCATAATAAATTGTAATTCAGCTAAAAATATCTATACTACAAAGAGCAGGTCACGCGTCAGCTGAAGGACTTTCGTTCTTCTCAAATGCGCAGCTGAGAATCAGTGATAACACTTGGAATTCACTAATTGTTTTCCTGCCTAATTAATTGTACATAGTAATTATCGTAATAAATGAGCATATTCAGTTCATCGACGTTATGAAGTATCAAAACGACAAAAACTACACACTATAACGAAGTAAGTTACTCCGTCATTTACGGTCTACGCGGGATTCGAACCCGAGGCCGCTTATTCCGGAACAAGTCGCTCTACCAACTGAGCTAGGCAGACGTTTATTCTGATTCCTATCTGCCTTTATGTCGTGTGCGTCCTGCTGGCAGGTACGTCACATCTCCCCCCCCAATGAGGGCCGGGGGCATGGCCCACGGGTCAGCCGTGACCATGAATCGTTGCAGGCAGCCATCCACTGTAGAACGTGCACTTGAGAACTCCCAGTCAATCTGCTGTGTGGAATGCAACATCACACAGTTTTATTTTTCGAAGCGCTGGAGAAGGAATTCTCTGATTTTTCCTGTCTCGCGGTGTGGAAATAACATCACACCAATGCGAGATTTTGAACGGCCGGGTCGTCCGGATAGTTCGGGCGCCATTATAACGAAGTAAATTTCTCCGTCATTTTTGGTCTACGCCGGGATTCGAACCCGAGGCCGCTTATTCCGGAACAAGTCGCTCTACCAACTGAGCTAGGCAGACGTTTATTCTGATTCCTATCTGCCTTTATGTCGTGTGCGTCCTGCTGGCAGGTACGTCACAACACCCCGGTAATTTTAACTTAAGAGAGGAAAACCTCAGAGACAGGGGCTCCCATAGCTTAGTTTTTGGGTGGGGGCAAACAGAAATTGTAACTTCGAATAACTTATACGAACACCACATGCAAATTTCCACTGTATTTTCCTGTTTTTTGTTGGGCTTTCAACACGTAAATTTAACTGGAAACCAGAAGACCCAAAAAAATACATAAAAAAGACCGATAAATAAAATTAGACAGCATATTAGGGCAATTAGGTAGTTTCTTTGTCGTTCTTTTGATCCTTTTGGCTTCCTGTGTCACACGCGCCATGAAACCCCAGCGATTCCTCAGTCGGTTACTTGAAAGAAAAAAATCCCTTAAGACTATAGCGAAACAAGCTTTTTCTGCGCCTTGGCGGAATTCGAAAGCACGCCTCTTTGCTCCGGAGCCAGTTTTTCCCCCAACTAAACTACACCGACGAAGCTTATCACTGCAACCTTGCCGTCTTTAGCTTCACCTCTGATATCGCCTCCCCTCCCCACCCCTTCGCTTGAGAAAGGGCTGGAACAAAATTATAGGTTCCTGGGTCAGGCGGCAAACCATGCTTGAAGGAGAGTTCTCACAGTAGAGGAAGGAATTTTTTATTAATTCCGGAAGATGTGTGGAAAAAGCATCACACATTATTTTCTAACCTCACGGCCAGGAGATTCATTTTTACGTTCGGGAAGCAGTGTAGCGAAACAAGCTCATTTTACCGATGGTGGAATCCTCTCTCCGGAGCAAGTTGTTCTTCCGACTAAACTACACCGACGAAGCTTGGCGCTGCAACTTTGCCGTCTTGACATGTGCTTCACCTCTCAGGTAGGTAGGTCACAAGACAAAAAGTTCTAGCTGAAACTTCGTGAGATCTTTGTCTAGCAGTAAACGGCTGCTGCAGAGCATGATATATTTTTTATTTCTTCGCTTTTATACTTTTCCATACTGTATGCTATAGTCCAACATGCTATAGGTAATTTAGTTATTTCTTTCTACTGTTAATTTGGCAATGTTTTTCTAATTTTCACTACATATACTCGCATCCAGAAGTTCAACAAAATATTGACAATCAGAATTAATGCTTTCACGAAAATAACTAATATCTCCCAAGAACAGAAAAGGTATGGTCAGATTTCCAGAGGAGGGCAAATGCCCCCTTCCCTATATAGACGCCCATGCTCAGAGAGTGTTAATTTTTACGATACCAAAGAAACCGCTGCTGTTAGACACCCTTTTAGTTATTAGAGGATGTCTCCTGAAGTCATTGCGGTCTTAGTCAGCTGCTATGTACCGAACTGTTACTGCGAATGAATTTGAGTTTGGTATTCTAAGGCCCAGGTTAGCGGACTCTGTTAACCTTGTTCAAAATCTAGTTCGCAACATTGTTACTAGTTCAACATTCTGCCCTACGCGAAAACGTACGCACTGGTTCTTGCTTACTTTTCACCAGAGAAAACATTTTTTTCTTTCATGGAACCGGGCCAGAGGGTGCGAACACTTAATTTGGTAAATGTAAGTTACATATCATACTGATATTCATATAAACATTATTTTTATTTTAAGATTATTTAAAGTAATGAAATTTATCTGGTCGTTCGTAAAATAATGGCCGATTTTTGGATATGCCACGTTCAACTCGCCCACAATACTTGCAGACCAACCCGCTCGCAGCACCATTCGTACGAGTCGAAGGGCGACTCAGACGCCACATACACACCATAATCGGTTGAACTGCTGTCGTTGCTGCTCGTGTGAGAGTAGTCTGTACAACATGTTAGGAAAAAGTGAGATGTGGGTGATTGTGTTTCATGAGTTCAAATTGGGTCGTAATGCGGCACAAACCTACCGTAATGTGGTCGAGGCATGGGGCGAGGAGGCAACGTCTGAACGTACTGTTCGCCGGTGGTTTGAAAAGTTTCGTTCCGGTGACACGAGCCTACAGAATGAGGAGGGCGGATGACGACATTCGGTTATTAATAGCGACGCTCTGAAGGCAAATCCTCACGTCACAATCAGAGAACTCGCCAAACAGTACAACGTGTCGGTGCCAACCATTTCCGAACATCTCCACCAAATTGGTAAGGTCAAGAAGCTCAATACGTGGGTTCCCACACGAACTGACGGAGCATCAGAAACAGCGGTTTGAGATATGCCGCATTACTTTCCGCTTCGCAACGAAAAGGTGCCCCTACTTGATCGCATTGTAACCTGTGATGAAAAGTGGATGCTATACGACAACCGTAAGCTATCTGGATAGTGGCTGAACCATGGTGAACCACCGAAACATCCTAAACCAAGGTTGACGCCAAAGAAGGTTTTGTTGACAGTGTGGTGGGCTGTTCACGGTGGCATACACTACAAGTTCTTGAATGCTGGTGAAAGCATTATCTTAGTCACATACTGTGAAGAAACTGACCGAATGCACCATAAGTTGTGTTCCACACAGCCATCTTAGGTGAACAGGAAGGATCCTATCCTCCTCCATGATAACGCGAGACCACACGTGTCACAAATGACGAAACAGAAACTACACGAACTGATGTTCGAAACCCTCCCACATCCAGGCTACTCGCCTGACTTGGCACAGACCGATTTCCACCTGTTCATGCATTTTAGCAATTGCCTTAAGGGCAGGACCTTCAGAAACCGAGAGGAGGCCGAAATTGCATTCCGGGACTTTCTTGCATCCAGGGAGCCAGATTTCTTCCGGACTGGCATTGAAGCACTTGTCACTCGCTGGCAAAGGTGTGTACCTTCAGAAACCGAGAAGAGGCCGAAATTGCATTCCGGGGCTTTCTTGCATCCAGGGAGGCAGATTTCTTCGGGACTGGCATTGAAGCACTTGTCACTCGCTGGCAAATGTATGTAGCTGCTGAAGACGCCTATTTCGAATAAAACAAGGTTGTGTACTATGAGGTATGTCTCTTTCATTTTTACACACCAAATCAGCCACTATTTCCCGAACGACCTGATATAAAATGAACCTTACATAGCGAAAAATTAAAAAAATAGTACAAATTTCAGAAATTTGTTACTTGTATTAATGTATAATTAAAAACACAATATTTTAAATTTAGTCATCAAGAAATTAATCAGAACAATAGGGGTGATGTCCTTCTGTAAAATGTTTAAAATCTGGAGTATAGGTTGTAGTCAACAAAAATAAATCAAATAAAAATATTTATACTGTTTTATATTACACTGAAGAGCAATTGAATTAGAGACAGCAGGCGTTATGCAAATGTGGCGCTGTGGGCGGCCCTGTATGGAAACGACATGACGTATGCAGCGATCCGACAATATAAGGAGTGATGCGACGGGAATCAGTAAGAGTCGGACGCAGTATGGATAAGACGAAGGATCTAAGCGCATTTGATCGTGGGCAAATTGTCGGGGCCCGACGAGTGAGTCACTCCATCTCGGAAGTCGTGCAGGCACTGGGATTTTCACGAGCCATTGTGTCACTGGTGCACTGTGAGTACATCGAATCCGGTAAAGCCATCCCTGCAAGGGCCAACTGCCGTGGACAACAGCGGATAGATGGGCCACAGTGCAAGAAATCGCTGGGCAATTTAACGCTGGTCCACAAAAACGTGTAAGCAGCCACACCATCCAGAACCATCTCCTCGTATGGGGTACAGAAGCCATCGTCCCACGAGGGTACTTCTGCTGACCGCACATCACAAGGTGAAAATAATTAGCATGGGCGCGGGAACATCGCCACTGGACCCTAGACATGTGGAAAAATGTTGCCTGGACTGATGAGTCGAGATTCCCGTTGGTACATGCGGATGGCAGGATACGAGTACGGCGCAAACCACATTAAGCAATGGATCCTTCTTGCCAGCAGGGTACTCTTTAAGCTGGTGGGGGTGGCATTCTCGTCTGAGGACTGTTTACGTGGACTGAAATGGGACCCCTGGTACGTGCGACATCGTCCCTCACAGGTCAACGTTACCGGGATATCCTAGAAGACCATTTGCTCTCGTTTGTGCGTCTTCAAAGTCCCACTGGGGACCTCATCCTGCAACAAGACAATGCACCGTGCCATCGCTCCCGAATTGTATCCGAATGGTTGGATGAACACTCCACCGACGTGACCTCGCTTCCTTGGCCAGCTAGGTCACCTGACCTCAATTCCATCGAGCACATCTGGGATGCCATCGAGAGAGATGTTCGAGGCTCTGACCCTTCTCCATCAAATCTTCGTCAACTGTGGCAGCTTGTTCAGGGGTCGTGGATCCATATGGCTTCCCAACGCTTCCGGTGTCTTGTCGAGTCCATGCCGAGACGAATCGCCGCCGTCATCAGGGCGAAAGGTGGTGCTACACGTTATTAGACAGGTATCTCTAATTCAATTGCTCTTCAGTGTATAAATATTGACAAGCATTCTTGTTTTTTCACCTGTGGATTTTATACATTTCTTGTCGGTTTAATTTTTACCGTGGGCCAGATTGACACCCTTTGCGGGTGACGTGTTGGAAGATACAAAAGCAAAAAGTCGCATGCGAGCAACCTCTCTGGCTAAGAGCCCGAAATACAAAATTTATTGTCTCAGAGCAAAAGCTCTGAAAACTGCCAAATCAGAGACAAAATGTTCAAATGTAAAAATCGTAAACAAATTACGAATAGAATTCATAGACATAAATAAACTTAAAGCCGAAATTTACTCGGTATAGTTCTGCAGCCCATCTTTTCTTTTTCAGATATCTGTGTACTCTTTTTTTTATTGAAGGTTTAATGAACAATGTGAGGAAATTAATGGGATATAAGTAGTGGATCGTCCCTTATTTAGAGCCATGGGTTCCAGGGAAGGGAGAAAGCCAGTGCCGTAAGACAAATACAACATCCATGCCTCACCAGGATTCGAACCCAGACCATTCTCGGACGAATGCCTGCGCCACCGGGCGGCACTTTAGTTCAAATGTAAAAATCTTACACAAATTACGAATAGAATTCATAGATAGAAATAAACTGAGCACCAAAATTTATTCAGTGTAGTTCTGCAGCACGTCTTTTTTCTTTCAAATATCTGTGTACTTTTGCTCACCACTGTTTAGGGAACGCCAGAGCCGGACTGGGGAGAAAATTCAGACCTGGAAATTTTGATTACGACATGCAACTTTGATTTCTTCATATAGCTTTGAGTAAAAAGCTAAAAGTATTGACCCTCCATCCATCCAATTTAGCAATCTGATCACCACAGTAAACTGAAATGCTATTTGCATATTTGTAAAATTTTCTTGATTTTTGGCATTTTCTATGCCTTGCAGAGCAGCTCCAATTAGGCCAACATCTCGACAGAGTTGCGCTGGAGAAGGTAAGAGATATGCTGAAGTACTGCATTTTATACTTGTGTTTTGGTCACAAGAGATTTCAGTTGTTCTAAAAGAAGTATAAAAGGTTACATGCACAGAGATACTAAAAATGGGCCAAATAACATTTAAGGGAAACTCATTGCATATTTGCAAAATAGGAGAAAAAGAAATTCTGAACTAAAAAATTACTGTTTATGTTGATATGTGTACATAACTCCTTGAGTATCCAAAAAAGTGCCTCTGCAAGGAATTACATGTGATAAAGCAGCAACAAAACTAAAGTAAAAAGCTAAAAGTATTAAAAGTAGAATTACAAATACCATACTGTACGGGCTAAGGTGAGAATTTTAAATTACTTAAAATCACGAAAGAATATGTACTATAATTATTATATCAGATATTTTTTCACGATATTGAAACATAATTTCATATTTTTTCTATACATGGTTACTAAACTTTTTAGAGATATTAATTAATCCTTCTGGCAAAATTCAAGCAAGGTGGGATTTTCTGCTCCCCTGGCTAAGCTTTGTTGTGGTCAGCATTTTTTTTTTTTTTTTTTTTTGCGTTACCACATAAGGGAATTTGAAAGAAATGAACACCAGTTCCTTTGGAAACAAGACAAAACTGAACAGTATCCACATCATCCAGTGGCGTAGGCAGAAATTTTTGAAGAGGGGGGAGGCATTGGTTTGGTTCTTTGGTGAAAGCCTCATATGTACATATATCGCTTTAAATTCGTGCTAAATCTCCCCTCAAGGGGTCCGGATCCCCTTCCCTTTGGCTACGCCTATGACATCATCTGAAGGCACGTCACAAACGGTTTCTTCAGCAAAACTATGCCCTTTTTTGTGGAGAATTTCGCACTTCATTCCTAACTGAAATTACTTTCGTTTCGGAAGCACTTATCCTTCTGCTTCTGTTCGGTCAAAGTATGTCACAGGATCTGAACCAGACGTTACCTTCTGTGCATTAAACATATCACCTAAATTTCAAGTTGATGAAGCGTCTTGTTCTGTGCTGGCTGATCACCTACACGCTTTCGCTGTGGTCTAAGCCATCGCTTAGACCACAGCGTTACCATGCCGTACTTCTCAATTCTTCATAATTTCGTTTGGACTTGTTGAACAGAAATAACTTGACACCAACGATTTAACAACAGAGTTTTGCGACGGCCCACCGGGCATTTGCCCTGGAGAACGCCGTTCCTGCCCACTTTCACCACCACTGTGAACAATTTGCAATATACAAATTGATAACGAGGAACAGTACACCCATAGGCGCCGACTTCGTGGGTTCGAGACACTTTTTGAACCCCCAATGATTTTGTTGTGGGTTCCTCGAACCCCTAATATTTTTGCGTGTATTTCATGGGGAAAATACACGTACACATATATTCATAAATTTGTTTTTTTCTTTGTTATCAGTTTTTCAAGTTTTTCATTATTCCTTCCCCGTTTACTATACGTATGTAGAAAGTGTATATAGAAATTAACCCCTCAGACTGTTTATTGTGCCTCAAAAAAGAGTTAGTGTTTGTTTGCGCTCATCAAATTTGACGCGACAGACAATACCTCAAGTACTGTTGTTTAAGAGCATTTAAAACTGCCTCGTTTATAAAAGCAAAATTCTTCGGTTTTCCTGGGCTCCCACAAAATACAAAAGTCTAGCGCTACATACGGAGACAAGAACCTATTCGAGGTCATTCATAGTATCTGATAAAGGCGGAAATATGTTGTTCATTAAGTTGACCCACCCTATCTTCCAACAGTTGGGGACCAAGGAGGTTAGAAGAGAGAGGAGATAGCATCAGCCACCGCTGGTGAAGCCAAATCTGATCATCTGGTTTCTTGCGCCCTCCTTCGGGTTCAGTGACGTGACGTCACTTCCTGAAGATCTGTGCTGGAGCACAGGTTGATAGCGGCTGTCTCTTACTCTCTGCAGCAGACCCTGAAGGACAACAAGGCTTCCACAGCTTTAGCAAGGCAGTGATTGTCTAATGCGCAATATGCGCTTCCTCTCTATGAAGCATAATTTTGTTTAATTTTTTCAGAAAATGCTTAACAGTATTTTTGTAATTTTTTGCAAATTTTTAGTTATGTGCGTGTATACATATTTTAGTCGCATTTTTTCCTGACTGTGTGTGCTGCACAAGTACCTCTAAAATCTCTTCAAAGGCGATAATTTCCCCAATAGAAAAGTACAGAAGCAGCCCAAGTAGGGCATAAACAGCTGATACGTAGTGGAGCCCACAGAAAACACAGTGCGTGATGCTGATGCCATCCCCTCTCCCTTCTATCCTCCTTTTCGAGGACCCACCCTTGCTTTACTTTTTACATTGTTCTTCGTCGCAAGCGCCCATGAACCGCCTCGAGAAAACTGGCTTTTATTTCAGCCAGCTTCCTTTTAAAGGGAGACGGGGGAAGGAGGCGGCAGGATTTTTTTATTTTTTTATTGGAGGTTTAACGACCACCGTGAGCAACTCAATGGGCTAAAAGCAGTCGCCCGTCCCTAATTTAGGGTCACTGACTCCAGTGAAGGGAGAGAGCCAGTGCAATAAGACAAACTCAAAATCCATGCCACACGGGATTCGAACCCGGACTCCTTTCGGACGAATGATCAGAAGCCATCGCTTGGACCACTGCGCCACCGGAGTGGCGGAGGCAGGTTGGTCGCATCTTAGTATTTCGGCATCAAGCGTAATACTACCGGGGTATATTTTTCTAGGACCCTTCTAGGGGGTCATCTCCCTCGCCTTCTGATTGTCTAAGAAGTTTACACGATGCGACTTTTAAGCCATTCTGTCATCAGGATCACAGGCTACTCCCAAAAGTCGGAGTCTATGGAAATTTGACCCATGTGGGTTTTACGACTCGAACTTTCCCCTGTTGTTCGACGACAGGGAAATTTCGCTGCTGAGTTTTCGAACATATCATCATTATCATGTGGGCGTGGGGTTACCCGCTTTGATGTTTTGTCTAATATGGATAAATGTGTGATCAAAACGACCAAAAGTCAATATTCAGCAGCAGCAGAAGAAATACCGGAGAGGCAGTTGGTTGTTCCTTCTGCTCAATGCACAAACGAAAGTGAAAAAAATTATATTGAAAGTCTGAGTGTCACACAAAGTCCAAAACAAAGAAATTCATGGGAGCGGCTATAAAGAGTTATGGAAATCAACATTTCCTTGGATTATGTATGACAGTGAAAATGGTGTTGTTTTTTGTAATCTGTGTCAGCAAGCTTTTAGTAAAAAACTTTTCACGTTTTCAACAAAGAATGATTTGCCTTTTATTTCACGAGGGTTCAAGTCACGGAATAAAGCTTTTGAAATATCTCGGACACTCGAAGCTTCAGCAACTCACAGAGAATCAGTGCTTAAATTGAACTTACATGCTCACGATCATATTATAATAATGTTTCTACTCAGCTTTCTGTAGTGAAGGAAAAGGAGATGCAGATGGCAAGATCAGCTCTGCTAAAAATGATTTCTTCATTGAAATTTTTAGCTATCCAAGGCTTGGCTATTCAAGGCCACAGTGATGAACCGAGCAACTTTGATAATTTGCTTAAACTGAGAGCAGCTGATTCTCTGTGATTAGATCGATGGCTAAGTAAAGATTCCTACAGGTGGATGTCCCATGAAATTGGAAATGAAATCAAAATAATAAGCCATATGATACTGAGATAGCTTATTGCTGAAGTGCATCTGGCAAAGTACTTTTCCACTATTGTCGACGAAATAAGTGACATCACAGTCCATGAGCAAGTGTCGTTTTACATTCGCATAGTATCTGACAGCTTTACTCTAGAGTTTTATTTTTTTTGGGGGGAGAGGGGGTTACGAGACATCAGCTCCTTCATCTACCACGCTTGTGAAATTTTTCTCGACGTGCTTCAAAGATTTAATATATCTTTAGCGTTTTGTCACAGCCAATGTGTAACGTACCAGGAGATGTGACGTACCTGCCAGAAGGACGCACACGACATAAAGGCAGATAGGAATCAGAATAAAGCGTCCGCGTAGCTCAACTGGTAGAGCAACTTATTCCGGAATGAGGGGACCCGGGTTCGAATCCTGGCGCGGATAAAAATGACGGAGAAATTCACTTCGTTATAATGGCGCCCGAACTATCCGGATGACCCGACCGTTGAAAATCTCGCAATGGTGTGATGTTATTTCCACACTGCGAGATAGGAAAAATAAGAGCAGCACTTCGAAAAAAAAATAAAAATAAATAAAATAAGGGGGAGATGATGTAACGTACCAGGAGATGTGACGTACCTGCCAGACATAAAAGCAGATAGGAATCAGAATAAAACGTCCGCGTAGCTCAACTGGTAGAGCAACTTATTCCGGAATGAGGGGACCCGGGTTCGAATCCTGGCGCGGATAAAAATGACGGAGAAATTCACTTCGTTATAATGGCGCCCGAACTATCCGGATGACCCGACCGTTGAAAATCTCGCAATGGTGTGATGTTATTTCCACACCGCGAGATAGGAAAAATAAGAGCAGCACTTCGAAAAAAAAAAAAAAAAATAAATAAATAAAATAAGGGGGAGATGATGTAACGTACCAGGAGATGTGACGTACCTGCCAGAAGGACGCACACGACATAAAGGCAGATAGGAATCAGAATAAAGCGTCCGCGTAGCTCAACTGGTAGAGCAACTTATTCTGGAATGAGGGGACCCGGGTTCGAATCCTGGCGCGGATAAAAATGACGGAGAAATTCACTTCGTTATAAATGCTATGATGGAGCAGTAAATGGAGTTCATGCTAAGATTTTAGAGATGGAATCTCGAGAAATTTATGTTCGCTGTTTGGAACACAGTTTAAATTTAGCTGTGCAAGAAAGTGTTCAACTCCAAGAAGGCTGCCGGAATCCATTGAATATCGCTCAGGAGATAATATCTTTTGTGAAAATTTTTCCCAAAAGACTGGCATTTTTCTCCCATTTCCAAAAAGAAAATGAGAATCAAGGAAACCTTCGTCCATTCGGCCCAACTAGATGGGCTATAAGATTTGTTTCGACGAACTCCATTATTTCTAACTATTCCAGTCTTATACAGCTTACGAACGAAACTGCTCCAACGCAGAAAATAATACTGGAGCAAAAGCGAATGGCTTCTTTCTAAATGTGATTTCATTTGATTTCTTTTTTCATCTAAATGTTCTTGTTAAGACATTTAGCCATGTAAATGCTACGAATACAATTCTTCAAAAAAGTCACTCTCATTTCAGAAAGCAATTGCTGTTTTTGATTCTTTAAATGCTACAATTCAAAACTTCTCGGAAGAAGAATATTTTGCAGATTTTTGGAAAACAATATTGGATAAAGCAGTTGCTTTGGAATTATGTAGATGAGCCACAGCTTCCTCGACAGCGACGAATTCCGCGAAGAATAGATGATGAAGCCAATGGATTTCGGTTTAATTCTTCGAAAGAATATTACAAAAAAATATTTTATGAAATGCTAGATAATGTTTTGTCCTGCTTGGTTTCCCAAATGGGTACTACTTCAGTTAAGCTTCTTCAATTAATAGAAAAATTTGCCATTGGACAATCCACAAATGAAGAAGACAAAGAGGTAATTAAATTTTATGCAGACGACATAGATCGGGAAAGACTGTTATTACATAGATCTATGTCCGTTGACATTTTGCTATCGCGAAATCTGATCGTCACTGATTTTGACAGCGTTGTGACTGTCTTGAAAAAGGACTTATTACTAGCTGATATGCTACAGGAGTTTGTGAAATTTACTCGTACAATTTTAACTACACCAGTGTCGACCAGTATACAGCGGAGAGCTCATTTTCAAGCCTTCGACGTGTTAAATCGTATACCAAATCGACTATGGCACAAACCTATTCCGTACGTACCAAATCTTTCCTATAAGCTCAAGAACGCGCTCAGAAAGATGAACCTCGGTGTCGGCATAAGATCTCCGACACCTTTATATGCTATGCTTAAGCGAAATACTGACGAGCTCCCATTTTCCAACGAAGCAGGTGTTTATGCCGTCCCTCTACAATATCCGGATGGCTCCAAGCGATACTACATTGGGATGACTAAACGTTCATTTAGAATTAGAGTCAACGAGCATAAGAGGGACATAAAGAACGGAAAATTAACCACGGCCCTGTCCAGAGAAGTCCAGTTCAAGTCCGCCGATCCTATGTGGGATAACATAAAGAAATTAGCTGCCTACTCTACTCCAAAATCCACTGCCATTCGGGAAACATTGGAGATCATTACAAACGATGAGGCCTGCAATGCTAGCGTCTCGCTAGAATTACCACGAATTTGGAACCAATTCTTCAAATAATGAATGCCTTTTGTTTTCCTCCAAGGATTCCGCGTGCAATACGAACATGATGTCTCGTGTTTTTATTGAATAATTACGTTCGCATCTCTTCGTTTATTGTCAAGTCAACTCATCGTGTTCAAATTGTTGAAACGTTCTATTATCCAGTTTGCAGTTTGCTGTCTACCTTCCTTGAGAAAGCCATCTGGTTGATGTGCGAAAGCTTGGAAACCTTGATTTTATATACGCCAATAAATTCGGATAACTAGTATAGTTGTACTATCTTATATTTTCTTCGACTTTGAAAAAGTAAGGTAAGGAACTAAGTCTCTATTAGGCTAACCTTCAGGTGGCAAAAAATTGAGTCGAATTTAGGCTTCATATTGTAATAGTAATTTTCCAATTACCTCTCTATATATATATTCTCTGCAATGTTCATATAACCGCAACACTAAACTTTTAATTTTCAGGGATTACACCATTTTCCAAGAGTACAGTGTATTCTTTAGAGTACTGAATACAAGATTTTAAATCAGAAATCATTTGAAGAAAATTTTTTTTGGCGTTTTTAAAATTGGTAAAAACATTTAAAAATAAATTTTACATGTTTTTGTTACTTTTGTAAAGATAATTGAGTTGGAAATTCACAGTATCTGTGTATTGCATATAATAGTGTTGCACCTACAAAAATAAATGAAATATATAATTATCTAGAGAACAAAAATATTTTTTGTAATTAACTATAATTTGCTTCATTTTAGCATTTCAGGCGCCTTATTGTGCCAGATAATCTGACTGAATGAAATTTAAATTAGACTTAAATACTTCGAAAAATGCATGGGTCATTCGATTCAAAATTTCCGAAACCCCCAATAATTTTTCAAGTCGGCGCCTATAAGTACACCTATTATGTAGAAACTAGTAACTATACTAATGATCTGATTTATTGGCGTAGGAATATATACATAAACGTTTCCAAGCTTTTGCACATCAACCAGATGGCTTTTTCAAGGAAGTTAGAAAGAAACTGCAACTGAATAATAGAACGCTTTAGCAATTTGAACGCGGCGACTTCATTTAAAGATGCGAGGTATCACGTTGGTTGTGCACGCGGTATCCTGGTAGGGAGAAGGCGTTACTTGAAGAACTGGTTCCAAATTCGTGGCAACTCGAGTGAGACGCTATCATTTCAAGTATCACTCTTGGTGATAATCTCCAAAGTTTCCCGAATGGCTGTACATTTAGGGGAAGACTAGGTAGCTAATTTCTTTATATCATCCCACATAAGAGTAGCAGACTTGAATTTGACTTCGCTGGATAGGGCCGTGGCTACTTTACCGTATTTTGTCTCCCTTTTATGCTTATTGACTCTGATTCCAAACGAACGCTTGGTCATTCCAATGTAGTATCGTTTAGGGCTGTCCGGATATTGTAGGGGGGTCACATAAACACCTGCTCCGCTGGAAAGAGGTGGTTTTTCAGCATTTCACTTTCGCAAGTTGGCCACTGATGCAGGATATTCATTGAATCAGATACGTAACTTTATCCTAAAAGCCAGGATCAAACATCCTAGTCGGCTTCCTATGCCGCAGCTTCGTTATTTAGGCTCAATTCCCTACATACCAAATGTGTCTTAAACTCAAGACAGCCCTCAAGAAGATGAACTACAGTGTCGGCATAAGGTTTCCTGCATCTTTATATACTATGCTAAAGAGAAATACTGAAAAACCACCTCTTTCCAGCGAAGCAGGTGTTTGTGCGATGCCCTTACAATATCCGGTCGGCTCTAAACGATACTACAATGGAATGACCAAGCGTTCGTTTGAAATCAGAGTCAACGAGCATAAAAGGGACACAGAATACGATAAAGTAGCCACGGCCCTATCCAGAGAATTCAAATTCAAGTCCGCTACTCCTATGTGGGATGATATAAAGAAATTAGCTACCTACCCCCTAAATGTACAGCCATTCGGGAAACTTTGGAGATCATCACCAACAGTGATACTTGAAATGATAGCGTCTCACTCGAGTTGCCACGAATTTGGAACCATGCAGTTCTTCAAGTAATGCCTTCTCCCTCCCAGGATACCGCGTGCACAACCAACGTGATACCTCGTATCTTAAAATGAATATAACGTCGTATATTTTTATTGTTACGTCAAGTCACCGCGTTCAAATTGTTAAAGCGTTCTATTATTCATTTGCAGTTTCTTTCTAACCCTTGAAAAAGCCATCTGGTTGATGTGCGAAAGCTTGGAAATGTTTATGTACATATTCCTACGCCAATAAATCGTATCACTAGTATAGTTACTACTTTTTACAATATACAAATGAAAGCTGAACTTTTAGCGTGATGATGAATATGTTCCGACAGATGACAACATTGCACCTGTCTCTGCGTCGTTTAAAACCTGTCGTCCGTATCAGCGCTAGGGGATCAGTCTACGGACTGAGCAATTTGGGTGGTTTCAGAATATCTCACCAAGTGATATTTTCCGACAGAACGTCACTTGTGGTATTGTGAACCACAAAGATTGTACAGTGCACACAACGTGGCCCAAATATTGACAGCAGAGACATGTTTGGATAGGCTTAACAGCAGGAACAATGCTGACATGTACCAGAAAAATGTTACAAAGCATATGAATAGAATAATCTTTCATTTGTATGTTCATAACAATGCTACATATGATATACAAAAGGGCCGCCCCGGTAGCGCAGTGGTCTAAGCGATGGCCTCTGATCATTCGTCCAAAAGGGGTCCTGGTTCGAATCCCGGTGAGGCATGGATGTTGTGTTTGTCTTACGGCACTGGCTCTCTCCCTTCCCTGGAACCAGTGATCCTAAATTAGGGACAGGCGACTGCTTGTAGCCCATTGAGTTGCTCACGGTGGCCGTTAAACCTCCTGTAAATATATATATATATATATATATATATATACAAAAGCATGCTAGCGTAGACTTTTTTGAATCTCACTCGTAGCTGTTAGGTAACCGCCATTATTTTTCGAAAGTAAATATGTTCGAGTTTCATATATTTGTCCAATTTTTAATTTAAAAAAATCGATGGAAAGTATCGCAAGTGCTATCTACATTCTACAGTCATACGGTGGGACGTAGGAATTTTCTGCTAGGTCGAGCAAACTCTTCATCGCCGCCCCGGTGGCGCAATGGTTTAAGGCGCTGGCCTCTGATCATTCGTCCGTGAGGGGTCCGGGTTCGAATCCCGTGAGGCATGGATGTTGTGTTTGTCTTACGGCACTGTCTCTCTCCCTTCCCTGGAACCAGTGACCCTAAATTAGGGACGAGCGACTGCTTATAGCCCATTGAGTTGCTCACGGTGGTCGTTAAACCTCCAATAAAAAAACAACAAAAAAAAAAACAACTCTTCATCGAAAGACTTAACCCAGTCGCCTTTCTGAGCTTTCTCTCTCACGTTGTGATTTTTTTTTTTTTTAAATTTGGGGTTTAACAATCACCGTGAACAACTCAATGGGAAGCATTTGCCTGTCCCTGATTTAAGACCACTGGTTCTAGGGAAGGGAATCAGTGCTGTACGACCAATGAGGTTAGAAAAATACTTCTGGAGTCTCTTAACCGTGAAACCGCAAACCGTGGGAATTTGACGTTGTTTACATGATACCTATGTAATTTCAACCGTGTGTATTTTGGAATAGCATTGGTTTTTGGTTGCAGAAACCGTGTTAATATCAAACCGGAATGAATTGTACTTTTTATACGAGTGAAGTTTTCAATTTTAACGTTATGCTTAGTTTAGAATCCTCACTAACGTTCGTATATTTCAATTTAAAATAAAAATGGGAAAGAGCATTAAAATAATTAAGAATTTTATAAATTCAGCATTTTCTCACACATCTGCAGAAAGTTACGATGCGAAATTGGAAACATTTGCGACGGAAGGCGATTCCGCCAACACGAAATGCATTGCAACAGGCTTCAAAACCATAAGCTTTCCCACACTTTGACAGCCGTCTCTCGCAGTTATAGGCTTCACGCAAACTGGTACTGCTCCATTAACAAGGGCATCTCCAGATATCTTATTCTAACCTCCTTGTGCACGACAAACACACAACCCATACCTCACCGAGATTCGAACCCAGACCAATCTCGGACGAATGGTCAGAAGAAACCCTTTACATTTTTTTTTATTGAAGGTTTAACGACCACCGTGAGCAACTCAATGGGCTATAAGCAGTCGCCCGTCCCTAATGTAGGGTCACTGGTTCCAGGAAAGGGAGAGAGCCAGTGCCGTAAGACAAACACAACATCCATGCCTCACCGGGATTCGAACCCGGACCCCTTTCGGACGAATGATCAGAGCCCATCGCTTAGACCACTGCGCCACCGGGGCGGCCCGTTTACATCATTGCGCCCGACTTTCAACACAACGCTAAATGTCAGCATGATGATAAATTTGGCCACGATTCCTGATATCCAACGCGGAACATATTTTATTAATCCGACTTTGAAATATAGTAGCAGAGATATTGTTATAAACGTAAATACACATGCAAGCCACGGAGTGAAGGATTTCGCATCAGAAACAGGTGGGAAATCTTACGATATTTTACATCTAAATGACGGTTAACAAAAAAATAAAATAAAAAGAAGTCGCTATTACGACAGCTACAGGAACTGTGATATCGTGCCAAATACAAACAAGAAAGATGACACCGAATCTTCGGGTGTAATGAGCACGTCTTTTGAATCCATTCTGACGCAAATTAAATTTATCAAAGCTATTCAAAGTCAATGGAACCGGTATGGAAAACAATAGTATCTGACCGAAGAAAGAAGTTTTTCAATCCGGTTTTTAATCCCGCAGATATTGCTGTAAACGGAATCGTGAAATTACGCCCTTCGGTTGAAGACTTGTGCGTTAAGAAACATTTGAATTTATATGAGAAACATTTCGCAGCGGAAACGCTTTCCAACAAAGAAAGAACTTTTCAAATAGGACTCTTCGAAGCAAAGATATGGACAAGTATAAGATATGCAGGTACGCCCCTGGCGAGAAAACCATGCATTATTTTAGGAAGAAAGTAATCTCAAAAGATTTTTCGATGTGAGCGGTATCAGTCCACGAAAAAAAAATTTTAGTCGAGTTTTCAGGAGCTCAGATTTTGCTGCAAATACAGCACAAGCAGAATTTAACACTTATGCCCCCTGGTGGCCAAACCATTCTTTACCAAATATCAGAAATTATATGGAAAACATTTTCTATGAAGAGCTGTATGCGATACAGGAAGAATTTTTCAAATCGGAGTTTTAGAAGCAGAAATATCGAGGGAAACGCAATGTATCTTTGCCCTATCTGGCAGAAAGTCTATGATTTATTTGAAAATTTTGACTTTATACAAAAATTATTTAGCATCAGGAACACTATCCAACAAAGAAGGAATTTTTCAAATCGGACTCCTAGAAGTAGAGACATTGACAAAAATATTATATATATATCTACGCCTCCTGGCGTAGAAACCATGCACTATTTTAAAAAGAAAATATTCCTAAAAGGTTTGTCGACGTGAGAAATATCAGTCCACAAACGAATTTTTTTTTCAATCGAGATTTTAGAAGCTCAGATTTTGCTGCAAATACATCAGAAGCGGAAATTAAGACTTACGCCCCCTGGTGGGCAAACCATTTTTACTAAAAAGTAGAAATTATTTGCAAAGGATTTCCCATCAGGGGCTGTATCCGGTGCAGAAAGAATTTTTCAAATCTAAGTTTTAGAAGCAGAAATATCGGGGGAAACGCAATTTACCTTTACGCCCCCTAGCGGAAAGTCTATGAACTACATGAAAATTTTGAAATTATATGAAAAACATGTCACACCGGAAACTCTCCAATAAACAAAGAATTTTTCAAATAGGACCATTAGAAGCAGAGATATTGATAAAAATAAGATATACAACTACGCCTCTGGGCGGAGAAACTATGCAATATTTTAAGAAGAAAATATTCCGAAAAGGTTTATCGACGTGAGTGGTATCGGTCCACCAACGAATTTTTTTAATCGAGATTTTAGAAGCTCAGATGTTATGGCAAATACATCAGAAGCAAAAAATTAACCTTTACGCTCCCTGGTGGCCAAAGTATTCTTTACCAAAAATTAGAAATTACATGCAAAAGATTTTTCATCAGGAGCTGTATCCGCTGAAGAAAAAAATCTTCAAATCGGAGTTTGAGAAGAAGAGATATCGGGGAAAACGCAATTTACTTTTATGACCCCTAGCGGAAAATCTATGCGTAACTTGAAAAAGTAACGGCACCTAAAATGCTCTTCGACATAAATGGAATCGAAAGAACTAAGAATTTTTTCAATCCGAGTTTAGAAGCAAATATATGGAGTAAAATGTATTTTGATTCGATATCATCTGCATTTACGCCCTCTAGGGGCGAAACTGCACATCGTAGAATAAAAAAAGAAAAAAGAAATGAAGGATCATCATTCGCATATTTCAAGCTTCCCAATGCAAAAAAAAAAAAAAATTCAATTCGGATTAATAGTTACAGAGATATGGTGTCTACAGACGGACGGACAAACCGATAACATAAGCACGATCTTTTTTTACAAAAATGAAAAGCACATGTGCCATCTATTAGCAGGTCAGTTTTAATCATCTCAGAAACATGGGAGTCGCCCCGGTGGCCGAGTGATCAGAGGCGCTAACTTTCTCCCTTCCCTAGAATCTTTTTTTTTTTTTTATTGAGGGTTTAACGACCATCGTGCGCGACTCAATGGGCTATAAGCGGTCACCCGTCCCTAATTTAGGGCCACTGGTTCCAGGGAAGGGAGAGAGCCAGTGCCGTAAGACAAACACAACATCCATGCCTCACCGGGATTCGAACCCAGATCCACTTGGACGTACGGTCATAAGCCAGCGTTTAGACCACTGCGCCACCAGGGCGGCCCTTCCCTAGAATCAATGGCCCCAAATTAGACGGGCGACCCCGACGCGAAATAATATGGGCATGACCTCAACCATGGTGCCAGTTACCTTCGAAATGACACGGCTTGCCTCACTTATTTCAAGCTTTTGTTGTTTGCAGGTTTAACGACCACCGGAAGCAATTTTGCGGGCAGTCGCCTTCCCTAATTTAGGGCCACTGGTTCCAGGGAGGGCCAGTGTCATAAAACAAACGCAGCATCCATCTTGGGCAAATGGTCAAACGCCAGCGCTTCGAACACTGAGTCACGGGGGCGGCAGAGCGGATTTGCAAAGCCTTTCTTGCCTGATCTACCAATCCCCTCTCCTCCTCCATTTTACGACCACCATGAGCAACTCCTAGGGTTATAAGCAGTCGACCCTCCCAAATTTAGGACCACTTGTTACAGGGAAGCGACAGATTCAAAGACATCAACAAGCATATCAGCCATGCTTCCTAAAGGATTCGAACCCGGGTTCATTGTATAGGGTAAACAGTGGCAATTTCGTGATAATTTCTGAAATTTCCATTTTAACCACAAAAAATTATTGCCCATGTTTATTAAACCCCAGTACCCCTTACACAACACATTTGTACATACAGGGTGTCTACCAAATTTGGGAAACACAATTTCATCACCAATAAGAAATGTTCATGTCCACTTTTAAAAGACATCAGTATACAGGGTCGGGTTACAAGGAAAGTCCGTGATCAGGCCAATATCTCACGAACTATGGCAGTTAGCAATTTACTTCTTGTGCAGTTGTATAGGAAACCCCTATGGCGCACACAATAACACCACAATGGATCCCCTCGCCCTTGCCCCTTTTTTGGGGCTATCGCACACCCCTTTCCAGATAGGGCAAAAAAGTCAATTACAAACTTATTCAGCTAGGCAAAAACAGTACATGTTTTTGTCCCATAACAAAAGATGGAAGGGGAGACTCTCCCAATGCGAAAAGTTATCTGGGTCGCTGGGTCCGAAGCATATTTGCATAGATTTCAAATGTCGTGCTTTCTGCTCCATCGCGTCGTCAGAATACAAAAAACACATAAGTGGTCGGTATGCCAATACTTCGTGAACCAGTGACGGGAAGTCGAACGCTTTGCCACGTACGTAAGACAATTAAATGTGCATACAGTTTTCCTATTGGATGAGTGTTTCGCCACTTTATGCTATTTCTCCTTGTTTCAGTGTACTTTTTACTGTATTGAACATCAAAGTCTGATATTGAATGTGTCAAGGAACTGCGTTTTATTTCAGAACAAGAACTGTTGATAAGGTTTGTAGGAACAGTTTTCCTTTGTGCTTTCATTTGCTTAGAACTTACAAGTTTAGAAAGTTAGAAAGAAGCTACCGTCAATCTGTAAACTTTATACGTAAAGTACAAACACTAGTATCGGCGTTTACGAACGAGGAATTGTGCGAAATGGTCCTGATTTATGGCGAGTGCAACCGGATTGCACGTGCAGCGGCACAGCGGTTTCCTAATGCCAGACATCCGGCTTATAGGACCATCAGACATGTAGTCCGACGCCTGCGTGACACGGGTACTGTCAGCCACCGCTCACGTACAGGCAGGCCAAAGCGGGACAATACAGATGTTCTGGTATACGTATTTGCGCAACCCCACAGCAGCACAGATGAAGTTGCCCGGGAAAGTGGATTAAGTCAACAGTGTGTACTACAAATTTTGCACAGGAACCATATGCATTCATATTCGTTCCATTCGCAGCAGGCACTGTGGCCTGGAGATGCGGAGAAAAGACTTGATTTTTGTAATGTCATGTTGAATGCTTTAGAAGAGGACCCAGAGTTTCTGTCAAACATTTTATGGACAGACGAGTCACGCTTCACACGAGATGGCGTTGTCAATACGCATAATGTACACTACTGAGCACAGGAAAATCCCTATTGGACGAGAGACACACACGATCCAGTGAGGTGGTTCACCAACGTTTGGTGTGGCATTTGGGGGAACCAGCTTGCAGGACCTTTTTTTATAACGCAACTCTGAATAGTGAACGATATTTGCATCTCCTTTAAATGGATTTCTTGAACAATGTACCATTACAACCTTTATTGAACATGTGGTACCAGCACGACGGGGCACCACCACATAGGAGTGCACACCTATATCAAGATGGCTAAACGATGTGTTTGACCGGAGATGGATAGGACCAGGAAGTCCCGTAGCATGGCCTCCACGCTCACCAGATCTTAGCCCTCTGGACTTTTTCCTTTGGAGCCATCTTAAATCACAGGTGTATGCAACACCACCGCTAAATGTAGCAGATCTGCAACAGCGTATAACATCCGCCTGTGCCTCTGTTGATGGGGATATTGCTCCAACGCATGCACGGTCAGCCCGTAGAACGCTTGCAGGCATGCATCATTGCTGAAGGGCAACATTTTGAGTATGCAAACATGTAAATTGTATTTTCTAAACTAATGAAATCTCTACAGTAATATGCATTCACATCTTGTAGCTTTGTCTAAATACTCGGTTGTTGCTTCCGGATGTGATTTTCTTGAGGCCACATTCCCGGTCTCTTTCCATACTGTTATGGGACAAAAACATTTATGCACTATTTTTGTCTCGCTGAACAAGTAATTTACTTTTTTGCCCTATCTGCAAAAGGGGGAGAGATACCCCCAAGGGAAGGGGGCGAGGGGATCCCTTGTGGCGTTACTGTGTGTGCCATATGAGGTTTCCTATACAACTGCACAAGAAGTAAATCGCTAACTGCCATAGTTCGTGAGATATTGGCCTGATCAAGGACTTTCCTTGTAACCCTGTATATGACATGACCATCCTTAAAGAACATCATAATACCTTCAAATTGGAACTGAGGAAGAGATTCTCTGTTTTAGAAGATCTAACATCAGAAGAAGGAGACATCTCGGAAGTTAATATAAAACTAACCAAGGCTCTTATGCGAACAGCAACAAAAATAGGTGGTACTAAGAACAAGTTGCATATGAAGAAAATATCAGGAAAAACAGAAAATCTGATGTAAAAGAGAAGAGAAATGAGGACAAATAAAGATGTCACTTCCAATGTGGAATAAATAGAGCTATGCAAGACAGTATGAAAAAGTATCACCGAAGACGTAAATTCAACTGTGAACTAGTGAGAAAAGCAATTAAAAACAACCAAAGTCTGAAGAGAGCAAAGGGGCATCTCAGTAAGGGAAGGACACATATTATGGCACTGAGAAAAGGAGATGGCACTGTAACAAGAAATAAAGGCGAAATTTTGACAAGTGTGAAAGATTTCAACTCAAAACTATACGATAGAGATGATACATCTACTCTAGACATTACGAAAGGTAACAGTACAAAAGTCCTTCCAGTCCTCACAGCAGAAGTTACACATGCAATTAAGAACATCAAATGTGTATAACGAAGTGAATTTCTCCGTCATTTTTGGTCTACGCCGGGATTCGAACCAGGATCCCCTCATTCCGGAATAAGTCACTCTACCAATTGAGCTACGCGGACGTTTTATTCTGATTCCTACCTGCCTTTATGTCGTGTGCGTCCTTCGGGCAGGTACGTCACATCTCCTGGTACGTTACATGTGGAAAAGCTCCAGGAGAAGATGGAATTACCATGGACATTCTACAAGAAGCAACTGGAGAAATTAAAACTAGACACGCCCACGTTTTCACTAGATGTCTCAATGAAGGGAAGATTCCTCAGGACTGGAACAATGCTACAATGATCCTGCTACATAAAAAAGCTGGCATTGAGGATCTCAAGCCCATCAGTCTTCTATCAGGGGTTTATAAAATCTTCACTAAGGTTCTTTGACATCGCTTGAAGATAACATTGGACATGGCTCAACCGAGAGAACAAGCTGGATTCAGGAGTGGCTACAGCACTATAGATCATATCCATGTACTCAGAGAACTAATTGAAAGAACGAAGGAATTTAAACTACCATTATGCATGGCTTTTATCGATTATGAAAAGGCCTTTGATTCCATGAAACCATCAGCAGTTACAATGGCTTTGAAATCCTGCGGTATTGAAAAGCGTACATTAGTACACTGGAGTGCAAAAATTAAGGACGAAGAGGAGAAATTAGCATAACAGCGGAACGAACAGGAAGAACGAACCGAAAGACCACTCAGGAGATAAACTAGGGTCCGGTACGGTAGGGCATGCGCATATATGCAGCATGACGTAGAAGGGGGTGTCGGAAGGGTATAAAGCATACGGGCGGTGTACGCTCAGCAATTCGGTGAAAGCTATTGCACGGTATACATCGGTTTGAACGACGTCGAGTTGCTGCCACCGTGTGATATGGCCAACAGACAATCCAGTAGATGACATCTGGATGACTTTACCCGAGGTCGCGTCCTTGGGAAGTTGGAAGATCGAAGTGTAACTAGTGTGGCCGAGGAGTTCGGGATAGCTCACATCATCATTTCACGAGCTTGGAGAGCATTTCAAACGACAGGAACAGCTGTCCGAGAGTTTAGCAGTGGTCGTCCACGAGTAACCACGGCGGCGGACGACCGGCATATTGTCCTACAGGCGAGAAGAGACAGACGGTAGACAGCAGGAGAAATCGCAAGGCACATGCAACTGGACGTCCGTTATCTAGTTTTACCGTGGCCAGGAGGCTGCACAAAGGTGGTCTACTTGCACGACGACCAGTACGGTGTGTGCCATTAACGCCTGCTCATCGGAGACGGCGGTTTCTGTGGTGCCAGGAACACAAGAACTGGACACATCAGCAATGGGGTCGAGTTTTCTTTACGGATGAGAACCGATTTAGTCTGACGAGCGATTCTGGACGTATACACATCTGGAGAGAGCAGGGAACACGCAATCACACCTCCAACATCATCGAAAGGGACCTGTTTGGAGGTGGCGGAGTTTTCGTTTGGGACGGTATCATGCTTGGTAGCCGTACTAACCTCCACATCTTCCAAGGAGGTTCAGTCACTGGTGTCCGCTATTGTACCGAGGTTCTCCTGCCTCACGTACGTCTGTTTAGAGGAGCTGTAGGTCATGAGTTCCTCTTCTTGGACGACAACGCTACACCTCATCGTACAGTGGCTGCCGCAGAGCTGTTGAAGAGTGAAGATATTCAACACATGGATTGGCCCGCAAGGTCCCCGGACCTAAATCCAATCGAACACGCGTGGGACCTTCTCGAGAAACGCTTGGCAGCACGTCACCAGCCGCCAGCAACGATTCCGCAGCTGCGATTGGCGCTACAAGAGGAATGGGCCGCGATGCCTCAACAGCTCCTTGACAACCTCGTCCTTAGCATGGACAGACGTTATAAATCCTGCAACGCAGTCAGGGGTGATCATATCCCCTACTAAAGACTGGATTTTTCTTGGCAGCCGCCTGTCACATGGACGTTTCTGTCCAGTTGTGCTCGAAGCTACCCTTTCAATAAAGTGCCTTTGTATCCTTTGTTTGGACGGTTTTGCTCACTTGTCCCATATTCTTACATCTTGGGGATCTTATGGTATGATTTAAGTCGATGTGGAGTACTTCTACACGACGTTACATTCGAAAAACCGTCTCGTCCTTTATTTTTGCACGCCAGTGGATTTAGCATATTGAATGCTTTCCAGTAGACTGACACACCCCCACACCCCCATCTACAAGGCCTAGCAAGTGGAGTTGTGACACTACTGCCCATTATACTGCTTTTGAGTTGTTTAGTAGGGATTTTCTGTCGGTTTCTGAAACCAAGAAGCTAGCTCCCTCTCAGCTGCAAAATTTTCCCACAGCAATCGATTGCTCCCACTTAACCACTACTCCTATTCTTCTTTTTATTTTTGTGTGTGTGTGTGTGGGTGTGACATTCTCCCATCCCTCAAGTTTTGGTTTTTATGTAATTTATATAATGATTTATGTAACATTGCATATTTTTATTAGGTGTGCAACTTAATTCTCGGCCACAGGCAAGACCTTTTGACAGCAAATCGAATCGGTACCTAATCAGGGAAATAATCCCTGTCGTGTTGGATACATTTGAGCCATCGCTCAGGGAGCTGCTGAATGCCACTGCGGAAAAAAGAGGGCTGTTTCGAATTGATAAAGTCATCAATACTTGTTTGGACCTCCTCGACAGAAGTGAAGTGCGTATCACTCAGGTGATGTTGCAGGGAGTGAAAGAGGTGATAATCCGACGGGGCGAAGTCTGGAGAATACGCCAGGGGGGACAAAATCTCCCATCTCAGGTCGGTGATTGTGTTTAAAGTCGTTTTTGTGGTGTGAGGACACGCATTATTCTGAAGCAACAGGACCAACCTTCTGCCCTTGCTGGTGTATGGCCTTTTCGTCTCCATTGCGTCACTCACACGAATCAGTTGCTGACAATAACGCTCAGCATTGACCGCTTCACCAGGTTTGAGCAACTCATAGTGTACGACACCGCGCTGATCCCACCTAATGCACAGCAACAACTTCCTGGCATGGATATTCGGTTTGGCGGTACTGGTGGTAGGCTGGCCTGGATAAACCCACGATTTGTGCCGCTTAGGATTATTGTAGAGGATCCTCTTCTCATCACAATTCAAAATCTTGTGGAGAAAATCTTTCTTCTTGAATCTGGAGAGCAAGGACATAGCAACATCGTAGCGCCTAGACTTGTTCGCAGCTGTGAGTTGGTGGGGCACCCAACGGCCCTCCTTGTGAATCTGTCCAAGCTTGTGTAGGCGCTTTGCAATGGCTTGCCGCGTTACTTCGAGTTCCTGGGTGAGCTCTGACTGCGCGACAGGGATCAGCGTCAAACAGTTCCAGTTTCTCATCGTCAACTTTCTGTAGCTGTCCCGGATATTCTGCTTCATGGAGATCGAAATTTCGCTGCTTAAACCGCTGGAACCACTTCTTACACGTACTGTAAGACACAGCAGCCTCACCCAAAGCAGCACATATCATTTGCTGGGCTTCTGCGGCACTTTTGTTTTTCAGATTAAACGCGAACAGGAGGCAGTGCCTCAAATGTTGCTTCTCGAACGACATTGCTTTCACCGTCAACTTTCGTCCCTTCTGTCACTACAGCTGTGAACGGTTACAGTTGCCTGGAAAGCTGTTGAATGGTGCTGCAATCAGATATTATCGCACACAGCTAATTTACATTTGCCGACGTTCTGTGATCGCTTGTGGTTAGGGGCCGAGAATTAAGTTGCACACCTAATAATATACCCACACACATTGCTTATGTGTGATTAAAAGTATCTATATCTATTCGAAATTATCAAAAGTGTGCAAAACTTGTTTTCGTTGGGGGAGGGACGACCTGGAGCACAGCGGCTGTTGCTTGTTCTTTTATCTCTTGCGCATTTCAAGCAACTAGTCGCATACTCAAATGATTTCAATATCCCCCCTGCCTGCAAACACCTACCCCAACTCCTTCCGAGTGGGTCAAATTCAATGTCGAGCAGTGTATGTTGGCGAAATGTTGTGCAGTGATGGTGGCTTCAGTAGGCAGAAGGGACCACAGGGTGGCTCCCACAAACATGCCCCACAGCATTGCACCACCTCTGCCAACCTCTAACACCTCAACATGACAGTTGGGATCCATAGCTTCATGGGTTGTCAGACACATACCCCCTTGGCATGTTGCAAGTGGAAACTTCATTTGTTGGTGGAGACTACCTATCCAGTCTTTCATGGTCCAGTGGAGATATTCCTTCACTCACTGCAACCTAACCCAGAGACATGGGTACTCTATATGGGCGTTCGCTGCCAAAATCAAGTAGGCTTTGCACAAACTTCGAAAATGTCCTGTTGTTGAATGCCAATGCTACCCTCTCCACTGTAGCCATCTGTTCCAATGTTATAGTACCATAGAGGAAAGCTCACCTCCAACATCAATGGCCTGTTCACAGTCACATTTTTTCTGGTGGCTGCCAGCTTTAATGTAGGCCTGTTATACATGTGTGATGGCCACCTGCAGAAATCACATACTTTCTGCAGTCACACAGATGGAGCACTCCAACCTCACGTCAACTATCTGCTCATGATTGAACTCATTCAGGTCGCTCTGCGTAACCATCATCACAGTCACAGATATGCTTACAGCAAAGGAGTTATCTGACTAATTTATGGCTTGATGCAGAGGTTTTGGGTGGGTTCAGTTGTATATAATAAACTGTGCTTTCAGCATATATCTCAACATGATTTCACTAATAGCACAGTTCCCATTTCTTAGCTTTAATTTTTTTAAGAGCGCTGTGGTTCCTTATTTTTTTAAACAATCTTTCCACTCTATAATGAATAGGACATGGGCACAAAGCAGCATTAAAGAACACAATGAAATTGTGCACTGGTAATATTACTACAAAACATAAAACTTTTATAAGGGTGAACTGTAACTCCTTTACCTTCTTATTTATGCTGCAGTAATTTCACAAAAATTAATTACGATTCTACTACAGTTTTCACTGAAATTTTATACAAGTCTTATTTGAAAGCATGGAAGCCAGTTAAGACATGAAATGAGCATTATTGAGGGGACAAAAATGTGGCTGGGAACTATCATGCCAGCAGCATGCATGAAAACTCCCAGAAAATTTGAAAAAAACGATTGGTTTTCTGAGTTTTCTACATGTATGACAGTTTGAGGATACCCTTTTCTGTTTATCATGTGTTGGGAAAACAAAGGATCAATTCATTAATCTTCCACAATATTTATCGTGTGAAACAAACCAGTGACTTTGTTGAAGAAAATATAAGTTTCATAATAAAATTCTGAAGTGTAGGGTGCTTATATATATACACACTGCTGGACAATTGCTAAGGACGGATCATAAACGGCTATATAGCGCATAAAAAAGTAAGTGTATTTGGATGCCAAGTGAAATAAAATAATGTCAGAATGCCAGGACATTACAAGAAAGACAATTTATTGTGCTCTGAAATCCAGAAGGCTTTGGAACGTGTTCAAGGGACAAACAGGCCATTTTGTGCAGAATACGTAAACGTGAAAAAAATGCAATTACCGTCCGCAGGCGTTCCGGCGTAAGATGTCAATACGGGATATGGCCACCATGGAGGGCGATGCAAGATTTCACACGTCGTGTCATGCTTTGCACAACATTATCAAGCAGCTGTTGGGGTAATTTATCCCATTCCTCTGTCAGTGCACGGATGAGGGTGTCCTTGTTTATTGGAGGGCATTGGCGACCAGCAAGACTCCTCCCCAAAGCATCCCACACATATTCAATGGGATTCAGATCTGGAGAACATGCTGGCCATACGAGGCGTTGAATATCCTCGCTCTCAAGACACTCCTGGACAGCGACTGTTCGATGACATGTTGCGTTGTCGTCCATGAAAATGAATCTATCACCGACAGCACCACGGAACATGCGAACATGAGGTAGCAGGACATCATTAAAGTATCGTTGGCCAGTCATAGTCCCAGTTGGAAGCACATAGAGGGACGTATGGCCATTGATCATGATGCCAGCCCATACCATGACACTACATGTCGGATATCGGTCCCTTTCCTGTATGTTTGCTGGACAATATGCAGTACCACTAACACGCCAGATCAGTTGTCGTCGACAATCAGACGATAGACTGTATCTACTCTCATCTGAGAAGAGGGCAGCAGACCAGTCGTTATCAGTCCAATTGCGATGTTGATGGCACCATTGCAAACGGGCGGTACAGTGACGTCTGGACAATGGGATGCACACAACAGGACGGCGGGCGTATAGTCCTCCTTCATGCAAACGTCTGGCGACAGTTTCTCGGGAGATCCGCTTGCCAGTAGCAGCCATAAACGGATTTGCTACCTCACTAGCTGTGCTGCGCCGATGTCTTTTTGTTGATAGCACTATGTACCGATCTTCTGCAGGTGTCGTACTACGAACACGACCTCCCCCGTGACGTTTGCTACACTCTCCATTTGTTTGAAATGATTTCCAAAGCCTTGAAACAACACTGTGGCTGACGTCGAACTCCCCGGCAACATCTGTTATTTTTCGCCCTTCTTCAATCTTGCCAATAATACGGCCACGCGTAAAATCATCTAGGTGATGTCGGGAAGACATACTGAAAATTGCAAGTTCGTCAATTGATTCTTTCCCTTTCAACTTTGCGTTTGAACAACAACGGTCAATACGCGTCAAATCCTTTATATCTCTTATCAGCGCTATGACGTCACGAACAAGTTCGACAATCCGAAATTTGCATACGCACAACACGTCTTACTGTATCCCGCACTTATGCTAATTTCCACATTTTCCTGACTTCCATTTTATGGTTGCTATCGTTGCTATTGTTATCCGTCCTTACCAATTGTCCGGCAGTGTATATATATATATAGAGAGAGAGAGAAGGGGGGGGGGATTTCAACAACCTGTTTCAAATTACCAGGAAGAATATTGCAATATGCAGAATGAAAATTTTAATGACTGAACCTTTTGCTACTGCAGAAAGATTGTGTGATATGCTCAGCAGATCCCATCAGTTTTTTTCAGATGAAATTCTTTTGCAGTTCGAAATTTTGTTGCTGGTTGTGCAACAGTCACTAGAAAAAACAAACTGGAATCTGGTTGTTGAAACATGACTATGGCATTCAGATATTATCATCTTTACCACTTCATAATTGTACTTTAGAAACAGTTCTTATTAATATGACAAGGAAGAGAAGGATCTTTAATAAACGATAAATCCATAACTCAGTGACCTTTTCACTGATGTGAGCAGCAAAGGAATTGCTAATGCCAAATAGATTATGATAGCATTGTAGCAGATTTTGCTGTGGCATAATAAACGCTCAAAAAAAAAAATATATATATAATATGAGGGGATGTAAGGTCAGGTGATGCGTAACATCACAGCCTCTCCTTGACAAATGTCAACCCCGCCTTCTCATGGTGCATCCTGTTCCCACTAAAGGGGCTCTGACGACCGCCAACAGCGGTATAATTATACCATCGGGATTAGAGGAAATGCTATCCCACACTCACCAACCCGCTTGGCCAGCGTGGTGAGTTATGGCCAAACCCCTCCAAAATGACTCCACAACTTAAATCTTGGCACTCAGTCTCCGGCAGCTGGAATGTACCTGGCCAAGGCAGCGGCCAGTGCGACATAAAGGCAGAGGGTGCTAAGAATCCCCGGAGGACCGGACTAGGCTGCCATTTGATGCTGACCTTGGCTACGTATAATGGACGCTCCCTATCTTCTTATTCAAGGCTTCTTGATTTGGAAGAGGAACTACAAAGGATCAAGTGGGACATCATCGGGCTAAGTGAGGTAAGGAGAAAAGGAGATCTCATTGAACTGAAAAGTGGACATCTCTTCTACTATTGTGGGTCAGATACTGGCAGAACTAGTGGTGTTGGATTTATAATAAACAAGAAACTGAAGGATAAAGTTGTAGAAGTTGAAATTTCCTCTGACAGAGCTGCACGACTCGTTATCCAACTCTCGAGAAGATACCAGGCTCAGATTATTCAAACTTATGCACCAACCACAAGTCATCCTGAAGAAGAAATTGAAGAATTTTATGAGGAAATTCGTCATCTAAATAATAAAGGTAAGCAGCACTTAAAGATAATTATGGGGGATTTCAATGCAAAAATAGGGCAACGGCAACAGAATGAAATTTCAGTAGGTAAATTCGGTCACGGCAACAGAAACCAGCGTGGAAATACTCTCGTTGAGTTTGCAGAGGCAGAAGGGTTTTTCATCTTGAACTCCTTTTTCAAGAAAAAGCCACACAGGAAATGGACAGGGAGGCATCCAAATGGGACGACAAGTGAAATTGACTTTATTATGTGTAACAAAAAATTTGTCATAGAAGACTGCAGTGTGCTAAACAAGTTCAACACAGGTAGTGACCATAGATTGGTGAGATGTAAGATGCACCTCAACACTAAACTCGAACGTGGCAAGCTCATAAGACAAACAAAATGTATTGACATAACCAACCTAAAAAACACCATAATACCTTCAAGTTGGAACTGAAGAACAGATTCTCTGCTTTAGAAGGCCTAACATCGGAAGAAGTGGATATTTCTGAAGTTAACAGAAAAGTAACCAAAGCTCTTATGGAAACAGCTACACAATTAGCTGGGTCTAAGAACAAGTTGCATGTGAACAAATTATCAGGAAAAACCAAAATGTTGATGCAAAAAAGAAGAGAGATGAGGACAACTAAAGAAGGTGTGACTTCCAAAGTGGAATATATAGAGCTATGCAAGACAGTACGAAAAAGTATCACTGAAGACGTAAGGAAATTCAACTGTGAACTTGTGAGGAAAGCAATTGAAAACAACCAAAGCCTAAAGATAGCAAAGGGACATCTTAGCAAGGGAAGAAAACAGATTATGACACTGAGAAATAAAGATGGTTCTGTAACAAGAAATAGAGGCGAAATTTTGACAAGAGTGAAAGATTTCTACTCCAAATTATATGAAAGGGATGATACATGTACTCCAGACATCATGAAAGGTACCGGTACCAGAGTTCTTCCAGTCCTCCCAGCAGAAGTTGCACATGCCATCAAGAACATGAAGCGGGGAAAAGCTCCAGGAGAAGGTGGAATTACTGTAGACATCATACAGGAAGCAAGTGGAGAAATCGAAACAGTACTTGCCCAAATTTTCACTCGATGCCTTAATGAAGGGAAGATTCCTGAGGATTGGAACAACGCTACAATGATCCTGCTACATAAAAAAGGTGACATTGAGGATCTCAGGAACTACAGACCTATCAGCCTCCTATCAGTGGTTTATAAAATCTTCACTAAAGTTCTTTCACACCGCTTGAAGGTAACACTGGACATGGCTCAACCGAGAGAACAAGCTGGATTCAGGAGTGGCTACAGCACAATAGATCATATCCACGTACTGAGAGAACTAATTGAAACAGCGAGGGAATATGAACTTCCATTGTGCATGGCTTTTATCGATTATGAAAAAGACTTTGATTCGGTGAAACCATCAGCAGTTACAATGGCTCTGAAGTCCAGCGGTATTAAAGATGCATACATTAATATTATTAATAACATCTATGAAAATGCAAGTGCAAAGATGCGGCTGTTTGAAAATACAACACACATAAAAATTGGAAAGGGAGTGAGACAAGGTGACACCATATCTCCGAAGCTCTTTAATATTACATTGGAAAATGTCTTTCAATCACTGAACTGGGAAAACAAAGGGATAAAGATTAATGGAGATTATCTAACCCACCTTCGTTGTGCTGATGACGTAGTCATTTTTGCAACTATCCCATCAGAGCTGCAGAGTATGATCCAGGAACTTGCTGACAAGAGTAAAACAGTGGGATTAAAAATGAACTTTCAGAAGACAAAAGTGATGTTCACTGCTTTTACAAGAAATGAAGATTTATCGATTGATGGAGAAAAGCTGGAGATAACAGACACGTACGTTTATCTTGGACAGCAGATATCAAGTGAGGGTCACATTGACGAAGAAATTAATCGGCGTACAAAACTTGTCTGGAGAGCTTTTGGAAGAAACAGCATAATTTTCAAGAGTAATATGCCATTATGTCTTAAAAGAAAAGTTTTTGATCAATGCATCCTTCCAGTGCTTACGTATGGTGCAGAGACGTGGACCATAACTAAAAGAGACATACAAAAGCTGCAGACAACTCAAACAAGCATGGAGAGGTGCATGCTTGGTGTAACCAGGAGAGATAAGAAGAGGAACTTGTGGATCCAAAAAATGACAAGAGTGGAAGACATCACGATCAGAGTTAAATCCCTGAAATGGCAATGGGCTGGACATACTGCCAGAAGGACAGACCATCGATGGACAGCTGAAATTTTAGATTGGATTCCAAGGGACAGGAAAAGACTCAGAAGAAGACCACATGGGAGATGGGTGGATGAAATTCGAAAGTATGCAGGAGTGACATGGAGGAGACTGGCACAAGACAGACCGTTGTGGAGGAAACTTGGGGAGACCTTCGTCCAGCAGTGGATTGATAATGGTTGATGGTGATGATATAATATGAGATGTGGACCTTAACTAAAAGAGACGTACAAAGGCTGCAGACAACTCAAAAAAGCATGGAGAGGTGTATGCTTCGTGTAACCAGGAGAGATAAGAAGAGGAACTCGTGGATCAGAAAGTTGACAAGAGTGGAAGACATCATGATCAGAGTTAAATCCCTGAAATGGCAATGGTCTGGACATACTGCCAGACCATCGATGGACAGCCTAAATTTTAGAATGGATTCCAAGGGACAGGAAAAGACCCAGAAGAAGACCACATGGGAGATGGGTGGATGAAATTCGAAAGTATGCAGGAGTAACATGGAGGAGACTGGCACAAGACAGACCATTGTGGAAGAAGCTTGTAGAGACCTTCGTCCAGCAGTGGATTGATAATGGTTGACAATGATGATGATGATATATATTATTCCATTAATATAAAATCATCCTGAGAAACTGCTTGCTTAAATATGAGTCGTTAAAACATGTGCACCTATTTCCCTCCTCCCTCTTCAATTACTTTAATCTAGCAATCCATGGATCAATGTGAGAATGAATTAATTCACTTGTGAGAAATCAAAAATCAAATGCTAGGAAATCAGTCAAAAATTGCATCTTTTGCTCTATATCTCATCGAGAAAAAATTCTAAAATCTTATTGTGCACAAAATGAAAAATACTTTGCATAGAACAATGCAACTTGCAAACACTTCAGAAGTCCCTCTGTTTTACTCTGTTTCCTTCTCCTGAGAGGAAGAAACAAACTGGGTTAGTAAGTTCCATTATTATAATAGTTGTTCAGCAGGGATAACACATTTAAAACCATTCATTTTCTTTTTTTTTTCCCAATTATTTTTTTTCAGCAGTCCAGAAACAAGTCAAAGTTCTGAAATGAAAACACAACAGCTGTGATGATTTGATGAAAGTGAAATTTCCCCAAGACAGTAGAATGATACACACAGCTGGGCAGTTCAGTCCGAAGCTGTGGAAAGAAAAAAGACAGGCAAAATCACCATATTCTTTTTCCAGGATTCAAACTATCCTAATGAACTGCCACAACGCAATTGATATCCAGAGCACAAGCATATTTTTTATATATATTAAGGTTTGTACTCTTCCAAGCAAAATAAATTCAAACACTTTTCAAGGACTTTTTAAAACCAAATTATCATACACTGAAGAGCAATTGAATTAGAGACAGCTGGTGTTATGCAAATGGGGCGCTGTGGGCGGCCCTGTAAACGGAAACGACGTGACGTATGCATCGATCCGACAATATAAGAAGTGATGCGACGGGAATCAGTAAGAGTCATACGCAGTATGGGTAAGACGAAGGATCTAAGCGCATTTGATCGTGAGCAAATTATCGGGGCCCGACGAATGGGTCACTCTATCTAGGAAGTCGTGCAGGCACTGGGGTTTTCACGAGCCACTGTGTCACGGGTGCACTGTGAGTACATCGAATCCGGTAAAACCATCCCTGCAAGAGCCAACTGCCGTGGACAACAGCGTGAGGATGAGCTGGGTCATCGTCGGCTAGCTCGCATTGTACCAGCTGATAGACGGGCCACCGTGCAAGAAATCACTCGGCAATTTAACGCTGGTGCACAAAAACGTGTAAGCTGCCACACCATCCAGAACCATCTCCTCGCTATGGGGTACAGAAGCCATCGTCCCACGAGGGTAACGCTGCTGGCCGCACATCACAGAGTGCAAAGATTAGCATGGGGGCGGGAACATCGCCACTGGACCCTAGACATGTGGAAAAATGTTGCCTGGACTGATGAGTCAAGATTCACGTTGGTACATGCGGATGGCAGGATACGTACGGCGCAAACGATATGAAGCGATGGATCCTTCTTGCCAGCAGGGTACTCTTCAAGCTGGTGGGGGCGGCATTCTCGTCTGGGGACTATTTACGTGGACTGAAGTAGCACCCCTGGTACGTGCGACATCGTCCCTCACAGGTCAACGTTACCGGGATATCCTGGACGACCATTTGCGCATCTTCAACATCCCACTGGGGACCTCATCCTGCAACAAGACAATGCACAGTGCCATCGCTCCCAAATTGTATCCGAATGGTTGGATGAACACTCCACCGACGTGACCTCAATCCCATTGAGCATATCTGGGATGCCAGCGAGAGAGATGTTCGAGGCTCTGACCCTTCTCCATCAAATCTTCGTCAACTTTGGCAGCTTGTTCAGGGGTCGTGGATCCGTATGGCTTCCCAACGCTTCCGGTGTCTTGTCGAGTCCATGCCGAGACGAATCGCCGCCGTCATCAGGGCGAAAGGTGGTGCTACACGTTATTAGACAGGTATCTCTATTTCAATTGCTCTTCAGTGTATGTGTGCGGTTGGTCCGTCAGTAGGTATGTATGTAAGTTTAAACCATTAAACTTTGCTGGGATGGGGGCACTTTCCCAATGACTTGCCTGTTACCCCCTACATCCCATGTTGGTTTATTTTATTAACTATGAATTGCCTTTCTCCTTTGGTGTTTTTCAAAATAATTTTATTTTGTGGAATATTTTGAAAGGGTACATTATTTTTATATTCATCTGCTGGTATGATATTCATTGTTTGCTTTAACTTTTTATTTTTGATGCATAACTTTGATGTTTTGATGCAGCCAAGAGACAGAGTCCACGCATGAAGCACAAGCAATTCCTAGAAGTTCCACCCTCCTGCAAGAATGCGTTCTTAACCCCAGTCAACAGAGGTCCATCACAATTTGCGAATACATCATTCCACTTATTTTACTTCCACGGCTGATGTTTTACTCTGTAGTGATGTCATAGCCATGGTACCAGCTGTCCAAAATTTCCCCTAGGTTAAACGCAAGTTGTGCGCTATTTGATCAGCTTGGTGTTTTTATCAAAACTATCTTCAATACAGCTTTTTAGCACAATTATTCTACGCATACTTTTTCATAGCATTGTTTAAAAAACAAAACAATTATTTTTCAAGTACTATTTAAGGAGTCTTTAAACTTTTACAAGTCCTTTCAAGGACTTGAAAATGAACATTTTTTTTTTCAAGGACTTTTCAAGGAGCGTACGAACCATGTATATAAAGGGTGTCCAAGAATTATTGGACACATTACAAAATTATGTACAAAAGAAACTATGAGCATTGTCTGTTTTTCTATGTCACATATTACTAACACGGTTTCTATATTTTTGTTTTGCAGAATTGTTATTCCCAGAATTCAATAGATGGCGCTTGGTGTGGCCTGATGAGGAATGTATGAGAAGTCATGTCATCCGTACAGCAGAAGGCGTGTGTGTGTTATGGCTTGCGGAGTTAAAGTCTGTCATTAAAGTTAAAAGACGGTACCGTTTAGGTGTGGTTGTAATCCTCTGTCAACAAATTCAATTAAGCGGTGGACGAAACAGTTTAAAGAAACTGGCAAGGTGGAACATCGTGGAGAAGCCGGTAAGCCTAGCGTCAGTTGTGAGATGGTTGACCAAGTTAATGAAAGTTTCTGACGAAGCCCCAGGAAATCCGCTCGTAAAGCAAACAGAGAACTGTTCATTCCGAAATCGACAGTTCACAATATCTTGCACAAGAAATTAAAGTTTCATGCTTATAAAATTCAAATAGTGCAAAAGATACATGTAAATGATCACACTCTGTGATATGATTTCGCCGTGGATATGCTGAATCGAGTGGAAAACGACAAAAACTTTCTCAGTACTGTAATTTTTAGTGATGAATCCACATTTCATGTATCAGGATTTGTGAATCGTCACAACTGTAGGATATGGGGCAGTGAACCGCCTCATGCTGCTATTGAACTGGAACGTGATTCTCCAAAAGTTAATGTGTGGTGCGTCCTATCAAAAAGAGAAGTGATTGGCCCTTTCTTCTTCTGCGAAAAAAACATATATGATGACATTTACTTGGATATGCTAGAAAATGTCGCTATACCCCAGATAAAAAGACATGACATCGTTTTCCAACAAGACGGCACGCCTCCACATTGGTCAACGTGTGTACGCAAGTGCCTAAATGAGCATTTCCCCAACAGATGGATTGGGCGTGGTGGTCCCATTCCATGGCCTCCTCGCTCTCCAGACCTAACTCCATTGGATTATTTCATGTGGGGTTATGTGAAGGATCGTGTCTATCAGATGCCTTGTACTGATTTGCAGGAACTGAAGCAGCGTATCACAGCTGCTATTAATTCCATAATTCCTCAGTTGCTTGCCAATACATGGCATGAAATCGAGTATCGCTTGGATGTACTATGAGCAACCAAGGGATCTTATATTGAAATTAATTAACTTGTGTAGTTACATTACATTGTAAGTTAGTAGTCAGTTTCTTTCTATCTGTTTAATGCTTTGTTTTATATAATTTTGTAATGTGTCCAATAATTCTCGGACACCCTGTTTAATGAAATAAAAACTAAATGAAAAGAAACTGCACATTTTGCTTTATTAAAAAACTATTTTTAATTAAAAAAATGCATTCATTTTTTTCACATAGCAAATCATAAGAGATATTTCCAGTAATTTACCTAAGCAACCATTTTTAAGAACTTGATTAAAACTTAAAGCATCAATAAATTCAATAACAAACATGCAGTACCTTTGAAAAAGTTAAAAAAAAAAAAAAAAAAAAGACAATACAAAAAATGTGATTATAATACACAGTGCAAAAGCAGTTCTGAATGTGATCTAATGACTAAAAAATCAATGATGGACAAAATTATGGAAGAGGTCCTCTTGTGCAGTAAAGTTGATGTATCGTTTTGCTGAGAGTCAACCCTATGTTTCTAGAAATAAAAAAAATGTTTTAAACTTACACAGAAATATGCCGAGTTGCTTAAAAGTGAAAAATATAAAAAATGCACCAAAGAGCCAAAACATTATGATCAAAGCATTTTTATACAAACCAAAGCAACAGCAGGTAAACAATGGTGTGTGTGAAGGTAATGAAACAGTATAAACACCTGATCAGTGTTAATCAGTGTTATTCATGTTCTTCAGATGAGTAAGGCAGAAGCAAGTTTGACAAAGCCCAAATTGTAACGGCCAGACAACTGGGTCAGAGCACTGCTTGTGGGCTGTTTACAGTTAGCAGTGGTTAGTACCTTAAAAAATTGATCTGAGGAGGGAAAACCTACACAAACCATCGGCAAGGTGTGGGCTGATCACTGCTTATCGATGCTAGAGGTGAGCAAAGGCTATCCCATAAGGTATGAGCCAACATAAGGGATACTGTGGCACATCTCACAGGTAATTTAAATGCTGGTGACGGAAGTAATGTGTCACGACACACAGTTCATCGAATCCTGCTGAAAATGGGGCTGTGTAGATACAGGCCGCTCTGAGTGCCCCAAGCTATCCTCAATTCCCCATCAAAAGCACCTTCAAATGGCATGTAAGCATCAAAACTGGACCTTGACTGATTGGAAGAAGGTCGTCTGGTCTGATGAATCTCATTTCCTGTTGTACTATGTTGATGGTTGGGTATGTTGACGGAAGTAATGTGTCATGACACACAGTTCATTGAATACTGCTGAAAATGGGGCTGTGTAGATACAGGCCGCTCTGAGTGCCCAAGTTATCCTCAATTCCCCATCAAAAGCACCTTCAAATGGCATGTAAGCATCAAAACTGGACCTTGACTGATTGGAAGAAGGTCGTCTGGTCTGATGAATCTCATTTCCTGTTGTACTATGTTGATGGTTGGGTATGTGTGTGTTGTTTACCTGGAGAAGTGTGGGATGAAAACAAGCAGGAGGAGAAAGTATGCTTTGGGCAATGTTCTGCTGGGAAAACCTGGGTCTAGTCATTCATGTGCAGGACACTATGATGTCTATCACCTACCTAAACATCATTGCAGAGCAAGTACCTCCTTCTATGGCAATGGTATTTCTGTCTAGTGGTGCCATCTTTCAGCAGATTGATGTGCCATGCCACACTGCTCGGATTGTTCCAGAATGGTTCATGGAACACGAGAAGATTTCGAAGTATCGCCATGGCCTCCAAATTTCCGAGACATCAATCCAATCAAGCACCTGTGGTTTGAGTTGCAGCAGCAAATCTGATCTGTGGTGGCTCAACCTCGTAACTTACAAGAGTTAAAAGATCTGCTGTAACATGTTAGTACCAGATAGCACCAGACACCTTTAGAAATCTTATAGAATCCATGGCTCTTCGGGCAAGAGCTAATTTTGTGGCACATGGAAGACCAACAGCATGTTAGGCAGGTGGTCATAATGTTTTGGCTCTTCAGTGCATCACATTAGTGTAAATGTGTGCTGCACATCAGGAATACACACAGAGTATGGAAAAACAATACTCTCTGCATTATTTAACAAGAGCATAGTCCTGCAATCGAGGAGGGCCATTTGAGAGTGATAAACTCACTTGCGTGCTCCTGGAGCCAATTGGTAGCCACTGGGGAAGTATGCAGTGTAGCATTGTTCTGTTGAAATATGGTGCTTTGGTGCGGAAAGAGAATAATTGTGAATGAGTGTAGATGGTCGACGAGGATGTGTACAAACCTTGTGCTGGTGATAGAGGTCTTGATGGGTAGGAGAGGCCCTAAGGAAGCTCATGTAAATGCACTCCAAACTGTCATACCAATCCACCTGCCTGTATGACCCCAGCTTGGCAAGCTGGGTACATCGCTTCAGGTGGTTCATGTCACATATGCACCCTCCCATTGGTTTGATAGGTTGAAACCGTGATTCATCAGATCAGATATGTTTCAGATCCTCTGCACTACAGTTGTGATTGCTCTTTGAAACTACATCCAAAGGCAGATCCAGAGCAACGGACGGGGGGGGGGGAGATTTGATCTATAAAGAAAGCATGAACACACACACATCATGTGCTTAAATATACACTATATTGACAAAAGTCACCAGACACTTAGAAGAGAAACACAACATAGCCTTTATTGACATACATTAGTACGGTGTCAGTCCACCTTTGGCCTTAATGCCTGCATTGACCCTTTGAGACATGCTTTCGACAAGGTTTTGGAACACAGCGATAGGTATGCGCTTCCATTCAGTACATAATGCTGCCGCTAACTGTTGCTTAGTAGTAGGTCTTGGTTCCAAACTTCTTATGCGATGCTCTAATTCATCCCATAGGTGCTCTATGGGATTAAGATCAGGGCTTTGTGCTGGCCAGTCCACACATGATACGGAATTATTGTCAAACCACGCCATAACAGTCCTTGCTTTATGGCTCTGTACATTATCCTGCTGGTACCAACAAGGCTCGATTCCATAGTATTCCCACAGAGTTGGTACGGCATAATTGTCCAGAATATCGAGGTAGACATGCTGGTTAACAGGTTTGTCCACGATAACTAATGCACCGGGACCATACCACGAAAAATAACCCCACACGAGTACACTGCCAGCTCCAAACTTTACCGTAGGAACAGTACACTGTGATAAATAGCGTTCCGCCGGCTGCCGCCATAGCCACACACGGCCATCAGACTGATGGATCGCGTATCTGGATTCATCAGTCCATAGCACCCGTTTCCATTGATCTATGGTCCATGATAAATGTTCTTTACACCATGCTAAACAACGAGTAGCATTCCGAGTGGAGATGAAAGGCTTATAGCAGCTGCACGACCATGGTAACCCATGGAATGAAGTTCTCTGCGAATGGTACGTGTACAATACCGAGGTTCCAGCATTTTAACTCATCTGTACACTGAGGTCTTGTGCAGTACTCCGTCGATTAGCTGTAACGACTTTCCTGAGGCTTCGACGTCCTCTATCACTGATTTTCTTTGGTCTGCCGGTACGTTTTGCTGCTTCAGGCACACTATGTGTCTTCCAATTATTCAGTACATCCAAAACAGGTGACTTGGGTATGTTCAAATGCCTCTCGGTTTCTCTTATGGACAACCACTAATATAACACCCAACAATCTTTCCTTTCTCAAACTCAGTTCTCTCCCGCTGCAACATTTTCACTCAACCTCACAGTGCGATATGATCACGGTCAGCTGCAGGCTTGTTTTTATACCGTTTGGAGCTGTACCGCACATCTTAACAACGTAGTGGATCCGTTCATTTGCTTTTGAAAGAGTGTTGGGTGATTTTTGTCAGTATAGTGTATATTTAAGTATATGTATATATACGGCAACAGAAACCAGCATGGAAATATTCTTGTAGAGTTTGCAGAGGCAGAAGGGTTTTTCATCATGAACTACTTTTTCAAGAAAGAGCCACAAGGGAAATTGACATGGAGGCATCCCAGTGGGTTGACAAGTGAAATTGATTTTATTATGTGTAACAAGAAAGTTGTCATCAAAGACTGCAGTGTGCTGAAGAAGTTCAACACAGGTAGTAACCATAGAATGGTGAGGTGTAAGATGCACCTCAACACAAAACTCAAGCGCTGCAAGCTCATAAAACAAACAAAATGTATTGACATAACCAACCTTCAAAAACATTATAATACTTTCAAATTGGAACTGAGGAACAGATTCTCTGTTCTAGAAGGTCTAACGTTGGAAGAAGTGGACATCTCTGAAGTTAACAGAAAACTAACGAAGGCTCTTATGGAAATAGCAACAAAAATAGCTGGTACTAAGAACAAGTCGCATATGAACAAAACATAAGAAAAAAATTCTGATACAAAAAAAAAAAAAAAAAAAAAAAAAAAAAAGGGAGAGATGAGGACAAATAAAGCAGATGTGACTTTCAAAGTGGAATATACAGAGCTATGCAAGACAGTACAAAAAAGTACCACTGAATACGTAAGGAAATTCAACTGACTGTGAACTAGTGAGGAAAGAAATTGAAAACAACCAAAGCCTGAAGAGAGCCAAAGGGGCATCTCAGTAAGAGAAGAAAACAGATTATGGCACTGAGAAAAGAAGATGGTTCTTTAACAAGAAATACAGGCGGAATTTTGACAGGAGTGAAAGATTTCTACTTAAAACTATATGAAAGGGATGATACATGTACTCCAGACATTACGAAAGGTACCAGAGTTCTTCCAGTCCTCCTAGCAGAAGTTATGCACACAATCAAGAACAAAATGGGGAAAAGCTCCACAAGAAGATAGAATTACCGTCAGGGTTTGCTGATTTAAATCATGAAAAAAATTATTGATTTAAATCACAAATAGAAATCTTCAAATCTTCATTATGCATATGTAAAGTCCATTAAAATTAAAACTGCATGTGCTCAAATTAACAGTGTAAAATTTAGTACTGTTATTCACTAAACAAAATCAACTTCATGCTGAAACTAAAAACAATATTATTTTAGCCATGAAAGTTAAAACACATTTTGTTGTAAATGTGTTGTTTTTTTTCCACAGAGAATTTTTCTTTGTGCCATTTCTTAATTGTGACCATAAAGGCATAAGGTAATTTTAAAACTTAACAAGAATGAGATTTGTTCCTTTCCCATGAGATTATAAAGTCCCAGAACCATTAATCTCCTTTCATGGAGGTTAGAAGTTGGGTGTTGTCAATAGCAAAGGAATCTGATCTTTTGACATTCACCAGTGTTCCCTTTCTTGCACATGAACTCAGCAGGAATATTATTTTAGTGGGTGGTAGTAGAGGGTGATAAACAGGGTTTGAAATATTGCATGCTGGCTTACCAGTCAGGCAAATAACTCACTTGTCAGTTGAAGATCAACAGTCCTGCAGGACTCGCGAGAAAAACAACTCAGTACTAAAAATTAAATGCTAATTGTTTATACGCTCAATAATATTTATGAAATCGTAAACATTTTCAATAATATTTTACTGCTAACCTAATTTAAATGATTAATTATTGTATAGTAACCGGACTCAGTTTTCTCCCTCTAAGGTGATGCAAGAATCCTTCAATGTTTTTAGAACTTTCCTAACAGCTCCATGGAAACACCCACGGGAATCCGAGTTTGCCCTTTGACCTATGACAGCAATTGCTAAGCAAGAGCTCACAACACGCATGTGACTGACTCTTACACTGATTATCTTTTCCCACAGCGTTTTGGGAAATCATTCTACTGAGCTCATGGCTTCTTCCCTCATGTTCTTTGTTAAGCGTACTGTGCCCAGATGTTTTGACTCATGGTATTCGCTGTACAATTTCTTTCACGGAGAAACCGCTTCCCCATGCTGGCGCACAGTCACGAACAGTTCTGTGAATTAAAATAAGCCTTATTAAAGAACTGATATTTTTATGTATCCAACAGTAGGCATAACAACATATAAATAATTATCTATTGAATTTAAACTGCTGTACTAAATTTGTTACTTGTCAACTAAAGCTTTTCACTCGCCACAGACGACCACATTTTTCAAGACCTGGTGATAAAGAACAGATAAACAGGAACCAATGCCAGATAAAAGTACCATTGTTAGTTAGTTTTCTGTTGCACTGTACTGTGTGACTAAGGGTTTAAGTGCTTAGCTCATTTTAGGACAAGTGTTGAAGTCAGCATGGCTGAAAGGAAAAGCAATATCATTTGGAACTATTTTGAAGAAATTAAAAATATGAGTGGCAGAGGTTCACGTGCTAAGTGCAAACTGCATGAAAAAGAGATCCAGGAACTTGTTGCATGCATGAGAAACTGTTACTCATTGTGTTCATTAAATACAAATGAAGTTGATGACTGTCAGCAAAGCATTCATACATACACTGAAGTGCCAGAAAAACTGATACACCAGTCTAATACTTGGAAGGTCCCCCACGGTAGCGAAGGACTTCACTAGCTTCTGGAAATATGCTGTAGGCAATGCACACCATACTTCCTGCAGAGCGTTTCACAATTCGAGTGTATTCCAAGGTCTCGGATTCCTGTGTTCGATAGCGCGTTGCATGGCATCCCAAATGTGTTCTATCTCGTTCAGATCTGGGGACTTAAGTGGGAATGGCAACACCGCAAACTCAGATGAATGCTCCTCTAACCATAATGTGGCGTCCGACACTTGTTTGGAGGTGCATTGTCCTGTTGGAACAGGCCCAACCCATCAGCATGAATGCAGGACATGGACGGGTGTACCTCGTCAGAAAGGATGCGCACATGGCGTTGGCCGGTCACAGATGTTTGTAGACGTACCAGGGGTCCTAGTGAAGTCTAGCTAAACACCCCCCATACCATTACGGACCCCCCACTAGCCGGTACAGTTCCCTGTTGACAGGCAGGATCCATGGCTTCATGGGGTTTGCGCCACACACAAATCCTTCCATCTGCCCGATACAGTTGGAAATGCGACTCGTCAGACCAGGCTACTTGTTTCCAGTAATCAAGTGTCCAGTGACAGTGTTGCCTTGCCCAAGCGAGGCGTATAGCTCTGTGTCGTGCACCCATCAAGGGGACTCGAGTTGGGGGTCAGCTCCCAAAGCCCATATTGTGCAGGGTACGCTGCACAGTCTGGACGCTATTGCTTGTTGAGGCTCCAGCATTGAATTCTGATTATACTTGCGAGAGTGTTGCACACCTATCGCGTGAAATGATTCTTGACAGCCGTTGATGGTCATGTTCACCCAATGTCTTTCTACGGTCACACTGGTATCATAGGTTGGAAGTTTTGCCGGAATTCTTGTAGTCGCAGTACACCCTTGCAATGGTTGTCCATGAAAATCCGAACTTCGTTTCTACCTCCGAAATATTATGGCCCATCTCAAGAGCGCCAACTATGACACCGCGTTGAAAATAACTTAAATCGTTATTACTTGTCATTCTCATGTCGAAAACAGCTCTGACAGCTGGCAAGGATGTCTATCGCTTTATATACACACTGGCGGACGCAACCGAGCACGTGCATAGGTGACGTTGCTATGTATTTTGCATAAGCTCGTCTGTACCAGTTTTTCTGGCACTTCAGTGTACATACATATCACTAAGCTGTTCTCTGATGTTCAGAGGTTAGCTCTTCACAGAAAGAACTCACTGTTGCTGTATCAGGAGTCTCCAATACAGCGATCTTGGCACACAGCTCGAGCTTCGTTGACATCCCTCACACGCCACACACAAACAAGACCTTTTGTATTTCATACCCATCATCTTTTCCTCATGCAGACAATCCTGAATCTAGTCCTCCCATGATTTCCTTGGCCTTCCTGTAACTTTCTTTCCAGCCACTTGGGCTGAATAAATTCTCTTAGTAAGCATCTCATCACTCATTCTTTCAACATGGCCAAACCACCTAAGAATATAAGTTTCCACCTTACTAACAACATTTTGCCTCACATTACACATCTGCAACACATCTTCATTCCTTACATGATCAGAGCTTGCCCCCCCCGTAAGTAACGCATCTCCCCGGCATACAAACGACTCCTGTGTTTTTCTTGCAGAACTCAGGTTTCACTGCCATACATCAGAGTAGGAACAATTACACTTTCATATACAGCTATTTGAGACTTTCTTGAGAGTCAACCGAGCACTTCAACTAATTTAAGATATGGAATCATAGCATAAAAGAGAACTGCCATTGGTACCTGAAGCAACCACTAAATTTACAACAGCACAAAAAAATTAAAAAAATTGTGAATGGATACAGAGTTTGAAATCAGCAGGGAAAAAAAATCCAGTATAAAGTAACGAGTTTTGTAATGAATGATTCTTCAAATATGATGAAGATAAGGAAAGAAATGGAGAAAAGTGTTGATGTTATCACATATGGTTGCACAGCTCACATTTTAAACCTTCTTGCAAAAGATCTACAGATTTCAAACATCAAAGAGCAGAGTACACAAATTGTGAAGTATTTCAGAAATCATGATTTTGTTAGATCAGCATATAAACAAGCTGGTGGATTAGCTCTTGTGCTGCCCCACGATGTATGCTGGAATTCCATGTGCGACTGTTTAAGAAGTTACATCAATAACTGAGCAATAGTGGTTAACAATAATGATAGCAATATTGAATCTAAAATCAAAGAAAAGGTAATGAATTTGGGTATATCGGCAATACATCAACCAATAGCCAATGTAATATCCTTATTTAGGGAAAAAAATCACTCTTGATAGAGTCCAGAAGAACGATTGCAAAATTTCTGAGGCAGTTGTAGTGTGGAAAAAGTTGGAAATTGTATTAAATGGCATCTTAGATGAAAAGCAACTGGAGTTCTTTCATAAAAGATATGATCAAGCTTTATCTTCAGCTCATTTTTTGGCCTTTCTGGTCGATCTTCACTTTCAAGCAAAAAACATGGATGTGACTATTACGCTTGAAAAAAAAAAAGAAGTTGCTTTACAATTTTCCAGCGAAAGATATGGAGACACATTCCTGGCTATTCTCATTAAGCTTCTAACAAAATCTCCACCATTCACTGGAACAATGATGGAAGAAAAAGTGCAGCTTGCAGTAAATTCTTTAGACTGCTGAAATTCCTTTTCCATAGTGAAAGTGTCAACAGGAAAAAAACAAAAAAAAAACTGCAAAGTATTTTGCAATTATTAACAACAACATTAGCTTCATCTGGAATTGAAACAATTTTCTCAACATTTATCATTGTACATTCTAAGTTAAGAAATAGGCTAGGAATTCAAAAAGCAGCAAAACTAGTACTTTTGTTCAAACTGCTGAACAAATAGTTTCTCTCACCACATGCTTTTTTTTATTTTAATTCAATTAAAATTTACTCGGGAATTGCTGTTTTTCAGTCAATATATTATTTTGAGGCTTTTATGATTCAAATTTAACGGGCAAGTTGTAATTTTTTTTAGATTACACCAGTAATACCGGGTGCGCCATATAAAAGAGGCCCCGTGACCAGACATTGTAGGGCAGGTTAAAGTTGTTTGTTGGGTTTCCAGTAAAAACCGCTTTGTTCCACTTCTAACCAGTTTCTGCGTGTACAGCTGCAAAGGAATTCTCCGGAATGGTTAATCACAGCCAGAGCAGTATAGGTACGCAGTCATAAGTGTAAATGAAGAGAGAACAAAGGCAACGGAAATGGTTTTAAGTATGGAACAGCGGATTTTTATTGTGGAACAACAGTATTTCAGAAATAACACATCATCATCATCATCATCATCATCGTCAACCATTATCAATCCACTGCTGGACGAAGGTCTCCCCAAGTTTCCTCCACAACGGTCTGTCTTGTGCCAGTCTCCTCCATGTCACCCCTGCATACTTTCGAATTTCATCCACCCATCTCCCATGTGGTCTTCTTCTGGGTCTTTTCCTGTCCCTTGGAATCCAATCTAAAATTTCAGCTGTCCATCGATGATCTGTCCTTCTGGCAGTATGTCCAGCCCATTGCCATTTCAGGGATTTAACTCTGATCATGATGTCTTCCACTCTTGTCATTTTTCGGATCCACGAGTTCCTCTTCTTATCTCTCCTGGTTACACCAAGCATGCACCTCTCCATGCTTCTTTGAGTTGTCTGCAGCCTTTGTATGTCTCTTTTAGTTAAGGTCCACGTCTCCGCACCATACGTAAGCACTGGAAGGATGCATTGATCAAACACTTTTCTTTTAAGACATAATGGCATATTGCTCTTGAAAATTATGCTGTTTCTTCCAAAAGCTCTCCAGGCAAGTTTTGTACGCCGATTAATTTCTTCATCAATGTGACCCTCACTTGATATCTGCTGTCCAAGATAAACGTACGTGTCTGTTATCTCCAGCTTTTCTCCATCAATCGATAAATCTTCATTTCTTGTAAAAGCATTGAACATCACTTTTGTCTTCTGAAAGTTCATTTTTAATCCCACTTCTTTACTCTTGTCAGCAAGTTCCTGGATCATACTCTGCAGCTCTGATGGGGTAGTTGCAAAAATGACTACGTCATCAGCAAAACGAAGGTGGGTTAGATAATCTCCATTAATCTTTATCCCCTTGTTTTCCCAGCTCAGTGACTGAAAAACACCCTCCAATGTAGCATTAAAGAGCTTCGGAGATATGGTGTCACCTTGTCTCACTCCCTTTCCAATTTTTACGTGTGTTGTATTTTCAAACAGCCTAATCTTTGCACTTGCATTTTCATAGATGTTATTAATAATATTAATGTATGCATCTTCAATACCGCAGGTTTTCAGAGCCATTGTAACTGCTGATGGTTTCACCGAATCAAAGGCTTTTTCATAATCGATAAAAGCCATGCACAATGGAAGTTCATATTCCCTCGCTCTTTCAATTAGTTCTCTCAGCACGTGGATATGATCTATTGTGCTGTAGCCACTCCTGAATCCAGCTTGTTCTCTCGGTTGAGCCATGTCCAGTGTTACCTTCAAGCGGTGTGAAAGAACTTTAGTGAAGATTTTATAAACTACTGATAGGAGGCTGATAGGTCTGTAGTTTCCGAGATCCTCAATGTCACCTTTCTTATGTAGCAGGATCATTGTAGCGGTGTTCCAATCCTCAGGAATCTTTCTTTCATTAAGGCATCGAGTGAAAATTTGGGCGAGTACTGTTTCGATTTCTCCACTTGCTTCTTGTATGATGTCTACAGTAATTCCATCTTCTCCTGGAGCTTTTCCTCGCTTCATGTTCTTGATTGCATGTGCAACTTCTGCTGGAAGGACTGGAGGAACTCTGGTACTGGTATCTTTCATGATGTCTGGAGTGCATATATCATCCCTTTCATATAATTTGGAGTAGAAATCTTTCACTCTTGTCAAAATTTCGCCTCTATTTCTTGTTACAGAACCATCTTCTTTTCTCAGTGCCATAATCTGTTTTCTTCCCTTACTGAGATGTCCCTTTGCTATCTTTAGGCTTTGGTTGTTTTCAATTGCTTTCCTCACTAGTTCACAGTTGAATTTCCTTACGTCTTCAGTGATACTTTTTCTTACTGTCTTGCATAGCTCTATATATTCCACTTTGGAAGTCACATCTTCTTTAGTTGTCCTCATCTCTCTTCTTTTTTGCATCAACATTTTGGTTTTTCCTGATAATTTGTTCACATGCAACTTGTTCTTAGACCCAGCTAATTTTGTTGCTGTTTCCATAAGAGCTTTGGTTACTTTTCTGTTAACTTCAGAGATGTCCACTTCTTCCGATGTTAGGCCTTCTAAAGCAGAGAACCTGTTCTTCAGTTCCAACTTGAAGGTATTATGGTGTTTTTTAAGGTTGGTTATGTCAATACATTTTGTTTGTCCTATGAGCTTGCCACGTTCAAGTTTAGTGTTGAGGTGCATCTTACATCTCACCAATCTATGGTCACTACCTGTGTTGAACTTGTTTAGCACACTGCAGTCTTCTATGACGAATTTTTTGTTACACATAATAAAATCAATTTCACTTGTCGTCCCATTTGGATGTCTCCATGTCCATTTCCTGTGTGGCTTTTTCTTGAAGAAGGAGTTCAAGATGAAAAACCCTTCTGCCTCTGCAAACTCAACGAGAGTATTTCCACGCTGGTTTCTGTTGCCATGACCGAATTTACCTACCGAAGTTTCATTCTGTTGCCGTTGCCCTATTTTTGCATTGAAATCTCCCATAATTATTTTCAAGTGCTGCTTACCTTTATTATTTAGATGACAAATTTCCTCATAAAATTCTTCAATTTCTTCTTCAGGATGACTTGTGGTGGGTGCATAAGTTTGAATAATCTGAGCCTGGTATCTTTTCGAGAGTTGGATAACAAGTCGTGCAGCTCTGTCAGAGGAACTTTCAACTTCTACAACTTTATCCTTCAGTTTCTTGTTTATTATAAATCCAACACCACTAGTTCTGCCAGTATCTGTCCCACGATAGTAGAAGAGATGTCCACTTTTCAGTTCGATGAGATCTTCTCCTTTTCTCCTTACCTCACTTAGCCCCACGATGTCCCACTTGATCCTTTGTAGTTCCTCTTCCAATTCAAGAAGCCTTGAATCAGAAGATAGGGAGCGTCCATTGTAAGTAGCCAAGGTCAGCATCAGATGGCAGCCTAGTCCGGTCCTCCGGTGATTCTTAGCACCCTCTGCCTTCATGTCGCACTGGCCGCTGCCTTGGCCAGGTACATTCCAGCTGCCGGAGACTGAGGGCCAAGATTTAAGTTGTGGAATCATTTTGGAGGGGTTTGGCCATAACTCACCACGCTGGCCAAGCGGGTTGGTGAGTGTGGGATAGCATTTCCTCTGATCCCGATGGTATAGTTATACCGCTATGGGCGGTCGTCAGAGCCCCTTTAGTGGGAACAGGATGCACCACGAGAAGGCGGGGTTGACATTTGTCAAGGAGAGGCTGTGATGTTACGCATCACCTGACCTTACATACAAGGTTTTAAATGAGTTCTTAACAGAAAAATTTCCACGTTGTGCAGCACTGGCGAAATTTTTAGGCATGTTTCATGTACTAAAGAAACAAATTATATATATTTTTGTTGTTTCCATGATTTCTGGCAAGTTGATAATTTGTTAAAGGTATTTTGTTTGTTATTATTCTTGCATGAAGAAAGAAAATCATGTGTGCACAAAATGTGTACCTTATTTCAACTATATATGCTCAAACATGCAAATGAGCATTTGCTGCTGATAGTGATGTATCAACAGCAGCAAGAATATTTCTTTTTTGTAGAATGGCAACAGTCCTGTTGTCTTGTGTTATCAGTAGGTGTGGTTGTCTGTGATGTTTGGTTGTTCTGCTGTGTGGATTGTCTTTTTATCTCACTGCCATGAGATGTGTTGTGTGGTGGTAATTGTCTTGTTTTCTGCTGAGTTAAACCTTAAATATGTTAATCTTTGGAGCAACACATGGTATTAAAAGCATTACATACCTATTTTGTTGCAAGTTTCATGAACTGAGTGAAGTGTGATTTTTTTCCCTAAATAAGGATATTACATTTCTGTCTGGGATCCATGGATGGAACCTCCAACAGAAATCAGTGGTACAGAAGTTAGTGCGGAAATTTCGTGAAACTGGCTCGGTATGCAACAGGAAAAGAAACAAACCCAAGACAATTTGTACTGAAGACAATATCAAAGATGTGTGAAGACAATATCAAAGATTTCATTTTTCATGAAAAACAGGACACTAGGGGTGGCACACCTTCATTTATGAATGAAAAATATCAGGAAACTAGAAGATGTTATCAGTGTGGATCAGTTAAACAATTGGCAAGAAATTGTCAAAAACCTAAAAGAGGTTTCAACAAGCAAATGGGTAAAAGTGTACCAAATAAATGTGACTTTGCTAGTTGTGCATTTTTTGCATCAGCACATATGCTCACAAAATGTACAGTAGACTGGATTATTGATGCAGCAGCTACAGAACATTTCTGTAATGACAAAAGTTTATTTATTGTTTTTTGTACCACACCTGATAGAGAAGCAACTATTGCTAAGGGGTCAACAAAATTTTATCTTGGGATATGGAAATGTGCAATTATCTGTTTTACAAGATAGGGGCAAAGTGTCACTACTTTTTAAAAATGTATTGTATGTTCCAGGAATAAGTAGAAGCCTAATATCAGGTAGATTGATTGATAGAGCAGGTTATAGTGTACTTATCAAAAACAAAGAAATTGTTATTAAGAATACTAAAAATGAAATTTATTTAAAAGTACCATTAATTGATAAGTTCTGTATAATTAAAGCATATGTGATAAAAAATCAGCTACTGTTGAAGCTTATGTGGTAAACAGAAATAATGTTATGCTATGGCATACAAGATTTGGGTACCAGAATGCTACAGCTTTAAATGAATTTTCCAAAACTGAAAACATTTTTGGTCTAGAAAAATTAGTTGGTACCATTAAAAATTGTGAGGTATGTAATCTTGCAAAAGCAAAAAGAGCATCATTTAATGGCATTGAACATATCAGAACCTCGCAGGTTCTTGAATTACTGCAAATCGATGTTTGGGGTTCAGCACCTGTGACATACATCTATGGGAGGTGCTCAATATTTTTTTCACAATCATTGATGATTATTCTAGATTTTCAGTTGTCTATTTCTTAAGACAGAAGAGTGAAGCATTCAAGTTTTTCAGGATATAAAAAACTGAAATGGAAAGGCAGACAGGAAAAAAGATTAAATGTATAAGAACAGATAATGGAACGGAATTCTGTGCTAACTATTTTGGAAAATTATCTGAAACATGAAGGTATTAAGGTTGAGAGGACACACACCTATTCCCCCGAGATGAATGGAGTGGCAGAAAGATTTAATTGCACTCTTGTAGAAGGTGCAAAGGCATTATTATCACAAGGTCATTTACCTAAATCATAATGGGCTGAAGTGATACATGCACAGAATTATTTACCAAACAGATTTCCCCGCAAGAGTTTAAATGCCAAAGCTCCATTGAATGTATGGCCTGGAAAGAAATTTTTTGTTCGACATTTAAAAATAATAGGAAGTTTAGCCTATGTTTTCATTCCAAGGCAGCATAGAGATAAATTAGATAGTAAAGCAAGAAAAGCAGTTTTGGTTGGATATACTCAGAAAACAAAAGGTTATAGAATTTGGTTTCCTGATACAAGTGAAGTTGTAGAAACGAAACATGTGAAATTTAATGAGTTTGTTTGGGGAAATAATTGTGAGTCTGAACCAAAACAGGACCTTAACAAATTCTTATCCATCATTACACCATTGACAGATTTAGAAAACTCAGAGTTTGAAGATGATAAAACCTCAAAGTTTGAAGCTGGTGAAATTTCAAAAATTGATTGTCAACATGTTTCATCTGAAAAACCTATTAATTGGGAAGCGTTGTTGTTACTCGTCAGTCGGGGAAATCTGCTGGGAAAAGGATGTCTATTATTATCCCGAAAAAGGTGTGCGACTAAGGAGTAAAAATGAAGTGAAAGACTATTGTGAAAAGAAAAATATTATTTTTAATCCAGCAGAATTTAATTTTTCACACAGGCTTGACTATAATGAAGAACTTCAATTGAGTGACCATTCAATGTCTGACTCTGATTCAGAGGCACATTGTGTTGAGGTAAAAATTCCAAATACTTTATCTCAGAAGTTACCAGAAAAAAGGGCATGGTATAAGGCAATGGTTGAAGAACTGAACACATCGAAATTGCGTGATGTTTATGAAGTTGTTCCTAAACCTGTGGGAGGAAAAATCTTAGGAAATAAATGGATATATATCATCAAGGGGATGTAAGGTCAGGTGATGAGTAACATCACAGCCTCTCCTTGACAAATGTCAACCCCGCGTTCCCGTGGTGCATCCTGTTCCCACTAAAGGGGCTCTGACGACCGCCAATAGCGGTATAACTATACCATCGGGATTAGAGGAAATGCTATCCCACACTCACCAACCCGCTTGGCCAGCGTGGTGAGTTATGGCCGAACCCCTCCAAAATGACTCCACAACTTAAATCTTGGCCCTCAGTCTCCGGCAGCTGGAATGTACCTGGCCAAGGCAGCGGCCAGTGCGACATGAAGGCAGAGGGTGCTAAGAATACCCGGAGGACCGGACTAGGCTGCCATCTGATGCTGACCTTGGCTACGTATAATGGACGCTCCCTATCTTCTGATTCAAGGCTTCTTGAATTGGAAGAGCAACTACAAAGGATCAAGTGGGACATCGTCGGGCTAAGTGAGGTAAGGAGAAAAGGAGAAGATCTCATTGAACTGAAAAGTGGACATCTCTTCTACTATCGTGGGACAGATACTGGCAGAACTAGTGGTGTTGGATTTATAATAAACAAGAAACTGAAGGATAAAGTTGTAGAAGTTGAAAGTTCCTCTGACAGAGCTGCACGACTCGTTATCCAACTCTCAAGAAGATACCAGGCTCAGATTATTCAAACTTATGCACCCACCACAAGTCGTCCTGAAGAAGAAATTGAAGAATTTTATGAGGAAATTCGTCATCTAAATAATAAAGGTAAGCAGCACTTGAAGATAATTATGGGAGATTTCAATGCAAAAATAGGGCAACGGCAACAGAATGAAACTTCAGTAGGTAAATTCGGTCACGGCAACAGAAACCAGCGTGGAAATACTCTCGTAAAGTTTGCAGAGGCAGAAGGGTTTTTCATCTTGAACTCCTTTTTCAAGAAAAAGCCACACAGGAGACATCCAAATGGGACGACAAGTGAAATTGGTTTTATTATGTGTAACAAAAAATTCGTCATCGAAGACTGCAGTGTGCTAAACAAGTTCAACACAGGTAGTGACCATAGATTGGTGAGATGTAAGATGCACCTCTACACTAAACTCGAACATGGCAAGCTCATAAGACAAACAAAATGTATGGACATAACCAACCTTAAACACCATAATACCTTCAAGTTGGAACTGAAGAACAGATTCTCTGCTTTAGAAGGCCTAACATCGGAAGAAGTGGATGTTTCTGAAGTTAACAGAAAAGTAACCAAAGCTCTTATGGAAACAGCAACAAAATTAGCTGGGTCTAAGAACAAGTTGCATGTGAACAAATTATCAGGAAAAACCAAAATGTTGATGCACAAAAGAAGAGAGATGACGACAACTAAAGAAGATGTGACTTCCAAAGTGGAATACATAGAGCTATGCAAGACAGTACGAAAAAGTATCACTGAAGACGTAAGGAAATTCAACTGTGAACTAGTGAGGAAAGCAATTGAAAACAACCAAAGCCTAAAGATAGCAAAGGGACATCTCAGTAAGGGAAGAAAACAGATTATGGCACTGAGAAAAGATGGTTCTGTAACAAGAAATAGAGGAAAAATTTGACAAGAGTGAAAGATTTCTACTCCAAATTATATGAAAGGGATGATGCATGTACTCCAGACATCATGGAAGGTACCAGAGTTCTTCCAGTCCTCCCAGCAGAAGTTACACATGCAATCAAGAACATGAAGCGGGGAAAAGCTCCAGGAGAAGATGGAATTACTGTAAACATCATACAAGAAGCAAGCGGAGAAATTGAAACACTACTCGCCCAAATTTTCACTCGATGCCTTAATGAAGGGAAGATTCCTGAGGATTGGAACAACAACATAATGATCCTGCTACATAAAAAAGGTGACATTGAGGATCTCAGGAACTACAGACCTATCAGCCTCCTATCAGTGGTTTATAAAATCTTCACTAAAGTTCTTTCACACCGTTTGAAGGTAACACTGGACATGGCTCAACCGAGAGAACAAGCTGGATTCAGGAGTGGCTACAGCACAATAGATCATATCCACGTACTGAGAGAACTAATTGAAACAGCGAGGGAATATGAACTTCCATTGTGCATGGCTTTTATCGATTATGAAAAAGCCTTTGATTCGGTGAAACCATCAGCAGTTACAATGCCTCTGAAATCCTGTGGTGTTGAAGATGCATACAATAATATTATTAATAACATCTATGAAAATTCAAGTGCAAAGATTCGGCTGTTTGAAAATACAACACACATAAAAATTGGAAAGGGAGTGAGACAAGGTGACACCATATCTCCGAAGCTCTTCAATGCCACATTGGAAAATGTCTTTCAATCACTGAACTGGGAAAACAATGGGATAAAGATTAATGGAGATTATCTAACCCACCTTCGTTTTGCTGATGACGTAGCCATTTTTGCAACTATCCCATCAGAGCTGCAGAGTATGATCCAGGAACTTGCTGACAAGAGTAAAGAAGTGGGATTAAAAATGAACTTTCAGAAGACAAAAGTGATGTTCAATGCTTTTACACGAAATGAAGATTTATCAATTGATGGAGAAAAGCTGGAGATAACAGACACATACGTTTATCTTGGACAGCAGATATCAAGTGAGGATCACATTGATGAAGAAATTAATCGGCGTACAAAACTTGCTTGGAGAGCTTTTGGAAGAAACAGCATAATTTTCAAGAGCAATATGCCATTATGTCTTAAAAGAAAAGTGTTTGATCAATGCATCCTTCCAGTGTTTACGTATGGTGCAGAGACGTGGACCTTAACTAAAAGAGACATACAAAGGCTGCAGACAACTCAAAGCAGCATGGAGAGGTGCATGCTTGGTGTAACCAGGAGAGATAAGAAGAGGAACTCGTGGATCCGAAGAATGACAAGAGTGGAAGACATCATGATCAGAGTTAAATCCCTGAAATGGCAATGGACAGACCATCGATGGACAGCCAAAATTTTAGATTGGATTCTAAGGGACAGAAAAAGACCCAGAAGAAGACCACATGGGAGATGGGTGGATGAAATTCGAAAGTATGCGGGAGTGACATGGAGGAGACTGGCACAAGACAGACCGTTGTGGAAGAAACTTGAGGAGTTCTTCGTCCAGCAGTGGATTGATAATGGTTGACAATGATGATGATGATAATACCATCAAGAAAGATTCCGGAAGGAAAATCTGACGTTTTAAAGCACTACTTGTTGTTCAGGGTTTCAGGCAAGTGGAAGGTATAGATTATTTTGATACATTCGCCCCAGTTATTAGTTTTACACTAGTAAGAGTGTTTATAGTGCTGAAAAATACTCCAAATATGTGGCGACAAGTAAATAAATAAATACATCGCTCTTAACCACAAAATTTTGGAACAATTCGATTAAGAGCGATCTATTATTTGTTTATAGTGCTATTGGTTATTCTGAAAGGATGGACTCATTGTCATCTGGATATAAAATATGCATATCTTTATAGTACACTTAATGAAGTTATATATATGAAACAACCACAAGGGTTTTCTATACCACATTTGGAAGATCATGTTTTATAGTTAAAGAAAGCATTGTGTGAACTACATCAAGCAGGAAGAGAATGGTTTTTTGAATTAGATAAAACCTTAATTAATTTAGGTTTTGAGAAACTCCCACATTGCAATTGTGTATACATTTTTCAAGCAAAAGCCTTAATCCTCATGTACTTTGATGATCTTGCTATATTTTCAGTTAATGAGAAAACGATAGAACACACAATTGCATTAATAAAATCCAAATATGATATCAAGGATTTAGGCTTGATCTCACAGTTTTTAGGAGTTGAATTTGAGAAGAAAGAAGATAAACTATTGATGCACCAGCACAGTTATATTCAAAAGATGCAACACACATTTGATAAGACACCTGAAGGTTGTTGTAAATTGCCTGTGAACTGTGAAGTTATTGTAAAATGTTCAGGAAAATATGATCGCCATGTATAAGATGTGCCTTATAGAAATTTAATCAGAAGCCAGCTTTACTTGGCATATAGAACATGACCAGATATTATGTTCCCTGTGATTTTGTTGTCCAAGTATTGTAGCCAACCTTCAGAAATGCACTGGAGAATGTTGGGCCAAGTATTCCAACATGTGTTGAACACTGCTGACTACTGTATTGATCTGACAAATGCCAATAATTATGAATTAACAGCATATTCAGATGCCAGTCGGGCATCTGATAGAGATGATCGTAAATCCATGACTGGATATATTGTTTCACTAGGAGGTGTACCTATTTCATGGAGAACTGTAAAACAGAAAACTGTTGCATTATCCAGTATGGAAGCTGAATTTATTGCATTGTCTGAGACTGTAAAAGAAAGTGTTTGGCTGTCTCGAATATTGAAAAACTGTTTGTGTTTTTCATTATCATTGACACTACCTAAAATCTATTGTGACAGTAAAAGTGCTAAATTCTTTTCATGAAATTTTGTTGAGAAACAAAGGACTAAGCACATAGACATTCGTTATTTCTTTGTAAAAGAATATTTGTCTCAGAAAATATTTGAACTTTTGCATGTTTCAGGAAAATAGAATATTGCAGACTTATTAACAAAACCTATGACTTCTGACCAGTTGCAAATGTTCTGTAATTGGTTATTTGTGAAGTATACATATTGAACTAGTTTATTTAGTTATACCAGAAAATCCTGGAAACAAGGGTAGTTATGTTAGGCATGTTTCGTGTACTAAAATATATATATATATATATTTTTTTGTTGTTTCCATGATTTCTGGCAAGTTGATAATTTGTTAAAGATATTTTGTTTGTTATTATTCTTGCATGAAGAAAGAAAATCATGTGTGCACAAAATGTGTACCTTATTTCAGTGGTGGCTCGTGGTTGAAAAAAATGGTGAAGAGCTAAAAGAGCAATATGAAAAGATATCTACTGTCTTCAATGAAAATCACTATATGAGGACTGACCTATTTTTTGTATATTAGATCAATTCTTCTTTCTTTTAAAGCTGCAAATTTGTCGATTATGTCGTCATAGAATGGTTTTCTTCCTGAGCATCAATAAAATATCTTTCTGAATAGAAATATTTGCCAAAGAAGCAAGTCTATCTTGAGAAATAGCATTTCTTGAGTAAGTTTGTATTCTTTTAAGGCAAGAAAAACTTCTTTCCACTGACACACTTGTAGATGGAATGGTTAAAATGAGGGCAACCAATTTATAAGCTTCTGTAAAAATGTCTATCTTCATGAAACACTTGAAGAAGTTCTTCAGTCGATATATTCCTTGATTTTTCGTTGGTATATACAAGACTCAGTTCATTTTTAAGGTGCTGGAGTTTATTAAATATTTTTCCGTAAAAATGTTGTAGATCTTCAAAAGCGTGAGAGGGAAAGCTTGAATTAAATTGTTCAAATTTGGTTGCGTCAGCAAGACAAACAAATTGAAGTTTTTCACCGTCTTGAAATCTTATATCCATTTCCATAAGAATGTGGTCTAAAATTTCAAAATACTATTGTTTATAATTTTGAAAAATTGTTTCTTGTGTAAGAGCAGCATATTCCCGTTTAGATCTGCTTATTTCTGTGATTTTGCTAGCTTTTCCAAACAGTGTTTCAAATACTTCATCGTTCCTTTTATGACTCAAAATTTCACGAGTTTTTTTTAATTTGAGTTACACAGTAGTTTATGTCTAGCGATTTTTTTCTGCAAAATTTCGAATAATAGATCGGTGGAGCCAAAAATTTCATTAAATACTATTGCCAAAAAATGTAAATTCAAAAGTTTTCATATTGTTTAAAAAACCCTTGGCAAGTTGAATTGATTTTTTGTCTGATTGTTCACTATTTGTCAGAAATTCGAATACTTCAATTTATCCCAATCTTCAACAATTACACTTACTAACTTCGAAGTGGAGGACCATCGAGTTTCTGCTATGGTTGGTAAGCGTCTTGCGGGTGTAGATGTGAGTGTATAAGATCGCTTCACTGAGTGGTGAAAAAACGAAGGAATTCCAATGAGGCTTGCATAAAATATACGACACTTTGAAATTTTAGAAAAACTCTGCTGTAATACAAGGTTCAAACGATGTGCTAAGCAATGAACAAAAACAGCTTGAGAAGCTTTATCCTTGATTTTTTCTGGAGCCCATTCAAGTGTCCAGACATTACACTTGCTCCATCGTAACATTGTCCTATTAATTTGTGTTGATAATCAAATTGTTCCAAAATTTTGTCTAGCATTTTGTATAAAGCTTCTGACGTTCGATCTCCACTCACGTCGTGGAAACCCAAAAATCGCTCAGCCAATACACCTTCCGAATCAACAAATCTTATTATTAAAGAGCACTGAGAAGTCTGATTTATGTCTGTGGTGTCATCTGCTTGAATAGAAAAGCATTGAACTTCATTTATTTCATTTTTAACGTGATCATTTATATATTCAGAAATACATTCAATGAATTCATTTTGAATAGTTTTTGAGTCACCTGTGAAGACATTTTTTATCTTTTCGTATTGATTTTGAATTTCTAAAGGACTTCTTGATATCAACCATGAAAGTAATTCCTTGAAATTTCCACGATTTATCGAGTCCATGATTTCGCCATGGCCAAGGAATGCTAGTTCTTCTTTGCTCAAATATAATACTGCATCGATCACTGTCTGCAGGAAAAGCCTATTTAAACGAACATTTTCGTTGAAATGCATTTTCAAAAGCGTAGCATTCTCCCTTAGGGCATCGGCAATGGTGTTCTGATTTTTTTCAAAATTCCTTAGCATTAACTCGTATTTCAGCTGTTCGCTAGAATCACCATGTTTATGAAGTGAGCATGTTATATATAATAAATCTGAGAATCTGTCTTTATTCCACGCCGAATGTTTATTACTAAAAAGTAAGCAGGGCCAACAAAATAATTTTTGTAACACAGAAGTACTACAAAGCCATTTATATTCAGTACGCCAACATTTTTTAAAATTAATATTGTAAGATTTACGGCTCTTCTTGATTTCTTTTTTGGCAACAATTGTCAGTGAATCCGTCGGTCGTCCTTGAAGTAAAATGTCTCTTTTATCTTCATGTTTCCACCAATTAAATGGAGTTTGTAATAAATTACAAACAATGTCGTTCACAGGATACATACTTTAATTAAAACTATCACTAACTGTTAAACTGTACACGAAACTACCGTAACAGCTAAACTTTTTGACAAATAATCACAAAGCACAAAAAAAACAAATCCCTTTCAGAAAGCATGTATCACAACACCGCAAGAAAAAAGCCCTAGTGGATTGCAAGATACCCTGGGTAAACCGTCCCATTTCACTGTGATCTCCTTCAAAGGTCACGATTCCATTTGCAGAGCTTCAGCGCAAAAAGCTAAAACACTTCACTTGCACGCCAGATAGGGGAGGTTCACGTCACGGTTACCACAGCAACTCGGTCGAAAGCTGCAGACTTCCAAGGGTTTTCATTTCGGCTCTTCACTTGCACTGTTTTGCGTATGAGGACTTGTTTTCCGTATTGAACATGCTATGTGAATTGATATCTAATCAAAATTTTGAGTATTTTGTAACATAATAGATACAAAAAAGAATATATTATACAAATCACTGAATAAAACTTTATTTTAAGTAAAATAGGTGAAGAGGTACTTCACCTGAAAAGCCGCCACTGCCTTATTTCAACTATGTATGCTCAAACATGCAAATGAGCATTTGCTGCTGATAGTGATGTATCAACAGCAGCAAGAATAATTCTTTTTTGTAGAATGGCAACAGTCCTGTTGTCTTGTGTTATTAGTAGGTGTGGTAGTCTGTGATGTTTGGTTGTTCTGCTGTGTGGATTGTCTTTTTATCTCACTGCCATGAGATGTGTTGTGTGGTGGTAATTGTCTTGTTTTCTGCCGAGTTAAACCTTAACCATGTTAATCTTTGGAGCAACATATGGTATTAAAAGCATTATATACCTATTTTGTTGCAAGTTTCATGAACTGAGGGAAGTGTGATTTTTCCCTAAATAAGGATATTACATTTCTGTCTGGGATCCATGGATGGAACCTCCAACAGAAATCAGTGGTACAGAAGTTAGTGCGGAAATTTCGTGAAACTGGCTTGGTATGCAACAGGAAAAGAAACAAACCCAAGACAATTTGTACTGAAGACAATATCAAAGATGTGTGCACAATGATGCTACAAAGCCCTCGGAAGTCGATTTGCTGATTGTCGTTTGCAACGGGAATATCTGCCACATCATGCCTATGCATACTTAAGGTGGATTTGCATTTTAGGCTGTACAAAGTTATGGTGCTCCAAGAACTTAAAACTCCTGATTATGCAAAATGGATGCAATATTGTAAGTGGTTTCAGGTGACCAATGTCAGCGGTGAAATGGACCCAACATTTTATTACATGACAGATGAAGCATGGTTTCATCTGTTCGGGTATGTCAATGCGCAAATCAGCAGTATTTGGACCGACACAAATCCCAGATGGACAATGGAGACTCCTCTGTATGACCAAAAGATAGGTGTTTGGTGTGTTGTCTGCGAAGAGGATATAGTCGGCCCATTCTTTTTCACTGACGCCATCAACTCAGAGTGCTATGTTCAGCAACTGTTCAACCCATTTGTTGCCGCACTTACAGAAGAAGAGTGAACATATGCTTTCTTTCAGCAGGATGGTGCAATGGCGCATACTGCGTGGAACAGTCTACGTGCTGTGCATGAAGTGTTTGGGGAGGACAGAACTGTATCGAAGGGACTATGGCCACTCAGATCACCCGATCTCTCCACCTTTGACTTTTGTCTGGGGGAAGCATTGAAAGGGAAAGTGTACACAACTAATCCGCACTTTCCTTGATGAATTAAAAGCGAACATTACGGATGCCATAGCCCAGATTACTGCCGATGAGTTGTGGCGCGTTACAAACAACATGTTCCGTAGTGTGCAGCTGTGTCTTGATGTCGGTGGACAGCACTTTCAGCAACTGTTGTAAATGCAGGTAAATTACTCCTGTTTTCTGTCATTTCAACTATTCTTTACCATGTACAGTAACATTGCCTGACTGTTGTCGTTCATTATACTCGGGCCTCTTTTATATAGCACAGCCTGTATAACGACTAACACTTTTTCTGTTTTATGCATATTGTGCACATTCAAATTTATCACAATTATTAGCACAGCAATCAGATATCTCTGATTTGCCTGCATTAACTGTTCATCATATAACATTAATCACATCAGAAAACTTGAAAATTACATTGCCCGAAGACCTGTTTCTATGTATTATGAGAATATTCCTTCCCCACAAACCTATTTCTACATGTTATGAGAAGAATATTCCTTCCACAGAATTCACTTAAGAAACTCTCTCTCTCTCTCTCTCTCTCTCTGGTGATTCAGATTTATTTTTAAATGTATGAAAAATAAATGTTTTTTTTTAATACAAAATATGATTTGCATATCAGTAATTATTAAGAAATTTAGTAGACACAAATCAATGCAGTAAAGATAATGCATGGCATTAAGAAATACCATTCTCTCCTTATTACATTCTCATTCATTATCTGTTATGAAGAGCCACTTAAATTTTAAAAATATATACCATCAAGTCAATCATGGAGAAGAATGTTATGTTTCATGTTTACATTGAAGAATGAAGAGTATTTTAAAGTTGAACTGAAACACAACAGTAATTTAAATCAAATAAATCTGATTTAAATAAAAAATCTGATTTAAATAAAAAAAATCTGATTTAAATAAAATAAATCAGATTTTTTTTGAAACCCCGATTACCGTGGACATTATATGTATAAGAAGCAAGTGGAGAAATTTAAATTAGACTCGCCCAAGTTTTCATTAGATGCCTCAATGAAGGGAAGATTCCCGAGGATTGGAATAATGCTACAATGATCTTGCTACATAAAAAAAGGTGATATTGAAGATCTCAGGAACTACAGACCCATCAGCCTCCAATCAGTGGTTTATAAAATCTTCACTAAAGTTCTTTCACACCACTTGAAGGTAACACTGGACATGGCTCAACCAAGGGAGCAAGCTGGATTCAGGAGTGGCTACAGTACTATGGATCATATCCATGTACTGAGAGAACTAATTGAAAGAGTGAGGGAACATGAACCCCCATTATGCATGGCTTTTATCGATTACAAAAAGGCCTTTGATTCTGTGAAACCATCAGCAGTTACAATGGCTTTGAAATCCTGCTGTATTGAAGATGCATACATTAGTATTATTAATAACATCTATGAAAATGCAAGTGCAAAGGTTAGGCTATTTGAGAATACAGCACCGATAAAAATTGGAAAGGGAGACAAGGTGACACCATATCTCCCAAACTCTTTAATGCCACATTGGAAAATGTCTTACAATCACTGAACTGGGAAAACAAAGGGATAAATATTAATGGAGATTATTTAACTCACCTTCATTTTGCTAATGACATAGACATTTTTGCATTTACTCCTTCAGAGCTTCAGAGTATGATCCAAGAACTTGCTGATAAGAGTAGAGAAGTGGGATTAAAAATGAACTTTCAGAAGACAAAACTATTGTACAATGCTTTTACAAGAAATGATGATTTATTGTTTGATGGGGAAAAGCTGGAGATAACCGATACCTACAATTTACCTTGGACAGCAGATATCAAGTGAGGATCACATTGATGAAGAAATTAATCGGCATATAAAACTTGGATGGAGAGCTTTTGAAAGAAACACTAAAATTATTAGGAGCAATAGGCCATTATGTCTTAAAAGAAAAGTGTCGGATCAATGCATTCTTCTAGTGCTTACCTATGGTGCAGAGACGTGGACCTTAACTAAAAAAGACATACAAAGACTGCTGACAACTGAAAGAAGCCTGGAGAAGAGCATGCATGTTTGTAACCAGGAGAGATGAGAAGAGGAACTCATGGATAAGAAAAATGACAAAAGTGGAAGACATCGTGATCAGAGCAAAATCCCTGAAATGGCAATGGGCTGGACATATTGCCAGAAGGACAGAACACCGATGGTCAACCGAAATGTTAGACTGGATTCCAAGGGACAGGAAAAGACCCAGAAGACCACGTGGGAGATGGGTGGATGAAATTTGAAAGTATGCGAGAGTAACATGGAGGAGACTGACGCAAGGCAGACTGTTGTGGAAAAACTTGGGGAGACCTTCATCCAGCAGTGGATATTGATAATGGTTGACAATGATGATGATATATACTGTATATGTACATATATATGATATAGTGTATAGTTTTGCCTTTTTTTAGTTTTTTACAAAACACAATTCCGTTTGTTTTCTTCTTTTAATGTTTTGTTAATAAACATCTGTTTCAGTTGATTTTTGTTAGGAAATCAAATGTTTTACCTGCATATTTTTGTAAAAAAATTCCCGGTCTGTTTATTCTTAAGGAATGGGGAGAGAGGGCGATCAGCCCAATCGCCCCAAGCTGGATACGCCACTGACTACAGCCTGGTCTTTTGGTGCCTTGCAGACAACAAGGGGATACGATGTGGACATTAACTACCACAGCACAGCCTATTTTTTCCATGGTACAATGGATAGTCTTTGTGCATAAGCTTGTAAAATCATCCTCATTAAATTCCAATGTTATCGGCTCTATGTTAGCTGTTCTATTCCTTGTGATGATGCGGGACAGTCTGTGATCACCACGAGAGTCGATTGTACATTCACAGCCAAAGTTCACCTGTTGGTTGCAAATTTTGTTGTATTTCATGCAGTCTTGGTGTACATATGCAACAGTCTGATGTGGAAATCCCAACAGTTCAATAGTTGCAGTGATTTAACAACTAGCTTTCTTCTCAACTACTATCTGGCCATGGTCAAACTCATGTTACTGCCTTTACCCATGATTACTTTTTTGTGACTGGTTCCCAATGAGTGCTCCATTTATAGGTATTGCCAATTTTAGCATCTCATGTGACTGGACATACTTCAGCTTTGCATGTGGTTATTGGGGTGCACATAATAATTTGTACATTCAGTGTATATTATAGCTACAACAGTTTACTAAAATACTTGGGAAATATGCAACTCCTAACAATGATATAATATGAATGGCAAGAAATTTTCTATGGAGAGAAAGGAAAAGTTGATCTAATACTTGAGAATACATTAGGCACTTTAAAAAAGCAGTACAGTATAAATACATGACTGTTGTAAATGTGGTTTTATGATACAATAAAGTAAATAAAGTAAAAATTATTAGCAGGAATTAAATTTTTTCTTGTGCATAAAAAATAACAAAACAATGTTGCAAATTATCATTACTCACAAGTACTATGTTGTACGTATCAGTTGGTTCCCCAGACCACAAAAAAACAAACAAAAAAAAACTACATAACACCAAATTTTATCATGTGAAACAAAATACATAAGCACCATCCTATTTTGTATGCAATAAAAATACCTATAAAAACATTTAAAACAGAATATATGTACAAAGAACAGAAATGTTAACACTTTTCCCATGTTGACTTTGGCGTTCTTTTCAATTGGCTTATGTGATTACAGAGTGGCAAGATGAACTGAAAAGCATTCTATGGGACCTCAGTAAATATTGATGACTTGCTAATCCTGTTGCCAAATGAATGAAAGAGATGGCAACAGGATTAGCAAGGCATCAAGATTGTTCACATCATTATCATCATCATTAGCAATATTATGTGAAGGGGGCACATAGAAGATCTTCTGGGGATGACTATGGTATTCAGGGTTCATGTTTCTAAACTATCTGGGGAACTGGATTGCTATCTTCCTTTTCTCCCTGTATACCTCCATATAGGAAGCACAGTCCTTTCTCAAAGAAAAAAACAAAAAAAAAACATAAGCTTTAGAACTGTGTTTTCAAAATTGGGTCATCTTGCTGAAAAATAACACCTACATCATCTAGAATTGCAATTGCATCATTCACAGGCTTGGCTGTTGCAAATGATGGAGGAGGGGTACGTGAAATGCTAACATCTTCATCCCTCTACCTTTGCTGTCTCAAATCAAGCAGCAATTGTTTAGTGAGTTCCTAGGAATGGGACTGCAGCAGTTCTGCATACCTTCAACTGAAATTCTGATACATGTTGAGCAGCGACACCACCAGCATTGGTAGGAACACCTTCACATCCTTCAAAATCCTTGTGAATCTTGAATGTAAGCTTTCGACCTACTTGGATCCCTTAATATTTTGCAATTGACTTCATTGATTTAAACTGCCTCTAAAATGTTAAATGCCTTCTAAAACTCCATAAGGGTTAGATCTAGTTTATATTCTTGAAACTCATATGAACTTTGCAAATTTTAAATGACACCAACAGAACTTGAACAAACAGTTACAGAAGGGATGTGCTGTCTGGTGACAGCTAAGAATTATCTTACTGTTGAGGTTGACACTATCAGTGCAATTAGGATGACATGTGGAACATGTCTAAAATCACCAAACCTGGGTTATTCTAGTCACAATCTCTGACTGCGAGAACAAAACAGTTAGTAAAGAAGTCTTCAAAAATTGCTACAATCACCAATGCTTTAGAACTGAATATTTACTGAGATGACATCATAATGTCTACATAACACTGACACATTTAGCATACATGAGAATGACAAAGAAAACAAAACTGAACTTTTTAATTGAGGAAAAAAACAATGTGCAGCAGGAAAGTGTGAATATAACGTAGCATGAGCAAGATAAAATTGTTCACAGTAATTTACTTATGTAAATATTAAACTGGAGTAAGTCACTGTATTTATAATATAAAATTACTAAATTCAAAACAAAATGGTTTTGAAAGACATTGCTTCAAACTCAGTTTTTCCCCTTTTGTTTTGTTTGTTGTTATACATGCTAGAACATTAGCAAGTTTTCTCATGTGAGCCAGACTTGCTTTCTTCTCAGCAAGTTCCATAATCATATTTGTCTTTCAATGACCCTGCAACTGCACAGCATCCATTGCTGAATTTTTCTTTCTGCTGGAATCTTTCCCTTACCATTTATTCATTATCACTTTCCTTTCTTTTATTTTTTATGCCCTCAGATGAAAATAATTTAATGCATCATGCTGAAAGAACTTTCAACCTGAGGACCATGAATGTATGATATCAAAGCTTTCACTATTTTAGATAAATGGTGCAACTTTGAGAGAATGAATGCTTTTGAACACCATGCCTCAATACTTACAAATTTTCTCACTTCACCACTTCAATTTTCAGAAAATTTTCTCTTTCTTATCAAGCTTAAATCCGAACATTTATGGGGGAAAATAACATTTAACAACACAAGAAAGTGGAAATATCGTGTGGGGAAAAGTTACAATTATGAGATAAATCTTTGCTCTGTCAGACTTCCATTACCAGAAAATTTCCCCCTATTTTCAAGCTTAAATACAAATATTTGTGGAATAAAATGATATTTAACAACAATACTGGGCAGAAGGAACATCACAAGAAAAAAATCTATTGTGGAAAAAACCTTCACTTCGTCTAACTTCCATTTTTGAAAGATGAAATTTCGTCTTCAAACAGAAAACGACCCAGGGACGCACCAACTAACTGACCAAGTAATACATCCCACAGCCAGTTATGACAGTACGATAGATTTGTGTATTTTCAAAAGAAAGCAGTCATGTCTGCTCCCCAGGATATGTGCAAGAGAATCTTCAGTATAATTGAAGCTTTCATGCAAGAAGTCTTAAGATGTCACATATCTGTGCACATGGAAAGTGAATGCATGGCTGACAGTAAGACCAAAGAACTTCATCTCCAGCAAAACTGGAACAGCTTTGGAACCCAAATGCAGCTCAGGTTCTGGATAGAGTCCCAGAATGTGACAAAAATGAAAGCAAGCATCCTTTCTAGGAGACAGAACAAAACCATTTATGGATATCAAAGCTACGATCTTGTCCATCACTGACTGCAACAGCAAATCATCACATTAAAAAAAAAGCTACAAATCATAAAGGGGGGACAATGAAGTTATTTATGTAAACAATATCACAAATAAAATGCAATCTTTAGGGACACCCTGATTTTAAAACAAAGGCATTGGGAGAGCATCATACCCAGGTACATACATCTGGAACACCTAACCACCGAGAAAAACGACTACAAACATAGGGAGATTCCCACATAGCCCACAATCATGGAGGTCACACAGAATACTGTGCCACCATGTGTGGTAGCACATCTTCTTGATATGTAAAAAATATTTATAATGAAACAGCCACTGCTTCCAAACAAGCACCTCATCTCATGCATGGAAGTTTCACAGCACAGCAGATGATTATGTGGTGAATGCTTTGTGAGAACAAAACATTTGTGAGGAATGCTTTGTAAGCATAAAATGGTGTTGCAGCTTTCCAGGGAATAACTGATCAGGCATTAATCCTGCATCCCATGATCTTGCACAGACAACTAGTGAGCACAATAAGCTGGTAGCCTGAGGGAAACTTTGAATCTTTGCCAGGCTTTGGAGAAGGAAGGACAAAAGCCATGTGCCTACAGTCTAGGAAATGATATATCCAAATCTTGTTGAACAGAAAAATTAGATTCCCCAAAGATGGATTGCTACAGATGCTGTACCATATCATAGGGAATACCATTAGGTCCAACATGCATAATGACTTGATTACATAAACTTTTATCATGGAGTACACAGTTTTAGGGCATGAAATGCCAGCATGCATGGTGGCAATCCTTGGCATATATTTTCAAAAGGAAGCAGTCATTGTCTGATATATAAAAAACTACCAGCATATGTTAACATTTTCAGAACCATTATCTTAAATAGCAGTCTTGCCTAAATAAGAAAGAAATTATGATTGGAAGATTCATGCATGCAAGTATGAAAAACGATGACAATGTGTTGTCTATAGATGATTATTTTCCACAATTTTATGATAATAGGTTTTGAATCAAATGTATGACATATTTTAAAAAGAACTAATTTCAGTCTTGATCAGGAGCATATATTGCTTCTAGTAACTTGTCATATGATTGAAACCACCCTAGGAGTGAACAAATATTGTCAGATAATTTTTTAAGTCAATTAAACAACATGAAAGCACTCTCTTCAGAAACAAAAAATATATAAAACAGATGACTAATGACATGTTCACAGAATTTCAGAGTACTGGCTGCTTGACCAAAGTACAATTTGAGGATTACTCCTTATTTACAATATTTAGATGATGATAGGAAGGCTTGAATATGAAATTCACATAATTCCAGTTGCTGTGATCAGGATCAGACAAGTGTTTGGTTATCGCAGAACAATTGCGTTTCTATCTTTCACTGTCTGTTTACAATCATTAACACAAACAGCTAAGCTTTAATGTTTTTCACTGATACAGACTCAATTCCATTACTTATATTGTGTATTCTTTACATTAATTGCAGTTTGGTACTGAAGATTTGGGTGACAAATTAAAAACTTCTGATTTTGCTTGTTTGTTCCAGGTTTAATGACCACCATGAGCAAATCTTTTTTTTTTTTTTTTAATTGAAGGTTTAACAGTCACAGTGAGCAATTCAATGGGCTATAAGCAGTCGCCCGTCCCTAATTTAGGATCACTGGTTCCAGGGAAGGGAGAGAGCCAGTGCTGTAAGACAAACACAACATCCATGCCTCACAGGGACTCAAACCCAGACCCTTCACGGATGAATGATTATAAGCCAGCACTTAGACCACTGTGCCATTGGGGCGGCAAGCAACTCTAAAGTCTATAAAGTAGTCACCCACCTCTAATTTGGAGCTAGTGTTCCAGGGAAGAGAGAGAGAGAGCCAGTGGCATAAAACAAACACACCACCCATTCCTCACCTCATCCAGAACCTGAACCCACTTGGACAAACAATCAGAAGCTAATGCTTAGACCACTGCACCACCAGAGCAGCTTACTCTGATTTCACCGGGAGTTCCAGAAAAAAAAGCCCGAAGAATCTTGTGTGGACTGTTGAATTACATTGCAAAACTTTTTTTTTTTTCTTTTTTTGCACATTCTTTAAGTACCTTAGTAGTCTTTTCATTTCTTTTTTTTATGACACCTGAGTGAGTGCTTGAATTTCTAGATTACAAGTATCAATTACGGAAGGATCAAACTCGGTGTTAATCTCTCTCAGCCAGACTATTTCAGTTGAAAAATAATTTCCTCCTTTACTCTGTGAAAGGTTTACATGCAGATATGAATCTACATTGCTCTCAATAACAAAACTTTGACTGCACTATATGACAGTGACATAAGATGCAATTGCCATTTGGGGAATCAACAGTCTCCATGGACAATTTTTTTCATTGAGATCAATGGTCATCATCCAGACATATCTTTTACTTTTGAAACCAAAATTCCTGCTTTGCTATACTTGTATGAAAAAAAACAAAACAAAAAAACATGAGCCTTATTCAAAGAAAAAAAAATGTTCACAAAATTAAGAGATCAAGTTTAGCAAATACAATTTTTTGTTGCTAAGCTGCCACAATTACAACTCCTACTAAACCTTCTCTTATAAAAACTAATCTTACGGCTATTTCAGAAGAAAATACATGTTTTACAATAAAGATTTTCTGAACGAAAAAACCTTGTTGAAAAAAAAAATGCCTTACGAAAAAAATATGAAATTGCTCTATCAGTTACAGAAGGATGAAAAGGTTTCCATAACTGATAAGGCAATTCAAAAATTCAAGTTGCTGTAAAAAACATAAATTATCAAACACCATTTTTTATTTTTATGATACACACTAAAGGAAATAACAACTGAAGTATCAGGAGTGATCCCATTTTGATCAAGGTATAAATGAATAAATTTCAAATGATTACATGAAGCTTTAATATGGGTTTTTGCTAGAGTTCTTTTAAATTTAATTTGGACAGATTTTCCACATTAAAACTTTGTGCAACCATTAATGTTTAAAACAATAGGGTAGCCATGGAATTTGTTAGTAGTTTTTTTCTTTAATTTAATTTATCAAAGGAAAAAATATTTACATGCTTGAAAATTAGTTACACATATGATCCTCCATGTGCTTGAACACAACAGCTGGTTCCAGTAAGCATCTGGTGGAAGGGGTATCAGTAAGCATCTGGTGGAAGGGGTATCAGTAAGCATCTGGTGGAAGAATATTTCAACATTATATGTCCTCTCACAGTGTGTCATTACAGGGCTGTCTCAACATTGGGGTTGAATTTGAGGTTAGAACCTCCCAATCATGTTCAATTGGAGACAAATTTGGTGATTTCACAAGTCATGGGAGGAGATCCATATACTGAAAAGCCAATGTCATAATGCTGACAGAATAAGGATGGGCATTATTTTGTTTGAACAACATTTAATCCATATTGTCTATAAACACTGCAACACTCTTAGCCCCCCCCTCCCGAATGGGGTTACTTTGCCCGGCTAATCTCTCAGCTTTCACCTGTCCTTTAAGGTTCGAATCAGGCTAGGACGTAGGATGCGGTTAGACAGGCTCTACCTCCTCAAACAACCAACTCAAAAATTACTCGTACACCAAAATTAGATTTGTAATTCTTTGTGTAATCAAGTATTAATTCAGAATATTTCAACATTATAAATCAAACAAAAATGTCAACATTATTGCAGAACTTAACTCAGTAAGCATGTAATATCTTTACCATCTGTCAAGTTATCATTAGCAATTTACACATAACTAGGCATTAATCAAGTTAGATGCATCCACATAATTGCACAAATCACAGAACTCAATTTGAAAGCACTTAATATTTTTAACGCACTATTTATCAAGTTCTCACTATCAAGTTACTCAACAATAAAGTCTGACGATAACACAATAAGGACAAAAAAAATTACTGATTACAAATGCACAACTTTCTAATTCCTGTCCCACTCTAGGTTTCCCTAATCATGGTTACTATCCTCTGCCAGTAAACTATTAAGAATTATTAAATAAAAATAAGCAAAACAGAACTCACGCACTGCAATCTGGGAAAGTTCTTCACAGGAATCTCTTTTGATACAAGTTCATACAGCAGAACCAACCCTCAAACATAACTCAGTCCCAGTATGTCAGGAGTCATAGTTCCATCCATAAAGATGCCAACAGAAGAACATATTCAGATAACTTCAGAATTAGCATGGCAGGTAACCAATCGATGAACCAGTAAGGCTTAACGGCTAGGTGAACTTTAGAACATCATGCCGCAAAAACAACATTCACAGCCAGAGTCCTCAGGAAGAAACTTCTCAGCAGGAACATAACTCTGTCCCAGCCAGGCACAGCACGTCAGAAGTCTTAGTTCCATCCATAATGATGCCAACGGAAGAACAGGTTGATAACTCCAGAATAGTACAGCAGGAACACGTCCACAAACAGTTAAGCTTTCCACAGTGGACTGCTCACGCTAATATCGCCGCTCTCATTGTTCCATCAGGTCATCGCCTGAAACATGCAACCTCGCCACGCAGAGCTGCTGAAAACCTGACATAGGTAACCCAGAAAAAAGCAAAGCACCCAAGATCCATGGAAGTCAATATAAATAGTGAGGCAAGCCTCGGACCCCGACGACTTTCCATCTCGCCTTCAACAGATGTGATCGCATCACACATTTACATAATACTTTCCACCCAGAACTCTTTTCTACAACACACAACGTAAATAACATAGCAAAAAAAAAAAAAAAAATATATATATATATATATATACATACATATGGGATGTAAGGTCAGGTGATGCGTAACATCACAGCCTCTCCTTGACAAATGTCAACCCCGCCTTCTCGTGGTGCATCCTGTTCCTACTAAAGGGGCTCTGACGACCGCCAATAGCGGTATAACTATACCATCGGGATTACAGGAAATTCTATCCCACACTCACCAACCCGCTTGGCCAGCGTGGTGAGTTATGGCCAAACCCCTCCAAAATGACTCCACAACTTAAATCTTGGCCCTCAGTCTCCGGCAGCTGGAATGTACCTGGCCAAGGCAGCGGCCAGTGCGACATGAAGGCAGAGGGTGCTAAGAATCCCCGGAGGACCGGACTAGGCTGCCATCTGATGCTGACCTTGGCAACGTACAATGGACGCTCCCTATCTTCTGATTCAAGGCTTCTTGAATTGGAAGAGGAACTACAAAGGATCAAGTGGGACATCGTGGGGCTAAGTGAGGTAAGGAGAAAAGGAGAAGATCTCATTGAACTGAAAAGTGGACATCTCTTCTACTATCGTGGGACAGATACTGGCAGAACTAGTGGTGTTGGATTTATAATAAACAAGAAACTGAAGGATAAAGTTGTAGAAGTTGAAAGTTCCTCTGACAGAGCTGCACGACTCGTTATCCAACTCTCAAGAAGATACCAGGCTCAGATTATTCAAACTTATGCACCCACCACAAGTCGTCCTGAAGAAGAAATTGAAGAATTTTATGAGGAAATTTGTCATCTAAATAATAAAGGTAAGCAGCACTTGAAAATAATTATGGGAGATTTCAATGCAAAAATAGGGCAACGGCAACAGAATGAAACTTCAGTAGGTAAATTCGGTCACGGCAACAGAAACCAGCGTGGAAATACTCTCGTTGAGTTTGCAGAGGCAGAAGGGTTTTTCATCTTGAACTCCTTCTTCAAGAAAAAGCCACACAGGAAATGGACATGGAGACATCCAAATGGGACAACAAGTGAAATTGATTTTATTATGTGTAACAAAAAATTCGTCATAGAAGACTGCAGTGTGCTAAACAAGTTCAACACAGGTAGTGACCATAGATTGGTGAGATGTAAGATGCACCTCAACACTAAACTTGAACGTGGCAAGCTCATAAGACAAACAAAATGTATTGACATAACCAACCTTAAAAAACACCATAATACCTTCAAGTTGGAACTGAAGAACAGGTTCTCTGCTTTAGAAGGCCTAACATCGGAAGAAGTGGACATCTCTGAAGTTAACAGAAAAGTAACCAAAGCTCTTATGGAAACAGCAACAAAATTAGCTGGGTCTAAGAACAAGTTGCATGTAAATAAATTATCAGGAAAAACGAAAATGTTGATGCAAAAAAGAAGAGAGATGAGGACAACTAAAGAAGATGTGACTTCCAAAGTGGAATATATAGAGCTATGCAAGACAGTACGAAAAAGTATCACTGAAGACGTAAGAAAATTCAACTGTGAACTAGTGAGGAAAGCAATTGAAAACAACCAAAGCCTAAAGATAGCAAAGGGACATCACAGTAAGGGAAGAAAACAGATTATGGCACTGAGAAAAGAAGATGGTTCTGTAACAAGAAATAGAGGCGAAATTTTGACAAGAGTGAAAGATTTCTACTCCAAATTATATGAAAGTGATGATACATGCACTCCAGACATCATGAAAGATACCAGTACCAGAGTTCCTCCAGTCCTTCCAGCAGAAGTTGCACATGCAATCAAGAACATGAAGCGGGGAAAAGCTCCAGGAGAAGATGGAATTACTGTAGACATCATACAAGAAGCAAGTGGAGAAATCGAAACAGTACTCGCCCAAATTTTCACTCGATGCCTTAATGAAGGAAAGATTCCTGAGGATTGGAACACCGCTACAATGATCCTGCTACATAAGAAAGGTGACATTGAGGATCTCGGAAACTACAGACCTATCAGCTTCCTATCAGTAGTTTATAAAATCTTCACTAAAGTTCTTTCACACCGCTTGAAGGTAACACTGGACATGGCTCAACCAAGAGAACAAGCTGGATTCAGGATTGGCTACAGCACAATAGATCATATCCATGTGCTGAGAGAACTAATTGAAAGAGCGAGGGAATATGAACTTCCATTGTGCATGGCTTTTATCGATTATGAAAAAGCCTTTGATTCGGTGAAACCATCAGCAGTTACAATGGCTCTGAAAACCTGCGGTATTGAAGATGCATACATTAATATTATTAATAACATCTATGAAAATGCAAGTGCAAAGATTCGGCTGTTTGAAAATACAACTCACATAAAAATTGGAAAGGGAGTGAGACAAGGTGACACCATATCTCCGAAGCTCTTTAATGCCACATTGGAGGGTGTTTTTCAGTCACTGAGCTGGGAAAACAAGGGGATAAAGATTAATGGAGATTATCTAACCCACCTTCGTTTTGCTGATGACGTAGTCATTTTTGCAACTAGCCCATCAGAGCTGCAGAGTATGATCCAGGAACTTTCTGACAAGAGTAAAGAAGTGGGATTAAAAATGAACTTTCGGAAGACAAAAGTGATGTTCAATGCTTTTACAAGAAATGAAGATTTATCGATTGATGGAGAAAAGCTGGAGATAACAGACACGTACGTTTATCTTGGACAGCAGATATCAAGTGAGGGTCACATTGATGAAGAAATTAATCGGCGTACAAAACTTGCCTGGAGAGCTTTTGGAAGAAACAGCATAATTTTCAAGAGCAATATGCCATTATGTCTTAAAAGAAAAGTGTTTGATCAATGCATCCTTCCAGTGCTTACGTATGGTGCAGAGACGTGGACCTTAACTAAAAGAGACATACAAAGGCTGCAGACAACTCAAACAAGCATGGAGAGGTGCATGCTTGGTGTAACCAGGAGAGATAAGAAGAGGAACTCGTGGATCCGAAAAATGACAAGAGTGGAAGACATCATGATCAGAGTTAAATCCCTGAAATGGCAATGGGCTGGACATACTGCCAGAAGGACAGATCATCGATGGACAGCCGAAATTTTAGATTGGATTCCAAGGGACAGGAAAAGACCCAGAAGAAGACCACATGGGAGATGGGTGGATGAAATTCGAAAGTATGCAGGGGTGACATGGAGGAGACTGGCACAAGACAGACCGTTGTGGAGGAAACTTGGGGAGACCTTCGTCCAGCAGTGGATTGATAATGGTTGACAATGATGATGATGATGATGATATACATATACAATAACAATTTTAACTTCCAACAATAAACATACATGAAGAACATAAATTATACAATCATACTCCTGGAATGCCAGCACGTGAGCTGTTACCATAAAAAAAAAAAAAGTACTTAGAATTTACCTCTGATAATAAAATAAATTCCCAAATTTAATTTTAACTAATTTTTAATATTAATTTAAGCTAATAATTTATTCTTTTTAAGGCAGTACGTAACTCCAGTCAATGACCTCGGTCGGGACTTAAGCCCTACCAGAACGTCACACTATGATCACTGGGTGCATAATATTTTCAATGAAAGAATGGGATGTTATTCTGCCCTTCAGAAAAATGATTGGGGGTGGGGGTTAATGACTCCTAAAGCCATTAAACTAGGAATCTGAAATGTGTACCTCTACATTATAACACAGTTAGTTCTTTTATCTCTGACCTCTTCTGATAATCATTTGCCCACCAGTCAGACCAAGAAAGAAATATCACTCATCACTAAATGCTACTGAATGCCACTAAAGCCTCCCAATTAACCTGTGCATGACATCACTGAAGATGTTTGCAATGAGTAGGTGTGGTAGGCAACAGTTTTGTGGGACTTGAAACCTCAACCCAGCTTCTAACAAACAACTGCCATCCACCATGTAAGGGGCCACATAGGGTACACTACCAACCACTCCAATCTGGGCAGAAGAGGCCAACTTGTTTGTCTAAGTGATCCATCTGATCTGTTAGTATTGCCTTTCATCAGTGCCTCTGAGGGCTTAGTCTTCAAACCTGTGTGGACATCATCCTCTTCCCATGGTGCCCCATGTTGATGACCTGTAGATACCTCTCAGCCAACTGCCAACTAGTTCAACAATATCACTGCATGACATGCCACTTACTGTCTTGTAGGCTAACTGTCTATCCTCTCTCAAAGTCTGTGTCTTGGATATACGAGGTAACCTGTCTTATAAGTACTAGTCTGCAAATTCCACAAATTCTAATTAAACAGTTTCCATAGCTTTCAGATTTTTGATCTAAAAGATAGTAATTTCAGCTCTAGGATTTGCACACAAACAATGTCTCTTTTAGTACTGAGTCAAATTTCTTGAAAACTTAAACAGTTTCTCAACATTTTTACCATATTTCAAAAATATATAACCACCCTGAATGGTGTTCCAGTTTCCATAAGTGTAATTCAACAGTCACAGCAGAAACATGCAGGGTTTTCTTCAAGTCTGTAAAATGGAAAGTTATTTTTAACACTCAAGTCAAAATCTATGGTATACACTAAAAGGACAAATTATTATGTACACCCCAGTGAAACTACGCAAAGCAGCAGGAAAACCGGTTGGGGCTATAAATAGAGTGGGTCGTACGCACAGGAATACATTCTGTCAAGCATGGGTCGAGGACGAGACTTAAGTGAGTTTGATCGTCGTCAAGTCATGGGAGCCAGGAAGGCCGGATGTTCAATCAGCGCAATGATAAAACTGTTAGGAATTCCGCAACAAACCGTAGCAAGTGTGTACCAGGAGTACGTGAAATCCGGTAAAACCGCTAACGGTCGCATGAGATGTGGCCATAAAAGTGCATTGGATGATCGAGGGTGCCGACGATTGGTCCACATTGTACAGATGAATCGGAAGGCTTGTTTGCAGCAAATCACATCAGAATTTAATGAAGGAGCATCCACAAGCCCATGCTCAAAGAAAATCTGTCAACACATGGCAAAACGCTACTGGGGCAGTCGATGACCACATCATGTCTCGATGTTAACGGCACAGCATCGCATGATTTGGCTGCAGTTTGCGAAGGCCCATCGAAACTTGAGCACGGACGACTGGAAACATGTTATATAGTTTGACGAATCTCGTTTCACACTGTATTGCGCCGAAGGCAGGCAGCATGTGTGGTGTAAACCACATGAAGCTATGGACCAAGCATGCCAAGTTGGGGTACTACAGACCAGTGGAGGTGGAGTAACTGGGCAGCTTTCACGTGGTCTGGCCTGGGTCCCTTGGTACCTCTTGAGTCTTCCATCATTGGCTACAGCTATGTGCAGTTCCTGGCTGACCATCTCCACCCTTTCAACACCTGCCTCTATCTGAACCAAGTTCCGATCTTTCAACAGGACAATTCTCCACCCCCATCGGTCCTGGCTAGTGACCGACTGGCTCCAGGAGCATAGCAGTGTGCTTACCACACTCGCATGGTCCCCTCGCTCACCGGACATCAACCTTATAGAGAATTTATGGGACATAGTGGAATGAGCTGTTTGTAATCAACCATCCTCACCTACATCTCTGCCTACTCTATGTCAGGCACTCTTAGATCATTGGTCAGAGATAGCTGAGTCTGTGTTTCGGAACCTCACTGTGACCATACCACGACGTTTGGATGCTGTCCTGCATGCAAAAGGTAGTGCCACATGCTATTAGGTGAGTGTACATAATAATTTGTCCTTTCAGTGTATAACAAAGTCTATGTTTTCCAAATATATAGAAATGGACTATTCCTGTGAATTAACATAAATGGGCAAGTAAAAGATGAAAATACCACTAGAGCAGTGATAGCTGAACATGCAACTGATTGCAATCACATCAGCTGAAACAGAACATAATTAATATTCAGATCTTAGTTTTTCTATCTATTACACAATCATTGAAATTTTTAAATCATAAGTGATTACAATTAAATTCAGCAGCCAAAATTTTGAAATTTTGGGAACCAATCATTTGCCACCTCTCTTATTCCATGTTTTAGACAATTGCACAGCCACACCGCTAAATAAAATTTTACATTTTCACCTGGAAAAAGCTGCTAACTTTGGGATACCTGATGAAGCTTGAACTTGTTGAATGATGATGCAATTTATGTAATGTTGTTATGCACAAATAATAATCGCATTGGTGTAAGGTTTGCTGCACTGTTTTATTTAATAAAGAAATGTCTTTACTTTAGTGCACTTTATGTCAGCTCTTTAAAAAATAATTTACACTTACTTTTGATATTTTCCAAACTTTAATGTGGACAGCATTTTAATCTTTTCTTCTTCCGAGGAACAAAACAGGTATGCTTGAAATAGCCTACAAGTATAAGTGGAAATGCTGAATGGCCTATAATGCTTTTTCTCAACAAACATATCAACATAAATACATTCCCATTTACATGCAACAGAGTTTGTGACCAGTGTGATTCTAAATGACTGAAAAACGTAATTAGGTAAACGAAAGTAAAACAAAGAAGTCTTCACAGATAAGCAGGAAAAATGGCAATAATAGAGAGTTTGATGCAGTCAAACTTTTAAAACTTATTTTACATCACTAGGAAAATAAAATGTACCAATAATTGCACTTTTTTTATATATTCCACATGGAGAGAGGGATTAAAAAGTACTTTCTTGATTTCTTTGCACTCCAATAACAGCCATACAGATCTGCCCAGAGTTACTGTTTCCGTACAGACTGCATCTCCACATTTGTGCTACCATTCCCAGAAAACCCTGGAAACTTGATAACAAGGGGACTGTAGAGGGGATTCAAATCCCATGCCAACCCCAAGGCACAGGCACAGTAATTCTGCTGTTCCTTCTGTTTGAGTGCAACAAAAGCATCCATAGAGTCAGCTAGAGAAACAGACAATGCGAAGCCACCTTTAACATGGGGTGGATATGAGAAAATCAATACCAATGTGATGCCACCTTTAACATGGGATCAGATATAACATCAATACCTAAGCTAAAATTTAAAACTACACCTACAAAATCTTCATCCAAAACACTCAGCCACAGGATAGCTTAAAATACTAGAAAGGCAGAAAATTTGTTTTTATGTAGATCAATAATTCCGTCTTTTGATAGTTTCCTACTCTGTTCCTGCTCTCAAAATGAGAAAAACTAAAACAACTCCATCAACGGCGTTTTTAGAATAACTAAAATTATTTGAATAAGTGTGGTGGGCAGTCTTAGCGAGAGATGGGTTTGCCTCCTCGGGGCGCTCCATGGGCAACAATGGCACACACAACAGCAACAAGGGCCTCTATGAATTTTGGAAAGGTACCAGCTAGTTCTGTGTGACACTGGCAAAAAGACCCCAACTCACTGGGTTTTGTTCCAGAATCCTTAAATGGAATGACCAACTGGAACCGTTAGCTGTAGGCTGATCACCTATACTGATGTACTTTTATGATTTCTATGATCCAAAGAAAGTACTCTCATGACTCAAGTGTGGAATATGGTGGACCTACCACACTTGAGAAGGATGGACCACCATGGAATCGACCTGGAATCTCTAAACGGCATATGAGAAAGAGATCTCGGCCGAGTGAATATAAGATTGGTGTATGGAATACTAGAGGTATAAATGGAAAGATAAATGAGGTGATTCAAGAAATGAATATGTATAGATTGGATGTGCTGTGTGTAAGTGAAACTAAAAAGAACGAAATTGGGATAGAAGAAAAATAATGGAATGGTGAGTGTGTGGTCTGGAGTGTTGGATAATGTGAGAGGACAGGCTGGTGTAGGTGTGATTTTACATGGAAAGAAGAACGACAACTTGATTCATTACAGCTGCATAAGTGAAATAATTCTTGGATTCATTTGAAAGTGAAACTTCAGAGAATAGTAATTATTGTAGTACACTACAACAATGTTGTAGTCCCTGTGATTCAGATCCCTCTGATAGGAAGGAAGATTTTTGGAATGAGCTAAAAGCCATTTTGAGCCAGTTTGGTGCTAAAGAGAAAGTTATTACAGCAGGGGATTTCAATGCTAGAGTAGGTGAGCAGAATGGGATTTCTGAAAACATTCTTAACAAGTTAAATGATCCTGGTGTGAATGACAATGGTGAAAGATTAACTGAACTCTGCATTGAAAATGGATTGTGGGTATCTAATACTTTTCTCAACTTCAAGTATATCCACACATACACTTGGGAGAATTGTACTCTGGGATTAAAGAGTGTAATAGATTTTGTTGTTTATGATCAGCATCTGAAACACTTTGTTGCTGATACCGATGTGATGAGAGGTGCAGATGTTGGCTCTGATCATCACCTGTTAGTGTCACGGGTGAAACTGAATGTTGGTTGGAGACGGAGCAACCTGTGATGAAAAGAATAAAGGTTGAAAGGCTGTGTGAAGAATGTCAGTGTTACTCCGATTTACTCAGTGAATGCCTGAATGAGTTGAAAGCGTGTGAGAAGGATGCAGAAAAGAAGGGGACATGTTTTAAGAAGTGTGTTGTAACTGCCGCTGAAGAGGTCTGTGGTACTGCAACAATGGGTAACTTTAAAGGTGATGCTTGGTGGAACAGTGAGATTAAAGAAGCAGTAAATAGAAAGAAGGAAGCATACTTGGGGATGTTGCAAGGTAGAGTTTCTGAGGATGAATATTGCTGTAAGAAGTGTGAGGCAACAAAACTGGTTTGCCAGAGTACGGTAAAAGATACGAAGGAAAAGGAGGAAAGGCACGATTTGGGTTTTTTGGAAAGACAGGAAAACATTCTGGAAGTACATAAGACATAGGAAAAAGAGGGGAAATAAAATTCTAAGTTGTGTAAAGAATAGGGTTGGAGAAATGATATGGGAACCCGATGAGCTAAGTGAAAGATGGGGTGAGCACTGCTGTGATTTATTAGATCATGAAAGCAAAGGTGATTCTGAGGCAGAAGCAAATGATATCATAGTGAGTGATGGAAGCACTGGTGGGATCTCAAGAGAAGAGGTGTGTAAAGCTCTAAAATCTCTTCAGAATGGTAAAGCTTTGAGAGTGGATGGCATAACTGCTGAGATGCTAAAATATGGCAGTGACTCTGTGATTGACTGGTTAACTGAAATTTGCCAGTTATGTTGGGAGTTAGGAATGGTCCCTCAGGATTGGAAAGATGCTATCATTGTTCCCTTGTACAAGGGAAAAGGTGATCAGACTTAATGCAAGAACTATCGTGGTATCAGTTTGCTGAGTGTGCCAGATAACGTGTTTGGGAAGGTCATTATTGATAAGGTATGAGGTCTTACATCAGAAAAAGTGTGGGATGTACAGAGTGTTTTTATGCCTGGTAAGGGCTGCACTAATCAAAATTTTGCATTACGCATGATGATTGAAAAGTATCTATAGATTGTTTTTGAATCAAAGATTATACTTATAAAAATGCCAGTAAAGGAAATTATAATGGGACCGTGGTTTCAGCCACAAGGGCTCTCGTCAGCCATCACATCATGTACGTTTTTCCGCACTTGACCAGCTTTTGAATCTCTTATCACAGGGTTGTGTTTTTGTGCTGCCATCTCCTGGCTGGAATCTGTTGAATTTTCAGAAGACTTTTAACTGGTCGTTAATATTTTGTGAAAACGATGTGACAAAATTACACCATATGTTGTTAATTTTGATGGATGGATCTTTGTTGCAAGCTTGATAATTGGTTGAAATTTTGATAGATTCACAGATAAGAGTTCGTTTTCAACCTGTGTAATGTGAAAAGTTAGTATGAACTGTTAGTGTAATTGATTCAAAAACGATCTATGTATATTGAAATGCCATTAGCAATTTTTGCTCTAATTTGTTATATGGAAAGTATCTGTCTGTTGGTAAAAAAAAATTTGCTGCCTTCATAGATTTAGAGGAAGCTTATGACAAAGTAAATAAGACTCTTCTGTGGAAGGTACTGAATAAATATGTATCACTGTATGAAATTCAAACTGAGTATAAATAAGGGAAAAATCAAAGTTGTAGTTTTTGAGTGAGGAACTGTTAGTACTGAATGCAAGATAAGTCTTAATGGCACAGAGATTGACCAGGTGAATGAGTTTGTATATTTAGAAGTATGCAAAATTAGTAGGTGAATGAACTCTTCGTTGAAAGTTATAGCTGCTTCAGAAGGATTTCATAGAAATGATGGATTCTCAAGAAAGTCCCGAATGGTTGTGTATGAAAGTGTGTATAATGGTTGTGTATGAAAGGCAGAAAAGAAAGGTAGAGGAAAGCCAAAGAAATCATGGAAGGACCAGATTCAGGAAAGTCTGCATGAGAAAAAGATTACCATGAGTATGAAGTACAAAAGGTCTTGTGTGCGGTGTGTGATGGATGTTAATGAAGCTCGAGCTGTGTGCCGAGATCGTTGTAAATGGAGACATTTGATACACCAACTTTAAGTGAATTTTAGTCTCATCAGGTAAATGTTTACTTGTCAGATGGTCTTTCTTAGAGGAGCGAACCTATGAGTTTCACATAACAGCTTAACGGTGTGTGTGTGTGAGTCGGTAATCTTCTGGGTGAAAATGAATTCATCCATAGAAACTCTTAACAATGATCTTGAGAAAACTCCTATTAAAAACATTACTATGATCTACAGATTAATCTATGGCTCAGGTAATGCCTCAAAAGTCTCTAATGTAGAATATTATTCAAATGGTGACTGTACAAGCCCCTCCAACATAAAAAGACTACAAATCATTCATTGTGGTACACAACCATAAACAAAGTGCTACTTCATCTCTAATATAATACTTGTTTTTTTTTTTTTTTTTTTTTTAATATGCCACACCAAAACCAATAGGTATTTGGTTTTGATGTGGCATATTATTCCCCTCTCCCCCTCTCTATGTCCTTAACTTTCATCAGAAAATGTGGATAAGCACATATTAATAAAAGAAAACTGAAACTGGAATACCAGGAAAGTGATATTTTGACCAAAGTTAGTAAAAAGTGGTTACAGCAAAATGCATTTTTGCAGATTAATATCAATTGTAACTCCATGTGCTCGAATACAAGCTGCTGAGTATCATGTGATCGAAGACACATCAGGCATCATCTCATGGTACATCATTCCATGCATGTTCCACTCCTACTCAGAACTGAAGTGGAACATGACTGACACTAAAACTACAGGTATCAAATTTCATGCCAGGCACATTACAATCTCATCCCAGACATGCCCCGATTGGTTATGGATGTGGTGATCTCCCAGGCCATGGAGGACATATGCATTGAAGAATCAATTTAGCTGATTTAGCAGTATGAGAATTTTCATTTTCTTGCTGGAGCATTGCATTATCTGTATTCACCAGAAGTGGAAAACTACTAGGCTTATGAGATATTTTCAGGGTACTAACAGGTTGCTATGCTTCTCTCTCTCTTTTTGGTTTGTTTTATTTTGAGGTTTAACGATTCCCGTAAGCATCAAAGGAGTCACCCACCCCTAATTCAGGGCAACTGGATGCAGGAAGGGGCAGATCCAGCACTGTATGGCATCTGCATCACCCATGTCTCAACAGGGGACTGAATCTGAACCCAGCCTGGACGATAAGTCAGAAACCCATACCTCTGACCATTGGGCTATTAGGGTGACCTTTTTTACATTAGCAAAAAAATTATGAACTCAATTTCTGAATTACTCCCGATTTTTTTCAATACACAGTTAAGTGTTTGCCTTATTTTTCATTAACACTCTTAAAAAGTGTGTGGAAAGGTTAGTGATGAAATGTCTCTTAGTAATATATATAGTATATAAATCATCATCATTGTCAACCATTATCAATCCACTGCTGGATGAAGGTCTCCCCAAGTTTCTTCCACAGCGGTCTGTCTTGTGCCAGTCTCCTCCATGTTACTCCCGCATACTTTCAAATTTCATCCACCCATCTCACATGTGGTCTTCTTTTGGGTCTTTTCCTGTCCCTTGGAATCCAGTCTAAAATTTCAGCTGTCCATCAATGGTCTGCCCTTCTGGTAATATGTCCAGCCCATTGCCATTTCAGGGATTTTACACTGATCATGATGTCTTCCACTCTTGTCATTTTTCTGATCCACAAGTTCCTCTTCTTATCTCTCCTGGTTACTCCAAGCATGCATCTCTCCATGCTTCTTTGAGTTGTCTGCAGTCTTTGGATGTCTTTTATAGTTAAGGTCAACGTCTCTGCAGCAGATGTAAGCACTGGAAAAATACATTGATCAAACACTTTTCTTTTAAGACATAACAGCATATTGCTCTTGAAAATTATGGTGTTTCTTCCAAAAGCTCTCCAGGCAAGTTTTATACACCGATTAATTTCTTCATCAATGTGACCCTCACTTGATACCTGCTGTCCAAGATAAATGTAGGTATTGGTTATTTCCAGCTTTTCCCCATCAATCGATCAATCTTCATTTTTTGTAAAAGCATTGTACATCACTTTTGCCTTCTGAAAGTTCATTTTGAATCCCACTTCTTTAGTCTTGTCAGCAAGTTCCTGGATCATACTCTGCAGCTCTGATGGGGTAGTTGCAAAAATGACTACGTCATCAGCAAAATGCAGGTGAGATAGATAATCTCCATTAATCTTTATCCCTTTGTTTTCCCAGTTCAGTGATTGAAAGACTTCCAATGTAGCATTAAAGAGTTTGGGAGGTATAGTGTCACCTTGTCTCACGCCCTTTCCTATTTTTATGGGTGCTGTATCCTCAAATAACCGAATCTTTGCACTTGCATTTTCATAGATGTTATTAATAATATTAATGAATGGATCTTCAATATTGCAGGAATTCAAAGCCATTGTAACTGCTGATGGTTTCACCGAATCAAAGGCCTTTTCATAATAATCGATAAAAGCCATGCATAATGGAAGTTCATACTCCCTCGCTCTTTCAACTAGTTCTCTCAGTACGTGGATATGATCTATAGTGCTGTAGCAACTCCTGAATCCAGCTTGTTCTCTCGGTTGAGCCATGTCCAGTGTCACCTTCAAGCGGTGTGAAAGAACTTTAGTGAAGATTTTATAAACCACTGATTGGAGGCTGATAGGTCTGTAGTTCCAGAGATCCTCAATGTCACCCTTTTTTTATGTAGCAGGATCACTGCAGCATTGTTCCAATCCTCAGGAATCTTCCCTTCATTAAGGCATCGAGTGAAAATTTGGGCGAGTACTGTTTCAATTTCTCCACTTGATTCTTGTATGATGTTTACGGTAATTCCATCTTCTCCTGGAGCTTTTCCCAGTTTCATGTTCTTGATTGCATGTGCAACTTCTGCTGGGAGGACTCGAAGAACTCTGGTACTGTTTGTAATGTGTGGAGTACATGTATCATCCCTTTCATACAGTTTTGAGTAGAAATCTTTCACTCTTGTCAAAATTTCACCTCTATTTCTTGTTACAGAACCATCTTCTTTTCTCAGTGCCACAATCTGTTTTCTTCCCTTACTCAGATGCCGCTTTGTTAGTTAGTTAATTGATTTTAGTGGCGCAAGGGCCAGGCTTGGCCAAAGAGCGCCAGAAGACTGCAGTGTGCTAAACAAGTTCAACACAGGTAGTGACCATAGATTGGTGAGATGTAAGATGCACCTCAACACTAAACTTGAACGTGGCAAGCTCATAAGACAAACAAAATCTATTGACATAACCAACCTTAAAAAACACCATAATACCTTCAAGTTAGAACTGAAGAACAGGTTCTCTGCTTTAGAAGGCCTAACATCGGAAGAAGTGGACATCTCTGAAGTTAACAGAAAAGTAACCAAAGCTCTTATGGAAACAGCAACAAAATTAGCTGGGTCTAAGAACAAGTTGCATGTGAACAAATTATCAAGAAAAACCAAAATGTTGATGCAAAAAAGAAGAGAGATGAGGACAACTAAAGAAGATGTGACTTCCAAAGTGGAATATATAGAGCTATGCAAGACAGTAAGAAAAAGTATCACTGAAGACGTAAGGAAATTCAACTGTGAACTAGTGAGGAAAGCAATTGAAAACAACCAAAGCCTAAAGATAGCAAAGGGACATCTCAGTAAGGGAAGAAAACAGATTATGGCACTGAGAAAAGAAGATGGTTCTGTAACAAGAAACAGAGGCGAAATTTTGACAAGAGTGAAAGATTTCTACTCCAAATTATATGAAAGGGATGATATATGCACTCCAGACATCATGAAAGATACCTGTACCAGAGTTCCTCCAGTTCTTCCAGCAGAAGTTGCACATGCAATCAAGAACATGAAGCGAGGAAAAGCTCCAGGAGAAGATGGAATTACTGTAGACATCATACAAGAAGCAAGTTTAGAAATCGAAACAGTACTCGCCCAAATTTTCAGTCGATGCCTTAATGAATGAAAGATTCCTGAGGATTGGAACACCGCTACAATGATCCTGCTACATAAGAAAGGTGACATTGAGGATCTCGGAAACTACAGACCTATCAGCCTCCTATCAGTAGTTTATAAAATCTTCACTAAAGTTCTTTCACACCGCTTGAAGGTAACACTGGACATGGCTCAACCGAGAGAACAAGCTGGATTCAGGAGTGGCTACAGCACAATAGATCATATCCACGTGCTGAGAGAACTAATTGAAAGAGCGAGGGAATATGAACTTCCATTGTGCATGGCTTTTATCGATTATGAAAAAGCCTTTGATTCGGTGAAACCGTCAGCAGTTACAATGGCTCTGAAAACCTGCGGTATTGAAGATGCATACATTAATATTATTAATAACATCTATGAAAATGCAAGTGCAAAGATTAGGCTGTTTGAAAATACAACACACGTAAAAATTGGAAAGGGAGTGAGACAAGGTGACACCATATCTCCGAAGCTCTTTAATGCCACATTGGAGGGTGTTTTTCAGTCGCTGAGCTGGGAAAACAAGGGGATAAAGATTAATGGAGATTATCTAACCCACCTTCGTTTTGCTGATGACGTAGTCATTTTTGCAACTACCCCATCAGAGCTGCAGAGTATGATCCAGGAACTTGCTGACAAGAGTAAAGAAGTGGGATTAAAAATGAACTTTCAGAAGACAAAAGTGATGTTCAATGCTTTTACAAGAAATGAAGATTTATCGATTGATGGAGAAAAGCTGGAGATAACAGACACGTACGTTTATCTTGGACAGCAGATATCAAGTGAGGGTCACATTGATGAAGAAATTAATCGGCGTACAAAACTTGCCTGGAGAGCTTTTGGAAGAAACAGCATAATTTTCAAGAGCAATATGCCATTATGTCTTAAAAGAAAAGTGTTTGATCAATGCATCCTTCCAGTGCTTACGTATGGTGCAGAGACGTGGACCTTAACTAAAAGAGACATACAAAGGCTGCAGACAACTCAAAGAAGCATGGAGAGGTGCATGCTTGGTGTAACCAGGAGAGATAAGAAGAGGAACTCGTGGATCCGAAAAATGACAAGAGTGGAAGACATCATGATCAGAGTTAAATCCCTGAAATGGCAATGGGCTGGACATACTGCCAGAAGGACAGATCATTGATGGACAGCCGAAATTTTAGATTGGATTCCAAGGGACAGGAAAAGACCCAGAAGAAGACCACATGGGAGATGGGTGGATGAAATTCGAAAGTATGCAGGGGTGACATGGAGGAGACTGGCACAAGACAGACCGTTGTGGAGGAAACTTGGGGAGACCTTCGTCCAGCAGTGGATTGATAATGGTTGACAATGATGATGATGATATATAAATTTATTAATTTACTATTATAATTATTATAACCTTTTTTTTTTTTTAAATAAGTTTTAAAACGTTAATCTGTTTTAAAAAGGAAAATACTGAGAAAGTGTCGCAGTGGTCGCCCAAAAGCTTTTGAAGCGTAGCTGCGCCTTCGTCCAGCAGATGAGACTGAAAATAGTGAAACCGATGATAACGAACACAACTGCACAAAACATGAGAGACGGTGAGTAAACAGTCGCATGTCTCACACACCGGGGCAGTGTCGCCACACAGCAAATAGCTATGCGTGAAGCGACAATGCCCAATGCGGAGACGCGCAAGAACAACTTCTTCCCTACGGTTCCGGCGACACGATGATTTCCAGACTCCAAGGATAGGTTTAACACGGTGCAGTTTATTCTCCACCTGTTGGCCCCACAGACCCCGCCACGTTCGTCTGATATGATCGTGAACAAGAAAGCCAAAATCACGGTGGAACAGTGGCAAGGGTGTGACGACCAAAGAGGCAGATCTAGCAGCAGCATCAGCAGACTCGTTCCCTGCCCCTTTGCTCTCTTCAGGCTTTGGTTGTTTTCAATTGCTTTCTTCACTAGTTCACAGTTGAATTTCCTTACATCTTCAGTGATACTTTTTCATACAGTCTTGCATAGCTCTATGCATTCCACTTTGGAAGTCATATCTCCTGTAGTTGTCCTCATCTCTTCTTTTCTGCCAATTTAGTTTGCTATAAGGACAGATTAAATTTAAGGTTAAACTTGTCAAATTAAAAAGGGATTTTTAAAAAACCAACCCAACAAACTAAATAACATTGTCCAACTGCACAACAACCAAGATAAGCACAACTTAATATGAAATGGAAGGGAACAGAGCACCCCAAAATAGTGTGAAAATCCTAACCAAAGAAAGGTTCAGAAAGGATAACTTTAGTCTTGCCACAGTAAAATTGATAACTTTTATTTTATCACAGAAAAAGAAAAGCAGAAAAATAAAAAAAAAATTTAAACAAAAAGAGAAACTTTACAATTTTGAAAAAGGAAAATTTAAAGCAACAATTCAAAGAAAATTATTAGCAAAAAGTGCACAAGGAACAATGTACAGATGCAATATTCGAGAGTGAACCCAAATAACCGAGTTGCAGGTCTCAGAAAAGCATGGTAAATGCCCAATACCCACAGCAAAATTATTTAAAAAAGATAAAGTTTGAATCCAAAGTGCTAGGTTACAAGTCACAGAGAAGCAAATTATATGCCCTAGACACACAAGAAATCATTTAATAGAGTTAAATTTAGTGCACATCTAAAATAAACGAAAATTCACTCCATACTAAAAAAGTTAAAACAACCTACATATAAAAATAAAAAAAAAAATGAAATTACATGTGATGCTGTGCTTTGCTGGTACAAGTTAAATTATTTACAAAATATTGTTGTAATCATAAAGCCCACAGGAAGGCTCAGGCCCCAAAGCCAGTTTTTTCCAAAAAATAGCAGGGAAAATAGGAGTGGGGGGGGGGGGGGGGAAATAGGAGAAAAAAAAAAGGATACAATTGCTTGAAAAAATAGGAATGCAAATGCTAAAAAAAAGGAAAAATAGAAATGCAGATGGCCAAAGTTTTCTATGCATTCATCAAAAAAAAAAAAATAAATAAAAAAATCCAGCATATTTAAAACAAACGTACTAATATAGGATTTAATTAAAAACTTCAATCATTAGTAAAAACAAAATAATTGTATTCAATATACATACATTCAAATTAATTATCCTTTAGATAAAAAAAAATAAGTCGACAAAATATTATAAAAAAATTTATTAACAGATCTTACTGCTTTCAGGATAGCCGTGAATTTTCTTTTACCGCATAATAAAGTAATAATGAAGCAATAGTTGGATTAGAATGGATTTCCAGAAAGTGCAAGGTATTAACATATATGTTAATATTTTAAACTGAACCACTACTTCATTACATAACAGGAAACAAACATCTGTGGCAGCTGTCCTGGAAGGGATAAATATACATTTTTAACTAGATTGTTGCAAATTATTTAACTTTTCTTGAGCACTAGATAGCTTTTTGGTAATTCTTTCAATTTCACCTGTACTAGTCTCAATTAATGTTGACACAATTCTCACAGTCATATATTTTTTTCTTTTGTAACGTGTCGTGTAACCTTTCGTTACTTTCAGCTACACATTTGTTTGCTGAAGTAAATTCATCTTGTAAAAACTTGACCCTATCTTTAGCTTTCTTTAATTTTTCTTCATTTTCTAGTTTACATTTTTTAATTTCTTCTACTTTCTGTTGCTCTTCTTCCTCATGCTTTCTCTTCTTAGTTTCCTCCTCAGCAGCTTTTGCTACTGCTTCTTTCTCTGCAGAATAAACTAAATAGCTTTTGGCTACACTGTTTAAGAGTTTCCCAGTTATAGGAACTGAAAATATGTCACCATGCCACCTTACAGCATCTTTGACATGTCTGATGCTAATTATAGTGGATTCTGAAAGACCCAATCGAGTTTTTGTTAAAATATTATTATTCAGAGAGAATCCTCGCTCTACATCTGCATTGCCATGTGAAAGAGTTGGGCAATTTTTCACAAATCTTGTAAGGTTTGGATATTTTAGTTTTCCACTGAATAACTCTTTGAAGTCAAAAACATTTTTCCAAATGTATCAATGCGTTGACTTTCAGACCTGAAGTCTTCACGTCATTTTTGTATGCTCGGATCTAGTCTGTATGCTTGTCATTCTAGCATAACCCTATCTATCACCTCATTTCCCATATTAAGGGCTTTAAATTCATGCATAGATGCTGTATGGCATCATTATTTTGTATTTCCCTCATGAAGGGATGAAGTACCTCCAAATCTTTCAGTAATGGATTAGTCAATGGCAGGCAGTTCTTTAGCGATTTAGCCAACTTAATCAAACATGAGTGAAGTGCCATTCTTACTTCTTTAGATTTATTTTCTTTCAAAGTTGAAAGAGCTCTTTTGGTGCCAACCCCAACATCTATAGCACTTAACTTTTTGTAATTTTCAAAATTATCAATATCAATGTTTGCAAATTTTTTCCCATCTTGAATACTGACACATTCCTCTTTCATAAATTTAAATAAAATAGTGCACAGCAGAGCATTCATTTCTGAATATAAGAGAGGGATAAGTGGGCCTTCTGTCTGGAATAATGTTAGATGCGACTGTAAGTGGGGTGTAAGGGCAGCTATAAACTCCAGGTAAACAATGGTTTCTGGGTCTTTAAGAGTGGTGACGATGCACTTATAACGTGAGTTATGCTGCAGAGTACTCCAAGCACTTTTCTGTTTAGGAATGAATTTCAGGAAGTATTCCTCCAATTCCTTAAAAACAGTTAATATACGGTTAACCACAGGTCCCAAAGTTAATTATCAAGAGTTAACATGCCTCATGAGAAACTTTTCATCACATTCAAGCAATGTTTGCAAGTTTTGAAGATCTTCTCTCCGTGCAGCACTTTGTTTAAAGAAAGAGAAAAGGTCTGTAGCAAATTCATCCACATTTAATGGAAGAAGTGTACATTGCTTTAGAAAAGCAATTGTGCACTTTATGTAAACTACAAGTATCTACAGTATGTCATCTAGTTTTTCTGATCCTAAATTTGTAAGTTCCTCATTTAATTTTTTTTGCAACCAATAAATTGACATTTGGTCCATCCATGCTGAGCATTAAAATTTTATTTATAAGCAGATTATCTGCCTGCATCACACTCAAAATACCTATACATACCAGTTTGCCATCAGCATCCAAAGAAAAGCAAAGTAAGACAAGCAGAAACAACTTTGCTGTTTTTAGGACTACAATATCTGACATGTAAACCCAACTGCTTTTTAATCTGGGCAGTAATTGTTTCATCAAATGACAAACTAAAAAATCCTCCATCATCAATAGCAGATTTTAAATCTCAAACTGTATCAGAGTGAAAATAGGGTCCTAACCCATGCGATAGGACATACGACACTTTCCTGTCCCCTAACTGCATTGCATTGGCTATTGGATGTCCTTCAAACATCACTTTAAAAACAGGAACAATATCTTTACAGGATTCAAATGAAAAGTCTGAAACAGCAACTTTCATTGCCCATAAAGCTTCTGCCCGAGTCACGATCTGATCAGTGCTAAATGCAACAGATAAACTTCTATTACATGAGCTACTTAATTCATTTGAAACACTGGTGATATTAAAGTTCTCTGTCCTTTCAATAACTTTGAAATTTTGATGTGATTCTGTCTAGTAGCATGTTGTAATATCTGTGATATACCACTGTTACATATTGAAATAATGCATTTGCACAATGTACAATACACATCAGTTTCTGTTTTGCCTTTTGTGCACCAATTCCCAATGAGATCGCTATTGCTATCCAGGGTTTCAAGCCATCTTTCTTGAAATTTTGTACGGCCACCTGACATATTGATATACAAGAGCCTGCAAACATAAAATAAAAATTTAGTTCCCTTGTATAATAAATAAGAATTTAATATTAATAACTACACTCACCACGTGATTTAATAACAAGAAATGTTCCTTAAAACATTGCTGACCGGCTATTTCAAGCCAAAACTATCCCGTGCAGCTGGCTATTTTTCCGTAGTTGAATATAAAATGAAAAAATCTAAACTTACTACATATATTTAATATTATTTTCAGGTATGGTATACTGTATAGCATTTACCTATGTGCAATGGTACACAACAAGTTTTACAAACAATTAACATATCGAGTTTTGCTGCGCTTTCCTCTGGAAGAGCATACTCTACATACTCTAGTGGGGTTGTTTTTTTCCGCTAGTAAGTATTTTTTCTAAAATATGGTCTTGCAATTTTCCTGAAAGCTTCAAAGGAGAATCTTTATACGGAGCTCTTAGAAAGATACCAGAAGAACTGCCAGGTCCTGTGCCGCATTCAGTTGAATAATCAGATATCGATTCTCTAGCTACTTCTTGCAAGAAATGTTTGAATTTCTTTTTTTTTTTTTTTTTTTTGTAGATTATAATTGCAGGAAATTTGAAATGCATTGAATAAGGCTATGATACAGAACGCTGCTTTAAAGACCTATATTCCTAATCCTTTCAGACTTGAAAACTGCATAAACAAATGTAAATGGAAACACGAGTATACTTGTGACCGGTCAGCAACGTTCGGGCATCCAAACACGAGTACTCGTGACCAGTCAGCAAGGTATTAAAAATTATATTGTTTGAAGAGATTACATAAAGCTTAGCAATTAGTGCATGGCTGCAATTAAAGGTTAAAACAAATTTCAAAATTCTAATTTATGATTGATAAGTACAAAAATTGTTAAATTCTTATCTACAATCTTAAACATTAAACAAACAAATGTTAAGAAGAAAATCTAGTCTCTTACAACGTAATATTTTAACAACATTCAAAACAGTTCTTGAAATACCTTTCTATATAACATTGGCCTCACAAACTTTGGTTCAGGTCAACAATCCGTAATTTACTAACTATTCAAAAAGTGTGGAGACTTTAATATACTCCCTGAAAATCCCGACGCCAAAATTTAGGGCCTTACAACCACCCATAATTACAAGCTATGCATGTTTTAAACAAAAGTAATTAAATTCGTATTCAGGAGTTCTTTAGAGTCCCTATAAAAGAACACTGAATAATTTTTAGGGACTCTAAAGAATTTCTGAATACGAATTTATTGACTTTTCTTTGTTCCGTTAATGTTTTGACTACACGTAGTCGCTAGGCCTAAGCAATACACCCTGCCACAGACATGGCAACAGCTTTAGAATTCTGCCGCAGTCATGGGTTATTCTTACGGTAAGATTCTTTCTCCAAGTCCGTCGCGACGCCTAACGGCGACGACCCCGGCCATCACAGATGCGGCAAGAGCTTTGCAATGCGCCCGTGCTCATACTTTAATTTTACGGTAAAATTTGTTATTTCTCCATAAATACGCTAATTTTTTTTACGATTTTCATAATTTCTGATGTCCATAACACGATTTCTATGTTGTTGTTGTTTCAGAAAATTTTCCTAAAATAATTAACTGACCTAAACTTGAGGGCCACAGCTCATACGCCGAAACTTACGGTAATCCATTCAATTTAACTTTGGCAAAATCGGCATTTTATCATAACAGAAATCTTTAATTACAAAATATAATTTTCCTTGCATTTAATTTTGAAATAATAAAAAATAAAGAGCTACTTTGTTTACCAGTGTAGTGAAAATTTTAATAAAGCACTTTCAAAATTAATAACAATTGTTCATACGCAGTTTGGAAAAAGATTGAAATCTGTGCACGTTCTATTTTTCGAAGCAATCCTTCAGAAAATATTTCCACAGGTTTAATGCAACACTATTCATGAAAAAATCATGAAAAGTAGGGAAAAAAAAAGATTAAAAAATGGTAAAAAGTTGCGATAACGTGTATCAGATCACATCCAATTTCCTGAAACTCGTGCGGAAATTTTTACTAAAATTGGCTCCCACGAGGATATTTTTCTAAAAACTATAGAAAAACAACCCTTATTTATCAAGTTATCAAATTACTAAACATTTTAAAGCTTACTCGTGATTTTATATGAATTTTATCAATTTCAAAACATTTTGCGCAGGATATTTTCAAATATTGCAAGATTAATGTACAATGGCAAAAACAAGCCGGAAAATATTTCAAAAAATTTCAAATGCAGAAAAAACCCCAGATTTTTTCGTGACCAGATTTTTAGTTTACAATTCTGGGATTTTCAGGAACCAATTCCCGTTTTTCCTATATTTTCAGGACACACGTGACACGTAGACATACATACATATCACTAAGCTGTTCTCTGAGATTCAGAGGTTAGCTCCAAAAAGAAATACAAACTTCCAGATATTTTTACTTATTGTTGTCGTATCAAACTTCGCCATTTACAGTGATCTTGACATACAACTCGTGCTTCACTGATATCCATTACACGCCGTACACAAGATCTTTTATACTTCATACTCATAATCTTTTTCTCATGCAGACACTCCTGAATCTGATCCACCCATGTCTTCCTTGGCCTTCCTCTGCCTTTCCTTCCTGCCACTTGGGCTGAAAATATTTTCTTAGTAAGCATTTCATCACTCATTCTTTCAACATGGCCAAACCACCGAAACATATTGGTCTCCACCTTGCTAACAACATTTTGCTTTACATCACACAACTGCAGTACATCTTCATTCCTCACACAATCAGATCGTGTCTTGCCACAAACCCCACGTAAGTAACGCATTTCTCCAGCACACAAACGACTCCTATGTTTCTTCTGCAGTACCCAGGTTTCACTGCCATACATCAGAGTAGGAACAATTACTGTTTCATACACAGCCATGCGGGACTCTCTAGAGAACCCATCATTCCTGTGAAAACCTCCCAGAGCAGCTATGACTTTCAAAGAAGAATTCACTCTCCTACTGATTTCACCATCCAACTTGTTCTCTCTGTCAAACATGCTTCCTAAATACACAAACTCACTCACCTGGTCAATCACAGTGCCATTTATACTTACATTACATTCAGTGCTACCCATTCCTCTCTCAAACACCATAACTTTGGTTTTTCCCTTATTTATACTCAGTTTGAATTTCGTGCAAACTTCGTGCATCCGAGTCAACATACTCTGCAACTCACTTTTGCTCTCTGCCAACAGGACAGTGTCATCAGCATAAAGCAATCTGCACACACGGATATCACCAAGACATAAACCACTATTATCTATTTTGGCCTCACGCATGCATGCGTCCATAAATATATTAAACAGCCATGGTGACATTACACAACCTTGTCTAACTCCTGCACCAATGGAAAACCATTTTGATAAAACACCATTCACTCATACACAAGCTCTACTACCAGCATACATGGCTTTTACACTATTAAGTAGATTCCCAGTAACACCATATTCATTCAATACCTTCCACAAAAGTGTCCTACTGACTCGGTCGTAAGCTTTCTCTAAATCTATGAAGGCAGTAAAAACTTTCTTCCCAACAGCCAGATACTTTTCAATCATCATGCGTAATGCAAAAATCTGGTTAGTGCAGCCTTTACCAGGCATAAAACCACTCTGAACATCCCACACTTTCTCTGATGTAAGACCCCGTACTTTTTCAATAACAACCTTACCAAACACTTTCCCTGGCACACTCAGTAGGCTAATACCACGATAGTTCTTGCATTCAGTCTGATCACCTTTTCCCTTATACAAGGAAACAATGATAGCATCTTCCCAATCCTGAGGGACCATTCCTAACTCCCAGCACAACTGGCAAATTTCAGTTAACCAGTCAATTATAGGGTCACCACCATATTTCAACATCTCTGCAGTTATGCCATCAACTCCTGGAGCCTTACAATTCTGAAGAGATTTTAGAGCTTTACACACTTCTTCTCTTGAGATCCCTCCTGTGCTTTCATCCCTCATTGTGACATCATCTGCATCTGTCTCAGAATCATTTTTGCTCTCCTGATCTAATAACTCACAGAAGTATTCGCCCCATCTGTCACTTAACTCATTGGGCTCCCATATCATTTCCCCAATCTCATTCTTCACACAACTTACAACTTTGTTTCCCCTATTTTTCCTGAGTCTCATGTACTTCCAGAAGGACTTTCTATCTTTCCAAAAAGCCAGTTCATGCCTTTCCACTTTCTCTTTCCTATCTTTTGCCTTACTGTGGCGAACCAGCTTAGCAGCTTCACGCTTCTTACAGCGATATTCATCCACAGAGACTCTACCTTGCAACATCCCCAAATAGGCTTCCTTCTTTTTCTTTACTGCCTCATCAATCTCACTATTCCACCAAGCATCACCTCTACTGTTACCCAGTATTGTGGTGCCACAGACCTCTTTAGCAGCAGTAACAACACAGTTCTTAAACCATTCCCACTTCTTTTCTACATCCCTCTCACAAGATTTCAGATCCTTCAGTCGTTCTCTGAGTAAGTCAGAATACCGCTGATGATCTTCAAGGAGCCTATCAACCTTTATTCTTTCTATCCTGGGTCTCTTCCTTTTTTCTTTCCTCCAACCAACATTAAGTTTCACTCGTGACACTACCAAATAATGATCAGAACCAACATCAGCCCCTCTCATCACACGGGTGTCAACAACTAAGTGTTTCAAACGCTGATCGCAAACAACAAAATCTATCACACTCTTTTGACCAAGAGTACGATTTTCCCAAGTATATGTGTGTATATACTTGTGGTTGAAAAATGTATTAGATACACACAAATCATTCTCAATGCAGAGTTCAATTAATCTTTCACCATTATCATTCACACAAGGATCATTAAACTTACCCAGAACATTGTCAGAAATTGCATTCTGCACACCTACTCTAGCATTGAAATCACCTGCTATCATAACTTTTTCTTTAGCACCAAACTGGCTCAAAACAGCTTTTAGCTCATTCCAGAAATCTTCTTTATCAGAAGGTTCCGAGTCACAAGGAGCATACACTACAACAATTACTATTCTCTGAAGTTTCACTTTCAAACGAATCCAGAGAATTCTCTTACTTGTGCAACTATAGTGAATCAAGTTGTTCTTCATCTTTTCATTTAAAATCACACCTACACCAGCCTGTCCTCTCATATTATCCAATACTCCAGACCACACACTCACCGTGCCATTCACTTCTTCTACCCCAATTTCCTTCTTTTTGGTTTCACTTACACACAGCACATCAGCACATCCAGTCTATACTTATTCATATCCTCAATCACCTCACTCATCTTGCCATTTATACCTCTAGTATTCCATACACCAATCTTACATTCACTCAGTCGAGATCGCTTTCTCATACGCCGTTTAGAAAGTCCAGGTCGATTCCGTGGTGGACCATCCTTCTCAAGTGTGGTAGGTCCACCATATCCCACACTTGAGTCATTCTTAATATTTCTTTTTGTCTTTTTAATTAGGTAAGTACATCAGTGTGGGGGATTAGCCCACAGCTGAGGGTTCCAGTTGGTTATTCAACCTAAGGATTCTGGAACAAAACGCAGTGAGTTGGGGTCTTTATGCCAATGTCACACAGAACTAGCTGGCACCTCACCAAGATTCACAGAGGCCCTAGTTGCTGTTGTGTGTGCCATTGTTACCACGGAGCGCCCCGAGGAGGCAAACCCATTGCTCACCACGACCGCCCGTAGACTCCGTATCTAATTTGGGTATTTGGCTAACATCAAGAAATTTTATAGAGATTCAATTGACCTTAAGAGATTCAGCTTCCGAATACTAGAAATTTTCGAGCAGTTGTCTTATTGAAAATTCCCGGGAAACCCCCGGAGCACAAAGCACAAAAACGCCCCTGAAAATCAGATTCGTTCGCGGGGAAATTTTTACTTTAAAAAAAAACAGTGTTTCATTTAAAATAACGAAAAATAAATCTAGATTAAAATATAAGTATGCATTAAAAAGATACTTATGTTTATCTTTTGGTTAAAATGTTCAACGCAACAGTGAGCATCGGCTTAAAATATCTCTGTTGATTGTACAGGGTGTCCCAATGTCTTCTTACCCCCCCTGTAATAAGAAATGTAAATGAGCTATGTATCTGTTGTATGATGTATATGTTGAGGCATCCTTAAACATCCAGTGGATCCATTTGGGCTCCGTCATTCTCGTGACAGAGAATAATTTTAAGCCATGTTCTGTGGGACGTTTTCCGAAGCAGTTGCAGGGTGATACAAGAGAAAGCACGTCTCACTGCTTGTTTAAGTTCATCAGTGGTTTGGTAGCGCTGCTGTGCAACAACCTCCTTTATGAAACCCCAAAGGGCATTATCACATGTTGAGAGATCTGGGCTTCGAGGTGGCCATTCAAGTGGAGCTGGCAGCACTGCCGAACCTCGGCCGACCCAACGATCCCGGAACACCTCACCAAGGTATTCCCGGACAGCGATTGCACAATGGGCAGGTGCCCCATCTTGTTGGAACCATACATCATTCAGAATACCAAGATTTCCAAGTTGTGGCACAAACCAGGTTTACAGCAGGTCTAGATGAGTTGTCTGATTCACTGGACCATCAAAGAAATACAGTCCAAACAGATGTCGCCCATATCATGACATGCGAAGGATGATGTTCCAATTCTTCGACATAATGTGGGTTTTCCTTGGACCAGAACACAATGTTCCGTGATCGACAGCTGTGGGTAGCCTTCAGCCTATGTAACACGTGACGTCCCTCCCTTCCGGCGTCGAAACAACGAAATGTTTTCCTCCCAACCGGTTTTGGTGGGCTGAAACAAGGAAGTGTTTTCCTACCAACCGGTTTTGGCGTGCCGAAAATGGTGGCAAAGACAGAAGTGTAGGAAAAAAAAATCGAGTGCAGTGCAAAATATAGGAAAAAACAGGGAAAAAATGAGAATGTAAAAAAAAAAAAAAGGAAAAACAGGAAAAATAGGAGCGCTGTGGGCCCTGAAGGCTCAAAACCTACAAAAAAAAAAATGAACTTGAAACAAACCTCTGTTAAAACAAAAGGACACTAAACGCTGACCAAAGTTCCATGGAGAAACTTTAAACGCGGCCAAAACGAACAACCAACTTTCAAAGAGTGTAAAACAACTCAAAAAATAATAAAATTAAAATAAAAAAAAGAAACATACAGAAAACAGAAAAACGACTTACCAGACCTGGGAAGAGCCTGTTGCTCTCTCCTCTAGGGAGACAAAACTAACTGCAGGGGCATGTCCATTGCAGCGCCATCTAGCGGCCAACTTTAGAACTTTCCTGGGATGCAAAACAGTGAAGTTTCTCAGAGGAAACCTCAAACAACAGACTTAATGTTCTGAAAAAACCGCTACGAGTTTTCAGAGCAAACCTAAATACTAGAATGCCCTTCCTGGGAGTAGGGAGTATGAATCTCTGCTCCCAAGAGTTCAAAAAGTATTACATAACCTAATTAGCAGCATTCTTCCCAAACCTTTGATATTTAAGTATTACTATTTTTTCTTGCTTTTATTTTTATAAATATTTTTTAGGATTTTTTTAAAGAGTTTTATGCTTGTTTTGTAATTTTTTTAATTATAACCTTTTTTGTAAATCAAAGGAGAGGGATAGAATAGTAGTGCATTATAGGTTCCTTAATTGATAGTTGACCACATCATTATTTAAACCTCTAAAAATAGCTTTAATTTAGACAATTCATTCAGTCAACAAGATATAAATTAAATTAAGCCTTCCATCCTCAGTTCCCTTCCATTTCGTATTAAGTTGTGCTTATCTTGGTTGTTGTGCGGTCGGGCAATGTTATTTAGTTTCCTGGGTTGTTTTTTTTAAAAATCCCTTTTTAATTTGACAAGTTTAACCTTAAATTTAATCTATCCTTATAGCAAACTAAATTGGCAGACACCCACAATTCACTGGTCTCAGTAGATAAATGAGTGATTTTCTTTATGCTTGCCCTTGATGATGCCATCGGAGAATCAGTCATTAATCTGCTTCCCTACGTTCTTCTGTTTGTTTGATTCCCATCGTTAGGAGCTTGCCTGCTTCAAACGGTTGGGGATTGATGGTTGTTATTCTGCTTGTTCTTGGAATTTTTGTTTGTTTTCATTTTTTCAAATTTTGCTCCTTGAGTTTTGAATTTTTTTTAATATTATGGCTTGATCTTTCTTTTATGCAGCTTCTGGTGCTTTGGAATTTCAAATTTGTACTTGGTTTTTGTTTAATTCTTCTTGTTGCTTTTTGCTATATATATATATATATCAGGAGAGTAATAAAGGTAAGCAGCACTTGAAAATAATTATGGGAGATTTCAATGCAAAAATAGGGCAACGGCAACAGAATGAAACTTCAGTAGGTAAATTCGGTCACGGCAACAGAAACCAGCGTGGAAATACTCTCGTTGAGTTTGCAGAGGCAGAAGGGTTTTTCATCTTGAACTCCTTCTTCAAGAAAAAGCCACACAGGAAATGGACATGGAGACATCCAAATGGGACGACAAGTGAAATTGATTTTATTATGTGTAACAAAAAATTCGTCATAGAAGACTGCAGTGTGCTAAACAAGTTCAACACAGGTAGTGACCATAGATTGGTGAGATGTAAGATGCACCTCAACACCAAACTTGAACGTGGCAAGCTCATAAGACAAACAAAATCTATTGACATAACCAACCTTAAAAAACACCATAATACCTTCAAGTTAGAACTGAAGAACAGGTTCTCTGCTTTAGAAGGCCTAACATCGGAAGAAGTGGACATCTCTGAAGTTAACAGAAAAATAACCAAAGCTCTTATGGAAACAGCAACAAAATTAGCTGGGTCTAAGAACAAGTTGCATGTGAACAAATTATCAGGAAAAACCAAAATGTTGATGCAAAAAGAAGAGAGATGAGGACAAATAAAGAAGATGTGACTTCCAAAGTGGAATATATAGAGCTATGCAAGACAGTAAGAAAAAGTATCACTGAAGACGTAAGGAAATTCAACTGTGAACTAGTGAGGAAAGCAATTGAAAACAACCAAAGCCTAAAGATAGCAAAGGGACATCTCAGTAAGGGAAGAAAACAGATTATGGCACTGAGAAAAGAAGATGGTTCTGTAACAAGAAATAGAGGCGAAATCTTGACAAGAGTGAAAGATTTCTACTCCAAATTATATGAAAGGGATGATATATGCACTCCAGACATCATGAAAGATACCAGTACCAGAGTTCCTCCAGTCCTTCCAGCAGAAGTTGCACATGCAATCAAGAACATGAAGCGAGGAAAAGCTCCAGGAGAAGATGGAATTACTGTAGACATCATACAAGAAGCAAGTGGAGAAATCGAAACAGTACTCGCCCCAATTTTCACTCGATGCCTTAATGAAGGAAAGATTCCTGAGGATTGGAACACCGCTACAATGATCCTGCTACATAAGAAAGGTGACATTGAGGATCTCGGAAACTACAGACCTATCAGCCTCCTATCAGTAGTTTATAAAATCTTCACTAAAGTTCTTTCACACCGCTTGAAGGTAGCACTAGACATGGCTCAACCGAGAGAACAAGCTGGATTCAGGAGTGGCTACAGCACAATAGATCATATCCACGTGCTGAGAGAACTAATTGAAAGAGCGAGGGAATATGAACTTCCATTGTGCATGGCTTTTATCGATTATGAAAAAGCCTTTGATTCGGTGAAACCGTCAGCAGTTACAATGGCTCTGAAAACCTGCGGTATTGAAGATGCATACATTAATATTATTAATAACATCTATGAAAATGCAAGTGCAAAGATTAGGCTGTTTGAAAATACAACACACGTAAAAATTGGAAAGGGAGTGAGACAAGGTGACACCATATCTCCGAAGCTCTTTAATGCCACATTGGAGGGTGTTTTTCAGTCGCTGAGCTGGGAAAACAAGGGGATAAAGATTAATGGAGATTATCTAACCCACCTTCGTTTTGCTGATGACGTAGCCATTTTTGCAACTACCCCATCAGAGCTGCAGAGTATGATCCAGGAACTTGCTGACAAGAGTAAAGAAGTGGGATTAAAAATGAACTTTCAGAAGACAAAAGTGATGTTCAATGCTTTTACAAGAAATGAAGATTTATCGATTGATGGAGAAAAGCTGGAGATAACAGACACATACGTTTATCTTGGACAACAGATATCAAGTGAGGGTCACATTGATGAAGAAATTAATCGGCGTACAAAACTTGCCTGGAGAGCTTTTGGAAGAAACAGCATAATTTTCAAGAGCAATATGCCATTATGTCTTAAAAGAAAAGTGTTTGATCAATGCATCCTTCCAGTGCTTACGTATGGTGCAGAGACATGGACCTTAACTAAACGAGACATACAAAGGCTGCAGACAACTCAAACAAGCATGGAGAGGTGCATGCTTGGTGTAACCAGGAGAGATAAGAAGAGGAACTCGTGGATCCGAAAAATGACAAGAGTGGAAGACATCATGATCAGAGTTAAATCCCTGAAATGGCAATGGGCTGGACATACTGCCAGAAGGACAGATCATCGATGGACAGCCGAAATTTTAGATTGGATTCCAAGGGACAGGAAAAGACCCAGAAGAAGACCACATGGGAGATGGGTGGATGAAATTCGAAAGTATGCAGGGGTGACATGGAGGAGACTGGCACAAGACAGACCGTTGTGGAGGAAACTTGGGGAGACCTTCGTCCAGCAGTGGATTGATAATGGTTGACAATGATGATGATCAGGAGAGTAAATATCCCTAATAGTTCTGTATCTTGCCATACCCTTATCATTTGTGTGTATAAGTGTAACCTGACTGTGACATGACTCTTGGTATGTTTATATATTACCAATTTTTTTCACCTTGGCATAATTAAGTCATTTTATTACATTATGGTATCAAGTATATAGCTTGTTAGCTAATTAGTTAGAGAGAGAGAGTGAGCCAGTCAATTGAATCAGCATGTGTGTATGTGTGTGTGTTTAAGGTTAAACAACTCCCATTAGCAAGGTTAAACAACTCCCATTAGCAAGGCTAAATTCAGAATTCACCCATCTCTGCTTTAGAGCCACTAGTTCTACAGAAGGAAGAGTTAGAACGCAAGAAAGACAAACTCGGCATCCACATTTTGCCCATGGATTTGAACACAGACCCAGCAGTGTAAGGAGCCTATAAAGCCTGTGCCCTAGATATGCTATAAAGATTAAATTATTTAAATAAAGACTCAACATCCCAAACTGCTCACATGTGCGAGTTTTATTATAACTTACTTTGAAGGAGTTTCATACTTCTCAACTATTGTGGCTGCTCTATCAACAGATAATCCAAAGATTTGTAGCAGGTGCTTGGCAAACATTTCACTCACTTTGAGACACTACAGGTGACATAAAGAACATGATAAATCACTTGATTCAAATAATAAAGCTAAAAGGAAGTTCATAATTTCTTAAATAAAAATTCTTCTTCAAATAGAGGGTGATTCAAAAGGACTTTACAACTTTGAAAGCATACAGAAATTTATTCAGAATACCCACAGAATTTTTTGAGGCATTAATCTGTAGCAAAACACATCAAGTTTTATCTCACAAAGTCATTTTGATTCAATGTGACTACCAATGATGATATAGCAGACATCCCACCTGAAGTCAATTTCTTTCCAAACTCAGATCAGCATATCTGTTATTATTTCTGCAATTGCAATGGTGATTTGAGTTCAGTTGGATTTGCAGGTAATCTTGGAGCAAATGCTCTATCTTTTATGAAACCCATAAGAAAAAAATCAAGAGGTGTTAAGTCAGAAGAACAAGGCGCCAAGCTATTGGCCCTACTCGACCAATCCAGTGGCCTGGGAAACGTTTATTGAGGAAATTCTGGACATCTGTACAGTAGTGAGGTGGTGTGCCATCTTGCTGAAAGTGAATGCATAATTCTTGGTCATCACTGTCCAACTGTGGAATGAGGTCATTTTTGAGCATATCCACATACACGATACTGTTGATGGTTTTCTCATGAAAAATGAAGGTGGGGCCATAAATCTTATATTTGCTAAGTGCACAAAACACATTTACCTTTGGGCTGTCACGAACATGTTCCAGAGATTCGTGTGGATTTTCGGCAACCCAAAGCCTGCAGTTGTGGGTGTTAACCTTACCACTGACATGAAATGTAGACTCATCACTGAAGATTACATAGTCCAGGAATGTTCCATCTCATCTTCCTCTATGCGATGTAACATTTCCACACAGAATTCCTGGCCAGCCATGCAATCAGTGGTACTATTTTCTTGAACCATGGTAAATCTGTAAAGTTTTAAGTGCAATCATTTTCATAACACTAATCAAACCGTCAGATGTGAAATATCCATTTCACGAGATGCACGTCACGTTGATTTCATGGGGGCTAAAAAGTTCCACAAGACCAGCAGAAACACATGGGTGACCGGGAGATTTCTCATGCTGAAACAGAACGACCAGTCTTAACAAAATTCTTATGCCAAGAGTAAACTGTAGGTCTAGTTGGAGGATCCCTACAATACTTGGTGAATGATTTCTGTTGAATAGTTGTCATGGATTTCGTTTCTTCAAACCAAAACACACAGCAAGCACATTCCACACCTGTGAAAGCAACCATTTTGAAATGCATGCTGGTGGTGGTTTTTCTGTTCCGTGGGCTCGCACAGGTTTAATGTTTAATAATATCAATGTGTTGAGATTGCGTGAGTGGAATGAATTACTGTTGATTATTAGATCAGAGGCACGTTATCCTGTATTTAAGTGAGTGCTATGGAGTTTTTTGACGGGAAATTTAATATTGTAATTTATGGCTTTATGATTTGTAGAAGAAACATATTGTAAAATTGCTTTTATTGTCTTGACTGGACTGAAATAACTTGTTTTTATTTAGAGGGGATCAGGGGCTTGTCAGGCAGTATTTCAGCCTTTTCCCCTGGCACCTTGCTGTACATTTAATTATTTTAAACATGTAATATTTGATTTATATTGACAACTGGTAATTGGTCAATTTAATTTATATTAATTTTCAATGAAATGAGTTTTGTTGCTGTGTAGAATTTGTATTCATTGTGAAAGTTTTGGTGATTTGTTGTATTTCGTGAGTTTTATTGGTAAATTTGTTTACTTTATTTGTAAAATTAGTTTGACTGTGGCACATATTGTATTTTTACTAAGTAGTACATTACTTTTCTAAAATATTGTACAGCAGAAATTTTATAAAATAAATAAAAGTTACAGAATTTGGTGCCATGGCACTACATGAGGTAGAACTTCATGTGTTTTGCTACAGACTAACATCTCCAAAAAATTTTTGTAAGTATTCTGAATAAATTTCTTACTCTTTCAAAGTTGTAATGTCTTTTTTGAATTACCCTGTATAATGATTAACTTTCGAATTAGAATTCTACAATTTCATAGGATACAGTTCATTCATGTGACAAATAAATTATGTGTAAAATACAATCTACCAGATATAAAAATATTTTTGCAGCCTAAGAATAAGAAGAAAAAAATTAACAGTACAAGATATTATTTACTTATGTGCCAATACATCAACATTTAACCCCCACACCCCTCCCCACCATTTTTTTTCATGTGCCAAAACCATGGCATTTCTGAATGTGTGACAAAAAAAAAAAAATCTTATTCCTAGGTCGTAATGAATATATTAACATTTTGTACATACAGTGCCTCTTTTAAAACTACTTCCAAACAAACACACAGTTAAATCTACAATTATATTGTCAAATAGTAATACACTCATGTTCACAAAAAACAGAACACCTGAAAGGATTCAAGCTAGGACTTTGATTTTTACAGGATATGTTCATTAGGCAATACAGAACAAATTATTAATATCTCAGTGTCATATGTACCAGGTGTGTCAATGTAGCTAATAATCAGTGGGCCACCTTTGGCTTGTATCACCTGCTGTACGCTCTGAGGCATCGAATCAAGTAATGTGTTAATGGCGTCCTGTGGAATAGCCATCCAGGCTGTATTGACCCGCGTCCAAAATTCATCAAGAGTTGCTGGTGGATGGTCGTACCACAGCACTTGTTGTTTGAAGCATGTCCCGGAGATTTTACATACATACATACATATCACTAAGCTGTTCTCTGAGATTCAGAGGTTAGCTCCAAAAAGAAATACAAACTACCAGATATTTTTACTTACTGTTGTCATATCAAACTTCTCCATTCACAGCAATCTTGACATACAACTCGGACTACACTGATGTCCATTACACGCCATACACAAGATCTTTTATACTTCATACTCATAATCTTTCTCTCATGCAGACACTCCTGAATCTGATCCATCCAGTGGCACACACAGAATTTCATCAAGGATGGGGTCCAAAAAGAAATTTACTGGACAAGCACATGTGGTATATTTTTTACATGGAAACATGTAAATCTTATTTTGACTACAGCCAAGTTAAATATATATATATATATATATATATATATATATATGTGTGTGTATATGGGAAGTAAGGTCAGGTGATGCGTAACATCACAGCCTCTCCTTGACAAATGTCAACCCCGCCTTCTCGTGGTGCATCCTCTTCCCACTAATGGGGCTCTGACGACCGCCAATAGCGGTATAACTATACCATCAGGATTAGAGGAAATGCTATCCCACACTCACCAACCCGCTTGGCCAGTGTGGTGAGTTACGGCCAGACCCCTCCAAAATGACTCCACAACTTAAATCTTGGCCCTCAGTCTCCGGCAGCTGGAAAGTACCTGGCCAAGGCAGCGGCCAGTGCAACATGAAGGCAGAGGGTGCTAAGAATCCCCGGAGGACCGGACTAGGCTGCCATCTGATACTGACCTTGGCTACGTATAACGGACGCTCCCTATCTTCTGATTCAAGGCTTCTTGAATTGGAAGAGGAACTACAAAGGATCAAGTGGGACATCGTCGGGCTAAGTGAGGTAAGGAGAAAAGGAGAAGATCTCATTGAACTGAAAAGTGGACATCTCTTCTACTATCGTGGGACAGATACTGGCAGAACCAGTGGTGTTGAATTTATAATAAACAAGAAACTGAAGGATAAAGTTGTAGAAGTTGAAAGTTCCTCTGACAGAGCTGCACGACTCGTTATCCAACTCTCGAGAAGATACAAGGCTCAGATTATTCAAACTTATGCACCCACCACAAGTCATCCTGAAGAAGAAATTGAAGAATTTTATGAGGAAATTTGTCATCTAAATAATAAAGGTAAGCAGCACTTGAAGATAATTATGGTAGATTTCAATGCAAAAATAGGGCAACGGCAACAGAATGAAACTTCAGTAGGTAAATTCGGTCACGGCAACAGAAACCAGCGTGGAAATACTCTCGTTGAGTTTGCAGAGGCAGAAGGGTTTTTCATCTTGAACTCCTTTTTCAAGAAAAAGCCACACAGGAAATGGACATGGAGACATCCAAATGGGACGACAAGTGAAATTGATTTTATTATGTGTAACAAAAAATTCGTCATAGAAGACTGCAGTGTGCTAAACAAGTTCAACACAGGTAGTGACCATAGATTGGTGAGATGTAAGATGCACCTCAACACTAAACTTGAGCGTGGCAAGCTCATAAGACAAACAAAATGTATTGACATAACCAACCTTAAAAAACACCATAATACCTTCAAGTTGGAACTGAAAAACAGATTCTCTGCTTTAGAAGGCCTAACATCGGAAGAAGTGGATATTTCTGAAGTTAACAGAAAAGTAACCAAAGCTGTTATGGAAACAGCAACAAAATTAGCTGGGTCTAAAAACAAGTTGTGTGTGAACAAATTATCAGGAAAAACCAAAATGTTGATGCAAAAAAAAAAAAAGAGAGATGAGGACAACTAAAGAAGATGTGACTTCCAAAGTGGAATATATAGAGCTATGCAAGACAGTACGAAAAAGTATCACTGAAGACGTAAGGAAATTCAACTGTGAACTAGTGAGGAAACCAATTGAAAACAACCAAAGCCTGAAGATAGCAAGGGGACATCTCAGTAAGGGAAGAAAACAGATTGTGGCACTGAGAAAAGAAGATGGTTCTGTAACAAGAAATAGAGGCGAAATTTTGACAAGAGTGAATGATTTCTACTCCAAATTATATGAAAGGGATGATACATGTACTCCAGACATCATAAAAGGTACCAGAGTTCTTCCAGTCCTCCCACCAGAACTTGCACATGCAATCAAGAACATGAAGCATGGAAAAGCTCCAGGAGAAGATGGAATTACTGTAGACATCATACAAGAAGCAAGTGGAGAAATCGAAACAGTACTCACCCAAATTTTCACTCGATGTCTTAATGACGGGAAGATTCCTGAGGATTGGAACAACGCTACAATGATCCTGCTACATAAAAAAAGGTGACATTGAGGATCTCAGGAACTACAGACCTATCAGCCTCCTATCAGTGGTTTATAAAATCTTCACTAAAGTTCTTTCACACCGCTTGAAGGTAACACTGGACATGGCTCAACCAAGAGAACAAGCTGGATTCAGGAGTGGCTACAGCACAGTAGATCATATCCACGTACTGAGAGATCTAATTGAAAGAACAAGGGAATATGAACTTCCATAGTGCATGGCTTTTATCGATTATGAAAAAGCCTTTGATTCGGTGAAACCATCAGCAGTTACAATGGCTCTAAAATCCTGCGGTATTGAAGATGCATACATTAATATTACTAATAACATCTATGAAAATGCAAGTGCAAAAATTCGGCTGTTTGAAAATACAACACACATAAAAACTGGAAAGGGAGTGAAACAAGGTGACACCCTATCTCCGAAGCTTTTTAATGCCAGATTGGAAAACGTGTTTCAATCACTGAACTGGGAAAACAAAGGGATAAAGATTAATGGAGATTATCTAACCCACCTTCGTTTTGCTGAAGACGTAGTCATTTTTGCAACTACCCCATCAGAGCTGCAGAGTATGATCCAGGAACTTGCTGACAAGAGTAAAGAAGTGGGATTAAAAATGAACTTCCAGAAGGCAAAAGTGATGTTCAATGCTTTTACAAGAAATGAAGATTTATCGATTGATGGAGAAAAGCTGGAGATAACAGACACATACGTTTATCTTGGACAGCAGATATCAAGTGAGGGTCACATTGATGAAGAAATTAATCGGCGTACAAAACTTGCCTGGAGAGCTTTTGGAAGAAACAGCATAATTTTCAAGAGCAATATGCCATTATGTCTTAAAAGAAAAGTGTTTGATCAATGCATCCTTCCAGTGCTTACGTATGGTGCAGAGACGTGGACCTTGACTAAAAGAGACATACAAAGGCTGCAGACAACTCAAACAAGCATAGAGAGGTGCATGCTTGGTGTAACCAGGAGAGATAAGAAGAGGAACTCGTGGATCCGAAAAATGACAAGAGTGGAAGACATCATGATCAGAGTTAAATCCCTGAAATGGCAATGGGCTGGACATACTGCCAGAAGGACAGACCATCGATGGACAGCCGAAATTTTAGACTGGATTCCAAGGGACAGGAAAAGTCCCAGAAGAAGACCACATGGGAGATGGGCGGATGAAATTCGAAAGCATGCGGGAGTGACATGGAGGAGACCGGCACAAGACAGACCGTTGTGGAGGAAACTTGGGGAGACCTTCGTCCAGCAGTGGATTGATAATGGTTTACAATGATGATGATATATGTATATATACACATGAATGTACACTATATTATCAAAAGTATTCGGACACCACAATGTTTTGAGACAAATGGCTTTATTATCGCAATCAGTAGTTAGTCTGCCCACCTTTTGTTTGTATGACATCGGTAACATGTCGAGGCATACTATCAAAGAATTTCCGGTAGGTCTCGACAGGACTAGCTTGCCATTCTTCCTGTAAATCTCCTGCCAGAGGAGAGCGAAGACGGTCGTTGTGGTCGATTTCGTATCCGTCACTCCAGTTCATCCCAGAGGTGTTCTATGTGATTAAGATCAAGACTCTTAGCAGGCCAGTCTAACAATATCACCTCATTTTCAAGAAACCAGTCCTGCACACGCCGTGCAGTGTGGTAGGGTGCCGGAACGTGTTGGAAGAGGCAACGGTCATTTCCATAATATTGGCTTATTTTTTGTAGCGCAGAATTATCCTGAACGTCGAGGTACACTTTAGAGTTCATGGTTTGTGGTATAATAATGAACGGGCAGAGTCCCATCCACGAAATACAACTCCATACCTTGATGGAACCTCCGCCGAACTTAACAGTTAGAAGAACACAGTCCGACAAAATCGTAGGCCGAGCTGTCGCCAAATCCAAACAAGCCCATCAGATTGGAAGAATTAAAAGCTTGATTCATCCCTCCAAAGAACAGTTTCCAGTCGCCAACAGTCCAGGGGCGACGGGAGACACACCACTCCAAATCGCACTTCGCATTCATAGTAGTGATGTGCGGCTTGTGTGCTGCTGCTACAGAATAATAACCCACACTGTGCAATGCTCTGAAGATAGTTATGGTACTAACCGAGCCGTTATGAGCATTTCCTACTTCAGTAGCGATGGAAACGGCAGAGGAAGAACAGGATTTCTTAACATTTTTTACCATGGCTTTTCTGTCACGTTCCATCAGTTTGTGCGTCTTCCCTGAACATTTTTTACTCTTGTTGCCCCGTCCTGCTTCCATCTCTTCACAACATCACTTACAATTGATTTTGGTGTGTTTATTTTAGTTGCAATGCTCCGTATGGAAACATTACTCAAATGACATCCTATGACCAGCCCACACTGGAACTTTGAAAATTCATGTCCATGCGGCATATCTATTCAAAATTACTGATAACATGACAAATCATCTCAGCTTTATACATAGTATATGTACCTCCCCACTCACACAGCGCACACCTTCTTGCACAATCGTTCTTTGCACTTATGCAAATATTTTGTAGCATCAAAATACCCTTGATAACATAGTATATGTATATGTATGTTCTTAATGAATATTAGCGTAAATCAACACAGATGAACACACAGATTAAAACAATTCCCTGAAGAAGTAAGATAAATTCAGTAATCATTGAGCATAAGACGTTCATTAATATAACTATCATCACGAAAACTAAAATTACGACGGACAGAAAAATAATTGATCGTAACGAAAATACTAAATTTATAAAAACCATACGCAGAATCTATTTTTTTTAAATTTAGCCATAGTCGGAATGTATTTTAAAAGAAAATATTTTGTTTTAAGGACTCTGAGCCTTCTTGGGAGGGGTCTGGACCTAGCTGACCCTTCCCGTGTGTACGCCACTGGATCCATCCACGTCTTCCTTGGCCTTTCTCTACCTTTCCTTCCTGCCACTTGGGCTAAAAAGATTTTCTTAGTAAGCATCTCATCACTCATTCTTTCAACATGGCCAAACCACCGAAGCATATTGGTCTCCACCTTGCTAACAACATTTTGCTTCACATCACACAACTGCAACACATCTTCATTCCTCACACAATCAGACCATGTCTTGCCACAAACCCCACGTAACGTATTTCTCCAGCACAAAAACGGCTCGTATGTTTCTTCTGCAGTACCCAGGTTTCACTGCCATACATCAGAGTAGGAACAATTACACTTTCATACACAGCCATGCAGGACTCTAGAGAACCCACCATTCCTGTAAAAACCTCCAAGAGCAGCTATGACTTTCAATGAATAATTCACTCGCCTACTAATTTCACCATCCGATTTGTTCTCTCTGTCAAACATGCTTCCTAAACACACAAATTCACTCACCTGGTCAATCACAGTGCCATTTATACTTACATTACATTCAGTGCTACCTGTTCCTCTCTCAAACACCATAACTTTGGTTTTTCCCTTATTTATACTCAGTTTGAATTACATGTAAACTTCGTGCATCCGAGATTCTATGGGCAATAAATCCAGTGATCTAGCCTGCCATGGCAGAAATTGAACGTTGTTATCCTTGAAAAAGGCACACGTTGTCACTGTAACATGCAGTGTGGTATCATGGTTTATACGCTTTTTCAATCACAAAATTCCAGGACTTTTCCAGGACATACGATCCAAACACTCTTACTTAAAATATAATGAAACCACAGGTCTGTTCAACCTGTAACCAACAACAAACAACTTCTTACATGCTTGGGCAAACTTAATACAGAGTGCAGAATGTTAAAAATGTTGTCCGCTGCAGCTAATCAGAAACTTAGAATCACCGATAATACTCAAATACCAAAGCTGTCACTGATTTTGAGAAACTTTAATTTTTCTACTTTGGCATTAGTTCAATTATTGAAGCAAATTACAGAATAAAAAACAACAGCATAAAACTCAAAAATACATAGGTATGTGGCATTACTCTTAAAATGCTTTCATATACCATACAATCAATACATAAAATACTATTTATATTTAATTATTTTGAAATAATGCTTACATTGGAAATTTAAGGGTTAAGAAAGATGAAATGTTTGGAACTTTTTCAAAGGACCAAAGGGGTTGTTATTTCTTAAACACATAATCATGAGAGCAAGCAATTGTGTTACATTTTATTTAGGGAAGGAAATTTCAACATGATATTTATGCTGTAGCTAAGTTTTTAATTTGTACTCGCCAGCAAACAAAGCATGCACAAAAATTTTCAACATGAAATGAAAGAGAATAATGGGGAAACCTTAAATCCAAGGGTTGTGCACAACTGCATTCATAAGTGATCAAGGCAATTTAGCTGTGCATGATTAGAAAACTAATTATAGAAGATGAAAAGTGATTAGTTTGCTTAGAAAATACTAAGGAACAACTAGATTTAAGTTTCTGATATTAGAAAGCAATCTAATTTTATGGCAACTTTTTATGTAAAGCATTCATTCATTAGCAAATTTCAGTAAAGGTCAAAATAACCAAAAAAAAAAAAAAAAAAAAAAAAAAATCGGCTACTTCCACCAGTGGCTAAAAAGTATGTTACGAAAATTAACAAATGGCGCAAAAAACGTTTCACCTAGCAGAAGGAAGGTATTAGAGACAAAAAAAATTTCAAATCTAACAGTCAAAAGAACAGATACAGAAGGAAACATGATGTAACTGTATTCCTTTTAGCAGAAGAATTTTGCACAATGGAAAAGTTGAAACAGGCCAAAAGTATTCCTCATAGCAAAAGCTATGCTAAGGAAAAAACTTTTCAAATACGTCTCCCAAAAGCAGAGATAGCAAGAAAAACGTTTTGACCTTTACAACCCCTAGGGAAAAAGTACACATTATTTGAAGAGGATCTTCTTATTGCAGCAAAAATCTTATTCACTCTCCATTTTTATTATAGCAAATGGCATACAGTAAAAAAAGAAATTTCTCATTAGAGTTTCTAGAGGCAGAGATAGAATGCAAATGGAAGTACAGAAACACCACTTGGTGGCAGAATTGTGAACCACAAACCTCCTCAAATGCAAACTTAGTGTTCCATAATGGAAATGGTATCTGTTGTTAAAAGAACTTTTTAAATCGGACATTTAGAAGTACAGATATTGAGAAAATTAGATTAAATATTTGCGCCCCCTAGTTGCGAAATAGTGCATCATTTTGGGAAGAAAATACACACAAGGAGTTTTCATAGTTAGTAATATCTGGTCGAAAGAGAATATTTGTCAATCAGGTTATTAGTCCCATAGATATTACTGTAAACGGAAATGTTAACTTTCGCCCTCTAGTGGCACACTTGTGCGTTAAAAAGTATTTGAAATTAAATGAGAAACATTTCGCACCAAAAATTTTCTCCAACAAAAAAAGAATGTTTCAAATCGTACTCCTAGAAACAAAGATATGGGCAAAAATAAGATATACGTATATGCCCCTGGTGGAAAAATTATGCACTATTTAAGCAGGAGGTACTATACTGTGCAAATTAATTGGGACAAAGTAAAAAATCACTCTTTTTTCTAAAACTATGCCTTTATATCATTCTATGCCTTCATATACACTGATAAATACCTGTATTAGTATGAAGTATATCCTCCTTTGGCAGAAATGACCTCTTGAATTCGTTTTGGCATTGATTCCACTAATTGAGTGCACATATTTGTGACTTCATAATCGTGGAACCCCACTTTTATAGCATTCGTTAGCATGCGTTAGGTTGTACAGTCCATTTTACCTAAACTTCTCATCAAAATATTCCACAAGTTTTCTATGGGATTTAAGTCTGGTGAATTTCCAGGCCAATCAAGCAAATGAATTTGATTTTCCAGCATGAAATTCTTGACCAATTTCGAATTGTGACATGGGGCCAAGTCATGATGAAATGTCCCGTCAAAAGTTTGCAAGAATGGAACAATCCTACGTTGTAATATTTCTACGTACTTGGCTGAAGTCATACTACCTTGAACAGGAACTAAGCTTCCAGTGCCATTTGATGTGAAAAAACCCCAAAACTTCTGTTTCAGAGGGTGTTTTACAGTTTGTTTGACATGCTCAGGTCTTAAAGGTTCACAGTTGCTTCGTCTAACGACATTTGCTTGGTAACTCTGCACAAATAAATGAGTTTCATCACTGAAAATTACCTTTTTCCAGTCGTCAGCAGTCCATGATTTATATTTTTTGGCACATGCTAAACGCTTTATCTTCATTTTCGCATTCAAATATTGTTTTTCCGTTGGTATTCTTGCCTTCCGGCGAGCATATAGAAGCCTATGGCGTACAGTTGAATCACTAGCATCACAACCACTAGCCAATAAATCTCTTTGAAGGTCGGTGCTTTTTTTTTTTTTTTAATTCATTTTACTATTTCTGATTAGATATTTATTGGTTCGTGGAGTTGTTTTTCGTTTTCTTCCACATTCCTCTCCTTTTTGGAGACGGTGATCCAGATGCATTGTATCGCGTAAGCAGTCTTGATACACTTGATTTGCCTACACCAACTGCAGAAGCAATATCTCTCACTGTCATAGAAGTGTGATCCTTCGGAGCAATTATTTTTGCACGCTTCCTTAGGGAAATATACATTTTTTAATACACGAAAGCAACACATACTCACAGAGAGCAAAAACTAACATCCAACTGTCACACACGAAAGCAACGTACTCACAGAGAGCAAAAACTAACATCCAACTGTCACACACGAAAGCTGACAACTGCAGCTAAAGTGCCTATTTCCTGTTTAAAACCGGTCAAATAACATTCTTACTATCAAGTTCTAACAGTCACACCACCTCACAGCTGATATAACCGGTTTACGTGGGTTTCCGACATCAACTGGCGATCGCATTATAATTCTGAGAATAAAATACCTTGTCCCAATTAATGTGCATGGTATAGTATATTCTCAAAAAGGTTTTGGAGGTGAGCAGTATTGGTCCACGTAGGAATTTTTTCAATCTATTTTCAAGCTCAAATTTTATTGCAAATACATCAGAAGCAAAAATAAATACTTACGCTCCCTGGCGGCCAAAACATTCTTTACCAAAAATGAGGAATTATGTGCAAAACATTTTCCCTCAAGAGCTGTATCCAACACAAGAAGAATTTTTTAAATCGGACTATTAGAAACAAAGATATTGGGAAAATCATGATTTACTGTTACGCCCCTAACGAAAAATTATTAGTCCCGTAGATATTGCTGTCAGCGTAAACATGAACTTACGCCCTCTAGTGGCTCACTTGTGCGGTAAGAAATACTTGCAATTATATGAGAAACATTTCGCACCGAAAATGTTCTCCAACAAAGAAAGAATTTTTCAAATCGTACTCCTAGAAACAGAGATACGGACAAAAATAAGATATACGTGTACACCCACTGATGGAAAATAATGCACTATTTAAGCAGGAGGTATTTTCAAAAAGGTTTTGGAGGTGACCGGTATCGGTCCACGGAGGAATTTCTTCAATCGAGTTTCGAGCTCAGATTTTATTGCAAATACATCAGAAGCAAAAATAAACACTTACGCCCCCTGGCGGCCAAACCATTTCCCCCAAAAAATGGGAAATTATATGCAAAACATTTCCCCTCAAGAGCTGTATCCAAAGCAAGAAGAATTTTTGAAATCGGGCTATTAGAAACGGAGATATTGGGGAAATTGCGATTTACTGTTACGCCCCTAACAGAAATTTTTTGCATTATTTGAAAAAAAGACTGTAACTAAAATAGTCCTCGATATAAATGCCATCGAAAAGAAAAATATTTTTTTTCAATTGGATATTTAGAAGCAAATGTATGAAATAAAATGCATTTTAAATTCGACATGATCTTCATTTGCCTAGCTGCGAAGTTGTGCATCAGAAAAAACCCGGAACAAATAGATCATCATTTTCACATTTTAAGCTTCCCAATACAAAAAGAATTTTACAAATCGAACTAATAATTGCAGAGATATGGTATTCCCGGTTGGACAGACAAAGTGATAACATAAGCACGACGCCAAAAGATGCTAATATAACGCAGCTTCAGTCCTCCTAACAGACAAGACCCCCCCCCCCCATCCAACACCCGCTGCGTTTTACACGGGGTGGGGAGGAAAATTTGTCAGACATAAGTTATATCAGTAGAAAATTCTTCACCTACAAAACATCAAGCAGGGACAAAAAGGCCAGAATGGATAAAATTCCAGAACATGTAACAGAATTTTAGGACATTTCCAGGACAAAATGGAATTCTAGGACTTTTCCAGGATTTCCAGGACGCGTACAAACCATGTGGTATTGTCCTGCAGGTACAGAAGGGCGATCGGCCATAGAATGCCACTGACATAACAGGCACCCATTATGGTGGTACGGACTCTCATTAGAGGTGATCTGCTTTCGACCTCAATAGAACTCCAGGCAATAATATGCCTCGTGTTGGTGCAGTATCCCTGGTGAGGATACACTCTTCCAGACGCCTCTCCCCCTGTCATCAGCAGGCAAAAATGTGGCCATCATTTTTGACTAAACAGAAGCGCGTTTCATCTGAGAACACAATATTGTGCCATTTGTCATGCCACTCCCTCCATTTGAGGCACCGTTGCAGCCTGGCAGTCCACCGCTGCGGTGTCAAAGGTTACCTGAGGAGGGGCCAACAAGCCTGCAATTCGAACTGTAATGACCGTGAAGTACTGTTACATCTGACATGGGAGAATGCGTCACAGTTTGCCACGGCTGCACCAATGCTGTTGATGATGCGAAATTGTCACTCAAAGGCATCCTAATATAATGATGGATGTCCCTTGGTGTTGCCTGTGTACGACATCTAGAACCTTCTCTTCGTGTGCTACACCCTTCTTTGCACCATTCTTTGCGCACAGGGGTGCAATTGAGGCCTTGCTGGGCCTAGCATCATCAGGCTACTTTTTACCTAACTGAATCGGACTTTTTAACTTTATTTATTCAATCGTCACCCATTGAAATCGACATTTTTTTTTAACACAAATAATCTGAACCAAGTTTTTCTTTCTTTATTTACTATTTTTTTTTTTTTCATGGTGGCTATGCACAAATCCGTAGATCTTTTGTTCCCGAAACCACCTCAGAAATAGCCAGTGAAGTGTGTACCAGACAGTATATATTGTATATATTCGATTTCAAAGGTTTGCCCCCCACCCCCTCCATACCTGATAGTCAATAATGCCTGGGCCCGTCTTTGAAGCGCCAGACCACTTCTTTTTTCAGGACTGCACCACTGACTGCACACTCTTGCCACTATGGACACACTGCGCCCCACATGACTGGCAATCTCCTGGTGGGAAGCATTGCAGTCTCTCATGCCAATAATGCAACCTCTGTCGAACTTGCTGATGTGACTGTAAGACTATCTCACATGATGACGAGGCATCCTTACCCACTGCTGACAAAGCACTGACATACCACGTAAGCCATATGGAGCTTATAACAGAAAACCGGATGGTTTCCAGTTTGTGACATTGCATGATCTGGATTGCCTAGATGCAGTATGCATGCACCTATGATGCTGAAATGCTAATCATTTCAGCAATATTGCCTGATTAGCATATCCTGTAAAAATCAAAGTCGTAGCACAACTCCTTTCAGGTGTTCTGTTTTTCTATGAACATGAGTGTAATATATTGGAAAATTAAATTAATTGTTTCCTAATATGCTCAGTCTAAATGAGGCTCAGTATAAATTTTGATGATTAACACAAGTACTCGTATATACAGAAATATAAACAGCATTTAGTAATTAGAAAATTTTCTTGTTTCTGAAGTGTTTGTTTTATGCAACCATAAAAAGATGATTTCAGGTGTTAAGCCTACATTAGGTGACAGGCTTTTCATGCAATGCAGTGTTTTGCAACATTTGCTAACATGAGAGGTAACTCAAGGTGTTAATTATTTTATGTGCAGCATGTTACTTAAATTTATAAGGAAAAGTTGGTTGAAAACAAATTTCAATGCCCACAATATCTACCACCCTGTTGATTTCTGCCTTTTCAAGTCCTTTTTCAGATTTGGAAACAGAATATAGTCAGATGGAGCCAAATCCAGTGAGTAAGGCAGATGATGTAGTAGCTTGAACCCACAGTCAAGCAGTGCTATCTGAGTCACAAACACTATGTTTGCCAGTGTATTGTCTTAATGGAAGATAACTCATTTGGCCAATTTCCTATGCCTCTTGAGCTTAAATTCCTTGTGAAAATATTTCAGTATATTACAAAAATACTCTACATTGAGAGTGGCACCTCATTCCAGGAAATCAACCATGATTACTCCTCCTGCATCTCAAAGTACAGATGCCATAACTTTCCCAGTAAACTTTCACACTTGGAACGTTTTTAGGAGGGGGATAGAAATGCTTCTACTGTTTCAATTGTTCTTGTGTTTCAGGGATGAAGAGGTGCACCCATATTTCATCCACAGTGACACATCACCCTCAAAACTGAGCTTTATTTTCAAAATGCTGCAAAATCTCATAACAACACTTCAGTCTTTCCCCGCTCCTGATCCACATTCCGTGCTTTAGGGAACCCCTACCTCAAAGAAACCTTCATTCTTAAAACATTCCCTACAATATCGTGAGCTAGCTCATGGAAGATGTTGAATGTTGTCTCACTATGCTCCACTGCTGTTCTGTAGTCTGTACGATTACACCATGAGTGGCGTCTACAGTTGCAGGTGTCAACATGATGAATTGCCTCCCACTGTAGTCTCTTGCATGCTTAAATTCTGCAACCCAGTTTTTGACCATTGTATATGAAGGATAATACTTCCCTGACCTTTACTACATGTCCTAATGAATTTATTTTGGTAACATTTCCTTTAAGCGGAGACACTCTATGACTGCATAGTGCTCGATTCTCTAAACAGATCTTCGTTTATTTTTCTCACCTCAACACTTTTTGTAATGAAAAAGAAAACAGTTACAAGCCTGAAATTCCCTGTGAATACACAGGAAGAGTCACAGCACATACTGGCAATATCATCTTTCACAAAAACCTTCACGATTCATATTTGGCAAGAAATTTTTTAACCCCTTTTCATATATCTGCACTTCAAAAGACCCTATCTTAAAACATTTGTTTTTCATCTTATTCCTGTAATCGTAACCATGATTTTTTCCGTGCATTTTCCAGATTTTTTTGCTGAAAAATCTTCTCATTAGGTGGTGCAAAATCCAGTTTGCATGCACACACACACAAAGCTCTTGAGATTTTGTTGAGACATGCTAATTACACCCAAGAATTCAGTTAAAGTCTGCTTATTTGTTAGATTAAACACCTTACTAATAATTAAACTTCTTTATCATGCCATGTTACTGCAGGGCTATCATCAAAAGTACCAATTCAAACACTTAATTATGGCATTAAATTATTGCTCACTTACCTAAATTTAATTTCAAAAGGAACCAGGATATTATTATTATAGGTGAGTACTTTACATAATGTTTTGTAAATTTAAAAAGTTTTGAAGTAAGTTCTTTAAAAAAAAAAAAAAACAGAATCTAACATTTCATAAGCGACTTTAATGACCAGAATGTTGAATACTATATAGCAATAAACAAAACATAGTCATTCTACTTAATAATAACATGTCACATTTTAGTCTGATGTCTGGGATAGCCACTATTTTATCTAATTCAGCAAAGTTTCTAGTTTCTGGAATAGTAGTCTACTTTCAAACTTCTGTTAAATAATGCATATATCTGTGTTAGTATAATGTATAATGGTCCTATTAAGAATTCAGGGGAATTTGAAATATGTATCTGGATGACTCTCAATTTTTCATTAACACTGTTACCCTAAGCAATAACACTGCCCAACACACATTTTGGTGCCTTAAAAGTTAGAGACCTATTCTTGAATATATTTGGGGCACTGATTCCAAAAATGGCATTACTTTTTCCCTATCAGCTGTAGTTTTGGAGATACAGCATAGCCACCTTATATGCAGATTCAACCAGTCGTCGGTCAAAATTCAGGATTCTTAATCGCATAATCTGCTATTTTTTTATAATATTTTGAGAAATGTTGATGCTATCAATATTACATACTATTAAAACAATCACATATTACTAAATGAGTTTATTTCAACCCATTTGCTCAGAAATCTGTTGAAATAAACATATTACTAAATCAGTTTGATAGACCCATTTTCCTCAGAAAGCCTCTGACATCATTGCAAAACACTAGGCTGTTGTCCTTACAGAAGAAGGACAGCAAATCCTTTTCTCTGCTAAGATAAAACATAAGGTTGGTTCCAGAATGTAGTAAATTCCTTTCATTCAACCTGGAGGCCAGCAATTCAGAAGACTCCTTTGAGAGGTTCAGATCCCTGATGAGGTCACTCAGTTCATGAAGGTTAAAATGTTGAGCACTTGATGAAATTCCTACAAAATTACTGTAACTTTATGCACTTCTGTTATCTTGTATGTCATAATACATGTGTGCTTCATCAGCTGGATGAAAGATGGAACCGGTACCTCATTTGAGTGTGGATGAGGTCGTCTTGCTGAATTTAAGTCAGGATATGTCCACTAGCTTCTATTATTTTGACTGATGCCCTTAATGTTGACAAGACAAAAATAACAGTCATCAGGGTTTCTTGGTTCCCTTCAAACCACTGGTACCCCAAATTTCAGGCAACTCCTCTTTCCATTTGTCCATTGCCGCAAATGCTCCATGCAAGTTTTGCATACGACATGGGAAGTCCACGATTTATCTTGGTCTCCAAGCTAGACAAAAAAATAACCAAGATATGACCTCTTCACAAACTCAAAATTAGGTTTCCTACTTTCTTTTAGGGTGTACTCAACACAAATGTAGCAAAAAACATCTGGATAATTCAAACAGCTTCTTCATGAGGAAACCATGGGGTCTACTCAATCTACAAACATAAATAGATTGCATTACATTCTCTAGTTGTATAGGTGTTCACAAACTCACAGAATTAGAATAACAAACACTGGCTTTACAATCATATATATTAGAATATTACCTTCATATACATGTATATTGAAATCATTGCATTTCTGGTTACCTTAATTCCCGGAGCAACACAACACAGACTCAGTCCAAATTCATCCGATTCCACTTACTATCTGACTATTTCTGTTCTCAGCGAGCTTTGCTTCACGAGAGAGCCATGGATGGCCTAATGGTCAATGTTCGTAAATGCTACAAGGAAAGTCTCAGGTTCGATCCCAAGCAGGCATGAACGCTCGAACCACTAAATATCCACCGTGTGCCGGATGGGCACGTTAAGCCATCGGACCCTGGGTACTGGTGCCCCGGTTATAAGTAAGGCCTTCCCCTTACTACCTCGCTTCCATGAGACTTTCTTGTTGGGCACTCAGTAGCCCGAATCTCCTAGTTTTCTACTTCTAATGGTTGCTTAGACCCGGGATCAGACACTTTCTTCCTAAAATCCTCTGCATCTGATCTGATCTACTTCACAAGACTGTCGCCACAAAGTTGGCATACCTACAAACGCCAGGGAACCACAATGTTCCTTAGTTGCCCTGAACAATTACTAATTAAAAGTATACACTTTATATTTCTGCACATCAGCATTTAAGGTGGGTATTCTATATCTCCAAAACTAGAGCTGATACAGCAAAACCAATGCCATTTTTGGAATCAGCACCCCAAATATACCCAAGAATACACCGATGAGATGAGCCATTACATTATGACCACCCCCAGCCTAGATAAATTATGAGACAGCCTGGAGACCGAACGGTGGCACAGGTGAAGTTCACAGAGCACTATATATACAACCCGAGGACCGGCTTTCAGTTAATAGAGTGTTCAGAGTCAGCATGGGAAAAGCTGCCGACTTATTGGAGTTTGATAAAGGACAAATTGTGATGGCATGGTGCCTTAAAACTATGATCTCAGAAATAGCTTGGCTTGTTCACATGCTGCTGTAGTGAGTACGTATCAAAAGTGGTGCACAGATGGCCAAACGACAAACCATCATCCAGCCATGTGTTGTCCGCAGCTCACCGATGCCAGAGGGGAGCGGAGGCTGTCGCACATTGTTCACAGCGATCGCAGAGCCACAGTGCAACAAATCATCTGCAGCTACAACAGTGGTGATCAGGGCAATGTGACACAGCACACAATTCATCGCAGCCTTCTGCGCATGGGCTTGCATAGCCGAAGAACCAGCCGGGTCCCCATGCTTACTGCACGCCATCGCCAACAACGCATGAAATGGGCCCAAGATCATTGAGATTGGACCATGGATGATTGGAAGAAAGTGGCCTGGTCTGATGAATCAAGATTCCTGGCGCATCACGTAGATGGCCGAGTGTGGATACGCCGAATACCAATGGAGGCTATGGCACCTGGATGCACTGTTGGGTGGAAACAGGCCGGCAGCGGTGGTGGTGTTTTGCTGTGGGTGATGTTTTCTTAGGACACTTTAGGCCCCATTATCCCAATAGCACAATCCCTGACAGATGTCAGGTATCTGAACATCATTGCAGACCAAGTTCTCCATTCATGGCAACTGCGTTCCCTGCTAGTGATGGCCTTATTACAAACAGGATAATGCACAATGTCACACTGCCAGAATCGTCAAGGAGTGGTTCGAGGAACATGCTGGTAACTTTCTGTTAATGCCCTGGCCTCCAAATCACCTGACATGAACCCAATTGAACCTTTGGGGTTCAACTTGGAAAAGCGGGTTCATGCTAAATTACCCCCCCCCCAAATGTACGAGAACTAGGGGGCCTGCCGTTAACATTATGGTACAAGATGCCCCAGGATACCTTCACCACCTCATCGAATCAATGCCTCGCTGAGTGGCCGCTGTTTTGAGGACTAAAGGAGGTCCTACAGCTTATTAGGTAGGTGGTCATAATGGCTCATTGGTGTAGGACCAACTTCCAAAGCACCAGAATTTTTTTTTTTTTTTTGGACTGTGTAATAATTGATAATTGACAGTTTCTAGTCTCTTATAGGAAGGAAATTGAAAGTGACAATAAAAGCAATGTCTGCAATCAAAAATTTCATAAAATGCAAAATAAAAATAGTGACAGAAAAATTAACTATGTACTGCTACCATACAAAATGCTCTTTCTTACAATCACTGTATAAGAAACACAGTACGCCAGTTAGGATTATACACTGAGCTAGCTTTGCATTACAAACACCTACCTAATAATGCGTTGGTCCACCTTTCTGTGCAATCACGGCTCGCAGACACCTAGGAACAGATTCTATAAAGTGTCGAACATTCTCCATGCATACCTCGACCCATGTCCACTGCAGCAGCTCCATCACTTCACATTCAGTCTGTGGAGGAAGATCAGTAGTTCTCACACCCTATTCTAGCAAATCCCACAAATGTTCAATTGGACTACAGTCAGGGGAGTTTGGAGGCAAAGGCAATGTGGCAAATTTGTTGTCGCATGTGTTCCTTCAACCACTCAGTAGTTATACGAGCCTGATGACACGGTGTGTTGTCCTGTTGAAAGATGACACTGTGGTCTGGGTACTGTGAACTTCCTGCAGATACGGTCATCATGGGTACCCTTGTTGGTTTCTAGCTAAGGAACCTCAGGTGAAGCGAGGTACGGTGCATGATGCATGTGGAAATAGGTCGAACTGCACCATTGTTGTACTGGTGGGTGACTGTTGCAAGTTATTGCTGAGATACCAAGTTATTGCTGAGATACCCTGGCACTCACCTCTAGGATCAACTGCATATGGTTGACCAACGTGAGCCCTTCTGGCTGGCTGTCTGTGCATAGTTAATCCAGTCCTGGCACACCCTTGATACAGTAGTACAGAAGCAGCCAACAAGTGCCGTTGTTTCCAAAATATTGGCACCTGCCCTCCGGGCCCCAACTATCTGGCCACAATCAAATTGGCTCATGTTGCCATGTTTACCCATTATCAGCAAACATTTACTGATTACGTACAGATGATAGGTGCACACAATTTATTGTAGCCACACGTGAAGTTGATATCACGTGGTATTTCGTTATCGCTCTGAATATGTACAATGGGGAGGGGGGTTGTTCCTAATGTAAAGCTAACTCTGTGTACATATGATGCAGAAAGATGGTTATCAATGAATTTTGAATCTGCAATCTCCACAACTGTACTAGAGCACTGAAATTTCCCTAAAAACACACAGTCATGGCACAGAAATCAAGGTATCTAAAAAATAGGCTATTTTGAGATTAGCGGTGCAAGAATAAAAAAATTCAAAATGCTGATTGTCCAAAAATTGCACATTAGTAGAGTGAAAATCAAGTACATGACAGACTTTGGAAGTTCCAAGCTTTTAGGAGAGTATGCGATGATAGATTCAAAGCTCACTGATATTTAGTCCACACAGGTACACTGGCTGTCACAGTGATTTCTTGGACGAAATGAGCACATCTTTTGAAAGCTATCCAACACACAAAAAGTTTTCATAGTAGATTTTCAGAAGACGAAAAACCAGCAAAAAAAAAAAAAAAAGAAAGAAATTACACCCCCTACTGGAAAAACTGCATTACTTTAAATGCACAATGTTAGCATTGTTCTTCATAATGAACAGAACCAGTTACAAAAAGAATTTTTACAACCATATGCCAAGAATCAGTAAAACATTTGCAAATAGAAATAGCACCACAAATGAGCATTACAACAATTCATACACTGTAGTCAAAGTCTTCCTCATTCCAGGAGATTATCCAAAATTAAAGGAATTTTTCAGATCTAGCAGTCAGATAGGAAGGAAAACATAATATAAATTCATGCCCCTGCCCCAGTGGGAAAACTGTATGCTACATATTTGAAGAAGAAAATGGTAGCAAGATATTCACCATAGTGAATTCACCAAAGCAAGATATTTACCATAGTGAATATCTTGCTATGTAATGGAAAAGGATTTTTTTAAATATGACTATTAGAAGCAGAGACAGCAATAAAATAGCATATACATATATGTCCCCTAGGTAGAAAATTGTGCATTCTTTGAAGTAAATAATGCTTGCAGTCCTTACCACAGCAGATAGCATAAGTTAAAAAAAAAAAAAATCCTATCAAATTTTTCAAAGTGAAGATACATTTGCAAACAGAAATGCACACCTATGCCACCTAACATCAGAACTGCACAATATGAAAATTTCAAAAACATGCCTACCAAATTCTTCGAAGCGGAGGTAAATTTGCTAACAGGAATGCACACTGATGCCACCTAGCATTAGAACTGTGCATTATGAAAAATTCAAAAACATGTAAAATGTTTTCTGAAATTATTGGTAACTTAAAAAGAATTTTTCAAATCACACTTTCAGAAGCAGAGAAATCATGAAAAATGAAACGTACATGTACGAAAAAAATGTAGCAGGAAAAATGTACATTATTTTGGTCAGGAAATATGCATTAAATATTTTCTATAGTGAGAGGTACCAAAAATATTCTTTTGAATGAAGTTTTTAAATGTGTAAAATACAATAATGAAGAAAACAATTTCACGCTATGATTTATAACATATTTAACATTAAAGACACTAGTAGTAACAAGGCTGATGTTTCTGTCGAAAGATCTTATGATTTATTAAGTATTCAATGTTAAATACTTAATAAATCATAGTGTGAACATTTTTTCTTCAGTATTGTATTCATTATATTACGTGAAATGCACTTTTTGCCAAAAAATGTGTAGATATGGCTGCAAATAAAATTATGCACTTATGTGCTCTAGCACAAAATTTGTGCATTACAGAAAATTGGAACATGTTCTTTCATGGTTCATACACTTTTGTCCAAAAAAAAAATTCAAGGACTTTTTTCAATGATGATCTTGGTATGGGAGATACACAAATTATAAAATACTATTATTCTGAAATATCCTCCCATCGTGCTGGCGAATCTTTAAGGACATCCTGCATCCCTGATATGCAGAAATTATTTTTGCAAATCTATATGCATGAAATGCTTTTGAAAAACATGGGTTTGCAACCAGACAAAATGCACATTCATGTGAAAATTCAGAGAAATTCCGTTGTTTAATTTCATAAGGTGTCTAGATGCAATATTTGCTGTAAATTGTTAGAAGTTTGATAAGGAGGAGGTGCTTCACTTCTGTTTTACACATCATTTTTAACCCTTAATCTACCATAGCATTAGTCAATTTGGTCCATCTACACTTATAATATTGCATTGGTACTATTTGGTAAATGAAAAGAAACAAATCTTAAATTAAAAAAGAAAATAGTCTGATGTTCGAAAAACAAACTTCAGGATTTAAAAGTGTGGTACACGGTGAGCTGGGCCTAGTGGCACAGATGAGGGTAGTGGGTCAAGTTCCTTTCCCTCAGCTGCCTTTCCTTCCCAGAAAATCCAGTACCCATTTCAGCAGCCTGGATAGGCTGGTGATCCTCGGAAAACACAACTCCTGTCCCTAGCTGGAAATGAACCAGGGACCTCAGGCATGGCAGTGCCCTAATCACTATACTACTGCTCCAAACAAATCTTAGAGAAAGAACATCAGAAAAAAGCGAACCAAAAAATTTTGATCAAAGTAATAACTTTAGAAACATTGCCACCTAAGGGCCTTGTGGCTGACTGGCAGCAACTGGAACAGGAAAACATAGTAACACTAAGAAAATTGGGTTACTGAGTCCTCTCTAAAGCAAAAACTAAGCATCTCCTCAAAATGAAACTTTAAGCAATTTGGTAAAAAAAAAAAAAAAAAAAAAAAAGCCCTCCAAAGTTTCCTACGAAGTTAAGTTCATTGGTAAGAGTACTACCAAAACTGAACTTGGGCAGAATTTCATTGCATTTCAGCTGGCTAAGTGTAACTATTCAGATTGAGAACCATTTTGAGATCTTCAAAATAACACCAAATCAAAATCAAATATATAGTTAATAACTCACCAAATATCCTACGAAAGCAGTCATCTGAAGTTCTAGTGAAATAAAAAAATTATACTGGATGTTCCCTATTTTTTCTTTTTTCATGTTTTGCTATCATTAAAGAGGGTTACACATTTAGGTAAAACATGAAAAGTATATTAATTATGAACTATGTTTTGTTATACCAAGCATCAAATACCTTCAATTTTCAGACACAGATCCAACAACCTTATCGAATGTCAAATGCCAGTCATCTTGTTTTTATATACTCAGATCATAATGCTACATGAATAGGTTTTGCAATAAACATCAAAAATTAAACCACAAATTTGACCAACTAAAATTCTTACAATATGCAATTTTTGAAGATATTGTAACATACTGGCATTAAAATTCCCTGATGGCTATTTAAAAAAGTTACCACTAACAAAACATAAAACTTATTTTCTAGACTTGTGTAATAATTCAGGGAACAGCAGTTTTTTGTAAAGCAAAGCCTTTGGAACTTTTTTCGAGTACTTCATCAATATTAATCACAGCTGTTTTTCAGCAAACAAAACCAATATCCACTTTTTCCAGAGCATTATGACTTTTTGCATCATTGAAATCCAACTGTAAAAGCTTTGGCAATGTCTTGGTTCAGAATTTCAGGCTTGATGAACCACTGCAAAATTGATAGCAATAGTTTTTTTAGATCCCCAGCTAGGAAACAAATCAATGGTCTGTCAGCTTGGTACAATGTCACAAAAGGGGTAAGAAGTTTTGAAACTGAAACAAAAACTAGCAGCTTAACAGAAAGTAGATTATCATTAAAAAAGTGTTTAACAGTGTTAAAAGATTTACATTGTGGGGTACAAATTTCTCTTTTTTGAACACTGTGAAGATACTTGCAAATGCTTTGCAAAATCTTGATCGCACGTTCACCAACTTCTATGTTTTTTAACCATCTATGGCTGACAAATTTTTTGGGAAAATATTCTTCCCTAGGAACAGCTGCATAATCCTCCCGTCATGCTGGGGAATCTTTAAAAAGGTGATACGAACAAAATAGGTAACTATCCAGATCCCAACCACTTGCTTTACATCCACTTTTAAAAGCATTATTTATTACGTGAAGCCCACAGCTCCCAACATTCAAAATCAGTTTCCCACATTCTCTGCAAATTTCATCTTGCAACAACTTCAAAAATCTCCAGTTGACTGCTGGTCCATCCATTGACACTTGAATTACTTTTGCCATTTTCAAAGGCAAAACTTCAGCTTGAAAATTGTCTACAATGTCTGTTGCAGTAGTGTGTCCCATAAATACAGCTGCTAAGAAATGTGTTTTGACTTTATTATCAGAACTCCAGAATCTAACATGAATGTCCATTTGTTTCTTCTGCTTTGAAATGTTCAAGGTTTCATCAAACAATAGAACATAATTCTTCATTTCTTTTTTTTTTTTTTTTTTTTTTGATTGGAGGTTTAACGACCACCGTGAGCAACTCAAATGGGCTATAAGCAGTCGCCCGTCCCTAATTTTAGGGTCACTGTTTCCAGGGAAGGGAGAGAACCAGTGCCGTAAGACAAACACAACATCCATGCCTGACCGGGATTCGAACCCGGACCCCTTACGGACGAATGATCAGAGGCCAACGCCTTAGACCACTGCGCCACCGGGGCGGCCAATTCTTCATTTCACACAGTTCTTGCAACATAAGACTTTTGAAGTAAGGTGCTATTCCAAACATTCCATAACAGGCACTTTTTCTTTCTCCACAAGTAAAATTTGAGGCGATTAAACTGTCAGAGAACATTTTCTGAAAAGTCTTATGTATTCCTGCATTAGAAGATTTATAAGAATTATGACATTTCACTGTTCTGAGAACCCATAAAATCTCTGCATCCAAGACTTCATTATTAGAAACATGTATATTCATACTGGTCTTATCAATTAATGACTCTGATACCTAAACTTCGCTTCCACTTACTGATAAGCTACAGTTTCTAACTGTTTCGGATGTATTTGATCTTCCCTTAGTGAAAGACGAAATACTACAAGAATTCTTCAGTGCAATAAGCTCAGTGTGTCTTGCACCTTTCATGTGGCTTTTAACAGCTGATTCACCCATTTTAGCAATGCTGAAGCTTTTGTGACATACTCTACATCTGGCTCTATGCTTACCATTTACATAACACATGAGCCATTCTTCATACAGTTCATTTGTAATCCAACGGCTATTAAAAACACACTTTCCCGCCATTACTTTCATTTTTCAAATGTGCTTATACTAGAAGACGTAAATACTTCAAAACACATATGATCTAAAAACTATTTTAACACAAGCACTTCTTTAAAAGAAATACAAAAAAAAAAAAAAAGTTTTCTACGTACAAGTGCCTGACCGATGACATCACACATCATGAAATACCGAATGCAAAACACAAAAACTGTAACACAAACTTATGAGCACTCCAGCCAGCAGCGTCATGTATGGCATTCTGGAAAAGCCTCTCTCCGGCTGGCTTTCTACACAATCGCTTCCTGCTCACAAGATCACATCGCACCCTTCAAAGATGAACCACTACTTGACGCATGTGTTTCGAATATCTATTTGATCAATAAATCTTACCAGGGAGCGATTTCGACCAGTAGTTAGTAGCAAATTGCTAGCAAGCAAATGCATTTTATTAGTGATAAAAAGTGGCTCTAGCAAAAGTTGCTAGTGGAAAAAGTTTAAATGTTTTAGTGTGAAATGTAAAGCGCCAACTGCATTGCGCGTGTGGAATAAAGGTCTGCACTGTAGAAAAAAATCGGCGGCGTGCTGGAAAAAATTAACGGCAGCGCGTTCCTTCCCCAAAACTTGTTGAATGACTAACTGTAACTCACTCGTGGGTAAAGCTGGGAGGCATTGACAAGACTTAATTTTTTTTCACTCTAGACCCCCACCCCCACCCCACGGTAAACCGTAACAAATTAGACACTATGTTCGCGTTTGCCTCCTTTATCTAAAAGGTGGCAAATGTTTTATTTCCTTTTTCTGGAAGTAAAACATTTCAACTCTAAAAGCATTAATTTTCCCCCGCTTCCGATCCTGTTTACCCGACCTGCCAGAATTGCATCTGCTGTTCACTGTTTCAGTAGGAATAACAATGTGAAAATTTTATTTTCTCGAAAATTTAAGAAAATTGTGCTAATTTTTTAAAGACACCATGATTTGCTGAGAATAACAGATTCCCCAAATTTCATCAAAATCCACCGATAACTTTTAAAGTTACACCTAATTTTTTTTTGAGAATATTCAAAGCAAACAGAATCTGCTTGTACTATTTACTGGTCATTCATGTAACACTTATCAGAAAACTTTAAAATTTCATCGCCCTGGAGTGGGAATTGAACCCCGAATTTTTAATAAAAAACACGTGCCGTTTTATAATTAAAAATTCTATCCAAATCAGTCAATTTCCACGGAAGTTATTGTGCGAAAATTCTGACGAAAAAATTTCCCTCGCGCGCATGTACGCACTGTTCCCGTGAGTGCTAATAGTAATAACCATCTTCAATAGGATAGGTCCACAATGGGTGATGAACATCGTACCAAAACTTCATTGCAATCTTGCTGTAATTTTACGCAAGTGATCACGTAAAAAGGGCGGTAGAATGAATTCTGCTTCTATTTCCTGACCTTTGACCATTTTCAATATGGATTTGATGAATTAGTATGTACCCCAACATATTAAGTTCATCGAATCAAGCCAAGACATTTTTATTCAAGTTATCATACTTGTATAAAAATGTCAGGACACAAAGCACGGTTGGTAAGCGTAGAAAACTTTCTAACGGACTAGCAAAATAAATCATTGCTCAAGAAGCACTGGGTCGAATGAACATTGGACTTATTTTTCAACTTCATTATAGTAGTATTCTTTTGGTAGGTCAAATTTATTGCCACAGAAGAAGTTACAAAACCATGGCCCAAATGCATTTTTAATTTCACAAAAGTGGCAGCTTTTGTTTAATTTCGTCATGTTAGGTATCGATCTGGGCTTAAAAATTCCATAGATTTAAAATCCGTTTGAATTTATTTTCTACGATAACTACATTCTGAGATAGCATTCCAAACTGGAAGCAGACATACCTACCTTCAAAATGTGAAAATCGAGAGATTTTTACATCTCATAAAATCCTGCGAGTGCTATTTTTTATCGACATTTTCCAGACGTAAGAACAATTTTCCAGAAGTAGTATTATTTATTGGTCCACTAAAAGTTGTAGAGAAAAAGATACAGCACGAAAATAAACATCCCCTCCCCTATTGGAATGTGTTTTCAGGTACGTCAATTCTGTGACATATATTCTAATTTAACTTTCTTTTCTAGTTCCTTTTCCTATGTAAATTTGAGTTTGTTCTCTTTTACACTTTCCAAACTTAACGTGATATCTTCTCTCTCACATGAATGAGGTTGGCAACACTTTTGAGGTCAGAGAAAGTGACGTATGAATGTGATAAGAACAATAGATAAAAAGGACGACACAGCAGTTGCTTAGTGTGTGTGTGTGTGCGTGTGCGTGTGTGTGGAGATTTCGATCTTTGTGAACTAGAATATACGATAGATAATTAAGGTAATATATGTGAAGCAGTGCTATATTGTGGATGTCATCATTCGTTGTCTGGGCCAATAAAAGTTTATCGTAAGTTTGGCTTCTGTATATGTTTTGTCTGGCCATAAATAATCAATTTAGAGCTATTTTGTGCATCTATTGCATCGTATTCTCATTTAGTTCAACATTTCCTTAGTCATGGTTTTAGACTTAGCTCAACACCAATCTCACACACGAAAAAAGGTTACATTATAATTCCGCAAAATAATGAAAATGTAAAATACCCCGCATGTTGTCGTTTTACGAATAAAATTGCAGCCAACTGTTTTTCGTTTCTTCTTTAGGCTGTGTGCGAAGGCAAAGACGACAAAAAGCATCGTACTAACATCACCTTTCATTATAAGGCAAAGCCAACTGTAACTACTCCCTTTTGTCATTATGTGAATTCGCCGCAACTCAACTGTTTATCATCACTTAGAACGCGCACAGCTCTGTTGAGGCGAGGGGTTGAAAGACTGAACTGCAAGGAGAAGGCAGGGCAGCTTCCATTTCTCAATCAATTACAGACCGTCCCCCGTCATTCTAGTGCCAGAGCGGGTAACCTATTTGCTGAAGGCGTTATATGACAATCGGACTGGGAGAAAAAATTTTAAAGAAATTTTTTTCCGACCCATCTCAAGCGATTAATCAGAAACCAGCGCTTAGACCACTGCGCCACCAAGGCGGCTTTTTTTTTTTTTTCACAGATAGGAGGAGACGAAATGTATGAAATCGATGACTGTAGTGCTGCTTTCCATCGATGCAGAAAGAAAAATATTCCACAGGGGGTTCGAAATCATGGTGGGTGATGGAATTTCGACCATCCGAAAGGCTAATTTTCGGGGGAAATCAGGAGAATTTGACATTCATCCGGAGCGCGGGAGGAAGGACCGAAAATCCAGTCTCCCGACTGAATCCAGAGAGTCGGCACATCTGTGGAAGTAATAAAGAGAAGAGAGGAGCTCCAATGCCTGCCTACTTGAGAAGTTGCTACTTGGGGGATGAACAATGCATTAAGTGGGAGGGGGAAACACAGCGAGAGATAAATAAACAAGCCCAGCTGGGGCAGTTCAGTTTACGCGTGGCACAAGCTTTTTAGTGTTTGAAACAACGAAAAACAATAAACCTAAAAACATGTGGGAAAATTGTGAACAAATGTTCCCACATAAACACATGTAAGTGAAAAGTTGATTCGTAGCTCACCTTGGCACTTTATTTTAAATGGACTAAGTTAAATAAAAAAAGTTTTAATGGTGGGTGCAAAATCATCAGAAAAAAAATAATCTCAGAGAATCACCAAATCCGTAAAATTAACATTTTGCCCATAAAATCGTAAAACAAGTCGCATTTCCATAAAACCTGGTAGGTATGAAATCATGGCCTGAATCTTACCATTGTGAAGTTACTCCGATCACTAGAGGTAAACATTTTTTCCTTTATAGACGAATATGCAAATATCCTCAAAGATACACTAACACAGAAGCATTACAAATCACGAAGGTTTTGCTCACTTCGCATCTAATGTCTAATTTTGTCTTTTCTTCCTTATTTCGCACTTTGTTCCTATCAGTTCATGCGTCATTCAAACAAACAGTTGCAAGCGGCTGCTAAGTCCAAGTTCCAACAGCATGCGCAGAATGAATCCCTCCGCCAGGGCTGATGGCGCTGCTCCGTCATTCACTCCCGTTTGTTGGGTCATGCAAACATACATCGCACAATCGAGTACACTTTAAAACCGAAGCAGGAAAAACTGCATTTACATATGATTGTAATAAAAACAACTGGAGGGACATAAAAATTAAGGACTTTTCAAGGATCAGCATCTTTTTTAAGGACTTTTAAGGCCTTGAAAATTGCTGAAAAAAATTTAAGTACTTTTTAAGGACTTTCAAGGGCTGTGCGAACTATGTCTTTACTATCGATGAAATTCATCACAAAAAGAATTTTGACATCAGACTTTTAAAAGCACAGATATAGGGAAAAATATGATATACATCTATGTCCCCTAACAGAAAAGCTATGTATCATTTTGAAGAGGAAACATGGATAAAATGTTTTCTATTGTGATTAGTATGTGATCGAAATAAATTTTTAAACTATGCTTTTAGAAGCATAGATATAGCAGCAGATATGTTGCAAACAGAAATATACACTGGTTTTCAAAATTAAGAGAATTTGCACATTTCATCGATTTTCACAAAAACTATGAAACCAAAGGTACAAATTATGCCGCCGAATAAGAATGCAAATTTGCAGTGTCGAATATGTAAGCGTACACGTGCGTGTGGGCGGAGCTGTAACAGCGGAGGGCATGAAAAGCACACTTGCCTTTTTCCGCGATTAGTTCGCTCATACTCCTCGGCAACATTTGTTGTGTTTCTTGCAGGAGTTGGTTCAATTTCATAAGCAATCAGGTAAAATGAGTTGCCACGAACATATTGATGACGGAATGAGGTGGAGAATCGTCAGTAGATTGGAGGCAGACCAATCGTAAGTGCAGGTTGCTACAGAGCTCAATGTAACACCCAGTGTCGTCTGCAATTTGTGGAAACAGTTTAAGGACACCGGATCCATATTGAGCAGGCCTGGGCAAGGTCGTCCAAGAGCCACGACAGCAAATGAAAATCGTTATTTGACACTTTCAGCGAGGCACCACAGGACTGCTACAGCTGCACAGCTTACTTTCCACCAGATTTTTAGAAGCATCAATATAGATTAAATATATTTTTTCAATTCAATAGCATCTGCATTTGTGCCACCTAGCAGCATAGTTATGCATCATAAAATGACTAAAATGCAAGGATCATTGTTCTTACAATTCTGGCTTCCCGATGTAATATATATCATCATCATCATTGTCAACCATTATCAATCCACTGCCGGACGAAGGTCTCCCCAAGTTTCTTCCACAACGGTCTGTCTTGTGCCAGTTTCCTCCATGTTACTCCCGCATACTTTCGAATTTCATCCAACCATCTCACATGTGGTCTTTTTCTAGGTCAATTCCTGTCCCTTAGAATCTAATCTAAAATTTCAGCTGTCCATCGATGGTCTGTCCTTCTAGCAATATGTCCAGCCCATTGCCATTTCAGGGATTTTACTCTGATCATGATGTCTTCCACTCTCGTCATTTTTCTGATCCACGAGTTCCTCTTCTTATCTCTCCTGGTTACTCCAAGCATGCATCTCTCCATGCTTGTTTGAGTTGTCTGCAGCCTTTGTATGTCTCTTTTAGTTAAGGTCCACGTGTCTGCACCATATGTAATCACTGGAAGGATGCATTAATCAAACACTTTTCTTTTAAGACATAATAGCATATTGCTCTTGAAAATTGTAGTGTTTCTTCCAAAAGCTCTCCAGGCAAGTTTTATACGCTGATTAATTTCTTCATCAATGTGACCCTCACTTGATATCTGCTGTCCAAGATAAATGTAGGCATTGGTTATCTCCAGCTTTTCCCCATCAATCCATAAATCTTCATTTCTTGTAAAAGCATTGTACATCACTTTTGTCTTCTGAAAATCAATTTGAATCTCACTCCTTTACTCTTGTCAGCAAGTTCCTGGATCATACTCTGCAGCTCTGATGGGGTAGTTGCAAAAATGACTACGTCATCAGCAAAACGAAGGTGAGTTAGATAATCTTCATTAATCTTTATCCCTTTATTTTCCCAGTTCAGTGATTGTAAGACATTTTCCAATGTAGCATTAAAGAGTTTGGGAGATATAGTGTCACCTTGTCTCACTCCCTTTCCAATTTTATGGGTGCTGTATTCTCAAATAGCTGAATCTTTGCACTTGCATTTTCACAGCTGTTATTAATAATATTAATGTATCCATCTTCAATACCACAGGATTTCAAAGCCATTGTAACTGCTGATGGTTTCACCGAATCAAAGGCCTTTTCATAATCGATAAAAGCCATGCATAACAGAAGTTCATATTCCCTCGCTCTTTTGATTAGTTCTCTCAGTATGTGGATATGATCTATAGTGCTGTAGCAACTCTTGAAACCAGCTTGTTCTCTCGGTTGAGCCATGTCCAGTGTCACCTTCAAGCGGTGTGAAAGAACTTTAGCGAAGATTTTATAAACCACTGATAGGAGGCTGATAGGTCTGTAGTTCCTGAGATCCTCAATGTCACCTTTTTTATGTAGCAGGATCATTGTAGCATTGTTCCAATCCTCAGGAATCTTTCCTTCAGTAAGGCATCGAGTGAAAACTTGGGCGAGTACTGTTTCAATTTCTCCAGATGCTTCTTGTATGATGTCTATGGTAATTCCACCTTCTCCTGGAGCTTTTCCCCGTTTCATTTTTTGATTGCATGTGCAACTTCTGCTGGGAGGACTGGAAGAGCTCTGGTACTGACACCTTTCGTAATGTCTGGAGTACATGTATCATCCCTTTCATATTGTTTTGAGTAGAAATCTTTCACTCTTGTCAAAATTTCACCTCTATTTCTTATAACAGAACCATCTTCTTTTCTCAGAGCCATAATCTGTTTTCTCCTCTTACTGAGATTGCTCTCTTCAGGCTTTGGTTGTTTTCAATTGCTTTCTTCACTAGTTCGCAGTTGAATTTCCTTACGCATTCAGAGGTACTTTTTCGTACTGTCTTCCATAGCTCTATATATTCCACTTTGGAAGTCATATCTCCTTTAGCTGTCCTCATCTCTCTTCTTTTTTGCATCAACATTTTGGTTTTTCCTGATAATTTGTTCATATGCAACTTGTTCTTGGTACCAGCTATTTTTGTTGCTGTTTCCATAAGAACCTTGGTTAGTTTTCTGTTAACTTCAGAGATGTCCACTTCTTCTGACGTTGGACCTTCTAGAGCAGAGAATCTGTTCCTCAGTTCCAATTTGAAGGTATTATGATGTTTTTTTAAGATTGGTCATGTCAATACACTTTGTTTGTTTTAAGAGCTTGCCACGCTCGAGTTTAGGGTTGAGGTGCATCTTACATCGTACCATTCTATGGTCACTACCTGTGTTGAACTTGTTTAGCACACTGCAGTCTTCCATGACAAATTTCTTGTTACACATAATAAAATCAATTTCACTTGCAATCCATTGGAATGCCTCCATGTCCATTTCTTTTGTGGCTTTTTCTTGAAAAACGAGTTCAAGATAAAAAAACCCTTCTGCCTCTGCAAACTCTACGAGAGTATTTCCGTGCTGGTTTCTGTTGCCGTGCCCGAATTTACCTACTGAAGTTTCATTCTGTTGCTGTTGCCCTATTTTTGCATTGAAATCTCCAATAATTATCTTCAAGTGCTGCTTACCTTTATTATTTAGATGACGAATTTCCTCATAAAATTCTTCAATTTCTTCTTCAGGATGACTTGTGGTGGGTGCATAAGTTTGAATAATCTGAGCCTGGTATCTTCTCGAGAGTTCGAAAACGAGTCGTGCAGCTCTGTCAGAGGAACTTCCAACTTCTACAACTTTATCCTTCAGTTTCTTGTTTATTATAAATCCAACAATACTAGTTCTGCCAGTATCTGCCCCACGATAATAGAAGAGATGTCCACTTTTTAGTTCAATGAGATCTTCTCCTTTTCTCCTTACCTCACTTAGCCCGCCGATGTCCCACTTAATCCTTTGTAGTTCTTCCAATTCAAGGAGTTTTGAATCAGAAGATAGTCCATTATACGTAGCTAAGGTCAGCATCAGATGGCACCTTAGTACGGTCCTGCAGTGATTCTTAGCACCCTCTACCTTCATGTCACACTGGTCGCTGCCTTGGCCAGGTACATTCCAGCTGCCGGAAACTGAGGGCCAAGATTTAAGTTGTGGAGTCACTTTGTAGGGGTTTGGCCATAACTCACCAAGCTGGCCAAGATGCTTGGTGAGTGTGGGATAGCATTTCCTCTAATCCTGATGGTATAGTTATAGCACTATTGGCGGTCGTCAGAGCCCCTTTAGTGGGAACAGGATGCACCACGAGAAGGCGGGGTTGACATTTGTTAAGGAGAGGCTGTATTATGTTGCGCATCCCCTGATATATATACACTGCTGGACAATTGCTAAGGACGGATCATAAACGGCTATATAGCGCATAAAAAAGTAAGTGTGGTTGGATGCCAAGTGAAATAAAATAATGTCAGAATGCCAGGACATTACAAGAAAGACAATTTATTGTGCTCTGAAATCCAGAAGGCTTTGGAACGTGTTCATGGGACAAACAGGCCATTTTGTGCAGAATACGTAAACGTGAAAAAAATGCAATTACCGTCCGCAGGCGTTCCAGCGTAAAATGTCAATACGGGATATGGCCACCATGGAGGGCGATGCAAGATTCCACACGTCGTGTCAGGCTTTGCACAACATTATCAAGCAGCTGTTGGGGTAATTTATCCCATTCCTCTGTCAGTGCACGGATGAGGGTGTCCTTGTTTATTGGAGGGCATTGGCGACCAGCAAGACTCCTCCCCAAAGCATCCCACACATTTTCAATGGGATTCAGATCTGGAGAACATGCTGGTCATACGAGGCGTTGAATATCCTCGCTCTCAAGACACTCCTGGACAGCGACTGTTTGATGACATGTTGCGTTGTCGTCCATGAAAATGAATCTATCACTGACAGCACCACGGAACATGCGAACATGAGGTAGGAGAACATCATTAATATATCGTTGGCCAGTCATAGTCCCAGTTGGAAGCACATAGAGGGACGTACGGCCATTGATCACGATGCCAGCCCATACCATGACACTACATGTCGGATATCGGTCCCTTTCCTGTATGTTTGCTGGACAATATGCAGTACCACTATCACGCCAGATCAGTTGTCGTCGACAATCAGACGATAGACTGTATCTACTCTCATCTGAGAAGAAGACAGCAGACCAGTCGTTATCAGTCCAATTGCGATGCCGATGGCACCATTGCAAACGGGCGGTACGGTGACGTCTGGACAATGGGATGCACACAACAGGACGGAGGGCGTATAGTCCTCCTTCATGCAAACGTCTGGCGACAGTTTTTCGGGAGATCCGCTTGCCAGTAGCAGCCATAAACTGATTTACTACCTCACTAGCTGTGCTGCGCCGGTGTCTTTTTGTTGATAGCACTATGTACCGATCTTCTGCAGGTGTCGTACTGCGAACACGACCTCTCCCGTGACGTTTGCTACACTCTCCATTTGTTTGAAATGATTTCCAAAGCCTTGAAACAACACTGTGTCTGACGTCAAACTCCCTGGCAACATCTGTTATTTTTAGCCCTTCTTCAATCTTGCCAATAATACGGCCACGTGTAAAATCATCTAGGTGATGTCGGGAAGACATATTGAAAATTGCAAGTTCGTCAATTGATTCTTTCCTTTTCATTTTTGCGTTTGAACAACAACGGTCAATACGCGTCAAATCCTTTATATCTCTTATCAGCGCTATGACGTCATGAACAAGTTGGGCAATCCAAAATTTGCTTACGCACAACATGTCTTACTGTATCCCGCACTTATGCTAATTTCCACATTTTCCTGCCTTCCATTTTACGGTTGCTATCGTTGCTATTGTCATCCGTCCTTAGCAATTGTCCGGCAGTGTATAAACTAAAATAATGATGCAAACACAGCAAAAATAAATTAAATTAAGTTAAATTAAAAGAAAAATAAAACAATATTAAAATTAGTGAAAAAAATAAAAAAGCCAAAATTTCCAAACCAAACGAGCACCGGAACAAGTGATAAACAAAAAACAAAAAATAATTTTTTTGCCAAACTAGAAGAACACAGGGATTGCAGATCGTATGGTAGTGTCTCTTATGGCTTCGTCAGGGGTAAGCCTGAAGAAAATCTCCTATATATCTACAAAGGACTAAATGAAAGTTAAGGGTAAATACAACAATTTTAAAAGAGACCATGAACCCACTATTAGCAAACTAAATAACATTGCCCAATGCACACTTAACCAATAGCCAGTTCAAGAGAATTCATGCAAACACATTTCAAAAAAAGATAAACACTCATTAGAACAAAACACAAGAGAAAGAAAATCATTAACTGATGAAAAGTTAAGAGCATTGCGGTATTGCCTAAATAAAAGGTTACTTATTTGGAAGTATTTGTTCAAACAACTTTTAAATTTTGAAAAAAATATTAAAAAAAAATACACTAGCCAAAGGAACATGAGAATAAAACACTGTGGTAAAAGGAGAGATGGAAGCCCTTCAGCTGATCTAATGGACATTGAGCAGCCAAAAAACCCAAGAACCAAGGTGCAAACCTCAAAGCAGCAAGAGAAAAGCCCAAGACACACAAAAATTACATAAGTCAAGCAAATGACTTTACTAAAAAATAACGAATATGCATTTCACTTCTAAAATAGATGGAACAACCTTAAAAAATAAAAAGTAAGAAATAAAACATAGAGTATTACAAGAAAAAGATAAACTATTTACAAAATATTGTTCTAATCAGTCCAATAACAGCAAGAAGGCCCTAAGCCTAAAAGGTAGTGCTACTTGTAACAAAACCTGGTTATTGCAACAAAGGAACCCGAACGTGGACCAAAGTACCCACGGAAAAAAACTAAAAGTACCATCAAAACATAAATCAAACTTCAAAAGAGGTACAGTATATACTCGCGTATATGTAAGGTCAGGTGATGCATAACATCACAGCCTCTCCTTGACAAATGTCAACCCCGCCTTCTCGTGGTACATCCTGTTCCCACTAAAGGGGCTCTGACAACCGCCAATAGCGGTATAACTATACCATCGGGATTAGAGGAAATGCTATCCCACACTCACCAACCCGCTTGGCCAGCGTGGTGAGTTATGGCCAAACCCCTCCAAAATGACTCCACAACTTAAATCTTGGCCCTCAGTCTCCGGCAGCTGGAATGTACCTGGCCAAGGCAGCGGCCAGTGCGACATGAAGGCAGAGGGTGCTAAGAATCCCCGGAGGACCAGACTAGGCTGCCATCTGATGCTGACCTTGGCTATGTATAATGGACGCTCCCTATCTTCTGATTCAAGGCTTCTTGAATCGGAAGAGGAACTACAAAGGATTAAGTGGGACATCGTCGGGCTAAGTGAGGTAAGGAGAAAAGGGGAAGACCTCATTGAACTGAAAAATGGACATCTCTTCTACTATCGTGGGACAGATACTGGCAGAACTAGTGGTGTTGGATTTATAATAAACAAGAAACTGAAGGAGAAAGTTGAAGAAGTTGAAAGTTCCTCTGACAGAGTTGCACGACTCGTTTTCCAACTCTCGGGAAGATACCAGGCTCAGATTATTCAAACTTATGCACCCACCACAAGTCGTCCTGAAGAAGAAATTGAAAAATTTTATGAGGAAATTTGTCATCTAAATAATAAAGGTAAGCAGCACTTAAAGATAATTATGGGAGATTTCAATGCAAAAATAGGGCAACGGCAACAGAATGAAACTTCAGTAGGTAAATTCGGTCACGGCAACAGAAACCAGCGTGGAAATACTCTCGTAGAGTTTGCAGAGGCAGAAGGGTTTTTCATCTTGAACTCTTTTTTCACGAAAAAGCCACACAGGAAATGGACATGGAGACATCCAAATGGGACGACAAGTGAAATTGATTTTATTATGTGTAACAAAAAATTCGTCATAGAAGACTGCAGTGTGCTAAACAAGTTCAACACAGGTAGTGACCATAGATTAGTGAGATGCAAGATGCACCTCAACACTAAACTTGAACGTAGCAAGCTCATAAGACAAACAAAATGTATTGACATAACCAACTTTAAAAAACACCATAATACCTTCAAGTTGGAACTGAAGAACAGATTCTCTGCTTTAGAAGGCCTAACATCGGAAGAAGTGAATATTTCTGAAGTTAACAAAAAAGTAACCAAAGCTCTTATGGAAACAGCAACAAAATTAGCTGGGTCTAAGAACAAGTTGCATGTGAACAAACTATCAGGAAAAACCAAAATGTTGATACAAAAAAGAAGAGAGATGAGGACAACTAAAGAAGATGTGACTTCCAAAGTGGAATATATAGAGCTATGCAAGACAGTACGAAAAAGTATCACTGAAGAAGTAAGGAAATTCAACTGTGATCTAGTAAGGAAAGCAATTGAAAACAACCAAAGCCTAAAGATAGCAAAGGGACATCTCAGTAAGGGAAGAAAACAGATCATGGCACTGAGAAAAGAAGATGGTTCTGTAACAAGAAATAGAGGCGAAATTTTGACAAGAGTGAAAGATTTCTACTCCAAATTATATGAAAGGGATGATACATGTACTCCAGACATCATGAAAGGTACCAGTACCAGAGTTCCCCCAGTCCTCCCAGCAGAAGTTGCACATGCAATCAAGAACATGAAGCGGGGAAAAGCTCCAGGAGAAGATGGAATTACTGTAGACATCATACAAGAAGCAAGTGGAGAAATCGAAACAGTAATCGCCCAAATTTTCACTCGATGCCTTAATGAAGGGAAGATTCCTGAGAATTGGAACAACGCTACAATGATCTTGCTACATAAAAAAGGTGACATTGAGGATCTCAGGAACTACAGACCTATCAGCCTCCTATCAGTGGTTTACAAAATCTTCACTAAAGTTCTTTCACACCGCTTGAAGGTGACACTGGACATGGCTCAACCGAGAGAACAAGCTGGATTCAGGAGTGGCTACAGCACAATAGATCATATCCACGTACTGAGAAAACTAATTGAAAGAGCGAGGGAATATGAACTTCCATTGTGCATGGCTTTTATCGATTATGAAAAAGCCTTTGATTCGGTGAAACCATCAGCAGTTACAATGGCTTTGAAATCCTGTGGTATTGAAGATGCATACATTAATATTATTAACATCATCTATGAAAATGCAAGTGCAAAGATTCGGCTGTTTGAAAACACAACACACATAAAAATTGGAAAAGGAGTGAGACAAGGTGACACCATATCTCCGAAGCTCTTTAATGCTACATTGGAAAATGTCTTTCAATCACTGAACTGGGAAAACAAAGGGATAAAGATTAATGGAGATTATCTAACCCACCTTCGTTTTGCTGATGACATAGTCATTTTTGCAACTACCCCATCAGAGATGCAGAGTATGATCCAGGAACTTGCTGACAAGAGTAAAGAAGTGGGATTAAAAATGAACTTTCAGAAGACAAAAGTGATGTACAATGCTTTTACAAGAAATGAAGATTTATGGATTGATGGGAAAAAGCTGGAGATAACCAATGCCTACATTTATCTTGGACAGCAGATATCAAGTGAGGGTCACATTGATGAAGAAATTAATCAGCGTATAAAACTTGCCTGGAGAGCTTTTGGAAGAAACACTATAATTTTCAAGAGCAATATGCCATTATGTCTTAAAAGAAAAGTGTTTGATCAATGCATCCTTCCAGTGCTTACGTATGGTGCAGAGACGTGGACCTTAACTAAAAGAGACAGACAAAGGCTGCAGACAACTCAAACAAGCATGGAGAGGTGCATGCTTGGTGTAACCAGGGGAGATAAGAAGAGGAACTCGTGGATCCGAAAAATGACAAGAGTGGAAGACATCATGATCAGAGTTAAATCCCTGAAATGGCAATGGGCTGGACATACTGCCAGAAGGACAGACCATCGATGGACAGCCGAAATTTTAGATTGGATTCCAAAGGACAGGAAAAGACCCAGAAGAAGACCACATGAAAGATGGGTGGATGAAATTCGAAAGTATGCGGGAGTGACATGGAGGAGACTGGCACAAGACAGACCGTTGTGGAAGAAACTTGGGGAGACCTTCGTCCAGCAGTGGATTGATAATGGTTGACAATGATGGTGATGATGAAGTCGAGAAATTTGGGACAAAATGAGAGCTTCAAAGTAATGGGGTCGACTTATACGCGGGGTCTAAAAAAATCATAAGTCCAAAAGTTCTTCCCGTGAGGCAAAAGGCAATCCATCCCAAAAGAAATAAAAATGCCAATGCGGTATTAATTACGAAATCGCAACCCTCCGAAAGAAAAAAATGAAAGTACGAAAGAAAGAAAGAAAAAACACTGATGTGGTAGAATTACGAAATCGCGACCCTCCGAATTTCTCCGCGCTTTGAAAAGTCTCCTCTCTCCTGGCTTTGCGTATCCACAGCGCAGTCACAGCTGCGCATAGAAAGCTCCGCCCTTCCGACTACCAGTTGATTGCGCTGACCTTTGACGTAACAGAGCCATGCGACAGCCAGTGTTAGGTGTTGCTTGTTCTTAATTGCACGTGTTTTTCTTGTTCTTAATCGCACGTGTCTCGCTTCTCCTATTATGGGTGACACGGATTGTGTAAAGAAACGGATGTCCTATAACGCAGGATTCAAGTTGAAAGTGGTTTCTTTCGCAGAAAATACTAACAACTGTGCTGCTTCATGTCAATTTGGCATTAACGAAAAACTGATTCGAGATTGGCGTAAAAAAAAACGGACTTGGTGAAAATCCCAAAATCGAAAAAGGCGCTGCGTCGTGGAACGACATCTTTCCCAGAGCTGGAAAGTTTCTTGAATGATTGGATTGTGATCTGCAGACAAAATGGTTACATTGTAACATGAACTGGTATATGTTTGCGAGCAATGAAGCTCGCAAAAGATGAAAAGTTTGCACCTGCAAATAACACTTTTCATGCCTCACCAGGTTGGAGCACAAGATTCATGAACCGCTATGAGTTGTGTCTACGCCAGCGCACTAAAATTGCACAAAAGTTACCTCGTGACCTCGAAGCAAAGATAATGGAATTTCAAAAGTATGTAATTCAAAAGAGAAAAGAGACTGCTTTTGAACTTTCCCAAATAGGGAACATGGATGAAACCGCCATGTGTTTCGACCTTCCTGGAAATAAGACGGTGAACCAAAAGGGCAAAAAAAGTATCTTGATCAAAATGACTGGCCATGAAAAATCCAGTTTCACGGTTGTTCTTTTCTGTTTGGCCGACGGCAGTAAGCTACCTCCGGTAATTATTTTCAAATGCAAAACTCTGCCGAAAAGCGTTGTCTTTCCGTCTGGTGTGCTCGTTCATGCCCATGAAAAAGGATGGATGAACGAATCCGGAACAACTGACTGGTTAAAGAATGTGTGGAACAAAAGGCCAGGTGCACTTTTGAGGAAACCTTCTCTTTTGGTGTGGGATATGTTTGTTGTACACCGTTGTGCAGAAGTGAAAAAAACTGCAGAAAATTCAAAAACAACTCTTGCTGTCATCCCAGGTAGGTTGACATCTGTTCTTCAACCACTAGATGTCTGCCTTAATAAGCCCTTCAAGGACAATGTGCGGAGGTATTGGGCAGATTGGATATGTTCCGATTTGCCGACTGAAACCAAGGGCGGAAATCTAAAGAAGCGGATATCGTTTTGATTGCGCGATGGGTCAAGGATGCTTGGGATGCGATACCTGCGGAAATGGTCGTGAAATCATTCAAGAAATGTTGCATTAGTAACAAACTTGATGGCACAGAGCATGATGAGATTTTTATGAGTGATGATGACAGTGATTCTGATGACACAGGCATAGATGGGAATACTGATGTTTATGATGACGCGCCGATGACGGAGAAAGACTTTTTGAACTGTTTGGCGAGTCTGACTCGGAATCAGATTTTGAAGGGTTCCGATGAAGTTTTTGGGTATGCAAATTAAATTTAGTATTATATATATAATTTTTTTCGTTTTCAAATGTTTTTGAATAAATTCATTGAATTTTTTTCTCACTCCGGGATCGACTTATACGCGAGTTTCCGAGATTTCTTACGATTTTTTCCTCTGAAAGTGGGGGGTCGACTTATACGCGAGTATATATGGTAGATGAGTTACCCAAATAAAGAAAAATTTTAAAAATGATACAAAATGAAAAGTACAAGCTAACCAAAACAAGGCAGCTGCTGAGCTGCATATCCAGCTACATAATTCAACCACGTAGGAGTGAAAGATCATTCCCATCACAGCGCTACCTAGCAGCCAACCGTAGAACCTTCCAGGGAAGTTAAAAGTGAGTGTGTTTCCAAAGGGTAGAGTAGGAAAGCCGCTCCAGAAGCATTTTACTGAAAAATCTGTTTCAAAGTTGCATTTGCAACCCAGAATACTAGAGAGCACTTCCTGGGAATAGAGAAGTTTATATCTCTGTTCCCAGAAGTATTAAAAGTATTTGAATAACCCAAATAGCAGTATCCTTCTCAAACCTTTAATTATTAAATATTACTATTTTTATCTACTTTTATTTTTTATATTTTTTTAAATATATAGCTTTATACAGTATAAGAGTTTTAAGTATTTTTGTATATTTTTAATTATAAACTTTTTTAAATCAAAGGAGAGGGAATAAATAGGGTATTATAGGTTCCAAAAATGAAGATGACCACATCATCATCTAAACCTCTAAAAATAGCTTTAATTTAGAGGATTCATTTGGTCACCAAGTATTTAAATTAAGTCTTCCATCCTAACTCCATATTTGAGAACTATTTTTCTTAATGAAACTTTTAAGAAGTTTTTAGGCACTTGGTTATCAATAAACTCATTGATTAAAACTTTAACATGTTTCTCTAGTTCGGAATTTAAGCTACATATTCTATTGGGTTGTCGGAAAAATCACGACATATTTTAGCCATGTTTTGCAAAGGGCATTTATTGATAGAAAAAACAAAGATCATCAATGATATAATGCCCGTTTTGTTCGATAACCTTTTTGCCATCTTTCAGTGAGCTGCAGAATGCCTCGTTCATAGAAGGACTTGTCTTTCGATTCGAAAAACTGTACAAGGTGCTGATTTACAGCCTTATCTGAATTGAACGTTATACCACGCAAGGACTGTTGAAGAGAGCGAAACAGGTGGAAGTCTGATGGCGCAAGGTCAAGCGAGTATGCTGGGTGTGGCAACACATCCCACCCAAGCTGCAATAATTTTTGGCGGGTGATCAAACTAAATAATATTACAAGGCAGAATTCAAAAAGGTTTGACATATTAAAAAAATCACCTCCGTAGGGGCAAACGTACCCAGCTAATTATATGGGCACGCCCTAAATTATGCTTCGTTGTCATCCACGTTATAGGACCCCCTCACAGCCAATAGAAGCACAAAGATTCATTCCTAAGAACTTACCCCAATATTAATATTAAGTGAACGGACGACTCCTCCCCGCTTTACTATTAGGAATATCTGCGAACTAGGAGGAGGGATTGAGACTGCTGAAAAACTCCAGATAAAAACTACTAATGTCCAGAAAGTAATGCAGAAAGACTTCATTAAAACTTAATGAAATTTAATGAATAATATAGGAGGTTTTTGCAGGTAAGTTTGTTCGTAGAAAAAGAAAACGCTCTCTGTAGTGATAAATAAAATGTCCTTCATCTAGTGGAATAAGAAAAATTTGTAATCGGCCAACATACAAATTGGCGCCTATCATCTACCGATACTCTTGAACTAGAGAGAGAGTCTTCCTTGATAGAGCTGAGACCTGTATCTCTCTGTATTTTCTATCTATCCGATGATCAATGCAATCTGTGAGACTTCCTGCCCTGGGAGCTGTTTCACAGATGCCTAAGTTACACTCTCCAGCTAACGGAAGAAATCGTGAGAGTCTCTGTTCCCGAGACCTGTGTCGCCGATTTATGCTAACTTAGAAGATAATAGTTCCATCACCGTCCATGGTATGACTGAACCATCTCGTACCCCTACTCTGGGTACACACGCACTCGAAAAACTTTCGAGACCTGTCAGTTGGAGCTTCTCCTGCTCCTCTCCGTTCCACGAACCACAGAACTGACTACCTCCCTCGCTTGGCACTCTCTCTCTCTTTTCGCCTCCTCGCCGCCCGTATGTCACTACCGCTTCCTTGGCTCGAGGGCTTCCTACTCCTCTCTCTGTTGGCAAGCTACGTCATCGTGGCCAGCGCGTTCGCTCCTTTTCCCCCTCGTCGGCATCGACGCACCTATCTGGTCGGCAGGCGTTTGGTTTTTCCACTGGATAGTCGGACCATCTTTGATGTACCGCCTCGGCGACGTTCCTTAGACTGGCTTAACTTACCGCAAAAGATACAAGCACATTGAACACAATACACTTTCCTGCATACATACAATACTGATGGGCAGACTGCCAGACTTCTCGGCTGAACACAATACACATTGAACACAATACACTTTCCTGCATACATACAATACTGATGGGCAGACAGCCAGACTTCTTGGCGCCTGTCCTTCGTTAAAAAATGTTTGCCGGATGCCACTATCTTAATGGGTTGATCTTTATCGTACCCGGGAAAGGTGTCTCTTTTTCTGAGCGTGAGAACTTCTGGCTTTCTTTGTAGCCTCCAAATACTTTACAAAATGTTCTAGAACTTTCAAATGTTCTTTGTCTTCATGGAATATATTCCAAGTTCCATTAAATAAAATACATATATGGAGGTTTTTGTCGTGCGTCCATGTAACATACATTCATTCTGGTATTACCTTATAAAACATAATGTCATTATTACCAGTTCATTAACGTATGACTTCCTGATTACACAGGCATAATATTTCATTAATTATGTGTTGCGCATAGATAATGTCCCCGCTCTCACAACCTTAATGCTTGACGGAGAACATAATCTATGTTTTCTTAAAATGCATTGCTGTCCAGTATTGTTCTTCATGTCTATTAAAATCAATCTGCAATCCTAATACAGCACAGTCAGAATTAATGATAAAATTTTACATCTGTAAATCACATACCTTAATGGTACTACACCAAAGAGAAGTCAATGATGTGTCCAAGTGTCCACTTCATAATAAATGAATTCAAAACAACAAATACAAATCTGGAAAAGCCATTGCAGAAAAACAATTAATTACATCCTGTATACAAACAGAAAGCATCTAGGTACTCTTACCTTATTTTTCACTGCGGTCGAGTTAAAGTCTTTGAATGACATGAACATATTGGATGGTGAATTTGCATTTTGGATTGCATCTCTGGTTCCTGAAATCAATGTCTGTTCCTAATTTAAAAAAAGAACACACACACACACACACACACAGGAGAAGATCAGTCAGGATTACAGATATAACCAAAAAATTATGAACATTTATGATAAGATACCAATATATGCAAATGTAACAGCCACATGGGATGATGAGCAGAATGTAGACATATGCGTGTATGCTGTACGCGGATAGTTTCCAAATTATTAGCAGGTTTTGCAGATAGATTTTGCTTGTAGATTAAAAAAATAATAAAAATGTTATTTACAGCAATTAAAACACTTACTCATGGCTTTACTCAAATTAATATACTTAATTTTATTTTAACTTGAAGAATTTTCAATTATTTTTCACATCTGAGTTCTTTTATTTTTACAGACATTTCTGGCCTCCAGATTTTATCAAGGTAAGTTCTCAATGTACAGGAACTGCATCAAAAGTTTTGTTTACACAGAAAGAATTTAAATTTTATTGCCAGGTTTTTCTTGCAGCTGCCAGTTATTAAATTAAAATAACTTCCTTATGTATTTTGAAAGTCTAGTATTTTTGAATTAACTTGCTGAAAATGCTATTTATAATTTTTGAAGGTTCACTGATAGAACTGTTTTTCTGGATATAAAAATTTTCTTTAATTAATTTCTTGTTTTTATGAGGTCCATAGTCCAATATTTTACTATTTTGCAATAAAAGTCCATTTTACGCACATTGCTGTACATTTAATTATAATGTACTTATTTTGTCCTCATTGGAATCTGGAATGTTCTAATAATTATTTATTGTTTTATTAACTTTTCTTTAAATTACCTTATTCCATTGTTATTGCAGTTCATGCTTTGTGGGTTTGTAGCAAGTTTTCTGTTTCAATGGTTGTGTATGCAGATACATTTTATTTTTATACAACTCTGATGTGACATTTTGCCTCATCTTTTATGAACAGTGGCAGTAATTCAAGTAAATATGGGAAAAATCCAGGATCTGTCGGAATTCAAAAAGGTCTAATCATAGGCACATGTTTAGCAGGAGTCACAATTAACAAAACAAAAGAAATTGGTGGTTTCTCAAAAGCAACCATTTCAAGGATGTTTAGTGACTGGAAGTTAAGTGGATTTTCCATATCCGACAGACATAAATGCGGTCAGAAAACTATACTAAAAGAGACTGACCATCATGCTGTGAGGAGGACTGTATAGAAAAACATGTCTTTCGGCATGCAGCAATTGACTACTGAATTCAACTAAGGCCAGGAGCAGCCAATGCCATGTACAGGGAGTTAAAGAAATTGGGTTTTGGAAGTAGTATGCTCATTCAAAAGCCACTAACCTCAGGGGGAAAAAACAACAACAGGAAAATCAGCTTACAGTAGTGCAGAGAATGCCATGGATAGACAGTAGTGCAATGGAAGAAAGCAATGTGGTCAGATGAATCACACCATATACTGTCACTGATGATCGGCAGAGAGTGTGGTAAGAACCTCATGAAGTGATGGACTTGGTATGAATTGTGAACATAATCCAAGAATCTGGAGGTGGCACCACGCTATGTTCTGTTAGTACTGACCAGGCCTGCTGCTACCAGTGGAATGTTAGATGATATCCAGGGAATACCTGAGTGTTGCAGCAGAGCAGGGTGAAAAGTAACCGAAATTTTTTGGGGAGCAATTTTGCTCCTCAAATTTAGCATTGCGGAGCAATTGTGTAATTATACGGAGCACTTTTGAGACGTATTTTTCTTTTGATTTAAGTGACTAATAATGTATTATCAAATAAAACGATTACTAGCACCTTTCAATATCTATTGAAAATACTGTAATCAGTAATGAAAAGTAAAATTTTAAAATATTTTAACTGATATGTAAAAAGTACATATTTTCTTTCTATGGATATATGGTAAAATATTACCTGGCCACATATTGCAACAGCTACTTACTGTCACTTGACAGTTAGAGTACCCCTGAACTTCTGGAAGCTTCAAGTTCTGTGTCTGTTCTCTTTCTTTTCACGTAAAACTCCACACTTACGCGTCTGGGCTTCCTTTCAAAAAAATATCTCCACTGCTTGTTCAGGGTGAAACTCCCATAGTTCTGGTCCTTCCAGTGTTATCCGTAATAGTTAGTTCAAAGCATCAGAATTCATCCAATTACGGAAATCTGTCTTTATTCTTTTCATCACAGAAAAGGCTTTTTCGACCTTAGCATTGGATACGAGCAATAATCTTGTGATATTTATCATGTGGTTTAGACTTGGGAATTCATTGGCATACTTTTCTTTCAAACACTTCCATAACTGTTGCTTTGAGAGGTTTTGTAGATTTCTTAACCAAAAGATTTTGGAATAATCCCAGTCCTCTTGAATTTTATCGTTGTCAATGTTGTTGGCATTTAACAACTCACTGAAGTGTTCAGTTAATACAGTAATTTGAAAATCACCAAAATCTACAAGGGTAGATTCGTCTGTTGTCCAAAGCTTAGGTTCTAACAGTTTGGTAACATTAAAAAATTGATTTTCGTGCAAGTCACTGAGCCAGGTATGCAAACATTGATGAATATGATTTAAAAGATATTCACAATTTTCATAGAAAACATCTACTGTCAAATTACAGCTCAATTCAGTACCATGAAATTTTACAGGTTTCACTGAATCACAGTCACTGGAATCACAAGCTGATATGTTTGCTAAGTCTCATAAAATTTTGGACAGTTTAGCCGAAAAATTTCTTTTTTTCATAATTTCGATAGAATCATAGAATTTTTCTAATGTGTTCAAAATACAAGGTACATCCACATCATCCAACTGCAGAGACAAAGATAATTTTGACAAAGAATATAAAATGTTGCAAAGCAACAGCAGCCAAGTTACAAACTTGATGGACTTAATTTTTCTCAAAATGCCTGTAATACTGCTTTTTTCCTTTGCTTGATGGATCTGCAACCATATTTTCTAGTTGTTGTACAATAACAAAGCAATTTTTAATCAGCGTGTCATTTGCTCTTTGCATATATGAAACCCATCGAGTGCCATGGATTCGCAAAGCTGGTGTATCTGATACATCTTCATCAAGTATTGTTGAGAGCTCACGAAAGTCTCTAATTTGTCTGGCACTTTTTTCATAAAACTTATGAATGTCTTCCATTAACTTATGTACCTCTTGAAAATATGTTGACAGCATAAAATCTTTTAGAGCTAGCTCTAATCGATGACTTAAACAATGCACTGACACAAACAAGGGCAGAGCTGCACTGGTGGCGCAGTGGTCTAAGCGATGGCCTCTGATCATTCGTCCGAAAGGGGTTCGGGTTCAAATCCCGGTGAGGCATGGATGTTGTGTTTGTCTTACGGCACTGGCTCTCTCCCTTCGCTGGAACCAGTGACCCTAAATTAGGGACGTGCGAGTGCTATATAATAGCCCATTGAGTTGCTCACGGTGGTTGTTATACCTCCAATAAAAAAAAAAAAAAGGGCAGCTTTTCTTCAAAAGAGGTGCAACACCTTTTTCTGTCCCATGTTAACATTTGCTCCGTCAGCTAAAATCCAATTCATTTATTTTCATAATTGACTATTCCAAATTCTGCAATTGACTCTACAATTGTATTTTTGATACCATTAACATCAGTATTTTTCAGTTCTTTTAATGCCAGGAATGGGAATTTCGTATCTCCTACTTCATTGACATACATGATAAATAATTTCAATTTCAGATACACTAACATCTGTACTGCTATCAATAAATACGGTAAAATAGTCTGTCTTTCTTAAGTCATTACACAAATCAGTTTCGAAAACATTAGCAATGCACTCCGTGAACTGAACACTCGTCACGGACGAACCGTTAGTTTGCCCTACATCAACACCATGGCTTTTCTCTAAATCAATAATTTTAGGAAATTTCAAAAATGGAATTTCCTCTTTGGCAATTATATACGCTACATCAATTAATTTTCCAATTCAAGCTTTAGATGCATTGGAAGCAACAATCATTGACTTACCAATAGATGTTCTTTGATAAAAATCTGCGAGCGGTTTTCTTTATGATCTGCCTTGGAGACACTGGCATGGTGAATTTCTGCTCTGGTGTGCTTTACCACATTGTTCTTTTCAATAATGAATCCAGAAACTCCATCACTAAAAGAAGAATTGAGATTTTGAAATTTTTTTACGCTGTCAACATTCTTCCGACAAATTTTACAATAGGCAGACAAGATGGAGATTTTATCGGCGTCAACATCACAGCGTAACCAACTACTTTTTGGATCTAATTCCTCCATCCAGCTTTTTGTGGTTGATATTTTCACTTTGGTAGCGATGATTTCAAATATCAAAGAGCAAAACAACATAACTCACATTCCCCTAAAATTAAGTGGCAGCCAAACCGAAACAAAAAACAGCGATAAGAGCATCTGTCCTTAAATGCCTTCAGGCGGGAACGTGGAACTAATCATAGACGCTTTGCGATAAGACGATGACCACCTAATCACTGCACAGCTAGAGCTACACGAGGAAGCGTCTGCTAGCTGAAAGAAAACAAAGTATTCGTGAAGTTATGAATACATAATTTTTTTTTCATGCGTAAGCAAAGTCATATTTCCGATAAACAACGAATTTGTCTATGGATTGAACATTTTAATGAAAATTTCATTTTTAAACTTTGAATCGTGGTTTTGCGATTCAAATATGAGTTTACATCGCAATGCGATGCGATACCGCTTATTTTTTTTCCCTGCAGCAGAACAAGTTCACAATGCAATGTTATACTTTTTTCTGCATGTGGTGGCATCTTTATGGATGAAAAAAGATGAATAAGATCTTTATCATGTCAGAGTTGTATAAGAATGGTTTGTTGAGAATGAGAAGGATTTGCACCATCTCCCTGACCTTCAGTCCCCTGAACTCAATCCTATTGAAAATAAGTGGGACAAAGGGCTGTTCAGTGTCCTCTTCCATCAACACTGAAAGAGTTGTGCAATATTCTACTACAAGGAATGGCTATCTTTGACCAAACCAAATTCAAGCACCTCATGTAACACATGCTACAGCTCATACTTGTCATTTACAGCAAAGGTGGCCTTACTCAATCTTAAATGAAGGTTCATATTTTTTTCAACCAGTGTGTATATATTATAATTATGTTCTTTACTCATAAAACTATGTGGCACTGTAGAACGTTATATGGATCCCTTGGTTAGCAAAGACTTTTAAAAATTAGCTATAAACATCTGTAATACCCTACGGCTAGCCTGTCCAAATCTGTCATGGTACTCACTGTATATACATCTATAGATTTTTTCTTACTTTGTGCAAAGTATTTCTTAATAAGTTCATAATGTTTTTTATTAGCATTGGTTATGGTCATCATATGCAGATTTCATGTCAGAATTATTTCCTGCAATATAATCAGCATGAAGAAATTAAGAAATCTATTCTATCATTTAATTCCTAATATCATCATAGAAATAACAGCAATTACTGGAAGATGAATCTCCATAAAGAAGTGATTCCTGATATTTCATTTCATTTCATTTCATTTATTTATTCTTTCAGTTGCCACTACAGCAACTAGGAAAAGGAGGGAAAAGGCCGTGAGGCCTGACATAGCCCTCCTCTCCCCAGAATACAAAAAACATAAAGTTTAGCAGAAAAGGCAAGCCAACACATATATGGTAGGTACACGTACTTGCTCACAACCAACACATATAACAATGTGTTCCATCAACAATAGTTTTCATTATATCTAAACAAAGAAGTATCATATACACTTCACTACATAATCACATATATATTTATAAGTAAACAACAAATAACGTTTACACCTCACTCTATAATCATACCAACCCACATTTCTTCCATTTAGTCGAAATTGCCTATTGTTTACTAATTATTTCATAAGATATGCCTTTAGTTTTATTTTAAATAAGTTAAAATTATTAATTGATGTTAGTTCTTGGGGCAATGAGTTCCAGAATTTTGGGCCACTATATTCATTTTAAGTTTCTCAGTTTGTGGGAACATTGGTATTAGTAGTGATCTATTCCTAGTATTGTGGTAATGAGTATGTATATTTAGTGTTATTATATCATTGTGTATACCATTTTTAATTCTTTTATACATTATTTTCCCAAGTTATAATCATATAATTGCTTTATCGTTAAAATATTATATATATTGGGGTTCACTTTTGACCGAATATATAAGATTGGTTGAAAATTATTTGATGTTTTAAGATCTATTAGTCTTATAAACCTATTTTGCAGTACCTGTAGTTTATTAATATTATATTGTGTGGTTTGTCCCCAGGTCAAAATGCAATAATTAATGTGTGTTTGAATTAGAGTATGATATATAGAAATTAATATTTTTGGTGTTAAGTTTGGCAAAGCACTACTGACCATTCCGATATTTCTAGAAATTTTGTTACTTAAATTTTCAATGTGTTTGTTCCATTTCAAATCATTGTGTATAGTTGTACCTAGATAAGAGTGTGTTGAGACCGTATTAATCCTGACTCCATTCATCAGAATTGGTAAATCGTATAAATGTGAAGCTTGTGAATTAGAGAAAACCATTAATTTAGTTTTATTAATATTAACAACTAATTCATTTGCATTCAGCCAATCTGTTATTAATTTTAGCTGAGTATTAGTTCTTAGTGTAAGCTCATTCATATCAGTTCCCTTTAAAATAATAGTTACGTCATCTGCATATAGGATTGTATCATTATCTTTTAATACTGCAAATAAGTCGTTAATATATAAATTAAAAAATAAAGGACCAAGAACTGATCCCTGGGGTACCCCACAGTTTATGATTTGTAATATGGATCGATTCTGATGAATCTGGGTGTATTGCATTCTTTCTGACAAGTAACTTTTGAATAAATTATAGCTAGATCCCCGGAGTCCTATAATATTTAACTTATGAAGTAATATATCATGATTTAGGGTATCGAATGCTTTTGATAAATCAAGAAAGACTGCTATTGTTATTTGTTTTTGTAATAGATTTTGTTGAATTATATTTTGTGTATGTAATAATGCTAGTTCAGTTGATTTATTTGGTACAAATCCAAATTGTCTGTGATGAAATACATTATGTCTTTGAATGTATGAAAATAGTCTGGTATGAATTAATTTCTCTAGTATTTTTGTGAAAATTGATAAGTTTGCGATTGGACGATAATTATTTATGTCGTTTTTTGACCCATTCTTATATTTCGGAGTGATTTTGGAGATTTTTAAGGCATCTGGAAATATTCCGGGTTCAAGTATAAGGTTATAGATCTGCAACAATGGCTGAACTATGATATCTGCCACAAATTGTATGGCTATTGGAAAAAATTCATCGTAGCCAGGTCCGACATTTGTATTGATTTGGTTTAAAGCATGAGTAAGTTCAGTCCTTGTAATTTTCGACATATGAAAAGTATTTAGTCTTGAAAGATTTTGTAGGGTTTTTGTAAAGTGGATTCCTGAGAATATAAGTTGTTGCTTGGTCAATTGGGGTGACAATATAAAGTGACTGTTGATCTCATTAGCTATAGCCTGTTTACCAGTTATTTTATGTTGATTTGGTTAAATATTGCGGCATAACTGGGCTGATATTTTTTCCCAGTAATAGATTCAGATGTTTCCATGTTAATTTAGGGTTATTTTGAGAGAATATATTAGTGTAGTAATTTCTTTTTAACTTCCGAATATCTGAATTCAATTTGTTTCTATGTGTTTTAAAATTCTGGAAGTCGACTTGTAGTTTACTTTTAATAAATTTGGAATACAGTCTATTTTTTTATTTATTCGATTTAAGAGATTCCTTGTTATCCATGGTTTCCTATTTTTTTAATTTTATTGCTTTTCGTTATTATTGGAAAAGCTTGATCGTATGAGTCTTTTAACAATATTGTAAATAAGTTATATGTTATATTTGGATTTTCCGCTGGTAGGAAATTTAACCAATTTATAGTTTGAAGCAGGTTCCGAAATTTTTCCAGATTATTAGAATTTATTAATCGTATTTGTTTGTTTATTAACTGTTTCTCCACTACATGTGTATAAGTGTAAACTGTGAAGATTGGTAAATGGTCACTGATATCATAATTTATAACTCCTGATAAAACTGACTCTTGTGGAGCATTTGTGAGTGATAAATCAATAATCGTTTCTGTGTTAGGTGTAATTCTCGTTGGATGTAATATTGTATTGATAAATCCAGCAGCAGTTAATATTTGAACAAAGTACTGAGTCTGTGAATTAGTAACAGAAATATTAATATTGAGATCTCCCAATAAAAATACCCTTTTCCTGGTTAAATTCACATAATTGAATGCCTCTGTTAATTTTTCGAAGAACTGAGTTGTATGTGATCCTGGAGGGCGATAGCACACCATTATAATAGTGTGTTGATCTTCTATTGACAAAATTTCTATGGTAGAGTCAGTAAATGTTAAGTTTTTATTAATTGTAAATCATGATAGGTATCCTTAACGTAAATGGCCACTCCACCTCCTCTTGAGTGGGTTCTATTTTGATAAAAAATCTTATAGCCAACACTATAATTTTCACTGGGAAACCATGTCTCTGTTATACATAAAATATCTATTTGCGAATTAGTAACCTGAATTAGTGCCTCAATAACAGTTAGTTTATTTAGTAAGGATCTCGCATTAATATGAATAATTTTCAATGAATTTGTGGAACTACAAGAAAAGATATTATTTATTTGTTGTGTTGTATGTAAATTATCTTGCATTAAATTTGTCTTTTTGCTTGCTATTTGTTAGTAGGAATTATAATCTTAAGTTGTAAGAGTTCAAAAGCCACTCCCTGCAACATCTATAAGAACGATATGTGTGATTTCCTCTTTTTTATCAATAATAGGATAGTGTCCGTACTTCTGGGTATATAAATTAAAAATAGTTGTATATAAATTACCTTCCATTAAATTTGTCTATTTGCTTGCTGTTTGTTAGTAGGAATTATAATCTTAAGTTGTAAGAGTTTAAAACAACTCCCTGTAACATCTATAAAATAGATATGTGTGATCTTCCTTTGTTTATCAATGATAGGATAGTATATCACAAAGTCAAGCACAATGCAAATCATTTCACCATAAGCACAAACACTAATCATTCTAACATTTCAGGTAAGTATCATATCTCAATTTGATACACAAAAATATTCATTATATACAAAAAAAAATAATAATAATAATAAAAGAAAATGAAAAAAGAAGGATAGTAGAAAACCTATCTACTCCGTTTTATTGAAAAAAAAAAAAAAAACACACACACACAAATCAAAATTTTGTTGGAGACCCAAGAAAGCTACTCTCATAGCATTTTCAAGGAAAATAAATGCATATTCGCGGTGTAATGTTCTGCCAAGATATTTCTAATCAGAAATGAATAGGAAACTCAAAAACCAGTTCTTGAGGCAATTACCAAAATAGAGTCGTTCCTCTATTGAAGATTGAGTGTAAATCATAGTGTTATAGGCACTATGTTAGATTTAAAGTAGGCATATATATTATTAGCACCATACAAAAAAGACACACACACACACACACACACACACACACAAAGAAACAGTAGGTATATTTCCCTTTTCTGGCAGTATCAAATTACATTAAAAAATCATACCTAAGTTTTAGTTAAAGTACATATAGACATCCCCCGAACCATCACACTATGAACACAATGGAAATTATTCTACCAAATATATAAAAAAAAAAAAAAAAAAAAAAATCCTACCATATTCTCAAACACAATGTAAAACCTTTCATCAAGGAACCAGACCAAATTCATATAATTCTTCCAAGAAATAATTTTTTTCCTTGGGTCATGGTCACTCTTCTTTATAAAAACACTGCCATTTTTCACCCATGCATATTTAATTTTCTCTTGCTGCAGTAATTTTCTATAATATCAATCCCTAGTACAAGGTAGGCACATATGAATGTCATTTTTTGGTACAGAAATGTGGTATTTTCACTGTTTTCTATGTACAATCTTCAAAGAAAACTTAAAAATTGCATTGCCCTGGAGCAGGAATCAAACCCTCATTTCTTGATTAGCATTTGAAGTGTTCTACTGTTACACCACCCAAGATAACAAATTTCCAAGCAATTGAAGTTAAGCAAATGTAGCATAGAAATCTGAACAACTTTAGATGTGTGCCACTTGAATCAAATCACAAGGAAATTGTATGTGTCTTCTATGTACAAAAGATATCAAGAATCACTTTTTCATGAAGATTTTTCTCTCAATAATTACTGTTATTTCTATGATGATATTTAGAGTACTTAGGATTTATGACCTATATCCGTTTCCTGGATTAGAAAGGGTCATTGACTCTACAAGAAAGCACCAGTTTGTTTCTACTGGCACTAATCTTAAGTTGTTCAGATTTCTAAGCTATAATTACTTAGCATCAATTGCTTGGAGATTCATTGTTGTGGGAGGTGTAATGGTAGTAGTATGCTCAAATGGAAATCAAGAGATGTGGGTTCAATTACCACTCCAGGGTGATGCAATTTTAAACTTTTCTGAAGAGACAGCTACATCGGGAACAAGGAAAATACAGCATTTCTGGGCCAAAAATGACAAGTTTAAATATTTTGCTTTTATTGTTTGAACTACTGAAAGCAATTATTGCCACTTTTAGCACGTATTTTGTAAAAAAAGATCGTGCTTATGCTATCAGTTTGTCCATCCGTCCATCTGTGAACATCATATCTCTGCAACTATTAGTATGATTTGAAAAATTCTTTTTGCATTAGGAAGCTTGAAATGTGTGAATGATGATCCTTGCATTACGATTTTTTCCTGGTGCACAACTTCACTGCTACAGGGTGTAAATGCAGATGGTATCGAATTCAAAATACATTTTATTGTATATACTTGCTGCTAAATACATGGTTCATACGCCTTTTCAATCACAAAATTCCAGGACTTTTGGATTTTTTTCCAGGACATATGAACCAAATGCTCTTACTTAAAATATAGTGAAACCATAGGTCTGTTCAACCTGTAACCTACAACAAACAACTTCCTATATGCTTGGGCAAACTTAATACAGAATGCAAATTATTAAAAATGATGTCCGCTGCAGCTAATCAGAAACTTAGAATTACAGATAAATACGGAAATACCATAACTGTCACTGAAAATGTGACCAGGTTTAATATCTACTAAACTTTTATATACAGTACACTACACTGATTTTGAGAAAAATTTAATTTTTTACTTTGGCTTTAGTTCAATTATTGAAGCAAACTACAGAATAAAAAAACCCCCATGAAACTCAAAAATACGTAGGTATGTGGCATTACTCTTGAAATGCTTCATATACCACACAATCAATACATAAAATACTATTTATATTTAATTATTTTGAAGTAATGCTTAAATTGGAAATTTAAGGGTAAGGAAAAGGTGCAATCTTTGGAAAGGACCAAAGGGATTGTTATTTCTAAACACATACTCATGGAAGAATGTATTTGTGTTACATTTTATTTAGGGAAGGAATTTTCAACATAATATTGATGCTCTAGCTATGTTTTAAATTTGTACTCACCAGCAAACAAAGTATGCACAAAAATTTCCAGTGTGAAATGAAAGAGAATAACAGGAAAACCATAAGTCCAAGGGCTGTGTAAAACTGCATTGATTTGTGATCAAGGGAATTTAACTGGGCATGATTAGAAAACTAATCATACAAGATGCAAAGTGATTACTTAGTTCAGAAAATACTAAGAAACAACTAGATTTAAGTTTCTGATATTAGAAAGAAATCTGATTTTATGGCAAATTTTTATATAAAGTATTCATCAGAAAATTTCAGTAAATCAGCTATTTACTTCCACCAATGGCTAATATGTTATGAAAATTAACAAATGGTGCAAAAAAAAAAAAAAATTTTTTTCCCACAGCAGAAGGAAGGTATTAGAGACAAAAAGATTTTCAAATTGAAGAGTTAAAAGAAGAGATATAGAGATATAGAAGGAAACATGATATAACTCTATGCCTTTTAGCGAAAGAATTTTGCATAATGGAAAAGTTGAAAACAGGCAAAAAGCATTCTTCATAGAAAAAGCTATGCTAAGGAAAAAGAACTTTTCAAATATGTCTCCCGGAAGCAGAGATAGCAAGAAAAACGTCTTGACCTTTACAACCCCTAGGAGGAAAGCTGTACATTATTTGAAGAGGATCTTCTTATTGTAGCAAAAATCGTATTCACTCCCCATCTGTATTGTAGCAAATGGCATACAGTAAAAAAAGAAATTTCTCAATAGGGTTTTTAGAAGTGGAGATACAAATGCAAACTGAAGTTCACAAACACCACCCAGCAGCAGAATTGTGAACCACAAACCTCCTCAAATACAAACCTAAACTGCTCCATAAGGTAAATGGTATCTGGTGTTAAAAGAATTTTTTAAATCAGACATTTAAAAGTACAGATATTGAGAAAGATAGAATAAATATTTGTGCCCCCTAGCGCCGAAATTGTGCATTATTTTGGGAAGAAAATACACATAAGGAGATAATAGTATCTGATCAAAAAAGAATATTTTTCAATCGGGTTCTTAGTCCTACAGATATTGCTGTAAACGGAAACGTGATCTTATGCCCTCTAGTGGCACATTTGTGCATTAAGAAAAATTTGAAATTATATGAGAAACATTTCGCACCAAAAATGTTCTCCAACACTCACCTTGGGAAAATAGGAGTCCAATTTGAAAAAGATTTTTTTCAAAATGGACTCCTATTTTCCCAAGGTGAGTGGTATCAGTTCACAGGAAATTTTTTTTGAGTTTTCAGCTCAGATTTTGTTGCAAATACATCAGAAGCAAAACTAAACACTTACGCCCCCTGGTGGCCAAACAAACCATTCTTTACCAAAATTGAGAAATTATATGCAAAACATTTCCTATCAAGAGCTGTATCCGACACAGAATTTTTCAAATCAGACTTTTAGAAAAGGAGATATTGGGAAAATTGTGATTTACCTTTACACCCCCTAGCGGAAATTTTATGCTTTATTTGAAAAAGGGACTGCAACTAAAATAGTCTTCAATATAAATGCCATCGAAAGGAAAAATATTTTTTTCAATTGGATATTTAGAAGCAAATATATGAAATAAAATGCATTTTAAATTTGATACGATCTTCATTTGCGCCCTCTAGCGGCAAAGTTGTGCACCGGAACAAATGAATCATTCTCACATTTTAAGCTTCCGAATACAAAAAGAATTTTACAAATTGAACTAATAATTGCAGAGATATGGTCTCCCCGGCCAGACAGACAAAGTGATATCACAAGCACGACGCAAAAAGATGCTAATAACGCAGCTTCAGTCCTAACAGACAAGAAAGCAAACAGTCCCTCCCCCACACACACATTTTGCAGGAGGTGAGGAGGAAAATTTGTCAGGCATAAGTTATGTCAGTAGAAAAATCCTCAACTACAAGACATAACGCAGGGACAAGAAGGCAGCAATGGATAAAATTCCAGGACATGTAACAGAATTTTAGGACATTTCCAGGACAAAATGGAAGTCTAGGACTTTTCCAGGATTATCAGGATGCATATGAACCAAGTAAATATCTGATTGAAAAAATTATTTCTTCCTTTTGATGCCATTTATAATGAAGACTATTTTAGGCACAGTTTCTTTTTAAAGTAATGCATAGATTTTCTGCTAGGAGCACAAAGGTAAATTGTGTTTCCCCAAATACCTCTGCTTCTAAAAGTCTGATTTGAAAAATTCTTCCTACATTGGAAACAGCTCTTGGTGGGAAATGTTTCAAATATAATTCCTAATTTTTGATAAAGAATGGTTTGGCCACCAGGGCGTAAGTGTTTATTTCTGCTTCTAATGTATTTGCAGAAAAATCTGAGCTCCTGAAAACTCGATTAAAAAATTCTTCTGTGGACCGATACTGCTCACCTCAGAAAACCCTTTCAGAATACCTCCCGTTTAAAATAATGCATACTTTTCCCGCTAGAGGTGTAGATGTATATCTTATTTTTGTTGATATCTCTGCTTCTAAGAGTTCAATTTGAAAAATTCTTTCTTTGTTGAAGAGCATGTTTGGTGCGAAATGTTTTTCATGCAGTTTCAGAATTTTCAAGTAATGCATAGAATACTGGTTAGGAGGCATAAGGGTAAATGGCATTAACCTAGATATCTCTGTTTGTAAAACTCCGATTTGAAAACTTCTTCCTGCATCAGATACAAGTCCAGATGGGAAATGTTCTGCATATAATTTTTAATCTATGCTTTTGAAAACTCAACTGAAAAAACTCTTTTGTGGACTGATACCTCTCCCCTCGAAAAATCTTTTGAGAATACCTCCTGCTTAAAATAATGCACAGTTTTCCTGCCAGGGGGTGCTGATGTATATCTAATTTTTGTTGATATCTCTGCTTCTGAGTGTCCAATTTGAAAAATTATTTCTTTGTTTGAGAGCATTTCCAGTGCAAAATGTTTCTGATAGTTTCAAAATTTTCAAGTAATTCATAGATTTTCCACTAGCGACGTAGGGATAAATTGCATTTCCCCAATATCTCTACTTCTACAATTCTGATTTGAAAAATTCTTCCTGCATCGAATACAGCTCCTGATAAGAAATGTTTTTCGTATAATTTCTAATTTTTAATAAAGAATGGTTTGATCACCAGGGGCCATAAGTGTTATTTATGATTCCGATGTATTTGCAGAAAAATCTAAGCTTCTGAAAACTCGATGGAAAAAATTATTTAGTGAACCCATACTGCTCACCTCGGAAAATCTTTTCAGAATACTTCTTTATAAAATAATGTATAGTTCTTCCACAAGGGGGTGTAGATTTATATCTTATTTTTGTTGATACCTCTGCTTCTAAGTGTCTGATTTGAAAAATTATTTCTTTGTTGGAGAACATTTCTGCTGCAAAATGTTTCTCATATAATTTCAAATTTTTCTTAACGAACAAGTTAGCCACTAGAGTGCATAAGCTCACATTTCTATTTACGGCAATATCTGCAAGACTAAAAACCGATTGATTTTTTTTTTCCCCGGCCAGATACTACTAGCTATGAAAACTGTTTAGGTATACTTTCCTCTCCAAAATAATGCACACTTTTGCCGCAATGGAGTGCCAATGTTCAATCTGTTTCTCTCAATATCTCAGCTTCTACATATGCGATTTAAAAAATTATTTCAACACCGGATGTCATTTACCTTGTGGAACACTTTAGGTTAGTATTTGAGGAGTTTTATAGTTCAAAGTTCTATCATTAGGTGGTGCTTGTATATTTTTGTTTGCACATGTATCTCCACTTCTAAAACCTTATTGAGAAATTTCTTTCTACTGCATGCCATTCGCTACAACAGAGGTGTGGAGCATTATCCTCTTTAAATAATGCACAGATTTTTCGCTACGGGACGTAAAGATCAAAACCCAGACATGACAACCTTCAAAATCCGAAAATCGGGAGATTTTTACAGCTCATAAAATCACACAAGCGCTATTTTTTTCGACATTTTCCAGGCACAGGAACAATTTCCCAGTAGTATTATTGGTCCACTAAAAGTTCTGGAGAGGAAAAAAAAGAAAAAAACAGGGCGAAAATCAACACACACACACCCCCCTCCCCCTACTGAAATTCATTTTCAGGTACGTTGATTCCACAAGATAATGAAAACGTAAAATGGCCCGCATGTTGTTGTTTTTTACAAATAAAATAGCAGCCAACTGTTTTTCGTCTCTTCTTTAAGTTGTGCGTGAAGGCGAAGATGACAAAAATCATCGTAGTAACATCATCTTTCGTTACAAAGCAACGCCAACTGTAATTACTCCTGTTTGTCGTTCAGTGAATTCGCCGCAACTCAACTGTTTATCATCATTTAGAATGCGTGTGGCTCTGTTGAGGAGAGGGGTTGAAAGACTGAACTGCAAGAAGGAAGGGCAGCTCCCATCTGTCAATCAATTACTGACCCTTCCCGGCATTCTAGTGCCAGAGCGGGTGAGCTCTTCACTAAAGGTGTCGTATGACAATTGGACTGGAAGAATTTTTTCAAAGCAAATCTTTTCTGACCCATCTCGGACGATTGGTCAGAAGCCACTGCTTAGACCACTGCAGCTTTCTTTTTGCAGGTAGGAGGAAAGGAAAAGTACGAAATTGATTACTGTAATGCCGCCTAGCATAGACTCAGAAAGAAAAAGATTTCACAGGCGGTTCGAAATCATGGTGGTGGTTGATGGAAATTTTTTCGACCATCCTATCAGGAGAATTTGACATTCATCTGGAGGGCGGGAGGAAGGGCTGAAAATCCGAAGTTTCCTGCCTAAAACCGGAGAGTTGGCACGTCTGAAAACCTTTTCTCATTATCTCTTCTTCTGGGAGAAGTATTTGAATTTTTTTTATTTTTTTTTTAGCATAGCGTTTTTCATTAAGAATATTTTTCACCTATTTTCAACTTTACCATAATGCAAAATTCTTCCACCAGAAAGTGTAGAGTTACATCAAGTTTCCTTCTATATTTCTTCTTTTAATTGTTCGACTTGAAAATGTGTTTTTCTTCTATACCTTCCTTCTTTTATGAGAAATCTTTTTTACGCCATTTGTTAATTTTCGTAATATACTTTTTAGCCGCTGGTGGAAGTAAGTAGCTGTTTCTTTTCTGGATGTTTTATTGACTGTAGAAATCCGATTGATTTTTTTCTAACCAGTTGCATTGACTTTGATAAACTCTGATAAATTTAATTCACATTAGAAAGGATTCAAAAGACGTGCTCATATTACAACTGAAAATTCGATGTCATCTTTCTTGTTAAAAAAAAATTCTGTCAGATATATAAAATATACTATAGATTTGTTTTATCAGCTACTCAATTTCAAAAGAACTTAAACAATTGGCGGGGGAGGGGGATACTGAATTTAGAGATGTCGTTTCAAAGGTGCAGTATTTTCATTGTTTCCCAAGTATCCACTTAGAAACATAGCCCTGGAGCAGGAATCAAACCCACATCTCCTGATTTCCGCTTGAGCATACTGCATCACACCACCCAGGACACCGAAGTTCCAAGCAAACTGAAGCTAAGCAGATGTAGCCTAGAAACCTGAATAGCATTCAAATTTGCACCAGTTGAAGCAATCTAATGCTTCCTTGTAGTGCCAATGACCATTTTTCATCCAGGTTTGGATATATGTCACAAGTTTCAGCACTTCAGGGAACATCTTAGATACCACATTTAGGGTTTGGGAGGAAGTTGTAGGCATGGAATGCAACAACAAAACAGGTACAAAACAAATAATTTTTTATAGATCATTGAAATAACATGATGAAACTAGAAGAAAATTAAATAAAGATTTATTATCTTCTTAAGTTTTGGACCTCTTTATGACTGCCAGAGCTTGTTGTCAAAGGTGCAACCAGGACTTAATAATAAACCAAGGTGCCAAAAACGTTAGGAGGTAATATATACCTTAGAGCAATAATATTCACTGTAGGCACAGAATGTAAATCAATTAGCAGTCACTAAATAAATTTCATAGATCATTGGAAAAACATGATAGAACTAGAAGAAAATGTAATAAAGATTTTTCTGTTACTTACTGATATTTATTATCTTCTTAAGGTTCTGGTCTTTTTATGTCTACCAAAGCTAGTTGTCAAAGGTGAAATCTACCTGACAAGTGGTAAACTCTTCAGAAAGCAACCTTACTAGAACTTACTAGGAAAGGTTGCGACTAGGTCTTGATAGTAAGCAAGGTGCCATAAACATCAAATATAATATATAATTCAGAGTAATTATCTTTAATGTACTTTCTTCTAGTTTAATTTACTTTGTTCAATTACTGCCTTTGTATAAAGACGAAGTTCTTTTAAGTCTTTAAATCATTATTTTTGGAATAAAAATTTATTTATTAACTATCATCTATGTGGCCATCTCCTATGCAGGAAACATATATTGATAAGCTTTGCAAGAGAAAGAGATTATCATGCTACATGAAAAGTATTTTATAAAACTTTACAGTGCTGGCTGCTGAAAGGCCACTTCATAAACCTAAATACTGGTCATGCATTTCAATTTTTATTTAAGTGGCATTTGCTGAACAGCATAAACATTTTGTAGGCCAAAGGATAAATGAAAATATTGCAGACAGAAAGTTTCATACAGTTTGATATTTTGGAAAGAATTGATACATGCTATAGTGCTAACCAAAAGCATTTTTAATCAGCTAAGCTTTACATAAAGTGAGCTCAAGAAATATAGAAAAGGGCACTCAATAATAGAAATACAAACAAAATGAATTCAGTGCATAATTTAAATGAAGCCTTTTGTTCTTATTAGTAACAACTACAAATAAAATACATGACTGTGCAGTAACACAAAAAACATTTTTTTCCCCTTCTGTAATGAAATTCACAACTGCACAAATTTATTTTAATAAAGCTTGAGTTCAATTTTTTTGCATGAGTTGCAGATATCACTGAGAACAAACTTAGAAAATACTAAAAATAAGTAGTAAATTTTCAATTGCTAAATATGTATTACATCATAATGCTCCAAGTAAACTTTCCAAGCTAAGAAACAAAATTTGTTCATACCCAAAATTTAAAATTACAATATTACAGTGCTATTAAACAGAAATTCAAGAGACTGGAAAATCTTCTCCATCTTGAACAAGTTTCCATTTGTTATAGCAGACCTGCCAACTTTCAATAATTGAAATCTGTAAAACATTTTCAGTGAACTTTCAATGAATATTTTCAATTGACTGATGTATCAAACATATGGATTAAAAGCCAATTTATTATGCAAATGTTTCATTGATTTCACTCAATTCACATGCTATAATTAAGATATCTGGCACTCTTGCCTGCTTACAGAAATAAAAAAAAATGCAATCAATACATAATTATTTCATTAGTATGCTATCGTTATACTACATACACAAATAAAAATTTCATTTGCAACTGTGAAATTATTGTGATCCCAGTAATTTTTATTTTTACCTATGGTTTTTGACTGTAAATTTTTGTGCCAACATGTTAGGATACCTTTCAAAAATGCAATTTTAAGTCATATGTGAGGCTGATACTTTTCATTTCTCTTTCTCTATTCAGCAGTTATTTCCAATCCTAATCGGACAGTATTTTTACAGTCTTTTCCAACTAGGCTGCAAGCAGAGAGGGTTGGGGAAACAGAAGTAAGTGAAATTGTGATCAGAATATACAGGCTCTGTGATCCTTTGGGACACTTATTGTCCCCTCAAAATTTCATTAACCTGAAGAAAAAACAAACAAAAACAACGGAAATCTGTAAATTACGTTGCCCGTAAAATAACCGTAAAACAAGTAGAACTTCCATACATTTTACAGGTAAACTGTAAAACTTGGCAGGTATGGTTGCAGGTTCTTTCTAAACAAGGAAATACTAAAGCTTTCCAGACAGATACAGTCCTCTTCCCAATTGCACCAATGATTCCATAAAACTCTAAATTACATTTTGATACTGATTTATTATCATTTGTTTACTTTAAATTACATTCATAATATTCAACTCTTCATACTGTACATGGACCACTAGCAGAAATATGCATAAAGAATTTTGATGATACTACCATATAATTTTACATCTTGAGCATATAATTAAATCTTTAAACCCAAATAATGGACTTAGTAAAAATAATTAGTGCTGGTGACCATGGAAGTAGAAAATTCAAGATGTCTATTTTTCACAATAAAAATTCATTTCATTTTCACAATAAAAATTCATCTCATTTTCACAATAAAATTCAGAATCTTTTTCCAATTTAAACATTTACTTTTCACAAAATACAGCAGCTGTCATACACATAATATATTCCTGTAATCTGAGCAAAAATTTCCCCATTGTGTTTAAAAGAAAAACACAAATTATTGCTCATTTTATGTTCATTTCACATTTGAATTTAAAAATTAGGCAGCAACACACTTGTTAACCTAAACATACTTTGGATACCCCTACATAATTACACACAATGATGTGGATTTATCTATATGCATTTCATTGGGGCTGGTCATATGCGGTGGACTTCGCAGAGATCACTCTTCCACTTGTTCACCAAATGATACAGTAGTTGCAGTGTGCACTGGTGATTCTGTGCTTGGTGAATAACTGGAAGAAAAATTTGAAGGCAAATTTTCTGCACTGCCCTTATGGACGATGCTAGGATTTGCACCACTTTTCCATCATCTGCATAGCTCTGAGGTGTAAAAATAGTTGCCTGCTGGGCATTGCAAATAGTAGAATTACTTTTGCCATGGTCTGACTGATCAGAGTGAAGAATGTTTCCTTGAAACAGATGATAAGCTTAAAACTGCTAAGAATTTTCTGTTACAACAGAATTTTCCTGCATTATAGATGTGAAATACGAAGTTCATTTCCATGTCAGACAATTGCTATCTTTTCATGAAAAGGAACTGTCTATACATTTGCCAGGACTGAAAGCCCATCTTGAATGGATTTCATTTCATACAGGTTTTAGTTAAAGTAGTTTTCACTGTACTTCCAGATATTACACAACATGAAGTATAGGTCAGTTTTTCATGTTCTGTACTGATATGTCACAGCAATTTTTCTTTTTGAATAAATTTACATGATTCCTGCAGCATTCAGTGTTTCAAATTTATATGAACAAGCTCAATGAGCCATACAAAGCTTTTAACTTGTGCACTGGGCTTAAGTGTAGTAACAGGAGGGATCTCAAGAGAAGAGGTGTGCAAAGCTCAAAAATCTCTTCAGAATGGTAAGGCTCCAGGAGTTGATGGCATAACTGCCGAGATATTGAAATATGGTGGTGACCCTGTAATTGACTGGTTAACTGAAATTTGCCAGTTGTGCTGGGAGTTAGGAATGGTCCCTCGGGATTGGAAGGATGCTATCATTGTTCCCTTGTATAAGGGAAAAGGTGATCAGATTGACTGCAAGAACTATCGTGTTATTAGCCTACTGAGTGTGCCAGGGAAAGTGTTTGGTAAGGTTGTTATTGAAAAAGTACGGGGTTTTACATCAGAGAAAGTGTGGGATGTACAGAGTGGTGTTATGCCTCATAAAGACTGCACTAACCAAATTTTTGCATTATGCATAATGATTGAAAAGTATCTGGCTGTTGGTAAGAAAGTTTTTGCTGCCTTCATAGATTTAGAGAAAGCTTATAACCGCGTAAATTGGACACTTTTGTGAAAGGTATTGAATGAATATGGTGTTACTGGGAATCTACTTAACAGTGTAAAAGCTATGTATGCCCGCAGTAGAGCTTGTGTACGAGTAAATGGTGTTTTATCAAAATGGTTTTCTATTGGTGCAGGAGTCAGACAAGGTTGTGTAATGTCACCATGGCTGTTTAATATATTTATGGATGCGTGCATGCGTGTTGCCAAAATAGATAATACTGGTTTATGTCTCTGTGTGTGCAGATTGCTGTATGCTGATGACACTGTCCTGTTGGCAGAGAGAAAAAATGAGTTGCAGAGTATGTTGTCTCGGATGTACAAAGTTTGCATGAAATTCAAACTGAGTATAAATAAGGGAAAAACCAAAGTTATGGTTTTTGAGAGAGGAACTGGTAGTACTGAATGTAATATATGTCTAAATGGCACAGTGACTGACCAGGTGAAAGAGTTTGTGTATTTAGGAAGCATGTCTGACAGAGAGAACAAATTGGATGGTGAAATTAGTAGGCGAGCGAATTCTTCATTGAAAGTCATGGCTGCTTTAGGAGGATTTTACAGGAATGATGGGTTCTCAAGAGAGTCCTGCATGGCCGTATATGAAAGTGTACTTGTTCCTACTCTAATGCATAGCAGTGAAACCTGGGTACTACAGAAGAAACATAGAAGTTGTTTGTGTGCTGGAGAAATGCGTTACTTACAGGGGAGTTTGTGGCAAGACACGTTCTGATTGTGTAAGGAATGAAGATGTGTTGCAGTTGTATGATGTGAAGCAAAATGTTGCTAGCAAGGTGGAGACTAATATGCTTCGGTGGTTTGGCCATGTTGGAAGAATGAGTGATGAGATGCTTACTAAGAAAATCTTTTTAGCCCAAGTGGCAGGAAGGAAAGGTAGAGGAAGGCCAAGGAAGTCATGGGAAGATCAGATTCAGGAGTGTCTGCATGAGAAAAAGATTATGAGTATGAAGTATAGAAGATATTGTGTACGGCGTGTGATGGATGTCAGTGAAGCCCGAGTTGTATGTCAAGATCGCTGTAAACGGAGAAGTCTGATACGGCAACAGTAAGTAAAAATTACCTGGTAGTTTGCATTTCTTGGTGGAACTAACCTCTGAATATCAGAGAACAGCTTAGTGATATGGATGGACGTACAAATGGTCTCATTTGGGAACCTGGCAAAAAAGCATCATGATCAGCCTTTTATCAACTGGGGGATGAACAGATGGTAACGTTAATCTGAATCTATTAAACTTATTCTTTTCGTGCACAAAAAAGTAATTTAGTGCCCTATAAACACAAAATAGGAATGCAATATTCTCGGAAGTATGAAAATTTTTGATCTTACCTCTGTCATGTAGTAGTAAATCTAAATAATGCATTAGAACATTTAAAGTTCACCAACTGCATCAAATTTTTGGATGGCTGCAAGTTGTTTTACTTTAATCAAGAGCAACTGGTTCCAGTATGAAGTTGTAGAAAGGTGTCCATAGTAAATGTCACTTGTGAACCAGCAATTGTTTTTATTTAACTGTCTGAAGTAAAAGAAATCGAAAATTTGATAATGGTATACCTAGCAAATTCTGAAGTGGTACCACATTAGAAACATCAGGCATTCCACTTGAATGAACATACAAATTTCACTCTAGAAACTGCATGACACTGACACTCAGAGAAAAAGCAGTTGAGGCTGATCCAAACAAAAGGCCATATCAGTAGCCTTCACCTATGAGACATGAACTGCTTTTTTAAAAAACTGCTGTGAAAAAAAACCCCAGCAAAATCCCATCAGATACATATCTGTTTATCAAATGACCTTAACTTTCCTGAATTATTAAACTTTTCAGCTATTCGATGAAATTATGAATCCTACAAACAAAAAACACCAGCCCATTTGTTATTCAAAATCATAAATATGTTCTCAGATTTGCAGGTTTTCATATAATTTTTTTTTCAGGTACAAAGGAGCTGCTCTTTTTATTTTCAGATGTGGACTTTTGAGTAATAACTACTGTGTTTAATTTATAATTAAATGTGATAACAAAACTCTTCAAATCTTCAATGAATATTTCACAGTAAAGTTAAGTGTTCAATTTTTAAGGTTTCTAAACATTGGAAAGCAAAAACGTAAAGAACTAAAGAGAGCATAATGTCACCTGGTACGTATTTTGTAAATATTTGGTCATCAAAGATAAATATTCAACTGAATCCTTAATGCCTTTTGTCCTTTTCAGAAGAAAACCATCAACTACCTGCAAAGAACAAATTCAATTACATACTTAGCAAGAGCAAAATTTCAACAAGCAATATCTTACATTATACAATTGCATATTTTCATACATAGTACGCGCTTAAAAGTATGCAACTTCCCTGATAACTTAAAATCTTTAACTCTACCCTTTTCCCTTTATTATTCATAGCTCTGATATTCATAGAAGATTAAATGCTGATTTTATCACATGGATTAATATAAATGATTCTCCACTGAAGTTCTCTCTATTTAGAAAAACAACAACAACAACAACAAATAACAAATCTTAAGAGCATACTCATAAGCTGAGTTATGGGAGATAACTGCATGTGAAGTTATTCATACTTCCCTAAACTAAACATTTGAAGGTGGGGTGGAGTGAATCACACATACACACACACTCTCTCTCTTTCTCTCCTCAGTAAGAACATGGTCTGAAGGGCAAATTTGCTTTAGAAAAGAAGACACAGAAACATGGGTGTGCTCAATGCAGACTTCCCTAGAAAAATTAAAACTTCATGTGTCACATTTTAGTTGCCTTATCTGCAAAGCTAACATGGTTTTGTGAGCAAGGTAACTAAAGCAAGCATACAGCAGAGTTTGATAATTCACCATACACAAGATAATAATCATACGTGCACTGAGTTGAAATGAAGAACAAAAACCGCCTATACACATTACTGACTAGTAAAAGAGCAAAAGATTTACTAGCATTGCAATTAAAAACATTATATACAATTAAAAACTCAGATGTGAGATCTTTCGGGGACACTATGTCCCCATCCTCAGACAAATCAAAATTTCCTCAAACAGGTATATATGTACAAGACACATGATGAAGGTCGACCGGAAGAGCGCAATGGAACATGCGCAGGCAGGTCAACAAATGACAAGCCACAAAACAACCCCCCCCACACACACACACACTGTGCCCACAATGTCAAAAGTTATACAAGTAAGTGTGATAAAATGAATGACATACATGAAAGGCACTAAGTTGAAACACTGGAAAAATAACACAATAACAATTAACTGGTAAAAAAGGAGGGTGTCACAAAATCCTGGGTATTCTGTATATATATAGTGTAGAATCGTTACAACACACATCCCTAGACGCATAAATGTATAAGCTCCCTGCCAGAAACAAAGAGGAATCACAAGGGGTACACATAATACGGGATTGGTCCCAATTCGGGAAATGAGTTCCACTAAGTGTCTTTCTTGCCAGCGCTGTATTGGCAGAGCACATTCGCACATTATATTGATGTTCAGACACACGGGTCTGAAGCGAACACTTAATAGAACCGATGTAAAGAGTAGGTGAGACGTCGGCATTCACAGCTTGTAAGAGAATGCAGTACACACCCTGACGTTCTTGCTGATCAATGGTGTGACGATCATTCTTTATAAGTGAAAAGTATATTAGAAGTCTTGACACCAAAGTCTATACCATGATGTTTACAAATGTTCTTGAAAACAGAAATAGGTGCCGGGTGGTAATCAATTGAACCCACATATTTCAGATCCGAGTACGGGCTCAGCAAGGTAGTGGAAGAACGCATCAGAATGTTCCCCAGCAATCAGTCGACTATCCCGTTGTCATATCCATGGGAGGACACTATGTCTTTGATGTTATTGATTTCCATTTTCCAGAGTCTGGAGTTAGAAGAATGAGAAACAGCTCGATTAACCAAAAACCTGATAGCCGATAGTTTATATTGTACAGGATGAAAAGAACCCATAGGAATAATAGAAGGGTTCAATAAAGGTTTTCTGTACATTGAATGTTGTAAAGTATGACTAACTGGATCACGTACCAAAAACAGAAAAGACTTACAGCAGAAATAAAAGGTAAGCATCGGCTTATCTCTTACCTTAATAAAAGATCTTATGTGGAATACCTACAGCTGTCTAAAAACGTACATTCAGTTTATTTAGACCGTTTTAAGATCCTATTGCAGGCCATTATTCACTCGGAATCAATGAAGACTCAGGATGTTCATATTAAAAAACTTTCATTGTTTGTGTCTTCGAGACTGCATTTTGGACAGCAAGGTGGGACACGGAGGCCTCACTATTGCCCTCCACCATTTGTGAACCTCAGCAGTTTCACCTTAAGCAATGTCCAGGAGAATGCGCTTTCCAGAGGCCTTAAATTTGCTAAATATGAGCCTCCTCCCAACAATCTTTCTTTTATTCCCCAGGTGGAGAATGTTGTTCAATGTCTGCCACCTGAAGAGCGTGAGGACACACGATACTCTATGCAAAGAATTATCCGGAGACAGGTTTCCACTTCTGATATGGATCGGGTTTTTCGTGAAGAACGGATTCAACTCAAGGAACTACGTTTGAATCCACAATTTGCATTGGTTTCTTCAGATAAAGCTAACCAGATTGTGATCTTGGATCAGTCCTCTTATAATGACAAGATGAGTGCGGCTATTTCTTTGATCCCTCATTCTGTAGTTCGGAAGGATCCAACTAAAGCTACTATTTTCTGCCTCAGTCACCTGAGGAACCACACATCTTTACCAACTATTCTTGGTGACCCCTTCCACCCCCCCACCCCCCAGTGGCAGCAGAGTCCCCACTTTGTCCGGTAAAATCAGAACCCATAAAGAAGGTTTCCCAGCATGTCCATTAGTTTCCGGTAGAGTCAGTCAACTTTATGGTCTGGAACGGGCGTTGGCTTAATTCCTTAGGCCCTTGACTTTTGGTTCCATTTATTCAGTGACAAGTTCTGTTCAGGCTTTGGAAAGAATTCGGTTGGCAAATTTGGGTCATATTCCTTTTATGTTGGCATCTCTTGATGTCAATTCTCTTTTTTCCAGTATACCACTTGATGATGTACATGCCATAATTGAAACAAAACTTATTTCTCAGGGAAGCGCTCCCGAACATGTCAAAACCGTTTTGAATGCCCTAAGGGTTATACAACAGTGCTCTTTCTTTAGATACAACTGTGTCACATACAAGCAGGAAGGTGGAGCCCCTGTAGGCTCCCCCTGTCTCCAGTCATTGCTGAGATTTTATTACAGCATTTGGAGGATTCGGTTCTCTCTTCCTGTACCTTCAGGCCTTCACTATTCATCAGATACATCGACAATGTTTTGTTTTTTTGGCAATATTCTCTAGCTGAACTTAATTTTTTTACTGATGTTCTATCTAGCCAGTGCCCATCTTTAACTTTATCGGCAGAAATTGAAATTGATTTTTCTCTTCCTTTTCTTGATATCTTTTTGGTACGTGATCCAGTTAGTCATACTTTACAACATTCAGTATACAAAAACCTTTATTGAACCCTTCTATTATTCCAATGGGTTCTTTTCATCCTATACAATATAAACTATCGGCTATCAGGTTTTTGGTTAATCGAGCTGTTTCTCATTCTTCTAACTCCAGACTCTGGAAAATGGAAATCAATAGCATCAAAGACATTGTGTCCTACCATGGATGTGACAACAGGATAGCCAACCGATTGCTGGGGAACATTCTGATGCGTTCTTTCACTACCTTGCTGAGCCTGTACTTGGATCTGAAATACGTGGGTTCAATTGATTACCACTCCGGCACCTACTTCTGTTTTCAAGAAAATTTGTAAACATCATGGTATATACTTTGGCGTCAAGACTTCTAATATACTTTTCACTTATTAAGAATGATTGTCACACCATTGATCAACAAGAACGTCATGGTGTCTACTCCATTCCCTTACAACCTGTGGACACCGACGTCTCACCTAATCTTTACATCGGCTTTACGAAGTGTTCGCTTCAGACCCATGTGTCTGAACATCAATATAATGTGCGAATGTGCTCTTCCAAACAGCACTGGCAAGAAAGACACTTAGTGGAACTCATTTCTCGAATTGGGACCAAGCCCGTATTCTGTGTACCCCTTGTGATTCTACTTTGCTTCTGGCGGAGAGCTTATACATCTATGCGTCAAGGGAGGTATGCTATAACAATTCTACACCATATGAAATCCCTCACCCTTGGTGGAATCTATTATACAGAATACCCAGGATTTTGTGAACCCTCTTTTTTTACCAGTTAATTGTTATTGTGTTAACAAGGATTCTTCGTGCGCTAAACGTTATTTTAATTAGAAAAAGGTTTCTCATCACGATAAAATATTTATTAATACTGTCTGTACTTAATGTATGCTGAAACTGTCCTGTTGGCAGAGAGCAAAAGTGAGTTACAGAGTATGTTGTCTCAAATGTACGAAGTTTGCATGAAATTCAACTGAGTACAAACAAGGGAAAAACCAAAGTTATAGTTTTTGAGAGAGGAACTGGTAGTACTGAATGTAATATATGTCTAAATGGCACAGTGATTGACCAGGTGAATGAGTTTGTGTATTAAGAAGCATGTTTGACAGAGAGAAAATATTGGATGGTGAAATCAGTAGAAGAGTGAATTCTTCATTGAAAGTCATGGCTGCTTTGGGAGGGTTTTACAGGAATGATGGGTTCTCAAGAGAGTCCCGCATGGCTGTATATGAAAGTGTAATTGTTCCTACTCTAATGCATAGCAGTGAAACCTGGGTACTACAGAAGAAACATAGAAGTAATTTGTGTGCTGGAGAAATGCGTTACTTATGGGGGGGGGGCAAGCCCTGTTCTGATTGTGTGAGGAATGAAGATGTGTTGCAGTTGAGTAATGTGAAGCAAAATGTTGTTAGCAAGGTGGAGAATAATATGCTTTGGTGGTTTGGCCATGTTGAAAGAATGAGTGATGAGATGCTTACTAAGAAAATCTTTTTAGCCCAAGTGGCAGGAAGGAAAGGCAGTATCTGGCAGTTTGTATTTCTTTGTGGAGCTAACCTCTGAATATCAGAGAACAGCTTAGTGATATGTATGTAGTATGTATGTCTGTACTTAAAATATACATTTTTAAGGTACAGCAACTTACAAGATCTTTCAAAGCATGGGGTGCTCCATCATCAGGTATTTCAAGTTGCTGTAACTTAAAAATGTATACACTGAAGAGCAATTGAATCAGAGACAGTTGGAGTTATGCAAATGTGGCGCTGTGGGCGGCCCTGTAAATGGAAACGACATGACGTATGCAGCGATCCGACAATATAAGGAGTGATGCGACGGGAATCAGTAAGAGTCGGACGCAGTATGGGTAAGACGAAGGATCTAAACGCATTTGATCGTGGGCAAATTGTCGGGGCTCGACGAATGGGTCACTCCATCTCGGAAGTCGTACAGGCACTGGGATTTTTATGAGCCACTGTGTCACGGGTGCACCATGAGTACATCAAACCCAGTAAAACCATTCCTGCAAGGGCCAGCTGCTGTGGACAACAGCGTGTGGATGAGCGGGGTCATCGTTGGCTAACTCACATTGTAAAAACGGATAGACGGGCAACAGTGCAAGAAATCACTCGGCAATTTAACGGCGTTGCACAAAAATGTGTAAGCAGCCACACCATCCAGAACCATCTCCTCGCTATGGGGTACAGAAGCCATCGTCCCACGAGGGTACCGCTGCTGACCGCACATCAAAGGGTGCAAAGATTAACATGGGCGCAGGCACATCCACTGGACCCTAGACATGTGGAAAAATGTTGCCTGGACTGATGAGTTGAGATTCTAGCTGGTACATGCGGATGGCAGGATACAAGTACGGCACAAACCACATGAAGTGAAGTACGGCACAAACCACATGAAGTGATGGGTCCTTCTTGCCAGCAGGGTACTCTTCAAGCTGGTGGGGGTGGCATTCTCGTCTGGGGACTGTTTACGTGGACTGAAATGGGACCCCTGGTACGCATGACATCGTCCCTCACAGGTCAACGTTACCGGGATATCTTGGACGACCATTTGCTCCTGTTTGTGCTCTTCAACATCCCACTGGGAACCTCATCCTGCAACAAGACAATGCACCGTGCCATCACTCCTGAATTGTATCCGAATGGTTGGATGAACACTCCACCAACGTGACCTCGCTTCCTTGTCCGGCTAGGTCACCTGACCTCAATCCCATCGAGCACATCTGGGATGCCATCGAGAGAGATGTTCGAGGCTCTGACCCCCTGCATCAAATCTTAGTGAACTGTGGGATCTTGTTCAGGGGTCGTGGATCCGTATGGCTTCCCAATGCTTCCGGTGTCTTGTCGAGTCCATGCCAAGACGAATCGCCACCGTGATCAGGGCGAAAAGTGGTGCTACACGTTACTAGACAGGTATCTCTAATTCAATTGCTCTTCAGTGTATTTTAAGTACAGACAGTATTAATAAATACTTTATCGTGCTGAGAAGACTTTTCTAATTAAAATAAAGTTATTGTGTTATTTTTCCAGTGTTTCAACTTAGTGCCTTTCATGTATGTCATTCATTTTATCACACTGACTTGTATAACTTTTGACATTGTGGGCAAGGTGGGGGTGGGGAGGGGTGTTGTCTGGTGCCTTGGAGGTTTGTCATTTGTTCACCTGCCTGCGCATGTTCTATCGCACTCTTCCGGTCAGCCTTCATCATGTGTCTTGTACATATATACCTGGTTGAGATATTTTGGTTTGTCTGAAGATGGGGACATAGTGTCCCCAAAAGATCTCACATCTGAGTTTTTAATTGTATATAATGTTTTTTAATTTCAATGCTAGTAAATCTTTTGCTCTTTCACTAGTCAGTAACGTGTATAGACGGTTTTTGTTCTTTGTTTCACCATACACAGTTATTTTGTAGTGCTAAGTGCCTCCGACACTGAACAGACACTGTCATGCTCCATGACTATGACACACATTCTAATGTGGGGAAAGGGGGAGACATCTAGCAGAACTAAAGTCATTTATTAGAGACATCATACATGCACCTACTTTCAATAGAATATTAGAAGCAGAATTTTTAATGATCCTGTCGCTTTAAGAGGGTCCAAATCTATTCTATTCATCATCCACTCTCATGCAGAGCATCTTCACATGTAGTTATTAGATGAAGCTACCTAAGCTATGTCATACTACAACTGTAAAGTCTTACCATAGAAACATAATGCAAAATTGCTTTAAAATGAAATTTATGGCTAGCAAAACATTTTAAAAACTCTAATGTAATGATAACTTGGCAGAATGAACTGTTCAAGAGTTGTTTACAGGACATCATTTTCAATAAGTATCATGGAAAGGCTGACAAACAAATATATTCTCAATATCAAATACATTCAATCACTAATTGCCAAATACTGTACATCAACGTACACATGCTGAGTAAAGTGTAAGCATATGACTGTGATTGCTTTATGCTTAGATGCCTGCAATTTTCTTTGGCCTTTGCAACTCTGCCAAACTATTTTTTTTAATGCATCTAAAGTGTCTGTGCATGCATACACATGCCAGTGGTGGCTGGTCCACAAGCACTGCAAAGTTGCAGACCTCCATTTAAATTAACATAAAAGAGAGAGTTCTGAGTAGAGAAGAAAAGACTATGATTTACAGTACTGAATATTTACTTGCAAAAATCATACCGTGACATTATCAGCTCACATCTACATACCAGTCTAGAGTTACACATTTCTGGTGCAAGTCACATAAAAAAGATTACAGTTTATAAAAAACAACCCTCTCCATTTCTAAATGTTCATTGCAAGATATTCTGCCTCCAACATACTGCTTCCTTCAAGGTCAACCCCTTGGTCTGTGGTCTAAAATCATAAAATGTAGTATTTGTGTAAGTAATCTTTATCTTTCCCAAGCAACACACACGCATCCAAACCATCTCAACATGTTTCCATCAACGTTTCTTCCACAGAAGACATATCCAATTCTGTTCTAATACTGGCATTAATAATTCTGCTCTGCCATTGAATTCTCATGCTGCTCTTATATCAGAAGGTTTTAAACTCCCAAGGACCCTTTACTTCACACCCAGATCTTGGTGACATAAAAAAAGGGCGTGTCTAAATACTTCACTGCATAGTCAGTTTTATTCTCTTTGCCAAACCTCTTTCTTCAGGAAAATGGTTTCATACAGCTAGTAAGAGACTTTCCCTGCTTTGCACGATTGTTATCAAAATCCTAATCAAACTTTCGATAACCACACACAAATAATTAAATTCTGTTACATATTCAAACCCCTGTCCCTTTACTATATGATTAAACAATTTTGTAGTTAAACTTAGAGCATTTATCTACAATACAATTTTTTTAACAAGTCCTACTCAGCTAACAAAGATTATAATCTAAATTATATATCATCATCAGCTGGACCAAGGTCTCTCCAAGTTTCTTCCACAACAGTCTGCCTTGTGCCAGTCTCCTCCATGTTACTCCCGCATACTTTCGAATTTTATCCACCCATCTCCCATGTGGTCTATATACAGGGTGCATAGGAAAGTCCCTTTAGCCTGAAATAACTTGCGAACAGAGAGAGGTACAGTTATGCAAGTGAGATAACGGTATAGTAAAGTGACTACGCCCGATCCAATGCAACAGATAGCAGCACCCCTAGTGGCGAAATGCAGAAGTTAGCCATTGCAAATCAAAAAACGAAAAGAGATAGAGCAAAATTTCCAATTACAAAGTTGTAGAGAATCAACTAATTAGTACAAAACAACATTTGTTTCACACGGATAAGATAAATTGTTGCCTGAATACCCTAAAATGTCCGAAATCGATGCACGACCTTTTGTGTGAATGTTTGAAGGGAACAGGCATAGGTATGAGCAAATACACACAGTTTATTGCATAAATGTGTACTTATGTCAATACAGTTTGATGATGTCAGACAAAACAAAAACAAAAAAGGCAAACTGGCGTCCAGTGATAAAAAGTAAATGTCGAGTACGTTCGAAGAATTCGCCATTGCCCACAATACACATTTGTATTCGTGAAAGTAACTCTGCATGCACATTCCTCAGCATGGAAGGTGTCACACTATTGCAAGCATCTGTAACACGATGATGTAGATCCAGCAGACTTGTAGGCGCTGTTGCATACACCTGATTTTTTACGTAACCCCAGAGGAAGAAATACAACGGAGTGAGGTCCAGCGATCGTGGAGGCCATTCAACAGCACCACCATACCCGATGATTCGTTGCCTAAAACAATCTGTGAGAATGCGTCGCACTGCTGCTGGCAGGTGTGCAGGGGCACTGTCATGTTGGAACCACAAGGAACGTAATGCAGACAAGGAAATGTCATCGAAAAAGTCAGGTATGATATCCTGTAATAGTTGGAGTTATCTCTGTCCGTTTAATGTGCCTTTGTAGAACACAGGTCCCACTAAGCAGTTTTTCCAAATACCACACTACACGTTAATGGACCAACACACTTGATATCTGGTGGATCGTCCCCACGAGCGATTTTCCATTGCCCAGTAGTGGCCGTTGTGTCGGTTTAATAATCTGGTATGGTGGAACACTGCCTTGTCCGACCAAAGAATGATGGATAAAAAGTCTGAGTCACCTTCAACATTAATCAACGTCCAGTGGTACCAATCAAATCAATGCTCATTGTCCCATGGTAACAGTTCTTGCTGCGGAGTGACACGATCGGGATGTGCACCTTGCGCATGCAGTATTTGCCATACACGGCCCTGTGTTAAGCCACTCGCCCTGCTGATATCTCTTGTACTGCTTTGTGGATGGGCTAGTGCATATGCCAAAATATCCTCTGCCATTATACACATACCTGCACCCACTGGTCTGCCAGAATAAGGGACGACTTTTAGTGCTTCCTATCTCCCTGACCCGTCTCACTACACTTGCGATGGTAACCGCACTTGGATGTGGCCCAGCTGGAAAACGAATGGCATATTCCAGTGTAGCTAGCGCCACATTTTGTTGGCATTTGCCGTAAATAAGTTGGTTGGTTGGTTGTTTGATTTTTATGGCGCAAGGGCCATGGTTGGCCAAAGAGCGCCAGAAACAAGACAAACAAATAGTATTAAAAATGTGGTAAAAAGCTTAAAATCTAACTGATCATGTAAAACTGAAAAATGAGAACGATGGAAGGGCTAAAAAAGATAATGGAACAAACAGTATTAAAAACATGATACAATGATTAAAATCTAGCTGATTCAGTAAAACTGAGAAATGAGGATGATGATAAGGCTAAAATCTAGATACGTTTAAAATAGTCAATTTCTTTAAAAAATGAAAACACGGCAACAGTATCACCGTGGTCATTGAGGAGCCACTGCAGTGTAGCGGCGTCCTCGGTCAACAAATGAGAATGAAAGAAATGAAAACGTACATCACGAAAACGAACACAGGTACACAGAAGATGAGTTACGGTGAGTCGGCAATTGCACGTCTCACACATCGGCGCAGTGTCGTCACACAGCAAAAAGCGGTGAGTGAAACGACAATGCCCAATGCGGAGATGCGCAAGCACCACTTCCTCCCTACGGTTCCGATGATATGAGGATTTCCAGACTTCGAGATTAGGTTTAATACGATGCAGTTTATTTTCCACCTGTTGGTCCCACAGACCTTGCCACGTTCGCTTGATATGGTCGCGAACCAGAAAGCGGAAATCCCTGTGAAACAGTGGCAAGGGTGTGACGACCAAAGAGGAAGCAGATCTAGCAGCCGCATCAGCACACTCGTTACCCGAGATTCCAACATGCCCGGGAATCCAACAAAATTGTATCTGGACACCGGCCTCAAGCAAAGAACAAAGAAGCCTTCGTACGGTAAAAAGAAAAGGGTGGTCACAGCAGTCCAACGATGACAAAGCCTGTACAGCACTCAAAGAATCAGTGTACACCGCAGCCCGGTGATTAGAACTTGACTGAACACGAAGAAGGGCGAGATACACAGCATGCATCTCCGCCGAAAACACAGTGGCCTCAGCTGAGATCCGCGCTACTGAAACGTCATCAACACAGACAGCCGCGGATCCCACAACTCCATGCATCTTTGAGCCATCACTAAAAATAGGATTGTAGTCAGAATTGAGGTCACGGTGCTCAGCGAAGAGCTGCTGGTACACTGACGCAGGGGTTGAGGATTTATCGAAAGATGTAAAGGTGGTATCAACCATGACACCAAGTGGGTGCCATGGAGGATCCCCAAAGCCCCTGGTCTCTCCAACAAGTGACAAGTCGAGCCCTACATCACGGGCTACGGCCGCCATACGAAGACCGAAAGTTGAAATGCACGAGGGCCGGTTCCCGAATAAACGAGCATGCTGGGGATGAAAAACTGCATCGTATAAAGGATGGCCTGGAAGAGATCTAAGTTTCAGATAGAATTGAAAAGACAGCTGCAGACGGCATAATTCAAGCGATGGTTCGTTTGCGTCAGCGTAAAGGCTGGGAATCGGAGATGTTCGAAATGCTCCCGAACAAAGACGCAGTGCTTGATGATGAATAGTGTCCAAAGGCCGGAGAACGGAACGACGAGCAGAGCCATACACGATACAACCATAATCCAGTTTCGACTGTATTAAGGAATGGTAAATACGAATTAAAGACATCCTGTCTGCGCCCCACGAGACTCTCGAAAGGATCTTAAGAATAGATAGAGCCCGCAGACAGGAGATCTTGAGCCGCCGAACGTGCGCACGGAACGTAAGCGCACGGTCAACGGTCAGTCCAAGGAACTTGGTCTCCGGCAAAACTGGTATGGCTTCACGGTCTAAAAACAGCTCTGGGTAAGGATAAAGGCCGCGCCTCCGGCAGAAATGGACACACGCTGTCTTGTCAGGAGAAAGAACGAAACCATTGCTATTCGTCGCTTTAAAGATCTGGTTAATCGCAGACTGCAACTGCCTTTCAATAAAATTCATACTCGATGACAAGCAGAAAATGTGTAAATCATCAACATAAACAGTAGCCGAAACCGCAGGAGGAAGATTTGTGAAGAGACAATTAATGCGAAGGATGAACAATGTGACAGATAAAATGCAACCTTGAGGAACACCTTGTTCTTGATGGAACGATGCCGAAAGCGTCGTACCCAGGCACACCTGCAACACCCGATTGCGAAGAAAATTAACGATGAAAGTCGGAAGATTTCCTCGCAATCCGCATGCGTGGAGGTCACGGATAATACCATGCCGCCACGCTCGATCATAAGCTTTTTCAATATCAAAAAATACAGAAACCAGGTGCTGCCTACACACGAACGCCTCGCGCACAGATGTCTCAAGGTGCAAGAGATGAGCGTGAGGTGAACGATGACAGCGAAAGCCGCTTTGTGATGGTGAAAGTACTTGATGATATTCTAAAAAATGAATTAATCGGGAATTAACCATGCGTTCAAGAACTTTACACAGACAGCTAGTGAGAGCAATTGGACGATAACTAGAGGGAGACTTGGGATCCTTGCCAGGTTTGGGAAAAGGCAGAACAAAAGCTTTTCGCCAAGATTCCGGGAAACTGTGCTCCAACCAAATACGATTATACAAGATTAAGAGATTCTCGAGAGACGACTGCGATAGATGACGGAGCATGTCATAGTGGATTCCATCGGGACTGACAGATGTAGCGCCGGACCGATGCAGAGCCACCCTGAGTTCAACCATGCTGAAGGGGAGTTATATCCCGTGTCGAGAAAAGGCGCAAAGGAGATTCTCTGGCGTTCCGCAGTGGATTTTATTCTTTGAAAAGAAGTAGGATACGCCAGGTCACTCGACACGGAGGCAAACGCCTCCATCAAACAATCAGCAATCTCCCCGACTCCAGCATATGTGCAGCCGTTACTCTCGAGAATGGAGATCTGGTGAGAGCTGTAGTTACCCCGGATCTTACGAATCTTTTCCCACACACTTTTCGAACTGGCACGTGAAGTGAGAGATGACACATACTGGATCCAAGACTCCCTCTTGCTACGTCGACACACCAACCGAGCATAGGATTTTGCTCGTTTGAATGTAACGAGATTAGCATCGGTCGGATAACGCCGAAACGTAGACCAGGCCTTATGTTGAGCTCTCCTAGCCGCTGCGCATTCAGGGGTTCACCAAGGCTTCGGACTTCTGGAGAGTGTCGTAGATGTTTTTGGTATAGAAAGATCAGCTGCCTGAAGAATACAATTTGTGACTTCAAGAACCGCTGCGTCGATTGACTCTTGGGTTACCATTGCAGAAGAGATCAAAGCTGACGGTGTGAAGACCTCCCATCTCGCACGCTCCATCCTCCAACGAGGAAAGCAGCAGGCAGAAGATGGCCTGTTCGCATGATGCGAGAGGACAATTGGAAAGTGGTCGCTCCCGTGGAGGTCGTTACACACCGCCCACGACCAGTCAGCAATAATTGATGGTGATCCCAAGGTCAAATCGATCGCACTGAAGGATCGTGTCGGTTCATGGAAGTACGTGTCAGCACCGGTGTTAAAAAGGCACAAAGAGGCCGAGGACAGAAGAGACTCTATGCGACGACCTCTCGTGCTGATGCTGACACTACCCCACAAATGATGATGGGCATTGAAGTCACCTAGTAGAAGAAAGGGTGAAGGCAGCTGATCAACCAATCTCTCCAGTACAGAGACGCTCACGTTCTCGTCCGGCGGCAGATAGACACCGCAGACAGTAAGAGGCCCAGGGACAGATATTCGCACCGCCACAGCCTGCAAAGTTGTGGAAATCGCAACAGAAGACACCGGAACACAGTGAGGGACAAGAATAGCGACTCCCCCACAGGCGATGTCTCCCGATGCATTATCTGTCCGATACGCACTGTAGCCTCGAACTGAAAGCAGGTCTGATGGTTTAAGCTTCGTCTCCTGTAGACAAAGGCACACCAGAGAGTAAAATGAAAGCAGATGTTTCACTTCATCAAAACTCGTCCGAGAACCTCGACAGTTCCACTGAATGATTGAAGCCATGGTTATAAGTGAAATGAAAATGAAAATGATCACACGAAGTCAGGCTCCATCACCTCTGATGGGGGTTCCCCCAGATCTGGAGGCATGTGACCAGGGGCCAAGATGGGAGCATGCTTTGTCCCAAGTGGCTTAACGGGAGGCACACGATGTTGAGTCGTTTGCTGAGATTTTGGAGAAGAAATGCTTTTCTTATCCTGAGCTTTGGTTTTTTTGTTAGAAGAAGTGGCCTGAGTTCCCTTGTTGGTGGTGGGATGAGTCTGCTTCGGCGAAGTGGTGGGTGGCGCTTTCAGACCCCTAGCTCGAGACTGGAGTGCCTCCAGTCCGGCTGCGATGATTTCGTTTACATTGTATGGACATTTAGGGGGGATCTGAATGTCGGTCTGAATGGCAACCGTAGATTTGGCAACCACCACTGAAGCGTATTATTGCCGATCAGATATAACAGGAACCACTCTTCTTCTGGCCTCAGGATAGGAAATATTTTCCACCGTTTTGAGCCTTTGGATTTCTTTCTCCTCCTTCCACTTGGGACAATCTTTGGCTGATGCTGCGTGTGAACACTTGCAGTTCACACAAAACTCAGCCTCGGCCACACATTCTGCCAAAGGTGCTCTGTGGCACCACAGCGTCCACACCTAGGATTGCTCCTGCACGAATGGCCACACCTAGGATTGCTCCTGCACGAATGGCCATAAGACTGGCACCTAAAACATCTCAACGGGTTAGGGATGTATGGGCGTACTTCTAGGTGGAGATACCCTGCCTTGATGGACGTAGGCAGGGAAGGGCTATCAAAAGTTAAAATGATGTTCCGGGATGGGACGGACTGCCCATTCCGCCTGAATAGAATACGCCGCACACCCGTAACGTGTTGACTCCTCAGTTCTTCAAGTAATTCTTCCTCAGCGCACTCAACGAGGTCCTGAGAGGAGACAACACCTCGAGATGAATTTAGGTATCCATGGGGTGTTATTTTGACCGGAGTCTCAAGCAGCGTGGTGGTGTTAATAAGTGTGGAACAGTAGGCCACAGTGGACATTTCTACCAGAAGATCTCCAGATTGGAGCTTCTTTACACTCTTAGGAGAGCTTGAAATGGATTGAAGAGCTTTATTTATCCAAAATGGACTTTTGGCACTCAAAGGCTTTGAAGGGTCCAATGAGTGCACAAAAAAGAAACGAGCATTCGAGCAATCAGGCACATGCTTTTTAGCGGAAGGGGATGAGCCTTCCTCCATACCTCTTTTGCTTTTTGGTTCTTGGGAAATTTTATTTTCATCCATGAAAAAAATTAATAATTCGTCCGCCGACTTCCCCACCCACAATCGAGCCCAACGAGGGAGAGCCGGAGGTCCGCAAGCCCAAGTGGACGCAGGACACAGCTCTAGGGATAGCAAGCGGATATAGCAAGTTGATAGGGCAGACATGCGCTCGGCGTGCACCTAGACTTTCCCATGCCTGGGGAACACCCCTTTGGCATGCCCACCCTATCCCCAGACTCACCCTGTCGTGCGAAACGACAAGCCGTTAGAGGTCTGAGCTCCACTCGGCCACAGACCTCATTGACTAGGAGTGGGTTAGTTCCCAGCCGCCCGTTTAGGGTGAAGCAGGGGCAAAGAAGAGTGTTGGCAACTGGCGACAACAACACCCAGGCCACCAGAAACCTCAGCCTCCAGCATCCCCTTTTCCACCTTACGGGTCACCGCACACGGCAAACGTGCAGGCAGGTCTAGCTAACCAGCTCGGAAGAACAAAGAAAGGAACATGAAATGGAGAAGATAGGATAGAAAACGAGAAACTAAAATCCAGAGCTGGCGCATAATCACAACCTCAGCAACCTACAACTGAGGCGGGAGCGTGTCAAGTGAAAAAAAAACAAAAAACATTAAAAAAAATGTGAAAATTCACATATAGTTCATGTCGGCTCGGGCCGTGGGGACGCCATCCCCCAGCAGCTGGATGAACAGCTGTCCCTTCGGTTACATAATCGTACAAGACGAAATGTCAAAATGATCCGTCACAAGGTCAGCTCAGGCCGTGGGGCGCCGCTCCCCAAATAACTGGAAAACCAGTTATCCCCGTGCGGGTGCCGTAAATAAGCAAGATCTTGCAATATTGGGAGTGAGTGAAGCCGCCATTCTCACACAGAATACGTAGACCTAAACTTCTGATCAGGGTACATCCTGCTACTGGTTTTTATATCGTAGGTATGGTACAACATCACAATCTGCATTTGCATACGGCTACATTTGCAAAATGTGAATATGCAGATTCGAATCATCGCGCATCAATTTCAGACATTTTAGGCGACAATTTATCTTATCCGTGTGAAACAAATGTCATTTTGTACTAATTAATTGCTCTACAACTTTGTAATTGGAAATTTGCTCTATCTCTTTTCGTTTTCGATTTGCAATGGCTAACTTCCGCATTTCGCCACTAGGGGCGCTGCTATCGGTTGCATTCAATCAGGCGTAGTCGCTTTACTATACCATTATCTCACTTGCATAACTTGTAATGTACCAGGAGATGTGACGTACCTGCCAGAAGGACGCACACGACATAAAGGCAGATAGGAATCAGAATAAAACGTCCACGTAGCTCAATTGGTAGAGTGACTTATTCCGGAATGAGGGGATTCGGGTTCGAATCCTGGCGCGGATAAAAATGACGGAGAAATTTACTTCGTTATAATGGCGCCCGAACTATCCGGATGACCCGACCGTTCAAAATCTCACATTGGTGTGATGTTATTTCCACACCGCGAGATAGGAAAAATAAGAGAATCCTTTCTCCAGCACTTCGAAAAAAAAAAAAAAAAATAAGGGGGAGATGATGTAACGTATCAGGAGATGTGACGTACCTGCCAGAAGGACGCACACGACATAAAGGCAGATAGGAATCAGAATAAAACGTCCGCGTAGCTCAATTGGTAGAGTGACTTATTCCGGAATGAGGGGACCCGGGTTCGAATCCTGGCGCGGATAAAAATGACGGAGAAATTTACTTCGTTATAAACTGTACCTCTCTCCGTTCGCAAGTTATTTCAGGCTAAAGGGACTTTCCTATGCACCCTGTATATGAGTAACATGCTATAATAAATATTCCATGTTAGCATTAACAAGGCATAATGCCATAGATACAAACTCTTTGCACGTTTGCTTCAGGAGTCAGTTCGCTCTCCCGCACTTGAGTGCAATAGACAAGCAGTACACCCAATCACCTACAACTAATGAATAGACAAGCAGTATACCTAATCACCTACACCTAATGAATAGACAAGCAGTACACCTAATCACCTACACCTAATGAATAGACAAGCAGTACACCTAATCACCAGTTGCCAAGAGATTCTATGGCGATGATGGGCAAAACACGTAACAATATTAACAAATAAAGGTAACTTGATCACGCTAGTTACGTTAAATGAAAACTTTTACAAAAAGTTCGTAAGTTGGAAGCTTTCGACCTTATCTTAGGTCTTCATCACGCCAATGGAGGACTAAGATTGTTGCCAGATTCTACATTTGAATTTTTCCTATTTTTGATGCCAAAACTTAGAATTGATCTCCAGATCATCGGAATGTAGAGAGGAGATTCGGAATTGCAAGTCATTGAGTTGAAAATAACTTCCAGGCTTTCACGGTAACGGAGGGCAAAACGATTGTCAAAAGAAGCAATTCGTTTTGCTTTGTTCCAGTGGGGAACTGCAGAAGTGTCTTTCATTATCAAAATAGACAAGGCAGTATTAGGATTGGCTTTCAAAACATCTTTTTTATTTCAATTTACTTCCAATATTGGAGGTTATTTTTTTTTTAACGTGCATTAATGCATTTGCATTTTTGAACTTCCCTTTTTGTTGGTAAAGTTCGATTAACACTTACCGCACGTGGGCTTGGCTTTCAATTCTTATTTCCGTTATGTGGATGCGGCATGGGGGTTTTTCATTTAGTTGCGGGTCCACTTCTCATTTTTTTTTCCCCCGTTGGTATTTATCTGGCTCGCCAAAATTCTATGGCTAATGCTCCTGTATGTGCTTCCAATGTATAAGTTATCCCCAGTAGAAGAAGAGATAGGAATGCAGTAAACTCCTGGGAGGTTCAGGCTTTCAACTTTGTCCCTATTCCTTTGTAGAAGTTTCAAGATATTTGGGGTAGATTTAATGGCAAGATGGTAACCAAAACTTCTAAAAAGAATCTGTAACTTATAAGCATAGGAAGGATGGTAAGGAACAGAACCACAGAATTTCAGGTCTTCTTTCTTATGAAGGAGGAGGCATTCGATTTTCGAATGGTTTTCATATTTCTTTATGAGGGAGTTGACTGTAACAGCAGGGAAACCATGGGAGAGGGCTATTGTAGAAATTTTGGAAAGTTCTTCTTGAAGAGAGAGTTGGTTGTTGCAAATGATATGAGCCCTGTGGATGTAGGATTTTAATGCTGCAAGCTTGTAGAGATGCAAGGTGAAAGATTTGTAGGGAATGATGTTAGTGGCCGCAGAAGGTTTACGATATACGGAACGAGTAATAGAGAGATCAGCGTTTCTGCAGATAGATACATCCAGGAAATCAATTTTGTGGTTTACTTCCTTAGATATAGTGAGATTAATGGAAGGAAATTTTTCTGTAATGGAGTTGATCAGTGTCTGTAGTTCAGACTTGGAATGTGGCCAGCCTTCCCTATGGTTAAGATATGTGGACGACATTTTCATTAGCTGGCCACATTCCGAGTCTGAACTACAGACACTGATCAACTCCATTACAGAAAAATTTCCTTCCATTAATCTCACTATATCAAATGTAGAATCTGGCAACAATCTTAGTCCTCCATTGGCGTGATGAAGACCTAAGATAAGGTCGAAAGCTTCCAACTTACGAACTTTTTGTAAAAGTTTTCATTTAACGTAACTAGTGTGATCAAGTTACCTTTATTTGTTGATTCTATGGCTGCCTGTCATGAGAACAGCGGCTGAGTCCCACCGGCCTGAAGATGATGCCGAGCCACCGAAATGAATTGCTGAGATAAGAACGACGGCTAATACTCGATGTTGGTTTCAGCATTTTCAGTTTGAGTTATTCGTATTCTGTTTTCTTCTTGTGTTCCCGTTCTGCGTCTTTGGTTTTTGTGTCTCATAATTGCCAAACTTCCTTCTTATTGTCATTCTCATTTTTTTAGAAGTCGCAACATACACCTAATATGGAAAAATCTTTGTTTGCTCATGCTTCCGTCTCAACCCTGTACAATACTGTTGGTCAACTTGTGTAAATATTTGGATTAACTCAGGAATTTGGATACATTGCCCCCATTCAACCAGTGAAAAGCTACTCAATGTTCAGTCACCACCCTCCTCCCACCCTTGGACTGGCACATTTTGGGACTACCAATGTAAGTAACATTCATATCCTTTTTGTAAATAATATTTTAATTCTGCAGTTTTGTCAATGTCAATATTTGATAACACTCATTGGTATTATATACATACGGGACATATTGAACCAAAGAATATCCCCTTCTTCTCAGATAATGAATTATGATTTGAAAAGACTACTGTTTTCCACATAGAATAAGGATATGTATATTCTTCACAACATTCGGAGACAGCGCAGTGCGGGAGAGCGAATTGACTCCTGAAGCAAACGTGCAAAGAGTTTGTATCAACGGCATTACGCCTTGTTAATGCTAACATGGAATAAAGATTATAATGCAAATCGTTTCATTACTGGAAGTATAATGCAAATCGTTTCATTACTGGAAGTCAGAACTACATTATTAACACACAATGAAACTGTTGATACAAGAAACACTTACTTTAACATCTGATACCAAGTAACTTTAACCAGCTCGCCCATGCACATGGGAAAAAAAGGGAGGGAGGTGCAGCCCACATAACTGTCTTACCTCAAAGTTAATTTCAAACTACTTACCCATACTTTCCTCCATTCTAATTCTTGTAATGCTCTTGGTACAGGCTTGTGGCTGACTTACTTCAACAGCTTGCCTTGCAAGCTGTTTTTGTTTAAGATAACTTTTAATTTTTCAAAACAATAAACTATTTGTTTCTAGGTACCCAAAGAACACCATATACACTGGTTACAAAAAGTTAGGGATTTTGCAGTTTTGAAGGGAAAACATATTTGATATGCAAATTTAGCAACTAGTGTAGATTGGTTATCAGCCTGGATAGCTATGTCATATGTAAATTAGCATCACAACAACACAGTACATGGCGTTCGAGCTTCGATAAAAGTGCCCTGCAAAAAGTGGAAAAGGGTAGTTTTACAGCTTGGTCTGATGAATGTATTGTCTTCAGTGTGAGATTAACCTAAAATGTCCAGACGATGTTTAAGCATTGACAAGAGAAATAGGACTGTTGGCATGTTACAGGCAGGTGTACAGCAGATCGATGTGGCTGCTGCTTTAGGAGTTTCGCAAAGTGTAGTAAACCAGCTACACACAAGATTTGTATGGCAGAGAAATGTTGCAGGTGGTTGCCCGAGGATAACCACCAGGAGACAAGATCGCTACCTAACAGTAAGTGCTCAGAGAAAGCCTAGTATCACCAGCAGCCAACTCTGGAAATCACTTCAAACTGCTTCTGGTGTCACAGTATGAACTCAAATGGTACAAAAGTGCAAGTATGTACTCAGACCAAGGAATCCGCTGAGATGTATAGCATTGACATCAGCTCACTGTTGTTAAAGATGTATACCTGGGTCCAACAGTACATGTCATCGAATACAGAGCAACACCATGTACTTTTCACAGATGAATAATGTTTCGCTCTTTAACCTGAGAGTCGACGAGGATGTGTGGTGGAGGTACGGCAAATGAATGCAACACACCCATCCACCTTTACCTGCGGCAGTCAGTTCTAGTCTGGGCAGGAGTGTGTTCTAATGGCCGTACTTCCTTGTATGTTTGTCAAGGCAACATGAATGCTTCAGGGTACCAAAATGAGATCATTGTGCCCATTGTGACATTGTATCATGCTGCTATTCCATTTTCTTGATGACAATGCAACCAGTCACTGTGCCTAGAGTACGCTTCAGGAGCTGGAAAATCATGGAATTGAATCGTTACAGTTGCCTCGAAGGTCTCTTGACCTTAATCCTATTGAGAATATTTGGGACGCTGTACAGCGATGTCTGAATAACCATGTTCCATACCGCAGTACACTTGCCTGTAATATGGGACGAGCTGCCCCAGGCACTTGTCAATAATGTCATTGCAAGTATGCTTTGTAGGTGTCAAAACATTTCTTAACACAGAGGTGGTGTTACCGATTGCTGAAATCTAGAGGTATGGACATTCTCTGAATTTACCACTTTGTCTATATTGCAGTGCTACTTTATTGTGTGCAGAAATTGCATAATAAATTGTTTTTGTAAACTGACTCTTTATCATTTGTGTTACGTAGCATCACTGATGTTATTTCAATGCGTGTTACTTGAGTCAGATATATACGATACATCCTTCATTCCATGCAATATCCCTAACTTTTTCTGACCAGTGTATAAATCCCAAATCATCTTGTGGAACTTTTCAGAAACAAGTTGCTTGGGAGAAAATATGTTGTCCGGGGAACTCCAGCCCAACCTGAAACTGTATGACCTTCACTCAGCTTATTTCTCACCACTTTTCTAAACTTGTTACTCAAATCACTTGAGCAGATCTTGCACATAACACTAATCAAGGAGGTACCAAGGAAACTGCTGCAATCTTGCCTGTTCACTTCCTTACAAACTGACACGATGACAGAATTTTGCCAGTCTTCAGGAACCAAATCAGTTTGTTACACCACCTTACTGATTCTATGTAACTACAAAATATTCAACCTTCCACAATAGTTTAGAAAGCGATTCAAGATTAATTGCACTGTAAGCTGCAGCTTTGGGACATTTCAATTACAAAATAACATATCCTACTCCATAAGCATCTGTGTGACTCCAAATATTACTTTTATCATCAATAACATCCCTTGTAATCATTAGTTACCTGTCCACTAGTCGCTAGATTTTTATTCAATAGATATTCAACATAGCATTCTCTTCTATCAAGTGGTAATGGGATGGATGTATTGTTGGAAAAAATGGACAATTCTATGCAATAGAAATGCTACACCAAGAGAATGAAAAATGCACACAAAATGACTACATGTTAGACAGATGAAATAAGAAAGCATACTAGAACAACCTGGAAAAAAACATCCTTAAGATGAAGGGATGTCTATATAATTAGGGAGACCTTCATTCAGCAATGAATTAAAAATAGTTGATAAATGCATGCATTTCTGTACATGTGTTTAAAATTTTATAATAATTAAACTTTATTGTAACAACTTTTATGCTATCTAATGTTTCCATTCCACAAAGCAGATAACACTAAAATATTAAAATTACAATGTACCTGAGTGTTAACAATTGCTTGCTCCAACGTTGATTCAGGTAAACCATAATAACTTGATTTATGAGCTTCAACCATATACACAGGACGACGCAAGCCACAGTTTCTCAGGCGAAACTAGAAACAGACATAGAGAGGCTTAGTATCTATCATACAGGCACATAAAAACTCTGAATGCCTATCTGGAAAATTTGCATGTATTACTTTATTGTGGAAGTTTTTCATTTAATGATCATAAATAAGTTGTCTACATACTAAACAAATTTTGCTACTTCATGAAAATAATACAGAAACGCTGCTGTTTTTATGATGTAACAGTAAAACAAAAATTAAAATATACTGATGAAGGGAAGACAGCTAGATAAATGTTCTCATACTTGTGTTTTTATTTCTAAGATACAAATTGTGACAATGTAAACTGGAAATTCAATTTGATAATAATTAATTTCACTAAGGGTGGAAAAAACCATGGTGTTGTTTGGTGTCTTTTATGCATTTCATAATTCTGTGATATTAAAAAATGGTCCAGAGGAGGATTTCCCAAAGTTTGGTGATTTGTGACCCACCAATCAATGACCCAAAGATTCGGCGACTTATTACTCCTGTCCCCTTGCTTCACAAAATATTTTTTCCATATAGAAATTCAGTATATAAAAGTTATCTCAATTATTTACATATTTACCTGTCAAAAATGATAATCACAAATACTGCATCAGTCATTAAAAGCAATTTATTACTTTGGATAACCATCACTTTGCATAAAAATAATTGACAATTTTTGTTAACATTACTGAAAAAAATATAATTTTATGGAAATTTTATTGGCTTGGGTGATGCTGCTTATTTATTTATTTATTTATTTATTTATTTATCTATTTATTTTTCATTTATTATTATCAATATTTTCTTTTTACATTATCCAAACTTTCAATATCTGGATTGAGTGAAGTCAGTTTCTGTCTCAAATCATTCTCAATATCAAGTCGATTCCTGCACTTGTTTTTTAAAAGCACTAAAACGAACATGTCTGTTTCCATCAGTAGCTTGAAGTAAATGGCACCAAATATTTCACTGCCTGATCAGACAGTTCTAGGTATTCCAATCCATTTTTTAACCAAAAAATCTATCAAACTAACCAATGCTAAATACCGATTTCAGAGCTGAGTCACATATGTCAGTTCCAATCAACTATCTTCCACCCTTGAAAGTTTTCTTCTTTGAACGGATTTCTTATCCACCAGAGCTGAGTTCGGGCTTAATTTTCGGAGCCCGAGCCCGTGATATATCAGCCTGAGCCCACCCGAGCCTGAATTTTATATTGCAAGATAGAGCCCGGGCCCGAACGAACCCGAAAACTGGCTAACCTGTTCAAGCATTAATAAAAAATACCTCCTTTTCCACACTTTCACTCTCAACTCCTCCTGCTGCAAAATTAACCAATGTATTTCTCCAATGGGGAGTAGGGAAGGGACCTCTATCTATTTTTATAGTGTAACTGTACGATTTTCTTTGACCGTTCGTTTCCACCTGAAGTGCTTCTGGCAGCCAGGCATCCAAAATGATTGGGCGGTGCTGCAATTGTATGTTGCTCAAATAATGCTAATATTATCTTGCCATAATGCGCTGCAATATGTACATTACTAAATAGAATTAGCAGGGAGCTACTGCGTGGAGACAGAGGGTAAATTATCGTCGGCATGCCATCAACTATCCAATATCTATAGATCTCGAAAAAGTTTTTTCTTCTCTGCAGAAACACACTAATGCATGGCCTATGGCATTTTCTACCCAAGTCTAGAATAAATAGCCATCTTAAATGCCCGTTCCCCAACCAGAACCATTTGCAGACGTGCCAACCTTTCAAAATCTAAAAATCAGGAGATTTTTTACAGCTCATAAAATCACATGAGCGCTATTTTTTATCGACGTTTTTCAGATGCAGGAGCAATTTTCCAGAAGTAGTATTATTGGTACATAGCAGTTTTAATGTTTAAAAAGTTATTCTAAATGCAGACTGTATGTTTATTTGCAAAATAAAAAGCACAGTGAAAATAGTTGTCAACCAAATAGCATTTTTTTTTTTTTTTCGTCCTCGAATTTCCGTTTTCGGAAATTTTTCCTCCATTTTCAGACTGAAATACAAATATTTACGGAATAAAATGATATATAAGAACAATACTGGACAGAGGCAATATCACAGGAAAAAGAAATTACGATTACGGAAAAATCTTTATTTCGTTTACTTCCGGCTTTGAAAAACGAAATACCGTCCCGATGCGTATTTTTACGAATTGGTAAAATTCTTCGATGAGTAGTTTTACGCACTGAGAAAAATTCCCGATGCGTATTGTTTACGCCCCGAGAAAAATTCCCGATACGTATTTTTACGCGTTGATAAAATTTCGATGCCTACTAGACGCGTAATTAGATTACACATTTTGAAGAATTCTGGTTGGCATGTCACTTGAGCTCTCCTGTGGAGAGAGAGAGCTACCGCACGACGCGGATACATCGTTATACTTGATGGCTCTGCACGAAGCCGGCGAGTCAAAGATGACACGCGTAACACGGCGCTCGTAAGGTCCGGTAGAAAATCTAAATGGATGGTTGCAGACTTGCAGGGGATTGAAATACTTCGATTGAGCAATCGAAATATTAAAAAATCCGTAAAAAAAAAAAAAATCAGTAAAATTAAGCAGAAATCCGTAAATTTTACGGATAATCTGTAAAAGTTAGCAAGTATGCAACATCCATGCCCCACTGCAATTCGAACCCGGACCCATCTCAGACAATTTGTAGAAAGCCGGCGCTCAGTTTCACAACTTTATTATACAGAAAAGACAATAACAGCTAATATGTAAAGAAGAAACAAATTGCCAAAGAAAAGACATAAAATAAAACATTAAAAGCCGCCAAAGTGGCGTAATGCAAAAGGAAAAATCTCCCGCAAAAAGTAAGTGAAACGAATGAGAAAAAAATAAATAAATAAATTCACAAACTAAGTGTAAACAAAATGCTACAATAGAAGATAAAACAAATTGACAATAACAAATTCACAATTAGAGATGAACAAAGGAGCACATTAATCTTCTACAAAATGCGACGAAGAAGGGAAAAGAGACAAACATGTTGCAAAACAAGAAATAAAAATCTCCACAGTAAAGCAAAACCGAAAAGCACTCCGCAAAACTGAAGAAAACATAAACAGAGCTCACAGCTAAGAGCGGGGAGACATGAAACGATACGTAGGTCACAGCTGACGCACGAGTGTTTGTAGCCAACATAAAATAGACCACTGCGCTACCGGGGGTGGCTTTCTTTTTGCAGATATGAGGAGAGGAAAAGTACGATGCTGATGACTGTAAATGCCGTCTTGCATCGACACAGAAAGAAACAAGATTTCACAAGCGGTTAGAAATCTTTTTCTTCTGCGTCGATTCAAGGCGGTGGTTGATAGAATTTTGTTATTTCGACCATCGTAATGGCTAATTATCGGCGAAAATCGGGATAATTTGACATTTATCCGGAGAGCAGAAGGAATGGCTGAAAATCCAGAGTCTCCCGCCTAAATCCGGAGAGTTGGCACGTCTGCATTTACCAAAGAATTCCCTTTTACCAACTATAAAGTGTCTCATTTGCTAAATAATACAAAATCCCATTTATATATAAAACACTTTTCTCGCTGTACCTTTCTCTAACAGCCCGAATCGCAGTATATATTCTACAGCCCGAGCCCGATGCGGGCCCGGGCTCTACTTCGGGCTTTTGGGCTCAGGCTCAGCCCATCTCTGCTCTGTTATCCACTGCATTCACTTTCCTGGGAAAAGAACTCTCTCAGCTTGCAAACCAATGACAAGAGATGCTCTTAGATGGCTGATGACACTTCTAGATTGATTATTTCCTCTGTAAATTTAAGAAAGTAATTTAAACCCTCCCAGCAGCTGGAACATGTTCAGCTCGTTTATGATCATCTTGTCCCACAGCAGCTTATATGTGCAGAGCTTGTTCCCTGTTATCTGTTCCCCTACTGGTTTGAACGTGGTCAGCACAGGGCCGCCTGGCGTCTTCTACAGCGCTTAAACAAGGTGGGGTCATTCTCTGGGATTACTCACCCAGCAGCTTAAATGTGCTCAGCGCATTCAGTGTTAAAGGGCATATTCGCTTAAGTGATTGTAATCAGTGTTCCACTTGGACTAGCTGAGTTTTCAATCACACAGAAACGGACAGTTGTTTTGCCGGAATTTTAAGCTTCATTTACCCCTACAATGAATAGCCTTAAATTCTAACTGAGCAAACAATCCAAATTCTAAACTTCTTAGTTGCACCTGCTTTTCTGCTAAATGCTATCTTAGCATTCCTTTACATAAGCACGTTTCAAGTCGCAGTGAACAAACAATCACAATCCTTTCACTCCAGTTGTAATCCTTTGATTCCTTAAGGTTACTTAGGAAAATGATTTTGTGTTGCTAGCTTTTCCCTGAAAGTAAATATTAAAATGCGTGGATCTTTTGTTATTTTAGGGGAAACTAATTTTTCTGCATTCATGTAAGCAAGCTATTCAGTTAATATGGAGAGTGATAGAAGAAAAAAAGCAATTGCAGGATCACATATTTTTGTTTTATGTATATAATTTGAATATACAATTAAAATGCCCACTGTAATTTAATACTAGGATCATTTTGTGTTCCTAATTTTTTTATTCTGGCATAATTAATTCCATTCTGGCCATTGCATTACAACTTTTAATTTGAAATTCAATGTGCTTGTAGATTTCTTGCATACTTGAGGTCTAAATTTTTTTCACTGTATTTTCAGTACTATTCTGCTACGTATAGTTTCAGTGGGAAAACAAGAAGTACGTACAGGTAAAAATCTTAATTAGATTTCTAATGAAATAATAACAGATTTCTTAGTCAGGCAAAGTCGGAACCTTCACTTGGTGCATATATCATTTTCCATTATGATAATAAACTGATTAATGACCAAAAAAATCCTTCAATAAGTTTTGACAATTTATATTTTCCTTAAGTTTAAAAGTAAGATATTTCTCTTTAGGCACATATGTTTAGTTAAATGTAATCAATTTAAAATTGAAGTTCTGAATAAAAAAAGGAAAGACATAAAACTCAATAAAAGATTCTCCCAGTTCACAATAATTTTCCCATAATAAAACCATTTTAAAGTATCAGAAACACAGAAATAACAATAATAATAAGCACTGCACACAAATACATTGATGTTTGAACTATGCGTCAAAATGAAACAGTAGGAAGAAACACTACCTGAAATGCGTTGCCTGTGAAAACGGCTGACAATTTTGGGAAGGAAAACTGGTTTTATCTATGACCAAACAGGGGTTGTTCTGATTACCAAGCTTACACCGTTGGGCGTGTTTTTGCACATGGGGGAAAGCTGCCTGTTGACGGAGGCTTCAGATCGGCTTTTTGTTGCCACTGGGAGGGTTAACAGTGAGAGTGATTAAAATTGTCCTTTACTTCTTTCTTCTGATCACTTTTTGTAGTTTCTTAAGTGTTGCATGAAATTTGTCCTATACAATGAACTTGTCAGTGTCCTTTCTTTGTAGCCTTAAAATGCAGCTTATTTGGTGAACAAAAAAAAAGAAAAAAAAAATATCAGCCATATAAGAAACTTTAGTCAGCCAATCAAAATCACAGAGAAGTTTTTGAGCTGCTATATCAGTATGGATCTCATAATTCATTAAGAAGAGTTTGACTTCACCTTGGAGCTCAAACAGCCTGTTCAAAATTTTACTCATTAACAGCCATTCAACTTCAGTGTGTAGCAAGAGGTGTGTGTCATCACTGCCCATGTCTTCACACAGCAGAGAACATATTCTTGCATCTTGGGGACAAGACATAATTAAAGTTCACTACTTTTACGACCTGTTCAAGTATTTTCTTTAAAAGGTCACTCACTCCATTTGTAGCCAATGCCTCTTTGTGGATGCTGCAATGTGTCCAGTCAGCTTAAGGAGCAACAACTTGCAGTCTTGCAATTAATCCAGAATGTTTCCCTACCATAGCTAGAGTCCCATCTGCTGCAAGGACAACATGTTTTGCTCAGTCAGTATTATATGTGTTGTTAAGGGCCTTGAAAAATTTCTACAGCAGTGATTTTTGTTGGTGGAGATGCACAAAAAGTAAATGTTCTTCAAAAGACCCTTCCCATTCATACCTACAAAATGCACAAAAATTGGTAGAACCAGTTAGATCAGTGCTTTCATCAAGCTGCAGGGCAAAAAAAAAAAAAAAAAGAAAAAAAAAAAGTTCTTTCTTATTCTATAAATAAGAATTTCTTTTGCTTTTCTGCCATATCATCAATTCTGAATTTGACAGTAAAAGTAAAGATATCTTCTTTATAGCTATTTTACTTATCATTCTATGAACTATCTCTTGTTTACTGTGGGGAGAATCAAATACTCACCAATTTTGTGAGGAGCTCCTTTTTAGGTGGTTATTAGTGATACATAATACGTATAAGGCAAGGATGACGTTTCTGTTAGAAATCCCTTAGACAGATATTTCCATTGCATTCTGTTTGTCAATTTTAGCTTTAAAAAATTTCACATGCTTATTTGACCAATTCACTGTGCTTATTCATGTCTTAAAAGTTTTGATAGTTTCATGCTTACATTGGCCATAATTTTGTTGCAAATCACATACATAAGCAAAGGATTATCTTCACTGCCAGTAAAGGTGAAACCATACATTTTAAATACAAACTGTTACACTGCTGATATTCAAAATATTTAACAACTGGTGCAGTAACATATATTGTATATTGCATTACAAATCAAAAATTTTAAAAATTAATTTTGTGTGCCTCTATATGTAATGAATATACATACCAGAAATTTCCCTCTTATTACCTAAACAAACTAAACCATACATGTATATTACAAGCACCTTACCAATTAGTACAAGTTGTAGAATAAATTGTTCATCAAATTATTCTACAAGTAATAATTTCCAAATTAATTGTTAGTTTTTAGAAATTGTTGGTGTGATCTTTTGTTTGATGTAGCTGTCACTAGCTGAATGATTTCCCTGTCTGGGACTTATTTGACACAAGACATCACATAAAACTCTTTCAATGATTTTCCCATTAAACTGATAATAATTAGCTGACTAGTGGTGTCAATAAATACAGAATTTCTCTTACAATCAACTGGCACCATCTGTAAAATATCCAATAAGGCTTTCAGTAAACATTTTTTGTGGAAACCAGTTTCTTTGATGATTCATAATGAAGTTCAAGAAATTATTTCAGCTGTTGTTCCTTCCAATTCCACGAGATCAACAAAAAACAATTAAAACATCTTTAATGTCTTGAATTTCCCATTTTAATTAAGTTAGTGAAACAACTCATGCTTCATTTATAATGATTGAAGATTTACTTTCTTGTTTTATAAATTTTCCAAACAGTTGTTTCTCATTTCAATAGTTTTGCAACAACCAGAACCATAAATCTAGATTGCAATGCCACATTCACATCAATATTCTTTTTTGTTTAAGTTCTATTAAGAATTTCATATCTGAAAATCGTTGATTATTTTTAATTATATGATTGATAGTGTTAAAAATTATGCTGGTAATTTCGAAGTGTTTTTCGTGAGCTTTATCGACAATTTTTGACAAAATATTTTTCCGGTTGTTTTTATTCTATCAAACGCTTTATTATATGGAAATGATTCATGATGTTCTTTTAAACTGCCCTTCATTAATGATTGCAAATTTTCTTTATTTGAACTACAAGCTTTAAACAGATAATTCCATTCTGATATTTAAGAGTTTAGGTGTTTAGCAGTTTCAGTGTTTAAAGATACAATCTTTAAGCACCATTTACATCCAACATTTATGTCACTAGCAACAAGCCAGTCAGATTTTCTGTTGAAATAATGAAGTTGTCTTTCATTCCAGCAATGCAATTCTTTTTTTTTTTTTTGTTATTTTGTTCTGATTCTTGCACAGTATCAAAAGACGTTCCAGGTTGATATTTATTCTTAATAGCTCCTCTTTTTGATCTCCAACAAATTCAAAAGCTCCCTGTTTAAGATATTTAGAAAGAACGTTAAACTCTTCCAAACTTTGTAGTTACTTCATTTTGGACGTTCTTTTAATACATTATAAATTCTTGAATTTATAAATATCAAAAACCACTGCCAATAAATAAATAACTCACTAGTCACACATACTACTTAATAGTGGGACCACTTAGAAAGAATGAACTGGACAATTTTTTCCAAAAGAGTGGTCCCACTATTTACCATGATTGATGATTTCTCTCATGGTAAAGCAGTAGCCACACCTTCATCCTCCAACATCAAGGCTGGTGAATAACGAGATGGCAACAATTCTTCAGTGAAACAATGCAAATCAGTCATCTAAATTCTATTTATAATCTTGTGAAACATGTATTTGTTGTGAAAGTGACAATGACAAAGGAACAGCTATTTAATTAACAAGGTTTGACTGAACTTATCTTAGGAAGAGTCAGTTTGAAATCACAATTTGTAATTGTAGATGGGTGAGTGAGGAGGCATGTCACAAAACATTTCTAACACAATATGAGTACTGGGACAACTTACTGTGTGTGCTGCAAGTGACCTAAGAGTTTGATTTAGGTTTTGGGCTCAACATAAATTTTTACATTAGGTACTGACATGATACAAATACTCTTAAGCACAACAACTAGATTTAAAAATTCTAGCTGGAGCAGGGCCTTTCACATAAACTGAGATAGAAGATTTCCAATGGGAACTGCATGCTGTGCACAGTACATATGTTCTTCCTGATAAGGTGCCATTAATTATTATTATTTGGTCTATGTAGCTAATCTATCCTGAAGTCACTACCGAAAGTTGAAAAATATTGCTGTAAATTAACGAATATATTTCCCAAGAGTAATATTTTAGGCACATAAATTTAATTAGTAACTGCTATACATGTAGAAAACTTAAAAATTGCACTGTAATGGAGTGGTATTCAATTCTGCATCTTTATTTCTGTTTTGGTATGCTAGCTTTACACAACTCAGGACAAACAACTATTATCCATGTGTTTTTTAAGTAAACAATAGTGTCAATAGCATTTTTATGCCTAAAATAATGATCTCTGAACCACGATGTACTTAGAGAATTAAATAAAAATTAATTCTCTAAAAACTTCTTTTACATGCTCAAACTGCTGTTTTCTAGTATGCTGACATTAGTAGTATCTACAAGTTACTGACATCAGTATTTACAAGAAGGTGAGTGCTATTACTAGCCCAATCTTGCTTTAAAAAAAAAAAAAAAACAGCTGAAAATACTTAGTTTTTGCAAAACATATTTTCCAAGAAAATACAATGGCTATCATGTTCAACTGGATGTTGGAAGTGTATCAGCTCAATTCCCATTTGAAAGCGATTCAATTTTTAAGTTTTCTGAAATGCGCCCTGCCGAGTTACCACAGATGGCAGCTGCTGTTGGCATTTCTATACCAAAAATAATGCACTTTTTCAAGCTTTATTGCATTGAACTCTAGAGGCACGCACGCACACACACCAGTGCCGAGACGGGCCGAGCCTGAGCCCAAAGTCAAGCCCGGTTCTGCATAATACTTACTGGAGCTGGAGCGGGCTCGGGCTCTGAGAGAGGGCGAGCATTTTCTTCCTCTTTTTTTAAATGTGATTTTGTATGATTTAGCACATGAGACTTTACACTTTCTAGTTGTTAAATAGAATTCTTCGGCAACTGGGCTTAGATGAGGAGTGGTAACTCGGCAGGGCTATTTATTCCAGGCTTGGGTAACAAATACTATAGGCCATGAATTACTGAATTTCTGCAAAGGAAGATTTTCTTTAAGAACTATAGATAGTAGATACCAAGCTGACGAAATTTTGCTCTCTACCTCCCTGCTAATTCCATTGAGCAACGTACGACGTAGATTGTTCTGCCTCCTGATTTTTTCCTGATGCCCCCCCCCCAAAAAAAACATTTCAGGTAGAAATGAATGGTCAAAGAAACTATAGAAATAGTTAGACATCCCTTCCCCACTCTGCAGTTGAGAAAGACATCAGTGAATTGCACAGGAGGGGGGGGGAGATTTTTTTTAATGCCTAAAGAGGTTAATCATAGTTTTTGGACTCGTTCGAGACTGGGCTCTATCTTGTAATATAAAATTTGGGCTCGGGCTGACATACTTCGAGCTCAGGCTCTTAAAATTGAGCCCGAACTCAGCTCTGACATACACACACGCACACACCTGAAAAAACATCACTTTCAAGTTTCATCAGACATAATACATATATAAATTTAGCTCTAACGAAAGAGAAGTAGCAGATATGGTTTCAGTCATATTTATGATCTTCAAACACTTTTTTTTTTTATCAAAGAGGCACACACTAGATGAGGATTTAATACTGTATTACTTACATAATTAGTATCTTATACAGACAGGATCACACACCCAGTGTTACACCTTAACAGCTCAAACTTCCAGAGAGAGCTGCTGTCTGTCGCAGTTACCACACTGCAGTCACTGAACCATGTGACATGCCCTCTCCCCTTTTTTTTTAAATCAGATTACACATTAAATATTATTTCACAATACTAACAAATACTATTTCACAATACCAACATGAAACCATTTTTTCTTTCAACAATGAAATTCATTTACGCTTCATTGTCCTGTAGATGTAATGGATGTTTAATCAATCTCTTAGGTTGCTCCCATTTTGGAGTTGGTACCTCCTTTCACCCTGGATTGGGAATGGTTTCCGTCTCACCTTCAGATGAATCTTTTAGCAATGGTAAAGGTTCATTTTGAGGAGACAATTGGCCTTTTTCACTCGATGTTTCAGACTTTGCTTCCATGTCACTTCCTCCCTCTTCCAAATTCTTTGCCACACTTTTATCAAGTCTCAAGTGAATTCTGTCCCTTCTTAGTTCAGTTCCTGACATAGTCTTCACAATACAAGTATAAGAATGGGGGGGGTTAATGAGAGTGTCAGGGGTCCATTTTCGGTGTCTAGTTTGAATATACACAGGTTGTTTAGGTTCTAGATGTTGTAAGTGAACCGTTGACTTGTTGTAATATCTTTGATGCTTTTTTTTATTGTCTTTTAGCTTCTGATACATTTTGGTAGTGGAGAACCTTGGCTGCAAAAAATTTGATCTAGTCGGAATTAGAGATCTCAATGATCTACCCATTAACATTTGTGTTGGTGATAGCAAATTAAATTTTGATGTGTTGTTATACTCCATTAGTGCCAAATTACAATTGCCCTGGGCTTCTTTAACCTTGGTCAATCAACATTGCCTTCATGGTTCCTATAGACCTTTCCACCATGCCTTTGGATTATGGATACCATACCCTAGTGATGTCATATGTCTCATGTCATATTGTTTCATGAAGATCTGAAAAGTTCTGCTATTGAATGGTGGTCCATTGTCTGAATGGAGTGTTCTTGCGATGCTGTGTGTACAAAAAACCTGTTTGAAGACACTTATCACAGCATCAGCTGTTTTCTGAGTTAGCTTCTTGACCTCGATAAATTTGGAATGATAATCGATGATAACCAGGAAGTCCTCTCCCTGCAAATACATCAGTCCAGTCCTACATCAGTCCAAGGTAATTTAGGTATCTCATATGGTATCATTATTTGTTTTGAATTTGCCCTTTGGTGTTTTTGGCATATTTTGCAGTTGTGTACCAAAAACTTTATATAATTCATCATATTCGGTCAATACACTGTATGTTTAACTTTCCTTTGACAAAAGGTCACCCCTTGATGTGCCAAGTGCGATCGTGACAATACCTCCTTCATTTTTATCAAACGAATTACTAATCTGTTTCCTAGGAATACCAATTCAATAAAACCATGTAACTCAGACTTTTTATCCAAATACGGTCTTAGACCTGGTGGTGATTGCCTAATATTTGGCAGCCAACCATTCTGTATATAGTCCTTGAGCTGGTATGTAGTCCTCAGTCTTCCCTAGAAGCTTCTCTGAGTTCTGTAGTCTTGTCCTCACTAGCAGTTAATACAGTGTGCACTGTGGCTGCTCTTGCTTATAAGAAGCTTGCATTTATTTCACTGTTGATTGGGAACCTTGATAGAGCATCAGCAACATATAATTTTTTTGCCTGGCACATGTACATACATACATATTCCTAAGCTGTTCTCTGAGATTCAGAGGTTAGCTCCAAAAAGAAATACAAACTACCAGATATTTTTACTTACTGTTCTTGTATCAAACTCCTCTATTTACAGTGATCTTGACATACAACTCGGGCTTCGCTGATATCCATTACACGCCGTACACAAGATCTTTTATGCTTCATACTCATAATCTTTTTCTCATGCAGACACTCTTGAATCTGATCCACCCATGTCTTCCTTGGCCTTTCCCTGCCTTTCCTTTTTGCCACTTAGGCTAAAAAGATTTTCTTAGTAAGCATATCATCACTCATTCTTTCAACATGGCCAAACCACCGAAGCATATTGGTCTCCACCTTGCTAACAACATTTTGCCTCACATCACACAACTGCAACACATCTTCATTCCTCACACAATCAGAGAGCGTCTTGCCACAAACCCCCAGTAAGTAACGCATTTCTCCAGCACACAAACAACTCCTATGTTTCTTCTGCAGTACCCAGGTTTCACTGCCATACATCAGAGTAGGAACAATTACACTTTCATACACAGTCATGCGGGACTCTCTAGAGAACCCATCATTCCTGTAAAAACCTCCCAGAGCAGCTATGACTTTCAATGAAGAATTCACTTGCCTACTAATTTCACTATCCAATTTGTTCTCTCTGTCAAACATGCTTCCTAAATACATAAACTCACTTGCCTTGTCAATCACAGTGCTACCAGTTCCTCTCTCAAACACCATAACTTTGGTTTCTCCCTTATTTATACTCAGTTTGAATTTCACGCAAACTTCGTGCATCCGAGACAACATACTCTGCAAATCACTTTTGCTCTCTGCCAACAGGACAGTGTCATCAGCATACAGCAATCTGCACAAGACATAACCACTATCATCATCAGCATACAGCAATATCACCAAGACATAAGCCACTATCATCTATTTTGGCATGACGCGTCCATAAATATATTAAACAGTCATGGTGACATTACACAACCTTGTCTAACTCCTGCACCAATAGAAAACCATTTTGATAAAACACCATTCACTCATACACAAGATCTACTACCAGCATACATGGCTTTTACACTATTAAGTAGATTCACACTAACACCATATTCATTCAATACCTTCCACAAAAGTGCCCTATTTACTTGGTCGTAAGCTTTCTCTAAATCTATGAAGGCAGCAAAAACTTTCTTACTAACAGCCAGATACTTTTCAATCATTGTGCGTAATGCAAAAATCTGGTTAGTGCAGCCTTTACCAGGCATAAAACCACTCTGAACATCCCACACTTTCTCTGATGTAAGACCCCGTACTTTTTCAATAACAACCTTACCAAACACTTTCCCTGGCACACTTAGTACGCTAATACCATGATAGTTCTTGCATTCAGTCTGATCACCTTTTCCCTTATACAAGGGAACAATAATAGCATCCTTCCAATCCCGAGGGACCATTCCTAACTCCCAGCACAACTGGCAAATTTCAGTTAACCAGTCAATTACAGAGTCACCACCATATTTCAACATCTCGGCAGTTATGCCATCAACTCCCGAAGCCTTACCATTCTGAAGAGATTTTAGAGCTTTAAACACTTCTTCTTGAGATCCCTCCTGTGCTTCCATTCCTCACTGTGAAATCATCTGCGTCTGTCTCAGAATCATCTTTGCTTTCCTGATCTAATAACTCACAGAAGTATTCACCCCATCTTTCACTTAACTCATTGGGCTCCCATATCATTTCCCCGATCTCATTCTTCACACAACTTACAACTTTGTTTCCCCTATTTTTCCTGAGTCTCATGTACTTCCAGAAAGACTTCCTACCTTTCCAAAAAGCCAGTTCATGCCTTTCCACCTTCTCCTTCCTATGTTTTGCCTTATTCTGGTGAACCATCTTAGCAGCTTCACACTTCTTTGAGCGATATTCATCCACAGAGACTCTACCTTGCAACATCCCCAAATAGGCTTCCTTCTTTCTCTTTACTGCCTCTTCAATCTCACTATTCCACCAAGCATCACCTCTATCATTACCCACTATTGTAGTGCAACAGACCACTTTAGCAGCAGTGACAACACAGTTCTTAAAACATTCCCAATTCTTTTCTACATCCCTCTCACCAGACTTCAGCTCCTTCAGTCGTTCTCTGAGTAAGTCAAAATAATGCTGATGATCTTCAAGGAGCCTATCGACCTTTATTCTTTCTATACTGGGTCTCTTCCTATTCCTTTTCGTCCAACCAACATTAAGTTTCACTCGTGACACTACCAAGTAATGATCAGAACCAACATCCGCACCTCTCATCACACGGGTGTCAACAACTAAGTGTTTCAGACGCTGAACGCAGACAACAAAATCTATCACACTCTTTTGACCAAGAGTACGATTTTCCCAAGTATATGTGGGGATATACTTGTGGTTGAAAAATGTATTAGATACACACAAACCATTCTAATGCAGAATTCAATTAATCTTTCATTATTATCATTCACACTTACCCAGAACATTGTCAAAAATTGCATTCTGCACACCTACTCTAGCATTGAAATCCCCTGCTACTATAACTTTTTCTTCAGCACCAAACTGGCTCAAAACAGCTTTTAGCTCATTCCAGAAATCTTCCTTCTTATCAGAAGGTTCAGAGTCACAAGGAGCATACACTACAGCAATTATTATTCTCTGAAGTTTCACTTTCAAACAAAACTTGATATAATTCATCATATTTGGCCAATACACTGTATGTTTAACTTTCCTTTGACAAGAGGTCACCCCTTGATGTGCCAAGTGCGATCGTGACAATACCTCCTTCCTTTTTATCAAACGAATTACTAATTTGTTTCCTAGGAATACCAATTCAATAAAATCATGTAACTCGGACCTTTTATCCCAATACGGTCTTAGACCTGGTGGTGATTGCCTAATATTTGGCAGCCAACCATTCTGTATATAGTCCTTGAGCTGTAGAACTTCTTCCCTAGAAGCTTCTTTGAGTTCTGTAGTCTTGTCCTCACTAGTAGTTAATACAGTGTGCACTTTGTCTGCTCCTGCTCCTAAGAAGCTTGTATTTATTTCACTGTTGATTGGGCACCTTGATAGAGCATCAGCAACATATAATTTTTTGCCTGGCACATGTATTATACTAAAATCGTATCTGAAAAGTTCCAGTGCCATTCTTTGTAGTCTAGGAGACAACTTCTCTATTGGCTTTTGTAATAAGCCAATTAAAGGCTTGTGAGCAGTTTCAACCATGAATTTTGTTCCATACAAGTAATACTGAATTTTTTTGCACCCATTTAGAACTGCTAATAATATTTTCTCTATCTGTCTGTATCTCTGTTGAGTTTCTGTTAGAGAGACTGAAGTGTATGCCACAAAGTGATCTTCTTGCAATAACACTGCCCCTAAGCCATATTGGCTTGCATCAACATAAACAGTTGATTTCTTGCCTGGGTCAAAATATGATAGTACTGGTGCATTTATTACATTTATGACACAGTTCTTGAGTTCATCAAAAACCTTTTGTTCATTGGTAGTCCACACAAACTCACATTTATTACTAAGAAGTTTGCAAAGAATTCCTGTCTTACTCAATAAATTGGGAATAAATTTACCTACATATGTAACCATACTTATAAATCTTTGTAGTTCCATTTTTTTTTATTTTTTTTTTTTTTTTGGAGACCTATAACTGAGTTACTGCTTTTATTTTGTCTTGATTTATAAACAAACCTTTCTTGAACAAGGTATGCCACAGATATTTAACAGAATTTTTTTCCACTTTTTGCCTTAGAGAGCTTCAAACCATATTTTCTAGCTCTATCTAACACAGCTTTTAATATTTTATCATGCGCTTCCTCTGAATGGTAAAAGACAATGATATCAACAATGTAAACAAGAACACCCTCCAAACCCATGAAAATATTATCTATCATCTTCTGGTATACCTCTGGAGAACTAGCAAAGCCATAACGCAATCGACAAAATTTATATCTTCCAAATGGTGTCGCTATGGTACATAACATGGAACTTTCCTCTCCCAAAGGTATTTGTAGAAATACAGAAGAAGCATCGAGAACTGAGAAATATTTGGCACCTTCCAACTGGGAAAATATATTCTGTTGAGTTGGAATAGGGTAGTGTTATCTTTTTATATATTTATTGGATTGATGTATAAGTTCATGCCGTTTTATTCCACGAGTGCTTCCCAGGTCAGTAGTGATGCTGCAGATGGCCAGTTGTATATCAAAATATAGCCAGTAATATTGTGTATCTAAATCATATGGAATTGTGTGATTGTGGCTAATGTTTTTTTTTTTTTTTTTTGGTTTTCAGGTACGGAAGTATGGAGTGTCAAGTAGAGAGGAATGCACATTTCCAACATCTGCTCCTCTACATGTTTAACAAGGGATCCACAGCCACCGAGGCTACTCGACAAATTTGTGATGTGTATGGGGGGGGATGCTATTGCTCCGAGGACAGCCCACAAATGGTTTGAGCAGTTCTGAGGTGGCAATTTTGACCTCAACGATTCTCCACGCTCAGGTCATCCATCTCACTTTGATGAGGATCATTTGAACCATCTTATCCACTTGGATCCACATCAAACCACATGTGAACTGGCCACTGAGATGGATTGTAATCAGGCCACAGTGGTGCAACACCTGGAATATATGGGAAAGGTCCAGAAATTGGGGTCCTGGGTGCCTCACACTCTCACTGAGGACAACAAGAATCAGCGTGGTGCCATATGTGGTTCCTTGCTTGCCCATTATCGCGAATGTTCTCAGCAACACAAACCCTTTCTGTCACGTATTGTTACTGGAGATCAAAAAGTGGCACCTGTACGTGAATTTCAGGCATCGGAGGGAATGGTTAAGCCCAAGCAACACACCCACACTATGTCCAAAACATGACCTTCATCCTGCAAATATCATGTTGTGTGTCTGTTGGGACATGGAAGGCATTACTTACTGGAAAATGCTGCCGAGGAAACGGACCATCAATGCTACACTCTATTGTGAGCAACTCCACTATGTGGAGGGAGCGATTCAGCAGAAACAGCCACATCCGCCATGGTGTCCTTCTCCAACATGATAACGCACGCTCTCACAGTTCAAACATGACCAAAATGGTCATTCAGGACATGAAATGGGAGATCCTTCTACATCTGGCTTATTCCCCAGATGTCGCCCCTTCAGACTATCACCTGTTCCGATCTCTGTCGAATGCACTCCGTGGCAGAATGTTCAACAATGATGTTGATCTCCGGAATTTCCTTGATGATGTCTTGCCAGCAAAGCCTGCACATGCTTTTTTCAAGAATGGCATTGCAGACCTATCCAGACGTTAAGACACCATCATAAACAATGGAGGGGGGTACATAGTTTATTCATTCTGTTTTCCCTTCTGATGTAATACATTCCTGTAGTGTGGTGAAAATAACGACATGAACTTATGCATCAACCCAATATTTAATGGTCTAGGGTCCATACAAATTCTAACCTGATTATTAGGTTTTTGTACTACCACTATGAGATGAACCCAATCTGTAGGTTCAGTTCCTTTTTTAAAACACCCTCCTGCACCATTTTATTCAGTTCTGCTTTAACTTGATCTCTTAAAGAGATAGGTATGACTCGAGGAGGAACAACTTTAGGTTCCACACTTTCCTTCAATTTAATATCATAAACATATGGTAGTTTACCCAATTTTCCAGTGAAGACACCATCATATTCTTTTATTAATTTATCTCTACTGACAACATTTACTTGATTAACAAAACCCAAACGCTCACATGCTTGCAACCCCAGCAAAGCATTTGATTCTTGATTTACACCATAAAATTCAAGAAACTCAGATTTATTACCAACTGTGCAAGACAGTCTACATGTTCCCAGGACATTTAGACTGTGTCCCATATAAGACTTCAAGCATTTATTGGTTTACTTTAAATTTAGGTTTAAACCAATTGCTTGCAATTTCTTTATGGGAAGAATATTTACCTCTGCACCTGTATCTATTTTAAATGTAAGTTTAGTTTCATTTACAAGAATTGTTTTTTTTTTTCCCATTCAGACTAGACAGATTGTATCTGACAAACAACTGATTCTAATTTTAATAAATCATCCCTTAAGGATTTTATTGACTCCTCATCACTATCTCCTACTTCATATACTCTTTTATTCATACAGGCTATAGCAAATTGATTAAGTTTCTTGCATTTATGGCATTTCTTACCGTATGCTGGACATCGACCATATTCATGACTAGTTTTACATTTCGAGCAAAGTTTTGCTTTTATTAATATTGACCTTTAGGTAAGCTTTAGTTTCATTGGTAGAGCCTTCACATGTATTTTTACACTTATGAACTTTGTGTGGTGTTTTATTATATTTGTCATACTGCACTACCTTTGTTTTTGCTTCACTACCTTGTGTTATTAGTTTAGCCTGAAGTGCACTAGATTCCTGTGCTGTACAATATTCCACAGCTTTATCTAAGCTTAAATCAGAATCTATCAATAACTTTTCTTTTACAGATTTATCTCTAATACCAATAATTAAAAGATCTTAAATTAAACTGTCCTCTTGGTTTTCAAAGGCACAGTCTTTAGCCAAGATTTTAAAGATCGTAACAAACAAGTCGATAGTTTCATTTTCCTGCTGTATACAATTAAAGAATTTATATCTTGCAATAACAGTATTTTTCTTCAGCTCAAAATAAGTATCAAAACATTGGAGCCAGTAAGAAATTTATCAGCATCCTCAGTGCTCAATTTAAAAAATATAAATATATCGATACACTCCTCAACCATAGTGCCTAATAAAAATGCAACTTTAAGCTTATCAAGTTTTGCCATTTTTTCCGTTGCTTCCAAATATAAGAAAAACCATTGCTTGAACTTTGTCCAATTTTCGGCTAAATTCCCATCTAATCTCATTTGTGAAGGCGGTTTGAAATCCATATTGTGAAGTAGTCAAAATAGCGTACTTACAATTTCAAAACTGGTTAGGCTTATGTTTGTCCTTCCCAAGACGAAACAAAAACAATGGTATCCTAGAGAATGGAAAGTCGAACCGCTGCCACCATGTCATATTTATGATCTTCAAACACTTCCTTTTTATCAAAGAGACACATGCTAGATGAGGATTTAATACTTCATTACTTACATAATTATTATCTTATACAGACAGGATCACACACCCGGTGTTGCTACCTTAACAGCTCAATCTTCCAGAGAGAGCTGCTGTGGGCCATGGTTACCACATTGCAGCCACTGAACCATGTGGCAGTTTCTAATGGGGTACAACTGAAATGAGGTACTACTTTTAACACATAATTAAAACATAACCTCACTGTTAGCAGAGACACCTCAAGTTGATAGTTGGCCAGAAGTATGCAGTAGCCACACTAAGAAAATCAATGCATTCAACTATGGCTGTAGGTCCATTAAAAAATAATTATCCAGATATTTTTTTTTTATGAGCAAAAACAATTTTTACTTAAAACAATAAAATATTTTATAATGAATTCTTAACAGTTTATAAGTAATATGTTTATGTCAAACCTCATTAAAAGACAAATACTGATCTCCTGAATTTTAACTCATTCATTTAAATTTTAGGAAAATTATGTCTGTCAGGGGAAATCTTATCGTTCAAATGCATATTTCTTTTCTTCCATAAGGAGAAACTGACAAAATACTTTGATATGTTGTGTAAAACAACAAACACATTTGCAGACCTGAAGTGAGATGCCCATTGTTATTGTACCATCATGTGCAGTAACACAAAGTGGAAGTACTTGAGGAAGAGGAAGTGGGAAATAAAAACAGAACAATTGTTTAACCACTTGGAGGCACCAGTTAGTTTCACAAAAGAGGTAAACATCAAAATTCTCCTTTTGAAGACAAATGGGAGCCACCTGTAGCAGTCCTTTAGTAATGTGGCCCACCAATCAGTGAGTGACTCATAAGGTTTCTAAGATGAGCTTGGGTTGTTTATGAATGCGTAACATCACAGCCTCTCCTTGACAAATGTCAACCCCGCCTTCTCATGGTGCATCCTGTTCCCACTAAAGGGGCTCTGACGACCGCCAATAGCGGTATAACTATACCATCGGGATTAGAGGAAATCCCACGCTCACCAACCCACTTGGCCAGCATGGTGAGTTATGTCCAAACCCCTCCAAAATGACTCCAGAACTTAAATCTTGGCCCTCAGTCTCCGGCAGCTGGAACGTACCTGGCCAAGGCAGCGGCTAGTGCGACATGAAGGCAGAGGGTGCTAAGAATCCCCGGAGGACCGGACTAGGCTGCCATCTGATGCTGACCTTAGCTACGTATAATGGACGCTCCCTATCTTCTGATTCAAGGCTTCTTGAATTGGAAGAGGAACTACAAAGGATCAAGTGGGACATCGTCGGGCTAAGCGAGGTAAAGAGAAAAGGAGAAGATCTCATTGAACTGAAAAGTGGACATCTCTTCTACTATTGTGGGACAGATACTGGCAGAACAAGTGGTGTTGGATTTATAATAAACAAGAAACTGAAGGATAAAGTTGTAGAAGTTGAAAGTTCCTCTGACAGAGCTGCACGACTCGTTATCCAACTCTCGAGAAGATACAAGGCTCAGATTATTCAAACTGATGCACCCACCACAAGTCATCCTGAAGAAGAAATTGAAGAATTTTATGAGGAAATTCGTCATCTAAATAATAAAGGTAAGCAGCACTTGAAGATAATTATGGGAGATTTCAATGCAAAAATAGGGCGACGGCAACAGAATGAAACTTCAGTAGGTAAATTCGGTCATGGCAACAGAAACCAGCGTGGAAATACTCTCGTTGAGTTTGCAGAGGCAGAAGGGTTTTTCATCTTGAACTCCTTTTTCAAGAAAAAGCCACACAGGAAATGGACATGGAGACATCCAAATGGGATGACAAGTGAAATTGATTTTATTATGTGTAACAAAAAATTCGCCATAGAAGACTGCAGTGTGCTAAACAAGTTCAACACAGGTAGTGACCATAGATTGGTGAGATGTAAGATGCACCTCAACACTAAACTTGAACGTGGTAAGCTCATAAGACAAACAAGATGTATTGAGATAACCAACCTTAAAAAACACCATAATACCTTCAAGTTGGAACTGAAGAACAGATTCTCTGCTTTAGAAGGCCTAACATCGGAAGAAGTGGATATTTCTGAAGTTAACAGAAAAGTAACCAAAGCTCTTATGGAAACAGCAACAAAATTAGCTGGGTCTAAGAACAAGTTGCATGTGAACAAATTATCAAGAAAAACCAAAATGTTGATGCAAAAAAGAAGAGAGATGAGGACAACTAAAGAAGATGTGACTTCCAAAGTGGAATATATAGAGCTATGCAAGACAGTACGAAAAAGTATCACTGAAGACGTAAGGAAATTCAACTGTGAACTAGTGAGGAAAGCAATTGAAAACAACCAAAGCCTAAAGATAGCAAAGGGACATCTCAGTAAGAGAAGAAAACAAATTATGGCACTGAGAAAAGAAGATGGTTCTGTAACAAGAAATAGAGGCGAAATTTTGACAAAAGGGAAAGATTTCTACTCCAAATTATATGAAAGGGATGATACATGTACTCCAGACATCATGAAAGGTACCAGTACCAGAGTTCTTCCAGTCCTCCCAGCAGAAATTGCACATGCAATCAAGTACATGAAGCGGGGAAAGGCTCCAGGAGAAGATGGAATTACTGTAGACATCATACAAGAAGCAAGTGGAGAAATCGAAACAGTACTCGCTCAAATTTTCACTCGATGCCTTAATGAAGGGAAGATTCCTGAGGATTGGAACAACCCTACAATAATCCTGCTACATAAAAAAGGTGGCATTGAGGATCTCAGGAATTACAGACCTATCAGCCTCCTATCAGTGGTTTATAAAATTTTCACTAAAGTTCTTTCACACCGCTTGAAGGTAACACTGGACATGGCTCAACCGAGAGAACAAGCTGGATTCAGGAGTGGCTACAGCACAATAGATCATATCCACGTACTGAGAGAACTAATTGAAAGAGGGAGGGAATATGAACTTCCATTGTGCATGGCTTTTATCGATTATGAAAAAGCCTTTGATTCGGTGAAACCATCAGCAGTTACAATGGCTCTGAAATCCTGCGGTATTGAAGATGCATACATTAATATTATTAATAACATCTATGAAAATGCAAGTGCAAAGATTCGGCTGTTTGAAAATACAACGCACATAAAAATTGGAAAGGGAGTGAGACAAGGTGACACCATATCTCTGAAGCTCTTTAATGCCACATTGGAGAATGTCTTTCAATCACTGAACTGGGAAAACAAAGGGATAAAGATTAATGGAGATTATCTAACCTACCTTCGTTTTGCTGATGACATAGTCATTTTTGCAACTTCTCCATCAGAGCTGCAGAGTATGATCCAGGAACTTGCTGACAAGAGTAAAGAAGTGGGATTAAAAATGAACTTTCAGAAGACAAAAGTAATGTTCAATGCTTTTTCAAGAAATGAAGATTTATCGACTGATGGAGAAAAGCTGGAGATAACAGACACGTACGTTTATCTTGGACAACAGATATCAAGTGAGGGTCACATTGATGAAGAAATTAATCGGCGTACAAAACTTGCCTGGAGAGCTTTTGGAAGAAACATCATAATTTTCAAGAGCAATATGCCATTATGTCTTAAAAGAAAAGTGTTTGATCAATGCATCCTTCCAGTGCTTACGTATGGTGCAGAGACGTGGACCTTAACTAAAAGAGACATACAAAGGCTGCAGACAACTCAAAGAAGCATGGACAGGTGCATGCTTGGTGTAACCAGGAGAGATAAGAAGAGGAACTCGTGGATCCGAAAAATGACAAGAGTGGAAGACATCATGATCAGAGTTAAATCCCTGAAATGGCAATGGGCTGGACATACTGCCAGAAGGACAGACCATCGATGGACAGCCAAAATTTTAGATTGGATTCCAAGGGACAGGAAAAGACCCAGAAGAAGACCACATAGGAAATGGGTGGATGAAATTCGAAAGTATGCGAGAGTGACATGGAGGAGACTGGCACAAGACAGACCGTTGTGGAGGAAACTTGGGGAGACCTTCGTTCAGCAGTGGATTAATAATGGTTGACAATGATGATGATGATATCAACAGTGGCATAATAACAAAAGAGACTGATCAGAAATTTTATTTCTGGTTTATTGCCAATTTTTTGTTTAAATCACATTTGGTGAACTGACAAATACTTAGCATGGGCCCTGGGCGCGGACCCTGGCTAATCGTCCAATTTGTCTCGGTTTTGAGTCCTGGCTAAGGCTGGGCTGCCAGTCTATCACACCCAAGAAAATAGTAGGTTTAGTAGCCACTAATGGTAAAAATAGTAGCCTAAATAGTAGCATTAACAACTTATGTTAATGACTAAAATAGTTGCCAAAAAAAGTGTATGAGTTTTAGAATTAAGTGCTCCACACCAAAAAAAAAATTTTTTTTTTGTTAATGTGCTCCACACCAAAAAAAAAAATATCTTTTTGTTAATTTTTTTATTTATTTCAAACCACGATGACAAAATTAGCACATGCTCACATTTTGGTGGGGAAAAAAATTATATATATATACACACACATCCATACACTACAAAAAGGGCAATTTAAGTTTCAATATAATTCTACTCAAGACACTCAGAACTATAAAGGTTACGGAAATTACACTCCCCCCCCCCCCAATTATTCAATTATATATCAAAAACTACTTATATAAACTAATCTGATACAAACTTTGGAATTACGAAACACTTCCTTCTTTGTCATTGTTCTGGAGGTTCAGATGTTCTCATCTGTATCAAGCCAGTACGGAGAGCTTTCTTCTGCGTTTGTGGTTGGTAAAAAAATATAAGATTTTCCAAGTGGGCTTCATACACTGTGTTGAAAAAATTTTTGTGTATTTCTTCTTTCAAAGGCCATAGTTGTGGTCATTCAGTGTTATGATGATCACTTGTTTCGTTCTGTGCACATAATAATCGTAGTTATCTGATATGAGGTATATCAAGAATCTCATTCGAATAGATGAACATTTGGAAATATTTCAAACTTGTCTTTTGTGCAGCTATGACAATAAATATCAAACACTGTGAATATGTTCAGTATGGAACAAAAACATGAAGCCTAGAACTAAAAAAATGAAAACTTGCAGTTTATTATCATCAGGAATGGAATGGGTATAGTGTAAGCTCCCTCTTCAATAATGGAAACTCTTTAAATCATAAGTAATAATAATAATGGTGCTTAACATGATTTTGAATTAAGTTGTAAAAGAGTACATTTCATTTTGATTAACATATTTGAAAGGTAAACGTGAAAAACCTGTCTGAAACATCTTCATTTCATTAGGGCATGGACAACTGTCTTATGATTCAAGCTCAAGTCTGTGTAGGTCAGGTATAATTGATATGTAGCAATACACTGATATACACCTGCCTTGATGACGTTACAGTCATTCTTCAGAGTGTCCTTGATGCTTTTGAGACAAATATAAAGAAATTACTTTATCCTGTAAAATTATTCCAACTCATAATTACAGAAATAAGAAAACAAAAAACTTGACTTTCTTCTAATTTGGGTTACTTTTATAACAGCAGACAGTTAAAATCCTTATTTATTAACCATGGTCGATTTTCAAAGCTCTAACAACAGTAAAACTAAGATTATCCTTACACCCACTGATGACAATAATAAAACCAAAGCTCAAATTTTTTGAAATGATTGTTTCATAACTCTTCTGAAAATTACTGTCATGGGACATCAAAAACTTTTATATGATGCCCCCCCCCCATGTGTATAAACAGACTTTAGCAATTGGGGGGAGTCCTCTTTAGAGTTTACATTATTCTTATAGCATGGTAGCAATTTGGAGGAGTTATATGCAGTAAATTATTTCAAAATATTGAATGTGAATTTATACCACTGCCATCAGTGCATATAAAAGGGTAGGCTTAACAAAAAAGCTTCCTCATTAACCTTAGATTTATTCCTTTTTTGAAGTGTTCTGCATAAATGCATCACTTAGGGGGATTTTCTTTTATGAACTACCCTATTCATTTTTAATGCTTCAAGTTCATGTTGTTTTTCCTTTTGTCGGAGTTTCTCTGCTCCTTCTAGAATGCCATGTGCAACTCGTATTGCAGGTATGTTTTTTTTTTTTTAATGCTAGCTTTAGTCTCTCATTGGCTTCTTTAAGCACAGAGTCTGATGATTCTTGTTCTTCTCTTGGCTACACTTTAGAGTTCGGCCCCCAATCATCTGCTTCGCTATCATGCCAATGGAATGCCAGGAGAAACATTTCGTGATAGGTGGCGCTGCAGCTGCGTTGACGTTTTCTCCCGCGCTGTGTGTATTACATAATCGCTGTTTGCTGAGTGCGTCTTCCGTCTTCTGTTCGCCCTGTTCTAAGCGATACGTGGCTTCTGTTTTTTTCAGCGTGCATTGTAGCTCTGTCAGTAGCCATGTGGAACTGGAGGCGTTTCTTTGACTAAGTCGGGAAGGATGAAGAAACATGCATTGCATGGTGTGAGCAGAAAGGATTGCTTCCAACCGAAAGAAGATGCTCCGCAGGTCATCCAATGAGTTTGCGAGTGGATATGTATCATCGTTTAGGACAATTCATGTGTAGGAAGAATCACGTTACAGGGAAAAGTGAGCAGTGTTCCTGTTTACTTGGGACGTGGTTTGAAGCTGCTTGTATTCCTCTTGATAAGGTGATGACTCTTTTGTATTGTTTCGCCAAAGGATTGTCCTATGATGATGCAATTGAGAAATCTTCCCAGGGTGGGGTTTCCACATCCTCTGTGACAGTCAGTGACTATTATCAGTCTTGCAGAGAACTAGTCGCAGAGTTTATGGTAGCTTATGAACAAGACAAAGGACAGCTTGGAAGCTCTGGTGCTATCGTAGAAGTGGATGAGGCTAAGGTTGGGAAGCGGAAGTATAACCGTGGTTGTCTCGTTGAGGGCACCTGGATCATTGGCATCTTTGAACGAGATTCGAAACGATTCAGGGTTGAGATCTGCCCGCAGAATAACCGCTCTGCTCACACATTGCTGCCGCTCATCCAGAAACATGTTCAACCCGGAACTACTGTCATGACGGATCAGTGGGCTGCGTACCGCAATCTCCCATCCTGTGGTTTCCAACATCTGTCAGTAAACCACTCACTCAATTTTGTCGATCCGACTACTGGGGCGCATACGCAAGGTGTTGAGAGAAATTGGCTCTCAACACCTTGCATAACGCACACTATCTAATGGCATACACAAAGACCACTTGGCCTACCACATTCTGGAATATTTATTCCAACGAAATTGTCATCTTTCCTCTGAACACTGTTTTGAGGTGATGATTGCTATCATCAAACAGTTCTTTCCTAGTATGCAATGTTTTCCACTTAAATATTCGTACTAGATAGACAGGTTCTCAATGAGGAGGAAACACTTCTTTTCCGTCGTTATAAATATTTAACAACACCTGAACTACTCACATTCCATAAAGGCCCTTTTCAGGGCCAGCCATATTACAAAATAAACCCCTTCCCTTCAAAAATTCCCCCACCACATATTTCGCGTCCCTACCACTCCTTCCGCACAACACACACCGATTACATAATGCACGCAGCGAAGGAACAAAAAACGCTGACGCAGCTGCAGCGCCACATATAGCGAAATGTTTCTCCCGGCATTCCACCAGCGCGTTAGCTGAGCTTAAGCAGACGATTCGGGGCCGAAGATTAAAGTGCATCCCTTTTCTTTTTTCTTGAAAATATAATTTTTATCTTGTTTTCTATGTTTTCTATAGTTTGCTTTCTGCTCTTTAAATCCTTTATTTAAAAATTCTTGTTTCAATCTCTCAGCACTTTCTTTCTCTGCTTTAAGTTGCTGTTCCTTTAATCTCTGCTCCTCTTCCAAATGGCTGTTATATGACCTATGTGCATTAAGTGCTAATTTTATTAGTTCTTTGGTTATTAGCAACTTTGCAACTTGGCTGTTATACATTTTTAATGCATCTCGAATTGTTAGTCTCTCATTCAACATCTTCTCAGACATAGATGCCTTCTCATCAAAAAGAACTCTTCATGATACAGAAGAGCCTCTCTCTACATTGCAGTTGCCATGTGAAAAAGCAAGGCATGCTTTCACAACTTTAGCCAAAGATGGATATTTCCAGTCTCCAAATGTCTTTTGATACAATATATGTCTCCAAAAATGATCAATCCTAATTTCGCTGTTTGGAATAAATTCTTATACATACAAGTACATCTATACCTAGAGACACGTGATTAGAGGAACGACCTACTTAAATGACAAAAAGTAACATCTCCTTATTTTTAACAGATACGCAGAAATGTCTCACCAGGTGTTTTTTCGATTACCACTTAATGTTTTCGTTATGAACAATTCCTAATTTATATTAAACAGTTTGTAGATAATGTAAAGTGAGTTTAAATGTCTGTTGGCGAAAACATGCATTTTCTGCTTCATTCGGAAAATAAAGCTTTTTTATTATTAAAGCAAATAAGTTCAATTATTAAAGCAAATTACAGAATTAAAAAAATTCCATAAAACTAAAAAATACATAGGTATGTGGCATTTATCTTGAAACGCTTTCATATACCACACAATCAATACATAAAATACTATTTATATTTAATTATTTTGAAATAATGCTTAGGAAATTTAAGGGTAAAGAAAGGTGAAATACCTAGAACTTTTTCAAAGGACCAAAGGGATTGTTATTTCTTAAACACATAATCATGGGAGCAAGTATTTGTGTTACATTTTATTTAGGGAAGGAATTTTCAACATAATATTGATGCTATAGCTATGTTTTAATTTTTACTCGCCAGCAAACAAAGTATGCACAAAAATTTCCAACGTGAAATGAAAGAGAATAACAGGAAAACCTTATGTCTAAGGGCTATGTGCAATTGCATTCATTAGTGATCATGGCAATTTAACTGGGCATGATTAAAAGCTCATAGTCAAAAAACGAATGCAGCACCAAAAACTTCCTGGAGAACTGATCAAAGATCTTTTTGACTGTTTTGATTCATTGGAAAAGTATTCCTGTTTTGTATGCAATGGTATCTATTATCAACAAAAACAAGGTGTATCTATGGGTTCCCCTCTTTCCCCCTTACTTGCTGAAATTTATTTGCATAATATTGAAACATTAATTGTTGCCCCATCCCTCTTAAAACCCACCATTTGGTTAAGTTACGTGGACGGCATCTTCATTATTTAGCCACACCAAAAACACTCTGTTTGAACTCATGTCCTCCATAACTTCAAAATTCCCGCATATAAAATTTTCCTCTCAAGAACAGATCGACAATAATATTAGTTTTCTGGATATCAACATCAACCCAGACTTCTCACTTGGCCTCTCTGTTTACAGGAAACCTTCTGTCACCCATAATATCATTCCTTACCATTCTCGCACTTTTGGAAAATACAAACTGTCTGCTCTTAAGTCATACATTCACCGGGCCAACCTTATTTGCAACAGCCATTCTGCTCTTCAACTAGAATATCAGAACATCATCGACATTGGCAAATTGCATGGCTTTCCACCCCTCTTAATACATAGACTAATCAAGAGTTTTGAATTACAGAATAGATCTAGTTTACTGCCTGAACCTTCCACCACCCATCAGTTTGTTGGCACTTTGCCCTTTAGCCTGTCCTTCACTCATAAAGTTTGCTCTATTTTCAAGTCTTTTGGCTACAGGATTGCAGTCAAACCACCTCCATATCTTCTCAAACTCATCCTTAAGGACAGAGATCTCAATAAACCCCTAGATTTACAAGGTGTCCACTCTATCTCTATCAACACTTCCACAGGCGTTACCCACTATATTGGTAGTATTTACCGCAGAATAAACCAGCGTTTGATGGAGCATATCGCTGATGTTAAGAAAGGTAGCCCTTCCACCTCCCTTTCAATTTTAACCATCAGCGATACGCCCGCGGCTCCCGATTGGCACAATGTTAAGCGAATCGCTCCGTTCAGCAATCGGCATGCCCTCAGATACCGCGAAAGCATTGAAATCTACCTTACCCCTAACACCTGCAATACTGACGCACCTTTTAACATCCCTATTATTTGAAAAGCGATTTTGAAATCTGACAACAACTGACGCTTTTACCACGTGTCTCATTCCATGGCTGATGAAGGTAGAAGTCGCTACCGAAACGTCCCGCTCATAATTTTTCAACGTAACTTACACGTGTGATTACGATTATAGAAGCTCAGATAATACTAAGAAACAACTAGATTTAAGTTTCTGATATTAGAAAGCAATCTGATTTTATAGCAAATTTCTATATAAAGTATTCATTACAAAATTTCAGTAAAGGAAAAAATCCCCCCCCCCCCCCGCCCAGACACACACACACAAAATCAGCTATTTACTCCACCAGTGGCTAAAAAATATGTTACAAAAATTAACAAATGGCCCAAAAAACGTTTCCCATAGCAGAAGGAAGGTATTAGAGACAAAAAGATTTTCAAATCGATCAGTTAAAAGGAGAGATATAGAAGAAAACATTATATAACTACGCGTTTCAGCGGAAGAATTTTGCATAATGGAAAAGTTAAAAACAGAAGAAAAGCATTCTTCATAGCAAAAGCTATGCAAAGGAAAAATAACTTTTCAAATATGTCTCCTGGAAGCAAAGACAGCAAGAAAAACGTTTTGACCTTTACAACCCCTAGGGGGAAAGTTGTAAATTATTTGAAGAGGATGTTCTTATTGTAGCAAAAATCTTATTCACTCTGAGTGTCTCTCCATCTTTATTATAGCGAATGACATACAGTAAAAAAAGAAATTTCTCAATAGAGTTTTTACAGGCAGAGATAGCCTGCAAACAGAAGTACACAAACACCGCCTAGTGGCAGAATTGTGAACCACAAACCTCCTCAAACACAAACCTAAAGTGTTCCATAAGGTAAATGGTATCTGGTGTTAAAAGAATTTTTTTAATCAGACATTTAGAAGTACAGATATTAAGAAAAATATATTAAATATTTGCACCCCCTAGCGGAAAAATTGTGCATTATTTTGTGAAGGAAATACAAATAAGAGTTTTCATAGTTAGGTATCTGATTGAAAGAGAATATTTTTCAGTCGGATTTTTAGTCCGCAGATTTTGCTGTAAACGGAAATGTGAGCTTACGCCCTCTAGTGGCACAATTGTGCATTAAGAAATATTTTAAATTTTATGAGAAACATTTCGCATCGAAAATTTTCTCCAACAAAGAAAGAATTTTTCAAATCGGACTCCTAGAAACAGAGATATGGACAAAAATAAGATATACGTGTACACCCACTGGTGGAAAAATTGTCCACTATTTTAAAAAAGCAGGAAGTATTCTCAAAAAGTTTTCCAGTTGAGCGGTATCGGTTCACAGAAGAATTTTTCAATCGAGTTTCTAACTCAGATTTTGTTGGAAATACATCAGAAGCCAAAATAAACATTTACGCCCCCTGGTAGCCAAACCGTTCTTTACCAGAAATGAGAATTTGTATGTAAAACATTTTAACCTCAAGAGCTGTATCCGACTCAGGAAGAATTTTTCAAATCAGACTTTTAGAAGCGAAGATATTGGGAAAATCACGAGTTACCTTTACGCCCTCGCGGAAAATTTATGCATTATTTGAAAAAGGGACTGTAACTAAAATAGTCTTTGATATAAATGTCATCGAAAGGAAAAAGAATTTTTTCAATTGGATATTTAAAAGCAAATACATATATGAAATGAAATGCATTTTAAATTTGATATGATCTTCATTTGTGCCCTCTAGCAGTGAAGTTGTGCATTGAAAAAAACTGGAATGAATGGATCATCGTTCTCACATTTTAAGCTTCCCAATACAAAAAAATTTTACAAATCGAACTAATAATTCCAGAGATATGGTCTCCCCGGCGGAACAGACAAAGTGATAACATAAGCATGACGCAAAAGAGACTCATAACGCAGCTTCAGTCCTCCTAAACAAGAAAACCGATAGTGCCCCCCCCCCCCACACACACACACAAACATTTTTCAGGGGATGGGGAGGGAAATTTGTCAGACATAAGTTATGTCAGTAGAAAAATCCTCAACTACAAAACATCGTGCAGGGACAAAAAGGCAGGAATGGATAAAATTCTAGGACATGTAACAGAATTTTAGGACATTTCCATGACTTTTCCAGGACAAAATGGAATTCCAGGATGCATACGAACCATGGATTCGACATATACATATCGATATCAAAGTTGATATTCACGTATATCAATATTAAAACTGATGTTATACAAGCACATCGATATACGCAACACAAATTACGTTTTTTTTTTTTTTTAATAGTAGCCTTACAATTAAAATAGTTTAAGGTTTTTCTGAAAATAGTTGCTTTTGGCTGTTTTTTGTAAGAAATAATAGCCATAGTCGCCTGTCATCAAAAATAGTAGCAATAGTCGCCTGTCATCAAAAATAGTAGTAATAGTCGCCTATTTAGTCGCCACTGGCAGCCCTGCTACGGCATGGGTGGTGTGTTTGTCTTTGGCACTACTTCTATCCCTTACCTGGAACCAGTAGCTCTAACTTATGGATGAGTGACTCCTTATAGCTATAGATGCTCATTACACTCCAAAACACAAATAATGATAATAACAGCACTGACTTTCTAGATGCAAACAGAAATATTACAATCTCATATGCCAAGCTTTCTCAAACTTATATCCAGGGGTGGGGATTATGCTCGCCCACTCGCCGTCAGCGAGTGGATTTTCTGGCATGGCGAGTGGATTTGCTGGATTTTAGACCTCTTAAAAATTGCAGCTTATAAAATATATAAAATAATAATATTGTAGGCTTTCAATATTTATTTTTTTTTACCCTTAGGCTTCTTCATTTATAAGACAGGCAAGTACATTCTAATCCGAAACCCGAATGCCCAAACTCTGAAGTCATACCTCGCTAGGCAGAGAAGTATTATATTTTTTTAGACCGATCCGGGTGCTCAATCGCACGAAAGAGCCTGCGAAAGAGCGGAGCTGACATCACGGATGCTTAGCAGTCGCTCAGGGCTAAGCCGAGTCGCTCCTACTACTGGCGGAAGAAACCGGTTTTCCCCACTGGAGAGCACTGTGTAACTAAAGCCCTGTGTGTAACCACCGGGAAGCGCACACGGGAGGCGTTGCCGACGTCCCGCCTGTTTGATCACGTAGTACCTACGGCTCTCTTCTTGGAGCCCCAACTAAATTGTCTTCACTCTGTCATTTTGCCTGAATGCACAATGGAAATAAAAACAACAAGGTTTTGGTGGACAAAGGGCTCCTGCAACATAAAAAATTGCAATATCATTGAAAATCAGTGTGTGATCTCAATATGTCTAATTCTAAACAATCAACTTTACTTACGCTTTTCCTATGTAATTCGTCCGGTAGCAATGTAGCTGTGCCATGTGATTCATTCTCTACGCCACGTGTTTTGGTTGATAGCAATGTGATACAACTCGATTCTGGTTCTGAAAATGTTTCACTTAAAGATAGAAATGATGCAAAAAATTGTGAAAAGCCACAGAACAGGAAATTTTGGGAGAAATGGATAGAATTCCCCTGGATTGTTTATGAAGATGGTCTTGCAAAATGTAGATTTTGCTGCAAAGCAGATGTGAAAGTCAATACATTACGTAAGTTTTCACAAGGATTTAGTGGCCCTTTCAAACATAAAACTTTTAAATTCCATGATAAATCTGTGCAGCATAGAAAAAATTTTGATTCTATTGAAAATTCATCACAGCTTCTTGTTAGCACCCCATTGGCCAAATGCATTAAAAAGATGGATGAAAAAATATTTAAGCAGCTCAAAGTATTATTCAATCTGAGCTACTGTATTGCAAAAAACAATAAGCCATTTTCTGACACTGAATCACTCATCATGTTATCCAGAAAGTTAGAAGTTGATGTACAAAACCAGTATGCAAACAGAAATGCTTGCAGGAAGTTTATTTCTTGCATATCAGAGGCTATAACAGAGTCAGTATTGAAGGAACTAAAGCAGTCCTAGTTCATTGGCATTATTTTAGATGAATCTACAGACAAGGGCACAATAGAGGAATTGATGATGTATGCAAGATATTTAAAAAGTGGTAAAATTGAAGAATGCTTTTTTTGGGGGCTTCTAGAATTAGAAAATAGCATAGCTGAGTCCTATTTTTCTGCTATTGAGAAACAGTTTGCTTCTCTTGGTTTAGATTTGAAGAAAAATTCTTGGATTGTTGGTATAGCAATAAATGGGGAGGCCAACATGGTTGTTGAAGTATCTGGTTTAAGAGCCAAATTTAAAGAATTTTTACCACATATATTGTCTGTGCATTGTGTTGCTCACCGATTGCAGTTAAGCATACTGTATACTCTGAAGAATGTATCGTATTTAGTAATGTTTGACTCTATTCTTATTTTAATTTATAAATTTTATGGACATTCCAGTAAAAAAATCAAGCTCCTGGAAAAAATAGCCAACTTATTAGCACAAAACATTTTAAAAATTCAGAAATTGCACCAAATTAAATGGGTGGCATCTAAAGTAGGAGTTTTGAGGGCAATTTTTCATGACTACCAGCTAGTTGTGTTGCATTTAGAAAATGAAGCTAATGAAAAACAAGGTAGCAAAAATGCAGAAGGCATAGTAAAGAAAGTAAAAGATTTCCAATTTCTGGCAACCTTCAGTTTTCTCCTAGATTTTCTTCAAATCTTTAAAGATTTGTCCCTCATTTTCCAAAAACAGCATTTGCTTTTATGTCAAGTCAACAACGAAGTTTTGAAAGCAAAAAGAAATTAGAAAATTAGCAGAAAGAAAGAGGAAAGTATGAACAATTTTTAGCTCCTATAATGGAGAAACTTATAAAGATGTAGTTCTCACAAATGTTGCAAATGGGAAGAAGTTCTTCAAATCTGGCAGAAATACTATGATAGACTTTGCAAAAAAAATATTTATTGGAAAGATTTTGTGACATTAATTCCCCTGTAATCACTTCAACATATGTTTTTGACACATTCACTTGGCCCACTGGAAAAGATTTGAGTGACTTTGGAGACAATGAAATCAAAATTATCTTTCATCATTTTAAGGAAGTAATCAAACATAAAAACAATGAAAAAGATATTGAAAAAAGTGTGGTAGACAAATGGTTTGACTTCAAAATAAGTAGCCAGAACTTGAAAGTTGATGAACTACTTTTAAAGATTACTGAACATAAGAAGAAGTTTTTTTACATAAGCCAGTTGTTTTCACTTCTTTCTGTAATACCAGCATCAACATCAACCTGCGAACGTGGCTTCAGCCAGATGAACTTATCAAAAAACACTTGAGGACCTCATTAGTCAACAAAAGTATAAACAGTCTCCTAAATATACGTATTAATGATCATTGGAAAATATCGATCCAGCAGACTCTATAGATAAGTGGTACTTTGGAGGTGGAACAAAGCATGTACAAGGACATAAAAGAAAATTTTGTGATGCTGAATAATTGATGTAAAAATTTAAAAGAAACAAAGCTGAACAATCATTATTAATTAGGTAAGAAATATTTAATTAAAATAATAATAAATTGGTGTCATGCATCTCCGTTATAAATCAAAGGTTCCATGGGGATTTTTTTAAAATCTGCTACAGCATATATATGTATTTGTATTACATAGGGGCAAAAATTCAAATTTTGTGTCATATCCCATCCCTATACACTGTTGTTGTAATGTGCCTATATCGTATCTTCTTGGCTAGTGGTAAAAATCCTTGGCTGGTAAGATTTTCCCGGAATTCCCCACCCCTGCTTATATCCATTAATAATTAGTTAAAAATAATACTTAAAAATTACTTGGCAATAAAATATGAACATAAGTAATCAATAGCAAAATAAATAAATAAAGAGCTATAGATCTCTAGTCACCGTGGCTTCAATAAAAATCTCTGCTCAAGTGCTTAAGGTAATATATAGCCACAACTTAAATCCATAACATCAGAAAATTAACAAATTGAGGTTATTTTACCCAGAACAAAAACTAGACGTCTTTGGTTAAGCACGGACCTGATGCTGAAATTTGAAATGGTGTAAGGTAGGGTGTATCTGCACATGAGAGAAAGCTACCAGATTCTGGAACATTTTTCTTAAACAGAACTATGACCATTTAAGTACCTCTGAAGAATCCTGAAAAACTGGAGAGGATAGAATTGTCAACAGGTTTCAAATATGTTGTCTCATAATCTGCTGAACACAAGAGTGACAAATATTTCAAGTGTCCTGGTCATATCAGGAGGAGTATTCTGAGTTCACATTACCTGTACCTTCACAATAAAAACAAAAAAAAAAGAACAGAAAAATATCATGTAAATGGTAGATTTGTGAAAATAAAACTCAAAAGTATCCACTACAGAAATTAACATCCTAATTAATCACTCTATGATCACCTACAAATAAAAATAACTCAATCACATCACTGATAAATAATTGGTGCATTTGAAACAACTGAAAAAGAAAATTCATTTGACATTGAATTACCTTCTGTTCTCTAAAGCGACCATCCTTGATGCTGTGAGCTAAGTCGTCCATTCTTTTGCGTTCGATTACAAAATCCAGTACAAGCTCATGGCATGGAACATTTCTAGAAGACTTTTTCCTTTCTCTAGCTACCCAAACAAAGTCTCCAACATTTAGTTTTCGAACTTCGAAATCTACACCATGTTTCTTTAATTCAAGAAGAAACTGTGCTTTGCTCTTTCCATGTCCACTAAAAAAAAGAATTAGTTAAACTGCAGACAATTGATGTATGAGTACACCAATTCATAGGCTGGTTCATTACATAACAGCAAATGCAATAACATCAAAGAACACTGTCAACATGGATGAAAAAACATATAATACAGTGGTGCTTCAACAACTAATGCAGTATCACTCTTTAGCAGTTACTATGAGCACAAATTGTCAGTAAACATGAAAGGTATGTTCAAGAAACCTGTGTCTGCCATTGATCTAAAGCACCAAGCCTAACTTTAAATAATTTTTGCCTAATTAGTTTACATTTCAAAAGGTCATCCAAGCATTAAATAAAGAAAATGTGTTTTATACAACTCAAAAATATTGCAGAAGAAACACTGTTTTTGATTGCCCAGAAAAGGCTTAGTGACAAATACAAATCTGGTCCATAACTGAGCTCAACAAGAGTTTGTAATGAACAAAACACACACACACACACACACACACACACACACACACACACACACACACACACGCATGCTGAAAGCACTAAATTAGTTACCCATAGTTAAACTGATGAAACACTTTGTGTGACCAGTGCTATGTTAGGCCTTCTTTTATCCCACAGAAGTGGATTCTCCTAAACTTCAGCAGGAGGATTTTTCACAGAATTTCAGGAAAACTTCAGTGCATCCTGCCACTAACATAAAACTAGCATTACATTATTCAGCAACAATCTTGCTACCTTGACTATTAAAAACAAAAGCAATATTTAACATAAAAAATGCGCCTTTGAGCCTCTGCACATACGAGAAATACTTTATCAGCCTCCCTCCCCACGTATCACGAAATTTCAGTTTTATTGTAGCACATGTTTTAAGAAGCATTCAGATGCTCAGTGTTACACATAATTCATTTACACAATGCTACATAGGTAAACCACCTGCTTTTGACCTATCTCACAAAAATCTGCCCAGAACAGGCCTTGACAGCCTCCAAAGGAAAGAAGAGACCTGAAATAATAAAAAGAAATCTCAAGAGGGAAATGCACTGCATTCTCCAATTAAATGCTACTTTAGTTAGCTTCTTACTTTTACATATTTTTTGTAATCAAAATTCTACAGTAACTCAGAGTAACAAAAATTACATTGGCATTTTATTGTTCTGCAGCTGTGAGCTTCAGTTTCTAAGGAGATGGACTTCCAAATCTCTAAGCTTTAAGCAGTTCCCAATTTCAAAGTGAAAATCCTCCACCAGCAGTGGCCGAATAAATTTTTTTCGGTTGCTGTGTGTTGCTAAAAATGTGAAAAGAGCGATGTCTTTGTTTTTCCCAATTTCAAGTATAACAATCCACCTTGTTTGCATACAACCAACTCACATCCAACATTAAGGGGCAAAGGAACTAGCTCCGCATAAGTTTCCAGCAGAATATTTTTGTAGAAAAATAATAATTTCAACACTTTAATAACACAGACTTTTCATATGCAAAAGTGGCTGACAGGCTCTTAGAATTTTTGTTTCAATGTTTATGCAGAATGCAGCATTCAGATCCCTTTGAGGAATTGATCAAAGTAACTCATTTGATAGAATGGAAGAAAGACACACCTGCAATTTCTGCTGAATTGCAGAGGACTCAGAGTAATCCCGAAGTTTTTGAAACTAAGATGTTCGCCTATTTTGGAGGAAAGATTCAGATATTTTGACAGCAACAGAGCGCAGACGATTATTTGGTGAGATCAGACGCAAACGAAGGTTAATCGCTTACCTGCAGGTAAAAGTATGTGGCATACGTGCACTTGACACGTAAGACCCACCCTGTCCAAATTGATAAACTGTCCACAGCAATTTGTAATAATAAAGTTCAACAAATGCAGAAGATTCACATTAAGAAGCTACGGAATTTAGCTGCAGAAGAAATTTTTCAACGATATCCACCTACACCCAGAGAGTCACCTAGAGACTCGAAACATGAGTTTTTGCCATTTGTAAACTAAAGTTCTGTGCCTTTAACCCAGATTCAGAAAAATGCATTGAGAGGTCCAAAATTTTCATACCCTATTCTGAGGTTGAACAAGATTAGGGTAATTACCCAAGCAGAAAGCCTTCACCAGAAAGGAACTCACAAGGCATAATGTGGTTAGGGCTTTTAAGACTTCGGTTGATAAGCTACATGATATGTACATTTACAAATTATACCGGGAAGAGATTAAACAATTGCGGGAATTGAGAATTTTTTTTTTTTTTTTATCAATAACTGCAGCTGACAAAGCTTCCCAACTGATTATAATCGATAGGCACCTATATATGGATAAAATAAAAGAGGCAATAGACAAAATTCAGCATAAGGAGATTTCTTATGACCCCACGTCAGCAACTATATCAGCAGTTGCTAAATTAAAAAACCAAGGTGCATTACCTGAAGCCATCATTACTCGGATGAACCCACCATGGGGTCCCAGAACTTCCGAAATTTTCGGTAAAGTTAAAACCCACAAAGTTGGGCAACCCCTTCGCCCATTTGTATCAAGCGGTCATAGCCCCATGCGCCAACTCGAGAAAGTGTTGCCAAACTACACTGGCGGAAAGTGAAAACAGAACACCAAGAAGGAGACGTCTGATACCAACGAAATTTATACAACATAATAACGGAATACAGAGGATAACGTGATCAAAACATTATGGCAAAATACAGCTGTATTTGCTGGTAAACTGAAAAATAACATTTCCATGTAACATGGTTAGCACGAGATTGAACCGCCATGAACTGCGTCACACTGTACAATTCTGGCATGGAGTCTGTCGTACAGATGTTGGATGTAAGTTTGGGGTATTGAGTTCCAAGCATCCTCAACCTGGACGCGTAAATCAGGAATGGTCGTGGCTGGCCGTGGAGGCCGGATAAGTCGTTGTCCCATAAAATCCCACACGTGCTCAATGGGGGACAAATCAGGTGAACGTGCAGGCCATGGAAGTTGTCTCACACCCTGAAGTGCATGTTGTGTTGCACTTGCCGTGTGTGGGCGTGCGTTATCTTGCTGGAAAACACCATGATGGACCGACCTTACAAATGGCACAACAACGGGCTGAATGATGTTGATGTAGGAGGTGCTGTTTAACGTACCAGGTACAAACACTAGTTGTGTACGGGAGTGATAGCTGATTGCTCCCCACACCAGGAGACCAGGTGTAGGTCCTGTGTGTCGCTGGCGGATGCAAGAAGGGTGGAGACGCTCCCCTGTGCGTCTGCGAACACACATACGGCCATCGGAGGCTCCTAAGCAGAATCTGCTTTCATCGCTGAACACAACAGATCGCCATTGCGTTCTCCAGTGCAGACGTTGGCGACACCACAGCAGCCGTTCCTGACGGTGGGCTGGAGTCAGAGGTACACATGCCAGAGGCACACGTGCACGTAGTCCTGCATCCAGTAAACGGTTGCGGATTGTTCGCACAGTCACCTCAGGTGCAACGGCAGCTCGGATTTGCGTCGCAGTGGAAGTTCTGCCTGACAACGCCGCTCTTCTTATACGTCGATCGGCCCGCTTATCAGTCTGTCTGGGGTCTGGTACGATTCGTCCAACGACGATTGGTCCAATGCCGATTCGTCCAATGGACGATTGGTCCAATTCCGTCCTATCTGTCCGAAGTGCTACTCGTGCTATAAAAGTCTCATCTGTTCTGATTCTATCTCCGATGTTATACGAAAGTACCGGTAGTTCAAAGAATGTAAAATAATGTTAAATTTCATGCGTAATATTGTGGTTACAGATTTTTTTTTTTTTTTTTTTGAATCGCGTTTTCTTGTTATACTGTCCTTGCTGCCGTATGAAGTTACTGATGTACGAGTCGTTCTATCAACTTCAATGTTTCTCTTTTGCATGAAATAATATAAAATACTAGTGTTCCGTTTCTGTTTGTAGAATGCAGTGGGGTTTTCCGCCAACTGCCCAATGGAAACAACTGCTCGGAGTTTGGACAGAGGCCTTTTCAACAGTTTTTATTCCAGCGATGTCATATTCATAACGTTTACATATTAAATCAAGTTAATAATATTGCGCTTTTACTTAGACACGAAATATTAATTCATAGGCCATTTTAACGGTTTATATTCATAACGTTTACATATTAAATCAGGTTAATAGTATTGCACTTTCACTTAAGCACGAAATATTAATTCATAGGCCTACGGCCTAGGTACCTTGCAAAGACCTCAGAAATGATACAATGAATGCCTTTTATAAAGTTTTATAAAATGTTTACAAATGCCAAATATCTAGGTTGTAACTTAAAATAATCTAAAAAGGCCCGCGACCTAGGTACCTGGTAAATAGCTGAGAAATGATTCGTTGAGTGCCTTTTATAAGGTTTTATAAAATGTTTACAAATACCAAATACCTAGGTTGTGACTTAAAATCTTTAAAAAGGCCCGGGCCTAGGTGTCTTGTAAAGACCTGAGAAATGATACGATGAGTGCCTTTTATTAGGTTTTATGAAATGTTTACAAATACCAAATATCTAGGTTGTAACTCAAAATCTAAAAAGGCCCGGGGCCTAGGTACTTCGCAAAGACCTGAGAAATGATAGGATGAGCGCCTTTTATTAGGTTTTATAACATATTTACAAATACTAAATATCTAGGTTGTAAATTAAAATCTTCAAAAAATGCCCGCGGCCTAGGTGCTTTGCAAATAGCTGAGAAATGCTCCATTGAGTGCCTTTTACCAGGTTTATGTAAAATGTTTACAATTACCAAATATATGGAAATTATTTTTTAAAGGATATAAAGAGGAGAATAATTTAAATTATTATTCCTTTCTGGAAAATAAAAAAGTTTACCGTTGGTAAGATGATACCATTGGACAAATTGGCGTTGGACCAATCGTACCATTGGACGAATCGGCATTGGACCAATCGGACATTGGACCAATCGGCCCTTTAGACGAATCGGCATTGGACCAATCGTCATTGGACGAATCGTCCGGGACCGGTCCGTCTGTGACTCCCGGTTCCACGTCTTCTCGTGTGGGAATGTTCCTCGGACCATCTACGCCACCATCGTACCCCACCACCAATACTTCCCATCCAATTCGCTCCTCAATACGATGATACGACCACCCGGCCTCGCGGAGCTCGACTAGATGACCTCGCTCAAAGTCCGATAACTGCTGAAATCGTACACGTCTTCCATGTGCAGGCATTGCAGCTTCTTCAGGGTCTTCGCACGTGTCCGTACGCCGACGACTGATTACATTCACTTCGCCGTACTCCTTAAATACCACCGACGATAATTTGCATATTATGCCGTGCTGTGGCATAAGCGCTCACCGATTGATCCCGAAATTAACATCACACCTACGTAAACTCGACCCCATTAACATATGTAAATTTCATGATCGTCCGCCAATTCCTTTTTGGTGTTCTTTTTTCACTTTCCGCCAGTGTATTTAAAACCCCTAACCAACAAACTCAAGATATTCAATCAAGGAGTCTATACAGGCGCTGGGTAGAATCAAGGCAGTTGATTTAGAGGGTAGGGACTTCATCATAGCTTCATTGTACATGGAGGTGTTATTTCCTAATGTTCCCATTATAACAGCACACAGAATAATTGAAGAAAAATTAACTAGCTTGGGTCAGGTACCTGCTGAAAACATCCAATCTAATATGACAGCCCTATGGTTAGTGCATCGGAGATTAAATTTCAGATGCAATAATTGTTTTTACCAGCAGCTAGAGGGGGTCCCCCATGGGCTCACCCCTCTCACCGATCTTGGCGGACGTGTTGTTACAACATTTAGAGGAATCTGTTATCCAGGAGTTTCATACGAAACCACTATTGTACCTGAGATACATAGACGATGTACTGATCTTTTGGCCAACTAATCAAGACGACTTGAATGACTTTAGAGAATCGTCATCTACATTCCCCACTATTAAGTTTACATGCAAAATGGATGAAGAGTGTTCCCTGTTATTTTTGGATTTTATGCTGCGTCGCACTCCTACATCTAAAGCAGTGGCATACTCAGTGTTCAGGAAACCATCTAGCAGAGCTAGAGTAATACCCATGGATTCGGTGCATCCCACAAGCCAGAAATTATCAGCACTTAGGTTTTATGTGAAACGGGAGTTTACACGCTCGTCATCCCAGAGTTTGCGACGTAAGGAGTTGACACGAGTTTACGACATAGCACTTGAACACGGATATGATGATCATATGTAGAGGATTTTAGGAAGGGAGTGTCTGACCCCAGGTCTTAAACAACCCTTAGAAATAGGAAACTAGGAGATATGGGCTAGAGTGCCCGATAGGAAAGTGACATGGAAGCGGAGTAGAAAGGGGGAGGAAGACGCCCTTATTTATTACCGGGGGCCAGTCCCCGAAGTCCGACAGCTTAACATGCCCATCCAACGCACGGCGGATATTTAGTGGATCGAGCGTTCGTACCTGCCTGGGATCGAAACTGAGGCCCTTTCCATGGCAGTCATGAACGTTGCCCACTAGGCCACCCGCGGCCCAATTGAAGATGGATACTCCAGGTTGACGGTAGATAGACTGCTGCGTGGAATTATGAGATCCCTAGCATATACGCTGCAGCAGAAGGACCGACAATGACAACTTATTGGTTCCATGGATTATATCCCAAATATTCTAAACGTCATAAAGAATGCATGTGGCAGAAACCATCTAAATATAGGAATCAAAACATCTTATGTATTATCTATGGTCAAGAATGACAGAGACCCTACGTTAGTGGGTGATAAATATGGTGTATACCAAATTCCATTAAGAACGGAGGACCCTGCACAAGATCAAAAGATATATGTAGAATCTACAAAGAGAACACTGAGCGCTCATGTCAGAAAGCATCAAAACAATGTTAAAATGGGGCCACAATTTACAGCTTTGGCACGATTAGTGAATACAGTATTACCCAGATTGATTGGGTGCTACATTGCTAGCGATGCAGAGAACTGGTTGCGGTATACAATTTATGGAGAGTCTGTACATCTTTAACCTATGCACCAGATGCTGCAATGATGATCTACCGAATTTAATTCCACTCCGCTGGAAGAGGTTGCTCAAAGATAACAATGAAGTAAATATCTTATATGAACCCAAAACTTTGTGTTTTCGAGTCATACATTGATTATTCACACCAAAAATTCTATAGTTACAAATAAATATCTACTTATGGATTTAAATACCATTACGTATCTTATAATCCATAGCTGATACGAAGCACATTGTTGTGGACACACTGACGAGTCCCAACCATGTCGCAATTCTTCCAACAACAACTCCATCAGTAGGTGAAACATCTGGCTTTATTCTCTCAAAGAATTTCGAAAAATATTTTCGAAAACAAGTAAGTAGACATTACTTTGTTCGTTAGACCATCACTCATGTAAATTGTGATTATGAGACAATATATTATGTTCATTATCTTAGGACTCTAATTACGAAGAACTTTACTTATGTATTATTCTTTGAGTTCGTGGGGTTTGGTTTCAAATAACACCTGCATACGAATACAACGACGCGCTCGTAACATTGTGCATTGCATCTGCGCACCTATGTAACATTGCGGCCACCATATAAGATTGTTGTAACCTGCTTCAGCTTTTGGTTTTAATTCGTCTGAGGATGGGATCCGCTGTGGAACCCAAAAGGTCTTATGTAATTTTAAATTGGAAGTGTTTTATTAGAAGTGTTTTGGTGATTAAAGTATTTTTAAGTATTGGTGTTTTAATATCACTTCATTTCCATCGTGCAAGAACAGGTTTAATTGTGCCAAATTACTCCCACAAACTATCACTCTCTCCACACAAAGCTAATTTTATTATATTGTTATAATCACCCCACCCCCCACCCCTTAATTCTTGAATTAATAGGCGTGGTGAACGGATCAAATTAATTAAGCATTAATCAATTATGCGGCTTTGTCTGGGTCGAAAACGAAAAGAGCATAGGAAGTTTTGTTCAGAGAAAGAGGGAAAAATAGGAAGGCATCTTGCAAGGTTTGTGAAGTCAGATCTACTAACGTGTTTAAGTCATGTGTGTGTGTGATTTTGAAACTAACTGCGAGCGACGCAAAAGATTGATAATAACAGCATTTAGTGCTTCTGTGTCCATGGCAAATTATTTTTATTTGGATAATTCGCCAAGGAAAGAAACTGTAAGTACAACCTATTTGTTTAGGTTTCAAGTTTACAGAGGATAATTAATGAGGAACTGTGTCAGGAGCATATTCAGAACTACTGCATGGCAAATTGATCTGAACAATTACCATAGTGGAACTCAAAATCAGGCAAAAAAAAAAAAGTTGAATGTCATGTTTAAATGTCGATCGAAAGGACCAATCAAATTCATAATAGCTACCAATTATAATACCAATTAATAGTCAAGAATATTTGTGCTGTGCAGAAAGTTTCTGGGTAGGTGATCAATTTTTTTTTTTTTTTAATTCTCATTGCGAGGACTGTATGCCCTAATATACAGTCCTCGCAATGAGAACGACACCTTATGATAGTGTATTCAAATTGATTCATGCTACTAGCTTGGTACACTACTAAACTGGTGGCAGAGGTAAAATACTAGGTGGTCACTACAAAAATAGTGACGAGCGGTAGAATTAAATACTAGCTCAGTACGCTACAATATTTCCTTATTTTTTTATTCTCGCTTGCTTTATTGAACAGATGAAATATCACGCTTTTGTATAAGCTTATAAAACTGATTTATTTCCTGAAAACATGCAACCTTAAACAAAACTTTTCCTACTGCAAAGAAGAGCACAATGTGAAACACTGAGTATGCAGAATAGAGTCACATACCTACCTTGTCAATGTTTCACAGTTATCCACACATAACAACACATCAAAGCATCCTGGATTTAAAGAGAATTGTTCTTCTTCAGACAAATTATTCATGTCAAATAAACTTGTACTGTCATCAGTTGAAGGCACATGGAAGTGGAAAAAGTTGTTCTCTGTATGCATATCAGATATCACAACTTCTGAAGGTACAGCTGGTTTTCTGGAAGCTGTTTCTGATGATGAAGAATAAGTTTTTGTAGCAGCAACAGGTTGAGGCTGACTTTCCTCTCCAGAAAACACAGAAGAAAAATCGGACAGTGAACCTAATATTTTTCAAACATATAAGACAAGAAAATTCAAATTAGAAGAAAAAATATAACTTGTTATCACAACATATTAAAATAGAGAAGTACAAACTAGTGGTCATCTGTCATTTCACAGAAGTAATTTTAACAATTATATCATAGTTGTAAATGCATTTATGGCACCTCTATTCATAGTGATTGTGGAATAACTTTTTTTACGGGTCTTTTAGAGGTTATTTTTAATGAAAGTTGGTTGTCAAATTTTCGAACTAAAGCCTAGTTCGTCATCAGGACTATGTCACTGGAGTAGTTGCTGCCACTCAATTGGAAGAGACCATCCGCAATTATCGTTAATTGTGGTACTTCTTCTTCTTGCTATTTCGATCCCTTCTTCTAGTTTTCTCTTTACTAAGTTTGACTGGTGGGCGATTATTTTCACTGAGTCCCAATTTATGGAGTGTCCACTTGCTTGTACATGTCTGTCTAGCCCTGTTTTGTTCCCAATGTTCCTAATAGCTGCTTGGTGTTCTTTCATTCGGACCTTAATACTTCTCCCTGTTTCTCCTATATAGCTGAGTCCGCAGTTACAGTCGATGCAGTAAATTACTCCTTCCTGCAATTGGATGTCCAATTCTTTCTGCTTTAAAGCTGGCAGGAATTTCTTTATTTTGTTATTAAGATCTGGAGCTAGCCTGATATTATATTTTGCTCCGATCCTTTTCAGTCTCTCGAAAAGTCCCTTGTGGTACGTAATTTTGCTGGTGAATTTGAAGTTGGTTTTTTCCTGCTTCTTTTTTGGCACTTGTTTAAATATTTTCTCAACATATGGGGAGGGGTAATTGTTTTCTGCCAACATTTCCTTTAATTCTTCTTTGTGAAGATCTTTTGAGAAGCTGAAGAGACCAGGATTTCAATTTTTTCCAAAAATTGTCTCGCTGTATTCGATTTAATATAATCAGGGTGGAATGAGCAGAAGTCTAACATCTTCCCTGTGTTGGTGGGTTTTCTAAAAAGCTGAGTGAATATTTTCCCTTCTCTTGAGGTCAAGGTTAAATCCAGGTAATTGATGCTATGGTCTTTTTCCTGTTCCAGGGTGTACTTCAAGGTATTCTCTAGTAAGTTAAATTCTTCCAGAATCTGAGAGGGTAGAGATTGGTCCACAGTATCTACTATAATTAGGACATCATCCATGTACCTTACATAGAGAGCAAACAAGGAGGGTTGTATAAGGATTTTTGCCTCTAGTTTACTTATATAATAATTTGCTAGCAGAGGTGCTAGTGGAGAACCCATTGCAAGTCCTGAAGTTTGCCTGTAATATTTCTTTCCAAACTGGAAGAAATTATTCTCCAAAATCCAGTCAAGAATTCCACAGATCTATGGTACGATAAAAGTTCACAAAGAAGGCCATCCAATAAGACCTATAATAGACACTAGAAATTCGCCACTCTCCAACATTAATTATTATTTACTTGGTCACCTCAGAGATATTTTCCCTTCTCCTCCCTACCTACTAAAAAATTCCATGCAGCTAAAAAGAAAACTGGACAACTTGCCAGAATTATTTCATCCAGTAATGGCAAGCCTGGATATAGTCTCTATGTATACCAACATTAACCTGGACCTCCTACTGGAATTCATTGCAGATGACCTTGCGGAAAAAAATAGTATTCCATAATCACAATAGAGAAATACTACTTGGCATATATGAACTGCTCCTATTTTCCTTCAAGAATAATTTCTTCCAGTTTGGAAAGAAATATTACAGGCAAACTTCAGGACTTGCAATGGGTTCTCCACTAGCACCTCTGCTAGCAAATTATTATATAAGTAAACTAGAGGCAAAAATCCTTATACAACCCTCCTTGTTTGCTCTCTATGTAAGGTACATGGATGATGTCCTAATTATAGTAGATACTGTGGACCAATCTCTACCCTCTCAGATTCTGGAAGAATTTAACTTACTAGAGAATACCTTGAAGTACACCCTGGAACAGGAAAAAGACCATAGCATCAATTACCTGGATTTAACCTTGACCTCAAGAGAAGGGAAAATATTCACTCAGCTTTTTAGAAAACCCACCAACACAGGGAAGATGTTAGACTTCTGCTCATTCCACCCAGATTATATTAAATCGAATACAGCGAGACAATTTTTGGAAAAAATTGAAATCCTGGTCTCTTCAGCTTCTCAAAAAGATCTTCACAAAGAAGAATTAAAGGAAATGTTGGCAGAAAACAATTACCCCTCCCCATATGTTGAGAAAATATTTAAACAAGTGCCAAAAAAGAAGCAGGAAAAAACCAACTTCAAATTCACCAGCAAAATTACGTACCACAAGGGACTTTTCGAGAGACTGAAAAGGATCGGAGCAAAATATAATATCAGGCTAGCTCCAGATCTTAATAACAAAATAAAGAAATTCCTGCCAGCTTTAAAGCAGAAAGAATTGGACATCCAATTGCAGGAAGGAGTAATTTACTGCATCGACTGTAACTGCGGACTCAGCTATATAGGAGAAACAGGGAGAAGTATTAAGGTCCGAATGAAAGAACACCAAGCAGCTATTAGGAACATTGGGAACAAAACAGGGCTAGACAGACATGTACAAGCAAGTGGACACTCCATAAATTGGGACTCAGTGAAAATAATCGCCCACCAGTCAAACTTAGTAAAGAGAAAACTAGAAGAAGGGATCGAAATAGCAAGAAGAAGAAGTACCACAATTAACGATAATTGCGGATGGTCTCTTCCAATTGAGTGGCAGCAACTACTCCAGTGACATAGTCCTGATGACGAACTAGGCTTTAGTTCGAAAATTTGACAACCAACTTTCATTAAAAATAACCTCTAAAAGACCCGTAAAAAAAAGTTATTCCACAATCACTATGAATAGAGGTGCCATAAATGCATTTACAACTAGGATAAAAACCACATACGGGCTGGATATATGGCGAAACATCAGAAAGATAGAAAGGAGTAAGTGCAAAAGCGACAAATGTAAGTCACAACTGTATTTTCTTAAGAAATGTAAAAGAGCTAATTTTGTTCCACCTTCTTTGAGACTCACGAAAAACATCGCGGAAAATCTGTCAAGAAATTTTATTAGAAAAATAGAACTAAAAACGGTGAATGGCGCGATTCGTAATAAATTCAAAACTATTGAGCAATGCGAAGGAATAGAAACTCGTATTTGGACCTCTTCATTAGGTGAAATTCCGGAAGCAGAAAAGAAAAATATTGATAATTGGTTAGCTAAAGCAGTGAGAGATAAAAACAAAAAGTTTAAGGAAAAATTGAAAATTAAAGAAAATAAATGGTTAAGTCCAAAGTTAATGTCTACAGCACCTGGCCCACAGTTAATACCATCCACCACTAACAAACATGTCATGGATCTGACGGAAGAAGGAGTAGATGAAAACCTGATTAATCTCCTCAATAAGGGATATAATTACAACCTTTCCTCCGCAACACTTGATAAAACGTATACTGATTGATTTAGAAAGCATCTGTAGTAAGGTAGAAAGAGAAGATGAAAATACAGCAGTTACTTTAAGGAAAGAATTCTCAGACTGCGTCTCAAAATTTGTAAAAAAGCCAGTAAAAGTTGATTACAATTTTAATAGAAGTGCCATTACTGACCTTAAAAAATTCAAAGCCAATGATAAAGTAGTAGCACTGAGAGCAGATAAGAGCAAAGTTTTGGTATTGGTAGAAAAAGAGAAGTATTACAATAAAATGGAAGCTGAATTGAGCAAGCCTTATTATGAAGAACTCAATGGTAATCCTATAGATCAAACTGTAAAAAATCTTAAGAAATTAATCAGCTCTTTAAGAAATAAAAAACAGCTTAATGAGCTCTTCAAAAACTTCTCCAAAATCCAGTCAAGAATTCCACAGATCTATGGTACGATAAAAGTTCACAAAGAAGGCCATCCAATAAGACCTATAATAGACACTAGAAATTCGCCACTCTCCAACATTAATTATTATTTACTTGGTCACCTCAGAGATATTTTCCCTTCTCCTCCCTACCTACTAAAAAATTCCATGCAGCTAAAAAGAAAACTGGACAACTTGCCAGAATTAATTCATCCAGTAATGGCAAGCCTGGATATAGTCTCTATGTATACCAACATTAACCTGGACCTCCTACTGGAATTCATTGCAGATGACCTTGCGGAAAAATAGTATTCCATAATCACAATAGAGAAATACTACTTGGCATATATGAACTGCTCCTATTTTCCTTCAAGAATAATTTCTTCCAGTTTGGAAAGAAATATTACAGGCAAACTTCAGGACTTGCAATGGGTTCTCCACTAGCACCTCTGCTAGCAAATTATTATATAAGTAAACTAGAGGCAAAAATCCTTATACAACCCTCCTTGTTTGCTCTCTATGTAAGGTACATGGATGATGTCCTAATTATAGTAGATACTGTGGACCAATCTCTACCCTCTCAGATTCTGGAAGAATTTAACTTACTAGAGAATACCTTGAAGTACACCCTGGAACAGGAAAAAGACCATAGCATCAATTACCTGGATTTAACCTTGACCTCAAGAGAAGGGAAAATATTCACTCAGCTTTTAGAAAACCCACCAACACAGGGAAGATGTTAGACTTCTGCTCATTCCACCCTGATTATATTAAATCGAATACAGCGAGACAATTTTTGGAAAAAATTGAAATCCTGGTCTCTTCAGCTTCTCAAAAGATCTTCACAAAGAAGAATTAAAGGAAATGTTGGCAGAAAACAATTACCCCTCCCCATATGTTGAGAAAATATTTAAACAAGTGCCAAAAAAGAAGCAGGAAAAAACCAACTTCAAATTCACCAGCAAAATTACGTACCACAAGGGACTTTTCGAGAGACTGAAAAGGATCGGAGCAAAATATAATATCAGGCTAGCTCCAGATCTTAATAACAAAATAAAGAAATTCCTGCCAGCTTTAAAGCAGAAAGAATTGGACATCCAATTGCAGGAAGGAGTAATTTACTGCATCGACTGTAACTGCGGACTCAGCTATATAGGAGAAACAGGGAGAAGTATTAAGGTCCGAATGAAAGAACACCAAGCAGCTATTAGGAACATTGGGAACAAAACAGGGCTAGACAGACATGTACAAGCAAGTGGACACTCCATAAATTGGGACTCAGTGAAAATAATCGCCCACCAGTCAAACTTAGTAAAGAGAAAACTAGAAGAAGGGATCGAAATAGCAAGAAGAAGAAGTACCACAATTAACGATAATTGCGGATGGTCTCTTCCAATTGAGTGGCAGCAACTACTCCAGTGACATAGTCCTGATGACGAACTAGGCTTTAGTTCGAAAATTTGACAACCAACTTTCATTAAAAATAACCTCTAAAAGACCCGTAAAAAAAGTTATTCCACAATTATATCATTGTTTGGCAATATGTAACTTCCCTGAATGAAATTTATTATTTGAACAGAAAGGTAAAAAAAAATATCTAGGCAACATGAATGGATCTGTGTAATGAGAAATAAATCTTCAATATCTGTTGAAAAAAAAAAGACTACGATAAAAGACGAAGATTTTGAACATGCAAGTGTGTGAATCAACCTACCCGAGTTCATACATTTCCAATGAAATGCTGATATACACTCTTTGCCAAAAAAAAAAAAAAAAAAAAAAAAACACCTAGAAGCAATCATGCAATCGAGATGAAAATCGATACATGCAATGTACATATACAGGAAAGGAAATTATTACAATCAGAGCAGTTGGGTCATTTATTCGGATGAAACAGCTACATGAGTGGAACAAGTCAGTACGTTGTAGTGCCATCTCTAGCTCAGATACAAGCGGTTACCCGGCGTGGCATAGATGTATACAGTTTGTGGATAATGTTCTGAGGTATAGCATGTCAGATGGTGTCCAAATTGAGGGCCAGTTCTCCGACATTCTGGGACGGGCATAGGTGGTGTCCCATCATGTCCCAAACATGTTCGATGGGTGAGAGATCGGGCAATTGTCCTGGTCATGGAAGGGTGTCAACATTACAGAGGAAGGCATGGGAGAGCCGTGCCACGGTGGCCAGGCATTATCCTGTTGAAAAATTGCTCGATGATGCAGCAACAGGAATGGCAACACAACAGGTTGTACAGTGTTGTCGACATACCATTGAACCGTCAGGGTGGTACGAAGGACTACCAAGGGTGTCTGGCTATCATATGAAATGGCTCACCAGACAGCCATTCCCTGTGTGCAAGCTGTTTGCTGTTGCAAGGTAAAGGCAGGATCCATGCACTGGCTGGCTCATCTCAGACATGTATGCGCTGGTCATCAGCACCAAGTGCAAACTGTGATTTGTCACTGAAGACAACACAACGCCACTGGACACTATCCTACGTTGATCAGGTTCGACACTACTGCAACCTGTGCTGGCAATGCTCGCTGGTCAGTGGCAGGTGGCAGAGTGTCCTCCTCAAATGTAGTCCCCATGCTGCAAAACATCTGGCAACTGTCCAGATGGCCACTTCTGCACCTGTAGACAATGCAACATGGCCACGGATGGTTGAGAGCAACAAATTTGGTTCTGTTCGGGCGGCTCTCACAATCACTCAATCTTCGCGTTCTGTCGTTGCTCTCGGCCGTCCACTGCCCACATGCCACCAGGTTGTGCTCTTCTCGACCCATTGGTGCCAAGATCATCTAATTGCCACATCGTTCTGACCTAAATGCCAGGCGATATGGCAACTTAACCAAATGGCCTCTCTCAGCCGAATTACACTCATGGACAATGAAATTTGCGCACCAAGAAGGAAGCATCGAATTGAACTGAAATTTTATGGACATAACGATACAGATGAAGGATACACATGATGACAAAAACAGAGCTGCAGGACAATGACAGAGGGATCTGTGGCATGCAGTCCGGTCATCTTCAATAGCACGTCACACTGCCTCGTGTGGTGATACATGCTGCAATATGGTCTGGCATAAAGGCGAACAGACACCTGATGTTGTCCTTCTGCAGCCTGGCTCACACGTGTTGGATGGTGTGCTCCAAATCCTGGAAAAAGTGGCACAGCGGCAGCTGGCGTTTCAACTGGTCTCACACATGCTCGATAGGGGACATGTCTGGAGAGCGGGCTGGCTGTGGAAGTGTCTGGACATGACGTAGGCAGTCCTGGGCAACCAGAGCCATGTGCTGTTGACCCGGGGACCTCCACACCCGGACACGATGATCATTTGTCCCCAAAACAAAGCGGCACACATCGCTAAACACCACACGTTGCCAGTCGGTGGAGTTCCATGTCGCTTTGGCCTGGCACCACTGCGCACGGAGCCGGCGATGTTGTAGTGTTAATGGCAGCACATGTAAGGGGTGGTGGGATCGCAAATTCACTTCTGTGAGGTGTTGGGAAATGGTTCGTGTGCCCACAGGAGTTGCTAGATCTGCTTGTATAGTGGACCGGGTCTCCGTGGGATCTGTTCGTGGTCCGTCCAGAGCCACTACACCGTGTGGCAGTGCAGTCACGTGTCCACTGCTCCCAGTACAGTCGAACGGTATGGTCCGAATGATCCACGCGGCGGGACATACAGCATGCTGACCACCCTGCGGTTTTCAGCCCGATGATCCGGCCTCTCTCAAAGTCCGTAAGTTGCGTAAATCAACGTCTCTGGTATCTACCCAGCATTCTTGTCAATCTGTACTCTTGCTTGCGTCCGCCGGTTCGTGCTTGCAGTGCCACCACAGGGTGTCTGGTCATGCGCAATCGCACCAAACGTGGATCATTTTAATACCAGCACACTCTCCAGCTATTTGCAAAGTTTCACAGTTGTAGCAATGTTTTCTTTTAGGTGTGCAAATTTCATTGTCTGTGAGTGTATATGTCCTCTTTCAGACTATCTCAGCTGCTTGTATTGTGCACAGATTCAACGTCGAGGCATCCTTACACAGTCCGTGGAGGTTAATGCAACTGCAATCCGATGTCACAATTAATTGTCCCTGCGTGCAAACTCTCCTTGATGCACAGTTCCCATGTGCTGTGGTGAGCCATTATTTCATTATTGGTCGATATTTTTTAATCATTTGCATATTCGGCCCTGAGGTGTGTTTCATCAGGATCGAACAACTTTTTAGGGGTGCTTCATTTTTTTTTATTTATTTCTTTTGGTAGAGTGTATTACCCAAAGAAAACAATAAAATTACAATAGAAGCATTTTCTGAAACAGTGCCATAAGACAACGTTTAAGTTTTTGTTTCTTTTTCTTTCAGAACAGTAAGTTTACCAGTCATGCTGCTTGGTAAATACTATTAGGCTGTAAAAATGAGCATATTTACAGGGCTTGAAAAATATCTGAAAAGCTACATGTCCAGCTGGGCATGTGCAGAAATTATTTACTTTCCCAGGTAGTAAAAGATGAATGCCCAGGAATTTTTTTTTTTTTTTTAAGATAACAAATCAGAACCCTGATTTGTTTTTTCAAGTTAAAAAATATGATGAATTTTTTTTTTTTTTTGCATGTTTTGCATTTACGTTTAAAAGGTATGTACTCAAACTGCACAATGCACAAATGCATTCATCTCAAGTTTTAAGATGATGATGATGCTGAAATTAGTATGAAATGATATGATGATGAAATTGATATTTGAGAAATTTAGTGATTCTGACATGTTCCTTTCGCTGAAGTTTCACCCTTTGCACTACACACCAGAGGCTAGTTTCATCAGACTAAAGGAACATGTCAGACTCGCTAAACAACGGAGGCTAGTTCCATCAGACTAAAGGAACATGTCAGACTCGCTAAACACCGGAGGCTAGTTCCATTACTATAAACATTTGGAGCAAAACAACATATGGTTCCAATTTCTGTACCTATAGCATAATATAATAAAAGAATTAATAACAAGGAACTGTACACCAATTACACTTAAAATAGTACTATTGATCCGAATTTCTTTGCGTAGAATATAAATAAAAGTTTCTAAGCTTTCGCACATCAACCAGACGGCTTTTTCAAGGAACGTAGACAGCTAACTGGATAATGGAACACTTCAACAATTTGAACGGGGTGACTTAACTAGACAATAAATGAATAGGCGCAAATGTGATCAGGCATTCGAAGAAACGAGATCACGTTGGTTGGGTGCGCGGTACTGTGGTAGAAAACACAGCATTTTGAGTGTGAGTGTGTGTGTGTGTGAGAGAGAGAGAGAGAGAGAGAGAGAGAGAGAGAGAGAGAGAGAGAGAGAGAGAGAGAGAGAGAGAGAGAGAGAGAGAGAGAGAGAGAGAGTTTGTTTGTGGGGAACCCAACAACAACAAAGTTTCAGTTTATGTAAGTACATTTCATACGAATTTCAGTGTCATCATCTTAAAATTTGAGATATATGTTCAAAGGTTGCAGTGAATGAATGCCCACAACGTGCTCCATTTCTTTATTAGTTAAAAAAGGATAATTTTTCATCAAAACTCCTGCAGGGGTGACATTTTCTTTCACAACTGCTGGTGCCAGGTGGCCCTTATGCTCTTCATCTTTCAGAAATGTTCTGCTTTAATAAAATGCCATGAATAACTTGTAAACAGTTGGGAAAGATTCTCAGCAATCTTTCAAAGCACTCAGTCTGCACCTCAAATAGTAAAAAAATCACAGTGTGAAAATGCTTATGTATTGTCTGTATGATTATGTTATGCAATAATGACGTATGCCAATACGTCATTATAGGTCAATTGAATATGACTGCCACTCACCTGTAATTGAACCTGGCACACCATTTACAGGTCTCCTCACTAAATAAGTTATTCTTTCAGATAGTGAAGAGAAAATAATCTCCCTCATCTGCTGATTTCTTTGAATCCAGAAAATTTATGGTCAACCTCGTATGTATGTTAAAGCTGTGTTCCTTTGTCTGAGCTGTACATGCAGTGCAGCATGATTTAATTTGTACAGATAATGAAATGGTATGTTCAGGCAACTAGGAGAACGTAAGTAGGATAAGCCACATCATAAGCTGGAGAATATATACCAGGTCATTTGGAAAATAATGGCCAATGCGGAGAGTAAAAATGAAAGACACACCTCATAGTACACAACCTTGTTTTATACAAAATAGATGTCTTCAACAGCTACACACCTCTGCCAACGAGTGACAAGTGCTTCAACGCCAGTCTGGAAGAAATCTGGCTCCCTGGATGCAAGAAAGTCCCGGAATGCAATTTTGGCCTCCTCACAGTTTCTGAAAGTCCTGTGCTTGAGTTAATTGCTAAAATGCATGAATAAATAGAATTTGGTAGGTGCCAAGTCAGGTGAGTAGGCTAGATGAGGGAGGGTTTCGAACCTCGATTTGTGTAGTTTTTGTTTCGTCATTTGTGACACATGTGATCTTGTGTTATGTGGAGGAGGATAGGACCTTTCCTGTTCACCAAAGATGGCTGTCTGGAACACAACTTCTGGTGCATTCAGTCAATTTCTTCACAGTATGTGACTGAGGTAATGCTTTCACCAGCATTCAAGAACCTGTAGTGTATGATGCTGTGAACAGTCCCCTACACTGTCAATAAAACCTTCTTTGGCGTCAACCTTGGTTTAGGATGTTGTTTCGGTGGTTCACCATAGTTCAGCCATTGTCCAGATTGCTTATGGTTGTTGTATAGCACCCACTTTTCATCACAGATTACAATGCGATCAAGTAGGGGCTCCTTTTCTTTGCGAAGCAGAAGGTTATTACACATCTAAAATTGTTGTTTATGATGCTCTGTCAGTTCTTGTGGGACCCACATATCGAATTTCTTAGCCTTACCAATTTGGTGGAGATAATCGGAAATGGTTGCCACTAGCACACTGTACTGTTTGGTGAGTTCTATGACTGTGACGCAAGGATTTGCCTCCACATTTGCCTTCAGAACTCGTTATCAATGACCAAATGCCATACTTGGCCCTCCTTATCTTGTAGGCTCGTGTCACCGGAACAAAACTTTTCAAACCACCGACAAAGTATGTTCACATGTTGCCTCCTTGCTCCATGCCTTGACCACATTACAGTAGGCTTGTGCCGTATAACGACCCAATTTGAACTCATGAAGCATAATCATCTGCAACTCACTCCTTCCTAACACGTTGTACAGACCACTCTCACACAAGTTGCAATGACTCCAGCTTAACCAATTATGGTGTGTATGTGGCATCTGAGTAGCCCTTCAACTCGTATGAATGGTGCTGTGAGAGCGTTGGTCTGCAAGCATTGTGGTGAGTTGAATGTGGCACCTCAGAAAATTGGCCATTATTTTCCTAACGACCTGATATATACACTTTTCCCAAAAAAAAAAAAAAAACCAAGCACCCCGAGAATTTCATTTGATCTTGATGAAAATCAGCATGCAAGTACCTCAGGCCGAATATGCAAATGATTAAAAAATAAGACAAAATAATGGCCTACCACAGCAAATGGGAACCGTGCATCAAGAAGTGTAATACAAAGAGCAGAGCTCGCACACAGGGACAATTGTGACATTGGATTATGGTTGCATTAACCTCCACGGACTGTGAGAACACCTCGACGTCAGGTCCATGGATGCACAATACAAGCAGCTTGGCGAGTTTGAGAGAGGATGTATAATTCAGCTGAGAAAGGCGGGTTAGTGAAGTCACCGTATCACCAGGCATTTGGGTCTGAGCAACACGGCAATCAGACGACGTTGGCACCAATGGGTTGAGGAGGGCACAAATCAGTGGCACGCTGTCAGTGGACAGCCAAGAGCAATGATAGAGCGTGAGGATTGAGCGATTGTGAAAGCCACACGAACAGAACCAAATTCATCACCCTCAACCATCAGTGGCCATGTTGCATCATCTACAGGTATGGAAGTGGCCATCCGGACTGTTGCCAGACCACTTGCAGCAAGGGGATTGCATTCAAGGAGACCACTCCGCCGCCTACCACTGACCAGTGAGCATCGTAGGCACTGGTCAGTTGCAATGGTGTTGGACCCGAAAAACATGGGATAGTGTCCAGTGGCATCATATTGCCTTCAGTGATGAGTCATGGCTAGGGCAGTAATTTTATTGCAGGAAAAAAAGGCAAAACGGGGTAAATTATGAAATTTCGTGATCAATGACATACACTAACATTTCAAAAAAAAAAAAACAAAAAAAAAACAGCCTACCAAGTTACGAAGCAGTAATACAAATGCCTGTACATAACTCCTTAAAAGTGATCAAACATCAATCCCACGCAATTATCCAGAAATTAGAGGCATCCCTGGAAATTTCACAAGGTGGCAACATCAATGACCATGCTGGATGGAAAATCCATCAGGCTTGGTCGCCAGACTTGTGAAAGTAGTAAGACGCAAGAACTCCTGATGATGATCTAGTGTATAGATCGAAAATTTGAGAGGTAATGTACCTTAATAAATTTATCCTCGATAATTCCCATTAAATATTTATAATACTGAAAGTAATAAGAGGAAGCCATGAAGTCATTAATTATTAGAATTACAGAAGTTACGGGTCGGAATAATGGCAGAGCGTCAAGAAATTAGAAAGGGTTAGGATTAAGTTAGATCGTTTCCAGGATCAAGTTAGTTACTTAAAGGAGTGTAAGAAAGTGGAATTTATGCCCGTCATTAAAATCAAGCCTAATGTTTCAAAATTACTAACTATTAACTTCAACAGGAATGTAGAACGGAAGACCGTAGCCGGAGCCATTCAGGAAAAGTACAAAAGCATTAGCGTAAACAAGAGGTTGGAAAATACAATCTGGAATTTGAAACTTTCTTTTTTAAGTGAAAATATAAAAAATGAACTGAATACTTGGCTAATGCATGCAGTGAGAGATAAAAATAAGAAATTCCATAATTCTCTTAGAAAAAAACTGGGGAAAATCTGCCCTGCAGCTTCTGTAGTACCACGTGAAAGAGCGGAACTAAAACATATGGTAGATCTCACAAATAGCGCTGAAAGAGCTTTGTTAAGTGCTTTGGATAAAGGATACAACTTTAACATTCACACGAATAAGATGGAAAAGAAGAAAATAATGATGGAACTTGAATGTATAAGTCATTCTCTAGAAAGGCAAAATTCTGAAGCAGCATTAGCGCTAAGGAAAGAGTATAATTCTTGCCTCTCGAATTTCAAGGTCATTCAGCGGAATGCCGATAAAAATCTTTCGAAGGAAGAATTAATAGCCCTGGAAAAATTTAAAAACTCAGAAACAGTTGCCGTAAGAGCAGATAAAAGCAAGAAAATAACCCTAATTAAAAAAGCAGATTGCTTACAAATTTTGAAGATGACAATCCGATTTTTGGCGTAAATGTGACAAGGATGGTAAGTCAGACAATATCCGAAAACTTGAATTATATGGTGTAATACCGTATTTCTTTCATGAGCAGATTATTTGTTAAAAATGGAAGAAGAACTAAACAAACCAATATATGAAAAATTGGATAAAGATCCACTTGAAACAACGATCGAAAATTATAGAAAATTGCTCTTTTCACTTAAGAAGAAAAATAAGATTTGTGACAACTTCAAAAATTATTCAAAGATTACCCATCGTACTCCGCAGATGTATGGTCTGCTAAAACTGCATAAAGAAAGACAACCTATCAGGCCTATTATTGACTCAAAATATTCTCCTCTGTCCAATTTGCATTATTATTTACTGTTTCATCTATCAAAGTTGCTTCCTAAACCTAAGGCACTGATAAACAACACTGAAGAACTATTAAAGAAAATAGAAGAACTTCCAGAATTAGAAAACCCTTTCATGCCAAGTTTGGATGTTGTGTCTATGTATACAAATATTAACCTGGACAAACTCATAGATTACATAGCAGATGACCTATCTGACCTAGTAGTGTTTCATGAATATAATAAAGAAGAAGCAATAGGCCTTTATGAACTTACAGTGTTTGCGCTAAACAACATTTTTTTTTTTAATTCCAAGGCTGCTTCTATAAGCAAAGATGTGGGCTAGCAATAGGTTCTTCATTAGCACCTCTCCTAGCAAATTATTACATAAGTAAAATAGAAGAGGCCTTCCTATTGAAACCTTCAATTTTCTGCATGTATACTAGATACATGGATGATATCTTTTTCATCATAGATCAAAATTTGAGTGGATACTCATCAAAAATTCTAGAAGGTTTTAATTCCCAAGATGAATCCCTAAAATTCACTTTAGAAGAGCAAAACGAAAATAAGCTAAATTACCTAGATATTACTTTGAAGTGGGAAGGAAAATATATTACCACAGAATTATACAAGAAGCCTACAAATACAGGAAAAATTTTAAATTATAAATCAGATCACCCTAATTATATAAAGAAAAATGTAGCTTTACAATTTAAAGAAAAAGTTGAAAAGCTGAATTCATCTTCAGAAGCTAAGGAAAAACATAAAAATAAGTTAAAATCAGTCTTATTAGAAAATGATTACCCTTCAAAAGAAATTCGTGAACTACTGGAAAAGAATCCTACTAGGAACAGAACTGGCACTACAGACAAAAATAAAGAGAAAATTGAATATTTATTCACAAGAAAAGTCATTTACCACAAGGGACTGTTTGAAAAACTAAAGAAAATTAGCACTAAATATAAAATTAGGTTAGCTCCAGGTTTAAATAACAAAATTAAAAAATACTTACCATCCCTAAAACAAAAAGAAGAAAATACTTTACTCCAGGAAGGAGTCATTTATAAAATCGAGTGTTCATGTGGTTTACCATATATAGGAGAAACAGGAAGAAGGTTAACCAGCAGAATTAAAGAACACAAAGCAGCAATAAGGAACATCTCAAATAAAACAGGATTAGAGAGGCACATACAACAAACTGGCCACAAAATAGACTGGAACTCCTTAAAAGTGATCAAACATCAATACCATGCAATTATCCAGAAATTAGAGGAATCCCTGGAAATTTACAAGACACAAGGGGGCAACATCAATGACCATGCTGGATGGAAAATCCATCAGGCTTGGTCGCCAGACCTGTGGAAGTAGTAAGACACAAGAACTCATGACGATGATCTAGTGTATAGATCAAAAATTTGAGAGGTAATGTACCTTAACAAATTTATCCTCGATAATTCCCATTAAATATTTATAATACTGAAAGTAATAAGAGGAAGTCATTAATTATTATAAATAAGCATTATACATACATAAACCATTCAAATTCTGGCAATTTTATCAACGCTGTTACACGAGATCAAGATTTCCATTTAAGTGAACAACATTTTGATACATTATATTGCACATACACAGATTTTCTTCTTTAATGCTGTGTCTGTTGTCTTGTAACACGTTTTTAAATTTAGAAAAGGATCATTCAGCATTGACACTGTTTGTGGGTACTGACAGACAACGGATGGCAACCTTATGCAGCTTAGGAAAACGACTTTTTTCGTATTCCAAAAGTCTAGCAAACCTTCGCTGATACGAAATTCTTTTACACTCGCTTTATATGAACGAAATTCACATTTTAGTTGGTCCTCATCTTTAAACATGGCTGAAAACAAACAAATCTTCATCGTCTAAAAGGTCCAAGGACTTAAACTGATTGGAATCAAACACCCTACATGCTTTGAAGAAATTTGCGGCTAGCTAACAAAATTGATGTTTTTTATCTTCGAAAAAATGCTTAATTTTTTTATAACAAGTGGATAGAGCTCTTTTTGCAGTAACGTAATTGCAGTCTTGGCTCTTGCTAAGGAGACTGTTGGCGATGTCCGACATTTCATTATATATTTTGTGCACGGAAATTTGCTGTTTTTCAAATAAAGTGAGCTGTCCGGAAATATATGGCACATGAACCTCAACCTGCTTCAGATTTTCTTTTAAATCCCTATCTTGACAATACCCAATGATTTTATCCACAATACAACTGCTGCTGTTGTCTTTTTCTTTTTCAAAAAACTCTGCGCAGTCTTTTAAATGTTTGCAGTGAAAATGCACGGTCTTAAACCAACTGTTCCACCTAGTCTGCACAGGTACTGGTGGTGAGCAAGGTATTCTTCAATTCTTTTGCAAAAAGAGTCGAAAACATCCTTTACGGGAGGAACAAGCTGTAAAGGCACATTTAACAGCAATGACTAAAGAGTTAACATTTTCAAATTCATTCTGCCAAATTTCGCCCAAAAGATTTAAAACATGCGCATTGCAGGTGATGTGAAGACCATTAAAAAATACGGCTTTCAGGCTCTTTCCCCACGCTTTGGACATGTAAGATACATTGTCTGTCACAAAAGCGGTTATATTAGCAAAAGGTATTTCATACTTATGAACGCACTAAATATTGCCTCACCGACTGTTTTAAAATTTACAGATTCCAAAGTGATGTACTGAAGGAAGATTGCATTCAAAGAGGTTTCATCGTTGCAGCTTTCAACATTCGGTTCAGCTGAAAGAACAGCAAGAATATTTAAAATGTATCTATCTTCTGAATCATTTGTTTCATCTGCTACGATGCTTACCCAGATACTGATTTAAAAAAATATTTCACTTGTTGCTTGTGAATATCATATATTTTTGGCAAATAACATTTCCATATCCAATTTGCATTTGGAACACCACCAATATCTTTCAACGAATTTTCCAAGTCATTTTTAAATGTAGGGTTATCCAGTTTGGAAAATAGGATGCACAAAAGGCACCAGTTAATTTTGAAAGTTCCATTGACCGATGCTGATCTTGTGCAGTTCTTTTCTCAATTCATCAACACATTTCTGCATTATTTTTGGTTCACTGTTCAGACACAACTTTTTTTTTCTTTATGCAGCTTGCTTCTTAAATGCTTTTCACAACTGTTCTTTCTTGAAAAGTCCACTGGTATGTTGCAACATGAACAGAACAATAGATTTTTGTTCACATAAAACGTTCCCTTGCTGTACTGCTCGCATCTTTCAAATGCACTCATTTTACTGACGTGGCGCATTCTCAAAATTAAAAAAAATATATCTAGAAAATTCATAAACTACTCACACGAAAGCAAAAATATTCTAAACTAAGCGTCTGCGAAACACTTTTCTATGAGCTGCTTTCCCAGTTAAAATTACTAACACAACTGACGACATCCAGTTTACTAGTCCGGCAAGTCGCAGAGGTCATTCAACAGTAGTGGGGGGGGTCATGAAAGACCACATGTGCACTCTTCAGCAGAGTGCATGTGACCTTGAATTACCCGTCAAGCTTGTTCGAAAAGAGTATCTTCGTAACGAACAGTCTTGAGAGATAAGTCAATGTTTAAAGCTCTGGTTCGGACTTTCAAGTAGGATTACTTTGCGGTATATTTTTCGCGTAAATTCTAACGAAGTCAGTATTAAAATTATTTAATTATGAAAAATTCAGTAATCAAAAAAATTATAATAGAAATTATGCAAAAATATGTAAAAAATCTGAAATTTGAGGATATATTTGATATTTGGGAAATTACAGAAAAACCCCTAAAATTCGCAAAAAAATCAAGAAAATTCGCGCTGCGACAGAATTACTGCCCTAGTCATGGCTTGCACTTGGTGCCGATGACCAGCACATACGTGTATGGAGACGAGCTGGCCAGCGTCTGAATCCTGCCTTTGCCGTAAAACGGCATGTGCAGGGTGAGGAGCTAAGGCGACCTTTGAAAAAGGTGACTAAAAGGTGATTAAAAGAGATTTCTTGCCAACAGCACAAAACAACAAATATAGTTACAAAAAAAAAAAATTTCATTTTTGCTATACTCCCCTACCAAAAAAGGCCAGCTGAGATCATAATAAATTTTTTTATTATGGTCCTGAATGGGGTATGGCCATTTTATTGTCATTATATAATTTTACAGAAGAAAAAATTACACAAAATTCTGAAACTCTAATGACATGCAATTCTCTTCAATGTTCCAGAAAAACAATTTTGAAGAAAGAAAAAAACTGTTTAGCTTACTGTTTTCTAGGCATCTTAGCAAAAAATGATGTAATCATACTTGATTTCCTTTTCTCAAAGTTCTTCGGAATGATTCCCACTTTCTTTCCTTTCACTCTTTCTTCTATTTGCATACATTTTACTCCCTTGAGCATGCCTTCAGCTAATTTTGATCCCTTTAAATAATTTTTTTCAAGTGCTTTCTTCAGTTTAGCCGAAGCTTTCAAAAAGAGTTATTTTGCCTCCTTAGTTTGTAGGTGTTCTTTTTCTTGTCATTTGGAGCAGCAGTCTCACATTCGATTGACTTTATCTTTTCTATTTTTTTTTCATATAATTTTCTTAGAAAGGTGACTAAAAGGTGATTAAAAGAGATTTCTTGCCAACAGCACAAAACAACAAATATAGTTACAAAAAAAAAAATTTCATTTTTGCTATACTCCCCTACCAAAAAAGGCCAGCTGAGATCATAATAAATTTCTTTATTATGGTCCTGAATGGGGTATGGCCATTTTATTGTCATTATATAATTTTACAGAACAAAAAATTACACAAAATTCAGAAACTCTAATGACATACAATTCTCTTCAATGTTCCAGAAAAATAATTTTGAAGAAAGAAAAAAACTGTTTGGCTTACTGTTTTCTAGGCATCTTAGCAAAAAATGATGTAATCATACTTGATTTCCTTTTCTCAAGGTTCTTCTGAATGATTCTCACTTCCTTTCCTTTCACTCTTTCTTCTATTTGCATACATTTTACTCCCTTGAGCATGCCTTCAGCTAATTTTGATCCCTTTAAATAACTTTTTCAAGTGCTTTCTTCAGTTTAGCCGAAGCTTCCAAAAAGAGTTCTCTTGCCTCCTTAGTTTGTAGGTGTTCTTTTTTCTTGTCATTTGGAGCAGCAGTCTCACATTTGATTGACTTTATCTTTTCTATTTTTTTTTCATATCTTCTTCACAATCCGTTCTTTTTTGTTCTTTTTGCTTTTCTTCTAATTCAATTTTCTTTTTCCTTTTACATTCTTCCATAAAAGGCAGTGTACTTTGAATGTGCTTGTTGTCCATACTTAATGAGTTTTGGATTAATGGGTACAAAAAGAAAATTAGGATATTGTTTCAAGGCATCCCTCACAGTCAGTACACTGTTTAAAAATCTTTCGGTCATTGCTGATTTATCTTCTCCTAATATATGCTTAGAAATGAAAAATAGTCTCTCTATGTCAGCATTTTCATGTGACAAAGTAAGAGCTGCCTTTATGACTTTTGAAATGTTTGGAAACTTTATATCTTTTGATAACGAGTCCCTTTTTGAGATGTGTTGTTGCCAGTAATCATCAACAGTTTTGTTTTCAAATGCTGTATCATCTTTTTCCAGTTGCAAAATTTTCCACTCATCTAACAAATAATCCAGTTGAACATGAAATGGAATCATTTTTGCAACTTTCAATATGTCTCTGAAGCTTCTATCATTCATTCTTTCTTTTGGGTCTAAAAATCTAAAATTTTTAAGTGATCCATTTGATAAGCAAGTCTTTTCCATCACATGCTTACAAGCAGTAATATGGTATTTTTGAGCTTCCTTCAGAAACAACAACTTATCACTTTCTTTCAGTTTAGAAAGCTCGTCTGCGACCTTTTCATTAATGACAAGTTCTTCAAGAGGAAGCAGATTCCCAACTGTAAACAGTTCATCAAGATCAACTTTAGAAAAATTAGTGATTTTTCTAATGACAGCAGTCTTCAAAACACGAGCGATGAAGGTCTGAAGAACAGTCCCTATTTCAGTATTATAAATATTTAACGGGAATTATCGAGGATAAATTTATTAAGGTACATTACCTCTCAAATTTTCGATCTAAACACTAGATCTTCGTCAGGAGTTCTTGCTTCCTTCTACTTCCACAGGTCTGGTGACCAAGCCTGGTGGATTTTCCATCCAGCATGGTCACTGATGTTGCCACCTTGTGTCTTGTAAATTTCCAGGGATTCCTCTAATTTTCGGATAATTGCATGGGATTGATGTTTGATCACTTTTAAGGTCCCAGTCCATTTAGTGGCCAGTTTCTTGTATGTGCCTCTCTAATCCTGTTTTATTTGAGATGTTCCTTATTGCTGCTTTGTGTTCTTTAATTCTGGTGGTTAACCTTCTTCCTGTTTCTCCTATATATGGTAATCCACAAGAACAAACTATTTTATAAATGACTCCTTCCTGGAGTAAAGTATTTTCTTCTTTTTGTTTTAGGGATGGTAAGTATTTTTTAATTTTGTTATTCAAACCTGGAGCTAACCTAATTTTACATTTAGTGCTGATTTTTTTTCAGTTTTTAAAACAGTCCCTTGTGGTAAGTGACTTTTCTTGTGAATAAATATTCAATTTTCTCTTTATTTTTGTCTGTAGTGCCTGTTCTGTTCCTAGTAGGATTTTCGTCCAGTAGTTCACGAATTTCTTTTGAAGGGTAATCATTTTCTAATAAGATTGATTTTAACTTATTTTTATGTTTTTTCTTAGCTTCTGAAGTGGAATTCAGCTTTGCAACTTTTTCTTTAAATTGTAAAGCTACATTTTTCTTTATATAATTAGGGTGATCTGATTTATAATTTAAAATTTTTCCTGTATTTGTAGGCTTCTTGTATAATTCTGTGGTAATATATTTTCCTTCCCACTTCAAAGTAATATCTAAGTAATTTAGCTTATTTTCGTTTTGCTCTTCTAAAGTGAATTTTAGGGATTCATCTTGGGCATTAAAACCTTTTAGGATTTTTGATGGGTATCCACTCGAATCTTGATCTATGATGAAAAGGATATCATCCATGTATCTAATATACATGCAGAAAATTGAAGGTTTCAATAGGAAGGGCTCTTCTATTTTACTAATAATTTGCTAGGAGAGGTGCTAATGACGAACCCATTGCTAGCCCACATCTTTGCTTATAGAAGCAGCCTTGGAATTGGAAAAAATTATTGTTTAGAGCAAACACTGTAAGTTCATGAAGGCCTATTGCTTCTTCTTTATTGTATTCATGAAACACAACTAGGTCAGATAGGTCATCTGCTATGTAATCTATGAGTTTGTCCAGGTTTATATTCGTATACATGGATACAACATGCTTGGCACTGAAAACGTTGTGTGAACTTCGTGAATAGTTCTGCTGATAAAATAATGAAATGAATAAAATATTATACACCCATATCTATCAATAAAATACTTCTGTAGTTAGGTGTAACTAATTATTTTTTTATTTACTAGCCGAGCTTTCGCACCTCAACGGAGGGCTTTTTCAAGGCTTCGTGCAACTGCTAAGAATAAGTTACATGTTTTTAAATAACAAAGGATTATCTTTTGTTATTTCAAATCATGTAACTTATTCTTAGCAGTTGCACGAAGCCTTGAAAAAGCCCTCCGTTGAGGTGCGAAAGCTCGGCTAGTAAATAAAAAAATAATTAGTTACACCTAACTACAGAAGTCTTTTATTGTTATTAATGAAATGAAGTTCAGCTTTTATTGAAAGTTTCTTTAAGGCACTCACAACAGCCTTGTGAATCTGGATTGAAGAGCAGCAGAATTTTTTCTCAGAGGCATGTGCTTAAGGAAATAGAACTGAATAATGTCCCACTGCTCCAAAATCCTGTTGGCTGAAGGCCCCAAGGTAAGCCACTTTGTTGATGCAAGTTTCAAAAATATGTGGTGTGGAACGCTATATTTTGATTGGATTTCTTCAAACTCTTCCCAATGGGCAGGCCAACCGTCAAAATAATGGTAAATGTTGATCAGCAGCTCAGAAGCTTCTTCACCAAAACACTCCAATGATTTTACATAAGCATTATGCATTGTGTGGATGTTGTAGGTACCTATGTTTGTAAGACTTGTCCCTCGTATCTCCTGGACATTACTATTGAAAAGCCTAAAAACTTTTTTATTAACATTAGGTCCGTCTGGTCCAAGCATTAGGTATCTGTTTTGTGATAAATTGGCCTCAGAAAGTGCTTCACATAAGTTAGTTTTTTTATGCAATGTTTCACCATCTGCTTTACCTAAAAAGAAAGTTCTGAGGTGCTGTGTTGTTATGCCACATTTGCTTTCTGACCAAAATGTGTTGGTTGTTTGCAGCTCCTTTTTATCTTTAACATTAGTTGTTTCATCTTTTTCAAGAAAAGAAATCTACTTTCCAAGAAGCACTGAATTTAGTGTCAGTGCTTCTTGGAAAGTAGGGGTTTTTCTTCTGATAGTTTGGTGTTCATTCACATTATCATCAGTTTCTTCTTCATCCTGTAGCTCTAGAATAGGATTTTTAATGTTTGATAGCCCATCAGAAAAAATATCCTCTTCTGTGTCTGCCACGACTTCATGCACTATGATATTGCAATCTATTGCTGGGAAATGATCATCACTTAGCAGATCGTTTTTGATGTCTTCAGATAATGACTGAATGTTCCCAGTAGGTTGTTGGTGGTATTGTCAACTTCAGTTTCATCATTCATCTCTGCATTTTGTGGAAATACAGCTTTCTGAAAACATTTAACTATTGTCGAAATCTGTAAATTTTGCCAAGAAGCATGCACCCAACGAATACAATCAAAAACAGTGACTGCTTTCGAAAATTCTGTCGCACAAAGGAAAATATTTTGATGACAGCCCGTAAGATTTCACTTTTAAATGGAGTTTCTTAGAGGATGAAAGGATAAAATGGTATTGGCTCTATATAAAATGTTATTGGCTTAGATGCCCTTCAGCTCATCTTCATGAGCTGAAGGGCATCTAAGCCAATAACATTAACACATTCGCAGACAGTAATAAAATGGAGAGACATTTATGGAAAATTTATGTTTTCAGCAGGACAGTAAACTTAAAGTAACTGGAACCCCATACAATTTTGTCAGCATTTGCTGCTTTGTACTAACAGCGTGAAGTAAAGTTGGATGGCATATAACGTCCTGCCACTGGATGTGCAGTGGCATATGCTGCCTTGACCGCGAACATGTTAATTATGAGGCCTTCCTACAATTATAAGGGGAGGTATAGCAGTACAGAAATAACTACATTCACATAGTTGTAGGTATACTTACAATAATAATCTTTCAACTTCCAGCATCTTCTTTTGAAACTATATTGTTAAATTGTACATTTTCCCCCAGTATGGTCAAAAAAGGTTTGAAAAGGTGACATAAGCTGACGAAGGTGACAAAAGGTGACCCATTTTAAAAAAGGTGACAAAAGGTGACTCATTTTAAAAAAGGTGACAAAAGGTGAGAAAGGTGACCTGCTCCTCACCCTGCACGTGGCTCGCACACTGGGAGTAACTGTCTGGGGAGCCATTTCCTACAATAGCCAGACACTTTTGGAAGTCTTTTGTACCACCCTAACAACTCAATGGTAAGTCGACGACATTCTATGATCAATTGTGTTGACATTAATGTCCCAGCATCATCGAGCAATTTTTCAACAGGATAATGGCCCGACCACACACGGCACAGCTCTCCCAGGCCTGCCTCCGAAATGTCGACACCCTTCCATAGCCAGCCCAATTGCCCGACCTCTCACACATCAACCATGTTTGGGACATGAAGGGATGCTACTTACGCCCATCTCAGAATGTCGGTCAACTGGCCCACAATTTGGACACCATCTAGCATACTATAACTCAGGACAGTATCCGCAAACTGTATGTGTCTATGCCATGCCGGGTAAAGCTTGTATCCAAGCCAGAGGTGGCGCTACAACATCCTGACTTATCTAGATTGGATGATTCCTTCTGGGCGCTTCATTTTCTTTGGCAAAGAGTGCGTGTATATATATACATGTACAGTATATATATACATATACAATATATACATACACTTGGCCAGCGTGGTGAGTTATGACCAAACCCCTCCAAAATGACTCGACAACTTAAATCTTGGCCCTCAGTCTCCGGCAGCTGAAATGTACCTGGCCAAGGTGGCGGCCAGTGCAACATGAAGGTAGAGGGTGCTAAGAATCCCCGGAGGACCGGACTAGGCTGCCATCTGATGCTGACCTTGGCTACGCATAGTGGATGCTCCCTATCTTCTGATTCAAGGCTTCTTGAATTGGCGGAGCAACTACAAAGGATCAAGTGGGACATCGTCGGGCTAAGCGAGGTAAGGAGAAGATCTCATTGAACTGAAAAGTGGACATCTCTTCTACTATCGTGGGACAGATACTGGCAGAACTAGTGGTGTTAGATTTATAATAAACAAGACTCTGAAGGATAAAGTTGTAGAAGTTGAAAGTTCCTCTGACAGAGCTGCACGACTTGTTATCCAACTCTCGAGAAGATACCAGGCTCAGATTATTCAAACTTATGCACCCATCACAAGTCATCCTTAAGAAGAAATTTAAGAATTTTATGAGGAAATTCGCCATCTAAATAATAAAGGTAAGCAGCACTTGAAGACAATTATGGGAGATTTCAATGCAAAAAAAAAGCAACAGCAACAGAATGAAACTTCATGAGGTAAATTCGGTCACGGCAACAGAAACCAGTGTGGAAATACTCTCGTTGAGTTTGCAGAGGCAGAAGGGTTTTTCATCTTGAACTCCTTTTTCAAGAAAAAGCCACACAGGAAATGGACATGGAGACATCCAAATGGGACGACAAGTGAAGTTGATTTTATTATGTGTAACAAAAAATTCGTCATAGAAAACTGCAGTGTGCTAAACAAGTTCAACACAGGTAGTGACCATTGATTGGTGAGATGTAAGATGCACCTCAACACTAAACTTGAATGTGGCAAGCTCATAAGACAAACAAGATGTATTGAGATAACCAACCTTAAAAAACACCATAATACCTTCAAGTTGGAACTGAAGAACAGATTCTCTGCTTTAGAAGGCCTAAAATTGGAAGAAGTGGATATTTCTGAAGTTAACAGTAAACTAACCAAAGCTCTTATAGAAACAGCAACAAAATTAGCTGGGTCTAAGAACAAGTTGCATATGAACAAATTATCAGGAAAAACCAAAATTTTGATGCAAAAAAGAAGAGATGAGGACAACTAAAGAAGATGTGACTTCCAAAGTAGAATGATGAGGACAACTAAAGAAGATGTGACTTCCAAAGTGGAATGATGAAGACAACTAAAGAAGATGTGACTTCCAAAGTGGAATATATAGAGCTATGCAAGACAGTACAAAAAAGTATCACTGAAAACGTAAGGAAATTCAACTGTGAACTAGTGAGGAAAGCAATTGAAAACAACCAAAGCCTAAAGATAGCAATGGGACATCTCAGTAAGTGAAGAAAACAAATTATAGCACTGAGAAAAGAAGATGGTTCTGTAACAAGAAATAGAGGCGACATTTTGACAAAAGTGAAAGATTTCTACTCCAAATTACATGAAAGGGATGATACATGTACTCCAGACAGCATGAAAGGTACCATTACCAGAGTTCTTCCAGTCCTCCCAGCATAAGTTGCACATGCAATCAAGAACATGAAGCAGGAAAAAGCTCCAGGAGAAGATGGAATTACTGTAGACATCATAAAAGAAGCAAGCGGAGAAATCAAAACAGTACTCACCCAAATTTTCACTTGATGCCTTAATAAAGGGAAGATTCCTGAGGATTGGAACAACGCTACAATGATCCTGCTACATAAAAAAGGTGACATTGAGGATCTCAGGAACTACAGACCTATCAGCCTCCTATCAGTGGTTTATAAAATCTTCACTAAAGTTCTTTCACACCGCTTGAAGGTAACACTGAACACGGCTCAACCGAGAGAACAAGCTGGATTCAGGAGTGGCTACAGCACAATAGATCATATCCACGTACTGAGAGAACTAATTGAAAGAGCGAGGGAATATGAACTTCCATTGTGCATGGCTTTTATCGATTATGAAAAAGCCTTTGATTCGGTGAAACCATCAGCAGTTACAATGGCTCTGAAATCCTGCGGTATTGAAGATGCATACATTAATATTATTAATAACATCTATGAAAATGCAAGTGCAAAGATTCGGCTGTTTGAAAATACAACACACATAAAAATTGGAAAGGGAGTGAGACAAGGTGACACCATATCTCTGAAGCTCTTTAATGCCACATTGGAGGGTGTCTTTCAGTCGCTGAGCTGGGAAAACAAGGGGATAAAGATTAATGGAGATTATCTAACCCACCTTCGTTTTGCTGATGACGTAGTCATTTTTGCAACTACCCCATCAGAGCTGCAGAATATGATCCAGGAACTTGCTGACAAGAGTAAAGAAGTGGGATTAAAAATGAACTTTCAGAAGACAAAAGTGATGTTCAATGCTTTTACAAGAAATGAAGATTTATCGATTGATGGAGAAAAGCTGGAGATAACAGACACGTACGTTTATCTTGGACAGCAGATATCAAGTGAGGATCACATTGATGAAGAAATTAATCGGCGTACAAAACTTGCCTGGAGAGCTTTTGGAAGAAACAGCATAATTTTCCAAGAGCAATATGCCATTATGTCTTAAAAGAAAAGTGTTTGATCAATGCATCCTTCCAGTACTTATGTATGTTGCAGAGACATACAAAGGCTGCAGACAACTCAAAGCAGCATGGAGAGGTGCATGCTTGGTGTAACCAGGAGAGATAAGAAGAGGAACTCATGGATCAGAAAAATGACAAGAGTGGAAGACATCATGATCAGAGGAAAATCCCTGAAATGGCAATGGGCTGGACATACTGCCAGAAGGACAGACCATCGATGGACAGCCAAAATTTTAGATTGGATTCCAAGGGACAGGAAAAGACCCAGAAGAAGACCACATGGGAGATGGGTGGATGAAATTTATATATATATATATATATATATACAGGGTGTCCGAGAATTATTGGACACATTACAAAATTATGTACAAAAAAAACTATGAGCATTGCCTGTTTTTCTATATCACATATTACTAACACGGTTTCTATATTTTTGTTTTGCAGAATTGTTATTCCCAGAATCCGATAGATGGTGCTAGGTGTGGCCTTATGAGGAATGCATGAGAAATGCGCAGTCAGTAGTCATGTCATCCGTACAGCAGAAGGCGATGTGTGTGTTATGGCTTGCGGAATTAAAGTCTGTCATTAAAGTTAAAAGACAGTACCATTTAGAGTATGGTTGTAATCCTCCGTCAACGAAATCAATTAAGCGGTGGATGAAACAGTTTAAAGAAACTGGCAATGTGAAACATCGTGGAGGAGCCGGTAGGCCTAGCGTCAGCATTGAGATGGTTGACCAAGTTAATGAAAGTTTCCGACGAAGCTCAGGAAATCCGTTCATAAAGCAAGCAGAGAACTGTGCATTCCGAAATCGACAGTTCACGATATCTTGCACAAGAAATAAAAGTTTCATGCTTATAAAATTCAAATAGTGCAAAAGATGCATGTAAATGATCACACTCTGCGATACGATTTTGCTGTGGATATGCTGAATCGAGTGGAAAACGACGAAAACTTTCTCAGTACTGTAATTTTTAGTGATGAATCCACATTTCATGTATCAGGTATTGTGAATCGTCACAACTGTAGGATATGGGGCAGTGAACCGCCTCATGCTGCTATTGAACTGGAACATGATTCTCCAAAAGTTAATGTGTGGTGCATCCTATCAAAATGAGAAGTGATTGGCCCTTTCTTCTTCTGCGAAAAAACCATAATTGGTGACATTTACTTGGATATGCTAGAAAATTTCACTATACTCCAGATCAAAAGATATGACAATGTCGTTTTCCAACAAGATAGCGCGCCTCCACATTGGTCAATGTGTGTACGTAAGTGCCTAAATGAGCATTTCCCCAACAGATGGATTGGGCGTGGTGGTCCCATTCCGTGGCCTCCTCTTTCTCCAGATCTAACTCCATTGGATTATTTCATGTGGGGTTATGTGAAGGATCGTGTCTATCAGACGCCTTGTACTGATTTGCAAGAACTGAAGCAGCGTATCACAGCTGCTATTTATTTCGTAACTCCTCAGATGCTTGCCAATACATGGCATGAAATCGAGTTTCACTTGGACATACTACGAGCAACCAAGGGATCTCACATCGAAATTTATTAGCTTGTGTAGTTACATTGTAAGTTAGTACAGTCAGTTTATTTCTATCTGTTTAATATTTTGTTTTATATAATTTTGTAATGTGTCCAATAATTCTCGGACACCCTGTACTACTGTCCAAAACTTAAGGATGAGCATGAAATCTGAATATTACAGTGTATCATGGGGCTACATGAGCTTGTTAACATATGCAAATAAGTGCGGAGTGACATATGAAGGCATTTCACAAGGTGCAGCCTAAGTATGTGACAGCTGCTGAGGGTGTATATAGTTAGGCTTAGTAATCTCACATATGAGTTCAATCTGTTTTTTGTGTTTCAGGGACACAGCAAGAAATTGCATGGCTGAGGTACACTGAAGAGAAATTGAATTAGAGATACCTGTCTAGTAACGTGCAGCACCACCTTTCGCCCTGATGACGGCAGCGATTCATCTCGGCATGGACTCGATAAGACACCGGAAGCATTGGGAAGCCATAGGGATCCACGACCCCTGAACAAACTCCCACAGTTCACGAAGATTTGATGGAGGAGGGTCAGAGCCCCGAACATGTCTCTCGATGGCATCCCAGATGTGCTCGATGGGATTGAGGTCAGGTGACCTAGCTGGCCAAGGAAGCCAGGTCACGTCAGTGGAGTGTTCATCCAACCATTCGGATACAATTCGGGAGCGATGGCATGGTGCATTGTCTTGTTGCAGGATGAGGTCCCCAGTGGGATGTTGAAGACGCACAAACGGGGAGCAAATGGTCGTCCAGGATATCCCGGTAACGTTGACCTGTGAGGGACGATGTCACATGTACCAGGGGTTCCATTTCAGTCCACGTAAACAGTCCCCAGACGAGAATGACACTCCCACCATCTTGGCAAGAAGGATCCATCGCTTCATTTGGTTTGCGTCATACTCGTATCCTCCATCCGCATGTACCAATGTGAATCTCAACTCATCAGTCCAGGCAACATTTTCCCACATGTCTAGGGTCCAGTGGCGATGTTCCTGCGCCCATGCTAATCTTTGCATCCTGTGATGTGCGGTCAGCAGCGGTACCCTCGTGGGACAATGGCTTCTGTACCCCATAGCGAGGAGATGGTTCTGGATGGTGTGGCTGCTTACACATTTTTGTGCACCAGCATTAAATTGGCGAGGGATTTCTTGCACTGTGGCCCGTCTATCCTCTGTTAAAATGCCAGCTAGCCGACGATGACCCCGCTCATCCACACACTGTTTTGTCCACGGCAGTTGGCCCTTGCAGGAATGTTTTTACCGGATTTGATGTACTCACGGTGCACCCGTGGCACAGTGGCTCGTGAAAATCCCAGTGCCTGCACAACTTCTGAAATGGAGTGAGCCATTCGTCGGGCCCCGACAATTTGCCCATGATCAAATGCACTTAGATCCTTCGTCTTACCCATACTGCGTCCGACTCTTACTGATTCCCGTCGCATCACTCCTTATATTGTCGGATCGCTGCATATGTCATGTCGTTTCCGTTTACAGGGCCGCCCACAGCGCCACATTTGCATAACGCCAGCTGTCTCTAATTCAATTGCTCTTCAGTGTATGTGGACATAAATCAAGCTGTTCTTCCATGTAATGTAACCGCAAAAGACATTGGTAGAAAGGCCATTTCATGTTATATGAAGAAACCAATAATGAAGAAAAAAATTCACGCATGATTTATTACGTACTAAACTTTAGGAATAGTCAGATTAATAAGATCTTTCAGCTGCAGCATCAGCCTTGTTCACACTAAAAGCAAGCATTCACGTGGTTGACATCGTTTCCTTAGCTGTTGCCAGTAGTGATTTCCAAATTATCGGAATATTGAAGGTTGTGTCTGAATTGCAAGAGTTTTTATTGAAGAGAATTTCAATGCTTTCTCTGTAGCGTAATGAAAATTTGTTATGTGGTTACCAATAACAAATTTTCATTACGCTACAGAGAAAGCATTGAAATTCTCTTCAATAAAAACTTCTGTTAACCAATTATGGTGTATGTAAAAATTTCAGCCAGTTTCATGAAGAACAGAAAAAGTTAGTTTTCACCATTTTTATCCCCAGTCTGGCAGTCAAACAAAGGCATGAAGGAGCAGGAAGTGCTTTGGTCACTCCATCGTAACCCCTCCACAAGCTCCACTCACACTCCAACACTACGCACCCTTTTCATTTCCTAATAGCCACCGTAGGGGTTTCCTCCCCACGTGGCTGCAATGAATTCCTTTTCTAGTGCTCAATGACGGAGAACTCTGCCAAATACGTTAATTTCACCCCTCTTCCCCTTTAACCTACAGTTCGGTCCTTGGGAGTGAACTAAATGAAATGTTAAATACGGAGAAAGATCAAACACAGAGGAAAAAGTATTTTATATTAGAAACTCTCCAAATTCTCTGACTTATGAAATAAAATTTCAAAATTCCCTGATTTTTTTACGAAAATTCATGACCTTTCCCTGACTTTTTGAGCCAATATTTTTTTCCCCTGACAATTCCCTGATTTCCCGGTTCTCCAGGTAGCGTGGGAACCCTGTTTAAGTTTAAACAGACAGTCCTAACAATTTGTCACTCACATGCATAGAAAATAACTTCAAAGTAGGGTCATTCCACGCAAAATCGTCAGATTTTGAATTAATTTTCCACCAACACATCTCCGATTCTTATGATTTTTTTTAAAGGGTAGCTACTCCCAACTTATAAAAACCCTGAAAGTTTCAATTTTTTATTTCTGATAGATTAGAAGATATAATTTTTTGGTTCATAGCAGACATATTTTGCGTACAAACGCAAATATCTCCGTTATTTAGAATAAAAAGAAATACGTAAATCATCATTCTTTCTTAATTTTTTCCAAGGAATCCATTGGTGCAATGCACGCGTTTCTATCTGCTTTAGTTTTTGAGTTATGAGCAATGAGAGAGCCTTTCTTCAATGCTTAAAAAGGCAATGTAGTACAGCACTTAGAAAGCTGCAGTTATTATTCTTTGGAAAGAAAGATTTAATCTATCAAATGAAGTAAAAAAAAAAAAAACCTTGGGCTTTTGCCTGAGTGCCGAGACATATTTTTTTAAACATGGTGAATGGCCAGTGCATTGCCACGGTGAAAGCGGAATCGGCAAAGCACGCTGTGTCGTGGCCGCAGCTGTGCGGAAACATGGTACCGGAAGAAGAACGGCATTCCTCCCGCATGCAAGCAGTGATCCCACCGTGCGGACGCATGTATTGTTGAACTCACGGAAAGGAATTCTTTATTTTAAAAAAGCATGATTAGTTGATGAACGATGTTTTTATTTCGATGTCTCACAACGCTGTGATCAACTTACATGTCTGATTTTGATTATATTTGATCAAATCAGACACCACAGGAAGTTGAGCTTCCATGGAAAGCATTTTGTTTTTTTCCGATAATGAAGTTGGCGATTATCATAAAATTTAACATCTAAAGGTTTTACAGTGTTCGCGAGATTTTTCAGCGTTTTGTGTCATCATCTGGATCATTTCTTGCAATCAATGCAAAACCAAAGTTATTTGGGGAGGGGGTGATTACTGCCAATACTTTCGCTCTAGACGACAGGCCAACAATTTTAAGACATTTCTCCTGCCCTTTCGACACTCTATGATCATGGAGAAATTTCTTTGGCTTAATTTTGGGGATCATCTTGTATTTTTTTTAATCAGCTTTTTTTTTCTTTCTTTTTTTCTAGCGAGTATGTATGAATGTATACATGGATAAAGAGTCCCGTCGAGCTTTGTTTTCAGATTTGTCATGCTGGCGATGAAATGAAGCCTCTCTCCTTTTTAGATGCTGTTTGTGGAGGGTTACTGCAAATGACCTGACACTCCATGCAGACCTTTTGTGCGACTTGTCTGATCAACATCCTGCAAATTTATTGCTCCTCGTAAAGATATCGTTAAGTGTAAACTAGCTGCCCTGGTGGCACAGTGGTCTAAGCGATGGCTTATGATCCTTCGTCTAAGATGGGTCCGGATTCAAATCCCGGCGAGGCATGGATGTTGTGTTTGTCTTACAGCGCTGGGCTCTGTCCCTTGCCTGAAACCAGTGGCCCAAAATTAGGGACGGGCGACTGCTTATAGCCCACTGAGTTCCTCACGGTGGTTGTTAAATCTCCAATAATAAAAAAAAAAATTATAAACTTGCCATTCGCCGCAGGATGAAAAATGATGTTGACAAAAAAGTGTTAGGAGGATTTTATATGTGCACGCAAAATCTCCGATTATTTTCTGTGAAGGTAATATGATACTTTTTCTGTAGTGTTGAAACTAAATTTGACTCGCCAGAAAATTTGAATTCTAATGTTCGTGTCACCGACGTAAACCAATCAGTTTTAAACTTTTGGCTTTTGGAAGTTTATGAACTGTAGCCTTTCAAAAAAAAAAAAAAAAAAAATGGCATTCCACATGGCTGTTGTTTTTTGTACTTATGGGAGGGAAATGGGGGGGGGAGTCCTCTGAACGAATTTTTAAGAGAGCAGCAGAAACATGCCATACTAGTTTAAAATGATCAGAGAGAGAGGCAGATATTCCTTGTGAGGTTACAAACTGTAATTCATATAAATAGCTCTGTGTGTGTGTGTGTGTGTTGTGTGTGTGTGTGTGTGTGTGTGTGTGTGTGTGTGAGAGAGAGAGAGAGAGAGAGAGAGGGAGAGAGGGGGAGGGAGAGGGGGTGGGCTAAGTAAGCTAAAATTACGAAGACATAGTGACTTGCCATAGAGATTCGTACCCATGGTTCCCATACTACATACGTTGAATAAATACTACGTATGGTATTTACTTGAAAACTTTTTTTGACTAGCGATAACATTATCAGCGTCGAGTACAGTGCACATGAATGGAATTTTTTGCCAAACACTTCAAAATGTGTGCCTCCTCTCCCATCATATTTAGCACCCCGCCCCCTTCCTCCTTAATGGCCTACCCAATTCTGAGCAGCTGGCGTCACCACTGCCCTGCCTTTGTTAATTTATTTGCCGTTATGGTATAACGCTTTCTGTTCGCCACAGATGTAGAACTGTTTATTTTTCTTAAGAGACGATTTACTCTTTTTATCCGTGTTATGTCCGACATGCTTGCTTCTAGTTTTTTTGTTTGTTTTTTTTTAAGACAGAATGGCCACAGACAGCTAAAGTAACTTGTCAATATGAGGATGATAACTGCATTGATACTGATAAGGAGAAACAGAAGCACATAAAATAGAGTGGACAAATTACGATCGCTAAATAGTAACACAAGTTCCATATATTGGTAATCAATAATTGTGATACATTGGGTATTACATTAACCAAAACGTACTCATACATTCGAGGTCTGTTGATGTTTCCCATTATTTCTAAATTTATTGGCATGATTAATAAAAAAAATAATAATAATAATAACAGAAATAAATCCAATTGGTACCACTCTGACACTGGGATGTGATTAGGAGGCACAAAATTTTTTCGTTCAGTGTTACCGTCAAACTGTATTTTCCTATTTTAGGGTGACACCACTAACGGTTAAACTGTGTTTTCCTTATCTTAGCGTGCTGTGGTGCGTTTTGTTTCATATGAGCTCTTGAGAGTTTTGTGAGCTCCCACCTAATGCAAAATCTTTAAATAAGCAACTGAAATAAAAAAAATAAAAAATAAAAAACAAGCAAGATGACAACTGCGAGATATACTCATTCATTTAAATACCAGATCTACCAGAAATTAATCGATAACATTTTTTCTAACACCACGCTTAGCCTTCTGTGAACGTCAGGTATCTGACGTTAACTAAAACGCAGTATATATCTCCTCTACCTCGCAAGAATAGGCACCGAGATATATATCCCCGATTACCTTATTTCTCAAGCTGTCATTCCTTGATCATTTTCTCTTATGGCAGGCGTGGACAACTAAACAATTTATTAATTCCTAAAATAGAACTATTTCATGTCTAAAAATTCTGTCGGATATTGCATGAGCTGTCTATCATTAATCAATATCCCAAAAACGGTATTCAACGTCAATTGCATAATTTATAAGTGTTTAGTACTGTATATTGGTAAGCTACGGAGAGAAAAAAGTTTATATTAGTTCTTCTCATCATTGATTGAATGGCTAAGAATACCAATATATTTTCGACGTCCGTTGCATAATTTATATGCGTAATTTCATTTCTATGTAACCTTTTTCACTGTATAGCTCATATTGGTAAGCTGTACGGAGAAAATGGTTTATATATTAGTTTTCCTCATCGTCGAATGGCTAAGAATTTGGTGGATAGCATCTGACGCTTTGGCATGAAATGACCCTTTAGTAATATTTTAGTTATATTATTTGAAATGCCTTTAAAAATAACATTAATTCACCATCCTTCCTCCTTCAAGCATCACATCAAATGATCATGCGATCTGACCAACGCGTGCAAAGGTATCTTGATCTGCTGCCCGCCCGAATGTCAACATCAACTCCTGCTGTCATTTGGCTGGCTGCACGACACTATTCGCTGCGCTCGTTTCACAGTGGCCAAATACGAGCCATGCACCATATTTAAAAATTAATTTCTCAGGGCGCACGCGAAAGCCCAAGTTTTTTTTTCTTCATTTGTTAGACTAAACTTTTCTTTAAAAATGAAAAACAATTGCAAATTTTTAAGTGCTTTACTACATTGCTTTTTTTATGCTTTGAAAAAAGGCTCTCCCTTTGCACGTAACTCAAAAACTAAAGAAGATAGAAATTCGTGCATTGCACTAATCGATTCCTTGGGGGAAATTACGAAGGAGTGGTGACTTTGGTACTTCTTTTGATCCAAACAACGGAAATATTTGCGTTTTCACGCGATTAAGGCCCGCCATGCACCAGAATTCGAAAATTAATATCTTCTAATCTATGGGAAATTAAAAAAAAAAAAAAAAAAAACTTTCAGGATTTTCATACATTGGGGTGATTTACTCATGAAAAAAATCATAAGAATCGGAGATAGTGTGGTGGATAGCATCTGACGATTTGGCGTGAAATGAATGACCCAGTAACTGAAATGCTGGGGTTTCATGTTATGTGTAAAGGAACAGAAATATAACAGACAGTTTTTTTTTTTTTTTTTGATTGGAGGTTTAATGACCACCGTGAGCAACTCAATGGGCTATAAGCAGTCGCCCGTCCCTAATTTAGGGTCACTGGTTCCAAGGAAGGGAGTGAGCCAGTGCCGTAAGACAAACACAACATCCATGCCTCACCGGGATTCGAACCCGGACCCCGTTTGGACGAATGATCAGAGGCCATCGCTTAGACCACTGCGCCACCGGGGCGGCGTAAGAGTTTCTTCAACACTGGTGACTAAGAGGAATTTTTTCTTAGATACTTTTAAGTACATAAATAAATTTTTTCACAGCACCAGAACAAAATTTTGAAATTTCCCAACTAGTAGATATTACTGAAGGAAACGGAGAAAAAGTGTGAAAACTAAGGATGTTTGTTATCTTTTTACATTATCTAAGGACAAAAAATTCAGAAAAAAAAAAAAAACAGGGAAAACATGGTCGATCTAATGCCCAATTTATTTAATATCTAGCGCAACACTCACAAAAACATTTCTCAGCCGAGATATAGTGTTATTCATTCAGAATGCAGAAGCCTTACCTTGGCCTACCAGCTCCAATGTCACAGAGCACTTCTGAGGCTTTCTACTATACACAGTTTTGGGTGCACATGTACAGGTGTGATAGAATAATGAACAAATAAGTCACTTAAAAAAAACAGTATTGCATGCATTTCATATTAAAAGAGAGAACAGAAAGGACTTACATGCTTCACAACAGAAGTAAGAATTCAATAATTTATTTGCACTTGACATTTCAATTAAATTCTTATTTTTAGCTATGTTACCTGATGGAGTTTCTCCTTTGTGATACTGTCGGAGCCGGTCATCTAGCATAGCACAGATCTTGTCACCTGTGAATACAAAGCATATCAATGTTGCACTAAACTGCAAAAATTTGCAGAAAGTAATTAGTGACATAATATAAAAATTTAGCAAAACTTGTGTATTATCTTAAAAATACAGTACATGGCTTTTTTCAGTAATTCAAGCTGAAATATAAAATTTTTTAACTAGATATTCTTTTTAACTCATACCTAAATTCCCAAGACAAACCCATATACCTTTTCCAGAGAATATCAAACCAACTAAACTTTCCTCAAACTCTGAAGTTTTATCATGGTCATCATACTAAACCAACAAATGACAGCCCCACTGCTATGACAATTTTAATTTTTTTAGTTTTTATCTTTGTCTTTCAAAACTTTCTGTAAACAGAAGTTAAAAGGAGTGAAGATTTCTCCTGTAATCATAAGCTTTTTTTTTTTTTTTTTTTCTCGCAATGTCTGTGCTGTCAATATTATTATTGTTAAATATAATTTTATTACTTTAAATGTTTGTGTTTCTGTTTGAAAATGGAAGAAACAGTTTCTGAGAAAATGGAAGTCAGACAGAGTGCTGTAATTTTTATTTTTATTCTTGAAATTTCCCACTTCCCTGAACTGTTCTTAAATGTCAATTTGTTGCAGAAATGTTTATGTTTCAGCTTGAAAAATGGAGGCAAAAATTTCCGACAACGAGAGCAAAGATTTCACTAGTGATCATAATGTTTTTTTTTTTTTTTTTTTTTTTTTGGTGTTCCCTGGGTCCTATATTGTTGTTAAATGCCATTTAATTATGTAAATGTTCATATTTAAGATTGAAAATAGAGGAGAATTTTCCAAGAACTTAAGTTCGGCATAGCAAAGATTTCTCCGCAATCATATATTTTTTTCTCTCATGATGTTCCCTCTGTCCTGTATTGCTGTTAAATATAATTTTATTCCATAAATCTTTCTTTCAGCTTGAAAATGGAGGCAAAAATTTCTGACAGGAGAAAATGGACAGAGCAATAAATTTTCCCAAAATCAGAAATTTCTTTTCTTGCAATGTTTCCTCTGTCATATGTTGTGATTAAATATTATTTTATTCTATAAATCTCAGTATTTTAACATGACAGTAGGTTGAAAGATGTTTTTTTGCATTTAGAACTTTAAAACGTTAACCAAGGAATGCATGTTCTATACTTGCATGCTGCTAGAAATCACTATTGTTTATCTTGGCTGACATTGATTGACTTTGTCACCTGTGCGGTGATATAATATTCACAGAAGTAATGAATATATTGTTAAAATTTGATGGCACTGTGAAACCACAAAACATTTTAAATGAGGCTAAAGTTTGTGTAGGTTATGGGTTTAAAAAACAAAAAAAACAAAAAGATATATATATATATATATATATCATCATCATCATCATCATCATCATTGTCAACCATTATCAATCCACTGCTGGACGAAGGTCTCCCCAAGTTTCCTCCACAACGGTCTGTCTTGTGCCAGTCTCCTCCATGTCACTCCCGCATACTTTCGAATTTCATCCACCTATCTTTCATGTGGTCTTCTTCTGGGTCTTTTCCTGTCCCTTGGAATCCAATCTAAAATTTCGGCTGTCCATCGATGGTCTGTTCTTCTGGCAGTATGTCCAGCCCATTGCCATTTCAGGGATTTAACTCTGATCATGATGTCTTCCACTCTTGTCATTTTTCAGATCCACGTGTTCCTCTTCTTATCTCTCCTGGTTACACCAAGCATGCACCTCTCCATGCTTCTTTGAGTTGTCTGCAGCCTTTGTATGTCTCTTTTAGCTAAGGTCCACGTCTCTGCACCATACGTAAGCACTGGAAGGATGCATTGATCAAACACTTTTCTTTTAAGACATAATGGCATATTGCTCTTGAAAATTATGCTGTTTCTTCCAAAAGCTCTCCAGGCAAGTTTTGTACGCCGATTAATTTCTTCACCAATGTGACCCTCACTTGATATCTGCTGTCCAAGATAAACGTATGTGTCTGTTATCTCCAGCTTTTCTCCATCAATCAATAAATCTTCATTTCTTGTAAAAGCATTGAACATCACTTTTGTCTTCTGAAAGTTCATTTTTAATCCCACTTCTTTACTCTTGTCAGCAAGTTCCTGCATCATACTCTGTAGCTCTGATGGGGTAGTTGCAAAAATGACTATGTCATCAGCAAAACGAAGGTGGGTTAGATAATCTCCATTAATCTTTATGCCTTTGTTTTCCCAGTTCAGTGATTGAAAGACATTTTCCAATATGACATTAAAGAGCTTCGGAGATATGGTGTCACCTTGTCTCACTCCTTTTCCAATTTTTATGTGTGTTGTATTTTCAAATAGCAGAATCTTTGCACTTGCATTTTCATAGATGTTATTAATAATATTAATGTATGCATCTTCAATACCGCAGGATTTCAGAGCCATTGCAACTGCTGATGGTTTCACCAAATCAAAGGCTTTTCCATAATCGATAAAAGCCATGCACAATGGAAGTTCGTATATATATATATATATATATATGAAACGAGCAAAAACACACAGAGTCATGTATTGTAAAAGATTCTTTTATCGGTAGCTTTTGACCAAAAAACCAAAAACTGCAATTCAGAATTCAGAGACCCCTCACCAAATCCCATTTATTTGGTTAAAATCTGGCCACTTTTCCAACACCCCAACTTCAAATAGTAGTTCTGGCAACCAGCCCATCCAGTCGCTCGCGTGTGATCAAGGTCGTAGGACGACCGAAAGCTACCGCTAAACGAACCTTTTACTATATGTGACTCTGTGTGTTTTTGCTTGTTTTCTATGTTTACCTTATATTTCCTCCAAATTAAAGAAAAAAATTAAAAAAAGCCAAGACTTGGTTCTACAGCAACTGCAATAATAATTAGGATCAAGAGTACTCTGCCCTCTGAATGTGCATGCTTAGTATACTGTTCAAAGCTCTAAGTGTGAAGTATGATCTTTTGTCTTACCGTCGTGCGGAAAATATCAACATTTATGGAATAAAAAAATATTTAGCAACAATACATGACAGAGGAAACATCACGAAAAAAAAAAATGCGATTTCAGGAGAAAGTTTTTGAAAGCCAATGACTTATGAAATAGAATAATATTTAACAAAAATATATGATAGGAGGAACACCACGAACAAAAAATTTACTAACAACCATGGGAAAACTCTTCGCTGCCTTTAGCTTGCAATAATATGCCTCCATCTTCATGCTGAAACACATTCCTGCAACAAAATGATATTTAACAATAACATTCAATACAGGGATCATTATGGGAAAAGAAATTACAATTACAGTGGTGTGCAAAAGTACTGCATCACCTGCAAAAACTGTGAATTTTTAAGTTTAACTCTTTTTTTAACTAACTAATTTTTATAGTTATTTCATCATTTACATGTCATTAGATGTGAAATTTGATGGAGATTTAAAAAATGTCTTAGTTTTTTCTAGTAGCTATTTCTTTTCTTAAGATATGACAAAAAATATGGGGTTTGACAAACACATTGAAATTCATGTTAGCTGTGTATCAGTTGTTACAACCAACCATAGACATTCTTTTACCTGATCGGCTGCTTCCTAATGCTATCCTAATCCAGCCTTTATAAGGGTTTAAGCAGAGCTCCTAGAGCATTGTAGTGGTCATTTCTTGTTGTTATTAGGGTATAATTTGTGTACATTCTCAGTAATGGTTAAAACACAATGGACAGAGTAAAAATACTTGTTCTGCATGAAGAGGGATATTCTTCAAGGCAAATCACTGAAAGAGGGGGCATGTAATCAATTTATAGTTATTAGGCTACTGAAGAAAGTAAAAAAAACAGTGATATTAAAAATATGCATCGCAGTGGAAGGCACAGATCCCCTACAGCCAGGCAGGACAGAATGCTCAGAAAGCTAAGCTTGGCAGATAGGAATCTCAATTCATCTGACTTGCTTCAAAGATGGTCTGAAGTGACTGATGTTATTGTTAGTACATCTACTGTTAGGAGGAGGCTGCTTCACTATGACTTATGTGGCTGCAAAGGCAGGCATAAACCAGTGTTAACTGCAAATCAAAGACAGCTCATAGACTTCAGTGGGCAAAACAGCATGTTTCATGGACAACCAAGCAACGGCAAAATGTTCTTTTCAGTAATGAATCAGAATTTTGCCTTAATGGGAATCAGAGTAGTGCCTATGTAAGGAGATTCAAGTATGAAGAATTTTTTTTTTTTTTTTTTTTTTTTTTGATTGGAGGTTTAACGACCACCGTGAGCAACTCAATGGGCTATAAGCAGTCGCCCGTCCCTAATTTTGGGTCACTGGTTCCAGGGAAGGGAGAGAGCCAGTGCCGTAAGACAAACACAACATCCATGCCTCACCGGGATTCGAACCCGGACCCCTTTCGGACGAACGATCAGAGGCCATCGCTTAGACCACTGCGCCACCGGGGCGGCTATGAAGAATTCCATCCAAGTTGCTTAGTTACTACTGTTAAGCATCCGGTGAAGGTCATGGTTTGGAGCTGCATATGTGCACATGGCACTGGGAACCTCCATGTTATCAATGGTCCAGTAAATGCCCAGAAATACATCTGGATATTAGAAAACAAGATGCTACCATTATTTAGAAGACTTTTATGACAGCACTTTTATTTTTCAAGATGACAATGATCCCTGTCAGCATGTTAAAGTAGTGAAAAAGTGGTTTCAGAAAGAAAAAAAGGTTCAGCATCTTGATTGGCCACCACAGTCACCAGACTTAAACCTGATCAAAAATTTGTGGTGCAAAGTGTCATACGATCAAAAAGAAAAAAGAAGCTATCGACCAAAATTCAACTCATTGAAGATGCAATTCAAATTTGGAATCGTATTGTTCAACCCAATCTTTTACAAAACCTTCTTCACAGTATGCAATCAAGATGCAAAGCTGTGATTAAAGCTAAAGGCTGGGCAACAAAATATTAGGTACATTTTATAATTTTGCTTCATTATATTTCTGTATTTAAATGTTATTTCATTCCTTATGAATTACGAAAATGATTTATTGCTGTAAACCTAAGTATTGGATAAACGTTTCTTTTCATAATAATTTCAAGTTGGTCATGACTTTTGTAATGTATCTTAAGAACAGAAGTAGATACAAGAAAAACTAAGACATGATAATTAACATAGCAATCAGACATCGCTGAATTGACAGTAATTACTGTTTCACACGTAATGTCAATCACCTCAGAAAACTTGAAAGTTTCATCGCCCTGGAGAGGGAATCGAACAAAATATCTCCCGATTACCGTTCGAGAATGCTATCCGTTACACCATTCAGGACGAGAAAGTCACAAGTATCTGAGTTTTAAGAGCATTGGAATATTCTTTGACCGCAGTCAATTCAGCGATGTCTCATTGCTGTGTTAATTATCATGACATATTGACCATGTATTATGAGAAGAATATTTCTTCCACACTGAAAAACTAAGACATTTTTGAAGTCTCCATTAAATTTTGCATTTAATGACATATAAATGATGAAATAACTATGAAAATTAGTTAGTTAAAAAAAAAAAAGAGTTAAAACTTCACAGTTTTTGCAGGTGATGCTTTTGCACACCACTGTACAGGAGCAATTTTTACTCCATCCAAATTCATGTTTTTGGAAAAATTCTCCCCGATTTTTCTAGCTGAAATACAAATATTTATGGAATAAAATATTAAAACACACTAAAAGGCAGGGGGACATTGCAAGGAAAAGAATTTAACATTTCAGCGCTCAGTTTGACTTACGTTTTCGGAAATGGTTGCCTTTATTTTCATGATGAAATACATTTATGGAATAAAATGATTAGGGCTAAAAAAATTTCATGCTGGTTCACCAGTCAGGCAAATATCTCACTCGCCAGCTGAAAATCAACAGCCCTGTGGGGCTGTTGATTTTGTTTCATGTTTTAAAATTTGATTTATTAAAAATTGATACAGATCCCTCAAATAATATTTTATCACTAACCTAATTTAAATGATTAACCACTGTATAATTACCTAACTCAGTTTTCTCTCTCTAGAGTAGATGATGCAAGAATCCTTCAAAGTGTTAGAACGTTCCTAACAGCTTTGCGAAAACACGGATTCCCTTGTTTGCCCTTTGACCTACAACATCAACTGGCTAAGAGGCAGCTTGCAAGGTGCATGCGACTCACACAGCCTATCTTTTCACACAGTGTTTGAAGAAATCATTCTACAAGGCTTGCAGCTTTTTGCCTTTTGTTCCTTGTTAGGCACACCATGCCCAGATGTTTTGACTCACAGCATTCGCTGTCCAATTTCTTTTGCAGAGAAACTGCTTTCCCATGCTGGTGCACAATCACGCATCGTTTCTGTGAACTAAAATAAACTTTATTCAGAAACTTATAGTTTTACATATCCAACAATAAGCATAATAACATATAAATAACTGCCTATTGAATTTAAACTGCTCTACTGAATTTCTTACTTAACAACTAAAACTTTTAACTCATCATAGACGAGCAGACGACCACACTTTATTAAGTCCTGAAAGTGATATTTAACCACAATAGACAGAGTAAACATTGCAAGAAGAAAAATGATTTTAGGAGAAATCTTTACTCCATCTAATTTCCACTGTCAGAAAATTTTGAAAGACGGAATTCCACACATCTCCAAACAGAAAACTTATACCCATGATTAGGAGTCTACAAAAGGCAAGATTAAAATGAGTTCTGGGGATGACGCTTTTGTCTGCAGGACTGAAATAAGATCTGCAACATACATCACAGCACTTCTGTTGTGGGGATTAGAAATGCAAGACATCTTCCTTGGATTGGATTGCAGGTTTAATGACCACTGTGAGCTTAAAGCCAAAGAGGCCTATAAGCAGTCACCCATCCTTAATTTAGGGCCACTGGTTACACGGAAGGGAGACAGCCGGCGTCACAAGACAAACACAACATCCATAATTCGCCGGGATTTGAACCCTGACTCACCTTGGATAAATGATCAGAAGCCATCATTTAGACCACTGCACCACCAGGGCAGCCGTCTTTTTTGTTTCAAGTACAAAGGCTTGTTTGTGTGCGTGTGATATTTTTTTTAATCCCAAGAGTGGATTGGAGCAATATATATGTAAAATATTCTTAGAAATGCATTAAATTTCTTACTTCTTCATAGTCAGTTGTTTGTGTATTCGTGCTCTTTATTTATTTTTTTTATTATTTACACATATCTTTTACTTGAAAAATTGGTTCAACTAACACCACATCAACACTTTTCTTAAGTCCCAAATATGCTGGCTAGCCAGTATATTTTTCTGGGTAACAAGATTCCATGCAGTATGCATAGCTTTAACAAAGAAGCTTTGCGTGAAGAACTTCAACTCTCATTGAAATAATGTAAAACAGGTGACAGCACCCCCACAAGCTGGGAGCTTATGTGCTTTGCCAGAAAGCAAACATTTAGGAGCAAAAGGCATTAGGGCACTACGGCAGTGGAGCTTTTCTTTGATCCACAATTGTTTCCTTCGACCTGATGGCTTTGTTTAGAGCAGTTTTTTTTTGTTGTTGTTGTTTTCTGATATCCCGCCCATCCCTTATTTTGATGAAACAAATATGCAATAACAATTAATATTACTATTTAAATTAAATTTTAGCAGATATTATAGTTAAGCCTAAGGATCCTATTGTTTCTGAAAAACTTAAGAGCGAACAAAAGCCTTAACTAAAGCAATTGGCACAACAAAACTAACATATCCGATTTACAAAGTTATTATGCTACCGAGAAGGTAACAATTGCATGCTGTGAGTAGCTCGGCTGACTGTTCTTTGCCAGAATTGAAGTCAACAAAACAACACAAACACGCATGCACAGTCTGCTCCAGCATCAGCCTATATATTGGTTTCTGTGTACTGCATCTTGTATCCCAGGATATGTCGGCGCTAGTTACATCTTGCTGAGCCTTAACTTCCTCTCAGTTAGATATTCTTTGGCTTTAAGCCACTAGATTCTGTCTGTTCTTAGATTTTACAGTAATGCTGGTTCTTAGATTTTATAATTATTCGTCATATGAGAAAACTAAGTTAGACTACATTTTGGATTTCTTCATAAATACTTTTTACTATTATGCTGATAATAAAAGATAATAAAATGACATGATAACAAAGTTCTGAAACATACACTGCACATAATTTTTGAGTATTTAAGTCTTGATGAATAATGGCAGTCTAGTATTTACTTGAACATTGGTTTCAGAAATAATGCTTTTCTAACACAGTAATTTTATGCATGCTAGTTTCTTCTTGAAAGAATTATAGTTCCAGTTCCATGCATTTGCAGTTAATTATTCACTCTTATCACAATTTATCTGCAGGATAAATGAAGAAAAATAAAACTATCTTCAGAAAAGCAGAAGCACAGACACAGAGCAGAATACTACTCTCCATCCCGCAATTCAACAAAGAAATTCTAGGTTCAGAGAACAGTGTATTATCGATCCCAGTTATCATTGCAATTGCTGTAGTATCTAATCCTGGCTTCTTTTGATTTTTAAGTAGAAGAAATATAAAATGATGAGGGTTTTTTTTCTTTTTTTATTGCAAAGTTTTGTTATTTTTCACACCCAGTAGTTGTCTTGAATATTTTGTTGACCCACAGATTATTTTATGACACCAAGGATATCTGATGCAGACTGATAAAGAACTTCCTGCTATGGGAACAATAATAGCTTCTGACAAATTCCTAGTTCTTAACAGAACAATAAAACTCCTTCCCAGGTAGTAAACTCCACCACAATGATACTTTGGTATCATCATCATCAAGTATTATCAATCCACTGCTGGATGAAAGTCCTCAAATTTCTTCCACAACTTTCTGTCTTGATTGAGCCAGTCTACAGATCACTCCAACATGCTTTCAAATTTCATTTACTCTCCTCCCACATGGTCTTTTTTCGTTCCTTGAAATTCAGTCTAGTATTTCAATTGTCCAATGGTGGTCAGCTCTTCTAGCAATAGGTCAGCTTTTTGCCATTGCAGGAATTTTACCTTGACTATGATGTCATCAACTCCCATCATTTTCCTGATCCATGAGTTCCTCTTCTTATCCTTCCAGACTCCATGCTTCTTTCAGTAGTCTGCACATTCTGGATGTCTTTTTTAGTTAAGGTCCATGTCTCTGATCCATAAGTAAGAACTGGAAGGATGCACTGATTAAACACTCTCCTTTTAAGACATAATCTCTTGGTTTGGACCCTGTGGATTCTACTTTCCGGTGCACTGCGAGCTAACTGTGCAGTTACACTTCACTGTCAACATTTTCCTTTTTTCTTTCCTATACAGTGTACCCTAACTACTTAGTTTGCTAATATCCTAAGGGCTATTTAAGACCAGGCATCAGAAACTGCTTTCTTAAAATCCTCCACATGATTAGTGTATTTCATTATTATACTGAGTTCCATGCAGCATTTGGATAAAGTACGGCAACCGGTTTTGTTGAGCAAAAAATTCATACACTTATTCTGCTCTTGTACAAACGTAATGGACTAGCAATGTTAACTTAGGCCTAATTTCCAAACAACGGCAACCTCCCAATAACGGTCACTTTTTCTAGTCCAAACAGTGACCATTATACGGAGGTTTCACTGTACCTTCAGTGATTTTTTTTTTTTTTTAACTGCCTTGCATAGCTCTATACATTCCACTTTGGAAGTTACATTTTCTTTGTTTATCTTCATTTCTCTTATTTTTTGCATTAACAAGTTTTGTTTGTTTTGACATTTTCTTTATATGCAATTTGCTTTTAGTATCCCTCTTTCTGTCACTGCTTCCATAAGCGCCTTAGTAAGGTTTCCTTTAACTTCAGATATGTCTACTTCTTCTGTTAGACCTTCTAGTGCAGAGAATCAGTTTTTCAATTTTAATTTGAAAGTTTTATGATGACCTTTAAGGCTTGACATATCAATACATTTCATTTGCTTTATATTAGCTTGCGACGTTCAAGTTTTGCATTAAGGTACATCTTACATCTCACTTCCTGTATTGAACCTGTTGAGCACACACTGCAGCCCTCAATGACATTTTATTTATTTACATAATAAAATCAATTTCAGTTGTCACTCTATTGGGGTGCTTTCATGTCCATTTCCTATGCAGCTTTTTCAAGAAAAAAACCACATAGGAAATAATTCACAATGAAAAACCTTTCTACCTCTGTGAACTCTACAAGTGTTTCCACGACGGTTTCTGTTGCTATGATCAAATTTGCACACCAAAGTTTCCTCACTGAAATCACCCATAATGATATCTAAGTGCCAATTACACTTATTATTTAGAAGTCAAATTCCCTCGTAAAACTCTTTGATTTCTTCATCAGGATGACTAGTAGTGGTTGCATATTGCTTGAATGATCTGAATCTGGTATATTTTTGAATGTTTGATAACGAGTCATACCTCTTTGTCTGCAGTCTTCTAGAACACTGTCCTTCAGTTTCTTGTTAATTATAAATCTAACACCACTAGTTCTGCTAGTATCTGTTTCATGATAGTAGAAGAGATGCCCACTTTTCAGTTCCATGAAATCCTCTCCTTTCTTTTAACATCACTCAGCTTGATGACATCCCATTTGATTTTCTGGAGTTCCACTTCCAATTCAAGGAGCCTTGAATTAGAAAATAGACTTCGTGCATCGTATGTTACAAGGGTCAGCATCAGATTACATTGCAACATACAATGCACAAACTCTATTGATCAGATGACAGCCTAGTTCGGTCCTCCGGTGATTCTTAGCAGCCTCTACCTTCATGTCACACAGACCACTACCTTGGCCAGGTACATTCCAAAGCCACCAGACTGAGGGCCACTGAATAGATTGAGCAGTCATTTGGGGGAAATTTGGCCGCAACTCATCTGTTTGGTTAAACAGATTGGTGGGAGTGGGGCAGCATTTTCTTCTATTCTCTGTGTTATACTACACATTAAACCTTCCAATGCTATCGTCCAGGTTAATACTGTACAAAAACTATGTTTTTGTTAATTTACTTACTTTCATTTTGGAGTGATTTTAGGAATTCCCAGCCAGGCCAACATAAATATGTCTACAGGAATTGTTTATAGGCAATATCCCAAATTTATTAACAATAACCATATGGCTAAAACCCAGGAGCAGCACTTTTTATAATCTAAATAGCAGTTTTCTGTTTCATCATGGTTGAATAAGGTAAATGGAGTGCTTTGTCATTGCCTTATATACACGAGTAGCAACTACACTGAATTGCCATTGGCTTGGGAGATTCTACTACCAGTAGTTAAGATACATACATGGCTCCCAATGGTGCTCTGACACCCAAATCATCTTTATTTTTTCATTTGGAGAAGATGCTTTTGGTAGATAAGGAGAAAGGCAGGAAGGGTTTACTTATAATGTCTTGGCAAAAATGTGCAGTACTTCATTTTCATAAACAGCAGTTTCTTTAACCCAAAATTTGTCTATACAATAAACAGCAAATCATCTCATCAAAACAACTCTACATTCACTATCATTTGCAGCCACTTTCACATAAGCCTTCAGTTCTGCCTGTTTTCACATACACTATCATTGTGTACATTACCACAGAGAGGCAGATACCTAAGAGCCACAAAAATTACTTTCCTAACCTATTCAATTTCACTACGTAAATACTTTGGAATTCTCTACCGAGTGAGATGAGATTTCCTCTGAACATTGTAGTCTGATCAGCTTAAATAAATGACACACACACACTGCATTTTAACAGTTTTACATTAAAAAAATGAAAGAAAAAATATGTAACGATCAGTTACTGTCTTTCTATAATCCATCAAAAACTGAAAGTAGTATCAAATAGATGCTAGTTTGAAAACTTCCATAGCTTCCTATGTTAAATTTAGAAAGGATTATGTTGAACAATGGTACATATATTAAGAGAAAAAAACTGCAGTATGGAACAAACTAGCTTTACAAACAGAAAATCATGGATTTCTTTATAGTATCATCTGCTCGAAAATATTACACCATTCAGTGTGAAGAAAATATGCATGTACACTTGAGTTGAATAAATATGTATCAGTTAAAGATAAAAACTGGGGATTTTTCTAACTGGCCAGTGGATGGTCAAAATATAGTGGCCACCTTACTTAGGGCTATTTGGTGTTGCATACATATCGTATCACTGCACTGTACCTTTCATATATTTAGATATAGGTATATTATGTAAATATATAATGAGCCATTCCATAAAATATGATATGATTTCAATTAAATTGGTTGCTGACACATTTTAGAAATATTTTGTATTTTTCCCATGGAATAGTCATTATATGTAGATTTCAGAAATGCATTTATAAATTTTTTATAGACCGCCATATTGAAGAAAAAATCAAAATGGCCACCTCTGACAAGCAAAATTGAGTCCCGCAGTCGTGTTTGCTTTTTATAATATCTCCCAAACTATTAAAGATAACAGTTTCAAATAAAATCCAGTAACTTAAGCATACACTGAGCTATAAAATGAAGTATTAACATTGCATTTAATATTTTATTCAGGACCAGAAAATTTGACATGCGTTTTCAGTGCAACATTGAATATTTCACTAACTTTAAAAAATTTTAACTTGTGAAGGAATTACATACACAAAATGAAACTTTACATTACATAAAGTGCATGTAGTTAGACGATTTAAAAATGTTAAACTTAATATTAACACCCACCTTCTTATTAAAAAATTTTTTCTAAAAACTATATTTTGCAAATTTCGGCCATATTTGGCAAGCTGTATCTAAAAAGGGAGTGCACGAAAAAATCTGAAAATTTTATAGAATGTACTTCTATCAGAGGTGTTGGCATTGTGTAAGTCTCATATTGTGTTTTTATCTGTATAGCTGCTGTAAAATATTGAAGATCATAAAAATTGGCAAATTACGGAATATCAATTTTGTCATCATAATAACTTATTTGGGGTATTTAACTCTTATTTATATCCTATTAAATTTTAGGGCATTTTCATGTGAAATAATATTATTTATGGACATATTTCAGTTACCTGCATCTATTCCCCACTTTCGCAGAAAATGGAGCGCGGAATTATGTTATTCCGTGAGTAAATAATCGTGGGCTGATTTGGGAAGAAATATTCCGCCAATTCTAGCAATTTTGAATAAGATTGATTCCCAGGTGTAGCTTAGAAACATGTTAAACTTTCATCGAAACGAAAGTAATTTTATACGAGTTATCCTGAAAATTTCACTGGGGTCCAATTTCTAATTAAATTGCAGTCCGATTTTAACTATTTTAAATAGGGTAGATCCCCAGGCGTTGCTTAACAACATACTAAAATTTCATCAAAATCGAAGCATTTTTATGTGAGTTATGAAGACGGACAGAGCCAGAGCATAAATGCTTCTTCCACCTATGCAGACGTGCCAACTCTCTGGATTTAGGAAGGAGGCACGGGATTTTCAGCCCTTCCTCTAGCCCTCTGGATGAATGTCAAATTATCCCAATTTTCGCCAGTAATTAGCCGTTATAATGGTCGAAATTCCATCAACCACCGCCTTGGATCAACGCAGAAGAAAAATATTTCGAACCGTCCGTGAAATCTTTTTCTTTCTTCGTCGATGCAAGACGGCATTACAGTCATCGGTTTCGTACTTTTCCTCTCCTCATGTCTGCAAAAAGAAAGCCATTTTAAATGGTGCAGTGGTCTAAGTGCTGGCTTCTGACAAATCGTTCGAGATGGGTCTGGGTTCGAATCCCGGTGAGGCATGGATGTTGTATTTGTCTTACGGCACTGGCTCTCTCCCTTTCCTGGAACCAGTGACCCTAAATTAGGGATGGATGACTGCTTATAGCCCGCTGAGTTGCTCACTGTGGTCGTTAAACCTCTAGCCCAAAAAAAGAAAGCTTGATACTTCCACATCTGTTTTGACAGATACCGCTGTCTTAGTTGATTCCATTTCACAGTAATGATGTGCGAATGAGAAGAATGAAGTAAAATCTTACAGTTTTTGTGTAATCAGTGATTATTTAAAGCATAATACTACATCATTTACTGTTTCCAAAAAGAACTTGTTTTAGAATTACAAAAAAAATTTGATCATATTACAAAAATATATTACTTTTGGATGGGTATGACGGACAATATAAAAATCACAAAAACTTTTTGAATTTATGCTACCATGAAAAAGATTTTGGAATACCTGCTAAACTGCAAGTTTTTGCTACTGCGCATGGAAAAGGGCTGTGTGACGGCATTGGAGGCACTGTTAAATGGTTGGTTAGAAAAGCAAGTCTCCAAAACCCATTTGAAAATCAAATTTTAACTGCTGAAGATATGTATAAATTTTGTAATGAAAATATTACTGGAATCACATTTAAATTTTCATCTACTACAGAAATACTTCAAATGCAGAATCTTTTGGAAGATAGATATAATAAAGCTCTTACAATTAAGCACACAAGAGAATATCACTGTTTCATCCCGAAAAATAAATTTACATTAAAAGTGGGCATTATTTCTGTATCAGCAATATGTACAGAAATAAAAATTTAAAAAATGACTTTTTAGTATGTGATATAAAAATTAATTACTTTGTATGTTGTGTTTATGACAATAAATGGTGGCTAGATGTAGTTGAAAATGTATCTGTCAGCACAAAGGACTTTTTCATTCATTTTTTTCATCCTTGTGGCCCAAGCACTTGTTTTAAACTATCAAGAGATGACGAGGATTGGGTGAAGGCTGAAAATTTATTAAGGAAAATCTCACCATTGGAACTCCATACAGCAACAGGATGGACTCATAACATTAGTTGCGATCTGAACACAAAGTTGTCATTGTTGCTACAGGAAAAGTGACCTAAACGTTGTTTGTAGTTTACAAGCTCAACATCTAATACTCAAGATTAACTTCAAGATTGTCAAGGAAAAATTTTCTAAACAAAACAATCTTAATCAATCACATCAACTATAAATAAAATGTAAGCAGCAAGCTTTGTTTTGAAAATCCAACTTCTTTCAGATAATTTTATAGAAATTATTATATTTTCTGCTTCCTATATGCCTATAAATAATAATATTTCACATGACAATGCCCTAAAGTTTAATAGGATACAAATAATAGTATAAATACCCAAAATAAGTTATTACAATGTGCAAAATTGATATTCCGTAATTAGTCATTTTTTATTATCTTCAATATTTTACAGCAGCTATAGAGATCAAAAGCACAATATGAGACTTACACAATGCTAACACCTCTGCTAGAAGTGCATTCTATAACATTTTCAGATTTTTTTATCCACTCCCTTTTTAGATACAGCTTGCCGAATATGGCCGAAATTTGCAAAATGTAGTTTTTAAAAAAAAAAATTAATAAGGTGGGTGTGAATATTGAGTTTAACGTTTTTAAATCGTCTAACTACATGTACTTTATGTAATTGTAGAGTTTCATTTTGTGTATGTAATTCCCTCATAAGTTAAAAAATTTTAAAGTTAGTGAAATATTCAATTTTGCACTGAAAATGCATGTCACATTTTCTGGTACTGAATAAAATATTAAGTGCAATGTTAATAGTTCATTTTATATCTCAGACTATGCTTAAGTTACTGGATTTTATTTAAAACTGTTATCTTCAATAGTTTGGGAGATATTATAAAAAGCAAACACGACTGCAGAACTCAATTTTGCTTGTCGGAGGCGGCCATTTTGATTTTTTTTTTCAACATGGTGGCCTATAAAAAATGTATAAATGCATTTCTGAAATCTGCATATAACAGATATTCCATGGTAAAAATATAAAATTTTTCTAAAATGTGTCAGCAACCACCACCATGTGATATTTTATGGAACGACCCTAATGGCTTAATGGTTAGAAGCACACACTGTTGTTGAAGTGCATAATTGAATGAATAATTATTAAAAAAAGAATGAAATATTATATCCCTTAGCATGTTTATCAGGGATAAGAATGTTCCGTGATTTTCAGAACTTCCAATTTTTCTGATCAAGCTGCATTTTGCCCCCCCCCCTCACTTTTCTCCTTGATTATATTCAGCACTTGCAAAATATCTGAAAAATTGCATGCCCAGCTGGGCATGTGTAGAAATTATTTACCTGCCCATGTAGTAAAATCTGGATGCCCAGGAAAATTTATCTTTCAAGATAACAAATCAGAACCCTCATTTTTTTAGTTAAAAAATATAACCTTTCTTACATGTTTTATACATTATTTCTTACATGTTTTGCATTTCCATTTTAAGGGTCTGTATTCAGAATGTTCAACGCACAAAAGCATGTATCTCAAGTTTTAAGATGATGATGCTGAAATTGGTATTAAATAGTATGATGATGAAATATGTATTTGAGAAATTTAGTGATTCTGCCATGTTCTTTTGTTAAAGTTTTTACCCTTTGTCACTAAACACCAGAGGCTAGTTTCATCAGAGGCATGCATCCCATCACTGACTATAAAACATCTGAAGCAGAACTACATATGGTTCCAATTTCTGGACCTAGAGGATAATATAATTAAAGAAGTGATATTCTTCAGTCTTTGGCACTCCCTAACAATAATACAACTTCCGGTGATTAGCAGTGAAACAAAACAGGGCATGTGACGACTGTCTTTTTTTCTTGTAGTAGGAAATTCTATTCCAAACTTTATCCCAGGCCAATAATTTACATGCCCTGGGCATGGTATTTTTTAAGCTCTGATATTCTTATTTTTTTCTGATCATGTTCTCATTTCTTTATATTTTCAGTAATATTAAAAAAAGAGTGACCATATTTTTTAAGATGTTTTCTAATGAAATGCATGCTTTCCTGTCTCTTCTTCAAAACCACTAAGTACAGCAACAATTTTGGCCCCCTTCCCCATTTTTAAAGTGAAATTAAATTTCAAAATCAGTATTTAATGTCTGTGATGGAATCTGAGCCATTTCAGAGACCTGTAAATTGTTTTCACGGTATAGTAAACAACGCAGTACTGATTTTTAATTGCACTTAAAACATGTTTTCCTATTCCTTAGTTACTTTTTTTTTTTTTTTTTGGTATTATGGTGCAGAGCAAGAATTTTGTATTTTGTTTAAAGCGAAATTAAGGTTCTAAAATGTTATTGCAATCACATTGTGCAGAGGAAACGACTCTACGGAGAATGAAAGAGGGCGACGAAAAATTAAAGTTTCGATTTTAAGCTTGATTTTTTTTTCTTTTTGTAAAAAAAGGAAAGATGCCTTTTCAGAACCTAAACAGCATAACTTGTATTCTGATTTATGCGTCAGCTTAGAAAATGTTCGGCCATGCATGTTACTTCTGTTTAAACAGACGCTGGAAGTTGGCTTGTGACGTCACATTTCCGTCAAGCCCCAGGAGTCAGTCTTTGAGCCCTAACTTCAGCGGGGAGAAAAATAGCCTTCTTCTTTCTTGAAGAGTGAATCTACAAATAGATCGCACCTACTTTTAAGAGAATTGTTTCCCCAATGTGTGAGGTGGGCGATAGAAAATTTGTTTGCTAATTAGATAATAGGAGAGTTAAAAAAAATGCAAGTAAATTCTTAAGTTAGTAATGAAAAATGAACTTGGCCACCAGTCAGTGTGGAAAGGCAATTTTTTGAGCCTGGTGACTAAAGCAACTTTTACTACTGGCCACTTTGTTTTGTAGCCATGTTAGCCATGTTATGACCGCTAATTTTTATTGTTAGAATCAGTCAAAAAAAGTTCAACTAAAATTAAAATAAGAACACTTCACTGAGAAAGTGTGTAAACAGAAAATATTTAAGTGAGTACAACTATATTTGATGAGTGATATGAACACAAAAAATGCTCTGGCATGTTTTTCTTTTTTTTTTACAAAATAACTGTTTAGTGACATACCAAAATGTTCTAAAATTTTTGCTTCTTTTCCACTTGACAAAGGCAATGGATATTTTTTTAATGACTTCAGGGCCTGCATAAACAAAAAAAAAAAAAAAAAAAAAACATGAAATGATGCAATACCTGAAACTTTTTATTAAAAAAAAGTTAGTACATAACATGATACAACTCAAAATGTTAATTTATCATTCTGGAGTACCAGAACACAGACAATAGTACTTATCTAAATACTGAACACATGAAAAAAGATGTTTTTTAACAGAAACACTTTCCAAGCAATCTTCTAATTTTTGCTCAAAGAAATAGTAATCAGAAACTGCAGGATTCTTAGAAATACAGAGTTTCATGAGGGGCAAGACAATGTAAAATACAAATTTCAACTACTTTCAACTACTACTCTTCATCAAGACACTGAAACCAGAATTTAAAAAGACCAGTACTATCAGAGAAATGGCTGAGATGGATCTGATTAAGTTCTACATGGCAATGAGCTAATCTGAGGTGCATTCGCTGTTAATGCTTTTGCTTACGATTCCTCTGACTCAACAAGGGGCGGATTCAGAGGGGGGTGCACACCCCTCCCTCGGGAACCAAGGAAACCTAAGAAATCAAAGCTTTACCAAGGAAAAGCTTTGATTTCTTAGGTTTTAATAAAAAATTGAATATTTTTTTTGTGTGTGTGAAAGGAAGTATTACTTAAAAGTATATTACTTTTGTTGATTTATTAGAAAATATCAACGATAAATTTTATAATTCGGAACTAATTTGGATTTTCCATTTCCATATGGTAATTTCACGCTGCGTTTCTGCCCCCGTCCCATCACAAAAGTCCTGGACTCAACTAAACATTTTCTAAAATGTAGCTAATCAAAAACTATGTTCAGAACTCTATGGGAAAAACACAAATTTTGTCACTCTAAACCCTCGGGTATTGAGGCAAACTATGCCTAATTTATAAATGGATGTTTTAACACCTAATGAATTTGCTTCAGTGAAAGCAAGACAGAAAAATTTCTAAAGGTAAGAATTTTCTTAAAGTGTTTGTCATTCATCATTTAATTCAAAACATTCAAACTGAATATTCTGTTAAACCATTGTAGCCTAGGCAGTTCATATTTTAAGCTACCATCACCATTTTTACATCTACTTGCAATATGCATTTTTACACATACCAGCAATATAAATACAACGTGTATAAAATTGGATAGGGAACCACAATGCACTGTTACATTGGGACTATCAAGCTGTACTTACGCTACTGCATGTTAGGTTTAACTAGCCATGATAATGTGATTAGTAGGCCAGTTCCCACCTTTTGATCTGCAAACTACACAATAGTTTTGTGACTTTTTGTCAGTTACATCACAGCTGCAGCAATAGAAAACTGTCACACATGATAGTTTTAGTAGTCATAAAAACATAAACAAACTAGACATTAGCCTTCTTACTAAACGTGTCACAGAATTGTTGATATATGCCAAACAAATCTAATATATAAGAAAAAGCCTGTCAAATATTATTTCTGCCTTATGAAATGGAAAGAAAGAATATATTACCATCATAAAAAAGCTTACTCAAGGGGGAAAAAAATCGCATCCCGGTACTTGCAAACAATTACCCCACTAATACTTAATTTTTTTTTTTTTTTGATTGAAGGTTTAACGACCACCGTGAGCAACTCAATGGGCTATAAGCAGTCGCCTGTCCCTAATTTAGGGTAACTGGTTCCAGGGAAGGGAGAGAACCAGTGCCGTAAGATAAACACAACATCCATGCCTCACCGGGATTCGAACCCGGACCCCTTTCTGACGAATGATCAGAGGCCATTGCTTAGACCACTGCACCACCGGGGCGGCAAAAAATAAAATACTTAATTGCATAAAATTACATTAAGCTATGCCATTCATCAATCAACAAAATATATCATAAAATACTTAATCAAATCATTGATAACTATGAGATACTAAGCAACATTTTTGTGAAGGTCTCTGTGGTTCTTCAAAATAAACACCTTCTGCTGTTGGCAAAACACGGCTAGTGCCGAGTACATAGTTAATGATGTGCAAATCATTTTATAAAGGGGTCTAGAAGATATTGGTTTGGATCCTAGTTTTTTTATATGTTCTGTAAATAACTTCAATAATGATTTTCTGTGGGTAACTCAGTTCACAAAGGAAAAAGTGGCATGACCAAGACTTTAGAGAATTTGGTTGGTATGTGCACCTTGCATGACAAAAATCCCATTTCAATATTATTTTTTACATTATGAACAGAAATTTGTTCATACAGTTTTAACCACAGATTTAAAAAGGCAAATTGTTATTTTTCTAATCCTTAAAAAGTGTACCACATAGGAGCACGCATTACTAAAATAAATGGAAACAGAACACAGCTACAAAAAAAAAAAAAAAAAAACCCTCATCTTAGTGCATATGATACACATGCATCAGTGATGTAGTTTTAATTTAAAAAAGTGCCTTAGCTGTAAACTGATTAGGTAAAAAAAGATTTGGAAAGACGACTCAAAAGTTTTAAAACATAGTGAATTCTGATGTCATTTTTATTGTCCAGTTACTCTTATTTAAATTGCTTAATTGGAGCAATTTTTAATGAAGGAAAGAAATGTTGTTTTAGTCACATACTGAAGATATGCAATGTTTTTTTAAGTAACGCCCAGTCATTTCACACAATTTCAAATGTTTAATGTGACTACTATTTGAGTCGCACTGAATAAATGTAACCACATAATATAGTCACACTGTATAGCAATAAATGTAATTAATATTGCCACATCTATTCAGTGTGACTAATACACCTTTTTTTCTAAGAATCTGAGGTAAATGAAAGACATATCTGTTGTGTTTCCCTTGAGGAATCAAATAAAGGGTAACTCAGCAAAAATATTTTTTGCATGCATAAAACTCGTATCACTTAGCCTTAATGGCTACTTAATTTCTTTCTACAGTTTTTTCTCCGAGCAATGAAATAATTTTCAGGACTGCTGTCTAGACAATGGACTTTATATTCTCTTTACATCATCCCAGTGAGAAATGCAGGTTTCTGGTTAGTGGTCTGGGCTTCGAATGAAGATTGGGTGGTGCGCCTCCCCCGCCCCAAATCAGGGACTGTCAACGGCATACAGCCCTGATAGCAGCTCACGGTGAAAGTTATACCCAGACACAAACAGCATTCTCTTTACCTTTATGATCCGTGACGTGTCCTGTTGTGTGATGCGACAGTATAATTTTCATCCTTGAAATACGAATATTTCGGTTATGATTGCATATAAAACATAGTATTCGCTGTTTTTGAATACATGATCTAAAAAATTTCTTTACCCATCTTCTGCAACCACCTAACTACGAAAAGTACCAGTACCTTAGCGCCACTAAGCAGTGCTAAGGCTCTTCTACATCCTTCGCATGCATACACAAACAAATGAATCATTCACAAACACCACTCCAACTCCCCAGTACAAAAGTTTTGGATCTGCCACCTACCATACTCCCACCACCAAATACTCGCTATGATTACCACCCCCTTGAACTTGATCCGTAATTTTTAAAAAACACCTCCCACTGGTGACGAAGTAATTGCTGCAGTGTAAACACTACTGGAGGCCCAAGACAAAACTTTCTACAAGGGTGGAAACAATAACATCTCAATCATTTTGGCAAATTGTACCCATTTTGAAGGCAACTATTTTGAAAAGTACATTGCCATACTTCTCATCATCACTCAGTTCACGAATTCTTCAAATACGTCTCATATTTTGTACATAATCATTCGCGAACTGTACATTTTTGCAGATACACAACCTAAATTTATAAGCGGTAAAGACCCTGCAGAAAAAATAAACAAGTATCAATATATTTTTCAAGTACTTTGGCAAAGATATATTCAGATTTGAGTTTCTTTTTCGCTGCCGCTTCTTTCCATTCCATTAACCAACTTTCGAATAACGGATTAGGGCGAGCAAACTTTCGCTTCTTTCGAATTTTTTTTTCCATTTCAAATAAAACAATCTCAAACTGAGCAAACCACAACTCAATACATGAAACCTCATAAAAACATAAACCCGCGCCAATTACACAAGCACATGTTTGTTGACAATAATACGCTACAGTTACGGTTTCGAGGTGTATAAGCCAACTCAGGAGCTGAATTTCAGCCCAAAAAAAAAAAAAAAATCAAAGATTTTAGTGGATCCACCTAAAATCTTTGTTTTTTTTATTTTTTGATTGAATGTTTAACGACCCCCGTGAGCAACTCAATGGGCTATAAGCAGTCTCCCGTCCCTAATTTAGGGTCACTGGTTCCAGGGAAGAGAGAGAGCCAGTGCCGTAAGACAAACACAACATCAATGCCTCAACGGGATTCGAACCCGAACCCCTTTCGGACGAATGATCAGAGGCCATCGCTTAGACCACTGCGACACCGGGGCGGCCCTAAAATCTTTGCCTTGTATTTCCAATGGGCAAATGCCGCCCCGGTGGCGCAGTGGTCTAAGCGATGGCCTCAAGGAGGTTATATTACTGGAGACACCACTGGCTCTGCGGAGGCATCGTTATACTTGATAGAGCCTTAATGTGTGGCGCTGGTGGCTCAAGTGACGTCAAACTAGGGGTCATACTCATAACAACAAACGCAAACCAGTCGGCCGCGGGCCACCCCAGGTCACAGCTCGCGGTGTTTCTCGTTTGCGAGAACTTTGTATTTCAAGAAGTTTTACACAGAACAATTCATTCCATAAAAGAAACAGGATTATATTAGTGATTAATCGAAAGTTCATAAAAGGTAAGTTCTTTTCCTGTTTTAATTCATAGGCTTCGAACACAATTCATGCATTCGTTTCTTAACACGTGGAGAATTTTAACACGTGAACACATTCATGTATTCGTTTCTTAACAGGTTTATATATCAACTGCATTTTAAACTGGGAGGAGTAAATAATTTGTTACATTTTCGAATATAAACGTAGCTATTCCCTTTTTAATATCCACAGGACAAGTCTGGGTGGACTTTATTAGACCATTGCGAGATATGTTAGTGCTCACGCAAGTTTGTTTTAAACATTTTTATTGTTTTATTTGATCACTTTGCCTCAATTATTTCAACTTTTCACTCAATAAACGTACTTTTGTAACTATTTCGCTGACGGTGTTAGGGTTTTTTGTTTTTGTTTTTTTTATGCTACATTGATATATGCTATGCCGCCCCAGTGGCGCAGTGGTCTAAGCGATGGCCTCTGATCATTCGTCCGAAAGGGGCCCCCGGGTTCGAATCCCGGTGACGGTGAGGCATGGATGTTGTGTTTGTTTTACGGCACTGGCTCTTTCCCTTCCCTGGAACCAGTGACCCTAAATTAGGGACGGGTGACTGCTTATAGCCCATTGAGTTGCTCACGGTGGTCGTTAAACCTCCAATCAAAAAAAAAGATATGTGCTATTTATCATCCAGATCACTATTCGTTAATGTTCTAGAGCACCAAGAGTTTTTTTTGACTAGCGCCCACTATTGCAGAAAAAAACTCCATTTTTGGCTATGATATGGCCTAAAATATACTTTTGGTGCTACAGGTTTTGAATTTTGCTGCTGTTAGTTTCCAAATGGCAAGAGTAAGAGAGCAATTTTTGTATTTGCTAGTTGATTCTGTACCTTCAAATTTCTCTGAATGATAAAACTTTTCATTTCTAAGCAATTTAATTAGTCATAAACCAATATTTCACTGTCGAATTAATACTTTTAAGATTCAGCCAGTGCTTCCTAATTAGCCTTTCTCTAAATTATGGATTTCTTCTATTATCAATATGTTGAGGGCAACAGATTAAAGGCTAGTTCATATATCTACGCTCTGTGGAAAAGCCATATTGCCGCCCCGGTGGCGCAGTGGTCTAAGCGATGGCCTCTGATCATTCGTCCGAACGGGGTCCGGGTTCGAATCCCGGTGAGGCATGGATGTTGTGTTTGTCTTACGGCAGTGGCTCTCTCCCTTCCCTGGAACCAGTGACCCTAAATTAGGGACGGGTGACTGCTTATAGCCCATTGAGTTGCTCACGGTGGTCGTTAAACCTCCAATCAAAAAAAAAAAAAAAAAAAGCCATACAAACTGTCAATTTTGTTGTGCCTTCCTGGTAGAGATAACATTGGGGTGTGACATTTTTTTCCCCCAGCAATGTATGTATGATGTACACTGGTCACACAAAGTTAGGGATATTGCATGAAGTGAAGAATGTATGTATCTGACTCAAATAACATACATTGAAATAACATCAGTGAGGCTATGTAACACAAACGATAAAGAGTGTGTTTACAAAAACAATTTAATGTGCAAATTCTGCACACAACAAAGTAATACTGCAATATAGACAACATTGTACATTCAGAGAATGTCCATACCTCTGGATTTCAGTATCTAGTATCACCACTTCTCACCTACGAGTAATACCTTATTGGCGAATGTCTGGAGCAGCTTGTCCCATATTATAGGCAACATGTTACATAGGTCTGCCAGTGGAATACATGCTCATTTAAGTGATGTTTTGGACATCATAAAATAGGCATATAGTATGAGCGGCTGTGTGTCAAGCAGAAATCCCCCACCCTACTTAACACCGTTGTTACATGCGTCAGCACACGTGATATGTGTACCTATCTGTGTCTTTCTAGCTGTCAAATTAATAACACAGATAGAAAAAGTTGAATGCCTTGAAGACATAGCTCATTCAATAGGTTTTATCAGTAGTTTAGCTCTTATTTTTTTTTCCCATTTTTTTTTTTTTTTTTGTAAAATTCTTACTCAGTAAATTGTTTTTAACTGCAGCTTGTGCGCATTTTGGCTTTTCACTTTACTAGCAACTTGTTTTTCAGTGTTTACATCCCATTTTATTTCTTCTTGCTTGATTCTTATATAAGATCTGTATATAAAGATAAATTAAAAATTTGGTGGAATATCTTATATTTTAATGAGCTTCATTTTGAAAGTTCTTAGGGCAAATTTCATGCTTGAATTTACATTAACAAATAATTGGGCATTCAAAACAACTGAATTATCTAAAAAAATTACACAACTGCTTGTTTTTGTTTTTATTTTTATTTTTACTCAGATTTGGTCATTCATGGCACTGGTTAGGAAAGTTTAGGGATGTTACGCAAAACATAGGTGAGTGGGAATCAAGTACAACCTTCTGTAGCTCCAAAACTTGACCTTATATCTCTCGGTTCAGTATTTCTCCTAGTAGATCCTCTCTCTCTGTAGGGTGCAACTGTAAATATTGGTAGAATTAAAGGATTAAACCATGCTTGAAATTATAGAATAAGCAGTGTTTTTTCACAGTTAAACATTTTACGTTAAGATCTACTGTAGTTTTGCTGAGCGCTTGACTTCATCAGGGCAAAAACAGCATAAACATTGAAATCGTTGTGACACCATCAACTTTCTGACAGTCATGGATTTTGGTGAGTTGTTTCCATGCTATTGAAAGATATGGAGTATGTGTCATGTCATTGGCCAGTCATGAAGAAAAGTCAACAAGAAGTCTGTGCTTTCAATACATACATACATATATTGTGCTATACATATATGCTCACCTGAGAATTCCTTTAAGAAAAAACTCAAGTTTCTTAAAGGAATTGAATGCAATACACAGAGAATATAGTCCTATTCTCAAATCTGTAAACAATGTGAATTTTTACGGATCAAAAGACTATGCTAAAGACACAAATTCCTAGGGAATTTATTATATGCCTTGGGAATGTGGACTTTCATATATAGGACAGGCCCGCAGGGCTTTTAAGTTTTCGTGTGTGAACACAAGTGTTACGTATGGAACTGTGAAGTGAAGTAGTCTATAGACCAACGTTGTCATGAAGACAACCATTTTTTTTTTTTTAAATGCTACGCTTATTGATAAAACTGATTTGACTATCAAGTTTAATATATTAGCTTTCCACATATACTGCAAGTCTTCGCGGCTTGTCATCAACATGACATCTACTCCATTTCTTTCAAGTGCATGGAAACAACTCGCCAAAATCCATGACCGTCAGAATGATTTGAACGTTTGCACTCCATTTATGTTGATGACGCCAAGCCAAACATGGTTGTACGTGGATAGTTTCCACATCATTAGCAGGATTTGAAATGATTCCTCAAGGCTTTTATTCAGATTAATATACTTAATTTTATTCAAACTTAAAGAGCTTTCAATTATTGTTCACATCTTTTAAGTCATTTTGTTTATACAGACATTTCTGGCTTCTAGATCTTATTCAGGTCTGTTATCCAATGTGTAGGAACTGTATAAAAAGTTTCATTTACACAAAAAGAAATTAAATTTTACTGCCAGGTTCCTCTTGCAGTTGTCAGTTATTAAATTAAAATCATTTCTTAAATAGGACAACTGGTTAATGTCCGAATTACCCGGTGGTCCGCTGGCCATTGGCTCGTAAAAATTCCATTAGACCATTGGAAATTTTGTGTTACTGGCCCGGGTGGCCAGTAAGTTTTTTTTTTTTCAGGTTGTTTTGAAATGTCAAAGAATTGAACCAGATTTCAAAATATCAAGGTCTCGCTATGACAGTTGTTTTTTTTTAAAAAGAGCGTTCAATATAGCGTTCCAGGTTTCACTGTGGATTTTTTTTAATTTAAATGTTTACTAACTCAAAAACTAAATGTCAGAATTGCAAACCATATTTAAATTTTTTTTTAATTTCGGACAGTAGGAAACCGAGGTATTAGACTCAAAATATGTGGATTAGGTTAGCACCATTTTTTTTTACAAGTAGTAACCCTAGAGTATGGGTCTTTTATGTTTTCCAAATGGGGGTTGAATGACAATATATATGCTGTGACCTTACCATTAACTTTGTACAAGGTTCTTATATTGTTTGTGAACACCAAAAATTTTGGGATTGAAAGGTAAAACATTTTTTCCGTCTTTTTCAGATGCCAAAACGGTGTTGTCCCATGTTGCACATCAAATTATGGTAAAGAGGAAGAATATACTTCAGTATTTTTCTTTCCTAAAAATGAAGAAAGGCGTAAACAGTGGATAGCGAAAATAAATCGGGAGAACTTTTCACCTAGTTCCACTTCAGTTGTTTGCATTCATCACTTTGAGGAACAGTTCATTGTAAGGGAGGATAAAGTCACCAGGGATGATGGTAGTTGTCTCGTGGTACCACGCCAGAGACCTGTTCTAACCTCTGACGCTTACCCTACTATATTCCCCAATCAGCCATCATATTTGACTGTACCAGCACCTGTTAAGCGTAAAGACCCTTCTAAACGTTATGAACAGTGTCTTCAAAGAGATGAAGCCCAGTTTACTCAGTGGTGTCAAGATGACAACATCACATCATTTGAGAACTTTAAAGCTAAAGTTCTGACAACCAATGCACCATCTGGTTGGTTAAGTATCAGTGAGGAAAAATTTATTATTTTTAACAAAGTCTCAACTGAAGATCTTCCAAAGATTTTTGTATCATTAACTATGTTTGATGATCTCACTTTGCGTGTTGCTCACAATGACTTTACTAGTTGATGTGAAGACATTTTCTCACATTTTAGAAAGTGATCTGAAATGCGATAAGTGGACTAAATTTGACTGCATAATTAATTGTATAAGTCAGTATAAGGAAAAAGATGTGCCCCTGGAGAAGAAGTTGTTGACTGCATTACACTTACTTGCAGAGTGCGGTGAATCACTTGAGGAGCAGGATGACTGCACGCAAAATGCAAAAATAAGTTTCTTGCAAGAACAACTAACACTGCTCTCAGTAAAACAGATTCGCTATAGCTCCAAAACTTTATTATGGGCAGCCAAAATTTATTTCAGTTACCCATCAGCTTATACAATGATAAGAGATAGTAATACTCTGACTTTACCTCATCCATTTTACCTCAAAAGTCTGTCTGCATGTCTCAATTTGAGGGAGAGTAGTCATATTTCTTATCTCAAAAAGAAAGCTGAAATGTTAAAAGGCCATGAAAAGTTTGTCAATGTACTGCTTGATGAGATATATATTTCATCCAAATTAAGCTACAAAGGAGGTAACATTGTTGGCCCTGCAGATAATGCAAAAACAGAAGCTAGTACAGTCCAGTGCTTCATGGTGGAATCTCTGTTTAGTAAAAATAAGAATGTAGTAACCCTTGTTCCAGTAAAAAACCTGAAAGCGGAAGAACTGCATTCCTATACCGTGAAAGTACTTAAGCTTCTTCACAGTTGCGGCTATTCTGTTCTAAGCTTAATTTCCGACAACAACAGAATTAATCGGAACATGTTTGTCCTTATGTGTGGTGGCCATTTAAAGTGCAGCATTGTCAATCCTGTTGATAGTAAAATGCAGCTGTTCTTTCTTTTTAATACAGTGCACTTGATAAAGTCTGTTAGAAACAATTGGTTAAATCAGGCTTCTACAAACCAAACTTTTTTTTACCCAAGTGTAAACAATCACTCTGAAATCACTGTTGCCAGTCTTTTGCATTTGCGGCAAATTTATAACAAAGAAAAGAATGACCTAATTAAGCAGGCTCCCAAGCTGTCTCAAAAAGTGCTCTTTCCCACTTCAACTGAGCGACAAAACGTTGCCCATGCCCTTAATCTTTTTCATGAGACAAATGCAGTTGCATTACAGTTGTATAGTGCTACATATAGTAATCACTTTTTGAAAACTAAGCAATTCATTTCTCATATTCTGAGTTTTTGGAAAATAGTCAATGTGAAGCATCCCTTAAAAGGCAAACATCTTCGCAACAAATTTTGTGATCCGATAAGAGGCAACAATGAGGAAAATGTTCTTTTCTTAAAGAAATTCAGTTCTTGGCTTAAAGCTTGGAATGAGTTGGCACAGCTACCCAAAGAAGTTAAAAATGATTTGAAGCTTCCATTAACTGGTGGAATGCTGTCCAAAGAAACTCAGTTTGCTTTGAAGCATACGACAGATGCACTGATTGAACTAATATCATATGTGTTTGATACTATAAACCCTAAATACATACTGCTTGGAAAGTTCCAACCCGATTCTTTGGAAGCGTGTTTTGGCCAGTATCGTCAAATGAGTGGTGCCAACTACAATACTTCCTTTTGACAGTTATTAGAATCGGAACGCAAGTTAAAAATTCTAAGCTTGATCAAGCTACAGTCTAGGATTGCTGGCGAATTCTAAATAAAATTTGGTCATTTTGATGATTCGCAGTGTGAAAACTCTGCTGAAGTTCCAGACACCTTTTCCCAGGTTCTACAAAGTTGTGATGATGTTACTGTGAAGGAAGAAGTGTTGTCTGTATTGATTTACATCGCAGGATACATAGCTATGAAAGTGTTACATGGGACAACTTGTAGGACCTGCTTTTATTTCTAGCATGTGACAAAAGCTTACAATATGAATGTTCATCTGAAGATGTAGCACAGTATCTGCAGCTGTGTGACAGAGGTGGACTTAAATGGCCTACAGAGTTGACTGTCAAAGTAGTGATGCACACCTACAGAATTTTTCTTCAGTTCATCAGTGAACGTTTTGAAGGAAGATTTTCTTAACCATGCAAGCCAAAAACGTATCTTGGTAGACTTAGCCATTAACAAAACTGAATTGCTATATGAAATTTCCTCAAAATGCAGTTCATGTGCCATTCTTCACTCTGTATTGATAAAAAAATGCATATGTATTGTGGCAAACATACTATTAAATAATTATTGCAATTCAAAAAATGACCGTATCAAGACTGCAAGAAATAAGAGGAAGCTATCAACTCTCGTGAAATAAGCAGTTGTGTTTTTCCCACAGGAAAAACCTTGCCAGCATGCAGAATGTTGCAAGAAATTCTACAAGAACTAATCTTGTAAGAAACCTACAAGAACTAATGGGTGAGCACTTTGTGACCCTCATGGACCAGAAGTACAGGAGCTCCAGACAAGACTTTAGTTTCAGGTCCGGATTCAAATCCCAGTGAGGCATGGATGTTGCTTTTGTCCCTGGGACACTCTAAATTAGTTCACTGTTTATAGCCCATTGAGTTAAAAAAATGATTTTTTTTGTGGTATTTTAATACATGTACTTGGGCATTTATTATACCATGGGGAACTAACTCCTAGCCCCGATCTACGGATCAAAAATAGGGCGCTGGCAGGGCCTCGGGGAGGTTCCCGAGTGCGCTCAACAGCGACATTTTTTTTTTTAATAAATCTCTTCAGTATGTGCATTGGATTGGCAGTGTCAGTTAATAAACTGCCATAGGCAGGGATTTTATCTCCTTACTGGGGTGGATTGCTCTTCCCAGAGAGCGAAGTTTGTTATTTGGTAAGTTATCCTTTTATTAGTTGTTGCAATTAGTGATATATTGCTTAACTATTTGAAAAACTACAGTTTTTATGTGTAATCTGCACATGATGCTGCAGTATGCCGGCATGATATTTTCCAAGTATAAATGCTTGGGAAAGGTGTGCATAATTAAATCATATTCCACAGGAGTAAGCAGTTAAATTTGCTTCAGTGCAGTTAAAGTATACTAAAGCAAATTTTTTGCTACTAGCAGAACATTCCTTAGAAAAAATGGGTGCGGGATGTCTCCCTTTATATATGCACTGTTGCTGCGTGTGGGTGTGTGCAGGGGTCGAAACATATGGTCACAGCGATCAAAATGATGTTCACGGAAAACATCGCTGCAGAACATGCAATTCAAATATTTGCTACCCACGGGGGAAAATGAGTTGTACCATATTTTTTTTTCCAGGGAGAGATAACCTAATGGCTGAGACTATAACATTTTTTGGTCAGAAGTGCACATGACTTTGATATTATATGCATAGTTCCTTTTCTTTGCGCTGTATTTTCAAAGTAGATAAGTTCTTAATAACTACTTAATTATGCACTTAAAGCACTGCTGAAATAGTTTGTACATATTGCAACTAATTGTTTAAGTCATATAACTTTCACAAAGCTTTTCTTTAGTTAATTATTGTCTTTAATTTATTCTCGTTTTTGTGTTGTCAGAAGTTGTAGAGTAGGGGGTTTTAGAATCAAGTTTTCTTTCAAAAATCTGAGTTTTATAAAATTAATATTTCCTTTTTTAATTGCAATGTAAAAATTTGGATTTCTCTTGCAATGCTTTTCAGGTTTAAATTCTCTCTCAGGCGAACTTGGCATTTCGTTATAGCTGAAAATTATTTCTAATTATTATGCCACTCTCACAGCTTGAGTTCTCTTTAATCTTCTTCTCTCTGTTTAATTGTTACAGATGAAGAGCATGGGTCGGGCCAGGAAGGTTATGGATGCAAGCGAAATTGTTAACTAGAGCTAGGTCTTGCAACTCTGCGGAGGTCATGACATATATATATTTTTTAAAACAATTTTTGGTGGGCTTATTACTTGCATCTATGACTTTGCAGAAACCCATTTCCAAATAGGTCTTTGTGGAAGTGAGAAAATGCAGAGTTTTTGCTGGTCCTTGATAAAGCCAAGGCTCAGTATTCTCGACACTTTCTACATTCAGTTGTTTTATTTTATTTTTTTATCTTTTCTCCTTTTACTCACACCGGTAGATACATAACCTTTTCTATGTTGTACTTGGTATGAGTCAAAAATATATATATATTTTTTGCTTAGGTCTCTTCTTAATAGAATGTGAATTCTGAATTTTCAAAACTGCTGCGTTGCGCGTTTTGATCTTCAGGTTATTTTGCAACTTTCGTTTTAAATTCTAAAGTTTTTCCTTAGTTTTCAGTTTTGCTCTTCAGTATATATATATATATATATATATACACACACACCCCATTTTGATTAGTGGCCATCAGATTTCAGAAAATTTTTCTATCCTCGTATATATCTATCTATCTGTACAGTATATTAAAAGTTGATCCTGAAATTCTATTTTACAAATCTAGTAGACATGCTCTTAATGTATGATTCATATTTCCAAAACATAAATGTGAAAATCCTCCAAATACGTGGCGTCAGTGAATAAACAACGACATCGCTCTTTCCATGTTTTAGCAGCACATACATGCGCTCGGCTAGATATAGAGAGATCTGGGACTCGGATACCCAGCGGTGACCGAATAACAAATTTTCTGTTGCTAAAACGTGGAAAGAGAGCGATATCTTTGTTTATTCATCTTAAATGTTTAACAAACCGGCAAGTGAAATGCTTTGTCCATTTCACAGCAGATAGGTCACCATTTCTTCCAGTTTCTTGTTTCTCATTTAAGTATAACCAAAAGAATTTGCTGCCTTGTTTTGTACTATTCTAAAAATACATATCTGCTATATGTACCAATGTTTTCTTGAATCAATTCCATATGGAATGAATACCTTTTTGTTGATCAGTTTCATAACAATTTGTAATAAAACTGCGAAAAGGTCAGAGTAGATCCCCTAGATAATGCAGCTGGAATGCTGCAGTGTATATTTTGGAGTGAAAGAGACTCTTCAGCCAGTGTAATAGATATATAAAAAAAAAAAAATAAGCAGTATATATATATATTTATTGTATTCTATAAAGAAGATACCTAAGCAAAAAAAAAAAAAAAAAAAAAAAAAAAAAAAAAGGTACCTAAGCAAAAAAATACATATATAATTTTGACTCACACCTAGTACAACATAGAAAAGGTTATGTATCTACCTGTGTGAGTAAAAGGAGAAAAGATAAAAAAATAAAATAAAACAACTGAATGTAGAAGGTGTCGAGAATACTGAGCCTTGGCTTTATCAAGGACCAGCAAAAACTCTGCATTTTCTCACTTCCACAAAGACCTAGTTGGAAATGGGTTTCTGCAAGGCCATAGATGCAAGTAACATTCCCACCTAAAATAGTTTAAAAAATATATATATAAGTCATGTCCTCCGTAGAGTAGCATGACCTAGCACTAGTTAACAATTTCGCTTGCATCCATAAACCTTCCTGGCCCGACCCATGCTCTTCATCTGTTACTATTAAACAGAGAGAAGAAGATTAAAGAGAACTCAAGCTGTGAGAGTGACATAATAATTAGAAATGATTTTCAGCTATAACGAAATTCCAAGTTCGTTTGAGAGAGAATTTAAACCTGAAAAACAATGCAAAAGAAATCCAAATTTTACATTGCAATTAAAAAAGGAAATGTTAAATTATAACGAACAGATTTTTGAAAGAAAACTTGAGTCTAAAACCCCCTACTCTACAACTTATGACAGCACGAAAACGAGAATAAGTTAAAGATAATAATTAACTAAAGAAAACTTTGTGAAAGTTATATACCTTAAACAGTTAGTTGCAATATGTACAAAGTATTTCAGCAGTGCTTTAAGTGCATAATTAATTAGTTATTAAGAACTTAACTACATTGAAAAAACAGCGCATAGAAAAGGAACAAGCTTAGCCATCTTCTGTTCCTAGGTACCCCAAAAGACGCTCAAAGTTACAAAGAAAAGTAAGAGTTAAAACCCGCAAAAATGTTAACAGACAAACCAATGCTTAAAAGCTGAAAAGCTAAAAAACGACAGAGAAAAGGTACATGAAGTACAAACATTGAACTTATAAAACCTAGCACCCAAAAACAAGGAAGAGAGCTTACCTCTTGTGTTACAAAAACTTTTCTCCTCACAAGAGAAGAAACATGGCTGACCTCTTCCGCCACTCCCTAGACGCTGGGGGGCAGTGAGGGTGGGGCTGATGGCCTCCTCATACAGCAAGAAACCAACGCGCGGAGATTTTAACCAGAGAAAAAAATATATAAACTTAAGACTGTGGATCTGTATGATCAGAAAGAGCAGAATTAACTCTCCAGAATACATGAGAAATATTATAAAATACACGAGCAGTTTATTTAATAATCTTTGCATGTATTAAATCACCTTAGTGAGCTTCTATAGATTAATCAGAATCTTATTAATTTTAATGTTGGTTTTACTATTTTTAGTATAGCTATCCTAGTGATGAATAACTAGTTTTCTTTTTTATTTGTTTTTATTTTCTTTTATAAACATATTTTTAAGCTTTTTTTGTGATTTTGTTTATATTATTTAATTTTTTGTTTTAATAGGACCATCATATCCATAGCACTAAGGTTCCTTTAGGTAGTTAATAGGCATCCTCTAGCCAACTTCCTTACGGCTTTGATTGGTCAGAATCATATTATTAACTGTGTAGAAAATTAAAGCAGATCTGCCAACCTTACTCTATTATTCAGAATAATTTTTCTTAAAGTTCTTTTGATGAAAGAAGAAGGAATTTCGTTCTCTAGAAAACTTTCTAATAGTATATTAATGTGGTAATTGAAGTCCAAATTGTTGCTGCAAATTCTTGAAATTCTTAGGACCTGAGAAATTAGTACATTCTCAATTACTTTGGTTGAAATGTTATTATTCCAGTGTAGATATTTAATTACTTTGAAAGGAAAATTAACTCTTTTATCAAAGAGGCTAATAGATGGGTTACCTCTGTTGAGCTTAATGCTTAAGTCTAGGAACTCAAGTTCCTGATTACTGTGGTTGGTTTTACATAAGTTAAGAGAGCTAGGATAGATATTATCAAAATCACTCTCTATAACTTCTGAATTATTGATACACAGCAGATCATCAATATATCTAAAAGTGTAAAGGTAGTTATCTGAGCAGGTGGGGTGATTTTTAATGAATTTATATTCCTTAAAGAACAGGAATAGATTAGCGATATTCGTGGACGTTGATGTTCCCATTGGAATACCGTTCACTTGCTTATAGAGAGTATTATAATATAAGATATGGTTATTTTTTATGCAGCAATTGAGATAAGAGTTCCAAGTTCCTACATCAACAAATTGGTTAAGTTTAAATTCTGCATACAGCTCTTTAAAGGTAGTGATTATATCTGATAGAGGCAGATTAGTATATAGGTTTTCAAAATCATAACTATTAATATCTAGGGGACAAACTTTGAGGATAGTAGAAATTACTTCAGCATTATTATTAATTATCCAAAAATCTCTGTACATCAAGTTAGAACAGTTTCTAATGTGTTTCAAAACCTTCTTTAAGACATCTTCAAAAGCAAGATCTATTTTCTTTTTATGACTCCTTACTCCACTAGCTATGAACCTGAACTTCACAGGATCCTTATGAAACTTAACCGTTGCAAAAAGAAATGGAAATTCAGGCTCATATCTTCTAGTTTGTGGAATTTTAAGTTTCTTGAAGAATGCCTTAAACCGATTTTCTAACTGCTTGGTAGAATAACTTACGGGCTCGTATGTTACTCTATTATTGAGTTCCATAGTTAACAATTCAAAATAGAACTTCTTACAGATAATTGCAAAATTATTGCTAGCTTTATCCGTAGTGGTAAAAATAAATTGGTCTTGTAGTTTGGAGAGTGACCTTTTAGCCTCTCCAGAGAAAAGAGATTTCTGTCGAAACATAAGTCCAGACCTGCCAACTCACCGGTGAAGCTATTGATTATATTATATTTCCATTCTGTGAAGGCCTCAATAGGCTGATTGTACGTTAAACTGGTTTTTACGATGTACTTATTTAAATCTTGAGTGAAGCTCTCAAGAATCCTTTCTTTGGAAATTGTGAAGGAAGGTCTGAATTTAGAGCCATACTCTAATAAATTCCTAAGCTTTTCATTTTCAACAAAACTCAAGTTTCCGGTGATAATATGGTTGTAATTCTTATCATAGTGAACTGTTTCTTTATGTTCATCACAAGAACAAGTAGTAATTACAGGAATGTAGCTCGAAGAGTTAAGTTTGTAGTTTTTAACTATTGACCCTAAGGTCTTAACGTATTTAAAACTTACAATAGACTGGTGCCTGTGGATGGGAAAAAAATTGCATTATTGTAGAACAGCTTCCTTACATTGAGATTATCGTAGGCTTTATTTAGGAACCTGATGGTAACAAAATTACTGGAAAATTCTTTAAGAGAAATTTTATCTTTAAGAATATGTTTAAGAATGTCCAGAACCAAAGCAAAAACATGCTTATCAACATGGTCAGCAGTTTCATTCCAGAATTTGAAAAAACATTTAAGGACAGAGTGCTTGAAGGACTTGAGAATTTTGTAAAGTATTTTTAACAAAATTAGTGCCAGTTTTAAAGCATTCCAGAGTTTTTAGCAAGTTAGCAAAATCAACTTTGCTTGATGTGCGAAATAACCTCTGTCCTCTATTACCTCTAGAGCAGCTCTTATTATTAACAAGAAAGAAGAGTTCACGAATTGAAAATTTATGCTGATTATGCTTATTGTCAGATAGAGTGGAATTAAGGCCATAGGGATAAAGAGACTGATGCTGCAAAATTTCAAGGGATTCAGTTTCTAGCCGAGCATAGAGGTCAGGGATAATATGTAGTACCTCTATTTTCACTTTGTCAAAACCATGAGTATGGAAATGCTCTAATTCAAAGGTAGAGTACTGGTTGGCGTTTGTGGAGGGGTTCACTCCTGAATTAGAGAACTTGCTTACTAAGACCTGTGACCATTAATCCTAAGATGAAGAGGATTTTTACTTTGGCCAATATAGCTAAGGTTGCAGACAGTACAGGTGAGCTTATAGATGGTATTGTAGGCTTTGCAAAACTTGTTGGAGCAATTATCCTCAACAGAAGAATACAGGTTAGGATCTGCAGATTTACATGTCAAACAACGTTTGTCATTTCATAACTTTAGATTACCTTTGCCAGCGAGTTCATACACTATGGGAAAGGGGTGCTAGCCTAACCGAGCGGGAGGACTTAAAATATCTGAGCTGACCTCCAATCCTTTCATCGTCCTTAGAACTCCACTTGGGCCAAAACATACAAATTCTGAGCAAACCAACTAGGAAAAACTTTTTAGAAATAAGCAGTCCAAGAAAAGACCAAACTCGAGTATAAACTACACTCCAAAAAGCTGCATCCAAAACATACTAAAAAGAAAAATTAGAAAATAAAAAAAACCTCAAGTAAAAAAAATAGTAATAAAAAAAAAAATAATAATAATAATAATAATAATAAAACATAATAATAAAACTAATAATAAAACATTTCAATTGTCATATACACTGTCCTGTGCTGATATAGTTAGGCTTATTTTTTATTATTAAGAAGGAATACTCAAAGTTAAATGACTTAATAACATCCAATGGGGGAAAAAATGTGCCAAACAGAAGTTTCAAAACTCAAATGAGATCTACCTATTTTTCACTAGATGTTAGCATTAGTATCTTGGTAAACTGCAGCAAAATGTTCTTTTAAAAGCAAACTACAACAGGTGAACAGAAACTATGGGGTACTTTCCTAATAACTGATAAGCCCACCTTTTGCCTAAATAAATGTAGTCAGTTGCATTCGGTCGTAAAACCGTTCCACAGGGATTTATTTGGTCAGAGTCCACTCGGTCATAAAAGCATTCCACAGGGATTTATTTGTTCACATGTGCTATGTTGCTGTCCATAATTCCATTCCATTGCATTCTTGGGTAGAGGATCTGGGGCTTGAAATTTAAGTCACTGTATTTTGAATGTTCCTTTTCGTGAAACAACGCGCAAGTATCACAACATTAATGGTAGGATAGTGTTTAGTGTTCTCCCTATTTTTTTTTTTCACAGCTGAGTACAGCTGGATGAAACTTTTAACGACCCCTTCCCCAATCGAAAAAGAAAAAGGATGTTGTTTTGCTTAACATTATACTTATTAAACATATTTAGTGGTGTTTTACAGACATTGATGTAACATAACACGATAAACAATTGAAAATTGTATGTAAATGATAAAGAAATGTGTACTTACTAAAAAATCACATTCGACACAGGTTTCAGTCAGTTCTTATCAATATTTATCGTGTATGTGGGAATAAGGTTTGCACTCGTACTATTATGTGCATTGTGAATCGGACTGTGTGAATATGCTCATTAAAGGAAATTTAGCTGGGCTGCAAAAAAAAAAATAGCCGGGTGGTCCGCTCAGTAAAAAAACAATAGGGAGAGCACTAGTGTTGTAATATATAAGTGGGAAGTTCTATGTGCATTCTCAAGCATTTGCCCCATTGTAACATTTTTTTTTTCTTGTGTTGGTTTCTAAAACAGGAAAGAATTGCCACATTATTTATGATTTAATCAATTAAATTACTACTAACATAATTACCTAATTATATTCAATTAATGGCATGTACCAGCACCACTGTGTTTAAAGTACTGCATAATATGTAATTTTTCCAGTTAATTGGATGTCCATGAACATTTTGCCGTCCTTTCAAAATTCGATATCAGATCAGTAGTAGGGTCTCGAATTTTGCATAAACCTTTCAAATTTGTCTATTTCGTGTGAATATTAGTATTACGTTCTCTGTGCGCAAGTATTTTAGAAGTAATTATTAATTCCATCGAAATGTTTCCATTTCCTTCATTTTCTGTGATAACTTTCTAAGTAATTTGGCAGCAAAATAGTACAATATTTCATTAATTTTGCGTTAACCATCAAAGCAATTTGTCAGGTTCATCGAAATATAAGCTTTATGCTACAACTTACAAAAAAAAAAAAAAGTAATTACCTAATTACATTTCGTTTTTGCGTAACGCTGAAGTAATTTGTTAGGTTCGTCGGAATATTAGCTTTTCTCTCACTTCGTACATTTTTAAGTAGTTTGTCAGCAAAACAGCACATTTCATTTATTTTGTGCAGAAGATTTCAAAGTTCCCATTGGCCAGCATTCCAAGTGAAAACTTCTCAAATTTATCTCTTTCATTGAAACAGCATTTCCCTCACGTTTTGCGACAGCTTTTGCAACTTTCTAAGTAATTCGTGAGCTTTATTTAATTAGCGCATTTTATTCATATTGCAACATCAACGTTCATCGCAGAGAAAGTGATTCACCAAGTTTTTGTGAACGAATCTACGTGATGTAAACAAATGCAAAACACCACCCCACACATCGTCTGCTTCTTCATTAAGCGATTAAATTATTTGTTTTCCTTCACTTGGCCTCAATTATTTCAACTTTTCACTCAATAAACGTACTTTTGTAATTATTTCGCTGATGGTGTTGGGTTTTAAGTGGACAGAACATATTGAAGAGTGCCGCCCGGTGGCTTTTTAAAGTGGACAGAACATATTGAAGAGTGCCGCCCCGGTGGCGCAGTGGTCTAAGCGATGGTCTCTGATCATTTGTCCGAACGGGGTCCGGGTTCGAATCCCGGTGAGGCATGGATGTTGTGTTTGTCTTACGGCACTGGCTATCTCCCTTCCCTGAAACCAGTGACCCTAAATTAGGGACGGGCGACTGCTTATGGCCCATTGAGTTGCTCACGGTGGTCGTTAAACCTCAAATAAAAAAATAAATAAAAAAATAAAATTGGAGAGTGCACATTGGATTGGAAATCACCGCGTTTCATTTTTCACAGCCATTCCTTTAATAATTTCAGAGGAAAATTAAGGAATGTTTTCCTTTCGTCTACACAATTTAGGTTGCAGGATTCATTAGCACAACCATACGATGAGCAAAAGTTAGACATGTCGTTAATAAATTTACGAAAAGCGCGATTCTCCTGAACCCTTGCAACGTAACGCCATGTTAAGCAAATGCCGCCCCGGTGGCGCAGTGGTCTAAGGCGCTGGCCTCTGATCATTTGTCCGTAAGGGGTCCGAGTTCGAATCCCGGTCAGGCATGGATATTGTGTTTGTCTTGCGGCACTGGCTCTCTCCCTTCCCTGGAACAAGTGACCCTAAATTAGGGACGGGCGACTGCTTATAGCCCATTGAGTTGCTTACAGTGGTAGTTAAACCTCCAATCAAAAAAAAAAAAATGTTAAGCAATGGGAAAATGCATGTAAACAAACTGTTGTTGGTCCTTGGCTACGGAAAGGCTTTCCCATGATGCAATACGAGGTGAATGAGGTCCATAACTTTTCCTTTGGTGATGTTGAGACCAGAAAATAGATCCCGCGACCTGTACATTGATGACGTCAGTAGACAAACAAATGTTGAATTGCTTAATTATGGTTAAATTTTAGAAAATATGATTATGGTTAAATTTTAGAAAATATGAAGTATATTAGGCTATGAGGATGTAGCACGTGACGTCATCGAGAAGGTTCAGTGAAGTGGCAACAGTCCCTGCAAGTTCCTGAAGGACAATCATAGCTGGCTGTCCTGCATTTAGTGTGTAAATTGCAATCATTAGCGGTTGCTGTTTAATAAAACTTGAAGCCAAAATGCCTAGATTTTGTGGAATTATGAATTGCGTTAATAGAGGAAACAAATGTTTTTTTGCTGTCTCTGAAGGCAGTACCGAAAAATGAAAAATTTCGCTTTTATGCCAAACAAAGGGAAATCGCTTCCCATAGCTTAGAAAACACTTGTTTTCCTTCACTTGGTCTCAATTATTTCAACTTTTCACTCAATAAACGTACTTTTGTAACTATTTCGCTGACAGGGTTGGGGGTTTTTTATTTTATGCTACATTGATATATGCTATTTATCATCCAGATCACTGTTCGTTAATGTTCTAGAGCACCAAGATTTTATTTAAGACTAGCGCTTACTATTGCAGAAAAAAAATTCCATTTTTGGCTGTGATATGGCCCAAAGTTTACTTTTGGTGCTACAGGTTTTGAATTCTTTTGCTGTTAGTTTCCAAATGGAAGAGTAAGAGACCGATTTTTGTATTTGCTAGTTGATTATTTAATTGTGAATTCCCATTTTCCACTCCTTGGAGGCTATTGTTGTCGGAGCTCGCACACCATGTGCTGTGTTGTCATGATGCTAATTTATGCTGATAACTTATCTTCAGTACCCACAAATTTGCATATCACGATGTTTTCCCTTTGAAACCATAATAATCCCTAACTTTTGTGACCACTGTATATATATATTCTCGTATGATTTAGAATACATGAATTGTGTTCGAAGCCTATGAAAATAACGAAATGAATACATGAAGTGTGTATTTGTTTCGTTAATAATTTTTTGTAACCACCTATGAATTGAAACAGGAAAAGAATGTATACCTTTTAGAAATTTTAGTTAATGTTACGTACAAAAATAAACAGACAGAAGAGCACAGCACAGTGTCGGAGCCAAACAAACTGAATCAAAAGGCTCTTTTCATAGCTAGTTTGCATACAAATTCCTCAAAATTTGTTTCACCATACGTATTTTATACCTACAGTAAAATAAAGTACTTACAATTATTTATAGCCTATGTACTGCAACGCATTTGGACACTCAAGGAGAAACTTTAAGAATTGCAATTCCAAAGTACAAGAATTAAACTAGACATTATGCTAAACAAACTTCCTCTAATACTAAGACAATCATGACCAAAAATTAAGTTTACACTCACAAAATAGTGAAAAATATGATACACTGCACCCTCAATGTAGACCAAATACACAAGTGTTGGAAAAATACAAACCAACTCACATACCAAAATAAAATAAGGCTCTTCTTGGTAAAAATACAGAAAATTATAGACAAATATAAACTGGGATATAATATGCACAGACTGCAGGTGAAACACAGATAGTCTTTAGCTACATTTAAAAGACAAATTAAAAACAAGGCTCTGAAAGCACTACTTGATTTATCTCCCAGCATTTCACCTCACTTTTCTAATCTGTCAGCAAAGTTTCAAACATGTCTGAAAAACTTATTAATGATAATACAATTGACCCCGTTTTATGTTTCAATACTTTGGATGTTAGTGATATCAAAATACCTACCTTATGTTACCGCCGTTTTTCGTCATACCAGTCAAATCTGAGCAACTGATTTCCCAAGAAAGATGCAACAGCCGCGATGAAGTCACTAAAATGACTTGTCGACTCAAAACATTTTACAAAGTCCTATACCTTGTGAACAATAAAAAATATATAATGGTTAAAGATTGTGTTGCAGTAATCACTGTGATAGAAATGCTTTCTGTTTTTATAACATTACTCCCTAAAAAAGACAACCCCTTATAATGCTTCGTCAAAAATAAGTGTTAGTAAAATAACTTTTACAGAAAGTTTTGTGAATGGGCAATCATGTTATGAAAATGATTTTTTATGGCATTCTAAATAAGATAACCCTTTAATATTTCATTAAAAATAAGGGGAAATAAAATAACTTTTAGGAACTCAACAAATGTTTTCTGAAAAAGCGAAATTCGTCATCTATCCCAGCTTCAGTGTTGTGCCCAAGGGGGACGGGAGAGGTTAAAATTTGGAACCTTTCGATATTTTAAAAACACGATTTTAAAAGGCAATGTTTTGTTAGTATTTGAAATTGTTTTTATATCTCATGACAGCAACTGATTATGTTTTCTCCATTAAGACGAGGAAGGGGCAAGAAGCCAAGGACCAGAATGTTCCATTGCATGAAAAACCAATACATGAGTATACCGAAAGTTTCTGCGGTGACGAGGCAACCATGACTTATTTCAGATTACTTTAAAGCATGCTGAAAAGCAAGGAGTTTTGATTAAAATACCAAGAATCACATTAAAACAAAACCAACGCTGTAACGAAACCGAGAACAATGTTAGAGGATTTCAATTTATGTACCATTTTTAGACATGCATATTAGTTTTATTAGTGCTTTAAAAAATCTATTTCTCACACACAAATCGGTCTTATCAGGATTCCAATCACTTTTCCCAACTTGTTTCTTGCATAGGTAAATTGCAAAATATTAGTGGTCAAACCATTATGTGGTGATAAGAATACAGGTAATAAGAATATTAATAATAATTTTCAGTAATATTTATTTGAATATTTTTGCACAGATGTTGCATACATTTTAAAAATGCACTCGTAACACATTTAGTTGTATAAAAAAAATCGGACCCCCCCCTTCCAAAAAAAATTCTGGGCATGCCCTGCCCAGCTTCATGTTGGCATAATCTGCCTTGTGCATGATAACTTATTTGTTCTTAGAAACTATAGCAGTTAATTTTGTCATGCTGCTAACAAGCCTTAATAATAAAATTGCACATAATATTCTCAAAAAAAAAAAAAACTGCTTCACCTGTTAACTTTCTCTGGGCTGAAATCTCACCAATGGGATTTTTTGCCAACAAATTTTTCATATAAGGATTATTTGTTGCATTAACTGCTGACTGAATGTGAAGAAACCTTGACAATTGTTAGGTTCATTGAAATATTAACTTTTCTTTTACTTTATGCTACAACTTAAATAAAAATAATTACATTTCGTTTTTGCGTAAGACCGAAGTAATTTGTCAGGCTCGGCGAAATATTAACTTTTTTTCCCTTCGTACGAAAACATTAAAAAATAAATCATTAATTTCGTCTAAATATTCGTATTTTATGCCACGACTTGAGTATTTTTAAATAATTTGCAAATACAACAACAGCACATTTTTATTTTGTGCGGAAAATTTCAAGGTTCCCGTCGGTTAGTATTCTAAGTGAAAACTCAAATAGTTTGTCACTTTCATCTAAACATTAGAATTTCGTTCACTTTTCGTGACAACTTTCTAAGTAATTCGTGAGTTAAATATTAGCGCTTTTTATTCATATTGCAATATCAACTTTCATCGCACAGAAAGTGATTCGCTAAGTTTTTTGCAAATGAATCTACATGATGTAAACAAATGAACTCCACGTTAAACGCGACACATCGTCCGCTCTGAACGAAAGCAAGATCCATGGGAGCTGAATGTTGGACCCCTACTGTGATGTCACTAAAGCTGCATTGAGGCTCGATAAAGTATAATGATGGCTCCGCTCTGCCGCCCTATGTCACAGCTAATCTGTGGTGTGACGTCCCAAGCAGGCAAAAACAAACTAAATTATACCGTTGATAAAACAGTAAGCTTGTGTATAATTGATAAAGATTAATGAATAGCTCATTTTATCTGTTAATACGCTTAGAAGCTTTTGTTCCATTGGTTTCAAAACAGCTTCTTTTCTGCGGCTGCGTCGTGCCTGCACACGACATCATTTGCAGCACGGACGGTGACTCATGGCTGCCAATGCTGCGTGGATAGGAGTGGTATCTCAAGTAATATAACCTTCTTCGATGGCCTCTGATCATTCGTCCAAAAGGGGTCCGGGTTCGAATCCCGATGAGGCATGGATGTTGTGTTTGTCTTGCGGCACTGGCTCTCTCCCTTCCCTGGAGCCAGTGACCATAAATTAGGGACGGGCGACTGCTTATAGCCCACTGAGTTGCTTATGGTGTTCGTTAACCCTCCAATAAAAAAAAAAAAAAGGGCAAATTTCTGTAGGCCGGGCGCAGTGGTATAACCGATGGCCTCCGATCATTCGTCCAAAAGGGGTTTGTGTTCGAATCCCAGTGAGGCATGGATGTTGTGTTTGTCTTACGGCACTGGCCCCGTCCTGTTCCTGGAACCAGTGACCCTAAATTAGGGACGGGAGATTGCTTATAGCCCATTGAGTTGCTAACGGTGGTCGTTAAACCACTAATAAAAATAAAAAAAACTTCTTTAGCCATTGTCTTCAAAATTAGTACGTTTCCAAAGATGAAAATCTGAATATCCATACAACTGACTTCATGTTGTAGCCTAGTATACCTAATATTTTCTAAAACTTAACCGTAATTATATTAAAAATCAATGGACCTTATTCATGTGCCGTCAGAAGTGAATTTATGATGACCAACATGGCCGGTGATTCAATGTTTTCGCTATTTGATTATCCCTTACTGTTGGCCAATTTTTACAATCCTGACGTCATGGATTTTGCTGAGGAATTAATAGAGCTATAGGGCGAAGAAGAAGAAATTAATTTCTTAAAGAACAAATCAAGGTTGCAAAAATATACCAAGACAATTTTGTGTTCGATGTTTATTTCGCATGACGCAGGAGACCATCGCCGTTAGTAATAATGAAGTTTTTAATGTAGCATTTCTCGTACACGGTATATTAAATTTTTATGTTCTTATGGTCAGACGTTGGCGGCATCTGACACAAAACTGAGTACCTTGTTTTGTAAAACAAAAATATTTCGAAGCTCAGACAAATACGTAATAAAGGAAACAAAATAGGGTTCGCATGCTAGGCAATCTGCTTAAAAAATTAAATGAACGCGTAACATTAAATAAAAGGGAAATTATAGATATGTTTGTTTTATTCTTTGAGGAAAGTAGGACTGAATTCGTATTTTACCGATCCAAATATTCCATCAATTTTCTCCCACCCTTTTTTTCGTTTTTTTTTATTTTTATTTTTTTTTCTATTTTGAAATTCCAAGGAATACTACGAGGGTTGTTTTTTTTTGGTTTTTTATTGAAAGTTTAACGACCACCATGAGCAACTCAATGGGCTATAAGCAGTCGCCCATCCCTAATTTAGGGTCAGTGGTTCCAGGGAAGGGAGAAAGCCAGTGCCATAAGACAAACACAACATCCATGCCTCACCGGGATTCGAACCCGGACCCCTTTCGGACGAATGATCAGAGGCCATCGCTTAGACCACTGCGCCACCGGGGTGGCCAATGAGGTTTCAACTACTTTTGATTCGTAGTGTCATAATATCCAAAAGTTTTTTTCGTTAAAGTGGACAGAACATATTGAAGAGTGCCGCCCGGTGGCGCAGTGGTCTAAGCGATGGTCTCTGATCATTCGTCCGAACGGGGTCCGGGTTCGAATCCCGGTGAGGCATGGATGTTGTGTTTGTCTTGTGGTACTGGCTCTCTCCGTTCCCTGGAACCAGTGACCCTAAATTAGGGACGGGCGACTGCTTGTAGCCCATTGAGTTGCTCACAGTGGTCGTTAAACCTCCAATAAAAAAAATAAAATAAAAATAAATTGGAGAGTGCACATTAGATTGGAAATCATCGCGTTTCATTTTTCACAGCCATTCCTTTAATAATTTCAGAGGAAAATTAAGGAATGTTTTCCTTTCGTCTACACAATTTAGGTTGCAGGATTCATTAGCACAACCATACGATGAGCAAAAGTTAGACATGTCGTTAATAAATTTACGAAAATTGCAATTTTCCTGAACCCTTGCAATGTAACGCCATGTTAAGCAAATGCCGCCCGGTGGCACAGTGGTCTAAGGCGCTGGCCTCTGATCATTCGTCCGTAAGGGGTCCGGGTTCGAATTCCGGTCAGGCATGGATATTGTGTTTGTCTTGCGGCACTGGCTCTCTCCCTTCCCTGGAACCAGTGACCCTAAATTAGGGACGGGCGACTGCTTATAGGCCATTGAGTTGCTCACAGTGGTCGTTAAACCCCCAATCAAAAAAAAAATGTTAAGCAATGGGAAAATGCATGTAAACAAACTGTTGTTGGTCCTTGGCTACGGAAAGGCTTTCCCATGATGAAATGCGAGGTGAATGAGGTCCATAACTTTTCCTTTGGTGATGTTGAGACCAGAAAATAGATCCTGCGACCTGTACATTGATGACGTCAGTAGACAAACAAATGTTGGATTGCTTAATTATGGTTAAATTTTAGAAAATATGAAGTATATTAGGCTATGAGGATGTAGCACGTGACTTCATCGAGAAGGTTCAGTGAAGTGGCAACAGTCCCTGCAAGTTCCTGAAGGACAATCATAGCTGGCTGTCCTGCATTTAGTGTGTAAATTGCAATCATTAGCGGTCGCTGTTTAATAAAACTTGAAGCCAAAATGCCTAGATTTTGTGGAATTATGAATTGCGTGAATAGAGGGAAACAAATCTTTTTCTGCTGTCTCTAAAGGCAGTACTGAAAAATTTTGCTTATATGCCAAACAAAGGGAGATTGCTTCCCATAGCTTAGAAAACACTTTTTATTGAAGAGTTAGACTCTTCAAATGCAGAGAACCTTTTAAATGTTAGTTTTATAGAGAATTCAGAGATTTCTGGTAAAGCAGAGAATCTATCTTTTACTTGTTCAAACGATATTGGAGTGCAGTGCTTGCACTCTTTGGGCCAGGTGTTTCATTCCTTGATTCAAACTTTTAAAGTTGAATTTAAAAGGTGTTGACTGTTTTTATGTAAGTTTTATTGCTACTGACTATTATTTTCTTATAGAACACCTTTTAGAGTTTGTCCCTTTGTCAAAATATTTCTTAAATAAAAGCTTCGGCACTTCTGCTCACGTGGTTTTTTTGTTTTTTTTTTCTCCAGGGACTTCTTTTCAGAAGGTTCCAGGTTGAAATAGGGGGTGTTGACGCTTTTTATAGGGCTAAAAGTTAATTTGTTAGCAAACCTGACTTTTAGTCAGAATCAAATCTCTGGCTCTTCTGTATTTTTTAGAGCTCAAGCACACCTCTGATTCACTTATTATTATTTTTTGCAAGTTTTTGGCTTTTCACTTTTAAGGTTATTTGGCTGTCGGTGTTGGGTTTTTTTAGTTTACTACTTTGTTCTATATGATATTTCCTCCCCAAACTACCGTTGATTTTATTTTTAGTACACCTGGATTTTTACCTGGAGCTGAAGCACACTTTTACGGAAAAATGCAAATAATAGCTAAACTTATTGTCCAAATAAAATTCTTTTTGGTGTATAGGTCTGTTTATAGGCCGGTGTTATGCTGTTAAATTTATTTACGGATAAATAAATTATAGGGCACAAATCCCAGCAAAATTATTTTGTTTTTTTACCACAATTTTATGGGGGAAAAAAAAGATTTTGCTCATTTTTCTAAGGCTTGGAAATTGCTTCCCAGAGCTTAGAAAGACACTTTTTGTTGAAGAGTTAAACTCTCAAAAAGGCATAGAACCTTTTAAAGGTGAGTTTTATCCAAAATCTGTGATTCCTGGAAAGAAAGAAAACCTATCTTTTTTTACTCAGGTCTCCACACCTGGGAGGGAAAAGAACCTTACTCATTAAGGCAGCGTAGCTATTTTCTCCGTAAATTACTGATTACTCACGAATTTGTGATCGTACTAAATTACCCTGTAAAAGAAAACCGACTACGAGAAATTGCTATATGCTTCGAACTGTTCTGCGGTAAAGGCACTTCGACCAAAGACGAAATCGAAAATATTTACTGTTTGCACTTTCGGAAAACGTTTCGCATCCCCTTCGAATATACTTGCATTCAGCACATAAGGATCTTTTCCTTCAATCTCTTTCATTTTTTCTAAATACCGCATTTTGTACTTGGAAGTTGAAGTTTCAAAGTAAGACGCCGTCATTTGAACGGGGCTGGTTGTCCTTCACTTACGTTACTAAATCTCGTTGCCATGCTGAGAGTCACATGTCTACTACAACCTCATAATATAAAGTTATTTTTATCGATGTTCAAATGTTCACCTTAGGAATGCATTAATTGTGCAATAAATGGCTACAGAAGTTTTCCCGTTGGAAATACAAGGCAAAGATTTTAGGTAGATCCACCTTAATTTAACGTCAGTATCATCTAGCTTATATTAGATGAAGACACCACTGCTATCCACGCAGTATTGGCCGCCATAAGTCACCGCCCGCACTGCAAGTGATGTCATACACGCAAGAAGCTGCTTTTTGAGACTACGGAAGCCACTAAAGTATATAACTAAGGCTACGAAGCGTATAAACCGTATGCATTGACGTCACGAAACCGCGGTTCGCGTCACTTTTTCGTCTGTTGCTTTTTTGCAGAACAACTGGTGTACAAGTGAGATCAAATATGCATTACATGGGCTACATAAATGGGTTATCTAGCAATCAAAAATAGCTTTATTCTGATAAATTAAAGTTACTGGGCAATTCTGGTGATCCATATGTAATTCCATACTCATTTTTCCTGAACAATATTGAGGTCTTGCCACGAATAGAACACGGTGATATTGTTCATTATTTCGTTTTTTGCACTAACGCCTTCACTCCCAAGGAAATGAAATCGTGCAAGTCATTCATAAAGAAAGGTTAATTCCAGTCTAAAGATCTGCGTAGAGTTTTTGTAAATAACGCATCAGTAAATTTATGAACATACCTGTAACAAAATGTAAACTACACACTCTAATGTTCCTTCGTTTCCGGTCATCAATGTCAACTCTGCTGCTACGTGGTAACCACAAATTTTGGCGCTTTTGAATAATTTTTTTTATATTTCTGATTCCACTTCGTTCACTCAGATGGTAATCTATAATAGGACACATCATTATCTCTCCCACTTCGGTTACTGCAGCCGAAAATAGCACATAACACCATCTTCTTTAACGCTCCACAATGCAAATCGAAGCAGTGTTTGTACATCAGTTGGTTGATCACCAGGGCGTCTGCTAGGATGGTTTGCCTTGTTGTGACGTCATATGCATACGGTCTATAGACAGATAAAATGAGGGATTTAATAATTATAAATTATGCAAGCTAACTGTTTTATCAACTGTGCAAATAAAAATTGCCTTTTTTTTTCTTCTTAATTTCACAAGATTAAAAAAAAAAAAAAAAAAGACAGAAAACCAGCATTTCGGGAATAATTTATCTAAACTCGAAAACGTTATAAAACAAAAATCGAAATGAGAGTTCTTCACAGTAATGTTAGGTGCTGAAAAAATATAATTGCTTGCCTGACATATGCAGGTAGTTTAGTATTGTCGCCAATTTAAGTTTTAAAGTAGAAAATATTCCCTTCAAATTTTACAGGAAGTGAATGGTTACTATTAAGAGGTCATATTTTTGAAATATCCCTGCTGTATAAAATCCTTCAATCTTGGTTCAACCAGAATAAGGGGAAAATAAATAGATACCAAACAAATAAAAAACGTACATGCACATATATTTTCCATGTAAAGTAGAGGTGTCATAATTTTAATTTTTATCTTAACATCACATCAGCCTTCAAAGATATTACCTTATAATATAACACAAAATGTACAGGTGTCATAACTTTATAGCAGGTCACTTATTTTCATTACATTTAAAATTACACTCAGTACACACATACATACCCACATCTATTTATGCCCACTGGTTATTACAATAAATAAATATAAATAAAAGAAAAAAAGCTTTAAAAATACAATTCAGCATTTTTGTGTATACATATTAATGTGACATAACCTATAAAAAAAAACCTCCAGAACACAGCTCCTAATCTTAAAAAAGAAATTACACGTATCACTTCAGAGTGGACCCACAAAGCTTAGTGAGCATATATGTACCCATACAGAATATAGTTATTACATATCCTAAAAACATAACATTAAATTCCACCACAGTCAAAATACAATATACACTGCTGGCCACCCAAAATGCAACACCAAGAAGGAAGCATCCGATTGGCCTGAAATTCGCAGCATGCGTCGCCCGCGAGAGGACATGCAAACGATTAGTATTGCAGGGCATATGCAAATCATGTGCGCCCGACACGTAACCGAGAAGCACTATAAGAAGGGTACACAGAAGGCAGGGTGTTAGTAGTGGAAATGTGTTGTGCTGCCGGACCTGTGTGTGGGAAGCTTCCTGATGCCTCGTCGCAGAATACGGCAGTCATTCCAGCACGTTTCAGAGTTCGACAGAGGACGAATATTGGCTTATCGCGACAGCGGTTTATCATACTGAGACATCGGCGCACGTGTGGGACGACATCCAGCCACAGTGAGGCGAGTATGGATTTGGTGTGTGCAGGAGGGACAGACGGACCAACGTGAGCGATTCCCGCAACCGCGGCACACCTCCGAGCGAGAGGACCGGCATGTTGTGCGGCGGGCATTGACTCCTCACACCGCCACATCACGAACGTTAGCGCAGGAATTAGGGTGTGTTGCGCAACAACCTGTGCCAGCACGTAACGTTCGACGCCGTCTGCAGGAGCTGGGACTTGTCGCACGGCGCCCATTGCTCCGATTACCATTGACGTTACACCACCGGCGAGTGCGGCGGCAGTGGGCCGTTGAATGCCGCACCTGGTCTACGGAATGGCTCAACATTGTCTTCTCCGAGGAATCCCGCTTCTGCCTGCAACACCACGATGGTCGGGTCGGTCGCCTGGCGTTAGGGTTTGGGGCGCAATTGGACATGACACCTGCACCCTCTCTGGTACGCATCGCCGGTACACTCAACAGCCACCGCTACATCTCCGATGTTTTGGAGCCTGTAGTCCTCCCTTACCTGCAGGACCTGCCAGCGGCCACGTTTCAACAGGACAATGTGCGCCCGCACGTGGCACGTATCGTGCAACAGTTCTTCACAGCCCACCAGGTGTCACGGCTGCCGTGGCCTGCCTGTTCTCCCGATATGTTGCCCATCGAACACGTCTGGTCGCTGATCGGCAACCGAGTGGCCAGGCAAGCACCACCCGTGGCTACGCCTGATGAACTGTGGCAACGTGTGGACGCAGCCTGGACCGACATACCCCAAGCCCACATCCAAAGCCTCTTTCGTTCGATGCCGAGGCCTGCAGCGGCAGTTATTGCCAGCCATGGGGGCCACACGAACTGTTGATGTCTGCATGTTCCGCAAGTCGCACAGGCCTGTAATCTCAATCGTTTCATCTTTGTATCTGTTGTTATGTTTCCAGTAAATGTGGCTTTGTTATCTCGTGTCCTTCTTGGTGTTGCATTTTGGGTGGCCAGCAGTGTAGAAAATAACATAGCCAGAATTATCCTTTACAAGAAAACCAAATAATGATAATTATTATTTTACAAAAATATTTTCTATAGCTGGGTCAAATTATTGAACCTGTTAGCCTTTGATTCAATATAATTGTTCCTATGGTGAATCTTTACAAATCTTATTCAAGATAGCATTTAGGACATTCTTTGCCCAAGTAACTGCTATTATTATGGAATACAGTTGTAACAGCACTTTCTGTTAATTCAACAATTAAAATACAATGACAGAAGATTAATACTGTTAAACCCTTAAACCTTGCCGACCATATTATTTTCACATGCACAGCAATATATCCTCCTGCATATTTCACAGCCACTAAATAAAATAATCAATAAAATGTACAATAATAAATTAATGATAGGTCATTTGACATTAAGTTCACTGTTAGTTCACTTAGCATTTGGATGTTTTTGATGACCAACAGTGATTTTCTAAAATTTAATACAGCTTGCTATCATGGTATTTACAGCATCAACAAAGAAGTCGTTGCAGTAAGTGAGCATTACTGGTGACTATTTTGTTAAGGAATTTCTCCCACCAGTTGTGGATAAGTCCATTTCTACGAAGATTATTGCTAATTGTTAACACCCCCGAGTATACAAAGAACCAGTATTCTCAGCTCAGGTCATGTTGCTATGGTCATCCCACAAATGTGGCAGCTTAGAATCCACGAAAATACCCACTGGTTTTAACATAGTTTGTAAAGAAAAGTTGTTCCAATTTAAAAAAAAATCGCATGCAAAAGAACTCACAAGCCCCGCTAGGAAATTGTAGTTTTTAGCGACAATGTAAAGGCCCTAGATTACAATAATGCATTTCGCAAAAAACATATTTTTGAAATTTTACTTCTCTATTAGTCAAAGATTTATCACATTAATGCAGAGTCCCTAGATTTATGTGTTTCTATAAAAACACACAACACATTAATTAAAAACAGCAACAGTTTTTTTTTACTATCATGAATTTTCATTATTATGGACAAAATTATACCAGAATGGACAGATAATATATAATCCTTAAAACAATGACCAGTTTTTTTAATAATTTTATAATTTTACATTGGTTTTATCATTAATAATGGTGCTGCTCATGTTTTTGGAGCGTAATTTATTCTGTATATCCCCCTCCCATTGTAGTACTGCATTAAAAATATATATATACTAATGTGTACCTCGTCTACATTTACCAGTGCTAACAAACAAATAATAGTAACAATACACCCGATACACGGTTTAAATGTGTTCCACGTTAATTTAAAGCAAGTGAACCTTGGAAGGGGGAAAAAAGAACTGATCCTAAGATCTAATGAAATATTGTTATTTTCTCAAGTTTGTCTAAAACTATAACTTAAACACTATTAAATATAAATACACAATGGGTAACGTATCCTGAAAATCATAATAAACTATTATTTTTAACAGTATGTGCACTCCATACAAAACCAACCTATATATCAGTTATTAGAGAAGATAAGTATGAATGTATTAATTTACTACAAATTTTCACTTTCATACCATACAATATTTCAAATACAGAATTTGCATTTATCTGTTCCATATCAATATGCACCAGTACTCTGTATGATAATCCATGAATATGCTCCTGCTAATTAGTAAAAAAAATTAATCCCAAATTTGTCAAACTGACTTTTCCCTGAAGTTATTTTTCACATTACAAAAAAAAAAAAAAAGATTAAGTACAGCATACAGTAGTTTTTCATTATGTCATAAAAGAAGAATGTTTAATAAATGCATCTTTCCAGTTTTTACTTTTGGACCAGTGACATGGACCTTATTAACTAAAAAGGACATACAGATGCTGTGAACAACTCAAAGAAGCATGGAGAACTGCATGCTTGGCATAACCAGGAAAGGCAAGAACAGGAACTCATTAATCCAAAACATCAAGATCAAGTCTATAAAGTGACAGTGGATGCGACACATTTCTTGAACCGACCACCATTGGACAACTGAAATATTAGACTGGATACCAAGGGGCAGAAAAAGACCTAGAAGAAGACTGAGTGAGAGATGGGTGGATGAAATTTGAAAACTTGGAGAGGAGAACGACGAAGACTATTTGCAGAAAAGGAAAAAGTCAGCCCCGCCTTGACAAATGTCAACCCCACCTTCTCGTGGTGCATCCTGTTCCCACTAAAGGGGCTCTGACGACCGCCAATAGCGATATAACTATACCATCGGGATTAGAGGAAATGCTATCCCACACTCACCAACCCGCATGGCCAGCGTGGTGAGTTATGGCCAAACCCCTCCAAAATGATTCCACAACATAAATCTTGGCCCTCAGTCTCCGAGAGCTGGAACGTACCTGGCCAGTGCGACATGAAGGCAGAAGGTGCTAAGAATCCCCGGAGGACCGGACTAGGCTGCCATCTGATGCTGACCTTGGCTATGTATAATGGACGCTCCCTATCTTCTGATTCAAGGCTCCTTGAAGTGGAAGAGGAACTACAAAGTATCAAGTGGGACATCGTCGGGCTAAGTGAGGTAAGGAGAAAAGGAGAAGATCTCATTGAACTGAAAAGAGGACATCTCTTCTACTATCATGGGACAGATACTGGCAGAACTAGTGGTGTTGGATTTATAATAAACAAGAAACTGAAGGATAAAGTTGTAGAAGTTGAAAGTTCCTCTGACAGAGCTGCACGTCTCGTTATCCAACTCTCGAAAAGATACCAGGCTCAGATTATTCAAACTTATGCACCCACCACAAGTCATCCTGAAGAAGAAATTGAAGAATTTTATGAGGAAATTCATCATCTAAATAATAAAGGTAAGCAGCACTTGAAGATAATTATGGTAGATTTCAATGCAAAAATAGGGCAACAGCAACAGAATGAAACTTCAGTAGGTAAATTCGGTCACTGCAACAGAAACCAGCGTGGAAATACTCTCGTTGAGTTTGCAGAGGCAGAAGGGTTTTTCATCTCGAACTCCTTTTTCAAGAAAAAGCCACGCAGGAAATGGACATGGAGACATCCAAATGGGATGACAAGTGAAATTGATATTATGTGTAACAAAAAAATTCATCATAGAAGACTGCGGTGTGCTAAACAAGTTCAACACAGGTAGTGACCATAGATTGGTAAGATGTAAGATGCACCTCAACACTAAACTTGATCGTGGCAAGCTCATAAGACAAACAAAATCTATTGACATAACCAACCTTAAAAAACACCATAATACCTTCAAGTTGGAACTCAAGAACAGATTTTCTGCTTTAGAAGGCCTAACATCAGAAGAAGTGGATATTTCTGTAGTTAACAGAAAAGTAACCAAAGCTCTTATGAAAACAGCAACAAAATTAGCTGGGTCTAAGAGCAAGTTGCATGTGAACAAATTATCAGGAAAACCCAAAATGTTGATGCAAAAAAGAAGAGAGATGAGGACAACTAAAGAAGATGTGACTTCCAAAGTGGAATATATAGAGCTATGCAAGACAGTAAGAAAAAGTATCACTGAAGATGTTAGAAAATTCAACTGTGAACTAGTAAGGAAAGCAATTGAAAACAACCAAAGCCTAAAGATAGCAAAGAGACATCTCAGTAAGGGAAGAAAACAGATTATGGCACTGAGAAAAGAAAATGGTTCTGTAACAAGAAATAGAGGCGAAATTTTGACAAAGTGAAAGATTTCTACTCCAAATTATATGAAAGGGATGATACATGTACTCCAGGCATCATGAAAGGTACCAGTACCAAAGTTTCTCCAGTCCTCCCAGCAGAAGTTGCACATGCAATCAAGAACATGAAGCGGGGGAAAAGCTCCAGTAGAAGATGGATTTACTGTAGACATCATACAAGAAGCAAGTGGAGAAATCGAAACAGTACTCGCCCAAATTTTCACTCGATGCCTTAATGAAGGGAAAATTCCTGAGGATTGGAACACCACTACAATGATCCTGCTACATAAAAGAGGTGACATTGAGGATCTCGGGAATTACAGAATCTCTGAAATTAAAATGCAAGTGCAAAGATTCGGCTGTTTGAAAATACAACGCGCATAAAAATTGGAAAGGGAGTGAGACAAGGTGACACCATATCTCCAAAGCTCTTTAATGCCACATTGGAGGGTGTCTTTCAGTCGCTAAGCTGGGAAAACAAGGGGATAAAGATTAATGGAGATCATCTAACCCACCTTCGTTTTGCTGATGACGTAGTCATTTTTGCAACTACCCCATCAGAGCTGCAGAGTATGATCCAGGAACTTGCTGACAAGAGTAAAGAAGTGGGATTAAAAATGAACTTTCAGAAGACAAAAGTGATGTTCAATGCTTTTACAAGAAATGAAGATTTACCGATTGATGGAGAAAAGCTGGAGATAACAGGCACGTACGTTTATCTTGGACAGCAGATATCAAGTGAGGGTCACATTGATAAAGAAATTAATCAGCGTACAAAACTTGCCTGGAGAGCTTTTGGAAGAAACAGCATAATTTTCAAGAGCAATATGCCATTATGTCTTAAAAGACAAGTGTTTGATCAATGCATCCTTCCAGTGCTTACGTATGGTGCAGAGACGTGGACCTTAACTAAAAGAGACATACAAAGGCTGCAGACAACTCAAAGCAGCATGGAGAGGTGCATGCTTGGTGTAACCAGGAGAGATAAAAAGAGGAACTCGTGGATCCGAAAAATGACAAGAGTGGAAGACATCATGATCAGAGTAAAATCCCTGAAATGGCAATGGGCTGGACATACTTCCAGAAGGACAGATCATCGATGGACAGCCAAAATTTTAGATTGGATTCCAAGGGACAAGAAAAGACCCAGAAGAAGACCACATGGGAGATGGGTGGATGAAATTCGAAAGTATGCAGGAGTGACTTTTTTTTGATTGGAGGTTTAACGACTACCGTCAGCTACTCAATGGGCTATAAGCCGTCGCCCGTCCCTACTTTAGGGTCACTGGTTCCAGGGAAGGGAGAGAGCCAGTGCCGTAAGACAAACACAACATCCATGCCTCATCGGGATTTGAACCCGGACCCCTTTCGGACGAATGATCAGAAGCCATCGCTTGGACCACTGCGCCACCGGGGCGGCCAAGAGTGACATGGAGGAGATTGACACAAGACAGACCGTTGTGGAGGAAACTTGGGGAGACCTTCGTCCTGCAGTGGATTTGATAATGGTTGACAATGATGATGAACAATGTATATTGTGTTATTGTGAGAATGTACTTCGGCGGTAGGATCACTTTCTCAAAGGGTGCACTTCCTAATGGATAGATCTGACGGACCGCAGGGACACGAAAGGTAGGATTAAAACCCATCAGTTAAGTACGCCTCGCCGACGCCCGGGATTAGTTGGCGCGTGACGTCAAAGGAGGGACGCGGGGCAGGAGAAGAGAGCCACGTCAGTAGGTCGGCGAGAGAGCAGTGTCGGTGCCGGGGGCTTCGCGCATGCGTAGTGCGGAGGAGGTGAGGAGAGCAGGTCTCTTAGGAGGAACCTACCTGTTAGTCGGTCTGCTTTCGTCCAACGGAGAGAGTAGTTCTCCGGTAAGGGGACGCGAAGCGTTTTTTTTTCTTTCTTGAGCGGACGGACGCTCCAGTTATACGGAGGTCCTAGGCTCTGGTTGAGGTTAGCCAGCGCACTATCTTTGGAGAGAGAGGGTTTTTGTTTGCAGCGGTACAGGTCCCGTTCAGGGAATCCCGCTTGCGTAAAAGATATTCTTCTACAACAAGTCCATTCTTAGTACAGGCTAAGATTGAATTCGTAACGACAGGGAAGCACGAGTTAGGCTAATAATAGTATGCTCAGAGATACAGATCTACCTAATAATAGGTAGATTCTCTGTGGAACGACAACGGCGAAAGACAGGACTTAGATATTTTTCTTCGGAAGTGATTCTCCTAGATTTCCTATCTACGCACCCGTCAGATCTAAGCCTTAGTGAAACCCCGATGCTAAAGGAAGATTAATCCACCGCCGTCGGAATCTAACTGATTATTTAATAAATGTTTGTGTTTTGTTGATAAATCCTCTCGAGATCCTTCTACCTTAGTTGTGATTATTATTCTGTTCGTTCAGCTGTTTCGATCCGCCTTCCTGGATCACAGATATCATAACAAAGTGGGGAAGGCTTCGTTTGTTCGCCCGAATAGAGTTTAGGGAGTGTTTCAGAGAAACAGAAACGCTTCCTTGTGACTGAAAAACACCTATAGCATTGACGCCTCAGAATCATAAGTAGGAGGCGGGGCCACGGCACGTGACCAGTACTTTCGCTCTGACACCTACATTTACTGATTTTTGTGCAATATAAGTTTTGTTAGGTTTGAGCGCCCATTCATTCATATCATTTTCTGTGTAGCTTGTTTACTGCATGGTGCAATCTATAATAGTTGCATATTCTCTTATAATTAATGTTTTTAATGTCGTGACGTGATTAAAGAACTTTTTTAATGTTGTGACATTAATAAACCTCTCGAGCCGCCCCGGTGGCGCAGTGGTCTAAGGCGCTGGCCTCTGATCATTCGTCCGTAAGGGGTCCGGGTTCGAATCCCGGTCAGGCATGGATGTTGTGTTTGTCTTTCGGCACTGGCTCTCTCCCTTCCCTGGAACCAGTGACCCTAAATTAGGGACGGGCGACTGCTTATAGCCCATTGCATTGCTCACGGTGGTCGTTAAACCTCCAATCAAAAAAATAAATAAATAAATAAAATAAACCTCTCGCCCTTCCCCACTTGTAAATTTATTGTTTTTGTGGTATCAGAAATGGAAAAAAGGTTCTCTCCTACCCACCTCCTCATAGTTTCATTACCAGCTGGAGAACGGGTTGGCGAGACAACTCACTATATAAGATGCTCATAAGATGTGCAGAGGTGTAGCGGTGTGTTCTTCTCGTCTCTCCATCCTAGTTACTGAATAAATGTCTCACCTATTTACTTAACTAAAGCAATGGCAGTGATTATGGGTACCCTAGTAAGTTGGATACCAGTGTGGACTACAGTGCCTTTATTTATATATAGCCCCAAGTACAGCAAGAAATATGGTTTTGGGATTAAATGCCAACACCCATGTCATGCAACCTGTGTCATCTAGTGCTTTAAACAAACTGATGCATGGCTGTAACTAAAAATTGAAAGAGCAAGTTTCAACAATGACTAGCATGTTAGGTAACGTGAATGATTCGGTTAAGAGCGTAGTGAATATTAAGAAATATACATTTCAATGGGCTGCACACAACCTAAAAGAAGTCAAAAAAGCAGATGGACATCATAATTATTCAGAAAGAAAATGCAAGTTTATAAGTTTTCTATATTAATAAGTATTGCTCAAAAACATGTAAAACCAAGTGCAATTTTAAATGTTTTCCCTCCTGGTAGCATAGCCTAGAAGTAAAATAAATGATGTGTTGTAACTTTCAATATACAAGTGGTGTACACATTTGACTTCAATTTAATGTGTTTTTTAACGTCTGGTTTGGTTTCAGACAACTAAATTAAGAAATGAAACTATTAACAGTTTACACAAGTTCTGAAAGTGTACGATTTCAAAGACTTTAAAATCATCTATTTATATGTTGGAGTGCTTTTGAAGAGAAGTCGTAATGAGCGGTCATCGTGCTAACTATTTATATATATATTACACATCTGATTTTCATTTCAATGACAGCAGTTTCGTGTCTTTTACAAACCTATGAAATGTGAAATTAATCCTTTTATATTGTGATTGATACAACCAAAAGCACAACACGAAGGTACCACACTCGCATTTATCGGTTGACAACAGTATCTTTTCAACCAGAGAGTGCCGCCCCGGTGGCGCAGTGGTCTAAGGCGCTGGAATCTGATCATTCGTCCGTAAGGGGTCCGGGTTCGAATCCCGGTCCGGCATCGATGTTGTGTTTGTCTTACGGCACTGGCTCTCTCCCTTCCCTGGAACCAGTGACCCTAAATTAGGGACGAGCGACTGCTTATAGCCCATTGAGTTGCTCACGGTGGTCGTTAAACCTCCAATAAAAAAAAACAAAAACAAAACAGAGTTGGTTTTTGCCTGCATGTGACGTCACGCCACCTATGGCGGCAGAGCCAGTGGTGTCTCCACCTTAATACAAGCTCGATGGTTAGTATACTCTTTAATATTTTTCGAATCTTGGCTCACAAGAACAAGAACAAAAGTTTACTACACTAAATTTAAAGTTTCTGGTTCCGCTGAAAGGTGACAACTGAAACTGTAGTAGAAATATCAAAATCAACCCCATCCAAAACCTCAACATTGTCTTACAACTCAAACTTTAGTAAATATTGGGATCATTTTTTTAATCTGGATTTGAATCCCGTCAGGCATGGATGTTGTGTTTGTTTTACGGCACTGACTCTCTCCATTCCCTGGAACCAGAGGCCTAAATTAGGGGTGGGTGACTTTTTATACGTCGTCGAAGCAGTGGCGTAACTAGCACAACGTGCCCCCCCCTGCAAGATTTACTTTAGCGCCCCTAAGAGCAGTAATTCTCCCAGGATTTCAAGCACGAGGATTGATATATTTTTTGCGATGTGTGTGTGTGTGGTGGATAGAGCGGGGGGGGGTCAGGAAGAGTGTCTGGAAAAGTAATGCCGGTACCTAGAGCTCTATAGTTTTAACTTTTTAAGTAATAGATTAAACAATACATGTAATTGCTTTGTACAAAACTAAAATAAATCACTTGAAGAAATCCCCTTGTACATGGCAGATCTGCGGCTGCTGTGAATAAACGTTGGCGCCTTTTGTGTACGTAATCCTAGGTGCCTGACTGACTGTTTCCCGACATCCTCCATGGGGAATCCCCATGTGGCCTCGCGCTTTTCCTCAGCAGCGCAGAGAGAGGGCGATTGGAGAGAGATCGTATTACAAGTTTACAACTCGGGGCCGAATAGCTTCAATCTGTAGCACATCGAGTGCTTTAAAAGTGAAACTTGGCATTTATTTAAGCAAAGCTAAATGTACCATAAAAGAAAATATGAACCTTTGGGTTGATTATTTGTTTGTTTGTCTTTGTGCTTGTTCGAATTTTTTCGAAACACTATAACGGGAAGCTGCGGTACGCCCCTTGGTAACCTGCGCCCCCAGCAGTGGGAATTTGATGTTATTTACATGACACCTATGGAATTTAAACTGTGTATTTTGAAATTGCGTGGTTTTGGGTTGCATAAATCGTGTTGATATCTAACCGGAATGAATTACACTTCATACACGAGTGAAGTTTTCAATTTTCACGTTATATTTTGCTTAGAATTTTCACTAACGTTCGGGTCTTTCAATCTAAAATAAAAATAGGAAGAGGCCTCAAAATAATTAAGAATTTTATAAATTCAACATTATCTCACCATCGGCAACAAGTTACGATGCGAAATTGGAAACATTTGCTACGAAAGAAGGGGATTCATCCAACACAAAATACATTGCAATAGCCTTGAAAACCACGAGCTTTCCCACACATTGATGGCTGTCGGTCGCGGTTATAGGCTTCACGCAAAGTCGTACTGCTCCATTAACAAGGGCATCTCCAGATATCTTATTCTAACCTCCTTGGTTACGCTATGGTGGACTAGAATCAAGGTCTTTAGATATATCTCGACTAGAATGACTAGTGCCAAAAGCAACGGATTACTGTGCCTAGCTATCATGATTCTACCGCCAGATGGCGCCCTAAAGCAAAAGTCCCCTACTTCTGATAGAAAAATGTACGGAGCACTGGTGTTTTCAGTCTTCAAGATTTATTTTTTAATTAAAGATGATTGCCAAAAATCCCGTTTTCAGAATATTATCTTTTATTTACGTAAAGCATTATTTTTCATACTGTTTCCATTATTAATAGTTCTTTTGTAATTTTGTAAGAACTCGAATCTACGAACCTTGCTCGAGAACGAAGTTCGCACACCTACTATGGTGGACATAACATCTACTTAGAAAAAAAAACTATTAAAAGACCATAAAATAAAATAAATAACGTTTTGAAAACAGTGTTTTAAATACAAGCAATATAAAATAACAAAGGATAACCAGGACTGAGTGACAAATATCGTTGTTAAAAAAATTACAATAGAATGTGTAGGCATACTACAAGAAAATATTGTTTCTGTTATCGAGTGTATACACCCCTCCCTTTTTTTTTTACTAATAAAAACAAATTGTTAACGTCAGCGTAGTTATTTTTATTTGAATATATTGCCAGTGCCTTGGAACTTTTTTTATTGGAGGTTTAACAATCACCGTGAGCAACTCAATGGGCTATAAGCGGTCGCCCGTCCCTAATTTAGGGTCACTGGTTCCGGGGAAAGGAGGGAGCCAGTGCCGTAAAAAAACACATCCATAACTCACCGGGATTCAAACCCGGATCTTTCACCAGGGCCCGACTTTGGTCAGTCGAGGCCCTGTGCACATCCTATGTCCGAGGCCTCCTCGATCAAACATTTTCGGTCAACAGTTTAAAAGAATATTTTCTGGTAAATATTTTGTTGCAAGCAGTTTTTCTACGAGTAGTAGTAGTAAAAGCATTAAAACACATCCCACATGCTAGTCAACTTTATAGCCAATGTGTCTTGTAATACATGAGCATTCACACCAATTCTACTTCTCCGCACCCGCAGAGCTTGCAGCTGTAACATTAATTGCTCTGGAATTTTTTTGTTTTATAGTATCATTTACGGAAGCAAATAACTATCCTCCCAGAGTTATAATTTAAAACCTCTAGTTTACTATAAAGTTAATGGAAATGATAATCTGATAGTAGTTTAAGCTGTAAGAAGTAATCCCTCACAAAATGTTACAGCTGACCACACACACTGTGGGATAAATTTTTGCAACAGTCCATGTAAATTATTACAACAGCAGCGTTCGAATTACCTGGTCCACTGGCCACTGGTCAGTAAAAATTTCATCGGGCCAGTGAATTATTTATGCTACTGGCCCGGATGGCCACTATTTTTTTTTGTCAGGTTTGTTTTGGAATTTATAGGTTTATAAAGAACTGAACCAAATTTCAAAATATTGAGGTTTATGGCAGTTTTCGAATTTTTTGAAATTCAGATATTTACTACTCAAAATCTGAATATCGGAATTGCAGATCATACTTCAGTTTTATGAAAATCTTGGACTGTACGAAACCGAGGTCCAAATCAAAATATTTGGATTAAGACAGCACCACTTTTTGCCCAAGTAGTGACCCCAGAGTACGGGTCTTTTACTATGCTTTCCAACTAGAGGACGAAGACCCATTTACACTGGCTTTGCCCATCTGTCTGAATTCTGCCCACATGGGAGAACCTCCTGCCTTTCACACAGATGCAAAGTATTCTATGAGGGTGGCTTTTGGTATGTTGCAAAGTGCTTCATAATCAATCAATGCATTGTCTCACTGTACTGTATATATATATATATATCATCATCATCATCATTGTCAACCATTATCAATCCACTGCTGGACGAAGGTCTCCCCAAGTTTCCTCCACAACGGTCTGTCTTGTGCCAGTCTCCTCCATGTCACTCCTGCATATTTACGAATTTCATCCACCCATCTCCCATGTGGTCTTTTTCTGGGTCTTTTCCTGTCCCTTGGAATCCAATCTAAAATTTCGGCTGTCCATCGATGGTCTTTCCTTCTGGCAGTATGTCCAGCCCATTGCCATTTCAGGAATTTAACTCTGATCATGATGTCTTCCACTCTTGTCATTTTTCGGATCCACGAGTTCCTCTTCTTATCTCTCCTGGTTACACCAAGCATGCACCTCTCCATGCTTGTTTGAGTTGTCTGCAGCCTTTGTATGTCTCTTTTAGTTAAGGTCCACGTCTCTGCACCATACGTAAGCACTGGAAGGATGCATTGATCAAACACTTTTCTTTTAAGACATAATGGCATATTGCTCTTGAAAATTATGCTGTTTCTTCCAAAAGCTCTCCAGGCAAGTTTTGTACGCCGATTAATTTCTTCATCAATGTGACCCTCACTTGATATCTGCTGTCCAAGATAAACGTACGTGTCTGTTATCTCCAGCTTTTCTCCATCAATCGATAAATCTTCATTTCTTGTAACAGCATTGAACATCACTTTTGTCTTCTGAAAGTTCATTTTTAATCCCACTTCTTTACTCTTGTCCGCAAGTTCCTGGATCATACTCTGCAGCTCTGATGGGGTAGTTGCAAAAATGACTACGTCATCAGCAAAACGAAGGTGGGTTAGATAATCTCCATTAATCTTTATCCCCTTGTTTTCCCAGTTCAGTGATTGAAAGACATTTTCCAATGTGGCATTAAAGAGCTTCGGAGATATGGTGTCACCTTGTCTCACTCCCTTTCCAATTTTTACGTGTGTTGTATTTTCAAACAGCCTAATCTTTGCACTTGCATTTTCATAGATGTTATTAATAATATTAATGTATGCATCTTCAATACCGCAGGTTTTCAGAGCCATTGTAACTGCTGATGGTTTCACAGAATCAAAGGCTTTTTCATAATCGATAAAAGCCATGCACAATGGAAGTTCATATTCCCTCGCTCTTTCAATTAGTTCTCTCAGCACGTGGATATGATCTATTGTGCTGTAGCCACTCCTGAATCCAGCTTGTTCTCTCGGTTGAGCCATGTCCAGTGTTACCTTCAAGCGGTGTGAAAGAACTTTAGTGAAGATTTTATAAACTACTGATAGGAGGCTGATAGGTCTGTAGTTCCTGAGATCCTCAATGTCACCTTTCTTATGTAGCAGGATCATTGTAGCGGTGTTCCAATCCTCAGGAATCTTTCCTTCATTAAGGCATCGAGTGAAAATTTGGGCGAGTACTGTTTCAATTTCTCCACTTGCTTCTTGTATGATGTCTATAGTAATTCCATCTTCTCCTGGAGCTTTCCCTCGCTTCATGTTCTTGATTGCATGAGCAACTTCTGCTGGAAGACTGGAAGAACTCTGGTACTGGTATCTTTCATGATGTCTGGAGTGCATATATCATCCCTTTCATATAATTTGGAGTAGAAATCTTTCACTCTTGTCAAAATTTCGCCTCTATTTCTTGTTATAGAACCATCTTCTTTTCTCAGAGCCATAATCTGTTTTCTTCCCTTACTGAGATGTCCCTTTGCTATCTTTAGGCTTTGGTTGTTTTCAATTGCTTTCCTCACTAGCTCACAGTTGAATTTCCTTACGTCTTCAGTGATACTTTTTCGTGCTGTCTTGCATAGCTCTATATATTCCACTTTGGAAGTCACATCTTCTTTAGTTGTCCTCATCTCTCTTCTTTTTTGCATCAACATTTTGGTTTTTCCTGATAATTTGTTCACATGCAACTTGTTCTTAGACCCAGCTAATTTTGTTGCTGTTTCCATAAGAGCTTTGGTTACTTTTCTGTTAACTTCAGAAATATCCACTTCTTCCGATGTTAGGCCTTCTAAAGCAGAGAATCTGTTCTTCAGTTCTAACTTGAAAGTATTATGGTGTTTTTTAAGGTTGGTTATGTCAATAGATTTTGTTTGTCTTATGAGCTTGCCACGTTCCAAGTTTAGTGTTGAGGTGCATCTTACATCTCACCAATCTATGGTCACTACCTGTGTTGAACTTGTTTAGCACACTGCAGTCTTCGATGACGAATTTTTTGTTACACATAATAAAATCAATTTCACTTGTCGTCCCAATTGGATGTCTCCATGTCCATTTCCTGTGTGGCTTTTTCTTGAAAAAGGAGTTCAAGATGAAAAACCCTTCTGCCTCTGCAAACTCAACGAGAGTATTTCCACGCTGGTTTCTGTTGCCGTGACCGAATTTACCTACTGAAGTTTCATTCTGTTGCCGGTGCCCTATTTTTGCATTGAAATCTCCCATAATTATCTTCAAGTGCTGCTTACCTTTATTATTTAGATGACGAATTTCCTCATAAAATTCTTCAATTTCTTCTTCAGGATGACTTGTGGTGGGTGCATAAGTTTGAATAATCTGAGCCTGGTATCTTCTCGATAGTTGGATAACGAGTCGTGCAGCTCTGTCAGAGGAACTTTCAACTTCTACCACTTTATCCTTCAGTTTCTTGTTTATTATAAATCCAACACCACTAGTTCTGCCAGTATCTGTCCCACGATAATAGAAGAGATGTCCACTTTTCAGTTCAATGAGATCTTCTCCTTTTCTCCTTACCTCACTTAGCCCGACGATGTCCCACTTGATCCTTTGTAGTTCCTCTTCCAATTCAAGAAGCCTTGAATCAGAAGATAGGGAGCGTCCGTTGTAGGTAGCCAAGGTCAGCATCAAATGGCAGCCTAGTCCGGTCCTCCGGGGATTCTTAGCACCCTCTGCCTTCATGTCGCACTGGCCGCTGCCTTGGCCAGGTACATTCCAGCTGCCGGAGACTGAGGGCCAAGATTTAAGTTGTAGAGTCATTTTGGAGGTGTTTGGCCATAACTCACCACGCTGGCCAAGCGGGTTGGTGAGTGTGGGATAGCATTTCCTCTGATCCCGATGGTATAGTTATACCGCTATGGGCGGTCGTCAGAGCCCCTTTAGTGGGAACAGGATGCACCACGAGAAGGCGGGGTTGACATTTGTCAAGGAGAGGCTGTGATGTTACGCATCACCTGACCTTACATACTGTATATATATATATATATATATATATATATATATATATATATATATATATCATCATCATCATCATTGTCAACCATTATCAATCCACTGCTGGACGAAGGTCTCCCCAAGTTTCCTCCACAACGGTCTGTCTTGTGCCAGTCTCCTCCATGTCACTCCCGCATACTTTCGAATTTCATCCACCCATCTTTCATGTGGTCTTCTTCTGGGTCTTTTCCTGTCCCTTGGAATCCAATCTAAAATTTCGGCTGTCCATCGATGGTCTGTTCTTCTGGCAGTATGTCCAGCCCATTGCCATTTCAGGGATTTAACTCTGATCATGATGTCTTCCTCTCTTGTCATTTTTCGGATCCACGTGTTCCTCTTATTATCTCTCCAGGTTACACCAAGCATGCACCTCTCCATGCTTGCTTTGAGTTGTCTGCAGCCTTTGTATGTCTCTTTTAGCTAAGGTCCACGTCTCTGCACCATACGTAAGCACTGGAAGGATGCATTGATCAAACACTTTTCTTTTAAGACATAATGGCATATTGCTCTTGAAAATTATGCTGTTTCTTCCAAAAGCTCTCCAGGCAAGTTTTTTGTACGCCGATTAATTTCTTCACCAATGTGACCCTCACTTGATATCTGCTGTCCAAGATAAACGTATGTGTCTGTTATCTCCAGCTTTTCTCCATCAATCGATAAATCTTCATTTCTTGTAAAAGCATTGTACATCACTTTTGTCTTCTGAAAGTTCATTTTTAATCCCACTTCTTTACTCTTGTCAGCAAGTTCCTGGATCATACTCTGTAGCTCTGATGGGGTAGTTGCAAAAATGACTATGTCATCAGCAAAACGAAGGTGGGTTAGATAATCTCCATTAATCTTTATCCGTTTGTTTTCCCAGTTCAGTGATTGAAAGACATTTTCCAATGTGGCATTAAAGAGCTTCGGAGATATGGTGTCACCTTGTCTCACTCCTTTTCCAATTTTTATGTGTGTTGTATTTTCAAACAGCCGAATCTTTGCACTTGCATTTTCATAGATGTTATTAATAATATTAATGTATGCATCTTCAATACCGCAGGATTTCAGAGCCATTGCAACTGCTGATGGTTTCACCGAATCAAAGGCTTTTTCATAATCGATAAAAGCCATGCACAATGGAAGTTCATATTCCCTCGCTCTTTCAATTAGTTCTCTCAGTACGTGGATATGATCTATTGTGCTGTAGCCACTCCTGAATCCAGCTTGTTCTCTCGGTTGAGCCATGTCCAGTGTCACCTTCAAGCGGTGTGAAAGCACTTTAGTGAAGATTTTATAAACCACTGATAGGAGGCTGATAAGGTCTGTAGTTCCTGAGATCCTCAATGTCACCTTTTTTATGTAGCAAGATCATTGTAGCGTTGTTCCTATCCTCAGGAATTTTCCCTTCATTAAGGCATCGAGTGAAAATTTGGGCGAGTACTGTTTCGATTTCTCCACTTGCTTCTTGTATGATGTCTACAGTAATTCCATCTTCTCCTGGAGCTTTTCCCCGCTTCATGTTCTTGATTGCATGTGCAACTTCTGCTGGAAGGACTGGAAGAACTCTGGTACTGGTACCTTTCATGATGTCTGGAGTACATGTATCATCCCTTTGATATAATTTGGAGTAGAAATCTTTCACTCTTGTCAAAATGTCGCCTCTATTTCTTGTTACAGAACCATCTTCTTTTCTCAGTGCCATAATCTGTTTTTTCCCCTTACTGAGATGTCCCTTTGCTATCTTTAGGCTTTGGTTGTTTTCAATTGCTTTCCTTACTAGTTCACAGTTGAATTTCCTTACGTCTTCAGTGATACTTTTTCTTACTGTCTTGCATAGCTCTATATATTCCACTTTGGAAGTCACATCTTCTTTAGTTGTCCTCATCACTCTTCTTTTTTGCATCAACATTTTGGTTTTTCCTGATAATTTGTTCACATGCAATTTGTTCTTAGACCCAGCTAATTTTGTTGCTGTTTCCATAAGAGCTTTGGTTACTTTTCTGTTAACTTCAGAAATATCCACTTCTTCCGATGTTAGGCCTTCTAAAGCAGAGAATCTGTTCTTCAGTTCCAATTTGAAGGTATTATAGTGTTTTTTAAGGTTGGTTATGTCAATACATTTTGTTTGTCTTATGAGCTTGCTACGTTCGAGTTTAGTGTTGAGGTGCATCTTACATCTCACCAATCTATGGTCACTGCCTGTGTTGAACTTGTTTAGCACACTGCAGTGTTCTATGACAAATTTTTTGTTACACATAATAAAATCAATTTCACTTGTCGTCCCATTTGGATGTCTCCATGTCCATTTCCTGTGTGGCTTTTTCTTGAAAAAGGAGTTCAAGATGAAAAACCCTTCTGCCTCTGCAAACTCTACGAGAGTATTTCCACGCTGGTTTCTGTTGCCGTGACCGAATTTACCTACTGAAGTTTCATTCTGTTGCCGTTGCCCTATTTTTGCATTGAAATCTCCCATAATTATCTTCAAGTGCTGCTTACCTTTATTATTTAGATCACGAATTTCCTCATAAAATTCTTCAATTTCTTCTTCAGCATGACTTGTGGTGGGTGCATAAGTTTGAATAATCTGAGCCTGGTATCTTCTCGAGAGTTGGATAACGAGTCGTGCAGCTCTGTCAGAGGAACTTTCAACTTCTACAACTTTATCCTTCAGTTTCTTGTTTATTATAAATCCAACACCACTAGTTCTGCCAGTATCTGTCCCACGATAGTAGAAGAGATGTCCACTTTTCAGTTCAATGAGATCTTCTCCTTTTCCCCTTACCTCACTTAGCCCGACGATGTCCCACTTGATCCTTTGTAGTTCCTCTTCCAATTCAAGAAGCCTTGAATCAGAAGATAGGGAGCGTCCGTTATACGTCGCCAAGGTCAGCATCAGATGGCAGCCTAGTCCTGTCCTCCGGTGCTTCTTAGCACCCTCTGCCTTCATGTCGCACTGGCCGCTGCCTTGGCCAGGTACATTCCAGCTGCCGGAGACTGAGGGCCAAGATTTAAGTTGTGGAGTCATTTTGGAGGGGTTTGGCCATAACTCACCACGCTGGCCAAGCGGGTTGGTGAGTGTATGATAGCATTTCCTCTAATCCCGATGGTATAGTTTATACCGCTATTGGCGGTCGTCAGAGCCCCTTTAGTGGGAACAGGATGTACCACGAGAAGGCGGGGTTGACATTTGTCAAGGAGAGGCTGTGATGTTACGCATCACCTATATATATATATATATATATATATATATATATATATATATATATATATATATATATATATATATATATTCAATTTGATGACTTAAAAAAGAAACCTTTTTGATTTTTTTATCAACTTTTTTCAAAGTAGTTTGGAGGCCCCCAAATTCTGATGCCCTGTGCACGTGCAGAAATCAGGCCCTGCCCTTCACGGACGAATGACCAGAAGCCATCGCTAAGATGACCGCGCCACCAGGGGCGGGCCTAAGAACTTTAATCGACGAATTTTGCTCCAGAAAGCATGTTCATATTATTTACTCTTAAAAAACCCTACTGAAACCCAAAAAAATATAAACGTTTTGAAAATATTGTTATAAATGCAAGCAATGTGATAAAACAAATAGTCATTGGAGTTGAAAACCAGCCGCCCCGGTGGCGCAGTGGTCTAAGCGATGGCCTCTGATCATTCGTCCGAACGGGGTCCGAGTTCGAATCCCGGTGAGGCATGGATGTTGTGTTTGTCTTACGGCACTGGCTCTCTCCCTTCCCTGGAACCAGTGACCCTAAATTAGGCACGGGCGACTGCTTATAGCCCATTGAGTTGTCTCGGTGGTCGTTAAACCTCCAATCAAAAAAAAAAAGTCATAAAAAATTTTAGCTTTTTTTTTTTCTGATATAGGACAAAACATTTGTTAAGTTATTTAATTTATATATGCTACCTCTTTTTTTCTAATTTTTTTTTATTCAAGCATAGTTTTTGTATTACTCAAATGAAATGTAAGAATATTCGAATTTTCTGCCAGAATGTCTAGGGATTTTACTCGGAGAACAAATGATTTTTCTTGGAAATTTACTACATTTGTTCCATTATTTATGCATTAATATTAAAAATAAGCCCAGGCTTCAGTTCATAACGGCATGAGTCCAGGCTCACACTGAGCTCGAGTGGGTTCAGGAAAAGATTAGGCTAAAAAAACAGAGACCAAGGTTCAAAATTTGCCAGATAAGATGTTTTTGAATTATATTTCATTAGAAATATATCACAAGCCCCATCCGGGACATAGCTAGAATTAAATACTCAGGGTTGCATTGAAACATGTAAGGGTATAACTCTGTTACAGCCTTTGCTCCCTCACAGCTGGATAGGAATCATTGATATGTGGTAAAAATGGTGCAGAATTTTTTTTTATTAAGGAGGTTTAACGACCACCGTGAGTAACTCAATGGGCTATTGGCAGTCGCCCGTCCCTGATTTTGGATCACTGGTTTCAGGGAAGGGAGAGAACCAGTGCCGTAAGACAAAAACAACAGAAATTTGTAATAACTATTAATTTATAATTACCCAATTAATTTTATAATAACTGTTTCTTTCTATAAACTGTTTTTCAAAGTGCATCTCACACAATAATGGCTATCAAGCTTACGATCAGAACGCGACAATTTGGCACAAAGCATTTTCTGGAAAGTGTTGATCGCATTTTTAACTGAGTAATAAGCCCTCTACTGTCTTGGAAAATTATCTTTTAAACGTTTATATATATATATATATATATATATATATATATATATATATATAAATTAACGAATTCTAGTCCACTCTTAACACAGATAAACAACAGCACAGTAAGGCACGACAGCAAGAAAAGTAGGGGACGATTGTAGAACAGCGCCACCAAACTGTGTTCTAAAAACCGTGACATCTTTTAACATGGGACGTATAGCGCGCTTTCGGCACCAGTCATTCTAGTACACCATAGTTACGCCACTGCGTCGAAGTCGTGATGTCACGGAATGGCGACTGGGCATAAACACACATGGTTTACATGTTAGCTAACGTTAGTTTTATCGTTGGCGGCTGTCGACAGTCTTGAAAAATTGATTTTTTAAGGTAAAATTGAGTATATTAGATAGGATTTTATGTTTTGTAGCGTACTGTAATCATCAGACTCAAAAATCAGTGTTCATTTTGTAGATTTCCGAGAAACAAACGGAAACATGCCCTGTGGACTAAAATGTCGGCAAATGTGTAGTTTAGCGTACTAAACTATTTGTCTACGCATTTGGAAAAAAAATGAGATATACATATGTTAAAGTATGTAATTTGATGTCAAATGGTGAAAAAATTTCATCTTTAAAAGGCATTTTAAACATTTTTACCGTAAAATTTACCTTCAAATACGACGATGTGAACACCGCTACGGCAGGCCTAACATAACGCCCGACGACCACGTCCATTGGCTCCGCTGAAAGGATGGTCTCGTTCCGGCGGCCATTTCGCTGGGTAAAAGTACAAGAGTAACCGGGTACGTTCTTTTTATGCGCCGCTACCGCAGCGGTGTTCACGGCGTCCTACTTGGAGGTCAGCTTTACGGTAAAAACCTTTAAAACGTATTTTACAGATGAGTTTTTTTTTCATCATTCACCATGAAATTACATACTTTAACATATATATACAATGGCGGAAAGTGAAAAAGAACACCAAGAAGAAGACTTCTGATACCAACGAAATTTATACAGCATAATAACGGAATACAGAGGATAACGTGATCAAAACATTATGGCAAAATACAGCTGTATTTGCTGGTAAACTGAAAAATAACATTTCTTTGTAACATGGTTAGTACGATGTTGAACCGCCATGAACTGCGTCACACTGTCGTACAGATGTTGGATGTAAGTTTGGGGTATTGAGTTCCAAGTATCCTCAACCTGGACGCGTAAATCGGGGATGGTCGTGGCTGGCCGTGGAGACCGGATAAGTCGTTGTCCCATGAAATCCCACACGTGCTCAATGGGGGACAAATACGGTGAACGTGCAGGCCATGCAAGTTGTCTCACACCCTGAAGTGCATGTTGCGTTGCACGTGCCGTGTGTGGGCGTGCGTTATCTTGCTGGAAAACACGATGGACCGACCTTATAAATGGCACAACAACGGGCTGAATGATGATGTTGATGTAGGAGGTGCTGTTTAACGTACCCGGTACAAACACTAGTTGTGTACGGAAGTGATAGCTGATCGCTCCCCACACCAGGAGACCAGGTGTGTAGGCCCTGTGTGTCGCTGGCGGATGCGAGAAGGGTGGAGACGCTCCCCGTGCGTCTGCGAACACGCATACGGCCATCGGAGGCTCCCAAGCAGAATCTGCTTTCATCGCTGAACACGACAGATCGCCATTGCGTTCTCCAGTGCAGACGTTGGCGACACCACTGCAGCCGTTCCTGACGGTGGGCTGGAGTCAGAGGTACACATGCCAGAGGCACACGTGCACGTAGTCCTGCATCCAGTAGACTGTTGCGGATTGTTCGCACAGTCACCTCAGGTGCAACGGCAGCTCGGATTTTCGTCGCAGTGGATGTTCTGCTTGACAACGCCGCTCTTCTTATGCGTCGATCGGTCCGTTCATCAGTCCGTCTGCGACTCCCGGTTCTACGTCTTCTCGTGTGGGAATGTTCCTCGGACTATCTACGCAGTCCTTCGTACCACCACCGATACTTCCCGTCCAATTCGCTCCGCAATACGACGATACGACCACCCGGCCTCGCGGAGTCCGACTAGACGACCTCGCTCAAAGTCCGATAACTGCTGAAATTGTACACGTCTTCCATGTCCAGGCATTGCAGCTTCTTCAGGGTCTTCGCACGTGTCCGTACGCCGACGACTGATTACATTCACTTCGCCGTACTCCTTAAATACCACCGACGATAATTTGCATATTATGCCGTGTTGCGGCGTAAGCGCTCACCGGTTGGTCCCGAAATTAACATCACACCTACGTAAACTCGACCCCATTAACATATGCAAATTTCATGATCGTCTGCCAATTTCTTCTTGGTGTTCTTTTTCACTTTCCGGCAGTGTAATATATATGTATATCATTCTTTCGGAATTAGTAGCCAAATAATTTAGAATGATAAACTACACATTTAGCCTTACCTTTCATAGAAGCATGACTTTGACCACGTATTTCCTCGCAATGCGGTTCATAATAAAATCACTGAATATGAGAGAATTTCACAGCATTTTCAACGCGTTGAATTAACTTCAAATCGTCAGATAAAAATGAAGAAATTGCAAAATATGAGCACATTTCACTAATCACGTTGAAACGTTATGGGAATCATGGAGGAACACACATTTGTTTATGCCCAGCGCCATCTTGTGACGTCACACTTCGACGACGTATAGCCCATTGAGTTGCTCAGGGTGGTCGTTAAACCTCCAATCAAAAAAAATATATACATTAAGATATGTTCCCGCACATAACCAAGTAGCTATAAAAAAAAAAAAAACTAAAACGAACACTCAGAACCCTGCTTACTAAAAACAGCAAAAATAACACTAGATTTTCGGATGTAATGAGCGTGCGTGACCTTTGAATCCCTTCCAAAATGTTCAAAGCAGAGTTTTAGAGAAAGAAAAAAATCAGTTAAAAAAAGAAATGCATTTACGCTCCTTAGTTGCAAAGTTCTGCATTATTGAGCAAAAAAATTCAACCAGACTTCTAGAATTGGTAAAACGTCAATAAGCAGAAATGGCTACTTACGCCCACTAATGCAAAAATGTGCATTACGAAAAATCACAGATCCTTCACAAAATGTTTCTCATAGCGGAATATATCAGAGGAAAGAGAAATTTTTCAAATGGAACAATTATTAATACTTTTTTTTCGAGTTTTAAAGACAACCATGAGCAACTTTGATTGCTATAAGTTGTAGCCCGTGTCTAATTTGGATCCACAAATAACAGGGAAGGGACAAAAAGTGGACATGACGTAGACCAGGGGCGTAGGCGCGATTTTGTCTTGGGGGGTGGGGTGGGGTGGGGGGTCCAACGTCTACTAGTTCAAAAGGAGAACCGGAAATTATAATTTCCAGTTCTCTTTTATATTATATCATCATAATTGTCAACCATTATCAATCCACTGCTGGACGAAAGTCTCCCCAAGTTTCCACCACAACGGTCTGTCTTGTACCAGTCTCCTCCATGTCACTCCCGCATACTTTCGAATTTCATCCACCCATCTTCCATGTGGTCTTTTTCTGGGTCTTTTCCTGTCCCTTGGAATCCAATCTAAAATTTCGGCTGTCCATCGATGGTCTGTTCTTCTGGCAGTATGTCCAGCCCATTGCCATTTCAGGGATTTAACTCTGATCATGATGTCTTCCACTCGTGTCATTTTTCGGATCCACGAGTTACTCTTATTATCTCTCCTGGTTACACCAAGCATGCACCTCTCCATGCTTGTTTGAGTTGTCCGCAGCCTTTGTATGTCTCTTTTAGTTAAGGTCCACGTCTCTGCACCATACGTAAGCACTGGAAGGATGCATTGATCAAACACTTTTCTTTTAAGACATAATGGCATATTGCTCTTGAAAATTATACTGTTTCTTCCAAAAGCTCTCCAGGCAAGTTTTGTACGCCGATTAATTTCTTCATCAATGTGACCCTCACTTGATATCTGCTGTCCAAGATAAACGTACGTGTCTGATATCTCCAGCTTTTCTCCATCAATTGATAAATCTTCATTTTTTGTAAAAGCATTGAACATCGCTTTTGTCTTTTGAAAGTTCATTTTTAATCCCACTTCTTTACTCTTGTCAGCAAGTTCCTGGATCATACTCTGCAGCTGTGATGGGGTAGTTGCAAAAATGACTACGTCATCAGCAAAACGAAGGTGGGTTAGATAATCTCCATTAATCTTTATCCCTTTGTTTTCCCAGTTCAGTGATTGAAAGACATTTTCCAATGTAACATTAAAGAGCTTCGGAGATATGGTGTCACCTTGTCTCACTCCCTTTCCAATTTTTATGTGTTGTACTTTCAAACAGCTGAATCTTTGCTCTTGCATTTTCATAGATGTTATTAATAATATTAATGTATGCATCTTCAATACCGCAGAATTTCAGAGCCATTGTAACTGCTGATTGTTTCACCGAATCAAAGACTTTTTCATAATCGATAAAAGCCATGCACAGTGGAAGTTCATATTCCCTCGCTCTTTCAATTAGTTCTCTCAATACGTGGATATGATCTATTGTGCTGTAGCCACTCCTGAATCCAGCTTGTTCTCTCGGTTGAGCCATGTCCAGTGTTACCTTCAAGCGGTGTGAAAGACCTTTAGTGAAGATTTTATAAACCATTGATAGGAGTCTGATAGGTCTGTAGTTCCTGAGATCCTCAATGTCACCTTTTTTATGTAGCAGGATCATTGTAGCGTTGTTCCAATCCTCAGGAATCTTCCCTTTGTTAAGGCATCGAGTGAAAATTTGCTCGAGTACTGTTTCGATTTCTCCACTTACTTGCTTGTATGATGTCTACAGTAATTCCATCTTCTCCTGGAGCTTTTCCCCGCTTCATGTTCTTGATTGCATGTGCAACTTCTGCTGGGAGGACTGGAAGAACTCTGGTACTGGTACCTTTCATGATGTCTGGAGTACATGCATCATCCCTTTCATATAATTTGGAGTAGAAATCTTTCACTCTTGTCAAAATTTCGCCTCTATTTCTTGTTACAGAACCATCTTCTTTTCTCAGTGCCATAATCTGTTTTCTTCCCTTACTGAGATGTCCCTTTGCGATCTTTAGGCTTTGGTTGTTTTCAATTCCTTTCCTTACTAGTTCACAGTTGAATTTCCTTACGTCTTCAGTGATACTTTTTCATACTGTCTTGCATAGCTCTATATATTCCACTTTGGAAGTCACATCTTCTTTAGTTGTCCTCATCTCTCTTCTTTTTTGCATCAACATTTTGGTTTTTCCTGATAATTTGTTCACATGCAACTTGTTCTTAGACCCAGCTAATTTTGTTGCTGTTTCCATAAGAGCTTTGGTTACTTTTCTGTTAACTTCAGAAATATCCACTTCTTCCGATGTTAGGCCTTCTAAAGCAGAGAATCTGTTCTTCAGTTCCAATTTGAAGGTATTATGGTGTTTTTTAAGGTTGGTTATGTCAATACATTTTGTTTGTCTTTATGAGCTTGCTACGTTCGAGTTTAGTGTTGAGGCGCATCTTACATCTCACCAATCTATGGTCACTGCCAGTGTTGAACTTGTTTAGCACACTGCAGTCTTCTATGACGAATTTTTGTTACACATAATAAAATCAATTTCACTTGTCGTCCCATTTGGATGTCTCCATGTCCATTTCCTGTGTGGCCTTTTCTTGAAAAAGGAGTTCAAGATGAAAAACCCTTCTGCCTCTGCAAACTCTACGAGAGTATTTCCACGCTGGTTTCTGTTGCCGTGACCGAATTTACCTACTGAAGTTTCATTCTGTTGCCGTTGCCCTATTTTTGCATTGAAATCTCCCATAATTATCTTCAAGTGCTGCTTACCTTTATTATGTAGATGACGAATTTCCTCATAAAATTCTTCAATTTCTTCTTCAGGATGACTTGTGGTTGGCGCATAAGTTTGAATAATCTGAGCCTGGTATCGTCCCGAGAGTTGGATAACGAGTCGTGCAGCTCTGTCAGAGGAACTTTCAACTTCTACAACTTTATCCTTCAGTTTCCTTTTTATTATAAATCCAACACCACTAGTTCTGCCAGTATCTGTCCCACGATAGTAGAAGAGATGTCCACTTTTCAGTTCAATGAGATCTCCTTTTCTCCTTACCTCACTTAGCCCGACGATGTCCCACTTGATCCTTTGTAGTTCCTCTTCCAATTCAAGAAGCCTTGAATCAGAAGATAGGGAGCGTCCGTTATACGTAGCCAAGGTCAGCATCAGATGGCAGCCTAGTCCGGTCCTCCGGGGATTCTTAGCACCCTCTGCCTTCATGTCGCACTGGCCGCTGCCTTGGCCAGGTACATTCCAGCTGCCGGAGACTGAGGGCCAAGATTTAAGTTGTGAAGTCATTTTGGAGGGGTTTGGCCATAACTCACCACGCTGGCCAAGCGGGTTGGTGAGTGTGGGATAGCATTTCCTCTAATCCCGATGGTATAGTTATACCGCTATTGCCGGTCGTCAGAGCCCCTTCAGTCGGAACAGGATGCACCACGAGAAGGCGGGGTTGACATTTGTCAAGGAGAGGCTGTGATGTTACGCAGCACCTGACCTTACATCCCTTTATATTATATATATATATATATATATATATGTCATCTTCATCATTGTCAACCATTATCAATCCACTGCTGGACGAAGGTCTCCCCAAGTTTTCTCCACAACGGTCTGTCTTGTGCCAGTCTCCTCCATGTCACTCCCGCATACTTTCGAATTTCATCCACCCATCTTCCATGTGGTCTTCTTCTGGGTCTTTTCCTGTCCCTTGGAATCCAATCTAAAATTTCGGCTGTCCATCGATGGTCTGTTCTTCTGGCAGTATGTCCAGCCCATTGCCATTTCAGGGATTTAACTCTGATCATGATGTCTTCCACTCTTGTCATTTTTCGGATCCACGTGTTCCTCTTCTTATCTCTCCTGGTTACACCAAGCATGCACCTCTCCATGGCTCTTTGAGTTGTCTGCAGCCTTTGTACGTCTCTTTTAGCTAAGGTCCACGTCTCTGCACCATACGTAAGCACTGGAAGGATGCATTGATCAAACACTTTTCTTTTAAGACATAATGGCATATTGCTCTTGAAAATTACGCTGTTTCTTCCAAAAGCTCTCCAGGCAAGTTTTGTGCGCCGATTAATTTCTTCACTAATGTGACCCTCACTTGATATCTGCTGTCCAAGATAAACGTACGTGTCTGTTATCTCCAGCTTTTCTCCATCAATCGATAAATCTTCATTTCTTGTAAAAGCATTGAACATCACTTTTGTCTTCTGAAAGTTCATTTTTAATCCCACTTCTTTACTCTTGTCAGCAAGTTCCTGGATCATACTCTGTAGCTCTGATGGGGTAGTTGCAAAAATGACTATGTCATCAGCAAAACGAAGGTGGGTTAGATAATCTCCATTAATCTTTATCCCTTTGTTTTCCCAGTTCAGTGATTGAAAGACATTTTCCAATGTAGCATTAAAGAGCTTCGGAGATATGGTGTCACCTTGTCTCACTCCTTTTCCAATTTTTATGTGTTGTATTTTCAAATAGCAGAATGTTTGCACTTGCATTTTCATAGATGTTATTAATAATATTAATGTATGCATCTTCAATACCGCAGGATTTCAGAGCCATTGCAACTGCTGATGGTTTCACCGAATCAAAGGCTTTTTTCATAATCGATAAAAGCCATGCACAATGGAAGTTCATATTCCCTCGCCCTTTCAATTAGTTCTCTCAGTACGTGGATATGATCTATTGTGCTGTAGCCACTCCTGAATACAGCTTGTTCTCTCCGTTGAGCCATGTCCAGTGTTACCTTCAAGCGGTGTGAAAGAACTTTAGTGAAGATTTTATAAACCACTGATAGGAGGCTGATAGGTCTGTAGTTGCTGAGATCCTCAATGTCACCTTTTTTATGTAGCAAGATCATTGTAGCGTTGTTCCAATCCTCAGGAATTTTCCCTTCATTAAGGCATCCAGTGAAAATTTGGGCGAGTACTGTTTCGATTTCTCCACTTGCTTCTTGTATGATGTCTACAGTAATTCCATCTTCTCCTGGAGCTTTTCTCCGCTTCATGTTCTTGATTGCATGTGCAACTTCTGCTGGAAGGACTAGAAGAACTCTGGTACTTTTCATGAGGCCTGGAGTACATGTATCATCCGTTTCATATAATTTGGAGTAGAAATCTTTCACTCTTGTCAAAATTTCGCCTCTATTTCTTGTTACAGAACCATCTTCTTTTCTCAGTGCCATAATCTGTGTTTTTCCCTTACTGAGATGTCCCTTTGCTATCTTTAGGCTTTGGTTGTTTTCAATTGCTTTCCTTACTAGTTCACAGTTGAATTTCCTTACGTCTTCAGTGATACTTTTTCGTACTGTCTTGCATAGCTCTATATATTCCACTTTGGAAGTCACATCTTCTTTAGTTGTCCTCATCTCTCTTCTTTTTTGCATCAAAATTTTGGTTTTTCCTGATAATTTGTTCACATGCAATTTGTTCTTAGACCCAGCTAATTTTGTTGCTGTTTCCATAAGAGCTTTGTTTACTTTTCTGTCAACTTCAGAAATATCCACTTCTTCCGATGTTAGGCCTTCTAAAGCAGAGAATCTGTTCTTCAGTTCCAATTTGAAGGTATTATGGTGTTTTTAAGGTTGGTTATGTCAATACATTTTGTTTGTCTTATGAGCTTGCTACGTTCGAGTTTAGTGTTGAGGTGCATCTTGCATCTCACCAATCTATGGTCACTGCCTGTGTTGAACTTGTTTAGCACACTGCAGTCTTCTATGACGAATTTTTTGTTACACATAATAAAATCAATTTCACTTGTCGTCCCATTTGGATGTCTCCATGTCCATTTCCTGTGTGGCTTTTTCTTGAAAAAGGAGTTCAAGATGAAAAACCCTTCTGCCTCTGCAAACTCTACGAGAGTATTTCCACGCTGGTTTCTGTTGCCGTGACCGAATTTACCTACTGAAGTTTCATTCTGTTGCCGTTGCCCTATTTTTGCATTGAAATCTCCCATAATTATCTTCAAGTGCTGCTTACCTTTATTATTTAGATCACGAATTTCCTCATAAAATTCTTCAATTTCTTCTTCAGCATGACTTGTGGTGGGTGCATAAGTTTGAATAATCTGAGCCTGGTATCTTCTCGAGAGTTGGATAACGAGTCGTGCAGCTCTGTCAGAGGAACTTTCAACTTCTACAACTTTATCCTTCAGTTTCTTGTTTATTATAAATCCAACACCACTAGTTCTGCCAGTATCTGTACCACGATAGTAGAAGAGATGTCCACTTTTCAGTTCAATGAGATCTTCTCCTTTTCTCCTTACCTCACTTAGCCCGACGATGTCCCACTTGATCCTTTGTAGTTCCTCTTCCAATTCAAGAAGCCTTGAATCAGAAGATAGGGAGCGTCCGTTGTACGTAGCCAAGGTCAGCATCAGATGGCAGCCTAGTCCGGTCCTCCGGGGATTCTTAGCACCCTCTGCCTTCATGTCGCACTGGCCGCTGCCTTGGCCAGGTACATTCCAGCTGCCGGAGACTGAGGGCCAAGATTTAAGTTGTGGAGTCATTTTGGAGGGGTTTGGCCATAACTCACCACGCTGGCCAAGCGGGTTGGTGAGTGTGGGATAGCATTTCCTCTAATCCCGATGGTATAGTTATACCGCTATTGGCGGTCGTCAGAGCCCCTTTAGTGGGAACAGGATGTACCACGAGAAGGCGGGGTTGACATTTGTCAAGGAGAGGCTGTGATGTTACGCATCACCTGACCTTACATCCCAGTGTATATATATACACTGAGTGGCCACTTCATTATGACCACCCCCTCAATACTTCTTTGGGCCACCTTTTGCCTTTCTGCGTCGATTCTTCGTGGCATTGACTCCACAAGATGTTGATAGGTGATTTGTGGAATCTGAGACCATGCTTGATGAATAGCACTTTCCAGGAGTGTGAAATTGCAGGGTTGTGGATCCAGCTGTCTGATGGCTCGTTCAACTTTATCTCAAAAATTCTCAATGGGGTTGAGATCTGGAGATTGTGGGGGCCACCTAAGCAAAGTAAACTCACCGGCATGTTCCTGAAACCAATCCTGTACAATACGAGCACTATGGCAGGACGCATTATCTTGCTGAAAGTAGCCATCACCATTGGGATAAACCATACACATGACAGGATGCACTTGGTCCGCAACGATGTTTAGATATGATGTGCCAGTCAGACGTTGATCAACACGAATTAAAGGGCCCAAAGCATGCCAGGAAAACATTCCCCAAACGATAAAGTTGCCTCCACCAGCTTGAAGGGTTGTAGCAATGCATTTGGGGTCCATGCTTTCGTGCTGTTTCCGCCAAATTCTCACTCGGCCATCGGCATGGTGCAACTGAAAAAGAGATTCATCGGACCACATAATTTGTTTCCAATTATCGACTGTCCAATCCTTATGCTCTTGTGCGAACTGGAGACGTTTTCCCATGTTAACTGCAGACAGCAAAGGTGTTCGAACAGGCCTTCGGCTGCCATATCCCATCCGATGCAGTGTACGGCGAACAGTGCTTGCAGAGATCATTTGAGGGGATCCTTGATTAAGATGGTCTGTAATTTGCTGCACTGTTTCCCTTCTGTTGTCTGTTACCAGTCTTGACACTCTCCGTTCCGCCCGAGTAGTTACTAGTAGATGACGACCACACGTTGCACGTAGAGATCCAGTTTTCTGGCTGACAGTCCAGTCTTTAAACACTTTAACAACAGCTGCTATGGAACATTTCACGAATGCGGCGGTTTCGGTGATACACGCTGCACGGCTCCGAGCTCCTACAATCATCCCACGTTGAAAGTCGGTCAAATCGCATTTTTTACCCATCTCGTCACCCAAAAATCACTTCCACTACTGTCGCAAGCACTAAGCATTCCTTTTTACACTAGCCTCGCCCTCTGGCGGCAACAGCGTGCAGCCATAGCTCATTTGCTTAAAACTGTCAGGTGGTCATAATAAAGTGGCCACTCAGTGTATATATACACTGCTGGCCATCCAAAATGCAACACCAAGAAGGACACGAGATAGCAAACCCAGATTTACTGGACACATAACAACAGATACAAAGATGAAACGATTGAGTTTACAGGCCCGTGCGACTTGCGGAACACGCAGACATCAATAGTTCGTGTGGCCCACATAGCTGGCAATAACCGCCGCTACACGCCGCGGCATCAAACGAAACAGGCTTTGGGGGCTTGGGGTATGTCAGTCCAGGCTGCTTCCACACGTTGCCACAGTTCATCAGGCGTAGCCGCGGGCGGTGCTTGCCGGGCCACTCGGCTGCCGATCAGCAACCAGACGTGTTCGATGGGCTACATATCAGGAGAACAGGCGGGCCACGGCAGCAGTGACACCTGGTGCGCCGTGAAGAATTGTTGCACGATGCGTGCCACGTGCGGGTGCGCATTGTCCTGTTGAAACGTGGCCGCTGGCAGGTCCTGCAGGTAAGGGAGGACTACAGGCTCCAAAACGTCAGAGATGTAGCGGTGGCTGTTGGCTGTACCAGCGATGCGTACCAAAAGGGTGCGGGTGTCATATCCAATTGCGGCCCAAACCATAACGCCGGGCGACGGACCGGTATGGCGATGCATAATGCAGGCTCATACACGCTCTCGCCGCGGTGCCGCCACACGCGGATCCGACCATCGTGGTGTTGCAGGCAGAAGCGAGTAGTCGGAGCAATGGGCACCGTGCGACATGTCCCCACTCCTGCAGACGACGTCGAACGGTACGAGCTGACATTTGTTGTTGCGCAACACACCCTAATTCCTGCGCTAACGTTCGTGATGTGGCGGTGCGAGCCGTCAATGCCTGCCGCAAAACATACCGGTCCTCTTGTTCGGTGGTGTGCCGCGGCTGCGGCAATCGCTCACGTCGGTCCGTCCGTCCCTCCTGCACCCACAGAATCCATACTCGCCTCACTGTGGTTGGATGTCGTCCCACACGGGCGCTGATGTCTCGGTACGATAAACCGCTGTCACGATAAGTCACTATTCGTCCTCTGTCGAACTCCGAAACGTGTTGGAATGACTGCCGTATTCTGCGACGAGGCATCAGAAAGCTTCCCACGCACACGTCCGGCCGCACAACACACTTTCACTACTTACCTTCTGTGCACCTTTCTTTAAATGCTTCTCGGTGGCGTGCCGGGCGCACATGATGTGCATATGCCCTGCAATGCTAATCGTTTGCATGTCCTCTCGCGGGCGACGCATGCTGCGAATTTTGGGCCAATCGGATGTTTCCTTCTTGGTGTTGCATTTTGGGTGGCCACCAGTGTATAAACAGGGGGATTCAGAACTCATGGGATAAACTTTAAGGGGTGGTATAGCACACTGCAGCAAACATTTTTTTGTATAGGAATGTATGGGCGCAAGTGACGCGTTGAGGCACAAACACAAGAAATAGACATGGAAGGAAACATAAATTGTGTACTCACAGCATCATTGACAAGTGCTTCTTTACAGCAATGTTTACAATAATTGCTGAAAACTGCGTCCACCAACAGTAATACATGCGTGGCAGCGACGACGTACCAAGAACGATTCTCTGTGAATGTGTGGGCGGGTATTGTGAACGACTTCCTGCTTGGCCCATATCTACTACCAACGCGAATCGATGGTAGATGTTATTGTATTTTTCTGGAAGAGGTTTTACGAGAATTGCTTCAAGATTTACCTCTGGCCATCCGACAGGGACTGTGGTTTCAGCATGATGGAGCGCCAGCCCATTTCAGCATTAATGTGCGCAACAACCTGGATGCCACTTTTGGGGCCGATGGATAGGCTGTGGTGGAACAGTCCGTTGGCCACCCTGATCGCCCGATTTATCGAGCCTCGATTACTTCTTATGGGGATATCTGAAGGCTTTGTTTACGAGACTCCAGTTGATTCTGTTGAGGACCTCGTCGCTCGAATATTCGTTGCGGCTGCACGTGTGCGAGAAATACACCTGGCATCTTTGAAACTGTATGCCAATCACTCCGTCGACGCTGCCACGCATGTATTACTGTTGGTGGATGCAATTTTGAGCAATAATTGTAAACATTGCTGTAAAGAAGCGCTTGTTAACGATGCTTTAAGTAAGCAATTTATGTTTCCTTTCATGTATATTTCTTGTGTTTGTGCCTCAACGCGTCACTTGCGCCCATACATTCCTATACAAAAAATGTTTGTTGCAGTGTGCTCTACCATCCCTTAAAGTTTGTCCCATGAGTTTTGAATCAACATATATATATATATATATATATATATATATATATATATATATATATATGTATGTACATGGTGATTCAAAACTCATGGGACAAACTTTAAGGGATGGTGTTAGATAAACGACAGTTGGTAGGCAGTGAGAGTACATCTGTAAGATGACGTCTATGCAAATTTCGCGCTCGGCGCATACGTGTGGCGCTAGTAGCGCCCTCGGAACATGCAAAGCAGGTTTGCTGTAAATACGCGCTGTAACGTTCGTGAGCGTTACTTATCGTTGAGATTCGACGTAGGGTGTCGATGTTAGTCAAGAATGCCTTTAAGAAGACGAAGAAGCCATTATCAACAGCTCACGGAGTTTGAACGAGGTCGTGTAATAGGGTTACGAGAAGGTGGATTTTCTTTCCGCAATATTGCAGAACGACTTGGCAGTAATGTAGCCACTGTGCATGATTCTTGGCAGCGGTGGTCAAGGGAAGGTACTGTCTCAAGAAGACCGGGTTCCGGCCGGCCACGTGGCACTACTGAGAGGGAAGACCGCAGGGTACGGAGCATGGCCGTGGCGCATCGTACCGTGTCTGTGACAGCAATTCGAGCTGCAGTTGCCACCACAGGGACACAACGAACTGTTACAAATCGGTTACTTGAAGGACAGCTCCGAGCCAGACGCCCTGTAGCGTGCATTCCACTTACTCCAAACCACTGCCGTTTGCGACGTCAGTGGTGTCAAGCTAGAGCTCATTGGAGGACGGAGTGGAGATCTGTTGTGTTTTCTGATGAAAGCCGGTTCTGCCTGGGTGCCAGTGATGGCCGTGTGTTGTTTGGAAGGAGGCCAGGTGAGCGCCTGCAACCAACCTGTCTGCGGCCGAGACACACTGGACCTACACCTGGAGTTATGGTCTGGGGAGCAATTTCCTATGACAGCAGGAGCACTCTCGTGGTTATCCCACGCACCCTGACGGCACAGTTGTACGTCGGTCTGGTTATTCAACCTGTTGTGCTGCCATTCATGACCAGCATTCCAGGGGTGTTTTCCAACAGGATAACGCTCGTCCGCATACCGCTGTTGTAACCCAACATGCTCTACAGAGTGTCGACATGTTGCCGTGGCCTGCTAGGTCACCAGATCTTTCACCAATCGAGCACGTATGGGAGATCATTGGACGACAACTCCAGCGTCACCCCCAACCAGCATTAACCGTCCCTGTATTGACCGACCAAGTGCAACAGGCAAGGAACTCCATCCCACAAACTGACATCCAGCACCTGTACGACACAATGCATGATCGTTTGCGTGCTTGCATTCAACATTCTGGCAGTTACACCGGTTATTAATGTACCAGCATTTCACATTCAAAATGGCTCTTCTCGCGCTTACAATAAGCTGTGATCTTGAAACCTTAATCGATTAAATATGTTACCTATACAAATGTATTGCCGCCATTTCATTCCTCTACAACTACTTTTTCGTGGTGTTGGGATTTTTTTTCCGTCAGTGTGTGTTTATATATATATATATATATATATATATCATCATCATCATCATCATCAACCATTATCAATCCACTGCTGGACGAAGGTCTCTCCAAGTTTCCTCCACAACGGTCTGTCTTGTGCCAGTCTCTTCCATGTCACTCCCGCATACTTTCGAATTTCATCCACCCATCTTCCATGTGGTCTTCTTCTGGGTCTTTTCCTGTCCCTTGGAATCCAATCTAAAATTTCGGCTGTCCATCGATGGTCTGTTCTTCTGGCAGTATGTCCAGCCGATTGCCATTTCAGAATCCCCGGAGGACCGGACTAGGCTGCCATCTGATGCTGACCTTGGCTACGTATAACGGACGCTCCCTATCTTCTGATTCAAGGCTTCTTGAATTGGAAGAGGAACTACAAAGGATCAAGTGGGACATCGTCGGGCTAAGTGAGGTAAGGAGAAAAGGAGAAGATCTCATTGAACTGAAAAGTGGACATCTCTTCTACTATCGTGGTACAGATACTGGCAGAACTAGTGGTGTTGGATTTATAATAAACAAGAAACTGAAGGATAAAGTTGTAGAAGTTGAAAGTTCCTCTGACAGAGCTGCACGACTCGTTATCCAACTCTCGAGAAGATACCAGGCTCAGATCATTCAAACTTATGCACCCACCACAAGTCATGCTGAAGAAGAAATTGAAGAATTTTATGAGGAAATTCGTCATCTAAATAATAAAGGTAAGCAGCACTTGAAGATAATTATGGGAGATTTCAATGCAAAAATAGGGCAACGGCAACAGAATGAAACTTCACTAGGTAAATTCGGTCACGGCAACAGAAACCAGCGTGGAAATACTCTCGTAGAGTTTGCAGAGGCAGAAGGGTTTTTCATCTTGAACTCCTTTTTCAAGAAAAAGCCACACAGGAAATGGGCATGGAGACATCCAAATGGGACGACAAGTGAAATTGATTTTATTATGTGTAACAAAAAATTCGTCATAGAAGACTGCAGTGTGCTAAACAAGTTCAACACAGGTAGTGACCATAGATTGGTGAGATGTAAGATGCACCTCAACACTAAACTCGAACGTAGCAAGCTCACAAGACAAACAAAATGTATTGACATAACCAACCTTAAAAGACATCATAATACCTTCAAGTTGGAACTGAAGAGCAGATTCTCTGCTTTAGAAGGCCTAACATCGGAAGAAGTGGATATTTCTGAAGTTAACAGAAAAGTAACCAAAGCTCTTATGGAAACAGCAACAAAATTAGCTGGGTCTAAGAACAAATTGCATGTGAACAAATTATCAGGAAAAACCAAAATGTTGATGCAAAAAAGAAGAGTGATGAGGACAACTAAAGAAGATGTGACTTCCAAAGTGGAATATATAGAGCTATGCAAGACAGTACGAAAAAGTATCACTGAAGACGTAAGGAAATTCAACTGTGAACTAGTAAGGAAAGCAATTGAAAACAACCAAAGCCTAAAGATAGCAAAGGGACATCTCAGTAAGAGAAAAACACAGATTATGGCACTGAGAAAAGAAGATGGTTCTGTAACAAGAAATAGAGGCGAAATTTTGACAAGAGTGAAAGATTTCTACTCCAAATTATATGAAAGGGATGATACATGTACTCCAGACATCATGAAAGGTACCAGAGTTCTTCCAGTCCTTCCAGCAGAAGTTGCACATGCAATCAAGAACATGAAGCGAGGAAAAGCTCCAGGAGAAGATGGAATTACTGTAGACATCATACAAGAAGCAAGTGGAGAAATCGAAACAGTACTCGCCCAAATTTTCACTGGATGCCTTAATGAAGGGAAAATTCCTGAGGATTGGAACAACGCTACAATGATCTTGCTACATAAAAAAGGTGACATTGAGGATCTCAGGAACTACAGACCTATCAGCCTCCTATCAGTGGTTTATAAAATCTTCACCAAAGTTCTTTCAAACCGCTTGAAGGTGACACTGGACATGGCTCAACCGAGAGAACAAGCTGGATTCAGGAGTGGCTACAGCACAATAGATCATATCCACGTACTGAGAGAACTAATTGAAAGAGCGAGGAATATGAACTTCCATTGTGCATGGCTTTTATCGATTATGAAAAAGCCTTTGATTCGGTGAAACCATCAGCAGTTGCAATGGCTCTGAAATCCTGCGGTATTGAAGATGCATACATTAATATTATTAATAACATCTATGAAAATGCAAGTGCAAAGATTCGGCTGTTTGAAAATACAACACACATAAAAATTGGAAAAGGAGTGAGACAAGGTGACACCATATCTCCGAAGCTCTTTAATGTTACATTGGAAAATGTCTTTCAATCACTGAACTGGGAAAACAAAGGGATAAAGATTAATGGAGATTATCTAACCCACCTTCGTTTTGCTGATGACATAGTCATTTTTGCAACTACCCCATCAGAGCTACAGAGTATGATCCAGGAACTTGCTGACAAGAGTAAAGAAGTGGGATTAAAAATGAACTTTCAGAAGACAAAAGTGATGTTCAATGCTTTTACAAGAAATGAAGATTTATCGATTGATGGAGAAAAGCTGGAGATAACAGACACGTACGTTTATCTTGGACAGCAGATATCAAGTGAGGGTCACATTGGTGAAGAAATTAATCGGCGTACAAAACTTGCCTGGAGAGCTTTTGGAAGAAACAGCATAATTTTCAAGAGCAATATGCCATTATGTCTTAAAAGAAAAGTGTTTGATCAATGCATCCTTCCAGTGCTTACGTATGGTGCAGAGACGTGGACCTCAGCTAAAAGAGACATACAAAGGCTGCAGACAACTCAAAGCAGCATGGAGAGGTGCATGCTTGGTGTAACCAGGAGAGATAAGAAGAGGAACACGCGGATCCGAAATATGACAAGAGTGGAGGACATCATGATCAGAGGTAAATCCCTGAAATATATATATATATATATATATATATATATATATATATATATTCTATAAAGAAGATACCTAAGCAAAAAAATACATATATAATTTTGACTCACACCTAGTACAACATAGAAAAGGTTATGTATCTACCTGTGTGAGTAAAAGGAGAAAGATAAAAAAATAAAATAAAACAACTGAATGTAGAAGGTGTCGAGAATACTGCCAGGCTCAGTATTCTCGACACCTTCTACATTCAGTTGTTTTATTTTATTTTTTTATCTTTTTCTCCTTTTACTCACACAGGTAGATACATAACCTTTTCTATGTTGTACTAGGTGTGAGTCAAAATTATATATGTATTTTTTGCTTAGTATCTTCTTTATAGAATGTGAATTCTGAATTTTCAAAACTGCTGCGTTGCGCGTTTTGATTTTCAGGTTATTTTGCAACCTTCGTTTTAAATTCTAAAGTTTTTCCTTAGTCTTCAGTTTTGCTCTTAAGTATATATATATATATATATATATATATAATACTTTAATCATACCTGGTTCCTATGATTACAATTTGAATCTGAGTCTCCTGATTTTATCTGATAAGTCAGCGATAACTTCATCTGCACTAAGGGATATATATTTAATGTCTTCAGAGGTAGTGCTACGCAAGTACAATTTGATACTCCGGAGGGTTGAGAAAGACCGTTCCATAGAGCTTGTTAATACTGGCAAAACACATGAAATCTTCAACAGTTTTTGTACAATACTTAAGGATATATTGCAATATTGCATTGTTTCAAAACGTCATTTGCATTGCATAATTCCGCATTTTCTATAAGGCTACTTAGGCGTCTTCTCCATAGCTGTATTTCGGCTTTCACAGATTTGCTGTCATCCAGTTCACTTGAATAAGAATGCAATGTTTCTTCTAAGTCGTTCTCGTTGATAAATAAGAAATTGTGAAAAGGCAGTAAACACTGAAAACCTTTATTAAAGGTTTTATGCATTGTGACGTGCCTGCCCAGCAGGACGCACACGACATAAAGGCAGATAGCAGCGATAACGAACGTCCGCGTAGCTCAATTGGTAGAGCGACTTATTCCGGAATGAGGGGACCCAGGTTCGAGCCCCGGCGTGGACAAAAATGACGGAGAAATTTACTTCGTTATAATGGCGCCCGAACTTCCCGGATGACCCGGCCGTTCAAGATCTCGCAATGGTGTGATGTTATTTCCACACCGCGAGATAGGAAAAATCAGAGAATCCCTTCTCCAGCGCTTCGAAAAATATATGTGTGTGACGTTGCATTCCGCACACCAGATTGACTGGGAGTTCTCAAGTGTACGTTCTACAGCGGATGATTGCCTTCAACGATTCATGGTCACGGCTGACTCGTGGGCCATGCCCCCGGCCCTCTTTCCGGGGGGGGATGTGACGTGCCAGCCCAGCAGGACGCACACGACATAAAGGCAGATAGCATCGATAATGAACGTCCGCGTAGTTCAATCGGTAGAGCGACTTATTCCAGAATGAGGAGCCCCGGCGTGGACAAAAATGACGGAGAAATTTACTTCGTCATAGCATTAGAAATCTTCGATCGATTTCTTGTACGAACGATTCTAAAAACGGAAAGAATACAGAGATTCTGTAGTCTCTGAGAGTGTATGTATCTTCAGCAGAATCTGTTTCTACGTTGAAACGATTCATTTGTCTGTTACATAAACGTGGTGGTACTTTGATGTCAAAATCTAGTAATTTCGATTTTTCAATTAATTATTGAAATATTTTTTTAAAATTTGTAAGAGGATTTTTTTCCCATTGATTGTATTTCATGTTTTAAATCCTCTGTAAGATTTATAGCTTCAACTAAATCTATGTTTTCTTTCTGTAATGCTTTGCACAGTAAAATTGAATACCGAAAAACCACATGAATGACAAGAACGCTATTGTTGAATTCTACATCTTTTATCGCCAACGAAATCTGCATGGCTTTTGATGATGTTTCCCTATCATTCCAGGAACTCATTTCTTCTAAAGCACTTGAGACTGCCAGCTGAAGCTCCACAAGAGTGCTAACGGAATCATGTCTATATATCTGCCCATCTTGTTGGTGATAAACGCTTTGGTTTCTCTTTTCTAGAATCTGAAAGCATATATTTTTCCTTTGTTTGTAAGAATGACTGACTTTTAGGGGTATTGAAAAATTCATAAACCTTTTCTACTGTACCATGGCATTGCGAATGCCTTAAATCTTACATGCCCCAGAAACGGCTAAATTTAAGCTGTGTGAGCTACAATGAACAAACATAGCAGACGGGAATTTTTATTTCATGATTGCTTGAGCACCATTAAATTTTCCTGCCATTGCTGATGCTCCATCACAGCCCTGACCCCGGAGGTACTTGGTTTCCACGCCAAATTTATCCAATGTGGTTATTATTGTTTGAGCTCATTCTTTTCCTGTGGTATTACCACTCACAGGCACAAACTGCAAAAATTTTTCGTTTATCTTTGTTGTTTCGTCGTTAACGTAGCGAAGGCTTAAAGAAAATTGTTCAGTTCCCCCAATGGCAGCAGTTTCATGCGCTAAAATTGAGAAACATTTTGATGCATTTACCATGTGTACAACTTTTTTGTAAGCAATTTATTACGGCTTTCATCTTTTAATTATCTCGTTCTGAATTGTAAAACTTATATACTGATAATTTTTTCCGGCGTGTTCACGGATAGTCACAAAATCACTCGTGCCAGTCTCTTTCGCAGCCATTTTAAGCCCAAAACGGAGAATTCACCTAAAATTTCCTTCGTTCTGAATAGGTTCTTGATCTAATTTGAAAGTTCCCAACTCACAGTGGTTCCGCAAAGCACTTGTTTGCCGCACAAAAGTACTGTTTCAATAACAGGAGCAATGAGCTTACGATTTCTTTCTACTTCGGCTTTTTCAGCAGCATTTCGTCTATGATCAATGGGTTCACTTCTTTTCAAAACAACATCTTCCAGATCTTGGGCAGCCTTCAAACATTGTTTATGGTAATTCGTGGTTTGATGATAGTTATATTGCTCCACATCATGTTTCCAATTTTTAAACGGTTTCTTGCATAGCTGTCCTAGTGGCTGGGATGCAGTTCCTGCTCCACTCAAGGAAAAAAGGACACAATATTTGCAATAAGCTTCGTCTTTCAATTGGGAGTAGATAACCATTTTCATCTTTCCAGCCACTTAACCTGGTATCTGAGATTTTTTCCCCCGACAGCAGTCGCAGGAAAATCGAAGCTACTTTCTGGCACCCAAATGTCTTGTAACGCGTTAAATCTCTCGTACTTCTTCAAATTTTTACTTACCAGTAATGCAACTTCATTTGGACTTGATTTTATTTCAGTTTCTGGGACTTCTCTAACTTCAGATGATTCTCCCTAATTTTCTTCGAAAAATAATCATGTAAGGTACACAAACGTTTAGACATCGCAAATGATGAAGTCAGAAGAAACAACCTATAGGTTTGCAGAACCGAAGGCGACTGTGGGTCCGTACTGTAAGAACGCGAGCATCTCGATTACGAAACCGGTTTTTCCTCCCCTCCCTGTCTCTAAAACTATAAATTCGTCTTAACTCGCGAGCCGGTGTCGTTTTCACATTGCAGTTTCTTCCAGAATCAACTCGCGTTACTTATGCGCCCTACATCTCAGCGCATGCGTCAAGTGCAGCTCGTTCCGGAATGGGTCTCTTCTAGTGAAAAAGCAGCACAGCTGATCGCCTTGGCAAGCCTCGAACGGAGAGATAATATATGATGAAGGAAGTGGCCGAACAGGATTACACTAGCAGGCGCGTGTTGTGAAAAAGCAGCAGCCTGTTTGTGGGACGCTTTCAGTCATCGTTTGGAGTGTATTCGTAATCATCACCTATAGGCTCATGGAGGGTCCAGACCCCCAGGACCCCTTCCCTACATCTCTGACGTATGCAGTCCTGGGCAACCCGAGCTGCGTGCGAGCATTATCCTGATGGTATAGCGCACCTGGAATCCCGGTCAGGAATGGGAGCACATAGGGCCGTAGGATCTCATCCACATACAAAAAAAAAATAATAATAAATAAAAAAAAATTATGTATATATATACAGGGTGTCCCACGATTCATTGGACAGTGGAATATCTCGTGATCGGATGAAGCTATTGAGGTGAAACAGAAAGCAATGTAAATTAGTGAAGATGAGCTACCACGGAATGCAAAAGTTGACCCCTTTCCCGGGGGTTTGTGGGAATGGGAGGAAAATGAAAACGAAAATCTGTGATAAAAAAATTTCGTCAATGTACAACGTATGTCCAAAGACTGCTCATTTGAAAGCCATGCTTATGAACAGATCATTAGCGAAAACACAATTGAATTTCACCGAAAGCGCGCGAAATGGCGGGGTTGCGAAATGTGATGTTCCATGTCTCCAAAACCTCAGAAATAACCCAGAAAGGAAACTGTTCGTTGCAAATGTAGATGCATGGAGGCATGAAACAACGTTCTACCAGACCCTTGTAGTCGTACACATCGACGTAATGTGTGTGCCTTGACGAGCCAGTACTGTTTGTTGTTTGGATGCACCGATGACATTACGCATGCTAACTAAACAACAAAATGGATACAACAGCGAAGAGTCACTGTTTCGAGACAGAAAAAACAATTTTTATTTCCATATTGGAAAGTACAGGTCTTATGACTTATGACCTAAAATAAAGTGCCCAAATGTGTTCGTGCCTGCATGCACAAGTTCGGGTCAGCGTTAATTCCAGAGTGTGGAACTTGTTGGATGTCAGAGCAGTCCTCAGCCCAGCAACATATCATGTGTGCAGATTAGCTGTTACACTGGATAACAAAACATAAAAGGAAGCAAACTACGACCACATCACATTACGTGTTCAAAGTGACCACCATTGTTCTGGAGACATATTTCGAATGTGGTCATAAGTGCTTTCTGTGTTGCTGATTGCACAGTTCTGGGCGATATTCTTCCACATTCTGAACGTATTCTTTGTTGCAGTTCATCCAGTGTATGTACTTCATTTAAATAAACAACTGTTTTCAAATGACCCCATAGGAAATACTCTAGTGGTGTCAAATCAGGAGATCTCGGAGGCCACTTGATTGGTCCATGGGTACCAATCCATCGGTTAGGAAAGTGAACATTCAAATATTCTGTCACAGGGCGAAAAGTATGTGGTGGTGCAACATCGTGCTGAAACCACATGTCCTGCCTTTCACTTAGTGGTATGTCCTCCAGCAACCCAGGTAAAATATTCCTCAGAAAATGAAAGTAGCGATTGCCTGTCAAAATACCTTCGTAAAAATAAGGACCTACGATGTGGTTATTCAGCATGCCACACCATACGTTTACACCCCAAACACGTTGAAACCGTGTTTGTCTCATCCAGTGAAGATTTATGTCATTCCAATAATGGCAATTGTGCCGATTTACAACTCCATTGTTGTGGAACCGTGCTTCGTCGCTCCATAAATTTTTCGCCTTAACGTTGACATTGTTCATGAGGACAGAGAAACAGGCCAGGAATTCTAACCTCCTTTCCGGATCATTGGCGTCCAATCCTTGTGTTAAGTGCAGCTTGTAAGGGTGATATTTGTTATTGCGTAAAATACGGTGCACAGATGTTTTCGAAATGCCTACTTCACCGGATACTTGTCGCACTGAGGTAAATGGATTCAAATCAAATGTACCCAGTACTGCAGTAGCATGTGCCTCATCAGTTGCAGTTTTTGGATGATACGCCTTTTTCCTGGATGGCAATGTGCCACTACTGCGCAGTTTGCGTTCCACATGTCGAAATAAGTTTTCACTAGGCGGATAACGGTCTGGATATTTCTCTCTGTACATTTGGGCTGCTGAACGGTAATTTCGTTTACACTCTCCGTAAATCAGTAGCATATCTACATATTCATCATTGGAGAACACCATCGTACCTTATGGTCTCCGCAGGTTAAAGAAATTAAAGAAAACAAACTGACCTGAAAAACTTGGTCGACAACGCTGTGCAATAATTACGGAATACCACTGAACGACACTATTGTCTACAACACGATTACAGCAGGAAATGCCAGCATTCAGTTAGAGTACTGGAACACCTTTCATACACTGTACGTCGTCTGACATCTCACTTCAGGAAACGTAGTCTCATACGATATTTGCATAATCCCTCGCACTGCGATATGTATTCAGTTGGTTTAGGTGTTGCCGAACAAGGAACGTATGACCTCGCACCTCTTGGTACATAGCTTCGTACAAAATCGGGATAATCTCGTGAACGCTAACATGGCGATATTCCTTATGACGACATCGAAAGCAGCTGTCTTTTGGTAGATATCTTTTACACCGCAAACTCATTTTCGCGATTTTTTTCGTCCACTTCTACCTTACACCCCTCCAACACGGGAGAACAGTTAATTGCAAAAGCTGTTGTGTCTACTGTTCGGTATTTCATGTGTTTTTTTTACATCGCATAACACAGACCAATGGAATCGGCCGACGGCACAATTGCATTTATTCGAGGAATGTCGTACATTCACCCTCGATGAGCCATAATCTATTTCAATGAGTATGGGGATTACACTTATGGCGCAGCATGCGTTGCCACCACAATGGTATTTTGCGATATTCTGCGTAGTTTGTTGGAGGACCTACACTAAGTGAATCGGAAAACCCTTGGTTTCAGCCAGATGGTGCGCCGCCTCGTCCTTATGACCTGATATGAGGATCGGGGAGGTATCAATATCCTATAGCACGTTTGTTTCACGCCTCCATTCATCTACATTTGCAACGAACAGTTTCCTTTTCCTTTCTGGGTTATTTCTGGGGTTTTGGAGACATGGATCATCACATTTCGCACCCCCGCCATTTCGCGCGCTTTCGGTGAAATTCAATTAAGTTTTCGCTAATGATCTGTTCATAAGCATGGCTTTCAAATGAGCAGTCTTTGGACATACGTTGTACATTGACGAAATTTATTTTTTTATCGCACATTTTCGTTTTCATTTTCCTCCCATTCCCCCAAACCCTGGGGAAGGGGGTCAACTTTTGCATTCCGTGGTAGCTCATCTTCACTAATTTACATTGCTTTTTGTTTCACCTCAATAGCTACGTCCGATCACGTCCAATATATATATATATATATATATATATATCTCGGACGCAGGTAATGGCTCCCCAGACCATAATGCCTACAGTGGGGGAGGTGTGGCGCTCGATAGCGAGGTTGGGATTATGCCGTTGACACGGGGACCTCCACATCTGGACACGAAGATTATTTGTCCCCAAAATGAAGCGGCACTCATCGCTAAACACCACGCGTCGCCAGTCTGTGGAGTTTCACGTCGCTCTGGCCTGGCACCACTGCACACGGAGCCGGCGATGCTCCGGTGTTAATGGCAGCACACGTAAAGGGCGCTGGGATCGCAGATTCGCTTCCCAGAGGCATCGGGAAATGGTTCGTGGGCATACAGGAGCCGCTACGTCTGCCTGTATAGTGGACCGGGTCCCCATGGGATCCGTTCGTGTCTGGGGCACGATCCGTCGATCCTCTTTACCGGTGGTCCTCCTGATTCGTCCGGAGCCGCTACGCCGTGTGGCAGTGCCGTTACGTGTGCACTGCTCCCAGTACAGTCGGGCGGTATGGTCAGAACGATCCACGTGGCAGGTACTTCAGCCCGATGATCAGGCCTCTCTCAAAGTCCGTAAGTTGCGTAAATCGACGTCTGTGGCATCGACCCGGCATTCTTGTCACTCTGTACTCTTGCTTGCGTCTGCCGGTTCTTTTCGCTTTCATGGGGTATCGGTTACACGCCGGTTTAAAGGCTGCCGGTCGTGCTTGCAACGCCACCACAGGGTGTGCGGTCATGCGCACTCTCATTAGACGTGGATCATTTGCATACCAGCACGAATTCAAGCTATTTGCAAAGTTTCACGGTTGTAGCATGTTTTCTTTTAGGTGCGCAAATTTCATTGTCTGTGAGTGCAGTATATACATACACTGAGTTAGTTTTGCATTAGGAACATCCCTGTTTTACATATTCGGAGCGATAACGAAGTACCATGTGACATCAACGTCACGTGCGACTACCATAAAGTGTGCACGTCTGTCCTCTGTGCATGATCAGTAAACGTTTGCCAGTAATAGGAAATCGTGACGACGTAAGCCGATTTGACCGCGGCCAGATAGTTGAGGCCCGGAAGGCTTGTGGCACTATTTCGGAAACAGCCGCATTTGTTGGCTGCTGCTGTATTTCTGTGTACCAGGACTGGGTTAACCATGCACTGCAGACATCCGGCATAAGGGCTCGCATTGGTCAACAACAAGCGGCTGATCCTAGAGGTAAGCGTCGGGTGTCACGACTGGTATCTCAGCAACGACGTGAAACAGTCACCCAGCTCACCCACCAGTACGATAGTGGTGCAGTTCGACCTATTTCCACATGCATAATGCACCGTGCCTCGCTTTGCCTAGGGTTCCAGAAACCAACAATGTACCCACGATGACGCCTAGTCATAGCAAACAACGCGTCGCATGAGTCAAGGAACGTCGGAAATGGGCCCTCGACAGATAGAAGGTTGTCTGGAGTGATGAATCTTTTTTCCTGTAGCACCATTCTGATGGTTGGGTTCGCATATGGCATAAACAGCATGAAGCCCTATATCCCCTGCGGTTGCACATTTGGGGTTCAACAGACCAGTGGAGGTGGTGTTCTGGTCTAGGAAGCTTTTTTCTGGCAAACCCTGTAGGTCCGTTGGTTATGATCCCACAAACGCTGAATGGTGGACGCTACAGGGACCAGTTAACCAATCATCTCCATCCACATCTGCAGAAGGTTTACCCAGATCACAGTGCCTTCTTTCAACAGGACGACGCACTGCGTCATCGGCCTTGTATAACTACCGAGTAGTTGAAGGGGCAAGACAACGAATTCGCCACGTTGCCTAAGCCCACAAACAGCCCTGATTGTAACTACTGAGTCTTGCCCCTTCAACTACTGAGTAGTTGAAGGGGCAAGACAACGAATTCGCCACGTTGCCTAAGCCCACAAACAGCCCTGATTGTAACTACTGAGTCTTGCCCCTTCAACTACCGAGTAGTTGAAGGGGCAAGACAACGAATTCGCCACGTTGCCTAAGCCCACAAACACATCTGATTGTAACCCAACCGAACATTTGTGGGATATACTAGAACGGGGTGTGAGAACTGCTGATGTTCCTCCACGGAATGAGCGTGAACTTGAGGAGCTGCTGCAGCGGACACCGATCAAGTTACGCATGGAGAATGTTCGACACTTTATACAGTCTGTTCCTATAGGCGTCTGCGAGCTCTGATTGCAAAAAAGGGGAACCAACGCGTTGTTAGGTAGGTGTTCCTAATGCAAAGCTAATTTAGTGTATACACTGAAGTGCCAGAAAAACTGGTACAGACGAACTTATGCAAAATACATAGCAACGTCACCTATGCGCGTACTCGGTTACGTCCGTCAGTGCGTATATAAAGCGATAGACATCCTTGCCAGCTGTCGGAGCTGTTTTCGGCCTGAGAATGGCAAGTAATAACGATTTCAGCGATTTTCAACGCGGTGTCATAGTTGGCGCTCGTGAGATGGGCCATAGTATTTCGGATTTTCACGGACGACCATTGCAAGTGTGTACCGTGACTACAAGAATTCCGGCAAAACCGCCAACCTATACGATGCCAGTGTGGCCGTAAAAAGACATTGGGTGAACGTGACCATCGTCGGCTGTCAAGAATCGTTTCACGCGATAGGTGGGCAACACTCTCGCAGGTATCATCGGAATTCAATGCTGGAGCCTAAACAAGCATCAGCGTCCGGACTGTGCAACGTACCCTGCACGATATGGGCTTTGGGAGCCGACGCCCAACTCGAGTCCCCTTGATGGGTGCACGACACTGAGCTATGCGCCTCGCTTGGGCACGGCAACACCGCCACTGGACACTTGATGACTGGAAACAAGTAGCCTGGTCTGACGAGTCGCGTTTCCAACTGTGTTATCGGACAGATGGAAGGATTCGTGTGTGGCGCAAACCCCATGAAGCTATGGATCCCGCCTGTCAACAGGGAACTGTACCGTCTGGTGGGGGGGGCGTAATGGTATGGGGTGTGTTTAGTTGGACTTCACTGGGGTACGTCTACAAACGTCTGTGACAGGCCAACGTTGTGTGCGCATCCTTTCTGACGAGGTACACCCGTTCATGTCCTGCATTCATGCTGATGAGTTGGGCCTGTTCCAACAAGACAATGCACCTCCACACAAGTGTCGGGACGCCACATTATGGTTAGAGGAGCATTCATCTGAGTTTGGGATGTTGCCATTCCCACCCAAGTCCCCAGATCTGAACGTGATAGAATACGTTTGGGATGCCATGCAACGCGCTGTCGAACACAGGAATCTGAGACATCGGAATACACCCGAATTGTGGAGCGCTCTGCAGGAAGTATGGTGTGCATTGCCTATAAGCATATTTTCAGAAGCTAGTGGAGTCCATGCCCCGTCGTATTTCTGCAGTCCTGCGCTCCCGTGGGGGACCTACCAAGTATTAGACTGGTGTACCAGTTTTTCTGGCACATCAGTGTATATATCTATGCTGTATGTATGTATAGGTGACACTATTATCTCCGAAATTCGTCAATAAACTGAGATGACAAAGTGATAAAGATTGATGAAGATTATTTTACCCTCCTTCGTTTTGCTGACGACATCGTAATTTTTGTAAGTACACCCTCAGAGCTACATGGTATGACCCAGGAACTTGCTGACAATAGCAAAGAAATGTTTAAAAATGAACTTACAGGAAACAAAATTGATGTACAATGCTTTTATAAAAACTGAAGATTTGAAAGTTGATGGGGCAAATCTAGAAGTAACCGATGCTTATATTTACCTTGAAAGACAGATACCAAGCAGTATCCACGCAGAAGAAGAAATCAATATGCGTATAAAACTTGGTTCGAGAGCTTTTGAAGAAGTTGTATAGCTTGTGACGTATCACTGAGGTGACGCAAGAGTCAGAACAGCGAGTTGAAGAGCGGGGAGGCGTGGTTGGTTATTCTCCCGACGTTTTGCCGGTGGTGATAAATTCCGCCACAGGCCTAAAGGTTTTACGTTATATTGGCGCCCGAACGATAAATGAATCTCCTCGCCGTAAGGTTCGAGAAAAATATCTGATGTTCTTCCACATATCGTCTAGAATTAATGAAAAAATCCTTCTTTGGCTCTTCGGAAGAGGTGTAATGCTTCTCCTTCCGCACGTCATCTGCAGTTAATCAATTTTTTTCATTTACAGTGAGCTCCTTCAAGCATGGTTTGCGGCGGACCCAAAGCCTGAGATTCGTGACCCTGCCTTTTCTCCGGAGGGTGGGAATGGGGATGAGGGGGGGGTATATGTGACGTATCACAGATGTGACGCAAGAGTTAAAACTGCATGTTGCAGCGATAAGCAAAGGTCGGTGTACTTTCCAGTCGGCAGAATAACAGGCTCCGGAACTGGTAGACGTGGGTTCGAATCCCACCACCGGCAAAAAGGTTTTACGTTATAAGTTTTCAAGATCAATTTACTATTGGGTTGGTGCGAATGAAATGTCCGGCAAAGGACCAGCACACGTGGTCGGCGAGAACGGAAAAGTAGGATAACTTACATAGGCAAAATAATCCCACCCGGCATCGGCACATAGTTGCCATCTGTCCGGCAAGGCCATGATCCCGGAACGAAAAAAGTCTTGTATCTGGGACCCAAAAAATTCATCAACTGCACGTTGAACCTCGTTGTCTGTTGTGAACTGTTTCCCGGAGAGGAAGTAATCCAGGCAACGAAACAGATGATAGTCTGTCGGAGACAAGTCCGGGAAATAGGCAGGATGATGCAGTCTTCATAGCCCAAGGCACTTAGTGGCAGCATCGTTCGTTGTGCGACATGAGGGCGTGCGTTGTCCTGGAGCAGAAGAACACCATGTTTGTTGACCAAAGCCGGTTGTTTCTGTAGCAATTTCTGGTGCATCTGGTGTAATTCAGCACAATAATGTTCTGCAGTGATGGTTTGGCCTCTTGCCAAGAAACTCCGATGAATTATCCCGGCTGTGGACCACCAGACAAGGAGCATCATCTCCTTGGTGTGTAGGGATGGCTGAGGATGCTGTCCAGCAGGCTATGCCTTGCTTAACCATTGTGTAAGTCGTTTCCTATTATCATAAAGGACCCACTTCTCGTCGCAGGTGACGATTCGATACAGTAGAGGTTCCTGTTTATTCCTGGAAAGCAGCGACGTGCAGACTTCCAAACGTCTAGTCTTGTTGGCAGTTGTCAACTCATGCGGCAGCCACATGTCCAGCTTTTTGACCTTACCCAGCGCAGCCAGACGCCGAACAACTGTCGTTTGGTGGACACCTACCTCTGCCGCTATCTCACGACACGTTTTTCAGGGGTCCGCTTCAACCACACGTAACAAAACATCGTCAGAAACAGCAACAGGTCGGTGACCACGTTTTTCGTTCTGCAGGTCCGGATCTCCGTTTCGGAACTTCACAAACTATCGCCGAATGGTTCGTTCGTTGGCTGTATTCTCCCCAAACGCTTTGTTAACGTTTCGAGCGGCAATTGCTGCAGGAATGGCCCAGTTTAAATTCATACAGGAAGATGACTCTCAAATCTGGTGTCTGCATGTTTCCTTTGCAAGCCACGTTACGTCCAAACAAACCACGCCTGAACCTTGTTATGCACACGCGTGTTAGCTATTTATAGTAACTCTGTGTCGTAATATCCGCAACCCCTGTGGGTAGTTTCATTCCGTTGTGGTGGGGTCCTGTCTTCACTGCTCGTTCGCTCCGGACATTTCATTCCCACCAACCCAATAATTATGTCTTAAAAGAAACGTGTTTAATCTATGCATCCTTCCAGTTCTTACTTAAGGATTAGAGTCATGGTCCTTAACTAAAAAAGACACCAAAAAGGCTGTAAACTACCGAAAGAAGCATGGACAGATGCAGGCTTGGTATAATCAGAAATGATAGGAAGAGGAGCTCATCAATTAGAAAAATTACGGGAGTTGATGCCAACATGATCAAAGTAAAATCCCTGAAATGCCAATGGGCTGGACATATTGCTAGAACTAACTACCGTATAACGAAGTAAATTTCTACGTCATTTTGTCCACGCCGCGGCTCGAACCCGGGCCCCTCATTCCGGAATAAGTCACTCTACCAATTAAGCTACGCGGACGTTCGTTATCGCTGCTATCTGCCTTTATGTCGTGTGCGTCCTGCTGGGCAGGCACGTCACATCCCCCCTCCGAAAGAGGGCCGGGGGCATGGCCCACGGGTCAGCCGTGTCCATGAATCGTTGCAGGCAGCCATCCGCTGTAGAACGTGCACCTGAGAACTACCAGTCAATCTGGTGTGTGGAATGCTACGTCACACACATTTATTTTTTGAATCGCTGGAGAAGGGATTCTCTGATTTTTCCTCTCTCGCGGTGTGGAAAGAACATCACACCATTGCGAGATTTTGAACGGCCGGGTCATCTGGAAAGTTCGGGCGCCATTATAACGAAGTAAATTTCTCCGTCATTTTTTGTCCACGCCGGGGCTCGAACCCGGGTCCCCTCACTCCGGCATAAGTCACTCTACCAATTGAGCTACGCGGACGTTCGTTACCGCTGCTATCTGCCTTTATGTCGTGTGCGTCCTGCTGGGCAGGCACGTCACAACCGTTGGACAACTGAAATACAAGATTGGATTACAAGGGACAGGATGCCGCGCTGGTAGCTTAGCCGTCTAAGCGCTGGCTTTTAACCCTTCGTCTGAGATGTTTCCGGGTTCGAACCCCGGTAGGTGATGGATACTGTGTTCTTCCATGGAACCAGTGCCCCTAAATTAGAGACGGGCGACTGCTTACGGCACACCGAGTTTCTCACGGTGGTCGCTAAAACCCCAACGAAAAGAAAAAGTAAAAGCCCAAAAGAAAACCACGCGAAAGATTGGTTAATGAAATTCGAAAGCATCTCGCAGTGACATGGAAAAGACTGGCTCAAGACAGAAAACTGTGGCAAAAATGTGTGGAGACCTTCCTCCGGCAGTGGATTGATAACGTTTGATAACAATAACATACAGTAGAACCCATAGAGAGTGGTCCTCGGATCCGGACCTACCTCCTTGAGGGATGATTGAGCACGAATTTAAAGCGCTATATACAAACTTGTATGTATATATGAGGCTTTCACCAATGAACCAAATACATGAACCCCCCTTAAGAAATTTCTAGCTACGCCATTGGTAGAACCCGTTTAGTGAAACCTCTGGTTTAACAAATAAAACAGGAACTTTTGTTTGGTATGATGTTAATTCAAGGCTAATTGGTTCGTTTTTAACGAAATTTTTTAAAGAAGTCCCGGATTTAACGACGGAGATAAAAGTTAAAGATGATAACTTTTAACAAGCAAAGTAACAAAATTTAATGAAATTCCATATTTAACGAGGCAGCGATAATCCGCTGTTCATTGTCTTGGAATGGAGGAATAGAAGTGGTGGTATACAGGACTAAATTGCAACAGCGCAGGGAAATCCTGGTGTACTAGAGGAAGAATGTTGATAGAAAATCAATGGGGAAAGATTACAACAAATGCTCAACAAGCGAGTTGTTCAAGAGACTCTTCCGCCACCTACTCCTGGCTAAAAGAGGATGAGTGAGGCTCACCCACATTAAAGTGGATTTCTAGTGGACAGTTGCAGAGCGGGATAGGAAAGTAATGGAATGGGGATGTCGCTAGTGATGAAGCAGGAGATAACAATTCATGGAATTGTGTCCACCCCCCCCCTTACCCTCCAAGTGAGCGTTGCATTGGGAGGTTCGGTTCTGCTTTTGCTTGATGTGTGTTATGTAGTTAAAACTGCGGTCAGTTTTACGTGGCCTTCAAGTTGAATATACTCGAATGGTTTCATTAATCAACTATATCACTAATGTAATGAAATTAATTGAGTCTTTCAAGTATTGTAAAAACACAGATGTGCCGGCGGCGGATTGGAAGCCGCATAATTCTGCCCCGGAGCCGAATGCTTTCCCAATTAAGCTACACCGACGGAATTTATTGCTGCAACTTTGCGGCCTTGAAATGTGCTTTACCTCTGTAGCAACTCACAGTATATCCAATTGTTATGGATATACACTGGTGTGCAAAATTTGAGGACGAAGAGGAGAAATTATAGCATAACAGCGGAACGAGCAGGCAGAACGGACCGGAAGACCACTCAGGAGATAGACTAGGGTCCGGTACGATAGGGCATGCGCATACATGCAGCATGACATGGGTGGGGGGGTGTCGGAAGGGTATAAAGCACACGGGCGGTGTACGCTCAGCAATTCGGTGAAAGCTATTGCGCGGTGTACATCGGTTTGAACGACGTCGAGTTGCTGCCATCGTGTGATATGGCCAACAGGCAATCCAGTAGACGACATCTGGATGACTTTACCCGAGGTCGCGTCATTGGGAAGTTGGAAGAAGGTCGAAGTGTGACTAGTGTGGCTGAGGAGTTCGGGATCGCTCACAGCATCGTTTCACGAGCTTGAACATTTCAAACGACAGGAACAGCTGTCCGAGAGTTTAGCAGGGTCGTCCACGAGCAAACACGGCGGCAGACGACCGGTATATTGTGCTGGCGGAATTCTCGTTTGGGGCGGTATCACGCTTCGTAGCCGTACTGACCTCCACATTTTCCAAGGAGGTTCAGTCACTGGTGTCCGCTATTGTACCGAGGTTCTCCTGCCTCACGTGTGTCTGTTTAGAGGTGCTGTGGGTCCTGAGTTCATCTTCATGGACGACAACGCTGCACCTCATCGTACAGTGGCTGTCGCAGAGCTGTTGGAGAGTGAAGATATTCAGCGCATGGATTGGCCTGCAAGGTCCCCGGACCTAAATCCAGTCGAATACGTGTGGGACTTTCTCGGGAGACGATTGGCAGACGTCACCAGCCGCCAGCAACGATTCCGCAGCTGCAATTGGCGCTACAAGAGGAATGGGCCGCGATGCCTCAACAGCTCCTTGACAACCTCGTCCTCAGCATGGACAGACGTTGTAAATCCTGCCAGTCAGGGGTGATCATATCCCCTACTAAAGACTGGATTTTTCTTGGCAGCCGCCTGTCACATGGACGTTTCTGTCATCTGTCCTGTTGTGCTCGAAGCTACCTTTTCAATAAAGTGCCTTTGTATCCTTTGGATTCCTTGTTTGGACGGTTTTGCTCACTTGTCCCATATTCTTACATCTTGGGGATCTTATGGTACGATTTGAGTCGATGTGGAGCACTTCTGCACGATGTTACATTCGAAAAACCGTCTCGTCCTTAATTTTTGCACGCCAGTGTATGATATAAACGTATATGCATGTAACGTATGCGTATTTTTTCATGGTGGGAATTTTTTACCGAAAAACAGATTTAGCGAGCCCCCGGATTTAACGAGGGTGTCCACCGGTCTCAAATTCATCGTTATAAACGGGCTCTATACTGTATATTGGAAGCATATGCTCGCACACAAAAATTGAAGTTAGGGCGCTACTCGACAAAATGCTTTTAAGTAATTCTGAAATCGTCTGGCTAGCCATGGGAAAATGACAGGACGTTATTAAATCGGAAACATCGGGTTAAGAAAAGCCCTTAACTTTTATGGTTTAGCTGCAAAAAGGGAAAATGGCTACAGGCCGTTTCCCAAGTCAAAACAAAAATGAAGAAATAACATTGGGGTTTTCTCGGGCTGACCATTTTGAGGTACTGCTTCATTCTCATTGTTATCAGTCTGATGACTCTAGAAAATTTACAGTTTCTTTCTTTGGGGGCGAAGGAGGAGGTTAACCTCCAGGGAATTAAGCAGCCACCCGTCCCTAATTTGTCTCCATCGGTTCCAGGGAAGGGAGAGAGCCAGTTTTGTGAGATAAACGTACGGAACATGCGCCACCCGGGACCCACTCTGACGAACGGTCAAAAGCCAGCGCGGGACGAACTCAGCTTTCGGCCGTCTTTTTCATCAGAGGGCGTTGGACGAACTGAGCTTTCGGCCGTCTTTTTCATCAGAGGGCGTTGGACGAACTCGGAAGAAAAGTCGATCAGAAGCTGCAAGTTATCGCCTGGTGGTCAGAAATACACCACTGGGGCTGCGACTTACATCTTCCATTGCCTGCGGTTGTTTTTGAAAATCCCGCAAATTTAAGAGAGTGCATTGTACTCCGCATACCGTTTCCAGCGGCATTTGTATATATGACGACTCCGTGTTTCTCTTTCTCAGCTGTTTCAAGAAAAGTGGCAGTTAAATGTGAACATGTCTCACCCGTCAATTGTTGACTGCTTGCTCCCCCCCACACACACATACACGCATTGGTGAGTAATGTTTTTCATCACACTGTATATAAAAGTTGTTCAACAATACTCAGTTCTTAACTACTAACTGTACATGAGTCAACTTGCTCGCCTTTTAAGCACTTGGGGCTTCAATTCAAACTCCTGTCTCAGGGCCCAAAATCTGAATTAACCCCCTGACGAAGTCTGTTTGCTTTTTTAAGAAGAAACGCTATGACGAGTCATCAGGAGGTATTTAGAAGCTGCGTCACGTTGTGTTGTGACGTACTGCAGATGTGAAGCACATGTCAAGACGGCAAAGTTGCAGCAATAAATTCCGTCGATGTAGCTTGTGACGTACTACAGAGGTAAAGCACGTGTCAAGACGACAAATCTGCAGCGTTACATTCCGTCCGTGTAGCGTTGGTTGCGAGAGCAACTTACTCCGGAGTGAGGGGGAGCGAATTCAATCTCCGTCACGGACAAATATGTGTTTTCACATTGGCGCCCGAACGTAAAATGGGTGTACTTGCTGTTGGGTTCTTCAAAAAATGTGTGATGTTTGTTCCCCACATCGTCTAGAATAAATGAAAGTTCGTTCTTCGCTTACAAAAAAAATTAAGAGGGAATTTATGTGACGTACTACAGAGGTAAAGTACGTGTGAAGACGACAAATCTGCACCGATACATTCCGTCCGTGTAGCTTAGTTGGGAGAGCAGCTTACTCCGGAGAAAGGGGGCGCGTATTCGATGTGCGTCACGGACAAATTTGTGTTTTCACAAGCTTAATTGGGAAAGATTTGGCTCCGTCACAGAAGGGTGTGGCTTCGATCTCCGTCACTGGAAGCTTTGCTTTTTCACATTGGCGCCCGATTGTGGAAATGGATTGACTGGCCGTTGGATTCTTCCAAAAACGTGTGATGTTCCTTCCACACATCGTCTGGAATTAATTAAAATTCCTTCTTCGCTTCGAAAAATGTGTAATGTTTCTTCCACGCATCGTCTGGAATTAGTGAGAATTCCTTTTTCTACAGAGAGTTACTTCAAGCATGGCCTGCGGAGCAACCGAAACCTGCGATTTGGTGCACCCGCCTTTCGCAAGAAGGGATATACGTATGTGACGTACTACAGAGATGGAGCACATGTGAAGATTGCAAAATTGCAGCTATAAATTCCGTCGATGTAGTTTAATTGGAAAAGGTATTCGGCTCCAGAGCAGAAGGATGCGTCTTCGAGCTTCGTCACCCGCAAATTTGTGTTTTCACAGTTTTTAAATTCAACTGTCGCATCTTTCAGTTGTTCGGATACGGCATTTCTGCTTTAGGCAGCTAGAACCATGTTATTGCATCTACACTGACGGAAAAAAATCCCAACACCAAGAAGGGGTTGTGTTAGATAAACGACAGTTGGTAGGCGGTGAGAGTACATCTGCAAGATGATTTCTATGCAAACTTCGCGCTCGGCGCATACGTGTGGCGCTAGTAGCGACCCTCGGAACATGCAAAGCAGGTTTGCTGTAAATACGCGCTGTAACGTTCGTGAGCGTTAGTTATCGTTGAGATAGTTTGAACGAGGTTGTGTAATAGGGCTACGAGAAGGTGGATTTTCTTTCCACAATATTGCAGAACGACTTGGCAGGAATGTAGCCACTGTGCATGATTGTTGGCAGCGGTGGTCAAGGGAAGGTACTGCCTCAAGAAGACCGGGTTCCGGCCGGCCACGTTGCACTACTGAGAGGGAAGACCGCCGTGTACGGCGTATGGCCGTGGCGCATCGTACCGCGTCTGCGGCAGCAATTCGAGCTGCAGTTGCCACCACAGTGACACAACAAACTGTTACAAATCGGTTACTTGAAGGACAGCTCCGAGCCAGACGCCCTGTAGCGTGCATTCCACTTACTCCAAACCATTGCCGTTTGCGACGTCAGTGGTGTCAAGCTAGAGCTCATTGGAGGACGGAGTGGAGATCTGTTGTGTTTTCTGATGAAAGCCGGTTCTGCCTGGGTGCCAGTGATGGCCGTGTGTTGGTTAGAAGGAGGCCAGGTGAGCGCCTGCAACCAACCTGTCTGCGGCCGAGACACACTGGACCTACACCTGGAGTTATGGTCTGGGGAGCAATTTCCTATGACAGCAGGAGCACTCTCGTGGTTATCCCACGCACCCTGACGGCACAGTTGTACGTCGGTCTGGTGATTCAACCTGTTGTGCTGCCATTCATGAACAGCATTCCAGGGGGTGTTTTCCAACAGGATAACGCTCGCCCTCATACCGCTGTTGTAACCCAACGTGCTCTACAGAGTGTCGTCATGTTGCCGTGGCCTGCTAGATCACCAGATCTTTCACCAATCGAGCACGTATGGGACATCATTGGACGACAACTCCAGCGTCACCCCCAACCAGCATTAACCGTCCCTGTATTGACCGACCAAGTGCAACAGGCATGGAACTCCATCCCACAAACTGACATCCAGCACCTGTACGACACAATGCATGAACGTTTGCGTGCTTGCATTCAACATTCTGGCGGTTACACCGGTTATTAATGTACCAGCATTTCACATTTAAAATGGCTCTTCTCGCGCTTACAATAAGCTGTGATCTTGAAACCTTAATCGATTAAATATGTTACCTATACAAATGTATTGCCACCATTTCATTCCTCTACAACTATTTTTTCGTGGTGTTGGGATTTTTTTTTCCGTCAGTGTATATGACGATTTGACTCGGGATACTTAGGGTTCGGCGTGTATTTTTATTATACATACATTTTGCTTTGGGAAACTTTCATCTTTTCGATCATATAAATTATCAGTGTTATCTGAGCTTGGTCAACGCGCGGGACCGCAAGGTCTGGGCGCAGTGCCTCAGCCCAGAGCCACCTGCTTAACAGGGGCTAATTTTTTTTAATTATTTCTAGAGATGACATAATCGTTATAAATTATGACTACAAAACTTGTGATGTTGAGATAAAATAAATTAGCAGCGTTTATTCACAATTAAATGTTTATTTAACATCGACTATAGTTTCGCAGAGCTTTTGGATCGCAGCCATCAGAACAACTGGAAGACAAATGGATTGTCCTGATGATGCCGAGCCAAACGGCCCCAGCGAAACTATAGTCGATGTTAAATAAACATTTAATTGTGAATAAACGCTACTAATTTATTCGACCTAATCGTTGTTAAACTTCTTGTTATGATATTATCATTAATGTTATTGTGAAAGAAATATTTTATGTGGAAGTTTTATGTGTGTGTGTGTTGTTGTTGTTGTTGTTGTGTGTGGTTGTTGTTGTTGTTGTTGTTGTGTGTGTGTGTGTGTGTGTGTGTGTGTGTTTTTGTACCGTTTTATCAGTCAGTCTCCTAAGCTTTCATTAAAGGAACAAATTCAATTTTTACAAAACCCTTTGTTGCACTTCCCTAAATTGCTGCCTCACTCCAAGATCTTAATCAGTTTTATTTTAGAATTTATTACAAATTTTAAGATTATTATAAATAATTATTACAAATAAGTAGATTATTAAACAAATTCTATGAGTTTTTGACTATTGCACAATCAAATTTATATATATATGATTAAATATGAAACAAGCTCCCTCGTTTGGTGCAAAAATTAAATTGTAGAAGGAAATATGTGCAAATGTACAGGAGTTTATCAAAATAATGGAAACACCATCCGAGACTGAAGTACTTGCAATGAGTCGTGTGCAAATCACAGGGACGACGTCATCAGCGATGTGAGGTATATAAAGGGGTGCAATACGATGTCGACTATTACGTAGCAATGCCACGGTCGAAGGTGAAACAGCTGTTGTGCAGTAATTGTCGACAATGACAGATCTCAGTGACCTCACAAAAGGTATAAATATTGGTGCACGCCTTGTAGGAACTTCAATAATTAGAACGCCAGAAATAGTAAGTGTAACATAAAAAAATGTATCGAAGATGATAACAACTGATCAAAAAGGACACGGCGTTGCCACCAAACGGGCAAATTATGGACGCCATATGAAGATGTTACATATGTATAGGCCAACGTTGGCCCGGATTGTACAACGGAAATACAATACCAAGGCACCGCAAATAGCAGCAGAGTTGAGCAACAGTCAGAATATGTTCCCGTTTAAGTCAACAGTTCGTTAGTAACATCATCGTACCGGTATTTATGGCCGTGCTGAAGTCCACAAACCTCTGATTACTAACATCAATGCAACAAAACAGATAAGGTGATGCAAATCACATGAAAACTGGGATGCTAAAGACCGGCAACGTGTTATCTGTCACGATGAATCGTGTTTCACATTATTTTCCACCACTGGTAGAGTGTAAGACCTGGGAAAACCTGCAGAAGCATATTACCCCGACTATTTGGGTCCAGCTGTGAAGCATGGAAGTGGATCGCTGATGATGTGGGATACCATATCATTATATTCCTTAAGGCGCTGATTATTCTGCAGAGTTGTGTCACATCTGCAAGTACGAATCCAGTCTTGGAGACTACCTGCACCCGGTGTTGCAGGCCTTGTTCCCAAACGATCGTCCCTGATTTCAAGCAGATAATGCACTCGCGCATTATACGAAACGTGTCAAGTTGTGGCTTGCAGAGCACGAGAATGACGTACAGCCAGTGGCGGCTCGTGGTAAGCTGAGATGGGGGGGGGGCTGCATCTCAATTTTGTAGATATCACGATACCACTTCGAAAGTTAAGTTACTGCGCCTGTGCTGACGCTGTCCGTTTAATAATAATAATAACAATAATATATATATATACTGATCGAAAGTGCTTTTTTTACAAGAAATTAATATTTAGATTTTATATTTAGCCTAAATTAGGCAACAGATATTAAGCGATGGCCACATTGTCACATTTATGAAGAAAATAATCGACCTATAAAACTTCGTCGGATACATTATTTCTTAAAAAGAAACTGATTAATCAGTGCATCCTTCCAGTTCTTACGCATGGAGCACAGACATGGACCTCAACTAAAACAGACCGACAGACGTTGCAGAGAACTGAAAGAGGCATGTGGAGATACATGTTTGATGTTACATGGAAAGATACAAATAGGAACTCGTGAATCGGGAAAATGACAAGAGTGGAAGACATGGTCAAAATTTCTGAAACTGCAATGGGATGGACATATTGCTAGAAGAAAGAACCACCGACGGAGAGTTGAAATATTGAACTGGATAGCAAGGGAAAAAACAATATCCAGAAGATGACAAGAGGGAGATGTGTACATGAAATTCGAAAGCATGAAAGAAACTGACTCAAGGCAGGCTGTTGTGGAAGAAGAAACTTGGAGACTTTCATCCAGCAGTGGATTGAGGGTGGTTGCAAATTATATATACAAGCATATACTGTACGTATATATACGTGTATAAATATATATATAAATATATATAAGGATAAAAAAATTAATGTGTGTGCCAGTGGTACCGGAGACACACTCAACGTCATGTACGCGTTCTCAAGTGTCTCATTGTGACCCCTAGAAATGACAATAAATATTTTTTCTTCTGATACACTCCCTTTGAAACTTCGACCTGATACCGACCACTGCAACTTGGACGGCGATGAAAAACATTTTGTGGAATTTTGAAGGGTCTTTCAGAATTTCGCGACGAGTTGTTATTGCGATACTCACACACCGGCATTCTCTTTAATAAAAACGGATTGCAAACATAATCAGCCCAGTTTTAATTCTGAAGCCATCATGATAACAATTTAGTGTAGAAAAATTTGTTTTCCAAAATTTACCAACTTCGTAAATTTTCTAAACAATGATATCTGATTAAATGTTCTTTTCAAAGTAATTAAGTACACTACCTCAATTAAAATGCGCAGCTGATTTTTGGGAGGGAGGGGGGGGATGCAGCAGAAAAATAAAGTGTATCCAGTGGAGTGACTTCAATGATTTTTGGTGAATAAAAATTTACGTGAGTTTAAGAGCGAAAATTTCGCTGTGCTTGGTAAGTGAAGAAATCAATTTTGTGCAAGTATTTCTCTGCAGAAATTAGTATATCTCTCTTTTTTCCCCTTCAATTTATCCAATACTGAACTCTATTTTTAATCGCAATTTGTTCACATGCCCATTTTGACCAGAAGAGAAAATATAAGTAAAACTTTTTTTGCAAAAGTCCCGGCAACTGAGTATTTGTTATTAGATGGGAGCAACATTGTTGTTAAAATTATTTCGTTGAATAAAAGCAGGAACAAACCAAAAATTGGAAGAAAAAAAACCCAGGTTGAGTAATACATTCAAACGTACTTTATTTAATACTTTATTTCAACATTAGTCATTATTTTTATTTCATTCCCCTATTTTATGTTTTATTCGGAAGCACAAGAACCGTATTAATCAACAAAGCACACAGGCCCGGCGATGCATTCCCACCCAACGATTCGCAAGCAACCCTGCTAGCGAGAGCTGCCATTATTGCAGTCCCCGGGGAAGTTTTATTCAAAGGAAACGAACTGATGTGGAAATAGGCAGAGTTTCCCACATGAGTTGGTTTCAATAGCCGTCAGGGCTGCAAGAAGCGCAGTCCGTGACGTTCTTCCCGCTTCGCAGGGGAAACTTCGTTATGCAGGGGAAACTTCCAGTTGAGTTCAGAAAACTGCAGTCGTGGCATTATGGTGGGAAAACTTACAGCGTTGTTCACAAAACTTCTCTCTTGTTACGGCATGAAAAAACTGCTTTGGGTAGGGGGCTGCAGCCCCACAGCCCCATAGCAGGAGCCGCCCCTGCGTACAGCAGATACACTGGCCACCACAATACTCAGAATTCAGTGTTATTGAGCTTTTGTGGGAATATCTGGAGCGAAAGGTCAGAACACACTTTCCACCTTCAACACCATTGGCACAGTTGGGACATATTTTACAAGGAGAAATGATCCCAAATTCCATTATCGTATGCGCATGACTCGTATAATTCGATTCCAAGTCGTATTGGTTCTGTTCTGAAAGTCCGAGGTTAGCCTACAGCTTGTAAACAAAAAGTTATCCACAAACATCAAGTGTTTCCATTATTTTGATAAACCCCTGTGTACATAGTGTCTCACGTGTGTATCACGTGACATCTTCAGAGCTATACATTGGTAAAAGATTTTATTTCGATAAGGGCTTAGCCATTTTTCTGGGTCTGGCCTCCCCGGGTGTCTTAGTCGGGCCCTGACTGTTATTCGTCACCAAAATGTGTAACATTTGTTCTGATTTTATCGAACTTTTGCAGAAATGTATTTCTTTGTTTTTCCAGAACTCTGAAATATGAAGAAACTAATTTTTTTGAAATTTTCTGCGGTGCAAATCCTCATTAACAGTGACTGTAGGAACATGTATCGCTACTGTTTGGAATTTATGATATAAAAATACATTTCTGACAGTCACTTTGAAGTGAGACTTATTGCAGTTGGATTTGTTTTCCTTTGTTTTAATTCTTTGTTTTAGTTCATAGAAAATACATGCACAGCCTCGGTGCCCGAGTGATGAAACGAACGGGTTTCTGGCTGATCGTCAGATCTGGACCAAGGCTGTCTTGAAGGCCTTGGCTCAGCCCGGTTCGAGTCCCTGATGTGGCATTGGTATTTAGCTTGCCCAACGGTGCAGGCTCTGCTGATGGTATGGAGTCGGGTGGTCCCAAGTTCCCAAGGGAGGAAAAAGCGACTGCTTATTGCATAGTCGCTCTTGGTTGTCGTCAAACCCCCAAACAACAACAACAACAAAAAAAAAGAACAGGAAAGAGAAAAAAAAAAAAAAACAGGAAAGAGAAAAAAAACACGTTCTGACAGACTACACAAGACGGAAATTTCATTAGTTGTCTCAAATGCTTTTTGCTCAACATCGTGCTGTGTTTACTATTTATTTTCTCTTTGTAGTTCATGGTGAACCTTGAACCTGAAAAGTGTGAGTGAGTTTTTCTTAAACGTTACGATTGTGTATCCACCAAACGATTTGAACTAACAGTTGAAGTAACATCAGCATTCCACTCAGGCATTTCGTTTTTACAGCAGCAAACTACTAGCTTCACTACTTGAAAGAGAATGACATGAGATTTTAAAAAAAGCTGATAGATTTTGATCTAGGTTTATTTCGATATTTAAACCGCATTGTATTCAGTTTGTCAACCGAACAAATTTACATCACTGGGATGAGGTCCGCTTGCTTTATTGAAGAATAAAGTTTATTAACTACTGTCACGAGTTCTCGAGAGATCTAAGGCTGACGTCACATTATTTTGAAACTCAACCGTCATCTTTCAGTTTCTCGGATCTGGCATTTCTTATGCAGGCAGCAACAATCATATCATAGAGTCTTTAAAGCCATTTAATTCGCGATATTTAATGTCTCTGAGGGTTTTTTAACAATATATTTTGTTTTGAGAAACTTTTATTTCTTCCATCTTCGAACTAATCATTTGTTGATCGTCGCAATGTGCGAAAGATGTTGGGAATTGCTACTGCTTCTGCAGAAATGTAAGTATTTCCTTGGGAGGCTAGTATTCTAAAACATGAAAATATTATATTTTTCGAAATTGTGTGCAGTCTTTCTGTTATGAGTGTAGTTATATGATTCGCTATTATTTAGAAATCATGAGTGTTCAGAATGAATAATAATCGTTACCGTGAGAAAGGCATGCATTTACTGGGTATTGTGGTTTGTGGTGACGATGTTTTCCATTGTGTTTATGAAATGTAGGTGTACATTTCGAAACATGTTTTGCCGTAAATGTGCGATACTTTAGAGATTGTTTTTTAAGGAAAAAACTTTTTTAAACGCCGTCATAAATCATCATGAGTGATTTAAGGGCTGACGTCATGTGTTTAAACTCAACTGTCATCTTTCTGTTGTTCGAATCTGGTATCGGTGCTATAGGCAGCAATAACCATGGTATAGCGTCGTTATGGCCATTGTTATTCGCGATTTTTAGGGTTGGAGTGCATTTCAACTTCATATTTTACTTTTGGAAACTTATTTGACCGATCTTGTTATTTATCACTTGTTAATCGACAAAATGTGCGAAATGTGTTGGGATTTGGTACTGTTACTGCAGAAATGTATCCTTGTCCTTTCAAGTGTACTAAAATATGAAGAACCTGATTTTTTTTAATTATGCTCAGTGTAAATCCTGCACTGAACTACGAATATGAATTTTGAAATATGAAGAAAATAGTAACTATACTAGTGATCCGACTTATTGGCGTAGGAATATATAAATAAACGTTTACAAGCTTTCGCACATCAACCAGATGGCTTTTTCAAGGAAGTTAGACAGAAAGTTAGGAAGTTTTGCAATTTCTGTCTAACTCCTTGAAAAAGCCATTTAGTTGATGTGCGAAAGCTTGGAAACGTTTATGTATATATTCGCACGCCAATAAATCGGATCATTAGTATAGTTACTATTTCCTACATAATTGGTGTAGTGGACTTGTTCCTCATTATCAATTTGTTGAAATATGATTTCGCTATTATTTGGAATTCATGTGTTTACAAAATGAATATTAATCTAAATAATAACGCAAGGAACTATACACCAACTATACATAACATAGTCGAACTATACTAGTTATCCGAATTTATTGCCGTAAATGAAATAAAAGTTTCCAAGCTTTCGCACATCAACCAGATGGCTTTCTCAAGGAACATTCCTTGAGAAAGCCATCTGGTTGATGTGCGAAAGCTTGGAAACTTTGATTTCATTTAAGCCAATAAATTCGTATAACTAGTATAGTTCGACTATCTTATGAATATTAATCGTTACCAAGAGAAATGTGTACTTTTAATGTTTGTGTCTGATACTTGTGATGCGATTTTCAATAGTGTTATGGGCAAAAGGTATTTATTTCGAAACTTGTTTTGGTAAATGTACTAATATTTTAAAATCAAACTTATTTAAAGATTTTAATCGTTTGTGCGTCGGAATTTAAAAGCAAATACAGTATTTTTTTCTTGCATTGGTGAGAGGATGAACTTTTAAATAGGACTACTGGCTTAGATCGATGGCCAGCGTCAGTGATGAGCCGTACTTCTGTCAGTTAACCAACAATTAAAAGACAAAAAAATTTAACTGATTTTTATTCGCGGAAAGTGAAAAAAGTGTATTCTGAAGAATTAGAAATTTTTGAACGAGTATGAATGGAAAAGTGGCGCAGAAATTCATTTATAGAAATCACTTTGAAATGAGCTCATTGTAGTTTGATTCGTTTTGCTTTGTTTCAGTTCTTTCTTTTAAGTTCATGGAAAATACCTATACAGCCTCGATGCCCGAGTTGCGAACTTCTGGCTGATTTTCCTAGTTGGGCCTGTTTCTAATCCCTGGTGAAGCGTGAAGCATTGGTACTTTGGTTACCCTAAGACACTGGTTTTGTGTCTTTCCTGAAAACAGTGGCCCTGAATTAGAAGCGATCGAATAGTGTTTGCAGTCTTAGATTATTTAGGAGGTTCAGAGGCGTAACTTGGTATTTCTACACCCGAGGCAAACCGCAAAATATTGCGCCCCCATTTGTCTTTCTATTTGATACAACCACATACACAGAAATACCCATATAAAAATACCTCTCTCAATAAAACAAAATTAACATCACATCTATGTGGGTGGCACAATCAAACTTACTGTTTCGACGGTTTTTCCCAACTGCTTCGGAGTTCGGACCTACGGTACCATGTCAAACGGGCAATCGTTGCTCGCAGTCGTAGTAATGATCAAATAGCCCTCAAAGAATCTTCAACAATGTGAACTACATTCCTTATCTTGCAACGTACGTAAAACCACGCCTTCATTTCTTAATGTGAGCAACTGACATCCCCTGAACATTTTGAGGAAAAAATACAAATTTTAAGCTAACAAAACTACCGAACATGGTGAACGATATTAAAAGCAAATTCTGTAAATGTACAAATGACAAAGTATAGCGTAAAAGAAAACTTCCTGAAAGTGGTGCAAAAGTTTCATTTTCAGTTTTAATCAGATTGTTAGCAGTTATTTTAGCGCCCGCACTTGAGCTTCGCACCGCTCTAGTTACGCCTCTGAGGAGGTCGTTATACTCGAAATACAAAAAAGCAGCTTCTTGTGTGGGACAAATGACACAGTTGTCCACGCAGCTAGACGCTACAAATAGTACTAAAATCCGACTGGGTCTGTTTGGTGTATCTGATATATGAAAATTAAAGTTAGGCTCATAGATTTTTTTATGAATAGCTGTGGCTTTCATCTTTTGAATGCAAAACTGCTCAAGAGTTAGAATAAATCAGCAACGTTTATTCGCAATTAAATATTTTATTTTAAAATCTACTGTAGTTTCGCTGAGCGTTTGGCTCGGCTTCATCAGTACAAATGGAGCCTAAAAATTCAAATCATTGTGACATCACATTTCTGACGATCACGGATTTTGATGAGTTGTTTCCACGCGCTTGAAAGAAATGGAGTAGATGTCATGTCGTTGACAAGTCGTGAAGAATTGCGGTATATGTGGGAAACTCCTAATACACTAAACTTGATAGTCGAATCAGGTATGTCAATTATTTTAACGTTTTCAAACAAAAATGTATGGTTATTTTCGTGACGATGCTGGGCTATGGACGACTTCTTCAGTTTACAGTTCCGTACGTGAGTCTCGCGTTCCTTCACATGAAAACTTAAAGCCCTACGGGTCTCCCCACGTTCACAAGAGATCCGATGAATTCCCCAGGAATTTATATATTCGACATAGTCTTGTGATCCGTAAAAAAACTAAACTTGATAGTCGAATCAGGTATATCAATTATTTTAACGTTTTCAAACAAAAATGTATGGTTATTTTCGTTACGATGTTGGGCTATGGACGACTTCTTCAGTTTACAGTTCCGTACGTGAGTCTCGCGTTCCTTCACATGAAAACTTAAAGCCCTACGGGTCTCCCCACGTTCACAAGAGATCCGATGAATTCCCTAAGAATTTATATATTCGACATAGTCTTGTGATCCGTAAAAATTCGCTTTGTTTATAGGTTTGAAAATAACTTTGAAATTAAAACTTTTGAGAATTTTTGAAATTCTTAAGCAAATCTGTGGAGCAAATGGGATAACAGCCCAATTCTCTCGTACTGGGAGTTCTATTGTGGTGAGCGTGCAGTCAGGCTTCGGTTTCCTAAATTTTGGACAGCTTTGTCTGTAACGGAAGGCTGCAGTTCTTTTAAGAAAATCAAGCTCTTTCTGCGGGGAATCCTCAGTTGAACATATACAGTATGCATTGCACGATGTATGTATTCGTAGAAAGCACTGATTGTTTGTTTCTATGGGTGATTTATCTTCGCATGTGGGGGGTAAGGAAACAGTAAATGGTTTGCGATAAACTGTTGTACTGAAGGATCCTTCAGAGCGTGATACAAAGACGTCAAGGAATGGTAAGCAGCCGTTGTTTTCAGTTTCATAAGTGAACTGTATATGAGGATCCATTGAATTGATAAGTTCAACTAATTTACTAATTTAGGTGTTTCCAATTTCAACATTCCAGAGAACAAAAGTATCATCAACGTATCGAAACCACAGGTCGAAGGTAACAAGCTGGCAGAGTTTCTCTTCAAAGTGATGCAAGTAGATTTTACATAAAGTAGGCGACAGTGGGCTCCCATGGCAAGGCCTTACGTCTGTTGGAAAAATATTCCACGAAAAAGGAAACTATTTTGTCTGATACAAAGTTCCACTAGTCTCAAAATTTCTTCTACTTCCGATTGGCTGTAATGATGTTCAACAAGACTTGCTTTCAATTATTCGAGAGCTCCATTAAGTGGGATACTTGTGAACATGAATACTCAAGAAACGCATATAGCGTATTAAATCCGTTTATTTTTATGGAGTGAAACAGAAATGTGAATTCTGAGGGTTTTTTTCCCTTACAATTTTTTACGCCGATGCTGCTGCCCTTCTTGGGACTTTATTAATTCGATTGATCTTTGATTTTGAGTGATGGCAACGACCGAGTGAGGAAAGGGCGCTGCATAGGTGTCAGATATGTTGGTGTTTATGTGTTTCTTGCAACTTTATTATTTCGATGGATCTTTGATTTTGAGGGACGGCAACGGCAGAGTGGGGTCCGTTGGAATTTTTTTTATTTAATCCTGTGGTTTTCTAGTGGGATTTTTTTCTCCTCTTCGATGCTATTTTTCCCAGGAGGAAATTTTTTCGTCACGACGCTGGGGAATTTTCTTTCCAAGGGAATAGAAAAAGGCTCTAGTGGTCTCAGCTAGGTTCGAACTCCCAATGATTTGGTTTTAAAAAATGGTCAAATGGTTTTCCTGCCCTACGTATTCACTCTATTTTTTTAATTGCTTTTACGTTATTTCTTCATGTATTTTTACATTTTTTTTATGTTTTGATGGAGTTTTTTCGCGTAGATGTAATGTATTTTCTGAGGAACTTTTCTTTTTCCGCCATTCAATTTTATTCCAGACCATGAGACGAGAAAATGCTTTTTTAGAAACGATTTCGTTCCTGTTCGCAGTAATATTGGACTTTGATAACATTTTTGGGAAATCAAGCAGAAATGTAGAGATGTCTTTCGCCCTTTTCAATATTATTTTCTCGTAATTTCTTCGTGTGTGTTCAAGAACTCTACAAATCTTTCGCGGTTAAAATTCTGTTGAAGCAATATTTCATTTCTTTATATCGCATGTCATTCTAGCATACGTTTTCATTCCAATTTCCCCTATTTAACTTAATCTATGTTTAAAAATTTCGTTAAACTTCTCAATATGTCAGTATTTTTTTTTCTTACTTTAACAAACTTACGACTACTTTTATTCAGACCATTTTTTTTTTCATTTCTTTCTAACAAAGGTTTTAGTATTACTCAAAGCTTGCATGTATGTTAAATATGCATTTTTTTTTATTCTTTCCTAGTTTGCTATTCTTTTCGTTGACTGATCTAACAGAAAAGCATTCATTGTTAAGATAGCAGAATTGTTTTTCGGATTAGCAGTATTTATTGTCCTTTAACAAATTTTTGGGGAAATCTTTTCGTCAAGAAGCATTCTTATTTTTAAATTCGTATTCATTATTTTTTCCCTTCATTTTACTAACTCACCAGAAAAGCAGTTATTACCCACTCCCATAGCGAAAATAAAGAATCCCTTACTTCTTTTCCCTACATGTCGACTCAATCCATTTCTTTTCGAAATGCTGGTCATGACATTTGAACTAAAATTTCATACTTTCATCAAAAAATCATGTTCTTAAACGAGCTATTTTTTACTTTATGTTATGTATAACTAAATATTTATTGTTTACTCACCTCTTCAAAGTCAGTATGAACTCCCTAATCTCATTCCTTTTCCCTATTTAGTTCGCTTTACATCGAGATGTTTTAAAACTTCGCGTATATTTCATTCACTCAATGTCCAGTTCTCCCGTGTCTGCCCCTTCATTTCTAACTTCTGTGCCTGTTGCATTTTCCCTTTAGATGTTCAGTTTGATTGACCCTTTTTTTCATTTTAATTAGGTTTTCATTATCGTATTTTTTATTCATTGTCTCAGCAGAAAAAACTGTCATTCTGGAGACATAGCGACTAAGTCCGTACTTTCTCAAACCACTTTTTTTAACGTTTTACTAATTCGTCAGAAAAGTAGTGATTTTTCAAACTCCCATAGTAAAAATATCGTATTCCCCTATTCAAAAGTATTCTTTTAAGAAATACTTACTTCTTTCCCCTTATTTTACTTATTATATTTTTCCTTCTGTTCAGTGTTTTATGGATTCTTCAAACTTTGCTTTATTTTTATGAAACTTCTTTTTTTCTTACTTTTTTTTCTGATTCAACCTATCAATCTTTTCCTATCGATTTAATCACTCTAATTTTTCCATTCGACTTTGCTTTTGAACAGAAATGTATCAAAATACTTCAGATGTATTTTAGTCTCTAAGGTCGATTATACTCTATTTCACATAAAGTCATTGTAGGCAGGGCCTGATTTACGCCTAGGCACGCAATGCACATGCCTAGGGCCCTCAAATTGAAAGGGCCCCAAAACCTTGGTTAAAAAAAAAGCTTTCCCTTTTTCAAAATATTTATACGTGGGTAGATGTGATGTGGAGTAACTATATATAAATCGCTGGCAAAACACAAGCAAGTACTGGCAATATAATATGTGATATTTCTAGTTAATATCAGTAACATTTTCCAGATAATTTGGGGAGGGTTTTTGTGTGAGATTAAACAAAAAATTATCGTGTTGTGTAATAAAAACTAGCAGTATGCGTATGTTTGTAATTATGGCTTACTATGATCAACTATATACTTCAATTTCAAATACTGCATGGTTCTGAAGCAATTTTTAAACATTTTGACATTTTAGCTCCCAAAAGTTATATTTGAAAAATCTTTGGATTTAATTCGGGTAGGGTTTGAATCCCCCAAACCTCTCTCTTAAATACACCCCTGGTCAATATGGTAATAGTATAGTTTAGACACACCTGGCAAAAAATCCAATGTCCAATTGAATTTTACCCGGTTTTTTTTTATTGGAGGTTTAACGACCACCGTGAGCAACTCAATGGGCTATAAGTAGTCGCCCGTCCCTAATTTAGGGTCACTGGTTCCAGGGAAGGGAGAGAGCCAGTGCCGTAAGACAAACACAACATCCATGCCTCACCGGGATTCGAACCCGGATCCCTTTCGGACGAATGATCAGAGGCCATCGCTTAGACCACTGCACCACCGGGGCGGCATTTTCTCCGTCATATGGCTTTGTCACACACAACTGTTTCATCGATGAAGGTTCAAGTCTTTTCAGATGCAAATCAGTAGGACAGCATAAAAATCTAGGAGAAAACAATATTTTTACCAGGTACTACCGTAATTTAATGTCAGTCTTATAAATGTATTGTGTTTATTAAATTATTACGCCGGATTGTAATACAGTCGCCCAAAATGGTCACACTACCTACTCGACTCTGTAAATTAAATGTCGAGTGGAGGAGGCTTCGTTTTGGGTTGTGCCTAGGGCCCAATTCTGTGTAAGTCGGGCCCTGATTGTAGGATTCCATTTTCCAAACTTCTTCTCTGTTATAATTCATTAAAACATGAAAGAAGAGTGTTTTACGCTCTCTCCAGTGTGTGAGCTTTCCCCAAGAAATTAACTTTGGAATCCCCCCATTTCTGCCGGAAACTGGCTATCTCCTGCGACTGTTTTCGCACGCCTACTGCTTGCTGAAAAACCTCATATGAGATGAAATCATTTTGCTTTGGAGATTAAACTAAATTCTGGTTTTGAACTTTGAATGCGAACTCAAGCTCGCAAAACCATAGTTCACTGAGCGAACTTAAATTGTCTAACATGACAAAAATCTAAAACTGATGACTCAGCAACTCGGTGGGACAGAGCTTTTGAACTTTACCGTTCATTCCCCATTTAAGAGATAAGACTTCCACCGTGAACCATTCGAAGGGAAACAAGCAGACTTTAGACCCTGATTTAGACCCTTAAAGTGATGCAAGTCAAAATTTACATTTCCTATGGTCAATATTATTTCAATCTTAAAAACTTCTAAAGGGTTAATTTTTGAAAAAAACGCATTCTCCCAAAAACGTAAAATTTCCCCAGAATTGCATGAGGAACAAAACAAAAAATTGTTGAAGCTTGAATGTTAAGCCTTCCAAATCAATTTCTTTCTCTTCATGTTTCATTCCGTAAACTTTCTCCAAATTCCTATATCTCTTAGAATTTTGTTCAGTGTTCAAGTGCCATTACCCCAGAAATTTTCTGAAAATGTTTGTTTCCCTTTTTAAAAAATCCCCGAAAAAGAACTCCTTCACTGAAACAAGAAACTCATATTCAAAGCATTCTCTGCCTCTTTTTATTTCCAATAATATATTTGTACGTCTAAGAAACTGGTTTTTTTTTATATATTCATATATTTTTTTCTGTAACTTATAAGATGTTTTCCCAAAATGTATGTACATATTACGATAATAAAACAACTTGATGTTCAATTCACTTCACACTGTCTTAAGGAAATTCTTTCATTTTCTCATGACATAGACATATCCTTTTTCTTCCCATTCTCTTCAAAGACTTGAGATCAACTTAATAAAGTCCTTTGAGAAAAAATTTCACAGGGAAGCATAATATATAAAAATCTCCACTCTGTTCGTTGGATTCCCTATTAAAAATTTATTTGAAAAGAAAAAAAAGTGTCATTCTTTTTGAGTTTTTTCTCTCTCTTTTTAAATGTATTCATTTTCTAAAGGTTCATTTTGAGAAGGGGGTTACATTTTGTTTGATAGATTTTTGTAAAGATCGTTTTCGAAAAAGTTGAAAATAGATCAGGTAGAAAATGGAATGTATGAAAAAGTACTAAGTCCATTTTCGGAAAAGTTAATTCTTTCGTAGGGTTAAAAATGGAACACTTCATTTTTCTTAGAGTATGGTTTTGAGAAAACACGTTTTAGTAAAAACAGGAAAATTCCCATAGAATAACATAGGAAAACTAGCATGCATAAAAAGACTGTTTTGAAACGAATAAAATTCTGCAAATGATCGATTTTGAAAAAGTTGAAAATAGATCAGGTAGAAAATGGAATGTACTAAAAACAGTTCGAGTAAGTTTATGAAAATAGAACACAAGGAAAATTGGAAAGAAAGAAAATGCTCTTCATGGAAATTCAATAGAAGACGATACGGCTGAAGGTCCCCCGAGTGGGTTCATAAACCAATTTTCGTATTATCCATTCAGAGATTGGGGTTTCAGGACAGCAAATTCCTTCTTTGTTGCCTTCTTGTGGCGTTCGAAGGTGGTGAACTTCACCAAACATGGATCCATAATATTGGAAAAACTCGTTCAGGTTTTTACGCACCTCCTGGAATTGATGGCCCGCATCTCCACACCAGCATCTGGTGGCCAATTACATTAGGAGTCCACATTTTTGCTGAGAGTTGAATCACCTGCCTCAGAATTAAAAATTTCTAACCCACCCACTCGTAAAATATTTATATTCGTCAAGGCTTTTATAAGCTTTTAGAGCTTTTCCGGTGTAACACGAAAAACTGCCTATTAAATAGTTATAAATGTCGTGATAGTTCAGATCAGGGAGGTCCGTAGCAACACAAACTTCCAGAGGATAAAAAATATCTTTCAAGTATATCATATGGATCTTCTATTCCATTATTTCAAAGCTTTTCTTCGTGACGTTGCTTCTCCACCACATTAAGATGGCAAATTTTGTCAGAAAGAACACTTTTTTTTAACTCTATTTACAGCAGCAGCAGCCATTGAAAAGCGTAGAGAGAGACGAGCTCGGGTGCTTTCTAACCACCCGGAAGTCTAGTAGACAGTTTTGCGACGTAACGTGCAAAGGCTCTATACATAAGCTGACCAGACGTCCCCAATTCTTGAGGACAGTCCTCGAATTTAGCTTACTGTCCCCTAAAACGTCTGAAGCCTTTGGGGACGCAAATTGTCCTCAAATTTTAATGTTTGTCCCCAAATGTCCTCGAATTTACACTTCCTCATTAACTCTTTAGATTTCCAATGAAAAATGTTCTTAAAAGTAGTTTCCGTTGTACTAATTTTCCAACATGCTTCTTGTGAAAACAAACTTTGACCTTTTTTTTCTCATCTTTCTGGGTTTAACGACCACTACGAGCAACTCTAAAGACCATAAGCAGTCACCTGTCTCCAATTTGGAGACATTCGTTCTAGGCAAGGGAGATACCAAGTGCTGCAAGACAAACACACCCCCGTGCCTCATTCGGGACTCGAATCCGTACCAACTTGTACGAATGGTTAGTAGCTAGCACTAGGTCAATGCACCACTGGCGCGGTCAAATTTCGACTGTACTTGTTCTGAGTTTCTCCAAAAACTTTGGCGAAATGAAAAATTCGCCATGCAATTACTATGGTGTGCAGCCTAATTTTAATTCAGCGCATGTACCTAAGGTAAAGCTATTCACTTTTGCTAATATGTTCTCGCCATCATAGTTCTGCTTTTTCAATACAAATTATCAACATTCTACAAGATATATCCTTTTAAGACACAGATTTTAATGTGTAATATCACACTTATTGAAGCAATGCAGTTTTGTGACAAAAAGATTTGCATATTTATTTTGAGTGAGTATGTGTCCCCAAATGAACTACCGATTTGGGGACGCCACGGCCTTTTGTCCTCAAATCGGTGTCCCGACATCTGGTCACCTTATCTATACAGTATGTATATAATATTTTATATATATCAGGGGTGGTGGAAAGTGAAGTCCGTTGATCCCCCCCTCTTCCCGCTTCCCGGAATAAACAGGAGAAAAACAATGCCTAAGGAGCTTTGTTAGGGATTAGGACCACCTAACCACTTACGTAGAGGAACTTTCTAAAGCACATCACAACGCCGCCCCGGTTGCGCAGCGGTCTAAGCGATGGCCTCTGATCATTCGTCCGAACGGGGTCCGGGTTCGAATCCCGGTGAGACATGGATGTTGTGTTTGTCTTACGGCACTGGCTCTCTCCCTTCCCTGGAACCAGTCACCCTAAATTAGGAACGGGCAACTGCTTATAGCCCATTGAGTTGCTCACGGTGGTCGTTAAACCTCCAATCAAAAAAAAAAAGCACATCACAACAAAAAAATCACACATATGCCAAATGAAAAAATGAATAAAAATCTTTGCTGAAATTATTGACCGGGTCCGGGTGGTTCCGCCGCCACTGATATATATATATGTGTGTGATCCGGGCCCCCAGATTTTGAAACATGGTTACGGCACTGCAAACTAGAAAGTAAAAACCCTCAACACCGGCAGCCAAATAACCTTAAAATTTACTAAGTGAAAAGCCGAAACCGCGCAAAAAAACAAACACAGTGGGTTAGGGGAACTGTGTGTTCGAGCTCTCCTAAAAAAAATGTAGGCCGCCCCGGTGGCGCAGTGGTCTAAGGCGTTGGCCTCTGATCGTTCGTTCGTAAGGGGTCCGGGTTCGAATCCCGGTCAGGCATGGATGTTGTGTTTTGTCTTACGGCACTGGTTCTCTCCCTTCCCTGGAACCAGTGACCCTAAATTAGGGACGGGCGACTGCTTATAGCCCATTGAGTTGCTCACGGTGGTCGTTAAACCTCCAATCAAAAAAAAAAAAATGTAGAACAGCCAAAGAGATTTGATTCTGACTAAAATTCAGGTTGGCTAACAAATTATCCTTTAGGTCTATAAAAAATTTAAATCCCCTCTCCTTCTAAGATCAATCAGGAACCTTCTGAATAGAAGTCCATGGAAGTGAAAACCCACGTGCACCGAAGTGCCGATTGGGTACCGAAGCGCTGATTTAAGAAAAGATTTGACCAAGAGACAAACTCTAAAAAGTTTTCTATAAGAAAATACTCAGTAGCAATAAAACTTACGCAAAAAAACAAAAAAAAAAAGCCAACACCATTTAAATTCAACTTGAAAACTTGGAATTAAACGAGCGAAACGCCTGACCCAGTATGTGCAAACAGTGCACGCCAACAGCATTTGAACAAGTAAAAGATAGGTTCTCTGACGTACCAGAAATCACTGATTTCTCGAAATAAATAACCTTTAAAAGGTTTTCTGCTTTTAAAGAGTCTAACTCTTCAATCAAAAAGTGTTTTATAAGCTCTGGGAAGCGATCTTCTTTCGTTTGGCAGATAAATGAATCTTTTCGGTACTGCCTTTAGAGAAAGCAGCTAGCAGCCTAAGAAAAGAACATACGGTCTCGATTTCCTGCACTGCCGCAATTAATAATGCCACAAAATCTAGGCATTTTGGTTTCAAATTTTTATAAACATCGACCGTTAATGATCCCCCTTTACACACTAACTGCAGGACAGCCAGCTATGCTTGACCTTCAGGAACTTGCAGGGACTGTTGTTGCCACTTTACTTAAACTTCTCGATGATGTCACGTGCTACATCCTCATGTTTGTCACGGAAGCCAATCCGGAACGTTTAGCACAAGGAGGTTATATTACTGGAGACACCACTGGCTCTGCCACCATAGGTCACAGCTAATCTGTGGTGTGACGTCACAAGCAGGCAAAAACGAACTAAATTATACCGTTGATAAAACAGTAAACTTGTGTATCATTGATAAAGATTATTGAATTACTCATTTTATCTATTTATACGCTTAGAAGCTTTTGTTCCATTGGTTTCAAAGCAGCTTCTTTTCTGCGGTTGTGTTGTGCCTGCTCATAACGTCATTTGCAGCACGGACGGTGACTTATGGCTGTCAATGCTGCGTGGATAGGAGTGGTGTCTCCAGTAATATAACCTCCTTGGTTTGGCACCCTCCGAAGAGTTTGTAGGTTTTGAGAACATGCATGTCACATAGTCCATTTTTAGGGTTGCTCCACCGCCCCGGTGGCGCAGTGGTCTAAGCGATGGCCTCTGATCATTCGTCCGAAAGGGGTCCGGGTTCGAATCCTGGTGAGGCATGGATGTTGTGTTTCTCTTACCGCACTGTCTTTCTCCCTTCCCTGGAACCAGTGACCCTAAGTTAGGGACGGGCGACTGCTTATAGCCCATTGAGTTGCTCACGGTGGTCATTAAACCTCCAATCAAAAAAAAAAAAAAAAAAAAGAGTTGCTCCTGCGCGACTGAGGCTAAATTATTATTTCCTAATCTGAGACCCTATTTTTTACTTATTATTTTTTTTAAAGCTCTCGAGAGGCTATGTTTTAATTATTAATTTCCTAAACTGAGCTATCATGCTTTTCTGTGAAATAGTTGCTTGTATGCAAAAAGAAACAGTTTTAATTATTATTTTCCTAAACTGAGCTATCATGCTTTTCTGTGAAATAGATGTAAGGTCAGGTGATGCGTAACATCACAGCCTCTCCTTGACAAATGTCAACCCCGCCTTCTCGTGGTACATCCTGTTCCCACTAAAGGGGCTCTGACGACCGCCAATAGCGGTATAACTATACCATCGGGATTAGAGGAAATGCTATCCCACACTCACCAACCCGCTTGGCCAGCGTGGTGAGTTATGGCCAAACCCCTCCAAAATGACTCCACAACTTAAATCTTGGCCCTCAGTCTCCGGCAGCTGGAATGTACCTGGCCAAGGCAGCGGCCAGTGCGACATGAAGGCAGAGGGTGCTAAGAAGCACCGGAGGACCGGACTAGGCTGCCATCTGATGCTGACCTTGGCTACATATAACGGACGCTTGCTATCTTCTGATTTAAGGCTTCTTGAATTGGAAGAGGAACTACAAAGGATCAAGTGGGACATCGTCGGGCTAAGTGTGGTAAGGAGAAAAGGAGAAGATCTCATTGAACTGAAAAGTGGACATCTCTTCTACTATCATGGGACTGATACTGGCAGAAATAGTGGTGTTGGTTTTATAATAAACAAGAAACTGAAGGATAAAGTTGTAGAAGTTGAAAGTTCCTCTGACAGATCTGCACGACTCGTTATCCAACTCTCGGGACGATACCAGGCTCAGATTATTCAAACTTATGCACCCACCACAAGTCATCCTGAAGAAGAAATTGAATAATTTTATGAGGAAATTCGTGATCTAAATAATAAAGGTAAGCAGCACTTAAAGATAGTTATGGGAGATTTCAATGCAAAAATAGGGCATCGGCAACAGAATGAAACTTCAGTAGGTAAATTCGGTCACGGCAACAGAAACCAGCGTGGAAATACTCTCGTAGAGTTTACAGAGGCAGAAGGGTTTTTCATCTTGAACTCCTTTTTCAAGAAAAAGCCACACAGGAAATGGACATGGAGACATCCAAATGGGATGACAAGTGAAATTGATTTCATTATGTGTAACAAAAAATTCGTCATAGAAGACTGTAGTGTGCTAAACAAGTTCAACACAGGTAGTGACCATAGATTGGTGAGATGTAAGATGCACCTCAACACTAAACTCGAACGTAGCAAGCTCATAAGACAAACAAAATGTATTGACATAACCAACCTTAAAAAACACCATAATACCTTCAAGTTGGAACTGAAGAACAGATTCTCTGCTTTAGAAGGCCTAACATCGGAAGAAGTGGATATTTCTGAAGTTAACAGAAAAGTAACCAAAGCTCTTATGGAAACAGCAACAAAATTAGCTGGGACTAAGAACAAGTTGCATGTGAACAAATTATCAGGAAAAACCAAAATGTTGATGCAAAAAGAAGAGAGATGAGGACAACTAAAGAAGATGTTACTTCCAAAGTGGAATATATAGAGCTATGCAAGACAGTACGAAAAAGTATCACTGAAGACGTAAGGAAATTCAACTGTGAACTAGTAAGAAAAGCAATTGAAAACTACCAAAGCCTAAAGATAGCAAAGGGACATCTCAGTAAGGGAAGAAAACAGATTATGGCACTGAGAAAAGAAGATGGTTCTGTAACAAGAAATAGAGGCAAAATTTTGACAAGAGTGAAAGATTTCTACTCCAAATTATATGAAAGGGATGATACATGTACTCCAGACATCATGAAAGGTACCAGTACCAGAGTTCTCGCAGTCTTCCTAGCAGAAGTAGCACATGCAATCAAAAACATGAAGCGGGGAAAAGCTCCAGGAAAAGATGGAATTACTGTAGACATCATACAAGAAGCAAGTGGAGAAATCGAAACAGTACTCGCCCAAATTTTCACTCGATGCCTTAATGAAGGGAAGATTCCTGAGGATTTGAACAACGCTACAATGATGTTGCTACATAAAAAAGGTGACATTGAGGATCTTAGGAACTACAGACCTATCAGCCTCCTATCAGTGTTTATAAAATCTTCACTAAAGTTCCTTCACACCGCTTGAAGGTGACACTGGACATGGCTCAACCGAGAGAACAAGCTGGATTCAGGAGTGGCTACAGCACAATAGATCGTATCCACGTACTGAGAGAACTAATTGAAAGAGCGAGGGAATATGAACTTCCATTGTGCATGGCTTTTATCGATTATGAAAAAGCCTTTGATTCGGTGAAACCATCAGCAGTTACAATGGCTCTGAAATCCTGCGGTATTGAAAATGCGTACATTAATATTATTAATAATATCTATGAAAATGCAAGTGTAAAGATTCGGCTGTTTGAAAATACAACACACATAAAAATTGGAAAAGGAGTGAGACAAGGTGACACCATATCTCCGAAGCTCTTTAATGCCACATTGGAAAATGTCTTTCAATCACTGAACTGGGAAAACAAAGGGATAAAGATTAATGGAGATTATCTAACCCACCTTCGTTTTGCTGATGACATAGTCATTTTTGCAACAACCCCATCAGAGCTGCAGAGTATGATCCAGGAACTTGCTGACAAGAGTAAAGAAGTGGGATTAAAAATGAACTTTTAGAAGACAAAAGTGATGTTCAATGCTTTTACAAGAAATGAAGATTTATCGATTGATGGAGAAAAGCTGGAGATAACAGACACGTACGTTTTTCCTGGACAGCAGATATCAAGTGAGGGTCACATTGATGAAGAAATTAATCGGCGTACAAAACTTGCCTGGAGAGCTTTTGGAAGAAACAGCATAATTTTCAAGAGCAATATACCATTATGTCTTAAAAGAAAAGTGTTTGATCAATGCATCCTTCCAGTGCTTACGTATTGTGCAGAGACGTGGACCTTAACCAAAAGAGACATACAAAGGCTGCAGACAACTCAAACAAGCATGGAGAGGTGCATGCTTGGTGTAACCAGGAGAGATAAGAAGAGGAACTCGTGGATCCGAAAAATGACAAGAGTGGAAGACATCATGATCAGAGTTAAATCCCTGAAATGGCAATGGGCTGGACATACTGCCAGAAGGACAGACCATCGATGGACAGCCGAAATTTTAAATTGGATTCCAAGGGACAGGAAAAGACCCAGAAGAAGACCACGTGGAAGATGGGTGGATGAAATTGGAAAGTATGCGGGAGTGACATGGAGGAGACTGGCACAAGACAGACCGTTGTGGAGGAAACTTGGGGAGACCTTCGTCCAGCAGTGGATTGATAATGGTTGACAATGATGATGATGCAAAAAGAAACATAGTAAATAGTTACTGTACTAGTGATCCGATTTATTGGCATAGGAAGTTGACACATTAGCGTTTCCAAGCTTTTGCTCATCAACCAGATGGCTTTTTCAAGGAAGTTAGACAGAAACTGCAACTGAAAAATAGAACGCATTAACAATTTGAACGCGGAAACTTGACTTGACAACAATAGATACGACGTTATATTCATTTAAAGATATGAGGCCTCACGTTGGTTGCACGCGCGGTATCCTGGTAGGCAGAAGGCTTTACTTGAAGAATTGGTTCCAAATTCGTGGCAACTCGAGTGAGACGCAATCATTGCAAGTATCGCTGTTGGTAATGATCTCCAAGGTTTCCCGAATTGATGACCTTTAGGCGTACAGTAGGTAGCTAATTTTGTTATATCGTCCCACATAAGAGTAGCGGACTTGAATGTCACTGCTCTGGATTGTGCCATGGCTACTTTACTGTATTTTGTGTTTCTTTTATGTTCGTTGACTCTGATTCCAAACGAACGCTTGGTCATTCCAATGTAGTATCGTTTAGAGCCGTCCGGATACTGTAGGGGGATCGCATAAGCACCTGCTTCGCAGGAGAGAGGTGGTTTTTCACTACTTCCCTTTAACATAGTATATAAAGATGATATAAGATATGTGCAATGCGTCGGATTGACACATTAAGCCGTCGGACCCCGGGTACTGGCCCCCTGATAATAAATAAGGGCGTCTTTCTACCACGCTTCCGTGTCACTTTCCTATCAGGCTACGAAATTAAGGCCAGTGGCGACCAAATGAGTAATATTGGGGGGGGGGGGGTAAGGAAAATCCTCCTTACCTCCTTCAAGGCTGTCAAACACTTTAGTAAATGTACCAGATACTAAAATACAACAAAAATAATTGATACAATCAATCATTATTATCTTATTATTTTTAAAAATGCTTTATAAAACGTTTCGTCTACTGTAGTGTTTTAAATTTATCAAAAATTTGACTATACCAACTGCTAGACGCCTCCCCCCTTCTGGGTGTCCTTCATTAAGGCTACAATAAAAAAAATACGCAAAACACTTAAATAAACAAACACAATCTTCCGATCAAGGTTATAGTAATAATTAGTACGATTAATAGCCCAAAACACTCCAACAAATAAACAAAAAGCTACCGATTAAGGCTAATACGCACAGCTACTGTTCGTATTGCAACAGTTTTGAGTCATAACGAATCAGACGACGGTCAAGTTCGAAAGAAAGTAGGGCCGCCCCGGTGGCGCAGTGGTCTAAGGCGTTGGCCTCTGATCATTCGTCCGTAAGGGGTCCGGGTTCGAATCCCGGTCAGGCATGGATGTTGTGTTTGTCTTACGGCACTGGTTCTCTCCCTTCCCTGGAACCAGTGACCCTAAATTAGGGACGGGCGACTGCTTATAGCCCATTGAGTTGCTCACGGTGGTTGTTAAACCTCCAATAAAAAAAAAAAGAAAGTAGCCTTCATGCGCTACTTGTTCAAGTCAACTTTTAAAGTGTAAACCGGGCTTAAGGGTTGTTTAAGACACTCCCTTCCTTAAATCTTCTACATATGATCTGATCTGATCATTACGAGAGAGGAGAACGAATTAAAGGGTGGCCGCCCCGGTGGCGCAGTGGTCTAAGGCGCTGGCCTCTGATCATTCGTCCGTAAGGGGTCCGGGTTCGAATCCCGGTCAGGCATGGGTGTTGTGTTTGTCTTACGGCACTGGCTCTCTCCCTTCCCTGGAACCAGTGACCCTAAATTAGGGACGGGCGACTGCTTATAGCCCATTGAGTTGCTCACGGTGGTCGTAAAACATCCAATCAAAAAAAAAAAAAATTAAAGGGTGACGTCAGGCAGTGTTTAAACTCAGCTGTGATCTTTCAGTTGTTTGGAACTGGCATTTTCGTGATTGGCAACAACACTCATGTCAAAGCGGCATTATGGCGATAAACTTCATGGCATTTGGGGTTGCGGGTGCATTTTGAGTCTGTATTTTGTTGATTTTTCGCGTGTTGAAACTTTTATCTGATCGATCATATACCTAAACACCGATGAATGATTGTCCATTATCAAAATGTGCGACATTTGTTCCGATGTTATTGAACTTCTGCAGAAATGTAAGTAATTGACTTCATGATTAGTGTAGATAAGTGTGAATTTGTATTTCTGAAGGGAATTATGTGCAGTTAAATTAAATACTAACCAGATTTGAGATATATAATCTTGTGTTTGTTTGAAATTATAAATATAAGTCATTCCTAAAAGAAATATACACATTTAATGTGTTTGATTTCATGCATTTAGTTGTAGATGCTTTACATCAAACTCTGTGAAGTAAGTCATCGTTTCAAAGCATTTTTGATTGCAAATGTGCTAATGTTTTTAATTAAACATTATTTCGAGAGTTGTATTTTTGGCGTTCTGAATTTTGTCAGTAAATTTTTCTTTGCATGGGTTACTTGTGGTGAGAAGTTTGGCGTGGAACACATGCCAGTCAGTTTTCGTTATTATTATTATTTTTTTTTTTTTGATTGTAGGTTTAACGACCACCGTGAGCAACTCAATGGGCTATAAGCAATCGCCCGTCCCTAATTTAGGGTCACTGGTTCCAGGGAAGGGAGAGAGCCAGTGCCGCAAGACAAACACAACATCCATGCCTCACCGGGATTCGAACCCGGACCCCGTTCGGACGAATGATCAGAGGCCATCGCTTAGACCACTGCACCACCGGGGCGGCGTTTTCGTTATGAGCAGATTGTTTTTGGCAGTTACTGAGAAATCCATTGTTTGAGCTGATTTGTTTGGCTGTTAATAATGAAAATATTATTGGTCATAATGGTCTTGTCAAAGCGGCATTTTTTTTTTTTTTGATTGGAGGTTTAACGACCACCGTGAGCAACTCAATGGGCTATAAGCAGTCGCCCGTCCCTAATTTAGGGTCACTGGTTCCAGGGAAGGGAGAGAGCCAGTGCCGTAACACAAACACAACATCCATGCCTCACCGGGATTCGAACCGGACCCCGTTCGGACGAATGATCAGAGGCCATCGCTTAGACCACTGCGCCACCAGGGCGGCCTAATGCCGCTTTGGCCGCCCTGGTGGCGCAGTGGTCTAAGCGATGGCCTCTGATCATTCGTCCGAACGGGGTCCGGGTTCGAATCCCGGTGAAGCATGGATGTTGTGTTTGTGTTACGGCACTGGCTCTCTCCTTCCCTGGAACCAGTGACCCTAAATTAGGGACGGGCGACTGCTTATAGCCCATTGAGTTGCTCACGGTGGTCGTTAAACCTCCAATCAAAAAAAAAAAAAAAAAAAAAAAAAAAAAGCCGCATTAAGGCTATAAAATTCGTGGTATTTAGGGTTGTGAGTGCATTTTAAATCTATTATACAGACCTGTTTGTAATCCGCGTGTAACCCGGAATTCCGGATTTTTGTCACATTCCAAACCCGTAAATCCGGGTTTTTAAGTTTTAGAAGAATTTCAGATGCTTCGGACATTTCATTTCTAAAACTGCTACAAAATGGTAACTAAACTTCAGGTTCCATTTTCTTTGGGAATTACAGTGTTTGATTAAAAACACTGCATGTCTATGCGAATGGTGAATGTAGACGATTTGTGACACCTTGTGCGTTTCTTTTGATATCAAACAAGCTCTGAAGATAACAGCCTGCTGAAAGGAAGGCTTCTTTTCAATATTTTGAAAGTTCAAATAATTTGATTATTTTAGATTCGGTGTATAACTACTTTTAGAAATTGAATGGAATCCACTGTAGGCTTCAAGTTCAAGTAAGACTGGTCTACATAGACTGCTCAATTAACATATAATATGAAGTGCAAAATTTGATTTTAAAGATGCAATGCCTGAAGGATTTTGCACAGTGAAAGAAAATTGGGTACAAGAAAAGATGCAAAGTTTGATTTTAAAGATGCAATGCCTGAAGGATTTTGCACAGTGAAAGAAAATTGGGTACAAGAAAAGATGCAAAGTTTAACTGCACAAGCACTAGGACCTATTTGTTGTGTAGCTAGTTTATATGTGCATATTATACATTATATGTATATTGGCACTGAGCTGAGGGTTTCTTGTGTCACCTCACAATCACCCCTGTGACTATATATTTTTGATATTTCTCTTTTTGAAACTTTCCTTATTGATCATGTATAACTAATTGGTGATGAATGATTGTTCACTATCAAAATGTGCGACGTTTGTACTGATGTTATTAACCTTTGCAGAAATGACCAGTGGTGTAAAGTATGAATATATATATATTTTTTGGTTTGAAATAATGTGCAGTTAACTTGTAAATGATTGCTTCAAAGCAGTTTTGGTTGCAAACATGTTAATGCTATGAAATCAGAATTATTTCAAAATTTGTATTTTTTTTTGGAGTTGTGAATTTTTACACTTAATTTTTTCTTTGAATATTTGAAGTGAGAAGCTCTGGCGTGTATCATAGGCCAGTGTTTGTTATGAGCAAATTTTTTTTGTAGTTAATGAGAAAAATGCAATTTCTTAGTCAAGTTTTATTAGATGGAAGTGAGAGAAAAGGGATTGTGTATCTATGAAGAGTAAGTCATTTGAGAACGAATTTGAGTGTAGTAATACAAAAATTGCTCTTGAAATTACTTTGAACTAAGATTCATTTCAATTATTTTTTCTGTTTTTTATTTTTGCGAGTTCTTAAAAAATACCAGTGTTTTGAGTGTATCAAATAAAATAACAATTCAAGCAGCTGCGATTGAATCCAACAGGGTTGTTTTGAAGTGTATCCGATATCTAATCATTACAAGTGTGATCAGTAGATTTATGAATATTTTCTGATTTCTGAAATATTGAATTGCTGAAATATAGCATTTTTGACGTGGTTTGAATTGTTGAAACTTGAATTCCTAAGAGCATAAGCATGATAGTATTCCAGTATTTCAATGAAGCAGTAGTAAATAAAATGGTAAAGTTAAAATTGTGGCAGTTATTTGTCGGGCTGTAAAATGGATGTTAGGTGAATGTATGTGTAGTGTGGTGGGGAACTACATAAGATTGGTGAGGGTTTTGTACTCCTGTGAGAAATGCTATTATTTATAATCAATGTACAATGCTGCCATTGCTAGTCATGGAAAAAGTATTGAATGTGCAAGGGTTAAGTGACATGATTAAATAAGCTAGTTTTATTTTTTTCAATACTGTAAAAAAATTAAATTTCTTGTTTGATTTATGTTCCGGTGTTATATTGAACCTGATTTGATTGAAACCTCTATTGAAGTTTGATTTATGTGTGCTGTTACCAAATGTGGGAGTAGTTGTTTCAGTGTTAGACATGCTTACAGGAAACTCTTAGTGTTAAAAGTCATTCACTAGAAAAGCATTTTCCAAGTTGTAAGTAAATCAAAATTCTTTTTAGGCACATTTTTGGAGAAATGTTTCAGCATTGAGATAATTTGGTGGAAATATCCAGACGTAGAACTGAAAATTGAGTACATCTTGGAAAAGGGTTAAGTGACATGAAAACCCCAAAATTTTTTGGTCTCTGTTGCTGTTTACAACAAAGAGTTCCAGAAGGTTATTCTTAGCTCACTAACAGATGACATCAGTTTTAAACACGAGAGATGAAGCAACTGCTGTTTGATTTCACACTCATTGAATATCTGGAGATGCAGAAACAGGGTTTGCATGTCTCCTGGCATTTAAGAACTCCTTAGATGGGCCATTTTCTCCTTATTTTCCCCCAAACTCCTGGAAAAGTCTTTAAATTTTACTTTGACTCTCTTGGAAATTATACTACTTTGGCCTTTTCAGATATCTTCCATTGCTTATTTAGATGAATTCTTCCACTTTTCTTTTTATAAAATTCAAGATTTTTATCAGCTGGAACCTATTTTGAGTTCACCTTTTCCAGCTGATATGCACTCAGTTCTCTCCTGATAGGATGAGCAACAGGCATGATTGGATAAACTTCATCATGTGCCTAGGTAGTGTTTTGGAGAGGACCTAGATACCAAAGTGCTATGGAATCTCGTAGTCAATACAGAAATGGTTGGTCTGCTACGGAGTATGGGAAACTGAATGTACTACAGAAATTGATAATCTCAGTGAAATAATGTACATCTGTGCAAAGTTTATTTTCAAGTTTCTAACATTTGTTAAACATTTTTGGGATTGTTTGTAAACAATCCTAAATTTATATCCAATAAATTTGATATTTGAAATATTGTGACATTTCTTCAATGTTTTTTCAGTATTTTTTGGACGTCTTCGTGTCGCCTGCTGGCTAAATTTTTTTCTAATGAAATGCATGTTTTTGTGTTTCCAACAGTCATTTCTTTAAGACCAATCAGTTAGAGCACATAATTTTGTCCCCCTTCCCCTTTTTGAAGTAAAACTAAATCTCAAAATCAATATTGAATCTGTCTGTGATGGAAACTAAGTCAATGCCGTGATCTGTAAAATTGTTTTCATAGCAGTGATGAATGCAATACTAAGTTCTGATGTTTGATTTCACTTGAAACATTTGTTGTCCCGTTACTTATTTTATGCCCCTGTTGTTATATCAAGAGGCAGAGCAAGCATTTTTTTCTTTTGTTTAAGGCAAAATTCAAAAATGCTACTGTATACTCACAGAGAAAACTTTACAGGGAACGAAAGATGGTGAGCCCTATAACAAAATTGCGCGACGGGCAATGTACGTCGTAGATTTTATTTTGGTCCTGCAGACAAAAAGGATATCCCTAAACCCTTTGTAATTCTCTCTTGTGCAGATTACTGGTCATTGGTGAAGATTTTCAATCTGGGGACAGAATTGCATCTTTCCAAACTTTCCGAAAACGGAAGTTAAGCGGAGTAAAGATTTCTTCTAAAATCGTTTTTTTCTCTTTCTTTCTTTCTTTTTTTTTTGTTTCTCGCGATGTTTCCTCTGTCTGTATTATTGTTAAATGTCATTTTGTTCCCTATGTTTGTGTTTCAGCTTGAAAATGGAGCCAGCAATTTTGGGAAACAGAAGTTAAACGGAGTGCTTGTAATCTGAAATACTTTTTCTCGGTGTGTTTCCTTTGCCCTGTATTGTTTCCAAATATAATTTTATTCCATAAAATTTGTGTTTCAGCTGGAAAAATGAAGCAAAAATTTCTGAAAACAGAAGTTGGTCGAAGCGAAGATTTCTCCAGCAGTCATAATTTCTTTTCCCCGCGATGATATCTCTGTCCAGTATCAGGGCTTGAAAAATATCTGAAAAGTTACATGCCCAGCTGAGCATGTGCAGAAAATATTTATTTGCCCAGAAGTAAAATCTACATGCCCAGAAAAAATTATCTTTTAAGATAAAAAAAAAGCCTCATTTTTTTAAAGTTAAAAATTATGATAAAACTTTTTATACCTCTTTTGCATCGCCATTTTGAAGTGTCTGTATTCAAAATGCACAAAAGCATATATCTCAAGTTTTAAGAAAGGTAATCGATGGCATTTGAGAAATTTAGTGATGATGTCATGTTCAAGAATTCTAAATATACGTTCTGTGTTTTGCATAAATAATCGTACAGGGTGTCCACATTCTGGAAAGTCAGGGGAAATCAGGGAACGTCAGGGAAATGCCTGAAATGTTGGTAAAAGTCGAGGAAAATCGGTGATATTTAAAAAAAAGTCAAGGAAATTTCAATCATAGACTGCAACTAGTTTTAACCCGGCGTCGGGGAGTGACGCCCTCGTCGCCCAACACACTTGCACTTGGTGTTGCAGACAGTCACTAACTTCCCCTTCCTACTAATGCAACCTTGTATTTCTTACCTATTATTGTAAGTTGTGTTACATTACTTGTTAACATTTCTCTTTTTGTTTTAGGTCAAAGGAGTAGAAGAAAATGTGTGATATAAGTTATACCTTGTTAAAAGGCAATTAAGACTGTAGCAATATCAAAGCGTTGTGTGTTTAATGAACAATAGTTAGACGAACAATTAAATCCTGAGTTTTCTGGTTGGATAGCTGCTGTGAACGGCGACAATGAATCAGCATTTTTTAAAGTGTGCTCTAAAACTTTCAAGCTTAGCAACATGGGGCGTCGGCAGTCTCCAGCCACAGAAATGGCCCTAATCATTTAAAAAACATCTGTGCTAAAATGTCTCAGCCCAGTCTTGCTTCTTTCACTTCCTCTGTAAAAAAGAACTCTCTTTGTAATAACAAACTCTTGCCATCAACAAGCTCCGGAAATGTGGAATCAATACTTCTAGAAAATATTAAGTCTAATGACTCAAATACTTATGTTGTGAAAGATGATGTGAAGCCCAGTGACGTTAATGCTTATGTAATGAAAGATGATGTAACAAAGTCTGAAATAATACGGGCCATGGAAGTGTTGACCAAGCGAATGTCTCTGAACTCTTGTACACAGATTAACAAAACATTTCAGTTAATGTTTCCTGACAGTGCGATAGCTTCAAAATTTACTTTAGGCAAAAGCAAAGCATCTTATGTGATAAACCATGGATTGGCACCACATTTCAAAGAGTGTTTAATGGACGATCTGAAGCAGTGCACTGACTTTGTAATTTGTTTTGATGAATCACTAAACAAAATTGCTCAGCGTGGGCAAATAAATGGATCAGTTTGTTCATTATTGGGATGCCAATCTGCAAAAAGTTTCCACTGGATACTTAAGTAGTGTGTTTTTAGGACGGGCAACAGCTAATGACCTTTTGGAGAAATTCATTAAAGGTGCACCTGTTCCCTTGGATAACATGCTACAAGTATCAATGGATGGACCTAGCGTTAATCTCAGCTTTCTTCAAAAGCTGAAAGATAAACTTAGGACTGAAAATCCTGCTGGTAAATTATTAGTTGACATTGGAGTATGTGGTCTTCACGTGGTCAAATGGAGCTATGAAAACTGGACTTGAAGCAGTGAAATGGGATATACATCACTTTCTGCGTAACTTGTACTACCTTTTAAAAGATAGCCCTGCTTGCCGTTCAAATTATACTATGATTACTGGATGTAAAAATTTCCCTTTGAAATTTTGCACTGTAAAGTGGTTGGAAAACGTTAATTGTTTGACTAGGGCATTGCTTGTCTATGATCATATCAAGAAATATGTTCAAGAATAATCGGTTTCCAGCAAACAGCACATGTTTCTTGCAGAATTCATGGAAAGTCCACTGCTGATAGTGTCTCAAAACTATTAACTTTAGATGTATCAAAAAGTGAAAATCTCTCAATTGAGAAAGTTGATATTGGATTTAGTGCTAAAAAGCTATTAAAAGAAATGAAGTGCTCAGAAAGGGAGAAATTAGAGTTTAAGCTTGAATTTAGGAAACTTGTGACCAGTATGATTGAAAAACTTCGTGAGAAAAACCCACTAAAATTTAAGTTTGTCCGTGGGGTAACTTGTTTGGACCCAAATATTATAGTGCAGCAGCCGAGTCTAGGCAAGAAGAGAGTGAAAATTGTGCTCAAAGTTTTACTTAGTGCAAACAGGATTTCAGATGACTGTGCTGAAAAAGCTAATAAACAGTACGCTTCATTGTTGTAGAAGCTCAATCTGCTTTAATTTCTCAGTTTGATGAATTTTTAGAGTCGTGATGTTCCATTGGATTAGACAAATTTTACAGTGCTCTACTTGACAACCAAAAACAATTCAGTGAACTTTGGGATGTAATAAAAATTTGTCTCATTATGTCTCATGTCAATGCTTCAGTGGAAGGTGGATTTTCTGTCAATAAGTCTCTTCTTGTGGAAAATCTCCTGGAAGAATCCCTAATTTGTCAGAGAACAGTTTTTGATGCCATTAAAAATGTGGGAGGAGTAGAACACATTGCCATCAATAGAAGGCTTCTTCTTTCTGTAAGAGCCTCCAGACGAAGATATCAGGATTATCTTGAGAAAAAAGTGTTCTTCAAAACAAAGAAGAAAGAAAACTGAAGGAAAAAAGAACAATTGATCATGTCAGAAGAGGAACAGCTCCCGAAGAGAAAAAATAAATAAAATCCGAGCAGCTATCAAAACTGTTTCTGATAGAGGGCGCTGTGGCCCTGTGGGAAAAGAGAACTCGAGTGTTTTGAACACGATGGAACTCACGATGAAAAAAACGCTGGTGTTTTATGTTATGTATCTTTAGTATGTGTGCGGTCGGCCATCTGTGTCGTGTATTAAATGTAGGTTTGATGTTTATTACTGCCTCTTGAGTGATTCGTGTCACCTTTGGAGGAATGTGGATTAATTTGCTATTGTTAATTGATTTAACGACCTCAACACACGGCACCCAAGAACCGTCGTTCAAAAATTGAATGTAAGGTAAGAAGTACTTTTTCTTCAATACTGTGCATTCCTGATTGATTTGAACGGCGACACGTTATATAATGGAATCCCTGCCAGGACTTTGAGTTGAGGTATTTTGAACATAGCACAGAATTCGTAACCGAGAGAATTCTTCCGTTTGTTGACATTCTGATATATTGTTTCAAACGAAAAGATGGCCGAAAAAATTAGAGCTAGATTGAGACAGAAACGCGGCGTGATGAGAACTTCAGCCACCAAAATTATTAAGCGATTGGAAGCGGAACTTAAACTAACTGATGTGGATATAGATAATCTTAAAGAACTTTTAGAACATCTTAATGAAAAATCAACAGAACTAAAATTAATTGATTCCGAGCTGGAAAATGTTTTAGACCCCAGGGGACTTGCAGTCTGAGTTAGAAAGTGCTGAAGAATATCGTGAGAAAATAACTACATGGAGATATAGAGCGTTCAAACGAGTTCAGATATTAAAGCAAAATGTTGTGAATAATGGCGTGTCTCTTGGTCAGAGCCCCGAGCTACATGAATCGAAAGAAGAACGAGTGAGGGACTCTGTGACTATAAAATTGCTGAAGCTATCTATTTCCAAGTTTTACGGGGATGTGAATCAATGGCTTACATTTTGGAATTCTTTTAAATCGGCAATTCATAAGAATGATTCTTTGAACAAAGTAAATAAATTTAATTATCTTAAAGCTCACTTAGGAGGTACTGCTATAAACGCTGTACAAGGATTTGCTATCACACCGGAAAATTACGACACTGCTGTAAACATGTTAGAAGAGCGATTTGGGAGAAAGGATTTGTTAATAAATGCACATATGAATAACTTGTTTGATCTTTCCCCTCTCAAGAATTCCAGTGATATCGGAACATTTTGAAAGTTGTTTGATAATGTTCAAACGCAAATAAGAAGTTTAGAGTCGTTGGGAGTTTTGTCAGACACGTATGGAAATCTTATGTGTCCGATGCTGTTGAAAGTGCTCCCCGCTGATCTGATCTTAGAATTCAATAAACAAAGTACCAATGCCAGTTATGACATCAAAGATTTGATTGAATTTTTGAGGAAGGAACTGACCTCCAGGGAGCGCACTTCTGATAGTGTTTCGGTCACCAGAGACTGGCACAACAGTTTTCCAGCCACTTTTGCTCCTCGGTCAGGTGGCTGTGGCAGGAAGCTCTCACGTTACTCGAGAGAAAAGGGAAATACACCGACAGCAGCTGAGCTATTTAATGCTGAACTGAAAGAAAAGAAAAAAATCGTTTGTGTTTTTTGTGACAAGCCTCACGCAAACTCTGAGTGCAAAGAAACTCTAAATCTGTCTCTGGAAGAAAGAAAATCTATTCTGTTAAAAAGGGGATGCTGTTTTAGGTGTCTTAAACCAGGACACGTTTCACGTTCTTGTAAGGTAAAAATTACCTGCTCACACTGTGGTAATAGACATCTATCTATTATGTGTTTTCATAAACACGAAGAGAAAGATAAGAAACCAGAAAATAATAAAGAAAATGATAGAGCTCTGGAAGCCAGTGTTTTGATTAACAATTCCTGTTCCAAGGAGGTGTATTTACAGACTTTAATTGTTGGTATTAAGGAGAATGACATCAGTCGTTATGTACGAGGGATTATTGATACAGGTAGCTCGAGATCATATGTAAGTGAATTTGTCGCTAAAGCACTGAAGTTGAAATGCAAAGAGGAAGAAAAAGCAGTTCATGGACTTTTTGGAGGAATAGAAAAAAGTGAAAAGCACAAAAGATATTCGATTCAATTAAGCAATCTTGACGGCGATTATATTTGCGAATTAGAGGTGATGGATCAAAAAGAATCTGTGCTTTCATTCCGAAGTTAGAGGACTCTAAATGCATAAAAGAACTGACAAATCGTGGAGTTTTCATTAGCGATATTTCCATAAATGAACATGACTGTCTGTATGAGAAAGATCCGAAGGAAATTCATTTTCTGATAGCTGACTTCGTAGGGAAGTTATTTACAGGTGAAATTGAGCACCTTTCCAATGGATTGGTGGCAGTAAACACACATCTGGGATGGACGTTTATGGGAAAAACAGAAGAAAAAGAAGCCAGTAAATCTAATGTCCTTATCTCTCTCCACGTTGGCGAATTAAACCTTTCTGATTTGTGGAGACTTGATACTTTGGGGATTCTCGATCCAGGCGAAAAGATCGCAAGAACAGAGCTCGAAGACGCTGCGAAAGATCATTTTATTCGTAATGTTTCAAGAGACCAAGGAGGAAGATATATGGTTTGTTTGCCATGGATTCAAGATCACCCTCCTCTGTCGGACTGCAGGTAGATAGCAGTTAAAAGATTGAAGAGCTGTGTTAAATCCTTAGAACGGACTGAGAAGTTAGATGCTTATGAAAATGTTTTCCGGGAGTGGCTGAAGGAGGCCATTATAGAAGAAGTTAAATCTCCTGAGGAGAATGTGAAAACTGAGCATTTTTTACCACATCATCCTGTTTTCAAGGAGAACTCAACGACCAAAGTGAGACCTGTCTTTGATGGCTCGGCGAGAGGGAAGAATTCTCCCTCCATTAACGATTGTCTGGAAAAGGGACCGAATGTTGTAGAACTTATACCCTCAATTATAAACAGATTTCGGATGGAAAAAATTGGGGTAACTGCCGACATAAAGAAAGCTTTCTTACAGATTGGACTTCAGGAGCATGATAGACCATTTTTGAGGTTCCTGTGGTGGGAGAACGGTAAGGAAGAACATCTTAAAACCTTCCAGCACTGAAGAGTTGTTTTCGGAATTTCTTCGAGCCCTTTCTTGCTGGGAGCAACAATGGAATTTCACCTGAAGAACGAGCCGGATCATCTGCAAGAAATGGCGAAAAGCTCTTGAGGTCGTTTTATGTTGACAATTGTGTTTCTAGTGTGAATAGCTGAGAGGAGCTTGAAAAGTTCATTTTCGAGTCACGAAGTATCCTAAGTGCAGCCAAGTTCGATTTGCGAGGGTGGGAGCATGCTCCTGCGCCGACAGAAGTAGAGGATGAAGATGGAGATGAAAGGAAGGTCCCAGTGCTGGGATTAAGTTGGACACTCGGTTCAGATGAGCTGTCTATTGACATGAAGGGGCTCTATAGCGATGAAAAGTTCCCATTGACAAAACGAGAGATCCTCTCAGTCGTCCATCGAGTATTCGACCCCATTGGATTCACATGCCCGGTCACACTGGGGCCAAAGGTTTTGCTGCAAGAATGTTGGAAGAACGGGATCACTTGGGACTCCAAGCTGCCTCCGACTATATCTAGAAAATTTGAATGTTGGAAGACGCAATTGGAAGGCTTGAGTGATGTGCTGATCCCACGATGCGTACTACAGGATGTTTCAGCCAATTCGGAGGTGCAAGCAAGATAGCATTTGCTACTTATATTTTTGTCCGATGTCAAAATGATCGGTCCACGACGTGTCAGCTAATACAAGCACGTTGTAGAGTCGCCCCTTTGAAATTACCTTCCATACCCAGGATGGAACTCTTGGCCTGCACTATTGGAGCTAGGTTAGCAGAAACAACGAAATCAGACTTGGGGCTGGGGAACGTGCCTACGTACCATTGGTCTGATTCTGTGAATGTGTTATACTGGATAAAAAGAAATGAAAATTGGGCAACCTTCGTTTACAATCGTGTTCAGGAAATTCGGCGGCTAACAGACCCAGAAGACTGGAGGCACATTGTCGGGTCTAAGAATCCTGCGGATCTCCCTTCGAGAGGATGTACAGTGAAAGAGTTGAAAAATTCTTGTTGGTGGGAAGGTCCGGAGTGGCTAAAATTACCGTGTGATGAATGGCCAGCCTCAGAAGCGCTTCCAAATTTGGAGGTTGTGAATTCAGAAAGGCGAAAAACTATTGTGTCTGCTACTAACACAGAAATCGAGAAGGTTTTTGAATATTCTGCGAAAATCTCCTCGTATAGCAGAATAATCAGAGTCATAGCGTGGATTTTTCGTTTTTACAGGAATGCAAAGGCCAAACGAACTGAAAGATGTTTCGGTGAGTTAAGTGCAGAGCAAGTCGAAAAGGTCGAAATGGTAATGTTGAAAGATGTCCAAAGACAGAGTTTTGGCGAAAATAGAGAAACTTCTCTGAAAACCTTTATCGACGTAGAAGGGCTGCTTCGAGTCAATATGAGAATCACTATGAGAAAGGACTCAGAGGCATTTCGTCATCCAGTAGTACTGCCTTCTAAACATCACATAGTGAAAAAAATAATTTGGGAAAAACATGATGAACTAGGCCATGCTGGTTTGCAGGTCCTAATCTCGACTCTGCGTGAACGTTATTGCATAATAAAGTGCAGAAAGACGATACGGCAAGTTATTAAAGAATGTGTCAGATGCAAAAGGTATACTGCTCTTTCTTTGGAACCACTTAGTTCGCCTCTTCCTGAAGATAGAGTTAGAGATGCCCTTGTCTTCGAAGTGGTTGGCATCGACTTATGTGGACCGTTGTTATTGAAAAATAATGAAAAGAGTTTGATAGTACTGTTCACCTGTGCAGTTTACCGAGCGGTTCATCTAGAGCTGCTCGCCAGCTCGGCTGCCACTGTCTTTCCGAGATTATCGGCCATTGATCCGGAAATTTGTTATGGATGAGTGGCAGTCCCTGTGGTCTCAGCAGGGCAGCAATAAACTCTATGCCATCAAACCTCAGATCGGACTATGGAAGTCTAGTTTGCGGAAGAACCGTCATGAGGAAGTTGTTCTTGCGCGTCTCCGCATTGGGCACTGTCGTTTTACTCACCCCTTTTTGCTGTGTGGCGACAGTGCCCCGATGTGTGAGGCGTGCCACTGTCGTCTCACCGTCCTTCATGTTTTGTGTACTTGTGTTCGTTTATGTGATCATCGTTTTCGTTATTTTCATTCTCATTTGTTGGACGAAGGAGCAGCTACGCTGCAGACTCATTGGTGAGGACTGCGATCTGACCGCAGTGTTCTCATTTTTTAAAGAAATTGACTTTTTTAAACTCATCTAGTTTTACCGCTTTCATTTCCATCTTTCACTTTTACTGTTTCATCCTGTTTTTACCCTTGTGTACGTGTTTTATTGATTTTGTTCTATTTTGATGTCTTTTGTTTGGCGCTCTTTGGCCACCCATGGCCCTTGCGCCATTAAAATCGACTAACCAACCAACCAACCATCTAGAGCTGGTAACTTCTGTCGACCGACGGATTTCTTCTGGCACTTAAAAGATTTATTGCACGCAGAGGACGTCCAACAACCATTTATTCCGACAATGGAACAAACTTAGTGGGAGCAGCTAAGAACTTAAAATCCATTCATTGGGATAGAGTACAAAGGATTGCTACGGCGGAAAAAATTCAATGGAAGTTCAATCCACCCTCTGCCCCTTGGTGGAGAGGATTCTGGGAAAGGATGATAGGCATGGTGAAGACTGCGCTCAGAAAGGTACTGGGTAAAGCCAGTCTACAGTACGAAGAACTGTACATGATTCTCTGCGATGCGGAAGGTGTGATTAATTCGAGACCGCTAACATACCTTTCTGAGAACAGTGATGACCTCGTTGCCCTCACACCGGCTATGTTTTTGCAAGAGATCAAAGAGATAGGAGTCCCCGATCTGGATTTGATTGACACCGAAAGACTGAACAAGCGATTTAGCTTTAGGCCGAGGATTCGGCAGGATCTCAGAAAACGCTTCAGAGTCGAATATCTGGGGCATCTCAGAGAATTTTCAAAGGCTAAAAGGAGATCCAACATTGTGGAAGGGGACGTGGTCTTAGTGGGTGACGACAAGACTTAAGTGACTCAATTGGCTTTTGGCCAAGGTGCAAAAACTTATTCCGGGCAAGGACGGTGAAGTCCATGTTGCGGAAGTTAAGACAAAAACAGGATCCTTATTACGACCAGTGAAGAGACTTTATCCTCTTAAGATTCGAGAGAGCGAGCGCTCGTCCCTTCAAGTCCCTGAGCCTCCTGCAGTATCGAGAGACGTCGAAAGGGGACCTACTTCCAGAGACATTTTACATGACCCAGTGTTGTCAGAAAAGTAAGAAGAAGCGACGGGTAGTGGAGACGTGTGATCCCGTTATGGACGGATCTTAAAGCCAGTGTGGCGAATGAACTTATAACGATTTATGTGTTTGAGTTTCGTGACTGATCCCGAAGTTCAAAGGTGGGAGGATGTCGGAAGAGGAACAGCTCCCGAAGAGAAAAAATAAATAAAATCTGAGCAGCTGTCAAAACTGTTTCTGATAGAGGGCGCTGTGGCCCCGTGGGAAAAGAGAACTCGAGTGTTTTGAACACGATGGAACTCACGATGAAAAAACGCCGGTGTTTTATGTTATGTATCTTTAGTATGTGTGCGGTCGGCCATCTGTGTCGTGTATTAAATGTAATTTTGATTGTTATTACTGCCTCTTGAGTGATTCGTGTCAACTTCGGAGGAATGTGGATTAATTTGCTATTGTTAATTGATTTAACGACCTCAACACACGGCACCCAAGAACCGTCGTTCAAAAATTGAATGTAAGGTAAGAAGTACTTTTTCTTCAATACTGTGCATTCCTGATTGATTTGAACGGCGACATGTTACTGATCATGAAATAAAGAATTGAAGGAAAAAAGACAGAGTACGGAAGGAACTAGAGTTGGAAGAAGCAGCATTGCAGGTGAAGATTTCAGATTGGGAAAAGAAGAAAAGTGGTGTGTAATATAAAAACAGTGACTGTTCCTACTGTAATATTTTTATAGTAACTGTTCTGAATATTGTGTATGGGTTTGTTTGAGTGTTTCTTCAATAAATGTAAAACCATGAAAAAAAGAGTAAACTTAAAATTAAAAAAGGGTGTGAGTTGGACGGCTATATGGGGAAGGTGGAGGTCAATAACAAAAAAAAAACAAAAAAACTAAATGAATCGGTTATTTGGGAAATTTTATACGTCAAACGGAAACACTTAAATAATATAAGTTTCTCAATTATCCAATTCAGTTTTATTTATTATCATGGCACATATATTGAAAAACTCAAATAAACCTATTTGTGTACTAGGTCAGGGATTTCTTATATATTTGGTCAGGGAAATCAGGTTTGATAATTCTGTGGACACCCTGTCGTAGTTAACTGTATAGCACTTAAAGTAGTTTTTAACCACAATTTTGAATGTAAACATTATTTACCCTTTTCTCTTGTGCAAACAGAAGTGATTTTTCATTATAAAATACCCCAAGAATTGTTTAGAAACAAAGGCAATCATTATGTTTGCGACTACTGTTGTATGCACTTATAGTTATTAAATGTATATCATCACTTGACATCCCACATTCCTTAAGAAAATTGCTGGTGGTATCTGCAAATTTAGGATTATTTTCGCAAACAGTGCACCTGTTTTTTTTTGTTTTTTTTTGTACGCTTTATCATAGTCTGCTTGTAAGTTTCCGTTTTGCCAACAATGTAGACTCCGATTCTGAAGTTAAATCACTCAACAATGCGAGACGAATTTGTAACTACCACTGACAGATCGGGAATTTCACATAATTGCTTACTATGAGATATACTCTCATTGCTGGATTTTTTTCATAAAAACATTGTATATCCGTTACTAAATATAACTTATATCCACAGCTAACACAAACTACTGTTCTCTCATTCTCTCAGATAAACTAAGTTATCGGCGTCAGTAATTTTTGCCCTTCTCCTTCAGGAGAAGAAGGGCAAAAATTACCCTTCTTCTCCTTCAGGAGAAGGGCAAATTTTTTTTTTGCAAAAAAAAGGGGGGGGGGGGGGAAGGGTATAAAGCACACAGGCGGTGTACGCTCAGCAATTCGGTGAAAGCTATTGCGCTGTGTACATCGGTTTGAGCGACGTCGAGTTGCTGCCACCGTGTGATATGGCCAACAGGCAATGAGCATTTCTCCAACAGATGGATTGTGCGTGGTGGTCCCATTCCGTGGCCTCCTTGGTCTCCAGATCTAACTCCATTGGATTATTTCATGTGGGGTTATGTGAAGGGTCATGTCTATCAGACACCTTGTACTGATTTGCAGGAACTGAAGCAGCGTATCAGAGCTGCTATTAATTCCATAACTCCTCAGAAGCTTGCCAATACATGGCATGAAATCGAGTATCGCTTGGAGGTACTACGAGCAACCAAGGGATCTTGCATCTAAATTCATTAACTTGTGTAGTTACATTGTAAGTTAGTACAGTCAGTTTCTTTCTATCTGTTTAATGTTTTGTTTTATATGATTCTGTAATGTGTCCAATAATTCTCGGACACCCTGTACAGTACTCCAAAATTTAGCCGAACACCCACTTTTGCAGCTGTGCAGTAGCATGCCACTTTTTACATAACATGCTGTAGTTTGTGTGCTACTGGATTTAGGAGAATGAAACTTTGGAATGACAGGGAAAAGGGTCCCTACATATTGAAAACACTTAACTTTACCTGAAACACCAGTTAAGTGAGTGCCACCTAGTGATGAAGTGAAAAATTTCAGCAAAATTTAGACATTTTATGGGAGGCTCTGTAGAATATTACTCTGGCATGAGGGAGATATTTTTTTTTTATATTGATGTTTAACACATCCTATAACATATTTGAAAAAAAAATGTGGTTATCAGCATATTTTCTCAGATGGTTAAAATTATCTGAATTTCATAGAGGGCTCTCCTTCGACAGTTCAGCCATTTTGTTCTACAAACCTGACCCACTGTTTTGGATTTTGCTGAAAATTAGCATGTAGGTTTACCTAACAAGCCTGCAAAACACTGCAAATTTTTTATCTTCCACAATCTATAGTTTCCAATATACAGCACTCGAAAGTTAGGCCTAACCACTCGTTCAACAGCAAACTGATCCTGTTTCAACTTGTGGAGTCTATTATATGGTACCTTTTAAGTTGAAAACACGTGTACATGTACAGTTACTGAGTGCAGTGCTGGCTCATAAATCCAAACATTTAAATACTTTTTATTTAAGCGTAAGATCCATAAAGAGCTTGGTCCTGTAACCACAGTGCTCAGTATGAATAAATGCTGTTATTAACAGTTAATTAAACCGAAGTGATGAGTAAGAAATAAAATCATATGCTTAAAATAAGTGCCATTTTTCAAGTAGCTGTAAAAAAACCACCGGAAAAAATCAGTTGTTTTTAAAAATTAACTACAATTTGCATTATCCTGAATCAATGGTGGAATTTGCTATAATTACCAGCATATTAATATTAAGCTGCTATTAATTCCTTGCTTGAATGTTATAATATTCAGTTACACGTATAACAGATGTTCTATAATTTATTCCGATGCATGCCTCAGTGGGAGGTTTTCTAACTGTAGGGAACTTTTCTGTGCTGCACACCACTTAATCTGAACAGCTTTCATGTCTTCTTTACGAAAATAATATGCTCGGGCCGTGCCTGTCGCCATTAGGGTTTGCACTGTACACAATATAGGCTGCATAGGCACAGAGCATGTATCTTCATGAAGTGGCCAGTAAAATGACCTTGCAGGACCATGTGGATGCATAGACTTAATTTTAACGTCTTCATCCTTTTCAATATCGCTGATCATACCAAAAAACCAGTTATCATATATGTATGCTACATAGCATTGAGTGTTCAACTGTGGTATTTGATATTTAACTTCAAAAGTTCAGTGCTACTTTTGAAGTTAAATATCAAACAAAATTTGTCATTTCTACTTATCCTCTTCATTCCTATGGTATTTGATGAAAGTGGACAAAAATTGTGAAAACTCCTGGTTTCTGGAATAACTGATGTTTCTAAAAAACATTCCCGTAGGTTGTTTCGTACAATTTCAGGCTTTGATATAAAGTGGAACTCAATGTTTTTTATGTTTGCAACACAAAAATTAAAGGCATCCATCGGTTTTGTGATTTGATTTTTGATAGGTCGTTGCAGGCTTGCTCTGCTTACAATTCGCTTCACTGTACCACCAATACCATCGCAAGCTGATTTCCCGTGGCTAGTGGCAAAAAATGACCATGATGCAGATATTGCAAAATCATTTTCATGCTTGCACAAATTAAAAACAATTCTTGCGATTTTTATATTGTGCTGCACACCCATCTGTAAAATAGTGAACCTTCACAACTTCTGGATATTTATTCTTGATGAACTGCATTTAAAACCCAAAATAAAACTCCATTCCCTGAAACATATTTCAGAAAGTTCTTATCTTTCAACATTTTCTCTACCCACATCCCCTTGTGATGATTAAATCAGCTGATAAAGCAAACTTGTGATATAAAAATGGTTACTCCTGTTGATGCTTTGTGCACTGATATTCTGGAAAAATTATTTCACATAATGTTTCAAAGTAGTTAAAAATTAGTCAGTGCTTAAAAAATTCTATTTGATTTTGTTTCACTTTGTCAATTGTGAAAAATAGAGCAAAAAAACAACAACTGCAGATTGAGTCCAAATTATTAGTTATTAAGAATATAAGAATTTTATTTTTTCAACTATAAGGAATTCATTTAAAAATAGTTAGCCTCTAAATTTGATTTGGAAATTTACCAAAACTCGAAAAAATCCTTGTAATCATGGTATACAAGATTACTTTTTTTTTTTTTGGATCTTGTTGCTACCTAGCTAGCGCTTTATTAACAAAATTACATGTCTGATTATTCTCAACGTATGCTACAGGGTAGCAAATTGGAAAGTTGAAATTTTATGTAAAAAATGAACAAACTATTTCTTTTAATTTTTGCAGAGGTTCTTACCCCTCAGTAGCATGTGAGAGTAACTATATCTTGTGAACACGCACACATTCTCTCTCTCTCTCACACACACATGCACACAGGTGTGCACACACACGCACTAAAATTTAAGTTGAAAAGCCGCCACCTGATATGCTTCATGATTTGCAACAGGATCAGTTTGCTGTTGAACAAGTGGTTAGGCCTAAATTTCGAGTGCTGTATCTCGGAAACTATGGAATGTGGAAGATAAAAAATTTGCAGTGTTTTGCGGCTTTGTTAGGTAAACCTACATGCTAATTTTCAGCAAAATCCAAAACAGTGGGTCAGGTTTGTAGAACAAAATGGCTGAACTGTCGAAGGAGAGCCCTCTATGAAATTCAGATAATTTTAACCATCTGAGAAAATATGCTGATAACCACCATTTGTTTTTTCAAATATGTTGTAGGATGTGTTAAACTTCAATATAAAAAAACAATTATCTCCCTCATGCCAGAGCAATATTCTACAGAGCCTCCCATAAAATGTCTAAATTTTGCTGTAATTTTTCACTTCACAACTAGGTGGCGCTCACTTAACTGGTATTTCAGGTAAAATGAAAAGTGTTTTCAGTATGTAGGGACCCTTTTCCATGTGATTTCAAAGTTTCATTCTCCTAAATTTAGTAGCACACAAACCATAGCATGTTATGCAAAAAGTGGCATGCTACTTCACAGCTGCAAAAGTGGGTGCTCGGCTAAATTTTGGAGTCTGTTTAACAGAATCATATGTGTAAGCAAAATGTCAGCACAACTTAAATCATACTTCAGATACGAACTAGCTCCAACGCCCGCCATCTCTGTTTGATGGCGTGTCAATGTGGAAAGGAAGAAAATCATCGCTAGCTTCCATACTGGAACCAGCATCATCGAAAGTCAAGGCGGTTTCACCTGATACTGAATTTTATGTAGATGGAGGTTATTTGCTTTATAAGGTCATTTGGCCAAAGCATGCAACATTCAAGAACTTTCTGGAATCATACATAACACATGGCGTTAAACATTATAAGAATGCTACAATTGTATTTGATGGTTACCCAGACAGATCTCCTATCAAGGGTGCAGAGCAAAGACGTAGAGCATCCAAGAACACATCTGTAGATATTATTGTGGAGTGGAACATGATAGTTACTACTGCACAAGATTTTTTGCTAATCCTTGAAACAAAAACAGACTAATAATTAATTTTATTGCACTACTGCAACAATGTGCAGTCAATGGTATTACTGCATTTCAAGCAGAAGATGATACAGACACAGAAATTATATATATCGCTTTGAAACTTGCACAAAGCTAGCAGTCTGTTACCATTGTTGGACAAGATACTGACCTTCTCATTTTGATGACAGCAGCTGCAAGAAATAAAGACAACATCCAATTTATGAAAACCGACAGTGGGAAAACTCCGACCACTGTATTCAACAGCCATAAACTTATTGAGCATCTGGGGAAGACCCACAAGTTTTTACTATTTGCACATGTGAGTGGATGTGATACCACATCAGCATTCTATCAGAAAGGGAAAAGAAGAGTGTTCCAACTCATTCAGAAGAACAAACATCTCCAAGAGGTTGCTGAAACATTCTCAAAACCTGGGGCCAGTGAACATGAAATAGCAAAGGCAAGAGAGGGATTTATACTTAGCTTGTATGATGCACCGACAAACCAAACCCTTAATGAACATAGATAGTTTTAATATAATCGGTCAGTTGCAAAAATGTCTGTAAAATCAAATTTCCAGCTTGTCAGTCTTCCACCGACAATAGCTACTGCTGAACAACATTCTTTCAGGGTTTACAATCAGGTTCAGCATTGGCTTGGACATACACTAAATCGGGATGGGTACTTCATGATGGAATCTTCAGAGCAGTGCCAACTCATTTGGAACCAGTGCCACCAGAACTTATGACTATGATATCGTATAACTGCCAGCAAGGCTGCAAGCAAGCATGTGGGTGTCGAAAGACTGGATTGATGTGTTCTGCTATGTGTGTCTACTGTAGTGGTGTATCTTGCACAAATTCACCTGAACTTACCTTTGACCTTTCTGATGAAATAAAAGAGGAACGGTTTATTTCCGTCAAGGACAGCCCTACCAATTTTGACAAAATGGTGTTCCCCTTGAAACAGTCTTATGATGCAAAAAGTACAAGCAGTTCAACAGGGCATAACAACTGATTACAGTATGTGCCATGCATTGATTTATTAACCAATCTCCAATGCCACATTGCGGAATGTCTTTCAATCATAAAACCGGGAAGATAATCAGATAAAGATCAATGGAGATTATTTAGCCTACCTTCGTTTTGCCGATGACATAGCCATTTTTGCAAGTACTCCCTCAGAGCTTCAGTGTATATATTGTATAACCCAGGAGTTTGCTGACAGGAGCAAAGAAGTGGGTTTAAAAATGAACTTAACAGAAGGCATTTGATATACAATGCTTTCAGAAAAACTGAAGATCTGGAAGTTGGTGGGGCAAATCTATAAGTAATGGATGCTCACATTTACCTTGGACAACAGATATCAAGCGAGGGCCACATAAAAGAATTAAGTACATTTATAAAATTTGGTTGGACAAGACGTTTGACTACAAACGTCTTGTCTATGATTTTCACAGAATTTGCCATTGCACCTAGTGGTGTCACTTTGTCTTTTCTTGGCAACTTCATATCAAAGAAAGTTTGTCCCAACATCCAACATTTGTTTTATTTTAATGACTCCAACCTCACAGCTGCATCATAGCTCACTGTTTTGTCTGCTACATGTTCTGTAGAGATGCATACCAACTCTTCTGTCATATACTCCAGTGGATTAGGCTGTTGAAACCAGCCAGTAAATACTTGGAGATGTCTCTTATCTTTACTTTGGTGCCCTCGTCCGAGCTCCACATGCTGTTCTGAGGTGTTCATGATAACTCCACAGAACTCTTGAATGTCTTCAGCTACTTCAACACATGCAGGAGCTGCAGATATCCATTTTTCCATTGTATGTTCATTGATTCAAGTTGTGCTAACCAGTTATGCCCATCAGTTATTTTCAATGATCATAATTAGTACTTGCTGTTCAATGCACATGTTGCTTCATATTCCAGACCAGAATTTTCCTGTACGTCTAATAGTGAAGAACCCTTTACTGGTGAATTTCTCATAATCTGCTGTAGATAGTTTCGTGGGTAGTTCAGTCATTTGTTGCGCATAAAGGTGAACGGATTTGGCATATAAGGAATGCCCTGCTGCATGGTAGTGTGGTAGCATGCAGTGCATGGATGAAGATCCCAGTCACCGTTACTTTCAGCACTGATGAACTGCAACACGAGATTGATTTGTTCAATGTACTGCATCCAGAATTTACAAGTACGACTGTGCTTTTTCAGGTCTTCGGTATGTTTAAAGATGTCAGTCAAGTGTTCTATGGTACCAGATGTACACTCATTGTCAAAAAAAGTTGCACCCAGAAGGATGTATCAGATTGCAATGCTGTTCGGGAGGAAGGTAAAGGTTACCAGGAACAATAAATGATTAAACATATGGGCAATATTTATTGAGCTACACACCAATAAGTAGTGTCCCTCAGTATGGCGTTGGGCCACCATGTTTGCTTGCCAGACGTCTTGGCATGGAGTTGTACAGGCTCCTAATGGTGTCCTGCGATAAGCCATCCCATGCAGCTTGAATCTTCTCACACTGTTCCTGCAGATTCTGCGGTAGGGGTGGAGTGTGGATAGCTCGTCCAATAGCATCCCACACATTTTCAGTCGGCGATAGGTCTGGTGATGCAGCTGACCATAACAGAGTGTCAGTGACTTGTAGGCAAGCGCTCGAGACAGCAGCAGTATGTGGACGAGCATTGTCCTGTTGGAAAATTGCACCGTAGTTAGCGTTCAGAAAAGGTAGCTGGTTGCAGGACCTGATTAACGTAATGTTGGGCTGTCAAAGTGCCTGTAATGAACACCAAAGGTAATCTGGCATCGTAGGCAATTGCACCCCACACCATGACACTAGGCCTTCTGGATGTGTGACGCTCGACAACGAACCCTTCATCTTGGCACTGCCGATGGTACCTCCACACACGGATTCAGTGGTTGTCTCCTCCAAGACAAAAGCGGGACTCATCACTGAAGATCACCCGCTGCCATTCTGAGGGGCTCCATGACAGTCTGGCATGACACCATTGCAGTCTTTGGTGACAATGCACTGTTGTTAAGGACAGTCGTCATAACAGTTTACGTGCATGTAGTCCTACGTCGTGCAGCCGTCTGCCAATAGTGCTGGCACTAATCGGATGATGCATGGAGGGCACCACGGCTCGCTGAATATCCGCAATCGTGGCTGTTGGGTCACTCCGCGCATGTCGGACAACCGGTCGGTCATCTCTCTCCGTGGTTCGTCTAGGTCTCCCAGAATCCCAGACCCTTCCTGTCACTGCTGTGTGCTTTGTTCTATCCACTGCTGCCAACAGTGGTGCTATGGTGATATCCGCACGACCGGTATGGCGTGCAGTACGGTGATAAGACCATCCTGCTTCCTGGAGCCCGGCAATGTGGCCCCTCTTGAACTCCTCTAACTACTCAAATTGCTTCCGAGCTTTTCTCCAGGGCATACTTCACATTCAAAGGATGCAACCAACACAACAGCAGGAGTCAGAATGGCAGGGACGATCTTATATAGCCGGTCAGGCACAGCACTACGACCCTCCTTGCTTGCATCATATGCGCGGCTGAGGCTGATACTTGAATCATTTGCATGTCTCACGTTGTCGAACCTACCCACCAATTTTCATTCCTGTCAATTGCTTCCTTCTGGGTGCAACTATTTTTTTGACGACGAGTCTGTATACTTCACAGGGCTTGAAACATACCATGCCTGAGATGCCCAGGGCATGTAAATTATTGGCCTGGGCAAGTAAAAATTAAATCTAGTCACTCGATCGGGTAACTAGATTTAAAGGGAGGAAAAAAAAATTTGGAATGGAGAATTTTCTGTTCTAGAAAAAAAAACCCGGTTGTCGCATGTTTTTCATTTTACTGCAGTTGTATTATTGTTACGAAATGAGTACCAAGGCCAGGAGAATAGCGCTTCTTTAATTATATTATGCTCTACGTCCAGAAATTAGGACCATACGTAGCTTTTTTCCAGATGTTGTTTACAGTTAACGATGGGATGTATGCCTTGGATGAAACTAGCTTCCATTGTTTAGTGACAAAATGTGTAAATTGCCATGAAACAGGAGAATGCAGACTGATAGGCAAAAAAGCCGTGCTTTATGGGGAGGGAGTGACAATGGAATCTTTACAGCCCCGGGTAGGGCGGGGTCTCTGATATAACTTGTGCAAGTGAGGGAGGGGAAAGTGGAAGCTTCCGCCTGCGCGTGCTCTCACACTCATGAACTGACGACTACTGAAACAAAAGCTAAGTTTTGTTTAAGAATGAGGCTGCGCAATGCGTTCCATTAAACCGGGAAAAGAGCCAAAATTACCAATGCAGATAACTGAGAGAACAACAGCATTCGTGTTAGTTGCGGTTCATGTTAGCTGTGGATATAAGTTGTATTTATTAATGGATATACGATGTTTTTTTGGAAAAAATAATCCAACAATGAGAGTATATCTCATAGTAAGCAATTATATGAAATTCCTGATCTGTCAGCGGTAGTTACAAATTCGTCTTCCGCACTGTTGAGTGACGTAATTTCAGAATCGGAATCGGAATCTACATCGTTGCCAAATCTGAAACTTATGCAAGTTTCAGATTCGGCAACGATAAAGCATACAAAACAACAACAACAACAACAACACTGTTACACAGTTGAGAAATCTTGGGTAAAAACTCAGCATCCCACTTCTCTGTCAATATTTTGTCTGTGGTTTCTCGAAGGGTTATTACGTTGTTTTTACCAGCATTTTTAGTATCGATGATTCTAGATTTATAATGTGCCTGTAACCTCCTTTCTAGATGCGTTTCTGTGTATGTTGAAGCAAGCAGCAACAGATAATTGTTCCATCCTTTGTTTTAGTTCACAGAGAGTGTGTCCTGACATCCATCATCATTATCTAAATGTTAGCACAGCTCCTTGAAGACTTCCAAGTTTGAAGAGTCTTGTGGGCGTGCAACAGATGCTTCACTTGATTTCTCGGAGAACTTGGTGTGGCAGTCATGATGGCAGGGGTGCAGAAAATTTTCAGGTCCCAATATTTATCCAGAACACAATTTTTTTGCCCGAAATTTTCCCCAAAACTGTAGCGGATTTTCATACAAGTTTAAGTGATTATTAGAGTATATGTAGATGATTAAGAACTATCTTTTAAAGCCTATTACTTAAAAATTGAAAAAAAACAACAACATTAATATTTATTCCAAGGAATCAATAAAAACAATCTCACATTGATGGGTGACGTCAGTTGTCACCAAGAAATGGCAGCTTTCCCGCCTCTTTGTGAAGGTTGTCAATCACCTTGACATCTTACCAGTCATCCGGGTATTTTTGAGCACACAATTAATAATAAAACACAAAATCACACTTGTTGTATAATAACCAGTAATAAATTTAGAAATAGTTACATGCCACACCACAGAGTATAGAGCGCCACACTTTATAATAAAATGCTACCCGTAGAACGTAAACAGCAACCAAAAAACCACGTGTGTCCCGGGTGAAATTGCTGCCAATAGAGTTCACTGCAGATGCGCTTGAAGTTGAAGCTTGGCGTTGCGCGTCAAAGCTTATAAATATAAATGCAGTAGAACGTCCAAAATCCGAACTAATTAAGACCACTGGTAGTTCGGATTGGAGGACAATTTGTTTTTACTTTGTGTTTCTTCATTCCATACTTCCGGCTTTTAGATCAAAAGACACAGTTTCCTGTGTTTACTAGAAAGGTATCTGGGACAACCTTTTACCGGCGCAGTAAGGTGCCGCATTTCTGCCCTTTCAACAGACTTTGCTCTGAGAGATTTATTGTTTCCCCCATCCTCTCATTCTGCAAACGGTGACACTGTCCCGAACAGTCCGTTCGGGATCTTAATCTATTCTTTCGCATTCTTCTCCTTCCTCTTGGACAATGCAGGCAAAGAAGGCTGGGTGGTTCCCCATCCCAGTCATTCCAAACAAAAGTGATTCAGTCCTGGGAATAGAAACATCAAATTTAAATTCAAAATGTTCGAAACATTTTGGGGTTCTTGTAGAGAACATTGGCGAGGCAGAAAGGCTGAAAAATAAACAGCTAAAAAATTCTATAATTAACTATAATTTATTTCATTCTAGCATTTCAGGCGTCTAATTGTGCCAGATAATTTTACTGAATGAAATTTAAATTTGACATAAATCCTTTGAAAAATGAATCGGTCATTTGCTTTTAAATGTCCGGAACCCCCAGTTATTCCCAGTAATTTTTTTTAAATCGGCGCTTATGACACATTCGCTGCCATTAGCAGACCTGCCAACCTCTCGGAACCAAAAAACGTAACACTCAGATAGAAAAATTGTAACACGACGCATGTTGATAATTCTTGAAGCTTATTTCAGCTATATAAATTCTTGATGATAAGACTGTAGGGATTTTTTCCCTACATCAAAATTTTATTGAGGAACTAATTAAATATAATCAGCAAACACTTTTATGTTAATTATTAATTTTTTTTTTTGAAGTCTACCTCTTTATGCACGTTCTTCTCTGATACGTCTTGCAAGCTGGGATATCTTTGGGCATGATGGTTACCCTCTTGGCGTGGATAGCGCAAAGGTTGGTGTCCTCAAACAGTCCAACAAGATAGGCTTCACTAGCTTCTTGGAGTGCCATCACAGCGGAACTCTGGAAACGGAGATTGGTCTTGAAGCCTAACTTCCATTTTCGGAAATTTTGAGAGGTGGAAAACTTGTATCTTAGGAGGTCTGCAAGATAGTTTAATCGGGTTCTGGGGATGTCGTTTTTGTCTGCAGGACCAAAATAAATCTGCAATGTGCATTGGTCTTCGCCGTGATTGTGCTACGAGGATTAGTAGAAAATGAATCTGCGATGTACGGCAGCCGTCGCCGCGATTCTTCAACGGGGGTGGGTATAAAATAAATCTGCGATGTACGTCGGCCATTGGCGCGACTCTGTTATGGGGATGAGTACAAAATAAATTTGCAATGTACGTCAGCAGTCGCTGCTATTCTGCTACGGGGATGAGTACAAAATAAACCTACAGTGTACGTCACCCGTCGCCATGATTCTTCTACGGGGATGAGTACAAAATAAATCTGTAATGTACGTCGGCCATCACCGCAATTCTGCTACGGGGATGAGTACAAAATAATTCTGCGAAGTACATCGTCCTTCACGAGAAAAAAATTACGATTAAGGAAGAAATCCTCACTACGCCTAACTTCCATTTTCAGAAATTTTGAGAGGCAGAAAACTTACATCTATGCTAGGGAGTGTGCAAGATGGTTTTAATAGGGTTCTGGGGATGTGGTTTTTGTCTGCAGGGCCAAAATAATTCTGCGACATACGTCGCCCGGCGCCGCAATTCTGTTACAAGGCTTCTGCCTGAAAAAAAATCGTAATGGGGGAAAACATGACTTTAAAAAATATCGTATTTTTGGCTGCAAAAGCGTATTAGGGTACTGCAGCATGATTCATCGTACTAAATATGATAAAATAATAACAGTTGGCAGGTCTGCATTAGTTTTGGAAACGTTTATTAGCGTGACTAGTGGTTGCGTCGTACTTGTTACTTCGCCTTGGCATTAGTAAAGTCGTTAGGGTTTGGTGAATCGTCTGTCAGTGGCAGAGTGCAGTACATCACTGCGCTCATAACCTCTTGTATTCATAACCACACGGCATTTTTCAAAATGACTACCTGATTACTATGCAGTAAATTACTCTTATCTTTAACATTATATTCCTTGCTAATAAGTCAAACTTTCGTTTTAGTATTGCATTATTTTTAATATTACTATTCTACCACCGGGCAAAAATTTCCCTAGAACTTTTTTAATTTCCCCCAAACCTCGTTCATGCGTTCGGACATATTCTGCACCCCTGCGTGATGGTAGGGACCTTCTGCTGCGACAAGATCACTTACAGTTTGAACACGTGAACGGACAGCATCTCTCCATTCATCTTGTCGTCTATCAGTGTAGGATAGAATGGTATCTTTAATATTGATAGTAGCAACAGAGTTAACACTTTGTCATGAGCTGTGGGGTAGTTTAGGGTTCATTTGGGTTTCTTTTCCGCAAAACAGACAATGCACCTTAAAATCAAATGCGTCAACAGATGACCGTAGTTGAGACTCTCTCCACTAACGATTTTTTAGTGGCCCTAGCTTTAACTGCAGCTGTAATACTGCTGGCCTGAGTGTAAATCTTTCTGCAAATGAGATGAACCTGCAGTTCAGTTGTCCCGTATCTTCGATTTCTGCATGAATATTTTCGCCACGTCTGCTGGCATCAATAATAGCCTACAAGCCCTTTCTCAATGTTATGACCTCGCCATTTTCCAAGCTTTCCCCACAGAGTTTACACTCCATCGTCTAAAAAGATTAATGTGTTTACTTTAAGAGTGAGAATAGCATGAATTAATAGGTTTAAACTTGATTTTGGATCAGAATTACATGTAAGTAAGTTATTGGTCAAATGTAAAATATGAATAAAAAAACCCAAGTGAAATCATAATAAAATTGGGCAGAATATGGCAAATTATACATTAACATGAAGTAAATACAAAGAGAAACAATATTAAAGAGGAAAGAAATTGTTAATAAGTGTCTAGTGGCCATTAACTACTTGCTGACATCGCTAGGCCTAGTCCAACATAGGTAAACTGAACTTAGATATTGTATGCGAACTATTGGACGTAAAGAAGAACCTCGGGCATCTTTTTAAACATGACGAGACGAATTGAATCACACACAATTTAATTAGTAAAAGTCAATATTTACACAGGAAAAATCCAAAAACAGTGGAGCCCTGAAAACCACGTGCTTCATCGATGGCTTCCAAATGCAGATATATTCTAATTATATCATTTAATATCAATACATATCAAACAATTAGTTCACTTACTCATTGTCTTTATTTTTTGTGCCAGCATTTTGTCTCCACTTTGATTGGAAACTGAGTTATGCATTTTTTTGTACAATGTGCCAATGGTGGTCATTTTTCAAGATGGCGATGAAAGCAATGGCAGAAAGTTGTGGACTTCTGATATGTTGCTCAGGATGATGGGTTTTACTTACATGCCAATTTTCAGCTTTCTCCTAATTTTGTCTGGGTGACACCACTAACTACACTAAGTTTACTGCACTACATACACTCAACGGACAAAACATTAGACACACCTACATAGTCTTGGTCATCCTCAAATGTGAATAACAGCCTCTACACACCAACTCCACCAGATTCTGGAGGGTTTCTAGAGGTAATGCCAGTCATGCCTGTTGCAGTATTGTCTACAACTCCCCTTGAGATGTTGGTCCAGGATCCATGGATCTGATGTTCCGCTCCACAGCATCCCAGAGAGCTTCCACAGGGTTTAAATCCGGGGACCTGGGGAGCCACTGGATGGTTCCAAACGCAGATGAGTGTTCCTCGAGCCATGCCCGGGTGGTTGCGGCCTGGTGAGGCGGCTCATTATACTGCTGAAACATATTATCGGCTGCAGAATGCATGAAGGCCATGAAAGTGTGTAGGTGATCAGCCAGCATATGCTGGTAGCAGCAGTAAAGGACCTCTCCAGACACACTAAGGAGATAATGTGTTCCATGAAAAGGCTCCCAAACCATCACAGAGCTACCACTACCTTGAACAGAGCTCCCAAACCATCACAGGGCTACCACCACCGCCAAAATGCGTAATTACGCGTCTAGTACACGTTGAAATTTTACCAACTCGTAAAAATATGCATCGGGGAATTTTTCTCGGCACGTAAAAATACGCATCGCAGAATTTTATCAACTCGTAAAAATAAGCATGGGAATGGCATTTCGTCTTTCAAAAACGGGAGTAAACGAAATAGACTTTTTCTGTAATCGTAATTTCGTTTTCGTGCGATGTTGCCTCTGTCCAGCATTGTTGCTATATATCATTTTACTCCACAGATATTAGTATTTCAGTTTGAAAATGGAGGGAAAATTTCCGAAAACGGAAATTCGACAGCACGAAAATTCCCCTGTTATCTTCAGGCATGAAAGTGCCACGGCTTCGAGGAATTTCTCCTTTTCCATCATAATTTGGATTATCCTCGAGATCGATGCATAACTGAACAGAAATTTTGGGGAGATTGGTAGTGGTGAAGGATGCTTTCCACGTGAAACTTTCTAAGCTTTCGAAAACGGAAATATTTTGTCTTTCAAAACTTTTGAAAACAAAAGTTAGACGCAGTGAAAATTTCTCCTGTAATCGTAATTTTACTTTTCATGTGATACTTCCTCTGCCTAGTATTGTTGTTAAATATAATTTTATTTCATAAATATTTGTATTTCACCTTGAAAATGGAGGGAAAATGTCCGAAAACGGAAATCGGACGTAGCAAAGATTTCTCCCCTAACTGTAATGTTTTTTCCCCCCCCCCCCCAACGATGTTCCGATCATGTGTGCTGTCTTCTTAAATACTCCCCCCAAAAAGGCTTATTTCAGCTTGATAAAGGGGGAGGGGATCCGGAAACGAAAGTGACGAAGCTGAAAAATTTGTAAGAATTGGTGCATGGTGTTAACAAGTATTCATGTTCTCAAAGTTACACTATTTATCTTTTATCTAAAATAGTGAAAACTATCATGCATTCATGGTCCTCACAGACTGAAAGTTCTTTCAGCATGATGGATAAAATTGTAGTCCAAGGGCATTAAAAAAAAAGAAGAAAAAAGCGACTATAAAGAAATAAATGAGAAGGGAAACAAAGATATCAGCAAAATGAAAATTTAAGTACTGGATGCTGTGCAGCTGCAGAGTCAACAAAAGGCAAATGTGGTGGAGAAACTTGATTGAGAAGTTTATTAGATATTTTTAGATGTCTATGATAGTGCCAAAAGTGCAATGTATTCACTTCTTGAACACATTGCTGTTGCATGTGGTCATTGCAAAACATGATAAATTTAATGTTATTGTTTTAAAATACGAATATTATATTTATTACTAAAACAAGAAGCAAAACGGATCCAAATTCTAAATACATTGAGTGGTAGTGAAATGTTTTAATATGGAAAAAAAAAATTGGATTGATTTTTCATAATCGCCCAGCATTTTTGTTAGTTTTTTTTATTTCATCTATTAATTTTTCTAAAATACTCACTTTTAAAAATTACTCCCTAAATTTTTCAAAGGAGTAAAAATACTCCTTAAAATTTTTTTCCCCAGAGAATTCTGGGCATGATGGGGCCATGGCCTCATGCTGTCGAAGCCACATCTGTACTCTGTCATCAGCTCGATTCTGAAAATGGGATTCATCTGACCACACGATGTGGCACCACTCTGTGGAAATTCAATTTTGATGTTCCTAGCACCAGGTGAGGCGTAATGTCCAATGTCTAACAGTCAACAGTGGCACATGAGTAGGGCGTTGGCTCTTGTGTAGCCCAGGGTATGTAGCGTGCGCCGTATCGTTCGCTCGCAGACGCTGCTTGGGCCTCCAACATTTAACCTGGATGTGATTTGCACCACTGTTGCCAAGCTGTCAGTCTATACGAGCCTGGATAGTCTACATCGACTCTTGTCATCAATGGTGTGTGGTCGGCTGCAGCTTGATCTCTGGGTGCTGGCACATCCGTCAGTGGTATACTCGCAGTACACCCTTCAGGGGTTGCGCTGCCAATTCAGGGTGTCGAAAGAACCTGGAAATCAGGGATTTCTCAGGGGAAATAGATTTTCTGGAAATTTCAGGGTAAACTCATTTAAATATCAGATTTAGCTGTAGCCCTCTGCAGTTGTGCCTGCAAGGCACAAAGTAGCCCTCTACTTCGTGCCTTGCAGGCACAACTGCAGCAGCAAAGCACATCCTTCAGCTTCAACACGGCCGTCGCTTACAACTTGAGTGAATAGGGAGACCAATCGGAGGTCATGGGTGCGCGTAATGTGAACTCCCAACTGGGTTGTCTGGCGGAGTATTTCCCTCGCCTGCAGTGCGTGCAGACCTATTGGCAGTTGTTGACGTCGACCTCTTCTGCTGGCTCGGCTGTTATAGTTTTTTTTTTCTCCCTCTTCTAAAAGGTCACGTGTTGTGACATTCATCACAGAAAAGGAAAGTAATGTACGCCCCCAAGATGATAATCCTTGTTTACTCCAAAGATCGAGGATGATTGTATTCCATAAATTTTTGCTTTTCGTTAATTTTTGCGCATATTCATGTGAAAGCTTAGCATATATTATAATTGAGATTTGGATTTTCGCTTCTTATTCTTTCAACTAATTTTTTCCATTGTCTCTTGTCTGTCCAGGGACGTAAAGACATAAAAATTACGCCCGTGGCCTCTTAGGGCCCAGAAGTGTAGGCATTCTTTATACTATTGTTATTATTTATTATTCAAATATTTAATTTTTAATTAAAAATTTTTGCTTGGTCTAAAATTTTCAATTAAATTTTGTTTTTTCTGTGCATGTGTGTGTGTGTGAAAGAGAGAGACAAAAAATTTGACGCTTTTCCGTTGTTCTTGCTTGGGAAATGCGTTAATATGGGGAGATGATAATGATGTCTTCCATAGCCGTTATACAAGTTTAGCCATAACTTTTGACGAATAATGTCATTGATTAAACTTGCATATGTTTACTGTTTTGCAAAAGTTATTGTATTAAAAAAAGATAACAGTAAATGTAAAATTAGCCAACAACTCCGGAGTTTCTTGAACATCAGTATTTGCTTTTTTTTAATATTCTGCATATTTAGTATTTAAAGATATTGTAATTACTATTTTTTTTTTTTACCACAAGTTGTACATGGTATACCACTGTATATGACCCTTGCTACAGTTTCACAATTAAAACGGGCAGGATCCAATTTAGTGGCACCTTGAAACTCTTTCTCATACCAGGGTTGGCAAGGTAATTTACTCGTTACGTATATTACGTAAATTATGCATAATATACAAGTAATTTACTTGGCGTAGAAAACCAGTATTTTATGTAAACGTAAAAAACTAATTTTCTTTCATGTATAAATAATATATAAAAACCACTTTAATTATATTACATTTTAAACTTAAATAGTGGGAAGAGTCTTCAATCAGTTAGATTGTTGAGCCTCCCTCAACGATTAGTGAGGATGGAAAAAAACAGTGTTTACGATGTGAGCTTTGAACTGAAGCCAACAGTAAAACCTCCCACATTTAAATAACGAAGAACATGTGTAGTTCGCATATTTGTTATAGTTTCACCGCAGAGTCGAAAAAGGTCACATGTTGCGACTTTCATCACAGCCGACGCTTTGTTGCTGGTCGGCGCCGTTGAACTTCTGTGTCTGCTCAGTGACAGTTATGCCATAAACAGTTTACAGGAGCGCTCTCATGCCTTTCGGTGTTTCCCATTCTTTCATTTTTTTCTCCATCAGGGAGGGGGGAAAGGGTGATCGGATCTCGTTTTTGCTGGTTGACAAAGATTATTGGTACCTTCCTTCCGCTGTAGATCATTTTTAAAAGGCGGGTGCTTCCTCCACGCTGTAGCTGTATCGTAACTAGCTTTGTCAGTACTAGAGCATGTTACGTTTCTTTTTCTTTGCCCCGCACATTCATCGGACACTTATTCATTTTTCTGAGTGCGCGAAAAATCCTTGTTTTACTGGATTCCTTTCTTTAGTTATTGTAATTACTTTTGCAATACAAAGATGTCCCATTTTAAGTGCTCATTTCAGACTGATTGGAAGACAAAGTATTCATGGATTTCTGAAATGCCATTCAATAAGAGCATGGTATATTGCCAACTATGCCAGTCAAAGTTTAGTTTGAGTAATATGGGTTAACGAGCAGTGGCAAGTCATCGACATGGAAAAAAACATGTATTAAAAGAAAAAAAGTGTTTTAACATCAAGAAGTGTTGGGAGCTTTTTTTTCATCATCGTCTAAAAAATCGACTTCATCCGATTCTACGGATATAGTGGAAAACTGCACGAACAAGTCCCAGGTTGTGGGTATTCACCCGCAATTGCCCCATCAATTTCACTTGAGTCTCAAGAGAATAAGGAGCCATGCAGCATGACCTAATTTCTTTTAAAAGAAAGTGTTACAGAAGCAGAGATAATGTGGTGTTTGCAATCTACACTGAAGAGCAATTGAATTCGAGATACCTGTCTAGTACCGTGTAGCACCACCTTTTGCCCTGATGACAGCGGCGATTCGTCTTGGCATGGACTCGACAAGACACCGGAAGCATTGGTAAGCCATACGGATCCACGACCCCTAAACAAGCTCCCACAGTTCACGAAGATTTGATGGAGGGGTCCAGAGCCTTTAACATCTCTCTCGATGGCATCCCAGATGTGCTCGATGGGATTGAGGTCAGGTGACCTAGCTGGCCTAGGAAGCGAGGTCACGTCGGTGGAGTGTTCATCCAACCATTCGGATACAATTCGGGAGCGATGGCACGGTGCATTGTCTTGTTGCAGGATGAGGTCCCCAGTGGGATGTTGAAGACGCACAAATGGGAGCAAATGGTCGTCCAGGATATCTCGGTAACGTTGACCTGGAAAGGACGACGTCACATGTACCAGGGGTCCCAATTCAGTCCACGTAAACAGTCCCCAGACGAGAATGCCACCCCCACCAGCTTGCAGAATACCCTGCTGGCAAGAAGGATCCATCGCTTAATGTGGTTTGCGCCGTACTCGTATCCTGCCATCCGCATGTACCAACGTGAATCTCGACTCATCAGTCCAGGCAACATTTTCCCACATGTCTAGGGTCCAGTGGCGATATTCCCGCGCCCATGCTAATCTTTGCACCCTGTGATGTGCGGTCAGCAGCGGTACCATCGTGGGACGATGGCTTCTGTACCCCATAGCGAGGAGATGCAGGGATCGCATTCCTCCTAAAATTCCTAAAATTCCTAATATTTTGTGACACTCCTTAAATTCCTAAAATTATACCTAAAATTTGCTATTCTTCCTAAAATTTTCGTAAGCTTATTTATTAAAAATACAACCGTTATTAACGCCAATAAATTTACCATTATGGTAAGGTAAAAAGACCTGTTATTGTAGAAACACAGCCTATATGCTGTGCTGCTGAAGGGAGGGAAAATGACGCCATGGAGATGCACTTGCTTCGGGGCGGGCGCTCCACTTTTTTGCCTTCGGACAATTTTCAAGAGTAACAAGAGATCTAAGGGAAAAGGGGAGGGGTCATTTTCACCCCTGGTTTGCGCTTTACAGACGAACTCCGGGGCACGCAGAAGATCGCACTTTATTTTTGTACATGCCTTGTGGAACCTCCTCTTTCTGCTGATGTTTTGTTATTGTAAACCGCAGGTGGGTGGAAGCAAAGAGGAAACGTGGTCTCCTTCCGTAACCTCCGGTAATGACGATGGGATGGTAGCTGAGTGTTATCGTGGCAGGCAGTAGAGCACGTGATCATTGACCTTCGATCGTGCGTCGGCGACAGCGACCTTCGATGCACAATATATCTCGGCTCCGACTCGCTTTGACTGAACTTGCGTGAGATGCGTATGATAGTTTCTGGTTTTGCGTCTTTTATGGTGTTCTCTGTGCTGTGTGCAGGTTCAGTTCTCTAGTGGTGACCTGCTTTTTTTTTTTTTTTTTTTTTTCTATCTTCTGACATCCTCGCAGCCAAATTTCGGGAAGTTGTCTGGTTTTGCAATATTGGAACGTGTTTTTGTACTTCCCTTTCATTTTCTGGTTAGTAATGCAAGTGTTTAAGATGCCTAAATCCAAAACGAAATTTCAAGATGCGTGGCTCGCCAAAGAATTGGACAGAGTGAAGTTGAAAGAATGGTGTTCTGCAACTGAAACAATATTTTCTGCTAAGTGTGTATTGTGTTCAAAAATTTTCAACATTTCTAATAGTGGCTTTTCACAAGTAAAAGCGCATCATAAAGGAAGAAAAACATTTGCAGAAATTTCAAAGTAAATTTCAAAATAAGTCCATCTTGAAAGCCTTTGGAGGACGGGATCTTCAGCCCAAAACAAATATTAGTGAAGTACTGAGTCATGATTTACAGTTGGCTAAAGCCGAAGCATTATGGGCCATGAAAGTTGCTAAGGACAATATGTCTTTTGTTTCATGCACTGAAACAGTTGAACTTTTCAAAGAAATGTTTTCTGATTCTGCTATTGCAGCCAAAATGCAACTTAAAGAAAAAAAGTTGCTTATGTGATATCACATGGATTGTCAAAATATTTTGAAGAGGATTTGAAAAAAGACATTGCATCTAGTAGCCCAGGAAAGGTTACTATAGCATTTGATGAAACTACAAATACACAAGTGAAACGGCAGTTGGATGTGTATCTCAGGTACTGGTCTTCAGAAATAAATTCAGTTTCTTGCCGATACCTAACAAGCGTTTTTCTGGGTCATGCAACAGCAGATATTTTGCTAAAAGAAATTCTTGATGTGTTATCATCCTTCAATATTTCGTTGAACAGAATTATTTGTGTATCCATGGCCAGCCCAAATGTAAATAAGTGCTTTTTACGCAAATTCAATGAAGTTGTAAAACAAGAAACAGGCCAGAAATCTTTGGAACTAGGTCTTTGCAACCTGTATGTTGTTAGTAATGCATTTAAAATTTTTTGACAAGCTTAAATATAGATTTTGACGAATTTGCTACTGATATGCATTACTTTTTAAAGAGTAGTGCTGCAAGACGAGGGGATTATAAATCTGTCGAGGATATAACATTGGTCACAGCCAAATTTCTTTTGCGTCATGTCAGCAACAGATGGTTAACCGTTGGTTCTGTAGCCCAGAGGCTCTTGGATCAATGGCTAAATATTACAGAATATTTTTTAAACTTCTTGCCATCTCAAAAAATATTTGAAAAACAACTACGCAATTCGGCAAGGTATAAAATAATTCACTGTTTCCTGAAAAATGAGCTAACTCCTTGCTATTTAGCATTAATTTCATTTTCACGCCAAAATTTTGAAAAGTTTTCATTATGTTATCAGAGTGAAGAACCAAAAATACACCAGTTATATTCTGATTTAAATACTTTAATGAGGAATGTTATGGCTCAGTTTATCCAAGATGATGTTATTGCAGGGAAATTTGGAGAAGATCTAAAGAATGTAGATTTTGAAAACAAAAATTCATGTATGAAGACAAAAAATCTCCTCAGGAATGTTCAGGAGACCAGGCAGAAATTATTTCTCTTAGATGTAAGATCATCACTAATTGCAACCACAAAATATTTAAAGTCAAATTTGCCATTCTGCAATCAAAAGCTAAAAGACATAGAAGTTTTAAAGGTAAAAGAACCAAAGAAAGAGTCAACTCAACTTTCAGTCACTGAAGGACTTTCGGAAATAACCAGAATTTCAAGTGTTTTGCATCTTTCTGAGGAACAAATTGATAGAGTAAGAGAAGAGTGGAAACTTTTAAATTGCGATAAGCCAACTCTAGATGAACTAGTGAAATTTTCAGAGGAAGGGCATATTCCAGTGCGGATTGATCATTACTGGCGTAATATATTTAGTATTAAAGACTCTAGCGGAAAAGAAAAATACTCAAATCTTGCTAAACTCCAAGTCAATATTAGTTTTACCTCATGGTAATGCTGATGCAGAAAGGGGATTTTCGGTTAACACTGCTCTGTTAAGGAAGGACAAGGCTAACTTAAAAGACTCAACTGTAACATCATTAAGAATAGTTAAAGGGACCATTAAACACTATGGATGTGTAAGTAAAGTTCCCATAACAAGAAATTTGTTAAATAGTGTTCGTGATTCACATAAATTTTATAAAGAGTATGTTGATAAGCTGAAGGAAGAAGAATAAAAAAAGGTAAAAGAAAGGAAGCAGAAAGAGAGGGAAAATAAGGAAAAGCAGCTAGAGAAAAAAAGAAAAGCCGAGTTTGATGACAAAATAAAAGAAAATGATGCAGAAATAAATAGGCTTAAAAAAGATAAAGAAGCCTCCCTAGCAGTAATTCAAGAGGGAACAGAAAGAATGAGAAAAGCTGTAGAAAAACAAAATACTGTTGAAATAGCAGTTGCCTCTAACTTGATCATACAAGGTTCAGCTGAAATAAAGAAAACTGAAAGTAAATTAGTTGTGGTGGAAGCAGAAAAAGATAGGCTAATCAGGAAAAGGTTAAAACAATAATATGAAAAAAGTAATTCAGTGAACAATTGTACATAGTTCTTGGTTTTCAATTACCTTTTAAGGATATTATAATTTAATGTGAAACCTGAAAACTTTACTGTGAAAATCGTGAATTGCTTCTGGTTCAACAGCATATTAATGTTCAAAGTGAAACTTGAATGTGGTAAATATACTTGAATATGATAATAACACGTGAAAAGATAAGAACTGAACATTAGAAGTAAATCATACTTAAACTTAAGACATTAGACGTTATGCAAAAAATTTGGGTGTGAACTTCGACCATATATACTAATGGACTGCGCATTGGCAATAGCTGCATCAAAGCCGCCATGGCTCAAACATTGGGCACGTCATCATCAGACTCCAAATTTCGTGTAAAAATGCTGTTATGATTACTAATTTACGCTGCAGAACTTCAGTGTTTTCGGTGTATTATGTGAATGTGCCTCATATATAATGAAAACTCTTCAGGTAAGTTTACTTATGAGCTATATACATGCATGATCGGGTTGTTTACATTTTGTGATTTATAATGTGATGAACATTTGCGAAGAATTTGGAACATGCATTCCATTTTTTTCTTAAGTTACTATATTTTTATATCAATAGCTGCAAGTTTCTGGTTAAGTAATTGAACTTTATTGACTTAGGTATTTAATTCGTTTCTTACCCATGAAAAATCATAGAACTTTCTTTACTATATCGCTCAGAACAACCATAAGCACAGCAGGTGTAACCCATCTTTTTGACTGTTGTCATGTGATTTTATGTTGGAGCCAGAAATTTTGATGTCATGCGCAGTCTATCAGTATATATGGTTGAAGGGTGTGAAGCAAACTTTACAATGTATACAAAGTTGTTTTACTAGATGTATACAAATATACATCTAGTTTTTATTGAAATACACTCCTAAAATTTTCCTAAAATTTTTCTAAAAAGTCCTAAAATTCCTACCTAAAATTTTCCAGAAGTATGCTATGATTCCTGGAGATGGTTCTGGATGGTATGGCTGCTTACACGTTTTTGTGCACTAGCGTTAAATTGCCAAGTGATTTCTTGCACTGTGGCCCGTCCATCCGCTGTTACAATGTGAGCTAGCCGACGATGGCCCTGCTCATCCACACGCTGTTGTCCATGGCAGTTGGCCCTTGCAGGGATGGTTTTACCGGATTCGATGTACTCACGGTGCACCCGTGACACAGTGGCTCGTGAAAATCCCAGTGCCTGCACGACTTCCGAGATGGAGTGACCAATTCGTCGGGCCCCGAAAATTTGCCCATGATCAAATGCGCTTAGATCCTTCATCTTACCCATACTGCATCCTACTCTTACTGATTCCCGTCGCATCACTCCTTATATTGTCGGATCGCTGCATACGTCATGTCATTTCCGTTTACAGGGCCGCCCACAGCGCCATATTTGCATAACGCCAGCGGTCTCTAATTCAATTGTTCTTCAGTGTATAATGGCACACAAATCATTACGGTCTGCAGAGAAAGATGTACAGTGCTTCACTAGAATGTTCCCGGATTCTGATATAGCAAAAAGTATGAAATTGGGCAGGGATAAAATGGCATACATAATTGTTCATGGTACCTCACCGTTATTTGAGAAAGCCTTGCTAAAGGAAATTGTTGCTTCTGAACATTTTGTCGTAGGATTTGATGAATAATCCTGTAACAAATTATCTCAAACAGTAGATGGACCTGAATGTGTAGTTTTGGAAAATAGATGAAAGTGAGGTCCAAACTTGTTATTTCACATCAGTGTTCCTTCAGCGGACTCGTGCTTCCGATTTATTAACCGCATTTAATGATGTTACACGGTCTTTGGATATAAAACAAAAGCTTTTACAGCTATCGATGGATGGTCCTAATGTCAACAAGAAAATTTTTTAAAGACCTCCAGGAAGGCTTAAAAGATGGAAATGACCCAGATGGACCAGTACTTCTTAACACTGGATGGTGTGGGTTGCATGTGGTAAATGGTGCCTGTAAAACTGGAACTGTGGCTACTGGATGGGAAATTCTGGAATTCCATAGGGCATTGTACTATTTGTTTAAAGATTCACCAGCAAAGAAGGGCACTGTATACGTTGTACCCAAACTACTTTATTTTCCTGAAAATTTTGTTCAGTTAGATGGCTGAAGAACTCTGAATTTGCCCAAAGAGCAATGGATATAATTCCTTACCTAAAGAGTTTCATTGATGGAGTTGAGAAGAATGATCAAGCCCCTACCAGCGAAAGCTACCAGGTTGTGGAAGAGGTTATGCAGGATAAAGTATTTCCAGCTAGGCTGTCTTTCTTCAGGGCAATAGCTAGCGAAATGGAGGGTTTCTTGCATGAGTATCAAACTGATGTCCCAATGAAACCCTTTCTATATACTGATCTCTCCATTCTGATGCGAGGGCTTATGGAGAGGTTTGTAGAAGACGAGAAATTATCAAACACTGACATCATGGGTATTGATTTAAATGATGCCGCCCCCAGTAGCAGAATCACAGTGACGAGCGACGTAGGTTGCAGATTTATTTTGGTCCTGCAGACAAAAACTACATCCCCAGAACCCTATTAAAACCATCTTGCAGACTCCCTATCATAGATGCAAGTTTTTCGCCTTCCAAAATTTTCAAAAACGGAAGTTGGGCAGAGTGAGTATTTCTCCCGTAATCATAATTTTTTTTTCTCGCGAAGGACAACATAGGACACAGAATTATTTTGTACTCATCCCCGTAGCAGAATTGCAGCGATAGCCGACGACGTACATCATAGATTTATTTTATACTAATCCCCGTAGAAGAATCGTGGCGACGTACATCACAGATTTATTTTGTACTCATTCCTGTAGAAGAATTGCGGCGATGGGCGATGTACATCGCAGGTTTATTTTGTATTCGTTCCCGTAGCAGAATCAGGGGGCGATGGCCGACGTACATCGTAGATTCGTTTTCCACTCATTCTCATAGCAGAATCGAGGCTGCTGCCGACGCACATTGCAGATTTATTTTGGTCCTGCGGACAGAAACGATATCCTCAGAACCTTATTAAACCAAACCACCTTGCAGACTCTATCGCAGATGCAAGTTTTCTGCCTTTCAACATTTCCGAAAATGGAAGTTAGGCGGAGTGAAGATTTCTCCCGTAATCGTAATTTTTTTTTCTCCTGACGTTCCCTCAAAATGCTTGAAGAGGGAATTATCAGATGTTGTTAAATATCATTTTATTGCATAAATATTTGTGGTTTATTTTGAAAATGGAGGCCAACAATTTCCGAAAACGAAAGTTTTATGGAACCCAGTAATCTTGAATTATTTTTCTTGCGATGCTCCCTCAGCCCTATATTGTCATTAAATATCATTTTATTACATAAATGTTTGTATTTAAAATTGAAAATGGAGAAAAAAATTTCTGAAAACCAAAGTTGTACGGAGCAAAAATTTCTCCCTCTAATAACCCTCCACCCACTGTGCTTCTGTATTATTGTTTAATCATCATTTAATTACATAAATGTTTGCACTTGAGATGGGAAATGGAGAAAAATGTTCTGAAAACATAAGTAGAACGGAGCGATGATTTCTCCTCTTATCACAATTTTTCCTAATGATGCCTCTGCATTTTATTGTTGTTAAATATAATTTTATTTCCTAAATCTTCGTGTTTCAACTTGAAAATATTGGTAAAATTCCAGATACAGAGGACCAGAATGTTCTTGATTCTAATTAACATTGCAATTGCTGTAGTATCTAGGTTAGACATTTTTTCAGGTAGAAAAATATGTCTACACGATTTTTATTGTTTCTCACATTTAATAGTTATTTTGCTCAGTGACCACCTGCAGATTATTTTGGGGCAGAATGATATCTGTTGCAGACTGACCAGGAACTTTCTGCTATGGGAGATGCCGCAAACATACATCCAGCAAAGCAAGTTGATTTGGGAATAGTCACACAGTGTTCTCTGAAAATCAGATGTGTCAGAGAAGGATATTGCCTAATTCAAGAATAAGTGTAGAAAATTCTTACTGAAATGTGTTTCCAAGATGAAAGAGCGCTCACCGTTAGCTTATACTTTGACGAAGTCAGTGTCTTGTTTTGACCCAGCAGTTGTGTTAAAGGAGAAAGTATTTACCAAACGTCTCACACACCGGCTCCCCATTTTGTCTCAGAAAAATTGGATTGGAGGCTTGGCAGCAGATGAAAGACATCTGCAGAAGGTCTCATGTAATAAAGTGTTTCCAGCAATATAAAATATCTGAAAGTATTGATAAATTCTGGTCTGCTGTTTTTGATGCAGAAGGTAGCTGTGGAGATGCAGTAAAGGTGATGAAGATGGTTATGATCCTGTCGCACAGCAATGTCAATCTTGAATGAGGGTTTTCTATAAACAGTGACTGTTTGTGGGAGAACATGAGCGAGTTGTCAGTGGTGGCCAGAAGGAAGGGTCTATGATCATGTTATTTCTAAGGGTGGCCTTGCTGGTCTGGCTATTATGAAACAGATGGTCCATTATGCTCGAAATGCAAGAACAAGGTTTGATGAATAAAAAAACAGCAACTCAAAGAACAGCTGGAAAAAAAAGGCTGCTCTAAAAAGAAAAAAAGAAAGCAGCATCACAGCTGAAAGAGTTGGCGTCTAAAAAGGCAAAAGTTTTGCAACAGGCACAGAGAGAGAGAGAGAGAGAGAGAGCGAGAGAGAGAGAGAGAGAGAGAGAGAGAGAGAGAGAGAGAGAGAGAGAGAGAGAGAGAGAGAGAGAGAGAGAGAGAGAGATTTTAGAACAGAAGATGAGAGTTCTTCGGATGCAACAAAAAAGTTACTGAAATGTTTGCAGTATTTTTTTTTAATTCTATTTTACCTCTATTCAATAAATGTTCTATACATTGAAACCATTACAGATACCTCTCAGTACTGACAGTTTTGAATTCCCTATCTGAAATATCAAATTAACGGACTTGTAAGGATATGGACACTTATTACAGAATTCTTGAGATTGGAATAAGACTTCTGCAATGCTGACGCTTCTCCAAAAGTTTGATGCAGAAATATTTCAAAACTCTCAATGAGGATGCATACAGCAGAGAAACTGCAAGCTCTTCCATCTCAATATATCATGTTTCAATAAAAAAAAAAAATGCCTTAATCCAGATAAGACTCGCTGGATACGTAGTTACTGTTTTCTGAAGTTATTGCATTTGTGGTTGATATGTTTCTAGTAATGTCGTTCTCAACACTTTCCTAGGACTTTAAGGGCATTCTTTTCGATGAAACCCCTGTAAATAACAAAGCTTTACAAATCAGAAATAAGAATTGAAGACCCTTTCAGGTTTGAAACGATGGCAGGAAAGTAGTAAGAAATCTAGACACGTCAGTTCATTTCTTTTTGAACTAATTATGCTCATTAAAATGTATTACACACTTTTCACTTAAGATTCTAATTAGATGCATCATTTAAACTTATCTGAAACTTCGTTTTAAATCTTAGCAAAATCTTTTTGAAGTTATGGTGTTTAAATTTTAACCACTAAAGGGAGTCTCCCATTTATGGACAAAAGTTTGTGGCCCGTGAGCGTCCATAAATGAGCAGAGGTTTCACCATACTTTTTACCTCTTTGTAACATTTATCAGTCTAAATGCTTAGTCATTCTAGTATAAAGTTTGACATTCTGGTTAGATAATTCTACTGGGAATGGGTGGAGATGATCAGGGAAATTTCATGCTGTGGAAATCAGGGAAAACTCGGGGAATTTTTTTCCCTACTTTAGTAGCCACCCTGCAATTGCATTCTTCACAGTTCACGAAAAAAAAAAAAAATCGTTTTGGTGAAAATATTGGCGAGTACTTTTTGGTACTATCTTAACACTTTAGTGAAATAAAACTGAATTTGGTGAAAATAAAAAAAAAAAACGTGGAAAGAGTGATGACTTTGTCTATTTACATTATCTCCACGTATTTGGAAGATTTTCACTTTAGAAAAGCCAGATCAATCGCTGCCCTTGGGAACCCTAGGATGCTTACCACTTGGGTGATGGAATGACTGATCTATGCTACTCTATTAATATGTCCATGGTCAAAGTCGTTCAGATCACCACATTTACACATGTTCGTTGATTGCGATACACTGTTGGAAAACCCTGCTGTCTGCCTATTATCGCCTGCGTTCGGTTTGTGTCCGATTCACTCTGCTCATTCACTCTGCTCGGGGTTCGCCCATGTCAACTGCCCATCACCCCTATCTGTTTTGTCTACTGATTGTATATGTAAAACATGTAGGCCACATTTTTTTTTCACATGAAACTAGTTATTTCTACTGCTCGTGATTTTTCGTACTGCATACTGGACTGCAAAGCTTAATCATGCAGTAACTATTAACAATAAAAGCCAAAGAAGAAATCAAATTCAATTCCACAGTACTTTGCTAACCATGACAAAGGAGTAAGGATAGAGAAAAGCCATGTTGAGCAGCATTAATTTGCCACAATGATGTATAAAGGATCTAACTTATTATTTATGCAAAAAAGGTACATTATTAGCATTGCTTGGAGAGACAAAAGACTTTGCGATAGATACTGTTAAGACTAGGAACTAGATTGCTTTTCCTTGGTTGGCAGAAGCAGATAAGTAGGAATCAGAGATGATGAATGAAGGCATATTGGAACAAACACTTCAAAAGCAGGGAAAGCTTGCCAAAGTAAATTCATACTGTAGAGATAGGATACTTGGAGATTTTAGGGATATTTGATAAAGGTAATTATGGTAACAAGCATGTTCATCATTATTCATATTAGTTTTGAAATGCATGTCTGCCAGAGAGTGAGTGAGTGAGTGAGTTGAGTGAGTGAGTGTGTGTGTGTGTGTGTGTGTGTGTGTGTGTGTGTGTGTGTGTGTGTGTGTGTGTGTGTGTGAAGTGAGATTTAATTTTACCCATAATTCCCAGAATATTTTTTGTATTTTGTTAGAAATGATTTTGTGCATGAAGTCATAAAAAAAAATCAAAAGTCTAGTTATGAATTTTCTGATTTTTATTTTCAGATGAAAGTGATTCCAAGAAGAAAGACCAACACCCTCTGTGTCCAGTGGAAATAAACACATTGTGTACCTATGTCCAGACATGGATGCAAAGGTAAGTGGAGAAGATGATTCTTTTTTTTTTCTATTTTTTTTTATGGGGTAATTCAGGTCAGAACAAATCTTGGTGCCATCATACTATAACCAGACTTGCCAGCTGTTATAATTTTATCGTATTTAGTAAGTGGAGAAGATGATTCTTTTTTTTTTTTTCTATTTTTTTTTATGGGGTAATTCAGGTCAGAACAAATCTTGGTGCCATCATACTATAACCAGACTTGCCAGCTGTTATAATTTTATCGTATTTAGTACGATAAATCATGCTGCAGTGGGCTAATACGTTTTTGCAGCCAAAAATGTGATTTTTTTTTAAGTAGTCATGTTTTTCACCATTTTTTCCGATTTCAGACAAAAGCCTTGTAGCAGAATTGCGGCGACAGGTGACGTACGTTGCAGATTTATTTTGGTCTTGCAGACAAAAAACGACATTCCCAGAACCCTATTAAACCATCTTGCAGACTCCCTATCATAGATGCAAGTTTTCCGCCTTTCGAAATTTCCGAAAACGGAAGTTAGGCGTAGTGAGGATTTCTTCCGTAATAGTAATTTTTTTCTCGCAAAGAACGATGTATGTTGCGAAATTATTTTTACTTGTCTCCGTAGCAGAATAGCGGTGACGGCCGACGTACATCACAGATTTATTTTGTACTCATCCCTTTTGAAGAATTTCGGCAATGTGCACCACAGGTTTATTTTGTACTCGTCTCCGTAGCAAAATAGCGGCGACGGACAGTGTACATCGCAGATTTATTTTGTACTCATACCCGTAGAAGAATCGCTGCAACGTACATCTCAGGTTTATTTTGTACTCATCCCCGTAGCAGAATCGTGGCGACGGCTGATGCACATCGCAGATTTATTCTGGTCCTGCAGACAAAAATGATATCCCCAGAACCAGATTAAACCATCTTGCAAACTCCCTAAGATGCAAGTTTTCCGCTTCTCAAAATTTCCAAAAACGGAAGTTAGGGTGAGCAAACATGGAGGACCGACGCCATACTGAGGGTCACTACTTATTCGCGTGTAGCTCAATAAATGTTGCCCATATCAGTCTCAATGTTTAATCATTTATTGTTCCTGGTAATCTTTACCTTCCTCCCGAATAGCATTGCAATCCGACATGTCCTTGTGGGGGCAACTATTTTTTTGATGATGAGTGTACTAATAATAAAAACCAGTGTACTGTAGCAACACATTCAGTCTTTTTTTTTCTTTTTTAATTTTATCTAAAATGTTCAGCTGTGTGGCTAATGATGGTCCTGGTGTATATATATACACTCTTAGAAATGAAGAAGCACCCAGAAAGAATCATCCAATAGATGAAGATTGGTATGTGCAATGTACATGTATAGGAAAGGAAATGATTGTAATTCCAGAGCAGTTGGGCCATTTATTTAGATAAAACAGCTACACGAGTGGCACAAGTCAGTATGTTATAGTGCCATCTGTGCCATCTCTGGCTCAGATACAAGCGGTTACCAGGCATGGCATAAACCCCCGCACGGGGATAACTGGTTTTCCAGTTATTTGGGGAGCGGCGCCCCCACGGCCCGAGCTGACCTTGTGACAGAACATCTTTCTTTTTCGTATTGTACGATTACATCACCGAAGGGACAGCTGTTCATCCAGCTGCTGGGGGATGGCGTCCCCACGGCCCGAGCCGACATGTACTAGATGTGAATTTTCACATTTTTTATGTTTTTTGTTTTTTCACTTGACACGCTCCCGCCTCAGTTGTAGGTTGCTGAGGTTGTGATTATGCGCCAGCTCAGGATTTTAGTTTCTAGTTTTCTTTCCTGTCTTCTCCATTTCATGTCTCTTTCTTTGTTTTTCCAGGCTGGTTTGCTAGACCTACCTGCACGTTTGCCATGTGCAGTGACCCGTAAGGTGGAAAAGGGGATGCTGGAGGCTGAGGTTTCTGGAGGCCTGGGTGTTGTTGTCGCCAGTTGCCAACACTCCTCTTTGCCCCCTGCTTAACCCTAAACGGGCGGCTGGGAACTAGTCAATGAGGTCTGTGGCCGAGGGAGCCCAGACCTCTAACGGCTTGTCGTCTCGTATGACAGGGTGAGTCTGGGGATAGGGTGGGCATGCCAAAGGGGTGTTCCCCAGGCATGGGAAAGTCTGGGTGCTCGCCGAGCGCATGTCTGCCCTATCAACTTGCTATATCCGCTTGCTATCCCTAGAGTCGTGTCCTGCGTCCACTTGGGCTTGCGGACCTCCGGCTCTCCCTCGTTGGGCTCGATTGTGGGTGGGAAGTCGGCGGACGAATTATTAATTTTTCTTTATGGATGAAAATAAAGTTTTCATCCATAAAGAAAAATTAAAATTAAAATTTTAAAAAGCAAAAGAAGTAATGAGGAAGGCTCATCCCCTTCCGCTAAAAAGCATGTGCCTGACTTTTCGAATGCTCGTTTCTTTTTGTTCATTCATTAGACCCTTCAAAGCCTCTGAGTGCCAAAAGTCCATTTTGGATAAATAAAGCACTTCAATCCATCGCAAGCTCTCCTAAGAGCTTAAAGAAGCTCCAATCTGGAGATCTTCTGGTAGAAATGTCCACTGTGGCCTACAGCTCTACACTTCTTAACACCACCACGCTGCTTGAGACTCCGGTAAAAATAACACCTCATGGATACCTAAATTCATCTCGAGGTGTTGTCTCCTCTCAGGACCTCGTTGAGTGTGCTGAGGAAGAATTACTTGAAGAACTGAGGAGTCAACACGTTACGGGTGTGCGGCGTATTTTATTCAGGCGGAATGGGCAGTCTGTCCCATCCCGGAACATCATTTTAACTTTTGATAGCCCTTCCCTGCCTACATCCATCAAGGCAGGGTATCTCCACCTCGAGGTACGCCCGTACATCCCTAACCCTTTGAGATGTTTTAGGTGCCAGTCTTATGGCCATTCTCAGCAGTCGTGCAGGAGCAATCCCCGGTGTGCACGCTGTGGTGCCACAGAACATCTTCTGCAGGAATGTGTGGCCGAGGCTGAGTTTTGTGTGAACTGCAAGGGTTCACACGCAGCATCAGCCAAAGATTGTCCCAAGTGGAAGGAGGAGAAGGAAATCCAAAGGATCAAAACGGTGGAAAATATTTCCTATCCTGAGGCCAGAAGAAAAGTGGTTCCTGATACATCTGATCGGCGATCATACGCTTCAGTGGTGGTTGCCAAATCTACGGTTGCCATTCAGACCGACATTGAGATCCCCTTAAATGTCCATACAATGTAAACGACATCATCGCAGCCGGACTGGAGGCACTCCAGTCTCGAGCTAGGGGTCTGAAAGCGCCACCCACCACTTCGCCGAAGCAGACTCATCCCACCACCAACAAAGGAACTCAGGCCACTTCTAACAAAAAGACCAAAGCCCAGGATAAGAAAAGCATTTCTTCTCCTCCAAAATCTCAGGAAACGACTCAACGTCGTGCGCCTCCCGGTAAGACACTTGGGACAAAACATGCTCCCATCTTAGCCCCTGGTCACACGCCTCCAGATCTGGGGGAACCCCCAGCAGAGGCGATGGAGCCGGACTTCGTTTGATCATGTTCATTTTAATTTCACTTATAACCATGGCTTCAATCATTCAGTGGAACTGTCGAGGTTTTCGGACGAACTTTGATGAAGTGAAACATCTGCTTTCATTTTACTCTCCGGTGTGCCTTTGTCTACAGGAGACGAAGCTTAAACCATCGGACCTGCTTTCAGTTCGAGGCTACAGTGCATTTCGGACAGATAACTCGTCTGGAAATATAGCCTGTGGGGGAGTCGCTATTCTCGTCCCTCACAGGGTTCCGGTATCTTCCGTCGCGGTTTCCACAACTGTGCAGGCCGTGGCGGTTCGTATTTCTATGCCTGTACTTCTTACTGTCTGCAGTGTCTATCTGCCGCCGGACGAGAACGTGAGCGTCCCGGTACTGGAGAGATTGGTTGATCAGCTGCCTTCACCCTTTCTAATACTAGGTGACTTCAATGCCCATCATCATTTGTGGGGTAGTGTCAGCATCAGCAGGAGAGGTCGTCGCATAGAGTCTCTTCTGTCCTCGGCCTCTTTGTGCCTTTTTAACACCGGTGCTGACACGTACTTCCATGAACCGACACGATCCTTCAGTGCGATCGATTTGACCTTGGGATCACCATCAATTATTGCTGACTGGTCGTGGGCGGTGTGTAACGACCTCCACGGGAGCGACCACTTTCCAATTGTCCTCTCGCATCATGCGAACATGCCATCTTCTGCCTCCCGCCCTCCTCGTTGGAGGATGGAGCGTGCGAGATGGGAGGTCTTCACACCGTCAGCTTTGATATTTTCTGCAATGGTGACCCAAGAGTCAATCGACGCAGCGGTTCTTGAAGTAACAAATTGTATTCTTCAGGCAGCTGATCTTTCTATACCAAAAACATCTACGACACTCTCCAGAAGTCCGAAGCCTTGGTGGACCCCTGAATGCGCAGCGGCTAGGAGAGCTCAACATAAGGCCTGGTCTACGTTTCGGCGTTATCCAACTGATGCTAATCTCGTTACATTCAAACGAGCAAAATCCTATGCTCGGTTGGTGCGTCGACGTAGCAGGAGGGAGTCTTGGATCCAGTATGTTTCATCTCTCACTTCACGTGCCAGTTCGAAAAGTGTGTGGGACAAGATTCGTAAGATCCGGGGTAACTACAGCTCTCACCAGATCTCCATTCTCGAGAGTAACGGCTGCACATATGCTGGAGTCGGGGAGATTGCTGATTGTTTGGGGGAGGCGTTTGCCTCCGTGTCGAGTGACCTGGCGTATCCTACTTCTTTTCAAAGAATAAAATCCACTGCGGAACGCCAGAGAATCTCCTTTGCGCCTTTTCTCGACACTGGATATAACTCCCCCTTCAGCATGGTTGAACTCAGGGTGGCTCTGCATTGGTCCGGCGCTACATCGGTCGGTCCCGATGGCATCCATTATGACATGCTCCGTCATCTCTCGCAGTCGTCTCTCGAGAATCTCTTACTCTTATACAATCGTATTTGGTCGGAGCACAGTTTCCCGGAGTCTTGGCGAAAAGCAGTTGTTCTGCCTTTTCCCAAACCTGGCAAGGATCCCAAGTCTCCCTCTAGTTATCGTCCAATTGCTCTCACTAGCTGTCTGTGTAAAGTTCTTGAACGCATGGTTAATTCCTGGTTAGTTCATTTTTTAGAATTTCATCAAGTACTTTCACCATCACAAAGCGGCTTTCGCCGTCATCGTTCACCTCACGATCATCTCCTGCACCTTGAGACATCTGTGCGCGAGGCGTTCTTGCGTTGGCAGCACCTGGTTTCTGTATTTTTTTATATCGAAAAAGCTTATGATCGAGCGTGGCGGCATGGTATTATCCGTGACCTCCACGCATGCGGATTGCGAGGAAATCTTCCGACATTTATTTTCAATTTTCTTCGCAATCGGGTGTTCCAGGTGCGCCTGGGTACAACGCTATCGGCAACATTCCATCAAGAACAAGGTGTTCCTCAAGGTTGCATTTTATCTGTCACATTGTTCATCCTTCGCATTAATTGTCTCTTCACAAATCTTCCTCCTGCGGTTTGGGCTACTGTCTATGTTGATGACGTGCACATTTTCTGCTCGTCATCAAGCATGCATTTTATTGAAAGGCAGTTGCAGTCTGCAATTAATCAGATCTTTAAAACGGCGAATAGCAATGGTTTCGTTCTTTCTCCTGACAAGACAGCGTGTGTCCATTTCTGCCGGAGGCGTGGCCTCCATCCTGACCCAGAGCTGTTTTTAGACCGTGCAGCCATAACAGTTTTGCCGGAGACCAAGTTCCTTGGTCTGACCGTCGACCGTGCGCTTACATTTCGTGCGCACGTTCGGCAGCTCAAGATTTCCTGTCTGCGGGCTCTATCCATTCTTAAGATCCTTTCGAGAGTCTCGTGGGGTGCAGACAGGATGTCTTTGATTCGTATTTACCATTCCTTAATCCGGTCGAAACTGGATTATGGTTGTATCGTGTATGGCTCTGCTCGTCGTTCCGTTCTCCGGCCTTTGGACACTATTCACCATCACGCACTGCGTCTTTGTTCGGGAGCATTTCGAACATCTCCGATTCTCAGCCTTTACGCTGACGCGAACGAACCATCGCTTGAATTACGCCGTCTGCAGCTGTCTATTCAATTCTACCTGAAACTTAGATCTCTTCCAGAACATCCTTTATACGATGCAGTTTTTCATCCCCAGCATGCTCGTTTATTCGAGAACCGGCCCTCGTGCATTTCAACTTTCGGTCTTCGTATGGCGGCCGTAGCCCGTGATGTAGGGCTCGACTTGTCACTTGTTGGAGAGACCAGGGGCTTTGGGGATCCGCCATGGCACCCACTTGGTGTCACCCCTGCGTCAGTGTACCATCTTTTCATCTTTCGATAAATCCTCAACCCCTGCGTCAGTGTACCAGCAGCTTTTCGCTGAGCACCGTGACCTAAATTCTGATTACACTGCTATTTTTACTGATGGCTCCAAGATGCATGGAGTCGTTGGATCCGCGGCTGTCTGTGTAGATGACGTTTCAGTAGCGCGGATCCCAGCTGAGGCCACGGTGTTTTCAGCGGAGATGCATGCTGTGTATCTCGCTCTTCTCCATGTTCGGTCGAGTTCTCATCATCGTGCTATGGTCTATACGGATTCCTTGAGTGTCTTGCAGTCTTTGTCATCTGCAGATTGCCGTGACCATCCTTTTCTCGTGAATGTGAGACAGTTACTTCGTCGTTTGCTCGGGGCCGGTTTTCAAGTTCAGTTTTGCTGGATTCCTGGGCATGTTGGAATCTCGGGTAACGAGTGTGCTGATGCGGCTGCTAGATCTGCTTCCTCTTTGGTCATCACACCCTTGCCACTGTTTCACTGGGATTTCCGCTTTCTGGTACGCGACCATATTAAGCGAACGTGGCAAGGTCTGTGGGACCAACAGGTGGAAAATAAACTGCATCGTATTAAACCTAATCTTGAAGTCTGGAAATCCTCATATCGTCGGAACCGTAGGGAGGAAGTGGTGCTTGCGCGTCTCCGCATTGGGCATTGTCGTTTCACTCACCGCTTTTTGCTGTGTGGCGACACTGCGCCGTTGTATGAGACGTGCAACTGCCGACTCACTGTCACTCATCTTCTGTGTACCTGTGTTCGTTTTCGTGATGTACGTTTTCATTTCTTTCATTCTCATTTGTTGACCGAGGACGCCGCTACACTGCAGCGGCTCCTCAATGACCACTGTGACTCTGTTGCCGTGTTTTCATTTTTAAAGAAATTGACTATTTTAAACATATCTAGATTTTAGCTTTATCATCATCCTCATTTTTCAGTTTTACTGAACCAGCTAGATTTTAATCATTGTATCCTGTTTTTAATACTGTTTGTTCCATTATCTTTTTTAGCCCTTCCATCGTTCTCATTTTTCAGTTTTACATGATCAGTCATATTTTAAGCTTTTTACCACATTTTTAATACTATTTGTTTGTCTTGTTTCTGGCGCTCTTTGGCCAACCGTGGCCCTTGCGCCATAAAAATCAACCAACCAACCATGGCATAAACACATATAGTTGACATAGCTGCCAACCCTCCTGGTTTTCAGACTGATTTCCTAGTCTCCCGATTTGTTGAGCTGAATCTCCCATTTTTTTAAGGAATTTTTTGAAGAATCCTACTGGTATGTCTGAAAAAACTGGAGGCTTGGGATTTCCACCTCCAGGCAAAAAAACTAGTTTTTTTCCTTAATGGAGTTATTTACCCTGGCTGGTGCGGACGTACTTGGCGAGAAGATCGAAGTTAAAAAACTCAACCCCTGGCGTCAGGCTGAGAGCTTTTGACCTCTGAACCTTGCACAGTCAGCAGTTCACGTGGTGCAAAGTGTGGAACAGCTAAAAAGGAAGTGAAACCAGTGGAAAAAATCGTGCGCATTGATAGAAGGTTAGGGTGCCAGTGTGAGTAAGAAAATGTGACAAAACAGTGACAAAGTATCTGGGAAACTAAATATAAATCAGTTGAAGGTAAACACAAAAGATTTCTGAGTGAGATTTATGTCTTAGTGAAATGATGACAGTGATTATTTATTGCTTGGGGAGTCAAGTTTCATTGATTATGCTATCATATATTATAATCCATTAAATTGATAGTCTATGACGCCGACTGTGACATAGTTTTTTGTTTTAACTTTTGTAATAAATGCAACCAAACTTAAGAGGAATGCTCTCACAAACATGTGCTCACGATTTATGAAAAAAAAAAGTTCCATTTTGTGCTACCAGGTCAGTGCTTAAAAATCCTAGATTCCCTGGACATGTAAATTATTGGCCTGGGCAGGTATATAAAAAATTTAGTTGCCTGAACTGGGCAACTAAATTTAAAAAATTAAAAAGTTCGGGATAGAATTTCCTATTATAAGAAAGAAAAAGACAATCGTCGCATGCCATGTTTCATTTCACTGCTAATCACCGGAAGTTGTATTATTGTGACAAAGTGCCAAAGGCAGAAGAATATCACCTCTTTAATTATTGAGTATATAAATAAATTTTGAGGGATTTCCGTTCAGTGTTGTACTTATTACTGCTCGCATGTATTTTGAGGTGGCAACACTGAGATATCGCAGTACGAGACGCCAGCTGTCAGAGTCAGTGTACGACGTTCGATTGGGGTGCGAAGACATATTTGTTTTACTCGATGGAAAATGGCAACTTTCGTCCCGACAAAACAGCATTTGCGGGAAGTGTTAATGCATTACTTAATTGTCAAGAAAAGTGCTGCCGACAGCTATCGCTTAATGTCAAAAATCTATGGTGAACATTCCCCATCCATAAAAACGTGTGTATTGGTTTAGACGATTCAAAAGGAACAACTTCGATGTCAGTGATAAAGAACGTTCTGGACCACCCAAAAAAATTGCTGATGCCAAATTGGAAGCTTTACTCGACGAGGTTACTGTGCCAGACCCCAAAAGTACTAGCAGCAGCATTAAATGTTAGTCAATCATGAATTTCGCAACGTTTAGCTGCCATGGGAATGGTGCAAAAAGAAGGGAATTGGGTTCCACATGCTTTGCGGGAAAGAGACCTTGAACGTCGAAAAACCATTTGCAAATTGCTGCTTCAAAGGCAAAAAAGAAAGTTTTTTTTGCATTGTATTGTTACTGCCGACGAGAAATGGATATGGTACGATAACCCTAAACGGCAGAAAGCATGGGTGAAGCCAGGTGAACAGGTCCTTCAACGCCAAAACGCAATATCCATGGTTCAAAGGTAATGCTGTGTATCTGGTGGGATCAGAAGGGTCTGATCCACTATGAACTGCTGAAACTGCCAGAAACTATTACTGGTGACGGTATCGAACCCAATTAATGCGTTTAAAACGAGCTCTCAAGCAAAAACAGCCGGAATGGTAGAATAGACACAAAAAAGTCATCTTACAGCATGACAACGCAAGACCACATGTTTCTCGACCTGTGAAAAAACACTTAGAAGGATCCAACTGGGAAGTTCTACCCCACCCGCCATAATTGCCAGATATTGCGCCATCGGATTACCATATGTTCCGGTCGATGCAGTCAGCACTTTCTGGAGAACGGTTTAGTTCTTATGAAGACATCAAAAATTGGCTGGACAACTGGACCTCTTCCAAGGAACCGGGATTCTTCCTTCGGGGCATACGTTCCCTGCTTGAAAGATGGGGTAAAGTTGTAGCTTCAGAGGGAGCATACTTCGATTAATATTAAAATATTGTTTCTGTTCTCCAACAACGGGTTTTGTTCACCTCAAATCCCTCAAAACTTATTTTTATACCCAATATATTATGCCCTTTGTCCAGAAATTGGAACTACATGTAAGTATTGCTCCAAACTCTGTTTATAGTCAGCGACGGGATGCATGCCTCTGTTGGAACTAGTCTCCGGTGTTTCGTGACAAAGGGAGAAAACTTCAACGAAAGGAGCACAGCAGAATCACTAAATTTCTCAAATACCAATTTCATTATATCATTTCATAGAAATTTCAACATCATTATCTTAAAACTTGAAATACATGTTTTTGTGTGCATTGAACATTTTGAATACAGACCCTTAAAATAGAAATGCAAAACGTAAAAAAATAATTAATAATAGTTTTTAACTTTAAAAAAGTAGGGTTCTGATTAATTACATTAAAAGATAAATTTTCCTTGGACATCCATCTTTTACTACCTGGGCAGGTAAATAATTTCTGCACATGCCCAACTGGGCATGTAACTTTTCAGATATTTTTCAAGTCCTGCAGGAGATATGTGGTACTGCAAGCTCCAGAAAAACTTACAAGGGTGATCACAGTCCAAGAGGAGGTATTCAGAGCCCTGTACCAACATCGCAGTTGGACATAACACAACCCCACTCAGTATGACTGCTCCCGCGAACATGCTCTCTTGCTAAAGGAAAACACAAAATGACTGTGTGGCAAGGTGTAGTCGTTACATGAAATAACTAAAAAGCTAACTGGAAAGTGTGATTATACCTTTTAATTTGGTGCAGGTTACAAATATGGTTCAATGGATTTTCAATTCAGATTTAAATGCTGCATGTGTTGAACATCGTTCTCCACAGTGGAATGCAACTGGTCTGAAAGTATTTGTTTCACATTCTGTGTTATTGTGTCTTTCAAGACTACTAAACTGAGAAACATAGCCCTGATAAACCTGGATTTTGAGGTACCCCCATGCACAAAAATCACATGGTTTGAAATCAGGCGAATGAGGCCTCCATGGTTTAGGAAATGTATGACTAATCGCTCTAGGGTCATTCCGTATCAACTCTACACAGCGACTTGACTTGACCATCTCAAATTTTAATGAAGTTTGTTACATAAGTGGCCTCTATATAGATTAAGAAAAATACCAAATTTCATCGTCATATATCCACCGGTTTTGAAAATACAGCTATATAAAATGTCCCAAAACACCCCTAAAATCGGAAGATTGATATGTTTATAAATTGTGATTGCAGCTCCCCTAATTTAGATAGAGAGATGGGAAAGGTATCTTTTTGTAGTATTTTTTATGCTCTTTTATTTGATGTTCACCACACAGGGGTTAAGATTTAAAAAAAAATTCATATTTTAAAATTAAAATTTTGAATTTTTCAAAATGCTAAGCTCCAAAAAATCAAAATTTTTTTAAAACAATTTTTTTATGTTTGGTATTTGATTGTGTGCATTGTAACTTGGGATGATAATGGGTGTACTTAAAAAGCTATATTCAAATTTAGCCTAACACAAGAGTTTAAGGAAAAAATACAAATAAAAAAACAACATGTAAACTGAAAATAAATTTGGGCTAAATCTTAAAAAAGTTTCATTAATAACAATATAGTATTTTTGTTATTTAAAACCATTTATTTAAACAATGTTTTATTTTTAATTGATTTGTTTAAAATCTGAGACTACATGGGTTTAAAAATTTTATTAATTTCATTATTCAGAATTTGTAATAATTCACAATACAATATAAACAAGAAAGATGACACCGAATTTTAGGGTGTAATAAGCACGTCTTTCGAATCCGTTCTGACGCAAATTAAATTTATCAAAGCTATTCAAAGTTGATGGAACCGGTGTGGAAAACAATAGATCTGACGAAAGAATGAAGATTTTCAATCGGGTTTTTAATCCCTCAGATATTGCTGTAAACGGAATCGTGAGCTTACGAACTCTTAGGAACAGAGATATCGACAAAAATAAGATGTGACTTTACGTCCCCTGGTGGGAAAACCATGCATTATTTTAGGAAGAAAGTATTCTCAAAAGGTTTATCCATATAAGCGGTATCGGTCGAAGAAAAAAAATTAGTCGAGTTTTCAGGAGCCCAGATTTTGCAACAAATACTTCAGAAGCAGAAATTAACACTTATGACCCCTGGTGGCTAAACCATTCTTTACCAAACATTAGAAATTATGTGAAAAATAATTCCCATCAGGTCTTGTATGTGATACAGGAAAAAATTTTCAAATCAGTGCTTTAGGAGCAGCAATAACGCAGAAAACAGAATTTATCTTTGTGTCCCCTAGCGGAAAGTCTATGATTTACTTGAAAATTTTGAATTTATAAGAAAACATTTCGCACCGGAAACATTATCCAACAAAGGAGGAATTTTTCAAATCGTGCTCTTAGAAGTAGAGATATTGACAAAAATAAGATATACATCTACGCCCCCTGGCGTAGAAACCATGCACTATTTTAAGAAGAAAATGTTTCTAAAAGGTTTGTCGACATGAGTAGTATCGGTCAACAAACAACGTTTTTTTTTAATCGAGAATTTAGAGGCTCATATTTTGCTGCAAATACAACAGAAGCGGAAATAAGATGTACGCCCTTTAGCGGCCAAACTATTTTTTTCAAAAATTAGAAATTATGTGCAAACGATTTCCTACCAGGAGCTGTATCCGGTGCAGAAAGAATTTTTCAAATCAGAGATATAGAAGCAGAGATATAGGGGGAAATGCAATTTACCGCTACGTCCCCAGCGGAAAGTATATGAATTACTTGAAAATTTTGAAATTATATGAAAAACATGTCACACGGAAAGCACTATCCAACAAAGAAGGAATTTTTCAAATCGGACTCCTAGAAGTAGAGATATTGACAAAAATAAGATGTACATGTACGCCCCTGGCGGAGAAACTGCGGAATATTTTAAGATGAAAATATTCCGAAAAGGTTTATTGATGTGAGTGGCATCAGTCCACGAAATAATTTTTTCAATCGATATTTTAGAAGCTCTGATTTTATGGCAAATACATCAGAAGCAAAAATAACTGGCAACTGCAAGAGAAATCTGGCAATAACATTTAAATTCTTTCTGTGTAAATGGAACTTTTGTTACAGTTCCTATATATTGAGAACAGGCCTTGATAGAATCAAGAGGCCAGAAACGTCTGTAAAAACAAAAGAATTCACTATCGGAAGATGTGAAAAATAGTTGAACATTCTCACGTAAAGATAGAATTAAATATATTAATCTGAGTAAAGCCTTGAGTAAGTGTTTTAATGGCTGTAAATAAAATTTTTATTTTTTTAATCTATAAGACAAAACTATCTGCAAAATCTGCTAATACTTTGGAAACTATCCGCGTACGGCGTACACGTGTACGTCTATATTCTGCGACTCTGGTGGCCACTTTATTTTGACCACCCCCTCAGTACTTCGTTGGGCCACCTTTTGCCTTTAATATTGTGTCGATTCTTTGTGGTATGGTCTCCACGAGATGTTGTTAGGTGATTTTTGGAATCTGAGACCATGCTTCATGAATCACTTTCCAGGAGTGTGAAATTGCAGGGTTGTGGATCCAGCTGTCTGATGGCTCGTTCAACTTCATCCCACAAATTCTCAATGGGGTTGAGATCTGGAGATTGTGGGGGCCACCTAAGCAAAGTAAACTCACCGGCATGTTCCTGAAACCAATCCTGTACAATACGAGCACTATGGCAAGACGCATTATCTTGTTGAAAGTAGCCATCACCATTGGGATAAACCATCCACATGACAGGATGCACTTGTCCGCAACGATGTTTAGATATGATGTGCCAGTCAGACGTTGATCAACACGAATTAAAGGGCCCAAAGCATGCCAGGAAAACATTCCCCAAACCATAACATTGCCTCCACCAGCTTGAAGGGTTGTAGCAATGCATTTGGGGTCCATGCTTTCGTGCGGTTTCCGCCAAATTCTCACTCGGCCATTGGCATGGTGCAACTGAAAATGTGATTCATCGGACCACATAATTTGTTTCCAATTATCGACTGTCCAATCCTTGTGCTCCTGTGCGAACTGGAGACGTTTTCTCTTGTTAACTGCAGACAGCAAAGGTGTTCGAACAGGCCTTCGGCTGCCATATCCCATCCGCTGCAGTGTACGTCGAACAGTGCGTGCAGAGATCATTTGAAGGGATCCTTGATTAAGATGGTGTGTAATTTGCTGCACTGTTGCCCTTCTGTTGTCTGTTACCAGTCTGGACACACTCCTTTCCGCCCGAGCAGTCACTAGTCGATGACGACCACACGTTGAACGTAGAGACCTAGTTTTTGGCCAACAGTACAGTCTTTAAACACTTTAACAACAGCTGCTCTGGAACATTTCACGAATGCGGCGGTTTCGGTGATACTCGCTCCGAGCACCTACAATCATCCCATGTTGAAAGTCCGTCAAATTGCATTTTTTACCCATCTTGTCACCCAAAAAATCACTTCTACTATCGGAAGCACTAAACTTTCCCTTTTTATACTAGCCTTGCCCTATGGTGGCAACAGCATGCAGTCATAGCTCATTTGCTTAAAACTGTCAGGTGGTCATAATAAAGTGGCCACTCAGTGTATATACTAGTCTTTATTATAGTAGATGGTGCAATTTCACTGAAGGCAACATTGACATTCTTAACAGTTTAAGAAATTTATTATTTTCAGAACTGCATCATTGATGTTCCATTCTACTTAGTGGCTCTCACCACTTATCTGAATGTTCTTTGCAGGTAATAATATATTTGTAATGATCCTCACTCCTTTCTAGCTCTTACTCAATATAGCCCTGTATCAAGGCAGTTCTCAGCCCGAGCCGTCTCATAATTTTGTTTTGGTTCGTTCCATAGTAGAATCCCGCACTCGAAGAAAAATATAATTTAGCCCCCCCCTTTTTTTTAACAATAACGAACAGTTTATTTCTTTAAAACGATGTAGCGTGGGACTTTTCTAGAGCTGGTTAATGGAATGTTTCACATGACTTCACTCCCGTTCGTGCTGCTGACACTAAACCTGAACTTCGTGTTTCCTGTTAACCGATGTCACTGCTACCACTGGCACCGAAACTGCTGACCCGACCTATTTCTCCAAAACTCCAGTTCTGTCTCTCGCTTCCACTTCAAAAGTAAAAAGTGCCCATTCTCTTTTAAAACTTAAGAAAAGCTCCACTATCGGATTTTCAAGTTAATCTTTCCTATCTGGGATTACCTGCCACTCCCTTAAGCTTGTGTTTCACTCCTTAGTCAACAGCAAAATTTATTTTGTTCTTAAAGCAAAATTTTTTCTTTTGTTAGTTCACTGTGGATGAATTTGAGAGACAGTTTTGTGTTACACTTTCTTTTGTAGTTTAAATGTTTTTTCATTATTTCTGTGTAGATACATATTAGATAATTTTATGGGTAATGATGTCTTCTGTTTCCCTCTAACAGGCAATGCACATGTTGCTTCAAAGATTCAAAGAACTTTGACAGATTTAATGCAGTTGTTCAAGGACTGATTTTAAGTGTAATCGAAATCCTGCAAATCACGTCAAGAGATGTCAGTGAAGCCAAGAATGAGAACTCTGAAACACAAGAAGTCAGTGAAGGCAGTAAAAAGGAAAGCAATGATTTGTCTGTTGTACTTCCACCTGAGGAAATCAAGACAGAAAGTGCTGACCAAGAACAAAATTCTGGTCAAGACAACAGAAACGTGCCTGCTGAGGATGCCCAAGAGTCCACAACGCCAGTTCCTGAGAGCAGTCAAGAGAAACCCTCAGAGGACCAAGAAAAAAGCCCACAAGAAGATTGGAATGCTTGGGACATTGAGGACAAGGAAAAGCTTTTACAATTTTTCTCCAAAATCTTTCTCCTTAATTTCCCATTGTACATGGCATTCAAGCACAGTATGCATTCCAAACTAGAAGTAAGTTCAATGAAAAAAAAAAAAATGTATATTTATATATTTGTATTCTGTGGTGACCTGCACAGAAATTCTGCATATAGATAAGTTGTCAATTCAATCCCATGTATCCTGAAGGATAAACTTTAAACAGGTTTTCTTTTTTTTTTCATTGCATGTAGTAACCAGTTTTATATTTTTTAATTGCTAAGGAATAGACATAACAAGTTGTGGATTGCCTTTACTGCTAAATTAAAAAAAAAAAAAAAAAAGCTTAATTTTTCCCATACATTATTTGGCAAATTTCAATAACTGAAATGATACTTATATCCAAATAATCTCAGTGTCCTAAAATGCAGAAAAATAAAGCTTCAGTTATTTTCAGTAGACATGTCATATAATCTTACAGGAATCTGCAGTGTTAGTGGTTGGATGTTAGACATATTAATTACTCATAGTGGAATCTGCAGTTTTAGTGGTTGGATTCTGATATTGTCATTAGCAAGATCAGTAGGAAAGCTACAGTTCCATACACAGAAATCAAGCAGCGTGGTGCTGTACCTGCTTTCAGCAATTTGCAGAATGCTACTGATCACAATTTGAAAGACATATGTGTACCTCGTGGAAAACATTCTTCCCCTTGTCTAGTTTCGGATTAGATAAGACGCATAGTGCATCTCTCTGTTGTATCTGTGACATAGCTACATAGAGTTGTCCATGTTCAAATACTTGTTCTAATAGTATCCCCAATCAGTCAAAAGTTTGTGGCTTTTGTTAATGGTCATTGTGAATGCCTTCTAAAAACGTCCAGCACTTCATTTGGAATGAGTGTTGACTGTCTTCTGTCAGTGTCACATCAATTCAGGGAAGCAGAACTGATCATCCCGTGTTGGTTCCTGTTGTAATCATATGAGCAACATAATGACAGCGCCAGTTCTCAGTCATCATCTGTGTGCTGACATTCCTTGTGGAGTCTATAAATTTAAAAATTTCATTGGGAAGTTAAATTTTCTTTGTCTGTGCAATTAATAAGTTCATGTGCTGTACAGTATTTGACAAGTCTCATGGATGGTTCTTTCACACCTTGGATATTGAAACTATGTGAAATATGTGGCATCCAATGAGAGAGAGAAGTTTTTCTAAATGAACCTCCTCCTGGACAAAATAGTAGAAACATGCTGTAGATATTTCAGATAATCTTCACTGTCATTTCCTAAGTGCATTCTGCATTTCCTTCCACTATTCTCTTTACTGCAGCTGTACTGTCAGGGATGAGTGAAGTCTTCTACAGTAGAACTTGTCCATGGATGAGTTGCAGCCTCTCTGGAATTCCTTAAACTACCAAAAAAGATTATTATCTCCAAAAACTGTGTGCAATTGTTGCCAGTATATATTTTTATTCAGGCCAAGTTTAAATCACAGAAAATCATTGCGCAGCATTTCCATTCTTACATCCACAATTGTCATCAGTGTTGTATTCAAATGACTTAAAATAATCTGCAAATCCCCTGCATGGCCTACTGTTGCCATTGTTGGGCATAATACTTCTACATATCAAGTTTCTCAGTGAAACAGCTGGCAAATTGGGTCATCAGCCACATGCTGGTTAGATTATTATTACTATTAATTAATTAAAAATGTAGTGAAACCGGTCTAAGATAGAATCCAAGGGACTGGAACTATTTTCTGTTTTATACTGTACTGGTGCATTCATATAAACCATTGAAATGTAAACATAAATTTTGTCATTCTAATAACAGATTTTACACAATTAGTGATTACTTAAGAAAATGAATTGTTCCTACTACAGTAATCAACTAAAAATCACGAACTTCTATGTTTTTAAATAATCCAACATTAATTTCTGTACAGTAACACTTGCAATACAAAGTTCAGCGAGAGCACGTGTTGTTCATTAACTGAAATAATTCAGTCACCTCAGAGAAGTGTAAAATCTTGAATATCCTGAATATTTTGCAATTCTTGATGTTAATCATTTTCATATTCAATTAAAAACTTTTCTCTTTGACGTCTGCTACTTCACAAATTTACTGGAACGAAATGTTGTGGTTCTTTTGAAAACTTCGTACCTATCCTTTTGAAGCATGGAACCCTTTTCCAAGTTTTCTTGGTTACATCTCTTGCTTTTGTTTGCAGCATTGGTCCTGAACTTGGCAAATTTCTCACTCTTGCACTAACAAACCATTTCCTAGACAATCTCATTTAATCGACTATCCTGGCCTCTTCATTTCCAGCTTTCTGCAGTTTACTCTTCGGTGAGATATAACCTTTATTCCACTACTCTGTTATCTCATCTTTTTGCTTTAAAATGTCATATATTTTTCTGGCATTGGAATTTTGTGCCAAATGCTTAATACTCACACTTTCTTATCCGTGCATTTCAGTAACTTGAACTTTTGTATCCAAATTCAGAATGTTATTCTTTGGCGCCATGGTAAGAGGCAAGCAAATGAAGACAACTCACTACAAGCAAAAGTTGTTAATGATAATCTCAATGAATAAATGTTGAGAATTGGAGTGTTTCATTGAAATCCATACAAAACAGCCTGCTGTGAAGACTTTGGACTTTGCATCCAGCTAAGAGAGCAATGCTGGTCATGCGAACTAAACCTGAGTCGCAGCATGTACTTACCAAACAGTGGATGTACTGCTCATTGTGTTTGTGTAAACAACTGAAAAACAATCTGTCGCTATTTAACTACGCAACCTACAACTTGAGACATATTTGTTCCATGTGAATTCATCATTACACTTTATCATGTAAAGTTTTGTATTCAATGAAAATACTTGATAGCAAAGGATCATCTGGGAACTTTTGGTTGTTACCTAGTTCATATACTCTCTTGTCATTTCTGTTTGTATGTTAAGCAGATTCTGTTTTAGACAGGTTAAATGGTGCGTAATTTTTTATCTCATTTCAGGACCAAAAAAAATAAAATAAAAATAAATCTGTTTTGAGCAGTTTTCTGTTTTATACAGATTCTATGTTAAAATATGGGGTATATTTCTGTATTTTAGCAGGCAACACAAGCAGTTATGGTTGCACTCTTGGGTTTTCACATGAATTAATGCAGATTTTTTTGGACCCTGTGGATATCAAGAAACCAGTTTGCAGAGATTACATTATGCATTTTTTTCTGAGCTGTGCAACACAGTCTCATGTTAAGACACCAGTTACAATAAAAAATGTTCTTAAAAAATCATCTCCAAAAAAAGTGAAACTTTGTTTATCAGAATTTTGTACAGAAAGGAAAACGTTTTCTTTTTGATATTGTATGTAGTGCTTGATTTATGAGTTATGTATTCATTCTATTCATCCATTCGTGTAAAATCTTCATCATTATAATCTCATTACAGATGATCTTCATCATCTGTAATGTAGCATATTCCTCCTCATGACAAAACTGTCACTTTATAAAGAGTGTGGAATGTATTTTCTCTGTATATTTACACTTATACATCTGAAGTGAACAACTGTCCTGATGCCAAATGTTGCATTCTTCCACATGAGCTAAAATGCTGAAAATATATGCACTGATTGATTGTTCATCATGCATGAAGAAAGGAAAAATTGCCAAATGCTGAAGATTTTAAGTTGGAAATTTTTTTGCATGCATGCATGCATACCATTAAAATATGTGTGCTTTGCATGATGCAGATTGTTATATACACTGTTGGCCACCCAAAATGCAACACCAAGAAGGAAGCATCCGATTGGCTTTAAATTCGCAGCATGCGTCACCCGCGAGAGGACATGCAAACGATTAGCATTGCAGGGCATATGCAAATCATGTGTGCCCGGCACGCCACCAAGAAGCACTATAAGAAGGGTGCACAGAAGGCGGGGTGCAAGTAGTGGAAGTGTTTTGTGCTGCCGGACCTGTGTGTGGGTAGCTTCCTGATGCCTCGTCGCAGAATACGGCAGTCATTCCAGCAAGTTTCGGAGTTTGACACAGGACGAATAGTAGTTTATCGCGACAGCGGTTTATCATACCGAGACATCAGCGCCCGTGCGGGACAACATCCAGCCACAGTGAGGCGACTATGGATTCGGTGGGTGCAGGAGGGACAGAAGGACCAACGTGAGCGATTGCCGCAGCCGCGGCACACCACCAAATGAGAGGGCCGGCATGTTGTGCGGCGGGCATTCAGCACGTACCGTTCGACGTCTGCAGGAGTGGGGACTTGTCGCACGGCGGCCATTGCTCCGATTACCATTGACGTTACACCACCGGCGAGTGCGTTGGCAGTGGGCAGTTGAACGCTGCGTCTGGACTACGGAATGGCACGACATTGTCTTCTCCGAGGAATCCCGCTTCTGCCTGCAACACCACAATGGTCAAATCCGCGTGTGGCAGCACCGCGGCGAGAGACTGAATGACGCTTGCATTATGCATCGCCATACCGGTCCGTCGCCTGCCGTTATGGTTTGGGGCGCAATTGGATATGACACCCGCACCCCTCTGGTACGCATCACCGATACACTCAACAGCCACTGCTATATCTCCGACGTTTTGAAGCCTGTAGTTCTCCCTTACCTGCAGGATCTGCCAGCGGCCACGTTCCAACAGGACAATGCGCGCCCGCACGTGGCACGCATTGTGCAACAATTCTTCACGGCCCACCAGGTGTCACTGCTGCCGTGGCCCGCCTGTTCTCCCGATATGTCGCCCATCGAACACGTTTCGCTGATTGGCAACCAAGTGGCTTGGCAAGCACCACCTGCGGCTACGCCTGATGAACTGTGGCAACATGTGGAAGCAGTCTGGACCGACATACCCGAAGCCCACATCCAAAGCCTCCTGCGTTCGATGCCGCGGCATGTGGCGGCCGTTATTGCCAGCCATGGGGGCCACCACGGCCTGTTAACTCAATAGTTTAATCTTTGTATCTGTTGTTATGTGTCCAGTAAATCTGGCTTTGCTATCTCGTGTCCTTCTTGGTGTTGCATTTTTGGGTGGCCAGCAGTGTATTATTTCATAAAAACTAAAAACCTTTCAATTCTAGTTTTACATTCTTTTTTCAGTTTTCCTTTGAGTTAGATAAATACCATGTTGCTGTGAATGTGGAAGCCAGTCATGATTATTATCCTTCAAAATGTGTGAAAATACAGGGTGTTCACCATGAGACTCCAACATTTTAAGCACAAACAGGTTGAAGGAAAATATGTGCACAACCATTACTACCCATGAAAAAGATAGTGATACAAAGTTCAGTTCAGTGCATTTCCACTTAGGCTACTTTGGTGGCACGAATAATGTCTAGTCTGTACTCAGTTTCACGCCATGTGCTTTGCAACATGTTTTTAGTGACAGAGCTTATGGCATCTGTTATGCGCTGTTTCAAATCCACTATGCTGGTAACTTTCGTAGAGTAGGCTACACTTTGTCTTTGATGTACACCCCAGAAGAAGAAATCTAATGGTATAATGTCGGGGAAACACGGAAGCCAGGGAATTGAACCATCATGGCCTATCCAACGGTTGGGGAATGTGTCCTTCAGGAAATCTTGGACGTCATTTTCCAATGTGGTGGGGCACCATCTTGCTCAAAATTTAGAGTTGGCTACCATGGCTGCTATTTGTGGTATGACAAAGATCTGAAGCATATTTAGGTATACCACAGCAGTGACAGTGTTTTCAGCAGAGACAAACAGTCCAACAATCTGATTATGCAGAAGACCACACTACACATTATCTTTCGGACCAGCGTGCATGTGTTATTGACTACATGCAGATTTTCCAAGCCCCAAATTTGCATATTATGTCGATTCACTTTTCTTGAAATATAAAATGTTGCCTCATCTGAAAACATTAGGTGTGATAAAAAGTTTTCGTCATCAGCAATGCGATCCAGCATAGCAGTTGCAAATGATTCTCGCTTTGGCCAGTCATCAGATTTGATTTCCTGCAAAATCTGTACCTTATAGGTGTACAAGTATAATTGATGGTGAAGAACTCTATAAACTGTCGACCGTTTCATTCCAAGTTCTCTCACTGTTTGTCTGACTGACTTCCGGGGGCTTTTTTCGAATGATCTCCGCACATTTTCTACAGCCTCTTCTGAGATGCCAGGATTTCCACCACCATGTCCTTTCAACACACTACTAATTGGCAAAAATTGTTCACACCAATTCTTGACAGTCTTAAATGTCAGTGGGTCCTTACTGAAGACACGACGGAAGTTTTGTTGCACTTGAGTGACTGATTTTGTTTCCGCAAAATGGCGACTCTGTGTGCACTCTCTCAGAGTTGCCATTTTAGAAAATGATTCACTGCAGCGCCACTGTGGCTCTGTTGCACACTACAACTTTTTCATGTGAACTTTGTGAGTCTCAGCTTCCGTTCCATCCAGAATCACAGCTCTAAAACCTGAGATGAAAAAATAATAGACTTTCAAAATGTTGGAGTCTCATGATGGGCACACTGTATTTACACTGAAAGCAATGTTCTACGTAAACAGTTCAGTGCTTACCTTTGGCAGTATTTCTGTTTTTGGAAGTCCTTTAATCTTGCATTTCTGAATGTTTAATGGTCACAGATAAATGCAGATACTATTTTTTTCCTTTTGTTTTCTGAAAAATTAATTTAAATTATTAAATTTTTTTGTGTATACTTAAATTGTGTATGATATAATTCATTCTGGCAATAAAATTTTATCTTTATTTAAACATCTTTGTCATTGAAATTAATTTTGCTGTAGTTCAAAATTTGTGCAAAAGGTTTAAATATGCTAAAAGTACATCTAAAATCTTCCTTAAAAGTTTGTTTTGTCTGCTTTTCATAGGTTCAGCACTACACTTAAAGTGCAATGAATATTAAAATATATGAGAACTTTTCTTATCTGTCTATTCATCTATATATTTTTTTAAAAACAAAAAAGTTTTTATTTATTAAAACAAAAAGGCTTCTACTGTCGTAACTTCTGGTTTCGTTTTTAATGGAAATTTTTGATTTACTACCTCAGTTTCACATGAATTTGTGTTTTGCTGAGGATATAATTTATAAATAAGACCTGAAATATTTCCACTGTTCCCAAAATAATGGTAGTTGACTAAAAATCATCCACTCACGTGTTTTGTTCACAAAACAGCAAGTGAAAAAAAAAAATAGTGGCATTATCTGTTATGATTAAGCATTAAATTATTCAGTAAATTATCTGTTTTTTGTTACTTTTAATGTCAAATTTATTTTTCACTTTTGTATCGTTTTTTGTTATATTCATTATTTCCAAGCAGTTGGAAAGTCAGCAGTACTTTTAATGTTATAGTTAAGTTGTTTTGTTTCTTTCATACCCTTTGAAAAAAGAAACAGTGTTGCTGAGAAAGTGAACTGTGCTATTCAGGGGTAGAGAAATTCTAGGCTCCCATTTGCCACAGTACTTGAAAATTCTTGCCTGGTACCTGAGTTTTCAAATTGTATTCTAAAAATTTTATTTTTCAAAATTAGGATTTCTGTTATAAAGCTTCTATTTCTTTAACAATGCAGGAGGTGCAGTGTATGGGTTTTTTCTGTTTGCGACTCCGTTCCATAAAAATCAGATTAATGTAGATGATGCCAATAACAATTTTGGTACTATTGCCAGCAAAGTTATGCATTCTGCAGATGTTGGCAGTAATAATTCGGGCTGAAGTTCCAGGGTGCATCACAAAATAGATATGTGCCGAGAATAATTGATCGCTGTGGAACAACTTTAATACTTAACCGAATTCTAAGGAATAGAAAAATACCCAGAAAAAGACCATATGTAAGATGGACAGATAAAATTCAAAAGCATGTCAGATTGACCTGGAGAAGTCTGGCTTAAGAGAGAAAGTTGTGGAAAAGACTTGGTGAGACCTTCATCCATCAGTGGATAGGTAATGGTTGATGATGATATGGAGTCAGAACAAGAAATGTTTGTAGTCATGGCATTGATTTTGCCTAAGGTGCTTGTAAGTGTATTTATTCATTACTGTTTTTAATGAATGTTATTATATACCAGAAAACAAGGCTGAACTCCTTAAAATGTAAACTTATTTTGAAATGCAGCTATTAATATAAAAGTATAACATGTTCCCTAATTTTTGCTGTGGATTTTGCATCAAATTATTGAACAATATGTAAGGAATAAAATACATCAATTTCGACTGCTGTAAGTCATAATTTTGTATGTTTAGTTTATGTTTAGATTGATTATAGTTTTTTCTCATCATGTCTTTTGAAAAAATGTGCTGGCACCTGAGAATTTTAGCTTTTGTCTACCCATGGTGCTATCGACTTACAGACCTGCCAACCCTCCGGGTTTAGGCTGGCAATGCCGGATTTCATTACATTTCTCAGAATTCCGGATTATAAATTAATATTGCCAGATTCCATCATGATTTCCGTAGCGTAAATTAAAAAGTAACGAGGAGAAAAGTTCGAAGTTCTCCGAGGCATCAGTTCATTAGCGGAGAAGCGACCTTTCCCCTCTGAGTCAGTAGTTCTGAGCGATGTTTACTCTTCTGTCTGCTAATGATCTCTGGCGCTGCAGGAACAGGCTTGGCGTTAACGGTCACTGTACGTATTGACGCAACCATCCACTTAGATTTTCTACCGAACCTTACGAGCGCTGTGTCACGCATGATGTCATCTGTGACTCGCTGGTTTCGTGGTGTCGTGTGGTAGCTCTTTTTCCACGGGAGTGCTCAAGTGATGTGCCAAGTCCAGAGTTCACCAAAATGAGTAATTACGCGTCTAATATGTATCAAAATTTTACAAACTCGTAAAAAAAAAAAAAATGCATCAGGAATTTTTCTCTATGCGTAAAAATATGCGTCAGGAATTTTTCTCGACGCATAAAAATACGCATCGGGAATTTTTCTCCGCGCGTAAAACTACGCATCGAATAATTTTACCAATTCGTAAAAATGCGCATTGGCACGGTACTTCATCTTTCAGAAACGGAAGTAAACGAAATAAAGATTTTTTTCGTAATTGTAATTTCTTTATCCTGTGATGTAGCCTCTGTCCAGTATTGTTATATATCATTTTATTCCATAAATATTTGTATTTCAGTTTGAAAATGGAGGAAAAATTTCCGAAAACGGAAATTCGACGGCGAAAAAATTTCGCTGTAATCTTTAGGCATGAGATTGCGATGGCTTGAAGAATTTCTCCTTTTCCGGCATAATTTCAGTTATCCTCGAGATCGATGCATAACTGAACAGAAATTTTTAAAATATTTTTTAACAAATTTTTTTGCATTTTTTATATGTATTAATGTAACATTAGGTCTTCAAATTATGTCCATTGATATTTCAAACATACGAAAGTATGCTTGCAGGATTTTCATAGAAAATTGCAGGATTTTTCTCTTTAAGGTTGGCAAGTCTGGACTTACTAAATGCTTGGAAATTATTAGTACTAAAAAAATAGTAATGTAATACTGATAAGCAGAAATAAATATGTAATAAAAGGAATTTTGCTAAGTGACTCAGTTCTAGGTTAGCAGCTGTTGCCACTACCATAATTTAAATTTAAGCTTGCATTGGGATTTCAGGCTATGTGTTAAAGAAATGGTCAGATAACCTCTTTCAAACCATTGTTTCAAGCTGTTACTTCCTTAAACCAGAATTTACCTTTGGGCTACAAGGTTGCTCCTGCATTTCCAATGTCATGGAGCCTTTATGGAGCAAACCTTTGAAAACTGAAAATTTATTACTCTGCATTTGCTAAACTCCGCCTGGTACAAGTACTGCTTCAACAAAGTATTCTTTGCACTATGTATCTGTGCAGATATCATGAGAACATCTAACTGCTTTTGTTAGTTTTAGTTTAAAAAAAAATGGCCCTTTATTCATACAAGTTCTCATGATTTCTGCTTAAAATTTGTGTGCAACCAACACCATGAATCCTGCACATATGGTTGATGTGCAATTTGTCCTGGACTTTCAAACTTTCGATTGACTGAAAGCTATGAAGTTATGCAATGTGTTACTATGGAATAACAGCAGTGGGAAACTGATAATAGAAAATCAGTGATGGTTGTAAAAAGTGGAACTACTGAATGTTTTAAGAAGCTTGATTAACAACTGATGTATTTCCTACTACATACTTATGTCAAGTGGAAACAAGCAGTATTTCAAGGAGAAGAAGCATATTTTTTTTGGCAAAGGAATCCAAAGTAGTAAATCAAGTTGGTTTTGAAGAAAACTTTACTATAGTAACGGAAAATGAGATTCAGTCTACATATTTGTCAAATAATCAGGTAACTTTTTTTGCTGTATGTGCTTAGGAGAAACATGGTGTTCATTCCATAGCAGTTGTGTCAAATTACTTGTCACATGATAAGTATGCTGTGTATACATATTTGGAGTTAACGTTAAAACAACTGAGAGAAAACTCAAAAGAGGAAACATAGATGGCGACAGGGTAGAAACGATCAAACTGCGTATCTGAGACGAACGAAGAATGGCAACGGGGATTAGCAAACCCCAGTAAGCGAGAAGGCACCCACAAGCAAAGGTGCAAAATCGCCACGCTCCTGAAGATGCCCAAAGTTTGGGGCGAAAAATTTCAAGCAAAGAAAAACCGTAAAAGTTGGTATTAACGGAACCTAATCGAAGTTTAGTGAAGCAAACCTGCATTAAACGAGAATAGCGCCAAGAACAGCTATACCTGAAACGGACGATTGGAACGATAACATCAGCGACAACTGGACCACGTACAGGAAATGTAAAGTCAAGCAAGATAGAAATGCAAAGGTAAGCATTATCTAGCTAAAATATCTAATATGAAAACATTTAAATGTGGCCGAATTAAAAGTATGTTGTTAATATTTTTTTTTTTACCCAATATCAGTTGACTAGGAAATGCTAATTATATTCCTTAAAAAAGATTTGACAAAGATAGCTTTCAAAAATGTAGATCTTAATAAATTGTTTTAAGGTATCTTCTGACTTGTAATTCCGTTGCCAAAGAACTGCTTCCTTCCCCGAATGGAAATAGAAATGTAACAGCAGAAAGAAAATATTTACCAATGGATGCTGCACAGCTGCAGAGTCGGTGAAAGACAAATATGACTGCAGAACTAGCTGAGAAAAAAAGCAATGCTTGCTCTGTAACTTCAGCTGATGTGCAAGCTAGTACAACAAAGCAAAACAAGAAGAAAAATTTGTTTGAAGCATTGTCTTTTATAACCATTTTATTTGGTTTTGAACTCAGTAATTTTATATTGTGAATATATAACATTTACATAACTTTACAGTGAATAATTCTGTGTTATATTCACACTTTTGCAGCTTGTTAAAACTTTTTGCCTGGTTAAAAAGTAAAAAGTTTTTTTTTTTTTTTTTTTGTATTCGTCAGTCTCATGTATGGTCTTTAAAGAAGAAAAGATGGAAGGACGTTCAAGAAGACAAGTCTTGATTTATTTCAATTTATTATATGTATTCATAGTATGTTCAACAGACCTGTTTGTAATATAGGTATAGGTAGAAATTCTGGGTTTTTGTCGCATTCTAAACCCAGAAATCCAGGATTTTAAGTTTTAGAAGAATTTAAGATTCCATCAGTCGTTTCATTTCTGAAAATGCCACAAAATGATAACAAAAGTTTCTTTCGAGTTCCATTTGCTTTCGGAATTACAGTGCTTGACACCACTGAAGATGGAGAATGCAGATAATTTGTGATATCTTGAGAACTGGTACATTCCAGCTGCTGGAGACTGAGGGCCAAGATTTAAGTTGTGGAGTCATTTTGGAGGGGTTTGGCCATAACTCACCACGCTGGCCAAGCGAGTTGGTGAGTGTGGGATAGCATTTCCTCTAATCCCGATGGTATAGTTATACCGCTATTGGCGGTCGTCAGAGCCCCTTTAGTGAGAACAGGATGCACCACGAGGAAGCGGGGTTGACATTTGTCAAGGAGAGGCTGTGATGTTACGCATCACCTGACCTTACATCCCATATATATATATATATATATACACTACAAAGTAGAGACTGTAATAAAAAAAATTAACAAGGACAAAAACAACAAAGAAAAACTCAAAACCAAACAGGCATGAGTAAAAAATTAAAATAAAGTAATAGCAAACTTGAATGTAGAAAGTGTCGAGAATGCCGAGCCTTGACTTTATCAAGGACCAGCAAAACTCTGCATTTTCTCACTTCCACAAAGACCTAGTTGAAAATGGGTTTCTGCAAAGCCATAGATGCAAGTTCAAATCCCTCTAAAAAATTTTTAATTAACATAACCGCCCTCAAAGGTGCACCTTTAGTGCTATGGAAAGGACAGACCTATTAAAAATAAAAAATAAAATAATGCAAATAAAATCACACAAAAAAGTTTATAAACTGATTAAAAAAAATAAAATAAAAAATAAAAATAAAAACAAAAAGTAAACTAGGTATTCTCTCTCTAGAATAGCTAACCTAAAAAAAGGGTAAAACTTACGTTAAAATAAATAGGTACAGGTTGTGTCTGTAGAAGTACACTAAGGTAATTAAATACATATACCACAAGTATATTTGATAATATTTTTCATGTATTCTGGAGAGTTATTCTACTCTATCTGGACAAGAAGGACTTCATTCTAAGTTATGTAATTTTCTTGGAGGTTATTTAACAGGTAACGTCTTTTTCCGCGGTGAAGACTTGGGATTGTCCCCCCTCCCCCTCCTACTTGGGAGCGGCTGCGAAAGTAGGTCGGCCATCTTAGTCACTTGTTAAGAGAGGAGGCATTGGAGGTAAACTCTAACCTTTGTTCTTGTGCATTTTTTTTTCTAGGTTTAATAGTGTACGTTAAAAGCGGAAAATATATATTTTTTCTTATTAGGCTTTGGTGCAAATTGTTTTTCTTACCTTATGAGTTTTCTCTTTCACTTAATTTTGGAAACTATGCGCGTTTATTAGCACTTAGTTTGAGTAGTTAGCCTTTTTATCGAACTTGTTGTCAACAATGCTTTTTCATTGTTGGTAGGTGTATAAAGACTTCATTATTACACTCTTAAAGCACTTCTGGAATATTTTGTAAATATTGCCACTAATTGTTAACTTCATGTAATTTTTTACAAAGCATCATTTAATTTTTTTGTTCTTATGATGTCCGTTTTAGTGGAAGTTGTAGGTGCAAAAATCCTATTTACTTTCAAGTCTGTTGTAATTTTTATTCTTTTATTTTTTAATTTTATGGCATTTTTGGAAATGCTTTTTTACCACAAGGAATGAGATTTGTAGTACTTTTAGTACTGTGATTCACGTTTAAATTCTCTCTCAGGCTGTTTGGTTGCTCAACCATGTGTTTTAGCTGAATATTTCTGATGATTTGTTCAAATCTTCTCACAACTTGTGTATTTTTGAAATCGTTTTTCTGTTTTTTGTGAGAGATGACGAGTATGGGTTAGGCCAGGAAAGTTATAGATGCATGCAAAAACTTTTACTAAATTATTCTTCACGCACGTTTGTGGGCGGTTATGTTAATTAAATTTTTTTAGAGGGATTTAAACTTGCATATATGGCTTTGCAGAAACCCATTTCCAACTAGGTCTTTGTGGAAGTGAGAAAATGCAGAGTTTTGCTGGTCCTTAATAAAGCCAAGGCTCAGCATTCTCGACACTTTCTACATTCAGGTTTGCTATTACTTTATTTTAATTTTTTTTACTCATGCCTGTTGGTTTTGAGTTTGTCTTTGTTGTTTTTGTCCTTGTTAAACAATTTTTTTTTATTACAGTCTTTTACTTTGTAGTGTGTATTTTCTGAATATTCATAACTGCTGCGTTGCACGTCATGATCTTCAGATAGTATGTTAAACTAATTTGTTTTTAAATTCTTAGGTGTAAATTAAGTCTTTGACTCTGCTCTTGTTTATATATATATATATATATATATTTGTGGCTATGAACTATTAAGAACCTGCAAAATGAAGAGGCTTCCTCAAATATAGGTACTGTTGTATAGCATGAGTATTGAATTGTATATGTAAATAGCTATTAATGCTAATATTCGAATAAATGTGTTAAGGGTAAAATATGTAATTTATTAATGGTTAATAAACCAATAAATCACACACACATTCATAGACACAGTGACAAGTGCAAAATAATTATAAATGGGAATGAAAAGGGTTTATGTTTTCATGAAATAACAGTTAATGTGTTTAAAAGATGCTGAAGAATTGTCTCGGAATTATCAAGTAAAAAGCGCAAGTATTACATACTTTTAGATCAGCTAGAAAGATGAGATTTGAGCTCTATTTGTTCGTGGTTTACAATAAAAGGAACATTTGCAAGCATTGGAAGTTTTTAAGTTCAAGTGACCCTGTTCACCAAAATATTCAGTTGAGATTCTGTTCACTGGGTCAGTATGATCAATTAGAGATTGCTTTATGAAATGCTGAACAGAGAAAATGTTAAAGTAAAATAAAATCCAAAACAATGAAACTATATTAAAAAAAATGCATGCAGAAATATGCTAACTTAATGAATATTTTTAACCATGATTTTAATATAAAATTTTTTTTTTTAATGTACACTCAGTAGACAAAACTTTAGAGAGAGCAGTGATGGGCAGTTGACATGGGCATCCCCCGTGCAGAGTGGAACAGACCCAAACCGAATGTAGGTGCTAAACAGACAGACAGCAGGGTTTCCCAACACTGTATTGCAATTAACAAACATGGGTAAATGTGGTGATCTGAGCGACTTTGATCACGGACGCATTGTCAACACAAGACAGATCTATCACCTAAGTGGTAAGAGTCCTAGGGTTCCAGAGGACAGCCGCATCAAGGATGTACTGCGAGTATACCATCAACGGACATACCAGAGCCTAGAGAGCAGAGAGCAAGTGGTGGCCAACTATATGCCAATGATGACCAGGGTCGATGTAGACTATCCAGGCTTTTACAGACCGACTGCTTAGCAACCGTGGCACAAATTACATCCAGGTTAAATGTTGGAGACCCAGGCAGCGTCATCGAGTGAACGGTACGGTGCACTCTGCATACCCTGGGCTATGGGAGCTGACGCCCTACTTGTGTGCCACTGTTGACTTATCGTCATCAGAAATTACACCTCACCTGATGCTGGGAACATCAAAACTAAACCTCTGCAGAGTGGTGCCGTATCGTGTAGTCAGGTGAATTCTATTTTCAACTGTATTGAGCTGACAGGAAGGTTCTGGTGTGGAGTCAACAACACGAGGCCATGGCCTCATCATGCCAGGTCTTCCCTGTTCAAGGCAGTGGTGGCTGTGTGATGGTTTGGGGAGCATTCTCATAGAACACATTAGGTCCCTTAGTGTGTCTGGAGAGGTCCTTAACCACTGCACACTGCCAGCATTAGCTGGCTGATAACTTAAATGCTTTCATGACTTTCGTGCATCTTGTGGCTAATGGTCTGTTTCATCAGGTCATTGCTCTGTTTCACTGGGCTCTAACCACCCAGGCATGTCTCGAGAGACTCTCATCTGTGTTTGTAACCATCCAGTGCCCCACAAGGTCCCTGGATTATAACCCTATGGAACCTCTCTGGGATGCTGTGAAGTGGCATATCATATCCATAGATCCTGGACAGATGTCTCGGGTAGAGTTGTGGACAATGCAGCAGAAGGCATGACTGGGGCATTGCTTCCTTAAACCTTCTCCAGCTTCTGGTGAAGTCGATGCCTCGACTCGGCTTGTACAGGCTATTACTCCTGCTAGAGGAGTACCAACATGCTATTAGGTAGGTATCTCTAATGTTTTGTCCATTGAGTGTATATATAAAAATCTGACAACCCCACATTTCTGAGTTTTAAGTGCTCCTCCCCCACGTCCAAAAATATTGAAAATGTGATTTAGTGTTACAAGGTGCGTACAGTCCTTAAAAATCCTTAGGAACTCCTTTTTTAATTGTATGCTCTTAAAGGCCTTTATAAAGTACTTAAAAATTCCTTATTTTTGTTAAATGTTTTTAAGGGCCCTTAAAAAGTCCTTAAAACAGATGTGAAAATCTTTCTGAAATCCGCAGATTTCTGCAGATTTTTTTAATTTTCTAGCAGGGACAAATGCTATTTATCTTCATGGTTCGTACGCGTCGTGGAAATCCTGGAAAAGTCCTGGAATTCCATTTTGTCCTGGAAATGTCCTAAAATTTTGTTACATGTCCTGGAATTTTATCCATTCCAGCCTTTTTGTCCCTGCACGATGTTTTGTAACTGAAGATTTTTCTACTGGCATAATTTATGTCTAACAAATCCCCCCTGCAAAATGCGGGGGTGGTGCATATTGTTGGTTTTCTTGTCTGTTAGGAGAACTGAAGCTGCGTTATTAGCATCTTTTGGCATCGTGCTTATGTTACACTTTGTCTTTCCGACTGAGAAAACCATATCTCTGCAATTACTAGTTCGATTTGTAAATTTCTTTTTGTATTGGGAAGCTTAAAATGTGAGAATGATGATCCATTTGTTCCGGGTTTATTCCGATGCACAACTTCGCCGCTAGGGGGCAAATGAAGATCGTATCGAATTTAAAATGCATTTTATTTCATATATTTGCTTCTAAATATCCAATTGAAAAAAATTCTTTTTCCTTTTGATGGCATTTATATCGAAGACTATTTTAGTTACAGTCCCTTTTTCAAATAATGCATAAATTTCCTGCTAGGGGACGTAACTGTAAATCACGATTTTCTCAATATCTCCGCTCCTAACAGTCCGATTTGAAAAATTCTTCCTGCGTTGGATACAGCTCTTAAGGGGAAATGTTTTGCATATAATTTCTCATTTTTGGTAAAAAAAAAAAAAAAATGGTTTGGCTGCCAGGTAGCGTAAGTGTTTATTTTTGCTTCTGATGTATTTGTAGTAAATTCTGAGCTCGAAACTTGATTGAAAAAATTCCTCCGTGGACCGATACAGTTCACCTCCAAAACCTTTTTGAGAATACCTCCTTTTTAAATAGTGCATAATCTTTCCACCAGGGGACATACACGTATATCTTATTTTTGTCCATATCTGTTTCTAGGAGTACGATTTGAAAAATTCTTTCTTTGTCGGAGAACATTTTTGGTGCAAAATGTTTCTCATATAATTTCAAATATTTCTTATTGCACAAGGGAGCCACTAGAGCTAAGAGGGCATAAGTTCATGTTTCCATTTACAGCAATATCTACGAGACAAATAATTTTCCGCTAGGGGGCCTAATGGTAAATCACATTTCCCCCAATATCTCCACTTCTGAAAGCCCGATTTGAAAAATTCTTCCTGCGTTGGATACAGCTCTTGAGGGGAAATGTTTTGCATGCAATTCCTCATTTTTGGTAAAGTATGTTCTGGCCACCAGGGGGAATAAAGGTTTATTTTTGCCTCTGATGCATTTCCAATAAAATTTGAGCTCGAAACTCGATTGAAAAAATTCCTCCGTGGACCGATAGTGCTCACCTCCAAAAACGTTTTGAGAATACCTCCTGCTTAAATAGTGCATAATTTCCCCACCAGGGGTGTATACGTTAATCTTATTTTGTCCATATCTCTGTTTCTAGGAGTACGATTTGAAAAAATTCTTTCTTTGCTTGAGAACATTTTTGGTGTGAAATGTTTCTCATATAATTTCAAATATTTCTTAATGCACAGGTACGCCACTAGAGGGCTTAAGTTCACGTTTCCGTTTATAGCAATATCTACTGGACTAATAACCCAATTGATAAATATTCTCTTTCGACCAGATACTGCCAACTATAAAAACTCCTTGTGTGTATTTTCTTCCCAAAATAATGCACAATTTTGCCACTAGGGGGTGCAAATATTTAATCTTATTTTTCTCAATATCTGTACTTCTAAATGCCTGATTTAAAAAAATAATTTAACAACTGATACAATTTACCTTATGGAACACTTTAGGTTTGTATTTGAGGAGGTTTGTGGTTCACAATTCTGCCGCCACGTGGTGTTTATGTACTTCCGTTTGCAGCCTATCTCTGCCTCTAAAATCTCCATTTAGAAATTTCTTTTTTTACTGTGAGCCATTCACTGTGATAAAGATGGAGAGTGAATAAGATTTTTGCTACAATAAAAAGATCCTCTTCAAATTTCAATTACAAATAGGGCTTTTCTAAAATTAGTGATATCAGTTGTGGATTCGCTGGTGACAAAAATCATCTACAGAAAATGAAAACGGTTACTGAAAATGAAGTTCTTTCACTTAAACATAATTGCCAAAGATTTATTGTAACTATGTTATCAAACCTTATTGAAAAATGCCCAGTCAATTATTCAATTGCATGCAATATAGTTTTTAGACCCCAAAAGAATGGCAAACAATGATAGTGTTTGTTTAGCCAAGATGAAAAAAATCCTTTTCCATCTGAGTGAAGTTAAAAATTTAGAAGAGCAACAATGTGAAAATATTTTATTGCAATTCAGAGGCTTCTTAATGGATGAAGTAAAAAGAGACTTACTAATTTTTCTGATTTAAATGCCGCTGAAACCAAATTAGACGCTTTCTTAGCTAAATACTTATCAAAAGGTTTTGATGATTTTTGGAATGTGATAAAAATGTTGTTAGTATTGTCACATGACCAAGCAACAGTCGAAAGGGGGTTTTCTGTTAATAGGCAGATACAAGTAAAAAACTTAAAAGATAATTCTTACATAAGCCAAAGAATTGTTTATGATCATATTAATTTTTGTGGGGTAATTCACAATGTAGAGCTTACAAAGGAGTTGTGAGTTTCAGTATCTTCTGCTCCCTATAGATATATACAACATTTGGAGGAGCAAAAGAATGAAAAGAAAGAGCCTGTAATCTCAGGAAAGAGAGAAAAACAAAGTGATGGCCTAAATAATGTTAAAAACTAAAATGATTAAGGTAGAAAAGGATTTAATCCAATTGGAAAAGTCTGCTGATAACATGGCTGAATAAGCCGAAGCTTTAAGAGATGTCAATTTTTATAAAATGCTTTTTATAAAATGCAACAATTTTTGAAAATTACTGAAAGAGAAAAAAATTAGAACTTAAAAGGCACTGATTCAAAGATAGAACTCAAAAAGAAAAAAAAACAACTTAAAAATTAATTTCTTTTTTACTAAAAAGCTTGTTGACAAATAATTGTACCTTGTAAATTTTTAATTTAATTAAATACAGTAATCACATACAAAAATCGTCTTTGTTTCTGATTGTGTGATGATTTATTATTATAAATGATTAAAAATCGTGTTACTTGAGCGATCTTTGCTGTTTTAAAAGTATGTTTTAAGGGTGTTTTTTTTTAATATGAATGCCCTTTTAAAAGTGGTAAATATTGACTTATAACTCCTTATGAAATTAATTAAGGTCCTTAAAAAGTCTTAGAAAACTCCTTATTTTCAATTTCTGAAAATGAGTATGACCCTGAGTTAGTTTCATTGTCAGTGAATTAGCATGCAAAGAAATGTTATGGATTAATTAAAGTGCCATTGAATGGATTAAAATTTTCTGTACCAAATTATAAGATTAAGTAGCCAGTGGCTGTATTATTATAAAGCATTTTTTCTGTATTTCAAGTTCATTAAGTTGTCACACACACATTCATAGACACACTGACAAGTGCAAAACATCATGTAACTTCAGATTTGTGATGAATTTTTGCATAGATCAGTGTTATGAGAAAATAGTGCATCTCAGGGCTGTAGTTGAATGGTTGAAATTTCTGCTTATAAACAAGTTGGTTGACATTTTACTGTGAATTGATTCATATCATTGGACAAGTTTTAGATGTTTCGTTTGGAATGATTAATACACTGCTGGCCACCCAAAATGCAACACCAAGAAGGACACGAGATAGCAAGGACAGATTTACTGGACATATAACAACAAATATAAAGATTAAATGATTGAGCTTACAGGCCCGTGCGACTTGCGGAACACGCAGGCATCAATAGTTCGTGTGGCCCCCATGGCTGACAATAACTGCCGCTACACGCCGCGGCATAGAACGAAAGAAGCTTTGGATGTGGGCTTGGGGTATGTTGGTCCAGGCTGCTTCCACACATTGCCACAGTTCATCAAGCATAGCCGCGGGTGGTGCTTGCCGAGCCACTCGGTTGGCGATCAGCGACCAGACGTGCCCACCAGTAGTGACACCTGCCCACCAGCAGTGACACCTGGTGGGCCTTGAAGAATTGTTGCACAATGCGTGCCACATGCGGGCGCGCATTGTCTTGTTGAAACGTGGCTGCTGGCAGATCCTGCAGGTAAGGGAGGACTACAGGCTCCAAAACGTCGGAGACGTAGCGGTGGCTGTTGAGTGTACCGGCGATGCGTACCAGAGGGGTGCGGGTGTCATATCCAATTGTGCCCCAAACCATAACGCCATGAGCGACGGACTGGTATGGCGATATATTTGGATGTGGGCTTGGGGTATGTTGGTCCAGGCTGCTTCCACACATTAAATACAGTAATCACATACAAAAATCGTCTTTGTTTCTGATTGTGTGATGATTTATTATTATAAATGATTAAAAATCGTGTTACTTGAGCGATCTTTGCTGTTTTAAAAGTATGTTTTAAGGGTGTTTTTTTTTTAATATGAATGCCCTTTTAAAAGTGGTAAATATTGACTTATAACTCCTTATGAAATTAATTAAGGTCCTTAAAAAGTCTTAGAAACTCCTTATTTTCAATTTCTGAAAAATGAGTATGAACCCCTGAGTTAGTTTCATTGTCAGTGAATTAACATGCAAAGAAATGTTATGGATTAATTAAAGTGCCATTGAATGGATTAAAATTTTCTGTACCAAATTATAAGATTAAGTAGCCAGTGGCTGTATTATTATAAAGCATTTTTTTCTGTATTTCAAGTTCATTAAGTTGTCACACACACATTCATAGACACACTGACAAGTGCAAAACATCATGTAACTTCAGATTTGTGATGAATTTTTGCATAGATCAGTGTTATGAGAAAATAGTGCATCTCAGGGCTGTAGTTGAATGGCTGAAATTTCTGCTTATAAACAAGTTGGTTGACATTTTACTGTGAATTGATTCATATCATTGGACAAGTTTTAGATGTTTCGTTTGGAATGATTAATACACTGCTGGCCACCCAAAATGCAACACCAAGAAGGACACGAGATAGCAAGGACAGATTTACTGGACATATAACAACAAATATAAAGATTAAATGATTGAGCTTACAGGCCCGTGCGACTTGCGGAACACGCAGGCATCAATAGTTCGTGTGGCCCCCATGGCTGACAATAACTGCCGCTACACGCCGCGGCATAGAACGAAAGAAGCTTTGGATGTGGGCTTGGGGTATGTTGGTCCAGGCTGCTTCCACACATTGCCACAGTTCATCAAGCATAGCCGCTGGGTGGTGCTTGCCGGGCCACTCGGTTGGCGATCAGCGACCAGACGTGCCCACCAGTAGTGACACCTGCCCACCAGCAGTGACACCTGGTGGGCCTTGAAGAATTGTTGCACAATGCGTGCCACATGCGGGCGCGCATTGTCTTGTTGAAACGTGGCTGCTGGCAGATCCTGCAGGTAAGGGAGGACTACAGGCTCCAAAACGTCGGAGACGTAGCGGTGGCTGTTGAGTGTACCGGCGATGCGTACCAGAGGGGTGCGGGTGTCATATCCAATTGTGCCCCAAACCATAACGCCAGGCGACGGACTGGTATGGCGATGCATAATGCAGGCGCCATACAGTCTCTTGCCGCAGTGCCGCCACACGCAGATCCGACCATTGTGGTGTTACAGGCAGTAGCGGGATTTGTCGGATATGTCGTGCCATTCTGTAGTCCAGGTGCGGCGTTCAAAGGCCCATTGCCGCCACACTCGCCGGTGGTGTAGCGTCAATGGTAATCGGAGCAATGGGTGCCGTGCGACAAGTCGCAGCTCCTGCAGATGATGTCGAACGGTACGTACTGACATAGGTTGTTGCGCAACACACCCTAATTCCTGTGCTAATGTTCGTGATGTGGCGGTGCGAGCCATCAATGCCCGCCGCACAACATGCTTGTCCTCTCGTTCGGTGGTGTGCCGCGGCTGCGGCAATCGCGCACTTCGGTCCATCTGTCCCTCCTGCACTCACCGAATCCATACTCGCCTCACTGTGGCTGGATGTTGTCCCACACGGGCACCTATGTCTCGGTACAATAAACCGCTATCATGATAAGCCACTATTCGTCCTCTGTCGAACTCCGAAACGTGCTGGAATGACTGCCCTATTCTGCGACGAGGCATCAGGAAGCTTCCGTTGCACAGGTCCGGCAGCACAACACACTTCCACTACTTACACCCGGCCTTCTGTGCACCCTTCTTATAGTGCTTCTCAGTGGCGTGCCGGGCGCACATGATCTGCATATGCCCTGCAATGCTAATCGTTTTCATGTCCTCTCGCGGGCGACGCATGCAGCAAATTTCAGGCCTCCTTCAAAATATGCTTCCTTCTTGGTGTTGCATTTTGGGTGGCCAGCAGTGTAGAATATATTTTTACACTTCTCAATTAACACTTTAATAATTTGGAACATTTTATGTGCTGTGCTTAAATAAGAGCAACTTTTGAAATTCCTTTTCACTTAGCTTTAGAGTTTTAATAGCTGGTTTGGAATTTTTTCCCCAGGAAATGGACATCCCAGTATATCTTTTACGGAACGTGTGTTTTTTCTGTGAGAAAGGTGGGCTAAAGCTTTTTATCAAGTGCTTTCAAGATGCAAATCCAGATACTCTGCCAATGACTTTGGCTCATGCCATGATTACTGTGATTTCTAATGTAAGTACTTGTAATTTGGTGTCTCATCAGATTTGTTATGTATTATGTGTGTTAATGCTTTCATTATGCCATGATTACTGTGAATTCTAATGTAAGCACTTGTAATTTGGTATCTCACCAGATTTGTTATGTATTATATGTGTTAATGTTTTCATTTGTGTTTAAATGTAAGAAGTGGTTTCATAAAGAATGATCTGCCAGAGTATTTCCTTTTTGGTTTAAAATTATACTAGTTGGCAGTGCCCTTCTTAAGGAAAGTTTCTCTAAAATGTAAAATGGTTTCATTATCGTTGTCTAGTTCTTTTTATTGCCTATGTTCATTAAAAAAATCTCTGTGATAATTGATCTTGTAAATACTGTTCCTAAAAATATTACTTCAGTTCATATGATTCACATGATATAATTTGTAAAAAGGTGCAAGAGTTTATTCACTGGATTCTCTGCAAATGATATCATATATATATATATATATATATAGATTGATAATGGTTGACAATGATATATATATATATATATATATATATATATATATATATATATATTATCATCCATTTAAGTGTTTCTGTTGTTGCACTTGTGCATCCAAGTAATTGAGTAGGGTCCATGATTTACAGTAGGTAGTTAATAGTGCTCTAATAATGAGTGGATAAGGTCTTCTTAATCTGGCAGTGCAAGTTCATGTACTTGAAGTGATAAAGTTTGAAGGACAATTGGCAGTTGTTACATTTGTAATGAGTGGTAGGGTTTTAGATGTTGTCAGTCTAATGAAATATTTATTTTCTTTATGATATTGCAAGTGCGATAGATCCCAGGGTCTCCCAGCAGTAGGTTGTGGGCTACTGCATGACTGTTTTTGAATACAACTTTTGGAACTCATGCCCCAAATGTGTAACAATTAATGAAAGGGAGTGAGATATTCATCTCAACATTTGTCCAGTCATGAGATTCTATTTTATTTATCTTTAGTTTCCAGAGGTTCATAATTTAATTGTGATGTAGGTTGTTTTATATTTTGACTCAGTTCTGTGTGAATTATTTTTTCTGAACTGCTGTGGTGAAACTTTGTTGACACATGGCACTGATTTATGAGATCTAGGATTCTCACCATTTTGGCCACCTGCTGTTCTTGGCTGGGTGTAAGTTTTTTATTTTTTTATTTTTATTTTTTGTTTATGCAGTCTCCCTGCATTTCAAGCTGTGTGGGATTTCCTTTGCTTACCACATAAACATTAAACTCTTTACACAGCATTATTTCCTTGTGGTTGTAAACTCAACTTCAGGGAATCCAGGTACATACCCTTCAAGTCATCAGGCATGTTTTGGAGCATGGGACTCTTACCCATTTTAATTAATTACACAAAATATGCACTTTGATATGCTTATAGATTAATATAAAAAATCATAAATAAATTGTGCATCTTTTAAAGATGACACTGGACAACAGTAAATATTTGCTCATTTCTTTTTCTCTTGTGCTCAAAGTAAAATCATTATTGAAGTTCTTGTACTGAAGTAGGTCCAGCTAGACAGACTTTATCCTTGAGGTGTTAGAAACTATGTGACCTAAAATTTGCTTTTTAGTAATGTTTTAGTTACTGCATGTAAGCGTACATCTACTGATACAAGATTCAAACCGTCCTGTTAATTCATATTCTGAGACTCATTCTTTCCTGTTGATTTCTATGTCTGTTCTGTAGTATTATGTTATCTTGCAGTAGAGTTTGGGCCTTGTGATACTGCATTTTAGATGCTGTAATTCATGGAAAAACCATTGAAGGATTTATACACTATCTACCAACAAGTAATTGGACGCCCCTGCAATCGACGATATTTGCGGTCCTGATACAAGTCACGGCCGCCGCCATTAAATATCATGTGGGAAACAACAACGCAACCAGTCGCATGCAAGATGTCACAAAGTTCGGAGCTCTCTGATTTCGGGAAAGGTGTAATCGTCGGGTATTACAGAAATGGCCGATCCATACGTGACATATCCAGCGAGTTGAAGTACCCAAAATCGACAGTGGCCTACGTGATTAGCAAGTGGAAGATGAGAGGTGACTGTCGGAATGTGCCCCGACCTGGCAGACCCACAAAACTGGGAGTTACAGACCGACGGGTGCTGGCCAGAGAAATTCCGAAGAACCGCACCAAATCGATGGGCCACATCCACGAGAAGTTTCAACAGGCATCCGGGAGTGTTCTTTCAATGAATACCATCCGTAAGGAAGCTCATCTCCTCGGTTATCATGGACGTGCTGCCGCCCACAAGCCTTTGATCACCAAGTCCAATAGAGCTGCTCGGCTAACGTGGTGCAAAATACGTTGACAGCGGGCCGTTGAACAGTGGAAACAGGTTCTCTGGAGCAACAAATCAAGGTTCACCCTCTACCGTTCGGATGGCAGGGTCTGGGTTTGGCGTCTGCCTGGAGAATGTCTCCTGCCGGAATGTATTGTGCCAACTGTGAAGTACGGCGGCGGTGGAATTATGCTATGGGGGGTGTTTCTCCTGGTATGGCACGGGACCCTTGGTCGCAATTCCTGGTAGACTCAACGCCGATCATTAATAAAAATTTATCATTAATAAAAATGCGTTTGCTTGCTAGCAATTTGCTACTAATTACTGGTCGAAATCGCGCCCTGATAAGATTTATTGATCAAACAGATATTCGAAACACGTGCTTCAAGTAGTGGCACATGGATCTTGCGATGCGATCTTGCGAGCAGGAAGCAATTGTAGAAAGCCAGCTGGAGAGAGGCTTTCCCAAAATGCCATAGGTGACGCTGCTGGCTGGAGTGCTCATAAGTTTGTGTTACAGCTTTTTGTGTTTTGCATTCGGTATTTCATGATGTGTGATGTCATCGGTCAGGCACTTGTGCGTAGAAAACTTTTTTTTTTTTTTTGTATTTCTTTTAAAGAAGTGCTTGTGTTAAAATAGTTTTTAGATGATATGTGTTTTGAAGTATTTACGTCTTCTAGTATAAGCACATTTGAAAAATTAAGCTAATGGCGGGAAAGTGTGTTTTTAATAGCCGTTGGATTACAAATGAACTGTATGAAGAATGGCTCATGTGTTATGTAAATGGTAAGCATAGAGCCAGATGTAGAGTATGTCACAAAAGCTTCAGCATTGCTAAAATGGGTGAATCAGCTGTTAAAAGCCACATGAAAGGTGCAAGACACACTGAGCTCATTGCACTGAAGAATTCATGTAGTATTTCATCTTTCACTAAGGGAAGATCAAATACATCGGAAACAGTTAGAAACTGTTGTTTATCAGTAGGTGGAAGCGAAGTTCAGGTATCAGAGTCATTAATTGATAAGGCCAGTATGAATATACATGTTTCTAATAATGAAGTCTTGGATGCAGATATTTTATGGGTCCTCAGAACAGTGAAATGTCATAATTCTTATAAATCTAATGCAGGTATACATAAGACTTTTCAGAAAATGTTCCCTGACAGTTTGATCGCCTCAAATTTTACTTGTGGAGAAAGAAAAAGTGCCTATTATGCAATGTTGTTTGGGATAGCACCTTACTTCAAAAGTCTTATGTTGCAAGAACTGTGTGAAATGAAGAATTATGTTCTTTTGTTTGATGAAACCTTGAACATTTCAAAGCAGAAGAAACAAATGGGCATTCCTGTTAGATTCTGGAGTTCTGATAATAAAGTCAAAACACATTTCTTAGCAGCTGTATTTATGGGACACTCTACTGCAACAGACATTGTAGACAATTTTCAAGCTGAAGTTTTGCCTTTGAAAATGGCAAAAGTAATTCAAGTGTCAATGGATGGACCAGCAGTCAACTGAAGACTTTTGAAGTTGTTGCAAGATGAAATTTGCAGAGAATGTGGGAAACTGATTTTGAATGTTGGGAGCTGTGGGCTTCACGTAATAAATAATGCTTTTAAAAGTGGATGTTTTTTTTTTTTTTTTTGATTGGAGGTTTAACGACCACCGTGAGCAACTCAATGGGCTATAAGCAGTTGCCCGTCCCTAATTTCGGGTCATTGGTTCCAGGGAAGGGAGAGAGCCAGTGCCGTAAGACAAACACAACATCCATGCCTAACCGGGATTCGAACCCGGACCCGGTTCGGACGAATTTTTTTGATTGGAGGTTTAACGACCACCGTGAGCAACTCAATGGGCTATAAGCAGTCGCCCGTCCCTAATTTAGGGTCACTGGTTCCAGGGAAGGGAGAGAGCCCGTGCCGTAAGACAAACACAACATCCATGCCTCACCGGGATTCGAACCCGGACCCCTTCGGACGAATGATCAGAGGCCAACGCCTTAGACCACTGCGCCACCGGGGCGGCTAAAAATGGATGTAAAGCAAGTGGTTGGGATCTGGATAGTTACCTATTTTGTTCGTATCACCTTTTTAAAGATTCGCCAGCACGGCGGGAGGATTATGCAGCTGTCACTGGGGAAGAATATTTCCCCAAAAAATTTGTCAGCCATAGATGGCTAGAAAACGTAGAAGTTGGTGAACGTGCGATCAAGATTTTGGTATGCATTTGCAAGTATCTTCACAGTGTTAAAAAAAGAGAAATTTCTACCCCACAATGCAAATCTTTTAACACTGTTAAAAACTTTTGTAAAGATCTACTTTCTGTTAAGCTACTAATTTTTGTTTCAGTTTCAAAACTTCTAACCCCTTTTCTGACATTGTACCAAGCTGACAGGCTATTGATTTGTTTCCTAGCTGAGGATCTAAAAAAACTATTGCTATCAATTTTGCAGCGGTTCATCAAGCCTGAAATTCTAAACTGTGCCAAGACATAGCCAAAGCTTTTACAGTTGGATTTCAATGATGCAAAAAGTCATAATGCTCTGGAAAAAGTGGATATTGGTCTTGCTGCTGAAAAACAGCTGAAAGTACTGTATTTCACAGAAAAGGTAACAGAGAAAACAGATGTTTGATATTCGAATGTCTGCAATGATGTTCCTGGTACATGTAGCTTCCAAACTGGTTGAAAAATCACCAGTTACCTTTTCTCTAGTAAGAAGTTTAGCATGTTTAGACCCCAGAAATATCGCAATAGAGAAGAAAGGATGCATGAAAAAAATGAAACTTATTCTAGGGTCATTAGTGGATGCTCAGCAGATATGTGAAGGTGAATGTGATGAAATACTGCAACAGTATTGTGATTTTTTGCAGACAGTAGTGCCATTGAAGTATTCAGCTTTTATAGATTTTGACCATAAAAATGCAAATTGGCGCATTGATACATTTTTTCATGATACATTGTGTGATTCAACATATTGTAAACTGTGGGAACTTGTTAAGATGTTGCTTTTATTAAGCCACGGACAAGCATCTGTGGAAAGAGGGTTTAGTGTTAATAAGAAACTAGAAGTCAAAAATTTAGAAGAGTGTTCTTACATTGCTCAACGGATAATCTGTGAACATGTGGACAAAATACACTGAAAAGCAATTGAATTAGAGATACCTGTCTAGTAACGTGTAGCACCACCTTTCTCCCTGATGGCGGCGGCGGCTATTCGTCTCGGCATGGACTCGACAAGACACCGGAAGCGTTTGGAAGCCATACGGATCCACAACCCCTGAACAAGCTCCCACAGTTCACAAAGATTTGATGAAGGGGGTCAGAGCCTTGAACATCTCTCTCGATGGCATCCCAGATGTGCTCGATGGGATTGAGGTCAGGTGACCTAGCTGGCCAAGGAAGTGAGGTCACGTCGGTGGAGTATTCATCCAACCATTCAGATACAATTAGGGAGCGACGGCACGGTGCATTGTCTTGTTGCAGGATGAGGTCCCCAGTGGGATGTTGAAGACGCACAAACAGGAGCAAATGGTCGTCCAGGATATTACGGTAACGTTGACCTGTGAGGGACGATGTCACGCGTACCAGGGGTCCCATTTTAGTCCACGTAAACAGTCCCCAGACAAGAATGCCACCCCCACAAGCTTGAAGAGTACCCTGCTGGCAAGAAGGATTCATCGTTTCATGTGGTTTATGCCGTACTCGTATCCTGCCATCTGCATGTACCAGCGTGAATCTCGACTCATCAGTCCAGGCAACATTTTTCCACATGTCTAGGGTCCAGTGGCGATGTTCCCGCGACCATGCTAATATTTGCACCATGTGATGTGCGTTAAGCAGCGGTACCCTCGTGGGACGATGGCTTCTGTACCCCATAGCGAGGAGATGGTTCTGGATGGTGTGGCTGCTTACATGTGTTTGTGCACCAGCGTTAAATTGCCAAGTGATTTCTGGCACTGTGGCCCGTCTATCCGCTGTTACAATGCGAGCTAGCCGACCATGGCCCCACTCATCCACACGCTGTTGGCCCTTGCAGGGATGGTTTTACCGGATTTGATGTACTCACGGTGCACCCGTGACACAGTGGCTCGTGAAAATGCCAGTGCCTGCATGACTTCCGAGATGGAGTGACCCATTCGTCGGGCCCCGACAATTTGCCCACGATCAAATGCGCGTAGATCCTTCGTCTTACCCATACTGCGTCCGACTCTTACTGATTCCCGTCGCATCACTCCTTATATTGTCGGATCGCTGCATACGTCATGTCGTTTCCGTCTAATGGGGCGGCCCACCACGCCATATTTGCGTAATGCCAGCTGTCTCTAATTCAATTGCTCTTCAGTGTATATCCTATTTTTGTCCATATCTCTGTTTCTAGGAGTACGATTTGAAAAATTCTTTCTTTGAGAACATTTTTGGTGCAAAATGTTTCTCATATAATTTCAAATATTTCTTAATGCACAAGTGCGCCACTAGAGGGCTCAAGTTCACGTTTCCGTTTACAGCAATATCTATGGGATTAATAACCCGATTAACAAGTATTCTCTTTCGACCAGATACTACCAACTATGAAAACTCTTTGTGTGTATTTTCTTCCAAAAATAATGCACAATTTCACCTCTAGGGGGGGGGGTGACTAATATTTACTTCTAAATGCCAGATTTAAAAAAATCTTTTAACAACAGATACAATTTACCTTATGGAACATTTTAGGTTTATATTTGAGAAGGTTTGTGGTTCCCAATTCTACCACCAGGTGGTGTTTATATACTTCCGTTTGCAGCCTATCTCTGCCTCTAAAAACTCTATTTAGAAATTTCGTTTTTTTACTGCATGCCTTCGCTATGATGAAGATGGAGAGTTAATAAGATTTTTGCTACAATAAGAAGATCCTGTTAAAATTTCGATAACAAGTTGGGCTTTTCTAAAATTAGTGATATCAGTTGTGGATTTGCAAGTGACAAAATTGTAAATCATCTACAGAAAATGGAAAAGTTTACTGAAAAAGAAGTTCTTTCACTTAAAGATGATTGCCAAAAATTTATTGTAACTATGTTATCAAATCTTATTGATAAATGCCCAGTCAATTATTCAATTCCATGCAATATAGTTTTTAGACCCCAAAAGAATGGCAAACAATGATAGTGTTTGTTTAGCCAAGATGAAAAAAATCCTTTTCCATCTGAGTGAAGTTAAAAAATTAGAAGAGCAACAATGTGAAAATATTCTATTGCAATTTAGAGACTTCTTAATGAATGAAGTAAAAAGAGGCTTTACTAATTTTTCTGATTTTAATGCCTCTGAAACCAAATTAGATGCTTTCTTAGCAATACTTATCAAAAGGTTTTGATGGTCTTTGGAATGTTAAAAATGTTGTTGTTATTGTCACGAGGCCAAGCAACAGTCGAAAGGGGGTTTTCTGTCAATAGGCAGATACAAGTAGAAAACTTAAAAGAAAATTCGTGCCTAAATAAGCCAAAGAATTGTTTATGATCATATTAATTTTTGTGGGGGAATTCACAATGTAGAGCTTACAAAGGAGGAGTGAGTTTCAGTATCTTCTGCTTGCCATAGATATATGCAACATTTGGAAGAGCAAAAGAATGAAACGAAAGAGCCTGTAATCTTAGCAAAGAGAAAAAAACAAAGGGATGACCTAAATATGTTAAAAACTAAAAGGATTTAATCCATTTGGAAAAGTCTGCTAATAACATGGCTGAACAAGAAGAAGCTTTAAGAGATGTCAATCTTCTTATAAAATGCAACATTTTTTGAAAATTACTGAAAGAGAAAAAATTAGAACTTGAAGCCACTGATTCAAAGAACTCAAAAAGAATTTAAAAATTAATTTCTTTTTTATTAAAGGCTTGTTGACATATAATTGTACCTTGTAAATTTTTCATTTACCGTATATACTCGCGTATAACTTGACCCCCCCTTTTTCAGAGGAAAAAATCGTAAGAAATCGGAAACTCATGTATAAGTCGATCCCCCCACTTTCAAAGAAAAAAATCGTAATAATCGTAAGAAAACGGAAACTCGCGTATAAGTCGATCCCGGAATGAGAAAAAAAAATTTCAATGAATTTATTCAAAAACATTTGAAAACGAATATATATATATATATATATATATATATATATATATATATATATTCTATAAAGATACCTAAGCAAAAAAATACATATATAATTTTGACTCACACCTAGTACAACATAGATGACGAATGAAACGAATGAGCCTGTAGTCTTCAGTTTTGCTCTTAAGTATATATATATATATATATATATATATATATATATATAAAAGAGCAAAGCCGAAAACAAAAGAAATACTTTAGAATTTAAAACGAAAGACGCAAAATAACCTGAAGATCAAAACGCGCAACGCAGCAGTTATGAAAATTCAGAATTCACATTCTATTAAGAGACTGAAGCAAAAAAAAAAAATTTTTTTTTTTGACTCTCACCAAGTACAACATAGAAAAGGTTATTTATTGACCGGTGTGAGTAAAAAGAGGAAAATAAAACAACTGAATGTAGAAAGTGTCGAGAATACTGAGCCTTGGCTTTATCAAGGACCAGCAAAAACTCTGCATTTTCTCACTTCCACAAAGACCTATTTGGAAATGGGTTTCTGCAAAGTCATAGATGCAAGTAATAAGCCCACCTAAAAATATATATATATTTTAAAGAATATATATAATTGTCATGACCTCCGCAGAGTTGCATGACCAAGCCTTAGTTAACAATTTAGCTAGCATCCATAACTTTCCTGGCCCGACCCATGCTCTTCATCTGTTACTATTAAACAGAAAGAAGAAGATTATAGAAGACTCAAGTTGTAAGAGTGACATAATAAATCAGAAATAATGTTCAGCAATAACAAATAACCAAGTTCGCCTGAGAGAGAATTTTAACTAATGTTCAGCAATAACCACATTCTTAATTATCCACATTCTTAATTATCCACATTCTTAATTATCCACATTCTTAATTATATATTTTTTTCTCTTGTTAAAATCTCCGCGAGTAGGATCTTTCAGTGTGTGGAGGCCTTCAGCCCCACCCACACTGCCCCCAGTGACTAGGGAGTGGCAGGAGTGTTTTGAAGTTTGGGTTAAAAGGTCGGCCATCTTTCCTCAAGAAAGGAGGAAGTTCAGTTGCATAAGAGGTAAGCTCTCTTCATTGTCTTTGGGTATTGGGATTTCCAAGTTCAATGATTGAACTTCTTGTACTTTTTTCTTTTTTTGCTTTCAGCATTTAGGCACTGGCAAGTCTATTAACTTTTTTTGCGGATTTTAACTCTTTCTTTTCTGGATAACTTTGCGCGTTTTTTAGGGAACTAAGGCCAAAACAGCAGGCCGTTTCATGGTTCTTGTAATTTGCGCTGTGTTTTCAATGTAGTTAAGTTCTTAATAACTACTTAATTATGCACTTAAAGCACTTCTGAAATACTCTGTACATATTGCAACTAATTGTTCATGTCATATAACCTTCACAATGCGTTTCTTTAATTAATTATTGTCTTTATTATATTCTCGTTTTTGTGTTGTCAGAAGTTGAGGAGTAGTGGGTTTTTATAATCCAGTCTTCTTTCAAGAATCTGTGTTTAAAAAAAAATTAATATCTCCTTTTTTATTGCAATGTTAAGAATTTGTAATACTTTAGTATTGCTATTCAGGTTAAAATTCTCTCTCAGGCAAACTTGGTAATTTGTTATTGCTGAACATTATTTCTGATTTATTATGTCACTCTTACTACTTGAGTCTTCTATAATCTTCTTCTTTCTGTTTAATAGTAACAGATGAAGAACATGGGTCGGGCCAGGAAAGTTATGGATGCTAGCTAAATTGTTAACTAAGGCTTGGTCATGCAACTCTGCGGAGGTCATGACAATTATATATATTCTTTAAAATATATATTTTTTTAGGTGGGCTTATTACTTGCATCTATGACTTTGCAGAAACCCATTTCCAAATAGGTCTTTGTGGAAGTGAGAAAATGCAGAGTTTTTGCTGGTCCTTGATAAAGCCAAGGCTCAGTATTCTCGACACTTTCTACATTCAGTTGTTTTATTTTCCTCTTTTTACTCACACCGGTCAATAAATAACCTTTTCTATGTTGTACTTGGTGAGAGTCAAAAAAAAAAAAAAAATTTTTTTTTTTTGCTTCAGTCTCTTAATAGAATATATATATATAATACTAAATTTAATTTGCATACCCAAAAACTTCATCGGAACCCTTCAAAATCCGATTCCGAGTCAGACTCGCCAAACAGTTCAAAAAACCCTTTTTCCGTCATCGGCGCGTCATCATAAACATCAGTATTCCCATCTATGCCTGTGTCATCAGAATCACTGTCATCATCACTCATAAAAATCTCATCATCCTCTGTGCCATCAAGTTTGTTACTAATGCAACATTTCTTGAATGATTTCACGACCATTTCCGCAGGTATCGCATCCCAAGCATCCTTGACCCATCGCACAATAAAAAACGATATCCGGCTTCTCTGGATTTCCGCCCTTGGTTTCAGTCGGCAAATCGGAACTTATCCAATTTGCCCAATACCTCTGCACATTGTCCTTGAAGGGCTTATTAAGGCAGACATCTAGTGGTTGAAGAACAGATGTCAACCCACCTGGGATGACAGCAAGAATTGTTTTTGAATTTTCTGCAGTTTTTTTCACTTCTGCACAACTGTGTGCAACAAACATATCCCACACCAAAAGGGAAGGTTTCCTCAAAAGTGCACCTGGCCTTTTGTTCCACACATTCTTTAACCAGTCAATTGTTCCGGATTCGTTCATCCATCCTTTTTCATGGTCACGAACGAGAACACCAAAAGGAAAGACGAGGCTTTTCGGCACAGTTTTGCGTTTGAAAATAATTACCGTAGGTAGCTTATTGCCGTCGGCCAAACAGGAAAGAACAACCGTGAAACTGGATTTTTCGTGGCCAGTCGTTTTGATCAAGATATTTTTTTCGCCCTTTTGGTTCACCGTCTTATTTCCAGGAAGGTTGAAACACATGGCGGTTTCATCCATGTTCCCTATTTGGGAAAGTTCAAAAGCAGTCTCTTTTCTCTTTTGAATTACATACTTTTGAAATTCCATTATCTTTGCTTCGAGGTCACGAGGTAACTTTTGTGCAATTTTGGTGCCCTGGCGTAGACACAACCCATAGCGGTTCATGAACCTTGTGCACCAACCTGGTGAGGCACGAAAAGTGTTATTTGCGGCTGCAAACTTTTCATCTTTTGCGAGCTTCATTGCTCGCAAACGTATACCAGTTCGCGTTACAATGTAACCATTTTGTCTGCAGCCCACAATCCAATCATTCAAGACACTTTCCAGCTCTGGGAAAGATGTCGTTCCACGGCGCAGCGCCTTTTGCGATTTTGGGATTTTCACTAAGTCTCTTTTTTTTTACGCCAATCTCGAATCACTTTTTCGTTAATGCCAAATTGACGTGAAGCAGCACAGTTGTTAGTATTTTCTGCAAAAGAAACCACTTTCAACTTGAATCCTGCGTTATAGGATATCCGTTTCTTTACACAATCTGTGTCACCCATAATAGGAGAAGCGAGACACGTGCTATTAAGAACAAGCAACACCTAACACTGGCTGTCGCATGGCTCCGTTACGTCGAAGGTCAGCGCAATCAACTGGTAGCCGGAAGGGCGGAGCTTTCTATGTGCGGCTGTGACTGCGCTGTGGATACGCAAAGCCAGGAGAGAGGAGACTTTTCAAAGCGCGGAGAAATTCGGAGGGTCGCGATTTCGTAATTCTACCACATCAGTGTTTTTTCTTTTTTTTTTTTTCTTTCGGAGGGTTGCGATTTCGTAATTAATACCGCATCGGCATTTTTATTTCTTTTGGGATGGATTGCCTTTTGTCTCATGGGAAGAACTTTTGGACTTACGATTTTTTTGGACCCCGCGTATAAGTCGACCCCATTACTTTGAAGCTCTCATTTTGTCCCAAATTTCTCAACTTATACGCGAGTATATACGGTAATTAAATACAGTAATCACATGCAACATTTTTTGTTTATGAATATGTGATAATTTATTATAAATGATCAAAAATCGTGTTACAATATAAATGCCCTTTTAAAAGTGGTAAAAATTGACTTATAACTCCTTATAAAATTAAGGTTTTTAAAAATTGCTTTTAAGGTCCTTAAAAAATCCTTAGAAACTCCTTATTTTCAATTTCTGAAATGAGTATGAACCATGTATACAAATTTGCCCTTTTTCAGAAAATTACCCTGCCCTTTTCAGTTTCTAGGGTGAACACTATTACTAACAACGTTTTCACGCATAGTGTGCCTCTATTTTTATACAAATGTGCCCTTTTTCAGAAAATTACCCTGCCCTTTTCAGTTTCTAGAGTGAACACTAATGAAGGTCTCCCCAAGTTTCTTCCACTACTGCTTGTCTTGAGCCAGTCTCCTCCATGTCATTCGAGGATGCTTTTGAATTCTATCCACCCATCTCTCACGTGGTTTTAATCTGGATCTTTTTCTCACTCTTGTCATTTTCCTGATCCTTGAGTTCCTTTTGTTATCTTTCCTGATTACACCAAGCCTGCACCACTCCATGCTTCCTTCAGTTGTCTGCAGCCTCTGTATGTCTTTTTTAGTTATGGTTCATGTCTCTGATCCATAAATAAAAACTTGAAAAAAAAAAAAAAAGAAGAAGCATTGATTAAGCACTTGTCTTTTAAGTTATTATTGTAAATTGCTTTTGAAAATTGTGCTGTTTCTTCCAAATGCTCTCCAACCAATGTTTATTCTCCTATTAATTTCTTCTTTGATGTGGACCTCGCTTTTTGCCCAAGGTAAAAGTAGTTATCAGTTACCTCTAGATCTGTCCCTCAATCCTAAATCCTCAATTCTTGTAAAAGCATTGTACACCAATTTTGTTTTCTGAAAGTTTATTCTTAATCCTATTTCTTTACTTTTGTCAGCAAGTTCCTGGACAGGGTGTCTACTGGTCATCAAAATCACGGAAGTCACAAAAAGTCACATTCAGAATAGGCTCATGAAGAAGTCACTAATTTAGCTTTGGGGGTCATGATTTTTTATTTTTAGTAAGTGTTCATTTTTTGGCGACATTCTAAGCGATTCTCCATGCACTGACTGACCACATGAGACATAAATGTAGTTTTCTGTCTAATGATTCAAGCATAAAAAAAGGGCTCTTGTGCCCTCCCCCATTTAAATGACATACATGAGATTCTTCCGCAAATTGGTTTGGAGGGTAAGGAGGGGTCGTTTTCTGTCTGGGGACCGTATTTCGTCTTTCAAAACTTTTGAAAACGGAACTTAAACAGAGTGAAGATTTTCCCCGTAATGGTAATGTTTTTTCTCTCATGATGTTGCTTGTGTCCATTATCGTTGTTAAATATAACATTATTGTATAAATGTTTGTATTTCAGCAAGAAACTGTGGGCAACGATTTCCGAAAACGGAAGTTAAGATGGCGCGAAGATTTTCCTGTAGTCTTCAGGCATGAGATTCTCCCGTAGATTCAAAGAATTCCGCCATTTCCGTTATTATTTTGGGCATTCTCGAGATCAATGCACACCTGAACAGAAATTTTGTGGGGAATGGTGAGGGAGGGGGATTCGTTTTCTGTTTGAGGATGAAATTCCGTCCTTCGAAACTTTCGAAAACGGAAGTTAGATGCAGCGAAGATTTCTGCCGTAATCGTGGTTTTTTTCTTCTCTCTGGTGATGTGCCTTCTGCCCAGTACTGTTCTTAAATATCTTTTTATTCCACAAATACTGCATTTCAGTTTAAATATGGAGGGAAAAAGTTTCTGAAAACGAAAGTCGGTCGAAGCGAAGATTCTCCCATAATAATATTTTTTTCTTCCTTGGATTTCTCACTATCCTGTGTTGTTGTTAAATGTTCTTTTCCCCCATAAATGTCTGCTCTTAAGCTTGGTAAAGAAGGGGAAATTTTCCAAAAACGTAAGTGACGAAGTTTGAAAATTTGTTAGAATTGATGCATGGTGTTCAGAAGTATTCATATTCTCAAAGTTACACCATTTATCTAAAGTAGTGAAAGCTTTGAATCATGCATTCATGGTCCTCAGGCTGAAAGTTCTTTCAGCATGATGGATAAATTTATAATATTGTCATCTGAAGGAATAAGGGGGAAAAAAAAAGAAGAAAAGTGGCAATGAAGAAATGGGAAGAGAATGATATCAGCAGAAAGAAAAATTAAGCAAAGATTGCTGTGGAGCTGCAGAGTCAAAAAAAGACAATGATAGCCATGAAACTTGCTGAGAGAGAAGAAAGAAACACAAAGAGGGAAATCGAGCTGATGTTCTAGCATGTAAAAAAAAAAAAAAAAAAAAAAAAAAAGCTGTGTTTGAAGCAATGTCTTTTAAAACAATTTTATTTTGTTTTGAATTCAGTAATTTTATATTGTGAATACAGTGATGTATACCAGTTTAATATTTACATAAATAAATTACAGCGAACAATACTATCTTGCTCGTGTGGTGTTATATTCACGCTTTCTCGCCGTGCATTCTGATTTTTCACCTTGTTAAAAAGTTCAGCTTTTTTGTTCCTTGTTTGGTCTCATGTGTGAAATGATAGTGCTTATGAAGTCATGACAGTTTTCAGATATAAATGCCAAAGAAAGGTATATAATGAAATCGTGCTGCACAATGTTGAGTAGGCAGGAGAGGAGGGGGGGGGGGGTTGCACTTTTTCCATAGAAAAAAAGAGGGTGGGGGGCAGTGTCTTCTCTTTAATATATATGTGTGTGTTTGTACTTCTGCTTTGGATAGGGATATGAACAGTCCAGTCACATTATTGTGACCACCTCCTACTTTTGATGTCAACAGCGCGTAGCCAATGAATGAAGGTACGTGCCGTGAGCTGACTTGGAGGATATATAAGGTGTGCTGTAGGCATTCTGAAAACCTTGTTGCTGTCATGGATAAAAGGAGCGATTAATGAGATTTGCAAAAAGGGATGATTATCGGCTTTCAAGCCAAGGGTGGCAGTATTTCTGACGCAGCGCAATTTGTGAACTGTTCACTTGCTGCTGTGGTTAAAGGGCATCATGATTGGGGAAATGGCAGCATTGCGAATAAGCAGCATGCACACTGCGGAGCATCACGTGCCATTGATGTGAGAGGTGAACAGAGGGCTGATCGACACGCTACAGTGGAGCAACTCACTGGCCGAGTGAACCAGGGGGCTACCGGAAGTGTGTCTAAAATGACAGTTCAGTGAACCCTGCTGCGTATAGGGCTCTGACGCGGACGGATGGTCACTGCAACTATGCTAACAAAGGTGCATCGGCAGAAAATGCTTACATTTGCATGACAGTATCGGAATTGGACCTCTGCTGATTGGCAAAGGATTGCCTTCTCCGATGACTCACGTTTTCCGCTTGATCGAATGGATGGACGATGGCGTATAAGGCAAGAAACATAGGAGAAAAAACGCTCTTCAACCATTGCTGAAAGAACACAAGCTGGTGGGGGAAGCGTTATGGTCTGGGGAATGTTGTCGTGCCATTCTCTGGGTCCACTCATACTTGTGGAAGACACTGTGGACTGAATTCATTATGAACCATCCTTGCAGACTGATTGTCTTCCCTGGGGTAGATGGGATGTTCCAGCACGGCAGTGCGACGTGTCACACAACTAGAAATGCCCGAGAGTTGTTGAAAGAGCACGATGAAGACTTCACAAAGTACTTCCCTGACCTCCTAATTCCCCAGACTTAAAACCCAATTGAGCATCTGTGGGACCACCTCGATCATGTTGTTCGCTCTATTGATCCTCCACCACACACCCTCCAGCAGCTGTCAGATGCACTGCAGTCAGCATGGCTCCACATACCTGTGAACACCTTCCAGCACATTATTGAGTCACTCCCAGCCTGTCTAGCTGCTGTACGCGCTGCACATGGCGGTTATTCTGGATATTAGCTGGTGGTCACAATAATGTGACTCGGCCGTGTATATATGTACACTGAGTGGCCACTTTATTATGACCACCCCTCAGTACTTTGTTGGGCCACCTTTTGCCTTTAATACTGCGTCGATTCTTCGTGGCATGGACTCCACGAGATGTTGTTAGGTGGTTTGTGGATTCTGAGACCATGCTTGATGAATAGCACTTTCCAGGAGTGTGAGATTGCAGGGTTGTGGATCCATCTGTCCGATGGCTCGTTCAACTTCATCCCACAAATTCTCAATGGGGTTGAGATCTGGAGATTGTGGGGGCCACCTAAGCAAAGTAAACTCACCAGCATGTTCCTGAAACCAATCCTGTACAATACGAGCACTATGGCAGGACACATTATCTTGTTGAAAGTAGCCATCACCATTGGGATTAACCATCCACATGACAGGATGCACTTGGTCTGCAATGATGTTTAGATATGATGTGCCAGTCAGATGTTGATCAACACGAATTAAAGGGCCCAAAGCATGCCAGGAAAACATTCCCCAAACCATAACGTTGCCTCCACCAGCTTAAAGGGTTGTAGCAATGCATTTGGGGTCCATTCTTTCATGCTGTTTCCGCCAAATTCTCACTCGGCCATCGGCATGGTGCAACTGAAAACATGATTCATCGGACCACATAATTTGTTTCTAATTATTGACTGTCCAATCCTTGTGCTCCTGTGTGAACGGGAGACGTTTTCTCTTGTTAACTGCAGACAGCAAAGGTGTTCGAACAGGCCTTCGGCTGCCATATCCCATCTGCTGCAGTGTATGTCAAACAGTGCGTGCAGAGATCATTTGAGGGGATCCTTGATTAATATGGTTTGTAATTTGCTGCACTGTTGCCCTTCTGTTGTCTGTTACCAGTCTGGACACTCTCTGTTTCGTCCGAGCAGTCACTAGTCGATGACGACCACACGTTGAACGTAGAGACCTAGTTTTTTGGCCAACAGTACAGTCTTTAAACACTTTAACAACAGCTGCTCTGGAACATTTCACGAATGCGGCGGTTTCGGTGATACTCGCTCCGAGCACCTACAATCATCCCATGTTGAAAGTCCGTCAAATCGCATTTTTTTACCCATCTTGTCACCCAAAAATCACTTCTACTACTGTCGCAAGCACTAAGCTTTCCCTTTTTATACTAGCCTCGCCCTCTGGTGGTGACAGCATGCAGCCATAGCTCATTCGCTTAAAACTGTGAGGTGGTCATAATAAAGTGACCCCTCAGTGTGTGTGTATATATATATATATTCATGTATACACAGTGTATATGTATATATCCATGTATTGAGAGAACTAATTGAAAGAATGAGGGAATATGAACTTATGCATTTCTTTTATTGATTATGAAAAGGCCTTTGATTCCGTGAAACCATCAGCAGTTACAATGGCTTTGAAATCCTACAGTATTGAAGATGCTTACATTAGCATTATTAATAACATCTATGAAAATGCAAGTTCAAAGGTTTGGCTATTTGAGGATACTGCACCAATAAACATTGGGAAAAGAGTGAGACAAGGTGTCACCATATCTCCCAAACTCTTCAATTCCACATTGCAAAGTGTCTTTCAATTATTGAACTAGGAAAACAAGGGGATAAAAGATTAAGGGAGATTATTTAACTCACCTTCGTTTTGCGGATGACATAATCATTTTTGCAACTACCCCTTCAGAGCTGCAGATTATAATCTAGGAACTTGCTGACAAGAGTAGACTAGTGGGATTAAAAATGAACTTTCAGAAAACAAAACTGATGTACAGTGCTTTTACAAGAAAAGAAGATTTATCAATTGATGGGGAAAAGCTGGAGATAACCAATACCTACATTTACCTTGGACAGTAGATATCAAGCGAGGGTTATATTCATGAGGAAATTAATCGACATATAGAACTAAACTGGAGAGCTTTTGGAAGAAATAATACAATTTTCAAGAGCAATATGCCATTATGTCTTAAAAGGAAAGTGTTGAATCAATGCATCCTTCCAGTGCGTACATATGGAGCAGAGACATGGGCCTTTACTAAAAAAAATGCATACAAAAACTGCAGAGAACTGAAAGGAGCATGGAGAGATTCATGCTTGGTGTAACCAGGAAAAATAAGAAGAGGAACTTGTGGGTAAGGAAAATGACAAGCGTGGAAGACATCATGATCAGAGTAAAATCTCTGAAATATCAATGGGCTGGACACGTTCCCAGAAGAACGGATCACTGATGGACAACCGAAATTTTAGACTGGATTCCAAGGTTCAGAAAAAAGACAGAGAAGAAGACTACACGGGAGGTGGATGGATGAAATTTGAAAGCATGCCTGAGTAACAGAGGAGACAGGCTCAAAAGACAGTTGTGGAAGAAAGTTGGGGAGACTTTCATCCAGCAGTGGATCGATAATGGTTGAGAATGATGATAGAGAAAGAGTATCCTTATATAGGTACATAACACAGAGGTCCTTTAAAAATGGTCATGAAAATTGTTAATTGGTCATAACATTGCATATCCAAAATTTGGTAGACACCCTGCTGGAGCATATATGAAGCTTTGAGGGGTACTTGTAAAAGTCACTGTGTCGTCAGCAAAACGAAGATGAGTTAAATAATCTCCATTAGTTTTTATCACCTTGTCTTCCCAGTTCAATGATTGAAAGACATTCTGTAATGTGGCATTGAAGAGCTTGGGATATATGGTATCACCTTATTATGCATTTGCTGCTTTCACATGCAAACTTAAGAAAGTGATAAGATTATAAATAATCATTTTATCATATTATGATAAAAAATAGTTAGCAAATGTGATTTTTTAAAAATATTTATAAATGCAGGAATTTAACAAAATGTGTACTTTAAAAGTTATATTGTTATTAAAAGTTTATGCTGAATAACTGAATTTTTGATTACACATTATTTTTTGTCTCTTAGTTGAAGCTGTGGATGAACATTGGGTCCATTATGCAAAGTCTAGTCCCTCTGAGATCATGTATTATCAAGTTAGTATCTGTGCTCATTGTTTGCATATGTTAAGTTAGATTTACTCTTGTTTTAATAGTTCTACAATTCTTTTTGACAAGATTGAGTTGCCATTTGATATTTTTGTAGTTATCAGCTATTTAATGCTCAACTCTTGCAGATTAATATTTATACACTTTTCAGTGTAGTTTGTTCTGTTGACATGTGAAGTTTTATGGTCTGGATCCCAACAAAAAAAAATCCGAGGAGTTGAAAAGTTGAAAATCTTTCAAAATTAATTAAGAGTATTAATGCAAGATTTTGAAGTGTTAAGAGCTGCAGGGGTATGAAAATAAGGAGGGGGGGACTTAAATACGAACGTAATAACCCATTTTATAAATGATACACAGAGACTCCCAACTACTACTGATTCTCTGTAGTCACTACGGAAATTGTCGGTCCACTATGGATTACGGAGAGTATCCTGTGTACTATGGAAATCTCAAATCTCGGTGAAATTACCTTTTTAAATGATGTGTGTAAAGTTTATTTTCATGTTTTCTAAGTTCTAACATTCATCACATTTTGGAGAGTGTTTCTTAAATGTTTTCAATATTGTTGCATTTCTTCCACGATTTTTCAATGCGTCTTGGATGTCTAAGCGTCTCTGGCCGTGTGCAGAGTTATCACAGCCCATGGGATCCCAGAAATGTCCTGAAATTTTAGTTCCTTTTCCAGAGCTTCGAAAGCCCTTAATTTTTCGTATTTTTGCATAAAGTCGTGGAGTAGTACTAGTAGAATTCTTTCCTGCAAAGAACAATTTTTTTGGACATTTCAGAAAAAAAAAAACAACTTTTATGTGCATGTGTTTCAAGACTACCATGGACAACTTCCAGTCTGTGTAGGTACTTACTTTGTTTACTGTAAGGTTCTCATTGACACATACATTGATTTTTGAGGTAAACTAAAAATATATATATATATTGTAGTCATTTAGTGTTTCTCACAAGATGTCTTTAATTTATGGACAATTTTTTAAGCAAAAATTTATTTTATGAATTTACACTGTCATTTTGTTTTTGGCATGTGATTTTTACCGAGTGTGTAATACAGTTTTATTCATTACAACTGAAAAATGCTGAAAACTACAGATTTTTGTAGTTTCACTACAGATAAAAGCTAAAAACTACTGATGTTAGTGTTTACTACTGAAATTTTACAGTTAGGGGTTGGAGTCTCCGGATACAGATTACAGAATAGTAACATGTAGTATGTATGTACTACGTTTGAAATGTAAAGCCATAGTTTCCAAAAAAGATATCAGCCTTGTATAGAAATAAATGCAGTAACTTTCTGTCTTGTGGTTGATGAATTTGCATTTTATGAATATAAGATCTTATGGGAAAAAACAGGTTTAGGGGAACAAAAGTAATCATCCCTCAAATTTTTTTTTTCCCCCACATATATTGACGAAAACCATCATCCTCAGAGTAAATTAAAATGCAACATAATGTTGGAAATAGTGTGGTAGGCAACTTTTAAGTGAATTTCGGTAAACATCTTGGAGTTTTCCAGTTATGTTCTTCAAGAAATACAACAAAACTTAAATGTGTGTGTATTGTCATTTTCTAGTTATATTGTGAGAAATAAATGTAAAAAGTGCTAACAGCTTATTTATTATAATGAGAGTAATGAGAAACTTACCTTTACCAGAAGGTCTGTTCTCTTGAAAAAAATACATTTCATTGCACGTTTTTTTCCCGTTTTAATTTCTACGGTTGGTTTGGGCTTCTGGTGCGGCGGTTTTATGTTGTCTTCAACTTGTTCATTTATTTGACTGAGTGAGTAATTTATTAATCCATACTGCTGCAATAATACTTGATCCAAGAAGCCTCTTTTTTACTTAAAAACCTATATTTTCACTGACGTTAAATAACCCTAACCGGTAGTTTAATTGGCTTACCATTCAGTGAACTTATTTGTGTGAACATTCACAAATCATAAACTAACTTCTTATTTACAACATCAAAACCATCAACAAAAAATATAAAAACCTGAAATACAATTATTTACAACAAACATATCTCATTGCCCTCTATTTACAAACTCATCTCACTCTCTCATTCACGCACCACACCTCTGCCGTTCCCAACGTAGATTGCCTCTAGCAGCTTTCTACCCAAACCAGGGTTGTCCTCAGGAGGCTAGGTGGTATCAGCCCTGCTATCACAGTGCGAGTGAGTGAGAGAAGCGATTTCCTGCGTCAGCCCATCTCCCACGTCATATTGAAAACTTGGCCACCGTGGCTCCATCTGTTAAGAACTGTAGTTAATATTTTATTTTCTTCTGGAGTATTTTTTCCTTTTTTGTTCTATTTTTATTAGTTTTTTCCATTTTTCATTAAGTATATTTGGGTCATTATGATTACATACTCGATCCCTATTTTTCTCAGTCAGCACAGATTCTGTAATACGCAAATGTCTTTCATTTTTACATGATTTAATTATTTTGATGTCTTCAAATTTCGGGTATCTTTGATTATCTAAGCAATACTGTATTAGTGCTGTTTTTGCTTCTCTTTTTTGCCAATTTTTTATGTGTTGTTGTAGGCGATGTTTTAATTGTTTTTTGTACTCCCTATGTACGATATTGGTGGGATGCCTGTTATAGGTATTTCATAAACACCAGCTTTTTCCAAGATACTGCTTTTTTCTGTATTATTAATCATCATATCTTTAACTGTCAGTACTTTGTTTCCCTTCTGAATTCCATATTTGTGGCATAACTTATTTATTTGTCGCCCCAGTGGCGCAGTGGTCTAAGCGATGGCCTCTGATCATTCGTCCGAAAGGGGTCCGGGTTCGAATCCCGGTGAGTCATAGATGTTGTGTTTCTCTTACGACACTGGCTCTCTCCCTTCCCTGGAACCAGTGACCCTAAATTAGGGACGGGTGACTGCTTATAGCCTATTGAGTTGCTCACGGTGGTCGTTAAACCTCCAATCAAAAAACCAACATAGGGATTTAAAAGAAAATTTGAAGCAGGTTGAGATTCATGCGCCATATATTTCGGGACAGCACACTTTATTTAAAAAACAGCGAATTTCCGCGCACAAAATATATAATGAAATGTCTGACATCGCCAACAGTCGTCTTAGCAAGAGTCAAGATTGCAATCACATCGCTGCAAAAAGAGCTCTATCCACTTGTTATGAAAAAATTAAGCATTTTTTTTTTTAAAGATAAAAAGCATCGATTTTGTCCGCCAGCCACAAATTTCTTCAAAGCATGTAGGGTGTTTAATCCCGATCAATTTAAGTCCTTGGACCTTTTAGACGACGAAGATTTGTTTGTTTTGAGCCACATTCCTATGTTCAAAGATAAGGACCAACTAAAATGTGAATTTCGTTCATATAAAAAGAGTGTAAAAGGATTTCGTGTCAGCAAAGGTTTGCTAGACTTCTGGAATACGAAAAAGGTCATTTTCCTAAACTACATAAGATCGCTATCCGTTGTCTGTCAGTACCCACAAACAGTATTGATGCTGAACGATCCTTTTCTAAATTTAAAAACGTGTTGCAGGACAACAGACAAAGAATTAAAGAAGAAAATCTGTGTATGTACAATATAATGTATCAAAATGCCGTCCACTTAATCTTGTGTAACGGTATTGATAACATTGCCAGAATTTGAATGATTTATAAATGTAAGTATCAATTTTAAAAACTTATAAAGTTATAATGCTCATTTAGTTACATACTAGTCATTTGTATTACCGCTTCGTAACTTGGTAGACTTTTTTTTTTTTGGAAATGTTAGCGTACATCATCGGCCCCGAACTTTTTGTGAAATTTCATAATTTACCTAGCGAATTTTGCCTTTTTTTCCTCGCGATAAAATTACTGCCCTAACCATGGCTGGTAAAAGAAAGGCAATGTTTGATGTGTGGAACAAAAATTGATTTGATTAAGCTGGTGGATAATGGAGCAATAAAAAGTCTGGTATTTTAAAAATAATAAATTATTTGTTTACAATACTAAAAAATAAAATGAATCTTTAAAAAAAAAATTGATAGAAGCACTAAAGTTTCAGGTAAGAGAAAAAATTTGTATAACATTGAGAGCTTTTGAATGATCATGGATAAAAGACCATCTGAAGCTGTTTGAATTGTGCTGAATTTTCCATGGAAGCTGGACACAAGTTATTTACACAGGGGTGAAGAAAATGATTTTTCTGCAAAATTTGTACAAAAAGGGAGTTGTACCATTTAACATTATTTTACATTGAAGTTGTTGCAGTAGTTTGACAAAGCAATAGGCAACTGATGATAAATTTGTTGCATCTATTGTAGAAAATGGTGATGCCTCTGAGAAAGATCTCAAGAGGAAGACAGTTGCTTTGTTGGCTGTGACATTATTACTGTAATAACATAGCAAACTGTTTGGGTTTCTTCGAAACTCGCATGCATTCTTTGCAGTACATGACATTGATTGCGATGAAAAACTTGAACATACTTGAGGGGTGATATGCTTATGTGTAATGAAATATAAGGTACAAAAAGGGATTAAATTTTATTTTTGTGACAGACATGTCATAAATCTTGATTAATTATTGATAATTATTAAATATTTTTAATATTAAACATTAATATTATTAAATATTTAATAAATTATCAACTGTCTTTATATATATATGTATCAGCTCCTCAAACAATTAATTGTATTATTGTGGAGCTGAGATCAAATCCTCACCTGAATATCTGAAGAGTTGAAACATGGATGGGGCTATTAATACAAGGGCTGAACCTTCCTTTTGAAGTGTTCTCTGTCGCGCTGGTCCCAGGTGGGGGAAGATTTGTGGCTTCTGTGATGTCACCAAGTTGCCAAACGAGAGGCTGACTTCTGAGTTGTACTGTAATTTAGTGGAGAAAGACCGTTGTTTATATTTTATGAGTCATTGCTATAGACAACATGACACCACTGGACACTATCCCACGTTGATTGGATCCGACACCTCTGCAACTGGTGCCGGCGATGCTCGCTGTTCAGTGGTAGGCAGTGGAGTGACCTCCTCACTTGTAGTCCCCATGCCTCATGCTGTTTGGCAACGGTCCGTATGGCCACTTCCGTACTTGTAGACGATGCAACATGACTATGGATGACTAAAGCAATGAATTTAATTCTATTTGTGCAGCTCTCACAATGGCTCGATCCTCGCATTCTGTCTTTGCCCGCGGCCATCCACCACCCGCTTGCTGCTGGGTTGTGCCCTCCTCGACCAATTGGCGCCAACATCGTTTGATTGAGACATTGCTCCGTCCCAAATGCCTGGCGATACAGCAACTTGACCAACCAGCCTCTCTCAGCCTAATTATATGTCCTCTCTGAAACTCGCTCGTATTGTGCACGGATCTGACTTCGAGGCGTTCTCATAGTCTGTGGAGGTTAATGCAACCTCGATCCGCTGTCTCAATTGTCCCTGCATGTGAGCTTTACTCTTGATATAACATCCTTGATGCGCAGTTCCCATGCACTGTGGTGGGCCACTATTTCACCATTGGTCGTTATTTTTTAGTCATTTGCATATTTGGCCCTGAGGTAAAGTATGTGGAGTTTCATCAGGAGTGAATGACTTTCTCAGGGGTGCTTCATTTTTATTTGGCAAAGAGTGTATTTATGGAAGCCCAAGTAAGTTCTCTTACTGAAAGAAAGCAGCGGATTAAATGGACACTTAAAGATGTATCAAAATGCATCGTAATTGGAGCTGTCTTTACAAATCATGACTTCCATAGGGGGAAAAAAATTGGCATCGCATTACCAAGTGCAAGCACTTTGAAAAGATGGTGTGCAAAATTTTATCTGTAACCCAGAATTCAGCATGATGTCCTTCTGTTGATGAAAAAAAAACCTGAAAATTTAAGTCATTCTGAAAAGCTTTGATGAAATTCATATTGATTCTAGGCTATGCTATGACACCAGAATTGACCTAGTTCTCGGCTTTTCAAGAAATCCCATTTTGTGCTAATCTGAGAATTATGATTGCTGTCGAACCAGCAAATGTTCTATGACTTAGGCTGCCAAATGGCGAAAGCATCGTTTTCTTTTTTCTTAATAATTCAAGGTTTGGAATCTTCTGGAGTAGAGCTAAAAGCTGTTGTTTCTGACTTTGGAGAATGCAGTGTATTGTGGAGAGAACTTGAAATTTCCATGGAAAGGTTTTTCTTCGGCAATCCTTTTGCTCAGAGGTCTAAAATATGGATATATGCTGACATGCCTCACTGTATAAAACTTTTAGGGAATCACTTCATCAACAGTAGTTTCACAATAGGAGATGGAAATATTTTAACTGCAGACATCATCAATGAAGTCTTAAGCAAAGACTGCAGTGAAATTGAGGTATGCCATAGACTGAAACCTCAGTATCTTACTGTAAGAGGAAATGATCGATAAAAGGTAGCTCCACCAAATATTTTTTTCTCATTGACCACAGCGAAGGGAAATACTACATTTCACTGGAAATTTGAAAGCATCGAAATTTTTTGAACTCAGTGATACATATTTTGACATCATAAATAAGTGTTGCCTTTTTGTTTGGCATATATGCTACATACTTCTGAACTTGTAAAATCTTGAGGGGGGGGGGGGGGTGTGTGTGTGTTGATTTTCATGGATTTTTCCAAAATTGGTGTGAACATCTTTGAGACCCATGGCAAAAGTGTATTGATGCTGCTGGTGACTATTTTAACTGATCTGGTACTTTGCTCTTGCTTATATGCTTGCTTTCAGCACCCCAATGAAATTGGCCATTTCAACTACATCAACCCAATATATTACTGATTTCCATTATTTGATTAGTATTAGTGCAACACTTTATTGCTTGGACCCAAAAAACAGAAGAGTATGCCTAGAAATAATAAGAATACTGTAACTGATTGACACCAGTAAAAAATAAAGATCATGCCACTGGATACAATTAAATGCATTTGCAGATGATATGTACACTTCATGTTGACTAAATGTGATTATCACATGTATGTTTTCATCACAGAATTTAAGTACTTCATAAAATTCCTCACCTTATGGCTTTGCTTACATTTTTTGGCATTTCTTTTTTGGCAGTATAATTTTTGTGACTTGTAGTACTATGTATCCTTTCATGAATTATTAGACTGATTATAATCTTAAGCATTGGTTTTGGAATAGTTTTTTTTAATAAACTTGTGCTGTTAAAAACCAATGTTTTAAATTTAACAGTGCGAAAATGTTATTATAAAGTACTCTTTTCTTTTTGTAATAATTGTTACCCTTTGTGTTTTTCCAGATATTTATGCAGTGTAAATGACAAGCATATCCGAGCTTCAGGAAATCGCAACATGTTTGAGTACATGTGGACAGCTGTCAAAGATCCTCTTGATGCCCATGCAACCTTTGATAAGGAAGGTCTCGATCTGGCTTTTAAGTACTTCAGCAGTTCTACCCTGACGATGCGCCTTGCTGGGATTGCACAAATTAATGTAATTTTTCTTTATGTAAATATTTTTGCATCACAGACGTAGTGTATTCAGCAATAACATCTTTTGTTATGTTTTGTGTTTGATACCATTATTAAAATACAATTTTGGCTGTGGCTTTGGGAAGGACGTGTTTAAAAGAACCTGTTGTAAATGTTATGTGTTTCTTAAAATGAATTTGATGTTTTCTTAATTATTAAATACCACTTGAACATGTGAAGGTACTTCCTGTCATAAGTTTTAGCAGCTAAAAAACAGATTTATTGAAGGCATTAAGTAAACCATGATCAAATTGTTGGAAGACACGAAAAATGTGAAGATTAGTTTTTTTGTGCAAGAATTTATTGTGGGTTCTTTATAGTATCATTAAAGTGGAAAGGTTGAAATGAGGTCTTTGGGAAATTTGAGAGTGACACATATAGAATAGTAGAAATCAATGAGAAACAAATCCCCCTGAAGAAATAAGTTCTCACATTTACATGAAAGGCTTATAAAAATGTCATTATTGGCACATAAATGCATATTTTCCACCGTTTCCCATGTATTCATCCTTCAGAAAACTTGAAAATGACTCTGCATTTCAAATATTTTCAAGTTTTCTAAAGGATGGATACATGGGAAATAGTGGAAAATACTGCACCTATGTGCATGGGCATACTGATAGCCCCCTGCACGCCTCACAGTGTATGTGTGTGTGGGGGGTTCATGGTTAAAAGAGCCTCTTGTCTCAGCAGTAGAATTTTACAAAATTTTTTGCTGTCTACCAGGTCACGGAAGTCAAGGAAGCGTCACGGAATTCAGGGTGTAGGTCACAGTAAATCCCCCCACCCCCTGTGTGCCTTATTACCCTGTAAAAATCAAATTTCAGGTGTTTGAGCTAAAAGAAGTTCTTTTTCAATGACGATGGCGTCATTTCCTTCCTTCGGACGAGTTCTGAAGGGACACGCCGTAATACTGTCCTCTCCTTCAGCCTTCATGGACTCCTCTTGGCACTCTGCCAACCGCGGTTCTTTCAACTGTGGACAGTAAGGTCTTTTTGTCGAACATAAACAACCAATAACTTGCGTGTTTGCTTCACAGAAAAATTCTTCGCGTGCCATTAGGTCTGGGCGATGTACCGGTATATCGTGAAAAAATGGTTTTAAGTTTTACGTCGAGGCTCCGATTTTTAACGGTACTACGATGTGTCATCCTTCGCGATATTGCGATGTGATGTATCGTGAAGAATGATGTTGATGAAACCACACGATGGCATCACGAACATTAGAGCTTCTTCACGTATGATGGGAATCCATCACGAAGCAAACGCGATGTTCAAATTGGTTCTTATAGGGCCACTGCGTGTTGGCAATGCCGCAAATTGGCGAATTCGCATCTACTGCTATCTGCCAGCAGTAATGATGTTCGAACAGGTTTTGATCAGTACAATTCCAAAACTGTAAATCATTCTAAGTCACGATAAAGGCTGCTGCCTGTTTTTAGCATGCCGTGACTGCAATATCCGGGATCTTGGGAATTTGCTGCAGTCTAGGAAGTAGTTGACAGGTATTTAACACACGTCTTTTTTAAAAAAGATTGCACTTATGTAATCTGTTTGTCCATCCGTCTGTCCGTGGACATCATATCTCTGCAACTATTAGTCCGATTTAAAAAAAATTATTTTTGCCTTGGCAAGATTGAAATGTAAGAATGATAATCCTCTGTTTCGTCCCCCCCGAGTTTTTCGAACGCACAACTTCTCTGCATGAAGATATCGAATTTAAAATGCATTTTATTGCATATATTTGCTTCTAAATATCAGATTGAAAAAATTCTTCCTTCCTTTTGATGCCATTTATAACGAAGACTACTTTAGGCACAGTTTATTTTTCAAGTAATGTATATATCTTCCACTAGGGGCGCAAAGGTAAATTGCATTTCCCCCAATATCTTGGCTTCTAAAAGCCCGATTTGAAAAATTCTTCTTGCATCAGAAACAGCTTTTCATGGGAAATGTTTTGCATATAATAACTAATTTTTAGTAAGGAACAGTTTTTCCACCAGGAGAGTAAGTGTTTATTTCTGTTTATGACGTATTTGCAGCAAAATCTGAGCTTCTGAAAGAGTAGACTAAAAAAATCCTTTCATGGACCGATGACGTTCACCTCGGAAAATGTTTTGAGATACATATACATCTACGCCCCCTGGCGGGAAAACTATTGCTTATAATAGCGCATAGTTTTCCTGCCAGGGGCGTAGATGTATATCTTATTTTTGTCGATATCTCTGCTTCTAAGAGTACAATTTGAAAAATTCTTTCTTTGTTACAGAGCGTTTCTGGTGCGAAATGTTTCTCATATAGTTTCAAGTTTTTCAAGTAATGCATAGATTTTCCACTAGGGGGCATAAAGGTAACTTGAGTTTCTCCCGTATCTCTGCTTCTAAAACTCCGATTTGAAAAATTCTTTCTGCATCGAATATTGCTTGTGATGAGAAATGTTTTGCTTATAATTTCAAAATTTTGATAAAGTATTGGTTGGCCACTAGGAGGCGTAAGCGTTAATTTCTGCTTCCGATGTATTTGCAGCAAAATCCGAGTTTCTGAAAAAGTCGACTGAAGAAATTCTTTCGCAGACTGATACTGCTCACCTCGGAAAATGTTTTGAGAACACCTCCCGCTTAAAATAGCGCATAGTTTTCCCACCAAGGGGTGCAGATGTATGTTTTATTTTTGTCAATATCCCTGCTTCTCTAAGAGTCTGATTTCAAAAATTCTTTGTTTTTTGGAGAGCATTTCTGTTACGAAATGTTTCTCCTATAATTTCAATTTTTTCTTAATGCACAAATCTGCCACTAGAGGGCGTAAGCTCACATTTCTGTTTACAGCAATATCTGCGAGACTAAAAACCCAATATAAAAGATTCTCTTTTTAGGTCAGAGACTACTAACTATGAAAACTTTTTGTGTATTTTCTTCCCAAAATAATGCCCAATTTTGCTGCTGGGGGACGCCAATGTTTAATCTGTTTTTCTTAATATCTCTTCTTCTAAATGTACGATTTAAGAAATTCTTTCAACACTAGATGCCATTTATCTTGTGAAATACTTTAGGTTATTATTTGAGAAGTTTTATAGTTTACAGTTCTGTCGCTAGGTGGGTGTTTGTGTACTTCTGCTTGCAGCTGTATCTCTACTTCTAAAAATTCTATTGAGATTTTTTTTTTCTACTGTTTGCCATTCTCCACAATAGAGATGTGGTACATTTTCCTCTTTAAACAAAGCACAAATTCCCCACTAGGGTGCGTAAAGGTCAATACCTTTTTTTCACTGTCTCTTCTTCTGGGAGACATACTTGAAAAGTTCTTTTTCCTTAGCATAGCTTTTCCCATAGATATTTTTCAACTTTCCCATTATGCGAAATTCTTTCGCTAGCAGGTGTAGAGTTATATCATGTTTCTTTCTTTATTTCTCTCTTTTAATTGTTTGATTTGAAAATCTGTTTGTCTCCGATAACTTCTTTCTACTGTGAGAAACTTTTTGTGCACAGTTTAATTTTTGTTACATACTTTTTAGCCGCTGGTGGAAGTAAGGGGGACTCATTCACGGCTTCAGCGACCATTACTCCAGTCATGGTGACCTCGGGTACGGTCGATGAAGCTGTTGCGGCGGTAACGGATTGTATTGTGGAAGCGGCAGACTTTACCATCCCTAAGACTTCGACTAAACTTCCACGTTGCCCGCGACCTTGGTGGAATTCCGCTTGCAAGGCAGCTCGTCAGGCCCAACATCGGGCTTGGGGTAAGTTTCGTCGGTACCCCACTGACGCGAACCTCCTTGCTTTCAAGAAAGCCAAATCTTACGTGCGTTTGGTACATCGTCGTAGCCAATGGGAATCTTGGATACGCTACGTATCCGGGATTAACACCACTACCAGCTCTAAGATCGTTTGGGACAGGATCCGCAAGATTCGGGGTAAGTACCCTTCTGGGGAAATCTCCATTCTTGAGAGTGGTGGAGGAACGGTTGCTGACGCTCAGGGTATTGCTGACTGTCTGGGCGCCACATTTTCTTCGGTGTCCAGCAGCCGCAATTACCCTGCTTCGTTCCGGCAGTTACAGCCGCGGCTTGAACGGTCCAAGGTTTCCTTTGGACCGTTTTCCGCTGCCGATTATAACAGCCTGCTGACTGCCGTCAAACTGAAGATTGCCCTGAATCGGTCCGGCCGAACATCTGTCGGACCGGATAACATCCATTATGAAATGCTGAAGCACCTTTCTCCGTCCTCTCTTGAATGTCTGCTGGTCCTGTTTAACAGGATCTGGCACGAGCGTGACTTTCCCGAATCTTGGCGCACTGCCATTGTCGTTCCTGTTCTCAAACCTGGTAAAGATTCTGCTAACCCGTTGAACTACCGACCAATTGCTTTGACGAGCTGCCTTTGCAAAGTCCTAGAGCGCATCATCAATTTTCGTTTGGTTTTTTATTTCGAATCACGTCACCTTCTTTCACCTCATCAGAGTGGATTTCGGAAATTCCGTTCCACCTCAGGTCATCATCTTCGCCTTGAGACATCTGTCAGGGAGGCGTTTGTCCGGCGTCAGCACTTGGTCTCCGCGTTCTTCGATATGGAAAAAGGAAAATTAAAATAAATTAAATTAAAATGGAAAAAGCCTACGATCAAACCTGGAGATACAGCATTCTCCGTGATCTGCATAACTGCGGATTGCGGGGAAATTTGCCAACCTTCATTACCGGATTTCTCCAGAACCGGATGTTCCATGTGCGCGTCGGATCGACCCTCTCTGCGTTATACCCACAAGAGCAGGGTGTCCCTCAAGGCTCCATTCTTTCTGTGACATTGTTCATCCTTCGTGTTAATCATCTTTTCACCCTACTTCCTCCGACGGTCCGTGGCACCATGCACGTGGATGATCTGCAGATCTCTTGTGCATCTGTCAACATGCGCACTATTGAGCGGCAGCTGCAGTCGGCCATTAATAAGATCTCTACCTGGGCCTCCCACAAAGGATAATGGATTTGGCTTCTCGACCCAGAAGACCGTTTGCGTGCATTTTTGCCGCAAACGGGGCCTTCACCAGACCCCAGTCTCCGTCTGGATGGTACCACCATTCCTGTGGTGTCAGAAGCCAAGTTCCTTGGGCTAACTTTTGACCGAGCACTCACCTTCCGACCTCACATCCAGTCTTTGAAGGTGTCGTGCACGAAGTCATTGAGTATCCTGAAGGTCCTCTCTCGAACATCTTGGGGGTCTGACAGGTGCTGAATGCTTCGCATTTACCATTCTCTGATTCGGTCAAAGTTAGACTTTGGATGTATAACGTACGGTTCCGCACGTCCTTTCGTGTTACGGCCTCTGGATCCTGTCCATCACCAGGCTCTGCGGCTATGCACTGGTGCTTTCCGTACCTCTCCCGTGCATAGCCTGTATGCCGAGGCCCATGAACCGCCGTTGTGCATCCGACGTAAGCAGCTGTCTCTTCAATTCTTCACCAAGTTGAAGTCTCTTCCTGATCATCCACTGCATGGTTCCATTTTCCAAACGCAATGTGTCTGCCTATTCTCACACCGGCCTTCCTGTGTTCCGACGTTTGGGATTCGGTTGTCGAACTTAGTGCGCGATGCTGGTCTAAACTTGTCAAGGATTGTTTTGACCCAGGTTTTCAAAAATGAACCGCCTTAGCAGCCGGTTCAAGCAACGGCTGACCTTTCCCTTTGTGTGTGGCCAAAGTCTTCCACTCCTGCTCTGGTGTACCAGCAGCTCTTTGCTGAGAAACAGTGTCTCTTCCCGGATTTCGTGCCTGTATTTACTGACGGGTCGAAATCCGGTGAGGTTGTTGGATCCGCTTTCGTGTGTGGCGATGCCTCCCATGCTGAGAGGCTTCCGCCTGAATCCACCGTCTTTTCGGCAGAGATGGGTGCGGTACACCTCGCTTTGTGCCACATACAGTCTCGATCACATCGTCGCGCTATGGTTTGCCCTGATTCCCAGTCCGTCATCCAAGTTTTATCTTCTCCAGAGGACACGGACTCACCTATCATCCGTGATGTCCGTCGTCTTCTTGGAACTTTGGAGGGTGATGGCTTCCTGGTCCGATTCTGTTGGGTTCCTGGCCATGTTGGGATCTGGGGTAACGAGCTGGCAGATCTCTCTGCCAGGTCTGTTTCCTCCATGTCGCCAGCTCGACTGCCACTGTCTTTCCGCGATTTTAGACCTTTGATCCGGACATTTCTCCTGGACGAGTGGCAGTCCCTGTGGTCTCAGCAGGGCAGCAATAAACTGCATTTTATCAAACCACAGATCGGACTATGGAAGTCTAGTTTGCGGAAGAACCGTCGTGAGGAAGTTGTTCTTGCACGTCTCCGCATTGGGCACTGTTGTTTTACTCACCGCTTTTTGCTGTGTAGCGAGGGTGTCCCATTGTGTGAGGCGTGCAACTGTCGTCTCACTGTCCTTCATGTTTTGTGTACTTGTGTTCGGTTTTGTGATCATCGTTTTCGTCATTTTCACTCTCATCTGTTGGACGAAGGAGCAGCTACGCTGTAAACTATTATTGGCGAAGCCTGCGACACGAAAGCAGTGTTTTCGTTTTTACTAGAAATTGACTTTTTTAAACTTATCTAGCTTTTAACTTGTTCACTATCATATTTCATTTTTACCACATCAGCCTGTTTTTAACCTTGTGTATGTTTTTTATTGATTTTGTTTTGTTGTCTCTTGTTTGGCGCTCTTTGGCCAACCATGGCCCTTGCGCCATTAAAATATATCTATCTACCTACCTACCTACCTACCTACCTTTGCTGATCTTGTAGTTGTCTGCTACTGTGAAAGCATCGAATTCTTTCTGAATCCTCTCCAGTCTTGTAACTTGGAATTACATGTGTTATTCCTTAATTTGAAAATTTCTTTTTGCTGTTAGAGTGAAACTTGTCTTTTAGTGAAATCTGGAAATGTTGAAATTATTCTGTATGATCAAGGCAAAAGTCATAGATTTCTTCTTGTTTCTTTGTGTAAAATAGGTTGAATAATAACCTTCATCGTCATGTTTTTCTTGCTATATGTCAATGCCTCATTTTTTTTTATCTATATCAGTGACCTCTATCCCAATATACTTAGCTAATTCAGTTTTAATTATAGTTTCATTTTTATGCATCATTTGAATTGTTGTTGTTCTTCACATGAACATCAGCAGTTATGTTGTAATGTTGCCATTTTGAAATGTAGTATTTAGCCCATTTGTTGTTGTTGTGAAAATAATCTTGTGGATGTTGACCCTTGCAAAACATACTCTGTTGCAAACAGCACCATTGCTGAATCTGCCCCCAGAAATGAGTGATATCTCCTTTGATGTTGATGGTATTTTTTCTTTGTACAATTCTAAAACTTCTTGATGCTGGGCAGAAAAAAGCAATTCACCCAGTTAAAAACTCAGTGCTTATTGATTATGTTTATTCCCTTTTCATCAGACATGCAGTTAACATTCATATTCTTTACAAGTACTATTATAGACTACTCCTTAAAAGGTGTGAGCATTTGTTCCACCTCATGCAGTGTTCTATTTCACTATCAAAAACATAATCTTCTGACAGGTGTTGTATATTGAATAGAGTATGTGCTCCACCAACTGCTTTACCATCTCAACTTTCATTCCTGCTATGTCAGGACTGGAATTCTTTACTTGGTTTGCAGTTTCGTTAAACAGTACAACCTTCAGTTACTTCAGATATATCTTGGTAATCAAACTGCTTGTAAATAGTTTCATGTTAAGTAAAACAAAACGAAATTGATTACAGTGCTACATGCTCTAAGATTTTGTCTTTTATGATCAGTTGCCTCCAATTTATGAATATATATCAAAATATTGTAAAATTATAATATTACCTTTCAACAGTCTAATTTTTTTTTTAAATTCTGAAAAAAAAATCAACTTAATCGTTTTCCAAAACATCCACCATTATCATGTGCCACTGTTAATTTTGGCATTTTACAGTCTGTTGAAAACATAGTCCTCACATTTTTGAGCTGCTGCTAGCATATATGAATTACCCAGTTTTATTCTAATGTTTGAATTTTTGATTCTGTTGTGCTATTAAATTAATTTATTTCTCTGTGATATTTCTCGTACCATTGTCATGTCAGCAATTTCTTGCCTTTTAATGAGCCTCTTGCTCTGCATCTAACTCTTATTACCGTAAAGGAAGGTAGATCTAATATCGTAGTGCATACAGCCTGTCTTGTTCTCTAGACGATGACTTTCACAGTGAAATGATTTTATACAGCTGGTAAGACTTTCCCTGCTTTTGATGATTGTGTTTCAGTTCTTGATTAACCTTTCGTAACTTACCAGTTACTATACCAAAATAATTAAAATAAGTTACCCCATGTTATAGCCCTTTTTGTTATTTATGAAATAACTTATTGAGGTCTGTTGTCAACTTTTCAAGATTTATCTTTTCGTTCTTTTTTTTTTTTTTTTTTCCTTTTGCAAGTCCTGCTTTTGTTTATATTCTTAGAAATATATTCTCAGTTTGTTTATATTCTTAGAAATCAGCACTAAGTCACCAGCATACAAAGAACTCCTGATAACCAGAACCACTTGCTTGAACATCAGATACTAAGTTCCTTTCCTTAAAAAGGTTTTGGCAACCTACACCCTTTTCTTACCCCAGAGTTAGTTTGAAAACTACTTATACCAGTACTTCCCTGTGTCTTGAATTTTGCATAATTTTTAGCATAGAGGCTTGCAAGTGACTTCCACAGCTTGACTTTTCACTCCATAGCTTTTTAACATACCAAACAACTTGTTCGTATATACCTGGTCGAAAAACTTCTCAGCATAAATTCTGATTAATTGTATGAAACTTACCAGATGGTGTCTGTGTACATATACACAGTATATCATCCTGGCATTCCCTGTGTCCTGAATTCATGTTGTTTTTCACTTAGCTGATTTCTCATCATCTTTCCAACTGTTTTACTGAATATAAAGTCAGTTTCTTAAGAACCACTCATTAAGATTAGTACAATCCCTCCCGTCCTTGAAATTGGCAGAATGAATTACTTCTGCTTGTCATCCAAACCAAACTAGGTTTCCCATGCCATCTTAACTCTTCTATATAACCAGTAAGCATTTCTCAGTCCAATGCACTTAACAAGATTCAGAGTAAATCATTGTAAACTCACAGGTTTACCACTTCTTAGGAGCCAAATAACATCTTTTATTTCATAGATTTATGTTCTTTCATTACTTCTGGTCATCACCACCAACATCATTGTCACCATGTGTTACCTATCTGTTAAGTATACCTGAATTTTTATTCAACCAGATATTCAAAACATTCACTCTATCAATCAAATGAAATTTTTTTCTGACACCAGAAGCTGCTTAACTTTTGGCAAGTACACTCTGCACTGCATGCTTTCCACACTTCCTCACAAGTTTAAGGATACTCCAAAGTCTATTTTGGCTATTATGGTAATTTTTCCCCATGTTGTTATTTTAATGGTTAGTCTAATTGCACATATCTTCCTTTTTGTATCCTTAACACCCCACTTTATCTGGAGAGAAGCTCTTTTATTATCTTCATTAGTGCGATAAACAGTTTAAATATCTTCCAGAAGTTTTTGTTTTCACGACAGTTTTACATAAGCCAGGTTTTCTTATATAATGACAGGGTGGAGACTTTGAAATAAAAAGACCAAAAGAGCATTAATTCTTTATTTCTGTTCATTTAGTTGTTTGGCTCCACAGTTCCTAAAGTTCTAAACTTTCATGTGAATAATTTAAAAACAAAACACAAAAAAGTTAGATTAAATATTTTTAAGAAATAGTTTCATATCCTTATGAAATGCTGCACGTGCATCTTTTCTTCCACCATCAATTACTCATCCTTTGTTCTTGTTCTGTTCACATAATTTTTTGACTGGGTACTTTTTGTACAGGTACAATCCTTATTTTCTTCTAGCAGTTTCATTACTTCTGTGGGTATTGTGTTTGGAAGTCAGAAATGGGAAGAACTGCCATCCTTCTGAATTATTAACACAGCAATCTCTAAATTGCCTGTATGTGCTGTTCACCACGTGAAATAAATCACATTGGAAAACTTTAAAATTATATCGCCCTGGAGCAGGAATCAAATGTACATCTCCTGGTTTTTGTTCGAGCATTATCTGTTACACCACTCAGGACGATAAAGTCCCAAGTATCTGAGTTTTAAAAATCAGAACGTTTTCTGATTTTCGTCAGTTGAAGCAAATTCTGCTTCCTGGGGAAAATTAAGATTTGCCATCCTTCTGTTTATGCTATTTGAGTCTACAGAAGTGGCAGAAGTGTTTCAATATTTTTTCCATATTTGGTTCTCTTGCTTTTTTTTTTTTTTCATAATCCCATTTTAATTTGAGCAGTGTACATTAATCCTGTAATAAATGACTAGTTTTAATGACTAGTTTTTTTAGAAAACTGATTTATGTGCAAGTTACTTAAATGTCATAAGTTATTGTGATTCAATGGCATAAATTGTGTTCAAACATCTGTGTCTGATTTTTCAGAATCATATAAATATGTATAACGAATTGTGCCATAACGAAAGCTTAGTTGAAGCTGAAAATGTTGGAAATGCCTTGGCAAATTGGCTTATAGAAAACAAAATCATTGAATGTATTTTTGGACCAAATCTTCATGTAGAAGTAAGTAATTCTACACTAATTGAAATTTAATCTTGTTTGAAGTATATATTTTATATACAATTGAATTTTGTTTGTAAATAAGGTAAAATAGGTTTTTCATTCACAATTACTTGATTATTTTACTTGATATGAAGTAGTAGAAGAGCTGATTATGTTTTAACTGCATCACTGTGAGTAATCTAAGAACATACAAGACACTTCCATTTGTTATCAAGAACATACAAGTTTTGTTGAAACTGAAGGGCATTAAATTATCTGTGTTTATAAAGTTAATTCTATAGTTCTTGGCAAAATCCCTAATTAATCAACATTCTATAATATAATTCACGAGAAGGACTTACCTTGAAACTTTAAGTATTCTCATATGTATTAACATGTGCCCCTTTACCTCAAAGCACTGCCTTTCAAAAGCAGTGGGATACAGAATAACCATTTGTATTCATCACTGACTAATTAAAAGCTTGTTAAAAATAATTTTTAAATTATTCTTCAATGATTATTAAAAATTATGAGAATATAAATGGTCATCAATGATTAATTAAAAACTTATTTTTAGTAAGTTTTTAATTAATCATTGATGAATATTTATGGTTATTCTGTATCCTGTTGCATTTGAAAGACTGTTCGGAGGCAGGGTAGGTGTTTACACTTATGTGAATACTCAGTTTCAAGGTAAGCCCTTATGAATTATATTATAGAATGTTGATTAATTACGATTTCTCCTAGAACTATAGAATTGATTTCCATTTGATTTCTCTGTGCTTCACATAGTGTTAATTACTTGTGTGCGTTTGCTGGAGCTGTTGCAGGAACAACATTAGAAACTGATGTGTAGCATGTTATTCTATTTAAGCATAGAGTATAAATCACCCTCTCCCCCGACCCCACGTGTGTGCTGCACGCTACTCCAGTTTGAACAGCATTTAAGTGTTTTATGCATAAAATGTTTTTGAATAGTTATATAATTTCTTAATTATGGGAAAATTAAGTACTATTTATGACATGTTAATATGTCTAGTGACTGCAATCCATGTTGAGCATTTTTAGGTAAATTTGAAAATCTGTAGCATAATTGGGCTGAAATCATGCAATGGCAGTTCATATTTTGCTGTGATATAGTGCAGATCTTCAGCACTGCTGTAAAACTCATAATAACATTTCATAAATAGTAGTGTTAGTAAATCAGAATTTTGAGAGTTCATTAATATATGTTTTATATTATATTTTGTTGCCACAAAGTACCCAATATTTTTCTGAAAAAAAAATCAACAACAAAAAACAAACAAGAACATGTTTTTAATAGAAACATGGGGAATTCTTGAGGTTGTTATTATGAATTTAAGAATCATATCTTGAAAGAGTCTCTCTGTATATGAAATTTAGCTGTTAAATTGAATACCTATATTTAAGTGAAGGTAACTATCAATGTGCAACTGCTTCTAATTGTGCTGTTTCACAGTAACTTAGATTTTCAAATCAGAAGGCCAAATTACACCAAAAATAAATAAATAAATACATAAATAAAATATTTTAATTAGAAAATCTTAAAGAAGCCCCACTATAAGTACCGTAATGTACTTTATTCCCAAAAGTCTGCACCAAATCCTTTCAGCCATGGAGACCCTGAAATGGTGAAAATGCTTCAATAACTATAATAGGTTTCCAGTTATCAGTAAATTTCTTTTCATTTTATCAGTTCTTCCAGTTTCCACAGGTTCTTTGGAACTAAGCTTCAGCAAAATGATGAGATCTGTGAGATTGACCATGACTGGGAGCAGAGTGGCACTGTAAAGAAGAGTGTCATGCTATCCATGGTCCCTTATTGTGAGAAAGTAAAAGAGAGGAAGTCATGACAATGAACATTGCACACTTTCTTCAAAAAATGTGAAGTTCCTTAACTAAGGGTATTGCCATAAAAGTAACATGGCTGCATCATGCCACAGTCAAAAATAGTAAATGCCAAGTTATTATAATTTTTTTAATTAAATAAACTTAATTTTATTTAACCTATAAAAATACTGTTTTTAGATTCATAAACATTACCTCAGAAAGCTTTAAATATTGTGAGATTAAATTACATATGTTAATATTTGGGTGCCTGACACATAAGTGATTGACTTCCCATTGGCTTACTTTATGTAATACAGGGTTGTCCCAAAACAACTGAAAATGCTTTTATAAAAAAAAAACAGGTGCGTACCTTAATTATCAAGGAAGTGGTAATCTTGTTCAAAATACTGTCCAATCGCATTGAATACCGGTGTTCCAACCAGACCTGTTGGTAATCCGGATGTAGCCCAAAATTCCGGGTTTTTGTCACATTCCAAACCCATAAATCCAGATTTGTAAGTTTTAGAAGAATTTGAGATGCTTCGGACATTTCATTTTTAAAAATGCTACGAAATGATAATTAAAAGTTCAAATTCCATTTTCTTTGGGAATTACTGTGTTTGATTAAAAACGCAGCATGTCCGTGCGGATGGTGAATGTAGACAATTTGTGACACCTTGAGTGTTTCTTTTGTTATCAAACAAGCTCTCAAGATAACAGCCTGCTGAAAGAAAGGCTCTTTTTTCATTATTTTGAAAGTGGCATCTACATAAAATAATTTGATTATATTACATTCGACTATACATAATATCTAAGGTATTTTACCTGATATTGTCAAAGTATTTCTCACGTTGTTTGCTCTGTGAGGCACGTGCTCCTGGCCCCGAGAGGTCTCTTACGTTACGGACCATTGGTTAGTTATAAAATTTTTTTTGGAGAAATAAAACAGTTAGGTTATATATTTTTAGTTCCACATTCATTCCCTTGCACAATCAAACGTTTAAAATTTACTATTAATTAAAAGATTTTAGTAGAAAGAGTAATACTCATCAGGTCAGGAAACGCCTCACGCGGGGTTCGTTGTTACGGCGAACGCTTTCTGCGGTACCTTTACCGCCATCTTCGGGCCACTATTTCTACACGAGGGTTCTTCGCGTGTGTGTAGTTTTGGAGTTGCATGTCGGGAATCGATGGGAAGGTTTGCTGCCTGTATGTGTTAGGTGATTTGTTTCCAATGTGTTGCCATCTATTCGATGAGTTGGTAGGTATCAGTTGTAAGTATAATTATATTGTGTGTCTCTATGTGTTGGGTGATTTGTTTCTAATGTGTCACCATCTATTGGATGAGTTGGTAGGTATCAGTCGTAAGGATAATTCTTTTGTGTAAATATTTTTGGGCTATTATTATTTGTTCATAGAAACAGGTGTATTATTTTTTTTTTTATTATTGGCGTAATTTTTTGTAATGTTTTTTTTTTTTGCCTTTTTTTTTATGTATTTTTTCTTTTTTTATAAGTGATTTCCAGGCTGTGTCTCGTATGGTGGGGTCTTGTAAGTTGCATATTTTATCTTTTTTTTGTTCAATTATAACGCTTTCGGAAATTCTTAATTCTTTTTCATTTGTGTGGGTGGTTAGTAATTTAATATTTTCAAAATCAGGGTATTGTTTATGTTTAACACAGTGTTGGATAAGTGCAGTTTTTTCTTCTTTTTTTGTTCCAGTTTTTTATGTGTTGATGTAATCTTTTTATTAATCTATTTATTGTGCTGCCAATGTATGATATGTGGTCTTCAGAACTCTGAAATAATAGGAATTTCATATACGCCTGCTGATTGTAGTATATTATTGTTACTTTTTTTCTTTATAATTAAGTCACCAATATTCTGAACTGAATGTCCAAAAATAATGTTGTGTTTCTTCATTAATCTTAAAATTTTTCCACTTAGTCCTCTAAAAAAAAAAACAAGGTTAATCCAGTGACCTACTTTTAGAAATTGAATGGAATCCACTGTAGGCTTCAAATAAAACTGATCCTCATAGACTGCTCAATTAACATAAAATATGAAATGCGAAATTTGATTTCAAAGATGCAATACCTGAAAGATTTTGCACAGTGAAAGAAAATTGGGTACAAGAAAAGATGCGAAGTTTAACTGCACAAGCACTAGGGCATATTTGTTGTGTAGCTAGAGTATATGTGTGCAATATACTGTATATATAAATATTCATAATATGCATTATATGTATATTGACACTGAGCTGAGAGTTTCAGGGTTTCTTGTGTCACTTCACAATCACCCCTGGTTCAAACGTTCCTCCCACTTTTTGAATGTCTTCTGGAATTCTGAAATGCTGTTGAAGCATTCCTGCGCTGCTGTAATAAGTTGTTAATAAGTCTCAAATTGTCGTCCTGGAATTTTTTTTTTTTTTTTTTTTTTTTAAATGGGGAACAACCAGAAGTCACATGGTGACAAGTCTGGAATATATTATATGCAGGTTGGGACATCAACTTAATATTCATTTTCTCCAAATAAGAAACTACAGAACTGGCCATGTGCGACCTTGGATTGGGTTGCACATTAAAAGAAATCGGGAACCCAAGTTGAACAAACTCGTTTCATGCCCAAATGCTTGGTTAAAATTCTGTGAATTGATGATGTTTTATCAATTCACAGAATTTTAACCAAGAAAAAAGTTTTAACTAGAATTTAACCAGAGATTGGTCATCTTAAGTGGTGTTTAGTTTGTATATTGTGTGTTCTGTATTCCCCCCCCCCCCAGTTATTTTTGAATTCAGGGTCTCACTTTGCTGCTCAACAGTCTTGTGAGTGTCTGGTTATCTTTTATTACTGTTCTGGTCTATGTGATTTGCCACCAGCTTTTTTATTCCAGTGTTTTTTTTTCTTTTCTTTTGAACTTCCTTGATTCTGGAGGCCCGCCCCCAGATCTTTAACATGTTTCATTTTATTTGCATGATTTTAAGTTTTGTCATTGTTTACTTTTGAACTGGTGACATTGTTTAAGTTCATTGTTTTCTTGTTTTATGTTTTTTTATTTGTAATGTGCAGGGATAAAAAACAACAACATGGTACATGTCCACCAGTCAGCAGAAAGTGTAACTGCTCAGATATATTGGTGTTTGCTATACCAGAGGTAATGAACATTGTGGCTCGCATTGTGCACGAGTGTATATGTGTTACCCTAATATTTTTTGTGGGATATAATTTGTTGTGATGCCCTTGAGTCAATGAGTCATTTAGAAATTTTATTGCACTGATAGACTCATACATTTCAGGGTTTTGCAAACAAGTCTTGTAAAAAATTAAAGGTCTTAAAAAAAAGGTAGTTTGAAGCTTACAATTTGACCTTTATCTTCCTGTTCCATAATAAATTATCATCAGCAGTTTATGTAAGAACAGTAAAGTGGCACTCATTTGTAGCTGTCATGGAAATTATTTCATAACAACACAGTGTTCCCTCCAGTCTACCTGATGAAATCTCCTCCCTTTATTACATAGGATCTTGTTCATTAAGGCACAATATGAGCCTTGATCAGGAGCAGTCTTAAAATGAATGTAATTTTTTTTAAGCAGTACTGTTTTAGTTAGGATAGGTTGGCTAATTTTCTGAAACAGTACTAATTTAGTAAGGCTAGAGGTTGGTAGCCCAATTGTAACAAATGTCATGCCATTTAATGTTCCTCCAATAAGTAGGGATGTGGGTTATCACAAAAACATTCTAAATTACCTTTCTTCGTTTGTGTGTGTGTGTGTGTGTGTGTGTGTGTGTGTGTGTGTGTGTGTGTGAGAGAGAGAGAGAGAGAGAGAGAGAGAGAGAGAGAGGCACATTATTTTATCACATTTACATAAATACAAGGATTTTCTGCTGTCTTGTGTATTTTATAAGTGGTTTGCAGATACAGTTAAAAGTTTTTCTTTTTCCCAAATTTTTTAGATAATCCCGAATTTAGCTAAAGTGGAGGGCATCTCCCAAAAAAGAAATACATTTTTCAAGTAACATTGACAATTCATTTTTACTAGATAAATAACATGTAAAAAAGCTCCTCATAAAAGTCTTGACATGTCGGTGGCAAAGTATACCATGCTGGAAAAGTGGGTTACTATTTGTGTAAAATTTTCACATTTTTCACATGTTTAATTCACTTGGATGCATCTTTTACATCTATTGTAGTCACCATTTCCTGTTGTATGACATTTGTGTCCAGTCAAAGTGTACCTTGAACTTTTTGAAGAAAAATACCATTAACTATGGTCTGATGACAGTCATCAAGAAGTGGGGCAACTAAGGTTGATCATCCTCAGATCATCCAAGCTTCTAGTATCTTATCATGTTTGTTATTTGTTTTTGATTACATTCATTCTGCTGAAGCTTAGTTCCAAAGAACCTGTGGAAACTGGAAGAACTGCTAAACTGAAAAGAAATTTACTGGTAACTGGAAACATGGTATAGTTATTAAGCATTATTTTTCATCATTTCAGTTGTGATCAAATTCTGAGCACACGCTTTGAATGTATACCATTCACTCAGAACTTTCTGGTTAGCTGTAGCTTCATCTTCAGCTTCCATGGTCAGTATTGATTTAAAACATCTCACCAAGGTTTTCTGATGAGCATTCCCCAATTTTCAGGTTCTGTCCCTCACTGTCATGTAACTGTATGGAAAACTGATGTAGCATATGCAACATTATTTGTAGAGGCAGGTTTAAAAGATCTGCTTTTTATATTGGAGATGACCTGCTTGATCAATTTTTATCGTATTTTTTGTTTTCAGTTTCATTTATTTTGGTGCTTTTTTCTTGTTTTGAATTTCATTTTATTTTTTCTTAAGCAGCATGCAGTAAATTTTGCAGATCATGTCTGTTTTTTTTTTTTCAAAGTGGTGAACTTTGCTAAGCAATAAGTCTTTTCTGGAATACAGAGAACGCAACTAAAAAATCTAACAAAAATTGTAGCAAACAACGGTAAAATGATTTTAGCTGCTCTTATGCTTCATTTGATTCAGTGCAGTTATTACCAGAAGCAGTGTTTTCCAAGTGTGTGATTGAGGTAGTCCACTCAGCCAAACCTGCTTTGACGCATCCCACTTTACTTACAACCCACATGCCTGGGCTTTCTAAATTTTTAGTATTTTTGTGGCAAAACATTTTCTGTATTGCAAAGTAGTTTTAGCTGTTTAGCTGACGACTATAAAATTTAAAAACTGAAATTAGTATTGTGAGGACTTTACTTATTTGAGGAATATCCTTAATTGATGCTCATGCTCTTAATTGCAGCATATGGGGCAATTAAAGGATCAATAGAATTTGTCATTTTTGCAATAAATTATTTACCATTTATTCATCTTTGGTACTTCATGTATTCTAAGCTCTGCAATCTCTCCACTCAAACCACATTTCACTGAAATACTTACTGATCAACAGCTGCAAGGTCGCCGGCATTCATGCTGTTTTCGAGAGGAATGACCCTGAAAGCAATTTATGTATCTCATTGTTTTTAATTTATCTTACATACAGTACCATTTTTTTCAGTAGTGGACACACCAGTTCAGCCATCAAGTGAGAGACTGCCAAATGATGATTCAAATACATTTTTCAATTCATCTGCTCTTAACTTTGTAAGCAATAAATTCCACGCATTGCACATACAGTAATTTATATATATATTATCAGCCTCTCTTTAATTTCCTTTTTCTTTTTTAAATGCAAAACCCCAGAAGACTCTCCAGGGCTGTGAATGGTTTATTGTTCACTACAGTATAATTATGCAGTTTTCTGCATAATTACATTGATATTATAATAAACATAATTATATTATATTGTCAAGATTCTTCAACATACTTGCTTTCATTTTTAGTACATATTCCAGGAGGGGTGTTTTCTGGTTTTATTTTATTTTTGAATGTTTCCATGCACCTGCTAAGTGGTTTGAAGTAATTATGAAACTCAAAGGTTTCATGCTTAAATTGTGTGCTCCCTGAAGCCATTTACAACTCTAGAATCCGTGTCACACATACTTAGAAACTGAAAGCACACAGAACACTGAGCTATACCAGTATCAGCATCATATGCCAGTCATTCAAATTCCTCTTACCACTGGGTCAAAAATTTATATTTTTCAGAATGACATGTTTTATCAATAGTTCGTGGTTCTGTGTCAGGTTGACTACCCCACATCATAGTGCAACAATTTTATTTCTTACACTCGACTGAGGTTGTGAAAGATCCATAGAATCAAATCTTCTCTTGGCTTGAAAAAGTCTTGAAATTTCTTTTTGAGACAATCTGCACAACAACAAAAAACTCCCATACTGATAGCTTTACCCCACTTAAGGTGCTGAAATGAGGAGCATAATAAAGTAGGCAATATAATAAATTAATAAATTAGGCAAAAGATAAAGTAAAGAAGTGCACACGCTCAGGAAGGGAAAAAAAGAATTGCTCTTTACAAGCATTTTTTTAGAGTGTTACAGAGCAAAAGGGCATGTGCAATAAAAAATTTCCACAGCTATAGAATTATGCACTGTGTGTGCCTCAAGCTCCTTCTGTAGATCTAAGAATACCATAAGTGTGGTATGAACTAAAAGCCTTTCTTCCACAGCAAGCCAACTAAGTTGGGTTAGTTCTTTGTTCAATTCAAAGAAGATGGTGAGATGACCAGTTGTGTTGTAAATCAAACACAATCATGGTTCAATTGAAAACAACCCAACTGTATTAGCAGATTCCACATATCAGAGATCAGAAAACATGTCTGGTAGAGGGGGGGGGGCAGAACTGTCATTACATAGTAAGCAGGGAACAAAAGAAATGCATGTGTCTCTTTACTTCCACAGGCAGCATATCCTGTTTTTCCTTGACAAGTGAGATGAAAATGCCAAAAAGAAAGTATCTACAAATTTCTCTTCTTTAACAGATTTGAACTGTAGTGCTTTGTGACAAATATATAAAACTATGAGGTGTAAACAAATCATTCTGTTGGGCAGCTGGTTTCACTCCAGGCATTGTGTTATCTCATCTCCTTTCTGACAAACAAGACTGTCCTTCCAATCAACAACTTCCATTCCTAATTGTCCACTGCTGTTCCCTCTCCCCACCTCGAAAAGGTGGCAGTTGCCTTGCTGATACAGTGAAACGTACAAATAACGGTCACTGCTTGGACCAGAAAAAAGTGACCATTGTTTGGAAGGTGGCGTTATTCAGAGGTTAGGAATAAGTTAAATTTGCTAATCTGATCTGTTTGTACAAAAGCAGAATAAGTGTATGAAGCTTTTGCACAAAGAAATGGATGCTAAAACTCAATATAATAAATAAATAAATTATGGTGTAAAGGATTTTAGGGAAACAGTGTCTGATATCTGCCCTTATAAATAACCCTTAGAAATAGCAAGCTAGAAGATTAGGGCTAGGGTACACTATAGGAAAAAAAAAATGCTAGACAGTGAAGTGTATATCTGCACAGTTAGTTAGTTGGCAGTGCTCTGTTAAACAGGAACAAACCCTCGCAGATCTAGACGCTCATCTTGTTTGCTCTGGTCTAAAAAAATGAGAGACTTTGTGGTGGGCACACACTATAAATTTTCAGCACTGCCCCTTCGTGACATTGCAAGGCTTTTTAAAAATTTCCATTAACAAAATTCTAATTTTTTTCTAAATTTTTAAATCACTAAATTGTTTTAAGTTTTTAAATCATAAACTGTGATCAAGAATTAAAATATCAGCACTAATTTCACAGCGTTCAATTGCCCATTTTTCGAGGAAACCAACTTGATGCTTTTTAAATTTCATGTCTGGATAAAGTCTTCCAAAATAAAGTTTGATCCCTTCTATTCAGATGGGTTAATTTAATAGAAAAAATTGTTGCTAGTTTTTCTTTATGGCTGAACTGAGGTATGCACTTCGCTCTGTCACCAACACTATCTCACTAACACTCCAAAGTTTACCACGCTCAGTGACTTTCCCTGCTTCCAATTACTAATGCTGCGAGCCAATACTGAAAAAACAGAACAAAGCTCACCCGTTGCTTTTCATGATCTGTTAAAATCTCTTTTCAATTTCCCTCTCATCTTTCCCTGTTTCTGAACTAATTTTTTTTTCCTGCTGAAGCTGGAACAGAACATTTTATCTCCAAATTTACAGCAAATTTCAGTTATGAAAACTACGAAAAGCTGTGGATTAATACTGTAATTTTACATAAATAAATGCATTAATTATTTATATATATATATTGGTCATTTAAGAAAGGAAAAACCAGCTGGGAGGGGGGATTGCTCCCAACTGGATCCCCTACAGCAGATGGACCAAACCAAGATATAACACCACCAACAGGTACCAGTCCAGGCACCAGTTACCAGTTACTACTCCTGTAGCCCTCAGAGGGTGACTGAAACATACATGAGAGCTTGCTTCACGTAGAACTAAACTTGAAATCCTTTCTTTTCACTTAAGCACACCATTGTACTTGCCATAATTCAGCCCATCCTGCACAAGGCACAATTCCTTTAGCAATGTTTTTGTCCATACCTTATCTCTCTCACCAAAATACCGAAGGAACTACTTAAAGCCCTGAGGAATAAGATGTCCATTAGATCTTCAGGACTGATTGGAGTGTCCGTTGACTGCTGTTAAGGGAATCCGTTGTTTGGAGGTTATTCTTAATATTAATCCTACGGCAGCTGTTTTGTACCAACTGAAACTTGCTGTTGTTCATCTGTTAATGAAGGTTTAGCTGTATTTGGTGTGCAGGCTCTTTCTTCCTAATTCTAAGAGTTGCCATGAGCTTGAGATGACAGGCAGCTCACCAGCTCTCATGGCTGAGCTGCTGGCATTTGAAGAGCACTACTCATTTACTTCTTTATTATTGTTTCCCTTAAAGTATCTATTCTCAAAAATGCAGAACAAGAATTTAATTAGATTTTATACATGTTATGGAAGAAAGCTGGAAATTTAAAAGAAATTTTTTATACCTACAAAGAAAACCAGTGATTGGTTTAACTAGACTGGGCTGAGAATTGAAAACTAAAAAAGGCAAGCCTTTTGTGTCACTCTTCATCTACAATTTCTGATTTGTTATGGGTGGGTGGGTGAATGTATTTTTGGACCTGTGGTCATATGTGATGTTGTGTGTGTGTTCTGTTTTGTTTTATGCAGATTTTTTAAAATTTTCATCCATTTTTATTCTGATTTTATATACTTAATTCCTAGCATTTTTTGACGTTTCTGTTCCTTGCTTCACAAAGCTGTGCAAGTCAGTGTATCAGTAAGCTAGAATTTATTTATACTAACTTGGTGGATGATGTGCTTTAAGAATGTACCTCTTTCTCTGTTGATCTTATGGCAAGAAAATTTATTTTAAATATACATCTTTAATGATATTTTTGTATTTAATAGCCTAATATGATTTTTCTCCCCAGCTGATCAAGCAAAGTCATATCATTCTTAATTTTCTCGCCATGGAAGGTCGAATCACAAATGATCACATAGACGCTGTTTGGTGTGCCGCTCAGCTGAAACACTGTAGTCGACAAGTTCTGGACTTGTTGCCCCCACTCATAAAGAATCTAGAAGTAGCCCCAGTTTTACATTTGTATAAGTTATTGTGTAGCATGGAAACCAAAGAACAGACAGAACAGGTACAATTTATGTAAAAGTGTTCTTCACAGTTATTCATATTAGATTTGATTTCTAGTGTCAATAGCATAAACCTTATGTGTATATTTTGAAAATCATCGTGAGGTAATGAATACCAGCTTGCTGCATGTACAAATACTAATTCAACATCAGCAATGAATTAAAATTGTTTTGGAAAATTCTGTATGCTGTTTTGTTTAGAAATGCACATTTAATGTTTCCTGCTTGCATTAGACTTACTAAGGTTGAAAACTTTTCTAAGGATTGAAAGGGTTAATATTTGGTGAGTAGAAATTGAAAGTAGACCATACCCTGACTTATTGTAAACAAATAAAAACAATTTTCTGTGGAGTATTATTATTTATTTGCACTAGGCATCATACAGTTATCTGGATCTGAAATAACACTTTATATTTCCTGAATTTTGTAAATGCAGTAGTAAGAGGTATGCAGTTTTTCCTTTTAAAACTAACTTGTAACATAAACACAAAATGGCTGCAGATGTTTACTACATTTGAACTTGTACAATTAAGATTTACAGTGCCATTAATGTGGTGGGGGTGTTTCTAAAATACTAAGTTTCCTTCCAGGAAAAGTCCCACCAAAATTGCTTCATAAGTATGAAGAGATACACTAAATTGCTCTTATATTAATAAGGCATGGAAAAAAACCGCGCAATAAAATTGTTAAGTTTCGTGCAAACATGCATGCGCATGTTCTTCATTGTCATGAACTTGCTGCATATTATTGCCTCTGCCGCTCTATGTCCTGTTCGTCATACTTAATAAACTTGCAGAATCAAAATGCTTACCCGTTCTAATGTTGTTCATTGTCCATTGAATAAAAATTTAGTTTTTGGTGGTTGATGGGCACAATGGAAAATGGCTGGTCAAGTAAAGTCACTTTACACTAGTTAAAAATGGCAAAGTCTGTTGAAAACATATCTCAATGTAACAAAGTTCTCGAAATAAGAAGTTTTTGTATGAATACTGTACATTGTGACCAATGGAAATCTTTACGATAATGAAGCATGGAAAACACAATTGAAGATAGTTGATCAAGTAAAATTACAATACACCAGTTGAAAATGGCAAAGTCTGTTAAAACGTATCTCATTGTAATAAATTTCTCAAAAAGGGAAGTTTCAGTAAGGAATACTGTGCATCATGACCAATGGAAATCTCAACTATAATGAAGTATAAAAAGCATGAATGTTATAAAGACTGAAAGTTACCTCACTAATGAAGTATAAAAACACAGATGTTGAAACATATGAAATGGCCTACCAAAACGAATACAACACAATATTTTACACCAAAAAAAGCTATCCAAACGAGGGCATAGAAACAGCAGAAATTTCATGGAATTCGGTATATTCGTTGAAAACCTCCTATGCACATTATGGTATTAACTGAATCGTGCCATTATACGTGGAACATATATAGTATCTGAAACAATCATTTGATGTTTCTGAATATTTCTGTTTCACACGTTTTGTTCTGTGAATATTTATTTTATTCTTTCGCATGAATTTTATTGTGACGACTTCATTCTATTTTATTTCATCATCTTTCAATACAGGTTTTTACCTTCTTTGTTTTTTAACTTCTGTAAGTGTTCTTTTAATGTTAAATTCGGAGCCCGTTCGCTATCCTTTGTGTTCAAGTCTTTCCATTTCGTTTGCGCCCATTCAACAGTGTACAAATTCCATATATCTTTCACCACCTTCAAATATTTATCACCCTAATGTTCATTTCAACGTTTTTACGAAAGACGACGGAACTAAGCATGTACCGGTATTCTTGTGCAACAGACCTAGCCACGATAAGACTAACCTTGTTTTGATAAGGACAATGAACCGGAAGAACCGTGGCTACTACTGACAACGAAGGAAAGCGGGGCAGTTCTCAAGTGGTAAGCATTAATACACTTAATATGTATTTTAAACTATAATGGTCAATTGATGCATAAATAATTTTCACCGTCGGATGTTGCGTATCAGCCAGTCGAACTTTCACAGAACAACGTGTGAAACAGAAATATTCAGAAACATCAAATGATTGTTTCAGATATTACCTTCTATGCATTTCGGTGAGATAATTGGTTCACCATCCTCAGGGAGCACACAAAGTCGAGCACACTGTCTTTCTCATTGTCTCTCACATCCTGCCACACCCATCTGGGCCGTTGTCACCACGCATGTACATACCTTTGACGTCACTGTCCTTTGTGGTTGCCATCACTGAACAGTTGTTTCGTTGTAAAAGAGTATGTTGAGGTATTATTCAGGGTAATGATTTATTCCTGGTGTCGTACTTCCTTGCTGGTCGTCTTCCTTAATCAAAATTTTCCACGGAATTGGAAGATCAATACCACTGCTAATATTACAAATATTATTTTTCGTTTTTTCAATAACGATTGATTCAGCGTATCTGATAGTATTTTCGGTAGGTTGTCTAGTAATAATCTTTATATCTTCGAAGAGGGAAACGTTTGATTCTCAATACAAAACTGTATTAGCGCAGTTTTTTTCTTCCTTTTTGTTCCAATTTGTAATATACTCTTGTAACCTTATTCTTCAAGCGATTCTTCAAGCGATTCTTCGTACTTCCAATATATGTAGTTTTTTTAGATTTATCTCCAGGGTCATGTATCGGTATACTGTATACTCCTGCGCTATCCAGTAGCCTTGTTTTTCTCGATCTTTAATGATCAGGCTCTTAAAATCCTTGATAGTAATACTTATATCAAGTTGTTGTTTATGACATTCTTTTTTGATGAAAGTCATCAAAACAATAAAATGAAGGTCACAAAAAAAAAAAAAAAAGAATGTCATAAACAACAACTTAATATAGGTATTACTATCGAGGATTATAAGAGCCTGATGATTAAAAATCGAGAAAAAACAAGTTTACTGGATAGCGCAGGAGTATACAGAATACCGATATATGACCCTGGAGATAAATCTAAAAAAAAAACTACATATATTGGAAGTACGAAGAATTGCTAGAAGAATAGGCTACAACAGCATATTACAAATTGGAACAATAAGGAAGAAAAGACTGCACTAATAACAGTTTTGTATTGAGAATAAAACGTTTCCCTCTTCGAAGATATGATGAGAAAGATAGTGTGCTTGACTTTGTGTGCTCCCTGAGGATGGTGAACGAATTATCTCACCGAAATGCATAGGAGGTTTTCGACGATATACCGAATTTCGTGAAATTTCTGCTGTTTCTATGCCCTCGTTTGGATAGCTTTTTTTGGTGTAAAATATTGTGCTGTATTCGTTTTAACATCTGTGTTTTTATACTTCATTAGTGTGGTAACTTCCAGTCTTTTTAACATTCATGCTTTTTATACTTCATTATAGTTGAGATTTCCATTGGTCATGATGCACAGTATTCATTACTGAAACTTTCCATTTTGAGAACTTTATTACAATGAGATACGTTTTAAGACTTTGCCATTATCAACTGGTGTATTGTAATTTTACTTGACCAACTATCTTCCATTGTGTTTTTCATGCTTCATTATCGTAAAGATTTCCATTGGTCATAATGTACAGTATTCATGCAAGAATTTCTTACTTCGAGAACTTTGTTACAATGAGATATGTTTTCAACAGACTTTGCCATTTTTTAACTGGTGTAAAGTGACTTTACTTGACCAGCCATTTTCCATTGTGCCCATCACCCACCAAAAACCAAATTTTTATTCAATGGACAATGAACAACATTAGAACAGGTAAGCATTTTGATTTTGCAAGTTTTTATATTTTATTTAAGTATGACGAACAGGACATAGAGCGGCAGAGGCAATAATACGCAGAAAGTTCATGACTATAAAGAACATGCATATGCATGTTTGCACGGAACTTAACAAGTATGAAGAGATAAGCACGAGTATATATATGTATGAGATATAAGAGGAAAAGAAATAAAATCTGTTAAGGAATTAGAAAAATTCAACTTTTAGTGTGGTTGATGTCAGCAAGACCAAGAAACATGCTGGAGGAATGGGTTTTTGAATTCTTAATGGCTGATTTATTGTGATATATCGGGCATAAGAAAATGCCAAGCAAGGTTCATTCTAGGATTATAAAAAGGCAGGGTGTGGAATTTGAAAAGAAGAAACTTTTTTTCACAAAAAGGCATGGTTTTAAAAGGGTAGGGTACAGCCCCACCTCCCTTTTAAGTGCAGGGCATAGATTTTTTTAAAGTGCACTTTTTAGCTCAAAAATGCATTAGTTCTTTATTTTTACTTATTTATTAATATAAATGGAATGAAGTTGTACATGATAATATGCAGGTGCATAGTGCTGTTTCAGAATGGTTACAGAGGAAGTTTTCAAATTTAAATGCCTTAATTCCACTCTATCTGACAATAAGCATAATCAGCATAAATTTTCAATTCGTGAACTCTTCTTTCTTGTTAATAATAAGAGCAGCACTAGAGGTAATAGAGGACAGAGGTTATTTCGCACATCAAGCAAAGTTGATTTTGCTAACTTGCTAATAACTCTGGAAAGCTTTAAAACCGGCACTAATTTTGTTAAAAATACTTACAAAATTCTCAAGTCCTTCAAGCACTCTGTCCTTAAAAGTTTTTTCAAATTCTGGAATGAAACTGCTGACCATGTTGATAAGCATGTTTTTGCTTTGGTTCTGGACATTCTTAAACATATTCTTAAAGATAAAATTTCTCTTAAAGAATTTTCCAGTAATTTTGTAACCATCAGGTTTCTAAATAAAGCCTACGATAATCTCAATGTAAGGAAGCTGTTCTACAATAATGCAATTTTTTTCCCATCCACAGGCACCAGTCTATTGTAAGTTTTAAATATGTTAAGACCTTAGGGTCAATAGTTAAAAACTACAAACTTAACTCTTCGAGCTACATTCCTGTAATTACTACCTGTTCTTGTGATGAACATAAAGAAACAGTTCACTATGATAAGAATTACAACCATATTATCACCGGAAACTTGAGTTTTGTTGAAAATGAAAAGCTTAGGAATTTATTAGAGTATGGCTCTAAATTCAGACCTTCCTTCACAATTTCCAAAGAAAGGATTCTTGAGAGCTTCACTCAAGATGTTAATAGGTACATCGTAAAAACCAGTTTAACGTACAATCAGCCTATTGAGGCCTTCGCAGAATGGAAATATAATATAATCAATAGCTTCACTGGTGAGTTGGCAGGTCTGGACTTTTGTTTCGACAGAAATCTCTTTTTCTCTGGAGAAGCTAAAAGGTCACTTTCCAAACTACAAGACCAATTTATCTTTACCACTACGGATAAAGCTAGCAATAATTTTGCAATTATCTGTAAGAAGTTCTATTTTGAATTGTTAACTATGGAACTCAATAATAGAGTAACATACGAGCCCGTAAGTTATTCTACCAAGCAGTTAGAAAATCGGTTTAAGGCATTCTTCAAGAAACTTAAAATTCCACAAACTAGAAGATATGGGCCTGAATTTCCATTTCTTTTTGCAACGGTTAAGTTTCATAAGGATCCTGTGAAGTTCAGGTTCATAGCTAGTGGAGTAAGGAGTCATAAAAAGAAAATAGATCTTGCTTTTGAAGATGTCTTAAAGAAGGTTTTGAAACACATTAGAAACTGTTCTAACTTGATGTACAGAGATTTTTGGATAATTAATAATAATGCAGAAGTAATTTCTACTATACTCAAAGTTTGTCCCCTAGATATTAATAGTTATGATTTTGAAAACCTATATACTAATCTGCCTCTATCAGATATAATCACTACCTTTAAAGAGCTGTATGCAGAATTTAAACTTAACCAATTTGTTAATGTAGGAACTTGGAACTCTTATCTCAATTGCTGCATAGAAAATAACCATATCTTATATAATAATACTCTCTATAAGCAAGTGAACGGTATTCCCATGGGAACATCAACGTCCACGAATATCGCTAATCTATTCCTGTTCTTTAAGGAATATAAATTCATTAAAAATCACCCCACCTGCTCAGATAACTACCTTTACACTTTTAGATATATTGATGATCTGCTGTGTATCAATAATTCAGAGGTTATAGAGAGTGATTTTGATAATATCTATCCTAGCTCTCTTAACTTATGTAAAACCAACCACAGTAATCAGGAACTTGAGTTCCTAGACTTAAGCATTAAGCTCAACAGAGGTAACCCATCTATTAGCCTCTTTGATAAAAGAGTTAATTTTCCTTTCAAAGTAATTAAATATCTACACTGGAATAATAACATTTCAACCAAAGTAATTGAGAATGTACTAATTTCTCAGGTCCTAAGAATTTCAAGAATTTGCAGCAACAATTTGGACTTCAATTACCACATTAATATACTATTAGATAGTTTTCTAGAGAACGAAATTCCTTCTTCTTTCATCAAGAGAACTTTAAGAAAAATTATTCTGAATAATAGAGTAAGGTTGGCAGATCTGCTTTAATTTTCTACACAGTTAATAATATGATTCTGACCAAACAAAGCCGTAAGGAAGTTGGCTAGAGGATGCCTATTAACTACCTAAAGGAACCTTAGTGCTATGGATATGAAGGTCCTATTAAAACAAAAAAAATAAATAATATAAACAAAATCACAAAAAAAAGCTTAAAAATCTGGTTATAAAAGAAAATAAAAACAAATAAAAAAGAAAACTAGTTATTCATCACTAGGATAGCTATACTAAAAATAGTAAAACCAACATTAAAATTAATAAGATTCTGATTAATCTATAGAAGCTCACTAAGGTGATTTAATACATGCAAAGATTATTAAGTACACTACTCGTGTATTTTATAATATTTCTCATGTATTCTGGAGAGTTAATTCTGCTCTTTCTGATCATACAGATCCACAGTCTTAAGTTTATATATTTTTTTCTCTGGTTAAAATCTCCGCGTGTTGGCTTCTTTCTGTTTGAGGAGGCCATCAGCCCCACCCGCTCTGCCCCCCAGCGACTAGGGAGTGGCGGAAGAGGTCAGCCATGTTTTACTCTTGTGAGGAGAAAGCTTTTGTCACACAAGAGGTAAGCTCTCTTCCTTGTTTTTGGGTTCTAGGTTTTATAAGTTCAATGTTTGTACTTCATGTACTTTTTCTCTGTTGATTTTTAGCTTTTCAGCTTTTAGGCACTGGCTTGTCTGTTAACATTTTTGCGGGTTTTAACTCTTTCTTTTCTTTGTAACTTTGCGCGTCTTTTGGGGTACCTAGGAACAGAAGTTGGCTAAGCTTGTTCCTTTTCTATGCGCTGTATTTTCAAAGTAGTTAAGTTATTAATAACTAATTAATTATGCACTTAAAGCACTGCTGAAATACTTTGTACATATTGCAACTAACTGTTTAAGGCATATAACTTTCACAAAGTTTTCTTTAGTTAATTATTGTCTTTAACTTATTCTCGTTTTCGTGCTGTCATAAGTTGTAGAGTAGGGGGTTTTAGACTCAAGTTTTCTTTCAAAAATCTGTTTTTTAAAAATTAATATTTCCTTTTTTAATTGCAATGTAAAAATTTGGATTTCTTTTGCATTGATTTTCAGGTTTAAATTCTCTCTCAAACGAACTTGGCATTTCGTTATAGCTGAAAATTATTTCTAATTATTATGTCACTCTCACAGCTTGAGTTCTCTTTAATCTTCTTCTCTCTGTTTAATAGTAACAGATGAAGAGCATGGGTCGGGCCAGGAAGGTTAATGGATGCAAGCGAAATTGTTAACTAGTGCTAGGTCATGCAACTCTGCGGAGGACATGACATATATATATTTTTTAAAACTATTTTAGGTGGGAATGTTACTTGCATCTATGGCCTTGCAGAAACCCATTTCCAACTAGGTCTTTGTGGAAGTGAGAAAATGCAGAGTTTTTGCTGGTCCTTGATAAAGCCAAGGCTCAGTATTCTCGACACCTTCTACATTCAGTCGTTTTATTTTATTTTTTTATCTTTTCTCCTTTTACTCACACAGGTAGACACATAACCTTTTCTATGTTGTACTTGGTGTGAGTCAAAATTATATATGTATTTTTTTGCTTAGGTATCTTCTTAATAGAATGTGAATTCTGAATTTTCTAAACTGCTGCGTTGCGCGTTTTGATCTTCAGGTTATTTTGCAACTTTCGTTTTAAATTCTAAAGTTTTTCCTTAGTCTTCAGTTTTGCTCTTAAGTATATATATATCATCATCATCATCATTGTCAACCATTATCAATCCACTGCTGGACGAAGGTCTCCCCAAGTTTCCTCCACAACGGTCTGTCTTGTGCCAGTCTCCTCCATGTCACCCCTGCATACTTTCGAATTTCATCCACCCATCTCCCATGTGGTCTTCTTCTGGGTCTTTTCCTGTCCCTTGGAATCCAATCTAAAATTTCGGCTGTCCATCGATGATCTGTCCTTCTGGCAGTATGTCCAGCCCATTGCCATTTCAGGGATTTAACTCTGATCATGATGTCTTCCACTCTTGTCATTTTTCGGATCCACGAGTTCCTCTTCTTATCTCTCCTGGTTACACCAAGCATGCACCTCTCCATGCTGCTTTGAGTTGTCTGCAGCCTTTGTATGTCTCTTTTAGTTAAGGTCCACGTCTCTGCACCATACGTAAGCACTGGAAGGATGCATTGATCAAACACTTTTCTTTTAAGACATAATGGCATATTGCTCTTGAAAATTATGATGTTTCTTCCAAAAGCTCTCCAGGCAAGTTTTGTACGCCGATTAATTTCTTCACCAATGTGACCCTCACTTGATATCTGCTGTCCAAGATAAACGTACGTGTCTGTTATCTCCAGCTTTTCTCCATCAATCGATAAATCTTCATTTCTTGTAAAAGCATTGAACATCACTTTTGTCTTCTGAAAGTTCATTTTTAATCCCACTTCTTTACTCTTGTCAGCAAGTTCCTGGATCATACTCTGCAGCTCTGATGGGGTAGTTGCAAAAATGACTACGTCATCAGCAAAACGAAGGTGGGTTAGATAATCTCCATTAATCTTTATCCCCTTGTTTTCCCAGCTCAGCGACTGAAAAACACCCTCCAATGTGGCATTAAAGAGCTTCAGAGATATGGTGTCACCTTGTCTCACTCCCTTTCCAATTTTTACGTGTGTTGTATTTTCAAACAGCCTAATCTTTGCACTTGCATTTTCATAGATGTTATTAATAATATTAATGTATGCATCTTCAATACCGCAGGTTTTCAGAGCCATTGTAACTGCTGATGGTTTCACCGAATCAAAGGCTTTTTCATAATCGATAAAAGCCATGCACAATGGAAGTTCATATTCCCTTGCTCTTTCAATTAGTTCTCTCAGCACGTGGATATGATCTATTGTGCTGTAGCCACTCCTGAATCCAGCTTGTTCTCTCGGTTGAGCCATGTCAAGTGTTACCTTCAAGCGGTGTGAAAGAACTTTAGTGAAGATTTTATAAACTACTGATAGGAGGCTGATAGGTCTGTAGTTTCCGAGATCCTCAATGTCACCTTTCTTATGTAGCAGGATCATTGTAGCGGTGTTCCAATCCTCAGGAATCTTTCCTTCATTAAGGCATCGAGTGAAAATTTGGGCGAGTACTGTTTCGATTTCTCCACTTGCTTCTTGTATGATGTCTACAGTAATTCCATCTTCTCCTGGAGCTTTTCCTCGCTTCATGTTCTTGATTGCATGTGCAACTTCTGCTGGAAGGACTGGAGGAACTCTGGTACTGGTATCTTTCATGATGTCTGGAGTGCATATATCATCCCTTTCATATAATTTGGAGTAGAAATCTTTCACTCTTGTCAAAATTTCGCCTCTATTTCTTGTTACAGAACCATCTTCTTTTCTCAGTGCCATAATCAGTTTTCTTCCCTTACTGAGATGTCCCTTTGCTATCTTTAGGCTTTGGTTGTTTTCAATTGCTTTCCTCACTAGTTCACAGTTGAATTTCCTTACGTCTTCAGTGATACTTTTTCTTACTGTCTTGCATAGCTCTATATATTCCACTTTGGAAGTCACATCTTCTTTAGTTGTCCTCATCTCTCTTCTTTTTTGCATCAACATTTTGGTTTTACCTGATAATTTGTTCACATGCAACTTGTTCTTAGACCCAGCTAATTTTGTTGCTGTTTCCATAAGAGCTTTGGTTACTTTTCTGTTAACTTCAGAGATGTCCACTTCTTCCGATGTTAAGCCTTCTAAAGCAGAGAACCTGTTCTTCAGTTCCAACTTGAAGGTATTATGGTGTTTTTTAAGGTTGGTTATGTCAATAGATTTTGTTTGTCTTATGAGCTTGCCACGTTCAAGTTTAGTGTTGAGGTGCATCTTACATCTCACCAATCTATGGTCACTACCTGTGTTGAACTTGTTTAGCACACTGCAGTCTTCTATGACGAATTTTTTGTTACACATAATAAAATCAATTTCACTTGTCGTCCCATTTGGATGTCTCCATGTCCATTTCCTGTGTGGCTTTTTCTTGAAGAAGGAGTTCAAGATGAAAAACCCTTCTGCCTCTGCAAACTCAACGAGAGTATTTCCACGCTGGTTTCTGTTGCCATGACCGAATTTATCTACTGAAGTTTCATTCTGTTGCCGTTGCCCTATTTTTGCATTGAAATCTCCCATAATTATTTTCAAGTGCTGCTTACCTTTATTATTTAGATGACAAATTTCCTCATAAAATTCTTCAATTTCTTCTTCAGGATGACTTGTGGTGGGTGCATAAGTTTGAATAATCTGAGCCTGGTATCTTTTCGAGAGTTGGATAACAAGTCGTGCAGCTCTGTCAGAGGAACTTTCAACTTCTACAACTTTATCCTTCAGTTTCTTGTTTATTATAAATCCAACACCACTAGTTCTGCCAGTATCTGTCCCACGATAGTAGAAGAGATGTCCACTTTTCAGTTCGATGAGATCTTCTCCTTTTCTCCTTACCTCACTTAGCCCCACGATGTCCCACTTGATCCTTTGTACTTCCTCTTCCAATTCAAGAAGCCTTGAATCAGAAGATAGGGAGCGTCCATTGTAAGTAGCCAAGGTCAGCATCAGATGGCAGCCTAGTCCGGTTCTCCGGGGATTCTTAGCACCCTCTGCCTTCATGTCGCACTGGCCGCTGCCTTGGCCAGGTACATTCCAGCTGCCGGAGACTGAGGGCCAAGATTTAAGTTGTGGAATCATTTTGGAGGGTTTGGCCATAACTCACCACGCTGGCCAAGCGGGTTGGTGAGTGTGGGATAGAATTTCCTCTAATCCCGATGGTATAGTTATACCGCTATGGGCGGTCGTCAGAGCCCCTTTAGTGGGAACAGGATGCACCACGAGAAGGCGGAGTTGACATTTGTCAAGGAGAGGCTGTGATCATATATATATATATATATATATATATATATATATATATAACCCACCTTCGTTTTGCTGATGACATAGTCATTTTTGCTACTACTCCATCAGAGCTGCAGAGTATGATCCAGGAACTTGCTGACAAGAGTAAAGAAGTGGGATTAAAAATGAACTTTCAGAAGACAAAAGTGATGTTCAATGCTTTTACAAGAAATGAAGATTTGTCGATTGATGGAGAAAAGCTTGAGATAACAGACTCGTACGTTTATCTTGGACAGCCGATATCAAGTGAGGGTCACATTGATGAAGAAATTAATCGGCGTACAAAACTTGCCTGGAGAGCTTTTGGAAGAAACAGCATAGTTTTCAAGAGCAATATGCCATTATATCTTAAAAGAAAAGTGTTTGATCAATGCATCCTTCCAGTGCTTACGTATGGTGCAGAGACGTGGACCTTAACTAAAAGAGACATACAAAGGCTGCAGACAACTCAAAGAAGCATGGAGAGGTGCATGCTTGGTGTAACCAGGAGAGATAAGAAGAGGAACTCGTGGATCCGAAAAATGACAAGAGTGGAAGACATCATGATCAGAGTTAAATCCCTGAAGTGGCAATGGGCTGGACATACTGCCAGAAGGACAGACCATCCATCGATAGACAGCCGAAATCTTAGATTGGATTCCAAGGGACAGGAAAAGACCCAGAAGAAGACCACATGGGAGATGGGTGGATGAAATTCGAAAGTATGCAGGAGTGACATGGAGGAGACTGGCACAAGACAGGCTGTTGTGGAGGAAACTTGGGGAGACCTTCGTCCAGCAGTGGATTGATAATGGTTGACAATGATGATGATGATGATGATGATATATACATAATGTACTATAAGTATTGATTAATTTTCGTATTTACGAAATAGATGTGAATAAATGCGAAATTTGCCAATATAAGCGAATAAATGCGAAAATTTGATTTTAACTACTATTCTGCGATATTTTGATAATTAACTTTTTCAAGCGAAAATAGGACGTAATTTCGTGCAGCACTTGCGCCGTGCATGTCCTAGTCAGAGTGCGTTATCCAGGAAACTCCAGGGCATGCCTCTTTCCCTCTCGGCGAGTCTAGCAGCGCCGCTCAGTCGCACTGGCTGGCTGGCCTTGAAAGAATACGAATGAGCACATGTTTGCTTTTGAATTTCGCTAGTAGACTACAAACTACAACGCTCGTGATCCGTTTGATAGACATATATCAATATGGGCTGCCCTAAGAAGGAATTACACCAGAGAAAGGGTTTGACTACGCAGGATTGTATTTAAGCGATAACATATCGTGATGTGCAAACTTTGTGATGTTCGTCTAGAAGTGCAGAAAAGGGATACTTTAATGAAACATACGACCTCTGCTACTCAATTAAAGAAGGAAAACGTAGCTCAGCCAGACATATCTGGAGCTAAATGACAGACTATAATCGTCAGTGGTTTGCAAGTGCAAAAACGTGCCAAAAAGGAAAGAGCTGATTTTGCGGAAGACACAGTAAGAATGTGTTTAAAAGCCAATATTCCCATGCATAAACTAGATCACACTACTGTTAGCGATTATTTCGCAAAATATGTGCCTGGTTCAGGTAACCTTCCTTCTGGAGAAACTTTGAGATGTAAATAGTACCACTTTGTGGAATTTTGGAGAAGCAGGTAATAAAAGAGCAGCTGAAAAATAAACCAGTAATTGTAGTGGCCGATAAAACATCCGATAAATAAGGAGGTGTGTTTTGAAAACTATTAATGCAGAACCAGAGCCATTATGTTTCCTGGCAAGTGTATATTTTCTAAACATTGCTAATTCTTCCACTTTCTCTCAAGCAATAATTGACACCTTGAAAGAATACGAAATTGAACAAGTAAATGGACTAGTATCAGACTCTGCATATTACATGACTGCGTGCTGCAACTTATTAAAAATACTTCTTGGAGACCATATTTTGCACTACCAATGTTGGGCGCACAAGGTGAATCTCGTGGGTGACGTATTTATAAAAGAGTTCAAAGAATTATTGAATTCCATTGTAGCCAAGACGAAGACAGCTTTTTTGCACTCCAGAAAAATGAAAAGTGCATATTTAAGCTACCTGAAAGGCACCTCAACTGCCAGCAAAACTCTACCCCATGCCTGTTTTAACCAGGTGGAATTCTTGGTTCAAAGCTGTCATTTATTTTAGCGAATATAGGGAGCATATTATTACTTTTCTCAATGAATATGAGGGCGATAACTCGAGTACCAGTTTCCTAAAGGAAAGTCTTGAAAATAAAATTCTAGCTTGTAAAATATGCGCTCAATTGACTTTCGTTTTTTAATTCTGTCCGAAAATTATGAAATTAATTGACAATTTAGAAGGATCAAACTATCCTTTCGCACAATTTTTGTGGAGTAATATTAGTAGATTTACAGTCTTCTCTTCAGCACCAAAGTCAAGGGGGTTTTAGCGAAAAGACAGAAATCATTTTGACAAACGAAAATAGTGAAATTGGTCAGGAGCACAATGTTATGCTGAAGACAGCAGCAGATAAGAGTTTAAATAAATTGACCCTCCACATGACATACAACGCAACAAATTAAGCCTACCAGCATGTTGGCAGACTATTTTGTTCATATGTAGCCGCGACCACACCCACATCATCTTTGCACACAAATTTATTATTGGAAAGCTTCTCTAAAATACCATTTTTTAAAGACATACCACGGATGAGCTCATCGATGGATACAATCATTTTCACAGAGAGCTACTTACAGTGGTCAAGCAAGAAACTCCTGTTGATGTCATACAGATTTTAAAAGCAACAAAATGCTGCTACCTAAACTTTGCAAAATTTCGAAGCCTCCATAGTCCCGTTAACAGCGTGAATGCTGAGAGATATTTCAGTATGTACAACATCGTTATTACTGACAGAAGGCAAAGGCTAAAGGAAGGTAATATAGAGACTACTATAATGTTAGCTTTTAACTAAGTTTTTGGTACTTAGCCTACCGGTTAGTAAATTTTGAAAAACATTCTTAGTAAACTTTGGAAAACAGTAAACTAAGTAAACTTTGAAAAAAAAACAACTATTTTTTGTGTCTTTAATTTTTTGCGAATAAATGCAAAATTTTTAATTTTAAATTGTTTTTTTTGTGAAATTTCTATTTTTTTCTGCGAAATTTACATATTCCTAACTATAAGCTTTCCCCCCTCTCCTTCTAGACTTTACTGTTAGCCTCAGCTTTGATCAAATTTATTTGGACCAATGGGAGCAGTGGCATGAACTTAGCATCTGAGATAGCTGATCCTTCATCAGGCCATAGTCCCTTTTCTTTACTCATGAAAGGAGGCCTTCATGCGGGTGAGTTTTTTTTTTTTTTTTTGTTCATTCTGCATTCCACTGTGAACATGTGTGTTTTTGGAAGAAAAGAAATTTCAGTGCTCATGTAATTAAACATGTGGTGCTTTTGTGTTTTGTGTTCCTGGTTGCATCAGTAACTTTTTTATTGTTAAGAATTAAAAGATGATGTTTTTCAAGCAGGGTCACATCCATTTGTTATGTTTTCATGCTTAAGTAATTGAACACTATTTAGGCGAGAACAGCATAATATAACACAAAATCAGAAGCAGTTATGACACACCTGCTTTACAAAAATTTTCACTGTAGTATCTCCTGCATCTTTATAACAGCTACCTAGCATTATCAGTAATAGCAGATTTTATGTAATGTACTTTCTATGTTCTACGATTACCTAGAACTGTAGCATCTATAAGGAAAGCAGCTGATCTTGCATGATGAATGGATGACCATACTTCCTTAGCAAATGTGTTTATGAGCTGTATCATCTGTATGTAGTAAAGCACTTAGTTCAGGTAAATTATCTACATTGTAAAATACTACAATGCTATTAAGTTCATATTTCCACATGGCATTTCTCTCTTCTGCTTTCATGTCAGTAACCTCTAACAGAAGATTTCTTCTTTTCTTAATTTATGATTAAAAATCCATTTTAAAAGAAGAAATCTTTTACTGAGGACTTACCTAAAAAGCTTGTAGAGTTGAGCATGTACACTGATGAGCCATTTCATTATGACCACCCCCAGCCTAGAGAAATGAGCGCACCTGGAGACCGAACAGTGGCGCTGGTGAAGTTCACATAGCAGTATATATACAACCCGAGGAACAGCTTTTGGTTAGTAGAGTGTTCGGAGTCAGAATGAGAAAAGCTGCCGATTTATTGGAGTTTAATAAAGGACAAATTGCGATGGCACGGTGTCTCGGAACTACGATATCAGAAACGGTGCGGCTTGTGAGTTGTTCATGTGTCGTTGCAGTGAGTATGTATAAAAAATGGTGCACAGATGGCCAAACGACGAACCGTCATCCAGCCATGTGTCATCCACAGCTCATTGATGCCAGAGGGGAGCGGAGAGTGTCACGCATTGTTCACAGCGACTTAAGGGCCACAGTGCCACAAATCACCCGCAGCTACAACAGTGGTGATCAGGGCAATGTGTCGCAGCACACAGTTCATCGCAGCCTTCTGTGCATGGGCCTGTGTAGCCGAAGACCCAGCTGGGTCCCCTTACTCACTGCATGGCATCGCCAACAACACATAAAATGGGCCCAAGATCATCGAGGTTAGACCGTGGATGATTGGAAAAAAGTAGCCTGGTCTGACGAATCAAGATTCCTGGTTCATCATGTAGACGGCCGAGCATGGATACGCCGATTAGCAACGGAGGCTATGGCACCTGGATTCACTGTTGGGCGGAAACAGATTGGCGGGGGCGGTGTTATGCTGTGGGCGATGTTTTCTTGGGGACACTTTAGGCCCTATTATTCTAATAGCACAATCCCTGACAGCTGTTGGGTATCTGAACATCGTTGTGGACTAAGTTCACCCATTCATGGCAACTGTGTTCTCTGCTGGTGATGGCCACAGGATAATGGGCCATGTCACACTGCCAGAATCATCAAGGAGTGGTTTGAGGAACATGCTGATGGCTTTCTGTTAATGCCCTGGCCTCCATATTCACGTGACATGAACCCAATGGAACATTTGTGGTTCGACTTGGAAAACCGGATTCGCACTAAATCACCATGACCCCAAAATGTATGGGAACTGAAGGTCCTGCTGTTGCCATCATGGTACCAGGTACCCCAGGATACCTATCGCCACCTCGTCGAATCGATGTCTCGCCGGCTAAAGGGGGTCCTACAGCTCATTAGGTAGGTGGTCATAATGTAATGGCTCATCGGTGTATATCCCTGCAGCACACCAATCACACAAAGTGTAGAGGTGCCTTTTTCTAAAAACTATTATCTTTACAAATGTTTTGATCATTACAATGAAAAAAAAAATTAATGAACAGTAATATCTTAGAAAATAATTTATTATACTTCTGTAACTTTTATACTTTTTTTTACATTGATTGGGGCTCAGGTTCCAAAAGTATTTGCTTTTGGCCTAAGCTTTCAAAATATCATTAATCCCCCTTTAGTTTTAAAACTCTAAAAGTCTTTAAAAAATAAATATTTTTCAGAACATTTAGGCTTAAGGGAGCAGATTTTGGTTGGCTTCCCCAGGTCTCGTGCACTAGTGCTTTTGTTCCTTTATAAGAAATATCTTCATAGTAGTGGGTTTCTTTGATGCTACGTCATCACAATGTCTGCTCCTCATGGTTAAATTATTCTTAGAGTGCTACATAGAGTGAAGTGTTTTCAAAACTGGGTGTGGCAAATGTTTTTGATGCATGTCAAATTAGCACATGAATATGTGAATTCAACATTGAAAGATCAGTTCTAGTTTTAGTTTGAAGCTTTTTTCTTTGCACTTTAAATAACATAAAAAAGGGTAGCTTTATGAACATAATGTCATATTATATGCTTTGTTACCTAGCCATTCTGTTTTTCAGTGAAATGGTCACATATAACTCGTAAGAAGCATTTCTTCTTTTGTTGTTATGTTGTGCCATTACGATCAAGTTTCCTTTGCATTAATAACTATGCTTATGTAGGAAGAATTTATTGCCATTCATAGCAGCATGTTTGGGTGGAAAACCCAATAAATGCCCTTTAGAGTTTGACTTAAAAACAATGATATCTGCCTGTGTTTATTGTCATCTGAAATCTTTTGTTAGATTTAACTATCTAAACTTGTACTGTAGGTGGTGGCTGACACTTCTAGAAATTATTGTGATATTATCATCAGTGATCAAACCATTGAAGTTATAACCACTTTTTGTAACATCCACAGAATTTTTTTCAAACTGACGTTAATGTCAGTAGTTAATTTAAAATAATTTAGTATGCTTTTGGGTCATTCCACGCCAAATCGTCTGATGCTATCCACCACACCATCTCTGTTACGATTTTTTTTTTCATGAATAGATCACCCCAAGGTATGAAATTCCTGAAAGTTTCATTTTTTTATTTCCTGTAGATTAGAAGATATAAATTTTCAAATTCTGGTGCATGGCGGATCTTAATCGCGTAAAAACGCAAATATCTCCATTATTTGGATAAAAAGAGTACCAAAATGACCACTCCTTCGTAATTTCCCCCAAGGAATCGATTGGTGCATTGCACGAATTTCTATCTTCTTTAGTTTTTGAGTTACGTGCAAAGGGAGAGCCTTTTTTCAAAACGTAAAAAAGCAATGTAGTACAGCACTTAGAAGATCGCAATTGTTTTTCGTTTTTAAAGAAAAGTTTAGTCTAACAAATGAAGAAAAAAAACCCTTGGGCTTTCACGTGCGTGCTGAAAAAAGAATTTTTAAATTCTTTTTTCAGCATGCACGTGAAAGCCCAAGGGCTCATCGGTGTATATCTATCTATATATATATACTTAAGAGCAAAACTGAAGACTAAGGAAAAACTTTAGAATTTAAAACAGAAGGTTGCAAAATAACCTGAAGATCAAAACGCGCAACGCAGCAGTTTTGAAAATTCAGAATTCACATTCTATAAAGAAGATACCTAAGCAAAAAAATACATATAAAATTTTGACTCACACCTAGTACAACATAGAAAAGGTTATGTATCTACCTGTGTGAGTAAAAGGAGAAAAGATAAAAAAATAAAATAAAACTACTGAATGTAGAAGGTGTCGAGAATACTGAGCCTTGGCTTTATCAAGGACCAGCAAAAACTCTGCATTTTCTCACTTCCACAAAGACCTAGTTGGAAATGGGTTTCTGCAAGGCCATAGATGCAAGTAACATTCCCACCTAAAATAGTTTAAAATATATATATATGTCATGTCCTCCGTAGAGTTGCATGACCTAGCACTAGTTAACAATTTCGCTTGCATCCATTAACCTTCCTGGCCCGACCCATGCTCTTCATCTGTTACTATTAAACAGAGAGAAGAAGATTAAAGAGAACTCAAGCTGTGAGTGTGACATAATAATTAGAAATGATGTTCAGCCATAACGAAATGCCAAGTTCGTTTGAGAGAGAATTTAAACCTGAAAATCAATGCAAAAGAAATCCAAATTTTTTACATTGCAATTAAAAAAGGAAATATTAATTTTTAACGAACAGATTTTTGAAAGAAAACTTGAGTCTAAAACCCCCTACTCTACAACTTATGACAGCACGAAAACGAGAATAAGTTAAAGATAATAATTAACTAAAGAAAACTTTGTGAAAGTTATATACCTTAAACAGTTAGTTGCAATATGTACAAAGTATTTCGGCAGTGCTTTAAGTGCATAATTAATTAGTTATTAAGAACTTAACTACTTTGAAAAAACAGCGCATAGAAAAAGAACAAGCTTAGCCATCTTCTGTTCCTAGGTACCCCAAAAGACGCTCAAAGTTACAAAGAAAAGAAAGAGTTAAAACCCGCAAAAATGTTAACAGACAAACCAAATATATATATATTTTAAACTATTTTAGGTGGGAATGTTACTTGCATCTATGGCCTTGCAGAAACCCATTTCCAACTAGGTCTTTGTGGAAGTGAGAAAATGCAGAGTTTTTGCTGGTCCTTGATAAAGCCAAGGCTCAGTATTCTCGACACCTTCTACATTCAGTAGTTTTATTTTATTTTTTTATCTTTTCTCCTTTTACTCACACAGGTAGATACATAACCTTTTCTATGTTGTACTAGGTGTGAGTCAAAATTTTATATGTATTTTTTTGCTTAGGTATCTTCTTTATAGAATATATATATATATATATATATATATATATATAAACTGCACGCGGCGAATGGCGTTGGCAGCCAGCCAAACGGCAGCGGGAGTGGATGTTTGCCTTCGGATGACAGCACTGCACTCTAAAATAAGAAAAACGCAGTTTAACTGTTCGTGGTGTAGCCCAAAAATAGGAAAATACAGTAAATACAGTTTGACGGTTACACTGAACGAAAAATTGTATACCTCCTATAATCACATCCCAGTGTCAAAGTGGTAGCAATTGGATTTATTTCCGTTATTATTATTATTTATTAATCATGCCAATAAATTTAGAAATAATGAGAAACATTAACAGACCTCGAACGTATGAGTATGTTTTTGTTAATGTAATACCCAATGTATCGCAATTATTGATTACGAATTTAGGAACAACAAGTATGGAACTCGTGTTACTATTTAGCGATCGTAATTTGTCCGCTCTGTTTTATAAGCTTCTGTTTCTCTTTATCGGTAGCAACGCAGTTATCGTCCTCATATCGACAAGTTACTTTAACTGTCTCTTCAATTAAGAAGTAGTATTTTTTTTTTTTGTTTAACGCATTACGCCACAATAACAATGCACAAAGACGCTGAAAAACTAGGCAGCAACTTTCAAATCGCAAGAGAATAAAAGAGATCTGCGAAAATACACTACAGAGCTTTTCCACTTGCGGTGCTCTCTCTTAGAAATTCATTCTCTGTTTGCCAGAGGTCGTAAATTAGGATCTGAAGGATTCGAGGTCTGGGGCTATCCTGCCTTTAAAAGAAAAAAACAAACAAACTAGAAGCAACCATGTCGGCCATAGCATGGATAAAAAGAATAAATCGTCTCTAAGAAAAATAAACTGTTCTACATCTGTGGCAAACAGAAAGCGTCATACCATAATGGCAAATAAGTTAACAAACGCAGGGCAGTGGCAACGCTAGCTGCTCAGAACTGGGTGGGCCATTAAGGAATGGGAGGGGGATAAACGTGATGGGAGAAGAGGCACACACTTTGAAGTGTTTGGCAGAAATTTTGGCAAAAAATTCCATTCATGTACACTTTACTCGACGCTATACTGTATGTAGTATTTATTCAATGTATGTAGTATGGGAACTATGGATACGAATCTCTATGGCAAGTTACTATTCACAATTTTAGCTTACTTAGGTCTTTCTCTCTCTCTCTCTCTCTCTCTCTCATAAAGTTATTTATGAAGTACAGTTTGTAACCTGACAAGGAATCTCTCAGATCGTTTTCAACCATAATTCTAAAACGCAAAATGCATGTTTCTGCTGCTCTCTTAGAAATTCGTTCAGAGGATCCCCCCTCTTCCCTCCCATAAGTACAAAAACTAACAGCCATGTGGAATGCCATTTTGCTTTTTTATTTAAGAGGCTACAATTCATAAATTTCAAAAAGCCGAAAGTTTAGAACTGATTCAGATTGGTTTACATCGGTGACACGAACATTAAAGTTTCTGGCGGGTCATATTTAGTTTCCACGCTACAGAAAAAGTATATTACCTTCACAGAAAATAATCGGAAATTTTGCGTGCGCATATAAAATCTTCCTAACACTTTTTGTCAACATCATTTTTCATCCTGCGGCGAGTGGCAAGTTTATACTTCTTTTTTTTTAATTTTTTTTTTTTTTTTTTATTGGAGGTTTAACGACCACAGTGAGCAACTCAGCGGGCTATAAGCACTTGCCAGTCCCCAATTTGGGGCCACTGGTTCCAGGGAATTAGAGAGCCAGCAGCACCATAAGACAAACACAGCATCCATGCCTCACCGAACCCAATTTGGACGAATGATCATATTCATAAGCCATCGCCTAAACCACTGCGCAGCCGGGGCGGCAAGTTTATACTTAAGGATATCTTTACGAGGAGCAATAAATTTGCGGGATGTTGATCAGACAAAGTGCGCAAATGGTCAGGAGCATCAGGTCATTTGCAGTAACCCTCTACAAACAACATTTAAAAAGGAGAGAGGCTTCATTTCATCGCCAGCATGATAAATCTGAAAACTAAGCACGACGGAACTTTTTATCCATGTATATATACATACATACTCGCCAGAATAAAAAAAAATAAAAGTAGATTCCCAAAATTAGCCGAAGAAATTTCACCACAATCTCTCGTCTAGAGCGAAAGCATTGGCAGCAATCACATTTGCATCGATTTCAAGAAATGATTCAGATGATGACACAAAATGTGGTCACATCTTGCGAACACTGTAAAACCTGTAGATTTTAAATTTTATGATAATCGCCAAATTCGTTATCGGGGGAAAAAAAAAAAAAAAGTGTTCCACGGAAGCTCAAATTCCTCTTGTCTGATTTGATTAAATATAATCAAAAACTGGCATGGAAGTTGATCACAGTGTTGTGAGACATCGAAACATAAACATCGTTCATGAACTAATCACGATTTTTTAAAATAAAGAATTCCTTTCCTTGAAAACGTGAGTTCAATAATACATGCGTCCGCGTGATGGGGGTGATGGGTGGGATCGCTTCTTGCGTGCGGGAGGAATGCTGTTCTTCTTCCGGTACCAGGTCTCCGCACAGCCGTGGCCACGACGCAGCGTGCTTCACCGATTGCGCTGTCATCGTGGCCATGCACCATGTTTAAAAATTCTTTTCTCGGCGCTCAGGCAAAAGCCCAAGGATTTTTTTCTTTGTTTGATAGATTAAACCTTTCTTTGCAAAGAATAATAACTGCAGCTTTCTAAGTGCTGTACTACATTGCCTTTTTAAGGATTGAAGAAAGGCTCTCTCATTGCTCATAACTCAAAAACCTAAAGCAGATAGAAACGTATGCATTGCACCAATGGATTCCTTGTTAAAAATTAAGAAAGAATGATGATTTATGTATTTCTTTTTACTCTAAATAACGGAGATATTTGCGTTTCGCAAAATATGTCCGCCATGCACCAAAATTTAAAAAATTATATCTTCTAACCTATCGGAAATAAAAAATTGAAACTTTCAGGGTTTTTATAAGTTGGGAGTAGCTACCCATTAAAAAATATCGTAAGAATCGGAAATGTGTTGGTGGAAAATTAATTCAAAATCTTACGATTTCGCGTGGAATGACCCTTTTGTTTGTTCTAACCCATAACTGCCAGCTATAATGAATTATTCATAATTCTTCAGGGTTTACAGCCAACTTTGTGGCATTACAGACTGTGCAAAAAAACAAAACAAAACTGGAAAACCACTTACTGGCCAATCTGCTACACAATTTGGTAATGAACCGTAAAAATTTCTTCATAAATTTGAAGGTAAAATTAGTATGTTAGTACTTTTTATGTTGGGTGTGCTAATAATGCAGGAGAAAGCATATTAATTTTAAAAGCTACATATACTCCTGCAGAACCTCATGTGGCTGTTCCATCTTTTACACATTCTTCTCCATGAGCTTGGCATTATTTGACCCCAGTGCTGATGGCTTGGAGTTGGTTTTTGTGGGACCCACGGGGTTCACACAGCCTCTGGAATCCTGGACATGGTTCGTACGGTTGCTTAAAAATGCTTAAAGGTGCTGAATTTCGTGAAAAAAGTAAGGACCCTTAATAGTGCTTAGTTTTTGTTTTGGATGCTTAAAAGATCTTATTTTATTGTTTTTCACTGATATTGTCCACCCTGAACGGGAAAAACATCATTGAGTTTGAGCTCACTGCCATGAAACTCTGTAACTCCCTCCCGTCCTCCGTTTTCTTGGCGTGTGTGTTTGTTTTATGGCCGTAGGTGGATCTTAGGTAGCGTGATTTGGCCATTCGACACAAAGTTGATTACCGACCGAATGCTTCGAACACCCCTAGCTACGGACTTCACTGTCTCCGGTTGGTCACATGACCGTTTGGCCTGATCGCTGACTTTTATGGGGAGGGAGGGCATGCTAGACATTTTGTTTTTGTGTGCAGTGTGTGCTTTGTTAGTGTGTGCTTTCTCTACCATTTGATGATAAGTTAAATATTTGATTGTATTAAGTTGGTTGGGCTTTTGATTACAATGCCTGGGGGCAAAATGCATTTTTAATCCACTGTGGATTCAAAAGGGATTATAAGGACTGGACATCCTTAGTTAATACAGATAAAAGGAAAGCAAGGTGCAAAATTTGCGCAAAAGACATAGAGATTGGAAGCATGGGAGAATTTGCCGATTTTTACACATCTATTTTTTGCTTCTTTTGCCGTGGCCCAGGATTACGTCGCTCCGAAGCTTCTGAATAAAGTTTCTGACACAGCTGTTTTTTTCTTTTCTTTCTTTTTTTTTTTCCGAGGAGAAGAAATTTGTTTTGCTTGTTTCAAAGTTCTGCGCCGGGTCAGGATTACGTAGGCCTGAAGTGCTTCTATCGCCGTGACCCAGGATTACGTTGGCCCGACGTGCTTCCTTCGCTGTGACCCGGGGTTGCGTCGGCCCGATGCCTCTGAACCAAGTTCGTGACACAACTCTTCGTTTTTTTCCTTTTTTTTTTCTGAGGAGGAGGAGGAGGAGGAATGTGTTTTGCAAGTTTGAAAGCTAAGTCGAAAGAATGCACATCTCCTGGCTCTGGAATTCCGTTATCATTTGGGACTTTCTCGTGATCGATGCACAAACTGAGCAGAAGTCGGGGGGGGGGGTATTATTTTTATTAGGGCAAGTTTGATAGCAATTTAATTTACGAAACACTGAAATAAATTGTAATGCTTTTTACTACAGGCTGCAAAGGTATTCGTGCATCCCCCTCCCATCTCCTGGACGAATACTCATTAATTTTGGAACTGTCTTTAAAGCCTCTGTTTTCTGGAATACAAAAGAATCCATTGTTTGGAATTATTTTTTGCTAATATTCCGTCCCCATTTTTAATAAAATCAGTAGAACCTCAAGAGTTACATTCCCATATAATGAACATGACACACTGCCATCAGTACCAGTAACATGCCCTGATTAAATGAAACTTTCATGCCTAGGAGAAGGGTCTTAAAGCAGATGTTTTCATGGGTTAGGATTAAAGAAAAATAAGGAAACACAAACAATACATTACCCCTCCTTATCTCCTTTCCTTCAAGCCAGTAGCCTTGTCTTGCACTCATCTCTTCCAAAGTAGTCGTCAGCCAAGACCTACTCCCTCATTGCCTTAAGGCAGGCTTGACAGCTCTAGTATAGCTTTAGACTCCACATTTCGTGTTGGAATCCCCTACTTAGTCGCACAAACAAGCAGCAGGGCAATTACTGATGACCTCTAACAACAGCAAAGTGATTACTAATGATTCAGTGAATTCCAGTTTACCCTCCTTATTTGCCCCTGATAACTTGAAAACAAATAAAATAATAATTGTAGATTGAGGATTTAGAGGAGTGGAGAACAACTGAATTTTTTTCATTGCCCTGTGGATGCTTATTTGGATAACCTTCTACGGGGAAGGAAAAACACACTTCCAAGGGTAAAAGTACAGGGGCGGATTTAGATGGGGTGGGGGGTGGGGGTGGTGTCAGTTTTGGGGGTTGGGGGCCCCCTGGAATTTGGAAATGAAAATAAACAGCAGAAAGGAAAATTCACCAAATTTGCATATCACAGCCAATGTGCTGCTTGTAAATGGAACTGAAAAGTTGTACATACCTAGGAAGGTACATTATTCAGGGAAACAGCCTGTCCAATACTTACAGAAAGTTTCTTTCTACACTTGACATCTGAAAAATCTGATTAATTCCTCAAACACAGTCGTCTTAAGAACACCGCTCTCTACATTCAGTAGGCACAGAGCACTTAGTCTTTCATGAGTCATCGTGGTTCTCAAATACTTCTTAATCAGTGCCAGTTTGCTGACCCGCTTGGGGATAACCGGTTTTCCGGTTATTTGGGGAGAAACGCCCCCACGGCCCGAGCTGACCTTGTGACGGAACATCTTACTTTTTCGTCTTGCACGATTATGTTAACGAAGGGACAGCTGTTCATCCAGCTGCTGGGGATGGCGTCCCCACGGCCCAAGCCGACATGTGCTATATGTGATAATTTTCACATTTTTTATGTTTTTTTTCACTTGATACGCTCCCACCTTAGTTGTAGGTTGCTGAGGTTGTGATTATGCGCCAGCTCTGGATTTTAGTTTCTCGTCTTCTATCCTGTCTTCTCCATTTCATGTTCCTTTTGTTTTTTCGAGCTGGTTAGCTAGACCTACCTGCACGTTTGCCGTGTGCGGTGACCCGTAAGGTGGAAAAGGAAATGCTGGAGGCTGAGGTTTCTGGAGGCCAGGGTGTTGTTGTCGCCAGTTGCCAACACTCCTCTTTGCCCCCTGCTTCACCCTAAACGTGCGGCTAGGAACTAACCCACTCCTAGTCAATGAGGTCTGTGGCCGAGTGGAGCCCAGACCTCTAACGGCTTGTCGTTTCGCACGACAGGGGTGTTCCCCAGGCATGGGAAAGTCTGGGTGCTCGCCGAGCGCATGTCTGCCCTATCAACTTGCTATATCCGCTTCCTATCCATAGAGCCGTGTCCTGTGTCCACTTGGGCTTGCAGACCTCCGGCTCTCCCTCGTTGGGCTCGATTGTGGGTGGGGAAGTCGGCGGACGAATTATTAATTTTTTTCATGGATGAAAATAAAATTTCCCAAGAACCAAAAAGCAAAAGAGGTATGGAGGAAGGCTCATCCCCTTCTGCAAAAAAACATGTGCCTGATTGTTCGAATGCTCGTTTCTTTTTGTGCACTCATTGGACCCTTCAAAGTCTTTGAGTGCCAAAAGTCCATTTTGGATAAATAAAGCACTTCAATCCATTGCAAGCTCTCCTAAGAGTGTCAAGAAGCTCCAGTGTGGAGATCTTCTGGTAGAAATGTCCACTGTGGCCTACTGTTCCTTCCACACTTATTAACACCACCACGCTGCTTGAGACTCCGGTTAAAATAACACCTCATGGATACCTAAATTCATCTCGAGGTGTTGTCTCCTCTCAGGACCTCGTTGAATGCTCTAAGGAAGAATTACTTGAAGAACTGAGGAGTCAACACGTTACGGGTGTGCGGCGTATTCTATTCAGACGGAATGGGCAGTCCGTCCCATCCCGGAACATCATTTTAACTTTGATAGCCCTTCCCTGCCTACGTCCATCAAGGCAGGGTATCTCCACCTAGAAGTACGCCCGTACATACCTAACCCGTTGAGATGTTTTAGGTGTCAGTCTTACGGCCATTCTCAGCAGTCGTGCAGGAGCAATCCTAGGTGTGGACGCTGTGGTGCCACAGAGCATCTTTTATCAGAATGTGTGGCTGAGGCCGAGTTTTGTGTGAACTGTAAGGGTTCACACGCAGCAGCAGCCAAAGATTGTCCCAAGTGGAAGGAGGAGAAAGAAATTCAGAGGCTAAAGACGGTGGAGAATATTTCCTATCCTGAGGCCAGAAGGAGAGTAGTTCCTGCTTCTTCTGATCGGCGCTCATATGCATCAGTGGTGGTTGCAAAATCTACAATCGGCATTCAAACCGACATTCAGATCCCTGCTAAATGTCCCTATAAGCTGGACGATATCATCGCAGCCGGACTGGAGGCACTCCAGTCTCGAGCTAGGGGTCTGAAAGCGCCATGCCGCCCTGGTGGCGCAGTGGTCTAAGCGATGGCCTCTGATCATTCGTCCGAACGGGGTCCGGGTTCGAATCCCGGTGAGGCATGGATGTTGTGTTTGTCTTACGGCACTGGCTCTCTCCCTTCCCTGGAGCCAGTGACCCTAAATTAGGGACAGGCGACTGCTTATAGCCCATTGAGTTGCTCACAGTGGTCGTTAAACCTGCAATCAAAAAAAAAAAAAAAAAAAAGTTCCACCCACCACTTTGCCGAAGCAGACTCATCCCACCAACAACAAGGGAACTCAGGCCACTTCTTCTAACAAAAAAACCAAAGCCCAGGATAAGAAAAGCATTTCTTCTCCTCCAAAATCTGAGCAAACGACTCAACGTCGTGCGCCTCCCGTTAAGACACTTGGGACAAAGCATGCTCCCATCTTGGCCCCTGGTCACACGCCTCCAGATCTGGGAGAACCCCCATCAGAGGTGATGGAGCCTGACTTCGTTTGATCATTTTCATTTTCATTTCACTTTTAACCATGGCTTCAATCATTCAGTGAAACTGTCGAGGTTTTCGGACGAGTTTTGATGAAGTGAAACATCTGCTTTCGTTGTACTCTCCGGTGAGCTTTTGTTTACAGGAAACAAAACTTAAACCATCAGACCTGCTTTCAGTTCGAGGCTACAGTGCGTATCGGACAGATAATGCATCGGGAGACATCGCCTGTGGGGGAGTCGCTATTCTTGACCCTCACAGTGTTCCGGTGTCTTCCGTTACGATATCCACAACTTTGCAGGCCGTGGCGGTGCGAATATCTGTCCCTGGGCCTCTTACTGTCTGCAGTGTCTATCTGCCGCCGGACGAGAACGTAAGCGTCTCTGTACTGGAGATATTGGTTGATCAGCTGCCTTCACCCTTTTTTTACTGGGTGACTTCAATGCACATCAACATTTGTGGGGTAGTGTCAGCATCAGCACGAGAGGTCGTCGCTTAGTCTCTTCTGTCCTCGGCCTCTTTGTGCCTTTTTAACACCGGTGCTGACACGTACTTCCATGAGCCGACAAGATCTTTCAGTGCGATCAATTTGACCTTGGGATCACCATCGATTATTGCTGACTGGTCGTGGATGGTGTGTAATGACCTCCACGGGAGTGACCACTTTCCAATTGTCCTCTTGTATCATGCGAACATGCCATCTTATGCTTCCCGCCCTTCTCGGTGGAGGATGGAACGTGCGAGATGGGAGGTCTTCACATCGTCCACAGAGATATCTTCTGCAATGGTGACCCAAGAGTCAATCGACGCAGCGGTTCTTGAAGTCACAAATTGTATTCTTCAGGCAGCTGATCTTTCTATACCAAAAACATCGACGACACTCTCCAGAAGTCCGAAGCCTTGGTGGACCCCTGAATGCACAGCGGTTAGGAGAGCTCAACATAAGGCCTGGTCTACGTTTTGGCGTTATCCGACCGATGCTAATCTCGTGACATTCAAACGAGCAAAATCCTATGCTCGGTTGGTGCGTCGACGTAGCAAGAGGGAGTCTTGGATCCAGTATGTTTCATCTCTCACTTCAAGTGCCAGTTCGAAAAGTGTGTGGGACAAGATTCGTAAGATCCGGAGTAACTACAGCTCTCACCAGATCTCCATTCTCGAGAGTAACGGCTGCACATATGCTGAAGTTGGGGAGATTGCTGATTATTTGGGGGAGGCGTTGGCCTCCGTGTCGAGTGACCTGGCGTATCCTACTTCTTTTCAAAGAATAAAATCCACTGTGGAACGCCAGAGAATCTCCTTTGCGCCTTTTCTCGACACTGGATATAACTCCCCTTTCAGCATGGTTGAACTCAGGGTGGCTCTGCATCGGTCCGGCGCTACATCTGTCGGTCCCAATGGAATCCAATATGACATGCTCCGTCATCTCTCGCAGTCGTCTCTCGAGAATCTCTTAACCTTGTATAATTGTATTTGGTCGGAGCACAGTTTCCCGGAATCTTGGCGAAAAGCTTTTGTTCTGCCTTTTCCCAAACCTGGCAAGGATCCCAAGTCTCCCTCTAGTTATCGTCCAATTGCTCTCACTAGCTGTCTGTGTAAAGTTCTTGAGCGTATGGTTAATTCCTGGTTAATTCATTTTTTAGAATATCATCAAGTACTTTCACCATCACAAAGTGGCTTTCGCCGTCATCGTTCACCTCACGATCATCTCCTGCACCTTGAGACATCTGTGCGCGAGGCTTTCGCGCATAGGCAGCAGCTCGTTTCTGTTTTTTTCGATATTGAAAAAGCCTATGATCGAGCGTGGCGGCACGGTATTATCCGTGACCTCCAGGCATGCAGATTGCGAGGAAATCTTCCGACTTTCATCGTTAATTTTCTTCGCAATTGGGTGTTCCAGGTGCGCCTGGGTACAATGCTCTCGGCACCGTTCCGTCAAGAACAAGGTGTTCCTCAAGGTTGCATTTTATCTGTCACATTGTTCATCCTCCGCATTAATTGTCTTTTCATAAATCTTCCTCCTGCGGTTTCGGCTACTGTCTATGTTGATGACTTGCACGTTTTCTGCTCGTCATCAAGCATGCATTTTATTGAAAGGCAGTTGCAGTCTGCAATTAATCAGATCTTTAAAGCGGCGAATAGCAATGGTTTCGTTCTTTCTCCCGACAAGACAGCGTGTGTCCATTTCTGCCGGAGGCGTGGCCTCCATCCTGACCCAGAGCTGTATTTAGACCGTGCAGCCATACCAGTTTTGTCGGAGACCAAGTTCCTTGGTCTGACCGTCGACCGTGCGCTTATGTTCCGTGCGCACGTTCGGCGGCTCAAGATTTCCTGTCTGCGGGCTCTATCTATTCTTAAGATCCTTTCGAGAGTCTCGTGGGGCGCAGACAGGATGTCTTTGTTTCGAATTTACCATTCATTAATACGGTCAAAACTGGATTATGGTTGTATCGTGTATGGCTCTGCTCGTCGTTCCGTTCTCCGGCCTTTGGACACTATTCACCATCAAGCACTGCATCTATGTTCGGGAGCATTTCGAACATCTCCGATTCCCAGCCTTTACGCTGACGCGAACGAACCATCACTTGGATTACGCCGTCTGCAGCTGTCTATTCAATTCTACCTGAAACTTAGATCTCTTCCAGACCATCCTTTATACGATGCAGTTTTTCATCCTCAGCATGCTCGTTTATTGGGAACCGGCCCTCGTGCATTTCAACCTTCGGTCTTCGTATGGCGGCCGTAGCCCGTGATGTAGGGCTCGACTTGTCACTTGTTGGAGAGACCAGGGGCTTTGGGGATCCTCCATGGCACCCACTTGGTGTCATGGTTGATACCACCTTTACATCTTTCGATAAATCCTCAACCTCTGCGTCAGTGTACCAGCAGCTCTTCGCTGAGCACCGTGACCTCAGTTCTGACTACACTCCTATTTTTACTGATGGCTCCAAGATGCATGGAGTCGTTGGATCCGCGGCTGTCTGTGTAGATGACGTTTCAGTAGCGCGGATCCCAGCTGAGGCCACAGTGTTTTCGGCAGAGATGCATGCTGTGTATCTCGCCCTTCTCCATGTTCAGTCGAGTTCTCATCATCGTGCTATGGTCTATACGGATTCCTTAAGTGTCTTGCAGTCTTTGTCATCTGCAGATTGCCGTGACCATCCTTTTCTTGTGAATGTGAGACAATTACTTCGTCGTTTGCTCGGGGCCGGTCTTCATGTTCAGTTTTGCTGGATTCCTGGGCATGTTGGAATCTCTGGTAACGAGTGTGCTGATGCGGCTGCTAGATCTGCTTCCTGTTTGGTCGTCACACCCTTGCCACTGTATCACCGGGATTTCCGCTTTACCTTTCGCGAACATATCAAGCGAACGTGGTAGGGTCTGTGGGGCCAACAGGTGGAAAATAAACTGCATCGTATTAAACCTAATCTTGAAGTCTGGAAATCCTCATATCGTCAGAACCGTAGGGAGGAAGTGGTGCTTGCGCGTCTCCGCATTGGGCATTGTCGTTTCACTCACCGCTTTTTGTTGTGTGGCGACACTGCGCCGATGTGTGAGGCGTGCAATTGCCGACTCACCGCCACTTATCTTCTGTGTAGCTGTATTCGTTTTCGTGATGTACGTTTTCATTCCTTTCATTCTCATTTGTTGACCGAGGACGCCGCTACACTGCAGCGGCTCCTCAATGACCAGTGTGATACTGTTGCCGTGTTTTCATTTTTTAAAGAAATTGACTATTTTAAACGTATCTAGATTTTAGCTTTATCATCATCCTCATTTCTCAGTTTTACTGAATCAGCTAGATTTTAATCATTGTATCATGTTTTTAATACTGTTTGTTTCATTATCTTTTTTAGCCCTTCCATCATTCTCATTCTTCAGTTTTATTTGATCAGCCATATTTTAAGCTTCATAGCACGTTTTTTTAATACTGTTTGTTTGTCTGTCTTATGTCTGGTGCTCTTTGGCCAAACATGGCCCTTGCGCCATAAAAATCAAACAACCAACCAACCAACCAGTTTGCTGAATGATCTCTCTCCTGAACAACTAGTGCCCATCATGCTCAAATATATTCTAAAAGCTACATTAACACTTGGGAAGGTATCACAAAACCCTTCATTATGGAGTAAAACCGCCTGTTGAGATGGAGTGAAACACGATCTGAGCTTGGCAAAGGCTGCAAACTGGACAATTTCCTCTATGAACACATTACTGAAATCATGGGGTAAACAGTTATAAGTTTCTCAACTTCAGTTCTTATCCTTATCTCTGAATCAGGTAGATTACATAAGTTGACTATGACTTTGAACCTATTATACACTGATTGTTACGCTACCCTGTGTTCTTTTAAGGCAACAGACAACTGATCTAAACTGTTATTGAAAGTCCCACATCTGAATTTATCTCTCAAAGAAAAGACAACTTCCTCTGATACAGAGGTTGGATTAGCATCATAACGTTGGTTTCCCTTTCTTGACCTGACTGTAGCTGCCTTGTAGTCTGTGGTGCGACAAAGGTTCCTGGTATCTAGTTCCAACTCTTCATACCTATCCCGAAGTGATTCCAGAAACTTTTCCAGAGAATCAATTAGATCTACCACTTTCTTCAGGTCAATTTCAACTCCTTGAGCAGCTTTATTTGTAATGTTGATCGCACAAGATTTAAGTTCCAGACCTTGGCCATCAGAGCAGTTTCAAGGCAGTCCATTTTGTCTGCCAATGTCTGAGCTTCATGTCTTGCTTCAGGTGTGTGCTCCTAGTCACTTTCAATATATCTGAAGGAATTTTGAATGTAGTTGTATCCATCTACTAGGGTTTCAGTAGCAGCAGCTTTTGCTGAACAACGAGTGTCTGACAGGGACTTAACCGTTAGTGTTCTTTTAATTCCTTTCAAAGAATTCATCAGAATTACCCATCTCCGTGTTGGCGCAGAAAGAAGTGTATAACTTTTGTATAAAGCCAAAATAACTAACAGCTTCAACACAGCAAGACACAGTAGAATGTCCAACAAGATTCAACGAGTGAGCAGCACAGGGAATGAAAACTGCTACTGGGTTCTTCTCTTTAAGTCTGGATTGCATTCCTGTGTAGTGACCAGACATATTGCTAGCATTAGTGTACAATTATTCTCTGCAGTCTTCAAAATTAATACCTTCTTTTTTCTAGAAATTCTAGCAGAGCTGTAGTCAGTTCTTTAGCCTTGTGAGAGCCAGTCTGCAGGAAACTTAAAAACCTTTCTACCGGCTTTCCAGAAACAACATATTGCACAATCACTGTCAGATGGTCAACATGAGCCAGGTCTGGTGTTGAATCTACTGAAACTGAGAAATACTTGGCAGGTTGAAGTTCTGCCATGATATAATTCTTAACAAATTTTGTCATATGCAGAACAATTTCTTTGTAGATGGTTGGCGATAAGATGATAAAAATATTAATATTTGCATTTTGGCTGCATCATTGTCACTTCTGTTTTGCTTCAGAGAGGCTATACAGTTAACACGGAGGACATTTACTGTGACTGGGAGGGAAGAATTGTTAGTCAGAGGCGGGGAGATAATCTTGGCGGTCATTGTAATGAGCTTGCTCCTTCCTTTCTTCGTGGTTGCTGTTTTAAAATACTCATTCAGAAATCGTTTGTCTGGTGATCGTCAAGGTTGAGACGGTTTGGGGGTGGAGGGGGACATCGTGATGGAACGCTGGAAGTTTCCTTCTGTCTTGTGTTTAGTCACCCTTTTGGAGACTGAAGCTGAGAAATACATGATCCACGACACCCCACTAGTGAGCGGAGAAATACTGATAAACAAGAGATTTCATGTCGATGAATCGGTTTCATAACCTTAACAGTGTAATCAGGTTAGCTTTGTGCCGAGTATAGAAAAAAATTCTGTAAGGTGTGGTATTTTTGCCAAGACAGCAGCAGTTTTTTCACTCCTTTCTTTGGAAGCCTTTCTCTTCTGAGCTCCAGACAGCTGAATTTTCTGCGGCATACTGCAATCTGAAAAGAAAAAATCTGTAATGGCCTCCACTGGACTTTCTCATGCAGAAACTGAGATGTGAAACTGCATAGCAAAAGAAAAAAGTACGATGGGAACTCCCATCATTCGGTTCCCCGATTTTTTTCAAAGCCTAATGATTACATGAGTACATAAAAAAGCTGGGCTAAATAATAAATTTCATGTTGATAACTGCATTAGTAACTAGAATTAAAAAGTAGGTCATTGTTAAAAATTGTGTTTGTCACATTTTTTTTGATTTTCATAAAATAAAGTGATCTTTATCCCCCCCCCCCTATAAATATGCCTCTGAATATGTAGGTCTGTACGGCGACAAAATGGGAATCAATATTTCCTGGCGAAGTCCAGATTATATTTTAAAGTTAGAAAAAATTAAAAATATGTCACATCTTAAACTAGGTGGGCGGCAGGGTGGACAAGATAATTTTCAGGGTAGGCTAAAGCCCACCCCTTGGTAATGTCCCTAGAGGGAAGAGAGGTCGTTTTCTGTTTGAGGACGTAATTCCATCTTCTGGAAATGGAAGTTAGTTGGAGTGAAGATTTCTCTCGTAATCGTAATAATTTCTCGTGATGTTCCTTCTGCCCAGTATTTTTCTTAAATATCCATTTATTCCATAAATACTTACATTTCAGCTTAAAAATGGAGGTAAGAGTATTTAGAGCAGTCTTGTCTAAAATGTTACAAATTATTAATTTAAATGTTTGCTACACTTGTAAATGTATGGGTAGTTTAAATACCTGTAATGTTGGTATTTTTTAGGGTGCTTAAAATTTAAATAAAGGTCCTTAAAAAGTGCTTAATAAACTCCGTAATTTTGATTCTTAAAAATGAGTACGAATCCTGCAGTGGAAAAGTCTTGAAATTTGATCTCCCTTTTTTTCAGGCCTGAAAAGTCCTTGATTTTCCATATTTTTGTGAAAGGTCCTGGAATAGTCATGGTATTCTTTCTTGCAATGAAAAAAAGAACTGGTTGAAAAGTTTTAATTGATTGCATTCTAGTTCAGTGCAGTGGCTGCTCATGATGACATCACTTCCTTCCATTTATGGGGATGTGATGTCATCTCTTTCATCATTACATGTGGTGCTGCAGTGGAGGTTGTTTAATTGCCATATTTCCAGCGATCATGGTTTAAAGTGCAGGAGTAGTGTGCTGCTGGAGTCGTAACAGCATGTGGAAACCTTCCCACGAGTCTTGAGATGGTTGCTCTTTCTTCCGTGCAATCCTCTCGCTGAAGGGGGCTACCATCTGGCCTTCCTGTAGCAAATGTATGTGGGAATAATTGACACCATTATTCCAATTGAATTCGGTCAGATGCTCATGTGAACAGATTCAGACACTTTAAAGTTCTTCAGATTCTTCATAGTCACTATGGGAATCATTGATTCGCTACATCATAGTATAGAAAACATAAAGTGTACTACGGAAATCTAAATTGAATTTTTTTCTAGTTTTCTGATGTGATTGAATTCACGTGTGAAACAGTAATTACAGTCAATTCAGCGATGTCTGATTGCTGTGTTAATTATCATGTCATATTCGCCACGTATTATGAGAAGAATATTTCTTCCACTGTATGTTTATTGGATGTTTTTGATATTGTCACATTTCTTTGATGTTTTTTTCAATATTTTTTTTTCTAAAAAATATCATTAGCTGGCTGAATGTTCCATGATTTTTGGAATTCTGAATTTTTCTGACCAAGCTTCATATCCCCCCCCCCCACTCATTTCTCTTCCTGATTATATTCATATTTTTCAGGTTTTTTTGGATCATGTTCCTTGTTTTTAATATCTTTGGTAATGTAAAAAAGAGCAAATTTGTAATTTTTAAGAAGTTTCTCTAATGAGACGCATGTTTTCATACTTGTAACAGTCTCTTCTCCAAAACAAATCAGTAGTGCAAGTGTTTTTGCCCCTTCCCCCATTTTCAAGCAAACTTAAGTTTCAAAATTGTTACTTAATCTGTCTGTGATAGAATTTGAGTAATTTCTCAGGGTTCCCACGCAACCTGGAAAACCGGGAAAACCGGGAATTCTCAGGGAATTTGAAAATTGTTCCAAGAATCAGGGAAAACTCAGGGAAAATTGTGTTTTTCAGTAAAAATCAGGGAATTTTTTATCAGGGACCTATAAAGGCAGGGAATTTTTTATTTTGCCAGAAAAATATTTTGTTTCAGACTTTTGTAAAATATATTTCTGTATTGCTAAGTTTTAAAATAATTCCGAGTTGTTTTATCCTTCGAGGCAACTCCGTAACCCTCCCACCGATTAAAGTGCAGCTGTGCAGGGAGTGCGTCTCTGCGGTTTCCCCGTCTCCAGATGATCTAAACTACAACCGAACAAACATACACGTCAAAGCGTGAAAGAAAGCCATTAATCACACACCCATTTCGCAGGCTCTTATCTGCTGGCGTTCGCGAAGAGAGGCAGTCATTTGTTCCTGAGTAGGTGCCCCGGTTCTCTGCGTAGACTGGGAAAAAAATTATGAAGCTATTTCCTCAATTTTTTAAATAACCGACTGAAATTTTTACAGTGGGCAAGATATATGAAAATAACGTTCCATTTTAAATTTCGCCGAAATTCATTGGAAACTTTAGAAGTTGAGCTTTTTTTTTTCCCCTTTTGCATGTTCTACGTGCCTTTTATCAAACAGTACAAAAACATTTTATTTTGCCGGATGTTGGTCATCCTAATAACCCCCCCCCTTCCCCTTCAACAGCAGTGTGGATGAATGTTGCAAATTGAGGGCACCTAATTTATTTTGAAAAAGGTTCGTATCACTTACGAACTAAAGCTTCGCTTTCGTAATTCTGTAGCAGAATTGGTATAGTTGGAAAAGTATGTACCTTCAAATGTTAGAACAGGGAAAATATTATGAAATAGGAAGATTCTTCAAAGAGGGGGAAAGATTTATTTTTTTCATAGTACTTACGAGTATTTTGACAAAAAATATATGAAAAATACCATGCAATGAAGCTGGTACTATTGCATACCTACCATATTTCCCAGATTTCACTGCCGTTTTCTAGATTCGTTGTCTTCCGGTTTTACGGCCGGAAAGAGATTTTTTTTTATTCTGTCATATTACTATTTCATAATGCATGAAGAAATTTATTTATAGCTATTTTAAGACGATATTCCAATTACTGCAAGAGCTGTCTGGTTGCGAAAAATAGGGTAGTCCGACGCCCGGAACCATAGATTTTCACATCTGGGTCATTCCACGCAAAATCGTCAGATATTGAAATAATTTTCCACCAACACATCTCCGATTCGTGCGAATTTTTTTTTTTTTTTTTTTTTACGGGTAGCTGCCTCCAAGTTATAAAAAAACCCCTGAAAGTTCCAATTTTTTTGTTTCTGATAGATTAGAAGATATTATTTTTTGAATTTTTGTGCATAGTAGAACCGTTTTCCGTAAAAACGCAAATATCTCCTTTATTTAGAATAAGAAATATAAAATTCATCATTCGCTCGTAATTTTCCCCAAGGTTTCAGCTTATACATAGGAAAAAAAAAAAATTGCGAGAACAAAAGTTAGACGGGGTAGAAATTTTCTTGTAATCGTAAATTCTTCTTCTTGCGTTGCTGCACCTCACAAGATTTGCATAAATTATTCATTTCACATCTTTACCCTCACATTGCCGAAAAAAAAAAAAAAAAATCTACCTAGTTACTACTGATGAAAATCTTTGCCGTGCGTGCTCTATTGGTTTCAGGTTTGTCAGTGCAGGCGCTAAAGCCTCTGTCTCCGTTTTGGATGACGTTATTTGTGGGGAGTTACTGCAAATGACCTGAGTGGGCTCCAGACCTTTCTCGCACTTTTCCTGATCAACATCGCACAAATGTATTGCCCTTCGTAAAGATATTGTTAAGTATAAACATGCCACTCGCCGCAGGATGATAAATTATGTTGACAAAAAAGTGTTAGGAGGATTTTATGAGCACACATGCACACAAAACTTCCTCTAATTGTTTCCCGTACAAGTAATTTGACGTAGCGTGGAAATGAACTGTGACCTGCGAGAAAAGTTCAGTACTAATGTTTGCGTCACAAACGTAGCCAATCAATTTTAAGACTTCCGGATTTTGGAAGTACTAATATGAAATGTAGCCTCTCAGGCAAACTGGTATTCCGTATTAACTGTTAGTTTTACCCCACTTGTTTTTTCCATTATTTTTCTTTATCCCTGGGTTTAATTTTTTTTGCCGTTATGGCATTAGGATCTCTGTGTGCCAGTTTATTGGTTATGAAATTTAACAGCACAATGTCTAAATATCCTATGCTGCGTTATTTAGAAGCAAATAGCAGAGGTGCCAACTATTACGAATTGTCCGTAATTATTACGGTTTCGACTGTCAGATTACGGAATTACGGACAGGTTGGAAGAATTACGGAATTCAGTGTGTTTTGGAGAATCTCAATTTTGTATCCTTTTTTGTTAAACCCTTTTAGTGCGACGCTGCCGATTTCTCGGCCTTCGATTTTGATCCGCATATTTTCCGAATCAGACTGCGGATTTCGGTGTCTCAATGATCATATCATTTATCAATCATAGCGTTTTGAAATGGAATGTCCATGAATCATATCGTCAAACAGCGATATTATCGGAAGAATGGTACCGTAATTTTCGTCGTATAATCCACGGATTATCTGCTAAAAAAGTTGAAATTATAGGTTTTGCAGATTATACACCGATGCGGTTAACACTCCGATTTAAAAAAAATCTGCAGCGTGATTGTGCAGGGAAAGGTGTAATAATTGGAAAAGGAACTCCCTGGGAAGAATTTTCCTCAGTTCAGGAGTTTGTACGGAGCGGGGAGGAGGGGAGGAATGTCGTAATGAAAGATCGGGATAGTTGTGGGGAGGGACGGCAGGGGTCATTTTGTTATCGTTGAGGAGAGCTCTGACTGTCGTGCCGGCTCTGTTTTTTGGCAAAAAGCTAAAGAAAGCGCTTGCTGCACGAACCTATGCGTTTCTCCTTTCGGATTTCATGTGCGCGACCTTGTATCTAGTTTGCTTTCGTTGTTTTGGCGAACGTCGCTGCTGCTGTTTTCCTTCATTGCTAATCATGATGTCTCTGAAAAGGAAACGTTTCAGTTACACTGCCGAATTTAAACTTGAAGTGGTGGACAGAATTGAGGATATGATCATGTCACTGTGCGATAGTTTTGAGGTCAGAACACAATCGTGCAGCAACATACGGAAAGCCTCTGTGTCGCGATCTAAAACGTAAACAAATCCGTTGGTAAATTCCGCGGGAGAATTCACGGAAGTTTTTTATTGGCCCACGTATAAGACGATCTCTCGACTCTGAAAGCAGGAATTCCTCCAAAAAATTTCGCCTTATACGCGAGTACATACGGTATTTCTACGACTTGTTCTGTATCAGCCTTTTGTCATTGGCAGTGTAATGCAATACTCTGGAGCTACATCGGCGTGATCTATGGATGCCATACCCTTTATCTGTTCGGAGATAAAAATATAAAACAGTAACCTTTAAAAATGAATTTCTTCATTTAATAAAATAGTTTTTTTTTTCTCTTACTTCTTCGGACTCATGTGTTTCTGGAACGTGGAAAGAGCGACGTATTTATTTATTTACTGACGCCACGTATTTGGAGGATTTTCACATTGGATCTCGCCCTTTGGAATTAACTGCTATAATATATATAGCCAGTGCCGTTAATACCCACCAGATGGAGACGTCTCAGTAGCTGAGCCCATCTTACGGATTTATGATGTCAGCAGCTGACTTAAAAATACACATAGCACCGTGGATTGTTGGCCTCCGTTATGTAAAGCTAACGCGCTCGGTTAGATATCGAGAGATCCGTGTATCAATTCCCCGGCGGCGGCTGAAAACAATTTTTCGGTTGCTATGTGTTTCTGGAACGTGGAAAGAGCTATGTGTTTATGTGACCGACTTTTCTGTCGGAAATTCCACTTCTGATTCAACATCTATGATGTGCGGATTATACGGCGATTTTTTTTCCTAAATGTCACAGTCTGCGGATTATACGAAGGATTTTTTTTTGTGTGTGTGTGAATTTTGCGGTCTGCGGATAATACGACGAAAATTACGGGTAATATGCCGTAAGTGTCATCGTAAAAGAGTTTGCGCTTGCTATCGGTTCCCCACGCAATTTCTCCGTGTGACAGGAGAAAGGTTACTTTAGCCAAAACGTTTCTTACTGCAGTTGAGGCAGGGCTGTTCACTTAGAATTGTTGGTGTATTATAAGACGTCGTACTGTCGGAAATCACTTTTTGGAGCCCCGTTCGAAGTGCAATAATGATCAACTCATCGCAACGCGTAGTCGGTCCCGCGATTACTAATGTTTATACTTCTTGAGGACTTTCGCCGCGCGGGAGAACGAAGTGCGGTGTTTTATTACTAGAAGCGCTTCACATTATTCATTTCTTTTTCCTAAACAAACAGACACAATCGCAAAACTCCGTGAATTACGAATCCCCCTCTTTTTCCAAACTCGTGTTAGCAGAGGATGACTTTATTGACAGCTTGTTCCTCAGACTAGCACACCTGCTTTTTCCTACTGTGTGAAATTTTTTTCTAAGGTTATTTGAAATGGCTTGTAGTGAGAGTGAAAGTTTGCCAAGTGATGGTGATGATTTTTAATCATCTGAGAGTGATATTGGCCAAGCAACATCAAGCCAGAAAACTAGCCACAGTGCCACACACACCATATCTTCTTCAGAAGGTGAAGATCTTCATAGTGAATCTTCAGATCATGAAAGTTCTGAAAGTGAATGGGAGGATGTAATAGAGGGAAGTGATGAACAACCTCAGCATCCTTTTGATTGTCATGAAATGCAGGGGCCCAAACATGCTCCTGCAACTGATGTGGCACCTATTGCATATTTTTACTTGTTTTTTACCAATTTCATCCTTGGAATTATCGTTTCTGAAACAAATATGCAAAGAGGTTTCTCCAGGAACATCCAAATCTTTCTCCCAAATCTTGAGCAAGGAAATGAAAAATGCTGAAATAAAGGTTTCCTTGCGTGCCTTCTAATATGAGAGTAATCAGTAGCCCATGTAGGACGAGATGAGATGAGATGATTGCCAAAGGCATATCCAGTCAAAGCAAACACCAGGATTGTGTAAAATTAAAGACTCGATCAAAGCCTTTGGATAATTTTTTTGCAAAAAAGAATGAAAATAGCGTGATAAACGCTGAATTGCTGTTTACTGCAATCGTTGTGGAGCATAACCACCTATGGCAATCTGTGATCATGCTGGTCGCTTCTTTCATGCTATGTTCCCAGACTCTGATATTGATGAAGCTGGATATCCTTGAGCAGATGTGGCATGGAATGAAATATCTAAGATGAAGGATTCATTTGGCCTTCCCAAGTATTCTGCATTGCCTAAACTAATGTTGGCAATATTGACTATCCCTCACAGCAATTCCTCTACGTAGAGAATATTTAGTACAGTAAGGAAAAACCTCGCATACTTCTGCCCAACAATGAGCACCAAAACATTAAGTGCCCTTATTATACAGAAAAGTAAAGCATTTTCCTCAGGTGAGCTGTGTTATAAAAAGTTTTCTGAAAAAGAATATACCACTGCAAAACAAGCAACAAGGGAGTTTTTATGTCAGCAATGACATGAGGTAAGTACAATATTGATAATTTAATTTAATATTTTTTTGTGAGGATAGTGTAAACATATAAAGTTATTACACATTTCACGCATTAATTTCTCATGAAATACCCATTCCACGCATTAGCGACCAGGCTTTGTACGGTGATTACCGATAGGCACCTCATACAAGTATTACAGGTTACACAGTAATACTATAATATTGTCCTTAACTTTGAAAAAAAAAATGGTGTGTTACATTACTGAAAGTTTGTGTTCGATTACTGAAACATTACTGTAAAATCCCCTATTGATTACTGATGTGTTCTGCTAGAGGTTGGCCCCTCTGAAATAGCATAGATTCGATTTTCTCATTGCCAAGTGCAAGAACTAACGTTAGCTAAAATAATTACAATTTTGATTTTTAAATGACAGCAGTATTTTCCCTGATTGCTAGAAATTGTTGGGATGGTACTGGCACACGTTTTTCCTCTGACGCAGAAATGCTGTCACGATTTCTGTTCTCTCTTTCTTCTTTTTTACTTTTTAATAACTGTTTTACTTTGCTTTGTCTTTAAAGATTCTAAGTAAATTCCAATAGAAAATACAAATTGGTAGATCGATTTGATAGAACCGCTCTAACAAAATGTTAAGAGACTCTTGTCAGACACTCACCATTTTATCATTCCCATTAGACTTCAATTTCAGCAGACGTTTCTGTGTTGTTTAATATTTATGTAAAATAAGCACTTAAAGGATTTAAAGCTTCAGCATTGTATCATTTAAGGGCAATTTATTCTCTTCAGTCACAATTCCCCCAGCTTGCATTTTTAAACCTAACTGGAACTCTAAATGTTATGAGTCGTTTAAAATGTTATTTATATACTTGTGTGCACTTAAAATACAGATAAATCAGTTGTATAATTTCACCTAATCGATTGAAATATTTCATTATATGTAGAATTTAAATTAAGTCTTTGTTCAAATATTCTTTAAAACATGTAAATACATGGTTTACATGTTTTAAAGAATATTTGAACCAACGGTACCAAAAAATAAATAATAGTACTAAAAATAATATGCCTCATGCATTTAATTGTTATTATAAAAAAAGCAGGTAATTGTATAAAGGACAGTTATTTAAAGAATTAACAAATGTATGCTTTCGTAAGGAACGCAAGAATGTAAGGAAATGCAACAATTTGTTGCAATGTGATTTGATTTGCCGCTCTGGAAAAACTCTCAGGACCACCTGGAAAACCTGGAAAAGTCAGGGAATTTTTTTTCTACTTTTGAGTGGGAACCCTGTTTCTGTGACCCACAAAACTATTTTCACTGCAGAGCAAGCAATGACAGTACTGATTTCAAAAATTTAATCTCACTTCAGATGTATGTTTTGCTGTTCTTCCTTGCTATATCAAGGAACAGAGCAAGCATTTTTCCATTTGTTTAAAGCAAAATTAAATTTCAAAAACTGTTCCACCTGTTCAATTTTCAGAGAGTATGACTTTACGGGTAGCAAAAGACTATGTGGTGGAGAGTTCCAATTTTGAACTATTTTTCAGATGAAAGGAAAAATACCTGGTTTTTCCTTTCATCTGAAAAATATCGAGGGAAAAAAAGAAAAAAAAAAAAACTGCTCTGAGCAAATAGTCATCAGATCGAAGTTAAAAATTGTGAATCAAAGAAATTTTGAATGTTTGTTTTTTCCGGCAGAGCACATAACTAATATACCAGGATGTGTGGACGCTGTTATTGCCTGTTTTATGTTACCTCCACGGGAGTTTGTTCTTCGCGCGCCGTATATTCTGCCCAGAGCAAGAGAAAATCTCTCCATGTGTCTTTGGCAACCAGCCAAAGAAAACTTCTAGCAGCAGTAGCTGCTCACTGCTGCTGTGATGAGAACTTTTTTAGCTGCTGGGTGTGTGCGCCAGTTGTGACCTATTTTCCCACGCTCCTCGATGTTGGCAGAGAGCTTAATTGTTTATGTTACTTTGACAGATTTGCGAAGTACAGTTCTTTTTTTCTCTTGTAAAAATGTTCTGCTGAACAAAGGGATGCTTTATTTTATCTTGTCAGATTCACAAGAACTTTCTTTCTTCCTTAATAGTTTGTTTTAAAGATTGTTTTCCCCAGATAATTCTTCGTTTGGAATCTTTTAATTTCAGTTTTAATTCTTTTTTTTTTTTTTTTTTGATGAATTTGCTTCATTACTCATTTGCGTTTTAAGTTGTGACATTTTACTTCCCCGCATTGTAGTAGAAAACTTCTATTGTGTTAATGAAACGTTGCATGGATTTTTATTGTAATTTATTTTATTTGCATTGCATTTTTATTTTAACCTTTTTTTCCAGAATTGATTTATTTATTCAATTTAAAATACCTTTTTGATTAGTTTTATTCGTATCATAAGCATTTAATGATAATTTTCTATTTATCCGCATAATAAAGCTATGAAACCTTTTAAAGTTAATTTATCTGTCTTTGCTTCCATTGTGTTTGTCGTGTACGAATTTACTTGCAATAGCGTCGGGTAAATGGCCACCTGTGTCTACTAATATCCTTAGATCTAAAAAGCAAAAAAGTTGTCAAAAATTCAAGGAGAGTTATTCGCAAGAATTTCCGTGTCTAAAATCGCCTCGGGTATTCGAAAACCATGGGTTTTGTTTCCCGTGTGCTGTTGATTTTTCAATCGCACACGGCGGAAAAGACTATTGCGGTCGGCATTTTCACTCTAAAAAACAGGAGGAATAACCATAAGTGTGTGGCCTCACACACTTATGACATAACATATTTATTAAAAGGTGGAGTTGAAATGGTACGTATTTTTTGTGTATTTACTCAAGTTTTTTTCCCCCACTTTAAGGGGACTTAAATATGTTGCAAAATTTATCCAAGTATTGTCCTCGATCGAGATTAACATGTTGCTAAAAATGTAGCAGTATATTCTGGGAAATACGCATGCTACCTTGCAAATTTTAATGTGGGAAATTGACTTGACTACGGAAGAACTACGGGCGCCGCACATATGGACTACTGATGACTTCCTTCAGATGTTGGCATCTCTGAGTAGGGTAATACCATGATAGTTCTTGCAGTTAGTCTGATCACCTTTTTCCTTATGCAAGGGAACAATGATAGCATCCTTCCAATCCCGAGGGAGCATTCCTGACTCCCAGCACAACTGGCAAATTTCAGTTAACCAGTCAATTACAGAGTCACCACCATATTTCAAGATCTTAGCAGTTATGCCATCAACTCCCGGAGCCTTACTATTCTGAAGAGATTTTAGAGCTTTACACACATCTTCTCTTGAGATCCCTCCTGTGCTTTCGTCCTTCACTGTGACATCATCTGCTTCTGCCTCAGAATCACCGTTGCTTTCGTGATCTAATAACTCACAGAAGTATTCACCCATCTTTCACTTAACTCATTGGGTTCCCATATAATTTCCCCGATCCTATTCTTCACACAACTTACAACTTTGTTTCCTTTATTTTTCCCGAGTCTCATGTACTTCCAGAAAGTCTTTCTATCTTTCCAAAACGCCAATTCATGCCTTTCCACCTTCTTCCCATCTTTTGCCTTACTCTGGCGAACCAGCGTAGCTGCTTCATGTTTCTTACAGTGGTATTCATCCACAGAAAACTACCTTGCAAAATCCCAAAATAGGCATCCTTCTTTCTCTTTACTGCCTCTTCAATCTTACTATTGTGGTGCCTCAGGCCTCCTCAGCAGCAGTGACAACACAGTTCTTAAAACATTCCCACTTCTTTTCTACATCCCTCTCACATGACTTTAGCTTCTTCAGTCATTCTCTGAGTAAGTTAGAATAACGCTGATGATCTTCAGGGAGTCTTTCAACCTTTATTCTTTCCACCCTAGGCCTCTTCCTATTCCTTTTTCTCCAACCAATATTCAGTTTCACTCGTGACACTACCAAGTAATGATCAGAGCCAACATCTGCATCTCTCATCACACGAGTGTCAACAACTGAGTGTTTCAGACGCTGATCGTAGACAACAAAATCTATCATACTCTTTTGCCCAAGAGTATGATTTTCCCAAGTATATGTGTGGATATACTTATGGTTGAAAAACGTATTATGTACACATAAACCATTCTCAATGCAGAGTTCAATTAATCTTTCACGATTATCATTTACACAAGGATCATTAAACTTACCCAGAACATTGTCAGAAATCACATTCTACACACCTACTCTAGCATTGAAATCCCCTGCTATTATAACTTTCTCTTTAGCACCAAACTGGCTCAAAACAGCTTTTAGCTCATTCCAGAAATTTCCCTTCTTATCAGAAGGTTCCAAGTTACAAGGAGCATACACTACAACAATTACTACTCTATGAAGTTTCACTTTCAAACAAATCCAACAAATTCTCTCACTTATGCAGCTGTAGCGCATCAAGTTGTTCATCTTTTCACTTAAGATTACACCTACACCAGCCTGTCCCCTCACATTATCCAATACTCCAGACCACACACTCACCGTGCCATTCACTTCTTCTATCCCAATTTCCTTCTTTTTGGTTTCACTTACACACAGCGCATTCAACATATACTTATTTATTTCTTCAATCACCTCATTCATCTTGCCATTTATACGTCTAGTATTCCATACACCAATCTCACACTCACTCAGTAGTGATCTCTTTCTCATGCACCTTTTAGAAAAACAGGTCTATTCCGTGGTGGACCGTCCTTCTCAAGTGTGGTAGGTCCACCATATCCCACACTAGAGTCCTTTAATTTATCCTGTCCTTGTGTCTTTTTAATCAGGTAGGTGCATCAGTGTGGGGGATTAGCCCACAGCTGACGGTTCCAGTTGGTCATTCAACCTAAGGATTCTGGAACAAGTGAGTTGGGGTCTTTTTGCCAGTGTCACACAGAACTAGCTGGCACTTCTCCAAGATTCACATAGGCCCATGTTGCTGTTTTGTGTGCCATTGTCCACGAAGCGCCCAGAGGAGGCAAACCCATCTCTCACTGAGTCATCATCACTAAGCTGTTCTCTGAGATTCAGAGGTTAGCTCCACAAAGATATACAAACTACCAGATAATTTTTACTTATTGTTGCCTTATCAAACTTCTCCATTTATAGCGATCTTGACATACAACTCGGGCTTCAGCGACATTCATCACACTCCGTTCACAAGATTTTCTATACTTCATACTCATGATCTTTTTCTCATGCAGACACTCCTGAATCTGATCCTCCCATGACTTCCTTGGCCTTCCTCTGCCTTTCCTTCCTGCCATTTGGGCTAAAAAGGCTTTCTTAGTAAGCATTTCATCACTCATGCTTTCAACATGGCCAGGCCACCGAAGCATATTAGTCTCCACCTTGCTAACATTTTGCTTCACTAATGGAAACTCACCTAAAAGGTTGTTGTTCCTTTTTCAACATTTACTGCACATATATTTCGGCTGACTCGTCATACTGCGTGATGGACTTTTCGTGGTCGATCTCTTCCCTGTGTCTTCATATATATTCTTGCCAGTTGTTTTTGAGCCTACACTTCACTATTACATTCACATTTATTTCCTCACATACGTACAACTTCCATTATCTTCAACATACATTTAAAAATCTAAAACACTATACAAAAATTCCATTCTGTGCATCAGAAACTGTAACCCTAACTCTCTTGGTCGTTAGTTGCCGGCCATGTTTTAATATTCACAACATTTATACACTGAAGAGCAATTGAATTAGAGACAGCTGGCGTTATGCAAATGTGGCGCTGTGAGCGGCCCTGTAAACAGAAACGACATGACGTATGCAGCGATCCGACAATATATAAGGAGTGATGTGACGGGAATCAGTAAGAGTCGGACGCAGTATGGGTAAGACCTAGGATCTATGCACATTTGATCGTGGGCAAATTGTCGGGGCCCGACGAATGGGTCACTCCATCTCGGAAGTTGTGCAGGCACTGGGATTTTCACGGGCCACTGTGTCACGGGTGCACCATGAGTACATCGAATCTGGTAAAACCATCCCTGCAAGGGCCAACTGCCATGGACAACAGCGTGTGGATGAGCGGGGTCATCGTCGGCTAGCTCGCATTGTAACAGCATATAGACGGGCCACAGTGCAAGAAATCACTCAGCAATTTAACGCTGGTGCACAAAAACGTGTAAGCAGCCACACCATCCAGAACCATCTCCTCGCTATGGGGTACAGAAGCCATCGTCCCACGAAGGTACCGCTGCTGACCGCACATCACAGGGTGCAAAGATTAGCATAGGCGCGGGAACATCGCCACTGGACCCTAGACATGTGGGAAAATGTTGCCTGGACTGATGAGTCGAGATTCACGTTGGTACATGCGGATGGCAGGATACGAGTACGGCGCAAACCACATTAAGCGATGGATCCGATCCTTCTTGCCAGCAGGGTACTCTTCAAGCTGGTGGGGGTGGTATTCTCGTCTGGGGATTGTTTACGTGGACTGAAATGGGACCCCTGATACGTGTGATATCGTCCCTCACCGGGATATTCTGGACGACCATTTGCTCTCGTTTGTGCGTCTTCAACATCCTACTGGGGACCTCATCCTGCAACAAGACAATGCACCGTGCCATCGCTCCCGAATTGTATCCGAATGGTTGGATGAACACTCCACCGACGTGACCTCGCTTCTTTGGCCAGCTAGGTCACCTGACCTCAATCCCATCGAGCACATCTGGGATGCCATCGAGAGAGATGACCCCCCCCCCCCCCTCATCAAATCTTCGTGAACTGTGGGAGCTTGTTCAGGGGTTGTGCATCCGTATGGCTTCCCAACGCTTCCGGTGTCTTGTCGAGTCCATGCCGAGACGAATCAGGGCGAAAGGTGGTGCTACACGTTAGTAGACAGGCATCTCTACTTCAATTGCTCTTCAGTGTACATACATTCATATTAAAGAACACTATCTATATACACTGTCTACAGAAGCTCTATTCCAGCGATGGCGAACCTTTTACGACTAGTATGCCACTTACAGTTTGCTTTACTACTTTCAAGTGTCCAGTGTGCCACCTCTTGTTTGTGTGTGTTTTTTTTAAATTAACATTAGTGTAAAACTTGTTGCTGAATGCTACTAGCCAAGGCATTTATGTTCAGTTCATAACCTATTGTTTTCAAGGTTATGGGCACCATCAGTAGTTATAAATACTATTTTATTTAAGTCAATCCCAATGTTTACTACAAATTCCTGCTTCACTTCACTCATATCTTTCCCTGTGATTGTAGTTTGCAAACTCAGCAATCAATCCCCCCTCATCACATTTGCACAAGGAAATCTAACAAAAATATCTAACCTTGTTTGTTACATCACATCAGTGCTTTAATCAAGACATATTGAAAACTTATTGGCATTGTCCAAATAAGATTTAATATGATTTGTAACATCTTCACTCATTCTTGTTATTCTATCTTTAAGAAAGTTCCCTCTGGCTGGCATTTCCTTAATTCTATTCACAATTTTTTACTTGTTGGGAAAATCTTACAATAATGTGTCAGATATGGCTAAGAAAGCCACCTTCAAAATATCACCATCACAAAGTGACTTCCCACGCTGTGCAATACAGCAAAATGAACGAAAACTAGCCGCAGTGATATTATTCCTTGGCCTGGAAGAAAATACGGAAGAATTTGATTGTTTTTCATATTGTTTCACTTTTTGTGAAACATACTCCCTTCTTTTTTCATTTGACATGGAACAAACATTTTAATGATTCCTCTCAAAATGACGCTATACATTGAATTTGCGGAACACTACTGTTTCCGTACACAGGCAGCAGAAAGCTTAATTTTTTCTCAGTGATTCCGAACTCCAATGTCTACTGTCCTTGAATACTCGGCCACTATCTTTGTTAAGTTTCGGTTTTTTTGGCACCAAAAACATGTTTGCATGGTCCGGATACAAAAACACCAGCAAAGGAACAATTACAGTACAGAAGAGAAATAAGTAGCAGCTACAAACAAATCAACCTTCTTTGGCAAACTGAAGCTCTGGACTGGCGTCGCAGTGTTGTTAAGTTATAAATTTGAAATCTCTCCATTTAATGTTACTTTTAGTTCTCACAGGAACTTGCTGTCTGATGCACATCTTCTTATCGGATTGGTTTTCTCTCCCTCCTGCAAAGGTAAGGGAGAAGCAAGAGAGATGGGGTCTTGAGCTGTAGCAGGTGTGGACGTCTCGTGGTGGAAGTCTATAGGAGCAGAATGATAAAATAATTGTGTGCATGGGATGCTGAACTTTTGGGAATTAATGCATAAGGCGATTGAAGGAGGTGAGGTTGATTTATTTACTATCCGTTTGGAGCACACTTCTTGGCTAGATTAATTTTCTTGTCAAAGGTCAGTTATTTGCAAGAAAACATTACAGACATGATGTTGAAAAATTCTCTCTAAATTTTTTTTTTTTTTTATTTAATGTTAATGTTTTCATATTGGTGTGCCACCCAAATCGTGGGTGGCACGCGTGCCATAGGTTCGTCATCCCTGCTCTATTCTCTCAACTCAGTTTATTTACACAATGGCTCAACCTTCCTCCCTCAATCCTAACTAGTTTTTCGATGGGAAGCACGATACGCTTAACCGCCGTTATTGTAAGCCTCACCCCCATGACTTCGTCTGCCTCTAGTACTTTCTGCCAGTCCCTGGCATCCATCAGGAGGCCTGTCAAGAAACAACCGTTTCTCTCTGCAGCTGCATTACTTGCTCTACGGCTGAGATACAGTGACGGAGCAGAATACCGGAGACGATTACATTACTTGCTCCTGCAGCTGCAGAGAGAAATGGTTGTTTTTTTGACAGGCCTCCTGATGACAGCCAAGGACTGGCAGAAAGTACTAGAGGCAGACGAAGTCATGGGAGTGAGGCTGACAATATCAGTGGTTAAGCGTATCGTGTTTCACATCGAAAAACTGGGTAGGATTGAAGGAGGAAGGTTGAGTCATTGTGTAAATGAACTGAGTTGAGGAATAGAGCTTCTGTAAATAGTGTATATAGCAAGGAGGTTAGAATAGATGGAGTAAGGGCCAGCCATTCCCGTCGTGCAATCAAAGTGAAGCCACCGAAACGTCACGATCATGACGTCACAGCCAATCACAGCCTCTGCTGCCATGTTGGTGAGACGTGTTTGACGAGTCGCAGCCAATCACAGTCTCTGCCGCCATGTTGGTGAGACGTTTGAGCATTAAATTCTGCTCAAAATGTTTCAAGTTTGTGACGTCATCTTTACTCCATCTATTCTAACCTCCTTGGTATATAGATAGCGTTTTCAATATTAATGTATGTATAAATGTTGTGAATATTAGGACATGGCCGGCAACTAACGACCAAGAGAGTTAGGGTTAAAGTTTCTGATGCATAGAATGGAAGTTTTGTATAGTGTTTTAGATATTTAAATGTATGTTGAAGGTAATGAAAGTTGTATGTATGTGAGGAAATGTGAATGTAATAGTGAAGTGTAGGCTCAAAAGCAACTGGCAAGAGTATATATGAAGACACAGGGAAGAGATACGACGACCGCGAAAAGTCCATCACGCAGTATGACGAGTCAGCCGAAATATACATGTGGTAAATGTTGAATAAGGAACAACAACCTTTTAGGTGAGTTTCTGTTAATGAATTTAAATACAACTTGCACGTTAAATGGGAACATTTTTCAGGAATATTTAGGTATTTCCGAGCTGTGTTCCTTCTTTTATTATTTTGCTTCACATTACACAACTGCAACACATCTTCATTCCTCACACAATCAGAATGTGTCTTGACAGCTCCTCATAAGTAACGCATTTCTCCAGCACAAAAACGTCTCGTATGTTTCTTCTGCAGTACCCAGGTTTCACTGCCATACATCAGCGTAGGAACAATTACACTTTCATACACAGCCATGCGGGACTCTCTTGAGAACCCATCATTCTTGTGAAAACCTCCCAAAGCAGCCATGACCTTCAATGAAGAATTCACTCACCTACTAATTTCGCCATCCAATTGGTTCTCTCTGTCAAACATGCTTCCTAAGTACACAAACTCATTCATCTGGTCAATTACTGTGCCAATTAGACTTATACTACATTCAGTACTACCAGTTCCTCTCTCAAAATCCACAACTTTGGTTTTTCCTTTATTAATACTCAGTTTGAATTTCATGCAAACTTCGTACATCCAAGACAACATACTCTGCAACTCACTTTTGCTCTATGCCAACAGGACAGTATCATCAGCATACAGCAGTCTGCATACACGGATATCAACTAGACATAAACCAGTATTGTCTATTTTGGCATCACGCATGCACGCATCCAAAAATATATTAAACAGCCATGGTGACGGTACTTAACCTTGTCCGACTCCTGCACCAATAGAGAACCATTTTGATAAAACACCATTCACTCGTACACAGACTCTACTGCCAGCTTACATAGCTTTTACATATTAAGTAGTGTAAAAGCCTTTTTACCCACTAATACCATATTCATTCAACACCTTCCACAAGAGTGTCTTATTTACTTGGTTGTAAGCTTTCTCTAAATCTATGAAGGCAGCAAAAACTTTTTTACCAACAGCCAGATGCTTTTCAATCATCATGTGTAATGCAAAAATTTGGTTAGTGCAGCCTCACTAAGACCGCCCGCAAAATAATTATGAAATTATTATGCGCAATATAGAAATCTGGATCTTGTAACTTTAAGCACAGGTTTTATGATTGACATTCTTTTTTTTTTTTTTTTTTTTTTTACGTATGTGATTATTGTCTTGTATGGAAACTGATTTGACCAGCAGAACTGTCTTTTAAATGGCATAAATTCTAACTTATTACATCCACAGATCTGATTATAGGCAACAATATTGCAAGCTTTATCAACAGACTTTAGTTTGTATAGTTAAGTCATGTGTTAAAGTATATTTTTATATATGTGTTATTTTTGTGTGTAATTTGTAAGGTTCTTAAAAAATCTTTGTAGAGTGCTTAAAAGTCCTTAAAAAATGTTTATATTTTTTGGGAGAAAATGAGTGGGAACCGTGGGTCCTGAGGTTGTACATGATTTACACTTTATGATGGCTTTGGTCTTTCACTTTAGCTTAGGTCCTGCACCATGCTGTCTAGATGTGAGAAAAGAATAATTGTTATAGAGAAGTTATCAGTATTATATTATGCATGCATTTTGCTTTTATGTGTTCATAATGTTCCACCTTTGCGAATGTATGCACTTCAAAACAAAGTACTATGATCCTAACAAAAATTTGAGATCCTGAAATTTTTTATGAGCTCCTGAAAAAGTCCTGGAATATATCTTCTGTAAATATGTATGAGTCCTGGATGAAGTAATTTAGACCACTTGCTTGCCAACTCTTCACTTCCTCTATCCAAATCTTCTGTTTTGTGAGGTTTACAATGTGGAGTTTGCTAGGTTCCACAAAGAGATCAGTGGCACAGTGATTTATTGCTTTGGCTGAGTTTCTAAACTTGTTGGCCAGCTGGTTCAGCGGCCTTCCCTTGTATTCTGTGCTCTTATTAGAGAACTTCTCGTATGTACTACATGGAGGTGGGGTCAGGCTGTAAGAGAAAGACCTAGTGAGTGCAATAAAATCTTCCTCAGAGTTCATTTACTAGATTTAAAATCTATCAACTGTTCTAAAAAATCAGATGTGCCACTTTTGCTATTTTTAAAAATGTAATTCAGTATTTTTTTTTTTTTTTAAGTAACTGCTAGACAAAACTATTTCATGAATAATCAAATAGTTGCTATTTTGGCAAAATCCATGTTACCAGAATGATGGTAATTCACATTGCTGTTGCTCTATCATTTTTGTGATCTATATACTACTTTTGTGTTTTGTTTCTAAATAGGTCTTCCTAGAAAAAGAGACCGGAGTAGCAGTGAGAGGAGTGTCAGTGTTGAAGCCAGCAATAGTGAAGATGAAGAACCTAGTGATGCTAGGCATGGGCATACTGCAAGTGAGGTAGTAATTTTTTGTATGCAATTTTTATGTGAATAAGTATGATATGGGTATATTGTATTTATGCATGTAATATATTGTGTAGTATTGAGTATTGTTATATCGAAACCTTTGGTGTTTTAAAAATCAGGTGCAAAAGTGACAGAGGATGAATCATTTTCTTGCAAATTAAGTATCACAACGATTTTATTGCCTTAATGTGCATTGCTGTGTTTATACGAGTGCCACAAGTTGTTCCTTGGAATACTAATTGGAAAACTTTTCTGGAGTTGAACTATAATTCATGCCATTTATTTTAGCATTTGAGTTAGTAGCATAACTATTATAGTTTCAAACTATGTTCACAAACTATGGCTTTCAATCAGTTTCTTCTTGCTTTGTTCTTGCTCTTTAATGTTTTTTTTTTCTGAAGCTCGAAATAGGGTATTTTAAGTCCAAATACACTGACGGAAAAAAAAATCCCAACACCAAGAAGGGGTTGTGTTAGAAAAACGACAGTTGGTAGGCGGTGAGAGTACCTCTGTAAGATGACGTCTATGCAAATTTCGCGCTCAGCGCATACGTGTGGCGCTAGTAGCACCCCTTGGAACATGCAAACCAGGTTTGCTGTAAATATGCGCTGTAACATTCGTGAGCGTTAGTTATCATTGAGATTCGACGTAGGGTGTTGATGTTAGTCAAGAACGCCTTTAAGAAGACGAAGAAGCCATTATCAACAGCTCACGGAGTTTGAACGAGGTCGTGTAATAGGGCTACGAGAAGGTAGATTTTCGTTCCGCAATATTGCAGAATGACTTGGCAGGAATGTAGCCACTGTGCATGATTGTTGGCAGCGGTGGTCAAGGGAAGGTACTGCCTCAAGAAGACCGGGTTCCGACCGACCACGTGGCACTACTGAGAGGGAAGACCGCCGTGTACGGCATATGGCCGTGGCGCATTGTACCGCGTCTGCGGCAGCAATTCGAGCTGCAGTTGCCACCACCGTGACACAACGAACTGTTACAAATCGGTTACTTGAAGGACAGCTCCGAGCCAGATGCCCTGTAGCGTGCATTCCACTTACTCCAAACCACTGCCGTTTGCGACGTAAGTGGTGTCAAGCTAGAGCTCATTGAAGGACGGAGTGGAGATATGTTGTGTTTTCTGATGAAAGCCGGTTCTGCCTGAGTGCCAGTGATGGCCGTGTGTTGGTTAGAAGCAGGCGAGGTGAGCGCCTGCAACCAACCTGTCTGCGGCCGAGACACACTGGACCTACACCTGGAGTTATGGTCTGGGGAGCAATTTCCTATGACAGCAGGAGCACTCTCATGGTTATCCCACGCACCCTGACTGCACAGTTGTACGTCGGTCTGGTGATTCAACCTGTTGTGCTGCCATTCATGAACAGCATTCCAGGGGTGTTTTCCAACAGGATAACGCTCATCCGCATACCGCTGTTGTAACCCAACATGCTCTACAGAGTGTCGACATGTTGCCATGGCCTGCTAGATCACCAGATCTTTCACCAATCGAGCACGTATGGGACACCATTGGACGACAACTCCAGCGTCACCCCCAACCAGCATTAACCGTCCCTGTATTGACCGACCAAGTGCAACAGGCATGGAACTCCATCCCACAAACTGACATCCAGCACCTGTACGACACAATGCATAAACGTTTGCGTGCTTGCATTCAACATTCTGGTGGTTACACCGGTTATTAATGCACCAGCATTTCACATTTAAAATGGCTCTTCTCGCGCTTACAATAAGCTGTGATCTTGAAACCTTAATCGATTAAATATGTTACCTATACAAATGTATTGCCGCCATTTCATTCCTCTACAACTATTTTTTCGTGGTGTTGAGATTTTTTTTTCCGTCAGTGTATATATATAGTACTGCATGTAATGGCATTATGGACAATGACTCAAAGTTTATGAAAAAATCACTCAACTGCTGATCAACTATTCAATTTGTAATTTGCTGCCCTTTACTCCTCATTATTCACTTTGAAAACAAGTAATCAAAGTTGCAGTTTGTAAACAAATCCCCATTTTTTTTTGTTTTTTTTTATTGGATGTTTAATGACCACCATGAACAACTCAATGGGCTACAAACAGTTGCCTGTCCCTAATTTAGGGTCACTGGTTCCAGGGAAGGGAGAGAGCTAGTGTCGTAAGACAAACACAACATCCATGCCTCACCGGGATTCAAACCCGGACCCTTTATGGACGAATGATCATAAGCCAGCGCTTAGACCACTGCGCACCGGGTGGCAAATCCTCAGTCTTTGTTCATATTTTTGTCAATATCTCTGCTTCTAAGAGTCCGATTTGAAAAATTCTTTCTTTGTAGGAGAGCATTTCCGATGTGAAATGTTTCTCATATAATTAAAAATTTTCCTTAACGCACAAGTATGCCACTAGAAAATATATAAGTTCATCATGTTTCTGTTGATAGCGATATCTGCGGGACTAAAAACCCGATTGAATTTTTTTTCCCGGTCAGATGTTGCTACTTATGAAGACATTTTCGTGTATTTTCTTCCCAAAACAATGCACAATTTTGTCGCTAGGGGGTGCAAATATTTAATCTGGTTTTCTCAATATCTCTGCTTCTAAAAGTGCAATAAAAAAGTGCTTTTAACACCAGATACCATTTATCTTGTGGAACACTTTAGGTTTGTATTTAAAGAGTTTTGTAGTGTATTTATTTTCTACATTATAGTAATTCAGGAAATTGAGTTTGTAGCCGTTGGAAAAGGCTTTTTTATTAAGTACTGAGGCTCGCTCCTAATGTTGGGTTGTTTGAACACTTTTGCTGAACCACACAAACATTGTTGTAGGATACAGGCCCGAGTGCTTCCTTGATCATTATCACTCTCCATCATAAACTTTAATGTAGTTATATTTATATCTGGAATGAGTTCAAAGGTGCATGTCATTCCCCAGCATACATTTTTAGAATCACTGTTAATCTGTGCCGCATCTGGTGGTATTTACTGTGAAACAAAAGCCATGAGGCTGCTGTCAACTGTTCCCATAACACCCAGTGCTGACCCCTCATAGGGGAGCCTATGAAAGATAGAACTATATTGTCTGGCCCATTTGACCCCAAGGAGGGGAGCCTATGAGAGACAAAACTGGTACATTGTCTAGCGTTGCTTGGTTTTGTCAAAGTGTTGCAGTGTCTGTATATGAGGAAAGAACATCAGTGCAAAATGAATTGCTTTTCCATTGGCAACAGAATTTATTTCCTGAAGTAAATAAATGCTGAGAATACTTAAAAATCACCAAAAAAGAATGACATTCTCATAAATTCCCGCAAAATCGTGGAGTGGACTGTTCAATTTCTAAAAGATAGACTCCACAAACTTATCAGTATTATTAGATCTTCAAATTAGAAGCAGTCATACTGAGACCATTTATTTTCATACCACTTCTTTGATATCCTTAAGTTATTCATATTTCTGTTATCTGTTAAATGCATTTTAAAGTGAAATGTTTGAAAAACAAGTTTAATAACTGTTTGATATAAATGTATGATGAGAAATGATGATGAACGCAGAATGGGAGAGCCAAATGGTTATAACTTAACTAATGCAGTGATGTAGTATTTAAAAGGTGTAACTGCATTTCTTCAGGAATTACAACCAGCAGTAGTTTTCCAAGGTTATTCCTGCCATTTGATTCATTTATCTGCCCCCCCCCCAAAAAAAAAAATCAGTCAGCAGCACTTATTAAATTAATGTCAGTTTTTACTGCAGTTGTGCTATTTTCTATGGGAAAAATAGCTTGTGGTACAAAATTGCACAAAATTTTTAAATATCTTATTTATCAATATATTATTCAATTAGAGGGTTTGAATCAATATTTATGTTGAAAATAAGGAGTATTAAATCACAAATACAAGATCCATTGTGTTAACTGTATTGTGCATTTTATGGTGATGTTCCAGGGCTCGACAAAATCTGGGCGCCAGGTCGCCACAGCGCCTAAAAATTTTATGCTGGCGACAAGAATTTTTTGCTTTTAATTTATGTATATAATAGATGTGATTTTCCTATTCTGAAGTGGAAAAATCTGCTTTGTCAATGTTTTTACTGTAATTAGATTAATGAAAATGGCAAACAGCTTTTGCGTGAAGAGGGAAGACCCGCAATTTACCAGTGACTAGATCAGCGCATTTGTATCTGTTGCATACAAAAGCTTTTCCATAGTTAGGGTGCTCAAGCGCTCAAGGCACTAGCTGTTATCAAGGTCTCCTCTGTGTGTCGGGTCGTGACCTTCGGTTGAGGTGATCTGCTAAAGTAGGAGGAGCTTGCTCCCCATAGAGTTAGTGGCGTCTACCGCTTTTAAGTTGTATAAAGCTACAAGCACTTACAGGGCGCGTATTCTGATATGATTGTGATCAAAATTGTTAGAATGTCAGGAAGATGCTTTATGACAACTACACAGGGTCAGAATAAAAATAATTATCCTTTCCCTTTGTAGTATACTCATATAACTCCAAATTATAAATTTTCTCTTTAAAAACACTTTTCAATCGGGGCTCGCTTCTAAAGATATTTAATTCTTCAGACTTATACAACTGCATGTGAAATAATTTGTAAACCTACTGGATTATTTTATTTTAATCTTTTTAGTGTGGATAAGGCTGTTTGAAAGAGAAACAAATTCTCCAGTGGCAATAACTACTTTTCCCCAATTGTTCCGTAATGGTTTAGCGGAGAGGGACTGTGTTATTTCCTTCAGTGCTATTATCGACGCTGGCTCAATTATTATTACTAGTAGTGAATCTCATATTCATACATGAGATTCTTCCGCGTATTTGCAGAATTCCGCTTTTTGCCATCATTTGGATCATTCTCCTGACCGATGCAAAACTAAAGAGAAGTGGGGGTGGGGGGGTGGGGGGTTGTTTTCCGTTTGGGGACGATATTTCGTGCTTCAAAACTTTCGAAAGCATAAGTTAACGAAGTTGAGAAAAATTTCCCGTAATCGCAATGTTGCCTCTCTCCAGTATTGTTAAATATCATTTTATTGCAAAAATGTTTGTATTTCAGCTTGAAACTGTAGACAATTCGCGAAAACGGAAGTTAGATGGCGTGAAAAATTCCCTGTAATCTTCAGGCACGAGATTCTTTCACGACTCATGGAATTCCGCCTTTTCTGTTATAATTTTTGTCATTCAAGAAATCGATGCGCAACTGAACATATTTTTTGGAATTCCATCTTTACCAAACTTTCCAAAATGGAAGGTCAAAGGAGTGAATACTTTTTCCGTAATCGTAGCTTTTTTTCTCTCACAAAGTTCATTTCATTCCATAAATATTTGTTTTTCAGCTTGAAATTTTTTGCCAAAAACAGAAGTCGGACGGAGCAAAGTTTTCTCCCGTAATCACAATTTTTTCTAGTGATGTTTCCCCTCTCCTGAGTTGTTAAATGTTATTTTCCCCTTGCGTTGTATTTAAGCTTCATAAGGAAGGGGGAATTTCCTAAAATGGAAGTGAATGAGTTGGAAAATTTGTAAAAAAATGATGCATGGTGTTCAAAAGTATTCATGTTCTCAAAGTTACACCATTTACATGATATAGTTAAAGCTTTGATATCATGCAGTCGTAGAGGAAAGTTTTCAGCATGACGAATGAAATTGTCATCGGAGGAAAAAAGAAAGAAAAGCGACAATGAAAAAATTGGTAAAGAATGATAGCAGAAAAAAATAATTTCAGAATGGATGCTCTGCAGCTGCAGAGTCAACAAAAGACAAACAGAAAGTAGTTTGCATTCTTGCCATGAGTTTTGATTTTTCATCCTGTTGAAAAGTTAAGCTTTTTTTACCCTTCTTCAGTCTCGTATGCATATTATTTCCCAAATTGCACAGTGCAAATGCTTGCCTTTATACCGTATTATTCCTCCATTTGCTCCTTATAAATCCATACCTCAGGTGGCTTTTATTTGTCATAACTATTATTTATATATTTCCAAAAACAGCAGTTTAAATGCACTTTTACATCTTGCTATGATTTTTATAATTGTTACCTCTGCTTTATTTATGAGTAATAGTTGTGATAATATTTTAAGTACTTCTGAAATTGCTCCATAGTAAAGCATGGGGAGTGGCTTATATTAGAAATAGATCTGCCTTCAATGTAGCCTAGTAAAAGGTTGAAGTGAAGCATGTTCCTCATTATAAATGTAAAATAATAAACCACAGAAGTTATTAACATAACTTCTGTGGTTTATTATTTTACATGAAACTGATTTCTTGTCGGATCGTATTTTGATGTATTCATTCCGCAGGCCTTTTCTTGGAAGTTAATATTTGAAAGTGCAACTGCAGATGGCTTTCCATTTTCTGCTAGGAACTGCATTGAATTTTTTCTGTTAAATATTTTAAGGCCATCCAAAAATAAAGGAAAACTGCTTCTGCCATGCCGCTTGATCCTACAGGTGGGACCGCACGCTTCAAGAATAGCAAACGTGCTTGCTCAAAGCAATTCCTCCTTTAGTGGAAAAGCGCACTCTGCGCTTGAAAGTGGGAACTCATAACTTATTGGGAGCGAATGGGCTGACCGCTGAAGCTTCGGCAATTATGCTTGCCGACAACTACTGCCTTTGTTCAGGGGATTGAATTTTACATCACCAATTTTTTTTTCCTTCGGGTTTTGCATGTTGCAAAATAACTTTTAAGCTTCAAAGTTAGCTGAAATTAAGTTGCGCAGGAAGAGTTTTGACCAGGCCTGTAGCCAGGTAGAGAAGTTGGAAGGAGCGGCAGGTGATTGAGGTCGGGCTGCTCTTTCCTGGCTATTACCCTGGTTTTGACCTTTGTCCGTCCGGTTTCTTTTGCACCCTTTCTCTCCTGCGTGCCGCAAATCGGCAAAACAAAACATGTGACTGAACTGTGCTGCTCCCAGCTGGGGCTAGTTGCAGTGGAAAACATTTGATTTATTTCTCTGGCTCCATTTTCATTGTTCTCCTTCTACCTTACCTCCCCGCAGGCAGATAACGTCATGAAAGGCAGCGTACCTAAAATCTGGTTGTCATAGTGAGCAGAATTGGCAGGAAAACATGTAACACACAAAACATTCTTGAAATCATAATCACACGCGTAAGTTACGTTGAAAAATTATGAGCGGGACGTTTCGGTAGCGACTTCTACCTTCATCAGCCATGGAATGAGACACGTGGTTAAGCGTCAGTTGTTGCCAGATTTCAAAATCGCTTTCTAAATAATAGGGATGTTAAAAGGTGTGTCAGCATTGCAGGTGTTAGGGGTAAGGTAGATTTCAATGCTTTCGCGGTATCTGAGGGCATGCAGATTGCTGAACGGGGCGATTTGCTTAACATTGTGCCAATCGGAAGCAGCGAACGTATTGCTGATGGTTCAAATTGAAAGGGGATGGAAGGGCTACCTTCTAAACATCAGCGATATGCTCCATCAAACGCCTGTTTATGCTGCGGTAAGTACTACCAATATAGTGGGTAACGCCTGTGGAGGTGTTGATAGGGATAGAGTAGACACCTTATTTGATGTGGCTTACTTTTTTTAATGAAAGAACAGGTATAGCACAACTGGTTGTCATTAACATAAAACCCTTCTGTGTTGATAGTTCAACTTTAGTCGCATGCTTACACATATTATTTTATTTTATTTTGGTTTCAAGATTCTGTTGTGTTTTTTAACCTTAGCTTTGCATGTTTTATTCATTTCAAAAAATGAAACGAGCAGCTGCAAGCAGAGGTTTGGAAAATGGGAACCAATCCCGTTTAACAAGTTTTTTTTGTGATTCCACAGAAAAGGAAATATCCTGAGCCTTCTATTTCATTAGAAGAAACTGAGGTGGAAGTTAGTACAGAAGATATAAACCTCCATTCCCATTCACTGAGTCAAGCATCATACAGTGGGGGAAAAAAAAAAAAAAAAAAAAAAGGAAATGAGAATTTCAAACGGCATGGTTAAAAGATTTGATGTGGCTTACTTTTAATGAAAGAACAGGTATAGCACAATGTGAAGTATGTGCTGCATTTCCTGAGATAGCTGATGTCAGTTCTAAAGTGGTAAAGGGTTTTGTTGGACCTTTCAAACTGGAAACATTTAAAAAACACGAGAAGTCATATCAGCATCAGAAATGCAGGGTAGCACAAAATGCAGAATTATATCCAGAAACTACCGCTATTGCAGTGTGTGTAAAAAAATGGATCAGAAGATGTTTGAGCACACAAAATCTTTTTAATATCGCCTATTTCATTGCTGAAATAATAAACCTTTTAGCGACTTGGAAGGGCAATTGTTATTGGCTGAAAAACTAGGTATTTAAGTCAAGAAAAGAATATAACAATGATAAAAGATGTAAATAATTTGTGTCTTATATTGCAGCAGGGGTAAGAAATGAGCTGATTTGTGAATTAAAAGCTGAGAATTTTGTAAGTTTATTGCTGGATAAATCAACAGACAAAGGAGGTGTAGAAGAACTTATATTATATTCAAGATATCTGAAAGACAAAGGAATAAAAGAAGTATTTTTATCCATCTTTCCACTTGAAAGTGCAACTTCAGATGAATACATGAAAGCAATTTATAGTGAGCTTGAAAGACTAGAGCTGTCAGAATGGTTAAGTTCCAACCATCTGATTGGTATTGGGACTGATGGAGCAGCCAGTATGATTGCTGAGAATGGTGTAGTTCAGAAGATTCGTCAAAAATTGAGTCATGTGGTAGGTGTTCACTGTATTGCATACAAATTAAACTTAAGTGTGTTGAGTGCTGTGAAAAATGCAAAATTCATTGATGGCATTGATACAGTTCTTAAGAAACTGTACAAATTTTATCAATCATCACCAAAGAGAATGTGCCAACTGAAGCAGGTATCTGAAATTTTGCAGAGCTAACTTTTAAAATTTCAGTTTCTCTACAAAGTAAGATCTGTCAGTAAAGTTGGTGCACTTGCTGCTTTGGTGAAAGATTGGAAATGTGTGGTGGTACATCTTGAAGATATTTTTAATGAGAAAGGTGATGCATCTGTAGTTGTAAAGGGTCTGTTGAAGAAACTGAAAGATTTCAGGTTTGCCCATATGCTACACTTTCTGTTAGATTATCTTACTGTATTTAAGAACCTGTCTCTCATACTTCAAAGGCAAGAACTTTTCACGAGTGTTGTTGAACTGCACATAAAAAGTACTGTGACAACACTCACTGCATTGATCGATGTTCCTTGCTATTATGACTACATGTTTACTAGTAGCACAACAATGAAAGGCATTTATCAAGAAGTGCAACTGCATGGACTGAATGCCAGTTCAAGTACTTCCTTTGAAGTTGACAAAAAACCTGGTGCAATGCGGAGTACAACATTTACAAGAAAGATTTCTGAACAATCATAACATCATTCAACATTGCAGGGTTTTTGATACCTTCACATGGCCAACATGAAAGGATCTGGAGAAGTTTGGAGTTGATGAGATAACAGCCCTAGCTTGACATTCCAAAAACAACTATCATATCCAGCAGTGGCGGCCCGTGACCAAAATTGCTGGGGAGGCAAACTACTTTTCAGCCTGGATTCAAATAAATTTATTCAAATTTTGAAGATGACAATCCAATTTTTGGCGTAAATGTGACAAGGATGGTAAGTCAGATAACATCCGAAAACTTGAAAATTTTCATCGTCCTGGGTGGTGTAGTGGTTAGCATACCCGGGCACTATCTGGGAGACGTGGGTGTCCCGCTCCAGGACGACGAAAATTTTCAAGTTTTCGGATATTATCTGACTTACCATCCTTACCACATTTACACCAAAAATCGGATTGTCATCTTCAACATTTGTAATATATGGTGTAATCCCGTATTTCTTTCATGATAAATTTATCCACTATAATGCCATTTTTTTACAATATATTTTTTTTAATTTACTTTCTCATGTGCGAAGTATGAAATTAGTAACGTGACCCGTGAAAAGATATATAAATTTTTACCGGAAACGCACGTTTTACATGACTTACCAACACGAAACCTGTTTATGTAAGGCTCCGGCCCTTCGCCTAAATATATTTTTTTCAGTCTGAATTGCCCTCTTGGACTCTTTGGGAACTGTTAAGCCAGTTTGAATATGAAATATATTGCATCGAAATAGATTTTTATTAAAGAGATCAACAGAAGATAAAAAGCAAAACTGAACTATACATCTTTTTCATCTCAAATGAAATTCTATTGTATGTACGCCTCTGCCTTCACTGACGCCAAAAGTAAAGTCTTGAAGACTTCTAAACACAGCGTTTACCTATACAGCAAGAGAGAAAGCTTACCTTATGCTTATATTGTCTTGTATATGAGATCTATCTTTCGTTCTTTCTGTTTGGCAAAGTGATTTATTATATGGTCATACCATGTCTGTTCTGCTTCCATCCTCTTCACAAGCACCTTCTCGATGGACAGAACTAATAAACTTGACAACCTTTCTTGCCCAATGGAGTTTCTCTTGTAGTTTTTCATCCTCTTCAGGCACGAGAAACTGCGTTCCACAGAGGCCAATGTTGCAGGAATTGTTACTACGAGGGAAAGAAGTCTAAATAGCTCTGGCAGTGCCTGTGCTAGATTATTATTGTATATGGCAGATAGAAGTTCTGTTGTACTTTTGGCATTGTTCCATAGATCTGTCTGAATACAGAACCTGCAGCTCACTATGCAGCTTGGTGCTGTCAAAGTATTTTTCATAAGTTTGAAGCAGAGCTTTAAAACAGTGTTCAGGAAAAATTCTAGAATGAGCTTCAAAGCAGTGTACATCGACCAGCTGAAGAAATTTTAATTTCTCAATGTCAGAAAACCGGCATTTTAACTGAGTTGTAACATTGTCTATTACCTCATAATACAGTCTTCTGTATTGCACGGTGGCTGGAATATCGTTGCTTCCTTTAAATCTTTTATTTGGAGAACCAACCTCACTGCACACGTTATGATAGAGATCATCAAACTGTCTCTGATCTCGAAAGTACAACAATTTTTCACATAAGCCAGTAATTCGTTTGTTACAAAAAGTAACATCGGAACTATTTGATTGCAGTACAGAGAAAGTAACCTCAGTTAAATCAAATATTTTTTTATGTGAGAAGAGAAGAAAAACGAAATTAAAATCTTGGAGCCACCGTTTTAGTCCTGCTGCTTCGTGAATTGTCTCGTCACCATAGTTGGAATCCTCCTCAATTTTTTCAAATACTTCAATTAGCAGGCATCTGTGGTCAGCTATGGTAGACACTGAATGAAATTTGAACCTGGTCTGAGATACACGAGGTGGTCTGGGTCCACCAACAGATTCTAGTAAATGAGCACGCTTTGTCGATTTGGAAAAGAATGCACAAATTGCATTTAAATTTGCACAAAAAATACGTGATTCCTTCAACACTGACGCTGCTCTGCTAAAAACTAAGTTCAGCCTGTGTGCCTAGCAGTGAACAAATAATGCTTGAGGGGCATCACACTTCACTTTTGTTTGCAATCCATTCAGCTCTGATGCCATCACTGCTGCACCATCATATGTCTGTGCAACTAGTTTTTCTTTGTAGCTAAATCTTTCCAGCTCACGATCCAGTAATTCTTTAAGCGAAGTAGCACACGGATCAAAACTTACGTCAAAAAATCCCAAAACTCTTTCTACTGCTACTCCATCTTTCACGAATCGAACTATAATTGATACTTGTGCATGGGAGCTAATGCCTGTTGCTTCATCAATCTGCAAAGAAAAAAAAACTAGACATTTTCAACATCTGCATTGATTTCATTTATTACTATATGAGCAACTTATTCGATTAAATCATTCTGTATTGTTTTTGAAGTTCCTGAAAATGTACTATTCTCCATAAACACTCTCAATGTTTCGTCACTCTCGGAGAGTAAATCAATCATCTCGAGGTAATTTCCTTTATTTTCAGAGACTTCGCTCTCATCTTGTCCACGAAATGAGAGCTCTTGCCGCGCCAGTAGTGTTGTAATATCAATCAACTTCTTCATTACATCACGATTCTTTTTTACTTTTTCATTATGACGTAAGTTACTTGTTATCTTCTCTTCGTTGAGAGAGTAGTCTATCCTTGTTTTGCCTAGCAACTGTAATTTAACAACTGCCAGAATGTGATCTTTACACTTTTTGTGCCTGTCCAAAGCACGTGGTAAATTTTTCAAATCATTGAAGCCTTTCTCTTGCCAGACTTCATTGCCACTCACAGGAAACAGCAAACATGGCCAACAATATAGTTTGTTTGTTGATTCACTACCAGTTAGCCATTGTTCTTTTCTGTACCAGTCAATATTAAAACCTCTGTTTGAAGTTTTGCCCTTTGAAGTCATCTTTTTCATTTCAGGTGTAGGCTTACCATCATTTTTAATTTGATTCTTTTCTTCAAAATCTCTTCTACTGAAAGGCTTTTCCAGTAAGCTATCCACCATATTAGATATGTTTGAAGCAGAGGCCATGGTCTGATAAACAACTCTTCATAAAACATAAATAAAATTAGTTACACAAACATTAGTGTGAAAGAAAAGCAACTAAGGAAGAAGACGCTATGTAATGACGCTCGAAGCTGTTCGAATGAGGAGTTAACATAGCGAAGCTGCTGCAGCTGTTCCTATGAGGCAAGATAGCATCTGCCTCACGGGAAATCCACGGTGCGCGTGTGCTTTTTGTATTGGCAGTTCCACCACCTACCTTCGTATCTACTGATTCAGTGGGAGTAAACAGGTTTGGCGCAAAATGTACGAGAGGCAGTTTGCTTCCTGCCTCAAAGACGGATATCGCCAGCTGAGGACAATTCGCAACTACGCACTACCGATTGTTTTCGAAAAGCGTCAATTTAAAAAAATTGAATGAACGCATAGACGACATTTAATTCAAAAGAGTTAACTAGCATAAACGTTTGCTCTCCTATACCCAAAAGTACTGAATGAACAAGACAAATAATTCTAACTAAAAGTCTTAAAATTCTGAGGAGGCACTGCCTCCCTTGCCTCCTCCCAAAAGCTGCCACTGATATCCAGATATGAATTGGATAACTTGCATGAATCTTCTTCAAAATGAATGGTATGAGTTTAAGGTGCTTGGACAAGGGATGAAGCTCAGCAAATTGTTGAATAAAGTGCTGTCTAACAGTGACAGATTTCCAGTTTTAGGGAAACTCTTATCAGTAGTGTCAGTATTGCCTGTTTCCACTGTAAGTTGTGAAAGAGGTTTCAGCTTGATGAACCTTATTAAAAACAATTTCGATCATCAATGGAAGCAGAGAGCTTAAATGATTTAATGATGATCACCTTTAATGACCCCTGCTTATCTGAATTTGACCCTTCAAAGGCTATTGACAGGTGGTATTTTGGTGCTAAAACCACAAGGCATGTTCATGGCCATAATAGATCATCTGAGATTTAGTTCCTGTGCCCTATTTGTTTTTTTACAATTCACTGTTTTCTATGGCTTTTACTGAGTAATTTAATTCAGTCTCATTTGTTTAAAAAAGTTTCCATATTTCAATCCTTCAATTGCTGCACAATATCAGCTAATATTAATCTAATTTAATTGAAAGCAATATCATAAACAGTCTCCATATTATAGGAATTGTGAAAAATCATTTGCTTTTATGTTCATAAGTAAATTGGAAGACAGATTTATAATCAAAGACAAATATAATTTTGTTCATAATATACTTATGTTCATAAGTAAATTGAAAGACAAATATAATTTTGTTCATAATATACTTATGTTCATAAGTAAATTGAAAGACAAATATAAATTTGAAGACATAATTTTAAAGAAATTGAGTCGTGCAGCAAACTTACTGCACGTTGTGGTTCTGGAACTGAAATATCTTTGCGATTTCAACAAGCGTCTAGACATAAGGTATGTTTCTTATTGATATATTTCATGTTATTTGTCAATGGTATGCAAAATACATTCTACTCTTATATATTTTTATCCTGTCCAGATTTCTTAAAATTTAGAGTAAATAAGAGGTAAAAACTATAAACCATATGTCTTCCCTTTTCTGTTATCGATGTTTTATCAACTTGGTGGACGTCAAGTCATTTTTCTTCGTATATTTCCAATGGAAAAACTTCTGTGCACATTTTCTTCACAATTAATGTATTCCTAAGGATGAAAATTGGAACATCGATTAAAATAACTTCATATTGTAACTTGGAATACTTAATATTTTCTAAAACATAACCATAATTATATTAAAAATGAATAACTTTTCCTTTGGTGTGGTGTTGAAACCAGAAAAAAAGATGGCACAACCTGTACTTTGATGACGTCAGTAGACAAACAAATGTTGGATTGCATAATTATGGTTATGTTTTATAAAATATTAAGTATTCCAAGTTATAAAATGAAGCTATTTTAATTGATGTTCAAATTGTCATCCTTGGGAACGCATTAATTGTGAAGAAAATGTGTACAGAAGTTTTCCCATTGGAAGTATAGGAAGTAAAATTACTTGAGGTCCACCTTAAAGGAAATGAATATCCCGCCACCACCGCATGTTCTCCCCCACTACAACCCTGGCTCCTAAATCTGAATCATATTTGTCAAGGCCTGGGGATGTCCATGTATTTATTTACATTAATGTACAGAAAACTTAATGTCTCTTCACTGAGGTAGATCTGGAAAATCTGCAGCCTTGTTTGAAGGCTCATTATCAATAGCAGACATTTGTTAAAACAACAACAAATAAAATACCCAAAACATGTATGCAGTCTTGTATATATGAAAAATAAATAGTTTCATAAATGTTAAATTAAATGACTTGTATTCTGATATCAGCAATTTTATAAAGGTATGTTGTGAATACATATTAAATGCTTTTTTTCAAACAAAAAGTTAAATATGAAGCCATACAGAGGCAGCTGATGTTTCATTCCAATTCATATCTAATTGCTACAAAAGGTTCCTATGTGTATGTAGAATTTATGACACTACTGTTTCCCACATTTTTGACTTTTAAAGTGAACAAGTTAGATGGAAATATTACTGTTTTGTAACTACAGATTTGAAAATACTGTTGAAACTTCAATTGAACTTCAATTGTCAGGAAAGATGTTTCATGGAATAAAATATCAAAGCTCTCTAATTGCTCATGTGTTCAGAAATATTGAGCTTTGCCCCAAATTGTGCTTGTATGTATTTAACTATTCTACTTCATTTGTATCCTTGGGACTATAAACATGACATGAAATTGGCTTGTGAACAGTTGTGCATCTTATTGTTAGGTCTATGCATAAGTTTTAGGTGCTCCATGTAGCAGGCTGTAAAAGAGAATTGGTTAAATATTTGTTAGAATTTCATGCTGTTGGGGTACGGTAGCAATACTGCATCAAACAGGAGCCACCCACATGTATGGTTAGTTCAGTTAGGACATGGTGCCTGACAAGGTGCATATTCATCACTGTCTATTGTTCATGTTTAATCTCAGGAAAACTGCTGCAACAAAGCGTGAGTGTGGTTTGTTTGGCATATGGTGAGAAAAATTGTAGGTGCAAGCATGTGTCATGAGTGGTTTGTGAAATCCAAAAGTAGTGATTGCAGTGTGAAAGACAAGCAGCATAGTGGACAACCAACAGAGATGCAGAGCACAGATTTGTAAGCTCTTCTGGACAAAGATACCTCCCATTTGACTGCAGAGCTGGAAGCCTGTTAGGTGCGAATCAGTCAACCCTGATTTCATGGCTGTATACGTATATGGGAAAGTTTCAAAATGTGGGAATGTTAGTCCCACATGAACTCACCACGTGCAACATCGGTCAAAGGCTGAACACACGTGTTTCATTGCTTTTCAGACATCAGAAGAAAGATATCCTGAGGGAAATCATTATGGGTGATTCAATGTGTTCATTATGAAAACTTGCAACACAGAAGGTCCTTGGTAGATCCCAGCCAACACTGAAGCCCAGCATCCATGGTAAGAAAGTTCTCTGTATCTGATGGAACATACAAGGTGTAGTGTATCATGAGCTCATGCTGCCAGGTCCAACAGTGCCTTTAGAAAGTTACAGTTGGCAACTGCTGCTTTTGAACGAGGAACAGCATTGGAAACAAACATTTTCGAGACATGGATATCAGAAGTTCATTCTGTTGCATGATAGTGCACCACTCAATGTTTCTGCAGAGACCCAGGAAACCATCATGAAGGTGGGTATGGGATGTTATCCCTCACTTGGCATACTCCCTAGACTTAGGCCTGTTGAATTTCCATTGGTTTCATCCTGGACTTAGGTCCTGTTGAATTTCCTCCATACAAGATTTCTTGGTTGCCCAGCGGATCGTAAAACTTGAGGATCCCCAAAAATGCATCAACAGCTTCATCACATTGAAACTGGTGTTCTTTCATGACGGCATTTGGCAACTACCGGATAGATGGTGCAAGGTTATAGCTCATGGGGCATATACTCTGATGATGATTAAATCTGACCGGCATGTGTAAGTATGGCATCTGTTAGACCATGAAGTGCTGGAAACTTATGCATGAACTTAATAGTTATGTGGTATTTTACTCTTGTAAAATAAACTGCTTTGTACAACAAAATGTTTGTGTATCCTAACATTCAGATTAAAATGAGATTAATTCCTCGCTGATCTGAGCTTTTAGCCCCTCCCTCCCATTCCTATGTTTTATAGAATGTTTAATTGTACGCTGCACTTTCATTTCTGATTTGGAGGTGAAACTAAATATTGTAAACAGAAAATCACTTTTCTGCACTGCAGTTGTTCACCCAACCTGAGCGTAGTGATTTGATCAGTGATTTAACTGCTTTTAAAAGTTCTTGCAGATTTTGGATCTAGACTAGAAAAGTCGGCAGTTAAATTTCCTTTGTATATCATCACCATCATACGCAAATATCAGTTATATATTGGGTTGAGGAATAAGTAATGTCGTTTTTTTCCACAGTTCCATTTGTGTGCCAAAATAAAAATTGTGGCAACATGTGATATACTATGTGATAGACCCGTGTTCACTCTACATGCCAGTGTGTGCAGTTTGATTTAATTTTATTTGGTTTCAGGTCATTAAAATGGAATGTCAAATGGACAAAAAGGAGCATTACTGCTGCTCTTCATGTTTAATCGAGGGACCAAAGCCACGAAAGCTGCTCGTGAGATTTGTGCTGTCTATGGTGAAGACGCTGTGACTGAAAGGATGGCACAACGGTAGTTTTCATGCTTTAAATCCGGAATTTTTGACCTTAAGGACATGGATTGCCCCGGTCACCTGGTTGAGTTCGATGAAGAGCAATTGAACCAGATGCTGCATGAAAACCTGCGTCAATTGACCAGAGAATTGGCTGAGCAAATGAACAGTGATCAGAAGACAGTCGTGAATCACCTTCATGCAATGGGAAAAGTTCAAAAGCTTGGCGCTTGGGTTCCACACGTTTTGAACGACAACAACAGAAATAAACTTTCGACAATTATTGCCGGTTTGCTTGCTCGTCACAGGGCTACTCATGGTCACAAGGAAAGATTTCTGTACTGCATCGTTACCGTCGACGAAAAATGGTGTCTGTACATCAACACAATGCAATGAAAAGAATGGCTCAGTCCCACGAAACACGGAACGCTGCGAGCAAAACAAGAGTTGCATCCTCGGAAGACAATGTTGTGTGTCTAGTGGGATTGGCAGGGCATCTTCAGAACAATGAGACGGTCAATGCGGACCTCTATGTTCAACAACTGCATCGGCTTCATGACGCAGTGCAACAAAAGCGACCCAATCGGCGATACGGTATTCTGCTGCAACACGGCAACGCTAAGCCCCACATCACCAATATGACCAAAACTGCAATTCAAGTGCTCAATTGGGAAGTTCTGCCGCACCCGCCCTATTCTCCGGACTTGGCTCCATCCAATTTTCATCTGTTTTGATCGCTTTCCAACAATTTGCACGCTGTATCGTTCAATAATGACATGGAATTGCAGACGTGGTTGGACAACTTCTTCCGGTCACGACAGGCAGATTTCTATCGCCGAGGCATCGAACAACTTATAGAACGATGGGAAGCAATTGTAAATACTAGTGGCGAATACATTATTGATTAAATTGTTATTTTTTGTTGTTGTAAAATAAAGTTTTCCAATGTTTGAAAAAACGACATTACTTATTCTTCAACCCAATATTTTGCCAATGTGAGCCTAATGTTTTGCATTAATGTTTTATTGCAACAATATTTGAACCTTAATAAACTGTTTAGGAGTTCTCTTTTGAGCACTTAAATGACAATCGTGTTTCAGTTTGTCAAACAAAAATCTGAAAGAGGTTTGCTCCATAATCTTCGTGTTGATTTCTGTGACCCCAGCATGCACACTCTAAAGGAAGTTATCAAAACCTTCAGTTTCTGAAGTGCAGTGCAAATTTATGGTTAGTTTCTGTTTGAAAATTTCAAAATGATTGGGTTATTGCTTGGTCAACAGTCTGGATACAAAACTGTTGTGCTTATTATGAGAATCAAATAGTTGAGCAGGAAATAAACACAGAGAAAGAATACTGTGTTTGCATTGGGAAACTTGCATTTGATTGGAAAAATATAATATGTTAGTAACTGATTGCAAAATGAGTAACAGTCTGCCTTTTAAATTGGGTTATACAAAACACACAAAATTTTGAATATGGAAAGTGATTTCTTTTTAAAATATCTGTAGCAACTTTATTTTACTCATCAGCAAAATCAAAGGAATATTTTTTTCTGTATTTATATTCAGTTTGAATTTCATACATTCATACCTCAGTCATTCTGGCAAACATACTGTGCATCACTTTTACTTGCAGACAACAGGATTGTACTATTAGCATACAACCTGCATGTATCGGAATTCTCTAGACATAAACCAGTACCATCTGTTTTGGTATCACACGTGCATGTATCCATAAGCGTATTGAACAGCCATGGCAACATTACACATCCTTGTCTGACTCCTTCAACAATTGAAAGCTAATTAAATAAAACACCATTTGGACATATACAAGGGTGAGTCAATAATAATCTGCAATGCAGCTGTAAAATTTATTTCAATAAAAATAGGAAACTTACAATAACATCATTTTCCAACATAGTCTCCTTGCTTCACAGCACTCTTGTTCCATCATTGCACAAGTTTCTTTATGCCCTCAGAAAAATGTTTTCTGTTGAGCAGCGAGCCATCATGTACCACTTCTTTCAGTTCTTGGTCCAATGTGGATTGACAGCCCTTTAAGGACTCTTTTAGTGAACCAAATAGGTGATAGAACCATAACTAATTTGCAGACGATTTGCAACTTCATCAGTAGTTACTCGTCTGTTTAACAGAACTATGTCACCTATGCACTCAATGTTGTCGTCAGTTGCGGCCGTGGATGGGCGTCCGGCTCCTTCTTCATGTGTAACACTTATTCGACCACATTTTAACTTTTTAATCCATTTGTAGACACTTCGTTGTGGCAGAATACTGTTCTCTTACTGTGCTGGAAGTCTTCAATGTACAGGGTGATTCATAAAGAAGTATGCAGTTTCCAGATGCTGTAAAACAGTAACAGTTGAAGACACGGACCATAACGGCGAACTGTTAGGTAGATGTACTCATAAAGTTTGCGTCCCACTACTGAGAGAAGTGACGTAGGCAATAGCGTGCGTGTCATGTGACTAGTCAGTCGATGAACATCTTCCTCACCGATGGATTGAACGAGCCGCGGACTCGTTGAACCCGCCTGATCCAATGGCCGCCACCATGGGTGCCATTCTTCCGTCCTGGGGACGGAATTCCGTTTTTTGAAATATTTCCAAACCTGTCATGATTGTTAAATTACTGTAATATTTGGGCTAAGAGCCACGGCTCTTATGTGACTAAAAGTGAATTTTTTTTTTTTTCACAAACTGGACTGTGATCGCTTTTTTCTTCTTCTTCTTCTATTCATACGTTAGACACATCTAAAATAACCCTGCTGTCCTGATGTTGGTTTAGGTTAGGATGGAAAGTGGGGTGAGGACGGGGAAATGCTGCTTGCCATGGTCAGGAGGTTTGTTTGTCATCGATTGTGAAAGGAATGACTGATTCAAATGCCCTTTACATGGGGGAGTGGAGGAATGTCCTGTGGCAGTAGCATGGAATAAGTGGACACAAAGAAAGAGAGAAGGGTAGACCAGCCAGTGTTAATAGATGGGGATTGGAATGGGGGACCAGTAGTGTGACGTCCGAGGCTTCCGTGGAGAGCGCACACAGGCTATCTCTTTCGTTGGGATACGGCACAGAGAGAGAGAGAGAGAGAGAGAGCATGGACTTTCAGCGAACATTCATTAAAAATAATAAAAAGAAAATGCTTAACTTCTAAAGTTTTTGTCAGATTTTGATAAAATTTCACATGGGAGTTTATTTTGATGTGTCTTGGTTACTGTAAAATTTGCATTCGGTTTCCTAAAAAAATGGCGAAATTTTTTTCATAAAAATTTCTCCTAGTATGACTTCTCCAAAGCAGGCAGTTCAGCTGCACCGTCGGCAAGGAAGTGAGTGATTCATTGTCAAAGGGAAGAAGCTTTCATCTCTCCCGCAACCTTGCAAACCTCCTTCTCCAACAAAAACCCATCAGCCATGGCGCATTATTTGTGATCAAAAACCGAGCGTCCATTGTCTTTTTTATAAACTTTTTATTTATTTATTTATTTATCTTTTCTGCTGTTCAAGCAGAATGAAAAAAGGTGATGACCGATTCCCGTACAACTCAAATTTTGTGCCATTTCGTGCGATTTCTGTACATTTAGAGTAAAAATTTTCAACAACATGCGAGTTCTGTACAAGTTTAATTTTTTCCCGTAATGTTCAATTAACTTGTACTGACAAGTTAATTGAAATTTTTTTATGAACTCATTGTGAAATGTATTGCTTATTTTAACGCAAATCATATACAATACATAACTAATTACATAAAACATTTGAAGTTTTGCTGTACAGTAATGTACGGAAATCGCACGAAATGGCACAAAATTTGAGGTGTACGGAAGTTGCACGTACAAGAAGTACTGTAGCACATAACCATTATTTACTAAACTGGTTACATAGTGTTACTGACTTAGGGATCGCATTATCATATTCTATTAATTTCTGTAAAAAAAATTATCATATCTTTTTAGTAAATAATCAATATATTTGTTTTTGAAATATTCAATGTACATAATCTTATCCTGTTGGTTTAAATTCGCTACCTTAGCAGTCCGATAGTTTAAAAAAAAAAAAAGAAAAACCCAGAAAAATTAAAAAAAGTCAGAATTTTGAAGGTTTCCGGAATTTCAAGGTTGTAACTGTAGTTACTACAGTGTAGTAATTTAGTTTTCTAAGCAGCGGCACCATGTCATACCACTTCATAGCTGCGTGCCACAGTCTTTATGCTGCCGTGGCTCTTAGTCCGAAAATTACAGTAATTATCTGAAATCTCCCCCCCCCTTTTTTCCCTTTTGCCGAAAATTGTGCAAAATCTGATTTCTGTGTTTACTGAATTCTGAGTTGCGGCGGATGTATAATAACTTTTAGGCATGAACTGTGTGTGGGAGAGGGATAGGGTTGGCATCTCCGCAGTGGTAGGGCTGTGAGAGGAAGAGTGAGTTTCTTCCCTGTGGGGTGGGGTGGGGTGGGGTGTATGAGTATCTTCAGGGAGTGGGTGGGTGAAAGTTTTCTTCGGTAGTGAAAGTGGGGGAAGGTGCTTTTCTGATCGCGTGTGCATGAGGGGAGCGCTGTTTTCCACTGCGAACCCACCGAACTTGTTGTTGGGTGTTCCTTCTACTCCACTTGGCTGTTATCCTCGCCTGTAATATGCATGTACGTTCAATTTGTTTTGACCATCAGATGGCTGAATGCAGGATAGCATAGTCTATTTTGTGCAGATTTTCATAATGTTCTGATCCACTTGTTGTTTATTGAGCGCAATCAAGCTGCTGAGCTTGATGACAGTGCCATTAAAAATAAATGGCGATGGGAGTGGTTGGACATCTGTGATAAAAATGAACGTAAGTATGAAGAGTGGTGTCGTAAAATTAAACAGCCTGGGTTATGCTTTTGCATTCTATGTGGAAGAAGAATAAATTATGCAAATAATGGAAAAAGGGCTTTAGTTAAGCATTCTAATGATGCAGAACATGTGAAAGCCCTATTAGCCCAAAATTTAACTCGGACTTTACGAGGAGCAAAGCCAGTTATTGCCCAGTCATCTTTGGTGGATTGGGTAGCAGATCAGAAAACTGTTGTAGCATGGTTTTTAAGTGAACACTCTTGTCCATTTTTATTAGCACCTGCATTAGTGGAACTTTGCCAGCATTTAGCAAGATATAAGCTAGCACTGTCGAAGTTGCATATGGGCAGAACAAGTGCCACTTACATTTCCACTTATGGTTTGCCTAAATATATGAAGGGGACTTTGCTAGAAAAACTGAGATCTAACTTTTCCCCCCTAAATATTGATGAAGCTACAAATAATGCAATGGATAAAATAATTTATATTGTTGTTAGATATTATGATGAAGAGCAGATGATGGTAGTGACTGATCATTTAGGGTCAAAAAAAAAAAAGAAAACCTTGCCTCAGCCTCTAATATTTTTAAGAAAATAACTGAATTGCTTTCTGAAAGTGGTCTTCAATATGACCAGGTGATTAGTTGCCTCATGGATAACTGCCCAACAATGCGAGGATGTAAAAGTGGTGTAAAAACCTTGATTCGGGAGAAAAACCCCAATTTATTGAACATTCATGGGGTCATTGTTCACATTCTACATAATGCTGCTAAAGTGTTATTTTCTCATTTTGAGCATTTTGTTGAAAACTTTGCAAATGATACATATTGTGACTTGCTGGAATCTCCAAAAGCAAAAGAACTATTTTCAGAAATACCAAATTCATTGAATTATCAAAAACCATTGTGTATTTTGAGGCCAATTGCTTCCAGATTTTTGCAAATGCTAGTGATTTGTGACAGGTACTGCATGATGCACTAACAACATACTATTTTAGTTTTTTGACGAATGAAGAGCGCTGTAAGCTCGGTGAATTGCTGAACACAATATAGCAGACACATAGAGTTTCTTATGAACAAAAGAGTAAGATAAGTCAGATTCAAGCTCATATTGCAAGGCAAAAAGGTCTTCTACAAACCAGAATAGGAAGGACAGAATTCTGGTAACATTGTTCAACCAAAGAAAAAAGTATGTATGCTATTTAGATTTCTACAGAGGAATTTTATCTGAGTTTAATAGGCTTGTTAAACTTCTCCAGAGAGAAAGACCAATGGTTCACACCATTCACTCAGAAATGTTTTTCTTTTATAAAGAATTTTTGTCTAATTTTGTAAAACCAGAGTTCATAACAAAAGGAAACATGACAGAACTGTTGAAAGTAGACAAAAAATATTGACAAGCAGTATTGAGATAAATATTTAAATGTTGGCGCATTTGCATATTCAAACTTATTGCAATCAAGAAAAAAAAAAGTGGATTAATGATTTTTATGCAACTCTCAGGCATGCATATCAAAATACTGCAGCATATCTATTAAAGCATTTGCCACTGACAAATAAGGTGCTGATGTATTTATCAGCTCTTAATCCAAAACAAAGAAATTAAAGTTCAACAATTATTGGGTTTGATAAGCTGCTTGAACAGTTACCAAATGTTATTCCGTGTTCAGATAGAAGTAACCTTGTGTAAGATGCACATAGATATGTAACTGATCCTCAGATAGATGAGATAGAGAGATTACAAGTGTATAATGAAGCAGATAAAAATGTTAGGATTGATTTCAACTGGTGGGCACATGTGCTGCAGTTGAAAAACTGTGACAGTGAACCAAGATATAAATACTTATGGACTTTAGTTACAGCTTTGTTGACCATATTTACTGGCCCGCTTGTAGAAGGTACATTTAATATTATGGATGACATAATAACCGATGATAGAACTGCACTTACGTTAGAAAATTATGAAGCTTCATCCATAGTAAAATATGGTTTGCGCCGAAGAAAAATAAATAGTACTGATTTGAAACCTGATCCAAAAATGAGGAAAGCAGTACACGAGGCCCACAGAAATTATGTGGATTTTCTTGCAAGAAAGAAAGACAAGCCATCACAGTTTTGCAAAGAGACCCACTCATCAATAGTGCTGAAAAAGCCAGTACAAAATGAGCTAAGTAATAAATCGAACTCTGATGAGCCACAAGTTCATATTTACAAAGCATATGTTTGTGACAGCTCTTCATCTAATAAAAACAGCTGCGCTGGAACTCCAGTTGAAGATCCAGTGCAGAAAGAAAGAGAAGTTCCTATTGAGTTTGCAAAAGGAGCACACAGAGCTACAAAATCACAGAAGATAACAAGCTTTTTCACAAAGGATTAGATTCCTTCCTGTTCAGTTCCTGTAAATATGTCTCCTGCTTCACCCCCCCCCCAAATGTATATAAGTTCGAAGTTACCCCTATGTGCAACTTGTCAGATTCATAATAATAATAAACTGTTCAGAGAAGTGTATTGAAGAAAATCTGGGGAATTTGTATTCTGTTTCAAGTTTCTGAGAGAACATTATATTCAGAAAAGTTTTGAACTGCAGAAATCCCACACACCCAGAATCAGTCTTTGGAAAAAAAAAATCCTCGTTAATCTGTTTTTAGTTATGTCTAGAACAACAATAAGAAAAGTTTAATCTTCAAGAAAGTACTTTGAACAGGTATGGATGTTTTAAAATATTGTTGCAAATGATATAAAGCTTTTTCAACTCTGGAATTTCTTAGTGGGTTTGAGTTCTCAATGTCACAAGATTTGCAAGTTCTGAAGAAAATAGAAATACAATGAAATTAGTGCATGTGTTAGTGCTTAAGTGATTATTTGTTCAAAGGTATATAACTGGTGTTAATTTTCTTACCACAATTTTTCTGAAATCACAGATTTTCGTGTTTGTCTAAGGTTGTGGGTTACAAATTTTTTGTGTTTTGCCTATACACCTCTCAAGTGTGGATGTGTGTCGGGGTGGGGGGTATTATATACATTTCTTGTGTATATATATACACTATCTACCAACAAGTAATTGGACACCCCTGCAATCGATGATATCTGCAGTCCTGATACACGTCACGGCCGCCGTCGTTAAATATCATGTGGGAAACAACAATGCAACCAGTCGCATGCAAGATGCCACGCAGTTCGGAGCTCTCTGATTTCGAGAAAGGTGTAAACTTCGGGTATCACAGAAATGGCCGATCCATATGTGACATATCCAGCGAGTTAAAGTACCCAAAATCGACACAGTGGCCTATGTGATTGGCAATTGGAAAATGAGTTGTGACTGTCGGAATGTGCCCCGACCCGGCAGACCCACAAAACTGGGAGTTAAAGACCGACGGGTGCTGGCCAGAGAAATTCGGAAGAACCGCACCAAATCGATGGGCCACATCCGCAAGGAGTTTCAACAGGCATCCGGGAGTGTTCTTTCGATGAATACCACCCGTAAGGAAGCCCATCTGCTCGGTTATCATTGACGTGCTGCCGCCCACAAGCCTTTGATCACCAAGTTCAATAGCGCTGCTCGGCTAACGTGGTGCAAAGAACGTCGACAGTGGACCGTTGAACAGTGGAAACAGGTTCTCTGGAGCGACAAATCAAGGTTCACCCTCTACCGTTCGGATGGCAGGGTCTGGGTTTGGCGTTTGCCTGGAGAACGCCTCCTGCCGGAATGTATTGTGCCAACTGTGAAGTTCGGCGGCGGTGGAATTATGCTGTGGGGGTGTTTCTCCTGGTATGGCACGGGACCCTTGGTCGCAACTCCTGGTAGACTCAACGCCGAGACTTACTGCACCATTTTGGATGACCATGCGCTTCCTACGTTGTGGCAGTTTTACGGGGTGGACCCATGTTACTTTCAAGATGACAATACCACCTGTCATGTTGTGAAGTCCACCATGGCTTGGTATGGTGACAATGGGGTTAATCGAATGGACTGGCCTGCGCAGAGCCCGGACTTTAACCCTATCGAGCACCTCTGGGAAGAGTTGGAGCGTTGACTTAAGGGGTGCCCCCACCGTTGGAAATCGATGAAGGAACTGGCCTGCCTTCTCCAAGCTGAGTGGAAGAAAATACCGCTAGCTGTCGTACAACGCCTGGTTGAGAGTATGACCCGGAGGGTTGCAGCTGTAATCGCCGCTTGTGGAGGCTCCACCAACTATTGAAGGTGAATAAACTTCATTTTCCTTTGCTATCACAGGTGTCCAATTACTTGTTGGTAGATAGTGTATATATATCATCATCATCATCATTGTCAACCATTATCAATCCACTGCTGGACGAAGGTCTCCCCAAGTTTCCTCCACAACGGTCTGTCTTGTGCCAGTCTCCTCCATGTCACTCCCGCATATTTACGAATTTCATCCACCCATCTCCCATGTGGTCTTTTTCTGGGTCTTTTCCTGTCCCTTGGAATCCAATCTAAAATTTCGGCTGTCCATCTATGGTCTGTCCTTCTGGCAGTATGTCCAGCCCATTGCCATTTCAGGGATTTAACTCTGATCATGATGTCTTCCACTCTCGTCATTTTTCGGATCCACGAGTTCCTCTTCTTATCTCTCCTGGTTATACCAAGCATGCACCTCTCCATGCTACTTTGAGTTGTCTGCAGCCTTTGTATGTCTCTTTTAGTTAAGGTCCACGTCTCTGCACCATACGTAAGCACTGGAAGGATGCATTGATCAAACACTTTTCTTATATATATATATATATATATATATATATACTGAAGAGCAAAGCTGAAAACTAAGGAAAAACTTTTGAATTTAAAACGAAAGTTGCAAAATAACCTGAAGATCAAAACGCGCAACGCAGCAGTTATGAAAACTCAGAATTCACATTCTATTAAGAAGAGACCTAAGCAAAAAAATATATATTTTTGACTCATACCAAGTACAACATAGAAAAGGTTATGTATCTACCGGTGTGAGTAAAAGGAGAAAAGATAAAAAATAAAATAAAACAACTGAATGTAGAAAGTGTCGAGAATACTGAGCCTTGGCTTTATCAAGGACCAGCAAAAACTCTACATTTTCTCACTTCCACAAAGACCTAGTTGGAAATGGGTTTCTGCAAAGCCATAGATGCAAGTAATAAGCCCACCAAAAATTGTTTTAAAAAATATATATATGTCATGACCTCCGCAGAGTTGTATGACCTAGCTTTAGTTAACAATTTAGCTTACATCCATAACTTTCATGGCCCGACCCATGCTCTTCGTCTGTAACTATTAAACAGAAAGAAGAAGATTAAAGAGAACTCAAGTTGTGAGAGTGACATAATAATTAGAAATAATGTTCAGCTATAACGAAATGCCTTTCGTATAAATTTTGAAAATTTACCAAAATTAAAATAAAGGAAACTGAATAAAACCTATACTTAAGATTTTTGTAACCATCAATATTTAAAGTACTACAGTAGCCATAGAATCATTGAGTGACAGTCAGTATGGTTATAGTGATAATTAATGCTCATTATGATGAATAAGTAAAATAAAAATGAGTTTTTTATTATTTATTTACTCATCTGTATTGAGCAAAATCATTTTGATTTTGTGTTAATGTGATTTTATAGGTTTCATTTTGTACAAGTCTCCTGAGTATGCATTTAGATTACAAAAATTTGCTATTTGAGCTATGAACAATAGTTTATTAAGTTTAGTTTTGTTGCATCAGTTATAACATGTTCACCATGTTGCAACATGTATGCTGAAAAATTATATAGTTAAATACTAGTGGTAATAAAGTGCACATGAAAAGAATATTTCATTTATGTGGAACACTTTCTCATTCTTGGAAGTTCGAAATGTAGAACAAGGTTGAAAAAAATAAAAAAAAGATCATTAAGATAAAGATCTGTGTGCATTTGGCGCTATTGTTTTGTATAATTTTATGCTCTTACTGAAGTTGTTTGAGTGTATATTATCATTTCTCCTGCTTGTATTAATACATGCTAGCTAGTAAAAAATTGAAGTTTGCTAAAAATACAGGCAGAAAGAAAATAACCTAGCTTTGTTGTGTGTAATGTGTAGTTCCTTGTTTAATAACTGCTCTTTCATTTGTTGATATAAAATAATATTTTTTGTGTGTGTTTGCTTGTTGTTCATGATTATTATTTGTGTAACTTTTATGTTATTTTTGCAGTTGGACAGTTCTCATGTGAGTGACCGCCCTCGAAGCAGTTGTGAAGGTAGTGAACATACTGGTGAGAGTCCATCTACAAGCCCATGTAACATCCACAGGCCAAAGCAATTATCTAGAAAAATGATTAGAAAAGCAAAAAAGACTTCTCCGCATTCTCCTAAAGGAAGAAGCTGGGATCAGCCTTGTGCCGGTCATATCAGGAAGCAGAATCTCTCAAAAGAGAAGACTGAAGATGACAGTTCCAGTGGTGATGATAGTGAACTCAGTAGTGTCACAGATGACAGTCTTCAAAGTGATACTGATATAGCAGACTGTTCAGAAGACCACCTTCCTGTTGCTCCTATTATTAAGTCATCTGCCAGAGAACAACACTCTGAGGACTCTGGTAGAGATGGTGACAAACCATGTAGTTCCTGGGGGCGCAAAGTTGTGCGTCGTAAACGAGCCCGATTGATGACAAATAAAAGTAAAGTAACCTGTGTACCCAAACAGAATCAAAAGTTAGCTGGCAAAGCTGAAGTTGTTTCAGAAGAAAGTGTTGAACCATCTGAAGAAAATGCTGCTGAGCAAGAGGGATCTCCTGCTCATTGTGTTACACCTGTGAAAGAAATATCAACAAATGATAGGAAACATTCTGAAAGTGAGTGTGAATCTGCTGTGGGGGATGGAAAGAAATCATGTGAATTAAATCGTGCAGCAGAACAAAGTAAGAGTGTGCCATCAGCACATGGTTCAGTGTCTCGACCTCCAGCACCACATATGCTTCCAGAACTTGTTAAGGCTGTGTTTGACCGAGAGGGTGGTCTTTCATGTTTTGGTGAGGGACTGGACACTGATATGTATGACTGCAGGCAGTACTTGGCTAATATGCAGTCTGAGAGACAGCTGGGTATTTCAACTGCTGGGTGAGTTTCTTTCTGTTCATTCTTTTATCTATTGTTCTTTTTAAGAACACTCTATCATATTAAATGTTTGTTTTTAAGTACCAGTCATGAAATACTCTGCTGATCATGTTGTACAGTTTTTATATTAATATGATAGATACTGACAGTCATGTTGTCAGGAATACAAATTTTAAGAAAAAGGGAGTGGTAGCTTTTTGTGAAAGATCAACAAGACAAATCCTGAATGATGACATAGCTTTCCAATACATAAATGGAAATTTAGTACGGCAGTGGCTTTTAACCCATAAATGATGAAGTTTGATATTTACCTGATATATTTGAATTTTGAGTACTTCGTGTGTCTCTCAATTGTCAGGACTTCTGAAAATGCTTCAAGAAGTGTCACTTTCTGTTAGGTTACTTTAAGCTACAGGCGATAGAAAAATTTGGTAACTCTAGATAAAGTTTAAGATGTAGTTAATAGCTGTAAATTCTCTTTAAATGTTTAAAGGGTTTCTGAAAGTAATGCCTATCTGATAAAAGCTTTTTGTAGAAATAGACAGAGGGCACACAAAATATGTTATGTCAATAGATCAAACATTTTTCCATGCAAATTTCAAATGGATGCAACATCACTAACCAACCTGTCTTTGTAGATAGTAGCCTGTGTTGTTGCAAATTAGGTGTGTGGCCTTGTGTTGTCATGGTGTAACTGAATAAACTTTTGGTCATTTTGCAGCATCTTCTTTCTGATGGCCTTCTAAGTGTTTTTCAGGGTCAGAATGTGCAGATTTTCTGTTCACAGTTTTACCAGCCTCAAGAGAATCCATGAGTATGACACATCTTTGTAATCCCAGAAGTAGGCTACCATGTTCTTCTGTGCTGATTGCTCAGATTTGAAATTTTTCCATCTGAGGCAACAGGTGTGTCTTCAATTCCATTGTCTAGTTCGTTGTTTCTAGATTGTGAAGGTACAATCATGTTTTGTCTCCTGCTACAACATTTGAAACAAATATTTGCCAATTTGTTCTTTGAAGTTCTGCAGCAACCCTGTTTGATCTCACACTTTTCTTTCAGATCATGTGTTCACAGATAAGGAATCTATTTGGCTTGTTTTTTTGATAGTCTGAATCTTTTAATATCTCATCTCCAGTGCATTGTACAGTTCAGAGAGCAGTGGTCTATCTGACAGTCATGTGTCCATCTGCACAATTTGTCAATTAATAACAAGTTTGCTGTCTACCTTCTGTGAAAAAGCCATGTAGTTGATGTGCAAAAGCTTGAAAACTTTTGATTTCTATTGTACACCAATAAATTCGGATTACTGGTATAGTTATACTATTTCAACTTATCAACCCGTATTCAGTTTTCATCTGTGCTTGAGATGAATGCATACCAGTGTGAGGCATTAATCTTCAGTGTTTGTTTCCATGTTTTTAAATCCATTAACTCATCTTCGAACGTTACCGACATCAATGTCTCCATGCTGTACACATTTTTGCCCTGGTACACATTCGGGAAATGCAAGCCGTCTTTGTTAGAAACTTGATTGCAGCTCATTGTTTATATTTAATGTCCATCATACCTACCAATTACCTTAGTAAAAAGAAAGCAGAAAGGAAGTAAGAGTATTGTGGTACACATTCTCCAGAAGGCATATAAAACACAGCTGCTCTTAAGCTAAACATCACATAACAAGCATTTTTTTCTGAACACCCCTTATATCTTGAATTGTGTTAATTGAAGGATGGCATTATAATGGATAAAATGGATATTAATTTATGAATTTGAGTTATACAGATTTGCTTCATCAAACACAAATCAAATCAAGTGATACTTTAAAGGGAACTATTTTCGAAAGACTTGTGGAAGGCAAGTTTTTCTCTCTGTCCTCCCCCCATTGCTCTCTTTTGCAGTGTAGTCATTCTATTTAAACACTTCTTGAAAATATAAAAAAGTACATTACTATTTTAGAAAAATCATAACGTGTGCACAGAGTTGCCAAGTGTCCCGATTTACCCGTATTCCATCTGATTTCTAAAATACACTGGCGGAAAGTGAAAAAAGAACACCAAGAAGGAGACGTCTGATACCAACAAAATTTATACAGCATAATAACGGAATACAGAGGATAACGTGATCAAAACATTATGGCAAAATACAGCTGTATTTGCTGGTAAACTGAAAAATAACATTTCCATGTAACATGGTTAATATGAGGTTGAACTGCCATGAACTGCGTCACACTGTGCAATTCTGGCATGGAGTCTGTCGTACAGATGTTGGATGTAAGTTTGGGGTATTGAGTTCCAAGCATCCTCAACCTGGACGCGTAAATCGGGGATGGTCGTGGCTGGCCGTGGAGACCGGATAAGTCGTCCCATAAAATCCCACACGAGCTCAATGGGGGACAAATCTGGTGAACGTGCCGGCCATGGAAGTTGTCTCACACCCTGAAGTGCATGTTGCGTTGCACGTGCCGTGTGTGGGCATGCGTTATCTTGCTGGAAAACATGATGGACCGACCTTACAAATGGCACAACAACGGGCTGAATGATGTTGTTGATGTAGGAGGTGCTGTTTAACGTACCTGGTACAAACACTAGTTGTGTACGGGAGTGATAGCTGATCGCTCTCCACACCAGGAGACCAGGTGTAGGCCCTGTGTGTCGCTGGCGGATGCAAGAAAGGTGGAGACTCTCCCCTGTGCGTCTGCGAAGACGCATACGGCCATCGGAGGCTCCCAAGCAGAATCTGCTTTCATCGCTGAACACGACAGATCGCCATTCCGTTCTCCAGTGCAGGCGTTGGCGACACCACAGCAGCCGTTCCTGACGGTGGGCTGGAGTCAGAGGTACACATGCCAGAGGCACACGTGCACGTAGTCCTGCATCCAGTAAACGGTTGCGGATTGTTCGCACAGTCACCTCAGGTGCAACGGCAGCTCGAATTTGCGTTGCAGTGGATGTTCTGCTTGACAACGCCGCTCTTCTTATGCGTCGATCGGTCCGCTCATCAGTCCGTCTGTGACTCCCGGTTCCACGCCTTCTCGTGTGGGAATGTTCCTCGGACCATCTACGCCACCATCGTACCACCACCGATACTTCCCGTCCAATTCGCTCCGCAATACGACGATACGACCACTGGGCCTCGCGGAGTCCAACTGGACGACCTCGCTCAAAGTCCGATAACTGCTGAAATCGTACACGTCTTCCATGTCCAAGCATTGCAGCTTCTTCAGGGTCTTCGCACGTGTCCGTACGCCGACGACTGATTACATTCACTTCGCCGTACTCCTTAAATACCACCGACGATAATTTGCATATATTATGCCGTGCTGTGGCGTAAGCGCTCACTGGTTGGTCCCGAAATCAACATCACACCTACGTAAACTCGACCCCATTAACATATGTAAACATCATGATCGTCTGCCAATTCCTTCTTGGTGTTCTTTTTTCACTTTCTGGCAGTGTATTTTCTGGAAATCCGATTTTTTTTACAAAAAATCCAGTTTTGTGGTTTTCTTATTTTTTTCTTCTTTTCTTTATTTATTAATTTATACTTGGTATTCCCCCCCCCCTTCATTAATGATGTCAGCCATCATTTTTCTCCAGCTTCAACACTGGCTGTGGGAGTCAGTAACGAATGAAGAATATTTTTTTGTTTATCTGCAGCAGTTCAAGCGCCAAGATCGTGGGTCCTGCAATAGTAGCAAGACAGTCAGTGGCTTGGATAGTTGAAGTATTGGTTTATGACGTCACATGCACAGTGCTTGTGCAGAGCCTTGTGCAGGGATGGAAATTCTGCGCCAAAACAAAAATCTTGCACCATCTTCCTACAAAAGACAGGTTTTGCTCCATTGTGCACCAGAACCGCCATGCCCTGTCGTTATCGTTGGGACTTCGGCACAATAAAGTTCTCTGTGCACACTGTTCTGTTTGCTGCTGAGTAAGACCATGCAGTGGGAAGAAAGATTAAGAGACTCCAAGTACTACGAATTTTTTGTAGTTACTATGGAAATCGTCAGTCTGCTACGTACTACAGAAAACATCCAAGAATGCTTATGGAAATGGAAAATTTCAGCAAAATAACATTATTAAACATCTGTGTAAAGTTTATTTTCATATTTTCAAGATTCTAACATTTGTTGTGTTAAACATTTTCGGGGAGTGTTTCCTGGGTGTTTACAGTATTGTGACAGTTCTTTCATTTTTTTTTTTGTTCAATTGTTTATTTTGCTGTTTTTTGGATGTTATAATCATTATAAGCATCTGGTCATGTGACAGGGTTCGCACGGCCCCTGGAATCTTGGTAAAATTCTGAAACTTAATTTCCATTTTTTTCCAGGTCTTGGAAAGTCCTTGATTAAAATGACTGCTGTAGCAGCGATGAGAACGTCACATTGTTTTCCATTTCCATATATTAAATTTTTCCGACTTTCCTTTTTTTCTTTTTTTTCTCTCTGCCTGATAATTTTTATTTATTTATTTATGTTTTCTCTCTGTGTGTGTGTGTGTGTGTGTGTGTGTGTGTGTGTATGATCATGTTCCTCGTTTTTAATATCTTCGGTAATAGTGAGAAGGAGCGACTTCATATTCTTAGAATTTTTTCTAATGGAATGCATGTTTCCCGATTTCTAATACATACTTCTTCAAAACTAATCAATAGAGAGCAATCATTTTCACCCCTTTCCCTTTTATTAAACAAAATTAAATTTCTAGATCGGTATTTAATCTGTCCTCGGTGGAATCCGCGCCGTTTCTGTGCCCTGTAAAATTGTTTTGCGGCAGAGTAAGCAACGCAGTATTGATTTTTCACATTTAATTTTCCATAAAATTTGTGTTTTAAATTTCTTAGTCACATGCCATCATTAAAGTTCTGAAAACAGTAAGAGATACCGGTTTGTCCCGAAATATCAAACTGTTTGAAAGCAAGTCACAAAATTTACGTATCTCAAAGGAATTGATTAGTAAGGTACACAGTGCAAGAAAGAAGAATAGCAAGTACAGTGCAATATGATAAACTGAACTATTTGTATCTGAACAAGGGTCAACAGACAACTTCCCCCTCCACCATACTAGTATGTACCTACTAAATATTTCCCAATCTTCACCTGCTTGCAGTTCACTTCAGTAGACACCAGGTCATTGTCTGCTGTCTTTTGTGTTGCTGTGTAGTTAGTGATATTAGTTCAACTTGTGCTTTGAAAAATGAAAAACATAACATTTGTGTCTTTTAAAATGGAAACATACCACTTGATCATTAAAAGATAAGTTTGAAATCTTATGAAATTTGGAGCAGGGTGATAGTGTAACAAAAATAGCACTAGAATATTCTGTTGGGAAGAAACAGTTTGTGATAGTACAAAAAGGAAACCATCAGCTTCTGATCTTTATGCTGACAGACTCAACGTGGTCCTGGTAAGTGAGAGTTGTAAAAATCAGCAAAAACTCTGATGTAAAACGTGCATCATATGTGTGATTTGTACTATAAAAATGAGATGTTGTATTGTATCAGATGATTTACTTACCACAGAAGCTTTTTTTTTTTTTAACAAAGAAATGCATCAAGATGACTTTTATTCTAGTAAAGGTTGGGTTGGTAACTTTAAAAAAATGATGTATGGTATTAGGCTGTTAATTGTAACTGGGGGAAAAAAATAAGCTATGAAACAGCCATTACTGAATGTACAAAATGTCTTGAAGAGGAAATAATAAAAAATAACCTTGCCCATATTTAAGTATATAATGTTCATGAGTCTGGGCTGTTTTGAAAACTTCTTCCTGGCAAATCATAAAGTCATGCAGCTGAGAAAAATATTCCTGGTTCTAAAATAAACAAGGAATGGACAATGTTCTTTCTGTGTTGCAGTGCATCAAGAACACACAGGTTATGTCTGGCTGTGGTTGAAAATAGTTGAAATCCTTGTGCATTTGAAAATTTCATTTTGCCAATAAAATATTATCGTCAGAAAAGTGCATGGAGGACCAGAGAAATGTCATTATATTGGTGTCACTAGGAATTTGTGCCCAAAGTAAAAATCTCATTTAAAACAGCAAAACTTGTCAGAAAAAAATTCTTCTACTGTTTGATAATGCTGCAGGACATTCATTTCTGTAAGAATTAAAGAGGTAGACAAACTTATGCTGTGTTTTTACCACCAAGTGTTATTGTGCTTTGTCAGCTTATGGATGAGCATGTATTCCAGGGTATTAAAAATATATTCATTATTGTAATCCATCATTGTACCATATATTACCTTTCTTAATCCAAACAATTCAATAAACTCAGCGAGTGCACAGTTCATTAGTTATTTCGTAGTATCTTGACTATACTGTTTTTGGATGACTGCAGTGTGAAAAAAGAAGCTGCTTCAAATCTTGGCTGTAATGTTGCTGTCAACAGAAACATAACAAAGCATGTTCTTGAAAAGAACATGAAACAGATCAGTCTTATAGAAGCCAAATAATTCCTTCTTCTTTAGGTGCTGTCCCCTCTATGAACTTTGGTTATCTTCATGAACGGAGCACAGCTATGAAGATGAATTTTTCTGTGGAATGGGGATTACAATCGGATGGTTTCCCTGTTGCTTTCCTTGTCGCAGTATCGTAGTCATTCACATTGATCCAACTATGCCTGCATTATAAAGATTAAAATTGGTGATTTTTTCAAGTGGCTATTGGCCAGTGCATGCTCAAAATCTAGTAGCCATGCTATTTAGTGTTGTATACACCGATGAGACATTCCATTATGACCGCCTATCTAATGAGCTGTAGGACCTCCCTTTAGCCTGCAAAACAGCGGCGAATCGGTGAGGCATTGATTCGATGAAGTGGCGATAGGTATCCTGGGGTATCTGGTTCCATAATGTCAACAGCAGGCTGGGTTTGAAAAAACCCAGCCCACTTGGGTTGTTTCCAGGTTTAATGGAGGGCATTGGGCTTTGTTGGGTTTTATCTGGCTTTTTCGAGTACTGTTGTAAAAAAACAGAGAAGCAACAATCAATGAGTAAATTCTGTCTTAAAAGCACAAAAAGGCAAAAGGAATCTCTGGATAAAACAGTGGCTATATTTTTTATGCTGCTAACATACCATTTAATGCAGCAGAATTGGATTAGTTTAAAATTATGATTTAAATACTGAGACCTGGACATCAACCACCCTCAGCAAAAGCCATTGGTGGAAAACTGTTTGATATTGCAGTAGAACAAACTGAATCTCAGCTTTCAGAAAAAATAAAATTAGGCTGTTTGACTCTCACCATAGATGGTTGGTGCAGTGTGAAGAATGAGCCAGTCCAAGCTATTAGTGTCCATACCGGAACAGAAAGTTTTTTGCTGTATGCTGATGATACTGGATCAGAAAAGAAAACAGCAAAATATTATGCTTCTAATTAATAACAAGGAACTGTACACCAGTTACACTTAAAATAGTACTAGTGATCCAAATTTTTTGGCGTAGAATATAAATCAAAGTTTCTAAGCTTCAAAGTTTCCAAAGTCTAGTTAAGTCACCACGTTCAAATTGTTGAAGTGTTGATCCAGTTTGCAGTTAGCTGTCTACTTTCTTTGGAAAAAGCCATCTGGTTGATGTGCGAAAGCTTGGAATGATTTATATTCTACGCCAAGATATTCGGATCACTGGTACTACACTGACGGAAAAAAAAAATCCCAACACCAAGAAGGGGTTGTGTTAGATAAACAACAGTTGGTAGGCGGTGAGAGTACATCTGTAAGGTGACGTCTATGCAAATTTCGCGCTCGGCGCATACGTGTGGCGCTAGTAGCGCCTCGGAACATGCAAAGCAGGTTTGCTGTAAATGCGCACTGTAACGTTCGTGAGCATTAGTCATTGTTGAGATTCGACGTAGTGTGTTGATGTTAGTCAAGAATGCCTTTAAGAAGACGAAGAAGCCATTATCAACAGCTCACGGAGTTTGAACGAGGTCGTGTAATAGGGCTACGAGAAGGTGGATTTTCTTTCCGCAATATTGCAGAACGACTTGGCAATAATGTAGCCACTGTGCATGATTGTTGGCAGCGGTGATCAAGGGAAGGTACTTCCTCAAGAAGACCGGGTTCCTGCCGGCCACGTGGCACTACCGAGAGGAAAGACCGCCGTGTACGGCGTATGGCCTTGGCGCATCGTACCGTGTCTGCGGCAGCAATTCGAACTGCAGTTGCCACCACAGTGACACAACGAACTGTTACAAATCGGTTACTTGAAGGACAGCTCCGAGCCAGACGCCCTGTAGCGTGCATTCCACTTACTCCAAACCACTGCCGTTTGCGACGTCAGTGGTGTCAAGCTAGAGCTCATTGGAGGACGGAGTGGAGATCTGTTGTGTTTTCAGATGAAAGCCGGTTCTGCCTGGGTGCCAGTGATGGCCGTGTGTTGGTTAGAAGGAGACCAGGTGAGCGCCTGCAACCAACCTGTCTGCGGCCAAGACACACTGCTCCTACACCTGGAGTTATGGTCTGGGGAGCAATTTCCTATGACAGCAGGAGCACTCTCGTGGTTATCCCACGCACCCTGACGGCACAATTGTACGTCGGTCTGGTGATTCAACCTGTTGTGCTGCCATTCATGAACAGCATTCCAGGGGTGTTTTCCAACAGGATAACGCTCGCCCGCATACCGCTGTTGTAACCCAACATGCTCTACAGAGTGTCGACATGTTGCCGGGCCTGCTGGATCACCAGATCTTTCACCAATCGAGCACGTATGGGACATCATTGGACGACAACTCCAGCGTCACCCCCAACCAGCATTAACCGTCCCTGTATTGACCGACCAAGTGCAACAGGCATGGAACTCCATCCCACAAACTGACATCCAGCACCTGTACGACACAATGCATGAACGTTTGCGTGCTTGCATTCAACATTCTGGCGGTTACACCGGTTATTAATGTACCAGCATTTCACATTTAAAATGGCTCTTCTCGCGCTTACAATAAGCTGTGATCTTGAAACCTTAATCGATTAAATATGTTACCTATACAAATGTATTGCCGCCATTTCATTCCTGTACAACTATTTTTTCGTGGTGTTGGGATTTCTTTTTCTGTCAGTGTATTTTAAATTGTGCTTCTAAATTAGAGGCAGCCATATATAGGAGCAGGATGAAAAATAACTGACATTTTTGGCAGAGCAATTGAGTAATTATGTGGATCACTTTTGAGAAATTTTTTTTTTTTTTTTTTGCTTAAAGTAACTAATTTATTATCAAATAAAACTATTACTAGCACCTTTCAATACCTATCGAAAATACTCTAATCAGTAATGAAAAGTAAAATTATACTTTAAAGATATGTAAAAAGTACAAACTTTTCTCTCTATGGATATATGCAGTGATGGAAAGTTTGCGCCAATTTCATTATCTTACACCAAACTGATACAAATTATGAAAACATTTAATATTTGCACCCAACTGCCCCGAAATGGCAATCCACAGCAAAAATTGTGGAGTGAAAAAAATGTTTTCACAGCAAAAACGCAGTTTTAAATGTCGAATCGAATGAATCGAATTTTTAAAGGTCTACGCGTAATTTGGTGAAAACGACGCCTAATCAACAGGTACCGTACCGCGAATCCCAAAATTTCGGACTGTTTTTCACCTACCTTCTAATTCATTGTTTTTCGGCAAAAAGTGACGAAAAAAACATTGATTTTCGCGATGTAGGAAATTAAATTGTTTTTGCTTATGAAGGAGGAGTTTTGTTTTAATCACGTGGTATGTAGGAGAAACAATGCTGTACGTTATGAAATCCTGATGATTGTTTACTGATAGTTTGGTGGTCTTTCAGAGTGCTGTGCAATTGAGATTGTTTATATGTCCCCTGCTCTTTGGGATAGCGCAGTTATTTCATTTCGGGCGAAATGCGCGATTACATAAATACAGCGTAAGGTCAGTCATTAGCTATTTCGTCGATGCAGAGGACAACTAAAAATGGCTCTCCCGTGGCAGGATACAATGGTTCTGTTGCTAAAGGATTCATAGGTATTCAGAGATGTCAACTTTTACGGATTTTCACTCCATCTTACGGTTTTACGGAAGTCAGCCATAAAAACTACGGAAAAGCTCTCGCAAGATCCCTCGTGCAATTTCAATTTTTTTACCATCTTTTGGTTGAAAAAACGCGCTTTACGGATAGTACCTTATGCGCCTTCGATGTTCTGACTTTCCCCACCAACGGAGGCGTAGTATGTCACGTGATTCCCCTTACAGCCATTTGAGAGTACCATGCGCAAAAGTCGAGAGGGAACTCAGCTTAGCGCCTTTTGCCAACTCTTTACATTGATTGCATGTGGCTTTGTGCTTGTGAAAATTTTGGTGCAAACGTTTTAACCCTTTCCACTCGACTGTCGGGTGATACCCGACATTACGAAATCACCGAATAGCTCACCCGCCACTCCGATGACGCCTTTATAGCTTGCATGTCGGTGGTCGCGAAACATTTCTTTTTCGTCGAATAGGTCGGGTGTCACTCACCACGCCGATGACGCCCCTAAAGCTCGCTTGTCGGGGCTCGCGAGACCTTCCTTTTTCACCGGATACAGAAAAAGAAACGTCATCTGCGCGTCGGTGTCACCCGCCATGCCGATGACGCCTCTATGGCTCGCGAGGAATTTCGTTTCAACCGAATAGCTCACGTGTCGGGTGTTACCCGCAAAGCCTGTGACGCCTCTATAGCTCGGATGTCGGTGCTCATGAGGAATTTCTTTTTCGCCGAATAGGTCGGGTGTCATCCGCCACGTCTATGACGCCTCTATAGCTCGTATGTTGGTGCTCGCGAGACATTTCTTTTTCGGCGAATAGCTTGCGTGTCGGGTGTCATCTGCCGCGCTCATTACTCCTCTATAGCTCGTGGGTCGGGGCTTGCGAGACAGTTTTTCGCCGAATATCGCACGTGTCGAGTGGCACCCTCCTCTATAGCTCACGCGTTGGTGCTCGCGAGATATTTAATTTTCGTCAAATAGGTCGGGTGTCACTCGCCATGCCGATGACGCCCCTATAGCTCACATGGTGCGGCTTGTGAGACATTTCTTTTTCACCGGATAAAGAAAAAGAAACGTCATCTGCGTGTCGGGTGTCATCCGTCATGGCGATGATGCCTCTGTGGCTCGCATGTCGGCGCTTGCGAGGAATTTCGTTTTCACCGAATAGCTCGCGTGTCGGGTGTTGTCTGCCACGCCTATGACGCTTCTATAGTTCGGATGTTGGCGCTCATGAGGAGTTTCTTTTTCACCGAATAGGTCGGGTGTCATCCGCCAAGTCTATGACACCTCTATAGCTTGTATGTCGGTGCTTGCAAGACATTTCTTTTTCGCCGAATATCTCGCGTGACATTTCTTTTTTGTCGAATAGCTTGCGTGTCAGGTGTCATCCTCCGTGCTCATTACTCCTCTGTAGCTCGTGGGTAGGGGCTTGCGAGACATTTCTTTTTCGCCGAATATTGCACGTTTCGGGTGGCACCCTCCATGCCGATGACGCCTTTATAGTTCGCGAGACATTTATTTTTTGCCGAATAGGTCGGGTGCCAGCCACCATGCTGATGATGCCTCTATAGCTTGTATGTCAGGGTTGGCGACTAACTAACTGTCTTTTGTTTGGCGCTCTTTGTCCAACCATGGCCCTTTCGCCATTAACATAAATTAACCAACCAACCAACCAGGGTTGGCGAGCTTTAGCTCTCTAGCCCCGATATATGAGCGAGCAGAGGCGGCATCACCATGGCGGGTGACACCCGACAAGTTGTGGCCTCTACTGCAGAAAAAAAAAAAAAAATGCAAGTTCTGTGTGAGTATGAATGAAAAGTTATTTGAGTGGAAAGGGTTAATTTAGATTAAAACGAAACGAAACGTAACAGTGAAACAGCTATGACAACAAAAAGAACGAAGTCAAGTAAAACTTACCGTCAAGTGTATCGCGGTATGTATAGTAAAGAATGGCCTTTTTATGAAGCATCTAAAGTTTTGCTGAATCACGTTTTATAAGCCATGTGACTGCGAATTTAGCCTGTCGCAAGGCGGCCGCGATGATTGTAGGCGTCAGGCGGAGAGCAAGAAGCACAAAGATCATGTCAAAAGATTAAATGGAGATGTGATTAAAATTAATGTAACCAAAAAACTTCTTGCAGCTTATAAAGAATCCTGGAAAAAATATCAAGAGCAGATTAGTGCATAAAAAATGCAGCAAAACAAGCAAAAAAGAGAATAAATTGAATGTTCACAAGGTGATTTGAAATGGGAAGAAGCTGAACATTTGCAGCAGTTGGATTCCCTCATAAACTGTTAAACAATGCTGAGATTAACATTGAATGTGGCATAGAAAAAAGACATGAGTGCAATAGAAAGTGGACAGATACTATTAAAAGAAGCCAAACATTGCTAACTATCTTAAAAAATGAGAAAAAAATAGAAGTGAGCAATTAAATATTGAGAAAAGGAGCGAAAAATAACATTTTTTGTAAAATAAATGATTAATAATAGAATCCTGCTATGGTTACAAATTTTTTGATCTGTTTGAAAGCTGAAATGTTTGCATATGTGTGTGTGTGTGTGTATTTCAATGCAATATATTTTAAATTTGAGTAGGGTGCATCTATTTCCAAAACATTTTCTGCTTAAGAGTTTGTTCTATCTACTAATATTTTACCTGCTCTAAAAAATGTTTTCTTACACCCAAAGTGTATTTTATCTGCTCCAAAAATGCATTTTGTTGCTTCAAAAATGTGTTTCATCTGCTTCAAAAACCCATTTTACTGCTCCAAAAATGTAGTTTACCTGCTCCAAAAATGTAGTTTACCTGCTCTAAAAATATTTTTTACCTGCTCCGAAAATGCATTTCATTGCTCCAAAAAATGTATTTCCGCCTGCTCCAAAAGTGCATTTTGCTGCTCCAAAAATGTATTTTACCTGCTCCAAAAAGCACATTTTGCTGCTCCAAAAATGTATTTTACCTGCTCCCAAAATGCATTTTGCTGCTCCAAAAATGGATTTTGCTGCTCCAAAAATGGTTTTGCAACTTTCCATCACTGATGTATGGTAAAATGTTACCTGACCACACATTGCAACAGCTACTTACTGTCACTTGACAGTTAAGAGTACTTACTCCTGAACTTGTGGTAGCTTAAAGTTCTGCGTCTGTTCTCTTTCTTTTCCCGTAAGACTTCACACTTGTGCGTCAGGTCTTCTTTTCAAAAAAATACCTCCACTGCTTGTTCAGGGTGAAACTCGCATAGTTCTGGTCCTTCCAGCATTATCCGCAATAGCTGGTTCAAAGCATCAGAATTTATCCAATTACGTAAATCTGTCTATTCTTTTCATCGCAGAAAATGCTCTTTCGACCTTAGCATTGGATACGGGCAATAATTTCATGATATTTATCATGTGGTTTAGATTAGGAATTAATTCGCATACTTTTCTTTCAAACATTTCCATAGCTATTGCTTTGACAGGTGATGTAGATTTCTTAACCAAAAGGTTTTGAAATAATCCCAGTGCTCTTGAATTTTATCGTTGTCCATGTTTGTTGGCAGTCAACAACTCACTGAGATGTTCAGTTAATACAGTAATTTGAAAATCACCAAAATTTGCAAGAGTAGATTTGTCTGTTGACCAAAGCTTAGGTTCTAACAGCTTGGCAACATTGAAAACCTGTTTTTCGTGCAAGCCACCGAGCCGGGTATTTACACACTGATTAATATGATTTAAAGGATATTCACAATTTTCATAGAATACATCTACTGTCAACTTGCAGCTCAGTTCAATGCCACGAAATTCTACAGTTTTCACTGAATCACAGTCACTGTAATGACAAGCTGATACGTTTGGTAAGTCTTGTAAAATTTTGGACAGTTCGGCAGAAAACTTCGTTTTCTTCATAATTTCATAGAATCATATAATTTTTCTATGCGTTCATAAAATAAGGTATATCCACATCATCCAACTGGAGAGACAGAGATAATTTTGACAAAGAATATAAAATGTTGCAAAGCAACAACAGCCAAGTTACAAATTTGATGAACTTAATTTTTCTCAAAATGCATGTAATCCAGCTTTTTCTCCTAGTTGTACAATAACTAAACAATTTTTAATCAGCGTGTCATTGGCTCTTTGCATATGTGAAACCCATCGGGCGTCATGGACTCGCAAAGCTGGTGTATTTGATACATCTTCATAGAGTATTGTTGAGAGCTCACGAAAGTCTCTGATTCATTTGGCACTTTTTTCATAAAAATTATGAATGTCTTCCATCAACTTATGTACCTCTTGAAAATATGTTGACAGCATAAAATCTTTTAGAGTATGCACACTTCTTTAGAGTATGCAAATCTTCAAAGTGATTACTTAAACAATGCACTTACACTAAACAGGGGCAGTTTCCTTCAAAAGAGTTGCAAAACTTCTCTGTCCCATGTTAATATTTGCTCCATCAGCTAAAAATCCAATTCATTTATTTTCAAAACTGACTACTCCAAATCCTGCAATGGACTTTGCAATTGCATTTTTGATACCATTAGCACCAGTATTTTTCAGTTCTTTTAATGCCAGGAATGGGAATTTGGTATCTCCTACTTCATTGACATGCATGATACAAATAATATAAATTGCCGATACACTAACATATATACTGCTATCAATAAATAAGGTAAAATAGTCTGTCGTTCTTAAGTTATTGCGTAAACAATTTCGAAAACATTAGCAATGCACTCCGTGAACTGAGCACTCATCATGGACGAATGGTAAGTTTGCTCTACATCAACACCATGGCGTTTCTCTAACTCAATAATTTAAAGAAATTTCACAAATGGAATTTTCTCTTTGGCAATCATATATGCTATATCAATTAATTTTCCAATTAGAGCTTTAGATGCATTGGAAGCAATAATCATTGACTTACCAATAGATGTTCTTTGATAAAAAATCAGTGAGCGATTTTTCTTTATGTTCTGCCTTGAAGGCACTGGCACGGTGAATTTCTGATCTGGTGTGCTTTACCACATTGTTCTTTTTAATAATAAATCCAGAAACTCCATCAATAAAAGAAAAATTTCAACTTTAAAATTTTTTTTACGCTCTCAACATTCTTCCGGCAAATTTCGAAATGGGTAGACTGGATCGATATTTTATCAGCATCAACATTATAGCGTAACCAACTACCTTTTGGATCTAATTCCTCCATCCACCTTTTCATGGTTGATATTTTCACTGTGGTAGCCATGATTTCAAATAACAAACAGTAAAACAACAAAACTCACGTTCCCTAAAATCAAGCGGCGGCCAAACTGAAACAAAAACAGCAATAAGAGCATCTGTCCTTAAATGACTCATGGTGCAGACAGGTGGGAACGTGGAACCAATCATAGACGCTCTTCGGTCGGATGATGACCACCTCAAAACTGCACAGCTAAAGCTACATGAGGAAGCTTTTTCCAGCTGAAAGCAAACTTATAAAATATTCGTGAAGTTATGAATACGTGAATTTTATTTTTCTTCGCGATGTAAGCAAAATTGTACTTTTGATAAATAACGAATTGCTCTATGGATTGAACATTTTAATGGAAATTTCATTTTTAAACTTTGAGTTGTGGTTTTGCGATTCAAATACGAGTTTGCATCGCAGACTTCTAATTTATACCGCTTATTTTTTTCCCTGTAAAGTAGTGTGAAGAAAAATTTGAAAAACCTATTTTTGCTGTTGTAACTGAGAGCAAAAACAAAATGATAAAAATGTGAAAAATTTTAAATGAAAGATATCCAACTCTCATAACATATGAATGCTCAGCATATCTGTTGAATTTGTTAGAAAAAGATGTTTCCCCAAAGACTGTTTAAAGCAGATTGTGGCGGTGAAAAAATGTTTCCGTAACATAGGCCTACATCAACCACATGGATTGTTCAAAGAAAAGCCTAGCTTAATGCCACAACTACCTAACAAAACAAGGTGCAACTTTCATCTTGATTGTGTTAAAACATTTGTGACCAATTATCACAAATACAGAAAAATATCTTAAGAGCATATTGAAGAATTTTATCAATCTATTTATAAAATCTTGGATAAAATGGGCATTTACCGTAAAGCTATGAATCTGGAAAAGCAGTTATCCATTGTTGCTAGCTCACTGGGCACCCTTCAGAGAGAGACACGTCTGTTTCAGTTGCTGTTGAAATATGGCCGGATTTACTACAAGAAGAAATCCTGCAGCCCTACCATCTAGATTTTAAAAAAGGTTTGAAGAAGCAATTCTTGCACTACATTTTCTAGCAAACCTCATGGATCTGAAATACAGAGGTCAGAAACTTAACCAAGAACAGGAGAGTATTGCAGAAGAGTGGATATCCAAATTTCCACCTGATTACACAGTCGAATAATATGACCACACCCGGAATCACTGTGTACTCACCCAGGTGTATCAGAGTGCACATGACAAGGTCAACCACGCGGAGATATAAGCGGCCGGGCAGGACAGATGAGCCATAGTGTGTAACGTGAGCACAATGGGCAGATGTAGTGATTTGACGGATGTTAAAAAAAGAATGATCATTGGTTACTGTGCCAAGGTTGAAAGCATTTCAGAAACAGCAGACTTTGGGGGCTGTTTGTGAGGTGTTTTAGTAAGGGTGTACCAAGATGGACCGCCGGCACACCGAGTCTTTCCTGACATCATAACTGTGGAGCCCCTAAGGCCATCAACCCCAGAAGAGAATGTCACCTCCGTCGACTTGTAAAAGACAATCTACATGCAACAGCTCAGCAATTGACCTTGCAAATAAATGCTGGAATACCCAGGTACATGTCCGAGATAACAGTACAGCAAACCCTGTGTGGGTCTCCGGAGTCAATGCTGCGTCAAGGCACCCATGTTAACCCAGGTTCATGGACAGTAATGTCTACAGTTTGCATGGCACTACTGTCATGGGACCTTGAAAAAAAAAAAAAAAAAAAAAAAAAGGTTGCCTTCACCGATGAATCGAGGTTTCTACTCCACAGAAGTGACAGGCAGTGGTAGACAAGGTGTCGGACACATGAGAACCAACATCCGGACATGCTTGTCGGTCAACTACAGTCCAGCGGTGGCAGTGTGCATGTCTGGGGGATGTTTTCCTTGCATGCCCTGGGACCGCTGGTACCACTGGATGGGTCCCTGGATGCCAATGGCTATCTGTCCGTTCTTGCTGACCAGATGCATCCCTTCACATTGGACGTTTACCCGGTGGTAATGGTATCTAAATGACAGTGCACCCTGTCATGTCGCTAAGACGGTGCTTTACTAGTTCCAGAAACAGCAGCGCTGTCTCCGTTTTCCCTTGGTCAGCGAAATCACCCAACCTCTATCCCATAGAGCACTTGTGGGACTATTTGGATCGACAAGTTTGGCATGCCGACCCAGAACCTTTGTGCTTTGCTGCAGTTCGAATGGGCACGTGTGCCCCGGGCAACCTTCCAGGGCCTTATAGAGTCCATACCACGTCGTCTCGCTGTTGTCATCTGAGCCAAGTGTAGTTATTCCCATTATTAGGTAGGTGGTCATATTATTCTGATACGACCGTGTATTTGCCTGGTGTAATGGCTTTCAAAATTAATGACACAGACTGTTACCTAACATCAATGATGAAAGAAAGTGTCATCAGCCAGTTTTCTTCCATAAAATGATGGCAAATCATGGCAAAGTCTGAAAAGGGTTCAAATTCAAAATTGCCTGCACGATTTTGTAACTTTTTTGTATGCCTTACATTCATCACCAGCTTCATATACCTCAATTGAGAGAATTTTCTCTATGTTTCAACTAGTTCGGAATGAATTGTGAAATAGGCTTGGGATAGAGAAATCCACAAAACTTGTTCAGTGTATACCTTTTTGGATCAAAATTTCCTGTAGATTGGTAGTTTTGTTTCTGGCTAAAACTGCTGAGGTTATATTAATTATTTAAATGTGGCTGTTTTGCAGAAAAACTCAGAGGTTCGAAAATATTTGAAAATTGTGTGGGTCACAAAACTATGATAATTTCAGATTGCTTTTGAGGTTCTAGTAAAATAAAAAGCAAAAATTCTTTATTATCTGTACAATTGTTTAATTTTTAGGCCATCTTTGTAAATAGTCAAAAAACATTGCAGTTTACATGCGGCACACAAATAGTATCTCAAGCAAATTTTATTTCCAGATAATATTTTAGTTAGAAGCTAGGTATGTTATACTCTGTTTCTCTATTTTTTGTTTCTATAGTATGAATAGATAATGTTGGTCTATTCTGTAGTTATTGTTTATTGGTGGAAAGCTATTTATATGCAACCATTTATTATTTTCAGGATTATTGTTTAATTTTCTTATTTCAGATCAGTTGCTTGGTCAGCTGATCTGAAAGGTTTGTTTTGTGTTGCTAAATAATAAAATCGGTCAACCATCACCTTTGAGAAGGCAAGAAAGAGAATCTAGTTATTATTCCTATTGCATACCTGCCAACTTTTACGCATTATGCATAAAATTTATGCATTTTAACTGTTCTTTACAATTTTACGCATAGATCGCTTTTTTTACGCATTTTCATATATTTAAAAAAAAAATCTTCCTTGATAAATTTTTGTTAATGTTTCAGTTAAATCATACCTGCCAACTCTTCCGGAATTTGTGGAAGTTTTCCGTTTTTTTTATAGTCTTTTGGTTTTCCGGCTGTAAGAACTTTTCTTGCGGATTTTAAAAATTTTCTATATTTTTTGTTAAAAATATCCCTATAAATAAAATATATAACAGAGATGGGGAATTTAGCGCCATTGTGCGCCAGAACACCTGTGCCCTGTCGGCATTGTCGGGACTTAGGCACAGTAAATTCTCCGTGCCCACTGTTATGCTTGACGCTGAATAAAGATTATGCTTGATGCTGAATAACGATCATGCGGTTACCATGGAAATAGTTGGTCCTCTACGGACGACGGAAAACATAGAGTATGCTATGATAATCGTAGGTCCACTACGAACGACGGAAAACATAGAGTTTGCTATGGAAACCGCCGGTCCGCTACGGACGACGGAAAACATCGAGTATGCTATGATAAGCGTAGGTCTGCTATGGACGACAGAAAATATCGAGTATGCTATGGAAATCATCGGCCCGCTACGGAATACGAAAAACAACTAGTTAGTATGCTATGGAAATCATCGCTCCGCTATGGATGACGGAAAACGTTGAGTATGGTATCAAAATGTGATATAATTTGTGTATATTATGAACATCTAAAAATTATCAAATGCACAAATATTTGCATTTATTTTTACTTGTACATAGCTAAATTCATTATAAATGTTGTTTGCGCATAGTTAAAAGAAATCATTATAAATCAATGTTGTTCACGCATAGTTAAAAAAAAAAAAAATCATTAGAACGTCATTCGCACACAATTTTACACATTTGAATTTTTTCAGGTTGGCAAGTATGCTATTTGTTATTTAATTGTAAAAGAAAATATTTTATTGGGTGCTGATTAAATTTAGAATATTGTAGAATAAAAAATAGAATTTAATTTTGAAAAAAACCCAGGTGGGTTTTTTTGGTGGGTTTTTTCAACTGGGTCCACCCTGGCGAACCCTGACAGCAGGTCTTCCAGTTCCTGTACATTTTGGGGTCGTGTAGATTTAGCGCGAACCCCCTTTTCCAAGTCGAACCACAAACGTTCGCTTGGGTTCATGTCAGGTGAATTTGGAAGCCAGAGCATTAACAGAAAGTTACCAGCATGTTCCTCGAACCACTCCTTGACGACTCTGGCAGTGTGGCATGGCACATAATCTTGTTGGTAATGGCCATCACCAGCAGGGAAGACAGTTGCCATGAATGGGTGAACTTGGTTCGCAACGACGTTCAGATACCTGACAGCTGTCAGGGATTGTGCTGTTGGGATAATGGGGCCTAAAGTGTCCCAAGAAAACATCGTCCACAGCATAACACCGCCACGGGTCTGTTTCTGCCCAACAGTGCATCCAGGTGACATAGCCTCCATTGGTAATCGGTGTATCCGCTCTAGGCCGTCTATGTGATGCACCAGGAATCTTGATTTGTCAGACCAGGCCACCTTCTTCAAATCATTCATTATCCAGTCTTGATGATCTTGGGCCCATTTCATGTGTTCTTGGTAATGACGTGCAGTAAGTATAGGGACCTGGCTGGGTCTTCGACTACGCAGGCCCATGCGCAGAAGGCTGTGATGAACTGTGCTGTGCCATATTGCCTTGATGATCACTGATGTAGCTGCGGGTGATTGGTCATACTGTGGCCCTGCTGTCGCTGTGAACAATGCGCGACAGTCTCCGCTTCCCTCTGGCATCAGTGAGCTGTGGATAACACACAGCTGTACGGCGGATCATCGTTTAGCCCTCTGTGCACCACTTTTGATACATACTCACTACAGCGTCATGTGAACAAACCACAAGCAGCATCGTTTCCGAGATCATATTTATATACTGCTCTGTGAACTTCCCTTGCACAACTGGTTTGGTCTCCAAGATTGCTCATTTCTCTAAGCTGGGGGTGGTCATTATGGAATGGCTCATCAGTGTACATATTTTATCACTGCACTGTATACCTTTCATTAATTTAGACATGGGTAAATTTAAGCTTAGTAGTTACAAGGGTCCACTGTCTGTTTCCCACTGAAAGTAAATGCATAAATATTCTATATATGTTTCCCACTGAAAGCAAATGCATAAAGAACGATATAGTCTCAATTATCTCCGAAACTAATAGCAATAGGATATTCCATATTTAACTACATAGTCTTGTTTGCGTTACTATACTAAAATGAAATGTTACTATACTAAAATGAAATTTTAGTATAGTAACGCAAACAAGACTATGTAGTTAAATATGGAATAGCTGTTTTAGTTTTGGTGTTATTGTCGATGGTGTCATTTTGGCAAATTTTTAGCGTTTTTGACCGTGCCAAATGGCTACAAAATCCTATAGTCACTATTATCTCCGAAACTAATACGAATAGAAAAACCATACTGCATCACTTAGGGTAGTTTATAAACGCAAACAAGACTGTGTAATTAAATCCGGAATAGCTGTTTTAGTTTTGGAGTTATTGTCGATGGTGTCTTTTTGGCAAATTTTAAGCGTTTTTCACCGTGCGAAATGACTTCAAAACGATATAGTCTCAATTATCTCTGAAACTAATAGCAATAGGAAAACCGTACTGCACCACTTAGGGTAAATATAACTTTAAAAGTTGTATTTACCCCTATAACTTTAAATATAACTTTAAAAGTTGTATTTTTCTTCAACTACGTCAACCAAATTTTCTAGACAATTTTTATTGAAAAAATAATTTAATAATTTTTATTTAGTCTCTCGCTACGTTCACGAATAAAAACTGTCCACCATAAATTGATAGCAGTGGATGGGTCAAAAATTTCAAGCAATACTTTTGCTTACTTTATTTGCTGCCTATTTTCTAAAGCAATTTTTTTGCATGAACATTGTCTTGCCATCAAGAATATTGCCCATGATGCTTGTGTTCTTCTAACCTCTGCATTGCTTGGCATAATGGTCAGCAGTATTTCAACAATTTGTGCTATAACCTTCATGTATTAAAAAGTGCTTATTCTCAGTTTCTCTAGCAGTTTTTTACGCTTTCCAACCGTAGGTTGAAGAATCGTACATGCTCCAGCTTTGTCCGTCTGTTTGTCCGCACGATAACTCACGTAAAAATGCTTCGATTTCGATGAAATTTTAGTATGTGGTAGGGGACCTCCTGGGAACGAACCCTATTGAAAATGGATGAAACGGGGTCAAAGGCCAGGACATAGGAGCGGGATCTGTTTCATTGCCCTTATGCGTCATAACTTATGTAAAGTTGCTTCGATTGCGACAAAACTTTATCATGTTGTTCTGGAGGTATACTGAACCAATTCTGTTTAATATCATTGAAATGGGGTCAAACGTCAGGGCAGAGGAACGAGATTTATTCCACAGCCATTATCCTTATAACTTCAGTAATAGCTTAAGTAAACATGCTTCTATTGCGACAAAACTTTAGTATATTGTTCCGGAGGTATACTGAACGAATCAATAGTCAGGACTGGGAGGAGGGTTTGTCTACGCGCAAGATAACTCACGTAGAAATTGCTTGAATTCGATACAGTTCACTATGCTTTTGTGGGGAACGACGGAGGGAAGTGCAAAGAAACCGTCAAAATTGAATCATTAGTCAATACAATATGTATTTTTAAGGTTTAGGAATAGATAATAAATATACTTCTGTCCTCTTGCATTGTCACTTAAAATTATTCAATTTTGAAGCTCACAATTTGTTGTGTTTGGGTATATTCGAAAACAATTCTTACTTAAAATGGCTGAAAACTTTGTTTTAGTTTACTCAAAACATACGAGAAGCATTAAATTTTCTTAAAGCGTTAAGGTGGTTCCACCTAAAATCTCTGCCTTATGTTTTCAATGGTAAAACTTCTTTACATATTTTCTTTGTAATTTATATATTCCAAAGAATGGAAATTTGCACATCGATAAAACTTACTTTAAGTTATAGCATGGAATACTTAATACTTGCTAAAACATAACCATAATTAAGCAATTCAACATTTGTTTGTCTATTGACGTCATCAATGTACAGGCCGCACCATCTATTAACAGGTGTAACATTACTTAAAACAATTATTGATTTTTAATATAATTATGGTTATGTTTTAGCAAGTATTAAGTACCCTATGCTAAAACTTAAAGTTAGTTTTATCGACGTGCAAATTTTCATCCTTGGGAATACATTCATTGCGAAGAAAATATGTAAAGAAGTTTTACCATTGGAAACATAAGGCAGAGATTTTAGGTGGAACCATCTTAAGGTGGACGTCAAATAATTTGCTTCCTATACTTCCAATGAAAAAACTTCTGTACACATTTTCTTCACAATTAATGCGTTCCCAAGGATGAAAATTTGAACATCGATCAAAATAGCTTCATATTTTAACTTGGAATACTTAATATTTTCTGAAACATAACCATAATTATATTAAAAATGAATGACTTTTCCTTTGGTGTGGTGTTGAAACCAGAAAAAAAGATGGCGCAACCTGTACTTTGATGACGTCAGTAGACAAATAAATGTTGGATTGCATAATTATGGTTATGTTTTAGAAAATTTTAAGTATTCCAAGTTATAAAATGAAGCTATTTTAATCGATGTTCAAATTTTCATCCTTGGGAATGCATTAATTGTGAAGAAAATGTGAACAGAAGTTTTTCCGGTGGAAGTATAGGAAGCAAAATTACTTGACGTCCACCTTAAAACCAGCAGATGTTTCACCCATGACGCAGCACAGATGTTTTACGCAACAGAAGTTAATGAATCTGTTTTTCGGTAGCTATGTTGTTGTGGCTACCGAAAAACGAGCTGGCGAGCAGATGGTATTAACATGTCAAAGCAGGTATAACTTGGCTGTATTCGGATATGCGTATATAATTCAGTCTGTTAGAAAAATTTAATAACAGCACTAATTTTTGTAGATGTTGTAGTCGGATTTGTGTTCCTTATTAATTCTTGAAATAATTTTGCATTGTTGTACTTGTAAACTGTTTTTTACGCTTTCCAACCATAGGTTGAAGAAGCGTATATGCTCCAGCTTTGTCCGTTCGTCCGTATGTCAGTCTGTCCGTCTGCACGATAACTCGTTTAAAAATGGTTCGATTTCAATGAAATTTTAGCATGTGGTAGGGAACCACCTGAGGTCGAACCCTATTGAAAATGGACAAAATGGGGTCAAAGGTCACGACATAGCAGCGGGATTCATTCCGTTGCTGTTATGTGTCATAACGTGCATAAATATGGTTTGATTTTGATTAAATTTTAGTATGTCGTAGGGGACCACCTGGTGACGAACCCTATTGAAAATGGGCAAAATGGGGTCAGAGGTCAGGACATAGGATCAGGATCCATTCCGTCACCTTTATGCGTTATAACTTACGTAAAAAATGCTTCGATTGAGACAAAACTGTATCATTTTGTTCCGGAAGTATACTTTACCGGTTGTGTTGAATATCATCAAAATGGGATCAAAGGTCAGGTCATAGGAGCGAGATTTATTCTACAGCCATTATCCTCATAACTTGAGTAATAATTGGAGTAATGATTTTTGGTATGTTGGAAAGCATATCATAATCAATGCATTGCATGATTTTACTTATTTGTTGGTGAGTTATTGATGGCCAAAAATGTTCAGACATTATGTTTCGAAGCTGCTTCTATTCTGCTAAATTTTTCTGTTCATTCCGTTTATTTTTGGTTAGGTTCTTCGTGGTGTCAAAATAAAAAATTGGCTGTATAGCTTTCATAAATGATTTTTTTATCTCATAGCAGAGACATTTTGTGGTGTTGTGTGGTTGCCAGTATTGAATCATAACCATACATCTACCATAGCTCAGATGGGGAGAGAATGGGATACCAACTAGCTCACTATAGGTGCAGCTTAGCACTCACCAGATGGCGATTAACTGGCAGCTTTGGCGATTAAACTTATTTTAGCGGTTGCCAGTTTGGCCATTTGTCATTTTCAGTGCCAATTTACAGAAGTATAATAATTCAAAAGTAAAAGGATGTGAAACCAGTTATAACTAGGGATGGCAAAAAAATTATCGAAGTTTTGCCCCTGATAAACAATGTTTATACCTCGATGTTGTAGAATCCTTTTAGTGTGACGTGGCCGATTCGTTGGCTCGTGCAAGTTGTGCTAAAAGTTCGGTGGGCTAGATGATCGGCCCTCAATTTTGACCCAAGTATTGGGTTGTCGGAAAAGTCATGACATATTTTGGCACCCGATGGCGGTTGGGCGGTTTTAGAAGTACTAGGGGCATGCACAGCCCTGTTATCGCTATGGCATTCGACAGGTGCCAGTTCTAGCTGCAGTCTAAAAGGAATAGTGAGCGATTTGGTTGATTTGTGGAGATTTGACATCAAGTTGAAGATGGAAGACCAAACTGTGCATTTTCGCTATATTTTACTGTTTTACTTCCGTAAAGTGAAGAACGCGCATCCAGCTTGTGAAAAGTTGTGTAAAGTGTACATCGATAATGCTCTACAAGAACATCAGTGACAGCGTTGGTGCGCAAAATTCCGTGCTGGTGATTTTGACCTCAACGATGCTCCTAGGTCCGGGAGGCCAACCGAGGTTGATGACGACCAAATCAAGGCATTGATTGAGTCAAACCCACGTTACACGACACGAGAGATTGCAGACACATTGCACATCTATCATTCAAGCATTCACGACCACCTGAAGAAGCTGGGATATGTAAGCAAGCTCGATGTGTGGGTTCCTCATGAACTCAAAGAAGCTCAATTGCCGGCGCGTATAAACATCTGCGATATGCTCATTAAACGTAAGGAAAACGATCCTTTTTTGAAGCGACTGATAACTGGTGCCGAAAAGTGGATTGTGTACAACAATGTGCTGCGCAAACGGTTTTGGTCCCGACGTGGTGCTTCGCCTCAAACGACATCCAAAGCAGACTTCATCAGCGGAAGATTCTGGTCTCAGTGTGGTGGGATTTTAAAGGTGTCATATTTTTCGAGCTCCTACCACAAAACCAAACAATCAATTCGATTGTGTACTGTCGGCAATTGGACAGTTTGAACGAATCCATCATCCAGAAACGTCCAGAGCTCGTTCATCGTAAAGGTGTTGTGTTCCATCACGACAACGCGAGACCACACACAAGTTTGATCACCCGCCAAAAATGATTGCAGCTTGGGTGGGATGTGTTGCCACACCCAGCATACTCGCCCGACCTTGCGCCGTCAGACTTCCACTTGTTTCGCTCTCTTCAACAGTTTTTGCGTGGTATAACGTTCAATTCAGATGAGGCTATAAATTAGCACTTTGTACAGTTTTTCGCCACGAAAGACAGGTCCTTCTATGAACGAGGCATTCTGCAGCTCACTGAAAGGTGGCAAAAGGTTATCGAACAAAACGGGCATTATATCATTGATTGATCTTTGTTCTTTCTATCAATAAATGACCTTTGCAAAAAACATGGCTGAAATACGTCATGCCTTTTCCGACAACCCAGTAGTTCCCAAATCAGACAGCAGATATCGGCGTGAATGATCATATCATTTATTAATCATATCGTTTGGAAATGAAATATCTTCAAGTCATACCGTCAAACAATAATATTATTGAAAAAATCACAAGAATATATATACAGTAAGAATTGTATCGTGAATAAGTTCGCGTGCACTCTATAGGCTGCCCAAGCACTTTCACCGTGTGACGGGGTAAGGTTAATTTTAGCCAAAACTTTTCTTACTACAGTTGAGACAAGGCTGTTCACATGGAATTATGGGTGAATTATAGAGCATGACACTGCCTGTCAAGAAAGTGAAATGTGGTGTTTTATTTGTAGAAACTTCACATTATTCATTTCTTGTCCCCCCACCCCCACCCAAAGAAAAACGACACAACCTTAAAAGTCAGCGAATTACGAATTCCCCACATCTTTTTCCAAACTTCTGTGTTAGCAAACTTTATTGGCAGCTTGTTCCTCAGTTATCTGCAGATGTGATTTTTTTTTTGCGTCAGTGCAGGAACTGTTTCGTAAGATTGTTTGAAATGGCTACTTATAGTGAGAGTGAAAGTTTGGCTGGAAGTGATAGTGATTATTTTGAATCACCTTAAAACAGCATCAATATGTGAGGGTAGATATTCAGAATAAAAGGAGTTATCATTATATTTCCTCTTTTTTTCTTTTTCTTTTCTTTTTTTGCAGAAAGAAAAGTCTTTGAAAATTCATTTTGACTTTGCAATTTCTATTTCAAAAAAAATATTAAATTATTTCATGTAAAGTTATTTTTTAAATCAGTTATCTGAAATGTAATATATTTAAAAAAATATGTTACATTCATAGAAATGCTAAGAAAAATCTTATAAAGTTCAGGAAAAAATTTCGGCTTCCGAAATATTAAAAAATTTATGGAAAGTGCAGCGTTTTTTTCTTGAAGCTTGCAATTTACAAGAAAATGGCATAGCATTTCTGGCATGTACACACACACTAAAAGAGATTAAACCTCGATGTTGCAGAAGCCGATGCATCAAAAAGACATTGCTTCATGACCGGTGTTTGTAACTGGCAGAGAATATTTTCTTCATAATGCAAATGGATTTCTTTTTTGCATTCTTGTAAAGAGGAAGGTGATATTATGCCACGAATTGGCTGTTTTGGTCAATGTTTTGCCTGCAAAATTGAGTTCTTTTCCTCGATGCTACAGGAACCGATACATCAGGGATGCACAATCTTTTCTAGGAAAGGGCCAAATGAAAGAAAAATCAACTTACCAAGGGCCGGTCTCAGTGAGATGGCTGGGACTGAATGCTGGTAGCAAATTTTTGTTATGTTTGGAGCGATGTTAAACGTGGATACAATCAATATATTTTCTAAGTTCTCGTCTGTAATATGATTCCTTACGTTGCACTTAAAGGTTTAAGTTCATAATCGAGAAAGTCTGCTCGTATACATATGTGTTTCCAAACATACTTGCACAAAATCGAGCGTTGTCCTCAGTTGCCAGAAACAATAGGAAATGTTTCTGGCAACTGCTTGTAAATGTTTAGAAGATCAAGATTCATAAATGATGATTTCAGTTCACCATTGCATTGCATGTCGATCAATTCTAATTGGAAATCTTCAGGTGCCTGTTCTGGCTGCACTGAAAACGGATTTGAAAAGAGCTGCAGCTGAATTTTGTATTTTTTGAACTCATGAAACCTTTCTTAAATGATGCAAGAAACCTTTCATTAAATTACAGTGAAATCAGATGAAACTCATCTGATAAACACAATCATTTGCACTGTTGATGATATGTCAGTCAACCCCTCTGCGGCCAATGAGAAGTAAGCAAATCGTGTGGCTAAATTACGAAGCTGATGAGTAATATCTAATGCAAGTTGTGAAATCCTTCGTTGTACTGTCATATGGTTAAGACTGGTGTTTTGAAAAACTTTTGTCTTTTCAGGACACATCCTATCACTGGTGATATTGAGATATTTTTATATTTGATCTCCGTCCCTTAATGGTTTCCCACTCTTTGCTATTAAAGCAGAAATTTATAGGCTACTTTCAACAGCTGCATCCACAGGGCTGTTAGTGGCGACTAAATAGGTGACCATTGCTACTGTTTTTGATGACAGGCGACTATGGCTACTATTTCTTACAAAAAACAGCCAAAAGCAACTATTTTCAGAAAAACCATGAACTATTTTAATTGTAAGGCTACTATTAAAAAAAAAAATGTAATTTGTGTTGCGTATATCGATGTGCTTGTATAACATCAGTTTTAATATCGATACACGTGAATATCAACTTTGATATCGATATGTATATGTCGAATCCATGGGTCATACGCATCCTGGAATTCCATTTTGTCCTGGAAAAGTCCTGGAAATGTCCTAAAATTCTGTTACATATCCTGGAATTTTATTCATTCCTGCCTTTTTGTCCCTGCACAATGTTTTGTAGTTGAGGATTTTTCTACTGACATAACTTATGACTGACAAATTTCCCTCCCCACCCCCTGCAAAATGTGTGTGTGTGTGTGGGGGGGGGGCTGTCGGTTTTCTTGTTTAGGAGGAGACCGAAGCTGCATTATTAGCATCTTTTGTGTCATGCTCATGTTATCACTTTGCCTGTCCGGCTGGGGAGACTATATCTCCGCAATTATTAGTTCAATTTGTAAAAATTTTTTTGTATTAGAAAGCTTAAAATGTGAGACTGATGATCCATTCGTTCCGTTTTTTTTTTATCATTGCACAACTTCACCTCTAGAGGGTGCAAATGGAGATTTTATCGAATTTAAAATGAATACAGGTAGCTTACCTTTTGTACACATTTCCCAGCACGTTTTGTTCTTTTTATAGTCTGCTGGGTTCAAGCCTCTGGTGCGGTGGCCCTATTCTGTCTTCAGTTCATTCAATGCCTGGCGAATGTATAAGTCCTTGAAGTGCACTGCAGTAATGACATTTGGCCCCAACAGCATCTACTTCCCTTCCAAACCACTCTTACCAACGTGTAAAACCCAACTTTATTTGGTTAATTAGCATTTATAAAAACCCAAAATTCTTTAACTCAATATGAACTGACATGACCAACTAACACAAACATCCTATTTACATACAGACAAAAATTCCAACCCAAAACATTAAAAACATATATGCAACTATTTACACACAAATTATCTTATTCTCTTCTATGTCATTCCTTCAATTCCCGTTCCGCACACCTCACGACATCCAGAGCATTCAGTCACCACACCTCAGCCATTCCCATGTAGACTGCCTCAAGCGCTTTCTACCCCCCACTGGGCTCATCTTCAGGAACCCTTCCAGATGTTATCTCTTCTGCTACCGCAGTGTGAGTGAGTGAGCGATACAATCGTCTTCCTCGCCCTTGCTCCGACGTCACCTACAAAAAACTTTCACCGTGGCTCCATCTATTATAAACTTTTGTAAAAACTTCATTTTCTTCTTCTGTGTTTTTGGTTTTTTTGTTCAATTTTTATTAATTCTTTCCATTTTTCATTAAGGATACTTGGGTCATTCTTATTACAAAGTTTATCTCTTTTTTTCTCAATCAACACAGACTCTTGCAATGCGTAGGTGTCTCTCATTGCAACATAATTTTATTATTTTAATTTCTTCAAAATTCGGGTATATGTGGTTATCCATGCAGTATTGTCTTAGTGCTGTTCGTGCTTCTTCTTTTTTTTTTTTTTTGCCAATTTTTAATATGTTGTTGTAGGCGATGTTTTAATTGATTTTTGGTACTTCCAATATAAGATATTGGTGGGATTCCACTTATAGGTATTTCGTATACACCAGCTTTCTCTAATTGTTAGTACTTTGTTTCCCATCTGAATTCCATATTTATGGCATAATTTATTTATTTCTGTAGATATTTCTGGAAGGTAAGGTATTGCTCCAACATATTGTAATTGTTTTTTTCTTTTAGAGGAAGATGTAACTTGCATCTTTACTTGTACATCATATATTCTGTGGAGGGTATCCATAGTTATATGATATTTCTTTAATGTAATTTATTTCTTTAGTAAGAAATTCTTCTTTAGAGAAATGCGTGATTGCTTTTTTGATTAAAATGTTTTGATGCCATTACATTTCTGTGTGTAAGGGTGTGTTGAGCTATATGGTATCAGAACGGGAACATATGTCTGTTTTCTATGTACTTTGTACTGCAGTTGGTCACTTTGCTTGATAATTTTAACATCTAAGTAGGGTAAGGTATTTTCCTCTTCATGTTCAACTGTCAATTTAATAGTTGGATAGATATTACCAAGTTTTTGAGTTAATGATTCCAGCTCATCAGTATCCATTCTAGTCCAGATGAAGATATCATCTACATATCTGCAGTAAACCAAATGTGGATCATCCATTATAGTTGTAATTTGTTGTTCTATGCTGTTCATAATTACTTCAGCAAACAGATATGACAGATGGGGCCCATTGGGCCTCCATAATTTTGTTTGTATATTTTCTCATCATATTTGAATATATTATTTTCATATATGTATAATAAAATTGCATTTAACTCTTGTAGTTGTGTGTTATTAAGAGATTGACCCTGTTGTAATTTTTTAATAATGATCTCAATTGCTTCTGGCACAGGGGTACTTGGAAATAGAGCTTTGACATCCATACTAGCCATTCTGTAATCTTTTAGATCCTGGCTTACATTTTTCACTATTTCATTCAATTCATATGTATTCTTTACAGTGTATTGTGTTTTCATTAACACTGGTGCCAAGACACTGTAAATATTATTTTCAAGATAAATCAATGGAGAGTTCTTTTTAGACACTATAAGTCTCATGGGGTTACCATCTTTGTGCATTTTAATTTTAGCGAACATTCGTGTAACCCTTGTACTCATTGGTGGTTTTGCATTTTTGATCTCATTAGGCAAGGTGCTATGGTTCCTGATGTTTGCCAGATATCTAACTTGATTATCAGTTGGGTCCTTTTTCAGTTCAGAACATTGCAATTCTTCTATTGCTAATTTCATTTAGAAGTTATATTCTACAGTATTCAAAATCACAATTTGACCTGTTTTACATCATTTTTGATTAAAAAAAAATGCATGTCACCATTTTTTGAAATTTTCGTACCTGAAAATTTGTACCATTAGGTCTGCTCACATATGTCTGTTTGGTGAATAATGCTAATTACAGGAACATCGGGATAAAGAAATGGAGCAAGATACAAACTAGTAAATCATTATTTCCTGCGTTTGCTTTATTTCCAGAAGCATTGGTCAAATGAAGATCACAGATAAACAAGATACAAACCACTCTTTTATGTGTGCATTTGCTTTATTTCCGCATCAGTTACACGAATTTTCTGACTGCTTCAAAAAACACAATGTTTACATCTGCTCTGCCTATAGTGATATTATATTGGTTTATCACTAGTAGAGGCCAATCATCTGTGACGTCAGCATGGTATCCTGGCCTTGTGAACTTAGCATCTCCCGTGTTCCAACACTAATTGCTGACAATAGGTATATACAATAGCGATAACGATATTGATATGTAAACACGCTACCGATATCGATATGTAAACACGATAACAATATTGATATGTAAACATGCTACCGATATTGATATGTAAACAGGATAACGATACCGCTATCGTTATTTGCGTAGCGAAATTTTTTTTTTTTTAAACATTTCCTCGCAAGAAATGTTTTAAATCTCCCCCCCCCCCGCTATGCAAATAATGCTATCGGTATCGTCATCGAAGATTCCTTGCAAGGAAATATCCGGCACCGCTTTGGAGATAGACGTCTGCGCCAGCCGCAGACCTTTTTCACAGCACCTCCACCGGCTATTTGATCGGTGCGCCGATTTGCCCAATGAAGTTCTGGGAAATCGTCAAAATCCCGAAAACTCCGACATTGAACATTGCTAATCAAAAATTTTACATTGATTAATCAATATTTATACAAACGCCACTGTCGGTCACCACCAGTCAAAGGAGTGCTGCCACCGACAAAATCTAGCTGGCATGCCATCGCCGTGTTTTTTGCTTCGGCGCAGACCTCTAGTTGGAGATCATGACGCCATTTCGAACCACGGGCCGGACACGCGCCGACCGCGTGCAACATTTGGCCTGCGGCCTGGAGGTTGTGCATCCCTGCATCAAATTAAAAAAAAAAAAAAAAAAAAATCGAGATTTCCACCAGTACATATTAAGTGTTTTAACAAATATTGGTTACTTGATTTGAATTGGTGAGTCATCATCATCATCATCATTGCCCCCATTATCAATCCACTGCTGGACGAAGGTCTCCCCAAGTTTCCTCCACAACGGTCTGTCTTGTGCCAGTCTCCTCCATGTCACTCCCGCATACTTTCAAATTTCATCCACCCATCTCCCATGTGGTCTTCTTCTAGGTCTTTTCCTGTCCCTTGGAATCCAATCTAAAATTTCGGCTGTCCATCGATGGTCTGTCCTTCTGGCAGTATGTCCAGCCCATTGCCATTTCAGAGATTTAACTCTGATCATGATGTCTTCCACTCTTGTAATTTTTCGGATCCACGAGTTCCTCTTCTTATCTCTCCTGGTTACACCAAGCATGCACCTCTCCATGCTTTTTTGAGTTGTCTGCAGCCTTTGTATGTCTCTTTTAGTTAAGGTCCACGTCTCTGCACCATACGTAAGTAAGCACTGGGAGGATGCATTGATCAAACACTAATCTTTTAAGACATAATGGCATATTGCTCTTGAAAATTATGGTGTTTCTTCCAAAAGCTCTCCAGGCAAGTTTTGTACGCCGATTAATTTCTTCATCAATGTGACCCTCACTTGATATCTGCTGTTCAAGATAAACGTACGAGTCTGTTATCTCCAGCTTTTCTCCATCAATCGATAAATCTTCATTTCTTGTAAAAGCATTGAACATCACTTTTGTCTTCTGAAAGTTCATTTTTAATCCCACTTCTTTACTCTTGTGTCAGCAAGTTCCTGGATCATACTCTGCAGCTCTGATGGGGTAGTTGCAAAAATGACGTCATCAGCAAAACGAAGGTGGGTTAGATAATCTCCATTAATCTTTATCCCTTTGTTTTCCCAGTTCAGTGATTGAAAGACATTTTCGAATGTGGCATTAAAGAGCTTCAGAGATATGGTGTCACCTTGTCTCACTCCCTTTCCAATTTTTATGTGTGTTGTATTTTCAAACAGCCGGATCTTTGCACTTGCATTTTCATAGATGTTATTAATAACATTAATGTATGCATCTTCAATACCGCAGGATTTCAGAGCCATTGTAACTGCTGATGGTTTCACCGAATCAAAGGCTTTTTCATAATCGATAAAAGCCATGCACAATGGAAGTTCATATTCCCTCGCTCTTTCAATTAGTTCTCTCAGTACGTGGATATGATCTATTGTGCTGTAGCCACTCCTGAATCCAGCTTGTTCTCTCGGTTGAGCCATGTCCAGTGTTACCTTCAAGCGGTGTGAAAGAACTTTAGTGAAGATTTTATAAACCATTGATAGGAGGCTGATAGGTCTGTAGTTCCTGAGATCCTCAATGTCACCTTTTTTATGTAGCAGGATCATTGTAGCATTGTTCCAATCCTCAGGAATCTTCCCTTCATTAAGGCATCGAGTAAAAATTTGGGTAAGTACTGTTTCGATTTCTCCACTTCCTTCTTGTATGATGTCTACAGTAATTCCATCTTCTGGAGCTTTTCCCCGCTTCATGTTCTTGATTGCATGTGTAACTTCTGCTGGGAGAACTGGAAGAACTCTGGTACTGGTACCTTTCATGATGTCTGGAGTACATGTATCATCCCTTTCATCTAATTTGGAGTAGAAATCTTTCACTCTTGTCAAAATTTCACCTCTTCCATGTTACAGAACTATCTTCTTTTCTCAGTGCCATAATCTGTTTTCTTCCCTTACTGAGATGTCCCTTTGCTATCTTTAGGCTTTGGTTGTTTTCAATTGCTTTCCTCACTAGTTCACAGTTGAATTTCCTTATGTCTTCAGTGATACTTTTTTGTACTGTCTTACATAGCTCTATATATTCCACTTTGGAAGTCACATCTTCATTAGTTGTCCTCATCTCTCTTCTTTTTTGCATCAACATTTTGGGGTTTCCTGATAATTTGTTCACATGCAACTTGTTCTTAGACCCAGCTAATTTTGTTGCTGTTTCCATAAGAGTTTTGGTTACTTTTCTGTTAACTTCAGAAATCTCCACTTCTTCCGATGTTAGGCCTTCTAAAGCAGAGAATCTGTTCTTCAGTTCCAACTTGACGGTATTATGGTGTTTTTTAAGGTTGGTTATCTCAATACATCTTGTTTGTCTTATGAGCTTGCCACGTTCAAGGTTAGTGTTGAGGTGCATCTTACATCTCACCAATCTATGGTCACTACCTGTGTTGAACTTGTTTAGCACACTGCAGTCTTCTATGACGAATTTTTTGTTACACATAATAAAATCAATTTCACTTGTTGTCCCATTTGGATGTCTCCATGTCCATTTCCTGTGTGGCTTTTTCTTGAAAAAGTAGTTCAAGATGAAAAACCCTTCTGCCTCTGCAAACACAACGAGAGTATTTCCACGCTGGTTTCTGTTGCCATGACCGAATTTACCTACTGAAATTTCATTCTGTTGCCGTTGCCCTATATTTTGCACTGAAATCTCCCATAATTATCTTCAAGTGCTGCTTACCTTTATTATTTAGATGACGAATTTCCTCATAAAATTCTTCAATTTTTTCTTAAGGATGACTTGTGGTGGGTGCATAAGTTTGAATAATCTGAGCCTTGTATCTAGTTGAGAGTTGGATAACGAGTCATGCAGCTCTGTCAGAGGAACTTTCAACTTCTACAACTTTATCCTTCAGTTTCTTGTTTATTATAAATCCAACACCACTAGTTCTGCCAGTATCTGTCCTACGATAGTAGAAGAGATGTCCACTTTTCAGTTCAATGAGATCTTCTCCTTTTCTCCTTACTTCACTTAGCCCGACGTTGTCCCACTTGATCCTTTGTAGTAGTTCTTCCAATTCAAGAAGCCTTGAATCAGAAGATAGGGAGCGTCCATTATACGTAGCCAAGGTCAGCATCAGATGGCAGCCTAGTCCGATCCTCCGGGGATTCTTAGCACCCTCTGCCTTCATGTCACACTGGCCGCTGCCTTGGCCAGGTACATTCCAGCTGCCGGAGACCGAGGGCCAAGATTTAAGTTGTGGAGTCATTTTGTAGGGGTTTAATCATAACTCACCATGCTGGCCAAGCGGGTTTGTGAGTGTGGGATAGCATTTCCTCTAATCCCGATGGTATAGTTATACCGCTATTGGCTGTCGTCAGAACCCCTTTAGTGGGAACAGGATGCACCAAGAGAAGGCGGGGTTGACATTTGTCAAGGAAAGGCTGTGATGCCGCGCATCACCTGACCTTAATTGGTGAGTAATCACCTTTATATTGAGCAAAGATTTTACTCACCGATATGCCCATTTACTGCTGCAGATGGAAAAGTATGAATTCTTCTGCTTATTAGCAAAGACATCGAGGGTTTCTCTGATTCATCGAAAATTTCCACCCATACTGTCGATGTTTTGGGAATATGTAAACCCAGAGGAAAAAGAGATTTACAAAATGGGTTTTATTTTGTGCAGTGAGTGGCTTCTTTTATGTTCAGATAAAGCCATCCAAGTAAATAATAGCAGTTACATTAAAGATCCTATTAATCCCCTCTCTTTTCTTTATGCTGGAGACTTCTTTTTGTTCATTAAGATTTGTTAACTTACCAGCCAGTTCTTTTATTTTTTTTATCTGGCAACTAACTTTTGTTGTCTTATCGGCCACTGGCCACTTATCTAAAATTCCAGTCTGCACCTATACAGGTCACCTTGTTTTACAGACTCGCAATGATTCCTAACCACTAGGTGGACAACAAAAGTTCAGTAATTTCCTGTGTTGTTTTTATAAATATTATGTTCAGAAACATTGATAAACCTACACAGGTGTTGAAAAGATTGTAGTGATCAAATCAAAATACATTCAGAGTTGCCAAATATCCTGATTCAATTGGATTATATCCGGTTTTCGAACCAACTGTTGGGTTTTTTTCCCCCAGAAAATAAAGAACAAAGAAAGGTGACTTGATCACGCTAGTTACGTTAACTAAAACTTTTACAAAAAGTTCGTAAGTTGGAAGCTTTCGACCTTATCTTAGGTCTTCATCACGCCAATGGAGCTAAATGTTCAGTTTTGGTAGAATTTTAATTATTTGTCATTTTTTCCAGTTTGCCAACCGCAGACTTTCCAAGTGTTAGGAATTCTCCGCAGTCACTACGGAAATAGTCAATCGCTATATGGAAAACGGGGAAACATAGAATATGTTACGGATATAAAAAGATCTGTATGAAACAACGTTATTCAACATTTGTGCAGAGTTTGTTTTCATGTTTTCAAGATTCTAACATTCATGAAATGTTTTTGGTACTGTTTATTGGATGTTTTTAATATCGCAAAATTTGTTCAATATAATTTGGGTGTCTTTATGCCGTCTGTCACCCCAAAATGATTGTTTTAGCATGGACAAAATGTTCTGTAATTTTCTAAATTTCAAACTTGATGCGTCAAGATGCGTTTTTTTCCCGCTTTCTGATTATGTTCTTATTTTTTTTATATTTTTCTGATTATGTTTCTCGTTCTTAATATATTTGGTAATAGTGAAAAAGAGCAACTTCGTATTTTAAGTATTTTCTAGTAAAGTGCAGTTTTTTCTTTCTATTTCTAAGTCTGTTCTTGAAAACCAATAAGTACAGAACATATTTTTTCCCCTTCTGCTTTTTTAAAAAAGCTAAATTAAATTTCAAAATCGGTACTTATTCTGTCTGGGATGGAATCGGCCATTTCCATGACCCGTAAAATTACTATCACGGCAGAGTGAACAATACAGTACCGTTTTTTGATATTTCATTTTGCTCAAAGACTTGTATTTCCCCATACCTTAGTAACATTTTACTGTATTAAGGGGCAGGGTCCTATTAATCCCCTCTCTTTTCTTTATGCTGGAGATATGACATCACAGTTCCATCTAAAGCCACTGGTGTCCATTCTTGATATGGTTACTTTGTACCCCAACAAAAGTGGGAAAACAAAAATAGCTGTCCCCGTTCTTGAAGAGTGAATCTATAAATAGATCGTACCCACTTACATATTTACGGAGGAAAGGGCTGTTTTTCACCACACATGAGTTGGATGTTTTGAAAATGCATTTCCTATATAACATTAATGTTTTAAAAAATGCAAATAAATTCATTAGCAATGAAAAAATAATTTGGCCTGCCACCAATTCACACAGACAGGCAAATTTTTGAGCATGGGGACTGAAGAAACTTTTTCTACTGGCCACTTTATTTTATCCAATTGCCACGTGGTGAGTGGCGACCGCTAATTTTAATCTTTTTTGCTTTAGTCCAAAGGGACATCCATCAGAATTAGCTCAATACTACAAGGGCAAGTGTAGGAGAATTTATGGAGCATTGTAAATGCTATACATTGCACAGTGAGATAATCGCCAAACTAAAGACATGATTGAGTAGTTAAATCTATTATTTATTATCATTAAAAAAATCATAAGAAGTTGTAAACATTTAAAATAATAATAGAACACGGCTATGACTATTGACTTCAACCTTCTGCCACGAAGGCAACAACAGCTCTGAAGATACATTTTGCCGTTACAGCACGTACATCAATAGTGCTTGTCACAAGAACAATGCATGACGTGATATATACAAATCCCACTTGACTTGAATAAACAAAACATAATAGCATATGAACAATTATGTCATTACATAAGGTTAAACAGCAAAATAAGGATTGATTTCCTTCAGCAAGTTTAGGGATTTGTTCACATTAAAGAAATGTGAAGGCACTATTAATGTAAGACCCTGTATTCAGAGACAGAATGCATCCCCGATGGCACAGGGTCTAAGCATTTGCTTCTGACCATTTGAGATGGTCCAGGGTTCAAGTCCCTGATCAGGCATGAATAGTGTGTTTGTCATACAACACTGGCTCTGTTTCCTCCCTGGAACCAGTGACCTTAAGTTAGAGATGAGCGAGTGCTTGTAGTCCATTCAGTTGTTTACAGTGGTTGTTACCCCCCTCCCATAAAATACATAAATGATGGTGCAAGGTCTCCATGAGCACTACTGTGTCATTAGTCATGGTCAACATTTTGTCTTACCAGTGAACCTTGTGTGAGTAACTGAATATTTGATTAATTTTGATCATGTAGCAGTCAGATGGTATGTGACTTTGAAAACGTTTTTATGTGTAACTCTGATGTTGTGCAACTTTTGATGTGCTTTGCTCTACTCATTATGCCTCATCTGAGGCAAGTGATTTTGCAATCCATGTGTTTTGTGTATTCATATGCAAAGAGTTTAGTAATGTAACAGTGACACTTTATTAGCGTAATGGTTTCTTAATCTTAGATTCAGCATTAACATTTCCATATGGGGAACTGATTTGCATTGTGTGATGGAACAGAAAGGTAGAAGTTGTTAAAAAGTATGAAATATCATCTTAGTTTGTAGTATTTTCATGAAATAATGATTATATGGCCAAAACAGATATATACACTATACCGGAGAAGTGAAAACAATGTTGATTTCAAGCATATAATTCATTTGTATCATTGCATACACTCAATTTAACTTTCAATATATGACTTCAGAATTAGCAAACTTTTTATCATGTCTTCATATTTGTAAGACCCACTTTGGCAGAGTTTTTCTTTTGTTACCAATGTGATGTATGTGTTATAGAATCTTTTAATATTTTAGGGATTTGGTGGAAGATATTTTGAGTCCAGATGATGGTAGCTGTAACAGTTCCCATGCCAGTAATAAATCAGAGAAAAACCTAGCAGACTTTGATGGTGAGGAATCTGGATGTGAGGATGAGTTAGCCCAGTTAGCAGCCCATGCACAGGCACAGTTAACATCTCATCCAATGACACAGAGGTTAGCTAACATGGCATGTATGTACACCCCACAGTTGCATGGAAGCAAACATCACCACCATCATAATTTCAGAGGTGCTCAAAGGGATGCACGACAAGCACTTGATCATTTCGATCTAGACAAAGTTTGTGAGCCTGGCCAAACACTGCTCTGGGATCTACTTCAGGATGAGAAGATAGTAAGTAATCTTTTTGTAAAAATAATTGTACGTGCAGTTACATTGATATTTCAATGAATTTAAGCACACCCATTTAGTACAGTAGTTAAACCTGAAACTATTTATTAGAACAGTGACACCGCATAGAAAGTGGAGCATGCAATGAAATATAGTGTCATTCAGCATGTCAACACGTCTCTAATGTTAGAGGAAGCTTACTGATATTTTTAGGAATCAGGTAAATTTCTGCAAATCATTGCATTTTGATTGTAAGAATAGCAAGCAATAAACTGAGATGCAGAAGGCAGTTTTCAGTGGTGTATGTCTAAACTGAGACCTATTCTGATGAAAACTGCAAAAGTTAAGCATGGTTCGTACCAGGGTTGGGTTTCTGCCGGAAGAAACTAGCTTTTGCCATGCCGGTGGCAGAAACTGGATATAACTGGTTTAAACCGGCAGAAAATGGCAACAACTGGCAGAAACTAAAAAAGTACTTAAACCATTTTTGTATCAATTAGTACATGAAATTTACAGTAAATCAGAGATGACAAATATTTTTTTTATTACAATAATTTAGTATTATAGTAATTTGTAATAATTAATCATTTCAATAATTAAAATATATTACATATTTTTTAGACAGGCTTGATCCTTGGCTATAATATAAGAAGCAACATGATTGGCAGACTGGCTGTAAGGAAGAACCTCATTGGCTTATGACTTTGTCTCAAGTGCACCAACTAGATAAGCTGTATTAAAGCCAATAAACCACAATAATAATCCAAGTCATAAATAATTGGATGATTAATAAAGAAGTAAAAAACTTGTTGCAACTTTAAAAACCTATTGCTGCTGCCTTGGATAAGATCCAAAAAGAGGACTGTTCTGTTGCAGATGCTTGTGACATTTGGTTGACCCTAATAAATGATGATAATCTCATGAAAACTAATGAAAGCAAGGTTAAGAGTAGATTTAGTCAGGCAATAACTCAACATCATATGCTAGCTTATATGCTTCATCCAAAGTACATGGGATCTAAATTGTCACATGAGCCGGAACAAAGTGCTAGGAAATTACTTTATTACATCAACCCAAATTTTGTGCCTTACATCATAGCTTTCCTGAAACATGTTACTGCAATGAAGTCTTAGAAAACGTCTCAGCTTCTACAGGGTGGTCTAGTTTAAAGAAAACAACTGTAAATGAAGATTTCATAACTCTTGCTTGCACAATGATGATATTGCCAGCAAGTTCTGCTGGGCTTGAAAGCTTTTCATTTATTCACAATAAATTAAGAAATTGCTTGGGTTTGGAAACTGCAGCAAAATTGGTCTTTTGCTATCGACTACTTCGTGGCAAAAGTGTTCTTGAATGGTGAATTTACTGCGACGTAACCTTTGAATAAATACTGTAAACATTGCAAGTGAACTTGTTTTACTTTAAAATGCATTTCCTTATGCTATTCATTATATGGATTCATTATATGCTATTTGTGGTACTTCAGTAAGCTTTTATTACAAGACATAATTATTCTCTGGGTTTCTGCCAGTTATTGCCATGGCACAAACTGGTTTCTGCCATGGCGGTTTTAACTGGATACAACCGGTGGTTTTAACTGTCTTGGCAGAAACTTGCTAACCCTGGTTCGTACGCATCTTGGAAATGTCCTAAAATTCTGTTACATGTCCTGGAATTTTATCCATTCCTGCGTTTTTGTCCCTGCGCGATGTTTTGTAGTTGAGGATTTTTTTACTGATATAACTTATGTTTGACCAATTATTTCCCTCCCCACCCTCTGCAACATGCTGGGGGGGGGGGGACTGTTGGTTTTCTTGTCTATTTGGAGGACTGAAGCTGCATTATTAGTATCTTCTGCGTCGTGCTTATGTTATCAATTTGTCTGTCCGGCTGAGGAGACCATATCTCTGCAATTATTAGTTCGATTTGTGTGAGAATGATGATCCATTCGTTTCATTTTTTTCCAATGCACAACTTCGCCGCTAGAGGGCGCAAATGGAGATCGCATCATATTGAAAATGCATTTTATTTCATATATTTGCATCTAAATATCCAATTGAAAAAAATTATTTTTCCTTTTGATGACATTTATATTGAAGACTAGTTTAATTACAGTACCTTTTTCAAATAATGCATAATTTTTCCGCCAGGCGTAAAAGTAAATCACGATTTTCCCAATATCTCTGCTTCTAGACATCCGATTTGAGAAATTCTTCCTGCGTCGGATACAGCTCTTGAGGGAAAATGTTTTGCATATAACTTACCTGCCAACTTTTATGCATTTTAACTGTTCTTTACAATTTTACGTATAGATGGCTTTTTTTTTTTACACATTTTTGTATATTTAATTTTTTTTAAATTTTCTTGAGAAATATTTGTAAATGTTTCAGTTAAATTTTATTCATAACAAAATGTTTTTCAAGAAATGAAAATTTAATCTCCACATTCCTGAGCTTACTAACTTGAAATCCGAAACGACTGCGATGTCCCTTAGGCTGCAGAGCACATGCGTAACGGAAGGCTTATGCGTCTGCAGCACAGCGCTTACCCACTGTGTTATCAATTGATCACACAGAAACCAGTGTCACCTTGTAGGCGTGGCTTTAGGTTCTTTTCTGGGGGTATGAGTCTTGTTCAGCTCAACTCGCTCGCTCCTCTTGGCGTTGGTGCCAAAAGTTTCGTATTGTACGCAGTTGGCAGGCAGTTCATTTTGTGAAAGTTCGTTGTTCATGATGGCGCTTAGTAAAACAAAATCATATTTTCAATCATTTAAGGAGAGTTATTCTACAGATTTTCCTTGCATAAAGGCCTCAAGAAAAGGCGAAAAATTTGCCTTTTGCGAATTATGTCACTGTGACTTTAGCATTTCACATGGTGCAAAGTATGACGTTTCTCGCCATTTAAATGCTACAAAACATTTGGACTCAGCAAAATGTAGTAACAGCAACATTAAACTGGATTTTTTTTTCAAAAACGACACAGAGTCTGATGTTATTCAGGCAGAATTGGAATTGCTCTATGCTGCTTTTCTAGTGGAGCATAATGTGCCTCTTTGCTGCAGCCGATTGTGCTGGTCCGCTATTCCGGAAAATGTTTCCCAAGTGTGACATTGCCAAGCAGTATGGATCTGCAAAAACAAAGACGACAATATTAATCAATGAAATGGCATCAAACCAAATTGAAGATTTGATAAAGCAGATGCAACTTGGCCCATTTTCTGCAGCCTGTGATGGCAGTAATGATACTGATTATAAATTGTATCCTATTGTTGTAGGTTTTTTAACCCAGTTGAGGGTTTAGGTCAAAACAGTCTCCTGTCAATGCCAAATCTGACGGGAGATGCAATTGGGGAAAATATAAGTGCATTAATTTTAAGTGAATTCCAAAGAGTAAAAGTTCCACCTGAAAATTGCATAGCATGGCTGATAATGCTTGAATTATGCAAGGCAAAAAAATAAAATAAAATAAATAAATAAAAAGAGTTGTTGCATTTCTGAAGCATAAACACCAAAATTTAATAACAATGGGCTGTTCTTGTCATTTAGTCAATCTTGGATCTGAAGAAGGTGCTACCTGTTAAAGTAGATGAAGTTCTTGTGGACATTTATTATTATTTGAACAAAAGTGCAAAAAGAAAAGACACTTTAAAACATTTCCAGGCACTGAATTACAAGGATGCACAAAAAATACTGAAACATGTGTGCACTCATTGGCTCTCTCTCAGGCAAAGTTTAACTCGTCCTGTTAATCAGTGGGATCCACTATTAAGTTTTTTAAAGATATTGTAAAAGCTCAAGCATGTAGTGTGTCTGTTGGTTTGTCAACATATAAGATTCCAAAGACAATTTTACATGATGAAGAAGATTCTTTAAAAGTAAAGACATTGAAGAATGCTTCTACATCTTGTACTAGTAAAAGGAAGATTGATAGCACTAGTGTGCTAATGTTAAGAATTCATCAAAAACAAGCAACAGGAAAAGGGTGCAAAAATAAAGTCACTGAGCTGCATTCAAATGTGGTATAAAAAATTCTAAGTAGAGAAAAAAATATTTATGTTTCTGTCTTCTGCAGAGAGTAAAGCGTACTGCCCGTTCCTGTTAAGTGTCATACTGATATTTGAAAAAGTGAACACACATTATTACAATCTGGATCTCCACATATTCATGAACTAAAAACAATCTATCTTGAACTACTAAAAGAATTATTTTGTAGGTTCTTAAAACCTTCTGTTGTTAAAAATAATGATCTGCTAAGGATTAATTATCATATAAAAGAAAACCAAAAGGAATTGTCAGATATCTGTGTTAGAATTTTAACTATTGAAGAAACATCAAAATTAAGTGATGAAGGTAGGAAAACTTCTTTTGTAATATCCTGAACTATTACATGGCATCTTGTGACTACATAATAAATAAATTTCTAATTAATGATGAAATTTTAAAGAATGCTGAAGTGGCAGATCTCACAAAAGTTGAAAATTCGAAATTTTCCAGCATAATTTTTTTCATAAAGTTGTTTCCATGTCTACTGATACTAAAACCTGGTCAAGCTAATAATGAAGCCATTGATGAACTTGAAAACCAGTTTTGTTGTCTACAGATTGAAGATATCTCTGCTGTTTTAAACAGTTATAAACATATTGATGCTCCGTGGGTTGCAATTGGAAAAATCATTAGAGTCAATGGACTTCCAAAGTATAAAGAACTATCAGATGTAATTTTATCTATTTTGCTTATTTTTCACAGTAATGCTGACTGTGAGAGAATATTTAGTATTGTTAAGAAAAATAGGACTGAGTTTAGATCAGGATTAAGCAACAAAACTTTAGAAAACCTGCTTATTCTAAAGACTCAAAACCATGTTAAAAAAGCTACTGCTGCATCCCTGAAATGAACTTTATAACGGGTTACTTTTTAAAGTAAATGATATGTCTCTAAATTTAAGTATAAATATCTAATATTTAATGCCAATTGATCAATTATGAATCAGTTTTTTTATTTAAAGAATCTGTGATTTTAGTTACAGATTAAATAATTTTTCTGATTTTTTTTGCAAAAATTTAATATAAAATGCTTTGAACAAAACAGTGATTGTTCATTCTTGTTTGAAACGAAATGTGATAATTAAAAATGGTCAAATGTAAATTATTTATACCTAAAAATTGTCAAATGCATAAATATTCACATTTATTTTTACTTGTACATAGTTAAATTCATTATAAATGTTGTTTGCGCATAGTTAGAAAGATTATTAGAAATGTTGTTCGTGCATAGTTAAAAAAATCATTAGAAATGTCGTTCGTGCACAATTTTACACATTTGAATTTTCTTAGGTTGGCAGGTATGATATAAATTCTCATTTTTGGTAAAGAACGGTTTGGCCACCAGGAGGCGTAAGTGTTTATTTTTGCTTCTGATGTATTTGCAACAAAATCTGAGCTGGAAACTTGATTGAGAAAATTCTTCTGTGAATCAATACCGCTCACCTCGGAAAGCTTTCTGAGAATACCTCCTGCTTAAAATAGCGCATAATTTTTCCACCAGGGGCGTACACATATATCTTATTTTTGTCCATATCTCGGTTTCTAGGAGTCCAATTTGAAACATTCTTTCTTTGTTGGAGAACATTTTCGGTGCAGAATGTTTCTCATATAATTTCAAATATTTCTTAAACACAAGTGTGCCACTAGAGGGTGTAAGTTCACGTTTCCGTTTACAGCAATACCTGCGGGACTAAAAACCAGATTGAAAAATATTCTCCTTCGATCAGATACTACTAACTATGAAAACTCCTTATGTGTATTTTCTTCCCAAAATAATGCACAATTTCGCCACTAGGGACGCAAATATTTAATCTATTTTTCTAAATATCTGTACTTCTAAGTGTCTGATTTAAAAAAAAATTCTTTTAACATCAGATACCATTTACCTTATGAAACACTTCAGGTTTGTATTTGAGGAGGTTTGTAGTTCACAATTCTGCTGCTACGTGGTGTTTGTGTACTTTTGTTTGCAGCCTATCTCTGCCTCTAAAAACCCTATTCAGAAATTTATTGTTTTACTGTATGCCATTTGCTATGAATTAGGTGTGCAACTTAATTCTCGGCCCCTAACCGCAAGCGATCATAGAACGTGGGCAAATGCAAATAGCAGTATGCGATAATGGCTGATTGCAGCGCCATCCAACAGCTTTCCAGGCAACCGTAGCCGCTCATAGCTGTAGTAACAGAAGGGATGAAAGTTGACAGTGAAAGCAATGTCGTTCGAGAAGCAACATTCGAGGCACTGCCTCCTGTTCGCATTTCAGCTGAAAAAAAGTGCCGCAGAAGCCCAGCAAATGATATGTGCTGCTTTGGATGAGGCTGCTGTGTCCTACAGTACGTGTAAGAAGTGGTTCTAGCAGTTTAAGCAGAGAAATTTCGATCTCTGTGATGCAGAACGTCCGGGACAGCCACAGAAAGTTGACGATGAGGAACTGGAACAACTGTTGGATGTAGATCCCTGTCGCACACAGTCAGAGCTTGCCCAGGAACTCGGAGTAATACGGCAAGCCATTGCAAAGCACCTGCACAAGCTTGGACAGATTCACAAGGAGGGCCGTTAGGTGTCCCACCGATTCATAGCTGCAAACAAGTCTAGGCGCTACGATGTTGCTGTGTCCTTGCTCTCCAGATTCAAGAAGAAGGATTTCCTCCGCAAGATTTTGACCTGTGATGAGAAGTGGATCCTATACGATAATCCTAGGCAGCGCAAATCATGGGTTTATCCAGGTCAGCCTACCACCAGTACCGCCAAACCGAATGTCCATGCCAGGAAGTTGTTGCTGTGCATATGGTGGGATCAGCGCAGTGTCGTACACTATGAGTTGCTCAAACCTGGTGAAACGGTCAAGGCTGAGCGTTATTGTCAGCAATTCATTCATGTGAGTGCTGCAATGGAGGCGAAAATACCATACACCGGCAAGAGCAGAAGGTCAGCCCTGTTACTTCAGGATAACGCACGTCCTCACACAGCGAAAATGACTTTAAACACAATCACTGACCTGTGATGGGAGATTTTGTCCCACCCGGCGTATTTTCCAGACTTCTCCCCGTCGGATTATCACCTCTTTCGCTCCCTGCAACATCACCTGAGTGATACACCCTTCACTTCTGTCGAGGAGGTCCACACAAGTATTGATGACTTTATCAACTCGAAACAGCCCTCTTTTTTTCGCAGTGGCATTCGGCTACTCCCTGACCAATGGTTCAGATGTATCCAACACGACGGGGATTATTTCCCTGATTAAGTAGGTATTCGATTTGCTGTAATTTGCTGTCAAGATGTTGCGCCTGTGGCCGAGAATTAAGTTGTGCACCTATTATTTTAAAGATGGAGAGTGAATAAGATTTTTGCTATAATAAGAAGATCCTCTTCAAATAATGTACAAGTTTCCCCCTAGGGGGTTGTAAAGGTCAAAACATTTTTCTTGCTATATCTGCTTCCGGGAAAAATACTTGAAAAATGTTCATTTTCCTTAGCATAGTTTTTGCTATGAAGAATGCTTTTCACCTGATTTCAGCTTTTCCATTATGCAAAATTCTTCAGCTAAAAGGCATAGATTCATATCATGCTTCCATCTATATCTCTTCTTTTAATTGTTCGATTTGAAAATCTTTTTGTCTCTAATATCTTCCTTCCGCTATGCGAAATGTGTTTTGTGCCATTTGTTAATTTTCATACCATAGTTTTTAGCCACTGGTGGAAATAAATAGCAGATTTGTTTTATTTTTCTTGTGGGTTATTTTGACTTTTACTTAAATTTTCTAATGAATACTTTATATAAAAATTTGCCATAAAATCAGATTGCTTTCTAATATCAGAAACTTAAATCTAGTTGTTTCTTAGTGTTTTCTGAGCTAAGTAATCACTGTGCATCTTCTATAATTAGTTTTCTAATCATGCTCAGTTAATTAATTGCCTTGATCACTAATGAATGCAGTTGTACACAGCCCTTGGACTTAAGGTTTTCCCGTTATTCTATTTCATTTTATGCTGGACATTTTTGTGCATACTTTGTTTGCCGGCGAGTGCAAATTTAAAACATAGCTACAACATCAATATTATGTTGAAAATTCCTTCCCTAAATAAAATGTAACACAAATACTTGCTCCCATGATTATGTGTTTAAGAAATAACAATTCTTTTGGTCCTTTGAAAAAGTTCCAAATATTTCACCTTTCCTTACCCTTAAATTACCAATATAAGTATTATTTCAAAATAATTAAATATAAATAGTATTGTATGTATTGATCGATTGTGTGGTATATGAAAGCATTTCAAGAGTAATGCCACATACATCTTTTTAAGTTTTATGGAGTTTTTTATTCTGTAATTTGCTTCAATAATTGAACTAAAGCCAAAGTAGAAAAATAAATTTTTCTCAAAATCAGTGTAGTATACAGTATATAAAAGTTTAGTAGATATTAAACCTGGTCACATTTTTAGTGATAGTTTTGGTATTTCAGTATTTATCTGTGATTGTTTCTGATTAGCTGCAGCAGGCATCATTTTTTAGCATTCTGTATTAAGTTTTCCCAAGCATGTTGGGAGTTGTTTGTTGTCGCTTACAGGTTGAACAGACCTTTGGTTTCACTATATTTTAAGTAAGAACATTTGGATCGTATGTCCAGGAAAAAATCCAAAAGTCCTGGAAATGTTCTGGAATTTTGTGATTGAAAAAGCATATGAACCATAGTGAAGCAAAAATTTGTTTTTTCACAAACAGTGAGGTAAAAATATACTTAAAAATTTTCAATGCACTCTTCACTTTGTTAGACAACATCCTCCAGTGCTGTAGTTAGGACTGGATTTTTCAAGGGCAGAGGATTTTCTGCTTTTTGTAGCCATTTGTGTACTCCCAACTTGATCTTGTCATCTGAAGTGTACTGTAAGTTCATTTTTATTGGCTAAAAAAAGGTGGTAGTTACTTGGGGCTAAGTCTAGTAAAAATTGAGAATAATTACACAAAAAATTATTCTCTTCTGTCCGTTCGATTGTAAAATTTGTAGTGTGAGGATGGGCTGTGGGCACACAAATGAACAACAAATGAAGATGCTTCTTTTGGATTGTTGGTTTTTAAATGGTTCTGAAGCATAGTGCATTATTTGCCACTTATCACTCTAAGGTTTTTATAGTAATTTCTTTGTTATCCCAGAACCCAGTAACACTTTCCCAGGTGATGCTTAGATAGGCTTGCTTTGGATGAGTGAGTTTGTATGGCCCCACTATGAACTCGTCTGTTTGCATGCTGGCGTGTAATAGGGTTTATGTTCAGTCACAGAGCATTATTGTAAGAACATTTCTTTTTGTTCATACCTACTGTCCAACAAACAGGAAGCAGGCATCAAGTTGTTTCTTCATTCAGTTCTGGTGTAACACTCCATGAAATAAAATCGTGGCCAAAAGTCCTGCACCAGTAGACCGAAAGTCAATATTTGATGTTTGAAATCAACATATACAGCGTAATGGTAAAGTCAAGAATACATATTATACATCATTTTAAAGGAAATTTTATGCTGAAATCAAATATTTTTACAGAATGTTTATTACCAGTAATAGAAGTGAAGTTACAAGCAAAAGTACAGCATCTAGTCATAAAAAGCGAAAAATAGTGGAATTTGCAAAATTAGTGTACAATGTATTTAACCTAAAATTACTGTACAGTACATTATTGAAACTTGCAGGACACTTGAAATAACTTACCAACAAGCAAAATACACTTTAATATTTAATTGGATAACCACGATTTCTTAGTAACAAAGTGCACCTTCTGGGCATAGAACTAATGAGCTTCTCTAGTTGTCCATTGGTGATAACATGGTGCCATACAGCCCTTACAGACTCAATTAATGCTGTTTTAGATGTGGGTCCTTGTTGACAGATCTTTTGCTTCAATCTCACCCACAGATTCTCTATGGGATTAAGATCTGGTGACTGTGCCAGCCACTGAAGCTTTCTTATAGCTTTTCAATTAAACCCCTCATCAACCAACTTTGACCAATGCCATGATGCGTTATCGCCCTGAAAGATAAAATTCTGCAACCCGTGTCTTGTGCAGAAGGTAGCAGTTTGGACTCCAAAATATCCACATATTTCAATCCATTCAATGTGCCATCAACAATGTGCAGACGGCCAACACCACTGGCTGAAATACAGGACCATAACATCACCGAATGTGGGTGCTTGATTGTTGACTGGGTGCAGCATGCCTTACATCTTTCACCAGCCCGACGACGTACATAATTATTTCCATTATTAGTGGAAATAGTAACAGTTGTTTCATCACTGAAAATAACATTTTTCCATTCATCAACAGTCCAATTCTTGTGTGCCTTGGGCCAAGCAATTCTTTTAAGCCATTGTTGTTCAATAAGAAAAGGTTTTCGTGCAGTCAGTCCACTTTCTTGTAGCCTACGATGAACTGTACGTGCAGATGCAATAATGCCTACTTCATTCTCCCACTCATTTCTTAAATCAGTGGCTGATTAAACCTTGATTTTAAGGAAAGACGAATCAACATGCAATCATCACGTTCAGTACACAGCCTTGGTCGACCTGTTCTTTTTCTGTTTCCCACACATCCAGTTTCTGCAACTCTTTTAATGGTGTGTAAGATAGTGGAATGATCACAGCCACATTTAGCAGCAATTTTGTGACTACTGAATCCAAGTTCATGCAAAGTAATAATTTTTGCCCTGGTTTGAAGAGGCAGGACCAATTTTCGGGTCTTTGACATTCCGAAATTCAAATATCACCAGAAATTCTGCATAAACTTCCGTCAACTGACTACAAGCAGCTGCGTTGTAAGTCGGCAAACGATTCTACATCCTTTTATATCTCACTAGCGGACGTCAGAGAAAGCAATAGTGGATTAGAGGTACGCAAACGCTTTTTCAGAACTGGATTTGTGTTTCCTCACTTACACATTTTTGCTTGTAACTTCACCTTTATTTCTGGTAATAAGATTCTGTAAAAGTATTTGAATTCAGCATAAAATTTTGTTTAAAATGATGCATAATATGTATTCTTGATTTCAAACATCAAAAATCGACTTTCGGTCTACTGGTGCAGGACTTGGCCATGACTGTACATGGGGTACACACAAAACACTTCCTAAAATCTCATTTCATCACTAACGATATAATATGTGCTGAACCAACAATAATCTCAATAATCTTCTGTACTGTGGCAGTTTCTTCAATAGTAATGTAACAAATTTGTTTATATGATCTCCACTGTTGCTATGCTTTTAGGTGCTTTCCTGGTTGTGAAGATTCGTCAGCATATTCACTTACTTTTAAACTTGACCTTGGCCCGTGCACACTTCACCACAATGAGCTGTCATTCTGTGAAAAAAATTCCCAAGTCATATTCCTTCTGCTTTCAAAAATTGAATTATAGATATGGTCTCTACTTTGTGCCTGACTGCTAGGGTGCCTGCCACCACCTTGTAAACTTAACTGTTTCATCACAATGCCAGCAGATGGTATCACAAGTACACTCACTTCTGGCAGCAGACTTTAAGTAATAATCTTCACCAAGTTTAATCATCCATTTTTAAATATTATTTATATTATTTTGGTTTTCATTTGAATGACCTTTGTATACTCAGAGTTTGTCATGGGCCTGGTTTGACTGCATGTGTAGCAACTCTGTTTTGCTGTTCCTGGTCTCAAAAGAAAGTGATAGAGAATTAGCCTTATCTTAAAAATTTCTACTCTGCTAAGATTTTTGTCCAAACTGACGTGAAGTTCTTCAGTACATTATACATCAAGTACTTCCTGTGGTCTCCCCATGTATTTTTTTATTTTGAATTTATGTTGTATGATAATTTGAACATGATTGCATAAACTTTCTCTGGCATTAATTTATGGTGAAATTACTTCAGATAATGTTCAGGGCTTGAAAAATATCTGAAAAGTTACATGCCCAGCTGGGCAAGTGCAGAAAATATTTACTTGCCCAGAAGTAAAATCTACATACCCAGAAAAATTTATCTTTTAAGATAACAAAACAGAAGCCTCATTTTTTTAAAGTTAAAAAGTATGCTAAATTTTTTATACATCTTTTGCATCGGCATGTGTTTAAAGTGCACAAAAGCATATATCTTAAGGTTTAAGAAAAGGTAATCGATGGCATTTGAGAAATTTAGTGATTATGCCATGTTCAAGAATTTTTGATATACATCCTGCGTTTTGCAAAAAAATAGTCATAGTTAACTGTACAGCAGTTTAAGTAGTTTTCAACAATTTTGAATGTAAAAATTATTTACCTTTTTCTCTTGTGCAAACAGAAGTGATTTTGCATCATAAAATATCCCAAGAATTGTTTAGAAACAAAGGCAATCCTTACGTGTTCGACTACTGTTGTGTGCACTTATAGTTATTAAACTATTTTAACATTCCTTGAAAAAATTGTTGGTGGTATTGGCAATTTTAGGATGGTTTTGGCAAGCAGTGCACCACATAACAGTCTTGTCATAATTTGATTTTAGCCAATTAAATGTTTTTATCCAAGATTCCTGAACTGTCCGATGGCGTTTTTTTGCATACACTTTATCATAGTCCATTTGCGTAAGTTTCAATTCTGCCAACGATGCAGATTCCGATTCTGAAATTACGTCACTCAACAATGCAGAAGACGAATTTGTAACAACCGCTGACAGATCGGGAATTCCACATAACTGTTTACTATGAGATATGCTCTCATTGCGGAATTTTTTTCCAAGAAAAAAAAACAACATTCACTTCACTTACTAAATACAACTTATATCCGCAGCTAACACAAACTACTGTTCACTCAGACAAACTAGGTAAGTTATCGGTGTCAGTAATTTTCGCTCTTCTCCCGGCTAAGTATAAAGGCTCGTTCTTAAATCTTAAACGAAACTTAGGCTTTGTTTCGGTAGAACCGCTTTCATTCGTGAGGTGGGGAGGGGGTGCTCACGGATTGGTGGTTTTGGCAAGCAGTGCACCACATAATAGTCTTGTCATCATTTGACTTTAGCGAATTAAATGTTTTTATCCAAGATTCCTGAACTTTCCGACGTGGTATTGGCAATTTTAGGATGGTTTTGGCAAGCACTGCACCACATAATAGTCTTGTCATCATTTGACTTTAGCCAATTAAATGTTTTTATCCAAGATTCCTGAACTTTCCGACGACGTTTTTTTTTTTTTTTTTTTGCGTACACTTTATCATAGTCCACTTGCGTAAGTTTCAATTCTGCCAACGATGCAGAGTCCGATTCTGAAATTACCTCACTCAACAATACAGAAGACGACTTTGTAACAACCGCTAACAGATCGGAAATTCCGCATAATTGTTTACTATGAGATACACTCTCATTGCTCGTTGCTGGATTTTGTTCCAAGAAAACCCGGTCCGGGTTCGAATCCCGGTGAGGCATGGATGCTGTGTTTGTCTTACGGCACTGGCTCTCTCCCTTCCCTGGAACCAATGACCCTAAATTAGGGACGGGCGACTGCTTATAGCCCATTGAGTTGTTCACAGTGGTAGTTAAACCTCCAATCAAACAAACAAAAGCAACATAACTTTATCAGCATTTCACAAATTAAGCGAGTGCTTGCCTCAAGTAATTAATGATTCAGATAGGAGCTTTCTTTTAGAAGAGGTTCGAAGGTATTCACTTGATAATGATATAACAGAGTTGGAAGCCACAGGAATCTGTCTTGATGATAGTTCAAGGATAGATTGTGATTGGTGGTCACATATTTTTGATTTGAAGGAGAGTGATGGTGTTACTATTAGGTATAAATATTTAGGAATTCTTGTGAGAGCTCTATTGTCTACCTTTTCTGGTCCTCTGGTTGAAGGGACATTTAATATCATGGATGCCATTATTACAGATGATAGAAGTTGTCTCACTGTGGAAAATTATGAGGCTGCTTCTATTGTGAAATACAGCTTATGAAGAAAGAAGATAAAGTCTGCAGAATTAAAACCCCACCACGCAGATGTGTAGTGCAATTCATTCCGCCTATGCCTCTTACAAGGAATTCCTATCAACAAAAGAAAATAAAGTCTCAAATATTCCTCAATATGAAATTACTAGAAAAACAACAGATGTTCCCACTTGCTTAACAAAGCAGTTGTGTCGTAGTAATTCCATTGCCAAACATATTGCTTCAAAAGAAAGTGCATCAACTACTCTTCCTCTTGCACTTGCCAAACCTATTGATTCAAAAAAAGGTGCATCAACTACTCCTGTCCAGCATACAAGAAAACGACCTGCACCACAAGGTACTGCTGAAAACTTGCCTGTTAAATAATCTAAGTGTGCCACAATAACAAGTTTTTTTTTAAAGAAATAATTCACCTATGAAAATTTGTTATGGTTTCTATAAAACTGTGATCATGGTGAAGTGAATTAATGAAATGAGCTACCTGTGTACACAACTGCAGTTGGACATGCATAATCTTGATTATAATTCTTTTTTATCCTTATGTAATTTACAATTTAAATGACTTTTAAAAGTGTGCAACACTTTATTTGATTAAACAGAATTTACTAAAGATTATTTAAAACATCTTCCATGTTATGTTATGTATTAATTATTACAATTTCAATAATTTGGTTAACATATATCTATGATGGGCTTAAAATGCTATATAAGCAGCAAATATGTGGATTGGATTTGAATATTATGCAAGATTTTTTTCTTTTTTTTTTTCCTTTTGCAAGATAAAGAATTTTGGAGATTTTTTAAATTTCAACTGGTAGTTCCTACCTAATAATCAAATTTAACTTTCTGATTACAATTTGCATGGACATCAAATTTTGTTTACATGTGTATGCATTAATGTTCGGTCATTTTATGCACTTTTGATTTAATAATGAATTTTGACCACATATAATATTTAATGTATATTGTGTTTATGTCTGAGTGCGCATGGTGGTGGAGGGGGGGGGGGTATTCAAAATATTTTCAGTCTTGACCACATCTCACAACTTGCACCCATGACTTTAACAACAGCTGCTCTGGAACATTTCACGAATGCGGCGGTTTCAGTGATGCTCCCTCCATGGCTCCGAGCTCCTACAATCATCTCACGTTGAAAGTTCGTCAAATCGCATTTTTTTACCCATCTCGTCACCAAAAAATCACTTCTACTACTGTCGCAAGCACTAAGCTTTCCCTTTTTATACTAGCCTCGCCCTCTGGTGGCAACAGCATGCAGCCATAGCTCATTTGCTTAAAACTGTCAGGTGGCCATAATAAAATGGCCACTCAGTGTATAATGTGTGTATGTGTGACCCCCCCCCATTTTGAAACATGGTTATGCCACTGATCTGCTTCATCTATTTTTAGGTTATGAACATTATATTATATGTTGGTCCTTCTCTTGCAGTAAACCCATGTATTTCCACCCTAAACATTCCTGATGTGTTTTTTTGAAGGTGTGCTGGTCTGCAAAACATTGTATGTTAATGAATCCCCTGTCACTGTATGAAACTTTTGAGAGAGCTGTTAAACACATGCCAAGTGTCATTGTTTTATAGCCAAGTGAATTATCTTCACTTTTCACCCCCTCCCCCATTTTATTTTTGCCTAGCATATATGTGCAAAGACTAGGTGGTGTGATGTTGTTAAGCTACTCAGTATATTAATGGATGGATGCATGCATTGTGCCTAGATAGACAGTAATGGTTTATGTCTTGGGAAGTTCTGTGTGTGCAGGTTTCTGTTTGCTGATGACACTGTCCTGTTGCCTTGAGAGCAAAAGTCAGTTGCCCTTTATGTTGTACAGGATGAATGAAGTTTTTTTTTTTTTTGTCCTTATTTATACTTAGTGTGAATTTCAGACAACTTAATGGTTTTTCAGAGGGGAACTGTCTGTATTAAATGCATGACCATTCCAAATGCTCCACAGAGTTAGATTAGGTGAATGAGTTTGCGTATTTGTGAAGAATGTTTGATAGAGAAAGCAGATTAGATGGTGCCATGAAGTAGGTGAGTGAATTCAGCTTTGAAAGCCATGGTGCTTTAGGAGTAATTCTCAAGACAAATGGGTTCTTGAAAATGGCTGTGTATGAAAGTGTAATTATTTCTATTCTGGTTGTGAAACATGGTATTGCTGAAAAGAGACCGAAGTTATTTGTGTGCTGGAGAGATATGTGTTACTTATGGGGTGAGTATGGCAGGACTGGTTATGATACTGTGCAAAGTGCAGATGGAAAGATATATTTTAAGGTTATTTGACCATGTTGAAAGAATGAGTGATGAGGTGCTAGGTAAGAGAATGTATTCAGCCCAAGTGCCAAGAAGAAAGGTAGAAGATGGCTGAGGAAATCATGGGAGGAACAGATTCAGGAATGCCTGCAAGGTAAAAAGATTGATTATGGTGTACCAAAGGTCTGGTGTGAGATGCGTGATGGATATCAGTGAAGCCTGAGTTGTGTGCCAAGATCACTGTAGATGGTGCCAATTTTTGATACATCAGCCATAAGTAATATCTAACACCATCAATCACTTTCTTTTTGGCAGATGATTTTGGCGGAACTAACCTTTGCATCTCCAGAGAACATCTTAATGTTATGTATGCATACTAGTGAAAACCTTTCCATAGTACTCATACAGCTTCACCTGTGTTTATTTTTTTATTTTTTTTAAACTAAGTATATTTCTGATTTACTTCCATGCAAGATACAAGACCAGTTTCTTATGAATAGTCAGTGATTCAGGCAATTATAGGAATTTTAATATTCCATGGCATTTTACCCTTTTTAAGTTTTGATTAAAATGTTACTTTTACATACATTAGAGAAAAATACTACTACTTACTACATTAAACTGCTATAGTGTTCACTGAGTCACCATTTGAATAGCACATAGCATTTCAGTTGTCCAAGCTGATTGTATTGCAAACACATCAGTGTTTCTTCTTTCTTTCCTTATGTGTTCTTTGCATGTAGCTCTTTTGATATATTTGGCTCTTATGTCACTAATATTCATTCACTCAGTATTTTATGAGCACTTCACGCAGTTCCTAAGACCGGAGCTTACAGATTTATTATTAATTGCCTAATCATATGTTTCTGGATCTATATATTCAGCTGATCTTTAGAACAATCTTCACCTGTAGTGAATGCACCCATCTTAGATGTAAGAGCTCCCATTATTTTTGAGAAACCTTTGAAGTACAGATTTCTTAGGTTTTCATACATTCTTAGGAGAATTCCCAGAAAGTTAGGGTGATTTTGAAAGCTGTCTGTGCACAGTGTGTGAAATATTTTCATGACTGTCATATTATTTTAAACACTATTTTCCTTCATTTATTTTGTTTAGGTGAATGAGTTTGTGTATTGATTGTACTGCTAACACATCCGTGTTTCTTCTATCTTTCCTTACTTGTCCTTTGCATATAGCTCTTTTGATGTGTTAGGTCTTATGTCACTGATATTCATTCACTCAGTATTTTATGAACACTTCACTCAGTTCCTAAGACTGTAGCTTACAGGTTTATTTTTAATTGCCTACTCATAGTTCTCTGGATCAATATAATCAGCTGATCTTTAAGATGTTCTTCACCATTATATTTTTCATCATTCTTTTAAACTCTCTCTCTCTCTCTCTCTCTCTCTCTCTCTCTCTCTCTCTCTCTCTCTCTCTCTCTCTCTCTCTCTCTCTCTCTCTCTCTCTCTCTCTCTCTCTCTCTCTCTCTCTCTCTCTCTCTCTCTCTCTCTCTCTCTCTCTCTCTCTCTCTCTCTCTCTCTCTCTCTCTCTCTCTCTCTCTCTCTCTCTCTCTCTCTCTCTCTCACACACAGTTGCCCACTATGGGGGGGGGGGCAGTGTTCACCCAATATTATTCATCCTATTTAATTAAATAGTTGCTTTGGCCTTATAAGGTGGACCAAGATCCACCTCACGAGACCAAAATGATTAATTTCAAGAAAAAAATTATAAAATAACAAAATAAGGAAAAACTTGTTTCCCTTATTCAGCATTGCTCATTTGATAAGAAACTAGATTGTCAGCCCTGTATTAATAGTGTTTAACATGTTCTTGTGATATGTGGTAAATGTTTAAAAAAATAGCAAAAATAAAATAAATAAAAATACAGAAACATATAATATCTAGCACATTTATCTATTTATTTTTTATGCTTCTTATTCTTTGTTTGAGTAATCTCACTAATTTCTCATATTTTTTATAAACATTTGGAAATAAAATCTCTAGATATTTTTATAAAATCACAAGCTAAATTTTATTTAAAAACATATGAATGTTAACATACATACATATATACATATCACTAAGCTGTTTTCTGAGATTCAGAGGTTAGCTCCAAAAAGGAATACAAACTACCTGCTAATTTTTACTTACTGTTCCCGTATCAAAATTATCCATTTACAGCGATCTTGACATACAACTCTGGCTTCACTGACATCCATTACACGCCGTACACAAGATCTTCTATACTTCATACTCATAATTTGTTTCTCATGCATACACTCCAGAATCTGATCCTCCCATGACTTCCTTGGCCTTCCTCTGCCTTTCCTTCCTGCCACTTGGGCTAAAAATATTTTCTTAGTAAGCATCTCGTCACTCATTCTTTCAACAAGCCCAAACCACCGAGGCATATTAGTATCAACCTTGCTAATAACATTTTGCGTCACATCACACAGCTGCAACACATATTCATTCTTCACACAATCAGAACGTGTCTTGCCATAAACCCCCGTAAGTAACGCATTTCTCCAGCACATAAACAACTCCTACGTTTCTTCTGCAGTACCCAGGTTTCACTGTACATCACAGTAAGAACAATTACACTCTCATACACAGCCATGCTGGACTCTCTTGAGAACCCATCATTCCTGTGAAAACCTCCCAGAGCAGTCATGACTTTCAATGAAGAATTCACTTGCCTACTAATTTCACCATCCAATTTGTTCTCTCTGTCAAACATGCTTCCTAAATACACAAACACATTCACCTGGTCAATCACTGCGCCATTTGCACTTACATTACATTCAGTGCTACCAGTTCCTCTCTCAAAAACTATAACTTAGGGGTTTTCCTTATTTATACACTGTTGGACAATTGCTAAGGACGGATCATAAACGGCTATATAGCGCATAAAAAAGTAAGTGTGGTTGGATGACAAGTGAAATAAAATAATGTCAGAATGCCAGGACATTACAAGAAAGACAATTTATTGTGTTCTGAAATCCAGAAGGCTTTGGAACGTGTTCAAGGGACAAACAGGCCATTTTGTGCAGAATACGTAAACGTGAAAAAAATGCAATTACCGTCCACAGCCGTTCTGGCGTAAGATGTCAATACGGGATATGGCCACCATGGAGGGCGATGCAAGATTCCACACGTCGTGTCATGCTTTGCACAACATTATCAAGCAGCTGTTGGGGTAATTTATCCCATTCCTCTGTCAGTGCATGGATAAGGGTGTCCTTGTTTATGGGAGGGCATTGGCGACCAGCAAGACTCCTCCCCAAAGCATCCCACACATTTTCAATGGGATTCAGATCTGGAGAACGTGCTGGCCATACGAGGCATTGAATATCCTTGCTCTCAAGACACTCCTGGACAGCGACTATTCGAAGACATGTTGCATTGTCGTCCATGAAAATGAATCTATCACCGACAGCACCACGGAACATGCGAACATGAGGTAGCAGAACATCATTAATGTATCGTTGGCCAGTCATAGTCCCAGTTGGAAGCACATAAAGGGACGTACGGCCATTGATCATGATGCCAGCCCATACCATGACACTACATGTCGGATATCGGTCCCTTTCCTGAATGTTTGCTGGACAATATGCAGTACCACTATCACGCCAGATCAGTTGTCGTCGACAATCAGACGATAGACTGTATCTACTCTCATCTGAGAAGAGGACAGCAGACCAGTCGTTATCAGTCCAATTGCGATGTTGATGGCACCATTGCAAACGGGCGGTACGGTGACGTCTGGACAATGGGATGCACACAACAGAACGGCGGGCGTATAGTCCTCCTTCATGCAAACATCTGGCGACAGTTTTTTGAGAGATCCGCTTGCCAGTAGCAGCCATAAACTCGGGCTTTACGCGACAATAACACATAAACATATACAACGAGCGAAACACACAGAGTCACGCACCGTGGAAGGTTCGTTTAGCGGTAGCTTTCGGTCATCCTACGACCTTGATCACCTGCGATCGACTGGATGGGCTGGTTGCCAGAACTACAATTTAAAGTTGGGGTCTTCTCTTGAGATCCCTCTTGTGCTTTCATCCTTCACTGTGCCATCATCTGCATCTGTCTCAGAATCATCTGTGCTTTCCTGATCTAAAAAACTCACAGAAGTATTCGCCCCATCTTTCATTTAACTCATTGGACTCCCATATCATTTCCCCAACCCTATTCTTCATACAACTTACAACTTTGTTTCCCCTATTTTTCCCGAGTCTCATGTTCTAGAAAGACTTCCTGTCTTTCCAAAAAGCCAATTCACGCCTTTCCACCTTCTTTTTCCTATCTTTTGTCTTACTCTGGCAAACCAGCTTAGCGGCTTCACGCTTGTTACAGCAATATTCATCCACAGAAATTCTACCTTGCAACATCCCCAAATAGGCTTCCTTCTTTCTCTATACTGCCTCTTCCATCTCACTGTTCCACCAAGCATCACCTCTATTGTTACCCACTATTGTGGTGCCACAAACCTCTTCAGCAGCAGTGACCACACAGTTCTTAAAACATTCCCACTTCTTTTCTACATCCCTCTCGCAAGACTTCAGTTCCTTCAGTCGTTCTCTGAGTACATCATAATAACGCACATGATTTTCACAGAGCCTTTCAACCTTTATTCTTTCCATTCTGGGCCTCTTCCTCTTCCTGTTCCTCCAACCAACATTCAGTTTCACTCGTGACACTACAAAGTAATGATCAGAGCCAACGTCCGCACCTCTCATCACACAAGTGTCAACAACAAGGTGTTTCAGTTGCTGATCATAGACAACATTATCTATCACACTCTTTTGACCAAGAGTACAATTTTCCCATGTACATGTGGATATACTTGTGGTAAAAAAAAAAAAAAAAAAAAAAAAAAATATTAGATACATACAAACCATTCTCAATGCAGAGTTCAATTTATCTTTCACCATTATCATTCGCACAAGGATCATTAAACTTACCCAGAACATTATCAGAAATTGCATTCTGCACACCTACTCCTGCTATTATAACTTTCTGTTTAGCACCAAACTGGCTCAAAATAGCTTTTAGCTCATTCCAAAAATCTTCCTTCCTATGAGAGGGTTCCGAGTCACAAGGAGCATACACTACAGCAATTACTATTCTCTGAAGTTTCACTTTTAAACAAATCCAAAGAATTCTCTCACTTATGCAACTATAGTGAATCAAGTTGTTCTTCATCTTTTCACTTAAAATCACACCTACACCAGCCTGTTCTGTCACAATATCCATTACTCCAGACCACACACTCACCGTTCCATTCACATCTTCTATACCAATTTCCTTTTTTTGGTTTCACTTACACACAGCACAGCCAATCTATACTTATTCATCTCTTCAATCACCTCATTCATCTTGCCATTTATACCTCTAGTATTCCATACACAAATCTTACACTCACTCAGCCGAGATCTCTTTCTGATTTTCCTTCTTCCAGTTCCAGGTCGATACTGTAGTGGACCGTCCTTCTCAAATGTGGTAGGTCCACCATATCCCACACTTGAGTTTATTTTTGCATTTCTTTTTGTCTTTTTAATCAGGTAAGTACATCAGTGTGGGAGGATTAGCTCATAGCTGACGGTTCCAGTTGGTCATTCAACCTAAGGATTCTGGAACAAAACCCAGTGAGTTGGGGTCTTTTCACCAATGTCACACAGAACTAGCTGGCACATCTCCAAGATTCACAGAGGCCCTAGTTGCTGTTTTGTGTGCCATTGTTGCCACAGAGTGCCCCGAGGAGGCAAACCCATCTCTCACTGTTGAACAAAGAAATATTTCTGTTTCCTGGTTCATTTGCTGATGAGCAATTGCTGTTTAAAATATATGTACGCTCTCATTTGTCTTTTTTTTCATTTTCCTCCTGATAACAGAAAAGAAGTGCTCCTCCCAATAATTTGATGAAGTCAGTGGCCCTCCACACGCATGCACGCACGCACGCGCACTAATGGCATGCGAGCCCTCCTTTCCCTCTCATAACAGCAACAACATGTGACATGGACTCTACCAGGTATTGGAAACATTCCCATGGTATTGTGGTCCATGAGTCCAGGACTTCAGTTCGTTAGTGATGATTTTTGAGCTAAAGTGCATCACTCTACTTTTACCCACAGATGCTGACTTAAATTTAAATCTGAAGAGTTGAGAGGGCCATTTGAGGGTTGTAAATTCACTGGAATGCTCCTCCTACCAGTGCTTCACCAAATGGCAGTGAAGTGACTTGGCATTGTCTTGTTGAAAGAAGGTATCCTGCTGTGAGAATGTAAATGAGTGTAGGTGGTTAACAAGCATGTCGGAATAGTCTTGTTCTGTGTTGGTGGCGTCAGTGGTTGTGGTCAACAAGCATGTTGGAAAAGTCTTGTGCTGTGTTGGTGGCTTCAGTGGCCCATATAAACATGCCCCACAATATTACATTGCCTACACCCGACAGCAGCACCACGGCCTCAATCCAAGGCCTTGGGGCTTATGTTACATCCACATTCTCCAGTCAGCTTGGAACCTCAATTTGTTGGGCCAAACTACCAGTTTCCAGTCTTCCACAGTTCATTGGCGATGTTTCTTTATGCACTACAGCCTCATAGCCCAGTGATGTGTTACTAATAGTGGTACTTTATGTGGAAGTTGGCTACCATACCCCAGTTGTGACATTGTGTGTCAAATGATCTTAGTATAAACCTTCATGGGTGCCCCTGTCATTGAATGCTGCTGTTATCCTTTCAGCTGTGGCCCACCACTCGGGCATTGTGATGCAGGAGAGGCAATGCTCACATCAAATATCAATGGCCTGTTTGTGGTCACATTCTTTCTGGTGGTGGCTACTGGTATCCTGTTAGTTCTGGTACACATGTGTGATGATCACACGTAGAAAATCCCAGACATTTTGCAGTTGCAGAGATGGATCACCCAGTTTTTCTTGCAGCAACCATCTGTCTACAATTGAACTTGCTTAGGTTGCTATGCTTATCCATCATCACAATCGCAGGTATGCTATACCCCAAGTCCAGGCATCTGACCCATTTATAGCCCACAGGGCATTTTGGCTGGCCTTGTTATTATAGCAGGTCAGGTTTGTGAATGTGTGTGGTGTGTATAATAAGTTGTGCTTTCAGTGTGTACTGAAAGCACAACTTATGGTTTGTTTGCCGTTTACAGCTGAAGTGTTTCTTTGTTTCGCACTTTTCTGATGCTGACAAGATATGCTAACACCATTTTTTACAGCTTGATCTGTTTAGCTTTTATTTAACTCATACTCAGTGTTTAAGGGCAAGTTTTATTTTATGCAGTCTACTGTTATTTTTGCAGATACTATTGTCGTATGCAAGTGGTATTTAGTATGCAGTAATTTACAAGCACTACTGTTGGTGTTTAAGAATTTGTACAATAAGCAACAACATTGCCTTATAAAACAATAATAATTAATCGGTCATGCAGAAAGGTAGTAATGCTCTGTTTTTTCCTTGTGTGTGTTAATTTTAACATGATTTTTAAATTCTAATATATGTGTTACATATAATGCTTTCTATCTCTTGCAGAGTCACCTTGGAGAAGGTCTTGCTACAGAAGCAGAGAAAATCTTATGTAATCTTGTTTGTTGGTCTACAGACAAAATGATTAGAATGAAGTTCATTGAAGGGTGTCTAAACAATATCACCAACAACAGGTATTGAGGAAAAAACTTCCTTGATGTTTGATTTTATAAACATATTATTTAATTCTTTTCTTGGTCAATGTTTCAAAATTTGTTTATTTCTCCCATGGACTGTACTATTGTAATACCTGAGAGAAAAATAATATCATGATTTAAGATATAGTTTTGTAGAAACATTCTTTACTATTCACCAGGCAGAGAACTGTAATTGTAATTAAAAGGAACCATGATAGTTATTAGTAAGTTATGTTTAATCTCTTCTGTGATGGCTTAACATGCATTCCTTCCATAAATGTCATTTAAGTGAGAGAGAAACTATCCCATGATACACCAAATTGAGCCAGTAAATGGTCAAAAATTTATTGGTGTACAGTTCTAAAATCTGTGGTTAGCATCAGAGAAATAAAAACTAAACTGATGTAGGATATACTAAATTGAATTGGAAATGAATCATGAAACATTTCAAGTGCCACTGAAGCACTTTTTGTGCTTTCGTACAGTGCCTTTTCTGTCTCTCCGTCAATGATTCTCGTGGGGAATTATCTTACCTTGTTGTGGAAGCTAAGGTGTTGCTCTCAGGGCTGCCAGTGGCGACTAAAATAGGAGACTATTGCTACTATTTTTGATGACAGGCGACTATGGCTACTATATCTTACAAAAAACAGCCAAAAGTAGCTATTTTCAGAAACCTTGAACTATTTTAATTGTAAGGCTACTATTTAAAAAAAATGTAATTTGTGTTGCGTATATCGATGTGCTTGTATAACATCAGTTTTAATATTGATCACGTGAATATCAACTTTGATATAGATTTGTATATGTCAAATCCATGGTTCATATACATCCTGGAAATGTCCTAAAATTCTGTTACATGTCCTGGAATTTTTCCATTCCTGCCTTTTTGTCCCTACACTATGCTTTGTAGTTGAGGATTTTTCTACTGACATAACTTATGTCTGATATGAATTTCCCTCCCCACCACCTGCAAAATGTGTGTGTGTGTGTGTGTGTGTGTGTGTGTGTGTGTGTGTGTGTGTGTGTGTGTGTGTGTGTGGGGTCTGGCTATCGGTTTTCTTGTTTAGGAGGACTGAAGCTGCGTTATTAGCATCTTTTGCATCATGCTTATATCACTTTGGAGACCATATCTCCGCAATTATTAGTTCGATTTGTAAAATTCTTTTTGTATTGGGAACCTTAAAATGTGAGAATGATGATCCGTTCGTTCTGTTTTTTTTTTCGATGCACAACTTCACCGCTAGAGGGCGCAAATGGAGATCGTATTGAATTTAAAATGCATTTTATTTCATATATTTGCTTCTAAATATCCAATGAAAAAATTTTTTTCCTTTTGATGACATTTATAGCAAAGACTATTTTAGTTACAGTCCCTTTTTCAAATAATGCGTACATTTCCCGCTAGGGGGCGTAAAAGTAAATCACGATTTTCCCAATATCTCCAATTCTAAAAGTCCGATTTGAAAAATTCTTCCTGAGTCGGATACAGCTCTTGAGGTTGAAATGTTTTGCATACAAATTCTCATTTCTGGTTAAGAATGGTTTGACCACCAGAGGGCATAAATGTTTATTTTGGTTTCTGATGTATTTGCAACAAAATCTGAGCTCTGGAAACTCGATTGAAAAAATTCTTCCGCGAACCGATACCACTCAACTTGGAAAACTTTTTGAGAATACTTCCTACTTAAAATAGTGCACAATTTTCCCACCAGAGGGCGTACACATATATCTTATTTTTGTCCATATCTCTTTCTAGGTGTCAGGTTTCTCATAAAATTTCAAATATTTCTTAATGCTCAAGTGTGCCACTAGAGGGCGTAAGCTCACATTTCTGTTTACAACAATATCTGCTGACTAAAAACCCGACTGAAAAAATAATCTCTTTCGATCAGATACCTAACTATGAAAACTCCTTATTTGTATTTTCTACACAAAATAATGCACAATTTTGCCGCTAGGGGGCACAAATATTTAATCTCTTTTTCTTAATATCTGTACTTCTAAATGTCTGATTTAAAACATTCTTTTAACATCAGACACCATTTACCTTATGGAACACTTTAGGTTTGTGTTTGAGGAGGTTTGTGGTTCACAATTCTGCCACTAGGTGGTGTTTGTGTACTTCTGTTTGCAGGCTATCTCTGCACGTAAAAACCCTATTGAGAAATTTCTTTTTTTACTGTATGCCATTGGTTATAATAAAGATGGAGAGTGAATAAGGTTTTTGCTACAATAAGAAGATTTTCTTCAAATAATGTACAACTTTCCCCCTAGGGGTTGTAAAGGTCACAATGTTTTTCTTGCTATCTCTGCTTTCAGGAGACGGAAGCAGAGATAGCAAGAAAAACATTCCATTTCCATTATGCAAAATTCTTCTGCTGAAATGCTTAGATATCATGTTTCCTTCTTTATCTCTCCTTTTAACTGATCGATTTGAAAATCTTTTTGTCTCTAATACCTACCTTCCTTCTGCTATGGGATTTTTTTGCACCATTTGTTAATTTTCGTAACATAATTTTTAGCAACTGGTGGAAGTAAATAGCTGATTTTGTGTGTGTGTGTGTGTGGGGGGGGGGGGGGGATTTTATCTTTACTGAAATTTTGTAATTAATACTTTATATAAAAATTTGCCATAAAATCCGATTGCTTTCTAATATCAGAAACTTAAATCTAGTTGTTTCTGCTCAGTTAAATTGCCATGATCACTAATGAATGCAATTGCATATAGCCCTTGGGCATAAGGTTTTCCCGTTATCCTCTTTCATTTCACGTTGGAAATTTTTTGTGCATACTTTGTTTGCTGGCGAGTAAAAATTAACATAGCTAGAGCATCGATATTATGTTGAAAATTCCTTTCATAAATAAAATGTAACACAAATACTTGCTCCCATGATTATTTTTAAGAAATAACAATCCCTTTGGTCCTTTGAAAAAGTTGTATATTTCACCTTTCCCTACTTTTATATTTCAAATGTAAGCATTATTTCAAAATAATTAAATAGAAATAGTATTTTATGTATTGATTGTGTGGAATATGAAAGCATTTCAAGAGAAATGCCACATACCTATGTATTTTTTAGTTTTTGGAGCTTTTTTTTATTCTGTAATTTGCTTCAATAATTAAACTTTTAAAGCCAAAGTAGAAAAATAAAGTTTTCTAAAAATCAGTAGTATACTGTATATAAAAGTTTAGTAGATAAATTAAGATGGTAGTGTAGAACATGCTAAGTTGCGTATAAAAGTTTTAAGGCAAATATATTTCAGCCATTACTGTGGCCTTCATCAGTGCAACTAAGATCGGTTTCGTTGCCAGATTGGAAAGGTAAGTTTTGTAATGGTAACTCCGGGTGACGTGATGCAATGAGGGATTTCCAGATGTATGGAACGAAAATGGGGAGCTCAGAGTTGCAATTTTTGGAAAATAAAATTTCCAAACTTTCTCTAAGCCTCAGAGCATACCGATTTTGGAAGGAAGTTGGCTCCCTTCCAAAATCGGTATGCTCTGAAGTTAAAAGAAAGTGTGGAAATTTTATTTTCCAAAAATTGCAACTCTGAGCTCCCCATTTTCGTTCCATACATCTGGAAATCCCTCATTGCATCACGTCACCCGGAGTTACCATTACAAAACTTACCTTTCCAATCTGGCAACGAAACCAATCGTAGTTGCACTGATGAAGGCCATAGTAATGGCTGAAATATATTTGCCTTAAAACTTTTATACGTAACTTAGCGTGTTCAACACTACCATCTTCTTAATTTGCTTGTTAGTTACATGCATTGCCTACCACTCTTTTATTTAGTAGATATTAAACCTGGTCACATTTTCAGTGACAGTTTTGGTATTTCAGTATTTATCTGTGATTCTAAGTTTCTGATTAGCTGCAGCAGACAGCATTTTTAACATTCTGCATTAAGTTTGCCCAAGCGTGTAGGAAGTTGTTTGTTGTAGGTTACAAATTGAACAGACGTATGGTTTCACTATATTTTAAAAGTAAGAGCATTTGGATCGTATGTCCTGGAAAAGTTCTGGAATTTTGTGATTAAAAAAGCGTATGAACCATGTGAATCGTTATCGATATGTCTTGCTCAGTTTATTGCTTTCTGTTTATTGAAAATATGATGGAGGAAAGTCAATGGCAAGTATAGACTAGATCCACATGTGATTAAAGGAACGACCTACTCAAATCAAGATATTCCGCCGAAAAGGTGTCTCGTTTTTCTGTTTGGAATACGGCAGTGCTAGGAGCGAGCACATATCTTGCCTTCGACATATCAAAGACTGTTGTTTTCTGTGCTTACTGAAGTTTATTTGCAGTTAAATGTATCAATTTCAAGTCGAAAATTTTGTACCTAAAATTTCATGAATGATATGTTCATTGAAATGAATTTGAGTGATTGTTTTTACAGCTGTATTTTCCGAATGACACGAAAAATGCGTGTTTTCACTAACAGACATTTAAACTCACTTTACATTATCTACAAACTGTTTAATATAAATTAGGAATTGTTCATAATGAAAAAATGTAAGTGGTAATCGAAAAACAAATGAGACAGTACTTTTTATCATTTGAGTAAGTCGTTCCTCTAGTGATGTGGGTCTAGGTATAGATGTACTTGTATGTATAAGAATTTATTCCAAACAGCAAAATTGGGATTGATCATTTTTGGAGAGACATATTGTATCAAAAGACATTTAGAGACTGGAAATATCCATCTTTGGCTAAAGTTGTGAAAGCATGCCTTGCTTTATTACATGGCAACTTCGATGTAGAGAGAGGTTCTTCTGTGTCACGAAGAGTTCTTTCATCAAATAGAAGTCATCACTCTTTCTATGTTTATAAGTGAGTCACGGAAAAATGCTCATCGGCCGCTACCGGGAATTGAACCCAGGGTCTTCCAGTTGTGCCAAGTACATGCTTCCACAGCACCACAGCTGCCTCGAAATTCTCCAGACTCACATACGACAAACTGCCAAACCACCTGGCAGGTTGCTTCTTTGGAGCCCCGAACAATGCTGGGGATTCACCAAAGATGAACAGCAGCAACTGAACAAATAACTAGAAGGCGAATGAATATTAAATACACAGTTGACGTGGATTAGGAAGATCAAATAGAAGTCGTCACTCTTTCCACGTTTATAAGTGAGTCACGGAAAAATTTCAGATTAGAAGGCATCTATGTCTGAGAAGATGTTGAATGAGAGACTAACAATTCGAGATGCATTAAAGATGTATATCAACCAAGTTGCAACAGTGCTAATAACCAAAGAACTAATAAAATTAGCACTTAATGCACGTGGGTCATATAGCAACAATTTGGAAGAGGAGCAGAGATTAAAGGAACAGCAACTGAAAGCAGAGAAAGAAAGTGCTGAGAGATGGAAACAAGAATTGCTAAATAAAGGATTGGAAAAGCAGAAAGCAAACTATAGAAAACATGGAAAACAAGATAAAAATTCTTGTTCAAGAAAAAAGAGACAAGAATCATCAGACTCTGCTTAAAGAAGCCAATGAGAGACTAAAGCAAGCATTAAAAAAAAAACATACCTGCAATACAAGTTGCACATGACATTCTAGAAGGAGCAGAGGAACTCCGACAAAGGGAAAGACAACATGAACTTGAAGCATTAAAAATGAATAGGGTAGTTTATAAAAGAAAATCCTCCCTAATTGATGCATTTATGCAGAAAACCTCAAAAAAGGAATAAATCTAAGGTTAATGAGGAAGCTTTTTTGTTAAGCCTACCCTTATATGCACTGATGGCAGTGGCATAAATTCACACTCAATTTTTTGAAATAATGTACTGCATATAACTCCTCCAAATTGTTACCATGGTATAACAATAATGTAAACTTTAAAGAGGACTCCCCCCCCCCAAAAAAAAATGCTAAATGATAAAAAAAAGTTTGTTTATATATATATATATAGGGGGGGGGGATCATATAAAAGTTTTTGATGTCCCATGACAATTTTCAGAAGAATTATAATCATTTCAAAGAATTTAAGCTTTGGTTTTATTATTGTCACTGAGTGGGTGTAAGGATAATCTTAGTTTTACTGTTGTTAGAGCTTTGAAAATTGATCATGGTTAACATCTAGGGATTTCAACTGTTTGCTGTTATAAAAGTAACCCAAATTAGAAGAAAGTCAAGTTTTTTTGTTTTCTTATTTCTGTTATAATGAGTGGGAATAATTTTACAGGATAAAGTAATTTCTTCATATTTGTCTCAAAAGCATCAAGGACACTGTGAAGAATGACCAACATTATCAAGGCAGGTGTATATCAGTGTAATGCTTCATATCAATTATACCTGACAGCATTTGAATTGCCCAGTGGTCCGCTGGCCATTGGCCAGTAAAACTTCTGTCGGACCACCAAACTGTTGATTTTACTGGCCCATATAGCCAGTAAGTTTTTTTTTTTTCTAAGTTGTCACAAGTTAAAAAATGAAATTCTATTTCTTTTACCTTGCTGTAGGGTTTTCTTTTCAGGCTGCAAAATAGTGATGGTTTCATGAAATGCTAAAGGACAACAGCTATTTTTTTTATCACTCATGATTTGTAAGGAATAAGGCCTCTGTGAACCTTGGAGAGGTGCCAGTTAGCTCTGTGTGACATTGGCAAAAAGACCCGAACTCACTGGGTTTGTTCCAGAATCCTTAGGTTGAATGACCAACTGGAACCCTCAGCTGTGGGCTAATCCCCCACACTGATGTACTTACCAGATTAAAAAGACAAAAAGAAATATTAAGAATGACTCAAGTGTGGGAAATGGTGGACCTACCACACTTGAGAAGGACGGTCCACCACGGAATTGACCTGGACTTTCTACACGGCATATGAGAAAGAGATCTCGGCTGAGTGAATGTAAGATTGGTGTATGGAATACTAGAGGTATAAATGGCAAGATGAGTGAGGTGATTGAGGAGATGAATAAGTATAGACTGGATTAAGTGAAACCAAAAAGAAGGAAATTGGGTTAGAAGAAGTGAATGGCACGGTGAGTGTGTGGTCTGGAGTATTGGATAATGTGAGAGGACAGGCTGGTGTAGGTGTGATTGTAAGTGAAAATGTGAACAACTTGACTCACTATAGTTGCGTAAGTGAGAGAATTCTCTGGATTCATTTGAAAGTGAAACTTCAGAGAATAGTAATTGTTGTAGTGTATGCTCCTTGTGACTCGGAACCTTCTGATAAGAAGGAAGATTTCTGGAATGAGCTAAAAGCTGTTTTGGGCGAGTTTGGTGCTAAAGAAAAAGTTATAATAGCAGGGGATTTCAATGCTAGAGTAGGTGTGCAGAATGCAGTTTCTGATAATGTTCTGGGTAAGTTTAATGATCCGCGTGTGAATGATAATGGTGAAAGATTAATTGAACTCTGCATTGAGAATGGTTTGTGTGTATCTAATACATTTTTCAACCACAAGTATATCCACACATATACTTGGGAAAATCATACTTTTGGTCAAAAGAGTGTCATAGATTTAGTTGTCTACGATCAGCATCTGAAACACTTAGTTGTTGACACCCGTGTGATGAGAGGTGCAGATGTTGGTTCTGATCATTACTTGTTAGTGTCACGAGTGAAACTGAATGTTGGTTGGACGAAAAGGAATAGGAAAAGATGCAGAATAGAAAGAATAAAGATTGATAGGCTCCTTGAAGATCATCAGCGTTATTCGGACTTACCCAGAGAACGACTGAAGGAGTTGAAGTCTGGTGAGACGGATGTAGAAAAGAAGTAGGAATGTTTTAAGAACTGTGTTGTCACTGCTGCTAAAGAGGTCTGTGGCACCACAATAGTGGGTAACAATAGAGGTGATGCTTGGTGGAATAGTGAGATTGAAGATGCAGTAAAGAGAAAGAAGGAAGCCTATTTGGCGATGTTGCAAGGTAGAGTCTCTGTGGATGAATATTGCTGTAAGAAGCGTGAAGCTGCTAAGCTGGTTCGCCAGAGTAAGGCAAAAGATAGGAAGGAGAAAGTGGAAAGGCATGAACTGGCTTTTTGGAAAGATAGGAAATCCTTCTGGAAGTACATGAGACTCAGGAAAAATAGGGGAAACAAAGTTGTAAGTTGTGTGAAGAATGAGATCAGGGAAATGATATGGGAGCCCAATGAGTTAAGTGAAAGATCGGGTGAATACTTCTGTGAGTTATTAGATCAGGAAAGCAAAGGTGATTCCGAGACAGACCCAGATGATGTCACAATGAGGGATGGAAGCACAGGAGGGATCTCAAGAGAAGAAATTTGAAAAGCTCTAAAATCTCTTCAGAATGGTAAGGTTCCGGGAGTTGATGGCGTGACTGCCGAGATGTTGAAATATGGTGGTGACTCTGTAATTGACTGGTTAACTGAAATTTGCCAGTTGTGCTAAGAGTTAGGAATGGTCTCTTGGGATTGGAAGGATGCTATTATTGTTCCCTTATATAAGGGAGAAGGTGATCAAACTGAATGCAAGAACTATCGTGGTATTAGCCTACTAAGTGTGCCAGGGAAAGTGTTTGGTAAGGTTGTTATTGAAAAAGTACGGGGTCTTACATCAGAGAAAGTGTGGGATGTTCAGAGTGGTTTTATGCCTGGTAAAGGCTGCACTAACCAGATTTTTACATTACGCATGTTGATTGAAAAGAATCTGGCTGTTAGTAAGAAATTTTTGCTGCCTTCATAGATTTACAGAAAGCTTATGACCGAGTGAATAGGACACTTTTGTGGAAGGTATTGAATGGATATGGTGTTACTGGGAATCTACTTAACAGTGTAAAAGCTATGTATGCCCGCAGTAGAGCTTGTGTACGAGTGAATGGTGTTTTATCAAAATGGTTTTCTATTGGTGCAGGAGTTATACAAGGTTGTGTAATGTCACCATGGCTGTTTAATATATTTATGGACACATGCATGCGTGATGCCAAAATAGATAATAGTGGTTTATGTCTTGGTGATATCCGTGTGTGCAGATTGCTGTATGCTGATGAGACTGTCCTGTTGGCAGAGAGCAAAAGTGATTTGCTGAGTATGTTGTCTCGGATGCACAAAGTTTGCATGAAATTCAGACCGAGTATAAATAAGGGAAAAACCAAAGTTATGGTGTTTAAGAGAGGAACGGGTAGCACTGATTGTAATGTAAGTATAAATGGCACTGTGATTGACCAGGTGAGTGAGTTTGTGTATTTAGGAAGCATGTTTGACAGAGAGAACAAATTGGATGGTGAAATTAGTAGGCAAGTGAATTCTTCATTGAAAGTCATAGCTGCTCTGGGAGGTTTTCACAGGAATGGTGGGCTCTCTAGAGAGTCCTGCATGGCTGTGTATGAAACTGTAATTGTCCCTACTCTGATGTATGGCAGTGAAAACTGGGTACTACAGAAGAAACATGGGAGTCTTTTGTGTGCGGGAGAAATGCGTTACTTACGTGGGGTTTGTGGCAAGACACGGTCTGATTGTGTGAGGAATGATGTGTTGCAGCTGTGTGATGTGTAGCAAAATGTTGTTAGCAAGGTGGAGACTAATATGCTTCGGTGGTTTGGCCATGTTGAAAGAATGAGTGATGAGATGCTTACTGAGAAAATCGTTTTAGCATAAGTGGCAGGAAGGAAAGGCAGAGGAAGGCCAAGGAAGACTTGGGTGGATCAGGTATGTATGTATGTATGTATGTATGTGTGTGTGTGTGTGTGTGTGTGTGTGTGTGTGTGTGTGTGTGTGTGTGTGTATGTATGTGTGTATGTATGTATGTATGTATGTATGAATGAATGAATGAATGAATGAATGAATGAATGACACAAACAAAAAATACAGGAAGGCAGTTTCTCAGTCTTTGTCTTGTAATGACAACAGCCGTTTTTTTCTTATCTTCGCCCACCCTAGTGAATGCAACAGATACTGACACGAGACACAAGCCAGCTTTTGTTTCTGGCCCCAAAAAAACACTAGCAGGGGAGGTGAATTGGATGCGTGAAGGTAATTTTTGCAAAAGCGCAATTCACATGCAAGTGTTTAATGGAGGACTAAAACTAACTTCATGGAAAAGTAGGAGGGATGAGCAATAAGACTAAAAATAAGGAAAAGGAGGCTAAACCCTAAACAATGAAACATATAAAAAAGGCTGCTAATGTATAAGAATTTTTTTGTATGTCTCCTTGTTCCTTCTTACTTAAAAACAGATCGGGAATGCACACCTACTCTGTTATATTGCTAATGCATTAGAATCTGATTCTGGAAACATTCTTTGTCCTTTCAGTTGCCCTTCAAATTAAATGTTTTAAAAACAAATGCTGGAGACAATTCCATTAAAATGAAACATTTTCTACATATATTATAAACGCCTTTTGTTTTAATTTATTACGGACCAGTGGGCATTTTGGTGGACCAGTGGTTTGCAAATTCTAGTGGTCTGCTGGGCCAGTAGAAGATTTATTTCTAATTCTAACACTGCCTGACCTACACAGACTTGAGCTTGAATCATAAGACAGTTGTCCATGCCCTAATGAAATGAAGACGTTTCAGACAGGTTTTTCACATTCACCTTTCAAATATGGGAATCAAAATAAAATGTACTCGTTTACAACATAATTCAAAATCATGTTAGCACCATTATTATTACTTATGAGTTAAAGAGTTCCCATTATTGAAGAGGGAGATTACACTATTACTACAGTGCCTAGAAGAATTAGTGTGTCGTGCTCGCAGAAAAACTTGCTGCCCGCAATCATGAAAGCGGTAGATGGCGCTGCCATCGGATGTCACATCGCTTTTCAGGGAGGAAGGACGACGAAAACGCACATCTTTCTATGACACACACCCAGCTCGTCAGTATTATGTGTACTCCTGGAACGATATTTTATAAGCAGATAACTTAAGTATATACGAAATAATCGACACACCTCTATCACCCCCCCCCCCCCAAAAAAAAAGAACGAACGGGGTGCTCAAGATTCATTAATAACGGTATCGTAGTTTAAGTTAAGCTTTGCATTGTGCTAACGTCAACATTAATGTTAGATATTTCGGAAGTTTTAGACTCATACATGGGTTACATTATGCAAAAACACTGAAGACCATTATGCAGTTTACAATCACTGAAACTTCAACTTACAGTATAAAGCGAAAATCAAAAAAAAAAAAAAAAAAAAAAAAAAAAGGTTTTGCCCTTCAAAACCTTACCGAAAAAAAGGGGGACATATTTTCTCAACGAGACATCGGCTTTATAATTTGCATTCCAATAATCCAATTAGGTCTTGGAATTCAGTAACCTAAAAACTTTATAAATTATTTAATAATGTACTTCATTTTTCAGCAATGAGTGACTAAATTTCTTGGTAAGAGCATGGGATCAAAATAAATATTGAAACTTAATGCTTTCCATTTAGTTGGCTTTGAAAATAAGCCTTTTAATGAGTTGAAAATAGAATACAACAAATGCGATTACTATTTCTAAAATTGGTCTATTTTCTAATAATATACCAACTGTAATCCATTTATAAAAATCATTCCTAAAAAAACTTTGCCTGTGATACGATAAACAAAAACTGAATGTATATGATGACATTCTTTTAAAGAAAAATAATTATAACATTTTTCTTTACTTTTCTTCACCTCATAATAATTATGTGATTAAATTTGCTATTCAAATGGGTTTGCAGTGAAGTGAGGAAAATTCTTTTGCACCTTAAGTAAAAAGTTTAATAAGGTAAAAATTAAGAAGTGGGTGTTCATGGAGTCTGTCTAAATGGGATAATTCTATGCAGTTCCTGTAAACTATTTTTACCCTTAAAAAAACAGGAAATTATTAATGTAGCGTACACACAGGCATAACGTGGGGAAGGCACAGTAGGGCATGTGCTCCCCCTTAAAAATTGGAAAAACTAATTAGCAGTTCGCCTTTTAAATTTTGGAAAATAGTAGGTATGGCGTCAGGCTTGAGTAATGGTTTGTCTCGGCATGTTAGAACTTCCTTACCTCGAATAGTGGAACGATAATGCATCTCCATGAATTTAGATTCAAAGTACACGGCACATACAACACAACTTTCATCAAGTTTCTTATCAGCTCTGGGAATTAATTGCCTTATCCCATTTGCTCAACATATCAGGAATTTTGGGGACAGCAAAGAGTGATATTTTATTTTTGCAGGATTTATAGCCAGTATTACATCCTGGCACAAAACAGCTGCTTTGCCTTTTCCGTTTTCTATGTTTTTTATTATTTGCTAATGCAGAATTTCCCAGTCCTTTCATAGCTGACATTATTTCCCTATGATTTTATAACTGTTGCAGTCGATTTCAGTACTGCACTTAAGTTTAACCACACAGTAGGTTTAACGCGTGACCAGTGTTTCTTTCAGGACTTTTTGGCCGGGGGAAGGGGTGGATGAAACCTTAGAGAGGGCAAGTTTTCCATTTGCTATATATATATATATATATATAATTTTAACTACTATATTTACATATACAGAAGTAATTACTATATATCCAGCACAGGGGCGCATTTAGAGGGGGATTGCCCCCCGGAAAATGTTTCATTTTTTCTTGTTTTTTGGTTAAAATGCGACTTATATTAGAAAAAAATGCCTTAATTTTATAAAAATGTATCAACTTGAAAAAATGCTTTAATTTTTCTTCAATTTTTCATTAACTTTAATTTTTTCCAGATGGTGGATTTCAGAAACTTCCTTCCCCCCCTTCCCCCGAAGAAAAATTCTATATACATCCCTGATATAGTAATTACTTCTTCAAACATTTCAGGTATAACAAATTTTTTTCAGCTAAAAGAGGGGGAGGGGGAGGGTCCGCAGGCTTGAAATTTTTATCAATTAAAATGCATTCAACACACTCTTGATCCTGAATCTCGATTTCCAGACAATTAGATATGATTAGTCTACTTATTATATTTTGAAGAATATCATGTGTCGTAATACACTTTTTAATAAAATAAACTATAACTAGTACCATTTTAATAAATATTTTAAAAAAGTATAATTGGAGAAATATTTGTAGCATAGAAAGAAAAGAAACTTACTTTTTCATCATAGCCTGAATTTATTAAAATTTGGTTCGGTAACCTAAAATGTATGGGGTGGGGGGTGGGGTGGTGGTGGTGAATGGTCGTTTCCGGGAGGGCTTCGCCCCTCGATGTATGCCTGAAAGAAACACTGCGCATGACAGCCAATACTTGATCAACTTCTACATCTTCACGAAAAATAAGTTACTAATTTCGGAAATAAATTTCGTTATAAACAATCCACAGTTGAATAAAACTAGCACACTAACACCCGAATAAGCCTATTGCATTTTAGTGATTAACTGTTGAATTACCTAGTGTATTACTGTTATGATCGAGCTACAACGAATTAGCAAAGATACTGCCAAAAAGATTTCCCTCCACTAACCTTTGTTTTGTGAAAATTTGAAGTTTCGTAAGGCAGCAAATCCTCCGCAGACAAACTTCCCACCATTGAATAGCATGATCGTAACGTAACTTCCGATGCCAGCGCCCTCTGTCATTTCATGACGATTGGTCACAAAACCGTGAGGGACATCTTAGGGAGCACGTCACACTACTTCTTCTAGGCACTGTACTATTATCATTCCATTCCTGTTGATAATAAACTGCAAGTTTTCATTTTTTAGTTCTAGGCTTCGTGTTTTTGTTCCATACTAAACACATTCACAGTGTTTGATATTTATTGTCGTAGCTGTACAAAAGACAAGTTTGAAATATTTCCAAATGTTCATCTATTCGAATGATATTCTTGATTTACCTCATATCAGATAACTACGATTATTATGTGTACAGAACAAAACAAGTGATCATAACACTGAATAACCACAACTATGGCCTTTGAAAGAAGAAATGCACAACATTTTTTTCAATACAGTGTATGAAGCCCACTTGAAAAATCTTATATTTTTTTACCGACCACAAACGTAAAAGAAAGCTCTCTGTACTGGCTTGATACAGATGAGAACATCTGACCTCCAGAACAGTGACAAAGAAGGAAGTGTTTTGTAATTCCAAAGTTTGTATCAGGGTAGTTTTTAATACATAATTGAATATGGGGGGGGGGGGTAATTTCCATAACCTTTATAGTTCTGAGTGTCTTGAGTAGCATTATATTGAAACTTAAGATGCCCTTTTTGTGGTGTGTGTGTGTGTGTGTTTTAATTTTTCCCCCCATCAAAATATGAACATGTGCTAATTTTGTCACTGTGGTTTGAAATACATGAAAAAAATAAACAAAAAAATTGTTTTGGTGTTGGAGCACTTATATTCTAAAACTCATACACTTTTTTGGGCAACTGTTTTAGTCATTAACATAAATTGTTAAGGCTACTATTTAGGCTACTATTTTTACCATTAATGGCTACTATTTAGGCTACTATTTTTGCCATTCGTGGCTACTAAAGCAACTATTTTCTTGGGTGTGATAGGCTGTAAGCCCTGTGCTCTGTACAACTCTTTATTCAAGTTTATCCTTTTGAAAAAACAAACAAAACAATAAAAAAAAACCCCTTCAAGTAGTGAAATGTTGTAGAGAATGGGACTTGCTGCTGTTTCAAGAGACCATATTTTCTCCCAGAGCTTATGATTTTTCAGTTATTCGGAAGAGATATTCAGAGAGAAGCTGCCAGTACAGAACTTGGGAAAGATGACAAGACGTTAAGAAAGGTTGGTAAAAAAGGAAAATTTCTTTGATACGTGAAGTTCTCACTGTTTAGATATGTGAACTATTCATAAGCAGGGGTAGACAAATCCAAAGTGCCCAGTTGCCATATCGCTAGAAAACTTTCACCTGGTGCCTGAGTTTTCAGATTCTATTTTTAATATTTTATTTTTCAAAATTTGGGTTTCTATTATGAAGCTTTCATCTCTGTCATAAAGCAACAAGTGCAGTGTATGGATTTTTTCTGTTTGCATCTTTTTTGTAAATTACTTACTATAAATTCAGGATAATGAAGATGCCAATATAAATTTTTTTTGGCAGTTTTGCCAGCAGCGTTATGCATTTTGCAGCAATACTGGGAGCAGTGATTCAGGCTGAAGTTCCATGGTACAGTCTGAGAGAGGTACTTGTGTGTCTTCAGAGTAAGCATCAGAGAAACATCCATAGCTTTGTTTCCATTAGTAGTTTTATTGTTAATGTCATATTCTAGAAGACAAAGCTGAACTTTCAGAAACGAAAATCTATTTTGAAATGCAACTATTAGTATAAGTGTATAATATATTTCCTAGCTTTAATTGTGGACATTGCACTGAATTATTGAACAATACCTAAGAAATAATACATTAATTTTGAGTGCTGAAGATAACAGTTCTGTATGTGTTATGTGTTGTTTTTGCTTTGATTGATCATGGTTTTCTCCTCATGTCTCTTGAAAAATGTACTGTCTTTTGAAAAAATGGAGCTAGCATCTGAATATATTGGGGTTTTGGCTACCCGTGATCATAAGCAACAAAAAATATTTTTTCACAACAGATTTGGTCACATGACTGAGTTGTTCCTTCAGACTGGTTATTAATATGTACACATACATGAATTTATGGTTGAATTCCCTGATAATGTACAATGCTTTGCCTAGTACATGGTTTTTGCTTTGATTGATCATGGTTTTCTCCTCATGTCTCTTGAAAAATGTACTGTCTTTTGAAAAAATGGAGCTAGCATCTGAATATATTGGGGTTTTGGCTACCCGTGATCATAAGCAACAAAAAATATTTTTTCACAACAGATTTGGTCACATGACTGAGTTGTTCCTTCAGACTGGTTATTAATATGTACACATACATGAATTTATGGTTGAATTCCCTGATAATGTACAATGCTTTGCCTAGTACATGGTGTTCATCTTAAAGCATAACCACTAAACTCCAGTTAAGTTATACTTAATAATAATAATAATAATAATAATAATAACACAGTAAAATATGAGGAATGGAATTGAAACTCAAATGCAGTTCCATTCTTCACCTTGTAGGCATTCTTGTTTCACCACATTCTTTTCCTTCCACCAAAGCAGTTCTTAATCTATATGTACAAGGCCTAAATGTTTGTTTTTAACTCTGCTATATTATTGTTGAATGCAAGTTTTAAGCAGATAGGTCAGGATATCTAGGGACCACACAAGCCCTGTGAAAACATGCTCACCCAAAATTCTAGCTAATAATACCATGGTTGTTCATATGTTATGGCAAGTGGCCCTGTTTTGCTGAACTCGTGCATTCCTTTATTGACTTCCAGCAAAGTGATGAACTATATTAAGATGCTTTGATACCATTCTGCTGTCAAAGTGTCATTAAAGAATATTTGGGCGATAATCATGCACTATAAGCAGATTTCACCAAATGCAAATGGGATTTCATGATTGTATATGTGTAACATTCAGGTTCTCTAAAATCCATAACTAGTCATTCAGGTAAAAACCATGCTTCAAGGATTTAAAAAGTGTTGTCCAGTGCTGCATTGTTGTTATGAACAAAGGCCTTAAACCAACAACAATAACCAAGCCTGGAAGCATGATCAGTAAGCTGCACATCTTGTATTGCATGAATGCTTGCAGGTGAAGATACTATGTAGCTTTATATGTACTCTATAATGATACATTTCTTCTGTTCAGTGCAATTTTCACAATTATTCAGAGGTAGGTATGCAACAGACTGAGCCTCATGTCTTCTAGTGAGACATCACTGAGGACCATGCACCTGTGTGTATATATATATCGTTCAATTTTCGCCAATTTGCGATGAACATACTTTTTATGTGGCTATGATATTTTAATTTGATTGACATTAAATGTCTGTAATTACCGTTTCACACGTTATGTAAGTTCAGCAATCGGGAGATTGCTAAATGATGTTAACATAGTATTGGCAATTGAAATCAAGAAAAATAATAAGTATCTGTACTTACAATATTCGTAGTGGCTGTCGGGGCTTCATATGTACATCTTCAAAGAATGTGAACTTTTTTCAATTGTGAAGTTTAGATTAAAATTCATGATATTGTAAAATCTGCACCAGATAAAATTGAACAAGATGAATTTTTACAATGCAGGTAAAAAATTTTCTTAACAACAACGAAATATGAAACTGAATTAAAACCTTGTTGATTTTTTTTTATAATGGAAGTATACTTACTACTACTAATAATAGATCAATTCTAAATAAGTCTGGCGTTTATGTCATTCCAACAGTTAAGGATGATAACCAAAAAGACAAAGTATATATAGGAAGTACGCATAGAAGATTTTTGACTAGATTAAATGAACATATTACGAATTGGACAAGAAAAGATGAAAAAACTTCATTAATACAACATTGTATCAAAAATCATGTAACTCCTGATTGGACTAACACGAAAATTCTAACATCGCATAGATCACATGCCCAGATTCTAACCTCCGAGGCTGTAGTCATTGAGAAAACCAAAAGATACAACTGTAACATTAATAGTCCAGTAGAGCTTCAGTTTGCATGGAGGTACCTTATTGAACAGGAGAGAAAACATTTCAAGAAGAAAAACATTAACAAAAAACAAGTGACATCAAATATTACTTAAAAATACAGGTGCATATTTCTACATAAATGCTACTTGTTTATTTTTGTTTAACTACAGATGGCGACACCATTGATGTGCGCAGTAGAACCCAAATCATGATGCGCAAATATCTACATGACAGGGCTGAACATACATTAGGGTTAAGGAGCATACCTGAGCGAGTGAGTGCGGTAATTCCAATGTCCGTGCACCTGCCACTGATGATGGCTACGAGTGTTAGCAGAAACTAGTTTGGTGCTTTGCAGTCGGGAGATTTGTATTTTTTGGATGCTTTACAATCAGGATGATTATTTCTTTTCCAAGACTGTTCGTTTTTAAAATTTCAGCAAAATTATAATTCGTCTTCATATTTCGTTGTTACGAGGTGCTTCGCAGTCAAGATTATTTCCTTTTCAAGATTATAGTTTGTAAAAAAAAAAAAAAAAATCAACAAGGTTTTAATTCAGTTTCATATTTCGTTGTTGTTAAGAAATTTTTTTACCTGCTTTGTAAAAATTCATCTTGTTCAATTTTATCTGGTGCAGATTTTACAATATCATCAATTTTAATCTAAACTTCACAATTGAAAAAAGTTCACATTCTTTGAAGACGTACATATGAAGCCCCGACAGCCACTACGAATATTGTAAGTACAGATACTTATTATTTTTCTTGATTTCAATTGCCAACACTATGTTAACATCATTTAGCAATCTCCCGATTGCTGAACTTGCATAACGTGTGAAACAGTAATTACAGACATTTACTGTCAATCAAATTAAAAAGCAACAACGTGTGTGTTGCTTTCAGAATTACCCTCTCAGAGCTTCCTGACTAAGTTCTTGACATCATCTTGTTTGCAACACTATTCGGAAAGCTTCTTGGCACAGTGCAAATGATTAAATGCTCCACAGTGAAAATTTGTTCTTCACGAGTTAGAGTAGTCTTCTTTAATAAACAAGCTGCTATGTTCTGCAATACAGTACAGGGTTCGTACTCATCCCGGAATTTAAATTGACTGCTGCTGAAAAAAAAAAAAAAAGAAAAACCTCCTGGAAATTATTATACTTCAGACTTTTTTGATGACTTCCATTACTTGTTTAGCAGGCAGGAGGTGGACTTTTCCATTTGTTTGTTTCGTAATTTGCAATTTCCCTTCGCCTGCTGGAAGCTTTAGTTCACCTTTCCCCATCTGACATGCACCGAGTTCTCTTCTGATGGAGTGAGTGAGCTACAGGCATGATTGGATAAACTTTGTCACATGCCTCTCTCTGTATTGCGTAAGAGAAGACCCAGACACTCCAAGTGCTACTGATTTTCTGTAGTCACTACAGAATATGGAAAACCGAATATAATATAGAAATCAAAAATCTGAATGAAATAATGATTTCACTATCTGTGTAAAGTTCATTTTCATGTTTTCTAGTTTTTAACATTTATTAAACATTTTTGGAATTTGTTATTGCATATTTTTAATATTGTGAGATATTTTTGTTGTTTTTGGATGTCATCTTGACTGGAAATTATTGTTCTAGGAGAGGTGAGAATGTTCCATGATTTTCAGAATTTCGAATTTTTTAACATTTTTAATATTTTTCCAGTCATGTTCCTCATTTTTAATATCTTTGATAATAGTAAAAAAGAGCAACTTCATGTTTTAAACAAATTCTAATGAAATGCATGTTTTTCTGTTTTTTAAGTCTCTTCTTAAAACCAATCGGTAAAGCAAGCATGTTTGCTCTGTTCCCTTTTTTAAAGTGAAATTAAGTTTCGGAATCGGTACTTAATCTGTCTGTGGGGAATACGAGCCATTTCCGTGATGTGTAAAATTGTTTTCATGGCAGAGTGAACAATGTAATACCAATTTTTAATATTTGATTTAACTTAAAACGTAATTTCCCATTCATTTGTCACTTCTTGCTTTATCAAATGCCAGAGTAAACATTTTTTCTTTTGTTTAAAGTGAAAGTAATGTTCAAAAATGATACTGCATACTCACTGTCTTCTTTTTGATTTTTGTCACTCATATTAAACATCTTGTTTCACTTTTTCGCTTCATAACATTTTTATTTATAGGTCCGTGGTTGTTTCTATGAGATTGCTACCAAAGTTATTTGCATCATTTCAGCAGTTCAGGAGAGGAAGTGACACACATTCTGTGACATTGTAAGTATTATTTGTTCTTTTAGCTGAACATTTTTTTCCATGCCTTTCCAAGAAACATTTTTAGTAATAGTAGTGGAGTTACTGCATATCAATGCCACTATGTTCAACAAGATTTTGCTGTAAAATTTTTTCATTAAGATGGCATTTCTTGAAAGGATTCAGTATTAGCTGAGAAACTAAAACCACATGGCAGCTGTGTCTTCAGTGTTGTGTTGTACTGTTCATAGACATTTACCAGTTTTGGTTTTAAGTTCAAACTGGCTGTAATTCTGATGTTTTATAGTAGCAGTAATTTTATCATTAATCCTTCATAGTGAAAGAAAACATCCAAATGCTTCCACGTTCTAAAAAACCTACAGTTCTTCCAACCATATGACATGTGTGGAACAACTTAAGATGCACTTGCAAGTGGCTTTTCAGCCAGCCTGAAATGCAGCTGAACTATAGGGACAATTAAATGTAGTGTATTGTGAGATCCATCAAACATCTGTGTGTGTGTACAGCTGTACAGAGACATGTGGCTGATTGTATTGCAAACTACACTGACGGAAAAAAAAATCCCAACACCAAGAAGGGGTTGTGTTAGATAGACGACAGTTGGTAAGCGGTGAGAGTACATTTGTAAGATGACGTCTATGCAAATTTCGCCCTCGGCGCATACGTGTGGCGCTAGTAGCGCCCTCGGAACATGCAAAGCAGGTTTGCTGTAAATACGCGCTGTAACGTTTGTGAGCGTTAGTTATCGTTGAGATTCGACGTAGTGTGTTGATGTTAGTCAAGAATGCCTTTAAGAAGATGAAGAAGCCATTATCAACAGCTCACGGAGTTTGAACGAGGTCGTGTAATAGGGCTACGAGAAGGTGGATTTTTTTTTTTTTGCAATATTGCAGAACGACTTGGCAGGAATGTAGCTACCGTGCATGATTGTTGGCAGCGGTGGTCAAGGGAAGGCACTGCCTGAAGAAGACCGGGTTCCGGCCGGCCACGTGGCACTACTAAGAGGGAAGACCGCCGTGTACAGCGTATGGCCATGGGGCATCGTACCGCATCTGCGGCAGCAATTCGAGCTGCAGTTGCCAACACAGTGACACAACAAACTGTTACAAATTGGTTACTTGAAGGACAGCTCCGAGCCAGACGCCCTGTAGCGTGCATTCCACTTACTCCAAACCACTGCCGTTTGCGACGTCATTGGTGTCAAGCTAGAGCTCATTGGAGGACGAAGTGGAGATCTGTTGTGTTTTCTGATGAAAGCCGGTTCTGCCTGGGTGCCAGTGATGGCCGTGTGTTGGTTAGAAGGAGGCCAGGTGAGCACCTGCAACCAACCTGTCTGCGGCCGAGACACACTGGACCTACACCTGGAGTTATGGTCTGGGGAGCAATTTCCTATGACAGCAGGAGCACTCTCGTGGTTATCCCACACACCCTGACGGCACAGTTGTACGTCGATCTGGTGATTCAACCTGTTGTGCTGCCATTCATGAACAGCATTCCAGGGGGTGTTTTCCAACAGGATAACGCTCTCCCGCATACCGCTGTTGTAACCCAACATGCTCTACAGAGTGTCGACATGTTGCCGTGGTCTGCTAGATCACCAGATCTTTCACCAATCGAGCACGTATGGGACATCATTGGACGACAACTCCAGCGTCACCCCCAACCAGCATTAACCGTCCCTGTATTGACCGTCCAAGTGCAACAGGCATGAAACTCCATCCCACAAACTGACATCCAGCACCTGTACAACACAATGCATGAAGGTTTGCGTGCTTGCATTCAACATTCTGGCGGTTACACTGGTTATTAATGTACCAGCATTTCACATTTAAAATGTCTCTTCTCGCACTTACATTAAGCTGTGATCTTTAAACCTTAATCGATTAAATATGTTATCTATACAAATGTATTGCCGCCATTTCATTCCTCTACAACTATTTTTTCGTGGTGTTGGAATTTTTTTGTCCGTCAGTGTATGTTGGTTAACATGTTGCACTCTCTGACATGTCACATTCTTTATCATATCTTTTGTAAAAAAAAAAAAAAAATGTGCTTATTTATAGTACCACTTTGTTTGTCTCTCCATCTGTGCACACCATATCTGTGCAACTATTTGTCCAATTTAAAAAATTCCTTTTTCATGGAAGCCTGAAATGTGAGAACGGTGATCCTTACCTAAATGCAGATGCTATGGAATTTAAAATACGTTGTATTCTATATCTTTGCTTCTAAATATCCGACTGAAAAAATTATCCCTTCCTTTCAATACCATTTATTATGAAGACTATTTGGGTAGTGTTTCTTTTTCAAGTAATGTACAGCTTTTCTGTTAGAGGGCATAAAGGTAAATAGTGATTTTTCTGATATCTCTGCTTTTAAAAGTCTGATTTAAAAAATCTCCTTTGTTTACATCCTCTAGAAGATACAGAAACCTCAAAGAAGATTTTGAAAAATCTTCTTGGTGCAGAGTTTCTGGTGGGAAACGTTTTGCATATGCATACAATTTCTAATTTTGGTGAAGAACTAATTTCCCACTAGTGGCGTAAATGTATATTTATGTTAATGGTGTATTTGCATTTCTGAAAACACGATAGTAAAAGTTCATTTGCGGTCAGATATTGCTCACCACAGAATACATTTGCATATATTTTGTGCTTAAAACATTGCACAGTTTTTCTGTCAAGGAGTGTAGACTTGTGTCTTATTTTTCTGTGAGTGGTTGTGAAAAGCTGTATATAATGTGGTCAGTTATATAGCAGAATCGGATATAATGCGGATCCGATCATGTCCTCCAAACAAAATACATATTCAGATTCAGATATCATGTTGCATACGGTTCTTGAAATCCTTGAAAAGTCCTTGAAAATTGATGGACCATTTTCAAGGCCTTGAGAGTCCTTGAAAAACTAATGGATCAATGAAAAGTCCTTGATTTTTGAGTATCATATAATCATAATTCCAGTATTCTTTCCCGCTATTTACTGTTTTTTTAGCATGTCATTTGTAAAATAGATCATGCTTATGTTACCAGTTTTGTCCATCCGTTTGTGGACACCATATCTGTGCAACTATTTGTCCGACTTAAAAATTCTTTTTGCATTGGGAAGCTTGAAATGTATGTATGAATGATTCTTTATTTCGTTTTTTTTTTTTTTTTTTTTTTTGTGATGTATTGGGTTGATGCATAAGTTTGTGCAGTTTTATTTCACACATGTTTCTCATGTCAGTCAGTAGTGACGGTGCAGATGACCAGTTGTATATCAAAAGCCAGTAATATCGTGTATTTAAATCATTTTGTGTTGTGTGATTGTGGCTAACGGTTTTTTGGTTTTCAGGTCCAGAAGTATGGAGTGTCAAGTAGAAAGGAATTAACATTTCCGACATCTGTTCCTCTATGAGTTTAGCAAGGGATCCACAGCCGCTGAGGCTACTCAACAAATTTGTGTTGTGTATGGGAAGAATGCTATTGCTTCGAGGACAGCCCACAAATGGTTTGAGCTGTTCCGAGGTGGCAATTTTGACTTTAACAACTCTCCACGCTCAGGTCGTCCATCTCACTTTGATGAGGATCGTTTGAACCATCTCATCTTCTTCAAACCACACGTGAATTGGCCACTGAGAAAGACTGATCAGGCCACCGTGGTGCGACACCTGGAATGTATGGGAAAGGTCCAGAAATTGGGGTCTTGAGTGCCTCACACTCTCACTGAGGACAACAAGAATCAGAGTGTTGCTATATGTGGTTCCTTGCTTGCCCATTATTGCGAATGTTCTCAGCAACACAAACCCTTTCTGTCATGTATTGTTACTGGAGATGAAAAGTGGTGCCTGTACGTGAATTTCAGGCATCGGAGGGAATGGTTAAGCCCAAACAAGATGCCCACAGCACGTCCAAAACATGACCTTCATCCTGCGAAGATCGTGTTGTGTGTCTGGAGGGACATGGAAGGCATTATTCACTGGGAAATGCTGCCAAGGAATAGGACCATCAACGTTGCGCTCTATTGTGAGCAACTTCGCTGTGTGGAGGTAGCAATTCAGCATAAGCGGGCACATCGGCGCTATGGTGTCCTTCTCCAACATGATAATGCATGGCCTCACAGTGCAAACATGACCAAAATGGCCATTCAGGACATGAAATGGGAGATCCTTCTACATCCGGCCTATTCCCCAGATGTCGCCCCTTTAGACTATCACCTGTTCCGATCTCTGTCGATTGCACTCCGCGGCAGAACGTTCAACAGTGTTGCTGTTCTCCAGAATTTCCTTGATGATTTCTTTGCAGCAAAACCTGCACGTTTTTTCAAGAATGGCATTGCAAACCTATCCAGATGTTCGGACATCATCGTAAACAATGGGGGGAGGGGAGGGAATCATAGTTGATTGATTCCGTTTTCCCTTCTGATGTAATACATTCCTGTAGTGCGGTGAAAAAAATGCCGTGAACTTGTGCAACAATCCATTACAATTTCACCACTAGAGGGTGTAAATGCAAATGATATCAAATTCAAAATACATTTTATTTCATATATTTGCTTTTAAACATCCGATTGAATTTTTTTTTTACCTTTGGATTCCATTTATGGCGAAGACTACTTTAGGTATAGTCACTTTTTCAAGTTATGCATAGATTTTCCGCTACAAGGCTTAAAAGTCAATTGGGTTTTTCCCGATATCTCTGCTTCTAAAACTTCGTCTTTTGAAAAATGCTTTCTGCAGTGGATACAGCTCCTGATGGGGAATCTTTTGTATATAATTTCAAATTTTTTAGTGAAAAATGGTTTGGCCACCAGGTAATGTAAGTGTTAATTTCTGCTTCTGATGTATTTGTAGCAAAATCTCAGCTTCTAAAATCTCGATTGTAAAAATTCTCTCGTGGAAGGGTGCCACTCACATCGATAAACGTTTTCGGAATATTTTCTTCTTAAAATAGTGTATGGTTTTCATGCCAGGGCGTAGAAACATATCTTATATTTGTCGATATCTTTGTTTCTAATAGTCCAATTTAAAAAATTCCTTCTTTGCTGGATAAAGTAAACAAGGCGACACATGTTTCATATAATTTCAAAACTTTCGAGTAATTCATAAACTTTCTGCTAGGGGGTGTAATGGTGAATTATGTTTTTCTAAATATCTTTGCTGCTAAAACTCCGATTTAAAAAAATTATTTCTGCACCAGATACAGCTCTTGATGGGAAATCTTTTGCATATTAGTTCTAATATTTGGTAAAGAAGGATATGCATATTATTTCTAATATTTGGTAAAGAAAATACAAGAAGTTTGTCTTTATTCAATTGTTATAAATGATTAGTTTGGCCACCAGGTGGCAGAAGCGTTAATTTCTGCTTCTGATGTATTTGCAGCAAAATCTGAGCTGAAAACTAGATCGAAAAAATTCTTTCGTGGACTGATACCACTCACATCGAAAAACCTTTTGAGAATACTTTCTTCTTAAAATAATGCATGGTTTTCTCGCCAGGGGGCATAGATGCATATCTTATATTTGTCATTATCTTTGCTTTTAAGAGTCTGATTCGAAAAATTCTTACTTTGTTGGAGAACTTTTCTTCTGCAAAATGTTTCTTATATAATTTCAATTTTTCTTGATGCACAAGTGTGCCACCAGAGGGTGTAAGTTCATGTTTCCATTTACAGCAATATCTGCAGGATAAAAGACCTGATTGAAAAACTTCTTTTTTCAGTCAGATACTATTGTTTTTCGTACCGGTTCCATTGGCTTTGATGAATTTAATTCGTGTCAGAATGGATTCAAACCAAAAATTTGGTGTCATCTTTCTTGTTTTTTTTTCTTTTTTTCTTCATCATTTACAGTTTCTGTTTTTTTCTTCTTCAGTTAGCAATCATTTCATAGTTTGAAAAAGTTAGAAGTGTGAATTCTGCAATGTAAGTTTTTGCTTAAATCATCATTTCTTGATTTATTTTACTTGTGGCTGTTTAAATCGGGACATGCGATTACATTCAAAATATGGTCCAATTCCCAATGCTTTGCAAAAGGGGTTTTAGCCAAATCTTCAAAGCAATATTTTCCTAAGGTGCACAGGGTTGTCACCTTTCAGACGGTCTCCAAAAGTCTGTGCAGATGTGCTAACAGTGCAGTGTTATTAATACTGTGTTTCGAATCCTTTAGGTCACTTGAAGTAATTGTATAGCTGATCCTATATTACACATTCTTATGCTATACAAAAAAAAAAACATCTTTAAACAGACTTACACACATAGTAATATACCCCCTCCCCTCACACCCAGGTTTCTTTTTTTAAATATTTAATCACACAACACAATTACTTGTGTGCTATAACAAAGTTAATTTCCCTTTTTTGCAATTTCCTTTTGCTTGTTCCTATAGCATATCATATTAATGAACAATACAAGAAGTTTGTCTTCATTCAATTGTTATTAATGAGAACTCTTTCTGGCAAAAAATGCACTAGTGAAACGAGTAGTTCAGACTGAACTTCCCAAAGCTAGTAACTCACTGGGAAATTTGAACACTGTTTTTAGCCAAATAAATATTGCTGATAATGTCCTTGAAAAAGAAAAATTTTCCCTTGAAAAGTCCTGGAATGTTTTTTCTGATAAAGAGTACTCACCATGCATATGCCACTGGTATCTCTATAGCGCAGTTATTGCCTTGTCCCCGTATACCCGTGTTATAACAGGCTTCCGCTGTACAATGCATAAAAATGTATATAAAGAAATATCAATATATCAGACACTTATTTATTTATAAAATGTAACGTATGTTCATATAAGCTCATCTACCTTGAAATTTAAAAATAGCATTTTAAACGATGTTCTCCCTCTCTCAATTAGAAAAAAAATAATAAAAAAAAAACTTTGTTTTTTCAGGATTTAATTTGGAACATAATCAGATGAAAAAATGTCATGAAAAAATTGATTGTTTTTTTTTCTTTCAAAAAGTTGCTAACTATGTTTTGCAAAAATTAGAAGCTTCCAGCCTTCTCCCTATTTATGTAAATATTTCCTTTGACTTGTTTAAATTTTGTTGTTTCTTAATTGTTCATTTGCCTTTTGCAAAGGAAGTTGATGTGTAAATTTAATTATCTACTTACATATCTCTTGTTTCCACTTAATTGTGTGTGTGCTGTAGGAATAAAAGTTTGAAAGCAAAACTTATCAGAATTCACTTAGAGGAGGGATAATGTGTATAAAATTAAGTGAAATAAATGTATTTAATCGCAAAAATTTCTACGTTTTTTTATAAGTGAAATTTCCACTGAGATGTGTAATAACCCATGAATATTATCCACGTTTTTCTTTTGGCTCTGCATTGCAATGATTGCTACAGTAGCACTTCCAATGAGCATTTTTCAAATGGATTCATTCCTCAGTGAAGTATAATGAAGTGTACTGTACAATTTTGACATGAATCCATATAAAAGTGTTGTTACTGTCTAGAGGTGAATCCATTGTCACACAAGCAGATGAAATGATTTTTTCTTCTCTGACACCACCATATTGCTGCTTCTATTTCTTTTATATATGTATGTTCATTGCTATATGTTATTTATTTAGCACGCAAGCGAGCGGTCGCACGCACGCATACGCACCGTACAGTACAGTACAGTACAATACAATACATTGTTGTTATTTCAGTTCTTTTCCCCCTTTCAGGTTTTTTATTTTATTTTTATTTTTGTAAAATTGTTGTTATGTGACACTAAAACTGTTGTTGGTGTGAAGCACAACATGAGGTTTTGTTTGTTTACAGGCTTTGTTTTCATAATTATTGCTATGTGGTCCTAGCTGTATATAAAACAATTGTTACCTTTTCAGGTGGGCCGATAAAGAACACCAAATGATGAACTTGTTTTTCAACAATCTTGTAGAATTCACCAAAAATTCTGATTCTGAAAGCAAGATTTGTGGCATGTGAGTATATTTTTCGTTTTGATTTAACATAAGATAAAAAATGGTAATGGAAGCATTTTATGTGATTATAATAAGCCTTTTTATTGAAAGCATCTGTGTAATGAAGAATATGCATTGATAATATCTACTTGCATGCTACATTGCCGAATGCATTTGGGCACCTAATGTTGGATGATAACGATTCTAACAGTGAAGGTGTGAGAACCGCATAGTGGAATGTTGCAGCATGAATCTGTCATAATGACTGCAAAAGGAAAAGGATGGGGAAAAATATACCTTGATTGCTCAGGACTCATATCCAATAATAAAGCAGCTTTAATATGACACATGCCCACGCTATGTTTACAGCATGAAGATAGTACAAATAATATTGGAATGTTATTCAAGTAATAAGTATTTAAATAATGTGATGAACAAAAACTGGCAGAAGGAAAGTTGTTCCATTGTTAAACCTCCAATCAAAAAAAAAAAAAAAAGTTGTTCCGTCTTTGTAGGGGAACAACGAAGTTGTTAAATTAACTCACGGACGCCTTCTTTCCGATAGGCGTCCGTGAGTTAATTTAACAACTTCCCCCTACAGCAAAATAATCTGAGGTTCTCACTCTCGTAATTTATTAATAATAAATTTATCATCCAGGCCTCTCTTCCTCCACCTTTTTGTGTAATTATCCGTGAATCAAGGAAGGAAGAGAATGGCTACTGTAAGTCACTTCATCAACTTCAATAAATACTTCGTGAATAAGAAAGATAATAAATTTAATGAATCAAAGTACTAGTGAGAGTCTGGTTCCGGTGCCAATGTCCGCGTTGGCGAATTTGTGGCATGCGTCGTCCGTCACGAATTGTTCAATCTCAAATCCGTTGCCGTAACGCCACGCTAATATCCGAGTCGTTCCGACTCCACGCTGTCTCTCGAAACACTCTGTTTCACGCTAAAAGCCAGGAACTGCGTTTCTCGGAGCATAAAATCTCCACCGTCTATCCGTCTTCCCGACACTCGTTGCAAATCCTTTTCACTTTCTCCCGAAGCCTCCAGCTTCACGCAAATAACAGGAACTGCGTTCCTTGGAGCACAGATGCCGCACGTCTACCTGTGTCCAAGCGCACCTCGCAATCCTCCTGCTCCTCTCTCCGAAGCTATCTCTTATCCTCCTCGCTCCAGAAGACCCCTCCTTTCTCTTTTCGGCCCCCTCTACCACGAGGCGCTGACCTACTACAAGGCGCTGACCTTGTCAGGTCCTGGAGCGAACCTGACCTTTGTCCGCAGGCCAACTTTCTCCGTATCCGCACCCCAGCCGCTCCTGCTTCTGGGAACTCGCTCGCCCTCGCTTATTGTCTCCGTGCCCGATGACAGCATACTTCACATTCCTTCTAATGGACTTCTGCACGTGGAAACCAGACTCTATACAAACAGAACAAAACTTACAACAATACTGACATTCTTTTACATAAAGGGCGCCAGCCTGTCTTCCCCGACAGGCTGGCTCCCTTCTAACCTTGGGCATTGTATATGAACACAGTTAATGAAATAAAGTTATTTCCCTGTTTTTATGTACATAAATTAGCACTAGATCATATCTTAATTGCTATGCATCTCATTATTACTTTTCGCCCTTACAGGCCTCGGCCCCTGAGACGAAACATGCGGGGTCCTTACTTCGCATGGTGAGTCCTGTTCACTTGAGTTTCTTTATATATATATTTTTTCAGTTTATCACCTCACATACAGACACAAACAGGCGAAAATAATAATATCACTTCCCCGTTCCTTTCTTTTTTCTTTTCTTTTTTTTTTTTGTTGCACAACAGTACCACCTTCGAGCCTCACTGAGTCTCTACCTGTGTAGTGATACTCTTGTGTTCATCAGGACGCTGATCACCTACCTCAAAAGATAACCGAGATAAAGCATCGGCGTGAGGGATTAGCTTGCCTGCTATGTGCGTTATTTTAAGGTTGAATTGTGAGATGGCCAAACTCCATCTCTGTAGTTTAGAGCTCTGGGATGCTGTGCTAGTCAAATAAACTAGCGGATTGTGATCGGACATTACTTCCACTGGATGCCCGAAAATCCATCCCTCGAACTTCTGGAGTGCCCATACTATGGCGTAGGCCTCCTTGTGACTGGCGGCCCTCCTAGCCTGCGTGCCGTTTAACTTCCGGCTGGCGTAAGCTACCGGTCGGATTTCTCCCCGTTACTTCTCTGCGCTAAACAGCAGGCTACGGCAAATGAACTCGCATCCGTGTACAATAAGAACGGACGGTCAAAGCTTGGCGTCACTAGTACTGGTGCGGTACATAAACATTCCTTTAGCTTTTTGAATGCGATGCCCATCTCTGTCGTCCAACTCACTTTCTCCGCGGCTTTCTTTCCCGTTAAATCGGTTAGTGGTTTCGCGATCTCGGCGAACCCCGGTACGTATTCCCGATAATAACTGCAGAGTCCCAAGAAACTACGTACTTCCTTCTTCATCTTCGGCGGTAACAGGTCCCTGACCACCTGTAACTTCTCCGGGTCTGGCTGGTGAATCCCTGAACCGACCACGTGCCCTAAGTAATGCACTTTTTCCTTAGCAAAGCAGCACTTCTCTAGGTTCCCCGTAAACCCCGCTTCCACCAAGCTACCGATTTCCTTATCTAAATGTTGCAAGTGCTCCTCCCAATTCTTGGAGAACACTGCAACGTCATCGAGGTAAGCTACTGCATAATCCAAATGAGGGTTTAACACTTTGTTCATTATCCTCTGGAATGTTGCAGCGGCCCCCGACAATCCAAAAGGCATTACGTTCCACTGGAACAATCCTCGGTGGGTAGCAAAAGTAGTGTATTTCTTGCTTCCGGGGTCCATCAGTATTTGATAATACCCCTTCAGCATATCCAAAGTTGTGATGTATTTTGCTGCCCCCACCTTGGCTAAAAGATCCGGGATGTGTGACATGGGAAACGCGTCAGCGACGGTGTGCGCGTTGAGCATTCTAAAGTCACAACACAATCTGACGTCCCCCGTACGTTTAGCAATACAAACAATTGGATGACTATACTCTTCCCCTGACTCTTCTATCATCCCTCTGTCGCATAACTCCTGAATCTGATCATCCACCGCCCGCTGCTTAGATTGGGACACTTTGTATCTGTGCTGAGTACGTAGCACGCTCCCCGGTTTAACCGTTATCTCGTGGTTACCTAACGTGGTTCTTCCTACTTCCCCCGAGAAAAATACTTTCGGGCGATCTACCAACTCCTGTAGCTCCCAAAGTTGTTGCTGCGTGATCTCTGGACTTTCTACATTCAGCGGCTTGGAATCCTTCCTCTCTCTATCTTTCGGCTCCATAGGCACCTCCTGAGTCTCCCCGAGCTCTCCCTCTGCTTCCAAAATTACCGAATCGTGTGCCAGGCTTAGCACTTGTTTTCTCCTAATCTCCGGAACTACACGTTGATTTGTCCATTGCCCTAATACCCTTTCTCTATGGTAGAGCATCCCTTCCATGTAAACATAACCTCCTTTTTCCTCTCTAGCACATCTACGAGCTTCCGATAAGGTCCTATCTTCCTCCTGTTGGTCTGCGAACACAGCGTGATCGGATCTGCTTACTTGCCGAGAATCTCCAATATCCTCGCCGGAGCCCGAACGAACTATCTCCGTCTGCTTACTTTCTCCCCGTGCGCCTGCCTCTTCGTCTCTTGATTGGCTGTCAGATTTCGCCTCCTCTTCGACCACGCCCTCCTCTATCGGCGGCAGCTCACTCTTCGCCTTAGGTGCTTCCGGTTCCTCCTTGACCCCTACCTGATTCACCGCGATATTAGCTCGGTGGGTACGGCCTTCTGTCCTCTCATTCTCCGCTATCGAATCCTCCCTTTCTTCGTACTTTCGCTCTTCCCTCTCCTGTTTAGGTTCTAGCGCTTTCTGTAAATTAACCGCCCACTCGGGACTACAGTCTCTAACCGTTGACATTTTTATGTAATCTTCTGGAGTAATAATAAACTCATTACTCAAATTAGGTACTATAGCACAAACAATTTCCCTGATTCCTATCGTTTTACTCCCCGCCTTTTCTAGACCTGCTTCCATAATCCAATTTCCTCCAATTTTTCTTCTCCCAATAATCCTCTCTTTAAACAATTGAATTCTGCCCCACTATCTACCAGTATATTGGCTTGGAGCCCTGCTTCTGTAGTTACCATCATTTGTTCTCCTATAGGTATTTCTATCCTTTTAATCTCTGTCTGGTTAGACCCGAAAACTCTTCCCACCTTTGCGCTCATCTTTCTAACCTCCTGTTCTACTTTTACTCCAGTATCCTCTAGGTTTCTCTACTTCCTGATTATTCTCCACAGCTACCCTTCCTACTTTTTCCCCCCGTCGTTCCGCCAATAATAGGAATTACTCCTGCCCTCCGGTCTTACGCTACCCTTCTGGGGACATAATGATTGCCGATGACCCGGCTTCCTACAATAAAAACAGATTATGCCTTGATCTAAACTAGGGTTATCCTGACTACCCATAGGTCATTCTCCTTCTACCTTACTCCCGAATTTCCTATCAGGCGCTTGGAATTTCTCCTTCTGAAACTGCCCACTACTGTTCCCGCTCTCTCTCTTCACGAATCCGCTTCCCGTAGAAATATACTGACTCCCTTTGGCATTGTAATTCGACAAAAAATTATCCTTCACCTTTCCTATCTCTAGTGCTTCTACGTGACTCTCATATGAATCACATAACTCCCCCAATTCTTCAGCCAAGACTAGTTTACCCAATGCACCTCTCTGCAGTAAATAGGTTTTTAAGGATGGGGATAATAATCCTTTAAACTTATCACACACTAGCAGATTAACTAATTGGTCGAACTCGGTTACTCCGCAGTTGGCTACGTAATAGCTGAGTGACCTGCCAATCCGTCCCGCTAGCTGTCGAAAGCTCTCCCCCTTGTTCCGGCGTATCGTCTCGAACTGTTTCAGATATACATCTAGGGTCAAATGACATTCACTTAGAATAGCTTCCTTGACGGTATCATAATTATCATGTTGCTCTACGGTCAGACGTCGGAACAAATGGTTTACGCAATCCGCATTGAATAACGCAATCACTAACCGCCCTTGCATGCTCTCTGGTATGTCATGCAGAATAAACACTCTCTCTAAGGTGTCAAAAAAATCCAATATCTCTTCAGGTTTTGTAGGGCTTTTGGGTAAATTCCTCTCTAGAATTCTGATACAGTCGGCCAGCTTCGTTGACTGTCTCCCTGACGCTGATGCCACGCCCCGTTCTTGTTCTATCTCTAATTTTTTTAGCTCATAAGCCTCTTTTCTATCGGCTAGCTCCATCTCAATTCGCTGTTGCTCTAAATGTAGTTCTAGCTTTTTATGTTCCATTTCCAATACCCTAAATTTATATTCCCATTCTAGACTTATCGAATTCCCTTCTATTCCTTTGTCATTAATTATTACTTCATTGCTAGAATTCAATTCATTATCTGTTCCTCCCTCATTTTCTCTTTTGCTTCCCTCGGAATTCCGGTTTTCGAGTTCTTCATTAGTTTTCCCTTCCAAAAACTGCTCAGCCATTATCATGCAACAATAATATACACTTAATGCAAAAATATATATACACTGAAATAATAATACAATCCCCCGATGGTTAGCCTTTGCTCTCACATTACTATTTTCTATCTACTTCGGTAAGATACTTAGTTGAATATCATTTTGACCTTTACCATTTACTTTTTCTTTTTATCTAGGCTAGTACCTATTCTTCTCTGTCCGTTATTTTCTTTTTTCCACATATAAAATACACTTTTCACAATTTATTATCTCAAATTATTCTTACTATATCCTCACTAATCTTAAGTTAAATTTCTCTTAGAAAGGTTACCTCTAGTACTCCTAGTGTCCTGATGAAACTTATTCAGCTATTTCTAACTTATACACAGGTATCGACACAGGTAATCAAATTGCGGCTTCAAAAGTAGTACTTACCGGGCTACTTGGGCCCCCTCAGCTTCTCTGTTGCAGCTAAACCGCGACCCGTGATGGGACTCCCTAAACAGGGAAAGTCCGGTCTCACTGGTGATGTGAGATGTGGTCTCCCGAAATTCGGCCTTGCACACTGGGTCCGAGCCTCGTCGGCTCTCTCCGTCATGTATTGGTAACGCGCCTTGCCGGCTCCTCTCGTCCTGGATCCGGTTGCAATCTTCGTAGTTGTCGGTCTCGTCCGTTGATCCTAGTTACGGATCTCCCTGTTACTGCCGTCTGTCGGTCTCGTTCGTGGATCCTGGTTACGGATCTCCCTGTCGCTGCCGTCTGTTGGTCTTGTCCGTGGATCCTGGTTACGGATCTCCCTGTCACTGCCGTCGATGAAATCACCACTTTTCTTTGTACACAGAGTCCTAGTAGCAGAGGTTGACTTCCGTTGTTCCTCACCACAAGAATCACTTATTTCTTAGCCTCGCCTTCTCCTCCTCCTCGGGTTTACCTGGTATCAAACATTCATCCTGTCGCCTGCGCCATTTATTACTTTGCTGTAGGGGTGAGACATAGACTTTCGTGCTAAGTCCTGCCTTCTTTCCGATAGGCGTCCATGAGTTAATTTAACAACTTCCCCCTACAGCAAAATAATCTGAGGTTCTCACTCTCGTAATTTATTAATAATAAATTTATCATCCAGGCCCCTCTTCCTCCGCCTTTTTGTGTAATTATCCGCGAATCAAGGAAGGGAGAGAATGGCTACTGTAAGGCACTTCATCAACTTCAATAAATACTTTGTGAATAAGAAAGATAATAAATTTAATGAATCAAAGTACTAGTGAGAGTCTGGTTCCGGAGCCAATGTCCGCGTTGACGAATTTGTGGCATGCGTCGTCCGTCACGAATTGTTCAATCTCAAATCCGTTGCCCTAACGCCACGCTAATATCTGAGTCGTTCCGACTCCACACTGTCTCTCGAAACACTCTGTTTCACGCTAAAAACCAGGAACTGCGTTTCTCGGAGCATAAAATCTCCACCGTCTATCTGTCTTCCAGACACTCGTTGCAAATCCTTTTCACTTTCTCCCGAAGCCTCTTGAGATGATTTGCATCAATACAAACAAACACTCCCTCTTCAAAGAACGAGAAAAAGGTCAGCGACCTTTTTATCGGTACTTATGGCTTGCCAATGCAAATGTAGGGTTCTGCGACTTGTTAGCTTGATGACCATCACCCAAGAAATGTAAAGAACAAAGTAATACATTTTAAAGAAGGTTTGGGTTTGTATGCAGATAACTATGAAATTTTCTAGATTCTCAGAATTTATTTAATGTGAAGCCTTTACATTTTTTTTAAGAATTCCCCATATGCACAGGTGCATCCTCTAAAACCAGTCATTAAAACATTGCAACCATGTTGTTTTGGGTATGGCCTGAATTTGTTCTTCATAGGCAACAGTGGCATCTTTTGACCCTTCAAATTGTTGTCTGTGCAACTTTTCTTTCTCTTTTAGGGTACAGAAAAAGGCACACAGAGCTAGGTCGGGACTGTATGATTGGTGGTTAACCAGTGAGACTTCAGACTCCTGCTGAAAGTCCAACGTTTTCATTGCAGTGTGGGAAGAGGAGGCATTGCCTTGCTGCAATAGTATTCTGCTGAAGTCCTGTTTCTGGCCTTCTCTCCCTTATCACTTGGAATACTTTGGGCACACACAGTAGTATACCATTCTCTGCAGTAACTGTGCTATTATCCTCAAAGATAGTTGTTGCAACCTGGCCACACGAGGAGAAAAACGAGGCCACCATCTTTTGGCCAGTACTCTGGGAACTGTTGACTTTTACTCATGGATCGGCATTGGGAAATGCCCAGACCACCGACTGACACTTTGTCTTGGGTTATATTGTTATATCCAGTGTTTGTGTCCTGTGATGATGTCAACATGAGAGTTCTTATTTGCAAAACTTTGGGTCATTTCATGATACCACTACACTCTGGCTTTGTTTTGCACATCTGTGAATTTATAGGGCATCCAACGACTGCAAAGTTCCCTTGCATGCAGGTACACTTTCCAAAAACCTGTATTGAATAAATGACTACAGTCTGCTCTGTCTCATTATAAGTTACCTTTGGATCATTCTTTATCAATGCTTTCACACAGGTGACATTTTTTTCCATGACTGCTGTAGCTTGGTTGGTTGGCTCTTATGCTCTTCATCTTTCAGGGATTTTCCTGCCTTGACAAAATTTTGTAAACCACTTATACTCAATGGTTGTGCAAGATCGTGAAAACTCTGGAAATTTTCTTTCCAAACTTTCCAACTTTCCAAGAATTTCTGTTTAGTCAGCATGCACTTAAAATTGTAAAAAATAATATTATGAGAATGCTTATGTGTTACTTCATGATTACAAAGTGATGTTGCACTTTTAACGGTCCAGTTTTTTTCTTTAATTTCACTGTATTTTAATTTTGATGATCGAATTGGCTAAGTACTGTAAAAATTGAAGTCAAAGATGGGAGACTGAAAATTCTGTAATTTTTCTGCAGAGAACAATATTTCATGAAGGGTACAAGTTTTTGTCAGTTTTTGTATGTAGTTTTCTGTGTGGGAATTGCAGATATTATTTTTATGGAAAAGTATGTTGTAAAAATAAGGTGATAAAGGTTCCTCACCTTATGTAATGGTTTATCCAAGAGGCATTAAATGTTATCATATCATTTAAACTAAGGTTTTATTTATTCAGTGCAACAGGCTAGCAGATTCGTAGCTGCTGTTTGTTCCTGTGTGATTCAATTGCAAGGTGTCGTGTTGAAGCTCACATTCTATAACAGTAAAAAAAAAAAAAAAAAAAAGGAAGACAGAGAAAGATAGATAGATTTATTGCATAATGCCATTTTGATTTACCACAAGCTGAATGTTCTCTTTGAAGGTGAATTGAGATTAAGCTTAATGACTTAATCTTTAACAATATTCATCTGCAAAAAATGTAGGACACGGTATTGTCCCTTCTAACCCCAGACACAGGAAACGCCATGGAGTTGATGGCTTGGGCTCACCTCAACCACAGTGGCCCCATAAAATTCCATTTGTTTGACTGAGAACGCATGGATTCCCAGAGGTATATGAATGACCTTGTGTTCACTCATTTCTTTGTAGGTCAAACAGGCTAAGGGTTCATGTTAATGGATAAATTGAACATGTGGAAAAGTTTCTCTTGCCGTAATCCTACTGATTATATGCTACATATGTAAGGGAGGTGGGCAAACAGGCTAAGCCCTCTTCCCAGAAGCCTAATTAGCCTGAAAATCATCACAGTAGAAGTCCAAAACCCCACCATTATATATGAAACTGTTCCTTACCCCGAATAAGTCACACCAAGTCAGCCATCCAGGCAACATTCCTTCTATATCTTCCTGTATGGCAGTAATGCAAACCACATGTAGGCCAACTTATGATTTCTGAGCAAATTTCAAATATCTGCTGCTAATTTTACAGACACCTGATGCAGTATGATCTTACTTCATTATGCTTATTTAACTTTTTATTGTTGAAACTGTAGCTAGCTGTACTATGCAGTAGGGAGAAGATACTTGTCCTAATGCTATTTTCCCAGCAATCTTTTTGATACTGCCAAATCTCAGTTTGAGAGGGAAAGTGAAGAAGAGCTTGTCAAGCCATGTGAATTCTGTGTGGCAGTTTCCTGTTAGGTATCTGTATCATTGTGGAAAAGTTGTTCTAAGTATGTTCCTAGTTGTTTTGATACTGGTCTGTACTTCACTCTAGTCTTGGCACTAGTTTGTGCTTCCCTTTAGTCCTGATAGAACTTTTATATTTTTGTCATCGTTTTGGATGCTAATGGGAAAGTTGGGGTAGCTCTAGGTGATTGGTATGATCAATTCCATGCGTCATACCTGACATTCAGCCTTTAGGTCTGCACACCAGTCGTCCTTTTACATGACCCCATCTTTGTCTCTCTACAAGTAAAAAGTGTTTCCGAACTTCATTCACATATATTTATTTCCCAGTTATTAATATTTTTTATTCCTGATTAAACTGGGGAACAAAAGTTGATGTTAGCCACTCTATAGGATATATTGCTGTTTTATTTTAAACCTTTAGATCCCTTGTGATTTCAAAGGTTTTTAAATTTTGAAATTGTGTCGTATCAGAGGGGTGAACAAGGAGCTGGTGTTCAGCACTCGAAGTGTGTTTGCTCGCCGTTCCTAGCCACAGACAGCTGCAACATGCCCCATTGAAGACAAGGCAGCCCTACCAGCAGGTTTCTGTCTTTGATTCTGGGAGAATCGTGGCATATCGGGATTGCGGATTATCCCTCCGAGACATTAATGCTCGTGTGGGACGGCACGGCAGGCTGCCATGGTGGGGAGAATATGGCGTCAGTGGGTAGCGGAAGAACAAACACACCAATGAATATATCCCAACGGCCCCGTCACACCACTGAACGAGAGGACTGACATCTGGTGCGTATGGCTGACCATCGTAGCTCAACAGTTCAGATGTGTGGCTCAACACCCAGTCTCCACTCGGATGGTTCGACATTGTATGCAGCTGCAAAGTATTTTTGCACAGCGTCCATTGCTTTGGCTACCTTTGAATGTGCAACACAGGCATCTGCGACTGCAATGGTGCCAAGAATATCCCACATGGAGAAGTGAATAGCAAGGCATTGTGTTTTCCAACAGATCCCGCTTCAGTTTGCAGCACCATGATAGATGAATTCGTTTCTGGCGGTACCGGGGCGACTGGCTGAGTGAGTCCTGCGTTTTGGCACCCCACACCATAACCCCAGGTGCCATTGGATTTCACTCCCACATGCACCTTGTCCTCATTACCTGTACGTTGAACAGCCATTGTTACATCACTCAGGTGTTGGAGGCTGTTGTTGTTACCTTATCTTCAGGGACTGTCTGGTGACATTTACCTACAGAATAATGCACGCCCCACATGTGGCACACAATGTCCAAGACTTCCTGGGTTGCCACCATGTGCTACGTCTTCCTCGGCCCACGCAGTTCTCGGATATGTCGCTTATTCAACTCGTGTAGTTCGTGATTGCCACATGACTGACACGCCAGCGACCACCCCTGACTACAACAGAGGAACTGTGGCATCGTATCGAAGCTGCGTGGACGGACATTCCCCAAACACACATCCAACGTTCACTTCTTCTTGAAGCCGAGCCAATACTGATGGTTATGTGTTACCCAATACTGATTGTTGTGTGTTCCCCTTGTGTCCCTGTGCTGTATTTGTAATTGATTCACCCTTGTATCATCTTCTTTCTGTACAACAAATATGGCTTTGATGCCACGTATTTGGAGGATTTTCACAAATATGGCTTCGATATCTCTTGTCTTTTGTGGTGTTGCACGTTTAATGGCCAGCAGTATAGTTATTGTAGCATTATCTTTTCGATATTTGCTTTTTGATAGCAAAAATGAAATTCGGTTCTTTAAAGATAATATTCAATTTTTTCTATATAAACAATGAATATTTAAGTTGCAAGAACAAATTTTAAATTTTATTTTCTTGGGAAGATTGTCAAAAAATGGAATTTGTAGGCAGAAAGGCTATGGGGTTTTTCATTAGTTATTACATCTGATTTATGTATTAGCAGGGTGTCTACTGGTCATAAAAGTCATGAAAAAGTAATGAAATTGAGCAGGTGGTCATGAAGTAATGAAAAAGTAATGAAATTGAGTGGGTGGTCATGAAATTGTCTTTTTTGTGTATCAGCACCTGTGAATCTTGGAGAGGTGCCAGCTAGTTCTGTGTGACATTGGCAAAAAGACCCGAACTCACTGGGTTTTGTTCCAGAATCCTTTGGCTGAATGACCAACTGGAACCCACAGCTGTGGGCTAATCCCCCACACTGATGTATTTACCTGATTAAAAAGACAAAGAGAAATAATAAGAATGACTCAAGTGTGAGATATGGTAGACCTACCACACTTGAGAAGGACGGTCCACCACAGAATCGACCTGGACTTTCTAAACGGCATATGAGAAAGAGATCTCGGCTGAGTGAATGTAAGATTGGTGTATGGAATACTAGAGGTATAAATGGCAAGATGAGTGAGGTGATTGAGGAGATGAATAAGTATAGACTGAATGTGCTGTGTGTAAGTGAAACCAAAAAGAAGGAAATTGGGGTAGAAGAAGTGAATGGCACGGTGAGTGTGTGGTCTGGAGCAGGGCTCGACAAATCCCGGGTGCCAGGTCGCCCAGGCACCTAAAATTCGGGCCGTAGCGCCTAATTTTCTTCTTAGTTGAGATTTAGTAATATATTGCAGTAAATGCTGTAATTTCTGTTGTGTAATCCATAGATTATCTATTAAAAGTGCTAAAGACGGAAATCTTTCATCGCTTCAGTGATTAATGTTGCACGAGTCTTCAATATTTGTTGCTTACGGTGCGTCGTTTTAAAAAGTCTGCGAGGTAATTTTCAGGAGAAGTGGTGTAATTGGGAAAGTACCGAAAATGCGGTAACAAAAAAAAAAAAAAAAAATAACGTAACAGCGACATAGAAGACTGCAAAGAGATTGTAAGAATATATATTTTTCTTTTACTTAGAAGTATTTTGACAGAAAATATGACGCAAGGAAGGTGTTACTATTTGCGCGTGCGGAAGCCTATGCAGTGTGAGAATCCGTGATTCTCGGGAATCGCGCAGAGATATTCCGTAGCGTGTAGCCATTATGCGAAACGCATCGGCTAGTTTTGGTGCGCTGATTGTATTAAAATAATTAAGGCTTTTTCGGTATTCAGTTGAAACATATTCAAAAATAAGACAATGCTATGGACTGTCCGCAATTTCAATGAATTTTTTAGTCTAACTAATGAATCGCGACAACAGCTAACGATTTTAGTTCTTTTTTTTCTTAAAAGTAACACAAAATTACTTCAAAATGACAGTTACTTTTCAATAAGACTATCATTTTTTTCTTGCATCTTTGGATTTCTGAGTCCTGTGAATCGCAGTTTCCTGTCGGAAATTACGATTCACGATTAACATGATAGGTGCGGATCACATGCCGATTATACGACTGTTATGCATGCCAATTACCACGGAATGTTCGTATTTTCTACAGATTTAGTTGTCTGTCTTTGCAAGCATTTCTATATGATGAAGATTATCAACCAGAGATGTTCAATTGTGGCACTTGTTCGCTTCATGTAGTGCGTGGAACTTTGAAAACTGCTCACAATAAAAGTGGTTGGAATGTTCATGGGTTTCTTAGGGCAATCTGGTACTTCATGAAGGATTTTCCGTCAAGGAGGGCAACCTTCTCAAACATTACTGGGTTTTCTAAGTTTCCTCTCAAATTTTATTCTATAAGGTGGATTGGAAATATTGAAGTCATCGAAATAACAATTGAACTTATACCACATTTGAAGAAGTATGTTGCTGAAGTACACAAAAGACCACCGGAAACAAGAAACCTTGAAAGAATTAAACAACATTTAGAAGACAGCCTGGTTTGTGCAAAACTTGAGTTTCTTATATCATTATCAATTGAACTTGAGGGTTTTTTAAAACTAAGTATCAATCAAATGACTCTCTTGCCCTTTTTGCACGAATATTTATACTGTTTAATGTATAGCATTGCCTCATGATTCATCAAGAAAAGTGTAATAGAAGAGACAACAAATTCCAGCAAATTACTTGCCGTTGATGTTACCAAACCATGTAATCATAAAACAAGTCACTACGTAGATATTGGATTTGGTGCCACTGCTATTATCAAGAACTGCAGAGAAAAGGATATTCTTATTTTCAGAAATGAGTGCATAGGTATTTTGCAAAGTCTGTATCTAAAAACTGCAGAGAAAAGTACTTTGAAATTAAAGATCGTGAAAGGTGCTTCATGTTTATCGCCTGAAGTTATGCATAGCTCCATTTTGAGAGATTCTCGAGTGACAACTGCATTGCAAGAATTTGTGTCAAAAAAACATATGGGCTTCATCAAAAGCTGATGTTGTGAAGAGGGAATATTTGCAATTTTGTGAATCTTCTAAAAAACAACTGAAACAGTTCGATCCTAAGGAGGACAAACTTGATCACTTCCTGATGAATTTACTACAAAGTGCGAACCATGACTTTATCAAGTTCTTACAGAAGCTAATCTGCTACGCATGTTTCATGGGAATGCTGCAGTTGAAGGAGACTTTTCTGTTAACAAATAACTTTTAATTGAAAACTTAGAAGATGCAGTTGTTGCAGAAAGAAGTGCAATCGTTTGGTGGTTTAGCTAATAGTGAGAAAGAACTGAATGTGGACATCACAAAATCTATATTAGCTGTCAAAAATGCTTCGTCAAAAAGATTAGAAGCCTTAAAAAAGAAATCTGACAAAGATGAATGGGCCAATCATAAAAGGAGAGCAGTCCAAGAACTAAAAGAACTCAAAGATAAGAAAAGAAAGCTTATAAAAAAGGCAAAAGAAGAAGCTGAAGTTATAGATTCTCAGATAACAAGTTTAGCTAAGATACTGAAACACTGAATCCTTCACTGTGAAATTTCAGTCTCCATAAAATTTGCACATTCATAGTTTTTATATTGCCTTAATAAGAACTTGTAAGTTTTACATTCAGCTTTCATCTCAACTGGCTTTCAGGTAGGGGTTCATTAAAACACCCACCCCCACCCCCACCGTATAGCCATTTTAGCAGCAATTATATTATATACACATCAGTTTTGCCTAAACTATTGTCACATGGAATTAATTTCAGTGTTTGTAAGAATAAAAAATAACCTGGGTTCTCAAGCCAAGGGTACTAGATTATCAGTCTAGAATGGTTGTCATTGTGCCACGCATTGTCGAGAAGTCGTGAATTTAACTGAAGATGTCATGGAAGAGTCATGAAAAGGTCATGAATTTGGTTCATTGGAAATCAGTAGACACCCTGATTAGTTTTAGTTTTTTCAAATTACTTGAAGTGATTTGAAAGATATGTTTAAATAACACAAAGTGTTAGTTGAGAAACAAAATCATATTTTTTTTTTTTTTTTTATGGTACTATTTTAGGGTGCTGGCAATACATATGCTAGTGCAGCTATTACTTTAAAGTGTGTGCTGACAGGTACACATACTAGCAACAGTATTTAGAACAATTTTGAAGTGGAGTGATTAACAGTCTTACAATATTTTTTCTTTATTCAGGTACACCCAGAAAGATGGCGTTCAGGTTCGACTGCATTTTTTGACTTGTGTGTTTTCAACTGCCGGCTCACCAGAGTGTTTCCGTATGTTTGCTTATATTTTAAAAACAAATGTGTTTAATTCTAATGCTATTATGCAGTTAAGAAAATATACTCCTGAGTTTGTGTCAACATGCATTTATGTATGTAACATTTCTTTAAAATTATTAGAATTTTTCTTTACTGATTTATTATTTTCCCAAGACTTAATTCCTTTAGCATCATCACTAACATCACCTTTCATAAAAAAATTCCTTTATTTATTGACCTTTTAATGTATCTTAATATCTTGATAGTTTCTTAATGGCTTGGCAATTGATTTTAAGAACAGATGCCACTAAAAAGTGATCACTGCGGATTTGAAAGCTTCTGAAAACTGTTAATGTCCTTATTAGCATTTCTTTAAGGTCTTTCTGCAATAATAATATGGTTTTTAGCTTTTGTCACCCTATTAAATTTATGACTATTCTTGGGCCTAAAATAGTGTAACTAATTATGAGGTTTCATTGTCCTAAAAGAAGTGTTCAATTTCTTCTGCTAGGTGATGCAAGTATATATGACCACAGCATGATGTGAATTTGTATTTCCATTTGGCGCCGTATCTTCAGTTCTAAGAGAACTGTCTGGAAATTTGTGATTGCATCCAGTAGCTGCAATTATGAACAATTTTTTTCTTTTGCAGTTCTGCACCTTGTTCTGTAAAATGTAGTGTAATTTGATTTTTAGAAGTTCTGAACCTTGTTCTGTAAAGGAAGTGTGAATTTTGATTTTTAGTTCACCAATATATTTTTTTTAATTGCCAGTTGGGAATAATTCTTATGTCTTTGGCTAGCTGTAGTCATGGTCAGTGTAATGCATTTACTGTTTGACAATGGAGAGATTCATTGAGGTTTTCTAATACAATATAAGAAATTACCCAATGCTGGTTAGATATGTTTAAACAGGAGTAGGCAAATCCAAGGCACCATGGCACCTGAATTTGCAAATTCTGTTCTGAAAATTTTGTTTTTCAAACTTCGGCTTTTTGCTATGAAGCTTCCATCTTTTTAATAAAGCAACAAGTACAGTATACATATTTTTCTGTTGGCATCTTTCTTGTTGACTACTTACCATAAAATCAAATTAATGAAGATGTCAATTTTTTGGCACTCTTGCCAGCAGTTATGCATTCTGCAGTGATATTGACTGCAGTAATTCAGGCTGAAGTTCTGCAGTGCAACCCACGAGAGAGAGACGTGTGCTTATGCTGTGTACGCATCAAAGAGGTTCATACCCAGGGTATTGATATCGCATGGGGTGCTTAAAAGTGTATTTGTTCGTTAGTATTTTTAGTGATGGTGATACATCAGAAGACACAAAGCTGAACTTTCTAAAAGAAAGTTATTAATACTAGTATGTTGTCTAGTTTTTTTGGTGGATTCCGCACTGAATTTTTGAACAATATCTAAGAAATAATACATTAATTTTGACTGTTCAAGGTCACAATTCTGTATTTGTAGTTTTTGTTTATACACAGCTCAGCATTGAAGACCTACACAATTTTGTATGAGTAGTTATAGATCAGGGGTTTCTCATTGTATCTCTTGAAAAAATGTGCTGGCTCCAGAAAAATAGGAGCTGGCACCTGAAAATTTTGGGGTATTTGTCTATCCCTATGTTTTAAGTAGGAATTAATAAATGGAACATTTCAGTTGTTGCTATTACCTTTGTGAAATGAATAGAAATGATGTGAGATGATAAATATGTTAATTCAGATGTTGATTAATGTGGAAATCTGATCTCGAATTGACAGCTTTTAAATCGACATGTGTTTACCACCTCACCCTGTTTTCCTGTTAGGTGGAATTATATCTGCATATTTAAGAGCTTAATTAAAAAAAAATCTTTTTGGCATCTGATTGCTGAAGCTGCAACCAGCTTTCCATTCCTTTTCCAGCTTTTCTGATGGAAGATTTTCTTGCTATGTATCATGAATATGTTATTTTTTATAATTCCCCAGCTTCTACAAAGTGGATTAGTAATCAATATTACACACATGCCCTCTGTTTTACCAAATGCATATTTTCCTCACTTGGGTGATGTAACAATACATTCTCATGTTATATTGTATCTGCACTTCCAAAAGTCCCATTTTAAAAATTCTGTATTTTTCTGATTGCTGCAATCACATAACGATTTTCTATACTTATAACAGGTTGCTTACCTTTCTACACATTTCTTTGCACGTTTTATTACTTTAGTTGTCTTGCTTGGTTCAAGCTCCTGGTGCAGTGTTCCATTTTCGTCTTCAGGTTCTTTCAAATACTCGACGAATGCTCAAGTCCACGAAGTGCACTGCTTTAATGACTCTAGGTCGCATAAACTGTATCTTCCTCCCTCCCCACCTTTCCCACCAGCTTGTAAAACCTCACATTCGTTGGTTGATTGACATATATTAAGAACCCCAATTCTTGAACTCAAAACCTTTTGGTACAATCAACGAACACAAACTGCCTATTTACATATATACAAAATACCGAACAAAAATATTAAAAACGTATATACAACTATTTACATACGAATCATCTTATTCCTTCAACTCCCCTTCCCAACACCTCATGACAACTAAAACATTCATTCACCACACCCCAAGCCATTCCCACGCAGACTGCCTCTAGTACTTTCTACCCCCTCTGGGGTTATCCTCAGGTGTTCTAGATGTCTTCTCTCCTGCTACCGCAGTGAGAGTGAGCGACATATCCGTCCTTCCCGCCCCGCTCTAACGTCATTACGAAAAACTTCCACAGTGGCTCCATCTTTTATTCACTTTAGTAAACTCTTCATTTTCTTCTTCTGTGTTTTTGGTTTTTCTGTTCAATTTTTATTATTTCTTTCCATTTTCCATTAAGGGTACTTGGGTTGTTATTATTACAAATTCGATCTCTATTTTTTCAATCAATATAGACTGCAGTGCTTAGGTGTCTCTCATTGTGACACGATTTTATTAATTTAATCTCTTCAAAATTCGGGTTTGTGTGGTTATCCAGACAGTATTGTGTCAGCGCTGTTTTTGCTTCTTTTTTTTTTTTGCCAATTTTTAATATGTTGTTGTAGGCGATGTTTTAATTGATTTTTGGTACTTCCAATATATGAAATTGGTGGTATTCCACTTTATAGGTATTTCGTACACACCCGCCTTTTCTAAGATACTACATTTTTCAGTGTTATTAATTATTATATCTGCCGCCCCGGTGGCGCAGTGGTCTAAGCGATGGCCTCTGATCATTCGTCCATAAGGGGTCCGGGTTCGAATCCCGGTGAGGCATGGATGTTGTGTTTGTCTTACGGCACTGGCTCTCTCCCTTCCCTGGAACCAGTGACCCTAAATTAGGGACGGGCGACTGCTTATAGCCCATTGAGTTGCTCACGGTGGTCGTTAAACCTCCAATAAAAAAAAAGTTATCATATCTCCAATTGTTATTACTTTGTTTCCCATCTGAATTCCATATTTATGGCACAATTTATTGATTTCTGTAGATATTCCTGGAAGGTAAGGTATTGCTCCAACATATTGTAATTGTTTTTTTCTTTTAGGGGAATATGTGTCTTGCATCTTTACTTGTACTTCATAAATCCATTTATTTATTTTCTGTGGAGGGTATCCATAGCTGTATGCTATTTCTTTAATGTAATTTATTTCTTCAGTGCAAAATTCTTCTTTAGAGGAATGTGTGATTGCTCTTTTGATTAATGTTTTTATGCTATTACATTTCTGTGTGTAAGGGTGTGTTGAGTTATATGGTATCAGAACGGGAACATATGCCTGTTTTCTATGTACCTTGTACTGCAGTTGGTTATCTTGCTTGATGATCTTAACATCTAAGTAGGGTAAGATATTTTCTTTTTCATGTTCAACTGCCAATTTAATTGTGGGATAGACATTACCAAGTTGTTGAGTTAAAGATTCCAACTCATTAGTATCCATTCTGGTCATGATGAAGATATCATCTACGTATCTGCAGTAAACTAACGGTGGTCCATCCATTGTACTGATAATTTGTTCTTCTATGCTGTTCATAATTACTTCAGCAAACAGATTGGACAGAGGAGAGTCCATTGGGCCTCCGTAATTTTGTTTGTAAATTTTCTCATACTATTTGAAGATATTATTTTCATAGATGTATAATAAAATTGCTTTTAACTTTGCTAGTTGTGTGTTATTAAGAGATTGATCCTGTTGTAATTTTTTAATAATAATCTCAATTGCTTCTGGCACAAGGGTACTTGGAAATAGAGCTTTGACATCCATACTAGCCATTCTGTAATCTTTTAGATCTTGGTTTACATTTTTCACTATTTCGATAAATTCATATGTATTCTTTATAGTGTATTGTGTTTTCATAAACACTGGTGCCAAGAAACTGTAAATATTCTTTTCAAGATTAATCAGTGGAGAGTTCTTTTTGGACACTATAAGTCTCATGGGGTTACCATCTTTGTGTGTTTTAATTTTTGCAAATATTCGTGGGACCTTGTACCCATTGGTGGTTTTGCATTTTTGATCTCATTAGGCAAGGTGCTATGGTTCCTGATGTTAGCCAAATATCTAACTTGATTATCAGTTGGGTCCCTTTTCACCTCAGAACATTTTAATTCTTCTATTGCCAATTTCATTTTTAGGTTATACAGGAATCGCATTTCTCCTAAAATTCCTAAAATTCCTAATATTTTGTGACCCTCCTTAAATTCCTAAAATTATAACTAAAATTTGCTATTCTTCCTAAAATTTTTGTAAGCTTATTTATTAAAAATATAACCGTTATTAACGCCAATAAATTTACCATTACGGTAAGGTAAGAAGACCTGTTATTGTAGAAACACAGCCTATATGGTGTGCTGCTGAAGGGAGGGAAAATGACGCCATCGAGATGCACTTGCTTCGGGACGGGCGCTCCACTTTTGAACAGTTTTCGAGAGTAACAAGAGATCTAAGGGAAAAGGGTAGGGGTCATTTTCACCCCTGGTTTGCGCTTTGCAGACGAACTCAGTGGCACGCAGAAGATCATACTTTATTTTTGAACATGCCTCGTGGAACCTCCTCTTTCTGCTGATGTTTTGTTATTGTAAACCGCAGGTGGGTGGAAGCAAAGAGGAAACATGTGGTCTCCTTCCGTAACCTCCGGTAATGACGAAGGAATGGTAGCTGAGTGTTATCGTGGCAGGCAGTAGAGCACGTGATCATTGACCTTCGATCGTGCGTCGGCGACAGCGACCTTCGATGCGCAATATATCTCGGCTCCGACTCGCTTTGACTGAACTTGCGTGAGATGCGTATGATAGTTTCTGGTTTTGCGTCTTTTATGGTGTTCTCTGTGCTGTGTGCAGGTTCAGTTCTCTAGTGGTGACCTGCTTTTTTTTTTTTTTTCTATCTTCTGACATCCTCGCAGCCAAACTTCGGGAAGTTGTCGGGTTTTGCAATATTGGAACGTGTTTTTGTACTTCCCTTTCATTTTCTGGTTAGTAATGCAAGTGTTTAAGATGCCTAAATCCAAAACGAAATTTCAAGATGCGTGGCTCGCCAAAGAATTGGACGGAGTGAAGTTGAAAGAATGGTGTTCTGCAACTGAAACAATATTTTCTGCTAAGTGTGTATTGTGTTCAGAAATTTTCAACATTTCTAATAGTGGCTTTTCACAAGTAAAAGCGCATCATAAAGGAAGAAAAACATTTGCAGAAATTTCAAAGTAAATTTCAAAATAAGTCCATCTTGAAAGCCTTTGGAGGACGGGATCTTCAGCCCAAAACAAATATTAGTGAAGTACTGAGTCATGATTTACAGTTGGCTAAAGCCGAAGCATTATGGGCCATGAAAGTTGCTAAGGACAATATGTCTTTTGTTTCATGCACTGAAACAGTTGAACTTTTCAAAGAAATGTTTTCTGATTCTGCTATTGCAGCCAAAATGCAACTTAAAGAAAAAAGTTGCTTATGTGATATCACATGGATTGTCAAAATATTTTGAAGAGGATTTGAAAAAAGACATTGCATCTAGTAGCCCAGGAAAGGTTACTATAGCATTTGATGAAACTACAAATACACAAGTGAAATGGCAGTTGGATGTGTATCTCAGGTACTGGTCTTCAGAAAAAAATTCAGTTTCTTGCCGATACCTAACAAGCGTTTTTCTGGGTCATGCAACAGCAGATATTTTGCTAAAAGAAATTCTTGATGTGTTATCATCCTTCAATATTTCGTTGAACAGAATTATTTGTGTATCCATGGACAGCCCAAATGTAAATAAGTGCTTTTTACACAAATTCAATGAAGTTGTAAAACAAGAAACAGGCCAGAAATCTTTGGAACTAGGTTTTTGCAACCTGCATGTTGTTAGTAATGCATTTAAATTTTTTTGACAAGCTTAAAAATAGATTTTGACAAATTTGCTGCTGATATGCATTACTTTTTAAAGAGTAGTGCTGCAAGACGAGAGGATTATAAATCTGTCGAGGATATAACATTGGTCACAGCCAAATTTCTTTTGCGTCATGTCAGCAACAGATGGTTAACCGTTGGTTCTGTAGCCCAGAGGCTCTTGGATCAATGGCTAAATATTACAGAATATTTTTTAAACTTCTTGCCATCTCAAAAAATATTTGAAAAACAACTACGCAATTCGGCAAGGTATAAAAGAATTCACTGTTTCCTGAAAAATGAGCTAACTCCTTGCTATTTAGCATTAATTTCATTTTTCACACCAAAATTTTGAAAAGTTTTCATTATGTTATCAGAGTCAAGAACCAAAAATACACCAGTTATATTCTGATTTAAATACTTTAATGAGGACTGTTATGGCTCAGTTTATTCAAGATGATGTTATTGCAGGGAAATTTGGAGAAGACCTAAAGAATGTAGATTTTGAAAACAAAAATTCATGGAAAAAACTAGGGGAGTTAGAAGTTGGTACGAAGACAAAAAATCTCCTCAGGAATGTTCAGGAGACCAGGCAGAAATTATTTCTCTTAGATGTAAGATCATCACTAATTGCAACCACAAAATATTTAAAGTCAAATTTGCCATTCTGCAATCAAAAGCTAAGAGACATAGAAGTTTTAAAGGTAAAAGAACCAAAGAAAGAGTCAACTCAACTTTCAGTCACTGAAGGACTTTCCGAAATAACCAGAATTTCAAGTGTTTTGCATCTTTCTGAGGAACAAATTGATAGAGTAAGAGAAGAGTGGAAACTTTTAAATTGTGATAAGCCAACTCTAGATGAACTAGTGAAATTTTCAGAGGAAGGGCATATTCCAGTGCGGATTGATCATTACTGGCGTAATATATTTAGTATTAAAGACTAGCGGAAAAGAAAAATACTCAAATCTTGCTAAACTCATCAAGTCAATTTTAGTTTTACCTCATGGTAATGCTGATGCAGAAAGGGGATTTTCGGTTAACACTGCTCTGTTAAGGAAGGACAAGGCTAACTTAAAAGACTCAACTATAACATCATTAAGAATAGTTAAAGGGGCCATTAAACACTATGGATGTGTAAGTAAAGTTCCCATAACAAGAAATTTGTTTAGTGTTCGTGATTCACATAAATTTTATAAAGAGTATGTTGATAAGCTGAAGAAAGAAGAATCAAAAAAGGTAAAAGAAAGGAAGCAGAAAGAGAGGGAAAATAAGGAAAAGCAGCTAGAGAAAAAAGAAAAGCTGAGTTTGATGACAAAATAAAAGAAAATGATGCAGAAATAAATAGGCTTAAAAAAGATAAAGAAGCCTCCCTAGCAGTAATTCAAGAGGGAACAGAAAGAATGAGAAAAGCTGTAGAAAAACAAAATACTGTTGAAATAGCAGTTGCCTCTAACTTGATCATACAAGGTTCAGCTGAAATAAAGAAAACTGAAAGTAAATTAGTTGTGGCTGAAGCAGAAAAAGATAGGCATATCAGGAAAAGGTTAAAACAATAATATGAAAAAAGTAGTTCAGTGAACAATTGTACATAGTTCTTGGTTTTCAATTACCTTTTTAGGATATTATCATTTAATGTGAAACCTGAAAACTTTACTGTGAAAATCGTGAATTGCTTCTGGTTCAACAGCATATTAATGTTCAAAGTGAAACTTGAATGTGGTAAATATACTTGAATATGATAATAACACGTGAAAAGATAAGAACTGAACATTAGAAGTAAATCATACTTAAACTTTAGACATATTAGACGTTATGCAAAAAATTTGGGTGTGAGCTTCGACCATATATACTAATGGGCTGCGCATTGGCAATAGCTGCATCAAAGCCGCCATGGCTCAAACATTGGGCACGTCATCATCAGACTCCAAATTTCGTGTACAAATGCTGTTATGATTACTAATTTACGTTGCAGAACTTCAGTGTTTTCGGTGTATTATATGAATGCGCCTCATATATAATGAAAACTCTTCAGGTAAGTTTACTTATGAGCTATATACATGCATGATCAGGTTGTTTACATTTTGTGATTTATAATGTGATGAACATTTGCGAAGAATTTGGAATATGCATTCCATTTTTTTTCTTAAGTTACTATATTTTTATATCAATAGCTGCAAGTTTCTGGTTAAGTAATTGAACTTTATTGACTTAGGTATTTAATTCGTTTCTTACCCATGATAAATCATAGAACTTTCTTTACTATATCGCTCAGAGCAACCATAAGCACAGCAGGTGTAACCCATCTTTTTGACTGATGTCATGTGATTTTATGTTGGAGCCAGAAATTTTGATGTCATGCACAGTCTATCAGTATATATGGTTGAAGGGTGTGAAGCAAACTCTTTACAATGTATACAAAGTTGTTTTACTATATGTATACAAATATACATCTAGTTTTTATTGAAATACACTCCTAAAATTTTCCTAAAATTTTTCTAAAAAGTCCTAAAATTCCTACCTAAAATTTTCCAGAAGTATGCTATGATCCCTGGTTATATTCTACTGTATTCAAGATCAGAATTTGGCCTGTTTTATCGGCCTCACAAAATTTGGTATTCTTGTCTTCTTTTAATTTCAACAGTAGATTTTTTTCATATTTTAACTTCTTTAAATAATAATTTTTATTTTTTTTTCATTATATTCCTTTAATATAATTCGGAATAGTTTACCACTAAACTCCTCCTTATCCTCATTAGGGATATTTCTAATGATATTTTCAAAATTTAGTATTAATTCTTCGGTTTTTGTTATCTTCTGTGGAAATGCATACTTTTCCCCCGTTGTAACACAGCTCTTTGTGAATAAGTTAGCTCGTGTGATGACATATTCTGGTAAACTTCAAATATGATGAGAAAATATACAAACAAATTTACGGAGGCAAAATGGGCTCTCCTCTGTCAAATCTGTTTGCTGAAGTAATTATGAACAGCATAGAAGAACAAATTATCAGTACAATGGATGAACCACCATTAGTTTACTGCAGATACGTAGATGATATCTTCATCATGACCAGAATGGATACTGATGAGTTGGAATCTTTAACTCAACAACTTGGTAATGTCTATCCCACAATTAAATTGACAGTTGAACATGAAGAAGAAAATATCTTACCCTACTTAGATGTTAAGATCATCAAGCAAAATAACCAACTGCAGTACAAGGTACATAGAAAACAAACATATGTTCCCGTTCTGATACCATATAACTCAACACACCCTTATACACAGAAATGTAATAGCATAAAAACATTAATCAAAAGAGCAATCACACATTCCTCTAAAGAAGAATTTTGCACTGAAGAAATAAATTACATTAAAGAAATCTCATACAGCTATGGATACCCTCCACAGAAAATAAATAAATGGATTTATGAAGTACAAGTAAAGATGCAAGATACATCTTCCCCTAAAAGAAAAAAACAATTACAATATGTTGGAGCAATACCTTACCTTCCAGGAATATCTACAGAAATCAATAAATTGTGCCATAAATATGGAATTTAGATGAGAAACAAAGTAATAACAATTGAAGATATGATAATTAATAACACTGAAAAATGTAGTATCTTAGAAAGGGCGGGTGTGTACGAAATACCTATAAGTGGAATACCACTAATATCATATATTGGAAGTACCAAAAATCAATTAAAACATCACCTACAACAACATATTAAAAATTGGCAAAAAAAGAAGCAAAAACAGCACTGATACAATACTGTCTGGATAACCACACATGCCCGAATTTTGAAGAGATTAAAATAATAAAATCGTGTCACAATGAGAGACACCTACGCACTGCAGAGTCTGTATTAATTGAAAAAAAATAGAGATCGAATTTGTAATAATAACGACCCAAGTACCCTTAATGGAAAATGGAAAGAACTAATAAAAATTGAACAAAAAAAAAAAACCAAAAACACAGCAGAAGAAAATGAAGAGTTTACTAAAGTGAATAAAAGATGGAACCACGGTGGAAGTTTTTCGCAAATGACGTTGGAGCGGAGCAAGGAGGACGGACGTGTCGCGCACTCTCACTGCAGTATTAAAAGAGAAGACATCTAGAACACCTGAGGATAACCCTGGAGGGTAGAAAGTATTAGAGGCAGTCTGCGTGGAAATGGCTTGGGGTGTGGTAAATGAATGTTCTAGTTGTCATGAGGTGTTGAGAAGGGGAGTTGAAGGAATAAGATGAGTTGTATGTAAATACACTATCTACCAACAAGTAATTGGACACCTGTGATAGCAAAGGAAAACAAAGTTTATTCACCTTTAATACTTGGTGGAGCCTCCACGAGCGGCGATTACAGCTGCGACTCTCCGGGACATACTCTCAACCAGGCGTTGTACGATGGCTAGCGGTATTTTCTTCCACTCGGCTTGGAGAAAACAGGTCAGTTCCTTCACCGATTTCCTACGGTGGTGGCACCCCATAAGTCGACGCTCCAATCTGTCCCAGAGGTGCTCGATAGGGTTAAGGTCCGGGCTCTGCGCAGGCCAGTCCATTCGATTAACCCCATTGTCACCATACCAAGCCATGGTGGACCTTGCAACATGACAGGTGGCATTGTCATCCTGAAAGTAACATGGGTCCACCCCATAAAATGCCACAACGTAGGAAGCGCATGGTCATCCAAAATGGTGCAGTAGGTCTCGGCGTTGAGTCTACCAGGAATTGCGACCAAGGGTCCCGTGCCATACCAGGAGAAACGCCCCCATAGCCTAATTCCACCGCCGCCAAACTTCACAGTTGGCACAATACATTCCGGCAGGAGCGTTCTCCAGGCAGACGCCAAACCCAGACCCTGCCGTCTGAACGATAGAGGGTGAACCTTGATTTGTCGCTCCAGAGAACCTGTTTCCACAGTTCAACGGTCCACTTCGACGTTCTTTGCACCACGTTAGCCGAGCAGCGCTATTGGACTTGGTGATCAAAGGCTTGTTGGCGGCAGCAGGTCCATGATAACCAAGCAGATGGGCTTCCTTACGATAGTATTCATCGAAAGAACACTCCTGGATGCCTGTTGAAACTCCTCGCAGATGTGGCCCATTGATTTGGTGTGTTCTTCCGAATTTCTCTGGCCAGCACCCGTCGGTCTCTAACTTCCAGATTGGTGGGTCTGCCAGGTCGGGGCACATTCCGACAGTCACCTCTCATCTTCCACTTGCCAATCACGTAGACCCCTGTCGATTTTGGGTACTTCAACTCGCTTGGATATGTCACGTACGGATCGGCCATTTCTGCGATACCCGACGATTGCACCTTTCTCGAAATCTGAGAGCTCCGAACTGTGTGGCATCTTGCATGCGACTGGTTGCATTGTTGTTTCCCACACAATATTTAATGGCAGCAGCCATGACGTGTATCAGGACCGGAGATATCGTCGATTGCAGGGGTGTCCAATTACTTGTTGGTAGATAGTGTAGTTGTATATACGTTTTTAATATTTTTGTTCGGTATTTTGTATGTATGTAAATGGGCAGTTTGTGTTCGTTGATGGTACCAAAAGGTTTTGAGTTTAAGAACTGGGGTTTTTAATATATGTCAATCAACCAACGAAAGTTGGGTTTTGCAAGTTGGTGGGAAAGGTGGGGAGGGAGGAAGATACAGTTTATGCGACCTAGAGTCATTAAAGCAGTGCACTTTGTGGACTTGAGCATTCGTCGAGCATTTGAAAGAACCTGAAGACGGAAATGGAACACCACACCAGGAGCTTGAACCAAGCAAGACAACTAAAGTAATAAAACATACAGGGAAATGTGTAAAAAGGTAAGCAACCTGTTATAATTATAATTGTATGCAGGTAAATTACAAACAACTGTGGCCTGTGCTATAGATGTTCTAACACTGGATTTTCATACATCTTCTAGCTTCTATGATGAAAAATTTTCCTCTGCATAAAGTGTGATTAATTTTTGTTAGAAAACTGATTTCACAGTATAAAAAAAGAGGGGGAGGGGATCTAGTGTATTCCATCACTCTGAAACTTTTGTTTAAAGATATGCCCATTGCATGCAAGAATGCAGTGATATTATTATTATTATTTTAGTTAGGTGTGTAATTAGGTTTTTAAATCTGCGGAGGAGTCTAAATGAATGAGTGGGGAATAGACTAATTGATAAATGCATGAATGAATAAATAAATAAATTGATTTTATTTAGGTATCTAAATAAATATCACTGTGCCTGAGCCAGCTGAATTTTATAGACATGAGTACAGTAAATTCCTCTGAGCTGCATTTCAGAAATATTCTAGTCACCAGCTATAATTACTTTTTCCTTGAATGTTGTGATAAGTTTTATGCTAACTTCTCATCCCTATGTCAGTAGACTTCTTGCAAATTATATGAGATATATGTTACTGAAATTTTTGGAAAGGGAAAATCTAGTAATTTACTAATTGATTTTAAAGGAAAAGGTAGAAGTGAATGATTATTGGAATTTTCCAACGTGAATATTAAGACTACTTGTAAACGAATGTGTTTTAAATTATGTAGTGTTAGCATACTTGAGAAATGACACACATGCGAGCTATACTATTGGGTTGTTGGAAAAGTCATGACACATTTTGGCACCCGATGACGGTTGGGCGGTTTTGGAAGTACTAGGGGCATGCACAGCTCTGTTATCGCTATGGCATTCGAGAAGTTCCAGTTCTAGCTGCAGTCTAAAAGGAATAGTGAGCGATTTGGTTTATTTGCGGAGATTTGACATCAAGTTGAAGATGGAAGACCAAACTGTGCATTTTTGCCATATTTTACTGTTTTACTTCCGTAAAGGGAAGAGCGCGTGTCAAGCTTGTGAAACGTCAGTGCCAGCGGTGGTTCGCAAAATTCCGTGCTGGTGATTTTGACCTCAACGATGCTCCTCGGTCCGGGAGGCTCACCGAGGTTGATGATGACCAAATAAAGGCATTGATAGAGTCAAACCCACGTTACACGACACAAGAGATTGCAGACACATTGCACATCCATCATTCAAGCATTCTTGACCACCTGAAGAAGCTGGGATACGTAAGCAAGCTTGATGTGTGGTTTCCTCATGAACTCAAAGAAGCTCAAATGCAGGCACGTATAAACTTCTGCAATATGCTCATTTAACGTGAGGAAAACGATCCTTTTTTGAAGCGACTGATACCAACTTGTGAAGAAAAGTGGATTGTGTACAACAATGTGCTGCGCAAACGGTCTTGGTCCCGATGTGCTGCTTCGCCTCAAACGACATCCAAAGCAGACATTCATCAGCGGAAGGTTCTGGTCTCAGTGTGGTGGGATTTTAAAGGTGTCGTGTTTTTCGAGCACCTACCACGGAACCAAACAATCAATTCGAATGTGCACTGTCAGCAATTGGACAGTTTGAACGAATCCATCATCCAGAAACGTCCAGAGCTCGTTCATCGTAAAGGTGTTGTGTTCCATCACGACAATGTGAGACCACACACAAGTTTGATCACCCACCAAAAATTATTGGAGCTTGGGTGGGATGTGTTGCCACACCCAGCATACTTGCCCGACCTTGCGCTGTCAGACTTCCACTTGTTTCGCTCTCTTCAACAGTCCTTGCGTGGTATAACGTTCAATTCAGATGAGGCTGTAAACTAGCACTTTGTACAGTTTTTTGCCTCGAAAGACAGGTCCTTCTATGAACGAGGCATTCTGCAGCTCACTGAAAGATGGCAAAAGGTTATCGAACAAAATGGGCATTATATCATTGATTGATCTTTGTTCTTTCTATCAATAAATGACCTTTGCAAAACATAGCTAAAATACGTCATGACTTTTCCGACAACCCAATAGAATGCAGTGAAACATTTGTTTGTTGGTGTCACCTAAGAATTCCAGTGACATTTTACGTTAGTCTTCCACTTCGATTTTGCAAGTTTCTTTTTCTTTTCACTTATTTTCCTTTATTACATGGTAGGTATTTTGTAAGAACCTTGTCATACATCTTACTTTCATGGAACACATTTTTCCCTGAAATGTGTAAAAGCTTTTAATGATATCTCTGTCAAGCATGACATATTTGATTTTTGAATTCTTAAAACAATAAACAAAATGCCTAAAAATATCATGCTAAATTTTAAATTAAACACCATGTTGGTTATGTGGTTGTCTATGGGAAGGTTATTGCTTCAGCTTGTGCAGTTTTTCTTGTTGAGAAAAACTGGATATTTTCGCTTTACTAAAAGTTTTTTTCTGCCAGAAAGAAATTGTGTTGCCTTTCAAAATGATAGTCATTTTCAGCTAAACAGGACAAAACAAAATAAAATTACATGTAACAAAGGGTGCTTTAAGTTAAACAGTGTGAAAAGATTTTAAGTAAGATAAACTGTGAGACTACTAATATAATAGTGTATGTAGTAAATGCATGTGTGCATATTGTATTGGGTTGGAAAAAAAGTGATGTCCAATGACAAGGTAGATGAAGCCTAGGTAAGAACGCACATTGGCCACTGAGATTGCACAGCACACTTGCATGACATCAGGAGGTAGGTGACTCAAGTCAGTGGCAGTTAGCTGTCAGAAGGCAAAGAAGAGTGTAAATGCCGGCCAACATGGAAGTGAACAAGGAGCACACCTGCTATTTCATGCTGTATGAGTTTTGTTGTGGTAGCACCCCTGCAAGTGCTGTAAGGAACATTACCAGTATGTACTCCAATGCCATATCACATTGTCAGTGCTTTCGTTGGTTCGAACAGTTTTGAGAGGGAAATTTTGGCTTGTCAGACTGTCCCAAAGCCATATGCACTGTTGTTTCGAACGGTTTTGAGAGGGAAATTTGACCTGTCAGACTGTCCCAAAGCCATATCCACTGTTGTTTCAAACGGTTTTGAGAGGGAAATTTTGACCTGCCAGACTGTCCCATGTCCATATCCACTGTTGAGGGTCTTGGAAGACCCACAACAGTGGATATGGACAGGCTGAAAATCTTAGTGGAGACTGACCCACGTGTGACTCTCGAATGCTGGCCAAACAGCTGGGGACTACCCACAAGAGCAGTATCACGCACCTGACTCAACTTGGGAAGGTGCACAAGAGGGAGTTTGGGTACCTCATCAACTCACAGTTCAGCAGAAAGCAAATCGCATGAGTGCATGCGTTTCCCTGCTTGCGCATGACCCAAGATCAATCATTCTTGGACTGCATTGTGACAGGTGATGAGAAATGGGTCCTGTATGACAATGTCAGTGCCAGGAAACAGTGGTTGGACCCAAAACAGAAGCCCATGCCAACCCCCAAAGCCAGCTTACACCCACGTAAGGTCCTGCTGTCTGTTTCCTGGGATATGCAGGGTGTCGTGTTTTTGAGCTGCTGCTGGACAACAACAGTATCACCGCTGATGTGTAGTGCTGTCAGCTCGATTATTTGCATGCATTGCTCACATTGAAATGACCAGTACTGCTGAACCGCAAGGGTTTCCTCCTACAGCAGGATGGAGTGAGATCTCACACAGCACAGGTGACCTGTCACAAGATCAAAGACCTAGGCTGGGTGAGGCAGCAGCAGCACCCAGCCTATTTCCCGAACATTGCCCCCACGTGATTACTACTTTTTCCAGTTGTTGCAGCATTTCCTGGACAGACAGCAGTTCACCAACCAATCAGGACGATGTTGAATGTGCACTTACTCACTTTTTTATGTCCAAGCTGTAATAATACACTGCTGGACAATTGCTAAGGATGGATCATAAACGGCTATATAGCGCATAAAAAAGTAAGTGTGGTTGGATGCCAAGTGAAATAAAATAATGTCAGAATGCCAGGACATTACAAGAAAGACAATTTATTGTTCTCTGAAATCCAGAAGGCTTTGGAACGTGTTCAAGGGACAAACAAGCCATTTTGTGCAGAATACGTAAACGTGAAAAAAATGCAACTACCGTCCGCAGGCGTTTCGGCGTAAGATGCCAATACAGGATATGGCCACCATGGAGGGCGATGCAAGATTCCACACGTCGTGTCATGCTTTGCACAACATTATCAAGCAGCTGTTAGGGTAATTTTATCCCATTCCTCTGTCAGTGCACGGATGAGGGTGTCCTTGTTTATTGGAGGGCATTGGCGACCAGCAAGACTCCTCCCCAAAGCATCCCACACATTTTCAATGGGATTCAGATCTGGAGAACGTGCTGGTCATACGAGGCGTTGAATATCCTCGCTCTCAAGACACTCCTGGGCAGCAACTGTTCGATGACATGTTGCGTTGTCGTCCATGAAAATGAATCTATCACTGACAGCACCACGGAACATGCGAACATGAGGTAGCAGAACATCATTAATGTATCGTTGGCCAGTCATAGTCCCAGTTGCAAGCACATAGAGGGATGTACGGCCATTGATCATGATGCCAGCCCAAACCATGGCACTACATGTCGGATATCGGTCCCTTTCCTGTATGTTTGCTGGACAATATGCAGTATCACTATCACGCCAGATCAGTTGTCGTCGACAATCAGACGATAGACTGTATCTACTCTCATCTGAGAAGAGGACAGCAGACCAGTCGTTATCAGTCCAATTGCGATATTGATGGCACCATTGCAAACGGGCGGTACGGTGATGTCTGGACAATGGGATGCACACAACAGGACGGCGGGCGTATAGTCCTCCTTCATGCAAACGTCTGGCGACAGTTTTTCAGGAGATCTGCTTGCCAGTAGCAGCCATAAACTGATTTGCTACCTCACTAGCTGTGCTGCGCCGGTGTCTTTTTGTTGATAGCACTATGTACCGATCTTCTGCAGGTGTCGTACTGCGAACACGACCTCCCCGTGGCGTTTGCTACACTCTCCATTTGTTTGAAATGATTTCCAAAGCCTTGAAACAACACTGTGGCTGACGTCGAACACCCTGGCAACATCTGTTATTTTTCGTCCTTCTTCAATCTTGCCAATAATACGGCCACACGTAAAATCATCTAGGTGATGTCGAGAAGACATAACTGAAAATTGCAAGTTCGTCAATTGATTCTTTCCCTTTCAACTTTGCGTTTGAACAACATCGGTCAATACGCGTCAAATCCTTTATATCTTTTATCAGCGCTATGACGTCACGGACAAGTTCGGCAATCCAAAATTTGCATACGCACAACACGTCTTACTGTATCTCGCACTTATGCTAATTTCCACATTTTCCTGCGTTCCATTTTATGGTTGCTATCGTTGCTATTGTCATCCGTCCTTAGCAATTGTCCCGCTGTGCTAGAGGAACAGTATCCAATAGGGATGGTATCCAACAGCTGCCCAGATGATGGGAGCTGGTCATGGCAAACGATAGCAACTACATTTTGGACTGATTCGTACTGGTATATACAGTAATTAGCACTTTTCTGTTGCCTTGAATTTGTAGAAATTACTTTCTTTCCAACCCAATATGAGTTGTGAATTTCTCGTGCAGGAAGATAAAATTTATTTAACATTTATATAGTGATCAAATGGTGTGGAAAAATATACATATCTCCGGAAGTATTCTTTCAGACTTGTGAAATGTTTACAGTTTATGTGGTGCAGTTGATTAATGCAGTTCAGTCTTAGCTTGTTCAAGTGGGAAGTGGAATAACCCAGGTGTCAGGTCAATTCAATTGTTATCTCTCCACTTGATCTGCTGTTTGGCTAGAATTTTTCACAAATGGTTATGTTAGTGTAGTAGATAAATCCTTAGCCAAGTTGGCCTGAACAAGCTGTAAAGCACTAATTCAACCCTGTCCCTGAAACCTGTTTTCATAAGTTAAAATCGGGGTGAAGCGACTCATGTAGACTCTGAAGAAATAGGGGCAATAATTTTTTTGATTCAGTATGTGTATTTTATTATCTAAAATATTTATTTTAAGAATTTTTTGCATGTTTTAGTGATTCATTTGTATTTTTCATATTAAGTTTCTTTCATGTAATTACAATAACATATTTATTTTTTAAGGTTTAAGTCAAGAGCAAGTAGACATGCTATGGGAATGTCTTGCCACAAACCATGACTGTGCTGATGAGCTATTTAGCTGGCTACTAAATCAGGCAAAAAGTAAAGACCAACATGCATTGAGCCTTAATCTTTTCAAGCACATACTTCTGGAAAAGGTATTAAACTTTAAAATATTTGTAATTTATTATTAACAAGTTGTAATTGTCTGAGCTTTTGAAGATCATCATGAAAAGTTTTATGTTGCAGACTTCTATAACCTCATGCTTTGTTATTTAGAATTTGCATTCCTTTGTGAAAAAATAAATAAATATATATATATAGCCTGGAATTCGTAGACATTAAAAATGTATTTTTTTTTGCAAATTGATAACCAGAATTTTGTAGAAAAAATGTGATCATATTTATAAATGAAATTAACATAATACATACAAAACAATACAATTTCATATTGATAAATGAAATTGTATTGTTTTGTATACATATTTATGGTAACAAAATAAAGCACTTTTGCATACATTTTTGTAGTGTTTTTGTGTGTGGTGTAAATTTTATGTGTAAATGTACAGAATTTATTGATGTATTTTGCCAGAAACGTAATTCCTATGCCTTGTAAAAGTGTTATCTGGAGGAAAACAAGTAGCCATAGATGCTGTTGATTAAAGTATGAAGTAAAATGGGAATGGCTTTAAATTTTGGTTTTTCGAAAAACAGTTCTACAATGTTTAAAAGTTCTGTCATAGTTTCAAAGTGAAAACATCAGTTCTGGCCAAAAATAGATAAAACTGCAATTGTTTTGAAATGGATTCATTGACTCATGGCACAAATATGGCTCTCCCCTACTCATTAATTAAAGAAAATGCTATAGAATATTCCAAGCTTCTTGGATATGCTGAATTTCAAACTAGTGTTTGATTTATTGATAAGTTCAACAAAAAGTAAAGAAGTTTTGTTCAACAAGTTTACAGTTGGATGAGTTCATCAAATGTGACGAAGTTACGCTGGGAGAAAGCCCAGTTTGTGTGTAAAGAAGATTATGTTCAGTGGAAAGAGGCTATTTAAAATTTAAAGAAAAATTTAACATTAAGGGATTTTTAATGTGGAAGAAATATTAGTTTAATGTAACATAATTTCTCTGTAGGACGTTGTAATGTGGATGAAATCAGATTATTTTAAAGTTGTCTAGCTTCTTTTTGTCCAATAAAACATTGACATTTAACGTCATATCACAAGTATATTAAGATATCTTTAAATTTATTTTGTTATTTCATTAAATACTTTGTAACAGCATTTATGGTAAGACTAGGTATTTATATGATTTTTGTAGAAGTTACTTAATGCCCTATGTTAATGAACAAATGTGAAAAATGAGTGTGATTTGCCTTTGAGAAAAATTCTCTTGACGAAGATGCTCTTTTTGTGGATATTCAGCACATAATCATAAATTTGAGAAGTCCATTGTTGTAGTGACTTGATTTTAGTGTTGTATGTACATATTTTTTTCGAATAAATAGTAATTTGCACGCACCTTTTTTTTATTCAAATAGATCACTTTGCTAAATTATTTCCAGATGTTGTTGTAAGCACAAGGAACCTTAAAGGCTTTTAAAAGCCTGTTAGGTTGCATGTGCTTACAACAACATCTAAAAGAGAAAAAGAGAAAATGAAAGCATTTTCCAGGCTGTCTTTACAGTTCCAATATACCGGGTGTTTCACTGGGTAGTGACAAAAACAAAAAAAACAAAAACAAAAAAAGAGACAATAAAGTTAACTTACTTTATTGGAAGAGGAAAAAGACATTTACAGGAGTAAGAGTAGGCAAAAGGTAATCAATGGATAACATGTTCCACATGATGACCATCCGCTCTCACGACGTGGCGAATATGTGCTTCGAAGTGCTACGATACCGACGGGAAGATGCTCGCCGTGATCTGTGCAATTTCCTGTTGGATGGCACGTCGAAGGTCAGGCAGTGTTCACGGGTTGTCCTGGTACACCCGATCTTTCAGATAGTCCCACAAGAAGAAGTCGAGCAGCGTTAAATCGGGGCTGTACAGAGGCCAAGAGAAATTGGCTGTAAAACGTTGGGGGAATCGGCCGTACTGCTGGTGAAGCAAATCAAGAACAACATTTGTGGAATGTGGCGGGGCTGCTCCGTCCTGTTGAAATGTGCGGTTGTGAATCCAGTTTTTCTGGACTGCAGTGGGGAAAAAACGATTCTTCAAAAAGTCACTGTAGGTGGCAGCGGTAACTGTGGACTCCAGAAAAAATGGGCCAATGAGGCCATGACCACTCATTGCACACCAAACGGTTAGCTTCAGCGGATAGAGAGGCTTCACAACACAGACCGCCGGCCTCTTGCTTCCCCAGATGCGGTAATTTTGCTGGTTAATGTAGCCATCCGATCAGAAGTGCACCTCATCACTGAAGACAATGCTCTTCACATCAAAGTTGTGCTCATCAATCAGTGAACACATGTCATTCGCAAACTCATCACGCTGCTGGACGGCTGTTGTACTCAAAGGCTGATGCACCTGGATTTTGTAGGGAAACATGTCCAAATCTGATGTCACAATGCACCATGCGGACTCTGGGCTAACGTCAAGTTGCCGTGCAAGTCTTCGTGTTGACGTATAGGCTTCAATGTTTTCCGCAGTCCGCACTGTTCTTCTCTTCGTCGCCATGCTTGCCACGTCATCTGTGATGCTGCCGTTTCATTCGAATTTCGTTACCAATTTCGTTAGGTACACACGGGATGGCTTCGACGATTCTTAAAAAAATGCTGTACCCCACTTTTGTAGCACTTTTGTGGGGTTTCCGCCCTCCGCATACCAATTTTTCACCAAGAAAACTCTGTTGTTTTTCTATGGTATTATCGCTGCATGTCCGAAATCGTGTGTCCACCGCCCCACTACTTCCTCACGAATGCCTGTCGCCTGCTGATTGACGTCTCGGACTTACAGCACCATCTCGTTATTCTTTAACGATTTATTTCGCAGGTAAGTTGTCATTACCCTGTGAAACACCCGGTATAGCATTTAATGATAAAATATTTTAAAAAATTTTCAGATAAATTAGGAAAAATTCTTTAAGGTATTTCTTTTCTTGTAAATAGAATTTTAAATATTTCAAATGTGAATATGCAGTCACTGGAATTATTCAAGAGTTATATTATAAAAGGAATACCCAGAAAAGATATTTTGAAAGTATTGTTTTTTATAAAATATTGTTAGACATCACTCATTAGTAAGAAGAAATGCCTGCTTTGCAATTTTTCGTGTTGTATTAATGTATGTGTGTAACTGTGCTGATAGCGCAATATAGAAGTACTCTTCAGCAAGTTAAAAAAAATCTCCTGCATTTATACTTTCTAAATCAGATACTTTTGAAAGTCAATAAGCAAAAATATTGATATGTTTTTAAAAGTGTACTTACATCTGTCACACATATATTTTGTAAAAGAAATAATATGATACTAAGCTGAAACATTGCATACTGGGCTGTACATGATTAAAAATGGAATGACTTGAGTTTTTAGTCCTCTGTCCATCTAGACTCATGTGCAAAAGTTAAGTTACAAACACAAATACCAACATCATAAGGAAACGGATAGAGATATTACACCAAAACACGGCAGAACAATAACACGAACAAAAACACGTAACATACTCCAAAATGAATATAAAGCACTGAACTGAGTGCATTTCAAATAAACTGTTATTAAAAAACAACAACAACAACAAAAAAAAAAACCACACAAATATACAAATTAATAACATTGCCTTAATATGGTTTGTCATTGCCTCTCATGGTGACACATGACTGACAGCATCGTGACATGGTATCCAAAACAGAGTCAGTAAGTTCTGAGGGTAGTCCGTCGTCCTCCTGTACAGTAGCACTTCACAGCTCCTGTATGCTTCTTGGAGGGTGTCCCAGAGCAGCCACCCATCTCCCTAAAGCGTCCCACAGGTGTTCTATAAGAATAAGTCCGGAGACCTTGCTGGCCACTCTATGACCACAACACCTTCACTTTCAAGGTATTCCAGCGCCAGTCAAGCAGTATAGATTCCAGCGTTGTCCTGCATTAAAACAAATTCTGGGCTGACAGCAGCTGCAAACAAGTGATCATAAGGTGCTACGATCTCATCTCGATGGCAGATAACATTGGCGGAACTCCTGAGAAACAGGTGGAGGTGGTAGGATTTTGATCAAGTGTTTGGAAATTTCCAAACTATGATGTATTATGTGGATATTAATACATTAGCCCAGGGCTGCCACCAAGGTTAGTTTCAAAATCCTCCCACCAACAGGAAAAAATTCTGTAATATGTAAAAAAAAACATCCTGTAAAATTCCGTAATATGTAAAATCAGAGTTCGCAATATTTTTTAAGTTACTTTTAATCAAAAAGTGCAAACAGTCAACTGAGAGAGAAGTCACTCTTCATTTCACCATTTTATAAATATAGAATATATAAGGCAAACAATGTAATTTTCTTAAATTTCCTGTGTAAAACAGTGAATACACATAAGCTATTAATAATGCCATTTCTCCATATAGATATTTAAAAACATAGTACCTGTTTAACACATTACTCATTTCTTCAAATTTCGTGCTTTTTTCCCTCAGTTCATCAGTTGGTTTGAAATCTTTCCCCAAACTTTTTCTTGTTCTGCAGTGCAACAAAGCATTCAGCATTGGAGATTCTAATGATGATCTGTGTGCAGTTTTCACCATCTTCAGGTTGCTGAATACTCTTTCTATAGCAACATTGCTATGTGGTAGAATTAGCATGGTCTTTGCAAGTTTTGAGAGCGTTGGGTACACCAGTTCACCATTCTCTCTGTGTTCAGATACCCTATGCCAGTATGAGTCGATATCTAGTTCTAGATTTTCTTGTTGATCCCAAAGGGAATATGCAATAAATTCAGCATTAAGTTTGTCCATATCATCTTCACCAATGACATTTGGAAATCTGTTAGGAAGATTTTCTATTTTTTGCCAGTCCCCTGATGATTTGTGGCAATAATCAAGGATTGTAATGCTGTTCAGAACATCATCACAAGAGGCAAGAGACGTTAAAGTTATCTTGTTCCTATTTTATAGAATTTCCACACATTACAAAATAATTATTTTTTCTCTGGTGAGGTCAAATTGCAGGTTGTAAGCAGACTCTGTGTTTTGTGGCCAATGAATATTCCTGCATCTGAGTGTTGGTTTTCTTGTTTGTCATCAATTGTCATAATGTCACATTTCTGAATGATGCCAAACTGGACATAACTTGCAATAAATTGGCAAAGAAGCACACAAATTTCTGGGTTTAATTTGTGAATGTATGGCCTTTCTTGCTGAAACATAGGATTGAATTTTGAAAATTTTGAAAGTACTGCTTGGAGAAACGGGAAATAAAGTTTCGCTAGGTCTGAATTTAAAGTACTTCTGATACGATGAACAGATTTCAACTTACTCTCTTTCCCATCTAGAAGGTTAAAATATTCTGTCAGTGCTGGCCACTGTTCCAACAGCCGTTCTACACACTAGTAAAGCTAACCACCTCGTGAAACAAGGCCGAATAATGTTGCGACTCTCAACTTCCATCAATTCCTGATCTTATTGAACTGATCTTTTCGCTTTCCAGAAACTTTGAAATGGATGTACACATCTTTAGCTAACTGCTCATACACATCTGGCAGTTCGCTGCAGGCATGAGATGCAGCTAGGTGAGCTACATAACATGTGCAATGTAAGAACCATACATTCACTTGTTGCTGTTTCACTCTAGAAAGAACAGAATTGAGTTCTCCTACCATAGCTTTTGCTCCATCAGATGACATGCTAAGGCAGTTTTCCCACGGAATCCCGTCTTCTTCAAATGCAAAACTGACCAGACCAAAAATATTTTCTCCACTTGCCTTGCCACTGATTGTCATCACTTTGTACAGTAAAGTTTCTACTTTCTCAGAAACAAAAAAATCTAGCTAGACTACCAGTTGCCTTGTAACAGTAATATCAGTAGATTCATCAATCAAAAGTGTGAAAAAAGATGTTTTCATGGCACTGTAAACATAATCTGCAGCTGATGTACCAAGTGCTTGAACAATAATTTGGCTAGTTTTAGTGCGAGAACAGTGGAATGTTTTTGCGATTTCACTGTCGGGAAACATTTCTGGCACGAGTTTGGTAGAGTTATCACTGAGTTTCACTGGTAAATTGTTTTCACACACAAAGTTAGCCCATAAAAGTTCTGCATCAATGGTTTTATTTTGCTTGGTGACAAAATTTGACAAAGAACTGCTCTGAACAGCAGCTCTTTGATTTCTTTGATGAAGTTCCGTACTTTCGTGGCGCCGAAGATCCTTTAAACCACCTTTTGACACATTGAAGTCAGAAATGCAGATAGCACAAAGAGCTGAAAATTTAGTTTTACCTGGCTTTAGCCATTTTAGTTCTTTTTCCCACTCTTTCCGGTACCGCTGTTTATATCCAGATCTGTACGGTGACGCCTTCTGTTTTTTGTTCATTTTCAATAATGGTTTGAAATACGAAACCCTATCCCAAAACAAACAAACAAACAAACAAAAAAAAAATGGGTTAGCCACAGGCTTTATTTAGCAGAAAAAAACCCCGCTGAGACGCAGCAGCCAAAAGTATAGTTCTCTATACATTCAGCAATCTAAGTACACTTCAAGGCCGATCGCGCGCTGCTTCTAGGTGGGGTTGTTCTAGATAACAGGTAGCACTCCCTCACATGGGGGGGGGGGGGGCTAGCTTACGGATTAGGGCAAATTACTCAAAGGTCAACCTTTTGAACTTTGAGGAATGTGCTCTAATTGCTTGCATCAAGCATGATATTTTTCTGCGGATTCGTGTAATTCTGCTTTTTGTGTCATTTGAATTTTGAATCATTCTGAAGATCAATGCACAACTGAAGGAAAAAATTTGGGGGAACTGGTTAGACAGGTGTTGAGTTTCCTTTTCTACAGAAAATTCCATGCTTAGTCTATGGGCCATGCAGTTTGTCAAAAGCAGTGATGCACGTGTGTGTGGGTGAGGTGATCGCTGGCAGATGCGACTTGGATAGAAAAGTAGGAAACGTATCTCTGTGAATATTTTATGAAACTGGCTGAAATTGTAATGAACACCATAAACTGCTAATAGGAACACGTGCCAAATTTTGCCTGAATCGGTTAAAACATTTTTCAGTTAGCTCTCAAAATTTTATGAGCCATTTCTGTGTATGCCATTTCTGTTTACCCATGATTAAAATTTTCCTTGGCTAATTCAAAAAGTTTGCAACCGATTTTGGTGAAACTTGGAGGGTCTTTTTATTATCAATTCATGATGTTGATCAAAATTTCAGCGAGTTTCGTGAAGATTTTGCAAAGTTAGTTTTTGTATTTTTTTATGCATAGTTCTGAGTCAATGGTGGTGGGACACTAAGTGCATTGAGAGGTCAGAAGCAGGGATGTGCAGGCGCGCGCGTGCGTTCGGGGGGGGGGGATCTCTGGCAGATGTGCCAGGATTTCCATTAGACTTGGATAAAAAAGTAAAAATCGTATCTTTTATCAAACTGGCCGAAATTTTAATGTCTACCATAAACTGCCAATAAGAACATGACCTCCAAATTTTGCCAGAATCGGTTAAAAACTTTTTCAATGAGCCCTCAAAATTTTATTAACCGTTTCGTATACAATTTGTGTTTGCCCTTGATTAAAAATTTCTATGGCTAATTTAAAAAGTTTGTAACCCATTTCGGCGTAATTTGGAGGGTCTCTCAGCGGAACGAGCAGGCAGAACGGACCGAAAGACCACTCAGGAGATAGACTAGGGACCGGTCCGGTACGGTAGGGCATGCACATATATGCAGCATGAGGGGGGGGGGGGGTATATAAAGCACACGGGCGGTGTACACTCAGCAATTTGGTGAAAGCTATTGCACGGTGTACATCGGTTTGAACGACGTCGAGTTGCTTGCCACCGTGTGATATGGCCAACAAGCAATTCAGTAGACGGCATCTGGGTGACTTTACCCGAGGTCTCGTCATTGAGAAGTTGGAAGAAGGTCGAAGTGTGACTAGTGTGGCCGAGGAGTTCGGGATCGCTCACAACATGTTTCACAAGCTTGCAGAGCATTTCAAACGACAGGAACAGCTGTCCGAGAGTTTAGCAGTGGTCGTCCACGAACAACCACGGCGGCGGACGACCGGTATATTGTCCTACAGGCGAGAAGATACAGACAGCAGACAGCGGGAGAAATTGCAAGACACAGACAACTGGACGTCCGTTATCGCGTTTTACTGTGGCCAGGAGGCTGCACAAAGGTGGTCTATTTGCACGACGGCCAGTACGGTGTGTGCCATTAACGCCTGATCATCGGAGACGGCGGTTTATGTGGTGCCAGGAACACAAGAACTGGACACATCAGCAATGGGGTCGAGTTCTCTTTACGGATGAGAGCCGATTTAGTCTGACGAGCAATTCTGGACGTATACACATCTGGAGAGAGCAAGGAACACGCAATCGCACCTCCAACATCATCGAAAGGGACCGGTTTGGAGGTGGCAGAGGTCTCGTTTGGGGCGGTATCATGCTTGGTAGCCATACTGACCTCCACATCTTCCAAGGAGGTTTAGTCACTGGTGTCTGCTATTGTACCGAGGTTCTCTTGCCTCACGTGCATCTGTTTAGAGGTGCTGTGGGTCCTGAGTTCCTCTTCATGGACGACAACGCTACACCTCATCGTACAGTGGCTGTCGAAGAGCTGTTGGCGAGTGAAGATATTCAACGCATGGATTGGCCCGCAAGGTCCCCAGACCTAAATCCAATCGAACACGTGTGGGACCTTCTCGGGAGGCGTTTGGCAGCACGTCACCAGCCGCCAGCAACGATTCCGCAGCTGCGATTGGCGCTACAAGAGGAATGGGCCGCCATGCCTCAACAGCTCCTTGACAATCTCGTCTTCAGCATGGACAGACGTTGTAAATCCTGCAACGCAGTCAGGGGTGATCATATCCCCTACTAAAGACTGGATTTTTCTTGGCAGCCGCCTGTCCCATGGACGTTTCTGTCTTCTGTCCAGTTGTGCTCGAAGCTACCTTTTCAATAAAGTGCCTTTGTATCCTTTGGATTTCTTGTTTAGACGGTTTTGCTCACTTGTCCCATATTCTTACATCTTGGGGATCTTATGGTATGATTTGAGTCAATGTGGAGCACTTCTGCATGACGTTACATTCGAAAAACCGTCTTGTCCTTAATTTTATTTTTTGCACACCAGTGTATTACCAATTCATGGTGCTGATCAAAATGTCAGCCAGTTCCGTGAAGATTTCGCAAAGTTAGTTTTTGCCTTTTTTTATGCATAGTTCTGAATCAATGGTGGTCGGAGACTGGGACATCTCCATCTGCTTTCTTTTGATGGGTGGGGGTGTAAGCACCTTATTTACTGTCAGGAGGAGTAGGTTCTGGCTGTCAATTACTTAATGAACAGTGTATTGTGGAATAACTTTTTTACGGGTCTTATAGAGGTTATTATTCATGGAAGTTGGTTGTCAAATTTTCGAACTAAAGCCTAGTTCGTCATCAGGACTACTCCTGGGCTAATGTCATCATCCTGATGACGAACTAGGCTTTAGTTCGAAAATTTGACAACCAACCTTCATGAATAATAACCTCTATAAGACCCATAAAAAAGTTATTCCACAATACACTATGAATAGAGGTGCCATAAATTCATTTACAACTAGAATTAATGAACAGGTTTTCTTCCATTTAGCAAAGCTGGGGAGATCTATTTGAAAGCCAAAAGCCTCGTGGATTTCTGGTGTATTGAAAGCCCAAGGTGCAGTTTTAAAAGATAATTTCCTGTTAAGAATCAGTATAGAAACTGGACAAAAAAGAAATCCGTGAAATTCAGCATTTTTCCGTTCAACTTTAACTCTTAAATATCCGTAAAAATGGATAAAATCTGTAAAAACGGCAGGCCGCTTGCATTAGCCCAGGAAATAAAAGAAAAATGTCGGGAATAATTAGGGGTAAGCTAAATTTTGGCCAGTTGAATCCTCATATTACGCCCTCTAAAATTGTTCCTTTTTACATTTACAATTTCCAATATATACAGAGTTACTTGTCAAAAGGAGTGTCACTTTCTTCACTAAAAGCAGGTGAGTTTCAGCATGATAGGCCATTGCAGTGCTCACACAGTGCAGTGCAATATAGTCCAGATTTCCGACATCCACAATAATTTCCACAAGCTGATTTACAGCTACAGGACACGAGGCGTAGAAGTTCATCCGGGGAAAAACATTTTGAGCTTGGAATAGGCCTCAGTACTTTCTTCTTTCCTCCATTTTCTTCCACGTTTTCTAACTTCCAACCCCAATCAGTTGCCAGAAGTTTATTTCCTAGCCACCCTTGGACTTGCAAATAAACCCTCATAAGATGTTGATGAGATGCTTTTTGATGTTGGAGGGAATTTTACCAGGTCAAAATTTGATGTCAAAGCAGACTTTCTTGTTAATGTCTTGAATCAGGAGTAATGAATTTCTTTCAAATTCGAGAATTTGCTCGTCCCATACAATGCAAGTATAATTTTTTCTCCATTGACAAACAGTTTTTCTTGAGGAATTGCTTCTTGAGTAAAAATCTAAGCTTGGCCCCTCAGCTTCAGATGATGATTTTATCATTTCAATGGCTTTGATTTTTCCCAATCCATAAAAGCACAATGTCGTGTCACAACCAGTTATTGCGTGAGCGAACAGTAGAAGTTTTCTGATTTTGCTGTACTGCTCGATCAAACTTTCAATTCTGTAAAATATTTTTCAAGGGCTTTTACCACCATTCTGTTTACAGAAATAAATATATTTATTTTCAGGAGCAAGAGCAACTAACAGCACTGATAGATCTGTGTCTGAGCCCACGACAACAACTTTAGAGTGACTGTTCAGTTTTTCGATTGCTACCCTTACTATGTCTACGTCAGCATCTTCTTCAGCAAGAAACGTTGGCAAACCATTTTTTTCTAGTTCTGATGATACTGAAATTACTAGTCGTTTCTTGTTTCTTTTATTAGCTAAAAAATCCTCCTTTGCTGTCATACATTTTGTGTTTTCTTCAAAAGTGATGTCACATGAGGTTTTTTGGCTGATCTTCTATTTTGTTTTTCTTGTTTTGTTGTAGAATCCTCAGGGTATCCATCAAAAACAATGTTGTATTTTTTCCATACCTTGTAAGCACAAATGAACAGTAATTCTGAACTATTTCTCAATATGAGCTTTCCTTTGGCCAAGCAAGAGACATAGTGAATCAGAAACCCTCCATCTATCACTATTGCTGCATCGTTTAGGTCAAATGTTTCTACAATACCCTCTTCAAAAACTTTCATGAGAGAAGATTTTGTACCCTTGCGAAAAGAAACTTCATCAAACATCGATGGTGGACGAAAGGCTAGTTCATACTCAAGGTATGTTTTTAGCACACTTGGGCTATCACACACACACAAGATTCGGTTAAAAAGCTGTTGGGGATTTACACTAACCACTTTCGACCCAAATTTCACAGATTTGTGCTTTGCCTATGTTCTGACCATGTCTTTTCTGTGTAGTTTAAGCTCTCCAGATGTCACTGTTGGTGTCAGCAGTAGCTACTATATCTGAAGCCTTTAAGAAAAGCGGTTGATCGAATGTGACGATGCATGACTGGTTGTGTTTTCTACTCTGATCTGCTGCAAAGCACAATACTGTATAAATAGTTGACAGATTACTGGGATCCATGTTTATAAATGGTACTGCCAATTATGTATGTTGATTCACACTTGCCAGACCTACTCATAATATTGTTCATGAAGCCATTCCACTTAGGTTGGTTCCTTAATCCAACAAGCCACATCAAGTTGAGGGGAAATACTTGTTGTGGGCTGCTTTGTAAGGGTTTTGACAGTTTTAAGTTCATTGAAGTCCTCAACAACCACATTACCAAGGCCACTACTTTTTCTCTTTCCGTAAGAATACAGACGGATACTCTCATGATTGAAAGTGCCAGACTGAATTCGTTGAACCTTTACCTGTGTGTCAATGCTAGTACCAGGTGTAACACATTGGATTCCTCCCATTGCATGGAATATATTTAAGCCATCCAATGTTTTGACATTTATGTTTGCATTGTCAAACACATTGAAGAAACCCTACATTACTAATCTCTGGAGATCCTGCATTGATAAGAGAAGGTAAACAGGAGTTTCATGATGTGATACGCACACTCCCATAGATGATAATATGTCTATTAGATGTTTAGACCCATATAATCGATGAAGAGTTAATGCCAGACTTGTTTGAATAGGAGACAGGAATGATCTCGGTCTTACAGTTGATATGATTGCATGATTTATCACAGTGAACTTCCTGTTTACCTTGGGCAATTCGGCAGCATTTTTCTTTTTTGTTACCCTTTGGGTAAAAACTTGAAATCTTTGTGGAATTAAATTTTCACCACCTGATTTGATAGCTTCCAAACGTGGGTAGACACTTGAATCATAAGCCAACTTTTGTATGTCTTCTTTTATGATGTCAGCTGCAGCCAGTACTATTCTTAAACGTTCTGAATCACGATTGATTTTCCTGTTTTTGTACCATTGATCCATTATTTTGTGAGCTGTGTCTGATAAACAGAGCCCATTTTTCCTTCCCAAAACATTTGAAACAACCATTCATTCAGTCTTTAAAATGTACTAGAAGAAGATTTTTCAGATGTTTGCCTGTATATGTATCCTCTTGACCAGATATATTTTTCAAAATATTTTGTAATTCTGTGTTTGATTGGAGGTTTAACGACCACCGTGAGCAACTCAATGGGCTATAAGCAATTGCCCGTCCGTAATTTAGGATCACTGGGTCCAGGGAAGGGAGGGAGCCAGTGTCCTAAGACAAACACAACATCCATGCCTCAGAGTGTACTGGCATTCATCACTGTTTTTCCATGTATTCGCACAACAAAGAAAATGATATCCCCACTTTTGATTTTGGACGACCTACAAGTCCCTCGCCTGTTGTAGTTCTTGGAAATTTTTTGTAACAACTTCCATCGTAGCGTGCTTCTGGTGCCACAAGATCACTTACATTAAGAAGTCTGGCTCTTACCCTTTCCCCCACTCATCATTTCGTGCATCACATTTTTTTTTAAGTTTTCCTTTATTTCGAAAGTCGCTACCATGTGAAAACTTTTCCTATGTTCTGATGCAGTTTTGGAATCAACACTTGCTTCTTCTCCACAAATCAAGCAGTTTGTTTTGAAATTAAACTTCTCTTCTGAGCTCCTTAACAAGATAAAGTATGAGATGGATTATGTGTCTGTACTGCTGTAAGAGCAGCATTGATACTAGTAGGTCTTGTGTAACTCTGCCTGCACGCACTGTGAACTCGAATAGTAATTTTTCCTTCCAGCTTTTCATGCAGCCCATCGCTTCGTTTTAAACTAACCTCAATAATTATCCATAAACCCTTTTTGACGTTCACAGTTTCTCCTTCAAGTTCCGTTCCACAAAGAGCACACAGTAAATCGAAATCATCTATTTTCTTCTTCTTTTGTTTACATATAATCAAATACGAAGTTGTAAAGAATAATAAATACTGTTCATGTTAAACATACAATGAATCTGCAATCTAAATTAGTATGCTAAAAACTGCCACATAACTGAAAATGTTTATTGACAGTACCTTTGTTCTTTCACTACGTGTCTTCTCACTTTAAAAGATTGCTGTCTTCTCACTTTAAGACAATGACTGACAAAGACACTCACACACATGCTGCCGTATATGGCACCAGCTCAGAACTGGTTTGCAATGTAGTGAAGGTGTGGTTTGAGCATTGCTCATCGCGCTGGTGGCGCCCTCCCGCTTCATTGTGTGGCAAAGTCATGGGTGCAAACATGTTTATATATATATATCATTTTAAAGCTGTTGAATCAGGCTACAACTTTCATACTAAACACGTTCCCATGTTGTCATTTCCAAACAAGCTACAACGTTAAAACTTGGAATATCACAATAAAAATTCTGTTTTTTTACACTTTTAATTAAAATTAAGGAAAAACTATTGGTTTTAGTGCAAAATTGAAGACAGACAATTTTGTAGCGCATAATTTGAGAATTAAAACTAAAAAAAATTACATTGTTGCGACCATTGGTTATGGAGATATAAGTCATTTTGTAAAATTCAACAATAGGAAGTTGGGGGGGGGGGGGCACAGGGGGAAAGCACAAGGGGAGATGCGGGAAGTTTTGGGGGAATGCATCTCTTATAGTGTTCTAACAACTGGCCAAAATTCAGCTTTCCCCTAATTATTCCCGACATTTGCCTTTTTTCCCCCTTTATTTCTTGGGCTACATGTTGTGACAACTCATTAGCTGTCACAACAGGCAGGGGCAGGTTGGTTTGTCTGTTAGGCATTATGCCTGCCCACACCATACGACCATCATCTCCATGTGTATCCCTCTCCCGGGTGTTTGATGAATGGTAACACAGGCTACATTCTTTCCGAATGAATACACGTTGAGAATCCATTTGCAATAAGAAACGTGACTAATCCGTGAAGAGAATGTTAGACCACTGTTCACATGTCCAGTCCAGATGTTCCTGAGTCCAACATAATCGTTCTCTCCTGTGGGAAGATATTAATGGCATGCACACCACAGGTCTTCTGGCATAAAGTCCACTTTACTCAAGCCTTCTGGTCACTGTCCAGCGGGATACTGGTCATCCAGTTGCTGCTGTCAGCTCTGAAGCCACCTGACAAGACGTCATGCCTCTGTTGTTTTGCAGTTATGGCAAAAAGGTGGTCGTCGGGAACAGAAGATGATCTTGGATGACCAGGTACAGGTTGTTTATGAACACTTCCTGTATTTTGGAACTGTCTCCAGAGCCTATTGACAACCATTCGAGACACACAAAGCCAACTTGCTACCTCTGTTTGGGATTGCCCTTGCCACCAGTCTCCCAATAGCCCACCATCGCATATCATTGCTTAAATGGTGTCTATGTGACATTTTCAACACAATGTGTCTTTTACTTACAGTGTTACAACAGTGAAGATCTTTTATACCCTAGTTCCTGTCCGCTCTTCACGACTATTGGCTCCTTGGGTCTAATGTGCAGCCCCCACTAGAATGACATACACGTGTCATGCGATCATGCACTGCTTTACGTACTCATCACAGTCTTTTATACTCCATGTAAAAGTCTCAGACCATATGTTTCATTCCTTACTACGATGAAAAAACCTTTTGTAACCTAAATTTTGTATATGAGTGTACTACTGTAAAAGGCCAGACCCGCAGTACTTGTGTAGACTTCGTTCATTCGTTTGATTTTGCTGAATGTGTCAGTGGAGAAAGGATGTGTGTTCTATTGTCCCTCTGCTCGATGAGAAGTTGAAAAACAAAGCTTATGACACAAGGTGGAATTATTCTTCAAGAACTGTAAATTATCATTTGTTCTTTCAGAATTAAGTATTACTAAACATGATAGGATTTCAAAAATGAAATCTTTTCTGTTACTTCAATTTGTCTTACTTACTGTCAGTTTGTATACAAGGACTTTTTTTCTTTTTTCATTTCTATTCAGTAAATGTGCTGTATTTATGGATTGTGGTAGGGAATGAATGGATAAATAGCTAAGACCTACACTGGATTAGTAGTTTTATGACAAATACACTGCTGGACAATTGCTAAGGACGGATCATAAACGGCTATATAGCGCATAAAAAAGTAAGTGTGGTTGGATGCCAAGTGAAATAAAATAATGTCAGAATGCCAGGACATTACAAGAAAGACAATTTATTGTGCTCTGAAATCCAGAAGGCTTTGGAACGTGTTCAAGGGACAAACAGGCCATTTTGTGCAGAATACGTAAACGTGAAAAAAAATGCAATTACTGTCCACAGGGGTTCCAGCGTAAGATGTCAATACGGGATATGGCCACCATGGAGGGCGATGCAAGCTTCCACACGTCGTGTCATGCTTTGCACAACATTATCAAGCAGCTGTCGGGGTAATTTATCCCATTCCTCTGTCAGTGCACGGATGAGGGTGTCCTTGTTTATTGGAGGGCATTGGCGACCAGCAAGACTCCTCCCCAAAGCATCCCACACATTTTCAATGGGATTCAGATCTGGAGAACGTGCTGGCCATACGAGGCGTTGAATATCCTTGCTCTCAAGACACTCCTGGACAGCGACTGTTCGATGACATGTTCCGTTGACGTCTATGAAAATAAATCTATCACCGACAGCACCACGGAACATGCGAACATGAGGTAGCAGAACATCATTAATGTATCGTTGGCCAGTGATAGTCCCAGTTGGAAGCACATAGAGGTACGTACGGCCGTTGATCATGATGCCAGCCCATACCATGACACTACATGTCGGATATCGGCCCCTTTCCTGTATGTTTGCTGGACAATATTCAGTACCACTATCACGCCAGATCAGTTGTCGTCGACAATCAGACGATAGACTGTATCTACTCTCATCTGGGAAGAGGACAGCAGACCAGTCGTTATCAGTCCAATTGCGATGTTGATGGCACCATTCCAAACGGGCGGTACGGTGACGTCTGGACAATGAGATGCACACAACAGGACGGCGGGCGTATAATCCTCCTTCATGCAAACGTCTGGCGACAGTTTTTCGGGAGATCCGCTTGCCAGTAGCAGACATAACTGATTTGCTACCTCACTAGCTGTGCTGCGCCGGTGTCTTTTTGTTGATAGCACTATGTACCGATCTTCTGCAGGTGTCGTACTGCGAACAGTACCTCCCCGTGACGTTTGCTACACTCTCCATTTGTTTGAAATGATTTCCAAAGCCTTGAAACAACACTGTGGCTAACGTCGAACTCCCTGGTATCATCTGTTATTTTTCGCCCTTCTTCAATCTTGCCAATAATACGGCCACGCGTAAAGTCATCTAGGTGATGTGGGGAAGACATACTGAAAATTGCAAGTTCGTCAATTGATTCTTTCCCTTTCAACTTTGCGTTTGAACTACAACGGTCAATACTCGTCGAATCCTTTATATACCTTATCAGCGCTATGACGTCACGAACAAGTTCGGCAATCCTAAATTTGCATACGCAAAACACGTCTTATTGTATCCCGCACTTATTCTAATTTCCACATTTTCCTACCTTCCATTTTATGGTTGCTATCGTTGCTATGGTCATCCGTCCTTAGCAATTGTCCGGCAGTGTATTAAGTGGTTTGGCAGTTATGTGACAAATATTCAGCTTCCATGGCCTAAGCTGATTCTGTGACTCACTGATTTTTTCATACTGTTCTGGTATTGGACACACTTGAGTAAGACAGGTATGTTACAGGCTGTGTACTTAATTCAATGCATTTCATCTTTTATCATCTGATAAGACATCTGTGCATTCAGCTGCTAGAAATCGGTGATTGGCTTGAACTAAAATTTTTATTTTGAAAAAAATTAGTATTAAATTCATCCTAAATCTGCATGAAGCATTTTGCTTATGTTTGCCGAGGAGTGCTGTGCTGTGTGTATGGACTGATGTAATTTGTTCCTGCCATCTGATTTTTTTTTTTTTGGTTGTTGTAATGATATTTTTAATATAATCATACCTTAATTGTAAGTCTTGAGGTTGTAAGCCACCCTCCCCTTTTGGTGTATATCTTCTTTCTTGCTTGTGAAAAGTTGTGTGCATGTTTTGAAAATGTTTGTTGAATTTGCTCATGCTACCCTGATGGAGCAGTGGTCTAAGAGTTGGCTTGTGATCATTCATCTGATGTGGATGTGGGTTCGAATTTCAATGAGACATGAATGTTGTGTTTATCTTATGGCACTGGCTCTCTCCCTTCCCTGAAACAGTGGCCCTAAATTAGGGAGTGGGTGACTGCTTGTTATGTAGCCCATTGAGTTGCGCATGGCTGTTATTAAACCCCCAAACAAACAAAATAAAGCATTTGCTCATTTCATTGTGGGTACATTGTGAAAATTGTGTTTTTGTTTAGCATATTGATAATACATAATGGAGAATATGCCATTAATAGAATTTTATATTTCTTTTATTACATGCCTATTGTATTTTCATAATTGATTTTCATGCTTATGTTAACATTTTTTTTTTGTTAGATGCCGCAACTTCCACCAGAAGAAACAAGTATGATGGCTCTTAACCTTCTACAACAGCTTAGCAGCATAGCCCATCTTGCCACAGCATCTTACGATACACCATCATCTGATGCTGATGTACGTTTACATTAAGATGTATTGTTACTATTACATAAATGTTCTGATACTACTTTATTGTTTGACATAAATTAGATGTATTGGTACTATTATACAGGGTGATTCAGCTAAGCGTGTACAAACTTCTGGAAGGGGTTGGTTGCACAAAGACAAATCAGAATCACATAGCAATGCAGAGTCGGAAAAGCCATCTTCAGGCGGTAGATGATGTTGTTCGGCGGCGAGACTGCTCATACGTTCTTTCAGGATACCGTCATTTGTAAACCGCCCGCAGAGGTAGTAGGATGGCTGAGTTCACGAACGCGGAAATGGCTGATATGCATCTCGCATACAGAGCAGCAAACTGCAACGGATGAGCCACTGTGCGACTGTACCAGGAGTTACTGGATTTTTCGAGAGGACGTCTTGCCAGAGCTATTGAACGGACAACAGGTGTCTCGGTCACTTCGCTGAGCAATGTGGTTCCAGCACGATGGGGCCCCCGCCCATTTCAGCAATGACGTTTGTCATCACTTAAACATGACATTTGGACATCAGTGGATTGGGTGTGGTGGTCCTGTTCATTGGGGTGCAAGATCGCCGGACTTAACATGCCTTGATTACTTCTTCTGGGGTTACATCAAAGGACTGGTGTACGACACCCCCGTTGAAAGTGATGAGGACCTTGTAGCACACATCTTTGTAGCTGCTTCCGTAGTCCAAGACACGCCAGGAATTTTCCAAAATGTACGTGATTTCATGCGCCAACGATGTCAAGCATGTGCTACAGCTCATGGTCGCAACTTTGAACACCTTGTGTAACTTCAGTGCATTTCGCAAATGTCTTGTGAGTAATAAAAAACATTTTGTTATGTGCTTCTCTTTCATTTCTCGTCCTCTCTGTACATAGCACATGAAGATGGAGTTTCCGATCCTGCATTGCTATGTGATTCCGGTTTGTCTTTGTGCAACCTACCCCTCCCAGAAGTTTGTACACGCTTAGCTGACTCACCCTGTATACACGGCTTGAAAAATACCATGCCCGAAATGCTCAAGGCATGTAAATTATTGGCCTGGACAGGTAAATTAAAAATCTAGTTGCCCGCCTTGGCAACTAGATTTAAAAATGAAAAGGTTTGAAATAGAATTTCCTACTACAAGAAGAAAGGCAGTTGTCGCATGCTATTTTTCATTTCACTGCTAATCACTGGAAGTTGTATTATTGTTACAAAGTGTCAAGGACAGATGAATATCACTTCTTTAATTATATTATGTTCTAGGTCCAGAAATTGAAACCATATGTAGTTTTGATTGAAATGTTGTTTATAGTCAGCGACAGGATGCATCCCTCTGATGGAACTAGCCTCCGGTGTCTAGTGGCAAAGGGCGAAAACTTAAATGAAAGGAACATGGCAGAATCACTAAATTTGTGAAATACCAGTTTCATCATCATACCATTTCATACCAATTTCAGCATCATCATCTTAAAACAACTTGAGATACACGCTTTTGTGCACTGGACATTTTGAATACAAACCCTTAGAACGGAAATGCAAAATATGTAAAACAAGGTCTTACTTTTTAACTTAACAAATCAGAACCCCCATTTTTTTTTTTTTTTTTATCTTAAAAGATAAATTTTTCTGGGCAAGTAAATGATTTCTGCACATGCCCATCCGGCCGTGTAACTTTTCAGATATTTTTGAAGCCCCGATATAGACGTCCTGTTTCTATTTATGGTTTGACATAAATTTAAATGTCTTTAAAGAATATTTAAAAAAAGTGATAGATGTTTGTGCAGTCATGAATGACATACCAGTTAGAATTCACACTAATAATTCTTTGTCTGTATTAATTGTTTTGAGGCCATGAGTATAGGTAAGAAATTTGCTCCTTTAAATTTACATTTGTAACAAGTGGAGATGGTTTCATGCATGAACACTAGTCATGGTAGTCTTATTCAGTGCTGTAACTAGGCAAGTGCATAGGCTCAGGGCCCAGGATAAAGGGGGCTGTGAAAGCATCGGATGAAGGAAGTAGCATGACACTCGAGGAATTATTTAAAATGCAAATTTACAGCATTTCTGACACTCTATTGTCTCTCAAATGGATTGGTGTTACGAGCATTTGAGAACTGTCTGTTTTTACTTTTTACTTTTACTTTCTGATGATTTTTGCTTTTAAGTTTGATGCCTTGACACTAATACAAAATATATTTCACAGGCTCTTTATGACTTTGGATTAATTGCGTCATATATCAGTGTTGCTCTCCGTATAATATTTCTCACTGTTCCCGTTTCTACTGCTTCGTGTGAAAGAAGTTTTAGCAAGTTAAAATTAATTAAGAATTATTTAAAATTGACTGTCGTACAAGAACGATTATCCAATCTTTCCACAATTTCGATTGAATATAATATCGTTGAAGGTATTTATATATGATGATACAATGAATTTGCTAAAATGAATGGCAGAAAGGTGCAATTAAAATAAATATTTTCATTTATAAATACATGCAAATGATCTTGTATATTTCTTGTGTATACAAAAACTATTTATAAACAATTTTTCTACAGTAAAACCTGTAAAGTTGGCCACCTGCCTAAGTTGACCACTTTTTCAAGGAACAGCAAATATCCTATGTAGTAACACAGAGCAAAACCTCTGTAACTTGGCCACCTGTCTAACTTGGAAGTTGGCCACCCAAATATCTTAAATTTCGAATTTGTCTTTACTAAAACTTTTTTTTTGGTTGAGTAGCAACAGAATGTGTGAAAGGATCAGTGTAATCAGCAACATCTGGCCAATCCCTTAGGGCACAGTAGGATATTACCAGACAGGTGTATTTGTGTAGCCCTTAATCTCTCTTAGGCAGTTGCCAGGAACATTGAGACCCCATTCATGGGTCATTTTCCTTATCAGTGTCTTTCTTTGCCATAAATAGGCGTGTGTTTAAAACATTGAGGGTTGAGATTTTCTTAACAGGAGTGCATACAAATTACCATCAGAGCATAATAGTGGGTGGGTTGTTCTGTAAAGGCTTGCTTTTGTGAAGGTGGTGTGCTTCTAAAGTCTGGGGAATTTTCTAGAATAAGTTAGGTGTTGGGCTCTCTCTTTTACTCCAGGAAACAGGCCAAGTTGTTATTAGTTTATGCTCTTAGTTCCATGATTTGATGGCTCCCAAAAGAAAATTAGTGGAATTGTCTATTGACAAAAAGAAAAAAAGTTTTGGATTTGATAGCAAGTGGCAGCAGTCAGAGAAAATTAGCTGACCTGTTTGGTGTAGCTAAAAGTACAATAGGAAACATTGCAAAAAGTAAGGACTTGGTAGTTAAATCTTGGTTAGAAAATTGTAGTAATGAGTGACGAAGAAAACTGCGTAAGACTGAAAATGAAGAAATAAATGTGGCAACATTGGAATTTTCGAGCAGTAAACATACCAATTTCAGGCCCCATGTTACTGGCTATAGCAAAAGAAATTGCAGAAGAACTTAAAATTGCTGATTTTCATGCCAGCAATGAATGGCTTAATGCATTTAGAGAAAGAAACAACATCAAGTTCCATATCCTTTGTGATGAATTAGCTTCTGCAGACATAATGGTAGCAGAAGATTGGAAAATAAAATTAAAAGAAGTTTTGAAAGATTATTCTGTGGAAAATCAGTTCAATGCAGATGAAACTGGACTTTTTTTATCGGCAATTACCAAGAAAATCTCTTGTACAAAAAAATGAAAAATGTTCAGGGGGCAAATTGGCAAAGGAGAGGGTGATAGTGTTATTTTGTTGCAGTGCTACTGGGGAAAAATTGAAACCTCTCGTAATCAGCAATGCAGCAAATCTTTGTGCGTTTAGAAAAATGGCGTAAAAGCAAAACATCTGCCAATAATGTGGCGTCATAACAAAAAAGCATGGGTGACAGCAGCCATTTTTGAGGAATGGTTAAAATCTGTAAACTCTCAAATGAAAAGTCAAAACAGAAAATTTTTACTCCTAATTGACAATGCTACAAGCCACAAGTGTATGATTCCAATGAGCAGTGTTGAATGCAAATTTCTGCCCCCTAACTTAACGTTTCTCATTCAACCTCTTGACCAAGGGATTATTTGTGCTATAAAAAAGCAGTATTGAAAAATGATGCTGACATGTTTGGTAAATAAACTTGACACTTGTAAAGATGTGAAAGAAATTTCTAAAGCAGTCACTGTTTTTGATTGTATTCATTGGGTGCATGCTTCTTGGCAAAATTTACAGATTTCGACAATAGTTAAATGTTTTCAGAAAGCTGGATTTCCGCAAAACGCAGAGATGAATGATGAAACTGAAGTCGACAATAACACCAACAACCTATTAGGAACATTACCTCAAGACATCCAAGACGACCTGCTAAGTGAAGATATGTTCCCAGCAATAGGTTGCAATATCACAGTGCACGAAGATGTAGCAGACACAGAAGAGGATATTTTTTCTGATGTTCTGTCAAACATTAAAAATCTTATTTAGAGCTACAGGATGAAGAAGAAACTGATGATAATGTGAATGAACAGCAAACTATCAGAAGAAAAACCCCTACTTTCCAGGAATCACTGGATTTAGTTTCAAATTTACAACACTAAGCATCTGCAAAACATCCTGCTTTACTAGAAAAACTAACTCATGGGAGTTTATGCAGGGCCCAAACAAAATTTAAAGAACGTCAGTAGAAAACTATGATTGACTATTTTCAAAAGAATAAGTAATGTTTCTTATGAACTTAATACGTAATAAGGATACACTAATTGGAAATGAGCAAGTCATGTAAGTAATGTCCTTTCACATATTTTTAGATGTACGCACTACTCTTATACTGTACTAAATAATAATAAATACATATTGTACTGTATTCACCATTCAGTGAATATCTTTCCAGTTTAGAATTAAGCCTATAGTATTTATATAGAAGTACTGTACTTATATGTACTGTATAAACAGTATTTCATGCAGTACTTAAAACGGTTGCTATGAATTCATTTTCTATGTTAATGTATGGCACATATAACACACTTTGATTGCGAACTCTCTAAGTTGGCCACAATAGTTTGGAACCGTGAGTGGCCAACTTACACAGGTTTTACTGTATTGTATTTGTTATATTAAAAAGAAGGGGCCCAAAAATAAAACCTTGCACAGGGCACATGAAAAGCCAGTTACAACACTAGTCTTATTTAAGGAAGTAATGGAGTGTAATGTGTAATAGGATTTCCAGACTCTGTTTCAGTTCTTGTCTCGATGCAGTAGTTTTTGTGAGGCAATGTCATTAGTTTCTTTGAAGGTTACTCATTTATTTGTGTGTGTGTGTGTGTGTGTGTGTGGGTGTGGGGTGGGGTCAGGCACAGTATCCAGAGAAAGATAATTCTGATGTCGTACAAAACTACATTGAATGCAAGTACTGTGCGACTGGGGGAAAAAAATAAAGTGTATGAGAAAGATCAATGAATTTCCATGTGTACTGAAGGAAACTTAATCACATAGTGCATTTATCAGCAGTGAGCAATTGTCAGTCTTTTGCATGTTACCTCTTAAAGAAAAGGGAAATAATTTAGATCAGTGCTTCTTAACCATCTCAAATAAGTGGTCCATTTTACGTTATTTAATGTATGTGGAGATTTGATAAATTAATGGTTGGATATTGAATATAATATAATACAATTTTTGTATTAATATACAAAAATGTATTTATATGTATATTTTAATTCACATTATATGGTGAAAATTGAAATCACAAAATATATTTTTATTTGATATCATTCAGAGTGTTGGATATTACTGGAAACTGCATCAAGATTGAGGTTTGTTACAAATACAGAGCTGCTGATTATTACCATTTTCCCTTAATTTTTCTGAATTTTCAGGCGACTTTACAGCATTATGGACAATACCCAAAAACTTACAGAAAATCACTTGTTAGGATTGATCCAGTATTCAATGCATGAATGTTGTCCCTTTTGTTCAAGACCAACCACTTTTTTGTGCCAGATGATCAAAGGCAAAGAAACATCAATTTTTTGTTCTTTCCTGTGTAATTGTCTTAACATGCTCACCCTTGTTAGGTAACTAGCTCACTATTTGAAAGGCAGGTTGATGCTCCACCTTCACTACAGTTGTTGGCACTTAAGTCAGTTTCATTGAAGGAATAAGTTAGTGTTTTCAAGTGAAGCACTTCATCTTTCCCATATCCACATGGAGGCCTGCATGGCTGTTCAGTCTTTTGCGCACTTCCCTTCGTGGACTTCGCATCGGCTTCCCAGATAATTATTCTGTCTTCTTGACAGCCACTACACTACAACTTACAAAAGCAAGTTCAAGTTTTTAATTTTTATTTTTGCCAATTAAAGGTTATAATTTTTGTTTTGTTGGGATTGCCGACTTCATGACAAAGACATGTTCTGAGACTGGTAATCTTTTACAAATTGTACACACCTGATTTTGATGGAATTTATGATGAATTTCTCTTGCTTAGCCAATTTTTTAATTTCTTGCATCAGTAATCCTACAGAATTAATTTTGTAGCCTTTGGAAAAGGGTATATATATTTTTGTATGCAAAATTTCTGCATTCCAGATAATGATCCTATGGGACCTATATTGTATGTCCTGAAATTGCCCTGAAAATTAAAAAAAAATAGCCTTAAATTTTTTTATATTTTTTTTTTTGTCACTTTTAGTTCTGCATAATAATAATCAAGAATTGGAGAATGATAAGAAATTCAAGACCATCCACAATAAAATGCTCTAAAGACCTTTTTTGTGTGCTAAAATGTTTCAGGGTTGTCAAAACACTACTTGGGGTCCACATTTTGCCCTCAAAAGCTAGGCTGGTAACTGATGGTGTAAACATTGTGATGCTGATTCAAAAACTGTTCCAGTCACTAAAAATCTTTCAGAACGAAAGTGTTGCTTATAATATTTAAATGTAATGATAGTAAATTTAACTCACCTTATACACATGATATTATGTTAAATTTTTGTAATGGCATCTGTTTTATTCAAGAATAAAAAAACAACAACAATAAATACATAGTTGACGTGGATTGAAAAAATCAAATAGAAGTCATCGCTCTTTTCACGTTTATAAGTGAGTCACAGAAAACTTCTTATCGGCCGCCACCGGGAATCGAACCCAGGGTCTTCCAGTTATGCGGCAGACATGCTTCTATTGCACCACAGTGGCCTTGAAATTCTCCAGACTCACATACAACAAACTGCCAAACTGCCAAACCACCTGGCAGGTTGCTTTCCTTGGAGCCCCGCACAATGCTGGGGATTCACCAAAGATGAACAGTAGTAACCGAACAAATAACTAGAAAGCGAATGAATAATAAATACGCAGTTGACGTGGATTAGGAAAATCAAATAGAAGTCGTCGCTCTATTTGATTTTCTAATCCACGTCAACTGTGTGGCCCCTTGGTTCGATTCCCGGTGGCGGCCGATTAGCATTTTTCCGTGACTCACTTATAAATGTGGACAGAGCGATGACTTCTATTTGATTTTCCTAATCAATGTCAACTGTGCATTTATTATTCATTCGCCTTCTAGTTATTTGTTCAGTTGCTACTACTGTTCATCTTGGGTGAATCCGCAGCATTGTGCGGGGCTCCAAGGAAAGCAACCTGCCAGGTAGTTTGGCAGTTTGTCGTACGTGAGTCTGGAGAATTTTGAGGCCACTGTGGTGCAGTGGAAGCATGTCCGGCGTGTAACTGGAAGACCCTGGGTTCGATTCCCGGTGGCTGCCGATGATAATTTTTCCATGACTCACTTATAAACGTGGAAGAAGCGATGACTTCTATTTAAATTGAAAAAAACAACAACAACTGAAAAGCTGCTTAGAGAGATTTCAGTACCTTTTGTTAAATTATTATTGGAAACCAAGTCATTAAACTGACTGAGATGTGTTATCACCAAAAATGTATTGAATTTAAATCAAGTGTGGTGATGTTTTTATTCACTGTAAGAGTTGTTTTTGTTTGTTTTGTTTTTTGTTTTAAATTCGATATGGAAATTTTTTCTTTGTAGTTTGCTTCATTGCGTTCTGATATCCTTAATAGTTAAAATATAATCAGTTTCATAAATTGTCACTATTTTTTTACACCTTTGTCTATCATGAAAATATGTTTCTTTTCCAGGTTAGTGGAATGAGGCAACTTTGGGGTATAGCACTTCGTGCACACAATACTGATGTCAGCATGGCTGCAATTCAATATTTGAACAATTATTACATCAATGGTAAGAAAAAACATCTTTTGTTTAAAACTGAATTCTGAGATTGTTGATGAATTTTGTAGTTTTGCAAATTTGTGCTGTTTCAGCATATTGGGTGAAACTAACATTACCTTACTGAGAATAATATGAATTTTCAGCAAGACACATGTGTATTTTTTTTAATTCTAGAGTTATCGTACTGCACTGTAGGATTTTATGCTCTCCCCCACCCCAAATTGAAAAACTGAGAGGCAACTGCATAAAGATCAGCAAACAAATTCTCAGAAAATGGTGGGTAATCAGTGAAAATTGTACCATTGTAATCAAAACATTTACCAAAGAGGTTTCTGGTTTACTACTGCCAAGAAAGCAGGCAATTCACCACTTGGATCTTAAATTTGGGGAAACTAGAAATGCCACTGCAAGAAGTAGTATGCCAAAATTTGTCACAACTGACAAAATTGTTTAGATGGTTGCTCCAGAAATTTTGCTGAGTTTTAGTAAATCAACTGGACTTGCAGCATGCAAGCTTGGACTATCTACTGAAGTATTTGGCAAATGGTGAAATAACTGAAGCTTGAAGCTTATGAGCCAGTACTGCTTACAGGCATTAAATTAAGATGAAACATTTATAAGTAAGTATTCCAAGAATCAAATTTTTGAGGATAAATATGTTGCCAATCATCCTTTACCTGGGATTGCTCTAAGATATGTTGATGACATTATTGTCATTAACATTCCGGGCTTTTGCGTTGCGCCACTGACTTGTTTCCTGACGACCTTACCCTAGAAAAAAACCAACAGATCGTCTACTTATGTTTGTTACCTCGATTTAGAGGTTCAGGTGGACGAGGAGGGAAGAGGTGTGGTGAACTTATTTGATAAAAGAAACTCTTTTGAGTTTGATATCATTCACCACACTCACTGGTCATCCAACATTTCAAAAGTTATACATCGCAATCTACTCATCTCTCAGTTTCATAGAATAGCTAAAATTTGCTCTACACAGTTCTTACTTGTAAAAAAATCTGAAAGCTCTTCTTTCTAAATTGCAATCTAACAATTTTCCTAAAAATTTCTTAAGACATCATTTTAACCATTTAATTTTGAACTATAATTCAGTGTCCAAGAGATTCAAATTACACATTGACATGCTTTATTAACCTAGGACCTACAATTTTAAGTATATAGGTAACATAAAGTGCTATTTGGTGGGTCCCTAATAGCTGAAGATCTTATCTACATACACAGTTTTGCATCTTGTCAATTCACACATTTTTTGGCTTACCAGGTAGTTGTTTAACCGTGACCAACTTTCTTATCAGTGTATATATTTGGGTTCTTGTGGGTGCTCTGTTCAGTCTTGTTTGACTTTTTGTCATGGCGGGTTTTGTTCTGCCGGTAAGCTTTTAATTCCTTTTTTTAGTTTTATAATTTTGATTCTTGGAATTTTGTGATGCAAGCTAAATTGTTAACTAAAGCTAGGTCATACAACTCTGCGGAGGTCATGACATATATATATAAAAAAAAAATATATATATTTAAAAAAAAAAATTTGGTGGGCTTATTACTTGCATCTATGGCTTTGCAGAAACCCATTTCCAACTAGGTCTTTGTGAAAGTGAGAAAATGCAGAGTTTTTGCTGGTCCTTGATAAAGCCAAGGCTCAGTATTCTCGACACTTTCTACATTCAGTTGTTTTATTTTATTTTATTTTATTTTTTTTTCTCTTTTTACTCACCGGTAGATACATAACTTTTTCTATGTTGTACTTGGTATGAGTCAAAAAAATTTTTTTGCTTCGGTCTCTTCTTAATAGAATGTGAATTCTGAATTTTCATAATTGCTGCGTTGCGCGTTTTGATCTTCAGGTTATTTTGCAACTTTCGTTTTAAATTCAAAAGTTTTTCCTTTGTTTTCAGCTTTGCTCTTCAGTATATATATATATATATATATATATATCCACCTCCTGCATAGGGTCAAGCAAGATAAATGAGAGAGACCACTTAGGAAAAAAAAATGATCACTCATTTTCTCTTATAGGAAATGTGTTGGACTGTTGTCAGTCCTGAATGAAAATTCACATAAATTGGCCAGATTTATGTGTTTCCAGGACTGAGCAACAAGACACTTGTACAAAATGTTACCAAGGCCTGTGAATGAACTTCCTTATTTTCTAGTTAAATGGAGCAAAGTTTGGGGACTTCCGTAAGGTGATGATAATCTTTTTATGATGACGTACAATGGCATGGCACATGTGCACCTGTGCAAAGTAATATCCAGATTGCACTTTTAGACCCCCCTTGGTGCTAATTCAAGGACTTAAGTAGGTCTTCTAGGTCGTGGTGTGGTAAGGTGCTGAAGCACATGCATGCACATGTGCACACACACACTCTCTCTCATTCAGTTATTGTAGGTGCAAAGTGCACTGCAAGATATTCTAGGACATTGTATATCATGTAGTTTGTGCAGATCATACAAGTACTTGGAAAAGGAAATGATGTAGCAGAATTTTAAGACAGACTTCATTAAAGCTAAAATGAATTGTGTATTTTGTGGAATTTCTTCTGCACTGCCTTTAGTTAATCAGCTGGTGGTAACATAAAGAAAAAAATCTTCCGATTTACTGGGTTGTAGGAAAGAAATTATGGTAGGAGAAGTGGTGTACAAAAATCACACACAAGGCAACAACTTCAGTATAATAATTGTTTTATACCTGCATTATTTCCTTTTGACAAATATTCTGAGGTAAGGTTTGACCATGTTGACAGAATGAGTGGTGAGGTGCTTGCTTTCAAAAATTTTTCAGCCTGAACAGCAAGAAAAAAGTCAAAAAATGGCCAAGGAAATCATGGGAGGACCAGATTCTGGAATGTCTGCATGAGAAAAAGATAACAAGTGTTTAAAGTACAAAAGGTCTTGTGTGAGATGTGTGATGGAGGTAGTGAAGCTCGAGTTGTTTGCGAGATCGCTGTCAGTAAGTAAAATCTAGCACTATCTGTTTTAAACTTTAATCTGGCAGGTGAGCTCATTAAGGAGCTAATTTCTGAATCTCAGAGAACAACAGTTAATGATGTGTATGCATGTGTTTGTATTATTATTTATTTGTGGTTATTATAGCATTTTATATCTATATCACCAGGCTTTATATGTAGCTGCATTGACAGCAACCATAAAAAACTGACTAGAATGGCTAAAAATAAAATTCCTCTTCATATGAAGTGATTTCAAAAAGGTTGCACACTTATGAATGAATGCTGGGTGAAGAAACATCTTCGTGTTCCTTAAAAATTATTCAATGAATTTTTTTTTTTTGTGAGGCTACACATAAGCTTTGGTTTAACTTTAATTTGTTTTTCCACTTTGATTTCAGCCTCAGAAAAATGTTCCCAATCTTCAAAAGCTGTGAAAGTACCTGAAGCTTGAGTACTTTTCAATCGTGGAATGACCCCTTTCTACTTTCCTGCTGTGTTCAGCAAGTTTTTGATGTAAAAAGACTTGGCAAATCATTAAAAGAATGCACCTCATAAATGTTGGCTAATCAGTTTTCATTAGAACATTGAACTGATCAGAGTAAAGGGAGAACCCCCCCCCCATACATGTGGAGAATTCAATTTTCTTTAATCATGTGATCCAAAGTGAGTTTGAATATTATGATTAGATATCCACTGGTGTCCAAAACCTAAGGACACAAACACTATTTTGAAAGGTTAGAATCACAAAATCAGATGCAACAGCTTGTGGCAATTTGCATAATTGGGGACGTTCAGTAGAAAGTTGGTACACGCGCAAAATGTCGAATCATGTGCACAGGGGTCACGTGGTATTCAGGCATGAAAAACTTCCGCGAAAACGCGAAAATCCGCTTTTTCTGTTCTGTTTTTGGTGTTATCGATATTATACCAAAAATGCGATACAAATTGGGGGGGGGGGGGTGTTATGCCTCGCTCTTGCGGAAAGCAAAATCGTAATGACTTCGAACGACGGGATGGTTGCGGCTGGTAATGACGCCACCTCTTCCAGGGATGGAAATTCTGCGCCAAAGTGTGCCAAAACAAAAGTCTTACGCCATCTTGCTACAAAAGGCAGGTTTTGTGCCATTGGGCCCCAGAACCTCTGTACCCCGTTGTCATCGTCGGGACTACGGTACAGTAAATTCTCTGTGCACAGTCTTCCGCTTGACGCTGAGTAAGTCCATGTGGTGGGAAGAATGATTCAGCGACTCCAAGTACTAGGAATTTTACTTAGTTACTATGGAAATCATCGACGGAAAACATCGAGTATGCTATAGAAATCGTCGGTCCGCTAGGAACGACGGAAAACGTCAAGTATGCAACGGAAATCGAAAAGCTCAGTGAAATAACGTTATTAAACATCTGTGTAAAGTTTATTTTTGTGTTTTCAAGATTCTAACACTTGTTAAATATTTTCGGGAATGTTTCTTGGGTGTTGAGAATGTCACGTCGTTTTCCGTTTCCTCATTAAATGTTTTCGACCAAGTCCCCCCCTTTTCCCTCTTTCTCTCTCTCTCTCTCTCTCTCTCTCTCTCTCTCTCTCTCTCTCTCTCTCTCTCTCTCTCTCTCTCTCTGCCTGATTATTTTTATTTTTGATGTTTTCTTGTCATATTCCTTGTTTTTAATATCTTCGGTAATAGTGAAAAGGAGCGACTTCATTTTTTTTTTTTTAAAGAAATTTTCCTAATGAAATGCGTGTTACCCTATTTCTAATACATACTTCTTCAAAACTAATCAACAGAGAGCAATCGTTTTCTCCCTTTTATTAAATGAAATTAAATTTCTAGATCAGTATTTAATCTGCCCGTGGTAGAATCCGCGCTGTTTCCATATCCCGTAAAATTGTTTCACGGCAGAGTGAGCAACGCAGTATCGATTTTTCACTTTCATTTTCCATAAAATTCGTGTTTTTCCACTTCTTAGTCACTTCTTACTCATACATGATATTATTTTGTGGATTTGCGGAATTCCGCTTTTTCTGTCATCATTTGGGTTATTCTCGATCGATGTAAAACTGAAAAGAAGCTGTTTTTTTGGGGGGAAGGGAGGGGTCTTTTCCGTCTGGGGGACGATATTTCATCTTTCAAAACTTTTGAAAATGGAAGTTAAACGGAGTGAAGATTTTCCGCCATAATCCTAATTTATTTTTCTCGCGATGTTTCTTCTGCCCAGTATTGTTACTAAGTTTCATTTTAATGCATAATTATTTGTATTTTAGCTTGAAAAACGGAGAGAAAATGCCCGAAAACGGAAGTCGTACGGAGCAAAGATTTCGCCGGCAATCGTAATCCCAGCTCGCACGACGTTCCCTCCACCAAGCCTCTATCTACCCTGTGCTGTTGTTAAATGTCAGGATTTTATACTTTGGATGCAGTGATGTGCTCCAGTTTAATATTTACATAAATAAATTTCAGTGAATCCCTAAACATGCACTTTGTAAGTTAAACAAATTCAGTGCCCTCTCAAAAATAATGAAGGCATTATTGAGTTGTTTTCCTGGCTTTGAAGTGGATGATTTCTTTAGTATGATGGGGGATGTACTTAATAAAGAATCCAGCAACATGAAAATTGAAACATTTTCATCTGTTCAAACCATGAAATATAAGCTACTGAATTAGGATAAGTCAGCCTTGCAATTTTTTAAGAGAAACGATTATTTGCATGACCCTGTAAATAGAGATTTATGCCAAAATATGAAATCATCATATTTAGAATATAAGAACGAATTACAAGATAAGGAAGAAGAAATGAAAAGAAGATGAAATGAGCTAAGTATCTCTAATAACTTATGCAGCAAATTAAAATCAAGTGAATTGGTTCAAGAGAAAGAAAACTCTAGCCGGCTAATTCATAAAAGGTTAGAACAAATTGTTAGACAGAAACAACTTAAGAAAATGAAATTTCATTAGTTGTGAATGACTATTATTATTTATCTACAAAATGTCTAACGTTTTCGCAAGCATTTATCATATTTCTTCATTAATAATTTTGTGTCAAATCAAGAATAAACATTTATTCTTCATCAAACTTTTATTACTTATCAACAAACATGTCAGAAGTTTTTCAAAAAGATTTCATTTCCATACAATATTGTTATTTTTTAAAGACATTTGATTAATTTCCCCATTTGATTAAAGACATCGTTCTGTACTAAGGGGAGTGATTTCCTATGGATATGACCTCATCAGCAATTTTTCTCCCTTACATTATGTTGTACTATATATTAAATTTTTTTGGAACAAAATAAATACATTAAATCTATTTAGTTAGCAGGCATGTGGCCAATACCTAAATGTCATGGTTGTATACATTACAGAGTGAAATGCAAGATTCAAAACTTTGTCCCCCTCTCCCCCTCCAGCGCGCACACGCTCGCGTGGAATTTGAGCTTTTCTTATCACTGCTCACTTTCATGCCTAGGTATCACTTAAACAGATAAAAGAGAAAAGGGTGCGGTAGGCGTTATGTGTTTGAAGGATAATCTGTATGTGAAATAATAAAGGTATGAATGTGTAATTTATGTTGTGTCTCAAAGACATCATCTAGATGATTTCACACAGAGAAGAATTGTAGGGAAGCTGGAAGAAGGCCAAGTGAGTGATGTTGCCAGGGAGTTTGGAATTGCACATAGTGTGGTATCCAGGCTCTGGGCAGCATTTCAAAGCAATGGAATGTGTTCCACACACATGCTAAATCGCCGCCCTTGCTGTACTACGGCGCACGAAGACAGATTTTTAGTTGTAACAGCAAAACATAATCTCTGCACCACTGCCGGTCAGCTTGTAGTTGTCTCCATTCCAGCACAGGAACACATATATCTGGACAAACTGTGGCAAGATGTCTGTGACATAGAGGGCTATATGCCTGAAGGCCTGTAGTCTGTGCCCCTCTATCCAGAGCTCAATATATCATACGTTTTCAGTGGGTCATATCACTAGAAATTGGGCTCATCACCAATAGGCAAATGTACTCTTCACAGATGAGAGTTGTTTCAGTGTGTCCGCAAGTTCTAGACGTCAGTTGATCTGGCGTGAAAGTGGTACTGTGTACCTGCGTGAGAATATAAAGGAAAGGAACAGATACAGCGGTTCCGGGGTCATAGTGTGGGATGGCATCATGATTAATGGATGCAACGAGCTATAGGCGCTGGAAAATGGGACTATGATGGGAGAATGATATAGTAATGAGGTTCTTCTACGCCATGTTCAATTATTTCATGGTACTGTAGCCAAAAACTTTCTGTTAATGTATGACAATGTGACATCTCGTCGTTTGAGAGCACTGGAGACCAGAGGATGTTCATCACATTGACTGGCCAGCATGCTCCCCAGACCTCAACCCTATCAAACACGTCTGGGACACAATGGGGATACGTATTGGTGCTCGAAACCCCTTCCAGAAAACAAGCAGGACCTCATCCGTGCTCAGAGGGAGGAGTGAGCCAATTTGCTTCAGGAACTACTGGGTCACTTGATGCTCAGCATGCCACGACGTTGTGAGAGTTGTATCGCAGTTTGGGATGGTCATATTCCATACTGAAATGTCTCTCCGCTTGGTTATTGGTAAACATTGTACATCCATTCTCCAACTATGTCCTTCTGAAATTATAACTTTTGCGTAAACTGATTACAATGTAATGTTTTGCTTCATTTATAAAAATTTTTTTTGTGTTTTTTCATGTGTTCTTATGCTGGCAATATAAGTATTTTCCCATTTTATTGCATATGCATTGTTTTTCTTGCGCAGGTAAAAATATAGTCCGTTCTTAGGTTTTGTACACCAGTGTATGATTTCAGGAAATTAGAGTTAATATTGGTGTCTCCAATTTTGTTTGCTGTTCTTTTGGGTACTGATCAAAATGAGAATGAATACACAGTTTAATTGCTGTCTATATTTCAATGTAATTCTCGATACTTTAGAAAAAGCATTATTGTAAACTGAAATCATCTATCTTTCGATTTCATCAAAATTTTAATTACTGTGCTCATGATTCATTTTAGTTCATCATTATCCTTTAGGAAAAGGCATTTTAGAAACTAGTGTCATATATGTATGTCATTGATCACCAGAAGTTTAGTTGTTGTGCATTCTTCATTATGTACCATTTTTCTTTTAGTTCATCATGGTACACTGGAAAAGGAAGAAGAATTCATACAACAGTGCATGGATAATTTAATTGAAGCTTCTCAACATGCCAGAGAGGTAATACTGATTTTTAAATGTTTGTGTGTGATTAGATGTATATCTTACCCCATGTTATGGATTGGAGGGGGATCTCCCTTCCCGTATCAGAACTCATATAAGACTTGCTTCGCCATGAGAGGTGACTACATTTCATAATGAACCTCATGGGCTGTTTCGGTTGACCTTCACTTTTTGAGCATGCTCAATTTTGGAAATTAATAAATAGCCTTACTCTAACAAACTGTCATTCTTATGTACTTTGCCTGTATACTCTTATCTTCTGAGTTACGTGAATGGGATCTGTCATGTTTACAAGAAAAACTGGGTTTTAAGACTGTCCTTTAATTTTTATATAAACTAGTGCTTTTAGGCATGACGAATCCTTCAGCAGCTGCAATGTGTTAACTTGAACCACAGTCATATTCTGCTAGTAAAAAGCTTTGTTTTGTATAGGACCTGGTCATCCATTCTGGTAACAGGCTGTTAGGTCAGAAATAACCTATTTGATTAGATAAAAATTGTTTCTTTTCTTACATACATGGCAATGGCACATCATTATTATATTAGTCATAGTATTATCTTTAGTAACCACCAGTCCACGTGGAAAACTCCTGAGAAAACAATTTTTAAGTTTTCCAAGTGCTTCATGTGGGGGGCAGTCATTTGAAGCTATCACTCCCAAATGCCAAAAATATCTCTCAGTGTTATTTAGTTTATTAACTGTCATTAACTATAATGATTGGGAAGCCATAAATTCATGTTGGTAAAACACATAATATTTTACTGTACCTAAAGAATTCCTGAGTATAATTTTGTGCTGAAAAATGAAATTAGTAGTTATTACTTCACTACTCAAGACTAGCTTTACAAGCAGTCTGCATCTGTTGGCATTTTAGTGCAGTTTTCACCTATTTTACAAATCGTACTTCATTTTCTTACTCTTATTAAAGGAATTTTTTTTTCACTGATAGAAATGGTAAATGGTTTATAGAATAATGATTGTTAGTCAGACTGGAAAGATTACCATTCACATGCACACACTGGACTCGGAGTTGATATTTTACATCTGCAAGACAAATTACTTGCTGTTGTATTGTTGCTTTGTGTGTTGCATAGGGATAATGTAAAAATTGGGAGCTCTACCAAACCAAATTCTGACCAAGTGGTCTAGAGTGAAATAGATAATGAAGAGAAATCTGTACTGATTAGGAGAGCAACCCAGTTCAACAGATGTTTTTCTTTCCACTGAGAAATCAGGGTGAAAGGTGCATAACAGAAAAAAACTGGAGAAACAACTTTATGCACTGTAGTCAATTCCTTGCCACGTTTTAGAAGTGCCAGTGATTTAAACTAAAAAGTTTGTGACAAATATAAAACTGGTAAGATTGGGGTGTGCCACATTCTCTAGAGGAATTAGTTAAACAGTAGTAGAATTAGCAAAGGCATTGGAAACTCAACCTTACTACATTAGTATTTAGAGAAGCACAAAAGATAAATCATGGGACCATGACTGTTATGATCACTTTGGTATGATTTATTCATGAATAAAGGAGGATCAAGTTCATGCTGATATGGCTTTCAGTGAAACAGTGGCTGCCTTGAATTTCAATAACACAGTGACTGGTTTCAATTTCAATAAAACAGTAATTGCATAGTTGATTGAATAGTAACCTGTGTATAGTAAATGCTGTGATCTGGTTTTAGAGAATTTAAATAGAGCTTGAGTTTTGTGCTGAGATTCCTGTAAATAGAGACGTTTGATACATCAACAGTAATATTTAGTTCTATCAGTTTTGTACTTTATTCTAGCAGATGAGCTTTCTTTGAGGATTTAACCTCTGAATCTCAGGTAACTGCTTAGTGATATGCATGTTTAATAGATTTAAAAATTAGATTCCAGGGACAAATGATAAGTCCTAGTGGTAAAGAGAATCTTCCTCCTAACTACAAACTGCACTTTTTTCCATGGAAGACATAAAAAGTGCCACTGCCAGATAAAGTACCAAATTTTTGTTATGTGATTAACCTCTAGTGTGTGGAAGCTGTGTTGAATGAAATTCTTTTATGTTTTTTTATTTTATATTGTGTACTTAACACTTCTTGCTATTTGCATTGTACCTGGTCTCCAGTACTTTGATGCAAAATACTAATAAATTAACTTTCACATGGTGTATTGTTACCATTTAAATATATTACTGAAATATATATTAGGTCCATGTTACATGTAGATGTGTACTTTTTGTTTTGTATCAGACTTGGTCTTTCAAGGAATTTCAGATTTATGGTTTTTGTGGAGCAATGATCATAAAGACAAAACTTATAGTGATTACATAGTGATTAGCACCATGATCTATTGCCATCCTGATTTAAAATATAGAAATGTTTAAAAATAGTTTTATTTTCCTTTCGCTTAATTCAGTGAAAGTTGTCATTTTCTGGTAAGATGTAACCAGCTAAGGAACTCTACTGTTTCAATACTGCAAAAACAAATCAGTCAGCAAAATGGTTAGCATGACACATAATTATTTAGTGAAACAAACAAAAAAGTATTATAACTGTGTTTCTTTTAGTATAGTGAAAAATAGTAGGATTTTAGATAGGAGCAGACAAATTTTGATCAGAGTTGCTATGATAGTTTAGATAAAAGACACTCAGAGCTGCATCTTTTTGGCTGCAAAAATGAAATTGGAGAGAGTAACTGAGTTCCAGATTGTTAATCTAATGAACTGCTGTTTTCTGCAAAGCATCAAGGAGTTTTAGGTTTATCTGCGACTTTACCTGCAATTTGAAAATAGCACTATATATAGTTCAGTAAACTTGTAGTACAAATGGTGCTAAAAAATGTTCAAAGGAAAAGTGCTACGTAGCTTGAAAGAAGAATCCTAGCTGTCTTAAAGGTTATTTAATCATGGAAAAAATGTCCCTAAGCTGACATAAGCAGAAGAAAATGTTTTGACCCTAAATACATGATAAATGCTCCTTCTTGAAGGATTAACTGTAGCAGAAACAGGAGGTGAATTTAGATTTATTTTGTTGCATAAAACAAGGGATGTGGTTTTGAAAGGGCCAAACTCCAAGGGGTTACTCTCACCCCAATAACCTTAGTTTAAAGAGAAAAACAAGCACCGTAGTTCAAAGAGGAAACAGCACTGCATTAATGCTGGTGTTCATTCGTGCAATATGAACATTTTGCGACAGGAAATGTTGCTGTGACAGAGGGTGAGTCAAAAGTTTTGCAATATTTGGGTCACTTTATGTCTTCATACGTACCTTTATGACCAAAGCTGACTAGCATTCAAAATATAGGACATCGTGTTGCACTGTCTTTTGCCATCTGTCTGTCAGTTCTTCAATTCCATGGCGGTACCGGTTCTTGTCCTTCTAGGTGAAGAACTCTTTCACCTCTGCCACCTCCTCCTGGTTGTTGAAGAGCCGCCCGCGAAGGAAGTGGGCCGTGGACCGGAACTAGTAATAATCCGACAGGGTAAGGTCCGGACTACGTGCAGGGTGTGGCATTAGTTCGATGCCCTCAAGTTCCTGGAGTTTTGCCCGGGTCTTTCACACAGTACGAGTCTGAGCGTCATCCTGCTGTATGAGAGTGCACTTTCTGTTCACCAGTGCCGGGTACTTCTCCCAAACGGCATACATCCACTCCAGCTGTTCAGAGTAGATGTTGGTGTTGATGGTCCGACTGTCTGGAACAGATTCATAATGGATAATCCTCTCAAAATTCCACAGGACACCGAGCATCACCTTGTGCAGTGGTGGTGGAAGAGTCGCACCAATTGTGCCAAAGTGCGCAAATTTTCAAGTTCTGCGCCGTGCTGTTCTGAAATGCATAATTTTCATTGAATTGCGCCAAGCTTGCGCCAAAATACAGTACGTTAAAAAAAAAAAATCTTGTTTTGATATAGAAGTAAATTTCCTAACATCCTGAAATCTTAAAAAGCTCTCAAATCAATTTTAAAATGGCCGTGATTAAATGATTATACATTTGGCGATTTTTTTCCCCCAGGGTTATCCCCCTGCATCTGCTCTGTTCTGTATAAAACTGTCACCTACTTACATTCTCACCATCTATTTTTAGCCTCTCTGGTAGGGCCCCAGAATGCATTGTGATTGCCTTACGCTTCTTCCCAGTAGCAGAAACGGCGTGGAACGGCGGCTGCCGCAGATTACTTTGATTGCTTTTAGAAAGTTTCAAAAGTTTATATTATTTATTTCATATATTAAAAAAAAAAAAATTCCTTACTATTTGCTGAACTCACTACGGGAGCAAAAACAGCACAACACCGTGACATCTGTCTCAGATTTTCGGAAAGGTGTGCAGATCGTTTTTTTTTTTTTTACTATTTTTTCAACATTCATTGTTTCTAGTCTTCCTTTCAATTTTAAAGCAAAGGAAGGGAACTCTTGGCCCGATTTTAACGTTGTATCCCCCTTCCAGACGTGAAGTTATTTATATCGACAGATCACGTAGGTAATTATTGTATTTCATTTTATTTTAATTTTCTTTCTTCCTTATTTTACAAACAGATAACTACAAGTTGATGGGACATGTTGCTTTCATTCAATTATAAAGGTAGGAAGCGCTGCTTTTGCGCACTTCGGTTTTTGCATTTCCACAACGCCCATCTTACACTGCATTTCGGGAGCTGAAGGCCACAATTTCCCTTTTTTTGGCGTCCGTATAATCTCATTTGTTAGATTTATGTTTTTTTTTTTTCTTTACAAGACCAGTATTTTTAAAGGGTTTTCAGCGTTCTCTTCTCCATTTTCGCGGCTGTCGGTGTTCTGGAACTTGACGTCCAAATTTTTTTTTTTTTTTTTTTTCCAGATGGCTTTATCTCAGTTAGATTTATAAAGCTTCTTCTTCTCTTCTTCTTTTTTATGATCACAAATTTTCCATTTTTAGCTTCCAGATAGCTTTGTTTCAGTTAGATTAAGGAAGTGTGTGTGCGTTTTTTGAAGAGCCATATTTTTTTAGTGTTTGCAACATTTCGTTCTCCGTTTCCGTGGCATTCCGGAAGTTGACAATCGCAGGTTTTTTTTTTTTTTACCTTTTTTTTAATTGCCACTCCTCCGTTTGTTTTCACGGGCATATTATGTGGCATTCCGCGAGCTGATGATCACAAATTTTCTGTTTTTAGCTTCCAGATAGCTTTGTTTCAGTTAGATTATAGAAGTGTGTGTGCGTTTTTTGAAGAGCCATATTATTTTAGCGTTTGCAACATTTCGTTCTCCGTTTCCGTGGCATTCCGGAAGTTGACAGTCACAGGTTTTTTACTTTTTGTTATTCTTCGAGATAGCTTTATCTTGGTAGATTGAGGTGAAAGGGTTTGGGTGTGTGTGTTTGTGTGTACTAAAATCGTATTTCTACCTTTTAAAATTGTATATTTAATGTCTCTTGTTGCATTTCCACGGTCGTATTACGTATCATTCCAATAGCTGACGATCACAATTTTTTTCTTTTTTATTTACTTTCAGATAATTTCATTTCAGATTGATGAGGGGAAGTTTTTTTGTTTTTTTCTTTACAAGAACTCTTGCCTTATTTCTCACTTTAATTTAATTATTTTTGGGTTTTAATTATATCAGTGAAAATGTTCCCACCACAGTTTAACAAATTCACTAATTTTTTCTCATAAACTGCAGTCAATTCACAAAAGAGATTTCAAACAACATATATGATTGCTATCATTTCCACACTTGACATAATCATTACGCTTACACAGCTGTCTGAATATCATCAGCCGATGAGGCCTCCAATACAACAGAATTGCTGCAGGAAATAATAAGAGCACAATTGTATCAGGTGGAACATCCTTTAAAGGATGGAGTTAAGAGTTTAATCAATTAACTAAATGGAAAAAAAAACTCATTTTACAAATTTCAAATTATTTACTATTGTTTACACTTCCTGATTATTTAAAAAAAAATTTAAAAGCATTTAAGGAATGTTGTTTAAATTCTGAATAAAATAAAATCTTTTCTTTTTTCTTATCAGGCAAAAGCTAGTTTGATTATTGCGACTAAATACTAATTTGTACAGTTATCAAAATCACAGATTTGCCAGTTTTCTGAAATTTTGCTTTGTTGCGGTGCAGAATGATAAATTTTCTAGAAAAAGTATTTAGGCTTATTATATTTGCACTTTAAAGTATTAACTTCTTGCAAAGTGCGCATAGTTTACGTGCAATTCATAAATGAAAAAACCATTAGAAAGTACCAATCACTCACCCTAAAGGTCATGGTAACCTCCAATGTCAACACACTTCCAACACGTCAATCATCGTGATGTAACTGGGCTTCCAAGGTTTACAGACATCTTGCTTACGCTTCTTACTTCCGGGTGTGAAACATCGTATTTTTTTTTTCTTTAGCCTTATGAGATGTTACTATCAAGCTTGTCAATTCCATAAAAAATCACACATACTACTCATTCATACAATTCAAGTAAAAACTATGTACATAACCTTACATTCATAGGTGGTTAAACCTTAGTCAATTGTAATTATCAAACTGCTCCTTCTGTTTCACAACCCCTGCCACTCCCACTGCAAATCTCACACTCATTGGATGTGAGGGCTGAATGAGTGTGACACTTGCAGTGGGAGTGGCAGGGGTTGTGAAACAGAAGGAGCAGTTTGATAATTACAATTGACTAAGGTTTAACCACCTATGAATGTAAGGTTATGTACATAGTTTTTACTTGAATTGTATGAATGAGTAGTATGTATGATTTTTTATGGAATTGAAAAGCTTGATAGTAACATCTCATAAGGCTAAAGAAAAAAAGAAAAAAAAATACGATGTTTCACACCCGGAAGTAAGAAGCGTAAGCAAGATGTCTGTAAACCTTGGAAGCCCAGTTACATCACGATGATTGACGTGTTGGAAGTGTGTTGACATTGGAGGTTACCATGATCTTTAGGGTGAGTGATTGGTACTTTCTAATGGTTTTTTCACTGTATTTAGGCTTCTCTTTATCTTGCAGACAGTTTTTAGCTTTTCCTTTCTGCGTTGCAGACTCCTGAAAAAGATTCTGCTTCAGGGATAGTATATATTATCCCTGTTTAAATAATGAGTTCAGTTCTCCTATGCACCAACCTTCATCATATGACTTTGACATGAAGATTTACTAGCATTAAATTGACAATTTAAAATCACATTTAGTAGCACAGTGATGTAGGATTATAAATATGAATCTCATTCAATGGAAAATGAAACAGCAAAGCTGTAATTAACTGGTAAGCATTTAGTTATTAAATAGTTTTAATTTGTGAAAAAGGTTTAGAATGTATAATGCATTTTTTATTTTAACATTTTCGTTATATGCTAATTATTTCCGAAATTAGTTTACCAATGTGCTCATGAAAAGACTGTGATAGTTCGGAATTTTCACTTTTGGAAGCTAGTGATTTTTGCATAATGTGAAATTAGAACTACCATTGTTGTGTGATTGTGAGTAATCATGCTTGGAAATTTTGCTGTGTCTTTCCAAGTATTAATTTTTGCTGAAAAATATAGATTTCCCCCTCCAAACGACGCTCAGGGTATCATTTTATTAGCTGCTCCGAACTGCTCCGAAATGTAGATTTTCCTGCTCCAAAATGGGTAGTCTGCACTTCCACCACTGCTTGTGCTCAAAGCACCCACATTTGACAACAGGTTCAAAAAGCTGGCACGGGCTCAAACACTGCAGTTGTGTGTTAGGATTTAGGAAATAGACTCACTTTTCATTGCACATAACAATTCTCATGATGAAACGTACATTGCACAGGTTTTCTAGGAGTTTCGTGCACACTTCCACCTGGTGGTTTTGTTCAGCTGGAGTCAGTTCGTGAGAGACAATGCTGCCGCTCCCGTACACCTTGCCATCTGTGATATGCCGAGCTCGCCTGATAATCTCCGAGTGCTGGTTGTCAGATTTACCACTACAGCCTACTACACATCCTCTGAATCCACGATTCGCGTCTGGCTGATTGTCGAGGTTTCTGTCACCTCTGAGCAAAATTTCGTGTACCATCTGGTTACGGTGCTGTGGTCCACGGAATCTTTCCCTTTCGCATAACAAATGTTTTGTGTTGCTTGAGCAGTGTTATGGCCGAGTTCAAACTCGTAAAGCAAAAGTTCCCTAATTAGCCGGTTGTTGCTGTTAATCTTTTAGGCGTCCCAACCATAGACAGAACGACAACATGCAATGCTGTTCACAGCAGTGACTACCACTTTATATCCCTTTCAACTGACTTGCAGTGCATGACTTGAACCAGTTTAAACACTTGACATACCTGCAGCAGCACATGCGTTTATGCAAATATTGCAAAACTTTTGACTCACCTTCTGTAGGGTACTATTCTCTGCAAAAGTATGAGTTTGAGTAGCTATAATGTGTAAAGGGTGGCATTGATATGCAAAAGAAAGGGAGTACATCACTGAACTGGTTCCAAAAGTATGCCTGTATTATGGAAAAAATGTGACAGAACATCGGCCCTTGACAACTACTCATCTTCATCTAGAAATTAAATAGAGAGTTAGTGGCACATTGCAGGATGAAGGCCAAATGACTGCAGTTTATTTAAGAATTTTTTTGCTAGATTTTATTGTGAGCCTGTGTGACATGATGTGCCGCAACTCAAATGTCACCTTACTTTTATGTAGTCTTATTATGAATATGGTTAAGATAACCTGAAGTATCACCTGTTGATTGATTTTGATAATGGCTTTGCTGAAAATTATTAAGAGCTTGGAATACTCCATATGAGACAAAAGCTGCCTGTTAATTGCTTGCTCTGTAACTCTGACCAAACAGGTGTTGAATATAAGGGCAATACCATAATGCATAGGATCTGTAACCCATTCGGTAGATTAGATTAAACGTAAATGTGTTTTCTGTGTTTGTTGAAAAGATTACTGTTGAAAATCCAACAGCACAAAAGCAGTGTTAGTTCAGGTACATAAGATTTCTGAATGGTAGATGATACGCTATTTTAACAAGAGGATTTTATTTGTTTCAAGGTGGAGTATTTGGAATACCTTATGATGGTAGAACACAATTAGAGGCAGAGCTTGGGGAAAAATTGGAGAAGGTTAACTATACCATGTGTTAACAACTTGTGTTATCTTCGTTCATTCCATGGCTGAAGAAGGTAGAAGTCACCACACAGGGTGTCAACATTCTGGAAAGTCAGAGGAAATCAGGGAAAGTCAGGGAAATGAAAATTGGGCAGGGAAAGTTAGGGAAATGCCTGAAATGTTAGTAAAAGTCAGGAAAAATCAGTGATATTTAAAAAAAAAAGTCATGGAAATTTCAATCACAGTTAGACTACAACTAGTTTTAACCCGGCGTTGGGGAGTAATGCCCTCATCGCCCAACACACTTGCACTTGGTGTTGCAGACAGTACTAACTTCCCCTTCCTACTAATGTAACCTTGTATTTCCTACCTATTATTGTAAGTTGTGTTACATTACTTGCTAACATTTCTCTTTTTGTTTTAGGTTAAAGGAGTAGAAGAAAATTTGTGATATAAGTTATTCCTTGTTAAAAGGCAATTAAGACTGCAGCAATGTCAAAGTGTTGTGAGTTTGATGAACAATAGTTAGATGAACAATTAAATCCTGAGTTTTCTGGTTGGATAGCTGCTGTGAATGGCGACAATGAATCAGTATTTTGTAAAGTGTGCTCTAAAACTTTGAAGCTTAGCAACATGTGGCGTCGGGCAGTCTCCAGCCACGGAAATGGCCCTAATCATTTGAAAAACATCCGTGCTAAAATTTCTCAGCCCAGTCTTGCTTCTTTCACTTCCTCTGTGAAAAAGAACTCTCTTTGTAATAATGAACTCTTGCCATCAACAAGCTCAGGAAATGTGGAATCAGTACTTTTAGAAAATATTAAGTCTAATGACTCTAATACTTATGTTGTGAAAGATGATGTGAAGCTGAGTGACCTTAAAGCTTATGTAGTGAAAGATGATGTAACAAAGTCGGAAATCATATGGGCCATGAAAGTGTTGTCCAAGCAAATGTCTCTGAACTCTTGTACACAGATTAACAAAACATTTCAGTTAATGTTTCCTGACAGTGCGATAGCTTCAAAATTTACTTTAGGCAAAAGCAAAGCATCTTATGTGATAAACCATGGATTGGCACCACATTTCAAAGAGTGTTTAATGGATGATCTGAAGCAGTGCACTGACTTTGTAATTTGTTTTGATGAATCACTAAACAAAATTTCTCAGCGTGGGCAAATGGATCAGTTTGTTCGTTATTGGGACGTCAATCTGCAAAAAGTTTCCACTAGATACTTAAGTAGTGTGTTTTTAGGACGTGCAACAGCTAATGACCTTTTAGAGAAATTCATTAAAGGTGCACCTCTTCCTTTGGATAACATGCTACAAGTGTCAATAAATGGACCTAACGTTAATCTCTGCTTTCTTCAAAAGCTGAAAGATAAACTTAGAACTGAAAATCCAGATGGTAAATTATTAGTTGACATTGGAGTATGTGGTCTTCACGTGGTCAATGGAGCTATGGAAACTGGACTTGAAGCAGTGAAATGGGATATGCATCACTTGTTCTGCGTAACTTGTACTACCTTTTAAAAGATAGTCCTGCTCGCCGTGCAAATTATACTATGATTACTGGATGTAAAGATTTCCCTTTGAAATTTTGCACTGTAAGGTGGTTGGAAAACATTAATTGTTTGACTAGGGCATTGCTTGTCTATGTTCATATCAAGAAATATGTTCAAGAATAATCAGTTTCCAGCAAACAGCACATGTTTCTTACATAATTCATGGAAAGTCCACTGTTGAAATGCAAATTGGCTGCATTTAGGACTATAGCTTCAGAGTGTGAATCTTTTTTGAGAAGGTTCCAGAGCCCAAAGCCTTTAATTCCTTTCTTACACACTGATTTGCTGGATCTGATGAAAAATTTGATGGCACGAAGCTTGAAGCCTGACAAATCAGGCGAAGATTTCAGATTGGGAAAAGAAGAAAAGTGATGTGTAATATAAAAACAGTGACTGTGTTCCTACTGTAATATTTTTATAGTAACTGTTCTGAATATTGTGTATGGGTTTGTTTGAGTGTTTCTTCAATAAATGTAAAACCATGAAAGAAAGAGTAAACTTAAAATTAAAAAGGTGTGATTTGGACGGCTACGGGGAAAGTGGAGGCCGATTAAAAAAAAAAAAAATTAAATGAATTACTTATTTGGGAAACTTTATATGTCAAACGGAAACACTTTTAAATAATATAAGTTTCTCAATTATCCAATTCAATTTTATTTACTATCATGGCACATATATTGAAAAACTGAAATAAACCTATTTGTGTAAGGTCAGGGATTTCTTATATATTTGGTCAGGGAAAGTCAGGGAAATCAGGTTTGATAATTCTGTGGACACCCTGCTACATAATGTCCCAATTTTATAACTTCTTTTTATGTAACATAAGCATTGTTTCATTTGAAAAGCTTTAATGTTTCTATCATTTAGGGCATACAGGGATCGCATTCCTCCTAAAATTCCTAAAATTCCTAATATTTTGTGACCCTCCTTAAATTCCTAAAATTAGACCTAAAATTTGCTATTCATCCTAAAATTTTCGTAAGCTTATTTATTAAAAACACAACCGTTATTAACGCCAATAAATTTACCATTACGCAGGGTGCGCACGCGTGCTTGAAAACCTGGAAAGTCCTGGAAAATCATGATTACGTTTTCAAGGCCTGGAATATCCTGGAAAAACGGTGTTTTTTTAATGCCGTCTTGAAAAGCCTTGAAATTTGAAATTAGTGCTTTTATGCCCTTTTAGGAAATCGTGTTACTGTTACCCCTTCAGTTTTTAAAGTTCCTTTTCTCTGTTCTCAAAGAAACCACCGGCAGCGGTTTCCGATGTGCACCAAATCCTAATTTGGCTGGGGGAAAAAAAGAAAAAAAAAAGGCACTACTTCCAGTGCAATAAAATTGGATGATTACTAGTAGGTCGAAGGGGAGCTTGATGTCCGTCCGACAATTGAGAACAGAAGGGGAAAGAAGAGGCATTTAGCATTTGCAGGGGGTCGCGTATGTACCAAGTCAGCTGGCATCCACCAGTGAGGAGTATGCCTGAACAACACATTCATCTTCTTCTTGTTTATGTGCATGCCACCCTCCCTCCCCTCAAGAGACTTCCACTACTTATGATAAAAAATAAGAAAACTATCTTTGCGAATTTTTCACGAAAGTGGCTGAAATTTTTACATTCACTGTAATTGGATTACAGAAGCTCACTTCCAAAATTCCAGTTGAATCGGTTTAAAACTTTAAAAGTTAGCATTGGTAATTTTTATTATGGACAAGTATGTGTGCCTCTTTGGACAGAGTGAGCCTCCAGCAGAAAGGGTGTTACCATAGCAACGGTTGATTGACAGCTGGGAGCGCTGATCTGAAGCCCTTGGTTGGGAAGAAAGCAAACACCTGTTTATCACTTCCACAGCACTAAAGGACTAAGAGAATATTTTCAGAAATCCATTTTTCTGAATTTTGAAAATAACACAGTAAAATTTTTACAGTAGTTAAGATACATCACAATAAAGTTCTAGTGCAAATTTCGCCAAATTCCGTTAGGAACTTTAGCAGATGCAAAAAAAAAAAAAAAAAACGTTGCATAATCGGATTGAAAAAAAGAAACAGTAATTATAAATTACGGGAAAAGCAAGTGAATTATTTTTTTTAGATGCCATGGTTTATTTAAACAGAGTGATCCTTAAATTTTTTTTCTGTGATGATATGGACTCTATTTGAATTACAAACACGTTTTTATTCAGACGTCTGAGTTACTGTTTTAATAAAAAAATCATCTATAATTAAAAAGTTTTCAATGGATTTAAGCAATATTCAGCAGATAAACAAACGTATTTTAGTAAATTGCAACATCATGACGTAAATTTGGTAATTTAATTTTGTCGAAAATTGGGGAGCATTTTTTTTTTTACAGTTTCTATTATAGTTAAAGTGAAGGAGGAAGGATGCAACTTGACAGTTCAGTGAGCTGCAGGTGGTGATTTATGGCGATGTGCCAAATCAAAAGAAGCCATTCCATCAGGTAATTCCAAAGGTTGTGTTGTGTGGACGCGTCCTCCTGCTGTTTGATCTTAATTGGAATGTTTTTGTGCATGGGGGGGGGGGGGGGGTTCGAGAGAAATATCCGTTTCAGCTTTACAGCTTTCACGGCTCTTTTTTTTTTTTTTTTTCTTGGTAATAAATAAAAATCATAGTTGCTGCATTCACCATTGATCCATGTTTGCATTTCTTGAATATAAACAGCAGACAATCAGAAACATAGTGTTGGGCGGGTCTTGATGATCTTCATTTTGCATATGCTGAATTCAGTTCTGTGGGAATAAGGAATGACTTATACTGTGAATATATACAAAACTACATATTTTTGAGCTGAAAAAATAGGTCTACTTGTACACAGTAGCTAAAGTGTGAACTCAGATGAAGACAATCAGACATACGGACGTCTGATTCCATAAAAAAATCAACATAGTTTTTTTATTTACACTACAGGTAAAAAGCAAAAACATGTTTTCAAACGTTATAAAGGAAAACGGATTTTTGAAACGCATGACTTGATGATCTTAATTTCTGAAAGTTTCTTTTTTCCACATCCTTTTTTTTCAATTACAATACACTGTAATAGGATACTGTGTGTTATATCACTTAGAGATATGGCAGATTTTCGGTTGCTGATATCCGCGATCGTAAGCGGTAGTTGCATTGCGATTGTTGATGATGACAAGATAAATACTGGAGTGATGTAAAATGTTGCATAAACTAAAAAATAAAAAAAATAAAGCCCCCCCCACCCCGAACTTTTATGCGGTCATCATAGCTGATCAACCATTTCATTCCATGAACATCAGCACATTTCAATCATTTGAACATTGGGGGTATCTGAAGGAATTCAGCCGTGCTTAAGCGCCCTAGCGCAACGAAAACATGCTAATTTTGGATAGTTCTATTCCCTTCCCCTCTAAAATCCCTAATAATTGAGAGTGCATACATTGAGAGTGTTTCAAATATTCTATTTATGAGCTAGTTTTCGCGCTGTTTGTTATGCTTTTATTTTCGAAGAAAGAGAGGGAAAATAAGGAAAAGCAGCTAGAGAAAAAAAGAAAAGCTGAGTTTGATGACAAAATAAAAGAAAATGATGCAGAAATAAATAGGCTTAAAAAAGATAAAGAAGCCTCCCTAGCAGTAATTCAAGAGGGAACAGAAAGAATGAGAAAAGCTGTAGAAAAACAAAATACTGTTGAAATAGCAGTTGCCTCTAACTTGATCATACAAGTTTCAGCTGAAATAAAGAAAACTGAAAGTAAATTAGTTGTGGTGGAAGCAGAAAAAGATAGGCTAATCAGGAAAAGGTTAAAACAATAATATGAAAAAAGTAATTCAGTGAACAATTGTACATAGTTCTTGGTTTTCAATTACCTTTTTAGGATATTATAGTTTAATGTGAAACCTGAAAACTTTACTGTGAAAATCGTGAATTGCTTCTGGTTCAACAGCATATTAATGTTCAAAGTGAAACTTGAATGTGGTAAATATACTTGAATATGATAATAACACGTGAAAAGATAAGAACTGAACATTAGAAGTAAATCATACTTAAACTTTAGACATTAGACGTTATGCAAAAAATTTGGGTGTGAACTTTGACCATATATACTAATGGACTGCGCATTGGCAATAGCTGCATCAAAGCCGCCATGGCTCAAACATTGGGCACGTCATCATCAGACTCCAAATTTCGTGTACAAATGCTGTTATGATTACTAATTTACGCTGCAGAACTTCAGTGTTTTCGGTGTATTATGTGAATGCACCTCATATATAATGAAAACTCTTCAGGTAAGTTTACTTATGAGCTATATACATGCATGATCGTGTTGTTTACATTTTGTGATTTATAATGTGATGAACATTTGCGAAGAATTTGGAACATGCATTCCATTTTTTTTTTCTTAAGTTACTATATTTTTATATTAATAGCTGCAAGTTTCTGGTTAAGTAATTGAACTTTATTGACTTAGGTATTTAATTCGTTTCTTACCCATGAAAAATCATAGAACTTTCTTTACTATATCGGTCAGAGCAACCATAAGCACAGCAGGTGTAACCCATCTTTTTGACTGTTGTCATGTGATTTTATGTTGGAGCCAGAAATTTTGATGTCATGCACAGTCTATCAGTATATATGGTTGAAGGGTGTGAAGCAAATTCTTTACAATGCATACAAAGTTGTTTTACTAGATGTATACAAATATACATCTAGTTTTTATTGAAATACACTCCTAAAATTTTCCTAAAATTTTTCTAAAAATTCCTAAAATTCCTAAAATTCTTACCTAAAATTTTCCAGAAGTATGCTATGATCCCTGGGCATAGTCTCAGAAAAAAGGAAACAAAGAAATAAACCTTTGTCTATAAGGGAAAGTAGCAACACAACCACCTTGACAGCTGGAAGATGGAATAAAAAGCACACCAGAAATTTTAGTAAACAGCCTTGGCAAGAGACCAGAATGAATAACCACCATTTGAATAAGATATAAGATTTTCACTCTTTCATCTGTCAAAGTTTGCTTTTGTTTGATCACTCATTTTCTTGTAATTATTTACTGCAGGCTTCTATAAAGGCTGGTTTTGATGTAGGTGAAAGGGTAGATATTCAGTTGTGGAAGGCTTCTTATATTGCAGTTATAATCCAACAGCATTGTTTTTTTGTCTTATTGGAAATTTAAAAGGAAGAAATGAAAGCCTGCATTTTTGCAGTAATATGCCAGTAACCTCTTGGCCACTGCAGAAGGAAGATGCAAACTTCCGACCACACATGTCATAACAATGTTTGAGGTCATATCACCGAGGACCATGCCCACTTGCTTATTTTTAATTCCATATTGCCTGTTGTCAGAATTCAGCAGAACCTGATAGTGTTCAAAAGTTTGGGTCTCTGTATCAGGAGTAAACATGAAACTCTGAAAATTATAAAGTTTAAACTAGGATGTGTTGAAAATAGAGAAGGAAACTGTTCTAAAAGTTCTGTGTGTAATTTTATAATCTTCATCAACTTTTTCATTTGCAAGGAGATTATTACAGAATATTATTTTTATTCTGTTGGGAAGTTTTAAAAATCTTGTCTGAAAACCAGTGTTCTTAATACAGGATTTTTTTTTTATTCCATTAAGTATATGCAAAAGTGTATTATAGTATTTGCAGTTCGAAAATATTTTGTACTTTGCAAATGTTTAATTATTTATAAGGAGTTATAAGTTTTGCTTGCCCCAGTCAATAAAGAAACAGTATTTTAACTATTATCTTACTGTGCAACTTTTATTTATTTATTTTTTATTTTAGGCTGAAGAAAACAGTCTGATGATCATTCAGAGAGCGTTATTACTTTTGAAAACCCACATTGAAGCCTTCCGACGAAGGTAAGTAGAAGAATTATGTACTCAAGTTATTATTAGCATAACTTTAATATATGAATCTATGTACCCAAGAAGACTGACTGTCCTGGGAAATAATCAGTTTTTAGAAAACCATTGGTTATATTCTTCATAATACAGGCTTTGAGATATTCCTTCCAAAAGACATGCTGATTACATTTGCTAATTTGATGCTATCTTTCTTGTATGGACATTACTGCTTTGCAGTGGTGCATCATGCAGAAAAGGCTTATAGCCAACTAATGTTTGTAAACAGACCTTGCATTTTGTACAGTAGTAATAGAGCTTGTTTGTACCATTCACTGTAGCCCACAAATCCGGGTAACTTTTACGTGAGTATCATGAGCATCTATGGCATGTTCATAAATACTAATTATTTCTTCTGTTGGATGGATGGGAAATAAATCTCCCTTGAAGAAATATATATACATGGTTGGGTTGTAAGTCCTTTAATATTTTTCACTGTACACCATGTAAACTTTCAGTTCATAAATATTTTCATTTCAAAGTGTTGACTCTTGTACTTATATTCCACAAAATTAAAAACTTCTGTAACTTTTTATACATACAGAAAATCCTGTAGTATGTACTTAGAATTTCATCCTGTTACATTTAAAAAAAAAATAAAATAAAAATGGTATGCCTAAGTTTTTGCTTGGACCTACCTGTGGGGGGATATCTTTCTTTCTAAAACTTGTGTTGAAAAAGTCTTACTATGGCAAAATGTAAGCAGCACCATTTTAAAGTTATGCTCTTTGGTGGTGTAAGTACACATTAATCTTTCTTATGATTTCTCGATTTCTAAGAGATATGCTGGAAAATCTTGAATGTAACTTGCTAAGATTTTCCTTCTTTTCTGATGCACATTATTTTTCATTGTTTTTGTTACAAAGTTTGTTTGTTTATGGAAGGCAGTTAGCATTCAGGTAGGAAAAATTCTTCAGGCAGAGGAGAGTAAATTCAAGATATTACATTGTTTTCAATTTTTTCCAGGTTTATAATTTTCGTGCCAGGTCTGCTTCATGCCTTCTATCTATACCTTTCACACTTCATCATTTTGTTTATATGGCACATATAAACAACAATTTCTTTTCAGGCAACAAGTGTTGTGTTCCAAAGGTGAGATGGGCTGAGTTCAAGCCCGAAGCAGAGCCCGAGCCTGAATCGTGCTCATGCTGTAGAATATTTTCTGCGGTTCGGGCTCGGGCTCTTAGGAAGAGGGAGAGCGAGATAATTTTTTTATATATAAATGTGATTTTATATGATTTAGCAAATGAGACACTTTATAGTTGGTAAAGAGAATTCTTTGGCAACTGGTTCTGGTTGGGGAGCGGGCATTCAAAATGGCTATTTATTCCGGGCTGGGTGAAAAATGCCATAGGCCGCACATTAGTGGGTTTCTGCACAGAAAAAAACTTTTTAAAGAATTATAGATATTAGATAGTTGATAGTTTGTTTGCTGACGATAATTTACACCCTATTCACGCAGTAGCTCTCTGCTAATTCTATTTAGCAACATGCATATTGCAGCGCATTACGGCGCGATATTATTAGCATTATTTGAGCAACATACAATTACAGCACTGCCCGATCATTTTGGATGCCCGGCTGCCTGAAGCGCTTCAGGTGGAAACAAATGGTCAAAGAAAATCGTACAGTTACACTATAAAAATAGATAGAGGTCCCTTCCCATCTCCCTATTTGAGAAATGCATTGGTTAATTGCAGGAAGAGGAAAGAGTGGAAGTGTGGAAAAGAAGTTTTTTTTTTTTTTATTAATGGTTGAACAGGTTAACCAGTTTTCGGGCCCGGGCTGTATCTTGCAATATAAAATCGAGGCTCGGGCTGATATACCACAGGCTCGAACGGGCTCGGGCTCCGAAAATTGAGCCCGAACTCAGCTCTGTTGTATACCATGCTGTGAAAAAACAAAATTTGTGAAAAGATTTTGTTTTAGCAAAATACTTTACATGCATACTTTACTTTAATTCACAGGCTTGTAACTGTAAAAACATTAGATGTAAAGAGCATTATTCACAGGCATAGGTGCCACTGTTCACTATGTAGCCCCACACAGCACAGAATATTTCATATATGTTACAGGTACGTAACACTGAAACATTGAGAATTTTCAGATACGTTGCGCAATGTAACAGTAATGTTTCAGAAACCTTACGGTTACGTCAAAATGTCCGCAAACGTTACATAACTTTGAAACATAACTGATACGTTACTGTGAAAGGTCTTTGTAACTTCAAGATACCAACTTCATGTTACTGTTATGTGTTCAAGAGATATTTGTAAAGTGTAAAATATAAAGAATTTCTCGTCCGATCGGGAGATTTTCAGCATTTACAACCAGAAATACTTTGTTTTATATTTTAGGTATTCCTCCCCCCCCCTCGGGGGTTCCTGAGTCGGCACATGCCCTCAGAGAGTTTGTTGCGATGTCGGTTGTAAATGCTGAAAATCTCCCGATCGGACCAGAAATTCCTTGTATTTTATACCTTTCATGTTAGCCCTCCCCCACGTTTCCTGAGGCAGCACATGCACTCAGATAATTTGATGACTTGTAGGTTGTAAATGCTTAAAATCTCCCGATCGGACCAGAAATTCTTTATATTTTACACTTTTGGGTATTCCCCCTCCCCCCGACAGGTTTGCTGAGTAGGCACAGGCCCTCAGATAATGTGTCTAGTTATAGCCTGTAAATGTTGAAAATCTCCCGATCGGACCAGAAATTCTTTATATTTTATAATTTCGGTGTTACCCCTCCCCGAAAGGTTTCCTGAGGCAGCACATGCCCTCAGATAATTTGTTGACTTGTAGCTTGTAAATGCTGAAAATTTCCCGATCGGACCAGAAATTCTTTATATTTTACACTTTTGGTACTCCCCCTCCCCCTTTGACAGTTTTCCTGAGTCAGCATATGGCCTCAGATAATTTGCAGACTTTTAGTTTGTAAACCCTGAAATCTTTTGTTGAGTTGTAGATCACAAACATTTTTTTATAAAAAATTACGTTAATAATCATGATTAAGAAAAGACGAAAGTATGAAAACTTTATATGACTCAGATAACCAACCTCTGAGGGTTGTTGACACACGGTGGTCAAAAATGCAATTTTTGTATGGCCCCCTTAAAAGTTTTAGGTGGCCACTTCTCCGGTGGCCAGTTTTCCTACACCCAGTTAACTCGAGTATGACAATATCACCAAAGAATATCCCAGTAGCACGTGGAATGACTACGACAGGGCTTCGATGAAGTGGTATAAATGCGCATGCGCATCCACGCCGTTGCCAAGTCAAAAATCTTCAATATCGCCGGAATGTAACATCAAGGTAACAATTATGTACAATGGAAACTATAAAGCAGTAGTATCGGTGAATGCTATTTTTTACGTAACCGTTATGTACAAAGAGTTATGTTTTAAAATAGATGTTGCTGAAATGTAATTGTAAGATATCTCTGAAAGTGTAAAGAAAATGAGAGATTGTAACATAACTGATACATGTCTGAAACATTTTGTGCTGTATGGGTATGTCTCTCTTCAGATCTGCCTTCTCTTGAGATTCATTGTTCATTAGTTTCTGTGTTATTAGGAGTAAAGGTTGAGTTTTTGGTAGTACTGTAGATTCAAATGCATCTACATGTGTTTTTCAAAATTCAATTAAATATCAGGGACTTTATTTGGAGTGTTATTTCTACTTTTTTTTTTTTTTTTTTTTTCCTTTTTTCTTTCTTAGGTAGTGTTTTCTTGTTACTCATGAAGACCTATTGAATGACATCAGTTTGACTTAAAATTTATGAGTTGAAAATTGCAGATCACACTTTTGTAGTGTATTAACATAAAAATGCAATTTCTTTTTGAAATGATCATTGATAGTATGCATAACTGCCAAATGTTAAAAATAAGGAAACAGTGGAATTTTGCATCATAGTATTTCTCCCTGAATTCTAATGCTATGAAATACCACTTTTCAGGTTTAGTGAAGTGTGTAATGTTCCAACTAACATGTAATATTTTCTTGGGGAAAAAACTGATAACATACCTTCCAGGTTTTATAGTTTAGTGCCATCTAGGCAGCATTTGAAAAATTTCAAAGGAAATTATAGGTGGCCAAAAAGACGGCTATCTTGTATTTTCTGATTTACCTTATCACAATTCCACCACTTTTGCATGCCCAACCCTCCCTGCTTGCAATCTTGCAGGAAGACTCAATAAACATATTGTATGATTTGGATTGGTGATATTGCCACACACACACACACACACACACACACAGAGAGAGAGAGAGAGAGAGAGAGAGAGAGAGAGAGAGAGAGAGAGAGAGAGAGAGAGAGAGACTCACATAAGACTTGAAACTGCAATTTTAAAAAGGTATAACATTTTGGCACCAAAATTTAAGGTCAAAACCCCTGTTAAAGTAAAGTAAAAAGTTACTGCAATCACTATAATTTTGCAGTTGCAAGTGGAATTTTTTTATCTGTATATTATAGCTTAACGATAGTGTACTAATGGGATTATTTATTGATTCACTTTGATTGCTATAAGCGTGAAATACGGCCAAATACCTTAACATGCATATAAAATTGATTAAAATTAATGTATCATTTGCATGATAAATCTGCTTTTAAATAATATGTTAGATACATCAATCCATTGAACATATTGATTAAACATTCACTAAATTTTTTTTTATGAATTTCAATTCTTAAAAGTTGGCAGGTCTGTAATTAATGGTAAGTAAGGAAGTTATATCATTTCTGTAGAGATAAATCTTGTAAGGCCCAGTAGCAGTTCTTCCCCACATCCTCCCCATGTGCACCAAAAGCATTTTGTCCTTTCTCTAAGAGATGTGTTATTTTAGTTAAGTGTGAGGGCATCAGATGTCACTGTTCCACAGCATCATGCTACTCTTCATTTTATCTACGTAGCATGCTGTGAATCAGATGAAGATCAGCCAACTTTTTCATAAGCTACAATGGAGCACGTGCAGGAAGCATAGCTAAGACATCCATGTAAATTGACTAGGTGAGCAAGCATGGAACTTCAGATGCCGTAAACAACTATGATGCTGTTAAACAACTGCCGTAAACAATCTTGCATAAATGACTGAGCTTTGAGCTTTATAAATTGCAGCTACTTCATACACTGTCAAACAGTGACTAGATGTGCAAGCATGAATTCTGTAGTGACATGAATTAACAGATAGAGTCAAAAGAGGACCTTCTCACAAAAGTTGCCTTTAGTGACGAGGCTACATTTCACATCAACTGCAAAGTAACCAAGCATAAGGTTCTCATATGGGAAATGGAAAATCCACATGGTGTCGTGCAACATGAATGCAATGGTCATACAATGATTGTGTTTTATATAAAAAAGATTTATGGGCCATTTTTCTTTGTGAAATAAAAAATGGCTTCTGTTGTCATTTACTTGGGTATGCTGCAGCAGTTCCTTGTGCATCAGCTGGAGGAGAATGCTGATTTTTATGCCCCATTTGTAATTTTACAGCATGTCAGAGCACCATTTCACTGCCTTTTAGAAGTATCAGATTATGTGGACTTGGAAGTTCCCCAATGCTTGAATTGGTCAGGAAGGACCAGTTGGATGGCTTCCAAGGTTCTCCCAGATTTAGCACCACTGGATTTTTTTCCTTGGAAATCTACATTAAGGATCAAGTTTATCTACCCCGTCTACCAACTACTGCTAAAGAATTCAAAGGATTGTAGTAGCTGCTGTTACTGTAAATGAAAATATGGTTTCCAGACAGGGTTCCCATGGTCCTTATAAATACTTAAAAGCCCTTAAAAAGGGCTGCATTTTTTTTAGAGTGCTTGGAAGTCCTTAATTTTTGCCAGAAATCCCCCAAAGTGCTTAAAAATACTTATTTTCCCCTCCCTAACTGCCTACATGAAATGCAGAAGTTACAATGAAGGGCGTACAACTTCTGCTGCTGGTTGGCTATGTTGATGATGACTCCATGTGATGTCGGTAGAAAGCCCATCGGAGAGCATGGGGCAGGAGCTCTTGTCAGTGACTCATAGTGAACTTGACTTTGTCTTTGGAATTTTGACTTTGGTTTTACAATTCAAGCCATGAAATAATTATGTGCAATATCCAAATCTAGATCTAACTTTAGCTACAGTTTTATGATTTACATGCTTTTTGTTGAGTGTATGATTATTCTCTCATATGAAAACTGATTTGACTAGCAGAACTGCCTTTTAAATTGCATAAATTCTAATTTATTACATCCTCAGAATTGAATTATATGCAACAATATTACAAGCTTCATCAACGGAATTTAGTTTTTATAGTTAAGTCATGTGTAAAAGTATATTTGTATATATATGTTATTTTTGCTTTTGCAATTTGTAAGGTTCTTAAAAAAAATTGTAGGGTGCTTAAAAGTCCTTAAAAAGTGCTTATATTTTTTGTGAGAAAATGAGTGGGAACCAGAGATTAAACTATAATCGCTATTTTCGCAAAATGTGATTACTTAATCCAAACTGCAAGAGAAAAATTAGTGCCCATAACAAAATGGCACCAGCCTTTTAAACATCAACCCATCAGCAGATTCTGCTTTGACTTTTCTATTTCTGTGAAAACAAGTTAATGATTCTGTCTGTGATTCACACTCCACTAATGTTATTTTCTTAATTCTTAAGGTGTGTTCCTACAACCCCTGTTGGCTCAATCGCCCCTCCCCCTCCATATATTCTAGAGCACTCCATAAAGGGTGGGGTAAGGTTATAGAGGATAGAGGGATTAGACCCCTTACCCCATTCAAAGTTCAAGTTTAAACCTGTGGCATTTACAGCATTCCCCCAAGGCCATAAACATTAGTTTTCCAGTGATGTCCAAAGTGTTGACGGTGTGAACGATTCAGTTGATGTTATTACAACTTTCTGGGCGTCAAAAATGACTAACTTTCTTTAGCATTTTTGCTACATCATTTTTTGAGCCAGCTGAAACTCTGGTGGGAACCCTGCTAGGGTATGGGGTGAAAGTCGTTACAGGTTGGACGCTTTTCTGCATAACATGTGGCAGCCATGTAGAACATTTGTAAAATTGAGACTTGTAGAAAAAAACAACTTAGGTTTGTATAGCTGTACAATATCATCTGTTTTATGCTAATTGCCGCTTTCATTCTTAAGTTATGATTCTTTTAAATGGGCAGCTAATTTTGGTCCATTACAGTCAGATTAAATTCAAGGAAGACATGGTAAGGAAAGATCTGTTAATGTAATTGATTTTTCCATTTCTTATGAGTGAGTTGCTGAAGGCATACCATTGGTACTGATTTTAATCAGTTGTTAATTCTATAATTTTTCTTTCCATGAGAAATCACATTCAAATAATGCTGTAATCTTTTTTTTTTTTTTTTTTTTTTTTTTTTTTATTGGAGGTTTAACGACCACCGTGAGCAACTCAATGGGCTATAAGCAGTCGCCCGTCCCTAATTTAGGGTCACTGGTTCCAGGGAAGGGAGAGAGCCAGTGCCGTAAGACAAACACAACATCCATGCCTCACCGGGATTCGAACCCGGACCCCGTTTGGACGAATGATCAGAGGCCATCGCTTAGACCACTGTGCCACCGGGGCGGCAAACATTCGCCCGAACAGGGGCTCGAACCCGCTGTAATCTTTCTGCCATTGGAGATTCTATTGCCATAATCATGCCATTAGCAGTCATGTTGGAATAATGACATGAACTAAACTAAATTGAAAATCTCATTAAAATAATAATGTAATTTTACTGCTGCTGGAGAGCCTATTTTCTAGGTAAAATGAATTAATTCCATAATATTTGTATTCAGATAATACCATTATTTTCCTTTGCACAGGTAGAAATCACATTTTCTGGTTGAAATGAACCCATTCCAAAAGAATCATATTGAAATATGACCATAATCTTCCTACTTCCAGAAATAATGTTTTCTGGTTGAAATACATTTTAATGAGAGATTTGCATGTAAATAATACCGTAAACATACAAGTATGCTGGAATTGAAAAAAGAAAATAAAAAAAATACTGATTCAATTCTCACGTCGTATTTTTTACCTGCCTTATTCAATCTTATTGTATCTGGGTTAAAGTTTCTCACATGGGAAGAAAAAACTTTACTTATCTAAAACTTGATATCTGGTGAACATTTTTTCTGGTCAGATTTTTAGTCTGTTTTTTTTCAATGTATATATTCATCTGAAATTTTATTATTAGAAGTTTGTAAAAAATGAAGTAAAAAGGGTTGAAAAATGAATGAAGGAATTATATGTCAGAATTTGGGTCCATTTACTCAAGTCCCAATAAACAGGTAGAATAAATGGCTGTTAATATAGTTTTTTTTATTGCTTTTAAGGTTTTATAACATATTTTAAATGTTAAGTTACTTAGAATATAACAAAATTGTGGCTAAATCTGTTCTTCATGTGATGGGCATGCTGAGTATTATATGTCTCAACTCAAATGGTTTTAGATATGTTTTAGTAAAGGTTTTTTCTTTCCCATGTGTGAACTTAAACCTAAATATAATGCAGTACCTTGCTGCACTTTTTGCTATTCGAAATTCTGTTCAAAGAACATCTTCTCTCCACTAGAAAAGGATGTGCAAATAATGCCTTAATCTTTTTATGCAGGAAAGCATGGTTTGTAGTGGCAATGAGTAAATTTTACATGATTTGAATTCAAATGATGATGGCATCTTTTATCTCTAAGAAACTGAATTTTTTGTTTGAAATAGACCAATGCCAAAAGATGTATATTCAAATAGGCTATAATCTTCACTTTGCAAGAAGTTGTGTTTTTTTGTATTTGTTTGAAATAAACTGATTCCAGTGATTTGTGTTGAAATAAAGTCATAATCATTTTGTTATTGGAAACTCCATTTTCCATTAGAAATAAATTGATTCTAAGCAATTCATATCCAAGTAAGGATGTAACTTCCTGTTACCAGAAACCATATGTTTTAAATGAAATAAAAACTTCACTGTCTTGGTACAATATTTAATAAAAGATGAAACTATTTACAGATTAAAATACCCCACTAGCACTTTCGGGGCAACATTCACCCCATCATCAGGTGGAACAGAGGGATGATGGGGTGAATGTTGCCCCGAAAGTGCTAGTGGGGTATTTTAATCTGTAAATAGTTTCATCTTTTATTAAATATCGTACCAAGATGGTGAAGTTTTTATTTCATTTGACACATTTGTACGAAGTTACTCTTTCATCTATACCATATGTTTTAATGGAAACAAATGATTCCATGTGATTCACATTCAAAATGGCACAACTTTTAGGGATCACAAGATCTAAAACATAGTTTACTTCCGTAAAATATGAAACAAAAACTATGTGGAGGATGGTAGTGGTGGTAGCAGTAGGCACATGTAATAACTATTACAAAACGTTTATATATAAAAAAGTCTTAGATAAACATAGAATTTGGAGAAAATTATTCATTCTGAGAAAGGTAGTTTTCTTCCAAAAAGTTCACAAAATTGGGAAGCAGGATTTTTTTTTTCCTTTTACATATTCTTGATAAGAATTTCTGAAAAACTAAGAGATTAAGGGAAATTAGAGTGAGGGAACAGAAACAAAAATTTAGGAATAACATTGGAAAAACGGGAGTTAGCTGGAATGCTGCAGAGTGATAACCAGTGATTGTGTACTGACCAAGATCATGTAATTGAAGTTGCATACCTGTCAACCTGCACGGTTTCCCCGTACTTTGTACATTTTTTTTTACATTTTCGTTCGTGTACAGCCGTACAAACGATTTGTACGTTTTTTTTTAATCTCTGAAAAGCTTTTTTGTTAATTATTTACATTAACTGGCCCTATTCTAAAACTTTTTTGCGGATATAATACCAAACGTTTTACAATCATTCCATGGCTCACGTCACCGTAGCAGAATGGCGGCGACGGGCGATGTACGTCGCAGATTTTATTTTGGTTCTGCAGACAAAAATGATATCCCCAGAGCCCAATTGAAGCTCCTTTTGCGGACTTCCGATCATGGATGCAAGTTTTTCGTCCTCGGACGGAATTGTCTTCAAAACTTTCCGGAAACGAAGTAAGACAGAGTGAAGATTTCTCCCGTAAGTTTTTTTTTTTTTTTTTTTTTAAATTTTTCTTGCGATGTTTCCTTTTCTGATATTGCCAAATATCATTTTATTCCATTGTGTTTCATTCTGAAAATGGAGGTAACAACTTCCGAAAACGGAAGTTAGACGCAGCCTCGTAATCTTAAAAATTCCTTTTCCGCGATATTTCCTCTGTCCTGTATGGTTAACTATAATTTTGTTACACAAATGTTTATATTTAAGACTGAAAACGGAGGAAAATTTTCGGAAAACAAAAGTTGAACGGAACAGAAATTTATCCCATAATCGTAAATTGGAAGCACAAAAAAAAATTCGACAAAGGAAACTATAAAAGTAGCAAAGGGTTCTCTCGAATGCATTTTTTCTTTTCTTTCTTTCTTCTTCTTCTTCTTTTTTTTTTTTTTTTTGCGGTGTTTTCCTTGCACTTTATTATTGTTTAAACATCATTTAATATATAAGATCGAAAATGAAGAAAAATATCCCGAAAATGGAAGTAGGACGAAGTGAAAGTTTTTTCTGTAAACCATAGTTTTTTTTTTTAGCAATGTTCCTTTGTCCTGTATTTTTAAATAAAATTTTATTAAATAAATCTTGAGCTTGTAAAACATAATTATATTCCATAATCAAACAAGTGGGTGATTTGAGGCAAATCAATTTCAATAATCGCGAGGTGCAGCACGCTGACATCACACTAGAGTAGGTCTCTCCAACAAAACATTAATGGGAGATATGGAACTTAATGGTGCAAATAAAAAGTTATTTTTTGCAGCTGTGAGAAACTTTTATGTAGCAGTAGTGAGAAAGATGGTGGATAAATTTCCATTTGAAAATCAGGTACTGAAAGACCTGAAGTACTTGACCCAACCCTCAAAAACAGCCTGAAGTACACACATATTTGTAGATTAGCAGACACGTTTTGCTCCACACCTTGATCAGGAAGCTCTAAAGGATGAATTTGGTAACTATTGTATGATCTCTGATGACCGTGTGCCTGTACTGATAGACAGTGGCCAGGAAAAGAGCTTTAGTTGCTACTAATTGGATTTTATAAGCCTGAGAACAAGTACTGGTGGCATCTGCTTCCCAAATCTTAAGTGAGTATTCAGTGACTACTTACTTTGCCTCACAATAATGCTGACTGTAAAAGATCTTTCTCCATGATGAAGAAAATTTATACAGGCTGTAGAAAGTCCCCGAATGCAGATACACTCACATCTTTTTTACATTGTAAAATAAACATTGACACTTGTTTCATTGGCTTTAAACCCACTGATTACATTTTGAAAAAAAGCAAAACATGCATGTGTTGAATATAATACAACACACTCTCAGATTAAATTGCTTAAATATGCAAAAAATTAATACATGTACATCAGTTGCTGTTATAAAACTGTTGAGCTTGTAAAATTTATGTAATAAATTTTATGTGTAAGGGTTGTTTAGTCTTTGTGAGGTTTTTATTGGCCCAGTGTACAGGTTATGACCTCAAAAGGTTGACAGGTATGAAGTTGTTTTTTTGCTATTTTGAATTAACAGGTAGTTTTGTATTGTAGGTATGCCTATCATTTGCGAAGATGGCAGTTAAATAGCCAGGGAGTCTGTAGTCATCGGGCAAGTGTTGGTGAAAAACAGTCCCCATCCATCAGAGTTATTTGCCAACCTGCTGGTCTGTCTGAAAAGGTGAGATTACATAACTTTAGCTTCTTATGTTTTTAGTAGTTTCTTTACAATTTTGAAATTCAGTGTTACTTATTTTTTTTTCATAAAGACAGTATTTGTCCAGAAAGTTATATGTTTGTGAGTTTTTATTTTTCACTTCTGTTCTCTACATTTATTCTTTTGAAACTGTTTCTGCATGCATTCACTTCAGTGCTATACTAGGAAAATTTCTGGGATTCTCTTCCAGCTGAGTTTTGTATATCTAATTATTTCCCATTCATGCAATGTTTAAGATGTATATGCATTGAGGCTGGATCTCTCTGGTAATCTGGTATATCCTGGAGCATTTCTTGTCATTTAAATGCCATTCACATTGTAAGTTTATTTTGGTTAACACTGGATATTTGAAAGGCTGCTGCTACTACAATCAGGCATTCATTGATGTAACTTTTAAATCAGGCACAGTAAATATGTGCTTTGTGCATTCAAAATTAAATGGCTACTTTATTTGCATGGATACTCTCTTGTGTCATAACCATTGAAAGGAGTATTTATAGTCAGTGTGACATTTTCGATGGCAGTTTTGTCAGAAAGGATGCGCTGATGAACTTGGCATAATTTGTGTAAAGCACTGAAACATGGCATTATTATTTTTTTTTTTTCAATTAAATTGCATGTATATGGGAAGTGAAGCTTCTCAGATCACTTCTTGTGGTAGAGTGTTTTGGATAGTATTGGGTAAAACTTCAAGAAAAATGCTGTCTACTCATACTTTTTACATGTATTGAATTTGAACAGAACATGGCTTTGTTGTTCTAATCCAGATTTTAAAGAAATTTAGGAGCAGAATTTGTGTGACAGAGAGCTGATTGTGTATGTCTGAGTTCTGAAATTATTGAAATGTGATGGAGCAGGTGATAAATTAGAATGTTTTATGGAGATTCTCACTAGTTCATCACTCTGTTAAACATAATTCCTGTCAACAACTGTATTGTCAAATATTGCACTACTTGTGAATGCCTCTATCTCTAATCTGTGGATGTTATTTAAAAAAAGAAAAGAAAAGAAAAGCCACTTATTGTATTGATCCACTGATATTTTACAGAAATAAACAAAACAAAACAAGAATACCTCATCTAAATCACGTTTGTATGTAAAATTAAATGTGGAAGATTGTAAGACATTATTCAGTTAGTTGCATTCCTATGGTGGATTTCTCTTACGCAGTTTTTAGTTTGTAAAACACCTCTGCCCTTCTAGATTGAAATCAGCTATTGTAGCTCAAGTAAGCTACTTATAAAAAAAATGCATTTATTTGTGATACTACTGTATGAAATTGTGTGTAAAAGATGTTTGGTGTTTGATTAGTGTCATTCATTGCTACATTTGTGCACTTCATGTGTTCTGTATGCAGCATGATGCATTACAGCATTTTTTTTTTATTTTTAGGTTACAATAGAACTACAAAACACAGACACCATTGCTGATCTCAGAGCTGAAGTAACGCAGTGGTGTGAACAGCTTCAAGCAAAAAATAAAAAGGATGTGCCAGGGGTAAGAGAGAAGTGTATTGCATAAGTTTATAAGGTCTAAATTATATATGTGACTGCAGTCATTTTCAAATTAATTTTCTTTAGTTTTACTTTAATTAATGTCTTGTTTTCTAATTTTAAGCATGCAGTGTGTGAATTCTTTTTTAAACTCTTCCTACTGCTTTAGAAAAATATATTCCACATGGTAATTTCCCACCTGTTGAGTTCATTGTAGGTCAAAGAGAAAGCCATATAGTTTACCATAATACACTTCCCCTTCTTCTGCACTTTGTCTACCAATTTCACCTTATCCAGAGATGCCAAGTACTACGGATATCATGTTCAAACTACGGACTTACGGAGAAGGTGTGAAAAACTACGGATTTTTCCAGAAATCTCGGATATTTCTGGAAAACTTAATTTTTTTTAATTATTTGAAAAAAAAGAAGTCAAGCATAGTCAAATGTAGTGATTTTTGCGGTAACGTCACGAAGCTGTCACACAGCAAGCATGTTTGGCTGGCCAACGAGCAAGCGGAAATGTTGCAGCAGAGATCGTTCTGTATGATCACGTGACTTTGTACCTGGCTTGCCGTAGGATGGCGTTTGTAACACACATCTGTTAACTTCGGGAAAACCTTAACCGCGTCCTGAACTAACGTAAGTTGTCAGAGGTAGACTAGAGTCGATTCCATGTTTTCTGTTCTTGTTGTTAAGTTGAAAGTTGATTAGTTGTGGTGTGACGTGAATTACTGTAGTTATGAAGCATGCTTCAGTGGCTTCCAGTTCCAGTGGTGTGAAAAGAAATAAAAATTCGCAGCAGTACAAGGAATGTTTTTAGTTGGAATTTCCATGTTTACAGCGGTCGCATGTTTCCGTGAATCATGTGTTTTTTTGCTAAAATGTAATTTAAATAGTTAATTGCTATTGCATATTTGTTTCACCAAAATAAGGGGAATCCTGAATGTTTGTTTTTTCCGGCAGAACACATAACTAAGCTACCAGGATATGTGGACGCTGTCATTGCCTGTTTTATGTTACCTCCACGGGCATCTGTTCTTCGCACGCAGTGTATTCTGCCCAGAGCAAGAGAAAATCTCTCCATGTTTCTTTGGCAACTAGCCAAAGAAAATGTCTAGCAGCAGTAGTTGCTCACTGCTGCTGCGGTGAGACGTTTTGTAGCTGCTGGGTGTGTGCACCAGTTGTGACCTATTTTCTCATGCTCCTCGCTGTCGGCAGAGGGCTTAATTGTTAATGTTACTTTGACAGATTTGCGAAGTGCAGTTCTTTTTTTTTTTTTTTGTCTTGTAAAAATGTTGTGCTAAACAAAGTGATGTTTTATTTTAACTTGTCAGATTCACAAGAACTTTCTTTCTTTTTTAATAGCTTGTTTTAAAGATTGTTTTCCCCAGATCATTCTTCATCGGGAATCTTTTAATTTCAGTTTTCATTCTTTTTTTTTTTTTTTTTGATGAATTTGTTTTCATTACTTACTTGAGTTTTAAGTTGTGACATTTTACTTCCCCGCATCTTAGCAGAAAACTTCTATTGTGTTAATGAAACGTTGCATGGATTTTTATTGTAATTTATTTTATTTGCGTTGCCTTTTTATTTTATCCTTTTTTTTCCAGAATTGATTTATTTATGCAATTTAAAATACCTTTTTGATTAGTTTTTTCGTATCATAAGCATTTAATGCTAATTTTCTATTTATCCGCATAATAAAGCTATGAAATCTTTCAAAGTTAATTGTTCTGTCTTTGCTCCCATTGTGTTTGTCGTGTACGAATTTACATGCAATAGCATTGGGTAAATGGCCACCTGCCTCTACTAATATTCTTGGATCTAAAAAGCAAAAAAGTTGTCAAAAATTCAAGAAGAGTTATTCGCAAGAATTTCCGTGTCTAAAATCGTCTCGGGTATCTGAAAACCATGGGTTTTGTTCCCCGTGTGCTGTGATTTTTCAATCGCACACAGCGGAAAAGACAATTGCAGTCGGCATTTTCACTCTAAAAAACAGGAGGAATAACCATAAGTGTGTGGCATCACACACTTATGACATAACATATTTATTAAAAGGTGGAGTTGAAATGGTATGTATTTTTTGTGTATTTACTCGTTTTTTTCCCCCGTTTTAAGGGGATTTAAATATGTTGCAAAATTTATCCAAGTATTGTCCCCGATCGAGATTAACATGTTGCTAAAAATGTAGCAGTGTATTCTGGGAAATATGCATGCTACCCTGCAAATTTTAATGTGGGAACTTGGCTTGACTTTACTTCACTATGGAAGATCTACGGGCGCTGCGCATATGGACTACTGATGACTTCCTTCAGATGTTGGCATTTCTGCTTGTCTTAATAATAGATTACTTGGATAAGAATAGTAGATCTGAAATTGTGGGTCAATATATTCCTGACTGATTTCTGTTTTGCATCAGCATCTACGATTTGGATATGGATCCATTTATTGTTTATCAATACCTAGAAATTACTAGTCTAAATGTGCTCATTCTAACATAAAATACAAATTTTCACTTCACATGTTATTAGACCTTTCTAGCATCTTGGTTACTCACTGAACTGAATTTCAATTGCAAAACAGTGTTGTAGGTGTATGCATTCATTAGATCAGTTGTTAACATAATTGAATTACAGGAACATAACTCCTTTGTTCTAATATGATTAAAGGTTTCCTTGTTTCTAACCCTCTCCAGTGATGCTAATTACAGTAATCTGCTTGAGTACTTCTCACTGCAGGTTAATATTATTGACTCTTCTTGATAAAACTTTGCAGGAAACACTACTTAAGGAGATGTCACAGGAGATACTACAATAATTTGTATAACCCCCTCAACATTTTATGATTTGGTACTATGACTGACTGTATCCAGTCCTCAAGAACTAAACCAATTTCCCATACCATCTTAATCATTTTTTGTAACCAGTAGAAGCCTGTTCTGTCACTGTGCTTAACCATGTGTGGAGTAATTTTGTAGTATCCTGCAGCTTAAACACTTTTCAGGAGCAAAATAATGTTTCTTATTCTGTGAATGCATGTGGTCATTCCACTTCTTTTGTTACCCTGTCATGATGAGTTGCCTACCTGTCCACCAGTTCATGAATTTTCATTCAGCAGGTTTTTATATTTTTGTACTCTATTTGTTATAACATCCTCTGACTTAATAATTTGCTCATCTTAATCAAATAAATTCTGGGCCACAGTTATACACCAAGTAATCACTGAATTATGACCACCCCTATCAAAAGTAGATGATGTCCATTGACCACATGATTTCTGAGAGGGCATGATTAGTTAACCAATGTAGCATATATGAGGTGTGAGTAGAGCAGTAGGTAGTAAAATTTGGAATGTGATGGGTAAACAGAAGGATTTATCACACTCTGAGGAAAGACAGATTGTGGGAGCTCGGAGAGCTGGTGCCTCAATTTCCCAAACTGCTGAACTGCTGGGTCGTTCGCGAGCTGTCGTAGTTAGTGTATCGGGACTGGCTTGATCAAACAACAACCCAAATACAAGACTGCACAGGACAGTGAAAGGTTGATGCGAGAGGTGAATACCAGATCCAATGACTCATACAGGCCAACAGATGCAGCACCGTTCAATAGTTGACTACCCTATACAACAGAGGTCAACCCGGAACAGTATCTCTTGTGACCATGCATTGCACGTTTGGGCTATAACAGCAAACGGCCCTGACGACATCCTCTCCTAACAAAAGACACACCTGGTGTAAAGTTCATGCAAGTTGGATGTTGAATGAATGGAAAAAAGTGTGCTGGTCTGACAAGTGGTATTTTTACTCCACTTCGTGGATGGTCATGTAAATGTTTGGCACAAACAACATGAGCCACTCGATCCATCCTGCATGGTTTCCACAGTACAAGCCAGTTGAGGCAATTGTATGATGTGGGGCACGTCTGGCAGGAACTTGGACCGCTGGTGCATGTGAAACAACATGTGACTGGTGCCCACTATTGTGAATTGCTTGCTGACTGTACACCCAGCAATATTGCACTTTTCCCCAAATGGCAACGATGTCTTCCAAGATGACAATGCACTGAGCCACAGATCCAGTGTTATGCAGGAATGGTTTGAGGAACACAGTTCAGACTTCCAGCATATCAACTGCCCTCCAAACTCCCCTGATATTAATCCCATAGAGCACTTGTGGGACACTATAAAATGACATATGAGGTGTCTGGATACACCAACCACCTCCGTACCTTCATTGAAGGCTGCATTACACACAGCTTGGTTGGCCATTCCTCCCAACTGCTTCCGGCATCTTATTCAATCGATGCCACGTCTGATAGCTGCTGTACTGAGGGTGAAAGGAGGACCTACGAGGTACATGGCTGGTGGTTATAATTCAGTGATCACTCAGTATACAGGGTGCATAGGAAAGTCCCTTTAGCCTGGAATAACTTGCGAATGGAGAGAGGTACAGTTATGCAAGTAAGATAATGGTATAGTAAAGTGACTACGCCGATCGAATGCAACCGATAGCAGCGCCCCTAGTGGCGAAATGTAGAAATTAGCCATTGCAAATCGAAAACTAAAAGAGATAGAGCAAATTTTTCAATTACAAAGTTTTAGAGCATCAATTAATTAGTACAAAATGACATTTGTTTCACACGGAAAAGATAAATTTTCTCCTGAATACCCTACAATGTCCGAAATCGATGCGCGGCGATTCAAATCTGCATATTCACATTTCGCAAATGTAGCCGTGTGGAAATGCAGATTGTGACATTGTGCCGTACCTACGATATAAAAACCAGTAGCAGGATGTACCCTGATCAGAAGTTTAGGTCTACGTACGCTGTGTGAGAATGGTGAGCTTGGATTTCTGGGGATACGTAAAAAATCAGGTGTATGCAACAGCGCCTACAAGTCTGCTGGATCTACGTCGTCATGTTACAGATGCTTGCAATAGTGTGAAACCTTCCATGCTGAGGAATGTGCATGCAGAGTTACTTTCACGAATACAAATGTGTATCGTGGTCAATGGCGAACTCTTCGAACATACTCGACATTAACTTTTTATCACTGTGCGCCAGTTTGCCTTTTTTGTTTTGTCTGACGTCATCAAACTGTATTGACATAAGTAAGCATTTATGCAATAAATTGTGTGTATTTGCTCATACCTATGCCTGTTCCCTTCAAACGTTCACACAAAAGGTCGTGCATCGACTTCGGGCATTTTAGGGTATTCAGGCAACAATTTATCTTATCCATGTGAAACAAATGTCGTTTTATACTAATTAGTTGATTCTCTACAACTTTGTGATTGGAAATTTTGCTCTATCTCTTTTTGTTTTTGATTTGCAATGGCTAACTTCCGCATTTTGCCACTAGGGGCACTGCTATCAGTTGCATTCGATCGGGCGTAGTCGCTTTACTATACCGTTATCTCACTTGCATAACTGTACCTCTCTCCGTTCGCAAGTTATTCCAGGCTAAAAGGACTTTCCTGTGCACCCTGCATATATATATATATATATATATATATATATATATATATATATATATATATATATACTTAAGAGCAAAACTGAAGACTAAGGAAAAACTTTAGAATTTAAAACGAAGGTTGCAAATTAACCTGAAGATCAAAACGCGCAACGCAGCAGTTTTGAAAATTCAGAATTCACATTCTATAAAGAAGATACCTAAGCAAAAAAATACATATATAATTTTGACTCACACCTAGTACAACATAGAAAAGGTTATGTATCTACCTGTGTGAGTAAAAGGAGAAAAGATAAAAAAATAAAATAAAACTACTGAATGTAGAAGGTGTCGAGAATACTGAGCCTTGGCTTTATCAAGGACCAGCAAAAACTCTGCATTTTCTCACTTCCACAAAGACCTAGTTGGAAATGGGTTTCTGCAAGGCCATAGATGCAAGTAACATTCCCACCTAAAATAGTTTAAAATATATATATATGTCATGTCCTCCGTAGAGTTGCATGACCTAGCACTAGTTAACAATTTCGCTTGCATCCATTAACCTTCCTGGCCCGACCCATGCTCTTCATCTGTTACTATTAAACAGAGAGAAGAAGATTAAAGAGAACTCAAGCTGTGAGAGTGACATAATAATTAGAAATGATTTTCAGCCATAACGAAATGCCAAGTTCGTTTGAGAGAGAATTTAAACCTGAAAATCAATGCAAAAGAAATCCAAATTTTTACATTGCAATTAAAAAAGGGAAATATTAATTTTTAACGAACAGATTTTTGAAAGAAAACTTGAGTCTAAAACCCCCTACTCTACAACTTATGACAGCACGAAAACGAGAATAAGTTAAAGATAATAATAAACTAAAGAAAACTTTGTGAAAGTTATATACCTTAAACAGTTAGTTGCATATATATATATATACACACATACATACAAGAACTAGTGGCTTGGTGGGGCAAAACCCCAATCTAGTAAGAAGTATTTTTCACAGTTTTCAAGAAAGTGGTAATAAAACTGTGCCATTTTTTCATGCTTTATGTATTTATTCTGTTGAGGGAATATAGAGAATGTGTAAATCAATCAACGAAGCACAGGTCCAAGTTGTGTCCTGCTACTTCATGTTCAATCGCTTCAGCTGCAGTCTTCTATGTTTGGGCGTAAGGATTATTAGCCAGAATATCTGCCGTGGCTGTCAATATCGATTGTTTTAATTCTTTATTTTCATTATGACCAATACATATATTAGTAGCTGCTGAGGAATCTATAAAGTACAATTTTCACCAGTAAGTGGTAACAAATCCAAGATGTACCAGTGAATCTGTCCCTGAATTTTAAAGCACTACGGGCCATTGCCTAGAATTTCGAATTTTCTCTTTTGTGGCCGAGAGGGAAGCAAATGACATTGCATTGTTGTACTTCTGGATGTGTTGGACAAAATTAGGACTGTTCAGAAGTAATTCCTTCAGCCTTATATTTATCTGTAGTTCTGGAAGGAAAATAAAAATAAGTCCATTATGACAACAGGAATTGAAATGCCCATTAGTTTCCTCATTAGCAAAATGCAAAGTGCGGCCATGTGCACACTCAATGTTCATTGCACCCAAGTTGTGCTCATGTATGACAGTTTTGTCCAATAAAGCTTTTCAGAAAGATAAGTAGCTCCCTTGTTTCGGTGGCCTCCCTGGAACGTTACTCATAATAGAACCCTGTTTCCATTCTCCCTGTAACACAATTTGAAGTTGAATGGCTGTGGAAGCATGTGTAGCACAGTTGTCCTTGACAATAGCCAATCAGCTCCTTGCTTGTCGGCTCTGGCTGGCACCATCTCCCAAGATCGTACGATGTGATGAGATGAAGTGAGAGTACTTGGCGAAGTTAGACTGAGTGTTGTGGCATGTACAGCAGTCAGCTGATTAAATTTAGAAGAAAACTTTTATTTTTCCCCGATTCTTGGGATTAGGATCTGTAAAATGAGCCTTCTCCAAGGTTGTACGATGCACCTATGTCTCACAATTTTGTGCAACACTACGGAATTATGTATAAGATATTATATTGAGAACATAAATTCAAAAAAAAAAAAAAAAATCTTTGGATCATGCTTTTTTTTTAATAATCTTCCCAGTTTAGCCTGTAATTTAAAATTTTAATTTTTTATATAATTTTCTTTTCAATGGACAGTTTTAATTATTTCAGCTGTGCACCAACTGGTTTTGACTTTCTCATCCTTTCATACTGCTGTACCACATGTTTTCATTACAGCTTTGATAACCAAGCTTTGATTTTAGTAAATCTAGAGCAGTTTGCCCTTGGCGATCCCATTTCACTTCAGTACTGTTTATTTGATCTGCCCTTGTCTATCTTGTAAGTTACAAAAGAAGAAATAAGTTGCCCTTCTGTTTTTCTATATCAGGCAATTTTTTAACTGGGAATATTTCTCTGTTGGTTTTAGATCTGAAAGGTAGGATTTCCTTTCAAATGTAAATTTTTAATATAAACAGCTTTCAAAAATATATACATCATAAGTTTGCCCAAGGCTGCAGTACTGTTCACACATTTTAGGTAGCATGTACACTTAACCCTGGAACTTACTGATGTATAGAAAAACACACTGACCCTGTTTAGCTTCATTCTCAAAGGTGCACCGCGACAACAGCCATGTGTTTTATTTAAATGCACTATCATTATGCTGCCCCCGAAAGTTGCCCACATTTGTTCCATCTACACCTGACACTCAGTGTCAAGTTGTGTGTTAATCATTTTTTTTTTTTTTGGCCTTTTGTGTTTATCACTTTTAAACTCATTCATTCCTGCTATATTAAAACTTTGCAGTCTTTATCTGGGTACAGGCTTCCCAAATATTTCAGCTATCAGTAGTTTAAATGAAGTTCAGATAAACTATGTTTGTGCAGTTTGACATTTTGAAATGCAAAAAAATTGGTTTCACATGCTGTAATCCACAAACTTCGTCTTGTATAGTAATTTCATGTAAGAAGTAAAATAATAATATTATGGTTCAATTTAAAAGGAAAGGTGATTTTTTAGGCAATATTTTTTGACATTGAGTGTTAAAAATTAATATTTATTTCAAGGAGGAGTAGAAAACGCATTAATATTACGTATATCTTTCATATATTAATATTGTGGGTGTTTTCCTTATGAGATGTACTTAACAAAGGAACTTAATTTTCTCCTGTTATTTTTAAGTAAATGTTCATAAGTGTGTTAATAAGGATGTTAAATTTGTTTACTAATTAATTTTTTTTTATTTGTAGGATCGTGGAGACGGAGCATCTACTAGTTGTGCTGGTTCTAGTCGTCCAACTGTTACTCCTATTTTGGGCACCATGCTAACTGAAGGGCCAATTCGAATGATATCCCAAGGCCAAGAACTCACTTGTGACTTAGATGAGAAAACCCTGGGGGAAATGGGAATAAAAGACATGCAGGTTGGTTGGTAGTGAGTTAGTGCGTCTGTCTTGTCAAAATATTAAAGCATCTGAAATCATATCTTTTGCAGTCTATTGAACTGTTTATGAAGCAATAAGCAGTCATGTGTAGAACTAAACTGTGCTCCCCCAGCTCCCCCACACACATCATCTCTGGTACTGCATGAGTTAAAAAGGATTTCATTAAAAATATTTTATTATGCTGTTTTTTCTGTTTTTGGTGGTAAAACATAAGTTAAATAAAAGGCAGTGATAATTGATCTTAAATCATATAAAAATGGGCTTACAAAAGTGAACAAATAATTGTAATTCACAGATAGAGAGATAAGCACATTCTGTCTTACATACAGAACTAAGCGACCAACTACGACCCACTGAAGGATAAATTTTATGTGTTGTTCAGTTTTAAACATTTTTAATCTGATGAAATGTTCACATTTACTTGAATTGATAAATTTCTATTTATATCATGTTATTATCAGTCATTATCACTTTTCACCTGTTCAGTTGTCCAAGGTGAGCCAAAATGGTGTTCAGGCTGAAGTGGCATATACCTCGTAGCACACAGAAATCATGACACCACCAACTCTTGTCTCAGAGTTTGCTAATAGTCAAAACAAAAGAGTGCAAGTTAATAACAGTGAATTTAGGTTTATGTAATATTTTTTAAAAAATAAGTAACTGATCTTATTTTTTCATTCTGTAGTGTCATTAAGTAATTGAATAGGTTATGACATATTAGAGCTACGTTTGTATATAGCAATGAACAAATCAGCTGAGGACATGAGTTTATGCTTTTGCTTTTGTGATTTGCATGTAAGGAGGCCATGATATCATTGATGAACTGATGACACAAATTCAGTAACTAGACATGATTTATTATAGAGTTAAAAGTGTTTTTTGTTTTCATTACAAAAAAGCAGAGTGCTAACCTCTTCTTTTTTTCTAATTTATTGCTGTGAGGGATGTGTGTCATAATTGCCCCGAGAATAAGGTTAGAGGACGCTCCAGTAGTGCACATAATTATGCAAAAAGAAATTGGTAGAGAACAACAGTTTCTTATCAGATATAATCATATAGGTGCTGTGAACTTTTTGTACTTGTTTAACAGTATTTTTTTTCAGTTCGTTAATTAATTGCTTTGCCACAATTTTAAAATCAGTTGTAATTTTTTGAAGTATTGTTTTAGTTGTCTGTTAAAATAAGATTCACGGCATGTTTGTTTTGAACCATAAGTATTTCTCAGAAGTTATTCCCAACTGTTTTTTTTTTTTTTCTTTACAGGGTATAGTTACCTTTATGGAGGTATTTTGAGTTGTCACATATTTTTCTTAAAAAAAAAAAAAGTCTTTTGGTATTTGATTGTTAAGTATCATCATATCTGTTTTCAAATGCAAATGATACTTTTTATTCCATGTTGATTATTTGCATGTTACCTTATAATCATATACCAGGGACTCAAAAGTCTGTTTAAATTTCAAAACATTAGAACGAAAGAACAAATATGTGTATCACTGTGCAGTTTGCATAAAAAGCATCGGTTCAGAGTTTTTTTTTTTTTTTTTTTGGCAATGGAAAAACTTTTAGGTTTAAAATGTGACAATTGGGTCGCTTTACTTGCATGCAAACGATGAAAGATATGAAAATGTGATGTCTTTAAAAGCACTAAGTGATAAGATGCAGCTATTAATCAACTGTGAATTGTCTTCATCCCTGTCATTATTGAAAACAGTGTCCAAGAGGAGTGTTGCTATGATGTTGGAGTATTGGCAAAAGAAGCTTTGCGAAAGTTCTGAACACAGAAATGACTTAAGACAGACCAAGGTCCTATCACTTGTGCTAGTTTGCCGTGTCCAATGAGCGGAGTTGAGGAAACCGGAAGTTTGCTGGATAACCTCCGATGCGGTAGACCAGGGTTAAGGGTGTCCTGCTTAAATGCTATGGCTTCCCAAACGGAAGAACTATAATTTCAAATGACAATTGGAACAAACAGTACTCATGAAGCGGCAAGATGTTTGAGTACACTGAGAGCATACGGGCAAATCATGTCCTTCACAGTGTATTAAATCTGTACCCATACAAACTGCAAAATTTTTACCAGCTGTCACAGGCGGATACCACACTACCAAGAGGAATTTACCACGTGAGCTGTGGCAAAGATCATTGATGATCGCGAGTGGTTGTTCAGTGTGTTGTGGACAGATGAAGCTCATTTCTCATTACGTGAGTCTATCAACAGGCAAAATAATTGTGTATGGGCACAGTGTAATCCACATACATACACAGAGGAACCACTGCATACATCTTGAGTTGCAGTGTGGTATGGTTTAATGTATCCATCATTCTTGGGCCTTTTTTCTATGAGGAACTGTGTTCCAGAAATGGCTGGAAGACTTGCTCAGTAAATGCCAAATGATGTTTGAAACTTCTGCGTGAAAACGTGATACCATGTTTAGAAGAACAAAATCTGCTGCCAGCTCACATCACCACATCTCCTGTAAAGAACTTTCTTGTCACCACATTTGGTGCAGAAAGACTAAACAGCAGGCATTGCAGCATCCTGTGGCCACCTCAATCTCCAGATCTGTTATTTAAAGTCCAGAGTATACTAGAGAAGACCTTCTACACTGTTACAACTGAAGGAAGCCATTCACCATGAAAACTTTTGCATTCACCCAGACAAGCTACATTCAGCGATCACTAGAATTGTCACATGTTTGAATGTCATAATACCTTGTGGTGGAGTACATATTGAACAATTGCTGTTGTGATAGTGTCACTAAACTAATGCTAAATATGCATTTTCATTGATTTTCACTGAATTTACACACTTTTCAGCCATTATTTCCCTTGGTCAGTGACTATTTGAACTAAAAAATTTTCTGTTGACAAACAAAATTTTCCTACTAGCTGATGCTTTTCATACAAACTGCACTGTAATACACACATTTGTAATTTTGTTATAAAGTCCAGGTGTAGGAGTTGTCCTGATTTTTCTTTTTTATGTCCTAAAAGTCTTTAGTTTTTACTATTTTGTCCTGAAATTCCTAAAATTTTGGAAGAATAATAATTAACTTTTAAATTTGGCCATTCTTTTTTAAACAAAAGTAGCTGCAATTGGCAATAGTGGAAATAATGAACTTGTCCCAAGTTAGAATGTTATGACTACTTAAAAGTTTAGTGTTTCTAATGGGCAAAAGATTGGTTGTCAGTTTCCGTGAACATGATGCTCCAGGCACAATAGCAGTAATGGCATATTTGATGATTTTATTTTCATTACTGAATAAATTTTTTTCTGCGTAATTCAATAAGTTTCATTGAATTCAAGTGAAATTTGCCGGGTAACCTTGTATGACCAACTTACGGCATCTATGAAAAAATTCGGATGTGAATATCTGTAAAGATTGGTTTGACATTGCTGGCATAAAACGTTCTTCTGGTGCATTGAAATTTGGTTCTTTATAAGCCCATGTTAAAGCATGCCTGACATAATGACATGATAATGCACAGCCTGAAAAGAGTTTTCGTAAAATAATTACATTGTTGCGATGGAAAGAGTTTCTCTTGCAGATTCATGCATCTGCTCCTTACATCTGTGTAAAGATGCAATCAGAATTGCTTGAAAACTCCATTCATTTCTTTCCAATCACTAAAAAGCTCTTGAATTGTATGAAGCAGTCCCATGCACTGCATGCTTCATACTTAGAACAACAATAAGATAAAGAAAAGAAGAAAAAAGAAAAAAAGTGCATAACTTGAACAACAAATAGCTGATTTATTGAATGAAGTTCTTGATGATTGAACAAGATACATCACACAGGCTCTTGCGTGAAGCTTCAAAATTTTAGACAGAGTTGTTAAACTAGAAAAGAATACGAAGAAAGTTGGAGTTGGCCAAATATCTATGGGAAACAAGCAACTGGCAAAATCACAATGAAACTAAGTGAAATTTGCCAAGCAATTTCCAAATGATGGAAATTTTTTTTGAGGCCTCGGTAAAATGTGTATCACTACAATAATCTAGTTATTGTATAGGGTTTTGTTGTTTTTTCGCTATTAAGTTTTTCCTTTTTTAAGATCAGGGGTTTGTGCATTACTTGGTCCTAGTCTATCTGGGGGGTTTGTCCTTTATTTTTATTTTTTAATTCTTAATTTTAACTAATTTTCATTTCTTTTTTATTATTATTTTTAGTGGGATTTTTTGTTTTGTTTTTTAATTTTTTTCTGTTACCGGTTCTGGCTGGCTCGTTGCCGTTACTTTGTAGACTAGATTCTCTCAGAAACCTACACTTTCAGGTCTCTGTAGAGCCTGGTTAGGCGTTGTCCGTGCCTGGCCCTTGACAAAGCCATGGAGAATGGCTTACCATTGCTGTATATCCCTCTCTTATACCAGTGGTCAGTAATGTTTGGTCTTGCTGTTCAGTATTTATTGAAGAAATTTGCAGTCTTGATGTTTTCAGTATATATATATATATATATAGATGTGTACGTTTATCTTGGACAGCAGATATCAAGTGAGGGTCACATTGATGAAGAAATTAATTGGCGTATAAAACTTGCCTGGAGAGCCTTTGGAAGAAACAGAATAATTTTTAAGAGCAATATGCCATTATGTCTTAAAAGAAAAGTGTTTGATCAATGCATCCTTCCAGTGCTTACGTATGGTGCAGAGACGTGGACCTTAACTAAAAGAGACATACAAAGGCTGTGGACAACTTAAAGAAGCATGGAGAGGTGCATGCTTGGTGCAACCAGGAGAGATAAGAAGAGGAACTCGTGGATCCGAAAAATGACAAGAGTGGAAGACATCATGATCAGAGTAAAATCCCTGAAATGGCAATGTGCTGAACATACTGCCAGAAGGACAGACCATCGATGGACAGCTGAAATTTTCGATTGGATTTCAAGGGACAGGAAAAGACCCAGAAGAAGACCACATGGGAGATGGGTGGATGAAATTCGAAAGTATGCGAGAGTAACATGGAGGAGACTGGCACAAGATGACAGACCGTTGTGGAAGAGGCATGGAAAGACCTTCATCCAGCAGTGGATTGATAATGGTTGACAAGGTTTATAAAATCTTCAATAAAGTTCTTTCACATTGCTTGAAGGTAATACTGGACATGGCTCAACCGAAAGAACAAGCTAGATTCAGGAGTGGCTACAGCACTATAGATCATATCCACATACTGAGAGAACTAATTGAAAGAGCGAGGAAATATGAACTTCCATTGTGCATAGATTTTATCGATTATGAAAAGGCCTTTGATTCAGTGAAACCATCAGCAATTACAATGACTTTGAAATCCTACAATGGTTTTGATTTTTTTTTGTTAGGCTATCATTCTGAATATTTTCTGTTGTAATATATTTACATTATATGAGTTTTATCTTTGTAAAATTTGACTTGTCCTTTAGATAGCCATTGAAAAAGCTTATTCTAATTCTTTCTTTGCAGTTGGTTTTTGTTTCTTTTGGAGCACCTCGCCCTTCACGTAGAAGAGAGGGACTAGAACCTGCTTCTACTTTACCACCACCTCCCAAGGAAAGACTTCCTGTAGTATTGCTTCTTCAAGCTCCTTATTTTGAGCAGCTCTTTTGCTTAATGCAGCAGCTTGGATCATTACGAACTGTTAACAAAAATGGGGTATGTATTAGTTATAATTTGTCTTCCAAATGACTTTTTGTGGCACTTTCAGTTTTAGAAAGCCTGTGTCATAATTGTCGGGAGAGGCCACATATATATATATAAAAAAAAAAAAATATGCTGCAGTAAAGCTCAGTGTCGCACACTTTTAAGGGTTCCGCAGGTCTACCTGCAGTAATTCGGGGGAGGGGGAGGGAGGTCAAATTGTGCTTTTTTTGCTGTATTCACTTCAAAATAACACAAAAGCATTTAAAATTGACCGTTTTTATTTATGTTTATGTTAATAAAAGGTCATTTTTTATTATTTTTTGGACTACTAGTTCATTCTGTGGATTGCAACTTTTCTTAGGATCAACATCAAGGTCTGAGTTATACTGTGATTTTTTTCTTCTTCTCAAATTTCATGACCTGTGGATTATATGCAACTATGGATTGTGCGAAGGAAAATATGGTACTTTTTCTTCCATTGGTCAATACAATAATATTACTGTCATTTATTAGATTAGGGAACCAATAATTAAAAATGAAAAACAATTGGAAATGTTTTTAAGGGCAGATACGCTGGAATCGGAGTTGTCCTGAAATTCCTAAAGTTCCTGATTTTTATTTTTTTGTCCTGAAATGTCCTTATTTTTGTTCTAAATCTTGAAAATTTGAGTGTAATCCTGAAATTTTAAAAGTAAATGGTAAACTATGTATAGTGATTCATCATTCAGCATTTACAAGTACCACATATATAAAAAAAACTGGAACGAGAGTGCGTTGAGTTGTTCACGGTGGTAGTTAAACCATAAATAAATAAATAAAAACGAGAATGAGGGAGCTCTTGAGTGACGTCGTCTCCAAGAACTGTCAGCTGTGGCGCGCCATGTGAAAGCATTTCCGCTTTTGTGAGATTTCTCGAGGATCTGCTCGGCGCAACAAGGTTTCCGAGGATCTAACGGAAGTCACATGATTCTTATCCCGGCATTGAAACCTCGCTTTGCTGTTGTATTTGCGCTGCAATAGCTCGAGTATGAGCATACGGCACCGCTTATTTGATGGCTTATCCCGCCACTCAGCAGCCTTGCTTTGCTGTCTTTGCGTGACCCTTTACAGGTCCTCTGCCTTTCCGATTTTTCGAAATAGTAACCCCATTAGTAGAGATGCCAAGTACTTTGAATCCTTCGAAATATCTAATATATGTACTATGGATTTCTATGGATCAGGGTTCCCACGCAACCTGGAAAACCGGGAATTCTCAGGGAATTTGAAAATTGTTCCAAAAATCAGGGAAAACACAGGGAAAATTGTGTTTTTCCGTAAAAATCAGGGAATTTTTTATTGGGGAACTATAAAGGCAGGGAATTTTTTATATTACCAGAAAAATATTTTGTTTCAGACTTTTGTAAAATATATTTCTGTATTGCTAAGTTTTAAAATAATTCCGAGTTGTTTTATCCTTCGAGGCAACTCCGTAACCCACCCACTGATTAAAGTGCAGCTGTGCAGGGGAGTGCGTCTCTTTGCGGTTTCCCCGTCTCCAGATGATCTAAACTACAACCGAACAAACATACACGTCAAAGCGTGAAAGAAAGCCATTAATCACACATCCATTTCGCAGGCTCTTATCTGCTGGCGTTCGCGAAGAGAGGCAGTCATTTGTTCTTGAGTAGGTGCCCCGGTTCTCTGCGTAGACTGGGAAAAAAATTAAGAAGAAGCTATTTCCTCAATTTTTTAAATAACCGACTGAAATTTTTACAGTGGGCAAGATATATGAAAATAACGTTCCATTTTAAATTTCGCCGAAATTCATTGGAAACTTTAGAAGTTGAGCTTTTTTTTTTTTCTTCCTCTTTTGCATGTTCTGTCTTTTATCAAACCGTACAAAAACATTTTATTTTGCCGGATGTTGGTCATCCTAATAAATCCCCCCTTCCCCTTCAACAGCAGTGTGGATGAATGTTGCAAATTGAGGGCACCTAATTTATTTTGAAAAAGGTTCGTATCACTTACGAACTAAAGCTTCGCTTTCGTAATTCTGTAGCAGAATTGGTATAGTTGGAAAAGTATGTACCTTCAAATGTTAGAACAGGGAAAATATTATGAAATAGGAAGATTCTTCAAAGAGGGGGAAAGATTTATTTTTTTCATAGTACTTACGAGTATTTTGACAAAAAAATATATGAAAAATACCATGCAATGAAGCTGGTACTATTGCATACCTACCATATTTCCCAGATTTCACGGCCGTTTTCTAGATTCGTTGTCTTCCGGTTTTACGGCCGGAAAGAGATTTTTTTATTCTGTCATATTTCTATTTCATAATGCATGAAGAAATTTATTTATAGCTATTTTAAGACGATATTCCAATTACTGCAAGAGCTGGCTGGTTGCGAAAAATAGGGGTAGTCCGACGCCCGGAACCATAGATTTTCACATCTGGGTCATTCCACGCAAAATCGTCAGATATTGAAATAATTTTCCACCAACACATCTCCGATTCGTGCGATTTATTTTTTTACGGGTAGCTGCCTCCAAGTTATAAAAAAAAATCCCTGAAAGTTTCAATTTTTTTTTGTTTCTGATAGATTAGAAGATATTATTTTTTGAATTTTTGTGCATAGTAGAACCGTTTTCTGTAAAAACGCAAATATCTCCGTTATTTAGAATAAGAAATATAAAATTCATCATTCTCTCGTAATTTTTCCCAAGGTTTCAGCTTATACATAGGAAAAAAAAAAAAATTGCGAGAACAAAAGTTAGATGGGGTAGAAATTTTCTTGTAATCGTAAATTCTTCTTCTTGCGTTGCTGCACCTCACAAGATTTGCATAAATTATTCATTTTCACATCTTTACCCTCACATTGCTGAAAAAAAAAAAAAAAAATCTACCTAGTTACTACTGATGAAAATCTTTGCCGTGCGTGCTCTATTGGTTTCAGGTTTGTCAGTGCAGGCGCTAAAGCCTCTGTCTCCGTTTTGGATGACGTTATTTGTGGGGAGTTACTGCAAATGATCTGAGTGGGCTCCAGACCTTTCTCGCACTTTGCCTGATCAACATCGCACAAATGTATTGCCCTTCGTAAAGATATTGTTAAGTATAAACATGCCACTCGCCGCAGGATGATAAATTATGTTGACAAAAAAGTGTTAGGAGGATTTTATGAGCACACATGCACACAAAACTTCCTCTAATTGTTTCCCGTACAAGTAATTTGACGTAGCGTGGAAATGAACTGTGACCTGCGAGAAAAGTTCAGTACTAATGTTTGCGTCACAAACGTAGCCAATCAATTTTAAGACTTCCGGATTTTGGAAGTACTAATATGAACTGTAGCCTCTCAGGCAAAATTGTATTCCGTATTAACTGTTAGTTTTCCCCACTTGTTGCTTCCATTATTTTTCTTTATCCCTGGGTTTAATTTTTTTTGTTGCCGTTATGGCATTAGGATCTCTGTGTGCCAGCTTATTGGTTATGAAATTTAACAGCACAATGTCTAAATATCCTATGCTGCGTTATTTAGAAGCAAATAGCAGAGGTGCCAACTATTACGAATTGTCCGTAATTATTACGGTTTCGACTGTCAGATTACGGAGTTACGGACAGGTTGGAAGAATTACGGAATTCAGTGTGTTTTGGAGAATCTCAATTTTGTATCCTTTTTTGTTAAACCCTTTTAGTGCGACGCTGCCGATTTCTCGGCCTTCGATTTTGATCCGCATATTTTCCGAATCAGACTGCGGATTTCGGTGTCTCAATGATCATATCATTTTTCAATCATATCGTTTTGAAATGGAATGTCCATGAATCATATCGTCAAACAGCGATATTATCGGAAGAATGGTACTGTAATTTTCGTCGTATAATCCGCGGATTATCTGCTAAAAAAGTTAAAATTATAGGTTTTGCGGATTATACACCGATGCGGTTAACACGCCGATTTAAAAAAAAATATATATATATAAGACCTTCCGATTTAAAAAAATCTGCAGCGTGATTGTGCAGGGAAAGGTGTAATAATTGGAAAAGGAACTCCCTCGGAAGAATTTTCCTCAGTTCAAGAGTTTGTACGGAGCGGTGAGGAGGGGGAGGAATGTCGTAATGAAAGATCGGGATAGTTGTGGGGAGGGACGGCAGGGGTCATTTTGTTATCGTTGAGGAGAGCTCTGACTGTCGTGCCGGCTCTGTTTTTTGGCAAAAAGCCAAAGAAGTACGCACAGCGCTTGCTGCACGAACCAATGCGTTTCTCCTTTCGGATTTCATGTGTGCGACCTTGTATCTAGTTTGCTTTCGTTGTTTTGGCGAACGTCGCTGCTGCTGTTTTCCTTCATTGCTAATCATGATGTCTCTGAAAAGGAAACGTTTCAGTTACACTGCCGAATTTAAACTTGAAGTGGTGGACAGAATTGAGGATATGATCATGTCACTTCGCTATAGTTTTGAGGTCAGAACACAATCGTGCAGCAACATACGGAAAGCCTCTGTGTCGCGATCTAAAACGTAAACAAATCCGTTTGTAAATTCCGCGGGAGAATTCATGGAAGTTTTTTATTGGCCCACGTATAAGACGACATCTCAACTCTGAAAGCAGGAATTCCTCCAAAAACTTTCGACTTATACGCGAGTACATACGGTATTTCTACGACTTGTTCTGTATCAGCCTTTCGTCATTGGCAGTGTAATGCAATACTCTGGAGCTACATCGGCGTGATCTATGGATGCCACACCCTTTATCTGTTCGGAGATAAAAATATAAAACAGTAACCTTTAAAAATGAATTTCTTCATTTAATAAAATAGTTTTTTTTTTTCTCTTACTTCTTCGGACTCATGTGTTTCTGGAACGTGGAAAGAGCGACGTATTTATTTACTGACGCCACGTATTTGGAGGATTTTCACCTTGGATCTCGCCCTTTGGAATTAACTGCTATAATATATATAGCCAGTGCCCTTAATACCCACCAGATGGAGACGTCTCAGTAGCTGAGCCCATCTTACGGATTTAAGATGTCAGAAGCTGACTTAAAAATACACATAGCACCGTGGATTGTTGGCCACCGTGGTGTAAAGCTAACGCGCTCGGTTAGATATCGAGAGATCCGTGACTCAATTCCCCGGCGGCGGCTGAAAACAATTTTTCGTTTGCTATGTGTTTCTGAAACGTGGAAATAGCGATGTGTTTATGTGACCGACTTTTCTGTCGGAAATTCCACTTCTGATTCAACATCTATGATGTGCGAATTATACGGCGATTTTTTTCCTAAATGTCACAGTCTGCGGATTATACGAATGTTTTTTTTTTTTTTATGTGAATTTTGCGGTCTGCGGATAATACGACGAAAATTACGTGTAATATGCCGTAAGTGTCATCGTAAAAGAGTTTGCGCTTGCTATCGGTACTATCGGTTCCCCACGCAATTTCTCCGTGTGACAGGAGAAAGGTTACTTTAGCCAAAACGTTTCCTACTGCAGTTGAGGCAGGGCTGTTCACTTGGAATTGTTGGTGTATTATAAGACGTTGTACTGTCGGAAATCACTTTTTCGAGCCCCGTTCGAAGTGCAATAACGATCAACTCGTCGCAACGCGTGGTCCCGCGATGACGGATGTTTATATTTCTTGCGGACTTTCGCCGCGCGGGAGAACGAAGTGCGGTGTTTTATTACTAGAAGCTCTTCACAGTATTCATTTGTTTTTCCTAAACAAACAGACACAATCGCAAAACTCTGTGAAATACGAATACCCCTCTTTTTCCAAACTCGTGTTAGCAGAGGATGACTTTATTGACAGCTTGTTCCTCAAACTAGGAGACGTGCTTTTTCCTACTGCGTGAAATTTTTTTCTAAGGTTATTTGAAATGGCTTGTAGTGAGAGTGAAAGTTTGCCAAGTGATGGTGATGAATTTGAATCATCTGAGTGTGATATTGGCCAAGCAACATCAAGCCAGAAAACTAGCCACAGTGCCACGCACACCATATCTTCTTCAGAAGGTGAAGATCTTCATAGTGAATCTTCAGATCATGAAAGTTTTGAAAGTGAATGGGAGGATGTAATAGAGGGAAGTGATGAACAACCTCAGCATCCTTTTGATTGTCATGAAATGCAGGGGCCCAAACATGCTCCTGCAACTGATGTGGCACCTAATGCATATTTTTACTTGTTTTTTACCAATTTCATCCTTGGAATTATTGTTTCTGAAACAAATAAATATGCAAAGAGGTTTTTCCAGGAACATCCAAATCTTTCTCCCAAATCTTGAGCAAGGAAATGGAAAATGCTGAAATAAAGGTTTCCTTGCGTGCCTTCTAATATGAGAGTAATCAGTAGCCCATGTAGGACGAGATGAGATGAGATGATTGCCGAAGGCATATCCAGTCAAAACAAACACCAGGATTGTGTAAAATTAAAGACTCGATCAAAGCCTTTGGATAATTTTTTTGCAAAAAAGAATGAAAATAGCGTGATAAATGCTGAATTGCTGTTTACTGCAATCGTTGTGGAGCATAACCTACCTATAGCAATCTGTGATCATGCTGGTCGCTTCTTTCTTGCTATGTTCCCAGACTCTGATATTGATGAAGCTGGATATCCTTGAGCAGATGTGGCATGGAATGCAATATCTAAGATGAAGGATTCATCTGGCCTTCCCAAGTATTCTGCATTGCCTAAACTAATGTTGGTAATATTGACTATCCCTCACAGAAATTCCTCTACGTAGAGAATATTTAGTATAGTAAGGAAAAACCTCTCATACTTCTGCCCAACAATGAGCACCAAAACATTATGTGCCCTTCTTATACAGAAAAGTAAAGCATTTTCCTCAGGTGAGCTGTGTTATAAAAAGTTTTCTGAAAAAGAATATACCACTGCAAAACAAGCAACAAGGGAGTTTTTATGTCAGCAATGACATGAGGTAAGTACAATATTGATAATTTAATTTCATATTTTTTTGTGAGGATAGTGTAAACATATAAAGTTATTACACATTTCACGCATTAATTTCTCATGAAATACCCATTCCACGCGTTAGCGATGAGGCTTCGTATGGTGATTACCGATAGGCACCTCATACAAGTATTACAGGTTACACAGTAATACTATAATATTGTCCTTAACTTTGAAAAAAAAATGGCTTGTTACATTGCTGAAAGTTTGTGTTCGATTACTGAAACATTACTGTAAAATACCCTATTGATTACTGATGCGTTCTGCTTGAGGTTGGCCCCTCTGAAATAGCATAGATTCGATGTTCTCATTGCCAAGTGCAAGAACTAACTTTAGCTAAAATAATTACAATTTTGATTTTTAAATGTCAGCAGTATTTTCCCTGATTGCTAGAAATTGTTGGGATGGTACTGGCACACGTTTTCCTCAGACGCAGAAATGCTGTCACGATTTCTGTTCTCTCTCTCTTCTTTTTTTCATTTTTTAATAACTGTTTTACTTTGCTTTGTCTTTAAAAGATTCTAAGTAAATTCCAATAGAAAATACAAATTGGTAGATCGATTTGATAGAACCGCTCTAACAAAATGTTAAGAGACTGTCAGACACTCACCATTTTATCATTCCCATTAGACTTCAATTTCAGCAAACGTTTCTGTGTTGTTTAATATTTATGTAAAATAAGCACTTAAAGGATTTAAAGCTTCATTCAGCATTGTATCATTTAAGGGCAATTTATTCTCTTCAGTCACAATTCTCCCAGCTTGCATTTTTAAACCTAACTGGAACTCTAAATGTTGTGAGTCATTTAAAATGTTATTTATATACTTGTGTGCACTTAAAATACAGATAAATCAGATGTATAATTTCACCTAATCGATTGAAATATTTCATTATATGTAGAATTTAAATTAAGTCTTTGTTCAAATATTCTTTAAAGCATGTAAATACATGGTTTACATGTTTTAAAGAATATTTGAACCAACGGTACCAAAAAGTAAAATAATGGTACCAAAAATAATATGCCTCATGCATTTAATTGTTATTAAAAAAAAGCAGGTAATTGTATAAAGGACAGTTATTTAAAGAATTAACAAATGTATGCTTTCGTAAGGAACGCAAGAATGTAAGGAAATGCAACAATTTGTCGCAATGTGATTTGATTTGCCGCTCTGGAAAAACTCTCAGGACCACCTGGAAAACCTGGAAAAGTCAGGGAATTTTTTTTCTACTTTTGAGTGGGAACCCTGTGGATATCATGTTCAAACTACGAACTTACGAAAAAGGTGTGAAAAACTACAGATTTTTCCAAAAATCTCGGATATTTCCGTAAAATTTAATTAAAAAAACCCGATCATAGTCAAATGTAGTGATTTTTGTGGTAACATCACAAAGCCGTCACACAGCAAGCATGTTTGCTCAACGGGAGTTGATGTTCTTCGCGCGCAACTGTTGTTTGCCCCTTAGCAAGAGAAAATCTCTCCCTCTGTCTTTCGCAAACAGCCAAAGAATACGTCTCACCACAACAGCAGAAGCTGCATGCATTCCCTTCTTTATCCTTATCATATTCGACTTCAAAATTAAATATTGTAATTAATTAATATTGATTCTTTCTAGATTATACACTGACGGAAAAAAAAATCCCAACACCACGAAAACATAGTTGTAGAGGAATGAAATGGCGGCAATACATTTGTATAGGTGACATATTTAATCGATTAAGGTTTCAAGATCACAGCTTATTGTAAGCGCGAGAAGAGCCATTTTAAATGTGAAATGCTGGTACAATAATAACCGGTGTAACCGCCAGAATGTTGAATGCAAGCACGCAAACTTTCATGCATTGTGTCGTACAGGTGCTGGATGTCAGTTTGTGGGATGGAGTTCCATGCCTGTTGCACTTGGTCGGTCAATACAGGGACGGTTAATGCTGGTTGGGGGTGATGCTGGAGTTGTCATCCAATGGTGTCCCATACGTGCTCGATTGGTGAAAGATCTGGTGATCTAGCAGGCCACGGCAACATGTCGACACTCTGTAGAGCATGTTGGGTTACAACAGCGGTATGCGGGCGTGCGTTATTCTGTTGGAAACACCCCCTGGAATGCTGTTCATGAATGGCAGCACAACAGGTTGAATCACCAGACCAACATACAACTGTGCCGTCAGGGTGCGTGGGATAACCACGAGAGTGCTCCTGCTGTCATAGGAAATTGCTCCCCAGACCATAACTCCAGGTGTAGGTCCAGTGTGTCTCGGCCACAGACAGGTTGGTTGCAGGCGCTCACCTGGCCTCCTTCTAACCAACACACGGCCATCACTGGCACCCAGACAGAACCGGCTTTCATCAGAAAACACAACAGATCTCCACTCCGTCCTCCAATGAGCTCTAGCTTGACACCACTGACTTCGCAAACGGCAGTGGTTTGGAGTAAGTGGAATGCACGCTACAGGGCGTCTGGCTCGGAGCTGTCCTTCAAGTAACCAATTTGTAACAGTTCGTTGTGTCACTGTGGTGGCAACTGCAGCTCGAATTGCTGCCGCAGACGTGGTACGATGTGCCACGGCCATACGCCGTACACGTCGGTTTTTCCTCTCAGTAGTGCCACGTGGCCGGCCGGAACCCGGTCTTCTTGAGGCAGTACCTTCCCTTGACCACCGCTGCCAACAATCGTGCACAGTGGCTACATTCCTGCCAAGTCGTTCTGCAATATTGCGGAAAGAAAATCCGCCTTCTCGTAGCCCTATTACACGACCTCGTTCAAACTCCGTGAGCTGTTGATAATGGCTTCTTCGTCTTCTTAAAGGCATTCTTGACTAACATCAACACACTACGTCAAATCTCAACGATAACTAACGCTCACGAATGTTACAGTGCTTATTTACAGCAAACCTGCTTTGCATGTTCCGAGGCGCTACTAGCGCCACACGTATGCGCCGAGCGCGAAATTTGCATAGACGTCATCTTACAGATGTACTCTCACCGCCTACCAACTGTCATCTATCTAACACAACCCCTACTTGATGTTGGGATTTTTTTTCTGTCACTGTATTTTATTTAACGTTGTAAAAGTGTTGTGTATTCCTTCAACTTTTATGTCATGAACCTTCAAAAAATGTGTTTTATGTTTTCGCCTTAATCATGCAATTGTTCTAAACAGCCTTATCTTGCTTTTGATGTATATATTTCTATTTGTCAAATGTTTAACGTAATGTTTTTTTCTGACGCTTCGAAGCAAAGCGATGTTCGTTGCGAAACACCTGCTTGTGTTTCCCTTTTTTCCTCCTGACTGTTATTACTGCGCGTGCGTGCCAGATGGGACATATTTTCTCACGCTCCTCCTTCGCTTTCAATAGCGAACTTCTGTTTATGTTACTACGACAGATTTGCGATGGCCAAAGAGCACTTTTTTTCTCTCATAAAAATGTTCTGCTAAACAGAGCAGTGTTTTATTTTATCTTGTCAGATTCACAAGTACTTTCTTCCTTAATAGCTTGTTTTAAAGATTTCTTTCCCCAGATCATTCTTTATTGGGAATCTTTGAATTTTAGTTTTAATCCTTTTGTTTTTTATTTGATGATTTTATTTTCATTACTCAATTGCGTATTAAGTTATGACATTTTATTTCCCCGCATCTTAGCAGAATGTGTATTAAGTTGTGACATTTTATTTCCCCGCACTTAGCAGAAAACTTCTGTTGTGTTAATCAAACGTTGCATGGATTTTTACTGTAATTTATTGTATTTGCATTGCCTTTTTATTTTATCCTTTTTTTCAGAATTGATTTATTTATGCAATTTAAAATACCTTTTTGATTAGTTTTTTCATATCATAAGCATTTAATGTTAATTTTCTATTTAACCGCATAATAAACTTATGAAACCTTCAAAGTTAATTGTTCTGTGCGTCGTTGGTCTTTGCTCCTATCGTGTTTGTTGTGTGCGAATTTGCTTGCGATAGCATCGGGTAAATGGCCACTTGCCTCTACTAATATTCTCGGATCTAAAAAGCAAAAAAGTTGTCAAAAATTCAAGGAGAGTTAATTGCAAGAATTTCTGTGTCTAAAATCGTCTCGGGTATCCGAAAACCATGGGTTTTGTTCCCTGTGTGCATTTGATTTTTCAATCGCACACGGACAAAAAGACGATTGCGGTCGGCATTTTCACTCTAAAAAACGGGAGAAATAACCATAAGTGTGCGGCATCACGCACTTATGGCATAACATATTTATTAATATAACATATTAAAAGGCAGAGTTGAAATGGTATGTATTTTTTGTGTATTTACTAAGATTTTTTCCATTTTAACGGTACTTAGGTATGTTGCAAAATTTATCCAAGTATTTGTCCTCCATCCAGATTAAAATGTAGCAGGCACTCTGGAAAATATGCATGCTACCCTGCAAATTTTAATGTGGAAACTTGACTTGACTTGACTCCACTACGGAAAAACTATGCGCACCACGCATGTGGACTACTGATAACTTTTTTCAGATGTTGGCTGGTATCTCTGCACTAGCAAAATTCGATTGTGCTTGGCATTTTGCCGTAAAACCTCCCCCCCCCCTCGTAATTTTGCTTGGATTTTCGCCCTAATTTGTTGCACCGAGACACTTGTTGACCAGCGCCCTCCACAGGAAGAGGCGGGGTTTAAAGTGCTGATCACTTTGATTTATGTGTTGCTGTGACAGTGCTTGTTCTGTGCCTTGAAACCAAAACCATAACGGAAACGACAGAGGTCTAAACAGAGGACGTGCCACACCACAAAGATATTTTTCTTGGTTGATGTGTACGAGTGTCGTCTTTTTGTACCAAATTTTTTCTGCTGTTTTTGCGGTACTGTGTCAAATTTGATAACAAACAGCATATTCCATTATCCATCTCGTTTAAGTTCTTATTGAACTGCCGCCGAAAATGAAGTTTTCATCAGCTTATTTTAAAAATAACAAGAAAGACCGAAATTGGGACTTAGTGAAAAATTGGTGCCGTGCTAATGACGATATATTTTCAGCCAAGTGCGTTCTCTGCAACAAGGACTTTAGCATTGCCAATATGGGAGAGGGTTGCCAATATGGGAGAGGGTTAGAAGAAACATAAAGCAGCTGCCAGAAGTATGTCTAGACAGCTCGTTTTCGAAACATCAAATAATGTTTCGCAGTTAACCAGTAAAAGTGTCCACTTATCAAATAATGTTTTACAGGTAATCAGTAAAAGTGTTCAACACTGGCAACCAACTGCAATAAGTGATAAAGTTTTGAAAGCAGAAGCTCTACTAATACTACTAGCTGTTAAGAGCAATTATTCATTTCAGTCGTTTGGTGACTTAGCTGAAATATATTCTTTTATTTTTGATGATTCCGCCATTGCAAAATGTCTGAAGTTGTCCGATAAAAAATTTGTTATGTGGTGAACTTCGGCTTAGCTTTCTCATAGCCAATCTTTTTCGTGATATTGGGACTTCCTTTTATACCATTTATTTTGATGAAACAACTACAGTACAAGTAAAAAAGCAATTTGACATTCATATATAATATTTGTCAGAAAGTCATACAAAAATTGTAACTTCATACTGTTACTCTAAATTCTTGGGACATGCAGAAGCAGATAAAATTGTAAAATTAATTCTAGATTTCATATCTTCACATGGGCTAAGTTTAGAAAAGATGTTGCAATGGTCTATGGATGGTCTGAATGTAAACCTGTCTGTTCTCAAGATATTGAATGCTGAATTGAACTTGCAGTCAGTCCCTGACTTATTTGATTTTGGGACCTGCTGTTTGCATGTGATGCATGGTGCTCTGAAGAAAGGACTAGATAAACTTCACATTGATATTGATACTCTTGCAGAGATGCCAACAACTACAGATTCTCCATAGTTCCTACGGAAAAAGCTCTTGTACTACGGAATACGGAAAATTAACGGAAGTTAGTAATTTTTATTTTGCTTGTTCCTCTTCCCAACGCAATGGCGGCCAATTGACGATCTGTCATGCTTGTGATGCTGCTCACTTCCAGTTCTGCGTCTCGAAGCTGCTCGGATCTTAGCGCGAGCAGCAGGTACTCGAAACCCTCTCTTCCCAGCATGCAACATTCTCGGGACGTTAGCGTAGCTCGCTTTTGTGGTGGACGTGGGCGGAGTTTGGCCTGAAGCTCTTTCACAGTGCAGCAACAAGCTGTTGAAAATCGTTTGGTGCAGAACGTGAGTGTCATTGCCTGGCATCAGAGTTTTTTTATTAAATCGTGCGTCAACCATTCATGTCAGTAATTAATATTTTGAAGATTTTTGTCTTGCGTTGCAGAAAAGTATGCTTGGATTTCGTTGCAGAGTTCGCCAAAATGCGTAATTACGCGTCTAGTACGCATCGAAATTTTACCAACGTGTAAAAATATGCATCGGGAATTTTTTCTCGGCGCGTACAAATACACGTCGTGAAGCGCGTAAAGTACGCATCAACACGTAAAAATATGCATCGAGAAACACGTAAAACTATGCATCGAAGAATTTTACCAACGCATAAAAATACGCATCGGGACAGCATTTCGCCTTTCAAAAATGGAAGTGTACGACATAAAGATTTCTTCCGTAATCGTAATTTCGTTTTTCTGCGATGTTGCCTCTGTCTAGTATTGTTGTTATACATAATTTTATTCCATAAATCTTTGTATTTCACTTTGAAAATGGAGGGGAAATTTCCGAAAACGGAAATTCGACGGCGAAAAAATTCCCGTGTAATCTTCGGCTTCGAGGAATTTCTGCTTTTTCGTCGTAATTTGGGTTATCCTCGAGATCGATGCATAATTGAACAGAAATTTTGGGGCAATTGGTAGTGGTGAAGGATGCTTTCCGCCTGAAACTTTCAAAAACGGAAATTTCGTCTTTCAAAACTTTCGGAAACAGTGAGGATTTCTCCCGTAATCGTCATTTTATTTTTTACGCAATGTTTCCTCTGCCTAGTATTGTTGTTAAATTTCATTTTATTTCGTAAATATTTGTATTTCACCTTGAATATGGATAGGAAATGTTCGAAAACGGAAATCGGACGCAGCAAAGGTTTTTCCCGTAACTGTAATTTTTTCCCCCAACGATGTTCCGAACGTGTATCATGTGTTCTTACATATTCCCCCCAAAAAGGTTTGCATTTCAGCTTGATAAAGGGGGGAGAGTCCGAAAATGAAAGTGACGAAGCTGAAAAATTTGTAAGAATTGATGCATGATATTCACAAGCATTCATATTCTCCAAGTTACACTGCCTTTTATCTAAAATAGTGAAAGCTATCATGCATTCATGGTCCTCAAACAGAAAGTTCTTTCAGCATGATGTATAAAATTGTCATGACATCCAAGGGGTTTGTGAAGCCTACTGTCTGTCGTAGCTGATGGTGATGTTGAGCTTAATTTTTCAAATAACAGTTTTTCAAAAAAGAAAAATCAGAAAGGACACAACTGGTAATTGGAGTAAAAACAAGAATGTATTAAAGCAAAATCATTTTAAACGAAAATGAACTTTCTAAGTTCTATACATGTCTTTCTAGGTTCTATACATCTGTCGGAAAAGTTCGCATTGAAGAATGTTATTATATTCAAGAAAAGATACTGATCTATGATGAATTTTTAAAACATGCAGATGTAGTAGATCCTTCACTTAGAGCCATAGCATCATTTACTTCTGTATTACACATAGTCAAACGCCTTCCATTTATAATAACTGAAAATGAACTTGATATACTGGAAGCGAAATTCTTTGTTATCAAGCTGACAAATTAGAGACCATAGCAGTAACAGATAGAATAGATGTCACTTGGTCAGAAATCTCAAAATTAAGAGGCTGTAATGGAGCGATTAAGTGTACTAGTCTCTCGAAAGTAATGTTTGCAATGCTTGTAGTTCCACACTCGAATGCTTGTGAGTAAAAGAGATTTTAGTTTAGTGTGAAAAAATCAAGCCCGTTTCCAACCTAATTTAGGTTTTGAAACTGTAAAAGCACTTCTTATTGCAAAAATGAATATGTTCTCCTCTGGGCAAGTGTGTTATGAAAAAAAATTTTCTGCTGAGGAACTCAAATCTGCAAAACACTGTACAGTGAAATCACTAAAGAAAGCTGTTTAATCAATTGTTTCTTGTGTAAAAAAAAATGTATCAGTCACGGTGTATATTATTTTCCATGTGAAAAATTTGGAATATTTTGATACAGATTTTCGATTTTCATGTATATACATGAATAAGTAAGTAAAAAAATGCTAATTACATTAAATGAGTTGTTTTCCTTGGTTAAAATTATTCTTTTTGGTATGACTACTGAAAAATGGCCAAAACTACTGAAAATGTGTACGAGCACCACTGAAAATATCTGAAACAGGTTGGCATCTCTGCTCTTGCTACTGATATTTATCAGTGGTTCAAAATGTCTGCTTGTCGAAGGGAAGATTATCACAATATACAATTGGAAAACCTAATGGGTTGTGCAGCTAAAAATGTTTTCTTTCATCATGTTGAGAGCAGGTGGTTAACCCTAGGTCCTGTTTGTGAGAGAATTATTGAACAGTATTCTGCATTAATTGAGTACTTTTGTACATACCTTCCAAAGCAGAAAAATGTGAAACTTGGTTCTAGGTATGATCAGATATTTTCCCAATTGAAACATCCCCATACTATTATTTACTTGCATTTTGTGCTTTTTTTTTTTTTACAGAAATATTCATGCCATACCTCAAGGTTTTACAGAATGAAGAACCCATGATTCGTGTGTTGTACAGCAAACTAAATGAACTAGTGCGCAGTATAATGTTAAAATTTTTAAAACCGGATGCAGTTGGCACAAAAAAAGGATTTAAACTTTTAAAAGTTAACTTTCAGAAAAGTGACTATTTGTTGCCTTTCGATAAAATGGATGTTGGTAGTAGTGCCAGCCATATTCCAGCACAGAACAAAAACATAAATGAGAAGAAAGTGTTACTGGGGATAAGAAGCTCTTTCATTGCTGCAACAGAATATTTGTTAAAAAAACTACCACTGAATAACTTTCTTCTACGAGACATCCAATCTATTCATCCTTTGTTTCAGAAGAAGGAAAGCGCAAAAGATGCTGTGAAACGCCTATATATGCTTAAAGTCATCATATGCTTAAAGTCATCATATGCTTAAAGTCACCAAAACTGACAGTGTGTGTGATAAGATAAATACAGAGTGGTCACTGTACATGTATGAGGACATGGCAACTAATCGTAAAAGTTACGAGGAAGATAATGATATTTTATAAGTATTGGGCAGTAGTGGCTAGCATAAAAGATTCTGCAGGTTTACTAAAATACAGTTCATTATCAGCCCTGGTGAAGACATGTTTGACATTGTCACATGAAAATGCACCTCATGAAAGGGGCTTTTCCCAGAACAACAACATTGTCACAAAAGAAAGAGTGTCACTTTCAGAGTTATCTATCAGATCATTACGTATCTGCAAAAAGCGATTTGATTGCACAATAACTCCATACTTTCAATACCCATAACTAAAGGCCTCGTAAATAGTGTAAAGCAGGCTTACGGCTTACGCACAATATGCCTCCTACTTGGAACAGCAGAAAGAAGAGGAAATGATGCAAAGAAATGGTAAAAGAAAGGCTGAAGAACAAATTATGCAGACTTTCGAAAAGCAAAATAAGCGTGTGAGGCTTGATCAGCTGTCCAAACTTAAGACAGAAGAAAATTCCTTAATGAACAACCAGAAAACTGCTCATACGCTCTTGGCTGAAGCTTAAAAAAATTGGATAGTGTAATAAAAGAAAACAGCATGAGCAACCTAAAAGTTTCCCAAATGATGTTATCAACAGGAAATATTGAACTAGAAAAAACAACCTACAAATTGAAAGAAATACATAAATCATTAGTAGAACTTGAAGGCAAAATTTCCAAATGTTAATAAAGTTTTCTAAGTTGTAAGGTTCAAAAAATTTTATTTTAGTGAAGCACTCTTACTATGATTTTGTATGAATAAGGCTGATTGTTAGGACGAAGTTTCAATGAGAGCGGGATCCGTTTCCCATACTGAAAAAAAGAAAGCTGTCGTAAAATCAATTTCCTGCTAACAATCCGGCCATAATTTAGGTAGTTTTTTGGTGAAAGAAGAACAATTTCTGCATTATTACCAGTATTTTATTTAATTTACCTCCCAGCTCAGATAAAATATGTCCTGAAATTATAAGAAAAACTGTGTCCTGAATTATTATTTTTTCGCTCCTACCCCTGCAGATACGTCACTAAATGTTCTATTTTTTAATTTAATGTGCCCCACACCTTGTTTAACAAGCCCTGTCTGTAAAAGTACTGAAAAAAAGGTACAAAATGTGCCAAGTTATTATACAAATTTCTTATGTGACCATTGCTAGCAAGGCTCTTGATTTTAAATGCTCAATCTGCTGGCGAAAAGACTGTTGGTCATTCAACGTCTGGAGTCCTTGAAAATCCTTGAGAATTTTCCCTGCTCGAATTTGCATGAACCCTTCATTCTGTTGTTAATTGACTAAAACATTGTTTTGTGAATTAGCAGTTTTAAATTAACATTGGGTGATTCCTGACAACCAAAGCCATGCTGCACATTTGAACTGTGTGAACAGCTCTGACCGACTTATCCAAACATGAAATATTTCACTGTGGTATGTGCTGCATCCAGTTCACCTTGGAATATTACTACTAACATGCCAGATGTTATGTTACCCATTTGCAATACTTTTAGAATCATAAGTATGCAGAATGCCAGTGATTGGTGTAGTTAAGAAACCTATAAAGCTTTTAACAGTGGTTTCTCTGAATGTGTTATATGAAAAACTAGTGCGTGTGAATTGTTATAGTGTTTTTTAAATTGAAATAATCGTGATGCAGTGTGTTGCATGCCATTGTATCTCAGGTGTATATCACATTGTAAAGATTCTGAAATGATACACATCTTTAGCATGTTTCCAGTGACCAGTGTACTTTTAATTCTTTTTTTCACAGGAATCTGTACCTCACACTAAAGCACAAGTTTTATCAAGGCGTGTCTGGGAAATTCTGATAATGTTGCCAACATCACCTTCAATGCTTCAAGGCTTCAAAGATATTACCAAGGTAATTTACATTTTTATGTCATAATTAAATAATTAAAGCCTGGATGTGCAAGCACTAATAACCTCCAAAATAAGCAAGCATTTATGCACTAAAAATCAAGAAATATACTCTAAAATAGAAGAAATATGCATTCAACATATCTGAAAGTTTTACTGTAGGATTTATATATTTTACAGGATGTAGATGAATGTACATTTTGCTCTTGAACATATTCACGATTGCACGTGATAACTAAACGCTTTTTTATATTTTCAAAAGAAAAAAGCAGGCTTTCTGTCAGTTAGAAAGCATCCTTTTCCACATCCACAGAGGTTGTCTGTGCATATTTAAAGCACACAATATAAGTGGAAGACATACTTCCATAATCAATAGTTTCTCCGAGAAGAATTTCATAAATTTTAATTTTTTTTTTCCAAACTAGCAACACTAGAGAGCTCCTTGAAATACTATTTTTGCATGCTTGTCCTTATAAGTCAGATATTTTTTCAATGTTTTTCTTCATGTCTTCTATCTCTTTTGAAAAAGTTTACTAAAGTTTAATCCCTTTTTTCCAGAGTAGATACAGCTATTGGAAGTTTGGGAAAAATAAGCATTAACAAATGCCCGTTGATTTGCTTAAGATTTATTTGGCTGTGATGATCATAGAGGAATCCTCACCCAGAAGGGCATTCACAGTATCCAAAATTCATTTCATGTATGAAACATTATAAATTGCAGCAGTAATCCATGTTCCCCACCTTGTTAAAACTGGCTGTGGTAGAAGATTTCATTCTGAAGCCATTTCTTTAAATAATTTAATTCAAGAGAGAACTTTAAAGAAAACTTTTTCACACTTGATATCAATTTGTCAACATCAGGAAATAATATCATCCTCACTTCTGAAATTCTGTGTAATGCATGGGCCAACCACACGAGATGGATCATGTTTGGAAACTGAACTTGTAAAGCTTTACCATCCTTTTTCATATAACTATCAGCATCTATAAAAAAGGAATTCATCACCATAGTTTATTGTCTCAAACCAGAGGATGTTTAAACATTTTGTAAACAGCTGAGATATGTTAGTGCTGTGAGTTTTTTCTGATTTTTCAACACATATCAGAAATGCTTGAGATGGTTTATCCGAGTCCATAATCCCAATGACATTTACTACGTATCTACCAATAGCATCTGTGGTCTCAACAACAGAGATACAGATTTTTTTTTTTTGTAAACTTCTTCTCTGATCTTTTAAATGGTATTTGCATAACACTTCTCTAAATAATGTTTTCTCAAATTTGATTTGTTTCGAACAATTTCTTTTGTGTACTTTTGCAAGAAATGCTTTAAGAAGGGAATTTTTTTAACTTCTACAATGGAATTCCTGCGTCGATATGAAGGCCTTGCACAAATTGAGAGAAAACTTCGACTCGCGTGTGGATGTGGATGTAATATTCAAAATTAGGCATGTTTTCCTTTTAACTTCCAGCTAGCAAAAGACATGTTTGGCTGTCTGGAAACAGGCTTTTCACACACTTTACAAAAGAACATTGCTCCATTCATTGAAAACACATCTGGAGCACAAACTTATTCAGTCTCATACTGTTGCATGCTCTTACTTTTAGGTATATCAAACAATATTGAGCAGTTACCAGTCAATAATAACAGAAGTGCCAAAAGTCATCCGTGAGAGTCACAGCATGGAAGATCTCTTTCATCTGAATTTGGTGGATCAATGAAAATCTGAAGCTCGATTACACATGCAGTAGTCCCGGTTTCTTGTTCATAAAATGCCAAAAGGGAAAAAAAATTTTAGTCACCTGACCTTAGTGAAGTGCTCCTACGTCCTTACCCTATCTTCACATATTCAGGGGACAGGGCCCGTTTACAGCATATAAACAAATGAGAGCCATGACATCTACATCCCTTCGTGACCTCATTTCAATGACCAGTAGCAGGCTGACTTCGTAGCAGGCCCGACCTTACACCATATCTCTAGTAACCTTGCTTTTTCTCTTGCAACACCACTTTGAATGAACAAATTAGCCTGGCGATAAAATATCTCAGTAGAACCACACACGTTTTGTTTCGGATCCATGCTGATAACTCACGCCGAATTATTAGTCTGGCTTATGGATTTTGATGTGCAGAAAAATTCCATGTTAACCCTTACAAGTAGAAAGAAAGGATTTCAGTGAATATTGTCTTCCTACATAAAGAAGCATCCATGTTGTTGGTGCAGTTATTTAGTGGAGAGTAGACTAAACATTTTACTTTTGATTGGAAGTGGATTCATTTGAGTACCACCACCTTCTGTAATGAGGAATAATTTTTTAACACGTGGCTTTGCTATTGTGCTATGATGCTGTTTAAGAGTTAAGTCTAAAAAAATTATGATTTCATTTTTTAAAAGTACTTTTCTAGAAAATTCAGGATATATGCAAAAATATGCACTAAATGTGAAAATATGCTTTTATTCCTCAAAATGGCTAAATATGCAAAATAAGCATTTGGCTTGAACATCTGGGCTTTAGTCATAATTCATTATTTAAAGTCATGTACATTACTAGCTCATTATTTTTCATTTTTTGTTATGTGCTGTGAAGAGCTCTTATAATACACAGAAAGAAACCAAAATTTCTTTTAATTTTTAGCTGTCATTATCTTTTTTTCAGTGTTCTGCTACCATAATGAGGCATAACATTTACCACAATAATAATATTTTGGTACGCATTTAAATTGTAGTCGTTAATACACATTCATCTGTACAAATTTGTAATGGAAGTTTGAGTATCAAATGCAAATGGTAGCAAAACCAAGGACCATATAAATATTACATGCAGTTTTTTTGTTTTTGTTTTTTTACATGAGGTAAAACTTTTGGAACCAGTTTGAAGCAAACTGTGGGACTACATTAAATCGCATTGAGTTTGTATTTTTTTTATTTTTTTTTACAGGAATTGAAGTAACTTAGATTAGTAAGAATAAACTTTGCTTGCTAAGAGCTGAATGGAATTTTGTGTTCTTTAAAATTTTTTATGTCAGCCTGATGCTCCCCCCTTTTTTTTAATATGTGCTGTTTTTTTTATCCCCAAGTAAAAAGGATTTGTTTGTATTGAACATTTTCAAAATCTTTGTGTTGTGATTTATGTTGCTGTTAGAGGAGAGAGAGAGAGAGAGAGAGAGAGAGAGAGAGAGAGAGAGAGAGAGAGAGAGAGAGAGAGAGAGAGAGAGAGAGAGAGAGAGAGAGATTATTGTAATATGTTGGCATTAGTATTATCAAGTGCGCATTTTGCAAACACGCAGCATTTTAAAGGATTCTTGTTTACAGTGATCTTTGAATAGTAAATATGCTTTGCATCAAGTCTTTCTCTGTCTTCAAGACTTTGGTAATGAGATGTGTTTCCATTTGTTGTTGTGTTTTCAGATAGATTTAATATTTCATAATAAACACAGCTATTAGTAACAGTATGGTGAATTGTGGCAGTGGTTAATTTGAGTGTAATAAGAAATTCATACAAAATTTGATGGTAGTTAGGAATTTGACTTTGGCACATTGCAAACTAAAGGAAATAGACATTGGACCATTAAAAAAGGACAATTTAGTTTTTATCAAAGCCATTGATCATAAAGACATGCTTAAAGAAATAAAGGATTAAATTCTCAAATGGTTACAATATGGTGTATTTGAAATATCAGTGAAATATATCAGTACAGGGTGAGATTTTGAGTTTGAATATAAGTGTCATTGCTAATGTTCATTAAGTTGAAGAGGTTAAGAAATTTTGGATGGTGTCTTGAAATATGTCCCTTTCAGTCATGTTTCACTGGAGTAAACAGTTGAGGAATTAGACATGTGGGTATTGAATTTGATTTCACATGCCTTTCAGTCATGTCCTCAGGCATGTTCAGCTGGTGTCAGAGCTGGTGATCTTTTAAACCATGAGAAGACATTAATGTTTTGAACCAATTTAATAATAATTCTAATGATTTGTGGATATTGTGAACATATAAAAACCTGGAAAATAATGAATTCACCAAGGTTTTCTTATACTTAATGTGCATGATATACTTGGGTATTAAATATCAGGATATACATAATGGTAAAGACTTAAGTGTTTCCTTTGCACTATATCCCAATAACATCTTTAAAATATTTTAAATGCACATGATTTTGTAGGACAATGCTTCACAGAGGCAGCATCTTATGTTAGGCCTTGCCTGAACAAACATCCGTACTATAAATTAAAATGCTAAAATCAAAACTGTTAAGCAACCTTTTAATCACCCCCCCCCCCATTTTTAAAAATTATTCTATTTAAATAATGTGAAAAAGACTCATTCATACTACATACAGAAACATAAGTTAACAAGTTAACATTCAACTAACATAACATTCATGTTTAAACATAAGTTAACATTCAACTAAGACCAATTACAATGTCACTAGTCTTTCAACTTATATTATTTTTTAGTAGTCTTCAAATTAATTTAATGTAAGTAAAACACATAAATATCTAAAATACAAGTTACTGCCCCAGCAAACATGACTCTTGTATCCAAATTGGAATGTCTTTGCTTATCTTGTGTAAGCATATTCTTAGATGAAACATGTATGGTGACAGATTTTGCCGATAGCAGTCTGAAAGGTTTGAGACTTCTGTTCAAATTTATCAGTTCCCTCCATTAATCTGTAATATTATTTGGATCATTATGGTTGCAAACAATATTTTGATTTTTTCCTGTACAAATTGCCTCTACTAACCTCAGACATCTTTCATTTATAGAAGTGCTTAATATTTTAATTTTGTAAATTCTTTTGTTTCTTTTTCTATGCAGCACTGTATCATAACTGTTTTTGCTTCCTTTTTATGTCAATTTTTAAAATGGTAATTCAGTTTATGTTTTAATTTATTTTTAGTACTGTCGATGTATGACATCTGAGAATCATTATTTCTAATCGGGATTTGGTATACACTTGTTGATTCTAATAATTTTTTACTTTTCTATGTTGTCTATTAAAATATTTTTAATTGAATTCATATTTTGGAATTGTATATTTATTAATTCTATTAAAATATTTTAGTAGGCAATAGAGAAAAAAAAATCGGCAGGTGCATACCAAATCTTGTTTAGAAATAACGATCTTCAGATATACATTGGCAGTACTACAAATAAGTTAAAACATAAATTGAATCAGCACATATGCATCTCTCTTTCTTACACAGAATACTTTTCCTGTCACTCTCATGGATGTCTTCTGATCCTCATTTGCTTATTGTTGCTCACTCAAAAGGTAGAAGTGGCATTATTACTAAGCACTGTTGAATGCCATTCAGCCTGCTTAAGGCACCAACGAAGACATTAAGGACATTGTGTGGGAGTGCCATGGACCTTATGATCTCAACCATGCTTCCAGAAAATAGTGTTCATGGGAGGTCATGTGGGACACAAAAAAACTTTTAGTCTGGACAGAAGTGGCTGGCATATGTTTGCCATAATCATCTGTGCCTGTAACATATGTAATCTATGCTTCTGAAAAGTTCCTTGTCTGTTCTTTGAATGTGTGTATTTTTCTCTTCCCACTGTGCTCAATATTAGTGAACTGTAGATACTTCTTGGCAGACATGTTCAGCTTCCCTACCCCCCATATTGTTCATCGTACATTTTACCTTTATTATTAGAGCCAACATGCTGCCCTCTCTCAAAGTTCGTGAGTAAGACATATGAAGCAGTTTTTCTTGGCAATTGTCTGTGATTTCAATAAATTTTTAAGTGTACAAAATAACTTCCTGACCCTATTACCTTTTATAACATTACAAAATGATGAGTAAATGTTGCAGGCCAGATAACAAAGCCATATGCTGCAAAGTCTGCTTCATGTTTTGTGTTGTCCAAGTCTGTTACAATGCACTTGACATGTTGGTAATAAATGTGTATTTGTTTTTCAAGTCATTGACTGAAGTTATTGTGTTGGTGCAGATGAAGTGTCCGTAACGAGAGTGCCACCTGCAATAGGAAGCACGTACCCCCCTGTTCAAAGTAGTTCCCCCTCTTCATTGACACATTTCTGCCAATGGGTTAGAAAGAAGACTGGATCCCATTGTGATAAAACACTATGAGGCAAAGATGAAGGCAATGGGTTGACACACACCTTGGTTGTTTGGGAAGGTCTTCTCCATCAGGAAATGGTCCTAGTGCCAGAAGAAGTTATAATCCAGGGAAGTAAGGTCTGGGGAATATGCAGGCTGCAGCAGAGTTTCGTTGTCTGACTGGTTAATTTGTTGGATGATCCTTTGGGAGACATGTGGATGAGCACTGTCATGCAACAGAGGGACCCCATGCCTGTTGACCAAAACTGGCTGCTTTCAGCACAATAGTGGTCCGAAGTGATAATCTCACCTGGCTGTAGAAATGAATAACTCATCTAGCCGGCAGCAGAGCACCATACGAGTACAAGAACCAGTGCTATATGCAGGTGTAAGGGTGGCTTTGGACATTGTTTAGGTGGGTCTGTGGTATCCAATGACTGCTATTCACTTAAGATTGTTGTAGAAGACCCACTTTTCATCATAGGTTACAATCCATTTCAGGAATCTCTCCAGTCTGTGGCTGGTAAGGAGGAAAATCCACACCTCCAGATGACATATTTTATTGGCCGCTGTCAATTCATGTGGCTCCCAGACATCCAGCTTTTTCATTTATCCAGGGTCATGAGGTGCCAAATTACCATCAAATGATGTACACAAACCTTTGTGGTGATCATGGACTTTTGCAGTGAGTCATCTTCCAGAATATTCATCAGCTCCTCATCTGTTACAGATACTGGTGGATGACCACAAGGTGCATTTTCAAGGGATATGTCTTCTGCTTGGAATTTTGTGAACCATTAGCGTATGTTGTGTTCTTTCACAGTACTCTGCACAAATGCCACATTAATATTGGGTTGTCGGAAAAGTCATGACATATTTTGGCACCTGATGGTGGTTGGGCAGTTTTGGAAGTACTAGAGACATGCACAGCTCTGTTATCGCTATGGTATTTGACAGGTGCCAGTTCTAGCTGCAGTCTAAAAGGAATAGTGAATAATTTGGTGAATTTGTGGAGATTTGACATCAAGAGAAAGATGGAACACCAAACTGTGCATTTTTGCCATATTTTACTTTTCTACTTTCATAAAGGGAAGAACGTGCGTCAAGCTTGTGAAAAGTTGCATAAAGTGTACGGTGATAATGCTCTACAAGAACGTCAGTGCCAGTGGTGGTTCGCAAAATTCCGTGCTGGTGATTTTGACCTCAACAATGCTCCTCGGTACGGGAGGCCCACCGAGGCTGATGACGACCAAATCAAGGCATTGATCATTTCAAACCCACGTTACACGAAATGAGAGATTGCAGACACATTGCACATCCATCATTCAAGCGTTCACGACCGCCTGAAGAAGCTGGGATACGTAAGCAAGCTCGATGTGTGGGTTCCTCATGAACTCAAAGAAGCTCAATTGACGGCACGTATAAACATCTGCGATATGCTAATTAAACGTGAGGAAAACGATCCATTTTTGAAGTGACTGATAACTGGTGATGAAAAGTGGATTGTGTACAACAATGTGCTGCGCAAACGTTCTTGGTCCCGACGTGCTGCTTTGCCTCAAACGACATCCAAAGCAGACATTCATCAACGGAAGGTTCTGGTCTCAGTGTGGTGGGATTTTAAAGGTGTTGTGTTTTTGGAGCTCCTACCACAGAACCAAACGATCAATTCGAATTTGTACTGTCGGCAGTTGGACAGTTTGAACGAATCCATCATCCAGAAACATCCAGAGCTCGTTCTTCGCAAAGGTGTTGTGTTCCATCACGACAACGCGAGACCACACACAAGTTTGATTACCCGCCAAAAGTTATTGGAGCTTGGGTGGGATGTGTTGCCACACCCAGCATACTCGCCTGACCTTGCGCCATCAGACTTCTGCTTGTTTTGCTCTCTTCAACAGTCCTTGCGTGGTATTACGTTCAATTCAGATGAGGCTGTAAATCAGCACCTTGTACAGTTTTTCGCCACGAAAGACAGGTCCTTCTATGAACGAGGCATTCTGCAGTTCACTGAAAGATGGCAAAAGGTTATCGAACAAAACAGGCATTATATCATTGATTGATCTTTGTTCTTTCTATCAATAAATGACCTTTGCAAAACATGGCTAAAATACGTCATGACTTTTCCGACAACCCAATATTTCAGGCCACCATACTAGCAGAATATCCAAGTTTGAACTCGCACAGAAAAATATGTAGCTGGTTCAACAAAGACTACCTGTATGTTAGACAATGGATTTCATAATTAATTTCTTGAAAAATTTAATATGTGCTGTTCTATTTTTATGTGTGCTTTAATGTACTTACATATTTAAATTAACTTTTCATCATTCATACCAGACATAATTATTAAATGCAAATTCAAAAAGGGGATATAACTGTGTAGTATAATGTATAACTTCTGCATTATTTTCAGGTTTGTCACAGTTTTGAAGCAGTGCTTATTTTAATTTATTTGATGAGACAGCTATTTGTGTATTTGTTAAAGCAAAAAGGAATCTCCAAACTCGTATGATTGAAAAGCAATTTTTCTTCTGTTAATTTTATAGCAAAACCTTTTTAAATCTCTTCCTAAATTTAAAAAGTAGCTTCTTAAAATATTGATTTTTGGTATTGTGTTTATTTGTAGGACTCTGATTCAGATACTGGTGCTGTAAATAAAACTCTGCAATCACTTCTTAACCCTGAAAGTCCCCAAAAACTTATGTATTCCTTACAAATAGTAGAATCACTATGCAGAAAAGAGGTAAGTGTCTTTTCATGCTGAGTTCTCAAATTGTGCATACTCATGTAGTTCATGTCTCTTCCTTCATGAAATACCTTCAAATGTTTCTTAAAATTCACAATTTGTAAATGATTTGCTGCTGTTTTTCCTGATCTCACAGTAAAAATAAAAAAAAAGGGAGGGGGGGGCAAATATTTTCTACTTCAAAAATATATCAATGACTCCATGAATTTGCAATATGAGAGTAAAATGTGATTTTATATTTCCTACAATGTGGTAAGAAAGGAATGGAAAGACAACAAAAATCTGGAAAACTGAGAGAATTGAGATTATCTATATATCTTCACTTGCCATATTTTTTGTTTGTTGTGCTTGATGATATGTACGAAGTGATTTTGTTATGCTATGACTGTAGCAGAAATGCCGATCAATACGCATTTTCCTTTTTATTATGTTTTTTTTTATTGCAGACAAGTTGCATGCCCGTGCAATTTTGGAAAATCACCTTAATATTCATAAAGAAGGAAGATATTCTTCATTAACTGATAGCTGCAATAATGCTTTTCTTGAGGAGTAAAACTATTAAAATAATTTCCCATATTTTGTTCATGCTCTAGGTTTTTCTGTCCCAAAGAAAAATAAAAAAATATTTCCAACTTAGAAGTAGTGTAAATGTAACTTCAGTGTTGATCATGATCATGGTAGTTGTGATAATTGCAAAGGTTTATGGGTGCAAATTTTGCAATCTGCTTTTTTTAATTCAAATTTTACTATTTTCCTTCATTTTTGGAGGGCAGAAATGAAATTAAACATTACTTTTCAGTGTAGTTTTTGCGGCATATTCAGTCTAAAGGTCATGAGCACAAAATATTCCGTGAGCCATCTTTGAAAATGCGGTAGTCATGACGATTGCCATATTTCCTAATGTTTGTGCATTTCAACTACCTTCCCCTGATTCCATTCTGCAGTACTCAGAGAGCTCATGGCTGCAACACTTGTTTTCTCAGCTTCAACCTGATTAGATTTACTGTTTTGTGTCAAATCTGAAGCACAAGAGCAAAATTTTTGTACATTTTTTCCATTTCCCATCCATACTGCAGCATTCTAGGAGCTTATTGGTGCAAATTTGTAAAATTCTTTGTTCTGAAAATAGCTTCATCTTGATTATTGTTGTGTTGTTGTAATACTATTTTCCTTCAATTCTGGAGTGCACACACACAATTTTTTTTTTTTTTTTCGTGTGCTCATTTTGACTTTTTTTTTTTTTTTTTTTAAAGCATTTTTCATTTACATGGTGTTGCACTCTGGACAGGCAGAATGAACATATTTTTTTACAGATCCCTTCCCTCCATCTAGCTTAACCTTGATTTAGTATTTTCTTCAGGTGTTCTGTACCAAATCTTTACACACTTTTAACACCTTTCTTCCATACCTCATTTTTGTGCCCTGGCAGCCTTTGTGAAGAATGATTGTCACTCATGCAATGTTGCAGGTATGGATATGTTAATGCAATGTTAAGGTATAGATTGTAAAATTCATTATTTTTTGCTGAATGACTCATTTTTGGTAATTATGAGTTTATGTTTTTGGCTGGGCATATGGCTTTTTATTGTGTTTTCAAGATTTCCACCATTGGAATTCATAAAAGAGGGACTGTCTGTTACTGGTGACTGCTATTTTGTTTGCCTTATTGAGCAAGGGGCTGTGTGCACAGGCTCCCATTTATTCCTAAAAAAAAGGTTCACTCATGCACCTTCATACTTCCCCAAATCACTGGAACAATGAAGTAGATAATCCAACATATTGTAAATAAATAAAAAATGTCATTGCAAATAAGGAATTCTACCTGAAGTATTGATCGGTAGAACTCCAGAGTGCTGAATGTGTGTGTGTTGGATATTTAATATGTGCCAGTAATTTGGCCCACATCCTTTGGAATGTTTTTTAAATGTAATATAGTAATTTCTTTTATTTTTCTTTCAAGTATTATTTGTTGAAACATTGTAACAGGCAATTAAATGTTTGATATTGGATAAATTTGACACTAAGTGCTGATTACTGATAATTATTGAAAAGAAATTCAGTTGGTTACTAATAGTCACTTTCAGTAACCAGTAACACTAATCGACAGGAATTAAAAATAGAAACCCCCATTGAGTTGCATCAATGCATCCTTCCAGTGCTTACGTATGGTGCAGAGACGTGGACCTTAACTAAAAGAGATATACAAAGACTGCAGACAACTCAAAGAAGCATGGAGAGGTGCATGCTTCGTGTAACCAGGAGAGATAAGAAGAGAAACTCGTGGATCCGAAAAATGACAAGAGTGGAAGACATCATGATCAGAGTTAAATCCCTGAAATGGCAATGGGCTGGACATACTGCCAGAAGGACAGATCATCGATGGACAGCCGAAATTTTAGATTGGATTCTAAGGGACAGGAAAAGACCCAGAAGAAGACCACATGGGAGATGGGTGGATGAAATTCGAAAGTATGCAGGGGTGACATGGAGGAGACTGGCACAAGACAGACCGTTGTGGAGGAAACTTGGGGAGACCTTCGTCCAGCAGTGGATTGATAATGGATGACGATGATGATGATATATATATATAGTAACCTCACTTTTAAAAGGTGGCATAAGATTGTAATTTGCTGTTTCTTCTTATGTAAGGAATTTTAGTAGTTTTGGTATAGCCATTCAGATGTCTTTGAAATATATGAATAGTGCAGTATTATTTATTATGTAAGTGAGAGAAAAGTAAGTATTTTTAATTCCTGTTGATTAGTGTTAATAATTTTCATATTATAATAAATAGTCTTCTGTTAATTGTTTAACTATTGTTCATGTATTATGTTAAGTGGCATTAATATCATGATGTTGATATCATAATTGTAGTTAGTGATATGAGCTTGTTTCTTTAAATATGATAATTGTACTTTAAGTGATTTTAAAACCAATGTGCTTCTAACTGTAATATGTAATGTTATAGTGCTGTATTGCATGCAATCTTAAATTGTAAATTCCATTTGTGCCCTTTCTGTGTTATTCAAGGTGGCTGCAATGCTTTCTTTTGGTGTTGAGATGGTAGTATATTGAACATCTGTTATTATCATATTATTTGCATCTTCATTGGCAATAATCACCAAAGAAGTGCCCTATTTACGTGCAAGTCATTAATGACTTAAAAATCAGAAAGGCCAAACACTTACCTAAAAGTTCTTGGCTTTATTCCTTTTATACACTTCGTGCACATTAACGAGAACATTTTGTTATGCAGCTGGCCTTTTAAGGTTGAAACTTTCATCATATCTGCTCTCAGGTTGTTGTTGTTACTATAACTCCAGGTCATGAAACATTCATATTTTCATTCACAGGACAGTTAAAAACGCTGACTGCTGTTTGATGCGTGATATCTCTTCAACACTAGACGCATACTTACTATTACGTGGGTGTTGTCGACCTTCATTACGCCCTTTTTTTCTTTTTTCTTTTAATCTATTTCTCTCCTTCCTTCATTCCTCCCTCAGCAACTTGCCTTTAAAATTCACAATTCTAAAAACGGTTCTTTATTCTAAAACACATACCCATACACTTAATAAATATTCACATACATCACACCCATATTCAATTCAATACCTATTTCACATCATACAATTTACATACTTCATACTAACACATTTACGTACTATATATACAACACATTCATACACTCTATTAAAAACCACTATCTACATAATTACGCTATTTACATTTTATGGCAGTCAAACCACTGCCAACTGTGATTTACGTAGCGCTCCATTTGCCTCATACCTCGTAAATATCCAGTAGCAAACCCTAACCTCATTCGGTCAGTCACAAACAATCCCCAAGCGCTTTCAACAGCTACGCTGCCATCCTCAGGAGGTCGATGCATCCTTCTGCTCTGCTAACCACAGATCAAATGAGCAAATTCATCATGGTTCTAGCTTCAGTCGCGAACTCCGCATCGTTGTATCTCTGGCGCTATCTATTGTCAGTGCTGTTCTTCCACCCCCCCCCATTGTTGTCCTACTTTAATTAAGGCTTTCCAATGGTCATTTAAGTTGTTTGGGTCGTTAATATTACATACTTTTGATCTGTTTTTTCCGATTATCACCGATTCTGCAACTCTCAACTGCCTTTCAGTTTTACAGCCCTTAATAATTTTAATATCTTCGAATTTTGGACATTGATGATTTTCTAGACAATACTGGGTTAAGCTTCTTTTTATTCCAGTTATTCATATGTTGGTGCAACCTATATTTTAACTTGTTCTTAGTGCTGCTTTTATATAACAAAGGTGGTTTCTGATTTATAAGAATCTCATATACACCAGCTCTATCAAGTTGGCTAATCTTTTCATTTTTTTTATAGTATGTACTTGATTTCCTACTTGTATGTCATATTTGCCACAAAGCTTATTAATTTCAGCAGAAATACCTTCAACATATAGAATCGCTCCTACATATCTTGATGGTTTTTTACTATTTGTATCTTTTTTATTATTTTCTTGAGTTACTTCATTAATCCATTTCCTTAATACCTGTTTAGGATAGCCAAAATCATGTGCAATTTTTTCAATATATTCTAATTCTTCTTTTTGATATTGTTCTTTTGATGAGTGTGTTATACTTCTTTTAATTAGTGTTTCAATGCTATTTCCCAGCAAAAACTGTATTGCTGGGCCAGTAATGGCCCAGCACTAGGTTGCCGCTGCCGAACCGTCAATAAAATGTCCGGGCGGTCAACAGAATGGTCAGCAGTTCAGGCCAACAGTTGGCACCCCATCAGTTGTCATATGCCACAACAGGGCAATCAGTTGTCCATCACAGAATAGCTGCCACAAGTGGCCCTTCAGTGGCCCTGCAAGCACGTGCCAGAAATGATGGCTAGCCTAATGTGGTCCGCTAGTTTGCCGGTAGTGGCAGCCGGCAACCACGTGACGTAACTGGTGGCTTGCCGAATCTTGTCCACCAATTTCCCAGTAATAGCCATAAAAAAAAAAAAATAATAATTAAGGATAACCGCAGTTCCCCAAAGCTACAACTTTTTTCTTTTTCTACCCTTACGAAACTTATGAATTATAGCACCATGCTGGGGAAATTTTCTCAACAGTCCGGAAAAATGTCCGTTTGGATCAGGTTGGATATGAACCAGAGCCGTTGACGTGGAAACTGAGCTCTCTACCGACCGGACTAATTTGCCACACACACACGCATGTGCTTGAAGCTGTCTGTTTTGTACGGAATATGTAATCGAATGGTTCCCTCTTTCATTTTACAATATTGCAAGGTATTTTTCATAAAAGTCAGTTTCACATAATTCATAAATTTATTTTTTCAATGTAACAATAGTTTTTTTTAGTTTTTTTTTTTTACCTTAAGGGAACTTCACTCATTTTAAAGGAGTGTACATACTTAGTCGCTTTCCAAAGTTTTGTACTGTCCTTGTCGTCTTGAAAGGAGATTGTTGAATTAATAAATATTTAACCGGGTACATGTGACATTCTGTTACATTTTTAATTTTGTATCTTTCCGTTCCGTTGTCCGAAGCTACATTTGTTTTAAAGAGGAAAGATATTTTATTTTACTTCTCGTTATTTTTAGAAGCGAATTATTCCCAGTCTTTATTTAACCCACGGATGAGTACATTATATCCACATAGCATTGCCTTTTTTTTTCTTTCAAATAATTAATAAATTTTGCATGTGTATAATTCTTTTTTTTTTTTTTCCAACAAACGTTTTTGTAATGGTTTTCCAGGACATTTGTTTCAAGTGGTTTCAAATTTGTTCTTGTTATTCACCCACTCCATTCCATGAATTGTTATTCATGGGAATGGAGTGGGTGTATTACATGGCTGTAATCTAGTATTTCATGGCTTAATCTGATATCTTCGTCGACGTGGAATTTCATTTCATTAGGAAATTAATTCCCCTCTCTACATATGGATTTTTTTCTTAACATCCACCAAAATAACACGATGGCGATAGCGTCGTCTTCAACTAACTGGTACCATGACAGACACAGCAGGTGTTGCTTCTGCGCATGCGCAGTCCCGTTGCTTCCACCTGCTGTTGGGGTTGCATTGGTTGCCAGCAACGGGGCACTAGTGGCACTTGCTTGGAGGCCCACAATTCACGGCGATGCTGCATGGCCATCAATGGCTCGCCAACTGATAGCGCTGCCACCAATGGACCTCTACCGGGCCGTGAGTGGCAGATTTCAGCCAGCAGTGACCCATCACTGCCAGCTAGTGGCCAGCAGTTTCCCAGCACTTGTGTTTTTGCTGGGTTCTTTTATGTGTTATTGGGTGCAACGACTGAAAAGGTATTAAGACAGGAATATATGATGATTTTCGATGCACTCTATATTGTATATTGTCATTTGTTTTGATTACCATAATATCCAGAAATGCCAATGTGTTATTTTGTTCTTGTTCCACTGTCAATTCTATGGATGGATAGATATCTTTATATTTTCTTGTCAAGTCTTCTAGTTCCTTATTTCCTACTACAGCAAGATCGTATGCTATTGTAATGGAGCTACTATAGCACACTACTTCCCAACACTGTTGTACCTGGTTTTTTTTCCCCTTGCACTATGATGTCCCAGACTTAATTTTTCTGGTCATCCCTCTTTCTTTTGCTATGATGTTGTCCCATACTTAATTTTTCAAGTCATCCCTCTTTCTTATGTGATGATGTGGTCCCAGACTTAGTTCTTCTGGTCATCCTTCTTCTCACAAAAATCTCTGTTTACAGCTTTGAGTTATATAGTTTGTTTGTAAATTAGCATGTTTTGTAACTCAGTTAATTTCTGTCTTGTCTGTTTTTTTATTTTTTTATTTTTTTTATTTTTTTAGAGCCAAGAATCTCAACCTAGTGAAATTTGTGATCAGAGAAATGTTGACAATTCTGATTTGACCTCATGGTCTGAAAAAGTAAGACTTTTGAATTTAGATGGACATTCCTTTAAATTGTAATTTAATGCAAATTGATGCCTCACATGATGAATGTGCAGTAAAATCATGAGAATTGGGAGGTACCCCCCCCACTCCCCAGCACACTTTGTTGCCAAATTTGGTAATTATTATGTGCGGATTTTTGTTAGACCTATTAATTGGAAAAAAATCTACACAAATCATGGAAACACTTCACTCAAAGGAAAAGGCGAAGAAAAAAATACTGATTAAGAACTGGTTGGAAACTTGATGAGCTGAAGAATTTATCTTAAGGCAACATTTTAATTACCATTATACTTTGACTTGTATGCATTTTAAGTCTTGTCCACATTTTTCTCTTGAAGGAGTGAAGATTGCTTTTGAATTGCTTTTCATAATTACTGATATGTCTTTTTCTGTACCTTTTGTATTTATAAAACTAATATGGGATCTGATGTCAGTTGTCATGAACAGTTATGCCATATGAGATGCAAAATTGGTTCAAACAGGTGTTAAATCAGATCCCTAACTGTTCATGAAACATGGCCTGTGTAAGAAAGGATGCGCACATAGTGTTGGCCCGTCACAGACGTTTGTAGACATACCAGGGGCCCCAGTGAAGTCCAGCTAAACACACCCCATACCATTACGGACCCCCACCAGCCGGTACAGTTCCCCGTTGACAGGCGGAATCCATGGCCTTATGGGGTTTGCGCCACACACAAATCCTTTCATTTGCCCGATACAGTTGGAAACATGACTCGTCAGACCAGGCTACTTGTTTCCAGTCATCAAGTGTCCAGTGGCAGTGTTGACGTGCCCAAGCGAGGTGCATTGCTCTGTGTCGTGCACCCATCAGGGTGACTCGAGGTGGGCGTCAGCTTCCAAAGTCCATATCGTGCAGGGTACGTAGCACAGTCCGGACACTGATGCTTGTCAAGACTCCAGCATTGAATTCCGATGATACCTGCGAGAGTGTTGCACGCCTATCACGTGAAACGATTCTTGACTGCCGACGATGATCACGTTCACCCAATGTCTTTTACGGCCACACTGGTATCGTAGGTTGAAGGTTTTGCCGGAATTCTTGTAGTCACGGTACACCCTTGCAATGGTCATCTGTGAAAATCCGAACTTCGTTTCTACCTCCGAAATACTATGGCCCATCTCACAAGTGCCAACTATGACCCCGTGGTTAAAATATCTTAAATCGTTATTACTTGTCATTCTCGTGCCGAAAACAGCTCTAACAACTGGCAAGGATGTCTATCGCTTTATATACGCACTGGCGGATGCAACCGAGTACGCACATAGGTGCCGTTGCTATGTATTTTGCATAAGCTCGTCTGTACCAGTTTTTCTTGTCACTTCAGTGTATGCAATTTACAAATGAACTGGCAGTTTTAATTCATTGTGCAATATGGCTATCTGAAGCAGTTATAAAGGTGATTGTAATAGCAGCACAGGAAGGCACAATTTCTCCTTAACTTCAAATATAGTGCATGATAGCACTGTAAAGAGAAGTGTCTTTTTTAAAAACTCTTGCTCAGTGAAAGTGGCATTTTTCATATTCAAGATGTGGATGCACAGGAATGCTGTTTGATTGAATCTTTTTTTAACTGTTTTTTTTAATCCTCTTGTTATTTTTTAATCCTTGATTCATGAGCTTGTTTATCTATTCATAGGTGCTGTTGTTTATATAACAGGGCTTTCACTTGATTTAATTTAATTTATGGCTTTCAGTGTGTAACGTACCAGGAGATGTGACGTACCTGCCCGAAGGACGCACACGACATAAAGGCAGATAGGAATCAGAATAAAAAACGTCCGCGTAGCTCAATTGGTAGAGCAACTTATTCCGGAATGTGGGGATCCGGGTTCGAATCCTGGCGTGGACAGAAATGACGGAGAAATTTACTTCGTTATAATGGCGCCCGAACTATCCGGATGACCCGACCGTTCAAAATCTTGCAATGGTGTGATGTTATTTCCACACCGCGAGATAGGAAAAATAAGAGAATCCCTTCTCCAACACTTCAAAAAAAAAAAAAAAAAAAAAAAAAATAAGGGGGAGATGATATAACGTACCAGGAGATGTGACGTACCTGCCCGAAGGACGCACACGACATAAAGGCAGATAGGAATCAGAATAAAAAACGTCCGCGTAGCTCAATTGGTAGAGCAACTTATTCCGGAATGTGGGGATCCGGGTTCGAATCCTGGCGTGGACAGAAATGACGGAGAAATTTACTTCGTTATAAGTGTTTATCAGGCATTGGGATTTGATTGCCTGCAGACATTCACTTGTTCTTCTGTGCAGATGAAGTACTGCTACGTTTCGTTTTCTTGCATTGCATTTATCTTTATATTCTTTTAAATGCTTTGTTTTTTCTATTGTAGTATCTTCTCTGTAAAGTTTTTGTAATGCTTCTCATTATTGTTTGGCTAATCATCTTTTTTATGCTCTCACATTAGTTGAACCTTTATGATTAGTTTCTTCCATTTTTAAGGTGATCTGGCACAAAACAGAAGTAACAAGTAAAGGAACTTTGTGCATATTCAATGAATAACATAAACAACATTCATATTTTAAATGACACACTGTCCATGCATCATACAGCACATCACTATTTTAACAAACTTATTTTTATCAGCGCATGGAGTTCTCAATTGCAGTGTTAGAATGGTAGTTTAACAACGATGTTGTCATTGCATTCTGGACTTACAAACAGTTCTGGCCTCATTGTTGTTCTCAGCTGTCAGTAATATTTTACATTCCATTGGTTCACTTGATGCCTATGCTATAGAGATATCATTTGCTTGTTCATGTGATTCAGATTTGGTGTCTTAGTTTCTAAACACTTCTTGTGCATTTCATGCTATCTTACAGGATTATTTCAATTTACTTCCGATATTGGAGGTTATTTTTTTATTTTTTTTATTTTTTGCAATAGATGGATTAAATTGTACCGAAATAAAGAAAGACCCAACTGATAACCAAATTAAATTCTTAGCGGATATAAGAAATCATAGCACCTTACCTGATGAAATCAAGCGTTCTTTTCCACCAATGGGAGCAGGCATACCACATATTGTTGCAAAGGTAAAAATGCACAAAGATGGTGCTCCAATGAGACTGATAGTTTCAAAAAAAAAAAAAAAACTCACCATTGATAACATTAAAGAAAAACATTTACAAGTTCCTAGCACCCTTTTTCATGAACAACTAGTTCACCATCAAGAACACGTATGAATTTATTGAGAAAATAAATTCATGAATTCAAAAAGTTTTATTCTATTTATATGAAAATAATATTTTTACATACAAGAACAAAATATTCAACCAAAATTCAGGAGGCCCAATGGGCTCACCATTATCAACTTTATATGCTGAGGTTGTGATGAACGAGATTGAAGAAAATGTCCTGCATCGTATGGAAGAAAAACCAGAAATGTACTGTCGATACATGGATGATATTTTCATTCTATCAAAACTGAACGAAGAAGAATTAAGAAAATTAACAAAATGTTACAGCTCTTTATACCCAACTATAGAACTCACAGTTGAAATAGAAAAAAATAATGCAATAGCCTTTTTGGACGTACAAGTTATCAAATCCACAGAGAAGTTACTATACAGGGTTTATCGGAAAAGTTCATTTGTTCCTGTTCTAATCCCGTACAATTCGGCACATCCTTATCCTCAAAAATACAATAGTCTAAAAACCTTAATTAAAAGAGCATATAGGCACTCTGAAAATAGTGAGTTCATCAATGAAGAAATCAAATTCATAAAAAAAATTGCAGGTAGCTTTGGTTATCCTAACCATTTAATAAATAAATGGAACACAGAAGTAATAAAGAAAATAAAAAATAATGCTGTAGTAAATAAAAAAGAAGTCAAATATTTAAATGGTTTTCCTTACATTAAAGGTACTACCAATGAAATTAATAATATTTGTAAAAAGCATAACATTCGAATTGGAGGTAAAGTAAATACCATAAAAAATATGGTAATAAAAAATAATGAAAAAATAAAAATGTTAGAAAAAGCAGGTATTTACTCAATTCCTATTACTGAAAATCCTCCAATGACTTATATAGGAAGTACCAAAAATAAGCTTAAACACAGATTAAAACAACACGTAAAAAATTGGCAGAAAAAAGAAGAAAAAACAGCACTTATTCAATACTGTCTGGCTAACCAAAAATATCCTAAATTCGAAAATATAAAAATCATTAAAAGCTGTAAATCCGAAAAACACCCCAGAATAGTAGAGTCGGTAATGATTGAAAAAAATAGGGCAAAAGTTTGCAACTATAATGACCCTAATGTTTTGAGAAACAGCTGGAGAAATTTAATTAAAATTGAGCAAAAAAATGAAAAAGTTCGAAAAATGAGATCAGTGACCAACAAGAGATGGCGCCACAACGCCCAAGAAAAAGCGATAGCCGATGACAGAAGCAGCCCGCGAGAACCACTGAAATGCCCAGCTGACACGGTCCGTGCTAGTCGGAGCAAAACGTCCCCTAGATGACGGTAATGGATTATTACCGAAAGTACTCGGGTTATGAAAAATTATTGAAGTAAATGAGGAGGCAGCAAAGGAAAAAAACTCATTTAGTGACGAGGCCAGATAAATACCAACGGAGAAAAAAAAAGAAAAAAGAAGTGGACCCACAACTAAATGAAAAAACCCCATGCCGCATCCACATAACGGAAATAAGAATTGAAAGCCAAGCCCCATGTGCGGTAAGTGTTAATCGAACTTTACCAACAAAAAGGGAAGTTCAAAAATGCAAATTACAGGATTATTATCATGTTTTTAATGTTTGTAAAGTTGTTTTTTTTTGTCATGGCATCATATACTCTCTCTCTCTCTGTCTGTCTGTCTGTCTGTCTGTCTGTCTTTCTTTCTTTCTTTCTTTCATTCAAAATACCGTCTGTGCAACAAATGTTTGTATGGTGTACAGGCCCTGAACTTACTTTGCTCATCGGGTGATATATATTTATTTCTAGAAAAAGAATTTCACTGACAGTTTGAAAATCCCATTTTCATTAATTGCTTACTTTACCAAAAGTAGCAAATCAAGTGGTTTCTCTTTGTATAAATAAAGGCTAATTATCTAATCTGCTATTTTAGTAAATTACTATGCACTTTCAATAAATGCTGCCTTTTTTTTAATGTTATCAAATATGTCATTAGAAGAATCTGATTTGTTTTTCTTTAGGTACTAAAAGAGTCGAACTGTTATATTTATGAACTAATTATTTATATGATTGTTATTCATTTATTCTTATTCCAAACAAGTAAAGACAAAGTTTGTTTATAAAAAATCCTGCTTATATGCTTCCATTGCTTTGTTATATATTAAATGTTTTATATCTATATTTATACAAATATTACTTTTCTTTTTCATAATTTAGTTTATGGAGCGTGGTGGTCTTCATCACTTATTTGATATTTTTATGTCTGGTGTGCTGCAGTCAAAAGATGGTGATGATTGGAATGAGGTAATTTTCTTATTTTGCAGATTACTTTAACTATGCAGTGGAATGAATATTTTATTGCACTTCACTTGATCTTTGGAGGAAATGTTTTATATTTAATGGAAATGTAATAAAAGAATTTGGCATATTTGCAAAAATTTATTATACACACTGCATCCATCTGCAGACCTGCCCTACTTTGGCATAATACTTCAGGGTTATTCCGAAAGAATCATCCGATTTCAAAAATTTATATTTCGAAAAACTAACAACACATAACGATAAGTAATACATCAATGTAGAGGGAAAACGTCTAAGTTTTAGATTATGCACAATAGATAGCGCTAGTGTGTCGTTTATGAAGTTCTTTTGGCAAAGAAGTGAAAATGGTGTCTAGTCAGCACAAAGCTTTTTGTGTGCTCTCGTTTGCACGATGTCAGTCAGTAATCACCGTTCAGTGTGAATTTCGTAGAAAGTACTAAATTAATCCACCAACGCCTCAGAGTATTCGCAGGTGGTATCATCAGTTTGAGGACACTGGATGTCTTTGTAAAGGAAAAAGTCCAGGGCAACCAGGCGTATCTGCAGAGAATGGTGAAAGAGTGAGAGATACTTTTTTACGCAGCCCGAAGAAATCGACCATTTGCGTTAGTCAAGAACTGGGTATTCCTCAGCGTACTGTTTGGTGTGTGTTGAGGAAAAAATTGTGCTACAAGTCATACAGATTGCATAATTTGCAAGCACTGAAGCCTTGTCATTAGCTACAACGACTGGTCCACTTCGACCAATCCTGCAGTTGAATTAGTCGGAGTGGACCAGATGACTAGGTGTTATACAGCTGGCCTCCTCGTTCACCTGATATGACCCCATGCGACTTCTTCCTTTGGGGGTATGTAAAAAATCAGGTGTTTGTGCCTCCTTTGCCCACAACTCTATGCGAACTTAAACAACGCATTTCTGCTGCTTCAGAAACAGTTACCAGTGACACATTAGACTGTGTTTGGCAGGAATTTTCATATCGCGTTGATATTATACATGTGACTAAAGGAAATCATATCGCACATTTGTAAAAAAACAAACAAAAAAAAAACTTAGACATTTTCCCTTTACATTGATGTATTACTTATCATTCTGTGTTGTTCATTTTTCGAAATATAAATTTTTGAAATTGGATGATTCTTTCTGAATAACCCTGTATATGTAGCTAAAACTGTCTGCAAGCTATGAATAGGTAAGATATCTACCTGCTGTACAGCATATCTACAATTCAGTGACGTGTGGTGATATTTCTTCATGGACAAGCAATGTGATTTGAATAATAATATAATATTATATGTATGCTCAGTTTGGTACGGTTCTTTTTTTTTTTTTTTTTTATTTGTGAAGTGGGTCTGGATATCCTTGTCAACTGGCTGTAAAAAGCAATTGAAATTCTTTTAATGTCTGTGACAAATGGATTAATACTAAGCCGCCCCGGTGGCACAGTGGTCTAAGCGATGGCCTCTGATCATTCGTCCGAAAGGGGTCCGGGTTCTAATCCTGGTCAGGCATGGATGTTGTGTTTTTCTCATGGTACTGGCTCTCTCCCTTCCCTGGAACCAGTGACCCTAAATTAGGGACAGGCGACTGCTTATAGCCCATTGAGTTGCTCACGATAGTCGTTAAACCTACAATAAAAAAAAATTAATACTAAACTTCCCCAGGAAGAAAAAAACAAACAAACTCACCCACTCATTGCCCATCCTGTTTTCGAAGTCTAAGGCTATCCCTGGTTTATCCCCTACCACTGAATATGTTCAGTTTTTATCAAAAAAATAAAAATATGTGGTCAGGAGTACCTGATTCAAAGTGACCTCTGGCTTAATAGGTTTCTAAGCGGGAAATGGCGATTAAAAAATCGGAGATCTCGTTTTTTACAGAGGAAAAAAACCTAATAAAACAAGCTGTGAATTAATAATAAAACAAGTGTGAATTACTTACCTTTGAACCAGGGCTCTTAAATCAAGTACCTTTTAATCAGAAATTTTCAGTGAATGTTGCTACAAAAACTGAATATTTCAACATAAATGAAGAAAAAAAAATGGTATTTACAATTATTTTACAACAAAAACTATATTTATTTAGAAGAATAAATAAAGATTGAAAGTGCTTATGATTCTGGTGAAAGCGTACAGTGACAACAAAGTAGATTGGCGCTAATCTTAACTGTTAGCAAACATTTCAAAAAATAATCATCGTCAGTAATAACCCTGTAAAAAAACCTGCCCACAGAATCCTGCAGTAAGTCTAAATACTCATCATGCAGAAGAGTCATTTTGATGTGACAGCAATCATCCCACTTTACCAAACCCTGCCATTATTTAGCATCATTCTTTCCAACCTTTTCAATGATTTCTCATTAGTGTGTAATGTGTGGATCAACACAGTTCATGATTTTTAAAGTTCCAGATGAAAAAAAAAATCACCTGTTTACCCTTTATCCTCAGTTTAAACTTCTTTATAAGTCTTGTTGAACTGATTAGGAATGTATTTAATGTTAGTATAGTGAAATCCCAGTTTAACAGGTCCTCAAGAGGGACAGGAATTATAGTGGGAAAGTTTCCAGAAACTTAAATGCGAGTTGGTCAGTATTTAAATTTACACGCAACCTTACAAATATGAGCCATCTGACTAATTATTTTTATAAATAGTAATAGCATGTAAGTATTGGCTAGAATACATACAAAATAATGTGTATTTTTAGAGTTTTCATTATTTTGGAAACTTATGACATACCAATATCTGCTACGTTTTCCAGATTCCATAGAATTTTCTGGATTTTGCTGTTGTGTTCCAGCCTTCCTGCCATAAAAAGCTATTTTCTGGAAGCTCATGAGATGTCCATCTGCTAGTTGAACATTTTTGGAATCTGCAGAAATGCCAGTTCTAGTAGGAATGAGAATGTTACGTAATTTTCCGCATTTTAGATTTTTCTGATGAAGTTCCTCTTCCACCTTGATTGTATTTCTCATTTTTAATTGTTTTCTGACAGTATTCTTCATTTCATTTCATATTTTTTCGTAACTATGCAAAAGAGCAAGTTCGTATTTTTAAAAGAAATTTCCTGATGAAACATTTATATCCCTATTTTTGACAATCTCTTCTTCAAAAATCAATCAATAGAACTCTAGCATTTTTATACTCTCCCTTTTTTTTTTTTTTTTACAGTGAAATTAAATTATCAAACTTGGCACTTAATCTGTTCATGACTGAATCTGATCTTTAAAATTGTTTTCACGAGAGACTGAGCTACGATAGTAATTTTTGGAATTGACTTCGCTTAACATGCATGTTTTGCTAATCAGAGCTATTTCTATGACCTCTAAATGTATCAAGGAACAGAACAAGCATTTTCCTTTTTGCTTTATGGAATTAAAGTTCAAAAATACCTCCCCCTACGTATTGTGCAGTGAAAACCACTGTATGTGTTTCAAACAATGGCAACAGACAGCTGCAGTTCCCTATCTTCTGATTCAAGGCTTCTTGAATTGGAAGAGGAACTACAAAGGATCAAGTGGGACATCGTCGGGCTAAGTGAGGTAAGGAGAAAAGGAGAAGATCTCATTGAACTGAAAAGTGGACATCTCTTCTATTATTGTGGGACAGATACTGGCAGAACTAGTGGTGTTGGATTTATAATAAACAAGAAACTGAAGGTTAAAGTTGTAGAAGTTGAAAGTTCCTCTGACAGAGCTGCACGACTCGTTATCCAACTCTCGAGAAGATACCAGGCTCAGATTATTCAAACTTATGCACCCACCACAAGTCATGCTGAAGAAGAAATTGAAGAATTTTATGAGGAAATTCGTGATCTAAATAATAAAGGTAAGCAGCACTTGAAGATAATTATGGGAGATTTCAATGCAAAAATAGGGCAACGGCAACAGAATGAAACTTCAGTAGGTAAATTCGGTCACGGCAACAGAAACCAGCGCGGAAATACTCTCGTAGAGTTTGCAGAGGCAGAAGGGTTTTTCATCTTGAACTCCTTTTTCAAGAAAAAGCCACACAGGAAATGGACATGGAGACATCCAAATGGGACGACAAGTGAAATTGATTTTATTATGTGTAACAAAAAATTCGTCATAGAAGACTGCAGTGTGCTAAACAAGTTCAACACAGGCAGTGACCATAGATTGGTGAGATGTAAGATGCACCTCAACACTAAACTCGAACGTAGCAAGCTCATAAGACAAACAAAATGTATTGACATAACCAACCTTAAAAAACACCATAATACCTTCAAATTGGAACTGAAGAACAGATTCTCTGCTTTAGAAGGCCTAACATAAGAAGAAGTGGATATTTCTGAAGTTAACAGAAAAGTAACCAAAGCTCTTATGGAAACAGCAACAAAATTAGCTGGGTCTAAGAACAAATTGCATGTGAACAAATTATCAGGAAAAACCAAAATGTTGATGCAAAAAAGAAGAGAGATGAGGACAACTAAAGAAGATGTGACTTCCAAAGTGGAATATATAGAGCTATGCAAGACAGTACGAAAGAGTATCACTGAAGACGTAAGGAAATTCAACTGTGAACTAGTGAGGAAAGCAATTGAAAACAACCGAAGCCTAAAGATAGCAAAGGGACATCTCAGTAAGGGAAAAAAACAGATTATGGCACTGAGAAAAGAAGATGGTTCTGTAACAAGAAATAGAGGCGAAATTTTGACAAGAGTGAAAGATTTCTACTCCAAATTATATGAAAGGGATGATACATGTACTCCAGGCATCATGAAAGGTACCAGAGTTCTTCCAGTCCTTCCAGCAGAAGTTGCACATGCAATCAAGAACATGAAGCGGGGAAAAAAGCTCCAGGAGAAGATGGAATTACTGTAGACATCATACAAGAAGCAAGTGGAGAAATCGAAACAGTACTCGCCCAAATTTTCACTCGATGCCTTAATGAAGGGAAAATTCCTGAGGATTGGAACAACGCTACAATGATCTTGCTACATAAAAAAGGTGACATTGAGGATCTCAGGAGCTACAGACCTATCAGCCTCCTATCAGTGGTTTATAAAATCTTCACTAAAGTTCTTTCACACCGCTTGAAGGTAACACTGGACATGGCTCAACCGAGAGAACAAGCTGGATTCAGGAGTGGCTACAGCACAATAGATCATATCCACGTACTGAGAGAACTAATTGAAAGAGCGAGGGAATATGAACTTCCATTGTGCATGGCTTTTATCGATTATGAAAAAGCCTTTGATTCGGTGAAACCATCAGCAGTTGCAATGGCTCTGAAATCCTGCGGTATTGAAGATGCATACATTAATATTATTAATAACATCTATGAAAATGCAAGTGCAAAGATTCTGCTATTTGAAAATACAACACACATAAAAATTGGAGAAGGAGTGAGACAAGGTGACACCATATCTCCGAATCTCTTTAATGCCACATTGGAAAATGTCTTTCAATCACTGAACTGGGAAAACAAAGGCATAAAGATTAATGGAGATTATCTAACCCACCTTCGTTTTGCTGATGACATAGTCATTTTTGCAACTACCCCATCAGAGCTACAGAGTATGATGCAGGAACTTGCTGACAAGAGTAAAGAAGTGGGATTAAAAATGAACTTTCAGAAGACAAAAGTGATGTTAAATGCTTTTACAAGAAATGAAGATTTATCGATTGATGGAAAAAGCTGGTGATAACAGACACGTACGGTTATCTTGGACAGCAGATATCAAGTGAGGGTCACATTGGTGAAGAAATTAATCGGCGTACAAAACTTGCCTGGAGAGCTTTTGGAAGAAACAGCATAATTTTCAAGAGCAATATGCCATTATGTCTTAAAAGAAAAGTGTTTGATCAATGCATCCTTCCAGTGCTTACGTATGGTGCAGAGACGTGGACCTTAGCTAAAAGAGACATGCGAAGGCTGCAGACAACTCAAAGAAGCATGGAGAGGTGCATGCTTGGTGTAACCAGGAGAGATAAGAAGAGGAACACGTGGATCCGAAAAATGACAAGAGTGGAAGACATGATCAGAGTTAAATCCCTGAAATGGCAATGGGCTGGACATACTGCCAGAAGGACAGACCATCGATGGACAGCCGAAATTTTAGATTGGATTCCAAGGGACAGGAAAAGACCCAGAAGAAGACCACATGGGAGATGGGTGGATGAAACTCGAAAGTATGCGGGAGTGACATGGAGGAGACTGGCACAAGACAGACAGTTGTGGAGGAAACTTGGGGAGACCTTCATCCAGCAGTGGATGGATAATGGTTGACAATGATGATGATGATGATAAAGAATAAGAAAACATTCATTTTCAGTGAAATTATAGTTTTAAATGCAATGTTGCTGCTTATCGCTCTGCCATGTAAACAACTGTTCAGATCACTTAAATGGTACTATTTCTAGCATTCACAGGGTAAGTAACAATTCTCAGCTTCAGTTTTGCTTGAAAAAAAAATGCATGCTCCAGTGCTTGGTATAGCAAAATGGACTGCTATACCAAGCACTCTCCATGCTTCTTTGAGCGCACCTATATTAAGAAAATTTATAAAAACGAATGAAGTCATTCTGCAGTATTGCCACTTTTTACAGTTATGTTTCTCATCCCTCCCCTTTTTAATGTAGACAGTATTTGGTATTCAAGCCACTTAACCCACTCGTTCTTGTAAGCTGCTCCCACATAGTCCACAAAGACTCTCTACCGCACTCAACTTAGTCACCGTAACATATCTTCTCCCTCCTGTCTTTGCAATATTGGCATGGTTTTACGACTTGTTGCAGTTACAAATTCCAACCCACAATTCCTATGGGGTGGGGGGGGGAGTTGAATGGAGACAGCTGCTCGCAAGTACTTATTATTTCTTATCTGTGCAGTGAGTGACTTTGGTGAACAGGCATGCCTATTGTACCTTCTGGAGCAATCTAAATGGTAATTAAAGCTTAAAGCAAAAAAAAAAAAAAAAAAAAAATTCTGTGTTGATATCCAAAAAGATTATATTTTCCTGCTGACATATATGGATGGAGTATTCATGAATACACTACATTCCGGTGAATTTGGACACACGTGGGTAGAACACTTTGGCCCAATTATATGAAGCTTTATCTCAAAGAGCCAATTTGGGATGTTCTTTAAAAATTGTCACAAATAAATGGCTGCCTTGATTAACCAATGACCTAATTAATACCAGAATCTACTGTATAGTAAATTATACATATCAAGCTTCTTTGTTACTAAACTGTCTCTTGTTCAGCTGAAGCATACATAAAACTCTTGTGTAACTATCACAGAAACAAAATTTGGAATGTTAGCCCAGTGTTGACATATTCTAACGTGAATACTGTATGAGCTGGATCAAATGAATTCTCTATTTTTTATTTTCATGCAAGCTCCAAGCAATTCCTGTAGAACAATTTTAATTTGGTTTATTCAATCATGGTTTCAAATTTGACATAACATGTTCTTATGTGCTATAAAAACATAAATACATACATACATATCACTAAACTTCTCAAAGAAAGACAGACTTTCAGATAAATGTTTAACTGATAGAACTAGAATTTACTTACCGTTGGTGTTGTCGGCGTACGGACACGTGCGAAGACCTTGAAGATGCTGCAATGCCTGGACATGGAAGACGTGTACGATTTCAGCAGTTATTGGACTTTGAGTGAGGTCGTCTAGTCGGACTCTGCGAGGCCGGGTGGTCGTATCGTTGTATTTCGGAGCGAATTGGACGGGAAGTATCGGTGATGGTACGATGGTGGCGTAGATGGTCCGAGGAACATTCCCACACGAGAAGACGTGGAACCGAGAGTCACAAACGGACTGATCGACGCATAAGAAGAGCAGCGTTGTCAAGCAGAACATTCACTGCGACGCAAATCCGAGCTGCCGTTGCACCTGAGGTGACTGTGCGAACAATCCACAACCATCTACTGGATGCAGGACTACGTGCACGTGTACCTCTGACTCCAGTCCACCGTCAGGAACGGCTGCAGTGGTGTCGCCAACGTCTGCACTAGAGAACGCAATGGCGATCTGTCGTGTTCAGCGATGAAAGCAGATTCTGCTTGGGAGCCTCCGATGGCCATATGCGTGTTCGCAGATGTACAGGGGAGCGTCTCCACCCTTCTTCCATCCGCCAGCGACACACAGGGCCTACACTTGGTCTCCTGGTGTGGGGAGTGATCAGCTATCACTCCCGTACACAACTAGTGTTTGTATCGGGTACGTTAAACAGCACCTCCTACATCAACAACATCATTCAGCCCGTTGTTGTGCCATTTGTAAGGTCGGTCCATCGTGGTGTTTTCCAGCAAGATAACACACGCCCACACACGGCACGTGTAACGCAACATGCATTTCAGGGTGTGAGACAACTTCCATGGCCTGCACGTTCACCGGATTTGTCCCCCATTGAGCACGTGTGGGATTTTATGGGACAACGACTTATCCGGTCTCCACGGCCAGCCACGACCATCCCCGATTTACGCGTCCAGGTTCAATATGCTTGGAACTCAATACCCCAAACTTACATCCAACATCTGTACAACAGACTCCATGCCAGAATTGCACAGTGTGACACAGTTCATGGCGGTTCAACCTCTTACTAACCATGTTACATGGAAATGTTATTTTTCAGTTTACCAGCAAATACAGCTGTATTTTGCCATAATGTTTTGATCACGCTATCCTCTGTATTCCATTATTATGCTGTATAAATTTCGTTGGTATCAGACGTCTCCTTCTTGGTGTTCTTTTTTCACTTTTCGCCAGTGTATGTATTTTTCTTTTTCCGTTTCTATCCATACGCTCTACTCCGGAAAATAATTACGCCATCAGCAACCACGCTCATACCGTCGGTCTCCACGGCCAGCCACGACCATCCCCGATTTACGCGTCCAGGTTCAATATGCTTGGAACTCAATACCCCAAACTTACATCCAACATCTGTACAACAGACTCCATGCCAGAATTGCACAGTGTGACACAGTTCATGGCGGTTCAACCTCTTACTAACCATGTTACATGGAAATGTTATTTTTCAGTTTACCAGCAAATACAGCTGTATTTTGCCATAATGTTTTGATCACGCTATCCTCTGTATTCCATTATTATGCTGTATAAATTTCGTTGGTATCAGACGTCTCCTTCTTGGTGTTCTTTTTTCACTTTTCGCCAGTGTATGTATTTTTCTTTTTTCCGTTTCTATCCATACGCTCTACTCCGGAAAATAATTACGCCATCAGCAACCACGCTCATACCGTAGCACCTCGTTTATCATAAACTCGGAGTTGCAGCGACACCTGATGCATTCTGGGTAAGAGGGGCATTCTAGTCGAAGAGGAATCGAAGAGCAGCTCCCTTGGAGGTTCTACGCCGATCCTCGCCTACGTCATAACCCCCAACCCAACCTCGCCCGTCCCTGGCTTTCTCTTCGCTACATGTACGTCACACACCATAACCGGTTCACCCTTTGAGCTTGTATTAGGTGGAGACACCACTGACTCTGCCGCCATAGGGTCACAGCTAATCTTTGGAGTGAGTCGTACCAGTCGATCTTGCTGTATTTTACGTGTGTATGCATACGCATTTGAATATTAATTTACGTATGCGAAATTAACCAAGTATAGGTAAATTTTTGATTCCTTTTTTTCAACATGCAGTCAGCTATCAAATTAATAGATTCGAAAAATACGTCTGCTTTGAACGATAGCAGTGTTCAAAATAAGTGGCAATGGGAATGGTTAGATGAGACCGATTCCCATGACGTCAAATTTGGTTCTTGGTGCCGGAAAATTAAGGTACCAGGATTTTGCTTTTGTGTTTTCTGCAGCAGAAGGTTAAACTATGGAAGCAATGGTAAAAAAGTGATGTTCAGACACAGTAATTATGCTGATCATCAAATGTGTGTACGAGCACAGCAGCATACACAAACATTGCCTGGAGTCGCTCCTGTTCAGGCCAAAGCATCAATATCTGACAGAATTGCACATCAGAAAGCGGTTCTGACTGCATTTTTATGCGAAAACACGCTGCCATTCAATTTGGCACCACAGTTATTTGGGCTATCTAAGCATCTTGCAGGAGATAAGTTAGCACTTTCTAAATTGAAAATGTCCAGGACGACTGCAACCTACATCAATACACATGGTACTGCGAAGTGCATGAGAAAGGAGTTAGTCCAACAGTTGAAGGAAAATTTTTCTCCTTGAACATAGATGAAGGTACGAATAATGCAATGGGCAAGATCATCAATGTGATGGTACGATTCTATGATGAGGAGCAAAAGAAAACAGTCACAGATCTTCTTGGATCAAAAAAAGAAAATGTTGCCACGGCTGTCAACATTTTCCAAAAGGTGAAGGAACTTCTTTCAGAAAATTATTTAGCCGTCACTCAAGTGATAAGTTGTCTGATGGATAACTGCAACACAATGCGGGGATGTAGGGGCGGAGTGGAGACTTTAATGAGAAAGGAAAACCCAAATCTTCTGGATATTCATGGAGATGTTGTGCATATAGTGCATAATTCTGCAAAACAATTTTTTCAGATTTTCGATATGTTTATTGAGTGTTTTGCAAGTGATGTTTATTATGACATTCAGGGTTCTCCCAAGGCCAAACATTTGTTCCCTGAAGTACAAGTTTTGCTAAATTCAAGTTCAGCGAAGCAAATTTTAAGGCCCACTGAAACACGTTTTCTGCAGATGTTAACCATTTGCGACAGACTCCATGAGTTGCGCGATGCCTTGATTGTGTATTATTATAGCTTTTTGTCAAATGAGGAACAGAAAAGTGGAAGTGTAGATGCACTTTTGAGTAATGTTTACAAGACTCGAAAAGTGTCTGATGATCAGTGCAGCCACATACATGTAATTCAGTCCCATCTTTCAAAACAAAAACAGACAGAAGCTGGTAAAGTACGAAAAGATAGAATTTTGCTTTCTCTGATCCACCTCCAGCAAAAATTCTCGTTGTTCCTGAACTTTTACAGAGGTGTTCAAGTTCCATTCATTAATAAAAATGTTTCAGTGTGAGGCACCTATGATGCACCGAATCCACTGTGAAATGTTTGTCCTGTGCAAGGAATTTTTGTCATCACTCATCAAAGTTGAATTTATTCTAGAGAGCAGTGTGATTGAACTTCTGAGTGTTGATGTCAAAAATACAGAAATACAGCTTGCTGATAAATTTTTGAGTGTTGGAAAGTTTGCTTACTCAGAAGCACAAGAGTTGCGAAAGAAGAAAGTTAATTGGATCTCTGCATTTTATAAAAATTTAAAAAGACACGCATATCAAAATACTGCAATATATATGATGAAAAACTTGCCGCTCAATAATAAAGTGTTAATTTGACTTTTGGTACTGCATCCAAAGCAGGGGAGATGCAACACAACTTTATCAGCATTTGACAAATTAAGCAAGTGCTTGCCTCAAGTAATTAATGATTCAGATAGGAGCTTTCTTTTAGAAAAGGTTCGAAGGTATTCACTTGATAATGATATAACAGAGTTGGAAGCCACAGGAATCTGTCTTGATGATAGTTCAAGGATAGATTGTGATTGGTGGTCACATATTTTTGATTTGAAGGAGAGTGATGGTGTTACTATTAGGTATAAATATTTAGGAATTCTTGTGAGAGCTCTATTGTCTACCTTTTCTGGTCCTCTGGTTGAAGGGACATTTAATATCATTTATGCCATTATTACAGATGATAGAAGTTGTCTCACTGTGGAAAATTATGAGGCTGCTTCTATTGTGAAATACAGCTTATGAAGAAAGAAGATAAAGTCTGTAGAATTAAAGCCCACAACGCAGATGTGTAGTGCAATTCATTCCGCATATGCCTCTTACAAGGAATTCCTATCAACAAAAGGAAATAAAGTCTCAAATATTCCTCAATATGAAATTACTGGGAAAACAATAGATGTTCCCACTTGCTTAACAAAGCAGTTGTGTCGTAGTAATTCCATTGCCAAACATATTGCTTCAAAAGAAAGTGCATCAACTACTTTTCCTCTTGCACTTGCCAAGCCTATTGATTCAAAAAAGGTGCATCAACTATTCCTGTCCAGCATACAAGAAAACGACCTGCACCGCAAGGTACTGCTGAGAACTTGCCTGTTAAAAAATCCAAGTGTGCCACAATAACAAGTTTTTTTTTTAAAGAAATAATTCACCTATGAAAATTTGTTATGGTTACTATAAAACTGTGATCATGGTGAAGTGAATTAATGAAACGAGCTACCTGTGTACACAACTGCAGTTGGACATGCATAATCTTGATTTTAATTTTTTTTTTTTTATCCTTATGCAATTTTACAATTTAAATGACTTTTAAAAGTGTGCAACACTTATTTGATTCAACAAAATTTACTAAAGATTATTTAAAACATCTTCCATGGTATGTTATATATTAATTATTACAATTTCAATAATTTGGTTAATATATTTCTATTATGGGCTTAAAATGCTGTATAAGCAGCAAATATGTGGATTGGATTTGAATATTATGCAAGATTTTTTTTTTCTTTTGTAAGATAAAGAATTTTGGAGATTTGTTAAATTTCAACTGGTAGTTCCTACCTAATAATCAAATTTAAATTTCTGATTACAATTTGCATGGACATCAAATTATGTTTACATGTATATGCATTAATGTTTGATCGTTTTATGCACTTTTGATTTAATAATAAATTTTGACCACATATAATATTTAATGTATATTTTGTTTATGCTGAGTGCGCATGGGGGGGGGGGTATTCAAAATATTTCCAGTCTTGGCCACATCTCACAACTTGCACCCATGCCTATATGCCATTTGCTATAATTAAGATGGAGAGTGAATGAGATTTTTGCTACAATAAGAAGATCCTCTTCAAATAATGTACAGCTTTTCCCCTAGGGGTTGTAAAGGTCAAAACGTTTTTCTTGCTATCTCTGCTTCTGGCAGACATATTTGAAAACTTATTTTTCCTTAGCATAGCTTTTGCTATAAAGAATGCTTTTCCCCTGTTTCCATTATGCAAAATTCTTCAGCTGAAACGCATAGTTTTATCATGTTTCTTTCTATATCTCTCCTTTTAACTGATCGATTTAAAAATCGTTTTGTCTCTAATACCCTCCATCTGCTATGGGAAACGTTTTTTGCGCGATTTGTTTATTTTCGTAATATATTTTTTAGCCCCTGGTGGAAGTAAATAAATAGCTGATTTTGTGTGTGTGTGTGTGTGGGGGGGGGGGGTATTTTACCTTTACTGAAATTTCGTAATGAATACTTTATATAAAAATTTGCCATAAAATCAGATTGATTTCTAATATCAGAAACTTAATTCTATTTGTTTCTTAGTATTTTCTGAGCTTCTATAATTAGTTTTTTAATCATGCCCAGTTAAATTGCCATGAACACTAATTAATATAATTGCACACAGCCCTTGGACATAAGGTTTTCCTGTTATTCTCTTTCATTTCACGTTGGAAATTTTTGTGCATACTTTGTTTGCTGGCGAGTAAAAATTTAAAACATAGCTACAGCATCGATATTATGTTGAAAATTCCTTCCATAATTAAAATGTAAAACAAATACTTGCTACCATGATTATGTGTTTAAGAAATAACAATTCCTTTTGTCCTTTGAAAAAGTTCTAGATATTTCAGCTTTCCTTACCCTTAAATTTCCAATGTAAGCATTATTTCAAAATAATTAAATACAAATAGTATTTTATGTATTGATTGTGTGGTACATGAAAGCATTTCAAAAGAAATGCCACATACCTATGTATTATTGAGTTTTATGGGGTTTTTTTATTCTGTAATTTGCTTCAATAATTGAACTAAAGCCAAAGTAAAAAGATGGAGTTTTCTCAAAATCAGTGTAGTATACTGTATATAAAAGTTTAGAAGATATTAAACCTGGTCACAGTTTCAGTGACAGTTTTGGTATTTCAGTATTTATCTGTGATTCCAAGTTTCTGATTAGCTGCAGCAGACATCATTTTTAACATTCTGCATTATGTTTGCCCAAGCGTGTAGGAAGTTGTTTGTTGTAGGTTACAAATTGAACAGACGTATGGTTTCACTATATTTTAAGTAAGAGCATTTGGATCATATGTCCTGGAAAAGTCTTGGAATTTTGTGATTGAAAAAGCGTGTGAACCATGCGAATCGTTATCGATATTTCTTGCTCAGTTTATTGCTTTCTGCTTTATTGCAAATATGATGGAGGAAAGTCAATGGCAAGTATAGACTAGACCCATATGTAATTAAAGGAATGACCTACTCAAATCAAGATATTCTGCTGAAAAAGTGTCCCGTTTTTCTGTTTGGAATACTGCAGTGCCAGGAGCGAGCACGTATCTTGCTTTCGCCATATTAAAAACTGTTGTTTTCTGTGCTTACTGAAGTTTATTTGTAGTTAAATGTATCAATTTCAAGTCGAAAATTGTGTATCTAGAATTTCATGAATTATACGTGATTGGTTTTTAGAGCTTTATTTTCTGAATAACACGGAAAATGCATGTTTTCGCCAACAGACATTTAAACTCACTTTACATTATCTACAAACTGTTTAATATAAATTAGGAATTGTTCATAACTAAAAAATTAAGTGGTAATCGAAAAAACACCTGGTGAGACATTTCTGCGTATCTGTTAAAAATAATGAGACAGTACTTTTTGTCATTTGAGTAGGTCGTTCCTCTAGTCACGTGGGTCTAGGTATAAATGTACTTGTATGTATAAGAATTTATTCCAAACAGGAAAGTTAGGATTGATCATTTTTCGAGAGACTATTGTATCAAAAGACATTTGGAGACTGGAAATATTCATCATTGGCTAAAGTTGTAAAAGCATGCCTTGCTTTATCACATGGCAACTTTGATGTAGAGAGAGGCTCTTCTGTATCATGAAGAGTTCTTTCAGATTAGAAGGCATCTATGTCTAAGAAGATGTTGAATGAGGGACTAACAATTCAAGATGCACTAAAAATGTATAACTACCAAGTTGCAAAGGTGCTAATAACCAAAGAACTAATAAAATTAGCACTTAATGCACATAGGTCATATAGCAACCATTTGGTAGAGGACCAGAGCAGCAACTGGAAGCAGAGAAAGAAAGTGCTGAGAGATTGAAACAAGAATTGCTAAGTAAAGGATTTGAAGAGTAGAAAGCAAACTATGGAAAACAAGATAAAAATTATTGTTCAAGAAAAAGAGAAGTACAAGAATCATCAAACTCTGTGCTTAAAGAAGCCAGTGAGTGACTAAAGCAAGCATTAAAAAAACAAAAACATACCTGCAATACGAGTTGCACATGGCATTCTAGAAGGATCAGAGAATCTCCGACAAAAGGAAAGACAACATGAACTTGAAGCATTAAAAATGAATAGGGGACTTCATAAAATGAAATCCTTCCTAATTGATGCATTTATGCAGATAACCTCAAAAAAGGAATAAATCTAAGGTTAATGAGGAAGCTTTATGGTTAAGCCTACCCTTATATGCACTGATGGCAGTGGTATAAATTCACACTTAATTTTTTTGAAATAATTTACTGCATATAACTTCCGAATTGCTACCATGATATAAGAATAATGTAAACTTTAAAGAAAACTCCCCACCCCACCAAAAAAATTGCTAAATGATAAAAAACAGTTCGTTTATACATATTGGAAGGGGGTCATCATATAAAAGTTTTCGATGTTCCATGACAATTTTCAGAAGACTTGTAATCATTTCAAAAAATCTGAGCTTTGGTTTTATTATTGTCATCAGTGGGTTTAAGGATAATCTTAATTTTACTGTTGTTAGAGCTTTGAAAATTGATCATGGTTAACATCTAGGGATTTTAACTGTTTGCTGTTATAAAAGTAACCCAAATTAGAAGAAAGTCAAGATTTTTGTTTTCTTATTTCTGTAATTATGAGTTGGAATAATTTTACAGGATAAAGTAATTTCTTTATATTTGTCTCAAAAGCATCAAGGACACTCTGAAGAATGACTGTAACGTCATCAAGGCAGGTGTATATCAGTGTATTGCTACATATCAATTATACCTGACCTACACAGACTTGAGCTTGAATCATAAGACAGTTGTCCATGCCCTAATGAAATGAAGATGTTTCAGACAGGTTTTTCACGTTTACCTTTCAAATATGGGAATCAAAATAAAATGTACTCTTTTACAACTTAATTCAAAATCATGTTAAGCACCATTATTATTATTACTTATGATTTAAAGAGTTTCCATTATTGAAGAGGCAGCTTACACTATACCCATTCCATTCCTGATGATAATAAACTGTGCAAGTTTTATTTTTTTTAGTTCTAGGCTTCGTGTTTTTGTTCCATATTAAACACATTCACAGTATTTGATATTTATTGTCATAGCTGTACCAAAGGCAAGTTTGAAATATTTCCAAATCTTCATCTATTCGAATGAAATTCTTGATATACCTCATATCAGGTAGCTATGATTATTATGTGTACAGAACAAAACAAGTGATCATCATAACAGTGATAGACCACAACTATGGCCTTTCAAAAAAGACATTCAAAACAATTTTTTCAACACAGTGTATGAAACCCACTTGGAAAATCCTATATTTTTTTACCAACCACAAATGCAGAAGAAAGCTGTCCGTACTGGCTTGATACAAATGAGAACATCTGACCTCCAGAACAATGACAAAGAAGGAAGTGTTTTGTAATTCCAAAGTTTGTATCAGGGTAGTTTTTGAAATCATTGTCAACCATTATCAATCCACTGCTGGACGAAGGTCTCTCCAAGCCTCTTCCACAATGGTCTGTCTTGTGCCAGTCTCCTCCATGTTACTCCCACATACTTTCGAATTTCATCCACCCATCTTCCATGTGGTCTTCTTCTGGGTCTTTTCCTGTCCCTTGGAATCCAATCTAAAATTTCGACTGTCCATCAATGGTCTGTCCTTCTGGCAGTATGTCCAGCCCATTGCCATTTCAGGGATTTTACTCTGATCATGATGTCTTCCACTCTTGTCATTTTTCTGATCCATGAGTTCCTCTTCTTATCTTTCCTGGTTACACCAAGCATGCACCTCTCCATGCTTTTTTGAGTTGTCTGCAGCTTTTGTATGTCTCATTTAGTTAAGGTTCATGTCTCTGCACCATACGTAAACACTGGAAGGATGCATTGATCAAACATTTTTCTTTTAAGACATAATGGCATATTGCTCTCAGGGATCGCATTCCTCCTAAAATTCCTAATATTTTGTGACCCTCCTTAAATTCCTAAAATTATACCTAAAATTTGCTATTCTTCCTAAAATTTTCGTAAGCTTATTTATTAAAAATACAACCGTTATTAACGCCAATAAATTTACCATTACGGTAAGGTAAAAAGACCTGTTATTGTAGAAACACAGCCTATATGCTGTGCTGCTGAAGGGAGGGAAAATGACGCCATCGAGATGCACTTGCTTCGGGGCGGGCGCTCCACTTATGTGCCTTCGGACAGTTTTCGAGAGTAACGAGATCTAAGGGAAAAGGGGAGGGGTCATTTTCACCCCTGGTTTGCGCTTTGCAGACGAACTACGTGGCACCCAGAAGATCATACTTTATTTTTGTGCATGCCTTGTGGAACCTCCTCTTTCTGCTGATGTTTTGTTATTGTAAACCGCAGGTGGGTGGAAGCAAAGAGGAAACATGTGGTCTCCTTCCGTAACCTCCGGTAAATGACGATGGGATGGTAGCTGAGTGTTATCGTGGCAGGCAGTAGAGCACGTGATCATTGACCTTCGATCGTGCGTCGGCGACAGAGACCTTCGATGCGCAATATATCTCGGCTCTGACCGGTAATGATCTCTGGCGCTGCTCGCACGGAGTAGGAGCGGGCTTGGCCTTGGCGCGTACCGACGCAGATTTCTATCGTAAGCGCACGGTAGTGTTTTGGTTTGTTTCATGTACTTCGTCTGTCTTAACAGGAATTTCTGAGAATTTTTTGTGCACGCGTTTAATCAAGCGATGGCTGGTAGAAAATATCAGTCTGTTTTTAAGAAGTATACGACAGATTATCCGTGTATAATCGCTCTATTTGTAGGTGTGATTTTTTCGTTGTCCGCAAGGGCAAAGGAAATATCGTTAATCACATTCTTACGCAAAACACGTGGCCAATTCTAAGTGCGTGGAAAATAACAAAACATTAAATTTTTCTCGAGATAGTTCATCTTCTGATGCGATTATCCATGCTGAGTGCTTGGTTACTTCATTCCTCGTGTAACATAACTTACTTTTAAGCTGTGCTGACCATGCAAGTGTGCTTTTTAAGAAAATGTTCCCAGATAGTAACATTTCAAAAACATGCATGTGTGACAGGACAAAAACATCGTGCGTTGTTGCCGAAATGGGGAAATTTTCAAAACTGGACTTGCATACTTGCCAACTTTTACGGATTACCTGTAAAATTTTACTGATTTACGGATAGAGGTCTTTTTTAACAGATTTTTTTAATATTTAGATTGCTCAATCGAAATATTTCAACCCCCTGCAACCATCCACTTAGACTTGCATACTTGCCAACTTTTACGGATTACCTGTAAAATTTTACTGATTTACGGATAGAGGTCTTTTTTAACAGATTTTTTAATATTTAGATTGCTCAATCGAAATATTTCAACCCCCTGCAACCATCCACTTAGATTTTCTAACAGACCTTACGAGCGCTGTGTTACGCGATGATGTCATCTTTGACTCGCTGGCTTTGTGACATCGTGCGGTAGAGTGCTCAAGTGATGTGCCGACCAGCGTTCGCCAAAATGCGTAATTGCGCGTTTAGTATGCATCGAAATTTTACCAACGCGTAAAAATACGCATCGGGAATTTTTCTCGATGCGTAAAAATATGCGTCGGGAACTTTTTCTCGCGCGTTAAACTACGCATCGAATAATTTTACCAATTCATAAAAATGCGCATCGGGACGGTACAGAAACGGAAGTAAACGAAATAAAGGTTTTTCCCCGTAATCAATCATTTTTTTTCCTGTGATGCTGCCTTTGTCCACTATTGTTGTTATATATCATTTTATTCCATAAATATTTGTATTTCAGTTCAAAAATGGAGGAAAAATTTCCGAAATCGGAAATTCGACGGCAAAAAAAATTCGCTTTAGGTATGAGAATCCGACGGTTTCGAGGAATTTCTCCTTTTCCGTCTTAATTTGAGTTATTCTCCAGATCGATGCATAACTTAACATAATTTTTTTAAATATTTGTTAACAGAAATTGTTTTACATTTTTTATATACCTTAACGTAACATTAGTGCTTCAAATTATGTCCATTGATATTTCAAACAGCCGCCCCGGTAGCGCAGTGGTCTAAGGCGCTGGCCTCTGATCATTCGTCCATAAGGGGTCCGGGTTCGAATCCCGGTCAGGCATGGATGTTGTTTGTCTAACGGCCCTGGATCTCTCCCTTCCCTGGAACCAGTGACCCTAAATTAGGGACGGGCGACTGCTTATAGCCCATGGAGTTGCTCACGGTGGTCGTTAAACCTCCAATCAAAAAAAAAAAAAATATTTCAAACATACGAAAATAAGCTTGCAGGATTTTCATAGAAGATTGCAGGATTTTTCTCTTCTTAAGGTTGGCAAGTCTGTAAGTGTATATTGTGTTCAGAAATTTTCAATATTTCTAATAGTGGCTTTTCACAAGTAAAAGCACATCATAAAGGAAAAAAACATTTGCAGAAATTTCAAAGTAAATTTCAAAACAAGTCCATCCTTGAAAGCCTTTGGAGGACGGGATCTTCAGCCCAAAACAAATATTAGTGAAGTACTGAGTCATGATTTACAGTTGGTTAAAGCCGAAGCATTATGGGCCATGAAAGTTGCTAAGGACAATATGTCTTTTGTTTTATGCACTGAAACAGTTGAACTTTTCAAAGAAATGTTTCCTGATTCTGCTATTGCAGCCAAAATGCAACTTAAAGAAAAAAGTTGCTTATGTGATATCACATGGATTGTCAAAATATTTTGAAGAGGATTTGAAAAAAGACATTGCATCTAGTAGCCCAGGAAAGGTTACTATAGCATTTGATGAAACTACAAATACACAAGTGAAACGGCAGTTGGATGTGTATCTCAGGTACTGGTCTTCAGAAATAAATTCAGTTTCTTGCCGATACCTAACAAGCGTTTTTCTGGGTCATGCAACAGCAGATATTTTGCTAAAAGAAATTCTTGATGTGTTATCATCCTTCAATATTTTGTTGAACAGAACTATTTGTGTATCCATGGACAGCCCAAATGTAAATAAGTGCTTTTTACGCAAATTGAATGAAGTTGTAAAACAAGAAACAGGCCAGAAATCTTTGGAACTAGGTTTTTGCAACCTGCATGTTGTTAGTAATGCATTTGAAATTTTTTTGACAAGCTTAAATATAGATTTTGACGAATTTGCTACTGATATGCATTACTTTTTAAAGAGTAGTGCTGCAAGACGAAAGGATTATAAATCTGTCGAGGATATAACATTGGTCACAGCCAAATTTCTTTTGCGTCATGTCAGCAACAGATGGTTAACCGTTGGTTCTGTAGCCCAGAGGCTCTTGGATCAATGGCTAAATATTACAGAATATTTTTAAAACTTCTTGCTATCTCAAAAAATATTTGAAAAACAACTACGCAATTCGGCAAGGTATAAAAGAATTCACTGTTTCCTGAAAAATGAGCTAACTCCTTGCTAATTTAGCATTAATTTCATTTTCACACCAAAATTTTGAAAAGTTTTCATTATGTTATCAGAGTGAAGAACCAAAAATACACCAGTTATATTCTGATTTAAATACTTTAATGAGGAATGTTATGGCTCAGTTTATCCAAGATGATGTTATTGCAGGGAAATTTGGAGAAGACCTAAAGAATGTAGATTTTGAAAACAAAAATTCATGGAAAAAACTAGGGGAGTTAGAAGTTGGTACGAAGACAAAAAATCTCCTCAGGAATGTTCAGGAGACCAGGCAGAAATTATTTCTCTTAGATGTAAGATCATCACTAATTGCAACAACAAAATATTTAAAGTCAAATTTGCCATTCTGCAATCAAAAGCTAAGAGACATAGAAGTTTTAAAGGTAAAAGAACCAAAGAAAGAGTCAACTCAACTTTCAGTCACTGAAGGACTTTCGGAAATAACCAGAATTTCAAGTGTTTTGCATCTTTCTGAGGAACAAATTGATAGAGTAAGAGAAGAGTGGATACTTTTAAATTGCGATAAGCTAACTCTAGATGAACTAGTGAAATTTTCAGAGGAAGGGCATATTCCAGTGCGGATTGATCATTACTGGCGTAATATATTTAGTATTAAAGACTCTAGCGGAAAAGAAAAATACTCAAATCTTGCTAAACTCATCAAGTCAATTTTAGTTTTACCTAATGGTAATGCTGATGCAGAAAGAGGATTTTCGGTTAACACTGCTCTGTTAAGGAAGGACAAGGCTAACTTAAAAGACTCAACTATAACATCATTAAGAATAGTTAAAGGGGCCATTAAACACTATGGATGTGTAAGTAAAGTTCCCATAACAAGAAATTTGTTAAATAGTGTTCGTGATTCACATAAATTTTATAAAGAGTATGTTGATAAGCTGAAGGAAGAAGAATCAAAAAAGGTAAAAGAAAGGAAGCAGAAAGAGAGGGAAAATAAGGAAAAGCAGCTAGAGAAAAAAAGAAAAGCTGAGTTTGATGACAAAATAAAAGAAAATGATGCATAAATAAATAGGCTTAAAAAAGATAAAGAAGCCTCCCTAGCAATAATTCAAGAGGGAACAGAAAGAATGAGAAAAGCTGTAGAAAAACAAAATACTGTTGAAATAGCAGTTGCCTCTAACTTGATCATACAAGGTTCAGCTGAAATAAAGAAAACTGAAGGTAAATTAGTTGTGGTGGAAGCAGAAAAAGATAGGCTTATCAGGAAAAGGTTAAAACAATAATATGAAAAAAGTAATTCAGTGAACAATTGTACATAGTTCTTGGTTTTCAATTACCTTTTTAGGATATTATAATTAAATGTGAAACCTGAAAACTTTACTGTGAAAATCGTGAATTGCTTCTGTTTCAACAGCATATTAATGTTCAAAGTGAAACTTGAATGTGGTAAATATACTTGAATATGATAATAACACGTGAAAAGATAAGAACTGAACATTAGAAGTAAATCATACTTAAACTTTAGACATTAGACGTTATGCAACAAATTTGGGTGTGAACTTCGACCATATATACCAATGGACTGCGCATTGGCAATAGCTGCATCAAAGCCGCCATGGCTCAAACATTGGGCACGTCATCATCAGACTCTAAATTTCGTGTCAAAATGCTGTTATGATTACTAATTTACGCTGCAGAACTTCAGTGTTTTCGGTGTATTATGTGAATGCGCCTCATATATAATTAAAACTCTTCAGGTAAGTTTACTTATGAGCTATATACATGCATGATCGGGTTGTTTACATTTTGTGATTTATAATGTGATGAACATTTGCGAAGAATTTGGAACATGCATTCCATTTTTTTTTCTGAAGTTACTATATTTTTATATCAATAGCTTCAAGTTTCTGGTTAAGTAATTGAACTTTATTGACTTAGGTATTTAATTCGTTTCTTACCCATGAAAAATCATAGAACTTTCTTTACTATATCGCTCAGAGCAACCATAAGCACAGCAGGTGTAACCCATCTTTTTGACTGATGTCATGTGATTTTATGTTGAAGCCAGAAATTTTGATGTCATGCGCAGTCTATCAGTATATATGGTTGAAGGGTGTGAAGCAAACTCTTTACAATGTATACAAAGTTGTTTTACTAGATGTATACAAATATACATCTAGTTTTTATTGAAATACACTCCTAAAATTTTTCTAAAAAGTCCTAAAATTCCTACCTAAAATTTTCCAGAAGTATGCTATGATCCCTGTGCTCTTGAAAATTATGCTGTTTCTTCCAAAAGCTCTCCAGGTAAGTTTTATACGCCGATTAATTTCTTCATCAATCTGACCCTCACTTGATATCTGCTGTCCAAGATAAACATACGTATCTGTTACCTCCAGCTTTTCTCCATCAATCGATAAATCTTCATTTCTTGTAAAAGCAGTGAACATCACTTTTGTCTTCTGAAAGTTCATTTTTAATCCCACTTCTTTACTCTTGTCAGCAAGTTCCTGGATCATACTCTGCAGCTCTGATGGGGTTGTTGCAAAAATAACTACGTCATCAGCAAAACGAAGGTGAGTTAGATAATCTCCATTAATCTTTATCCCTTTGTTTTCCCAGTTCAGGGATTGAAAGACATTTTCCAATGCGGCATTAAAGAGCTTGGGAGATATGGTGTCACATTGTCTCACTCCCTTTCCAATTTTTATGTGTGCTGTATTCTCAAACAGCCGTTTCTTTGCACTTGCATTTTCACAGATGTTATTAATAATATTAATGTATGCATCATCAACACCGCAGGATTTCAAAGCCATTTTAACTGCTGATAGTTTCACTGAATCAAAGGCCTTTTCATAATCCATAAAAACCATGCACAATGGAAGTTCACATTCCCTCACTCTTTCAATTAGTTCTCTCAGTACGTGGATATGATCTATAGTGATGTAGCCACTCCTGAATCCAGCTTGTTCTCTCGGTTGAGCCATGTCCAGTGTTACCTTCAAGCGGTGTGAAAGAACTTTAGTGAAGTTTTTATAAACCACTGATAGGAGGCTGATAGGTCTGTAGTTCCTGAGATCCTCAATGCCACCTTTTTTATGTAGCTAGGTCATTGTAGCGTTGTTCCAATCCTCAGGAATCTTCCCTTCATTAAGGCATTGGGTGAAAACTTGGGCAAGTATTGTTTCAATTTTTCCCCTTGCTTCTTGTATGATGTCTACAGTAATTCCATCTTCTCTTGGAGCTTTTCCCTGCTTCATGTTCTTAATTGCATGTGCAACTTCTGCTGGTATAACTGGAAAAACTCAGGTACTGGTACCTTTCATGATGTCTGGAGTACATGTATCATCCCATTCATATAATTTGGAGTAGAAATCTTTCACTGTTGTCAAAATTTCGCCTCTATTTCTTGTTACAGAACCATCTTCTTTTCTCAGTGCCATAATTTTGTTTTCTTCCTTTACTAAGATGTCCCTTTGCTATCTTTAGGCTTTGGTTGTTTTCAATTGCTTTCCTCACTAGTTCACAGTTGAATTTCCTTACGTCTTCAGTGATACTCTTTCGTACTGTCTTGCATAGCTGTATTTATTCCGCTTTGGAAGTCACATCTTTTAGTTATCCTGATCTATCTTTTTTTGCATCAACTTTTTTTGCATGGTTTCGTCTTTCAAAACTTTCGAAAACGGAAGTTAGACACAGTGAAGATTTCTCCTATATTCGTAATTTTATTTTTCACGCGATGTTTCCTCTGCCTAGTATTGTTGTTAGGTATCATTTTATTTCAAAAATATTTGTCTTTCAACTTGTAAATGGAGGAATAATGTCCAGAAACGAGAAAATCGAACTTAGAACAGATTTCTCCCGTAACTATATATATATATATTTTTTCCCAACGATGTTCTGAACATGTATCCTGTATTCTAAAATACCCCCCTAAAGGTTTGCATTTCAGCTTGATAAAGAGAGAGGGGAGGGGGAAGGGGGTTCAAAAACCAAAGTGACGAAGCTGAAAATTTGTGTTCAAAAGTATTCATATTCTCAAAGTTACACTATTCATCTTTTATCTAAAACAATGCTGTGATGCATTCATGATGGATAAAATTGTCATCCAAAGGCATAAAAAAAAAAAAAAATAGAAGAAAGGTCACTGGCTCGTCACTGCTTAAATGAAATCAAGTTATTTCTAAAATTGCGTCCTTCAATTAAAAAAAATCGAAACCTTGAAAATCAACACAATTTCTGGACTCCATCTATGAGTGACTGATACAGAGAAATAATTGAAAACAAGTATCATAAAACATATTGCCAGCACATCCCTTACATAACCACTCTCCCCTAATAATAGATAATTGTGAATTAACAGTTCTGGTACTGTTGCAAATCTTCTTAATTTTAGGGAAAATCTTCTTGATTTTATGGTAAATCTTGATTTTTGCAAGCAATCTTTTTGATTTAGGAAAATTTGGTTGACAGGTATGTGTCCGATATTAACCGACATTCAGCCATCATAACCAATATTGGCTCGATATCTAGCCGATATTCATTCCCACTTGGGTTATTAAAAAATATTAACCATTGAAATAGAAGGGTCATGTTATAAAGTATTTGATTTTATAAGGTTGTTACACATTTCACACGTTAATTTCTCATGAAATACCCTTCCCACGAGTAAACGATGAGGTTTCGTATGGTGATTACTGATAGGCACAGCAGAACGTTGGACCTCTGTGACATGAGGCAAGTACATTATTGATAATTTCATTTCATAATTTTTTTGGCAGGTTAGTGTAAACATATAAGGTTATTACACATTTCACGCATTAATTTTTCATGAAATGAGCTTTCCGCGTGTTAAAGATGAGGCTCCGTATGGTGATTACCGATAGGCACCTCATACAAGTATTACAGGTTACACAGTAGTACTATAATATTGTCCTTAACTTTGAAAAAAATGGCGTGTTGCATTACTGAAAATATTACTGAAAGTTTGTGTTCCCTTACTGAAACATTACTGAAAAATACCCTATTGATTACTGATAGGTTATGCTAGAGGTTAGCACCTCTGATGATTTGACATTCCTGAAAATACGGATGAAATGTCTAAATGATTTTTAAGCTTTTCATTGTAGCAACTAATTAAATTTGTCAATTCAACATAATTCCCCGGATTAGCAGGCTTTGTGGATTTATCGTGCCCCCTAAAGGTCAATTCCTTCTTGCCAAGAAAGCACGTAACATGAATTAAGCACCTAAAAACGTCTGTATTTTTTTAATGAGTTCATTATGTTGAGACACATCCATTTTTATTTGCTCATCTATTGGAAACTCAATCGTTTTGCTGAAAGTTTTTTATTTTATCACTGACAAAATATGTGTCTCTCAACTCTCGTGCCGTTTGAATGAATTGTGGAAGTTCATGAGGTTGCCAAAACCACTGTTTATCCATAAACTTCTTCTGTATACTGAAAATAATGTGCATGGCAAACAGTATAATTTTTGGTCACTTTTGCAAGCTATTGACCATTTTGTTTTTTCGTATTCTTACTGACAGAAGTGGCGAACAAATTTTTTAGTCTTTGTTTGGACAGTTTTTAAAAAAGTTTTGGTCTCTCAGCATCTATAATATCCCCTTTCTCTCGAAAAGTTCTTTGGCTGAAAGGCTTATCTCTTAAACAATCTAAAACACAACATTTATGTTTGTTGTCATTGTATTGTTCTATAGATTTGCAGCACAGTTGCGAACATGAAAGCAGTATGAAATGGCTTCTCCCAGAGAACAGAAATGCTTACCTATTCAAAAATTAAGTCAAACAGCGCTGAAAGGTACTCTCTTACAATGATTGTAATTACACCTTACACGGAAACATCCTGAAAATCAATTCACATTGTAGAGTGTTTTAAGAACATGTATTTCACTGCTTGGTTCGATATCAAAAGAACTACAAATAATCACTTCAGATCAGACTTATCTGTGACTCACAAAGCGAATGGACAAACCTGAAGCAACTGCTGTGTTGCTTGCATAGCCTTCATACAGGCAGCAGTGAGCTTAGTCATGTGGCCATTCGGAGCACCAGCTGTGAATCGTGAAACAAATGGTCGAATCCGAAGCGACTTCTGTATGGCTTGCACAACCTTCATAGTGGCAGCGGTGGTGAGCTTAGTCACATGGCTGTTCAACGCACAGGGAGCGTGATCTTTACACACTGATGGCACTGAATTTCAATAAAGCTACGGCAGAAATTATTTAACAGTTATTTAAGAGGTGCATTTTCAGAAGCAATCACACCATGAGTCTAAATTTTAATAGCCATTCTAAATATAAGATAATTAATTTTGTAAAGCTTTCAATTATTCTTTTTTTAGTAAGGCAAGCATTGCTTCTATGTACTGCACGTCCCTGCTATAATTGCATTGATAGGTAAACAAGGTCACCCTAGTGAGTTCAATCATAGGCAGATTGTCAGTGTGAGGAAAATGGGTTGCTGTGTCTCTGTAGCTTCAGAATATTTGGGAATTCTGCATGCATCCATTACATGTGTTTACTATGAGTGCATCAAAACCAGCTGTCACCAGGAGAAATGTATCAGTAAACACATGGTTGTGTTCAAGCAGAGCACCACATCTCCCATATTGTAATGATGGAATAGAGGGCCACAGTGGAGATGATCATGTCAACATTAAGTGTTGGGGCACCTACAAAGGTTTGTGCAAAGACTGTTTGACATAAGATGATGCAACTGGGCTATGGCACCGAAAAGGCACATCGAAAAGGCACATTGTGTGTCTTTGTTAAACAAACAGTGCATCACTAGGTTATGAAGCTACAGTGGGCAAAGGAACATCACCACAGACTATGGAAGACTGGAAATGGGTGGCTTGGTATAACAAATCAAGTTTCCAAACTCTTCAATGGGAGGTTGTGTAGCCATAGACTGTCAAGTCAGGGAGAAACATGTCAGTGGAAGTAGTGTAATATTCTGGGGTATGTTAATGTGGTCACCTAGGGAAGCTTCCTACATATTGTGACCACCACATCCCAGCAAAAACAGTCTTGCTGACTGCCAGCAATGGCCCAGCACTATGTTGCCGCTGCCAAACCGTCAATAAAATGTCCGGGCGGCCAACAGAAGGGCCAGCAGTTCAGGCCAACAGTTGGCACCCCATCAGTTGTCATATGCCACAACAGGGCCATCAGTGGGCCATCACAGGCAGTAGCTGCCACAAGTGGCCCTTCAGTGGCCCTGCAAGCACGTGCCAGAAATGATGGCTAGCCTAATGTGGTCCGCTAGTGTGCCGTTAGTGGCAGCCAGCAACCACGTGACATAACTGGTGGCTTGCCAAATCTTGTCCGCCAATTTCCCAGTAGTAACCACCTTAATAATAATAATTAAAAAAAAGATAACCGCAGTTCCCCAAAGCTACAATTTTTTTTTCTACCCTTACGAAGCTTGTGAATTAACGAACTGCGCTGGGGAAATTTTCTCAACATATCGGGAAAACAGCAGTTTGTATCTGAGTAGATTTGAACCTGGGCCGTTTGCGTGATAGCTAAGCTCTCTACCGACCGGACTAATTCGCCATGTCGAGTGCATGCTTAAAGCTGTCTGTTTGGTATGCAATGTGTAATCGAATGCTTCCCTCTTTCATTTTACAATATTGCGAGGTATTTTTGATAAAAGTCAGTTTCATATAATTGATAAATTAATTTTTTCAACGTAACAATAGTTTTTTTTTTTACCTTAAGGGAACTTCACTCATTTTCAAGGCGTGTACATACTTAGAGTTGCTTTCCAAAGTTCTGTACTGTCCTTGCCGTCTTGAAAAGAGATTGTTGAATAAATATATATTTACCCGGGTTCATGTCACATTCTGTTACATTTTTAACGTTGTGTCTTTCCTTTCCGTTGTCCGAAGCTACATTTGTTTTAAAGAGTAAAAGATATTTTATTTTACTTCTCGTTATTTTTAGAAGCAAATTCCTCCCAGTGTTGTGTATTCAACCCATGGATGAGTACCCCACATAGCGTTGCTTTTTTTTTCTTTCAAATAATTAATAAATTTTGTACGCGTATAATTTTTGTTTCCAACAAACGTTGTTTTAATGGTTTTCCAGGATATTTGTTTCAAGCGGTTTCAGATTTTTCTTGTTAATCATCCACTCCATTCCATGAATTGTTATTCATGGGAAAATGGAGTGGGTGTATTCCATGGCTGTAATCTAGTATTTCATGGCTTAATCTGATATCTTCGTCGACGTAAAATTTCATTAGGAAATTAATTCGCCTCTCCACATATGGATTTTTTTCTTAACATCCACTAAAATAACATGATGGCGATAGCGTCATCTTCAACTAAGTGGTACCATGAGAGACACAGCAGGTGTTGCTTCTGCGCATGTGCAGTCACGTTGCTTCCACCTGCTGTTGGGGGTTGCATTGGTTGCTAGCAATGGGCCACTAGTGGCACTTGCTTGGAGGCCCACAATTCACGGCGATGCTGCAGAGCCATCAATGGCTCGCCAACTGATAGCCCTGCCACCAACGTACCACTACCAGGCCGTGAGTGGCAGATTTCAGCCAGCAGTGACCCATCACTGCCAGCTAGTGGCCAGTAGTTTCCCAGCACTTGTGTTTTTGCTGGGATAAGGATATATTAACATACTTGCTGACCAACACAGTTACATGCATTGATGATTATTAAATTTCCACAGCAGGATGCCTTCTTTCAATAAGATAACATCTCCCTCCACTCCCCGTTTGGTAAACAACTGATTGGAGAAGCATTCCAATGAGCGCCCAGCCCTTATATGGCCCTCTTAATTTTTGGATTTGTACCTAAATTAGCATTTGTGGGGCAAAGTGGAGTGATACATTCAAGCCTAAAACCCACCACTGGCAACTTCTGATGCTCGACAGTTTACAGATAGCTGTCCAGGAATCACAGGTCGAAATGTCACACAAACATTTCAAACACCTGATGAATTCCATGCCACTGTGTTACTGCTGTTGTGAGGGCAAAAGGTGGACCCACACATTATTAGATGAGTGTGTATAATAAATTGCTTTTTTAGTGTACGTTAATCGTACAATTGTTATCTTAGGAACTCGCAAAGATGATGCACATGCTGTTTTTCTGCTGCAGTGCTTCAGCTCTTGTTTTAGTATGATCCTGTCATTGTAGAGTTGTCTGTAAACTTGGGTTGTTCTTAAATGGTTCATCTCTATGTTTGAGGACTTGTGTTATTTTTAGTAATTTGATTTGGGTTTCCACTGAGCGTGCAGGTCTTAGTAGTTTTATTTGTTTCTTAGAATGTTCAGACCTCACCACTTGTTTTGAAGTTGTAATTTAGGTATGCTACTATGTCTAAGAGAGAGCAAAATCCAGAGAGCTGTTCTCTGTTATTTTCAGTGTTGCCAGTATCAGAATTAAAAGAGGAAATGCAGACTGAAAAAGTCTGCTGTCTTCACTTCTGTTCAACATCTATTCAGAAGTCTAATTTTTGAAAGCATTAGGCAGGAAGAGGAAAGAATAACTGTAAATGGTCAAGTAATTAACAATTTGTGCTGTATTGATGACAGCTTTAATTGCAGCAAATACACAAGACTTCCAGTTCCTTCTTGAATATATCTACAAAGAAAGGATGGAACTTGTCTTAAATATTAACACTGATAAAACTAAGTTGATGATAATTAATAACAGTCCTGTTAAGCAATCTGATTTGATCTTGGTGGAAATAAAAGTGAACAAGTAGATCAAATATCTGGAACACTGGCTGAATGACAGTGCTAAATGTGATGTGCAGGTAAGGTAAAGAATTGAGTTGTCAAGACTATTTTTCATAAAAATGAGGTTGGTTTTGTGCAGTGATAATATAAACATTGAAATTAGACAATGTGTGATCAAGTGCTATGTATAGTCAATTTTGTTGTATTAAACTTGGATATTAAAGGCAAATACAATAAAATAACTGGAAGTCTTTAAGATGTGGATTTTAGATGAATGAAGAAATACTGAGAAGAATAAATGAAAATTTCAAGTTGATAAGTGTGGTTGAAAAGGAAAAACTGGTTACTTAGGATATCTAATATGGAGTGATAAATTTAACATTTTCCAATTGGTGTTGGAGGGAAGAATCAATGGAAAGAGGGAGACCTGGGAGAAAAAAATACCCTAGATGGACAGTATAAAGGATTTGAGACTAAACTGAACACAGAATCGTTGTTCAAGGCTATTGGAAAAACAGCTGAATTCACCTGGGTAATCTCTCACCCCTCTTATGATAAGGCACCCTAAAAGAGATCAAGTGGACAGGATAAGGTTTGATGTTACCACACTGAGGAATGACAGCATAGCTTTTATTCCAACACTGTATGATTTGATGTTCTGGTATGCATGATTTCACTAAGTATAAAAATTTAAGTGTTTTGTGCTTGATTAATGAAAAAGTGCAAGTCTATGGTTTTTGCATGTATTTTGATCTGTGTGTGTGTAAAAATTGTGTTATCATTATAAAATGCATTATACAAAATGCAATATATTTTTTTGTAGTGATTAGTTGTGAATAATGTGAAGTGCAACCTAAGAGGATGAAATGAAGCACAAAGCTTTTCAGCTGCAGTTAAATACTTAATGTTAGTTAACATGTCTTAAAATTCATACGAAATTAAGGTGTGCCTCTCCTACATTCCAATCAAGTTCTTTTACTCATTTAAAATTTTGTAAAGCTTGACAGTGATGAGCAAAACACGTAATGAGATACAACTAATTAAAGGTAAAGTAGATCACGCTTTGTTACATTAGAAAATTATAAGAGAGAGAGAGCACTACTCGACCTAGAAACCTGAAATTTTGTATGAAGGTAGCATACATATCGAGGATGTAGAAACCTTGAGCTTAGACTTTCGAATTTTTGAGAAAAACATAGTTCCTGATTTCCCGTGTATTGTTCCACTTTGTTTACAAACAACCTGATCACACCCAACATGAAGTAAAGTAGTTCAATAATTTTTTTTTAGAATTTCGTTATAATAGATGCCTTAATGACTATTTTTATTTGTAAATACATTTTATGAAAGAAATACACTGCTGGCCACCCAAAATTCAACACCAAGAAGGAGACGAGATAGCAAAACCAGATTTACTGGACATATAACAACATATACAAAGATGAAACGATTGAGCTTACAGGCCCATGCGACTTGCGGAACATGCAGACATCAATAGTTCGTGTGGCCCCCATGGCTGGCAATAACGGCCACTACACGCCGCGGCATCGAATGAAAGAGGCTTTGGATGTAGGCTTGGGGTATGCCGGTCCAGGCTGCTTCCACACGTTACCACAGTTCATCAGGCGTAGCCGCGAGTGGTGCTTGCCGTGCCACTCGGTTGCTGATCAGCAACCAGACGTGTCCGATGGGCGACATATCGGGAGAACAGACGGGCCACGGCAGCAGTGATACCTGGTGGGCCGTGGAGAATTGTTGCACAATGCGTGCCACGTGCGGGCACGCATTGTCCTGTTGAAACGTGGTCACTGGCAATTCCTGCCGGTAAGGGAGGACTACAGGCTCCAAAACGTCAGAGATGTAGTTGTGGCTGTTGAGTGTACCTGCGGTGCGTTCCAGAGGGGTGCGGGTGTCATATCCAATTGCGCCCCAGACCATAACGCCAGGCGACGGACCGGTATCGCAATGCGCAATGTAGGCGTCATAAAGTCTCTCGCCGCGGTGCCGCCACACGCGGATCCGACCATCGTGGTGTTGCAGGAAGAAGCGGGATTCTTCAGAGAAGACAATGTTGTGCCATTCCGTAGTCCAGGTGCGACGTTCAACGGCCCACTGCCGCCACTCTCGCCGGTGGTGTAACGTCAATGGTAATCGGAGCAATGGGCGCCGTGCAACATGTCCCCGCTCCTGCAGACGACGGCAAAGGGTACGTGCTGACACAGGTTGTTGCGCAACACACCCTAATTCCTGCGCTAACGTTCGTGATGTAGCGGTGCGAGCCATCAATGCCTGCCGCACAACATGACGGGCCTCTTGTTCAGTAGTGTGCCGCAGCTGTGGCAATCACTCACGTCGGTCCGTCAGTCCCTCCTGCACCCACCGAATCCACATTCGCCTCACTGTGACTGGATGTCGTCCCACATGGGAGCCGATGTCTCGGTATGATAAACCACTCTCGCGATAAGCCACTTATTTGTCCTCTGTCGAACTCCGAAACGTGCTGGAATGACTGCCGTATTCTGCGACGAGGCATCAGGAAGCTTCCCACGCACAGGTCTGGCAGCACAACACACTTTCGCTGCTTACACCCCGCCTTCTGTGCACCCTTCTTATAGTGCTTCTCGGTGGCGTGCCGGGCGCACATGATTTGCATATGCCCTGCAGTGCTAATCGTTTGCATGTCCTCTCGCGGGCGACTCATGCTGCAAATTTCAGGCCAATCGGATGCTTCCTTCTTGGTGTTGCATTTTGGGTGGCCAGCAGTGTATATCGAATAACAGTACTATGTTGTTTTTTTTTTCAGTTTTTATCCGGGGCTAGTGTATTCTTTAAGTGAAGCTATTTCGAACTTTTGCTGGCACGAGAAGGAATTATGAGCCATAAATTTGTGATATGAATATGAAAATAATTATTATCTTCCATAATAAAATAAATGCCTATGATTATTTCCATTACAATAAGATTTATTTTGATGAAAATAGTACAAAAAATTCCATATAGAGTAAAACCTTGAAAATCTTCGTGAGACCATCGTAAGAGCATCCGATGTTTCACCAATAGCCATGGAAATCTCCTGATGTACCATCTCTCAACAACACATCGTTAGATCAACAGATCTCAGCATGCGAATTGCCAATAGCCGCCTATGTATAACATCGGGAGGTTTCTCGTATTTGTCATCTCATTGGCCCACGCTGAAGTGACGCGGCCCTATGAGACGACAAATTGGTGTGTACGTTTGAAATGCATGTCGAATGCATGTTGATAATCTGTGCTTGGCAGTATATGGAGTCGATCGTGTAATGTCCTCTACATCGGCCTTCATGATGCACTGCCGTAATCTCCTTCGCGATGTATCATAGTTTCATCAGTCGAAAAACTGTAGCATTGATTTAAAATTCACATAGGGTTTTCACGATGTGTCGATACATCGCCCAGTCCTAGCGGTTGCTCTGGCTTTTTACAGGTTTTTGTCTAACCATTCGCCAAATTCAATTTTTTCGACAGAGTTTTTTTAATAAATACTACAAATAAGTAATCTCCAATATTTTCAGCAATTTTTCTCCATCGACAAAACAATTTTTTTTTCATAAATTGCGGAAATGCGATCAGCAGCGCCTGCATATTTATAAGGCTTTGGGCGTAGAAGTGCAAATTTTTGTTAAAGTTATGTTTTTAAGTATGTGCTTTACGTAACACCCATTATACAATTTATGGATAGCTTCAGAAATTCGGAATTTTCATAAATCCAGCACTCGTCTGGCCCTGTCAATACCAGATTTTCGAGGATTTACTGTGTTATCATGAACTACTTTCTTTCGTGTTGGGTGTTATCAGGTTGTATATAAACAAAGTGCAATGATACACGGGAAATCGGGAACTACTTGAAAGCGTTCTGATTTTCCCATATATCATTCCGCTTTGTTTACAAACAACCTGATCACACCCGACGTGAAGGACAGTAGTTCACGATAAAGTTTACGAGTTTCTTTTTTAGTATTTCGTTATAATAGACACCTTTATGACTATTTTTATTTTTAAATACATTTTATGAAGGAAATGTATCGAATAACAGTACTATGTTTTTTTTAAATTTTTATCTGGAGCCAGCATATATTCTTTAAGCAAAGCTATTTTGAACTTTTGCTGCACGAGATCAAAATTATGACGAATAAATTTGTGATATGAAAATAAATGTATTATTTTCCATAATAAAGTAAAAGCCTATGATTATTTCCATTGGGTGTTATCAGATTGTATGTTAATAAATTGGAACGATACACGGAAAATCGGAAACTACTTGAAAGCGTTCTGATTTGGTAGTATAGCCATATTTTTATAATTTTATTAGCATTTTCATCAAGGAATGTGAGCTACAAATAACGTAATGCATTAATTTCTGAAGTTACAGTTTTGAATTACATTCAGACTTGCCTGGTTTTACGGTTTACCCATAAAATTTACGAAAATGTGACTTGTTTTACGGGCAAAATGTTAATTTTACGGATTTTTCTTTTTCTGATGATTTTGCACCCACTATTAAAACTTTTTTTTTTTTTAAACTTAATTCATTCAAAGTAAAGTGCCGATGTAAGTTACGAATAAGTTTTTAGTTACATGTTTTTATTTGGGAACATTTTGCTGCAGTTTTCCACATTTTAGGTTATTGTTTTGCCTTTTTTTAAACACCAGAACACCAACCAGCGGGGCTTATTTAACCTTCGGTTTGGTTCTCTCCCTCTCTTGTGCATGCAGTCCCCCCCCCCCGCCTTTCTTTTCAGATAATGCATTGTTCATCTCCCGAGTCGCAACTTCTCAGAAGGCCAGCGTGGGGTGTGTCCGCGTTGGAGCTGGTGTCTTTTATCTTTATTCCTCTCAGTTCGAAGTGCTATCTCAGAACGTAGTTATCGTAGAAAAAAATTCTAACGGATTTTAAATCTGTGGAATTTTTAAGCCCAGGTCGATACTCAACATGACGAAATTAAGTAAAAACTGCCAGTTTTGTGAAATTAAAAATGCATTGGGGCATGCATGGTTTCGTAACTTCTTCTCTGGCAAATAAATTTGACCTAACGAAAGAATGCTACTATAAGAGGAAGTTAAAAGGGAAAAAAAAAAAATAATAATCTAATGTTCATTCGAACCAGTGCTGCTCCATCAATGATTTATTTTGCTGGTCCGTTAGTCAGTAAGTTTTCTACGCTTTCGCTTTCCAACCGTGCTTTGTTCATCACTCGGTAACATTCATAAAAATGTCTTGGCTTGATTCAATGAAATTAATATGTTGGGATACATACTAATTCATCTAATCCCTATTAAAAATGGTCAAAGGTAAGGTCAAGACGTAGGAGCGGGATTGGTTCTTCCGCCCTTTTGCGTGATGACTTGCGTAAAATCAAAGCATGATTGTGCTGAAGTTTGGGTATGCTGTTCAGCACCCATAGTGGACCTATCTTATTGAAAATGGTTGCTATCAGCATTCATGGGGACAATGCATTAGTACATGCGCGAGATTTGTTCGCTCGCGTTTCAGAATTTTAGCACAATATCTTCCGTGGAAATTGACCGATTTGGATAGAATTTTTAATTATAAAACGACGCGTGTGTGGCAGCTTTTTAATTTAGAAATTAACAGGCACAAAAAATGTTCTATAATAAAGCAAAAACATGCAAAATATCAATTAATTCATACTAAGGGATTCGTAAAGAAAACAGTAAAGTATCGTGGAGAACACTGTTGCTTTTGCAAACCCACACTTTTTTGTAGGTATGAAATTTTGGGCTTTTAGTAAACAACTCTGAATTTTAAAATGTCCGGATTTTGACAGCACGAGTTTAATCTAGAAAGGAAGTAGACTTTTTTTTTTAATCTGTTTGGAAAAAAAAAAAAAAAGCCCATTGGCTTTGTAACTTCTATCAAACCGAATTGAGTGATATTTAGAGATTTTCATTTTCTAAAACGGAATACTGTATTCTACATTCTGTCATGTTAGGCCTTTTTTTTTTTTTTTTTTTTGCAGAGACATAAGATCGAAGTTAAAATCCCGGTTCAAACGTTTTATGCCGTGGCTACGCCACAAAGGGAGCAGGGGAGGATGTCACCAACGAAGTGGCTGTATCGTTTCTGTGACGTCTAATGTTAAAGACAGTTGGTTTTGTTCCGGCAAAACACATTGTGTTAGTTTACTGCAGGAGAGGGGTTGGTTCAGACGTTGATGGGCCCAGATTGTTTTTAAAAGGAATGACTAAAGAAGCTCTATTCGGTAAGATGAAGGGAGGGGGAGGACGGGAAGAGAAGACAGAACTATAAAATCAGTGCCATTTGGAAGTATAACGGATGCCGCTAAAGGGATCGGATTTAGTAAAAGACAAGGCATCGATCCGCCTGTGAGGAATGATGGGGAGGGAGGGGACGACCCCAGGGGATGACATTCGTAACTAAAACCTAAACCTTTGTTTCTAGATGAAAGAACCTTTCAGTTGCCCTCTGCTTTCCTAGCTGACCAGCTCGAATCGGATAACTCTGTAATCGGTATTTTTCCTCTACTATAGCTGTTTTTACTTACATTTTTTTCCCGAGTGACAATAAATTTAGTATTAGTGATTCGCTATGAGCAGCAATATAAAAGGGTAAAAACAGTACTATCAAATATTCCGTGATTTGTATTCTGCGGAATTCCTGTGCATTGCAAAATCTCCAAAAAATGAAAAATATGCATTTTGCACTATGTGTCGATGTGATTTCAGCATTTCGCATGGTGGAAGGAATGACATTACTAATCATATTTCTAGTGCCAAGCATAAATCTAATGTTGACTGCGTGGAAAAAAAAACATGAAATTAACTTCCTTTGTGAAAAGTTCTAATGAACTCGATGTAATCCGTGCAGAATGTTTGTTCACTACGTTTTTAGTTGAACATAATTTACCAATTAGTGTAGCTGACCATGCTGGAGCTCTCTTTAAAAAATGTTTCCGAAATCTGAGGTAGGACGAAAACGACTGCTATTATTAATGAAATGGTTACAGACAAAACTTGTGCTATTGTTAAATCTTTGCAGTCTGGTCCATTTTCAGTTGCTACTGACGGTAGCAACGATAGAGCTCTTCAACATTGTATCCTATTGTGGTTACTTTTTTTGATGCAAAAGAACCGAGAATCAATAATTGTCTTCTCTCTGTCCCTACTTTAGAGGGTGATTCAACTGGTAAGAATATAGCTAATCTTGTCCTAAGCGAATTTGACAGACTTAAGATTCCAATTGGACACTGCATAGTTTTTGGTGCAGATAATGCTGCAGTTATGTTGGGTAGAGCAAATGGTGTTGCTGCACATATCAAGCAAAAACAGAGCGATCTCATCACAATAGGATGTCTTTGCCACTTGATCAATTTAGCAGCAGAAAACGGTGCTGCTACTCTACCTATTAAAATTCATGAGATTTTGATCGATGTGCACTATTACCTAGAAACAAGTGCGAAGCGAAAAGATAAGTTGCGCTGTTTTCAAAATTTTCACGGAACAGAAACCAATAAAATTTTGCGGCATGCATGCACAAGGTGGTTGTCACTTGGCCGCTGTTTAACCAGATTTGTAGAACAATGGGATCCCTTGCAAAGTATCTTCCACAGTGAAGTTAAAATGAAAAATAAATTGCAACCAACCAATTTGGCATCATATAAAATTCCAAAATTATCCCAAAGCATTGCATTTGAAGAAAAGGAAACAGAAAAGCAAAAAGCTGACCAGGAAAAATACTCGAGAAAAAGGTACCGAGAAAATGATGCCTTGGCTTACCTGCCAAAAAAGCAAAAAGTTTGCAATTCTGCTCTGTCAAGAGAGGAAAAGTTGTTCATGTTCCTTTCTTCTGAGGTAAATAAGGCATACATTTTTTTCCTTGGCTTACCTGCCAAAAAAGCAAAAAGTTTGCAATTCTGCTCTGTCAAGAGAGGAAAAGTTGTTCATGTTCCTTTCTTCTGAGGTAAATAAGGCATACATTTTTTTTATTGAACGTGATTCCAACATTTGAGAGGGTAAACACAATTTTGCAGTCCTCAAGTCCAAAAATACAAGTTTTGCATAACTTGTTGTATGATATGTTCAAAGATCTGCTCTTAAAGTTTGTGAAACCCTCTGTTATAAAAGCCTCTCCACTGCTAGAAGTTGATTTTTGCTGCAAGGAAAACCAGAGGAATGATTGTGATTTGGCAATTGGAAATGAAGCCTCAAAAATAGTTACAATGTTGGGAGAAGAAAAGAAAGCATTTTTCTCCACAGTGAGGGAATACTTTGTTTGTGTATGTACCTATATTTGCCATAAATTTCCTCTAAAAAATAAAGCTGTAATTAAAGCCAACATTGCTGATATTTCTAATATTCAAGAAAACAGCTTCTCTGATTTAAAGTATTTTGTTGATAGGTTCCCCCACATTTTACCAATCAAAGGTATTGAAACCAGGGATCAGGCAATAGATGAACTTCAGAGAGAGTTTCATTTATTACAAGTAGAGGACATGTCTGCTATGAGAGAAAATAACCAAGAAGAGGGAGTTGATCATCTGTGGAGTACTGTACATCAGATTCCAAGAGCTGATGGCAGCATCAAATTTGAAAAACTGCCGAAAGTAATGTTGACAATTTTAACCATTCCTCATGGGAATGCAGGATGTGAAAGAATTTTTAGTTTGGTGCGAAAAAATAGAACTGAATACCGTTCTTCCATGTCAGATAAGACATTAGCGAATTTAGCCATCTTAAAAGGTAAATTGTCTGGGCCTTGTTATGAACAAACTTTTACTGAAGATCTTTTGAAAAAAGCCAAGTCTGCTACAAGTGTAATAAAAAATATGCAGAAATGAAAAAATACTGTTTCACCCGAACTGTAAATATGTAATCACTGTACAGAAAAATCTCCCTTTACAGAAGAATCTCCCTTTACAGATAATCTTAGTAACTGACATTTTATCAAGAATTGCGTTATTTTTCATTGAACAATATGTTTACACTTAAAGAAATTCAATTATACTGCTGCTGCCGATATCACATGATTTAATTGACATTTGTGATTTTTCGTAATAATGCATTGGGACTGTTATGTCAGGTAAGTAACTCTTGTAATTTTATGAATCTGAATTTTTAACTGAAAAACAAAAACGTCTTTCTGGTTTTTGAATTCTTTTGTTGCTTTTATCTTAAAAATTGTCTTTAAGAATTGTGATTTGTGAACAGCTATAAAATTTAGTTATAACAAGCAAGATCTGTTAAAACTGTTTTAGTGATTGGGGTAGAAAAAAATATGTAACTGGAAAAAAATCTTAAGTTATGTAAAATGACATTTTTGGTTTGCTTACTATTCAAATTTATATTATTACTTCCTTCTCCCAGTTTACTTTTAGCAATACTTTGGTTTGACAGATTATTTTACCAGTGTGAAGTGTTTTTAAAACTGATATTGTAATTATGCAACTGCTGCACAAAAAACAAAAACGGAATCGGTTGTGTTTTAAGTCGCAATAACCAGGCGTTTCTTTCACATAATTTACTTTAACTTTTATTGAGAAAAGAGCTCAGAATGTTTTCTTGTGTAGCATCTAATAAATTTTCTCTATAGCTTCCTCTCTGCTGTGCCGTTGTAATGATTCTGTTATTTATTGCTTCCCTTTTGATGCGTGCTGAAAACACTTCTGAACGAGCTTTGTTTGACCTACATTTTGTTCTTAGTGGAGGAGGTCAAACGACAGGGACCCCACTGTATTTCTGTAAACATTTCAAGCTGTCTTGAAGCTCACATTTCTTTTTTTTTTTTTTTTTTCCTTCTCTAGGTTAGTTAGCTTTCTTTTTTTCTGAGATAAGTTAGTGTTAGTTATCTAGATACCGCCAGAAACACTGCGCAATAGCAAAATAGGAGAAAAAATACTGAGCTACTTTTTTTTTTTCATTTTTTTTATCATCAGTCATTTATTAGCACCGTTTTCAGTTCGACGGAGACTTTGCAGCCGTGAATTACAGCTCTAGCTCCTGGAGCAGGCCCCTCTATGTGGATGGGTGTTAATTGTGGGATGTCTTCTATAAATCGTTACTAGTCCACGGCGTTTCTCTATGATGCGGTCTGATAATCCAATTAACTCCAGGTGTAAAACGCCTAAATCCTCGGAGATCTCCCTCAAAACGCAAATGCATGATGTTTATTTACCCCCGGCGATAAGTGCTTCCCATAACCGGAGGGAGCCATAGTTATCCCCCTTAAGAGCACATATATAATGGAGAGACTGTGTCCAATCGAGAGAAAAAAAAATCGTCACCCTACCCTCAGTCACTCTTATTTCATTTATTATTATTTTTTTTTTTATTTTGACTGGTTCATCATCCGCCTGTCCTTAAGTAAACACGTTACCATGAGACTCCAATGTCTGTTTCGAAACAAATATTATCATGACCCTACCCTTAATCATTACACTTTATTTAATTATTTCAATACCCCAGATGATGGCATTCGTAACTAAAACCTAAACCTGTATTTCTAGTTGAAAGAGCCTTTCAGTTAATCTCATTGTAGCCATGTGCTTTTTTAGTTGACTAGTTCAATCGGATAACTTTGTAATTGGTATTTCCCCCCCCCCCCTGTAAACGGCAACTCTTCAAGCTGTTACTGTATTAGTATAGCAGTTTCTCTTGTATGCTTTTATAAGTGTTAATAAATTTAGTATTAGTTATTCGCTATGCGCAGCAATAGGGGGGGGAGAGCAGTACTATCAAACATTCTGCGATGCGTATTCTGTGGAATTCCTGTGTATTGAGAAATCTTCAAAAAAGGAAAATATGCATTTCGCGCTATGTGCCGATGCAATTTCAACATTTCGCATGGTGGAAGGAATGATATTACAAGTCATATTTCTAGTGACAAGCGTAAATATAACGTTGACTGCGTGGGAAAAAAATAACGAAATTAACTTCTTTTGTTAAAAGTTATAATGAACTGGATGCGATTCGTACAAAATGTTTGTTCACTTCATTTTTAGTTGAACATAATTTACCAGTTAGTGTCTCTCAGTCACTCTTACTTTCCAAAGTAATCGAGGTAGTTGCCTTCAATGCACGATCTTAAAAAACAAGAGTCACTCACAATACAAATTTAAATTCGTTGGCTGAATTTAAAGATTTTATTGTATATAAGAACTTTCGGGTTTCCCTAGAACCCATCATCAGATACAGGAGAAGGAATAAATTTAAATAAAGTGTTACGTGAACATAATATAGATATCAGATATGAATATGACATAATGTCACGTGGCATCAAATTGTCAAACGACGTGGCATGTATCATGAAATAAAGAAAATAAAGGAAATAGAATGCAGGTATACATATAATACTGCATTGTAAAAATAAAGGAAGGTTAGTAGGTATAAATTGTGTTGTTCTCATCAGGAGCCACAACAAAGAGCACTACAGCAGAAATCGAGATTAAGTGATTTCGTCCTCAGTTTGTCTCGTATTCGGTACTGTAAATAGTTTCCAGATTGTAGGTACAGATACTGGAACATTGTCATTACAGCATAAATGTCTCTGAGTAGCAATTACAAGGCTCTCAGTGAACAGCAATGTAGAGACAGCACTAGGTGTTACGATGATGGAAGCATCATTCCAAATTGGATAGTGCAGGCCATCGCAAACGAGTCGAGACAATGCATAATTAAAATTCGCCTTCCCGAACTCCAGGATTAATAAGTTGAAACTCATTCCGCAAGCAGAAGCCATCATCTCTCATCTACCATTAAGAAAACAAAACGAAGCACGACATCGAATAATCAATTCGATTAGGAAATTTCATGTTCAAAGACACAACACGGATTTGACTCGTCTTACAGAAGAGAAAAAGCAACTTTTAGTATTACGCAACGATCCCAATATATCGATCATATCCGCCGATAAAACCTCGCAAATTATTATTCTGAACAAAATAGACTATCGGAAGAAAATGCTAGAGGCAATTGATACTATCCCGCACGTCACTCTTAGTTCGAACCCTATTAACGCTACCATAGCGGCCATACATAAATTAAAGAAAATCTCAAGCCTCCCAACAGCCATTTCACAATGCTTATACTGCCCTCCAGGTGCACGAGTTCCTGAACTTTTTGGTAAACTAAAGACTCATAAACCCGGACACCCATTACGCCCGCTAGTATCTGGATTTGCAGCACCAACCAGACCTATAGAGAAGGCACTAACTAATTTCCTTCAACCATTAGTTACTAATTCACTCTACTCTGTTAAAGGCACAGTACAAGCTATTAATAAGATCAAATCCTTTAATGCAAATAACTCAACCTTTATTATGGCTTCCCTCGATGTCATTTCTTTGTTCCCTAATGTTCCGATTAAAACTGTTCATGACATCATTCAGATAAAACTACTTGAACTAAAATACGAACCAGAAACGATCCAATCCATCAACACAGCCTTAAAACTAGTTCAAAACAGATCATATTTTCAATTCGACAACATTATTTATCGCCAAACTGAGGGCGCCCCAATGGGATCACCACTATCTCCGATCCTAGCGGAAATTCTACTACAGCACATAGAAAATAAAGTGCTACAAGAATATCAAAAACCTCCGTGCTTTTACATAAGATATGTTGATGATGTACTTCTCTTCTGGGATCACGAACCAGCTGACCTACGAACTTTTGCTGAACACTTATCATCCCAAATCCCGACCATAAAATTCTCCATTGAACTGGAAAGTGAAGGTAAATTGCCATTCCTGGATTTTATGCTTGAACGAGATGCTGTCACCTGCACTTTGCAACACTCTGTATATAGGAAACCCACTTCGGTACCTACGTTGATCCCGGCTTCTTCAGCTCATCCAAAAAGCTATAAACTCTCCTCAATCTTTTACCTTCTACGCAGAGCCATCACGCATTCATCTAGTTTCAGCAGACGAAAATGTGAAATTAACAAAATTTTCAACATCACCCTAAACCATGGATTTCCCACCTTTATCATACAAAAAGCTCTTAAGAAGCTCCACCAAGAAAACTCAACTACTCTCCAAAGGGACCAACAACCTCGTAGATATATAGGTTCAATAGATTATTATCCAACCATAACACCTGTTCTCAAAGCCATTTGCAAAAACTTTCACCTGGATTTTGGAATACGTACTACAAACATTTTCCAGTTAATTAAAAAAGATCGAGACCAGGTAACAAAGCTAAACAAATTTGGCGTTTACAGCATCCCCTTAAAAAGTATTGATGATGACACTCCAGATAATAAATATATAGGATCTACAAAACGTACACTAGCAACAAGACTGAATGAACATAAATACGCCGTAAAGAATGGACTTAAAAACTCTGCATTGTCTCGACTCGTTTGCGATGGCCTGCACTATCCAATTTGGAATGATGCTTCCATCATCGTAACACCTAGTGCTGTCTCTACATTGCTGTTCACTGAGAGCCTTGTAATTGCTACTCAGAGACATTTATGCTGTAATGACAATGTTCCAGTATCTGTACCTACAATCTGGAAACTATTTACAGTACCGAATACGAGGCAAACTGAGGACGAAATCACTTAATCTCGATTTCTGCTGTAGTGCTCTTTGTTGTGGCTCCTGATGAGAACAACACAATTTATACCTACTAACCTTCCTTTATTTTTACAATGCAGTATTATATGTATACCTGCATTCTATTTCCTTTATTTTCTTTATTTCATGATACATGCCACGTCGTTTGACAATTTGATGCCACGTGACATTATGTCATATTCATATCTGATATCTATATTATGTTCACGTAACACTTTATTTAAATTTATTCCTTCTCCTGTATCTGATGATGGGTTCTAGGGAAACCTGAAAGTTCTTATATACAATAAAATCTTTAAATTCAGCCAACGAATTTAAATTTGTATTGTGAGTGACTCTTGTTTTTTAAGATCGTGCATTGAAGGCAACTACCTCGATTACTTTGGACTATTTCTGCACGAATTCGAATTCTCCTAACACTCTTACTTTTTTTTTTTTTTTTTTTTTGACTGTCTCATCGTCCGTGTCTCCGTAAGATAAAAGCCTAACATGAAAATGGTTCGTTTTTGAAAATATTTTAGTATGTTTGATGACGGCGTGGGACACGATCCCATCGAAAGGGTAGAACATCCTTCCCTTTAGATGCAAACTTCTGTTAAAGTAAATTTTTATCACTTTATAGATCATAATGATAGCATAGTAATGAGAAATTATGTATAGAATTTATTTTAATCGATATAAATGTGCCGATAAATTTAAAAATCTGCAGTCACTTCAATTGAAAGTTGATAGTTCATTTGGATAACATCGTTTTTAAATCGATATGTTCGGTACATTTAATCAATATGTGCAACAAGCAATTTAATCGAATATATCGATTAATTTTTTTTACGGATTTCTGTTTCTGAAAGTTGGCAAGTCTGTACATTGATACTAATGTCTAGCTATGGTAATGAAATGCTTAAAAGATGATGTTTAACATGGTCTCACAAGATGGCATGGACAAGCTCTTTTCACTGCATTTCATCAAATTACAGTTCACATATAATTATTCATTTCAAATAATGTGAAATAAGACTTATTTATTTAATTAATTAATGTATCCTTATAATTCACGGTCAGATATTTCACACATCCAAAAGAAAACTACTTGCAGTTAACAGTAAAATAAAATATGTTTCAGCACAAGTTGATTTTTTTGCTTGGATTTATCTGCTTGAAAACCATGATGAGTTGCTGACGAAGCTTAACATTGAGTTCCGTTCTCTAGCTAAACAAAGCCTACACCAACAAACAGTGTCAGCAAAGTGATGGGCTAAAAGCTAGTCTAAAATAATAAAATTACAGGGTCTGTTTGTCAATCACCTACAGAAGAAACTGCTGTACATAGAAGTTTGAAATTTGGCAGAAAACTGCTGAGGTATATCAGTGTATGCACCTCAGAGCACTCTTTTTTTTTTTTTAAATCCAAATTTGCAAAATTTTAATTAATTATTAAAGCTTTGTCCGTTAGTGAAATTTTATCATGCTGTTTACTGCATAGTAAGCTCATGCAACAATATTTCATTACACTTCTGTGTAAAGTATAAGAACCTCATGCCAAACAGGATAGAAGTGGCAATATTTATAGATTGTGCCAAAATTTTGGGGCTTGACTTCTAAAGTAAAGTGATGTGTGTATCCTTGCAGTGCTGTTGCCAGCATGTTTGTTTACAGTTTAGACCCTGGCTTTCTGTGTGTTACTATGTACTATAAATAGTTTTATAGTACTTTTCGAGAGGAAAGGTATTTCAGTGAAATGCAAGAAAAATATCAATTTTCTCACATTTCATTTTTAAATGCTATTCTCCCCAAAAGTGATAGAGGCAACAATATTTATAAGTTGTGTCACAATTTAGGAGCTGGATTTCCAAAGTGTTAGGTGCATCTTTCTGCCGTAGTTGCTAGCTGGTTTATTTGTGTTTTAGACTCCGGATCTTTCTGGGTTATTATGCTTAAAAATAATTCCAATTTATTTCTGTGGGACGATTTTGATTTGGTTTCTTCAACCATTGTTTCAAATTTGACATTATGCCCATGATTTGCAATTTGGAATTTAATCTTGCTGTTCCTGCATTATAAGTTCGTGGAGCAATCAATATTTTGCTGCCCCGGTGGCACAGTGGTTTAAGCGATGGCCTCTGATCATTCGTCAGTAAGGAGTCCGGGTTCGAATCCCGGTGAGACATGGATGTTGTGTTTGTCTTACCGCACTGGCTCTCTCCCTTCCCTGGAACCAGTGACCCTAAATTAGGGACAGGCAACTGCTTATAGCCCATTGAGTTGCTCACGTTGGTCGTTAAAATTCCAATAAAAAAAATATTTCATTACGATGGGTTTATTTATACGTTTTAGACAGCAGTTGTGTGTGTGTTACTATGCACTATAAATAGTTCACTATTTAAAAAAGTAGTAGTTCCACTTTAATTTTTGAGAGGAAACATCAATGAAATGCAAATAGAATTCCAAAAAACTAAATGCGAGAAATGTTAATTTTCTTGCATTTCATTTCTTCAAAGCTTAACATTGCTATTCCTCTGTTCATGTGCTGACCCACTTCATCTGGACTATTTATTTATTTTATGATGATGTCATTTGGATCTAACCTCACTCTGCAGTAGAACATGACTGGCTGTTACGAAACTCATGCCAAATGTCATTGAAGCTACCATCATGATTGGCCGTGCTGCAGGAGACCATGTTTTTATGCCACACATTCCAAGTATTTCATCTGATCTTCCATTTCCGTTTAAGTGTGTACAGTTTCTTGTTCGTCTCAGTTTCACCTTGAGTATCATCAAGGCAGCACAAGGTCAAACATTAAAAGTTGTTGGATTCAACCTGGAAAACCCATGCCTTTTCTCATGCCCAGCTTTATGTTGGTTGCCCCAAAGTTGGCAACAGTAAAAACCTCTTGATCTTGGCTCCAAATGGAAGAACACTCAACATTTTTTACCTAGAGGCTCCTCAAGGATAAAAATATATTTGCAATTCAGAAGTACTGTGCATTACTCTGATCACTACACATTAGAAAAATGTAAGTGCTTCAAATTTGCTGTATTCACAGACAATAAAGACAGCTGGTTTTATTTGATTGTGTAGGCACAAGTTTTTATTTTTATTAGAGGAACATATTTTATTAGAGGCACAATCTTTTCTTTTTATTAGAGGAACATATTTCAGTTAAATATTTTTGTGCAATGTATTCTATTCATAATTTCAAGAAAACTTTGGAAACTCTGGCCCAGGAGTTGATTCATGCATTTTTCATTACACCTGGGCAGTGCTTAGAACCTTTTGCTAGTAATGAATAAGACTGAACTTGCACACTGCCAATTTTTTTCTGATTCTTAAGTACATTTTCGATATTTTTAAAGTTAGTTTTGAGTTGAGAGTAATGAATCTTTTTTTCTATGTCTTAAGTACTTATTTGAAATGTAATTTATGCAGAGGTGCCAACCATTATGAATTTTCCGTAATTATTATGGTTTCGGCTGGCTGATTACGGAATTACGGACAGGTTGGAAGAATTACGGATTTTAGTGTATTTCGTAAAAGTTCTGAATTTTGTGTCCTTTTATTTAATCACGGTTTAGACTGTGATCGCATTTTGCAAATACATTTATAGTTCTTTTCACAAAAATGCGAAAACGTTTAATTGCTGCTGTTTCTAAGTAAGCGCCATTGAAATTCAGATATCGGATACATCGGCAAAGCCAATATCGGACGGATATCGGTTGAAGAACGGCAAGGCAATATTGCGTAATATGTCAGAAAAGCCGTTATCGGCGCAATGACGTCTGCATACTTGCAAAGTATTCCGGATACGGTTTTACGGTCGGAAAATAGTTTCTTCCGGATTTTCGCCAAAACTGCTCATGAATATTTTTTTTTATTGATGGAAATTGATATTGTTGTTATTGTTGCTTAATGCAAACTCCTGCTTTTGTTTTATTATGATCTCATGCGATTGAACCTTATGTTATCTCATGTTTCTAGCAGTGAGCAATATTTATTTATAGATCTCACACACCCCCTCCCACCAATCCTTCCAAACTCTCTCTCTCTAAGTGGTGGAATAGCTACACTAATTGCCCCGAAGTTCTAAATTTTTTTAATTCTGCGCCGTGCAGAGTTCGCCAAAATGCGTAATTACGTGTCTAGTACGCATCAAAATTTTACCAATGCATAAAAATATGCATCGAAGAATTTTACTAACGCGTAAAAACATGCACGGTACGGCATTTTGTCTTTCAAAAACGGAAGTAAATGAAATAAAAAAAATTTCCGTAACCGTAATTTCGTTTTCCTGCAATGTTGCCACTGTCCAGTATTGTTGTTATACATCTCTTTATTCCAAAAATATTTGTATTTCAGTGTGAAAGTGGAGGGAAAATTTCCGAAAACGGAAATTCTATGGCTCAAGAATTCCCCTGAAATCTTCAGGCATGAGCGTGCAACGGCTTCAAGGAATTTCTCCTTTTCCGTCATAATTTGAGTTATCCTTGAGATCGATGCATAACTGAACAGAAATTTCAGAGCAATTGGTAGTAGGGGAGAATGTTTTTCGCCTGAAACTCGAAAACAGAAGTTTCGTCTTTGAAAACTTTCCAAAAACAGAAGTAGACACATTGAAGATTTCTCCCGTAATTGTAATTTTATTTTTCATGCGATGTTTCCTCTGCCTAGTATTGTTGTTAGATATCATTTTGTTTCATAAATATTTGTATTTCAACTTGTAAATGGAGGGATAATGCCTGACAACGGAAATCAGACTTAGAAAAGATTTCTCCCGTAACTGTATTTTTTCCCCCAACGATGTTCTGAACATGTATCCTGTATTCTTAAATATTCCCTTACCCCCCCCTCCCCCAAAAAAGTTTGCATTTCAGCTTGATAAAGAGAGGTTGGGTGGGTTCGAAAACGAAAGTGACGAAGCTGAAAATTTTTTTCAAAAGTATTCATATTCTCAAAGTTACACTATTCATCCTTTATCTAAAATAATGCTGTCATGCATTCATGATGGATAAAATTGTCATCCAAAGGCATAAAAAAAAAATAGAAGAAAGGTCACTGTCTTGTCATTGCTTAAATGAAATCAAGTTATTTCTAAAATGGCGTCGTTCAATTAAAAAAAAATCAAAACCTTGAAAATCATCTTAATTTCTGAACTCCTTCTATAAGTGACTGATACAGAAAAATAATTGAAAACAAGTATCAGTAAACATACTGCTAGCACATCCCATACATTACCATTCTCCCCTAATAATACATAATCGTGAATTAACAGTTCTGGTACTGTCGCAAATCTTCTTGATTTTAAGATAAATCTTAATTTTTGGGGAAAATCTTCTTGATTTTATGGTAAATTTTCTTGATTTTTGCAAGTAATCATTTTGATTTAGGCAAATTTTGGTTGGCAGGCATGTGTCCGATATTAACCGACATTCAGCCGTCATAATCAATATCGGCTCGATATCTAACCGATATTCATTCCCACTTGGGTTATTAAAAATATTAACCATTTAAATAGAAGGACCATGTCATAAGGTATTTGATTTTATAAGGTTATTACACATTTCACACGTTAATTTCTGATGAAATACCCTTCCTACGCGTAAACGATGAGGCTTCATATGGTGATTACTTATAGGCACCGCAGAAGGTTGGCAACTCTGTTTATGTCTGTATATGAGGGAAATTTTTCTCAGATTGCTTATTTTTTATGGTAATTTTCTTTGTACATAAAAGTATAATATAGCTTGATTTACACACGGGTAGGGAAATAAAGACTTCGGAATGGCTTAGTGTTGACATAATTGCCAGTCAGAATTATCACTCTTAATATTAGATAAAAACTATCATTTTGTCAAAACCCCATGTTACTTCATTCGTAGGATTTTTCTCAGTTAACTGCATCTGTACTACATTCATTGTGGAAATGTGATCGTTTTCTCTTGATTTATATCAGTGTTTTTCATTTTTCACCACTGCATTCGAGAATGGTGTGTGTTATTAAAAGTGGTACATAGAAGTTTTTAAACAAGTTAGTAAAATCATGCAATGCATTGATTATGATACCCTTTCCAACATACTAGAAATCATTACTCAAGTCAGGAGGATAATGGCTGTGGAATAAATCTCGGTCCTGTGCCCTGACCTTTGATCCCATTTCGATGATATTGAACAAAACTGGTTCAGTTTACCTCCGAAATAACATGATAAAGTTTTGTCGTAATCAAAGCATTTTTACATAAGTTATGACGCATAAGCGCTATGGAATAGATCCCGCTCTTGTGTCCTAACCTTTGACCTCATTTCGCCCATTTTTAATAGGATTCGTTCCTAGGCAGGCCCCTACAACATACTAACATTTCATCCAAATCAAAACACTTTTACGTAAGTTATGAAAGTTATGACGCATAATGGCGATGGAAGTGATTCCGCTCCTATGTCCTGACATTTGACCCCCATTTCGCCAATTTTCAATAGGGTTTGTCCCCAGGCGGTCTCCTACCACATACTAAAATTTCATCGAAATCGAACCATTTTTACGCATGTTATGACGCATAAGGGCAATGGAATGCATCCCGCTCTTATGTCCTGACCTTTGACCCCAATTCACCCATTTTGAATAGGGTTCGTCCCCAGGTGGTCCCCTACCACATAGTAAAATTTCATTGAAATCGAACCATATTTACGCAAGTTATGCCGCATAAATGCAGTGGAATGGATCCCGCTCCTACGTCGTGACGTTTGACTCCATTTGTCCCATTTTCAATAGGGTTCGTCCCCAGATGGTCCCCTACCACATACTAAAATTTCATCGAAATCGAACCATTTTTACGCCAGTTATCGTGCGGACGGACAAAGCTGGAGCATATGTGCTTCTTCAACCTACGGTTGGAAAGCGTAAAAAAGGAGAACAATAAGACAGGTAGTGCTTCCTTGGTAAGAATTTTTCTTTGCAAGAGTATAATGATGATTCAAAAGAAACTAAAATTATGATAAATGAAACAAGGGTAATGTGTGTGTGTTTGTGTGTGTGATAACTGTCATGGATATTTATGGTTATTGTATTTTCTCTTGAAGCCATAAAACAGCTGATATTACACTACTTGCTGTTAACTCTAAGTAGAGAGCAAACTGTTGAAACTTGAAAATTTTTCTACTATGAGAATGTATTATGTGTAGTGATTTTTTTGTGTGCCCTTGTTTTCAATCTTTGCAAACATGTAATACTCATTTTATTTGCCAGGTTTCATTGTCTACTGGTAGTAATAATAGTGATTCATAATTCTTTCATTTATTTCAGTGGAAACAAGATTGTATTGCATGCTTACTGCGGCTACTTTATCAGTTTGGTGTTGGCAGCATTGATGGTGATACTCCTTCTGATGAGAGTACTGAATTTCCGAGAAAAAGAACAAAACGAACTAGGAAAGGGAGCTCAGACAAGCTGCTAGTGCCAAAACTAAATAAAGTATTTATAATATTTTTTATTATATTTTTACTCTTATAATGTGAACTACATGGCAAAAACTTTTGCATGGTTAGAAGAACAAGTGCAAGACATTGAATATAGTGTATTGGTATGGAAACAATGCTGTCTTTTTTTTAAGCACATTTTTTGGAAAATAGGATGTGCTTATGTTTCACAATGTTTATCCGTTTGGGGAAACCGTTCCTCTCTCTCTGTGTGTGTGTGTGTGTGTGTGTGTGTGTGTATATGTATGTGTGTGTTGGGAATAACTTTGCCACTATGGGGTGTAAATGCAGATGCTATTGAATATAGAACATGTTTTGTTTCATATTATTGATTTTAAAAATTGAATTGGAACAATTTTTTCTTCCATGTTTTTTAGAGTGAAGACCATTTGTGTACAGTTTCTTCAAATAATGCATAGTTTCTTTGCTTGGGTGTAAATGTATATTGAATTTTCCCCAATAGCTGTGTTTCTAAAGATCCGATTTGAAAAATTCTTTTTGTGTTTATAGATGCGTAGTGAAGAATATTTTGCATATGGTTTAAATTTTTCCTAATACACATTTGGGCTAGAAGAAGGTGTAAGTGTACATTTTTGTTTTTGATACAGTTGTAGGAGTATCTTCATATCTAAAAGCTTGATTGAAAAAAATCCTTTCTGGTGAGATACCACTCACAATGAAAACATTTTGTGTGCCTTTTCCGAAATAATGCACAATTTATCCAGTGATGGTGCACAAATATATATTCTGTTTTTCTCAATGTCTCTTCTTCCCTAGTAGCAGTATCACGGCGATGGGCGATGTATGTTGCAGATTTTATTTTGTTCTTGCAGACAGACGATATCCCAGTGCCCATTTTAATCCTCTCTTGTGTAGTTACCAATCACTCATGAAAAATTTCCATCTGGGGACGGATTTCTGTTTTTCCAAACTTTCCGGAAAAGGAAGTTAGACAGCACAAATCTCCCGAAATCGCCCCCCCCCCTTTTTTTTCTCGCAGTGTTTCCTCTGTCCATACTATCATTAAATATCATTTTATTCCACAAATGTGTGTGTTTCAGCTTGAAAATGCATCCAACAGGTATTGCTTTCACTGCCAGACTTTTTATGTTTACCTGAGCTGTTCCCCCAGTGCCATCGGAGCTATTCAATATGATACTCTTATTTAAAGTTTTTAAAGAGTCTGTAGGTGTCAACTGATGTTCATTAGAAACTACCCACTCTGTGTATAGCTGTTTCAATGCACCCTTGAAATGCCTTTTTATACAGGTGTCAGGAGGTTGTAAAAGTGAGAGCCCACCAGGAATTATTACTATATCAGTTTTCTTGCCATTCAATGACATTTTACATTTTTTCCTATGTGCCCCCAAAACTCAAGTAAAGCATGCAAGGCAAGTTCAGTAAGGTCATTACTGTCATATCACTTACATCCAGTCTTCCATGGTTGTGCTTTTTGAGTTCTTAACATGACACCTTTCACTGATACTTCTGGTACAGTTTTGTAGTTAAATATGATGTATAGCATCAGTTTTCATCTTGCAGTGGTAATTTATAACATTGCCATGCATCACTGTTTCTCAATCCCTCCAGTCTTAATTGTCACACTTTCCTCTCCTTTCCTGTTCACTGTTGTATCCAAAGAAAATAAACTGGAGTTTGATTGGAATTACTGATTTGTGACATATAATGAAAGAATTTTTCTGCAAACATATTATGCATAATTAGAAATTCAATATTGTATTATTGTAAGCATCTGAAAAGCACTGTTGAAACAAAGCCCATTATGTCAGAAATTTTTTTCAGTCCATAAGTGACTTGCCTTAAATTTTTCCATTTCACTCTGTAGCAACTTATGTCACTTTCAGCTGTTACATCTCTATGGTCACCACATAACCAATCATCCACTTCTCTGTAATGTACTCATATAGGTTTGGCTTGTAGTGTGGCTTTCTGACAAGAGTAAATCTATCTTTCACCAGTCTTAGATGCAGTTTTGATCAGTGTCATGTTTTTTGCCCACTACCCAATTTCTGATTTCTTCTGCAATAACTTTCAATTTTTTGCTCATTGAAAATGAACTTATGTAATGTTGCTTTCAATTTACTCAACAAACATCTTTTTCTTCTGCAACACCTGTTGAAACATTGAGTACTGTATTATCAGTGGCACAGGGAGAAGCATTGCTGGGGTCATGACTGCTTGACATTGAAAGAGCATGTAAAAGAGCATGCACAAGCAAGCAAATGACCTGTACCTCTCCACTTTCACAAACATGAGTGGTTGAAAATGCCAAACTGTGTGGACAGTGTTGCTGCTCAATCACAGTGCAGTGTTGCCAGCTGTACTACATGTTTACACCATCCTGAAACTGAACCTTTCATGTAAGGGCCTGCACCCCTAATTTTTGAATGCAGTTTTTGAGGAAAATATGCAGGGTATATACAAAATTTATCAAAAATGGATTGATGTGTGACTTTTTTTTAATTTTTTTTTAAATATATATATATATATATATATATATATAGAGAGAGAGAGAGAGAGAGAAAGTGCCTAGTAACCTGGGCATGACCTAATTCATGCTCTTGATTTAAGTAACCTCAAATATTATGTCAAACAATTGTTGCAGATTTGAATTTAGTTTTCTATTCTGTTACATGAACTTGTGTGTGGGGGAGGGGGGTGTGTGTGTATATAAAATTCCGAGTAACCGCCGCGTGCAGTGCGGACAGCAGCTAGATGGGCTGGGAATGACTCAATAAGGTGCTGGAAGGTATTCACAGGTGTGTGGAGCCACGCTGACTGCAGTGCATCTGACAGTTGCTAAAGGGTGCGTGGTGGAGGATCCATAGAGGGAACAACACGATCAAGGTAGTCCAACAGATGCTCAATTGGGTTTAAGTCTGGAGAATTAGAAGGCCAGGGAAGTACTTTGAAGTCTTCATCGTGCTCTTCCAATTTCTAGCTGTGTGACACGTTGCATTGTCATGCTGGAAGATCCCATCCGCCCCAGGGAAGACAATCAGCATGTATGGGTGTACATGGTCTGCGAGGATGGATTCATAATGAATTCGATCCATAGTGCCTTCCATAGGTATGAGTGGACCCAGGGAATGCCACGAAAACATTCCCCCGATCATAACGCTGCTCCCACCAGCTTGTGTTCTTCCAGCAGTGGTTGAAGAACATTTGTTCTTTGATGTTTCTTGCCTTATATGCCAACGTCCATCCGTTCGATGAAGCAGGAAACGTGACTCATCGGATTGGCAATCCTTTGCCAATCAGCAGAGGTCCAATTCCGATACTACCGTGCAAATGTAAGCCTTTTCTGCCGATACACCTTCGTTTGCATAGTTGCAGTAACCATCCGTCCGCGTTGGAGCCCCATATGCCGCAGGGTTCGCTAAAATGATAACTGTCATTTTAGACACACTTTCAGTAGCCCCCTGGTTCATTCGGCCAGTGAGTTACTCCACTGTAGCGTGTCGATGGGCCCTCGTGCACCTTCACAGCTAACGTTCACCTCTCACATCAATGGCATGTGGTGCTCCGCAGTTTCCACATCGCTTATTTGCAATGGTGCCATTTCTCCAATCACAATACACTTTAACCACAGCAGCAGCATGCAAACAGTTCACAAACTTTGCTGTTTCAGAAATAATGCCACCCTTGGCCTGAAAGCTGATAATTATCCCATTTTGCAAATCTGATACATCGCTCCTTTTATCCATGACAGAAACAAGTTATATGTTTTCAGAATGCCTACGGCACACCTTATATACCCTCTAAGCCAGCTCACAACACATGACTTCTTTCATTGGCTATGTGCTGTTGATGTCAAAAGTAGGAGGTGGTCACAATAATGTCACTCAACTGTGTATATGTTAGTCATGATATCTGTTCTTCCAAAAGTTCATTTGTAAGAAAATTCCTTTTCTGCATTGGATGGATAGCTGTAACTATAAGAAAAGCATTTTGTACTTTTTTTTGGTGACGGATCACTTTGTCCGTGTTCATTTCGTCCAGTTCATTTCGTCCACCGTTCACTTTGTCCACGTTCATTTCGTCCTTAGAATAAATTGAATATCGTGGAATTTTTTTGTTTTCATGGAGTTTTTGTTATAGGCAGAAGAAAAGGTCAGTGGATATTGCTTGCAAGCGATTTTTTTCCTGTCTGAGTTTCTCGATTAAAATATAACGATTTTAAATGTTATTTAAAGTAAAACAAGGAACTTAACTCTGAAGAGCATTTTATCTCTTGTGTGGTACGATGTCAATCACTACAGCATGATTCACGGTATGTTCGGAAATGGACTATAAGGAGGGATTTTTTAATAACGCTGCGCTTTTACTTAGGCACTAAAAATTACTATGCCTCATGTATAGGCCTTTTGACAGTTTTTATTCTGCCTATGTCATATTCATAACGTTTACCAATCAACTCAAGGTAATAATATTGCGCTTTTATTTAGGCACTAAATATTATTTCAGATGTCCTAGGCCGTGGCCTTTTTCACAGTTTTTATTCTAATCACGTCATATTCATAATATTTACTTATGAAATCAAGGTAATAATACTGCGCATTTGCTCAGGCACTAAATATTATTTCATAATCCCTAGGCCTAGGCCTAGGCCTTTTTTACAATATTTATTCTACGGATGTCTTATTCATAATGTTTATGTATCAAGTCAAGTTAATAATATCACGCTTTTGCTCAAGCGTTAAATATTTTTTGGCCTAGGCGTTTTTCCCTTTTTTTATTTTAAGTACGTCATATTCCTAACATTTTCACATCAAATTAAGGTAATAATATTGCGCTTTTGCTCAGGCACTAAATATCATTTCATAGGCCCCAGGCCGAGCCCTTTTTTCAGTGCTTTTATTCTAAGTACGTCATATTAATAACATTTTCATGTCAAATTAAGGTAATAATATTGCGCTTTTACTCATGCACTAAATATTATTTTATAGGCCCTAGGCCTAGGCCTTTTTCACAGTTTTTATTCTAACCATGTTGTATTCATCACGCTTACATATCAAGTCAAGTTATTAATGTTGCACCTTTACTTTGGCTCTAAACATTAATTAGTAAATTTTAGGCCTTTTTAACAGTTTTTGATCACATTTGCATAACATGTCAAGTTATTAATATTGATCTTTTACTTAGGCATAAAATATTAATTACTAGGCCTAGGACATCGGTATAATAAACACAGTTAAGAGGTCCTAGGCCTAAGGCCTATGAATTAATATTTAGCGCCTAAGTAAAAGCGCAATATTACTAAATTTTTATGTCATGTAAACGTAATGAATATGACATCCGTGGAATACTGTGAAAAAGGACTAGACCTGGGGCCTATGAAATAATATTTAGTGCCAAAGTAAAAGCGCAGTATAATCAACTTGAGTTGATACGTAAACATTATGAATACGACATCCGTAGAATAAATATTGTAAAAAGGCCTTAGCTTAGGGATTATGAAATAATATTTAGTACCTGAGCAAATGCGCAGTATGATTACCTTGATTTCATATGTAAATGTTATGAATATGACGTAATTAGAACAAAAACTGTGAAAAAGGCCACGGCCTAGGGCATATGAAATAATATTTAGTGCCTAAATAAAAGCGCAATATTATTACCTTGAGTTGATAGGTAGACGTTATGAATATGAGATCCGTAGAACAAAAACTGTTGAAACGGGCTAAGCCTAGGGATTATGAATTAATATTTCGTGCCTAAGTAAAACCACAATATTATTATTACCTTGAGTGGATACGTAAACATTTTGAATATGACATCGACAGAATGAAAACGGTCAAAAGGGCCTATACATGAGGCATAGTAATTAGTATTTAGTGCCTAAGTAAGTAAAAGAGAATTATGAATAACTTGGCATCTTATGTAAATATTTAGTGCCTAAATAAAAGTGCAGCTTTATTAAAAAATTCCACCTTAAAGTCCTTTTCCGAACATAGCGTGAGTCATGCTGTAGTGATTGACATCGTACCACACAAAAGAGTTAAAAAGCTCTTCAAAGTTAAGTTCCTTGTTTTACTTTAAATAACATTTAAAATCGTTATATTTTATTCGAGAATCTCAGACAGGAAAAAAATCACTTGCAAGCAATATCCACTGACCTTTTCTTCTGCCTATAACAAAAACTCCATGAAAACAAAAAAATCCACGGTATTCCATTTATTCTGAGGACCAAATGAACGTGGACAAAGTGGGCGGTGGACGAAATGAACTGGACGAAGTGAGCGTGGACGAAATGAACACGGACGAAGTGATAGGGAACCCTTTTTTTTGCTTTGCATGATGCAGGCTTTCACAAGGTAGTGTTTCTCAATGTCTGCAAGGTAACAAAAAGTTGGATTTTTCACATTTTCTGTTTTCGTAAAAGCTCAACTTAAAAGTTATGCAACTGATAGCTGTAATTAAGATTGAAATGTTCTATGTATTTTTGAAGTTTTTCTGATGTAAAATTTTTCTCTTAGATGGCGTAAATTTAGATTTTTAGTTCAATAGTATCTCAGATTCTAAAGTTCTAATGAGAAAAATAATTTTTTTAATATCATCCATGTTTTACTGTGATCAGTGTTATCAACACATGTTTTAATTTCCCAGATGCACTATTTTCCCTGCTGAGATGTAACAGTATGTTTGCATGTGGCACTAAATATCTGCACTGCAAAAGTTCCATTGTGAAAAACATCCATTTATTTTACAATGCCCAACAAGTTACTTGCGTGTTTCAGATTTTATAAAACGAAATGTTTCTGCTAGTGGCACAAATTTAGGTATTTTTGTTCTTTGACATCTCAGTTGGTATATGTTAGATTAGGAAATTTCTTTTAACATCAACTAATTGTAACAGTGAGCAGTAAAATTCACATTTTGATTTTGTAGATGCATTGCTTCCCTATTAGATGGCATAACAGCCTATTTATTTTGGTGGTACATCTGAATTTCTATGGAAAAGTTGCTTGAAAAATCCATTTTCTGTGGATAGTTGATTCCATAACCAAGGTTATCCACAGCTTTCCCTTATGAAAAAAATTCCTCCAAAGATAAATGAATAATACTTGTTAAAAAATTCGTACGTATGGAAGATAATTAATTAATGGCGTGCTGTCTCCGTACGATGTCATCAAACCACCATCTCTGACTGTACAATAAAAACTTTATTTACAATAAAAGATATGATTTAAAAATATTTAAAAGGGCAAGATCTTTCGGGGCTACAATAGCACCCGTCCTCAGGCCACCAACAGTGCCACAGAGCACACGGAAGCGCTGCAATATATAACCAGTCTCCTCAGGGAGACCCACAATACATTTGTTCAAAAACGCAGGTGATGCCAATTGAGAAAAACAGCAGAACAGAAAGTAATATGTACAAATAATATAATTGATTAATTAAGGTCCTCTTCTTCAGTTTGTTGAATGGGAGAAGTAATTATTTTTCTCCATTGTCTAGGAACAAAAACAGGTAAGTCCAAGTTACAACAGGTAGTACCATAAGAAATTATATACAGACTCTCGGTAAAAAAGACGGTTTTTTTGTTAACATTGGAGGAAAGTACTATTGTACACTGCTGGACAATTGCTAAGGACGGATCATAAACGACTATATAGCGCATAAAAAAGTAAGTGTGGTTGGATGCCAAGTGAAGTAAAATAATGTCAGAATGCCAGGACATTACAATAAAGACAATTTATTGTGCTCTGAAATCTAGAAGGCTTTGGAACGTGTTCAAGGGACAAACAGGCCATTTTGTGCAGAATTCGTAAGTGTGAAAAAAATGCAATTACCGTCCGCAGGCGTACCGGCGTAAAATGTCAATACGGGATATGGCCACCATGGAGGGCGATGCAAGATTCCACACGTCGTGTCATGCTTTGCACAACATTATCAAGCAGCTGTTGGGATAATTTATCCCATTTCTCTGTCAGTGCACGGATGAGGGTGTCCTTGTTTATTGGAGGGCATTCGCGACCAGCAAAACTCCTCCCCAAAGCATCCCACACATTTTCAATGGGATTCAGATCTGGAGGACGTGCTGGCCCTACGAGGCGTTGAATATTCTCGCTCTCAAGACACTCCTTGACAGCGACTGTTCGATGACATGTTGCGTTGTCGTCCATGAAAATGAATCTATCACCGACAGCACCACGGAACATGCGAACATGGGGTAGCAGAACATCATTAATGTATCGTTGGCCAGTCATAATCCCAGTTGGAAGCACATAGAGGGACGTACGGCCATTGATCATGATGCCAGCCCATATCATGACACTACATGTCGGATATCGGTCCCTTTCCTGTATGTTTGCTGGACAATATGCAGTACCACTATCACGCCAGATCAGTTGTCGTCGACAATCAGACGATAGACTGTATCTACTCTCATCTGAGAAGAGGACAGTAGACCAGTCGTTATCAGTCCAATTGCGATGTTGATGGCACCATTGCAAACGGGCGGTACGGTGACGTCTAGACAATGGGATGCACACAACAGGACGGCGGGCGTATAGTCCTCCTTCATGCAAACGTCTGGCGACAGTTTTTTGGGAGATCCGCTTGCCAGTAGCAGCCATAAACTGATTTGCTACCTCACTAGCTGTGCTGCACCGGTGGCTTTTTGTTTATAGCACTATGTACCGATCTTCTGCAGGTGTCGTACTGCGAACACGACCTCCCCCGTGACGTTTGCTACACTCTCCATTTGTTTGAAATGATTTTCAAAGCCTTGAAACAACACTGTGGCTGACGTCGAGCTCCCTGGCTACATCTGTTATTTTTCGCCGTTCTTCAATCTTGCCAATAATACGGCCACGCGTAAAATCATCTAGGTGATGTCGGGAAGACATACTGAAAATTGCAAGTTCGTCAATTGATTCTTTCCCTTTCAACTTTGCGTTTGAACAACAACGGTCAATACGCGTCAAATCCTTTATATCTCTTATCAGCGCTATGACGTCACGAACAAGTTCGGCAATCCAAAATTTGCATACGCACAACACGTCTTACTGTATCCCGCACTTATGCTAATTTCCACATTTTCCTGCCTTCCATTTTATGGTTGCTATCGTTGCTATTGTCATCCGTCCTTAGCAATTGTCCGGCAGTGTATTAGGCCAATTGGGAGAGTAACCTCCCTGGCGAACAGCTATAGTAAATGAAGTAGAAATGGAGTCAGTTCGAAGTGCATATTTGTGTTCAGACTTCTTCAGACTTCTAATACAATAGTACTTTCCTCCAATGTTAACAAAAAAACCGTCTTTTTTACAGAGAGTCTGTATATAATTTCTTATGGTACTACCTGTTGTAACTTGGACTTACCTGTTTTTGTTCCTAGACAATGGAGAAAAATAATTACTTCTCCCATTCAACAAACTGAAGAAGAGGACCTTAATTAATCAATTATATTATTTGTACATATTACTTTCTGTTCTGCTGTTTTCCTCAATTGGCATCACCTGCGTTTTTGAACAAATGTATTGTGGGTCTCCCTGAGGAGACTGGTTATATATTGCGGCGCTTCCGTGTGCTCTGTGGCACTGTTGGGTGGCCTGAGGACGGGTGCTATTGTAGCCCCAAAAGATCTTGCCCTTTTAAATATTTTTAAATCATATCTTTTATTGTAAATAAAGTTTTTATTGTACAGTCAGAGATGGTGGTTTGATGACATCGTACGGAGACAGCACGCCATTAATTAATTATAGATAAATGAATATTTAATTAAGTTCAGTATGTCCATTTGTAGAAGTCAGTTAGGGAAAATTATTTTTTACCCCCATCAGAAATCATGAAAAATATTGCTGTTACCACCAATGCATTCAGCATAGTTTATAATTGATGCAGATTTAATCCATTATTTTGTTGTATTTCTGCATGTAAAATCGTAAAATATGTAAAAAAAAAAATGCTGAAAATGTTTAATAAGTTTCATTTATTATTTGTCTAGCCTATTTCCTTTAGGTATTTGCCAAACTAGTACATCCATTACTCTGGCTTGTTGCTAACTTGGTAGTGTTCTCCATAAAGGCTTTTAGCTGAGTAGACCACCTGGCTGTCATTTTTTTTTCTTTTGTTCTCCTCGTTTTTATTTTTCTTGCTGCTCAGATCACATAAATATTATATAGGGTTCCCACGGTCCTTATCAATCTTAAAAGTCCATAAAAAATGCTTATTTATTTTTGGGGAGCTCAGAAATCCTTATTCTTTGCAAAAAATGGCAAGAAGTACTTTAAAAGTACTTATTTTTTCTAACTGGCTGTGCAAAATCCAGAAGCTACAATGTAGTGCATAGAACTTCTTTCTGCTGCTGATTGGCTTTGTTGCTGATGTCATGTGACATCAGCCGAAAGCTTGTAGCATGGGGCCAGTGTCCCATAATGTAATAAATAATTTGCTGAAAAAAGTGAAGGACTATCAACTAAATTAAACACATCCAGCAGATATCACCCAACAAGCCCCATCGCCATCTCTCGTATTTCACCTTTTTGTGTGTGCAAATAACAATTATTGAGTTATACCATAAGAAAATGAAGTGCAAAATTGAAATCTTAGATATGCAATTTTGACTTTCGTTTTGCAATTTATAAATCATGAGATGATTACGTGCAAAATTCAGATCGTGAACACATCACATAACTTTAGCGAGTTTTATAATTTACATACTGTGCATATTTGATTATTCTCTCAGATAAGAACACTGATTTGGCCAGCAGAACTGTATTTTAAATTGCTTAAATTCTAATTTAGTTACATCCATAAACTTAAATTATATAGAAAACTATTGCCAGCATCAGCATACTTCAATTTGCAGTTAAGCTGTGTGTGGAAGTATGTTTGTGCACACATCTTTATTGCATATGCAATTGGCAAGGTCCTTAAATTTTTTTTTGGAAAGACAGGGTGCCCGAGACAAAAACTACCGATAATAAATCATTGTAAAAAAATCAGTGCAAAACATAGATACAGAAATGCTGTTTGCATTTGCTGAAAGAGGAACTTACCAAGTTTCATTGGCAGCACACAGTGAGGCTCGCTGGTGATAGATGGCACTGCTGTTACCCTGCACAGCTGGTATGCATGTTGTGAGTTGGTCGTTATTGAAATGGCATTCATGGTGCAGAAGAAAGTGCAGTGCTGTTACTGGCTTGCAGAATTTAAGTTTTCAGTAACCGTGCTGATGAAGTTCTGGCAAATGTACAAAAGACAGGGTAACCGTGCTGATGAAGTTCTGGCAAATTGAAAGACAGGGTGCCCGAGACAAAAACTACCGATAATAAATCATTGTAAATCAGTGCAAAACATAGATACAGAAATGCTGTTTGCATTTGCTGAAAGAGGAACTTACCAAGTTTCGTTGGCAGCACACAGTGAGGCTCGCTGGTGATAGATGGCACTGCTGTTACCCTGCACAGCTGGTATGCATGTTGTGAGTTGGTCGTTATTGAAATGGCATTCATGGTGCAGCAGAAAGTGCAGTGCTGTTACTGGCTTGCAGAATTTAAGTTTCCAGTAACCGTGCTGATGAAGTTCTGGCAAATGTACAAAATGGAACAACCCGAAAGACACACAATAACAGCGTGGCACAAAAGGTTGCTGCAAACCAGTTCACTTGGAAAGCAGAGGGTACGTGGAAAGCATGTGTCTGAAGAACAAGTGGAGGTCATTCGTGAAGCATTCCACCTTAGCCCAACTTAATCCGTTCATATTGCCAGTCATAAACTGGGATCCGAAGGTTGATAGTCCATGACATGCTGTTAAAGATTGATAATGACAATGGCTTTCTTCAGAATGTGAGTTTCAGCAATGAGTGCACATTTCACATCTCAGGGACAGTCAACAGCCAAAACTGCATTATATGGGAACCTGAGAATTCGTACACAGTGAGGGAGCTGCAATGAGATAGCCCTAAAGTGTGCCTCAGTGTGCATGAAATTTTTGGCCTTTTCTTTTTTATTGAAAGGACTGCCACTGCAGATGTTTACTTGCATATGCTGAAAATTTTTGCCATACTGCAGATACCAGATAGATTTTTTTCCTAATAAGATGGAGACTCCCCATTATGCAACATATGTCAGGGCTCATTTAGATGAATGTTTTCCTGGACATTGGATCGGACCCATGCTATGGTCTCCCAGATCCCCAGAACTTAACCCTTGTGATTTTTTTGGGGGTATATCAAGGACATTGTCTACCAAACTCCAGTAAAGGATTTAGTGGATTTATGTTAGAGGATCATCGCTGCTTGTGAAAGTGTCACTTCGCAGGTGCTGGAAAACACATTGTGTTAGGTCGAATACTATCTGGATATCTGATGCGCCACAGAGGTGCAGATGTGGAGATTTATTGATGCCCAACAAAACTTGGCACTTTCCACTTTCTGCTATCACAAACAGCATTTTGTATTTATATTTTGCACTGATATACAACAATTTCTTATTGGTAGTTTTTTACCTGGACACTGTGTATTTAAAAGTCCTTTTTTTTTTTTTTTTTTTGTGGGAGAAAAAGAGTGTGAACCCTGTAATGGCAAAGCTTTCTTTTTGAATTCTCATTAATTCAATTATTTGTAGATACAGCTTTTCTTTAATGTTGTCATTCATTTTCTGTGATTTGCTGCAGCATAAATGCATGATTTCAACAAATGCTGTTTTAAAGACAAGTTAGTTTTGTCATATAGGTCTAACCAAAAGTACTTAAGTTCATCTGAAAAAGTAGCTTTAGCATCGATGAAGATATAAATTTTTTAACCAGTTGTGTTACTCTGGAGAGATGTATCCTATGAATGGCATTTATTGGCAACGAAGGCACGAAAGTATTATGCAACACCACAACTACTGCTTTCAAGTGTCGTTTCTGTTTACATCAAAAATTGTACATATTCATTTTGTGCTTTTTTCTTCTTATCATTCGTAAGCATTTTATTTATTTTTATTTTGTTTTTATTTTTCCATACTTAAGGGTTGAACAACTCACATTTATAGAAATTAAAGTAAAAAAAAACAAAAAACAAAAAACCACTTCTGCCTCCTGGTTTTCATCTGGGTTAGTTAGGAATGGAGAGAGGGAAAGGCAAAAGCACTACCCAGCTGTGAGGCTACAGCAATTTTCTAGAGAGAACACTATTGGAGTATCAGACTGGTAAAAAAAGAATGTACAGGATTTAAATTATTATTACATAGTGTCATTTTCTTTACATTTTTTATGTGTTTGTGAAACACAATGATCTCACTGTAATGCCCGTCACAACCATAATTCATTATTTTTTGTTAATTCATGAATCACATGAAATAATTTTTATAGGATATTCTAGAATTCAAATGAAATTATACTTAAATAATTGAATCTCATCATCTTCAGCATACATATATTGATATCAGAACTGTTGTGTGTTATTCTAGACAATGGTGCAGATGATGGGTGAAATTGAAGCAGTTCTGAGGGTGCTATTTTCAGTTTTGTATGAAGCTGCCTTGCCATGTGATCCAAATCAATACAAAACTGGATTCTGGGGCCGATCACAAGTTGTCACCTGTGCCATGACTTTACTTGTGTCTTGGGCATTGTCTGACTCACAAATGAAAACATACTTCTTCCAGCATCCAGATTTAGATGCTTTGCTCAAGAGACTAGTCCTTGATGATCCTGAGGTAAAAATTTTAAATCTAATAAAGGACAAGTTAATTTATTTATTCTTGTTTTCTTTTAACTTGATGTGAAATGTTTTAATTTTGAGATGTATGGTTGTTTATTAGCCCAGTACTATACAAAATTTTCATGTTCCCTAGGAATATCAGTATGGGTTACTGAATCTGGCGGTACGACTGAGACGAAAGTTACCTGGGTCATTTCATATCAAATCAATGCAACATCTCATGACATGACCACATTAAATTTCAACAAATTTTTGTCAACCTGTTGGGTTTAACAAGTGAATATTTATTATGCATTTCTCTCTTTCCTATGTCAACTAATTTTAGAGATTTGGCATCAGCAGACTTGACCACCAACAGAATGGTGTATAATTTATGATTCATTTTACCAGCGCACCTGTTTCCGATCTTCTGTCGTCCAATGTGCTAGCTGTTGATACCATGAAAGTCATTTATGTCCTTAGATTATTGTTAGGAGAGGGTGACATATAGGGCATCTGCGGTTATAGCTCATCCATACAGGAGTGAAAGAGTTCCGCCAAAAGGCGTAATTCCACCTTTTTGGAAGTCATCTGAAGAGTTCCTAAGATCGATGCAGGAATGCAATAATTTTGTGTGTGTGTGTGTGGGGGGGGGGGGTCCATTTAGACTGTCTTGCAAAATTGGAGGCAGATAAAGCTATCACAAATCAGGAGAATGAGTCGCAACCCCAGCTTTAAGTTCTCCAGCTCAGAAACATGTGGGCTGGAAAACTTGACTGTGATTGACTGCAGCATGCCAACTGCAAAGGCAGTAGGTGGGGCATCCCTGGTGAAGGCTTGGTCGTACAGCTGATTGGCGTGGGCGTGAAGACGTCGCCGACTTCACGCTGACCGCAGTTTTCTACGTGGCTATAAGGGATCGAGTAACTCCTTTTTAAAGATGCAGTGCAAAAAGTTTATTAATCGTAATCGTTTTGTAGTCTAGTTGGTAGTTTGCAACTAGCACATGTGTGTTTTTAGAAGTAAAATGGGGGTTTTTTTTTGCTTGTTTGTTTGTTTCACAGAAATGGCTGATTTAGTTGCAGTAACAGATCAACATAAAACTCGGATGTGTGACGACTGCGAGAAAAACAAGTTACGTTTTGATTGGCTTGAAAAAAGTACTGGTTATTGAAATTAAAATAACTGTTGGAAAAACTATCAAGAAAGTGAATGTAAGTGGGAAAGTTTTGTGCACTTTATGTGCTGATTAAATATACACTCGCAGACAGTGAAATTTGCGTACCTAGAAGAAAATATGCTACAACCACAAAACTTTGCAAATAGCTAGAGTGTGTTCTGGTATGCAAATGATCCACGTTTGGTGCGAGTGTGCATGACCGCACACCCTGTATTGGCGCTGCAAGCACGAACCAGCAGCCTTATAAACCGGCATGTAGTCGATGCTCCATGAAAGCGAAAAGCACCGGCCGACGCAAACAAGAGTACAGAGTGACAAGAATGCCGGGTAGACACCGATTTATGCAACTTATGGACTTTGAGAGAGGCTTGATCATCGGGCTGAAAACCACAGGGTGGTTGGCATGCCATATAGTCCGCCACGTGGATCGTTCTGACCATACAGTCTGACTGTGTTGGCAGCAGTGGACACGTGACGGCACTGCCACATGGCGACGCAGCTCCAGACGGACCAGGAAGACCACTGGTAGAGAGGATCGACGTATCGTGCCGCAGGCACGAGCGGATCCCACAGGGACCCGGTCTACTATACAGGCAGATGTAGCGGCTCCTGTGTGCCCACGAACCATTTCCTGAAGCCTTGTGGAAGCGAATCAACGATCCCAGTGCCTCTTCTGTGTGCTGCCATTAACACCGGAACATTGCCGGCTCTGTGTGCAGTGGTGCCAGGCCAGGGTGACGTGGAACACCACAGATTGGCAACATGTGGTGTTTAGCGATGAGTGCCACTTCGTTTTGGGGACAGTTGATCATAGTGTCTGAGTTGTTGAGGTCCACGGGTCAACTGCACAATCCCAACCTCGCTATCGAGCGCCACACCTCTCCCACTGCAGGCATTATGGTCTGGGGAGCCATTGCCTACGATAGCTGATCAGCTCTAGTAGTGGTACGTGGATCATTGACGGGGCAGCGGTATGTGGATAAGATCCTACGGCCCTATGTGCTCCCATTCCTGGCCAGGATTCCAGGTGCGCTATACCAGTAGGATAACGCCCGCCCGCACACGGCTCGGGTTGCCCAGGACTGCCTACATCATGTCCAGACACTTCCATGGCTTTTCTGCTCCCTGGACATGTCCCTTATCGAGCATGTGTGGGAACAGTTAAAACGCCAGCTGCCGCCATGCTGCACTATTCCGGATTTGGAGCACACCGCCCAACACGTGTGGGCCAGTCTGCCGCAGGACAACATCAGGTGTCTGTTTGCCTCCATGTCAGACAGTATTGCAGCATGTATCACCGCAGGAGGTGGTGCGACGCGCTATTGAAAATGACCGGACTGCGTGTCACAGATCCCTCTGTAATCGTCCTGCAGCCCTGTTTTTTGCAATCATGTGTATCATTATGTCCATAAAATTCCAGTTCAATCTGATGCTTCCTTCTTGGTGTGCAAATTTCATTGTCCGCGAGTGTATTATGGAAATGAAGGGTTTGCTGCTATTTCAAACCATCCAGAACTTGTGCCTGCATCATGTAAATTTTTGTGTTGGTAAACTATCTAATTACTCAAATCTGAAAAAGGAAAACAAATTAGATCAGTATAAATATGGGATTGACATTATTGGTTTGGCTTAAGTGCATTGACTAAAATAAAATTCTTATTTGTTCGTAAAGAAATGTTAGACAATTTTATGGCTTTTATATATGCATATATAGTGCTTAGGGTAGTTAATAAATGCTGAAAGGTTACTTATTTTTGCATATTCCTATGTGGGAAAAGTTCAGCCTTTTTCTGTCAATGACCACCTTCATGTCTGTCCATACCAGCATGCGACACATAGTCACATTGGATGTTGTTTCTAGTTGACCCATATTGTATTGTGCCATCAACTGTGTAGCTGTGCTGCACTGATTGCCACAGGCAAGGGGACTCACTCATTGTTCACCTTTGGAATCTGCTTCATTGTAGCATTAACGACCATTTCTTATCCTGGCATGGATAAGAAATGGTCATTGATCCCACAATGAAGTGGCGCATCTGGGATGTTGATATACAGTACTTCGACTAGCACACATCTAGAATGTTCTTCAGTTTCCTAAGCTGCTGCTGCTTAGCTTCAGTTGCTTGTAACTTTGTCGTCCTGAATGATGTAACAGTATCAGGCTCGAATGTAAATCTGGATATGCAGGTTTGATTCCAGTTCCAGGATGATGTAATTTTAAAGTTTTCTGAAAGATGGCTACATGGAAAACACTTAAAAGTACAGCATCTACAGTATATGCTGACAATGATATGTACAAACTGAGTGATCATGCCAAATGAAGCTTACTGCAGAATGTGAAGAGCCTTCCCTGTGGCTCAGTGGTCTAAGCGCTGGCTTCTGAATATTCGTCCGAGGGGTCCAGGCTCGAATCCTGGTGAGGCATGGATGTTGTGTTTGTCCTACAGAACTAGCTCTCTCTCTTTCCTGGAACTAGTAACCCCAAATTAAAGACGAGTGACTGCTTATAGCCCATTAAGTTGCTCATGGTGGTCGTTAAATCCCCAAACAAAAACAACAACAACAACAAATGTGAAAAGGCACACACGTCCTCCACCACTGACCTGGCCAGCAGCGTCGCACAAGCTACTGGAACAGCAATTTCCTCCAGAACAGTCAGAAGGGAATTGCAGAGCTGCCAAGTGTCCCGGTTTACCCCTGATTCTATCCAATTTCGAAAATATTTTCCAGAAATCAAATTTTTTCTTTAAAAAAAAAAAAAAAAAAAAAGGTTTTGTGGTTTTCTTATGTTTTTTTCTTTTATTTATTTAGTATGTATGTTTTTTTTTTCCTTCATTAACCATATCAGTGAACGTTTTTCTCCAGTGTCAACGCTAGCTGTGGGAGTTGGTTGGTAACGAATGGAGACAAATGTCTTTTTGTTCATCCACGACACTTCAAACACCCAGTTCGCGAGCCCCGCGATGGTAGGGCTCACAACCTGAGTCAGTGGCTTGGAAAGTTGAAGTACTTGTTAATGACGTCACATCCATGGCGCTTGTGGGGATCCTCGTGCCGGGATGGGAATTCTGCGCCAATGTGCACCAAAACAAAAAATATTGCTCCATCTTGCTACAAAAGGCAGATTTTGTACTATTGTGCACCAGAACCGCTGTGCATCATCGGGACTTCAGCACAGTAAATTCTCCGTGCACTTTGTTCCGTTTGACGCTGAGTAAGACTATGATGTGGGAAGAAAACCCTACATCACTCCAAGCAATGTCAGATAATGATTGCAGTGGTGTCTCGCTCACTATTTGTGGACAGCAGGAGAGTGGAAGTGTGTATGGAGTGATGATTCAAAGTACTCACTTTTGCATTTGGAAGAATGTACTTGAGTGTGGCGTTTGCTTGAAGAACATTGTCGAACGAATTGCATTGTGCCTACAGTCATGTCTGGAGGGGAATCTGTGATGGTGTGGGATTTTTCTGGTGAGAAGGACTAGGACCTGTGGATGTAATGTCCTCCAGCTTAATGGCCATCAGGTACAAAGACATTCTGAACAATTCTGCAATACCTGCGCTGTGGCAGTACTTTGGCACAGATAGTACCTGCCTGTTTTGAAAAGATGGGGGCACCTTGTTGTTGTGCAAGGTCTCTCCAGGCCTGGTTTGAGAAGCAGGAAATCCAAGTGTTGGATTGGCTGGCCTAAAGTGCTGATCTAACTTCTGTGAACATCTGTGGGACAAGCTGGAATGCTGAATTTGATCTCAGCCAACAAGACCTACTACTGCAGGTCTGGTAGAAGCTTTGCAGGAGGAATGAAAAAGAAATTCGGTACAGACCTTCTGGTATCTTGTGGAAATCATACCTAGAAGGGCTACTGCCATCATGATGGCCAAAGATGGGCCAGCTATGTACTGATTTCAGTTAATAAATGTTTATTTCCAATTGACCTTGGTGTCCGAATACTTTTGTTTACATAGTGTATTACTTTGTGTTGTATGCTGTGCTACCAGCAAAATGTCTATGACACAGATACTTTTTTATGTAAATACCAATTTTTATTCACATTGCAGTCTTATTTTGTTACAATATGGGAACCTTAATGGTAATTAAAATTGTTCATACAGTACAGCATCTTTTATACGTTTTTCAAGGTACCGTTTATAAAAGACGCATGACTGAGAATGGTGTATAACTGAAATTAAAGTCTAAAATGTGAAGCGGATTTCTTTAGTACATACATATAATATGTACAGTACTACTGTAGTACCTGTTATGTATAATGAAATATATTTTGTTATGTATAAATATTTAAACTTATTACGTTATACAGTATTTTGAAGAATTTTTTTAAAGTGTAATTTTAAAATATCAAATTGTACTTAAATTGCATATATGTAACATACAACTAAGAAAAATTCATACCTTTATTTCAGTATCACATCTTGATTAAGTATGCTAACTTTTTTTCGAACAGGAAAAAACGCTGGATCACATTGACCATTAATAAGCAGTTTTAAATTGCTTTGAAAACTTCTTTTAGTAATGTTTGCCTGGTTGTTTGATTATGCATTCTAAGGAGAGTACTTACTATGGATTGAATTTAGTTCTGCAAATGTTTTCTCACTGGTGTTGGCATGAAAAACAATTTTTTTTTCAGTGTAGCAATACTATACATTGCATCTTGAAAGGATGATTGAACTGGTTCTTCACTGTCTTTATCACTGCTGCGGGAATGTTCATTCTCCAAATTAGCCGTCTATTAATTCTTCTACTTTGCATAGTTTTGAAGTGATCACATCAGCATCGTAATTTACATTACTCCTCGAAGGCTGTGTCTATTCCCAGGAATTTCCAATCCTCGTCATCCATAATCACAGTTTCTTCATCTCTTTAGTAACCATTGGCACTTTCATTTGCTTCTGAGATTGGGAAACCTCCTTTGACAAAATAATTTTTAATTGTTTCTGATTTTACTTGAGCCCATGCCAGAGATACGTTCATTGCATCAAATATGTTTATCTTTTAATGAACACTTCCTGCATTTATGTTTTGAATTGCAAGTTGAACTAAATTCTTTCTGTAATGCATTTCAAAGTTCTGGATTATTCCGAGATCTAGGTGTTGTAATCAACTAGTGTAATTTGGGGGAAAGAAAATAACTTTCACATTTTTCAAAAATTCGGTTACTTTAGGATGGACGGTGCATTGGTCCATAAACATTAAAATTTTTTGGTTTTGACGTTTCGTCATTTTGTCTACGTTCTTGAGCCACTCAGTGAAAAGAACACTCATCATCCATGCTTTTTTGTTTGCTTGATATGATAATGGCTAGCTTTTCTTATTCTTAAAACACCGTAGATTCTGTGACTTGCCTATAACTAACGGAATCAGTTTTTCAGTTCCATCAGCATTTCTGCAAAGTAAAAGAGTGAGCTGATCTTTACTTTTTTCCCCTCCTTTACGTTGGTCACTTTTAAATGCTAAAGTTATTGTAGGCATCAGATGAAAGAATAACGCTGTCTCATCAACATAAAAAAATGTCTTACAGTTTGTACCCATCTTTTTTCTGGGTAAATCCTGGAACCAATCTTCTACAGACTCTGATGGAACATCTTTTGACTCGCCACTTACAGCTTAGGATGAAATTCCATGACGCAACTTGAATTTGTGTAACCACCCTGTAGAAAAACATGCGTCCTTCACATCCAATTTCAGTGCAATTTCTTTTGCCTTTTCCATCATCATTGGCTCACTGGCAGAGATATTCGAGGCACAGCATTGATTAAAGAACTGCAACAAAATGTTTTCGACTTCTGGGAATTTCCCATCTTGGACGTGCAACTTCTTCGAAGCAGATTTTCCACAAGCTGCAGCTTTGCCTTCTATTTTCTCTCTGTCGTACACTATTGTTTTCAGTGTTGACACAGGTACATTCAACAGTTTTGCAATCTCTACTTTAGTCAATCCAGTATTCTTGTCAATTCTTTTAAAATTTTAACTTTATCTGTTAATGAAAGTGCCTTTCGTTTTCTTGGCATTTTTAACAACAATTGTAAAGGCAGCAACAAGCAATCGTAGTACGGCAATTACCCAAAGGCACCTGAGATGGATGTGCTGTATGGAGGGTGTCTTATCAATAAACCGTTCCAGTGAGGTCAGAAGTCTGTCCATTCTTTTCCAACCCCCTTTGTGACCAGTGATGTTGAAACTTCCAGCGATGTGACCTGGTTCCTTCGAAGAAGGAACCTGCTCTTGCTGTTGCTGGTGGGGAGCAATCCAATCCCCTCATTCAGGGCCTTCTGACGGAAAAGGGGAGCCCCTGCACCTGCGCATATACCCCCTCCCTGTCTTCATAGCCCCCATTGGTCAATGAACGATTCTTCTGTCTCTGCTGAAGAAAGAGGTCTTGAGTCTGCATTAAAAAGTCAAAGCATGACTCAGATAAGAAATATTTTACCTCAGTGGCAAACTTTGACCGACAAATGAGGGAAAACGATGTCGTATAATCAAAGTTATGTGTCATATAAACAAAATGTTTTACTATTAAAATGAATAGGAATTAATCGGGACTGACCTGAAACAACGTATAAATGAGAAACGGGTAACTGAGAAACGGGTATTCCATGTCAAATCACCGATTTTTTTGGCAAAATGTAACCCACCGCCTCGGATTTTAAGGAAACTTGGCAGGTAGATATACTCGATAAAGATATAAGAAAATCCTAAGTTTCAGTTTTTTAAACCTCATAGTTTTTAAAATACAATGCTCCAAAATTTAGCTGTGCAGTAGCATGCCACTTTTTACATAACATGCTGTAGTTTGTGTGCTACTGAATTTAGGAGAATGAAACTTTGGAATCACGCGGAAAAGAGTCCCTACATAGTGAAAACACTTTTCATTTTACCTGAAACACCAGTTAAGTGAGTGCCACCTAGTGGTGAAGTGAAAAATTACAGCAAAATTTAGGCATTTTATGGGATGCTCTGTAGAATATTGCTCTGACATGAGGGAGATAATTTCTTTTTTATATTGACTTGTTCAACAGCAAACTGACCCTGTTTCAACTTGTGGAATCTATTATATGGTACCTTTTAAGTTGAAAACATATGTACATGTACAGTTACTGAGGGCAGTGCTGGCTCATAAATCCAAACATTTAAATACTTTTTATTTAAGCGTAAGATCCATAAGGAGCTGGGTCCTGTAACCACAGTGCTCAGTATGAATAAATGCTGTTATTAACATTTAATTAAACTGAAGTGATGTCCTAGAAATAAAATCATATGTTTAAAATAAGTGCCGTTTTTCAAGTAGCTGTAAAAAAAAAAAAAAAAAAACACCGGAGAAAAATCAGTTGTTTTTAAAAATTAACTACAATTTGCATTATCCTGAATCAATGGTGGAATAAGTTATAATTACCTGCATATTAATATTAAGCTGCTATTCATTCCTTGCTTGAATGTTATAATATTCAGTTACACGTATAACAGATGTTGTTCTATAGTTTATTCCGATGCATGCCTCAGTGGGAGGTTTTCTAACTGTAGGGAACTTTCTGTGCTGCACACCACTTAATCTGAACAGCTTTCGTGTCTTCTTTACGAAAATAATATGCTCGGGCCGTGCCTGTCGTCATTGGGGGTTGCATTGTACACAATATAGGCTGCATAGGCACAGAGCATGTATCTTCATGAAGTGGCCAGTAAAATGACTTTGCAGGACCATGTGGATGCATACACTTAATTTTCACGTCTTCATCCTTTTCAATATCACTGATCATACCAAAAAACCAGTTATCATATATGTATGCTACATAGCATTGAGTGTTCAACTGTGGTATTTGATATTTAACTTCAAAAGTTCAGTGCTACTTTTGAAGTTAAATATCAAACAATATTTGCCATCTCTACTTATCCTCTTCATTCTTATGGTATTTGATGAAAGTGGACAAAAATAGTGAAAACTCCTGGTTTCTGGAATAACTGATGTTTCTAAAAAACGTTCCCGTAGGTTGTTTCGTACAATTTCAGGCTTTGATATAAAGTGGAACTCAATGTTTTTTATGTTTGCAACACAAAAATGAAAGGCATCCATCGGTTTTGTGATTTGATTTTTGATAGGTCTTTGCAGGCTTGCTCTGCTTACAATTCGCTTCACTGTACCACCAATACCACCGCAAGCTGATTTCCCGTGGCTAGCATGCCTCAGTGGGAGTTTTTCTCCCACTCAGGCATGCTAGCCACGGGAAATCCAGTGAGGTCGCTATTCCGATGCATGCCTCAGTGGGAGTTTTTCTAACTGTAGGGATTTTTTCTGTGCTGCACACCATTTAATCTGAGCAGCTTTCGTGTCTTCTTTACGAAAATAATATGCTCGGGCCGTGCCTATCGTAATTGGGAGTTGTACTGTACACAATATATGCTGCATAGGCACATAGCATATATCATCATGAACTGCTCAACACTGCAGAAGTGTTGTTGATCCATTACTAAGGAAGTAAGCAGTAAGAGAATATGTACAAACTAAGAAAACTTCCCCTCTCAGCAAAATAACAGTAACAGTTAACTTAAATCTTACTCTATCAGCAAGCTAAAACTCTTAACTGCAAGGCAAACCAAAGGGGTTGGTCATGACCAGCGTACTAATGAAACAAACCAAAACAAAAAAAGATCAAACTAAAACCTCATTGGCTTGTTAGCTGAAACTAAAACTAAACTTTGATTGGCAGTTGGAAAAACCTAACCAAAACTAAACATTTATTAGCAGTTGGAAACCAAACCAAACCAAACCCAAACTAAACATTTATTAGCAGATTGGAAACCAAACCAAAACTAAACATTGATTGGCATTTAAAAACCAAAAATAAAAATTGTCTGTCAGTTGAAAACCAAACCCAAAATAAACATTGCCTGTCAGTTTAAAACCCTACTGTCACTGACTGGAAGTTTAAACCCTAAAATAAAACTCTATTCCCTGAAACATATTTCAGAAAGTTCTTATCTTTCAACATTTTCTCTACCCATCATGCACTTGTGATGATTAAATCAGCTGATAAAGCAAACTTGTGATATGTTGAAATGTGTTCTATGCAATGCTAAAAATGGTTACTCCTGTTGATGCTTTGTGCACTGATACTCTTGAAAAATTTATTTCACATAATGTTTCAAAGTAGTTAAAAATTAGTCAGTGCTTAAAAAATTCTATTTGATTTTGTTTCACTTTGTCAATTGTAAAAAATGGAGCAAAAAAACTGCAGATTGAGTCCAAATTATTAGTTAGTAAGAACATAAGAATTTTATTTTTTCAACTATAAGAAATTCATTTAAAAATAGTTAGCCTCTAAATTTGATTTGGAAGTTTACCAAAATTGGAAAAAATCCTTGTAATCATGGTATACAAGAGAAATTACTTTTTTTTGTGTGTGTGTGATCTTGTTGCTACCTAGCCTAGCGCTTTATTAACAAAATTACATGTCTGATTATTCTCAACGTATGCTACAGGGTAGCAAATTGGAAAGTTGAAATTTTATGTAAAAAATGAACAAACTATTTCTTTTAATGTTTGCAGAGATTCTTACCCCTCAGTAGCATGTGAGAGTAACTATATCTTGTGATTGTGAACACACACGCACACGCATGCACACGCACGCACGCACGCACACACACACACACACACACACACACACACACACACACACACACACACACACACACACACACACACACACACACACACACTAAAATTTAAGTTGAAAAGCTGCCACATGATATGCTTCATCATTTGCAACAGGATCAGTTTGCTGTTGACCAAGTGGTTAGGCCTAACTTTCCAGTGCTGAATCTCGGAAAATATGGAAGATAAAAAAGTTTGCAGTGTTTTGCAGCTTTGTTAGGTAAACCTACATGCTAATTTTCAACAAAATCCAACACGATGGGTTAGGTTTGTAGAACAAAATGGCTGAACTGTCGAAGGAGAGCCCTCTATGAAATTCAGATCATTTTAACCATCTGAGAAAATATGCTGCTAACCACAGTTTTTTTTTTCAAATATGTTATAGGATGTGTTAAACATCAATATGAAAAAAAAATTATCTCCCTCATGCCAGAGCAATATTCTACAGAGCCTCCCATAAAATGTCTAAATGTTGCTGTAATTTTTAACTTCACCACTAGGTGGTGCTCACTTAACTGGTGTTTCAGGTAAAATGAAAAGTATTTTCAATATGTAGGGACCCTTTCCCATGTGATTCCAAAGTTTCATTCTCCTAAATTCAGTAGCACACAAACTACAGCATGTTATGTAAAAAGTGGCATGCTACTGCACAGCTGCAAAAGTGGGTGTTTAAAAAACTGAAACTTAGGATTTTCTGATATCTTTATCGGGTATATCTACCTGCCAAGTTTCATTAAAATCCGAGTCGGTGGATGACATGGCCTATGTGATCTGACATGGAATGAACCAAACATATAAATGCACATGGTACTTTACTGTACTTATGTATAGTCTTTAGTAGAAAACATAGTATAAATAGTACTGTGCTGCCCAGTGCTATAAAATATGCATTTTGTTTTCCATTTGATGTATGTATGCAGCTGAATTTATTTGTTTACACATATGTTTCAGCCAAGTTTGCGGCGAGAAGCATGTACCGGATTGTACCGATTGTGCTTAGGATCTACACCTGATGGACGAAATGGTCAGAGTTTCATTGCCCCATTATTAAATCAGCTGCTTACCTTCCTGTCAGTTGCCCAGAATATGAGACCTGCCCGACCAGATGTAAGATATTTTTTCCTTTTATGTGTTTTTACATGATTTATTATGTTATTTTTGTGTTTAAATTGAAAGTGTAAATACTATAAGTATTTGATGTCTTTTGGCTTAAATAATGTTTGTGCATCATTTGTTTGCATTTTATATTGTAGAGCTTTTGCTTCAGTTGTTGTACAACTCCAAAATTTCTTAGCACAAATACCCTTCCTTAAAAAGTATTCTGGCATCTTAAATTTTGAATGCTAGAATTTTTTTAACATTTTGTAAAATTTCAGCATTTCCAATTTGGTAGTGATTGGTGTTTGAATTGCCATCATTTCTCACCTGGATGGCAAAATTTTCAGGTTAAAGTTCAGGACATACACATTAAAAATAAAAATTGCATAGTTATAATAATAATAATAATAATAAATTTTACTGTATGTCATTTTGGTAGTTGCAGTGGTGTCTAACTGTCTCTAAAATAAAAATGTCCGAAGTATTAGAATTGCCCCAGGAATTGCTTCACCAATTCTAAAAGGCAATCATTTTGCCGGCCTGACATATAACTTAGAGATTTTTTCTTTCTTTTGGTCAGTGCCTTGCTTATGCTGCAAAAATTGAAAACATAATAAGATAAAGTATGTAAAATTTCCAGTTTGTCACAAAGTATCACCACATTTTGTGGTCTATTCCAAGATTTTGGCATCTTAACACATTGTTACCTATATCATTAATATCCACTTTTTCATCATCCCTGTCTTACTGTAGGTCTCCTTTTGGTCAAACACCTGCTGTGTTTAGGTGCAACACATTGTTGGGAATATTCTCTACATGACACACATCTGCATTACTTCATTATGGTTTCATGAACATCTGCAAAAGAGGTCTTCAACTATGATTTAATACCTGTATTACTAATCCTGTTATGCAGCTATAACCATTTGTTCTTTCCTGTTTTTTCCTTTTGTCATTCTTATGTTAACCACTTCAAATTTCCTCACAGGACCTTTAATTTGCAACCAACTCTCACTTCCATTAAAAGGACTAAGTTTAAATAATGACATTAACACAGATAGTTTTGTTTATTGTCCAGCCTTTTTGTAGGTTTGTACAGTTAAAAAGTTTACCTTTCCTTTCTAAGTATGTTGTCCAACTTCTCATCAAACTTTCCTACATAATTATTAACTACACATTAGTACTAGAAATCATTCACCTGTTCTAACACCTTTCTTCTAATAACACAATATGTTTGGGGGCTGGCCTCAACACTGGTAATCAAGACTGCTCAATTTATGCTCATTTGAAATTGTTTGCAATTCACAGTGAAATGTCTTGTATCAAAACTACAAACCAATTAAAATGTTAAGAAATTGGCCCTAAACCATTCACATGCAGTGAACTGTGTTGCTCCTAGGACCATCTACTTTGGCATCAGTCATAAAGTTACTTTATTTCCCCAGTTTATCTGTATAGTGGAGGCCTTTGACTGACTTTTTTACTTGTCCTTTACAGGGTTTGAAAAAAATCACGATTTAAAAAAAAATCATAAAAAAAATTGGATTTATTTGATTTAAATCAGACTTTTTTTTTATTTAAATCAGATTTATTTGATTTAAATTGCTGTTGTGTTTCAGTTCAACTTTAAAATGCCTCTTTATTCTTCAATGTAAACATGAAACATAACAGTCTTCTCCATGATTGACTTGGTGGTATATACAGGGTGTCTGAGAATTATTGGACACATTACAAAACTATATAAAACAAAACATTAAACAGATAGAAAGAAACTGACTGTACTAACTTACAATGTAACTACACAAGTTAATAAATTTCGATGTGAGATCCCTTGGTTGCTCGTAGTACGGCCAAGCGATACTCGATTTCATGTCATGTATTGGCAAGCATCTGAGGAGTTATGGAATTAATAGCAGCTGTCATACGCTGCTTCAGTTCCTGCAAATCAGTACAAGGCATCTGATAAACACGATCCTTCACATAACCCCACATGAAATAATCCAATTGAGTTAGATCCAGAGAGCGAGGAGGCCACGGAATGGGACCACCACGCCCAATCCATCTGTTGGGGAAATGCTCATTTAGGCACTTACGTACACACATTGACCAATGCGGAGGCGGTCTTGCTGCAAAAAAGACGTCATATCTTTTGATATGCGGTATAGCAAAATTTTCTAGCATATCCAAGTAAATGTTACCATTTATGGTTTTTTCACAGAAGAAGAAAGGGCCAATCACTTCTTTTTTTGATAGGGAGCACCACACATTAACTTTTGGAGAATCAGGTTCCAGTTCAATAGCAGCATGAGGCGGTTCACTGCCCCATATCCTACAGTTGTGCCCCGCACGGGGATAACTGGTTTACCAGTTATTTGGGGAGCGGCGCCCCCACGGCCCGAGCTGACCTTGTGACTGGTCAACATCTGATGTCATGCCACAGCTTGTTTTTTTTTCTTATTTTGGTGTTGTAGGTGTTTGCAGGGACGGCTGTTCATCCAGCTGTTGGGGTGTCGCGGCCCCACGATCCCGAGCTGGTCTTGTGTCTCGCTTTTCGTTTTTCTTTATTTTCTCCACTGGCTAGTTGCCCGTGTTGTGTTCTCTACCTAATCTCTACCACGTTATGTACTAACACCCCGGTCTTGTGGTTTTGTTACCCTCTACCACTAACTGATTTATATTAACCGCTCAGTTCGTAGGTTGCTGAGATTCCGTTTAGGTTCCCTGCCAGGATTTGTCTTCTTTGGATTTCTTTTTTTTTTCCTTTTAGCTGGTTTGGGTGCTAGACCTACCTGCATGTTTGCCGCGTGCGGAGACCCGTGAGGCGGAAATGGGATGTCTGGCGGCTGAGGTCGCAGGAGACCGGTTAAGTGCCTCCTGTGTACCAACACTCCTCTTCGACCCCGGCTTCGCTGTAAACGGGAGGCTAGAGACTAACCCACCTCTAGTCAGAAGTCTTGTACCAAGTTGTGTACAGGGCTTTAGCGGCTTTTTTGTCGTATGGCACGGCAGGGTGAGCCCGGGGGCTGTGGGATCATGCCAAAGGCGTTGGCATGACGGTACCAGGAGGCCGAAGTGTCCGCCGAGTGCGTGTGATCACAGCCAACGGACTATATCTGCAACGTATAAGCTCCAGAACTGTGTCCAGCGTCATTTTCTTGGCTTGCAGACCTCCAGTTCTCCCTTGTAGGGCTCGGTGGTGGGTGGAGTAGTTTGCAGACGAATCTTCCTTCTTTTTTCCATGGGTAGAAACAAAAAACAAACCTCCAAATTTAGGTCACCTGTGAATATGATAGTTGACGACGACTCTCCTTCGTCTTCTCAACCTACCAAGTCTCGTACCCTTAAACGATCTTTAGACCATGACCTGGACCAAGAATGTGGAACCTCTTCTTCGGCAGCTGTACCAGTCGCTCCGAAGCGTCGTCTCCCCTCGATTGCTGTGACTACGCATGCTACACACTTACTTGTAGAATCCATCGATCCGAATGAGAGACTGTCCACCAGATCTCCCTTTTTCATTTCTAAAGCTTTGGACGCTGCAGTTGGCCCCTTGAAGTCTGTAAGGAAGCTTCGCTCTGGGGACCTGCTTGTTCAAACTTGCAGTGTTTCTCAGAGTAACACTCTTCTGCTCCTCACTAGTCTTCAAGGCATTCCTGTCAAAGTGGCACCTCACCCGTTTCTTAACACCTCTCGGGGTGTTATTTCGGAGTTTGATCTCTTGCCATGCAGTGAGGACGAATTGGTGACTGAACTTGCGGATCAGGGTGTTCTTGCTGCACGTCGTATGATGTTCCGGCGTGATGGCTCTTTGATTAAATCTAAAAATGTAATCTTGACTTTTAACTCCCCGAAAGTTCCGACAGAAATCAAAGCAGGCTACTTGGTCTGTGCAGTTCGCCCGTACATTCCCAGTCCTCTGCGCTGTTTCAGGTGCCAGAGGTACGGGCATTCACAACGTTTCTGTAAGAGTTCCGCTCGTTGCGCTAATTGTGGCTCCAGTGAACATGACGGGGAAGGTTGCACTTCTGCGGCCTCCTGTGTTAACTGTGGTGAGGCCCATGCGGCTTACTCCCGCACCTGTATGAAATGGAAGGACGAGATGGCGATCCAGCGCCTCAAGACCCTGGACGGCCTCTCGTACCCTGCTGCCAAGGCCAAGTTGGGTATACCCACCACCCGACAGCGTACTTTTGCCGCAGTAGTTCAGTCTCCACCACAACCCGTGCAGCCCTTTGTTCCGCACCCTGTAGCTCTCGCCGCCCTTGCCAAGCGATCTACAGCTGACCAGGCGACACAGGTGTTTTTCCCCGAGCTCCAGATTTTTCGAATACCTGATTCTGGGCCTTCTCTTTTGCAGCCGACCGTCTCTTCCAGTTTCCAGCCGAAAGTCTGCACGTGCGGCAGACCCGGCCCTCAATCCGCAAAGGTGTGCAGTGTCCATCCAACTGTCGCGGTCCACCTGACCAACATTGCAACTGTCTCGGCCTCAGCGAGGTCCCCACCCTCAACCAACATTCTAGATGACCATAGGGGGAGGAGAGTGACAGTTCGTCCCCAGCCTCAACCAACATTGCCGAGGAACATGGGGGGGAGGAGAGTGACAGTTCGTCCCCGCCCTCTGCCAGCATTGCAGAGGAGTGTGGGGGAGGAGAGTGACGGTTCGTCCCCCTCCTGGTGAATCATCCTTTGTGTAGTTGTGTTTACTGATGATCATTATATTAGTTAATTATTACATACATAAATTTTTATATAAACCTAATTAACCAACGTGTCTTCACAGCTTTCATCATCCTCTTTTCCAACTTTTACCAAGCCTGTTTTCTCTTAATCCTTTTCCCCGCTTTTAAACATCTGTAGCTGATAGTTCTTTGTCTGGCGCTCTTTGGCCAAACCTGGCCCTTGCACCATTAAAATTAATCAACCAACCAACCAACCAACCTACAGTTGTGATGATTCACAATACCTGATACATGAAATGTGGATTCATCACTAAAAAGTACAGTACTGAGAAAGTTTTCATCGTTTTCTACTCGATTCAGCATATCCACAGCGAAAGTGTATCACAGAGTGTGATCATTTACATGCATCTTTTGCAGTATTTGAATTTTATTAGCATGAAATTTTACTTTCTTGTGCAAGATATTGTGAACTGTCTATTTTGGAATGCACAGTTCTCTGCTTGCTTTATGAACGGATTTCTTGGGGCTTCGTCGGAAACTTTCATTAACTCGGTCAACCGTCTCACTGCTGATGCTAGGTCTACCGGCTCCTCCACGATGTTCCACATTGCCAGTTTCCTTTAAACTGTTTCATCCACCGCTTAATTGAATTCGCTGATGGAAGATTACAACCATACTCTAAATGGTACCATCTTTTAGCTTTAATGACAGACTTTAATTCTGCAAGCCATAACACACACATTGCCTTCTGCTGTACGGATGACATGACTACTGATTGCGCATTTCTCATACATTCCTCATCAGGCCGCACCTAGCGCCACCTATCGGATTCTGGGAATAACAATTCTGCAAAACAAAAATATAGAAACCGTGTTGGTAATACGTGACAGAAAAACAGACAATGCTCATATTTTTTTTGTACATAATTTTGTAATGTGTCCAATAATTGTCGGACACTTTGTATTTTCAAAATTTAAGTGACACTGCGTAACAGATAATGAAAGAGAATGTAATAAGGAGAGAATGGTATTTCTTAATGCTGTGCATTATCTTTAATGTACCGATTTATGTCTACTAAACTTCTTAATAATTACTGAAATGGAAATCATATTTTAATGTATTCAAAAACATTTATTTTTCATACATTTATAAATAAATCTTAATCACTAGACACACACACACACACACACACACACACACACACACACACACACACACACACACACACACACACACACACACACACACACACACACACACACACACACACACACACACACAGAGAGTTTCTCAAGTGAATTGTGTGGAAGGGATATTCTGATAACATGTGGAAATAGGTTTGTGTGGAAGAAATATTCTCATAATATGTGGAAACAGGTCTTCAGGCAATGTAATTTTCAAGTTTTCTGATGTGATTGATATTATGTGACAAACAGTTAATGTAGGCAAATCAGAGATGTCTGTTTGATGTGTTAATAATTCTGATAAATCTGAATGTGCACAATGTGCATAAAACAGAAGAAGTGTTAGTCATTATATTACTGGTGTAGTTTAAAAAATATCTACAACTTACCCGTTAAATTTGAATCATAAAATCTTCAAAATAATATATTGATTGAAAAACTGCAATTCCTGAGTAAATATTAATTGAATTAATGATTGACAAAAAAAGGATGGGTTGAGAGAAACTATTTGTTTAGCAGTTTGAACAAAAGTACTAGTTTTGCTGCTTTTTGAATTCCTTGCCTATTTCTTAACTTAGAATGCACAATGTTAAATGTTGAGAAAATTCTTTCAATTCCAGCTGAAGCAGATGTTATTAATTGCCAAATACTGCACTTTGCTGGGTTTTTGTTTTGTTTGTTTTTGTTTTTTTCTGTTGACTCCTTCACTATGGAAAAGGAATTTCACCAGTCTAAATAATTTACTGCAAGCTGCACTTTTTCTTCCATCATCATCATTCCAGTCAATGGTGCAAATTTTGTCAGAAGCTTAATGAGAATAGTCAGGAATGTGTCTCTATATTTCTTGCTGGCAAATTGTAAAGCAACTTCTTGTTCTTCAGGCATAATAGTCACATCCATGTTTTTCTTGAAAGTGAAGATCAACGAGAAAGGCCAAAAATGAGCTGAAGATAAAGCTTGACCATATCTTTTATGAAACAACTCCAATTGCTTTTCATGTACGATGTCATTTAATACAATTTCCAACCTTTTCCACAGTACAACTGCCTCAGAAATTTTGCAATCATTTCTCTGGACTCTATCAAGAGCATTGGCTATTGGTTGATATATTGCCAATATACCCAAATTTATTATTACCTTTTATTTTTATTTTAGATTCAATATTGCTGTCTTTATTGTTAACCATTATTGCCACGAGTTTTAGCCAGTTATTGATGTAACTTCTTAAACAGTCGTACATGGAATTCCAGCATACATCTTGGGGCAACACAAGAGCTACCAGCTATATATGCTGATCTAACAAAATCATGATTTCTGAAATACTTCACAATTTGTGTACTCTGCTCTTTGATGTTTGAAATTTATAGATCTTTTGCAAGAAGGTTTAAAATGTGAGCTGTGCAACCATATGTGATAACATCAACATTTTTTCCACTTCTTTCCTTATCTTTGTCATATTTGAAGCATTGTCTGTTAGAAAACTCCTAACTTCATAATGGAATTTCTTTTTCTGCCAATTTCAAACTGCATAGAAATTTGTTCCAGGTAATCATCTGTATGGGGAATACCAGAAGTGTTAAAACTGTACAGTAAATAGACATCACCATCTGAAGTTGTTACACTAGAACAAACAACTAGTTCATTATGGACATTAGACCAGCCATCTACACTCATGCAGACTATCTTACCTTTTAAAGACTGAGAACATTTCCTTATTTCATTATCAAAACCTCATCTAACAAACAACCTGCTATATCCTGTTCTGTTGGTGGCTTATAGCCAGGATTTAGTATTTCAAAATAAGGTTCTTGAGCTCCTTATTTTCAACCATATGAAATGGAGAGTTTGAAGAATAGCTCATTCGAGCAGTTTGCAGATCAAACATTTTTTTCTGTTCAGCTGTGGTTCATATTACAAATTATTCCATTCTCAACTTTTTAAAATTTTCTGTGTTGTCACATATTTAGTGGTTGGTTGCTTCAGGTACCAATGACAGTTTTCTCTTTTATGCTGGGATTCATTTCTTTTCATAAACTTCAACATATCTTAAATTAGTTGAAGTGCCCGACCGATGGTTATTAACTTTATTTGTATTTAATGAACACAATGAGTAATGGTTTTTCATGCATGCATATCAAGTCCCTGGATCTCTTTTTCACACAGTTTGCACTTAGCACGTGAACCTTTGCCACTCATATTTTTAATTTCTTCAAAAATAGTTCCAAATGATATCTTTTTCCTTCCAGCCAGGCTGACTTCATCACTTGTTCTAAAACGAGCTAAGCACTGAAACCCTTAGCCACACAGTACAGTGCAACAGGAAACTAACTGAGAATGGTACTTTTAAACTGGCATTGGTTCCTGTTTATTTGTTCTTTATCACCAGGTCTTGAAAAATGTGGTCATCTGTGACAAGTTTTAGCTGACAAGTAACAAATTTAGTACAGCAGTTTAAATTCAATAGACAATTATTTAAATGTTGTTATGCCCATTGTTGGATACATAAAAATATCAGTTCTTTAACAAGGCTTATTTTAATTCACAGAACTGATTCATGACTATGCACCAGAATGAGTAACCGGTTTCTCAGCGGAAGAAATTGGACAATGAATACCATGAATCAAAACATTCAGGCATGGTGTGCTTAATAAAGAACATGAGGGAAGAAACCACAAGCCCGGGAAGTGATTTTTCAAATGCTGTGGGAAAAGATAAGCAGTGTTTACACTGCTTATCTTTCCCATAAGCAGTGTAAGCGAGTTCCCCATAAGTAGTGTTTACACTGCTTATCTCTTCCCACAACATTTTGGAAAATCATTCTCTGGGCTTGTGGCCTTTTCTCTCATGCTCTCTGTTAAGCACACCATGCCCAGATGTTTTGACTCACGGTATTCACCATCTAATTCCTTTCATGGAGAAACTGATTCCCCATGCTGGCGCACAGTCATGAATCAGTTCTGTAAATTAAAGTAAGCCTTTTTAAAGAACTCATATTTTTATGTACAAGTATAGGTGCAAACTGGAATTTTAGCTAAGTGGCCAGTGGCCGGTTAGTCCGAAAAAGTTAGTGGCCACAAAAACAAACAAACAAACAAAAAAACTGGCTGGTAAGTTAACAAATCTTAGTGGCAAAAAAAAAAAAAAAAAATCCTCTAGCATAATAAAATAAAAGAGGGGAATTAAACGGAACTTTAATGTAACTGCTATTATTTACATGGATGGCTTTATCTGAACGTAAAAGCCACTCACTGCACAAAATAAAAACCATTTTGTAAATCCTTTTTTTCTCTGGGCTTACTTATTCCCAAAACATCGATAGTATCGGTGGAAATTTACCACAATTCAGTGAAAACTTCGATGTTTCAATGTTTTTGCTAATAAGCCGATGAATTCATACTTTTCCATCTGCAGCAGTAAATGAGCACATCAGTGGGTGAAATCTCTGCTTAATATAATGGTGATTACTCACCAAATCAAATCGAGTAACCAATAATATCTGTTAAAACGCTTGATATATCGGTGGAAACCTCTATATTTTTTTTTTATATAAGCTTGATTTCGTCAATGAAACATCAAACAAAACAGCCAATTCACGACATAAAAATATGGTAATCTCTCCCTCTTTACAAGAATGTAACAAAAAGAAATTCACTTTCTTCGTCGTGAGCTCTCACTTAGCAATTAGTGTATTAGGTCAAAGGGCAAACACGGTTTCCCATGTTTCCATGGAACTGTTACGAAAGTTCTAAAAGATTGAAGGATTCTTGCATCACCTACTCTAGAGGGAGAAAACTGAGTTTAGTTATTATAAAATGGTAATTAAAATTTAAATTAGGTTAGTGATAAAATATTATTGAAAATGGTGATTTCATAAATATCATTGAACGTGTGAACAATTAGCTTTTAATTTTTAGTACGGAGTTGTTTTTCTCACGAGCCCTGCAAGGCTGTTGATTTTCAACTTAGAAGTGAGTTATTTGCCTGACTGGTAAACCAGCATGAAATATTTCAAGCCCTGTTCATCACCCTGTACTACTACCCACTAAAATAATCCTCCTGCTGAGTTCATGTACAAGAAAGGGAATACTGGTGAATGCAAAAGGTCAGATTCCTTTGCAACATCCAACTTCTAACCTCCATGAAAGGAGATTAATGGTCCTGGGAGCCTAGAACTATAATCTCAGGGCAAAGGAACAAATGTCATTTTTGTTAAGTTTTAGAATTGCCTTATGCCTTTATAGTTGCAATTATAAAATGAAACAAAGAAAAACTCATATTAGATATTTCAGCTAGATAATGCTTACCTTTGCATTTCTATCTTGCTTGACTTTACATTTCCTACACGTGGTCCGGTTGTCGCTGATGATATCGTTCCAATCGTCCGTTTCAGGTATAGCTGTTCTTGGCGCTATTCTCGTTTAATGCAGGTTTGCTTCACTAAACTTCGATTAGGTTCCGTTAATACCAACTTTTACCATTTTTCTTTGCTCGAGATTTTTCGCCCAAACCTTTGGACATCTTCAGGAGCGTGGCGATTTTGCACCTTTGCTTGTGGGTGCCTTCTTGCTTACTGGGGTTTGCTAATCCCCGTTGCCATTCTTCGTTTGTCTCGGATACGCAGTTTGATCGTTTCTACCCTGTCGCCATCTATGTTTCCTCTTTGGAATTTTTTTTTTTTTTTTAATACGCTATCTCGTTTGTTTTCCTTTACTTCTATCTTTGTCTTTCCTCCTTTTCTGTTGTGTTTTTTTTTTGCTATTTTTCTTGTCTAATAAGTTCTTTCCATAGGTTAGACAACGTGCTCGGGTCGTTCTGGTTACATACTCTATTTTTATTTTTATATATTAAAATTACTTCTTCCATCCTCAATCGTTTTTCCAATTTTTTATTTCTTTTTAGCAATTTTAGTTCATCGAATTTCAGGAACCTTTCGTTTTCCAAACAGAACTGTACTAGCACTGTTTTTGCCTTTTTTTTTTGCCGGTTGGTGATATGTTGCTTCAGCCTTTTTTTTTAACCTGTTTTTTGTGCTCCGTATGTATGATATGGGGGGGGAGTGTGCTATTTTGATTTCGTACGTTCCCGATTCTTCAAGCATTTTTTCCCCTGTTTTTTTGTTCACCGTCATATTCTTTAATGTGTTCACAGACATCCCTAGTTTTAGATTGTATTTCGCACATTGTTTGTTAACTTCTTAGCTGACACCTTCTATGTATAGTAAGGCCCCTATGTATTTCACTTCCTTATCCATATTGCTTCCTCCTCGGCTTTCCTTCCTCTGATTCTTTATTTTATTTTTTGTTTCATTTATCCACTTTTTTATTAATTTCTTTGGGTACTCATAATCATGCGCGATCTTTAATATGAATTCTAGTTCTTGGTTCTTAAGCCTATTATTAGAGGTGTGCGCGTATGCCCTCCTTATGAGGTTAATAACACTATTTTTTTTATGCACATTTGGATGGGGCGATGTGTATGGTATCATTACTGGTATATAGGTATGTTTTCTGAATACTGAGTATTCAAACTTATTTTTGTTTTTTTTTTACCATCGCATCTAGGAATGGCAGACCGTTGTCTACTTCATATTCTAGTGTTAGTTCAATTGAGTTACATATTTCCGTGAACTTATGGGCCAGCACTTGTAGCTCCGTTTTTTTGAGCTTAGAGATGATTATGATATCATCTACATACCTTGCGTACATTATTGATTTTTTTTGCATGGTTTGTATGACTTTTTCTTCTAAGTACGCCATCGCCACTTCTGCGTATATGGCTGACAGCGGTGATCCCATCGGGCCTACCTGCGTTTGCTTGCATATATTATTCCAAATTTGAAACTGTTGTTCTCTTTGATGAAATATAGGGTTGTTTTTAGTTCGTTCATTTGGTTCAAGTTTAGCTCTTTTCTGCTTTTGAGTTGTTCCATAATTATCTCGATGGCCAGTTCTACCGGTGTGTTTGGGTATAATGCTTTCACGTCCATTGAGGCCATTGTTACATTTTCCAGGTTTTGATTAACTACCTTGAGCCTTTCAATGAACATGTAGCTGTTCTTCAGCGTATATTGGCTCTTTTTTATCTTTGTGGATAGATATTTGTAGATCTTTTTTCTAGGTTAATGAGGGGTGAGTTTTTTTTCGACAGAATAAGTCTGAGTGGGGTATTTTCTTCGTGCGTTTTAATCTTTGAGAAAATAGTGGGCATCCCCGCTCCCATTGGGGGGTTTGCTTTTTTAATTTCTTCAGGTAAGGTGCTATGGTTTCTTAGGTTTGCAAGGAAAGCTAGCTGCTTGTCAGTTGGATCTTTGTTTGTTCTTTCACATTGTAACTCTGAAATCACAGTTTGCATCTTGTAATTATAATCTCCTGTGTCCAAGATTACAATTTGCCCGGTTTTGTCGGCTTCGCAAAATTTGATAGTCACGTCTTTGCTCAGGTTAATTAGCTGTTGTCTCTCGTATTTCAGCTTATCGACGTTGTAGTTCTTTTTTTGCTTACAGTTATATTCTTTAAGCATTATTCTGAACAGTTTGAACCTCATGTCGATAGCCTGTCCTGGTGGTACCTTCTGTACAATACTTTCCAAAATTGGAATGTATTCTTCTGTCCTAGGTGTTTTTTGTGGGAATGCATATTTCTTTCCCCTTTGTAACACCGCTTTTTCGCTGTATGTTAGCTCTCTGGATGACTGGTTAAAAAAAACGGGGTATTCGGTTTTTCTTTCGGTTTTAACCTCCATTTTGTCTATCAGCGCATTAAGTTTCTTCGTTGTAGATAACTCCGCTGCCTTAATATGTCCTTCTATTATTTCATTACATTCCGTTAAAATGTTGTCGATAATAAATGTTTTCCACGTGCTCGTGAAATTTTTGTATTCAACATTCTGTATTTTGTTCCACAATTTATAGCACTCTATGTGATTTTTGTACATTTGTCTTCGTTTGCTCATGATTTCAACGCTAAGCCTTTTTTTCTGACACGTTTTTAGTAGCTTCTTGTCCTTCCCATGTATTGGTTTATTGGAGATCCTTAAGTATTTCGGTATAATGTTTAGGTCCTTGCAATTTGTTAAGAAGTTTATTTGGATCTCTTCTTTAGCTAATTTTATTTTATTTTTTTAAACGTCCTAATTATGCCCAGTTCATTCTTTGTTAGCAAGCTTCTGTACTTCATGTACATAAGCTTGCTAACAAAGAATGAACTAGTTTGAATACTCAGTATTCAGAAAACATATATATACCAGTAATGATACCATAAACATCGCACCATCCAAACGTGCATAAAAAAAATAGCGTTATTAACCTCATAAGGAGGGCATACGCGCACACCTCTAATAATTGGCTTAAGAACCAAGAACTGGAATTCATATTAAAGATCGCGCAGGATTATGAGTACCCAAATAAATTAATAAAAAAGTGGATAAATGAAACAAAAAATAAAATAAAGAATCAGAGGAAGGAAAGCCGAAGAGGAAGCAATATGGATAAGGAAGTGAAATACATAGGGGCCTTGCCATACATAGAAGGTGTCAGCCAAGAAGTTAACAAGCAATGTGCGAAATACGATCTAAAACTAGGGATGTCTGTGGACACATTAAGGAATATGACGGTGAACAAAAAAACAGTAGGAAAAATGCTTGAAAAATCGGGAACGTACGAAATCCCAATAGCACACTCCCCCCAATATCATACATAGGGAGCACAAAAAACAGGTTAAAAAAAAGGCTGAAGCCACATATCACCAACTGGCAAAAAAAAAAAGAGGCAAAAACGGCGTTAGTACAGTTCTGTTTGGAAAACGAAACGTTCCTGAAATTCGATGAACTTAAAATTGCTAAAAAGAAATAAAAAATCGGAAAAATGATTGAGGATGGAAGAAGCAATTTTAATATATAAAAATAAAAATAGAGTATGTAACCAGAACGACCCGAGCACGTTGTCTAACCTATGGAAAGAACTTATTAGACAAGAAAAAGAGCAAAAAAAAAAAAAAAAAAAAAAAACGCAACAGAAAAGGAGGAAAGACAAAGATAGAAGAAAGTAAAGGAAAACAAACAAGATAGCATATTAAAAAAAAAAAAAATGTCCAAAGAGGAAACATAGATGGCGACAGGGTAGAAACGATCAAACTGCGTATCCGAGACGAACGAAGAAATGCAACAGGGATGAGCAAACCCCAGTAAGCGAGAAGGCACCCACAAGCAAAGGTGCAAAATCGCCACGCTCCTGAAGATGCCCAAAGTTTCCAAAGTTTGGGGCGAAAAAACCTAATCGAAGTTTAGTGAAGAAAACCTGGATTAAACAAGAATAGCGCCAAGAACAGCTATACCTGAAACCGACGATTGGGACGATAACATCAGTGACAACCGGACCACATGCAGGAAATGTAAAGTCAAACAAGATAGAAATGCAAAGGTAAGCATTATTTAGCTGAAACATCTAATATGATGAACGTATGCTCGTTTAAAGGACAGTTGTTTGCTGATGATATCAGAATTAGAACTACAAAGATTTTAAAGAAAAACTCTTTTTGGAAAAAAACCCAACACATTTACAACAAAATGTATTTTAACTTTCATGGCTAAAATAATATTGTTTTTAGTTTCAGCATGAAGTTGATTTTGTTTAATGAATAACAGTGCTAAATTTAGCACTGTTAATTTGAGCACATGCAGTTTTAATTTTAATGTACTTTACAAATACATAATGCAGGTTTGAAGGATTTCTATTTGTGATTTAAATCATGACCTGATTTAAATCACCAAACCCTGGTTTTTTACACCATAGCATTTTATTCACTCATCATTTTCTTACACCTGTGTGCCCTTTGGCATTCATATGTGCATTTAACACAGGCTACTTGACCGTTATTAAAAGAAAGTTCGTGAATAACCTTCCTCTTTCTTTTCTGTCCATTACAAGTTTTTACTTTTTTGCCTGTGCAATATCATTTCCTTGATCAATAATGGATGGTTTCACATCTTTAGTCTTGTTTGTTATTTACTTCTTGGACTGCTGCCTGATTACATAGAATTTAATGTCTGTTTAGGAAGTATTTTATCTTCCATTCAGCACACGTGCCCATACTACTATCTATCTCAATATGCTGTTATTTAATTTTTTAATTTTTATTCTACTGGGGGAAGGGGGAGTATCCAGCTCTGTTCTAATATCTGCATTATGAATTTTGTTTTGCCACTGGATCCACTTGTTTTTCCAGATACTGTTCTTACCACTCTCACAATATTTGCAGCTTCTATCCTCCTGCATTGAACTTTAGTTTGCACCCAAATCTCATAGCCATAAGAGATGGTAGGCCTAAATACTACATTGTATACAGCAAGTTTAGCTATCTGGCAATATCTTTGTTGGTTAAAATACCCTTATACCACTGATACTTTAAGAGACTCCTTCTTTGCCGGTTCCTGTTATTTATATCCTTATCAGGTTTCCGAGTCTCTTCAGCAATATTTTGGTGCAAGGAAGAGTCAGGCACAAGCTGGCATGGCATGGCCCTTGGTGACATTACACAACCTTGTCTAACTCCTGCACCAATGGAAAACCATTTTGATAAAACACTATTCACTCGTACACAAGCTCTACTACCAGCATACATGGCTTTTACACTATTAAGTAGATTCCCAGTAACACCATATTCATTCAATACCTTCCACAAAAGTGTCCTATTGACTCGGTCGTAAGCTTTCTCTAAATCTATGAAGGCAGTAAAAACTTTCTTACCAACAGCCAGATACTTTTCAATCATCGTGCGTAATGCAAAAATCTGGTTAGTGCAGCCTTTACCAGGCATAAAACCACTCTGAACATCCCACACTTTCTCTGATGTAAGACCCCGTACTTTTTCAATAACAACTTTACCAAACACTTTCCCTGGCACACTCAGTAGGCTAATACCACGATAGTTCTTGCATTCAGTCTGATCACCTTTTCCTTTATACAAGGGAACAATGATAGCATCCTTCCAATCCCGAGGGACCATTCCTAACTCCCAGCACAACTGGCAAATTTCAGTTAACCAGTCAACTATAGAGTCACCACCATACTTCAACGTCTCTGCAGTTATGCCATCAACTCCTGGAGCCTTGCTATTCGGAAGAGATTTTAGAGCTTTACACACTTCTTCTCTTCAGATCCCTCCTGTGCTTTCATCCCTCATTGTTACATCATCTGCATCTGTCTCAGAATCATTTTTGCTCTCCTGATCTAATAACTCACAGAAGTATTTGCCCCATCTGTCACTTAACTCATTGGGCTCCCATATCATTTCCCCAATCTCATTCTTCACACAACTTACAACTTTTTTCCCCTATTTTTCCTGAGTCTCATGTACTTCCAAGAAAGACTTCCTATATTTTCAAAAAGCCAGTTCATGCCTTTCCACTTTCTCCTTCCTATCTTTTGCCTTACTGTGGCGAACCAGCTTAGCAGCTTCACGCTTCTTACAGCGATATTCATCCACAGAGACTCTACTAGGGGTGTTCAAATGAAAAGGTACGGAACGTCATAAGAACGTAACCGTTAACATATTTGCCTATGCCGCTATGGGAGAACGTAGCGACGCATCTAGGGATGCGATTGGAGTCGCCGGCGTGGATCGGAGCATGCCCGGGCGCCCGCATGTGCAGGGGAGAGCAGAGGCTCTTATAAAGAGCGCCGTCCAATTGACGCGGCAGTGCGTGTGAGGACAGGATGGCGTTCGCATTGCAAAATTCGATGATTGAGGAGCAGCAAGGCGTTATCCGATTTCTGACAGCGGAAGGTGTTAAACCGGTCGCTAGTCATCGCGGAGGGTGTGGTTCTGTTCCATGATAACACGCGTCCACACGTCTCCAGGGTCACACACGCGGAACTGGCCAAGTTCCAGTGGGAGCAGCTTGACCATCCGCCCTACAACCCGGACATGTCGCCCTGCGATTTCCATGTGTTTGGTCCCCTGAAAAAACATCTGAAAGGGAAGCGCTTCCACTCGGACGACGAACTCAAGGACGCTGTGCAAGACTGGGTCTCGTCACGGCCACAGGAATTCTGGGAACAAGGAATCCTTCGGCTCGTTAATCATTGGGATCGTTGTGCTACGGCCTATGGTGTATACTTTGAATAAAGTCTTCATTTATACCCACAGTGTCGTTTCGTACCTTTTCATTTGAACAATCCTTGTACCTTGCAACATCTCCAAATAGGCTTTCTTCTTTTTCTTTACTGCCTCATCAATCTCACTATTCTGCCAAGCATCACCTCTATTGTTACCCACTATTGTGGTGCCACAGACCTCTTTAGCAGCAGTAACAACACAGTTCTTAAAACATTCCCACTTCTTTTCTACATCCTTCTCACAAGATTTCAGATCCTTCAGTCGTTCTCTGAGTAAGTCAGAATACTGCTGATGATCTTCAAGGAGCCTATCAACCCTTATTCTTTCTATCCTGGGTTTCTTCCTATTCCTTTTCCTCCAACCAACATTAAGTTTCACTCGTGACACTACCAAGTAATGATCAGAACCAACATCCGCACCTCTCATCACACGGGTGTCAACAACTAAGTGTTTCAAACGCTGATTGTAAACAACAAAATCTATCACACTCTTTTGACCAAGAGTACGATTTTCCCAAGTATATGTGTGTATATACTTGTGGTTGAAAAATGTATTAGATACACACAAATCATTCTCAATGCAGAGTTCAATTAATCTTTCACCATTATCATTCACACAAGGATCATTAAACTTACCCAGAACATTGTCAGAAATTGCATTCTGCACACCTACTCTAGCATTGAAATCCCCTGCTATTATAACTTTTTCTTTAGCACCAAACTGGCTCAAAACAGCTTTTAGCTCATTCCAGAAATCTTCTTTCTTATCGGAAGGTTTCGAGTCACAAGGAGCATACACTACAACAATTACAATTCTCTGAAGTTTCACTTTCAAACGAATCCAGAGAATTCTCTCACTTATGCAACTATAGTGAAACAAGTTGTTCTTCATCTTTTCACTTAAAATCACACCTACACCAGCCTGTCCTCTCATATTATCCAATACTCCAGACCACACACTCACCGTACCATTCACTTCTTCTACCCCAATTTCCTTCTTTTTGGTTTCACTTACACACAGCACATCCAGTCTATACTTATTCATCTCCTCAATCACCTCACTCATCTTGCCATTTATACCTCTAGTATTCCATACACCAATCTTACATTCACTCAGCCGAGATCACTTTCTCATACGCCGTTTAGAAAGTCCAGGTCGATTCCGTGGTGGACCGTCCTTCTCAAGTGTGGTAGGTCCACCATATCCCACACTTGAGTCATTCTTAATATTTCTTTTTGTCTTTTTAATCAGGTAAGTACATCAGTGTGGGGGATTAGCCCACAGCTGAAAGTTCCAGTTGGTAATTCAACCTAAGGATTCCGGAACAAAACCCAGTGAGTTGGGGTCTTTTCGCCAATGTCACACAGAACTAGCTTGCACCTCTCCAAGATTCACAGAGGCCCTAGTTGCTGTTGTGTGTGCCATTGTTACCACAGAGCGCCCGAGGAGGCAAACCCAACGCTCACTACGACCGCCCGCCCTTTCAAATTTAAAATTTATATATGCATATATTGCTTTCAAATTTATATATGCATATATTGCTTTATTTTGTAATAGCCTTTGTTTGTATAAAGTTGACAAGCAACACAAACTGGTTTAGTAATGTAGCCATGAATTATACAGCATTGGAAAATAAGAACTGTCATTAAATGTTTAAAATTGCACTAATGCAAGGACTGCACTTTTAGCAGATGTGAAACATCCTTAAGGTTGGTTGATTTTTGTGGCGCAAGGATCATGTTTGGACAAAGAGCACCACACATTCTCAAGGAATCAAATTCAGTGTGCAATGGATTGCTCTTACTCAATAGAGATATGGGAAAGGCAATGTTTTAGTTCATTTGTTGTTTATATGAAATAGTTGCTTTTCAAAAATAAGAGCCCCTTTCTGAATTTTGGTATGAAAATTTTTGCAAGATGTCATTGCAGATAACTTACCTGAAGAAATCAGATTTGACAAATCTGTTAAAATTCTGATTAGCAAATTTATGCAATTAATAAATTTCCTGAATTATTCATCCAATCTATACTTCATTTCTTCAATGATCTCATTCGTCTTTCCATTTATTCCTTTGGTATTCCATACACCAATCTTAAGCTCACTTAGTTGATACACTGCTGGACAATTGCTAAGGACGGATCATAAACGACTATATAGCGCATAAAAAAGCCTGTGTGGTTGGACGCCAAGTGAAATAAAATAATGTCAGAATGCCAGGACATTACAAGAAAGACAATTTATTGTGCTCTGAAATCCAGAAGTCTTTGGAACGTGTTCAAGGGACAAACAGGCCATTTTGTGCAGAATACGTAAACGTGAAAAAAATGCAATTACCGTCCGCAGGCGTTCCGGCGCAAGATGTCAATACGGGATATGGCCACCATGGAGGGCGATGCAAGATTCCACATGTCGTGTCATGCTTTGCACAACATTATCAAGCAGCTGTTGGGGTAATTTATCCCATTCCTCTGTCAGTGCACGGATGAGGGTGTCCTTGTTTATTGGAGGGCATTGGCGACCAGCAAGACTCCTCCCCAAAGCATCTCACACATTTTCAATGGGATTCAGATCTGGAGAACATGCTGGCCATACGAGGCGTTGAATATCCTTGCTCTCAAGACACTCCTGGACAGCGACTGTTCGATGACATGTTGCGTTGTCGTCCATGAAAATGAATCTATCACCGACAGCACCACGGAACATGCGAACATGAGGTAGCAGAACATCATTAATGTATCGTTGGCCAGTCATAGTCCCAGTTGGAAGCACATAGAGGGACGTACGGCCATTGATCATGATGCCAGCCCATACCATGACACTACATGTCGGATATCGGTCCATTTCCTGTATGTTTGCTGGACAATATGCAGTACCACTATCACGCCAGATCAGTTGTCGTCGACAATCAGACGATAGACTGTATCTACTCTCATCTGAGAAGAGGACAGCAGACCAGTCGTTATTAGTCCAATTGCGAAGTTGATGGCACCATTGCAAACGGGCGGTACGGTGACGTCTGGACAATGGGATGCACACAACAGGACGGCGGGCGTATAGTCCTCCTTCATGGAAACGTCTGGCGACAGTTTTTAGGGTGATCCGCTTGCCAGTAGCAGCCATAAACTGATTTGCTACCTCACTAGCTGTGCTGTGCCGGTGTCTTTTTGTTGATAGCAATATGTACCGATCTTCTGCAGGTGTCATACTGCGAACACGACCTCCCTCGTGACGTTTGCTACACTCTCCATTTGTTTGAAATGATTTCCAAAGCCTTGAAACAACACTGTGGCTGACGTCGAACACCCTGGCAACATCTGTTATTTTTCGCCCTTCTTCAATCTTGCCAATAATACGGCCACGCGTAAAATCATCTAGGTGATGTCGGGAAGACATACTGAAAATTGCAAGTATGTCAATTGATTCTTTCATTTTCAACTTTGCATTTGAACAACAACGGTCAATACGCATCAAATCCTTTATATCTCTTATTAGCGCTATGACGTCACGAACAAGTTCGGCAATCCAAAATTTGCATACGCACAACACGTCTTACTGTATCCCGCACTTATGCTAATTTCCACATTTTCCTGCCTTCCATTTTATTGTTGTTATCGTTGCTATTGTCATCCGTCCTTAGCAATTGTCCGGCAGTGTATTTCTTTCTCATATATATGATGTTTATTAGTTCCAGGTCAATTCTGTGGTGGATCAAGTGTGGTAGGTCCACCACATCCCACATTTGTGTCTTTCAAATACTTTCTTTGAGTCTTGAAAATCATTAAACTACATCTGTGTGGGAGATCTGCTTACAGCCACATTACTTTGCTCACAAAGAACTCAGAATTTCAGAATCCATGAACATAGAAAAAATACCAACAAAAACTATATTAGCTAAGACCCTACCTACAGCTGTAGCAAAACCTTAGACAATATTAATACAAAAATAACATAAAACTTGCAAGAAAAAAATAGCCAATTGCAATTAGTCTCCCTAGAGGGCAGCACTGCAACAAACCATTGTAAACTATTGTGCATTAAATGGCATGCACAGAAAAAAAAAAAATGACTGCTCTGTGGAAGAAAGTGAAAGACTCCATCATTAGAATGCTTACTGTTGACATAATATGAACAGAAATTTTACTGGAGAATGGCAGCATTTTATGCGCATTACTTCAGATCTGAGGACGTCAGCTGGTGTTGATGAAAACATTCAGCTCTACAATGGTGTGCTTAGCAGCATCTCAGGTCAATTGGCCACCTGGTTTGGTAGCCCTGGTCTGTTATATTTCTGTACTAAACAGAGAGCTACTACTGCTCAGCTTTGTTCATAGAGGATGCTGAATTTTAGATGACATAATAGAGCACATCTCCAAAGTTGAGCATGCAAATCTCTTTCTAGTTTGTGTATATACCAAAGACCTTTAAGATACATAGACTGGAAAACTATAAATTAACCGTCCGACATTTGAAGTTCATCGTTGTACAGCAAGAATCTGTCACATCTCATTGTTCACTAAAGGCGTTCTCGTGTTTGTTTCAGTTACATCCATTTTTTTATATGTATAACCGGTAAGATTTATTATTTTTGTTTTATAAATAGTGTGTATATATTGTAAAGTATTTCAGAAAATAATATAGCCAGATTTAATAAGCTAAACAAATTTTCAATTAAACAAAACTTTTCAATGAGCTACAAATTTTTCAATTTAAACAATTCTCTTTTCCGAGGCTTACAATCCCTGAGATTTGAAATTGTCTGAACTCTTATGTGAAAAGAGCATTTCTTTCTATTATATTTAATTTTATTTATTTTTTCTCCCCTTGAGTAGCTATTACGAACTCATAATACTGCATGAAAAACCTCCAATTAAAAGTTTTGTTCTCGGCAACTTCTCTTAAGAATAAACAAATGGCAACATTAAAATGATTTTTGACACTACTTACAGTGTGAAATACGAATTTCATGCAACTACATCATGCAGTTTGCAAGCAGCTGAAGCCGAAATATATTTTACCTGTAGGGCAACCCCTTCAGTTATTTCTCATCCCCCAAAATTACGATAATGATGTTTTCTTTCATCGTAAGTTAAAAGGTACAACGTCCAGTTTATTCCCCATTGAAAAAAAATTAATACGCAGTATTATAACAACGTAAAATTCCTTCTTTCTCGCAGGTAAAAGAGCTTAATTAATGTTGTTTACATAGGAAACATGCTGTTTTGCCATACAAGCTATGTGATCAAAATGTCTCCAGCAGTTGCCACTCATTTACACAAGAACTTCCAGTCTATGGATATCTTAAAGGTCTTTGGTATATACTAACTTTCTTCTTTGTATTTGTTGAAATGTGTACCCTCACAATAAATTTCGTAATTAAAAACAGCTGTCTGCATGCATGTTAGTACCTTTTTACAGTTTTGTGTTTTGTGTGCACAGTTACTCATTTATAAATTTTATTAAATAAATAAAATAAGCAGACATGAGTGTAATGTGGAAGTTTGTTTTTCCGTAAACCAGTGCTAGATTTTACTGCATTTTATTATTTGTTGCTTTGTCACTTTGAGAAAAGATCGTTTATTTTTAGTATTTATTTTTATTAAGAAGAAATTCTCCATTCTCTTTTTAAATATATTCTCATTCACCTTTGTAATAATGACCATTGCTTGGCCATCTTCTACACGGTTCGTATGCTCCTTGAAAACCCTTGAAAAAATAAAGTTCATTTTCAAGTCCTTGAAAAAGTTTAATACTCTGTAAATAGTGCTTTAATTATTATTATAATTTTTTTTTTTGCTTGGCCATTCTCTACACGGTTCGTATGCTCCTTGAAAAATAAAGTTCTTTTCCAAGTCCTTGAAAAAGTTTAATACTCTGTAAATAGTGCTTTCATTTTTTTTTATAGTAATGATGTGAAAAAGCATGTGTAAAATAATTTAATTGTTTGTGCTAAAATGTGGTATAGAAGATTTCTGTGCAGTTCCAATAAAAACACCATGCTAATCAAATAGCGCAAAATTTGCATTCAACTCAGGTGAGCTTGTGGACAGCTGGTACCTTGGATATGACATCACCAAGGTGGAGTAAAACATCAGCCATGGGAATAAAATAAGTGAAAATGATGTATTTTCGAATCGCGATTGGCTTCTGTTGACTGGGGTTAGGGACGCGTTTTTGCCAGAAGGTGAATACGAGATTAACATGCCCTTTCAAAAAATTCTACAAAATAAAATGATTTCGAAAAACATCAAAACAGAGGGGCAATTAAAAGTTGATAAAATAAACCAACGGGGAATAATAGGCATGTCATTAAAGGTGTACCTGTCCCAGCTAAGTTTAATTGTTTGAACTTGCTAAAATACCTGCTCACTAACCGACCAACAGCTCACACTATGATAATTTGGTTTTAAAAAGTTGCTATGATAATTTGGTTTTAAAATATGACTATGATAATTTGGTAATTGATGATAATTTGGTATGATAATTTGGTATGATAATTTGGTTTTAAAATTTTGCTTGGAAGAGTACTAACCTTGCTCTATACAGGTTCAATTTTGTGAATAATTTATGGCCAAGCTTAAAGAATCAGTGACTCAGCTTCTTTATCACAAAATATTTTAAAGTGAAATGTAATATGTGATGTGTAATTAGTTCTTCTTTATAGCTGGAGTCCTGCAGATTGTGGCATCTTTTCTTTTGTTTATTGCAGCTAAGTTTTCATTTCTGTAAACAACCCTCCAAAACCCCATTTTTTTTGTTAATGGTACAGCCACTGTTTGAATTTGGAAGTACCCCCCTCCCCAGTGTGTGATATATTTGGACCAGTATACCAGGCTATGCTGAAAGTTTTTAGCTCCAGGGAAATTAGAGATTGGTTGACCTTAAGCATGCTCACGTAAAGAGCATAATGTTAGTAAAAGAACGCAACGCCATATTTCTGGCTGAAACCAGTTTTCATTCTGCTATGGGTAAACACACAAGTGTCAGTCTAACCTTCATCTGTGATTAATCTCTCTTGATGCAATTTTCATGCCATGATTTAATTATGATTTCAAAAAACAGTTCAAGTGTGGAGCAGAGTTTTAAATCACTATCAAATATTTTTGGGGGACTCCATTCCATCATGAGCAACAGTTGAAAACTGGTTTCGTGTAATTTTCCAGTGGCTGAAGTTTACCAAAAGACAAGCCTCGATCCAGTCTTCTTGACATCACTGAAAGCCTGAAAATGTCAACTTTGTGAGGAAATTAATAAAAGATCCTCGTATACAATTTCTGAAATTGACAACATCAGATGAACAACAACACAAATGATCATGCACAATTATTTGTGTATCAGCAAAAGATGTGCTCGGTGGATGCCTCATTCACTGATGGATCAACAAAGGTTGAATTGTGTTGAATGGTATAGTTTCATGCTCACCAAGTTCAGTGGCAGGTGAAGCAGAGACACTTGCACCAATATATCACTATGACCCAAAATGAAACAGCAGTTGAGGATCTGGTGCTTCCGTAATGATAAGCTATTGAGAAAAGTCTGGAAATGCTGAAGTGCAGAAGTTTGATGGTTATCTTCTCTAAAATGGGACACAGGGCAACAATTGTCCATGAACATCAATGATTAGTTACTGCAGAGAGGTATACTTTCCACTGCCTTCCCAAGGTCATAGCAGAATGGCAGAAACAGCACTCAAGATTGAAGAACAGACACCTGTGTTTTCACTTTGACAATGCACCCACTCACACTGCAGCCATGAAAACAGTACAGGTGTTGCCTCAATTTTCTTGTTCACCTGATTTGGCTATGTACAACTTTTTTCTGTTTTTGACAGCCTTGAAAATGCTTCAAAGACAGCAAATTTTATATTATGAAGAGGCCGTGTATGCATATCTGGAAGCACTTGGCAGCATTGAGAGACCAACCTTCCGGGAAGGGACATTTCTAAAGTGTATTGGATGAATACAAATGTGCATAAATGTTAATGAAGATTACTTTGAAAAATTTCAAAGTAATCTTTTTTTTTTTTGTAAGTACCTCTAGTTATATTGACATTACTAATTACTTTTAACATGTCCCTTAAATATTATGATCCATGCTAATGTCATTTCGTATTGTGTTACTTTTTCATTTTAAAGTTTGATATGTATTCTTTCCATCTTTCTGTACAGCTTTTCTATTTTGAAGTGTATTTAATTCTTGTTCACCTCTAAAATTATGTTCATCTTTGCAGGAAGAAGAAAAAGAACCATATGGGCCTGGATGTAAGGATTATTTTTGGTTGTTAGGTCGACTTGTAGACAGTTTAGATGAAGAGATTTTGCAAGAAAATTCCCAAGACCAGGTGATGCTTTAGTCAAAAATAGTTTAATGTATCATTCATACCGCATTTAGTATACAGATTACTATTACATAATAATTGTTTATTGTTCTTCTTGATGTGTTTTTTAACTTCTGTGAATATTATTATATAATCACAAAAAAAAAAAAAACACTCTGAGATTAAGAACTATAGAGATGGTCATTATAAATATGTATGTGCCTGCACATGGTAAGAAATATGTCTAAACAAACACTGTTTAAGTCTACCATACTGGTGACTACAACATGAATGAGATCTTACTTGCTCAACAGTTTTATCTTCTGATAATGCATTGCTATTTAGTAAACTTGGCTGTTATTTTGCACTTTTATGTGGTGTTGGGTTTTTTTTGCAGTTACAGTGACTGCAACTAATCACAATTGCAAGAACAACTGTCCTGCCCATCACTTGTATTAACATGTTGCAAATCCTATAATTAACATCTTGCAAATCCTTTCCATTTGCTTATGTATGCTAAAAAAACTATTCTACCACGAACTGTTTCCATCCTCATGTTCGCAAACGAAATTAAGAGTGCTACCAAAGTTATGTAATCTTTACTGGTATCTTAATACTTGATAAATGACTTTTGTCAGAAGAAACTAACTATACCAATTTACAATTAATGCAGCTGAAAGTATTGTAGTAACTGCCATGGCATCTCCCTAATCATTATTGCTTCCAAAGTTTGTTCAAGTTCATTGATGGATAAGTTAGAAAGATGAAGAACTGTGTGGCTTTTCAAGCTGGGCTGAAAATGCTAGGGCAATATGTTTGCGCTTGGGAAGCTTTCTGAAAAGCTTTGTGAGGTGAACCAGGATTTATATATGGCACTGATTCTGAAAAGGGTTTGGTTTGGCCACACGTGTGTGTGTGAGAGAGAGAGAGAGAGAGAGCGAGCAAAGTTTACTTTCTTAAAAAGCTGTAGAGTGAAAAGTAAGCTGTTAAGTATGGCAAGTAGTGGTGACCAGTGTAAGTGCTAGAAAATAGTATTTGACTAATGCGGGAGGTTTTATAAGATAGGAACGTAAGCTGCCATCCATTTTATTTTGGGACCATTCCATGTCAAAATAACCAGCTAAGAATTTATTTTGAACCTTGATGTTCCAAGATTCAGTTGTGTACTTTTTTTTCAACTGTAAACACAAGTGAAATCATAAAATAAATTAATATATTATAACCGTGTTATGTAGTTACAATTTATATATAGTACAAAAATAAAGTGTGGAGCATTTCATTCTCAGTTCATACCACTAATATCTAATGTAATGCTTATTTCTAAAAGTTTGTATGTATGATCCTGTTTTCATCTCATTAATAGTGTATGCGTTTTACATCAAATCAAAGCCTCTTGAAAAAGCTTTAAAATGAAATGAACTCACGATGTGCTTCTCTGTGACTAAAAATTTCAGAGTTTTTTGGGTGTTTTTTGTATATCAAAGCATATTCAAATTTTTCTTTTCCTTTTTTTTTTCAAATTTCAAGTGTTTGATTAAATTGAAAAAAAACTACTTCAAAAATTGAAAAACTTAGATTTTATATGTGTTCATAGGTACTACAGAAATCAAGTGAATAAAAAACATCAAGGTTCAGTCTCTTTGTTGATTTCACATGGAATGACTTTTTTGGTTTACCTAGGTGAACTGGTTAGAACATGACTGCAAATGTTAAAGTAGATGGTCCTAGCATTGGCAGTTTGCTGTATTCTGGTGACATGGTGCTGATTTCTGAAAGTAGAGACAATTTACAGTGTAACATTAATCATTTATGCAGAACTTTGCATCATTTATTACATTACGTTAAATATCACTAAACTGTTCTCTGATATTCAGTGGTTAGCTTCTCAAAGAAAGCCAATCTGGCAGATAAATGTTTAACTGATAGAACTAGAATTTACTTACTGTTGGTGTATCAAACATCTCCATTTACAGCAATCTTTGTACAGAGCTTGAGCTTCACTGACATCCATCACATGTAGCACACAAGACTTTTCGTACTTCATACTCATAATCTTTTTCTCATGCAGACATTCCTGAATCTGGACCTTCCATGATTTCCTTGGCCTTCCTCTTCCTTTCCTTCCTGCCACTTGGGCTGAAAAAATGATCTTAGTCAGCACCTCATCACTCATTCTTTCAAGATGGCCAAATCACCTAAGAATATTAGTCTTCACCATATTAACAACATTTTGCCTCACATTACACATCTGCAACACATCTTCATTTTTCACATGATCAGAGCATGTCTTGCCGCAAACTCCCTGCAAGTAACGCATCTCTCCAACACACAAACTACTCCTATGTCTCTTCTGTAGTACCCAGGTTTCACGGCCATGCATCAGAGTAGAAACAATTACATTTTCATATACAGCCATTCGGGATTTTCTTGAGAACCCATCATTCCTGTGAAATCCTCGTAAAACAGCTATGTCTTTGAATGAAAAATTCACTCATCTACTAATTTCGACATCTAATTTTTTCTTTCTGTCAAACATGTTTCCCAAATATGCAAACTCATTCACCTGGTCAATCATTGTGCTATTTAGACTTACCTTGCATTCAGTTCTAACAGTTCCTTTGCTCAAAAACCATAACTTATCTATATAATCAGTTTGAATTGAATCATACAAACTTCATGCATTCTATACAACATACTCTGCTACACACTTTTGTTCTTTGCCAATAGGACTGTGTCATCACTCATCAGCATACAGCAATCTACACACACTGATATTACTAAGAAATAAACAAGTATTGCCCATTTTTGCATAATGCATGCACTCATCCATAAATATATTAAACAGCTATGATGACATTACACAACCTTATCTGACTCCTGCACGAATAGAAAATCATTTCGATAAAACACTGCATGTGATGGAATGCCAAATTCAGTGGTTCTAGTCAAACTCCAAAAAGTATTAAGTGTATAGTACAGGTAAAAGACCTGGCACAAGTATCAGATTGTATTGTTGTAGAGATGTTAATTATTGGACAAAAATAGAAAAGCTTGTTATAAAATCGGGCAGTAGAATCATTAAAGTTAGGAAAGTCTTTTATCAGCCTTCTCGTATAGCATGGAAAACAGTTATTTAATCTTTTCCCTGTATCTAACCTTTCACTTACTTCTAGAAAAGTGACTTATCATTTTGAAAACTTGCCAATGAATGAAATGTTGTGTAAGGAATTTCCAATCCTTAAAATATTCTAAATGTCTTAATGGTTTTTCCATCAATGTATGTTCTTGCATATTCATTGATATTTGTAATTTATATGTAGAAATCCTTGTTGGACCTTGAAAGCCTTGCAGGATATTTGGCTGAAACCATTACAAAGAGAGAATACCGCGAAGCTCGCCATAATACCATAGAAGATGATGGTCTCCGTGGATTGCTCAATTTATTTACCGTAGTAATGAAACATAATCCAAACTTCAAATTTTCAAAAGAAGGAAAGGTAAGCAATACTATTTTTAATTTTATATGGTTATTTCTTACAATTAAGGAATTATTAAGTAGAAGTCTGATTGTTGAAGTTTTATAGGTATGAATTATATGCTAATAAATTTGATGTTCAATGATTTTTAGTTTAAGAGTTTATCATACACAATGTTGCCACCAGCCTTTGAGTAAAATACATTGCTCTGAAATTTTTGCTGTTTGATGAAATTATAATTCTAAACTTCCAACTTTTGTATTCTACTGATGTCATGAGGTACTATTAGAGTGACCTGTATACCCAAATTGTCAGGTTCTGCAAATTATCCATTGCACTGAAAATGAGACTCCGCCGAATGTGGTCTTTGCTATAGAGCCAAAGTGAGTGTTTTTCAACATCTTAATATGAACAGTTTCCTTTGAGTTAAGTTGGAATGTGATTTTTGCCGTCCAGTATGCAACAGAACTCTCAGAATATTTATTAGTTTCAATTTTTCTGTGGGTATTTAGTGTCATTCAACACTGTGTGATGTCATTCAAAAAGAAGATTCACCACCAATCATGCATTTTATCTGATTTGTTCTTTTTAGCATTTTTAACCATTTTTAGCATACCTTTTGTAATGGTGTTGTTTTGGATTCGTTTATAGACATAACATTTTTATGCTTCTTATCGGATTCAAACCATGAGAATGATAGATGGCTCGTGCATTTTCAAGTAAACCTCTGTGATGCAGTTTTCGTGCTAAGTGACAGAAATTTATTATGATTTTTGGTATAGTATCTGCACTTCGAAAAGCCTAATTCAAAATCTTCTGATTTTATGTTGTATAACTGAAACCACAAGCAAAGCTTTTCACCAGATTTTCTTCAAGCAAAGCTTTTCACCAGATTTTCTTCAAGCAAAGCTTTTCACCAGATTTTCTTCAAGCAAAGCTTTTCACCAGATTTTCTTCAAGCAAAGCTTTTCACCAGATTTTCTTCAAGCAAAACTTTCACAGTGCAGCATTTCTTTCTCTGGGTGGTGTAAATAAATGGATGTGTTTGTGAGGTGCTATAATTTCTTCCATTGAGCCCTCCATTGGTTCTTTTAATCTTTTGACCTTATTTTTTATGTTCATGTTCCATGAAATATGAGTTTCCCTAGATATATGAGTTTCCCTGGCATAAATTTGAACTCGAGCTTTTGAGCTATGTGACACTTGTTTAAAGCACACAGTATTAATCTTGCTGCCACCATCTCTGTTCTTTGTGTCTGGTCAATCTCCTAAGCAAGAAATGTTTTCTTTCTTCCTTTTGCCCCTCTGCTGGTCCCTTAATTGAAACTAAAAACTGAGATTTGTAAAAGGCTGGAAACTGGTGAAAATTTTGGTGTGGTTGAATTAACTATGGGCTGGTTGATGAGCTGTGACATTAATATACACGCTGTCTACTTGGTCTGGAAATTGGAAAAAAAAAAATTCAGGAAAGTCAAGGAATGTTTGTGTATCTTTCTTTGTATCAGCAACAACAGTTGATCATTTTGATGAATCACCCAGGATGATTCATCAAAATGATCAACTGTTGTTGCTGATACAAAGAAAGATACAATTTTGTTTTTGTGAACTGTGTATGTGCTTATTTCCATATTGAAGAAAAGTTTTGTTTAAATATGTTGTTAAGTGGCATGATGCATGATTTGAAACTTCATTGTGTGCTCTTGATCTGTGTACTGATGTGAGGAAGTGTGTTAATGATGCAGCATCAGATGCATCCCCATGATTAAAAACTACCTGACAATTTATGTTATATATGTATTGCTGAAGTAGGGACTGAATGTAAAATGGCACATTTTTGTCATTATGATGAGTAAATTAATTGCTATAGACTGGTATTAACAGTTTAGCTGTGTGTGCTATGTTTTATGACATTTTATATATTGCAAAGTTGCCTTTTGGATATCTTAATTTTTGCAAAGTTGCTGGTTTAGATATCTTATTTTATATTGAGTCGCTTTCTGTAACTTACTTCTTATCCTTAATCTTTAAAGGACTTGACACTTCATTGTGTAAATGGTTATCATAAAAGAAATCAGAATGCAAACTTCTCTGGACAGTGCTGGTATAGAAATCAAATGATTTCATGACAAAATGAAAAAAAAAAAAAAAAAAAAAAACTGAGCTATGAGCATTTTCTCAGGGATGGCTCACTCACATTAAAATATGGCATCTGAAAGCTTTATATTCAGGAAAGTCAAAATTTGTACATATGCAACCAGCTGAAGAATTTGGGAAATTTTAATTAGATTTTAACTATGTGTGATAGCACATGACATGATAACTGAGTAAGTGTACAATGGTAATAAGAATATATTGTTACATTAAGCATGACTTTAGTTGGTGCTGATTATGGGTTGCTCACAGGTTCAGGGAGTATTAAGAATGCATAACTACTTGGTGCAGTTAAATGCTTTAAGAACACATAGCATGAAATTAACTGTTATTAGGAAAATATGCAAAACCAAAATAATCCACAATTATGATTAATCTTCCTGTTGAGTACGAAGTCCAAGAAAATGCTCAAATGAGCATGAAATTTTGATTTAATGGTTTTGACTTATTTCTGTATCTGGACTGAGAAAACATCTGTAAAAGAGAAAGAAATGGGTCAAACTGGTAAAGTTGGGCTTACCAGATAGCAGTTGTTCCTATCCCCTTTACAGCTGAAGTCATTACTGACAGTATCATTGTATGTTATCTCACTTGTAATATTAATTAAAAGTAATAAATCATGATGTGGTCCAAATTTGAACTGATTTTGTTTACAGGATTTCATGTAAACCTGAGAAATTTATTAAAAGGAAATTCATTAATTTCATAATTACCCAGAGGTGCCATTTTTAGTACATTATGTGCATAGAACCAGTTATAGATGATATTCTATGAAGTTGTAGCCAAAGTTATGACTTTTTGTCATGCTAGAAGATGGATCATCTAATGTGTAAGAAAGTTTTAAAGGATTCTGTTTATGATAAAGCAGGAAAATGAAAACAACGAAGAACAGATAATATTCACAAATCAGTGCGATATCTTAATTTTGTGGTGCCTTACATATATACTTGTAGACTGCATATGCAAGAATACAAGTGCAACAGTAATCTTAAAAGGTAAAGAGGAAAAAGATTAATTTTCAAAAACCTATGTTCTTCACTATAATAAATGTCTTTAAAGACAATTGATATGATAAAGTTATTTAAAATAAGCAACAGAAAAATTAACCACTTAAGATATGCTAAATAACTGAGGTGAAAAGTAGATATACAAGCCCCCCTCTCCCCCCTCTCCCCCCTATCTCTATATATCATCATCATCATCATTGTCAACCATTATCAATCCACTGCTGGACGAAGGTCTCCCCAAGTTTCCTCCACAACGGTCTGTCTTGTGCCAGTCTCCTCCATGTCACTCCCGCATACTTTCAAATTTCATCCACCCATCTTCCATGTGGTCTTCTTCTGGGTCTTTTCCTGTCCCTTGGAATCCAATCTAAAATTTCGGCTGTCCATCGATGGTCTGTTTTTCTGGCAGTATGTCCAGCCCATTGCCATTTCAGGGATTTAACTCTGATCATGATGTCTTCCACTCTTGTCATTTTTCGGATCCACGTGTTCCTCTTCTTATCTCTCCTGGTTACACCAAGCATGCACCTGTCCATGCTTCTTTGAGTTGTCTGCAGCCTTTGTATGTCTCTTTTAGCTAAGGTCCACGTCTCTGCACCATACGTAAGCACTGGAAGGATGCATTGATCAAACACTTTTCTTTTAAGACATAATGGCATATTGCTCTTGAAAATTATGCTATTTCTTCCAATAGCTCTCCAGGCAAGTTTTGTACGCCGATTAATTTCTTCACCAATGTGACCCTCACTTGATATCCGCTGTCCAAGATAAACGTACGTGTCTGTTATCTCCAGCTTTTCTCCATCAATCGATAAATCTTCATTTCTTGTAAAAGCATTGAACATCACTTTTGTCTTCTGAAAGTTCATTTTTAATCCCACTTCTTTACTCTTGTCAGCAAGTTCCTGCATCATACTCTGTAGCTCTGATGGGGTAGTTGCAAAATGGCTACGTCATCAGCAAAACGAAGGTGGTTTAGATAATCTCCATTAATCTTTATGCCTTTGTTTTCCCAGTTCAGTGATTGAAAGACATTTTCCAATGTGGCATTAAAGAGCTTCGGAGATATGGTGTCACCTTGTCTCACTCCTTTTCCAATTTTTATGTGTGTTGTATTTTCAAATAGCAGAATCTTTGCACTTGCATTTTCATAGATGTTATTAATAATATTAATGTATGCATCTTCGATACCGCAGGATTTCAGAGCCATTGCAACTGCTGATGGTTTCACCGAATCAAAGGCTTTTTCATAATCGATAAAAGCCATGCACAATGGAAGTTCATATTCCCTCGCTCTTTCAATTAGTTCTCTCAGTACGTGGATATGATCTATTGTGCTGTAGCCACTCCTGAATCCAGCTTCTTCTCTCGGTTGAGCCATGTCCAGTGTCACCTTCAAGTGGTGTGAAAGAACTTTAGTAAAGATTTTATAAACCACTGATAGGAGGCCGATAGGTCTGTAGTTCCTGAGATCCTCAATGTCCCCTTTTTTATGTAGCAAGATCATTGTAGCGTTGTTCCAATCCTCAGGAATTTTCCCTTTATTAAGGCATCGAGTGAAAATTTGGGCGAGTACTATTTCGATTTCTCCACTTGCTTCTTGTATGATGTCTACAGTAATTCCATCTTCTCCTGGAGCTTTTCCCCGCTTCATGTTCTTGATTGCATGTGCAACTTCTGCTGGAAGGACTGGAAGAACTCTGGTACCTTTCATGATGCCTGGAGTACATGTATCATCCCTTTCATATAATTTGGAGTAGAAATCTTTCACTCTTGTCAAAATTTCGCCTCTATTTCTTGTTACAGAACCATCTTCTTTTCTCAGTGCCATAATCTGTTTTTTTCCCTTACTGAGATGTCCCTTTGCTATCTTTAGGCTTTGGTTATTTTCATTTGCTTTCCTTACTAGTTCACAGTTGAATTTCCTTACGTCTTCAGTGATACTTTTTCGTACTGTCTTGCATAGCTCTATATATTCCACTTTGGAAGTCACATCTTCTTTAGTTGTCCTCATCTCTCTTCTTTTTTGCATCAACATTTTGGTTTTTCCTGATAATTTGTTCACATGCAATTTGTTCTTAGACCCAGCTAATTTTGTTGCTGTTTCCATAAGAGCTTTGGTTACTTTTCTGTTAACTTCAGAAATATCCACTTCTTCCGATGTTAGGCCTTCTAAAGCAGAGAATCTGTTCTTCAGTTCCAATTTGAAGATCTTCAGTTCTAATTCCTGAGATCCTCAATGTCCCCTTTTTATGTAGCAAGATCATTGTAGCGTTGTTCCAATCCTCAGGAATTTTCCCTTTATTAAGGCATCGAGTGAAAATTTGGGCGAGTACTGTTTCGATTTCTCCACTTGCTTCTTGTATGATGTCTACAGTAATTCCATCTTCTCCTGGAGCTTTTCCCCGCTTCATGTTCTTGATTGCATGTGCAACTTCTGCTGGAAGGACTGGAAGAACTCTGGTACCTTTCATGATGCCTGGAGTACATGTATCATCCCTTTCATATAATTTGGAGTAGAAATCTTTCACTCTTGTCAAAATTTCGCCTCTATTTCTTGTTACAGAACCATCTTCTTTTCTCAGTGCCATAATCTGTTTTTTTCCCTTACTGAGATGTCCCTTTGCTATCTTTAGGCTTTGGTTGTTTTCAATTGCTTTCCTTACTAGTTCACAGTTGAATTTCCTTACGTCTTCAGTGATACTTTTTCGTACTGTCTTGCATAGCTCTATATATTCCACTTTGGAAGTCACATCTTCTTTAGTTGTCCTCATCTCTCTTCTTTTTTGCATCAACATTTTGGTTTTTCCTGATAATTTGTTCACGTGCAATTTGTTCTTAGACCCAGCTAATTTTGTTGCTGTTTCCATAAGAGCTTTGGTTACTTTTCTGTTAACTTCAGAAATATCCACTTCTTCCGATGTTAGGCCTTCTAAAGCAGAGAATCTGTTCTTCAGTTCCAATTTGAAGGTATTATGGTGTTTTTTAAGGTTGGTTATGTCAATACATTTTGTTTGTCTTATGAGCTTGCTACGTTCGAGTTTAGTGTTGAGGTGCATCTTACATCTCACCAATCTATGGTCACTGCCTGTGTTGAACTTGTTTAGCACACTGCAGTCTTCTATGACGAATTTTTTGTTACACATAATAAAATCAATTTCACTTGTCGTCCCATTTGGATGTCTCCATGTCCATTTCCTGTGTGGCTTTTTCTTGAAAAAGGAGTTCAAGATGAAAAACCCTTCTGCCTCTGCAAACTCTACGAGAGTATTTCCACGCTGGTTTCTGTTGCCGTGACCGAATTTACCTACTGAAGTTTCATTCTGTTGCCGTTGCCCTATTTTTGCATTGAAACCTCCCATAATTATCTTCAAGTGCTGCTTACCTTTATTATTTAGATCACGAATTTCCTCATAAAATTCCTCAATTTCTTCTTCAGCATGACTTGTGGTGGGTGCATAAGTTTTAATAATCTGAGCCTGGTATCTTCTCGAGAGTTGGATAACGAGTCGTGCAGCTCTGTCAGAAGAACTTTCAACTTCTACAACTTTATCCTTCAGTTTCTTGTTTATTATAAATCCAACACCACTATATATATATATATATATAGTGGTGTTGGATGCAGAGACGTGGACCTTAGCTAAAAGAGACATACCAAGGCTGCAGACAACTCAAAGAAGCATGGAGAGGTGCATGCTTGGTGTAACCAGGAGAGATAAGAAGAGGAACACGTGGATCCGAAAAATGACAAGAGTGGAAGACATCATGATCAGAGTTAAATCCCTGAAATGGCAAAAGGGCTGGACATACTGCCAGAAGGACAGACCATCAATGGACAGCCGAAATTTTAGATTGGATTCCAAGGGACAGGAAAAGACCCAGAAGAAGACCACATGGAAGATGGGTGGATGAAATTCGAAAGTATGCGGGAGTGACATGGAGGAGACTGGCACAAGACAGACCGTTGTGGAGGAAACTTGGGGAGACCTTCGTCGAGCAGTTGATTGATAATGGTTGACAATGATGATGATGATGATATATAAAACTCACATAACTATCCTGAAGAGAACATGGAGCCAGTAAGCTCCTTCAATATTGAATGCAGAAAGAAATTGAAATCTGAAATTTTGAAGTAATGAAAGAGTTAGTTCATATTGGATTGATGTGGAAAATTAAGTAATATACACTCTTTGCAAAAATTAAAATGAAGCACCCAAAAGGAATCATCCAATCCAGATGAAAATTGGTATCTGCAATGTACATGTATAGAAAAGGAATAATTGCAATTCCAGAGCAGTTGGACCATTTATTCGGATAAAACAGCTGCACCAGTGGAACAAGTCAGCACACTGTAGTACCACCTGTGGTTCGGATACAAGCGGTTACGTGGCATGGCATAGACGCATGCAATTCATGGATACTGTGCTGAGGTTATAGCATGCCAGATGATGTCCAAATTGTGGGCTGGTTTGCAGACATTCCGGATGGGTGTAGGTGGCATCCATCATGCCCCAAACATGTTTTAATGGTGAGAGATCAGCTGATCGGCTTGGCCATGGAAGTGTGTCAATATTATGAAGGCAAGCCTGGGAAAACTGTGCTGTATGTGGCTGGGCATTATCCTGCTGAAAAATTGCTCGCTGATGCTGCAACAGGAATGGCAACATACCGTTGAACCGTGAGGGTGGTACAGAGACCAAGGGTGTCCAGCTGTTGTAGGAAATGGCTCCCTGACAGTCTTTCCCGGTAAGCAAGCAACTCCCCAGACAGTCTTTCCTGGTGGGCAAGCTGTGTGCCATTTCATGGTAAAGGCAGGATCCATGCACTGGCTAGCTTGTCTCAAGAACCATATACGCTGGTCATTGACACCAAGTGCAAACCATGACTCATCACCAAAGACAACACAGCATCACTGGACACTATCCGACGTTGGTTGGGCCCAACAGCGCTACATCCAGTGTCGGCGATGTTCGCCTGTCAGTGGTTGGTAGTGGAGTGGCCTCCTCGAACATAGTTCCTGTGCTGCTAGTTGTCTGGCAACAGTCCAGATGGCCACTTCCATACGTGTAGATTATGCAACATGGCCACGAATGGTTGACAGTGATGAATTCAGTTGTGTTCATGCGGCTCTCACAATTGCGTGATCCTCGTGTTCCGCTGTTACCCTCCACTGACCGTGTGCTGCTGGGTTATCCCCTCCTCGACCCATTGGCAGCAACATTGTCCAATGTCTGCATCACTTCAACCTGAATGCATGATGATATGGCAACTTGAGCAACCTGCCTCTCTCAACCCGATTGTACGTCCTGTCCCAAACTCGCTCAACTGCTTGTAGTGTGCATGATGGATCTGACATTGAGGCATCCTCACATTCTGTGGAGGTTAATGCAACCGCAATCCGCTGCCACTATTGTCCCTGCGTGCGAGCTTTGCTCTTGATATAGCTTCCTCGATCCATGGTTCCCAAGTGCTGTGGCGAGTCACTATTTAGTCATTGGCAGCTATTTTCTTTTAAGTATTTGCATATTTGGTACTGAGGTACTTGCATGCAGAGTTTCACCAGCATTGAACGTCTTTCTTGGAGCTTTTTGTTTTTCTTGGCAAAGAGTATATTCAAGAACAGTACAGCTATCTGTTTCATAAGAAAGACTTTCCATTGCTGCATGCTTCTTATCTCCTGCTGAAGGTATATAAACATGTAATGCCAAAATAATTAAAGAAATTTGGGTTACACTAATAGAGATTGGAAACATGTTAGATAACATTCTGAAGAATAGAAAAAGAAAAAATGAACTATAAACTATGTCAGAAAATTTATTATTACATGTCAAACCAATGAAATAGAAGTGGGCCAATCACTTTGCCCAAAGGGAAGGGGGCCACGAGAGAGAGAGAGATATGGTTGAATGGTGTTTCAATGAACTGGATGAAGAGCTTGGAGGTAAACAAGGTTCTTTAACACACAAGGTTGTGCCCGTAAGACCCCTGTAAAGCTTCCCCTTCGCGGGAGTGCGGAGGAGGTGGTCTGATGACGTCAGCTGTCTTACGAACTAACTCGTTTAGTGCACCAAAGGTCAAAGCAGTCGCAAATGTCATTTGACTCCTGTTCAAAGAGCTGTTTTTTTTCTGCTTCTAGAATAATTTTAGTGTATATATAGTAAGTGGAATAGCTAAGTTTGTTTGCAAATAGTTTATTCTTTCGAGATTAAGGTGACCAGACGTCCTTATTTTCTGGGGACAGTCCTCAATTTCAATGAATGCTATGTCCTCAATTTCATAAAAACTTATTGTGGACGTCAAATGTCTACACTTTTGAAATCCCCCCCCCAATTGGAATTTGTAAAAATGTGTTAAACAAAAGGCGTAGAATTCAATTGAATTTACCAAATGCAACCAAATTTAGCATCAATTTCTTATTTAATTACTAGGAAATGGATTCATAAAGGAAAGGTATGGAACTATTTTCCGAAGCAGATGAATTTTTCTTTGAATTAAGTTAGAAATGATGCAGTATTAATGGGAGACATGCCGAAGCATTAAACTAAATCATCTCAATAAATGTGGTGTTACGATTTCATTTCTGTTTTAAGTACTACTTTTCTATTTTAACTGGATTTAACTAAAATATTTTTAGGATGGGAAATGAATCTCATCTTTCTCAGCATCCACTTCCTTGCAACTAAATAACTAATTGATGTAATTAATTTGGTTACATTTGATAGATTCCATTGAGAGTTCCACAACTTTTGTTCAGTACATTTTTCATTAAACTGTTTCTTCAAGTGAGGCTATTGGACTTGGAATATTCTTTCTCATAGAGATAACATACAGCTATTCCATGATTTCTGCTCGGTCCGCGCATAGAAATTTTCTGGCTTCAGATATCTATTCTTGTACAGAATCACAATGAAATTTCAGTAGAAATTCAAAATGTAACTTTATTTGCGAGTGCTACCTCATACAAGTAAGATTTAAACTGTATCGGAAGCAATATTCTGCACGATAGTATTTTATTGCTATTTTATACTTATTTCATGTGAAAATCATTCTTCCGATTTGTTGTATGTTTTCCAATGAAACTGGACAATTATGGGACATTTCATAACATTATTTGCTAACCTTTGGCTTTACCATAATGTGTCAGATGATGTCCTCATTTTGAAACAAAATTGTCCTCAATTGCATTCTCAAAAATCTGGTCACCTTATTCGAGATGCCTTCGAGTTCCTTCACTGTTGCAGATTGCAAGAATAACTACAGAAATACCAAAGGATCCCCAATTACATACCACAGATTTCCGAAAGTGACTGAGCTCTCTGCAGGTTATGGAAATTACGTTGTTAATGAGGTGATAATTTTTTTTTTAATCCAGAGTCGGGGGCATATAGATGGGGATGGGGATGGGGGTCACAGCTTCAGCAAAAACATTTTAAACAATAGACTTTTCTGCAGAAACTTCACATGAATAAAGAAATAGTCAGGAATTTTTTGCGGCAGCTTTAAAAGGAGTATTAAAAAGAAAAGTAGTTTTTGGTTGTTAATTTTTCCGAGATTTAAATATGTAAAAACTGGATGACAGGAAAGCAGTTATTTCAGAGGACCTGGGGCCCCTTTTCATATCCATAGCAAAGGTTCCAATAAATGTGTATTAACAAGAGAATGTGAAGGAAATATCAGTTCAATGAATGAAAACGTTTTATCAATAAGGATAAGGTGTTATGAATTAGTTTTTTTCACATTTCCTTCTTCTTTTTTGCAGTTTTTTCTTCAGAATATAATGAATTGAAAGTTGTTCTTTTCGGTATATGCAGAGACCTGTGTCTTTTTTTTATTATTATTATTATTTTTTTTTATAAGAGAAAATTTTATACTACGTGCAAAACATTGTGACATTATGTTGTGTTTTTTATATTCAAAAGTAAATAATTTACGTAGTTTTTCTTTTTTTTTTTTGGTGCCATGATTCTTAATTGTCACTTATTTATTTGTTTACTTATGTTCTGTATTTTCATATAAATCGGAAAATTTCATTATGCACTCTCACAGAAGTCACGTGTTTTGTAGGCCTGTCGCGAGGCGTTTCAAAGAGGCTGGCCTTAGTTGTGTAAAAGAATAAAAATTGCATGACATGTTCAACTTTTGCGTAATTGTTTTGTAGTATTTTCTACTGGTATAAAACTAGGGCAGTTATTTCAATTACAACGTGCAGATTTGTGTTACACGCAGTAAAGCGCAGTAATTTTGATTTTACGCAAAATACCTGGAGATTCCAAAGAATTTTAATTATTAAAATACCTATAACTTAATTAATAACATGGATTTAAAAAAAAATAACTAATTGAGTGCTAATAAATTTTCACAAAAGGGTCTAGAAGAATTTTTTGTGGGGGGCTCCAAGATGTTCTGGTACGAGAAGGCGACTATAAAAGGGATATGTAAAAGTGAACTAGTGGGGTTGCCGCAGAAAAAGCATTGAGCGGATGTTCCACCCAATCCATGGCAAACATGGAATTAAAAAAAGAAACGTATCAGAGGCAATGGAAAAATATTCCTCTAAAATTTATCCAAGGCAGCAAACTTTTCATGAAAACAGGTACTTTGATTTGAATGAGGCACATCAATTTGCAGCTGAAAGAGAAGGAAACAAATATTAGAAAAATCAAGGTTCTGAAGATAACTACATGAAGAAAGGATTTTTTTTAAATTTGTTATTTCTCACATTTGTTCAATGGCGCCTCAGGATTTATTTATATGGGTAGCCAAAAATGTTGAAGGTGCAAATGAAAATACACCGGAGAAAACATCTCCAAAAATATTGGTAAGTTTTAAAAATATATATGCCATATTAAAGTATTTCCAATGATTCATAAAATATATATTTAAAATCACATACAGATATATTTAAGAAATACGCAGCCAATAGCGAAAAACGAAGGACCAAGCCATACCGGATCCCTGGGCCAACCCAACTGAGAAACGCCAGAGTATTTGTTTATTTACAGAATTTTGCAAAAGAAATCTTTAGATTTTTCTCTGAGAGCATGTTGATACTTAGTGGTAATCAAATTCAGAGACAAATAATTAGAAATTCATTTATTACAGAACTAAATATACGAAGTGATTACGCGAACACATTGCTTCTACCAAAAAATTGCCTGTATGTCAATAGACAGCAGACAACTCTCATGTTTGCTGCTTTCTCTTGTAAGACAGGTGACGTCAGAGGGAATGCTGTGCAGGAAAGCTCATCCAGTACTCCCGTATGAGCAAACCTAGTAGTCTATTAACCTTGGGAGGTAAAGAGCTAAAGAGACGAACGCAACTGGAGAGGAGCAGGGTATGCCTTCTTCAATCATTGGACCAAGCCAGCCTGACAAAGAGAGTAAAATGAAAACTATTCTTCTAGAATTGAAGAAGCTTTATAATTAGTTGACTGCCTAAATGCAGTACATTCAGTGAAAAACATATCCAGAGATGAGCTAAATGAATAGCTTAATCTTGACACAGATGCTCCTGTACCTACATTAAGTATAAAAGAAATTGTGGATAGTGGCTGGAGTCCTGATAAACATAAATTTGTAAAAGAGGCAAATGATGTGGAAACAGGCTGAATGAGTTCCTTTAAATTAGAGCTGAAACTTGTTAAGTAGAAAAATTTCTTCTCTGCGTAAAACGTGGTGTAAAGTCACCTTCTGTGTTATCATACTACAACATGCTTGTTTACTCTCTTTCTCTCTCTTTCTTGGAAATTCTGTTTTATACAGAAAGCAATAGCATTATTATACAAATTTGAAAGAAAAAACATCAACTGGAGATTTGGTCATTCTGCATGGTGTAGTGGTTAGCATACTCGGGTGCAAACCGGGAGATGCAATTCTATTCCCGCTCCAGGATGATGAAATGTTCAAGTTTTTGGATGTTATATGACTTACCACTCTTGTCATAATTTACACCAATAAACGGAATCACAACTTCAAATTTGTATTGTACACTGGTGTAATCTTGTATTCATGATATTCATGAACATTACCATAATTTACACTGCATTTCCTTCCAAGTAGTTTCCTTGGGCATCTACACACTTTTGCAAACTTTCATAAAGCTGTTCAAAGCATTACTGGATATTACTCTTTGAAAATTCTTTCAGCGCCTTTGTCGCATTTTTAATGATGTCCTCATCACTCATGAATCATCATCCTTTTAGGGCAGATTTCAGCAGCAGAAACAAGTGAAAATCTGGTAGTGCCGAGTTAGTGGAATACGGAGATTACTCCAGTGATGTGAGATTGTGCTTTGTTAGGTACTGTTCGACCAGTAAGGATAAATGTGCAAGTGCATTGTCATGAAGAAGAAACCAACTGTTTGTTGTTCATTTTTCTGGACGATTCTTTCAGATTGCATCCCTGAAGTGAAGGAGAATATCAGCATACATTTCTTTATTCACAGTCCTCCTTTCTGGAATAAATTCATAGTGGGCAACCCTGAGAGCCAAAGAAAGCTTCTAGCATTACTTTTTGTTTGCTCTTTTCCAAATGCTATTTTCTGTTTTTAAGGTAATGACGTTGATTTCCATTCACAGCATTGATGCTTCATTTGTGGATCATACAAAAAACATCGTGTCTCGTCTCCTGTGATTATGCTGCTTAGAAATTGTCGTCTTGATCAGACATAGCAGGGTTTCCATGGTCCTCATAAATCCTTAAAATTTCTTACAAAGTGCTTGTTTTTTGTTAGGGTGCTTAGAAGTCCTTATGTTTTACTGAAAATGGCAAAAAATGCTTATTTTTCCTAACTGACTGCATGAAATCTGGAATTGTAGTGCATAACATTTCTGCTGCTGGTTGGCTATGTTAATGATGACATCCTATGACATCAGCTGAAAGCCCATGGGAGAGCACTGGGCGGTGTAAAATTGGTAATTTGCAGAAAAAAATGAAGGACTCTGGTAAATTCAGCACATCTAGCAGATTCTGCCCTATAAACCCATCACCATCTCTTGGTAATTGTATTCCCCTTTTTGTGTATGTAAATATTAATTATTCAGTTATGCCATGAGAAAATTAGTACAAAATTGAAATTTTGAAGACAGAATTTTGACAGTTTAAACCATGAAATGATTATGTGCAATATTTAAATCCTGAACTTATATTTAACTACAGTTTTGCAATTTACTTACACTTTATTGCATATGTGATTATTCTGTCAGATAGGAAAACTGATTTGACCTGCAGAAATGTCTTTTAAATTGCATAAATTCTGATTTATTACATCCACGGACTTGAGTTATAAAGAAAAGTATTGCAAACTTTATCAGCATAATTCAATTTGCATAGCTAAGTCATGTGTAAAAGTCCATTATGCACATGTCATGAGCATAAATAGAGTTTTTTAAGGACCTTACCAATTGCATTAATTGCTGTAATGCAATTGGTAAGGTCCTTAAAATTTTCTGCAAAGTGTTTAGAAGTTCTTAAAAAGTGCATTTTTTTTTAAATGCACTTTTTAAGAAATCAAGAGTGGGAAACCTGCATAGTGATTAGGTCTCTGGCAAAGATTATTTGTGTCTCTTCTAGTTCAGGAGTCAGCATTTTTGGAACCAAATGTTGACAGACATATATAATGTATGTTCAAATTATTGATGAGAATGCTGTGAACACTTCCAAATGATATTCCTACATGGTACACTATGTCCTTTGCAGTTTTTCTTCAGTCATGTGGTACAATGTTGCATATGCTTTCCTTCTTTTCAGCAGTTGTAGAGGTACACTGGCACGTGCTATGCAGATCATTATTTACACTCACATGACCATCACGGAAATGCTTATGCCACATGAAAACTTGAGATTTCTTCATTGTCGTTTCACTGTATGCTTGCTGAAGCATAGTTAAGGTATCTGATTTTGATTTTCAAAGCAAAACACAAAATTTGATGTTTGCATGTTACTGATGCTCCACTCAGACAGAAAATGGGATGGCAGTACTTGCTGTCAGATGAAGTCATGGGTGCTGCCAACTTCCAAAACTGAAAAACCCTGTGTCATTCTTCATTCCCGCAGTTGGGGACAATTCCAGGAACTTTGAACCTATCTTGTGCGTGTGTTATCATACTACAATGTACCTGTTGTATGTATAATTGGCTTGCTTAAAATTACTTTTTATGTGTCTGTCAGATTCATTTTATATGCAATTACTGTTCTCTGGTAATGAATTTACTGTATTTTGCTCACTTGTGGTTTATTTCACCATACTTTAATTTAAAACCTTTCATGTTTAACTTTAATTTTTTTTCTTCCCCAGAATTTCTTGATTGAAACTTTTAACTCTTTATTTGCCTTGCCCACACCTAAGCAACGTTTTTTGCCAAAATGCAAATCACATGCTGTTAGGTCTGCCGCTTATGATCTCCTTGTGGAAATGGTCAAGGGTTCTGAAGAAAATTACAAACTGTTACATGAAAAATTATTTCTGCAACACAGTCCAGGTATTTTTGTTTTGTGGATATATATTTAAATTGTAATAACATGCATAATTAAAATATGAAAATTTATAGATTTGTAATATTCTGCATATCTGAGGAAGAGTGGATGACTTGTGAGTATTTAAATTATTGAATGTAGTTATATATTTCAGATGTAATTTTAAAATGGCCTAGGGTGGAAAGAATGGAGGTTGAAGGGCTCCATGGAGATCATCAGCGTTATGCTAACTTACTCAGAGAACGACTAAAGGAGCTGAAGTCATGTGAGAGGGATGTAGAAAAGAAGTGGGAATGTTTTAAGAACTGTGTTGTCACTCCTGCTGAGGAGGTCTGTAGTACCACAATAGTGGGTAACAATAGAGGTGATGCTTGGTGGAATAGTGAGATTGAAGAGGCAGTAAAGAGAAAGAAGGATGCCCATTTGGGTATGTTGCAAGGTAGGGTTCCTGTGGATGAATACTGCTGTAAGAAGCATGAAGCAGCTAAGCTGATTTGCCAGAGTAAGGCAAAAGATAGGAAGGAGAAGGTGGAAAGGCATGAATTGGCTTTTTGGAAAAATAGAAATACTTTCTGGAAGTACATGAGACTCAAGAAAAATAGAGGAAACAAAGTTGTAAGCAGGGGCTGCCGGTCAGAGGAGGCAAGGGAGGCCAGGCCTTCCCAATGATTCTCTCAGTAAAGTATTTGTATAAAGCAGAAGACTAAATTACATTTAAGCAGAAAAACAAAAATGCAGTGCTATAAAATAAAGCATTATTCAGTTACATACAGCACCCATTCACATAAGCACTTTCTTGGACTTTCATAGCTCACTACATGCAATAAAGCTTCAGAGAGAGAGGCCTGTTTCTCCAGAACCACCGGCGTTACCATGGTCACAGTGCAGGAGCCAATCGGTGCACAGCATCCAACAAAAGCTTGCCGCTTTATTAACAGATCATAGGAGGCACGCCACAAGCGAGCCTCTGTCCTAAAGCAGTGTCTTAAAAGCTTTCCTAGAGTATGCTGCATCACACGGCGTGAGTGATTTTTTGTTACTTTTACTGCCACAGCAATACATTTTGCGTGTAAACTTTTGCATTTAGTTGTATAAAATCAATATATAATGGATGGGGAAAGTAGTATTTGCAGTGTATCAACCTGTAATGCTGACATTATTACTTCTTTGTTAGAAGTTCCTTTCTCAAGAAGAAATGACATTGAAAGACATGTGATTATAAAACAAGGAAGACCTCTTCCCAAGTCTTTTCTTCTGCAAAAAGACAAAGGCAAAACACAGAACATTCCAATCTTAATGGTACCATCAACATAAAGGGTTATGCGGTAGCATAATGAAGGCGAAGTTATTCTGCTGGTCTCGTTTGCTATTGAGCTCGAATAAAAGTGTGTGGTCTTCTGAAGGATATGACGACTGGTTAGACATGCATCTAGTAGAGATAATTTGAATTCTTTTGTGCCATTTTTTTGTGACTGCCAACAAATTAGCATTCTGGTTTTCCCATGATTTGAATTCACCATCCACCACTGGTTGTAAGTTGTGTGAAGAATAGGATTTGGGAAATGATACGGGAGCCCAATGAGTTAAGTGAAAGATGTGGTGAATACTTCTGTGAGTTATTAGATCAGGAAAGCAAAGGTGATGCTGAGGCAGAAGCAGATTATGTCACAGTGAAGGATGAAAGCACAGGAGGGATCTCAAAAGAAGAGGTGTGTAAAGCTTTAAAATCTCTTCAGAATGGTAAGGCTCTGGGAGTTGATGGCATAACTGCTGACATGTTAAAATATAGTGGTGAGTCTGTAATTGACTGGTTAACTGAAATTTGCGAGTTGTGCTGGGAGCTAGGAACAGTCCCTTGGAATTGGAAGGATGCTATCATTGTTCCCTTGTATACGGGAAAAGGTGATCAGACTGACGCAAGAACTATCGTGGTATTAGCCTACTGAGTGTGCCAGGGAGAGTGTTTGGTAAGGCCATTATTGAAAAAGTATGGAGTCTTACATCAGTGAAAGTGTGGGATGTTTAGAGTGGTTTCATGCCTGGTAAAGGCCGCACTAACCAAATTTTTGCATTACGCATGATAATTGAAAAGTATCTGGCTGTTGGTAAGAAAGTTTTTGCTGTCTTCACAGATTTAGAGAAAGCTTGTGATCGAGTAAATAGGGCACTTCTGTGGGAGGTATTGAATGAATATGGTGTTACTGGGAATCTACTTAATAGTGTAAAATCCATGCATGCTGGCAGTAGAGCTTGTGTACGAGTGAATGCCATTTTATCAAAATGGTTTTCTATTGGTGCAGGAGTCGGGCAAGGTTGTATAATGTCACCATGGCTGTTTAATATATTTATGGATGCATGCATGCATGATGCTAAAATAGATAATACTGGTTTTAGTCTTGGTGATATCTGTGTGTGCAGATTGCTGTATGCTGATGACATTGTCCTGTTGGCAGAGAGCAAAAGTGAGTTGCAGAGTATGTTGTACCGGATGTACGAAGTTTGCATGAAATTCAAACTGAGTATAACTAAGGGAAAAACCAAAGTTATGGTTTTTGAGTGAGGAACTGGTAGTACTGAATGTAATATAAGTCTAAAGAGCACAGTGATTGACCAGGTGAATGGGTTTGTGTATTTGGAAAGCATGCTTGACACAGAGAATAAATTGGATGGTGAAATCAGTAGGCGAGTGAATTCTTCTTTGAAAGTCATAGCTGCTCTGGGAGGTTTGCACAGGAATGATGGGTTCTCAAGAGAGTCCCACATGGTTGTGTGTGAAAGTGTAATTGTTCCTACTCTGATGTATGGCAGTGAAACCTGGGCACTACAGAAAAAATATAGGAGTTGTTTGTGTGCTGGAGAAATGTGTTACTTACGGTGGTTTGTGGCAGGACACTTTCTGATTGTGTGAGGAATGAAGATGTGTTGCAGTTGTGTGATGTGAAGCAAAATATTGTTAGCAAGGTGGAGACTACTATGCTTTAGTGGTTTGGCCATGTTGAAAGAATGAGTCATGAGATGCTCACTAAGAAATTTTTTTAGCCCAAGTGGCAGGAAGGAAAGGCGGAGAAAGGCAATAGAAGTAATGGGAGATCAGATTCAGGAGTGTCTGCATGAGGAAAAGATCATGAGTATGAAGTATAGAAGATCTTGTTTACGTCATGTGATGGATGTAAGTCAAGCCCGAGTTGTATGTCAAGATCGCTGTAAATGGAGAAGTTTGATACAGCAACAGTAAGTAAATAATTAATCAGTTAAAAGTTATCTAGGTGTTTGTTTTTTCTTTGTTGTGGAGCTAACCTCTGAATCCCAAAGAACAGCTTAGTGATATGTATGTATGTATGTATGTATGTATGTATGTATGTATGTATGTATGTATGTATGTATGTATGTATGTATGTATGTGTGTGTGTGTGTGTGTGTGTGTGTGTGTGTGTGTGTGTGTGTGTGTGTGTGTGTGTGTGTGTGTGTGTGTGTTTTTTAATTTATTGCATGAATTTATAGAATTCTAGTAACATGGCCATAAACTGATAAAAGATATTTTTAAATTTTGCTTTTATTTATTACCCATATCTTTGCAATCTCTATAGTGTCAAGAGAACTTTCATTAGTTGATACTTTGTGTCATAAGAAAAGTCTGATTGGCTGAAGATATTTTCCAAATGATTTTGCTTAATTGAAATAGATTTTGCAACATGAACATTGATTGTCTGCCCTGCCTTTGTTTCTGCAATAGTAACTAGTTGCCAATTGTTGCATATTCAGACTTCCTTGTTGCTATTTAGGTTGTTAATTTTCTGGTGCCCATCATTAAAATGACACTTAATTTTAAATAATTGCACGCAACAAGAACATTGTCTACACTGCCTTTGTTTCTGTATTTCTGTTATAGTAACTGGTTCCCAGCAATTGCATATTCAGAATTTATTTTTGCTATTTAAATTGTTAATTTTCTGGTGCCCATTGTTAAAATGGCTCTAAATTTTAAGTAATTGCATGTTAGTTATGAGCATTACCCCTGCAAAAACATTTATTATCTAACTCTGCCTCCAGGGGAAATGGTGAAAGACCATGCAGGAATGTGTAATCACAGTTTGAAAACTGGAAAGTCTGTATTTCTGTTTAAGACAAAATGATCATGTTTCTATGTCCAGGAACTTTTTTGTCTTCTTTCATGGTATTGAATTTTTAAGTTCATTATACATTTTGTGTTTTTGAAATATCTTATTTGTTTTCTTGATGTATGTTGATAATGTAGAAAAGTTATGCTGTTCATTGGGGATGTTTTGTAAGACTATAAATTGTGCACAGCTTTTAACATTTTGTGCTATTCATAAGTGTACGTAACAACACTGTACTGTAATAACTTATTAATCATTGTTCTCTCTATTTGCTCTTTTGAAGAGTTTGTGGAAGAGCTGTCATCTTTGGTGTCACACCTCATCATTTATTCTATTTATGACATGCTCAGACATTAGCTTGTGTGTTATCAATCATTACATTATGAAAGTTGTAAAAATATGCATTTTTGTTAAGTCCGTTCATATTTTAATATGCATTTAGCACAAGCAAATCTCTATTGCACCATGAAAAAAGAAAACTCTGGAATTTCATTGAATTGTTGTTTTTCATCAGCGTGCGTCAACATGTGGTGCCCCGTACGTTTTATGTTAGTTTTTTTTTGTTTTTTTTTTTTTTTTGTTTTTTTTTATGTTATTCCGTTTTTTTTTCTTTTCTTTTTTTCTTTTTTTTTTTTTTTTTACTTGAGGGAATGATGCTGTTAATGTTATTGGGTCATCAGTACAATTGCTAAGTGATGTATGACTTTAACACCAAAATCCAATTGCAGTTGACTAGATCTGATTGGCTGAAATAATAAATCAGTTGTCTGCTTAATGGCTATATATATACCCTTTTTTTTTCTCATGCGTTATAACAGAGCAACAAGCTAGACTGGTCATCATTCCATGTTGACAAGCAGAACTTCTTACCATGTTTGAGACATTATCCCTTGACATTTGAGGAATTTCACTTGCCTCTTTGAAGACTGTGTTTTTGTGCTTTGGGTATTTTGTCTAAGACTTCATCTTGTTACTTTCATTTGTCAATTCTTTGCCATGGAAAGTTAATGCACCGTGAACATCTTAATTATTTACCTGATGAATACTAGCTTTGTTTGACAGTTGGATAATCGTATCCTGAAAATAACATCAGAAACGTCTTAAAAGAAGTAAAATCAGACACTGTTTCTGGTAATAGATTTTTCTAGTGCATGTTTGCGCATTGTTGAGTCACTTTTACCCAAACGAAATCAGTACATTTATGGGCATTATAATGTTATAACTCCTTCATAACTGTTTGAAATTTATGACGACACCACCATCCAGTCTTGATACTGCATACTGAAACACCACTGCTTTAAAAGTTGCAGTGGTCCCCATGTACTATTAGTTAGAGGAGGGAGGTGGTATTAGTGGTACAAAAAAATGACAATATATATTTGCTGCTATGTCTTCAGTGTTCTTGGTATGTGTATGGGGATGCTATTCAAAATTAAAAGTGTATTGCTGTTTGCAGATGTGCATGAAACAATGTGATACAGATGAGGAGTAAGTGATATTATGTGTTCAGATAATGCATGAAAACATGAGTGTACCAAAGCCACCTTCTTTCTTCTTCTAATGTCAAATCATTGGTGCCAAAATAGGGCCCTTGTGGCAAAAGTTTGAGAGAGAGAGAGAGAGAGAGAGAGAGAGTGTTATAAAACAACGACAAAGGAAAATCGAACATTTTTTTTTTTTTTGTGAAGACAGGAACGTAGAAAAGTAAAAATAAAATTAAAATGAAACTGAAAAAACCAGGTTGCCTTCATCAGGAGAGCAGCAACCCGGGGAGTGGCTTTTCTGGTATCAGTGAACGACTAGGAAAAACCAATAGTCGACTGCTCCGGCTCCCGAAGCTACTAAATCCAGACCAGTTTAGAATGAGAAACATCCCATTGCTAAAGAACTGTAGAAAACAAAGAAACAGTAACTCACCCGAAGATGGTGCGGACCCTGCGGTCGGAGTAAACAAGCTGAGCAACCACTACCACTGAAATACAAATGGAAGGAACAAGAAATAAATAATTAACACGCAAATGTTATAATAAAAGGTTAAGCAAAGAGGGGAACCTAATTGGCCAAACCAGGTGAGCGTAACAATGAATGCAAGACTGTGTATGTAGATGTTCTTCAGCCACAGGGGACCTGTCAAGTGGCATTTGGTGTTACCGCGTGAATTTAAATTTGTAAGGTCCTATGTTAGTACAGAGTGTTGATGTGTAATTTAAAGCTGGGGGAGGTAGAATTAAAATTAAGAATTAGTTGATGTATGTAACGTCTGAGAAAGTGGACTGGAACATTATATAATTTTTGAATTTAATGACTAAGTTGTTGAGTTTTTTGGTAATGTTTTCAGTGTTAGAACATATTCTGGCAATGCTGTGAAACTGAGAAATAATGACGTTACAGAGTATGTTATTAGAGACATTAGAAGACCAGTGGGTGAAGAATTTTATATTAAAATTAAAATCTTGTCTTTTATCGTAGAGGTCGATCCGAAAACCCATTTTTTTGTTGGTTAAAATGTCAAGGTCCAGAAAGTGTTGATTTAAATGTCAAGGTAAAAAATGTTGATTTAAATGTCAAGGTAACAAATGAGTGAAGCAATTTATCTCGATGACCTATCCTGGAAAAAACTAATAGTACATCCAATCACGTGAACTGCCCCCACTAGCTTGTGTTCTTCCAGAAATTGTTGAAGAGTGTTTGTTCTCCGATGTTTCTCGCCTTACATGCAATCTCCGATGTTTCTCATCCATCCGTTCGATGAAGTAGAAAACGTGACTCATCGGAGAAGACAATCATTTGCCAATCAGCGGAGGTTTAATGCCGATACTTCCATGCAAATGTAAGCCTTTTCTGTCGATGCATCTTTGTTAGCGTAGGTGCAGTGACCAGCCGTCTGCATCGGAGCCCCATACTCAGCAGGGTTCGCTGAACTGTCGCTTTAGACACGCTTTCGGTAGCCTCCTAGTTCATTCGGCCAGTGAGTTGCTCCATTGTAGCATGTCGATCAGCCCTTGTGCACCTTCACAACTGACGTTCACCTCTCACATCAATGGCACATGGTGCTGCACAGTATCCACATCGCTTATTCGTAGTGGTACCATTTCTCCAATCACGATACACTTTAACCACAGCAGCATACGAACAGTTAACTTCCACTGTTTCAGAAATACTGCCACCCTTGGCTTGAAAGCCGATAATCAGCCCTTTTTGTAAATCTGATAAATCACTCCTTTTATCCATGACAGCAATGAATGATATGTTTTCAGAATGCCTGCAGCACATCTTCTATACCCTCCAAGCCAGCTCACGAGACGTGCCTTCTTTCATTGAAAATGCGCTGTTGACGTCAAAAGTAGGAGGTGGTCACAATAATGTCACTCAACTGTATATATTGTCATGTTGAAAATGTGTTTATACTTAATGGTCTTCTTCCCTTTTTCACTGTACCACTAATAATAGAAACCCTCATATTTAATAGGGAGAAAATAATTGTCAGTGTGATGAGAATGCATTTCACATAAAACTGACTAGTTTGATGGAAGACACTTGTGCTTATTCTCAGCATGCTACCTTCTTTGTGTTCTGAGCATAACTGATAATAGCTGAGAACATTAAAGACCCGTTGAAAGCCGAAATTGTGCAAAGCCTGTCTGCAGGCAAACAGATATGAGAAACAATAAAGCATTTTGTGGTAGGAGGGGAGCAGAAAAGAGTGAGTTTTATCCTGTTGACCATAAAACCAGCACAAATTCATACATGCTTTATAAGTAAAAACCTGTATATTTGCTAATTTGTATACCTGCAATAAAATGTATATATATACTGTGTATATATATATATATATATATATATATATGTGTTGAACATCCTCCATTCATAATATGACCTACGTCTTCTGCAGCAACTCCGTCAATTCCCTCTCATTCCATGGAGGAGGGTCAGCAATTCTCACACCCTGTTCTAGCATATCCCAGAAATGTTCAATTGGGTTACTGTCAGAGGAATTTGGGAGCCAAAGCAATGTGGCAAATTCGTTGTCGTGTACCTCTAACCACTCAGTAGTTATACGAGCCTGATGACATGGTGCATTGTCCTGTTTAAAGATGACACTGTAGTCCAGGTAAACCTCCTGTAGATATGACTGGAGATGGTCGGCTAACAGGTCCATATATCGTCCACCATCCAGTGTTTGTGGGATGAAAACCAGTTGCTGTCGCAGTGGTGCTGTGAGCTAAGCGCTGGCTTGTTACCATTTGTCCAAGGTGGGTTCAGGTTCGAATCCCGGTGAGGCATGGATGTTGTGTTTGTATTATGGCACTGGCTCTCTCCTTTCCCTGTATGAAGTAGCCCAAAATTAGGGATGGCAACTGCTTATAGCTCATCGAGTTGCTCACGGTGGTCTCCAATAAAAAATAATAATAATAAAAAGAAAAAACATCAATGGACATAGGACTTTCCAGAAAAAAGCTTCCCAGGCCAGAACACCACCTCCACCAGCCTGTTGAACTCCAGCTGTGAAACTAGGGGATATGGTTTTGTGCTGTTTATGCCATATGCAAACCTGGCCATCAGCAGGGTACAGCAGGAAATGGAACTCATCACTCCAGACGACCCTTTTCCATCTGTTGAGAGTCCATTGCAAATGTTCCTTGGCCCACAAAAGGCATTGTTTTTAATGGTTGGACATCATGATGGGTACCCTATCTGATCTGTGGCTGTGGAACCCCAGGTGAAGCAAGGTATAGTGCATGTGGAAATAGGTCAAACTTCACCACAGTGGTAGGTGAGTTGGTTGACTGTTGCATATCATTACTGAGATATCAGTCGTGAAACCTGATGCTCACCTCTAGGATCAATCGTGCGTAGCTGACCAATGTGAGCCCTTCTGTGGATGTATGGTTAATCCAGTTTTGGTACACCATTGATACAGTAGTTCAGGAGTAGCCAACACGAAAGTCATGATAAGTGGTTTCCAAAATACTGGCACATGCCCTCCAGGTCCCAATTATCTGGCTGCAGCACAATTGGCTTATGTCGCCATGTTTTTGCCCCTTACTGGCAAACTTTTACTGATTACTTACAGAAGATAGGTGTGAACAACATTGCCGCATGTGATGTTTTTATCACATGGTACTTCCATTATCTCTCCAAATATGTAAAACGGGTGTTCTTAATGTAAAGCTAATTCGGTGTATATTTTAAATCTTGTAAAACTGTAAATATGATGGTTCTGTTAAATAACAGTTTGTTAATTTTAAATTTTAATTTCTTTTTTAGTCTCTCACAATCCATACCCATGGGACTATTGGCCACATGAGGATGGTAGGTCTGATTGTGGATATGTTGGGCTTACTAATTTAGGTGCAACGTGCTACCTTGCCTCATGCATGCAACATCTATATATGATGCCCCAAGCGAGAGCATCTATTTTGTCAGCTAAGGTGAGCCACATTTAATGTGTCCACACTGTTTGTAAAATGCTATTTAATTTAAATAACTTGTGTGGTAAGGGTTAATTACCCTAACAAAAAAAAAAACATTTTTTTTTTCTTCATGCATCCATATAAAAAGTGATTTTTTAGGATATTGATGCAATGTTCGATTCAGATCTTTGTGTAAAAGTATACCCGTTAACTCTAGTAGTTTAAGGCATAAGCTGTGTAAATGCCACATTAATATAGAAATACTATTCTATTTTAATATTGTGTCTTATTCATGTTAATCGAATGCTATATTATTATTTTTGCATTCACACAGTAACCGCATCGCTAGTTGTTTATATATAATATATATATATATATATATATATATATTGTGATAGCAAAGGAAAACGAAGTTTATTCACCTTCAATAGTTGGTGGAGCCTCCACGAGCAGCGATTACAGCTGCGACCCTCCGGGGCATACTCTCAACCAAGCGTTGTACGACAGCTAGCGGTATTTTCTTCCACTCGGCTTGGAGAAGACAGGTCAGTTCCTTCACCGATTTTGGACGGTGGGGGCACCCCTTAAGTCGACGCTCCAGCTCGTCCCAGAGGTGCTCGATAGGGTTAAGGTCCGGGCTCTGCGCAGGCCAGTCCATTCGATTAATCCCATTGTCACCATACCAAGCCATGGTGGACCTCACAACATGACAGGTGGCATTGTCATCCTGAAAGTAACATGGGTCCGCCCCGTAAAACTGCCACAACGTAGGAAGCGCATGGTCATCCAAAATGGTGCAGTAGGTCTCGGCGTTGAGTCTACCAGGAATTGCGACCAAGGGTCCCGTGCCATACCAGGAGAAACACCCCCACAGCATAATTCCACCACCGCCGAACTTCACAGTTGGCACAATACATTCCAGCAGGAGGCGTTCTCCAGGCAGACCCCAAACCCAGACCCTGCCATCCGAACGGTAGAGGGTGAACCTTGATTTGTCGCTCCAGAGAACCTGTTTCCACTGTTCAATGGTCCACTGTCGACGTTCTTTGCACCACGTTAGCCGAGCAGCGCTATTGGACTTGGTGATCAAAGGCTTGTGGGCGGCAGCACGTCCATGATAACCGAGCAGATGGGCTTCCTTACGAGTGGTATTCATCGAAAGAAAACTCCCGGATGCCTGTTGAAACTCCTCGCGAATGTGGCCCATCGATTTGGTGCGGTTCTTCCGAATTTCTCTGGATTGCACCCGTTGGTCTCTAACTCCCAGTTTTGTGCGTCTGCCGGGTCAAGGTTCATTCTGACAGTCACCTCATCTTCCACTTGCCAATCACGTAGGCAACTGTCGATTTTGGGTACTTCAACTCACTGGATATGGCACGTATGGATCGGCCATTTCTGTGATACCCGGTGATTACACCTTTCTCGAAATCAGAGAGCTCCGAACTGCGTGGCATCTTGCATGCGACTGGTTGCGTTGTTGTTTCCCCACACAATATTTAACGGCGGAGTCCGTGACGTGTATCAGGACCGCAGATATCGTCGATTGCAGGGGTGTCCAATTACTTGTTGGTAGATAGTGTATATATATATATATATATGGGATGTAAGGTCAGGTGATGCGTAACATCACAGCCTCTCCTTGACAAATGTCAACCCCGCCTTCTCATGGTGCATCCTGTTCCCACTAAAGGGGCTCTGACGACCGCCAATAGCGGTATAACTATACCACCGGGATTAGAGGAAATGCTATCCCACACTCACCAACCCGCTTGGCCAGCGTGGTGAGTTATGGCCAAACCCCTCCAAAATGACTCCACAACTTAAATCTTGGCCCTCAGTCTCCGGCAGCTGGAATGTACCTGGCCAAGGCAGCGGCCAGTGCGACATGAAGGCAGAGGGTGCTAAGAATCCCCGGAGGACCGGACTAGGCTGCCATCTGATGCTGACCTTGGCTACGTATAACAGACGCTCCCTATCTTCTGATTCAAGGCTTCTTGAATTGGAAGAGGAACTACAAAGGATCAAGTGGGACATCGTCGAGCTAAGTGAGGTAAGGAGAAAAGGAGAAGATCTCATTGAACTGAAAAGTGGACATCTCTTCTACTATCGTGGGACAGATACTGGCAGAACTAGTGGTGTTGGATTTATAATAAACAAGAAACTGAAGGATAAAGTTGTAGAAGTTGAAAGTTCCTCTGACAGAGCTGCACGACTCGTTATCCAACTCTCGAGAAGATACCAGGCTCAAATTATTCAAACTTATGCACCCACCACAAGTCATGCTGAAGAAGAAATTGAAGAATTTTATGAGGAAATTCGTGATCTAAATAATAAAGGTAAGCAGCACTTGAAGATAATTATGGGAGATTTCAATGCAAAAATAGGGCAACGGCAACAGAATGAAACTTCAGTAGGTAAATTCGGTCACGGCAACAGAAACCAGCGTGGAAATACTCTCGTAGAGTTTGCAGAGGCAGAAGGGTTTTTCATCTTGAACTCCTTTTTCAAGAAAACGCCACACAGGAAATGGACATGGAGACATCCAAATGGGACGACAAGTGAAATTGATTTTATTATGTGTAACAAAAAATTCGTCATAGAAGACTGCAGTGTGCTAAACAAGTTCAACACAGGCAGTGACCATAGATTGGTGAAATGTAAGATGCACCTCAACACTAAACTCGAACGTAGCAAGCTCATAAGACAAACAAAATGTATTGACATAACCAACCTTAAAAAACACCATAATACCTTCAAAATGGAACTGAACAACAGATTCTCTGCTTTAGAAGGCCTAACATCGGAAGAAGTGGATATTTCTGAAGTTAACAGAAAAGTAACCAAAGCTCTTATGGAAACAGCAACAAAATTAGCTGGGTCTAAGAACAAATTGCATGTGAACAAATTATCAGGAAAAACCAAAATGTTGACGCAAAAAGAAGAGAGATGAGGACAACTAAAGAAGATGTGACTTCCAAAGTGGAATATATAGAGCTATGCAAGACAGTACGAAAAAGTATCACTGAAGACGTAAGGAAATTCAACTGTGAACTAGTAAGGAAAGCAATTGAAAACAACCAAAGCCTAAAGATAGCAAAGGGACATCTCAGTAAGGGAAAAAAACAGATTATGGCACTGAGAAAAGAAGATGGTTCTGTAACAAGAAATAGAGGCGAAATTTTGACAAGAGTGAAAGATTTCTACTCCAAATTATATGAAAGGGATGATACATGTACTCCAGGCATCATGAAAGGTACCAGAGTTCTTCCAGTCCTTCCAGCAGAAGTTGCACATGCAATCAAGAACATGAAGCGGGGAAAAGCTCCAGGAGAAGATGGAATTACTGTAGACATCATACAAGAAGCAAGTGGAGAAATCGAAACAGTACTCGCCCAAATTTTCACTCGATGCCTTAATGAAGGGAAAATTCCTGAGGATTGGAACAACGCTACATTGATCTTGCTACATAAAAAAGGTGACATCGAGGATCTCAGGAACTACAGACCTATCAGCCTCCTATCAGTGGTTTATAAAATCTTCACTAAAGTTCTTTCACACCGCTTGAAGGTAACACTGGACATGGCTCAACCGAGAGAACAAGCTGGATTCAGAAGTGGCTACAGCACAATAGATCATATCCACGTACTGAGAGAACTAATTGAAAGAGCGAGGGAATATGAACTTCCATTGTGCATGGCTTTTATCGATTATGAAAAAGCCTTTGATTCGGTGAAACCATCAGCAGTTGCAATGGCTCTGAAATCCTGCGGTATTGAAGATGCATACATTAATATTATTAATAACATCTATGAAAATGCAAGTGCAAAGATTCTGCTATTTGAAAATACAACACACATAAAAATTGGAAAAGGAGTGAGACAAGGTGACACCATATCTCCGAATCTCTTTAATGTCACATTGGAAAATGTCTTTCAATCACTGAACTGGGAAAACAAAGGCATAAAGATTAATGGAGATTATCTAACCCACCTTCGTTTTGCTGATGACATAGTCATTTTTGCAACTACCCCATTAGAGCTACAGAGTATGATGCAGGAACTTGCTGACAAGAGTAAAGAAGTGGGATTAAAAATGAACTTTCAGAAGATAAAAGTGATGTTCAATGCTTTTACAAGAAATGAAGATTTATCGATTGATGGAGAAAAGCTGGAGATAACAGACACGTACGTTTATCTTGGACAGCAGATATCAAGTGAGGGTCACATTGATGAAGAAATTAATCGGCGTACAAAACTTGCCTGGAGAGCTTTTGGAAGAAACAGCATAATTTTCAAGAGCAATATGCCATTATGTCTTAAAAGAAAAGTGTTTGATCAATGCATCCTTCCAGTGCTTACGTATGGTGCAGAGACGTGGACCTTAGCTAAAAGAGACATACAAAGGCTGCAGACAACTCAAAGAAGCATGGAGAGGTGCATGCTTGGTGTAACCAAGAGAGATAAGAAGAGGAACACGTGGATCCGAAAAATGACAAGAGTGGAAGACATCATGATCAGAGTTAAATCCCTGAAATGGCAATGGGCTGGACATACTGCCAGAAGGACAGACCATCGATGGACAGCCGAAATTTTAGATTGGATTCCAAGGGACAGGAAAAGACCCAGAAGAAGACCACATGGAAGATGGGTGGATGAAATTCGAAAGTATGCGGGAGTGACATGGAGGAGACTGGCACAAGACAGACCGTTGTGGAGGAAACTTGGGGAGACCTTCGTCCAGCAGTGGATTGATAATGGTTGACAATGATGATGATGATGATATATATATATATATATATATATATATATATATATATATATATATATATATACACTGACGGAAAAAAAAATCCCAACACCATGAAAAAATAGTTGTAGAGGAATGAAATGGCGGCAATACATTTGTATAGGTAACATATTTAATCGATTAAGGTTTCAAGATCGCAGCTTATTGTAAGCGCGAGAAGAGCCATTTTAAATGTGAAATGCTGGTACATTAATAACCGGTGTAACCGCCAGAATGTTGAATGCAAGCACGCAGACGTTCGTGCATTGTGTCGTACAGGTGCTGGATGTCAGTTTGTGGGATGGAGTTCCATTCCTGTTGCACGTGGTCAGTCAATACAGGGATGGTTAATGCTGGTTGGAGGGGGGGACGCTGGAGTTGTCGTCCAATGATGTCCCATACGTGCTCGATTGGTGAAAGATCTGGTGATCTAGCAGGCCACGGCAATATGTCGACTCTCTGTAGAGCATGTTGGGTTACAACAGCGGTATGCGGGCGAGCGTTATCCTGTTGGAAAACACCCCCTGGAATGCTGTTCATGAATAGCAGCACAACAGGTTGAATCACCAGACCGACGTACAAGTGTGCTGTCACGGTGTGTGGGATAACCACGAGAGTGCTCCTGCTATCATAGGAAATTGCTCCCCAGGCCATAACTCCAGGTGTAGGTCCAGTGTGTCTCGGCTGCAGACAGGTTGGTTGCAGGCGCTCACCTGGCCTCTTTCTAACCAACACACGGCCATCACTGGCACCCAGACAGAACAGGCTTTCATCAGAAAACACAACAGATCTCCACTCCGTCCTCCAATGAGCTCTAGCTTGACACCACTGACGTCGCAAACGGCAGTGGTTTGGAGTAAGTGAAATGCACGCTACAGGGCGTCTGGCTCGGAGCTGTCCTTCAAGTAACCAATTTGTAACAGTTCGTTGTGTCACTGTGGTGGCAACTGCAGCTCGAATTGCTGCCACAGATGCGGTACGATGCACCATGGCCATACGCCGTACACGGCGGTCTTCCCTCTCAGTAGTGCCACGTGGCCGGCCGGAACCCGGTCTTCTTGAGGCAGTACCTTCCCTTGACCACCGCTGCCAACAATCATGCACAGTGGCTACATTCCTGCCAAGGCATTCTGCAATATTGCGGAACGAAAATCCACTTTCTCGTAGCCCTATTACACGACCTCGTTCAAACTCCGTGAGCTGTTGATAATGGCTTCTTCATCTTCTTAAAGGCATTCTTGACTAACATCAACACACTACGTCGAATCTCAACGATAACTAACGCTCACGAACGTTACAGCGCGTATTTACAGCAAACCTGCTTTGCATGTTCCGAAGGGTGCTACTAGCGCCACACGTATGCGCCAAACGCAAAATTTGCATAGACGTCATCTTACAGATGTACTTTCACCGCCTACCAACTGTCGTTTATCTAACACAACCCCTTCTTGGTGTTGGGATTTTTTTTTCTGTCAGTGTGTATATATATATACACCCACCCACCAACACACACACACACCATAGAGTCAAAATATTATGACCTGCATGTCTTTATGCAAATCAAAGCAACTGATGGTGCGCATGAAGCGTGAAAGTCATGATAAGTGGTACAAATAACACCTTATACTGAGCCCTGTTAATCAGTGTTATTCTTGTTCTTCAGATGGGAAAGCCAGCAGACTTCAGCGAGTCTGACTAAAGTCAAATTGTAATGGCCAGACGAATGGGTCTGAGCATTTCTGATATGGAAAGGCTTGTGAAGTGCTCATGGTCAGCCACAGTTAGTTCTTTTAAAAAGTGGTATTAGGAGGGAAAACCCACGAACCGCCGTCAAGGTGTGTGCTGACCACAGCTCATCGATGCCAGAGGTGAGCGAAGGTAATCCTGTATGGTGCTAGCCAACAGAAGGCATAATTTGGCACAACTCACTGGTAATTTGAATGCTGGTTAGAGGAGTAATGTGTCACAACACATTGTTCATTGAACCTTGCTGAAAATGGGGTTGCATAGCCGCAGGCCACTGCAAGTGCCCATGCTAATCTCATTTCATGATCGAAAGTGCCTACAGTGGTAACATGAGCTTCAAAGCTGCACCTTGAATGTTTGGAAGAAACTTGTCAGGTTCAATGAATCTTGTTTGCTGTTGCACCATGTGAATGTCCAGGTACATGTGCATCATTTAGCTAGGGAAATGTTGGCACCAGTATGCACCATGGGATGAAAACAAGCAGGTGGAGGAAGTGAAATGCTTTTTTCAGGTGCAGTCATTCATGTGCTGGAAACTATGACATCTACCACCTACCTAAACATCATTACAGACCAGGTACATTGAACCTTTTGTGGCAACACTATTCTCCTCTAGTAGTGCCTTCTTTCAGCAGGATAACATGCCATGCCACATTGCCCAAATTGTTTGAGAATGGTTCGTGGAAGACTTCCAGGTATTGCCCTGGCCTCCAAACTCCAAATTCTGCAGACATAAATCCAATCAAGCATCTGTGGTTTGTGTTGGTACCAGATACCACACGGCACCTTTAGAAATCTTGTAGTGCCCAGGCTGTGTCGGGTAAGAGCTGTTTTGGCATCACTCGGAGGACCAACATCACATTATGCAGGAGGTCATAATGTTTTGGCTCTTCTGTGTGTATATCAGCTTTATATTGCTGACTTCTGATTTTTTGTTTTACTCCTTTTATCCCCTGATTTTTCAGAAATTCCTGTAGGGAATTTGAAAAATTTCTTTTATTTTGAATTTTCTGAAACTTTTTGGAAAAGCAAGAAAAACAACAACAAAACTTGAAAGCCTAGGAAACATACTTTTTCAAAATTCTGCTAATGTTTGAAATTTTTGTCAGTTCTATAATAGCAATGGATTGTTGTTTGTTTATTTATTTTTTGTCACCGTGTTTTCTGTTGCATTTTTTATGGAACCAAACTGAACTGCACACCCTTATGATTTGGTACTTTTGGCCACTAACTAAAGTTGCATAAAATTTTTAATGTGATTTGCATAGAATCATTAATTAAAACTGGACATTGCTGTTTCTGGTGACAGGGAGATTATGTTCAAAGCTGGCTGAGAATTACTTGCAGCTGATTTAGTTTGACCAGAAATTGGAATTTCAATCATTTTGAAATATCACTGCTTTATTTGGATGACAAGGAAACTGGTTTATTTTGACTAGAAAATGTTCTTTCCTGTGGCTGAAAAATTATAACATTATTTGAGCTCTAATTATTTAGAATCAGCTTGTCAGGACCATAAAATGTTCTGTCTGGTTGAAGAAAGATTATAGCATTATTTCAGTGTAATTTCTGTTGGCATGAAGATGATCGAGTAAATAGGATACTTGTGTGGAAGGTATTGAATGAATATGGTGTTACTGGGAACCTACTTAATAGTGTGAAATCCACATATGCTTGCAGTAGAGCTTGTGTACAAGTGAATGGTGCTGTATCAAAACAGTTTTCCAATGGTGCAGGAGTCAAGCAAGGTTGTGTAATGTCCCCATGGCTGTTTAATAGATCTATGGATGCATGCATTTGTGATGCCAAGATGGACAATACTAGTTTTCGTCTTGGTAATACCTGTGTGTGCAGATTGCTGTATGCTGATGACACTGTCCTGTTGGCAGAGAGCAAAAGTGAGTTGCAGAATATGTTTACTCGGATGCACGAAGTTTGCATGAAATTCAAACTGAGTATAAATAAGGGAAAAACCAAAGTTATTGTGTTTGAGAGAGGAACTGGTAGTAGAGTACTAAATGTAATATAAGTCTAAATGGCACAGTGATTGACCAGATGAATGAGTTTGTGTATTTAGGAAGCATGTTTGACAGAGAGAAGAAATTGGATGGTGAAATTAGTAGGAGAGTTAATTCTTCATTGAAAGTCATGTCTGCTCTGGGAGGGTTTCACAGGAATGATGGGTTCCCAAGAGAGAGTCCCTCATGGCTGTGTATGAAAGTGTAATTGTTCCTACTCTGATGTATGGCAGTGAAACCTGGGTACTACAGAAGAAACATAGGAATCGTTTGTGTGCTAGAGAAATGCGTTACCTACGGGGAGTTTGTGGCAAGACATGTTCTGATCGTGTGAGGAATGAAGATGTGTTGCAGTTGTGTAATGTGAAGCAAAATTTTGTTATCAAGGGGGAGACTAATATTCGTAGGTGGTTTGACCAAGTTGAAAGAATGAGTGATGAGATGCTTACTAAGAATTTTTTTTTTTTTTTTTGGCACAAGTGGCAGGAAAGAAAGGCAAAGGAAGGCCAAAGAAGTTATGGGAGGATCAGATTCAGGAGTGTCTGCATGAGAAACAAATTATGAGTATGAAGTATAGAAGATCTTGTGTACGTCGTGTGATGGATGTCACAGAAGCCCCTGTTGTGTGCCAAGATCACTGTAAATTGAGAAGTTTGATATTGCTATAGTAAGTAAATAATCAATTAAAAATTTATCTGGTGGTTTGTATTTCTTTGTGGAGCTAATCTCAGAGAACACCTTAGGAATATTTAGTGGTAGAAGGATTGCGGTGGAATTACGTATTGTATGATATTAATGTGTGATTTTATTCTTTATATTGTTAATTAATTATAGCATGGTAAGTATTTACTTATTCATTATATCTATTTATTAATTAAAGTTATTGTTGTGTTTTGAAAAACCCAATAAAACGCTTTCCCCAGGTGGCAACCAGGCGATAATGCTGATGTATCAACTAGAACCATTCTTGTGTAAAGGCTTTGTCATAGTAATCGTTTTAAAAGGCTGCAATGCTGTCTTATTGTGGTTAACATAATATTAAAATAGAATGTAAAGTACTGTGACCCCCCCCCCCACACACACACACAAACATACACACAATATGGTAGGAGGTGGATACGGATTTAGATAAAAATGAATTAAATCCAAGTCATTTCCATTCAAAAAATGCAACTTGATTTTATTAACAGCTCAATCCATGTAATTTTTCTTTTGAAACACACTGAATGACTGGTTCCTAGGATCACTGTGGTTTTCTTTTTTCAGAGTCAACAAACACAATATACAAAAGTATAGTTTGCATCATGACAATGTACATACATACATATCACTAAGCTGTTCTCTGAGATTCAGAGGTTAGCTCCAAAAAGAAATACAAACTTCCAGATATTTTTATTTATTGTTGTCTATCAAACTTCTCCATTTACATCAATCTTGACATATAACTCGTGCTTCACTGATATCCATTACAAGCCGTACACAAGATCTTTTATACTTCATACTCATAATATTTTTCTCATGCAGACACTCCTGAATCTGATCCACCCATGTCTTCCTTGGCCTTCCTCTGCCTTTCCTTCCTGCCACTTGGGCTGAAAATATTTTCTTAGTAAGCATTTCATCACCCATTCTTTCAACATGGCCAAACCACTGAAGCATATTGGTCTCCACCTTGCTAACAATATTTTGCTTTACATCACACAACTGCAATACATCTTCATTCCTCACACAATCAGATCGTGTCTTGCCACAAACCCCACGTAAGTAACGCATTTCTCCAGCACACAAACGACTCCTATGTTTCTTCTGCACTACACAGGTTTCACTGCCATACATCAGAGTAGGAACAATTATTGTTTCATACACAGCCATGCGGGACTCTCTAGAGAACCCATCATTCCTGTGAAAACCTCCCAGAGCAGCTATGACTTTCAAAGAAGAATTCACTCGCCTACTGATTTCACCATCCAACTTGTTCTCTCTGTCAAACATGCTTCCTAAATACACAAACTCACTCACCTGGTCAATCACAGTGCCATTTATACTTGCATTATATTCAGTGCTACCAGTTCCTCTCTCAAACACCATAACTTAGGTTTTTCCCTTATTTATACTCAGTTTGAATTTCATGCAAACTTTGTGCATCCGAGTCAACATACTCTGCAACTCAATTTGCTCTCTGCCAACAGGACAGTGTCATCAGCATACAGCAATCTGCACACACGGATATCACCAAGACATAAACCCCTATTATATATTTTGGCATCACGCATGCATGCGTCCATAAATATATTAAACAGCCATGGTGACATTACACAACCTTGTCTAACTCCTGCACCAATGGAAAACCATTTTGATAAAACACCATTCACTCGTACACAAGCTCTACTACCAGCATACATGGCTTTTACACTATTAAGTAGATTCCCAGTAACACCATATTCATTCAATACCTTCCACAAAAGTGTCCTATTCACTCGGTCATAAGCTTTCTCTAAATCTATGAAGGCAGTAAAAACTTTCTTCCCAACAGCCAGGTACTTTTCAATCATCGTGCATAATGCAAAAATCTGGTTAGTGCAGCCTTTTACCAGGCATAAAACCACTCTGAACATCCCACACTTTCAATGATGTAAGACCTCATACTTTTCTATAACAACCTTACCAAACACTTTGCCTGGCACACTCAGTAGGCTAATACCACAATAGTTCTTGCATTCAGTCTGATCACCTTTTCCTTTATACAAGGGAACAATAATAGCATCCTTCCAATCCCAAGGGACCATTCCTAACTCCCAGCACAACTGGCAAATTTCAGTTAACCAGTCAATTATAGAGTCACCACCATATTTCAACATCTCTGCAGTTATGCCATCAACTCCCGGAGCCTTACCGTTCTGAAGAGATTTTAGAACTTTACACACTTCTTCTCTTGAGATCCCTCCTGTGCTTTCATCCCTCATTGTGACATCATCTGCGTCTATCTCAGAATCATCTTTGCTTTCCTGATCTAATAACTCACAGAAGTATTCACCCCATCTGTCACTTACAACTCATTGGGCTCCCATATCATTTCCCCAATCTCATTCTTCACACAACTTACAACTTTGTTTCCCCTATTTTTCCTGAGTCTCATGTACTTCCAGAAGGACTTCCTATTTTTCCAAAAAGCCAGTTCATGCCTTTCCACTTTCTCCATCCTAACTTTTGCCTTACTGTGGCGAACCAGCTTAGGAGCTTCACGCTTCTTACAGCGATATTCATCCACAGAGACTCTACCTTGCAACATCCCCAAATAGGCATCCTTCTTTCTCTTTACTGCCTCTTCAATCTCACTATTCCATCAAGCATCACCTCTATTGTTACCCACTATTGTGGTGCCACAGACCTCTTTAGCAGCAGTGAGAACACAGTTATTAAAACATTCCCACTTCTTTTCTACATCCCTCTCACCAGACTTCAGATCCTTCAGTCGTTCTCTGAGTAAGTTAGAATACCGCTGATGATCTTCAAGGAGCCTATCAACCTTTATTCTTTTTGTCCTGGGTTTCTTCTTATTCCTTTTCCTCCAACCAACATTAAGTTTCACTCGTGACACTACCAAGTAATGATCAGAACCAACATCCGCACCTCTCATCACACGGGTGTCAACAACTAAGTGTTTCAAACGCTGATCGTAGACAACAAAATCTATCACACTCTTTTGACAAAGAGTATGATTTTCCCAAGTATATGTGTGGATATACTTGTGGTTGAAAAATGTATTAGATACACACAAACCATTCTCAATGCAAAGTTCAATTTATCATTCACACAAGGATCATTAAACTTACCCAGAACATTTTCAGAATTGCATTCTGCACACCTACTCTAGCATTGAAATCCCCTGCTTTTATAACTTTTTCTTTTGCACCAAACTGGCTCAAAACAGCTTTTAGCTCATTCCAGAAATCTTCTTTCTTATCAGAAGGTTCCGAGTCACAAGGAGCATACACTACAACAATTACAGTTCTCTGAAGTTTGACTTTCAAACGAATCCAGAGAATTCTTGCACTTACACAACTATAGTGAATCAAGTTGTTCTTCATCTTTTCACTTAAAATCACACCTACACCAGCCTGTCCTCTCATATTATCCAATACTCCAGACCACACACTCACCGTGCCATTCACTTCTTCTACCCCAATTTCCTTCTTTTTGGTTTCACTTACACACAGCACATCCAGTCTATATTTATTCATCTCCTCAACCACCTCACTCATCTTTCCATTTATACCTCTGGTATTCCATACACCAATCTTACATTCACTCAGCCGTGATCTCTTTCTCATACGCCGTTTAGAAAGTCCAGGTCGATTCTGTGGTGGACCGTTCTTCTCAAGTGTGGTAGGTCTACCATATCCCACACTTGAGTCATTCTTAATATTTCTTTTTGTCTTTTTAATCAGGTAAGAACATCAGTGTGGGGGATTAGCCTACAGCTGAGGGTTCCAGTTGGTCATTCAACCTAAGGATTCTGGAACAAAACCCAGTGAGTTGGGGTCTTTTCGCCAATGTCACACAGAACTAGCTTGCACCTCTCCAAGATTCACAGAGGCCCTAGTTGCTGTTGTGTGTGCCATTGTTACCACGGAGCGCCCCGAGGAGGCAAACCCATCGCTCACTACGACCGCCCGCATCATGACAATGTGTCTTGAGTTAATGTGGCAGGCTGTAGTAATTAAGGAAACACATAATTTTTATTCACACAATCCTGTCCTCTCTTGTAAATGTTGACTAAGAGGTTGGCCTTCCACTCTTCAAAAACCAAGTTGGTTTGCTATGCCAACTGTGCGATACTGTGCAACCAAAGACCATCTTTGCTATATCACTACACTTTACTAACTGCTCAGTTGATCCTTCCATGATACTAGATGCCTTCCTCCTTTGCGAAGTAAAATGTGAACCAGAGCCTTTCCATCCTTTCTCAGACATTTCACAAAATTCCTTCACCGTGAAATACCTGGGATTTTGAAATGTTACTTTGATATAATGAGCAAAATTATTTGATATTTTAATTTTAGAACTACTAACATACAGTGTTATATAACACCAGAGAGAGAGAAGCTCCTATGTAAGCCTTACAGTTAGCCTGTGTCTTACAGATTTAAATTTGTGAACTACATCATACTGAAAAAAGTATTCTAAGGCTGTTCTTGATCAGACAGCCTGTTGATTTGACAACCCTTCTCTTTATTCTATTATTATTGTACAAAACAATGAACTTCCACTCCATGTCATGCAGCTGCTCTGTAGAAATATAGGTTTCATGCCCGACTGGTTTAACACTCATTGAAGTTCAGTGGGTGGGTTTCCTCCAAATTTTGAATATATATTCTTTTTCCTCATATGGCATGAATTGTTTATTTATTCATATTTTCAAGTGCCAGACAAGTGTTAGGTGAACAGCGAATCTAGAAATTTTATTTTAAAGAATTGGAAAATCAAGCTGAATACAAATAAATTTGCTCTACACAAATAGAACATTTCCTTTTCGATTCTGTTTTACATTTTGGGTAATGTAGTCCTTCTGTGTTATAAAAAGATATGGAACAGTGTGATATTAATGCCATTATTTCACTAGCTGTCACAGTATGCACTTTGGCAAAAAATCATGTTTATGATATTGGGTTTAGAACACTAGTAGTGAGCATGGTGCAGGTTTATGGGTGTTGGAGCATTGTGTCGTGTATGTAATATTGTTTGTTCCTTTGTACAGATGTAGATAAAGTAGATTGTAATCGTGTTGAAAATATTACTGTATTAAAAAAACAAGATGAAAAAAAACTTGGCCGCCCCGGTGGAGCATTAGTCTAAGCGATGGTTTCTGATCATTCTTCTGAGAAGGGTCTGGGTTTGAATCCCGGTGAGGCATGGATGTTATGTTTGTCTTACGGCACTGGCTCTCTCCCTTCCCTGGAGTCAGTGGCACTAAATTAGAGACTGGTGACTGCTTTATAGCCCTTGAGTTGCTCATGGTGGTAATTAAACCTCCAATCTAAAAAAAAAAAAAAAAAAAAAGAAAGAAGGAAAATACACTTGACAACTGAAGTTAATGAAATATAACGATATAACGATTCTGTCTATTGTTGCATTTTTAAAAATGAAATGTTATTGTCTGTGGTAATTCTTTTTATGACATTGATGCTTTCCTGTTTTTAGGTCAATGCTGAAAGTAAACATGAGAACACATTAAAGGAGTTACAAAGAATGTTTGCTTATTTGCTGGTCAGTACTCTGTTTATTTCTTTATTTCATTAATGAAGGATCTTTTTTTATTTATTTATTTTGTATAATAAAGCTGTTTTAATTTTTTAATTTTTCTTTGTGTGTGTATGTGAGTGAAAAGAAAGCTTATTTTAAAGTATACTTTATTGTGTTATATACTGTGGAATTTCGGTTATACGTTTAGCAATAATGCATTTCCCCCTTTAATGCAGAATTCTGCATTAGTCCTGATATTTTACTGTAATTTTAATTGTTTTTGTTTTTTTCAGTTTTGGTTAATGTAATTAATGTGTGCACTTTTTGTGATAATACTTTAAATTTTGAATTTTAGGTTATCAAAAATGCATGGTTCTTTGATTCTTGTATATATAATATTGTATGTTACAACTTTGAAAGAATCAGTATATTACTACATCTTGGTGCAACCAAAGTTGAACGTTGATCCTATCAGAGAAGGGTATGTTGTTTACTTCCAATTTGGATGAAAAATTGGGTAGTGCTACCCGGAAAGATCAGGAACTTCATATCGACTCTCCCACTGGAAATTAAATTTTATAAAATCTGCATTTGGTGATATCGTACAGAGGGTGCTTCATCTGCTCATGTAAGAATGGAATGGGAAAAGGCCTTGTCAATCTCTAACACCATCTTTACCTTTACTGTGCAATCCAAGCTGTGAAAATTTGAACTCTCTTCATATTTGTTGACTGTCTTTGAAAGAAAAACTAAGTGTTCTTAAAGAATGCGTAATACAAATTTGAAACTGCTGAAAGTCGACTTGGCAAAATAATTGGGAATGGCGCCTTCTATGGTAGCTACCATAATATACGTGCAGAAGAAAATTGAAGAAAATGCCGCTGCCTGTGGTCTATCAGCTTCAAAAAAGGTTCATGTTCAAGGCGTTAAGTGCAGTGACGTTGAAGAGGTTCTTCGGCAGTTTTTCAATCATTGCTGGGCAGTAAAAATTCCTGTTAGTGGACCATTGATGATAGAAACAGCAAAGGAAATCTTTTTTTTTTTTTTAAAGATTTAACATTGAAGAAAATTCACTGCTGAAAGTCGACTTGGCAAAATAATTGGAAATGGCACCTTCTATGGTAGCTGCCATAATATATGTGCAGAAGAAAATTGAAGAAAATGCCGCTGCCTGTGGTCTATCAGCTTCAAAAAAGGTTCATGTTCAAGGCGTTAAGTGCAGTGACGCTGAAGAGGTTCTTCGGCAGTTTTTTAATCATTGCTGGGCAGTGAAAATTCCTGTTAGTGGACCATTGATGATAGAAACAGCAAAGGAAATCTTTTTTTTTTTTTAAAGATTAACATTGAAGAAAATTCATTTTTCTTTTCCAATGGATGGCTCCACAAGTTTAAAGTTCATTGTGGCATCGTTGGTAAAATTATTTGTTAATAATCTGTAAATCTTGAACAGTAGAAAAATGCTTTAGTGGAACTAATTCAAGAATGTGAACCCAGAAATATTTTCAGTGCTGATGAAACTGAACTTTTTTTTATCAAGGACTCTTGCATGCAAACCTGATCCATGCCACAGTGGTAGAAACAGCAAGGCAAGGTTGACTGTTTTATTGTATACAAATGCTGATGGATCTGCATACTTGCCAACTTTTATGCATTACGTGTAAAATTTACACATTTTAACTGGATTTTACGCATAGATTGCTTTTTTTTTTTTTTTACACGTTTCCATATATTAAAAAAAAAAATCTTCCTTGAGAAATATTTGTTAATGTTTCATTTACATCATACCTGCCAACTCTTCCGGATAAGTTTTTTTTTTTTTTTTTCAAGTTTTCCGTTTTATTATACAGGCTTCCGGTTTTCTGGCCAGAAGATTTTTTTCCGGATTTTTGAAATTGTGTGCTTTTTGCAGGGCTGTTTGTGTTCCGGGTCTAACCCGGATTTCCGGGTTTGGGCGATCTTTCATGCCCGGAATTCCGGATGTTTAGCTTTGAAGACATTTTTAAGACTGTTAAATTTTGAGTTCTAATAAGCGACAAAGCAAAAAAAAATAAAAAAAAATTAATATGATTCATGGCAAAAGTATTTATTAAAAAAATTGCTTTTCACCAATGAATTAATGTGATAATAATATTGTCTTCCTCGCCGATGCAGCTGACTCGAGCTTGACACACAAAGAGCCGGCAGTTCGTGCTGTGGTTGTCCGTTGTTCTGTGGAAAGGGCATGCGCGCAAATTCTCAGTCATTTCGTCGGAGCTTCTGCTCCTCGATGCAAAAAAAAGGTTTTCGCTCTGATGAGCAGAGATCGCGATAACGCATCTACACGCGTATTTCACGCCTTAAAAACGCCGGATAGTAAGAAATGCGTATTTTTACGCATTGTTTTTTCATATGCAATTTCCTTTTATAATCGGTGATTACACCGGGATTTTGTCATAAAAATGACCATTTTTTTTATCAAGAAATTGTATGTTAACTTTTATGTCACAGTTTATGAAAAAATCATGATTTGGTTCCCGTTGCCAAGCTAGTCAGCTAGGGATCGGCTTTTGGCAACCATTCGGAAGAACCTTCAGGGCAGAGCGGCTCAACCGATGGGCATGCGCATTGGTCATAAGTAACGATTCAGCCGCGTCGGGATTGAGCACGCTAGTGTATCGGTGCAGCATGGTGCAGTTAAGCGTTGGTGTGGAGGAAGTGAAAAGCGACATGTTTTGAAGTTCGTTTAATTGCCATTTCAGGGCTGGATGGCGGGTTACCAGCGGAAACAAAGCTGTTAAGCGGGGTCTCTCGCCTTACGAAATTTTAAGAAAAAATATATATAACTATAAAATCTTGGGTCCGTTTTTGGATCGCTCGCAAAATTCGCGCGTTGAAAACATATCATTTGTAAAAATACGTGATTTAGAAACGGATCGTTCAGAGTTCCGAAAATTGCAATCTAATACATCGGGAACATAATCAGTTTATGGACCCGTGAATCGGCTTTCATGCGTAGCCATATGAGCAGTTCATTTTGCATATCGCAGACTGTTACGAATCAGGCATGAGATTGTTCTTCGGATTCGCGGAATTCCACATTTCGGTTATACTTGAGAGCTATGGAAAAAAAAAAAAAAATACTGAAGGCAATGTTTTATTTTCTGAGGATTAGGGGAGGGGGCTCGTTTTCCACCTCGGGGGCTGGCATTCCGTTTTTCAGAACTTCCGAAAACAAAAACAAAACGGAGTGAAATTTTTTTCCGTCATCAAATTTTTTTTTCTCGCGAAGTTTCCTCTGTCCAGTATTGTTATTAAATATCAATTTATTGCATAAACGTTTGCATTTCAGCTTGAAAGTGTAGACAATAATTTCCGATAACGGAAGTTCGACGGAGCAAAAATGTCCTTGTAAACTTCAGGCACCAGTTTCTTTCGCGGATTCGAAGAGTAACTCTGACTTTGTTGTCATCAAAACTGAAGATAATGGCTGGGGACAGAATTTCATCTTTTAAAACTTTCGAAAATGGAAGTTAGACGAACTGCAGATTTAATCTGTAATCGTAATTTTTTTCCCTCGCAGTATTTCCTCTGCTCATTTTTATTGTAAATATAATTTTGTTTGATAACTGATTGTGTTTCAGCTTGAAAATGGAGGAAAAATTTCCGGAAACGGAAGTCGGACTGAGCGAAGATTTTTTTGTAATCATAATTTTTTTTTCGCGATGTTTCCACTGTCCTGAATTATTGTTAAATGTTATTTTCCCTCTATAAATAGTTGCAAAGGGAGAAACTGGACACTCCTCATATCAGAAGAATGGTTGAATCAACCAAGTCTCAATTATGTGAACTGTAAACATCTCATACATAGTATTCAAGATTTTTTTTTTTTCAGAGCTGGAGGAAAACATGCTGCAAAATAATAAATTAGTTGATCTTTGTAATACTAAACTTGCACATCACAATGTCCAATGAAGGTTTATTTTATCTTTTGTGATTGAGATAGACTGAAGATTTCCTTCCTCCACAATATAACTTGTTTTGAAGTTTGAGTGTGTAGAAACTGAATCTGTGAAGCAACACACACACAAGTTTTGGTACAGTCTTTCAAAAGCAAAACAAAATTTTTTGCAGCCTCCTAGATAAAAAAAGACAAGTATGTAAGATTTTGATAAATTACGATTTACTTATTTTATATAAAAGAAATTCAATTACATGCTAATTCATGTTGACATTTATATATAGATATAATTATTTGTTTTTATGTTAAATATTATTTAGCTAAAAATTTAATGTGGTAATTGTTCGTTCCCTAAAATTACTCCTTTGGAAAGAAAAATACTCCTTCAAAAAATGTGAAGGAGTATTTTTACTCTTTTGAAAAAATCCTAGCACGATCTCTGCTGATGAGTGATGTGGGATTGGAACTTGGAGATGGCGGGGGTGGGTGGGAGCGAGTTAAAGCAAATAAAGTACATCACTCACGTGTCTGCACCTACACGCGGGAGCAGCCTGCCTCATTGTATTAGTAAGTCAGTGACGGAGAGGAGGTGTCTTTGTTTCCCTGATGAAACGTTTGTGGGTTTTTTTTTAGGCAAAAGTGATGGGGTTTTTTTTTTGTGTGTGTGTGTGATGTATGAATGTTTTTAGGAATTTGAAAGTTTACACGGTTTAAGTTAAGTTCGTCATCAACGATGAAATTTTTAACCAAAACTGACATTCTCAAGACATGAGAGGCTTCAGTCAAAAATAAATTCCGGTGAGATTGGCTAGAAAAAAAAAGACACCCAAAAGGAGAAAGCTGGGATATGGTGTCGGAAAATTGATGCAGCTGGGTCATGTTTCTGCATATATAAATGGAGTACGTGCTACAGTTCTGCCTCCAAAACCTGTTGAAGCAATTATAACAGCTACCTGTAATAGTAAAGGTTCTTCTCCTCTTCGGTACACAAACAAGGCACTGCAAATGAAGGATGTTGGAAAACGTAAGCGTCTCCGCTAAAAAACAAATGAAGATTACACACTTTTTTAAGAACTAGTGTTATTTTATTAGTAAATATAACTTTAGATTAACACCACACCAGACTGATGTGTTTTTTTTTATTAATAAATGGAACTTAGATCAACATCCAATTTGCTAAATATACTGTTATTTTATTAGTAAATAGAACTTTAGTTCAATACCACCTGACTAAAATTTCAACTACTAAATTTCTGTTAAAAAAAAGATCAATATCCTATGAAAAAGAGGAGTTGCCCTTCTAGTAACATAAAAACTTGACTGCAGATTTTCTTTTATTTATTTGCCAAATGGGTAAGTTTGCAATTGGAAAGAAAGGCAACACTTATTTAAAAGGTATGTTATGTGTGTAATTGATTTATTTTATACAAATGCAAAATTTTTATTAACGTTCTTAGTGTGGTATATGTTAAAGACAATATCATGTAGTTATCAAAATCAAAGTTACTTAAATTTCACTTAAGCAATTTATTTTTTTAGCAACAAATTACAGGGATCGCATTCCTCCTAAAATTCCTAAAATTCCTAATATTTTGTGACCCTCCTTAAATTCCTAAAATTATACCTAAAATTTGCTATTCATCCTAAAATTTTCGTAAGCTTATTTATTTAAAACACAACCGTTATTAACGCCAATAAATTTACCATTACGCAGGGTGCGCACACGTGCTTGAAAACCTGGAAAGTCCTGGAAAATCATGATTACGTTTTCAAGGCCTGGAATATCCTGGAAAAACAGTGTTTTTTTAATGCCGTCTTGAAAAGCCTTGAAATTTGAAATTAGTGCTTAAAAAATGCCCTTTTAGGAAATCGTGTTACTGTTACCCCTTCATTTTTTAAAGTTCCTTTTCTCTGTTCTCAAAGAAACCACCGGCAGCGGTTTCCGATGTGCACCAAATCCTAATTTGGCTGGGGGGAAAAAAAGAAAAAAAAAAGGCACTACTTCCAGTGCAATAAAATTGGATGATTACTAGTAGGTCGAAGGGGAGCTTGATGTCCGTCCGACAATTGAGAACAGAAGGGGAAAGAAGAGGCATTTAGCATTTGCAGGGGGTCGCGTATGTACCAAGTCAGCTGGCATCCACCAGTGAGGAGTATGGCTGAACAACACATTCATCTTCTTCTTGTTTATGTGCATGCCACCCTCCCTCCCCTCAAGAGACTTCCACTACTTATGATAAAAAATAAGAAAACTATCTTTGCGAATTTTTCACGAAAGTGGCTGAAATTTTTACATTCACTGTAATTGGATTACAGAAGCTCACTTCCAAAATTCCAGTTGAATCGGTTTAAAACTTTAAAAGTTAGCATTGGTAATTTTTATTATGGACAAGTATGTGTGCCTCTTTGGACAGAGTGAGCCTCCAGCAGAAAGGGTGTTACCATAGCAACGGTTGATTGACAGCTGGGAGCGCTGATCTGAAGCCCTTGGTTGGGAAGAAAGCAAACACCTGTTTATCACTTCCACAGCACAAAAGGACTAGGAGAATATTTTCAGAAATCCATTTTTCTGAATTTTGAAAATAACACAGTAAAATTTTTACAGTAGTTAAGATACATCACAATAAAGTTCTAGTGCAAATTTCGCCAAATTCCGTTAGGAACTTTAGCAGATGCAAAAAAAAAAAAAAAAAAAACGTTGCATAATCGGATTGAAAAAAGAAACAGTAATTATAAATTACGGGAAAAGCAAGTGAATTATTTTTTTTAGATGCCATGGTTTATTTAAACAGAGTGATCCTTAAATTTTTTTCTGTGATGATATGGACTCTATTTGAATTACAAACACGTTTTTATTCAGACGTCTGAGTTACTGTTTTAATAAAAAAATCATCTATAATTAAAAAGTTTTCAATGGATTTAAGCAATATTCAGCAGATAAACAAACGTATTTTAGTAAATTGCAACATCATGATGTAAATTTGGTAATTTAATTTTGTCGAAAATTGGGGAGCATTTTTTTTTTTACAGTTTCTATTATAGTTAAAGTGAAGGAGGAAGGGTGCAACTTGACAGTTCAGTGAGCTGCAGGTGGTGATTTATGGCGATGTGCCAAATGAAAAGAAGCCATTCCATCAGGTAATTCCAAAGGTTGTGTTGTGTGGACGCGTCCTCCTGCTGTTTGATCTTAATTGGAATGTTTTTGTGCATGGGGGGGGGGTTCGAGAGAAATATCCGTTTCAGCTTTACAGCTTTCACGGCTCTTTTTTTTTTTTCTTGGTAATAAATAAAAATCATAGTTGCTGCATTCACCATTGATCCATGTTTGCATTTCTTGAATATAAACAGCAGACAATCAGAAACATAGCGTTGGGCGGGTCTTGATGATCTTCATTTTGCATATGCTGAATTCAGTTCTGTGGGAATAAGGAATGACTTATACTGTGAATATATACAAAACTACATATTTTTGAGCTGAAAAAATAGGTCTACTTGTACACAGTAGCTAAAGTGTGAACTCAGATGAAGACAATCAGACATACGGATGTCTGATTCCATAAAAAAAAATCAACATAGTTTTTTTATTTACACTACAGGTAAAAAAGCAAAAACATGTTTTTAAACGTTATAAAGGAAAACGGATTTTTGAAACGCATGACTTGATGATCTTAATTTCTGAAAGTTTCTTTTTTCCACATCCTTTTTTTTTCAATTACAATACACTGTAACAGGATACTGTGTGTTATATCACTTAGAGATATGGCAGATTTTCGGTTGCTGATATCCGCGATCGTAAGCGGTAGTTGCATTGCGATTGTTGATGATGACAAGATAAATACTGGAGTGATGTAAAATGTTGCATAAACTAAAAAATAAAAAAAATAAAGCCCTCCCCCCACCCCGAACTTTTATGCGGTCATCATAGCTGATCAACCATTTCATTCCATGAACATCAGCACATTTCAATCATTTGAACATTGGGGGTATCTGAAGGAATTCAGCCGTGCTTAAGCGCCCTAGCGCAACGAAAACATGCTAATTTTGGACAGTTCTATTCCCTTCCCCTCTACCATCCCTAATAATTGAGAGTGCATACATTGAGAGTGTTTCAAATATTCTATTTATGAGCTAGTTTTCGCGCTGTTTGTTATGCTTTTATTTTCGAAGAAAGAGGGGGAAAATAAGGAAAAGCAGCTAGAGAAAAAAAGAAAAGCTGAGTTTGATGACAAAATAAAAGAAAATGATGCAGAAATAAATAGGCTTAAAAAAGATAAAGAAGCCTCCCTAGCAGTAATTCAAGAGGGAACAGAAAGAATGAGAAAAGCTGTAGAAAAACAAAATACTGTTGAAATAGCAGTTGCCTCTAACTTGATCATACAAGGTTTAGCTGAAATAAAGAAAACTGAAAGTAAATTAGTTGTGGCTGAAGCAGAAAAAGATAGGCATATCAGGAAAAGGTTAAAACAATAATATGAAAAAAGTAATTCAGTGAACAATTGTACATAGTTCTTGGTTTTCAATTACCTTTTTAGGATATTATAGTTTAATGTGAAACCTGAAAACTTTACTGTGAAAATCGTGAATTGCTTCTGGTTCAACAGCATATTAATGTTCAAAGTGAAACTTGAATGTGGTAAATATACTTGAATATGATAATAACACGTGAAAAGATAAGAACTGAACATTAGAAGTAAATCATACGTAAACTTTAGACATTAGACGTTATGCAAAAAATTTCGGTGTGAACTTCGACCATATATACTAATGGACTGCGCATTGGCAATAGCTGCATCAAAGCCGCCATGGCTCAAACATTGGGCACGTCATTATCAGACTCCAAATTTCGTGTACAAATGCTGTTATGATTACTAATTTACGCTGCAGAACTTCAGTGTTTTCGGTGTATTATATGAATGCACCTCATATATAATGAAAACTCTTCAGGTAAGTTTACTTATGAGCTATATACATGCATGATCGTGTTGTTTACATTTTGTGATTTATAATGTGATGAACATTTGCGAAGAATTTGGAACATGCATTCCATTTTTTTCTTAAGTTACTATATTTTTATATCAATAGCTGCAAGTTTCTGGTTAAGTAATTGAACTTTATTGACTTAGGTATTTAATTCGTTTCTTACCCATGAAAAATCATAGAACTTTCTTTACTATATCGGTCAGAGCAACCATAAGCACAGCAGGTGTAACCCATCTTTTTGACTGTTGTGATGTGATTTTATGTTGGAGCCAGAAATTTTGATGTCATGCGCAGTCTATCAGTATATATGGTTGAAGGGTGTGAAGCAAACTCTTTACAATGTATACAAAGTTGTTTTACTAGATGTATACAAATATACATCTAGTTTTTATTGAAATACACTCCTAAAATTTTCCTAAAATTTTTCTAAAAATTCCTAAAATTCCTAAAATTCTTACCTAAAATTTTCCAGAAGTATGCTATGATCCCTGAAATTAATACTGCAAGCTCAACCCCAAAATAATGTACTGTTGTGAGCAAAAGGTATAGGTAGGTAGTAAGCAATCTCCAAAGTGAAACCATTTTATCTTTCGAAGTATCAGTAACAGCTTTGCTGATAAGTATATTAATTAGAGATACTAGTAGTAACGGAAATACTTTTGTTGTGCGGGGGGGTACCCTCACATGTTCATTTATGTCTCGAGTTTATGCATTGGCACCGTTGGGAGACGCCGATGATTTCAGGGTTTCGTGCCTTGCCTTGCAAAGTTTTTGCTAAAAATATCCCTATAAATAAAATATATAACAGAGATGGGAATTTTGCGCCATCTTGCTACAAATCCTATTTACTCTATCGTAATCTCTCTCTAAATCTATGAAGGCAACAAAAATTTTGTTACCAACAGACAGATACTTTTCAATCATCATGTGTAATGTAAAAATTTGGTTAATGCAGTCTTTATCAGGCATGAAACCTCTCTGAACATCCCACACTTTCTCTGATGTAAGGCTCCGTATTTTTTCAATAATGACCTTACCAAACACTTCCCTTGGCACACTAAGTAGGCTAATACCACGAAAGTTCTTGCAGTCAGTCTGATCACCTTTTCCCTGATACAAGGGAACAATGATAGCATCCTTCCAATCCCAAGGGACTATTCCAGGGTTCGTAAGGTCCTTAAAAGTCTTTAAGAACTCTTTAATTTCCATTTACCCTTTTTAAGGGCCCTTAAGAACTCCTTAATTTCTGTTCTGTTTTAAAGGCTCTTAAAAAGTCCTTGAAAACACCGTAATTAATTTTTTTTTTGTCATTTTCAAGATCGATGCAAAAGTGAAGAAATTTTCGGGATATTAGTTGGGGGGGTCGTATTCCGTCTGGGGACGTTGTTTTGTCTTTTTAAACATTCGGAAACGGAAGTTAAACGAAGTGCAGATTTTTCCCGTAGTCATATTTTTTCTCTCTCGCGATGTTGCTTCTGTTCAGTATTGTTAAATATAATTTCATTGCATAATTTCAGCTTGAAATTGTAGGGCAAGGATTTCCGAAAACGGAAGTTAGGCCGCCCGAAAATTTCCCTGTAATCTTCAGCGACGAGATTCTCACGGTGATTCAAGGAATTCCGTCTTTTTTTTTTTTTATCATTTGGACCATGTACGAAATCGATGCATAACTGAACTGAAATTTTGAGAGGGGGAGGGGGTCCTCCGTCAGAAAACAGAATTTCGTCCTTCGAAAACGGAAAGTAGACGGAGGTAACATTTGGTAATCGTAATTTTTTTTTCTCGCGATGTTTTCTCTACCCAGTATTGTTAGATATCATTTTATTCCATAAATATTTGTATTTCAGCTTGAAAATGTTGGATAAATTTATGAAAACTGAAGTCAGACGGAGCGAAGATTTCTTCCGTAATTGTATCCCCCCCCCTTCCCCGCGATGTTTCCACTGCTATGTAGTTGTTAAATGTCACCACCCTCATAAGTGTGTGTGCATTTTAGCTTGATAAGGGTGGGGGGAAATTTCCAAAAACAGAAGCAAAGAAGTTTGGAAATTTGTAAGAATTGATGCATGGTGTTAAAAAAAAAAAAAGGTATTCATTCTCTGAAAATTACACCATTTATCTAAAATAGTTAAAGCTCTGATATCAGAATTCTAGATTCCCAGGCTGAAAGTTCTGTAAGCATGATGGATAAAATTGTCATCTGAGGGAATAAAAAAAAACGAAAAAAGAAAGAAAAGTAACAAAGAAAAATTGTACAGGGAAAAACTATGAGCAGAAAAAAATAAACAGTGGATGCTGTGCAGTGGCAGAGTCAACAAAAAACAAATATGGCCGTGGAACTTGCTGAAAAGAAAGTAGGATTTGCTCGCAAGAGGAAACCAGAGCTAATGTTTTAGCAAGTACAAGAACAAAACCAGGAAAAAAAAAACTGTTTGAAGCTCTCTTTCAAAACCACCCTATTTTGTTTGGAATTCACTAATTTTATAATTGTGAATACAGTGGTGTGATCTAGTTAAATATTTTCATAAATAAATTACAGTAAACGATTCATTTTTGTTCATGCTTTGTAATATTCACACTTTCTCACCGGGCAGTCTGATTTTTCACCAAATTAAAAAGTACAGCTTTGTTTTTTTTCTTCGTCAGTCTCATGTATGTTAATTAGAATCGCTCACGAGCGCTATGGATAAATGAAAGGATTGTTTATATCGCATAACTTGTAATCAATTATCAGGAATACTGATCTTTTGGTTCTTACTTAAAGTCTGAATTTTGCCCCGTACGTTCAGAAATGAGAATTTTTAGGAGGTTTTCTTTTTCTCATTTTGATCTACCTTGGGGAATATCTTCACCCTCACACTTTTCTTTTTCCAGATGGAAGGTGCGTTGAACCACTTACTAACTCGCAATCGTCTGCTTAATGCCCATGTCCATACATGCAGGATCCCATGTATGCAAGAACAGTGGCTCTTTCAGACAGCAACAACAAAAAAGTCATGCACTGATTCTACTACTGAAGAAGAGGGGGGGGGGGGGGATCTCGTGTCAAAACGTCACTGTGTAAGCTTTAAGCGATAGAAACAGCTTTTATCTAACCAACTTTACTAAATCTCACTATCATCTTATAGTTTTGGTTCCAGTTGTAATTGTTCACAGCAATAACGAAAGTTTTACATTGATAATTACTTGATAAAAAACATTGTATGAAGAATATCATGTTGCAACTGCTTAAAGATGATGCATATTGTTTTCACTGTTATCTTATAGTTTTGGTTCCAATTTGATTATTAAATGTTACATTAGTTTTCCTTTTATGTCGAAGGTATGCTTTCCTTCAGAAAACCTTAGGAGTTTGTGATGAACATGCAAACCACGTATGCGTGACTTGCCAGTTGGTTGGTTTCAGAAATAATGTATTTTAATCTGAATGCCATGAATCTCGAAAAATATGCTGCTAAAAACCAGCCAAACAACAAACAGTAATTACATATTATTTATTCTTCCTAAGTGTATATTCGCAAGCGTTCAGTATCAATAGCAACAGTTCTTGGACGCGGCAGCATTCTATTTGTGTTACAGCGAAACAAATGCATTCAGAAGAAAATCCCTGATATTAATGTTTTACGCTTAAAATTTTGCAGGTCATGTAGTTTTCAATAAATCATGGGTAGTATAATTGTTTTCCTATTTATCTCACTGTAGGGAATGACAGTAATGCTAATTAACAGTCGTAAGAGAAGCAGTAAGCCGCCCCGCTGGCGCAGTAGTCTAAGCGATGGCCTCTGATCATTCGTCCGAAAGGGATCCGGGTTCGAATCCCAGTGAGGCATGGTTGTTGTGTTTGTCTTACGGCACTGGCTCTCTCTCTTTCCTGGAACCAGTGGCCCTAAATTAGGGACGGGCGACTGCTTATAGCCCATTGAGTCGCTCACGGTGGTCGTTAAATCAAAAAAAAAAAAAAAAAAAAAAAGCAGTAAAATGTCAACAAACCTGAAATATAACATTTTTTCATAGTTCATAAAATAATGGTAATTCAGTATATAAACATAACTTAAAGCACAGAATGGACTTAAAACAATTAAAAATACTATCATTAGCTGCTCGAAAACCTGAGTTCTGCTCCAAAACCGAACATTTCTGCTCCAAATTGCATATTTTCCTGCTCCAAGAATTGTCCCGAAACATGGTAGGGGCACTAACACCCCTGCTATTGCCAAATATTGAAAATCAACCTGCATTAACTGTATGAAGAAGTTACTACAAGTGCTACAGCTGTAGAATTTAAAAATAAAATAAAAATAAAAATGCAACAGTTACACAAGCAAAAATGTGTTATTCATCCAAATCTACGAAAACCAAATTTTTCTCCAGATTTGGGAATTCGGAAGCTGTGTAGTAAATAAAAAAATAAATAAATAAATACTTAAAAGAAAGTGATGCTTCACTGTTCAGTTTTGATTCTTTGAATTCTGCCAATGTAGTTTTGAAATTTATGCAAACATTTTTATTGAACTTAAGGCTTTCAATTCCGATTATATGATTTAAGTGACGATGAACTTGTGTGTTTCGATTTGATTTAGATAGTGTGTTTACTTGCTTCATTAACCTAAAACAGGTCTAACAAGCTGTGCTGCATTTTTATAAAAGTGTTATTTTTCCAGCTGCAGCACTTGTAGTGATACCACCCACAGAATTAATGCATTTAGTTTCTTAGCCTGTGTCCTTACAGATTTGTGAAAGTAATTCTAATGGAAGGAATTAAGTTATTGAATGGAAAGGTAAAGATACCAAAAATTTTAAAGACTGACAATCACAGCCATATAAAATTTTAAGCTGTATTTGTAATACTGTTTTTGTTAAAATGAATTTGTAAATTAATAAAAAAATATAAATTTGGATAAACTTTGAAGAAAAAACAAATGCAAATTTAAAAAGTTTCTGAAACCACAAAGATGGGCATATAATCACAATTAATGGGTGAAAATTGAAATTTCAAAGTAAATAAATTATTATTTGTTGAAAATTGAAATTTCAAAGTAAATAAATTTTATGCTTCACACCACAATACAAAGAAGCAGAGTGTTAGTTCTGTAGATGCAAAGATATGCTTCAGGACAAATAATGGATCCAGTATTACCAGTAAATAATGTATATAAGGAACTTTTAAGTTAGTTGGTTTTTCTGTTGGAGTGTTTAGGTTTATTTTAGTAGAACTAATTTTAATTCATATATTTGTACAATGGAATATTTATTAGTTTCAACAAAATTGATTTATTGGGTTAAAATGACTTATTTTGTATATTGAGTATATTTGCATGCAGCGATTATGAAGTCCTTAAAAAATATTTAAAGGTCCTTAAAAATAGCCTGAAGGTCCTGAAGAACTCCTTAATTTCCATTTTCAAAAAAGAGTATGAACCCTGTATTCTTAGCTGCCAGCACAACTGGCAAATTTCAGTTAACCAGTTAATTACAGAGTCACCACCATATTTCAACATCTCGGCAGTTATGCCATCAACTCCCAGAGCCTTACCATTCTGAAGAGATTTTAGAGCTTTACACACCTCTTCTCTTGAGATTCCTTCTGTGCTTCCCTCTCACTGTGACATCATCTGTTTCTGCCTCAGAATCACCTTTGCTTTCCTGATCTAATAGCTCACAGAAGTATTCACTCCATCTTTCACTTTAATCATTGGGCTCCCATATCATTTCCCCACTCCTATTCTTCACACAACTTACAACTTTGTTTCCCCTATTTTTCCTGAGTCTCACGTACTTCCAGAAAGCCTTTCTATCTTTCCAAAAAGCCAATTCATGTATTCATCCACAGAAACACTATCTTGCAACATCCCCAAATAGGCATCCTTCTTTCTCTTTACTGCCTCGTTAATCTCATTCCACGCCGCCCCGGTGGCCCAGTGGTTTAAGCGATGGCCTCTGATCATTCGTCCGAAAGGGGTACGGGTTCGAATCCCGGTGAGGCATGGATGTTGTGTTTGTCTTACGGCACTGGCTCTCTCCCTTCCCTGGAACCAGTGACCCTAAATTAAGGACGGGCGACTGCTTATATCCCATTGAGTTGCTCACGATGGTCGTTAAACCTCCAACCAAAAAAAAAAAAAAAAAAAATCTTATTCCACCAACCATCACCTCTATTGTTACCCACTACTGTGGTACCACAGACCTCCTCAACAGCAGTGACAACATAGTTCTTAAAACATTCCCACTTCTTTTCTACATCTAGGGCTCCCACTTGTCCTACTTTTCCTACTTTTTGGTCAAATGTCTTACTTTTGTCCTACTTTCAAGTTTTTGTTCTATTTTTCCATACTTATAACAAAATCCTTTTAACAAAAGTCTTTCTCCCTCTCACGCAGCCCATAAATAATATATCACACTTCAAAAATAATAGTTTCATATAATGAAATGCTATTTTCAATTCATAATTACACAAATTTTAGCACTAATTATTTGTTGTTTTTGCAGGGGAAAATCAATTAGAATTTTATCCTGAGATCCTGAGAAATGCCTCAGGAAACAGATTTTAGTGAAGAGTGTCTGCTTCAATTGGACAGAAATAACCATGTTATGAACTTGTTTTGTAGTAAGGGGAGAAAAGAAACTGAAGCTTTTTGCTCATTGTGTAATGTGTACTTCTCATGTGCGAATAGGTAGAAAGACCATATTTTAAAACACAGTGACACAAAAAAAAAAAAAAAAAACATTCTACCAAAGCAAATGTAGGACATTCTACCAGCCAGAGTAAACTTTTTGTAAATAAAGGGGCAGTTGTCGGGACATCATCGAAGAACCCAGATAGTGTTGCACTTAATGATTCAGACTGCCACAAAGCTGAAATTCTATAGGCTTTTAAAGACGTTGCTTCTAATTTTTCTTTTGCTTCATGTAAGGGTTTAAAGGCTCTTTTTGTAACAATGTTTGGGGTAGTTGCTAAAAACTTCAGTCTGACTAAGAACAAAAGTGTCATATTTAATAACTTACGGCCTCCGACCACTCATTGTACAGGAATTGGCGGCAATCATTTGCATTTCTGGTGTGTACTTTACTTTATGTGTAGATAAAACAACAACAGCCCAAGTGAAAAAGCAGTTGGATATGTACATCTGGTTTTGGAGTCTTGATGTTACCCAGCCAGTCCAATGTCGCTACTTGTCTTCGGTGTTTTTAGGTCATGCAGATGCAGAAACAATGTTTACAGAGATCTGTATACAACTTGAAATGGAAGGGCTTCATTTGTCTAAAATGATCATGCTAGCAATGGGCGGTCCAAACGCAAACAAATCCCTTTGGAAAAAGATGGACAATGCAGTAAAATTGTCTGGTTCCACTGGACTTATCAACGTTGGGTCTTGTAACTTACACATTGTGCACAATGCATTTGGCAGTGGTCTCAAAGAAGTATCTTTTAATATGATTGAAGATTATGCTCACAATGTATATAAGTGGTCCAAGCAATCTGCTGCTAGGAGACATGATTTTAAAGCGTCGCAAGAATTGTTAGCTGTATCAGATAATTACTATTTGCAGTTTGTAAGCTGTAGATGGCTTACTTTTGCTCCAGTAATAAAAAGACTCGTCGAACAACACTAAGCTTTGCAACATTACTTCTTAAAGTTCATTATGCCAAAACATAACAATTCTGTGATTGTAAATAACACTCGATATAACAGCATTGTTAGTTTGCTGAAGAACAAATTGATCCTTCCCTTAATGCAGTTTTTGGTTCACACTAGTGAGTTGTTTTTAAGTTTCTTTGCACTTTTCAGAATGAACAGCCACTTGTTCACATTTTGTATGATGAGTTATGTCAACTTCTAAAGATGATGTTGAGGAAATTTGTGAAACCACATGTTGTGAAGGAGTTCTCTGGTAATCTTTCCACTATAAATTGCACGAGTGAGAACCTGTTGCCTTTGCACAAAATGGAAGTAGGAACTGAAGCAAAGCATACTTTGACATTATCTGCAATGTCGGACAGGGATAAACTTTAGTATAACTCAGCAGTCTTATGTTTTTATAAGAAAACAGTAACTTAGCTTTTACAACACTGCCAATCAAAAATAAGATCCCGAAAAACCTGCAATGTCTTCATGGTTTGTTGCGCACTGAGGAAGAGAGCTGTAAATCTTTTAGGCGGTTAATAACTCGGGTAGCACATGCTCTGAATGTCTCATATATATATTAGTAAGTCAACTAGACCTACCTCTGAAATGTATCATTACATTATTACACTAGTACACAGTGCATGGGGGGGGGGTGTTCGTGTGGCTTTATTATAGTAACTATTGCCATTACAATTGACCTACTTTGTTTTAAAAAAAAATCCTACTTTTCTCCCTAAAACTGTCCTAATTTTTTTACTCTAGTAGGTGGGAGCCCTGTCTACACCCCTCTCACATGACTTTAGTTCCTTCAGTCGTTCTTTGAGTAAGTTAGCATAATGCTGATTATCTTCAGGAAGCCTTTCAACCTTTATTCATTCCACCCTAGGCCTCTTCCTATTCCTTTTCCTCCAATCAACATTCAGTTTCATTCGTAACACCACCAAATAATGATCAGAGCTAACATCCGCACCTCTCGTCACACGGGTGTCAACAACTAAGTGTTTCAAACGCTAATCGTAGACAACAAATCTATCACACTCTTTTGACCAAGAGTACGATTTCCCCAAGTATATGTGTGTATTTTCAAGAGCAATATGCCATTATGTCTTAAAAGAAAAGTGTTTGATCAATGCATCCTTCCAGTGCTTACGTATGGTGCAGAGACGTGGACCTTAGCTAAAAGAGACATACAAAGGCTGCAGACAACTCAAAGTAGCATGGAGAGGTGCATGCTTGGTGTAACCAGGAGAGATAAGAAGAGGAACACGTGGATCCGAAAAATGACAAGAGTGGAAGACATCATGATCAGAGTTAAATCCCTGAAATGGCAATGGGCTGGACATACTGCCAGAAGAACAGACCATCGATGGACAGCCGAAATTTTAGATTGGATTCCAAGGGACAGGAAAAGACCCAGAAGAAGACCACATGGAAGATGGGTGGATGAAATTCGAAAGTATGCGGGAGTGACATGGAGGAGACTGGCACAAGACAGACCGTTGTGGAGGAAACTTGGGGAGACCTTCATCCAGCAGTGGATTGATAATGGTTGACAATGATGATGATGATGATGTGTGTATATACTTGTGGTTAAAAAATGTATTAGATACGCACAAACCATTCTGAATGCAGAGTTCAATTAATCTTTCACCATTATCATTCACACAAGAATCATTAAACTTACCCAGAGCATTGTCAGAAATTGCATTCTGCACACCTACTCTAGCATTGAAATTCCCTGCTATTATAACTTTTTCTTTAGCACGAAACTGGCTCAAAACAGCTTTTAGCTCATTCCAGAAATCTTCCTTGTTATCAGAAGGTTCCGAGTCACAAGGAGCATACATTCCAACAATTACAATTCTCCGAAGTTTCACTTTCAAACGAATCCAGATAATTCTCTTACTTATGCAACTATAGTGAATCAAGTTGTTCTTCATCTTTTCACTTAAAATCACACCTACACCAGCCTGTCCTCTCACATTATCAAATACTCTAGACCACACACTCGCCATGACATTCACCAAGCATCACCTCTATAGTGGTGCCACAGACCTCTTCAGCAGCAGTGACAACACAGTTCTTAAAACATTCCAACTTCTTTTCAACATCCCTCTCACAAGACTTCAGCTCCTTCAGTTGTTCTCTGAGTAATTTAGAGTGACGCTGATGATCTTCAGGGAGCCTTTCAACCTTTATTCTTTCCATCCTAAGCCTCTTCCTATTCCTTTTCCTCCAAACAACATTCAGTTTCACTCATGACACTACCAAGTAATGATCAGAACCAACATCTGCACCTCTCATGACACTAGTGTCAACAACTAAGTGTTTCAGACGCTGATCGTAAACAACAAAATCCATAACACTTTTTTGACCAAGAGTATGATTTTCCCAAGTATATGTGTGGATATACTTGTTGTTGAAAAACGTATTAGATACACTCAAACCATTCTCAATGCAGAGTTCAATTAATCTTTTGCCATTATCATTCACACAAGGACCATTAAATTTACCCACAACATTGTCAGAAATTGCATTCTGCACACCTACTTTAGCATTGAAATCCCCTGCTATTGTTATGGCGGGAAAAAAGATTAAGGTTTATTCTGGGTAATTTATATTTGAATGTGTGCAAATCATATTAAAATTATGGTAAAAGTTAGATTTAAGGCAAAAATTAAAAAAATTGGGAGATGGGTGGCTGCATTTCAAAACAAAAATAAATTCAATTATCTTAAGGCCATGATAAATGAAAATATAAATAAAATGCAACTCAGATGTTTGAAAATTCCCTGAAGTTGTTATTGAAGGTTTGCGTTGTTTGAGTATTCGACGAGTTGAGACACCTGCAAGTGTAAAATAAGTAATTATTGTTTACATGTGTACCAAATTTGCAAACACTAAAAATAAGATTATATACAATGTACACGTGTAATAACTTTTGTAGGCAGTGATGTTAAAATTAGTGGTTAGAACAAAATGCATTAATTAAATAAAAACAAAATTCCCAATCGTTTCCGGCCTTAGGCAAGCTAAGGTGGATTGGCATGCGACCCTGCGATGAACTTCAACTGAGTCAACTAATTCTTCACTGCACAAGGTTTGGGTTTTTGAAAGGCCATTTGGCCTGCATTTATTGTTAAAACTTAACCAAATAACAACAAAAACAAACCATGTCATTTCAGTTTCATAACACCTGATTCAACATAAATTGACAAGTTCTGTCGCTGAAGTGCAATGTCTCTCTCATCTCAGTTTGGAAAGCTATAAGAACATGTGTACTATAGTTTTGATTAATCACTTTCGAACAACCCCCTCAAACCAGATTTATTAACACATTAATTTTATATATCACAACCACTGATAAAAATTCAGAAATAAAAGTTATGTTACTAAATGGTTCCACACTCCCCAGGAATACTTGCCTTACAATTAAATGTACTCAACATTCTAGCATTACTTTATACCAAATCACTCTCAACACTTTACTAAACATACTGCACTATATACCTTACTCAATTACCCCAAAAGTTATTATTACACAATAATGCTGACAAATATACTTGAAATTCACCCTATCATCTGGAAAATTCAAAATACTTAACTATTCAAACTTGCTCTAAGTGCACAATATCCCACCATGTAAATAAAAGGCAAACACTAACTCTCAACTCTCCTGGACACAAATTCATACTAATCTGCACTCCCCACTGTTCATAACAATTTAAAATTACACCACTAATTCTGACCAGCAATTTATAAACAAATTAATCTAAAAATTCAAACTAGTACCATGTAAGCTTTTTGTAATTTTACCAACTCATGTAGTAAGCCACTGAGGTAACGGGTAGGCAAAACATCTCAGTCAAATCACTAAATTTCACTAAAAAGAATATTCTCACTGTGAGGAAGTATTATTGAGGCTGAAGGTGAGATTGGGTCGTGAATCCAATCAAGCCTATGCACCGAAACGTAAGAATAAGTGTAACATATCACCCTATATTGTTTTCTCTTACTGTTTTGGGACAATACACCTGCACTCGCCTTGCTCGGGATAGCTTCCTATGGGTCTGCGGCTTACCGGGGGTGGAAGAACAATCCCCCAATTGTTTCTATCTATACCCTTTCAGTCGCGAAGCATTTTTCCAAATGAGGAAAGCGCCCTGCAAGAACTTTCTTGCCCCCAATCTATTTTTTTCTGGTACACACAGATTTCAGAAAAAACACCATACCAAGTCACTCCCATTATTTCCAGAAATACTCTCTTTTCATTCCCTAGGCACACAGCTTCTAGAAAATTAACACTACCTTCCAGAAAAATACACTAACTACTCATTTCCCAGAAAAATACACTATATCACTTATTTCCCAGAAAAATACACTATATCACTCCTTTCCTAGAAAAATACACTATACCGCAGAACCATTTATTTCCAGAAAATTACACCTATCGAAGAACTATCTATTGCCAGAAATCACCACCTCCTGAAGAATTCCAACATTATACCAGGGTAATGTACAGTACAACACTTTATTAACCTAGTCTGCGTGCATGCCTTTTTTAATGTCTCCCACTCATGAAAATTAATTTTCCAGATCCATCAACTGATATTGGAAACTAGTCCACACTATTACAAAATGGTACAATTTTTCACTCATTACTTGCCAAACTCAAAATTCACCATATCCTGCGTTTAAGACAAAAAAAAAAAAAAAAAAAAAAAACTTACTACAAGTCTCTTACTTTATGATTATCACTACCAAGTGCAATTTATATATTAAAATTTACCAAGCACAAAAAGAGTTAAATTTCAATAATAATAATAAGAAGAAGAAGAATAACTGGTTTGAGGAGTTGCTTTTTCATGATAGATTATAACACAATTTGGATTTCAGATATTCCTTACACAGGAAAAATTATACATTGCCTTTCCCCTTTATAAAATTTTCTTATTGATAGAAAATGACATGGAGGTTCTTTGCACTGCTTAACACTGAAATACACAACAAAACCTTGACTGAAGGCATTTACCTTTTTTTCTTAATTTTTAACTGCCCTGCTGAAAAAAAAAAAAAAAAAACCATACTCGACACATAATTACGAAGGAACCACAACATATTAAAAAAGCCAAAAGGAAAAAACCATTTCCATTCACACTTCATCTTTAGAAACTCCTTATTAAGAATAATAATTTTAGTAGACCGAAAATTTTTTTAACGAAACACTCACGTTGCCATAGGTGAGAGTTCGGAAGTGTTCTAAATTTCGAAGGGGGAAAAAAATTGAGCTCCTGATGACACTTCTAGACGAAAATTTTCTTTGACGGCCTAATCTCTCTTGCCTCTGATGTGGAAAATAAAACACAACTTACCACCCCAGTCCTTAGGAAATGGCAAAGAGCTCACCCACACCTAGCTTGTCGGAGATTCCAATTTAGATGCGACTCCTCTCTCAGGGCCAGGAGCGATGATTTTCCTTCCTTTTTTTTTTTTTTTTTTTTGTAGGTTCAGGTGACCAGGTCCGCCATCTTCTTTCTGACCCTGGGACACACTGGAATACTGGCAGCCAGCTGAATTTCCAAGGGCAGACTTCTTTCGGGCATCATCATCATCTCTGCAGTTCTCAGGGGGTCATCCAGCAACGGGAACTACTTCAAGGCCGGAACTAGCTGGTCATCAATGGAAACTCCTCTGTCCCAAGGAAATGGCGAATCCTCCATTTAGCTGAAGATTTCCTAAAGGGGCTGGTCAGGAACTGGCCTGTCATCCGCTGCAGGTAGCCATCAACTTGCGCGCTGGAAAAAAAAATTCCTCTTTCTTTTTCTCGAGTGAGCCACTTGCCATCTAGGCGTCACTCAGGGCCGAAGCCTGTACTTACTTTTTACACCAACGCCAAGCCCCGAGGGCTAGCTGCCTCCAAAAATGGAGAGCCTTACATTTTGCTTCCTACATCATTTTCACCAAGTACAAGAAGAGAGAGAAATAGCGAGAGTGATGATTTCTCAAACAAAAGCTGGGGTGCTTGAAACTGCTGACCCCCCATTTGCTAAAACTTCCCCTAGTAACCAACGGCTTCGCTGGCCATTGGCTAAGAGTTCGCGTCAAAACTCAGTTACAGGACACCACATGGCCCAACTCCCACGCAAGCCAAGGGTGACCTCCACGGAAGGGGGTAACGCTGTAGCTTCCTTTAAGCATGCTGTTGTGACCTTGTTCTGAAAATAGCCTGAAGCTGGCTTATGAGAACTTTTAGGTGACACATTTTGGGAGACAACTAAAGTTTCCCAAAAATGGCAGATACTAAAAGAAAGATTTTGGGATTTTTCACAATTTTTACAAAAACGCTTTCCCTTCATTCCGTGATTAATAGCGAATAATTTTGTTTTCTGAAAGGGTTGATGATGACTTCTTGCTCGCCTTTTCTATTTAACTTACAAAAGTAAAAGTAAATTAAGCCAAAAGAAAAAAAGAAGCTTAACTCTTATTATTCCTTTTCTTTTTTTTTTTTTTTTTTTCCCCACAAAATTTTGTTTGTTTCGTCACGGCTGAGAAATGAACGAACATGGTAATTTATTCCCTCACTTCACCGCCTCCTCCAAACAAAATTTTGAAGTGTGGGACTGTAGAGAATTTTCAATGTATGTATTTTTTTCCCCCGTAAATCTCAGCATAGTGATCAGTTTCCCCAAGATTTACAAACATGAAAATTCTCGACAGGACACTATTATAACTTTCTGTTTAGCACCAAACTGGCTCAAAACAGCTTTTAGCTCATCCCAGAAATCCTCCTTCCTATTAGAAGGTTCTGAGTCACAAGGAGCATACACTACAACAATTACTATTCCCTAAAGTTTCACTTTTAGACGTATCCAGAGAATTCTGTCACTAATGCAGCTGTAATGGATCAAGTTGTTCTTCATCTCTTCACTTAAAATCACACCTACACCAGCTTATCCCCTAACATTATTCAATACTCCAGATCACACACTTACCGTGCCACTCACTTCCTCTATCCCAATTTCCTTCTTTTTGGTTCCACTTACACACAGCACATCCAAGTTATATGTATTCATTTCTTGAAATTTCTTTTATACATATTTTAAGACCATCCCTAGAAAAATGTATAACATAGGTTGCACTGTGTGTGTGTGTATATATATATATATCCACGGATAGGGAGGACGATGATATATATATATATATATATATATCATCATCATTGTCAACCATTATCAATCCACTGCTGGACGAAGGTCTCCCCAAGTTTCCTCCACTACGGTCTGTCTTGTGCCAGTGTCTTCCATGTCACTCCCACATACTTTCGAATTTCATCCACCCATCTCCCATGTGGTCTTCTTCTGGGTCTTTTCCTGTCCCTTGGAATCCAATCTAAAATTTCGGCTGTCCATCGATGGTCTGTCCTTCTGGCAGTATGTCCAGCCCATTGCCATTTCAGGGATTTTACTCTGATCGTGATCTCTTCCACTCTTGTCATTTTTCTGATCCACGAGTTCCTCTTCTTATCTCTCTTGGTTACACCAAGCATGCACCTCTCCATGCTACTTTGAGTTGTCTGCAGCCTTTGTATGTCTCTTTTAGCTAAGGTCCACATCTCTGCACCATACGTAAGCACTGGAAGGATGCATTGATCAAACACTTTGCTTTTAAGACATAATGGCATATTGCTCTTGAAAATTATGCTGTTTCTTCCAAAAGCTCTCCAGGCAAGTTTTGTACGCCGATTAATTTCTTCATCAATGTGACCCTCACTTGATATCTGCTGTCCAAGATAAACGTATGTGTCTGTTATCTCCAGCTTTTCTCCATCAATCGATAAATCTTCATTTCTTGTAAAAGCATTGAACATCACTTTTATCTTCTGAAAGTTCATTTTTAATCCCACTTCTTTACTCTTGTCAGCAAGTTCCTGCATCATACTCTGTAGCTCTGATGGGGTAGTTGCAAAAATGACTACGTCATCAGCAAAACGAAGGTGGGTTAGATAATCTCCATTAATCTTTATCCCCTTGTTTTCCGAGCTCAGCGTCTGAAAGACACACTCCAATGTGGCATTAAAGAGCTTCGGAGATATGGTGTCACCTTGTCTCACTACCTTTCCAATTTTTATGTGTGTTGTATTTTCAAACAGCCGAATCTTTGCACTTGCATTTTCATAGATGTTATTAATAATATTAATGTATGCATCTTCAATACCGCAGGATTTCAAAGCCATTGGAACTGCTGATGGTTTCACCGAATCAAATGCTTTTTCATAATCAATAAAAGCCATGCACTATGGAAGTTCATATTCCCTCGCTCTTTGAATTAGTTCTCTCAGTACTTGGATATGATCTATTGTGCTGTAGCCACTCCTGAATCCAGCTTGTTCTCTCGGTTGAGCCATGTCCAGTGTTATCTTCAAGCGGTGTGAAAGAACTTTAATGAAGATTTTATAAACCACTGATAGGAGGCTGATAGGTCTGTAGTTCCCGAGATCCTCAATGTCGCCTTTTTTATGTAGCAGGATCATTGTAGCGTTGTTCCAATCCTCAGGAATCTTCCCTTCATTAAGTCATCGAGTGAAAATTTGGGCGAGTACTGTTTCGATTTCTCCACTTGCTTCTTGTATGATGTCTACAGTAATTCCATTGTCTCCTGGAGCTTTCCCCCGCTTCATGTTCTTGATTGCATGTGCAACTTCTGTTGTGAGGACTGGGAGAACTCTGGTACTGGTACCTTTCATGATGTCTGGAGTACATGTATCATCCCTTTCATATAATTTGGAGTAGAAATCTTTCACTCTTGTCAAAATTTCACCTCTATTTCTTGTTACAGAACCATCTTCTTTTCTCAGTGCCATAATCTGTTTTCTTCCCTTACTGAGATTTGCTATCTTTAGGCTTTGGTTGTTTTTAATTGCTTTCCTCATTAGTTCACAGTTGAATTTCCTTACGTCTTCAGTGATACTTTTTTGTACTGTCTTGCATAGCTCTATATATTCCACTTTGGAAGTCACATCTTCTTTAGTTGTCCTCATCTCTCTTCTTTTTTGCATCAACATTTTGGTTTTTCCTGATAATTTGTTCACATGCAACTTGTTCTTAGACCCAGCTAATTTTGTTGCTGTTTCCATAAAAGCTTTGGTTACTTTTCTGTTAACTTCAGAAATATCCACTTCATCCGATGTTAGGCCTTCTAAAGCAGAGAATCTGTTGTTCAGTTCCAATTTGAAGGTATTATGGTGTTTTTAAGGTTGGTTATGTCAATACATTTTGTTTGTCTTATGCGCTTGCTACGTTCGAGTTTAGTGTTGAGGTGCATCTTACATCTCACCAATCTATGGTCACTGCCTGTGTTGAACTTGTTTAGCACACTGCAGTCTTCTATGACGAATTTTTTGTTACACATAATAAAATCAATTTCACTTGTCGTCCCATTTGGATGTCTCCATGTCCATTTCCTGTGTGGCTTTTTCTTGAAAAAGGAGTTCAAGATGAAAAACCCTTCTGTCTCTGCAAACTCTACGAGAGTATTTCCACGCTGGTTTCTGTTGCCGTGACCGAATTTACCTACTGAAGTTTCATTCTGTTGCCGTTGCCCTATTTTTGCATTGAAATCTCCCATAATTATCTTCAAGTGCTGCTTACCTTTATTATTTAGATCACGAATTTCCTCATAAAATTCTTCAATTTCTTCTTCAAACAAAATTAAAATACCTATATAGTACATGGGAAAAAACAGAACTATAACAATTTCATAGGTCTCTGGTAATTGCATTTTTTTAAAGTAAATATTTGAATTTCAGATCTCTTAAAATATAAGGCCATGCAGTTTACTCTTTTACAATGTACAATGCAGAACACATTTTCCTAAACTGAAAAAAATCTGCTGTGTGTGAGGAAAATTCTTTGGCTAATTTAGTATTGAATGATTCTCAAGCAGAAGTAAATGTTGCTCCATAAGAAAGGAAGAAAAAAAAATACTGAATTTCTGCTGCCCCACGCACACACTTGCATGCATGCAGAGAGAGAGAGAGAGAGAGAGAGAGAGAGAGAGAGAGAGAGAGAGAGAGAGAGAGAGCTTATTTGTAGTGTCCCTGCTGTTAATAACCACACTTTGAAGGTCACTAATATACAGGGTGTTTCATAAAGAATGCCCCGATTTGAAGTGTATATCTCGGCAACCATGAACCACCAATGATTGCGACTTGTATCATGTCTACGGGCGTGGCCCAGAGTTTGTTATGACTACCGCTAGATGGCAGCACGAGCGTTCAAACAGCTGCTACACTTAGTGAGTGAGAAGATGGCTTCAAGGCAACAGAAGGCCTTTTGTGTGCTCAAATTTAGCAAGACCATGTCCATGATTACAGTACAGCCTTTCATGTAAGCGGGAAAGTTTCGCGCCACAATGTTCACGTATGGGGACTGGAGAATACACATGAAACTCTCCAACATGAACATGATTCACCAAAACTGAATGTTTTTTTGCGCAGTTTCTGTTAGAAAGGTTTATGGGCCTTTCTTTTTTGCGGACAACACGGTTACTGGCAACTCCTATCTTGCAATGCTGAAGGACTGGCTACTTCCACAGCTGCAGGATGACTCTGAAGATTACATTTTTCGGCAGGACGCCACACCGCCACATTGGAACCTCCAAGTTTGTCTTTTTCTAAACGACACATTGCCTCAGCGTTGCATTGGACACAGGGGACCCCATGACTTGGCACTACCCGCTTGGCCCCTTAGATCTCCAGACATCACACCATGTGACTTTTTTTTATGGAGATACGCAAAAGGCCGTGTTTATGTTCCCCTTTACCCGCTGACTTGGATGAGCTCCGAACGAAAATCACGGCCACAGTAAATTCTGTGACTGAAGACACTCTCCGACGTGTTTGGGATGGATTCAGCTATTGGCTTGATGTTGTCCGGGCAACAGGTGGAGGGCACATTGAGCATTTGTAATTGTGGTGCGTGAAACTTTAGACCTTCGTTCATACTTGGCTCTTTGTTTTGTATCTATCCCACATTTGCCTTATTAAATATACTACTTTAAAATTGGGTCATTCTTTTTGAAACACTCTGTATATTGATCAATGGATCTCCATGAAATTCTAGGTGCAGTTAAGCATTTGATCCTTTTTTTTTTTTAACCACACATTGCATATAAAATAAAAGGCCAATTTGAAAGCCATCAAATTAACTTAATAAGCTTTGCAGAACTACAGAGTGATTCACTTGGCACTTTACCCAAAAAATGTGCTATAATTTTAAAAAGAAAAACATTTCAAGCTGAAATTTGAAGACAAAGATCCATATGTTCTGACATTTACATCCATATCTGCGCCGTTTGGCTTGTATGCTCAGATGGCGCCACAATACACATCGTCTGATGGGAACAGTTTCACGCCATTCTCTTTGTCTGTCGGCTAGCGTCGAATGCAATGGTGTTCACGATTGCTGAGCGCCTGTTTATTGTTCGAAGTTATTGGAATTCCGGTTCTTTCAAGGAGTATCAGAAAGAGTTTAAGAAGAATTTTCCCAGTCGATAAGCACCCACAAAGCCAACGATTTAAAATCTTGCGAAAAAACTTGAGATGACGGAAGCCTTGTTGGTACACATTCAGGAAGGTGACCCGTAATGTTAGGAAACGCTGTGCAGTGTATGAAAAAGAGGCTGTAACAGTCTCCAAAGGAATTGTTATGCAGGCTGTCGCAAGAACCAGGACTGTCGTATTCCACCTGCCAGAGGGCTGCAAAAATGGGTAAACTGAAGCCATATCGTGTTACATTTGTTCACGAGCTGTTACCAATTGACATGCCGAAGCGAATGCATTACTGCCGGTGGTTTAAAGAATTTGTCAGTCAAAATCCAGGAGTATTATAGACATTACGTAGTTCACGGACGAAGCCTGGTTCCACCTTTCAGGCCATGTGATTTCACAGAATACATGGGTATGGGCAAGTGAGAATCTGCATGTCATTCATGAGGAAAGAATGTATCCCATAAAAATTGGCGTAAGGTGCGCCATTTCACGGAATTGGATAATTGGGCCCATTTTCTTTGAACAAACTGTCAACACAAACGTGTATCTCAATATCTTCACGCAGTTCGTGAATCAGCTGGATGCTATTGGACTGCAGAATGGGCTTCCTCCAACAGGATAGTGCGACTTGTCACATTTTCAATGCCAGCATGGCTGAGATTAAGTTTCTTCGGCGATCGAGTTATCTCTAAAGGTTTGTGGCCGCCCAGGTCTCCAGATTTAACTCCACCTGATTACTTCTTATGGGGTCATCTGGAAGGTACTGTTAACAGCAATAAGCCTGGTACTATTTGGCAGCTGAAAAACATCACACAGGAAATTGAATCAGTAAATACCAACATGCTGAGGCGTACATTTGACAATATGCAGCGACGAGTTCATCTCTGTTTGGATGCAAATCGCGGACATTTTCAACATCTTCTCAGATATTGATGTGATTGTGAAAAGGTAAGGCACTTTGTCTTCAAATTTCAGCTTGAAATGTTTTCTCCTTTCAAAATTATAGCGCATTTTTGGGGTAAAGTCCCGAGTGAATCACTGTAGAAGTGCAGCAATTTTAATTGTTTTCTGACTAGGCCAAATTTACTTTTTTTTTTTTTTTTTTTTTTTTTTTTGTGTAAACTTTAATTACCATATGTCAAAGAATTTGTGTCCCAGAAATAGCCCCAACAAGTACATCAATTCTCATAAAACTTGGTGGAACTCTCTCTTTATCTCATTCCGCCCATGGCGGGTTGAGTTCCGCAAAGACAACTATGCACCCTTGAGGTTTCTTGGCAAATTAATGCAGCCGGCTTGCCATTCCTCTGCTTCATACGGGTTAGGGGAACCATCTACGTGTTTGCGTTCCCAAACACCGGGAGTCTGCAGAAAAAAACGCAAACTAGATGGCCGGCAGGAACGGGATTCGAACAGACGCTTGATGGAACTGTTCAGGTGAATTCGTTGGTCACCTACATTGGAATAACCTCAAAGTATTACATAATTACACTATGGTGACTTTTCTTTTTCTTTCTTTTTTTTTAATCACAAACTGTTTTGAAAGATTTGTAATGAATCAAATTGCTTTACTACTTCATTTTCATTTAATGTTTTTGCAGTGTTTATTGTTTTCACAAATTCATTGTTGCTGATATTTTTTTTTTCTTTTTCTGTGTGTGCTGTACTAATTTTATAATTAGTGACAAAAGTTTATGGAACTGATGGTTCATGAAATCTATGGCATTAGTAAAGGCACTTTCTTGTTGAGTAACTCCCTTCCTTCGGTATGTGGAGATACTTTTTCTGAGATTTTCCAGAATTTAAGTTTAGCAGCATTAAAACTGATAACACTGGAAGACATGTCAGGCATAAAATTTATTTATAATTGCTATTCTGATGGTAACACTGGAAAACATATCAGGCTTATAAATTATGATTGCTTGCACTCTGATTTAAATGATGATTTCCACAGTTCTTTATAGAATAATAACTTTCTCATTCTGATGTGAATGAGTAATAAATTTTCACAGTCTTCTTTCCAGTGTGAGTGAATAATAGATTTTCACAATTAACTTATGAGTGCATTTTGAATAAGGATCACAGAAATTAAGGATGAAATCCTTCACAAACACATGGGAAATCCACAAGTGCATTATTTTCATCAATCAGACTGTGGTACTGATATTGCATAAAAATATTAGAAAAAAAAAATGTGTGTAAATCACTACATAAAGAAACCAAGCAAGAGAGTGAATTTTACAAGTACTGCTATAATTACCACAATTTATTTGTTGAGTGGCACAAGCCGCCAGACTCCAAAGAACAAAGCTAAAAATGTCTTCATTTTAATCCTCTGTAAAGCATCTTATGGCATCTGCATTTGTAAAAACAATATGCAGACAAGAACACACATGCCATGCATGCTTACATACATATCATTAAGCTGTTCTTTGAGTTTCAGAGGTTAGCTTTTCAACACAAGATCTGATTGTCTGCTGAATCAGATTGACCAATGATTTTAGACTTTACTTACAGATGATGTATCAAATGTCTCCATTTACAGCCCTTTTCACAACATGAGCTTCACCAGCGTCCATAATACATCTATTGTTAGAACCGTTGTACTTCATGCTAATTATGTCTTTCTCTTTCAGTCATTCTTTAATCTGATCCTAGCATGATTTCCTTGTCCTTTCATTAGCTCTCTTCCCTACTACGGGCTGAATGAATTCTCTGAATTCGCACCTCATCAGTCATTCTTTCAGCCTGGCCCAACCACAATGGAATATTTGTTACAATCCTACTAACAACATTTTGCTTCACACTACTAACATCTGCAATACATCTTCATTATACACAGTAAGTCCAGAAAGTTCTAGGAATGATTGGGGGGGGGGTTGTACTATGTGCATCATCCCTTGGCAAACACATTAACTATTTTCCATGAACCCTCAGTAAGTGATTGTAATTTTTTTCACCCAGTCCGCTTTGAGAGCGTGGAACCAAGGGCTAACATTGAGTTCTGCTTTAAATGTGGCAGATCTACATCAGAAATGTACAAATTGATGAAACAAGCATGCAGCGATGAATGTTTATCTCAGTCAGGGTGTTATGAATGCTATGCATGTTTTTGTGATGGTCGACAGTCGTTGGATAATGATGAAGGCAACCTTCAACAAGCACAGGGTGGCAACATACCTGGAAAATATGGAAAATCGGGAAAAGTCAGGGAATTTCCTTCGATCGGGAAAAGTCATATAAAAGTCAGGGAAATGTGTGGCAAATCGAACAAAGTCTGGAATTTTTATTTCCGTCGTCCTAGCTCATCTTGCCAGCGATAAAATAATAAGCCATTGGATGTTGTTTTAGCCAAATATATTTGCGAGCTTTATGTCTGCATACTATTTCATTAAAACGATGTAGTTTTATCGTCTAAATGGCCATGTTTTCTTTGACTTGGCTCCGCTCCAACGCACCCTGGCCGCCCTGGTGATGCCGTGGTCTAAGCCATGGCCTCTGATCATTCCTCCGAACGGGATCCGGGTTCGAATCCCGGTGAGGCATGGATGTTGTGTTTGTCTTACGGCACTGGCTCTCTCCCTTCCCCTGGAACCAGTGGACCTAAATTAGGGATGGGCGACTGCTTATAGCCCATTGAGTTGCTCATGGTGGTCATTAAACCTCCAATCAATCAAATCAAACCAATGCACCCTTGTTCAATCAATCCACAATTCCGCATCTGCCCCTAATGCTAGCACGATGTTTCTGGGATGGCTTCATGTTGTTGTAAATATACATCATTCAGACTGAATTATGTGTGCGCACACGATAAAAAAAGAGATATAATAATGTATAAAAAAAAAAAAGGAAGAAAACATTTTTGGAATCAGATTGTTTTTAATTCATGTTTATAGGTCGTATTTTCTCTTTTATTTACGAAGTGTAATAGTATAAATTATTTACTTTGTGTGCTTTGGAGTACCTTTTGCATCGGACGGATGCCCGCCGTGTGCATTATTTCTTTTTCCTTCTGATTGTTTGGGTACAAAAGTTCGATACCGGAGATCGCGATGTTATGTACGCTTCGCATTTTCTCTGGTTCGGCTTTAGCCGTGACCTTGAGGAGACATCCTTAGCGCAAGACCAGTCGGGTTTTCAGCAAAGTTTGCAAGCTTTGTCTTTTAGCACGTCTTTTGTAAAGAAAAGATTGTGCTTCTGTTATCGGTATGTCCAGGGCTCGACAAATTCCTTGCGCCAGGTCGCCCTTGCGCCTAAAATTCGGGCCGTGGTGCCTAATTTTCTTCGTAGTTGCGATTTCGTAATATATTGCAGTAAATGGCATAATTTCTGTTGTGTAATCCATAAATTATGTATTAAAAGGTTATAAATTTAGGTGCTGTGGACACCGGTAAAAAAACAAAAACAAAAACAAAACGGTGCGTCGTTTTAAAAAGTCCACGAGGTAATTGTCAGGAGAGGTGGTGTTATTGGGAAAGTACCAAAAATGCGGTAACAGGAAAAAATGTAACGTAACAGCGAGATAGAAGACTGCAAATATAATGTAAGAATATATATTTTTTCTTTTACTTAGAAGTATTTTGACAGAAAATATAACGCAAGGAACGCGTTACTATTTGCGCGTGCGGAAGCCTACGCGGTGTGAGTATCCGTGACTCTCGATAATCGTGCAGAGCTATTTCGTAGCGTGTAGCCATTCTGCGAATCGCATCGTCTCGTTTTGGTGCTTTGATTGTTTTAGTTAAGGTTTTTTCGGTATTCAGTTGAAACGTATTCAGAATTAAGACAATGCTATGGACTGTCTGCAATTTCAACGGATTTTTTAGTCTAACTAATGAACTGCGATAATGCGGCAACAGCTAACGATTTTAGTTCTTTTTTTACTTAAAAGTAACACAAAAGTACTTCAAAATGACAGTTACTGTTTCAATAAGACAATTATTTTGTTCTTGCATCTTTGGATTTCTGAGTCGGTCCTGTGAATCGCAGTTTTCTGTCGGAAATTACGATTCACGAATAACATGATAGGTGCGGATCACGTGGTGCCGATTATACGACTGTTATGCATGCCAATTACCACGGAATGTTCGTATTTTCTACCGATTTAGTTGTCTAACTACGGATTCTACGAATTTTCATTTTGTTTAAAAAAAATGTTGTGCTATGATATAATGATACGTAAGATTCTTAAGCGGATTCGCGGAATTCTCCAGGTTTTTTTTTATTTTATTTTTTTTAGTCATCGTTTAGATCGCTATCATGATTGATGCAAAACTGAAGAGAAATTGGGGGTTGGGTTATTTTCCGTCTGGGGATGGTATTTTGTGTTTCAAAGCTTTCGAAAACAGTAGTTAAATGGAGTAAAAAGAATTTGCCGTAATCGTGATTTTTTTCTCCGGATGTTCCGTTTGTGTCTAGTATTCTTGTTAAATATCATTTTATGGCATATATGTTCGTATTTCAGCTTGAAACTGTAGGGAAGAATTTGTGGAAACGAAAGTTAGACGCCACAAAAATTGGCTCCTAATTTTTAGGCTTGAGGTTCTCTGCGAATTCAAGAAATTCCGCCCTTTTCATTATGTTGGCCACTCAGGAGATCGATGCACAAGTAAACAGAATGGAGTGTGTGTGTGGGGGGGGGGGATGTTCGTCGGAGGACGGAATTTCATCTTTACGAAATTTCGAAAACGGAAAGTCGACGGAGTTCAGATTTTTTCTGTAATCGTAATTCCTTTTTTCTTGCGATGTTGCCTGTGTCCAGTATTTTTAAGTAATATTTTACTGCATAAATTTTTGCATTTCACCTTGAAATTAAGAGAAAAATTTCGAAAACCGGAAGTCGGGTGGAATTCCCGTAACCCCCCCCCTTCCCCTCCCGTGATGTTCCCACTCTCCAGCCTTGTTAAATATCCCCCGCCCCATAAGTTTTTGCATTTGGCCGCAGGTGGCCTAGTGGGCAACGTTCGTGACTGCCAGGGAAAGGACCTCAGGTTCGACCCCAGGCAGGTACGAATGCTCGATCCACTAAATATCCGCCGTGCATCGGATGGGCACGTTAAACCGTCTGACCCCGGGTACTGGCCCCCCGGTAATAAATAAGGGCATCTTCCTTCCCCTTTCTACTTCACGTTCGTGTCACTTTCTTATCGGGCACTCTAGCCCAAATCTCCTAGCTTCCTATTTCTAAGGGTTGTTTAAGACCTGGGGTCAGACACTCCCTTCCTAAAATCCTCTACATTTGAAAAATGAAAGAAAGTTTTTGCATTTAATTTTGATAAGGGAAGAAGGAAATTCCCAAAAACAGAAGTGACGAAGTTGGAAAATTTGTAAAAAATGATGCATGGTGTTCAAAAATATTAATATTCCCAAAGTTACACCATTTATCTGAAATAGTTGAAGCTTTGATATCATGTGCTCATAGTCCTCAATCTGATGGTTGTTATCAGAGAGCACAAAAATCAAAAAAGAAAGAAAAGTGACAATGAAGAAGTAGGGAGAGAATGATAGCAGCAGAAAGAAAAATTAAGCAATCGATGCTGTGCAGTTGCAGAGTCAACAAAAGACAGACTAACAGTAGTCTGCATTCCTGCTGTCTGTTTTGATTTTTCACCAGTTAAAATGTTTAGCTTCCCCCTTTCTTTGGTCTCATCTTGTCGTAAACTGCAATTTTAGAGGCAGTATGATCATATGGTAAGTGGAGGTTCGTGCACTGCGCGTTCGATTTCTTGGATTTCCTGTCTATCAAGCATTGTGGAATTCTGATTTTTATCTCTACGTGTTGAATTCACATTTTTATCTCTACCCTGAATACATATTTCATTTCCATTAAGCATCCCTCAAATATTCTAATACTCTGCACATTTCTTTTTTTTTTTTTTTTTCTTTTTGATGAGGCTTCCTTTAAAAAAAAAAGGAATATGAATATCTTTTTTATTCTTTAGAATTGTAGGCATTGTGCTTTTCAGTATTACAAAATGCTGTATAATTTTTTTTTTTTTTTTTTTTTTTTTTTTTGTTGGGTGCCTTCAACATCTTTAACAACTGATTTTTATCAGCAAAGGACAATGTGTTCAACTTGTAATTTGAAGCCCCAAGTTTAGAAAAATAAGTTTTATGAAACAAAGCTTGAATTTGTTCAGAACAAGAATATGCAACATAAAATTAACAAAAAGTGCTACTGAACACCATCTGTCTATTAGGTTGAATGGTAAGATGCCAGTCTGAAATTCTTTTTGAATGTTAGTTAACGATTGCTGTTTGATTACTTATTGGTAGAAATTGAAGATGTGCTGCAAGGAGTGTAGTTGCAGTCTGTCCCTGGCTGAGTGGTGGCAGAATTATTTCAGAGGGAGGTCACTTTCCAAGGTTAAAGTGGTCAGCGTGGAATGTTTGCTTTTGTTGTCTGTTGTTATGAATGAGTTGTGCATCGAATCCTTATGTTGTTTGCATTTTATGGGCTATTTTTTATTTTTAAACAAGAATATTTTGAGTTATCACGTTGGTCACTAAAATTTTTTTGACTTATCAAGACCATAACTTCATTATGTGCCTAGAGCACTTGCAAGGAATTTTACTTTTTTTTTTTGAGTTGTCAGAAATTCGGTGTTATCAAAGTTAAAAGTTATCAATAGTTAACTTCATTTGTAAAAATAGAAGTAAAAAAGTGTTTTTTTATTATTTGCCTTTGTATTCAATAACTTTTCTGGTTTGTATGCAGTGGTCAGGGAAAAAAGTGCATTTTCACCTGGAAAACCTGGAAAAGTCACGGAATTTTTTGTTCATGATTTTGTAGCCACCCTGAAGCAACACTGATAAAAATATGCAGTCTGTTCGTGAACTGCTGGGTATGGAGCATCAATTCATGTGTCGGATGATAGCAGAAAAACTGAATATTAGTGAAACAGTAGTGCATAGCATTATTCGTGATGATGTTCTTGGCAAGTAGAAGGTGTGCATTAAACTTGTCCTACACTTTCTCACTCCGAAACAAAGAGAGCTGCAAGTGACTACTTTGCAAAACTTGGTGGAAATGGTGAATGGCAACCTAGATTTTCTCAGAATGATAATAACTGCTGACAAATCATGGTGTTTTGAGTATGAGCCATCCATGAAATGACAAACTAGCAAATAGTGTCAAGTTCGTGAAAGACGAAACCAAAGAAAGTGAGCGCTGTGAAGTCAAAAATCAAAACAACGTTCATTGTGTTCTTCGATTCTCATGGGATTATCCACCATGAATTTGTGCCTCAAAAACAAACAGTCAATGGCTTATTCTACAAGGAAGTCATGGATCGCCTTCTAAAGAGAATTCAATGAGTTAAACAGGATTTGCGTCAAAGTGGAGAGAGTGGTTCCTCCTCCATGATAATGCTCTGTCACACACCTTGACCATTGTTACCCAGTTTCTGGCTAAAAACCAGGGAACAACGATCATGCATCTCCCCTGCTTGCTGGATCTGGCCCCTGCAGACTTTTTCCTATTCCCGAAACTCAAAGCACCTGTGAAGTGAAGACAATATGGGTCCATTCCAGACATTCAAAGGACAGTGACAACATACCTGAAGAACATCCCAGAAAATGACTTCCACAGGGCATTTGAGAAACTTCTGAAACATGCCAAGCTGTGTATCAAAAGAGGAGGGGACTATGTTAAAAATTAAATCAACAAAATTGCTGTACAATCGTGGCCAAAAGTCCTGCACCAGTAGACCAAAAGTCAATTTTTGATGTTTGAAGTCAGCTCATACAGCGTAATGGTTAAAGTCAGGAATACATATTATACATCATTTTAAAGGAAATTTTATGCTGAATTCAAATATTTTTACAGAATGTTATTACCAGTAACAGAAGTGAAGTTACAAGCAAAAGTACAGCATCTAGTCATAAAAAGCAAAAACTAATGAAATCAGTATATAATATGCATTTAACGTAAAATTACTGTGTAGTACATTATTGAAACTTGCAGGACACTTGAAATAGCATAACAACAAGCAAAATACGCTTTAATATTTAATTGGATAACCACGGTTTCTTAGTAACAAAGTGCACCTTCTAGGCATGGAACTAATGAGCTTCTCTAGTTTTCCATTGGTGATAACATGGTGCCATACGGCCCTTACAGACTCAATTAATGCTGTTTTAGATGTGGGTCCTTGTTGACGGATCTTTTGCTTCAATCTCACCCACAGATTCTCTATGGGATTAAGATCCGGTGACTGTGCCGGCCACTGAAGTTTTCTTATAACTTTTCAATTAAACCACTCATCAACCAACTTTGACCGATGACATGATGTGTTATCTCCCTGAAAGATAAAATTCCGCAACCCATGTCTTGTGCAGAAGTCAGCAGTTTGGACTCCAAAATATCCACATATTTCGATCCATTCAATGTGCCATCAACAATGTGCAGGCGGCCAACACCACTGGCTGAAATGCAGGACCATATCATCACCAAATGTGGGTGCTTAATTGTTGGCTGGGTGCAGCATGCTTTTAAATCTTTCACCAGCTCGACGACATACATAATTATTTCCATTATTAGCGGAAATAGTACCGTAATTTTCGTCGTATTATCTGCTCCGGCGTATAATCCGCAGACCTCGAAATTCACATAAAAAAAATTTTTTACTTCGTGTAATCCGCAGCCTGTGACATTCAGGGGAAAAAATCGCCGTATAATCCGCACATGGTAGATGTTGAACCAGAAGTGGAATTTCCAACAGAAAAGTCGGTCACATAATGACCCACAAGTCCAAAGAAGTAAGAGAAAAAAAAATTATTAAATGAAGAAATTCATTTTTAAAGGTTACTTTTTCATATTTTTATCTTAGGGCAGATGAAGGGTGTGGCATCCATAGACCACGCCGATGCAGCTCCAGACTATTGCATTACACCTTGCCAATGACGAAATGCTGATACAGAACAAGTCATAGAAATACTAAAGTACACGCGTATAAGTAGAAAGTTTTTTGCGGAAATCCTGCTTTCATATTCGGGGAATCGGATTATACGTGGGCCAATAAAAAAACTTCCGTAAATCCTCTGGCAGAATTTACCTATGGATTTGTTTACGTTTTAAACTGCGGCACAGAGGCTTTCCGCCTGTTATCGCACGATTGTTTTCTGACCTCAAAACTATCGCGCAGTGACAGGATATGATCATGTTACTGTGCGATAGTACACAATTGTGCCCACCAATTCAAGTTTAAATTCTGCATTGTAACTGAAACATTTCCTTTTCAAAGACATCATAAATAGGAATGACAGAAAATAGCAGCAATGATGATGGTCAAAACGGCGAAAGACGAACTAAACACAAGGCAGCTCACACGAGATCTGAAAGAAGGAACACAGAGACGGCACGATCTTTTCAACGATACAAAATGACCTTGCCGTTCCTCCCCACAACTTTCCCGATCTTTCGTTACGACATTCCTCCCCTCTGCTCCCCACTCCGTACGAACTCCTGAACTGAGGAAAATTCTTCTGAGGAAGTTCGTTTTCCAATTATACACTCGCCATTGTATAATTACGCTGCAAATTAAAAAAAAAATCGAAGGGTCGTAATTTTTTTTTTTTTTTTAAATCAGCGTTATCTGCATTGGCGTATAATACGCAGAACGTATATTTTAAACTTTTTCGCAGATAATCCACAGATTACATGCCGAAAATTACGGTAACAGTTGTTTCATCACTGAAAATAACATTTTTCCATTCATCAACAGTCCAATTCTTGTGTGCGTCTTAGCCCAAGCAATTCTTTTGAGCCAGTACGGAAAGGTTTTCGTGCAGTCGGTCCATTTTTTTGTAGTCTACGACGAACTGTTTGTGCAGATGCAATAATGCCTACTTCATTCACCCACTCATTTCTTAAATCAGTGGCTGTTTTAAACCTTAATTTTAAGGAATGACGAATCAACATGTGATAATCACGTTCAGTACCTAGCCTTGGTCGACCTGTTCTTTTTCTGTTTTCTACACATCTAGTTTCTGCAACTCTTTTAATGGTGCGCAAGACAGTGGAATGATCATAGCCATATTTAACAGCAGTTTTACGACTACTGAATCCAAGTTCATGCAAAGTAATAATTTTTGCCCTGGTTTGAAGAGGCAGGACCAATTTTCGGGTCTTTTACATTTCGAAATTCAAATATCACCAGGAATTCTGAATAAACTTACATCAACTGACTGCACACAGCTGTGTTCTAAGTCGGCAAACGATTCTACATCCTTTTATATCTCACTAGGTCACGTTGGCGAAAGCTATAGTGGATTAGAGGTGCGCGAACACTTTTTCAGAACTGGATTTGTGTTTCCTCACTTGCACATTTTTGCTTGTAACTTCACCTCTATTACTGGTAATAACATTCTGTAAAAATATTTGAATGCAGCACACTTTTTTTTTTTTAATGATGTATGATATGTATTACTGACTTTACCATTATGCTGTATATGTTGACTTCAAACATAAAAAATTGACTTTCGGTCTACTGGTGCAGGACTTTTGGCCATGATTGTAGGTAAGAAACATTTTTTCTCACTGAGTTATTCCTGGAACTTACTGGACCAACTGTGTACACATGATCAAAGCAAGCCCCCCCCTCCCAACTGTGTAAATAACACATCTCTCCACCACACAGCACATAAACAACTCCTGTGTCTCTTTTATATTACCTAGGTTTCACTACCATACAGCAGAGTAGATACAGTTACAATTTCATACAGGGCCATTTGAGAGCTTTTCAAGAATCTGTCAGTCCTGTGAAATCCTCCTAATGCAGTTGTGAATTTCAAAACTGAGTTCACTAGCCTACTAATTTCAACTTCGAATCTGTTTTCCTCTCAAACATGCTTCGTAACTCATCCACCTGGCCTGACTCTATACCACTTAGACTCATCTGCTTTTGGTGATAATAGTTCCTTACTTAAAAACCATAACTTTGGGGTTACTTCTGCATCAGTGAATCACCAGTTGGACAGAATACTATTTGTACATACACATACTCTACTGCCAGAAACTAAAAGTGATCAGTTTTAGTTTAAAAAATCATAGTAGCAAATCTGTTATAAATGTCTTTGTGTGTGTGTGTGTGTGTGTGTGTGTGTGAATTTAATGAAATTAGATTCAGTGTAATGAGTGTTTGAGATTGATTGTGTGAAGCAGGTAGTTAACTAGAAGGCCATTGGCCTTTTATGGCCTGTTCACCATGAAATGGTATAAATGTTTAGAAGTGCTTTAAAACTTCACTGCTATAATGAATGGCAAAAAGAATATATATCAGCAATAAATTTTTGTGTAAACATTCATTTATTATATTATACCCTGTGTCAATGAAAACATTTTTTTTTTTTTTGCTTTTGTTTTTTAATTCTGTTTAGTATATTTTCAGTAACGAAACATACTAAGCCTTAGCAAGGGCTTTGTCGATTTATCTGTGATACAAATTCGCAGTTTTACTGTTGAATAGTGTGAATGTTTTTATTAAATATAAAGGATTTAATATATGTATATAATTCTGTTTATACTGTAGAGTTACAATTGCAATTGTATGTTAATGAGAGTCATTTTTTTAGGAAAGTGAGAGAAAAGCATACAATCCACGAAGCTTTTGCAAGGTATATACTATGGACCATCAGCCACTCAATACTGGAGAACAAAAAGGACATGGCTGAATTTTTCACTGATCTTATTAGCAAATTGGAAGAAATGACCCCTCAGTTGGTGAGTTCTCTGTTGAATGTCTATGGAGTGCTACATAATGCATGTACCATTTAATTTTTGTTTCATTTTGGACAGTAGTTATTAAGACTAATTATGTATTTTACTTTGCTCTACATGCTATGCTCTTAGCTATGTACAAAATTAAAAGAAAAAATACTCTCATTATATGCAGATAATACTTAATAGTTTTTTGCTTCATGCATGCAGTGTTTTGCATCCAGTGCATAGAACTTCCTTGAAATGGTTGGTGAATTTTTGTATGTGCTGCAAGAAACTTAATGCATTCATATTACACTGCCGGACAATTGCTAAGAACGGATGACAATAGCAACGATAGCAACAATAAAATGGAAGGCAGGAAAATGTGGAAATTAGCATAAGTGTGGGATACAGTAAGACGTGTTGTGCGTATGCAAATTTTGGATTGCCGAACTTGTTCGTGACGTCATAGCGATGATAAGAGATATAAAGGATTTGACGCGTATTGACCGTTGTTGTTCAAACGTAAAGTTGAAAGGGAAAGAATCAATTGACGAACTTGTAATTTTCAGTATGTCTTCCCGACATAACCTAGATGATTTTACGCGTGGCTGTATTATTGGCAAGATTGAAGAAGGGCGAAAAATAACAGATGTTGCCAGGGAGTTCGACGTCAGCCACAGTGTTGTTTCAAGGCTTTGGAAATCATTTCAAACAAATGGAGAGTGTAGCAAACGTCACGGGGGAGGTCGTGTTCGCAGTACAACACCTGAAGAAGATCGGTACATAGTGCTATCAACAAAAAGACACCGGCGCAGCACAGCTAGTGAGGTAGCAAATCAGTTTATGGCTGCTACTGGCAAGCGGATCTCCCGAAAAACTGTCGCCAGACGTTTGCATGAAGGAGGGCTATACGCCCGCCGTCCTGTTGTGTGCATCCCATTGTCCAGACGTCACCGTTCTGCCTGTTTGCAATGGTGCCATCAACATCGCAATTGGACTGATAACGAGTGGTCTGCTGTCCTCTTCTCAGATGAGAGTAGATACAGTCTATCGTCTGATTGTCGACGACAACTGATCTGGCGTGATAGTGGTACTGCATATTGTCCAGCAAACATACAGGAAAGGGACCGATATCCGACATGTAGTGTCATGGTACGGGCTGGCATCATGATCAATGGCCGTATGTCCCTCTATGTGCTTCCAACTGGGACTATGACTGGCCAACAATACATTAATGATGTTCTGCTACCTCATGTTCGCATGTTCCGTGGTGCTGTCAGTGATTGATTCATTTTCATGGACGACAACACAACATGTCATCGAACAGTCGCTGTCCAGGAGTGTCTTGAGAGCGAGGATATTCAATGCCTCGTATGGCCAGCACGTTCTCCAGATCTGAATCCCATTGAAAATGCGTGGGATGCTTTGGGGAGGAGTCTTGCTGGTTGCCAATGCCCTCCAATAAACAAGGACACCCTCATCCGTGCACTGACAGAGGAATGGGATAAATTATGGAACATCCTTCCCTTTTACAAAATGCAAGTTTCCATAAAAATAAATTTTTATCTCTGTATAGATCATAATGATATAGCATAGTAATGAGAAATTATGTATGGATAACCGAAATAAACGTGCCGATAAATTCAAACATCTGTAGTCATATCAATTAAAAGTTGATACTTGAGTTAGGTAACATATCGTTTTTAAATCTATATGTTCAGTACATTTAATCAATATGCGCGACAAGTAATTTCATTGGATATATCGATTAAAAATTTCATTGAATGTATCGATTATTTTTTTTACGATTTCCGGTTTCTGAAAGTTGGCAGGTATGCATTATGTTGCAACACTGCCTTCCAACTCATTTTTTAGGACTCAAATTTTAAAGCATCCATTCCTGAGGGATATACTTAAAACCAAGTTGAGCCATTAATCTGTCAATATTTGAACGTACGCACATGGTATTTTGCATTGTAAATTATCCTGTAAATTGTTCATGCTTCTTTCTGTACAATGAAATTCTAGTGCTTGGCACCAGTAAGTTCCACTGCTGAAGCCTAGACCCTAAAAGCTTGGCATGATGTTTGTTAAGATTAAGGTCTCTGACTTAGTCATTTAGTTCCCTTTGCTGAATCAGATGTGGTGTTGTGTTATGTCCGGGACTGTAAAATAGATCATTGATGGTTCAGTTCTTCTTCCATTTTTTTTGCTTTTGGAAGAACGAATTCTTCCAATTTTTAAAGTGGCTCAAAAAAGGGCAGTTCAGATTCATGCGGTATAGAACGTACGGCAGACGGAACCGTAAGAAATTCCACTTTACAGTTTGTTTTCTTTAAAAATCCCTTGATTGTAGACATGGAAAATTAACAGTCCTCTATGTGACTAGTCAGCTTGTGCCAGACCATTGGAACTGCAAAAGGCATACACCATGGTTTGTTTCCATTCATCTACTTAATCAAATGTGTGTAGCATGTTATGCAGGATATGTGGGGATCCCATTTTTTGTGTTGGTAACCAACAGTTTGCTCAAAATAATAATGCTAAGCTTGATCATTCTTGGTTGCTGAAGACCGATGGTTCTTTTTTTCATTGTAAACTATCCACAAATGTAACCAAAACATGCCTGATGGATTTACACCTTTGTGGCATGTTCTATCCATTGTGAGAAAACTAAATGCACATACACACTGTGCAATGATCACTGCAACCTGTCACAAGCACAAAATTTCTTCAACTGAACCAGATAGAACACACTTCACCACAAAACAAAATCTCTCAGCCACTTGTCAGCTTGACACTTGCAAATGATAAGTCAGTGGAGGGGAAATCCTGAATGCAAACAAAGGCATGTGCATGAACAGCACAGGGAAGAATGACTCATAGTTCCTTCAAGTCCTGCCATAAAAATGACCATAAAGTGATAATGAGCCTGGGGAAAAGTTGTTGATACGCTGAGAAGCACTTCGAACGGAGGCTTTTTGGGTCAATAACCGAGTTATGTAAATCTTCGAATATTTGGCTTTTGTAATATTATTTTCCATTTTTTTACAAGGGGTACGTGATGGCTCGTTTTGAAGGCCATCTTCGGTATCCGCGCATAAAAATTTACTATAGTTGCATATTTCTATCCATGTGGCAAAAACCTTGTAATATAGTGTAATTATTGAAGAGATGGTTGCTGGGTCTTCTGAGATCTTTCAGGGTACACCAAAGAATCGGCGCATGTTGCATGTCTAAGAGCATAGGCATCTAGACCAAAGCAGCTGCTTCCCTGGTACATTGGCTAAGAATTGTTACCATATCCTTTTAATGAATGAAAAAAGTATTTGATACTGGGGAGAAATTTCATAAATTGAATGATGGAATCCATACCTATATTTCTTTGAAAGCATTAGAAATGATCTGTAATGGTTAAGTAGTGAGTTGTCATCAGAGCAGTACTTAGTTACGTCTTTTTATGGAAGAGGTATGACAAATATTGCATCAGTGAAATATGCCCAAAAAAGATTGGAAGCCTCTTGTTAAATGCTATTCAGTTAAGAGCGCTGAGAATTCCTCGAAAGCTTCCTGTGTGCATTAAAAAAAATGCAGATTGGTTTAGCAAGGGCCTAAAGCTGAACTTGCTAGGTCATATAGTTTGGACAGAGTTACAATGTATGTATGACCTGCAGCAAGCAACACCCTAGCATAAATGATAAATGCGTCAACAGGTTTTTCTGTTATATTATCTCCTCTGCTGAAAAGGAAAGAAAAAAGGAATTTCAAGTGGCAAGTTGCTTCCACCAGCAATTCTGTTAATTTTTTTTAAAATGTTTTCATTTTTTACACATATTGCCAATTTTTGTGATTAACATTTAAATACACTATAGAAAATATTGTTTGTTTTTTTATCATTAAATTTTATGTACTGCCTTTGCATTAAATACTGATCTTGTCTTTTTTCATTTTTTTTCTCTTTTTAGAAAGAATTAGTCAAGCAACTGTTTTGTGGTGTGTTATCCAATAACGTTGTCTCTCTAGTAAGTATGGTTTTTACTTCACATATATACCTTGCTCTCCTCTATCCTAGTAAGCAGCTGTATCTGATCTGCTGCAATTATTTTATTGCAAACTGAGATATGCAGAAAATAAAATAATTATTTTATTGCAAACTGAGATATGCAGAAAATAAAATAAATCTGTGCAATTGCTTGATTTTTTTTATTTTTTTTTTTTTTTTGTCCAGTATCAGAGTAATTCATTTCAGTGTCATTGGAAAAATCACCCTTGCTTGAACGCCTGCAAAGAAGGTTTTGTTTTGAAGTAGTGTGTTGCACTCGGGGTTTAAGCTGACACTTTCTTTTTTTGCCAAATCATGACAAAGACGATAATTTTGTGACAAAAATTCATGATTGATTCACCAAAACATGATGGTTGAAAATTTTTGAAATTTGTAGCTAGTTAAAAAAGTATTGTTAGTGCTTCAAGAAATGTGCATTTTTAACACTGAGAGAGAGAAAAAAAAATGACCTCCTTGACACTGCTTATTTTGAGTGCACATTACTTCATAGTTGTTGATAGACAGGTTCGTGAATGCTGCCTCAGTGGAGGCCACAGACAATTGTCTATACATATGGATGGCATGTTGAACAGAAGAACAACATTCCTGCCACTGCAGGGATGATGTTTCTCAGTGTGACCTGGGGAGAAGAAGTAGCTGTGGGTCTCATTTTTGATTTGTACTCAAGCGGTTAGATTTCTGAGTTCACAAGTGAAGCTTGTGTGCATGTACAGAAAGATGGCTGTATAGTATCTGTGATAAACACTACTGAGTCACTGGAGCATTCATTTCCAAAAATGAAAGGAAACTGGGAAATGCTTGTCTCTATTGACTGAAGGCAAGAGTGAAGTTAACCAAGGACTGTTGAATGCAATTATGATTTTAAGAATTGTTGGAGTGTTAGCCATTCTCTCAGAAGTTTTGTTCATGTTAAAGAAGTTATGTTTTTAACATTCCAGAAAAACAACTATTGACTTTGATTTTATGTAGTGCCAAGTTCACATCTGCAATGAAACATTTTAAGAACTATCATTAGGTTTAGGGATAAATAATGAGTTACAGTTACCTCCATTGATTACTGATATTTTTGTGTTCAAGGGTTCCATAAGAGATAGAGCTAAAAGAAGAAAAAAAAAGACGAACTGGATAAAGTCAAATTTCATGCATAATAATCTCATAGGAAATTTAGATGAAAGGTTTTGAGGCATTAAAAAGTTAAAAATGTTCTCAGTGTTTTTTACTCAGAAATTTTCCAGAAAAGCCATTAGTTTTTTTTTGTTTTTTTTTTAATGTGGGGAGAAAGAAATTATATAAATATATATTACTGTGTTTAAAAAGACAGACATAGCTGAATGGAAACTTTTTAAGTCATTCATGTATTCAAGGCATCAAACCTTGAGCCTGCTGGAAGTTTTGAATACTGTAATGAAAAATGATTGAAAATCATTTTATCTAACTGTTAGCAGTATGCTAGAATTTGCCTCATACTTGCCATTGCAATCATGATGTAAATTCTAGCAGCCTGATAAAGACTCCTTTACATAGCAGTATAGATGTTAGGAATTTAAATTATTAATGGATCAGAAAGGAAGGATTTTGATTAAAAAAAAAACTTTTCGTTACTGGGAAACAAAAAAAAAAAAAAAAAAAAAAAAAAAAATGAGACAAATTTTATTGTAGCCAGAAATGTATAAAAATCTCATGTGTATGTTAAATTTATTGAACTTCATCAATGAACAAATATTTATATTATTTCTATGAAAATCAGCTGTGAAAAACCACATTTTCATCTTAAATTCCATTCAGAGTATAAAATTTAATTTAGATAATGCATTGTTTATTTGTTGCTCTTTTAACAGAGAGAGTGGAAAGACTAACAGAGAGAGTAGAAAGACTGAAGGACTGCCAAACATAAACTTCCACTAATCTTCATAGCATTTTGCTACAACTTTTGCTGACAGAGTAGCCAGGTTGCTAAAAGAGAAAAATCTCAGCTTAAACACTGGTTGCACTAAACCACAAGCAATTGGCTATACATCTCCTTTGACTGAATGTAAATGCTTTCACCTTTGTGAAAATATTCATGAAAGTAAATGGTATATAAAAATTAATTGAATAAAACTGGTTAAGGGGGTAATCTGTTACATATTTGCAGCAGCAGCAGCAGCACATATCTTATGGTATTTTCCATTTTCAAAGGGTACTGAATGGACCATCCTGGTTTTTTGCTTGTGGTAGTGTTATATAATAATTCATTTTTTGTGTTCTGCATTCTCTTTAGATTGTTTTATTCATCATTGACAAGCATTTTCCAAGTGGAAGGAATGTGTTTTGGGTTAGAGTGGTTGAATTTTTTTGTTCCTTATCTAAATCACTATCAAACTGATGAATCACTTCCCACATCCACCAGCTGTTTGATAAATTGTATGTTTTTATTCTTCTCACAAAGATTGGCATAGTATTATTATTGAAATATTGTTTCACTGCTGCATTTTCTTCATCTCATATCCTTGTTCAAGTGCTGAAAGAGCCTAGTTTGCTAAGCTAATTTTTATACTGCCCACATACAAGCGAGATTTGGAATTTTTTTGCCAACTATTGCGTCTGTTTAAGTTCCAGGTTTTTGATGGGTGCTGATTGCATGTTTGCTTTTAATTATATTTCCTTGCATGTTCTTTTATTGCTGAGCTGTTTCATCAGTGATGAATTAAGTAATCCAAAGGAAAGCAGAAAGCTTTATGCAGGATATGAGAGAGTAGCACTGTAAGGAACAAGACATTGGCTGCTGAGCATGACTAGGGATACCAGACCAAGATAAAATATGCTGAAAATTTGTGCAGCAGAACAGTCATATTTATGTTTCCAACTGTCCTTAAATTCAGTATGCTGTGAGGTTCATGTAACAGCTTTTTTACTTGTTCTTAAGAAAAGTTTTTCTTAATCAGTTTTTTTTTTATGATTTATTTCTGTTAACATTTGCATATGTGATCAGGCATTTCAGATTGATTCATAACAGCTGGAAAGCTGATTTGTGGGATTAGTGTAATGCAGATTTCCATAGCAAAAAGATCTTTGTGCTGTGTGCTGTCAAAAACTGCTTATAACAAGTGTTTTTTGAAGATAAACCGTGATTAAAAGTTTTTTATGTTAGTTTTTAATGTTCCTAGGAATTTTTTGTTGTTTATATACCTTGCATTGCTCCTTCACACAGATGTTTTGATTTCATCTTGTCCTAAATTAATTCAGTAATACAGGTAGTGCTTATTTTTAATTTGAAATCTTTTTTTTTTTTAAGTGACCAACATGCTAAGAATGTGCACACTTACTGCAAGAAATAAATACACTGCCGGAAAGTAAAAAATGAGCACCATTAAATATTGCAGCTGCCTGCATCTATGAGATTTATGTCATAGCAACAACTTGTTAAGAAAGGAAAGTGATCACACATGTGAAGTGATTCAATGTTTATTGTACCTTTTAACACATATTACAGTGTAGAGATGACATATTTTAATAAGGTGTTGAACCTCTTCCAGCAGCAATAGAAGCTTCCAATCTGGCATGCAATCGGTCGTACAAATGCTGGATATCACGCTGTGGGATAGCATTCCATGCGCTTACAACTTGGATGCATAATTTAGAGATGATCACTGCCTGCCAGGGTTCGCGAAAAGAGTCTTTGTCCGATCCAGTCCCAAACATGCTTGATTGGAGACAGGTTCGGAGAGCGTGCTGAAGAGCATGTTGTGTTGCCCGTACAGAGTGTGGGCAGGCGTTATCCTGCTGGAATATCACATTGAGAATTGCATTCAAAAATAGTAGGACGACAGGCTGCATGATGTAGCTGACATACATACTGCTATTCAGTGTACCCCGTACAAACACCAGACATGTACCAGAGTGATAGCTAATTACTCCTCACATCATGATGCCCAGCGTGGGGCCTGTATGTCGTTGGCGGATGCACGATGGCAGAAGCCACGCACCTTGTTGTCTTTGGATGCTTACATGACCGTTAGATGCTCCCAAGCAGAATTGGCTTTCATCATTGAAGACCACAGACCGCCATTCTTCCCTCCAATGAACTCGTTCTGGATACCACCGCAAACATGCTCGATGGTGACCGGGGTCAGTGGTAACCGTGCCAGCGGCACGCATGCTCGTGGTCCTGCTTCCAACAAACAATTCCGTATCGTTCTGGTGGACACCCTTGGTATGTCAGAGGATCATATTTGTGACGCCATAGCTGTCCGCTCTGCCAATGCTGCCCTCCTGATACGCCGATCGTGTGTCCGTAATTCCGTGTTGCTCGAAACCACTTGTGTGAATGCTCCTCTGACCACCGACGCCACCATTTTGCCACCGCCAATACCTCTTGTCCCACTCGGTCCACAATTTTACGGAAGGACCAACCTCCTTTCCGCAAACCCACTATACGGCCTCGCTCGAACTCTGATAACTGGACAAATGTTTCACACCTGTGTCGTTCAGGCAGGGTAGCTTCTTCAATGAACACTGAACAACATGACACCAGACGAATGACTTCATTCTGCACTCCCTAGTCCTTAAATACTTTCTTCACTTTTGGCAGTGTATCTCTTAGCACGTTGGAAATTTCTTTGACTGAAATGTAGTGCCATTTTCAGTATTGGTTCCAAGAAGGCTTGTTCACATTTAGAAACAAGTTTGACCATGAGCTTATCAGAATGTATATAATATTTGTTTTTTGTATTAATTTATTGTACAATGAATAACTGTGAATAAGATCTGTTACCATTATTGAGTTCAAAATGATTTCAGTATGATGCAGTACTCACACATTAGACAGACCAGTTAATTCATCTCTTGTTTAAGTATGTCTTATTCACCTCTTGAATTGGGTGAGGAATATTGCACTTATCAACCAATTATCATGGAACTTCTTCCAATTACATATGCCCTTAACTTTGTGATCGGTCATTTTCTCTCATTATTCATGATGTAAGTACATTATAAATTTTGGTGATTATAGTCTTCATGACTCTCTCCCATTAATGAGCTTTTGAATTTTAGAACTAAAAACTTTCCTTGTTTCACTTTTTGGCTCATGTAGCCTTTTTCTTGTACTGGCTTCTCCAGATATGATATTTAAATCACATTGTTCTGCCTCGATGACCAAGTGGTCAGAGGTGTGGGCTTCTGGCTAATCATTCAAGTTAGACCTGTGTTGGCATCTTGGATAAATTATGGGTCGTATGTTCATCCTGTGGCGCAGATTCTCTCCATTCCCCAAAGCCAGTGGCCATAAATAAAATAAGGGCTATTCTTTCTAGCTTTGGTTGGCCACTAAAGAGTATGGCATTACAAATCTGGCCAATGAGAAGTGTTCAGAACTTCTCCTTGTCCTTCCTCAAATCATGTACTCATACCTAAGAAAATGCCAATTTATTAATTGCTGAAATGAAGGCTTTTATTTTCTTGTTTGCATCATGTATATTGCCATTGTATCCCAAAACAAAGTGTTCCTAAACTGGATATCTTCCTCATTATATGAATCAGGATATGTTGAGGGCCACATTAAATGCAACCAAGTGATTGATGAAACAAAGACAGAGCTTGGTAAAATAATTGAATTGAATTTTGCCATGTTAAACTATCTAACATGCAATCAAATTGCACACATGATTTCTGTAAAGAAAAAAAAATGTGACTCGCACCGTATGCAAATATAAAAGAAATACAATACATATATGTAAGAAATGCATTAATACAACACATAAATTAAAATATAAATAAAAATACAACTAATACAAGCACATGGACCATCACATATTCAAATACAAGAGGAAGATGCAAATAAAGAAAATGTGAAAAAGATTGTATTATCTCAAAAGGGTGGTTATTCATTTTAGTTATTTCCCAGCCCTGATGGCTAAAACTTTCACTTCCATTTCATCTACCATCTGTGCAAATGGTTGTGTTGCCATTTCCTCTGTGAAAAAGTTATCTGTTTGCCTTATTTTCCCTAAGAACTCTACTCTTTGTTGTTCTGACCTCCTCTTCTCCATTAATTGGGTCATTGAAGATGTGCTGCAAGACATAGTGGGGAAAAATCCCACCTTATTGTTATAAGAAAGAGTCATTCAACCATCTGTTGTCATTGTCATCTCTTGGCAATTGTAAAGATTTCAAATTTCAATAAGTGGGTCCCATCGCATACCTGTCAGTTACTACGGAATGTCCGTAGTTTCTACGGTTTCAGTTGTCTGATTACGTTACTACGGAACACATTGTTGAAACTACGGATTCTACGAATTTTGCTTTTGTTTTTTAAGATTAATGTTTTTGTTATTATTTCATGATATATATAAATGTTATTTATTGTCATAAAGTGCAATTTTGAAGGCTGCCCCTGTAATGTATGACCATGTGGTAAGGTCATACCCACATGGTCATAGTCTTACCCATGACTTACCTCCACTTCGTTTTGGTGCATTTTTGTTTTGTAGTGCATGTTTCATTTTCACAAAGAGATGGATCGTTTCTTAAGAAAGCATCAAAATGAGAAAGCAGCTTCAGTTCCACACACATGCGCGCGTGCACACACACACACACACACAAACAAAGGATTGCCAGAAATTTAAGGAATAATCTTCTAAACAGTGGCCCTGCATTATTGCGTTGGAGAAAGAGGGTTATGCCTATTACCCCTACATTAAAATTTACCAGATATACCTGTTACCACTAGGTAAGACAAAAAAGTTGCACTGAGCCATTTGAGAAGTGAACATTATAAATCCCATGAAATAAGAACCTTCACTCAGATGAAAATGCAGCAGTAAATTAAATTGTAGCTATAAAATTTTGAAATGTGTGTGTGATTGTGTGTGTGAAACAAAGCTGTATAGAAGAATGTAAGGAATTACTTTATCGGGATCGGAAGCAGTAAGCTACGTATGCCAACATTCCGTGTAATAATACTAGTAACTACAGACAGTCCTTTGGCTAATATTGGCAGGTATGCCATCGACCTTGCATACAGGAAGACTGCGAATGACGTCACAATTTATGGCTCCAACATCAGAAAGGGAAATGTCATGTGATCTTAGTCAAAAATGTTAAAAGAAATTCTACAACTTGTAACCAGTGAGAAACGAATTCAATTATTAAGCAGATTCTATGCCTCAATGGTAATACAGGGTTCCCACTCAACCTGGAAAACAGGGAAAACCTGGAATTCTCAGGGAATTTGAAAATAGTTCCAAAAATCAGGCAAAACTCAGGGGAAATTACCCTTTTTTGTAAAAATCAGGGAAAATTACTCTTTTTTTTTTTTTTTTTTTTTGTAAAAATCAATGGATACTTTATTTTGCCAAAAAAAAACTTATTTTTTCAAGATTTCAAACTTTTGCTTGCAATTACTGCCTGTCTAGAATTTGGTAGATCTTACTTTCAGTTATATTAAGTATTTCCTTTATTCTCTAAAAAAAGATGCTAAATTGAATTTTTAAAATTGCCAGTTATTAAGTTTTTGTTCAATTTCTGCAGGCAGTTGTTATAACATAGAACAATCAGGCACAATGGCTCCTTCTTGAAGAAACACTTCACAAGAGAACCAACCAAATGATGGATCAAAGTCCTTTCTCTGTTGGTTCTCATGAAACATTTCTTTGAACAGAGCCATTCCATCATTAAGCTTAGCTGCATTGTGTTATAGAAAAACTGAAACTATTCAACCGACAGATTTTTTCTTACATATGACCTGTTTCTATGGAAATGTATTTACAAATTCTGTGTGGGTAGTATTCACAAAAGTTCACGGAACTTTGGTGCAGAAAATAATGTGCACAGTTAGTTGTTATTAATGAAAAGCAGGTAATTTTATAAAGACAAATTACATAAAGAATTTACAAGTGTGCGCTTTGGTGAGAAAAATAAATGGAATGAAATGTAATAATTCTTTGCAACATGCAACTCTGGAAAACTTTAAAAAACACCTGGAGAACCTGGAAAAACACCTGGAGAACCTGGAAAAGTCAGGGAATGTTTTTATTACTTTTGAGTGGGAACCCTGTAATAACGTGATTCCAGTCTGCAGTAAATTTTTATTACATTTAGTATGGACCGCCATTCCATCTGAGTTTTCCATACTTGTAGTAATTATTATCATATACGAGAAGAAATGATCAATATTGAGGTTTAATTCCCAATCTAGAATATGTGTGCCTATTAAAGTAATAATATAGTTATTCGTTTATTATATTTGCACTTTTAAGGTTTTAACCTCTTGCAAAGTGCGCATAGTTTACGTGCAATTCATAAATGAAAAACCATTAGAAAGTACCAATCACTCACCCTAAAGATCATGGTAACCTCCAATGACAACACACTTCCAACACGTCAATCATCGTGATGTAACTGGGCTTCCAAGGTTTACAGACATCTTGCTTACGCTTCTTACTTCCGGGTGTGAAACATCGTATTTTTTTTTTTTTCCTTAGCCTTATGAGATGTTACTATAAAGCTTGTCAATTCCATGAAAAATCACACATACTACTCATTCATACAATTCAAGTAAAAATTATGTACATAACCTTACATTCCTAGGTGGTTAAACCTTTGTCAACTGTAATTATCAAACTGCTCCTTCTGTTTCACAACCCCTGCCACTCCCACTGCAAGTGTCACACTCATTCAGCCCCTCACACCCAATCCTCTAGTACTTTCAACAGGCCTCTATCGTCTTCAGGAGGCAGGTGTGTCTCACCCGCCCACCACAGCTCAAGTGAGCAGAGCCATCGAGGCACGGGCCCCAGTCGCTATCTCTGAATCATTGTGTCTCTGGCGCCATCTATTGTCCCAGCTGCTCTTTCCCCCTCTTTCTTTCTAAGCTGCTGTTCAATTTTTATTAGGGCTTTCCATTGTTCGTTTAAGTTACTTAGCTCATTAATGTTGCATAATCTTGATCTGTTTTTTTCAATTAACACTGATTCTGCAATTCTTAACTGCCTTTCGTTTTTACAGCTCTTAATAATTTTAATATCTTCAAACCTTGGACATTGTTGATTTTCCATACAGTATTGGGTCAATGCTGTCTTAGCTTCTTTTTTATTCCAATTATTAATATGCTGGTTCAATCTATACTTTAATTTATTCTTGGTGCTGCCTATATATGACACAGGTGGTTGCTGGTTTATAGGGATTTCATAAATTTTTAAGTTTAACAACAAGATGTACAAACAAAATCATGGTGGACCTATGGGGTCACCACTGTCAACTTTATTTGCTGAAATTATAATGAGTGACATTGAGGAAAAATAATAAGTAAACTCGAGGATCCACTACTGATATACTGCAGATATGTTGATGACATTTTTCTGTTGTCCAGGCTAAAAAATGATGAACTTGAGGACTTGACAAAAAAGTATAGTGAAATTTATCCATCTATTGAACTGACAGTAGAACAAGAACATGACAATACTTTGGCATTTTTGGATGTTTTGATTGTTAAAACAAAGGAGAATATGCAATTCAGAGTGCATAGAAAATCTTCATATATCCCAGTACTTATACCATTTCAGTCATCGCATCCATTAACACATAAAAGAAATAGTGTTAAAACACTAATTAAAAGAAGTTTAACACACTCATCAATTGAACAGTATAGAAAAGAAGAAATTGAATATATTGAAAAAATTGCATATGATTTTGGATACCCTAAACAGGTATTAAAAAATGGATTTATGAAGTAACTCAAGGTTACAATAAGGTCAAGACTGATAAAAAACTTGTAAAATATGTAGGAGCAATACCATATATAGAAAATGTTTCAGCAGAAATTAATAAAGTTTGTGGCAAGTATGACATACAGGTAGGAAATCAGGTACTTACTGTAAAAAATTTAGTGATTAAAAATGAAAAAATTAGCCAATTTGATAGAGCAGGAATTTATGAAATCCCTATAAACTAGCAACCACCTGTGTCATATATAGGCAGCACCAAGAATAAATTAAAGTATAGATTGAACCAGCATATTAATAATTGGAATAAAAAGAAGCTAAGACAGCATTGACCCAATACTGTATGGAAAATCAACAATGTCCAAGGTTTGAAGATATTAAAATTATTAAGAGCTGTAAAAACGAAAGGCAGTTAAGAATTGCAGAATCAGTGTTAATTGAAAAAAACAGATCAAGATTATGCAACATTAATGAACCAAGTAACTTACACGAACAATGGAAAGCTCTAATAAAAATTGAACAGCAGCTTAGAAAGAAAGAGGGAAAAAAGAGCAGCAGGGACAATAGATGGCGCCAGAGACACAATGATTCAGAGATAGCGACTGGGGCCCGTGCCTCGATGGCTCTGCTCACTTGAGCTGTGGTGGGCGGGTGAGACACACCTGCCTCCTGAAGACGATAGAGGCCTGTTGAAAGTACTAGAGGATTGGGTGTGAGGGGCTGAATGAGTGTGACACTTGCAGTGGGAGTGGCAGGGGTTGTGAAACAGAAGGAGCAGTTTGATAATTACAGTTGACAAAGGTTTAACCACCTAGGAATGTAAGGTTATGTACATAGTTGTTACTTGAATTGTATGAATGAGTAGTATGTGTGATTTTTTATGGAATTGACAGGCTTTATAGTAACATCTCATAAGGCTAAGGAAAAAAAAAATATGATGTTTCACACCCGGAAGTAAGAAGCGTAAGCAAGATGTCTGTAAACCTTGGAAGCCCAGTTACATCACGATGATTGACGTGTTGGAAGTGTGTTGTCATTGGAGGTTACCATGATCTTTAGGGTGAGTGATTGGTACTTTCTAATGGTTTTTCATAGTTATTCGTGTTAAGAAATAAATCTATGTGTTTTGAATTTTTCACAAATATTCATTGCAATATCCTAATCATGGCCTGTAATAAAGTCTACCTATACATATAGGTATATATTTTACAAAAGTAAAGTTACTCTTTGTACAGCAACAGCATTTCCGTATATTTTACGTAATATTTAAGAATATACTTCTGGATTTTTTACAGTATTATATACTGTAGCTCTGTATCATAAATTATTGCTGAGAACCCCACTTTACATAAAGTACAATTGTAGCCAGTACATACAAGAATACACTAAATAAATGGCTTCCTTCATCATAACGACTCATCTTGTAACTCTGAAATGGTTGCAATTACATTTCTATAAATGACAATTTCTTAATGAACATATCCTTAGGTTTATTATTCCTAAAAAACGCACTTGTTACCTACATGATTTACTAAATAGGGATATTTAAAAGTAGCTCATCAGGTAATAAGAAAGCGTTGGAACTGGATAGCACACAACCACTGCTGTCTAATGTCACTTGATCTGACGACTCTCATGCTGGTACCATGGTGGCTCTGTTGCAGCCACTACCAGTGCGTGGTCTATTACTATATATGGTCGAAGCTGGGTCCCATGTTGTCTGTCATTGCAAAATCTTGTACAGCTGGTCGATATTTGCCTTTCATTTCAAAAAGTTAATGAGCTGTTATTATTATTATTATTATTATTATTATTATTATTATTATTATTAGTCAGAGGTTGTCTTCACCTATAGCAAATTATCTTAATCATTTATGGAGGTATCAGATGAATTGTTCACTTTGTGTTTCTACCTCTCAGTGATCCATTATTGCTAAGATTTGCTATCATCAACTTTACCATTTGAAGGCTGCTTTAGAGAATAATCACTTCTGGTTTGCCATTTGAATGGTAATTGTGTTATACCAGAGGCTCATAGCCATGCATCAAGGTGGACTGTACAAACAAGTCAAGGACTTTGGCTGGAAGCTAATATGCCAACTGTCATACTTGATGGAACTTGCTCTCTTATTTCTTATGTTGCACATCTTGATTGAATTTTGTATCAAGTGCAAAACTTTTAGGAAGGCATGCAATTATTTTCCACCTATAAACTTTTATTAAGCAGGAATCAGAATTTTTTTGATAAGGTGGCAACATGTTATAAATTCTGATATTTTGTTCAGTAAATGTCTCGTTATTGATTTATTTTTTTTTAATTTGGACATGTACTGTTCATAACTGAAAAGTGCAAGTACTTATAAGATGTCAGTTAATTGTTTTTTTCACATATGAAAGATATTCAGCTTAGATTTCTCTATGTATCTTAATTAGCCATCCTCCTTTTTCTCTCCCACACACACACACACATGCTTAGATCATTGTTTAATCTGCCTGTATTGTGTGGTTATGTGTAGTAAATCATCATCGTATAATGGTAGTGATTAAATTAAGTAATGACTCTCTATCTCTCTCTCTCTCTCTCTCTCATAGGATTGCCCTCACATAAGTCGCACACTGGAAGAATTTTATACACTTCGCTGCCAAGTTGCTGATATGCGGAATTTATATGTAAGTAATCAGTTTTACTCCTTAGATATATATATTTCATTGTTATTTCATGATAATTAAATATACAGTAGATTCCCGCTAATTGGGACACATAAAGGCTATAGCACTTTGGCCCAATTATACGAAGCTTTATCCCAAAGAGCTCACTTGGGATGTTCTTCAAGAATTGTCCCAAATACATGGCTGCCTGATTAACCAATGGCCCAATTAACCAGAATGTACTGTATATCTCATGATATTTAATATCTATTCAATATATCTTATGATATTCAAACGTAATATTGGGTGTCAAGAAAAATAAATAACACCATGTACTTGTTTACTTGGCTTAATCTTTTTATTTTATTTTAGGAATCTCTTGATGAATTAACAGTTAAAGATACCCTGGAAGGCGACAATATGTATACTTGTTCTCAGTGTGGTAAAAAAGTTCGAGCTGAAAAACGGTAAGATAAATTTTATATATGTATATTAAAACTTTCCAGTAACTTCTAAGTTCACTAACTTCAGATGTATTGTGTTTTTTATTTTCTCCTCGGAACTACATAAGAGCTAATAAAATATTTGCCAAACTGAACCTGTGAAGCTAGGAACAACAGTTAGCTAATGTAAAGGATAGTAGACATCGTAACTGCAGACACTACTGCATTTTTCGGAGAGAGACTGGGAGTTTAATACCACCTCCTGATTTTCTGATTTATTGCTAAAATCTCTCAGTTTATTATGAATTTTGAGTTACGATAAAAAAAAGTATGATTTTTTTGTTAGTCATTTGACAATTTTTTAGTTTTATATCATAAAGCAAGTAGAACTGTTCCTGGCCACTTCATGGTCAGTGGGCCCTGGCAAATGATTGATTTCACTGTGGTAGCAGGATGTGAGAATTCAGTGGTGGACATTAGGAGCAATAACAAGATAGCAAGTAATGCGGGAATGTGCAGCAGCACATGGGTCAATGGAGGAAGCATCAGAGCAGGTACACCCTTTTCCCCAGCAACAAACCCTCCCCTATATTTCTCCTGACTAATTCTGTGCTTCTGCAGGTTTAAAGAGGGGGAAGGGGGTGCTCTAGAGTGAAAACATTTTCAGTCACTGCAATGCCTCTTAGCTTTCATTCACGAGTATATCTAAGCTTGCAGTAGTGAGTGTATGTATGCATATCTACTAATAATTTAACAATGTTGAGTTGTAAACAGTTGTATAATGGTATGGTTTTTACAAATCTCTGTTTTATTGTTGTTTTGAGTTAGGGAATTGTTACCTGTTAACAAACGATCTGCTTTGATGGAATGTGACACTATATATGTGTACAACATTTTGCTGTGTATGAATATTTGTAGGAACTTTTTGTATAAAATAGAGGTTTGTATTGTAAAGACACAGCATGTGTTTTTTTCTGGAGTTTCAGAATCCTTTCTGATTTCATTTTTAGAATTTCTGATTTGACAGGCATGAACCATCTTTGAAGTTAGGATCCTTCTGCAAGGGCACACCGATTCCATTATCTTTCTCATTGCTGGAATCATATGTCAAAATCAGAATTTGGAATTTTACAAAGTTGGCTTGTTGTTATTATTATTATTATTATTTTTTTTTTTGTTCATTTGTATAATGATCAATTGTTTGTATTACAAGGATATCTTAAATTTTGGTACAGAAAAGAGTTGTACAAGTATAGCAGGTGCATTATGAATCCAGAAATTGATGTTTGGTGTGACATCATTTTGTGTCAGAGAGTTGGACCACTTTACCACATTTCTTTGCAAAATAGCCATTTTGTTTCATGAACAAAACACTATGGTATCTCTTGCTTTACTGATGAATGGTGTAGAATTTCACAAAGAGAAATTCCTTAGTAATGTAATATATGTCTAGGAGAGAGAGAGAATATACAGTAGGACCAGCCAATAACGAGCCCGTATTTAATGAGATCTCAAATTTTATTAGGAAAACAGGAATTTTTGTTTGGTAGAATTTTAATTCAAAGCTAATTTGACCGTTTTTAACGAACAAAATAAAGTGTCCAGATTTAATGGCGGGGAGAAAAGCTAAAATGATAACTTAATAAGCAAAGTGACCAAATGAGATAGAGAAGATTTGCCATGCACTGTCCTGGAATGAGGAATAGAAATGGTAGCGTACAGGATGAAATTGCTATAGCACAGAGGAATCTTTGTGTGGTACAGGAAGCATTTTGATGGAAAAGCAATGGGGAGGGAGTACATCACATGCTGAGTGAGTTGTGTGGGAGACTCTTCACCCACTCCAAGGGGTTATGTCTTGTGTGTATTGTGTCAGTGGATTCAAAAATGGGCCACAAACTCCTTGGCAAAAAGAGGATGGGCGAGGCTTATGCACATGTAAGTGGATTTCTGGTCTACAGTTGCTAGGAGAGATAGGGTAGTACTGGAATAGGGATGTTGCCGGAGGGGAAACAGGAGTAACAATGCCTGGAATTATGTTAATTGCCCCCTTTCAGCCTCCAAGTGAGCATTGTATTGGGAGGATCTGTGCTGATTTTGCTTCATGTGTGTTGTGTAGTTAAACAGCAATCAGTCTCACCTGGCCATCAAGTTGAATACTCTTGAAATAACAAATTATTTAACTGCAGTAGTAATATTGTTAATTAATTAAATCTTTCAAGTATGTCCAATTGTTATGGGAGTATAATATAAAGATATTTGCATATTATCATGTATGCATATATTTACATAGTGGCAGTTTTCACCCAAAAACGAATTTAGTGAGCACCTGGTTGTTATCTACTGTACTCTTAGATGTATAACTAAATATGTTAGGTACACCTTCAAGTGCTTTGATTTAAATGGCCAGCAAATCTTTGCAGGCACTATATAATATTGAAATTGTATTTCTTCAGTGAAGTAATAAGAAACAACTGAAAATCAAGAGTAAAACAAGTTTGCATATGAGTAACATGTTTTTGCAAGTGAAGGTTAAAGAACAAAGTCACCAGTTTTATTTCACACACAGGCAGATTCCGCAGTATTAGTCAATACGTTGAAAGCCACTGACATATCACTGTAGACATGCAGCTACACATCACAGCACAGAATTGTGTAGGAACTGAATACCACTCTGAAGGCAGTCTACCCTGCCTTTTGCATCTGAGTTGTCAAAGAATTTAGTTTTAAAGATTTTTCTGTAAAACCTTTTTTATCACTTTTGTTATTTGTCTACTCTGACGTTTTTATTTCAAAATTAGAGAAGTTTTTAGTGTTATAATTTTTTTTACTGTTTATTTTGTTAATTATTTTCCTCACTAATTCAACCCACTTCCCATAGTTCATTTATCAGTGCTTTCTTCGAATTTTCAAGTAGTTATTTTTTCATTTTTTTTTTTTTTTTTTTTCTTCAGGGGAGTTGTTTTATCCGAAATTTGTACTAATTGTTGTTGGGTTTTTTTACCTCCACACACAATATGCATGTGTGATCCCCTTATAAAATGTATGGTTCAGAAGATATTTTGTGTTGGTGAAACAAGAACAAATGATGACATTAAGATACATGTATGACAACTTTGTCAGCAGTAATTACCAAATGAAGTTAATATGAGACAACACTTTTCAATAGTTGCAGGCCATTGCCCGATGAATACCTTGTTTCCTGAAAAATTGTTGATTACAGCTAAACGAAATGCATTAAACTTAGACATTTTCTGATTTCATTTCTATAACCTACCAACATATGCTCAACTGGTTGTTCAAAAATCTTTTCTAGATATGTGGGATGAAAATGTTCCCTCCTTCATGACCCTGTTGAAATGTCCACCACTAATCAAACTTGCTACATATCGTCAAACTGAAACCTAACCAAGTTGGCATTGCCACCTTTTTGGAAGATATATACCGCGGGGTGGCAGCACAAGACAACAACCCATTGGTAGATTACATAGGTCAATCAGAGAAAAAGGTTACACGACCCTTTCCTACTCAACTTCAGGCAGGGGTGTCAGTTGACCACCTCCAATTTTTTTGAAAAAATTATGGTAGCTACTTCTAATAGAGATATAAAGCACTGGAAAAGGATTTTTCATAAAACAATTTTTTGGTCGAGCTACAGCATTTTAAAAATAGGCAAAAAATACACTTGTGACGAAAATCATGCGAAACGCCAAATTTTTTAAATGCACACTGCTCCTGAACTATAACAGGTAGAGACTCGAATTTTTTTTATTTTTGAAGCTATTGAATTGGCCTTCCTTCATATTCACAGAAATTGGTCAAATGAATGTTACCAGATGGCAAAAAACAATTATATTTATTACAAAACATTTTAATTTTCCACTAGGATTTTTTTTTTTTTTAAGAAAAATGCCAACCTGCACCCCTACTAAGGTTGTCTTAGCAGTAATTTTATTTTTATTCTGTGATGCTTGTAACTCATAAAATTAATTTTTAAAATATACAAAATTTCAAAAAATCAACATTTTTGAATTGCAATATCTCAAAAACCCCATTTTTTATAATTCTGAAATTTTGTCCAAACAATGTCCTGATGCTAGGTAGTTAATTTGGGGGAATCAGGTTACTGGATTTGTGTCTTAAAATTTTCCTACAAATTTTTGAAAATGCACTTCTCTCCTGCTCGAACCTCACGATTGGGTTATTATTAAAAAAACAAAAAAACTTCGAAAGATATTTCTGAAAAGTTTACCTGAGTATATATTCCAAATTGCAGTGTCAATGTATATTTTAAAGTCATTTTTATGATTTTCAATAATTGTCACCTATGTACATGTTTAATTTTTTTTAAATCCATAGTCTTTACACATACAATACTTTATCTCAGTTGCAGTTAAGATTCAATTTCTACTTACATAAGAAAAAAAGCCTAAAAAAACTAAACAAAATTATGAGCTTTTCATCATAACTACAAATTATTCAAACTGAGAAAAGCTGCTGGATTTTATCGATTTCCTTCTCATCAAAGGTGTGAAGTCGTGCAGAACATCCAAGAGGAGTTGGGGCATTCACCTTTAGAAGTACATTTTTTTAAGGGCACTGGGCACTTGACCTGTTTTCTTGACATATTCTTCTAGCCACCAAAAACCTCTGGCTGGTCCATGAAAGATACTGTTACGTCCTTGAATTCTTTAGATATGTTTGTAATCTGTCCCATCCATCCACCAGTTATCGTCATAAATGCATTTTATAAATTCTCCTATTTGAAAATCAATCACAGAAAATGGGTTCTTTTTTTGTTGGCTTGAAAATTGCATTGCTTTATGTGGGGTGCCAGACTGTTCTGGTCATTGATGGTTTATTTCCTTGAACTAACCAGGAATGCTGTGATTGTATTTCAACAACAGATTTTACTGTATCCCACTCTTCTACTTTGCTGGTTCGATAGGATTGAACTTCACAAGTTGAGAGGAGTAGAAGGTTAGTCTTTGGGATCAAGGGAGAGACAGTTTCAACAAATGAAGGTGCATCTCTTATAGCTTGTGAAGCTTCTTTCTGTAAGTTGAATTTAGTAGCAAAATGTTTGCACAGGCCACCCACACCATCACATGCAGTCTTGCATTGGCCTGTGGCTGAGAAGATCCACTTCCTTGTTACATTTGGGTCCCCCTTCATAAGTTCATAGAACTGATATTTGTTTTTGAAGTGAAGTGCCCAGCTGCTCCATCTGAGACATAAACAATTGTTTTAAAATCTTCCAAAGGACAAGTCTTAACAATTTCACTTTTTATGAGCAGAATGGCACACAGAGCATGTGCTGTGTCATGGCTTATATCATTGCATGCTACCACAAAAGACTTAGTCTCATTTATAAAGTATACAATGCATGTAAAGAGTGAGATCTGGACATTGTTTGCCAGTAGTAACTTTGCACTGCATCAGGTAGAATTACAGATCAGTTCTGAGCAAAGTCAAAGTGCAACACCAACACTGGACTATGTCGGCAGACTGTTTAACCTCTGCTATCCCATTTCTCTGGATCTGTTCATTATAAATTATGGAAGAGTTTCTTTTTTCTCGATATCCCCCACCTTCAGTAGTTCTTATTGGCATTGACTCCCCCAATGACTCTCAAGCAGCCTTAATAGGTGTTTCACAGTACTCCGTAAAAATTGCACTGGGCAGTACCATTTTCAGTGCCACAGCTTTGGAAAATCAAACTTTGAAATCATATCAGCTGCAGTTTAGCCCAAAAATTACTGCAAATTGCAGTAATACCCATGAATCAAAAATTACTGCAAATTGCAGTAATACCCATGAATCAAAAATTGCCCAAGTTTCATAAAATCATTCACCACCATTTTCACTTTTACTAATTTTTTCTTGCCATTTTCGGATTTAGTCACGTTTGGCTACTTGGTGAATGCTTAGTGCGAGCCCTGCCGGGAATTGTGTTCTCCTGCTGTTAAAAATTTACTAAATAATGTTTCAAGTTCTCATTTTTTCACTTAATTCAAAAATTTGAAAAAACAGTGCCATTTTTCAAAAATTGCAAAAACAGAAATTGAAAAGAAAGTGTCATTTTGAAAAATATGTAAGAACTTTTTGAGGCAGAAATCCAGTAACCTCACTCCCCCAGTAAACTACCTACCATTAGGACATTGTTTGGACAAAATTTCAGAAGTAAAAAAAATGGGATTTTTGAGATATTGCAATTCAAAAATGGTGATTTTTTGAAATTTTGTATATTTTAAAAATTAATTTTATGAGTTACAAGCATCACAGGATAAAAATAAAATTACTGCTAAGACAACCCTAGTAGGGGTGCAGGTTAGCACACTTACTAATGCCAACCTGCACCCTACTAGGGTTGTCTTAGCAGTAATTTTCACATGATTTTCGTCACAAGTGTATTTTTTGCCTATTTTCAAAATGCTGTTGCTCGACCAAAAAATTTGTTTATGAAAAATCCTTTTGCAGTACTTTATATCTATTAGGAGTAGCTACCATAATTTTTTCAAAAAAATTGGAGGTGGTCAACTGACACATGTTGGTCATGCCTGCCTGAATTGTGATGGAAACGGTCACACATGCTATTGAATTGTCGGAAAAGTCATGACATATTTTGGCACCCGATGGCGGTTGGGCGGGTTTAGAAGTACTAGAGGCATGCACAGCTCTGTTTTCGCTATGGCATTCGTCAGGTGCCAGTTCTAGCTGCAGTCTAAAAGGAATAGTGAGCGATTTGGTTGATTTGACATCAAGTTGAAGATGGAAGACCAAACTGTGCATTTTCCCCATATTTTACTGTTTTACTTCCGTAAAGGGAAGAAAGCGCGTCAAGCTTGTGAAAAGTTGCGTAAAGTGTACGGTGATAATGCTCTACAAGAACGTCAGGGCCAGCGGTGGTTCGCAAAATTCCGTGCTAGTGATTTTGGCCTCAAAGATGCTCCTCGGTCCGGGAGGCCAACCGAGGTTGATGACGACCAAATGAAGGCATTGATCGAGTCAAACCCACCTTACACGACACGAGAGATTGCAGACACATTGCACATCCATCAATCAAGCGTTCACGACCGCCTGAAGAAGCTGGGATACATAAGCAAGCTCCTCTGAACTCAAAGAAGATCAATTGACGGCGCGTATAAACATCTGCCGTATGCTCATTAAATGTGAGGAAAACTATCCTTTTTTTGAAGCGACTGATAACTGGTGACGAAAAGTGGATTGTGTACAAAAATGTGTTGTGCAAACGGTCTTGGTCCCGATGTGCTGCTTCGCTTCAAACAACATCCAAAGCAGACATTCATCAGCTGAAGGTTCTGGTCCCAGTGTGGTGGGATTTTAAAGGTGTCGTGTTTTTTGAGCTCTTACTACAGAACCAAACAATCAATTCGAATGTGTACTGTCGGCAATTGGACAGTTTGAACGAATCCATCATCCAGAAACGTCCAGAGCTCGTTCATCGTAAGGGTGTTGTGTTCCATCACAACAACGCGAGACCACACACAAGTTTGATCACCCGCCAAAAATTATCGGAGCTTAGGTGGGATATGTTGCCACATCCAGCATACTCGCCTGACCTTGCGCTGTTAGACTTCCACTTGCTCCGCTCTCTTCAACAGTCTTTGCGAGGTATAATGTTCAATGAAGATGAGGCTATAAATCAGCACCTTGTACAGTTTTCACCACGAAAGATGGGTCCTTTTATGAACGAGGCATTCTGCAGCTCACTGATAGATGGCAGAAGGTCATCGAACAAAACTGGCATTATATCATTGATTGATCTTTGTTCTTTCTATCAATAAATGACATTTGCAAAACAAGGCTAAAATACGTCGTGACTTTTCCGACAACCCAATATAAAAAAAAATGCAGGATGTTATACGAGTAGCGTAGATTACATGTACATTTGAGAAATGGCACAAGTGTTCCAGGCACCTCTGTGTACTCCTGTGCCCAGTGTGAGATGTGCAGTGACATTCTGAAACAGTGCCATGGTTGGAAACGTGGTCTCAGGTCGAAGTGAGAGCAGTGATAAGATTTTTAATGGGCCAACAACATGCCTACAGCTGAAATTCACAGGCAGCTCATCGAAGTTTATGGTAACAAAGTGATGTCTTGACAACACATGGTCAGATGGTGCTGCTTGTTTCAATCTGACAGGGATGATGTGGGGAAACAACATCACTCAAACAGTGGATGCCAAAGTTTGTTGATGACAGAGATCAACATTGCACTTGTGGACGAAATGATTTAAGATGACCAATGCATAACTTTACACCATTTTGCATCAGTGCTGGGATTGAGCTATGGCATTGCTCAACATCTTGTGTTGGATGTTTTACAGTACTGCAAAGTTTTGTGCCAGCTGGGTGCCACATTCATTATTCGTCTTATCACAAAGCGGCATGAATGATGACATGTCTGACATTTTTGCGGTGTTTACGCTGAACACGGACTGAGCTTTCTTGACTGAATTGTGACTGGGGGTGGGACGTGACTCCACCATTTCACTTCCACCAGTAAGAGAGTTTCCATGAAATGGAAGCACACTGCTTCACCGCCGAGGAGGAACTTTAAAGTCACACTGTCTACTGAAAAAATTATGGCATCCATTTTCTGGAATTCCTCAGGTGTGCCTTTGGTGGACTTAGAGCATGGATGCGCCATCAATGCTGATTGTACTGTGTCACGCTGAAATAATTGCACAAGAGAATCAGACGAAAACAACCAGGTCTGCTGAGCGATGGTGTCATTATCCTTTACTGTAACGCGAGGCTGCACGTCACCAACCCCATGCAGCACTTGCCCCCCAAATTCCGGTTGGAAGTGTGGAAGCACCCTGCCCATCGCCTGGACTTGGCTTCTAGTGACTTTCACCTCTTTCCAGCCTTGAAACAACACCTGTCTGGTTCTCACTTCACGTGTTATGACGACGACATGAAAACAGCTGCACCAAACTGGCTACACCATCGGGGACATGATTTTTTTCAGTCCAGGATGGACAGGCTGGCTATGAGGTCTGACAAATGTCTGAATCCTCACACTAATTTTGTCGAGAAATAGTGCTTCATATCCTTTGTCACACCGCACAAGCACTTTTTGGTTGGTGAGTTTTCCTTTCTCCTACTTGAACGTGTAACCGTTTTATTTTTTTTTACCGATCGACCCTCGTACATTGCAGGTGGTGTAAGGCAACATTTGGTATGTTCCAATGACCGACAAGGGGCCAAGTGCCTGAAACCATGATGCCAGTTAGTACTATTTTCTGGCATTTAAATTTAAAATGAAATCATTTTATTTTAAACATTTTTCCATTGTGCTGAAAGTTCTCCTAGTTGTTTGAATTATGTAAATTTTTGTGATGATCTTTCTTATTTGGTGGGTCATTCCACGTGAAATCGTCAGATTTTGAATTAATTTTCCACCAACACATCTCCGATTCTTACGATTTATTTTTAATGGGTAGCTACTCCCAACTTATAAAAACCCTGAAAGTTTCAATTTTTTTATTTCGGATAGGTTACAAGATATAATTTTTTTAATTTTGGTGCATGGCGGACATATTTTGCGTAAACATGCAAATATCTCCGTTATTTAGACTAAAAAAATACATAAATCGTCTTTCTTTCTTAATTTTTACCAAGGAATCCATTGATGCAATGCACGCTTTTCTATTTGCTTTAGTTTTTGAGTTATGAGCAACGAGGTAACCTTTCTTCAATGCTTAAAAAGGCAATGTAGTACAGCACTTAGAAAGCTGCAGTTATTATTCTTTCCAAAGAAAGGTTTAATCTATCAAATGAAGAAAAAAAAACCTTGGGCTTTTACCTGAGTGCTGAGAAAATAATTTTTAAACATGGTGCATGGCCAGTGCATTGCCACGATGACAGCGCAATCGGTGAAGCACGCTCCTTTGTGGCCACGGCTGTGCGGAGACTTGGTACCGGAAGAACGGCATTCCTCCCGCATGCAAGAAGCGATCCCACCCATCACCCCCATCTCGTGGACGCGTGTATTGTTGAACTCACGTTTTGAAGGAAAAGAATTCTTTATATTAAAAAAGCATGATTAGTTCATGAACGATGTTTATATTTCGATGTCTCACAACGCTGTGATCAACTTCCATGTCAGTTTTTGATTAAATTTACTCAAATGAGACAAGAGGAAGTTGAGCTTCTGTGGAACGCATTTTTTTCCCCCCGATAACGAATTTGGCAATTATCATAAAAATTTAACATCTACAGGTTTTACAGTGTTCGCGAGATTTTCCTGCGTTTTGTTTCATCATCTGAATCATTTCATGAAATCGATGCAAAACCAAAATTATTGGGGGGGGGGGGATTTCTGCCAATGCTTTTGCTCTAGACGAGAGATCGTGGGGAAATTTCTTCGGCTAAATTTGGGAATCGGCTTGTATTTTTTTTTTTTTTATTATGGCGAGTATGTATGTATGTATGTATGTATGTATGTATGTATACATAGATAAAAAGTTCCGTCGTGCTTAGTTTTCAGATTTATCATGCCGACGATGAAATGAAGTATCTCTCCTTTTTAGATGTTTGTAGAGGGTTACTGCAACTGACCTGACGCTCCAGACCTTTTGCGCATTTTGTCTGATCCACATCCTGCAAATTCATTGCTCCTTGTAAAGATATCCTTAAGTATAAACTTGCCGCCCCGGTGGCGCAGTTGACTAAGCGATGGCTTATGAATATGATCATTCGTCCAAATTGGGTTCGGATTCGAATCCCGGTGAGGCATGGATGTTGTGTTTGTCATATGGCGCTGGCTCTCTCTTTTCCCTGGAACCAGTGGCCCCAAATTAGGGACGGGCGACTGCTTATAGCCCACTGAGTTGCTCTCACGGTGGTCGTTAAACCTCCAATAAAAAAAAAAAAAAAAAATGTAAACTTGCCATTCGCCGCAGGATGAAAAATGATGTTGACAAAAAGTGTGCCGCCCCGGTGGCACAGTGGTCTAAGCGATGGCCTCTGATTATTCGTTCAAAAGGGGTCTGGGTTCGAATCCCGGTGAGGTATGGATGTTTTGTTTGTCTTAAGGCACTGGCTCTCTCCCTTCCCTGGAACCAGTGGCCCTAAATTAGGGACGGGCGACTGCTTATAGCCCATTGAGTTGCTCACGGTGGTCGTTAAACCTTCAATAAAAAAAAAAAAAGTGTTAGGAAGATTTTATATGCACACGCAAAATCTCCGATTATTCTGTAGCGTGGAAACTAAATATGACCCGCGAGAAAATTTAATGTTCGTGTCACTGATGTAAACCAATCAGTTCTAAACTTTCGGCTTTTGGAAGTTTATGAATTGTAGCCTCTTAAATAAAAAAGCAAAATGGCATTCCACATGGCTGTTAGATTTTGTACTTATGGGAGGGAAATGGGGGGGGGGGGTCCTCTGAACGAATTTCTAAGAGAGCAGCAGAAACACGCGTTTTGGAATTATAGTTTAAAACGATCAGAGAGAAATTCCTTGTTAGATTACAAACTGTACTTCATAAATAGCCTTATGAGAGAGAGAGAGAGAGAGAGAGAAGACCTAAGTAAGCTAAAATTGCGAATAGTAACTTGCCATAGAGATTCGTATCCATGGTTCCCATACTACATACATTGAATAAATACTACATACAGTATTCACTTGAAAACTTTTTTTGACTAGGGATAACATTATCAGCGTCGAGTAAAGTGCACATGAATGGAATTTTTTGCCAAAATTTCTGCCAAACACTTCAAAGTGTGTGCCTCCTCTCCCATCACGTTTATCCCCTCCCCTTCCTTAATGGCCCACCCAGTTCTGAGCAGCTAGCACCGCCACTGCCCTGCGTTTGTTAACTTATTTGCCATTATGGTATGACGTTTTCTCTTCGCCACAGATGTAGAACTGTTTATTTTTCTTAGAGGATTTACTCTTTTTATCCGTGCTATGGCCGACACTCTTGCTTCTAGTTTTTTGTTGTTTTTTTCTTTCTGTCTTTTAAAGACATGATAGCCCGAGACCTCGAAATCCTTCAGATCCTAATTTACGACCTCTGGCAAACAGAGAACGAATTTCTAAGAGAGAGCACCGCAAGTGGAAAAGCTCCGTAGTGTATTTTCTCAGATCTCTTTTTTTCTCTTGTGATTTGAAAGTTGCTGCCTAGTTTTTCAGCATCTTTGTGCATTGTTATTGTGGTGTAATGCGTTAAACAAAAAAAACTAATTCTTAATTTAAAGAGACAGATAAAGTAACTTGTCAATATGAGGACGATAACTGCGTTGCTACTGATAAAAAGAAACAGAAGCTCATAAAACACAGCGGACAAATTACGATCGCTAAATAGTAACACGAGTTCCACACTTGTTTTTCATAAACTCGTAATCAATAATTGCGATACATTGGGTATTACATTAACGAAAACGTATTCATACGTTCGAGGTCTGTTAATGTTTTTCATTATATCTAAATTTATTGGCATGATTAATAAAAATTATTAATAATAATAACGGAAATAAATCCAATTGCTACCACTCTGACACCGGGATGTAATTATAGGAGGCATAAAATTTTTCGTTGAGTGTAACCATCAAACTGTGTTTTCCTATTTTTGGGCTACGCCATAGACTGTTAAACTGGGTTTTTCTTATTTTAGGGTGCTGTGGTACGTTTTGTTTCATATGAGCTTTTGAGAGTTTCGTGAGCTCCCACCTGACGCGTAATCTTTAAATAAGCAACTGAAATAAAAATAAATAAATGAAAAACAGGCAAGATGACAACTGCAAAATATACTCGTACATTTAAATACCAGATCTACCAGAAAATAACGGACAACATTTTTTCTAACCCGATGCTGAGCCTTGCTAACGTCATCATCTGTGATCGCCAAGTATCTGACATTAACTAAAACGCAGTATATATCTCCTCTACCTTGCAAGAATAGGCACCGAGCTATATATCCCCGATTACCCCGATTACTTTATTTCTCAAGCTGTCATTCCTTGATCATTTTCTCTTACGGCAGGCGTGGACAACTAGACAATTTATTGATTCCTGAAATAGAACTATTTCATGTCTAAAAATTCTGTCAGATATTGCGTGAGCTGTAGAAATCATTAATCAATATTCCAAAAACTGCTTTTAACGTCAATTGCATAATTTATAAGCTTCAGTACTGTATATCGTTAAGCTATACGGGGAGAAAAAAGTTTAAATTAGTTCTTCTCGTCTTTGATTGGTAAGAATACCAATGTATTTCCGACGTCTGTCGCATAATTTTTATGCGTTATTTGTGTGTAACCTTTTTCACGGTATAGCTCATATTGTTAAGCTGTATGGAGAAAATGGTTTATATTAGTTTTCCTCGTCGTCCAATGGCTGAGAATGTGGTGGATAGCATCTGACGATTTGGCGTGAAATGACCCTTTAGTAATATATATTATTTGAAATGCCTTTACACATAACATTAATTCACTATCCTTCCTCCTTCCAGAACCACATCAAATTATCGTGCGATCTGACCAATGCGTGCAATAGTATCTTGATCTTTAGCCCGTCCGAAGGCAAACATCCACTCCCGCTGCCAACGCTATTCGCCGCGTGCCTTTTCAGTGGCAAAATACGAGCCGTGCACCATATTTAAAAATTCTTTTCTCAGCGCGCATGCGAAAGCCCATGGGTTTTTTTTCTTCATTTGTTAGACTAAACTTTTCTTTAAAAACGAAAAACAATTGCGATCTTCTAAGTGCTGTACTACATTGCTTTTTTATGTTTTGAAGAAAGGCTCTCCCATTGCGCGTAACTCAAAAACTAAAGAAGATAGAAATTCGTGCAATGCACCAATCGATTCCTTGGGAGAAATTACGAAGAAGTGGTGATTTTGGTACTTTCTTTTTTTCCAAACAATGGAGATATTTGCGTTTTTACGCGATTAAGGCCCGCCATGCACCAGAATTCGAAAATTAATATCTTCTAATCTACGGGAAATAAAAAAAAATTAAACTTTCAGGATTTTCATACCTTGGAGTGATCTATTCTTGAAAAAAAAAATCGTAAGAATCGGAGATGGTGTGGTAGATAACATCTGACGATTTGACGTGTAATGACCCTGGTTTTATTCATAAGTTGTTGTGAAAAGCACATGAAATGGCAGGGTGCTACTAAGTTCTACTTTGTAGAACATGAAGAGTATTTTTTAGAAAAGTATAATTTCTGATATTATGTTCATTTATTTAGCCATGTTTAAAAATATTTTAGGTCATTTATTTCACCATGTTTGAAATATTTAGAATTTTGTAGAACATGTATTTTTAAGAATTTTTTGGTAACCTAACAATATTATTCTTTGTAGTGCTTGTGTGAAGAAATTGCCACGGATACTGTGCTTCAATACAATGAGGTATACATTCAATATGGTAACAATGACAAAAGAAAAGGTTAATACACATTTTTCTTTCCCACTGCGTCTGGACATGTCCAATTATATGGAGAAATACTTGATTCCTAATCAGCCTGGAGGTAAGTGTACTTGAAGTATAGCATGCGCGTAATAAGTGTGGTAGAAGCGTTGTTAATTATATGCAACTGTATCCATTGCTGTAACTGACTTTTGTGATTAGGCATCTACACTGCTTAGCAATTAAATTGTGCTACCATTTCTTGGCAAGTATGTAAATTTATCAGATGCACAGGGCTGCTTAAAATAGTAAGTTACTAAGGTGTTAGACAGGAATATGTGTAATATTCACATTTATTACCATTTATTTTACAATGAATATATGCACCAAAAATACTTGCTCCATTGATTGATACAGGAAAAAAGTATTGTAAAAAATAAGAAAAGGTGCATTTCACCAGAAAACTTTTGTGAAAATATGAAATCATTTTTCTTCACTATTGCAATTTTTTTACAATAAAATCCTGCTTTTTTATTTATTTATTTAGTGTTTTGTTGTTTTCTGGTTTAAAGACTACTACCCTTACCTACTTCCAAACTGTATAGGCACTTACTACTTTACTGTAAGATTTCTATTGAAACATACATGTTTGAGGAAAACTAGGGGAAAAAAATATACCATTTTGTGTTCAACTTCCGAAGCAGCTTTCTGTATCCCAGTTAATGTTGAATAAAGTAGAAGAAAACATTTGTAGGTTTGAAAAGATTAAAATCGTGTATGTTGAAAGTGGCCAGCAGGTCTTTTTTAAAGAATCAAAAGCAAAGCTGTCTGATATCTTTGCATGCATCAACAACAACAAAAAAAGTAGCAAGAAAAGCAAGCTAAATTCTGTGTAGGTATCCAAAAGGATAAAAATAAAAAATAAAAAATTGCTGATGTGTATGAATGAGGTTTTTTGAAACATAGTAAATTATACATAATGAACTTTTTACTATTAATCTTTTTTCTCGTTTTGTTGCATTACCTATAAAAACTGTTGTGTAACTATTGCAAAAGCAAGATATACATTTTTAACCCAGTGTGGACTGGACATGAAATTATTATTATTGTTGTTATTGTTATTATTGTTATTTTTGTTATTATTATTATTGTTACTATTGTTGTTGTTATTATTATTATTATTGTTGTTATTATTATTATTATTATAATTATTATTATTATTGTTATTATTATAATTATTATTAATACTATTAAAATATTAGAGATTCCACCTCTTCCTAAGGTTTTTCTTCTCTTCCTTCCGGGACAGGTATGACATACCAAGTCTGGGAAGTGGTATTTCTTTCTCTCAGTTGTCCTGGAACTTCCTTACTATCCTACAAGTTTCAGGATAGCTGCCTTCTGTAGTTCCATGTAAGTGTGAGGGTGATGGTCTAGTGTCTGCATAGAGCTGTGAATGGTCTTGGGTACAATTCCTGTGGCTGATATTACTATGGGGACAGTGGTGACATTCTCCATATGCCACATTTCCTTCACTTTGTATTGTAGGTCGTTATACTTTGACAGCTTCTCTCTGTGCGTCTTCTGGATGTTGCACGTGTTGAGCATAGCTATGTCAATGAGGTATGTTGACTTCTTCTTGTTGCCCAGCACGATGTTGGGCCAATTGTGGGGGATGGTCTTATCTGTTCTGATCAATATGTCCCAGTACATCTTGTGGGTGTTGTTCTTTAGAAGTGTTGTTGGCTTATACCTGTAGTAGAAGACAGGCTCAGTTGTAATGAGGTGGTGCTTTCTTGCCAATTTCTGATGGACAATCTTGACGACTTGATTGTGCCTGTACGTGTACTCTGTTTGTGTGAGGACTCTGCATCCTGCTGTGATATGTTAGATGGTCTCTGGTGCTTGATGGCATAGCCGACATGTGTTGCTTTCCACTGACATATCCTTCAGGATATGCTTCCGGTAATTTCAGGTGTTTACAACTTGATCTTGTATAGTGATCAGGAACCCTTCGGTCTCTGGTAAGAGTGATCCATTTGTTAGCCATGCATTGGATGCAGTCTTATCCACATGGTCCGATTGCAGATCGTTGTAGTGCCATCCGTGTAGAACTTTCTTGCCCCAAGCTTCTTTTAGAGCGGTCTAGGGCTCTGTACTTCTTGTCATTCTACTTTATCGCTTGGTGAAGGGCTCCCTTGGTCTGATGGAAGTATTTTCTGAGGCTGTGATTTATTTGTCTTGGTGTTCCAGGAGATCAATCATTCCCCACCCTCCTTCTGCCCATCCAATGGTCAGCCTTTCTATTGCTGACCTCGGGTGGTGCTGGCGATGTTTAGTGAGGGTTGTCCTGACATTACGCATTATTTCCTCAAGCTCTGTTGTGGTCCACTTGATAATTCTGAAGGAATACGTGAGGACTGGAACTGCGTATGTGTTGATCGCCCGAGTGATGTTGCGAGCATTGAGCTTGGTCTGCAGTAGTCTCCTCAGCCTTTGGTTGTATTTGGCGGCTAAATTGTTTTTGATTTCTTTGTGTTCTAGGCGTTGTGCTTGAAACATACCAAGGTACTTATAGACTTCTCCTTCCTCCATAGCTGTGATCTGTTCTCTGGTCTTCAATTGGTAGCTAACTTCATCATGCTTTCCTTGGTTCATACCTTGTGTCTTGCATTTCTGTAGGCCGAATTCCATCCTGATGTCATTGCTGAAGCCCTTGGTGATCTGGATTAGTTGTAGTTGGTTCAGGGATGATGCGTACAACTTTATGTCATTCATGTACATGAAATGGGAGAGTTTATACTTGTTGGTTTTGTTGCACTTGATGGTAAACCCATACTTGCTTTCATTGAGCATGGTTGACAGTGGGTTGAGTGTTAGACAGAACCATAGTGGGCTAAGTGAATCTCCCTGGAAAATGCCTCTCCTTATGTGGATGGGCTTGGTCGTTATGTTCTCGACTTTGATTGTTATCTTCCATCCTGTCATGGCCGCTTTAAGGAAGTTGATGATTACAGGACTTACTCTGTAGATCTCAAGGACCTCTATCAGCCAGCTGTGAGGTACGGAATCATAGGCTTTACGGTAATCAATGTATGCTGTGTACATGTTGCGGTACATCTTTAAATCTTGCTGCATTACAACAGCGTCAATAGTAAGCTGCTCCTTTCACCCTTTACAGTCCAGTTGGTATCTCTTTTGCTGTTTTGCCATAACTGCTTGTCATTCTATGTGCCTAGTTATCTGATTGGTGATGCACGTTGTAAGGATCTTGTACAGCGTAGGTAGACACGCTATTGGTCGATAGTTGGCTGAATTTCTCGTGTCTCCATCTTTAGTCTTAGTATCCTTGCTCCCTGGGTGAGGAAATCTGGGATTAGTGCTGGATTTTGAATCAAGTTGGTCTGTTGATCTGCCAGATATTTGTATGTACAGGTGAACATCTTGTACCAGTAGTTGTGGATGTTATCTACACCTGGTACTTTCCAGCTGTGTGTCTTAGCTATGGGTTGCTGAAGGTCCTCTGCTGTGATCTTCCAGTTGGCCATTTCCTGATATTGGCTCGCTGTAGCCATAAGAGGCTTTGCTGTTGTGGTTCATATTCCTTGCCCAGAGGTTACTCCAGAATTGTTCTACCACTTCACATTCTGGTGGTTCTTCACCTTTGATGTCTTTCTTGGTAATGTTACGATAGAAGCTTTTCTCATTATTTTCGAATGTATTATTGTCCATATGTCGCTGTGTGTTCTCTTTGTATCGTATTAGTCTCTTGCTGATAGCTAGTAGACTTTGTTTTAGCGAGTCTAAGTATTCTTCCATTTGCTGGTTTGCTTTGAACCTGGTGTGGACTTTGGCACTTTTCAGGATGAGCTTTACTTTTCCTACCAGTTTCTTGGACCTATTTTCCTTTATGTACTGTGTGAGTTGGCTGATTTTCTTTTGGAGTTCATCAACTCGGCCCTGAAGTCTTCTTTGCCACGCTGGTAGGATGGTCTTCTTGGTTCTTCGTTCCTTCTGATGGATGGTGTTTTTCCCGTTGAGTCTTGTGGCGGCAACTATGGCACAGTACACAGCTGTGTGGATGGATTCTAACATGGCGCCATTTTCGTCTAGGTAGGCTGGTAGCACCGACTTGTTGAGATGTTCTGTTATTTGCCATATATCTCTGTTAGGTCTTTGCCTGGGTATTCTATGTCTCATGGTAGGGTCCATTTCTTCGAAATCTTGGACGGCTGTCCTGAATTCGTTGGGAACTGCTGATGGCACCGGCTGGCTTTGTTTGGTCTGGTCTTCTGACTCTGTCTTGTGTTTGTCTTCAGACAATGCATTCCCTTCTGCAGCGTGCCGCTCACTACTCCATGGTTGATTACCTAGTTCTTGCTTGATGGCTTCCAGGACGGCAGATGGTATCATATTCTTCGTGAGAATGGTCCGTCTCTGATCTGCTAGTCGCTGTTTGCTGACCTGAATGTCTGGTTATTGCTGTTGTCATTTGTCATACAATCTCTTCCTGTACATTGTGATCTCTGTCTTCATTTTAGTCACTTCGTAGCATGTTCGCATAATGTACACGTTAATTTCTGGACTCCATCTCATGCGTTGGCCTGCACTTCGGTCCGGCTTGGTCTTGGGCTTAGCAGCCCGAGAAGCATCTCCGGCCGATCGTTGTCTATTTTTTGTGGTAGCCATGAGAGGGGCAAAGCGACTTGCTTTATTGCTTCCCTCTGGAAACTGTAACTTACTTGTCGAACGAGCCTCTCTACCTGAAGCTCGAACGTGAGTGACTTTATCTATCCTGCTCCACACTCAATGCAGTATGTGCTAATCTCCTTTCTTAGTATCATCCCCATTGAGTTGAGATTTTTCAGTATGCAGGTTTCTTAAATAGTGGATATTGTATCTTCTTAACTGATGTTGTTAGCACTAGATGGCGCCACATTCCTGCAACTGTTTCGACACCTTTATAGGAAGGTAATCTCACGTTGAGATCCACGGCAGCTGGTGCTGGTTCAAGGTGAAATCAAACCTGCGACCGCTTAGATGGTAGCTGCTTACCCTATCCACTAGGCCCTCCATGGCCTATATTGTTGTTATTATTATTATTATTATTATTATTATTATTATTATTATTATTAGTAGTAGTAGTAGTAGTAGTAGTAGTAGTAGTAGTAGTAGTAGTATTTGTGTCATCTTTTGCTACCTCCAATTGTGGAATATATGCACTGTTGTTTGTTAAAAATGCAACACCAGAAAAAATGTGTACGATTGGACTGAAACTTGCTAGATGGGTAGGTCACATGAGGAGCTGCAAATGATTTGTGCCAGCTGCACCCTCGTAGCTCTCCCACAGGAGGTATAAATGCCGGATGCACAGGGCAAAATTGCATGTACAGTGATGTGAATGTGGCATCAGTGGGAAGAAGAAAGTCTGACGCACTGGAGTGAGGGGTTTGGAGCCCAGCAACAGATGAACCCATAGCAAGACTGCACCATATGGTGTTGGTGGAACACACAGCCACGTCCCAAAGTTTAGCACAGCAGTGGAGTTCTGTATCACATCAATGGTTGTCTGCAAGCTCTGTCTGATGATGTTTGCTCTGTCTGATGCTGTTTGCTTCAGAGAGGCCTCATCATTTGCTGTCCATTGCCTCTATACCCTTGACCTTAAACCACAGCCACAGCAGCTGCAATGGCACCAAGAACTTATTCACTGGCGTAATGAATGGCAGCACTTGTGGTTTCCAGTGCATCACTGTGTAACCTAATGACCCTGGATGAATGTATCCTTGTATGGCAACACACCCTGGTGAACGGCTGCTGGAAGTATTCATTATGCAGCATCATATGTGCCCTTCACTGGGCTTTCTGGTGTGGGGTGCTGTTGGGTTCCATTCATGTTCCCACCTCCTATGCATTGCAGTTCACCATGACCAGCCAGCAGTATGTTGAAGAAGCTGTGGAGGCTGAAATGTCACCATATCTGAAGATGGCCTTAGTGGCCATTTTTGAACAGCTCAGTGACTGACCACATGTGGCACAGAATATCTTACATCTCCTGCATGCCAAACATGTGCTATGTCTTCCTTGGCCAGTGTGTTCGCCTGATTTATCGCTCATTGAAGAAGTGTGAGATATAGTCGCTTGACGCCTGGCCCATCAGGCTCCACTCCACACCAGTTACCCTTGATGAACTTTGGATACAAATTGAGATAGCATGGAATAAGCTTCTGCAGTGCAACATCCAGTACCCCTTCCAGTCGATGCCATGCTATGTAGGAGCCTATATCGCCACTTGTGGTGGATACACAAAGTACTGAGCATTGTGTGTTCCACATCTTTTACAGGTCTGTATTTCTCATCTTGTATCATAAATTTAATATACTGTATGAACTTCACTTCAATATCTCAGGTCTTTCTTGGTTTTCCATTTTCGACAGCAGTGTATATCTGTGGTAATAGTATAATGTATAAAGATCTCAGTGTATGTCTAAGGTAACAATACATTGTATAAAGGTCTAAGTGTATATCTATGGTAATAATACAATGTATAAAAATCTCAGTGTACATCTGTGGTAATAATACAATTTATGAAGATCTCAGTGTATATCTATGGTAATAATATAATTTATAAAGATCTCAGTGTATATCTATGGTAATATTGCAATGTATAAAGATCTGAGTGTATGTCTATGGTAATAATACAATGTGTAAAGATCTCATTGTACATCTATGGTAATAATACAATGTGTAAAGATCTTGGTGTACATCTATGGTAATAATACAATGTATTAAGATCTCAGTGTATGTCTAAGGTAATAATACAATGTACAAAGGCCTCAGTGTATATCTATGGTAATAATACAATGTATAAGTAATAATACAATGTATAAGTAGTAATGCAATGTATAAGTAGTAATGCAATGTAAAAGATCTAATCAACAGTATATATCTATGGTAATAATACAATGTATAAGTAGTAATGCAATGTATAAGTAGTAATGCAATGTATAAGTAGTAATGCAATGTAAAAGATCTAATCAACAGTATATATCTATGGTAATAATACAATGTATAAAAATCCCTTAAATATACCCATGTTATGTATGTAGCTCAAGAACAAGATGTTCCTAATGCTATGTTACGTGGAAATGTACATTTGGGTTATGATGAATAAAAATTAGTTGCATTTCTGTTTCACACGTTTGTCCACAATAAAGAAGCGACACACCGGAGTACTTTTTCTGTGTTACACACATCCACGACGAACCCCGCATTAAGCCTTACGCCAAATGAAACGCCTTGAATTAAACCAAATTAAACATAGCCATTATACTAAACTTAGGTACTAAACAATTTAATCAAAAAGCCTGACTTAGATTTCAATTAATTATATATTATATATTAAATACATCATATGAGAATCAAGAATAATAAATCTGCTTAAGACATGAACAATCAGTTGAAAAGGTGAGTAGTTACCAACAGTTCTACTGAAACGTCACATATAGTCGCATCTAATATGCATAAGCCATTATACTAACCTAGGTACCAAACAATTTAATCGAAAAACATGATTTAGATTCCAATTAACCATATACATTAAATACATCACACAAGAAACATAAATAATAAATTTGATGAAGTCATGAACTACAGTTGAGATGGTAAGTAGTTACCAACAGTCCTACTCAAAAGTCATTTATAATTGTATCTAATATGTGTCAGCATGTTGATGTAATGCAATATTTGCAAGCAGCACACATAATAGTGTTACCTATTAACTAGCTTGCAACACATTGAAAGTACTTCATAAAGTCTGGAATAGAACAACTGTGCAATGCTCACCTCTCCTCTGTTGTTAAGTGTTGTAGTATAAATATATATGGTCCATGCAAACATGATGACAGAAATGCTCATTAATCACTTGTTGGTGTCCGCCATGTCGGTTAAAATATTGTCGCTGATATTTAAAACTGATGATAAATTAAAATATGAAGATTAAAATCCATTATAATTCCATACTATCGTGTCTAGGTTGTATGGCCAGATAATTGACAACAGCTATATCCAAGAGTACTCACATACCAGTCCAGAAGGTCCATTCGATCTGAAGGAAAATACCTGGATGGTCCTCACAAACATGAAAATAACACATACACTTATACTCCATTGTGTGTTCCCTGCCAAATATGTTTCATCCTCCCTATCCAGGACATCTTCAGTGGCCGTAATTTGTAATGAACCTCCATTAGCCCCAACATAGGTCGACCAAATCACCATTATTTATATCTCGTGTTATTGGGCAGAAATGTCATCTGTGCATGTCACCCACATCTGTTCCACGTGGCCAATTTGATGTAAATCGTCTATGCCTCTTATTTACTCTTTTTTGTGTTGTCTGACGTTGCTTTTCAGGTTTAACTAGGTATTTCCAGGCTGAGGGCAACTCTACAGATGTGTTACTATTACAGTTAATATGACTTGCTTTTTCAATGGTCAAAATCTGCTTAGGATTAATATGTGATGTCAGACATCAAAATCATGCGACAACAAAATCTGTTTGGGATTAGACATCAAAATCTGCTTGGGTATGTGATGTTAGCAGTCTGGTATTGTTCCAATCAGGTACAGCATCATTATTTAAACAATATTGAACCAGAGCTGTGGTTTGCTGGCCTTTACTCCAATTACTCTGATGTTCTTTTATTCTGGTCTTTAGGCTCCTTTTGGTGCTTCCTACATAGATTTTATCCTCTAGTCCATCCTTTGTTTTTACCGGAATCTGGTATACACCTGCTCTGTTCCAACATTGCCTATCTCCCGGTTTTTGGGTCAATATCTTACTGATATCTTTACAGTTTCCGCTATCGTGAGGTCAGCACTCCGACATTCGGCTTTAAGTATTCCACTTACAGCTGGAATGAATGGAACCTTTCCACAATGTTTTGTTGTCTGATTAGATCTGATTCTTAATGTTTCACCATTTACTTGTTGTCTGATCTTGTCATACAATTTATCTACCATGTGAGCTCCAAAACCATATTTACAAGCAAGTTTTTTACTCCATTCAATCTCTTTCACCTCAGAAAACTGGTCAGACGAATGTGTGATTGCTTTCCGAATATAATATCTGAAAGCTGCAGCTTTAATCTTTGGTGGATGGTTAGAATTGCACGGTATGACATCAGGTACATTAGTCATTTTTTTATAAATCTCGTAACTAATGCCATTATCTACCCTTTTTAACCACAAATCAAGAAAAGCTAGTTGGTCATTATGTTTATATTCACACGTTAGTTTAATAGTGGGGTACCCTTCTGTAAACTTGTCTGCAAATAGTTGTAAATCTTCTTTGCTATATTGCCAGAACACCAGGATATCATCCACGTACCTGAGGTACAACTTCAGTCTTTTGATATCTCCATTAAGGATATTTTTTTCTATGTCTTGCAAAATTGCATCCACTAAAAGTCCAGACAATGGTGACCCCATTGGTGCCCCTGTCAGCTGCTTATAAATCTTATTTTCATACTGAAAATAATTACTATCTGTATTGGAGTGCAATGCTAAGATTATGCTGTTAACCTCACCCACAAAAACGTCTTGTTCTTTAAGCCTTCTCTCAATCAGTACTATTGAATCCCTGACTGTAATTGATGGAAATAACAATATTATATCCAGGCTTGCCATTTGGAAGTCACCAGCATATTGAAAACTCTGCAATGCTGAAATAACTTCAAGGGCATTGTTAACCTGGAATTGGTGACCAGAATAATATTGCTTAAGATGGCTCTTTCCATATTTCTATTCACAGGACTGTTTAGTACCTAAGTTTAGTATAATGGCTATGTTTGATTTGGTTTAATTCAGGGAGTTTCATTTGATGTAAAAAATAAATAAATATACATATGTACCCATGTTTTTGTGTCATTAAAGCTGGTCCAAAAGTCAGTTCTTTTGCTCCAAAGTTGCAATTTTGCTGCTTCAGAAGCTACTCCAAAGTAAGTCATAGTCACTCCCATCCCTGCAGTATTGTGCCAGGCATGGTTTGAATGAATAGTCTGATGGGGTGATATATAGGAATAAATTTGGTATATGGGTAGACTGTCATTGTCTGGAATGCGAACCTGTATTATTCGCCTTCTAGTTCCATCATACTGCTTGTCACCATTACACCTGGTGGTGTTGCTCTGTGATGCCAAGCAATGAACACATCATCTTGCTGTTCAGGATGATGCACGCAGCCTGTTCCCATCATGATGTGCTCAGCAGCATTAGTCAAACATCTGCTTAGGATGTGATGATAAATGCATGAATGTGTAAAGGTGTCCTAATCTGTGATACCGGGAAGTGTTCATTCTCAGAGGGCATCAGCATGTGGTATAATGATGTAGTAAGATATCATGCATGGTTGGTCTGTCAACCACATTATTCACTCATCATCAGGCTGTACATTCAAATTATCTTTGTACAACATTGCAACAGGACAATGTCCATCCATGTATTGTTCATGTAATGATGGACAGTCTCTGTAGCCTCATGATCCTGCTATTGTCTGCCCATCTCTGGAATGATCTTGTACAGAGCATGTTGTATACTACACTGGGGTGCAAAAATTAAGGACGAGACGGTTTTTCGAATGTAACGTCGTGCAGAAGTGCTCCACATCGATTCAAATCATAAAATAAGATCCCCAAGATCATACATGAGATTCTTCCGTGAATTCGCGGAATTCCGCTTTTTCGGCATCATTTTGGTCATCCTCTAGGTCATTGCAAAAATGAAGAGAAATTTTTCAGAATTTTTTCGGGGGAGGGGGGGTCGTTCTATAGAAAAAGCGGGATTCCGCTTTTTGTGGTGTAAAAGAACTAAGCGCTTTCTAGCTGAAAGCGTTGTTTTTGAAGCAGACGCGGGGGCAAGAAGAAATGTTGGAGGGTGGAGTCAGAAGCTCAATTCGTTTACTGATGTCAACAATGGATGGGGTCAGTCACTTGAGCATCGCAGCGCGAAGGGTGGAAGCTCCGCCTACTTCGTGCTTTAGGGAAACTGCCGCAGCCCACGAGCCATTCCGTGTCTTGCGGGAAATCGCCACTCTGCATTCTATCCGTGACGTCATCGCCAGGAACTCTCTTGTAATTTGCGATGTATCCGAATGCGTTCCCGCTTTTCTGAGATCGTTAAAGAATCGAAGTTCTCGTGAAACCTCTTTCTACAAAGGACGCACATAAATTACGGAATCTCCGTAATTGCCAAAAATTATGGAATCTCCGTAATTATTACGGATTTCCCCCGGGATTACGGGTGACTAACAAAAAATTATAGATATTCAGATTTTTGCTGTTATTAAGAAAGTTTTAATGGTTTTGTAAATAATTGATGTAAAAGCCTCTGAACAAAGTTCGTAACACAGCCCTTTGTATCCTTTTTTTTTTTTTTTTCTTCTTTTGAGGTGGCGGAATTTGTTTTGCTTTTTCGAAAGTGTAAAAAAAAAAAAAAAAAGCATGGCACTAGGATTGCATAAACCCGGCGTGCTTCTTTCGGCATGGCCCGTTATTACGTGCTTCTTTCGCTGTGGCCCGAGATTACGTCGGCCTGAAGCATCTGAATAAAGTTCGTGACGCAGCTTCCTTTTCTTAAATTCTCCCCCCCCCCCCATCTCGAAGAGAAGGAATTTATTTTGCTTGTTTGAAAGCCAAGTGGAAAGGAAGCACGGCGCCGCGCCTGGATTACGTATAGGCATGGCGTGCTTCTTTTGCCATGATCCGGAATTACGTTGGCTCGGACGTGCTTCTTTCGCTGTGGCCCGGACTTGCGTCAGCCCGATGCCTCTGAAACAAGTTTGTGACGCACCTCTTTGTTTTCTTTTTTTCTAATGAGGAGGAATGTGTTTTGCTTGCTTGAAAACTTAGTGGAAAGAAAGGACGGCGCCCAGCCAGTATTACGTCGGCCTGAAGCTTCTAAACAAAGTTCGTGACACAGCTTTCCGTTGTTGTTGTTTTTCTTTCTGAGGAGGAGGAATTGTTTTGCTTGTTTGAAAGCTAAGTGGAAAGGAAGCATGACGCCACGCCGGAATTACGTAGGCCTGGCGTGCTTCTTTGCCGTGATCCGGAATTGCGTTGGCTCGGACGTGCTTCTTTCGCTGTGGCCCGGAATTGCGTCGGCCCGATGCCTCTGAACCAAGTTCGTGACGCACCTCTGTGTTTTTTCTTTTTTTCTGAGGAGGAGGAATGTGTTTTGCTTGTTTGAAAACTTAGTGAAAAGAAAGCACGGCGCCCGGCTAGGATAACGTCGGCCCGTAGCCTCTGAACAAAGTTCGTGACACAACCCTGTTTCTCTCCTTTCTTTCGTTTTTTCCTAAGGAAAAATGTGTTTTGCATGTTTGAAAGCTAAGTGGGAAAAAAAGCACGGCTTCGGGCCAGTATTACGTCGGCCCGAACCCTCTAAACAAAGTTCGTGGCGCAGCTTTCCGTTTTTTCTTCTTTCTTTCTGAGGAGGAATTTGTTTTGCTTGTTTGAAAGCTAAATGGAAAGAATGTGTCATGAGTGGCCCAAAAACATGGTTAAAAACAAGAATTCGGCAGAGAAAATCTCCCCGCTTGCTTGACATTGATGGAGATTCATGTCACCATATTCACAATGCAAGTAAAATTTTTTGCAAGCCATTTTAAGCTAACATTGAGAAATACTTTATTGACTTCTTCAATTACTTTAAATGGTCAGCAGATCAACATGAAGCCCTTGCTGAAATTTGTGAAATTATAGGGCTAAAATTCACTGAAATTAAGAACATGGTGCAATGCAGGTGGTTGTCATTCTATCATGTGGCATTAAACAGTTTACATATCCATGATGCCCTTTTGCTCCTGTATTATGGATTTGTGCAGCCTAATGAAAGACCAATATACATTGATGTGATAAATAAAATATGTAAAGATTAGAAGGAAAAAGTTAAAATTCCAGGAGCTTTGGAAGAAATTACGGGGGGGGGGGGGGAGGAATCTAACAGAAGATGGAAGAAAATGGAAATCTAGAATTGTTGCAAAATTATTTGAAAGCTCAAAAAAAAAAAAAAAAAAAAAAACCTTGCTTATATTAAATTTTTATGTCGCAGCTCTACCTGTTTTGAAAAAATATGTATACTTATTTCAAACAAAGGAGCCATTAATTCATAAAGTTTTTGATGAGCAGAAGCAACTATTCTTGGATTTCTTAGCTTGTTTCTTAAAACAAGAGATACTGAAAGGCAAACCTATGAAATATTTGATAAGGCAAACCTGTGAAAGATTCTTGGATCAGGAACATTATTTTGAAAAACAAATCAAATGACATTGTGGGGATTTTTTTTTAAGCCAGGCTGCTGAAGCTTATATTCAGCATGCAAAATACATGCAAAAGACACTACCATTATGTAGTGATCTTTTAATGCACATATCAGCTATTGATCCTTCTACAAGGGGACATAATCTAACTTTAAAAAGACTGAAAAACTTCCACAGTTTCTTTGAAATATATTGAATTCAGAGGAAATGGAAAGCTATGCTCTAGAAATTCACCAATATCAGTTTGAATCACGACTTCCATCTCCTGACTTTGTAAAAATTGATGCGTGGTGGGCAAAGGTGTTTGACCTCTACAAGTACACTATGTTATCTAAAGTAGTAAAAGCCTTGATATCATGCTTTCATGGTCCACAGGTTGAAAGTTCTTTCAGCATGATGGCTGAAACCATAGATATAAAATCAGGAAGAATGAACATTGAAACCTATTCAGCTATACAAACTGTGTAGTATAAACTTAAAGCACAGGGTAAGTCTGCAGTTAATTTCTTCAGTAAAGAAATTTTTTTCCAAGAAGCAGTTGATGCCAACCTCTGCCAAAATCTTAGGACATCAGAAACAAGTTATACCAAAGAAATGGAGAGGAAAAGAAAAGGAATTATCAGCAAAAAGAAAAAGTTAGCAATGGATGCTGTTCAGCTGCAGTCAACGTAAAATAAATATGGCCGTGCAGCTTGCTGAGAAGAAAGCCAGGCTTGCTCAGAAGAGGAAATTCGAATTGTTGTGCAAGCAAGTACAACAAAAAAGGGGCAAAATATCTTTGAAGCAATCTGTTTTAAAACCATAACTTCTAGTCATGTTTTTTTTAAATTTGTACATATTCAAATACATATTCCAATTATCATTTAGTAAGAATCTGTGAATTTAACTTATTTCCACACACATTTCATTTTTGAAAAATTTGGTACATTAGAGTGCTACTAAGCCAACAAGACTGACTTATCTCTTGTACTATGATGTTTGACCAAAACTAATCTGTGGATATGCTTCTAATTGCTTGACTAAATGCACAAACTTTCCTAGACAAATACTTTTCACCTCAGGATTTAGCTAGTAAAGATTTACATGCATGTTTTAAATCTGATTTTTTAAAATATCTCATTTTATTTTGTTCTTGATTCCCTACTTTTCTATTGTGAATATAATAATGTGCTTCACTTTAATATTTACTTACATAATTTACAGAAAATAATTCCATATGGCTTGTGCAATCTTAAATATTGTATATGCTGTATTTGAATTTGCTCACACCGCGCGTTCGCGTGTCCCAATTTTCGACCCAGTTAAAAAGTTCAGCTTTTTTTGTCATCGGCCGGTCTCATGTATGCAAGATGTAAGAATATGGGACAAGTGAGTAAAACCGTCCAAACAAGGAATCCAAAAGATACAAAGGCACTTTATTGAAAAGGTAGCTTCGAGCACAACAGGACAGAAGGCAGAAACATCCATGTGACAGGCGGCTGCCAAGAAAAATCCAGTCTTTAGTAGGGGATATGATCACCCCTGACTGCGTTGCAGGATTTACAACGTCTGTCCATGCTGAGGACGAGGTTGTCAAGGAGCTGTTGAGGCATAGCGGCACATTCCTCTTGTAGTGCCAATCGCAGCTGCGGAATTGTTGCTGGCGGCTGGTGACGTGCTGCCAAGCGTCTCCCGAGAAGGTCCCACACATGTTCAAATGGATTTAGGTCCGGGGACCTTGCAGGCCAATCCATGTGTTGAATATCTTCGCTCTCCAACAGCTCTGCGACAGCTACTGTACGATGAGGTATAGCGTTGTCGTCCATGAAGAGGAACTCGGGACCCACAGCACCTCTAAACAGACGCACGTGAGGCAGGAGAACCTCGGTACAATAGCGAACACCAGTGACTCAGTACGGCTACCAAGCATGATACCGCCCCAAACGAGAATTCTGCCACCTCCAAACCGGTCCCTTTTGATAATGTTGGAGGTGTGATTGCATGTTCCCTGCTCTCTCCAGATGTGTATACGTCCAGAATCGCTCGTCAGACTAAATCGGCTCTCATCCATAAAGAGAACTCGACCCCATTGCTGATGTGTCCAGTTCTTGTGTTCCTGGCACCACAGAAACCGCCGTCTCTGATGAGCAGGCGTTAATCGCACACACCATACTGATCGTCATGCAAATAGACCACCTTTGTGCAGCCTTCTGGCCATGGTAAAACGTGATAACGGATGTCCAGTTGTCTGTTGCATGTGCCTTCCGATTTCTCCCGCTGTCTGCCGTCTGTCTCCTCTCGCCTGTAGGACAATATACCGGTCGTCCGCCGCCGTGGTTGCTTGTGGACGACCACTGCTAGACTCTCGAACAGCTGTTCCTGTCATTTGAAATGCTCTCCAAGCTCGTGAAACGATGCTGTGAGCGATCCTGAACTCCTCGGCCACACTAGTCACACTTCGACCTTCTTCCAACTTCCCAATGACGCGACCTCGGGTAAAGTCATCCAGATGTCGTCTACTGGATTGCCTGTTGGCCGTATCACACGGTGGCAGCAACTCGACGTCGTTCAAACTGATGTACACCGTGCAATAGCTTTTACTGAATTGCTGAGTGTACACCGCCCGTGTGCTTTATACCTTTCCGACACTCCCCCGTCGTGCTGCATATATGCGCATGCCCTACCAGACCGGACCCTAGTCTACCTCCTGAGTGGTCTTTCGGTCCGTTCTGCCTGCTCGTTCCGCTGTTATGCTAATTTCTCCTCTTCGTCCTTAATTTTTGCACACCAGTGTATATGGGATGCCAACTTTCTAGATTATCTGACTTCATTGGCTGCATAATGTGCTGAATGTTGTTTAAATTATTGAAGCACAGGATTTAATTGTGTGTCTTATAGGTTTTATGCCTCACTATTTGTGAACATGTACTGTTACTGAAGGTGCACAACTGCACATACTTATCACATGTGTTATCATGTGTCTGGTTAAGTGTTTTATCGGTAAGGGAGACTAAATGTATGTGCATATTTTAATTCAAATATTCATCATTTGCATATCTCTGGCAGCATTGTTTGTACCAAGATTTGCATATTTGTATGCTTATCTATTATCATTGTTGGAATTTCATTGTTAAACAGTAGGTATATGCAAGCCTTTAAGCCAAACAACCGTTCTCAATCCACTGCTAGATAAAGGTCTCACCAGGTCTTCCACAACTGTATCTTCAGCCATTCTCTTCCATATCACTGTGACATGCTTTTGAATTTCATCTACCCATCTCCCATGTGGTCTTCTTCTGAGTCTTTTCCTGTGCCTTGTTATCCAATCTAGTATTTCAGTTGTCCAATAGTGATCAGTTCTAGCAACATATCCAGCTTATTGTCACTTGAGGGTCTTTACTTTGGTCATGATGTCGTCACACTCTAGTCATTTTCCTGATCCATAAGTAGTATCTTTTTCATTCTTTCTTGGGTACACTAAGCAAGCATTTCTCCATGCTACTTTAAGTTGTATGCAGCCTTTGTATGCCTCATTTATGTGTGAGAATCAATCAGAAAAAAAAAGGTTACACGTTCGAGTAGGAGAAAGGAAAAATCATCAACCAAAAAGTGTTTGTGCGTTGTGACAAAGGGTATAAAGAACTATTTCTTGATGAAATCACCACGACATTTCAGGCATTTGTCAAACTGCATGACCAGTTTGTCCATCTCGAATGGAAAAAATTCATGTCCCTGCTGATGTAGCCAGTTTGTTGCAGCTGTTTCCACTTCATTCTCACACGTGAAGCAAGGACCAGACAGGTGCTGTTTCAGGGCAGGAAAGAGGTCAAAGTCACTAGCAGCCAAGTCTGGGCTGAGGAGGGGTGCTTCCACACCTCCCACCATAATTTGCGAAGCAAGTGCTGCGTGGTGTTGGCGGTGTGCGGCTCGCATTTTCGTGAAGGAGAATGACATCATTGCTTAGCAGACCTGGTTCTTTTCTTCAAATGCTCTTGTGCAATTTTTTCAGCATGGCACAGTACCAATCAGCGTTGATGGTGCGCCCATTCACCATCAACGCTGATACATAAGCAAAAGCATACATACATACATACATACATACATACATACATACATGTCACTAAGCTGTTCTCTGATATTCAGATGTTAGCTGCTCACAGAAAGAACACACTGTTGCCGTATCAAAAATCTCCATTTACAGCGATCTTGGCACACAGCTCGGACTTCATTAACATCCATCACACATGGTACACAAGACCTTTTGTACTTCATACTCATTATCTTTTTCTCATGCGACATTCCTAAATCTGATCCTCCCATGATTTCCCTGGTCTTTCTCTAACTTTCTTTCCTGCCACTTGGGCTAAATAAATTCTCTTATTAAGCACCACATCCTCATCACTCATTCTTTCAACATGGCCAAACCACCTTAGAATATTAGTCTCCAACTTACTAACAACATTTTGCCTCACATTACACATCTGCAACACGTCTTCATTCCTCACATGATCAGAGTGTGTCTTCCCACAAACAACTCCGAAGTCTGTTCTGTAGTACCCAGGTTTCACTGCCATACATCAGAGTAGGAACAATTACACTTTCATACACAGCGATATTTGGGTCTTCCTTGAATACCCATCATTCCTGTGAAATCCTCCTAAAGTAGCTATGACTTTCAATGAAGAGTTCACTCGCCTACTAATTTTGCCATCTAATTTGTTTTCTCTGTCGGGCATGCTTCCCAAATATACAAACTCGTTTACCTGGCCAATAACTGTGCCATTAACACTTATCCTGCATTCAGTACTATCAGTTTTTTGCTCAAAAATCATAACTTTGGTTTTTCCCTTATTTATATTCAGTTTGAAATTCATACAAATTTCATACATCCGAATCAGCATACTCTGCAACTCACTTTTGCTCTCTACCAACAGGTCTGCATCATCAGCATATAGCAATCTGCATGCACAGACATTACCATGACATAAACTAGTATTGTCCCTTTGGGCATCACGAATGCATGCATCCATAAATATGCTAAACAGCCATGGTGGCATATACAACCTTGTCTGACTCCTGCTCCAATAAAAACCCATTTTGTTAAAACACCATTTACTCATACACACGCTCTACGGCCAGCATTCATGGCTTTCACACTATTGAGTAGATTCCCAGTGATACCATTTTTAATTAGTACCTCCCACAGAAGAGTTCAACAATTATGGTTTGTGCAGCCTTGACCAGGCATAAAACCACTCTGTACATCCCACACTTTTTCTTATGTAAGACCTTGTACCTTATCAATAACAACCTTTCTGAATACTCCAAAGTATACACGAGGAATCCGAGAAAACAGACTCCATGTTTTTTCCCAGTGTGACTTTAAACTTCCTCCTTGGCGATTAAGCAGTGTTTTTCCATTCTATGGAAGCTCCGTTGCTGGCGAGAGTGAAGTGGTGGAGCCACATCTCATGCCCAGTCACAATACGATCAAGAAAGCTATGTCCGTCTTCAGCATAACGCTGCAGGAACATCAAGCATGGCATCATTCGTGCTGCCTTGTGATCTACGGATAATGAATGTGGCAGCCATCTGGCACAAACCTTTTAATACTGCAAAACATCCAGTACAAGATGTTGAACAATGCCATACCTCCTTCCCAGCTCGGATGCAATATGAGGCACAGTTACTCTTTGGCCATCTTGAATCATTTCGTCCACACGTGCAGTGTTGATCTCTGTCATTGACAAACTTGGACATCCACTATTTGTGAGATGTTGGTTCCCCACATCATTCCTGCTGGATTGAAACAAATGGCACCACTTTGCAACATGTTGTCGAGACATCACGCTGTCACCATTAACTTCGATGAGCTGCCTATGAATTTCAGCTGCGAGCAGGTTCTTGGCCCATGAAAAACTAATCGCTGCTCTCTCCTCGACCTGAGATCATGTTCCCAACCACGTTGCCATTTCAAAATATCACTTCACATCTCACACTGGGCACAGGAGTTCACAGAGATGCCTGGAGCACTAGCGCCATCTCTCAAAGTTACCTATGCCACTTGTACGCTATCCCACATTTACTTTATGGCATGTGTAACCTTTTTTTCCTGATCGACCTTCACATATAAAGGCTGTTTTCAAAAGTTCAATAAGCCATCATGTGTTAACAGAAATTTTGACATTTCAACTTTTCTTCTAAATATATGAATTCATGTATACGAATATGGTGTTTTAGGCATGTTTTCATTGCAGACTACTAGACAGTCTCCTTTTTACAGACTACTAGACAGTCTCCTTTTTACAGACCACTAGACAGTCTCTTTTTTTTTTTTTTTTTTGTCTACTGTATGATTTTCCTCTTCTAATGTACTGCTTCAATCACCAAAAGTAGCTAATTTCACTCTTTTTACCCACCTTGTGGTCTGTGGTATCTTGTATGTAAAAAAGACATGCATGCAGAGATGCCAGCCATTATGGAATCTCCGTAATTATTACGGATTTCTCCTCAGGATTACGAAGTTACGGATGACTAACCAAAAATTACGGATATTTAGATTTTCACTGTTATTAAGAATGTTTTACTGGTCCTGTAAGTAATCAATGCAAAAGCCTCTGAACAAAGTTCGTGATGCAGCACTTTGTTTTTTGTCCCAAGGAGGAATGTGATTTGCTTGTTTGAAAGCTAAGTGGAATGATGCAGCTTTTTACCCCACCCCCACCCCCGGGAGGAATGTGTTTTGCATGTTTGAAGGCTAAGTGGAAAGAATGCATGGTGCCGGGCCGGTATTACATCGGCCCGTTATCATTTGGGGTTTTTTCGAGATCAGTGCACAAACTGAGCAGAAATCTTCAGGGGATTGGCAATGGTGGTGTGTTGGTGGGTAAGGGTTCTTTTTCTGTTTGAGGACAGAATTCCATCTTCCACAAACGGAAGTTAGATGGAGCGAAGATTTTTTCCTGTAAAAGGTGTTTCAAATAATCCTACAATTGATACCGCATGGTCAGACATTTTGAAAATGACTGGTGCAATTGGTGCTAAAAAGTATGAAGTTTTGCCACACCCGACGCATGCTATTCTTGTTGTGCTACACAGTAATAATGCAACTGCCGAAAGAATTTTTCTGCAGTTGCATGAGTCAAACAGAAAGAGTCAGAGTTTAAGCCTGACCTAGCCACCAAAACTTTAGGGGCATTGTTAGCCTTAAAAGTGATGATGCCATCAGTTTCAGAAATTTGCCATTCTGTTACATTTTCAGAAAAAGAATTGGCTGATGCAAAATAAGCCACAGTGCACTGAAAGGCAGCCAACTAGTTTAGAGAATTTTGGCTTAACAGCTTGCAAATATGTAAATAATTTTGAAATAGAATGTGTAAATGTGTTCATAGGAAAAGTTGCCATTTATAAATTGTCAGCATACAGGAACATAATTTTTGATTAGTGTTAAAGTGAAAGAAAGCATTTGTAAAGGAAAGCAAAACTGAAGCTCCAGACAAAACTAATAGGTAAACCTAATTATTATTTTTCAGTTTCTTTCCCATCATACTGGTAACACCACATAAAAATACCACACCCATAATTTTGAAGAAGAAATGTACATTATAGTAAAGGATTTGTTAAAATACATTCTCATAATTGTGCTGCTGAAAGAAGAAATTTATATGCTAGTAAAGGATTTGTTAAAATACATTCTCATAATTGTGCTGCTGAAAGAAGAAATTTATATGCTAGTAAAGGATTTGTTAAAATACACAGCCATAACATTCCTAGATTTGTTAATTTAAAACTGCTGTAATAATATAATTTCTGTTTAACAGTACCCATCAAATTGTTGAATTTAGAGACAAAGAAAAATTATTTAAAGCAGGACTATAATGAAATATTTTACGATAATGTTCTGTGTAATTCATGTGAAAGTAAGTTACTATAATATACAAGTATTTCAGGTTACACACTAGTACTACAATATTGTTCTTATTTTTATTAACATGAAAAACCTGGCATGTTAAATTACCGTAAATATTTCACAGGAAGTTTTTGTTCGATTACTGACACATTACTGAAAATTCCCCTATTGATTACTGATAAGTTTTGCTAGAGGTTGTCATCTCGGCACATGTTCAAACCACTTAAATATATGTTAAACGGGGGGGGGGGGGCTGAAAAGTACCCAGTTCAGTTCTAATGTCTGCTTTTTAATTCTGGGTTGTATTGAATCCATTAATTTTTCTTCTGATATTGCCCTTACCAGTCTAATGTGAACAGCTTTTTGACCTCCTAAAGAGCATTTCACTTGATACCCAACTTTCTCTGCCTGATATAAAACTACACTGCCGGACAATTGCTAAGGACGGTTGACAATAGCAACGATAGCAACCATAAAATGGAAGGCAGGAAAATGTGGAAATTAGCATAAGTGCGGGATCCATTAAGACGTGTTGTGCGTATGCAAATTTTGGATTGCCGAACTTGTTCGTGACGTCATAGCACTGATAAGAGATATAAAGGATTTGACGCGTATTGACCGTTGTTGTTCAAACGCAAAGTTGAAAGGGAAAGAATCAATTGACGAACTTGCAATTTTCAGTATGTCTTCCCAACATCACCCAGATGATTTTACGCGTGGCCGTTTTATTGGCAAGATTGAAGAAGGGCGAAAAATAACAGATGTTGCCAGGGAGTTCGACGTCAGCCACAGTGTTGTTTCAAGGCTTTGGAAATCATTTCAAACAAATGGAGAGTGTAGCAAACGTCACGGGGAGGTCATGTTTGCAGTACGACACCTGCAGAAGATCGGTACATAGTGCTATCAACAAAAAAAAACACCTGCGCAGCACAGCTAGTGAGGTAGCAAATCAGTTTATGGCTGCTACTGGCAAGCTGATCTCCCGAAAAACTGTCGCCAGACGTTTGCATGAAGGAGGACTATACGCCCGCCGTCCTGTTGTGTGCATCCCATTGTCCAGACGTCACCGTACCGCCCGTTTGCAATGGTGCCATCAACATCGCAATTGGACTGATGACTGGTCTGCTGTCCTCTTCTCAGATGAGAGTAGATACAGTCTATCGTCTGATTGTCGACGACAACTCATCTGGCGTGATAGTGGTACTGCATATTGTCCAGCAAACATACAGGAAAGGGACCGATATCCGACATGTAGTGTCATGGTATGGGCTGGCATCATGATCAATGGCCGTACGTCCCTCTATGTGCTTCCAACTGGGACTATGACTGGCCAACGATACATTAATGATGTTCTGCTACCTCATGTTCGCATGTTCCGTGGTGCTGTCGGTGATAGATTCATTTTCATGGACGACAACACGACTTGTCATCGAACAGTCGCTGTCCAGGAGTGTCTTGAGAGCGAGGATATTCAACGCCTCGTATGGCCAGCACGTTCTCCAGATCTGAATCCCATTGAAAATGTGTGGGATGCTTTGGGGAGGAGTCTTGCTGGTCGCCAATGCCCTCCAATAAACAAGGACACCCTCATCCGTGCACTGACAGAGGAATGGGATAAATTATCCCAACAGCTGCTTGATAATGTTATGCAAAGCATGACACGACGTGTGGAATCTTGCATCGCCCTCCATGGTGGCCATATCTCGTATTGACATCTTACGCCGGAACGCCTGCGGATGGTAACTGCATTTTTTTCACGTTTACGTATTCTGCACAAAATGGCCTGTTTGTCCCTTGAACACGTTCCAAAGCCTTCTGGATTTCAGAGCACAATAAATTGTCTTTCTTGTAATGTCCTGGCATTCTGACATTATTTTATTTCACTTGGCATCCAACCACACTTACTTTTTTATGCGCTATATAGCCGTTTATGATCTGTCCTTAGCAATTGTCCAGCAGTGTAATTAGTTTTGTGGCTGACCATTTCTTAGCAAAAACTGTTATACAATATAGCTGATTAAAAAGAAAAAAAAAACAATACTACTGTTGTACTCTTTCTGCTGTCAAGTTCCTTCCTAAGCATCCCAGTCTTATCAGTAACTACTCCAAAATAATTGAAATGATTTACCTGTTTTTCCCTTTTCACTTATTGTACACATTTAGTAATTTTCGGGTTTGGCTGAAAACCATTGATTTAGACTTCCTAATGTTTATATCTGTCCCAAATTTTTCACAAGTACTGCTAACCTGATTAAGGGTGCTCTGCAACTTGAGCAATCAGCTAGGAAATTTAAAAAAGAGCTGTGAGTGATCATTAAGTCTTCCATTGCTGCAGCACACGTGTAAGTTGTAGGAGGTTTAACTTCTTCCACCTACATCAGTTTACAAACAATTTCCTAATAAGAAAAGTAGTGTTGAAAATTATGTAATTATAAGTGTTGGCCACCAAGTGAGTGAGCAATCAGCAGTCATCCAGGAAATAACGATGAAACTTAAGAATGGGAATGATATGTGAATACCATTCATTCATTTGAATGGTGTGCCCAAATCGTTCGCTACAAAATCATTCATTGTGAATGGTGAATAGCTCGCACTCTTTTGGGCAGTTTGCCAAAATGAGCTGTGAATGGTCTTTCAATTTGCTGTTGCTGCAATACACACTGAAGTTGCAGCACTTTTAATTTTCTTCTGCCTGCATAAATTCAAAAACAAATTCCCATTAAGAAAAGTAATGTTGAGAATTGGTGTCAACCATCATGTGAGTAAACAGTCAGATAGGAAATAATGGTGAAACTTGAGAATGGGAATAATATGTGAATGCCATTCATTTGAATGGTGTGTCCAAATCATTTGCCATGAGGTGGCAAATCATTTATTGTGATATGGAAGAGTTTGCACTCTTGGGCAGTTTGCCCAAAAGAGCTGTGGTCTTGAAAGTGCAACATGGTATTCCTGCAACAAACAATTTACTCAGTGAGTGTAGTGACAACCTGGAAATTGGACCTTGCCTGAATGACAAATGAACTCCCAAGATGGAATAATTTATTCCATCACGGTGCTGAGTATTTAGCATGCAGCGAACTGCTGATACTAGAATCACCTACTTCAGCGTATGATAGCTAAGTTATATTCTTTCTCTGAATAGATCAAAAACAACGATGTGGTCAGCCTATGTCCATGTATTCCCATAGCATTAATATCAAGTTACTTACCAGTACTTTAATCTCTCCACACCATTTTGAAGAAACTTGTTATTCAGGGTTTGTGACTGTTATCCCTAGCTTTCCTTTCATTCCATAGCTTTGTAATATACTGAGTTGAACAGTTTGTTACTAGATACTTGGTGAAATGCCGTTTCCCAGTCAATAAACACATTATATGACTTTTGATTCACCTTGTGAAACTCTTTGCATTGCTGCCTGAAGAGAAATATTTTATTTTAGCATTTCTTTTATTCCTCTGGAAGCCACATTATATTTAATTCAGCTGATTTTCCACACCACCTTTCTAATATTTTTACTGAAAATGGCTAAGTATTCCTGCAAATTGGCATATGAAGAATAACTTTTTTTACAGTGAGAAGAATTGACAGCAAAACATGTAACTCACAAAGCATTAAAAGAATTCTTGAAATCATCATCACACGCGTAAGTTACGTTGAAAATTATAAGCGTGACATTTCGGTAGTGACTTCTACCTTCATCAGCCATGGAATGAGACACGTGGTAAAAGTGTCGGTTCTTGCCGGATTTCAAAATCGCTTTCCAAATAATAGGGATGTTAAAAGGTGAGTCAGTATTGCAGGTGTTAGGGGTAAGGTAGATTTCAATGCTTTCACGGTACCTGAGGCATGGTTCGTACACATCCTGGAAAAGTCCTGGAATTCCATTTTGTCCTGGAAAAGTCCTGGAAATATCCTAAAATTATGTTACATGTCCTGGAATTTTATCCATTCGTGCCTTTTTGTCTTTGCGCGATGTTTTGTAGTTGAGGATTTTTCTGCTGCCATACCTTATGTCTGACAAATTTTCTACCCCACCCCCTGCAAAATGCGGGTGGGGGTTGGGGGCTATTGATTTTCTTATTTGTTAGGACTGAAACTGCATTATTAGCATCTTTTGCATCGTGCTTATGCTATCACTTTGTCTGTCTGGCCGGGAGATAATATCTTTGCAATTATTGGTTCGATTTGTAAAATTATTTTTGTGTTGGGAAGCTTAAAATGTGAAAATGATGATCCATGCGTTCCGGTTTCGGTGTTTTCCGATGCACAACTTTGCCGCTAGAGGGCGCAAATGGCGATCATATCGAATTTAAAATGCATTTTACTTCATATATTTCCTTCTAAATATCCAATATATATTTTCTTTCTTTCGATGACATTTATATCCAAGACTATTTTAGTTACAGTCCTTTTTTCAAATAGTGCAGACATTTTCTGCTAGGGGCGTAATGATAAATCGCGATTTTCCCAATATCTCTGCTTCTAAAAGTCCGATTTCAAAAATTCTTCCTCCGTCGGATACAGCTCTTGGGGGAAATGTTTTGCATATAATTTCTCATTTTTGGTAAAGAATGGTTTGGCCGCCAGGGGGCCATAAGTGTTTTTTTTTGCTTCTAATATATTTGCAACAAAATCTGTCCTGGAAACTAGATTGAAAAAATTCCTCTGTGAACCGATACCGCTCACCTCAGAAATTTTTTTGAGAATACCCTCTGCTTAAAATAGTGCATAATTTTTCCACCAGGGGGCATACACGATAATCGTATTTTTGTCCATATCTCTGTTTCTAGGAGTCCGATTTGAAAAATTATCTCTTTGTTGGAGAACATTTTCAGTGCGAAATGTTTCTCATATAATTTCAAATATTTCTTAACGCACAAGTGCGCCACTAGGGGCGTAAGTTCACATTTCCGTTTACAGCAATATCTGCGGGGATACAAACCCAAGTTTCTGATCAGCTGCAGCGGACATCATTTTTAACATTCTGCATTAAGTTTGCCCAAACATATAGGAAGTTATTTGTTGTAGGTTACACATTGAACAAACCTATGGTTTCACTATATTTTAAGTAAGAATGTTTGGATTGTATTTATGTTCTGGAAAAAAGTCCTGGAATTTTGTGATTGAAAAAGCGTATGAACCATGCTGAGGGCATGCCGATTGCTGCCCTCAGGTACCGTGAAAGCATTGAAATCTATCTTACCCCTAACACCTGCAATACTGACTCACCTTTTAACATCCCTATTATTTGGAAAGCGATTTTGAAATCTGGCAAGAACTGACGCTTTTACCACGTGTCCCATTCCATGGCTGATGAAGACTGTAGAAGACGCTACCAAAACGTCTCGCTTATAATTTTCAACGTAACTTACGCATGTGATGACGATTTCAAGAATTCTTTTAACTTTTGTTACTCCTAAGAAAGCAAATCAGCTTCCCATGTCTTCTTAATGATTCTGCAAAATCAAAGAACATCAAGCTCTTCACTAAGTAAGTTTAATTAGTGCCAAATTTATTTTAATATAACCTGCAGATTTGCCACATTTCAAAGGCAAAACTGTAACTTTTATTTTATGAATAACTATTATCCTCCAATTCTGTTAGTCATCATTGTTAACATGCTATAATTTATGTAGTACCTTGGAGATCCATGAAGGTTTATAAATTCTGTGAAAATTGCAACTCTGGCATCAAGCTTACATCAATGCTTTTTAGGTAGCCATGTTTGGGGGAAACAGTGGATACTTTTTTTTCAATTTTTCCTGTATGGTGAAATTAGAAATGAATAGACTTATCCATGATGTCAAAGGCAGTAGATACTGGTCCATCCATTTTCAGTATTCTTTTTAATAAATAGTATTTTTATTTTGGTGTTGTGTAGTAAATTGTAATTTCTGTATAATTTTTTTGTTTCATGTTTTGTAGATGAAGTTGATGAAAAGCAGTTGGATGCTGATAACTTGGATAGTACTGAAGAAGAGCGTTATGAATACGATTTAATTGGTGTAACTGTTCACACAGGCACTGCTGATGGAGGGCATTATTATAGTTTTATCCGAGAAAGGCACACACCAGGGAAGGATAAATGGTAATGTCATTGCTGTCTTCAAATGTGATTCATTGTAACTGTAACTGTAACTTTTGAATTACGCACTGCATGTCACTGTAAGAAAAGAAAGTCCACATAGCAATTCTGGCTGTAGGCCACTGTGTCCCAGAGCTGTTAGTGCTTGTTTATGGAGGCAAGAAGAAAAAAACAACCATTACTTCAGCCTTTAGCAGCATGTGGTTGATCCTGGTTGCACACAGTTTCAGTACAATGTCTGAAGTTGATGTTTTACAACTTTTTTGTTGGAAACTGCAAAAATTTCTCATCTGTCACCATTTGTACAGTAAATTCATCATAACTCTTCCTTATTATTAAAAAAAAAATAGACAAATATTCATGAAGAGCTGCTGTGGATGTAACCAAACACCTTGAGATGTAATGATTTATACAGTTATATTCAAGAGTTACCTTATTTCATTTTCAACCTGGTATCTGGCCAGTCTTGATTTCTTTTTGTTACAGTTTTTCCTTCAATGTTGTTCCTAACAAACAGCTTTTAAGATGTGCTAACTTCTCAGTTTCTTTAAGACTGCACCTGTTACATGCACACTGGAAAAAAAGAAATAATCTTCAATTCTTAGTTTTTTTGCCTTATTGGTCAACAACAACAACCAAAGAAATTTTCAGATCTCAGTATCCTCCCACAACTTATCTTCAATATATCAGTAACAATGGATTTGTCAGTAATTTGCCTTCTTTTCAACTGAACAACTAGTCAAGTTTTTCAACTTTTTGACTCATCTGATTTTAATTTTTGTTTGAGATTTTACATCTCCAAAAACTGTTACTTCAGTTTTGTTTGAATTTCACAATAAGTATTTCTCACCACATATTTCACAAATTCTTCATCATACATTTTGCTTGAAAATGTGTTATTGACTTTACAATCTTTTTTTTTTCTTCTACGTTTGGGACCATGGTTTCCATTTTTAGGTACTCAGGTCATAACATCTGTGCAGTATTTGTTGCATCTTTTCATCATATTTTCTTTTGTCAGAGTGTTAACCTAAAAGTGAGAGTAAATTTCATGTAGTTTTGGAGAGTTCTCACATCCACACACGGTTGCATGCACACAGTCTGTCTGACCTGCCCTCACATTCCCCATCTTTTCTTCCATCAGCATGCTCACTGGTAACTTTCAAATCTTGCTAGTTAATACATTTTTTATACAAATTCTTAAGTTTTCTTTAATTAAAGAATTCACTGTCTCATCTGAGGTTTTACTAAAGAAGAATCTGTATAAAGTTAAATTTATTGGCTTTACTCAGATATATTTCGAATTTTTCTGTAATTGAAGGCTTCACTTACTTCTTCGCTGCCTCTGAGTATTTTATTTTATTTCCTACTTTTCTGGCATTTAGGTAACTATCAAGGTCTATTATCAGTGCTCACTTTACTCCACCTTTGTTGTTAACACAGAATACCATTGAAAAATGTCAACAATAAAGGTGAAGTGAAGCATTGATAACAGGCATTGATAGTCTCGTAAGAGCCAGAAGCGTGTGCTAGAAAACTCTCAGAGATGACTGGAGAAGTAAGTGAAGTCTTTGATTAAAGAAAACTTGAAAATATCTCTGAGTAAAGCCCCAATAAATTTAACTTTATACAGATTCTTCTCATGATGGCAAAAACTGTTAAACTTTGTTACAGGTTTTCTAATGAGATAAACAGTTTTTGCTGTTATGCATCTTTCACAATGCTAAGAAAAACGTATTCCACAGCAAATAACATATAAAAACTCCATAAAATATGCTGCAGACATCCTAGTCTTCTGGTCACACCCAAAAGAAGTACTTTATGGAACTATTCCAGAATGACAACTTACTATAAAATTAATTATAGAAATGGATAAAGATAAAACACTATTATTCCGAGACATCTTTATAACTATGAAATAAAATAAAGTAAAATTTGATACTTACTGGGGTGGAAAAAAACTTATTTGCCAACAGTTATCCTGGCAAACTCACATGAACTACTAAGTATCAGTGTACAAGTTCATCTTGTAGAAAAACTGAATGTAAATGTTGCAGGGCTAATGGCAGAACCCATGTCAACAGAGAAAGGACACTCACCTTAATTGCTGGCAAACTGACACCCAAGCAGAATAGCATAAGAGATGATAGAAGAAACCTTGAAGAGAATATGGGAACTGCAGCTGTGCAGCAGAAAATGTCACTACAGAAAATTAGGAGCAAATTAGAAAACCTCTAATAAGGTGAACATTTTTTTGCTGGATTGGAGAAGAAATTAATTAAATAACAAGGAACTGTACACCAACTATACTTAAAATAGTATAAATATACCAGTAATCTGAATTTCTTGGTGTAGAAATTATTTTTTATAATAAAGTGATGAATTAGATGCTGAGGCCATATCTAATTCATCACTTTATTAGCAGGAGTCTTGCCTCATCATCTTCAAGTTAACGGACTTGGTCTCAAATTTCAGCTAATTCAGTTTCCGAGAACAAATCTACAAACAGATAAATGGTGCTCCTTTGGGATCATCGCTTTCAGCCATCCTTGTGGAAGCAATACTTTGCCCAATTGAGTGAATTAAAAAATGTTATCGAATTGGCCACTGAGGCTGGAAATGCCCCAAACGTGGTACATAGCTATATCGAGAAAACCAGAACTAGTCATATTAAGCTTACATACCAAGTAATTTCTACCAGCTCAAGAACACACTTAAGAAGATGAATCTCAGTGTTGGCATCAAGTCTCCATCGTCTTTATGTGCCATGCTTAAGGGAAACACAGTGAAGTGGGTGTTTATGCCATTCCTCTACAATAACCAGACGGCTCTAAGTGATGCTACATTGGAATGACCAAATGTTCATTTGGAATTAGAGTCAATGAACATAAAAGGGACATAAAGAATGGCAAAGTAACCATGGCCCTATCCAGAGAAGTCAAGTTCCAGTCTGCTGCTCTTATGTGGGATGAAATAAAGAAATTAGGTTCTTACTCCACCCCAAAATCAACTGCAATTTGCGAAACTTTGGAGATCACTCATAACAGAGAGTCTTGCAATGATAGCATCTCACTGGAGTTGCCACGAGTGTGGAACCAGTTCTTTAAATAGTGAATACCTTTTGTTTTCTTTTCATGATCCTGCATGCTAAACAAACATAACGCCTCGTGTCTTTGAATGCATAATTACATTTGCATCTGTTTGTTTATTGTCAAGTCCAGCAGTGATGGAAAGATTGCGCCGAACTGCGCCCATTTCATTATCTTGTGCCAAACTGCAACAAATTACGAAAACATTTCATATTTCCCAACTGCGCTGAAACGGCAATCCACAGCAAAAACTGATGAGCGAAAAAAAAAAAATCACGACAAAAAATGGCGTTTTATACGGCGAATCAAATTGCGCTTATCTAAGGTCTACGTCGTATAACGACGCTTAATCAACACGTACCGCTAATCCCAACATTTCGGAATGTTTTTCACATACCTTCTAATTCGTTGTGTTTTCGGCATAAGTGATGAATAGGTTTTGTGATGTAGGTGGAGCTTATGGTTAGGGAGTTTTGTTGTAATCACGTAGTATGTAGGAGAAACGATGCTGCATATTATGAAATCCTGATGAAGATTGTTTACAGATGGTTTGGTAGTCTTTCAGAGTATTGTGCAATTGAGATTGTGTAACGTACCAGGAGATGTGACGTACCTGCCAGAAGGACGCACACGACATAAAGGCAGATAGGAATCAGAATAAAACGTCCGCGTAGCTCAATTGGTAGAGTGACTTATTCTGGAATGAGGGGATCTGAGTTCGAATCCTGGCGTGGACAGAAATGACGGAGAAATTTACTTCGTTATAATGGCGCCTGAACTATCCGGATGACCCGACCGTTCGAAATCTCGCAATGGTGTGATGTTCTTTCCACACCACGAGATAGGAAAAATCAGAGAATCCCTTCTCCAGCGTTTCGGAAAAAGAAAAAAAAATTGACTGGGAGTTCTCAAGTGCACGTTCTACAGTGGATGGCTGCCTTCAACGATTCATGGTCACGGCTGACCCGTGGGCCATGCCCCGGCCCTCTTTCGGGGGGGGAGATGTGACGTACCTGCCAGCAGGACGCACACGACATAAAGGCACATAGCAATCAGAACAAATGTCCGCGTAGCTCAATTGGTAGAGTGACTTATTCCAGAATGAGGGGATCCGGGTTCGAATCCTGGCGCGGATAAAAATGACAGAGAAATTCACTTCGTTATAATGGCGCCCGAACTATCCGGATGACCCGACCGTTCAAAATCTCGCAATGGTGTCATGTTATTTCCACACCGCGAGATAGGAAAAATAACAAAATCCCTTCTCCAGCACTTCAAAAAAAAAAAAAATAATAATAATAATAATAATAATAATGGGGAGATGGTGTAACGTACTAGGAGATGTGACGTACCTGCCAGAAGGACGCACACGACATAAAGGCAGATAGCAATCAGAATAAATGTCCGCGTAGCTCAATTGGTAGAGTGACTTATTCCAGAATGAGGGGATCCGGGTTCGAATCCTGGCGCGGATAAAAATGACAGAGAAATTCACTTCGTTATAATGGCGCCCGAAGTATCCGGATGACCCGACCGTTCAAAATCTCGCAATGGTGTGATGTTATTTCCACACCGCGAGATAGGAAAAATAAGAGAATCCCTTCTCCAGCGCTTCAAAAAAAAAAAAAAATAATAATAATAATAATAATGGGGAGATGGTGTAACGTACTAGGAGATGTGACGTACCTGCCAGAAGGACGCACACGACATAAAGGCAGATAGGAATCAGAATAAAACGTCCGCGTAGCTCAATTGGTAGAGTGACTTATTCCGGAATGAGGGGATCCGGGTTCGAATCCTGGCGTGGACAGAAATGACGGAGAAATTTACTTCGTTATAATGGCGCCCGAACTATCCGGATGACCTGACCGTTCAAAATCTCGCAATGGTGTGATGTTATTTCCACACCGCGAGATAGGAAAAATAAGAGAACCCCTTCCCCAGCACTTCGAAAAAAAAAATAAGATAAGGGGGAGATGATGTAACGTACCAGGAGATGTGGCGTACCTGCCAGAAGGACGCACACGACATAAAGGCAGATAGGAATCAGAATAAAACGTCCGCGTAGCTCAATTGCTAGAGCGACTTATTCCAGAATGAGGGGATCCAGGTTCGAATCCTGGCGTGGACAGAAATGACGGAGCAATTAACTTCGTTATAATTGTTTATATGTCGTTCCCTGCTCTTTGGGACGGCACAGTTATTTCGTTCCGGGCGAGGCGTGCGATTACGTAAATACAGCATAAGGTCAGTCGTTAGCTATTTCGTTGATGCAGAAGACGACTGAAAATGGCTCTCCCGTCTCAGGATACAATGGTTCTGTTTCTGAAGGTTTCATAGGTATTCAGAGATGCCAACTTTTACGGATTCTCCATAGCTTGTACAGATTTTCATTCCATCTTACGATTTTACCGAAGTCACCCAAAAAACTACGGAAAAGCCCACGCAGGATCATTGCATGCAATTTTCTATTTTTTACCGTCTTTTGGTAAAAAAAATCACTTTACAGATAGTTTCTATACTCCCTCGATGTTCTAACTTCCCCCCACCAACAGAGACATAGTTTTGTCATGTCATTCCCCTTACAGCCATTTGAGAGTGCTGTGCGCAAAAGCCGAGAAGAAGCTCAGCTCAGCGCCTTTTGCGAACTTTACATTGGTTACGTGTGGTTTTATGCTTGTGAAAATTTCGGTGTAAAGGTTTTAAACCTTTCCACTTGACTGTCAGGTGACACCCGACATTACAAAATCACCAAATAGCTCGCGTGGTGGGTGTCACTGCCACGCCGATTACGCCTCTATAGCTTGCATGTCGGCATTTGCAAGACATTTCTTTTTTGTCGAATAGGTCGGGTGTCACTCGTCACGCCCCTATAGCTTGCATATCGGTGCTCGCAAGACATTTCTTTTTCACCAAACAGAGAAAAAGAAATGTCATCAGCGTGTCTCCCGCCATGACGATGACGCCTCTATAGCTCGCATATCGGCGCTCGCGAGGAATTTTGCTTTCGTCGAATAGGGCGTGTCAAGTGTTATCCGCTACACCTATGATGCCTCTATAGCTCGCATGTTGGCGCTCGCGAAGAATGAATTTTTCGGCGAATAGCTCGCGTTTCTGGTGTTATCCGCGACGCCTATATAAATCGCACGTCGGCGCTCACGAGGAATTTCTTTTTCGCCGAATAGCTTGCGTGGCGGTGTCATCCGCCACGCCTATGACGCCTCTGTAGCTCATATGTCGGGATTTGCGAGACATTTCTTTTTCGCCGAATATCTCGCGTGTCACCCTCCATGCTGATGACGCCTTTATAGCTCGCATGTCGGCACTCGCAAGACATTTCTTTTTCGCCGAATAGGTCGGATGTCACCCGCCACGCCGATGATGCCTCTATATAGCTCGTATGTTGGGGCTGACGAGCCAAAGCTGAGCTTTCACTGATAAGTTGTGGCCTCTACTGCAGGGGGAAAAAAAAAAAAATGTGAGTGCTGGGTGAGTATAGGTAAAAGGTTATTCGAATGGAACGGGTTAATTTAGATTAAAACAAAATGAAACATAGCAGTGAAACAGCTATGACAACAACAACAAAAAACAAACAAAGTCAGATAAAACTTATTGTCAAGTGTATTGCAATAATATAGTAAAGAATGGCCTTTTTATGAAGCATCTAAACTTTTGCCAAATCACTTTTTGTAAGCCATGTGGCTGCGATTTTAGCTTAGCATATGGCGACTGTGGTGATTGTAGGTGTCATGTGGATAGCAAGAAGCACAAGATCATGTCAAGAGACTAAATGGAGATGTCAGTAAAATGTCAAGAGCAGATTAATGCTGTTAAAATGCAACAAAATAAGCAAAAAGGAGAAGAAGAAATTGAATGTTCACAAGGTGATTTGGAACGGGAAGAAGCTGAACTTTTGCAGCAGTTGAATTCCTTTCATAAAATGTTAAACAATGCTGCGATAAACATTTAATGTGACATAAAAAAAAAGAGACATGAGTGCAATAAGAGTTTATTCTATCTACTAATATTTTACCTGCTCTGAAAAAATGCATTTTGTTGCTCCGAAAATTTATTTCACCTGCTCCCAAAACACATTTTGCTGCACCAAAAATGTATTTTACCTGCTCCAAAAATGTATTTTACCTGCTCCAAAAATGTATTTTACCTGCTCCAAAAATGCACTTTGTTGCTCCAAAAATGTATTTCACCTGCCCTAGAAATGCATTTTGCTGCTCCAAAAATGTATTTTACCTGCTCCAAAAATGCACTTTGTTGGTCCAAAAATGTATTTTACCTGCTCCAGAAATGCACTTTGTTGCTCCAGAAATGTATTTTACCTGCCCTAGAAATGCATTTTGCTGCACCAAAAATGTATTTTACCTGCTCGAAAAATTCATTTTGCTGCTCCAAAAATGATTTTGAAACTTTCCATCCCTGAATCAAGTCACCACATTCAAATTGTTGAAGCATTCTATTATTCAGTTTGCTGTCTACCTTCCTTGAAAAAGCCATCTGGTTGATGTGCAAAAGCTTGGAAACTTTGATTTTTGTTCTACACTAAGAAATTCGAATTACTGATATATTTATACTATTTTAAGTGGTGAAGAATTTGCTGAACAATTCTTGAAAGTTTATAATTAAAAATACACAGCAAACTAAATTACAAATGCCAAATCTTTGAATGATTTTTCAATAAGTTTTGTTTGTATTGTCAGTGAAAAACAATCACATTTTTAAAAGCTGTTATTAGGTGAATGCAATTGATCTCTCATTTGACAGATCAGAAAAGCAGGTATTGAATTTAAGGTCAGCTAAACAAATTGACTGGGAGCATATCTGATGATCTTATTCATCAAAAGAGGGCATACACAGCTTGAGGTGCCCATTTTTTAGTGGTAGCAGTGTGGTGATAAGAATTTTCATTTTTGATATTTTCACCATACTAATGGAGTACTGTATCACTCTCCACAAACACAAGAGTTGTTTTCTTGTGACATACTTTGGCTCCACAAACAGTTATTCTCTGCATTTGCAATACATGTCCTCCCATTTATCTAGTCTGTGATCTTTTTCACTCTCTCTATTGGTACATGTGTCTGCTACACTCTGAATAGAGTGCATAAATTAAAAACTTCAGGTTTTCTTGATTGCAGGGTAATGTTTTGCTCTTTGTTTGTCACAGGATAGAATAATGTTAATCAACTAACTAGAGTTTACTACTCTTATATTTCAGTTTCCATTTTTTTAAGTTTATGCACCAAATCCAGCTCCCTCTTTTCTTTCTACAGGTACCTTTGCCCAACTTAACTTCAGTATGACAGTAACAATAGATATTTAACAGTGACTTGTCACCTGCAGTGTGATTTTTGTACTGTCTTAGACATTCACTATTTAGTTAAATGGCAATTGTTAATATGTTAATTTATTTTTAAATAAAAAAGAGATAAGTACTAATGACAACTTTTTTTTTAATCTAGGTTTCTTTTTAATGATGCTGAAGTGAAGCCATTTGACCCTGCACATATAGCAGCTGAATGTTTTGGTGGTGAAATGACGGTAAGATGTGTCGCACTCTTAACGCCTACCTTGTTGTTAGTGGTACTAAACTGCTGATCTTGATTCATATTTCTGTATTTCTAAAACAAATATCAAATTTCGTTTTTTTCAGAGTAAGACTTACGATTCTGTTACAGATAAATTCATGGATTTTTCGTTTGAAAAGGTAATTCCAGCTTTTAGTGTTCATCTTTGTTAAAAAGTGAGATTGCTTATAAAAATTGCAGCTTCTTAAAATCAAAACATTTCATGTAATTTTCTTCCTATGTTTAGCTTTTAACAGATTGAAAAATTTCATATCTGAGAGTAGTTTCTTAAAGAAAATTTGAATGAATTGTTATCATCATCTCACACCTGTATACAATCATGAGATTTAGGTATGTTGTTGACATTTCACAAGGGGGGAGGATGGAAGGAAAGAAGAAAACTGCTGATTTGCAATACAATTTTGCCATCTTTTTCTGTCCCTTGCGAGTCTTTCTAAGTTCTAATTCATGCATTAGTACTTCTACTCTGTCACCAAACCCATCTGCACTTTTCTGATATTTCTCTTATCTTTTTATTGTCTGCAGCTGCTAAGTCCTTGAGAGCCCTTCATTTTGCATCCAACTGTCACTGCAGTAAAAGTGGGTAGATTTCTGTACTGAAATGTAGGCAGACAGTTTTGTTCTCTAACTAACCTCATCTTATTATGCATAAGAGAATTTATCTACTTTGATGATTTTTTTTTTTTTTTTTTTTTTTGGTCAAGCTTTCTGATCTGAATAATTACAACCAAATAATTAAAATCTGTTCTAGCCTGAGTTGGATTTCAGTGTTACTTGACTTATTTTCCAGCATTTATCTTCATTTCCAAGTTTTCACAAGTCTTGCTTAGATGATAAACGCTATGTTAGAGACAGCTCATATTCAGAGAAATTTGCGCTAATTCATCAACACACAGTAAGCTGCTGATACCAGAATCATCTACTTCAACAACTGACAAGAAATTGCTTTCTATCCCCAATTTGTCTGTATCTTTGAAAACACATTAGTGCCAGAGTTATTAACTGATTACTGGCACTAGTATTGAAGGATGTCCATCTTTACTATTGCAAGGTTATTTGTGTCAAGACTTTCTACTGATTTCAGCGGCTTCCCTTCAGGTGTATAATTTTAACACTGTGAAGAACTTGTACATAAACACCCAGACAAAAGCCTTTCCAAAGTCATTAAACACCATATGTAGATCTTAATTTGCCTCATGAAGGTTTTTGGAAAGGTGGCTCAGTATGTGCCTATTCCTTGCATGACCTACATGTGCTATAGCATTCTTTCTACATGCTTAAGTAAACATTGTGAAGAATGAATGCTATTTAAGGGATTTCAAGGTAACTACTACCCACTTGTTCCCATTTTTGTAAATTAGCACATGGACCGACTTGTGTTGGCTTTCAGGGATCAAACCACTTTCCTATTCCATCTTACTGGGTCTGTGTCATGAAGGGACACAATTTCATATATTTGGGAAAAAAGAGAACATCACATACTTCTTCAGCACCTATGGTTCTGCAGTCCTGCTAGATATTCACAATAGCATCCTTGTCATCATTAGTTACCTCTCCAGTAATCTCTGGATAATCATTGTCTTCAAACTGTTTATGACATTTTTTTCTTGTATTGACTGATAATAAGAAAACCTGCTCATTTTTGGTAATGGGGCCCTGAGGTACATTCTTTCTAACCTTTTTCTTGTGATTAACATAATTTCAAAGCATTATGGAATCTGTTTTCTTCCTGATTCCCCCAATCGAACTCTTCCTTTTGCATTGCTAATATACCTCTTCAGTGCTGCAAAAAGCCACAGAAATTATCCAAGGAAGAATGATTAAAAAAGTGTAAATATACAAGGAATAGATGGGGAAAAGGTACATTTTAGCCAAGGACTTTGAAATTTTAAACTTTCATGTGGTAGTCATCAGTGATGTCAAATAGCATGCTGAGGCAATGTGCGCTTGATGGCAGATTTAGTATGATTTATTGTGGTGTAAAAGCGTCAAGTATGAGTTGTAGTAGCATTATCCCCTGATGATGCAATTTCTTCCAAGTCAGTTTGGTGGGAATGTGAGCATGAACACATTGTATGAGCTATTACTGAACTGGATAGCAAGGATATAAAGGCTTTGGCAGTTTATGGACTGGCAGAAGATCTAGCTCCTACTGAAATGCGTTTAGGTTGAGTAGAACAGGTATGAAAGGTGGGTTATTAACACATAGCTGCTAACTCTTCCTGTTTTCCTGGAATTCTCCTGGTTTTTAGACTTTCCCAATTTGTTATCAGATCCCTCTTTTTTTTTTTTTTTTTTTTTGAGGAACCCTAGTAGTAGAGATTTTAAAAAATACAGCCTTGGGATTTCCACTTCCAGTGAAAAAACTGCAGTTTTTTCCTTAATGAAGTTGTTTACCCTGGCTAGCTCAGAGATACTTGGTGAGAAGATGGAAGTTATAAAAACTCAACCCTTGGCATCGGACTAAGAGCTTTTTGACCTCTGAACTTTGAGCAGCCAGCAGTTCACCTGGTGCAAAGCATGGGGCAGCTAAAGAGAGAGTGAAAGCAATGAAAAGAATAGCGTGCATTGGTGGAATGTTAATCTGTAGCTGGTGGAACAGTCAAAGAAGGGAGGAAATGGAAACAACAAAAGGATTAGCCCCTGTTTGCATGCCTTTGCTTCCAATGCAAGAGAGAAGCTAGTTCTGTGGAACAGCTAGTTCTGTGGAACGCACATGTTTCTGCATTATGCAATGCATCACATAGTTTTTTTTTTTTTTTTTGGTTTGTATTGATTGACGGTGCAAAGTTCAAGGTGATGCTTTCTTGTCACTTTTGCTGCAGTGTTTGATAATGTGTATATTGTTTTAAGCATAGCAGAGTTTTGTTCAAGCTTGTCAGCAGTACCAGAGATTTTTGTCGCTAGAACTATTTGTTAGATGGTTTCATCAGAAGCATGCAGCACTTTCTAGTCTTGATGTAAGGTTTAAATTTGTGATTATTCAGAGAAAATAGACCCAGCTATGACTACTACTAGAAAAAAAAAAAAATATTATCAAACTTTTAAAGAGTCTTACAGCGCCAAATTTCCGTGCTTTGTAAAATTTAGATAAGGATCATTGTACGCATTTTGTTCCAAATGTGGAGTGGAGATAAGTGTTTCATACAGTAGAAAAGGGGATATTGTAGCACTTACTAATGGCATGTAAAATCTCCCAGTTTGTCACATAAAAAGCATAAAAATTTCCCGGTTTTTCACTTTCCAAGATTGGCAGCTATGTTAAGGGGACAAAGAAAGGGCATGTTGTGTGGCAGTGTGTAGCAATGGGAAAAGCTGGACTTCTTAGCAGACAGCAGTAGTGAATAAAGTTATCAAGAGGAGAGCTTATAGATAAGTTGTTCTTCACTGGCCAAGAAGGATGAAGAAAATCTAAGTAGTTGCTGCACATGGGTTGGTAAAATATCAAGCAGTGTGTTGGGGATGCAAAAGGAAAGTCATCTATGTATGTGAAGAAATATAGGGAGGAAAAGCTATCAAAATCTCTTAAAAGTGCTTTGGAGTCATGTTAATAACATGCAGAACGGAAGAGAAAACCCATTACGCAAGTTTTACTTAATTGGCATCTTCTTATACAAATTGACAGATGATATATTTGAATAGAGTGTGTGAATATTTTACCTTTGGAATAGAAATTCATGCACAAATCTGCAAGGAAATGTCTGTGACAACTATGTTAATGATGATCCCCAGATGGTCGGAAGGACCATATGTGATCATAACCTAAGAAGTTACTATTTTGTCCTTAAAATGTGGTAAAGCTGCAGGTTATAATGAAATTTATACCAAATTTTGATTAAGCAAGGTAGATGTACAGGTGCTCTTTCATTACAGAGAATCAAGAAGTATAGAAAGTGGTTGGCTCCAGCATGACACCCAGAAGCCTGTCATTGTTCCAATATATAAGAATGTGAAATGGAAAGATCATAATAACTACTGGGAAATGTCCTTAGTGTTTTTTTTGCAAAGTTCACTTGAGTATTTTGAGTGAAAAGTTCAGAATGGAGATGCAAAGTTAGTTGAGTGAGGTGTGGTTCAGCTTCCAGAACAGTAGCAATGTGAAGATAGTATATTTCTGTTAGGCAGCTTTCTGAAATGTTTCATGAGTAAATGAGAATTTATGAGAAGCTAGTTGTTACAAATCTTTAAAAGTTACAGGACGTAAGACAAGCTATTAAACTGTCATGAGCCTGTACCTACAGTCTTACTACAGTAAAATAGAAGGAAAATTTGTTAGCTGGTTTGAGATTAACTCTAGCATAAGAAAAGGTTTTAGGCTATCCCCATCTTTGTTTTTTTATACACTACTTTTTGTGAAAATTGCAGTACCATGAAGGACTAGTCGTATCAGCTTGAAACTTACAAGATATGCACAACAGGTTGAGACATGAAAATGATCAAAATGTCAGTGAAAATGTGCATGTGGTTTTGGAGCAAAACTGCCCAGCTTTGTGGATGAAGAGCTGGATCAAGTGAGGTGTTGCTATTAGTAAAGAGCCAACACTGAGTCAAAAGGGTGTGTCTTGTGTCTCACTATGCCCCATCACCAAAGAAGGTTGCATTATGAATACCTGACAGATTTTGAGAGAAACTGGATATTCCTATCGCAAAATTGCCACTTGTACGGGACAAAACGCCACTACAGTGATGCAGACGTGGTGTCAGTAGACAGGTGAGGCTTAAATACACAGAAATCCAGGAAATGGACTGCAAAATCACAACTGCATGGGATGACAGACACCTGTACCACATGCCTGGGACTGATCACACAGCAACATCCACAATGTTCGCACTACTGTAGAGCACTGTCACAGGTTAGGCTTTGTCCTCCAGCACAGTTTCACGCCGTCTGCTTAACGGACTGGTCACTAGCAGTCTCGAACACTGACATTGGTGCGTTGATTAGCAACACGTCACGTTTTTGAAAAGTCATGATTCAACTTGATGCACCATGATGGTTGCATATGTGTTTGAAGACATTGTGGTGAACAGCACCTTGCAGCATCATGGTTTAGGGCTCCATTGGGTTCAATTTTCAATCTCGCCTGATATGAATTGAGGGACCCCTCAACAGCCAGTGATACACCCGGGAAGTTTTAGAGGCAGGGGTGATACCCTTCCTTCAGAGTTTTTCTGGTGCTATATTCCAGCAGGACCATGGTCAGCCACATGTGGCTCAGAATGTCCAAGACTTCTTCCATGCATGGCAAATACCTCCTTTTCCGTGGCCTGCATGTTTGGTGGGTATGTCATTTCTGGAGCATGGTAGCTAAGCACCTCCGCCAGTCACCACATGTGAACCGTGGTCTCGCATAGAAGCAGCCTGGCAGACTATTCCCCAGGACAATATCAAAAACCTCATCCATTCAATGACACGCTGTGTAGAGTCTGTTACTGTTGCTTAAGGTGGCTACACAGAATACTGGGTTTGGAAGCAAAAAAATCTTGTATAGCTCTACAAGTGTAATGAGTTATCACTTGTGACACGAGGACTGCATGTAAATTTCATTTGAATAGCATGATTCATGTGATATAAATTCCATTTGAATAGCGTGATTCTTTCTTAGTATTGCAATTTTCACAAACAGCAGTGTATATGTCAATAATCTGAGAAATTCAGTTAAATGGTTTGTTGTAAACTTATTTCTAAGATTGTGGTCTATTTAAATTTTATTATAACTTTATTGAGGTGTGTAGGGCTTACAAGAAAATTGGGATAAAGGTAATGGTTGGAAACTCATAAAGCCAATGGTCCCTGAGACAAACCCTAAAAATGATTCAGTTTTCGTAAAGGATGAGATGCTAGAGCAGCTATCAGGCCTTAATCACTTAGATGTGATTAATGATGAAACAAGGAAAGCTGGATAAGGAATTAAACAGCAGAATCATCAATGCTGGTAATGTCTCTTATCACGTCAACTGCATAAAGAAAATACTTTCGCTAAGAAAAAAGTTGATCACAAAATTTTACTGTATGTATGTGATGTAGTATTCAGACCTACTCACTCTTAATGGCTTTAAGAGTTGGATGCAGAGTAAAGTGCCCTGTAGGATGCTAGAAGATTAGAAAAAAAAGTATTGGATTCAGGTACAAAATAGTACTAATAATGTATTCATTAAAACAAAGCTAGGTACATTTTTCAGTTGAGGTGGTTAAGGTATGTTTGTTTTATAATAGAAGAAAGATTGTCTAAACAAGTGTTAAATTCTGTAGTACCAGGCCTCAGACCAGAAGTTATGGCTAGAACAAAGTTTATTGAAGTTGTGAAATAAATTAAATGTATTAGTCATCAAGGAAGAATATATATTTATGTCAGATTATATTTCACTGAACAGAAACAGGTGGAAAAATTTATTGCAGACTGGATTTTTTTTTAATTGAATGGCTTGTGCCAAAATCATGCCTGAATATCAGACTGCTATGCAGGTGCGAGATGATGATAACACTGTCTTTTGTCTTGTGGTAAATCTTTCTTGTTATAATCTTTTATCACAAACAATATAATTTCTTTTGTCTGAACGTTTGTCCCTCTTTGGTGGCGGAGTGGAAAGGGCACTAACCTGTTTTAATTGTTGAATCCCTGCCTCAACCAATATATTGGGTTGATGCATAAATTCGTGCCATTTTATTTCATGAGTGTTTCCCAGGTCAGTAGTAACAGTGTAGATGGCCAGTTGTATATCAAAATGTAGCCAGTAATATCATATATCTAAATCATATTGCATTGTGTGATTGTGGCTAATGGTATTTTGGTTTTCAGATCCAGAAGTATGGAGTGTCAAGTGGAGAGGAATGAACATTTCCAACATCTACTCCTCTACAAGTTTTACAAGGGATCCACAGCTGCCGAGGCCACTCGACAAATTTATGCTGTGTGTGGGGAGGATGCTATTGCTTCGAGGACAGCCCGCAAATGCATCTCACTTTGATGAGGATCATTTGAACCATCTCATCCACTTGGATCCGTGTCAAATCACATGCGAATTGTCCACTGAGGTGGACTGTGATCAGTCCATCTCAGTGGCCAATTCGCATGTGATTTGGAATATATGGGAAAGGTCCAGAAATTAGGGTCTTGGGTGCCTCACACTCTCACCGAGGACAACAAGAATCAGCGTGTTGCCATATGTGGTTCCTTGCTCACCCATTATCACGAATGTTCTCAGCAACACAAACCCTTTCTGTCACGTATTGTTATTGGAGATGAAAAGTGGTGCCTGTACGTGAATTTCAGGCATCGGAGGGAATGGTAAAGCCCAAACAAGATGCCTACATCACGTCCAAAACGTGACCTTCATCCTGCGAAGATCATGTTGTGTGTCTGGTGGGACATGGAAGGCATTATTCACTGGAAAATGCTGCCGAGGAATCAGACCATAACCGCTGCACTCTATTGTGAGCAACCCCGCCGTGTGGAGGGAGCAATTAGCAGAAACGGCCACATTGGCGCCATGATGTCTTTCTCCAACATAATAATGCACACCCTCACAGTTCAAACATGACCAAAATGGCCATTCAGGACATGCAATGGGAGATCCTTCCACATCTGGGCTACTCCCCAGATGTCGCCCCTTCAGACTATCACCTGTTCCGTTCTCTGTGGCAGAATGTTCAATGATGATGTTGATCTCCGGAATTTCCTTGATGATTTCTTTGCAGCAAAACCTGCATGTTTTTCAAAAATGGCATTGCAGACCTATCCAGACATTGGGACACCATTGTAAACAATGGGGGGAGGGATACATAGTTGATTGAATCTCTTTTCCCTTCTGATGTAATACATTGTTGTAGTGTGGTGAAACAAATGGCATGAACTTATGTATCAACCCAATAATTTTTCTTTTATTGCTGTAATGTTCATGAAACATACTTTCACATTTGGAATCACAAACAAAAAGAATACCTGGCTATTAAAATAATTACTGTGCATATCTTATCTTCACCCATCATTATTGATAGGCTTTCACCTAGTTTTATTTAACCTTCCTTGTTATACTGTGACACACAACTTAAATACTTCCTATGTTCTGATACAGCTTTAGTTTCTTCTGCTGCCTTCAAAGGGGTCCTGATTTTTCTATCTTGACACTGTACTTTACTTGCAGCCTCAATATATCATGTTTTATGCTTGTTCCATCCAACAACAATGTTTTCACTGGGTAATGTTTTGATTTTTCTGTAACCTTCTGTTATTCTCCTCTGAAAATCTTGAGTATTCAGTAGAACTTGATGTGTCTTAATGTCTTGGCTTCTCAGTTAACTTTTTACAACTGACTAATGGTTCTTCACATATTGTGTAGTTTGGAACATCTGAAAACCAGTATCTTTTAAATCTCTAAGCCATAGCAGAATGCTCAATTTTTACTTTCCCTGTTTCCAGCCGTCTCCAGTAAAATTAACCTGTTGATGCCTTTGTTCCTGATACCTTGTAAGGATTTTTGAGTTCATTTCTTGAACTGAAATCAGTAGGTTTTATCCATTTGTGTTTGTCACATAGTTTTCTCCAAAATTAACCATCGCATGTTGAATTCTTTTCCAGCTGTACTGCTCAAATTTGGAAGAGTAACAACTGTTTCTGGTTTGTGGTTTAGAATGTCATAATAAAAACCTGTTGAAATGAAATGAACACACTCCTGAACTTGAACTTCCTGCTGCTTCGTTGACTCATCCAACTTTTTAAATCCATGCTTGTCAGTTTCAAAACAACCCTATTGTTCAACTACCCTCTCCCTTATTAACTTGGAAGCCATTGTATTATCAAAGAATAATGTTACACCAGCTCATAGATGTTCCATCTTTACACTGGAATAATCCATTGCAAACATACCACCAAAATCAGATTCTCCTGACATACATTGACCTCAATTATGCTGCCTGCATTTAGATTTTTTTTTTTTTTTGTAATTTTTTGGCTAATTCCCATTTATTTCTTACTTACTTCTGCACCTGAGTCTTCTTATTTAGTAATTTTCTGATGGTTTTTTATGCAAATCAATTTCATATTTTATAATTAATTTTTGATTGAGCAGTTAATGCATAAGGAGAAGAAACCACTGACATTTGTTTGTCTCCCAGGTGGATGGTAGGCTGATTGCTAAGGGGTTCCACTCAGGTACCCTAAAGAGATAATTCACAGTATTGATCTCTGTGGCATTCAGATCTCGACATGGTGTTGGGAAAGTTCGTTGAAAATTTTGAGATGTGAAAAAGTAGATCATAAAGTGTTGGCACCAGTGTACAGATAGAGTATGGCTTTTGAAAAGCAGAAAAAGATTTTGTTCTTAGCTTCATGTGGTAACAGTGGCAACACAGATTGTAGTGGTAAATATCAAGGTAGACTGCAGATGATATTATGCTTTTTTAAAGTTGTTTAAATGAAAATAAAGGTTTTCAGCCTTTGTAAATGACTTTTGGTGATGGTATTTCTTATGAAGCTGTGTTTCAGTAATTGAAGGAATTTCATAAAGGCTGTAACTTACTCTTGTTCAGCCACTCAGTAATTCCTCCAGTTTAGATGGCCTCACTGAAGGATGTCTCCCAAAAAACATTGCTGCCCTGCGAAGAATGGTGAAAACCTGAAGATAATTAAAAATATGATGCACATATGAAATATGCAATTATAAACAAACCTGCAGTAGGGTTTGTTTATAATTTTACTCAGCAAATTTCATTTATCAGAAATTATTTTTCCTTGAATGCTACACAAGTTGAAGTTCTTGCATAGCTGCAGCAAGTATATTATTTAAAATATCTTAACAAATAATGCTTGAAACTTAACATACAGTTTTATAATACCCTGATCTGTCAAGAAAGTCGTGTGTGGATCCACAAAGTTTCATCGTGTCAACAGCAGAAAAAAGAAAATGTGCATTTCCAAGGTTCAGCAAGAACTCTACATTAAAGGTTGAACATTGCACCGGTATAACATTCCTTTACAGTCAGAATGAGAGAGAGAGAGAGAGAGAGAGAGAGCGAATGAGAGAGAGAGAGAGAGCGAATGAGAGAGAGAGCGAATGAGAGAGAGAGAGAGAGAGAGAGAGAGAGAGCGAATGAGAGAGAGAGAGAGAGAGAGAGAGAGAGAGAGAAAAGAAAAGAAAAGAAAAGAAAAGAAAAAAAATCAGACTTCATGAAGGCAAATCAAACTTGCTGGGATGACCCTTTTACTCCTGATCTGGCAGTATGCAACATTTGGTTATTCTTTAACTTCAAAGAATGTTTACAAGTACAACAGTTCTCACTTGAAATGGTGAAACAGAAGTTACTAAGTATTTTGAAAGTGTTCTGTGAAGAAGAAGGTGAATACTACGAACATATTCATTTGAAACAGCCATGCAACATGCCTAGCTATTTTTCCACATCTTAAAACTTTCAGAGGACAATCATGCATATCTTAGCTTGAATTTGTGACTGTGTTACTTGAGTATTTTTAGCTAAGTATATTCCAAACTAATTGGCCAATGGTTTCAGAAGCCAACCACCACTCCCTAGTCTCTTTTCTGGGGGGGGGGGGGGCTGCTTTGTTACCATGTGTAACTATTGTATGTTACTTGTTTTTCTCTTAAACTTTGAATGTGAAATTACAGTGTAGTACTTGAAAAGATACAACTAGCAAGGATTTTTCCATTTATAATTATACTTTGTTTTTTGCTTCTTTTGAGTTTAATAGCATTCACTGCATGTGTGGAATTCATAAACATTTCAAAAATGAAGTATTAGTCCAAAGTAAGGCCATAAATAAAAATCTGTTTGGGATTTGGGCAGCACAAAAGGTCAAAGTACATGTTTTAAAATTATTGTTATCCAGGGTTATTATAGATTTGTACCCCTTTGCTGTGACTTTTTTTATGGAAAGGGTAGAAAATCACAGTCATGATGTATTCTTCAATAATTATTCTGTATTTGTTTCACTAAATATGTATGATATTTGAAACAGCCATGCAACATTCTGCGGAGTCACTTCTTAGTGCAGTTTTCTTTTTTTTTTTCCCCACACTTGCCTGCTGTCTAGTTAAAAGCTATTTAGATCTAAATTTTGTAGTGATGTATAGCTAAACCTCATATTGATGTGATATATCACAAAATCTCTTTGTGCTTTACAGACAAACAGTGCATACATGCTTTTTTATGAAAGAGTTAACCCTAAAGAAGTAAATGCCGTGCCTGGGCAGACAGCTGTTTCACAGTCTGGGGTAGAATCCCAACAAGAACAAATTGCACCATTAGAATTGTCACCTGAATTAGCTGAGGTTTGTAATTTTCATAAGATTGAAACTCTAATATATGATGTGCTATATGATGTAACAACATATAAATAATTGCAGTTTGGCAAAGCATTTATTACAGATGTCATACACCAAAGAGCCAAAACATTATGACCACTTGCCTAACGTGATGTTGGTCCTTGACATGCCGCCAAAACAGCTCTTACCTGGTGAGGCGTGGAGGCTACACAATTTCTAAAGGTGTCTTGTGGTATGCACCAATATGTTACCAGCAGATCCTTTAACTCTTGTAAGTTACGTGGTTGAGCTGCAGTAGATCGGATTTGCTGTTCCAATACAAACCACAGATACTCGGTTGGATTGATGTCTGGGGAATTTGGAGGCTAGGGCAATACCTGGAAGTTTTCCTTATGTTCCGTGAATCATTCTTGAACAATTTGGACAGTGTGGCATGGCACATTATCTTCCTGAAAGAAGGCACTACTGGAAGGGAATATTGTTGCCATGAAAGGATGTACTTGGTCTGCAATGATGTTTAGGCAGGTGGTAGATGTCATAGTGTAATGACCTTGACCCTCGCTCCTTTCTAGCTCTTACTTCACATAGCCACGATCCAGCGAGAGCCATCACATAATTTTGTTTGCTCATTCCCGAAAGAATCACTGCTGTTAAAAATTTATAGAATCCGGAACTTTGGTAAAACAATAACAAAACAGACAATTTATTCCACTGAAATGACGTGGCTTGGGACTCCTGTAGGGCTGGTTAACGGAATGCTTGATGGATTGCGTTCCTGTTCATGCTATCGACCCTAAACCCGAACTTTGTGTCAACTGTCGCTGCTACTCCACAACCCAATATCAATCGCTCTCCAGGAAACAAATCATCCTCGACGCCAATCTAAGACCTGACCTCCTTACCAAACTCAAGGTCCCATTTTACTCGCTTTCACCACCAAAGAAAAACATGCCCATTCTCTCTTAAAGTTTCTGAAAAACACTTATACGATTTCCGAGTTAATCTCCTCCACCAGGGGCTAACTGCCACACCCTTAAGCTTGTGTTGCATCCCTTAATGTGCCCTGCATGTAATTCCATTGCCACACAAGACAGGTATAATGCACTTCAAATACTTATGCACTAATACAGACATTTGACGTGGACTAGGAACATCAGACAGAAAAACATAAACGTGGAAAGAGCTATGACTTATGCACTAAGCTTATTGTAATTCAGCTAATTGTGTGTATTGAACAGTGGTGGCCGTAAACCTGCTGATTTCATCCGCTCTGGCGGAAAATGATGCGAACAAAGAAATTCCACGTGGGAATGTACATAGGCATACATATTTTCAATTTTTTTTTCTGACCTGGGGGCTAGCAAATCTTAAAACTACCCCGCCGTTCAGATGAAAGTCCATATCTTTTATGTGACTTAAGTCGATGTAAAGAGTTTTTGTTTGTCAGGAACACCTAAAAAAAAAAATGTTTTCAGTTCTCACACAAGTGTAAGGTGAATACCAATGTTCGGCACGACAACAGTCTATATATTACATACGCATTCATATGACTATTTTTCACTGTCACAAAAAAAAAAAAAAAGTACACTTCATTATGTCTGGCTGTACCACTTCAGAGTTCTGTGCACTTAACCTGATGTTCCTAGATTGGACTCCTCAAAGTCCAATCTAGATAATCTGCATGTGGAATTAATTTACCTGCACATGAAAGACTGGACCTAGGGTTTCCCAGCAGAACATTGCCCAAAACATTACACTTCTTCCACCGGCTTGTTTTCTTCCCACAGTGCACCCTGGTGGCAACAATTCCCTAAGTAGATGATGCACACTTACCCAGCTGTCCAAATAGTGCAACAGGAAATGAGATTCATCGGATCAGACAACCTTCCAATAATTCAAGGTCTAGTTTTGATGCTCGTGTGCCCATTGTTGGTGTTTCTGACTGTGAACCAAGGTTAGCCTAGGCACTTGGACCAGCCTGCAGCTACACAGCCCCATTTTCAGCAGGGTTTGAGGTACTATGTGTTGTGACACATTACTTTCATCACCAGCATTCAAATTACCAGTGAGTTGTGCCAGAATATCCCTTCTGTGGGCTTGTACCATATGAAATAGCCTTCGCTCACCTCTAGCATTGATGAGCCACAATCGGCCCGCACCTTGTCAGCAGTTTGTGGTTTTCCCCTCCTCAGACCACTTCTTGAAGATATTAACCACGGCTGGCCATGAGCACTCCACAAGCCTTGGCATTTCAAAAATGCTCTGACCCAGTTGTCTGGCCATTTCAATTTGGCCTTTGTCAAACTTGTTTAAGTCTGCTGCTTTTCCCATCTGAAGAACAACACTGATTAAATGAGCTCAAGAAAAATGTTATACCATTTCATGACCTTCGCACGCGCGCGCGCACACACACACACACACTGTTGTTTACCTGCAGTTTCATCGATTTGAATAATGATGTGCTGGCCATAATATTTTGGCTCTTCAGTGTATGTACAGTTACGTTAAGTGCATGAAGTAGTTTTATAATGTGTTTGCATATTTGAATTTGTGGTTCATGTTATATTTATTGTCAGTGAAAGTTATTTATTTTGCAAGTTGCGATTTTGTATGCAGAATATTTGGTATGGTAGTAAATGTAGCTATTATGCATACTAGTTGAGGGAAAATGATGATGTATTAATAATACACACTATAGGGTTGGGGGGATAATAGAAAGCATATGCATTTTTCTTTTATATATATATAATTTATTTATTTTTTCTTGTGTAAATTTCAGGCGGAATTGCAGTAGCAGGCCAATCTTAAAATACCACACATCTTTACAATCTGTACAGCCCACATTCTACAGCAAATACCACTTATGTGGTAGTCTTACCAGATGAGCTGTTGTTGAAATGCAGTTTTTCCTCACCCATTTCTTTGGGAAAATTGAATGTCAGAATTTTCCTTTGAGAAAAGTAAAGGTCAAAATTTTGAACTTCTGTATAGCTGTGGAACAAAGGTTGCTCTCTTTTATGACTTGCTTGCGATGACCTTCTGAGGTGCTAACAAAAATCTTCCTTATGACATCTATTTTTTTGTGCAGAGACTGATGCAGACGTGCCAACTCTCTGGATTTTCAGCCATTCCTCCTGCCCTCCGGATAAATGCCAAATTCTCCCGATTTTCGCCGATAATTAGCCGTTACGATGGTTGAAATTCCATCAACCACCACCTTGGATCGATGCAAAAGAAAAAGATTTCTAACTGCTTGTGAAATCTTTTTCTTTCTGCGTCGATGCAAGACGGCATTTACAGTTATCAGTATCGTACTTTTCCTGTCCTCACATCTGCAAAAGAAAGCCACCGCCGGTGGCGTGGTGGTCTATTTTATGTTGGTTACAAACACACTCACGCGCCAGCTGTGACCTACTTATCGTTTCACGTCTCCCCGCTCTTAGCTGTGAGCTCTGTTTATGTTTTCTTCAGAGTTTTGGTGATTGCTTTTCAGTTTTGCTTTACTGTGGAGGTTTTTATTTCTTGTTTTGCACCATGTTTGTCTCTTTTCCCTTCTTCGTCGCATTTTGTAGAAGATTAATGTGCTCCTTTGTTCATCTCTAATTGCGAATCTGTTATTGTCAGCTTTTTTTTATCTTCTATTGTAGCATTTTGTGTACACTTAGTTTGTGAATTTGTTGGGTTTTTTTCTAATTCCTTTCGCTTACTTTTTGCGGGAGATTTTTCCTTTTGCATTACGCCACTTTCGCGGTTTTTAATGTTTTATTTTATGCCATATCTTTGGCAATTTGTTTCTTTTTTACATATTAGCTGTTATTGTCTTTGCTGCATAATAAAGTTGTGAAACTGAGTGCCGGCTTTCGACAAATTGTCCGAGATGGGTCCGGGTTCGAATCGCAGTGGGGCATGGGATGTTGCATTCTTGCTAACCTTTACGGATTATCCATAAAATTTACGGATTTCTGCTTAATTTTACTGTTTTACGGATAGTATTCTTCTTTTTCGGATTTTTTAGTATTTCGATTGCTCAATCGAAATATTTCAATCCCCTGCAACCATTCATTTAGATTTTCCACCGGACCTTACGAGCGGCATGTTACGCGATGATGTCATCTTTGACTCGCCGGCTTTGTGCAGAGCCATCAAGTATAACGATGGCTCCACTTCGTGGCGTCTCCTTGGGTAGCTAGCTCTCTCTTTCCACTGGAGTGATCAAGTGACGTGCCGACCAGAGTTCTCCAAAATGCGTAATCTAATTATGCGTCTAGTACGCATCGAAATTTTATCAACGCGTTAAAATACGCATCTGGAATTTTTCTCGCCGCATAAAAGTACGCATCGAGAATTTTTCTCCACGTGTAAAAATACGCATCATGAATTTTTCTCGGCGCGTAAAACTACTCATCGAAGAATTTTACCAATTCGTAAAAATACGCATCGGGGCGGCATTTCGTCTTTCAGAGACGGAAGTAAACGAAATAAAGATTTTTTCCGTAATCGTAATTTCTTTTTCCTGTGATGTTGCCTCTGTCCAGTATTGTTGTTATGTATGATTTTATTTCGTAAATATTTGTATTTCAGTTTGAAATTGGAGGAAAAAATTTCCGAAAACGGAAATTCGAGGGCGAAAAATTTCGCTCTGATCTTTAGGCATGAGGCTTCGAGCAATTTCTCCCTTTCCATCATAATTTGGGTTATCCACGAGATCGATGCATAAATGAATAGAAATTTTGGGGCAATTAGTAGTGGTGGAGGATGTTTTCCACCTGAAACTTTCTAAACTTTCGAAAGAGGAAGTTTCGTCTTTCAAAACTTTCGGAAACGGAAGTTAGACGCAGTAAAGATTTCTCCCGTAATCGTAATTTTATTTTTCACGTGATGTTTCCTCTGCCTAGTATTGTTTTTAAATATCATTTTATTTCATAAATATTTGTATTTCAACTTGAAAATGGAGGGAAAATGTCCAAAAACGGAAATCGGACGTAACAAAGATATCCCCTGTAACTGTAATTTTTTTCCCCCAGCAAGGATCAGAACATGTATCCTGTATTCTTAAATATCCCCCCCCCTCCAAGTTTGCATTTCAGTTTGATAAACGGGTGTGGGGGGGGGGGGGTCCGAAAACGAAAATGACGAAGCTGAAAAATTGATGCATGGGGTTCAAAAGTATTTATATTTTCAAAGTTACACTGTTCATCTTTTGTCTAAAATAGTGAAAGCTGTCGTGCATTCATGATAGATAAAATTTTCATCCAAGGGAGTTAAAAAAAATACGATAATAAAGAAATGGGAAGGAAAACAAAGATATCAGCAAATCAAAATTTTAATTTAGTATTGAAACACCACAAGTTTGCAAGGCTAACATTGAACAAAATTAAGATTTTGTTTTATGGTTTTTTAAATTATTATTTTAAACACAGATAATACTAGTTTAGTTATTGTGGCATATGCAGAGATTTTTACTGCTTATTTATTAATATAATTATGTTTTGTGGTAAATGGCGTTCACGCAAAAGTTTTGCTGATTCACATTTTCCAAAGTTGGCAAGTATGATGTTGTATTTGTCTTACGGCACTGGCTCTTTCCCTTCCCTGGAACCAGTGGCCCTAAATTAATGATGACAACTGCTTATAGCCCACTGAGGTGCTCACTGTGGTCGTTAAACCTTCAACCAAGAAGAAAGCTTGACACTTCCACATTTGTTTTGACAGATACCTCTGTCTCTCCCTCTCTCTATTCCAACACTGGAAAAATTGCTGACAGTTAAATCCAGAATGAAAGAAAAATGCTTTGAACAACACTTTTGTAGATCTTTGTTAAAGAGAGCTAAATTGGCTACTGTACATTCACTAAATAAGGATAAAGATTAATTATGATTAAATAATGTATCAAAAATTAAGTACATATCTTTTATTAATGCTATTAATTGTATCTGGTTGACAACTATTTTCACTGTGCTTTTTATTTTGTATATAAACATACAGTCAGTATTTAGAATAACTTTTTAAACATTAAAAATGCTTTATACCAATAATACTACTGCTCGAAAATTGCTCCTGCATCTGAAAAATGTCGATAAAAAATAGTGCTCATGTTATTTCGTGAGCTGTAAAAAGCTCCTGATTTTTAGATTTTGAAGGTTGGCACATCTGCTGATGGAAGGCCAGAGCTCTTCCTATTGTTAATGCTGTAATTTAGGGCTTGTTGAACACGCATTATCAATTCTGTTCCTGCTATTTGCAGATACCACTCTCACATCCTTCAATTAAACTCCATTTTTTGCTGCATCTGAAAATTTGTCTGTGACACTACTGGTGCTACACTGAATGGGACACAAACAAACTATTTTGTCTTTTGCAGAATTAGAATGATACAAATCAACCAAAAATAAGTTTAGCCTTTTAATTTTTTTTAAAAGTTTTATGTACCTGGTTCAGTTATAATTACTCAATTCAGACATTAAAGCATGCTAATAATCCTTCTGTGTTGTACCAAACCTTGTGCTTCCATAAATTCTAATTTCCGAACAATTGAAAGCATGTAGTTAATTAGGATTCCTGCATCATCTGTATGGCATCTTCACAGTCTGTTTTTAGCATGTCTTTTGTAAGAAAAGTAAGTACTTATAGCCAGACCTGTTTGTAATCCTGGTATAGCCCAGAATTCCAGATTTTTGTCTCATTCTAAACTCAGAAATCCGGGATTTTAAGTTTTAGAAGAATTTGAGATTTCTCGGTCATTTTGTTTCTAAAAATGCTACAAAATGATAACTAAAAGTTCCTTTTGAGTTCCATTTTCTTTGGAAATTATAGTGTTTGATTGAAAACACCACATTTCTATGTGGATGGTAAATGTAGACAATTTGTGACATCCCTTAGAGTTTGTTTCATTATCAGACAAGCTCTAAAGGTAAGCAGCATGCTGAAAGAAAGGCTTTTTTCATCATTTTGGAAGTTGCATCTATATCAAATAATTTGGTTATATTAGATTCAATTAATCCAATGAGCTGCATTTAGAAATTGAATGGAAACCACTGTGAGCTTCCAGTAGAACTGATCTCCATAGACTACTCAATTAATATGTAATATAAAGTGTGAAATTTGACTTCAAAAAGGCAATGCCTGAAGGATATCTAGCATACTGAAGGAAAATTTGGTTCAAGAAAGATGCAAAAAACTGCGTGCCTATTTGTTGTGTAGCTAGTTAATACAAGGTCTGATCAAAAAGTTCTGAGACTAGGCCGATATACAACAAAGTATGTTACTTAAGTCTGGCTATGATCTCACTCAAAGTAGTCTCCTTGGGCAGCGATACACCGCTACCAGCATTTCTGCCACTGTTGAAATGCTCCCTGGAAGTCCTGTTCGTGAATTGTGTCAAGCACCGTCTGCGATTTGCGCTGGATGTCGTCCACGGTTTCAAAACGGCAACCCTTGAGCTTCAGCTGCATCTTATCTTCAGGAACAGAAAGATGTCGCACGGGGACAATTCTGGCGAGTGGGGGGGGGGGGGTAGTCATGCTGTTGTGGCTGCAAAACCGGCGTGTTGTTAATGCTCTGTGAGCTTCTGTATTGTTGTGATGGAGCAGGAAATCTCCCCTGCGCCAAATTTCAAGTCGTTTGCGGCGAATGTCCTCCCTAAGACGCCGCAGAACATCGCAGTAAAAAAGTGCAGTGATGGTCTGGCCCTGGGGGACGAATTCACGTTGCATAACCCCACGAATGTCGAAGAACACGATAAGCATGCTTTTGGTTGCGCTCCGGACCTGTCGGGCCTTCTTCGGTCATGGAGATGCCGGGCTCTTCCACTGTGACGACTGTTGTTTGGTCTCCGGGTCGTAATTGTTGACCCAAGTCTCGCCCCCAGTGATCACCCGCGAGAGGAACGTTGATTCATTCACCACCTGCTGACGAAGATTTTGACAGAGTTCGACACAGAGCGCCTTCTGTTCGGGGTTCAGAATCTTTGGTGCAAACTTTGCAGCCATCCGGTGCATGTTCAAAATCGACGTCAGAATTTCTTGCACTGTTCAGTATGACATATTGACGATGTTGGCAATGTCTTGAATGGTTCTCCAATGATCTTCATGCACCAGTTCCCTTATGTTGTCCACATTTTCGGGGGGGGTGCTCGTGGACAGTCGCCCTGACCTCTCGTCGTCTTCCAGTGCTGTTCTGTCACTCTTGAAGTGCGAGTTCCACTCAAAACACCTCACACGACTCATTGCTTCATTGCCATAAATCTGCTGCAACATTTCGTGCTTCTCCGTTCCCGATTTGCCGAGTTTGACGCAGAATTTGATATTCGCTCGCTGCTCTAGTTTGCAGTCCATACCGAAATCACAGATGTGTTCTGCATGTGGTCACCAAAAATCGTGTACCACAGCTCCCGATGTTCACAGAACGATGCCACTCGGCATAATGACTCATGAAGGTCACTGCCCTCGACTGCTGCTCGCGCATCCTTGTACAGCCATCTGTTGGTGCGCTATGTACCTAGTCTCGGATCTTTTTGATCGCACTGCGTAAGTGCGTAATATGTAAATATTATGCACTATATGTATTGACACTGAGCTCAGAATTTCTGTTTTTTTTTAATGTTTCACTTTGCAATCATTCCTGTTATAGAATTGCTTCGTCTGTCTGCAGACACCATATCCCTGCCACTGGTAGTCTCATTTGAAAAATTCTTTCTGTATTAGGAAGCCCAAAATGTGAGAATGATGAACCTTTCTTTTTGGTTTTTGTCCAATGCATAATGTCTCAGCTAGAGGGTGAAAATGCAGAGCTGTCGAATTCAAAATGTATTTTATTCCATGTCATTGCTTCTAAATATCCTATTGAAAAATTCTGTCTTCCCTTCAATACCGGATACCATTTATAACAAAAAGTATTTTAGGTACAGTTTCTTTTTCAAACAATATGTACTTTGCTTGCTAGGGGGGCATAAAGTTAAATTGTGATTTCCCTGATATTTTTGCTTCTAAAAGTCGAATTTAAAAATGCTTTATGAATAAAATAGAGTTCCTGGTGGAAAATGTTCTGCATATAATATCTAATTTTTGGGTAATGAACTATTTTGCCAGTAGGGTCATAAGGGTATATTTCTGCTTCTGATGTATTTGCAGCAATATCTTTGCTTCTGAAAACTTGACTGAAAAAATCTTTTGTGGTCAGATGCCACTCACCACACAAAACGTTTTGAGAAAATATTCTGTTTAAAATAATTCATAGCTTTTCCACCATGGTGCATAGATGTATACCTTAGTTTTCAATATCTCTGCTGCTAAAAGTCCCATTTATGAATCATTAAGCAAAATTATGAAAATGATTTTAATAGTCCCTCATAGCAATCAATGCAAGTACAGAAAGAATTTTCAGTATTGTGAAAAAAAACATGAATGAATTCAGACCTAATTTAAGTACTCATGTGCTGTCTTCTTTATAAGTAGAAAAAATAAACAGCATTGCACACAGTGAACTATGCTATCTGAAGAAGTTTTTGCAAATTGAACTAAGGAAGGCCAAAATGGCAACTACAGACAGTTTATCATAATAATTTGGCCAACATTCCAAGGAATAATTTTTCTTCATGTCTGGAGGTAATTTATTATATTTTTCTGGTAGACAGTATTATAAATTTTCCCACTAGCAATTTATTTTTTATTGTATTATTATTATTATTATTATTATTATTATTATTTTGTTAATATTTCTGACAGATTAAAATTTGTTGCAGTGTTAAATACCCAAATTTGCCACTGTAGACTGGATTACTGAAAATTACTGAAAAAAAAAATTTTTGTTACTGAAAATTACTGAAAAATGAACATGTTGGTTACTGAAAACTACTTTTTGAGGTTGGCATCTATGGTTTTCTAATCGTGCCCAGTTGAAATGCCTTGATCATTGTTGAATGCCCTTGTATTTAAAGTTTTTCCGTTATTCTTTGTCATTTCATTTTGGAACTTTTTGTGCATACTTTGTTTGCTGGTGTGTACAAATTTAAAATATAGCTGGCACACCAATTTTAGAAGCTCGAGCATTAATATTTTGTTTAAAATTCTTTCCCTAAATAAAATGTAACAAAATCCTTGCTCCCATGAGCATTTGTTTAAGAAATAATAAACCCTTTGTTCCTTTTAAAAGTTTCAAATATTTCACCTTTCCTTATCCTTAAATTTCCAATGTCAGCATTATTTCAAAATAATTAAGTATAGTAAGATAGTGTTTTGTATACTGATTGTGTGAAATATGAAAGCATTTCAAGAGTAATGCCATGTTGATGTTCTAACTATGGATTTTATACCTATATATATATATATATATATATATTTTTTTTTTTTTTTTTTTTTTTTTTTTGAGTTTTATGTTGGGTTTTTTATTCTGTAATTTGCTTTAATAATGGAACTGAGTAGAAAAATAATTCTTTCTCAAAATCAGTATAGTATAATGTATATAGTAGTTTTGTAGAAATTAAACCTGGTTACATTTTCAGCAACAGATTTGGTATTTCAGTATTTATCTGTGATTCTGAGTTTCTTATTAGCTGCAGAAGACATCATTTTCAAATTTGTGCATTCTGTATTAAGTTTGGTCAAGCACGTAGGGAGTTGTTTGTTGTAGGTTACAGGTTGAACAGACCGCTTGTTTCACCATATTTTAAGTACGAGCATTTGGATCGTATATCCTGGAAAAAAGTCCTGGAATTCTGTGAGTGAAAAAGTGTATGAACCATGTATAAAGAGTACTTTTCCATAATTCCTCTGCCAAGGAATGTCAGCATATATCTATTTGAAAGAGTTATTTGTTTCACAAAATTTCTTAGATTTTTTTTTTTTTTGGTAGGTTTTTTTTTTTTTTTGGGTGGGATACTTTTTTTACATGAATATTTTGCACCCATTTTTTTTTCTTCTTAAAGTAGCACATAGCTTTAAAAATTATATTTTGTTTTGGGCGTAAAGTTATATGTTTGATTTGGAATCCCTTTGTCTCTAATATCTTCCTTCCACTATAAGAAATTTTATGTAAACAGTTTGTTAATTTTTGTAACGTACTTTTCACTTGCTAGTGGGAGTAATGAGGTATTTTTATTTCTGGATGTTTTATCGATTGCAGGAACCTGGTTGATTTTTTTTTTTTATTATTATCTAAATTGGTTCCATTGCTTATGAATTATCTTGCTCACATTGCACATTTTAAATTATGCACAGTTTTTTGTAGGGGTGTTTTGAGTGGAAATTCATAACTTTCTAAAATTTATTTCTATGTGGAGGTGGCAGCAAAAATTTTAAAAACATATGAGAGTTTATCAATAAATTTGTGGCTTAATATAGAAATACTGGTGCTATATGAAAATACACTGTACTTTTATTCAACATAATGTCTCTCTAACTGTACACACTTAATACAATGCTCCTCCAGCTGCTTCAGTCCCTCGGATGAAACTGTCTGTCTTAGGCTGCAAACCATGCATTCACAGCAGCTTGGCTACTGTGAATGCATGGTTGAACCCAGACCCATTCATGCGAGATGGATCTGTGTTCAAATCCTTATGAGGCACGGATGTTGTGTTTGTTTAATCTTCCCTAGAACCGGTGACACTAAATTAGGGATGGGCGACTGCTTATAGCCCATCGAGTTGCTCGTGGTGATTGTTAAGTCCCCAAAACAAAAAAGTAAATGGTGACTTAACATCATTTGTCTCAAAATGATGTCTCTTCAGATATGTTATCAGAGGGGGAGCTGTAAATCTGAAGAATAGGGTGCATGCGGCTTTGAAATGCAGACTTCGAAGGAGATCCATTCTTTTGTGGGCCTTATGTCCTGGAACATAGTCCTGCAAAAAGGATGTCTCCTCCGGGGAGTTTTCCTCAGTGGTTCTCCTTTAACAAGAACGCTGAACATGATGTTTGTGGTGCAACTGATGTAGTAAGTTACAATAATAGTCGCTATTACTGGTTTTCTCAGATCCCATGTAATCAATGAGGATCATACCCACACTATCCCAAAAGACTGATGCTAGCACCTTGCTAGCGGTTGAGGAGGTCCAAAATGCTGCCACTGGATGGATTGTTGTTTGGTCTATGGGTCATTGTGGTGAATCCAGATTTCATCCATAATCACAAGTCAGCTTACAAAATTGGCAGAACTTTTGCTCAATCAACCCTCTTTCATTTCTGTTGTGGTGTCAAACATTTTGGTACCCATATTGCCGATAGGTTTTTCATCTGCAACTCGGCATAAATAGTATAATGTACTCATCCATACGACAAGTTCAGAGCTTCAGTGATAACATGTATGCCAATTCACTGATTTCCCATTATCAAGTTGAACTCAGAAACAATATTTTCTGGAGTTGACTGTGACACTGGTCTTCCACTACTGAGGGCATCTGATAAGGACATCAGACTACTTTTAAATTAATCCTTCTGGTTCTTGACCATGCTGTAGACTTATATCCTCACGGATTTCTTTTTGGCTCAATCCTATTTAATGAAAAGATAATTCACGATTGCATTCTTCTCTTTGTCAAAATTCATATCTTCACACACTTTCACTTCTTCACAACTGAAAAAGAAATAGCCATTAATGATATGAACTTTTTATTTAATCCTTTAAGTATCAGAAAATAAGCTTTGACATAAGTGAGTTACAGTAATTCTACAATGATAGCTATTATATCAGACAACAAAAGTACATTTGTCTTCAAAATTAGCATATTGGTGCATGCTCATGTCAAAACATGAAACTGATTTTAGAAAAGGAATTGTGATGCACCGTTGTGTCAACAGCGGTTCTTTGTAAGTACTTGAGGGCAAACTTGTCTGCTGGTCCATGTCTGTGTTTGATCAATACAATTTCAGTTGCATTTCAGCCAGAGTGCAGGATAGATGACCCTAATTTACTGGCACCAATGGATAACTATGGAATGGAATTTAGAGTAATACTATATGATTTAAGTTTTCCTGTAGTTTTAAACAAACCTGGGATAGAAACATCTGACTTGCTGCCACAAGCATGTGGTGAAGAGTGTATGTCATGTGCTAGCATATTTTGATCATATAAGGCATTCCAAGAAGAGAAATAAGTTTCCGAGGATAAGCAGAAAGCTGGGCGCCCTTCCACTTTGTACAATGAAGTAATAATAAACACGGCATTGTGCATTAAGACCACCATATTGTAATTCATGAACTGGCAGCAGGATTAAATGTTTTGTACGGTATGTTTAACTATTGTGGTGCAAGATTTTGGAATGAAACAAGTGCTGTGTTGGTGGATCTAGTGTCTCTTGTTGCTGATCAATTGCAGTATTGTGTTACTGTTTGCCAAGAATTGCAAAGATGGATTCAAAGTGAAGGTAATCCATGTTTCTATAATATTAAGGCAGCTGATAAGTCTTGGACATTCCTCTTTGACCCTGAAACAAAATGGCAGTTCCCAGCAGAAATCACCAAGTTAACCCTCTTGCAAAAAAATCTTATGAAGAGTTTTAGCAAAGTTATGATGAATATCTTCTTTGATAATGAAGGATTTTTCAATCAACATGCTGTACTTCCAAATACTGCTGTTACTTGTGCATTATTACGTTACACAGTTTTGAGTGCAATGTTGCAGCATTTGTGAAAAAAATCCACAAAAGAAGATTGATGAGCTGATGCTACATTATGTTAATTCATTTCCACATGTTTGTTATGTTACAACATATTTTTTAGAAGAGAAAAGAATCCATGTTGTTCCTCTTTCTTTGTGCAGTCTCCCCTACCTCCACCCCTGTGACTCCCACCTCTTCCTAGATGGGAAAAAGGAATTGAAAGGTAAACGTTTTTCATTGGATAAGGAGGTGGTAAAAGCTGTGGAGTTGATTTGCAAATGCCTTTTCAGATCATGGGCTAGATTTTGTGTATCAAACGTGGCAACATTGGAGTGGGATCATTGTGTTACAATCATCATCATCATTGTCAACCATTATCAATCCACTGCTGGATGAAGGTCTCCCCAAGTTTCCTCCACAACGGTCTGTCTTGTGCCAGTCTCCTCCATGTCACTCCCGCATACTTTCGAATTTCATCCACCCATCTCCCATGTGGTCTTCTTCTGGGTCTTTTCCTGTCCCTTGGAATCTAATCTAAAATTTCGGCTGTTCATCGATGGTCTGTCCTTCTGGCAGTATGTCCAGCCCATTGCCATTTCAGGGATTTAACTCTGATCATGATGTCTTCCACTCTTGTCGTTTTTCTGATCCACGAGTTCCTCTTCTTATCTCTTCTGGTTACACCAAGCATGCACCTCTCCATGCTTTTTTGAGTTGTCTGCAGCCTTTGTATGTCTCATTTAGTTAAGGTCCACGTCTCTGCACCATACGTAAGCACTGGAATAATGCATTAATCAATCATTTTTCTTTTAAGACATAATGGCATACTGCTCTTGAAAATTATTCTGTTTCTTCCAAAAGCTCTCCAGGCAAGTTTTGTACGCCGATTAATTTCTTCATCAATGCGACCCTCACTTGATATCTGCTGTCCAAGATAAACGTACGTGTCTGTTATTTCCAGCTTTTCTCCATCAATCGATAAATCTTCATTTCTTGTGAAAGCATTCAACATCAATTTTGTCATCTGAAAGTTCATTTTTAATCCCACTTCTTTACTCTTGTCAGCAAGTTCCTGGATCATACTCTACAGCTCTGATGGGGTAGTTGCAAAAATGACTATGTCATCGGCAAAACGAAGGTGGGTTAGATAATCTCCATTAATCTTTATGCTTTTGTTTTCCCAGTTCAGTGATTGACAGACATTTTCCAATGTGGCATTAAAGAGCTTCGGAGATATGGTGTCACCTTGTCTCACTCCTTTTCCAATTTTTGTGTGTGTTGTATTTTCAAACAGCCGAATCTTTGCACTTGCATTTTCATAGATGTTATTAATAATATTAATGTATGCATCTTCAATACCACAGGATTTGAGAGCCATTGTAACTGCTGATGGTTTCACCAAATCAAAGGCTTTTTCATAATCGATAAAAGCCATGCACAATGGAAGTTCATGTTCCCTCGCTCTTTCAATTAGTTCTCTCAGTACGTGGATATGATCTATTGTGCTGTAGCCACTCCTGAATCCAGCTTGTTCTCTTGGTTGGGCCATGTCCAGTGTTACCTTCAAACGGTGTGAAAGAACTTTAGTGAAGATTTTATAAACCACTGATAGGAGGCTGATAGGTCTGTAGTTCCTGAGATCCTCAATGTCACCTTTTTTATGTAGCAGGATCATTGTAGCGTTGTTCCAATCCTCAGGAATCTTCCCTTCATTAAGGCATCAAGTGAAAATTTGGGCGAGTACTGTTTCGATTTCTCCACTTGCTTCTTGTATGATGTCTACAGTAATTACATCTCGTCCTGGAGCTTTTTCCTGCTTCATGTTCTTGATTGCATGTGCGACTTCTGCTGGGAGGACTGGAATAACTCTGGTACTGGTACCTTTCATGATGTCTGGAGTACATGTATCATCCCTTTCATATAATTTGGAGTAGAAATCTTTCACTCTTGTCAAGATTTCACCTCTATTTCTTGTTACAGAACCATCTTTTTTCTCTCAGAGCCATAATCTGTTTTCTTCCCTTACTGAGATGTCCCTTTGCTATCTTTAGGCTTTGGTTGTTTTCAATTGCTTTCCTCACTAGTTCACAGTTGAATTTCCTTACATCTTCAGTGATACTTTTTCGTACTGTCTTGCATAGCTCTATATATTCCACTTTGGAAGTCGCATCTTCTTTAGTTGTCCTCCTCTCTCTCCTTTTTTGCATCAACATTTTGGTTTTTCCTGATAATTTGTTCACATGCAACTTGTTCTTAGACCCAGCTAATTTTGGTGCTGTTTCCATTTACTTTTCTGTTAACTTCAGAAATATCCACTTCTTCCGATGTTAGGCCTTCTAAAGCAGAGAATCTGTTCTTCAGTTCCAACTTGAAGGTATTATGGTGTTTTTTAAGGTTGTTTATGTCAATAAATTTTGTTTGTCTTATGAGCTTGCCACGTTCGAGTTTAGTGTTGAGGTGCATCTTACATCTCACCAATCTGTGGTCACTATCTGTGTTGAACTTGTTTAGCACACTGCAGTCTTCTATGACAAAGTTTTTGTTACACATAATAAAATCAATTTCACTTGTTGTCCCATTTGGATGTCTCCATGTCCATTTCCTGTGTGGCTTTTTCTTGAAAAAGGAGTTCAACATGAAAAACCCTTCTGCCTCTGCAAACTCAACGAGAGTATTTCCACGCTGATTATGATAGATACATACTGCTAGATTCTCAAATTTAACATTTAAAAAATGTGAGGTTTTCCTCAAATGGTGAACAGTAAAAGCTTTCCAACCCAGATCAGATCAGATGTCAGATCACACAACCCATTGAAATAGAGCAAATAGATTTTGAAGCTTCCTTGGTAGAATACAGTTTTTTGAATTGTTTGTCTTGTAAGTTTCTAGCATAGAAAATGCTATTAATTCATTGTATGAACTTTTTCTAGTGTAACAGTACACAGTTCTTGTGATTCACAATTGGTCTACTCTAATCACTTTTCAATAACTAGTGTGTTCCAAATCCTTGATTGTGCATGTTCAAATGACCATACACAATAATAGTGAGAATACTTCCCATTTATTTCTCCAATTTTCTCCCCACTTGAAGTTATTTAGTGATCCTCCTCATAATAACTGCTGTAGTTCTGATGCCTTTGACAGTCACTGCAGCAGTTGGGTTGTATCTCTCTTTAAAACTGAAAAGACAAATCTTTATGAAAAAAATTATTCTTGATATCACTAATAGATTGTGTGCTGATGAATGTTATTATTGGTACAGAAGCACCATATTTTAATTGTTTCCCTTGTATCCATCTCTTGAAAAAAACCCTTGAGAATTGCATTGTCCTTTAGTGGGAATCAAACCCTCATGTCCCAATTTCCACTTAAATATTCTACTGTTATGCCACCCAGGATAATAAATATCTGAACAACTGGAGCTAAAGCAAATGTAGCATAGGAATCTGAGCGACTTTCGTATTAGTGCTAGTAAGACTGATCCAGTGCTGTCCATGGCACCAGTGAACTTTTTCAACAGGCACAGTTCATAAATCATTGGGGGTTTATGACTTATAGTTATGACTCGTGTCTGTTCCTTGATAAGAAAGGGTTTAGATGCTATGAAAAACCATGGTATTGCTTTTACTCGAGCAAATATGGAGAGTTGTTCAGATCCCTAGACTATATTTGCTTAGCTTAATTTGCTTGGAATTTGTTGTCATGGGTAGTGTAATGGTAGCATTCTTAAACAGAAATTGGGAGATGCAGGTTCAATTCACACTCCAAGGAATGCAATGTTAAACAAAGTATTATGAAGATATGACAAATGTGAGAAACACTGAAAATACAGAACTTCTGTTTCCAAAATGACATCCAGCTTTCAACTGCCTTTTTTACTGTTCTGTAGAGAAGCACAAATTTCACTGTATGCTTCTTGCAAAACATTCTGGTCTTCATATGAAGTTTAATCTTTGGAAAAGTGTACAGAAAAATGTCATTGCACCGTACTGTTCTCCACATGTGTGTGCAATATATCCAGCATTTGCAGTTCAGTGCAAGTTGGTTTGATGCAATATTATACCACTAAAGTATAATTATTGCATAAATAAATGTCATTAGAAAAAATTTAAATCTGGGTCACTTTTTTGAACAACCTCCTAAAATTAGAGTCCACAAAAAAGAAATTCTGTTTGCATTGTGTTCTTTTGTGTTACTGATTTCCATAGTTTATCAAATGAATAGATACTGGGGATGATAAATAGATAATCTTAAGTAATCCGAGTGCTTCCAACCAGTGGGTAGGACCTTAGTGAACCAGCTTCATCTGTCCCCAATGTTATGCTGTGTGTCTGGTGTAATTACAAGGTTGTGATCCACTTTGAGCTCAGTCTGGAAGAAAACGAATAATAATAGTAATAATAATAATAATAATAATAATAACAGATGCTGCTGATATGCTTTCTTTGTATATCAATGCATTTGTCTTATATGGCATGTCATTGTACCTGGTTTTATTTATTTTGTATTACCGTGACTGCTAATTCATTTATAATTCCTCTTTTAGTGGATATGGCATGATAACATGCAGTTTCTTCAGGATAAAAGTCTATTTGAGCATACCTATTTCAAGTGAGTGTGTTATAATTTTCCTATTTTACAATGTAACTCATTGTTATAAAGTGTGGTTGGCATTTATTTTGAGTTTCCTGTAAATTTGCTGATGGCTATAGTTACTCATTCACATGTTTCAGTTTAAATTAGTGAATAGTATTTTTTCTTCATGTATTGTATTTTAATAAAGTGATCAAAAAATCGTGGAAAATTCCTGATAAACATTATTTGGGAAGATATACATGTGTATGTATGCAGTATCATTAAGCTGTTTCCTGGAAAGCAGAGGATAGCTCTTTAAAGCAAGATAGTCAACCAAATTCTAATTACTGTTAATTCATCAAATATCTTTAACTGCAGTAATCTTGGCTCAAAACTGTACCTTCACACATACATCCATTACTTTCCCCACATGTGACCTTTTGGGCTTGGTGCTCATTATCCTTTTCTCATTCAGACATCCTTGAGTCTGATCCTCCTGTTATTTCCTAGACTTAGCTTGAATTTCTGTCCTATAACTTACTTCAGCTGAATAAATTGTTTTAGTTAGTGTTCCATCATTTATTCTTTCACTATGTCCAACCTACCAAATGATATTTCACACAACCCTACTGACAACATTTAGTTTCACTTAACATATCTGCAAACCTTCATTCCTCATGTAAGTGACTAATTTCTCCTGAACACAAGTGACTTTCATGTCTTTTCTGTAGCACTGAGGCTTCACTGTACCATACGTCAAAGTACAAACAATTACATTTTTATTCACACCTATTTGATACTTTTTTAACAACCCATTACTCCCATGAAGTCCTCTTAGAGCAGCTATTACTTTTTTAGAGCTAAAGTCACTCACCTTCTAATGTCACAGTCTAACTCAGCATTTCCCATACTGTGAGTCTCAAGGCGATTTTTGGTAGGCTGCAAAACGTTTCTGAAATGTGAAAATTTTGTAATTCTTTGAAAACCATTCTTACACCTGAAAATGACTAGCATTGATGTGGACCTCGATGCCGTCAATCAATTCAAACCAAAAACAACCACATTCTTTCTTATAAATTATATTCAAATACAAATTAAAAAACATTTTTGTAAAATTATATTTCAGAAATAAAGTTTAAAAATATTTTCCAAAAATGTTTTTAATTTGTTTTTGAAAATATATATATATAATTTTACAAAAACACATGCATGCATGCATATGCACACATACATATCTATCTATGTATAAGCTGTTCTCTGAGATTCAGAGGTTAGCTCTACTGAGAAATACAAAAAGTTTCATACAGCAACATTAAGTTGCCGTATGAAACTTCTCCATTTACTGCGATCTACACACACAACTCGAGCTTCACCGATATCCATCACACGCCGTACACCAGATCTTCTATACTTCATACTCATAGTCTTTTTCTCATGCAGGCACTCCTGAATCTGATCCTCCCATGACTTCCTTGGCCTTCCTCTGCCTTTCCTTCCTGCCACTTGGGCTAAAAAAGATTTTCTTAGTAAGCATCTCATCCCTCATTCTTTCAGCATGGCCAAACCACCAAAGCATATTAGTCTCCACCTTGCTAACAACATTTTGCTTCACAATTACACAACTGTAACACATCTTCATTTCTCACATGATCAGAAAGTGTCTTGCCATAAACCCCTCGTAAGTAACGCATTTCTCCAGCACACAAACAACTCCTACGTTTCTTCTGTAGTACCCAGGTTTCACTGCAATACATCAGAGTAGGAACAATTAAATTACACTTTCATGCACAGCCATGTGGGCTTCTCTTAAGAACCCATCATTTCTTAAAAACCTCCTAAAGCAGCTATGGCTTTCAATGAAGTAACGTTGTTTCAAAAATAAATTTAAAGAAACAGTAGTAAAAAAAAACTAATTTGAAAAATTAGATCTGTTTTTTGTAAAATTATATGCAACAATTAATTAAAAAACAGTAGTAAAAACTAATCAAATTAAAAACTAACACACTGCCTCCATGTCTATCAAAGGTAGGTTGGTCATGAAAGTTTGTCATTTTGAAAAGTTGGGAAGCACTGGTCTAACTTGTTTCTCCATCAAGCCATCTACCTGAACACACAAACTTATTCACTTGCTCTAGCTCTTTAGCATTTAGACTTATCTTGATTTCAGAACAATCACTTGCTCAAAAAGTATGACTTTGGTTTTCTCTTATTCATATGCAGTTTGAAATTCACAAGTGCTTCATTCATAAATTTGATGGTATCAGTTTACATATATCCAAAATGTAAACTACTACCATCAAATTTATCAACACACATGCAAGTGTTGTAAAACATGAAGACAACACAACCCTGTCTGAAACTAGTACCAATGGTAAAAGACTAGCTGATGACCATTAACCTGTACCATCCAATTGCGGACTCCACAGGGTTAAGCAAACTCTCTCGATATTAATAGTGACGGCGTTGCGAGTAATTTTGCCAGGATCCAACATTCCCCCATCCGGACAGAATCGGTCCGTAGACCTGCAGCTTGCTGCTACCCCAGTGGGCCACTTCTCACCTCTCCATCATGACCCAGGTGTGCGTGCCATTTGGGCATGGGCTAGAAAAAATTCTCTACCCCTGTCTGAGAGAATCAATTGCTAGCGCGAAACTGTTTGGGGCGACTGCCCTTTATTCAAACAAAAATGATACATGCATATTTATTTACACTGAGGAACCCATCTCCACGTGGGAAATAAATCCTTTGCTCAATGAGCCCTCTCACACTGAAAAAACATTGAAAATATTTACAGTCATACTCATTCTGCCACAGGACTAGGGCCAGTGCTGTGGTGATGGCTGTGTGCTCGAGTCATCAGTTCCTCTTAGTCTTCATCCCTCTTCTATCTTCTTTCTTCTGCAGTCACCCCTCAATTAGGTAGACCGTCCGCTCCTCTCTGAGGTACTTGACCATCTAGATGATCCCCTGTTGCGCTCTTGGGTACGCGAGCAGGATCGAGAGGTCCCTCGTCTTTGCCAATTCTGGCACCAAAGTTGTTCTCTTACCTGTCAGAGAAGCACATTCTAGAATCATGTGTGCGACATCTGCAGTCTGGGCACCACACATGCACACTCTCTCCCTAACAGCAAATCTGTGGAAGTACTCCGGCAAAACGCCATGCCCGGTTAGTACTTGGTTAAGGAAACCATTACTCTCCATGCGCCTTATCGAAATTCTGGGGAAAATACGGCATGTTCTTCTGCCCGTATCCCCTTCATTCCATCTCAGTTGCCACTCCACTAATGTGGCTTTTTTCAGTTGTGTCCGCACGCTTTGCAACAGCGTTCGCATCTGAAAATCTATGCCCTCTTTATCAGCAGCTTCCTTCGCTAGCTGGTCTGTACGTTCATTTCCAACTGTACTGACATGGCTTTGGATCCAGTGAAAGGTAACCCTCATTCTTCCCGCTAACTTGAATAGGGCTTTTATCTCTCTGACAAGGGGAGTCTTACTCCCGAACTGACCAAGCGCTTTCAGGGCCACTTGGCTATCAGAGAATATGCTATATGCTCCTTCGCTATTGATAGATAGCACCCAGCGCAGTGCTTCTCTGATCACCAGTAACTCTGCTTGAAAGACAGAGGAATTGGGCAATAGTTTCACTCGTTCTGCGTGCGTCTCGTTACCATCCGAGATCATGCAGAAACCTGCGGCAACACTACCACCTATTTTCGAACCGTCCATGTACAGTTCCTTCCCCTGTCCTGTGGGGAGAGCTTTGTCCCAGCTCAGACAAAGCTCGTTGGCTGAGTGGCAAGTCTAGTCCATTCTCAGAAGTTCCACCTCGGACGACCAGTACTGGTGTCCTAGGAAAGAAATATTGTCCCCGTAGCGGAGGGTCTGCATTACTGCTTCCCTCGCTATGACCAGGTCCGCCGGTTCACACCCAGCCAGCACTTGAAGCATTGCTGTGGAGGTCGTGCAGAAGCACCTCGTCATGCCCAATAGCGCTCTGCGATGAATTTGGTTTATACCATTTCTCATTCTCACGGTGTCTGACCACCAGGAGGGACACGCATATGTTAATATGCGCTCTACCCCTCACTTATAGAGCACCTTTTTAGCTGGCCCAGTCAGCCGCATTCCGTTGATCTTGTTCAGGATGCTGGTACATCTGTCCTTCAAGAAGCGAAGATGCGGTAGCCCCGACAATATGGTGTCAAGGATGACTCCTAGGTACCGCATCTCTCTCACCGCTTTAATAGTATGCCCATTGAAGCGACACTTCGGTGGAGTGACCAGTTCCCCCTTCTTAGATATTAGCATGAGTGTTGTCTTTTCGGGAGCGAAGCAGAGCTTATACTCCTTGCTCCAACTATCGAGCTGTGAGAGAGCGGTGTGTACCTTCCGCTCAATCACGTGCCTACCAGATGCTGATATGATTAGCATGAGGTCATCTGCGTAGGCCTGCAGCTGCACCCCGTCTTCCAGTGGAAGCGCAAGTGCTGTATCTGCAACCACATTCCACCACAAAGGGCCCGAGCAAGATACCTGCGGGCACCCTTTGGTGTACTCCCTGCTGTAGGTCTTATCTCCGACCTCAAACTCTACTCTTCTATGCGAGAGAAAATCGCTTATTAGCAGGAACAGATTCCTGGAGATGCCAAGTCTTTTCAGACGGTCTAACACCAGTGGCCACCAGACGTTGTTGAAGGCGCCCTGCACGTCCAACGAGACAAGGCAGGTGTGCTTTCTTTGTGCACGATTTTGCTTTACCTGCTTAGTAAGACCTACCAGCGCTTGGCCGGTACACCTCTCCGGCGTGAAGCCGAATTGGTGGCTGGAGTACTAATGGTAAGTCAGACGAGATGGCACAGAGTCAGCTGGTTGTTGGCATCCCCACAGTCTGAGCCAGCTTTTGTATATATGGAACATGCTTACGGCACTGTTTTATGTTGCTTGTGAAAGCTTTTTCCAAATAAAAATAAAATAAGTCATCTAGATAAAGCACTACTTGCTTAGATATAGGCTTTACTGCTAGATTGCTTAGTTTTCAAACACTTAGGCAAATTTCCGTTTATCTTGTAATTGTCCAAGACCTTTTGCAGGAAGCACTGTGTTTACTCTATTATAAGCCTTCTCTGAATTCACAAATTCAGCAAAAACTTCAATTGGCAGGCACTTTTCAATTCAGCATATATATTGCATTTATTTAGTTGTCTTACAAAGCACAAAACCATTCTGTGCATCCAACACTTTATTTGATGGCAAGCTTCATCTTTTGTCTATAATGATCTTTCTATACACTTTTTTTTGCTCATTCAGTAGAACACTTATTCTGTAATTTTTATATACAGTGTTTTCACCTTTCCTTTTTTACAAAAGACAATGACAGCAGCTCTCCAGGCCTGAGGAACAACACCTGCAGCATATTTTACAAATTTCCAACTAACCAATAGTAATACTATTGCTACCATACTTCAGCATCTCAGCTATTATTCCAGGATATGCACCATTTTTAAGAGATTTTAGAGATGTTCACACCTCTTCTTTTGAGATCTCTGCAGTGGTTCTCTGTGTCATCACTGCTTCTATTCCAAAATCTTTGTTTTCATGTTCTATTAATTCACAAAAGTATTCCACTCCATCTTTCACTTAACTCACTAGGTTCCTGCATCACCTCTTCACTCCTGTGCATCACACAATTTAAAATGTTGCTTTTTTTGTTCTTCTGCTTCACAGTTGCTCCCAGAAGAATTCGTCTTCACAAAATGCTAACTCTGTCCTATTCGTCTTATCATTTTAACATTTAGTGTAACTTTGCTGTTTCAAACCAGCCTTGCTACATACCCCAGTGTGCTTTTTCACGTGCTGTGTAGTTGTTGTTTTTTAGTTTCAGCTACACCAACACACATATCTAAATGATACTTTATTCATCTTTTCAATGAGTTTGTTATCATTTTCATTTATTCCTCTAGAATTCCGTACATCAGTTATACATTTACTCTGTTATATTCTCATTCACATTTGCTGTTCATTATGGCCAGGTTGTTTCTGTGTTGACTAGCCTTCTTAATGCTGTGGGTCCACCATATTTTTATTGTGTGACCCATGAAAATCATAGGAACATAATGTTGTGAGGAATTAACCTACAATTGATAGTTCTGGCTACTCATGACACCTAATGATTCTGGAATAAAACCCATTTAGTTAGAATCTCTTTTTCCCAATGTTATGCAGAATTAGCAAACAAGATTATCTCAACAGTAGTTTACTGAAGCTTAATTTATTCAAGCTTTGTAAATTAATATAGTCCAAGATATCAGTCAATCTGCACATGCATTCACTTTTTCGTCATGTCTAGTGAATTGTTGTGGTGAAAAAAGGAAAAGAAAATCAGTTACTATTTGTTAGCATGATAATGGCAGAAAATGTTTTTTTTTTTTTTTTTTTTTTTTTCTGCTGAAAGAAAAACTGATATGCAGTAAATAAATTTTAAATGGTCCCTTAAAATGTTACTAAGAAAACCCAAACTTTTTTTTTTTAAAGTGAGTTGTGTTGGCTGGCCCAAATTGAAAATGGCCGGGCGGTGCTTGGATTACAATCAAAGCAAATTTTCTGTATTATTTACTGTAGCCTCTTAAAACTCCAAGCTGAATTTTAATGTATGAAATTCTTCACATTAATAAGATACACAAAATTTCAAATCACCCTGTGACTGTAAATAACATACTCATACCTGCCAGGTTTTATGATTTACCCGTAAAATTTACGGAAACATGAATTGTTTTACGGGCAAAATGTTAATTTTACAGATTTGGCAATTTCCTGAGATTTATTTTTCTTTTTCTGATGATTTTGTGCCCGCAATTCAAACTTTTTTATTTAACTTAATCCATTCAAAGTAAAGTGCCGATGTAAGCTAGGAACAACTTTTGTAGTTATTATAATAAGCTGATTTGTAATGTGTTTATGTGGGAACATTTGCAGTAGTTTTCCCACGTGTTAGGTTTTGCATTGTTTCAAACACTAAAAAACTTGCGCCCCGCATAAACTGATAAGGATAACAACCAGCTGGGCTTGTTAAACCTTGGGGCTTGGTTCTCTCTCTCGCTGCCCCCCCCCCCTTTCCTTTTCAGGTCCCCTGAGTCGCAACTTCCGAGGAGGCCAAAGTAGGTTGTGACCTGCATTGGAGGAAGCACTTGAGAGCAGGTGTTTCTGCTTCTCCCAGTTCAAAATGCGATCTCAAAACGTAGTTATCATAGAAAAAAATTCAAACAGATTTTAAATCTGTGTAATTTTTAAGCCCAAATCTATACCCAACATGACAAAATTAAGCAAAAGCTGTCAGTTTTGTGAAATTGAAAATGCATTGGGTCATGGTTTCATAACTTCTCCTTTGGTAATAGATTTGACCTAATGAAAGAATGCTAAGAGGAAGTTTAAAGAAAAAAAAAGTAAGTCCAATGATCATTCGAGCCAGTGCTTCTCCAACAGTGATTTATTTTGCTCATCCATTAGTAAGTTTGTATGCTTTCCAATCATGCTTTGTTCGTCTCTTGATAGTGTGCATAAAAATATCTTGGCTTGATTCAACCAAATTAATATGTTGTGGTACTATTTTTCCTCTGCAAATTGCATCTCTTTTAACTGTTACTGTTTTACTATAGCAGTTTTACTTGCATTTTTTTTTCACGTGTCAATAAATGTAGTATTAGTGATTCTCTATGAGCAGCAATATAAAAGAGGGGGAGGGGGTACTATAAAACTTTCTGTGATGCGTATTATGCGAAGTTTCCTGTGTATTACAAAATCTTCAAAAAATGAAAAATATGCATTTCGCTCTACGTGTTGATGTAATTTCAGCGTTTCGTGTGGTGAAAGGAATGATATTACTAATCATATAGCGACAAGCATAAATCTAATGTTGACTGCGTGGGGAAAAAAATACGAAATTAACTTCCTTTGTTAAGAGTTATAATGAACTGGATGCGATTCCTGCGAAGTGTTTATTCACTTCGTTTTTAGTTGAGCACAATTTACCAATTAGTGTCCCTCAGTCCCTCATTTATTTCATTTGACTGTCTCATTGTCTGTCTCTCCGTAAGATAATCCTAGCATGAAAATGGTTCGTTTTTGAAAACATTTTAGTTTGTTCCGTGACGGCATGGGATACGATCTTATTGGATTTAGGGGTCGAAGGGTGGGACATCCTTCCCTTGAGATGCAAACCTCCATAAAAATATTTTTTTATCTCTTTATAGATCATGATAGCATAGTAATGAGAAATTATGTACACATTCTATTTTAATCGAAATAAACGTGCCGATTAATTCAAACATCTGTAGTCATATCAATTATAAGTTGATACTTGTTTCAAAAGTAACATATCGTTTTTTTATCGGTATGCTCAGTACATTTAATCAATATGCGCGACAAGTAATTTCATTGAAGATATTGATTAAAAATTTCATTGAACATATCGATTAATTTTTTTTTTTTTTTTTTTTTTTTTTACGGATTTCGGTTTCTGAAAGTTGGCAGGTATGCATACTATTCATAATTTAGCTTGAGCCTAGCCACATTATTGCAGCATCATTGTCAGTGTTGCACTCAGAGAGTTTTTTCCGGGGGGGGGGCAATTACAAATTTCGAGTGGGCTAAAACTTGTTGACTGATTATATACATATAATCACAATTTTGTTATTTATATATGTGTATTAATACATAAAAAATTTAAATAGAGTACAAAAATTTTCTTATGCTCTTATATCGCAAATACAGATTCCAAGAAATCTACACATACAAGTGACTAAAAATGTAAAAATGTTATACCTTTGCTTTAATTCAGTAATGTACTACGGATTTCACCATAGGGTGGTGTAAAACATTGAAGACGCTAGTAAAGGTAAGGCTGTGCTGGAGGACCCCCCCCCCCCTCAGGTAAAAATGTCCTTGTCCTCGCCTTACTACTACAGGGTGTCCACATTATGGAAAGTCAGGAAAATGAAAATTGGTCAGGGAAAGTCAGGGAAATGCTTGAAATGTTGGTAAAAGTCAGGGAAAATCAGTGATATTTAAAAAAAGTCAGGGAAATTTCAATCACAGTTAGACTACAACTACTTTTAACCCGGCGTCGGCGAGTGACGCCCTCATCACCCAACACACTTGCACTTGGTGTTGCAGACAGTCACTAACTTCCCCTTCCTACTAATGTAACCTTGTATTTCCTACCTATTATTGTAAGTTGTGTTACATTACTTATTAACATTTCTCTTTTTGTTTTAGGTCAAAGGAGTAGAAGAAAATTTGTGATATAAGTTATACCTTGTTAATAGGCAATTAAGACTGCAGCAATGTCAAAGCGTTGTGTGTTTAATGAACAATAGTTGGACGAACAATTAAATCCTGAGTTTTCTGGTTGGATAGCTGCTGTGAACTGCGACAATGAATCAGCATTTTGCAAAGTGTGCTCTAAAACTTTAAAGCTTAGCAACATTGGGCGTCGGGTAGTCTCCAGCCATGGAAATGGCCCTAATCATTTGAAAAACATCCGTGCTAAAATGTCTCAGCCCAGTCTTGGTTCTTTCACTTCCTCTGTGAAAAAGAACTCTCTTTGTAATAATGAACTCTTGCAATCAACAAGCTCAGGAAATTTGGAATCAGTACTTCTAGAAAATATTAAGTTTAATGACTCAAATACTTATGTTGTGAAAGATAATGTGAAGCTGAGTGACCCTAATGCTTATGTAGTGAAAGATGATGTAATAAAGTTGGAAATAATATGGGCCATGGAAGTGTTGTCCAAGCGAATGTCTCTGACTCTTGCACACAGATTAACAAAACATTTCAGTTAATGTTTCCTGACAGTGCGATAGCTTCAAAATTTACTTTAGGCAAAAGCAAAGCATCTTATATTATAAACCATGGATTGGCACCACATTTCAAAGAGTGTTTAATGGACGATCTGAAGCAGTGCACTGATTTTGTAATTTGTTTTGGTGAATCACTAAACAAAATTGCTCAGCGTGGGCAAATGAATCAGTTTCTTTGTTATTGGGACGTCAATCTGCAAAAAGTTTCCACTAGATACTTAAGTAGTGTGTTTTTAGGACGTGCAACAGCTAATGACCTCTTAGAGAAATTCATTAAAGGTGCACCTCTTCCCTTGGATAACATGCTACAAGTGTCAGTGGATGGACCTAACGTTAATCTCAGCTTTCTTCAAAAGCTGAAAGATAAACTTAGAACTGAAAATCCAGATGGTAAATTATTAGTTGACATTGGAGTATGTGGTCTTCACGTGGTCAATGGAGCTATGAAAACTGGACTTGAAGCAGTGAAATGGTATATACACAGTGTGGCAAAGAATTTTTAAGACTAGGTCTGTAAAATGAAATAGAAACAAGAAATTATAATTTGGTTTGGTTTGTTATTGAAAATAAGTCCCTCCAGTTTTAATACACTTGTTACAGCGATTTAATAATGATTCGAATGCCTGTTCCAGTTCACTTTGAGGAATTGCCTCCAAAGCACGCGTCGAACCTGTTTGTATGGTCGAAATATCATCAAAATAACACCCTTTTAACGTCATTTTAAGTTTTGAGAATAAAGAAAAGTCGCAGGGTTCTAAATCAGGCGAATACGGTGGATGATTCAACACACAGACGTTATTTTTCGCCAAAAATCTACGAACAAGAAGTGAGGTGTGACTGGGTGCATTATCGTGCAACAAACACCAACTGTTTTCATCCCAATATTCTGGACAAATGCGACAAATTCTGCTCATCAAACACCTCAAAACATTTAAATAAAACTCGCCAGTAATTGTTTGTCCACTTGGAACAAATTCTTTGTGGATAAATACCTTTACTATCGAAGAATGTAATGAACATTGTTTTGATTTTCGATGGATATTTTCTTGTTTTTTTGGCTTGTGGTGAGTTTTTTTACTTCCATTCCGCACTTTGTCGCTTTGTTTTAGGATCATATTGAAAACACCATGTTTCATCACCTGTAACAATCGATTTTAAGAAGTTTGGATCATTTTCAGGAGCTGAAATGATGTCTCTGCAATGTGCACTTCTTGATTTTTGTTCATTGGTTAACGTTTGTGGAACAAATTTAGCACAGACGTTTGTTTTTGCCCAAATTTTCATGCAGGATGGTTCGAATCGTTTCTTTGTTGATGTTTAAAGACTCTACCATCATTCTTAGTGAAGCACATCGATTGTTTGCCACGAAATCATGCTCTTTTTCAATAATCTCAGGTGTCCTAGATGAACTTGGTCTTCCGGTATGCTTATCATCTTCTAGCGTAGGTCTTCCGTCCAAAAAACGTTTGTGCCACAGGAAAACATTTGATCTACTTAGACAAAACTCACCGTAAACTTGTTTCATCATTTGGTACGTTTCCGAGGCACTTTTACCAAGTTTTGCGTTAAATTTAATAACAGCCCTTTGTTCCATCTTAATAATTCAACATGGAAAAATTTTTACTTCTCTAATGAAGGGCCGTTTCGTTTGAGTTACTTTAACAACTGCGCAGTACTTTTGTCAGAAAGCAAGCAGATGGTCACGGTTTATAACGCATTCGCGATTACACTGGTGGCGCCACCGTAGGCTGAAATCTAGCGCCAGTCTTAAAAATTCTTTGACGCACTGTATACATCACTTTCTGCATAACTTGTACTACCTTTTAAAAGATAGTCCTGCTCGCCGTGCAAATTATACTATGATTACTGGATGTAAACAGGGTGGCGACAGACCTGGAAAATAAGGAAAATCGGGAAAAGTCAGGGAATTTCCTTCGATCGGGAAAAGTCAGGGAAATTTGTGGCAAATCGAACGAAGTCTGGAATTTTTATTTCCATCGTCCTAGCTCATCTTGCTAGTGATAAAATAATAAAACATTGGATGTTGTGTTAGCTAAATATATTTGCGAGCTTTATGTATGCATACTATTTCATTAAAACGATGCAGTTTTATCGTCTAAATGGCCATGTTTTATTTTACTCAGGCCCCAACGTACCCTTGTTCAGTCAATCAACAATTCCGCATCTGCCCCTAATGCCAGCACGATGTTTCTCGAATGGCTTTACATGTTGTAAATATACATCATTCAGACTGAATTATGTGTGCGCACACGATAAAAAAATCGAAAAGAGATAAAAAATCGAAAAGAGATAATAATGTGTTAAAAAAAAGGAAGAAAACAATTTCGGAATCAGATTGTTTTTAATTCATGTTTATAGGTCTTATTTTCTCTTTTATTTACGAAGTGTAATAGTATAAATTATTTACCTTGTGTGCTTTGAAGTACCTTTTGCATCGGACGGATGCCCACTGTGTGCATTATTTCTTTTTCCTTCTGATTGTTTGGGTACAAAAGTTCGTTATCGGAGATCGCGATGTTACGTACGCTTCGCATTTTCTCGGGTTCGGCTTTAGGAGTGACCTTGAGGAGACATCCTTTGCGCAAGACCAGCCGGGTTTTCAGCAAATTTCGCGAGCTTTGTCTTTTTAGCACGTCTTTTGTAAAAAAATATTGTGCTTCTGTTATCGGTATGTCCAGGGCTCGACAAATCCCGGGCGCCTAAAATTCGGGCTGTGGCGCCTAATTTTCTTCTTAGTTGAGATATCGTAATATATTGCAGTAAATGCTGTAATTTCTGTTGTGTAAGATTATCTATTAAAAGGTTATAAATTTAGGCGCTGCGGACACCGGTAAAAAAAAATGGTGCATAGTTTTAAAAAATCCACGAGGTAATTGACAGGAGTGGTGGTGTTTTGGGAAAGTGCCGAAAATGCGGTAACAGAAATAAATGTAACGTAACAGCAAGATAGAAGACTGCAAAGAGATTGTAAGAATATATATTTTATCTTTTACGTAGAAGTATTTTGACAGAAAATATGACGCAAGAAAGGCGTTACTATTTGCACGCGCGGAAGCCTACGCGTTGTGAGAATCCGTGACTCTCGGGAATGGCGCAGAGCTATTCCGTAGCGTGTACCCTTTCTGCGAATTGCATCGCCTAGTTTTGGTGTGCTGATTGTTTTAGTTAAGGTTTTTTCGGTATTCAGTTGAAACATATTCAGAAATAAGACTGCTATGGACTGTCCGCAATTTCAACGGGGTTTTTAGTCTAACTAATGAACTGCGATAATGCGGCAACAGCTAACGATATTAATTATTTTTTACGCTTTCCAACCGTAGGTTGAAGAAGCGTATATGCTCCAGCTTTGTCCGTCTGCACGATAACTGGCGTAAAAATGGTTCGATTTCGATGAAATATAAGTGTGTGGTAGGGGACCACCTGGGGACGAACCCTATTGAAAATGGGACAAATGGGGTCAAAGGTCGCGACGTAGGAGCGGGATCATTCCATTGCCCTTATGCGTCATAACTTGTGTAAATATGGTTCGATTTCAATGAAAGTTTACTATGTGGTAGGAGAACGCGTGGGGACGAACCCTATTGAAAATGGGACAAATGGGGTCAAAGGTCACGCCGTAGGAGTGGGATCATTCCATTGCCCTTATGCGTCATAACTTGCGAAAATATGGTTCGATTTCAATGAAATTTTACTATGTGGTAGGAGACCGCCTGGGGACGAATCCTATTCCGAATGAGTGAAGTGGGGTCAAATTTCAGGACATATGAGCGGGATGCATTCCATTGCCCTTATGCGTTATGACGTGCGTAAAAATGGTTCGATTTCAATGAAATTTCAGTATGTGGTAGGAGACCACCTGGGGACGAACCCTATTGAAAATGGACGGAATTCCATCGCTCTTATCCCATATTATTAAGGTGGACGTCAAGTAATTTTGCTTCCTATATTTCCAATGGAAAACCTTTTGTACACATTTCCTTCACAATTAGTGTGTTCCCAAGGATGGAAATTTGAACATCGATTAAAATAACTTTATTATAACTTGGAATACTTAATATTTTCTAAAACATAACCATAATTATATTAAAAATAAATAACTTTTCCTTTGGTGGTGTTAAAAGCAGAAAAAGGATGGCGCGACCTGTACTTTGATGATGTCAGTAGACAAACAAATGTTAGATTGTCCAAGTTATAAAATGAACTATTTTAATCGATGTTCAAATTTTCATCCTTGTGAACGCAGTAATTGTCCAGAAAAAAGATGGCGCAACCTGTATTTTCATGACGTCAGTAGACAAACAAATGTTGGATTGCATAATTATGGTTATGTTTTAGAAAATATTAAGTATTCCAAGTTATAAAATGAAGATATTTTAATCGATGTTCAAATTTTCATCCTTGGGAACGCATTAATTGGGAAGAAAATGTGTACAGAAATTTTTCCATTCGAAGTACAGGAAGCAAAATTACTTGATGTTCACCTTAAAGGAGCAATTCTTGTATGTATGTAAATTTTATTTTGAAAACGGCTCTAAGGATTTTCATGAAAGTCGTTAACCTACCGTTTTCTGGTACTAGAAATCGATATAGCTCGATCTCGACTTTAAAAAATTTCATTTAGTGGGTTAAATAATCACCCCGAATTACCATGTTTTTAGTGTAGTGTCATGGCGTCGCCCCATTAGATGTCGGCGCGATCACGCCATCTGTCTCATTACGTCACGCGTTGTTTGTGGATCCTATTAAAGTTTTATGAAGTCACACTCTTGCGAGCAGATGGTAGCAATTCCAATCTGCCTCATTACATTACGCGTTGTGTGCGTATGTTCGTCCGCACGATAACTTGCGTAAAAATCATTCGATTTCGATTAAATTTTAGTATGTGGTAGAAGAACACCTGGGAAGGAACCCTATTGAAAGTGAACGAAATGGTCTCAAAGGTCAGGACATAGGGGCGGGATCCATTCCACTGCTCTTATGCGTCATAACTAATGTAAAAAAGGTTCGATTTCGATTAAATTTTAGTATGTGGTAGGGAACCACCTGGTGACAAACCCTATTGAAAATTGGCGAAATGGGGGTCAAAGGTCATGACATAGGAGCGGAATCACTTCCATCGCCATTATGAGTTATAACTTACGTAAAAATGTTTCGACGATTTGGATGAAATGTTAGTATGTTGTAGGGACCTGCCTGGGGAAGAATCCTATTAAAAATGGGCGAAATGGGGTGAAAGGTTAGGACACAGGAGCGGGATCTATTCCATAGCCCTTATGCATCATAACTTACGTAAGATTGCTTCGATTGCAACAAAACTTTATCATGTTATTTCGGAGGTATACTGAACCAGTTCTGTTGAATATGATCGAAATGGATCAACGGTCAGGGCACAGGGTAGAGATTTATTCCACAGCCATTTTCCTCATAACTTGAGTAATAGCTTGAGTAATGATTACTAGTATGTTGGAAAGCATATCATAATCAATGCATTGCATGATTTTACTAACTTGCTTTACTTAAAAATAACACAAAAGTACTTCAAAATAACAGTTACTTTTTCAATAAGACGATAATTTTTTTCTTGCATTTTTGGATTTCTGAGTCTGTCCTGTGAAAACGCAGTTTTCTGTCGAAAATTACGATTCACGATTAATCTGATAGGTGCGTATCACGTGGTGTCGATTATGCAAGGATCGCATTCCTCCTAAAATTCCTAAAATTTTGTGACCCTCCTTAAATTCCTAAAATTATACCTAAAATTTGCTATTCTTCCTAAAATTTTCGTAAGCTTATTTATTAAAAATACAACCGTTATTAATGCCAATAAATTTACCATTACGGTAAGGTAAAAAGACCTGTTATTGTAGAAACACAGCCTATATGCTGTGCTGCTGAAGGGAGGGAAAATGACGCCATCGAGATGCACTTGCTTTGGGGCGGGCGCTCCACTTTTGTGCCTTCGGACAGTTTTCGAGAGTAACAAGAGATCTAAGGGAAAAGGGGAGGGGTCATTTTCGCCCCTGGTTTGCGCTTTGCAGACGAACTCCGTGGCACCAGAAGATCGTACTTTATTTTTGTACATGCCTTGTGGAACCTCCTCTTTCTGCTGATGTTTTGTTATTGTAAACCGCAGGTGGGTGGAAGCAAAGAGGAAACATGTGGTCTCCTTCCGTAACCTCCGGTAATGACGATGGGATGGTAGCTGAGTGTTATCGTGGCAGGCAGTAGAGCACGTGATCATTGACCTTCGATCGTGCGTCGGCGACAGCGACCTTCAATGCGCAATATATCTCGGCTCCGACTTGTTTTGACTGAACTTGCGTGAGATGCGTATGATAGTTTCTGGTTTTGCATCTTTTATGGTGTTCTCTGTGCTGTGTGCAGGTTCAGTTCTCTAGTGGTGACCTGCTTTTTTTTTTTTTTTTCTATCTTCTGACATCCTCGCAGCCAAACTTCGGGAAAATGTCTGGTTTTGCAATATTGGAACGTGTTTTTGTACTTCCCTTTCATTTTCTGGTTAGTAATACAAGTGTTTAAGATGCCTAAATCCAAAACGAAATTTCAAGATGCGTGGCTCGCCAAAGAATTGGACGGAGTGAAGTTGAAAGAATGGTGTTCTGCAACTGAAACAATATTTTCTGCTAAGTGTATATTGTGTTCAGAAATTTTCAACATTTCTAATAGTGGCTTTTCACAAGTAAAAGCGCATCATAAAGGAAAAAAACATTTGCAGAAATTTCAAAGTAAATTTCAAAATAAGTCCATCCTGAAAGCCTTTGGAGGACGGGATCTTCAGCCCAAAACAAATATTAGTGAAGTACTGAGTCATGATTTACAGTTGGCTAAAGCCGAAGCATTATAGGCCATGAAAGTTGCTAAGGACAATATCTTTTGTTTCATGCACTGAAACAGTTGAACTTTTCAAAGAAATGTTTCCTGATTCTGCTATTGCAGCCAAAATGCAACTTAAAGAAAAAAAGTTGCTTATGTGATATCACATGGATTGTCAAAATATTTTGAAGAGGATTTGAAAAAAGACATTGCATCTAGTAGCCCAGGAAAGGTTACTATAGCATTTGATGAAACTACAAATACACAAGTGAAACGGCAGTTGGATGTGTATCTCAGGTACTGGTCTTCAGAAATAAATTCAGTTTCTTGCCGATACCTAACAAGCGTTTTTCTGGGTCATGCAACAGCAGATATTTTGCTAAAAGAAATTCTTGATGTGTTATCATCCTTCAATATTTCGTTGAACAGAATTATTTGTGTATCCATGGACAGCCCAAATGTAAATAAGTGCTTTTTACGCAAATTCAATGAAGTTGTAAAACAAGAAACAGGCCAGAAATCTTTGGAACTAGGGTTTTGCAACCTGCATGTTGTTAGTAATGCATTTAAAAAATTTTTGACAAGCTTAAATATAGATTTTGATGAATTTGCTACTGATATGCATTACTTTTTAAAGAGTAGTGCTGCAAGACGAGAGGATTATAAATCTGTCTAGCATATAACATTGGTCACAGCCAAATTTCTTTTGCGTCATGTCAGCAACAGATGGTTAACCGTTGGTTCTGTAGCCCAGAGGCTCTTGGATCAATGGCTAAATATTACAGAATATTTTTTAAACTTCTTGCCTTCTCAAAAAATATTTGAAAAACAACTACGCAATTCGGCAAGGTATGAAAGAATTCACTGTTTCTTGAAAAATGAGCTAACTCCTTGCTATTTAGCATTAATTTCATTTTCACACCAAAATTTTGAAAAGTTTTCATTATGTTATCAGAGTGAAGAACCAAAAATACACCAGTTATATTCTGATTTAAATACTTTAATGAGGAATGTTATGGCTCAGTTTATCCAAGATGATGTTATTGCAGGGAAATTTGGAGAAGACCTAAAGAATGTAGATTTTGAGAACAAAAATTCATGGAAAAAACTAGGGGAGTTAGAAGTTGGTATGAAGACAAAAAATCTCCTCAGGAATGTTCAGGAGACCAGGCAGAAATTATTTCTCTTAGATGTAAGATCATCACTAATTGCAACCACAAAATGTTTAAAGTCAAATTTGCCATTCTGCAATCAAAAGCTAAGAGACATAGAAGTTTTAAAGGTAAAAGAACCAAAGAAAGAGTCAACTCAACTTTCAGTCACTGAAGGACTTTCGGAAATAACCAGAATTTCAAGTGTTTTGCATCTTTCTGAAGAACAAATTGATAGAGTAAGAGAAGAGTGGTAACTTTTAAATTGCGATAAGCCAACTCTAGATGAACTAGTGAAATTTTCAGAGGAAGGGCATATTCCAGTGCGGATTGAGCATTACTGGCGTAATATATTTAGTATTAAAGACTAGCGGAAAAGAAAAATACTCAAATCTTGCTAAACTCATCAAGTCAATTTTAGTTTTACCTCATGGTAATGCTGATGCAGAAAGGTGATTTTCGGTTAACACTGCTCTGTTAAGGAAGGACAAGGCTAACTTAAAAGACTCAACTATAACATCATTAAGAATAGTTAAAGGGGCCATTAAACACTATGGATGTGTAAGTAAAGTTCCCATAACAAGAAATTTGTTAAATAGTGTTCGTGATTCACATAAATTTTATAAAGAGTATGTTGATAAGCTGAAGGAAGAAGAATCAAAAAAGGTAAAAGAAAGGAAGCAGAAAGAGAAGGAAAATAAGGAAAAGCAGCTAGAGAAAAAAGAAAAGCTGAGTTTGATGACAAAATAAAAGGAAATGATGCAGAAATAAATAGGCTTAAAAAAGATAAAGAAGCCTCCCTAGCAGTAATTCAAGAGGGAACAGAAAGAATGAGAAAAGCTGTAGAAAAACAAAATACTGTTGAAATAGCAGTTGCCTCTAACTTGATCATACAAGGTTCAGCTGAAATAAAGAAAACTGAAAGTAAATTAGTTGTGGTGGAAGCAGAAAAAGATAGGCTTATCAGGAAAAGGTTAAAACAATAATATGAAAAAAGTAATTCAGTGAACAATTGTACATAGTTCTTGGTTTTCAATTACCTTTTTAGGATATTATAATTTAATGTGAAACCTGAAAATTTTACTGTGAAAATCGTGAATTGCTTCTGGTTCAACAGCATATTAACGTTCAAAGTGAAACTTGAATGTGGTAAATATACTTGAATATGATAATAACACGTGAAAAGATAAGAACTGAACATTAGAAGTAAATCATACTTAAACTTTAGACATTAGACGTTATGCAAAAAATTTGGGTGTGAACTTCGACCATATATACTAATGGACTGCGCATTGGCAATAGCTGCATCAAAGCCGCCATGGCTCAAACATTGGGCACGTCATCATCAGACTCCAAATTTCGTGTAAAAATGCTGTTATGATTACTAATTTACGCTGCAGAACTTCAGTGTTTTTGGTGTATTATGTGAATGCGCCTCATATATAATGAAAACTCTTCACGTAAGTTTACTTATGAGCTATATACATGCATGATCGGGTTGTTTACATTTTGTGATTTATAATGTGATGAACATTTGCGAAGAATTTGGAACATGCATTCCATTTTTTTTTTCTCTTAAGTTACTATATTTTTATATCAATAGCTGCAAGTTTCTGGTTAAGTAATTGAACTTTATTGACTTAGGTATTTAATTTGTTTCTTACCCATGAAAAATCATAGAACTTTCTTTACTATATCGCTCAGAGCAACCATATAAGCACAGCAGGTGTAACCCATCTTTTTGACTGATGTCATGTGATTTTATGTTGGAGCCAGAAATTTTGATGTCATGCGCAGTCTATCAGTATATATGGTTGAAGGGTGTGAAGCAAACTCTTTACAATGTATACAAAGTTGTTTTACTAGATGTATACAAATATACATCTAGTTTTTATTGAAATACACTCCTAAAATTTTTCTAAAAAGTCCTAAAATTCCTACCTAAAATTTTCCAGAAGTATGCTATGATCCCTGATGTGACTGTTACGCATGCCAATTACCACAGAATGTTCGTATTTTCTACCGATTTAGTTGTCTAACTACGGATTTTACGAATTTTCATTTTGTTTAAAAAAAATATTTTGCTATTATTTTATGATATACATAGGATTCTTACTGATGATTCGCGGAGTTCTCCGGGTTTGTTTTTTGTTTTTTTTTGTTTTTGTTTTTTCAGTCATCGTTTAGATTGCTATCATAGATTGATGCAAAATTGAAGAGAATTTGGGGGTTGGGTCATTTTCCGTCTGGAGACGATATTTCGTGTTTCAAAGCTTTCGAAAACAGTATTTAAATGGAGTAAAAAAAATTTGCCCTAACCATAATTTTTTTCTCGGGATGTTGTGTTTGTGTCCAGTATTCTTGTTAAAATACATTTTATGTCATATATGTTCTTTTTTCAGCTTGAAACTGTAGGCAAGAATTTGTGGAAACTGAAGTTAGACGCTGCGAAAATTGCCTCCTAATCTTCAGGCTTGAGGTTCTTTCGCGAATTCGAGAAATTCCGCCTTTTTCGTTATGTTGGCCACTCAAGAGATCAATGCACAAGTAAACAGAATTGTGTGTATGTGTGTGTGGGGGGTGGGGGGTGGGGGGATAGATGTTTGTCGGAGGACAGAATTCCATCTTTACGAAACTTTCAAAAACGGAAAGTCGACGGAGTTCAGATTTTTTTTGTAATCGTAATTTCTTTTTTCTCGCGATGTTGCCTGTGTCCAGTATTTTTAAGTAATATTTTACTGCATAAATTTTTGCATTTCACCTTGAAATTAGGAGAAAAATTTCCAGAACCGGAAGTCGGATGGAATTCCCGTAATCGCTATTGCCCTCCCCTCCTGTGATGTTCCCACTCTCCTGCATTGTTAAATATTCCCCGCCCCATAAGTTTTTGCATTTAATCTTTATAAGGGAAGAAGGAAATTCCCGAAAACGGAAGTGACGAAGTTGGAAAATTTGTAAAAATTGATGCATGGTGTTCAAAAGTAATATTCCCAAAGTTACACCATTTATATGAAATAGTTGAAGCTTTTTTACCATGTGCTCATGATCCTCAGGCTGATGGCTGTTATCAGAGGGCACAAAAATCAAGAAAAGCAACAATGAAGAAGTAGGGAGAGAATGATAGCAGCAGAAAGAAAAGTTAAGCAATCAATGCTGTGCGGTTGCAAAGACAGACTAACAGTAGTCTGCATCCTTGCTGTCTGTTTTGATTTTTCACCAGTTAAAATGTTCAGCTCTCCCCCCTCCCCCTGTTTGGTCTCATCTTGTCTTAAACTGCAATTTTAGAGGCAGTATGATCATATGGTAAGTGGAGGTTTGTGCACTGCGCGTTCGCTTTCTTGGATTTCCTGTGTATCAAGCATTGTGGAATTCTGATTTTTATCTCTACGTGTCGAATTCACATTTTTATCTCTACCCTGAATATATATTTCATTTCCATTAAGCATCCCTTAAATATTCTAATACTCTGCACATTTTTTTTTCTTTTTGATGAGGCTTCCTTTAAAAAAAAAAAAAAGAAATATAAATCACTTTTTTATTCTTTAGAATTGTAGACATTGTGCTTTCCAATATTACAAAATGCTGTTCATATTTTTTTTTTTTTTATGGCTGCCTTCAACATTTTTAATAACTGATTTTATCAGCAAAGGACAATGCGTTCAACTTGTGATTTGAAGCCACAAGTTTAGGAAAATAAGTTTTATGAAACAAAGCTTGAATTTGTTCAGAACAAGAATATGCAACATAAACTTAACAAAAAGTGCTACTGAACACCATCTGTCTATTAGGTCAACTGGTAAGATGCCAGTCTGAAATTCTTTTTGAATGTTAGTTAAAGATGACTTTTTGATTACTTTTTGGTGGTAATTGAAGATGTACTGCAAGGAGTGTAGTTGCAGTCTGTCTCTGGCTGAGTGGTGGCAGAATTATATCAGAGGGAGGTCACTTTCCAAGGTTATAAAGTGGTCAGCGTGAAATGTTCGCTTTTGTTGTCTATTGTTATGAATGAGTTGTGCATCAAATCCTTATGTTGTTTGCATTTTATGGGCTATTTTTTATTTTTAAACAAGAATATTTTGAGTTATCACATTGGCCACTGAAATTTTTTTGACTTATCAAGACCAATAACTTCATTATGTGCCTAGGGCACTTGCAAGGAATTTTACTTTTTTTTTTTTTTATTTTGAGTTATCAGAAATTCAGTGTTATCAAAGTTAGAGTTATCAAAAGTTGACTTCATTTGTAAAAATATTAGAAAAAAGTTTTTTTATTATTTGCCTTTTTATTCATTAACTTTTCTGGTTTGTATGCAGTGGTCAGAGAAAGAAGTGCATTTTCACCTGGAAAACCTAGGGAATTTTTTGTTCATGATTTTGTAGCCACCCTGGTAAAGATTTCCCTTTGAAATTTTGCACTATAAGGTGGTTGGAAAACATTAATTGTTTGACTAGGGCATTGCTTGTCTATGATCATATCAAGAAATATGTTCAAGAATCATCGGTTTCCACCAAACAGCACATGTTTCTTGCGGAATTCATGGAAAGTACCCTGTTGAAATACAATTTTGGCTGCATTTAGGACTATAGCTTCAGAGTGTGAATCTTTTTTTAGAAGGTTCCAGAGCCCAAAGCCTTTAATTCCTTTCTTACACACTGATTTGCTGGATCTGATGAAAACTTTGATGGCACGAAGCTTGAAGCCTGACAAATTAAGTGAAGCTGATAGTCTCAAAACTGTTAACTTTAGATGTATCAAAAAGTGAAAATCTTCTCTCAATTGAGAAAGTTGATATTGGATTTAGTGCTAAAAAGCTATTAAAAGAAGTGAAGTGCTCAGAAAGGGAGAAATTAGAGTTTAAGCTTGAATTTAGGAAACTTGTGACCAGTATGATTGAAAAACTTCGTGAGAAAAGCCCACTAAAGTTTAAGTTTATCCGTGGGGTAACTTGTTTGGACCCAAATATTATAGTGCAGCAGCCAAGTCTAGGAAAGAAGAGGATGGAAATTGTGCTCAAAGTTTTACTTAGTGCAAACAGGATTTCAGATGACTGTGCTGAAAAAGCTAATACAGTATGCTTCATTGTGTGTAGAAGCTCAATCTGCTTTAAAGTCTCAGTTTGGTGAATTTTTAGACAGTCATGAGGATTCCATTAGATTAGACAAATTTTACAGTACTCTACTTGACAACCAAAAACAATTCGGTGAACTTTGGGATGTAATAAAAATGTGTCTCATTATGTCTCATGGAAATGCTTCAGTGGAAGGTGGATTTTCTCTCAATAAGTCTCCTCTTGTTGAAAATTTCCTGGAAGAGTCCCTGATTTGTCAGAGAACAGTTTTTGATGCCATTAAAAATGTGGGAGGAGTAGAACACATTGCCATCAATAGAAGGCTTCTTCTTTCTGTAAGAGCCTCCAGATGAAGATATCAGCATTATCTTGAGAAAAAAGTGTTCTTTAAAACGAAGAAGAAAGAAAACTGAAGGAAAAAAGAAAAATTGATCATGAAATAAAGGAATTGAAGGAAAAAGTACAAAGAGTACGGAAGGAACTAGAGTTGGAAGAAGCAGCATTGAAGGCGAAGATTTCAGATTGGGAAAAGAAGAAAAGTGGTGTGTAATATAAAAACAGTGACTGTGTTCCTACTGTAATATTTTTATAGTAACTGTTCTGAATATTGTGTATGGGTTTGTTTGAGTGTTTCTTCAATAAATGTAAAACCATGAAAAAAAGAGTAAACTTTAAATTAAAAAGGTGTGAGTTGGACGGCTATGGGGAAGGTGGAGGCCGATTAAAAAAAAAAAATGAATCAGTTATTTGGGAAACTTTATATGTCGAACAGAAACACTTTTAAATAATAAAAGTTTCTCAATTATGCAATTCAATTTTATTTATTATCATGGCACGTATATTGAAAAACTCAAATAAACCTAATTCTGTAAATTCAGGGATTTCTTATATATTTGGTCAGGGAAATCAGGTTTGATATTTCTGTGGACACCCTGTACAAGCGTGTTTCTGATTATTAAGAAATCATTACAGTGTTCCTGAAAATACATGGTGTAAGTTATTCCCTTGCCATTTCGTTTCATCCCCTTTAGATTATTTAGATTAGCAAATAGTAGCAAAAAAACAAAACAAAAAAAAACTAACTAAATGTTTCGAGGTGCCTCGATTTTTATTTTTTGTCACAGAGTGTAAACCACCACTGCCACAAAAAAACCCCAAAAAAACCTTATTATGGGAACAATTTCTAATAATTTGCTATTGTTAACAATTAGGTAGCAAATATTTTGTTGTATTGGAAGCACTAATGTCACTTAAGCTACACTGAGGTTTAACCATATAAATGGAAAGTCGGCATCCAGAAGACTGAAACAAAGCTGAATGCCAGCTTCCAAAATATGATGATATATTGCAGTGCAAACATCTCTACTGTGTGGAATTAGGTTTTTATTGCTGAAGTAGTCTGAGTCATCAGTGCTTTAAAATTTATTTTAAAGCAAATAAGAATTTCTGTTCTTAATCTTGTTTTAGAAGCAAACTGCTAGTCTTATGGCTAAGCTTTCCTTAAATTTTAAAAGATCCATTGTAGCCATATGCTTCTATAATTCTTATGAAGCCAAATGTTGCCATTTGGAAATATCTGTTGTGCTTCAATTAGTCCTTTCCTAAATGTAGTGTGAATGCATGCTACTTTCGGATGGTAAACTGAAAAGTGGTTCCAAAGGATTATTTTCTTCCTGATTCATTTTCCTACTGTTACAGCACATCATTTTAACCTTAATTTAATAGAATAAAATCTTTCTATTGCAGGGTGCTGAAGTATGAACATACTTCAGGTATTGATTTGATATTGAGTGGTGAATCTGTTTATAATCTGTAGCTGGATTATGTGACAATTTTATCTGTACTGTACAAAACTAGTTTCCCAGAGATAGAGGTAAAATTTTACTGTATTTAAACTGGATGTCTCTTGTGGCAGTTGTAAATGGACACAAAGTATCGGATTTGAAGATCAGAAGGGTGATATGACTGTGGTAAGTGAAACACTGGGGAGAAATGATAGTATTAGTAATGCAGATTTTGGATCTGCTGCAGGGTCATCGTCTGCAGAAGACAAGCCTGTCTTATAAATTGTGTTAAAGATGAGAGGCTTCCATGAACAGGTGCATGACCTAGAGGCCAAGAGGGCAACATTGAGCTGTGGATTGATGGTGTGAAATCAGCTAAGGTGTAAATCAGTGGAGGTCTGCTTTGCATAAGCAGAAAATCTTTTAGTAAACTGCGTAGAGGGAGGAAAGTTTCTTGTGAATCAGAACTGAAGGCAGTGGTGCACGTGCCAGGTAAAAGTGAAACTAATGTGTGAATATTACATCCTATCAAAATTGCTTTATTTCTTTTAAAGGAAATATAAAAAAAATGTCCATACTTTTGCCCTGTAGTCAGGGTATTTATTTGCAACCAATGAATATGTGTATTGAAGTAGTAACGTATTCCACTTCATGCTGTGTTTTTCTGTAAATTCCGATCTTTATATCACAGAGAAATTGAAAATTGATTTGCTGAATTTTTGGAAATTCACTTTCATTTTATTTATTTTACTTTGTTTCTTTTTGCATTTTCTTGTTTGTTTTGTTTTAAATATGCATTAAAAATTAGTGAATGTGTCTGGTCATTATTATAAAGCAGATATTTTTAGTTCTTTTGGCACTTAATGATGTAAATTCTTGTCTTTCATTCATAGTGGGGGGACCTTTGTGTGTGGGGGGTATGCTGTTTTAGGAGAGAATCCAAAATCTTTAGTTCAGTTTACTTAAAGAGGTGAATGAGATGGTGTTTTCTACAGGGCACGCAAAACCGCCCGTCCGCGGCGGTCTAGAATTCATTGCGGACGTTTAATTTCCCTATCACGACGTCCGCGCGGACAGCGCTTTTTTCCACAAGCTTGCAGTATGATTGTGATTAGAAATTTTTTATTTTACATTTTTTTTTTCTTGCCAATTTAAAATTTGCGCATGCCAAGTGCAACAGTTTTACGAAATTATGCTTTCTCTGAAGCAATTAGCAGTTCTTTGTTTTGGCGAAATAGTTCCGTGGCGACACCCTCCTTTCCAAAATTTTAACGTGCTAAGCCAGTGTCCGGCTATCTCATTCCCTCTCATAAAGATTTCCCGTGTGAATTTTACGCCTGAAGCGGGGGTGGGTGGGGGGGTGGTGGTGTAAGGATAGCGACTTCGCAGTTGTTGTTTTTTCTTCTTCCTTTCTCTCCCGTCTTACTCCATCCCCCAGTCATACCTTGTTTAGTTTCATTTGTTAATACTGGAGTGACCCAGTATTAGCCAATGCAACTAAAAAACGGTTGCTTCTTCCCTACACCTGGGACCTTTACATCTCGCACGTGTGATGCCCGCTGTAATATTGGCTTTTTGCCGCCCCGGTGGCGCAGTGGTCTAAGCAGTGGCCTCTGATCATTCGTCCGAACGGGGTCCGGGTTCGAATCCCGGTGAGGCATGGATGTTGTGTTTGTCTTACGGCACTGGCTCTCTCCCTTCCCTGGAACCAGTGACCCTAAATTAGGGACGGGCGACTGCTTATAGCCCATTGAGTTGCTCACGGTGGTCGTTAAACCTCCAATCAAAAAAAAATAATAATAATAATAATAATATTGGCTTCCTGTGCATTACCGTTTTCCGCATGTTTCCTGGCGTCCTTGATGACGATCGTACCTAATGCTGCACGTGCACTATTCTGTCTTTCATCTTTTGCCATTTTGCAGTTGAAAATTCTGGATTCCGTGTCACAAGCTTTTTGCTATGAAAGCAGAAATGTATTCATTTTCTGTATGTACATAAAAAAAATCAGTAAAGTGACGATATTAAATACGCACTTATTTCTCGACGTATCGAGATTAAAAAACTTGTTTTATATATGTTATTTTTTTCAGCTAAATCCATTCAATAGTGGTTTAACTGTTGGAACTTTTTACATGTTGTAGTTCCTTTGTGTGAAATGCAATTTCTCAGTTGGAAATTATTAGTATTTACTGCGAACTCGGCAATCAAATGTAATTCAAGGAAAAGGAAAAACTTTTCACGTACCTCTCAGTTGTAAGGGGTCGATATTCGAATCTTTGTATGGCTGTTCTCATCAGGCTCTTGAGTTTAGACTTTTAAGAATTTAGTCGGCACATTTTCTTCACAGGTCCTGAAATTGGATAGACAAATTAATTTATTCGATGAATTTGTCTATCCAATTTCAGGAACTGTGAAGAAAATGTGCCGACTAAATTCTTAAAAGTCTAAACTCAATAGCCTGATCAGAACAGCCATACAAAGATTCGAATATCGACCCCTTACAACTGAGAGGTACGTGAAAAGTTTTTCCTTGAATTACATTTGATTACCAAGGTATTTGTTCGCAGTAAATACTAATTATTTCCAACTGAGAAATTGCATTTCACACAAGGGGGAACTATAACATGTAAAGTTCCAACAGTTAAACCACTATTGAATGGATTTAACTGAAAAAGAATTATGATATTTAAATTCTACGTAGTTATGGTATTTTTTACGAGTCTGACGGATTACTTTCAAAGGAGGGCGGGTACATTTTTAGAGAAACCGTCCTCGAGGACGGGTAAAATTTCTGAGATTTTTCATGCCCTGGTTTTCTATGATGCTCAGTGTTGTATTCTGCCATAATTTGGACAGTGGCCACAATCAACAAAATTTCTGAGTTTAAACCCAATGTTTATTTATCCTCCTTTCTTTTGTTCATTATGTATTTGAGAGGTCAGTAAGTATGTTATAGTAGCATTAACATTGATGTGCTTGAAGCACAAGAAATTCATTCTGGCTAGTGCTAAAAACATTGGATAAATATTTGTGATTGTCTGAATTGTAACGTGTTTTAGCCCAAGAGTCGAGTGTAAACCCGAGCCACAGGTATGGTACTACCCACTTAACTGGCATGCTGATTGCCCTCGTGCAGTACAAAAAATATGTGTACCATCTCTATATCTGTCTGCTGCCAGGTGTAGTGCCCTGGTTTTTCATGGACACTTAAGTCGTCATTATGTGCAAGACTGGAGGGAAATCATAATGAGTCCCAGGCAGACAGACACACACACACACACACATGTAAGTATTTCCCCCAAAAACAATGGTAATTCATAGATCATCTTTGCTTGTGTAAAAATTCAGTTAATAAGCCCTACACATATGCAAACAAAATTTATTTATTTCCCAAAGATAGTGGAAATTGTACAGGTGTGTTGTAGAAATCCTCCTGTCTTCCATGTGAGCCTTCTGCAGAGAGATTAGTGTCTTCTTTAATTAGTATGATGTGGCTGCAAAATGAAATTATACTTCAGGTATTTAGATTTGCATTGTGATATGTGGGTGGTGTAATAGCAGAACACTTAAGTGGAAATCAGGAGGGCTTGAGTTCTACTGCACGATAATACTGTTTGCAATTTGATTAGGAAATGGAAAACATGAATGGCAGTTATTAGGGCCATTGGTAAGTGCATTTTTTTATTGTGAAGATTTATGTTGTCAGAAGAAACAAAGAAAGAAAGACTAAAATTTGGCTACAAAAATAAAGGACTGAAACAATCCTGCACTTTGTATTTATATATTTTTAGAGCAAATGTATGTAATGCAAAGTATATATAATGATGGAACATAAGTTTAAAGGAAAGCTGCCTGATTTTTAGCTTTGTTATGTGATATAATTTACATGTGAAAAGAATGGGAAAATAAACACTGGGTTATTATGGTAAAATAATTTAACCAGGGTATTCCTCATCTTTGGAATTTTCAGTTTTAAAAATGCTGTTGTATTAAAAAGAATGGTCTTTTGCCACTATTAAACATTGCACAAAATCATGTGCTTCATTGCTTCTTTCATTTATATTAAATTCATCTGTATGTAATATTTGAAATTTAAATTCTAAATGCTGAAATCTGTTGTTTGTACATGTTTTTAATTTCCGTCCATCCAAAGTTCACTGAGCGTAGCCTGCATTAGTTTAATAGTTTTTGTTTGTTTGTTTTTTAGCTTTATGTGGCAGATTTGTGGATACATTCCTCAGACTCTAAATAATCACAAAGAGATAACTTTGTTGTCTGCTAAATTGGGAACTTCTTTCGTGTTGGAAACATTAATTCATGCTAAAGAAAAGGTAAATATTTTGTATTAAAACATAACTTCATTTATTTTTCTGAAAGCTCAGCATTTTTTTATTTGTATAATTAATGTAAAACATCTGTGTATCATATCATGTACTACTGTTCATTATTGCTGTAACTTATGTCATTCTTTTTTTTTTTTTTTTTATCTGTCCCAGTTCATAGTCAGGTACATATATGATATTGAAAAAATTGTGTGAGAAATTATGTGTATTTAATTAAATATACCAAGAGCTAACTAATTTATCATTTCACTAAGTACAAATAACATTAGAACATTTCTTTGCTGTTTCATTAGAACGCAGTTTATTTAATTTTACAATTGACTGACATTAGTTGGGAAAAAAATATTACATTCTGAATAGTGAGTTTTTATTTTATTTCGTCAAGGAAAGGCTTTGAAATACTTAGTGCCTGATACAAAAAACTCTTCAAGGACAAAAATTGAACTTTCAAGATTAATCTCATGTGAGAAATTTTAAATGGACATCATCTGAATTTTGCACATTTGTGTTCTGAAATTTCTCTGACAACTTTTTTTTTTTTTTTTTTTAGCATTTACAAATACGTCATTTGGAGAGACTGAAGCAAGTTATTATTACCACATATTTTAAAGCTTAGTATTTGAAGACATTCTGTAAGTTAGTTGATAACTGAAGGTGACCAAAAGAAGCGAGAGAGATCTACAGTGAAGAAATTCTGTAAAAGATATAACATTGTATCCCCCTCATTAGTGATTGGTTAGGTGAAGTATGTAGTTGTCCAATGAACTGTTACTGAAAAATAAGTTTATCCTACTGCTGTGTACAAAGAAGGAAGGTGTACATTATGTATATGTTTATAGAACTTCAACCTGAGCACCCTTTGTTACTCTTACAAAGCATTGGTACACATTTGAGACGTGATGCTTTTTTCATCATAAACAGTGTAGTCCTTCAGGTCTTGTAAAGGTGTGACTGGTGTGTGGTACATGTAGTCCTTTGTGTACTCCCAAAAAATAAATCAATGTATATTGTGTCTGGCAACCTTGGATGCCATGAAAAAGAACCACCACTTCCAATTCATCTGCCTGGAAAGGTTATGTCCAGAAACTGCCAAACTGTTGTGCACCATTGTGGTGATGGGATTGAGTTCCTGAATTTGTGGAACTGGATACACTTCCAGCATGTCACAGAAGACAATGCTGATAATGGTGTTCCATGCAAAAAGAGGGGGCAGATCATTCTTCTATGTGTTATGGTGGCACACTAGACATTCATCTTGACAGTCCTTCTGTCGTGTTCAAGGGTACAAGGTATTTCTGTACCCCATACACTGCCACTGTGTCTCTTCACATTCCCACTAATGTAAAACATTGCCTCATTTGATTATCGTCCACTTCCTGCAGCACAACACAGGCAAACTTGTATCAGGCTGCTTGATTGTTTCTTTGAAGCTGTTAGATAATCTGAAGTTCATGCACATATAATTTCAAATGTTTCTTTAAAACATTACTCATTGGTGGATGTCTAGCTGTCGACTCACATGTCACACAGATTTTCTCAAGCTTTGAACAAAAGCTGGTCATACAGTTTCAATTAGCCATGGAGCTTACAAGTCATGAAACAGTCTTGTTTGAATTGGCAGTAAAAATTGCAGTCTTGAAAGACCTTTCTCTGTTCTTCGAAGAAAAGATGCATTTATTTACTGTTGTAAATCACCTCAACAAGTGGCAGTTCTCCAATGCACATGTGTTCCCCTTTGAAGGGATAGTCCAATACACAGCCCCAGGATGGAGTTTTGAAAGAAAGCAGTCTGGAGGCAGTCCGCACCAAGCTCGTTTGTAGTGCAGAAGCCATGAATTTATTTAAAAGCCGTTCCTTGTGAATAATGCAAAGCCACAACATAATTGTCTATCTATTTTTATAAACAAATCATTAGTTTGTCCCACATTTTAGTGTTGTGTTATCAATTTGTGTGCATTTTTTTATTTAAACATTTTATTGGATATGACTTCTTCTGAACAACCAAGGTACATACATTACATTATTTCTCTTTCCTTTTACATGATGTGAATTCGTACCAATGGATCCATGCTTTGCCATTCCATTACACTTTTTACTTCCAACCTTCACTGTTGGTATCATTATTGTCCAACAGTTTCGATGTCACATGCTAACATGAATGGGCATCTGGAATAGTATTTTTTTCTTCATGCTCCCAGTTGCCTTGAACTACCCAACCTATTACAGAATGCTGTGTCAGAAGGAGGATCCCTGCTGTACAGCATTTTGAATTTTCTTTTCACAGTTATAATGTACTTTAATTTTGCCATAACATGCGCGCGCACGCACACACACACACACACACACACACACACACACACACAGTGTCTTCTGCTCATTGTTCATCATTCTCAACACAGCTGGCAAGTGGTGTCTGTAATGCATCTATTGCTTAAACTTGTGCATGTGAACATTCAAGTTCACCATCACTGAAATAAGTAGCATGTAAATCCCACCGAGCGATGCTATTGTCCGATGAAAAACATACTGTAGTGTTGTTATTCATTTTCATTTTGCTTTGCTTTTTCCTATGGTGAAAACTGTATTGTCCTAAATTTCTTTAGTTTTTCATAGAACAGGTTTGAAATGTACCCATATTTTTGTAGGCTGAAGTGAAATAAACTTCGTGAGTTACCTTTTCAGATGGTGAAGTGTTCTCCTAATTTTCTTTGTTTGCTCATGAAACATGTTTGAAATGCATCCATTTTTTTTTTTTTTTTGGACACCCTGTATTTCTTTTACAACACACCAAGTATTTCTGAGGCAGAAGCAGATCATGTTACAGTGAGAGATGGAAGTACAGGAGGGATATCAAGAGAAGAGGTGTGTAAAACTCTAAAATCTCTTTAGAATGGTAAGGCTCTGGGAGTGAATGGCATAACTGCTGAGATGCTAAAATGGTGGTGACTCTGTAATTGACTAGTTAACTGAAATTTGCCAGTTGTGCTGGGATTTAGGAATGGTCCCTCAGAAATGGAGGGATGTTATCACTGTTCTCTTGTATAAGGGAAAAGGTGGTCAGACTGAATGCAAGAACTTTTGTGGTATCAGTTTGCTGAGTGTGCCAGTGAAAGTCTTTGAAGAAGTTGTTATTGATAAGATATGACGTCTTACATCAGAAAAAGTGTGGGATGTACAGAGTGGTTTTTTATGCCTGGTACGGGCTGCACTCACCAAATTTTTGCATTGCGTTTCATTACTCAGAAAAGTGAATTCTCTCGTGATTTGCTTTTAGCACAGCATACAAACTTCCCTAATTTTTAGTAGGTTCATAGTGGTTTATCTTCTCAGTTTGGGGGGGGGAGGGGCCAATTAAGTGAGAGCAAGTATCGATGTCATTTGGGTTAAATTTACTTCAAATATTTGTGTGAAAAGTAAATGCACATCAATTTCTGAGAACGGGTTTGTCAGCAGATATACCTACCAGATTCTAGGTCCAACTTTTTGAAGGCAATTGTAGCATTGTGATAGATTTCTTGGTAAAATCTAATAAGTAATCCAGTTAAATCTGTTGGATGATGAATCCATCAATTGGATGACACTGATGTTATATGATGATGAAGATATACTTGATCATTGTCCTTCACACGAACACACCCAATTCATTCTCATATTGAAACAACGTAAGGCACCAACACAAGTTGAGACAAAAAGTAATAATAATAGTAAATAAATAAATAAAAAAAAATTAATGCTGATCTACTACAAACTTTCTCCATTTCGTTTGGTCCATTACAAGATCTACCACTCAGAAATTGCTGCCTGTATCAGTAATGGATAACTTTACACTGACTCATGATTTCATAGGTGCCTCTCCTGTTCTGTATATGGTGTACATTTATTTCTGAACCACTTCAGTATGTTTTAATCAACTTTCTCTTTTACAGAAGTACTCTGACTAAGTAATATCAGTGTTAGTAATTTTGGCATGCCACTAAATCCTATTTTCATACAATATGAATCTTATGTTTCTCATTTTGGCAATTTCTAATATCCTGATAAAACCCTTAACTGTGCCTTCAACTGTCACTACCATAAACGAGCGTATGTCAGTTTGAATATTTCAAACCAGATGTGGCAGATTCTTTCCACAAACCAGGTTTCTCCATAAGTTTTGGCTTTGTTTCTCCAAGATTGCATAGCATTTCCCCTTTTCTTAAATTTGTATAACATAGCACACTGAATAAGAGTATTCAGCTTCTGTCTTTCACTACTGATGATATTTCTGCACTGAGGATGTAACCATTATTTGGTTATGCATAGCCTATAGTAACAGCACCTGTCACCAACATCTGCTTCGGCTTGAAATCTAATCAGCATCCTGTTCCTTCTGCAATATATTATCTAACCTATGAGCCTTTCTACTTCTGAATTTTAGAGCATCATGTATTTTCACCCTTGTTGCTCCTTTATCCATCCTATTTGGTTATTTCTCTGTTCAAAATTCATAGTGTCTTTCATTCTGTTCATTCATGAGACTTTTAAAATGATCTTTCCATCTGGTCCTTAGATTTATGATTGTTTGTCAAGGCATTTTTTTTCCACCTTCCACCTAATCTTTTTGTCCTGGTTGTTCCATACTGTGCCATGTTCACTTTTTTTCTTTTTAATACAAGTACATGTTTGTTGCTTTATTTCTCTTGAAATTTTGAATATTTTCTTTTTACCCTGTCTTGTGTACAATGCTTGATAGATTCAGTTCCGGTATTGCACTTTTATAAATGTCATATCCTGATACTTTCTCTGTTTCTACTGTGTTCTCTGTTTCAGTCCATATGATTGTTTTCCTTTTTGTTTACTCACCATATCTGTTTAACTTCCTACTATACTCATTCATTCCACTAGCAGATTGGGGTTGTTGGCTTCACCACAGTCCAAGTTAATCTTCACATGTATTTCTGTTATGTTTCAGCACTCTTTGGGTAGATATGGCTCTTGAATCAATGTTTTTCAATAAATTAATCACCACAAGATTTTATTTGTCTTCATTGGCTGCCCCAAAATCACTCTTAGGGCCTGTGCCCTTGTCAGCATTCTGGTATTCCACTTTTGCTATTTCAGGGTCTAATGATTGAGTGGTTTAGGTCTCAGGCTCTGGCTTCATGTACTGCTGGGTCTGGGTTTCAATATCAAAAGAGTACATGAATGTGCTGTGTATGTATTTTTGATATTGGTCACATTCCCTTTCTCGGAACCAGTAGCTCTAATCTAAGGGCACATGACTATGGCACTGAAATTTTATTGGAGGTTGTACCCCCTCCCCCTCTCTTCCTAAAAAGAACCCCGCACGGGGATAACTGGTTTTCCAGTTATTTGGGGAGCGACGCCCCCACGGCCCGAGCTAACCTTGTGACGGTTTCTCTTGCCTCTGCGGCTTTAACGATTACATAACCGAAGGGACAGCTGTTCATCCAGCTGATGGGGGATGGCATCCCCACGGCCCGAGCCAATTTTCTCTTATAATTTTGCTTTTTCGTCTTTAGTTCATATATTGACATGTACCCACCTCAGTTGTAGGCTGCTGAGGTTGTGATGAGGCGCCAGCTCTGGGTTTTGTTCCTCGTTCCCTTCCCTGTCTTTTCTCTTTTATGTTACATTTTCTGTTTTTTCCGGAGCTGGTTAGCTTAGACCTACCTGCACGTTTGCCGTGTGCGGTGACCCGTACAGGTGGAAATGGGGATGCTGGAGGCTGAGGTATCTGGGGGCCGGGTTGTAGTGTCTCCAGATGCCAACACTCCTCTTTGCCCTCTGCTTCACCCTAAACGGGAGGCTGGGAGCTAACCCACTCCTAGTCAGGAAGTCTGTGGCTGAGTGGCGCCCAGACTTCTAGCGGCTTGTCGTTCTGTTCAGCAGGGTGAGTTTGGGGGTAGGGTGGGCATGCCAAAGGGGTGTTCCCCGGGCACGGGAAAGTCTGGGTGCACGCCGAGCGTATGTCTGCCCTATCAACTTGCTATATCCGCTGACTATCCCTAGAGCCGTGTCCTGCCTCCTCTTGGGCTTGCGGACCTCCGGCTCTCCCTCGTTGGGCTCGGTAGTGGGTGGGGAGGTTGGCGGACGAATATTTCCTCTTATTCATGGCAACCCAATGTGTTTCCCAAGCTGTACCTTTGAAGCGCCGTGTGGAGGATGGGACACCCTCCTCCACTAAGAAACTACTCAGTTCCAACTGCAATGCTTTGTTTCTTCTACTTCATTCTGTCGATCCTGCCCAATCCCTCAGTTCGAAGAGTCCTTTCTGGATTAATAAGGCTCTTCAGGCCGTTGCGGGCTCCCCAAAGAGTGTTAAGAAGCTCCCGTCAGGGGATCTTCTTGTGGAGACATCAAATCTGAGGTGACCATCCCAGCACGGTGTCCTTATGTTTTTGAGGACATCGTTGCTGCCGGATTGGAGGCACTGAAGTCTTGCCGCATTGAATCCAAGGCGCCATCAACATCTACGCCTAAAACATCCTCTGCCAGCACTGGGACCCAGGCCCAGGTCGCAACTAAGAAGAAGCCGGAAAAGGTGAAACCAGGATCCTCCCCTCGAAACAGAGCAGGGCAAAACCACCAAAACCCCCGGTAGTGCAGCCCTGTGTTGCCTCCGGACATTGCAGGTGGTCAGGAGCTGATGGACGACTCGGAGACATTCTAGTCATCTGTCATTTTCGTTTTTCATCCTTTCCTTTTATTTTTCATTATGGCTACGCTCATTCAGTGGAATTGCCGAGGTCTGCGACCACGAATTGATGATCTGAAAGGCTTACTGTGTGCGTTTGCCTCCAGGAGACAAAGCTTCGAACAACGGACACTTTTCTGCTGCGGAGATATTCTATTTTCCGCAAGGATCCTGAGGACGGTGTTATCGCCTGCGGAGGAGTGGCCGTTGTTGTTCCTCATGGTATTCCTGTCACTGCAGTTGCCCTTCGGACGACTTTGCAGGCAGTGGCAGTTAGACTATCTGTGAACAGCCTGTTCACAGTGTGTTCCATCTACATACCACCAGATGAAGCTGTAAGCCTTTCGGATCTGGAAGATTTAGTTGACCAGCTGCCGCCTCCTTTCTTCATCTTAGGAGATTTCAATGCACACAATCCGTTGTGGGGTTCTACCACTTGAGACTCCAGGGGCCGTGTTGTTGAGTCCCTTCTCTCCAACACGTCCCTCTGTCTCCACAACACCGGGGCAGTCACTTATTTTCATGAACCCACCCGCTCGTACTCAGCCATTGATCTGTCCTTGAGTTCGCCATCCTTATATTCTGACTGGTCCTGGAGCGTGTCTGATGATCCCCTTGGCAGTGATCACTTTCCCATCTTTCTCCATCTAGCAGGTGACGGGTACCGTCATCCTACTCGCCCTGCTAGATGGGCTATCGATCAAGCCATGTGGGACTCATTCACGGCTTCAGCGACCATTACTCCAGTCATGGTGACCTCGGGTACGGTCGATGAAGCTGTTGCGGCGGTAACGAATTGTATTGTGCAAGCGACAGACTTTACCATCCCTAAGACTTCGACTAAACTTCCACGTTGCCTGCGACCTTGGTGGAATTCCGCGTGCAAGGCAGCTCGTCAGGCCCAACATCGGGCTTGGGGTAGGTTTCGTCGGTACCCCACCAACGCGAACCTACTTGCTTTCAAGAATGCCAAATCTTATGCACGCTTGGTGCGTCGTCGTAGTCAACGGGAATCTTGGATACGCTACGTATCCGGGATTAACACCACTACCTGCTCTAAGATCGTTTGGGACAGGATCCGCAAGATTCGGGGTAAGTACCCTTCTGGGGAAATCTCCATTCTCGGGAGTGATGGGGGAACGGTTGCTGACGCTCAGGGTGTTGCTGACTGTCTGGGCGCCGCATTTTCTTCGGTGTCCAGCAGCAGCAATTATCCTGCTTCGTTCCGGCAGTTACAGCCGCGGCTTGAACGGTCCAAGGTTTCCTTTGGACCGTTTTCCGCTGACGATTATAACAGCCCGCTGACTGCCGTCGAACTGAAGATTGCCCTAAATCGGTCCGGCCGAACATCTGTCGGACCGGATAACATCCAGTATGCAATGCTGAAGCACCTTTCTCCATCCTCTCTTGAATGTCTGCTAGTCCTGTTTAACAGGATCTGGCACGAGCCAAGACTTTCCCGAATCTTGGCGCACTGCCATTGTCGTTCCTGTTCTCAAACCTGGTAAAGATCCCACTAACCCGTTGAACTACCGACCAATTGCTATGACGAGCTGCCTCTGCAAAGTCCTAGAGCACATCATCAATTTTCGTTTGGTTTTTTATTTGGAATCACGTCACCTTCTTTCACCTCATCAGAGTGGATTTCGGAAATTCCGTTCCACCTCAGATCATCATCTTCACCTTGAGACATCTGTCAGGGAGACGTTTGTCCGGCATCAGCACTTGGTCTCCGTGTTCTTCGATATGGAAAAAGCCTACGATCGAACCTGGAGATACAGCATTCTCCATGATCTGCATGACTGCGGATTGTGGGGAAATTTGCCAACCTTCATTGCCGGATTTCTCCAGAACCGGATGTTCCATGTGCGCGTCAGATCGACCCTCTCTGTGTTATACCCACAAGAGCAGGGTGTCCCTCAAGGCTCCATTCTTTCTGTGACATTGTTCATCCTTTGTGTTAATCATCTTTTCACCCTACTTCCTCCGACGGTCCGTGGCACCATGTACGTGGATGATCTGCAGATCTCTTGCGCATCTGTCAACATGCGCACTATTGAGTGGCAGCTGCAGTCCGCCATTAATAAGATCTCTACATGGTCCTCCCACAATGGATTTGGCTTCTCGACCCAGAAGACCGTTTGCGTGCATTTTTGCCGCAAACGGGGCCTTCACTCCAGACCCCAGTCTCCGTCTGGATGGTACCACCATTCCTGTGGTGTCAGAAGCCAAGTTCCTTGGGCTAACTTTTGACCGAGCACTCACCTTCCGGCCTCACATTCAGTCTTTGAAGGTGAAGTGCACGAAGTCATTGAGTATCCTGAAGGTCCTCTCTCGAACATCTTGGGGGCTGACAGGTGCTCAATGCTTCGCATTTACCATTCTCTGATTCGGTCGAAGTTAGACTTCGGATGCATAACGTACAGTTCTGCACGTCCTTCCGTGTTACGGCCTCTGGATCCTGTCCATCACCAGGCTCTGCGGCTATGCACTGGTGCTTTCTGTACCTCTCCCGTGCATAGCCTGTATGCCGAGGCCCATGAACCGCCGTTGTGCATCCGACGTAAGCAGCTGTCTCTTCCATTCTTCATCAAGTTTAAGTCTCTTCCTGATCATCCACTGCATGGTTCCATTTTCCAACCGCAATGTGTGCGCCTTTTCTCACACCGCCTTTCCTGTGTTCCGACGTTTGGGATTCGGTTGTCGAACTTAGTGCGCGATGCTGGTCTAGACTTGTCAAGGATTGGTTTGACCCGGTTCTACAATGAACCGCCTTGGCAGCCGGTTCAAGCAACGGCTGACCTTTCCCTTTGTGTGTGGCCAAAGTCTTCCACTCCTGCTCTGGTGTACCAGCAGCTCTTTGACGAGAAACAGTCTCTCTTCCCGGATTTCGTGCCTATATTTACTGACGGGTTGAAATCCGGTGAGGTTGTTGGATCCGCTTTCGTGTGTGGCGATGCCTCCCATGCTGAGAAGCTTCCGCCTGAATCCACCGTCTTTTCGGCAGAGATGCGTGCGGTCCACCACGCTTTGTGTCACATACAGTCTAGATCTCATCGTCGCGCTATGATTTGCTCCGATTCCCAGTCCGTCATCCAAGTCCTTTCTTCTCCAGAGGACACGGACTCACCGGTCATCCGTGATGTCCGTCGTCTTCTTGGAACTTTGGAAGGTGCTGGATTCCTGGTCCGATTCTGTTGGGTTCCTGGCCATGTTGGGATCCAGGGTAACGAGCTGGCAGATCTATCTGCCAGGTCTGTTTCCTCCATGTCGCCAGCTCGGCTGCCACTGTCTTTCCGAGATTTTCGCCCTTTGATCCGGAAAATTGTTTTGGATGAGTGGCAGTCCCTGTGGTCTCAGCAGGGCAGCAATAAACTCTATGCCATCAAACCACAGATCGGACTATGGAAGTCTAGTTTGCGGAAGAACCGTCGTGAGGAAGTTGTTCTTGCGCGTCTCCGCATTGGGCACTGTCGTTTTACTAACCGCTTTTTGCTGTGTGGCGACAGTGCCCCGATGTTTGAAGCGTGCCACTGTCGTCTCACCGTCCTTCATGTTTTGTGTACTTGTGTTCGTTTTTGTGATCATCGTTTTCGTTATTTTCATTCTCATTTGTTGGACGAAGGAGCAGCTACGCTGCAGACTCTCATTGGTGAGGACTGCGATCTGACCACAGTGTTCTCATTTTTTAAAGAAATTGACTTTTTTTACACTCGTCTAGTTTTACCGCTTTCATTTCCATCTTTCACTTTTACTGTTTCATCCTGTTTTTATCCTTGTGTACGTGTTTTATTGATTTTGTTCTATTTTGATGTCTTTTGTTTTGCGCTCTTTGGCCACCCATGGCCCTTGTGCCATTAAAATCAACTAACCAACCAACCAACCAACCTTCCTAAAAAGAAGGGCAATGTGCCATTCCTGAACACTTTGATACTCCGTTTTTTCTTTCTGTTCTTCTAGAAACAGTGTGTCCATAAAAACCAACATACATTTCTGTTCCTTTAGTGCTATCATTTAATTTCAGCCTTTCTCCCTTCTACCAGTATAACATCCTTTATTTTCTATTTGTAATAAGTACTCACTGTTATTGTAACTCTATGCTAACTCTTCTTTTCATGGAGATCTGCTGTGTAACACATAATCTACCTGTGATGTTCTTTATTCATTCTGATATGGCCCTTGCAGCATAAAAATTCAACAGCCAACCAATCATTCATTCTGATTAATTGCAGTGTTCTGAAGGAGTGAGTGTATTGATTAGTTCTATATTAGATGTCATGACAGTGTCTGTTATTCTGTTCTAATCATGATTCTCATGCCCCTAAAGGATCTTTTTCCATGCACTCTATATCTTAATTATTTTATCTTACATGCCCATTCAGATCCCTCCAGTACGCACATCTAATCTTGTAAAGTCTGTTTCATCAGTTTGCAGAAATATCCCTGTTGTGGTGATGCATTAGCAGAAAATACACTTATTGCTATAGCATTTATTCCAGTTCACTTGCCCATGAGTCTATGACATATCTTCAGTTCAAAGACACTGCCTTTGAACTGAATACCAATTTCATCACATCCTTGAGTTCTCTCTGCACTGTTGAAAAGTATGCAACCACAATCAATCTCCCACTACATGTTTTGTTTCCACAGTGTTTCTCTAATTGAGAAAACTTGTACATCATCCCCTTTTCCACCCAGTATCTCTTTTTCTTTATTTCTATTCTGCCAGTCATACTTCTAGTATTGAGTTTTGCCGTTTCAAATCTTAAAAGTATTCTATCTCCGGAAAAATCAGTTATGTTGTTTGAAAAACAAGTGACTGTCGTTTTACATTTTTGTTGGTATACTTACTGTATAATTTGCTTGTTCATTTCCAGTAATGTTCCAAATGATGTGGTTGCTTAGTGTGTTTTAGTTGAGAATCATGTTACTTTTTAAGAAGAAAATCAGTGTTCATAAGATACTACAACTTCTGTTGCACTGCTGGTTAATTTAAGAAATTAGTTTAGAAACTACACAAATTCTTTTATGGTTAAGTATAACTTTCAGGTACAAGTATATCACAATTATCACCTTATCATAGGAGATTTCTTTTCTGAGAATAAAAACAGTGAATGAATTATTTCCAAACATTGCATAATGTGACCTTGATCAGAATGGTCATAGCACAATTGATAGAGATGTGACGTGATGTACTGTCTATAAGCTAGGTTATGTTGCATCGCACATACCAAAAGCAGTCATCTTCTCTTTCTTTTTATGTGTGGCATTCAAAATCTGTGTAATTTTCAAGAAAAGAAGGGTGTGGGGTGGGGTAATGATCTTATTAATCTAGGATGCTGAGGCACAAAATTGCTTCTTAAATGGATCAGTGTTCAATTCCATTTCTTCTTGAAACACTAAAACGATCCATTCAGGCATTTAAATTGTGTGATAGTCCATTCAAGTTTCTGGGCTTGAGTGTTGTAAAACCAGTTACTTGAACAGTTTACTTTCCATGTCACCTTTGCTGCTTTGAAATATCACCCCATGTGCAGAGCTTTTTGTTCAGTTGAATTCTAATTTTTGATATATGCTGACAACATGAAAAATGGGAATTCATGTACATGTGCTGCTGTTTTGTCATGACATTGACTATCCCTAATACCTTATAATCTCCAGCAGTTGTCTTTCCCAGCATTTTCTGTTCTTTTTCACTCACGTTTTGTGTACTAATGGGTGAACCAGTTTACACAACCCTAATTCAATTATATTTCTTTCTGTCCCACAGTAAGTAGCCATAGTTTCCTCACATAGTTGCAAATGGTATATATTAATATTATTATATGCAGGGTGATCACAATTAAAGAGATGTTCAGAGCTCTTTGTAGAAAGAATTATTGGACAAATCTCAACCAAATGTAGTATATATATAAGCATGTGGTTTTGATTTTCGAAATAGTTCAAAATGCAGCCACTAGGGTGAAATTTGGTGCTTCTGTCCCCTTAATTTGTGTATTATGTAGATTTTCTAGCAAATTTGAAGATTAAATCATAGATAAGTTATATGTGTCCTCCATCTCCATGCTCTAAAAACTGCATTCACTGAACAAACACACTTGATGGTGGAATGCAACTGACCTGGGTGGAGTTGTCTCGCATGTTGTGAAATTCTGTCTTTTAAGACAGTTGGGAACATTTCCTAGATAAACAATGCTCTTTAAGTATCCCCAGAACCAAAAGTCATAGGGGTTCAGATCTGGTGATCATAGGTGCCACAACATTGGAAATGATCGGCTAATTACTATCTCATTCAAAAACTGTAGCTGCAGTAAGGCATGCACCTTTAACTCGATATGAGGGGATGCACCATTTTGCATAAAGATTGTGAGATTGTGGTCTTCAGACAATTTCTCTGCTGAAGTGTTGGAATGTGTCAACTTATGGAGCATATCTCCGTATTTTGCGTCATTAACAGAACGTGTCACTGGCCCAGATGCAGAGGGGGGACCAATGATGAGTGATGCTTGTAAACTACACCACATCATTACAGTGCAATGGAATTTGCTGGTGAACATGCAGGTTTTCCAAATGCAGCAGTTATGAGTGTTTTCAGTATCGTTAAAATGAAAATGAGCCTCATCATTCCACAGAATTTGCCAAGGCCATGCATCATCAACCATCATCAGAGCAATGAATGTCAAGGCAAATGCATTCTGTTTATGATTATCACCAAAAACCAATTCTTGACTGTGGAATATCATCTTGTAAGGGAAAAAATGCAAGATTCTTCACAAAACTTTTCACACTGTCATATAGGGCATGTCCAATTGCTGTGATATTGCATGGGCACTATTAGTGGCTGCCTTGAGAATTTTCCATTCCATGCTACACTATTGCAGTTGCAATTTTCTCTGTTTTCAGAAGTTCAATCGGTATGTGACCCCGTCCTGATTCCACAGTGAAGGTATCAGTTTTTTCAAAATGCAAAATCATTTTCCTAAGATTAGTGGACCTCTTCTTAAACCTTTTCACCACTGAAATTATTGAGGTGCAGCACTGCCATTTCTTTTTTGTTGATAGAAGAGTTTCAAGAGTAACATGCGATCAGGTAAAGTAGTGAGCGATGGGTTTGCCTCCTCGGGGCGCTCCGTGATAACAATGGCACACACAACAGCAACTAGGGCCTCTGTGAATTTTGGAGAGGTGCAAGCTAGTTCTGTGTGACATTGGCGAAAAGACCCCAACTCATTGGGTTTTGTTCCAGAGTCCTTAGGTTAAATGACCAACTGGAACCCTCAGCTGTGTGCTAATCCCCCACACTGATGTACTTACCTGATTAAAAAGACAAAAAGAAATATTAAGAAGGACTCAAGTGTGGGATATGGTGGACCTACCGCACTTGAGAAGGACGGTCCACCACCGAATCGACCTGGACTTTCTAAATGGCGTATGAGAAAGAGATCTCGGCTGAGTGAATGTAAGATTGGTGTATGGAATACTAGAGGTATAAATGGCTAGATGAGTGAGGTGATTCAAGAGATGAATAAGTATAGACTGGATGTGCTGTGTGTAAGTGAAACCAAAAAGAAGGAAATTGGGGTAGAAAAAGTGAATGGCACGGTAGGTGTGTGGTCTGAAGTATTGGATAATATGAGAGGACAGGCTGGTGTAGGTGTGATTTTAAGTGAAAAGATGAAAAAAACTTGATTCACTATAGTTGCGTAAGTGAGAGAATTATCTGGATTCGTTTGAAAGTGCAACTTCAGAGAATTGTAATTGTTGTAGTGTATGCTCCTTGTGACTCGGAACCTTCTGACAAGAAGGAAGATTTCTGGAATGAGCTAAAAGCTGTTTTGAGCCAGTTTGGTGCTAAAGAAAAAGTTATAATAGCAGGGGATTTCAATGCTAGAGTAGGTGTGCAGAATTCAATTTCTGACAATGTTCTGGGTAAGTTTAATGATCCTTGTGTGAATGATAATGGTGTAAGATTAATTGAACTCTGCATTGAAAATGGTTTGTGTGTATCTAATACATTTTTCAACCACAAGTATATCCACACATATACTTGGGAAAATCGTACTCTTGGTCAAAAGAGTGTGATACATTTTGTTGTCTATGATCAGCGTTTGAAACACTTAGTTGTTGACACCCGTGTGATGAGAGGTGCTGATGTTGGTTCTGGTCATTACTTGGTAGTGTCACGGGTGAAACTTAATGTTGGTTGGAGTGAAAGGAATAGGAAAAGACCCAGGATAGAAAGAATAAAGGTTGATAGGCTCCTTGAAGATCATCAGCGGTATTCTAACTTACTCAGAAAACGACTGAAGGATCTGAAATCTGGTGAGAGGGATGTAGAAAAGAAGTGGGAATGTTTTAAGAACTGTTATTACTGCTGCTAAAGAGGTCTGTGGCACCACAATAGTGGGTAACAATAGAGGTGATGCTTGGTGGAATAGTGAGATTGATGAGGCAGTAAAGAAAAAGAAGGAAGCCTATTTGGGGATGTTGCAAGGTAGAGTCTCTGTGGATGAATATCGCTGTAAGAAGCGTGAAGCTGCTAAGCTGGTTCGCCACAGTAAGGCAAAATATAGGAAAGAGAAAGTGGAAAGGCATGAACTGGCTTTTTGGAAAGATAGAAAGTCCTTCTGGAAGTACACGAGACTCAGGAAAAATAGGGGAAACAAAGTTGTAAGTTGTGTGAAGAATGAGATTGGGGAAATGATATGGGAGCCCAATGAGTTAAGTGACAGATGGGGCGAACACTTCTGTGAGTTATTAGATCAGGAGAGCAAAAATGGTTCTGAGACAGATGCAGATGATGTAACAATGAGGGATGAAAGCACAGGAGGGATCTCAAGAGAAGAAGTGTGTAAAGATCTAAAATCTCTTCAGAATGGTAAGGCTCTGGGAGTTGATGGCATAACTGCAGAGATGTTGAAATATGGTGGTGACTCTATAATTGACTGGTTAACTGAAATTTGCCAGTTGTGCTGGGAGTTAGGAATGGTCCCTCGGGATTGGAAGGATGCTATCATTGTTCCCTTGTATAAGGGAAAAGGTGATCAGACTGAATGCAAGAACTATCGTGGTATTAGCCTACTGAGTGTGCCAGGGAAAGTGTTTGGTAAGGTTGTTATTGAAAAAGTACGGGGTCCTACATCATTGAAAGTGTGGGATGTTCAGAGTGGTTTTATGCCTGGTAAAGGCTGTACTAACCAGATTTTTGCGTTACACACGATGATTGAAAAGTATCTGGCTGTTGGAAGGAAAGTTTTTACTGCCTTCATAGGTTTAGAGAAAGCTTATGACCGAGTGAATAGGACACTTTTGTGGAAGGTATTGAATGAATATGGTGTTACTGGGAATCTACTTAATAGTGTAAAAGCCATGTATGCTGGTAGTAGAGCTTGTGTACGAGTGAATGGTGTTTTATCAAAATGGTTTTCCATTGGTGCAGGAGTTAGACAAGGTTGTGTAATGTCACCATGGCTGTTTAATATATTTATGGATGCATGCATGCTTGATGCCAAAATAGATAATAGTGGTTTATGTCTTGGTGATATCCGTGTGTGCAGATTGCTGTATGCTGATGACACTGTCCTGTTGGCAGAGAGCAAAAGTGAGTTGCAGAGTATGTTGACTCGGAAGCACAAAGTTTGCATGAAATTCAAACTAAGTATAAATAAGGGAAAAACCAAAGTTATGGTGCTTGAGAGAGGAACAGGTAGCACTGAATGTAATGTAAGTATAAATGGCACTGTGATTGACCAGGTGAGTGAGTTTGTGTTTAGGAAGCATGTTTGACAGAGAGAACAAGTTGGATGGTGAAATCAGTAGGCGAGTGAATTCTTCTTTGAAAGTCGTAGCTGCTCTGGGAGGTTTTCACAGGAATGATGGATTCTTAAGAGAGTCCCGGATGGCTGTGTATGGAAAGTGTAATTGTTCCTACTCTGATGTATGGCAGTGAAACTTGGGTACTGCAGAAGAAACATAGGGGTCGTTTGTGTGCTGGAGAAATGTGTTACTTACGTGGGGTTTGTGGCAAGACACGATATGATTGTGTGAGAAATGAAGATGTATTGCAGTTGTGTGATGTGAAGCAAAATGTTGTTAGCAAGGTGGAGACCAATATGCTTCGGTGGTTTGGCCATGTTGAAAGAATGAGTGATAAAATGCTTACTAAGAAAATCTTTTCAGCCCAAGTGGCAGAGGAAGGCCAAGGAAGACATGGGTGGATCAGATTCAGGAGTGTCTGCATGAGAAAAAGATTATGAGTATGAAGTATAAAAGATCTTGTGTATGGCGTGTAATGGAGATCAGTGAAGCACGAGTTGTATGTCAAAATCACTGCAAATGGAGAAGTTTGATACAACAATAATAAGTAAAAATATCTGGAAGTTTGTATTTCTTTTTGGAGCTAACCTCTGAATCTCAGAGAAGAGCTTAGTGATATGATATATGTAGGTAAAGTAAGCACTATGACTCTTCAGCTTTCGAAAATTAGTGAAAAGCTTTTTGCGACTACTTTGTTTACCGAAATTCGTTAGATAAACTACATAATATGCAAATTAAGGGGACAGCAGTACCAAATTTAACCTTAGTGGCTGAATTTTGAACTACCCCCCCCCCCCCAAATCAAAACTGCATACTAAGGAAAGCAAATTTGTTTGAGATTTGTCCAATAGTTCTTTGTATAAAGAGCTGTGAACACCTTTTTTAATTGTTATTACCCTGTATATCTAAAATATAGTTTTATCTAATCAAAACAGTCATGCTTTCAATGTTGCTTGCATTCTTTCGCTACTGGAAAAATTATATCTCCTTGCATACTCACACACATACAAAGAGTGAAAGAGGGAAAAAGAGATAACCATGTGACTTTCTCAGCTCCTATGCAGAGTGAGAACATGATGAGGGTAATGAAAATAATTCATTGAGGTTGAAAACTGGTGATTTAACACTGTTTTTAATTGCCAGCAACAGAGCTGCCAAAAAAAGTACTTATGCCTGTAATATCTTTGTGTTAGGCAGGCATGAAAGACTTCCACGAAAACACGGAAATCCGCTTTTTCTGTTCCGGTTTTGGTGTTACCGACATTATTCCAAAAAATGCAATAAAATTTTTATGCGGGGGGGGGGTGCCTTCCTTTTGCGGAAAGCAAAATCGTAATGACTTCGAACGACGAAATGGTTACGGCTGGAAATGATGTCACCTCTTTCAGGGATGGAAATTCTGCGCCAAAGTGTGCTAAAACAAAGGTCTTGCGTCATCTTGCTACAAAAGGTAGGTTTTGCAACATTGGGCGCCAGAACCTCTGTGCATCGTCGGGACTTCGGTACAGTAAATTCTCCGAGCGCACTCTTCCGCTTGACGCTAAATTGGTCCATGCGGTGGGGAAAATGATTCAGCGACTCCAAGTACTAGGAATTTTAGGTAGTTACTATGGAAATCATCCAGTATGCTATGGAAATAGTGGATCCGATACGGATGACGGAAAGCATCAAGTATGCTATGGAAATTGTCGGTCCTTTACGAACGATGGAAATTGTCGAGTATGCAACGGTAATCGAAAATCTTGGTGAAATAACATTATTAAACACCTGTGTAAAGTTTATTTTCGTGTTTTCAAGATTCTAACACATGTTAAATATTTTCGGAAATGTTTCTTGGGTGTTGAGAATGCCACATCGTTTTGCTTTTCCTCCTATTATATTTTTTCAACCAAGCCCCCCATGTTTCTCTCTCTCTCTGTCCTTCCCTCTGCCGGATTATATTTCTATTTTTGATGTTTTCTTGTCATATTCCTCATATTTAATATCTTCGGTAATAGTGAAAAGGAGTGACTTTTTTTTTTTTTTTTTTTTTTTTTAAGAATTTTTTCTAATTAAAAGGAAAGTTACCCTATTTAATACATACTACTTCGAAACTAATCAATAGAGAGCAATCGTTTTCGCCCCTTTCCCTGACTTCTTTCATTCTTTCGGTATTTAATCCTTCCGTGGTGGAATCCGCGCCGTTTTCGTGTCCCGTAAAATTGTTTCATGGCAAAGTGAGCAATGCAGTATCGATTTTTCACTTTCATTTTCCATAAAATTCATGTTTTTCCATTTTTTAGTTACTTCTTATATAAATGATATTATTTCGTGGGTTCGTGGAATTCTGTTTTCTCTGTCACCATTTGGGTCATTCACGAGATCGATGTAAAACTGAAAAAAAGCTGTTGGGGAGGGGGTCTTTTCCGTCTGGGGATGGTATTTCATCTTTCAAAACTTTCGAAAACGGAAGTTAAACGGAGTGAAGATTTTTTCCCATAATCCTAATTTATTTTTCTCATGATGTTTCTTTTGCCAAGTATTGTTATTAAATTTCATTTTAATGCATAAATATATGTATTTTAGCTTGAAAAACGAAGGGGGGTGTTCGAAAACGGAAGTCGGGTGGATCAAAGATTTCTCTGGCAATCGTAATCCCAGCTCGCGCGACATTCCCTCTACCCGTGTTGTTGTTAAATGTCAGTAATTTTATACTTTGGATGCAGTGATGAGCTCCACTTTAATATTTACATAAATAATTCTCAGTGAATTTCAAAACATGCACTTTTTAAGTTAAACAAATTCAGTGCCCTCTCAAAAATAATGAAGCCATTATTGAGTTGTTTTCCTGGCTCTCAAGTGGAAAATTCCTTTATAACGATGAGGGATGTACTTGATAAAGAATCCAGCAACATGAAAATTAAAACATTTGCATCTGTTCAAACTATGAAATATAAGCTAAGTCAGTCTTGGAATTTTTTAAGAAAAACTATTATTATTTGCATGACCCTGTAAATAGAGATTTATGCCAAAATATGAAATCATCATATTCAGAATATAAGAAAGAGTTACAAGATAAGGAAGAAGAAATGAAAAGAAGTTGAAAGGAGCTAAATATCTCTAATAACTTACGCAGAAAATTAAAATCAAATGAACTGGTTCAAGGGAAAGAAAACTAGCCAGCTAATTCATAAAAAAAGGTTAGAACAAATTGTTAGACAGAAACGACTTAAGAAAAAGAAATTCCATTAGTTGTGAATGACTTTTCGCAAGTATTAATCATATTTCTTCATTAATAAGTTTGTGTCAAATCAAGAATGAACATTTATTCTTCATCAAACTTTTATTACTTATCAACAAACATGTCTAAAGTTTTTCAAACCTTCAAGATTTCATTTCCATACAACATTGTTATCTTATAAAGACATCTGATTAAAGACATCGTTCTGTACTAAGGTGAGCAATTTTCTATGCATATGACCTCATCAGCAATTTTCCCCCTTACATTATATTGTACTATATATTTAATTTTCTTGAAACAAAATACATACATTAAATCTGTTTAGTTGGAAGGCATGTGACCAATACCTAAATGTCATGGTTGTATACATTAGAGTGAAATGCAAGATTCAACACTTTGTCCCATACTCCCCCAACCTCCACCCGTATGTGAAAGTTCAGCTTCTCCTATCACTGCCCACTTTAATGCCTGATTAGGGCAAGGTGCGTAGGAACTTCTTATTTCCGTTGGATGCTACTAAGGGCAGTTATAAAGTACTTAAAACCTCCTTATTTTTGTTAAATGTTTTTAAGGGCCCTTAAAAAGTCCTTAAAACAGGCATGAAAATCTTTCTGAAATCCGCTTTTTTTTTTTTTTTACATAACTTATGTCTAACAAATTTTCTTCCCCACCCCCTGCAAAATGCAGGGGGGCTGTTGGTTTTCTTGTCTGTTATGAGGACTGAAGCTGCGTTATTAGCATCTTTTGGCGTCGTGCTTATGTTATCACTTTGTCCGACCGCGAAGACCATGTCTCTGCAATTATGCAATTATTTGTTCGATTTTTAAAATTCTTTTGTATTAGGAAGCTTAAAATGTGAAAATGATGATCCATTTGTTCTGGTTTTTTCCCCCGATGTACAACTTCGCCGCTAGGGGTCGCAAATGAAGATCGTATCGAATTTAAAATGCATTTTATTTCATACATTTGCTTCTAAATATCTGATTGAAATAATTATTTTTACTTTCGATGGCATTTATATTGAAGACTATTTTAGTTACAGTCCCTTTTTCAAATAAGGCATAAATTTTCCGCTAGGGGGCCTAAAGGTAAATCGCGATATCCCCTATATCTCTGCTTCTAAAAGTTCGATTTGAAAATTTCTTCCTGAGTCTAATACAACTCTTGAGGTTTAAATGTTTTGCATACAAATTCTCATTTCTGGTAAAGAATGGTTTGGCCACCAGGGGGCATAAATGTTTATTTTGGCTTCTGATGTATTTGCAACAAAATCTGAGCTGGAAACTCGATTGAAAAAAATTCTTCTGTGAACCGATACCGCTCAAATCAAAAAGTTTTTTTAGAATATTTCTTGCTTAAAATAGTGCAAAATTTTTCCTCCAGGGGACATACACATGTATCTTATTTTTGTCCATATCTCTGTTTCTAGGAGTCCGATTTGAAAAATTCTTTCTTTGTTGGAGAACATTTTCATTGCGAAATGTTTGTCCGAAAATTTCAAATATTTCTTAACACACAAGTGTGCCACTAGAGGGTGTAAGCTCACATTTCCGTTTACAGCAATATCTGCAGACTAAAAACCAGACTGAAAAATATTCTTTTTCGATCCGATACCTAACTATGAAAACTCCTCATTTGTATTTTCTTCAAAAAATAATGCACAATTTCGCCGCTAGGGGGAACAAATATTTAATCTTATTTTTCTTAATATCTGTACTTCTAAATGAGCGATTAAAAAAAAAAATAACACCAGATACCGCTTACCTTATGTAGGTTTGTGTTTGAGGAGGTTTGTGGTTCACAATTCTGCCACTAGGTGGTGTTTGTGTACTTCTGTTTGCAGGCTATCTCTGCCTGTAAAAACCTTATTGAGAAATTTCTTCTTTTACTGTATGTCATTCGCTATAATAAAGATGGAGAGTGAATAAGATTTTTGCTACAGTAAGAAGATCCTCTTCAAATAATGTACAACTTTCCCCCTAGGGGTTGTAAAAGTCAAAACCTTTTTCTTGCTATCTCTGCTTCTGGCAGACGTATTTGAAATTTATTTTTCCTTAGCATAGCTTTGTTTCCATTATGCAAAATTCTTCCGCTGAAATGCATCGATATATCATGTTTCCTTCTATATCTCTCCTTTTAACTGATCGATTTAAAAATCTTTTTGTCTCTAATACCTTCCTTCTGCTATGGGAATCGTTTTTTGTGCCGTTTGTTAATTTTCGTAACATATTTTTTAGCCACTGGTGGAAGTAAATAGCTGATTTTGTGTTGGGGGGGGGGGGGGGTTACCTTTACTGAAATTTTGTAATGAATACTTTATATAAAAATTTGCCATAAAATCAGATTGCTTTCTAATATCAGAAACTTAAATCTAGTTGTTTCTTAGTATTTTCTGAGCTTCTATAATTAGTTTTTTAATCATGCCCAGTTAAATTGCCATGATCACTAATGAATATAATTGCACACAGCCCTTGGACATAAGGTTTTCCCGTTATTCTCTTTCATTTCACGTTGGAAATTTTTGTGCATACTTTGTTTGCTGGCGAGTATAAATTTAACACATTGCTACAGCATCGACATTATGTTGAAAATTCCTTCCATGAATAAAATGTAACACAAATACTTGCTACCATAATTATGTGTTTAAGAAATAACAATCCCTTTGGTCCTTTGAAAAAGTTCTTGATATTTCACCTTTCCGTACCCTTAAATTTCCAATGTAAGTATTATTTCAAAATAATTAAATATAAATAGTATGTTACGTATTGATTCTGTGGTATATGAAAGCTTTTCAAGAGAAATGCCACGTACCTATGGGGTTTTTTTTAGTTTTGTTGGGTTTTTTTATTCTGTAATTTGCTTCAATAATTGAACTAAAGCCAAAGTAGAAAAAAATTTTTTTCTCAAAATCAGTGTAGTATATTGTATATACAAGTTAGTTTAGTAGATATTAAACCTGGTCATATTTTCAGTGACAGTTTTGGTATTTCAGTATTTATCTGTGATTCTAAGTTTCTGATTAGCTGCAGCAGACATCATATTTAACATTCTGCATTAAGTTTGCCCAAGCGTGTAGGAAGTTGTTTGTTGTAGGTTACAAATTGAACAGACGTATGGTTTCACTATATTTTAAAAGTAAGAGCATTTGGATCGTATGTCCTGGAAAAGTCCTGGAATTTTGTGATTGAAAAAGCGTATGAATTTCTGTAATTATGATTTGGAATAATTTTACAGGATAAAGTAATTTCTTTATATTTGGCTCAAAAGCATCAAGGACACTGTGAAGATTGACTGTAACATTATTACAGGGCTGCCAGACCTGCGCCAAAACGTTGTTCTTGCGCCATTCTGCTAAAAAATCTTGGTTTTGACAAAATCTGCGCCAATTTTGCACTAAAAGTTAAAATTTACCGGTCATCAGTATTTTAGCGTAATCTTACGACATTCGAAATTGATTCAGCGGTTAATTCGTACGTGAGATTCTTCCGCTGATTCACGGAGTTCCCTCCCCCCCCTTTTTTTTTTTCATTTTCGAGATTGATGCAAAAGTGAATAAATTTTCTCTGTATTAGTTAGGGGGGTCATCGTATTTCGTATGGGGACATTGTTTTGTCTTTTTAAACGTTCGGAAATGGAAGTTAAACGGAGTGCAGATTTTTCCCATAATGGTATTTTTTTTCTCGCGCGATGTTGCTTCTGTATAGTATTGTTGTTAAATATAATTTCATTGCATAATTTCAGCTTGATATTGTAGGCAATGATTTCCGAAAGCGGAAGTTAGGCCGCCCGAAAATTTCCCTGTAATCTTCGGCCACGAGATTCGAGGAATTCAGTCTTTTTTATTATCATTTGGACCATTCACGAGATCGATGCACAACTGAACTGAAATTTTGGAGGATTAGTGGTGGTGGGGGAAGAGATCGTTCTCTTCATCGGAGGACGGAATTTTATCCTTCGAAAATGGAAAATAGATGGAGGTAAGATTCCTCTCGTAATCCTAATTGTTTTTTTCTCGCGATGTATCCTCTACCCAGTATTATTAGACATTTTATTCCAGAAATATTTGTATTTCACCTTGAAAATGTTGGATAAATTTTCGAAAACGGAAGTAGGTTGTATCCCCCTTCCCCTGATGTTCCCACTACTATGTAGTTGTTAAATGTCATCACTCTCAACAATGTGTGTGCATTTTAGCTTGATAAGGGGGGGGGGGGATTTCCCAAAGTGGAAGTGACGAAGTTTGGAAATTTGTAAGAATTGATGCATGGTGTTCAAAAAAAAAAAAGTATTCATTCTCAGAAAATTACACCATTTATCTAAAATAGTGAAAGCTCTGATATCAGAATTCTAGATTCCCAGGCTGAAAGTTCTGTAAGCATGATGGATAAAATTGTCAATATATAAAAAAATAAAGTAAAGAAATAAAAGTAAACAGTGGATGCTGTGTATTGGCAGAGTCAACAAAAGACAAATATGGCCGTGGAACTTGCTAAGAAGAAAGTAGGGTTTGCTCACAAGAGGAAACAAGAGCTAATTTTCTAGCAAGTACAAGAACAAAACCAGGAAAAAAAACTGTTTGAAGCTATGTCTTGTTTGGAATTCAGTAATTTTGTAATTGTGAATACAGTGGTGTGATCTAGTTAAGTATTTTCATAAATAAATGACAGTGAACGATTCAGTTTTGTCCATGCTGAGTAATATTCACACTTTCTCATCGTGCAGTCTGATTTTTCACCAAATTAAAAAAGTACAGCTTTGTTTTTTACTTTGTCAGCCTCATGTATGTTAATTAAAATCGCTCATGAGTGCTATGGATAAATGTAAGGATTGTTTGTATCGCATAACTTGTAATCAATTATCAGGAATACAGATCTTTTGGTTCTTACTTAAAATCTGAATTTTGCCCCGTACATTCAGGGAGCAGAATTTTTAAGGAGGTTTTCTTTTTCTCATTTTGACCTACCTTGGGGAACATCTTCACCCTCACACTTTTCTTTTTCCAGATGGAAGGTGCGTTGAACCACTTACTAACTCGCAATCGTCTGCTTAATGTTAATGTCCATACACACAGTATCCCACATATGCAAGAACAGTGGCTCTTTCGGACGGCAACAACAAAAGAGGCATAAACTGATTCTACTACTACTAAAAAAGGAGGGGGGGAATCCCCCGCCAAAATGTCACTATGCAAGCGTTAAGCGATGGAAGCAGCTTTTATGTAAACAACTTTTCTAAATCTCACTGTTATTTTATAGTTTTGGTTCCAGTTGTAATTATTCACAGCAATAACGAAAGTTTGACATTGATAATTAGTGGATGAAAAGCATTGTATGAAGAGTATCATAGTGCAACTGCTGAAAGGTGATTTTACAAACTGATTATTAAATGTTACATTAGTTTTCCTTTTATATCGAAGGTATGCTTTCTTAGGAGTTTGTGATGCCCACACAAACCACGTACGCATGGCTTGCCAGTTGGTTGGCTTCAGAAATAATGTATTTTCATCTGAATGCCATGAATCTCGAAAAATATGCTGCTAAAAACCAACCAAACAACAAACAGTGATTACATATTATTTATTCTTCCTAAGTGTATATTCGCAAGCGTTCAGTAACAATAGCAACAGTTCTTGGACGCGGTGGCATCCTATTCATGTTGCAGCGAAACAAATGCATTCGGAAGAAAATCCCTGATATTAATGTGTTACGCTTGAAATATTGCGGGCCATGTAGTTTTCAATAAATCATGGGTAGTTTATAATTGTTTTCCCATTTTTCTCACTGTAGGAATGACATAAATGCTAATTAAGAGAAGCAGTAAAATGTCAACAAACCTGAAATATAACATTTTTTCATATTTCATAAAATAATGGTAATTCAGTATATAAACATAACTTAAAGCACAGCGTGGACTTTAAGCAATTAAAAATGCTATCATTACTGCTCCAAAACGCTAATTTTCTCGCTCCAAAAAGAATTGCTCCGAAACATGGTAGGAGCACTAACACCGCTGTTATCAAGCCAGGTGTATATCAGTGTAATACTTCATATCAATTATGCCTGATCTACACAGACTTGAGCTTGAATAGTAAGACAGTTGCCCATGCCCTAATGAAATGAAGACGTTTCAGATAGGTTTTTCACGTTTACTTTTCAAATTTGGGAATCAAAATAAAATGTACTCTTTTACAACGTAATTCAAAAACATGTTAAGCCCAACATTATTATTACTTATGAGTTAAAGAGTTTCCATTATTGAAGAGGGAGATTACACTATACCCATTCCATTCCTGGTAATAATAAACTGCAAGTTTTCATTTTTTAATAAACTGCAAGTTTTCATTTTTTTAATAAACTGCAAGTTTTCATTTTTTTAGTTCTATGCTTTGTGTTTTTGTTCCATACTAAACACATTCACAGTGTTTGATATTTATTGCCATAGCTGTTCAAAAGGCAAGTTTGAAATATTTCCAAATGTTCATCTATTCAAATGAGATTCTTGATATACCTCATATCAGATAACTATGATTATTATGTGTGCAGAACAAAACAAGTGATCATCATAACACTGAATGACCACAACTATGGCCCTTCAAAAAAGAAATCCACAACAATTTTTTCAACACAGTGTATGAAACCCACTTGGAAAATCTTATATTTTTTTACCAACCACAAACGCAGTAGAAACCTGTCCGTACTGGCTTGATACAGATGAGAACATCTGACCTCCAGAACAATGACAAAGAAGGAAGTGTTTTGTAATTCCAAAGTTTGTATCAGGGTAGTTTTTGATATGTAATTGAATAATATTTTTTGGGGGGTGGGGGGTGTAATTTCCATAACCTTTGTAGTTCTTAGTGTCTTGAGTAGCATTATATTGAAACTAAAGATGACCTTTTTGTAGTGTATGGATGTGTGTGTATATATATAATTTTTTTCCCCACCAAATGTGAACATGTGCTAATTTTGCCACTGTGGTTTGAAATGGAGCACTTACATTCTAAAACTCATACACTTTTTTGGGCAACTATTTTAGTCATTAAACATAAGTTGTTAAGGCTACTATTTAGCCTACTATTTTTACCATTAGTGGCTACTAAAGCAACTATTTTCTTGGGTGTGATAGGCTGGCAGCCCTGTAATCGCCAGCGAGATACGAACGGGACAGCAATTTAAAATCCTTACTGAGAGAGAAATGTTTCCTGGAATGCTCATGAACGAACAAGCGTTCTAAGGGGGCATATAATTGTTAACATTTTACGGAATAGTCGCTTGAATTCAAGTGTTTAATTAGACATATTATTACAAAAAAAATTTATGTCAAGTAATGTATTTGTACTTATCAGCCTTGTAACGCGTACATTCAATACAAGATTTCGCATTTCCCAATTAAAGTTGATGAAGCTCCCCCAAGCCGCCCCGGCGGCACAGTGGTCTAAGCGATGACCTCTGATCATTCGTCCGAACGGGGTCCAGGTTCGAATCCCGGTGAGGCATGGATGTTGTGTTTGTCTTATGGCACTGGCTCTCTCCCTTCCCTGGAACCAGTGACCCTAAATTAGGGACAGGCGACTGATTATAGCCCATTGAGTTGCTCACGGCGGTCGTTAAACCTCCAATCAAAAAAAAAAAAAAAAAGGAGAAGAAGAAGAAGCTCCCCCAAAACCCCCATTTGGAAGAATATTCACTTATAACTGTCCATGCATGATATTAATAACTTTTAGTATAACTGCAGGATGACGAAATTTATTTATTTTTTTTTTGTAAAATTTTAGTGAAATTACTATACTGCACGGAACGAGAATCGCGTATATCTATGAGCGTAATTCACAGCAATAGCATCGAAGCTGTCTTCAGTGCCCTCTATGATTTCATGATTTCAAGAACCCGTTTGCAGAAGCACACGGCACACTATTTCTTCTAGCCACTATATTAATAGCCTGATTGATAAATATTCTCTTTCAACCAGATACTACCAACTATGTAAACTCCTTGTGTGTATTTTCTTCCTAAAATAATGCACAATTTTACCACTAGGGGTACAAATATTTAATCTAGTTTTCTCAATATCTGTACTTCTAAATGCCTGATTTAAAAAATTCTGTTAACAACAGATACAATTTACCTTATGGAACACTTTAGGTTTGTATTTGAGAAGGTTTGTGGTTCACAATTCTGCCACCAGGTGGTGTTTATATATTTCTGTTTGCAGCCTATCTCTGCCTCTAAAAACTCTATTGAGAATTTTTTTTTTTTACTGTATGCCATTCACTATGATAAAGAGGGAGAGTGTATAAGATTTCTGCTACAATAAGAAGATACTCTTCAAATAGTGCGTACAACTTTTTCCCTAATGGTTGTAAAGGTTAAAACGTTTTTCTTGTTATCTCTGCTTCTGGGAGATGTATTTGAAAAGTTTTTTTTCCTTAACATAGCTTTTGCTATGCGGAATACTTTTAGCTTGTTTCAACTTTTCCATTGTGCAAAATTCTTCCACTAAAAGGCATACAGTTATATCATGTTTCCTTCTCTATCTCTTATTTTAACTGTCTGATTTGAAAATCTTTTTGTCTGAAATACCTTCCTTCTGCTATGCGAAACATTTTTTGTAACATTTGTTAATTTTTGTAACATACGTTTTAGCCACTGGTGGAAAAGTAGCTGATGTTTTATTTTCCTTTCTTTTTTTTTTTTTTTTTTTTTTGTGGGTTATTTTGACCTTTACTGAAATTTGCTAGTGAATGCTTTATATAAAAATTTGCCATAAAATTAGATTGCTTTCTAATATTAGAAACCTAAATCTAGTTGTTTCTTAGTATTTTCTATAGCAAACTAATCACTTTTCATCTTCTACAGTATAATTAGTTTTCTAATCATGCCCAGTTAAATTGCCTGGATCACATGAATGCAGTTGTACACAGCCCTTGGATTTAAGGTTTTCCTGTTATTCTTTTTCATTTCATGTTGGAAATTTTTGTGAATACTTTGTTTGCTGGTGTGTACAAATTTAAAGCTTAGCTACAGCATCAATATTATGTTAAAAATTCCTTTCCTAAATAAAATGCAACACAAATATTTGCTCCCATGATTATGTGTTTAAGAAATCCCTTTGGTTTTTTGAAAAAGTTCCAAATATTTCATCTTTCCTTACCCTTAAATTTCGAATATAAGCATTATTTCAAAATAATTAAATATAAATAATATTTTATGTATTGATTGTGTGGTATATGAAAACATGTTAAGAGTAATGCCACATACCTATGTATTTTTGAGTGTTATGGTTTTTTTTTATTCTGTAATTTGGTTCAATAATTGAACTAAATCCAAAGTAGAAAAATAAGTTTCTCAAAATCAGTGTAGTATAGTATACAAAAGTTTAGTAGATATTAAACCTGGTCACATTTTCAGTGACCGTTTTGGTATTTCAGTATTTATCCGTGATTCTAAGTTTCTGATTAGCTGCAGCAGACAACATTTTTAACATTCCACATTCTGTATTAAGTTTGCCCAAGCATGTAAGAAGTTGTTTGCTGTAGGTTACAGGTTGAACAGACCTATGGTTTTATATTTTTTAAGTTAGAGCATTTCGATCATATGTCCTGGAAAAGTCCTGGAATTTTGTGATTGAAAAAGAATATCAACCATGTATCTTGCTCCCGTGTGTGGTCTCTCCCCACATCGCTTTTGTGTGCATCCCCGATCTTTCTGTCTGTGTTGATTGACGTCATCCTCCCTTGGCGTTAGTTGAATCTGTTGAACGCAGCAACAGGTGGAAGAGTACATGGGAGATCGAGCCTGTTTCTCTTTACTTCCATTCCACTTAATTGCATTCATTCGCTCGTGAGGTTTTCGGATTGCCTATTTTGTCAGATTACCATTAGGTTTCTTCAAGCTTTATCTCATGTGATGTCTTAAAAATATTTTGTTGTAATTCACAACGTAGAGCTTACAAAGGAGTTGCGAGCTTCAGTATCTTCTGCTCACCATAGATATATGCAACATTTGGAAGAGCAAAAGAATGAAAAGAAAGAGCTTGCAATCTCAGGAAAGAGAAAAAAACAAAGTGATGGCCTAAATATGTTAAAAACTAAAAGGATTAATGCAGAAAAGGATTTAATCCAATTGGAAAAGTCTGCTGATAACATGGCTGAACAAGCAGAAGCTTTAAGAAATATCAATCTTTTTATAAAATGCAACAATTTTCGCAAATTACTGAAAGAGAAAAAATTAGAGCTTGAAGCCACTGATTCAATGATAGAACTCAAAAAAGAACTTAAAAATTACTTTCTTTTTTACTAAATGCTTGTTGACAAAAGTTAATTTCTTTTTTATTAAAGGCTTGTTGACAAATAATTGTACCTTGTAAATTTTTAATTTAATTAAATACAGTAATCACATGCAAAAATGTCTTTTTTTATGAATGTGTGATAATTTATTATAATAAATGATTAAAAATCGTGCTACTTAAGCGATCTTTGCTGTTTTAAAAGTATGTTTTAAGGGTGTTTTTTAATATGAACACCCTTTTAAAAGTGGTAAAAGCTGACTTATAACTCCTTATAAAATTAATTAAGGTCATTAAAAAGTCTTAGAAACTCCTTATTTTCAATTTCTGAAAATGAGTACGAACCCTTATAGGGGTGTGCATCAGACTGTCCAGATTTCTTTTTTTTTTTTTTTTTTCTTTCAATTTTGTATGAGAAGCAGAGATTTACTGTAAAGTAATTTCACATAATTCAAATTTTAAGCCATTGTAGCGCTGGAATTTATTTTCGAACATTAAAAAAACAAAAAAACTTTAGTTTGAATTAACCAGTTTAATAAGCTTTTAGAGTTTGGGATCTCATTTTGTTTGAATTATTGAATATTTTGAATTAAGCTGTGTGCTAAATTAACAAGGTTTTACTATATAATCAATCCGCATTATATCTGGTAGCACTAAATGGGATATGCATGTACATGTTGAATATGAATAATCAAATTCTGCTTTGAATCAGTTTATCTGGTTGTTATGCAGGTCTGGGATTTCAGTAGTTGACATCATTTTAATAATGTGCAGAGTTGGAGAAAAAAAAATATTTTTCATGACTAAATTATTTTGTTATTTTGAGATCAAAATTTCTTCTGCAGGTTCAGGAGTTTTTTTTTTTTTTTTTTTTTTGTCACCGTTTGGTTATTTTTGAGATTAATGCAAAAGTCAAGAGAAATTTGAGGGGGTTTGTGGGGAATGGGGCAGAATTCCATCATTCAAAACTTTCAAAAATAGAAGTTAGATGGGGTGAAGTTTTCTCTCATAATTGTCCTCTCTCTCTCTCTCTCTCTCTCTCTCTCTCTCTCTCGTTAAATATAATTTTATTGCATATATGTTTGTATTTCAGCTTTAAAATATTGGTAACAGTTTCCAAAAACAGAAGTGGGAGGAAGCTAATATTAAATTCTGTTTTCTGCAATGTTTCTGTCACCTTGTATTGTTGCAAAATATCATGTTATTTCAGAAATATTCATATTTCAGCATGAAGATGGTGGGAAAAATTCTGAAAATGTTAGTCAGATGGAAAGAGTTCTCCTGTAATCCCCCTCCCACCCCCGCTGTGTTCTCGCTATCCTGTGTTTTTGTTAAATGTTAACCCCACCCCCATAAACATATGCATTTCAGCTTCATGACAGAGGGAAAATAACTTAATCTCCAAAAATGGAGGCAATGTAATTAGAAAAGTTGGAAGAATTGATGTATGGTGTTCAAAAGTATTCATCCTCTCCAAGTTAAACCATTTAGTGGCTGTCCATAAAGTATGCCTGTAATTTTTTACTAATTTTTAGACTATCCTGCTCCTCCTTTTCATATTTTGTCTGATTGTTGACAACGTCCTATTTCCCGCAATCCCCTTTATTTTTGACGACTGCATCTAGGAGTTCGTTGTGAAATAGAAAGAAAACATCTAGTTATTTAAAGAAATCTTCCTTATATTTACACGTTTGCTCCAGAAAAAAAAAACGTTTATTATTTAGGCATTAATTTATTCCCAAATGATACCCAAACTTCTGAAATAAAGATCTACAAATGAACGCATGCATTCAATGAAGCAACGCTCCCAATTATACCATCTACAAAACACAATAGATTTGGTAGTACAAATACGAGAATTTAATATTAATATTCTGATTTAGCTAAATACCATCAAAAATCTGAAATATTTCATACCTTTTTTTAACTATTAAAAGAAGAAAAAAGGATAAAACAAAAATGAAGAAATACCATGAAGTAAATTTTCTCATTACCCTCGAATTCGATTAAAAATTATCCCCATTTTGCATAAAATACGATCATTATTATTTGGTTATTACAAGTTGAGTTGCAATAATTACTAAAGCATTACTTAAATGTTGCAATAACTACTTTTAAATTTGCAGGAATTATTAAAAGAAATTTATGTCTTTAGTTTTAAAGTTTTCTTGGCAAATATTTTAGCAATTTTCATAGAACGATTAAAATCACAAATTTTCACATTCTACAAATACTTCTTTTTTATTGTACTGGATGCATTTTTGCCATAAATGAGGCTAATTTAAAACTGTTTATTGCATTATAATTTTCAGTGCGGTTATACATATAGGTTGACTTACGCCCCTATTCCCAGTTCTCAATTTATTCAAATAAACTCCCAAACATGCTAAAAATTTTAAATGAAAGCCATCTACAGTTTATTATGTTTACATGAAATTTTCACGTTGCAAATTAGTTCAACAATGCGGTACAATAAACTTAAAATTATTTTTATACGGCTCTTCTTTAAAAATATAATGTTTTATATTAATAAAGTAATACTTTAAAATATCTTGTAAACAAGTGCCTTTTTGAGGAATTGCGAATTTATCTTTGCATGCCACTTTTCTAATTAAAATATACGAGATTGCTTTTTCAGTTGAATTGATGCATTCATTACCTTCTACCTGTCCCTCGTTCTTTAGTCTTCCATGACTACAACTGTGGTATAAACAGTGATTCACTTCTGTTCTTGGAATTGGAAAAGCAACCTAAGAATCTGAATTATCTTTAAGCGCTGTCTATTTAAAGTCCTCCCTAATGGGATCTAAATGCTGCCAACGTCCGTTATGGACAATCCACCGGAAATTAAACTTCCGACATTAGAAATGTTAACATCTGTTAGATCCAGGTCATCTTCATCGATCCATTCAGCATCAGTCATATTCATGTCGTATGGCAAAACTGCCATAAACTCACTCTGTCGGCGCGCAACAACTCGAACAGGGTGTTCTTTTAGTTCTGCATTAGCTGGACCATACTGAGCTGTATGCAATTTTGCATGAGCCTTCATGATTGAAGCAAAATGCTTTTTCCAAACCTTACAAATACGGGAGGAAAGCTTAGATTGCACTGATGGACAGTAGAGATCGTATGGTGTTGGCTTGAAAGCTCGGTAGAAGTGTGATAGCATCTCTGAAATATCCAGAGGAAAATGTACAAAGAGTTATCTATATTGATGTTGATCTGTTTTTCCTAGGTCTGCAATCTTTAGGCCATCTGGTGTTTAAGCCAGAGGAACAGGTGGTGGCAAAATGTGATTTTGAAGGATGAGGAAGGGTGGACTTTGACACTGCAGACTACATTCTGTTTCCTGGCATTTTACTATTTTCAAAAGATACTAGCTTTCAGCAGCGTGTTTCTTTCTCCATGAAATATCTTTTTCAAGAAGGGGTTCAACAAACTCACAGTTTGTGGGATCTACATACTCTGTGATTGTTGGATACTCATCGATTACAGTGTTAGACCAAACTTCTGCAAGTGTTTTTCCAGCGAATGCCAAGTTCATTTTCTCTTTTTCAATATCACAACTGTTCGACCTTGCGCATCCAAGTAGCGTTCATAAGGATCATGCAGTAAAATGAAACCTGTGAGTTCACTGCTGAGAGGAGCAAGTTTTGTTAGATTCTTAAATGAACTTCGATAATGCATATTGCAGACAACGAATACAGAATCCAATTTTTTTTTTGTTAAAAATGATGTATACTTATCTTGATAACAGTTTGGTAGCGTGGATTTTCAACAGGACCACCATCAACAGTGATTATGAGCACTGGTTTTGGGAAATTTCCTGTTACAGTACCCATGATGTTCCTAAACTCTGTAAGATCGTATACCCTGTTGAGATCACGTGCGTGAGATGATGCATTGGATGATAAATGTTTTCCTGACCTTATTGCTATGAATGTTGGACTAGAATAGCTAACAGGTTCTCGTTCTCCAAACAGACCGTCTTTAATAACGATACCTGCATACACTGATGGAATTAGTTTATAGCGATTTGCAATTACCCAATCATGATCAGGCAAAGTAACTCTGTTTTTCATGTGCATCAGTATCGGCGCTTGCGTACTGGCTGCTGCTAACCCTAGAGGTATGCCTGCTTTATGATCTTGGCTCAGAAAAGACACTTCCTGTGACCCCAATAAAGAAGCAAGCTGCTCAAGAAACTACATTGTTGCCATTGCAAAACCAATATCTATATGTTTTGTGTGTGATTCAGCTGTTGCTCGAATTAATTTTACAAGTACAGTGCGAACATGTCGTTTCCCTTTTGATGATAAGCTTCATCGTGGATGGAGCAGTAAATAAACAAACCTTCTACTTAACTTCATATCCATCCTTTTTCAGCTTTTCTGTTAACTCAGATAACGTTTTTACCGAATGATACGATTCTTCACGGTACTTCTCGTGGGCAGCAGAGCCAAATATAGCTATATGCGTAATTGCTTTCAAAAACAGTGGCTGGCCATTTTCTAAAGAAGGATTTTCTGTTTTTTCCTGGACTTAAAGCTTGGATTTGAGTTCAGGATATTTTTCACAAAGGTACCTTACTTTTCTTTGTAGCATGCTCTTTTCTTTTTCTTTGCATTTCATGCTTTTTTTTTTTTCTCATAGTCTTTTTCAAGTTCCTTCAGCTTCTGCTGTTTTACGGTTAGTTCTTTTGTCTGTACTTCCGTTAACATTCCATTTTGTTTCCTTTTCCGTAGTCCAAATACACCTACGTTTAAAACATCGATTTCATAATTCACAGGATGTTGCGCTGGTGCTAATCGAGTGGATATTCCTGGTTTAATTTTTGATGAAAATGGATTTTGTTCTTGATTTTTTTTTTTAATCAGAAGAAACAATACTGGTCTTTGTTGTTGTATATGTGTTCCGTAAGGAAAATTTGCTTCAATTCTGGAAAATGCATCTTGAGAAGCATCAGAAGATGCAGTTTTTATAGCAGCTTGTTGTGATTGTTTCCCCAGAATGACAGAAATGGAGCTTTTCTCTGTAACTCTCTTGATTTTCACTCACTTTAGTACTTTTCTACTAATTCAGGTAAATTTAAATCTGCCTTGATGGAGTTCCAAATGTATACAATGTCGTCCTGTTGTTGTTGTTTCGCTGTTTTATTTGGATGTGCTGTTTTATTTACTGCCTGCAGCTGCTGAAATAACTTGTGCTTATCCATTCGGAATTAAGTAGCTGCCGATACATACAACCGTACTAATCCAGCACTGAATTCATTTTGACTTGCATGCTTTATTGAACCTACTCTGCTGAGGTGAAAAGACACGTAAATCGCCTCGAGTGAATGGTTCTGTCATAGTGGTCACAGTCGTTCTTTGTTTTCGTTCCACCACGGCAGCAATAAAGTCCCATTGACATTTAAACTATCCCACGCAATCCAAAACTTTTGGTGACTCATTTACTTTCACTTGGTGCTGTTTCTACACTGCTAACCTAGGGTGCACAACCCTTCTCAAAACAGCTCAGTCGACAACGCATTATCTTTAGTATTTTTTTTTTTTTTCTTAACTCGAAGCAACTGAGATTTTAGGCATAGAATACAGAATGGAGCCTGGGGACACCTCCCACCCTGAAAATGAATACACATTGCAGACTTATATTTCAGGTAAAGTATAATTAAGCAATAAAGATTGCATTCTCTCAGTAAATTAAATTGAAAGAGCTTAATTCTAAGAAGCATAAAAAATGCTGCAGACTCTATCGTAAAGGATTGCAGAAAAAAATACCACTATACCCCCACGATGATATAAAGCGTGATGTGCAAACATATTTAAATTCCATTGTGAACAAACGGAAAGTTTTTTAATATTACGATTCCACTATTTTTTGCAGCTGGACGTCCGAATTACTAACCCCCCCCCCTCCCCCTGTAATCTCAGATGTACTTTATGGACGACCCCTTATTTGAAATAAAGGTTAAAAAAATGATTGCCCCGATTACTAATGACAATAACGTGTTTATGAAGATAAATAGACAGCTGATATCCCTACACAAGAAAGAAGGAAGTTTAGAATTTTATTGGAACCTACTACGGTGTTCCTATGGTGACAGGAAAGTGAACTGCCCATGCGCCAAAGCCAGTAGGAAGAAATGGTGACTGCAGCAGAAAAGGCACTTTGTGTGCTGGAGTTTGAAAAGTGTCATTCTGTTGTTACAGTGGAGAGAATGTTTCGTAATCACTACAAACGTGCTCCTGTAGATGCTAAGAGCATAAGGAGGTGGCATAGGCAGTTTGTAGAAACAGTATGTCTTTGTAAAGGGAAGAGTACTGGCTGACCACATGTTTCAGAGGAAAACATTGACAGAATCGTCAGAGTTTTGAACACAGTCCACGCAAGTCAACTTACCACTCCAGCCAGAATCTGCAAATGCCACAAACAACTGTTTGGCGTGTTCTTAAACAGAAGCTGCAAATGAAACCCTATGGAGTTAAAATTTTGCATGCACTGAAGACTGACGACAAAGTACAGCGTGCTACCTTCTCTGAAACCATGCAGGAAGCCATTGAGAATGTCACATTTTCTTCATGCCTAATTTTCAGTGGTGAAGCTGCCTTTCATATCAGTGGCAAGATAAACCGCTACAACACGCGCATATGGATGCCTAATTTTCAGTGGTGAAGCTGCCTTTCATATCAGTGGCAAGATAAACCGCTACAACACGCGCATATGGGGCACGGAAAAACCTGTTGCTGTGATTGAACATGAGCGTGACTCACCAAAAGTCAATGTGTTCTGCACAATTTCCAGTGTGAAGGTCTATGGGCCTTTGTCCTTCATTGAAGATACAGTAAAAGGTATCATTTATCTTGATATGATTCAGCAATGGCACTTCCCCAACTGGATGACGTTTCCGAGGACTACATCCTGCAGCAAGATAAAGCACCCCCACATTGGAATATGCACATTCGCCAATTTTTGAACGAAATTGTTCCGAACCGTTAGATTGGTCGTTGTGGACAGGATGACAGTCTGCAAATGGAAATGGCCCCCCAGGTCTCCGGACCTTACTCCCTGTGACTTCTTTTTGTGGTGGTATGTCAAAGACCATGTGTATGTGCCACCTTTGCCGAAAACACTGCAAACTATAGATGCACATTCAGCTAGCACTGGCATCAGTGACTACAGACATGCTTCATAATGTATGGTGTGAAATGGATTACCATTTAGATGTTGTCTGCATGACCCAGAGGAGTCACATAGAATATTTGTAAGGTATGGAAACAAAATTCTAAACTTCCTTCTTTATTGTGCAACAATGTGATCTCTGTATCTATATTCATAAACCATGTATTGTCATTTGTAGTTGGAGCAATCATTTTGAATTACCCTGTAGTATGCATTCATGGTCCTCAGGCTGAAAGTTCTTTCAGCATGATGGATGAAATTATAGTAATAATGTTAGGAAGAAAAAGCATGAAAACCTATTTGGCTGTACAAACTTAAAGCAAGTCTGCAGTTCAGGGAGAAGCAGTTGATTCCAACTTTGCCAAAATCTGAGGGCATTAAAGAAAGAAAAGGGACAATGAGGAAAGATATCAGCAGAAAGAAAAATTTAGCAATTGAATGCTATGTAGCTGCAGAGTCAATGAAATGTTGTGGAACTTGCTGAGAAGAATACAATGCTTGCTTGCTAGAGGAAACTTGAGCTAATTTGATGTGCAAGCAAGCATAATAACAAAAAAAAAAAAAAAAAAAAAAAAACTGTGCTTAAAGCAACGTCTTTTAAAACCATTTGTATTTGTTTTGAATTCAATAATTTTATATTATCATTATAGTGGTGTGCTCTCCTGTTTAATATTTACATAAATAAATCAGAGTGAACAATTCCATCTTGCTCATGTTGCTTTATATTTACACTTTTTCACCGCATGTTCTGACTTTTTACCTGGTTTTAAAAGTTCAGTTTTTGTTTTGTTTTTCCGTTATCAGTGCAATGTATTAAAAGCAGACAATAAGTTAAGTAAAAATTTAAAAAAAAACTGATATAGAACTTTTTTTAAAAAATCCTGAAAGGGAATGAGGTAGAATTTTCTTTGTGATGATTATTTCACCAGAACCAGAATTTTCTACAGCATTTCTTATACCCTTTATGGTCACTAGTGCAACTTAACATGAGTAGAGCTAATTTTCTGCTTGAAGAAAAAGTGACACATCCATTTGTTAAATTATTCCTGTGTGGTAATCACTCTTATCATGTTCGATGAAATTTAGGTTTAAGCCACCCAGCCCTACTACAGATGAAAGCAGAACTTCTGAGCTGCAGAATATATACTGTTGATCTGTGAAATGGACTTGTCATGCATTTTTGTTTGCAGCTTGAACTTTATTTTTCACTAACACTTGAGTGCAGTTTGTTTTCTTATCAGCCTGTCTAAACCATAGTATTGCTATCATTAAGCACCAGTTCATGTTTATCATTGATCAGGCATTTGTATGCCACTGAACATCTCTACATTTCTGCCATTTATTTAGTGTGATGACATGGAAATGCTGGTAACTTTAGCTACAATTTATTCTCTGCCGCTTTTGAAAAGTTATTACTATATTATTCACTTGACTCTTAATTGATAGCTTTTTCAGTGCTAAAAAAGGACTGCTTAATTTCCTAGAAAATCTGGTGTATTTACCTTTGAGCCTCAGACATCTTTGAATTGCATTTACACAGCTCTAAACGGGTGATGAGCTGAAATTATTCATTTCTGAATGATTAATACTTGAGTAGAACTTTTTTCATGTGATAGTTAAAGTAGTATAATGAGGACAAATACTTTTTACTCACACTTTTATGTAATTATATAAGTTTTACAGAAAAATGGAATTTGCTCAGAAGCTGCTGTGTAAGTACATAGCTTAATATAAATGAGAAATGCTAATTTGAGTAATGTGAGTTAACATGTAAGTTCAAAGATTCTAGTAAAATTTCATTGTCTGCAAAATTTATGCTATGAACTGAAAGTTTAAAAGTATAAACTGGAAATATGCCAGCTTATAAAGTTAGTGCATCTTATATATATATACATATAATTAGTTGCTGTGCATTTGTCGTGACCTTTTCAAAGAAGCAGACAGTCATCATGTCTAAGAAAATGGACATTGTTGAAAGGTAACGACATTACAAAAGTTAGTTACTAAAAGAAAAAAAAATGTTTTCACTAAGAAATTCCTAAAGTGTTTGTTCATCTTATGTGGACAATTAATTCTACATGCTTCGTTATTATTACAGTAAAAATTATTGCAATTTTTTGTGTATTTGAAATTCATAAATGTTTGTTTTTGCATTTAGCCTACTATTGCACAGTGGATAGAACTTCTGACAAAACAGTTTAATGCTAGTCAACAGGCATGTGAGGTAAGTATCATTCAATCTATATCCAGTACAAATTGGTTATTTCAAATTGAGTGGGAAGGAGACAAAATCAAATTAACCAAAAATTAGAATTATCAGAAGAAGAAAAAAAGTTCTAATTCGGTCTACTTACATGTCCAACTGATACAGTTGGTTATTTTTATCTATTTCAGTTTTGACATTCTTTGTTTGCATACATGTTTGTGTAATTTGTCTAAAAAATCAAGACATTAAGAGTCACTATTTTTTTGGGCAACAACAAATTTTTGTAGTACTGATATAGCTATCCATGATTCTGTAAAATAAAGCACACCTTGTCATTTCTGTAAAGAGTCTTCATTATTGGCAGAAGAGTCTTATTGGACTGGTGCATCAATGTCTATATTTGTAATATCGTCACACAGCTATATTTTCACCCACTGTTACGAATGCCTCAAATGCAACTCCTGATTGTTTCTTTGAGCAAGTTCATCCCTTTCTTCTGTAGGACCATCAGGACCTATTAGCAGTGTTTTCTAGCTGTTCACCATAATCAAACTGGAAATCAGCTTTGTTCATTGTCATCCATTTCACTTAAAATTTTGTAAACAACTGCACTGCAATAAAAGTGCTTTAAATTTTTCATGACATAGTGATCCATTGGCTAAACATGTGAAGTCATGTTCAGGGAAAAGAAGCAAAGACTTATAGCATTGAGCATTCTTTAAACACTGTGGGCCTTGCAGTTGTCAGTATACAACAAAGTGTACGTTTTTAGGGCATGCATGTTTATTTTTTCCCATTCCTTCAAACAATCCCCAAAAATTTCAGCAGTCATCCAGACTTTTTTAATAGCAACATACTTTATGGGCAAAGACCTAATCTTGGAGAAACATTTTGGTTTGGCTGATTCTCCAGTCATTAAAAGTGATGATTTTTCTGTCTCATGTTTGCTTTAATAGGTGATTTTATATGCTCCTTCCTTTTCTATTGCCCCTCTGCAACTGTCTCTTTCAAAGAAAACATTTAATCTGGAGTACATTTGGAAAACAAAACCTGTTTCATCAGCAATTAATTAAAATATCCCTGAGTTATAATCATGGATTAATTCAGGCAGTATTGCAAACCATTCTGTTCATTCAGATTCATTGACAGCATGACCCTCACCACATACTGTTTGAAAAGTTATGGCATTTTGTTTGTTAAATCCAGCTAGCCCTTGTACTAATTTTAAAACATAGTATTCAAACTTGTTTACTGAAGACTTCTGCTTTTAATCACAGTTGAGGCCTACTGAGCTGTACACTATTGTGCATGTCACGTAAGCATGTCCTCTTTGCATTGTAGCTGTTTCATTCACAGGCTTCCAGAATTTCCCCCTTGTTTTTTAAGTATGTTAGCAATATACTAGCTGGAATGCCAAAATCTTAGTATCTGCTTTAGTTTGACAAACCTTTTTCTACTTTAAGAACAACTTTAGTTTTTTCGTCTAATGCAGAAATTTTGCAAGAACGCACTTTTGCTGGCTTTGATAATAACATTTTAAACCAGGAAGATGCTAGAAATTTCTGCAGTATGTCAAAAATTCGTCTGTGCAAAGTGAATCCGGAAAATAACAGTGGGACTGTTTGCTCACATTCCAGACAGGCACACTCACATGTGATAATGCTGAACACTTCCACCCCCTCTCTGTCTGGCTTAAACTCTTTGCCACCCCCCCCTTTTGCCTATGCTCTGTCATGTGTCATCCGTGCTGTGACAAAAATGAATTGGGCATAGTGTTGTTCAAAGACAAGGGTCAAGGCCTTCCCTCTAATTACAGTGCTAAAAGGCTTTTTTTTTTTTTCCCCCTGACGCACCTCTCGGTTATGCTGTATCATGAAGTTGATATTGAATGAAAAATTTAAAATGCCACAGCAAATTAGGCAGTCAAAACTCACATAAGGAAGCTGCAGAATTTGAAATAATCAAAATAAACAAGTTTTGGAATCTGAATAAACCAGAAAAAGAAAGAGAAAAAACTTGCACTATTTCATAATTAAAATTGCAGGGAAATTTTTGAACTTTGAACTATCAATGAATTCAACTTATCCAAGTTTGAGTTAAATAAGTGTCACTGAAATGTGTGCATTCTGTAAATCCTGTGTATTACAAGGGTCATTTCAAAAGTTTTGCTCACTGTGGGTTATCTCTTAAAAACGAATTTATTTCACAACATACATTTACAGACCTTCGAAATATTCTCCAAGTTTCTTTATGACAGCAGCCCAACATTTGGGCAAGTCTTGTAATTCAGTCAGGACACCTCCATTGTTTATGCGTTCAATTACTTGGGTCACCTCATTAGAAACATCCTAAATTGTACTGAATTGTTTTTCACAGAGTGGCTTCTTCAGTTTTGGGAACAAGTCATAGTCTGGTAGGCTCATGTCAGGACTGTATGGCATGTGGAGAAGCAATTCCCATCCATATTTTTCCAGAATGTCTTGCTGTACAGGCAAAATGTGGCCTCACGTTGTTGTGCAAAATGATGACGCCATCTTCGAGCATATCAGGTCTTCTTTGGTGTAATTTTTGGGTGCAAAACATTTTGCAGAAACCTTCTGTAGTATTCCACTGTTACAGTGGTCCCCTCTGGCACTCTGTCTGTTGCTATCACTCCAACCTGGTCATAGGCCATAATCATCATCAGCTTAACCTTCAATTGTTGGTGGTGGAGTGATTCTAGATGTTTCTACTGAGCAAACTGAGATTTCAGTTCTGGTTCAAAATCTCATATCTAGGTTTCATCTATAGCAACAATCCTGCCCAAAAACTGCTCGCCTTCTGTCTCGTACCCTGAAGCAATTCTTCTGCGATCTCTTTGCGAACTGCTTGCTAGTCTTCACTTAGATTATGTGGAACCCATTTGGCAGTCACTTTTCTCTTCTGTAATTTTTCAGTTAGGATTCTGAAATCCATAAAGTGGTAGACATGTTTGCTTCATGTACAATCTCTTCACATGTTTTCCATCAATCTTCTTCCAAAATGCTGTTGACGATAACCACAAAAGTGTCATCTGTTGCATCTGATGGCTGGACCACTTCTTGGGTCGTTTTCGATGCTTTCCCAATTTTGGCAGAAATGAGAAACCCACCATGACACTGTGCTACGATCCACTATACTAACCCCACAAACTTCACACAAAGCTTTAGGAATTTCAGTAGGGGATTTTCCTCACAAAGTTTCAATTTTAATGTAGAATCCCTGGTCACTACGTGAGATCTGACCTGACTCATTTCTCTTCCCCCATTTCTAGGCAGAATTTTTCGGAACAGAAGCAAATTAGCCAGCAAACATAGACACAACTTTGTATACTGAAGTCTGACTAACAACTGGCACAACGATTGGAGTGATTGTATCATCCTACGGGCAGTGCGCAAAACTTTTGAAATGACCTATGTACTTTCACTGTTAATTTTGTGTTACTGTATGTAAGTTTTTCTGATTTATCAGAAGCGTATCTTATTCCATTTCAGTCTTGGGAAGTATTTAAGTACACTACTCAACAAATTTATGGGAGCACCCTTTTTAAATTATTTCATTCAAAGCAGTTGAGTAAAATTTTATTGAACTATCAAAAGATTTCCTCCGAATAATGAAAAACAGCTGTAGAAAGCAGTTCGACATGCAAATTAGCAACAATGACTTCAAAAGTGACGTTGATGCGAAAATCACATAAAGCGGGTGATTCTTTTGGAACTTTATTCTTGTGCCGCTGGTCATGGGAGAAGCAGTTTGTTGTGTTATCTCATGTTAGCATGCCGAATCAACACGATTTGCCAAAAGCACCACGTGGCGAGCCATAGGAAGGTTGGAAGCCAGTCAAAGTCAGCGGATAGTAGCGTCGCCATTGGAGTGAGCCGAAGTGTAATTGCACGCTTATGGAGTCAGTTCCAACAGACGGGAAGTGTTCGAAGACGTCCTGGTCAAGGCTGTCCATGAATTACCACCTCAAATAAAGACCGTTATTTGTCATTAACAGTCCTTCAGAACAGGGGTCAAAATGCCACCCAGCTGCAAAGACAACTTTTAATGGCAACCGGAAAAAGCGTATCGACACAAACATTTCGTAGACACCTTCACGCACGTGCATTGTATACATGTAGGCCAGTGGTTTGTGTCCCACTGACTTCCTGACATATGGCTGGAAGAACACTGTGATTGGGGACCTTCCGAGTGGAGCCAAGTTTTCTTCTCCGACGAGTCCACTTTTGATCTGGAGAAAACGTTGCACCTGATACAATTCAGCACATGTCCAAGAAAGATCGCATTTTGGTGGAAACGGTGTACTGACCTGTATGTCAAAGGTACAGGAACAAAATTCTCAGGCTCTTGTTCATGCCTTATATTGCTGCCATCGGCGATTCAGCCCTTTTTATGGATGACAACGCCCGGGCTCATCGAGCGTGCCTTGTGAATAAGATGCTTGAAGAGGAAACAATAGAGCGTATGGAGCGGCCGGCATGCTCCCCGGAGTTGAATCCGATCAAACATGCTTGGGGCACATTAGGCAGACGCATTGCTGCTAGACCACAACCTTTGTTGACTCGCCTTCAGTTGACAAATGCCCTTCTTGAAGAGTGGGGAAGAATCCCCCAAACCCTCCTCGACCACCTGATCAATTCAATGCCCCACAGGTGTGAAGCCGTCTTGCATGTTCGAGGTGACCACACACCTTATTAGACCTAAGATGACAAAGATCGCCAATGCTTATTTTTCTTCTCCAAAAGATATGGGGAATAATGATTTTTTTATGGCACCAGGTGTGTTTCCTGTAAAAATTATCTTTGTTACAGTAAAACATGATTTTTCACCTGTTCAATCCTTTATTTTCTTGTTCCTTTCATAAATATATTTTTATATTGTGCTGCATATTTACCAGCAGTTGTCTGTTCTCGCTAAATCACCTGCTCCCTAATTTTGTTGAGCAGTGTTTTCTTGTCCCTTTCATGAATATATTTTTATATTGTGCTGCATATTTACCAGCAGTTGTCTGTTCTTGCTAAATCACCTGCTCCCCTAATTTTGTTGAGCAGTGTAATTACTAGTACAGGCAGGTTAGTTTGGAGTTATTAAATGGTATGGTAAGAGTAAATATAAACATACTGAATATTTTTGAATTCTTAGATACTTGATACAATGCTTAATTGGCATTTTATGATATCAAAAGCATGTTTTTATTTTGATTTAGTCATGTTGCTAGTGGTTGTGCAGGTAATGGATTGTGCTTCAAAACTTTTTATACTGCAGAGATAAATTTATAGCTAATGACCACTGCAAAATTTTAATATACTTGCTGAAATTTCAGAAACTTAATCCGTTTAAAGAGAATCACCATGGAATCTTGTAATTGCTTCATGTTGCATTGTTGTTTTAAAGGTACAGCGCTTAATTCTTGCACAGAAGTGTTTGCAGCTTAATAGCTTTCGGGTATAACACAATGCAACACATATGCACACAACTGCAGTAAATTTCCCTGTAAATAAACATCTTTTTCTGATATGCAAGGTTCTGGATAAATGGTAAAACATTGTGCATATATTTAGAAATTTTTGATCTTGAAAAGAATTGTACATAGTTTAGTTCTTTGTATTTTGACATTAGGATTTTAGTATGTGTTTCTCTAATCTTAGGTTTTAATTTGTACTTTTTCATGTGCTGTCTGTCACTAATACCTAGGCTAAGAAAAGAATTCCAGTTTACTCATTCAGAGTCTGGTGGCAACTGCAGTTTATTACTAATGCTTTATCATAAATTTTCATTCACCTATTTAAGTGTGTCATGTTCATTTACAAAGTCAGCTGATGTGCCAGTGGTAGATTGAGTAGCTTCCTTTCCATGGCTCGAAACCTGAGTTGTTCACTTCTAGATTTATAGGACTTGTAGTTCTATTTACCTGCAAACAACCACAGGTTTAATTCCACTGTTTGTTATATTAGAAACTATGCTAAATATGTAAGTTAGCATTCTTTGCAGTTGCATGGTGAATCTCTGTCTTGATTTTTGTGCTGATGATATGCTCAAGCTTTAAGATAAGTTAAGTGTCACTACATTAGGTCATTTGCTGCCACTGTGTTATTTTAACGGCAAGCATGTGATGCCAGTAAGGAACCCAGGCAAATCTCCCGAGACACCACAAGGCGTCAAGCGGCACCACAGATGACAGGGTTCCCACTCAACCTGGAAAACAGAGAAAACCTGGAATTCTCCGGGAATTTGAAAATGGTTCCAAAAATCAGGGGAAATTACCTTTTTTCTTGTAAAAATCAGGAAAAATTACCCTTTTTTTTTTTTTTTTTTTTTGTAAAAATCAATGGATACTTTATTTTGCCAAAAAATCTTATTTTTCAAGATTTCAAACTTTTGCTTGCAATTACTGCCTGCCTAGAATTTGGTAGATCTTACTTTCAGTTATATTAAGTATTTCCTTTATTCTCTAAAAAAAGATGCAAATTTTAATTTTTAAAATTGCCAGTTATTAAGCTTTTGTTCAATTTCTTCAGGCAGTTGTTATAACATGGAACAATTAGGCACAATGGCCCCTGCTTGAAGAAACACTTCACAAGAGAACCAACCAAATGATGGATAAAAGTCCTTTGTCCGTTGGTTATCTTGAAACAATGTTTCTTTGAACAGAGCCATTCATTAAGCTTAGCTGCATTGTGTTATAGAAAAACTGAAACTATTCAACTGACAGATTTTTTTCTTACATATGAACTGTTTTTATGGGAATGTATTTACAAATTCCGTGTGAGTAGTATTCACAAAAGTTCACGGAACTTTGGTACAGAAAATAATGTGCACAGTTAGTTATTAATGAAAAGCAGGTAATTTTATAAAGACGAATTGTGTAAAGAATGTATGAGTGTGTGCGTTGGTGAGAAAAATGAATGGAATGGAATGAAATGTAACAATTTTTTGTTGTTACATTTCATTCCATTCCATTCATTTTTTGCAACATGCCGCTCTGGAAAACTTTAAAAACCACCTGGAAAAGTCAGGGAGTTTTAATGCATATGGATCAACCTAGCTGTGTTAGGGTCTCATAGCGTTGCATGACTCCGCTATTCTAAAATACGAGAAAATTTATTCATAATTGATATTTATACAGTAATTTTTGGGCTAAGAGCCGCTGCTCTTACGTTACTAAAAGTGAAATTTTTCGGGTGTGTGGCCCTTATGCCGAATTTGTTTTCAATAAGACTGTTTCTTCCCTCCCTTTTTTTTTTTTTTTCATGCAGATGCTTAGTAAATTTTTTCAAACAACGTCTTCTTTTTTTCACAAACTCATGTGATCATTCCCCCCCCTTTCCCCTTTCTACTCATATGTTAGACACGTCTATTTAAAATATTACTCCGCTGTTCTGATGTTGGTTTAGGAGGGAAAGTGGGGGAGGACTGGGAAATGCTCGCGTAGGTCTTAAGGTTAGGAGGTTTGTTTGTGAAAGGAATGCCTGACTCAAATGCCCTTTGCATGGGGGAGTGAGGGATGGAATGGGGACATATCACACAAACCAGTAGGGTGGGGAGACCGGTTTGATGGGCACTTCTCTGAACAAAAGCTTAAGAACATGAACAATGCAAAAGCCTGCCCCAGGATGATTCCATTAGCAGTGACTTATTCCAAACAATACTGGCGGGACGGAAAGACAAATTCTGTTCACTCTTCTTGGTTAATCTGACATGCGATACAGGTGTTTCTTGGCTCTGTGCTCCTGAGTTTTGCTTCAATTTTATTTATTTTATTGGCTGACGATAGTGGAAGTTGAATGCTTCGGCTGGGAATGCTTTCTCACTAATAAGCGCCGTAGCATTATCATCTGATGTTAACAATGCGTAATTAATTTAATAAAAGAAAAAAAGAAGGGAAAGCTTTCCCATTCATATAAAAGTGGAGCTCAGTGCAAAGGCTCAGTGCGCAGTAAATGAAAGTATGTCAAACCACTTGAAAGAAAAAAGCGAGAAAGTGGAGACACTGCTGTTGGCGGGGAGATGCGCGAACACGTGCGAGGCAACTGCAGCCGTGCCAACTCTCCGGATTTGGGCGAGAGACTCCGGATTTTCAGCCAGTCCTCCTGCGCTCCGGATAAATGTCAAATTCTCCCGATTTTCGATGATAATTAGCCGTTACAATGGTCGAAATTCCATCAACCACCGCCTTGGATCGACGCAGAAGAAAAAGATTTTGAACCGCTTGTGAAATCTTTTTCTTTCTGCGTCAATGCAAGACGGCATTTAGAGTCATCAGTATCGTACTTTTCCTCTCCTCATATCTGCATGGCGCGGTGGTCTATTTTATGTTGGTTACAAACACACTCGCGCGCCAGCTGTGAGCTCTGTTTGTTTTCTTCAGAGTTTTGCGGAGTGCTTTTCGGTTTTGCTTTACTGTGGAGATTTTTATTTCTAGTTTTGCACCATGTTTGTCTCTTTTCCCTTCTTCGTCGCATTTTGTGGAAGATTGATGTGCTCCTTTGTTCATCTCTAATTGCGAATCTGTTATTGTCAGCTTTGTTTTATCTTCTATTGTAGCATTTTCTGTACACTTAGTTTGTGAATTTTTTTTTTTCTCATTCCTTTCGCTTACTTTTTGCGGGAGATTGTTCCTTTTGCACTACGCCACTTTCGCGGTTTTTAATGTTTTATTTTATGTCATAGCTTTGGCAATTTGTTTCTTCTTTACATATTAGCTGTTAATGTCTTTGCTGCATAATAAAGTTGTGAAACTGAGCGCCGGCTTTCGACAAATTGTCCGAGATGGGTCCGGGTTCGAATCGCAGTGGGGCATGGTTGTTGCATACTTGCTAACTTTTACGGATTATCCGTAAAATTTACAGATTTCTGCTTAATTTTACTGATTTACGGATAGAAGTCTTTTTTTTACGGATTTTTTTAATATTTCGATTGCTCAATCGAAATAATAAATAATGAAATAAAAGTACGCGGCTCCAGGAAGATGCCAAACCCAGACCCTGCCATCCGAACAGTAGAGGATGAACCTTGATTCGTCGCTCCGGAGAACCTGTTTCCACTGTTCAACAGTCCACTGTCGACGTTCTTTGCAGCAGGTCCATGATAACCGGGCAGATAGGCTTTCTTACGGATGGTATTCGTTGAAAGAACACTCCCGGATGCCTGTTGAAACTCCTCACGGATGTGGCCCATCGATTTGGTGCGGTTCTTCCAAATTTCTCTGGCCAGCACCCGTCGGTCTCTAACTCCCAGTTTTGTGGGTCTGCCGGGTCGTGGCACATTCCGACAGTCACCTCTCATCTTCCACTTGCCAATCACGTAGGCTACTGTTGATTTTGGGTACTGCAACTCGCTGGGTCTGTCACGTATGGATCGACCATTTCTGTGATACCCGACGATTACACCTTTCTCGAAATCAGAGAGCTCCTTTTTGCATGTGACTGGTTGTGTTGTTGTTTCCCACACAATATTTAACGGCGGCGGCCATGACGTGTATCAGGACCGCAGATATCGTCGATTGCAGGGGTGTCTAATTACTTGTTGGTAGATAGTGTATATCATTTTATTCTTTAAATATTTGTATTTCAGTTTGAAAATAGAGGGAAAATTTCCGAAAACGGATATTCGAGGGCGAAAAAATTTCGCTGTAATCTTTAGGCATGAGAGTGCGACAGCTTCTAGACATTTCTCCTTTTCCGTCATAATTTGGGTTATTCACGAGATCGATGGATAACTGAATAGAAATTTGGGGGCAATTAGTGGTGGTGGAGAATGTTTTCCTCCTGAAACTTTCTAAACTTTTGAAAGAGGAAGTTTCGTCTTTCAAAACTTTCGGAAACGGAAATTAGACGCAGTGAAGATTTTTCCCGTAATCGTAATTTAATTTTTCATGTGATGTTTCCTCTGCCTGGTATTGTTGTTAAATATCATTTTATTTCATAAATATTGTATTTCAACTTGAAAATGTCCAAAAACGGAAATCGGATGTAGCAAAGATATCCCCTGTAATTGTAATTTTTTTCCCCCAACGATGATCAGAACATGTATCCTGTATTCTTAAATACCCCCCCCCCTCCAAAGTTTGGCATTTCAGTTTGATAAACAGTTCGATTCAGTTTGATAAACATACAGTCTGCATTTAGAATAACTTTTTAAACATTAAAAATGCTATGTACCGATAATACTACTTCTGGAAAATTGCTCCTGCATCTGAAAAATGTCGATAAAAAATAGCGCTCATGTGATTTTATGAGATGTAAAAAATCTCCTGATTTTTAGATTTTGAAGGCTGGCACGTCTGCAACTGGTAAAAGGAAGCATAAAGCAACTTCATTCTAACAAAAACATCTGTAGTTGAGAAAAAAAAAGCATAACAAACATAGAAGGCATATTATTAAAGAAAACATTAATCGAAAGCATTACAAGCGATAATTTATAAGTTAATTACTTCTAAGACGAATTCTATTGCGGTGAACAGAGAACCATCCTGTAGCAGACATCCACATTGAATGGAATTTAGACAATTGTGTGGTTTTACGAGCAGCAATGCAATATTCTAATGGGAGTCTTAAGATTAATTGTGATTTATATTGATTACATAAATGGTTTTGAGCATTTAATAAAGGCAAAAGAATAACATCATTAGCATGATTAATAAAAAATGTATAAATAAAAGCTTTTGCCAGTATGAAAAAATAAGTGCATAAAGCAGATTGACACTGAGTTGCAGAATTAGCCTTTGAAGTATACATATAATCACGTTGGGTGTGAGTTAATTCATGAAAATAAGGAAGATAATTTAGTTTTCTGAGCAGCACCACGACTTCACAGGTGCGGCCCTTGCGGCAACTTTTGCTTCCAAAATCGCAAAATTTCTCACCTGCGGCTCTTAGTCCGAAAATTACAGTAAATATAACCTTCAATAGCTCCAGGGATATAAACATGTCTGCAGCAGCAATGCATATGCCATAGATATCCATATCCTGTAGACGGTAACTAATGAATTGTAAAATTCTTTAGTTGCAAATAGATTGAAAAATTCGATTGGTTCATTACCTGTAAAAAAACAGTACATTTATGCATATGGTGACAAATTATCAGGATCCTCTATTTTCATGGCAGGATGTGCCTGCCGATGAACGTTTCGTTGAGAGGGACCGGAGATAGCCTGTCTGAATATATCCATTGTTTCCACAAAACTAAGCATTGAAGTCAACATGGGTTTCCTTGAAATCCCTTTAGCATCTTCAGTAGGTCGCCCTCTTATGTATGAATTCTAAGCAGCAAATGCTTTTTATTACAGGGGTGAAAGAGTTCTACCAAAAGGCAGAATTTTGCCTTTTTGGAAGTCATCTGCGAAGTTCCTGAGATCGAATCAGTATAAATGTGGGATTGATGTTATTGGTTTGATGTAAGCAAGTTGACTAAAATAAAACTCTTATTCATTCCTAAAGAAATGTTAGACAATTTTATGGCTTTTATACACTGGTGTACAAAAATTAAGGACGAAGAGGAGAAATTAGCATAACAGTGGAACGAGCAGGCAGATCGGACCGAAAGATCACTCAGGAGATAGACTAGGGTCAGGTATGGTAGGGCATGCGCATATGTGCAGCATGACGGGGGGTCGGAAGGATATACAGCACACGAGCGGTGTACCCTCAGCAATTCGGTGAAAGCTGTTGCACAGTGTACATCGGTTTGAACGACGTCGAGTTGCTGCCACTGTGTGATATGGCCAACAGGCAATCCAGTAGACGACATCTGGATGACTTTACCCGAGGTCACGTCATGAGAAGTTGGAAGAATGTTGAAGTGTGGCCGAGGAGTTCGGGATCGTTCACAGCATTGTTTCACGAGCTTGGAGAGCATTTCAAATGACAGGAACAGCTGTCCGAGAGTTTAGCAGTGGTCGTCCACGAGCAACCATGGTGGCGGACAACCGGTATATTGTCCTACAGGCGAGAAGAGGCAGACAGCGGGAAAAATCGCAAGGCACATGCAACAGACAACTGGACGTCCGTTATCGCATTTTACCGTGGCCAGGAGGGTGCACAAAGGTGGCCTATTTGCACGACGACCGGTACGGTGTGTGCCATTAATGCCTGCTCATCGGAGATGGTGATTTCTGTGGTGCCAGGAATACAAGAACTGGACACATGAGCAATGGGATCGAGTTCTCTTTACAGATGAGAGCCGATTTATTCTGACGAGCGATTCTGGACGTACACACATCTGGAGAGAGCAGGGAACACGCAGTCACACCTCCAACATCATCGAAAGGGACCGGTTTGGAGGTGGCGGAGTTCTCGTTTGGGGCGGTATCATGCTTGGTAGCCGTACTGACCTCCACATCTTCCAAGGAGGTTCGGTCACTGGAGTCCGCTATTGTACCAAGGTTCTCCTGCCTCACGTGCATCTGTTTAGAGGTGCTGTGGGTCCTGAGTTCCTCTTCATGGACGACAATGCTGCAACTCATCGTACAGTGGCTGTCGCAGAGTGAAGATATTCAACGGATGGATTGGCCCGCAAGGTCCCTGGACCTAAATCCAATCAAACACGTGTGGGACCTTCTCGCGAGACGCTTGGCAGCACATCACCAGCAACGATTCCGCATCTGCGATTGGCGCTACAAGAGGAATGTGCCGCGATGCCTCAACAGCTCCTTGACAACCTCGTCCTCAACATGGACAGACATTGTAAATCCTGCAACGCAGTCAGGGGTGATCATATCCCTTATTAAAAACTGGATTTTTCTTGGCAGCCGCCTGTCACATGAACATTTCTATCTTCTGTCCAGTTGTGCTCGAAGCTACCTTTTCAATAAAGTGCCTTTGTATCCTTTGAATTCCTTGTTTGGACGGTTTTGCTCACTTGTCCCATATTCTTACATCTTGGGATGTTATGGTATGATTTGAGTCGATGTGGAGCACTTCTGCACGACGTTACATTCGAAAAACCGTCTCGTCCTTAATTTTTGCACGCCAGTGTATATGCATATATGGTGCTTCAGAGGTAGTTAATAAATGCTGAAAAGTTAATTATTTTTGCATATTCTTCTGTGGGAAAAGTACAGCCTTTTTCTGCCATGACCACTTTCATACCTGTTATTGCCCCTTAAGCATTTATTTATTGATAGTTCCGTTCACTGCAAAACCAGTGACTTTCAAAGGAAAATAAACATTGCGGTGAAGAGCGCACACTGTGTTAAGTCTATGCGGAGGCAACTTACTTTCCCTTCCCTAAACCTTGAGGGAAAAAATCCACTATCCCAAAACCTCGGTCATTTTTAAACAGTTGGATACTCATTTTCAGTGCCAGTAACAAAACAGATACCTCTCTTCAAGTGCCGAAGGTTTTAGGAAGGGAAATATTTAGCCACAATCACGACGCCGTTCTGCATCAGGCGACAGTAAAAGTGTTAAGGATTGCTGAAACCAATCTAAATTTTTTGTGTTTTTATGTTTGGGAAACATTGCTGCTTTTTTTATATGTTATTCTTACTAGCAAGAAAATAGTGCATCAGGAATGCTAAAAGATGTATTTATAACGTTGATCACAGCAAGAACTACACTGGTGTCTAAATAATCCAAAGTGCTCAATGAAATGTTACGACGTTATGGCAGCAATTCAACAACACCTGTGGGGTGTCACGTAGGCCTGTGGCCAAGGTCGTCCATGTTAAGCATGTTTCATGTACTGTGTACCTTATTTCAACTATGTATGCTCAAACATGCAAATGAGCTTTGCTGCTGATAGTGGTGTATCAACAGCAGAAAAAAATATTTTTTTTTTATAGAATGGCAACAGTCCTGTTGTCTTGTGATATCAGTAGGTGTGGTTGTCTGTGATGTTTTGGTTGTTCTGCTGGGTGGATTGTCTTTTTATCTCACTGCCATGAGATGTGTTGTGTGGTGGTAATCGTCTTGTTTTCTGCTGAGTTAAACCTTAACCATGTTAATCTTTGGAGCAACATATGGTATTAAAAGCATTACATACCTATTTTGTTGCAAGTCTCATGAACTGAGTGAAGTGTGATTTTTCCCTAAATAAGGATATTACATTTTTGTTTGGGATCCATGGATGGAACCTCCGACAGTCCAAGGCGTATATACAATACCTCATGAGGACCATTATGCCACTTTAACTTCATGCCGTCATAAGTCGTATACAGCCTGGCAGTTGTCTTTGGAGCTCTCTGCTGCTACTGGGAATACAGTATCAGGACAAATGATAGGCCTTTATGCCGCGAGACCCAGGATTTGTGTCCCACTAACCATATTTCACAGTAGAGCTTGTTTAAATTCATGCAGGCAACATCATTCCTGGAGCTCCAGATGAGTGGGCTGGTGTTCTTCTTACAGATGAGTCAAGATGCCGTCTGCAAATGGATTTCTCTTCAGCATTTTATCTGGAAGGAACAGGGGACCCATAATGATCCTGCAAATGTCTGCAAATGAGGCTCTTTCACAGGTGGTGGTCTGCTCATGTGGGGTGGCATTATGTTCAACAGCCACACACCACTCCATGTGTTTACAGGAAATAATATAAATACTGAGCACAATAGGGATGAGATCCTAGAAACATATGTCAGACTTTCTCAGGCAGGTCCTCAATTCCTTTTAATGGAAAGTAACGCTCGCATGCGCTGGGCTCAACTTGTTGATGATTTCCTGCAGAGCGAGGATATTCGACATATGAACGACTGGCCAGCCAGGTCTCTGGGCATGAACCTTACAGGACATGCCTCGGATGCTCTGGGACAACAATGTAGCAGCTTGTCTGCCCCCTCCCAGAGCCCTTCCATAGGTACGCACTACCCTCATCAAGGAATGGAATTCTTTGGCTCCAGAGTTCAACAATCTGATGGTGGGTATGTGTCATCATTGTGAGTGTTGTCTGTCTGTACAAGGTGATCACATTCCTTATTAAGATATTTTTAGGTTATATTCTTACATTTCACCTTGGCGACATTTGCAGGTGACCCTGTATAAGCAAAATGTGTGCATATTTGTCTATTATAAAACGTTTTATTACCCTTATGAGTGTTTCTCTTTACATGCCAAACATCTCTACCTGCTGTTACATGATTTCCTTTTTATTCCTGCAAATGCCTTCCATGCCTTCATTTTGGACACCAGTGTAGTTAAAGTTAAAATAATTTTTCTAATGAAAAATTCAATGTAAGGAAAATAAAGTACTATTTGAATAAAATTCTTATTTAAAACAACTCAGCAGGAAGAGTTTGCTTAGAAAAAACAGAAAAATGCATGTTGTTTTTTTTTTTTTTTTTTTTTTTAATTGCATTATCAGGTGCAAAAGTAGGTTTTCAAATGGGACTTTAAAGAACATGGGGCAAAATGCAAGTAGGCATTTTTGTCACCTTATAGAAATCTGTCCTTATGTAGAGCAACAAATGGAAAGTTTTGCAAAAAGTTCCAGCTATTTTAAAGCAGATGTATTATGCCAAACATTAAGCAAATATGTTTACCACTTCATGAGAAAATGCTGTATGTATAAATTTGAAAATCATTGTCAGACTAATGGTTAGTACTGTCCTCTGCAAAAAGGTTTCCAATCCCACTTTCAGAAGTATAGGTAACATGGCAGATACTAAAATACATTTAGAAATTTAAGGTTGCATCAGTGATCATGTGCATGGTCAACTCTGCCTGGTGCAAAAAAGAATTTTTCTATTATGACATTTAATATTGTTGATACCTTGCCAGACATAAAAATTCATTTATGCTATGTATCAGAAAATCTGCATCTAACATAAATTCAAAACTTCAGGAATCATCTGTATAATTAGTGATACCTGATGCATAAAAAATTTCTTGAATCAGTTTTGTTGATGCTGAGGTATATGTAAAGTTGGACAGGTTGACAGGTAAATGGACAAAATGGTACCATAAGTATTTAGAAATGATTATTAGTTAGCAATTTGAGTGATGGAAAATCTCACTTTCATCGCCCAAAGTGTCAGTGAATATTATCAAATGATATTAGGATGCTGTTAAATTGAGAGAAAGGGGACAGGGAATGTTAATGGAAAAAGGGTAGCCAGTTACGTTCAATGGAACTCGTGGTGGAATAGAGTGAAGTTTGGACTGAATTAAAGGGTAATAAAAGAGACAAGTAAAATAACAAAACTGGAAGCTCAACAGCTCTATAGACTTGACAAACCACAGAAAGTCTTGAGAGAGACCAAAAGGAGTAACTTAGCTGCAGGAATCTTAGGTGTTTTGCACTTTCAGGAAAGCACATAAAACAGAGGGGAAGGAAATTCTTCAGAGAAAAACTACTGAGAAGACTAAGACATCAGTAATTACTATATTACTATCCCCCACCCTAAGATAAAATATAATGATAATAACAGAGCTTTACATCTCGGGTGGAGGTATCATAAAAGCAGTCTAAATCACCGATTATATTTTGCTTGCATGATTTCCACAATATGAGGTAAATTAAAATTTGTTTCAAAATGCCAGCAACATACCAGTTGTTACAGCATAGCAATACCACATGCACAGAATGGCCACTTTATGTACCTTCCTAATGGGAATATGGATAGGAACGGTTGATGTATTCAGATTGGCGTTTCAAGTAGTTATTCACTTGGTTATAACAACTTGAAGTGCTGATTTTAACACATTGGCATTTCACATGGTTATTCTCAGAACCTGCATTTCATAATTATTTAAAACTTGAATTTTTAAATTATCATCTTCCCTATAAACCTTTCCAGGGTTTTTTTAATGAAGCAATGTAAAATATAAGTAAGTATTGGAAAATGAATTGCCTAAAAAGAATATGTGTGATGTTTTGTATGAGAGAATGAACAGGAGCCAAAAATGTGCAGCATCAGAAATGTGTTTGAAAAATGTACAATTTCCATTTTAACATATTATTAGTAGAATATAATTCCCAAATAAACCTACAAAAATTTAAAATAGCACATTAAAATAACCTATGATGTTGGAAGATTTTGACAAGTTTATAGCTGAATAATGGATGATAGGGAGTGAAAATAACTAATAATCCTTTGTTTAGTTTCAAATATGTTTTTTATAAGCTTGAGGGCTAACTATTTCAGGGGAAAAGGTTGATGAGTTGCAATTCTGTGGATTGGCAGCACATTTCAGACAATCTACGCTGTTATGCTGGAACATAATATAGTTGTCAAGGATGTCCTCACATCGACAGCTCTTTTTCTACTCATATTAGAAGACACTATGTGGAACCACTGAAATTTTACTGAACACAAACTATTGTAATTTAGGCACATCTCTCAGTATTCCAATTATTTGGAAATCTCAACTGCCAACAGACTAGTGAATAAAATCCACCACTTGAACTCTTGCTATCAATGTAACCAAGACTGATGTGCAGCTGAAGGGTCTTACTGGAAATGCATTGGCAAAATTATATCTGATAAGTAATTGGCATGAAAAGATCCATCATGAATGTTCTATTAGTAATTGTGTGTACAGTCAAATGAAGTATGTCTGGTATCCATAACATAACGTAACATAACATAGAAATGCCGCAGGACATTAAAAGTAAACACAGCAACTGAAGCACTTATCCCACTGTGTGACTGGACAATGAGTTCTGGTTTCATAAAACAATCTTAGTTGTGCATGCAACCAACAAGACAGTCACTCACGTATTGTCATCTGGGGTGAATGTCTTCTTGTGCGAAATGACAAAGCACTTCGCAGAATGACAGTGTGTGACACAACACAAAACATTGACCTTTTGACTGAAATGCAACTGCGTATGACAAGAAAATACAGTGACTCCAAACAGCGAGTGCTGGCTAGATTTCTTTTGACTGTACCACATATTATGTGAATTGCCTGACTTCATGATGCAGAAAACCTGGAAAACTTTATCTCTTTTTCTCCCCCAAAGTGAAAGGTTGCAATGAGAAGTAAATATTAAAGAAATGTTTTCAATCTACTGAATTTTCAGCTAATTTAATATTGTTTTTGCATTGAGACAAATTCTGCTATTTTACTCAGATAAATAAATAAATTAATAAATAAAAAGATGTGTTTTATTATTGTTGTTTTGTTTTATAGTGGTTTCTGGATCACATGGCAGAAAATAACTGGTGGCCTGTACAGATTTTAATAAAATGTCCTAATCAAGTTGTAAGACAGGTGAGCTATTGCTGTGTACTCATTTTTGATTAAAAAATATTCTCATGTAAAAAGGAATTCAATGCAAAACAGTGTTAAGATTTTTTTTTTTTTTTTTGCTAATATATAATCATTCCTAATTAAAAAAAATATCGCATCATGACGCTTATGATGGCTGAGACTTACTGTATTTACACTAAAATGGACATGGTGGCAAGATATCTGGAAAAGCAGAAAAAGTCATGAAAGCCTTAGGTACCTGTCAGCCAACCAAAAACATTTTGGCATTGGCTGAAATGTCTGTACTAGTGAGAATGAGGATGTTCAGTTTTTTTCATGTTTTGAATCTTTCTTAAGAAAGCTCATGAGATGTCTGTTAGCTGGTCAGAAACATTTTGTCATTGATTTATATGTCTGTTCTAGTGAAAATAGAAATGTTCATTGTTTTCCTGTGTTTTGAATTCTTTTGACAGAATTTCATATTTTCAGTTTCTCTTCCTGATTATATTCATCAATTTTAGTTTATCTGATAATGTTTTATTTACTTATTTACTGCTGTTTATTTATTGATTAAGTGTCATTCATTTATGTACTACATTTGTTATATTTTATTCATTCATTGATTCAGTAATAATTATTAGCAAAAAAAGAATTTTGCATTTTTAAAGAATTTTTCTTATTCCTTACAGTATGTTCTTCAAAATCAATGAAGGGAGCAGGCGTTTTTGCCCCCTCCTCATACACTTTATTTTTTAAGCAAAACTGGTATTAAATATGCCCGTGATGAAATCAATTAAAAAAATCATTTTCATTCCAGAGTATCAATTTTTGAAATTTAATTTCATTTTAAGTGCATGTTTTCACATCTTCAGTTGTTCTTTTTTTTTTTTTTTTTTTGTTAGTAAGCAACAGAAAAAAGCATTTTTTTTTTTTTTCATTTCTTTAAAGCAAATTAAAGCTCAAATACGCTGTGCCATCTGTATTGTGCAGAGAAAGCGACTTTGTGGGTCACAAGCATGGGCGCCCATACAGAGGAGCAAGAGGGGGCATTTGCCTTCCCTAGAAATCAAAGCATGCTCTTTCTGTCCTTAGAAAGTATTACAGAGATTTTTGCTATAAAGAGAATAGTGTACTATATACACTGACGGAAAAAAAATCCCAACACCAAGAAGGGGTTGTGTTAGATAAACGACAGTTGGTAGGCGGTGAGAGTACATCTGTAAGATGACGTCTATGCAAATGTCGCGCTCAGCGCATACGTGTGGCGCTAGTAACGCCTCGGAACATGCAAAGCAGGTTTGCTGTAAATACGCGCTGTAACGTTCGTGAGCGTTAGTTATCGTTGAGATTCGACGTAGTGTGTTGATGTTAGTCAAGAATGCCTTTAAGAAGACAAAGAAGCCATTATCAACAGCTCACGGAGTTTGAACGAGGTCGTGTAATAGGGCTACGAGAAGGTGGATTTTCTTTCCGCAATATTGCAGAACGACTTGGCAGGAATGTAGCCACTGTGCATGATTGTTGGCAGCGGTGGTCAAGGGAAGGTACTGCCTCAAGAAGACCGGGTTCCGGCCGGCCACGTGGCACTACTGAGAGGGAAGACCGCCGTGTACCGCGTATGGCCGTGGTGCATCGTACCGCGTCTGCGGCAGCAATTTGAGCTGCAGTTGCCGCCACAGTGACACAACGAACTGTTACAAATCGGTTACTTGAAGGACAGCTCCGAGCCAGACGCCCTGTAGCGTGCATTCCACTTACTCCAAACCACTGCCATTTGCGACGTCAGTGGTGTCAAGCTAGAGCTCATTGGAGGACGGAGTGGAGATCTGTTGTGTTTTCTGATGAAAGCCGGTTCTGCCTGTGTGCCAGCGATGGCCGTGTGTTGGTTAGAAGAAGGTCAGGTGAGCGCCTGCAACCAACCTGTCTGCGGCCGAGACACACTGGACCTACACCTGGAGTTATGGTCTGGGGAGCAATTTCCTATGACAGCAGGAGCACTCTCGTGGTTATCCCACGCACCCTGACGGCACAGTTGTACGTCGGTCTGGTGATTCAACCTGTTGTGCTGCCATTCATGAACAGCATTCCATGGGGGTGTTTTCCAACAGGATAACGCTCGCCCGCATACCTCTGTTGTAACCATACATGAGATTCTTCCGCGAATTCGCGGAATTCGCTTTTTTCGGCATCATTTTGGTCATTCTCGAGGTCATTGCAAAAATGAATAGAAATTGTTCAGGATTTTTAGGGGGAAGGGTCGTCGTTCTATAGGAAAATAAAAAAAGCGGAATTCCGCGATTCCGCTTTTTCGTGGAGTAAAAGAACTAAGCGCTTTCTAGCTTAAAGCGTTGTTTTTGGAGCAGACGCGGGGGTCAAGAAGAAATGTTGGAGGGTGGAGTCAGGAGCTCGATTCGTTTAGTGCTGTCAACAATGGATGGGATGTCAGTCACTTGAGCATCGCAGGGCAAAGGGTGGAAGCTCCGCCTACTTCGTGCGTTAGGGAAACTACGGCAGCCCTTTCCGTGTCTTGCGGGAAATCGCCACTCTGCATTCTATCAGGGCCAAACTATCTGCTTAATTCTATCCGTGACGTCATCGCCAGAAACTCTCTCTTGTAATTTGCAAATGTACCCGAATGCGTTCCCGCTTTTCTGAGATCGAGAATCGAAGCACTCGTGAATCCTCTTCCTACGGAGTATACCAAAAAATACGGAATCTCCGTAATTATTACGGATTTCCCCCGGGATTACGGGTGACTAACAAAAAAATTATGCATATTCAGATTTTCGCTGTTATTAAGAAAGTTTTACTGATTTTGTAAATAATCGACGTAAAAGCCTCTGAACAAAGTTCGTAACACAGCCCTTTGTCTTTTTTTTTTTTTTTTTTTTTTCTTCTCAGGTGGTGGAATTTGTTTTGCTTGTTTCAAAGTGTGAACAAAAAAAAAATGCCCGTCGTGCTTCTTTCACCGTGGCCCGGGATTACGTCGACCTGAAGCATCTGAATAAAGTTCGTGACACAGCTTTCTTTTCTTAAATTCGTTCTACCCTCCCCCTCCCCCCGAAGAGAAAGAATTTGTTTTGCTTGTTTGAAAGCTAAGTGGAAAGGAAGAATGGCACCACGCCGGAATTATGTAGGCCTGGCGGGCTTCTTTTGCCGTGATCCGGAATTACGTTGGTTCGGACGTGCTTTCGCTGTTGCCCGGAATTGCGTCTGCCCGATGCCTCTGAACCATGTTCGTGACGAACCTTTTTGTTTTTTTTCTAAGGAGGAGGAATGTGTTCTGCTTGTTTGAAAACTTAGTGGAAAGAAAGCACGGCGCCCGGCTAGGATAACGTCGGCCCGAAGCCGTTGAACAAAGTTCGTGACGCAACTCTGTTTCTTTCCTTTCTTTTTCTTTTTTTTTCTAAGGAAGAATGTGTTTTGCATGTTTGAAAGCTGGGGGGGGGCACGGCTTCGGGCCGTTATTACGTCGGGCCGAAGCCTCTAAAAAGTTCGTGACGCAGCTTTCCGTTTTTGTTTTTGCTTTTTATTTTATTCTTTCTTTCTAAGAAGGAATTTGTTTTGCTTGTTTGAAAGCTAAGTGGAAAGAATGTGTCATGGGAGGCTCAAAAACAGGGTGAAAAACAAGAATTCGGCAGAGAAAATCTCCCCACTTGCTTGACGTTGATGGAGATTCATGTCACCATATTCACAATACAAGCAAAAGATTTTGCAAGCCATTTTATAAGGTTACATTGAGAAATACTTTATTGACTTCTTCAATGACTAAAAACTAAGCTGTGGATATATGTTTCTAATTCTTGCAAGTTTCTAATTGCTTGACTAAATTCAAAAACTTTCCTAGACAAATACTTTTCACCTCAGGATTTAGCTAGTAAAGATTCACATGTAAGTTTTAAATCTGATTTTTTAAAATATTTCATTTTATTTTGTTCTTAAATCCCTACTTTTCTATTGTGAATATAATAATGTGCTTCACTTTAATATTTACTTACATAATTTACAGAAAATAATTCCATATGGCTAGCATACTCTTAAATATTGTATATATGCTGTATTTGAATTTGCTCACCGCGCGTTCGCGTGTCCCAATTTTCCACCCAGTTAAAAAGTTCAGCTTTTTTTGTCATCGGCCGGTCTCATGTATGTGTAACCCAACGTGCTCTACAGAGTGTCGACATGTTGCCGTGGCCTGCTAGATAACCAGATCTTTCACCAATCGAGCACGTATGGGACATCATTGGACGACAACTCCAGCGTCACCCCAACCAGCATTAACCGTCCCTGTATTGACCGACCAAGTGCAACAGGCATGGAACTCCATCCCACAAACTGACATTCAGCACCTGTACGACACAATGCATGAACGTTTGCGTGCTTGCATTCAACATTCTGGCGGTTACACCGGTTATTAATGTAGCAGCATTTCACATTTAAAATGGCTTTTCTCGCGCTTACAATAAGCTGTGATCTTGAAACCTTAATCGATTAAATATGTTACCTATACAAATGCATTGCCGCCATTTCATTCCTCTACAACTATTTTTTCGTGGTGTTGGGATTTTTTTCCGTCAGTGTATGTGAGATAGCATACTACTCACAGTATGGGAAAGCATGAAAGTTGAAGAAATGAAAAATATGTCATCCTTTGCAGCAGGTCTTCACTACTGGACAAAGATCTCTCAAAAAGTTTTCCAGAAATTTGCCTTGATTGTATTTATCCATTCTTCATGACCAGTTGAGTAGTCTGTGGGGTTTCGTGGCACATGACCAAAATCATCAAAAGAACGACAAAGAAATTTGCTTATCATTCCAATAAGCTGTCAAATTTCATTTATCCATCTCTTTTATTGTAGTTTTTATTTGGGGGAGGGGGCGATCTTCTGGTTTTCTATTGAATTTATGTGTTGTGAGAATGGTTAAAGCCAGTTAGATAATAGGAAGGCACATTGGAAATTTTCAGATTTTATTTGTATATGTCCTTTGTAGTTCCAGTTTTTGTTTGCCCCCTCTTGAAGACTAAGCTATGGGTGTCCATGGTCACATGAGATAGTGATGAAGAGTCAAATTTCCAATTTTAAACTTTAAGTTCTCCTTAAACAAAAGAAAAAGTGCTTGCTCTTTTTATTCTTGACCCTGAAAAAAGTACCAAAGAATCTGAAAACACCCATTTTCAGTGAAACTGAAATTTACAGTGTCTTCTGCTGCTGCTTGCTATTCACTGGGACATGAAAACAACAGCGTAGGTCACAGAAATGGTGCTGCTGTTTCTAGCACAAGCAGAGTGAGTAATGATCTTCAGCTTAAATTTTGCTTTAAACAAAAAGACAAAAATGCTTGATCTGTTGGCAGATATAGCAAAAATTGTCTGTAAGGATTGAGAAAATGTGCATTTCAGTTGGGAAATTTAATGCAGGCCACGTTTGAAACCCCAACCCACTTAACATATACATTATCTTAGTGAACTGCTCTCAGGTGTTTTACAAAACTTATCTGCTCTTTCTCTCAACTCTACTCTTGCAGTAATGACGTACATTCATCCTCCTCTCTACAGAATTTTCTCATGGCTTTGTTACATAACTTCAGCCCATGTTGTCAACACAGCTGCTAGAAGGAGTTTGTTTTCCTTTTTCTTTGCCATGAGCTTCATGAACAGGCATGTGCTCTGTACCTTCTGAAACAATATAATTACTAATCTTCTCATAGTTGCACTGTTTGTGATATATAAGTGAAGAAAAAAAAACAGCGCAAGTGACGTTGTGAATAATTGCGACAAATAAACCTGATAATTACATGCAAGCATTACAGAACATCTGAATGGTCTTATTTATTAGACTATTATTTTATGTTGATCCATTAATTGTCATGATATTACAAATAAAAAATATGACCCACAGTTCAGAGAAGTGTTGTTCGTAATGTTTTTTTATTTCACTTAATAGCTGCATTGTGTCACATTTTGTACGCATTTTGTCTTCTTTTCATAAATTGTCCTTTTTCATGTTCATTTCAGACAACTGTGAGCCATTTAGGCATATCGAAAAGTGGGAAAATGTTCATTAAGTGATTTTCAAATTAGCAACATCAAAAATCGAAATTATTAAGCGAAGCTCTCTTTACGAGACTCGAGACAATTAGTTGTTCGGGCATAGGTACGAAATGACACATCTGGTCACTGGGATTTTTGCATGCGATTGGACATCGTCCATGCTCAGGTTTTGACGTCTTCCGATTCCCGAAATTGTGTGTCATTGAGAAGGGGTCGTTTGTTACCTTTCTCCTCCAAAGCTCTTCAGCCGATCGAGGTGACACTTGCCACAAAGAAAGAGAAGGACATGGTGAGTGGTATGGTGATTGGTCGTGTCGTATAAAAATAATGACCATTAAAAAACTGACCAATTTTAATAATAATTGAAAAAATCCGCTCTGTACAAGACTCAGGACAATTAGTTGTTCAGGCATAGCTATGACATGACACATCCGATCACCGTGATTTTTGGCATGCGATTGGACATAGTCCATGGTCAAGTTTTGACACCTTCCGATTCCTGAAATTCCGTGTCATTGAGGAATTTTAATTAAAACTAGATGGCCATTTATTTGAACCGTTTCGCGAAAGTCAGCTCACTCACATTAATTTAAAAAAATTGTTTGAATTGAAAAAACGAAGAAATGGAAAGACTCCGTCTGTTAGCTCAACACTTGCTTAATTGAGCGAATCGAGGCTGAAGGCCGAGCAAAGCTCCCTTTACGAGACTTGAGACAATTAGTTGTTCGGGCATAGGTACGAGATGACGCATCCGATCACCGTGATTTTTGGCATGTGATTGGACATCGTCCATGGTCAGGTTTTGACGCCTTCCAACTCCCAAAATTCTGTGTCACTGAGGAATTTCAATTAAAACTAGATGGCCTTTTACTTGAACCGTTTCACGAATGTCGGCTTACTAACATTAATTGTAAAAAATCGTTTGAATTGAAGAACAAAGAAATGGAATGACTGTTTGTTAGCTCAACACTTCCGTAATCTATAATAATAAAAGGATGTGTGTGTTCACGATACAAAATGAAAAACGTGATTCCCGATCTGAGTGTGTCTTTCCGCTTTATTTAGATGCAACCTGATCACAACCAATCTGAAGGAAAGTAGTTCATGATAAATTTTAGGCATTTCTTGTTTAGAATGTTTCGTACTTTTGTTCTGGAAGTCATAAATTTTATGCGTTCGTTTGTTAGAATTTGTTATAATAGATGCCCCAATGAGCTTAAATTTTGCAATAGCTTCGCTCACATTTTGCCAACTTTACCCGAGTTATCGGTTACCGTTGGTGGTTTGTCCTAGTTAACAATTAATCTTCAAACTAAATACCTTCTAATTTTATACACCTTGTTGCATCATATACTGTAACAGTTGGTAGCATTAAATGTGATGTTTGTTGGAACAATGCAATTAAAGGAGCAGTAAAGTGGAGCTATAAGTAAGCATATTTGGAGATGTTCCAACGCAGAGTTTCTGAGGATGAATATCACTATAAGAAGCATGAAGCAGCAAAGTTGGTTTGTCAGAGTAAGGCAGAATAAAGTGGAAAGGCATGAATTGGCTTTTTGGAAATATAGGAAAACGTTCTGGGAGTACAGAAGATATAGGAACAATAGGGGAAATAAAGTGCTAAGTTGTGTGAAGAATAGGTTCGGAGAAATGATATGGGAGGGTAATGAGTTAAGTGGAAGATGGGTGAAAATACTTCTGTGAATTAAGCAGATGATATCACAGTGAGAGAAGAAAACACAGGAGAGATCTCAAGGTAAGAAGTTTATAAAGCCCCAAAAGTGCATCAAAATGATAGGGTTTCGAGAGTAGATGGCATAACTGGTGAGATGCTAAAATATGGTGGTTACTCTGTAATTGACTGGTTAACTGAAATTTGCCAGTTGTGCTCAGTGGCATAACTAGCAGAATGGGCGCCCCTAAGCACAGTAATTTTCCGAGTATTTCAAGCACAAGGGAGGATGTGTTTTTCGTGGCGTTGGGGGGGGGTCAGGAAGTCAGGGAGTGTGTCTGGAAAAGTAATGCTTGTACCTAGAACTCTGTAGTTTTAAATTTTTAAGTAATAGATTTAACAATACAGGTAATTGTTTCGTACAAAACTAAACTAAATCACTTGAAGAAATCACCCTCTTGTATATGGCAGATCTGCGACTCTGTGAATAAACGTTGGTGCCTGTCGTGTATGTAATCCTATACTCGTGACAAGGCTAACCTGACTATGGAGTTAAAGTTGTGGAGTGTGTACTTCCACTGCATAATATAGTTCTAGTTGAAAAGCTTGTGTTCGAACTTGAACCGAGACCTAAAACTCACATGGATATATCGATGTCGTAAATATTATACGTACATACATTAAAAGAACATTAAGATCTCAGTTTCGGTCGTGTTTCTAAAAAATACAAATATTCGTATTTTCGCAACGGAATTGTCACTTGTGTTTTGCTTCAGACAAGCTATACTGTATACATGGAGGATATTTACTAAGTGCACGGGAGGTGAGAATTGACCAGAGGGTAAAAGGGGAGATAATGGATCACGGTGGTCCCTAAGCTTGTCCCTTTCTTCCTGGTTGCTATCTCAAAATACTCATTGTCTTGGACTTGGTGTTTACCAGTACATCTGGAAACATAGCGCAGTCCAATGTATTTCTAATTTTAAAATATGCGTACTTATACGTTTAATATGTAACTAAAAAAATATCTTTGGAACACTTTAGGAACACTGAAAGTTTACGTATAACTGATGAAATGGAATAGTAAGGAATCTGTTTAATGAAGGTGTTTATGTTATCCTATCCAAATGCGTGTTTGAAAAGAAAGAAATTGTTTGTCTGGTGGGTTGCAGTTGAGGGGAATATCGTGATGGAAGCATGAGTGGGAAGATTCCTTTTGTCTTTCCTCCCATTCCCTTAGGGTCTTAGGGGGAAGGGTCAGTGACACTTGTCACCACATTAGTGCACAGAGAAATACAGATAAACAAGAGATATGGACTTGTCGCTGAATCGATTTCACAACGTTAACAGTGTAATCAGTTTAACTTTGCCCCTGGTAAAGGTGACTGACTGACTGTTTCCCCACATTCTTCATGGGGAATACCCATGTGACCTTGTGTTTTTTTTAAGGAGCGCAGAGAGGGGGCGATTGGAGAGCGATCGTATGACAACCTGGAGCCTAAAGGCCAAATAGCTTCAATCTGTAGGACTCCAGTGCTTTAAAAGTGAAACTTGACATTTATTTAGGCAAAGCTGAATGTACCTTAAAAGAAAATATGAACCTTTGGGTTAATTATTTGTTTGTTTGTTTTTGTGCGTGTTCGATTTTTTTTTTTTTGGAGGGACTGTCCCTTCCAAAGTATATGACTTAAGTGTAGTGAGCAACATGCAAATTCTCGGTTCTTCGTTGAACCCTTTGCGCACGCGCCCGAAATAGCGGAAGGCAATTGGCCCGAGGTTAAGACGGGAGGCGGAGAGAGAGAGAGAGAGAGAGAGAGAGAAAGAGAGAGAGAGAGAGAGAGAGAGACACACACACGCGATTCCCAGAAAATAGCCACCTCGCATTTCTCGAAGTCATGGTTGAACTTTGACCTGACCTCCCAAAAGAAAAGATGGCCGGCGACGGAATTTCTCTCGACGCACATGGATTAGCAGTTGGTAACAGATTTTAAGGCATTCTCCTGGCATTTTACGCATAAATATTTGGCAAAAACCATTGCAGAGCTGGTGAGAAAGAACGTGAAGCGTCCGACTCGTGATGGCGCCGGATTACGATTTATGATCGTGTTTTGGAGGAACCCACGTCAAGCTCACAGTAACCTCCTTTGAGTTCGCTTTGAACAAAGAAACTCCTAAAAACCCGGGGGGAAATGATGACCACTTTTACAAATTCAGAAAAATTAACTAACATCTTTTATACAATTACATTTCGCTAAATTAGTACGTGGCGCTAAAGATCAAATTCTTGCCTCGCCGACGGTGAGGACAATATCTTTCCCTTTCTGTGATCGGAATTACGAAGAACAAAAACAATTTTACTGCCTGCCATTTTTAACCAAATGAATAAAAACTCTTTTTCCTGCACTTCATTATTAATTTCTTTTCCATCCCGTTTCGAGTTCGTGATTACATAAGAATAACTTCGTAGAGATGGCCTAGCTTTTTCTTTCTTCCTCAAAGATACGGAATTACTCTTCCTAAATAGTCCTCTTAGAGAGTTAAATGCTGACATTACATATAGTTCTAATCACTAATAGTTACAAAGTTAAAATAGATACACAACTAAATAACGGTTAGTTATAGGCCACGGAAACAAGACACGACCCACGTGTTCGTTCTTCGTTACGAACCAGTTACAATGCAATTAAATGATTACTTTACTAATTTATGAATACTTTTAACATAATTATAGTTTACAGGTTAATATAAACAAAGAAGTAGCAAGTACACGACGGTAATTACGAAATTAATTATGCATACTACTTACAATTTTTATTTATTTTTTTACATCAACCCGTCGTTTCGACTGTCAGAGTTTGAGACAAAATTATATATACTTTACCACTGCATATGCTATGCAAAATTACTACTTAGGCATTAACTAAATTCATTAATGCTACACTAAATACTAGATTTAAAGATACTCTACTAAATTTCTGCACATTTTCCAACACTACACAATTCAATGAAAATTAGCACTCAAAATAAAATGCAAAGAAAAGCACAACAAGATACCAAGACAATATTCATCAAACACTTGAACACTTGTTTAACTAAACCAACCAGTACTTCTGCCTCTACATAACCATCAAAACCTGCGGGCTAGCTTACCTAGACCTATTCACATAAATTTAACTACATACATAGATCACAACTTGTTTGATGGAAATGAAATGTTTACCTGTCAGCACATCACTAAGCTGAGAAATACTATCAGCTTACTGCTTCACAGAAACATCAGAAAGGAAAGGAAAGAAAGAAAAGAAAAGAATTTACTTGATTTTTCTTGACTCTTAAATCTATTTTTTTATTAACTCCCTCCTTGCCCAAGGGATTTGAGATCATCTCATGAAAAAATCTCACTCTCATTGAGAGTGCGTGGATTTGGTGATAGATTTTCTGATCCAAAAATATTGGCCCATTAATTTTAGAGATCGGAAAAACGTCAACAGATCACTGCTGCAATATGCCAGGGAAAGTGTTTAGAAAGGTCATTATCAATGAGATATGAGGTCTTACATCAGTGAAAGTGTGGGAAGTACAAAGTGGTTTTACACCTGGCTACACTGGCCAAATTTTTGCATTATGTATGTTGATCTTTAAAGTACATTTATGTTGGTAAGAATATTTTTGCTGCCTTGATATAATTAGAGAAAGCTTATGACTGAGTAAACAGGATACTTCTGTGGAAGATATTGATTAAATATGTATAACTGGGGAATCTGCTTAATAATATGAAAGCTATGTATGCTGGTAGTAGAACATGCGTATGAGTGAATGGTGATCTATCAAAATGGTTTTCTATTGGTTCAGAAGTCAGACAAGCTTGTGTAGTGTCTCCCTGGCTGTTTAATATATTTATAGGTGTGTGCATACATGATGCTAAAATAGACAGTTCTGGTTTATGTCTCAATAATATCCATGTGTGCAGATTGCTATATGCTGATGACACAGATCTGTGGGCAAAGAGCAAAAGTGAGTTGCTGAGTATGTTGTTCTGGTTATATAAAGTTTGTATGAAATTCAAACTGAGCATCCATACCAACATTATGGTTTTTCAGTGAGGAACTGTTAGTACTGAATGCAAGATCACTCTATGTGGTACAGAGTAAGACTTGGTGAAGTAATTTATATATTTGGGAAGCGGTGATAGACAAATGGGTTTATGAAAAAGTCCCAAATGGCTGTATATGAAAGCATAATTGTTCCTACTCTGATGTATGAGAGTGAGATCTGGGTACTTCAAAAGAAGCATTGAATCATTTGTGTGCTAGAGCAATGTGTTACTGATGGGGGTTTATGGCAACACACTTTCTGATCATGTGGGTAATGCAGATGTGTAATGTGCAGAAAAAGTTGTTAGTCAGGTGGAGACAAGTATTCTTAGGTGGGTTGGCTGTTTTGAGATGCTTAGTAAGCAAATTTATTTAGCCTGAGCAGCAGGAAAGAAAGGTAGAGGAAGGCCAAAAAATCTTGGAATGACCAGATTCAGGAATGTCTGCATGAAAAACAGATTAGTACGAAGCACAAAAGGTCTTGTGTAAGATGTGTTATGAATGACAGTAAGGTTCAAGGTGTGTGCTGCAATCGCTGTAAATGGAAATGATTGATACATCAACAGTAAGTAAAATCTAATGCCATTAGTTTTAAACTTTTTAAACTTTAATTTGGCATTGAACTTTGTTTGAAGAGCTGACCTCTAAATCTCAGGGAAATGAAATGTTTACCTGTCAGCACATCACTAAGCTGAGAAATACTATCGGCTTACTGCTATGTATGTATGTATGTATGGAACTGAGCTTGTGCTTTGCTATTTAGCCCCCTCAACATGCTCTTTTAGATTTTTAATGTTACCTGACTTGGACTCTTCTTGTTTAATATGCCTCTTTTTTTCTTTTTTTTTTTCTTTTTTTTTTTTTTATTATTTTACTCCTCTGTAAAGTTCAGGGTTAAATGTTTGTGCTTCTCATAGAAATTATTTGAACACAACTTGTTTGCCAGTAAATAAAAAAAATATAGCAGATAACTGGCAGCCTGTTCAGATTTTAATGAAATGCCCTAATGAAATTGTAAGACCGGTGAACTAGTATTCTGTACTTCATTCCTAACTAAAAACATTGATAAAATAGTGTGAAAGAAATTCTCTTCCACACTATTTATGTGAGCAACTGGAGTTTTGCTTAACTACACCACGATGTAGTGGAATTTGCGTAAACTGGCAAAGATCAGAGACTATTATGTTGCTTATCACTCAGATACTTGGGATTTCATCGTCCTGGGTGGTGTAACGATTAGCATGCTTGAACAGAAATCAGGAGATGCAGCTTAGATTCCTGCTCCAGGGAAATGTAATTGAGAACAGGCAGTGAAAAGTTTTTAATTGAATAAATGACACTGAAAAAATTTTTACATAAAAAAAAAAAAAACAGGCATTGAGAAAGGTTTTACATTAAAAAAAACACGCATTGAGAAAGTTTTTACATAAAAAAAAAAAGTTCTATCAATGAACAAACAACACAAGTAAACAGAATTTTTAACAACCTAGTTCAAAAACAGTAGGAATAATAAACAAATAATGAAAAGTTTTTAATTGAATAAATAGCAAAAGAAAACTGGCAACTATTTTTAAATTCTTCTAGTGTAAACAAATCTTTATATAAAGTTTCTACTCAATCAGACCTGTTTGTAATCCGGGTGTAGCCCGGAATTCCGGGTTTTTGTCACATTCCAAACCCGTAAATCCGGGTTTTTAAGTTTTAGAAGAATTTGAGATGCTTCGGACATTTCATTTCTAAAAATGCTACAAAATGGTAACTGAACTTCAGGTTCCATTTTCTTTGGGAATTACAGTGTTTGATTAAAAACACTGCATGTCCGTGCAAATGGTGAATGTAGATTTGTGACACCTTGTGCGTTTCTTTTGTTATCAAACAAGCTCTCAAGATAACAGCCTGCTGAAAGGAAGGCTTCTTTTCATTATTTTGAAAGTTCAAATAATTTGATTATTTTTTCTAACTATTTTTAGAAATTGAATAGTAGGCTTCAAGTTCAGGTAAAACTGGTCTACATAGACTGCTCAATTAACATATAATATGAAGTGCAAAATTTGATTTTAAAGATGCGATGCCTGAAGGATTTTGCACAGTGAAAGAAAATTGGGTACAAGAAAAGATGCGAAGTTTAACTGCACAAGCACTAGGGCCTATTTGTTGTGTAGCTAGTTTATATGTGCATATTATGCATTATATGTATATTGGCACTGAGCTGAGAGTTTCAGGGTTTCTTGTGTCACCTCACAATCACCCCTGACTCATTGAAAACAGGCCTTGACAAAAATCTAGAGGCCAGAAATGTCTGAGAAAATAAAAGAACTCTGAGGAAGTAAAAGAACTCTGAAGAAGTAAAGACATAAAGTAATGTTCTTCAAAAAAAAAAAAAAAGAGAGAGAGAGAGAGTTTAATACATTATTCTTAGAAGCCTTATGTAAGTTGTATAATTGCTATTAAACAGTGCTAACTATCATTGTTGTATATGCATTTTTTTGCTGCATATACAGAGGGTGAGTTGAAAGTTTTGCAATATTTGGATCACTTTATATCTTCATACGTACCTCTACGATAAAAGCTCACTACCATTCAAAGTATAAGCCATCGTGTTGCACTGTCTGTAGCCATCTGTCTGCCAGTTCTTCGATTCCGCGGCGGTGCCAGTTCTTTTTATTTCTGCAGCGGTGCCAGTTCTTGTCTGTAGAGGCGAAGAACTCCTTCACTCCAGCTGCCACCTCCTCCTGGTTGTTGAAAAGCCGTTCGTGAAGGAAGTGGGCCATGGACCGGAACAAGTAATAATCTGACAGGGTAAGGTCCGCACTATATGCTGGATGTGGCATCAATTTGATGCCCTAAAGTTCCTGGAGTTTTGAACGAGTCGTTCGTGCGGTATGTGGCCGAGTTTTGTCTTTCTGTAGGAGAGAGCACTTTCTGTTCATCAGTGCTGGGTGCTTCTCCTCCAAAACGGCATACATCTGCTCCAGCTTTTTAGAGTAGAGGTTGGTGTTGATGGTCCGATCGTCTGGAACAAATTGGTAATGGATTATCCCTCGAAATTCTACCAGACGCAGAGCATCACTTTGTGCTTGAAGCACCCATGTTTGGCAACAGGTTCAGGAAGCTGGCCCAGGCAACTACTGCCATTGTGTTTTAGGATTACGGAAATATACCCACTTTTCATCGCACATAACAATTATCTGGATGAAACGTACATCGCGCAGGTTTTGTAGGAGTTTTGTGCACACTTCTACTAGGCTGTTTGCTTCAACTGGTGTCAGTTCGTGAGAGACAATGTGGCAGCTCCTGTAGACCTTGCCGAGGTCCTGAAGGGGAAAACGACGGTGGTCTGTGATATACTCGGCTCACCTGATAATCTCTTGAGTTCTGGTTGTCGGATTTCCCTCTATGGCCTGGCACGCACTGCCTCCGAATCCACGGTTCGCAGCCTACCTTACCTTGGCTGATCGTCGTGGTTTCTGTCACCTGAGCAAAATTTCTTGACCCATCTGGTTGCTGTGATATGGTCCGCGGAACCTTCCCCTTTCTCATGACAAATGTTTCATGTTGCTTGCATAGCGTTATGGCCGAGTTCAAACTCGTAAAGCGAAAGTTGCCTAATTAGCCTGTTGTGGCTGTTCATCTTTCAGGCATCTCAGCCACAAAGAGAACAATGACATGCAATAGTGTTCTCAGCAACGACTAGCACTTTATATCCCTTTCGACTGACTGCGGTTCGCAACATGAACTAGTTTAAACATGCGACATATCCGCTGCAGCGCATGCATTTATGCAAGTATTGCAAAACTTTCGACTCTCTCTCTGTAAGTATGCACAATCAAAATTTCCCCAGATCATGAAAGTGATTACAATTGTTAGACTTAATTATTATTGCTTTTTAGATACGACGCTGTTCCAGAACTCTTTTGGAGAAGGACTTCATCGATCCATCATCTGATTGGAGAATACAAATGTTTATTTGGGACAGAACGGTCTGTTCCACTGAAAACTATAATGTTCGTTTCATCATTTTTTAATTTTACATTTCACATTTTAATGTTTTTGTTCTTTTTGCTTTATGATTCTAAATTTTAGTTTATGTTTTGCTTTTAAATCTTATTTAATCAATATATTTCTCATGTGAGAGTAAAAAGCAAGCCACCTCAGGTTACTTAAGACAGGGTGTCTACTAGTCATGAAAGTTACGCAAAAGTCAGGAATTAAAAAATGGGTGAAGAAAAAGTCACAAATTTGGCTTCGGGGCCATGAATTTGTTTTTATGTCTAGTAATTGTTCATTTTCTGATGACAATCTAAGTAATTTTCCAGGCACCAACCACATAAGATATAAATGTGGTTTCCATATAATGATCCAAGTGTTGAAATAAAGGAAGGGGGAAAGGCACCTGTGCTGTCCTCCACACTGTTAAAGCAAAAAAAAAAAAAAAAACATTTTAGCATGGAAATGTATGTACAAAATATTTATAAAATTTGTGGAAATTTAGCAATTTGTTATACTGCTTTATAAGTTCATGACATTTTCTGTTGAAGAAATGTGTGTAATGAAATCACACCGGTCAATACATAACCTTTTCTATGTTGTACTTGGTATGAGTCAAAAAAATTTTTTGCTTCAGTCTCTTCTTAATAGAATATATATAATTTATATATATATATATATATATATATATATATGAATTTGTGTGTGTGTGTGTGTGGACACATTCAAATTCTTAAATTACATGTTCTTCAGTGGTGTATTCAGTGGTGACCCAGAAAATTTTTTGGTCGCTGTGGGTGACCAGGTGACCACATTTTTTGGCTCCTGTATATTTCTCTCCCCTCACTCTCTAGAGAGAAAGAGAGAGATACAGGAGTAAAAAAATGTAGTTGCCTGGTCACCCACAGCGTCCAAAAATTTTTCGTGGCCACCACGAAAAACATGTAATTCAAGAATTTGCAAGCCTCAAAAGCAAAAATGGGTACCATTTTTATTTTATTTTTCAGAAGAGGGGAGGGTGTTCTTTATTTTTCTACTCCTGTGCGTGTGTGTGTGTGTGTGTGTGTGTGTGTGTGTGTGTGTGTGTGTGTGTGTGTGTGTGTGTGTGTGTGTGTGTGTGTGTGTGATACATATCACACACATTTTTGCTGTGTGTGTGTGATACATATCATTTTTGCTGTGTGTGTGTGATACATATCACACACACACAAGACTTAAACATCTTCATGAAATTGCATTTCTTAAGTTTGGTAGATACCCTGTAAGAAATTGTTCCAAAATAAAGTTGATGCAATTGATGTCAGTGTAAAATATCATGGAAAATCACCTTTCATTCAGAAATACTGGTATTGTTCACCATTGTGTTAACAACAGCATATAATTAAAAATAGATGCACATGTATACTCTCATTAACAGTATAAAAAGTAATGCAATTTTCTTTTCATCCTGGAAAACATGTTTCTCATTCAAAGTGCACTAATACCAGTATCAAATGTGTATTTGTGTCTGCAAGTTATGTAATTACCATTAGATATTGCTAAAATCTCTCTTACTGAGATAATATTACTGTGAACCTTTCTAAAGTAACATCAGCAGAGTGGCCACAGACCGGGAAAACTTTGAATTCTCTGGGAATTTTGCAGCTCTGGAAAAGTCAGGGAAATATCAGGGAATTTTGCAAAAGTTCACGTGAAATCAAGGAATTTATTTTGTGCACACCAAGAAATGTATTGGGGTATTTGGTTTGCGTGATTTGTTCTGTGCACACCAAGAAAGGTATTTCATGATTTAGCGTCGCTGCGGTCTGTGATGGTTTACCCCGATCCAGCGGTTGAACACAACACAGGACTTGACTGTAAAACTAGGAGCCAGCCACAGCGAAGTTCCCATTTGCCGAACCACTGGCGATCGCATCGACAATCAGCACGAACTACACGGCTGGTGCCGTCGTTTCAAGCAGTAAGTAAGCGAGATTTACTTATTAAATCTGTATATTATAAATCTTTTATATCTCTGTGTTTTGGTATTGCACTGCACACGTTTAAGAAAACATGTCGCATAAAAATTATTTCTTCACATACAGTATCGGACCGATTATCCGGAATACTGGGGACCATCGGCTTTCCGGATTTCGGGTCATGCAAGGCGAAAAACGAAGGTTACTGAGGGCTATAAACAAAGCCTCTTTTCTCAAGCTTGGAGAAAAGGTCGGCTTGAAAGCTCGCGTCAAAAACCGTCGCCGCAGCGCAGGGTTTTTTTTTTTTTAATTTTCTAATCCTTATCTTTAACTTGTGGCCTTCTGTGAGTGCATCTGTGGCTGTGGCTAATATGCAAGAGCTCGCAATGCCCAGTTGTCCCACATTTTTTTTTTTTTTTTTTTTTTTACTCTTCCTCTAAGTCTTCTCCCTCCACTCAAGACATCTGATCCATTAGTGCCCTACAAAACGTTTAGCGGATGCAGGTAGGCAAACGTGACGGAAGGTACAGGAGGGATATTGTATGACCCGAGGGTCGGTTGCGGGGGAAATCAAAAGTGCTTCAAAAGAAATCTGGGTGTCGGGGAGGGAAGGCGTACGATCTCGTGTCAGAAGTGTGCCGCGGAGTAAATTTTTCTCCCCACATAATGACTGAATCCGAAGGGGGGGGGTGCGGGAATCACCGCTGCTTGTTCGGTCAGGAGTTGTTTATTCAACACTTCTTTTATTTATGATGATAACATAGCTAGATTACACTGACAGAAAAGGTAAACTCCTCTGTATAGAATTCTTATTTTTAGAAATTCCGTATTTTTAGGAAACTAAAAAAACAAAGTGTCGTGTGTGTTTACCACATTTGTCATTCGAAAAACCTGCCGCCCAATTTTTTTCTTTTTTCTCCAGTAAGCGAAACCAAAAGCAGTTGTGTTTTTTAAGCCTCTACAGCCCTAATCCATAAGCTTCCTTTCGTTCCGTGATCACCCCCATTCTCAAGTTTTCCGATTGGATAGCACATCTGTCACAAGTTTTGACGATAACACTAGTAGGTGAATCACGTTTTCGGATTGCCGAGGCAAAAGCCATAAATTGTGCAGTCGCATTGCGTAAGTGGTTAGTCGTTCTGTGTTAGGTGAAAGTTTGTTGTTCTTGATTTCTTAATCTCATCAAACAGTGGAAATCAAAATAATCAAAAGGTGTGTGAAGTTTTCTTTTAAACCTTTAAGGTCGCATGTTTGTTTTTGTTTTAGTAAAGATAGTTTTTATGAAAACATGAAATTGTCCCTCCTCCCCACCATGTTTTTTAGAATAGCCGAATAATGAAATTATCTGCGGAATAGCCGAATAATGAAATTATCTGCTTGGTAACAAGTTTTCCCTATTTTTAAACAATGAAATGAAACAATTCTGCTAGTCATAACAGTAAGTTATGTTTTATTGCCTTCCGTTAAATATTGTATTCATTCCAATCGCCGTTTCTGGCGCGTGTTTATTAACGTAGCTACGGGAAGGAGGGGCAATGAAGTGGATATGCCACTCTAGAATTAAAAAAAAATAATAATAGAAAGAGTATACAAGCGAAGGAAAATTGGCCTGAATTCGGGTATAAATGCTTGGTTTCGTAAAAATTGTAACAGGAAGTTTCCACTTTCGTTTGACAGCATTCAACGAAATTACATCCAGTATGTACTGTAGGTAGAGGTACTGTACAAGTTCTGTACCCAACTCCACAAGTCACAAACCAATTTTGATGAAATTCAAAATGTAACACCCTTACATAAATGCGCGTGTGAAGTAATGTCTTGCAGTTGTGTGAAACTGTACAGTCGATATGCAGTGGTTTACTGTACAAATTATTAGTACATATCCTTTTATTTCCACAGTGCATCAACCTACGTTAATGAAATTCAAAATGGAAAGTCTCTGATACACATTCCCTCCAAATATGTAAACTGATTTTTTTAATTAAGCTGAAAACAGAAGATCATTATATAAATATAAATGTGACTTTTTTTTTTTTTATCACTTTCCAATACCAAAACACTCACTTTTACTGTACAGATTTCAGTACAGATTCTCTAACTTCACATTTTAACACATACAGAGCAGGGGCTGGCTGTGTTCCCACACTGTCTGTCAACACTTCTGGTTGAATGATTTTTTTCATCTGAAATACCTGTCTTGAATTTTTTTTTTTGCTGAGCACCAGGATATATAATAATAATAAACACCCAGATCTATCTGGAACATTACTAATGCTGTTGCCAGTTCGTTGAAAGAAAGGCACATTTTAACCTGAAATCAGAATGAAACAGCTAATAATATAATATTTTTGGTACTACGTTTATGAACACCAAATAGAAACATTACAATAGCAACAGCATCACATAGCAACAGCCCATGCAGAAAGTGAAGTCGAATTCCACAAAATGAAAGATTACATTCATGAAAGATTTAGATATTTTGTGCAAATGGATAAAAAGAAAAAAACTACATTGTTGAGTTTATTAATTATATCTCGAATGCTTGAGATTGAAACCCATGTTAACGAAAAGTGGGTAGGCTTACTACAATTGTTTGTTTACATGGACAGAACACCAATTTGTTTTCGGAAAATAAAGCAGACGTTCTCTGCATTTCGTAACAACGTTGAATTATTATATTGAAAAATAAATAATTTTCGTAACAACATAATCCCAGCGAACCAATCAACCAATGAAAAATAAAAGGAATCAAACCAGTCACATAGTCTCATGTTACTCAATTGTAACAGTTGTGTTTTGAAATCGTGTGCGCCGCCCCGGTGGCGCAGTGGTCTAAGCGATGGCCTCTGATCATTCATCTGTAAGGGGTCCGGGTTCGAATCCTGGTGAGGCACAGATGTTGTGTTTGTCTTATGGCACTGGCTCTCTCCCTCCCCTGGAACCAGTGACCCTAAATTAGGGACGGGTGACTGCTTATAGCCCATTGAGTTGCTCAAGGTGGTTGTTAAACCTCCAATCAAAAAAAAAATCACGGCCAATTTTTTTTAACTGGCAGCACTGCAAAACATTTTAAAACATCTGCTTTTTTTCAGAGAACAAATGGGAGTCCTGTCCAGTCACGTATGTAAACAAAACAAATGATTGCAGTAAGCCTTGGCCTATGTAACTGCACTCACTTATAGAGGCGTGTTCCCGAACACAATTTGAACTTGAAGAGTGTTATCAAAATACGATTGGTGCATGTAAACAAATGAAACAAATAGCATATAATTTTCAGCAGTTACATGAATGAGTTTTTACTATATTTTCTTGCAGAAATTCATCATCTACTTGATTTGTTTGTCTGCTTCAATTTAAAATGTCACTCCGTCCTACGACAGGCAACATCCCCTATCCTCTGTTATATTAATATATTTACTAAAGCTTAAAAACAACCGTCCTAGGATGACTACATGCTAGTAATTTTATATCTTGGTATTTCTTGTGTTCCTTTATGTCATCATTGATTTCTCATCGGGTTTTTTTTTTCTTTCCAGAGTGTAAATCAGAATGTCAGCCCATTTCCAAATTGATTGGCTTACTGATCCTCAGTTCAAAGAGTGGATACAAGAATTGCCAACAGACAATAAAAAGGCTAAGTGTTGTAAATGCAATTAAATATTTTCTCTGAGCAACATGGGACGTACAGCAATCAGAAGTCATGCTAAAGGAGCTCAGCACAGACGACAGATGACAGCTTCTACACTGTCCATGTTTATGAAAGGTTTTGTTAGTCAAGCAGATGCACCACCACTGCAGACTGCCTCATGCATACCAGTCTCTGAAACTGATCGTGTCGCTGCACGAGACAGTACTTCTAGCACCCATCATATCCAGACTGCCTCTTCTCAGCCTGAAATTAGTGTTGAAAAGCAACAGGGTTCAGTTCCAAGGGGTTTGAAGTCTTTCATTATCAATGAAAATGTCACAAAAGCTGAAATTCTATATTGCCTTCATACTGTTGTTACACATAAATCAATGAGATCAGTGGACAAGGATGTTAGTTTATTCAAGATTATGTTCCCTGACAGTCAAATAGCACAGAAGCTACAACTAAAGAGAACGAAAATTGTCTATTTTTTACTTTATGGAATAGCACCATTTTGCAGAAATGAATTGTTAGAGCTAGTTGCTTCGTCTGAGCACATTGTTATTGGTTTTGATGAATCGCTAAACAAAGTGTCCCAAAGTACTCAGATGGGTTTGAATATCAGGTTCTGGAACAGTAACACTAATGAAGTGTGCACTCGATATTTTACTTCTGCATTCTTAGGTCGTGCCTGAGCAAAAGACATTGGAGAATCTTTCATAAAGTCTCTTTCACCACTGAACTTGCATACTATAATTCAGATTTCCATGGACGGGCCTTATGTAAATCACAAATTCTTCAGAGACCTTAAAGCGCATTGGATAATGGTTGTGACCCTATTGTTTTGGATATGGGTAGCTGTGGCCTACACAGTATGCATGGTGCATTTAAAAGTGCCATGCAGGTCACAAAGTGGTCTGTGGTACATTTTCTTCGTTGTTTGTCCAACTTGTTCAAAGATGTCCCTGTTCGCCGTGTCATGTACAGTGAATATACAGGTTCAGACACGTTTTCTCTAAAATTATGTTCTGTTCGTTGGCTTGAAAATGGTGCTGTTGCACAGCGTGCAATTGACTTTCTACCACATGTAATGAAATTTGTGCATGGTGTTAAAAGTGAGGAGGTAGAGCCTCCAAGTAGTAGCTACAAGGTAGTTTCTACCCTCATTGAAGATCCATTACTGGAAGCTAAATTGGCTTTTTTCAAGTCTTTGTCATCTGAAGTGCAACCCTTCTTAACAAGAATTCCAGGCAGATGCCCCTCTTGTCCCATTCCTGCACAGTTCATTATCAAGTGTGGTTAAGAATGTGATGACAAGGTTTGTAAAGAAAGATGTGATGACAAAGGCATCTTCAGTTGCATGTGTAGATCTTACAAAAAGTGAAAATGTGTGCAGTGCGAAGGACATAGATTTGGGCTATGGTACTCGGAGCTCTTTCAGAAAAGTTAAGTTGTCTGATGTTGCTGTCCTACAATTCCGCAAGGACTGTGCTGCTGCTGCTTTAAAAGTTTTAACTTTAAAAGTGTTGGAACGTTCACCACTTGGGTACAAAATTACGAGGGCGGTGTCATACTTTGATCCCAACATAGCTGCAATTCCTGATGTCCGTAGGCAACGTCTGAAGTGCTTGCTCACAATTCTGGTAGAACACAGATGGATAGCTGGCAGCACAGCTGACCAAGCAGACCGTGAATTTGAAGATATATGTTTTCAGGCATGTGTGGAAACTGAGCTAAGGGAGTTTTCAAGATTTTGTATACGTGTAGACCATTTCTGGCAAGACCTGTTTACAAGATTTAGAAATCCGAAATCAATTTCCCATGTTATGAAAATGGTCCTTGTATTGTCTCATGGGAATGCACATGTTGAGCATGGATTTTCTGTAAATTCAGAATGCCTAGTAGACAACATGAAGGAAGAGACCCCTGGTGGCACAGCGATGTGTGTATGATTTTGTAATGGCTGTGGGTGGAAATATTGAGAACTTTGAAGTTCCCAAAATTCTCATCCATTCTTATAGGAATGCTCGATCACATCTAACAAAGGAAGCAAACAGAAGGAAAGAAATGGCTAGGGAAAAGGAGATTTCTCGTAAAAGGCATTTGCAAGCAGAAATTGTAGAACTAGAAGCCAAAATGAAAAAAAAATCCAAGATACTGCAAATAAAGAAGTTACTGCTATTCAGGGAAAAATTGATGCTTTAAAATAGGAAAAGTGTAGATGGTTTGTGACGCTCCCCTAGGTCACGTCCAGATTTGGTATATGTAATTTTGTCCAGATTTAGTACAAGTTTTGTGTGCTTAAAATAATTATCGTCCCATGATCTTCATATTGTCAAGTAATATTCACTTTCATATCATTTCAAGCCTCTCGTCCTAGAGGGGTTTGGTATGCTAATTACGTGTGCTCCAAAGGATCCTCGTCATGTCATATTGTATTCACTTCATCGAGAAATCTTCGGCATCTTCATATCATTCGAGTTTGCTGTCCTGGACTGTTTCCGGTAACGGGGAAATTGTTGTTATTTCCCACTTCTAAAAATCTGCATTGCCTAATCTGTTCGTCTTGAACTGTTGTGTGTGTTAACTCATCTTCGTCATGGTGTTACAATCGTAACCTAGAGTGTTCTGGGACTTGAGTGATTGTAGGTCAATGCCTACTGTGTGTGTCTCTACTATTTCATTATGAGATGACCTTAAGTTAAGCCACTCAAGAAGCAGAAGCCGCGAGTTGACTACCATGGACCTGGCTGGGGTTCTCAGTTCGTGACTAAGTCCAAATAGTTATTAACCTGTTGGCAGCTCTGTGTATGTTTGATTGTTGCAACTTATATATTGTTGGTTTCTGAAAGTATATATAAAGTAACTTAGAGTTTTGAAATTAGTAAGTTTTGTGTCAGAAATTAAGGTAAATAGTGGAAATGAAATTGAATAAGAAATTAAAGAAAATCTGGTAATTTGTATCTTTGTTTAACTTCGTTAAGTGTGTATTTGTGTTGTTTACTATCCATACTAAAATTACGTCCTAAGTATTTAATGAACCCTAAAAAAAAAAAAAAAAAGAAAAGTCATTAGCATGTCTTTTGTAAAAAAAGATTGTGCTTATGTTATCGGTTTGTCCGTCCGTTTGTACTTACGATATCTCTGCAACTATTAGTCCGATTGAAAAATTCTTTTTGCATTGGGAAGCTTGAAATATGCGAATGATGATCCTTTATTTCGTTGTTGTTTATTTTATGATGTACAATTTCGCCACTAGAGGGCGTAAACGCAGATGATGTCGAATTCCAAAATACATTTTAATCCACATATTTGCTTCTAAACATCCGATTGAAAAGAATATTTTATATTTCGATTCCATTTACGTCGAAGAGTATTTTAGATATAGTTACTTTTTCAAATCATGCATAGATTTTCCGCTAGGGAGTGTACAAGTAAATTACATTTTTTCCCGATAACTCTTCTTCTAAAACTCCGATTTGAAAAAAAATTTCTTCAGCGGATACACCTCCTGATGGAAAATCTTTTGCATATCATTTCAAATTTTTAGGAAAAGAATACTTTGGCCACCAGGGGGCATAAGTGTTAATTTTTGCTTCTGATATATTTACCATAAAATCTGAGCTTCTAAAATATTGATTAAAAAAATTCTTTCATGGACTGATGCCACTCACATCGATAAACCTTTTCGGAATATTTTCTTCTTAAAATATTCCACAGTTTCTCCGCCAGGGGCGTAGATGTATATCTTATTTTCGTCAATATCTCTGCTTCTAGAAGTCGGATTTGAAAAGTTTCCTCTTTGTTGGATAGTGTTTTCAGTGTGACATGTTTTTCATATAATTTCAAAATTTTCAAGTAATTCATAGGCTTTCCGCTAGGGGCGTAGAGGTAAATTGCATTTCCTCCTATATCTCTACTTCTAAATCTCCGATTTGAAAAATTCTTCCTGCACCGGATACAGTTCCGGATGGGAAATCATTTACACATAATTTCTAATTTTTGTGAAAAAATGGTTTGGCCACCACGGGACGTAAATCGTAATATCCGTTTCTGATGTATTTGCAACAAAATATGAGCTTCTAAAATCTCGATTAAAAAAAATGTCGTTTGTAGACCGATAGTACTCATGTCGACAAACCATTTAGGAACATTTTCTTCTTAAAATAATGCATGGTTTCTACGGCAGGAGGGCGTAGATGTGTATCTTATTTTTGTCAATATCTCTACTTCTAGGAGTCCGATTTGAAAAATCCCTTCTTTGTTGGATAGTGTTTCTAGTGTGACATGTTTTTCATATAATTTCAAGATTTTCAAGTAATTCATAGACTTTCCGCTAGGGGGCGTAAAGGTAAATTGCTTTCCCCCTATATCTCTGCTTCTAAATCTCTGATTTGAAAAGTATTTCGGCACCGGATACAGCTCCCGATGGGAAATCCTTTGCACATAATTTCAATTTTTTGTAAAAAATGGTTTGGCCACCAGGTGGCGTAAGTCTTAATTTCCGCTTCTGATGTATTTGCAGCAAAATATGAGCTTCTAAAATCTTGATTGAAAAAAGTCGTTTGCTGACCGATACTACTCATGTCGGCAAACCTTTTAGGAACACTTTCTTCTTGAAATAATGCATGGTTTCTACGCCAGGGGCGTAGATGTATATCTTATTTTTGTCAATATCGCTACTTCTAGGATTCCAATTTGAAAAATTCCTTCCTTGTTGGATGGCGTTTCCGATGCGAAATGTTTTTCCTAAAAATTCAAAATTTTCAAGTAAATAATAGACTTTCTGCTAGGGGGCACATAGGTAGATTGCATTTCATCCGTTATTTCTGCTTCTAAAACTCCGACTTGAAAAATTCTTCCTGTATCGCATACAAGACCTGATGGAAAATATTTTTCACATAATTTCTAATGTTAGGTAAAGAATGGTTTGGCCACCAGGGGACATAAGTGTTAATTTCTGCTTCTGATGTATTTGTAGCAAAATCTGGGCTCCTGAAAACTCGAATAATTTTTTTTTCTTGGACCGATACCGCTCATATAAAAAATCCTTTTGAGAACACTTTTTTCCCAAAAAAATGCATGGTTTCCCCACCAGGAGACGCAAAGTCATCTTATTTTTGTCGATATCTCTGTTTCTAAAAGTCCGATTTGAAAAATTCTTTCTGTGTTGGAGAGTGTTTCCGGTGCGAAATGTTTCTCATATAAGTTCATGTGTTTCTTAACACACAAGTCTGCAACTAGAGGGCGTAAGCTCACTATTGCGTTTACAGCAATATCTGAGGGATTAAAAACCCGATTGAAAAACTTCTTCCTCCCGTCAGATACTGTTGTTTTCCATACCGGCTCCATTGACTTTGAATAGCTTTGATAAATTTAATTTGCGTCAGAGTGGATTCAAAAGACGTGCTTATTACACCCCAAAATTCGGTGTCATCTTTATTGTTTATTTTAATTTTACAAAATTTGATGCTGGGGCGCACCACCGTATCCAATCCTTTTACATCATTTTCACGAATTATTATTTTATAACAATCAGGATTTCTTTTAAATCACCAATGTACCTACAAAGAAAATTTGGTATTTATTTTTCCGGAGTACAATAATTTCGGGAAGGTAATATGCGGTTTATATGCATTTAAATGTCAATTTATTTTTTCTATGTGATGTTTCAACATAATTAAAAAAATAAAATCAAGTTGAAAGAGGTTTCAGCCAAAATAAACATCTCATAGTAAAATGAACATTAAAAGTATTAATGGGCTTCAACATGTTACTTCCTTTATGAAAAGATATATGACAATGACTGCCGGAATCTCAACATAAATTATGGAATAAAGTCAGTAAGACAGGCATCACAAAATTACAGAAACAGGATTGATTGCTGAGCATCTTAAAAGGAAAGAACAAAGTAAAAGTACTGTGTCAGAATTAGATAATCTGAAAAAGGAAGAAGAAATAATTAAACTTAATTTAGAAACAGCTAAAAAAAATGTTAGATAATGCTGAAAAACTTATTGCAGAGGGTATTGCAATGAAGGATTTTTCCAAATTACAGAGTGGCCAAGCTGTTCTACAGGACAGCAAAGAAAAACTTGACCAGTATATGAAAGAGTTAAAAAAGATCAAGGAAAAGATTGAAACTGTAAAAGTAAAAAAAAAAGAAAAATTTTAAATTATGGAAAGAATCTAAATAAAATATGTTCAGGCTATATTTTGATTATTTATTTATTTTTTGTCATCCAGATGTGAGTGTTATGTTCTAAAAATACTGTTTTTCTTTTTTCATTAAAGTTTTTTTAAATTTTTATCAAAATAGGATATTCTTGATAATATTCAGAACAGGTAAGGTAAATTTACCTCCATTGGTACAAGTACAAGATGCACAATAGATCTTAGGTTGCTGTGCTGGGTCAATGTATCCCCATTGGTACAAGGTAAAATTACAACAAGTATTTTTTTCTATTCTATGACATTTGTATTTAATCCATTCATGTCATTAAATATGATCATTTTAAAAAACTTATTTCACGTGCAAGTTACGCTGCAAAATGCAGTTTTCAAAGATTTATTTACTGTAAGCTCCAAAATAGTTATAAAGTATTAGTAGTTTTTTTAATAAGGTGCATTAATACTGTTTAAATAAAAATTTCAAAGTTTTAGAAGTAAAAAACAAATTATTTCTGAAAATCACACTTCGAAATTCTCCGTCTGTTTTAAAATTGTCTGCTCCAATTTCTCAAAAAAGCTGCACCAAAAACTGAGCCAAATCAGTTTTCTGCAATCACATCACTGCAACAGGAGAAGAAATATAGATTATGGATGCTGCTGTGCCCTTTTATTGGAGAAACTGCACAGCAATCATGATGTTGTGTCATGTTGTTTATTTGCATTTTTGTCAAGCTATAGAACCAGATATCTGACTATCTGTTTGTCATTCCTTTGTAATGTTAACTTTCTGTCATGTCAGTAGAAATTCTATGGGCAGATTCCTTTGCCAATCAACAAAACCCTCCAATGTAGTTTTTGCTCAAAACCTTTGGAACTAGTTTCTTAGCTTTGAAATTTCCTCCAATCCATAGAACTGATTCCCTTTGTTTTGGGGGTCATGCACAAAACTCTAGGATTCGTCACCAGTGGTGTTTTTTTTTTTTTTTTTTTTAAGTCTTGACCACACTGCCTGCCATTTCAACTAAATCACAGCATGCCGCAAGTCCCTCCTCTTGTTTTGTCATCAGTGCTTGGTGCACAAGTACTTTTTTCTTTCTCCGAAATTTCAGCAACAGTCGAACATACAGTGTTCTTGTTCATGGAGGCTCATTTGCTATCATTTGAAGGAGCAGGTGACAATTTTTCATTAACAGCTAATGGTAACCCTTTACATTTGAAAGATAATTATGTTTATCTTTTTAAATGTAAAAACTAATACCAAATAATTTTAAAGAATGTCAGAAAAAAGTTTTTAAAGATTTTTTTAATGTAAAATTTACTTGCGAGCATGGCACTGTCAACACAGTCTGTAGAGACATTCGCTTAGCTCTTCAGGGGAGAACAGCTGGACACAAGGCTTGCATGCAATTTTTACATAAAGAATCTTAAAAAAATCATTTTATTACTGTAATTTGTGCCACATTTATATGAATTTGCATAATTGCATTTTGTGCAAAAATTCCTGCCAAATTTTTTGGATGCTGTAGTAAAGCATTCCCCCTCATAATGCAAATATGCAGTTCATTGCATTGCTAAATCAAATAAAACAGCAAGATCTGGTAAATTATAAGGAAACAAGTGCTAAGTGGTTTACAAGATGAATGGAAAATCTCCCACCCCCTTTTTTGTTAATTGGAGCCTTTTTGCTTTTTGTCAAAATACTAGGGTTGTACCAAAAGTAATGCAAAAGTGGGCATAATTTTTTTTAACTGACAGAGGTCATTCAAATTGCACATGCTGGTATGATCATGATCATATGTAGAGGATTTTAGGAAGGGAGTGTCTGACCCCAGGTCTTAAACAACCCTTAGAAATAGGAAACTAGGAGATTTGGGCTAGAGCGCCCGATAGGAAAGTGACACGGAAGCGAAGTAGAAAGGGGGAGGAAGACGCCCTTATTTATTACCGGGGGCCAGTACCCGGAGTCCGACGGCTTAACCTGCCCATCCGACGCATGGCGGATATTTAGTGGATCGAGCATTTGTACCTGCCTGGGATCAAACCTGAGACCCTTCCCGTGGCAGTCACGAACGTTGCCCACTCGGCCACCCGCGGCGCACATGCTGGTAGAGTAACTCTTTCTCTATACAAAGGTACTACTCCATCACAAGCGATACATTTGTGCCATCGTTGAACCCAACTCTTGAATCCTCTTTCAAAAAATTCAGGTGTGGACTGTTGTACCCACTTCTTCACAGCCGCTTTCACATTGTCTGTGTCATCAAATCTTTGTACCTGGAGACTGTCCTTTATTGCAGCGGTCGCCAACCGGTAGTGGTCCACAGAAAAATCTCAACATTATTACATTATTTGCATTTTTTATGTTTTATTAATGATAAAACAAAAATAATCTAAGAAATCCTTATATTCTGAAATCTGAATGACAATTTTCACCTTTATATTGCACTAAATTCATGAAATGTACTAGACTCTAGTACAGGGCTCGTGAAATACGGCACGCAAGAACTTCATTTCGTTCAGTTTCCAACAGTCACCCTACTCCGCGAATACCGATTCTCATCCGATTGTTTTATTTTATTTGTGTATTGTATGTAACTGTGTATTTTCTTTAACTGGTATATTTAATGGTATCAAATAGTTTGACTTTAATAACTATCGTTTCTTGTTTGGTTTCAGGTTTGAATGCAATAAACCTATAATGAGTGAAAAAAAGCAAAGTAATATTTTGCATTTCTTTAGTAATACAAAAGATAATGTAACTAATGATAATAGTAACAATAGTAATATGTGTACTTCACTTAACCGTGAGCTGATTAATGATTCAGAGCCTCCACAGTCCTCGTCAGGCACCATTAGGAAGAACATTCGAACTGGAGGCAGAGAGAAGAAAAAACTCAAAGTATCAAGAAAATATGATTCGAACTACTTGAAATTTGGATTTATTGAAGAACCTGGTAGTGAGCTGCATCCACGGCAGCTTTGTGTTGTGTGTTCTGAGAGTTTATCCAATGATGCCATGAAACCTTCAAAACTCGAAAGACACTTGCAATCAAAACACCCGGATTTAGCTAAGAAACCACTTGAATATTTTCAAAGAATGTGTTAAAATATGCAAAAGCAAGTAATTGCTTTAAGAAAAATGACTGTTGAAGATAAGTCCTTATTAAAGGCTTCTTATCTGATAGCACTTCAGATCGCGAAAAATAAAAAGCTGTATACGATTGGAGAAGAATTAATTAAGCCTTGCATGTTACAAGCCTATGAAGAGGTTTTAGGAAAGCAGGCTGTCTAGAAACCGAAAGTAATTCCTATGTTCGCTAACACTGTCAAGCGCAGAATTTAAGACATGGCTGAAGATATTGAAAATCAAGTTATAAAAATGGTGAAAAATTCACCATTTTATTCAAATCAACGGACGTAAGTAACAAGGCACTTCTCCTTTGTTTTGTGAGGGTTGAGTGTGAAGGAGAGTTACAGGAAGAACTACTTTGTTCGCTCAACTTGCCAGGTAGAACAACTAGCGCTGAGATTTTTAAAGCACTTAATAGTTATTTCCTGGAACACGGAATTGAATGAAAAAAATGTATTGGGATATGTACAGACGGTGCCGCAAACATGACTGGACATCTTTCAGGAATTGTTGCAAAGGTGAAAAATGTTGGTCACCCAGACATTTTGTCTACACACTGCATTATGCATCGTGAGCAACTTGCGGCGAAAAATATGTCCCCAGAACTACATGAAGTATTATCAGATGTTATTAAAATTATAAATGAAATTTGACACAAAGCGATCAATTCTCTAATATTTGAGGCACTTTGTGAAAAAATGGAGTTCCCAGTATACTCACCTTCTTCTTCACGCTGAGGTGAGATGGCTGTCGAGGGGCAAAATACTAACCCGACTGTTCGCCCTGCGCAAAGAAGTCAAATTATTTTTCCTGCAGCAAAATAATCCGAAATTTCGAGAACTCTTTTTCGGCGATGAGTGGGTAGCCAAGCTTGCATACCTGGCAGATATTTTTTCACTGTTAAATGAACTAAACATATCCTTGCAAGGATAACTTAAGGACGTGTTCACACTACGAGGTAAATATGGATGCTTTTCAAAAGAAAATATTGCTGTGGCAAACGCGGTTGGCTAAAGAAGATCTGCAAATGTTTTCAAATTTTGATGAATATATGAGAGAGAAGGATGTCAACCGGCAGGTGGTAACCATTGTTCAACAGCACTTACAATCACTCACAGAATCTTTTGGTCGTTATTACCCAAAGAAAGAAGATACCAGACATGGCAATATGTGGATAATAGATCCATTTGCAGCAAACATTGAAGATAGCAATTTAAGCATGAATGGAAAAGAAAGCCTCATCGATCTATCATCCGACGACAGTCTCAAAGCTAAAAATTCCAGTCATCCTGATCAAGACCTCATTTTTGGCTCACCATAAAAAGTGAATACCCATTGCTGAGTGAAAAAGTAATGAAAATTTTGTTTCAATTTTCAACAACATATTTGTGCGAAAAGACATTTTCATCTGTCGCAGCAGTTAAATCTCGGTACTGATCTCGGTTTGAAATAAATATGGCTCTCCGTCTTGCAGACTTAACGTCTTTGGAGCCAAAAATCCTTAAACTTCTTTCAAACAAGCAGGAACAAATATCACACTAAAAATGTGTAATACTTAAATATGCTTCAATTTTTTTGTAATAATTAAACTAACTTTAATAATTTTGTTACAATTAAACAACTTTTAAAGATTTTGTTATGATTAATAAGCATTTATAATTTTGTTATATCAAATAGGTGCATTTCATATTAATAAAATGGAAGTTCTCTAATCATTATTTTACAAATGTATTTATCTTTTTAAAAAAATTCATATTAGTGGTCCGCAAGATTTAAAATTATGAATTTAGTGGTCCGTGAGGTCCGAAAGGTTGGCGACCGCTGCTTTATTGGACCAAACAGGTGGAAGTTGGAGGGTGCCAGATCTGGGCTATACGGTGGATGGGATGATCGACCAGCCTGATTTGCTGATCGCCTGACTTGTTACCAAAGATGTGTGTGGTCTCGCATTGTCATAGTGAATGTGGATCTTTTTCAGATTCTTGTTCGGTACCTTCCTCCTTATGGCTTCTCTAAGCTTCTTGAGTGTCTTAATGTACCACTTGCTGGTCATGGTATGGCCACATGCCAGAAAATCAAGGAGAGTGACACCCCTGTTATTCCAAAAACCAGTCACCATGACTTTCTGTGCTGATAACTGGCTCTTGAACTTCCTAGGCCTTGGCAAAGAGGTGCGATGCCATTCCATGCATTGATTCTTCATTTTTGGATCGTAAAAATACACCCATGTTTTATTCCATGTCAGCAGATCAGAAAGAAAGTGTTAATTGGATTCAAATGCTTTCAGCAGATCAGACAGACTTTGACCCTTCTCTTCTTCAAATCGGGTGTCAACTGCCAAGTTACCCACTTTGCACACACTTTCCGACATGCTTAATCTTCCATCATCTTCTGTATGGCGTTGTGACCTCAGTCCAGTTGTGCAACAAGCTCTCGAATTGTAACTCCTCGTTTCTTCGCACGAATCAATTCAGCCACTCGCCGAAGATTCGTGTCAGTGTTCATAGATGATGGTCTTCCACTGCATGGTTTGTCTTCAATGCTGGTTTCCTCTTCTTTGATCTTCTTCCGTCTGTGCACATTGCTCTTGTCAGTAGTGTCATCTCCATAAACATTCTGTAGCCTTCTGTGCATGTCGGACAGCCTGCACCCTTCCTTCATCAAGAAATCAATGATGGCACGATGCGCTTGGAATCCATTATTTACCTGCAATGAAGAAAAAGGGTTACTATAGAGGAATAGTTACTCTACCAGCATATGCAATTTGAACGACCTCTGTCAGGTAATAAAAAAGTTATGCCCACTTTTGCACTAGTATTGGTACAACCGTCGTACACACATTTTTTTATCTGATATTTAGTTGAACTAATTTGTTTTCTCACACAAATTTTGATATTTATCAACAGTTTATTCAGAAAAAGATTCTTCCAAACTATGATATTCCTTATTTTAAGATGATTAATTATATGTCTTGTAGCAGTTATAATGTCAGATGTTCACAGATGTTAGTATTTTTGTATTTATGTTTTTATATTTTTTTGACAGTTGTTCCAGAGGCTTTGCATACATGTTATAAACCAACTGAAGCCAATCCACTCAGCAATGTACCTCCAGCCTTACTCAGACAGGTATGTTACAAATCATATGTACTGTCTGTGTTATTAGGTACACTGTCTCTTTCAGGAAATAGTTTGCTACCTCAAGAATAAGATTTTTAGTTCATACCAATGATGTCCATCCAACTCTTGGCCCACAGGTAAAAGCAAAATTTTTATCATAGTTTGGAAGTCATAGCTTAGGTTAGCATGTGATTCAAAATAATTTAAAGTGCTTCACCTTCTGTCTTGATGTGACAAACAAGATCTATGTGTTATTTGGTACATCAGGAATGTTCATGTACAATCTACAGCAGTGGCGAATGCTGCGGTATGGCTAGTAGTGCACCGCCAGACCACTAAAACTGTCAAATAAAAAAAAAAACAATTTAATAAAAGTTGGAATATTTGCAATTGCATCTTAGGTAAATGAAAACAAACAACAACAAAAAAAAACATTTAATAAAAAGCTGGAATGCTGAAATCAGCTGCGTTACGCCAGAGCACGTGCTTTGCTGCATTATGCCATGGCTCACGCTCAGCCCTCGTTGCCGTTGGGTAGCCAGTGGAAAGACTAGAATTTAGGGATGCTGAGAGCTCACAGCCTTACCGCGGTTCAAAATTATGCTTTTAGTGCATGCTTGGGTTTCAACGGCCGAACGAGAAACATACCAGGTAAACAGGTTCTGTTAGCTTATCAGATCATGATGCAGCAAGCATGCCATACGTTATCTCGAAAACGTTTTCTCGTTGAGCGCAGGCAGCAAGAAACCAGCATTTTTCTTCTTTTTGTGAGAGTGAGATTGCAGATTGTAGATCTTGAATTGTGTGTTATGCAGTAAATGGTGTTAGTGACTAGTGCAGGGATTCTCCTTGTGTTTATTACAAATTGTGTAGTTTATTTCTTTAAATCCTAAACAGTGTTTCTAGAATTTTAAAATTTTCTCACTGAACAATGAGTTTAGGCAATGCCGATAAAAGTATTATTCAAGATTTGTCAGAAATACCTTTTTCAAGGAGGTCTACAATGGAAAAGACGAAAATAATAAAGGACCGCAGACCATGCCCACCTTTACCTAACCTTAAGAGTGTACATAAAGATAACGATACTTATACTCGGAATTTTCAGGTTTCTCAGTATGATTTGTATCCATGGTTGGCAGGCTGCAGAAATTTAAATAAACTATTTTGCTGGCCGTGTTTGTTGTTTTCTAAAAGCGACAGTTCTTGGAGCTCGGGTGGATTTGACAACCTCAACAGCTTGCATACTTCGCAGAAAAAACACAAATCTTCTGCATCACATTTGCAGTGCACGCTGGACATACTGCATTTTGGTCGCCAAAGAATTGATGAAACACTTGACAAACAACTTAAATTAAATAACTCAGAACACAACAAAAGAGTTCGTAAAAATCGAGAAATTTTTAAACGATTAATCGATGTTACTGGCAAAGAAAGGTAACTTGATCACGCTAGTTACGTTAACTAAAACTTTTACAAAAGTTCGTAAGTTGGAAGCTTTCGACCTTATCTTAGGTCTTCATCACGCCAATGGAGGACTAAAATTTTAGTCCTCCATTGGCGTGATGAAGACCTAAGATAAGGTCGAAAGCTTCCAACTTACGAACTTTTTGTAAAAGTTTTAGTTAACGTAACTAGCGTGATCAAGTTACCTTTCTTTGTTAATATTGTTACGTGTTTTGCCCATAATCGTGATGTTACTGGCCTACTGGCAAATCAGGAATTGCCTTTTAGAGCTCATAATGAATCTGATTCGTCTCTTAACAAAGGCAACTATATCAAATTTTTACAACTATTAAGAGAATACGACCCTCTCCTGAATGATCATTTAGAAGCAGCCACTGTTTTCAAAGGTACATCACCTGCCATTAAAAACGATTTTATCAAATCTATTCAAGTGGCGCTGGATGAAATTTTTAAACAAATCCAAGAAGCCCCTTATGTTGCTATCATGTTGGATGAGAAAAAAGGCTTCACAGTTATCCACAATTTTGAGGTACATTAATGATGGCAAAATGTGGAAAGATTTGTTGGTTTTACAGACGTCAGTACCGACAAAAGCTCTGGTGGTCTGTTTAATCATGTTCAAAATATAGTTTCAATGTTCAATTTAAAATCTAAGCTTGTAGCTCAAACATATGATGGGGTTTCAGTTTTGAGTGGACATTTGAGTGGGCTGCAGCAAAAAATATTAGAGGAATATCCACACGCCACGCACTTTATGTGCATTGTTATGCGCATGCATTAAACCTTGTTCTGTCGCAAAGCTTGAGCAAGATTAAAGAATGCAGCATATTTTTTTGTACCTTAAATGAGATTTCTACCTTTGCATCACATTCAACCAAGAGAACTTGTGCCTTCAAAGAACATCTGAAACGAAGAATACCTTCTCTAGCTGCAACCAGATGGTCCTTCAGTTCTTGTTGATCATACAGTATTTCGAAAGCATTGAACACCAGGAGGGGTGGAGTGCAACGACACGGTGGCCGCAATTGGATACAAGAAATGTATAAATAAATTCGAAACTGTTTTCCTACTTGAACTGTTAACTTCTGTGTTTTTATACTCGGATGTTTTATTTAATATACTGCAAATGAATGGTCTGGATATCATTTTTTGCTCCAGTAAAATAAAAAATTTCAGAGACACCTACAAAATGAACGGGAATCAGGGTTTCCACTTCTGTGGAAGATGTCAAATGGTATAACGCACCCCAAAGAAACGAAAAGGTTGAAATCTGGTGGAGAAAGTTCTGCTGAGGTAAAGTACAGAATTATTTTCTATGAAATCATTGACAACCTCATAAGTAATATCTCTACTCGTTTCTCAAGCATTGAAAACTGGAGTTTTTCAGCTTATTAAATTGCAAGAAATTTGACACGTACAAATCTAAAACAACATTTCCTGACCAGCTTCTCAAAAAATTGGCCTATGTTTATGATGGCGTCTTCGATTGTACCTTGCTCAAAAACGAACTGAGTTCTTTATGGATCAGATGATTTTGGAGGAAAATCTCCTTACGAGATACTATAGTGGTTTCGTGACAATTACATGTGTAAGACTTTTGAACAAGCTTATAAACTAACTAATTTAGTGTCCACCATCCCTGCTACAAACGCTTCGGTTGAATGAAGTTTTTCAGCCCTCAAAAGAATTAAGACTTTCCTTCGCTCTACTCAAGGTCAGAAAAGATTAAGTTACCTTTCTCTGTTATCAATGGAGAAAGCCTTAATAGCTTATTTGAAGAAAAAGTCAAATTTTTATGACCTAGTCATTGATAAATTTACAGCAGTTGATAGGAGAGCACAGTTCCAATTTAAGTAATGAATAAATACCAGGTAAGAATTTCAATATGTATTTTTGTTCAACCCAGTAATTGTATGCATTTGTGCCTCTTGAAAGAATTGTACGATGGGTTACGTAATACAATTATCATGACATTATTTTTATTCATCATCATTTTCAAACCACTGCTGGATGAAGGTTTCAAGTCTTCCACAAACTTCTATCATGACCCATTCTTCTACATGATTATTGTTGTTATTTCTGTTAAAATCCGGGAGAGTTAGAGAGTTGTTATAGTGTGATTGATTACGGAGGAACTATATTACACACATGTTGCATTATTGTTATTAAAACCCATAAGGGTTGCTATATGGTTCGGTTGGTATTAGGCAGAGAATTACGCACAATGTTGCATATTTCCGGCCCGCATGACCTCCATTCTATACCAGGATTCGCCACTGATCTACAGACCAATCCAGTGGGCCAGTATTTCAATCCTATCTCCTGAACAAGCTTCACTAAGAAGCTCCTTCATAAGCTGTTGCCACAAAGCAGTAATGTATGCAGTTAGTGTCTTGTGAGAATGCATGTTACTGCCAATGGTCAGTACTAAGCAGACAAAATAAAAATATACTTTAGCAGGGTTCCTACAATCCTTATAAATCCTTAAAAAGTGCTTAATTTTTTCAGGGGTGCTTAAAAGTCCTTAATTTTTGACAAAATGTCAGAGAAAGGTTATTTAGTGTGACTGTAACCACATAATAATAATAATAATAATAATAATAATGAAACTGTTACATCACAGAAAGAAAACAGAACTCTTGTTGTTGTTAATGGAGGTTGTCATCTATGTTGGTTCGAGATATTCTTTATTTGTATATTTTTGTTATATTATTAAATAGGTTACACAAGGTAAGCTATGCAGATCTAAGTCGTCTATGAGTATATATAAAGTATGACACAAAAAAATCTTAAAGGTACTTAAAAAGTACTTATTTTTCATATCTGGCTGCATGAAATCTAGAAATTATGATATAGTGCCTAGAAATTTTTATTCTGATTAATTATGTTGATGTCAACTGAAAGTCCACAGAAAAGAGCAGGACAGTATGAGATTGTAATTCTGAAAAAGTGAATGACTCTGGGCTCACCAAATAACACATATCCAGCAGGTTCTGGATATTATTATTTGTTCTAGTCACATCACCATCTCTTGGAACTGTCAGCTCAATTTTGTATTTCCCCTTTTTCTTTATGCAAGTAATGATTATGCAGTTATACCGAGGAAAATTCAGTGCAAATTTACTCAAAAATTTGACTGTGGTTTTGCAATTTAAACTCTTAGACAATTAAGAGCAAATTCAAATATCTTGAACTCATAACTTTAACTACAGTTTTATAATTTACACATCCTTTATTGCATATGTGATTATTCAGTCACATAGGAAAACTGATTTGACCAGCAGAACTATCTTTTAAATTGCATAAGTTCAACTTTATTACATCCTCTAATTTAAATTATATAGAAAAATATTGCAAATCCAATTGTCATATTTCAATTTCCATAGTTTAAGTGTTTTGGCATGTCTTTGTTGTGTTTGTAGTTGGCAAGATCTTTAAAAAAAATTGGCGAGAGGTGCTTAAGACGTCCTTATTTTTTGTGAGAGAAAAAGAGTGAGAACCCTGTTTAGTCAACACCGTCTTGATTTTGCCATTGAAGTGTGTCATATTTTGTTTTTCCATATCACACTTGTTCCAGTTGAATACCAAAAAGTTTATGGTCGAGGAGAAGCATTCATTGATACATAGCCGTCTTATTATGGAGGTAGAGTAGCAGTAGTGGCCCAGTGTGGCAGGGTTGTTTGTGCATCTAGAAGTCTGTAAATGAGCTAAAACTTGAAAGCTGATTAATGACAAGCTAGTTTAATAATGATATGCTATGTGGTGCTAATACACTGGCGTGCAAAAATTAAGGACGAGACGGTTTTTTTAATGTAACGTCTTGCAGAAGTGCTCCACATCAACTCAAATCATACCATAAAATCCCCAAGGTGTAAGAATATGGGACAAGTGAGCAAAACCATCCAAACAAGGAATCCAAAAGATACAAAGGCACTTTATTGAAAAGGTAGCTTCAAGCACCACTGGACAGAAAACAGAAACGTCCATGTGACAGGCGGCTGCCAAGAAAAATTGAGTCTTTAGTAGGGGATATGATCACCCCTGACTGTGTTGCAGGATTTACAACATCAGTCCATGCTGAGGACGAGGTTTTCAAGGAGCTGTTGAGGCATCGCGACCCATTCCTCTTGTAGCGCCAATCGCAGCTGCGGAATCGTTGCTGGCGGCTGGTGACGTGCTGCCAAGCGTCTCCGGAGAAGAAACCTTGCGGGCCAATCCATGCGTTGAATATTTTCACTCTCCAACAGCAATGCGACAGCCACTGTACGATGAGGTGTAGCGTTGTCGTCCATGAAGAGGAACTCAGGACCTACAGCACCTCTAAACAGATGCAAGTGAGGCAGGAAAACCTCGGTACAATAGCGGACACCAGTGACTGAACCTCCTTGGAAGATGTGGAGGTCAGTACGGCTACGAAGCATGATACCGCCCCAAACGAGAACTACGCCACCTCCAAACCGGTCCCTTTCGATGATGTTGGATGTGTGATTGCGTGTTTCCTACTCTCTCCAGATGTGTGTACGTCCAGAATCGCTCGTCAGACTAAATCGGCTCTCATCCATAAAGAGAACTCGACCCCATTGCTGATGTGTCCAGTTCTTGTGTTCCTGGCACCACAGAAACCGCCGTCTTTAATGAGCAGGCGTTAATGGCGCACACCATACAGGTAGTCGTGCTTTCAGTCGGAGGCTACAGTGCATTTCGGACAGATAACGTGTCAGGAGATATAGCCTGTGGGGAGTTGCTATTCTTGTCCCTCACAGTGTTCCGGTGTCTTTCGTTGCGGTATCCACAACTTTGCAGGCCGTGACGGTTCGTATATCTGTGCCTCTTACTGTCTGTGGTGTCTATCTGCCGCCGGACGAGAACGTGATCGTCTCTGCGCTGGAGAGTTTGGTTGATCAGCTGCCTTCACCTATCCTTGTACTGGGTGACTTCAATGCCCATCATCCTTTGTGGGGTAGTGTCAGCATCAGCACGAGAGGCCGTCGAATCGAGTCTCTTCTGTCCTCAACCTCTTTGTGCCTTTTTAACACCGGTGCTGTCACTTACTTCCACGAGCCCACAAGATCTTTCAGTACGATCAATTTGAGTTTGGGATCACCATCAATTATTGCTGGTTGGTCGTGGATGGTGTGTAATGACCTGCCCGGGAGCGACCATTTTCCAATTGTGATCATGCATACATGCCATCTTCTGCCTCCCTCCCTCCTCGATGGAGGATGGAGCTTGCCAGATGGGAGGTCTTCGCGTCGTCTGCAGTGATCTCTTCTGCTATGATGACCCAAGAGTCAATTGACGCAGATGTTCTTGATGTCACGAATTGCATTATTCAGGCGGCTGATCTTTCTATACCAAAAACATCTGTGACGCTCCCCAGAAGTCCAAAGCCTTGGTGGATCCCTGATAGCGCAGTGGCTAGGAGAGCTCAACATAAGGCCTGGTCTATGTTTCAGCGTTATCCAACCGATGCCAATCTCGTTGCATTTAAACGAGCAAAATCCTATGCTCGGTTGGTGCTTCGACGTAGCAAGAGGGAGTCTTGGATTCAGTATGTTTCATCTCTCACTTCATGTGCCAGTTCGAAAAGTGTGTGGGACAAGATTCGTAAGATGCGGGGTAACTACAGATCTCCCCAGATTTCCATTCTTGAGAGTAACGGCTGCACATATGCTGAAGTCGGGGAGATTGCGGATTGTTTTTGTGAGGCTTTTGCATCTGTGTCTAGTGATGTGGCTTAGCCTTCCTCATTTCATAGGATTAAGTCACAAGCCGAATGCCAGAAGATTTTGAGTTCTTAGCAGGATATCTTAGAAGTCCTGTCATTTTTTTTGTTCTTCACATGTTTTTACACAAATTCGCTGAAAACTACGACACCTGGACTCCTTAACTTCCTATTCAATCTGGTGGTGTCATATTGAGGGTGAATGGTATATTTATTTTAAATATGAACTAAAAACACATTAATTATTTCTTAAAAGAGGAAGAATGAGAGGGTTAAAATAATAACATTGCTACCTCTTGGTCTGCAGTCTCCTTCTGATTAGTTGCTCCCGGTATACACTCAAGAACAAAAGAACTGTGTATTCGAAGTTCCATAAAATGAAAGTTACTGCTCCTTGCATGTTAACTATTAATTAAGTCGATGGTGCTGCCATCTCCATCGTCTGCGTCATCCTCTTGCTCATCACGTAGAACGTCGTTGGCACCATCTAGTGTCGTCCTGTATTTTAATCTTCGTTGCATTTGTCAACTTGATCTTCTTATTTGGACAATTCGTTGTTTTTCTTGTTTTATCATGTTCAACCATGTTGGTGATAATTCGACCGGGACATTTAAATTGCAATTATATGTCCTGGTCTTCTCTATCATGATGGCCTCTGCAGTCAGAATCTTTTTATGTGTGTTGTGAGAAGTAACTAAACTTATGTTCTCCCAATCGGGCATGGCTTCATTATTATAACAATATCGTATAAGTGAAGTTCGAATTTCACCCTTATTCCAGTTATTTAAATGTTCACATAATCTGATATCTATATTTCGCTTTGTGCTACCAATGTAAACTGTTTTATTATCTAGGTTGTTATTTATATTAATAATTGGTATACTGTATACACCTGCTTTACGTAAAATAGGACTTTTTTCATTACTTGATTGTAATAGTCTGCTATTATCTATCTGCAATAAGTAACCCTGCTTTATGGCATTCCTTTTTTAAAGGAGCAGATATAGGTGGATAATATGGTAGTTTTCCACAAAATCTGTATGTATCAATCATATTCTGCCCTCATTTGCTTTGGTTATTCTGAATTTGTTTATAAAGATCGTCAATCAATCTCTCCTTATAGCAGAAGTCTCCAGCCAGAGTTTTAATCCATTTCAACTCTTTTTGTCTTGCAGTATTATTAGATGAAAGTATAATTGCTCTTTTTAGGTAATATCGGAATGCTGCTGTTTTAAATTTCCATGGATGATTTGAGTTATTAGGTATTATATTTGGTACAAATGTTGTTTTTCTATATACCTCGTAGTCAATTCTTGAATAATTATTGATGATATTAATATCTAAAAATGGTATTTGTTTATTTTTTTCCCTTTCAATGGTAAGATTGATAGTTGTATATATCTTGTTGTATGTGTTAACAAATTCTTCCTTCCAGATCTTCTTCAGTATGCTTCCAAAATATCAAGATATCATCCACATATCGAACAAATAGTTCTGGATAAACGAAACTGATGAATGAAAAAAGCCCGCACATGCAGTCCCGGTGTGAAACAGGGACTACCAAAATAATAATGAATAATAAATTGTGTATAAACACAACCACATTTAAGGAACATTGATATTAATACATATTTTAAAAGGCGATGACTTGTCGAATCATGAAATCCTTTTAAAGTTCTGGATTATTGTTTGAAATTTATTTGATGCTTTGTGTACAACTACTGCACTACATTATTATGCCTCTGTGAAGTGCTGTCATATCGAATTGGTTCATTCCTCTGCACAAGCTTCCCAAAATCGATCAATAGCTTATGGTCATTATTTATCCTTCATCTGTTTCAAGAGTCCTAATGTGTACAAATCTATGGGAGAGCATTTGATTTCTTCATAGAGGACAGTCCTTGAGTGATATAGCACAGATTCCAGTTTCCTTTCCCATCTGTTGAAGATATAACTGCCCTTAAAAGCAGAGATATAACTTGAAACATCTTGATGCAGCATATAATGTTTCATGTAAACTTGACAGTAGCAGGAATTTCATCCCAATATATTGATTTCAGGATGGTTGTATGATAATAGACGGAGTTCATTTTGGTATTCTTTTCCATCCTGTGGAAAAAGTTTTGTCACCATCTCTGTTTCACCTGTGTGAGGTTGTTTGATTGGCTGGTAATATGAGGACATATGAAAAGGTAATGAGACTAATTTTAGAAATGGGCATTGTGATGCTCCACTGTGGCAGTACTGGGTGAGAATTTGAAGGTCAGCTGACATATGTCGATGTTTCATCCATATCAGTTCAGTTGCACTCCAGCTAGAGCACAGGATTGACTTCAATCACTGGTGTCTACAGATGAAAAATGGAATGAAATTTAGCACAATAAAATTATGTCATTAAGTTTTACTGTCACATAACTAAAACTTGCAAGGGAACCATTTGACTTACTACAATATGCATTTGGTGAAAAGTGTATGACTGTCCAAAGCTAGAGTATGTTGGTGGTATACAGCATTCCAAGGAGGAAGAGAGTATACTGAGGACAAGCAGACAGCTAAGTTTCTGTCCATTTCACACAATAAAGTATTGGTGATCATAGTCTTTGTTATTGTCTAATCCTGTCTTGTTTAAACAATTTTTTTTTCTTTTTCTAAATATGAGCAAGCAGAAGTTCAGGTTCACAAGAAAAATTCCATATCAAAAGGGTTTGTTTCAATCTTTAAAGGGAATAAGCAGTAAATATGTTAGATTAGCTCACACTTTAGACAACAAACTTACAAAATTTTGCCCTAGCTTGATTCAAAAAGAAGGAAACTTGTTTAAAATTCAAAGAGTCATTTATAAAGTAACCTTCAGCTGTGGAAAATACTACATAGGAGAAACAGGTCATAGGCTAGAAACTCGCATCACAGAGCACAAGGCTGCAATAAAAAATTGTTCAAACAACACAGGATTAAATAATAGTTACACACTATATGTACAACTGTTTCACACGTTATATATGTTCTATGTGTCGTGGGCATATTTGCAGCAATAACATCTTTGCATTCATTCTTCATATATGACTTTGAAATATTATTATATGTTTAAGTTATTATGTCATCTAGCACTCACCTTGTGGAGGTGTTTCATAACAGGATTCTTCATCTAGTATCTTGAAATTGAAGTATGCATATAGCGTGTCTTGGACACGTAGACTATTCTTGTTGCAAAAAGGCCATGTTGAAATTGCGAACAGAGTTTCAGTTCAAATAAAAAACGACTATGAATACAATGCAAAGAATGCGTGAAAGAATTATATACAATGCAATTAAAATCTTTTACCATCAACATGTGTCGTCAATCTTTAAAAGAAATAATGGACACAAACAAGGACTAACAAATAGACATCAAATAAATTATCATCAATCTCTGAACAATGCCAGACAACCATTGCAGTATGCACACGACGCCACACAAACCACCGGACATGTTTTGGCGCGACTGACTTTCGGCCATTATTAACGGTATGCAAACCACCGGACATGTTTAGGCGTCCGCCTCGTATGATGAAACAGTCTTAAGTGACAGAGCAACACGCGAATTCTCAGCTCCTTGCCAAACCCATTGTGCACACACATGAAATGGCGGGAGGTCATTGGCCTGAAGTTAAAAACAGGAGGCGGAGAGAGTGAAATGCAATTCCCAGAAACGGCCGCCCCATAATTCTCAAGAGTCTGAACTCTGACCCGTCCTCCCAAAAAGAAAAGACGACCGGCGACTGGAATTTCTCTCTCGGTGCTCATGGATTAGCATACCTGCCAACTAAATTGAAGGATATTCAGATTTCATTTTACATCAATTTATCACACAATAAAGTAATTTTAAACTCATACTGCTTACACAAAAAAAGGAACACAGGACACTCACCTTTATTTTGTGTGTGTGTGTGTTTTTTTTTTTTTTTTTTATTGAAGGGAACTTTTATTTATAGTAATTTAACATTTAGCTAAACTTTTTATAGTGGCCTTTTTCGGCTTTTTTTTTTTTTTTTAAGAATTATTTGTAGTACTCTTTTTGGAATTAAAGTGAATTTTTTTTGCATTTAATTAACAGAAGACTCTCAAGCAATTCATCTGACATTGATGATCAAAACATTGTGCTATTTTTTTTTTAACCAAAAAAAAATTTGTTTGCATCAATTAAATTCTTTCACATTATTAATGAAATGGCACATACACCCTATGATTATTATTTCACTTTGGTGTTCTTTCAAGTGACGGGCCACACCATTTTTCTCTCCTATCATTACTAGAGCATTGTCTGCTCCAAAAGCAATGCAATTTTTGAAAAGTATCCCGAGCTTACTAAAAACATCAATTGTACCTTGTGCAACATTATTTCCTGTTGCACTGACCTTTAATGATGTAATAGCTAAAAGGCAACTTTGTATACTTCATTCTTTTATTTCATAGTAAGTGACAACGATTGGATAAAGTTTTGAATCAGTTTCATTGGATCCACTATTCCGATTGAGAAGGGGGCATTTTGAAAACCACTAATAATTTGACTTTTTATTTCAGATGAAAGTTCCTTAACAATTGCAGTAGTCTTTGTCCTACCACAACCATATTTTTTCGCAATTTCCGATTTCAGAAACATCTTATAAAATAAAGGTCCAGCATGATCTGCTGTACTAATGGGCAAATTATGCTGTATTAAAAACGTTGTAAATAGGCATTCGGCACGAGTAACTTCTGCTTTCTTACTTTCATTACTACTTGTCAAAAATGAGCATATTTTTGCGTTATTTTCACCATTGGGCAAATACTGATGATGCTTTAATGATTTTAAATGATTTATGTCACCTTTTTCCGCCATGACATATTATTAAATCCATCGAACAAATAGTGCAGAACGCATGTTTAGAACCGAGACTTGATTTCTCGATACACAGAAATTTGGCGCCTTATGTTTCACGATAAGACTGCACGTATTGTTTTTGTTTTTTACTCATTTCATTAATTAGAAGGAAACTACTTAAATATTTTCAGCTGAAGTACATGTTATGGGTAGATGATAAATCAGAAAACCGAGAAGAAATCAAAAGCTTACTAACGTAACATTAAAGTCTCGACCGTTATGTATCATCAGACAGACTTGTGAATTATTTGTGGTTGCAGTTACATGCAACTGCCGCTGGTTGTTGCCACGTCAATAGAAGGAAAGGAGCCAAAAAGAGGAGCGGCCGAATGCGGATGTCATTTGCCATGAATGACGTCATAGCTTCTGCAGACGCGAAACATATAAAATGAGCAAAATACAAGATTAAGGCTAGTACGTTATCGCTGCGCTTTTCAACTTTTTTTTTATTGAAAAGTAACAAAAATTAATAAAACAGGTTATTTTTTGCAAAAAACAGAAATTTTTCGAACGGCAGAAGAACGTGAGTTTGATCAGAAAATTGTATAAAAAATCGGAAGACTTCTGCCAAAATCTGAAGAGTTGGCAGGTATGGGATTAGCAATTGGTAACATATTTTGAGGCATTCTCCTAACATTTTACGCATAAATGTTTACCGAAAACTATTGCAGAGCTGGTGAGAAAGAACGTGAAGTGTCTGATCCACAACGGCGCCAGGGTTCAAATTTATGATTGCTACTCAGAGGAACCCACGCCAAGCTTCTTGGTAGGCCTCTTTTTAGTTCGTTTTGAACAAAGAAACACCTAAAAACCCTGCAAAAATGGTGACCACCTTTACAAATTCAGAAACATTAACTGACATCTTTTATACAATTAGATTACGCTAAAATACATAGGTGGAAAGTGAAAAAAGAACACCAAGAACAGGGTTCCCACGCAACCGGGAATTCTCAGGGAATTTTAAAATTGTTCCAAAAATCAGGGAAAACTCAGGGGAAATTGTGTTTTTCCGTAAAAATCAGGGAATTTTTTATCAGGGAACTATAAAGGCAGGGAATTTTTTATTTTGCCAGAAAAATATTTTGTTTCAGACTTTTGTAAAATATATTTCTGTATTGCTAAGTTTTAAAATAAGTCCGAGTTGTTTTATCCTTCGAGGCAACTCCGTAACCCACCCACCGATTAAAGTGCAGCTGTGTAGGGGAGTGCGTCTCTTTGCGGTTTCCCCGTCTCCAGATGATCTAAACTACAACCGAACAAACATACACGTCAAAGCGTGAAAGAAAGCCATTAATCGCACACCCATTTCGCAGGCTCTTATCTGCTGGCGTTCCCGAAGAAAGGCAGTCATTTGTTTTTGAGTAGGTGCCCCGGTTCTCTGCGTAGACTGGGAAAAAAATTATGAAGAAGCTATTTCCTCAATTTTTTAAATAACCGACTGAAATTTTTACAGTGGGCAAGATATATGAAAATAACGTTCCATTTCAAATTTCGCCAAAATTCATTGGAAACTTTAGAAGTTGAGCTTTCCCCCCCCCTTTAGCATGTTCTACGTGTCTTTTATCAAACCGTACAAAAACATTTTATTTTGCCGGATATTGGTCATCCTAATGAATCCCCCTCCCCTTTCCCCTTCAACAGCAGTGTGGATGAATGTTGCAAATTGAGGGCACCTAATTTATTTTGAAAAAGGTTTGTATCACTTACGAACTAAAGCTTCGCTTTCGTAATTCTGTAGCAGAATTGGTATAGTTGGAAAAGTATGTACCTTCAAATGTTAGAACAGGGAAAATATTATGAAATAGGAAGATTCTTCAAAGAGGGGGAAAGATTTATTTTTTTCATAGTACTTACGAGTATTTTGACAAAAAATATATGAAAAATACCATGCAATGAAGCTGGTACTATTGCATACCTACCATATTTCCCAGATTTCACGGCCGTTTTCTAGATTCGTTGTCTTCCGGTTTTACGGCCGGAAAGAGATTTTTTTTTTATTCTGTCATATTTCTATTTCATAATGCATGAAGAAATTTATTTATAGCTATTTTAAGACGATATTCCAATTACTGCAAGAGCTGGCTGGTTGCGAAAAATACGGTAGTCCGACGCCCGGAACCATAGATTTTCACATCTGGGTCATTCCACGCAAAATTGTTAGATATTGAAATAATTTTCCACCAACACATCTCCGATTCGTGCGATTTTTTTTTTTTTACGGGTAGCTGCCTCCAAGTTATAAAAAAAAACCCTGAAAGTTTCAATTTTTTTTTGTTTCTGATAGATTAGAAGATATTAATTTTTTTGAATTTTTGTGCATAGTAGAACCGTTTTCCGTAAAAACGCAAATATCTCCGTTATTTAGAATAAGAAATATAAAATTCATCATTCGCTCGTAATTTTTCCCAAGGTTTCAGCTTATACATAGGGAAAAAAATTAAAAAAATTGCGAGAACAAAAGTTAAACGGGGTAGAAATTTTCTTGTAATCCTAAATTCTTCTTCTTGCGTTGCTGCACCTCACAAGATTTGCATAAATTATTCATTTCACATCTTTACCCTCACCATGCCGAAAAAAAAAAAAATCTACCTAGTTACTACTGATAAAAATCTTTGCCGTGCGTTTCAGGGTTGTCAGTGCAGGCGCTAAAGCCTCTGTCTCCGTTTTGGATGACGTTATTTGTGGGGAGTTACTGCAAATGACCTGAGTGGGCTCCAGACCTTTCTCGCACTTTGCTTGATCAACATCGCACAATTGTATTGCCCTTCGTAAAGATATTGTCGCTCTGGAAAAACTCTCAGGGCCACCTGGAAAAGTCAGGGAATTTTTTTTTCTACTTTAGAGTGGGAACCCTGAAGAAGGAATTGGCGGACGATCATGAAATTTACATATGTTAATGGGGTCGAGTTTACGTAGGTGTGATGTTAATTTCGGGACTAACCGGTGAGCGCTTACGCCACAGCTTAGCATAATATGCAAATTATCGTCGGTGGTATTTAAGATGTACGGCGAAGTGAATGTAATCAGTCGGCGGCGTGCGAAGACCCTGAAGAAGCTGCAATGCCTGGACATGGAAGACGTGCACGATTTCAGCAGTTATCGGACTTTGAGCGAGATCGTCTAGTCGGACTCTGCGAGGCAGGGTGATCGTATCGTCGTATTGCGGAGCGAATTGGATGGGAAGTATCGGTGGTGGTACGATGGTGGCGTAGATGGTCCGAGGAACATTCCCGCACGAGAAGACGTGGAACCGGGAGTCACAGACGGACTGATGAGCGGACCAATCGACGCATAAGAAGAGCGGCGTTGTCAAGCAGAACATCCACTGCGACGCAAATCCAAGCTGCCGTTGCACCTGAGGTGACTGTGCGGACAATCCGCAACCGTCTACTGGAGGCAGGACTACGTGCACGTGTGTTCCTGGCATGTGTACCTCTGACTCCAGCCCACCATCAGGAACGGCTGCAGTGGTGTCGCCAACGTCTGCACTGGAGAACACAATGGCGATCTGTCGTGTTCAGCGGTGAAATCAGATTCTGCTTGGGAGCCTCCGGTGGCCGTATGCGTGTTCGCAGACGTACAGAGGAGCGTCTCCACCCTTCTTACATTCGCCAGCGACACACACAGGGCCTACACCTGGTCTCCTGGTGTGGGGAGCGATCAGCTATCACTCCCGTACACAACTAGTGTTTGTACCGGATACGTTAAACAGCACCTCCTACATCAACAACATCATTCAGCCCATTGTTGTGCCATTTGTAAGGTCGGTCCATCGTGGTGTTTTCCAGCAAGACAACGCACGCCCACACACGGCACGTGCAACGCAACATTAAACAGCACCTCCTACATCAACATCATTCAGCCCATTGTTGTGCCATTTGTAAGGTCGGTCCATCGTGGTGTTTTCCAGCAAGACAACGCACGCCCACACACGGCACGTGCAACGCAACATGCACTTTAGGGTGTGAGACAACTTCCATGTCCTGCACGTTCACCGGATTTGTCCCCCATTGAGCACGTGTGGGATTTTACGGGACAACAACTTATCCGGTCTCCACGGCCAGCCACGACCATCCCTGATTTACGCGTCCAGGTTGAGGTTGCTTGGAACTCAATACCCCAAACTTACATCCAACATCTGTGCGACAGACTCCATGCCAGAATTGCACAGTGTGACACAGTTCATGGCGGTTCAACCTCGTACTAACCATGTTACATGGAAATGTTACATTTTCAGTTTACCAGCAAATACAGCTGTATTTTGCCATAATGTTTTGATCACGTTATCCTCTGTATTCCGTTATTATGCTGTATAAATTTCTTTGGTATCAGACGTCTCCTTCTTGGTGTTCTTTTTTCACTTTCCGCCAGTGTAGTACATAGCAAGTGCTAAAGACCAAATTCGTGTCTCGCCGATGGTAAGGACAATATTTTCCCCTTTCTGCAATCGCAATTACGGGAGGGGGGAGCTTTACTGCTTGCCATGTTTAATCAAACAAATAAAAACTCTTTTCCTGCAATTTATTATTATTAATTTCTTTTCTTCTCTAAGCATTTCTCTCTTTTTTTCCTTTCCTTTTTCATCCCGTTTCGAATTTAAATCGTGTTTGCGATCACATAAGAATAACTTCGCAAAGTTCGCTTTATTTTTTCCATTCCTCAAAGATACGGAATTAATCTTCCTAAATAGTCCCCTTCGAAAGTTAAATGCTGACATTGCACACAGTTTTAATCACTAATAGTTACAAAATTAAAATCAATATACAACTAAATAACGGTTTGGGATAGGCTACAGAAATAAGACACGACCCACATGTTCGTTTTTCATCACGAACCAGGTGCAATTCGATTAACCCCTTCAGTGGTTAAGGGAACGGTTGAATCTTTGAATTAACCGCTTCATTCGGCCAACATATGAACTACTTTCAAATTAGTAAAATGGGCCCAGAAATGTTTCGTGCGTGAACGCATTGAGCACTGAACAGACATAAAAGATGTTGCATAGATGTCCTCTCTGCTTTTTTTTTTTTTTTTTTTACTCGTTTTCAGTTTCTGTAGTATCAGTTCCAACTGCCTTTCAGAGCTGAGCATGTCGTTCACGGCACCACCATCGTGAATGTGTGGGGAAATGCTAACTTTCCTCTGATGCTAACTTTGTCTTCGGTTGATGCTACCCAGACCTCCCATGCCAGTTCCTGAGCTGCTGACCTCTGACCGAAAGAAGGCCACAGTGGTTTTTCAGAAATTCCAATAATCCCCGGAGCATTTTGTTCATGGAGCGAAAACTGTGTGTTTCTAGACTCAAACAAACATAAATTTCAAACTTTCTTCACTGGGAAAGACATGAGTAAGAGTCCTGACAAACATCACTCCAAGAATTTATTGCTTTTAGAGGATAATGGCAGCAAAAGTGACACCAGGCACTCTGTTAGCGATTTTGTTCCCACTGAACAAAAGAAACCCCTCAAAACTAGCTAAATATAGAGACCACCTTTTTACAAATTTCATTAAAAATTAACTTTAACAATTGTTGTTATAATTGGACTACATAATGCTTAAAAATAAAATTCTCTCCAGCCACGATGAGTATCTGCGATCAGAATTATGAAAAATAAAGTAAACACTTGTTTATTTTGCTTTGATGCATTAAGTCACAATTTTATTCGTACTAAATTACTATTAACTGTCCTCTTTCTTAATGATCATTCTCTTTTCTCGCACCGACAGCATACGCAAAATTAATTAACGAAAGTAACTTCGCAATGCCAACTTGTTTTTAACAGCTACTGAATTATACTATTATTAGTTAAACTTAAACATTACTCACACTAAACACTAATTAAATATTAATACTAAGCAAGATTTTAATTATTAATAGTTACTAAATTATGATCAACACATAAAGATTTAATACATGCTATCGACATAAGCCATGATCACATGAGTTTTCTTATTAGGTACAAATACAGTGCAATTAAATATTTCATACACTATAAGCCAGCACTTAGACCATTCGTCCGAGACGGGCGTGGGTTTAAATTCCAGTGTGAGGCATGGATGTTGTGTTTGTCTTATGGCACTGGTTCTCTCCCGTTCCTCGAACGAGTGACTCTAAATTAGGGACGTTCAACTGCTTATAGCCCACTGAGTTGCTCATGGTGGTCGTTCAACCTTGAATCCCCTCCCCCAAATCATTACTAAGGCTTAACATGATAATATAAACAAAGAAATAGCGATTACACCACAGTAATGCAATGCAATTTGATGATTCCTTTTTTCATCATTGTCATGTTATCCCAACGATCTATCAATATTGCTGCAGTGTTGCTTATCACTTTAAATTAATACATCTTATACCATGTGTGTGTGTGTGTAAAATGAAAAATACACTAAGGCTTCAAATTAATTCTAATATACTACATCATATGCTGCATTAAAAAAAAAAAAACTTCAATAATATTTCTTCCCTTATTTCAAACACTAAGATATTATGAACAGTACACTAAAAGTGCAATAAAAAAGCATAACCTAAATCTCATACCTTCACTAAATCAAACATGTTATTAAACCTTCACTAAATCCATTTCCTACCAAGCCTAACTAGCAGGGTTCGCACGGGTGCTTGAAAGCCTGGAAAGTCCTTGAAAATCATAACGTTTTCAAAACCTGGAATATCCTGGAAAAATGGTGTTTTTTTAAAGCTGTCTTGAAAAGCTTTGAAATTTGAAATTAGTGCTTAAAAATATGTTTGAATTTCTTTCAGAAAATCAGTGTTTTATCTTTTTTTTAGTGTGTCTTTTGAAGAAAAGATCATGCTTATGTTATTACTGTTCGTCCGTCCATCTGTCTGTGGACAACATATCTCTGCAACTATTAGTCTGATTTGAAAAACATTTTCTGCATTGGGAAGTTTGAAATGTGCGAATTATATGATCCTTGCACTCCGTTTTTTTTTTTTTTTTTTTTTTTACTATGAACAATTTTGCTGCTAGAGGGCGTAAATGCAAAAGATATCAAATTAAAAATATATTTTATTCCATATGTTTGTTTCTAAACATTCGCTGATTTGAAAAATTCTTTGATCTTCCGATTTCATTTATGTTGAAGATTATTTTAGGTATAGTCACTTTTTCAAGTTATGCAAAGATTTTCCACTACAGGGACGTAAAAGTAAATTATGTTTTCCCCGATTTCTCTGCTTATAAAACTCTGATTTGAAAAATTCTTTCTGAAACGGATACAGCTCCTGATAGGAAATGTTTGCATATAGTTTCCAATTTATGGTAAAGAATGGTATGGCCACCAGGGGGCATAAATTTTAATTTCTGTTCTGATGTATTTGCAGCAAAATCTCAATTGAAAAAATTATTTCATGGACCGATACCACTCAGGCGGATAAACCTTTTCAGAAAATTTTCTTCTTAAAATAATGCAAATATATATATAATAAAATATATAGCATTTCGGGTGCAAAATGTTTCTCATATATCTCCAAAATTTTCAAGTACTTCATTGACTTTCCACCAGGGGGCGTAAAGGCTGATTGCATTTCCCCCAATATCTCTACTTTTAAAATTCTGATTTGAAAAATTCTTCCTGTGTCGGATACAGCTCTTGTTGGAAAAGGTTTTGCGTATAATTTTTAATAGTTGTTAAAGAATAGTTTGGCCACCAGGGGGCGTAAGTGTTTATTTCTTCTTCGATGTATTTGCAGCAAAATGTAAGCTCTTAAAAACAACTCGATTGAAAAAGAAAATTTGTGGACAGGTACCTCTCACATCAAACAACCTTTTGAGAATACTTTCTTCTTAAAATAATGCATAGTTTTTTCCGCCAGGGGATGTAGAAGCATATCTTATTTTTGTCGATATCTGTGCTTTTAAGAGTCCGATTTGAAAAATTCTTATTTTTTTTTTTTCTGGAGAGCATTTCTGCTGTGAAATGTTTATCATATAATTTCAAATTTTTCTTAATGCACAAGTCTGCCACCAGAGGGCTTAAGTTCAAGTTTCCATTAACAAATATCTTCAGCACTAAAACTCATTGAAAGACTTCTTTCTTTGGTCAGATACTACTAACTATGCAAACTCTGCGTGTATATTTTCTTCCCAAAATAATGCACCATTTCGCTGCTAAGGGTCTCCAATTTTTAATCTGTTTTCTCAGTTCTATATGTGCGATTTAAAAAATTCTTTCAAACTAAAAACCCTATAGAGAAATTTCTTCTTTACTGTATGCAATTTGCTACTGTAGAGGTATTGAGCGTTGTCTTCTTTAAATAATGCAAATATTTCCTACTAGGGGCGTAAAAGTCGAAACTTGTTTTTCTTTTCCCCCCGCTATCTCTGCTTCCCGGAGATGTATTTGAAAAATTCTTTTTCCTTAGCATAGCATTTTCCATGAAGAATATTTTTCGCCTATTTTCCATTATTCTCGATTCTTCTGCTAATGGCATAGACTAATATCATGTTTCCTTCTATATTTCTTAATTTAACTGATTAGACATGTGCCCCCCCCCCCCCATCCTTCTTAAATTCTGGATCTGACCTTGCTTTGTTTTATAAGAATTTCAACTTTTATCAATAATAGACTGATTACATGGGATGATAGTGCAGAATAGTGATGAATTAATCATTTTCAGATTGAGGGAAAGGATTTTCCGAGATAGGCCTTGGGGTAATTACACCACCGTGATTCAGTTTTGCATTATTAGGTAATTCTCCAATTGAAAACATTAAAAAGAAATGTAATGAGTAAAAAAGCACACTAATCCATTTACATCTTTCACCATTTTTATTACTTTAAACCAAAATTGCTTTTAAAAAATAATTTGACCATGATACTGTGAAGCATAATAATCATCCTGAATTTTTTTTTTTAATATGTCCTGGAAAAGGCCTGGAAACTACTGGAATTTTTTTCCCCCAAAAGTGTACGAACCTTGAACTAGTTACCATTAGCATATAGTCACAGACATCCTAAGGCTAACTTACCTTGACATATTCACCACATAAATTTAATACATATACAAACAAGAGATCAACAATCCACAGAGAAAATCAAGTAGAGGGGAAAGAAGAGAATAAAAGAATTCACTTTATTTTTCTTGACTCCTAAATTATTATTATTTTCTAACTCCCTTTTTGCCAAAGGGATTATGATATACCCTCATGAAAAAAAGAAAATTCCACTCTCATTGAGAGTGCATGGATCTGATAATAGGTTTTCCAATCCAAAAATATTGGCCCTTTAATTCAGAGGTTGGAAAAACATCAGCAGACCAAATATTTTGTTCAACTGCACCTACTAGTTTTTCCCTAGTTTTACTCACACCAGGGCTGCCAGACCTGCACCAATTGCGCCAGCCCACGCCAAAACGTTTTTCTTGCGCCATTCTGCTAAAAAAATCGCAGTTTTGACGAAATCTGTGCCAATTTTGTGCCAAAAGTTAAAATTTACCGGTCATCAATATTTTAGCGTTATCTTACGACATTCGGAATCGATTCAGCCGTTAATTCGTACGTGAGATTCTTCCCCGAATTCGCGGAGTTCCCTTGTCATTTTCGAGATCAATGCAAACGTGAAGAAATTTTCTAGGTATTAGTTAGGGGGGGGGGTCATATTCCGTCTGGGATGTTGTTTTGTCTTTTTAAACATTCGGAAACGGAAGTTAAACTGAGTGAAGATTTTTCCCATAATCGTTTTTTTTTCTCTCACAATGTTGCTTCTGTTCAGTATTGTTGTTAAATATAATTTCAGCTTGAAATTGTAGGCAACGATTTCCGAAAATAGAAGTTAGGCCAACCGAAAATTTCCCAGCACGAGATTCTTGCGCTGATTCGAGGTAATCTTTGGCCACGAGAGTCCTGCGCTGATTCGAGGAATTTCGTCTTTCTTGTTATCGTTTGAACCATTTACGAGATCGATGCATAACTAAACTGAAATTTTGGGAGGATTGGTGGTGGTGGTGGTGTGGGGGATCGTTTTCTTCATTAGAGGACGGAATTTCTTCCTTCGAAAACGAAAAGTAGATGGAGGTAAGATTTCTCTCTTAATTGTAATTTTTTTTTTCGTGATGTTTCTTTACCCAGTATTATTAGATATCATTTTATTCCATAAATATTTGTATTTCAGCTTGAAAATGTTGGATAAATTTTCGAAAACGGAAGTCGGATGGAGGGAAAATTTCTTCCGTAATTGAATTTTTTTTTTCCCCGCGATGTTCCCGCTCCTGTGTAGTTGTTAAATGGCATCACCCTCATAAATGTGTGTGCATTTTAGCTTGATAAGGGTGGGGGAAATTTCCAAAAATGGAAGTGACGAAGTTTGGAAATTTGTAAGAATTGATGCATGGTGTTAAAAAAAAAAAAAGTTTTCATTCTGAAAATTACACCATTTATCTAAAATAGTGAAAGCTCTGATATCAGAATTCATGGTTCTCAGGCTGGAAGTTCTTTAAGCATGATAGATAAAATTGTCATCTGAGGGAATAAAAAAAAAAGAAAGAAAAGTAACAAAAAAAAATGGTAAGGGAAAACTATCAGAAAACAAAGTAAACGGTGGATGCTATACAGTGGCAGAGTCAACAAAAGACAAATATGACTGTAGAACTTGCTGAGAAGAAAGTAGGGTTTGCTCGTGAGAGGAAATCAGAACTAATTTTCTAGCAAGTACAAGAACAAAACCAGAAAAAAAAAACTGTTTGAAGATATGTCCTTTAAAACCACCCAATTTTGTTTGGAATTTAGTAATTTTATAATTGTGAATACAGTGGTGTGATCTAGTTAAATATTTTCATAAATAAATTACAGTGAACGATTCAGTTTTGTTCATGCTGTGTAATATTCACACTTTCTCACCGCGCTTAAAAAGTACAGATTTGTTTGTTTTCTTTGTCAGTCTCATGTATGTTAATTAAAATCGTTCACTAGCACTATGGATAAATGAAAGGATTGTTTATCACGCATAACTTCCCAGCAAAAACAGTCTTGCTGGGCCAGCACTATGGTGCCGCTGCCGAACCGCCAATAAAATGTCCGGGCGGCCAACAGAAGGGCCGGCAGTTCAGACCAAAAGCTGGCCAGCAGTTGGCACCCCATCAGTTGTCATATGCCACAACAGGGCCATCAGTGGTCCATCACAGGCAGTAGCTGCCATAAGTGGCCCTTCAGTGGCCGTGCAAGCCCATGCCGGAAATGATGGCTAGCCTAATGTGGTCCGCTAGTGTGCCGTTAGTGGCAGCCAGCAACCACGTGATGTAACTGGTGGCTTGCCAAATCTTGTCCACCAATTTCCCAGTAGTAGCCATAATAATTATAAAAAAAAAAAAAAAGCAAGGATAACTGCAGTTTCCCAAAGCTACATTTTCTTTTTTTCTACCCTTATGAAACTTGTGAATTAACGCACTACGCTGGGGAAATTTTATCAACAGACCGGGAAAATGTTCACCTGACTGGATTTGAACCAGGGCCGTTTGCGTAACAGCTGAGCTCTCTACCAACCAAAACTAATTTGCCACGCTCGAGCATATGCTTAAAGCTGTCTGTTTGGTATGCAATGTGTAATCGAATGCTTCCCTCTTTCATTTTACAATATTGCGGGGTATTTTTCATAAAAGTCAGTTTCATATAATTGATAAATTAATTTTTTCAATGTAACGACAGCTTTTTTTTTTTTTTTTTACCTTAAGGGAACTTCACTCATTTTCAAGGCGTGTACATACTTAGAGTCGCTATCCAAAGTTTTCTACTGTCCTTGCCGTCTTAAAATGAGATTGTTGAATAAATATATATTTACCCGGGTTCATGTCACATTCTGTTACATTTTTAACGTTGTGTCTTTCCTTTCCGTGGTCCGAAGCTACATTTGTTTTAAAGAGTAAAAGATATTTTACTTTACTTCTCGTTATTTTTAGAAGTGAATTCCTCCCAGTCTTGTGTATTCAACCCATGGATGAGTACACCACGTAGCGTTGCTTTTTTTCTTTCAAATAATTAATAAATTTTTGTACGCGTATAATTCTTTTTTTTTTCCAACAAACGTTGTTTTAATGGTTTTCCAGGACATTTGTTTCAAATTTTTGCTTGTTATTCATCCACTCCATTCCATGAATTGTTATTCATGGGAATGGAGTGGGTGTATTTCATGGCTGTAATCTAGTATTTCACGGCTTAATCTGATATCTTCGTCGACGTAAAATTTCATTAAGAAATTATTTCGCCTCTCCACATAAGGATTTTTTTCTTAACATCCACTAAAATAACACGATGGCGATAGCGTCGTCTTCAACTAACTGGTACCATGAGAGAAAGTGTTGCTTCTGCGCATGCGCGGTCCCGTTGCTTCCACCTACTGTTGAGGGTTAAATTGGTTGCCAGCAACGGGCCACTAGTGGCACTTGCTTGGAGGCCCACAATTCACGGCGATGCTTCAGGGCCATCAATGGCTGGCCAACTGATAGCGCTGCCACCAACGGACCACTACCGGGCCGTGAGCGGCAGATTTCAGCCAGCAGTGACCCATCACTGCCAGCTGGTGGCCAGCAGTTTCCCAGCACTTGTGTATTTTTTGCTGGGTTGTAATCAATTATCAGGAATACTGATCTTTTGGTTCTTACTTAAAGTCTGAATTTTGCCCCATACATTCAGGGAGCAGAATTTTTAGGAGGTTTTCTTTTTCTCATTTTGACCTACCTTGGGAAACATCTTCACCCTCACACTTTTCTTTTTCCAGATAAAAGTGAACCACTTACTAATTTGCAATCGTCTGCTTAATGTCCATGCATACCAGATCCCATGTATGCAAGAGCAGTGGCTCTTTCAGACAGTAACAACAAAAAAGTCATAAACTGATTCTACTACTACTGAAGGTGGGGCGGGGGCAATCCCGTGCCAAAATGTCACTGCGCAAGCGTTAAGCGATGGAAGCAGCTTTTATATAACCAACTTTACTAAATCTCACTGTTATTTTATAGTTTTGGTTCCAGTTGTAATTGTTCACAGCAATAACAAAAGTTTGATATTCATAATTACTGGATGAAAAACGTTGTACAAAATGTATCATGGTGCAACTGCTGAAAGGTGATTTTATAATTTGTTTATTAAATGTTACATTAGTTTTCATTTTATTATCGAAGGTATGCTTTCCTTCAGAAAACCTTAGGAGTTTGTGATGCACACGCAAACCACATATGCGTGGCTTGCCAGTTGGTTGGTTTCAGAAATAATGTATTTTCATATGAATGCCATGAATCTCAAAAAATATGCTGCTAAAAACCAACCAAAGAACAAACAGTAATTACATATTATTTTTCTTCCTTAATGTGTATTCGCAAGCATTCAGTAACAATAGCAACAGTTCTTGGACACTGCAGCATCTTATTCATGTTACAGCAAAACAAATGCATTAAGAAGAAAATCCCTGATATTAATGTGTTACGCTTAAAATATTGCAGGTCATGTAGTTTTCAATAAGTCGTGGGTAATATAATTGTTTTCCCATTTATCTCGCTGTACGAACAACAGAAATGCTAATTAACAGTCATAAGAAAAGCAGTAAAATGTCAACAAACCTTAAATATAAAAAATTTTCATAGTTCATAAAATTATGGTAATTCAGTATATAAACATAACTTAAAGCACAGCATGGACTTTAAACAATTAAAAATGCTATCATTAGCTGCTCCAAAACCTGAGTTCTGCTCCAAATTGCATATTTTCCCACTCCAAGAATTGCTCCGGAAGAAACATGGTAGGGGCACCAACACCCCTGTCACACCAAAAACTTTACTGTGAATTTATTGAGGCTATGACTTATTACATGAATATACAAATCTTTCAAAGTACAAAGTGAATAAACGTTCTCAAATACTGATTGTCTCATAAAGGTGTAAACAATTTCAAATAATCATAACAGTTTTAATATAAATGTTCTGAATACATAACTTGTGTTAATGAACAAAGCAGATGATGAACTTTTATAGACATTCGACATGGGCACCATTTGTCACCCTAACAATGTCTAAACGGTATTCCACTTCCAACCATGTTCGTTCGAGAATGTCCGTATTAACTTTCTGCAGTGCATGTGCAGACCTGCCAACTGTTACGATTTTATCGTATTTAGTATGATAAATCATGCTGCAGTACACTAATACGATTTTGCAGCTAAAAATACAATTTTTTTAAATAGTCATGTTTTCCCCTATTTTTTCCCTTTTCAGACAGAAGACTTGTAGCAGAATTGTGACGACGGGCAACATGCGTCGCAGATTTATTTTGGTCCTGCAGACAAAAAATAGCATCTCCAGAGCCCTATTAAACCATCTTGCAGACTCCCCATCATAGATGCAAGTTTTCCGCCTTTCAAAATTTCCGAAACGGAAGTTAGACCTAGTGAGGATGTCTTCCGTAATCGTATTTTTTCTCGCGAAGGACGATGTGCATCGCAGAATTATTTTGTATTCATCCATGCCGTAGCAGAATCGTGTCGACAGCCGACGTTCATTGCAGATTTATTTTGTACTCATCCCCGTAGAAGAATTGCGGTGACGTACATCGCAGGTTTATTTTATACTCGTCCCCGTAGAAGAATAGTGGCGATTGTCGACGTACATTGCAGATTTATTTTGTACTCATCCCCATAGAAGAATCGCGGCGACGACAGACGTACGTCACAGATTTATTTTGTACTCATTCCCGTAGAAGAAGGAATTGCGTTGACGTGCATCGCAGGTTTATTTTGTACTTGTCCCCATAGCAAAATAGCAGGGTTGCCAGCCGACCGGAAAACCAGGAAAAAAAAAAAATCAGGGAATCTGAAAATAAGGCTAAAAATCAGGGAAAACTGAAGGAGAAATGATTTTTTTTTTTTTTTTTTTTGCAAAAATCTGGAAAAATAAGGAAAAATTTAAACTGATAATTTTTTTTGCGTAATATGTATGCAGTTACCAGGGATGGAAATTCTGCACCAGAGTGCACCAAGGCAATAATCTTGCACCATCTTGCTGCAAAAGGCAGATTTTTCTCCATTGTTCCTCAGAACCGCCGTGCCCCGTCTTCATTGTCGGTACTTCGGCACACTATATTCTCTGTGCGTACCGAGTTCCGCTTAACGCTGAGTAAGACCAAGCGTTGGGAAGAAAGATTCAGCAATTTCAAGTACTAAGGGTTTTATGTAGTTACTATGGAAATCGTCGGTCTGCTGCGGACGATGGAAAACATCGAGTATGCTATCGAAATCGGCGTTCCGCTACTTACAACAGAAAACATCCAGTATGCTATGAAAATCGGTCCGTTACGGATAATGGAAAATATCGAGCATGCTATGGAAACCGTCGGTCCGCTACAGATGACAGAAAATATCGAGTATGCTATGGAAATCGTCAATCCGCTACGGACGACGGAAAACTAAAAAATTTCAGCCAGCAATTTAAAAAAAACCAGCAATCCAACTGTATAATGATACCTTTTTTAGCACGTCTTTTGAAAAAATTATCGTGCTTATGTTATCGGTTTGTCTGTCCGTCCGTCTGTAGACACCATATCTTTGCAACTATTAGTCCGATTTTAAAAATTATTTTTGCATTGGAAGCTTGAAATATGTGAATGATGATTTTTTTTTTTTTTTACGATGTACAATTTGACTGCTAGAGGGCATAAATACAGATGATGTTGAATTCAAAACACATTTTATTCCATATATTTGCTTCTAAACATCTGATTGAAAAAATTCTTTTATCTTTCGATTCCATTTATGTCAAAAAGTATTTAGGTATAATTACTTTTTCAAGTTACGCATAGATTTTCCGCTAGGGGGCGTAAAAGTAAATTTCGTTTCCCCCGATATCTCTTCTTCTAAAACTCCTATTTGAAAAATCTTTTCTTCGGTGAATACAGCTCCTGATGGAAAATCTTTTGCATATATTTCTTATTTTTGGTAAAAATATTTTGGCCACCAGGGGCGTAATTGTTAATTTTTGCTTCTGATGTATTTGCCATAAAATCTAAGTTTCTAAGATTTCGATTGAAAAAATTCGTTCGTGGACCGATGCCACTCACATTGGTAAACTTTTTTGGAAAATTTTCTTCTTAAAATATTGCACGGTTTCACCGCCAGGAGGCGTAGATGTATATCTTATTTTTGTTAATATCTCCGCTTCTAATTACATGTTTTTCATATAATTTCAAAATTTTCAAGTAATTTATAGACGTTTCGCTAGGGGACGTAAAGATAAATTGCTTATCCCCCGATACCTCTGCCTCTAAAGCTCCTGATGGGAAATCCTTTGCATATAATTTCTAATTTTTGGTAAAAAATGGTTTGGCCACCAGGGAGCATAGGTCTTAATTTCCACTTCTGATGTATTTACAGCAAAATCTGAGCTTCTAGAATCTTAATTGAAAAATATTCATTTGTGGGCCAATACTACTCACGTCGACAAACCTTTGAAATATATTTTCTTCTTAAAGCAATGCATGGCTATCTATGGCTATCTATGCCCCCTGGCATAGAAGCCAGAGGGCATAGATGTATATCTTATTTTTGTCAATAGCTCTACTTTTAGGAGTCCGATTTGAAATATTCCATCTTTGTTGGATGGTGTTTCCGATGCAAAATGTTTTTCATATAAATTAAAAAAAAAGTAAATCATAACTTTTCGCTAGGGGTGCAAAGGTAAACTGCATTTCCCCCAATATTTCTGCTTCTAAAACTCCAATTTGAAAAATTCTTCCTATATTGCATGCAACTCCTGATAGAAAATGTTTTTCATGTAATTTCTATTATTTGGTAAAGAATGATTTGGCCGTAAGGGGGCATAAGTTTTAATTTCTGCTTCTGATGTATTTGCAGCAAAATCTGAGCTCCTGAAAACTGGACTTAATTTTTTTTTCTTGGACCGATACAGCTCCCGTCGAAAAACCTTTCGAGAATACTTTCATCCTAAAATGCATGTTTTTCCCTGCCAGGGGGCGTAGATTCATATCTTATATTTGTCGGTATCTCTGCTTCTAACAGTCTGATTTGAAAAATTATTTCTTTGTTGGAGAGCGTTTCTGCTGCAAAAAATGTTTCTCATATAAATTAAAAATTTTCTTAATGCACAAGTCTGCAACCAAAGGGCGTAAGTTCACGATTCTGTTTACAGCAATATCTGTGGGATTAAAAACTCGATTGAAAAACTTCTTTCTTCAGTCCAATGCCCAATATTTTCCATTCCGGTTCCATTGACTTTGAATAGCTTTGATAAATTCGATTTGCGTCAGAAAGGATTCAAAAGACGTACTCGTTACACCTGAAAATTCGGTATCATCTTTCTTGTTCTTCTTGCATTGAATCTATTGCATTATAGATGTGGCATTTAGTATGTATATTATCATGGAGTTATACATAATCTGTAAATTTTACCTGAAATGCCCCGCAAAATTATCTTCTGGTAAACATGGAAAACTCGGGGAATTTTTAAAGCCGATATGAGTGGCAACCCTCAAATATCGGCGACGGGTGACGCACGCTGTAGGTTTATTTTGTACTCATCCCCGTATCAAAATTGCAACGATGTCCGACGTACATCGCAGATTTATTTTGTACCCACCCCCCGTAGAAGAATCGCGGCGACAGCAGATGCACATCGCAGATTTATTTTGGTCCTGCAGACAAAAACAACCCCTAGAACCCAATTAAGTGATCTTGCAGACCTCCTAAGATGCAAGTTTTCCGCCTCTCAAAATTTCTGAAAGCGGAAGTTAGGCGGTGTGAGGATTTCTCCCGTAATCGCAATTTTTTTTTCTAATAATTAACAACATAAAAGTTACTGATCAAAAACAACTATTATGGGAATTTTACTAGGAATTTTTTTTTTATTTAAATTGCAAATTTTCAGAGAAAAATCTTCTCCTCCTTTTTCAGGCTGTCTTTTTGTTGTCACTTATTCCCGTCACTATCGGGGTTACGGTTAACCTTGAAGGTTACGGTTATTTTTCATCAAATCCTGCCAGATGTTAGGCAGGGAAAATCCTTTGCAGTGGTTGATGATGGAATTTTGATTTTTCTCAATCTCTATTCTTTCTTTTAGCTTTTTTTTTTTTTTAAATTGCTTTGGAAACTGATGACTTTAAGGGAATTTCAATCCATGCTGTGACTAGTTTCTCTAACATGCCTATCTAATCCAGTCTTGTTGGAGCAATTTTTTATAGCAGCTTTATGCTCTGCTATACGAGTTTATAGTCTGCGACCTGTTTCACCTATGTAAGATAGTCCACAACTACATTTTACTTCTTAGACTACACCTTGCATTTTTAAAATATCTTCTTCTCTTTGAACTGTTTTAGGGAAACATTTTTTAACTTTGTTCTCTAAACTTGGAGCTAGCCTAATATTGTACTTTTTACTAATTCTCTTTAAAGACTCAAATAAAGCTTTGTGATAAGAATTTTTTTTAGTGAATTTTACTTGTTGCTTTTGCGGGTTCTTCATACCATTAAAATTCAGAAGCTTCTCAATTTGTTCTTTAGGATAGTTATTTTCTGCAAGTATGACTTTAAGTTCTTCTTTATGAGCTTCTTTCTTATCTGCTGTAGAAATTATTTTATTAATTTTTTCTAAAAACTGACTTGCTGCATTTTTCTTAATAGAAACTGGATAATAGGAATTGAAATCCAATAGTCTGTTAGTATTCATTGGTAGACTATTGGATTTCAATTCCTATCCTAACATCTGGCAGGATTTGATGAAAAATAACCGTAACCTTCAAGGTTAACCATAACCGCGATAGTGGCGGGAATAAGTGACAACAAAAAGACATCCTGAAGAAGGAGAAGAGTTTTCTCCGAAAATTTGCAATTTAAATTAAAAAAAATCCCTAGTAAAATTCCCATAATAATTGTTTTTTATTAGAATTGAATTAAGAAACTAAGTAGCCAATTCTCAACATGAGCTTTATTCAAAAATTATAAGTGTTTGCTGATTAGATTTAATTAGTTTCTCAATAAAATTTTGATGTAGGGAAAAAACTCTGCATTCTCATCATCAAGAATTTATATAGCTGAAATAGGCTTCAAAAATTATCAGCATGCGTCGTGTTACGATTTTTTTTATCTGAGTGTTACGGTTTTTGGTTCTGAGAGGTTGGCAGGTCTGCATGTGTAATCCTCTTTAGGTCAGCAATGTCTGCAACAGGGGTGCTGTAAATCTCACTCTTGATGAATCCCCATTAAAAAAAAAAAAAAAAAAAAAGGTCTCAGTGTGTTAAGTCCAGTGAACAGGGCCATGCAATGGGACCACCCTGCCCAATTCATCAACTGTTAAATTTGGTATCCAGAGACTTCACAATCAAAGCCCAAGGAGATGGTGCCCCATCTTGTTGGAAAATGACCGGAGTTGCAAGTTCATCCAACTGGGGATACACAGACTGCTCAATCATGTACAGATAATTTTCAGCTCTCACGGTTGCTTCCTGAAAGAAAAAGGGTCTAATAACATGATCAACCATTATGTCACACCAAACATTTACTTTTGGGCTAGCATGTTCATGTTCCATTAATGGTTCAGTGCTAGTGTTCAGTTCCCCAAATTCTCACATTCTGTTTATTTACCTTTCCAGAAACATGGAAAGTGCACTCATGCGAGAAATAGATTTGTCTCAGGAAAGATTCAGCACTTGCAATGTTCTCCAACATCTCTTCAGCAGACTGTTTACATTTCATGTGATCATCTGGGGTTATGTGATGGGTTATCTGCAGTTTATATGGATGCATTTCTAATCTCTGACATAACACTCTGTGCACTGACGCCTTGGGGATGGCCAGCTGTCGTGCTGCTTGTCTGATGACTTTCGAGGGCTACGAGTGAATGTTTGTCTCACAATCTCCTCCCTTTCTGGAACCAGCAATGGTCGTCCAGGGCTTTCCTTTGTATGGATGCTACTAGTTTCCTTGAATGACTTGTACCATTTTCTGATGCTGTTACGTGTGGGCAGTTTGCTCCCATATTTTGTTCTGAAATTCCGCTGAACCTGCATTTCAGATAGGGTTTCAATAAACCACTCCACAATCTGTGCTTTCATCGCAGGGTCCATTGGGTACTCTTCTAGAAAACTTGAGGGTATTCCTTACCACCTGCAGCAAACAGGATGCTGATATTAGTATGTGTCCAAAGTTATCATTTGAAATTGGTCATACCTTTTTGGGACACCCTGTACATTTCAGTCTTTTCTGCACAAGAAAATACACCAGTGACACAGGCAGGCTTTAGTTATCTAAGTTGTTTTTTTTTTTTTTTTTTTAGTATTTTATTTTTTATAAGTATTTTAGCTTTGAAGGGTCAAACACCAGAAATTTTCAATTAATAAAATTTTATGAAGGCCACTGTTCTTTGAAAAAATATCAGAACTTGAGAAATAAATCATATATGTAACACACACACACACAGATATATACAGGGTGTCTACAAATGATTGGAGCGGTTTCGTGATTTTTTTTTGTGGCTGTAATATTAGCGATATGCTGCTCGAGTTGGATGTTATACCAGACAAGCATTGCTCAAAGTTTACTTTGGTCGCAGCTAGCGGCCGCTACTTGTCTTATAGTCGGTAAGATGGCTTCAAACAGCGAGAAAGTGTTTGCTGTCCTCGAATTTTATGCTAGTCAATCTGTGGCAACAGTGCAATGACACTTTTGAACGAAATTTAGGAAAACTCCACCCAGCGCTAACTCCATTCGGCAATGGTATGAACATTTTAAAGCTACAGGATGCATGTGTAAAGGGAAATCAACGGGTCGTCCATCAGTGTCTGAAGAAACCGTGGAACTCTCGTGGTCAAGTTTCGTGCATATCCCACAGAAGTCGACACGCACAGCAAGTAGAGAACTGGATATTCCACGATCGACCGTTTGGAAGATCTTACACAAACGATTAAAGCAGAAGCCGTATTGCTTGCAATTGCTACAAGCCCTGATGCCTGATGACAATGTGAATTGCTTTGAGTTTTGTTCACGATTTCAAAGTTTTATGGAAGCAGACTATGCGTTTTCTGATAAACTTGTCTTCAGTGATAAAGCAACATTTTTTGTTAGTGGCAAAGTGAATGGGCACAATGTGCACATCTGGGGCACAAAAAAAAAAACCCCACACCTTCGTGGAACACATTCGGAATTTTCAAAAAATCAATGTTTTCTGTGCGGTCTCAAAATTTAAAGTTTACAGCCCCTTTTTCTTCTGCGAAAAGACTGTTACCGGACATGTGTATCTGGTTTTGGAACATTGGATCATGCCGCAGTTGAAGACCGACAGCGTGGACTTCATCTACCAACAGGATGGAGCTCCGCCCCATTTCCATCGCAATGTTCGTGAATTCTTGACCGCCAGATTGTGAAAGTGCTGGGAATGATTATCACCAACTGCTGTTATGGCCTCCAGGCTCCCTCGATTTAACCCCCTGCGATTTTTTTCATGTGGGGTTATGTGAAAGATTCGGTGTTTGTGCCGCCTTTACCAGCCAATCTACCAGAACTGCGGGCCCGCATCATCAATGCCTTTGCTCACATTGATAAAGACATGCTAACTTGCGCGTGGGAGGAACATGATTACAGAGTTGATGTTTTGCAGAATCACTCAAGGAGCGCATATCGAGCACATGTAATATGCCTCCCCCCCCCCCCACACACACACACACAAACTTTTGTTCATTGTTATGTAAAAGTTTCGTGATCATGTGTCAAATAATATACCTACAATAAAATTGTGAAACCGCTCCAATCATTCGTAGACACCCTGGATATATTCGACTTTTTTTTTCTTTTTTTCCCTGTAAAAATATTGATCTACGTTAGTTTTAGGAAATTTGGGTTTGGTTTCAGGAAATTTGATTTCACAGAATAAGCACCCATGAATACTGGTGAGTGTGGATCATCATTTTCTCATTTCTTTGAAGGCCCTGCTTTTTGGACAGATTTTCAGCTCAGTTGAAGAAATGGTAATTTTTCTCTCCCTGTAACGTTCTTTCATACAAGCCAAAGAATTCTGCCCTCCAACAACTCTGGTGCTTGTCTACTGTTAGAACCTTTCTTGTTTCAGTTATTATAATGGCAATGCAAATGTACATTACAAATTCATCTGTTACTGAACTTCAAATTGGGTATTTGTCTGATCTGTTTTCCTTTACTTTTTTTTTTCTTTACGTACTTTGCTCTGTCTTCATTTTTTTTTCCCCTGTAGCATTTTTCTTTCCTTTGTTTTTCTTTCATTCCTCCTTTTGTTCTTTATTTCATTGTTTTCTTTATGCAGTTTTATGTCATGTCTGCATATTACTATGGAGTTTCTATGATTTTGTTGGTTCTTTCCGCATCAGCTACATGAACAGAGAATTTCCTTTCTTCAGCAGCCAGCTGTGCACACATAACTTCCCTCACCCACATTCTATGGAACTTTGACTTGGGATGTTCACCCTCCGTGTGGCAAAGATAGCATCTGGTTGAGGGTAATAGTGATCATGGAAAACCATCTTTGTAATTATTTTTTGTTCATTCTTTTAAACCTCTTTTCCATTTCAAATTTTTTGGTACCATGTGGGTGAACCATCATTAATTTTAAGTACTGTGTCGTGTGTACCACAGGTCTACCATATCACTGATTTATCTTCTATGGAAGTACAAGAAACTGATGTATATGCTTAGCACTGCAATGTTGGTGGAATTAGGTATTCCTACAAGTAATTAAATGTCAGATTATAAACAAAATATTTCTCTACTCTTAATCTGGTAATCAGTGCCTCCTAAATTTTTGACCCTATCCCTTGAAAAAAGGAGTCATCTGAATTAATCAATGAGATCTGCACTGCCTTTGGTAAGTTAGAATAACTTGCCATCATTTGCAAAAAAGAATAAAAAAATCTTCAACCAATAAATTTGAACCCTAGATTTATTCTTTTAATGTGACTCATAATTCTTTCCTTAATAGAAAAACACATTTTCTCCTTTTTGAGGTATAGAAAAGTTTTTGGTGAACAGAAATATGTCAATATTTTGATTTTTTTCTGAAAATTGTAGCTTAGTTATTTTGGTCCACTTTGGCAGTTTTCCTAAAATTCGTTCGATTTATTGTATTTTTCCTATGGAATTGGTTTCAGTTTGCTGAATCAAACTTTCTGCAACTTGTTGTGCTATGTCTTTACTTGCCAAAATCAAAATATTTGAAATAACACTTTGGCTATTTAACAGGCGTTATGCAGAAATGAAGGTCTTGTTTTCTTTTTGATCTTTTTTTAACCAGGCTTTCATAAATGCAAAATTATTGTTTGTTGAAGTTGATGGCCCTATTACTGCACTGCATATCAGTCATCTCAGAATGAAATATCCAACAGTGAATTTTGCATACCATTCTGATGAATTAGGTGCATCCATAGCATTATTTTACACTGTTACTTTGTTTCACCATATAGCCTGTCCTCCCCACCTGCCATTTCTGGCAGGTGGGGAGGACAGGCTATATGGTGGCAATATCCTTTAGTAAGAAAATTATGGTAGGTGTCATTTCATCTACTTTAGAATACCTGTTGCTTTTTGTTACTGTCTCTTTCAGAGGTCACATACTAACAAGCATGGTGCACTTAAAAACACTCTTTTTCACTTACTATTTATATAATGCCTAGCAAGTGAATGGGAGCACATTGATCATGATGGATACAGACTGTCATCTTCTGCTTTTGACACTCAATATTAAAATAAAAGTTTTTGATTTTGTAATCCAAATTTTGGTTTGATTTTAATGATGTTTAGATATTCAGATATCTGAATGTTCAGATTTTTAGATATTTTAAATTTTTGGTATCTGTATACTGAGATTTTGAAATTGGGGTATCCGTATACTAGGGTATTTGAACTTTTCAGATACTGAAGGTCCAGATATCTGATATATTCAGAAACTGAAAGTCATGAACGGCACTATTCCAAACATGTGTCAGTATAGTGGGAAAATCTTTGTTCAGCCACGGTAGTAATATATGAGGTTTTTGCAATAAAAAGGGAAAGTAATGCAGATTGTGCTTTGGAGGTGTTGAGACATCTCACTTGGGCATTATCGGGAGAGAAGAAAAGAAGTGTAACTTATATTACCCTACACTTATCAAAAAACATAAGGGCTGAGCTTACAGAAGATGGGCTGACTATTGCTGTATATAGTATTGGAATGAAAAGAAAGTAATGTCTGCAAATGCAAGGCAACAGAACAGTGCTAATTACTGTATATAAAAGTACAAATCAGTCCAAAATGTAGTCAGAATCTTTGCCACGACCTGCTTCCACCATCTGGGTAGCTGTTGGATACCATTCCTGTAGAATTGTGGTGGCTTGGACACAAAGAAATGAGTAAGTGTGTGTTTGACATCACCCTGGTTGGTGAATCGCTGTCCGTTCAGGAGATGGTGCGACGACTGGGAAAGATGGTAGTTGCTAGGGGCTGTATCCGGGGAATAGCTGGGTGTGGCAGCAGCTCCTATCCCAGGTCCCTGATCTTGTGACAGGTCAACCATGCTGTATGAGGTCTCACTCCATCCTGCTGTAGGAGGATGCACTTGTGGTTCAGCAGTGCTGGTCGTTTCAACGTGAGCAATGCTTACCTATGATCTGTTGATGTTTTTCCGATCCCTGAATTGAAGGGCCCAATATTTTTGGATCAGAAAACCTATCACCAGATCCACGCTCTCTCAATGAGAGTGAGAATTTTTTTTTTTTCATGAGATTACCTTAAATCCCTTTGGCAAGAAGGGACTTGGAAAGAATCCACGCTCTCTCAATGAGAGTGAGAATTTTTTTTCATGAGATTACCTCAAATCCCTTTGGCAAGAAGGGACTTGGAAAGAAAAATTCAGAGTCAAGAAAATCAAGCAAAATTTTTTTATACTTTTCTTTCCCTTGTGATTGCCTCTGTAAAGTGTCGATCTCTGTGTGTGATTAAATTTATGAGGTGAATGTCAAGGTAGGTTAGCCTTGTGATGTCTCTGCTAGTAAGGGATGTGTTACTAGCTGGGAAGTAGATTTAATGAAGTTTGATATCATGCTATGTTGTTGGGGTTTTTTTTTTTTTTTTTTTTTTTTGGTTTTTTTTTTTTTTTTCATTCCTTCATGCTATGTATTTTTTCCATTGCATTTTTTAGTGTTCTGTTCATTATATCTCAGTGTTCGAAATACTGGAAGAGATATTAGTGAGGCTCATTTTAATGCAGTATATAATGTAGTGTATATGAATTAATTTGCCTTAGTTCCTTAGTGTATCTTGCATTTTATATGCATATATATACACTGAAGTGCCAGAAAAACTAGTACAGACGAGCTTATGCAAAATACATAGCAACGTCACCTATGCGCATACACGGTTGCATCCGCCAGTGCGTATATAAGGCGATGGACATTCTTGCCGGCTGTCAGAGCTGCTTTCGGCATGAGAATGACAAGTAATAACGATTTAAGCTATTTTCAACGCGGTCTCATAGTTGGCGCTCGTTAGATGAGCCGTAGTATTTCGAAAGTAGAAATGAAGTTCAGATTTTAACGGACGACCATTGCAAGGGTGTACCGTGACTAAAAGAATTCCATCAAAACCTCCAACCAACGATACCAGTGTGGCCGTAAAAAGGCATTAGGTGAAAGTGACCATCGTCAGCTGTCAAGAATTGTTTCACGCGATGGGCGTGCAACACTCTCGCAGGCATCATCGGAGTTCGATGCTGAAGCCTCAACAAGCATCAGCTTCCAGACTGTGCAACGTACCCTGCACGATATGGGCTTTGGGAGCCGACGCCCAACTCAAGTCCTCTTGATGGGTGCACGACACAGAGCTATGCGCCTCGCTTGGGCACGGCAACACTGCCACTGGACACTTGATGACTGGAAACAAGTAGCCTGGTCTGACGAGTCGCGTTTCCAACTGTATCTGGCAGATGGATTCGTGTGTGGTGTAAACCTCATGAAGCCATGGATCCCGCCTGTCAACAGAGAACTGTACCAGCTGGTGGAGGGTCCGTAATGGTTTGGGGTGTGTTTAGCTGGACTTCACTGGGACCCCTGATACATCTACAAACTTCTGTGACCGGCCAACGCTATGTGCGCATCCTTTCTGACGAGGTACACCCGTACATGTCCTGCATTCATGCTGATGGGTTGGGCCTGTTCCAACAGGACAATGCACCTCCACACAAGTGGCAGGATGCCACATTATGGTTAGGGGAACATTCATCTGAGTTTGGGGTGTTGCCATTCCCACCCAAGTCCCCAGATCTGAACGTGATAGAACACATTTGGGATGCCATGCAACGCGCTATCAAACACAGGAAACCGAGACCTCGGAATACACCCGAATTGTGGAACACTCTGCAGGAAGTATGGTGTGCATTACCTACAACATATTTCCAGAAGCTAGTGGAGTCCATGCCCCGTCATATTTCTGCAGTCCTGCACTCCCGTGGGGGACCTACCGAGTACACTGCTGGCCACCTAAAATGCAACACCAAGAAGGACACAAGATAACAAAGCCAGATTTACTGGACACAACAACAAATACAAAGATGAAACGATTGAGCTCACAGGCCCATGCGACTTGTGGAACACGCAGACATCAATAGTTCGTGTGGCCCCCATGGCTGGCAATAACGCTGCTACATACCGCAGCATTGAACGAAAGAGGCTTTGGATGTGAGCTTGGGGTATGTCGGTCCAGGCTGCTTCCACACATTGCCACCGTTCATCAGGCGTAGCCGCAGGTGGTGCTTGCCGGGCCACTCGGTTGCCAATCAGCAACCAGACGTGTTCGATGGGCGACATATCGGGAGAACAGGCAGGCCACGGCAGCAGTGACACCTGGTGGGCCATGAAGAATTGTTGCACGATGCGTGTCACGTGCGGCCGCACATTGTCCTGTTGAAACGTGGCCGCTAGCATGTCCTACAGGTAAGGAAGGACTACAGGTTCCAAAACGTCGGAGATGTAGCAGTGGCTGTTGAGTGTACCGGCGATGCGTGCCAGAGGGGTGCGAGTGTCATATCCAATTGCACCCCAAACCATAACGCCAGGCAACGGACTGGTATGGCGATGCATAATGCAGGCATCATACAGTCCCTCGCCGCGGTGCCACCACACAAGGATCCGACCATCGTGGTGTGGCAGGCAGAAGCGGGATTCGTCGGAGAAGACAATGTTGTGTCATTTCGTAGTCCAGGTGCGGCGTTCAACGGCCCACTGCCACCGCACTCGCCTGTGGTGTGACGTCAATGGTAATCGGAGCAATGGGCGCCGTGCGACGAGTCTCCGCTCCTGCAAACGACCTCGAACAGTACGTGCTGACGCAGGTTGTTGCGCAACAGACCCTAATTCCTGTGCTAACGTTCGTGAAGTGGCGGTGCGAGCCGTCAATGCCCGCCGCACGACATGCCGGTCCTCTCGTTCAGTGGTGTGCCGCGGCTGCGGCAATCGCTCGCGTCCGTCCTTCCATCCTTCCCTCCTGCACCCACCGAATCCATACTCGCCTCAATGTGGCTGGATGTCTTCCCGCACGGGCACAGATGTCTCGGTACGATAAACCGCTGTCGCGTTAAGCCACTATTCGTCCTATGTCGAACTCTGAAACGTGCTGGAAAGACTGCCGTATTCTGCGACGAGGCATCAGGAAAAAACTTCCCACGCACAGGTCCGGCAGCACAACACACTTCCACTACTTACACCCCGCCTTCTGTGCACCCTTCTTATAGTGCTTCTCGGTGGCGTGCCGAGCGCACATGATTTGCATATGCCCTGCAATGCTAATCGTTTGCATGTCCTTTCGCGGGCAACGCATGCTGCGAATTTCAGGCCAATTGGATGCTTCCTTCTTGGTGTGGCATTTTGGGTGGCCAGCAGTGTATTTAGACTGGTGTACCAGTTTTTCTGGCACTTCAGTGTATATATAATATAAGATGTATAAGTTTAAAATTATCTGTGACGTTGCAGCATTATTGATCATCGGAATAGCGTAGCGATGAAAAAAAATATTGTCAGGTTGTAGTTTCGTATTTATTGCTGTTTCTTTGATTATATTATCGTGTAAGCTTTAGTAATGAAGTAGAAATTTGTAAACATGGAGTGTATGAATTATTTTTAGCGTATCGTATTTGTGTCTAATGAGAAAAAACACGTGTTTATGCCTTATGTCGGTAGCTTGTATTAAAATCTTTATTGTGTATTGATCGTAATTTAGTAACTTTTAGTGATTGGAATCTTGCTTAGTAGTAATTTTTGATTAGCATTTAGTATGAGTAACGCTTAAGTTTAACAAGTGATAGTATAATTCAGTGACTTAAAAAACTCAAGTCCGCAATCATTCCATAACGAGGTTACTTTCAGAAATTAATTGCACATACACTATCATCGCGGAGAAAGGATATTTAATAATAATTTAGTAAGAATAAAGTAACAAAGTGTTGTGCTATTTTTCTCAAAATAACAAATTGTTATGCTATTTTTTTGTAATTCTGGTCGTCTCACCTGTAGCTAAGAGAATTCGATTTTTATGCGTTACGGAGTTTATTATAACAATGTTCTTTAAGGTTAATTTGTTTAATGGATTTTTGTAAAGGTGGTCTCCAGGAGTCTTTGTTCTGAAAGAACAAAAATGGCCACAGTTTCTGGTGTCTTTTTCTAAAAGCAATAAATTCTTAGAATGAAACCTGTGAGAGCTTTTTCCCATGCTTTTTCAGTGGAGAAAGTCAAATTTATTTCCTTGCTTGCATCTCAAGAAGCACATTTTCTTGCTTTGCACAGGGGCCATTTGGTATTAGGGGGCAAAATTCTGCGAATTCACTGCGGTGGTCATTTTTTGCGGTCAAAAATGACCACCGCAGTGAATTCGATTTTGCCCCTAATACCAAATGGCACAGGGGCCATTTGGTATTAGGGGGCAAAATTCTGCGAATTCACTGCGGTGGTCATTTTTGCGGTCAAGGGTCGCCAGTCTCTTCGCTAAGCAGCCGCTCTGCGAAGCATCAAATCGGGAAGGTCTGCCTCCCTACATTCGCTTCAGCCAATCAGTAGCGTGCATTTTCCCGCACATGCGTGATGTGTAATGTGACCAAAGTCCCAATTTTAGCGGGACAGTCCCGCTGTCCCCCCTAATCATTCAGGGACGCTGAAATGTCTCACTTTTTGGAAACTGTGTTGATGAAGTCCCGCTTTGTGCAGTTGGCGTCATCTACCACCCCAAGTCATATTTTTTGTCAGGATAAGTGTCCCAATATTCTGCATACTTTTTTTGAAAACCCAGGCCCAGATCTTTGGTTATACTTTGTCCACAGTCAAGCAGTAATCTTCAATCAAAGCATTAAAGTGGTTGAGGGGCAAAATGTGTCAGCAGTAGATGTGAAGAGGACAATAGATGACCTGAAACAAAATGTGTTATCCAAAATAAAAAAGGATGTGTTTCTGCCATATTCTGTTAGATCTCAAATGAAAAAGCTGCATTCTGATGGCTTGGTAGATGAACTGTCTATTCTAAAAACAGTATATGAGTTTTATGACACATCTGCTCACTATTTGGATCAGTGGGATACTCATTTCAAAGACTTGAGCTGTTTTCAGTGGGGATCATTAAATGCTTCACCTACCTGGTCATAAATTTAAAAATCAATGGACTATTATCTTTCACAGAAAAACTTTTTCCATATTAAATATGATACAGAATTGTATGGCGAATGCATATATGTTTCTAGCTATACGAATGAGGATAAAATATCTCAATGGAACAATGATAAGTTGCCAATGGAGCAGCATTGAGTTGAGATGTTCACACATTTCAAAAATGAGAACATTCAACATAAACATGTGGTAAAACTTATTCAGTATGTGCTTTGTTTGCCAGGGACAAAATGTTCCTGTGGAACGAATTTTCTATTATGTTAATAAACTGTAGACATTAGAAAAGACCCAACTGTCTATAGCAACACTAAAAGCATTGTTGATTACAAAGGTGAATTTTAACAAATCATGCCAAAAATTTTTTGAATTTCTAAAAAATAAAAAGGAGTTATTAAAACAAATTGCATCCCATGAGAAATATGAGAAGTCGTCTGCTTCATAAAGGTGCAATATATTATTAAAAATGTGTCCTGCTGAATGCCAAAAAAATTTCTGGTTTACTGTATTTATACAAGTATATTATATATATTTTGATAGTTAAAACTTAGAAGGCTACAATTGAATGTGCATGTACAGTTAAATGTGAAATAAATCAACAGTCAAATTTCTGCATTGATATTTTATTTTTAAGATGTAAATAGTGTGCTGGGCACTACATTAATTAAAATACTAAAAAATATTAGAAAACATCAAATTTCTGTTTGAAAAAAATGGGTGTCTACCTCAGTCAATTTTAACAATCCCATCCCAATGCACACTGGCTGATGAGAGATAATTGCAGTTGATGTACATTGTTGGATTCAGATAGGTTATTATAATCTTTTGCTAATGCAGAAAATGTAAGTTATCACTTACATTTAATAAAGCCACAAAATAATTTAATGAAAACTGAAACATTTTTTAAGTAAATAAAATATATTTTTATTGAATCTAATTATGGAGAATTTGGTAATTAAAAAAATAATCTCATTAAATATGGTTAACATTCACTTTAGAAAATCATTTTGAGATCCTGGGTTTTGATGAATAATAATAACTCATGGTTAATCGTTTGTCACGTGAGCTTGACTAACCGCGTCGTACCTGTCCTACTTTTTGGTCCAGAAAAAAATGGTCACATTATTGATGTGTAAAGCGAGGAGCATCGCTTTTCAGAGCTCTCAACAGCAGTTGGAAGCGAACTTCTCCTGTTCTTTAAACAAAATAAAATGGATGAACTCCCAAAAGAGGAAATCGAGAACTCTGGAGATGTAGGGGATGCATCACCTTGGAGGAAGGAAGAGTCTCCTCAAATCGGATGTGCAGCCAAAGAAGGTCCAAAGAGACAAATGCGAAAGATGTCAGTGTCATGGTACAACCTTTAATTTTGTTTTATTTTGCTAAAACAAAGTATGCAGCTGAGAAGCCCTCATTCTCAGAGAGAAATATAGCTGGGCCTGGTATCTCCCACCCACCATGCTGGCAAGCCTCCTTATGCCGGGATGCGCAAGAAATTCCAGAGTGACACAAGCATGGGCAGTTAAGTTTGCACCCTCGCCCGACGAAAAGGCATAATTTCTTTTTTATTGTCCGCTTGAAGGGTAGACAAAAGAAAAAATGACCGCTAAGTTTTGCAGAGGGGGGGGGAGACATGCCTAAATTCTCAGCGACGGACAGCTTTCTTGCCACCAAACCTCGGCCATTCAAAATCGTAATTTCTCAGTGCAGCTCAATGTCAAAATTGTAAATCTTCCCTTGCTGCTCAACTGGGGAAGATTCTTTAAGAAAAAAGAAAAAAAAAAAAAAAAAAAAAAAGTCGTCATCAATGACAAACTTTTGCCGACCACCTAATTGTTTTTATTTAATGTGATTAAAAAAATGATATGATAATGTAATTTCATGAAAAGAAAAATAGGGGGAAGGTAAAAAGTATTCGTTATTTTAAAAGGGGGAAGAAAATGTTCAGTAAAAAAGAAAAAAAGAAAGAAAATAATATTAAACAAAGAGGGAAGTAAAGAAATGTAAATTTTTGTGTGTGAGGGCTGGCCAGAACTCTAAACAGTACTGAAAATGTCATTGTGTGTCCTTTGTAAAGTGTCTAGTTACTTGCCAGAGATAGCCTTAAGAAAAAGAAATGGATTGAAAAGTATTCATTTTGGTTTTTGTTAGAACAGTGTTTTTCATTTGCTTATGTGAGAATGTAAAGTGTCGAGTTGCTGCCAGAGATAGCCTTAAGAAAAAGAAATGGATTGAAAAGTATTCATTTTGGTTTTTGTTAGAACAGTGTTTTTCATTTGCTTATGTGAGAATGTGTCATTATAGTAGGATATTGTAATGGCATGCTTTCTTTAGGATAAAATGTCATGGGGAATTTGATTTTGGCTCAGGTAGGGAAGCCATACTTCTTCCAACAAACAGCGTATTCCATTATTATTATTTTTTTTTTTCACTAGTAGGAGCATCAAGTTAACTTTGTCATAGATTTTTTTATTATTATTATTCATAGCTAATGTGGGAGTCCTAGCAATAACTTACCATTTTTTTTTATTATTTAGTTTTGTGTTGCTGTAATGTAAGAGGAAAAAAAATTCCAGGTAACTAAACTACTTTGGCGTGCAAAAATTAGGGACGAGACGGTTTTTCGAATGTAACGTCGTGCAGAATCAACTCAAATCATACCAACATCTAAGAATATGGGACATCCTCCCATATTCTTACATCTCCACATCGACTCAAATCATACCAAGATTCCAAGATGAAAAATATGGGACACGTGAGCAAACCCGTCCAAACAAGGAATCCTAAGGATACAAAGGCACTTTATTGAAAAGGTAGCTTCGAGCACAACTGGGCAGAAGACAGAAACGTCCATGTGACAGGCGGCTGCCAAGAAAAATCCAGTCTTTAGTAGGGGATATGATCGCCCCTGACTGCGTTGCAGGATTTACAACATCTGTCCATGCTGAGGACAAGGTTGTCAAGGAGCTGTTAAGGCATCGCGGCCCATTCCTCTTGTAGCGTCAATCGCAGCTGCGGAATCATTGCTGACGGCTGGTGATGCGCTGCCAAGCGTCTCCCAAGAAGGTCCCACATGTGTTCAATTGGATTTAGGTCCGGGGACCTTGCAGGCCAATCCATGCATTGAATATCTTCACTCTCCAACAGCTCTGCGACAGCCACTGTACGATGAGGAGTAGCGTTGTCGTCCATGAAGAGGAACTCAGGACCCACAGCACCTCTAAACAGATGCACGTGAGGCAAGAGAACCTCGGTACAATAGCGGACACCAGTGACTGAACCTCCTTGGAAGATGTGGAGGTCAGTACGGCTACCAAGCATGATACCGCCCCAAACGAGAACTCCGCCACCTCCAAACCGGTCCCTTTCGATGATGTTGGAGGTGTGATTGAGTGTTCCCTGCTCTCTCCAGATGTGTATACGTCCAGAATCGCTCGTCAGACTAAATCGGCTCTCATCTGTAAAGAGAACTCGACCCCATTGCTGATGTGTCCAGTTCTTGTGTTCCTGGCACCACAGAAACCGCCGTCTCTGATGAGCAGGTGTTAATGGCACACACCGTACTGGTCGTCATGCAAATAGACCACCTTTGTGCAGCATCCTGGCCATGGTAAAATGCGATAGCGGACGTCCAGTTGTCTGTTGCATGTGCCTTGCGATTTCTCCCGCTGTTAGTTGCTGTCTCTTCTCGCCTGTAGGACAATATACCGGTCGTCCGCCGCCGTGGTTGCTCGTGGACGACCACTGCTAAACTCTCGGACAGCTGTTCCTGTTGTTTGAAATGCTCTCTAAGCTCGTGAAACGATGCTGTGAGCGATCCCGAACTCCTCGGCCACACTAGTCACACTTTGACCTTCTTCCAACTTCCCAACGACGCGACCTCGGGTAAAGTCATCCAGATGTCGTCTACTGGATTGCCTGTTGGCCATATCACACGGTGGTAGCAACTCAACATCGTTCAAACCGATGTGCACTGTGCAATAGCTTTCACTGAATTGCTGAGTGTACATCGCCCGTGTGCTTTATACCCTTCTGACACCCCCCACGTCATGCTGCATATAAGCGCATGCCCTACCGTACTGGACCCTAGTCTATCTCCTGAATGGTCTTTCGGTCCGTTCTGCCTGCTCGTTCCGCTGTTATGCTAATTTCTCCTCTTTGTCTTTAATTTTTGCACACCAGTGTAAAACAGTGTATTGATATTGTTGAAAAATTAAAATGTCACACTTAACCTTCTAAATTAAATTGTAAAGAGCATCTAGCTCAAATTTAAACATGTAACAAATTTGCGGGTCAAGTGTTAAGCTCTTAGCACTCCTTGAGTCAATTGTCAGATCTTTTGATGATTTTGTAATGCAGGCTAGTAACTATATTGTGTCACTTAACTTCCTCATCTCTAAAAACATCACACAGATGAAAACTTCTTGGTTTTGCAGACCAGAATTTGTGAGAGGAATTATGTACATGCCTGCCAACTATTCCGATTTTGGCAGAAGTCTTCTGATTTTTTATATATTCTTTCGACCAAACTCATGTTCTTCTTCCGTTCGAATTTTTTTTTTTTTTTATTAATTTTTGTTACTTTTCAATAACAAAAAAAAGTTGCAAAGCACAGCAATAACGTGCTAGTCTTAATCTTGTATATTGCTCATTTTATACGTTTCACGCCTGCAAAAACTATGACGTCATTCACAGCAAATGATATGGTCATGTGGCATGTGACATCCACATTTGGCCGCTCCTCTTTTCAGCTCCTTTCCTTCTATCAGAGTGGCAACAACTGGCAGCAGTTGCATCTAACTGCAACCACAAATAATTCACATGTCTGTCTGATGATACATAAAGATTGAGACTTCAACGTTACGTTAGTAAGCTTTTCATTTCTTCTTGGTTTTCCGATTTATCATCCACCAATGACATGTACCTCAGCTGAAAATAATTAAGCAGTTTCCTTCTAATTGGTGAAATGAGTAAAACACAATATGTGCAGTCTCATTGTGAAATGTATTGCTCTGAATTTCCATGTCTCGAGAAATCAAGTCTTGGTTCTAAACATGCGTTCTGCACTATTTGTTCGATGGACTTAGTAATGTGTCATGGTGGAAAAAGTGACATGACAAATCATTTAAAATCATTAATGCGTCGTCATAAATTGGCCGATGGTGAAAACACCACAAAAATAAGCTCATTTTTGACAAGTAGTAATGAAGATAAAGAAGTAAAAGTGGCTTGTGCCGAATGCCTATTTACAACGTTTTTAATAGAGCATAATTTGCCCATTAGTGCAGCAGATCATGCTGGACCTTTATTTCATAAGATGTTTCCGAAATTGGAAATTGCGAAAAAAAATATGGTTATGGTATGACAAAGACTATTGCAATTGTTAAGGAACTTTTATCTGCATATGACTGCTCTTTAAGGAATGCATTCGGCCGCAATTGTTAAGGAACTTTCACCTGAAATAAGAAGTCAAATTATTAGTGATTTTCAAAAAGCACTCTTCTCAATCGGAATAGAATTATTTTAATTATTATTATTTTTATTTTTTTTGGTTAAAAAGAATCGCACAATGTTTCGATCATCAATGCAAAAAAAATTCACTTTGTTTCCAAAAAGAGTACTTCAAAGAATTCTTAAAAAAAGCCAAAAAGGTCACTGTAAAAAGTTTAGCTAAATGTTAAAGTATTATAAAGGTAAGTGTCCTGTATTCTTTTTTTATGTTTAAGCAGTGTGAGCTCAAAATTACTTTATCATGTGACAAATTGACGTAAAAAAAAATCTGAAATTTTCAAAGCAATCTTCTGCATATTCATTAAATTTAGTTGGCAGGTATGTATTTAGGACTGTTAAACATACTCTGGACTCTAAATACAATATCTTTTATTTTTTTTTATTTTGGCATAGCTAGTTAAAGAAAAATCAACCACTATGAGGCTCAATTGTAAACTAAACTGTTGTTTTCTCAGAGTGCCTGAGGGTACGCAATAAACTAAGTTAACCTGGAATATATGTGTGAGCAAATCATTTTGTGTCCCGTGTGAGTTTTTCTTGTCCGGTGGTGGTGGAATCACCTTCCATTTAGTGGGAGTACTTAGGATTGTGCCTTGGGTGTTCATCTGTTAAATGTAATTGAATTTTATATATATATGTATATATTATATATGTAACCGAAAGAACAAGCTGGATTCAGGAGTGGCTACAGCACAATAGATCATATCCACGTACTGAGAGAACTAACTGAAAGAGTGAGGGAATATGAACTTCCATTGTGCATGGCTTTTATCGATTATGAAAAAGCCTTTGATTCGGTGAAACCATCAGCAGTTACAATGGCTCTGAAATCCTGCGGTATTGAAGATGCATACATTAATATTATTAATAACATCTATGAAAATGCAAGTGCAAAGATTCGGCTTTCTGAAAATACAACACACATAAATATTGGAAAGGGAGTGAGACAAGGTGACACCATATCTCCGAAGCTCTTTAATGTTACATTGGAAAATGTCTTTCAATCACTGAACTGGGAAAACAAAGGGATAAAGATTAATGGAGGTTATCTAACCCACCTTCGTTTTGCTGATGACGTAGTCATTTTTTGCAACTACCCCATCAGAACTGCAGAGTATGATCCAGGAACTTGCTGACAAGAGTAAAGAAGTGGGATTAAAAATGAACTTTCAGAAGACAAAAGTGATGTTCAATGCTTTTACAAACAAGAAATAAAGCTTTATCGATTGATGGAGAAAAGCTGGAGATAACAGACACGTACGTTTATCTTGGACAGCAGATATCAAGTGAGGGTCACATTGATGAAGAAATTAATTGGCGTACAAAACTTGCCTGGAGAGCTTTTGGAAGAAACAGCATAATTTTCAAGAGCAATATGCCATTATGTCTTAAAAGAAAAGTGTTCGATCAATGCATCCTTCCAGTGCTAACGTATGGTGCAGAGACCTGGACCTTAACTAAAAGAGACATACAAAGGCTGCAGACAACTCAAAGAAGCATGAAGAGGTGCATGCTTGGTGTAACCAGGAGAGATAAGAAGAGGAACTCATGAAAAATGACAAGAGTGGAAGACATCATGATCAGAGTAAAATCCCTGAAATGGCAATGGGCTGGACATACTGCCAGAAGGACAGACCATCGATGGACAGCTGAAATTTTAGATTGGATTCCAAGGGACAGGAAAAGACCCAGAAGAAGACCACATGGGAGATGGGTGGATGAAATTCGAAAGTATGCGGGAGTGACATGGAGGAGAGACTGGCACAAGACAGACCATTGTGGAGGAAATTTGGGGGACCTTCGTCCAGCAGTGGATTAATGATGGTTGACGATGATGATGATGATATATATATATATATATATATATATATCTCACACCTGACAAACAGTTAAAATAAATTTAATAAAATTCATCACCACCTCAAGTTGTTGGTAATAGCATAGGACTTATTTCCATTACTATTAATTACTAGTGATGTAATAGTTGTCAGAAAATGATAGTGATATAACTGATTCAATATGTATTTCTATCACCAGTAGATGTATTTGAAGTATTGATATGTTTTAATACACATAAAGTTACATAAATGAGCTGTGTGCATAAAAGTGTGTTCTAACAAATCTCTCACTTTTACCAAATTTAATTGTCCCTCAAAAAAATTTTTCAATCTTTGTAATCAGTCTTTTAATGTTAGTAGCCTGAAAAAATCATTATTACGTACAGTGCTCATAATGGGCCGGTATGCATTGGTATGTCATACCGGCACTGCTTTTAGTAGTGGGAACTGCAGAAATGATTTTTTTTTATCCCTGACTTATGAGCGCACATTCTTAAACATAGAAACCTTATGTGCTTCGTGCCCTTGAGAAATAGGTGTGTGAGAACTGTAAAGGGTGGGGAGTAGTGTGTACACACTACTCCCCACCCTATAAGTTCGATCCTTCAAAGGATTGAAATGAAACTACCCATAGTGAATGATCACATCTTGCCCAAGCCCCAAATCATCCCACTAAAGATGTTTGTAATTTGTTTATATCATTAATTTAATATATTCACTTTAAAGAGCTTCTTCATAGAATGAAGAGTTGGGAGTAATAAATTAAACACAAATTTTAGTTTTGCTGCAATGGGTACACACATTTTCCATACTTCAGACTTTTTTGTTTTTTTAAGGTGGTGGTAAGATTGCTATCTTTAATTTAAGACTGAATATTCATTCTGATTGCAGATATTCTAATTGCCCAACTTTCTACTTCATAAAAGTCCATATTGAAAGGGGGCTGCCTTCTCAGCTCAGGGCCGTAAAGTACTGTGTTCAAGTCTTGCTGATTTTCCGGTGCAGCATAAGTAGTGCCCACTGGATCCAAAAATCAATTAAGTGAAATTGATCACCATAATTTCTGACTTATGGTGCAATAGCATTCCACAAAATTGACAATTACATTTTCACATAGAGGAGTTTTTCTTCCAGGGATATTTTTTATTTTTTCAGTTTGGAGATTTTCTGACAAAGGTACTTTTTCCAGATGATTTCTACCCTAAAAATATGAGCATACAGGCATTTCAAAATTTCCATTTTGAGCATTGATTACTTGGCTCAAAAAAAAAAAAAACTTTCAAACAAAAGTATGTGGTTAGTTCAACTGCCTGTAGTGACATGGTAATATGTTCACCGAAATTACTGTTTCTCATTTAATTCATAATTAGGCATGAGAGGAATATCTTAACTTGATGTTCAACAAGGAAAGAGTGTTGGTGTTGACTAATTATAATTAGTTCAAAAAAAAAAATATGCACAAGCAAAATAGTCCTGTTTGCCCTATTGGTAATAGAATAAATCACCCACTATCAACTTAGAAAGTGCCCTATTGCAGTTTCTCAAGCCTTTTTTAATGACCATGCATTCTCAGTTAGTAGTTCTCAAGAAGTTACTGATAAAATTAAAAGTATCCAGGCAACAAATTGCAGTATGTTAAGTCTTAACATTATTTCATTATATCTAAACACCCCGACCCAAATAGTTATAGACCTCATCGAAGAAAAATTCAGTGGTTGCAACCTACCGGCACTTGAAATAGACAGCCTCATTTCTTCATTGAAATTTATTTCAGATAATAAGTACTTTCAACATGGCAATACTATCTTCAGACAACTTCAAGGTGCTCCAATGGGATCTTCTTTATCAGGCCTACTTGCACATATTGTACTCCAAAATATTGAAACCTGGATGTTATAACAATCCTCTTTTCACTTGCAATTAGTATACCTACGTTACGTTGATGATATTCTAATGATTTGGCCACACTCACTTGAAAGTTTAAACCAATTCATAGAAACATTCAACAGTTTTTATCCTTCGATTAATGTCACTCATGTTTGAAAAGGACAATCAACTGTCTTTCCTTGACATTTCTTTATTAAATCAAGATGGAAAGATTGCATTCTCAGTCTTCAGGAAATCTATAGAATATTCAAAGCAAACAATATAAATTCTGAATTTGCTTGTACCACTTACTGGTTATCCATGTAACATATTCGAGGAATATTTTTCCTTCATTGATTTATTCAGGAAATCTACTTATGTTCCAGCTATAATTCCGTATAATTATCACCATCCATGGAAGTACAAAACAGCTGTATTGAGATTTTTTATTACAAGAGCTGTTATGCACTCTTCTTCAATAAAGGCAGAGCGTAACGAAATAAAATGGATTTCCCGAACTGCCAGAGATTTCGGTTTCTATTGTAACCTCGTATTATCTTTATACCAAAACATCAAAGATGGTCAGAACTTATGCAAAACTGGAAATCAAGTTATGAGATCCTTTTACGGGAAACTCCCTTATATTCCACCCATTACTGGAATATTGAGAAAACAATGCCACAAGGTCAACTTAAATATTGCTGCGTATGTGATAGATAATGAAAATCTTTTGACTTCCTGTAATTCTGGACGATCTGTTCTTTAAATGATTGGGGTTTATGGTGTACCTACTATTAACCCCTCTGATAACAGATGCAATGGCATTTATATTGGAAGTACTAAAAGAAGTTTTGTATGTAGACTTCTAGAACATATTAGGAACTAGAATCAGAAAAAGGAACGGACTTCCTTGATTAGTCACTGTATCAACACTAAAAGATTCCCTCATTTTGCCAACGCCAAAGTATTTACTGCACATAGGAATCACAGGCAGATTTTTACTTCTGAAGCTGTGATGATTGAGAAAACACGATGTAGTAACTGCAATTGTGGTTCTCCTGTCGATTTGTCACCAGCTTAGAAACATTTGATAATTCAAGAAATTAGGGATAATACAAAACAACTGAAAAAGAAAAAATCAAAACATAGCTTACAATAATACGAAGGTAAATGCATTGTTTGTATTGAAACCAATAGGGATGAAGACAATCAATAGAGGGTGCCACAAAGGAGCCACATATATCAATGTGCTCAGTAAAAGCAACATTTTAGGCTCACACAATGATTTGACTTGAGAAGACGCAACATGTCGATATGGCTTCTGAAGATAAATATGATCATATAAGTCGAAACTAGTCTAGTGAAGGACACGAGGGGGAATTCTGTGTCGGCTTAGAAATTTGAAGGATATTATAGCCATTTTGTGATGATGTTGGTGTTTGTTTTTAACTTCAAAAAAAATGTTGGTTCTTTTATTCCCAAGTTGAGGTTGTATTCGGGGTTGTGCTTTTAGGTTTTATTCTTTCAAACATTCATTTAAGGTTGTGCTTTTAAGGTTTTATTCTTTTAAGCAGTTCATTTAATATGTGCATTTTACGTAAGGTCTTCTGAACGACTGTTGCATCATTTGGAACATTAGGTTGGATATTTGGGATATCTATGATTCTACATTTGTTTATATATTTTTTAGAACTAATTATTCAACACCAACATTCTTTTCTTGTTGACCATCATGTTAAAATATTCCTCTCATGGCTAATTGTGAATAACTTGAGAAACGATCATTTTAGTGAACATGTTACTATGTCACTAGATGCAATTGAAAAAGTTATGTTGCTGTGTGAAAATAGTTATTTTGAAGTTTAATTTGGAAATGATCTATAAAAAAATCATTGTTCTTTTCTTTCTTTTTTTTAGTTTTACTTTTTTTTTTAATCAGAAATTTATTCTATAAGGAAATTTGTTACATTCTCCACAAACTTTAAATATTGACATGTTTGGATTTGTTTTGTTAGCATGTATGAAATCGAAATTCCTTTTCTTTTACAATTGACGATTTCTGAATTGTCTATGTACCTCAGATTGAATAAACTTATATTTATGTATTTTTGGTGTTGATTTTTGGTGTTGATGATGTTGTTTTATGTTAACATGTATAAAATCAAAGTTGCTTGCCTGTTTCTAGTGATGATTCCTCAGATGTTGATATAGCTCAGATTGGACAATATTCGTGTGTTACAAGATTCATAAAGAAGCTGTTAACTTTAGTGAGTACTATGAAAGTTTTCTTTGTTACTATGTTAAGAAACTATGCTTCAGAACTCGAAGCTACTTTTAAAAAATGACTTTTGCATAATATATAGTGTTCTGTGCGCTCCACAATGGTGGAGAAATCCCACCTTTGACCATGTCGCCTCCAGACTCTCACACGGCAATCATCCGTGGTGCGACAGAACCGTGATTCGTCGCTGAACACCACACTGTTCCGTTTGGCACCTCACACAGCTATGGAAGCGACACCTTGCCAAGCAGTGACGATGATGTCTCGCTGTTAAGGGTAGCCTTCACAACGGATGGCTTCACAGCAAACCAGAGGCAGCCAATCACTGTGACACTGTCTGTGTTGATATCAGAGCATCCAAGCCCCCGTACACTCCACAAAATGTCGCCCGTGGTTGCCTGTAGGTCCGCTACGGCATGACATCGGATGCGATGATCGGTGTGCTCCAGTCCCCTCATGACGTTGCACAGATCTTTCCTAGGACCACTGTCTCCAAATGCGACCGACGGTTATGGCATCACGTTGCATTTCTTCTGCAATACAATGCAAGGACCATCTGGTAGTACGAAGGCATACGATGACACCTCTCGTGAACTCATCCCTTTGACAAAATCACGTACAACGGCTTCTTAATGGCATTGGCACTTCTTGTTCATTCTCCAGACACAGTTACTTACAGAACCACTCACTTCTCACGGCCGTAATGACGTCTCAACTGATCACGGGCTGGTTGTCTGCTTATATCCTGCGCACCGTTCATGTAATTGGCCTGCAAATGCAGTCATTTGCATAACTTGTACGTGTGTACCCACCCTACAATTTGCATGGCGCTGCGTTCACGTCTTTGTGGTGTGGCATTTTCTTTGTCAGTCAGTGTATTTCGAAGAACCCAACAGCCAGTAAATCAATTTTCCGCAATCGGGCACCAATGTGACATTCACAAGTTTGCTGGTGGTGAAATTTGAACTCATGCCTTCTCACTCTGGAGCCAATTCTACCGACTGAACTACACCAATGGGATTTATCGCTGCAGATTTGTTGTTATGGTGTGCTTCACTATTGTACTAAGTCACGGAATGATTTCCAGTTCACATGGAAGACACAAAAACTCATTATTCTTATTCTGTAGTAAGTACAGTGGTGTCTAAATTGGCTTTCGTCTGTGTAAACTACTTAGGAGAAAACTTGGGTACTGTATTTGTATACCAGCCTCCCCCCCCCCTCCCCCTTGCCAATATATCTTCAGAATACACACACAGTATTGTGAATGTTGTAATAGTAGCAGGCCTAGCTAAAAATCAAGATATTGGTTCAATTTTCAACTTGATTAAAGAGTTGGTCACAGAGGTGACTGCTAATTACGCATTTCTGTGAAACAAATAGAAATTATTATTCCATTGATATATCTGATGTTTATATCTTAGAACTGCTGAATTTTGTCTTGAGTTCCTGTTCACAGTGAATGGGTCTGTCCCATGAGGATTAGGATGCACTTTCCTTCCTACAAAGCAGAAATTTGATGAATTTTCTGAATTTCACGACTGCCTATTTCTTATGTATATTTACAAAACTGTAAAAAAATATTCATGAAAAATAAATGAAAAAATAAATGTTAATTCTTTCTTAAAAGAACATTCTATTCATGCTATTTATGTATGACTGCATTATGACTTCTACCTGCATGTTTCAGTGCACACCCTCTTGCTTATTCATTTTAAGTCTACATCTAACCAAGACTGTTAAATCAACTGATTTAATAATGTTTGTCTAACATTGAGTGATTAAATTTGAACTTCATCAGATCTGTTAAATCAACTGATTTAACAATGTTTGTCTAACATTCAGTGGTTAAATTTGAACTTCATCAGATCTTAATACCAGGAGATCAAAACTTTCCATATTTTCATTGTTCATTTGTGTTTCAATTTGACATTCTTCAATCAGATCAGTCTTTAAGATTGCATAAAGTTGGAAGATAATTTATTTTTTCAATTGTAAATTTTTCATTTCTTAATCTTCAGTCCTGGAGGTTTTTGTCCTGCTGTTTTTGCTTTGATTCATTTATGTAAGGCAAGTATCCATTCAAATTTAATTTTAACTAACGCTAATCATAATTGAAAATCACAAAATTCTGGTGCTTTGTTGGCTCGGAAGCAGAGGAGGTTCTTGATTCTAATAATTGTTTTGAATCGATGTGTGCATAAAAAATCAAAGTACGTAAAAAATATTTTTTGCTTAAAAAAAAACTGTTTTATCTCCTAAAATTTTGTGATCTTAAGTACAACTGGTGAAGAGTGTAGTTTTTTTTTTTTTTTTTTTTTTTTGCTTTTGAGAAAAATCTCCGTCATGGCACAAATAAAAAGTCTAATTAAATAATTTACTTCATCTTTTGCAATTTTCCTTTTTTTAATTTGGTAAGTCCAGTTCAGTAGCAACATGAAGAGAAAATAAACCCTAAATATAACACCTAAAATACTGTTCTTCATATGTCATGACTTTTTCATTAGTTAAGTTATGCTGGAATTAATATTTCTGAAGATATATTTTACTTTGAATTTTCCTCTGAAAATGTAATACATCCTTTTTCAGATTGAGCATGGTGCAAAACAACATCTTAAGCATTTGACTGAATATTTTGCCTTTTTATTGGAGTTTGCCAAAATGGGAGAAGAGGAATGCCAGTTTTTGCTGTCTATTGAGGCTATTTCTACCATTATCAATTTCTACCTTGGGCAGAAAGCATCAGATTATGTAAGTATGGTACTTAATAGGAAATAGATCATTTAGTAAAATATTATTTTGAATAGATCATTTGGTAAAATATATTATATGGAAGAATTTAGTATAATCTTTTTATGCCAACTTTTAAGTTCCTGTGTGACAAACAAAGTACATGCATAGCAGCCAAGTTTGTTGATTTTTCTGTCCTTAGTTCTTTTGAAACAAAATGTGGAAATTTGATTTTAAGTATAAAAATTGGTTTAAAACTTTACCTTTCTCATCCATGTTTTAAGCATTTTTATCTTGGTATTTTTTTTACTTAGTTGAGGCTGGCAGTATCTATGGAAACTTTTCATAGCATTTCACTGACAGGCACCAAATACATGCAAAATAGACAATCTAAAAAAATACTTTGAAAAAATGTAAAATAATTTCGTTACAGAAGAAAGAATGTAATTTTAGAACTTATTTTAAGGCAAGCGAGATAGCGGCTTTCCTGGATTATGAATATTTTTGTCAGCCATGGAGCAGATAGTTATTCGAAGATTCTGTGTAAAGCTGTTCGTCATTTTACATAGTTTAGAAAGGAAGTCGACCAGTATCGTGAATCTGTGTCTCTGCAGAAAAGAAATTGCAACACCTTTTCAGTTAGGTGAAGGTGAGAAATGATTGAGTGGTTACCATATATAATAAGCAAACAGCATCATTATTAATTAATATGTGATCATGTAAATCAGTATGTGTAGATAGGGATTTGCTTAGTGCGCATTCTTCAGAATTGTTAGGTGACTGACACATTATTTAGTTACTTCATAACTCTTCAGCAGCAGCAACACATTTGGGAACTAATAATGGCAGAGATAACAGCTACAATCAGGTGATAAATTAAAATAAGACGTATAGGATATGATATCAATATTTTCGCTAGAATCTAAGATATTGATTTTCAACTTGGTTTCTCCTTTACGAACATACATGAGATTCTTCCATTGATTCGCGGAATTCCGCTTTTTTGTCATCATTTGTATCATTCTTAAGATCTATGCAAAACTGAAAAGAAATTTCGTGAAAATTTCCTTGTAATCTTCAGGCACAAAGTTCTTAAGCGGATTCGAAGAACTTGCATTTTTCCCATTATCGTTTTGGTCATTCACGACATCAATGCACAAATTAACTGAAATTTTGGGGAAATTTGATGTCGTAGGTAGGTCACTCTACGTCGGAGGATGGATTTCCATCCATCGAAACTGGCAAAAACAGAAAGTAGATGAAGTGAAAATTTTTCCCGTAGTCATATTTTTTCCTTGCTTTGTTTTTTCTGCTCAGTATTGTTGTTAGATATCGTTTTACTCCATAAATATTTGTATTTCAGCTTGAAAATGTAGGAAAATTTTCCGAAAATGGAAGTTGGACGGAGTGAAGGTTTCTTCCATAATCATAATTATTTCTTCTTATTATTATTTTTTTTGCCAGCAATGTTTCAACAGTCCTATGTTGTTGTTAAATGCCCCCCCTTTCCATAAGTATGTGAATTTAATCTTGATAAGTGAGGAAGAAATCTTTGATATTAACATTCATTGTCGTCAAGCTGAAAGTTCTTTCAGCATGATGGACGAAATTTTTGTCATCTGAAGGAATAAAAAAGCAATGAAGAAATTAGAACATAAAGATATTGGCAGAAAGAAAATGTGAGCAGTGAATGCTGTGAAGCTCCAAAGTCAATGTAAGATACATATTGTTGTGAAACCTGCTGAGAAGGAAGCAAGGCTTGCTTGCAAGAGGAAACTTGAGCTGATGTTTTCACAAGTATAACAACAAAACAAGAGAGAGAAAACTGTGTGTCAAGCAGTCTCTCTTAAAACCATTTTGTTTGAATTCAGTATTATAATATTGTGAATACAGTGGTGTGCTCCAGTTTACCCTTAATATAAATTACTGGGAACAATCTCATCTTACTAATGCACTGTTATATTCACACTTGCTTGTTGCATGTTCTGATTTTTCAGCCGGTTAAAAAGTTGAACGTTTTCTTTTCTTCGTCGGTATTGTGTGTATAAATTGCTTTGAATATACAGTATTTCACTGTCTGTATAAGTCTTGCTAGGTGTTGAACAGAATATTATGTAGACGGTGAAATACTGATGCACAGGTAATTTAAAGAAATACAGAAATCCGTTGTTATGGGTGATATCACTTTTTTCATTTTCTCTCTAACACAATTTCAAAGATCTTATAAATAACAATAAAAACTGCATTACCATTGAGACTAGCAATTAGCAGTTTTGTTTGTGTACAACATGATCACCTATAGGTGGAGTTTTCATGTTGTTGCTCATTCCAAATGAACAACACAAATCAACACACACTCACATCCTTGATTAGGCAGCACATATGTAGTATGTATCAGAATATTTTGCATAATCATCACAGAGTCTGTTGCCTTATTTTTGTGTGGAAAATTATGGTATGATAAATAAGTAAAGATTATATTATAGGGTGAAATAAAAGCAACCACTTTCAGCTTGAAGTCCACAAAATAGTTTTTATATTTGCCCATAATGCAGAGAAATGCTTTGCACCTCACTGTGCCTCTAGCAGGCTTGGATAGTATGATGCAAACTGAATTGTAAACACTCAAGAGACGCATATAGGATATTAAATCCGTTTATTTTTGTGGCGTAGTAAGTACAAAGATTCGCCAAGCTTTCACACTCCACTGGGAGGCTTTTTCAAGGCAATGGTAGACATAATGTCTGCCTTGAAAAAGCCTCCCAGTGGAGTGTGAAAGCTTGGCGAATCTTTGTACTTACTACGCCACAAAAATAAAGGGATTTAATATGCTATATGCGCCTTTTGAGTGTTCACAGTGTGTGGTGTATTTATAATTACGTTACTGAATTGTAAATCTGTGGTGTGGAGATAGGACATGTTACTGTTAAGAACTTGACACCTCGACTTGAAGGAACAGCAAGCAAGAAACACAGTTGTTTCCCCCAGGGATCCACAAATGCAGTTGCCAAGAGCAACCAAAATATTTTGGCTGGCAACTATGTTTTCAGCAGTTTTAATTAGTACAGTTTTTTTTTTTTTTAATGTAATGAAGCCAATTTAGGAATGGTTGTATTTTTATCTTTTACAGAAATCAGCAAGCAGCGGTGCGCAGCTGCGGAAACTGCAGTCTCTCTCTCTCTCTCTCTCTCTCTCTCTCTCTCTCTCTCTCTCTCTCTCTCTCTCTCTCTCTCTCTTACACACACAACACACCACATGACTGCTGGGAAAGGCTCGCTCCTTGTGGTGCTCTCTGTCGCGATCCAAGAAGGGTAGGGTGCCCCAGAATCCTTTGCGCTGAACGAATCTTAACTGGGAAGCATGCTTGCTGGCTGCTATGCTGCATAACACAAAATATTTACGTTGTTAAGAGTTTCGGCTGTAACGACATATCCTCAGTCTGCCATGCGTAGCACAGGTGGCCATCTTGGAACCCCATGGGTCCTTCTTTTTTTTTTTTTTTTTTTTTTCCTTTTCTTTTTTTTTTTTTCTTACCTTGGAGGGAGTGGGGTCATGGAATGGCAAGGTAAAAGCAATTTTTATTTTTTTTTAAATCATAGAGAAGCATGCAAACCCAATTTGTTTTAATGTAACTATACATTTCTTGCATTACCTGATGCTATCACCCTTAACACTTCAAAGGGACGATGAGGTAGAAGGTTTTTTAAGTAAATTTATGATGGTAAGATTACTTAAACAACGTGTGTTGATTTCTAGAACTCCTTTCCAGGGGTTGGCATCTTAGTATATATTTATACAGCTCTGTATATCTGTGTATGTGTTAATTATTTATTAGAAAAAGCTAAAAATGCTTTTCTTTGTAATTTTTTAAGTATTTATAATGCACTCATAAATTGACTTTTGCACCATATTTTCTTCTTGATTTCTGAAATATCTTCTGGATGTTTTTAAGCAGTTTTCTAGATTTTTACTAAAATTAGTTGGCAGGTATGCAGTTCGGAAATTCACTTTCTTCATCAACTCTTATTCTTTTTAGCACCCAGACTTATGCTAAAGCAAGCAGATCTTTGAAGTTGAATGGTTGTTTCATTTTTTTGTATACAACGCCGCCGTAGCACAGTAGAAGGAACAAGAGATTGATAGTGTCATTATTCTTTGGTGTCATCTCCCTCCCCGTCACTGGTGTGCCATCTTTTGTCCCACTGGACTTCGGGTTCAATGCTGTGTATGGAAAAGCACGTGTTACTTGGCTGTTCTGATGTTTTGAAAGGATTCCAGCTGTGATAATAAAAATTTATAACTAGTTTCATGAGACTTAAAAAATATTTGGTGCTATTTGCTTCGAATTAAAAGTGCTCGACTTCCCCAGCTCACTTCGAGGCTTGGTTCTTTCCAGTTAACTCCATCATAAATTGAAGGCTTACTATGATAGGATAAATGTGTCAATGTGCCCTTTAAAATTCTTCTTCTCTGGGATAGTGCACCTGAAACCCTCTCCCCTCAGCATTGCTTATCAACCTAATTATCAGGGTGTCATTGTTACCTTTAAAAGTTATCTCTGAAGGACATTGATTCTGCTGGTTAAGGATACCAATGGCAAAGATCAATTTTAAGTGAAAGATTTTGTAGGATGTCGGCCATGGAGCAAAATAAGGAATAGTCAGATGAGGCAAGATCCGGACTGTATCAAGGATGGGATAGGATCTCAATCCCTTCCAATTCCTTTAGTTTCCGGCTGACCACTCTGGAAGAGTGACTTGGGACATTATCCACTTGCATCGATGCCCATTTCTTACTGATGAGCACTGAATAGCATTGGTGCAGAGCATTATGGACAAGCTTCAGTTGTTCAACATAGAAGTTCTTGTCTACAGCTTGACCATCTGGTATGGGTTCCCAGTGCACAGGTCCCTCACAATTACACCAAATGCTCAGTCTGACTTTTCTCTTGAACCATAATCTTTGCACCATTGGCTATGCTTCCTGGCATATCCTCTGTCACTCATTCCCAGTGGTAGGATAGCTTAGAAATATCTACTTTTCATCACCTGTGGTGATAGGATGCCAAAACCTATTGTCCTGCAGATTTCACAAAAATCTGTGACAGAGAGCAACATGTTGTTCCTCCTGCTGGAGTGTATATTCGTGGTGAACCATTTGATAGAGGCTGGAGGAGGAACCAAGCTGGTGTAGGTTACCATCTACAGTGGATTGAAAAGACTCCATTTCAGCTGCCAATTGTCTTGTACTGGGGTTCACTGTCACAGCCGTAACCAGGGTGTCTATGTCAGTGGTCATTCAATGTCCTGGCCTTGGCTTGTTGTCCTCGAGACTGGTATCCCAAGCATAGAAATGCCTCAACCATTTTCATGCTGGGCTGCTCTCCACTACATGCTCGCTTTCAACTGCAAAAATTTCACTTGCTGCTGCTGCTGCCACAGCAGCAGCAAGTGAAATTTTAACCCTTTTTTTCGAATGATATATAAGGTGAGCAAAGGATTGAGGCTGATAAACCTGCTGTTTCAGGTGCCACTACACTATCATTCGAAAAAAAAAAGGGTTAAAATTTCACTTGCTGCTTTTTTTCGAATGATAGTGTAGTGGCACCTGAAACAGCAGGTTTATCAGCCTCAATCCTTTGCTCACCTTATAGTGGACTGCGGCTCTGTGCCAAATGCATATCATCACAGTACATGGTCAATGCTGTTACGCATTTTGCGTAGGAGTGGAGGTCCATGAATATGTGTAACTCAAAATAGAATGAACTTCTGACTCACCTTGGTAATTTTCAAAATTTGTAATTTCTACCAAGATTATTGATTTTGCTCTTCACTCTCTTCTATTTACAAGTTTTATGTTAGTTGACCTAATCACTAGGCAAGTAATGAGAAAAAATCCTAAGACATAATTTCACCATCACTCTTATGTGTTGTGTCAGTGCGAATGAAATGTCTGGCAAAGGACCAGCACACGTGGATGGCGAGAACGGAAAAGTAGGACAACTTACCTAAACAACATAATCCCCCTCGGCATCGACACATAGTTGTCATCTATCCGGCTAGGCCATGGTCCTGAAACGGAAAAAGTCTTGTGGCTGGGACCCGAAAAAGTCATCAACTGCATGTTAAACCTCTTTGTCTGTCGTGAACTGTTTCCCGGACAGGAAGTGATCCAGGCGACGAAACAGATGATAGTCTCTCAGAGACAAGTCTGGTGAACAACCAGGGTGAGGCACTTAGTGTCAGCATCGTTCGTTGTGCGACATGAGGGTGGGCGTTGTCCTAGAGCAGAAGAACACCATGTCTGTTGACCAAAGCCAGTTGTTTCTGCAGAAATTTCCGGTGCGTCTGGTGTAATTTAGCCCAATAACATTCTGCAGTGATGGTTTGGCCACTTGCCAAGAAACTCCGATAAATTATCCTGGCTGTGGACCACCAGACAAGGAGCATCATCATCTTGGTGTGTAGGGGTGGCTTAGGGTGCTGTCCAGCAAGCTGTGCCTTGCTTAACCATTGTGCAGATCATTTCCAATTATCATAAAGGACCCACTTTTCGTCGCAGGTGATGATTCGATGCAGTAGAGGTTCCTGTTTATTCCGGGCAAGCAGTGACGTGCAGACTTCCAAGCGCCTCTTAGTCTTGTTGGCAGTTGTCAACTTCAACTCATGCAGCAGCCACATGTCCAGCTTTTTGACCTTACCCAGTGCAGCCAGATGACGAACAACTGTCATGTGGCGGACACCTACTTCTGCTGCTATCTCACGGCACATTTTTCGAGGGTCCGCTTCAACCACATGTTGCAGAACATTGTCAGAAACAGCAACAGATTGGTGACCATGTGCTACATTTTGCAGGTCTGTATCTCCTCTTCGAAACTTCACAAACCATCGCCAAATGATTCGTTTGTTGGCTGTATTCTTCCCAAACGCTTTGTGAAAGTTTCAAGTAGCAATTCTTGCAGAATGGCCCAGTTTAAGTTCATACAGAAAGATGACTCTCAAATCCGGCGTCTTCATGTTTCCTTTGCAAGCCACGTTACATCCAAACAAACCACACCTGAACCTTGTTCTTCACACACGTGCTAGCTGTTTATAGTAACTCTGTGACGTAATACCTGCAACACCTGTGGGTGGTCCATTCCGCTGTGATAGGGGCCGTCTCCACTGCTCGTTCGCGCCGGACATTTCATTCGCACCAACCCAATATATATTTGTCTGATTTATAACGTAAGGCTGAAAGATAAGAAGTCTTGGGGAATTTACATGCCCATAACAATATACTGTATGCACTGGCCAACTCCACTACTTCAACAGCTAAAAATTTGTGAAAAATCTTGACCTTCTTATTAGCCAACCTTAAATTTTAAGATTTTGGAAAACATACATATTGAAATGAATTATACAAATTTCTGAAATTATCTTCTGTAGAAACCTTGTAAGTATAATTCACTCTTGGGGTTTCCAGATAATTCCTGTAACATCTATGTCATTACTTATGCAGCACTTTCTAAAAGGCTTTATAATAATTTCTAGTGAATTTCATCCAAAAAGTAACATGTTAATGTTGGCCTTTTTCAAGTTACCACCTGTTTTAAAACACCGTATGCCATTAGCTGGTCTTTGGTCTACTGTAGTGCCAACCATGCTGATGGCTCATGCCAGCTGTGTTAGCACAAGGACAGAAGACCACACATGCCCACGCTTGCTGTGAAAATTCAGGAGAGGAGAGATGCCTGATTTGTTGTGGCCCTTCCCAACAGCTAAGGAATTAATCTGGTGTCTGACTCACTAAGTGTCCAGTTCCAAAGATGGGTTCTGCGGTCGCACAGGGGAAATAATTTGTTCATTCCTCGGTCTCAGTTTGAAATGGGATGAGGTTTTTCAGTTATACTAGCAGCACCTATTCCCATAGGTATCCAACTCGAGTGAAAAAATATATCTTTGTTTTGTTTTTTTCTTTTTTAGTTTTTGGAAGTACTTCCAAAGAAATCTTACATGAATCTTCCCGCAGCAGTTACCAGTAATTTGTTTACTTTTGAGACCAAGGCTCTCCATGCGCCACTACACAATATTAAATAGTAAAAAATGGGGTCGAATTTTTTTTTTTTTTAAGAACACACGCACACACACACACACTGAACACAAATAAAATGCATGGAATGGATTGTGAAAAATCTCTGTAATTATAATTTTCTTCTTACTTCATTGTAAAATCAATATATCCTTTTGCATCGCCTGTATGCCATTGGCTGATCTTTTTTCCTTCACATGTGTGCTATTGGTTAATGGAAGGAGTGCTGTTTCTCCACGATGCCTTGAGAGCAAAATAATCGTACTGGCCAGTTATTATCCATAATTATGCCCCCTCAAAGTGGGGAGCACAGCTAAGGATATAACTGACAGAAGGTCACAAAACCATTACATAGTGACACGCCTAAAGCCACAATCTAAAACGTAAACAAACCCCCATGGCCAATGCCAGTGGAGAATTCATTTCACACTCTGAAAATTCAGCCCTATTTTTTATTAACCCACATATAAACTGACCCCCACTTTAAAAGCAGGATTTTTCAAAAAACTTACGGCTTATATGCGATATGTTTAAAGAAACAGTAGTGAGGCTGAGTAATTAGTTTGACACTCGTGGGTTAAGATCATTCAAGGGAAAATAGGCTTTTATCAGCTACTCATTATTAAAAAAAATATGGATTGTAGTACTTCACAACACCTGGCATTATTTACTTCTTTAGAGATTATATGCCTTAAAATAGCCAAGGAAACAGAATAAAAACTAAATTGCATGTTTGTACAGTCAAGAACATGAAGTCATAAATTGAAGGTATATTGGAAAATTTGTACATCTAGAGTACTCAGACTGTGTTTTAAAAAACTTGTAACAATTTTTCTTTTAAAAATGTAATGAAATTTGAGTGAAATTTTAAAAACAAGAAAAACTTTTACTGAAATTGCGTAAAAAGTGAAACCATAAATCACAAAGAAACCAGGTTATGAAAATGTGAATGAAACTTCTGAATTTTTTGCTATTCATAGATAAGTGCAGCAAATCCTAGCAGTTTATTGCTAATTATGATATGTCGGGGAAAATTAAGGTTTAGAAAATTACTATTATGATGATGAATTTGAACTTACTTCTTAAAATTCAAACATTTCAACAACTTTATTTTTAAAAAATAAAGAAAAGGGCCGGTGATCTATCTAAAACCCCAAAAAAGACATTTTAATTATCGGATTAAAACCCAAGGTTCAATCCTAAAATCTCCCAGTAAATGGAAGGTGATTCCACCACCACAGACAAGAGAAAAACACGAACAACTGTAAGTTATTTGCTCGAAACAGGTAATCCAGGTTGAAGATATTTTATTTCATGCCCTCAGACGAGTGAATGAGAAAGTTTACAATGAGTGCTATTTTTTTTTTTTTTTCGTTTAGATATATATATAATTTTTCTTTTTTTCTTTGCAGTCTAGGCCAAAAACCAAGTTGAGGTAAAAAAAATAGAAAAACTGAATTTTTGTTGACAGTTCACTAATGTACAGTTTTAATGTTGAAAAAGTCCTAAAACTTTCCTCGCGAAAATGTTTGGTCTGCAAACCAAGCCTTTTTCTTCCACCTGCATGATTTTTTTGAAGTGAGGGATGCAGATGATAATTTAATTAAAAAAAAAATGGCCTGCTTTACAACTCTAGGTTCTTTGTGTTACAGGTTCGAAGTACCACAACCTAAAGCTTGTCTAGCATATGTGTTTTAGAATAACAACAAGTATTTTGACATTTTTTAAGCATAAAGTTATAACACACAGGTAAGTAGTTATCCCTTTGTCAGCAATAAAAATTTTGCGCAACCCGGAAAAAAAAAGGTGGGGTTTCTGATTTTTGTTACAAATCTAACAACTGTCCATCGTTGCTGCCAGGACTCCTACTGCGATTGCCAAAAAAGTATATGTATTTTAAATTTATATTCCCTTACTGGTAAAGATTAAAGTTAAGACGACTAGGCCATCGGCAAAGCAAATTCCCCTCACTGAGCCAAAAACAAAAGTTTAATTAATTCTCTAAGAACTTTTAACCTAAGGAAGGCATGCCATTACAATAACCAACTAGCTTAAATTTTAGATTACTTCCAGTTCCTCACTTAGCAAAAATTAAGTTGTTCCCAAAATAAAAACTTTACTCCCCACTACCTATTAGGCAATCTCTGACAGAACTAGGACAACTCTACAAACAATAAAACACAGTGACATTGTACAACATTAGTTGGTTCTGGCCAGACCTCACACACACTCAAAATAAAAAATTACAATTTCTTTACTCCTCTCTTTTAATAATTTTTCTTTACCCTTTCAAAACAATGAATACCTTTCTACAAAATGTACCTTCCTCTTATATATATATTTATTTTTAATGAAATAACATCATATATATATATATTTTTCACTTCTGTCCTCAAGGAATCTTTGCCAGTTAAACGGCACGGAAATGTTTCCAATTTAGATGTTGAACTGAGCGGAGGAATTATGAACTTTTCTAACTGCCGAGGTTCGGTGTCACGTAGTCTGTCTGTTGCCGCGAATTTAGACATATTTCCTTGTTTTTGCTGCCGAACTGTGTGGTCATGTCTTTCTCTGCTCTTCAAGTGGACAATAAGAAAGGAATTATACCACTTAGTTGGACGAGGGTGCAAACTTAACTGTCCATGCTTGCACCGCTCCGAAGTTTATCCGGCGTCCCGGCGGGACTTCCGAACATGGTGGGTGGAAAATATCCGGCCCAGCTACAATTCTCTGTGAGAATGAGGTCTTTTAAGTAGCTTCCTCTGTTTTGGCATTTAAAAAAAATTAAAGGTCTTACCATGACGCTGACATCTTTTGCCTTCGTCCTCCCGGAACGTTGTCGGCATTTCCGATTTAAAAGCACGGTCTCTCACGCTCTGTTTCTTTTCCTCTTTTCTTTCTGCTGGTTCGAACTCAACTCCCTGAAGAGCATCCCAAAACCAATGCTCTTCGCCTTATGCATCGCGCATGTGCGGGCAAGCGCTATCTGCCGATTGGCTGACACGAACGCCAGGAGGCAGAAACTTTCTCGATGGATGACTGACCCTTGACCAATGAAAATGGCCACCGCTCTGAACTTCATGGAACTCTGCCTCTGAAATCCCGAAGGGTTCCTCGCCGTGAACTTGCTCTTCTCCTGAAGTCAGACACAAGCGCATAAATAAATCGAACTTTCTGCACTGGTAAAGCTTGGGAAAACGTCCTCACAGATGTGGTTCTAAGAATTTATTGCTTTTAGAAAAGCGACATCAGAAACTGTGGTCATTTTCGTTCTTTCTGAACAAAGACTTCCGGAGACCACCTTAACAAAAATTCATTAAACCAATTAACATTAACGAACGTCGTTACAATCAACTTCGTAACGCATAAAAATCGAATTCTCTCTAGCTACAGGTGCGACGATCGGAATTACAAAAAAAAAAAAAAAAAAAAAAAAAAAATTAGCGTAACGCAATGATTTGCTATTTTGTCCTGATTCATTAAGCCACAATTTTATTTTTACTAAATTATAATTAAACATCCTTGACGATAGCGTAATCGCAATTAATTTACGAAAGTCACCTAGTTATGGAACGATCGCCGACCCGCTTTTTTCTAACAGTCGCTGAATTATGTTATCACTAGTTAATACTAAGTAAGATTCCCACTAAAACTAACTAAATATTAATACTAAGCAAGATTTTAATCGCGAAAGGTTACTAACTTACAATCGACACTCAACAACGATTTTAATACACGCTACTGACATAAGGCATAAACACATGTTTTTTCTCATTAGGTACAACTACAATACAATAAAATACTTCAAACACTACATGTTTATAAATTACTTTTCCATTATTAAAGCTTACATGATAATATAATGAAAGAAACAGCGATAATGACGGTAAATACGGAACTACATCCTTACGATATTTTTTTCTCGTCGCTATGTTTTCCCGACAATCAAAAACGCTGCGGCGTCACCGATAATTTTAAACTGATACATCGAATACCATCACTCTCATTGAGAGTGTGTGGATCTGGTGATGGGTTTTCTGATCCAAAAATATTGGCCCATTAATGTAGAGAACAGAAAAACATCAAGAAATCAATTACTAGAACAATTGATATGTAAAATACATTGTGTTTCTTTTAAAATTTAGTAGTACATGTATGCTGATTTATTTGTAGGAGTCACATGTGAAGAAATAAGTTATTGATTAAAATTTGTTACTCACTATGAAAAGGGGGAAATAATGTGTTTTTGCAAAAATATATTGGGTTGTCGGAAAAGTCATGACGTAGTTTAGCCATGTTTTGCAAAGATCATTTATTGATAGAAAGAACAAAGATCAGTCAATGATATAATGCCCATTTTGTTCAATAACCTTTTGTCATCTTTTAGTGAGCTGCAGAATGCCTCGTTCATAGAAGGACCTGTCTTTCGTGGCGAAAAACTGTACAAGGTGCTGATTTACAGCCTTATTTGAATTGAACGTTATACCACGCAAGGACTGTTGAAGAGAGCGAAACAAGTGGAAGTCTGGCTACGCAAGGTCAGGCGAATATGCTGGGTTTGGGAACACATCCCACCCAAGCTCCAATATTTTTTGGCGGGTGATCAAACTTGTGTGTGTTTCGCATTGTCGTGATGGAACACAACACCTTTACGGTGAACGAGCTCCGGACATTTCTGAATGATGGATTCGTTTAAACTGTCCAATTGCCAACGGTACACATTTGATTAATTGATTGTTTGGTTCCGTGAGTAGGAGCTAGAAAAACAAGACACCTTTAAAATCCCACCACACTGAGACCAGAACCTTCCGCTGATGAATGTCTGCTTTGGATGTCGTTTGAGGCTAAGCAGCACGTCAGGACCAAGACCGTTTGCACAGCACATTGTTGTACACAATCCACTTTTCATCATCAGTTATCAGTCGTTTCAAAAAAGGATAGATTTCCTCACATTTAATGAGCATATCACAGATGTTTATACGCGCCGTCAATTGAACTTCTTTGAGTTCATGAGGAACCCACACATCGAGCTTGCTTACGTATCCCAGCTTCTTCAGGTGGTCGCGAACGCTTGAATGATAGATGTGCAATGTGTCTGCAATCTCTCGTGTCGTGTAGCGTGGGTTTGACTCGATCAATGCCTTGATTTGGTCGTCATCAACCTCGGCGGGCCTCCCGGACCGAGGAGCATTGTTGAGGTCAAAATCACCAGCACAGAATTTTGCGAACCACCACTGGCACTGACGTTCTTGTAGAGCATTATCACTGTACACTTTATGTAACTTTTCACAAGCTTGACACGCGTTCTTCCCTTTACGGAAGTAAAATATGGTGAAAATGTACAGTTTGGTCTTCCATCTTCAACTTGATGTCAAATCTCTGCAAATCAACCAAATCGCTCACTATTCCTTTTAGACTGCAGGTAGAACTATCACCTGTCAAATGCCATAGCGATAACAGAGCTGTGCATGCCTCTAGTACTTCCAAAACTGCCATCGGGTTCCAAAATACGTCATGACTTTTCCAACAACCCAATATATGACATTTATTAAATGTTCAAAATGGAAAAATATCCACATGTAACTTTTTATTTTGTTCTGCAAATTTTATTAAGATCTCTGTGTTTTAAAAATAATGTGCTTTCTTTTAATTTTCTTTAAGTTTGATGTAATAGATTTGTAATTATTGAAAACATAGATTAAAAAAATATTACACTGACAAGTGTTATAAAACACTTTAAAAGTAAATAAACACATCAACATATTAAAGGAAAAGTCCATGAAAGATCAAGTTCAATTTAGGCACACATGTTGAATACACAACGCTGCTACAAAGCACAAAATGAAGGAAAGAGCTCTTGTTCTATTCACTTTGGAATGGAATGGGGTAGAGACTGATTTCCAAGTCTGTTCCCCAAAATTTGTTAAAATTATTTAGAATTTCAGTGTTACAATTACCAAGGACAAAGTTGGTTATTAAATTCCCACAGTATCATAGTGTTAAAGGATTAGTAAAGGAATGTGTTTTAACAATTTAAATCTCCAAAGTATCATTGTGTTAAGTGGTTACTGAAGGGATGTGTTTTAACAATTTTTTAATGTGGTGAAGGGGAAGTATCTTTGAAAGCTTGAAATGAAAGAAACATAAAAGGTATATGTACCCTTAAGATTTCTTTTTTTTTTAATTCTAGGTAAAGAAAGTGAAACTATATTCTTATATAGTAATTACACCCTGAAAGTTGATATACATGGATAAAATGTATATTTGTGGACAGTCAGATAAATTGATCTCTGCATCTGATAATGATGGAGGGAGATTTAATGGCTGCCTGACTGCTGCAATTATTAAACATTTTGTTTAAGTTGCTAGCAATTTCAGAATGGTTGTGAATAAATCTTCCAGTAGCTGTCAATTATCATTACTTTCTTGAAGTAGTCCAAAAACTTGAACAGAATTTGAAAAGAAAAAATAGCATCAACTACTATCTTCCTATTTCATAACCTAGCAAGTCATTTTCAATATCAGTTTTGTACTAAATCAAGTAATAATACATTTGAAAATTATTTGATACCTTTCATTTTAGATCTTGTAGCTTTTTTTTTTTCATCATACAGTGAACAAGGCTTAAATTTTAAGCTAGAAGATCTAGCTCTGCTGTGGTGTAAAGGTAAATATATCTTCAAGATTACTAAAGCACCCATAATCTTTTTGCGAGATACCAGGACAGTCTAGATTCAAAGTTAAATAAATCCAGATTATTTCCTGATAAGTTTTAAGATATACTGTTTTTCTCCCCCTCCCCACATTATAGATTTTTCTACGCGAATAACTCGTTAAGGATATATCACAGATATGTCCACTAATATAAGATAACATCGTCAAAATTCGTATTTCAAAGTTCATAAAGCAAGGTGAAGTGGCTTTCAAATTGTAGGTAACTTTTTTTAAATGTTGCAATCAAGTACTTTTTGAAATTATTTGTAATACTTCTAGGTTTCATCAGTAAAAACTAATATTGTTATTCTTAGGTGGAAGTTGTATCTGATGAAGAAGATGATGATGATGATGAAGTAGTGTCATCAGTTGACGATAAGTACAAACCAGCATCTTTAGAAAAAATGGTAACTTTAATAGCACTGCTTGTGGAAAAGTCTCGAGAAGAAGATCGTCTTCAACTTTCACACAGTGACTTTAATGCTGTTGCTGGTGGAAAGGTAAAAAAAAGAACTGAGAATTACAATTCGTGTGTGTGCGTGTGTGTGTGTGTGCGTGTGTGTGTGTGTGCGCGTGCGTGCGTGTGTGCGTGTGTGTGTGTGGCAATTTATATCAGTAAAATGTTGCATATAATGGTAGTATATGTGTTCAGTGATCATCACTAAGAGTATTCAGTATATATTAGTTGAACCGAATGTACTCTAGAATGGTAAGTTGTGCTGAAGCTTACTTAATTGAGTAGTAGCACATTGATTTTTAGAACTGAAATTTATTTATGAAAGATTTCTATAAATATACAATTATGCTTTTCTCCTCTTTCTCATTTAAAATCAACTTAAAATTGAGTTTGAAAACACAATTTTAAGTTGATTTTAAATGAGATGACTCTAGCAATCAACATACGTTTTGCAGTAAGGGTGATTTCATGTCAGGTCACCATTTTTGAAAATTTTCCAAAAAATACATGTTAATGTGTTTTGCCACCAAAATTGCAAAAACAAAATTCTCTGTTTACTCAAAATTTTGGCTGAGTTATGGCTTTGAAATGTCAGCATTCTCTCTCACTAAAATCCTTTAAAAAAGCCACAAATTCTATTATTTTGAGATTTCAATATCTTTTGATCTATTACATTTGGAGCACTGAAGTTTTTAGTTTTCTCACTGGAAAGACCATTTAAATTACTTCTAAAACTACCATACTTTTCAGCTGATAAGTTAGTATGGAGTATAAGTCGAGTGGGTTAAAATTCTCAAATTCCTTATTTTCATTCATAGATAAGTTGATCCTGAGTATAAGATGAGGTAAGGAAAAAATGCAGTTAGTGTTCTGAAATTCTGCAGGTATATTTTTAATGTTTCAGTAAGTATTAAAAGGAAGAGAAAGTGAGGTAACTTCCACGTTTTTTGCTTTTTAGCAAAAAGTTTAATTTCATAAGTTCATATTTTTTTTCTTACAAAGCTGATGCTACTGTATTCCTCCCCTCTGACCAACCAGTTCTGCCAGGTAGAGGTAAAGAAAAAAGCAAGGTCACACACATTTGCCAAATCAAGGTGATGTTTGCAACATGGGTTATGGTTCACTGCTTTTTCACAGTCATATTGAAATTGGAAACCAAAAGAGCCTCTTTTTTCAGTCAAACACATGAAATAAGAAAAGCACCATAAATGGAAGCAGAAGCAATAGTCAATTATAATTCAGTTGAGAAATACAATTGAGAGATTGGCAAAGAAAAAAAAATAAGACTACCTTTCCTAGAAGCATGGCCATTGCTATTCTTAAAGTGCATGTGCCACTGGCTGTTGACACAGTTGTCACCAGTCAATCAACTGCTCTAAATGAGATGCACCCACTGTAGTTCTGGCAGCTTTGTAAAATCAGGATGATTGCCACCCACAGGATCTTTGAGGGATCACGAGGGGGGTGAAATTAACATATGACAACTGGCACAGCATATCGATCACGGCAATTTTAATGTTTCTGCCGAATGGATATATCCGTTTCAGCTGCTTTTAAACGAGTTTTTAGTGAACATAATATTACATTTTCTCTGCTTTTGGAATGATTTCTTAAGAACATATTTTATTGCCTTTCAGGGTGCTTGGCTCACAACCAAGTTTTCTTCACGATATTATTTTTTTGTTCTCATTGAGAAATTTCAATAGATAAGTCTATGCCCAAACTTCTCCCCCCCCCCCGAATGTCTCTGTGCACCAAATGATACAGTAATGCAGAATGTCTTGAAGCGAACATTAAATTATCAACTCTGTTGACGAAGTTATCAAAAAGGACCAGAGATTCAGGTGTTTCTGTTTGAGAAAAAGATTATGAGTATGGAGTACAAAAGGTCTTGTGTGAGAAGTGTGTTGGATGTCAGTGAAGCTCGATCTGTGTGCTAAGGTCACTGTAATTGGAGATGTTTGATACATCAGCAATAAGTAAATTCTAGTTCCATCAGTTCTAAACTTTAATCCAGCAGATGAGCTGTCTTTGAGGAGGTAATCAAATATCAGGAACAGCTTAGTGATATGTACACTGTCTGACAATAAAGTTCCAGGACAGCTGCTTTTACAAGGAAAGTTTAATGCACTGAGTCCAACTGTTGTTATGGTTCTTTAAAGTAGTCCACGCACCATTTTGATCTCTCCACTAGATGGGTGAAACACTTTTTGAATTCATTTACCAGAACACTGTTCATTTCCATGGTAACAGTTTTCTTTATGTGGGTTTGCCTCCTCGGGGCGCCCCGTGAGCAATGACGCACAGAACAGCAACAAGGGCCTTTCTGAATCTTGGAGAGGTGCCAGCTAACATTGGAAAAAAGACCCCAACTCACTGGGTTTTGTTCCAGAATCCTTAGGTTGAATGACCAACTGGAACCATCAGCTGTGGACTATAATCCCCCACACTGATGTACGTACCTGATTAAAAAGACACAAAGAAATGTTTTTTCTTTGTGAAGCTAACTTCTGGATCCCAGAGAACAGCTTAGTGATATGTATGTACTGAACAGTCATGAAATGTCGTCCTTTCAACGCCAATTTCACTTTGTGGAACAGGAAGTAGTTGGCAAAAGCTAAGTCCAGGGAGTAGGGCGGATGGTTGATTCTGGGTACTCTAGATTTGGCGAGGAACCGTGTCACTGACAGTGCCTAGTGGGCAGGTGCATTGTCATCCAGATGGAACCAATTTCCACGTGCAAGCACCCTCCCGCTGCTGTCAAAAAATCTGATCGGCATTGCCTTGATTTTCGACTTCTGCAGGTGAACCTTCTCGGGTCTCGGTGAACTTGGTGCCAGCCACTCCATGCTTTGGATTGTGCTAAATGCACCACGTCTCATCACCTGCCACAATGTGGTTCAGCATTGAAGGGTCCGATTCCACGGCCGCAGTGGACTCTTTGCACTTTCTTTTCTTCAGTCAAACTGTTTGGCACAAACCTTGCGCAAATCTTCCTTTTCCCGAGATCTTCCTTTAGAATCTGCCAGATTGTTTCACAATTGATATGGAATTCGTCCTCCATCATGCGGATCGTCATTCGGCGGTCTGACTGCACCAGAGCGTGAACTTTCTCCATTTCCTCAGAACAGCTGATTGACGTATTCCAATCCTTGGGTCATCCCCAACGGCTTTCCTTACCTCGTGAAAGTGAGCACACCATTCAAAAATGCGCCCACAGGATAGAATATTATCCCTGTAAACAGTTTTGATCATTTCGAAGGTCTCCATTGCTGACTTCCCGGACTTGCAGCAAAACTTTATGTTTACTCTCTGCTCTCTGTTCGAATCCATGACAATGGTCTTTGGGGTAACTTCTATTAACAGTCTTCAGAATCGGACAGGTCTGCTCTTTCTTAAATCTTCATGTGTTCTGCAAGAGAGGGAAAATGCAGTTACAATTTGACCCATAGAACATAGTTTTACCACTACCATTAACAGAGTAATATTCACTGTCTTGGAACTCTGTTGTCAGATGGTGTATGCATGTATGTAAATCCAGAAAGTTGAAGCAAGAGCAAGGTGCTTGAGTACAACTAAATCCCTATGTCTATCACCCATGTATACATGAAGATGTGCTACTGACTTCATCATATTATTTAGGTAATGAAATGGATTACACTTGTCAAAGTCCAAATAAAAGTTACACGACTTCATTCGTGATTGATGATGTTTGCAGAGAAAATATCAAAAGATGCACGACAAGAACTATTAAAGAAACCTCTTTGATAAAAAAGAACCATCCACAGAGCAAGATTGAATTTTCAACATTATACTCTCTTAGACCAAAATGGGTTAAGTGTCTAGCCAAGCAAAATGTATGTGCCTGTGTTTAGTGATGGAGCCTTTTTATTTTTTGTTCTCATTAAAAGCATGTGTTCTGAACCAGAAGAAAAATGTGGTCTTCAAGAATGTTGGGACTGTCTAGGTGGAAATGGTATCACTGTTGACTCATTAAATTTGCAGGTTAATGATGAAAGTGAAATAAGTTATGCAAATTTGTGAGAATGATGGTCTTATTAAAAAAACTAAGTGTTAAATGCCTTTTAGAAATAGAATCAGAAAGATGACACTGAATTTTGGGGTGTAATGAGCACGTCTTTTGAATCTGTTCTGATGTAAAGTAAATTTATCAAAGCTATTCAAAGTCAATGGAACCGGTGTGAAAAATTAAACAATAGTACCTGACCGAAGAAAGAAGTTTTTCAATCCTGCAGATATTGCTGTAAACTGAATCGTGAACTTTCGCATTCTGGTTGCAGACTTGTTCATTAAGAAAAATTTGAAATTGTATAAGAAACATTTCGCAGCCAAAACGAATCTTAGAAGCAAAACATAAGATATGCATCTACACCCCGTAGCATGGGAAAAAACATGCATTATTTTAAGGAGAAAGTATTCTGAAGAGGTTTTTCGATGTGCGCGGTATCGGTCCAGGAAAGAATTTTTTCTGCAGCTCAGATTTTACTGCAAATACATCAGAAGCAGAAATTAACACTTATGCCCCCTGGTGGCCTAACTGTTCTTTACCAAATACTAGAAATTATATGAAAAACATTTCCCATCAGGAGTTGTATGCGATACTGGAAGAATTTTTCAAATAATAGTTTTAGAAGCAGAAATATAAGACAAATGCAATTTACCTTAACGCCCCCTTGTGGAAAGTCTATGAGTTACTTGAAAATTTTAAAATTATATGAAAAACATTTTGCACCAGAAGTACTATCCAACAAAGAAGGGAATTTTCAAATCAGACTCTTAGAAGTAAAGATATTGACAAAAATCAGATATACATATACGCCGCCTGGTGAAGAAATCATGCATTATTTTAAGAAGAAAATATTCCAAAAAGGTTTATCAATGTACGTAGTATCGGTCCACAAATGAATTGAGATTTTAGAAGCTCAGATTTTGCTGCAAATACATCAGAAGCGGAAATTAAGACTTACACCCCCTGGTGGCCGAAATTTTTTTTTTTTTTTCCATAAATTAGAAATATTGTGCAAAATATTTCCCGTCAGGGCTGCATCCGGTGGAGATAGAATTTTTCAAATCAAAATTTTAAAAGCAGTGATATAGGGAAAAACGTAATTTACAATTACGCTCCCTAGCGGAAAGTCTATGAATTACTAGAAAATTTTGAAATTATATGAAAAACATGTCGCATCAGAAACTCTATCCAATAAAGAAGGAATTCTTCAAATCGGACCATTAGAAGCAGAGATATTGGCAAAAATATGATATACGTCTACGCTCCCTGGCAGAAAAACCATGCAATATTTAAAGAAAAAGAAAAAATTCTGAAAAGATTTATCGATGTGAGTGGCATTGGTGCACAAACACATGTTTTCAATTGAGACTTTAGGTGCTCATATTTTGTGGCAAATACATCAGAAGCAGAAATTAACACTTATGCCCCCTGATGGCCAAACCAGTCTTTACCAAAAATTAGAAATTATATGCAAAAAGGTTTCCATCAGGAGCTGTATCCTCTCAAGAAAAAAAATTTTAAATCGGGGTTTTAGAAGTAGAGATATCGGGGAAAACACAATTTACTTTTATGCCCCCTAACAGAAAATCTATGCATAACTTGAAAAAGTGGCTGTACCTAAAATACTCTTTGACATAATTAGAATCGAAAGGTGAAAGAATTTCTTCAATCAAATGTTTAGTAGCAAATATATGGAATAAAATGTATTTTTAATTCAATATCTGCATTTGTGCCCTCTAGCGGCAAAATTGTACATTGCAAAAAATAAATTAGATGATCGATCGTCATTCACTTTTTTCAAGCTTCCCAATACAAAAAGAATTTTTCAAATTGGACTAATAGTTGCAGAGATATAGTGTCTACAGAGAGACGGACTGACAAACTGATAACATAAGCACAATCTTTATTTACAAAAGATGTGCGAAAAATGGATCATGAAAGAAGTCACTTCAATGCATTTGAAGATTCAGATAATATGCATTGCACAAGAAAAGAGCTTTACAAAACAAAAGAAGAACTGCTGGTATTGCACTTTGATTTTGCAGGAACTGGAGTATTGTACAACTTCAAAATAAAATTCAAGTTTGCCATTGGATAAACCCTAAAGTGTCAGTTGAAGAGTTTTGATGCCAGAAACACAGAAATTTCAAAGCAATATCAACTTGGTCGAAATTTTGAGTTAAAAAGGAACTGCATTTTTTATACTTTGGAGATGGAAATCCTGTAACATGTATGTTTCCAAAAATAGTGATCTGACACATTTTTTTTAAACTGCCTGATTTGAGGCAGATTTAGATCAGTAAAGGCATGTTTTATCAATAGTTCGGACTTGTAGTGAAAATACAAATCATACAGAGAAATGCTTTCTTTCAAAAAAAAAAAAAAGGTTTATTTGAATATGGAATTAATGCTGAGTTGGCTACACTGCTAACTTTTGCTTAGTTGATGATTATGTGTGTGTGTGTGTGTGTGAGAGAGAGAGAGAGAGACAGAGAGACAGGGAGCTGTTTCCTCTTAGCTTGTTTTGTATCTCTCTACTTAGAGTTTAATCATTGGGTGGTTTCATTTGTTCTTTTATGCACACTTATGTTTCATCACCATCAAATTGTTTTGTTTTCTTTGATGTCTCATTTTCTCCCTGTTGAGCATAGCATTGCTTCCTGTTTGGAAATATCACTATTGCTTTGTTATGATGGCTCATGAAAAAAAATTGCCAAGTAGAAGTCACATGCTTTAATAAGAAGGGAACAATGAACCTTGACTTCATGTCTTGTGACTTAACATGCAGTTGAGTTGTTGCCAGTTAACATATGATTGAAATCATTTTAGAGGGTCAGAAGTTTTGCTTTTTATGAAGTTCTTATGTTGATCTGCCATGCACCTTTATGTTTCTTTGTGACATTTGAAGGTGTCATGCAGTAAAGGGTTGAACACCATGAAGGCTTGCTTCCTTCATGTGGATGCTATTTAGCAACTGGACTCCACAGTACTGGGTTTGCACAGTCATATCAGAATAATATAACCACCTACCTAATGATAGGAATAACCCTTGGCCCCGAATGACAGTAGTGGGATGGCGTGGCATGGACGCAATGAGGCCCTGGAAGGTTGCACGAGGCACACGTGCCCATTCGATTGCAGCAGAGCGCGGAGGTTTCAGAAATTATGTGGTTGTGGGTCTGCACACCGAACAAGTGTTCTATGGGATTCAGGTTGTGTAATTTCACCGGCCAAGGGAGAACAGAAACATCGCTGTCGTGTTCCTGGAACCAATCACGTGCCTCTTTAGTGACATGGCACGGCGCATTGTCCTGTTGGTAGACACCATCATGTTGGTAAACGTCCAACATGAAGGGATGCACTTGGTCAGCAAAGATGAACAGGTAGCCATTGGTGTTCAGGAACCCATCCAGTCAGTGGCGGCCTGTGACCAAAGTTGCTGGGGAGGCAAACTACTTTTCAGCCTGGATTCAAATAAATTTATTCAATTTAATGCCTTTTTTTTTCACATAATTTTTTTTTTTTTACTTTCTCATGTGCGAAGTATAAAATAAGTAACCTGACCCGTGGAAAGATTTAAAGATTTTACCGGAGACGCACATTTTACGTGACTTTGAGACCAACACAAAACCTGTTTATGTAAGATTCCAGCCCTTCGCCTAAATATAATTTTTCTCAGTTTGAATTGCCCTCTAGGACTCTTTGGGAACTGTTAAGCCAGTTTGAATATGAAATATATTGCATCGAAATAGTTTTTTTATTAAGAGATCAACAGAAGATAAAAAGCAAGACTGAACTACACATCTTTTTCATCTCAAATGAAATTTTATATACACCTCTACCTTCACTGACGCCAAAAGAAAAAAGTCTTGAAAACTTCTGCACCCAGCTTTTACCTATACAGCAGGAGAGAAAGCTTACCTTACGCTTATATTGTCTTGTATATGAGGTCTATCTTTCATTCTTTCTGTTTGGCGAATTGATTTATTATATGGTTATACCATGTCTGTTCTACTTCTATCCTCTTCACAAGCGCCTTTTCGATGGACAGAACTGATAAACTTGACAACCTTTCTTTTTCTTGCCCAGTGGAGTTGCTCTTGTAGTTGTTTTATCCTCTTCAGGCACGAGAAACTGCGTTCTGCAGAGGCCGATGTTGCAGGAATTGTTACTACGAGGGAGAGAAGTCTAAACAACTCTGGCAGTGCCTGTGCTAGATTATTATTGCATATGGCAGATAGAAGTTCTGTTGTACTTTTGACATTGTTCCACAGATCTCCGTCTGAATACAGAACCTGCAGCTCACTATACAGTTTGGTGCTGTCAAAGTATTTTTCATAAGTTTTAAGCAGAGCTTTAAAACAATATTCAGGAAAAATTCTGGAATGAGCTTCAAAGCAGCGTACATCGACCAGCTGAAGAAATTTTAATTTCTCAATGTCAGAAAACAGGCATTTAAACTGAGTTGTAACATTGTCTATTACCTCATAATACAGTCTTCTGTATTGCACGGTGGAGTGGAATATCATTGCTTCCTTTAAATCTTTTATTGGAGAGATCATCAAACTGTCTCTGATCTCAAAAGTACAACAATTTTTTACATAAGCCAGTAATTTGTTTGTTACAGAATGTAACATCGGAACTATTTGATTGCAGTACAAAGAAAGTAACCTCAGTTAAATCAAATATTTTTTTATATGAGAAGAGAAGAAAAACGAAATTAAAATCTTGAAGCCACCGTTTTAGTCCTGCTGCTTCGTGAATTGTCTCATCATCATAGTTGGAATCATCCTCAATTTTTTCAAATACTTCAATTAGCAGCAACCTGTGGTCAGCTATGGTAGACACCGAACGAGATTTGAGGTTCCACCTGGTCTGTGATACACGAGGTGGTCTGGGTCCACCAACAGATTCTAGTAAATGAACACGCTTTGTCAATTTGGAAAAGAATGCACAAATTGCATTTAAATTTGCAAAAAAACAAACAAAAACGTGATTCCTTCAACACTAACGCTGCTCTGCTCAAAACTAAGTTCAGCCTGTGTGCGTAGCAATAAACAAATAATGCTTGAAGGGCGTCACACATTGCTCTTGCTTGCATTCCATTCAGCTCTGATGTCATCTCTGCCATCATATGTTTGTGCAACTAGTTTTTCTTTGTAGCTAAATCTTTTCAGCTCACGAACCAGTAATTCTTTTAAAATGTGTTAACTACTCATTCTGACACTCGAAGCTGTCAGAATGAGTAGTTAACACAGTGGAGCTGCCTACAGGGAAACAGCTGTTCCCATGAGGCAAGATAACATCTGCCTCACAGGAAGTACACGGTGCGCATGCGCTTTTTGTGTTCGCCGTTCCACCGCGCCTACCCTTCAGATCTACTGATTCAGTGGAAGTAAACAGGTTTGGCGCAAAATCTATGAGAAGCATTTCGCTTATTGCCTCACGGACAGAGATCGCAAGCTGAGGACATTTCGTAACTACGCACTACTGATTTTTTTCCAAAAGAGTCAATTTAAAAAACTGAATGAACGCATGGACAACATTTAATTCAAAAGAGTTAACTAGCATAAACTTTTGCTCTCCTATACCCAAAAGTACTGAATGAACAAAACAAATAATTCTAACTAAGAGTCTTAAAATTCTGAGGAGGCACTGCCTCCCTTCCCTCCTCCTAAAAGCTGCCACTGCATCCAGTGGTACCAACGGTCCCAGGTCATACCAGGAAAACATTCCCTAAACATGCACACTGCCGCTGCTGGCCTGTACTTGACTGACAAGCGCCTCCGGGTGTTGGTTTTCATGTGTCTGAACCCGTATCCGCCACCACCTATCAGTTCTGTGGAGTAGAAACCTCGATTCGTCAGAGAAGACAACCTTTTTCCACAATCCAATTATGGTAGTCCCATGTGAACTGCAGGCGTCATTGCTGATGGACCTAGGTTAACATAGTCGCCTTGATGCAGCATCGACTCCAGAGACCCATGCGTAACAGGGTTCACTCTACTGTTATCAGGGGCACGTACTTGGGTGCCCCAGTGTTCACTTGCATTGTCAATTGCTGCACTGTTGCGCTTTGATTGCCCCTTTACCAGTTTATGGAAGTGATGTTCTCCTCTAGGGTCAATGGCCTTTGGGGCTCCATAGTTATGTTATGATGGCGGGAGATACTCAGTGTGCCAGCCGTCCATTCTTGGTACACCCTTACTACAGCACCTCACAAACAGCCCATGAAGTCTGCTGTTTCTGAGATGCTTCCACCCTTGGTGTGGTAGCCGATGATCATTCCCTTTTGAACGTCCATCAGATCACTACCTCTGCCCATTGTGTTCACGTTACGCACTATGAGTCATCTGTCTTGGCTGACAACTTATATCTTCGTGTGGTCGACCTTGTCATGTGCACTCTATGACGTGCCTAGATGGGTGCACTCTGATTCTGGGGGTGGGCATATTATTCTGATACGACCATCTATATATACTGCCTACATTGCTCTCTGTCATTTATGATTCGAGCTTCATCAGCTTGCTGTAGTGTATCTGAATTCTCTTAGTTTTCTCCAGTGGCTTGTCTATGAACCCTTTATTACTTACGCATACATATACTGCTAACTTCAAGTGGAATAGGATCCATAATCCTTATCAGTTGGATTCTGAGACATGTTGGGTTCTAATGTGACAAGCTGGCTGATACTACTAAGAAGCTAATTTCTACCTTGGAAGTCAGTATCTTGCCCCTAAATTTCAAGACTTGAAGTTTGTCATTCAGGCTCAGTTCAAATATTGTTTAAGCAACATTTGATCTGAGCCTGGGTCTAAGAACTGTGGAACCAGCATACAGAAAAGAAGTATTTATGAATCAAACCTGAGATTAGGCTAGACTGTTAAGCCAAAGTAAAAATTTTCAGGACTGTTGTGGTGGCACATCTCCTGTGGAAACCACTCTTTTTGGGGTGTGTGAACGCTGTTGTTTATCCTTTGAGTTTGTTATTATTTTCATTGCTCACATACCTTCTTTTACCTTTTGTTTTGTTTAAGGTTATGAATGAGTCACACTTTGCATTGTCTTATATGTTCAGTATTATGGTGTGTGTCACCCATCGTGACATGGCAACAACAGCTGAAGTGTCAGCCTCCTTCTCTCTGTGTGTGTACACACACACACATACCATCCAAAAATTGTAATAAAGTTAGGGAACTATAACTTACCCAAAGACAGCATGAATCCTACAGCCAGACTGAGTAAAGCTACTATGACTCGAGAGACTGAAATACGAACAGAAAGAACACGAAATAAGTAACATTGAATTGGTGTAAATGAAAGTTAAACAAATAAAGAGTAACCTAATTGGCTGAAAGAGGTGAGCGTAGTATTAGATGTAAGACTGTGTATGTAGATGTTCTTCAGCCACAAGGGACCTACCAAGTGTCACTTGGTATTTCCTGTTGAAATTAAAATTGTAAGGTCCTGTGTTAGTACCAGCGTAGGAATTAAGCAGTATTGCATCGCAGTACTTGCAACAAATCTAATCCATACAACACATTTTTTCCCTCGATTTTTCCGCAGTTCCGTTGGAATCTCACATGGACTCAACACTAAATATACGGAACAAAGTTTTTTGGGGGAAATCAGACCGGCTGCGGCATGTTCCAATGCAAAAGCCACTTCCTTTGCTCTTTCCCCATGTTGACAAAGAGCCAAAAGCTGTCAAACTGGTTGTGATCACTTGCTTTCGCTGTTCCATTGATTTATGTGACAGGGAATGTACCATTGGCAACATTAGTAGGGGCAGAAAGACTGCTTCCCTCTCTCGATGTATCGGGAGCCCGAACATCGCACTTGGGTTGCTCCCGAGGAAGCATCAGCTGCGGGTGAAAGAATTAGCTTAAAAGGGGGAAACGTCCTTCACTCTAGTGTTGGGCATAATCAATTGAATTTAAGAATTGAAAGGTTGTAATCGAGATTTTCATTCGAATGATTTTTAATTTTAGAATTTACCGGTAGGTGGGGCGATATGCTCAGAGCCGCCATCTGCGTTTGACAAATCGAGATATTCATTCAAGTGATTTCTAATTGGTGCTATACGCTCTGAGCTTTTTCCCGTTGGACAGAATGACTCTAAGGACGCCTAAATTGTTTCGAATAGCATAACCCGTCTCAATAACTTAGAATGAACCCGAGTGATCCTTCCTTCGCGAGATAATTCGATCACGCGAAAAGCTAGTATACTTCCGAACTTCTCGGATCTCTGTTGGCGTAATCGAATGTTTCGAGAGATTTCCATAATCGAATGAATCGATTATTTCTACTCGATTATGCCCATCAGTACAGTTCACTCGTCACTCACTCAATGCCATCGGAATTTTTCATGATATATTGCACCTATGCCAGTGCTACACAATATTTAAAAACAATATTTGCTACACAAAAAAAAAATTATGCATAGCAGTACTGCTATGCAACGAAAATAAAGTAAATCCAATGCTGGCTAGTACAGAGTGTTGATGTGTAATTTAGAGCTGGGGAGGTTGAATTAAAATTAAGGATTTATTGATTAAAGTAATGTCTAAGAAAGTGGATTGGAATATTTTTAGATTTAAATTTATTGACTAGGATGTTGAGGTTTTTGATAATAGTCTCCTTGTTAGAATATATTTTGACTATTCTGTAAAACTGAGATACACTATCTACCAACAAGTAATTGGACACCTGTGATAGCAAAGGAAAACAAAGTTTATTCACCTTCAATAGTTGGTGGAGCCTCCACGAGTGGCGATTACAGCTGCGATCCTCCGGGGCATACTCTCAACCAGGCATTGTGCGACGGCTTCCACTCGGCTTGGAGAAGACAGGTCAGTTCCTTCACCGATTTCGGACGGTGGGGGCACCCCTTAGTCAACGCTCCAACTCGTCCCAGAGGTGCTCTATAGGGTTAAGGTTCGGGCTCTGCGCAGGCCAGTTCATTCAATTAACCCCATTGTCACCATACCAAGCCATGGTGGACCTCGCAATATGACAGGTGGCATTGTCATCCTGAAAGTAACATGGGTCCATCCCATAAAACTGCCACAACGTAGGAAGCGCATGGTCATCCAAAATGGTGCAGTAGGTCTCGGCGTTGAGCCTACCAGGAATTGAAACCAAGGGTTCCGTGCCATACCAGGAGAAACACCCCCATAGCATAATTCCACCACCGCCGAACTTCACAGTTGGCACAATACATTCTGGCAGGAGGTGTTCTCCAGGCAGACGCCAAACCCAGACCCTGCCATCCAAACGGTAGAAGGTGAACCTTGATTCATCGCTCCAGAGAACCTGTTTCCACTGTTCAACAGTCCACTGTCGACGTTCTTTGCATCACGTTAGCCGAGCAGCGCTATTGGACTTGGTGATCAAAGTCTTGTGTGCGGCAGCCCGTCCATGATAGCCGAGCAGATGGGCTTTCTTACGGATGGTATTCATCAAAAGAACACTCCCGGATGCCTGTTGAAACTCCTTGCGGATGTGGCCTATTGATTTGGTGCGGTTCTTCCGAATTTCTCTGGCCAGCACCCGTCGGTCTCTAACTCCCAGTTTTGTGGGTCTTCCAGGTCGGGGCACATTCCGACAGTCACCTCTCGTCTTCCACTTGCCAATCACGTAGGCCACTGTCGATTTTGGGTACTTCAACTCGATGGATATGTCACGTATGGATTGGCCATTTCTGCAATACCCAACGATTTCACCTTTCTCGAAATCAGAGAGCTCCGAACTGCGTGGCATCTTGCATGTGACTGGTTGCGTTGTTGTTTCCCACACGATATTTAACGGCGGCGGCCGTGACGTGTGTCAGGACTGCAGATATCGTCGATTATAGGGGTGTCCAATTACTTGTTGGTAGATAGTGTATAATGATGTTGCGATGTATACCAATAGAGACATTGGAAGACCAGTGGGTGAAAAACTTGATGTCAAAATTAAAATCCTGTCTCTTATCAAAAAGATCGATATATATATATTATATCGATCATTATCAATCCGCTGCTGGACGAAGGCCTCCCTAATTTTCTTCCACAACGGTCTGTCTTGTGCCAGTCTCCTCCATGTCACTCCCGCATACTTTCGAATTTCATCCACACATCTCCCATGTGGTCTTCTTCTGGATCTTTTCCTGTCCCTTGGAATCCAGTCTAAAATTTCAGCTGTCCATCAATGGTCTGTCCTTCTGGCAATATGTCCAGCCCATTGCCATTTCTGGGATTTTACTTTGATCATGATGTCTTCCACTCTTGTCATTTTTTCTGATCCACGAGTTCCTCTTCTTATCTCTCCTGGTTACACCAAGCATGCACCTCTCCAGGCTGCTTTAAGTTGTCTGCAGTCTTTGTATGTCTCTTTTAGTTAAGGTCCAGGTCTCTGCACCATATGTAAGCACTGGAAGGATGCATTGATCAAACACTTTTCTTTTAATACATAACGGCATATTGCTCTAGAAAATAATACTGTTTCTTCCAAAAGCTCTCCAGGCAAGTTTTATACGCCGATTAATTTCTTCATCAATGTGACCCTCACTTGATATCTGTTGTCCAAGATATATGTAGGTATTGGTTATCTTCAGCTTTTCCCCATCAATCGATAAATCTTCATTTCTTGTAAAAGCATTGTACATCACTTTTGTCTTCTGAAAGTTCATTTTTAATCCCACTTCTTTACTCTTGTCAGCAAGTTCCTGGATCATACTCTGCAGCTCTGATGGGGTAGTTGCAAAAATGACTACGTCATCAGCAAAACGAAGGTGAGTTAGATAATCTCCATTAATCTTTATCTCTTTGTTTTCCCAGTTCAGTGATTGAAAGACATTTTCCAATGTGGCATTAAAGAGTTTGGGAGATATAGTGTCCATAGATGCCAACTGGTACGGATTTTCCGTAATTTTATGGATTTTTGGTTGCTGTTACGGAAGTACGGAAAATCGCCATTTGATTTAATTTTCTGAGATAGAAAACAAATTGGTTCTTCAAGTTTTTCTGGGGGAAAAAAATTAAATGCTACATTTAGGGCTGCCAGACCTGCGCCAATTGCGCCAAAACGTTGTTCTTGCGCAATTCTGCCAAAAAATCGCCATTTCGACAAAATCTGCGCCAGTTTTGCGCCAAAAGTTAAAATTTTACTGATCATCAATATTTTAGTGTTATCTTATGACATTCGAAATCGATTCAGCAGTGAATTCGTACATGAGATTCTTCCGGGGATTCGCAGTCCCCTCCGTTTTTTTTTTTTTTTTTTTTGTCATTTTCGTCGAGATCGATGCAAAAGTGAAGAAATTTTCGGGATATTAGTTGGGAGGGGGGTCGTATTCCGTCTGGGGACGTTGTTTTGTCTTTTTAAACGTTCGGAAGCGGAAGTTAAACGAAGTGCAGATTTTTCCCGTAATCGTATTTTTTTTTTTTTTACGCGCGCGATGTTGCTTCTGTTCAGTACTGTTAAATATAATTTCATTGCATAATTTCAGCTTGAAATTGTGGGCAACGATTTCCGAAAACGGAAGTTAGGCCGCCCGAAAATTTCCCCGTGATCTTCGGCGACGAGATTCTCACGCTGATTCCAGGAATTCAGTCTTTTTTTTGTTATCATTTGGGAGGATTGGTGGCGGCGGCGGTAGCGGGGGGGTCGTTTTCTCCGTCGGAGGACTGAATTTCATCCTTCGAAAACGGAAAGTAGACTGAGATAAGATTTCTCTGGTAATCATAATTTTTTTTTTTTTCTCGCGATGTTTCCTCTACCCAGGATTGTTAGATATCATTTTATTCCGTAAATATTTGTATTTCAGCTTGAAAATGTTGGATAAATTTTTCGAAAAGTGAAGTCAATTCAGCTTCAAAATGTTGGATAAATTTCCGAAAACTGAAGGCTTGAAAAACCGTTATTTCAAGCCATGTTTCCCGATTCAGCGATCGCAAAATAATATTCGTGTGGAAGAACCAAGGCTACTGCACTAATTTAGCACATGGCCAGTGTTTCTACAAGTAACATCGTATCTGAAGTTAAAAAAATCCCTTTTCTCTATCTACGAACGGAAGTAATGATGCTCAAGCAAATAAACTGTATCCCATTACAATAACATATTTTGACGAAAAAATAGGGAAAAATTCAACTGTTTTGTTATCATTGGTTGAATCAAGTAATAATACAGGTGAAGGAATATTCAACGTTTTGAACAATGAGTTTGTTAAAAAAAATATCTCATGGAGCAACTGTGTGTCATTTTCCTGTGACAATGCTAACACTATCATAGGTCAAGTAAAAGGTGTTCTTTCTCACATAAAGAAGGTTCAGCCTGCAATCATAGTGCAGCAATGTTCACGCCATTTAGTAAATTTAGCTGCACAGAAATCTGCTACTCAACTGAAAGGATTTCATGTTGAGCAGTTTCTGATGCAGTTGTATTTTTTTTTTTTTTTTTTTTTTTTTGGAGAAAAGTTCAAAGAGGAAACACAATCTAAAACTGAGTCAAGCTGTTTGTGGTACTAAACCACACAAAATTGTAAAGCATGTCAATACTCGCTGGTTATCACTTTTGGAATCCATTGACAGAATTTTAGAACAGTGAGAGGCTCTAGAACATTATATTAGTGACAATGAAGAAGCTAATTCACAGTATAAGAACCTTGCAAGTATGATTGGAAATCCTTCATCTAAACTTTATTGTCTTTTTTATCTGCTACTCTTCCTTTGTTTACATCTGTTAACGTGTCCTTGCAGCAGGAAGCTCCACTTGTGCATGTATTAAAAAGAAAACTTCATAGTCTTTTATCTGAATTTCTTGTACGATTTATCAAGCCATCAGCATTTGATGTGACAGCAACATCTCTTGCAGATGGAAATTTTGAAAGAAGGAGAAATCAAAAAGAAAACTGTAATCTCGTAATTGGGTCAAAAGCAAGATCTTATATAGGCACAACTGCAGATCTGAGTGAAGACACGGTTGCTACTTTTTATTCTGAGGTAAGGGAATTTTACAAGGCAGGCTGCAATTACATTTTAAGAAAATTTCCACTTAATGATGAATTTCTGAGTCATGCTGAAATTGCAGATGTAGCATTAAGGCAAAGTGTTTCTTTTGCATCGGTCCAATATATGTGTTCCCTGTTTCCAGTTTTGAAACCAGAAGAATCTGACAAGGTGGAATCTGAATTTACTCACTACCAGTTTAAAAATTTTAACTGTGCTGTTACTTCTGGGAGAATGGATGAAGTGTGGCACAGAATTTCTTTAATGAAAAATGAAAGTGGCCAGTTAAAGTATGAATCATTAAGCAGAATAATGAAAATGATTTTAATAGTCCCTCATAGCAATGCAAGTACAGAAAGAATTTTCAGTATTGTGAAAAAAAAAAACATGAATGATTCAGACCTAATTTAAGCAGTCATGTGCTGTCTTCTTTATTAGTAGAAAAAATAAACAGCATTGCACACAGTGAACTATGCTATCAGAAGAAGTTTTTGCAAATTGAACTAAGGAAGGCCAAAATGGCAACTACAGCCAGTTTATCGTAATAATTTGGCAACATTCCAAGGAATAATTTTTCTTCATTTCTGGAGGTAATTTATTATATTTTCCTGGTAGACAGTATTTTAAATTTTCCCACTAGCAAATTATTTTTTATTGTATTATAATTATTATTATTTTGTTAATAGTTCTGACAGATTAAAATTTGTTGCAGTGTTAAATACCCAAATTTGCCGCTGTAGACTGGATTACTGAAAATTACTGAAAAAAAAAATTGTTACTGAAAATTACTGAAAAATGAACATGTTAGTTACTGAAAACTACTTTTAGAGGTTGGCATCTATGAGTGTCCCCTTGTCTCACTCCCTTTCCAATTTTTATGGGTGCTGTATTCTCAAATAGCTGAATCTTTGCACTTCCATTTTCATAGATGTTATGAATAATATTAATGTATGCATATATATATATATATATATATATATTAAATGCACTTGCATTTTCATAGATGTTATGAATAATATTAATGTGTGCATATATATATATATTGGTTAGAAAGAGCAGTGCCGTGACAATCATATTTCATGTTTTAAATACTAACATTAAATTGCAAATATATTTGTTTGTGAAGGGTCAGACTTATGTGCAGAGAATGTTGTTTTTGCATATATGTACTATAGTGATTTCAAATTAAGTACAATAAATTAAAATTAGCACTTTTCATTTTAGGGTTTCCCATTTCTATATCAGCAAATCAGAGATGCTATTAACTTGAGACAAACGTGCAACCTGATATTTAGCATATGTCGGTGGAATGAACATCTAGCTGTGATGGTATGTTATAATAATTTATTCATTTTCTTAATTACTGCTTAAACTTTATACTAAATGTAGTTGTGATATATTTTATTTTGTCTAATGTTTGCATTGTGTATTTCAGATTGTCAATATGATTTTTTCTGCAATTACCAAGCAAAGTGAGGTATGTTTCAATTTTTTGTGTTCCATTTATGAACTGTCGGAGTTGTTTTCTTGGGATATTAAGCAGAAGAATTAAAATGTACTTTTTCACTATTTTAAGTTTCCTATGCATTCTCTGTTATTAAGAAATGTAAAGTTTGTTTATGTGGTTCTTTTGTTCAGTTAATCCTTTAGGTGGCAAGGAATTTGAACAGAGCAGCACCAGACTTCATGAATATGTGTCACAGAAAACTGGCTCTAAAACATCTAATCTGTCACGAATAAATCGCCTTCACAATGGCAGATAATTTTGGGGCTTTTGTGTGCCTTCTTTCTTCCTAAAAGGTGGAGTCAGTTTACAACAAAAGTCATCAGATTGATGATACTGTTTGCACAAAGGTGCGACTTAGGGATTATTATGTTTTGGCTCCAATACAAAAAATGAAAAAAAAAAAAAAAAAACATCAGTTACAGTAAAACCTCGAAACTCTGGCATCAACGGGGCCGGGTGAGTGCCTGATTAATGGAAATTCCAGATTTCTGAAGCTATCCAACAAATATGTACAAGGTGTTACCTAAAGTGCGTACTTGCACATAACAAGTCACTTTAATGGAAATTTGCACGTCTACACCTTATAAACATGCAGTGGTTGCGCTGCTGATCGCATTCTTCACAATTTGCGGGGGGGGGTGGAATTGTTTTGGAGTTAGAAAAAAAGTTTTGGCGATTACCTTTTTGTACTATTTATTATAAAACTTTGCCAAAAAAATTGAATTTGGCGAATGGTTTGGCAAAAAGTTGAAGAAAGCCAAAGCAACCGCTAAGGCTGGGCGATGTATCGATATATCGTGAAAACCCGATGTGGATTTTCCAACGATGTTACGGTTTTTCGAATGACAAAACTACGATCTATCGCAAAGGAGATTACCACGATGCATCGTGAAGGCCGATGTAGATGTCATTACATGATCGAATGCATATGCTGCCACCACCAAGCACAAATCATCATCACACGTTCGACACGTATTTCAAACATACACTCTGATTCGTATCCTCATTGGTCCATGTCACTTCAGCGCTGCCCAATGAAATGAGGAATTTCAGAAACCTCCCGATGATACACGTAGGCGGCTGTCGGCAAATCTCACGCTGAGATCTGATGATCTCGTGATGTGTTGTTGAGACGGTACATCGTGAGATTTCCATGGTTATTGGTGATATACCGGACGTTCTCACGAAAACGAAGTAAGAAAAGTACCGGATTTCTGAAGTTGCCAGTTTCGTGGATGCCGGATTTTCGAGGTTTTACTGTATTTCCTCTTGATTGCTATTCTAACACAGGGCTTACTTACAGCCCTGATTCTAATGACCACTTTTTTTTTTTTTTTTTTTTTTTTTTTTTAGTCAGGAAGGCTTCATTGCTTGAAACTTTCCAGCTGACCGTGGATGGAGTTTTCGTTTCTTTCAGCAGTGCAGTTGATAAATAAATATATGGGTCTCTGTTTCCCCATAAATTGCTAAGCGTAATTTCCACTGTTGATTAATTTCCCACATACCAAATTTTATCAGAATCAATTCAAAAAAATTCTGCTGAGATACTAAATCAGGGACACATGCATAGATGGACTACTAGCAGCATGACTTTTTTTTTTTCTTAATTGCCACTCAAAGAATACTAAGTAGTAAACCTTTCCTTTTTTTAAATGCTACGCCAAATACCTTTTTCTTTTTTCATCCAAATAATCAATTTTCTGTATGTGCTTTTCCAGAAAGGGAAATTTACTTTCTTGTGCTAAAGAAAATTAAATGTAGTGAAATTGCATGAAATTCGAACTGAGTATAAATAAGGGAAAAACCAAAGTTATGGTTTTTGAGTGAGGAAGCACTGAATGTAATATAAGTCCAAATGGCACAGTGATTGACCAGGTGAATGAGTTTGTGTATTTAGGAAGCATATTTGATAGAGAGAACAAATTGAATGGTGAAATTAGTAGGGGAGTGAATTCTTTATTGAAAGTCATAGCTGCTTTAGGAGGTTTTCACAGGAATGTTGGGTTCTCAAGAGAATCCCGCATGGCTGTGTATGAAAGTGTAATTGTTCCTACTCTGATGTATGGCAGTGAAACCTGGGTACTACAGAAGAAACATAGGAGTCATTTGTATGCTGGAGAAATGCGTTACCTACGGGGGGGGGGGGGCAAGATGCGTGCTAATTGTTTGAGGAATGAAGATGTGTTGCAGTTATGTAATGTGAAGCAAAATGTTGTTAGCAAGGTGGAGACCAATATGCTTCAGTGGTTTGGCTTTGTGGAGCTAACCTCTGAATCTCAAAGAACAGCTTAGTTATAATGATGACTACTGAAAAATTGTTGAAACTACTGATAACTTCGGTGGTTAGGTGGAATCTCTGCCTTGCTAGCTGTTTAATTTTGCATTATGCAAAGCAATAAATGCATGAGAAGTATTGCTCATACTTCCAGTTGCTGGATGCAGAAAAATGTTTTTCCAAACGAATTTTCAGAAGTGTAAGTACTGTACCAAATATAATTGTGCATCACAGAAATTTGTTATCGTGTGGATTGTTACCCTCAAGGAAAGTGGTGTGCAGTTGTGGAGAGATTATTTTGAAAGCTGATTTATGGATGTTAAAATATCGTGTTTATAGATAGATCAGAAAAGTTGATTCTAAAAAGCAAGTATTTTTTTTATTCAAAAGATGTACTATAAAGAGTATCTGTCTGTTTTATTTCTGTGACCCTAGCTGAAGAATTTTGCAGAAATGACCAGTCAAAGCATGAGTGGGGTGGCAAAATGCATGAAAAAAGTGTACTCATTTCTTCAAATATCTAATGCAATTAGAATTTCTTCTGTGAGAATTTTAAAAATGACCCTATCAGGCAAAGAAAATTAATTCACTTAGCAAAACAGCTGTGCAACACACAAATTTTCTATAATATCAGTTATCACTTTCATTGTTAGCACAACTGATTAAAAACATTTTTTTGAATCCTACTTATATATATATAGATATATACATACATGAGATTCTTACGCGAATTCGTGGAATTCCGCTTTTATCGGCATCATTTTGGTCATTCTCGAGGTCATTGCAAAAATGAAGAGAAATTTTCAGGATTTTTAGGGGGGGTCGTTGTTCTATAGAAAAATTTAAAAAAAGCGGAATTCCGCGATTTCGCTTTTTGTAGAGTAAAAGAACTAAGCGCTTTGTAGCTGAAAGCGTTGTTTTTGGAGCAGACGCGGGGGCAAGAAGAAATGTTGGAGGGTGGAGTCAGGAGCTCAATTCGTTTACTGCTGTCAACAATGGATGGGATGTCAGTCCCTTGAGCATCGCAGCGCAAAGGGTGGAAGCTCCGCCTACTTCGTGCGTTAGGGAAACTACCGCAGCCCTTTCCGTGTCTTGCGGGAAATCGCCACTCTGCATTCTATCAGGGCCAAACTATCTGCTTGATTCTATCAGTGACGTCATCGCCAGAAACTCTCTCTTGTAATTTGCAAATGTACCCAAATGTGTTCCTGCTTTTCTGAGATCGTTCGTGAATCGAAGCTCTCGTGAATCCTCTTCCTACGGAGGATGCCAAAAAATACGGAATCTCCCTAATTATTACGGATTTCCCCCGGGATTACGGGTGACTAACAAAAAAATTATGGATATTCAGATTTTCGCTGTTATTAAGAAAGTTTTACTGATTTTGTAAATAATCGACGTAAAAGCCTCTGAACAAAGTTCGTAACACAGCCCTTTGTCTTTTTTTTTCTCAGGTGGTGGAATTTGTTTTGCTTGTTTCAAAGTGTGAACAAAAAAAAATGCCCGTCGTGCTTCTCTCGCCGTGGCCCGGGATTACGTCGACCTGAAGCATCTAAATAACGTTCGTGACGCAGCTTTCTTTTCTTAAATTCGTTCTACCCCCCCCCCCACACCGAAGAGAAGGAATTTGTTTTGCTTGTTTGAAAGCTAAGTGGAAAGGAAGAATGGCGCCGCGCCAGGATCATGTAGGCCTGGCGAGCTTCTTTTGCCGTGATCCGGAATTACGTTGGTTCGGACGTGCTTTTGCTGTTGCCCGGAATTGCGTCTGCCCGATGCCTCTGAACCATGTTCGTGACGAACCTTTTTGTTTTTTTCTAAGGAGGAGGAATGTGTTCTGCTTGTTTGAAAACTTAGTGGAAATAAAGCACGGCGCCCGGCTAGAATAACGTCGGCCCAAAGCCGCTGAACAAAGTTCGTGACGCAACTCTGTTTCTTTCCTTTTTTTTTTTTCTAAGGAAGAATGTGTTTTGCATGTTTGAAAGCTAAGTGGGGGTGGGGGAGGCACAGCTTCGGGCCAGTATTATGTCGGGCCGAAGCCTCTAAAAAGTTCGTGACGCAGCTTTCCGTTTTTTTTTTTTTTTTTTTTTTTTCTTCCATTCTTTCTTTCTAAGAAGGAATTTGTTTTGCTTGTTTGAAAGCTAAGTGGAAAGAATGTGTCATGAGAGGCTCAAAAACAGGGTTAAAAACAAGAATTCGGTAGAGAAAATCTCCCCACTTGCTTGACGTTGATGGAGATTCATGTCACCATATTCACAATGCAAGCAAAAAATTTTGCAAGCCATTTTATAAGGTTACATTGAGAAATACTTTATTGACTTCTTCAATGACTAAAGACTAAGCTGTGGATATATGTTTCTAATTCTTGCAAGTTTCTAATTGCTTGACTAAATTCACAAACTTTCCTAGACAAATACTTTTCACCTCAGGATTTAGCTAGTAAAGATTCACATGTAAGTTTTAAATCTGATTTTTTTAAATATTTCATTTTATTTTGTTCTTAAATCCCTACTTTTCTATTGTGAATATAATAATGTGCTTCACTTTAATATTTACTTACATAATTTACAGAAAATAATTCCATATGGCTAGCATACTCTTAAATATATTGTATATATGCTGTATTTGAATTTGCTCACAGCGCGTTCGCGTGTCCCAATTTTCCACCCAGTTAAAAAGTTCAGCTTTTTTTGTCATCGGCCGGTCTCATGTATGTATATATTGCCTATAGGCAGATGGATGAAGATCCATACAAAAGCTCAGGCAGACAGCAAGAGTTATAGGAAAATGATCAGACTGATAACATAATTCATAATTACTATCAGCTTTCACCCCCACCCCCACCCCCTCCTCTTTCTGGCAAGGACACAGAGTTGTCAGCAGGCAGATTGCTTTCGTATTGAAATTGCCCCTCCCCCTTCACACCAACTGTTGCCATGAAGGCATCTATGAAAATACTGCATTTGTGCTCTTTAAGAGCAAAAATTGTGACAACTAAATATAAAAAAAATGTGCTATTCGGGTTTTTTTTTTTTTCCCCATCAGTTAAAAGTTATTCTATAATGAGTTAAAGCATGACTTGTAAGGCATAGTGATAATAGCTTTATTTAACAAAAGTCTGTTTTTCTACCTCTGCAATCTGATAAATTAATCACAGACTTTAAAATTATTTTTTATATCTTTTATTCCAGTTTTTTTTTCCCCCACCTTTTTCGTTGGAGATTGCAGACCTCGGCGCAAGTCATTTTTTTGTCACCTTTTTTAAAATTTTGTCACTATTCTTACCTTTTTCTTAAGTGTGCCCGTAATTTTTTCATTTTAGCTAGTTTTGTGTTGTTATTTATTTCTAGGTAATTTTTTGTCAGATGAAAAAAGAAATGCTAAAACAAAAATAAATTGTTTTGTTAAGCAAACCGGAGAGGATTGCTCCAGTGCGATGAAGAGACACCTATCGCTGTTGAACACGTGGCTGGGGTCACGAGTTGTATAAGCAACTCACGGCAGCAGCAGGAATGCACACACTGCACCTCTCTCTGTAACTCCGCCCACAGCAGCGAGCAGGTTCTCCCAAGGATTGCAGGGAAAGTCTCTTCTCATTTTGATTGCAAGTGGAATAAAAAATATATCTGCGTGAATTTTTCATGAAAATCTCTGAAGTTTTGATCAACACCATAAATTGCTAATAAAAATTAGCCCCCAAATTTCCCGTACATCAATTAAAAACTTTTTAAACAGGCCATAATTCTTTTTTTATTTGCTCTTTATCATGTGGCTGGCATATGTGCCCAGAATTCATAATCACCATTTAAGGCTAATTTAAAAACTTTTTTTACCAATTCACTTGAAATTTTTTAGGGTCATCATCTCCTAGCCAATTATGGTATAATTCATACTTGCCAACTTTTACGGATTATCTGTAAAATTTACGGATTCCTGCTTAATTTTACTGATTTACAAATAGAGGTCTTTTTTTTTTACAGATTTTTTAATATTTTGATTGGTCAATCGAAATATTTCTATTTCCTGGAGCCATCCACTTAGATTTTCTACCGGACCTTACAAGAGCTGTGTCACGCGATGATGTCATTTTTGACTCGCAGTCTTCGTAACGTCGTGCAGTAACTCTCTCTCTCCACAGGAGTGTTCAAGTGACGTGCCGAACAAAGTTCGCCAAAATGCGTAATTACGCGTCTAGTACGCAACGAAATTTTACCAACGCATAAAAATATGCATCGGAAATTATTCTTGACGTGCATTTTTTCGCGTCGGGAATTTTTCTCAGCGCATAAAAATATGCTCTGGAATTTTTCTCGACGCGTAAAACTACGCATCACAGAATTTTACCATTTCGTAAAAATACACATCGGGATGGTATTTCGTCTTTCAGAAATGGAAGTAAACAAAATAAAGATTTTTTCCGTAATCGTAATTTCTTTTTCCTGTGATGTTGCCTGTGTCCAGTATTGTTGTTATACAGGGTGCATAGGAAAGTCCCTTTAGCCTGGAATAACTTGCAAACGGAGAGAGGTACAGTTATGCAAGTGAGATAACGGTATAGTAAAGCGACTACGCATGATCCAATGCAACCGATAGCAGCGCCCCTAGTGGCGAAATGCAGAAGTTAGCCATTGCAAATCGAAAACGAAAAGAGATAGAGCAAAATTTCCAATTACAAAGTTGTGGAGCATCAATTAATTAGTATAAAACGACATTTGTTTCACACGGATAAGATAAATTGTCGCCTGAATACCCTAAAATGTCCGAAAACGATGCGCGACCTTTTTTGTAAACGTTTAAAGGTAACAGACATAGGTATGAGCAAATACACAGAATTTATTGCATAAATGCGTATTTATGTCAATACAGTTTGATGATGTCAGACAAAACAAAAACAAAAAAGGGTAACTGGCACACAGTGATAAAAAGTTAATGCCGAGTATGTTCGAAGAGTTCGCCATTGCCCACGATACAGATTTTTATTCGTGAAAGTAACTCTGCATGCACATTCTTCAGCATGGAAGGTGTCACACTATTGCAAGCATCTGTAACACGACGACGTGGATCCAGCAGACTTGTAGGCGCTGTTGCAATACACCTGATTTTTTACATAACCCCAGAAATCCAAGCTCGCCATTCTCACATAGCGTAAGTAGACCTAAACTTCTGATCAGGGTACATCCTGCTACTGGTTTTTATATCGTAGGTACGGTACAACGTCACAATCTGCATTTGCATACGGCTTCATTTGCGAAATGTGAATATGCAGATTCGAATCGTTGCACATCGATTTCTGACATTTTAAGTTATTCAGGTGACAATTTATCTTATCCGTGTGAAGCAAATGTTGTTTTGTACTAATTAATTGATGCTCTACAACTTTGTGATTGGAAATTTTGCTCTATCTCTTTTCGTTTTCGATTTGCAATGGCTAACTTCCACATTTTGCAACTAGGGGCGCTGCTATTGGTTTTTTTTCGATCGGGCATAGTCACTTTACTATACCATTATCTCACTTGCATAACTGTACCTCTCTCCATTCGCAAGTTATTCAAGGCTAAAGGGACTTTCCTATGCACCTTGTATATCATTTTATTCCATAAATATGTGTATTTCAGTTTGAAAATGGAGGGAAAATTTCTGAAAACAGAAATTTGGCGGCAAAAAACATTCGCTATAAAGTTTAGGAATGAGAGTGCGACGGCTTCAAGAAATTTCCCCTTTTCCGTCATAATTTGGGTTATCCTCGAGGTCGATGCATAAATGAACAGAAATTTGGGGCAATTAGTAGTGGTGGGAGGATGTTTTCCACCTGAAACTTTCGAAAGCGGAAATTTTGTCTTTCAAAACTTTCAAAAACAGAAATTAGATGCAGTGAAGAATTCTTTCGTATTTGTAATTTTGTTTTCACGTGATGTTTCCTCTGCCTAGTATTGTTGTTAAATATCAGTTTATTTCATAAATATTTGTATTTCAACTTGTAAATGTCTGAAAGCGTAATTCTGACGCAGCAATGATTTCCCCCGTAACTGTATTTTTTTCCCCAACTATGATCAGAACATGTATCCTGTATTCTTAAATATTCCCCCCAAAAAGTTTTGCATTTCAGCTTGATAATGGGGGGGTCCGAAAATAAAAGTGACGAAGCTGAAAATTTTTAAAAATTGATGCATGGTGTTCAACAGTGTATATTTTCAAAGTTACACTATTCGCCTTGTATCTAAAATAGTGAAAGCTATCATGATGGATAAAATTGTCATCCAGGGGCATTAAAAAAAAACAATAAAGAAATGGGAAGGGAAACAAAGATATCAGCAAAATGAAGATTTAAGCACTGGATGCTGTGCAGCTGCAGAAAAACAAATGTGGCTGTGGAACTTGCTGAGAAGTTTATTAGATATTTTTAGATGCCTATAAGAACCTCAAAAGTGCAATGTTTTCACTTCTTGAACACATTGCTGTTCCATGTGGTCATTACAAAACATGATAAATTTAATGTTATTGTTTTAAAATACGGATATTTTATTTATTTCTAAAACAAGAAACAAAACAAATCCAAATTCTAAATACATTGAGCAGTAGTGAATTATTTTTTATATGAAAAAATCTGGATTGATTTTTCATAATTGCCTAGCATTTTCATAAGTATTTTAATTTCATCTGTTAATTTTTTCTTAAATACTCCCAACTTTTGAAAATTACTCCTTAAATTTTTCAAAAGACTAAAAATACTCCTTTAAAAAAAAATTCGGCAAACTCCCGTGCCGACGCATGCTCAGTCTGTGATGGTAGCTGTCGCATTTTATATTACCACGGCCCGACTCGATCGAGCGGGTGGTAATGCTGATCGAGCGGCCGTGTTATTTCAGTCCCTGTAGATGCTAGTTCATCGTAGCAATTGATTGGTATCCTCTTGGGAGCGAAATCACAGCCAATGAAACAGAAGGGTAAAATCTGCATGCACAGTGTTGAGCAATGTTGTTGTAGCAGCTAAAGAATACTTTCTTCTTATGTGTGTTGTGTGAGTGTGTGGTGTTGATTCTTTGTTGTAGAGTTAAATTACTGGGAGGAGCGAGTTGTTAGTTTAGCTTTTATGCAAATCTATAAAGATGATTACTAAAATTATATAATCTCAAAGTTATTTTCAAACTTTTAAGGAAGCATACACTGCAAAGTTCCAGTGTATCAGGAAATCTAATAAAGGTGTAAAATATGCATTTTGTGACATTTGCCAAAACGATTTTAACATTGCCCGCGGAGGCAGAAACGATATTTTTTGTCATGCAAATGGTGCCAAACACAAAGGTAATGTGAAGTGTACTGGTAGTAACTCCAAACTGACTACATTTTTTAAAACATCTGATAATAGTCAAGGAAATGTAACTCGTGCCGAATTGTTGTTTACGTCTTTTTTATAGAACACAACGTGCCATTCAGTGCTGCCAGCCAGGCTGGTCCACTTTTTTGGCAGATGTTTCCGAAAGATGAAACTGCCAAATGTTATGGCTGTGGGAAGACCAAAACAACTGCGATTGTCCACGAAATGGCTTTAGATTGAACTTCCGCTGTTGTGAAACTTTTACAAGAAGGGCCGTTTTCTGCAGCATGTGATGGAAGTCATGAAAGTGATTATAATATTATATAATCCTGATATACAAGATGAAGATTAAAGGGAATGTAACACACAGTTTTGAATGCAATGTGTAGGTACTCTTAAAGTGAATGTTTCCTTTTTACAGGAAATGTTTAGTTTGGTATTGAAACACCACAGGTTTGCGAAGCTAACATTCAACAAAATTAAGATTTTACTTTATGGTTTTTTAAATTAGTATTTTATACATAGATAATACTAGTTTAATTATTGTGGCATATGCAGAGATTTTTACTACATATTTATTAATATAATTATGTTTTGTTTTGTGGTAAATGGCGTTCACACAGAGGTTTTTCTGATGCACGTTTTCCAAAGTTGGCAAGTATGGTATATATACAAATTTCAGCCAGTTGCGTGAGGAATTCGTGAAAATAATTTTCTTAATTTTTTTATCCTGTCCTGCCATGGGGAAAACTGAAGCAAGGGAAAGCTCCTACCATTGCTGGGAGCCAAGGAAGGAAGAAAGCCGGCAGTCTTTTCATGTTCTAGTTTTGAGTAGTAGCTAGGCATTTTGTGTGTACCTTTATTAGCATGTCTTTTGTAAAACAGATCGTGCTTATGTTACCGGTTTGTCCGTCCGTCTGTGGACACCATTTCTCTGCAACTAATTGCCCGATTTGAAAAATTCTTTTTGCATTGGGAAGCTTGAAATGTGCAAATGATTATCTTTTATTTCGTTGTTGTTGTTTTTTTCACCAATCGCAATTTTGCCGCTAGAGGGCGTAAATGCAGACGATTCCAAATTCAAAATACATTTTATTCCATATATTTGCTTCTAAACAGCCCATTGAAAAAATTGTTTTACCTTTCGATTCTATTTATGTCGAAGACTATTTTTAGGTATAGTCACTTTTTCAAGTTACACATCATTTCTTCGCTAGGAGGCATAAAAGTAAATTGTGTTTCTCCCAATGTCTCTGCTTCTAAAACTCTAGATTTGAAGCATTATTTCTGCAGCGGATGCAGCTCCGGATGGGAAATCTTTCGCATGTAATTTGTAGTTTTTGGTATAAAACGGTTTGGCCATGAGGAGGCGTAAGTATTGATTTCTGCTACTGATGTATTTGCAACAAAATCTGAGCTTCTAAAATCTCGATTGAAAAAATTATTTTGTGGACCGATACTACTCACGTCGATAAATTCCTTTTCGGAATATTTTCTTCTTCTTAACATATTGCACGGTTTCTCCGCCTGGGGGCGTAGATTTATGTCTTACTTTTGTCAATATCTCTACTTCTAATGGTCCAATTTGAAAATTTTCTCTTTTGTTAGATACTTTCTGGCACGGCATGTTTTCCATATAATTTCAAAATTTTCAAGTAATTCATTGAGTTTCTGCTAGGGGGGGAACGGTAAATTGTGCTTTCCCCGATGTCCCTGCTTTTTAAAACTCCGATTTGAAAAATTCTTCCTGCACTGGAGTGAGGTCCAGGTGGAAATGTTTTGATTGTAATTTCTAATTTTTTATAAAATGCATGAAGAGCTCTCCAATGTTTTTTTCAATCTAAATCTTTTCAAAACTGCAAATTTTATTACCTTCGTGTTTTCCCGGTAATGTTTTTAATTTTAACGGTGGTGTAGCAGTATTCAAAATATTGCATAAATAGGACCAAATATAGGGTAACCACCAGTACATCAGTCCCAGATTACTCGCAGATGTGGTAAGTAAGTGAGAATATTAAACTTATTGCCATTTAAATACATCATTAATTTAATATTAGCTTTAAAAATTGCAGCAGATTTGTGTTAAACAGTATAATTTGAATTTATGTGGTGCCATTTTGATTTATAACCAAAATCTGCAGAATTGCACTTTTTATTGCTATGTTTCACTGTGTTTCCATTTTCGATTGCATTGATGTTTGAAATAGGAATCTAACCAGTGTTAGACTGTAAAACACATCTGCTGACAAATTAAAGGTTTGATGAAATGTGTATGTACCAGCAGTTTACAAGTAAAAATTCATCTAAATTTAACTAAAACAAGAAAATTTGTCGAAACATCATTGAAAATGTAATTTGTTAATATGATTGTAAGAAAATACAGGCAGTGGAGAGTTAAAAATGCAAAGGGTTACTGTACTTTTTTTAAACATTACATTCATTCTTTGTTATTAGTCTTTCATTATATAATCCTATTATACACTGCTGGCCACCCAAAATGCAACACCAAGAAGGACACGAGATAGCAAAGCCAGAATTACTGAACACATAACAACAGATACAAAGATGAAACGATTGAGCTTACAGGCCCGTGCGACTTGCGGAACATGCAGACATCAATAGTTCGTGTGGCCCCCCATGGCTGGCAATAAGGCCGCTACACGCTGTGGCATCGAACGAAAAAGGCTTTGGATGTGGGCTTGGGGTATGTCGGTCCAGGCTGCTTCCAAACTTTGCCAAAGTTCATCAGGCATAGCCGCGGGTGGTGCTTGCCGGGCCACTTGGTTGTTCGGGCTGCTTCCACACGTTGTCACAGTTCATCAGGCGTAGCAGCGGGTGGTGCTTGCCGGGTCATTCGGTTGCCGATCAGCGACCAGATGTGTTCGATGGGTGACATATCAGGAGAATGGTAAGGCCACGGCAGCAGTAAATCCTGGTGGGCCGTGAAGAATTGTTGCATGATGCGTACCACATGCGGGCACACATTGTCCTGTTGAAAAGTGGCCGCTGGCAGGTCCTGCAGGTAAGGGAGGACTACAGGCTCCAAAACGTCGGAGATGTAGCGGTGGCTGTTAAGTGTACTGGCGATGCGTACCAGAGGGCTGCTGGTGTCATATCCAATTGCGCCCCAAACCATAACGCCAGGCGACGGGCCGGTATGGCGATGCATAATGCAGGCATCATACAGTCTCTCCTCGCGGTGCCGCCACACGCGGATCCGACCATCGAGGTGTTGCAGGCAGAAGTGGGATTCATCGTAAAAGACGATGTCGTTCCATTCCGCAGTCCAGGTGCGGCGTTCAACGGCCCACTGCCACCGCACTCGCCGGTGGTGTAACGTCAATGGTAATCGGTGCAATGGGCGCCGTGCGACAAGTCCCCGCTCCTGCAGACGCCGCCGAACAGTACGGGCTGACACAGGTTGTTGCGCAACACACCCTAATTCCTGCGCTAACGTTCGTGATGTGGCAGTGCGAGCCGTCAATGCCCGCCATACGACATGCCGGTCCTCTCGTTCGGTGGTGTGCCGCGGCTGCGCCATTCGCTCACGTCGGTCCATCCGTCCCTCCCTCCTGCACCCACCGAATCCATATTCGCCTCACTGTGGCTGGATGTTGTCCCACACGGGCGGCGATGTCTCGATACGATAAACCGCTGTCGCGATAAGCCACTATTCTTCCTCTGTCGAACTCCGAAACGTGCTGGAATGACTGCCGTATTCTACGACGAGGCATCAGGAAGCTTCCCACGCACAGTTACGGCAGCACAACACACTTCCACTACTTACACCCTGCCTTCTGTGCACCCTTCTTATAGTGCTTCTCGGTGGCGTGCCGGGCGCACATGATTTGCATATGCCCTGCAATGCTAATCGTTTGCATGTCCTCTCGCGGGCGATGCATGCTGCGAATTTCAGGCCAATCGGATGCTTCCTTCTTGGTGTTGCATTTTGGGTGGCCAGCAGTGTAGTTTGTATTTGTAATTATTTCTAGAGCATACTTATTTGGTTAGTGCAGTATAAAAATCGTCAAATACTGTCATGCTGATAAAATAAACTACTGTTTGTGAAAACTGCAACACCATGAAGGAATGATGGTAATCACGTAAAACTTACAGGATATGCAGAGCAGGGTAGGATATGCAAATGATTACTGATTAGAAATGCAGAGTCATTGTGCATGTCCGTGCCCGGAAGCGCCACCTGAACAGTCGAGTGAGAGGTATAAAGAGAGGGCTGTTTAGGATACACACCAGTAGTGCATTGCGGACAGTGAGTTGTGAAAGTGTCTCCAGGATTCAATAATGTCTCAGCGATGATGAAAGGTGCAATATCACCATACGACAGAGTTTGAACAGGGATGAGTGATTGGTCTGCTTGAAGGTGCATTTTCATACCGTGACATTTCGGCTCAGATGGGACATAACGCCATGACAGTGATGTGCGTGTGGTGGCAGTGGACCGAAGAGAACCGGGTGCATCGACAATCAGGCAGTGGACTGAGAATTGTGACGGCACCTCAGGATGACCGACCCTTTATTCGCATGGCAGTGACGAACCATTTCGCATTTTCACAAGCGTTAGCACAACAGTGGAGCACTGCAACAGGTGTGGTATTGTCTGCCTCCACAGTTTGATGTGTCTGCTGCATAGAGGACTGGTTGCATGGATCCCTTTGTGGCAGATTCCTTTTACCCTGAACCCTGGATGCCTCAGGCTGCAATGGGGTTTTCAATGCAGACAATCGCATGCAGATTGACAACGTGTCGTGTTTTCGGACGAGTCCCGATTCAACTTGGACTACCATGATGGCCTCATACGCATTAGACGGTATTCTGGTGAATGCCTTGTTCCAGCATGCATTGTTGAGTGTCATACAGGCTGAACGCCAAGTGTGATGATGTGGTGCGCCATTGGGTAACATTCGCGATCTCAGCTGGTACAACTTTAGAGCAATATCACCAGCCACCACTACATCAGAAAAGTTGAACAGGCAGAAGTCATACCCTTCATTCATAGCAGCCCTGGCGCTATATTCCAGTAGCACAATGCCCGACCTCATGTTGCTAGGAATGTTCAAGCTCTCTTCGCAGCACAGAAGATATTGCTTCTTCCCTGGCCTGCACGTTCACCAGACATGTTGCCTATTGAACATGTCTGAGATATGGTCACTCGGCAACTGGCCCATCAAAGTCCTCCAGCGGTCAGTACCAATGATCTGTGGACGTGTATACATGCCGCCTGGCAAGCAATTACCCAGGACACCACCCAACGCCTTTTCGATTCAATGCCACACCATCTCGAAGCTCTTATTGCAGCGTGCAGAGGCTACACAAGATACTGGTTTCTGCAGGTAAATATTGTTGTATTCTAAAAATTAAATGTAGAGTCATATCAGTAATGTTTGGTATAAATTTCATTCGAATCGCATGGTTCCTTCTTGGTGTTGCAATTTTCACAAACAGTAGTGTATGAAAAAGTATTGAAAGGAATCACCTGCTCATCCAATATATAGGTTTTTTTTTTTTTTTTTTTTTTTTTTTTTACAACAGATAATCACATTGATTAACATATGTTCTATCACAAAATATAAAGTGAATTCTTCACTGTTGAGCTGTTGAGCAAAGAATGAAGTAAATCCGTTCAAAGTGCAAATTATATGTTCTATCCATATCATCATCGTCAACCATTATCAATCCACTGCTAGAAGAAGGTCTCCCCAAGTTTCCTCCACAACGGTCTGTCTTGTGCCAGTCTCCTCCATGTCACTCCCGCATACTTTCGAATTTCATCCACCCATCTCCCATGTGGTCTTTTTCTGGGTCTTTTCCTGTCCCTTGGAATCCAATCTAAAATTTCGGCTGTCCATCGATGGTCTGTCCTTCTGGCAGTATGCCCAGCCCATTGCCATTTCAGGGATTTAACTCTGATCATGATGTCTTCCACTCTTGTCATTTTTCTGAACCACGAGTTCCTCTTCTTATCTCTCCTGGTTACCCCAAGCATGCATCTCTCCATGGTACTTTTAGTTGTCTGCAGCCTTTGTAGGTCTCTTTTAGTTAAGGTCCACGTCTCTGCACCATACGTAAGCACTGGAAGGATGCATTAATCAAACACTTTTCTTTTAAGACATAATGGCATATTGCTCTTCAAAATTATGCTGTTTCTTCCAGAAGCTCTCCAGGCAAGTTTTGTACGCCGATTAATTTCTTCATCAATGTGACCCTCACTTGATATCTGCTGTCCGAGATAAACGTACGTGACTGTTATCTCCAGCTTTTCTCCATCAATCAATAAATCTTCATTTCTTGTAAAAGCATTGAACATCACTTTTGTCTTCTGAAAGTTCATTTTTAATCCCACTTCTTTACTCTTGTCAGCAAGTTCCTGGATCATACTCTGCAGCTCTGATGGGGTAGTTGCAAAAATGACTATGTCATCAGCAAAACGAAGGTGGGTTAGATAATCTCCATTAATCTTTATCCCTTTGTTTTCCCAGTTCAGTGATTGAAAGACATTTTCCAATGTGGCATTAAAGAGCTTCGGAGATATGGTGTCACCTTGTCTCACTCCCTTTCCAATTTTTATGTGTGTTGTATTTTCAAACAGCCGAATCTTTGCACTTGCATTTTCATAGATGTTATTAATAATATTAATGTATGCATCTTCAATACCGCAGGATTTCAGAGCCATTGTAACTGCAGATGGTTTCACTGAATCAAAGGCTTTTTCATAATCGATAAAAGCCATGCACAATGGAAGTTCATATTCCCTTGCTCTTTCAATTAGTTCTCTCAGTACGTGGATATGATCTATTGTGCTGTAGCCACTCCTGAATCTAGCTTGTTCTCTCGGTTGAGCCATGTCCAGTGTTACCTTCAAACGGTGTGAAAGAACTTTAGTGAAGATTTTATAAACCACTGATAGGAGGCTGATAGGTCTGTAGCTCCTGAAATCCTCAATGTCACCTTTTTTATGTAGCAGGATCATTGTAGCGTTTTTTCAATCCTCAGGAATCTTCCCTTCATTAATGCATCGAGTGAAAATTTGGGCGAGTACTGTTTCGATTTCTCCACTTGCTTCTTGTATGATGTCTACAGTAATTCCATCTTCTCCTGGAGCTTTTCCCCGCTTCATGTTCTTGATTGCATGTGCAACTTCTGCTGGAAGGACCGGAAGAACTCTGGTATTGGTACCTTTCATGATGTCTGGAGTACATGCATCATCCCTTTCATATAATTTGGAGTAGAAATCTTTCACTCTTGTCAAAATTTCACCTCTATTTCTTGTTACAGAACCATCTTCTTTTCTCAGTGCCATAATCTGTTTTCTTCCCTTTGCTATCTTTAGGCTTTGGTTGCTTTCAATTGCTTTCCTCACTAGTTCACAGTTGAATTTCCTTACGTCTTCAGTGATACTTTTTCGTACTGTCTTGCATAGATCTATATATTCCACTTTGGAAGTCACATCTTCTTTAGTTGTCCTCATCTCTCTTCTTTTTTGCATCAACATTTTGGTTTTTCCTGATAATTTGTTCACATGCAACTTGTTCTTAGACCCAGCTAATTTTGTTGCTGTTTCCATAAGAGCTTTGGTTACTTTTCTGTTAACTTCAGAAATATCCACTTCTTCCGATGTTAGACTTTCTAAAGCAGAGAATCTGTTCTTCAGTTCCAACTTGAAGGTATTATGGGTTTTTTTAAGGTTAGTTATGTCAATACATTTTGTTTGTCTTATGAGCTTGCCACGTTCGAGTTTAGTGTTGTGGTGCATCTTACATCTCACCAATCGATGGTCACTACCTGTGTTGAACTTGTTTAGCACACTGCAGTCTTCTATGACAAATTTTTGTTACACATAATAAAATCAATTTCACTTGTCATCCCATTTGGATGTCTCCATGTCCATTTCCTGTGTGGCTTTTTCTTGAAAAAGGAGTTCATGATGAAAAACCCTTCTGCCTCTGCAAACTCTACGAGCGTATTTCCACGCTTGTTTCTATTGCTGTGACCAAATTTACCTACTGAAGTTTCATTCTGTTGCTGTTGCGCTATTTTTGCATTGAAATCTCCCATAATTATCTTCAAGTGCTGCTTACCTTTATTATTTAGATGACGAATTTCCTCATAAAATTCTTCAATTTCTTCTTCAGGATGATTTGTGGTGGGTGCATAAGTTTGAATAATCTGCGTTTCGTATCTTCTCGAGAGTTGGATAACGAGTCGTGCAGCTCTGTCAGAGGAACTTTCAACTTCTACAACTTTATCCTTCAGTTTCTTGTTTATTATAAATCCAACACCACTAGTTTTGCCAGTATCTGTCCCACGATAGTAGAAGAGATGTCCACTTTTCAGTTCAATGAGATCTTCTCCTTTTCTCCTTACCTCACTTAGCCCGACAATGTCCCACTTGATCCTTTGTAGTTCCTCTTCCAATTCAAGAAGCCTTGAATCAGAAGATAGGGAGCGGAGCGTCCATTATACGTAGCCAAGGTCAGCATCAGATGGCAGCCTAGTCCGGTCCTCTGGGTATTCTTAGCACCCTCTGCCTTCATGTCGCACTGGCCGCTGCCTTGGCCAGGTACATTCCAGCTGCCGGAGACTGAGGGCCAAGATTTAAGTTGTGGAGTCATTTTTGAGGGGTTTGGCCACAATTCACCACGCTGGCCAAGCGGGTTGGTGAGTGTGGGATAGCATTTCCTCTAATCCCGATGGTATAGTTTTACCGCTATTGGCGGTCGTCAGAGCCCCTTTAGTGGGAACAGGATGCACCACGAGAAGACGGGGTTGGCATTTGTCAAGGAGAGGCTGTGATGATATTGTGTATGTGTGTGGTATCATTTTAAACGGTTTAGTCTGGTTTTCAATTATTTGAGCCGTCACTATGTAGTCACTAAAAAAAATTAGTCACTTTTCTCGCTTTTTTCTTCAAAACAGTCACTTTTCTCGCTTTTTTCTTCAAAACAGTCACTTTTCTCACTACTTTTTACTATGAAGTCTGCGCTGAGGTCTGAGATTGGTATCAAAGTGAATAAGAGAAAAAGTGTTTGGAAATCAGAAAAAGCTTTCAGCCCTTCAGAACTGCCCATTTTTTTCCCCCGGGACCTTTTCTTGATGTTAACAATAAATCGTCGTGGGCAACTATATCTGCAGTCATCCCCCACGTAACTCACGTTCTTACCGTATTTTTCAACAGCTAAAGGCTAAAAAGGAAGTGTGGTTTCATTCTTATTCAGGGTTTTCACGGTCCTTGTAAATCCTTAAAATTCCTTAAAAAGTGCTTCATTTTCTTTAAGGTGCTTAAAAATTCCTATTTTTGCCCCCAAAAATTCTCCAAAGTGCTTAAAAAGCCCCCCCCCTTTCCTCATAACTGCCTGTGTGAAATGTAGAAGTTGCATTGTTATGCATACAACTTCTACTGCTGATTGGCTATGTTGATGATGAAACCATGTGACGTCAGCAGAAAGTCCGTCAGAGAGCACAAGGCAGGAGGAGCTCTGATCAGTGACTCATGACGAACTGGACTTTGACTTTGATTTTACAGTTCAAGCCATGAAATAGTTATGTGCAATATCCAAATCTAGATCTTGTAGCTTTAACTACAGTTTTATAATTTACATTCTTCTTTCATATGAAAACTGATTTGATCAGCAGAACTGTATTTTAAATTGCATAAATTCTAATTTATTCCTTCTATAAACTTGAATTATATGCAACATTATTGCTAGCTTCATCAGCAGACTTTAGTTTGTTGAAGAAAAACTGGTCTGTTCAATGAATTTAATACTGCAATTTTTATTTATTGTTATATTTTAGTCAAGTTTAGTTTTATTTAGTTTAGTCAGTAACTTGACTAAAAAAAATTTGGATATTACACATAACTATTTCATGGCTTGAACTGTAAAATCAAAGTCAAAGTCCAGTTTGCCATGAGTCACTGATGAGAGCTCCTTCTTCCCTGTGCTCTCCCATGTATATCCGTACATAAACTTGGGAAAATCGTACTCTTGGTCAAAAGAGTGTGATAGATTTCGTTGTCTACGATCAGCATCTGAAACACTTAGTTGTTGACACCCGTGTGATGAGAGGTGCGGATGTTGGTTCTGATCATTACTTGGTAGTGTCACGAGTGAAACTTAATGTTAGTTGGAGGAAAAGGAATAGGAAGAGACCCAGGATAGAAAGAATAAAGGTTGATAGGCTCCTTGAAGACCATCAGTGTTATTCTGACTTACTCAGAGAACGACTGAAGGAGCTGAAGTCTGGTGAGAAGGATGTAGAAAAGAAGTGGGAATGTTTTAAGAACTGTGTTGTCGGTAGACAACACAGTTCTGTTGTTGTCACTGCTGCTAAAGAGGTCTGTGGCACCACAATAGTGGGTAACAATATAGGTGATGCTTGGTAGAATAGTGAGATTGAAGAGGCAGTAAAGAGAAAGAACGAAGCCTATTTAGGGATGTTGCAAGGTAGAGTCTCTGTGGATGAATACCGCTGTAAAAACCGTGAAGCTGCTAAGCTGGTTCGCCAGCGTAAGGCAAAATATAGGAAGGAGAAGGTGGAATGGCATGAACTGGCTTTTTGGAAAGATAGGAAGTCTTTCTGAAAATACATGAGACTCAGGAAAAATAGAGGAAACAAAGTTGTAAGTTGTGTGAAGAATGAGATCGGGGAAATGCTATGGGAGCCCAATGAGTTAAGTGAAAGATGGGGTGAATACTTCTGTGAGTTATTAGATCAGGAAAGCAAAGATGAGTCTGAGACAGATGCAGATGATATCAGAATGAGGGATGGAAACACAGGAGGAATCTCAAGAGGAGAAGTGTGTAAAGCCCTAAAATCTCTTCAGAATGGTAAGGCTCCGGGAGTTCATGGCATAACTGCCGAGATGTTGAAATATGGTGGTGACTCTGTAATTGACTGGTTAACTGAAATTTGCCAGTTGTGCTGGGAGTTAGGAATGGTCCCTCGGGATTGGAAGAATGCTATTATTGTTCCCTTGTATAAAGGAAAAGGTTATCAGACTGAATGCAAGATCTATTGTGGTATTAGCCTACTAAGTGTGCCAGGGAAAGTGTTTGGTAAAGTTGTTATTGAAAAAGTACGGGGTCTTACATCAGAGAAAGTGTGGGATGTTCAGAGTGGTTTTATGCCTGGCAAATTCTGCACTAACCAGATTTTTGCATTACGCACGATGATTGAAAAGTATCTGGCTGTCGGTAAAAAAGCTTACGACCGAGTAAATAGGACACTTTTGTGGAAGGTATTGAATGAATATGATGTTACTGGGAACCTACTTAATAGTGTAAAAGCCATGTATGCTGGCAGTAAAGCTTGTGTACGAGTAAATGGTGTTTTATCAAAATGGTTTTCTATTGGTGCAGGAGTTAGATAAGGTTGTGTAATGTCACCATGGCTGTTTAATATATTTATGGACGCGTGCATGCGTTATGCCAAAATAGATTATAGTGGTTTATGTCTTTATGATATCCGTGTGTGCAGATTGCTGTATGCTGACGACACTGTCCTGATGGCAGAGAGCAAAAGTGATTTGCAGCGTATGTTGTCTCGGATGTACGAAGTTTGCATGAAATTCAAACTGAGTATAAATAAGGAAAAACCAAAGTTATGGTTTTTGAGAGAGGAACTGGTAGCGGGGAATGTAACGTAAGTCTAAATGGCACTGTGATTGACCAGGTGAGTGAGTTTGTGTATTTAGGAAGCATGTTTGACTGAGAGAACAAATTGGATGGTGAAATTAGTAGGCGAATGAATTCTTCATTGAAAGTTATTGCTGCTCTGGGAGGTTTTCACAGGAATGATGGGTTCTCTAGAGAGTCCCGCAGTGCTGTGTATGAAAGGGTAATTGTTCCTATGTTGATGTATGGCAGTGAAACCTGGGTACTGCTGGAGAAATGCGTTACTTCCGGGGGTTTGTTGCAAGACATGGTCTGATTGTGTGAGTAATGAAGATGTGTTGCAGTTGTGTGATCTGAAGCAAATGTTGTTAGCAAGGTGGTGATCAATATGCTTTGGTGGTTTGGCCATGTTAAAAGAATGAGTGATGAGATGCTTACTAAGAAAATCTTTTTAGCCCAAGTGGCAGGAAGGAAAAGCAGAGGAAGGCCAAGGAAGACATGGGTAGATCAGATTCAGGAGTGTCTGCATGAAAAAAAGATTATGAGTATGAAGTATAAAAGATCTTGCGGCATGTAATGGATATCAGTGAAGCCCGAGTTGTATGTCAAGATCGCTGTAAATGGAGAAGTTTGATACGACAACAGTAAGTAAAAATATCTGGTAGTTTGTATTTCTTTTTGGAGCTAACCTCTGAATCTCAGAGAACAGCTTAGTGATATGTATGTATGATGTTATATTTAATAATTCATTACACTTTATGTAATCTCGCACTTAATATACTCATCTTCAAAAAGATTGTTTCACCCAGAAGGAAGTAACTAACAGGAATGAAACTTGGTGGGTAGGTTTGACAACATGAGACATGCAAATGATTCAAGTATCACGCTCGGCCGCGCACATGACGCAAGCAAGTAGTGCTCATAGCACTGTGCTTGACTGGCAATGTAAGGTCGTCTCATTGCACGTGCTTGCCATTCTTACTTGTGCTGTTGTGTTGGTTGCATACTTTGCAAGTGAAGTATGTCTCGGAGAAAAGTTCGGAAGCAATTCGAGCAGTTGGTGGGTTTTGAGAGGGGCCGCATCATCGGGCTGCAGAAAGCGGGACTGTCTTATCGCTCTATTGCACGCCATACCGGTCTTGCGGATATCATCATAGCACCCTGTTGCTGGCAATGGATACAACAAGGCATGCGACGGCGACAGGAAGAATGTGGGCAATTTATACGAACCATGGAGAGAGAGGACTGACGGGTTGTCTGACATGTGTGGAGTGACCCAACAGAAACAATTGCAGATATTCAGCTAGCAGTGGTGCCCTCCATGCGTCGTCCGATTAGTGCCAGCACCATTGGCAGACTGCTGCACGACGTACAACTACACGCACACAGACCGTTACGACGACTGCCCTCAACACCATTGCATCGTCACCAAAGACTGCAATGGTGTCGTGCCAGACTGTCATGGAGCCACTCAGACTGGCAGCAGGTGATCTTCAGTGACGAGTCCTGCTTTTGCCTTGGAGGAGACTACCAATGAATCTATGTGGAGGCAGCGTGGTCAGCGCCAAGATGAATGGTTTGTTGTCGAGCGTCACACGTCCAGAAGGCATGGTGTGGGGTGCAATTGCCTGCGATGCCAGATCACCTTTGGTGTTCATTACAGGCACTTTTACTTCCCAACGTTACGCTAATGAGGTCCTGTAACCAGTTTCCCTGCCTTTTCTGAATGCTCACTTTGGTGCGATTTTCCAACAGGACAATGCTCGTCCGCATACTGCTGCCTCGAGAGCTTGCCTTCAAGGCACTGACACTCTGCCATGGCCAGCTGCATCGCCAGACCTATCGCCAATTGAAAATGTGTGGGATGCTATTGGACCAGCTATCCACACTCCACCCCTACCGCACAATCTGCAGGAACTGCGTGAGAAGATTCAAGCTGCATGTGGGTGGCTTATCGCAGAACATTATAGAAAGCTGTACAATTCCATGCCGAGACGTCTGGCATGCTGTGTGAGCAAACATGGCAGCCCGATGCCATACTGAGAGACACTATTTATTGCCATGTAGCTTAATAAATATTGCCCATATCAGTCTCAATGTTTAATCAATCATTGTTCCTGGTAACCTTTACCTTACTCCAGAATAGCATTGCAATCCGACACGTCCTTCTGGTTCTGGGTGCAACTATTTTTTTTACGATGAGTGTAGTAGTAAACTAGTAAATAACCACCAAAACCAAACAAAAAAAGATTTTTGAGACCTGAAAACTTAAACAGAAATGTACACACACATGTACGCACACCAGTAAAAAAATTATGACCACCTGTTAGTACGAGGTACAACCTCCTCGCACGTGCGACCAGTACCGCAGATATGCGATGTGGCATTGATTCAGTGAAGCATCTGAACGTTCCTGTAGGGATACTATACTGGCAGACATTAGAGCTTCTCGCAGATCATCAAGAATAACGTAACCTGTAAGTTTGTGTCCTTTTAAATGCTTTACAAGATTCGTGTATGTTGCTACGCACGCCATCTGGCTGCTGTTATGGCTCCTTCTTGTATCAGGTGTGGCCATAATGTTTTGACTACACTGTGTATTTTCAGTTGATGTGTTCTGAATGTATTGTAATTTGCAAAATATAAAACAATGCACAATGGTTTAGCAAAAATTTCAACTCCTGGAATTTATTTTTGGTAAATGTGTACAAACCTTGTGTCCTGTGATGAACCACTACACTGGGTTAAACTGTTGTCCTGCATATGAACACCAGCTGATCTAGTTATTTAGCGGGATGTACTTTCAACTATTCTTTTAGCCTACCAGGATGTTTTATTCATGATTTTCATTGTTCATACATGGCCCTTCTGATTTTCCCTCAGAATGCTTTTCGCATGCACACATTCTTGTATGTGTGTAACTGTAGGAACTCGCTTCACACACAGACTAACTAGAAAGTAAATATAAAATTTGCTGTTTGTGCATCCAGACATCCAAAGTTGAAAGCAGGCTATCATAAAGGTGATGGTTCTGCTGATCCACACTTAAATAAGCTAACCAGTTTTAAGTCATCATACCAGAGTATCATATTCACACCCGTTACAGTGGGGTGCAAAAATATTGCATCACCTGCAAAAACCATTTAAGTTTAACTCTTCTTTTAACTAACTGATTTTCATAGTTATTTCATCGTTTATATGTCATTAGATGCAACATTTAATGGAGATTTCAAAAATGTCTTAGTTTTTCCTGTAGCTACTTCTGTTCTTAAGATAAAACATAGGGTTTGACAGACACATTGAAATTCACGTTAGCTGTGTATCAGTTGTTACAGCCAATCATAGACATTCTTTTACCTGATTGGCTGCTTTCTAATGCTATCCTAATCCTAATCTTGCTTTTATAAGGGTTGATGCAGAGCTACTAGAGCATTTGGGACCGCGTTCATGACTGCCACGAAAAGGGCCTCAGGTTCGATCCCAGGCAGGTACAAACGCTCGATCCACTAAATATTCGCTGTGCGTTGGATGTGCACATTAAGCCGTCAGACCCCCGGTAATAAATAAGGGTGGTCTTCCTCCCCCTTTCTGCTTCGCTTCCGTGTCACTTTCCTATCGGGCGCTCTAGCCCAAATCTCCTAGTTTCCTATTTTTAAGGGTTGTTTAAGATCTGGGGTCAGACACTCCCTTCCTAAAATCCTCTACATATGATCATTTTATGATCATACTAGAGCATTGTAGTGGTCGCTTCTTATTGTTATTAGGGTATAATTTGTGTACATTCTCAATAATGGTTAAAATTACGGAATTGTCCGCAACAGACAAAGTAAAAATAGTTGTTCAGCTAGAAAAGGAATATTCTTCAAGGCAAATCACTGAAAGAGTGGGCTGTAATCAATCTACAGTTATTAAGCTACTGAATAAAGTAAAAAACACTGGTGATATTAAAAATATGCATCGCAGTGGAAGGCCCAGATCTACTACAACCAGGCAGGACAGAGTGCTCAGAAAGCGAAGATTGGAAGGCAGGAGGCTCAATTCACTTGAATTAATTCAAAGATTGTCTGAAGTGACTGATGTTACTGATAGGAGGAAGCTGCTTCACTATGACTTAGTGGCTGCAAAGGCAGGCATAAACCACTGTTAACTGTAAATCAAAGAAAGCATATGCTTCAGTGGGCAAAACAGCATGTCTCATGGGCAACCAAGCAATGGGAAAATGTGCTTTTCAGTCACGAATCAGAATTTTGCTGTAATGAGAATCAGAGTAGTGCCTATGTAACGAGATTCAATCATGAAGAATTCCATCCAGATTGCTTAATGACTATTGTTAAGCGTTCGGTGAAGGTCATGGTTTGGAGTTGCATGTATGCACGTGGCGTTGGAAACCTCCATATTGTCGATGATACAGTAAATGCCCAGAAATACATCTGGGTATTAGAAAGCAAGGCGCTACTATCATGTAGAAGACTTTATGGTGGCAATTTTATTTTTCAAGATGACGATGCTCCCTGTCATCGTGCTAATGTAGTAAAATGTGGTTTCAGGGAAATGTTCAGCATCTTGTTGGGCCACCACAGTCACCGAACTTAAACCCGATCGAAAATTTACGGTTCAAAGTTTCGTATGAACTACCAAAAAAAGAAGCCAACAACCAGAATTCAACTCACTGAAGATGTAATTCAAATTTGGAATTGTATTGTTTAACCCAATTTTTTCCAAAACCTTGTTCACAGTATGCCAGCAAGATGCAAAGCTGTGGTTAAAGCTAAAGGCTGGGCAACAAAATATTTGGTACATTTTATAATTTTGCTTCATTATGTTTCTATATTTAAATGTTATTCCATTTTTTATGAATTACAAAAACAGTATTGCTGTAAACCTAAGTATTGGATAAATGATCCTTTCATAATAATTTCGACTTTGTCGTGATTTCTGTAATGTATCTTAAGAACAGAAGTAGCTACAGACAAAACTAAGACAGTTTTGAAATCTCCATTAAATTTTGCATCTTAATGACATATAAAATGATGAAATAAATATGAAAATTAGGTAGTTAAACTTAAAAATTCACGGTTGTTTGCAGGTGATGCAGTAATTTTGCACACCACTGTATATTTCCTATTTTGTTGGGTATCTGGTATTCAGCACCTGTGGAGCACTGCCTGTTCATGGGGAAGGGAACAAGGTAGATTTCAGAAACTATGATGTGCAGTATTTGTTTAAATTTGTAGCATTAGTTATTAGGTGTACAAATAAGTTTTAAAGCGTTTTTTGTGTGATGTATGCTGCTAATTTACATACCCGACATTCCCCCGCATTGTTGTCATGTGACTGTAACTGTTCCAGAGTATAAAATGTGACACAGAAGTTTGCCCAACAGTCAAAACACACTTGCACATCGGTAGGTGAAAGACAGCAAGCGATACTGCATTTATTCGACAATGCATTTGTTACGAATTTCATCAAGAAAAAATTGCTGCGAAAGCGTGCATGATCTGTTCTGTTCTGTGGGAAAATATTGTATTGAAAAGCACGTATGAGTTTTGGTTTAGACGGTTTAAAGCAGGTGATTTTGATTATAGCAATCGAGAATGTAGCAGCACCCCACAGGAGGTTGCACATGAGGAACTGCAAGCTTTGCTGGATGAGAATTCATCTCAAACGCAAAAAGAACTAGTTGAGCAACTTCGGGTAACTCAGCAAACTATTTTCAATCATTTATGCGCAATGGGAAAGATTCTGAAGAAAAATGGGTGCCACATGACCTGAGCCAAAGGAACAAGGATGAGTGTGTCCGGAAGTGTTTGAATCTGTTGAATAAACACAGAAAGTCTTTCCTGTGGAAAACTGTTATGTGTGATGAAAAATGGATATGGTATGACAATCCCAAATGCAAAAAACACTGGGTAGATCCCAGTGAAGCAACAACTTTTGACACCGAAATGCAATATTCACTCCAAAAAAGTGCTGCTGTGCATCTGGTGGGATATGATATGAACTTTTGGAACAGGGTCAAACTGTTACTGCTGATATTTACAATCAACAATTGCTGCGATTGAACCAGGAAAAATGTTGGAAACATCCATTCACAGGCAAAGGATTGTGTCCCGTGAAACTACTGCATGACAACACTAGGCTGCATGTCGCGAAATTGATCAAGGAAATATTATTGACGCTTGGCTGGAAAGTTTTGGAGCACCCGACATGTAGTTCCGACATAGCTTCTTCAGACTATCATTTGTTCTGATCAATGCAACATGGTTTGTCTGCTATACGGTTCTGGACATGTGACAAAGTGCAAAAATGGGTTGACGACTTCCTCGCATCACACGACAAAGTGTTCTTCATGGCTGGAATCCGTCAGCTGCCTGACCGATGGCGGAAGGTGATGGATAATGACGGCACATATTTTTATTTGTAAAGGTATTGTTGTTTTCTCTCAAATTACATGTTCCGTTGTCTTAAAACTCTTTAAAACTTATTTTTACACCTAATATATGTGAGGTAGTATAACTCCCTTCTCTACACACACATGCACCCACCATGCAAATTTAGGTCTGGGGTACTTATGTGAGTGATAATCATATTGTGGTGTTTAGGGGAAGTAATATCCTATGAACCTTGGAATTATTAATCTAACTGAGCTCATTTTCCAGTGTGTTGAGTTGAACTGTGCAAATCTTATTCTGCTCCAAAGTTACACTAAATGGCCAAATTATTATGATCGCCTGGTTAGTACATTGCTGGGCCACCTTTTGCACTTAATATTGAGTGAATTTGTCCTGGTATGGACTTTTTTACATGCCAGTAAGTGGCCTGTGGTATATAAGCCTAAATGTGATGAATTGCACCCTCCAGCTCTTGAATATTTGATAGTAGTGAATCCAGCTGTCTCGTGCCCATTGAATTGAGATCCGGTGATTGAGGAGGTAAATGTAGTAAGGAAAATTCTGTGGTGCTCCTTAAACCATTTGCTTACAGTGTGAGCACTATAACATGGAGCATTGTCCTGCGTGAAGTGTCCATCTCCATTGGGACAAACAATCAGCATAACTGGATGGACTTGGTTGGTAATAATATTTAAATACCTTTGGCTGATCAGACATTGCTCCAAATGAATTGACGAGACCAAACACTCCCACAGAAACATGCCCCAGGCCATAACGTTGCCTTCACCATCGTGAAGGGTAGTGACGAAGCAAGATGGATCCATGCTTTCGTGATGCTGTCTTCATATCCTCACCTCTCCATCTGCATAGTGTAGTTGAAAACATGATTTCTTGGATCACATTACCCTTTTCCACTCACTCACTGTCCAGTTCTTGTGTTCTTAAACATACTGGAGGCGTTTCTTCGTGTTCACTGCAGGTAACGATGGCTTACGGAGAGGCCATCTGCTTCTGTAGTTCATACGATGTAATGTGCAGCAAAGTGTGCGTTGAGACACCATTGGACTTTGTCTGTGATTCAGATTACCTGTAATCTGACTAAGTGTTACCTGTCTGTTGGACTGAAGAAGTCTGCCTACTCTTTTATCAGCTTGAGCATCCAGTAGCCATTGATGAACACATGTCTTGCACTCAGACTCGGTTTTTTGACTGATGTTTCATTCTCTGTAAACTTTAATAACTGCTGTCCTCGAACATTCCACAAGTTCAGCTGATTTGCTAATGTGCACACCAATGCTTTGAGCACCCACAATCATTCCACATTCAAAGTCTGTCAGATTGCATTTTTTACCCATTATTTGTTTCACAATGCATTTCATTAGTCTCTGCATTCCTTCAGTGTTTTCTTTTTATACCGATTCAGCCATCTTGTGTCAGCAGCATCTCAGCAATAGCTACGTGGCATAAAATGGTCTGGTGGTCATAATAATTTATCCACTCAGTGTACGTCACCCATGTGCTCAGGTCAATTATTCTGGAGCAGAAACTACATAGTCCTCAACTGACAAAAAATATCTTGTGTAATGATCAAGCTACTGCTTTTTGTGTCCGTCAACCTATGCTCATCTGTGCTGAAGATACAGTCAGTCACAAAAGTCAACATACACCCTTCGAAATGTAACCATTTAAGAAACTACGACTATTTGGTAAACCACGTATGTTTAGTAACCTTATATTTTACAAGTACAACAATATTATAAAATAAATAAATAAATTCGCAAGAATATGCAAATAACTTCAGAAATCACGTCACAGAAATCTGCATGCAACCCATGTAATTCTGTTTCATCATAAGAACTCGTTCTGATTTAAGGGACTAGGAAACGGTAGTGCATCATACTGCTAAAAAGTTAATCTTGTGTGTGCGTGAGTCAAGTTCTTTTTAGTGTTCCAGTTAAAATGTCTCCACAAAAAGAAAGAAATTTCTCTGGACTTGAGAAATGTGATAATACAATTGCAGGGGGGGGCTTACTGTGAGATTTCAAAAATTGTCGGAAAAGGACGTTTAAGTATCCAAACGTATTAGGAATTATGAGTCAACTGGAAATATGTCCAACAAAGCTCCAAGTGGCTGCCCCATAGTATTAAGTAATCAAGATTCTCGAGCTGTTCTAAAAGAGTCTCAAATCCAAAAATATCAGCTTCAAAATTAACTGAATATATTGCAATGACAACTGGTAAGACTGTGCATGCCGAGACTGTACGAAGAATTCTTTGACCTAAAGGATTTAATGGGTAGAGTTTCTGGAGGAAAGCCTCTAATAAGTGCAACAAATCAGACAAAAAGACCTAACTTTGCCAAAAAGTATATCAACCAAGACTTTGGTTTTTGGAAAACAGTTCTATTTACTGACGAAAGCAAATACATTTTCAGATCTGACAGTCATGGAAACATTTAGCGATGGAAAAATTGAGAAACGAAGGCCGAAACTTAGGTTCCCACAGTCAAGCATGGTGGAGGCATTGTAATGGTTTGAGGATCTGTGGTGGCGGCTGGTGTTGGAAAATTAGATTTCATCAAGGGTACAGTGGACTGCCTACAATACTTGAAGCTATTGCAGGCCAATTTACAGACATCTATCGACAGCTTAGGGTTTCAAAGTCAATGGGTCTTTCAGTAGGATAATGATCCTAAGCACACATCCAAGATCATCAAAGAACAGCTCCATTCACCTCCCCACTCACCAGACTTAATTGCAATTGAACGCCTGTGGGATGACCTTGAGAGAAGAGTTCGAAAACACCATCTCTAATCAGGAAGCATTAATGGAGGCGTGGTCTGAAATTGCACCAGATACCTCTTGTGCTGTCAAGCCCAGCAGATTACAAGCAGTTATTGATTCAAATGGAGGGCCAACACAATATTAATTTATTTTCCGAAGGTCTGAATCATGCACATTTCTAATTTTCTTTACTTTGTATGCAACTTTTGTGCATATGTATCACTAAGCTGTTCTCTGAGGTTCAGTGAGTAGCTCCACAAAGAAATACAAACCTGCAGATAAATTTTTGACTGATTATTTACTTACTGTTGCCGTATCAAACTTCTCGGGCTTCGCTGACATCCATCACATGATGTACACAAGGCCTTCCATATTTCATACTCATAATCTTTTTATCACGAAGACACTCCTGAATCTGATCCTCCTATGACTTCCTTGGCCTTCCTTGGCCTTTCCTTCCTGTCACTTAGGCTAAAAAAAATTCATATTAGTAAGCATCTCATCACTCATTCTTTCAACATGGCCAAACCACCAAAGAATATTAGTCTCCACCTTACTAACAACATTTTGCTTCACATTACACAACTGCAACACATTTTCTTTTCCTTACACAATTACCACAAACCTTCCATAATTAACACATTTCTCCAGCATACAAAAGACTTTTATGTTTCTTCTGTAGTACCCAAGTTTCACTGCCGTACATCAGAGTAGAAACAATTACACTTTCATACACAGCCATGTGGGCCTCTCTTGAGAATCCATCATTCCTGTGAAAACCTGAAAAAAACTGAAAACCTCTTAGACAAACACATCTGTATATACTTAATCTTTTACTGTAAGAAATGTATCATTTCTCAAATTCTTTATAGTTTTTTTAGTAATGCTCCTTTGAAAGGCATATGCTGACTTTTGTTACTAACTATATATTTATCTCCCTCCTCCCCCTACCATTCTTTCTTTTTTCTGGTGTTAGTTTTTTAATTCTGTTTTTAAACTTAACTTTTCTGCTTGTTTTCTTGTGAGTTTTATACAATACTTTTTTAATATGTGAATCTAAGTACATGGAAGTTTGCCAAGTGTGTAGTGACATGAATGTCTTCTTTGTATGATACAGCATAATATGTCTGTTGATAATCAATTGTGATTTATTTAACATATTTTATTTATCCTTCTTAGACTAGTGGACCATTTTTCAAACTTCTGTCCATGCTAGTTGAATTTGTTGGAGGTCCACCTGGTTTGCCACAGTTCACTAACTTGGTTTTGCAGAGAATATGGGAGGTAAGTGTGGATTTTCTTCTTTTGTGTGTATGCACATTCATTTAATTTTAATGACTTCATTATATTTAATATTTTCATTCTTATGATGCATTTCTTGTATTTTTTTCCTTGAAAAATGCAGGGTACATGTGACATTTTGTGCAACTGTGTTAAAATATTTGTTATTGTCTGCTGCTGGTATTTTATTTAAGTATAATGCATTTGTTTGAAAATTTATAAAAGCAATAGGAAATTAGTTTTTCTATGATGTTTTGACAAAAAATTCAGTTGACACTGGAATCATGATAGTCGTGTGGTGGAAAAAACATCTATAGTCTTCAATGATTTATTGCACACATTTTCATTTTTTCTTTAATGTAATTTTCCAAAATTTTGTTTTCCACCTAATGCAGAAAAGTCTGCAATGCTGGACAAAAAGGGATTTAGAGTTGTAAAAGCATAATGTGAGAAAGTGTGTCTTGTATGAATAGTCAAGCGTTTGAAAAAGTGGAGGACAGCATTAACAGGAATTCTTGATCATGAATGAGTTTACTTCCCTGAGAAGATGGCAACAAAATGTTTTGCAAGAAGTTGCTGAATCAGCACCACTCACGAAATGTCATTAAACACAGCTGGCAATGTATCAAGTAGCTGGCACTCGTTGGCTTGTCAATCAATTCTGTGGTACAGAAAGTAAGTACACAGAGACTGAAAATGTGAGGTTGTTTGAAACTGAGGAATACCCATTTCATTTTCTTAATCAAATCTAGATGCATTTATATTTATTGCAGAACTTGAATACCTGGAAATCTGTCTAGAAAGAATTGGGGGAGGGGTTCAAGTGTGATCCTCAAATTTGTGACACTGTGCAAGGAAAGGTTTCAAGAGAGCTTTTGTGAAACCCCAAACTTTTTCAGTTTTATTAATAATCAACTAAGTCTGAATATCTAGAAATAAACAAATTTGCCCATATATCTGACAGGGTGTCTACTAGGTCACGAAATGAGAAAACGGTCAAGGAAAGGTCATGGAATTAAGTTTGTAGGTCACTGTCAATTTTTTCAGGGTTTTTTATTTTTATTTTTTTCCTTTGTGCTTTACCCTGAAAAAATCAAATTTCAGCTTTGAGCTAAAAAGGAGAAGTCTTTGCCAATGACAATGACGTAATTTCCTTCCTTCAGACAAGTTCTGAAGGGATACACTTTGATACCGTTCTCCCCTTCAGCGTTCATCGACTCTGCTTGGCACTTTGCCGACCACGGTTCTCTCAACTGTGAGCCGACAGTAAAGGTTTTTTTGTCAAAAGTAACCAATAACCTGCTTGTTTGCTTCGCAGAAAATTCGTCGCAGGTTATTCAGTCTGGGCGATGTACCAGTATAACGCGAAAAACTGGTTTAAGTTTTACATCGAGGCTCCGATTGTTCAGCTAACTGTACTACGATGCGTCGTTCATCAGGATGCGATGTATCGTGAAGTACTATGTTGATGAAATCACACGATAGCGTCGCCATCGGACATCCTTCAGGAGTGATGGGAATCCATCACGAAGCAAACACGATGTTTTAACCGGTTCTTATCGGTCCGCCGCGTGTCGATGATGCCATAAATCGGCGAATTCGCATGTACTGCTATCTGCCAGCAGGAATGATGTTCGAACAGGTTATGATCAGTACGATTCCAAAACTGTAAATCGTTCCAAGTCATAATAAACACTGCTGCATGTTTTTATGCCATGACTGCAATCTCCGGGATCTCGGGAATTTACCGCAGTCTGGGAAGTAGTTGGCGGGTAATTAGCATGTCTTTTGTAAAAAAGATCGTGCATACAAATCGGTTTGTCCGTCCGTCCGTGGTTACCATATCTCTGCAACTATTAGTCCGATTTGAAAAATTCATTTTGCTTTGAGAAACATAAAATGTGAGGATAATCCTGGTATTCCGAGTTTTTCGGATGTGCGACTTCGCCGCTAGAGGGCGTAAATGCAGATGATATCGAATTTAAAATGCATTTTATTGCATATATTTGCTTCTAAATATCCGATTGAAAAAATTCTTTCTTCCTTTGGATGCCATTTATAACGAAGACTGTTTTAGACGCAGTTTCTTTTTCAAGTAATGCATAGATTTTCCACTAAGGGACATAACGGTAACTTGTGTTTACCCTGCTGTCTCTGCTTCTAAAACTCCAATTTGAAAAATTCTTTCTGCATCAGATACTGCTCCTAATGAGAAATGTTTTTCATATAATTTCAAAATTTTGATAAAGTATGGTTTGGCCACCAGGGAGCGTAAGTGTTTATATCTGCTTCTGATGTATTTGCTACAAAATCCGAGCTTCTGAAAAATTCGGCTGAAAATTTTTTTCTTAGACCACCAACATAGCTCACCTCGGAAAATGTTTTGAGAACACCTCCTGCTTAAAATAGCGCATACTTTTCCCGCCAGAGGACGTAGATGTATATCTTATTTTTGTTGATATCTCTGCTTCCAAGAGTATGATTTGAAAAATTATTTTTTTGTTGGAGAGTGTTTCTAGTGTGAAATGTTTCTCATATAGTTTCAAGTTTTACAAGTAATGCATAGATTTTCCACTAGGAAGCACAAAGGTAACTGCAGTTTTCCTGATATCTCCGCTTCTAAAGCTTCGATTTGAAAATGTCTTTCTGCATTGGATACTGCTCCTGATGAAAAATGTTTTGCATATAATTTCTAAATTTTGATAAAGTGTGGTTTGGTCACCAAGGGGCGTAAGCGTTTAATTTCTGCTTCTGATGTACTTGCAGCTAAATCCGAGCTTCTGAAAAAGTTGACTGAAAAAATTCTTGCGTAGACCGATACCGCTCACCTTGAAAAACATTTTGAGACCTGCTGCTTAAAATAGCTCATAGTTTTCTTGCCACGGGGCGTATATCTAATTTTTGTCAATGTCCTTGCTTCTAAGCGTCTGATTTGAAAAGTTCTTTCTTTTTCCGGGAATGTTTCTACTGTGAAATGTTTCTCATATAATTTCAAATTTTTCTTAACGCACAAGTCTGCCACTAGAGGGCATTAAATCACATTTCCATTTACAGCAATATCTGCGGGACTAAAAAGCCTATACAAAATATTCTTTCTCGATCAGATACTACTAGCCGCCCCGGTGGCGCAGTGGTCTAAGCGATGGCCTCTGGTCATTCGTCCGAAAGGGGTCCGGGTTCGAATCCCGGCGAGGCATGGATGTTGTGTTTGTCTTACGGCACTGGCTCTTTCCCTTCCGTGGAACCAGTGACCCTAAATTAAAGGCGGGCGACTGCTTATAGCCCATTGAGTTACTCTTGGTGGTCGTTAAACCTCCAATCCAATCAATCAGATACTACTAACTATGAAAACTCTGTGTCTTTTCTTCCCAAAATAATGCCCAATTTTGCTGCTAGGGGGCATCAATGTTCAATCTGTTTTTCTTAATATCTCTGCTTCTAAATGTACGATTTAAGAAATTCTTTCAGCACACCCGGATGCCATTTGCCTTGTGGAACACTTTAGGTTAGTATTTGAGGAGTTTTATAGTTGACAGTTATACCACTAGGTGGTGTTTGTTTGCTTCTGCTTGCAGCTGTATCTCTGCTTCTAAAAATCCTATTGAGAAATTTCTCATTTTTACTGCATGCCATTCTCCACAATAGAGATATGGTGCATTATCCTCTTTAAGCAATGCACAGAATTTCTGCTAGGGTGCATAAAGGTCAGTACCTTTTTCTCACTGTCTCTTCTTCCGGGAGCCATATTTGAAAAGTTATTTATTGTTAGCATATTTTTTTACTTTCCTATTAGGCGTAGGGTTATATCAGGTTTCTTTCTTTATTTCTCTCTTTTAACTGTTCGATTTGAAAATCTGTTACCGATACCTTCCTTCTGCTATGAGAAACCTTTTATGCACAGTTTGTTAATTTTCATTACGTACTTTTTAGCTGCTGGTGGAAGTAAATAGTTGTTTCTATTTCTGGATGTTTTATCAATTGTAGAAATCTGGTTGATATTTTTCTAACCAGTTGCATTGGCTTTGAATAACTTTGATAAATTTTATTCGCATCAGAAAAGATTCAAGACGTGCTCATTACAACCCAAAATTCGGTGTCATCTTTCTTGTTTTCTTTTTTGTTCACGTTTTAGCAAAACAGTATGAAGAGATGTATAGGCATTTAAAATTACGTTTGTATAATTTTCCGAATATCAGTTGGTGCACTTCCACTCCTTCAGAGAATTATTTCATTTTTTTCCGACATTTTCAAAATATTTAATCAGGCCTAGGCTAGATAGAAAAAAAAAAAAGCCTAACTGCAGGTTTCGGTACTTCCTGATGGAATTGCGCCATAAAAATTGGTATAAATGCACTGCATGTTGAGTAGACAGACACAGAAATATTACACTTTCAAAATTTTTAGTCAGGCCTAGGCTAGGGACAAAAAAAGAAAAGGCCTGACTGCAGATTTGGATACTTTCCGACGGAATTTCACCTTGAAAATAGTTATAAATGCACTGCATGTTGAGTAGACAGACACAAAAATATCACACTTTCAAAAATTTTAATAGGCCTAGGCTAGGCACAAAAAAAAAATAAATAAATAAATAAATAAATTAAAAATAAAGGCCTAACCATAGGTTTGGGTACTTCCTAATGGAACTTCACCCAAAAAATCTGTACAAATGTACTAAGCGTAAAGTAGACAGACAGAATAACATTATATTAAAAAATAATAATAATAATCAGGCCACATATTCAACATATATTCAAAATAATAAAACTAAATGCTGCATCAAAATGTAAAGAAGCACTAAGAAAACAGAAAAGTCAGCAAGTAGAGAAAGAAAAGGAAATCAGATGTACTGTGGGAAGAATTAAAAAACTGAAAGAAAAAGTTATTGGAACAGGCTGAAGAAGCTAATGCAATAGAAACAGAAATTAAAGCAGCATACAAATACAAACAAACTGCAGAGTTAAAGCTATGTCATGCATTGCATTTGGATTGTTAAAGCTCTTCATTGGTGCCCTGGGGCTAAATGTTATTCAGTGAGAAAGTGTTTGATTTAGATAACTTTTTTAGTTTTATGTATGCACAGTAATACTGAGCCTTACATGTCTACTTAATGCATGTTCGCTATAACGTATGTACAACATTTTTACCTGTTCCCGACATAACTTATTAACATCACGCTGAAAATTTCCACCAATTGGAAGCTGCATACTTTGAAGTCTAGAAATCTTTGTTTACGGTACTCTGGTTTCTGGCTTCTCTGATCGGAGGAGGAGGAATTCGCATTGGTATTGCTTTTTTTTTTTTATTGATTTACTAAGGACATTCTTGTAAAAATGTCTTTCAATAAAAGAAAAAGTTATGATGAAAGTGAAATATTGGTAAAATGCGACAGAAATCCATAAAATTACAAGAAAAAGTGGACATAATTAATATATGAGGCTGGTGAGTTAATAACTAAACTTTCAAACTCTATGAAATGGTCCTAGCCACACCACATATTCAACAGACCATACTCTTATGTAACTTTTTTTTCTTTTGCTACATAACAAACACACCTTAAGTTCAACCTATGGAACAAGGAGCTATTGCCACTTTTGAGTCGTATTATTTATCGCATCGTGCTCTGAAGGCAGCTTATTTAGCAACCGTTAGTAAGTACAAGGCAACTGTTCAACAGTTTAGTCGTGATTATAATATTTTATATGCAGTATCACAGGAACTTCGATAGTGCATGAAAAATGACACGATAATGCATGGTTGGACTTTGACATAAACTTTTTGTGCACAATTTGTTACTGATTTGGAAGGATTTGAACCAACTGTTAGATTAATAATATTGTTCAAGAAATTCTCTAGCTACCCGAAAAGCTTGATTTGGAAACTGATGATGTGAAAAAATTGTTAGCCTCACACAGTAAAAGACTTAGCACTGCGGCTTGATTGAACTGGAAACATGGTCAGGGAAAGTGGCTCATAAGAAGACTCAGTTGAATAAATTACTAAAGAAAATGTACACTAACCAACATTCTCGTTAAAACTTTCAAAATCATAGAACAGCTTGTAAATAAAATTTATAAGTGTAGCCCTGATATTGAGTGCAGTTCTTCAGTTGTGCATGTGTTCGGATACTTTGTGCAAGAGTGTGAAGCTTGTTTTGAATAGCATTTATTTGCTGAGTAAATAATGTTATCAAAAATTGAAATAAATTGCTATTAATTTTAATTGTTGATAAGTTTAAACCTTTATAACGTACTTCCTGTACTTGCTTAACGTACTTTTGTGTAACGTGCAGGTTTCCCGGTTACAAGTAATTCTTTATAGTGCGATATTTTGAGTTTTTCACTAAATGCAAGCAATTATTGGTAAAAAAAATTAAGTTTTTAACAATCCTTTTATATACTCAATTTACCCTTTTAATTTCTTAATTACATAATCAGATTTTATATTTAATTAATTAAGATGGCCAGACTTGTACACTGTTGACAGAAAGAATAGTCAAGGAAACTTAGCTTTAGGGTCAAGAAATGTCTCGTAAAAGTCAAGAAAAGGTCAAGAAATTACAAGAGTCTTCTGAAAATGGTAGACACCCTGTCTGAAGTGTAGAACGATTTTTTTAGAAACTCCATTAGCTGTTATATAGATGCAGAAAACCTTTTTACTTACTGTTGTCATATCAAACTTCTCCATTTACAGTGATCTTGACCTACAACTCAGGACATCCCTCACATGCCGTACACAAGATCTTCTATACTTCATATATAGTCTTAGGTTAGCCAGAAGTCAAAAAGGGAAAATATGCTTAATTTCAATTAATGCATCTGCATCAACCTGCGAGTTGAAATTTTCCCTAAATTTGTACAAGGCGTTTATCAATACAAGAATTTCACTGTGGACATTTAAAAAAATTCTTTTTAAAGCATTTCTTGGAAAAGTACACAAAAAAAAAGTTACAAATAAATTCACTGTTGAATGCATATTTCTTCTATTTTAGCACATATTTCTTGATTTCTTAATGCATAAATACTTGCTTATTTTAGAAGTTTTTAATGCTTTGACCTGCGAACTTTTAGGTATTTATAATTACACTTAAAAATCTTTCTTTTGAAATCTTGTTTCTTGTTCAATCGTAGACATGCCTTTAGGTCTTCATTATGCAGCAAACTGCTGATACTGTAACAGCATGTGTCGCCATCCAGCGCTAAGTTCTTTGTTTTTACCAATTTATCAGTATAAATCAAAAGTGAAAATAAGTATAACCTAGTACAGCACAATGTTACTCCATATATAATTTCAAGCCATTCACTAGTACTTCTGTTCATTCTGAAGTTTTCCTTTCACTACATAACTTTTTAATTCACTGAAAAACGTTTACCTTGGTGCCAGGTTAAAAACCTTTTCAAAGCTAATAAGCACCTTGTACAGGTCATCACCTTATGAAACTTTTCAGAAACTTGTATCAGCACAGATATTTTCCTGGCATCTCCTTTGAGGAGGGGGCTCTCCACCACTGAATTTGTTTCATTGTTTTCTCACACTTTTTTCGCTATACACGTAAATATACTGTGCAAGGAACACTAATTAAGAAGATTCCTTGGTAGTTGCTACAATAAATTGAAGCATCTGCTAATTTTTAGGAACTTGTCCTTTTTATAATTCTATGTAAACAAAAGACACCTGCCATTCTTCTATGTTTGACAAAGTCTAATTTGATTTCATCATAACTTGCAGCTTCACCCTTTTTGGGGAACAGAATGTCACCTTTTACTTCATGAACATCTGTGGTCATCTAGTCTTCATAGTTGTCTCTGATATCTCTGTAATTAGTTACCTGTGGACTAGTCCCTAAATATTCATTCAGCAAGTCAGTTTTTCATTTCATCAATTCAGCATGCCCTCCAGCATCAGAAGTTGCCAACCTTTGTCAAATAAACCAGACTTTACCTGTGGACAGTCTGTTTATAGTAATCCCACTTAGCCTGTAACATACAGTTTGAATACTTCATATAAGCTCTCTTGTCCTTAACAGTTTTAATCACCTGAGCTACTCACCAAAGATTTCTGACTTCCTAATCTTCGCATACTGCAGCATCACATGCTCTTTGCAGCCTCAATAACCTGCATTTTTTCCTATTCAGCACTTTTGCTGTTAAGGCCTCAATTTTTTTATAACCTTCAGTAGTGTACCTCTGGAAATTGTGCTTGACTTCTACATTATTCAGTCTTTGAGTCCTTGTGTCTTAATGTCTTTGCTAGTTTCTTGACAATTGACTTTATGAGTTGATGGTACTGAAAAGTCACCACTCCTTATTTCTAAACTTCTGAAAACTGAAAAAAACTGTTTGAAAACTGATAAAATAACTTTATCTTGTTTGTTGAAGATATTTTCACTGTGACATTATCAGTTATGTGTTTTTTTTTGTTTCTAGCCATGGATGCTTTTGTGCTTAAAGATAATTTTGGTAATTATTAATTCATTGTTTAAATGTAGTTCATGAATCTTTTTCCATTTGAATTTGCCAAAGTGGTTTTCTCTAAATTTACCTATAACGTCTTCAGTTCTCTTGCTGTCCTTTTCAACTCTATTGTTCTAGTCCCATATAATAAAAATCTTCATATGTCTGGTTTTAACTGCCATATATATCTAAATCCTAATAAAGGTGTAGTCCATCTCTTTTGAACTTAAACATTCTACTGGTCCACAGACTCCTAACATTTTTAAGTTCATGCCTTGCAGTTCATGGAAAAATTGCATGTTTTGAATGAAATGACTGCCTTCTTGCAAGGGATAAAGACAGTTGAGAAGATCATTAATGTATTGGTCAAAAACTTTTGCATTTTTGCTTTAGGTTGTTCTTTCTTTTTTAAATGGAACATGAATGCATTAAAGAGCGAAACACAGGGAAAACAAGAATCATACATCCAAGATAAATAACAGGTCATAGTTTTCAATGGAGGAAAGTAACTGATATAATCTGCAGTAGATTTTGTGGAACAAACTTTTGTGTGTAAGGTGGGGGTGGGGGCTAAACTTTTCAAGCAATCTCCAGTTTATGGCACGGGATTGTATATGCTAAGCCAGGAATTGAAGCAGAGGGGACTTGTTCAATTTCTTCTTGAGAAAAAAATAATTAGATAACAGTTTTAAGAATTACAAGGTGAACTTCTATTATTTTTATAATTTTCATTGTGCCTAATGAAAAAAAAAATAATCTGCAGAGCAATTTTTGTATCAACTGCTAAGTCTACATGTGGGGTTGTTAGTCTCTATCTACTGCTTACTGAAATGATAACACCAAATTTTAAAACGTGTGAGGAAATGATATTTAAGTATGACAACTGGACATTTTCATTCAAAAGTCTGGTTGCTTTCTTGAAAGAGAATTCTGATAAATGTCCTTAACTGAGAACTAAAACTGTGACCTATCTTCCTGAATTTTATTTCAGGAAGGTAGGTCACAATTTTAGAGAAAATTTTGTATTTTGGCAGACACTTTCAAGGATCTAAATTTCTGGTGCAGCTGGCTTAATATTGCAGCCTATTTAGTCACCTGTGTGAATGTAATTCAAACATGGGGTGTCATAAGAAATTGGAAATGACATTGTTGGTAAAACCATCTGGTTTTATTGTCAGTAGTGAAACAGTGAAAACTATTATTAGTGCAACATTCCTGACATCAAGTGCAATGCTAGATAGTATTTGTGCACATGTTCATCTGTCCATTCCTCAGCTAAGAAACTAGTATTTAAATTACTTAAAAAGGCTTCAACTTAAGATAAATCAACATATACCAGCGAATGTTGATCTCCAAAAGCATGGTTCAGAAAGTCCATTTAACTTAGAGTGTCATAGAATTTGAACATGACATCATTGGATTTCGAGAACTTAGAGAACTTCAAGGAAGTCAAGTTCAGAAAATGAAATTTACCCAGCTCTTTTGTTCAAAGTTTTAGGCACAGGTTGTATACAGCTTACGTCTATGATGGACCATTCCCAACTGAAAAACTGAAAAAAAAAAAAAATGTGCTGTCTCAATAAGTTACCTAGGTAAAGCAGGATTCTCAAATAACCAGTGATGATATAAAATTCTCAACATGATCTGCAGTATGCTCAGGCCATCAATATAAAACCAAGATTCAAGCAACTAATGAAAAAAAAAAAAAATTCTAAAAAATTTTTATGAAAGCACAAGATTTTTTATTTTTAATTAAAGTCAAATGCACTGCCGGACAATTGCTAAGGACAGATGACAATAGCAACGATAGCAACCATAAAATGGAAGGCAGGAAAATGTGGAAATTAGCATAAGTGCGGGATACAGTGAGACGTGTTGTGCGTATGCAAATTTTGGATTGCCGAACTTGTTCGTGACGTCATAGCGCTGATAAGAGATATAAAGGATTTGACGCGTATTGACCGTTGTTGTTCAAACGCAAAGTTGAAAGGGAAAGAATCAATTGACAAACTTGCAATTTTAGGTATGTCTTCCCGACATCACCTAGATGATTTGACGCTTGGCCATATTATTGGCAAGATTGAAGAAGGGGAAAAATAACAGATGTTGCCAGGGAGTTCGACGTCAGCCACAGTGTTGTTTCAAGGCTTTGGAAATCATTTCAAACAAATGGAGATTGTAGCAAACGTCACGGGGGAGGTAGTGTTCGCAGTACGACACCTGCAGAAGATCGGTACATAGTGCTATCAACAAAAAGACACCGGCGCAGCACAGCTAGTGAGGTAGCAAATCAGTTTATGGCTGCCACTGGCAAGCGGATCTCCCGAAAAACTGTCGCCAGACGTTTGCATGAAGGAGGACTATACGCCTGCCGTCCTGTTGTGTGCATCCCATTGTCCAGACATCACCGTACCGCACGTTTGCAATGGTGCCATCAACATCGCAATTGGACTGATAACGACTGGTCTGCTGTCCTTTTCTCAGATGAGAGTAGATACAGTCTATCGTCTGATTGTCGACGACAACTGATCTGACGTGATAGTGGTACTGCATTATTGTCCAGCAAACATACAGGAAACGGACCGATATTTGACATGTAGTGTCATGGTATGGGCTGGCATCATGATCAATGGCCGTACGTCCCTCTATGTGCTTCCAACTGGGACTATGACTGGCCAACGATACATTAAGGATTTTCTGCTACCTCATGTTCGCATGTTCCGTGGTGCTGTCAGTGATAGATTCATTTTCATGGACGACAACGCAACATGTCATCGAACAGTCGCTGTCCAGGAGTGTCTTGAGAGCTAAGATATTCAACGCCGCATGTGGCCAGCACGTTCTCCAGATCTGAATCCCATTGAAAATGTGTGGGATGCTTTGGGGAGGAGTCTTGCTGGTCGCCAATGTCCTCCAATAAACAAGGACACCCTCATCCGTGCACTGACAGAGGAATGGGATAAATTACCCCAACAGCTGCTTGATAATGTTGTGCAAAGCATGACACAACGTGTGGAATCTTGCATCGCCCTCCATGGTGGCCATATCCCGTATTGACATCTTACGCCGGAACGCCTGCGGACGGTAATTATATTTTTTTCACGTTTACGTATTTTGAACAAAATGGCCTGTTTGTCCCTTGAACACGTTCCAAAGCCTTCTGGATTTCAGAGCACAATAAATTGTCTTTCTTGTAATGTCCTGGCATTCTGACATTATTTTATTTCACTTGGCATCCAACCACACTTACTTTTTTATGCACTATATAGCCGTTTATGATCCGTCCTTAGCAATTGTCCAGCAGTGTAGTTAAATTTTGCCAACAAATTTCTGATTTTTTGTTACTTACAAGTGTATGTTAAAAAAAAATATGTAGCATATTCAGAGTGGCCAACATTTGATGACACCTGTTCGGAGCACTACCCATTTTTGACATTTACGCAATGAAGTGTGAAAGAAAAATTTTCACAAGTTTAGCTCAGGAATCACAGAATTCACAATGCTGTATTACGTGGTTATCCATACTGTAGCTGTGACGAAATAATGAACGTTGTATTTCTGTTTCACACGTTTGATTTAATAAAGTAGTTTAACACTGTGGAACACTTCTGTGCAATATACATCTGCAATGTATACCATCCAACTAAATACTGTGAGTAATTTGAAAAAATATAAATTCTGCAATGAGGTGATTAATGGGCAGTCAATCGTCAATAGACATACCAATATTTACTCATGATAAAATGGATAGTTCATTATGATATATACATCGAATAGCATATACACATTATAAAATCAATAAGCAGGGTACTGACATAGAATATACTACACCAATCCCAAAGGATATGGGAGGAAGGCAAAATCGATGGTTGAGACTGCAAAATGTCACCACAACAAGAGGCATTTCAAACTTAAAGTCACCTCATATGTGCAAAAACATCTGGATATGGTGGACCTACCACAATTTTCAACGTGTTGCTAATGTACACACACTGCTGGCCACCCAAAATGCAACACCAAGAAGGACATGCGATAGCAAAGCCACATTTACTGGACACATAACAACAGATACAAAGATGAAACGATTGAGCTTACAGGCCCGTGCGACTTGCGAAACACGCTGACATCCATATTTCATGTGGCCCCCATGGCTGGCAATAACGGCCACTACACACCGCAGCATCGAATGAAAGAAGCTTTGGATGTGGGCTTGGGGTATGTCGGTCCAGGCTGCTTCCACACGTTGCCACAGTTCATCATGCGTAGCCGCGGGTGGTGCTTGCCAGGCCACTCAGTTGCCGATCAGCGACCAGACGTGTTTGATGGGTGACATATCGAGAGAGTAGGCAGGCCACGGCAGCAGTGACACCTGCAGGGCCGTGAAGAAACGTTGCACGATGTGTGCCATGTTCGGGCGCGCATTGTCCTGTTGAAACGTGGCCGCTTGCAGGTCCTGCTGGTAAGGGAGGTCTACAGGCTCCAAAACTTCGGAGATGTAGTGGTGGCTGTTAAGTGTACCAGCGATGCGTACCAGAGGGGTGGGGTGCAGGTGTCATATCCAATTGCACCCCAAACCATAACGCTAGGCGACGGACCGGTATGGCGATGCATAATGCAGGCGTCGTACAGTCTCTCGCCTCAGTGCAGCCACACGCAGATCCAACCATCATGGTGTTGCAGGCAGAAGTGGGATTCGTCGGAGAAGAATCTAAAAAATAAATCCCCGCTCTTTCAGACAACGTCAAACGGTACGTGCTGACACAGGTTGTTGCGCAACACACCCTAATTCCTGCGCTAACGTTCGTGATGTGGCAGTGCGAGCCGTCAATGTCCGCCACACAACATGCTGGTCCTCTCATTTGGTAATGTGCCGCTGCTACGGCAATCGCTCACGTCAGTCCGTCAGTCCCTCCTGCACTCACCGAATCCATACTCGCCTCACTGTGGCTGGATGTCGTCCCACACGGCCGCCGATATCTCGGTACGATAAACCGCTGTCGCGATAAGCCTCTATTCGTCCTCTGTCAAACTCCGAAATGTGCTGGAATGACTGCCGTATTCTGCGACTAGGCATCAGGAAGCTTCCCACGCACAGGCCCGGCAGCACAACACACTTCCACTACTTAACCCCGCCTTCTGTGCACCCTTCTTATAGTGCTTCTTGGTGACGTGCCAAGCGCACATGATTTACATATGCCCTGCAATGCTAATTGTTTGCATGTCCTCTCGTGGGCGACACATGCTGCGAATTCCAGTTCAATCGGATGCTTCCTTCTTGGTGTTGCATTTTGGGTGGCCAGCAGAGTAGATAATAATGAAATAGGTAAAAAACCTGCGTACCTCTAATTATACTAATACTTAAATAAAAATTAATAATTCAAAACGAAAAAAAAAACTGTCTTGGAGTTGTTAAGCTGCATCAATTCATATGGCTGGACACAATTTTTATGAGTAGCAATTGCTAAATTGCTTTAAAAATTCACTTTAGAAATATCAGTCCGTTTAAACAGAGTTGTCATTATATATACTATTTTATATAGAAAAATCTCATTTTTTATTTAATGACAAATATGTTGCATTCTTAGCTTTTTAAATTTTATCTTCTGTAAATTGTCAGTGATAGCATGGAAGTCCTGCAGTGAGTGGCCATTTTTGATTTTCTAGTCATTGTTGCTTCCAAGCTGTGGAGAGTCATATTTATCCGAAATTCATTCAAATATTTACTCAGTGTGCTGAAAATTCTTTGACAAGTTACATTGCTGTGTGGCAAAACAATATCAAACATCAGCTGGGGCAAGTGTTTGTATTTTAGCTTTCCATTGTAATCACATATTTGGCCAATTAATTTGCATGTTATATGGGTTTGCCTCCTAAACACGCTTCATGGGCAACAATGGCCCACAACAGCAACAAGGGCCTCTGTGAATCTTAGAGAGGTACCAGCTAGTTCTGTGTGGTATTGGCAAAAAGACCCCAACTCACTGGGTTATGTTCCATAATCCTTAGGTGGAATGACCAACTGGAACCGTCAGCTGTGGGCTAATCCCCCGCACTGATGTACTTTCCTGATTACAAACACTCAAAGAAAGTTAAAAAGGGACTCTCAAGTCTGGGATATGGTGGACTTACCACACTTGCTAAGGATGGTCCACCACAGAATCAACCTGGACTTTCTAAACAGCATATGAGAAAAAGATCTCTGCTGAGTGAGTGTAAGATTGGTGTATGGGATACTAGAGGTATAAATGGAAAGATAAATGAGGTGATTCAAGAAATGAATAAGTATAGATTGGATACGCTGTGTGTAAGTGAAACTAAAAAGAAAGAAATTGGAATAGAAGAAATAAATAGAACAGTGAGTGTGTGGTCTGGAGTGTTGGGTAATGTGAGAGGATAGGCTGGTGTAGGTGTGAACATCTGATTTACTAAAGCTGCATAAGTGAGATAATTCTATGGATTCGTTTGAGTGTGAAACTTCAGAGAATAGTAATTGTTGTAGTGTATGCTCCTTGTGATTCAGATCCCTCTGTTAAGAAGGAAGATTTTTGGAATGAGCTAAAAGCTGTTTTGAGCCAGTTTGGTGCTAAGGAGAAAGTTATAATAGCAGGGGATTCCAATGCTATTGTAGGTGTGCAGAATGCAATTTCTGACAATGTTCTTGGCAAGTTTAATTATCCTTGTGTGAATGATAATGTGAAAGATTAATTTAACTCTGCATCGAAAATGGATTGTGGATATCTAATACATTTTTCAACCACAAGTATATCCACACATACACTTGGGTGAAATCATACTCTTGGATTAAAGAGTGTAATACATTTTGTTGTTTATGATCAGCGTCTGAAACACTTAGTTGTTAATACCCGTGTGATGAGAGGTGCAGATGTTGGCTTTGATCATCACCTGTTAGTGTCACAAGTGAAACTAAATGTTGGTTGGAGAAGGAGCTATGGGAAGATGCCTGTGGTGAAAAGAATAAAAGTTGAAAGTCTGTCTGAAGAACATCAGCATTACTTTGATTTATTCAGTGAACGTCTGAATGAGTTAAAGGCTTGCGAGAGGTTCGTAAAAAAAAAAAGTAGATATGTTTTACAAACTGTAATGTCACTGTCGCTGAAGAGGTCTGTGGTACTGCAACAGTGGGTAACTTTAAAGGTGATGCTTGGTGGAACAGTGCAATTAAAGAAGCAGTAGAGAGAAAGGACGAAACATACTTGGGGATGTTGCTAGGTAGAGTTTCTGAGGATGAATATCGCTGTAAGAAGCATGAGGCAGCACAGCTGGTTCAGCAGAGTAAGGGAAAAGGAGGAAAGGCACAGTTTGGCTTTTTGGAAAGATAGAAAAACATTCTAGAGGTACATGTAAAGTTGTAAAATCTCTTCAGAATGGTAAGGCTTCAGGAGTAGATGGCATATCTGCTGAGATGCTAAAATATGGTGGTGACTCTGTGATTGACTGGTTAACTGGTGTTTGCCAGTTATGTTGGGAGTTAGGAATGGTCCATCAAGATTGGAGGGATGCTATCTTTGTTACCTTCTACAAGGGAAAAGGGAATCAGACTGAATGCAAGAACTATCGTATTATCAGTTTGTTGAGTGTGCCAGGAAATGTGTTTGGGAAGGTCATTATTGATAATGTACAAGGCCTTGCGTCAGAGAAAGTGTGGGATGAACAGTGTGGTTTTATGCCTGGTAAAGGCTGCACTAATAAAATTTTTGCCGTATGCATGATGATTGAAAAGTTTATGTCTGTTGGTAAAAAAATGTTTGCGGCCTTCATAGATTTAGAGAAAGCTTATGACAAAGTAAATAGGAATCTTCTGTGGAAGGTACTGAATAAATATTGTATTACTGGGAATCTACTTAATAGTGTGAAAGCCATATGTGCTGGCAGTAGAGCATGTGTACGAGTAAATGGTGTTTTATTTATCATAATGGTTTTCTATTGGTGCAGGAGTCCAGCAAGGTTGTATAATGTCACTCTGACTGTAAATATATTTATGGATGCATGCATGCTTGATACCAAACTAGATAATACTGGTTTGTGTCTTGGTAATATGCATGTGTGCAGATTGCTCTATGCTGATGACACAGTCCTGTTGAAAGAGAGCAAAAGTGATTTGCAGACTATGTTGTCCCAGATGTATGAAGTTTGTATGAAAGTCAAACTGAGTATAAATAAGGGAAAACCCAAAGTTATAGTTTTTGAGTGAGGAACTGTTTGTACTGAGTGTAAGATAAGTCTTAATAGCACAGAGATTGGTCAAGTGAATAAGTTTGTATATTTGACAGAGAGAACAAATTACAAGGTGAAATTAGTTGCTGAGTGAATTCTTTATTGAAAATCATAGCTGCCTTAGAAGGATTTCACAGGAATTATGGGTTCTCAAGGAAGTCCCGAATGACTGTGTATGAAAGTGTAATTGTTCCTACTCTGATGTATGGCAGTGAAACCTGGATACTGCAGATGAAACATAGGAGTTGTTTGTTTGCTGGAGAAATGCGTTACTTACGTGGGGGGGGGGCAAGACATGTTTTGATCGTGTGAGGAATGGAGATGTGTTGCAGTTGCATAATGTGAAGCAAAATGTTGTTAGCAAGGGGAGATTAATAAATGTGCTTCGGTGGTTTGGCCATGTTGAAAGAATGAGTGATGAAATGCTTACTGAGAAAAAATTTTCAGCTGAAGTGGCAGGAAAGAATTGTAGAGGAAGGCCAAGGAAATCATGGGATAACCAGATTCAGAAATGTCTGCTTCAGAAAAAGATTATGAGTATGAAGTACAAAAGGTCTTGTGTGTGGCGTGTGAATGATGTTAATGAAACTCGAGCTGTCTGCCGAGATCGTTGTAAATGGAGACATTTGATACACCAGCAATAAGTAAATACTAGTTCTATCAGTGAAATGTGTACTTGGCACATTGTCTTTCTTTGAGGAGCTAACCTCTTTTTTAAATCACCATACTGAAAGTGCTCCAGGGAAAAAAAAAATCTACAGACTTAAATTTACTCTATAATCTGAGATGGACACCTGCAACTTCATCTTGCAAAGGGAAGTTCTTTAGTATATAATGACATACTTCCATGTAGTATGCACATAGCAGTTTTTCTCTGCTTCTGTTGAATAGCCTCCTGTCAAATACTGGCATGTTTTTGATCCTATAACCAGATCATCCTTAGATTTTTTAAGTTTATACTCAGTAAATTTCGTGGAAAAAACATTTTCAGCTTTACTTGAGCTGATGGCATCATAAACCTTGACCCTATTTCTGTGAATAAAGACAGTTGCTTTCTTCATAGTTTATGGATCAGTGGGATTTCTTGTTGCATAAAAAATTTATCTTGCAGAACAATGGCAGCACATGCTGGAGGTAAAGCAGATTCAGTTTTGTAGCAGGAGACTCAAAGGTTTCTTTAATGTGTTTAAATTTCTTTGTCTTTATTTTCATATTCATAGCAGAACAACTTTAGTAAGAACTTCCACTGATCAAGAAATGATTTACCACATTCATCAGTGATAACCACCTTGTTGACACATGTTTTATTATTTTCTGTGTTTCTTCTCCACATAAAGTCTAACACAATTTAGAAGCATCACTCTTTTTAAATAAATATATATACATCCACAAAAAAATCTTCAAAGGTTACATTCAGCTTCTTAGCGACACAACATACTGTATTATGAATCCAATGACATGCAATTAAATGTAATTTTTGTATTAACTTGCTTTTAATAAATCTTTAATTGTGTGTAATAAGAATATAAATAAAGGTATGGTTGTTTTTATATTAAAAAAACAGTGTTGATTGATGTACTAATAGTTTAAAAAAAATATAGTAATTAAATAAATTACAAAATGCTTGTCATGGTGACCCACCATGACGTCTTTAAGATGTATCAAGGGCGCAATCACGTCTAAGTTACGAAACAGAAATAAAAAAATCAGCAAGCAAAGTACAGAAATAAAACAATGAACCAGCACAAACAAATAACTTGAACTTGTAGTTCTCAGGGAAGAGCAGAGGAGGTGACAAGACCAACACGCATGCACTGTCCACTTCTCCCCTTTCATTCTGAGTCCCATTACCAACAGCCACCTACTGCTGTTACTGTCTTGTTCCCTAAGAATAAAAATGCAAAAAAATAATTTTCTGAATTTTCATTTAATAGAGCTGAATTTTTGACTGACGCCATAACTTTCTGTTAAATGAACGAAACTTTTACAGATGCCATTATTTGTTAAAACAAAGTGACAGTTTTGTAGAGTTTTTATTTTTATTTTTGTAATGTATACTTTTATTTGCAAAATAAAGCCTGATAATAGAGCAAGACTCTTCAATCAGTGTGCATTGCCTGTTATGATATATGGAGTTGAAACCTGGCCAGTCAAAAAAGAAATAATAGACAAAATGCAAAAAACAGAAAGAAGAATGAAAAGATGTATGCTAAACATAAGACTCAAAGATAAAATTAAAAATGAAGAAATAAGGCTAAAACAAAAATTTTAGATGTTGGAAAAAACATACTTTGAAAGAAATGGAAATGGGCTGGATACATTGCAAGACAATAGATGGACAAAAGTTTTACTGGAGTGGTGGCCATATGAAGGTAAAAGATCAGCTGGAAGACCTGAAAGAAGGTGGTCAGATGATATAAGGAAAACCATTGGAATTCTTTGGCACCAACAAGCTCAGGATGAAAATAGATGGAAAGAATTGGGAGATACCTGTACCCAGACATGGCTATAAAAAGGGTTAAAAGAAAGGGCCATAACCCGGTCTTTTAAGGGTACCTTGCAAATTTCTATTTATTATTATCATTCTTACTGTTGCCCGGGATGGGCATAAAGTTTGTTTAAAAAAAATCTTACCATGATGAATAATGCTCGGTTTTTATAAGATATGAGATTGTTAGCATTTTTTCCCCTCTTTCGCTGTGGGCATTAGCTTTTTTCATTGTCTCCCAAGAATATTATTGTAATGAAAGATTTTCCAAATAGTGAGGAGAAGGAAAATATGGCCAATTTTGTAATAATATTTATTATTTTTAAAACTTTTTTACACTTTACAGCCTGTAATTTTTCATTGTTCTTGAAAGCCTGTGGAACATTGAACATACAATTGTCCGTGGGAACAGCATGGAGACCGCAAGCACTTGTTTCACTGGGCCACTGTGCTTTATTGATGGTGATACAGAATGCCTTACTGGCAGAATGGCGTGTTCATTGTAAAACTTGTTTATAAACGACATTTATGCGTTTTCCACCTGGAGCACAGATAAACAAATTATTTGGGGAACCTACTTGTGAGCACGTACGTATAACTTCCCGTGGGAAAAACACGGTTTTTCCAAGTTAATACCAGTGCACTTGATTGACTGGCCCTGTGCCTTGTTGATGGTGATACCAAATGCCAGCCTTACTGGGAACTGTAATCTGGAAGTTTAACTTTTCCATTCCTGCAGCACATTCTAGGAGGCTCCGTTTTAAACTCTTGGCGTAACAGTAACTACACATTCGGTCCATTCTTCCAATAATAACATTCGGATGTCGATCATAGTCCTTGTGAGTATCATAGTGAAAACCTTCCAGCAAGAAATTGGAATGTCTTGCCACCCTTGATGTAGCGTTTCCTTTCCTTTGCTTTTGAATTCGAGCCCTGTGTTGTTACAAGGTCTCTGTAGCCCTTGATGTACTGGCTCTTTCCTGCATTTCTTCAAGTCAGGCCTCACGCTGTCCCTAGGTCTCTGCCGCCCTAGATACACTGGCTCTTTCCCGCTTATCCATAAGTCTTCTATCACATTGTTTGGTTATCTCACTCTCTCGAAGTAATTTAACTTTCTTTGCTTTCGGCTGAACTTGTCCGATGGGTTTGCGTTTTTTTGGAGGCATTTCACCACACCTGATGAAAATTTTATTATAAAAATCACAATTTATAATGGCTGCTCTGAGCCCTAAAAACTCGAAATAGCAGGCATGCCCAATAATGCACTTCCTGCACTCTGCATTCAGCTTTCTACAGTGTAGATATACATCCTGATCACACCCAACGTGAAATAAAGTAGTTCCTGATAATATACGGAATTTTTTTTACTGATCTCGAAAACTGAACCGATTCAGATAATTATTTCACCGTTGGGAAGGTTTCCGGAGGACATAGGCTATTTTGTTTATTTATTATTATTTTTTAGTATTTTTGGCTGTACTACCGAATAACATCGCTTTCAAGAAGTTTCCAATTTCCCATGTATCGCTCCTCTTTGTTTACATACAACCTGATTACACCCAACGTGAAAGAAAGTAGTTCACAATAATATACGGAATTTTTTTTACTAATCTCGAAAACTAAACCCATTCGGATAATTCTTTCACCGTTGAAAAGCTGTTACTTCTTTCCGGTGGACATAGGCTATTTCTTTTATCGATACTAATTCCAATACTAATCTTGTATTTAAATTTTATGTATGAAGAAGACCGTCTGTTTTAACTTCAACTTAACCTTGATGCTATTTGAGAGGACCACGCCTATTGGTGGGAATCTGTAGCTCCATCCATATTTGAGACTCCTGCGCCAATTGTTGGGAGTCTAATGAAACCTAATCCTTACAAAGAAAACGCCATGCTAACATAAACAAAAAAATATTTATGACAATATGTTCCGCCGGTGCGTTGTGTTTTCAAAAATTGGACTCTTCCCCGTATGCCTGAACCGCGAAAGCTTGCGAAGAGTGAGGCGTCACCTGACGACGGTTGCTCTGACACGCGGAGTAATACCGCAGCAGCCGACTTGCACCCTGTCTATAACCGATTCAGATAATTATTTCACCGTTGGGAAGCCCGTAAAAACACATTTGACCCCCTTACGGATGGAATTTCTAAAAATCGTCCCGCCTGTATTTTAATCTGGGTGATGAAGAGTATGTATGCCAATTTTGGTGCAAATCCATCAAACCATTTAGGAACGTATGCGGAACAAACATACAAACTTTCACTTTTACATATATATAGATTATTATTATTAAGATGTTTAGAGAAAAGAGGACAACTACTTTTTGTTCACGGGGAAACAAAGCGCAGAGGAGACCTACGGGGGCATGCAAAATTCACTCCCCTCCTTTTCATTCTGAGTTCCGTTTGCCACCTGCTGCTGTACTCCCTTCCTAACTGAAGATGCAAATGTGAAAAATTGATTTTCCATATTTTCATTTAAGGAAGCTGAATTTTTTATAGGTACTATAACTTGGTCAAATAAAGTTATCCTAAAAATTTCGCTTGAATCCAGCGAAAAAGTTTTGAAACACACACACACACACATTGGCATTTAGACACAGCGGTCTTAATGGGAAATAAAATTTAAAGCAAAAATAATCCATAATTTTTTTTCCCAGGGTGTAAAGCTCAGTAAACAATGCCAGACTGCACTGCGGGGATTAATCTTTTTCAGTGATCACCTTGGGATCATCCACTATGGACATTGCAACCAGCTTCCCATCAGCTGCAAGCCAGCAGTCAGGCACGCACCCTCACATTAAGAATGCCATCCATCATATAAGGTGGCGATTATTATTACTTTTTTTTTCTGGATTTCAACAGTTTCAGAGACATTGTGCCAATCCTAGCACAATTTTAGCAAAGCACAGCAATTATAAAATCAAATGCAGTATAACCAAAATTTTATCATATCTAGATTTGTCATTTTATCCAGAGTTTTCACAAATCTTCCAGAGTGGCCAGAGCAGAGTACCAATCCTGAAGCAACTCCTGGCAAATCAGAGCATTTGGCAACTCTGCATATTGACAAGTAAATAAATAAAAATTCATTGGCAAATCATAGCCTAAAAAATAAATCCTTCCACATCATATTACTTAAAATCTTTTTTTTTTTTTTTTTTTTTTTTTGTCAATTACATCTTTCATTCAGTACTCAGTGGTCATTCAAAAATGGAAATCACTAATGATTTTTTTTTCAGACCTGTATTATGATTTGCCGCCATCTGCTTGGTGAGTATTTGCATATGTCATAACTGCTACAACCAAACAGGTAAAACGTTTTGGTGTACAGTAATACCCTGACTTATGCGAACTCGGAGTTACGCAATTTCTTATTACTGTGCTCCCGCTTTGCCCCTTACCACCCAGGACGTGTTTCGTACAAATTCATCCAGTCATTCCTCCCGCGTTTGCCGGTGTCGCACTTGGAGTGACATGCACGGACATGTTTCATGCGAAATCGTACCTACACGATTTTCACGATCGACGTAACTTGAGATTGTTTTGTGTTAGGTGCAAAATTGTGTCATTTAAAATAACGTACGTAATACTAACTGCAATTATGTCGTCCAAAAGAAGTAAGTCTGATTGTTGTACATCTAGCAAGAAAAGGAAAACGTTGACTTTGGAATTTTAACTCAACAACATTAAGGATTTTGATGGCAAAATGAAAATTTGTGAGCTAGCAAAGAAGTTTGATCTACCGGAATCCACAGTAAGAACAATCATAAAAGATAAAGAAAAAATTCTTGCAGCTGTGAAAAATGCCCAGTCCTTGAATTCAAGCATAATTCGTAAGCATCATGGGATTATTGCTGAGATGGAAACGATGCTTAAATTATGGTGTGATAATCAAGTGAGAGTGAAGAATTGTCCAGTCGATCAGAACACCATATGTAACCAAGCTAAGCTGATTTTTGGAAGGCTAAAAGTAGAAGCTGGGGAAGCAGCTGAAGGTGAAAACTTCGTAGCCAGCAATGGTTGGTTCAACCGATTTAAAAATCGTTGTAACTGGCACAGCATCGCAGAGACCAGAGAGGTGGCAAGCGCCGTTAAAGAAGCTGTGTCTTCTTTTCCTGAGACACTCAAGGCTATCCTAGAAGAAGGTGGCTATCTATAGCAGTCAAACCATATTTAATGTAGATGAGACCGGCCTATTTTGGAAGAAGATGCCAAAAAGAACTTTTATCACTCGTGAGGAAAAAACGTTTCCTGGCTTTTTAAGGCTTCCAAAGACTGATTGACAGTGATGGTTGTTGGGAATGCAGCTGGTGATTGTAAGTTAAAACCCCTCTTAATTTATCGCTCCGAAAATCCAAGAGCTCTAAAAAATAAATCTAAAGTTGGTTTGCCAGTGATTTGGAAGTCAAATCCTAAGGCTTGAGTGACAGCTTCCATTTTTGAAGACTGGTTTGGTCACCACTTCATAGCTGAAGTCGAACGTTATTGCCAGTCTAAAAAAATTCCGTTTAAAGTGATGCTCATTATTGACAATGCACCCGGTCACCAGCTTGCCACTCTAATTGATTTTGACCCACGGGTGAAAGTTGTTTTCTTGCCTCCAAACACAACCAGCTTACTTCAACCATTGGACCAAGGCGTTATCAAAACATTCAAAGCATACTACATGCGCCGTTCGTTTGCGCAAATGAATGAAGCTGTGAGGCTAAATGATCAACTGTCTGTTAAAGAGTTTTGGAAACAGTTTAATGTTTTAGATGCCATAAAGATCATCGGAGATTATTGGGCTGAAATATCCCAAAAAACCTTGAATGGTATGTGGAAAAAACTTTGTCTGTTCTTTTTTCAGTGCGAGACGGAAACGATGCCAGAAACCGATCAAGTCATTCATGCAATAGAAGAAGTTGTCCACCTTGCTAGGCAATTGGATTTGGAAGTTGACAGTGACGATGCCATCAAGCTGTTAGATTCACATAACAAGGAGCTTACAATTGATGAGCTCGTAGGGATGCGTGAGCAAAGCGCTGCTGAAGAGGCCGACACCGTACACCCAGTTCCACCAGAACAACACATGACAATTGCAAACTTAACAGTAGGTCTCAGCTTAATTGAAAAAGGGTTAAAGATTTTGGAGAACACGGATTCTAATGAGGACCGGACTGCAGCCACAAGGCAAGGAATAAAAAAATCATTAGCTTGCTACGAAGAAATTTTGCATGAAAAGAAAAAGGTATTGTGCCGTCAGACGAGTCTGTTAGATTTTATGGAGCCATCGACATCGAAATAACTTTCTTTTATGTAAGTCTTTTATGTTTTAATATATGTATTATGTAGGAATAACTGCAATTTGATTGCATTTTTAACAAAAGACAGGTGTTTTTGTAAACCTTTGGTCCCAATTAACTAATATTTATATGTATTTGTATGCAAAATTGTACCCCGACTTACGCGCTTATTGTCGGTCCCACCTGTCGCGTAACTTTGGGGTATTACTGTATGTGTTTCATGAAAAATATGCAGTCGTGGCCAAAAGTCCTGCACCAGTAAACTGAAAGTCAATTTTTGTTGTTTGAAGTCAACTTATACATCGTAATGGTAAAGTCAGGAATACATACAAGGAGTGTTAAAATGAAAAGGTACGAAACAACACTGTGGGTATAAATGAAGACTATTCAAAGTATACACCATAGGCCATAGCACAACGATCCCATTGATGAACAAGCCGAAGGATTCCTTGTTCCCAGAATTCCTGTGGCCGTGACGAGACCCAGTCCTGCACAGCGTCCTTGAGTTCGTCGTCCGAGTGGAAGCGCTTCCCTTTCAAATGTTTTTCAGAGGACCAAACACATGGAAATCGCAGGGCAACATGTCCGGGCTGTAGGGCGGATGGTCAAGCTGCTCCCACTGGAACTTGGCCAGTTCCGCGTGTGTGACCCTGGAGACGTGTGGACGCGCGTTATCATGGAGCAGAACCACACCATCCGTTAGCATCCCCGGTCTTTTGTTCTTGATGGACCTGCGTAGGCTTCGGAGTGTCTCACAGTACACATCGGAGTTAATGGTTCGCCATCCTGTCCTCACACGCACTGCCGCGTCAATTGGACGGCGCTCTTTATAAGAGCCTCTGCTCTCTCCTGCGCATGCGGGCGCCCGCGCATGCTCCGATCCATGCCGGCGACTCCAATCGCATCCCTAGATGTGTCGCTACGTTCTCCCATAGCGGCATAGGCAAATATGTTAACGGTTACGTTCTTATGACGTTCCGTACCTTTTCATTTGAACACCCCTAGTATTATACATCACAAAGAAAATTTTATGCTGAATTCAAATATTTTTACAGAATGTTATTACCAGTAATAGAAGTGAAGTTACAAGCAAAAGTACAGCATCTAGTCGTAAAAAGCAAAAATAGTGGAATTTGTGAAATTAGTGTACAATGCACTTAGCGTAAAATTACTGTACAGTACTATATTGAAACTTGCAGGACACTTGAAATAACTTACCAACAAGTAAAATACGCTTTAGTATTTAATTGAATAACCACGATTTCTTAGTAACAAGGTGCACCTTCTAGGCGCATGGAACTAATGAGCTTCTCTAGTTGTCCATTGGTGATAACACGGTGCCATACGGCCCTTACAGACTCAATTAATTCTGTTTTAGATGTGGGTCCTTGTTGATGGATCTTTTGCTTTCAATCTCACCCACAGATTCTCTATGGGATTAAGATCCGGTGACTGTGCCGGCCACTGAAGTTTTCCTATGACTTTTCGATTAAACCACTCATTAACCAACTTTGCCAATGACGTGATGCGTTACCTCCCTGAAAGATAAAATTCCGCAACCCATGTCTTGTGCAGAAGGTAGCAGTTTGGACTCCAAAAGATCCACATATTTCGATCCATTCAATGTGCAGACGGCCAACACCACTGGCTGAAATACAGGACCATAACATCACTGAGTGTGGGTGCTTGATTGTTGGCTGGGTGCAGCCTGCCTTATATCTTTCACCAGCCCATCGACATACATAATTATTTCCATTATTAGCGGAAATAGTAACAGTTGTTTCATCGCTGAAAATAACATTTTTCCATTCATCAACAGTCCAATTTTGGTGTGCCTGGGCCCAAGTAATTCTTTTGAGCCATTGTTGTTCAGTAAGGAAAGGCTTTCGTGCAGCCAGTCCATTTTCTTGTAGCCTACGACAAACTGTATGTGCAGATGCAATAATGCCTACTTCATTCTCCCACTCATTTCTTAAATCAGTGGCTGTTTTAAACCTTGATTTTAAGGAACGGTGAATCAACATGCGATTATCACGTTCAGTACACAGCCTTAATTGACCTGTTCTTTTTCTGTTTCCCACACATCCAGTTTCTGCAACTCTTTTAATGGTGTGCAAGACAGTGGAATGATCACAGCCACATTTAACAGCAATTTTATGACTACTGAATCCAAGTTCATGCAAAGTAATAATTTTTGCCCTGGTTTGAAGAGGCCAGACCAGTTTTCTGGTCTTTGACATTCCAAAATTGAAATATCACCAGGAATTCTGCATAAACTTGCATCAACTGACTACAAGCAGCTGCGTTCTAAGTCGACAGACAATTCTACATCCTTCTCTATCTCACTAGCGGACGTCAGAGAAAGCTGTAGTGAATTAGACGGGCGCTAACACTTTTTCAGAACTGGATTTGTGTTTCCTCACTTACACATTTTTGCTTGTAACTTCACCTCTATTACTGGTAACAAGATTCTGTAAAATTATTTGAATTCAGCATAAAATTTCCTTTAAAATTATGTATAATATATATTACTGACGTTACCATTACGCTGTGTAAGTTGACTTCAAACATCACAAATTGACTTTCGGTCTTCTGGTGCAGGACTTTTGGCCATGATTGTACCTCAGTGACAACTTGAATAATACAACATATCTGAAGGCTGAACTGGTAGCAGTGATCAAAGAATGTATGGTATTGTATTGGGTGTTCTTACACAAGGTGCTTTTTTTTTTTTTTTTTTTTTTTTTTGTGATATTTATGATTGCAGTAATACATACACCAAAGAACCAAAACATTATGACCACCTGCCTGGCTAATATAATGTCGGTCCTCCACGTCCCTCCAAAACTGCTTTTACTTTGCAAGGCATGGGCACTACAAGATTTCTAAAGGTGTCTTGTGGTATATGGTACCAGCAGATCCTTTAACTCTTGTAAGTTACGTGGTTGAGCCACCTCATGTTCCTCAAGCAGTCGGGGTAGAGTGACATGGCATAGTATCCTGCTGAAAGAAGGGCATTACTAGAGGGGAATACTGTTGCCATAAAAGGATGTTCCTGTTCTGCAATGATGTTTAGATATATAGGTGGTAGCATCAGGCTACCAATTTGGGAAAGAAAAAGAAAAATTGGTGATGGAAAAAAAATTGGTAAAAATATTAATGATTACCTTTTTGTACTATTATGACACTTTGGCACAAAAAAACTTAATTTGGCGAAAACTTTAAAAAAGCCAGAGCAACCACTGGTAGGTGTTATACTGTTGTTTCCTGCATATGAATGACTTGGCATAGGGCTTTTCAGCAGTACATTGCCCAAAGCCTTACACTTCCTGTACTGGCTTCTTTTTGTACCATGCTACATCCTCATGTCGACATAGTGCAACAAAAATGAGATTCATCAGACTGGATGACCTTTTCCCAATCATTCAAGGTCTAGTTTTGATGCTTGCGTGCTCGTTGTACGCGCTTTTGATGGTGAACCTAGGTTAGCGTGGGCACTCGGAGTAGCCTGTGGCAATACAACCCTAATTTCAGCAGGGTTCCATGTACTTTGTGTCTGTACAAAGTACATGGAACCAGTACCTCACATGCCTTGCTGTCTCAGAAATGATCTGACCCAGTTTTCTGGCCGTTACTTTGACCTTTGTCAAACTTGCTTAAGTCTGCTGCCTTTTCCATCTGAAGAACAAGAATAACACTGATGAACAGAGCTCACTATCAGATGTTATTTATATTGTTTCATGACCTTCACACATGCTGATGCAGTTGTTTACTTGCAGTTGCTTCGATTTGCATAAAGATCTACTAGTCGTAATGTTTTGTCTCTTTGGTGTACATTGAATAATAAGTTTCCCATTGTGATTAAGTTACTTCAGTCTGACTAATCTGTTATTTTCTGTGTAGGCTGCTGAATATTGTCCCCAGCAATGCATGGAATGGCTGACCCTTCAGGTACCCAGAAACAAGATTGCTCATTCTTGGGTTCTGCAGAGCATGGATAGTTGGGTGGAGAGGTTCCTAATTGCTCATAATGTACAGAGAGTGAGAAATGGTTCGTATATAAATTTAGTTATTTTATTATTACTTAAAAAGTTGAATTTATCCTTTTATGTGTGTTGTGTTATGTTATGTATGCACACATATGCAGTTTATAAGCATATTTTGATTCCCAAGTATTGAAATTTGGTCATAGAATCAATTCATATCCCATCTGTCCTTCCTAAAAGATATTTGTGCTGTTTTGTTTGTTACAGTGGTAGGAGTCACCAAAAACGAAATAATTGGGATATGTCCTTTCTTTCCTTTTATTAAGTTTTTTTGTTGGCATTGAGTTCAGACATTGCCTTGTTCAGCTCATGAGGATATCTTTTGCATGTGATGTGTTATGTCGTTGTAATTTGCTCATTTGATTTCAGTACTTTCAGTTATGAAATCTGTGCTAAAAATTAAGATCGCATTGGTTGTACAAGATAACAGCAAACATTTTTGAAGGAAATAATTACGGTTATTCGTGGACATGTTTTTAAACTTCTCTCTGACACTTCTGGACCAATCCATGCATCACTGTCATGGCACAGAAGCTGTGATAGAGATGCATATTTACTCCTAACAACTAGGTAGCTGCATGTGCATCATCTCAATAAGCATTTCAAAAGTCATTTCCCATAACTTTGCCAGGAAAGTAGTCCCATTTACTGCTCTTAGTGTGAGATGTTATGCAGTGCTATTCCACTCTTTGTCTTTTTGTTTCTGGGTTGAAGTGATTGAGCCTGCACTCATGTATCATGATGCTTAACAGAAAATTGCCTTTTCTGCTGCATGTTGTTAAAGCAACTGCAACAATAAATACTTGTGTGCCTTTTGTGTCATCCATGAGTAAGTGGAAACCCTGCCAAGCACAAATTTTCCAGTATTCTAATGCTTTTATTTATACATCCCAGTGCTGTCAGTATGATAATTAAATGCTATGAAAATGCTTTTAGAGATTTGCAAAACTTATTGCTAATTATTTGATGTTGTTGACCATGCAAAAAGCCTGCTGCTTTTCAAGTTGATATTAGTCAAGCATTCCAGATAGTTATGTTACCTTACTTCTGCAGCAGGAAGTAATGCTTTTGCATACCTGCCAAGTTTTATGGACCACATGTACAGATTTCTATTGTTATTTTTTCCAGGTTAGTAGAATTTCGAGGGGAGAATAAATGTCTCGAACAACCAATGTGCCTGTATATTCAGATTTTTATCATCACAATTTCACCCCTCTCTCTCTCTCTCTCTCTCTCTCTCTCTCTCTCTCTCTCTCTCTCTCTCTCTCTCTCTCTCTCTCTCTCTCTCTCTCTCTCTCTCTCTCTCTCTCTCTCTCTCTCTCTCTCTCTCTCTCTCTCTCTCTCTCTCTCTCTCTCTCTCTCTCTCTCTCACACACACACACACACACACACACACACACACACACACACACACACCCATAGTGAAAAAAACCAGTAAAAGCACATTATGATTGGCTGTAACTGCTAAAGAGAGAAATGAAGAATGTCAGCCTCACATGAGGCTCAAATTGATATTTTTGAAAAGTATTTTAACATGCATGTTAGATTTACTGACAAAACATGTTATTTAAAGTAAAAAGTTGTGGTAATCAGAGTTAAGTTCTCAGTTACAAATGAAATTTTTGTCTATACATACATAGCTGACGATAACGTTTTAATGAGATAATTATATATCAGTTAAATATTTTAATTGCTGTAAGCAGGCAATATTGCCCATATGTCTATATATAGGATATGAAATTGATGAACCATTCCCAGAATAAATCGGCTTTTAATCGATATGTTTGATACATTAGTCAATTGAACATATCAATTAAAGGTTTACTGATAATGTTTTACGGATTTCAATTCTTGAAAGTTGGCAAGTCTGTTTTTGTGTTGAAATGAACTGGTTTCAGGTTATTTCCATTCCAAAAACACAATTTTATTTTGCTGCCTTAAGCTTTATACTGTATAGCATAATTTCCATTGATGAACCTAGTAGATGTATTGACAGATCAGCAGAGAAGACTGAAAGCACATAAAATGTGCATTTTGTTCTTAAAACATCACAGTTAAGCCAAACATCTGAGAAAATATGGAAAGTCTCTTCAAACTTTTGATAGATTTTCCAAGTAATGAAACTGTGCTTAAAATTTAGCATTTCAGTAATTGTAATTTGATTGTGTACATTTTGAGCCTTCCATAAATTTTCTGTCTTCAAACATTTGAAATGACTAGCTTGTAGTCATTTAAAATGTTATAAAACTATCAATTAAGAATTTACTCTTATTTAATTACATCACTGTTTATTATTCATAATCACTGATATGCCTTTTCTTTATGTATGTGCATCTGGAACATTAACATGGGATCTCAAAACTGTGGTTATGAACAACTGCAAAATGTGATACACAAAAAAAATAGCTTCATAAAATGTAAATATATCAAGCATTTGATGATTAGTCATTGAATTTTTTTTTATTTATTTATTATTATTTTTTTTATTATTTTTTTTTTGTATTTTTCTGGCTGTACAAATACTGTTATTTTGAAAGGTACTGAATTATACCCTTTTTGAGGGGAAAAACTAAAAGATGGCAAGAAATATGAAAATGGATAGCATTCAGATTAGAGTTGCAACTACTTTATACTGTGAATTAAGAGCTGATGGATGCAGGGAAATGATTCGTGTAGATAAAGACTGTTATATGTCTTCATTGTTAAAAACCACTTTCATGTGGCACTTGTCCTCATAACCTCATTATCAGTGACCCTGACAGGAATGATTTATAAGAAAACTGTGTTGGAATTATAAAATTTACTTGTTTTTGTGTTAAAGGCTATCAAACTATTAAAGAAAAGAAAAAAACTTTTTCTTTTGGCTAAAAAAAATAAGGAAATGTAATAATGAGGATGATATTTAATTGAATATTTGCACATTATTAATAACTAAATTATGAGTGTATCCCTCCGTCTTCTAGAAGAACTATTTGTCCTAGACCCCCAGTGTGCTCTTGGCATCCCATTTTTCTGTCCAACTCAACCTGTCTTCAAATATATGCTTTAGTGCTTGTTCCTGCTGAATAAATAGAAAGCACTAAACTTTTGAAATAAGTTGACACAATTTTATGTTATTTAAGTATTTACTGTGATTTGGCATAGTTGTTGTTAGTATAGCTTGTTGCAGAAATTCAGAATCCTTATTTTTAGATAAAAATAGCTTTCTCCAATCTTATGATAAGTACTTGTTGGAATAACTCAAGCAGTGTAAACCTTGCTTAATAGGCTATTGAATGTTCCTAATATTTTTTAGGGAAAAGAAAAGCAATTTATACAGTTCTAAATTTAAACATTTTTGAAATGAATTCAGAATAATAGGATCCTTTTTAAATGTGTTTTTTTAATAATCTTAGCTGTGCCGTTTTGTTTTAATTAAGCATGTTATTGTCAAAACAAAATATAAATTGTTGTGCATGTTGTTTACTGCTATGTGGTGGTATACTATTGCTTTACTTTAATTCCAGTTGTTGCCTTGTTACTTGTGTCACTGGTTCCTAGTAATCACTTCAGGCAAGCATATCGCAATGGCAGAAACATGTTGACTCCACAGAAAGATCTGCCGGTGAGTACTTAGATTTTCATAGTATCTGTGCAACATTATTCATTTTACATTTATATTTTGAACAAACTGATATATATGATATATAAAGGAACCTCCATATGCATGATTTCTATATATAAGTTATCTTTTATGTAATAATGCTATGGAGTTCCAGTAACATAGTTGCAAAAATGTCATAAGTTTTATCATTTTTCTTTGGGCATAGTTCTGCCATGTGAATAGCTTTTTTTTTAGCTGGGAAGTTTATTGACCACCATGAGCAACTCAATGGCCTATAAGCAGTCATGTGAATAGCTTATTCCATAGTAGTGAGCCAGCAGATTTGCTAGGTCTCCACTTTTATCTCAACACATTGATGGTAGTGCTTACATTCCACACTGCAGGAAACGGTTAGGACTCTGTGAGATAGGCCCTACTAATTCCACACATCTTAGATGTAGTTCATCATGCATGTTTTCTTCTAGTTTGAATATTTATTAGCCCTCTTACAGGGTGATTACACATTTTATGAATTTCTTATAGAATGAAATGAGCTTCTAAAAAGTTGAAATGGTGAGCCTGAGTTAAAATTGTAGCTAACTTGCTACTGTGTGCTTACATATATTTGTTCAAGTGATCAAGTTTTGAGTTTCAGCTGACCTTTTCTGTTAAAATAGTGAAATTTTGATAGTTAGATTTTTTTAATAGATTCTTGATGAGGTTTTTTGTTGTGTGTATGCCATATAAGGGTAAGCCTGTTGTGCATAATACCATAATTAATTTTATTATTCTTTTTCCTTAAAATGTTCAACTGCTCAGCAGTATTTTAAATAGTTGAAGATTTTTAAGTAGTAAGGTAACTAGGAAGGAAATTCAACAGTTTTTATGCAGCAGGGGATGAATGAGTTTTCAGAATGAATTATACTTACTTAGCTGAACACAAAATGGTTGTCACATTTCTTGTTATATGCTGGAAAACAAAGAAAGGTGGGAGAAGGGCCTAAAACTGTTAAGGACAATGTCAGTTGTAGTACCTATAAAAGCAGGAATCACATTCCCGCTATAATTCCTTATATTTTGTGACCCTCCTTAAATTCCTGAAATTATATCTAAAATTTACTATTTTTCATAAAAAGCTAATTTATTAAAAATACAACCGATATTACTCCGAAATTTATTAACACCAGTAAATTTACCATTTCAATATTGAGCACAGCTCAGCAGCTGTAGGTAAAAAGACATGTTACAGAGCTGCAAAGCTGGGTTGCAGCAGTTGCTCACCTGCTCTATATAGAAACGCAGCCTATCCAATGCTGTTTGCAGAAGTGAGGTAAAATGATGTCGTTGAGCTGCACACGCAGGGGCTCAACTTCAATGGCTTCATGCACACTGATCTCAGGATCGAAAGAGATTTTCACCACTGGTTTGCACTTTGTAGACTAACCCCATGACATGCAGAAGATCACACTCCTTTATTTTTAGGCATGTGCTACGAACCTTCCTCTTTTCTTTCTGCTGCTTTTTGTTATTGTAAACAGCAGGTGGGTGGAAGGAAAAGGGGAACATGTAATCTCCTCCTCGTCCCGTAACCGGCGGTAATGATCATCGTCACGTGGGTGTTATTGTAGCAGGAGCTTGTGGTCAGTGACCATCGATTTGCGATATAGCCCTGTGTCAGCTTGCTCAGCTCAGACTCGCTTTGGCTGAACTTTCATGAAGATGGATAGTTTGTTTTTGCGCCTTTTAAAGTTTTTCAGGTACTTTGCACATGTTCAGTTCTCTAATCGCAACTTCCCTTTTGTTTATCTTTTGACGGCCTGGCAGCCAAACTTTGGAAAAAGAAGATAGTGAATGCACGCTCCATGCTGTTCTTTGTTTATTTATGGGACATTGGAACGTGTTTTTGTACTGCTGTTACATTTTAATTTTTTAATTGGTAATTTTAGTATTTAAGATACCTGGATCCAAAACAAAATGCCGCCCCGGTGGCGCAGTGATCTAAGCGATGGCTTCTGATCATTTGTCCAAAAGGGGTCCGGGTTCAAATCCCGGTGAGGCATAGATGTTGTGTTTGTCTTACGGCAGTGGCTCTCTCCCTTCCCTGGAACCAGTGGCCCTATATTAGGGACAGGTGACTGCTTATAGCCCATTGAGTTGCTCACAACGGTCGTTAAACCTACAATCAAAAAAAAAAAAAATCAAGATGCTTGGCTCGACAAAGAACTGGACGAAGTGAAGTTGAAAGAATGGTGTGCTGCAACCGAAAGAATATTTTCACTTAAGTGTTTATTGTGTTCAGAAACTTTCGATATTTCTAATAAAGGCTTTTCACAAGTGAAGTCACGTCATAAAGGGAAAAAACATTTACAAAAATTCCAAAGTAGATTTCAAAATAAGTCAATCTTGGAAGCCTTTGGACAACGGGATCTTCAGCCCAAAATAAATACTGGTGAAGTACTGAGTCGTGATGTACAGCTGGCTAAAGCCGAAGCATAATGGGCCATGAAAGTTGCAAATGACAATGTCTTTTGTTTCATGCACTGAAACAGTTGAACTTTTCGAAGAAATGTTTCCTGATTCTGCTATCACAGCCGAAATGCAGCTTAAAGAAAGGAAAGTTGCTTATGTGATATGACATGGACTGTCAAAATATTTTGAAGAGGATTTGCAAAAAGACATTGCAGCTGGTATCTCAGGAAAGCTTATTATAGCATTTGATGAAACTACAAACACGCAATTTAAATTGCAGTTGGATGTGTATCTCAGGTACTGGTCTTCAAAAATATTCAGTTTCTTGCTGATTCCTACAAGCGTTTTTGGGGGGCATGCAAGAGCAGATATCTTGCTGAAAGAAATATTGGATGTGTTATCATTCTTCAATATTTCCTTAAACAGAATTATTTGTGTATCCATGAACAGCCCAAATATAAATAAATGCTTTTTACTTAAATTCAATAAAGTTGCAAAAAATGAAACGAGCTAGAAATCTTTGGAACTAGGGTTTTGCAAGCTGCATGTTGTTAGTAAAGCATTTAATTTTTTTTTTTTTTTTTTTTTTTTGGCTAGCTTAAATATAGATTTTGTTGAATTTGCTACTGATGTGCATTACTTTACTTTTTAAAGAGTAGCACTGCAAGACAAGAGGATTATAAATCTGTCAAGTATATAACATCCCAGCAAAAACAGTCTTGATGGGCCACTGCTGGCTGCCAGTGGTGGCCCAGCACTATGTTGCCGCTGCCAACCGTCAATAAAATATCCCGGCGGCCAGCAGTTGTCATGTGCCAGAACAGGGCCGTTAGTTATCCATCACAGGCATTAGCTGCCACAAGTGACCCGTCAGTGGCCCTGCAATAACGTGCCATAAATGATGGTTAGCCTAATGTTGTCCGCTAGTTTCCTGGAAGTGGCAGCCGCCAATCATGTGACGTAACTGATGGCTTGCCAAATCTTGTCCGCTAACTTCCCAGTAGTAGCCACAAAAAAAAAAAAAAAGTATAACCGCACTTTCCCAAAGCTACAATTACTTTTTTTTTTTTTTTTTTCGCCTTATGAAACTCCTGTATTATAGCACTGTGCTGGGGAAATTTTTTCAACAGGTCCTGAAAAATGCCCGTTTAGATCTGGGTGGAAACGAACCAAGGATTGTCTGCGTAGGAAGCGGGCGCTGTAACAACTGGACTGATTTGCCACGCACAAGCATTTGCTTGAAGCTGAGCCTCGTTTCTGGGGAATGTGTAACGAATGGTTCTTTTTTAATTTTACAATATTGCGAGGTATTTTTCATAAATGTCAGTTTCATATAATTTGTAAATTTATTTTTTCAACGTAACGATTGTTTGTTTTTTTTACCTTAAAGGAACTTCACTCATTTTCAACTTGAAAGGCAATTATTGAATTAATAATGTACCCATTCATGTCACATTCTGTTACATTTTTAACGCTGTATCTTTCCTTTCCGCTGTCAAAAGCTACATTTGTTTTAATAAGGAAAGATATTTTATTTTACTTCTCATTACTTTTAGAAGTGAATTCCTCCAGTCTTGTGTATTCAGCCCATGGATGAGTACATTATATCCACATACCATTGCTTTTTTTTTTTTTTTTTTGATAAATTTTGATACATATAATTCTCCCCCCCCCTCTAACATAACATTTTTTAATGTTTTTCCGGGACTTTTGTTTCAAGCGGTTTAGTGTATGTTAAAACGAAAAATTACACAGAAATTATTTCTTGTTATTCATGGGAATGGAGTAGGTGTATTTCAAGACTTAATCTGATATCTTCGTCGACATGGCATTTCATTATAGGAAATTAATTTGCCTCTCTACATATGGCTTTTTTTTTTCTTAACATCCACTAAAATAACCCAATGGCGATAGTGTCGTCTTCAACTAACTGGTACCACGAGAGACAGCACGTGTCGCTTCTGCACATGCGTAGTTCCATTGCTTCCACCTCGTGTTGGGCTTGCATCGGTTGACAGCTACGGGCCACTAGTGGCACTTGCTTGGAGGCCCGCAATTCACTGCAATGCTGCAGGGCCACCAACAGACCACTAATGTTCCATGAGTGGCAGATTTCAGCCAGCAGTGACCCATCACTGCCAGATGGTGTCCAGCAGTTTCCGAACACTTGTGTTTTTGCTGGGATCAGTCACAGCCAGAGATTGTGTTAATGCCTGGACAGGCATATTTCATGCATCAAAGATGAAAATTATTTCCTAAAAAAAGATCGGGTCGTATTTTTGTTGCTCCAAAAATTATCCATCTTGATTTAAAAACCCACCTCTAGGGTTGTTGTTTTTTTAATTATTATAATTTCTATTATTTTTTCCCTCAACTATTCAACACAACCGTTACGCATTCCATAACATAATTTCTCTCTCATTCCCCATAGCGCACTGCGAGCCTGGCAAATGACAGAGCTAGAAAAGGGCTGCAGGATGGGTGTGCATGCAAGCCCAAATGTAATGGTGGGGAAGGCAACATTTTTTTGAGAGAGTTCTGAAGGTTTGTGGACAGAGTTGTCGAATAATTACAGCACTAAATCAAAGTAAACCCTACTGATGACTCTGTTATATCCATTAAAAGAACAATATAAATATGCCATGGATTTTAATTCTCAGTGTACTGATAAGTGACTTCTAGCAAATGAACAGAACTTGACAAAACAGTTTGTATTTTTAATTAAAAATATGAGAGACTGAGATCATTCTCAACTACAACCTGTTGCAATACAAAATTACATGTGTAGGAAGAATTGTGATTTGTACATACATATTACAGAATTCTCATCTTTGCTGCAGAGGTAAGGATGCATGTTTTTAACCTTAGTAATTATTACTCTATTTTAAATTTTGCAATACGTATTAAAATAATTAAAATAACTGCATGTCCGAAGGACAGATTTTTTATATTGTAATGCATCTGTTATTAATAGAATAAAAAAAAACAACTACTTATGGCAGTCATTGGCAAACTGAGGGGAGGGGGCGAGAGTGCTACTTCTAGAAATCTCAAAATACTTCTTGAAAATCATGTGAGAAGTATTTTTACTCCCTGTCCAAAAACTTACCATGACCACTGGTCACAGCCAAATTTGTGGTTAACTGTTGGTTCTGTAGCCAAGTCACTGAAGGATTTTCGAAAGCAACCAGATTTTCAAGTGTTTTGCATTTTTCTGAGGAACAAATCGATAGAGTAAGAGAAGAGTGGATATGTTTAAATTGCGGTAAGCCAACTCTAGGTGAACTCTTAAAATTTTTAGAGAAAGGGCATATTTCAGTGCGGATTGATCATTACTGGCGGTAATATATTCAGTATTAAGACGCTAGTGTAGAAGAAAAATATTCAATCTTGCTAAACTCATCAAGTGCTTGTTAGTTTAACCTCATGGGAATGCCAATCTGGAAAGGGGATGTTTGGTTAATACTGCTCTGTTGAGGAAGGACAAGGCTAACTTTAAAGACTCACCTATAACATCTTCTTGTAAGTAGTGAACTGTCTTCCTCATAATAAACATCAACATCAGAAATTACCAATTTTTCAGATAGAAACATTGTCAAAATTATGATTTGATTTCCAGAGCACATAGTAATTGGAAGAGATCTTTATTCTTTGGCATAGTAAGGCTGCCCAACTGTGTGAAAAAACAATTCAATGTTTTGAACTCCTCAGAAAACTTAGAAAATTGTATTACTCTGGTGCAAGAATTAAGCCTGCCTTTCCTGATATCCATTGAAACGACCACACAGTACAATGTGTTTCTACACTGAAGTGCTAGAAAAACTGGTACACCAGTCTAATACTTGGTAGGTCCCCCACGGGAGTGCAGGACTGCAGAAATACGACGGGGCATGGACTCCACTAGCTTCTGGAAATATGCTGTAGGCAATGCACACCATGCTTCCTGCAGAGCATTACACAATTCGGGTGTATTCCGAGGTCTCGGATTCCTGTGTTAGATATGGCATTGTATGGCATCCCAAATGTGTTCTATCACATTCAGATCTGGGGATTTGAGTGGGAATGGCAACACCCCAAACTTAGATGAATGCTCCTCTAACCATAATGTGGCATCCTGACACTTGTGTGGAGGTGCATTGGCCTGTTGGAACAGGCCCAACCCATCAGCATGAATGCAGAACATGAACGGGTGTACCTCGTCAGAAAGGATGCGCACATAGTGTTGGCCAGTCACGGATGTTTGTAGACGTAACAGGGGTCCCAGTGAAATCCAGCTAAACACACCCCATACCATTACGGACACACACACACCCCTTCCCCACCGGCCGGTACAGTTCCCTGTTGACAGGCGGGATCCATGGCTTCATGGGTTTGTGCCACACACGAATCCTTCCATCTGCCCGATACAGTTAGAAATGCGACTCGTCAGATCAGGCTACTTGTTTCCAGTCATCAAGTGTCCAGTGGCGGTGTTGCCGTGCCCAAGCGATGCGCATAGCTCTTTGTCGTGCAGTCATCAAGAGGACTCCAATTGGGCTTCGGCTCCCAAAGTCTATATCGTGCAGGGTACGTTGCACAGTCCGGATGTTGATGCTAGTTGAGGCTCCAGCATTGAATTCTGATGATACCTGCGAGAGTGTTGCACGCCTATCACGTGAAACAATTCTTGACAGCCGACGATGGTCACGTTCACCCAATGTCTTTTTACGGTCACACTGGTATCGTAGGTTGGAGGTTTTGCCGGAATTCTTGTAGTCACGGTACACACTTGCAATGGTCGTCCGTGAAAATCCGAACTTCGTTTCTACCTCCGAAATACTATGGCCCATCTCACAAGCGCCAATTATGACACCTCGTTAAAAATCGCGTAAATCGTTATTACTTGTCATTCTCATGCCAAAAACAGCTCTGACAGCTGGCAAGGATGTCTATCGCTTTATATACGCACTGGCGGACGCATCCAAGTACGTGCATAGGCAAGGCTGCCACTTGGTTACTTTTTCAACTAAAAGTTACTTTATTTTTTAAAGTCACTATTTGGTAACCTTTTTAATTCAAAGTTACTTTAAGTTACTTTTTTAGGAATAAACAGCAAGAAACATCAACTACAATGTAATGCACGAGTACCTAGAGCAAACACCTGTTTACATAAGGTCATCATTTTTATTCTAATTGAAATAAATTATATGCCTTATTTAAATTTCACTGATTGAACTCTGATGATGAGAATAAACAAATATATCTATCCTGAAGGATATATTATCTGAAAAGTTAAATTTACCAATTAAACAGAAAGACATACATGCTGATGAATTCAACTGTAAGTGTTTTTCTGTTCTTCCTCTTGTGTAGAACTCTATACTGAGGCTTTTTTTTTTTTTTTTTTTTTTGTTCTTTAGATTGATTCTGAATACAGAAAATAACATGGGAAAGTGCAAGTTTCAGACTTTATGGCTATCAAAAACAGATTGCCTCGGTTTTAAAATATCTGAGTGATTAAAAAAGGGAAACTCTGAAAATCAAGCAAGGATATTGTGTTGTTTGTGAGTGCAACTTTACAGTGACTAAAGGGTTGCAGTCTGTGACTCAGCATGCACAGTCTGTGAAACAAAAAAATAATGTTTCAACAAAGATGTCTCCTCTTCAACTGCATTTGTCAGCAAGAATTAGACCACCCGCAGCTCCAATACGTGATAACCATCAATCTGGATCATACTTATCTGTATCAGAGCCAGTCAGTACTACAGGTGCAGTGCTTTTATACAGTTAAAAAGACAGTGCAATTAGACAAGAATTAATTTGGGTGCTGAAAACTGTTGTTAGCAATTATTCTGCTGTTTCATGCGATGGAATAAGTCGGGCGGCGGAAAGCGAAATTCGTTGACCGGGCCCGAAATTTTGAATCGTGGTGCACCCCCTCCCTTCTTGCTTTACGGAACAAACACGAGAAAAACAATGCCTGAGGAGATTTGTTAAGGATTAGGACCACCTGACCACTTACCTAGAGCAGCTTTCTAAAGCACATCACAACACAAAAATCGCACATATATGCCAAATAAAAATCTTGGCTAAAATTATTGACCGGGCCCAGGCAGTTCCGCCGCCACTGGAATAAGTGATATATTTCCGTCCATGTTTCCACAGTGTGTACCTGATGGGTTTTCCTTGTCGAAAACTAAAGTGAGGTATCTTATTACTGAAGCATTAGATCCTTATTTTCATAACCAAATGATCAAAGATGCTCTTTGTTCATATTACAGTATTCAGGTTGATGAGACAACAAATGCAGAAAATGAAAAAGAACTTCAAATATTAATAAGATATTGGTCAAAAAATAAGGGGAAAATACAACATACATGTGGTTCATAATGCTTTCCTGAAGGGTCTTAATGAATTAGGAGAGGAATTTTTCATTTCTTTGATAGTTTTCCTAGTAGATGGGAAGATTACACCGAAGTACAGCAAGAAATGAATGTGCCAAGGAAGAAATTATTGAAGTATGTGTCAACAAGATGGCTGACCTTGAGAGATTCTTGTGAATGCCTGCTTGAACAAAGTCCTGCTCTGGAGAAATATTTCTTGAATTTTATCCCTAAAAAATGTGCAGCCTTAATGTCAACTAGAAAGTTCAAAGTTATCAGCTCATTCCTGAAAAAAAAAACATACAAAGCTGAACTGACTTTTGTCGTGTCAAGTGCTGATTTTGTTTACAGGATTCACTAAGAGGTTTCAAAAGCAAGAACCGCTCATCCATATTTTGTATGATGAACTAAAAATACTCTGCTGCTCTCTTATTGGTCGGGTTTGCAAGATTGACGTATTAAAGAAACTGAATACATCATGTTAATGGGATCAGGAACAAATCTTTCAGTCAGGCAACATTCTTCCATTAAAAGCTGTTGTGGTTAACAGCATAGTGGAAGCTTACATGAAAGACTTTCCAAAAAAAGAAGTCATTCTGTTTCTAAGAGGTGTACAGCAATGTTATATTGCCAGTTCTACAGAAAACGTCGCTATCTGTATCTATGCCTGCATCTTTTCTTAAACACATGCGTTTTCTGCAGCCTAAGGAGAAAAATTCAAATCGCAGCGTTACGGATATTGTAAAGGTTGCTAAGGCTTTTCCCATAGATATTCCCACTGACATCCTTCAAGATGAGTGGGAAATGCTACAGTTAGAAAAAGTTGAAGCAAATAAAAAGTCTCCAATTGATGAGTACTGGAAAACATACATTAATCTCAAACTCCCTAGTAGCATGCTGAAGTATCCAAATGTTGCAGAAGTTATAAAGGTATGTTTGACTCTGTCTCATTTGAGTGGAGATGTTGAGAGAGGTTTCTCTCAATCTGGTAGAATTTTGACTGATGACAAAGCATCCATGTCAGTGCATATGTTAAATGCACGAATTAATATTCAGTGTGCTTTAAAAAACTACGGAAACAAACCAGGATTAATCCCAATCACCTGGGAACTACTGGCTTTGGCAAGATCTGCCCACTCTTCCTACATGACACATCAATAGAATAAAAAAATGGAGCAGCAGTTGAACTTAAAGAAGAAGGAAGAAGAAGAGAAGTATGCCAAGATCATAGAAGAAAGTCAATTAGAAATTAAAAAGAGAAAACAGTGTATTGAAAAATAACAAGAAGATCTGAAGAGAATTAAAAAAGATCGTAATGAGAAAAAAACAACCAGTGATAAGCTTTTTGAAGAACGCATTCGAAGTTAAAGAAAGCTTTGGACAGAAATGATCTTGGGGAAGCAAAGATTGCCCAAGCAATGATTAAAGGAATGATAGTTGTAAAAATACAGGTAAAGCTCGTTTGTAAAGAAGCAGAACTTATGCAGAATAATTTAAATAAGCAGAGGACACATCTTATTACAAACTTTTTCCAGAAAAAATAAATATTTTTAGTACATTGGTACTAATTAAATAAACTACATTTGTCACTAATAATGTTCATTCCATTATTTTTCGCAATTATATTACTTTTTCTATTCATGTGTTATTATTAAGGAAAATCTAAAGTATAACAAAGCAGAACTTATGCAAAATAATTTACATAATTATTACCAACTTTTTCCATAAGTAATAAATAGTTTTAGTGTATTTTTTTTATAAACAAACTACATTTGTCACATGTTTGCTCCATATTTTTATAATTAAATTACTTTCCTATTCATGTATAAGTATATAAAGTAGTTTAAAAAATAAAATAGAAATAAAGTGGGTGGATCAGATGGCTATAAGGAGTGATGAGGAGGCCATTAATAAGATATATATATACACACACTTTTTGGGTACTTTTTGCGAAATAGAATAGGTTACTTTTTAAATAATTTTGGTTACTTTTTTTACTGCTTGAACTGAGTGGCAGCCCTGCATAGGTGTGACGTTGCTATGCATTTTGCATAAGCTTGTCTGTACTAGTTTTTCTGGCACTTCAGTGTATATAATAACAACATACTCAGGTGAATTAAATGCTGTGCAGGTCCACTTAACACTGCAGAACAATACTCTTAATGTTCTGCGCAGTTTGAGGCATGGATGACAATTGATAATAGCATTTTAATATCAAAACAATTTTTAGCAACAAGTTTCGTTACACTGCACCATGTAGAGTGGTTTTCTGATAGCTCAGTAAAACATTTTGGGGTGTTCAGGGATTTAAAACTGAAATATTCTGATTTTTGCAGTTTTTCCCTTGTTTATGAGTATCTAGTAAATAATGTTCAGGATTCCAACTTTCTAACTCCCTTGGAAGCAGGCAATAGGTAACATTTCATTAATGCAATTATTTACAGTGTAGAGAGGATATTTTGGGTGCCCACAAAAGTGCTGCAGCTAATGATAATATAATCGCGTAGGCCTATTTGCCCCACTGGTTTCACTTTAGCTGCTACACATTTGAAACATGTGTTTTAAGTAATTGTTTTTGCAATAGCCAAAGTATTTTTGCAACTTAAGCAACTGGAAATTTTCTTATTTTTGTTTAGATGACTGCTGACGCTCTTCTGATAATGCATCAGGTAAGTTTTCTCCTTTTTTTCCTCCCCTCTCTTCATTTTAATACAGGATATCCTGAAAAAAAGTGAAATGAAATTAATGCTAACCTCAAAAAAAATTGATAAAGATAAATACATTTTAGCATATTAAAGTAAACTTGCAGGTGATGATAAAAAAATTTTATGTGCAGTTTGTGTACAGGCAACTCCAGGAAAAATGTATGGCCAAATATTTAATTGCCAAAAATATGACTAATGAAAAATGCACTGTGCAAACATCTCACGTGTTACACCAAGTCCAGAGTTATCTCCCACCATGCCAAATTCATTGTTACTGTCAAAAAGCAAAGCATAATTTAATTTAAGTGGGAAAAATAAAGAATCATCTACAAGAAGGTTTGGTATAATAAAATGGGACAATTTGGAAAACACACACACAGTAAAATTTCCTGAGGGGAAAATGACGCTGACCGGGGAAAACATTTAATCTTCCAGAACAGCAATGTAGAATGTACATATAACTATTTATTGAAGAATTGTGAAGAATCTTGAAAAAGGCATAAAGAGGAACAAATTATTTGAAAAGAAACATTCAAAATATAAAAATCACCCGAAGGAAATAGAAAGAAAAATTCACAAGATGAGATTGAAAAAAAGTTTCCACAAACACGTGTTAGATAAAAAAAAAATTTTGAAACATTTGTAACATCATCCTTCCTGCGTACCGAGATAGTATCGCAAAATACTAATTTAACCATAACGCCAACACCCCACCCCCATGATGTCATGTTAAGATGGTGCATTCTTATCTCACAACGCCCCATTCGGCACCCCCCATGATTTTATCAGTCCCCAAGCAAATCACCCAAGATGGCGTAAGATGCGACCCTCCACCACTCTATGACCCCTCCACCTACTAAAGTGGAGGGTCCCATAGGTTAACATTGACCCTCCACTGGTGCAGAACCCCCATTTCCTACACTAATCAGGAAAAATCACAGATTGCATGCTAAAGTAAAACAGTACCAATTGTTATTAGAAGTATTAAAACTGTTTTATTTCCCATTAAAAAAATAGGGTATATTTTTATCAGCCCATAATAACATTCAGTGGAGGATGACTGTTGTGCTGCTAATCCAGTGTGCTTGCATTTCGATAATATTCATTTTATCTTTTTTTTTTTTTTTTTAATATTTTTTTTTTTGTAATTTCTATGCTTCATAGTTTCGTCTTTTTTTCTCCTGTAATCATGTTAAATGAATGGGGTTTCTCTATCACACCAAAATTAATATCATTGCTGACTAAATATTTATCCAATGATAAGCTATGTTTTTATAACACTGTCTGAGACATTGTTGGTAGTTGAATTCCTTCTCACAGGGTAAACAAACAATAAATTATCCTCCCTTCTAGAAGCAAATCAGGAATATGTTTTATCCTCCACAGTTTTTCCTTATTCTCTGCTGTTCTGTCAAGAGGTAAAGAAACTGCAAATGACTTATTTAATTGGTATTAGTATCGATTGTCTTTAACCTTTAAAAAAAGGATGTGATATAATAAGTAAATTCATGGAGTTAAAGAAAAAAATAAGAGAATGTGATAGTAGCTTAAAAGGTGATGAAAATGCTACCATGGAAAAGGGACATTAAAGAAATGTAAATGTTTGACGTCTATCCAGAACCTTAACATGTGTCAGTATGCGTTATTTTTGTATGCACGTCTAGTTGCTGCCAGACCTGACCCGATTTCGACCAAGTTTTATTTCCATTTTATTTTTGAATAGAAAACAAATATTTCAAAGAACCTTTCAGAGGTCTTTGAAATAATACTTTATCACTGTGAAGTAATATCCAGGAACTTGCTGAGAAGGGTAAAGAAATGGGGATTAAAAATGAACTTTCAGAAGACAAAACTGATGTACAATACTTTTACAAGGAATGAAGATTTATCAATTGATGGGGAAAAGCTGGAAATAACTGATTCCTACATTTACCTTGAGCAACAGATATCAAGCGAGGTCACATTGACGAACAAATTAATTTGCATATAAAACATAGTTTTTGGAAGAAACAGTACAATTTTTAAGAGCAATATGCCATTCTGTCATAAAAGAATGGTGTTTAATATAGTGCATCCTTCTAGTGCTTATGTACACAGCAGAGACGTGGACCTTAGCTGAAGAAGACATGCAAAGACTGCAGACAACTGAAAGAAGCATGAAGAGAGATGCATGCTTGGTGTAACCAAGAAAGATAAAATGAGGAACTCGTGGATAAGGAAAATAACAAAAGTGGAGGATATCACGATCCGAGTGAAATTCCTGAAGTGCCAATGGACTAGACATATTAGCAGGAGAACGGACCACCAATGAATAACCAAAATTTTAGGCTGGATTCCAAGGGACAGGAAAAGACCCAGAAGAAGACCACATTTAAGATGGGTGGATAGAGGATACTGGCCCAAGACAGTCCGTTGTGGAAGAAATGTGGGTAGACCATCCAGCAGTGGAATGATGATGATGCTAATATATTTGATTTTATGGCTCAAAGCAGATTTGTCCAGGTCAGGTCCAATTATGTGACAGCCAGGTCTGGGTCCAAAATTTCTGACCCATTTTCAACTCTAGGTCCTGCCACTGCTTGCCTAAGATAGCAGAATGAAAGAAAATATGAATTAAAGTTCTTTCTTCTTTTTTTTTTTTTTTTTTTTTAATATTATAATTTTCATTTGCTAATGTGAGAATAACGCTGAGCAGGGTATCGTAATGGCATGTCTTCCTTCTGAGAGGAATTGTTTAGGCACAGTTGGGAAAGCTTACTCCTTCCAATAGCATATCTGTTTGCTTTTTCGTTGTTTCTGCCTGTAGGGATGTAAATTGAACTTTTTGGTTTGGTAATCACGATAGCATACCTGCCAAGTATTCCGGATTTCCTAGAATTTTACGGATTTGGGGTAAGTTTTACGGCCGGAAGATAGTTTCTTCTGGATTTTCGCCAAAATGGCTCGTGAATTTTTTTTTTTTTTTTTATTGATGGAAATTGATATTGTTGCTTAGTGTAAACTGCTTTTGTTTTATTATGATCTCATAGCAGTGATGGAAAGTTTGTGCCAATTTCATTATCTTGCGCCAAACTGCTACAAATTACGAAAAAATTATATTTGTGCCCAACTGCACCAAAATGGCAATCCACAGCAAAAATTGACAAACGAAAAAAAAATTTTCATGGCAAAAAATGCCATTTTAAATGGCGAATCAAATGATGCTTTTTTAAGGTCTACATGTAATTTGGTTAAACGTAGAACAACACTTAATCAACACACACCTTCAATCCCAACATATTGGAATGTTTTTCACCTTCCTTCTAATTCGTTTTTTTTTTTTTTTTTTTTTTTCCGTCATGAGTGATGAATAGGTTTTTCGATGTAGGTGGAGCTTAAGGAGAAGGAGTTTTGTAATCACGTGGTATATAAGAAAAACGATGCTGTACGTTATGAAATCCTGATAAAGATTATTTAAAGATGTTTTGGTGGTCTTTCGGAGTGTTGTACAATTGAGATTGTTTATATGTCATTCCCTGCTTTATGGGATGGCGCAGATATTTCGTTCTGAGCGAGGTGCGCGATTACATAAATACAGCATATGGTAAGTTGTTAACTATTTCGTTGACTCGGAGGACGACTGAAAATGGCTCTGTTCCTAAAGGATTCATAGGTATTCAGAGATGCCAACTTTTACGGATTTTCAGTCGTTTTTAGACTTTCACTTCATTTTATGGTTTTACGGAAGTCACCCAAAAAACTACGGAAAAACCCACACAAGATCCCTGCATGCAATTTTCTATTTTTTAGTCTTTTGGTCGAAAAAACGCACTTTACAGATAGTCCCTATACACTTTCGATATTCTGACTTCCCCCGCCAATGGAGGTGGAGCTTCTTCTCGTACGCTGTTTGTCACGTGATTCCCCGTGCGCCCATTTAAGAGTTCTGTGCGCAAAAGCTGAGAGGAAGCTCACCTCAGCGCCTTTGCGAACTCTTTACAATGATTATGTGTGGCTTTATGCCTGTGAAAATTTCAGTGCAAACGTTTTAACCTTTTCCACTCGACTGTTGGGTGACACCCGACATTACGAAATCGCCTAATAGCTCGTGTGATGAGTGTCACCTGCCACGCCAATGATGCCTCTACAGCTCGCGTGTAGGTACTTGCGAGACGTTTTTCGTCGAATAAGTCAGGTGTCACTCACCACGGCGCTGACACCTCTATAGCTCATTTGTTGGGGCTTGCGGGACATTTCTTTTTTGCTGAATATCTCGGTATTACGCTCCATGCCAATGACGCCTCTACAGCTCGCATGTCGGCGCTTGCGAGACATTTCTTTTTCGCCGAATAGCTTGTGTGTTATCCCTCACGCCTATGGCACCTAGAGATAGCTCGTATGTCAACGCTCGTGAAACATTTCTTTTCGCCGAATATTTCGGGTGTCGCACACACTCCATGCCAATGACGCCTCTACAGCTCACATGTCGGCGCTCGCGAGACATTTATTTTTTTGTCGAGTGTCATCCGCCGCCTCTACAGCTCACATGTCGGCGCTCGTGAGACATTTGTTTTTCGCCAAATAGGTCGGGTGTCACCTGCCATGCCGATGGTGCCTCTATAGCTATGTCGGGGCTGGCAGGCCAAAGCTGAGCTTTCACTGCTAAGTTGTGACCTCTACTGCAGAAAAAAAAAAAAAGAAAAGAAAAAAAAATGAGTGCTGGTTGAGTATGGGTGAAAAGTTATTCGAGTGGAAAGGGTTAATTTAGATTAAAACAAAATGAAACGTAGCAGTGAAACAGTTGTGACAACAAAAAGAACGAAGTCAGATAAAACTTATCGTTAAGTTTATCGCAATATATATAGTAAAGAATGGCCTTTTTATTAAGCATCTAAAGTTTTGCCGAATCACGTTTCGTAAGCCATGTGGCTGCAATTTTAGTGTAGCGCATGGCAGCCACGATGATTGTTAGGCGTAATACGGAGAGCAAGAAGCATAAAGATCATGTCAAGAGTCTAAATGGAGATGTGAGCAAAATTAAAAAATGATTGTAACCAAAAAACTTCTGACAGCTTATAAAGAATCCTGTAAAAAATATAAAGAGTGAATTAGTGCTGGGGAAAATGCAGCAAAATAAGCGAAAAAGAGAAGAAGAAATTGAATGTTCACAAGGTGATTCGAATCGGGAAGAAGTTGAACTTTTGCAGCAGTTGGATTCCTCTTAGGAAATGTTAAACAATTCTGAGATGAACATTGAATGTGGCATAAAAAAAAAAAGCATGAGTGCAATAGAAAGTGGACAGGTACTATTAAAAGAAGTAAAATAGAACATTGCTAAAAAAAAAATTGGGGAAAAAAATAGAAGTGAACAATTAAATATTGAGAAAAGCAGCAAAAAATTAAACATTTTTTGTAAAATAAATGATTAATAATAGAATCCCGCTATGGTTACAAATTTTTTTATCTATTTGAAAACTAAAATCTTTGCATATGTGTGTGTGTATTTCAATGCAAGATGTTTTAAATTTGAGTAGGGTGCATCTAGTTCCAAAACATTTTTTGCTTATGAGTTTGTTCTATCTGCTAATATTTTACTTGCTCCGAAAAAATGTTTTCTTACACCAAAAATGTATTTTATCTGCTCCAAAAATGCATTTTGTTGCTCCAAAAATGTATTTCACCTGCTCAAAAAATGCATTTTGCTGCTCCAAAAATGCATTTTACCTGCTCCAAAAAAATTTTGCAACTTGCCATGACTGTCATAGCGATTAAATTAAGAAGGTGGTAGTGTAGAACACGCTAAGTTATGTATAAAAAGTTTAAGGCAAATATATTTCAGCCATTACTATGGCCTTCATCAGTGCGACTACGATTGGTTTACGTTGCCAGATTGGAAAGGGTAAGTTTTGTAATGGTAACTCCGGGTGACGTGATCCAATGAGGGATTTCCAGATGTAAGGAACAAAATTGGGGAGCTCAGAGTTGCAATTTTTGGAAAATAAAATTTCCAAACTTTCTCTAAACCTCGGAGCATACCGATTTTAGAAGGGAGGTTTACAGAAAGTTTGGATAATTTTATTTTCCAAATAAAATTTCCAAACAAAAATGGGGAGCTCAGAGTTGCAATTTTTGGAAAATAAAATTTCCAAACTTTCTCTAAACCTTGGAGCATACCGATTTTAGAAGGGAGGGTTACAGAAAGTTTGGAAATTTTATTTTCCAAATAAAATTTCCAAACAAAAATGGGGAGCTCAGAGTTGCAATTTTTGGAAAATAAAATTTACGAACTTTCTCTAAACCTCGCAGCATACCGATTTTAGAAGGGATGTTTACAGAAAGTTTGGAAATTTTATTTTCCAAAAATTGCAACTCTGAGCTCCCCATTTTTGTTCCTTACATCTGGAAATCCCTCATTGGATCACGGCACCCGGAGTTACCATTACAAAACTTACCTTTCCAATCTGGCAACGTAAACCAGTCGTAGTCGCACTGATGAAGGCCATAGTAATGGCTGAAATATATTTGCCTTAAACTTTTTATACGTAACTTAGCGTGTTCTACACTACCTTCTTCTTAATTTGTTTGTTAGTTACGTGCATTGCCTACCACTCATTTATGGTCATAGCGATTGAACCTTGTTATCTCATGTTTCTAGCGGTAACCGATATTTATTCATAGATCGCACACACACCCCTCTTGCCAATCCTTTCAAACTCCCTCTCTCTCAGTGTTGGAATAGCTGCGCTAAAGTGCGAAAAATTTTAATTCTGCGCCGTGTTGCTCCGAAATGCCTAATTTTCATTGAATTGCACCAAAATACAGTAAGTTTTTATTTTTTTCAGGGATGAGAATCTATTGCAATTTTGCATTTTCTGGTCAATTTCCTCTTTTCTACTGCTGCTGTGCTGTTATACTCCGATTATGCATTTTTTTCTCGCTTGCATTCTTTCTGCTTCTCTTTAATGCCGAGATATTTGGTTGCAGTGACCACTTCTATCTTAACTCATTCCTTGTAATCTCCCATGTAGACTAAAATGCTATGATCCTCCTCCTCTCCGTTTAGCAAGTTGCAGCATACTTGTGGCATTTTTGCCTCCCAGCGTTACTAGGTGCAGGATCGCTTGCATCTGAAAGGTATGAACTTTCTGCCCACACACCTATTTCTCAGCCAGGGGGATTGTATTAATCACACGCAGAGGTTTGGTTTTCCTTGTGGAGGAGAGGGATGCTTTGGCATTCCCTGTCCCTGGATAACGGCCCAGGGCTATTGACACTGTCTTTTGGTCCCCTCCCTCTGCGTACTGCCACGAGGTACTGTGCCTAGTTTCAACTCCGTGTTTTGGTCACATGAAGTAACGGGGGGGGGGCATTATGGGTGATTTTTTCATTCGAAATTAGCTCTCTTCTCTGTCATCCGGAAGTCCTATAGCGATTGTCAGGACCGACCAAGTCTATCGCTCAGATCACTTATTTATATGGGTTGTTGAGTCTGCTGTTCCATCACTGCTCTATCTAGCCTCACCTTGCTCTTTTGTGATTGGCCCCTGTCTCGCCTTGCTCTGATGTTCTTTCAATGCTTTGTTGACCTCATGACTTCAGTCATGCAGAAAACCAGTTTTCACCCTATATGCTTTCAACTACATGACGAGGCTGATGTATGACGCTGAATTGACTGCTTTTGCAGTACCAGCTTCTAGGCGTAACCCGGGTCAGGACTAATGAAAAATCTTCTTGTGTTGTTCGACATCGTCTTCCCGGCATGCTCGGGATGATAGCTTCTTGTTACGTAGTAGCAAACGCAATTTATTTCCAGTGCCTTTGTTTTCTTCATGTGCAGTAAAGGAGATTAATTTTAAGAAACGATAAGCAAATCTCTTGAATTCTAACTTATGTGTTGTACTAACTATAAAAAAAAATATGAGTTCAAAAACTTAGCAATATTCTCAGTCATTCAGAGAAAAGCATACTCTCGTGAATTCCCTTTAATGAAGAAGAGTTCACGGGGATTGAAATTTGTATTATGCAGCATTTGCAACTGTGATTTCAGCATTTCCCATGGTGGGAAAACTGATGTTAAGAACCATATGAACCCACAGAAACATAAAAATAACGTTGAGGCGGCAAAGAAGAATGTGAAAGTTGTTTCATTTTTCACATCTACCACTTCTGTGGACATGGATGTCATTCGTGCAGACTGCCTCTTTGCAATGCTCCTTGTCGAGCACAACTTGTCGGTAAGTGCAATGGATCATGTAGGCCCACTGTTTAAAAAGATGTTCCCAGAAAGTGAAACAGCTAAAAAGTTTGGGTGAGCCCAAACGAAGTGTACTGCTATTATCAAGGAAATCGCTTGAGAAAGAAAATGGAACATTGGAATGAGTCTACAAAATTTCCGAGCAATGACAGTTCTTTAAACTTCACTCGATTGTTGTGTCCTATTTTCAGGAAACTGAACAGGTAGTTCAGAGTTGTCTGCTTTCAGTTCTTGTGGTGACAGGAGGAGCAACAGGTAAAAATATTGCCCAATCCATAATTAATACTTTTGAACAGTTGGAGATTCCATTTTATAACTGTATTGCATTTGGAGCAGATAATGCTAATACACAGTCGAGTCACATTATTGTGACCACCAGCTAATATCCAGAGTAACCGCTATGTGCAGTGCGGACAGCAGCTAGATGGGCTGGGAGGGACTCAATAAGGTGCTGGAAGGTGTTCACAGGTTTGTGGAGCCATGCTGACTGCAGTGCATCAGACAGCTGCTGGAGGGTGCGTGGTGGAAGTTCCATAGAGCAAACAACACGATCGAGGTGGTCCCACAACGACAATCCACGGCAAAAACTGGCGCGAAAAAAAAAATTTCACGACAAAAAGTCCTGTTTTAAACGGCCTGTTTAATCTCACTATTCCACCAAGCATCTGCACTTCTCATCACATGAGTGTCAACAGCTAAGAGTTTCAGACACTGATCATAAACACAGTGATAGAAAGTTTGAGCCAAACTGCTACAAATTACGAAAAAGTGTAGTATTTGCGCCCAGCTGCACCGAAACAACAATCCACAGCAAAAACTGTTGAGCAAAAAAAATGTTTTCACGACAAAAAGTCCCGTTTTAAACGGCCTGTTAAATCTCACTATCCACCAAGCATCTGCATCTCTCATCACATTAGTATCAACAGCTAAGAGTTTCAGACACTGATCGTAAACACAGTGATGGAAAGTTTGCGCCAAACTGCTACAAATTACGAAAAAATGTAGTATTTGCGCCCAACTGCACCGAAACGACAATCCACAGCAAAAACTCTCTAGCAAAAAAAATGTTTTCACGGCGAATCGAATGATGCTTTTTTAAGGTCAACGCGTAATTTGGTTAAACGTAGGACGACGCTTAATCAACACTGCCAAACCTAACATTTCGGAAGTTTTTCACCTACCTTCTAATTCGTTGTTTTTCCGGCATAAGTGACGAATAGCTTTCGCAATGTAGGCTCATGGAGGAGTTTTGTTGAAATCACGTGGTATGTAGGAGAAACGATGCTGCACGTTATGAAATCCTGATGAAGATTGTTTACAGATGGTTTGGTGTCTTTCAGAGTATTGTGCAATTGAGATTGTTTTTATGTCGTTCCCTGCTCTTTGGGATGGCACAGATATATCGTTCCGGGCGAGGTGTGCGATTGCGTAAATATAGCGTGAGGTCAGTCATTAGCTATTTCGTTGATGCGGAGGACGACTGAAAATGGCTCTCCCGTGGCACGATACGATGCGATGGTTCTGTTTCTAAAGGATTCATAGGTATTCAGAGATGCTAACTTTTATGGATTTTCAGTAGTTTGTACGGACTTACACTCCATTTTACTTTTACGAGTCACCAAAAAACTACAGAAAAGCCCACGCAAGAAGATGCCTGCACGCAATTTTCTATTTTTTACCATCATTTGGTAGAAAAAACGCACTTTGCAGATAGTCCCTATACGCCTTCGATGTTTTGATTTCCCCTACCAAATGAGGCAGAGCTTCTTCTCTTATGCTGTCACGTGATTCCCCGTACAGCCATTTGAGAGCCGTGTGCAAAAGCTGAGAGGAAGCTCAGCGCCTTTTGCGAACTCTTTACACTGATTTCATGTGGCTTTGTGCTTGTGAAGATTTTGGTGCAAACATTTTAACCCTTTCCACTCGCAGCTCTGTTCCACTCGACTGTCGGGTAAGACCCGACATTACGAAATTGCCGAATAGCTCGTGTGGCAGGTGTTAGCCGCCACACCGATAACTCCTCTATTGCTCGCATGTCGGCGCTCGCAAGAGATTTCTTTTTCGCCGAATATCTCAGGTGTCACGCTCCATGCCGATGATGCCTCTATAGGTCGGGTGCTATCTGCCTCGCCTATGACGTCTCTATAGCGCTCGGGGCTTGCGAGACATTTCGTTTTCGCCGAATAGCTGCCGTGTTGGTTGTCATTCGCCACGCCTATAACCCTTCTGTAGCTCGTATATCTGGGCTTGCAAGACATTTCTTTTTCGCCAAATATCTCAGGTGTCACGCTCCATGCCGATGACGCCTCTATAGGTCGGGTGCCATCCGCCTCGCCTATGACGTCTCTATAGCGCTTGGGGCTTGCGAGACATTTCGTTTTCGCCGAATATGTCGGGTGTCACCCTCCATGCCGATGACGCCTCTGTAGTTCGCATGTCGGCACTCGCGATACATTTCTTTTTCGCCAAAATATCGGGTGTGCCAATGACGTCTCTATAGCTCGCATGTCGACACTCGCGAGAAATGTATTTTTCACCGAATGGGTCGGGTGTCACTCGCCACGCCGATGACGCCGCCGTAGCTCGTATGTTGGAGCTTGCGAGACATTTATTTTTCACTGAAATCTCGGGTGTCACTCCCTGTGCCGATGCCGCCTCTATAGCTCGTATGTCGCCGCTCGCGAGACATTTATTTTTCGACAAATAGGTCGGGTGTCACTCGCCATGCCGATGACGCCTCTATAGCTCGTATGTTGGTGCTAGCGAGACATTTATTTTCCGCCAAATAGCTCGCATGTCGGTTGTAATTCCCCACGCCTCTGTAGCTCGTATATTGGGGCTTGTGAGACATTTCTTTTTCGCCGAATATCTCAGGTGTCACGCTTCATGCCGATTACGCCTCTATAGGTCGGGTGTCATCCGCCTCGCCTATGACGTCTCTATGGCTATCGGGGCTTGCAAGACATTTCTTTTTCGCCAAAATCTCGGGTGTCACTCTCCGTGCCGATGACACTTCTATAGCTCGCATGTCAACGCTCGCAAGACATTTATTTTTCGCCGAATAGGTCGGGTGTCACCCGCCACTGTAGCTCGCATGTCAGCGCTTGCGAGACAGTTCTTTTTCGTCGGATGTCAGTCGTCACGCCGATGACGCCTCTGTAGCTTGTATGTCGGGCTTGCGAAACATTTCTTTTTCACCGAATAGGTCGGGTGTCATCCGCCATGCCCATGACGTCTCTATAGCTCGTATGTCGGGGCTTACGACACATTTCGTTTTCGCTGAATATGTCGGATGTCACCCTCCATGGCAATGACGCCTCTCTCGGCGATCGCGAGACATTTCTTTTTCGCCGATTAGCTCGGGTGTCATTCACCACGCCTGTGACATCTCTGTAGCTCATATGTCAGGCTTGCGGGACATTTCTTTTTCTCCGAATATCTTGCGTGTCGGGTGTGTCACCCTCCATGCCGATGACGCCTCTATAGCTCGCATGTCGGCGCTTGCGAGACATTTCTTTTTCACAGATTAACTCGCATGTCTGGTGTCATCCACCACACCTATGATGCCTCTATAGCTCATACGTCGAAGCTTGCGAGACATTTCTTTTTCTGCGAATATTTCGGATGTCACCATCCATGTCGATGACGCCTCTATAGCTCGCATGTCGACACTCGTGAAACATTTCTTTTTTCTTCAAATAGGTCGGGTGTCACCCGCCACACCAGTGATGTCTTTATAGCTCGTATGTCGGGGCTGGTGGGCCAAAGCTGAGCTTTCACTGCTAAGTTGTGGCCTCTACTGCAGAAAAAAACAAAACAAAAAAAACGAGTGCTGGGTGAGTATGGGTGAAAAGTTATTTGAGTGGAAAAGGTTAATTTAGATTAAAATGAAATGAAGCGTAACAGTGAAACAACTGTGATAACAAAAAGAACGCAGATAAAACTCATCGTCAAGTCTATCACGATATATATAGTAAAGAATGGCCTTTTTATAAAGCATCTTAAAGTTTTGCCAAATCACGTTTTGTAAACCATGTGGCTGCAATTTTAGTGTAGCGCATGACAGCTGTGATGATTGTGCTCCTTGCTCTCCACATCACGCCATTTGGGGAGTGGCACCCCCACGGCCCGAGCTCACCTTGTGACGAAATACATTTCGTTTCCTCTTGAACGATATCATCACCGAAAGGACAGCTGTTCATCCAGCTGATGGGGGTTGGCGTCTCCACGGACCGAGCCGATTTTCTCTTATGATTTTGCTTTTTTAACTTTAGTTCGTATATTGACATGTACCCGCCTCATTTGTAGGCTGCTGAGGTTGTGATGAGGTGCCAGTTCCGGGTTTTGTTCCTCATTCCCTTCCCTGTCTTTTCTCTTTTATGTTACATTTTCTGTTTTTCCGGAGCTGGTTAGCTTAGACCTACCTGCACGTTTGCCGTGTGCGGTGACCCTTACAGGTGGAAAAGGGGATGCTGGAGGTTGCGGTATCTGGGGGCCGGGTTGTAGTTGTCTCCAGATGCCAACACTCCTCTTTGCCCTCTGCTTCACCCTAAACGGGAGGTGGGAGCTAACCCACTCCTAGTCAGGAAGTCTGTGGCCGAGTGGTGTCCAGACTTCTAGCGGCTTGTCGTTCTGTTCAACAGGGTGAGTTTGGGGGTAGGGTGGGCATGCCAAAGGGGTGTTCCCCGTGCACAGGAAAGTCTGGCTGCACGCCGAGCGTATGTCTGCCCTACCAACTTGCTATATCCACTGACTATCCCTAGAGCCATGTCCTGCGTCCTCTTGGGCTTGCGGACCTCCGGCTCTCCCTCGTGCTCGGTAGTGGGTGGGGAGGTCGGCGGATGAATCTTTTCTCTTCTTAATGGCTAACCAAAGTGTTTCCCATGCTAACAATTTAAAGCGCCCTATGGAGGAAGGTACACCTTCCTGCACAAAGAAACTTGTCTCAACTAATTGCAATGCTCTGTTTCTTTTAATCAAATCTGGTGACTCTTCACAGTCACTCAGTAGCAAGAGTCCTTTCTGGATCAACAAGGCTCTGCAGGCCGTTGCTGGCTCTCCAAAGAGTGTCAAGAAGCTCCCTTCAGGGGATCTTCTCGTGGAAACTTCTACTCCACGCCACAGTGCCACCTTGCTGGAAACGACCGTTTTGCTTGGCATTTCTGTTCAGGTTTCTCCCCACGGTTACCTCAATTCCTCTCGCGGTGTAGTCAACTCCCGCGACCTGCTTAAATGCAGCAATGAGGAATTGCTCGAGGAACTTGGTGAACAGCATGTCATTGGGGTTCGACGGATTCTTTTAGACGGGATGGGAAATCTATTCCCTCCCGTAACATCATCCTAACTTTTTACTCCCCAACCCTGCCTACTTCCATCAAGACGGGTTATTTACGGCTTGATGTTCGCCCGTATATCCCAAACCCCTTGCGATGTTTCAGGTGCCAGCATTACGGTCACTCCCAGCAGTCTTGCTGTAATGTTGCAAAGTGTTGTCGCTGTAGTTCCACAGAACACTCTTTGGCGGAATGCTCTGCAGAGTGTGATCATTGTGTCAACTGCGAAGGGTCTCATCCTGCATTTTCTAAGCAGTGTCCAAAGTGGATAGAGGAACAGGCAATCCAATGCCTGAAGACAACTGAGCATCTCTCGTATCCCGAGGCTAGACGGCGGATCGCCCCTTTACAACCAGGCCGGCAGTCATATGCTTCAGTTGTGGTGCAGAAGGCTTCAGTGGCGGTCCAGACTGAGGAGACCATCCCAGCGCAGTGCCCTTATGATTTTGAGAACATCGTTGCTGCTGGATTGGAGGCGCTAAAGTCTCGCCGCATTGACTCCAAGGTGACATCAACATCATCGCCTAAACCATCCTCTATGCCGAAAACATCTTCTGCCAGCACAGGGACCCAAGTCCAGGGCACTGCAAAGAAGAAGCAGGACAAGGTGAAACCAAGCTCATCCTCCCCGAAACAGAGCAGGCAAAACTACCACTCCTCACAGGGAGTAAACACAGCCCTGTGTTACCACCAGACACTGACAATGGATTGGAGGTGATGGACGACATGGAGACCTTCTAGTGTCTGTCTTTTTCATTCTTTCATTTCATTTTTCATTATGGCCACAATCATTCAGTAGAATTGCCGAGGTCTGTGATCACACATTGATGATTTGAAAGGCTTACTGTCTTCGCAGACACCTGTGTGCGTGTGTTTCCAGGAGGCAAAGCTTCGCCCACCGGACACTCCTTCGCTGCGGAGACATTCCTTTTTCTGCAAAGATCACCAGGACGGCGTTATCGCTTGCGGAGGAGTTGCCGTCGTTGTTCCTCATGGTGTTCCTGTCACTGCAGTTGCCCTTCGGACGACTTTTCAGGCAGTGGCAGTGCGACTATCTGTGAACACTCTGTTCACAGTGTGTTCCATGTATATACCACCAGATGAAGCCGTTAGCCTTTCGGATCTGGAAGATTTAGTTGACCAGCTGCCGCCTCCTTTCTTCATCTTAGGAGATTTCAACGCACACAATCCGTTGTGGGGTTCTACCACTCGAGACTCCAGGGGCCGTGTTGTTGAGTCTCTTCTCTCCAACCCGTCCCTCTGTCTCCACAACATGGGAGCTCATACTTATTTTCATAAACCCACCCGCTCGTACTCAGCCATTGATTTGTCTCTGAGTTCACCATCATTATATCCTGCCTGGTCGTGGAGCGTGTCTGGTGATCCCCTTGGCAGCGATCACTTTCCCATCTTTCTCCGTCTAGCGTGTGGTGGGTACCGTTACCCTACTCGCCCTGCTAGATGGAATATTGATCGAGCTAAGTGGGACCCATTCATGGCTTCGGCAAGTCTTACCCATGCTATGTTGACCTCAGGAACGGTCGATGCCACTGTTGCGGCGGTAACGGATTGTATTGTGCAAGCGGCAGAACTTACCATCCCCAGGACGTCGACTGATCTTCCACGTTGCCAGAGACCTTGGTGGAATTCCTCTTGCAAAGCTGCTCGTCAGGCCCAACATCGGGTTTGGGGTAGGTTTCGTCAGGTACCCCACCGACGCGAACCTACTTGCTTTCAAGAAAGCCAGGTCCTACGCGCGATTGGTTCGTAGGCGTAATCAACGGGAGTCCTGGATACAATATGTATCCGAGATTAACACCACTACCAGCCCTAAGATCATTTGGGATAGGATCCGTAAGATTCGGGGACAGTACCCATCTGGGGAAATCTCCATTCTTGAGAGTGATGGAGAAACGATTGCTGATGCTCAGAGTATTGCTGACTGTCTGGGCGCTGCATTTTCTTCGGTGTCCAGCAGCAGCAATTACCCTGCTTCGTTCCGGCAGTTACAGCCGGGGCTTGAAAAGGTCCAAGATTTTCTTTGGACCGTTTTCTTCCACAGATTATAACAGCCCGCTGAAGACCGCTCTGAATAGGTCCGGCCGGACATCTGTCGGACCAGATAACATCCATTACGAGATGCTGAAGCACCTTTCTCCGTCCTCTCTTGAATGTCTGCTAATCCTGTTTAACAGGATTTGGCAAAAGCATGTCTTTCCCGAATTTTGGCACACTGCCATTGTCGTTCCTGTTCCCAAACCTGGTAAAGATCCCACCAACCCGTTGAACTGCCGGCCAATTGCTATGACGAGCTGCCTTTGCAAAGTCCTCGAGCGTATCATTAATTTTCGTCTCATTTTTTATTTGGAGTTTCATCACATTTTCTCACCTCATCAGAGTGGATTTCGCAAATTTCGATCCACCACCGATCATCATCCTCGCCTTGAGACATCTGTCAGGGAGGCGTTTGTCTGGCGTCAGCACATGGTCTCCGTGTTCTTCGACATGGAGAAAGATTATGACTGCACCTGGAGATACGGCATTCTCCGTGATCTGCACGAGTGCGAATTGCGGGGAAACTTACCATCTTTCATCGCCGGATTTCTCCAGGACCGGAGTTTCCGTGTGCGCGTCAGGTCGACCCTCTCTGCGATGGACCCGCAAGAACATTGTGTACCTCAAGGCTCCATTCTTTCCGTTACGTTGTTCATCCTTCGTGTCAACCATATTTTCCAACTACTTCCTCCGACGGTTCGTGGAACCATGTACGTGGATGATCTGCAGATCTCTTGCGCCTCTGTAAACATGCGCACCATTGAGAGACAGCTCCAGTCTGCCATTACCAAGATCTCTCACTGGGCTTCCCAAAATCTCTTCCAGATCATCCACTGCATGGTTCTATCTTCCAACCGGACTGTGCCCGCTTGTTTTCCCGCCGCCCCTCCTGTGTTCCGACGTTCGGGATTCGGATGTCTGCCGTAGTGCGCGATGCTGGTTTAAACTTGTCTAGGATTGGTTTGACCACCTTTTTCAACCAACCTCCTTGGCAGCCCGTTCAAGCGACGGCTGACCTTTCTCTTTGTGTGTGGCCAAAGTTGTCCACTCCTGCTCTGTAGACAGACTGTTTTTCAGCTCTTTGCTGAAAAACAGTCTGTCTACCCGGATTTCGTGCCTGTGTTCACCGATGGCTCGAAATCCGGGGATGTCGTTGGATCTGCTTTTGTGTGTGGCGATGCCTCACATGCTGAGAGGCTTCCGCCTGAATCCACCGTCTTTTCGGCAGAGATGCGTGCGGTACACCTCACTTTGTGCCACATACAGTCTCGATCACATCGTCGCGCTATGGTTTGCTCTGATTCCCAGTCCGTCATCCAAGCTTTATCTTTTCCAGAGGACACGGACTCACCTGTCATCCGTGATGTCCGTCGTCTTCTTGGAACTTTGGAGGGTGATGGCTTCCTGGTCCAGGTCCGATTCTGTTGGGTTCCTGGCCATGTTGGTATCCAGGGTAACGAGCTGGCAGAAATCTCTGCCAGGTCTGTTTCCGCCATGTCGCCAGCTCGGTTGCCACTGTCTTTCCGCGATTTTAGACCTTTGATCCGGACATTTCTCATGGACGAGTGGCAGTCCCTGTGGTCTCAGCAGGGCAGCAATAAGCTGCATACTATCAAACCACAGCTCGGACTATGCAAGTCTAGTTTGCGGAAGAACCGTCTTGAGGAAGTTGTTCTTGCACGTCTCCACATTGGGCACTGTCGTTTTACTCACCGCTCTTTGCCGTGTGGCGAGAGTGTCCCGGTGTGTGAGCCGTGCAACTGTCGTCTCACTGTCCTTCATGTTTTGTGTACTTGTGTTCGGTTTTGTGATCATCGTTTTCGTCATTTTCACTCTCATCTGTTGGACGAAGTAGCAGCTACGCTTCAAATTCTTATTGGGGAAGCCTGCGACGTGAAAGCAGTGTTTTCATTTCTACAAGAAATTTCCTTTTTTAACCTCATCTAGATTTTAACTTGTTCACTCTCATCTTTTGTTTTTACCTCATCAGCCTGGTTTTAACCTTGTGTACGTTTTTTTATTGACTATGTTTTGTTTTGATGTCTTTTGTTTGGCGCTCTTTGGCCAACCATGGCCCTTGCGCCATTAAAATCAATCAATCAACCAACCACATCATGCCTAACAAAGATCATGTCATGAGACTAAATAGAGGTGTGAGTAAAATTAATATAACCAAAAGACTTCTGACAGCTTATAAAGAATCCTAAAAAAAATATAAAGAGCAGATTAATGCTGGAAAAATGCAGCAAGATAAGAGAAAAAGAGAAGAACAAATTGAATGTTCACGAGGTGATTTGAAACGAGAAGAAGCTGAACTTTTGCAGCAGTTGGATTCCTCTCAGAAAATGTTAAACAATGCTGAGATGAACATTGAATGGGACATAAAAAAAAAAAAAAAAAAGACATAAGTGCAATAGAAATTGGACAGGTACTATTAAAAGATGCAAAATAAATCTTAAAAAATTAGGAAAAAATAGAAGTGAACAATTAAATATTGAGAAAAGCAGCAAAAAATTAAACAATTTTTGTAAAATAAATTATTAAAAATAGATTCCTGCTATGGTTCCAAATTTTTGATATTTGAAAACTAAAATCTTTGCATATGTGTGTGTGTATTTCAATGCAAGATGTTTTAAATTTGAGTAGGGTGCATCTAGTTCCAAAACGTTTTTTGGTTAAGAGTTTGTTTTATCTACTAATATTTTACCTGCTCCGAAAAAAATTTCTTACACCAAAAATGTATTTTATCTGTTCCCAAAATGCATTTTGCTGCTCCAAAAAATGTATTTTACCTGCTCCGAAAATGATTTTGCAACTTTCCATCACTGTAAACAACAAAATCTATTACACTCAAAAACACATATGTTGAAATGTATATCAAGCTAATTGCTGTATGTACATTAAATTAAACCAATACGTCCCAATTGCAGAATTAAAATACGAGATTTATTTACAATTAAAACACAATGTGAAAATCTTCTAAATACGTGGCGTCAGTAAATAAACAGAGTTATTGCTCTTTCCACGTTCCAGCAACACACAGCAACCGAAAAATTGTTATTTGGTCACCACCGGGGAATTGAACCCACGGTGGCCAACAATCCATGGTGCTATGCGTGTTATTTTGTCAGCTTCTGACTTCATAAATCCGTAAGATGGGCTCAGCAACTGAGACGTCTCCATCTGGTAGGCATTAACGGCAGTGGTTATGTATTAATTATAGCAATTAAATCCAAAGTGAAAATCCTCTAAATACGTGGAGTCAGTAAATAGACAGAGTTATCACTCTTTCCACGTTCCAGCCGCCGAAAAATTGTTATTCGGTCACCGCCGGGGAATTGAACCCAAGGATCTCTCGATATCTAGCCGAGCACGTTAGCCTTACACCACAGGAGCCAACAATCCATGGTGCTATGTGTGTTTTTCAGTCAGCTTCTGGCATCGTTTTTCAGTCAGCTTTTGGCATCGTTTTTCAGTCAGCTTCTAACGCTCTCGGCTAGGAAAACTATCTATAGAACCCACAAACGTCATCTGTCGTATGTCTCGCTGTAGAGCCGTATAAGATGCACCATGTTGCTTGCGGATGAATTTATTAAAGAGATCACTAGAGTAATCCTAGGCAATAGCGCCATCAGGTAAATCTTCTGGAGTTTAACCCTAAGTAGACCAACAGACAGAATGAGTGAAAGCCTGCTTTATTAAGAACTGCAGGGCTGAAAGTTTGTAGGAAGTCGGATGGGCAGATGCGGAAGGTATGAGGACCAGCACAAAAGTCGGTTTTCTATAAACAGAAAAACTAATAATGTTAGATACAGTTTGCCTAGTTAAAAGAAAATCAAGGAACTGAATAATACTATCTTTCTCGAGTTCCAGAGTAAATTTCAAAGTAGGGTAAACAGAGGAAAGAGTTTCGATCAACAAATCAAGTTGTTCCACAGGGTGTGGCCAGAAAACTAAAATGTCATCGACATAACAAATAAACAATGATGGTTTTTCAGGAAAAACTGACAGAACTTGATCTTCCAGGAATGTAAAGTGAATTCAACAAGAATGGGGGATAAGGGAGAACCCATAGATGTTCCCTCCCTTTGTTGGTAAATCGCCCCATTAAAACATTGAAGAAAAGTAAAAGCTAAATAAATTGTTAAAAGTTCGTGTGTGTGTGTGTGTGTGTGTGTGTGTGTGTGTGTGTGTGTGTGTGTGTGTGTGTGTGTGTGTGTGTGTGTGTGTGTGTGTGTGTGTGTTTCAATACAACAGATTTTTTACTCAATTCTGGTTGTGTGGTGAACTTTGTCGTGAATTCGCCACACTTGTAGTGAACAAGAGATATAATAGACATTGGTTTCCACGGATCTAGTATATCATAAAAATACCAGGGCCAGTAAAAATTCAAAATAGCTGGGATGATTTGGTGGTCCCAGTCTGTCGCTGATAAGAACTGACATGCTGAGTCATGGGTATTGAGACACAAAAACTTTCATATAAGAGATAAGCACCAAATATTGTGGTTCATGATGTTGCTTTTGTGGAGTTATGGAATTAAAACTACTTTGCATCATGGGTGAATGCAATAGGTTTTGTGAGTACAAAAAATTTTCATCACATTTAGGAAATGAGAATCAAAAATTAAAATGCATATGCTCCTCAAGTTACTAAACATTAATGATTTTGAATTTCTTATAGTTTAAACAAAAGTAGTGTTCCACTAAAATTGTAGATAATGTTTAATACAAGTAAAATTTGCCAAGGTTTCATGTATAATATTTTTTTATGTATTTCATATAGATTTACAACTTGCTTTTGAGGCTTTTGAAGCGTGCAAAACTGTATGTAGGTAAGAATATTTATGTTTCTTTGCTTTCAGATTATGGTCATTTTCATCTTTATTGAATTCTTTTTCATGAAACTGCTTATATTATTTACTTAATTTCTTCACTCATCAATCCCTGCTTGTGTTTGTGGTTACACTTTTACATGCTAAAATGGATGTAAATAAAGAATCTGAAGTACAGTAGATCATAATTCAAGCTCTAAAATATCAAAAGTTTAGCACCCCTGTAAGGGGTATTCTGCCAAGGAATAATGAGCATATAACTTCATATCAAAATTGTCAATGGGCAGGTGACTAATAAATATATGCCCGTTAGTATAGAATACTGAATAGCACCCAATTCGTTTCCGTAATCTGTACTTATGGGCATATATTTTTTTTTTTGGGGGGGGGTGCTTGTATGTGTGAATGTGATATTTGAATTAGAAAAGCACTGGTTTTACTCAGAAATTGAAATTATATTTGGTTGAAGAATTTTTATTCTCCTTTCTCTAAGTTCTGTTCATTTGTTGACTGTCAAGGCCTGTTCTCCATGCTTTGAATTCAGTTTATAAGTTTTGAATTCAAAGCATCTGGCAGAAAAGGCCTGAAATGTCTGCAAATAAACTGAACTTTGGAGAAAAGGGAGAATAGAATTATTCAACTGTATATATTTGAATACCATCCAGTCAACTAGATAATGCAAAATTAAGCTTCAGTATAAATACTGTTGAGCAACCAGCTGTGCATAATCCATTGTTGAGTAGTGTCAATTGTGACTGAATTCTTTCCGATCTTCATTTTTCTATGTCTGTCACACTGAAGACATGACCCCTTTATTAGCTTTTCTGCATTTGATCAATCCCTGGATATGCTTCAGTTTATTCTTATTAGTCTTGAATGGTGTGTAGCAATTTTCATGCATGTCAGTGAACTATTTTCAATCATCCTTTCTTATTCAGGCAGCAAGTATTGGTATTCTTCCTGTTCTGTTAGAAGGAAATAGAATTAAACCAGATGTGGTGTTTCAACTTCATCTGCTGCTGTACCTCAAGACCTATTAGCAGAGAAATCTGTTGATGTGTTGGTTGCAGTGGTCCCAGAATGCATTTTTAGCCAGAATATCTCACTACCCAAAAGACCTTGTCAAAGTTCCCAGCTTATCTGAAACAATGATGGAATCTGGAAAGTAGCACTTCTAAGAGAGCTCAGCATAAGGCCTATGGTAAGTTCTGGTGTTACCTAAATGAAGCAGACCTGCTCGCTTCAGGTGTGCATGGTTTATCTATCATCATAGCAAAAGAAAGCCAAAGTTATATGTGATAGGATTTGCAAAATCTGAGGAAATCGTAGCTCTCATAAGATCTCAAGCTTTTGCCTCAGTCTTCAGCAGTAATGCATATCTGCCTGTGAAGAGTATAACAGTCCCTTTGTGGTGGCAGAACTCAGAATGCCTGCATTGGTCTAGCACTGTGCCTGTTGGACCCAATGGCATCCACTGCAACATACTACAGTATTTGTCACAGTTACTGTTGTGCATATTCTGTTCCTGTTGACGTAGATGTGGTCAGAGCATAATTTACCAGATTCTTAGTGTAGTAATATCCTTCGTTCTTTCATTTCCAAGGCCAGCCAGATTCTAAGTACTTACCTATTGTAATGTCAAGTGGCCTCACCCAGGTAATGGAATGCATAGTTAATGCATATCTCAGTCAATTTTTAGAAGCTGCTATGTCTTTTTGTCTTTCACAGTATGTCTTCTGTTATCATCATTTACCTTATGATCGCATGCTTTTCCTTGGAATTTCAATTTGTGATGCATTTTCACTGAGGCAGCACCTGGCATCCATCTTGTTCATCTTCAAAAAGGCATACAATGATGCATGAAGGCACAATATTCTCTGTGTCCTCAACAACTTGGAGCTTCCAGAGAATATTCTTCACCTTCATCACTGGTTTCTTCCATAGTCACTGGTTCTAGGTGCATCTGTATCCATAATGGTGCCATCTTATCTGTTATATGATAATTTTCCTCTACCAATACTATTTTCATCTGCTATTCTCAGTTTTCAAACAGTAAGGTGTCAGGTGCATCATTTTGCTCATTGTCTTCACTTAGACTGAGGTTTAGTGACCTCATACTTCATTGCTTGAGGGCTTTACAAGGTGCAGCTCTCTCTTGGCATGGACATCATCAGATGGCATATGATGAGGGAAGGATTGGCCCACCAGGACATTTCCCTGTGGACCACTCAAGAAATTTCATATTCACACTTTCTCATATTCTTTTTGTCTGGATTTTTTGGAATGAATAACTAATTAGTTTGATATTTATGAATAATAAAATCATCAACTTCATTTAGACTTTATATTTGAATGGAATATTATTTCTGTTTAAAAAAGAAAGAAAAGGAAAAGGCCTGTTCTTCTTCCTATATAGTGAGAGCTTGCTCTAAAATGACAGCAAAATTCTCTACTTATGGGAGAAAAGTGTCAATGAACCAAGCATGCTGTTATAAATTAAGCTAAAGCTAACTGCTTTAGCTTAATTTATAACAGCATGCTTGGTCTTTGAGCCCAAGGTCATTGGTAGATCCTGCCTTCCTTTTGTAATCTTGAAGGAGATACTAGTGCCTATCATGGTGACCCATCATCATCTATACCCTTATCCACAGATTGATGCAGAGCACAAAGTGATTCTCCCACAGAGCTATTCTGAAATCCATGTCTCACACACATTTTTCATAAAAGAAACAACGATTTGCCAATACTGGTTCATGCTTCATAGGTCAAAATGGTAATTCATAAGTCAAAATAATGGGTAGACTGAAAAAGGGTGTCTACCTAACAAGGATGTGCCAATGCCATTGCACAGCAGGCAGTCAGTGACCAAATAAATATAAAAATTAATTGCGTAGGAAAATTGCTATGTGCCATGTGCATATTTCATCTTTTAGAATGATCTTCACGGTGCTTTAATCGTAAATGTGGTCGGCAAGGGACTCCCAATTTTTTTGTCAACCCCCTCCCCTCCCCCTTCCCTTTTCAAAGAAACATAATTATCTGGTAAGCACCCCATTTGAGCATGGTTTGGTGCTACATTCGATCATAAGTGTTTTTTTTTTTTTTTCTTTCACCGTTAAATTGTTAAAAATTTCATGGCTGAATTAGGTTTACAATTCATATTTGAACAGTCCTCTTTCATCTAGGATCTAAAAGAATTTTTTCGTGGGGGAATTTATGGGGGTTTTTTCCTGTAGGTACGTGTGATTTTGTAGTGGACCACAAGACTAAATTCCCAGCTGGTTTTATCATTCAAATCTACCCCTGATGATGATGTTGCTGCTTTGCACATGGTGGGCAATGCACTTAATGTATACATCCAGCTTTTCATGTGTACAAACACTTTTGTCATTTATTTGTGTGATCATTTTGTCATCTCATGATATACATAACTGGATGAATAAATTAAATAAAATATCCTGTATTAAAGTGTTGAACAACGTTCACATTGTCTGAGACATTTGTGTCATTTGGTTGAAACTGGTGGTGTATGTATTTTCTAAACAGTTGGTACTGAAAGATCACTGCATCATCAATCTTCACCAGTGTATAGTCTATATGCTGAGTTAAGTATACCACCTCAGAGCATGCATGGTTTGCAGCTGTCATTTTTGTGTTCTTGAGGGTGAAAGTTCTTTATGTTAGAAGATGCATGCTCGGTGTGTTGCTAGTGCCATATGTAAATGAGACTTCATTAGTGTGCCTATGGAGTAATTCCAAATCTTTTAGCATTCTCCAGATGCTCTTCTATTCATTACTGTGTTTTCTGTAAAACACCACACAAGAGCTTTCACAGAGGCTAGTTTCCTGGTCATTTTCTGCTAGATTCCAATCAACATTGAGATCCAGGAGAACAGACTGGCTAGTTTTGCTGCTGCATTTGTTTTCTTAATAGTCTGTCATCTGGTTGAATATCAAGCATTCATGACAGGTACTATGTGATAGAACAAATGGGAAAATGAAATTTCATAATAAACAATACTGATGCATTGGCCTTTTTAAGCCCTACATGAAAATTACAAGGAAGTTGTGTTTGCATATCTCTGTGTTAAACATGATTCACTTGTTGCTGTTTATTGTGTGACAACACTGCCCCAATGTGCAATTCATCTTTCACTGTTGTCTTTGTCGATTGTATGTGTCCACATTTCTCTTCTCCCCCCCCCCTACCTCCCGCAGCAGTGCTCTTCCTAGATTCACCTCTCTCCCTTTGTCCTTCTTTATCTTGTGCAAGTGAGAAAACACAAGTTCAAACTGAATACAGTTTGAAAGAGTGGAAACCTAGGACTGCGTTTTTGTTACCAAACTTTCCCAGATAGGTTTTTTTTTTTTTTTCTGGGGGAGGCTACAATGTACATATTTAGAACTTCCAGTAACACAATTTGTTTTATTTACAAAGCTGCCAGACCTGTGCCAATTGCGCCAGCCCGCGCCAAAACATTGTTCTTGCGCCATTCTGCTAAAAAAAATCACGATTTTGACGAAATCTGCTCCAAAAGTTAAAATTTACTGGACATCGATATTTTGGCGTAATCTTACGACATTCTAAATCAATTCAGCGGTTAATGCCTACGTGAGATTTTTCCGTGGATTCGCAGAGTTCGCTCCTTTTTTTTTTTTTTTTTTTAGTCATTTTCGAGATCGATGCAAAAGTGAACAAATTTTCGGGGCATTAGTTGGGGGGTGGGGAGGAGGTCGTATTCCATCTAGGGACGTTGTTTTGTCTTTTTAAACGTTCGGAAACGGAGTGCAGATTTTTCCCGTAATCGTAATTTTTTTCTCGCGCGATGTTGCTTCTGTTCAGTATTGTTGTTAAATATAATTTCATTACATAACTTCAGCTTGAAATTGTAAGCAACGATTTCCGAAAACGGAAGTTAGGCCACCCAAACATTTCCCCGTAATCTTCGGCCACAAGATTCTTGCGCTGATTCGAGGAATTTTTTTTTTTTTTTTTTTTTCTATAATCATCTGGACTACTTACGAGATTGATGCATAACTGAACTGAAATTTTGCGAGGATTGGTGGTGGTGGTGGTGGTGGTGTGGGTGATCGTTTTCTTCATTGAAGGACAAAATTTCATCCTTCGAAAATGGAATGTAGACGGAGGTAAAATTTCTCTCGTAACCGTATTTTATTTTATTTTTTCGCGATGTTTCCTTTACCCAGTATTGTTAGATATCATTTTATTCCATAAATATTTGCATTTCAGCTTGAAAATGTCAGATAAATTTTCAAAAACGGAAGTCAGACGGAGCGAAGATTTCTTCCGTAATTGTACTCCCCTGCGATGTTCCCACTCCTGTGTAGTTGTTAAATGCCATCACCCTCATAAATGTGTGTGCATTTTAGCTTGATAAGGGTGGGGGAAATTTCCAAAAATGGAAGTGACAAAGTTTGGAAATTTGTAAGAATTGATGCATAGTGTTAAAAAAAAAGTATTCATTCTCTGAAAATTACACCATTTATCTAAAATAGCGAAAGCTCTGATATCAGAATTCATGGTTCTCAGGCTGAAAGTTCTTTAAGCATGATGGATAAAATTGTCATATGAGAGAATAAAAAAAAAACGGAAAAAGAAAGAAAAGTAACAAAGAGAAATGGTAAGGGAAAACTAACAGCAGAAAAAAAAGTAAACAGTGGATGCTGTGGAACTTGCTGAGCAGAAAGTAGGGTTTCCTCGCAAGAGGAAACCAGAGCCAATTTTCTAGCAAGTACAAGAACAAAACCAGAAAAAAAAACTGTTTGAAGCTATAGCTTTTAAAACCACCCTATTTTGTTTGGAATTTAGTAATGATCTAGTTAAATATTTTCATAAATAAATTACAGGGAATGATTCAGTTTTGTTTATGATGTGTAATATTCACCCTTTCTCACCGCGCAGTCTGATTTTTCACCAAATTAAAAAGTACAGCTTTGTTTTTTCTTCATCAGTATGCTAGTTAAATTTGCTCACAAGCGCTATGGATAAATGAAAGAATTGATTATATCACATAACTTGTAATCAATTTTCAGGAATACCAATTTTTTGTTTCTTATTTTAAGTCTGAATTTTGTCCCGTACATTCAGGGAGCAGAATTTTTAGGAGGTTTTCTTTTTCTAATTTTGATCTACCTTGGGAAACATCTTCACCCTCACACTTTTCTTTTTCCAGATGGAAGGTGCATTGAACCACTTTCTAACTCGCAATCGTCTGCTTAATGTCCATGTCTATTCATATAGGATCCCACATATGCAAGAGCAGTGGCTGTTTTAGACAGCAACAACAAAAAAGTCATTAACTGATTCTACTACTACTGAAGAAGGGGCGGGGGCAATGCCTCGCCAAAATGTCATTGCGCAAGGGTTAAGCGATGGAAGCAGCTTTTATCTAACCAACTTTACTAAATCTCACTGTTATCTTATAATTTGGGTTCCAATTGTAATTGTTCACAGCAACAATGAAAGTTTGATATTGATAATTACTGGATGAAAAACGTTGTACGAAAAGTATCATGGCGCAGCTACTGAAAGGCGATTTTACAATTTGATTATTAAATGTTACATTAGCTTTCCTTTTATATCGAAGGTACGCTTTCCTTCAGAAAACCTTAGGAGTTTGTGATGTACACACAAACCACGTGCATGGGCTTGCCAGTTGGTTGGTTTCAGAAATAATGTATTTTCATCTGAATGCCATGAATCTTGAAAAATGTGCTGCTAAAAACCAACCAAATAACAAACAGTAATTACATATTATTTATTCTTCCTAAGTGTATATTCGTAAACACTCAGTAACAATAGCAGCCGTTCTTGGACGCGGCAGCTTCCTATTCGTGTTACAGCGAAACAAATGCATTCAGAAGAAAATCCCTGATATTAATGTGTTACGCTTAAAATATTGCAGGTCATGTAGTTTTCAATAAATCGTGGGTAGTATAATTGTTTTCCCATTTATCTCACTGTAGGAACGACAGAAATGCTAATTAACAGTCATAAGAAAAGCAGTAAAATGTCAACAAACCTGAAATATAACATTTTTTGGTAGTTCATAAAATAATGGTAAATCAGTATATAAACATAACTTAAAGCACAGCATGGACTTTAAACAATTAATAATGCTGTCATTGGCTGCTCCAAAATCTGAGTTCTGCTCCAAAATGCAAGTTTTCTCGCTCCAAAACCCAACGTTTCTGCACCAAATTGCATATTTTCCCGCTCCAAGAATTGCTCTGAAACATGGTAGAAGCACTAACACCCCTGTATTTAGTATGTTGTTATATTCTGTTTCTCATCTTTCCATTATTTGCGTATGATTTCTATCGTAAATGTGTTTTTTTATTTTACTTAGATCCTGCTGTCCATGGAACTACCAAGCTGACTTCGTATTTTGCCATTATGACCTACTGTTTAATCAGTCGAACAGAGAAACTAATGGTAGGAATTTTGTTTTTGAATTATTTTAAAATTTTATGATGTCCCCATAGGCACTGTACTTCTTGAAATTGATTATGAAACAATTTTTTAAGTTCCAGACTTAATTAATGTGTTTTACTGGTGTTGGTATCTAAATTTGCTAACAAGTTGCACTTTTTAGAACAGAAAACATAATAACTTCACTAAAGCTACAATAGTTTGTCAGTACTCAATAATATAAAGGCTAAATAAAAACATGAAGTCTCCTATCAGGAAATGCTGCATGAATGTTGTTTCCTCAGCTTCATGTGGAGGGTGTTTTTGTTCCTTAAGATGTAGAAAATAGCTATTGGTGAATTCATTAATTCACAGTATTGGAGAAAGGGCTTTGAACAAATTATTTTGCATATTTTCAGGCGATAGTGTTAAAATTATTATTATTACTTGAAGAACAGAAATTGATTTTCATTGTTTTTCAAGTAATTTTGTCAGTGCATGTAAATAATATGTCACTGACCTGTGAAAAAAAAAAAAAAAGGAGAAGAAGAAAAGCTTTCTTTTTCAAAAGCACAAGTTTAGGTAAATTACCATTTCATTTTAGATGAATTTGTTTTACATTTCCATGCTACTAATACCCAAGCTATCAGTTAAATCCTGATTCACTCAAAACTTGTGCAGAAAGATAAAATTGAAAATAGTTTTTAACACTCTGCTCTTAAATGTTAAGAAAATCTCTCAATGTTTTATATGTAAGTTTTTAAACTTTTTTCATTATCTTTTCATATTACCATATACAGTTAAGTATATAATGTGCCAGAATTTATACCACTCCCGTATGCCTAGCCCCCACTCCCCTTCCAAATCCAGTTGTGGAAGAATTCTCTTTACCAACCGGAAAATATAATAAAAGTTCTGTATACTAAATCATACAAATTACAGTTAAAAAAGAAGAAAAAAAATTCTGAGCCCAAGCCTGAACCGTAGTAAATATTATGCAGCTCAAGCCCGGTTCGGGCTCAGCCTGTCTTAGAACTGATTCGCATTGATTTTCATTAAGGAAGGATGCCTTGAGATTCCTTAGTTTTCAGAAATGCTGCTTATTCTCCTTGTTCCCCACTTAGATATTAGGTTTTACATTGCCATTCATGACTAATATTGTTTTGAAAGGGTAATAATAAGCATTTAAGGGATTGAGGCTGCTTCACTCCTTTGGAAGTACATACTGAGGTGCCTGTTTATTTGGTTCACCTAACCTCATCACATAAATTGCTCCCTCTAACACATAAGACAGCACGTGAGCTTGGTGTCCAGTGTAAATTAGGCAGGCTAGCTCTTAGAGCACCAGTTAGCATTCAATTTCAGATCAGAATAGGCAAAATGAGTAATATGAGCAACTTGGCACAATAGTTGGGTGCCAGGCATACTGGTTCCAGCATCTCCTGAATGGCCATTCTCACTTCCAGCAATCTGGGATCCTGTTTACAAAAATAGTTGGTGTGTCAAAGGAGTTTGTCATCATGGCCTGATATATGGTGCATTCAGAAATGTTGTTTGGCCCAACAATGTTGAATTCTGTAGTGATTTGCATGATTGCTGTCTGTGTTCACTTGCATGGTTCTTGCCAATCTCCTTTGACCACCTCTGATCCACCAGCTGCTTCTGTCCACAAAATCGCATACTGCTGGAAGTTTTTTGCATGTAGCACCGTTTATGATAAATACTTCCTACGATTGTCCATGAGGAGCCCAGAAGGACGAACATTTGGGAGATGCTCAAACTGACACACCACCTGTCACCAACAATTATGCCCAAAGTTGCTTAGATAACTCGTTTCGCTCATTCTGACCATTGATCGAATGCTAATTGATGATCAATCAGCTGGTGTTCCTGATTTATATCGCTCTTACTTGCCATCTTACACATTGGAGGGAGCTATTTATGTGATGAGCACAGGTGTACCTAATAAACTGGCATTTCAGTGTATATATATCATTGAAGATTTATTAGTTGTGTAAAAATTGGCAAATCCAATATCGTGCCTGTCCTTTGTGGGGGGGGATCCCCTGCTACCACAATTGCTCACACCCACTGCTTTTTCAAATAGGGCTGCAGCACTGCATAAAACATGTTTGAAATGTATCCATTTTGCCTTCAAATTCTGTATATTTGAAACAGAAAATAAAAATATTAGCACAGGCTGAAGATGGTTAGGTAATTTTGCATCCAGCATACATTTCATTAAAATCGCGTTTATATTGCATTAAATGTGGTTTTCAGGAATGTAAAGATGTTATCCTTTAAAATTAATAAGTCTGTTATAATATTTATTATTTTATACCATGTTAAAAACTATTCTCTTTGTATCTTTACAGTTCAGTTCTTTTTCCTGGATTTGTGGAATTTATTCCAGCCAAAACTTTCTGAGCCTGCAATACCAGTTCATCATAACAAGCAGGTTAGATTTCCATTTGAGAGCATTAATTATATATCTTTTCAAGCTCTTTTTGCTGTTTGTGAATTTTTTTCTATTCAAGTTAAACCATTACTTTTTTTTTCTATAACCTTATGTGATGTTTGATAGAAATAAACTTACCCAAAGTATGTTTTGTCATATCTCACATTAAACATTTTTGTAGCACGTAATGGAAAATGACAATAAAACAGGACATAATAACCTTAACACATTAAAGTTAACTATTGAAAGTGCTTCATTTTAAAATATTACTCATAAAAACAATAAGAAATTACTTTATTTTTCATAATTTGCTAATTTCATTCTATTTATGTACCAGCTAAAAATTACAACTTTCAATTTACATTATACAAATCTTCATAAACTCACACGACCATGTGGACCAAAAGCATGTGAAGCCTTGAATTGACATTTCATTTTGCATTGGCTCTCTTGAGATACCACTAGAAGTATTTATTTAAAAAGTATAAAAATACTGAATAAAAAGTATAAAAATACTGAACTTCAGTTTACCATCTGGTTGCCATAGCATTCGTAAACTTTCTTGAGCACTTTCATTGAAAACCTTCATCTTCGTGAAGACATATACGTAGTCATTGCCAACTACAGACCAATAATGTGTTGAACATTTTAAAGTAAAGTGGATATCACCTAAAATATTGATATCAGCTAAGTATTTTTTTAATCACCTTGCGTGTTTGAATGAAGCAAATGGGATTTTTCGTTACTTTTTTTACTGCTAATTGCGTTAGTGGTGCAGATTATTTGTATGTACAGTACAAGGTGTGATCAAAAAGCTATCCCGACTGGATTTATCAAAAAACAAAATAAATATATACACGACTTGTAGATGTGAAACTTAATCGCCTTTGAAATAGTCCCATTCCAAAGCCACACACTTAACCCAGCGCTGTTTCCACTGCTGAAAGCATTTTTGAAGTCATCTTCTGAAATAACGAGCAGCTGCTTCATCGTATTCCGTTGCACCTCCTCAGTATCTTGAAATGTATTTCCTTTCAAGTGGTATTTGATTTTGGGGAAGAGAAAAAAGTTGCAGGAAATGAGTTCTGGCGAATAGGGTGGCTATCTGGCCTGTGCAATGCAGTTCTCAGCAAGAAACTGATGCACAAGTTGTGATGCATGGGCAGGCATGTTGTCGTGGTGGGGTCACCATTCGCCACTCTCGTGCAATGCTGGCCTTTTGCAACCAACTGCTTCTTTGACAGTAGTACTCCTTGTTGATTTTCTGGCCTGATGAAGTATTTTCATGATGCAAAATTCCTATCATGATCGAAAAAAAGTCAGCATCTTCTTGATATTACTGTGGCTCTGTCTTGCTTTTTTGGGTCTGAGAGAGTTTGGGGTCTTCCAATGTAAAGATTCGGTTTTACAGAGGGTGAGTCAAAAGTTTTGCAATATTTAGATCACTTTATGTCTTCATACGTACCTTTATGATGAAAGCTGACTAGCATTCAAAGTATAAGCCATTGTGTTGCACCGTCTTTTAGCCATCTGTCTGGCAGTTTTTCGCGTAGTACCAGTTTTGGTCCTTCAAGGCGAAGAACTCCTTCATTCACCCCAGCTGCCACCTCCTCCTGGTTGCTGAAGTGCCGCCCGCGAAGGAAGTGGGCCACAGACCGGAACAGGTAATAATCAAATGGGGCAAGGTCTGGACTATATGCTGGGTGTGGCATCAGTTTTATGCCCTCACGTTCCTGGAGTTTTGCTTGGGTCGTTCGCGTAGTATGAAGCCGAGTGTTGTCCTGGTGTCGGAGAGCACACTTTCTGTTCACCAGTGCCGAGTACTTCTCCCAAATGGCATACATCCGCTCCAGCTGTTCAGAGTAGAGGTTGGCATTGATGGTCCAACCATCTGGAACAAATTGGTAATGGATTATCCCCTCGAAATTTCACCAGATGCAGAGCATCACCTTGAGCTCGAAGCGCCCATGTTTGGCAACAGTTTCAGGAAGCTGGCCTGAGCTCAACCACTGCCGTTATGTGTTAGGATTATGGAAATAGGCCCACCTTTCTTTGCACTTAACAATTCTCTTGATGAAACGTACATCATGCGTTTTTTCTAGGAGTTTTGTGCACACTTTCACTCGGCTGTTTGCTTCAGCTGGCATCAGTTTGTGAGGGACAATGCAGCAGCTCTTGTAGACCTTGCCGAGGTGCTGAAGGTGACGAACCACGGTGGTCTGTGATATGCCCAGCTTGCCTGATAATCTCCGAGTGCTGGTTGTCGAATTTGCCTCTACAGCCTGGTGCACGGCCTCCGAATCCACAGTTCGCGGCCTACCTAACCTTAGCTGATCGTCGAAGTTTCTGTCACCTGAGCGAAATTTCTTGAACCATCTGGTTGCGGTGCTGTGGTCCACAGAACTTTCCCCTTTCACATGACAAATGTTTCATGTTGCTTGAGCAGCGCTATGGCCGACTTCAAACTTGTAAAGCAAAAGTTCCCTAATTAGCCGGTTGTGGCTGTTCATCTTTTAGGCGTCGCAACCACAAATAGAACAACGACATGCAATGCTATTCACATCAATGACTACCGCTTTATATCCCTTTCGACTGACTGCAGTGCACGACTCGAACTAGTTTAAATACAAGACATACCCACCGCAGCATATGCGTTTATGCAAGTATTGCAAAACTTTCAACTCACCCTTTGTAGTTTCAGGGTCACACACAATAAGCCCATGAATCTACCCCAGTTATGATAGTTTTTAAAAAGCTTTCATCATTTTTGATGCACACAAGCAGGTTACTAGCAGCTGAAACACAGGCCTGTTTTGCTCAGCTGAGAGCATGTGGGCACAAATTTGGCTGAGATGTGTCTCATACCCAAATTGTTCATAAGAATTGACTGAACTGAACTGAACTGAAACTGGTGTTGAAATCTTCATATAACTCACAAATAGTGATTCAGTGATTTTCTCACACAGCTGTGCACACAAGTTTGACATTGATTTCGCTGTTGCTAGTTGCGGGCCTCCCAGACTGTTTATCACTCAACTCTTTCACGATTGTCTTTAAAACATTTGTACCATTCATAAACTTGTGCACGACTCATACAATCCTCCTATAGACTTTCGGTAACTTCAGATTTTTAACAAAATCTGATGCAAATTCATAGATCAAACAACTCCTTGTTTTTCATTGTTTAAGAGACTGCAGTTTTAAGGTCTTATAGGTGGAAGAATCTTTAAAAAAAAAAAATAGGATGAAATAAATATGCACTACTTGCTTTATACACTGAGTGGCCACTTTACTATGACCACCCCCTCAGTACTTCGTTGGGCTACCTTTTGCCTTTAATACTGCGTCGATTCTTCGTGGCATGAACTCCACAAGATGTTGATAGGTGCTTGATGAATAGCACTTTCCAGGAGTGTGAGATTGCAGGGTTGTGGATCCAGCTGTCTAATGGCTTGTTCAACTTCATCACACAAATTCTCAATGGGGTTGAGATCTGGAGATTGTGGGGGCCACCTAAGCAAAGTAAACTCACCAGCATGTTCCTGAAACCAATCTTTTACAATACGAGCACTATGGCAGGACGCATTGTCTTGTTGAAAGTTTCCATCGCCATTGGGATAAACACATCCACATGACAGAATGCACTTGGTCCGCAACGGTGTTTAGATATGATGTGCCATTCAGACGTTGATCAACACGAATTAAAGGGCCCAAAGCATGCCAGGAAAACATTCCCAAAACCATAACGTTGCCTCCACCAGCTTGAAGGGTTGTAGCAATGCATTTAGGGTCCATGCTTTTGTGCTGTTTCTGCCAAATTCTCACTCGGCCATCGGCATGGTGCAACTGAAAATGTGATTCATCAAACCACATAATTTGTTTCCAATTATCGACTTTCCAATCCTTGTGCTCCTGTGCGAACTGGAGACGTTTTCTCTTGTTAAGTGCAGACAGCAAAGGTGTTCAAACAGGCCTTCTGCTGCCATATCCCATCCAATGCAGTGTACGGCGAACAGTGCATGCAGAGATCATTTGAGGGGATCCATGATTAAGATGGTCTGTGATTTGCTGCAATGTTGCTCTTCTGTTGTCTGTTACCAGTCTGGACACTCTCCGTTCCGCCCGAGCAGTCACTAGTCGATGACGACCACACATTGCACGTAGAGACCCAGTTTTTTGGCTGACAGTCCAGTCTTTAAACACTTTAACAACAGTTGCTCTGGAACATTTCACGAATGCGACAGTTTCGGTGATACTCGCTCCATGGCTTCGAGCTACTACAATCATCCCACGTTGAAAATCCCCTTCAAATCACATTTTTTACCCATCTTGTCTCCCAAAAGTCACTTCTACTACTGTCGTAAGCACTAAGCTTTCCCTTTTTATTCTAGCCTCGCCCTCTGGCGGCATCAGCGTGCAGCCATAGCTCATTTGCTTAAAACTGTCAGGTGGTCATAATAAAGTGGCCACTCAGTGTATGGTGTATTACTCATTTTGCTAACCTCCATGTGTCACAGGAGAATCAGTCTAACTCACATATGGGATCAGCTTGTTCAGTTGACTGTGTAGTAGCTCATTAGCCAAACTGTCTTATTTCTCTTTCATCATATTTGTGGCATCTTGTTGTACCTTGGAATTGCAGTTTATATTATACAGAATTACCAGTAGCATTTATCATAAGAAATCACTGTGTGTTCCAATGAATCTTATGATAAATTTCAGTAGTTGCATATTGTGTTGAAAAGGAAGTAATGTCCGATGACAAGTTACCCAAAGCTGAAGCCCCGGTCATGGTTCACATTGGCCACTGAGATAGTGCAACACACCGGCTTGACATCAGCAGGTAGGTAGCTTAAGTCAGTGATAGTTAACTGTTAAGAGTGTAAGCGCCAGCTAACATGGAAGAGGCCAAGGAGCACATCTGCCATTGCACGCTGTATGAGTTTTGTGGTGGCAGCACCCCCACGAGTGCTGTAAGGGACATTAATAGTGTGTACCCCAATTCCATATGGCATTGTCAGTACTGTCGTTGGTTCGAACAGTTTCAAGAGGGAAATTTTGGCCTGTCGGACTGTCTCAAAACTGGAAGACTCGCAACAGTGGATATGGACACATGGTTCGTACACGTCCTGGAAATCCTGGAAAAGTTCTGGAACTGCATTTTGTCCTGGAAATGTCATAAAATTCTGTTACATGTCCTGGAATCCTGGAATTTTATCCATTCCGGCCTTTTTGATCCTGCACGATGTTTTGTAGTTGAAGATTTTTCTACTGACATAACTTATGTCTGACAAATTTTCCTCCCCACCCCCTGCAAAATATGGGAGGGGGGAAGTTGTTGGTTTTTTTGTCTGTTAGGAAGACTGAAGCTGCTTTATTAGCATCTTTCGGCATTGTGCTTTTGTTATCACTTTGTCTGTTTGACCGGGAAGACCATATCTCTGCAATTATTAGTTCAATTTGTAAAATTCTTTTTGTATTGGAAAGCTTAAAATGTAAGAATGATGATCCATTCGTTCTGTTTTTTCCCCCGATGTACAACTTTGCCACTAGGGGGTGCAAATAAAGATCGTATCGAATTTAAAATGCATTTTATTTCATACATTTGCTTCTAAATACCCAATTGAAAAAATGATTTTTCCTTTCGATGACATTTATATCGAAGACTATTTTAGTTACAGTCCCTTTTTCAAATAAGGCATAAATTTTCCGCTAGGGGACGTAACAGTAAATCACGATTTTTCCAATATATCAGCTTCTAACAGTCCGATCTGAAAAAAAATCTTGTGTTGGATATAGCTCTTGAGGGGGAATCTTTTGCATATAATTTCTCATTTTTGGTTTAAAAAATGGTTTGGCCGCTAAAAGCGTAAGCGTTTATTTTTGTGTCTGATGTATTTGCAATAAAATCTGAGCTCGAAACTCGATTGAAAAAATTCCTCTGTAGACCGATACCACTCGCCTCAAAAAACTTTGAGAATACATCCTGCTTATATAGTGCATAATTTTTTTCCACCAGGGGGCGTACACGTATATCTTATTTTTGTCCATATCTCTGTTTCTCGGAGACCGATTTGAAAAGTTATTTCTGTGTCGGAGAACAGTTTCGGTGGGAAATGTTTCTCATATAATTTCAAATTTTCTTAATGCACAAGTGCGCCACTAGAGGGCGTAACTTCACGTTTCCGTTTGCAGCAATAACTACGGGACTAATCAGTTTCCGCTAGGGGCGTAACAGTAAATTGCAGTTTTCCCAATATCTCCGCTTCTAAAAGTCCGATTTGAAAAATTCTTCCTGCGTTTGATACAGCTCTTCAGGGGAAATTATTTGCACATAAGTCCTCATTTTTGGTAAAGAATATTTTGGCCGCCAGGGGCATAGGTGTTTATTTTTGCTTCTGATGTATTTGCAATAAAACTTGAGCTCGAAACTTGATTGAAAAATTCTTTCGTGGACCGATACCGCTCACCTCCAAAAACTTTTTGAGAATACCTCCTGCTTGAATAGTGCATAATTTGTCCACCAGGGCGTATACGTATATTATACTTTTGTCCATATCTCTGTTTCTAGGAGTGCAATTTGAAAAATTCTTTCTTTGTTTGAGAACGTTTTTGGTGCGAAATGTTTCTCATATAATTTCAAATATTTCTTAACACACATGTGCGCCACTAGAGGGTGGAAGTTCATGTTTTCATGTACAGCAATATCTATGGGACTAATAACCCGATTGGAAAATATTCTCTTTTGACCAGATACTACTAACTATGAAAACTTCTTGTGTGTATTTTCTTCCCAAAATAATGCACAATTTCGCCACTAGGGTGTACAAATATTTAATCTTTTTTCTCAATATCTGTACTTCTAAATGTCCGATTTAAAAAATTATTTTAACAACAGGTACCATTTACCTTATGGAACACTTTAGGTTGGTATTTGAAAAGGTTTGTGGTTCACAATTCTGCTGCTAGGCAGTGTTTATGTACTTCCGTTTGCTGCCTATCTCTGCCTCTAAAAACTCTATTTAGAAATTTCTGTTTTTACTCTATTCCATTCGCTATAATAAAGATGGAGAGTGAATAAGATTTCTGCTTTAATAAGAAGATCCTCTTCAAATAATGTGTACAATTTTTTCCCTAGGGGTTGTAAAGGTCAAAACGTTTTTCTTGCTATCTCTGCTTCTGGGAGACGTATTTGAAAAGTTTTTTCCTTAGCGTAGCTTTTGCTATGAGGAATACTTTTAGCCTGTTTCAACTTTTCCATTGTGCAAAATTCTTCCACTAAAAGGCATACAGTTATATCATGTTTCCTTCTCTGTCTCTTCTTGTAACTGTTTGATTTGAAAATCTTTTTGTCTCTGATACCTTCCTTCTGCTGTGGGAAACATTTTTTGCGCCATTCGTTAATTTTTGTAACATACTTTTTAGCCACTGGTGGAAGTAAGTAGCTGACTTTTTTTTTTTTTTTTTTTTTTGTTATTTTGACCTTTATTGAAATTTGCTAATGAATGCTTTATCTAAAAATTTGCCATAAAATTAAATTGCTTTCTAATATCAGAAACTTAAATCTAGTTGTTTCTTAGTATTTTCTGAGCAAACTAATCACTTGCATCTTCTATAATTAGTTTTCTAATCATGCCCAGTTAAATTGCCTTGATCACTTATGAATGCAGTTGTGCACAGCCCTTGGATTTAAGGTTTCCCCTTTATTCTCTTTCATTTCATAATGGAAATTTTTGTGCATACTTTGTTTGCTGGTGAGTACAAATTTAAAACTTAGCTACAGCATCAATATTATGCTGGAAATTCCTTCCCTAAATAAAATGTAACACAAATACTTGCTCCCATGATTATGTGTTTAAGAAATAACAATCCCTTTGGTCCTTTGAAAAAGTTCCAAATATTTCATCTTTCATTGCCCTTAAATTTCCAATGTAAACATTATTTCAAAATAATTAAATATAAATAGTATTTTATGTATTGATTGTGTGGTATATGAAAGCATTTTAAGAGTAATGCCACATACCTATGTATTTTTGAGTTTCTTGGGGGGGGGTATATTCTGTAATTTGCTTCAATAATTAAACTAAAGCCAAAGTAGAAAAATACAAGTTTCTCAAAATCAGTGTAGTATAGTATGCAAAAGTTTAGTAGATATTAAACCTGGTCACATTTTCAGTGACAGTTTTAGTATTCCAGTATTTATCTATAATTCTAAGTTTCTGATTAGCTGCAGCGAACATTTTTGACATTCTGTATTAAGTTTGCCCAAGCATGTAAGAAGATGTTTGTTGTAGGTTACAGGTTGAACAGACCTATGGTTTCATTTTATTTTAAGTAAGAGTGTTTTGATCGTATGTCTTGGAAAGAAATCCAAAAGTCCTGGAATTTTGTGATTGAAAAAGCGTATGAACCATGTGGGCATGTTTTAAGACCTTAGTGGAGATCGACTCAAATGTGACCATGCAGGAGTTTGCCAAACAGCTGGGGTACTACCCATGCGAGTATCATCATGCACTTGTGTCATGTGTCAACTTGGGAAGGTGCACAGGAGGGGAGTTTGGGTACTCCAACTCACAGTTGAGCATAAAGCAAATCGCATGAGTGTGTGTGTGTTTCCCAGCTAGCATGTGACCAAGTTGAACTGTTCTTGGATTGCATTGTTACAGGTGATGACAAATGGGTCATGTATGACAATGTCAGTGCCTGGAAACAATGGTTAGGCCCAAAACAGAAGCCCATGTAGACCCCCAAAGCCTGCTTATACTCACATAAGGTCTTGCTGTCTGTTTGATGGGATATGTGGAGTGTGGTGTTTTTGAGCTGCTGCCGGACAGCACCACTATCGCCACCAATGTGTACTGCCATCAGCTCAATGTCTGCACACATTGTTCACATCAAAATGACTAGCACTGCTGAACGACAAGGGCATCTTCCTACAGCAGAATGAAGCGAGACCTTGCACAGAATGGGTTACCAGTCACAAGATCAGGGACCTGGCCTGGGAGCTGCTGCCACACCAAGCCTATTCCCCAGACAATGGCCCAATGAACTACCACCTTTTTCTGTCGTTGCAGCATTTCCAGGACGGAGACCAGTTCACCAATCGGGATGATGTTGAACGTGCACTTACTCGCTCCTTTTCGTCCAGGATGCCGCAATTCTATAGGGACGGTATCCAATAGCTGCCCAGATGATGGGAGCAGGTCCTGGCAAACATTGGCAACTACATTTTGGACAGATTTGTACTTGTATAAATGGTAATTAGCACTTTTCTATTGCCTTGCATTTGCAGACATTACAGTAGAATTTTTTTGGGACATTACAGTAGATTTTCTTTTAAATATTTCCATTTTGCTCAAGTTGTGCTATGTGTTGGGCATCCTTTCTGTGTGATGACTGCTTGTTCTCAACATGGCACCAACTTCACTAGACCATGGAAGATGTTCTCAGGTATTTTGTATTGGGTGTATAAATAAGTTTTGAGGGATTTCCGTTTGGTGTTGTACTTATCACTGCTTGCATGTATTTTAAGGTGGCAACACTGCGATATCCGCTAGCTGTCAGAGTCAGTATACGACGTTCGATTGAGGTGCGAAGACGTATTTGTTTTACTCCATGGAAAATGGCAACTTTCGTCCTGACAAAACAGCACGTGTTAGTGCATTACTTTATTGTCAAGAAAAGTGCTGCCGACAGCTATCGCTTAATGTCAGAAATTTATGGTGAACATTCCCCATCCATAAAAACATGTGAGTATTGCTTTAGACCAGGGGTGCGCAACCTTTTTATAAGTGGGGGCCAAGTTTATTTTTACATAATAAGTGGCGGGCCGCAAGTTACCTTTTCACATAGGCACTTGCCAAACCCTACCGCTAAAGCTAATTTTACTATTATCCGAATAACCTATTTTACCAGCAGACAAAAAATGTGTTTCAATACCATTTTTGTGTCCTCTAAATGGTTTAAATCCATTTTTGAAGTTTTTTAGCAAATTGCGTTATTAAGTTATCAAATTACTGATTTACAATCAACTTACTCCTAACTGGAAAAGGTTTAGGTATATATAAAATAAAATAATACTATCACAAGGTTGTAAAATTTTTATTTTTACAAAAAACAGAATTCTTAACATCAAAGTATATAAAAAATTAAAATCAATATATCGTCAAACTGACCATCAAATCAAGTAGTAGCCTAATGCTCCTAATGAGATGCTTGGCATTGTTTATTTTTCAATAGTCTGTCAATATCAGGTTCAATGTTAGAGATGGTAATGTGCAAGTTTCCCTCCAATAGTGTATCACTTAAACGGGAACGACACTTTGACTTTATTTGTTTCATCAAAGAAAACGATTGCTCGCATAAGTAGGTACTTCCAAACAACGTTGCCGTTTTTAAAGCATGATCTTTGAGCAATTTCATTTCTTTCGGTAAGTAATTTTTGTAAAATTCTAGGAGAGAAACTTCAGAGTATTTTGTTTTTAACTCATTGTTACACTGAAGATCAATTAATTCCATCTGGAAATCTAGTGGCACTGACGCAACGTCAGTAGTGAATGGTAGAGAAAACATATCAAACAAAACCTCAAATTTTCTTATATCTTCAAATCGTCTTTTAAACTCATTGTGAAGGTCCACTACAAGAGATGCATATTTAGCCACATTTACATGGAATTCAGAACTTTCAACAAAACTTTTCATTGTTGGAAAATTTGCTAGTAGTCCATTGCTTAGTTGTGACTGCCATAAACTGAGTTTAACCTCAAATGATTTTAATATGTAACACATGTTGTTGATCATGTTGTTTTTACCTTGAAGCTTAATGTTTAATTCATTGAGATGTTGGGTCATATCAACTAAAAAACATAAATCACTCACCCATTCGCTGTTCTCAAAATGTGCTGCTAGTTGAGACTCATTACGACTGTGTAAAAACATTATGATTTCTTGATGCAAGTCATACACTCGTTTCAGCATTTTCCCAGCACTAAGCCAACGAACTTGTGTAAAATAAATAACATCATCATATTGGGATTCCATGTCTGATAAGAATTCTCTGAACTGGCGGTGATTAAGAGCTCCGGCACGAAGGAAATTGACCACTTGAATCACAACCTTCATCACATGCTCCATACGTATGCTTTTAGCACACAGATTCTCTTGGTGTAAAATACAGTGAATAGTAACTAGATCACTGCACTCTTTAGCAAAATAGCTGACAGCCCCTTGTTTACTTCCAACCATGGCAGGTGCACCATCAGTTGATATGCCATGTAGTTTTTCCATATTTAAATTAAACTTCTCTAAAATATTTTTCACTTCACGATAAATATCACATCCTTTAGTTGTGTCTTTCATAGGAACCAATGCCAGTAATTCTTCTGAAATATGAAAATTCTCGTCAACACCACGCACAAAAATACAAAGCTGGGCAGTATCAGTCGCATCTGTGCTTTCATCGATTGCCAGTGAGAAGTACTTGAAATCCAATATTTTTTCTTGTAGTGTTTGCTCAATGTCCACTGCCATTTCTTCTGCCCTCCTGGAAACTGTCATTCGATTAAGGCTAATTTTTGATATAATACTTTTTTTCTCTGGGAATGCCACATTTGCCACTTCTTCCAAGCATTCCTTAACTAGCTCGCCATCTTGAAACGGCTTCATTCTTTTTACTAAAATCTTTGACACAATAAAACTTGCTTTTACCGCAATTTGCGATTCATCGTTAACCTTACGAAAAAGATTTTGTTGAAATTTTAATTTTCTTTGCAGTTCTTTTACTTTCTCTTTTCGCATATTACCAGAAAATTCGTTGTATTTTGAAGCATGTTTTGTCTCATAATGCCTTCTTACATTGTACTCTTTCATAACACCAACTGTTTCTTTGCAAATTAAACACGTTGCTTTGCTGTTGTATTCAATAAAAATATCTCTCACTCCAGGTCTCTTGAAACACTCGACACTCGTCCGTCACTTTACGCTTTTTTACAGACATGATACTGATATTATAATAATAATGTAGAAACTCTGTAAACTGCACACAAGCTGTAACAACACACAAACAACTCACAAACGTGAACTCTGCCACGACAACAATGATACTCCCAGTGCACGACGTGGCGTCCAGTCAGAAATAACAAACCTATAAATAGCCTCGCGCTACACCACTTCAAGGTCACACAGCGCCCTCATCCTCCCCTGCCGCACAACGATGAGTCGGTGTGTCAGTCACGTGCTCACATCCACTTGTATTGCAAGAGTGACTCCACAGTCAGTCTGAACCTTGCAGCAGTCTGGTTATGCAAAACTTAAAATCTGTCCAATAATTGTTTACTTTTTAATTTATTTTTAACAAACATTTTTATAATTTTCTTATTTCAACTAGGGCCTACAATAATGGGAAAAAATCTCATCATTCACAATATATATATTCACGTTTTCAATAGTATAAAATATTTATCCGCGGGCCGCATAAACTGACTTTGAGGGCCGCGGGTTGTGCACCCCTGCTTTAGACAATTCCAAAGGAACGATTTCGATGTCAGTGATAAAGGACATTCTGGACCAACCAAAAAAATTGCTGATGCCGAAATTTTAAGCATTACTAGACGAGGATCCATGCCAGACCCAAAAAGAACTAGCAGCAGCATTAAATGTTAGTCAACCATGCATTTCACAACATTTAGCTGCCATGGGAATGGTGCAAAAAGAAGGGAATTGGGTTCCACATGTTTTGCGGAAAGAGACCTTGAACGTTGAAAAACCATTTGCGAATTGCTGCTTCAAAGCAAAAAAAAAGGGTTTTTTGCATCGTATTATTACTGGCAACGAGAAATGGATATGGTACGATAACCCTAAATGGCAGAAAGCATGGGTGAAGCCAGGTGAACCAGGTCCTGCAACGCCAAAACGCAATATCCATGGTTCAAAAGTAATGCTGTGTATCAGGTGGGACCAGGAGGGTGTGATCCACTATGAACTGCTGAAACTGTCAGAAACTATTACTGGTGATCGATATCGAACCCAATTAATGCGTTTAAAACGAGCTCTCACGCAATAACGGCCGGAATGGGAGAATAGACACAACACAGTCATCTTACAGCATGATACCACATATTTCTCGACCTGTGAAAAAGTACTTAGAAGGATCTGACTGGGAAGTTCTACCCCACCCGCCATATTTGCCAGATATTGCACCTTCAGATTACCATTTGTTCCAGTCGATGCAGTCAGCACTTTCTGGAGAACGGTTTAGTTCTTATGAATACATCAGAAATTGGCTGGACAACTGGATCTCTTGCAAGGAATCGGAATTCTTCCTTCGGGGCATATGTTCACTGCCCGAAAGATGGGGTAAAGTTGTAGCTTCAGAGAGAGCATACTTCGATTAACATTAAAATATTGTTTCTGTTCTCCAACAACGTGTTTTGCTTACCTCAAATCCCTCAAAACTTATTTATATACCAAATACCATCTGGGAAGAACAATGTCTCATCATTTGGTGAGGGAGCAAGGCATTGGTGTGGATCAGTTAATGCAGTGCTCCACTGCATCCTACAAATATTTCAGGAGATCCAAGTTGGGCAGAATTTGTTTGCCAGTGGCATACATGAAATACTTGGACATGATCTTCAAACCGTTCTTGCACATTGTAGGTGAAATGACACATGGTGTTGTCTTGTTGAAAGAGTCTAGTGCCATTGAGATACACAGTCACCATATAGGGCAATAAATGGTCTGAAACAATGCTTTGGTAGGATTTGGTGGTAATGGTGTGTTCAGCGGAGGTGAAGAGACCCAGTGATATCTATGAAAACAATCCCCATACCATGGTACTAGCAATTCCTAGCCTGTTTCCTTTCCAACTGTGCAGTCTGGTTACAGCTATTCAGCTGCATGGTGTCAAATACAAACCCAACCAACAGAATATTGAAGCTGTTACCTGGGCATTCTCATCTGGCCACCCAACTTCCAGTCATGGTGTGCTTCTGTGTTCACTGCAGATGGAGCTGTTGATGACAGTTGGTCCAATTTCATAGGCCCATGTGCTGTATTGTGTGCCCAGAAACATTTCTCTGCACTCAAGTTGTTTGCCATTAAAGTGAGGATCATTGAGCCATCTGTTAGCCCAGGCAACATGTCAGCTGGCACTCAACTCAACCATTAGCCATTGGTGGTCTTCCCTTTCCGGTATGTTTGGTAGATATGTATGTGCATCCCTCCTTCAGACATTTCCACCAAACTTTTATTATGGCAGCTTCTGAGCAATTAACAGTGCCTGCGGCCGCTGAGATATTGGTCCCTACCTCCTTTACGTCGGTAATTATTCCCCTTTCAAACTTCAACAAATCCTTCTCTTTGTCTGTTGCCTTAGCTTTGTTCTACAGGGTGTCCACCGGTCACGAAAGTCTCGAAAAAGTAACGAAATGAGAAAAAAGTAACGAAATAGTCGCGAATTTCGGTTTAAGGACACAAATTTTTTTCTGTTTTTCATTTTTTGTTGTTAATAGAAAAACGTCGTGGAACCTGCAAGAGCATTTATACAAATAATTTCTCAGTTACCATACACGAGATTCTTGCGCGGATTTGTGGAATTCCACCTTTTCCGTCTCATTTGAGTGATCCTGTATATCAATGCAAAACTGAAAAGAATTTTTTGGATTCGTTGGCTGATTGTTTTCCGTCTGGGAACAGTATTTTTTCTTTCAGAACATTTGAAAACGCCGGTTCAACGAAATAAAGGTTTTCCCCATATTATCGTAATTTATTTTTCTCGCGATGTTCCTTCTGCGTAGAGTTGTTAAATATCATTTTATTCCATAAATATTTGTATTTCAGCTTAACAATGGAGGAAAATTTTCCACAAACGGAAATTTTTGATATTGGGAAAATTTCCCTGTAATCTTCACGCATAAGATTCTTCTTTTTTCTTCGTCATTTGAGTCATCCTGAGGATCGATGTAAAACTGAAGGGAGGTTTTTTTTGGGGGGGGTGTTCCTTGTGGGGCCAGTATTTAATCTTCGAGAACTTTCGAAAACAAAGGTTAAACTGAGCGAAGTTTTTCCCTGCATAATCGTAATTTATTTTTCTCGTAATGTTCCTTCTGCGCAGTATTGTTGTTAAATATCATTTTATTCCATAAAATATTTGTATTTCAGCTTAAAAATGGAGGAAAATTTTCCGAAAACGGAAATTTTTGATGTTGGGAAAATTTCCCTGTAATTTTTTAGGCATGAAATTCTTCCACGGATTCAAGGATTTTTTTCTTTTCCGTTATCATTTGAGTCATTGATGAGATCGATACACAACTGAACAAAAAAAGGGGGGGTCGTTTTCCGTTTGAGGACGGAATTCCGACTTTCAGAACTTTTGAAAACGGAAGTTAGATGGAGTAAAGATTTCTCCTGTAATCGTAATTTTTTTCTCGCTCAGTATTTGTTCTGCTCAGTATTGTAAAATATTTTATGCTATAAGTTTTTAGCTTGAAAATGGAGGAAATGTCTGGCGGAGTGAATATTCCGCCCGCAATCGTAATTTTTTCCTGTGATGTTCCCTGTATCCTTTGTTGTTGTTAAGCGTCCCCCCCTTCAGAAATGTTTGCATTTCAGCTTGATAAGTTAGAGAAAAGCTTCCAAAAACGGTACTGCATACCTGCCAACTCTTCCGGATTTTGCGGGTTTTCCGATGTTTTTTTACAGTTTTCCAGCCGGAAGAACTTTTTTATGGATTTTAAAATTTTCTGTATTTTTGCTAAAAGTAGCCCTATAAATAAAATATGTAACAGAGATAGGAATTCAGCGCCATTGTGCGCCAGAACCCCAGTGCACCGTCGTCATCATTGGGACTTCAGCACAGTAAATTCTCCGTGTACATCGTTCCGCTTGACGCTGAATAAGGTCATGCGGTGGGAAGAAAGATTTAGAGACTCTAAGTACTACGGATTTTATGTAGTTACTATGGAAATCGTTGGTCCGCTATGGAAGACAGAAAACATTGAGTACTCTTTGGAAATCGTCGGTCGGCAATGGACTACGGAAAGCATCGAGTATGCTATGGAAATCGTCGGTCCACTATGAACGATGAAAAACATCGCGTATGCTGTGGAAATCGTCGGTCCTCTACCGACGACGGAAAACATCGGGTATGCTATGAAAATCGTCGGTCCGTTATGGACTACGGAAAATGTCGCGTATGCTATGGAGATCGTCTGCCCTCTACGGACGACGAAAAACATCGGGTATGCTATGAAAATCGTCCATCCGTTATGGACGATGGAAAACATCGAGTATGCTGTGGAAATCGTTGATCTGCTACGGATGACGGGAAACATCGAGTTTGGTATGGAAATCGAAAATCTCAGTGAAATAACGTTATTAAACATCTGTGTAAAGTTTATTTTCAAGATCCTAACACTTGTTAATGGGTTCTTAAAACCACCGTGAGCTGCTCCCAGTCTGTGTAGGCACTTATTACATTTACTGCACGATTCCTATTGGTGTTTCAGGAAAACTAGAAAAAGAAAGAATGTTAGCTCCAGTTAGTGTTTCTCAACTTCAGAAGCAGGTCTGTGTCCCTGATAATGTTAAATAAAGGAGAAGAAAAGAGAGTAGGTTTGAAAAGAAAAAAATGTGGACATTGAAAATGGCCTGGTACTTCTTAAGGAATCAAAATCAAAAATGTTCGATATCCTGACACATGTTGGGGGGGAGTGCAGCAAAAAAAAGGGGGAAATTCTGCATAGGTATCCAAAAGGATAGAATTTTCTTGCTGACTTATATATATGGATAGAGCGTTTCAAAATCTAATAAATTATACATAAGATAATGGACTTCTTCATTAATCTTTCCCTTGTTTTGTTGAAGTGCATATAAAAATTCGTGTGTAACTATTGCAAAACAAGATATTCAGTTTTAGCTTTGTGTGGACATTTTATATTGTATAACAAACTAACATCATAAAAATCTTCCTGATTATTATGCAATCTTCTGGATTTTTTTTTTTTTTTTTTTTTTTGGCAATGTTCTGGTTTTTTATTAAATTTAGTTGGCAGCTACGGTAGTGACAAAGTTAGAAAATTTTTAAGAATTGATGCATAGTGTTCAAAAGTATTGATATTCTTGAAGTTGCACCATTTACCTAAAATAGTGAAAGCTTTGATATGTGTTCATAGTCCTCAGCTTAAAAGTTTTTCAGCATGATGGATAAAATTATTGGCATCTGAGGGCATAAAAAGAAAGAAAGAAAGACAGACTGACAGACAACGGTAAAGAAATTTAAAGAGATAGATATCAGCAGAAAGAAAAATTAAGCAATGGATGCTATGCAGTACAGAGTCAACAAAAGACAAATATAGCTACAGAACTTGCAAAGAAAGCCAAGTTTGTTCACAAGAGGAAACTTGAGCTGATGTCTAGCAGGTGAAACAGAAATAAAAAAAAACATTTGAAGCAGTGTCTTTTAAAACCATTATATTTTGTTTTGAATTCAGTAAATTTATATTTTGAATACAGTGTGTGCTCCAGTTTAATATTTATATTGATAAAATACAGTAAACAATTCTGTCTTGCTCATGCTGCATTATATTGACACTATTATGCCACGCATTGAGTTTTTTTCACCTGGTTAAAAAGTTAGCTTTTTGTTTTTCTCTTCATCAGCCTCATGTATGTATTATCCAGGAAAGACGTTTCATAGACCCCTCAGTGGTGTAGCTCTGAGGAGGATCAGCCTCCCCCTTTCCTGGAAGATGGTTGTTGTTGTAAATTCTCTGAATATTTATTTACTGTGGATTATGAAAATTACTCTTGTGCTTCATTATAAGCATAAATACCATATTTATTTGTGTATTGAACTTTTTTAACAAAGTGAAATTGAAGTGATCATACAGTATGAACAATGAATGACAAACAAAAAAAACTTCTTGGGGTGAATCTGTAGAAACAGTTGCACCAATGATTCTCAACCACACAGGCACAGGGCTTGTCAGAAAAGAGAGAAATGTCCCTTTTTTTTTTCTTTTTTTTTTTTTAAGAAATATAAAATATGGAACAAAGTTCTCCTCCGGAAAAGAAAAGAAGGGGGAGGAGGGTGGGAAACGGAAGTGTGGATGTGTAGTGTAGTTGCGCAGAAGGGATCACTTTATTTTTAACTTGATAAGGGACTATATCTCCGAGCACCAGTGAGTGAGAATGCGTGATAAAAGATGGAAAAAAATTGGAACTGAAGAAATGGATAGAAAGAGTCAAAGTATGACATCACTAACTCATTGATGCTGTTATGCGGATCCACAGAAAGGACCAGAATACTAAAATAAAATAATTAAATACACTGCTGAGAAGAATCGGGAGAGAAAGAGATATTGTAAAGAAAATCATGCGCAACTCACATTGTTGAACATAAAATACACTGTGGCTGGAAATAAAGTATACCAAAAGGTGGCAACCATGATATTTCGCAGCCCAGTTTTCACTGGCAGTACGGTGCCTTGTGGTTAAAGGGATACACACCATTGATCTACATGCATAAAGGACACCTTGGTAAATACGATTACGGATAGTTTGAGATGACAACTTTCGTCCTGTTGATATGAGAAGTTCTTGCTGGAACTGAGCAGCATTTTACTACCTGTTCCGATGGGCTGTGAACAATTGATAACAGTTGTACCTTGCTGTAGTTGTTTGTGGACAAGCTTGACCTTGCTTTTATCGAACACTTCCCGTATTCTGAAATCCTGTCCATAGTCAGGAAATGACTCTTTGTGACATTCCAATGGCTTCTGCTACCATTCTCTGTGTCTGACCTACTTCCAGCCTGCCAACAGCTCTCCACTCCGTTGATTCCGGTAAATCATGCTGCTGTGACATCATTGAAACCGAATTTCTTGAAACCAAATGTCACGATAAACATGGCAGAATAAAGGACCACCCGGAACCTTCATTTTCATGCATTCTGATGTCACAGGCACTATTCAGCTGTTCACATCAAACTCAAGTTTTGCACATTTCGGCAAGATATCTCACGATTGGCCTGCATAATGTCGCCAAAGTCACATGCTTCCCTAATTATTTTGAGAAGTATAGTTCATCCACCAATAAGGAACCTGTGACTCAACCACAATCAAATAAATTCAGAGAATGTGATTTTTTAAATATATTTCAAGATAGTTCAGTTTTTTTCAGCCTCTCGTTTTTCATATTTTGTATTTTATTTTATTGTTTTTACTTTTTGGAAGGGAAAAAAATATTGGCTAATGAAGTAAATTAACAAAGAGAGTGAAAAACAAAGAAAAAACTTCCGTCAGTATTCGTGGAAAAGATTAGTTTGTAGTGTAACACTGAGTGCCCCCTAATGACCCTTTAGCCATTCCTGGGTCTGGGTCCTAGCTACAGCCCTGAGCCCCCCCCCCCCCCCCACACACACACACACACACAAATGAAAGAGAGAGATACCTGTTGCAAAGCAGAATGGATACAGAACAAATAAATTACAGCCCGCTACTTATGTCATTAACATACAGGTGAGGGTATGAGAATTTCTTCCCCAAGTGTTGAATCGGCCTCATCCCATGTAAGAGTAGGAATTGAAAGAGCAACGAGGGGGAAAGAAAGTTTGTTAGCTAGTGGACTAAGGGGAAAGGGAGTTAGTTAGCTGGTGGAATCAGGGAAGAGAGGTTCCAAGAAAAAGTTAGCTGACACTGATAAAGTCCAAACTCCCCACCCCACACTCAGGAAGTACTAAAATAAATTCATTCCATCAAATCAGGCAAGTAAAAGCTTTTCGTGCGATGTATATTGTTTCTTTTCTACCTTGTTCTCATGAATTAGAACCTGAAATTTTCATTCAACGTCAGTGCTTTTTAATCTTCAAATATCTTCTGGTACCTGTGAACTCGGTGGTGACCAAAAGTAATGAAGCAAAAGAAGTATATGGTACATTAAACAGTAATTTGTATTTTATGTACGATTTAGAACAGTAAAAACAGCATAGTAGTCCTTTGGTTGTTTGCTCTATGCTGCATCACTTTTATCTTCAGTAACAGGAAAAATTGGAAAACTAGGGTTGATAGAAGAATTTTCAGAAATCTCAAAGCAGCTGGCCATTAAAAACAATATCCGTGCTGCTTTGAGATTTCATTAAAATTTCATAAAAGTTTGTAAAGAAATACTAAAAAATGCAATAAAAGTTGCTCATTTGAGAACACAGAGATGAAGGGCAGCTCATAAGTAACAATTTTCAACATTGTGACACTTGATCACTACATGAAAGGGTGTAGTGACTTGGGTTTTTCACAGCATGCGAGAACTACAGAGTGACAAGACACCAGTCTGTCGATGGATGCTATTGTCCCAGAGGATGACCCTCGGTATTAGGATCAAAATGCATAGGAGGAAGGACAGAATGCAAGTCCTGTAGTTTTACTATTTCTGGAGATGGACATCAAATCCTTCATTTTTTGGTTACATTTTTACTATTTTTTTTTCAAACTTTGTTTTTTATATCAATGCTGCTTCAAGATTTCTGAAATTTCTTCATTCAAGCATATGTAATACATATTTTTTCTGTTACTGGAGATATAAATCATACAACAAAGTATGAACAACCAAAGAACTACTACACTATCTGTACTGCTCTAAATCGTAGGTAAAATACAAATTACGGTTTTGAACCACATACTTAATTTGTTTTGTGACTGTTCCTTCTTTCTTTAAGTTTCCATTTATGGATTTTCGACTTGAAACATTGATTTCCACTTCCAGAGTTCACAACATGACTTAATTTTTAAATTGAAGGGTACAAAATATACCTTAAAATTCTATGCGCATTCTTATCACTTGTGACGAAAAACAAAGATACCATACCAGTGACAGCAGCAAATAGAACTTTTGAATAATGAACCTAATTTCTTTTTTAATCTATGAAACACACAATTATTTCAATAACACATGATTTGCAAATATATATATATACAAGTCTTTCAGATTGTGAATTAAGAGGTAACTTCACCATATTCTAGGTGAAGTAAATGAAATTGCACACACCATTGCAGTAATCCAAACTGGTCTATTTTGTTGAAACAAAAAGTTAATAAGAAGGTATTAAATTATAAAAAACCTTGTTCCTTTGGTTTCGTATGAACTTTCCGCATTCCAGTAGGTGTTCCAGTCTCTTGTCCAAAATATCAATCCATATAGTGAATTGAAGAAACACATTACATACTGTCACCGACACCATATGGCCTCGCCACAAATACATTTGAGTGGTCTGTTTGACACGCGTGATGCATTTCAGTATATCTGCTATACCATTATTAAGCAGTTCTAAGTAAAGCACCTGGGTATTTATACTCCTCGATGCATATAATTTTCTGTCACGTCCTGTCAACGTCACCTGCAATGTCGCACGTTGATTCGTCGTAACGAGGAGCCTCGTTGACAATATGCTGTAAGTCGACTGGTGGTTCAAATTCAGAATCTTATCTGAGTGGATACGTCCCAATTTCATTATTTTTTCTTGAGTTATATTGAGTATTTCTGTTTTTTTTATTTATTTTGAGTTTCATTTTCCAATATATATTTCCATGGGTATGGAACTTCAATAGGGTTATTACAGTTGTCTTTCCACGTTTTTTCAATAACAAGGGCTTCTGAAAAACGTATTAGTTTCTTTAAACATTGATCAAGAACAACTTTTGCTCTCTCAAAGTCAGGGTTACAAACATTATCCATACAGAATTCAATTAAGGCTGTTTTCCGGTCGTTTTTCTTCCAATTATCTTGGTGCTGTTGTATTCTAGTTAGTAATCGTTTTTTTGTGCTTCCTACATAGAATTTTGACCTGGTACCATCGTATCGTCTACATATCGGGAATATGATGCAATACTGTTCTCATAAATAGGAATAAAGTTATCTTTGATGTCCTTCATAATTATTTCCGCAAGGGGTGTGGAAATGGACGAGCCCATTGGGGCACCAGATCTCTGCCGAAACATTTTACTGTAAAACTCAAAATAGTTATCTTGAATAAAAGAAAGAGCAGAAATAATGTCATCAACTTCCCTAGATGACAACAAGGCATTTAAGGATAGTTTCTATGTGTAATTGAAATAGCAGTCTTAACAGGGGTATTTTGGGAACAACGATATTGCGTCTATGCTAATGAAACAAGTGGTATCGAAGTCAAAAACACATTGTTTCACTCTATCAATAAACACCTTACTATTAGGTACACAATATTGCGAGTATTGTATTAATGATCTCAAAAACTTCAACAGATTTCTTTCCAGATGTATTAAAGGAAAACTAAATCTTGAAATTATGACTCTCATCGGAGTATCTGGCTTATGGAGCTTAATTTTACCAAATTCCCCTGACAAGGAAAGTTGACGACATTATTAGACATTATTTGTGCTCTTTCTTTTATTCAAGATAACAACTATTTTGAGTTTTACATTTAAATGTTTCAGCACAGATCTGGTGCCCCAATGGGCTCACCTATGTCCACACGCTTTGCGAAAATAATTATGAAGGACATCAAAGATAACGTTATCCCTATTTATTAGCACAGTATTGCATCATATTCCCGATATGTAGACGATACATTCATAATCTTCAGGGAATTTAATCAAGATTTAATTCAAAATGTACAAATGGCCTTCAGTGATTATTATCTGACTATAACTTTTACTACAGAAATGGTGAATTACCTTTCTTGGATGTTATGGTTTCAAGAAGACAACATCAACTAGAATTTCAAGTTCATTGGAAGGATGCTTATGCTCCAGTGTTCATTCCTGCTAGTTCTTGTCATCCAATATCCCATAAATTTCCTGCATTTAGATATTTTTAGTACAAAGAGCCTTTACAGTATGTAGCAGTAGTAAGCTACGAAATGAAGAACTCAATTGGATTTTGAATACAGCTATTGGATATGGATATGATTAAAAAATGATATATAAACTGATTTATGACCACAAACGTATGCAGAAGTTTGAAGAAAAGGAGAAAAAAATCTTCTGTGGACGTGGTACATTTCCATATCTCCCAGCCATTACTTCCATATTGCATAGAGAATGTGATAAAGTTAATAAAAGTTTTGGTACAAATGTCACCACTTATGCTGATATACTCTTAAAAAATAAAGGGCCTCAGAAATATTTAAATAAAGCTGGTGTGTATACTATCCCAGTGATTGATCAAGATGGTACCAGGTGAAAATTCTATGTAGGAAGCACAAAAAACCGATTACTAACTAGAATACAACAGCACCAAGATAATTGGAAGAAAAACGACCGGAAAACAGCCTTAATTGAATTCTGTATGGATAATGTCTGTAACCCTGACTTTGAGAGAGCAAAAGTTGTTCTTGATCAATGTTCAGAGAAACTAAAATGTTTTTCAGAAGCCCTTGTTATTGAAAACACGTGGAAAGACAACTGTAATAAGGTTAACCCTATTGAAGTTCCATACCCATGTAAATATATATTGGAAAATGAAACTCAAAATAAATAATAAAAAAAACAGAAAGACTCAATATAACTCAAGATATAATAATGAAATTGGGACGTATCCACTCAGATACGATTCTGAATTTGAACCACCAGTCGACTTACAGCAAATTGTCAACGAGGCTCCTCGTTATGGCGAATCAACGTGCGACATTGCAGGTGACGTTGACAGGACATGACAGCCAATTATATGCATCGAGGGGTATAAATACCCAGGTGCTTTACTAGCATTACTTAGAACCGCTTGATAATGGTATAGCAGATATACCGAAATGCATCGCGCGTGTCAAACAGACCACACGAATGTATTTGTGGCAAGGCCATATGGTGTTGTTGGTGACAGTGTAATGTGTTTCTTCAATTCACTATACGGATTAACATTTTGGACAAGAGACTGGAACACCTACTGGAATGCGGAAAGTTCATACAAAACCGAAGGAACAAGGTTTTTTATAATTTAATACCTTCTATTAACTTTTTGTTTCAACGAAATAGACCAGTTTTGATTACTGCAATAGTGTGCGCAATATCAAAGAAATTAGATTCATTATTCAAAAGTTCTATTTGCTGCTGTACCTTTGTTTTTCGCCACAAGTGATAAGAATGTGCATAGAGTTTTAAGGTATATTTTGTACAATTCAATTTAAATATCTTCCAGCACATTAAGTTAGCCAAATGACTTTTGGTTTTAACATGACTAAAGTTTGAAGAATGGTCTATTTATAATTTAAGGTCACGAGCCTATGTAACTTATGTAAAAGAAAAAAAGTTCAAATAAGAACAATGTGCATGTGATAAAGTGTAAATAATGAAAATATTACTGTATAATTTAAAGTGTAAACTCACTGTAAGAACCTCATTGAACTTTTTTCTAGAAAATCAACATTTATTTAGACACTGAAGTAGTCATTAAAAGCCTTTATTCAAGGCAATATACATAACCACAACGTAAGCTTTTGAAATGTAATCATAAAACTGAGGGGAGATCCAAATTAATTGGCATTCAGACTACTGTGTATGTCCTCTTTCATGCAGAAATTTTCTTCAGTTTTTGAAGCCTCGTCACTGTCCTGAGTTTTTTTTTTTTTTCACAATCAAAATGGGCAAAATGGTAAGCATAAAAATAAAATGATAAACTAAATGAATACAGTAGTAAAGTTGTGTGTGTGTGTGTGTGTGTGTGTTTTGCACAATTGTGTTATATTTAGCTTGGGAGGCCTAAGCTTATTAATGTTTTATTTCATGTTTTTTAAGCTTGCAAAATGCTTCAGAGGCTTTTGTCGCTAGGTCAAGAAAACAAAATAATAAGTCCCCAAAAAGTCAAGAAATTCCACTTTGTAAATCTGGTAGACACCCTGTTTTAGGACAGTGGTCTTCAAAAGGGGTGTGCGCACCCCTGGGAGTGCGTGGTACTATTCTTAGTTGGGGATTTTTATATACAGATATGCATGAGTGTTTAGCATATATACACACACAAGGGGTGTGCGATAAGTGGTTTCCAAACACCAATGCAGGGGTGCGTCATGAAAAAAGTTTGAAGGCCACTGTTCTAGGAAACCATCATGCCCTGCCTGTGCAGTTTATACATATTTTGTGCCAGTCAGTGATGTCTCTTTTATATGATTGGTTGATTTATGTTTATTGGCCCAAGGGCACTTTTATATGCTGTGGGAAACACCTACTTGTTGAAACAGGGGTTGTATTAATGATCTGATGCATAAGTTTATAGCATACTTATTCTGAGTTTATGAATTTCTTCTGCACATTTCATAATTAGTGGTGTAATTTTATGTTTCATAAGTTCTGCAGAAGCTTAAGTGTAAATAAACTAAATTCTTGAAATAGAAATGAAGAATCCTTTATAATGATATCTTTGTTTCTTTTTACAGGCATTGCTCATCTTTTGGTATCAAGTTTGCATAGACACACCTGAAAATGTAAAACTTATCATCCAGAACACCCATGTGACAAAGAACATAGCATTTAACTACATTTTGTAAGCATGTGGTTTAAATTCTTAAGTTCTTTTCTTCTTTTTTCACTTTGATCTAATGGTGGTTAGACATTTTATGTATCCCCCCATGAATCAATCTTTAATAACAAAAGGTTGTATTTGCATTCCTACTGTCTGAAATACACTATGTTCACAAAAGTCACCGGACACCTAGAAGAGAAACACCGCATAGCATTTATTGACATACATTAGTATGTGACGGTCCACCTTTGGCTTTTATGCATGCACTGACCCTTCGAGACAGCTCAGTTCCATAGTATTGCCACAGAGTTGTTAGTGAATAATTATCCAAAATATCGAGGTAGACGTGTTGGTTAACAGGTTTGTCCACGATAACCAATGGGACCATACCACGAAGAACACCCTCACACGAGTACACTGCCAGCTCCAAACTTTACCGTAGGAACAGTACACTGTGGTAAATAGTGTTCCCCGGCTGCTGCCACGCCCATACACGGCCATCAGGCTGATGGATCGTGTATCTGGATTCATCAGTCTATAGGACCTGTTTCCATTGATCTACGGTCCATGATAAATGTTCTTTACACCATGCTGAATGACGAGTAGCATTCCGAGTGGAGATGAAAAGCTTATGAACAGCCGCATGACCACAGTAACCCATGGAATGAAGTTCTCTGCGAATGGTATGTGTACATACCAAGGTTCCAGCATTTTTGCTCACCTGTACACTGAGGTTTTGTGCAGTACTCCGTCGATTAGCTGTAACAACTCTCCTGAGGCTTCGACGTCCTCTATCACTGATTTTCTTTGGTCTGCCGTCACGTTTTGCTGCTTCAGGTACACCACGTGTCTTCCACTTATTCAGTACATCCAAAGCAGTTGACTTGGGTATGTTTAAACGCCTCTCTGTTTCTCTTATGGACAACCCACTAATATAACACCCAATAATCTTTCCTTTCTCAAAGTCAGTTCTCTCCCGCAACATTTTCACTCAACCTCATAGTGTGATATGATCGCGGTCAGCTGCAGGCTTGTATTTATACTGTTTGCAGCTGTACCGCGCATTTTAACAATGTAGTGAATCCGTTCACTTGCTTTTGAAGGAGTGTCCGGAAACTTGTCAATATAGTGTATGTTCACCAGCCATATTTCCAACCATCAAATGCATTTGATAGAGAATTGATTATTGGGCTTCTTAAGGCTGGGTAGTCAAGCCATCATGTAATAAATAGCTCATGTGAGTAGATGTTTTTGATTGGCAAATTATGCTATCAAAAATAGGTATAAGATGGTGTGGTATACACAGTGGCGGACTGGCCATAGTGTCAGCTTGCCTGATGGCAAGTGGCCCTTTGATGAAGTGGGTCTCCTTAAACATTAGACATGTGCAAATCATTGCTGTATCTTCTGGCGAATGTGAAAGACGTACTGCGACGAATTTCAGAATCACTTCAGTTAGGTCTTCTGTTTCAATCGCAGCAATAACGTCATTAGTATTCTTAATAATTGTTGGGCCTCCTCTAACTCAGTTTGGTCCTACAAAACACTTCTCGATCGTGGCTCCTTCGAGGTCACCATTCGGTGGTAGATACGAAAAGCAAGGAGCAGACGAGAACGGTAAACAAAATGTTAATGGCCTTTTAGTAGCTTGAAAATATAATAAAAGTTCCAATATTATTACTGTATGCAACTAAAATTTACGTTCTATTACTATTTTAACCCTGGAAGGGAAACGCAGGGCACTGAGTGCCCCACGTAAATTAGTCTTTGGAATTTCCAGAAGAAGGCAGCACTTAGCGCTTCCACCTCTCCTGACTTTTCTATTGGGGTAGTTCTCTTATCAGTCATCCCTGCGACCTTCACCTAGGAGACTGCTTACTGTTCATAAAGTTGACCTTGGGGCACTGAGTGCTCCACGTTTCCTTTCGCATAACTTTGACTAACACGTGTTTCTTCCTCCCTTTCGAGCTTTTGTGAGAGCTAAAGACATCAGAACAACTGCCAGGTGTTGTGTGTGTAGTCAATTTGTTTGTACAAAGCATAAATTGGCAGTGTGTGCTGATTGTAGGTAGAAATTTTAATTTGTTTTAAGAAACCTCGTAAAAACAAAGCGTTTTACATTGAATGAGTTCTGGAGATATTGTAGATGTTCATTTTTCCCAACGTGGATTATTTTAATTAAGTTTTAATTCCAGGAATATTACCCCTACCAGCATGGAAAAGAAAAAGCATAAATCTGGACCTCTGAAACACAGGGAGTGACAAGAAGCAGAAAGGCAGGAATCATCCAAGTGATGCAGTCAATGTAGAGACAAATACAATAGCATCCTTTACTCACCAACCCAGGCCCAGTACTTCTTCTGTCTTCATTGTTCCGGTATCTTTGCTACCTGCTGTCGCAACATCTGAACACATAGCTTCAACTAGTTACAGGGAATTAGATATACCTTCAGGCATAAATGACTTGGTTTCTGAAGCACATCCTATAAATGAACCTACACAAGAAAATGAAAGATCAATTGCTGGAATCTTCCAATATCCATCACGAGCCGATCTGAAGCAGTTTTTTGCTGAACATCCATTTCAGCCACTTGATGATTTGCCATTTGATGCTCGTTTGTATGAGAGGAAAATTATGAATGACTCAGTCCCGAGAAAATGGCTAACACATAACAAAGAAAATAAGTGATTTTATTATTCATACTGCTTGTCCTTTGAGTCTCCCAACACTTGTAATCCATCACCCTTTGTACGTGGCTTTAGTGGCTACAGGAAGGGTGTATTTGCCAAACTTGGCTTTACACGAATCGACAACAATACATGTCAGAAATATTCAGCAATTTATCAATTTGGTTAATGACAGCACCTTAGATAATTTTTTGCATCTTCACTTATTAAAAAGAAAGTAGACGTCTTGAAGCACAGGAATATTGTCATAAGGATTATAGACATCATAAAGATGTTAGGCAAGCAGTCACTTCCTTTTCGTGGTCACAGAAATGAATCACTCTAGATAATGAGGTTATGGATCATGGCACTTTTTTAGCTACAGTGCACTTGATGGCAAAATATGACCTCATTATGGCAGCTCACGTTTCTGCAGTACAAGTCTACACAAAGAATCAAACGATTAGAACAACAAGGAAAGGCTCAAAGTAAAAGCTGTGGTGGACTTGTTACATACCTGAGTAAAACAACTATTAACATGTTAATACAGATTATGAAGAATATGATACAAGAAAGATTTAGTCATGAAGTTTCTCAAGCAAAATATTATTCTATTCAAGTTGATTCAACACAAGATAATTCATCCATCAATCAGTTTAGCATTATTATTCGGTATGTGCTTAAAGGTGTTATCTGTAAGCGACTACTTTCAGTTGTGCCCAGTAATGATGGTACAGGATAGGGACATTTTGATCTATTGACTGAAACATTACAGCATCTTAAAATTGATCTCAAAAAATGTCTACGTGATAGTACAGATGGAGTTGCAAGCTACCATGGCCAGTATAATGGTTTACAAAGTAAAATTACTGATGTGGCTGATCAACATGTTCATATATGGTGCTATGCCCATGTCTTGAATTTGGTGATAACTGAAACAACAAAATGTTGAGTGCCTGCAGTTTCTTTTTTCAATTTGCTCCAGAATTTAGCAACTTTTGTGAAAACATCATATAGGGAATGGCTGTATGGATAGACGTTGTTGGAAAACATCTAGGACAAGAAAAAAACAAAATGATTAAAGCTAATTGGTGAGGCAAGATGGTCAGGAAAATCCAGTGCAGCAACAACTATATGTGGACGTTTTGATGATGCCGCTGTCAACTTTTGTAAATCTATTGACATGCTTATCAATGATACAAGAGTCAGACAAGTTTGATGCAAAAACAAAACAAGAAGCAAATATTTTTCTTCAAAGTCTTTTAGAGTTTGAAACAATATTGACAGCATTTACTTGCTTGTATATGCCAATAAGTTGTTATTCAAACTTATGCACCCACCACAAGTCATCCTGAAGAAGAAATTGAAGAATTTTATGAGGAAATTTGTCATCTAAATAATAAAGGTAAGCAGCACTTGAAAATAATTATGGGAGATTTCAATGCAAAAATAGGGCAACGGCAACAGAATGAAACTTCAGTAGGTAAATTCGGTCATGGCAACAGAAACCAGCGTGGAAATACTCTCGTTGAGTTTGCAGAGGCAGAAAGGTTTTTCATCTTGAACTCCTTCTTCAAGAAAAAGCCACACAGGAAATGGACATGGAGACATCCAAATGGGACGACAAGTGAAATTGATTTTATTATGTGTAACAAAAAATTCGTCATAGAAGACTGCAGTGTGCTAAACAAGTTCAACACAGGTAGTGACCATAGATTGGTGAGATGTAAGATGCACCTCAACACTAAACTTGAACGTGGCAAGCTCATAAGACAAACAAAATCTATTGACATAACCAACCTTAAAAAACACCATAATACCTTCAAGTTAGAACTGAAGAACAGGTTCTCTGCTTTAGAAGGCCTAACATCGGAAGAAGTGGACATCTCTGAAGTTAACAGAAAAGTAACCAAAGCTCTTATGGAAACAGCAACAAAATTAGCTGGGTCTAAGAACAAGTTGCATGTGAACAAATTATCAGGAAAAACCAAAATGTTGATGCAAAAAAGAAGAGAGATGAGGACAACTAAAGAAGATGTGACTTCCAAAGTGGAATATATAGAGCTATGCAAGACAGTAAGAAAAAGTATCACTGAAGACGTAAGGAAATTCAACTGTGAACTAGTGAGGAAAGCAATTGAAAACAACCAAAGCCTAAAGATAGCAAAGGGACATCTCAGTAAGGGAAGAAAACAGATTATGGCACTGAGAAAAGAAGATGGTTCTGTAACAAGAAATAGAGGCGAAATTTTGACAAGAGTGAAAGATTTCTACTCCAAATTATATGAACGGGATGATATATGCACTCCAGACATCATGAAAGATACCAGTACCAGAGTTCCTCCAGTCCTTCCAGCAGAAGTTGCACATGCAATCAAGAACATGAAGCGAGGAAAAGCTCCAGGAGAAGATGGAATTACTGTAGACATCATACAAGAAGCAAGTGGAGAAATCGAAACAGTACTCGCCCAAATTTTCACTCGATGCCTTAATGAAGGAAAGATTCCTGAGGATTGGAACACCGCTACAATGATCCTGCTACATAAGAAAGGTGACATTGAAGATCTCGGAAACTACAGACCTATCAGCCTCCTATCAGTAGTTTATAAAATCTTCACTAAAGTTCTTTCACACCGCTTGAAGGTAACACTGGACATGGCCCAACCGAGAGAACAAGCTGGATTCAGGAGTGGCTACAGCACAATAGATCATATCCACGTGCTGAGAGAACTAATTGAAAGAGCGAGGGAATATGAACTTCCATTGTGCATGGCTTTTATCGATTATGAAAAAGCCTTTGATTCGGTGAAACCATCGGCAGTTACAATGGCTCTGAAAACCTGCGGTATTGAAGATGCATACATTAATATTATTAATAACATCTATGAAAATGCAAGTGCAAAGATTAGGCTGTTTGAAAATACAACACACATAAAAATTGGAAAGGGAGTGAGACAAGGTGACACCATATCTCCGAAGCTCTTTAATGCCACATTGGAGGGTGTTTTTCAGTCGCTGAGCTGGGAAAACAAGGGGATAAAGATTAATGGAGATTATCTAACCCACCTTCGCTTTGCTGATGACGTAGTCATTTTTGCAACTACCCCATCAGAGCTGCAGAGTATGATCCAGGAACTTGCTGACAAGAGTAAAGAAGTGGGATTAAAAATGAACTTTCAGAAGACAAAAGTGATGTTCAATGCTTTTACAAGAAATGAAGATTTATCGATTGATGGAGAAAAGCTGGAGATAACAGACACGTACGTTTATCTTGGACAGCAGATATCAAGTGAGGGTCACATTGATGAAGAAATTAATCGGCGTACAAAACTGGCCTGGAGAGCTTTTGGAAGAAACAGCATAATTTTCAAGAGCAATATGCCATTATGTCTTAAAAGAAAAGTGTTTGATCAATGCATCCTTCCAGTGCTTACGTATGGTGCAGAGACGTGGACCTTAACTAAAAGAGACATACAAAGGCTGCAGACAACTCAAAGAAGCATGGAGAGGTGCATGCTTGGTGTAACCAGGAGAGATAAGAAGAGGAACTCGTGGATCCGAAAAATGACAAGAGTGGAAGACATCATGATCAGAGTTAAATCCCTGAAATGGCAATGGGCTGGACATACTGCCAGAAGGACAGATCATCGATGGACAGCCGAAATTTTAGATTGGATTCCAAGGGACAGGAAAAGACCCAGAAGAAGACCACATGGGAGATGGGTGGATGAGATTCGAAAGTATGCAGGGGTGACATGGAGGAGACTGGCACAAGACAGACCGTTGTGGAGGAAACTTGGGGAGACCTTCGTCCAGCAGTGGATTGATAATGGTTGACAATGATGATGATGATGATGATGATATGCACTCATCATCAAAAAAATAGTTGCACCCAGAAGGACGTGTCGGATTTCAATGCTATTTCGGAGGAAGGTAAAGGTTACCAGGAACAATAAATGATTAAACATGTAGACTAGTATGAGCAATATTTATTGAGCTACTCGCCAATAAGTTGTCTCTCAGTATGTCGTTGGGCGACCATGTTTGCTCACACATCATACCAGACGTCTCGGCATGGAGCTGTACAGGTTCCTAATGGTGTCCTGCGATAAGCCATCCCATGCAGCTTGAATCTTCTCACGCAGTTCCTGCAGATTGCGCGGTAGGGCTAGTGTGTGGATAGCACGTCCAATAGCATCCTACATATTTTAAACTGGCGATAGGTGTTGGTGCCTTGAAGGCAAGCTCTCGAGACAGAGACAGCAGCCATATGCGGACGAGCGTTGTCCTGTTGGAAAATCGCATCAGAGTGAGCATTCAGAAAAGGTAGGGCCACTGGTTGCAGGACCTCATTAACGTAACATTGGGCTGTTAAAGTGCCTGTAATGAACACCAAAGGTGATCTGGCATCGTAGGCAATTGCACCCCACACCATGACACCAGGCCTTCTGAACGTGTGACACTCGACAACAAACCATTCATCTGGTCGCTGATGACGGTGCCTCCACACACGGATTCGTTGATCGTCTCCTGCAAGACAAAAGTGGGGCTCGTCACTGAAGATCACTTACTGCCATTCTGAGTGGCTCCATTGCAGTCTTTGGTGACGATGTAATGGTGTTAAGGGTAGTCATCGTAACGGTCTGTGTGCTTGTAGTCCTACGTCGTGCAGCCCTCTGCCAATGGTGCTGGCACTAATCGAATGATGCATAGAGGGCACCACTGTTCGCTGAATATCCGCAATCTTTGCTGTTGGGTCGCTCCGCACATGTAGGACAACCCGTCAGTCCTCTCTCTCTCTCTGTGATTCGTCTAGGTCTCCTAGACCCTTCCTGTCGCTGCTGCATGCCTTGTTATATCCACTGCCACCAACAGCGTGCTATGGTGATATCCGCACAATCGGTATGGCACATAATACGGCGATAAGCGCTTCCCTGAGCCCGACGATGCGGCCCCTCTCTAACTCCTCCAACTGCTCGAATTGCTTCTAAACTTTTCCGCGAGGCATATTTCACTCGCAAAGGATGCAACCAAAACAACAGTACGAGTCAGAATGGGAAACATGCTCAACTGGACGACTTTATATAGCTGCTCGTGCATAGCGCTACGACCCCTCCTTGCTGGCGTCACATGAATGGCCGAGCGTGATACTTGAATCATTTACGTGTCTCACGATGCTAAACCTACCCACAAAGTTTCATTCTTGTCAGTTGCTTCCTTCTGGGCATAACTATTTTTTGATGATGAGTGTATTTGAAACAATACACTATTTTTTTGATGATGAGTGTATTTGAAACAATACACTATTTTTTGATGATGAGTGTATTTGAAACAATACACTATTTTTTGATGATGAGTGTATTTGAAACAATACACTCATCATCAAAAAATAGTTATGCCCAGAAGGAAGCAACTGACAGGAATGAAACTTTGTGGGTAGGTTTAGCATCGTGAGACACGTAAATGATTCAAGTATCACGCTCGGCCATGCATGTGACGCCAGCAAGGAGGGGTCGTAGCGCTATGCACGAGCAGCTATATAAAGTCGTCCAGTTGAGCATGTTTCCCATTCTGACTCGTTGTTTCCCATTCTAACCTGTTATCAAGTTATTGACAGACAAGTGGTTTAGATATGTTTACTGCATGGACTTTAATAAATTCTGCTACAAAAATCTGTTCAAGTCCATGCAGTAAACATATGACAAGAACATTTGATAATGTACCCAGCAAGGCATTGGAATTTGTAAATAAATGTGATGACAAGATTTCACAGTTGAATATGGATGAAAATCAAACACTGGAAATTGACTCTTTGGAGACAGCATTGCCAGTTAAGAGGCAGAGGAAGAAGAAAAGAATGGCAGATGAGCTTATAGATGTTGAAGGAAATTCCTCAGATTCTCTAGCTGGTAGTTGTATAAAGATTTATCCTGCTTGGACCCAGCAAGGTTTTAAACTACTGCAGAGAAGGGCCTTGAAGATGAAGCTCTGGAAGATATTGTTAAAGGAACAGTAAACTTAAAAAAAAGTCCTCTAAAATATGACTTTTTGCTGTCATGTTATGCGGGTGACCGGGTGATGCTCATAGAGCTGAAATTTGTTTCCGTACGGCCATTGGGAGCTGAGTAAACAGCTGACATAGTTTCTGGTGATTACGTCACACTAGACAAGCGGCCAGTCAGACCACTTCTCGCACTAGCGGCATCTGTGTACTCCGTGCGGTAGGGGTTGTGAGCGAAAGTATGAGGTAATTAGTGTCAGGAATTTCACTCCTTGTGTTGCACGTGTCCTGTTCATTAGTCATCAAACTTTCTGATGCAATTTACACAACTGGAATGAATTTTAAGCAGTTTATGGATTTTGCTGAAACCCGTGGTATACAAGCACTCGGTAACTACTTTTCACAAAGTGGTGAAATTTTTAATTGGGCCAATAATCAAATTTACGTAGCATAGTATGAAAAAACAAATTACTGACGATTTAAAATTATGTGATTCCGAAATTTGGGTGAGCAGAGATGGACAGTTTGATTCCCCAAGTTTTTGCACCAAATGCTGTACGTATTCCATTATGAATATTCGCAAAGGAAATATTGTAGATTTTATTGTCGTTCAAAAGGGTGTTTTTGACTGGGACTTAGAAAATAATGCGTGCAATTTATTACTCTCAGGCCTCTATGAAGAAATAAGGATATCAGGTTTTTTTTTATCAGATAGACATAGAAGCATTCGTGCCCTCATGAAGAAAAAATTTCCCAAATTGATCATCACATGGCCAAAAGTTTGACTAAAAATCTAAAAGCTGCGGAAAAGAAAGCTCCTTTACTAGAAGCATGGCGGTCCAGTATAACCAACCATTTATGGTGGTCAGCTCAAACGTGTAATGGAGATGATGAACTGCTGGTAGAAAAATTTCTATCTCTGACTCACCTGCCATACGGTAATAACAGTAGAAATAACAGTTAGATAAACTGCCTTTTTATCTAACTGTTATTTCTAGTTCATATTTTTCTTCTTGTTTTCCATATCATGCTCAACTATTGCGGGGTATTTTTATTTTCGTGGAGCGGGGGGGGGTCATTAATGACTTTTCACTTGGGCTACGAGAAGTGCTCATAAAGTTGTTTCTCCCATGACAATAGGAGAAACTTAAAAAAAGTATATGCACTTAGTTAATGAAAAATACCTTTATATACTCATATATAGACAGTACCTGACAAATCTTTAGTGACAGTGAGAGTTAATCGAAATAGTCTGTGTCATTTTCAGGGCAACAAACAAACCCCGAATACTGTTGTTCATTATAGTTAGGGAAACATTCTAACAACACAAGAAGGAATTACTTTTCTGATTTTGCACCCTACAGGCATTCACCCAATATATGAATTGTTTGTACGTAACGTGTCTCCATAGTTTGCTACATACAAGTTCATATTTTTTTTCTCACTTTTTTCAGCCCAAAGAATCATTTGATAACGACTTGCCTGTAAGGTGTGGATATTTAAAACAACACTGTCGAATGATTCGTGGTTTATTATGCATTGGGCACTACCTTTTATTTTCATCATCTGATCACTCTCGTTTCAACACAAACACTCAGCGTCTATTGACATTCTCTCGCAGTTATAACATTGGCACCAGTCAAGATCACCTTTTCTACCCTCGAATTTGTTTTCACATTTCTTGTTAAACATTCATACTGTACCGGCAGAATATCGTGGTTCAGATGAATAAGGATTTACGCTAGCCATTTTATAGATTAATGGGATCGACTGCACTGCACAGAACAATAAAGAGCACCAACGATAAGAGCATTATGGAATTTCTGTAATTATTACAGGTTTCCCCTGGGATTACGGATGATTAACGAAAAGTTATGGATATTCAAATTTTCGGTGTTATTAAGAAAGTTTTATTACTTGATTTGTAATTAATCAATGTAAAAGCCTCTGAACAAAGTTCGTAACACAGCTATTTTTTTTTCTTTCTTCTGAGGTGCAGGAATTTGTTTTGCTTGTTTGAAAGATTGGGAAAAAAAAGAAAGAAAAAAGCACAGCGCCAGGATTGCATAGGCCCGGCGTGCTTCCTTCGCCGTGGGCTGGGATTACGTTGGCCCAAAGCCTCTGAATAAAGTCTGTGATTCAGCTCTTTGTTTCTTTTCTTAAATTCTTCCTTCTTTTTTTTTTTTTTTTTTTTTTTTTTTTGTGAAGAGAAGGAATTTGGTTTGCTTGTTTGAAAGCTAAGTGGAAAGAAAGCACTGCACCAGGCCAGGATTACGTTGGCTCAGACGTGCTTCTTTCGCTGTGGCCCGGAGTCGCATCAGCCCGATGCCTCTGAACCAAGTTCGTGATCCACATCTTTGTTTCTTTTTCTAAGGAGGAATGTGTTTTGCTTGTTTGAAAGCTAAGTAGAAAGAATGCATCATGAGAGGCTCAAAAGCATGGTTAGAAACAAGAATTTGGCAGGGAAATTCTCCCCACTTGCTTGACATTTATAGAGATTCATGTCGCCATATTCAGAATGCAAGCATAAAATTTTGCAAACCATTTGAAGGTTACATTGAGAAGTACTTTACTGCCATCTTCAGTTACTTTAAATGGTCTGCAGATCAACGTGAAGCCCTTGCTGAAATTTGTGAAATTATAGGGCTAAAATTGACTGAAATTAAGAACATGGTCCAACACAGGTGGCTGTCATTCTATCATGTGGCCAGACCTGCCAACTGTTACGATTTTATTGTATTTAGTACGATAAATCATGCTGCAGTACGTTCATATGATTTTACAGCCAAAAATACGATTTTTTTTAAATAGTCATGTTTCCCCCCATTTTTCCCTTTTCAGATAAAGCCTTGTAGCAGAATCGCGGCGACGGGTGACGTACATCGCAGATTCATTTTGGTCCTGCAGGCAAAAACGACATCCCCAGAACCCTATTAAACCATCTTCCATACTCCTTATCATAAATGCAAGTTTTCTGTCTTTCAAAATTTCCGAAAACGGAAGTTAGGCATAGTGAGGATTTCTTCCGTAATCGTAATTTTTTTTTGTCGCGAAGACGATATACGTCACAGAATTATTTTGTACTCATCCCTGTAGCAGAATCGCGGCGACAGCCACCGTACATCGCTGATTTATTTTGTACTCATCCCCCTAAAAGAATCGCGGTGGCCGTCGAACATCGTAGATTTATTTTGTACCCACCCCCATAGAAGAATCGCGGCAACGGCCGATGTATATAGCAGATTCATTTTCTACCAATCCTCGTAGCAAAATCGCAGCGACGACCGATGCAACATCGCAGATTTATTTTGGTCCTGCAGACAAAAACGACATCCCCAGAACCCGATTAAACCATCTTGCAGACCCCTAAAATGAAAGTTTTCCGCCTCTCAAAATTTCCAAAAACGGAAGTTAGCAGAGTGAGAATTTCTCCCGTGATCGTAATTTTTTTCTAATAATTAGCAACGTAAAAGTGTTTGCTGATTATATTTAATTGGTTTATCAATAAAATTTTGATGTAGGGAAAAAATCCTTACATTCTCATCAAATAGAATTTATATAGCTGAAATAGGCTTCAAAAATTATCAGCTTGCGTCGTGTTACGATTTTTCTATCTGAGTGTTACGTTTTTTGGTTCTGAGAGGTTGGCAGGTCTGTGTGGCATTAAACAGTTTGCATAGCCATGATGTCCTTTTGCTCCTGTATTATGGATTTGTTCAGTCTATTGAAAGACCAATATACGTGGATGTCATAAACAAAATATGTAAAGAAAAAAATTTTGGTAAAGAAGGAAAGTTAAAATTTCTGGAGCTTTGGGAGAAATTATGGGGGAAAAATCTAACAGAAGATAGAAAAAAGCGAAAATCTAGAATTGTTGCAAAATTATTTGAAAGCTGGAAAAAAACCTTGCTTATATTAAATTTTGATGTTTATTACCTCTTTTGGAAAAATATGTTAGGCTTGTTTCAAACAAAGGAGCCATTAATTTATAAGGTTTTTGATGAGCAGAAGCAACTATTCTTGAATTTCTTAGCTTGTTCTTAAAACAAGAGATACTGAAAGGCAAACCTGTGAAAGATTTGATAAGGCAAACCTGTGAAAGATTCTTAGATCAGGAACAGACTCCATTATTTTGGAAAGCAAATCAAATCAAATACATGCAAAAGACACTACATTCTGTAGTGATCTTTTAATGTACATATCAGCTATTGATCTTCTGCAAGGGGACATAATCTAACTTTAAAAAGACTGAAAAACTTGCACAGTTCCTTACAAATATATTGAATTCAGAGGAAATGGAAAGCTATGCTCTGGAAATTCACCAGTATCAAGATGATTAACAACTTCCATCTCCTGTTGATGAAGTTGGAAACTTTGTAAAAATTGATGCATGGTGGGCAAAGGTGTTTAACCTGTCCAAGCACACTATGTTATCTAAAGTAATAAAAGCCTTGATATCATGCTTTCACGGTCCACAGGTTGAAAGTTCTTTAAGCATGATGGTTGAAATCATAGATATAAAATCAGTAAGAATGAACATTGAAACCTATTCAGCTATACAAACTGTGAAGTATAAACTTAAAACACAGGGTAAGTCTGCAGTTAATTTCTTCAGTAAAGAAATTTTTTTGCTAGAAGCAGTTGATGCCAACCTCTGCCAAAATCTTGGGACATGAAAACAAAAGTTACACCACAGAAATTGAGAGGAAAAGAAAAGGAATTATCAGCAAAAAGAAAAAGTTAGCAATGGATGCTGTTCAGCTGCAGAGTCAATGTAAAATAAATATGGCTGTGCAGCTGGCTAAGAAGAAAGCGAAGCTTGCTCACAAGAGGAAACTCGAACTGTTGTGCAAGCAAGTACAACAAAAAAAAGGGGGCAAAATATCTTTGAAGCAACCTGTTTAAAAACCATAGCACTTCTAGTCATATTTTTTTTACATTTGTACATATTCAAATATATATTACAATACATATTCCAATTATCATTTAATAAGAATCTGTGGATTTAACTTATTTCCACACACATGACTCTTGACATACATTTCATTTCTGAAAATTTTGGTACATTAGAGTACTACTAAGCCAACAAGATTGACTTATTCTTGTACTGTGATCTTTGACCAAAACTAATCTGTGGATATATGTTTCTAATTCTTGCAAGTTTTTAATTGCTTGACTAAATGCACAAACTTTCCTAGACAAATACTTTTATGACTCTTGACATACATTTCATTTCTGAAAATTTTGGTACATTAGAGTACTACTAAGCCAACAAGACTGACTTATTCTTGTACTGTGATGTTTGACCAAAACTAATCTGTGGATATATGTTTCTAATTCTTGCAAGTTTTTAATTGCTTGACTAAATGCACAAACTTTCCTAGACAAATACTTTTCACCTCAGGATTTAGCTAGTAAAGATTTACATGTAAGTTTTAAATCTGATTTTTAAAAATATTTCATTTTGTTTTGTTCTGAATTCCCTGCTTTTCTATTGAGAATATAATAATGTGCTTCACTTTAATATTTACTTACATAATTTACAGAAAATAATTCCATAAAGCTTGTACAATCTTAAATAGTGTAATGCTGTATTTGAATTTGCTCACACCGGGCGTTCGTGTGTCCCAATTTTCCACCCAGTTAAAAAGTTCAGCTTTTTTTGTCATCGGCCAGTCTCATGTATGCTAAAAATATAAATTTATTTCACAAAAATTTCAATTGTAGCTTTTTTCCGCTTATGTATTTTTTGAAAATTGTATTTATTTCTTATAAAAATTCAATGGTAGCCTTATAGTCGTGGGCCCCTTTGTCTTCTGGCAACCAATATTTTTAGACCCAGTCTGCCACTAGGTATACATGTTCATCAGGTCAGGCTTGGTGTGTGTGAAGATGGCACCATGAAAAGTCTGGCTGATCCTACCACAGGTGTACACAGGACCATACTCAACACTTCCCACCACTGAAACCAGCTGTGTGTTAGTTGAGTGTGGTTTTGTTACTTTCATTGTACCCTGAGCCATTGTCTAACAATTCGCAGAGATAGGATTGTTTGCCCACATATTGTATTATCTCTTCCTGGATTAATGTAAGTCTTAAGCAACCTTAGATACAGAATGACATCATAGGCAGCAAATCCCAGTTTTTGATTTTGGCTTAATGATCACACACTTGATTGAAGATGATGCAGTCAGTGAACCACTCGTTTAGATTTCACAGTACTGTCAGTTATAATAGCCAGCTTTGTGTGGTGTTTATTTTGGAAAGTATGACTGCTGCTTAAGTGTTGATACATCCTACCCCCCATTCCAGGAGTTTTCATATTCCAAGTCAACTTAAGAGTGTACTATTGTGGAAGCTAGGGTAGTTGGCTCACGGTATCTCTGGGGGAACACAACAGTGATATCACCTGTTCATATCCCACTCATTCTGTGTCCTTGCTTTTTAGAATCATTCTGACACTGACACCACCTCACCATTTGTCCTTTCTATGAAGAAATGTTTCCCCTGCAGCTATTGAAGTACAACTGCTTTGCATTTCCCCAATTGCTAATTTATTGTCTCTGTGTTGCTAATGATGGGAGAAGTCTTCTATGCCTTCCACCCCATCTCCTCCTCCAAGTTACATTTCCCAGCTAGACAGAACAATCAGTGGCTGGAAGTGTGAAGCTCTTAATTGAGTAACTTGTCATGTGAAAAATCTATTTTCTCTCCAATTAAAAAAAAAAAAAACTTTTTTTATTGCAGTTATGCCTGATAAACTGCTGAGGAAAAAACAGATATTCTGAGCAATAATTCTGCCGCTTTTTACTCTAAATGCTAGGGACTACTCGCTGTTCCAATCCTTCCACAATAATGCACTCTTAAGTTCACTCGGAGTATAACACCATTTTTCAACAAGGTGATGCCCGAACACATATTACTACCATCATATTAGGTATTGTCAGCATAGTGTCAGTATCCTACTGTGGCCAGCCATGTTTCCAGCTTCATCACCAGCTAGGCATGTTTTGGGATATCCTAGAATATGACTTGTAGTTTCATCCTCAACAAGCTTCCCGAGGTCTCCTGAGAGACCAGGAACACAAGGATAGTGGCTATGCTCCTGGACAGTACCTGACATTCTACGACTCCCTATTATGAGGTTAAACTGTGTGTATTGCTAATAATGAGGGATTCAACTACCTGTTAAAGATCGCAGTGCCATGTATCATTCTGTGAAATAATTGTTCATTTGCTCATTAACTTGTATTAGCAAGTAATTTTGAACTAAATTTAACCACTGTGTGTATGGCAGTTTTTATATTGCAAAGTGTATAGAACAGATTTAGTTGTAATTATATGTGTAGGCCTACAGTCATTCAAGATATATTTTGTCTTGTCATTAATCATCAGTTGTTCTACTGACATAGTGTCAAAAGAAATAAATAAAAATCTAAGTGAAACAGGCTATATAAAATTATCAAGATCTGAGCTCAGGTACACTTCTCTTCTAACTTCTCTAACACTTGGAAGTAAATGGGGTGAAACTTTGTTGTGTAAAATAATGTTCAGCATTTTTTTTTCTTTTTGTAAAAAGGAAAGTGAATCTGACATTTTAAGATCTGTATATGATGTACTGCTGATTATCTATAATTTGTAAAATTATGTACCAGAAATATAAAAGCCGATACATACCTCTGTAACTCACATGTATAAAATGATCAAATTTCTGTGTGCGTCTGGGACCTACCCCCACTTTTCCAAGTGTAGTGGATGCCCCCTATATACTGTGTGTTTCAGGCTTGGTCCAATGTAATACTGGAAACACTTGTTTGACTGTGGAGCAAAGTTTTGAATGTAGATGATGATGTATCAGGTTCTAACAAAAAACAAACCAGCAAAGTGCCTCTAAGTAATAGACTTGATTGGTAATTTAGAAAGTTTTGAAAATACTGACAAAGAGAGCCTTGTCAAAGAGTTGCAAAATGAGTTACATGAACCTGGAATACAGTGCTATATGAGTGTGGCTGATATGATTGGCAGTGCTGTAAATCAGTCCAGAGTAGAAGAAATTAACAAGCCCATCGAGCATAGCACAGTGCTGTCTACTGTTGATACTGTTAGAGAACGAATCAGTGTGGCTTTGAATATAACAATATCATAGCTGTGAGAAAAATCCTAACTGATATTAGGAAACATTTCAGATTCTTAAAAATAAACAGAAATTATATCTTGTCGATTAGGTAATGAACAATTTGTTGGTAGTATTTGTAAGATGCAACACAATATAAAATTTCAAATATCTGTTTTTTTTCAGTTGCCCATGCAGCCCATCTCCTCCATTTACCCAAATTACCAAGAGAAACTGGGATATAAATAAATAAGACGTCAAGCAATACTCTGTTGTTTTTTACAAAAATGTAGGAAAGAATTTGCTTGCTGTCAAATTGTTTATATGTACTTTGTAATGTTATTGTTGTTATTTTGCTCATAAAAGTTATATCTTCATATTTTTCTTGATGCATACTTTTCTTTTTCTTTTAGAGCTGACCATGATGATTCAGAAGTAATGTTGTTCAATCGATGCATGCTTCCTGCATATTATGGTCTGCTTAGATTGTGCTGTCTGCAGTCCAGTTCCTTCACAAGGCAATTAGCTAATCACCAGAATGTTCAGTGGGCTTTTAAGAATATCACACCCTACACTACTCAGTACACTGCTGTAAGTATTATGGCAGTAGTTTTGTTTCTTTAGTTATTATGGAATTAGTTCCTATGACTGATATTAATGATCATTTTTGCCTTCAGCTTTGTTTTTGCAAAAGCATATGAGGGTGTGGTCCCATCCCATTCATGCTTTATGCTTTCCCTCCTCCTGCAGATTTCTGTGCTCATTTGTAATCTAACATTTATTGTCTTAAATTGTACTTTACTGTTAGATAGAACATTTCTGCATTTTGGGGCCAGCATGTGTATCACTCCCTGATTCAACCCTTTCAGAAAACATGAAGTGGTGAATGAATCATCCACCATGTCTTGTGTGAAAAATGCAGTCAGCCAACCAGTCAGTTGTACGTTTTGAATTTCTGTAGTTCCCAGTCAAACAGAATACTCACATGTTATGTATCATATCATTAAACAGTGATATCACTGTTATATAAGTAACAGTCATGCCATCATGAATTTCAGTTTCTGCATACTGTTGTTACAGCTTGTACATACTGGCAACAGGATTCCATAACCAAAGTTTTCCATACTGCAGTTGGGGTAGTGCTTTTTAAAGCTGAGTTCAAGGTGCAACCTACAACATGATTCATTCTCCATCCACATATTCCATGCCATGTCCCCGATAATGCTTCTGTTTATTTTTCAGACCAACTTGTTTTTTGAAACACAAGGTTGCAAAATTCCGTTAATTCCTGTTTCATTCTTGATCTGCTCATTCACAAGTGAGGTTGCAAGATGTGCATGTGTATCATTTCTTACTAATTCAATAATTTTGCAAAATGAAGTACAGCATTTTACTGCAAAATTCTTCACGTAATACACTTTTGTTTTGTTAAATACACTATAAATTACAAATCCATTCTCTGTCTTTCCTGCCAAACTGATGCTGTGTATAGAGGAAGAACTTTATCTGCCTCCCTTTATACCAGTATTTCTAATAAGTATTATATATATATATATAATTTTATTGTGTGGGAAGTTTAAAATGACTGTTTCTAGTCAGAGTGATAGTTGAAGTTTGTTGAATGGCCATGATGATTTTGAATCATATGAAAATGATGTTGAATGAACTACACATCTAGTGATAGGACCAGCTACTAGCAGCAGATATCTCCAGAAATTAACTGGAAAAATTATAAAAGATTGTTGTGTATGCAGCAAATGAACATAACACAGAAAGGAAAGAGTTAAGATGCAGTGTGTGCAAAGAGCCTGGAGAACATTGTCCAATGCCTAAGTACTCTGTGAGATATGTTTCAATCTTGTCCTGTGCAGTACTTCTTTAATATTAGCAAAACAGCAGATCCCTGTCTCACAATTAAAATTATAAGATTGGTTAAAATTTGAGAGGTTGGGTTGTTATTATGTCAACTGAATTTTTAAGAAAAGAACAGGTTTTGAAAGTTTTTTTTTTTTTTTTTTTTTTTTTTTTTTCATATAGAATTTCTATTTCAAAACAAAAGTCATGGAAGTAATGTTCTTGTAAATTTAGTTTTTACACATCTGGACCAATCAATTCTAGAAGTGTTAGGAAGGGCTTGATGAAGTGCTAGAAGAATTTTCAGCCCAAAATCTTCGTATTTATGGTGAGTACAATGTGTTCTTCAAAGCATGCAGTTTCAGCAAATATGACTTAACAATTCTTGCATATGGGTTATTTCTTGCCTACTCAACACTCCAGTCCACCCAACGGGGTCTGATTTTGATGAAATTTAAGCCAACACCTGGTCCTTATAAGAAAAGAAAATTCTGCTAAAGATTGAGACAGATCATACAATCCAGACATGAAAAATCAAACATTTTGAGCACACAGTCATACATTTTCATAGCAGTAAACAATGGGTGTACATCAAGTCCTAAAATTCATCTTATAAAGTATTTATTTAGACTTTAATTTGATACCTAAGGCATTAAAACTTGGAAATACTTTTGCAGGTCATTAAAATCGACTTTTGAGCTTAGTTTAATAAGAACCCCATTTTTTTTTTTAAATCTCAAAAATATATTTGAGCTGCTCCTTTGTACATCTCATCAAAATTTAATACTGGTAAAGCTATGTGTTAAATAGGAATTAAATTTAATAGTAATTTATGAAGGATAAGGTGGAAAGGCATAAATTGGCTTTTTGGAAAGATCAGAAAACATCCTGTATGTACAAAAGACATGGGAAAAATAGTGGAAATAAAGTTCCAAGTTTTGTCAAGAATAAGGTCAGACAAATGATATGGGAGCCTAATGAGTGAAGTGGAAGATGGGGTGGAGGTTTCTGTCAGCTATAAGAACATGAAAGCAAAGGGGATTTTGAGGCAGAAGCAGATGATACCACAATGAGAGAAGGAAGTACAGAAAGGATTTCAAGGGAACAGGTTTGTAATGCTCTAAAATCTTTTCCAGGTGTTAGGGCTTTGGGAATAGATGGCATAACTGCTGAGATGTTAAAAGTATGGTGGTGACTCTGTAATTGATTGTTTAACTCAAATTTGTCAGTTGTGCTGAGAATTAAAAATGGCACGTCATCAGGAATGGTGCACAGAAAGATTACAATGGACTGTACAATGGAAGAAGACCATGCTGTTCGTGGATGAGTCCAGATACACAGGTGTTCACCCAATTAGTATGGCAACATTTGCATGGCATAGAACTATGGGCATGATGGTGAGCCCAGTACCTCCTATAGCAGTCACATCAAAGGGCCTGTTATCAAGAACGGTGCAGAGAAAGATTACAGTGGACTGTGGAATGGAAGAAGAGCATGCTATTCTTGGCTGGGTCAAGGTTCACGTTTTTGGCATGTCAGCTGGCCGCTCATCTGTATGTCGCCATTGTTAATAAACATCATGTAAAGGCATTTATACTACCCGATAACCAAGTGGTCAGAATGACTGATTTCTAGCTAGCCTTCCATGTCTGGCTTAGATTGAGTCATGGATGAAGCCTAAGTAGTGTGGCTGTCTTACAGCACTGGCTCTCTACCTTACCTGGAACCAATGACCCCAAATTAGGGATAGACAACTGCTTATAGCTCTATGAGTTGCTTGTAGTGATCATTAAACCCAGAAATTTTGAAAAAAAAAGTAAAGAAAGAAAGAAAAGCATTAACAATCAGCCAACATACAGTGCTTTTATTTGGTACATGTAAAATGGAATCTGATATAACAGCAAGATACCATTTTTGTTTGTATTTCTTTCACTGTGATGGTGAGAAGCTATATTTATGTTATCATCAATCCTGTTGAATGACCTTTCTTTGCCATCATGCGTTCAACAATCCTGCATCATGACAATGCCCATCTGCACACTGCTTTTTTTACAAGAGGCAGTCTCTAGGGTGTGGACATGCTCCGTTGGCCACCAACCTCACCAGATTTGTCATCCATCATGCTTACGTGGGACCTTCTGGGTCATCATCTTAGCCACCCCAAACGTGCAACATCTTTGTGGAATTTCATGCATTTCCAACTCTTCTTTCACGAATAATCACAATTTTTGTAGGGGGTTTCCCCCTTTAATTTATGAAAACCAGTGTAAGTAAAAATGTTTAAAATATCACTGTTTCATTGCATGTGTGTGCTTTGGCGCACATTGTGTAGGGGGCAAATTTTTGTAGTTGAAGCTGTTTGTTATCCTACTCAGTGTGCTTAGTTTTTTATTCATATATATTTGTACTTTTCTTTAACATAGGCAGTAAATGAACTTTTCCGCTTAATGCGCCTCTTTATTGCAAAGCACCCTGAGACAACTGAGCAAGAATCTAGAGAAATACATCACTTCAAGAGAACTACTCTCCGCTTATATCTTGGTGTATTAGATCCACGTGCATGTTGGGCCACCCTCATCAATGTACTGCGCATTCTTGTAGAGGAACCTGAGGACAGGGTCTTTGTTGTGTGCAATAATGGCCTTCCATTGCTCTTCCAGGTACTTTTTTTTTTTTTTTTCATTTCTGATAATCTGTTGCAATATTGTAAAGAAAAAAATCTTCCCATAAAATATCTGTTGTACATATATATATGCCAACAAGTTGATTGTTTTAAATATAATTTACTATAAATTGAATTTATGTACTAGCTTTTATCATGATGTGCATTTGAAGTGTACCAATAGTACAAAAACAAAATACTTAGGATTTGTAAAAACAGTGAAAAGTGTGTCAGAAGGTTTGGTTGTACCACATGGAAGAACCACAAAGTATCATCTATCTATACGTTCAGTTTTGAATCACAATTATTCAAATAGATATATTTTTCATTTTTTTAAAGTGGGCTGTTTGGAAAAGATAAGTTATCATATCTCTATTATATTTTAGGGAAGACAAGTCGAGGTAAAGCAAAAGAATTCTACACACATATGATTTTGTAAAATAGAAAAGAAAAATGTCAACAAAAGTGGAATATTAATAAAAAAATTGACATTTACAATGACAGTAAAGCCTGAGTATATCTAATACTTATCGTTATGTGGGAAGGTAACGCTGAAAAATTTTGTGGATACATTGAAAATATTTTTCAAAGCAGAACAGTTGAGTCTTGCAATTGTATAAAATGGATGAAGAAACATAAGTTTTTGATTTTTTAAAAGTAGAAAATAATTATTCTTAATTTCTCCACTTTTCATATCTACTCGTTTTTTGTCAGTTGATGATGTAATAACAAATCCCATCTAAATGAACTCCAGTATTATGGTCTTCATCCTCCATTGTGTCAATGGCTCTTCACACTTCCTTTCTCTTTATGGCATACAATGTGGTCATTGGAGGTACTTCTTTTGAGCATTTTTCTTGCATTATAGGTAAAGTTGTGGTATCAGTTCAGTCACCTGACCTTGTTCTTTCATTTATGATTGACCTTGTCTGTTACTTATAAGGTGTTACACTTTATAGTAAAATATTTAATAGTAAATATAAAGAAAAATTCCACATACATGGAAAGATATTTATTCATTTGCATTACAAAAATGTTCTTATTACTTACATAAATTTTTGCTATGTGAAAGAATGATGGTGTTTTGTTTTGTTTTAATCAAAACTGCAATGTTTTCCTCAGTGGTGGATGATCAGTATCAGGTCCATTTCTGTGATCAGTTGGTTTCTTTATTTTGATTTCACACACAAAAGTACAGAAAAAAGCCTGTTCACGTAAATATGTTATGGAAAAAATAATCAAATGCTTCAGTGCTTTATTTGCAAGATGAGTTTAGTAATCAGTTTCCACACAAACCCTAAAATTTGTGAGGTAGGTTTAGTTGGGACAAAGTTTCACAGAAATGTCACATGACAGCTTAAAAAGACTATCTGCTTCAAATGAAGTTTGTTTGTTTGTTTGTTCTTTTTTTTTTGTCACTATTAATTCCTGTATTAAATGATTCTTTGTATTTGTTACTAGTCAGGACAAGGAAAGTATTTCCTGAACCTGTTTTATAAAGTCTGCAAGTGTTAAGTAAAAACCTGTCATAGTTCATTGGAGAACTTTTCATTCAAAGATTCTACAATTCATTAAATGTTGGAAATTACTTCATATACACCATTATTGAGACAGTTTGATAACAAGACAATTTTTTATTGTTATCATTGCTTCTATTTTGTCTCTCGTTTTAATTACACAAAGGACATTAAAAAATGCTTTGAACTTACCTCGTTTGTGGCCTTTTTATTATCTTTTAGCTGAATACTACACGAAATTGCTATCTCAACATAGTTGCCTCCTAAGTCTATACATTACTAACATCTCCTTGAGAGTTTCTGGATGGCTTCATGAAACTGTTCTTTAGAGGTGGTGTTACATCTCTCAGAGCCATCCTCTTAGTGCTTATTCAGAGGTAAATTGGTGACCATATGTAGTGCATCCTTCATGTTTACAATGGTACAATGGTGCCAGGTTAGGTAAATAGGGAGGATGGTGCCTCACAGGTTTTCCGATTGGTATGCAGGCATGCATTATTGTGCTGCAGAAGGGCTTTGTGTGACCATTTTTCCTTGTGTCACTCCAATAGGAAATCATTTCTTTAACAATATTATCTGTAAGTCCCACAAAGCACCTGCCATGGTCTTTCCAGGGTGTTTCCATTGCATTGACTGTCTCCTTTTTTTCAGGTATCTGATAATGAAAACAGGATTCGTCACCTGTGGCTAATCTTGTGAAGAAATCTTCGGTATCTTGAATGTATAGTACCATCAGTTGATAAAAAATGTCCAGTCTTCTCTTTTCTTGTTGCTGCATCACGTCTCCTGGTACCCAATGTGCACACCCTTTATTCATTTCCAAATCCTTGTGGATGATGTGAAAAATTTGCTTGACATCTCTACAAAAGAAATCCACAACTCAGATCTCTCTCATATTTGCATTACTAATCCTGTTACACCTGTAAATCCATCTATTTTTTCTAATATTCCTCTTAATGCTTTCATATCAGCCTCATCTAGCTGCCTAGTGAGACTTACTTTGCACCCAACACTTTCTGCCAAAGAATAGGGTAGCTCGAAATGCCACATTGTAAACAGTCAGTTTTGTTCTTTGGCCAGTCTCTTTAGCTGATACGAAACCTTCCTGCCGTGCTGATTTCATTGTTGAATTCTTGTAATAGCAATTGAAACCTATTTTCATTGTGTGATTTTTGGTAAATTCCTTACAAAAAAAAATAGCTAGTTTTGCCACATTTTTACCCAATATTTTTTTATATCAAAAGCTTTTTTTTTTTATTCTAAAAATATCTGCCATTTCAACTGCAAAGATTTTGTTTAAATATTTGAACTGATAAGAACTATTTCATACTTGGAGACTGATTATCTCTTGTAAAGTAATTTATACTTGGAGACTGATTATCTCCTGTAAAGTAATTCATACTTGGAGACTGATTATCTCCTGTAAGTTCAGCACTGTTATTAATTTTAACATAGCTAATTAAGTTACCAAAATTTACTGGAAAGATGCGTTAAAATAATAGAAAGGTAACAAATCATCTGAAGATGCTTTCATGATGTTAATATCTTACAACTTTTACATTAGGTCTAACACTGCAAAATTTTGAAGCCTTGCCTTTACAACAGATTTGTTTATATGTGAGTATGTGTTAGTGAGTAATTATTAATGGCAGGGCTGTGTATCATGTGAAGGCAAAATGGAATTCCCAAGTTGTGTGCACTATATGTCAAAACTTAAATACACTGGCGGAAAGTGAAAAAAGAACACCAAGAAGGAATTGGCGGACGATCATGAAATTTACATATGTTATAGGGGTCGAGTTTACGTAGGTGTGATGTTAATTTCGGGAACAACCGGTGAGTGCTTACGCCACAGCATGGCATAATATACAAATTATCGTCGGTGGTATTTAAGGAGTATGGCAAAGTGAATGTAATCAGTCGTCGGCGTACGGACATGTGCGAAGACCCTGAAGAAGCTGCAATGCTTGGACATGGAAGACTTGTATGATTTCAGCAGTTATCGGACTTTGAGCGAGGTCGTCTAGTCGGACTCGGTGATGCCGGGTGGTCGTATTGCGGAGCGAATTGGACGGGAAGTATCAGTGGTGGTACGGTGGTGGCGTAGATGGTCCGAGGAACATTCCCACACGAGCAGACGTGGAACCGGGAGTCGCAGATGGACTGATGAGCGGACCGATCGACGCATAAGAAGAGTGGCGTTGTCAAGCAGAACATCCACTGCGACGCAAATCCGAGCTGCCGTTGCACCTGAGGTGACTGTGCGAACAATCCGCAACCGTCTATTGGATGCAGGACTATGTCCACATGTGCCTCTGGCATGTGTATCTCTGACTCCAGCCCACCTTCAGGAACGTCTGCACTGGAGAACACAATGGCGATCTGTCGTGTTCAGTGATGAAAGCAGATTCTGCGTGGGAGCCTCCGATGGCCATATGCCTGTTCGCAGACGCACAGGGGAGCGTCTCCACCCTTCTTGCATCCGCCAGCAACACACAGGGCCTACACCTGGTCTCCTGGTGTGGGGAGCGATCAGCTATAACTCCCGTACACAACTAGTGTTTGTGCCGGGTACGTTAAACAGCACCTCCTACATCAACAACATCATTCAGCCCGTTGTTGTGGCATTTGTAAGGTCGGTCCATCGTGGTGTTTTCCAGCAAGATAACGCACGCCCACACACGGCACGTGCAACGCAACATGCACTTCAGGGTGTGAGACAACTTTCATGGCCTGCACGTTCACCGGATTTGTCCCCCATTGAGCACGTGTGGGACTTGACGGGACAACGACTTATCCGGTCTCCACGGCCAGCCACGACCATCCCCGATTTACGCGTCTAGGTTGAGGATTCTTGGAACTCAATACCCCAAACTTACATCCAACATCTGTACGACAGACTCCATGCCAGAATTGCACAGTGTGACGCAGTTCATGGCGGTTCAACTTCGTACTAACCATGTTACATGGAAATGTTATTTTTCAGTTTACCAGCAAATACAGCTGTATTTTGGCATAATGTTTTGATCACGTTATCCTCTGTATTCCGTTATTATGCTGTATAAATTTCGTTGGTATCAGACGTGTCCTTCTTGGTGTTCTTTTTTCACTTTCTGCCAGTGTATATGAGGCTGAATTTAATTTCCCATGGGTTCAAGTGCATGGGCTGCTGACTCTTCATGTTGTTGAAACTAGGTTCAAATATCGGATAAGACCCACGTGGGTGTTGTATTTGTTCTTATTTTACTAGCTCCTTTACTTCTCTACAATCAGTAGACTTTTAGATGTACATTGAGAATGGGTGACCCCTTCTAGCTTTATACACTCATGGGAGTCATTTCATTACATTCAAAAGAAAAGTGAAAGAGATTGAGAGAGGAAAAGTAAATGAAAAAGAGAAGAAAAACCTTAATTCAAGAAGAAAAAAAAAAAAAAAAAAAGGAAGAAGAGAAAAGAACAATTAAATGCCATGCTTGCCTTTTCTGGGAACATTTTGAACATTTTACAATTCATTTGAGCATTTTCTCTACAGAGAAAGCATATACTTGTTGACTGAGTCTGTTTGGAAAATAATAATTGTGACCGAACATGATTCCCTTTTGTGCTTGTAACTCAGCTGCAGATCAAGTTCAAATAAAAGTGAAGCATATAATAACTATAAAAGTGGTTATGTACAAATATAATGCACATGGTTAACTCTTACTCATCTTTATGTTTTCGAGAAATGTCAATGTTTGGTGGGTTACATTTGTTTGGAAACGCAATTAGCAGGTACTAGTAGCGTAAGGTGTGGCAGTGAAACTCAGTTTTTTTTTTGGGGGGGGTTATAATTTTTGTCCTGGTGAGGTGTTTTTATCTGACTGCTGAAAGAAATGATAAAAGCCTATATTAGTGAAGATGGTGGCAAAGAAACATTGTGCACATAAAAGAATAATTAATAACTTTTAAACAGATAAAATAACCTATTGAAAGTTGCCAAGAAGGCCTACCAGAGTTTCATTGCAGCTCCTCAGGTTAATTGTAAACTGCTTCTTGTGGATGTAACTTACAAAAAGCATCATTCTCGTGTAATACAAACCTGAATGAGAATTTGTTAGGTGCTTAATGTTTCTACCCATCTTCCATCCCACATTACTTTTTCTCAGTGTTTGTGTCTTGATAATTATTTTTTTTTTTTGTTATTTAAACCTATATGTAAGTAAACTTATAATGGTAAGGTCAGAGCCGCCAAGTGTCCCAGTTTACCCAGATTCCGTCCAATTTTGAAAGTATTTTCTGGAAGTCTGATTTTTCTACAACAAATCCAGTTGGTTTTTTTTGTTGTTGTTGTTGTTATTTTATTGTGCGTGGTTTTTTTTTTTCCTCGTTAATGATATCAGCCATCATGTATCTCCAGCGTCAGCGCTGGCTGTGAGAGTCAGTAACGAATGGAGACAAATGGTTTGTTTGTTTGTTTTTTTGGGGTTTTTTTGTTATTTTTTTTTAATCCACAGGACTTCAAGCACCAAGGTTTTACAATTGAATTGTAAAACCCCGCGATAGTTGCAAGACAGTTGGTGGCTTGGAAATTTCAAGTACTGATTTATGACGTCACATCCACGGTGCATGTGCGGTGCCTTGTGCAGGGATGGGAATTCTGTGCCAATGTGCACCAAAACATAAACTTACCCCATCTTGCTGCAAAAGACATCTGTTGCGCCATTGTGCGCCAGAACTGACTTCGACATAGTAAATTCTCCGTGCACACTGTTCTGTTTGATGCTGAGTAAGACCATGTGGTGCGAAGGAAAATTAAGATACTCCAAGTGCTATGGATTTTACGTAGTTACTATGGAAATTGTCAGTCCATTACAGACTACAGAAATCATCGAGCATGCTATGGAAATCGAAAATCTCAGTAAATATTGTTAGTAAACATCTGTGTAAAGTTAATTTTTGTATTTTCGTGATTCTAACACCTGTTAAACATTTTTGCGAATGTTTCTTGGGTGTTTTCAGTATCGTGACTTTTCTTCAGTGCCCCCCCCCTCCCTGTTTATTTGTTTAATTCTTTATTTTGTTTTTTGGATGTTATAATTGTTGTAAGTATCTAGTCATGTGACAAAGTTTGAACAACCCCTGGAATCCTGGTAAAATATCCCTTTCTTCCAAGCCTTGGAAAGTCCTTGATTTTTCGCATTTCGGTGAAAGGTCGTAGAGTATCAGTGAATCTCACAAAAGTTGATAATCACACTGAAAGTGACTGCTGTAGCAGCGATGAGAATGTCACATCATTTTCTGTTCCCGCACATTAAATGTTTTCGACTTTTTTTTCCCCTCTGCTTGATTATATTTTTATTGTTTGATATTTTCTGTGTATGTGATCATGTTCCTCGTTTTTATAATCTTCGGTATGAAATGTAGTGACTTCATATATTTTAAGAATTTTTTTTAATGAAATGCATGTTTCCCTGCGTCTAATACATACTTCTTCAAATCTAATCAATAGAGAGGAGTCGTTTTCATACCTTTCCCTTTTTTTAAATGAAATTAAATTTCTAGATCAGATTTTTCACATTTAATTTTCCATAAAATTCATGTTTTTCAATTTGTTAGTCATTTATTACTCATACGTGAGATTCTTCAATGGATTCGTGGGATTTTGCTTTTTTTGGTTATCATTTGGAAGGCCTCTGTGAATCTTGGAGAGGTGCCAGCTAGTTCTGTGTGACATTGGCAAAAAGACCCCAACTCACTGGGTTTTGTTCCAGAATCCTTTGGTTGAATGACCAACTGGAACCCACAGCTGTGGGCTAATCCCCCACACTGATGTATTTACCTGATTAAAAAGACAAAAAGAAATATTAAGAATGACTCAAGTGTGGGATATGGTGGACCTACCACACTTGAGAAGGACGGTCCACCATGGAAAGAATTTGGACAAGGAAAAGGGAGAATGAGGAAGAAATCTCGGCTGAGTGAGTGTAAGATTGGTGTATGGAATACTACAGGTATAAATAACAAATGAATGAGGTGATTGAAGAGATGAATAAGTATAGATTGAATGTGCTGTGTGTTACTGAAACCAAAAACAAACTAAATTGGGATAGAAGAAGTGAATGGAATGGTGTGTGTGTGGTCTGGAGTATTGGATAATGTGAGAGGACCGGCTGGTGTAGGTGTGATTTTAAGTGAAAAGATAAGGAACAACTTAATTCACTATAGCTGCATAAGTGAGAGAATTCTTTGGATTCGTTTGAAAGTGAAACTTCAGAGAATTGTAATTGTTGTAGTGTATGCTCCTTGTGACTCGGAACCTTCTGATAAGAAGGAAGATTTCTGGAATGAGCTAAAAGCTGTTTTGAGCCAGTTTGGTGCTAAAGAAAAAGTTATATATAATAGCAGGGGATTTCAATGCTAGAGTAGGTGTGCAGAATGCCATTTCTGACAATGTTCTGGGTAAGTTTAATGATCCTTGTGTGAATGATAATGGTGAAAGATTAATTGAACTCTGCATTGAGAATGGTTTGTGTGTATCTAATCTATTTTTCAACCACAAGTATATCCACACATATACTTGGGAAAATCGTACTCTTGGTCAAAAGAGTGTGATAGATTTTGTTGTCTATGATCAGCATCTGAAACACTTCTTTGTTGACACTCGTTTGACGAGAGGTGCAGATGTTGGCTCTGATCATTACTTGGTAGTGTCACAAGTGAAGCTGAATGTTGGTTGGAGGAAAAGGCCGAGGATGGAAAGAATAAAGGTTGGAAGGCTCCCTTAAGATCATCAGCATTATTCTAACTTACTCAGAGATCGACTGAAGGAGGTGAAGTCTTGTGAGAGGGATGTAGAAAAGAAGTGGGAATACAGAGTATAAGAAATATCCTTCTCATAATACGTGGCAAATATGTCATGATAATTAACAAAACAATCAGACATCGCTGAATTGACTGTAATTACTGTTTTACACGTGAATTCAATCATGTCAGAAAACTTTAAAATTCCATCACCATGGAGCAGGAATCGAACCCGCATCTCCGAATTACCATTCGAGCATGCTATCCATTGCACCACCCACGACGGCAAATTCGCAAGTATCTGAGTGTTAAGAGCATCAAAATATTATCCGACCATATTCTTAATCAATGCAAATTCTGCTGCCATCTAGCGTTGTTAAGTAAATCTCCGGTTGTTGAGGTATACAGAGTGCAAGAAATATTCTTCTCATAATACGTGGCAAATATGTCATGATAACTTTTAAGAACTGTATTGTCACTGTGCTGAAGAGTTCTGTGGCACCACAATAGTGGGTAACAATGAAGGTGATGCTTGGTGGAATAGTGAGATTGAAGAGGCAGTAAAGAGAAAGAAGGAAGCCTATTTGGGATGTTGCAAGGTAGAGTTTCTGTGGATGAATATCACTGTAAGAAGCATAAAACCACTAAACTGGTTCACCAGAGTAAGCCAAAAGATAGGAAGGAGAAGGTGGAAAGGCATGAATTGGCTTTTTGGAAAAATAGAAAGACTTTCTGGAAGTACATGAGACTCGGGAAAAATAGGGGAAACAAAGTTATAAATTGTGTGAAGAATAGGATCAGGGATAAATTGGTATGTGAGCCCAATGAGTTAAGTGAAAGATGGGATGAATACTTCTGTGAGTTATTAGATCAAGAAAGCAAAGTTGATTCTGAGGCAGAAACAGATGATGTCACAGTGAAGGATGGAAGCACAGGAGGGATCTCAAGAGAAGAGGTGTGTAAAGCTCTTAAATCTCTTCAGAATGGTAAGGCTCCGGCAGTTGATGGCATAACTGCTGAGATGTTGAAATATGGTGGTGATTCTGTAATTGACTGGTTAACTGATATTTGCCAGTTGTGCTGGGAGTTAGGAATGGTCCCTCGAGATTGGAAGGATGCTATCATTGTTCCCATGTATACAGGAAAAGGTGATCAGACTGACTGCAAGAACTATCGTGGTGTTAGCCTACTGAGTGTGCCAGGGAAAGTGTTTGGTAGAGTCATTATTGAAAAAGTACGGGGTCTTACATCAGAGAAAGTGTGGGGTGTTCAGAGTGTTTTTATGCCTGGTAAAGGCTGCACTAACCAAATTTTTGCATTATGCATGATGATTGAAAAGTATCTGGCTGTTGGTAAGAAAGTTTTTGCTGCCTTCATGGGTTTAAAGAAAGCTTACGACCGAGTAAATAGGACGCTTTTGTGGAATGTATTGACTGAATATGGTGTTGCTAGGAATCTACTTAATAGTGTAAAAGCCATGTGTGCTGGCAGTAGGGCTTGTGTTTTATCAAAATCATTTTCTATTGGTGCAGGAGTCAGACAAGGTTGTGTAGTGTCACCATGGTTGTTTTATATATTTATGAATCCATGCATGTATGATGCCAAAATAGATAATACTGGTTTATGTCTTGGTGATATCCATGTGTGCAGATTGCTCTATGCTAAAGACTGTCTTGTTGTCAGAGAGCAAAAGTAAATTGCAGAATATATTGTCCCGGATGTACGAAGTTTGCATGAAATTCAAACTGAGTATAAATAAGGGAAAAACTAAAGTTATGGCTTTTGAGAGAGGAACTGGTAGTATTGAATGTAATATTTGTCTAAATGGTACAGTGATTGACCAGGTAAATGAGTTTGTGTATTTAGGAAGTATGATTGACAGACAGAACAAATTAGATGGGGAAATTAGTAGGCGAGTGAATTCTTCATTGAAAGTCATGGCTGCTTTGGGAGGTTTTCACAGGAATGATGGGTTCTCTAGAGAGTCCCGCATGGCTGTGTATGAAAGTGTAATTGTTCCTACTCTGATGAATGGCAGTGAAACCTGGGTACTACAGAAGAAACATAGGAGTCGTTTGTGTGCTGGAGAAATGCATTACCTATGGGATGCTGGTGAAATGCATTACTTATGGGGTGGGGGCAAAACACATTCTGATTGTGGGAGGAATGGAGATGTGTTGCAGTTGTGTAATGTTAAAGCAAAATGTTGCTAGCAAGGTGGAGACTGATGATATGCTTCAGTGATTTGGCCATGTTGAAAGAATGAGTGATGAGATGCTTACTAAGAAAATCTTTTAGCCCAAGTGGCAGGAAGGAAAGGCAGAGGAAGGCCGAGGAAGTCATGGGAGGACAGATTCAGTTGTGTATGGCGTGTGATGGTGTCAGTGAAGCCCAAGTTGTATGTCAAGATTGCTGTTAATGGAAAAGTTTGATATGACACCAGTAAGTAAAAATTATCGGTAGTTTGTATTTCTTTGTGGAGCTAACCTCTGAATCTCAAAAAACAGCTTAGTGATATGTATACTGTCATCATTTGGGTCATTTTTGAGATTGATACAAAAACTTAAGAGAGCTACTGTTTCTGTTTTTTTTTGGGGGGGGGGGGTCTTAAGCCTGTAATATGTAATTTTATTATTTATAAATTGTAAACACGTGCACTGTTGAACACACAATGATGACCCGGGTTTGTTTTTTTTTTTTAAGTTGGAGCTCTGTTAGATACCAAAAATAAAACAAATGAAACAAAAACAAAAAAATTACCTTGGCCATTGGCATATACGGCAAATAAAAATAAATACCACTACATTAAAACTGGTTCTCAGACTTTGAGTCTTGATACACCCTCTTGAGATTCCAAGCAACTTTAAAAGTAGTCCCAGAATTTTCGGAATGGTTTAAAAATGCAGTCATTATTAAAAAATTAATGTAAAAAACATAATTAGGAATTGGTAATGTTTCAGATTTTTGTTCCAAAAAGAAAGCTGTGTATTTAGTTTGTTGGTTAGCATTTATTGGCACACAAAAATTATATTTATCCTCCTTGTTAGAGAAATTGTAGTAAGATATTAAATCAGTGCCTTTTTTATTTCAATCTTAAATGTTTTAATTAGAGAAATTGTAGTAAGATATTAAATCAGTGCACTTTTGATTGCAATCTTAGTGTTTTAATCACTTTGCAAATTTTTAAGTGCTTTGCATGTTTACCCGCACTTTGTGACCAAACACGTGTTCATAGACTTTCACATATAATCTCTGCACATACCTGCACATACTGCAATTAATGAAGTGTAGGTTTTAGTTGCTCATAGATGACATTTTTTTTTAGTTTTTTCAGATATTGCTACTCTTCCATAATATGAAAAAATTCTTGACAGGCATTTACGTAAAAGCTGAAAATAATATGTCTCAATCTACCTTTTTGTTGTTAGTACTTGTACTATTCTTGAGGGTGCATGTTATTTTGATGCAGGCATCTCTCCGGAGTTGGTTTTGCTGTTTTGTTCCTTACTCTTTCTTACATATCAGTGATATTTTGCACTTTTGAAGTTGTGGAAGTTTTGGTGATGTCATTTTTTTTCTTTCTTCCTCTTTTGCCCTGAATTATCCACATAGTACTAATGTGCATCAGCAATTGCTCTGTGATGTCACCTACTTGTTTATAAAAACAGCATATGGTAGAGTTGAACTCTTATGTTGTCCGATTTAACAAAAGCAATCAAAATGTTCCTTCTATTCCAATATCTGATCGCAGAAGTGTTTGTTTGGATGTCTTTACTCCAGATTTTTTCCAACATGGCACAGCCTAACATCTTGGTTCTTTCACGAAATGTGCTACAAGGTCATGGAATTGTTTCTCTCTCTCTCTCTCTCTGTCGAGAGAGAGAGAGAGAAAGAGATCCGCATTGTCCGCTCTGTTTTATGAGCTTCTGTTTCTCTTTATCAGTAGCAACGCAGTTATCGTCCTCATATTGACAAGTTACTTTAACTGTCTCTTGAATTACGAATTAGTTTTTTTTTTTTTTTTTTTTTTGTTTAACGCATTATGCCACATTAACAATGCACAAAGATGCTGAAAAAATAGGCAGCAACTTTCAAATTGCAAGAGAATAAAAGAGATCTTAGAAAATACACTACGGAGCTTTTCCACTTGCGGTGCTCTCTCTTAGAAATTCATTCTCTGTTTGCCTTAGGTCGTAAATTAGGATCTGAAGGATTCAAGGTCTGGGGAAAAATAAACAGTTCTACATCTGTGGCAAACAGAAAACGTCATACCATAATGGCAAATAAGTTAACAAACGCAGGGTAGTGGCGACGCTAGCTGCTCAGAACTGTTTGGGCCATTAAGGAAAAGGGAGGGGACTAAATGTGATGGGAGAGGAGGCACACACTTTGAAGTGTTTGGCAGAAATTTTGGGAAAAAAATTCCGTTCATGTGCAGTTAACGAAGATAATGTTATTCCTAGTCAAAACAGTTTTCAAGTGAATACTGTATGTAGTATTTATTTAACGTATGGAGTATGGGAACCATGGTTACCAATCTCTATGGGAAGTTACTATTCACAAATTTAGCTTACTTATATATATATATATATATATATATATATATGGGATGTAAGGTCAGGTGATGCGTAACATCACAGCCTCTCCTTGACAAATGTCAACCCCGCCTTCTCGTGGTGCATCCTGTTCCCACTAAAGGGGCTCTGACGACCGCCAATAGCGGTATAACTATACCATCGGGATTAGAGGAAATTCTATCCCACACTCACCAACCCGCTTGGCCAGCGTGGTGAGTTATGGCCAAACCCCTCCAAAATGATTCCACAACTTAAATCTTGGCCCTCAGTCTCCGGCAGCTGGAATGTACCTGGCCAAGGCAGCGGCCAGTGCGACATGAAGGCAGAGGGTGCTAAGAATCCCCGGAGGACCGGACTAGGCTGCCATCTGATGCTGACCTTGGCTACTTACAATGGACGCTCCCTATCTTCTGATTCAAGGCTTCTTGAATTGGAAGAGGAATTACAAAGGATCAAGTGGGACATCGTGGGGCTAAGTGAGGTAAGGAGAAAAGGAGAAGATCTCATCGAACTGAAAAGTGGACATCTCTTCTACTATCGTGGGACAGATACTGGCAGAACTAGTGGTGTTGGATTTATAATAAACAAGAAACTGAAGGATAAAGTTGTAGAAGTTGAAAGTTCCTCTGACAGAGCTGCACGACTTGTTATCAAACTCTCGAAAAGATACCAGGCTCAGATTATTCAAACTTATGCACCCACCACAAGTCATCCTGAAGAAAAAATTGAAGAATTTTATGAGGAAATTTGTCATCTAAATAATAAAGGTAAGCAGCACTTGAAAATAATTATGGGAGATTTCAATGCAAAAATAGGGCAACGGCAACAGAATGAAACTTCAGTAGGTAAATTCGGTCACAGCAACAGAAACCAGCGTGGAAATACTCTCGTTGAGTTTGCAGAGGCAGAAGGGTTTTTCATCTTGAACTTTTCTTCAAGAAAAAGCCACACAGGAAATGGACATGGAGACATCCAAATGGGACGACAAGTGAAATTGATTTTATTATGTGTAACAAAAAATTCGTCATAGAAGACTGCAGTGTGCTAAACAAGTTCAACACAGGTAGTGACCATAGATTGGTGAGATGTAAGATGCACCTCAACACTAAACTTGAACGTGGCAAGCTCATAAGACAAACAAAACCTATTGACACAACCAACCTTAAAAAACGCCATAATACCTTCAAGTTGGAACTGAAGAACAGGTTCTCTGCTTTGGAAGGCCTAACATCGGAAGAAGTGGACATCTCTGAAGTTAACAGAAAAGTAACCAAAGCTCTTATGGAAACAGCAACAAAATTAGCTGGGTCTAAGAACAAGTTGCATGTAAACAAATTATCAGGAAAAAGAAAATGTTGATGCAAAAAAGAAGAGAGATGAGGACAACTAAAGAAGATGTGACTTCCAAAGTGGAATATATAGAGCTATGCAAGACAGTACAAAAGTATCACTGAAGACTTAGGGAAATTCAACTGTGAACTAGTAAGGAAAGCAATTGAAAACAACCAAAGCCTAAAGATAGCAAAGGGACATCTCAGTAAGGGAAGAAAACAGATTATGGCACTGAGAAAAGAAGATGGTTCTGTAACAAGAAATAGAGGCGAAATTTTGACAAGAGTGAAAGATTTCTACTCCAAATTATATGAAAGGGATGATACATGCACTCCAGACATCATGAAAGATACCAGTACCAGAGTTCCTCCAGTCCTTCCAGCAGAAGTTGCACATGCAATCAAGAACATGAAGCGGGGAAAAGCTCCAGGAGAAGATGGAATTACTGTAGACATCATACAAGAAGCAAGTGGAGAAATCGAAACAGTACTCGCCCAAATTTTCACTCGATGCCTTAATGAAGGAAAGATTCCTGAGGATTGGAACACCGCTACAATGATCCTGCTACATAAGAAAGGTGACATTGAGGATCTCGGAAACTACAGACCTATCAGCCTCCTATCAGTAGTTTATAAAATCTTCACTAAAGTTCTTTCACACCGCTTGAAGGTAACACTGGACATGGCTCAACCGAGAGAACAAGCTGGATTCAGGAGTGGCTACAGCACAATAGATCATATCCACGTACTGAGAGAACTAATTGAAAGAGCGAGGGAATATGAACTTCCATTGTGCATGGCTTTTATCGATTATGAAAAAGCCTTTGATTCGGTGAAACCATCAGCAGTTACAATGGCTCTGAAAACCTGCGGTATTGAAGATGCATACATTAATATTATAAATAACATCTATGAAAATGCAAGTGCAAAGATTCGGCTGTTTGAAAATACAACACACATAAAAATTGGAAAGGGAGTGAGACAAGGTGACACCATATCTCCGAAGCTCTTTAATGCCACATTGGAGAGTGTTTTTCAGTCGCTGAGCTGGGAAAACAAAGGGATAAAGATTAATGGAGATTATCTAACCCACCTTCGTTTTGCTGATGACGTAGTCATTTTTGCAACTACCCCATCAGAGCTGCAGAGTATGATCCAGGAACTTGCTGACAAGAGTAAAGAAGTGGGATTAAAAATGAACTTTCAGAAGACAAAAGTGATGTTCAATGCTTTTACAAGAAATGAAGATTTATCGATTGATGGAGAAAAGCTGGAGATAACAGACACGTACGTTTATCTTGGACAGCAGATATCAAGTGAGGGTCACATTGATGAAGAAATTAATCGGCGTACAAAACTTGCCTGGAGAGCATTTGGAAGAAACAGCATAATTTTCAAGAGCAATATGCCATTATGTCTTAAAAGAAAAGTGTTTGATCAATGCATCCTTCCAGTGCTTACGTATGGTGCAGAGACGTGGACCTTAACTAAAAGAGACATACAAAGGCTGCAGACAACTCAAAGCAGCATGGAGAGGTGCATGCTTGGTGTAACCAGGAGAGATAAGAAGAGGAACTCGTGGATCCGAAAAATGACAAGAGTGGAAGACATCATGATCAGAGTTAAATCCCTGAAATGGCAATGGGCTGGACATACTGCCAGAAGGACAGATCATCGATGGACAGCCGAAATTTTAGATTGGATTCCAAGGGACAGGAAAAGACCCAGAAGAAGACCACATGGGAGATGGGTGGATGAAATTCGAAAGTATGCAGGGGTGACATGGAGGAGACTGGCACAAGACAGACCGTTGTGGAGGAAACTTGGGGAGACCTTCGTCCAGCAGTGGATTGATAATGGTTGACAATGATGATGATATCTCTCTCTCTCTCTCTCTCTCTCCCCCTCCCTCCCTCCCCCCATCCATCCATCAATCACATGGTTTGTTTTTATTCCCCCCAGGCCTACATTGTGATTATTATTAATACTAGTGTTCATTGTTAAAATATGTTGCTTTTTATGTATCATTTTTTTAAATCAGACAGCTGTGTGGTATGTTGTTAAACCACCTATTAAGTTGTATAGAAAGTTTCCAAAAAAAATGTATGTGGCATGTGTAATGCCACATACACAGATACTATGAGTGCCTGCGGTGACATAAATATCCCAGAATGTTGTGCACGAAAGAATAGATTCTAAGGACAGAATGTATGTTGTTGTGGTGAAAATTAGCTGCGTGTAGTACCGATATGATGGTGATATCGAAGAAAGGTATGCATGCAATATTGCTCTATGAATATTGGAGCAATATTGAAGATACTTAAATAGTGCTCCAAGCCTGATGCAACACGAAGTGGCAGAGGAACTGAAGCCCCATGCATTGTCTGACAAGAATCAGATGAAACACTACTCCATTGCTGTTGCTCTGCATGAAAGAGAAACATGGAGGGCTTTTTGCATTGGTTGGTCATGCGTGACAAAAAATGGGTCACATACGTTAATGTTATGCAACAGAGAGCATCAACAACCCCCACAGATGGTCGCTAGGCCATCCCTTCATGGACAGAAGGTGCTGCTGAGTTGCTGCTGGGATTGTCGCAGTGTGATTCACTATGAACTCTTACTGCAGAACAATACCGTTGCAGCAGATTTTTGCATCCAACAGTTGGGCCGTCTCCATGGTGCACTACAAGAAATTTTCACAGCGTTGATTAATTGCCATAGGGTTGTTTTTCACCATGATAACCCTCATCCTCATGTCGCTTTACAGACACAGCAAAAATTGCACTGGCAGGAATGGGAAATATTGTCGCACTCCTCTTATTCTCCGAATCTTGCCCCATCTGACGTGCATCTCTTCCTGTCTTTGTTGTATATTCTCGCTGAGAAAAACTTTGCTGATGATGATTATGTGAAACGTAGCATGGATGCCTTTTAGAACTCCCACGCACCCGACTTCTATCACAATGAGATATTTCATCTCATAGATTAATGGAACAATGTTTTCAGTTCCAGTGGGGACTGCTTGGACCATTAGGTTAAGTGTTTTGTACGATTTTTTAGGCTTGAAATACGTGCTTCTCTATTTTCTGGATACTTTCTTTACAACCTGATATGTAATTTATATCTTATGAGCTTTCTATGTGATTCAGTTTGTTCATCCATTTGCTTCTTATTCTTGATATATTAATTTGTGTGATGTTTTATCCATAGCTAGCATGAGAAGTGTATCTTTGAATCATTTGTGTCATATTAATATATCAACTTTAGATGGTATACTTTATAAAAAGAGTTATTTTATCTTGTACTTTTTCTAATTAATTTTTTGTATTAGTTCAGTAATGTGTTGAGGTAAATGTGAGGTTTCAAGGATATTCAAGAGTATAACAAATGAAATCTTTTTTTAAGGCATTCACCACACTCCATGCAATGTATCATGAAGCTACTGCATGCCATGTTCTAACAGACATGGTGGAGCTTCTTTTAATAATTCAAGATTTGTTGAAAGCTGCTAGGTCATGTCAAGATACCCCAGAAGTACATCAGTGGCTTGGCACATGGAAGGACCATGGGGAAATCATACGCAAACTTCTTACACTACTCAATGCTTTTTCTCCTCCAGATGCCAGGCATATTTGTATAGGCAAGTATTTTCTTTTTAAAGTTTTTTTTATTTAGTTTTTTTTAATTTGTGTGGGGGTGTGTGTACGTGAACACCCTGGTCTGTAAAGCAGTAGATTTTAATAACACACAATACCTAAATATTACTTTGAAGTAGGAAGGAAAATATATTACCACAGAATTATACAAGAATCCTACAAATACAGGAAACATTTTAAATTATAAATCAGATCACCCTAATTATATAAAGAAAAATGTAGCTTTACAATTTACAGAAAAAGTTGAAAAGCTTAGTTCATCTTCAGAAGCTAAGAAAAAACATAAAAATAAGTTAAAATCAATCTTATTAGAAAATTATTACCCTTCAAAAGAAATTCGTGAACTACTGGAAGAAAATCCTACTAAGAACAGAACTGGCACTACAGACAAAAATAAAGAGAAAATTGAATATTTATTCACAAGAAAGGTCACTTACCACAAGGGACTGTTTGAAAAACTGAAGAAAATCAGCACTAAATATAAAATTAGGTTAGCTCCAGGTTTAAATATCAAAATTAAAAAATACTTACCATCCCTAAAACAAAACAAAACAAAAAAAGAAAATACTTTACTCCAGGAAGGAGTCATTTATAAAATAGAGTGTTCTTGTGGATTACCATATATAGGAGAAGCAAGAAGAAGGTTAATCACTGGAATTAAAGAACACAAAGCAGCAATAAGGAACATCTAAAATAAAACAGGATTAAATAGACACATACAACAAACTGGCCACAAAATGGACTGGGACTCCTTAAAAGTGACCAAGAATCAATCCCACGCAATTATCTGGAAATTAGAGGAATCCCTGGAAATTTACAAGACACAAGGTGGCAACATCAATGACCATGCTGGGTGGAAAATCCATCAGGCTTGGTCGCCAGGCCTGTGGAAGTAGTAAGACGCAAGAACTCCTGACGAAGATCTAGTGTTTAGATTGAAAATTTGAGAGGTAATGTACCTTAATAAATTTATCCTCGATAATTCCCGTTAAATATTTATAATACTGAAAGTAATAAGAGGAAGTCATTAATTATTAGCATTAAAAAAATGTTGTTACTAGTTTTTGTTATTTTTTTCCTAGATGTAATGAACTTTCAGCCTGAGGACCATTAATGCTGTAAAATAAGTCCAGGAGCACTTGTAATCAAGTGTTAAGAAATAGGTTCTTTATAATTAGTGTAAGTATGAAAGGTTCTGAAGGATCCTATTGTGTGTCGCATAAATATAGAGACAGAACAAATTCTTGAATAAAAAAGAAACAACAACGAGCTGAAATGTACACCTCATATTTATAGCAAAAATAGCATAGGACACGCAGCTGCACAATAGTTTGACAGAAACATAACAATTCCAGCGCCAAGTACAAGAAAAAAACAGAAATACGCTGTCTCAAAAATAGAAAGACTTGCTAGTTATGAGCACCTCCGGTACGAATAGTGAAGCCGTTGTTCCGAATAACACTGAAAACCTGATTGGGCGTGCTGTCCACCAAGTGATGTAAGTGTTCTGGATGGAGTGCGTGTCAGCTTAGTTTCAATCTGCTCTTTCAATGCCACCACACTTAAGAACTGCCGTCCATTCGCATACACATCACGAGCTAGGATACCCTAGAGGTTCTCGATAGGGTTCAGATTTGGACTGAGTGCTGGCCAATCCGTTACGGTCACATGATGAGTGTTAAACCAGCTTTTTGTTGATGCAGACCGATGGATAGAGGCATTGTCTTGCTGGAACAGATAATCAACACCCGCTAGAGTTTCGGCAAACGGTAGAACGTGGCTGCTGAGTATGTCCTGATACCTTTTGGAGTTTTGCCTGCCTTGCAGGAAAGCGATATCCATTGTCCCATTGAACACAAAAGCTCCCCAGATCATTACAGATCCCCCTCCTTTCTGTCTGCTGAAGAAGGTGCGTGGCTCGTGTCGTAAATCATGCCAATAGCAGTTCCAACCGTCAGGGCCGTCCAGATTGAACTTTTTCTCATTGGAGAAAATGGTTGTGATCCACGCGTCCGCCCAGTGCATGTGGCTGCTTGCCCATAACAATCTAGCTACCTTGTGGCACCACGTGAGGTGTGGCAGATGGCACATTTTACGGAGCACAATGTTGCGACTTTCCTTGATTCGTCGATGAACTGTGTCCTTTGAGACGGTTACACCAACAGTCCGAGAAACTTGACGTAGTGATAACCTTTGGGATGAAACTAAACGTATGATGGCACGATCATCTCGTTTGGTTGTTATTCGAGGCCTCCCAAGCCGTTTTCTGGCAGTTAACGCACCGCGTTTCGATAAAGTCTTATAAATGACTGCCCTACGCCTCCCCATGGCTTTACAAATTTTTTCTACAGGCAATCCATTTGCTCTCAGTCTCCAAATCTTCTGCACCTCCTCACCAGAAAGTTTACTGTTGCGTGGCATTTCGGCAAATGAATGTCTGACGGCAGGTCTGCTGTCTTTTGTAGGCTGGATCGAATTATGGCCCATGCGCGTGCGTACAGCATGCTAATTTGTACATCTCATTTGCATGTGGCTACTTTACATAGTTGTCTTTATATTTATGAGACACCTAAAATTACACTATTTCACTTTGTGGTGGTGTTTTCACACAATCCAGTCATCCCTACAGATCGAAACGTTTGTTGTAGGGTTATATCTAATTAGGTACCACTTCAGCTTCTTACCTATGTGTTCACGGCGCAAAGTCGACTGTCTCTGTATTTATGCGACGCACCTTATGATAACTTTAACTATGCAAAATATGAGTGAATCCCATTCAGTAGCTGAAGTTGTAGATTTTGTGATATCACACTTGCATATCAAGAATAAATAATCTTGCATGGAAGAGTTAATCAAGATTACAGGCATGCAATTCTTCCATGGGTTCACGAAATTCCACTTTTTTCTTCACCATTTTGGTCATTTTTGAGATCAATGCAAAACTGAAGACAAATATTTTTGGGGTGAGGATGAGAAAGAAGCCATTTTCCTAATAGAAAATGCCCCCCCCTCTCTCTCTCTCTCTCCAGTATTTCAGCTGTCTTTTATTGTTGTTAAATGTTATTTTTCTCCATAAGTGTTTGCATTTCAGCTTGATAAAGGAGGAAAATTTTTCCAAAAATGGAAGTGAGGAAGTTGAATAATTTGTAAGAATTTTTTGCATGGTGTTCAAAAGTATTCATCTTTTCAAAGTTACACCATTTATCTAAAATAGTGAAAGCTTTTATATTATGCATTAAAGGTCCTCAAGCTGAAAGTTTTTTTAGCATGATGGGTGGAATTTTAGTCATAAGGTCCGGATGAATGATCATGGAAACCTATTTGGCTATGCACTGTGAACTACAAATTTAAAGTACAGGGTAATTCTATTGTTCTGTTCTTCAGTAAAATGGTTTATTTAGCAGAAGAAGTTGATTCCAATTTATCCGAAATCTGAGGGCCTTAAAAATAGAAAAAGGAAAACAAAACAACAATGAAGAAATGGGTATGAAAAGATAACAGCAAGGGAAAAAATGTAGCAATGCATGCTGTGCAACTGCAGGGTCAATGAAAGACAAATATGTCTTTAGAACTTGCTGAGAAAAAAGCAAGGCTTCTACACAAGACGAAACTTGAGCTGATGTGCTAGCAATACAGTTTACAATGGGATGGCATAAAACTGAAAATTAAATTTGCGAAAATCAGTTTCTAATATGGGAGAAACAGGCGAATGCTGTAGGTGCCTCCCCACTTTTCTTTCAGCCCACCTGGTATTATTGTTCAGTTGCCCTCAAAATGCAGAAATGCAAACTTTTATGGATTTTCCATATTTTGTACGGATTTTTACTCCATCTTATGGTTTTACGAAAGTCACCCAAAAAAAAACTACGGAAAAGCCCATTCACACTTTTTTTTTTTTTGCCGTCTTTTGGTCGAAAAAACACATGTTACTAGTAGTCCCTATGCCTTTAATGCCTTTAATGTTCTGACTTCCCCCAAAAACGGAGGCGGAGCTTCTCGTACACTGTTTGTCACGTGATTCCCCGTACAACCATTTGAGAGTGCTGTGCGCAAAAGCCGAGAGGGAGCTCAGCTGAGCACCTTTGCGAATTCTTTACATTGATTACATGTGGCATTGTGCTTGTAAAAATTCCGGTGCAAACGTTTTGACCCTTTCCACTCGATTGTCGGATGACACCCGACATTACGAAATCGGCGAAGAGGTCGGGTGTCATCCGCCACGCCTATGATGCCTCTATAGCTCGTATGTGAAGGCTTACGAGACATTTCTTTTTCACTGAATAGATAAAAAGAAATGTCATTGGTGTGTTGCGTGTCACCCACCTTGCTGATGGCGACTCTATAGCTATCACGTCGGCGCTCGCAAGGAATTTATTTTTTGCTGTATACCTCGAGCGTCATCCGCCACGCCGATGATGCCTCTATAGCTCATGTATGTAGGAGCTCGCAAGGCATTTCTTTCTCACAGAATAGATAAAAAGAAATGTCATTGGGTGTCATCCGCCACGCCCATTACGTCTGTGTAGCTCGCAAGGAATTTCTTTTCGCCGTATAGCTCGGGTGTCATCTGCCACACCGATGATGCCTCTATAGCTCATATGTCGGCGCTTGCAAGGAATTTCTTTTCGCCGAATAGCTCGGGTGTCATCCACCACGCCTCTATAGCTCGTATGTCAGGGCTCGCGAGACATTTCTTTTTCACTGAATAGATGAAAAGAAATGTCATCGCCATATCGGGTGTCGCCCACTATTCCGATGGGGCTTCTATAGCTCGCATGTCGGCACCCGCAAGGACTTTTTTCACCGATAGCTTGCGTATCGGGTGTCATCCCCACGCTGATGATGCCTTTGTAGCTCATATGTTGGGACTTGCGAGACATTTCTTTTTCACCGAATAGATAAAAAGAAATGTCGTCGGGTGTCACCCACATGCCGATGACGCCTCTATATCTCACAATTCGGCCCTCGCGAGGAATTTCTTTTTTTGCTGAATAGGTCAGGTGTTATCTCAGCCACGCCTATGACACCTCCATAGCTCGTATGTCGGAGCTTGCAAGACATTTCTTTTTTGCCGAATATCTTGCGTATCAGGTGTCACCCTCCGTGCCGTAACGTCTCTATAGCTCGCACGTCAAAGCTCGTGGAACGTTTCCTTTTTGGCCGAACAGCTCGCATGTCAGGGCTGGCGAGCCAAAACTGAACTTTCACTGCTAAGTTGTGGCCTCTACTGCAGAAATATATATATATACACACACTTTTTATTTTAAAATAAAACTACATTCTGAGATTTTAAAATAAATATTTTTGATATACTGAAAATCTTACTGAAGGTCGAAGCGGTTTTACTGAAAACTTCGGATTTTTTTTTACTGATGACCTTTTTCTCAGGTTGGCATCTCTGAAAATGCAAAAAGGGTCAGTTGCACTCAGAGCCTCTACCAATGCACAGGCTAACTGCACTCGGAAATCCCACCCTTGGAGCCTCTGTCTGTTATATGTATGGTATTATTGCACTCGGAGACTTCCTGATAGCCTTACTTCACTTTCCTCTTATATAAATATATATATTAAACATGTTGCCAAAAGAATAGAACCACTGATGGACAAGGAAAAGACCCAGATGACGACCCCATGGGATATGGATGGATGAAATTTGAAAGTGTGCTGGAGTGACATCTGAAAGAGACAGGCTCAAGACAGACAATTGTGAAAGAAATTTTGGAAGACCTTCACCCAGTAGTGGATTGATAATGGATGGTGATGAGATATATATATATCATCATCATCATCATCATTGTCAACCATTATCAATCCACTGCTGGACGAAGGTCTCCCCAAGTTTCCTCCACAACGGTCTGTCTTGTGCCAGTCTCCTCCATGTCACCCCTGCATACTTTCGAATTTCATCCACCCATCTCCCATGTGGTCTTCTTCTGGGTCTTTTCCTGTCCCCTTGGAATCCAATCTAAAATTTCGGCTGTCCATCGATGATCTGTCCTTCTGGCAGTATGTCCAGCCCATTGCCATTTCAGGGATTTAACTCTGATCATGATGTCTTCCACTCTTGTCATTTTTCGGATCCACGAGTTCCTCTTCTTATCTCTCCTGGTTACACCAAGCATGCACCTCTCCATGCTGCTTTGAGTTGTCTGCAGCCTTTGTATGTCTCTTTTAGTTAAGGTCCACGTCTCTGCACCATACGTAAGCACTGGAAGGATGCATTGATCAAACACTTTTCTTTTAAGACATAATGGCATATTGCTCTTGAAAATTATGCTGTTTCTTCCAAAAGCTCTCCAGGCAAGTTTTGTACGCCGATTAATTTCTTCATCAATGTAACCCTCACTTGATATCTGCTGTCCAAGATAAACGTACGTGTCTGTTATCTCCAGCTTTTCTCCATCAATCGATAAATCTTCATTTCTTGTAAAAGCATTGAACATCACTTTTGTCTTCTGAAAGTTCATTTTTAATCCCACTTCTTTACTCTTGTCAGCAAGTTCCTGGATCATACTCTGTAGCTCTGATGGGGTAGTAGCAAAAATGACTACGTCATCAGCAAAGCGAAGGTGGGTTAGATAATCTCCATTAATCTTTATCCCCTTGTTTTCCCAGCTCAGCGACTGAAAAACACCCTCCAATGTGGCATTAAAGAGCTTCGGAGATATGGTGTCACCTTGTCTCCACTCCCTTTCCAATTTTTACGTGTGTTGTATTTTCAAACAGCCTAATCTTTGCACTTGCATTTTCATAGATGTTATTAATAATATTAATGTATGCATCTTCAATACCGCAGGTTTTCAGAGCCATTGTAACTGCTGATGGTTTCACCGAATCAAAAGCTTTTTCATAATCGATAAAAGCCATGCACAATGGAAGTTCATATTCCCTCGCTCTTTCAATTAGTTCTCTCAGCACGTGGATATGATCTATTGTGCTGTAGCCACTCCTGAATCCAGCTTGTTCTCTCGGTTGAGCCATGTCCAGTGTTACCTTCAAGCGGTGTGAAAGAACTTTAGTGAAGATTTTATAAACTACTGATAGGAGGCTGATAGGTCTGTAGTTTCCGAGATCCTCAATGTCACCTTTCTTATGTAGCAGGATCATTGTAGCGGTGTTCCAATCCTCAGGAATCTTTCCTTCATTAAGGCATCGAGTGAAAATTTGGGCGAGTACTGTTTCGATTTTTCCACTTGCTTCTTGTATGATGTCTACAGTAATTCCATCTTCTCCTGGAGCTTTTCCTCGCTTCATGTTCTTGATTGCATGTGCAACTTCTGCTGGAAGGACTGGAGGAACTCTGGTACTGGTATCTTTCATGATGTCTGGAGTGCATATATCATCCCTTTCATATAATTTGGAGTAGAAATCTTTCACTCTTGTCAAAATTTCGCCTCTATTTCTTGTTACAGAACCATCTTCTTTTCTCAGTGCCATAATCTGTTTTCTTCCCTTACTGAGATGTCCCTTTGCTATCTTTAGGCTTTGGTTGTTTTCAATTGCTTTCCTCACTAGTTCACAGTTGAATTTCCTTACGTCTTCAGTGATACTTTTTCTTACTGTCTTGCATAGCTCTATATATTCCACTTTGGAAGTCACTTCTTTAGTTGTCCTCATCTCTCTTCTTTTTTGCATCAACATTTTGGTTTTTCCTGATAATTTGTTCACATGCAACTTGTTCTTAGACCCAGCTAATTTTGTTGCTGTTTCCATAAGAGCTTTGGTTACTTTTCTGTTAACTTCAGAGATGTCCACTTCTTCCGATGTTAGGCCTTCTAAAGCAGAGAACCTGTTCTTCAGTTCTAACTTGAAGGTATTATGGTGTTTTTTAAGGTTGGTTATGTCAATAGATTTTGTTTGTCTTATGAGCTTGCCACGTTCAAGTTTAGTGTTGAGGTGCATCTTACATCTCACCAATCTATGGTCACTACCTGTGTTGAACTTGTTTAGCACACTGCAGTCTTCTATGACGAATTTTTTGTTACACATAATAAAATCAATTTCACTTGTCGTCCCATTTGGATGTCTCCATGTCCATTTCCTGTGTGGCTTTTTCTTGAAGAAGGAGTTCAAGATGAAAAACCCTTCTGCCTCTGCAAACTCTACGAGAGTATTTCCACGCTGGTTTCTGTTGCCGTGACCGAATTTACCTACTGAAGTTTCATTCTGTTGCCGTTGCCCTATTTTTGCATTGAAATCTCCCATAATTATTTTCAAGTGCTGCTTACCTTTATTATTTAGATGACAAATTTCCTCATAAAATTCTTCAATTTCTTCTTCAGGATGACTTGTGGTGGGTGCATAAGTTTGAATAATCTGAGCCTGGTATCTTTTCGAGAGTTGGATAACAAGCCGTGCAGCTCTGTCAGAGGAACTTTCAACTTCTACAACTTTATCCTTCAGTTTCTTGTTTATTATAAATCCAACACCACTAGTTCTGCCAGTATCTGTCCCACGATAGTAGAAGAGATGTCCACTTTTCAGTTCGATGAGATCTTCTCCTTTTCTCCTTACCTCACTTAGCCCCACGATGTCCCACTTGATCCTTTGTAGTTCCTCTTCCAATTCAAGAAGCCTTGAATCAGAAGATAGAGAGCGTCCATTGTAAGTAGCCAAGGTCAGCATCAGATGGCAGCCTAGTCCGGTTCTCCGGGGATTCTTAGCACCCTCTGCCTTCATGTCGCACTGGCCGCTGCCTTGGCCAGGTACATTCCGGCTGCCGGAGACTGAGGGCCAAGATTTAAGTTGTGGAATCATTTTGGAGGGGTTTGGCCATAACTCACCACGCTGGCCAAGCGGGTTGGTGAGTGTGGGATAGAATTTCCTCTAATCCCGATGGTATAGTTATACCGCTATGGGCGGTCGTCAGAGCCCCTTTAGTGGGAACAGGTATATATATATATATATATATATATATATATATATATATAAGAACATTAATAAGAAAGCAAAAGCACTTCAATACAATTTTTTATGAAAAAGTTAGGTATTGTAACGATTTTTGTGGTTTCACGTTACTTTTTGTGTTCGTTCTTGCTTTCTTCGGTTATTTTCCTTTCCGGCCTTCTTTGTCCAAGTAGAACTAATCATGATTGTACTTTCTTTTTCTTTTCTTTTCTTTTTTTTTTTTTTTCTTTATTTCTGTTTTTCTGGTCTTGTGGCTTTGGGAGCATGACCAAGGGGACTAATTATGGGAGATTTCAATGCAAAAATAAGGCAACAGCAACAGAATGAAACTTCAGTAGGTAAATTTGGTCACGGCAACAGAAACCAGCGTGGAAATACTCTCGTTGAGTTTGCAGAGGCAGAAGGGTTTTTCATCTTGAACTCCTTTTTCAAGAAAAAGCCACACAGGAAGTGGACATGGAGACATCCAAATGGGACGACAAGTGAAATTGATTTTATTATGTGTAACAAAAAAATCGTCATAGAAGACTGCAGTGTGCTAAACAAGTTCAACACAGGTAGTGACCATAGATTGGTGAGATGTAAGATGCATCTCAACACTAAACTTGAACGTGGCAAGCTTATAAGACAAACAAAATGTATTGACATAACCAACCTTAAAAAAACACCATAATACCCTCAAGTTGGAACTGAAGAACAGATTCTCTGCTTTAGAAGGCCTAACATCGGAAGAAGTGGATATTTCGGAAGTTAACAGAAAAGTAACTAAAGCTCTTATGGAAACAGCAACAAAATTAGCTGGGTATAAGAACAAGTTGCATGTAAACAAATTATCAGGAAAAACCAAAATGTTGATGCAAAAAAGAAGAGAGATGAAGACAACTAAAGAAGATGTGACTTCCAAAGTGGAATATATAGAGCTATGCAAGACAGTACAAAAAGTATCACTGAAGACTTAGGGAAATTCAACTGTGAACTAGTTAGGAAAGCAATTGAAAACAACCAAAGCCTAAAGATAGCAAATCTCAGTAAGGGAAGAAAACAGATTATGGCACTGAGAAAAGAAGATGGTTCTGTAACAAGAAATATAGGCGAAATTTTGACAAGAGTGAAAGATTTCTACTCCAAATTATATGAAAGGGATGATACATGTACTCCAGACATCATGAAAGGTACCAGTACCAGAGTTCTTCCAGTCCTCCCAGCAGAAGTTGCACGTGCAATCAAGAACATGAAGTGGGTAAAAGCTCCAGGAGAAGATGGAATTACTGTAGACATCATAAAAGAAGCAAGTGGAGAAATTGAAACAGTACTCGCCCAAATTTTCACTCGATGCCTTAATGAAGGGAAGATTCCTGATAATTGGAACAATGCTACAATGATCCTGCTACATAAAAAAGGTGACTTTGAGAATCTCAGGAACTACAGACCTATAAGCCTCCTATCAGTGGTTTATAAAATCTTCACTGAAGTTCTTTCACACCGTTTGAAGGTAACACTGGACATGGCTCAACCGAGAGAACAAGCTGGATTCAGGAGTGGCTACAGCACAATAGATCATATCCATGTACTGAGAGAACTAATTGAAAGAGCGAGGGAATATGAACTCCCATTGTGCATGGCTTTTATCGATTATGAAAAAGCCTTTGATTCGGTGAAACCATCAGCAGTTACAATGGCTCTGAAATCCTGCGGTATTGAAGATGCATACATTAATATTATCAATAACATCTATGAAAATGCAAGTGCAAAGATTCGGCTGTTTGAAAATACAACACACATAAAAATTGGAAATCCCTATATGGTGTCACCTTGGAAATCCAAGGTGACACCATATCTCCGAAGCTCTTTAAAGCCACATTGCAAAATGTCTTTCAATCACTGAACTGGGAAAACAAAGGGATAAAGATTAATGGAGATTATCAAACCCACCTTCGTTTTGCAGATGACGTAGTCATTTTTGCAACTAACCCCATCAGAGCTGCAGAGTATGATCCAGGAACTTGCTGACAAGAGTAAAGAAGTGGGATTAAAAATTAACTTTCAAAGACAAAAGTGATGTTCAATGCTTTCACAAGAAATGAAGATTTATCGATTGATGGAGAAAAGCTGGAGATAACAGACACATAGATTTATCTTGGACAGCAGATATCAAGTGAGGGTCACATTGATGAAGAAATTAATCGTCGTATAAAACTTGCCTGGAGAGCTTTTGGAAGAAAAAGCATAATTTTCAAGAGCAATATGCCATTATGTCTTAAAAAAAAAAGTGTTTCATCAATGCATCCTCCCAGTGCTTACGTATGGTGCAGAGACGTGGACCTTAACTAAAAGAGACATACAATGGCTGCAGACAACTCAAAGAAGCATGGAGAGGTGCATGCTTGGTGTAACCAGGAGAGATAAGAAGAGGAACTCATGGATCCGAAAAATGACAAGAGTGGAAGACATCATGATCAGAGTTAAATCCCTGAAATGGCAAGGGGCTGGACATACTGCCAGAAGGGCAGACCATCGATGGACAGCCAAAATTTTAGATTGGATTCCAAGGGACAGGAAAAGACCCAGAAGAAGAAGACCACATGGGAGATGGGTGGATGAAATTCGAAAGTATGCGGGAGTGACATGGAGGAGACTAGCACAAAACAGACCGTTGTGGAGGAAACTTAGGGAGACCTTCATCCAGCAGTGGATTGATAATGGTTGACAATTATGATGATGATGATACACACTGAGTGGCCACTTTATTATGACCACCCCTCAGTTCCTCGTTGGGCCACCTTTTGCCTTTAATACTGCGTCGATTCTTCGTGGCATGGACTCCACGAGATGTTGATAGGTTGTTTGTGGAACCTGAGACCCTGCTTGATGAATAGCACTTTCCAGGGGTGTGAGATTGCAGGGTTGTGGATCCAGCTGTCTGATGGCTTGTTCAACTTCATCCCACAAATCCTCAATGGGGTTGAGATCTGGAGATTGTGGTTGCCACCTAAGCAAAGTAAACTCACCGGCATGTTCCTGAAACCAATCCTGTACAATACGAGCACTATGGCAGGACGCATTATCTTGTTGAAAGTAGCCATCGCCATTGGGATAAACCATCCACATGACAGGATGCACTTGGTTCGCAATGATGTTTAGATATGATGTGCCAGTCAGACGTTGATCAACATGAATTAAAGAGCCCACAGCATGCCAGGAAAACATTCCCCAAACCATAACGTTGCCTCCACCAGCTTGAAGGGTTGTAACAATGCATTTGGGGTCCATGCCTTCGTGCTGTTTCCGCCAAATTCTCACTCGGCCATCGGCATAGTACAACTGAAAACGTGATTCATTGGACCACATAATTTGTTTCCAATTATCGACTGTCCAATCCTTGTGCGAACTGGAGGCGTTTTCTCTTGTCAACTGCAGACAGCAAAGGTGTTCGAACAGGCTTTCGGCTGCCATATCCCATCCGATGCAGTGTACGGTGAACAGTGCGTGCAGAGATTGTTTGAGGGGATCCTTGATTGAGATGGTCTGTAATTTGCTGCACTGTTGCCCTTCTGTTGTCTGTTACCAGTCTGGACACTCTCGGTTCCACCCGAGCAGTCACTAGACGATGATGACCACACGTTGCACGTAGAGACCCAGTTTTTTGACTGACAGTCCAGTCTCTAAACACTTTAACAACAGCTGCTCTGGAACATTTCACGAATGCGGTGGTTTCGGTGATACTCGCTCCATGGCTCCGAGCTCCTACAATCATCCCACGTTGAAAGTCCATCAAATCGCATTTTTTGCCCATCTCGTCACCCAAAAATCACTTCCACTACTGTCGCAAGCACTAAACTTTCCCTTTTTATACTAGCCTCGCCCTCTGGCGGCAACAGCGTGTAGCCATAGCTCATTTGCTTAAAGCTGTCAGGTGGTCATAATAAAGTGGCCACTCAGTGTATATTGAATGCATCAATAGCTTTTTCTCTGTACATAGACTCCATGTTACATCTAGAATCACTTTATGAAAAATTATACAATGGTATCAGTGTTTTGGTGGGGTTTACCCCAACATTGTCCAACACAGAGCTCCTTATGCAAGAGTTCTCTGTTCCATTCTCCAGTCTTCGATATTCTCCCTGTAGCAGGCAAGGGTTCGATGAGTGTAATTGATCACTGTTGTTGTCTCCTTTCTGAGTGCAATGGAATCATCCGATAAGAGAAAGGGATTAAGGTAAGTACAACTGATCCCTGCCCAGCCCACCCTTTATTTACCCTCCTACCAAAACTAAAGAATTCCAATGTTTAGAGCACATGCCGAATGTCAGGATTTTAGATTTAAAAGAAGTTAGATGAATATACACATTTTTTACAGATAATTCTGTTTTTATTTGTTGGTAGTTAGCATTTTTTATTTCCAACTGCAAATTTGAACATACAAATAACCTAGTAGAGGCAAAAGAAAAAAATAATATTTAAACACACACAAAACACTGTAGACCAACTAAAATATATATGGGAAAAGAAAGGTATTGGTGCATGGAGTGGAAGTGGGTGTTACAGGTGAAGTTGTATCTCGTGAACTTTTCCCAGGCTTCTGAGCATGAATCAGGTGAAATCCATGTAAAACAAAATTTTAGAGTGTTACCCACTCCATAAAACACCCGACTTTGAATTAGCCTTTCCTCTAACTTTGAATGTTGGCACTGTAGTTATGTGTTGTTTGTGCCCATAACCGTCCATGGTGGTTTTGCACATCCTAGTAGTAATCTCTTTTTACTTAACAAGCCCTCCTCTGTTTAAAATTCTAAATTTTTTTTTTTTTTGACATTTTATTAAGACCCAGGACCAACATATTTATGCAAAACACTACCATGTACATAAATACGGTATGTTTAAAAGTTGCAGAATTTATCTTTATAATTCTTAAAATGTGTGTACAAACCAAGTTGATATATTTTGATTTGTAATCTTCCACCATAGCTCAAACAAAATAAATAAGTAAATACATATTTGCAGCTGTGGGTGATGATATTTTCATTGTCATTTATATCAGTTGCAAAATAATTTATACCATATCCTCCAAGATGTTTAATAAAGTTATTCTAATTTTTGTACTATTGCAAGACTGTTAACATTTTCTCAAATATCCTGCTGCTGATGATGATTTTCAAGAATATAGCTAATTCTTCTGTCAATTTCATGTTTTTTCAAAACTGTGGATCTTGCTTTTGTGCCATGGTGGAGAAATGAATAGGGATTAAATTGGAATTATACTACCTGGATGGGCACAAACAATCTGGGTGCAAAGTACATGACACGAGCGTCGCAACTCCTGAAAGTCAGAAATATGTATCTAATCAACAGAAGTATGTTTTACTCATAAAAGGAACATAATCTAGGATATAAACATGAAACAGGGAAAAGATCCATTAAAATTTAAATAAATGCAAGAGAAAAGTGTTGATAGATAGACAGACTGGGTATTCTAGTCTGTTATCATCAAAAAGGGCACACACACGGAAGAAGAGAGAGAGATCTGCCAACTCCACACAGGGTGTTGTGGTAAGACACGTTCTTGACCATATGTAATGTGAAGACAAGTGATGTTAGTAATAAGACTACTAATATTCTGAGGTGGTTTGGCCATGCTGAAAAATGAGTGGTGAGATGCTTACTAAGAGAATTTATTTAACCCAAGTGGCAGTGAAGGAAAGGTCAAGGGAAGCCAAGGAAATCATGGAAGGACCAAATTCAAGAATGTCTGTGTGCGAATAAGATAATAAGTATGAAGTACAAAAGGTCCAGTGTGCGACGTGTAATGGATGTCAATGAAGCTCGAGCTATCTGCCAAGATCGTTGTAAATGTATGATGGATGTTAGTGAAGCTTGAGTTGTGTGTCAAAATCATAGTAAATGTAGAAGTTTGGTATGTCAAAAGTAAGTAAAATCTTGCACCATCAGTTTTAAACTTTAATCTGGCACAGATGAGTTGTTGTTTTTTGTTTTTAGGAGCTAACCTCTGAATTTCAGAAAACAGCTTAGTGATATGTGTGCATGTCCTAGGTACATTGACATTAATATGAACTATGTATTGTTATTACGTAATTCTGAAGCATGAAATTTACAATGTATTAAGTTTTCCTTTTAAATATTATGGAGAAATATTTCATTTTTACTTCAAGATTACAACTACTTATGCTTATACGTACAGTTATTAGTACTAATATTATGTGTACAATGTAATATCAAAACAGTAATTTAACAGACAATAAATGTTATTCATCAGGAGACATTTGCAAGTATCATTTTTAAATAAATGGCACTATTGGCAGCACTGCATGAATGCTGGCATATAGGCAGCTGCCATTCCCATGCTGTATAGTCTTGAGTAAGTACAGCAGTAACCCACAAGATGACAACTGATGCTCAGTTACATCACATGCAGCTCACTCATTTCTCAGATCAGTCACACATTTGGGTGAATGGTGACATGTAAGAGATTACTGCAGACAGCATTGAACTGCATGGTCCCTCTGGAATGAAGGCATGCCATCTGCTGACATTCACCATCAATTAAGGGCGGTATGTGGTGAAACAGGGCCTGAATGGAGGCCTCCTACAACAGAAATGAAACTGTAAAAAGTTAGCCCAGATTGACCAACAACAGCTTGCACGCCAGCAAATATGCAGCATGTTTCCGAGATCATCATGGACAACAGATGTATAACAATTGAGGAATTGCAGCATGCAACAGGTCTGTGCCATGCAACGCTTCATACATACCTGCCAAGTTGTATGGTTTACCCATAAAATTTACTGATATTGTGCTTGTTTTACTGTTATTTTACAGATTTTTTTCCCAAATAGATTAGTGCCATATATATCATGATCATCGTTGTTAACCGTTATCACTCCACTGCTGAATGAAGGTATCCCCAAGTTTCTTCCACAGCTGTCTGTCTTGAGCCTGTCTCCTCCATGTTACTCCGACATGCTTTTGAGTTTCATCCACCCATCTCCCATGTGGTCTTCTTCTGGGTCTTTTCTGTACCTTGGAATCCAGTCTAAAATTTCAGTTTTCCATCGGTTGTCTGTTCTTCTGGCAACAGGTCCAGGCCATTTCCATTTCAGGGGTTTTACTCTGATCATGATGTCCTCCACTCTTGTCATTTTCCTTATCCACGTGTTCCTCTTCTTACCTTTCCTTGTTACACCAAGCATGCACCTCTCCATGCCTCATTGAGTTGTCTGCAGTCTTTGTATGTCTTTTTTAGTTAAGGTCCATGTCTCCATTCCATATGTAAGCACTGGAAGGATGTGTGCGTGCGTGTGTGCATGTGCGCGCGCACATTGATTGAACACTTTTCTTTTAAGATATAGTGGCATACTGCTCTTATAAAAATTGTACTGTTTCTTCCAAAGGCTCTTAAATATATGCCGATTAATTTCCTCATCAATGTAAACCTTGCTTGATATCTGTTCAAGGTAAATGAAGGTATCGGTTAACTCAAACCTTCTATTGTAAAATCTTCATTTCTGCAAAAGCATCGTACATCAGTTTTGTTTTCCGAAAGTTCATTTTTAATCGCTATGCTGACATGTATAATTTTATATACACTGGCGGAAAGTGAAAAAAGAACACCAAGTAGGAATTGGCGGACGATCATGAAATTTACATATGGTAATGGGGTCAAGTTTACGTAGGTGTGATGTTAATTTCGGGACCAACAGGTTAGCGCTTACGCCACAGCATGGCATAATATGCAAATTATCGTCGGTGGTATTTAAGGAGTATGACAGAGTGAATGTAATCAGTTGTCGGCGTACGGACACGTGCGAAGACCCTGAAGAAGCTGCAATGCGTGGACATGGAAGACGTGTACAATTTCAGCAGTTATCGGACTTTGAGCGAGGTCGTCTAGTCGGACTCCGCAAGGCCGGGTGGTCGTATTGCAGAGCAAATTGGACGGGAAGTATTGATGGTGGTACGATGGTGGCATAGATGGTCCGAGGAGCATTCCCACGCGAGAAGACGTGGAACCGGGAGTCACAGACGGACTGATGAGCGGACCGATCTACGCATAAGAAGAGCGGCGTTGTCAAGCAGAACATCCACTGTGACGCAAATCCAATCTGCCGTTGCACCTGAGGTGACTGTGCGAACAATCCGCAACCGTCTACTGGATGCAGGACTACGTGCACTTGTGCCTCTGGCATGTGTACCTCTGACTCCTGCCCACCGTCAGGAACGGCTGCAGTGGTGTCACCAACGTCTGCACTGGAGAACGCAATGGCGATCTGTCGTGTTCAGCGATGAAAGCAGATTCTGCTTGTGACCCTCCGATGGCCGTATGCGTGTTCGCAGACGCACAGGGGAGTGTCTCCACCCTTCTTGCATCCGCCAGCGACACACAGAGCCTACACCTGGTCTCCTGGTGTGGGAAGCGATCAGCTATCACTCCCGAACACAACTAGTGTTTGTACCGGGTGCGTTAAACAGCACCTCATACATCAACAACATCATTCAGCCCGTTGTTGGGCCATTTGTAAGGTTGGTCCATCATGGTGTTTTCCAGCAAGATAACGCACGCCCACATATGGCACGTGCACAGCAACATGCACTTCAGGGTGTGAGACAACTTCCATGGCCTGCACATTCACCGGATTTGTCCCCCATTGAGCACGTGTGGGATTTTATGTGAAAACGACTTATCCGGTCTCCACGACCATCCCCGATTTACACGTCCAGGCTGAGGATGCTTGGAACTCAATACCCCAAACTTACATCCAAAATCTGTACGACAGACTCCATGCCAGAATCGCACAGTGTGACGCAGTTCATGGCGGTTCAACCTCATACTAACCATGTTACATGGAAATGTTATTTTTCGGTTAACCAGCAAATACAGCTGTATTTTGCCATAATGTTTTGATCACGTTATCCTCTGTATTCCATTATTATGCTGTGTAAATTTCGTTGGTATTAGACATCTCCTTCTTGGTATTCTTTTTTTCTCTGCCAGTGTATATATATAAAGCTAAACCTCTGAGATCTCATCCAGTTTGAAGAGAGACTGAAATAAACTTTGTAAGATTTAATTTAGTGGTAAGTACAAAAAAAAAAAAAAAAAAAGTCCAGAACCACTTGTGGCTTTAAAATAAAAAGTCACTGCAGTATGCCGCTTATAGTTACAATTTCACAGTTAGAAATTATTTTTATTTCATATATGTAACCTTATGATTGCATACTAATGATCGAACTATATTTTGGCTGGGTTTCAATCATTCTAAAGCTTTTTACTTGTATAGCATGCAAAATCAATTTATCATTTGCATAATGAATTGGTTTTTAATTGATATACTCAATGCATTTTATCAGTATGTTCAATACGTTAGTCAATCTGATATCAACTAAACGTTCACTGAACTACTTTCTTTTTCTTTTCTTTTTTTTTTTTTTTTTGTGGATTTCAATTTTGGAAAGTTAGCAGTTCTTTTTTATGCAGTAATCCATGAAGAACTGAAAATGGAGAATGTGTGTGCTCTCTAGGTGCCACACAAACTGACACCTCAACAAAAGGATGCAAGGCATCAATGAATTGCTTGTGAATCATGATGAGGACCCCAAAGTCTTCTTTGCCAGGCTGGTCATAGGTAATGAGTTGTGGTTTCATTACCACACTTCTGAAAAGAAATATCTATCCATGCAGTGGAAATGTGATGATAGTCCTTGTCCTAAGAAATTTTTAGCAGCTTCTGCTACTAGCAGATCGCCACATTCATCTGGGATGTGGAGGGAATCCTGATGGTGGAGTGGCTTCCCACAGGGGACAACAATAAACAGTGGAGTATACCGCAACACCCTCAAGAGCCTCTGATGCAAAGGGAAGTAGAGGAGCACAGCAAGTACTATTGCAGCATGACAATGCCAAGCATCAAACTAGTACTGCAACAGAAATTCTAACATTCCTTGGCTTCACAGTCTTACCACATCTGCTATATTCGCCTGGTGTGGCCCCATTGGATTATAGCCTGTTTGACAAAATTAAAGAAACTTTGTGCAGCTGACATTTGTGGAAAAGATGAAGATTTGCAGAAAAGTGTTTGCGACTCAGTGTGTGCTTTCTGCAGAGACTGGTAATGTACAACCATCTGGAAGTTACCAGAAAGATGGCAATGGTATGTTGACCTTGGTGGGGAGCATGTGGAATGTGTTATGGTGTGACAGTGCTGCTATCACTATCTTTAACCTTACATTCCCATTGAATTATGTTTATTTATGAACAACCAATGTAGCAGTACTTTGAAACTGCCTGCTTTGTTTAAGTATTTGGTGGTGCACCTCTCCTTTTTCTGCTATGTAAAGTAATCATTAATTTGTGGTATAAGCCTGAAAATGTCTTCAAATAAGAATCAACAGTATATTACATCTGATACACCTAGGGGGGCTGTGTCAGAATCAGTCTCTTCTCTTTCATTGTAGAAATTTGATTTTCTTTCATAAGCTGCTATTTTTATTCATTGATTCACTCTCTATGCTGGTAAGTGTTCATCTTATGCTGCAAAACCTGAAAACTCTTGAGCAGCTAATAATAAGGATAGGTCAATAATAATGTTGCAGTTTTTAAAATAATAAAACACTGGTTCATGTTATCCAAAGCATCTTTCTGTATCTCCTTTGGTAACTTTTTTTTTAATGTGAAAATATGGCACTGTTAAAGCAGTTTCTAATCTTAGGATTACCTGACTAAATAGGTTTGTGTGTATCTGCTTCTGGCAAAATCAGTAGTACTTCCCTCAAGTCAGACTAATGTTAATTTGCTGTAAAACCTGTTTTTCCCCTCCACATTTTGACATAGTTGTTTAATAAAACCTTTTTGTATCAATACATTGACAATGAAATTAATGCTCAAACAAGTGAACCTGTATGCAATGAAGTCCTGATCTCTCTGACTTGATGATAAAAGTTTTGCATATTTCATTTATTTCTAAAAGAAAAGTATTTAAGAACTGAGATCACCATATTCTCTTTCAGAGTGCTTGTGAAGCTGTGAAAACTTTATTTGACAAGTAATTTTATGTTTTGAAAATGATGCAATTTAATTTCATCTTTAAATCATTAATGATTTTCAGTTCTTTCTGATGTGGTAGTAATGAAACCCTTTTATCTCCCTCTCTCCCTTATGTCACAGATGTCCTTCAAGAACTTGTTATGCTCTATCCTACTGAAAGTTTAGCTGTGATGGTTCCATTATTAGCCAGTTGTCATGCAACATTCCAGGAGAATAATAACCCTGGTAAGTTGAAAGATTTAGAATTTCATTTTACATTCTTTCTGATATTGTTAGAACAGATGTTTGATCTGTTAATTGAAAATATTTAAGGAAAAATTGCAACATTTCTGGGTGTACAGAGTCAGCCAGCCAGCAATTCACCGATACTGGGCACCAGTCATACACTGGTGTGCAAAAATTAAGGACGAAGAGGAGAAATTAGCATAACAGCGGAACGAGCGGGCAGAACGGACCGAAAGACCACTCAGGAGATAGACTAGGGTCCGGTACGGTAGGGCATACGCATATATGCAGCATGACACACGGGCGGTGTACGCTCAGCAATTCGGTGAAAGCTATTGCACGGTGTAAATCGGTTTGAATGACGTCGGGTTGCTGCCACTGTGTGATATGGCCAACAGGCAATCCAGTAAACGACATCTGGATGTCTTTACCCGAGTTTGCGTCATTGGGAAGTTGGAAGAAGGTCGAAGTGTGACTAGTGTGGCTGAGGAGTTCAGGATCGCTCACAGCATCGTTTCACGAGCTTGGAGAACATTTCAAACGACAGGAACAGCTGTCTGAGAGTTTAGCAGTGGCTGTCTACAAGCAACCACGGCGGTAGACGACCGGTATATTGTCCTACAGGTGAGAAGAGGCAGACAGCGAGAGAAATTGCAAGGCACGTGCAACAGACAACTGGACTTCCGTTATCGCGTTTTACCTTGGCCAGGAGGCTGCACAAAGGTGGTCTATTTGCACGACAACCAGTACGGTGTGTGCCATTACCGCCTGCTCATCGGTGATGGTGGTTTCTTTGGTGCCAGGAACACAAGAACTGGACACATCAGCAATGGGGTCGAGTTCTCTTTACGGATGAGAGCCGATTTAGTCTGACATGCAATTCTGGATGTATACACATCTGGAGAGAGCAGAGAACATGCAATCACACCTCCAACATCATCGAAAGGGACCGGTTTGGAGGTGGCGGAGTTCTCGTTTGGGGCGGTATCATGCTTGGTAGCCATACTGACCTCCACATCTTCCAAGGAGGTTCAGTCACTGGTGTCCGCTATTGTACCGAGGTTCTGCCTCACGTGCGTCTCTTTAGAGGTGCTGTGTGTCCTGAGTTCCTCTTCATGGACGACAACGCTACACCTCATCATACAGTGGCTGTCGTAGAGCTGTTGGAGAGTGAAGATATTCAACACATGGAAGGTCCCCGGACCTAAATCCAATCGAACATGTGTGGGACCTTCTCGGGAAACACTTGGCAGCATGTCACCAGCTGCCAGCAACGATTCCGCAGCTGCGATTGGCACTACAAGAGGAACGGGCTGCGATGCCTCTACAGCTCCTTGACAACCTCGTCCTCAGCATGGACAGACGTTGTAAATCCTGCAACGCAGTCAGGGGTGATCATATCCCCTACTTAAAGACTGGATTTTTTTGGCAGCCGCCTGTCACATGGACATTTCTGTCTTGTGTCCAGTTGTGCTCGAAGCTGCCTTTTCAATAAAGTGCCTTTGTATCCTTTGGATTCCTTGTTTGGACGGTTTTGCTCACTTGTACCATATTCTTACATCTTGGGGATCTTATGGTATGATTTGAGTCGATGTGGAGCACTTCTGCACGGCGTTACATTTGAAAAACCGTCTCGTCCTTAATTTTTGCACGCCAGTGTACTATAGTGGTGTTATTGCAGAATCAGTAATGCCAAGCATTTTACCTTTGCAGAAACTAATGCTAAGCCTGTGGTCATGAAACATGACTAATCTATGTTTTATATGTTTAATGTACTAGACAGATCAGCTCGAACTAAGGTCTAGATTCGAATCCCTGACAAACCATGTGTGTTGTATTTGACCTATAGTTTGGTAAACTTTGTGCTGCTAGTAAAAGTTTAGGAAACTGTACAGCAATTCATGCTGCATTTAGGTTTGAAGTGAAGTAAATATGATTTCCCATCATGAATTTATGTTATTTAAGCTTGTTGTTGCCCTTTTCCCCATGTTACTTTCATTAATGAAATTTGATAAGTTCCTGTCAGTGATCAAGTATATTCAATTCATTATAATTTTTCAGTTGCCTCAGTATATACCCTTCACCTGAAAAATAATACTGACTGTCTTCTTATTCTGTTTTATAAAATTCGTCATATGCACAGTTTAACTGATTCTTTGCATGCAGCGACTCTGATAGCAATTCTAATATTTATAATCCCCAGGAAACTGGCAAACTGTCACCGTGTAACCCTGATTTTCTGTCTGCAAAGTTCTAGAAGGCATCATTAACTTCTATGTTGTATATGACTTAGAAACTAACTATTAGATATTTTAATTTCCTTCACTGATCAATGCATTCAGTCTGAGATATCTTTTAAGGGTAACATCATTTACTGTCAGTCTTTTTCAGCTTAAAAAAAACTTGCAACCACATATAGGGATATTCTCCCTGCCTGTGGAATTACAGGTTGTGGAGTGATCTGTCTGTGTTTTGGGGTAATCTGTTTCAATTTGCACTGCTGGTTTTATCCATGACAACCTCCTCTCTTCAGCTGTCATTCAACAGCACAGTATATCTGAAGGTAACATTTTATTCCTTCTTTGCATTTCGGTGAAGCCGAAATGTGCCCATATGCGCTACTACTAAGTGGCAGTTGCAATTAAGTATTACTAAGTTCTTTTCGTAGAAGTATATAACAACTTTATTTTTTCCACTAAGGAAACTATTTGCATACACTTTTGATGCAGATATGGTTTTCACACCTCCTTATGTGAGGCTGGGGATCCCAGTTAACATTATTGTGGTAGAGATAAGTTCTTGGTACTATATTGAGTATGCACTCACCTTCCAAAGACATATTTGCATCGTGAAGATGTGTTGCACAAAAAATTAAATATTCTAAAGTTAAGAGCCAGTATGTCATAACAGCATACACCATCACAAAAAAGAAATAAAAAATACTGTGCTTTTTTTTTTTTTTTTTTTTTTTTGTGGCAACTGTTATGGGAGCTGCATCTGGAGCTCATAGCTTCACAGTGATTTTCAGGCCTATGATTCCTTGGCAACAATCTGCAGGTACAGGGCTGCTAAAACCTGTGCAAAAAACATTGTTTTTGCGCCATTCTGCTTTTAAAAAAAAAAAAAAAATGCGATTTGGACGAAATCTGCGCCAAAATTTAAAAATTTACCGGTCATCGCTATTTTAGCGTTATCTTACGACATTCGAAATCGATTCAGCGGTTAATTTGTACGTCGTGAGATTCTTCCACGGATTCGCTGAGTTTCTCCCCCCCCCCCCCCCCCGTCATTTTTCCAAGATCGATGCAAAAGTGAAGAAATTTTCGGGGTATTTGTTAAGAGGGGGGGTCGTATTCCATCTGGGGACGTTGTTTTGTCTTTTTAAATGTTTGGAAACAGAAGTTAAATGGAGTGCAGATTTTTCCCGTAATCTTTTTTTTTTTTTTTTCTCGCGATGTTGCTTCTGTTCAGTATTGTTGTTAAATATAATTCCATTGCATAATTTCAGCTTGAAATTGTAGGCAACTATTTCCAAAAACGAAAGTTAGGCCGCCCGAAAATTTCCCCGTAATCTTCAGCCACGAAATTCTTACGCTGGTTCGAGGAATTCCATCTTTTTTGTTATTATTTGGACCAATTCATGAGATAGATGCATGCACAACTGAACTGAAATTTTGGGAGGATAGATGGTTGGGGGGGTCGTTTTTTTCATCGGAGGACGGAATTTCATCCTTCGAAAACAGAAAGTAAACGGAGGTAAGATTTCTCTCGTAATCATAATTTTTTTTTCTCACAATGTTTCCTCTACCTAGTACTGTTAGATATCATTTTATTCCATAAATATTTGTATTTCAGCTTGAAAATGTCGGATAAATTTTCGAAAACGAAGTTTGGAAATTTGTAAGAATCGATGCATAGTGTTCAAAAAAAAAAGTATTCAATCTCTGAAAATTACACCATTTATCTAAAATAGTGAAAGCTTTGATATCAGAATTCATGGTTGTCATGCTGAAAGTTCTTTTAGCATGATAGATAAAATTGTCTTCTGAGGGAATAAAAACAAAAAAAGAAAGAAAAGTAACAAAGAAAAATGGTAAGAGAAAAGTAAGCAGTGGATGCTGTGCAGTGGCAGAATCAACAAAAGACAAATATGGCCGTGGAACTTGCTGAGAAGAAAGTAGGGTTTGCTCGCAAGAGGAAACCAAAGCTAATTTTCTAGCAAGTACAAGAAAAAAACAGGAAAAAAACTGTTTGAAGCTATATCTTTTAAAACCACCCTATTTTGTTTAGAATTCAGTAGTTTTATCATTGTGAATACAGTGGTGTGATCTAGTTAAATATTTTCATAAATAAATTACATTGAATGATTCGATTTTGTTCATGCTGTGTAATATTCACACTTTCTCACCACACATTCTATATTTCCCCCAAATTAAAAACCACAGCTTTGTTTTTATTCTTCGTCAGTCTCATAATTAAAATTGCTCACGAGCGCTTATGGATAAATGAAAGGATTGTTTATATCGCATAACTTGTAATCAATTATCAGGAATACTGATCTTTTGGTTCTTACTTTAAAGTCTGAATTTCGCCCCGTACATTCAGGGAGCAGAACTTTTAGGAGGTTTTGCTTTTCTCATTTTGACCTACCTTGGGGAATATCTTCACAATCACACTTTTCTTTTTCCAGATGGAAGGTGCGTTGAACCAGTTACTAACTCGCAATCGTCTGCTTAATGTCCATGTCCATACATACAGGATCCCACGTATGCAAGAGCAGTGGCTCTTTCAGACAGCAACAACAAAAAAGTCCAACTGATTCTACTACTACTGAAGGGGGGCAATCACACACCAAAATGTCTCTGTATTAAGCGATGGAAGCAGCTTTCATCTAACCAACTTTACTAAATCTCACTGTTATCTTATAGTTATTGGTTCCAGTTGTAATTGTTCACAGCAATAACGAAAGTTTGACATTGATAATTACTGGATGAAAAACATTGTATGATGAGTATCATGGCACAACTGCTGAAAGGCGATTTTACAATTTGATTATTAAATGTTACGTTAGTTTTCCTTTTGTATCGAAGGTACGCTTTCCTTCAGAAAACCTTAGGAGTATGTGATGCACACGCAAACCACATACTCGTAGCTTGCCAGTTGGTTGGTTTCAGAAATAATGTATTTTCATCTGAATGCCATGAATCTCAAAAAATGTGCTGCTAAAAACCAACCAAACAACAAACAGTAATTACATATTATTTGTTCTTCCTAAGTGTATATTCGCAAGCGTTCAGTAACAATAGCAACAATTCTCGGACGCGGCAGCTTCCTATTCATGTTACAGCGAAACAAATGCATTCAGAAGAAAATCCCTGATATTAATGTGTTACGCTTAAAATATTGCAGGTCATGTAGTTTTCCATAAATCATGGGTAGTATAATTGTTTTCCCATTTATCTCACTGTAGGAATGAAAGAAATGCTAATTAACAGTCGTAAGAGAAGCAGTAAAATGTCAACGAACCTGAAATATAACATTTTTTCATAGTTCATAAAATAATGGTAATTCAGTATATAAACATAACTTAAAGCACACCATGGACTTTAAACAATTAAAAATGCTATCATTAACTGCTCCAAAATGCAAATTTTCTCGCTCGGAAACCCAACATTTCTGCTCAAAATTGCATATTTTCCCACTCTGAAACATGGTATGGGCACTAACACCCCTGCAGGTAGCTTTCTTGGTGCTGATTGAGGGTTGTCTGGAACACCAACTTAAAAACTTTGCCACAGAAAAGAAATTTTGGTTGATTTTATATTGGAGTTATTGTCTGAAAACATTGTATGATTAGTCGCTAAGAGGCTTTTCATGGACTAATGGGTATTGTTAAATATAGGTAAATCAGAATTAACAAAGTTGACATATTAAATGATAAGGCCATTTATTTCACTATGCTTTAATTATTTTACTTAATGTCATTAATTTTGTATTGGAATTCTTTGTCTCAAGTGAAGTGGTACACCCTTTTCTTTAATTATTGTACTTAATGTCCTTAATTTGTATTAGAATTCTTTATCTGAAGTGAAATGGTGCCCTTTTTAGGTTGCATATTTTAGCCCACTATGGTCCAAGATGCTGGAATCAAACTGACAGTGGTTAATGTAACTAGTGGTATCAAAAATCTGCCGTGACTACTTTTGCAGACCCACCTGTCTATCCATTCCTGGTCTAAGACTTTGACCTTTTTGTTGTTGTTGTTTTGTTGCTTTGCGTGCTATATTAGCAAATCCTAATCAGTATACTGTAATGTACTTGGATTCTCTTCAGTGTTTTTCAGATTCTTTCATTTTCAGAAGATGGTGATTTCCCAGTGGCTACATTGGTTGAGCATCAGCTGCAGTTACTGACTGAGGCTGCATTCCTGATTATGTTGGGATCAATAAAAGCAGGCTGGCAGGCATTTCAGCCAGTTGTGTTTCTTTCTTGAATGTCGTCACTGACTGGATTTTTTTTTTCTTTTTAAGGCTCTCACTTGAATATTTGTGAGAAGCTTTTGTTGGAGTGGCAGGCCATAGAGAATCAGATGTATGGGAATGATTGTGTTTCATTTAATTAGTGTGAAACCTAATCCCACTTCCTAGAAGGACAAAGGAGCCATGGGCACATGTCTGCACTTTTAGGCTTGATTTTTAGCAGTCTGTTTGTTATACTTTTTGTGACAATTAGTAGAAATTTTGCATTTTTATTTTTATTTTTTGGAAATTATTTCCCTAGAAAGTGTAAAATGAATATGGTGCATGGAATTCTGCAAGATTGTGTAATATTTTACATGGTGCTATTCTGTTGTGCTTGTAGATCATAAGCAATAACAGAAGCCTTTTATTCTGTTTCTTTTAGGTGGTTGTCTTGGTCCTTTCTTTCCAAGAAGAGGTCAGAAAGTTTTCCCGGCTAAGTCAAATCTCCGTCCACCAAAGCCAGTTTTACAGATGTATCTGCATGGTAGCCAGTTGGAAGCAGCGAAAGTATGTTTTCCATAAGTGATTCTGTATATTTGTATTGCATTGCTATGGTAAATTATTGCTTGCAAAGTGCATACACTGCCCAACATTGAAATTGCTCCACCTAGAAAGAATGAGCCAATAATCACCAGAGACATAGAATATGAGGTATATAATGTGTGATTTAATTTCCAAGACATTACATCAGTTGGGCAGACTACAAGACAGGACAACAGTCAACACCTTGTGTGACCACTATGTTGTGCAATGCAGTCAGACACATGGCATGGAGTGATACAGCCATCTAATGGTGTCTTAGGGTATCTGGGGCAACACAACATTTATCTGGTCCCATAATTCAGTGACATTCTGGGACAGCCAAAGAGAGACTTGCAAGCATTGTCCAATGAGGTACCACATGTGCTCTGTGGACAAGATGTCCTAAGATTTCGCTGGCCATGAAAGCATATGGAACCCTTGTAGGCATGCTGTGGAGATGTTTGCAGTGTATGGTTGAGTTTTATCTTTCTGGGGAACGGCCTCCAAGATACTACTCAGAAATGGCAACAGCACAGGCTGTAAAACATCAGACATATACTGCCAGGCTGTTACTGTACCTGTTATGTGTATCAGAGATTGTCAGCTATCAAAATTAAGGCACCCATACGAGGATGTCCTGTTGGTGAACAGTGTGGAGCTCATCTAGAGCAGCTGGTTCCTCCCTGTGGGTATGTCACTGCCAGATGCTGACTTGATGATCATCATCACTGAGGCAGAATTTGGGACTCGTCACTGAGCATAGCATGCTGCTATTCCTGTCACCATTCAGCTCTACTATGACACCACTCCATCCAAGCTCAGTGATGCCATAGACTAAATGGTAGTTAATGCAATGGGTACCAGGATTCTCCACCAATCTTCAGTTCACCGCCCCAGTTATGATAGGGTATCCATAGAGTCACCGCTACCCATGGAATGTATCGCAATTGCCTAGCGACAAATACACCAATTGATGCATGCTTGTGTCTGTCTTACTGCACCAGTTCTACTACAGCGATTGGCAGTGCCTTTTGCAACCACTACTGCCAAAAACGTCCAACTGTTCTGACATCCTGATGCTCATGATCCACAATTTGGCAAATTGACTAACCAGCTTTCCTCTCACAAACACGTCCAACTGATTATAGTGTTGGAAACAAAGTCTGTGAAGCATCTTCAGTCCTTGGATGTGCTGTAGCAGCAGCCCTCAACACTTCATTGCTTTGTTTCATATGACCTGTAGCATGGGACATGACATGTCTTCGGCAGCTTGTGTTTGCCCTTTTATCTTTCACACATTTCATGCGATTGGTTGGATGTTCAGATGATTTGCATATCCCATGTGCCTGAACAGACCTGCCAATCAATTTCATGCTGAAACAGCAACTCCTTATAGGTGGAGTACTTGAAGTGTGGATCAGTGTCTATATACAGTATGTACAGTAGTGGCCAAAATTGTGGAAACCTTTTGGAAATAATGTATTTTTGAGGTTTGATGGCTCATAACACCACTTTGTTTTGGAGTAATACCATAAAATTATATATCAACGGAAAGATAATTTCATCAGGAATGTAATTAATGCAATAATTTTTATGAAGGATTTTGTATTAGAACAGCAGTTATAAAGAAGATAAGTGAAACACATAGAAAACATTAGATATACAAAAATTCTCACCATGTCAGTTAATACTTAGTTGGGTAACCTTTAGCATTAATTACGGCCTTACAACGCCTTCCCATAGTGTGAACCAAGTTTTTTAGTTCTGCAGCTGTTATAATGCGAAACCAAGATTGAATTATTGCTTCTATTATTTGGGTTTTATTGCTGGGTTGCTTCTGACTAACAAGTTTCTTTAGTCGGCTCCATAGATTTTCGATGGGGTTAAGATCTGGGCTATTCCGAGGCCATTCCAGCAGTGGAATATGATTATCTTGAAACCACTTTTTGCACACAGCAGCAACATGACATGGAGCTGAATCCTGTTGAAATATAAATGCTTCATTATCTTGGAAAAGATCATGTGCGGAAGGCTTTAGTTTGGGCTCAAGTATTTCATTAATGTATGTTCTTTTGATGTCATACAACCCCAGATCATAACACTAACTGGGTGTTTCACGGTACATGTAATGCAATCAGGATGCAAATCTTCTCCGATTCTTCTCCTTACATATTTCATGCCATCACTACCAAACGGGGAGATTTTGGTCTCATCACTCCAAATAACATTGTCCTGCTGTCCAGTTAGCATGGGTTTTAGCCCAGTTTAATCTTTTCAACTTTTGTTTGAGAGATAAAAATAGCTTTTTTCATGGAATTCTAGCTTTTAGACCAAATTCCTGCAGTCTGTGCCGAACAGTCCTTGCACTCAACTTCACATTGCATTGCACCATTTTATCTTGTATACACCCAGATGATTTTCTTCTGTCACCTAGACACAGTCTCTTAATTTTTCTATCATCACTTGCTGTTGTGCACCTTTTCCTGCCTTTACTAGTCTGGTTTTGTAGTGACTGAGTCTCCTTATACCTCTTCAAAAGTTTAGAAATGCCACCTTTGGTTAAGTTTCCACCAATGTTTCTTCATAACTGAAGCCTTGTTCACCCAATAGTACTATTTTACATCGCTTTCTGGGTGACCAGTCAACTCTTTGCCCCATTTCTTTAATTTTATTATGTTTTACAAGCTCACTAAATGAAAGAACACACACACAAAAAAAAAAATCAACCAACTTGATAGCAACCACATAACACACTGACAAATGTCCTCCTCTCAGCTCCAATGCATGACATCATTAACTGAATCCTACTGAGACCTGATTGGTCATTGCCAAAACAAGATGGCACCTGATTGGCTCTAAACACTCATGCTCACTGGCTACATTCAAATGAAGGAAAGCTATTTCATATCAACCTAAGCAAGTTCTGCTTCCTTTTTCTGGTTATTTGGCTATAACTTTTCATAGAATACATATAATTGAACAAACTTTATTTCATTACATTTTTGATGAAATTATCTTTCCATTGACATATAATTTTATGGTATTACTCCAAAAAAAAAGTGGTATTATGAGCATCAAATCTCAAAAATACACTTTTTCCAAAAGGTTTCCACAATTTTGGCTACTACTGTATATAGTAGTGTTACCACATCTTATTGTTATTTAATGTAATGATAAGCTTTTCTGACTAGGCTACTCCAACATCACTTTTTTTGAATGGATATTTCAGAAATTTTCATCTTACGAGAATTCAAAAATCTTCAGTTTAATGCTTTGCATTTTTCTCCTATGACCATGGCTGCCATTGTTCCGTCCTGGAGACGGATTTCTATTTTTTTCAAAATTTTGGGAACCTGACATGATTGACAGATTATTTTTAAACTCTGTTTTGTTTCTTTACCCTCCGAAAGTTATGCAAAATCGTATTTCTGTGATCAATGAAATTGTGTAGTTGCATCAAATGTTTTAAAAGTATTCAAAATGTTTTTAAAAATTTGACGCAATTGCATACCGGCCAAGTTTTCTCGATTATGCTATTGTTTTCAGGTCGGAAAAAGCATTTTACTGGATTTCATTGCATTTCTGGAAGTTTGCAAGATGTTCATCTGACTGCTGAATTTTTTGGAATCAGCAGAAATGCCTGTTGTAGTAGGAATGAAAATATTCCATGATTTTCGGGTTTTGAATATTTTTTTTTGACAAAGTTCTGTTAGTTTTTTTATTATTATTATTTCCTTTTCTTGAGTATTCTTCATTTTTAATTATTTTCTGATGATGTTAGTTTCATATTATTTTGTAATGGTGCAAAAGAGCAACTGCATATTTTTTAACCCTTTCCAATCCTATGTTGGATCCTGTCTGACACTGCTATTTTCCTGTTGCACATCGATGTCGGACCACATCCGACACTAATTTTACCTGCGTGTGCTCACATGCACTGATGTCAGACGAGGTCCAACACCTCTTACCACGTAGTTTACAGTATTTCCAACAGATGCCATTCATTGTTTGCTGTATTATCATTTTGGTGGTTTTGGAAAGACATCATTTGTGACGTGGTTAGGGATACAGTTCAGGAACAATGGCAAGAGATGATAGAGTAAATGCCGACGATATACACAGATGGTTGTGGGAAGACAATAGCAGCTGTTCCGACTTCAGAGAAGAAGATTCTGTTTCTGGCATAAATGATTTTAGTTGTAGTGAAGAGGAAGACACCAGTGACAGTGAAGAGAGTAATGATTGTGACGATGATGAACAGACGTTACGTGGGACTACTACAGGTACATGGAGACCATATGCGGAAACAGATAGGGATCTCTTTCATTTCCTTTGCTCAGTAAAACAAGAAATTAGGCTACCACAGGGAAATAAACCTAATGATGAACTAGATTACTTTCAGTTATTCTTCACGGACGATCTTCTAAATGAAATAGTGTCTGCTACCAACAAATACACAACTGAGAAAATTCAGAAAGTGACACCTCTATGGCAATTTTCTGTGTGGTACACATGGGCTGATATAAATTTGGAAGAACCCAGGCTTTCTTTAGAGTAATTATAAATATGGCATTGAATCCAAAATCTCAATTAGTTGATTATTCTTTGGAGGATTGGTTAGACAGGGCACCATTTTTCAAAGATGTGTTTTTGAGACAAAGATTTCTCCAGTTGTTTTGAGCTCTGCATCTTATCCCACCAGAAACAATTTCAAGAGGTGTTGGCACAAGGGGCAGCAAAATAAAGAATGTGAGTGACTATATTGATGGCAAATGCAGGGAATACTATGTGCCTAGTGCAAATGTATCAGTAAACGAGAACACTGAGATTCAAAGGCAGAGTACAATGGAAGTGCTATAATCCCAAGAAGCCCACAAAGTGGGGTTTAAGAATTTACTGCCTATGCGATTCGGCAAATGGATATATTTACGCCCATGTACCATATTATGGTAGCTCGACAACAGAAGGTTTAGTGCATCCTGATTTGCCATTTACGAGCCAAATTGTTATTCACTTGGTGCAGATGTTGACAACACAAACTGGAGGTACAAGATTCCATGTGTTTACGGACAGATCATACACCAATCTGCAACTAGCAACAGAGTTGCATAAAATGAAAATACGCACCACTGGGACAGTAATGGCATCGAGAAAAGGGTTTCCTACTGAGTTAAAGAATAAAAAGCTGGCAAATCACAAAATGTTAGCCTACAAAAAGGATAAGAAGGTCATGTGCCTGTTATATCATGACAAGGGTTTGGTGACCATGCTTAGCACTTTCTACGGCCCACAAACTCAGATGGTATCCATCTACCGTAAGAGAGAACTGCAGCATTTCGAAAAAACATGTGTGATATTAGAATACACAAAATTTATGGGTGGAGTTGATCGAACTGACCAGTTTTGTAGCTGTTACGGTTTTCAGAGATAATCATACAAATGGTGGAAAAAACTTTTTTCCTGGCTATTGGAAGTGTCCATAATGAATGGTTTTATTCTTTCATATATTGACAAGAAAGAAAGGGCCGAGAAATTACAAAGCCATTTGTCTTTCCATAAGAAATTGGTTACGCAACTGATAGGGAATGTAAAGAACAAAAAGTGGCAGGCGAGGAAAACCATCTTCTACTGACAATGAGGAAAGACTGAATGGGAAATCACACATCATTATGCAGATAGAAAACAAATCGACAAAGGATTGTACTGTATGCAGCAACAGACAATTGAAGGGGGGAGACGGGAAACCACTTTTTACTGTGAAATGTGCATAAGAAAACCTGGCCTGCATCTGGGAATATGTTTCAAAAAATACCATACAGTGAAAAATTATAAATAACAATGTATCTATTGTATAATAAAATTGTACATTCCTTGAGAATGACTGATTTTTTTCCCCATCATTGTTGGCGAGATGATTGTCAGTGTTGTATTCGTTGGCATAAAGTAGTGAACTATCGGGAGAAATAAATTGGATCTGAGGAGTGTGCAAGGGATGAAATAATAGGATTGGAAAGAGTTCAAGAATTTTTCGGCATGCATGCTTTGCTATTTCGACAGTCTCTTGTTCAAAAAATCATCAATCAACGGAAGGATTTGAGTGGGGGGGGGTCCAAATATATGATGATTGGTGACTACTAAACTGGTAAATCTTTTTTTATCGTTCTTCATAACAAACTGGCTTTGATAACAGCCAATAGTTCTGCCCCAGAATAAAACAGCAATCTTATATTTACATATGTAGTTCAAGCATTGCTTATACGTATTTAGCTCAAACAGCATTAAGTGGCAATATGTCGTTATTAGTTATATAAATATTTTGCAATATTTTTATGATGTACTTCTGTTTCACACGTTTAAAGTTACCGTTAAAAGCTTGACATTCGGATGTAAATCAATAATTGCTACAAAATAACTTCTTGAACAGAGCTTAAATTGTAAGAATATAGAGTTTCTTCTTACCTTATGAAGCCAGCACCATCTTGATGCTTGTTCACTTCAACTACTGTTGCTGTGCTGAATCCAAATAAAAATGTTGCAAATGAATACCAATAAAATGTTGAACAGAATGCAAATATGTGATTACTGCGCTTTATTCATATTCGAGCACATTTTATTTCTATTCGTTTCCAACATTTTTATTCGGATTTGGCACAGCAACAGTAGTCGAAGTAAACAAGCATCAAGATGATGCTGGCTTCATAAGTTAAGAAGAAACTCTATATTCTTACAATTTAAGCTCTGTTCAAGAAGTTATTTTGTAGCAATTATCGATTTACGTCCAAATGTCATGCTTTTAAAGCTAACTGTAAACGTGCGAAACAGAAGTATATAATAAATATTGCAAAATATTTATATAACTAATAACAGTAATCCTGTCCTGCTAATTCAGAATTTGATGCAATGTTATATAAAAGAATCGGAAATCATGTGGAGAGGGGACTTTCACCAACATCTCTAATGTCTTTGCCTTGTCCACTGAACATGCACAGGGACCTGTTCACAAGAGCACAAAACGGAACGAAATGCAGGGTCCATTAGCTGGAGGGGACGGGGGGTTGTTTGTTTTTTGTCTGCACAAATAAATTGCATGAAACTTCTGAATTCTAAAACCTTTTCGATTTTATAAAATTTTTGTAGCAAGTAGACAAAATGTACAAAATTCTGCTCACATCTCTAATACAGAATGAAAGTTGAGTCAAACAACTTACGGGCATAAGCATTCCTCCTCTTTTACTTTCATACAGAAGAGGAGGAATGCTTTATTTGATGAGCCACAGTAAACATTGATTCCATAGTTCTCTTGAAATCAATGTATGTGAAATTAAAAGTATATGATTTTTTCATGGTAGGAAGGTTATGGTTTAATTTGAATGCAATTCAATTCTCATGGAATCATTACCCCCCGGCCCTACACGCACACACAGTTTCTCCTGTTAGAAGGGTACTGTGTTTCATTGTCCTTGGGATTGAGGTGGTATTAATGCAAGGGTTGTACCAAAAGTAATGCAAAAGTGGGCATAACTTTTTTATTAACTGACAGGTCATTCAAATTGCACATGTTGGTGGAGTGACTCTTCCTCTATAGTAACCCTTCTTCTTCATTGCAGGTAAATAATGGATTCCAAGCAGAAGCAACATGCCGTCATTAAGTTCTTGACGAAGGAAGGTTGAAGGCTGTCCGACATCCACAGAAGGCTACAGAATGTTTACGGAGATCACACCATTGACAAGAGCAATGTGCACAGATGGATGAAGAAGTTTAAGAAAGAGGAAACCAGCATTGAAGACAAACTACGCAGTGGGAGACCATCATCTGCGACCTCTGACACGAATCGTCAGCGAGTGGATGAATCGATTCGCGCGAAGAGACGAGTCACAACCCATGAGCTTGTTGCACAACTGGACTGTGGTCACAATGCCATACAGAAGATGGTGGAAGACTTAGGGTATCGGAAAGTGTGTGCAAAGTGGGTACATCAGCAGTTGACACCTGACTTGAAGGAGAGAAGAGTGGAAGTCTGCTCTGATCTGCTGGAAGCATTTGAAGCCAATGAAGACATGGTTTTTTTTTTTTTTTTCTGGTCTGGTGAAAGGGGATGAAACGTAGGCATATCTTTATGATCTGGAAATGAATAATCAATGCTTGGAATGGTATCACACCTCTTCACCACAGCTTAAGAAGTTCAAGAGCCAGCGATCAGCACAGAAAGTCATGGTGACTGTTTTTTGGGATGACAGAGGTGTCATTCTTGACTTTCAGGAACATGGCCATACCATGACCAGCAAGCAGTACATTGAGACACTCAAGAAGCTTAAGAGAAGCCAGAAGGAGGAAGAGACCAAACAAGAATTTGAAAAGGATCCACATTCACCATGACAATGCGAGACCACACCCATCTTTGGCAACAAATCAGGTGATCAGCAAACTAGGCTGGTCGGTGATCCACCATACAGCCCAGATCTGGTGCCCTCAGACTTCCACCTGTTCGGTCCAATGAAGGACATTCTCCGGGAACAATGATTCGATGACAGAGGTGAGGTGAAAGTGGCTGTGAAGAAGTGGGTGCAACAGTCCACACCTGAATTTTTTCAAAGAAGATTCGAGAGTTGGGTTCAACGATGGCGCAAATGCATTGCTTGTGATGGAATTTATGTTGAGTAGTACCTTGGTACAGAGAAAGAGTTACTCTACCAACATGTGCAATTTGAACGACCTCTGTCAGTAAATATGAAAGTTATGCCACTTTTGCATTACTTTCGGTACAACCCTAGTACATCTACAAAAAATGAATGCATGCAGTAATTTTTGGCATAGAGGAGTCATATTTCACTGTTTCCCACATATTCCCTCCACTTATATGCTTGCCATGTACTTAAAAAAGTTTATTTTTCAGCAACTTAAATGAATCATTTTTTTTCTTCAGAAACTTCTTTTTGACACACAAAAAAAAATACTGTAAAAAAGGAATCTTGTGTATTTTGGTATTTTCCTCACATTTTCTCCTGTGGAATATTTAAAATTGCTGGTCTATAACATCTTATTTCAAATTATCAGGTAATTTGTTCTCCTAAAAAAAAGGAGGAAGAAGAAAAGTGTGTTTTTAATTACTGTTCTCTTTTCCTTTTCTATACATCCATAATATGCTGACTTAGAGTCTAAAATCAGTGGCTATGATCAAAAGCAAAATGTTGCACAAAAATATTTCAAGAAATGTGAATATATTAGAAATTTAGCCATTCTAGAAAAAAAAAAAAAAAAAAGTAGGGAGAAGTCCCTGTAAATTCCCTTTGGGAAGCTGCATGAATCTAGTTCATATTTCTATTCGTTTGAGTTGCATTATATTTTTTATACTTCATAAAAAAAGAGAAGCTTTGATTTTTTTTTACTTTTGAAGTACTAGTGCATTGTCTTTGAAGAATGGAAATTTCATGTTATATTTATTATTTTCTAAGTCATTCCTTGCCTTCACTAAGGTATCTAGCATCCAAAGTAAAAAATATATATATTTTTTTTTTCAGGGAGTGGATGAAGACTATGATAATCAGCTATTGGATTTCTACTTACCATATCATCAACTTGTAGATACCATGTGTAGAGTTGCTATATCAAATGACTCTGTCATACCAGACCTTGTCAGCTTAAGTAAGTTATGAGTATTCAGCCATTTTTTCATTACCAAAGTGATTTCAAGATTCTTTTTTCTTGTAATATGGCATAATTTTATATAATCTGTCTTCCCTTTTTGAAAGTACCTCCTAAATAGGGAGAAGTCCTTCCCACTCTCCTGTGTTGTTAAATATCCCTAAATATGCTTGCATCTTATTGCAGTCTGCATTTCTATTGCTGGTATCTCCCCCACTGCTTTCTTGTGGGCAAGTCATGTTTTATGCCCCCGCACGGGGATAACTGGTTTTCCAGTTATTTGGGGAGCGGCCCCCTCACGGCCCGAGCTAACCTTGTGATGGTTTCTCTTGCCTCTGCAGCTTTAACGATTACTTACCGAAGGGACAGCTGTTCATCCAGCTGATGGGGATGGCATCCCCACGGCCCGAGCCAATTTTCTCTTATAATTTTGCTTTTTCGTCTTTAGTTCATATATTGACATGTACCTGCCTCAGTTGTAGGCTGCTGAGGTTGTGATGAGGCGCCAGCTCCGGGTTTTGTTCCTCGTTCCCTTCCCTGTCTTTTTTCTTTTATGTTACATTTTCTGTTTTTTCCGGAGCTGGTTAGCTTAGACCTACCTGCACATTTGCCGTGTGCGGTTACCCATACAGGTGGAAATGGGGATGCTGGAGGCTGAGGTATCTGGGGGCCGGGTTGTTGTGTCTCCAGATGCCAACACTCCTCTTTGCCCTCTGCTTCACCTTAAACGGGAAGCTGGGAGCTAACCCACTCCTAGTCAGGAAGTCTGTGGCCGAGTAGCGTCCAGACTTCTAGCGGCTTGTCGTTCTGTTCGGCAGGGTGAGTTTGGGGGTAGGGTGGGCATGCCAAAGGGGTGTTCTCTGGGCACGGGAAAGTCTGGGTGCATGCCGAGCGTATGTCTGCCCTACCAACTTGCTATATCCGCTGACTATCCCTAGAGCCGTGTCCTGCGTCCTCTTGGGCTTGCGGACCTCCGGCTCTCCCTCGTTGGGCTCGGTAGTGGGTGGGGAGGTCAGCGGATGAATCTTTTCTCTTCTTCATGGCTAACCAAAGTGTTTCCCATGCTACCAATTTAAAGCGCCCTGTGGAGGAAGGTACACCTTCCTGCACAAAGAAACTTGTCTCAACTAATTGCAATGCTCTGTTTCTTTTAATCAAATCTGGTGACTCTTCACAGTCACTTAGTAGCAAGAGTCCTTTCTGGATCAACAAGGCTCTGCAAGCCGTTGCTGGCTCTCCAAAGAGTGTGAAGAAGCTCCCTTCCGGGGATCTTCTCGTGGAAACTTCTACTTCACGCCACAGTGCCACCTTGCTGGAAACGACCGTTTTGCTTGGCGTTCCTGTTCAGGTTTCTCCACATGGTTACCTCAATTCCTCTCGCGGTGTAGTCAACTCCCGCGACCTGCTTGAATGCAGCGATGAGGAATTGTTGGAGGAACTTGGTGAACAGCATGTCATTGGGGTTCGGCGGATTCTTTTTAGGCGGGATGGGAAATCTGTTCCCTCCCGTAACATCATCCTAACTTTTGACTCCCCAACCCTGCCTACTTCCATCAAGGCAGGTTATTTACGGCTTGATGTTCGTCCGTATATCCCAAACCCCTTGCGTTGTTTCAGGTGCCAGCATTACGGTCACTCCCAGCAGTCTTGCCGTAATGTTGCAAAGTGTGGTCACTGTGGTTCCACAGAACACTCTTTGGCGGAATGCTCTGCAGAGTCTGATCATTGTGTGAACTGCGAAGGGTCTCATCCTGCTTCTTCTAAGCAGTGTCCAAAGTGGATAGAGGAACAGGCTATCCAACGCCTAAAGACAACTGAGCATCTCTCTTATCCCGAGGCTAGACGGCGGATCGCCCCTTTACAACCAGGCAGGCGGTCCTATGCTTCAGTTGTGGTGCAGAAGGCTCCAGTGGCGGTCCAGACTGAGGTGACCATCCCAGCGCAGTGTCCTTGTGATTTTGAGGACATCGTTGCTGCTGGATTGGAGGCGCTGAAGTCTGGCCGCATCGCATCCAAGGCGACATCAACATCGTCGCCTAAACCATCCTCTATGCCGAAAACATCTTCTGCCGTCACAGGGACCCAGGGCCCTGCAAAGAAGAAGCCGGAGAAGTTGAAACCAGGCTCATCCTCCCCGAAACAGAGCAGGCAAAAACCACCTCTCAACACGGGGTAAACACAGCCCTGTGTTACCTCCAGACACTGACAATGGATTGGAGGTGATGGACGACATTGAGACTTTCTAGTCGTCTGTCTTTTTCATTCTTTCATTTCATTTTTCTTTATGGCCACACTCATTCAGTGGAATTGCCGAGGTCTGGGATCACGCATTGATGATTTGAAAGGCTTACTGTCTTCGCACACACCCGTGTGCGTTTGTCTCCAGGAGACAAAGCTTCGCACGATGGACACTCCTTCGCTGCGGAGACATTCCCTTTTCCGCAAGGATCACCAGGACGGCGTTATCGCCTGCGGAGGAGTGGCCGTCGTTGTTCCTCATGGTGTTGCTGTCACTGCAGTTGCCCTTCGGACAACTTTGCAGGCAGTGGCAGTGAGACTGTCTGTGAACACTCTGTTCACGGTGTGTTCCATCTACATACCACCAGATGAAGCTGTAGGCCTTTCGGATCTGGAAGATTTGGTCGACCAACTGCCGCCTCCTTTCTTCATCTTAGGGGATTTCAACGCACACAATCCGTTGTGGGGTTCTACCACTCGAGACTCCAGGGGCCGTGTTGTTCAGTCCCTTCTCTCCAACACGTCCCTCTGTCTCCACAACACCGGGGCAGTCACTTATTTTCATGAACCCACCCTCTCGTACTCAGCCATTGATCTGTCCTTGAGTTCGCCATCTTTATATCCTGACTGGTCCTGGAGCGTGTCTGATGATCCCCTTGGCAGTGATCACTTTCCCATCTTTCTCCGTCTAGCGAGTGGCGGGTACCGTTACCCTACTCGCCCTGCTAGATGGAATATTGATCGAGCCAAGTGGGACACATTCACGGCTTCAGCAATTATTACTCCAGCTATGGTGACCTCAGGAACGGTCAATGACGCTGTTGCGGCGGTAACAGATTGCATTGTGCAAGCGGCAGAACTTACCATCCCCAGGACGTCGACTAAACTTCCACGTTGCCCAAGACCTTGGTGGAATTCCACTTGTATGGCAGCTCGTCAGGCACAACATCGGGCTTTGGGGTAGGTTTCGTCGGTACCCCACCGATGCGAACCTACTTGCTTTCAAGAAAGCCAAGTCCTACGCGCGATTGGTTCGTAGGCGTAGTCAACGGGAGTCCTGGATACAATATGTATCCGGGATTAACACCAATACTAGCCCTAAGATCGTTTGGGACAGGATCCGTAAGATTCGGGGACAGTACCCATCTGGGGAAATCTCCATTCTTGAGAGTGATGGAGGAACGGTTGCTGACGCTCAGGGTATTGCTGACTGTCTGGGCGCCGCTTTTTCTTCGGTGTCCAGCAGCAGTAATTACCCTGCTTCGTTCCGGCAGTTACAGCCGCGGCTTGAACGGTCCAAGATTTTCTTTGGACCGTTTTCTTCCACAGATTATAACAGCCCGCTGACTGCCGTGGAGCTGAAGACCGCTCTAAATAGGTCCAGCCGGACATCTGTCGGTCCTGATAACATCCATTACGAGATGCTGAAGCACCTTTCTCCGTCCTCTCTTGAATGTCTGCTAATCCTGTTTAACAGGATTTGGCAAGAGCATGTCTTTCCCGAATTTTGGCACACTGCCATTGTCATTCCTGTTCCCAAACCTGGTAAAGATCCCACCAACCCGTTGAACTACCGGCCAATTGCTATGACGAGCTGCCTTTGCAAAGTACTTGAGCGTATCATTAATTTTCGTCTCATTTTTTATTTGGAGTTTCATCGCATTTTTTCCCCTCATCAGAGTGGATTTCGCAAATCTCGATCCACCACCGATCATCATCTTCGCCTTGAGACATCTGTCAGGGAGGCGTTTGTCCGGCGTCAGCACATGGTCTCTGTGTTCTTCGATATGGAGAAAGCTTACGACCGCACCTGGAGATACGGCCTTCTCCGTGATCTGCACGAGTGCGAATTGCGGGGAAACTTACCATCTTTCGTCGCCGGATTTCTCCAGGACCGGAGTTTCCGTGTGCGCGTCGGGTCGACCCTCTCTGCAATGTACCCACAAGAACAGGGTGTTCCTCAGGGCTCCTTTCTTTCCGTTACATTGTTCATCCTTCGTGTCAACCATATTTTCCAACTGCTTCCTCCGACGGTTCGTGGAACCATGTACATGGATGATCTGCAGATCTCTTGCGCCTCTGTTAACATGCGCACCTTCGAGAGACAGCTCCAGTCTGCCATTACCAAGATCTCTCACTGGGCTTCCCAAAATGGATTTGGCTTCTCGACGCAGAAGACCGTTTGCGTGCATTTTTGCCGCAAACGGGGTCTTCACTCCAGACCCCAGCCTCCGTCTGGGGTGTTCTACCATCCCTGTGGTGTCAGAAGCCAAGTTCTTTGGGCTAACTTTTGACCGAGCGCTCACCTTCCGGCCTCACATTCAGTCTTTGAAGGTGAAGTGCACGAAGTCATTGAGTATCCTGAAGGTCCTCTCTCGAACATCTATGGGGCTGACAGGTGCTCAATGCTTCGCATTTACCACTCTCTCATTCGGTCAAAGTTAGACTTCGGATGCATTACGTACGGTTCAGCGCGTCCATCGGTTTTAAAGCCTTTGGACCCCGTCCATCACCAGGCATTGCGGCTATGTACTGGTGCTTTCCGTACCTCTCCCGTGCATAGCCTGTATGCGGAGGCTCATGAGCCACCGTTATGCATCCGTCGTAAGCAGCTGTCTCTTCAGTTTTACACAAAATTGATATCTCTTCCTGATCATCCACTGCATGGTTCCATCTTCCAACCAGACTGTGTCCGCTTGTTTTCCCACCGCCCCTCCTGTGTTCCGACGTTCGGGATTCGGATGTCTGCCATAGTGCGCGATGCTGGTCTCAACTTGTCTAGGATTGGTTTGACTACCTTTTTCGACCATCCTCCTTGGCAGCCCGTTCAAGCAACGGCTGACCTTTCTCTTTGTGTGTGGCCAAAGTCGTCCACTCCTGCTGCGGCTCTTTGCTGAAAAACTGTCTGTCTACCCGGATTTCATGCCTGTGTTCGCCGATGGCTCGAAGTCCGGGGATGTCGTTGGATCCGCTGTTGTGTGTGGCGATGCCTGACATGCTGAGAGGCTTCCGCCTGAATCCACCGTCTTTTCGGCAGAGATGCGTGCGGTACACCTCGCTTTGTGCCACATACAGTCTCGATCACATCGTCGCGCTATGGTTTGCTCTGATTCCCAGTCCGTCATCCAAGCTTTATCTTCTCCTGAGGACACTGACTCACCTGTCATCCGTGATGTCCGTCGTCTTCTTGGAACTTTGGAGGGTGATGGCTTCCTGGTCCGTTTCTGTTGGGTTCCTGGCCATGTTGGGATCCGGGGTAATGTGCTGGCAGATCTCTCTGCCAGGTCTGTTTCCTCCATGTCGCCAGCTCGGTTGCCACTGTCTTTCCGCGATTTTAGACCTTTGATCCGGACATTTCTCCTGGACGAGTGGCAGTCCCTGTGGTCTCAGCAGGGCAGCAATAAGCTGCATTCTCTCAAACCACAGATCGGACTATGGAAGTCTAGTTTGCGGAAGAACCGTCGTGAGGAAGTTGTTCTTGCACGTCTCCGCATTGGGCACTGTCGTTTTACTCACCGCTTTTTGCTGTGTGGCGAGAGTGTCCCGGTGTGTGAGGCGTGCAACTGTCGTCTCACTGTCCTTCATGTTTTGTGTACTTGTGTTCGGTTTTGTGATCATCGTTTTCGTCATTTTCACTTTCATCTGTTGGACGAAGGAGCAGCTACGCTGCAAACTATTATTGGCGAAGCCTGCGACATGAAAGCAGTGTTTTCGTTTTTACAAGATATTGACTTTTTTAAACTTATCTAGATTTTACCTTCTTCACTATCATATTTCATTTTTACCACAGCAGCCTGTTTTTAACCTTGTGTACGTTTTTTTATTGATTTTGTTTTGTTTTGATGTCTTTTGTTTGGCGCTCTTTGGCCAACCATGGCCCTTGCGCCATTAAAATATATATCCACCACCACCATGTTTTATGCTGGGAAACATGAAGATTTTGTTTTAGCTAAAAATAAGTAGACATATAAAAAGCGTGTGTAAATTTAAACTGAAAATGGTTTACCAAACCGGAAGATTTAACAAGTGACACAAACAGATCAAACTCTGTATCAATTCAGGACAGTCATTTCCTGCAAAAATCATTCACTTAAAGAGTCAACGAATGACACAAATGGATTTGACCCAGAATCAATTCACGAGAATCATTCCCTGCGGAAATCATTCATCAGAAGTGTCAACAAACAAAACGAATGAATCAATGTAAGTGAATTGTTTTACTGAGTTGAATTGAAGGAATCAATTCAGATGCTCAGTGACTTGTACAATGTCTGGGAACCTTCCCAGAGCCTTGTGCAATTTTTCATGTGTGATGTCTTGGCAGCATTCGGGAAAAGCTTGATATTTCTCAGGTTTTCAATTAGGGGATTTTTGGATAAGAGATACTCACAATCTGTGTATTGTGATGTTTGAGAAATGCAGGGGGTGGCACATAGGAATAAGTGAAATTTAAAAATTGAAGAAAAAGTAGTACTTAAGGGAATGCACTTTATTTATTTATTTTTCTTTTCTAAGCAGAAAAGTATACCTGCCAACTACTACGGAATGTTCGTAGTTTCTACGGATTTATTTGTCTGACTACGGAACTTCCTCTTGAAACTACAGATTCTACGAATTTTCATTTTATTTATTTATTGCTATTATTTCATATTATACATGTGATTCTAAAGCAGATTCACGAAATTCTGCGGGGGGGGGTGTTCGGGGGGGCTGCATCATTTAGTTCGTCCTTGAAATCGAAGTAAACTGAAGTAAAGTTGGTGTAGGGTCATTTTTCGTCTGGGGACGGTATTTCATGTTTCTAAACTTTCTGAAATAGTAATTTTTAAAATGAAAAATTTTGCTGTAATCGTAATTTTTTTCTCCCGATTTTGCCTTTGTGTCCAGTATTCTTATTAAATATCATTTTATTACATAAATGTTTGTCATTCAGCTTTAAACTGTAGGCATCTTTTTGCGAAAATGGAAGTTAGATGCCATTAAAATTTCATCATAATCATCAGGCGTGCGATTCTTCCGCGAATTAGAGGAATTCCACCTTTTTCGTTATTATTTTGGTCGTTTATGAGATTGATACACAAATGAACAGAAATTTTTTGTGGTTTGGGGTGACTGGGGGTGGGGGTTCGTTGGAGGACGTAATTCCATCTTTACGAAACTTTCGAAAACGAAAAGTTGGCGGAGTTCAGATTTTTTCTGTAATCGAAATTTCTTTTTTCATGCGATGTTGCCTCTCTCCAGTATTATTGCTAAATATCATTTTACTGCATAAATATTTGTATTTCATCTTGATAATAGGGGGGTTGGGGAATTTCCAAAACCAGAAGTCAGACATGGCAAAGATTTTCCTCCGTAATTCCTTCTCCCCATGATGTTCCCACTCTCTTGTATTGTTAAATTTCCCCCATCCCATAAGTTTTTGCATTTAAGCTTGATAAGGGAGGGGAAATTCCCAAAAACGGAAGTGACAAAGTTGGAAAATTTGTAAAAATTGATTGCATGGTGTTCAAAAGTATTAATATCTTCAAAGTTACATCATTTATCTAAAATACACTAGCAGACAATGAAATTTGCGCACCAAGAAGGAAGCAGCAGATTGAACTGAAATTTTATGGATGTAATGATACAGGTGAAAGATACACATAATGGCAAAAACAGAGCTGCAGGACAATTACAGAGGGATGTGTGGCATGCAGTCTTGAAGAAAATGAATCAACTCAGAAGAGTGCAAAGTTACCAGTTACAGATTCATAAAGGCACAGTGTGTGATCTGTATCCTGCATTTTGCCTCTCCCTTTCTTGCTTTCTTATAAAGAGCCTTGATGATGAAAGTTTTAACAGCAGCAGTGATATTTGACTTATCTTTATTTTCATTTCGATACCGCTAACAATTTAACAGTGTTCTTTGTCTGCAGTGCTTCGCACTGACTAAAATTCATTTCTTTTTACTCAAAATATTAATATAAAATACATTGTTAATCACATCATATGTACACAGATTTCGTGAATTGTCTATACAAAATAATAACAGCAGTGTCAATACTAATTTAGCTGCCCTCCTAATCAACAAATGTTAACATTGTTTTTATGTTAATGCTGTTTGATATCCCTTTGCATGTGACTTACAAATTTTTGTATTTAAATAAAAAATGTATCTGCTATTTTATTAAATTTAGCATCTTATAATGCAGCACACCCTCTCTGTGTGTCTCTTGCTTATGCATTTATTTGTTTTATTTTTACTTCTACAGGTGCCATGTTAGCCATTGAAGGTGTACCATTACATATTCCACTTTTCCCAAAGTTGTGGTTCGACATACTGCAGGCAGATGTGAGTATTCTGATGCAGTTATTCTGTGGTGGTGTACTACTCACTCAGTTTGTATTAGATGTTTTTCAGCCTGAGGGGCATAGTTTATCTAAAGTGATGCATGTATTGATTTTGTAAATTATTTTGTGTTCTGTACTTCATTCTTTTGTGGAATTCAAACTGTATTGAACATAATGGGAAGGATTGGCAGTGAAACACGTAACACACAAAAAATTAGAATTCCTAATATCATCATATCACGCATAGGTTACGTTTAGGAACTATAATTGGTGGGACGTTTTGGTAGTGACTTCTACATTCATCAGCCATGGAATGAAACATGAGGAAAGAACCATGTGGTATAAGCATCAGTTTTTGGCAGATTTCAAAATAGCTTTCCAAATTATTGGGATGTTGCGGGTGTTAGGGGTAAGGTAGATTCCAATGCTTTTGCGGTACCTGAGAGCTTTCCGATGCCAATCTGGAATCGTGGACATATATCGCTGATGGTTTAAATTGAAAGGGAGGTGGAAGGGTTGACTTTCTTAATAACATCAGTGCTATGTTCCATCAATCACCGGTTGATGCTTCGGTAAGTACAATCAATGTAGTGGGTCACGCCTGTGGAAGTGTTGACAGGGATGGAATAGACACCTTGTAAATAAATCTAGGGGTTTATTGGGATCTCTGTCTTTTCCGCCCCGGTGGCGCTGTGGTCTAAGCAATGGCCTCTGATCATTCATCCGAAAGGGGTCCAGGTTCGAATCCCGGTGAGGCATGGATGTTGTGTTTGTCTTATGGCACTGGCTCTCTCCCTTCCCTGGAACCAGTGACCCTAAATTAGGGACGGGCGACTGCTTATAGCCCATTGAGTTGCTCACGGTGGTCGTTAAACTTCCAATCAAAAAAAAAAAAAAAAAAAGATCTCTGTCTTTTTAAGAATGAGATCCCAATAAACCCCTAGATATTGATGTTGTGTTCAGATTATTGAAACAAAATACAAATTAGTACTACTTTGCTATAAATTTTTATCCACCTGTATTTCACCACCAATTATTTTTTTTATTTTTTTTGCTTCTAACATTTTGCTGCTTTTACCATGAACAGAAGTAATAACTAATAGATTTTAGTTATAACTAATATTTTTAGTTTCCACTTTCTTCTGATTATTTATGTTTTCTCCATTGTTCATTTGATTGTGTTACCAGGGTATTTGATTTTCTGTTTAATTTGCTTTTTATTTTGTAGAATATGTGTAAAAATATTGTGTCTAGACATACTGGCCACCGAAATGCAAATTTTTGTTCAGTACCGAGTTGGATGTACTTTAGCTCGAATTACATTCCATATGTGATCTGGCATAGATTCCACAAGGTGTTGTAGTGCGTCTACATCTACAGCATACCTAAAAAGAGGACTTTGCTCCTGGTAGAGGTCTGCACGGGCCTAATTTAGTGAGCCCGGCCCAGCTCAAGCCTGTGCGTTTAAGGCCAAGCCCGCCTCGGCCCGTTTCAAATATTAGACACTCAGCCCGGCCTGGGCCCGTCAATTGCAGCTTTTACTGGGCTTTGTGGTGGCCACAAGGAAGATGGTGGAAGTCCCTGTCCTGCTTGCTGAACACATCTTTCATGATGAACAGTAGTATTGTTGTCCATGAAACAGCCATCACCTGCTGGATAAAAGTCAATATTGCTGGGTGGACTTGATCGGCAACAATGTTAGATAATCCTTGGAGGACACCCAACCTTCCAGCAATATCAGGAGACCTGTTCCATACCAACAGAACATGCCACACACCATGACGCCACCACCTCCAGAACCATGAGTTGTGTTTACAAGCAAGTTGATCCATTGTTTCGTGGGGCTCCTGCTAAATTCTCTGCTCGTCGTCAATACAGAACAAGGTGTACTGTGACTTGTTGGACCACATGATTTAATTTTTTTTCAGTATTCAGTTGCAGTGTTCCTGACAACACTGTAAACAAACTTTTCAGACCTTCACAAAAATCAGTGGTTTCTGCATAGGCATGCAACTGCTAGTACCTATCCTCTTCAATTTCCTGCACATAGTTCACTGAGATATGAGTTGGGAACCGTCTTTGTTGAAGGCTTCGGTCAATTGCTGCACATAGGAAGTCCTGTTACTCTGTACAAGACTTCTCAGGAGACTGCGTTCTCATTCCTGACAGATTATCATCCCTCCACAGTTACACCTCTTAGACAAGCAATGTGGGTTATTTTTTCCCACTAATTAAAGGCCTGGGGTATCTCACTTTAAAAAAAAACAGTCAACTCTGCTGTCTAATCATTGCTGCAGTGAGACGGGCACACACAATAAGCCCTTCATTGAACTTTGAAAGATCCTTTGTTGTTCCCATTGTGATCAACACTACTGATGGACAACAGTCTTAAATAGTTGCTTAGATTATTAGGTGGTGCATGTGACCATGTACATCTGTATAAAGGTTTCTAATTCAGTGGCTGGTGTGTGTGTAGTAGCTATTTTGTGCTGTGTATGCTTTAGTAACAATAAATTTCTGTTTCGTTGTTGACATTAGAAATGATATACTGTTCAATAAAATATGCATTATTTGTTACATGTTTAACTGTGAAGTGTTTGGCAAAACAAATTTTTCATAATAATTTTTTCTCTTTTCTATGTTCTATAACATAAGGATTCTGGAACTTTTGTGAAAAGTCATTCGGTGAGTCCATTATTTCAAAAACAGTTATTGCATGTAGAATTATTTTATTTTTAAGATATGTAGTAATTCTGTCTATGTATGTCAAAAGCAAAATGTGTTATCTGAAAAAATGTGAGATGAGTGTGCTTTATTTGTGTAGTAATGTTCCCATCATCACATCAGTGTACTATTCCCGGATGCACTTTAATCTTCGGCCCCGAATCGTCTGCTTAAGCTCAGCTAACGCGCTGCTGGAATGCCGGGAGAAACGTTTCGCGATAGGTGGCGCTGCGTCGTCGTTTTTTTGCTCCTTCGCTGCGTGCATTATGTAATCAGTATGTGTGTTGGGCGGGAGGAGTGGTAGGGACGCGAAATGGAATCTGCGGTGGGGGGGGGGATTTTTGAAAGGAAGGTGTTTATTTTGTAATATGGCTGGCCCTGAAAAGGGCCTTTATGGAATGTCAGTAGTTCAGGTGTTGTTTAATATTTATAACGACGGAAAAGAAGTGTTTCCTCGTCATTGAGAACCTGTCTATCTAGTACGAATATTTAAGGGGAAAACATTACGTACTAGGAAAGAACTGTTTGATGATAGCAATCATCACCTCAAAACAGTGTTCAGAGGAAAGATGACAATTTTGTCGGAATAAATATTCCAGAATGTGGTCGGCCAAGTGGTATTTGTGAGTGCCATTAGATAGTGTGCATTTGAGGGGCCGCCAATTGCTCTCAACACCTTTTGTATGCGCCCCAGTAGTCGGATCGACGAAATTGAGTGAGTGGTTTACTGACAGATGTTGGAAACCACAGGATGGGAGATTGCGGTACGCAGCCCACTGATCCGTCATGACAGTAGTTCCAGGTTGAACATGTTTCTGGATGAGCGGCAGCAATGTGTGAGCAGAGCGGTTATTCTGCGGGCAGATCTCAACCCTGAATCGTTTCGAATCTCGTTCAAAGATGCCAAGGATCCAGGTGCTCTCAACGAGACGACCACGATTATACTACCGCTTCCCAACCTTAGCCTCATCCACTTCTACGATGACACCAGGGCCTCCAAGCTGTTCTTCGTCTTGTCCATAAGCTACCATAAACTCTGCGACTAGTTCTCTGCAAGACTGATAATAGTCACTGACTGTCGCAGAAGATGTGGAAACCCCACCCTGGGAAGATTCCTCAATTGCATCATCGTAGGACAATCCTTTGGCAAAACAATACAAAAGAGTCATCACCTTATCAAGAGGAATACAAGCAGCTTCAAACCACGTCCCAAGTAAACAGGAACACTGCTCAGTTTTCGCTGTAACGTGATTCTTCTTTAGACCTGAATTGTCCTAAACGATGACACATATCCACTCGCAAACTCATTGGATGACCTGCGGAACATCTTTCGGTTGGAAGCAATCCTTTCCGCTCACACCATGCAATGCATGTTTCTTCATCCTTCCCAACTTAGTCAAAGAAACGCCTCCAGTTCCACATGTCTACTGACAGAGCTACAATGCACGCTGAAAAAAACAGAAGCCACATATCGCTTACAGGGTGGACAGAAGACGCACTCAGCAAACAGCGATTCCGTAACACACACAGGGCGGGAGAAAATGCTGATGCAGCTGCAGCGCCACCTATAGCGAAGCAGACGATTGGGGACCAAACTCTAAAGTGTAGCTCTATTCTCTCCCTCCCCCTTTTCTGTCAGTTTGAAAAAGAAGCTGTTAATGCAGTGCTCCTTCTTCCCACACGGCACCACATGCCTGAAAAGAACACACCTGAATTGCAATAAAATATTGTTCAAGTACTGTTTCTAGCTTCTTCAAAATGTTTGCATGTACATACTTGAAGGGTATATGTATGTTTATCTTTGTTACTCTGATGTATGGCAGTGAAACCTGGGTTTTGCAGAAAAGACATAGGAGTCGTTTGTGTGCGGGGGAGATGCATTACTTATGGGGGATTCGTGGTAAGACACGCTCTGGTCATGTGAGGAATGAAGATGTGTTGTGGATGTGTAATGTGAGGCAAAATGTTATTAGGAAGGTGGAAACTAATACTCTTGGGTGGTTTGGCCATGTTTGTAGAATGAGTGATGAGCTACTTACCCCCCCCAGCTGTATCTGACGCAGGAAGAATTTTTCAAATAGGACTTTCAGAAGCGGAGAGATATTGGAAAAATTACGATTTACTTTTATGAATTATTTGAAAAAGGGATTGTAACTAAAATAGTCTTCGATATAAATGTCATCGAAAGGAAAAAGCATATTTTCAATTGGATAATTAGCAGCAAATATATAAAAGAAAATGCATTTTAAATTTGATACGATCTCCATTTGTGCTCTCTAGCGGTGAAGTTGCGCATCGGGAAAAAAACGGAAGGCATTTTAAGCTTCTCAATACGAAATGAATTTTACAAATCGAACTAATAATTGTAGGGATATGGTATATATAAAATCGAATACGTACCTAATCAGAGAAATAATCCCCATCGTGTTGGGTACATTTGAGCCATCGGTCAGGGAGCTGCCGAATGCCACTCCGGAAAAAAGAGGGCTGTTTCAAGTTGATAAAGTAATCAATACTTGTGTGGACCTCCTCAACAGAAGTGAAGTGCGTATCACTCGGGTGATGTTGCAGGGAGCGAAAGAGGTGAAAATCCGCCGGGGCGAAGTCTGGAGAATACGCCGGGTGGGACAAAATCTCCCTTCCCAGGTCGGTGATCGTGTTTAAAGTCGTTTTCGCGGTGTGAAGATGCGCATTATCCTGAAGCAACACGACCGACCTTCTGCCCTTGCCGGTGTATGGCCTTTTCGCCTCCATTGCGTCACTCACACTAATGAGTTGCTGACAATAACGCTCAGCGTTGACCGTTTCACCAGGTTTGAGCAACTCATAGTGCACGACACCGCGCTGATCCCACCATATGCACAGCAACAACTTCCTGGCATGGATATTCGGTTTGGTGGTACTGGTGGTAGGCTGACCTGGATAAACCCATGATTTGCGCCACGTAGGATTATCGTAAAAGATCCACTTATCATCACAGGTCAAAATATTGTGGAGGAAATTCTTCTTCTTGAATCTGGAGAGCAAGGACACGGGAACATCGTAGCACTTAGACTTGTTCCCAGCTGTGAGTTGGTGGGGCACCCAATGGCCCTCCTTGTGAATCCGTCCAAGCTTGTGCAGGTGCTTTGCAATGGCTTGCCGTGTCACTCCGAGTTCCTGGGCGAGCTCTGACTGTGTACGACAGGGATCCTTGTCCAACAGTTGTTCCAGTTCCTCACCGTCAACTTTCTGTGGCTGTCCTGGACATTCTGCATCACGGAGATCGAAATGTCCCTTCTTAAACCGCTGGAACCACTTCTTACCCATACGGTAGGACACAGCAGCCTCGCCCAAAGCAGCACAGATCATTTGCTGGGCTTCCACAGCACTTTTTTTCAGCTGAAACGTGAGCAGGAGGCTGTGCCTCAAATGTTGCTTCTCGAAAGACATTGCTTTCACCGTCAACTTTCGTCACTACAGCTGTGAGCGGTTACGGTTTCCTGGAAAGCTGTTGGATGGCGCTGCAATTAGCCATTATCGCACACAGCTATTTGCATTTGCAGATGTTCTATGATCGCTTGCGGTTAGGGGCCAAGAATTAAGTTCCACACCTAATATAATATCATCAGAAAGAAAAATTAAACTATGGATGCTGTGCAGCTGCAGAGTCAAAAGACAAACTGACAGTAGTCTGCATTCTTGCTGTGTGTTTTGATTTTTCACCTGTTAAGGTGTTCTGCTTTTTTCCTTCTTATCTTGTCATGAGCTGCCATTTTAGAGGCAGTATGATCATGTGGTAAGTGGAGGTTTGTGTATTACGCATTCACTTGTTTGGATTTTCCATCCGTCAAGCATTATAGAATTCTGAATGCATTTGATCAATTTTTTACTGGTGGAAGTTTTGAACTTAAATCTTGCAGTGTTACCTATCATGCCTTCGCCAGGGAAATCAACTTTGTGTTTCGCATGTGTTTGGTTTGTTTAATTAGAGTCCTAGTTTGTTGTAATGTTTTGTGTTGGTGCACATTTCATTTTCAGAAAGAGATGGATCGTTTCATAAAAAGCGTCTATGTATGCCGTTCAATAATACACTGGTGTGCAAAAATTAAGGACGAAGAGGAGAAATTAGCATAACAGCGGAACGAGCAGGCAGAACGGACCAAAAGACTACTCAGGAGATAGACTAGGCTCCGGTATGGAAGGGCATGCGCATATATGCAGCTTGACGTAGGGGGTGGAGTGTTGGAAGGGTATAAAGCACTCGGACGGTGTACGCTCAGCAATTCGGTGAAAGCTATTGCACGGTGTACATCAGTTAAAATGACGCCGAGTTGCTGCCACCATGTGATATGGCCAACAGGCAATCCAATAGACAACATCTGGATGACTTTACCCGAGGTCGCATCTTTGGGTAGTTGGAAGAAGGTCGAAGTATGACTAGTGTGGCCGAGGAGTTCGGGATCGCTCACAGCATCGTTTCACGTGCTTGGAGAGCTTTTCAAATGACAGGAAAAGCTTTCCCAGAGTTTAGCAGTGGTCGTCCACGAGCAACCATAGCGGCAGACGACCGGTATATTGTCCTACAGGCGAGAAGAGACAGATGGCAGACAGCAGGAGAAATCGTAAGGCACATGCAACAGACAACTGGACGTCCGTTATCGCGTTTTACTGTGGCCAGGAGGCTGCACAAAGGTGGTCTATTTGTACGACGACCAGTACGGTGTGTGCCATTAACGCCTGCTCATCGGAGACGGCGGTTTCTGTGGTTCCAGGAACACAAGAACTGGACACATCAGCAATGGGGTCTAGTTCTCTTTACGGATGAGAGCCGATTTAGTCTGACGAGCGATTCTGGACGTATACACATCTGAAGAGAGCAGGGAGCACGCAATGACACCTCCAACATCATCGAAAGGGACCGGTTTGGAGGTGGCGGAGTTCTTGTTTTGGGCGGTATCATTCTTGGTAACCGTACTGACCTCCACATGTCCCAAGTAGGTTCAGTCACTGGTGTCCGCTATTATACCGAGGTTCTCCTGCCTCACGTGCATCTGTTTAGAGGTGCTGTGGGTCCTGAGTTCCTCTTCATGGACGACAACGCTACACCTCATCGTACAGTGGCTGTTGGAGAGTGAAGATATTCAATGCATGAATTGGCCCGCAAGGTCTCCAGACCTAAATCCAATCGAACAAGTGTGGGACCTTCTCGGGAGACGCTTGGCAGCACGTCACCAGCCGCCAGCAACGATTCCGCAGCTGCGATTGGTGCTACAAGAGGAATGGGTCGCGATGCCTTAGCAGCTCCTTGACAACCTCGTCCTCAGCCTGGACAGACGTTGTAAATCCTGCAACGCAGTCAGGGGTGATCATATCCCCTACTAAAGACTGGATTTTTCTTTGCAGCCGCCTGTCACATGGACGTTTCTGTCTTCTCTCCAGTTGTGCTCGAAGCTACCTTTTCAATAAAGTGCCTTTGTATCCTTTGGATTCCTTGTTTGGACGGTTTTGCTCACTTGTCCCATATTCTTACATCTTGGGGATCTTATGGTATGATTTGAGTCGAAGTGGAGCACTTCTGCACGACGTTACATTCGAAAACCGTCTCAACCTTAAGTTTTGCACGCCAGTGTACTAGTTACTACTCACAAAGCTGTTGCCAATGTTGGCAGGTATGAATGTGTTAGGTCAGAAATCAGCACACACACACACACACACACACACACATTGTGATATTTACTTATGTAATATAGCATAAGGTTCAGAAATACCATTGACAAATCAAAAGCTAAGTGGAGATTTTAGCCAGTGACTAAAAATTATTGATCCACAATGTGCATATTGCTTGAATGCAAAGACTGTTTTTATTTCTCAAGGTTTATTCAGTACTTTTTATTTCTTGTCTGAAAGTGTTCATCTCTTCCCTTTCTTCTTTTTTTTTAATCTTAATAATGTGATGACAAAACCTAATTTTTCTAATATTTTATCATGTCCCCATCGTGCAAGAAAAAGAACAAAAAAGAAAGAAAAATTGCCAGTGGGTTTTCTCCTTACATTTGTCTGCTGCTGCAAGACTGAAAAGTTGTGCTACTCCACTTGTTGTTAAACAAAAACAAAACAAAAAAATCTAAAGATGTTACTATAAGCTTGATGTTGTTAGGGAGCATTCAGGGAAGCAAACCATCCTAAAGGTAAACATGCGTAAGCGGCAAATTATAGTGTGCCACAGAAGGAATAATAGTTTTTAGAATTCTGTTTTCCAGAAAGAACTTCAGACACTTCTGACTTTTGATTCAAGTCAGCTCTGACAATATATCTAACAGGAAGGGCAATTATGAAAAATGCATACAAGCTCAGACTTGATCTTTGAAGAAACTAAATGTTTTGCAGTGGAAGTGAAAAATGTTTTCTTCTCTGTGGTTGAGGGCTCACAGAGCAAAAAGACTACTTTGATTAATGAAAAATGTACTGCAGTTTATAATAATTGGAATCTTCAGGTTGAGAACTAAATATATTGTGTCTAAGAGACTAATATATTCACAGATATAATTTTTTATGTAGAGTTATTATTTTTTTATTCAAATCTATCCATTTATGGAATATTTTGGCAGCTAAAGTTTTAATTTTGGGTGATAGTTTTTTGTTTCATTCATTAGCATATTGCCAAAAATTATTTTAATTTGTTTGGTTTCAGCTCTCTTCAAAACCAAATGACTAGATGATCATATGTTGTTGTTGTTGTTATATATATATATATATATATATATATATATATTTTATTAATGTACAGTTTATATCTGCTTTAGAATAATTCTTGATGTCGACATATCACGCTTAAGTTACGTAAAAATTACAAGTGGTGGGACGTTTCGGTAGCGACTTCTACCTTCATCAGCCATAAAATGAAATACGTGGTATTAGCATCAGTTGTTACTAGGATTCAAAATAGCTTTCCAAATGATAGGTATGTTAAAAGGTGCGTCTGTATTACAGGTGGTTAGGAGTAAGGAAGATTTCAATGCTTTCACGGTACCTGAGGGTTTTCCGACCCATCACTTGTAATTTTTACGTAACTTAAGTGTGATATGTCGACATCAAGAATTATTCTAATGTTTTGTGTGTTGCATGTTTCACTGCCAATTATTCTCACTATGATTATATCTGATTTATGTAGCCAGTGTGCAACTTTTATCAACACAGAATGAATTTGAAGCTTTTAAATACTTTTACAACAAAAAAAAGCTAAATATTTTTCTTGTACTTGTTTAAAATTTTTAAAATAAATATGTTTAAAATAAATCAAGAGTTTCCCAGTAACTGATCATCTGATGATTTAGTAACCAAAAGTTGGTTGGTGAAAATTTTGGTTAATTGATGGTAATATTTCTTTCAAGTATTATTCAGTTTTAAATCAATTCTTTTGCATGATCACTTCATCTGAAGTTTTGTGACTTCCTGGCTTGCTATTTCTTTCGGTTTATTATCAACATCGAATATAGTGGTTAAGAAGCAATAGGTTAACATTCGTAGCGATTTTAGGGCCATAAATTTCCAAATCTTTCAATTTAGCAGTATGATAAAAAAGGGCCTTTTGAGTAGTATGTGCATTTTTTTTAATGGAAAATATCATTATCAAAAATCAGAGTACATATTTTGTTGAAGGGTTAGTGAATAGTATGCACACCAGGCCTTGATTTTGTTTTCTTATTTTGGCAGTAGCAACATTTGCTAGTGACCTTATTTTTTAGTAGCAAATTGCATTATCTACTAGCAAAAAGTTTATCAACATTATACAAAAAAAACTGTAACATGTCCCCCTCCATTAGTCAATCATGACAAATTTTGATTTCACCCCTGTAACTGTCATATTGTAATGCTGAAAAGATTACAAATATTTAGATATAACTCACCTTTTCATGACCTGACAGATTAATTCTAACAATTTAATTTGAATGTAAGTATTTAAAAAACATTTTTTTTATTTAACTTTATTCACAAAATTATAGAACACTATGCAGGATCTTAAGTTATTTTCCATATGGTTTACAATCTGGGTTCCGGGCCTTTTTATCATACCACTTTAAAACAGCAGGCCTGGGGTCCAACTTGTCTTCAGACGGACCTTCAACCTCAATACTCACGAGAGCATTCAATGTTTGTAAGTTTAAACTGCCCCACCAATCGCCCTGGATTCTCTTCATGAAACTGAACCCAACCTCACATGCAAAAATAGATAAGGAAAATATTCTGGACATTTCTACTAGTGCCAAAATGTGTTTATAATGTTTGTACTTTTCAAGAAACATTCGTTTCCAGAAAGCAGTTGTTCCTTTTTGTATGTGTCTTAAAAATATTCCACACATGGAATGCACTGGCACTTTTTAGTTCACACTAAAACATTCAACATTTTTCCACTAGCAACTTTTGCTAGAACCACTTTTTATCACTAGCAAAATGCATTTGCTTGCTAGTAATTTGCTACTAACTGCCGGTCTAAATCGAGCCGTGATGCACACCCTGATTTTTGGTGATGATGCTGCCATAGTGAAGAAGGTGATGAAAATAACTGCCGTCCTAAGCAAGAAAGCAGTAACTCCAATTTTGGCCATTTGGAGTTAATGCATGCAGCAGGTTCTATATCATTAAATCTAACATCCAACAACGCTAGAATGAAGTACAAGACCTTGTTCCTATCAAAATCGTCTACGACATTTGCAGTATGTTTCACTGAAACAGCTGAGAATGTAGCTAGAAAGCAGTTAGCGACGTTCACTAAGCTTGAACGTAGTACGTCCAATGAATGTGGGATTTACTGCTTGGTAGTGTAGGATGAGACCGCTTGCTCCCTGCACGAGCGAGCAATACTAAGCTTAAATGCAGTATCTCCCACGTTTGTGGGATCCACTGCATTCTAGTTAGGATGAGCCCCATGATGGCCTTGGAACGCTAGAGAAGTTTTATTACGACGCAGTAGTTTGATTACGCAGTTGTGCGTTTGTTGTTCGTAGTTGTCACCGTGAGTTTTACAGGACAGTGATTAATAATTATGTTTCCATTCTTTCTGGTAGTTGTATGCGGCAGTCGTTTTAGGCTACAAAAGCTGGTGATTGTGTGACTCAAGAAACTGCTGTAAAGAGGTATGAACTATCCCTCATTCAAACTGTTACTAGCCGCATGAGACCATTGTATGTTTTTACAGAACCTGCATTTTTTACCATTTGCTCCGTCTGAGCCATTTTTGATTTTGTCTATTAATTCCTGTCGAGGTTTGTTAATTTCTGACTGCAGCTCACCGAATTGGAGGCGAGGGATTCTGCTTTGTTTGTGAGTAGATACATGCTATGTAGAAATATATCCTCTTACGCCAACTTGTTTTTTCCATTTGTTGATGTTCGGTCCCTCCGCTGAGGTGTGAAAGAGTTTACTATGCGTCGCAATGGCCTTTCACAGTGGCAAAAGACACGGTCAAACTCGCGCAGCTAGAATTAAATCAGAGTGTTGGTAATGAACTACAACAGCTGCAGCAGCAATCTGACGTGATAAACATGTTGATCAACGTAAATTATACATGCACTACCGACGAGGAGCATCAACAATTATCTGAGCGAGATGATGCTGAAGTTGAACTTTTGGACATATCGTTTAGTAGATTTGATGACAAAGAATATCAAACTTCAGCTGATAATGATTTTCCACAGTCACATGATTTGTTTAATGACCCAGATTTGTTACGAATCTAAATTTTGGAGGAATGTAATGTTGCTCCAGACGATCCAAAGCTAGCACCCAAAAAGGTGAAAGCAACAAATAAAGGTAACTTGATCACGCTAGTTACGTTAATCATTTAACGTAACTAGCGTGATAAAGTTACCTTTATTTGTTAATATTGTTACGTGTTTTGCCCATCATCGTCAGGTGAAAGCAACGTTCGACAGGTCACAAGATTCGTCAACTCGGCCAGAAAATCGAGGACGTGCAGCAGAAATAACTGCCAATTCTTGCAGAATCACAACAAATGAAAAATGTACTAAAAAGGGAGAAATTCGAAAAAAAAGAAAATATGAGAAAAGTTTGAAAGAAAGAAAACAAGATAAATTAATGCAAGAAAGAAGAAATCATGGTGTTCAGGCTTGTGAAAACTGCAGATTCATGTGCAGTGAACAAATATCCGATGACCATCGCAATGTTATTAATAATCAGTACTGGTCCTTGAATTGGCAGGAAAGGCGGATTTTTGTCTCTTCCGGCGTTTGAAAGAAGGAAAACAAGATAAATTAATGCAAGAAAGAAGAAATCATGGTGTTCAGGCTTGCGAAAACTGCAGATTCATGTGCAGTGAAAAAGTATCCGATGACCATCGCAATGTTATTAATAATCAGTACTGGTCCTTGAATTGGCAGGAAAAGTGGATTTTTGTCTCTTCCGGCGTTTGAAAGAAAGAAAATAAGATAAATTAATGCAAGAAAGAAGAAATCATGGTGTTCAGGCTTGCGAAAACTGCAGATTCATGTGCAGTGAAAAAGTATCCGATGACCATCGCAATGTTATTAATAATCAGTACTGGTCCTTGAATTGGCAGGAAAGGTGGATTTTTGTCTCTTCCGGCGTTTGAAAGAAAGAAAATAAGATAAATTAATGCAAGAAAGAAGAAATCATGGTGTTCAGGCTTGTGAAAACTGCAGATTCATGTGCAGTGAACAAATATCCGATGACCATCGCAATGTTATTAATAATCAGTACTGGTCCTTGAATTGGCAGGAAAGGCGGATTTTTGTCTCTTCCTGCGTTTGAAAGAAGGAAAACAAGATAAATTAATGCAAGAAAGAAGAAATCATGGTGTTCAGGCTTGTGAAAACTGCAGATTCATGTGCAGTGAACAAATATCCGATGACCATCGCAATGTTATTAATAATCAGTACTGGTCCTTGAATTGGCAGGAAAGGCGGATTTTTGTCTCTTCCGGCATTTGAAAGAAAGAAAACAAGATAAATTAATGCAAGAAAGAAGAAATCATGGTGTTCGGGCTTGCGAAAACTGCAGATTCATGTGCAGTGAAAAAGTATCCGATGACCATCGCAATGTTATTAATAATCAGTACTGGTCCTTGAATTGGCAGGAAAAGCGGATTTTTGTCTCTTCCGGCGTATCTGCTGAAGACATTAAATGACGGCGTACGAAAAGTTAAAACAGTAAGCGTACAAGGTCACTTAGATATTTCCTAAAAAACGAAAATGGGGAAAATGTGGAAATATGCAAAACATTTTATCTCACTATGTTGGGATATGAAAGAAAGAATGATCGGATTATCACCAATGTTTTTTGCAATGACAGTGGGTCAGCAATTTCTTCTGCAAGTGATGGGAGAGGTAGACATCAGAAAACACAGAAGATTGATCGGGAGCTGATTAAAAATCATATTGAATTGTTCTCACCGACTGTGTCCCATTACAAGAGGGAACATGCTCCGAATAAAAGGTATTTTCCGAGTGGCATAACTATAAAAAGGATGCACGAGGATTTCACTAAAACGCATCCTGACGTGAAGTGTTCCTATGAACTCTACAGAAAAGTTGTGTCAAAAGACTTAAACATTTCTTTTACGTCCCTCGGCCATGAAGAGTGTGAGCAATGTGAGAGTTTCAAGCTGCATAATCCAGCACATGACGCGAATTCCTTATACCTTGATTGCACTATTTGCAGTGCTTGGAGAGTAAATAAAACTAAAGCGGAAGAGGCTCGTGAGAAGTACAGGTGTGATACCGATGATATAGGGCCAAATACTGTGTGCTTCTCAGCTGATCTTGAAAAGATAATTATGCTACCACGGATCAACATGTTCAAAAGAGTAATTTTTTTGCCAAAGAATTATTATTTTTAATGAGAGTTTTGTACCAGTGGGAAAAAAACAAGCTGAAAACCTTTCCATGCCTGTGGCATGAATGTATTTCTGGGCGGAAAAAGAGGACCTCGTAGGAACGTTTCGCGCTTTTCTGCTACACATGCACGATTCTCAAAACATCATTCTCTGGCTGGATAATTGTGCCGGTCAAAATAAAAACTGGACCCTGTTTCCTTTTTTCCTTACTTGGTTTATATTATAAACTTGGATGAAATAGCAGCACAGTCAATAACTCTACGATACTTCGAGGCTGGTCATACTTTTATGTCCGCTGACAGTTTCCACCACCAAGTTTAACTTTCTCTTCAAAGAAAGAAGGAAGTATATGATTTCGCCAATTTCGTTAGTTGTGTGCAAACATCGAATTCTGGAAAAGTCGACGTTAAGGAGATGAAGCAAGAAGACTTTTTTGTTTGGCCGGATAATTCATCTTCATATAAGATTAATCGCATCAGTCCCAAGCCGTATTTAAAGGACATGGTCGAAGTTGTCGCCGAGCGAGGAAAGCACACATTGGCCTACAGAACCAGCTTTACCGCAGATGCTTTCTATGTTTTTAATTTTTTGAAACTCAAGGCCATCAGTAGGAACTTTGGAAAACCACCAACCATCGCAACTCCTAGAGGCATCACAGAACAGAGAAAAAACATGATCTTGCAGCACTTGATACCATGAATTCCAGAAAATAGGCGTCAGTTTTGGAGGAATCTCTCGCTCAATAATGATGCTGCAGACTTGCGAGTGGAATTGGATGAGTGATTCCGTTTCTTGCACCCTCACACTCTTTTGCCTCAACTGTTTAGAAACTTTTAACGCAGGATTTTGTATTACTTTTTTTTTTTTTTAGATTATTTTCTTTACTATCGCTGTATATTAAAAAGGGTTTTATAGCGTTTCCGACAGGTTTGTCACATATACAAACACTCGTTCAAGGTCAATGATAATTCAATCATTTATCTCTCACATTATTCAGATTTGGCATTAATAAAACAACTTCTGACATTTGTTCACTGTTTTAATTTCATCTTTATTTGACCACTTTTTTTAAGTCATGAACATTATTTTATACAATGACTGTTATTTCAATTTTATTCCAGGTTATGTAATAATTAAACGTACTCCTTTCATCTTAACATTTCATGCCAGTGTTGATTAGATGTTTTTGCACAACAGTGGGTTTCACCCTGGAGATGCATAGCTGAATTGCAGTACAGACCTTTACTACTATTTAGCTCAGTATTTACCACTAACATGCTGACAATATACTACACTGAAAAGCAATAACCGCCATTTTTTATCTAAATCGTTTTAAAAAATATTTTTTTATCCAATAACATTGAAATGTGTATCATACTGAATCAAGCATGTGTCGTTATCACGATGAAAATCAGATTTCAATTGGTGGCCCAGTCGCAGAAACGTTAAAGCGTTTTTTCTCGAATCTCGGAAATTGGAGTTACTGCTTTCTTTCTTAGGACGACAGAATAGTGATTGTGAGAACTAAATTTTATTTTGATACACATGTTCCAATTTCACTGTTTGTTCCTACATTGTGTGTGTAACCATAAGAGTTTGTGAATAAAATTACCTTTTCATGAAATTCTTCTTTTACTCATTTTACCGTAATTTTTTCCCCCTGAGTTGCTCAAAAACTAGGGTGTGCACATTATTTAGGGATGTGCATTACTGAAATAAGTAAGATATTATTTTGAATATGAAATATTTTAGTTACATCAATTGTTGCATTGACTGATTGTCAGTAGTATGGGTGATTTACTCAAAAAAAAAATTGTTACATTTTTGTTCATTTTAATTCTTAAATGTTGCTTGTGAATTTTCAGGTTAGAAGGGAGTTCATGCAGATGTTGTGCAACAGTAACTATTTCATTGACTTAATGGAGTCTGTTCTGTTAGATGAGCGTGCTTGTTTGAATCATCCAGTTGTGTATCAGATTTTCAGTGTTTTACTACCCAAGGTAATGTAGAAATTTTTATATAAGTTCATTTTGAAATTACAGAGTCTTTCATAATGTTTTTGTGGGTGTTACAAAAGATCTAGATATTTATTCCTTTGTGTCTGTAAAAATAAATATGATATATTTTCAGTTGTACATGGTTCATACGCATCCTGGAAATGTCCTAAAATTCTGTTACATGTCCTGGAATTTTATTCATTGCTGCCTTTTTGTCCCTGCGCAATGTTTTGTATTTGAGGATTTTTCTACTGACATAACTTATGTCTGACAAATTTCCCTCCCCACCCCCTGAAATATGCGGCAGGGGGTGGGGACTTTTGGTCTTCTTGTCTGTTAGGACGACTGAAGCTGCGTTGTTAGCATCTTTTTGTGTCGTGCTCATGTTATCACTTTGTCTGTCCGACCAGGAAGACCATATCCCTTCAATTATTAGTTCGATTTGTAAAATTCTTTTTCGTATTGAGAAGCTTAAAATGCCTTCCGGATTTTTCCCGATGCGCAGCTTCACCGCTAGAGGGCACAAATGGAGATCATATCGAATTTAAAATGCATTTACTTTCATGTATTTGCTGCTAAATATCGAAGACTATTTTAGTTACAATCCCTTTTTCAAATAATGCATAAATTTTCCGCTAGGGAGCATAAAGGTAAATCGTAATTTTCCCAATATCTCCTCTTCTGAAAGTCTTATTTGAAAAATTTTTCCTTCGTCAGATAGAGCTCTTTGGGGGGGGGGGTTGCATATAATTTCTCATTTTTGGTAAAAAGGGTTTGGCCACCAGGGGCATAAGGGTTTATTTTTGCTTCTGCTGTATTTGCAACAAAATCTGAGCTGGAAACATCGATTGAAAAGATTTTTCCATGGACCGATATCGCTCACCTCGGAAAACTTTTTGAGAATACCTCCTGCTTAAAATAGTGAATAGTTTTTCCACCAGGGGCACACACATATATCGTACTGGGTTCCCAAGGTGCTTATAAATCCTTAAAAAGTGCTTATATTTTTTTAGGTGCGTAAAAGTCTTTAATTTTCAAAAAAATAAAAAATAAAAACTACAAATTTTGGCTGTACCCAAAATTGCCCATAAACTCGCAATCGTTCATTTTCGTGGAGCACCGGGGCATCAACTAGGATTACTTGGGAGTGGTGGGAACAACCCCACCCAAACTCGTCAAGACATTACCAGAGATGCCAACAACTATGGATTCTCCGTAGTTCCTACGGAAAAAGCTCTTGTACTACAGAATACGGAAAACCGTGATTTTTCTACGGAAAATTAACGGAAGTTATTAATTTTTATTTTGCTTGTTCCTCTTCCCAACGCAACGGCGGCCACTTGATGATTCGTCATGCTTGCGATGCTGCTCACTTCCAGTTCTGCCTCTCGAAGCTGCTCGGATCTTAGCGCGAGCGGCCGGTACTCGAAACCCTCCCTCCTCAGCATGCAACATTCTGGGGACGTTAGCGTAGCTCGCTTTGGTGGTGGACGTGGGCGGAGTTCGGCGTGAAGCTCTTTCGCAGTGCAGCGGCAAGCTGTTGAAAATTGTTTGGTGCAGAACGTGAGTGTCATTATTGTCTGGCATCGGAGTTTTTTATTAAATCGTGTGTCGACCATTCATGTCAGTAATTAATATTTTGAAGATTTTTTTTTCTAGCGTTGCAGAAAAGTATGCTTGGATTTCGTTGCAGAGTTCACCAAAAATGCGTAATTACGCGTCTATACACATCGAAATTTTACCAACGCGTAAAAATATGCATCGGGAATTTTTCGCGACTAGTAGAAATACACGTCGTGAAGCGCTTAAAGTACGAATCAACACGTAAAAATACGCATCGAAGAATTTTACCAACGCGTAAAAATACGCATGGGGACAGCATTTCGCCTTTCAAAAATGGAAGTGAACGAAATAAAGATTTCTTCAGTAATCATAATTTCGTTTTCCTGCGATGTTGCCTCTGTCTAGTATTGTTGTTATACATAATTTTATTCCATAAATCTTTGTATTTCACTTTGAAAATGGAGGGGAAATTTCCGAAAACGGAAATTCGACGTCGCAAAAATTCCCGTGTAATCTTCGGCTTCGAGGAATTCCTGCTTTGTTCGTCGTGATTTGGGTTATCCTCGAGATCGCTGCATAACTGAACAGAAATTTTGGGGCAATTGGTAGTGGTGAAGGATGCTTTACACCTGAAACTTTCGAAAACAGAAATTTTGTCTTTCAAAACTTTCGGAAACAGTGAGGATTTCTCTCGTAATTGTAATTTTATTTTTCACGCAATGTTTCCTCTGCCTAGCATTGTTGTTAAATTTCATTTGATTTTGTAAATATTTGTATTTCGCCTTGAATATGGAAGGGAAATGTCCGAAAACGGAAATCGGGCGTAGCAAAAGTTTCTCCCGTAACTGTAATTTTTTCCCCCAACGATGTTCCAAACGTGTATCATGTGTTCTTACATATTCCCCCCAAAAAGGTTTGCATTTCAGCTTGATAAAGGGGGAGAGTCCGAAAACGAAAGTGACGAAGTTGAAAAATTTGTAAGAATTGATGCATGATATTCAAAAGCATTCATATTCTCCAAGTTGCACTGCCTTTTATCTAAAATAGTGAAAGCTATCGTGCATTCATGGTCCTCAAACTGAAAGTTCTTTCAGCATGATGGATAAAATTGTCATGGAATCCAAGGGGTTTGTGAAGCCTACTGTCGTAGCTGTTGGTGATGTTTAGCTTAATTTTTCAAATAACATTTTTTCAAAAAAGAAAAATCAGAAAGGACACAACTGGTAATTGGAATAAAAACAAAAATGTATTAAAGTGAAATAATTTTAAACGAAAATGAACTTTTTAAGTTCTATACATCTGCAGAGATGCCAAGTACTACGGATTGTCCGTAGTTTCTACGGATATCATGTTCAAACTACGGACCACAGAGAAGGTGTGAAAAACTACGGATTTTTCCAAAAATCTCGGATATTTCAGAAAAACTTTTTTTTTTTAGTTATTTGAAAAAAAAAATACAAGCATAGTCAAATGTAGTGTTTTTTGCGGTAATGTCATGAAGCCGTTACACAGCAAGCACGTTTGGTTGGCCGACAAGCAAGCGGAATTGTTGCAGCGGAGATCGTTCTGTATGATCACATGACTTTGTACCTGGCTTGCCGTGGAAAGGCGTTCGTAATGCACGACGTCTGTTAACTTCGGGAAAACCTTAACCGCGTCCTGAACTAACGTAAGTTGTCGGAGGATGGAGGTAGACTAGAGTCGATTCCACGTTTTCTGTTCTTGTTGTTAAGTTGATTAGTTGTGGTGTGACGTGAATTGCTGTAGTTATGAAGCGTGCTTCAGTGGCTTCCAGTTCCAGTGGTGTGAAAAAAAATAAAAATTCGCAGCAGTACAAGGAATGTTATTCGTTGGAATTTCCATGTTTGCAGCGGTCGCATGTTTCCGTGAATTATGTTTTTTTTTTTTTTTTTTTTTTTTTGCTAAAATGTAATTTAAATAGTTACCTGCTATTGCATATTTGTTTCACCAAAGTAAGGGGCGGGCGGGATATCAGAAAAAAAAAATGCCCTGAGCAAATAGTCATCAGATCGAAGGAAATAATTGTGGATCAAAGAAATCTTGAATGTTTGTTTTTCCCGGCAGAGCGCATAACTAAGCTAACTGGATGTGTGGCCGCTGTTATTGCCTGTTTTTATGTTACCTACCCGGGAGTTTGTTCTTCATGCGCAGTATGTTCTGCCCTGAGCAAGAGAAAGTCTCTCTATGTGTCTTTGGCAACCAGCCAAAGAAAACGTCTAGCAGCAGTTGCGATGAGACGATGAGACGTTTCTTAGCTTCTGGGTGTGTGCGCACAGTCGTGACCTATTTTCCCACGCTCCTCGCTGTCGGTAGAGAGCTTAATTGTTTATGTTACTTTGACAGATTTGCGAAGTGCAGTTCTTTTTTTTTTTCTCTTGTAAAAATGTTCTGCTAAACAAAGGGATGTTTTATTTTATCCTTTTTTTTTCCAGAATTGATTGATTTATGCAATTTAAAATACCTTTTTGATTAGTTTTTTCGTATCATAAGCATTTAATGCTAATTTTCTATTTATCCTCATAATAAAGCTATGAAATCTTTCAAAGTTAATTGTTCTTTCTTTGCTCCCATTGTGTTTGTCGTATACGAATTTACTTGCAAAAGCGTCGGGTAAAGGGCCACCTTTACCAGATGCTTTTGATATTCTTGGATCTAAAACGCAAAAAAGTTGTCAAAAATTCAAGGAGAGTTATTTGCAAAAATTTCCGTGTCTAAAATTGTCTCGGGTGTCCGAAAACCATGGGTTTTGTTCCCCGTGTGCTGTTGATTTTTCAATCGCACACGGCGGAAAAGACTATTGCGGTCAGCATTTTCACTCTAAAAAACAGGAGGAATAACCATAAGTGTGTGACATCACACACTTATGACATAACATATTTATTAACATAACATATTTATTAAAAGGTGGAGTTGAAATGGTGGTATTTTTTGTGTATTTACTCAAGTTTTTTTCCTCCCATTTTAAGGGGACTTAAATATGTTACAAAATTTATCCAAGTATTGTCCCCGATCGAGATTAATATATTGCTAAAAATGTAGCAGTATATTCTGGGTAATACGCATGCTGCCCTGCAAATTTTTATGTGGGAACTTGACTTGACTTGACGTCACTACGGAAGAACTACGGGCGCCACGCATATGGACTACTGATGACTTCCTTCAGATGTTGGCATCTCTGCATCTGTCGGAAAATTTCACATTGAAGAATGTTCTTATATTCAAGAAAAGATACTGATCTATGATGAATTCTTAAAACATGCAGAAGTAGTAGATCCTTCACTTAGAGCCATAACATCATTTATTTCTGTATTACACATAGTCAAACGCCTTCCATTTATAATAACTGAAAATGAACTTGATATACTGGAAGCGGAATTCCTTGTTATCAAGCTGGCAAATTAGAGACCATAGCAGTAACAGATAGAATAGATGTCACTTGGTCAGAAATCTCAAAATTAAGAGGCTGTAATGGAGCGGTTAAGTATACTATTCTCTCGAAAGTAATGTTTGCAATACTTGTACTTCCACACTAGAATGCTGTGAGTAAGAGAGATTTTAGTTTAGTGCGAAAAACTCAAGCCCGTTCCCAACCTAATTTAGTTTTAGAAACTATAGAAGCACTTCTTATTGCAAAAATGAATATGTTCTCCTTTGGGCAAGTGTGTTATGAAAAAAGATTTTCTGCTGAGGAACTCAAATCTGCAAAACACTGTACAGCAAAATCACTAAAGAGAACTGTTTAATCAATTGTTTGTTGTGTAAAAAAATGTATCAGTCATGGTGTATATTATTTTCCATGTGAAAAATTTGGAATATTTTGATACAGATTTTCATGTATATAAATGAATAAGTAAGTAAAAAAATGCTAATTAAATTAAATGAGTTGTTTTCCTAGGTTAAAATTATTCTTTTTGGTACGACTACTGAAAAATGGCCAAAACTACTGAAAATTTGTACGAGTACTACTGAATATCTGAAACAGGTTGGCATCTCTGCATTACGATAGGTGGTGCAGCACGCGATCCCTGCATTATAACTGGCCTGTGTTTCCCCTTCAGTTCTTGAAGGCAGTGGTAAACCTACCAAACCAGTAATGACACAGAAAATGGACTTCGGCTCTGCTGGGTGTGCACGTGAGCAGTTCGTGTCTTTGTGCTGATCACCAACAGCAACAAAACCAAAATCGTAGTTCTGTTTCTCGGCGCGGTGTTCATGCTCCGTAGTTTGCTGTTGTGAGCTTATTGATGTTTGTGTTCTCAAACAACTGCTGGTCATTTTTTTCTGTTTGCTGTTCTAAAAAGATAAATAATACTAAAAACGTTTAATCATAGCTTTGTAGGGTCAGTGCCTGCTCAGGTTGAGCATTAGGAAAATGCCAGGCAAGTGTTGCTTCAGTGACACGCGGTGTGAGTGTAGATATCTTCCATTGTAAATAATCGGCACAAAGCATATTGCCGACCCTGCAGGAAGAAATTGGACATTTCACAGATGGGAGAAGCTGCTTTAAAGGCACACATGAAAGGTAAGTTGTTGTTTTTTAATGGTTGTCTAAAATAGTGAAAGCTATCAAAGCTATGATTAATTTCCAGGAATCCGGGTTTGTAGAACATGGGAATCCTGGAAATTTGGATTTCAAAATTTGAAGTCCTGTTCTTTTTTATTTTTTACTGTGATTTGAAGGAGTAAAATCATTTTTCTAAATATTAAGATTTCTTGTTTTAACGATGTGTTGATACATCACATCAGTATACCTTCCAGGTTTTACAATTTACCTGTAAAATTTGCGGAAATGTGACTTATTTAATGATGTTATGGGCTAAATGTTAATTTTATGGATTTGGTGAGTCTCCGAGATTTTTTTCTGATGATGATTGTGCACCCACTGTTAAAACTTTTTGTACTTAACTTAATCCATTCAAAGTAAAGCGCCGATGTAAGTTACAAATAACTTTTCAGTTACATGTGTTTATGTGGGAACATTTGCCCCAGTTTTCCCATGTTTTAGGTTTATTGGACTTGGTTCTCTCTCTTTCTCCTTTTCAGATAATGCAATGTCCGTCGTTCGTTCCCTGGGTCACAACTTCTCAGTAGGCCAGCTTGGGGTGTGTCTTGCGCCCTACCCCCACCCCCTATGCTGGCTAACATAATTGAGCACATGTCTTTATTACTCCTAGTTCGAAATGTTATCTCACAACGTAGTTATTGTAGAAAAAAATTCAAACGGATTTTAAATCTGTGGAATTTTTAAGCCCAGACCAATACCCAACATAACAAAATTAAGCAAAAGCTGCCAGTTTTGTGAAATTAAAAATGCATTGGGGCAGGATTTCATAACTTTTCTGGCAATAAATCTGACCTAACGAAGTAAAAAGAAGTTAAAAAAAAAAAAAAAAAGGTAATGGTTTATTTTGCTGGACCGTTAATCAGTAAGTTCTCTAGTCTCTACGCTTTTCAGCCATGCTTTGTGCGTCGCTCGATAACGTGCATAAAAATGTCTTAGCTTGATTCAACGAAATTAATTTGTTGGGGTAATATATTTTCCTCTGCAAATTGCATCTCTTTAAGCTGTTACCGTTTTACTATAGCAGTTTTACTTGCATTTTTTTTCAAGTGTCAATATGGTATTAGTGATTCGCTACAGCAATATAAAAAGGGGGAGGGGAGTACTATCAAACATTCTGTGATGTGTATTCCGCGGAATTTTCATGTATTGCAAAATCTTCAAATAATGGAAAATGTGCATTTTGCTCTATGTGTTGATGTAATTTCACTGTTTCATGTGATGGAAGGAATGATATTACTATTCACATTTCTAGTACCAAGCATAAATCTCATGTTGACTGCGTGAAAAAAAAAATATGAAATTAACTTCCTTTGTTAAAAAGTTATAATGAACTGGATGCGATTCGTGCAAAATGTTTGTTCACTTCATTTATAGTTGAGCATTATTTACCAATTAGTGTCACACATTTATTTAATTTTTTTTTTTTACTGTCTCATCGTCCATCTTTAACTGTCTTTGTATTTTGATGTCTTCAGATAAAAAAGGAAAAAATACCAAAATTATTTTTAGATGATAAAAAAGGATTGTATGTGTGCAGGGAGGGGGAAGACGGCTTGGGCTATAAACGGGGCCTCAGGCTGCACCCCCCCACACACACACACACACACACCATTTCTTAAATCGTCCCTGGGAATTTGACAGAATTTTCCCTAAGTAGATGATTTGCTGATTTTTTTATATTTTTTTTTACTAGTGGAGAATTTGGGCAAAATTGTGTGCGTGGGGGGGTGTTCAAATTGACTGGCTTTCCCTCATATTTAGTCATTTTGTTTTAAAAAATTCCACTGGTCTAATAATTTTATTATTCAAATTTATAAATGTACTTTCTGTTCCCTGTGTGGATAATATGCTTAAAGCCTCCTCCCATATTGTATATACATCCAGTGTTTCTTTCAGGCATACATCCAGGGGGCAAAGCCCTCCCGGAAACGACCATTCGCCCCTCTGGAGACATTTTAGGTTACCGAGCCAAATTTTAATAAATTCAGGCTATGATGAAAAAGAAAGTTTCGTTTCTTTTTATGATACAAATATTACTTCAATTTTTTTTAAATATTTGTTCAAATGGTACTAGTTATAGTTTATTTTATTAAAAAGTGTATTATGACGCTTGGTATTCTTCAAAATATAATAAGTAGACTAATCATACCTAATTGTCTGGGAATCATGATTCAGGAACAAGAGTGTGTTGAATGCATTTTAACAGAAAAAAATTTCAAGCCTGCAAAACCTCCCCCTTCCCTTCTTTAGCTGAAAACAGTTTGTTATTCCTAAAATGTTTGAAGAAGTAATTACTATATCAGGTATGTATATAGAATTTTTCTTCGGAAGGGGGGGCAAAAAGTAAGTTTTTTAAATCCACCATCTGGAACAAAATTAAAGTTAATGAAAAATTGAAGAAAAATTAAAGCATTTTTTCTAATGTAAGTTGATACATTTTTATTAAATTAAGGCATTTTTTCTGATGTAAGTCGCATTTTAACCAAAAACAAACAAATGAAGCCTTTTCTGGGGGAGGAGCCCTAAATGTGCTCCTGTGCTAGAAATGTAGTAACTACTTCTATATATATAAATATAGTAGTTAAAATGATGTATATATACATATATAGCAAATGAAAAACTTGCCCCCTTTAAGCCCCCCCCCCCCCGGCCAAAAAGTCCTGAAAGAAACACTGTATACATACATATCATTAAGCTGTTCTCTGAGATTCAGAGGTTAGCTCCTCAAAGAAAGATAAATTTCCAAGTTCACATTTAACTGATAGAACTAGAAATTACTTACTGTTGGTGTATCAAATGTCTCCATTTACGACGATCTTGGCACACAGCTTGAGCTTCATTAACATCCATCACATGCAGCACACATGACCTTTTGTACTTTATACTCATAATCTTTTTCTCAAGCAGACATTCCTGAATCTAGTCCTCCCATGATTCCCATGGCCTTCTTTCCTGCCACTTGTCCTGAAAAAATTCTCTTAGTCAGCACCTCATCACTCATTCTTTCAACATGGCCAAACCACCTAAGAATATTATTATGTGTGCAACTTAATTCTCGGCCCTTAACAGCAAGCGATCATAGAACGTCGGCAAATGCAAATAGCTGTGTGTAACAATGGCTGATTGCAGCGCCATCCAACAGCTTTCCAGGCAACCGTAACCGCTCACAGCTGTAGTGACTGAAGAGACGAAAGTTGATGGTGAAACCAATGTCGTTCGGGAAGCAACATTTGAGGCAATGACTCCTGTTCACGTTTCAGCTGAAAAAAGTGCCGCGGAAGCCCAGCAAATGATCTGTGCTGTTTTATGTAAGGCTGCTGTGTCTTACAGTATGTGTAAGAAGTGGTCCCAGCGGTTTAAGAAGGGAAATTGCAATCTCCATGGTACAGAACGTCTGGGACAGCCACAGAAAGTTGACGATGAGGAACTGGAACAACTGTTGGATGCGGATCCCTGTTGCACACAGTCAGAGCTCGCCCAGGAACTCAGAGTAACACGGCAAGCCATTGCAAAGTGCCTGCACAAGCTTGGATGGATTCACAAGGAGGGCCGTTGGGTGCCCCACCAACTCACAGCTGCGAACAAGTCTAAGTGCTACGATGTTGCTGTGCCCTTGCTCTCCAGATTCAAGAAGAAAGATTTCCTCCACAATATTTTGACCTGTGATGATAAGTGGATCCTCTACGATAATCCTAAGCGGCGCAAATCATGGGTTTATATAGGTCAGCCTACCACCAGTACCGCCACACCGAATATCCATGCCGGGAAGTTGTTGCTGTGCATATGTTGGGATCAGCGCCGTGTTGTACACTATGAGTTGCTCAAACCTGGTGAAACGGTCAATGCTGAGAGTTATTATCAGCAACTCATTCTTGTGAGTGACGCAATGGAGGAGAAAAGGCCATACACCGGCAAGGGCAGAAGGTCGGTCGTGTTGCTTCAGGATAATGCGCATCTTCACACCGCGAAAACGACTTTAAACACGATCACCGACCTGGGAAGGGAGATTTTGTCCCACCCGGCGTATTCTCCAGACTTTGCCCCGTTGTATTATCACCTCTTTTTCTCCCTGCAACATCACCTGAGAGATACGTACTTCACTTCTGTCGAGGAGGTCCACGCAAGTATTGGTGACTTCATCAACTCGAAACAGCCCTCTTTTTTCCGCAGTGGCATTCTGCAGTTCCCTGACCAATGGCTCAAATGTATCCAACACGATGGGGATTATTTCCCTGATTAGGTACTATTCTATTTGCTATAATTTGCTGTCAACGTGCCGTGCCTGCGGCTGAAAATTAAGTTGCACATCTAATAGTTTCCACCTTACTAACAACATTTTGCTTCACATCTGCAACACATCTTCATTCTTCACATGACCAGAGCATGTCTTGCCACAAACCTTCCGTAAGTAGCGCATCTCCCCAGCACGCAAACAACTCCTATGTCTTTTCTGCAGTACCCAAGTTTCACTGCCATACATCAGATTAGGAACAATTACACTTTCATACACATATCCCTAGTCAAATTGACCACTCTTGTAAGCTCTCCCCTATTTTTACTTCATTGAACTCTTACCAATTTTCTTCCCCAAAACTATAGCATGAGAAATAATTCTGGCCCCCCACCATTCAGTCCTTTATTTCTGCCCTTCAATCATTTTCAATTTTATTTCCTCCAATTTTCCTTCTCATTCAATACAGTTTTTGCATCTGGCCCCCCACCATTCAGTCCTTTATTTCTGCCCTTCAATCATTTTCAATTTTATTTCCTCCAATTTTCCTTCTCATTCAATACAGTTTTTGCATCTGGCCCCACTCCTGCCCTGCCCTAATAATGAGGTTTGGTAAATTGCTGTGATTTGTTATAGATCCTGTCTGTTTACATGTTTTTCTGTGTTCCCTTGCTTACTCTCTCTAGTCATGCAGTATTGTATAAAATAAAAAATAATTTAATGGTATCTTAAATTGCATAAACTGAATTTAATTTTATTACTCTTTCAGGGAAAAAACACTGCGGGCTTGTGAGTGCGAAGGAAACTACTGCTGGTAGTATACAAGAATTTTTCTCTGGGACCTTTCCATCGTCATCACCATCTGAAATATCAAGTTCTACACAAAAAAAAAACCAGCAAAGGAATCATCCACTACTGGTACAATTTTGACTCACATTATAAAAAAAGATGTATTAGATGCCGAGATTAAATGGGCTCCCAAGTGTATGAGTAGTCACTACTCGTACAACTCCTGTGCTGACATTGGTTCCTTATTGTGTGATATATTTTCAGACAGTGTGATAGTAAAGCACTTCTCTTGTGGTATAACGAAGTGTGCCTATCTTGTGTTCTTTGGATTGGCACCATATTATAGATCTCTGTTATTCAGTACATTGAAAACAGCAGAGTATTACAGTTTGTCGTTTGATGAAAGTCTGGATAAAACATTGCATCGTAAACAAATGGATGTCTATGTTAGATATTAGTGCAATTCTAACAGTGAAATGAAAATGAGGTACCTTACCTCTTTATTTATGGGACATGCTACAGCATAAAACTTATTAAAAATGTTACATGAAGCCATTGAGAATCTGACTTTGCAGAAAGTTCTGAAGCTCTCTATAGACGACCAAGCAGTTAATTGGAAGCTGTTCAACCTACTGCAGCAGGAAGTGAAATCAGACTTCAAGTGTGAAATGTTGAACACTGGCAAGTGTGGACTGCACACTTTAAACAATATGTTCAAGCAAGGTGAAAGTGTGTCACAATGGGGCATTGACAACATATTAACCAGTTTGCATTATCTCTTCAAGGATTTACCGGCAAGGACAGAGGATTTTCTGAAAGTGTTGCAGTCTCAGAAAATGCCAAAGCCATTCTGCAAACACGGGTGGCTAGAAAATGTCCCAGCTTGTGAAAGAGCATTAGATATATGAACTGATGTAAAGAAGTTCATTCGGTGTGTTGAAGAGGGAAGGTTTTCCAAAGCAACATCTAAATCTTTTGTTCAGATACAGAAGGCTTCTAAAGATGAACTTATGCCTGTGAAGCTGAACTTTTTCTTGTCTGCCTGTAAAATTTTACAGCCATTTTTGACACTCTTCCAGGATGACAAACCACTACTGCTATTTCTGGCTAAAGAATTACAAAAGCTTGTGGTTGATTGTTTGTCAAATTTTAGTGTTATGAAAAAAGAACATGTGGAGGAATTGAGCCCTGTTCTTAAACTATCCAAATTTGATTTTACTGTGAAGGACACTTACTCATCCATCAGCAAGATCAGTGCAGGATTTGTGGGACATCGCATAATTCAAGAATTAACCTTCCACAAAAAAGTCACTGACAAGGCAGTCAGTGAGCTAAAATTACAGTGCCAAGACTTCATTTTTGCAATATCATCTAAGATAATTGATAAATCACTAGTGAAGTATTCTGTTGTCAGGTGCATGTCATGCTTAGATCCCCGACATATGGTAGCAAACACTCATGATTGCTATGTCAAACTGAAACAGATTTTGTCAGCTTTGGTTGATGCCAGTCGTATTCTTGAGACGGACTGTGAGCAAATACTCCAACAGTTCAACAACTTCCTTAGTGAAGTTGTATTGAAAAATCAGTCAGAGTTCAGCAAGTTCAGCCCTGCAGGTAACGATTTCCGACTTGATCGGTTTCTACATAAAACTTCTCTGAAGACAAATACCAAAAGGTATGGGGTATTCTCAAAGTGCTGTTGATTTTGTCGCATGGACAAGCAGATATTGAAAGGGGCTTCTCAGTCAATAAAGCCATTGAAATTGAAAATATGGCTGATAAGTCTTACGTTGCTCAAAGTATCATGCTGGATCACATTAGGGATAGTAATGTTCCAGTGAAAGATGTCCCCATTTCCAAAGAAGTTCAAATAGCTGCTGCTGGTTCAAGGCAAAAGTCTCATTCCTATTTGTCTGTACAGCAAAAAGCAAAAGAAAATAAAGGAGAAAACAAAAGTCATTTTTGGATAAATTACAAGAGATAAAAAATAAAAAGGCCAGGCTTCAGAGTACAGTTGAAGATTTACAAGCATCCTTTGTGAAGCTTGCTGATAAAGCTGAATCCTCTGGAGCCATAAAGTATCTAACCCAATTTAACAGCTTTAGAAGGACAATGAAAGAAAAGAAAGTAGAGTTAGAGGATGTTGAGCTGCAAATAAACACTTTGCTAAAAGAAGTTAAACACAAGTAATTAAAATACACTTTGCTAAAAGAAGTTAAACACAAGTATTTAAAATGCACTTTGCTAAAAGAAGTTAAACACAAGTAATTAAAATAAACATTACTTTCCAACCTGTTCCACAAGGTATTTAGAGTTAGGAGAGATACTGTGAAATTCTTATGTTGTGACTAACATTAGTGGCTGAAATCAAAAGCACTTAATTTCAGGCACCAATAGCACATTTTGGCTTGTAGCCTAGATGTCCCAAATGACTTGACATTTGGGTCTTGCAGCCTGAAACCAAAATAACATTTTTTTGTTTGCTAAACTGGTATAAAACAACAATTGCCGTGGCCCGCCTGTTCTCCTGATATGTCGCCCATCAAACACGACTGGTCGCTGATCGGCAACCGAGCGGCCCAGCAAGCACCACCTGCGGCTACGCCTGATGAACTGTGGCAACGTGTGGAAGCAGCCTGACCGACATACCCCAAGCCCACATCCAAAGCCTCTTTCGTTCGATGTAGCGGCCGTTATTGCCAGCCATAGGGGCCACACGAACTTTTGATATCTGCATGTTCCGCAAGTTGCACGGGCCTGTAAGCTCAATCGTTTCATCTTTGTATCTGTTGTTATGTGTCCAGTAAATCTGGCTTTGCTATCTCGTGTCCTTCTTGGTGTTGCATTTTGGGTGGCCAGCAGTGTATATGTATAAGTTAAAATGACACAAACTAGAAAATTAAATGCCCCCCCCCCTGATATATTAGCAAGCAAAGATCTGGAGTGAAATTCACAATAGGTGCTTAATGCACTGACCCTTCTGCCCTACACTTCATATCTGGTTCCTGGAACTAACTTGCCAGGAGGGGTCTGGAAAGTCTTTGGCCTGCCCTTCCTAACTCTGAATTTCTTGTTTGTTCAGTATGACTGCTACCAGGGTAATTCTGTAAGCCCAAGAATGATTTTTTTACATAGGCAGTGTTATAAATTTGGTGTTTGATTCGGTTACTTGTGGTGGTATCCTGAATTTGGTGTTATTCATTTCTGTCAAGTTTTTTGGTGTTATTCATTTATGTTTAGTTAGTATTTTGAGACTTAGTGAAATATCTTACAACTATACATCAGAAACAGGGGACTTGCGATTTAAAAGCTTTATTTCATGGTAACTTAAATTTTGCTTTTATAATGACTCATTTTGAGTTTTATTTACATATACCATATTTACTTTATTAGTATGTGCACCATGTTTTCAGAAGTCACCATTTTGAAGAGTAATAATTATCCATGCCCCTGAAAAAGTTCATATTGTAATGCTATACTTAATTAATATTTGGAGCCTAGACACTGAGAAAAAAAAGTTAGTGTCAAGTCTGTGAAAGAAAGGTTATAAAGCTATTGTGTGTGTGTATTTACATACATTTTCTTCTATATGTATATAAAGCTAATGCGCGTGTAATTGCCGAGGTCCTTAAAAATATTTCAATAGGTGCTTAAAAGTCCTTAAAAAGTGCTTATTTTTTATGGGAGAAGAAGAGTGGGAACCCTGTCTTATTTTTGTTCATATCTCTGTTTCTTGGAGTCCAATTTGAAAAATTCTTTCTTTGTTGGAGAACGTTTTTGGTGGGAAATGTTTCTCACATAATTTCAAATATTTCTTAATGCACAAGTGCACCACTAGAGGGTGCAAGTTCGCGTTTCCGTTTACAGCAATATCTGTGGGACTAAAATCCCAATTGAAAAATATTCTTTTCTGATTAGAGATACTGCTAACTATGAAAACTCCTTATCTGTATTTTCTTCCCAAAATAATGCACGATTTCGCCGCACGCAAATGTTTAATCTATTTTTCTCAATATCTGTACTTTTAAATGTCCGATTAAAAAAGAAAATCAAAACCAGATATCATTTACCTTATGGAACACTTTAGGTTTGTATTTGAGGAGGTTTCTGGTTCACAATTCTTCCACTAGACGGTGTTTGTGTACTTCCGTTTGCAGCCTATCTCTGCCTCTAAAAACACTATTGAGATTTTTTTTTTTTACTCTATGCCATTCGCTATAATAAAGATGGAGAGTAAATAAGATTTTTTCTACAATAAGAAGATCCTCCTCAAACAATGTACAACTTTCCCCCTAGGGGTTGTAAAGGTCAAAACGTTTTTCTTGCTATCTCTGCATCTGGGAGATGTATTTGAAAAATTATTTTTCCTTAGCATAGCTTTTGCTATGAAGAATACTTTTCGCCTGTTTTCAACTTTTCCATCATGCAAAATTCTTCTGCTAAAAGGCATAGAGTTATATCGTGTTTCCTTCAATACTTCTTTTAACTGTTTGATTTGAAAATATTTTTGTCCCTAATACCTTCCTTCTACTATGGGAAAGATTTTTGCGCCATTTGTTAATTTTCGTAACATACTTTTTAAGCGCTGGTGGAAGTAAGTAGCTGATGTTTTATAAGCAGCTGATTATTTTTTGTGGGGGGGGGGGGGTTGACCTTTACTGAAATTTTCTAATGAATACTCTATATAAAAATTTGCCATAAAATCAGATTGCTTTCTAATATCAGAAACTTAAATCTAGTTGTTTCTTAGTATTTTCTGAGCTAAGTAATCACTTTGCTTCTTCTAATTAGCTTTCTAATCATGCCCAATTAAATTGCCTTGATCACTAATGAATGCAGTTGTACACAGCCCTTGGACTTAAGGTTTTCCCCTTATTATCTTCCATTTCAGGTTGGAAATTTGTGTGCATGCTTTGTTTGCTGGCGAGTACACATTTAAAACATAGCTACAGCATCAATATTATGTTGAAAATTTCTTCTCTAAATAAAATGTAACACAGATACTTGCTCCTATGATTATGTGTTTAAGAAATAATAATTCCTTTGGTCCTTTGAAAAAGTTTCAAATATTTCACCTTTCCTTACTTACCCTTAAATTCCCAATATAAGCATTATTTCAAAATAATTAAGTATAAATATTATTTTATGTATTAATTGTGTGGTATGTGAAAGCATTTCAAGAGTAATGCCACATACCTATGTATTTTTGAGTTTTATGGGGTTTTTTTATTCTGTAATTTGCTTCAATAATAATTGAACTCAAGCCAAAGTAGAAAAATATCATTTTTCTCAAAATCAGTGTAGTATACTGCAGTGTTAGAATTAGAAATAAATCTTTTACTGGCCCAGCAGACCATTAAAATTTGCAAACCACTGGTCCATAAAAAAATAATAAACTTAAAGACATTTACAATATATGTAGAAAATAACATATCATTTCAACAGAATTATCTCCAATACTTGTTTTTGAACCTATCATTAGTTTGCAGCCTAAAATGAAAACCATACAGCAAGGTAAAAGTAATAGAAATTCATTTTTTAACTTGTGTTAAATTAGGGGGGACCTTTCTAGTTATCCGGGCCAGTTAAATCAGTAGTTTAGTTGTCCGATGGAAGTTGTTTTATGGCCAACGGCCAGCAGGCCACTGGGGAATTCGAACACTGTACTGTATATAAAAGTTCAGCGTGGTCACGTTTTCAGTGGCAGTTTTGGTATTTCAGTACTTATCTGTGATCAAGGTTGCCAGCCGACCGGGAAATCGGGGAATCCGAAAATAAGGCCTAAAATCAGGGAAAACTCGGGGAGAAATAAATTTTTTAGCAAAAACCTGGAAAAGTCAGGGGAAATTAAACTGATAATTTTTTGCGTTATGTGTATGCAGTTACCAGAGATGGGAATTCTGCGCCATCTGCAATCTTGCGTCATCTTGCTACAAAAGGCAGATTGTGTGCCAGAATCGGCGTGCCCCGTCAGTACTTCGGCACACTACATTCTCCGTGTGCACCGTTCCACTTGACGCTGAGTAAGACCATGCAGTGGAAAGAAAGATTCAGCGATTCGAAGTACTAAGCGTTTTACGTAATTACTATGGAAATCGTCGGTCCGCTACAGATGACGGAAAACATTGAGTATGATATGGAAATCGTCGTTCTGCTACGGACGACGGAAAATATCGAGGATGATGTAAAAATCATCGGTCCGCTACGGACGACAGAAAATGTCGAGTATGCTATGGATATTGTCGATCAGCTGCGGACGACGGAAAACATCGAGTATGATATGGAAATCATCGATTCACTACGGACAACAGAAAACATAGAGTATGCTATGCAAATCGAAAATCTCAGTGAAATAACGTTATGAAACATCTGTGAAAAGTTTATTTTGAAGATTCTAACACTTGTTAAACATTTTCGGGGATATTTCTTGGGTGTTGAGAAGTCACGTCGTCTTCTGTTTCCGCATAATAAATTTTTCCATCCAAGTTTCCCGGGTTTTTTTTTTTTTTTTTCTATGCCTGATTATATTTTTATTTCTGATGTTTTCTGATCATGTTCCTCGTTTTTAGTATCTTCGATAATAGTGAAAAGGTGCGACCTTGTATTTTTTAAGATTTTTTGCTAATGAAATGCATGTTTCCCTATTTCTAATACATACTTCTTTAAAACTAATCAATAGAGACCAATCGTTTTTGCCCCTTTCCCTTTTATTAAATGAAATTAAATTTCTAGATCAGTATTTAATCTGTCCGTGGTGGAATCTGCACCGTTTCCGTGCCCTGTAAAATCGTTTCACGGCAGAGTGAGCAACACAGTATCGATTTTTCACTTTAATTTTCCATAAAATTCGTGTTTTTCCATTTCTTAGTCACTTCTTACTCATATGTGATATTATTTTGTGGATTCGCGGAATTCCGCTTTCTCCGTCATCATTTGGGTAATTCTCGAGATCGATGCAAAACTGAAAAAAAGGGGGGGGGTCTTTTCCGTCTGGAGGACGATATTTCATCTTTCAAAACCTTTGAAAAAGGAAGCTAAACGGAGTGAAGATTTTCCCATGATCCTAATTTCTTTTTCTCGCAATGTTTATTCTGCCCAGTATTGTTATTAAATATAATTTTAATGCATAGGCGTGCTGATTATTTTGCTATTACTGGAAGGTTTGCCAAGTCAGATGGGTGGGAAATGCAGCTGTTTCTCAGCGAGCTGTTCAGGTCTTCCCAGATGTTAAAAAGTACACAGAAAGTATTTGATCGCTACCTAATACCTTTACTTGTGATTAAGTTGAAAAAGCTTGCATGGATAAACTTCTTTTAACAAAGTTGGCATTTTTTTCATTTGTTGCATCAATGTTAGAATCATTTCTTAAAAATTTCCAGACTCCAAAACCGATGGTACCTTTCCTGTATGAAGCCTTGTATGACCTGATTTCCCAGTTAATTAAAAAATTTGTCAAAAAGGAAGTTCTAGAATGTACGTCCTGAAAATCATTATCTGCAAATTTTACCTGAAATTCCCCGCGAAATTATCTTCTGAAAAACCTGAAAAACTCAGGGAATTTTTAAAGCCAATATGAGTGGCAACCCTGTGGATTCTAAGTTTCTGATTAGTTGCAGTGGACATCATTTTTAACATTCTGCATTAACTTTGTCCAAGCATGTAGGAAGTTGTTTGTTGTAGGTTACAGGTTGAAATATATTGTTTCACTATATTTTAAGTAAGATCATTTGGATCATATGTCCTGGAAAAAAGTGCTGGAATTTTATGATTAGAAAAGCGTATGAACCATGGTTGTAAATCCAAAATGAAATGTAATCTGTTTTGCCAGACATATGAAAGCAAAAACTGATAATGAACACTTTGTTGATAGTATAAATGGAAACAAATAATGAGTTTTGACATAGCAAAATTTTGGTATGAATTTTTTCATGCTTTGAATGAATGTATTCATTATAACAAACAGTGTAAACCACTTTTTTAATAATTCCCACTGAATGCTGCATTTTTAATGAAAAACAATCCTTTACTTTTTTTGTTATTGGTCTCTCAAGGGATTTGTTAGAGAGAGGGTTTGAAGTGCAGATGAAACCTGAGGCCAACTGCTTAAAAAGAAAATTGGCCTAAGAATTTTATTTCCCCACAACTGACTTATCTTGCCCTCAGACAGTGAATTGGTTTTGAATGTCAGAACACTTTTCAGATCAACAATGAATGCATCAGACACTTAAGGTTGTGATTGAAGTGCTGTTTTATTGCTGAGTACATGCTTGACATTATGCATTCTTTATCTGGAAAGAATCTTGTGTTACAGATGCTTTTCCATAGTTACTGCAGAACTACTGCAGCCTCACTGAGGTTCCTACATCTCTGTCGCATAACTTTCATCTGTAAGATTTATTTTTCATGTTATCATCTAAATTGATCCCTAAAATTGATGACTGGACACTAAAAGCAATTCTTATTGGAAATAAAGGACATTTTTGAAAGTGTACTGTTGCATGGTATAGCAGATTCCATGTACTTTTTCTGAGGATCTTCTTGAAGTCTTAATACCAGTTATCCTTCTGTAGCCATTGACTTATAGTATTACTAGAGTGAGAGAAAAAAGAGACATGTGATTTGCAAAACTTTATTTTTGTCTTTTTTTTTTAATGGAAAAGTTATTTGCCACACTCAAAGTTAATAAAGAGAATATTTGAATGTTCGTCTTTTGCTCAGTTTTTTTTTTTTCTTTTCCTTCATGGGAAATTCAGCTAGTTTTTGAAATATTTTACATGGCAAATTATAGGATGTGTGCTGACTGTCTTCAACACAGCTGCAGAACTCGAAGTTTGAATTTCATGTTCAGAGTTCACTATTTGGTTTCACTGCCCTTGAGAATATTTGTTTTCTTTTCTTTTTTTTCAGGTGTCTAGTCAGGTGATTAATGATCAGTTGATGGCTCTGATGACTTCAATGATGATGTCTCTGGCCCAGTCACTAGAAGGTGCAGACTTATCAAAACAGGCATCCAAACTAAATGGGGTAAGTTATAACTCATACAGTAAAGTACTGCCCTTTTTATGTTTGTGTGTGTTTAACATATTTTTTGTTTCATTCATACTTATGTATTCCATCAGTGAATTCATATTGTTATACACCAAGTGATCACTGAATTATGACCACCCCTATCAAAAGTGGATGCAGCCCATCGACTATGTAATTTCCGAGGAGGCCCAATTAGTCGGCCAACGTAGCATATGTATATAGGGTGTCAGCGGAGGAGTAGGTAGTCAAATTTGGAGTGTGATGGATAAATAGAAGAAGGATTTATCAGACTTTGAAAAAGAACAGATTGTAGCAGCTTGGACAGCAGGTATCTTGATTTCCCAAACAGCTGAATTTATGGGTTGTTTGCAAGCGCCCGTAGTTAGTGTACCAGGACTGGCGTGAAAATGGTCGAACAATAACCCAGAAACAAAACTGCACAGGACAGAGAAAGATTGATGTGGATCTGACGATTCATACAGGCCAACAGTCGCAGCACTGTTCAGCAGTTGACTACCCCAATACAACAGAGGTCAACGTGGAACAGTATCTGTCATGACCATGTGTTACACAATCACACATATGGGACTGCAGACAACCCCGACGGCTTCCTCTCCTAACCACATTTCATGTGTGCAAAAGACTTGCTTGGTGCTCAGATCGTGCAAGTTAGACACCAGATGACTGGAAGAAAATGTACTGGTCTGACGAGTTGCATTTTTTACTACACTCTGTGGATGGTCATGTACATATTTGGCACCAACAACATGAGGCACTTGATCCACCTTGAATGGTTTCCACAGTGCAAGCTGGTGGACGCAGTTGTATGGTGTGGGGCATGTCTACCTGACAGGAACTTGGACTCCTGGTGCATGTGGAACAACATATGACTAGTGCCCACTGTCATGAATTCCAAGCTGACTGTACATCCAGCAATGTTGCACTTTCTCCCGAATGGTGGTGGTGTCTTCCAAGATCACAATGTGTCGTGCCACAGGTCCAATGTTGTGCAGGAGTGGTTTGAGAAACACAGTTCAGACTTCCAGTATATCGATTGGCCTCCAAACTCCACCGATATCAATCCCATAGAGCACTTAGGACATTATGAAACGGCATATCAGGGACCTAGGTATATTAATCGCCTCCATACCTGCATTAAAGGCTGCATTACACACAGCTTGGTTGGCCATACTTCTCAACTTCTTCCAGCATCTTTTTGAATCAATGCTACATCGGATAGCTGCTGTACTGAGGGTGAAAGGAAGAGCTACAAAGTATTAGGTAGTTGGTCATAATTCAGTGATCACTCAGTGTATGCCAATGTACTGTGTAGCCTATGTGTGGTTCTAGGTTAAATAAATTTATTGATCTTAGCTGAATGACACATGCAGTATCATTAAATTGTCGTTTCAGGTATGCTGTTTGTCCCATGTGATAAACTTTATACAGCTGAGCATGCAAAGTAATTGTATAAATGTTGCCAGCTTTGCCCTTTAACTGGCTGGAATGAATTAACTCGGGGTTAGCAAAATGGACTGAAATCACAATATTTTGGCTAAAATACGTTAGTAACCAATAAATCTACGTGGCTACTACATTTTCGAGACCAATAGACTTGCTATTGTTTACTACTGTTTCACACGTTATGTTCTGTATACAGACAAATGCACAATATTAAATCACTTCAGGGCTGTTTGTATTCCAGGTATAACCCGGATTTCTGGGTTTTGGCGATCTTTCATACCCGGAATTCCGGATGTTAGCTTTGAAGACATTTTTAAGACTGTTAAATTTTGAGTTCTAATAAGCATCAAAGCAAACAAAAAAATTATTTAAAACGATTCATGGGAAACGTATTTTCTAAAAAAAATTGCTTTTCACCAATGAATTAATGTGACAATAATAATGTCTTCCTTGCCAATGCAACTGACTCGAGTTTGACGCCTGAAGTCTCGACATGAAGCCGGCAGTTCGTGCTGTGGTTGTCCGTTCTGTGGGAAGGGCATGCGCACATAAATTCTCAGTCATTTCGTCAGCGCTTCTGCTCCTCGATGCAAAAAAACGGTTTCTCGCTCTGGTGAGTGATGTGGGATTGGAACTTGGAGATGGCAGGGGAGCGAGTTAAAGCAAATAAAGTACATCACTCACGCGTCTGCACCTACGCACGGGAGCCGCCTGCCTCATTGTATTAGTAAGTCAGTGACGCAGAAGGTGTCTTTGTTTCCCTACTGAAATGTTTGTGGTTTTTTGTTTAGGCAAAAGGTATGGGGGGAGGGGGTTGTGTGTGTGTGATGTATTAATGTTTTTAGGGATTTGAAAGTTTACACCATTTACGTTTAAGTTAAGTTCGTCATCAACGATGAAGTTTTTAACCAAAACTGACGATCTCAAGACATTAGAGGCCTCAGTCAAAAATAAATTCCGGTGGGATTGGCTATAGGAAAAAAAGACGCCCAGAAGGAGAAAGCTGGGATATGGTGTTGGAAAATTGATACTGCTGGGTCATGTTTCTGCATATCTTGCAACATCTCCATTTGCTATAATAGTGAAGGTGTTAAATCACTGATAAACCACTCTGCTTCTGAGTCCCATCGCCAAGCCCATTCTTCAGTGAAAGGAACCCAAGTTTTGAATTCTGCATATGCCAGTTTGAAAGAAGGTCTGTGTGATGGCAGTAGAATTATTGACCTTGCTACAAGAAAAGCAAGGTCAGAGGCTCTTGTGTGCTCTTTCATTGCAGAACATTCCCTGTCATTTGCTATTCCACCTGAAATTGTTGAGCTTGCTAAAACCTTAGCACAGGATGTGACTTCATTAAATTTGTTGCAACTGAGTCGCACTACTGCATCATACAAGCTGAAGTATGGAGTTGCGAAAACCATTAAAGTTCAACAGTTTTCCCAGTTAAGATGTGAATATTTTTCTCCAAATATTGATGAGAGTACTAATAAAGCTTCAGAATGTGTTTTAGCAGTATTATTACAGTATTACTGCCAAGAGCAGAATAAAGTTGTTTTGAGACATTTGGCCTCCCTGCATGCAATTCAGAAACAGTCTATTTGGCAGTGGTTTCCCTGATAGAAGAAAATGGCATTCCATGGCAGGCAGCATTTACTAAGCATAATGATGGACTCCTGTAGCACTATGCGTGGAAGAAAAAATGGAGTGGAAGCGAAGATCAAAAGTCAAAAAGCTTCTCAATCTTTTAAATATAGAAGGGGACACCTTCCACAAAGCAAACAATTGTGCAAAAAGGTTTTGCTATCCTTTCCTTAAGCATGTTGAAATACTTTATGATATAATTTATTTTGATCTAAAAACTGCTAATAAGAGAGAAGCATTTTTTGAACTGTGTACCCTGAAAATTTTGAAGCCCTTTTCTAGACCTGAGCATAGATGGATTAATGTCCTCATAGTGTTGGATCGCATTGTGTATTTATGGGATGCCCTACTTTTATTTTATTTTTCTTGGATAGCACCATCTGATTCACACTTGTATACACAAGACATTGAAGTCATTTTCCAGAAGAAAGCGCTGTCAGATGCAGAAATTTCCACTGTTAAAAAGGTTCCATCTACTTTAAAAAGTAAATCCTTAACATCTGATTGAAAAGCTAGAAAGCAGAATATCATTCAGAAGCTTTTTGTGGAACAAAGAAAGACCATGCTTTATATTAAAGCATACAGATCTGTACTGTCTCATTTTAACAAATATATTAAGCAATTTCAAAGTAAAGATATATGTCTTCAAGAGTTGCATGTACAGGGTGTCTACTGGCCATGAAATTGAGCAGGTGGTCATAAAGTAATGAAAAAGTCATGAAATTGAGTGGGTGGTCATGAATGATTTTTTTCTTTTTTTTTTTATTAGCACCTGAATGAAGACAAGTTTGTGCACCTAGAAGAAAACATGAACCGGCACTCTTATAAACTGGCGTGTAGTCAATGCCCCATGACATATATATAAAAAAACCATATGGCTTCATCAAAAGCTGATGTTGTGAAGAGGGAATATTTGCAATTTTGTGAATCTTCTAAAAAATGACTGAAACAGTTCAATCCTAAGGAGGACAAACTGGATCACTTCCTGATGAATTTACTAGAAAGTGCAAACCATGACTATCAAGTTCTTACAGAAGCTGCTATGCATGTTTCATGGCAATGCTGCAGTTGAAAGAGGCTTTTCTGTTAACAAAGAACTTTTAATTGGAAACTTAGAAGAAGATGCAGTTGTTGCAGAAAGAAGTGTTTACAGTGCAATACTATCATTAGGTGGTTTAGATAATAGTGAGAAAGAACTGAATGTGGACATCACAAAATCAATGATATTAGCTGTCAAAAATGCTTCATCAAAAAGAGTAGAAGCCTTAAAAACGAAGAAGAAATCTGATGAAGATGAAGTGGCCAATTGTAAAAGAAGAGCAGTCCAAGAACTAAAAAAACTCAAAGATACGAAAAGAAAGCTTATAGAAAAGGCAAAAGAAGAAGCTTAAGTTCTAGATTCTGAGGTAGCAAGTTTAGCTAAGATACTTAAACACTGAGTCTTTCACTGTGAAATTTCAGTCTCCATAAATTATGTACATTCATAATTTTTATATTGCCGTAATAAAAACTTGTAAGTTTTTACAGCATTACCATGTTAAAAGAATTTGTGTATTAATAGATGTAATGATAAATATTTCTGAAAATAGCTATACCCCATCCTAGATGAGAGTCGAATGTTTTTATTTCTTTAAACACATAGAATTTGGTGAATGGCATAGTGCAAGCCATACATAATTGCATTATTCATGTTAAGCAATTTTAGTGGCATAAGAATTACATTCAGCTTTCATCTCAACTGGCTTTCGGATAGGGGTTCATTAAAAAGTGCCCTAGCCATTTTAGCAGCAATATTATAGACACATCAGTTTTGCCTAAACTATTGTCGCATGGAATTAATGCAGTGGAACCTTGGAGATTGCAATAGCCGATTTTGCATGAATGATCGGTTGATGTGCAGAATCGGTGTTTTGGATCGTTGCTTCCAGTAGTGAAATAGTATGTGGTAGGCCAGGATGAGCAAAAGGAGAAACTTTGGGTCCATTTGCAAGCAGTTTATCAATTTCAACTGGAAAAAGCACAGAAGAAAAGTTCACATACCTTGGAAAGTTACTATCAGCAACCTTTGTGGGAGCCAAACTTCAAGTGTGTAGAAATTGCATGACTTTGCACCCCTCTTAGCACATAGACTAATTAAGAAATTTGAGTCACAGAATAGAACTGAAAGGGGTTTATTGGGATCTCTGTCTCATCCTTAAAGACAGAGATCCCGATAAACCATTAGAATTACAAGGGGTCTACTCTATCCCTGTCAACACTTCCACAGACGTTACCCATTACATCAGTAGTACTCACTGCTGCATCAACCTGCGATTGATGGAACATATCGCTGATATTAAGAAAGGCAACCCTTTCAGTTTTAACTATCAGCGATACATTCGCAATTCTCGATTGGCAAAATGTTAAACATATCACTCCGTTCAGCAATCTGGAAGCCCTCAGGTACCCCAAAAGCATTGAAATCTACCTTATCCCTAACACCTGCAATACATATGCACATTTTCACATCCCTATCATTTGGAAAGCTATTTTGAAATCTGGCAACAACTGATGCTTATTCCACATGGCTCATTCCACATGTTTCATTCCATGGCTGATGAAGGTAGAAGTCACAACCGAAACGTCCCACCACTTATAAATTTTAACGTAACTTATGCGTGATATGATGATATTAAGAATTCTTCTAAATGGCATAAGTGTGTAATTGTGTTTCCAATGTATTTGCAGCAATATCTGTGTTGCCCCCGCACGGGAATAACTGGTTTTCCAGTTATTTGGGGAGTGACGCGCCGAGCTGACCTTGTGGTGGATTATCTTTTCCTTTTGGTTTGGTATGTTTATGTTACCGAAGAGACAGCTGTTCATCCAGCTGATGGGGAGTGGTGACCTCACAGCCCGAGCCGACATGTACTCTATGAAGTTTTCCCATTTTTATGTTTTTTGTTGTTCTCTTGGCACGCACCCGCCTCAGTTGTAGTTTGCTGAGGTTGTGATTAAGCGCCGGCTCCGGATTTTCGTTCCTCATTTTTCTTTTCTCCTCCATTTTATGTTCTTTTCTTTGTTTTTCCGAGCTGGTTAGCTAGACCTACCTGCATGTTTGCCACGTTCTGTGACCCGTAAGGTGGAAAAGGAGATGTTGGAGGCTGAGATTTCTGGAGGCCGGGGTGTTGTTGTCGCCAGTTACCAACACTCCTCTTTGCCCCCTGCTTCACCCTAAACGGGCGGCTAGGAACTAACCCACTCCTAGTCAATGAAGTTTGTGGCTGAGTGGAGTCCACACCTCTAACGGCTTGTTGTTTCGTACGGCAGGGTGAGTCTGGGGATAGTGTGGGCATGCCAAAGGTCTATTACCAAGGAATGTAAAAGTCACATTGCTCGCCGAGCGCATGTCTGCCCTATCAACTGACTATATCTGCCGCTCAACTCTAGAGCTGTGTCCTGCGTCCATTTGGGCTTGCGGACCTCGGGCTCTCCCCTGTTGGGGCTCAGAGGTGGGCAGGAAAGTCGGTGGACATATTCTTTATTTTTCTTCATCGTTTTCAATAATGTTTCCCTCGAACTCAAAAGCAAAAGAGGTATTGAGAAAGGCTCAGCCCCTTCCGCTAAGAAGCATGTCTCTGATTCTTCGAATGCTCGTTCCTTTTTTATGCACTTGTTGGACCCTTCAAAACCTTTAAGTGCAAAAAGTCCATTTTGGACAAACAAAGCACTTCAATCCATTACAAGCTCTCCTAAGAGTGTAAAGAAACTGCAGTCTGGAGATCTTGTTGAGATGTCCACTGTGGCCTACAGTTCACACTTCTTAACACTAACCCATGCTGCTTGAGACTCCGGTCAAAATAACACCGCATGGATACCTAAATACATCTCGAGGTGTTGTCTCCTCTCGGAACCTCATTAAATGTACCAAGGATGAACTTCTTGAAGAACTGAGGAGTCAGCATGTTACGGGTGTGCTGCGTATTCTTTTCAGGTGGAATGGGCAGTCCGTCCCATCCCGCAACATCATTTTAACATTTGACAGCCCTTCCGTGCCTACGTCCATCAAGGCAGAGTATCTTCACCTCAAGGTACGACCTTACATCCCTAACCCTTTGAGATGTTTTAGGTGTTAGTCGTATGGCCATTCTTAGCATCCGTGCAGGAGCACTCTTAGGTGTGAGCGCTGTGGTGCCACAGACAATCATTTACCAGACTGTGTGGCCGAGGCCGAGTTTTGTGTGAGTTGCAAGGGTTCACACTCAGTGTCAGCCAAAGATTGTCCCAAATGGATGGAGGAGAAAGAAATTCAAAGGCTGAAGACTGTGGAGAATATTTCCTATCCTGAGGCCAGAAGGAAGGTGGTTCCTGTTTCATCTGCTCGGCGATCATATGCATCAGTGGTAGTTGCCAAGTCTACAGTTTGCATTCAAACTGACAGTCAGATCCTCTCTAAATGTCCCTACAAGCTGGACGATATCATCACCACTGGGCTGGAGGCACTCCAGTCTCGAGCTAGGGGTCTGAAAGCGGCACCCACCACCGCCAGCATGGGAACTCAGGCCACTTCTTCTGGCAAGAACACCAAAGCAAAGGAGAAGAAGAGCGTTTCTTCTCCAAAATCTCAGCCACCTACTCAACACTGAGCGCATCCAGTTAAGACACTTGGGACAAAGCATTCTCCAATCTTGGCCCCTGGTCACATGCCACCAAATCTGGGGGACCACTCATCAGAGGAGATGAACGCTGACCCCGTTTGATCAGTCAGTATAGTTCATTCTATTTCCTTTCTCATCTCACTTTTAACCATGGCTTCAATCATTCAGTGGAACTGCCGAGGTTTTCGGACGAGTGTTGACGACGTTAAACATCTGCTTTCGTCGTACTCTCCGGTGTGCCTTTGTCTACAGGAGACAAAACTTAAACCATCAGACCTGCTTTCAGTCGGAGCCTACAGTGCATTTCTGACAGATAACGTGTCAGGAGATATAGCCTGTGGGAAGTTACTATTCTTGTCCCTCGCAGGGTTCCGGTCTCTTCTGTCGCGGTATCCACAACTTTGCAGGCTGTGGCGGTTTGTATATCTGTGCCTGTGCCTCTTACTGTTTGCAGTGTCTATCTGCCACTGGATGAGGACTTGAGCATCTCTGTTCTGAAGAGCTTGGTTGATCAGCTGCCTTCACCCTTCCTTCTACTGGGTGACTTCAATGCCCATCATCCTTTGTGAGGGTAGTGTCAGCATCAGCACGAGAGGTCGTCGAATCGAACCTCTTTGTGCCTTTTTAACGCCGGTGCTGACACTTACTTCCGCGAGCCCACAAGATCTTTCAGTGCGATCGATTTGATCTTGGGATCGCCATCGATTATTGCTGATTGGTCTTGGATGGTGTGTAACAACCTCCATGGGAGCGACCATTTTCCAGTTGTGCTCTCACATCATTCGAACATGCCATCTTCTGCCTCCCGCCCTCCTCGATGGAGGATGGAGCGTGCCAGATGGGAGGTCTTCACGTCTTCCGCAGTGATATCTTCTGCCATGGTAACCCAAGAGTCAATCGACGCAGCTGTTCTTGATGTCATGAATTGCATTATACAGGTGGCTGATCTTTCTATATCAAAAACATCTATGACGCTCCCCAGAAGTCCAAAGCCTTGGTGGAACCCTGAATGTGCAGTGGCTAATAGAGCTCAACATGAGGCCTGGTCTACGTTTCGGCGTTATCCAACCGATGCCAAGCTCGTTGCATTTAAACAAGCAAAATCCTATGCTCGGTTGGTGCGTCGGTGTAGCAAGAGGGAGTCTTGGATTCGGTATGTTTCATCTCTCACTTCACATGCCAGTTCGAAAAGTGTGTGGGACAAGATTTGTAAGATCCAGGGTAACTACAGTTCTCACCAGGTTTCCATTCTCGAGAGTAACAGCTGCACATATGCTGAAGTTGGGGAGATTGCGGATTGTTTGGGAGAGGCGTTTGCCTCTGTGTCGAGTGATTTGGCATATCCTTCCTCCTTTCAGAGGATTAAATCCAATGCGGAACGCCAAAGGATCTCCTTTGCGCCTTTTCGTAACTCCGACTATAATTTCACCCTTCAGCATGGTTGAACTACGAGTGGCTCTGCATCGGTCCGGCGCTACATCTGTCGGTCCCAATGGCATCCACTATGACATGCTCCGTCATCTCTAGCAGTCGTCTCTCGAATCTTTTAATCCTGTACAATCGCATTTGGTTGGAGCACAGTTTCCCGGAATCTTGTCGAAAAGCTTTTGTTCTGCCTTTTCCCAAGCCTGCCAAGGATCCTGAGTCTCCCTCTAGTTATCGTCCAATTGCTCTCACTAGCTGTCTGTGTAAAGTTCTCGAGCGCATGGTTAATTCCCGGTTAATTCATTTTTTAGAACAAAATCACGTACTTTCACCACCACAATGTTGGCTTTCGCCGTCATTGTTCATCTCACGATCATCTCCTGCACCTTGAGACATCTGTGCACGAGGCATTCATGCGTAGGCAGCACCTGGTTTCTGTTTTCTTTGACATCGAGAAAGCCTATGATCGTGCTTGGCAGCACAGGATTATCTGTGACCTCCACAGATGCGGATTGCGAGGAAATCTTCCGACATCCATTGTTAATTTTCTTCACAATCAGGTGCGCCTGGGTGCGACGCTCTCAGCACTATTCCATCAAGAACAAGGTGTTCCTCAAGGTTGCATTTTATCCGTCACATTGTTCATCCTGCGTATTAATTGTCTACTCAAAACTCTTCCTCCTGCGGTTTCGGCTACTGTATATGTCGATGACTTGCATATCTTCTGTTCATCTTCAAGTATGCATTTTATTGAAAGGCAGTTGCAGTCTGCGATTAACCAGATCTTTAAAGCGCCGAATAGCAATGGCTTTGTTCTTTCTCCCGACAAGACAGCGTGTGCCCATTTCTGCGAGAAGTGTGGCCTCCATCCTGAACCCAAGCTGTATTTAGACCGTGCGCACGTCCAGCGGCTAAAGACTTCCTTTCTGCTGGCTCTATCTATTCTTAAGATCCTTTCGAGAGTCTCGTGGGGTGCGGAGAGGATGTCTTTGTTTCGCATTTACCATTCTCTAATACGGTCAAAACTGGATTATGGTTGTATCGTGTATGGCTCTGCTCTTTGTTCCATTCTCCGGCCATTGGATGCTCTTCACCATCAAGTGCTGCGTCTTTGTAAGGGAGCATTTCGAACATCCCCGAATCTCAGCCTTTATGCTGACACGAACGAACCATCTCTTGAATCCTGCCGTCTGCAGTTGTCTCTTCAATTTTACTTAAAACTTCGATCTCTTCCAGACCATCCTTTGTACAATGCAGTTTTCCATCCCCAGCATGCTCGTTTATTTGAAAACCAGCCCTCGTGTATTCCAATCTTTGGTCTTTGTATGGCGGCCGTGGCTCGTGATGCAGGGCTCGAATTACCTCTTGTTGGAGCGACCATGGGCTTTGGGGATCCTCCATGGCACCCACTTTGTGTCATGGTTGATACCACCTTTACATCATTTGATAAATCCTCAACCCCTGCTTCTGTATACCAGCAGCTCTTTGCTGAGCACCGTGTTCTCAATTCTGACTGCACTCCTATTTTCACTGATATCTCCAAGATGCATGGTTTCGTTGGATCCGCAGCTGTCTGTGTAGATAACGTCTTTGTAGCGCAGATCCCAGCTGAGGCCACAGTGTTTTCGGTCGAGATGCATGCTGTGTATCTCACCCTTCTCCATGTTCAGTTGAGTTCTCATCATCGTGCTATGGTCTATACGGATTCCTTAAGTGTCTTGCAGTCGTCTTTGTCATCTGCGGATTGCCATGACCATCCTTTTCTCTTGGATGTGAGACGGTTACTTCGCCGTTTGCTCGAGGCCGGTTTTCGGGTTCACTTTTGCTGGATTCCTGGGCATGTTGGAATCACGGGTAACGAGTGTGCTGATGCTGCTGCTAGATCTGCTTCCTCTTTGGTAGTCACACCCTTGCCACTGTTTCACAGGGATTTCCGCTTTCCTGTTCACGATCATATCAAGCGAACGTGGCAGGGTCTGTGGGACCAACAGGTGGAAAATAAACTGCATCATATTAAACCTATTCTTGGAATCTGGAAATCCTCATATCGTCGGAACCGTAGGGAGGAAATTGTGCTTGCGTGTCTCTGCATTGGGCATTGTCGTTTCACTCACCGCTTTTTGCTGTGTGGTGACACTGCACCGATGTGTGAGACGTGCAATTGCCGACTCACTGTCACTCATCTTCTGTATAGTTGTGTTCGTTTTTTTGTGATGTGCGTTTTGACTTCTTTCATTCTCATTTGTTGACCGAGGACGCCACTACACTGCAGCGGCTCCTAGATGACCACTGCGATACTGTCTCTGTCTTTTCATTTTTAAAACAAATTGACTTTTTTAAACATATCTAGATTTTAGCCCTTCCATCATTCTCATTTTTCACTTTTACTGAATCAGCCAGATTTTAAGCGTTATACCGCGTTTTTAATATTGATTGTTTAATTGTCTTGTGTTTGGTGCTCTTGGGCCACACATGGCTCTTGCGCCATAAAAATTCAACAACCAACCAACCAACCAGTATCTGTGTTGCTGAAAACATGATTCAAAAAATTCCTTTTTAATCAGATAACACTCACCCTGGGAAACCTTTTGCTCATAATAATAATAATGTGCATTTTTTCTGCCAAGGGGTGTAGATATATATCGTATTTTTATTGATGTATCTGCTTCTAACAGTTTGATATGAAAAATTCCTTCGTTGTCAGACAGCGTTTATCATAAGGAATGTTTGGCATATAATTTCAGGTTTTTCTTCACACACAAATTTACCACTAGAGGGCATAAGTTCATGTTTATTTTTACAGCAATATCGGAACGTCTAAAAACCTGATCGAAAAAATTCCTTTGCTGTCAGATACCACTAACTACAAAAGCATTTTATGCAATTTTCTGCCTTGGATAATACACAATTTAACTGCTAGAAAACACAAATTTATAAACTTCTTTTTCTCAGTATTTGTGCTTCTAAAAGTCCAATTGGAAAAATTCCTTTAACACTGGAGACCATTCACTTTGTGGAACATTTTGCATGTACTCTTGAGTTTTTATTATTCATAGTTCTGGCACTAGGTGTTGTTAGTATGTATTTCTGTTTGCAACTGTATCTCCACTTCTGAAAATCTTATTACAAATTTTTTTTTTGTAATGTATGCCATTCACTACATACAAGATCTAGAACATTATCCTCTTTAAATAATGCACAGTTTTCCTGCTAGGGGTGTAAATATGTAAAAAAAAAAAAAAAATCTTGCTGCCTGTGCGTGCACAAGTCATATTTGAAAAACTTTTCATTTGCATAGCTTTTGCTCTGAAAAATATTTTGCACATATTTTCTGCTTCACCATTATTCAGAATTTATTTGAAAGAGTTTCTCCAATTCTAAAAATCATTTCTTTGTAGGTTACTGTTCATTATGAAGAGCATTTTGCACCCATTTTCTTCTTTGAGCAACTCAGAGCTTTTCTGTTAGGGGACATAAACATACATCATATTTTCTTCCACATTTTTCTTTTAATTGCTTTATTTGAGAAATTCATTTTTGCCTTTTATATCTTTTGCTATGAGAAATGTCTTGTGCACGATTTGTGATTTTTTGTGATTAACATTTCAGCTGCTAGTGGGCATAAGTAGCTACTTTTATTTGTAAATATTATACTGATAGTATAAATTTGGTTGATGTGTGTGCCGTGCATGTAACACTGGTTCTGTTGCATATTTTAAATTATGTATGTTTTTTTCCCTTAGGGACATTAGTGTATTCTTTTTTTCACTTTTTTTTTATCTGTTTGTCTGAGAGGATTTATTGCCACCCCAGTGGCACAGTGGTGTAAGTGGTGGCTTCTAACCATTCGTCCGAGATAGGTCCAGGTTCAAATCCTGGTGTGGATGTTGTGTTTGTCTTATGGCACTGGCTTTCTCCCTTCCCTGGAACCAGTGGCCCTAAATTTGGAACAGTTGACTGCTTATGTCCTATTGAGTTGCTTGTGGTGATCGTTAAACCCCCAATCAAAAAGGGGGAGGATTCCATTCATTACTCCTGAAAATTTTATGTCGTCTTTCTTGCTTTTTTAATTAGCGCAGATATAGGTGGTCACAGTGAAAGTGTAACTAGAAATATTGACAGAGATGTTGCAATTGTTCTTCAGTCGTAGTCCCTACCATTTCATAGAACCAGTAATTAGCAACTTTTTGTAGTTCCCTTCATTGTGGTTCAGTAAAGTGCTCAAAAAATAAACAATTTTATAAATATGATTGCAAAATTGTGGTCACAGTGAAGGTGTAACTAGAAATATTGACAGAGATGTTGCAATTGTTCTTCAGTCGTGGTCCCTACCATGTCATAGAACCAGTAATTAGCAACTTTTTGTAGTTTCCTTCATTGTTGTGGTTCAGTAAAGTACTCAAAAAATAAAGAATTTTATAGATATGATTGCAAAATTGTCTTGTTTTTTTAGTATTATCATCATTACAATAAGTCACAAAAGCTAAGAAACATTTTTGAAACTTATGAAACTTATTGATGTTATTAGTAACTTTGTTACAAGGATATTTATAGATGTTTCTAGTTCTAACATCTCACTGCATACATTTTGGTATGAAACATTTCGTGAGTTTATTATATTTCTTTCCTGTAGGATTTACATGCATTGTCACTGGTGTTTGCAATTGAGTCTCCGGCTGAAGTGCCTGAAAATTTTATAAAAGTGCTGGAGAGCCTAATAGAGCATTGCAATCAGTTAGCAAAAGCTGATATGGCTGACTCTGATACAGAGCAAGAAGACAAAGAAGAAAAACCTGCTGGTGAGTCATTGTCCCTTGAAAAGTTTAACTTTTTTTTTTTTTTAAAGTGCATATATCACTTTTTTTTTTTTTTTTTTTTTTTATGTTCCAGTGCTTTGCAGTGTCTTTTTGACATTTATCTAAGAAAAAATAAGACACACACACACACACACACACACACACACACACACATTGTATTATTCCACTTCGTGTTCTGCATTTAATCTTTTCTCCTGTTAAAAATAAATTGTGCAGTTTCATTTTCCATCAGTTATTTTCATTTAGTCTGATGATCACGTGTCTTTGACACTTTTCTGTCAGACTGCTTTAAAAATCCCAAAGCAAGCTTCTTATTAGCATAAATGAGAATTAAAAGAAACCCAAATCTTAATTAAATTTATTTTTGTATGCTTGTAATGAAAAATGCATGCATAATGTGCCAAAAAAAAAACAAATTGAGGTAGCAATTAGTCATTTGCCATCCCTTTATTCATGTCTGATTTGAAAAACAAAAATAATGATAATTTTCTGCAGTATTTACATTGATGGGTTTCTTCCTGAGTTTTAGGGTTTAAGAAAGAAGCTGTGAAACAAAAGATGAGTCAGTTGTACATTAAATTAGCATCAACTGGTTAAGTGGCCGCCCCGGTGGCGCAGTGGTCTAAGCGATGGCCTCTGATCATTCGTCCATAAGGGGTCCGGGTTCGAATCCCGGTGAGGCATGGATGTTGTGTTTGTCTTACAGCACTGGCTCTCTCCCTTCCCTGGAACCAGTGACCCTAAATTAGGGACGGGCGACTGCTTATAGCCCTTTGAGTTGCTCACGGTGGTTGTTAAACCTCCAATCAAAAAGAAAAAAAAAAAACTGGTTAAGTGATTCTCCATGCATACCCAACAGTATTCAGTCTGTCTACCCATTCCTATTTCTTAGGAAAAAGTATTAGTGATGCACTGGGTTGATGTTTATTTGCTACGTGGGGGAAAAAATACATTTTGCTGTAATATGTAGAAGTTTTCATTATGTCTTATTTCTGTTTAGGATTTGAGGAAATATCGTTTTCATGGTATAAAAGGCATTTATTTTTATCATCATAATATGAGCTAAACATATAGTTTGTTTTGTGCCCATAATGCATTTATTTTAATCACCATAATATAAGCTGAACATATAGTTTGTTTTGTGGCCTTAATTGTTTTTCCTTGGCAACATATGTATTGGGTGAAACTACATTAAGTACAGTACAGCTTGATTTCTAAGTAAATTGGAAATGGAACCAACAGACTGAGGATAAATGTCATTTTAATCTTAGCCTGTGAAAATACACTGCTGGCCACCCAAAATGCAACACCAAGAAGGAAGCATCCGATTGGCCTGAAATTTGCAGCATGCGTCGCCCGCGAGATCACATGCAAACCATTAGCATTGCAGAGCATATGCAAATCATGTGCGCCTGGCATGTCACCGAAAAGCACTATAAGACGGGTGCACAGAAGACGGGGTGTAGGTAGTAGAAGTGTGTTGTGCTGCCAGACCTGTGGGTGGAAAGCTTCCTGATGCCTTGTCGCAGAATACAGCAGTCATTCCAGCACGTTTCGGAGTTCGACAGAGGACGAATAGTGGCTTATCGCGACAGCGGTTTATCGTACCGAGACATCGCCGCCCGTGTGGTATGACATCCAGCCTCAGTGAGGCGAGTATAGATTCGGTGGGTGCAGGAGGAACGGACCGACATGAGCGGCGGCACACCACCGAACGAGAGGGCCGGCATGTTGTGCAACAGGCATTGACGGCTCGCACCGCCACATCACGAACGTTACCGCAATAATTAGGGTGTGTTGCACCACAACCTGTGTCAGCACGTACCGTTCGACGTCGTCTGCAGCAGCGAAAACTTGTTGCACGGCGCCTGTTGCTCTAATTACCATTGACGTTACACCACCGGCGAGTGCGGCGGCAGTGGACCGTTGAACGCCGCACCTGAACTACGGAATGGCACGACATTGTCTTCTACGACGAATCCCGCTTCTGCCTGCAACACCACAATAGTCGGATCGGCGTGTGGCAGCACCGCGGCAAGAGACTGTATCATGCCTGCATTATGCATTGCCATACCGGTCCGTCGCCTGACATTATGGTTTGGAGCGCAATTGGATTTGGCACCCACACCCCTCTGGTACGCATCGCCGGTACACTCAACAGGCACCGCTACATCTCCGACATTTTGGAGCCTGTAGTCCTTCCTTACCTGCAGGACTTGCCACCGGCCACGTTTCAACAGGACAATGTGCGCCCGCACGTGGCACGCATCGTGCAACAATTCTTCACGGCCCACCAGGTGTCAATGCTGCCATGGCCCCCCTGTTCTCCCGATATGTCGCCCATTGAACACATCTGGTTGCTGATCGGCAACCGAGTGGCCTGGCAAGCACCACCCGCGTCTATGCCTGATGAACTGTGGTAACGTGTGGAAGCAGCCTGGACCTACATACCCCAAGCCCACATCCAAAGCCTCTTTCGTTTGATGCTGCGGCGTGTAGCGGCCGTTATTGCCAGCCATGGGGGCCACACGAACTATTGTTGTATGCGTGTTCCACAAGTCGCACGGGCCTGTAAGCTCAATCGTATCATCTTTGTGTCTGTTGTTGTGTGTCCAGTAAATATGGCTTTGCTATCTCGTGTCTTTCTTGGTGTTGCATTTTGGGTGGCCAGCAGTGTATATTGTGCAAAGAAGTGATGATGTGATAGTCATATCACTATCTTTGGGTTCATCTTTCATTTGTTGATTTACATGAAATTTTGACTTTCAGTTTCCACCTCATAATATCCCCTTCAACATAGTTATTGACATTTTGATGTTTGAATTATTGTGGCGCATGACAAGCACATCTATCAGTTATACTCAACAGTTTCACCCTGTATGACTAAGGTCAGAAAACTAGATTATTTTTAAAATTGTAAGACATCCCTTATTCAGCATCTGTGGGTTCCATTTCTGTTCTATATCTCATTGCTTCTCTCTTCCCAAGTTAAAACACACCCAGTTTTTCTCTGTAAATCTGTTGTTTTGGAACTGCTCTATGCACACTGAGCAATTTCTTCTACATCACCATTAAAATAAGTCAACGTGTATATATAATTGGTTAAAAAAATAATTGCACCCTTGTATTTATAAATTAAGTGTATTTTTCTTTGTGAAAAAATTCTTTTGTTAAACCAAAATTATTGACAGAACCAGAAAATTTTATTATTTATAGCAAAATAGAAATACCCATATTGTTTTGAGCCCTTCTGTGAATTATATTATCTTTAAGCTTGATGATGTAACTTGGAAAGGTTCTTATTCCTTGCCCAGGATTGACATCATGCTGGACCAAATAGCTGAATTCCAGTGGTTCTGTAAGCTCATTCTCAAGAGTGACTGTCGCCAGGTTAGAGTGCATCCAGAGGATAAGGTTTCCTTCACTGCAGGGAATGGACTTTGGCAATTTAAGATTATGTCATTTATCCTATGTTATGCGTCCACTGCATTTGAACTCTTAATGAAAACCGTTCTGCTGGAATTGCCATTCAAAACCAACATGGTTTTGTTTGTTTGTTTTTTTGTTTTTTTGCTATATTTGAGTATGTACATGCATATGGCATATGTTTTGGATGCATAATTAATTTTCTACAGAGGTCTAAAAACTGTCAAATATTCACAAATCAATGAAGCTGTGTTAGTATGTTACTGGAATTAAAGTCCATGATGTTGCAGTATTACATAAAATGCCACAAGAAAGCTCGTGAAGTGGCAGGGAAATGTAGCTTTGGTGTACAGTATGAGACTGTTTGCTTTATGGAACAAACTTGCCTAATCTTTCAAAGACAAACATCACTGTTCTAGTTATTCCTGCTAAGTCATAATGACAGTGTTACTGATTTTCAGTATTCCATGTAAGAATGAGATTTTAGCATCAATGTCTGCTTCCTGAAATCAGGAACATAGATCAGGCCTGCATATCTGTTGACATGGCACCCAATTCCTGAAATGGGCTTGTCAAAACATTTGGTGCCAAAAATTGAGATGCAGTTAATGCTAGCTAGTATAGCTGATGAAAGAAAGAAATGATTTTAAATCAGAAGATTGTTCCTAAGGAAAACTCTCTATTGGAATTTATGAAAGGATTTAAGAGAAAGGAAGATTAGATTAGATAGATAGATAGATAGATAGATAGATAGATAGATAGATAGATAGATAGATAGATAGATAGATATACTGTATATAGAATATACATACATACAGGGTTCTTAGGAAAGTCCATTTACCCCCTCTAACTTTTACACCGCATATCGTACCGCCAAGGAAGCAACGTGTACCTATAGTAAAGTGACCATGCGCAATCGATTGAACGTGCTTGTAGCACCCCTAGGGGCGAAATACGGAACTTAGCAAAACTAACTCAGAAACCAAGGGAGATATGCAAAATAGTCCAATTACAAAATGAAAGAGCGGTGTTTAATTAGTACAAAATGACAGTTGGTTCAACAGAAAAGACAATAAAATGCGAACAAATCGTCAGATGTCCAGCTGCTAGCACGCGACAGCAACAGAAAAGTGGTTACATGGTATAACACGTAGTTATGCTAATTTCAAGTTTGGCATAAAATGTCTGACGGCCAAAGGGCTATAAATGATGGGTGGTAATTGAGAGTGAATCAGAGTACGAGGTCGGCAAATAGATGGCTACCTTCACGAATGACGAGTACTGTGATATGGTCTTGCTGTGTGGCGAATGTCAGAAGAATGCAAAAAAGGCTGCGAGGTTGTATAGAATACGGTTTCCCACTCATCAGCATCCAGCAGCACAGACAGTTGCCAAAGTTGTCCGGTGCCTGCAAGAAACAGGATGCATTACTGAGCGTCATCGTTCCAATCGTCCCATTGGTGCCTGTGTGCAAGTACGTCCTGGGCTATGTTCTTTCAAATCCCCAAAGTAGTACAATGGCAGTAAGCCGTGTGTGTTGATTGTCGGCATCACGGGTGTAGCAAATCTTGAACGAACATGTTGCACATCCCTACCGGGATACTGTCGTGCTAAACCTGATGCCTGGAGACATTGGCATACCCAGAAATTAATTTTGGGGGTGCATAACTTTTTTTTCTTTTTTTGATTGGGATTTAACGACCACCGTGAGCAACCCAATGGGCTATAAGCAGTGCTATAGCCCATTGAGTTACTTGTTACTATAAGCAGTGCATCAAGTTGCATCTGTATTGTGCATCAATGAATAAAATTTTATATGACATTTAGTCAAGAATCGAAAAATTCTCACATTGTTGGTTTTGTCACTTCAGCTACGATATCATTCCTTCCTAAAGTGATAGAAAAAATTTTAATGAGAACAGGCATTTTTGCAAAATATTTAAGACTTCTTCTTCCTGTACTGATACATTTTTATATATGTACAGCAAACAAAGTCCATTCAAACGCATTTCTGACGTACTGTTTCGTAAATAATTTTTTTAATATTTCAACGTCAAAAATGATTGCTCAGCAGTACATGTCGTAACAGGTAATGTTACTAAAATTTTCAACAGTTTATAAATATTTGGAAAAATAGCTATATTACATGCCTGTAAAGCTTCTATTGCTGATCTACTATTTTGTTCTTGTTGCAATTTTTGTTTCCGTAGTTGATATTCAGCAGGTAAAATACTAATACTGCAATCTGATAAATCGGAAGAGTATGTATCCAGAAGCGTTTCTAATTTCTCTTCGTATCCAGGCTGGAGGTGGAGTTCATTCCCTACGGGAATCAAAATATTAAACAAGTTCAACACTGCTTTATGCTTTATAAACCTTTCTTTTAGATGCAAGATGACAGCATCCAAGAATTGGTTGAAAATGGATATGCAAAAATAAGATTTAGCTGATTCAGTGGTTATGTTATAACGACAAGTTTGCTTGCTTGCTTGCTAATCGCGGAAGAGAAATTTCAAATTCTTCATCTATTAATTGTTTCAGAACTGATGCAGATTCTGAGTAAATTGCACTGAAAACTGTTTCTGAATGGTCACGAATAATTTCTAGTTCTCTTAAAATATCACCACACAATTGAATTGCTGCAGTGAGATCTACGGACTTTGCCTGCAAAATTCTACATAATGGCAACGTATATGAAAATAGTTTTGCAATTGAAAATAGTGCAATTGCAAAACTAGAACTCTTCAATGAACTTAAGAGAATATAGTCCCCAGAAGACGATTATTTGTCTTTTCAATTTTCTAGCGCATGAACCAAAGGTTTAAGTAATTCCACCATTACCATAACAGATTCATGTCTCTCTATCTAGCGAGTGGGACAGAATTTTTTGAGAGCTTCTCTTCTGGAAGATGAGCACAACTTTGATATACTGTCTCGCAAAACAGAATTTCTTTTTGGAGTGTTCATGAAAGAATAACATTTTTCTATGACTCCCATGCAATTACGAATATCTTTAATTTGACATGCATCTGAAATTGCTAAGTTTAGAGAATGAGAAGTGCAATGCACATATAGTGCTGATGGAAATCTCTCTCTTACTTTAGCTTGTACACCATTGAATATTCCGTACATAGCCACTGCACCATCATAGCCTTGACCTCTCATATACTTCAAGTCTAAACCTAACGATTCCAAAGTATCCAAAATGGTATTTGCCAAATCTTCTCCGCTTGTAGATGCTACTGGCACAAATTGTAAAAAGTTTTCAGTTAGGATCTTTTTGTCTCCATTTTCCTCCACAAATCTTACACAAATAGATACTTGCTCTTGTGAGGAAATGTCTGCTGTCTGCGGTTTCTTCAGCTATTAGTGAAAAGCATTTGCTTGCATTCACTTTTTCGATGATCTTTTTCAAAATTATTTCATTGGAACAGTTTATAATTTCATTCTGTATTTTGGATGAAATATACATAGCATTATTACCAGAGGATTCCAGATGATCTTTCAATACTTCATCTCCTGCATTGATTCTAAATCTAAGGAGTTGACGAAAGTTTCCTTCGTTATGCTGAAAAAATTGCTGATGTTCAATACTATCATTAGTTACATTCATTTTTCCCGGAATCATTTATGACCTCTTAACGGAAGTCCATTTCTACCACAGAAAATCACTGTTTTTATTATTGGAATGAGTTTTTTTCTGTTTTCTTTAGCTTGACGAATGCTGGCAATGTCAATCACATCAACTATGGATTGTTTGAAGCCAAGAACAATGTTCTTTAAACTTTCAGCAGATAGTAAAGAATGATTATGATACTTCTTCTCTTGGTGATCACAGAATTTTTCGTTAGATTTCCTCCAGTTACAGAAAGGCTTGTTCACCAATTGTCCCGTAGCTTGACTATTTGATTGAATGGCATATTTGTTAGCAAACATTACACAATATTTACAGTATACTCCATCTTCAGTTTTGGAATAAGCAAGCCATGGGTATTCAAATAATAAGGTGTATTTAAATTTCCTATTTACTTGTTCATTGCCAAACAAAGAGCTTGGAAACACGTACGTTGCTGTTGGAATCCAAGTATTTTCAAGAAATTCAATTTTTTCCTTGTCACTCAACTTACGATTTACAAAATTTGACACATCATACTTTTCACCTTGGAGTGCAGTTTTAATTTCGACTGGAGTGATTGTAGAGGTATCTGAATATGATTCAGAAGCAACTGTGGAACTTTGCTGCAGAGTTTCAGCTTGCTGTCGATTCTTCTCATTCTCGAGTTGTCTCTCAATATCACTTAATGTACAACACTTCTTTGTTTGAACTTGCTTTTTAGATTCCGATTTGTGACAATTGTTATTGTTAAAATAATTTAATAGGGACTGTTGTTTCCTCTTACTCATTTTTAAACATTCGTGAAACACAAATAAAATAAAAGCGTTAAATCATACGAAGAAAGAAAAAATGAACTACATACTTGATTACTTGCTGCAAATTGCATCAAAATTCATGCCGAATCTTTTAATCCACTACGAATATGGCTTACATTATAATCTGGACCGATCCAGGTTTCCTGACTATGTGACTCCATCTGGATTGCTCGATCATCAAAAAACTAACAAGTAACAACAATTAAGAATAAATAAGAAAGATTGACATTACAGCACAAAATCTTTAACGCTAAAAGCTAGAATAGTTGAACGAAAAGATGAGGCAACGAATGTGCTTGTGTTGACAAAACATGGCCTGATATTTAAAACCATTCAAAAAAACAAATGGCAGACAACAAGCCTAAGATGGGAAATAGCCAATAGCGATTTACACTTATTGAACATAGTGACAGCTTCTCCTCAATACCACATGGGACGGTGGGTGTGGGACAGATTCCTGGCTTCCTGCTATGGTATGTATTCAAGATAAAAGGATTATCCGCTTCCACTCCCTCCCCCGGGTCCCAGCCCCAGCATTCATTAGCCTGACTCCCTGTCTGTGGCCACCTTTAGTGGCATAGAAGTGGAAAGTGTGCACTGGGTGAGGGGGATAGACATTAACAATAGGCATATGTGACCTTGTCTGGCCATTCCAAACAAAGAAGTCACTAACGGCGATTTAAGGAAGACCACAATGGCGACACTAGTAAAATAACGTCACCGACAATTTTTAATACTAGACAAAATTGTGTGTGAGTTTGTGTATTTAGGAAGCATGTTTGACAGAGAGAACAAGTTGGATGGTGAAATCAGTAGGCGAGTGAATTCTTCTTTGAAAGTCATAGCTGCTCTGGGAGGTTTTCACAGGAATGATGGGTTCTCTAGAGAGTCCCGCATGGCTGTGTATGAAACTGTAATTGTTCCTACTCTGATGTATGGCAGTGAAACCTGGGTACTGCAGAAAAAACATAGGGGTCGTTTGTGTGCTGGAGAAATGCGTTACTTACAGGGGGGTTTGTGGAAAGACACTTTCTGATTGTGTGAGGAATGAAGATATATTGCAGTTGTGTGATGTGAAGCAAAATGTTGTTAGCAAGGTGGAGACCAAAATGCTTCGGTGGTTTGGCCATGTTGAAAGAATGAGTGATGAAATGCTTACTAAGAAAATCTTTTAAGCCCAAATGGCAGGAAGGAAAGGCAGAGGAAGGCCAAGGAAGACATGGGTGGATCAGATTCAGGAGTGTCTGCATGAGAAAAAGATTATGAGTATGAAGTATAAAAGATCTTGTGTACGGCGTGTAATGGATATCAGTGAAGCACGAGTTGTATGTCAAGATCGCTGTAAATGGAGAAGTTTGATATGACAACAATAAATAAAAATATCTGGAAGTTTATTTCTTTTTGGAGCTAACCTCTGAATCTCAGAGAACAGCTTAGTGATATGTGTGTATGTACAAAATTACTTTGGGGGGGGGGGGGGGGGTTGCATATGAACACCTTACAGGAAAAGTCATGGTTTGTGGACAATATCCTACGGACTGATGTGTCAACATTTACAAGGGGTGGGATCATCAATAACCAGAACTCCCACTACTGGGATGTGAGAAATCCTCACATAAGACAAGCACGCCATCAAGGACACTGGTCACTTAATGTGTGGTGTGGAATGTGGCAAACATCGGTAATTGGACCTGTGTTCATTGAGGGAAATTTAACAGGTCAGCGTTACTTGCAGCTGTTATGTGGTTCAGTGAGCGATTGGTTTGATGATGTTCCTTGGACTACGTTACCACGCATATGGTTTCAACATGACGGCTGTCCATCTCACAAAATCTTTCCAGGTCACTCGTTCTTATCTCGCACGTTCAGCAACAATATTATTGAGTATGGTGGTTGTACGGAATGACCGCCACGGTCACTTGACCTAACACTGATGGACTTCTTCTTTTGGGGATACCTGAAGGATCAAGTGTACTCTACGGAGTCTCTTCCAGCATGGCAGATTTAAAGGAACGCATCGTCAGGGCCTGTAATTCAGTAACCCCTGTGATGCTGCATGCTGTTCGAGATGCATTTTTGTCCCGAGTCCAATGTGCATCGTCGCTGATGGTACACACTTCGAGCAATGTGTACGATAGTCCACTCTCCAGGTTAGTTGCACCTGTACTACACGAACTGTGTGTTGCGTCTGTGTTGGTTTGTGTGTAATTTAAAGTTTACTACTTTAACATGTCTTGTCTTTTCTGTAAGTATTTCTGTTGAAACAAATGCCTTTTTGTACTGATTAAACACCGCTTTTTCATTTTGTAATTGGAATTTCTTGCATATCTCTCTTAGATTTTGAGTTAGTTTTGCTAAGTTCCGTATTTCGCCACTAGGGGGCGCTGCAAACACGTCCAATTGATTGTGCATGGTCACTTTCCTATAGGTACAAGTTACTTCCGTGGTGGTACGATACATGGTTTAAAAGTTAGAGGAGGGTAAACGGACTTTCCTAAGAAACCTGTGTATTATCATCAACCATTATCAATCCACTGCTGGATGAAGGTCTCCACAAATTTCTTCCATAATTGTCTGTCTTGGGCCTGTCTCCTCCATGTCACTGCAGCATACTTTCGATTTCATCCTTCCATCTCCCATGGAGTCTTCTTCTGGGTCTTTTCCTGTCCCTCAAAATCCAGTCTAAAATTTTGGTTGTCCATCGGTGGTCCGTTCTTCTGGCAACATGTCCAGCCCATTGTCATTTCAGTGATTTCACTCTGGTCATGATATCGTCCACCCTGTCATTTTCCTTATCCACAAGTTTCTCTTCTTATCTTTCCTGGTTACACCAAGCATGCATCTCTCCATGCTTTTTTAAGTTGTCTGCAGTCTTCGTATGTCTTTTTTAGTTAAGGTCCATGTCTCTGCTCCATACGTAAGCACTGGCAGGATGCATTGATTAAACACTTTTCTTTTGAGACATAATGGCATACTGCTCTTAAAAATTGTACTGTTTCTTCTAAAAGCTCTCCATCCCAGTTTTATACGCTGGTTAATTTCTTTAACAATGTGACCCTCACTCGATATCTGCTGCCCAAGATAAATGTAGGAATCGGTTGTCTCAAGCTTTTCTCCATCAATCGATAAATCTTCGTTTCTTGTAAAAGCATTGTACATGACATCACTTTGGTCTTCTGAAAGTTCATTTTGAATCCCACTTCTTTACTCTTGTCAGCAAGTTCTTGGATTATGCTCTGCAGCACTGAAGGGGTAGTTGCAAAGATGACTACGTCATATCATCATCATCATTGTCAACCATTATCAATCCACTGCTGGACGAAGGTCTCCTCAAGTTTCTTCCACAACGGTCTGTCTTGTGCCAGCCTCCTCCATGTTACTCCTGCATACTTTCGAATTTCATCCACCCATCTCCCATGTGGTCTTCTTCTGGGTCTTTTCTTGTATATATATATATATATATATATATATATATATATATATATATATATATATATATATATATATATGAATTATTAATTTAATATAATAGATATAAATAACTTATATTAAATTAGTAATATCTCTATACACTGAGTGATTACTGAATTTATAACCACCTAAGTAATATTTTGTAAATCCTCCTTTCACCCTCAGTACAGCAGCTATCTGACATGGTATCAATTCAATAATATGCCGGAAGCAGTTGGGAAGTATGGCCAACCACACTGTGTGTAATACGGCTTTCAGTGCAGGTATAGAGGTGATTGGTGTATCCAGACACATACCATAGTGCCCCACAAGTGCTCTGCGGGATTAATATCAAGGGAGTTTGAAGGCCAATTGATATGCTGGAAGTCTGAACTATGTTCCTCAAACCATTCATTCCTGCACAATATTGGACCTGAGGCTTGGCGCATTGTCATCTTGAAAGACACTGTCGCCATTCAAGAAAAAGTGCACCATTGCTGGGTGTGCAGAGTCAGCAAGCAATTCACGATAGATAGCTGGACCTGTGGCTCGGTGCATTGTCATCTTGGAAGACACCGTCGCCATCCGGGGAAAAGTGCAACATTGCTGGGTGTACAGAGTCAGCAGGCAATTCACGATAGATAGCTGGACCTGTGGCTCGGCCCATTGTCACTTTGGAAGACACCGTCGCCATTTGGGAAAAAGTGCAACATTGCTGGGTGTAGAGAGTCAGCAAGCAATTCACGATAGATAGCTGGACCTGTGGCTCGGCCCATTGTCACTTTGGAAGACATCGTCGCTATTTGGGGAAAAGTGCAACATTGCTGGGTGTAGAGAGTCAGCAAGCAATTCACGATAGATAGCTGGACCTGTGGCTCGGCCCATTGTCACTCTTGGAAGACACCGTCGCTATTCGGGAAAAAGTGCAACTTTGCTGGGTGTACAGAGTCAGCAAGCAATTCACGATAGATAGCTGGATCTGTGGCTCGGCGCATTGTCCTCTTGGGAGACACTGTCGCCATTCGGGAAAAAGTGCAACATTGCTGGGTGTACATAGTCAGCAAGAAATTCACGATAGATAGCTGGACCTGTGGCTCGGCGCATTGTCATCTTGGGAAGACGCCGTCGCCATTCGGGGAAAAGTGCAACATTGCTGGGTGTACAGAGTCAGCAAGCGATTTACTATAGTGGGCACCAGTCATACGTTATTCCACATGGTCCAGAGGTCCAAGTTCTTGCCAGGTAAACATAACCCACACCATACAACCGCATCCATCGGCTTACACTGTGGAGACCTTGTGCCCAATACATACACAACCATCCACGGAATGGAGTAAAAAACACAACTTGTCAGACCAGCACACTTTCTTCCAGTCATCTGACGTCCAACTTGCATGATCTTTGCACCACGCAAGTCTTTTGCGTCAATGAACTATGGTTATGAGAGAATGTCATCGGGGTCATTTGCTGTTATAGCCCATATATGCGATCATTTTGGAAACCGAATTGTTATTATTTCCTATTATAAAGCTCAAGTGTTGCGCTGAGCTGTGATCAGCCAGTGTAACATCTTAATCTCACCCTTATTTGTAACAATCAAAATGCAATGGGAACAGCCTATATACGGAGCAATACGGCATATTATACATGAAAAGCATTTCAGCAAACATGTAGAATTTGCTAAAAAAAATATTTTTATTATTATATTAATCTTGTGAGAACAAAAATTGTGAATCAATATTCATAATTATGTACAGTTTAGTTTTGCATAAATAAAAATACAAAAAATGTTCAATTGGCACTACTTTATTTAAAGACTTGTAATAATTAACATGAAGTGTTGGAATAATTTATCCCACAATGTGTGTGATAAATTATGGTAAACTAGGTGTTTTAAATTATAGATAATGTTATGGTAAACTGGGTGTTTTAAATTATATCTGAAAGGATAGTCATTTGTTTCCGTAAATGATACTATAAAAAAAAAAGAATTCCAGAGTAATTAATGTTACAGCTGTAAGCTCTGAAGGTGTGGGGAAGTACAAGGGGTGTGAATGCTCGTCTGTTACAATCCACATTTGGCTATAAAGTTGACTAGCATGTTGGATGTGTTTTAATGTTTTTACACCTAGAAAAACTGTTTGCAAAAAAATATTTACCAGTAAATATTCTTTTCGACTGTTTAACTGAAAATTTTAATCAATGGGGGCCCCAGACATAGGATGTGCACAGGCCCTCGACTGATCTAAGTCGGGTCCTGCCTCTCACATCAACCTTCCTCTGAGCTGCACAAACTCTTGTGCAGTTTTCCTTCCGGGTCATTGTTTGGCCATTTTCATGACAGTCCTGATATACTGACTATGGCGGCTTGCAAACAACCCACCAGTGCAGCCATTTGGGAAATCAAGGCACCCGCTGTCTGTCCTTTCTGAAAGTTTGATAAATCCTTCTGTTTACCTATCACACTCTGAATTTTACTACCTACTGCTCCACTCACACCCTAATAAGTTATGTCGGTCGACTAATCGTGCTCTCTCAGAAATCACATGGTCAATGAGCCGCATCCACTTTTGATAGGAGTGGTCATAATTCAGAGATCACTCAGTTTATATAACTGTTGTATTGGATTAGTAATAATGTTGGGCTTGTATTCCAGGGTTCCCACGGTCCTTGAAAGTCCTTGAATTTAATTTTCCCTTTCAAGGACCCTTGAAAGTCTTTGAATTTTGTAAGAGCCCTTTAAAAGTACTTGATTTTTTTTTCCCTGTTCACCAAATTTCAGAATAGCCGCAGTTCATTGAAGAGAAGCTATCACCAAAATGTCACAGGTTGCAGTGCTGTATTGTAGAATGTTCTCTTGGAATCAGGAGCACACTGTCACATTTCCAGTTTTCATGCGGTTGTGATTCTGAACTACGATAAGCGAATGTGAGGGGAATTCTTCTGAGCTACAATAAGCAAATGTGAGGGGGTGTAAGTGTAAGGTACTAGCATCTCAAACCAGGTTTGCAATCTGCTGAATGCTTGTTGCCCAGGAATGCAGTCTAAAATATCGGTTGTCCATCGGTGGTCTGTCCTTCTGGCAATATGTCCAGCTTATCACCATTTCAGGGATTTTATCTTGTGGAACAATAATACCTCACCAAAGTATGTCCCTATATTTAAATATAACTATAATTTGAATTGAACTTTTTGACTGTTTGTTACAACTTATTTTAGTGTTTCATGAGAGTTCTTATTGGGCATGAATATAGTCTTGAAAATTTTTATGAGTCCTTGAAAAGTCCTTGATTTTTTTTTTTTTTTTTTTTTTTTTTTTTTTTTTTTTTTTGGTGGGAAGAGAGTGGGAACTATATATTCTTATGTATAAATAATAGGCATACAGTGTTCGACAAAACGAAATTAACAACATAACTCGGTGTTATTTGTGAAAGATCCTGGAATGTTTTCATGCAATGAAAAAAAAATTAGTCAAAATGCTTGGATCGATTGTGTCACTTCTAGCTCCTTGCTGAGCATCTGCTCAGGATGATGTCACTTTCTTTCATGGAGCGTAAAGACGTGATGTTTGCTCTTTCATCTCATGTGACACTGAAGTGCACTACGTTTGAGTGCTATGAGTCCAGCAACCTTGGTTTGTAGTTCAGCAGTTGGAGTCGCAATGTCATGTGGAAATTTCCCACGAGTCCAAGATGGCTGTTCCTTCTAGCACACACTTTCCTCACTTGAAGGAGTTTGATATCTGGCCTCTGTGCCACTGATGTTTGTGGGAGTAGATGACTGTGGAATAGGGAATCTTAAGTGCCCTGGCAAAATTGTTTTGTGTTGTTATCATTGTGCTAAGTTCCAGATTGCTTCATATAACTTTTTATACATTGCAGTTTTTATGCAGCAAAATTTTGCATCTTCATTGGAGATATAACTCACACTGAATAACACTCTGTAACAGCTGTACCCATAGAACTTCATAAGAATTCTAAATGTATACTTCACAAGAATTCCAAAGCACTGTGATTCTAGCAAAAATTTAAACCCCTGAATTTTTTCAATGAACTACTGTAAAACTTCTGGAAAAGTCCGATAATTTATTTTCTGTAAATGCGTGCAAACCCTATGTGTGTTTTATATGATGTATCTTACTTTTTGATCTTACCAAGTTACATATTATTTTATAATTTGCTTTTTTAATTAACTGCATACATTTGTACTTCATAAAATGCTGTTTTTAATTCTGAAGATATGCTTTGAAATGTTTGTTGTTACTCATCACCAATGTGCATATTGAGACAAGTTGTTTTTAATCACTCAGAAATATTCATATTTATTTTGGGTTTTTTTATTATTTTTAAGATGAGGGTTGTCACTCACCTACAGTGTCAGAAGACTTTCAGCCAACAAAGCGCATTCGTCTCTCACCAAGCAGCAAACCATGCTCACCACCTCCAAAGGTAGAAGAGCCTTCAGTGCAATCCTCTGCTGACAAAAAGGCATCAGAAGGTACTGACTGTGATTCAACACAGGCAAGATCATCCACTCCACCATTACAACCTCTACACTGGGCAGAAATCCTTGCAAAATCAGCAGCTGACCTATTATCTGTTCTTCAGGGGAGTAGGTGAAAACTACCGCAACGTGCAGACACATTCTCAGCTCAGGGTGTAGGAACAAACATAAATACTCTGCCAATGATTTGTACAGTGTTGTTCATCTGTGATCCAACCAAATTATTTCATGTTTAGGAAGTGGACAAAATTACTATTTAATTGTGATGCTGCCTTTGTAAGGTTAAGATTTCTTGTCTCCCTCCCCCTGTTAAGGGTGTTATTTGGAGTGGGAGGCATCTTCCATATGTATACAGGCACTTAAGACTTCATTTTTAATATCTAATTATTGAAAAAAAATGTGTTATAGGACAAATTTGTTTAGAACTGTTTAATGAAGTATCAGATGTATATAGAGAAGAGTAACTTTTTACTCCACTGGTGCCAGAACTGTTAAAAGGTCTGGCATGATCAGTGAAAGTAGACAACTGTAAAAAGATAATGTAAATTCTCATTTCTGTTCTTGTATGTCTTTGGAATGCAAAAAATATAAAAGCTTTTATGATGTCTATAATTCTCGTCGATAACTAACTGATACACTGACAAATGTGTGAAGATACTCATTTACAATTAGAATTATGACAATTTTTTTATTCAAAAGTAATAGTCCAGTTTTTACTCTTACTGCATTTATTTGTTCTGTATTTCAGTTTAGTTTACATTTAATAAGCATGTTACACTGCTGTAGCATTATTGTGCAATACTCATTTACTTGAAACTGTTCTTTATATTTAATTATGAAGTGTACAATTATACATTGTGCACTTTTTTTTTTTTTTTTTTGCTTCAGTTTTTTTTTTTTTTTTTTTTTTTTTGCTTCAGTTTTTTTTTTTTTTTTTTACTATTTTCTTTCCAAATGTCATTAAGATGGGTTTCACTCTGTGTTGTTTGTCTTGAATAATTTTTCAAAAATATTTGCCACTGAATTAATGTTTTCCCATCCTTGTGTGTTTTTGCTACTGAGCCCTAATAAAGTGGATAAATTTTGGTAGTTTTACACCCCTGACAGTTCATAATAGATTATATATTTCCATAATATAATCTTGTAAGTATTTTTAACAAAATATGTAAACCTCACAGTGCAACAACTAGACTGTAGAACAATTTTATAGCCTAATGTTACACTGTGATGTTTAGAAGTGAAGCCCTTCTATCTTGTGGTTGTGTTTTAAAAACAAATTGCACACTTTTGCAGTTTAAAAGTTCTGTGATAAAAATGTTTTCAGTAGTTAAGTAATAAAAAATCTGTTTGCTGTAATGTAGCTTGTTGCACTTACCACATTTAATCAGTTTTCTCATTGAATAGATGTGCAGCTCAAACATTGTCTTTCCATTAAAAAAAAAGCATGTAAGTGTAATGTATTGCTATATTAGCAAACCATTTATATTGCTTATGCAAAAATGTGCCATTAATGAGTTGCATGCAGTTCTTGAGAACAGAAAATTACAAGCTCTATGGTAATCAAATTATCAGCTGTAGATCCATGCACCTGTGTATCTTTAAAATCACCTAAATAAAGGGTGGTTATAAATTAGTTGGGCAAAAAGAAATCTTTATTGTGCATAGTTATAAGGATGCATATGATAATAAGTATGAATAATATATAGTTAAACACACTAAGTTTACCTTTTTTTTCACAAATGCTCAATGAGGCTTCCCTTGGTTACTCTGCAAATGTCCCAACTGTAAATCAGCTCCTTCCACATTGCTGTCAGCATGTCGTCATCGACCAATACAAGTGCAGCAGTGATTCTTGATTTCAGTTCAGGAAAGGACTTGGGAAGTGGCAGAAGGTAAACCTGATCTTTAACAAAACCCCATAGACCGAAATCTAGGAGCCTTAGGTCTGGTGGCATGTGGGGGGAGGGGGGCGTCCTATCCGAACTGGGACTTCAGCATCAAGGTAAACAGTGACGTCTTTGTGGTAGTGAGGAGGTGCCCCGTCTTGCTGGTAAATGAAGCCTCCTTCCATTGTTTCGTTGAGGATTGGCATTAGGTAAATCTGAAGCATGTCCAGGTATGTGATTCTCGTAATACTTCTTTCAGCAAAGAAAAATGGGCCAAAAATGGAAGCACAACTCTTGGCACAAAAAATGTTTACCTTGGGACTGTCCCTTTCATGTTCCAAGGTGCTTTAGGATTTTCTGATCCCCAAACCCTCATGTTGTGTCTATTCACTATGCCATTTAAGTGAAAGGTCATCTCGTCACTAAACACCAGCTTTGACAAGAAGTCATCATCAGCTTTCATGCGATTTAACATGTCACTGCAAAAATCTGCTCTCTGCTTCTTGTTGCAATCCTTCAGAGTTTGAATGAGTTGCAATTTGCAAGGCCTAAATTTTAGACGTTTCTGTCGGATTTTGTCACTGTTGATTTTGGAGCGCCAAGCTCGAGACTTGCTCGTGTCCTTGATTTGCAGGGTCTTCGCAGAAATGCTGCTTGCGCTGCATCCATTGTCTCCTCGAGAATTCCAGGTCTGCCTTGGCCACTGTTCCTAAGAGTCACACATCCAGTCTCAATAAATCATTTGTATTGGGTTGGTGCAAATGAAATGTCCGGCAAAGGACCAGCACACGTGGACAGTGAGAACGGAAAAATAGGACAATTTACCTAGGCAAAATAATCTCCCTCAGCATCGACACATAGTTGCCATCTTTCTGGCAAGGCCATGATCCTGGAACGAAAAAAGTCTTGTGGGTGGGACCCGAGGAAGTCATCAACTGCACGTTGAACCTCGTCTGTCGTGAACTGTTTCCCGGACAGGAAGTGGTCCAAGCAACAAAACAGATGATAGTCTGTCGGGGGAAAGTCCGGGGAATTGGCAGGATGAGGCAGTGCTTCATAGCCCAAGGCACTTAGTGTCAGCTTCGTTTGTTGTGCGACATGAGGGCGGTCGTTGTCCTGGAGCAGAACAACGCCATGTCTGTTGGTCAAAGCTGGTTGTTTCTGCAGCATTTTCCAGTGCACATGGTGTAATGCAGCACAATAACATTCTGCAGTGATGGTTTTGCCTCTTGCCAAGAAACTCCGATGAATTATCCCGGCTGTGAACCACCAGACAAAGAGCATCATCTTCTTGGTGTGTAGGGGTGGCTTAGGATGCCATCCAGCAGGCTGTGCCTTGCTTAACCATTGTACAGATCATTTCTGATTATCATAAAATACCCACTTCTCGTTGCAGGTGACGATTCGATGCAGTAAAGGTTCTCGTTTATTCCTGGAAAGCAACGACGTGCAGACTTCCAAACGCCTAGTCTTGTTGGCAGTTGTCAACTCATGCGGCAGCCACATGTCCAGCTTTTTGACCTTACCCAGCACAGCCAGACGTCGAACAACTGTCGTCTGGTGGACACCTACCACTGCCGCTATCTCACAACACGTTTTTCGGGGGTCCGCTTCAACCACACGTAACAGAACATTGTCAGAAACAGGTCGGTGACCACGTGCTTCATTTTGCAGGGCCCATATCTTCACTTCGAAACTTCACGAACCAATGCCAAATGGTTTGTCTGTTGGCTGTATTTTCCCCAAACGCTTTATTAACGATTCGAGCTGCAATTCCTGCAGAATGGCCCAGTTTAAATTCATACAGGAAGATGACTCTCAAATCCGGCATCTGCATGTTTCCTGTGCAAGCCACATTACATCCAAGCAAACCACGCCTGAAACTTGTTCTTCACACACGTGCTAGCTATTTATAGTAACTGTGTGATGTAATACTCGCAACACCTGTGGGTGGTTCCATTCCGCTGTGATCGGGGCCTGTCTCCACTGCTCATTCGCACCAATCCAATACCATGCTATGATCATGTCCCTTTTAGGTGCAGTTTTCCCGTATTCACAGTGAAAATGTCATTGCACTTGTGTTGCTGAATGCGTCTCGTGAAACCACAGGTAGCATTTCGCTTTTTCTGTGCCGCTGAACATCGTCATTGTACCAGGAACAATGAAACAGTGGTGATGGGAGCAATCATGTGTTTTCTGCTGGCGATATGTGACCTTTCATGACTCAGCAGCGCCATCTGTCCACAAATGATAAACTTGGTGTGTTTAACTATATATTATTCATTCTTATTATCATATGCATCTTTATACCTATGCACAATAACGTTTTCTTTTTGCCTAACTAATTTATAACCACCTGATATATTTTCATGTTGTCTCCCAAGACAGTTATTCAACATATATGAAGCATTTTCCCCTTAAAAATCATGTTTACAAAGATGGCTGAAAAAAAGTTCAGCTTTAGGGGATGAAAATGGCATTTCTTGCACATGTAAGTTCTGATTTTGCTTATTCAAGAAAATTCCATTTCATCCACAATGAATAGTGATAATTTCTGACTTAAATGAATTAGCTTTGAAGTTTCTCCGCACGGGGATTTTATTACACTGGTACGTAAATGTAACAAAAGGTAAGAAACAGCAAAATCCCATCGCTGCATTATTTCAACAGTTTAGTACTTCACTGTGTTTTAGTTTTTCTTACCATTTTGCCTTGTTAAACCAAATTGTAGTAGAATTCCTAAAACATCTGTGACAACTGTTCCTATTTGTTCTTCCTCCTGTGGTACTAGAAATGCCTATCACTCCAAATTTCAGAAAGTAAAGAAGAGAATCCTGCTGATCTCATATTTTTTGCATCTGCACTTAATTTCCTCCTCTTCAGGAAAAATTCTATATCCTCTTGGTGAATTCAGTATGATCATCAGTTTCATCCTGTGTGCACATGTTCAGTGTTTACCAAAAATGTAAAATGCTGAAACATGCACATCTATAAGATTCATGGATTATTATTGTTTTGCATCTGCAACATAAATGTGTAAACAGTTTTGTATATATCAGTTGGGCAAAAGTCAGTGCCAAATCATTATAAACTTTTGCCCTTATGGTTTCACTGTAATGTATTCAATTGTTTGTCATGGAAACTGCCAATTTTTCTGCTAATAGATTATATATAGCTTCCACCTATATTTTTCCTGGGACAATTTTATCCGACATCACTGATTTACACTTAATATCCTGGGTTTTCAGAAATTTTAGATAATTTGTAAAGCGGTGTGTTTTTTTTTTATCCCAGTTTTGTTAGATGATTAGCAGAAGACAACCAGGTGAATGTGTGCAAGACTGATATGGAAAAGAAGTGGGCATGTTTCAAGTACTGTGTTGTTACTGAAGAAAATATGTGGCTCTACAGAGGTGGCTAACTTTAAAGGTGATGCTTGGTTGAACAATGGAATTAAAGAAGCTGTAGAAACGAAAAAGGAGTAGGCTGCAGAAATTACAAGGCAAAATCGCTGGGGACAAATATCACTCTAAAACACCTGAAGCAGCAAATCTGGTTTGCTAGAGTAAGGCAAAATAAAGTAACAGTAAGTGGATGGTTTGGCGTTTTGGAGATATACAAGATGTAGGAAGAGCAGCAAAAATAGAGTTCAAAGTTTTGTGAAGAGAATAGGATTGAAGGAAAGATACGGGAGCCTAAATGAGCTAAGTGAAAAATGGGGTGAATACTTCTGCGAGTCATTTGAACAGAAAAGTGAATATGATTTTGGAGTAGAAACAGATGATGTTACAGAGAGAGAAGCAGACACCACAGGAAATCTCAATGGAAGAGCTTTATAAAGCTAGAAAATATTTTCAAAATGGTTGGGCTTGCTGTAGTAGATGGCAGAACAGTTAAGATGTTGAAATATGGTATTGACTCTGTCACCGACTATTTAACTGAAATTTGTGAGTTGTGTTGGGAGTTAAGAGTTTGTCCTTCATTTATTATTCCTTTGTACAAGGGCTATACTGAAATTAATGAGCAACAATGTTTTAAAAATTATGAGTTGTAATTATGTAAGAAGTAAGCATGACACTTTAATCTACATACCTTAATCTGTTTTTCTACAAAATCCCCGTTTCTTTGGGCACATTTTTTCCATTGTTCTGGCAGTTTAAAGTTACTGTTGTGGAAGAATCTGCTCCAGCTGTCTGAAGACACCACTGTACAATTTGCTGTATTGCTTCCATACTCTGGTAATGTTGGCCACGCATCTGGTATTTTAGGAATCCAAAAAGATGGTAGTTGGAGGGTGCCACATCTGGACTGTAAGCAGGGTAAGATAAAAGTTCCCATCCAGATTTCTGGATCTTTTTCCAAGTGTAATGAGCAGAGTAGGGTCTAGCATTGTCATGCTGGAGGATGACATTCTTTCCTAGCCGTTTATCATGCAATGGATGGCGGACCTTTCCTAATGTTTGGACATAACAAGCTGCATTTACGGTTTGTCTAGGCTCTAAAAATTCAAACAGAATGCGCCCCAAAAGACAGTTCCCATAATCTTTGCATCTGAAGGAAATTTCTTAGGCTTCTTCCTGCTTGGTGAATGGAGATGATGCTGTTCCATGCTCTGGCGTTTTGTTTTAGGTTCAAAATTTTGGAACCAACTTTCATCACCTGTCACAATACTGTGCAAAACAATCACCCCTTTATTTCAATACCGCTCTTGCAGTTGTGATGAGATGTTTATGCGCTGGCCTTTGTAGTCTTCTGTCAGTAAACGTGGGACCCAGCGGGCACAAATTTTCCGATATCCCAAGTTGCTAATCATTTTTTTAACTGCACTGTTTCCTATGCCCAAGTTCACTGCATTTTCCTTTACTGTTACACATCTGTCATCATGAATTAAGGCATCAATCCTTTCCTTGTTGTGTTCTGTAGAGCTTGTGTGATGATGACTGTTATGAAGCTGATCATTAATGTCTGTGAAACCATCTTTAAAATGTTTCATCCACAATCTCACACTACTGGCACACATATTAGTAAGCGTGCTGAAGCCTACGGTGAATATCAGCAGCCAGAATTTCCTGTTTCACAAGGAACTGAATCACAGCATGCTGACGAAACGACGTATCACTGTCAGCCATCTTTTCTCTGGTCTGTTTGATCATGTTACTGATACTGGTGACGTCATTTGGCATTTGCGGCCACAACAAAAGGGCATTACCTGTCCATGAAATTCTCCCAATGTGCAATCTGCTTGTGTAATGCAGCTTTGTGCATTACTTTCAGTGTGACTTACAAATAAAGGAAAATAATCTGACTGAATGTAAGAGCTATCATGGTATCAGCTTGCTGAGTGTGCTAGGGAAAGTATTTGAAAAGGTAGTCATGGATAATAAAGTTCAGGGCATGATATGAGAGTAGGTGTGGGAAGTACATAGTGGGATTGTTTGGTAAGGGCTGTATTAACAAAAATATTTCCTTCTGATGACTGAAAAGTATTTCTCTCTTGGTAAGAAAGTTTTAGCTGCTTTTGTGGATTTGGAGAAAGGTTACTTCAAAGTAAACAGGGTGCTTCTATGAAACATCTTGAAAAATTATGGTATAGCTGGGAATTAAAAAATTATTGTGTAGCTGGGAAGTGTGTGAAGCTGTATATGCTGGCAGCAGAAGGTGTGTACACATACATGGTGTTTTTTGGTTCAAAGTTGGTTCATTGGAGCAGGAATGAGACAAGTTTGTGTGATGTCATCATGGCTGTTCAGTGTATTTGTAGATGCATGCATGATGCCAAAATATACAGTGCTGGTTTCTGTCTTGGGAATTCTCGTGTGTGCAGATTGTTGTTATCTGATAACATAGTCCTGTTGGTAGAGAGCAAAAGTGAGTTGTGTGGTATGTTGTCTTGGATGTATAAGTTTGTATGAAATTCAGACTGAGTGTAAATAAGGGAAACCCAGAGTTATGGTTTTTGAGGGAGAAACTACACTCGGTAGACAAAACATTAGAAATAGAGGTGATAGGCAGTTGACATGGCTATCCCCTGCTCAAAGTGAAACAGACCTAAACCAAATGCAGGCAATAAATAGGCAGGCAGCAGAGCTTTCCAGCAATGTATCACAATCAACGAACATGGGTAAATGTGGTGATATGAGCGACTTTAATCTTGGACACAACACATATTATTGCCCAAGTGGTAAGAACCTAAGGGCACGCTATCAAGAATATATACCACGAGTATACCATTGATGGACGTATCAGTGCCCAGGGAGCAAGCGGTGGCTGACCACATGCCATTGATGACCGGGATCAATGTAAACTATCCAGGCTCATACAGACCGACCACTTGGCAACAACAGCACAAATCGCATCCAGCTTAAATATTGGAGGCCCAAACAGCTTAAGCCAGTGAACAGTACGACATGCACACTGCATACCCTAGGCTACAGGAGCCGACGCCCTACTTTTGTGCTACTGTTGACTGCTCATCATCTGAAATTACGAATCACCTGGTGCCAAGAATATCAAAACTGGACCTCTGCAGAGTGGTGCAGTGTCATGTGCTCAGATGAGTCACATTATCAGCTGTACTGAACTGATGAGAGGGTGCGCGTGTGGTGTTGACAGAACGAGGCCATGGCCCCATTGTGCTACATTAGCTCTGTTCAAGACAGTGGTGGCTCTGTAATACAGGGTGTCTACTGGTCATGAAAGTCATGAAAAAGTAATGAAATGGAGCAGGTGGTCATGAAGTAATGAAAAAGTAATGAAATTAAGTGGATGGTCATGATTTTTTTTTTTTTTTTTTTTTATTAGCACCTGAATGAAGACAAGTTTGCGCACCTAGAAGAAAACATGAACCGGCACTCTTATAAACTGGCGTGTAGTCAATGCCCCATGACATATATATAAAAAACATATGGCTTCATCAAAAGCTGATGTTGTGAAGAAGGAATATTTGCAATTTTGTGAATCTTCTAAAAAACAACTGAAAACAGTTCAATCCTAAGGAGGGCAAACTGGATCACTTCCTGATGAATTTACTACAAAGTGCGAACCATGACTATCGAGTTCTTACAGAAGCTGCTATGCATGTTTCATGGCAATGCTGCAGTTGAAAGAGGCTTTTCTGTTAACAAAGAACTTTTAATTGAAAACTTAGAAGAAGATGCAGTTGTTGCAGAAAGAAGTGTTTACAGTGCAATACTATCATTAGGTGGTTTAGATAATAGTGAGAAAGAACTGAATGTGGACATCACAAAATCAGTTATATTAGCTGTCAAAAATGCTTCATCAAAAAGAGTAGAAGCCTTAAAGAAGAAGAAATCTGATTAAGATGAAGTGGCCAAAAAAACTCAAAAGATAAGAAAAGAAAGCTTATTGAAAAGGCAAAAGAAGAAGCTAAAGTTCTAGATTCTGAGATAACAAGTTTAGCTAAGATACTTAAACACTGAGTCTTTCATTGTGAAATTTCAGTCTCCATAAATTTTGTACATTCATAGTTTTTATATTGCCTTAATAAAAACTTGAAGGTTTTTACAGCATTACCATGTTAAAAGAATTTGTATATTAATAGATGTAATGATAAATATTTCAAAAAATAGCCATACCCCATCCTAGATGAGAGTTGAATGTTTTTTTTTTTTTTGTTGTTGTTTTTTTTCTCTTTAAACACATAGAATTTGGTGAATGGCATAGTGCAAGTCATACATAATTACATTATTCATGTTAAGCAAATTTAGTGGCATAAGAATTACATTCAGCTTTCATCTCAACTGGCTTTCGGATAGGGGTTCATTAAAAAGTGCCCTAGCCATTTTAGCAGCAATATTATAGACACATCAGTTTTGCCTAAACTATTGTCGCATGGAATTAATTTCAGTGTTTGTAAAAATAAAAAATAACCTGGGATCTCAAGCCAAGGGTACTAGATTATAAGTCTAAAATTATTGTCATTGTGCCACGCATTGTCGAGAAGTCATGAATTTAACTGAAGATGTCATGGAAAAGTCATAAATTTGGTTCCTTGGAAATCAGTAGACACCCTGTAATAAATAGTTTGGAGAGCCTTCTCGTGAGATGCATTAGGTCCCTTAGTATGTCTGGAGATATGCTTAACCACTGTGCGCTACCAGCATGTGCTCTGTGATCACCTACATGCTTCCATGGCCTTCGCGCATCCTGTGGCCAATGGTCTGTTTATGCAGGACACTGTACCACTCCACTGGGCTGCAACTACTTAGGCATGGTTCTAGAAACACTCATCTGAGTTTGAAACTATCCAGTGCCCCCCCAAGGTCCCCAGATTTAAACCCTGTGGGGTGCCATGGAGCAGAACATCAGATCCATGGATCCTGGACCAACATCTCAGGGGGAGTTGTGGACAATGCTGCAGCAGGCATGGCTGTCATTACATCTGGAAATCCTCAGGCATCTGGTGGAGTTGATGCCTCAGTATGTACAGGCTGTTATTCTCGCTAGAGGAGGACCAACATGCTATTAGGTAGGTATCTCTAATGTTTTGTCCATTGAGTGTATTAGTACTGAATGCAAGATCAGTCTGTGTAGTACAGAGTTTGACCAGGTGAATTAGTTTGCATATTTAGAAAGTCTGTGTGACAGAGAAAATAGATTAGATGCTGAAATCATTAGGCAAGTGAATTCAACTGTGAAAGTCATAGCTGCTTTAGGAGGATACCACAGGACTGATTAGTTCTCAAAAACTTCCTGAATGGCTGTGTATGAAAATATAAATGTTCCTACTCTGATGTACATTTGTGAAACCAGGGTAATGCAAAAGAGACACAAGAGTCATTTGTTTGCTGGAGGGATGTGTTGCTTACAGGGAGTTTGTGGAAAGATGCATTCTAATCATGTGGAGAATGAAAATATATTGTAGATTTCAATGTGAAGCGTACTGTTGTTAGTAGGGTGGAGACAAATATTTTGAATTGGTTCCTCGGTAAAAGAATGAGTAATGAGATGCTAAAACTAAGAAAATTCATTCAGCTCAAAGGCAAGAGAGAATGATAGAAGGCCAAAAAAATCAAGTATCATATTCAGGAATGCCTGAAATAGAAAAATTGAATTTGTATTAAGTACAAATGACCTTGTTTGAGATGCATGATTGATGTTGCTGAAGCGCTAGTTGTGTGGCACTGTAAATTAAGCAGTTTGACACATCAGCAGTAGATAAAATCTAACATCATCAGTAACTTTGGTTTGGTAGATTATCTTGCTTTGATGAGCTAACCTCTGAATGTTAGGGGACAGAGTGACATCGATCTGTACATGAGTTTTACAAGAAAAAACACACAAAATAATGGTTTACTGAACTCAAATCATTGTCACATTTTTCAGACAAGTTTTGTGAAAGCTATACGGCATAAAGCAAAAACAGTGATGAATTTGGTGGACACTTTTTTTTTCATCAGTGCATCTTATGTGCCATATTTTATGGGAAATAAATCTCATGATAGATTAATGAATTTGCATTATTTTGAGTGCAGAAATAGATAGCGTGATTTGTTCATTTTGACCAAAAGCACAATATCCAGTAGGCAAGATTAAGGCTTGACTTGAATTGAATCCCTAAAAATTGTTTATTTCAGTTTGAAAATATTATTTCTGATTGCCTGCAAGATTGCAGCTTATGTAAATTTGAATCATCTGAAATATGTCTATTTTGATCAGAAAATATGCTTTCCTACAAGGGGAAGATTATGATGCTCTTTGAATGCACCTTTCAGTTACAGGAGGTTTGTGGCAATATTTTGATGCACTTTCGGCTGTGCAAAGATTACTGCAGTATTTAAACAAAATTTCCAATGGCCCAATGAGTGCTCTGTTATTTAAATACAATTGACAGCATCAGGGAGGTAACAATATTTTTTGCACACACTTTTTAAGCTGCAGAAAGATTATAGTAATATTGCAACATGCTTTTAAAGTGGTAGAACAATTACAGCATCATTTGAACATGATTTCCAGTGCTAGAAAATTCACAACATTATGTGAACATGTTTTTTGGTAATAGAGAATATTGTGGAATTTTTTGTGGGATATACTGTAAATAAGATGTGTGTTTTTTCTTCAAAATGGTAGGGCAATTACATCATCTCACACTTTTGTATTATGCTAAGTGCCTTTAAAAGCCTTATAGAAAAAATTTCACAAGCAGCAGTCGGAGGCGAATTTTACAAACTGGAATCATTTCCTGTTAAAACATTTATCCATCATGCATTGTTAACTCAATGTATGATGGTAAAAATGAGCACACTCCAATTGATTTCCATTCAAACAAAATGCAACTATATTTTTGCTTCATAAATTCTATCGTTGTCATCAATAAATTTGGAATGATCATTTTTCTTTTCTGTAAGCAGGTGAACTTTGAGCACTGGATGTTATAAGAAAGTTGAGAAAACAGCAAATGCATAAGCACAGTGAATATCTTGAAAAAGTGGGAAAGCAAGAATTTAAACAAAATTTCCAATGGCCCAATGAGTGCTCTTGGTAAATTTACTGAGAACCAGTGCTGTGAAAACAATAGTAAAATGTGATGTCACTGACTGCTACAGTCCATCTCAGAGAAAACACAGACTGTATAGTGGTGGTTTTGAGGAAGATAATATTGCAGTTGGACCATGGAAGATTTGCCTAATGAAAATGTGTGTGTGAAAGGTAAAAATTGTGTTTGTTGGGTTGTTTCTACACTTCATTAAACTCAAGAAAGTGAATTTCATATCACCAAAGTATGGGTACAAATACTGTGATGCATTTTCTAAAAAGTTGGCAGCTATGTATGATATCACATCATCAATCCATCTAATGTAGCATTTCATACATCAGTGTTTCATCTTTCATATGGATGCATGTGAACAAACAACCTTGAAAAATTTTCATCAGTTTTTCCTTCCACAAATACGGTGTCCATTTTATATTCGATACCTGCATTTCTAATTGCCACTATCCTACTAAAAAATTGGCTGTCACTGCTGTTAGTCCGTTATTTCTGTCCTAAAGAGACTTGTGCTAGCATCTAATTTTTACCAAAATAGAGTAGGATAAGTGTAGGAAATGGTAAATTTGCTTGCCATATGCATATTAATACATTTATATTCAGGCTGGTATCAAGATGAGATTGTATGTATATACTCAAGTTTTTATTGTTATGCCCTTGGAAAGAAACTCTTTGCCTGCAGAGATAATCATCTCGAGGACATTAGCGGCAGGGATGTATTGTTGCCGAGGACTGGCTGATATGCTCTTGCAATTAGTTGCAGGATTCATTGTATGTTGGTGACCAAGGGCTTTGACAAACATTAAGCTGGAAATATCCAATAACTTAATGCATGCTCACACCTTTTAGCTAATATATCTTTACATGCCACACATTAGTTCTTTCAAGAGCAAGCATCTTGTATGTAGTTGTTAATGACAGCACATCTGGCAAGCGACAAACAAGGAGAGTTATTGTATTATGTTTTTGTTTGTGCATTTCCTGTTGGTCGATCTTTGATGTAGGAACACATGGACTTCTGAGCAACCAACAATGGATTAGTAAAGGGTGAGGTGCTCAAGACGCATGTATATAAGCAGTGAGAAAAATGCCTTAAAGCTTTGGGCCTGGGATCAGCAAATTGTGAAGATTTTGTGGAGGGTGCTTTGGAAGTCCTGTTGAACTTCTGCAGTATAGCCAAAGAGTTGGAGGTCGCAATGGAGCCAAAACATGCTCGATAGTAGTATTCATACAGTTAAAAAAGGTAGAGATGTTCAAGACTATGCAGGTGGTGGGATCTCCTCCAGTGCCAAAGAGAGCAGTTGGATCAGAAGTCTTGTATTGCTAACATAGGAGAGCAATCATCAGAACAACAGATCAATTTGACAAATAAACGTTATTAAGTTTAATTCTATAGACTGCTAATCTATGTTCTTACAAACTGCCACATTCTTACAAAACTGGGTACCAGATCTATGTTCATACAAAACTAGATACCAGATTTTGCATAACAAAGGCGAAGCAGTAGAGTTCCCTAAAATCACTACAAACAAGTTAGGAAGAGGTGGTTTTTGAGTTTATACAAGGTGAAACCAAAGGTCCGGAAACAGCCACATGACTTGTGAAATAATGGTCGTACTGGAACAAAACTGGTGGCTAGGTGTCGGTAAAAGGCCATGGCCAATCGAATGGAACCAACAGCGTCACCCTCTCACAGATATTTCTGGTACTTATGAAAACTAGCTTCAAAACAAAGCGAGACAGGGCAAAAAAGTCAATTACAAAGTTGTAGAGCATCCACTGGTTAGTGGGAAAGGACACATGGTTCGCCGGAAACCAGCAAGGAAGCGCCTTAGACACAACAAATGCAAACGTTCACTGGACGGTGTCAGTAGGAAAACCGTTGGCAGGCATATCTAAATGAAGATGGTGATGTGCGTCTGCCCATAAACCGCACAAAGGACAACATAAAAGACAGCCATCGGGTGTTGCAAGTAGAAGTTGCGGAGCATCCGACGCATCTGTTTCACATCGTCATGTCGCAGTATTCCTGTAGGGAGAATTGTGAGATGGTGGTGGTTATTGGCGAGTGCAACTGTAATGCCCTGCGTTTTCCAGATGGACCCCATCCATCGGCAGAAACCATACTACATGTTACCCAACAACTGAAAGAGATCGGCTCTGTGAAGACTCGACCGCGATCGGGCTGGCCACTTGCATCTCGAGTTCGCCTGCATCCAAAAGAATTAGTGGAATTTGTCCTGGCGAATCCTCATGTTAGGGCACGAGGTGTCAATGAAGCATGCAGCCTCTCACACGAGCAGGTATAGAGAATCCTTCACGAATACGGCACACATCCCTATCACCCTGTAGTGACGCAACATTTAATGCCTGGAGACGATTGCAGGCATTTCGAGCTCTGTAACTTTGTCATGTATACTGTGGAAGACAATGCACATTTTCTATCCAAGATTCTGTGGACCGATGAGTTGCAATTCAGTCGAGATGGCATTATTAATGGGCACAATGAACATTTTGGGGCTCTGACAAATCCATTTGAAGTCAGAACAGCCAAGCATCAAGCGCACTGGTCAACCAACGTGTGGTGTGGGATCTGGCATAACACGATTGTGGGACCTGTCTTCTACAAGGACTTTTTAACACATCATAGATATGTGCAGCTCATTCAGGACCACATAATCGAGTGGATGGATGAACTTCCTCTCAGACGTACAACGTCTGTGGTACCAGCATTATGGTGCTCCGACGCACAAGGCGGCTGCAGTGTTACCTTGCTATTGGCGATGTTCGGACACCAGATAATTGGATACGGAGGACTTGTACTGTGGCCTCCCTGTTCCCAAGATTTGACCCCTCTGGACTTTTTTCTGTGGGGATACCTCAAATAACAAGTATACTCCACGGAACCGACAGATGTCCAAGATTTGGCGCAACCGTATCATCACCGCATGTCATAGTGTGACACCTGATATGTTGAAGAATGTACGAGAAGCCATGCTTTCTTGAGTTCAGACATGCATAGCAGCCGACAGTGCGAAAATTGAACAAGCCTTGGATTAGGTGCGCACATGGAATATGTGGGGTTTGTATGCACGCATGTCTGACTTTTGTTATCGGTACGTAATAGCATTTTGTATGATTACAGAACAATGCTTACCTTGTTTCAATAGCGTCATCATCCTTTTGTTCCTTATGCTGTATCGTGCATGTTGATTTCTAAGCATTGTTTTCCGGTGAACGTTCGCATTCGTTGCATTACAGGTGTTTCTTTGCTGGTTTCTGGCGAACCACGTCTCATTTTCTACTAACCAGTAGATGCTCTACAACTTTCCAATTTACTTTTTTGCCCTATCTCGCTTTGTTTCAAAGCTAGTTTTCATAATTACCGCAAATATCCGTCAGAGAGCACCACTGTTGGTCCCGTTCGATTGGCCATGGCCCTTTGCCTAAACCTAGCCACCAGTTTCGTTCCTGTATGACCCTTATTTCACCAGTTGTGTGGCTGTTTCTTGACTTTTGGTTACACCCTGTATATATAATAATCGTCAGTAATAACCCTGCAAAAAAACCTGCCCACAGAATCCTGCAGTAAGTCTAAATACTCATCATGCAGAAGAGTCATTTTGATCTGACAGCAATCATCCCACTTTACCCCTGCCATTATTTAGCATCATTCTTTCCAACCTTTTCAATGATTTCTTATAAATGTGTAATGTGTGGATCAACACAGTTCATGATTTTTAAAGTTCCAGATGAAAAAAAAAATCACCTATTTACCCTTTATCCTCAGTTTAAACTTCTTATAAGTCTTGTTGAACTGATTAGGAATGTATTTAATGTTAGTATAGTGAAATCCCAGTTTAACAGGTCCTCAAGGGGGACAGGAATTATAGTGGGAAAGTTTCCAGGAACTTAAATGCGAGTGGGTCAGTATTTAAATTTACATGCAACCTTACAAATATGAGCCATCTGACTAATTATTTTTATAGATAGTAATAGCATATAAGTATTGGCTAGAATACATAAAAAATAATGTGTATTTTTAGAGTTTTCATTATTTTGAAAACTTATGACATCCAATATCTGCTAAGTTTTCGAGATTCCATAGAATTTTCTGGATTTTGCTGTTGTGTTCCAGCCTTCCTGCCATAAAAAGCTTTTTTTTTCTGGAAGCTCATGAGATGTCCATCTGCTTGTTGAACATTTTTGGAATCTGCAGAAATGCCAGTTCTAGCAGGAATGAGAATGTTAAGTAATTTTCCGCATTTTAGATTTTTCTGATGAAGTTCCTCCTCCAACTTTCCTGATTGTATTTCTCATTTTTAATTGTTTTCTGACAGTATTCTTCATTTCATTTCATATTTTTTCATAACTATGCAAAAGAGCAAGTTCGTATTTTTAAAAGAAATTGCCTGATGAAACATTTATATCCCTATTTTTGACAATCTCTTCTTCAAAATCAATCAATAGAGCTCTAGCATTTTTATACTCTCCTTTTTTTTTTTTTTTCCCCAAGTGAAATTAAATTATCAAACTCGGCACTTAATCTGTTCATGACTGAATCAGACCTTTAAAATTGTTTTCACGAGAGACTGAGCTACGGTAGTAATTTTTGGAATTGATTTCGCTTAACATGCTTGTTTTTCTAATCAGAGCTATTTCTATCACCTCTAAATGTATCAAGGAACAGAACAAGCATTTTCCTTTTTGCTTTATGGAATTAAAAGTTCAAAAATACCTCCCCCTACGTATTGCGCAGTGAAAACCACTGTATGTGTTTCAAACAATGGCAACAGACAGCTGCAGTTTCAATTTTGAATTTTGAATTTCTCTTCAAACAAAATGAAAAACACTTGCTCCTTTTGTTCCTTGATATAACAGTGACTAAAGAATGGGAAAACGTTCATTTTCAGTGAAATTATAGTTTCAAATGCAATGTTGCTGCTTATTGCTCTGCCATGTAAACAACTGCTCAGATCACTTAAATGGTACTATTTCTAGCATTCACAGGGTAAGTAACAATTCTCAGCTTCAGTTTTGCTTGAAAAAAATGCATGCTCCAGTGCTTGGTATAGCAAAATGTAAGGGATAAGAAAAACGCACCTATATTTAGGAAATTTATAAAAACGAATGAAGTCATTCTGCAGTATTGCCACTTTTTATAGTTATGTTTCTCATCCCTCCCCTTTTTAATGTAGACAGTATTTGGTATTCAAGCCACTTAACCCACTCGTTCTTGTAAGCTGCTCCCACATAGTCCACAAAGACTCTCTTCCGCACTCAACTTAGTCACCGTAACATATCTTCCTCCCTCCTGTCTTTGCAATATTGGCATGGTTTTACGACTTATTGCAGTTACAAATTCCAACCCACAATTCCTATGGGGGGGGGAAAGTTGAATGGAGACAGCTGCTCGCAAGTACTTATTATTTCTTATCTGTGCAGTGAGTGACTTTGGTGAACAGGCATGCCTATTGTACCTTCTGGAGCAATCTAAATGGTAATTAAAGCTTAAAGCAAAAAAAAAATAAACAAAATTCTGTGTTGATATTCAAAAAGGTTATATTTTCCTGCTGACATATATGGATGGAGTATTCATGAATACACTACATTCCGGTGAATTTAGACACATGTGGGTAGAACACTTTGGCCCAATTATATGAAGCTTTATCTCAAAGAGCCAATTTGGGATGTTCGTTAAAAATTGTCACAAATAAATGGCTGCCTTGATTAACCAATGACCTAATTAATACCAGAATCTACTGTATAGTAAATTATACATATCAAGCTTCTTTGTTACTAAACTGTCTCTTGTTCAGCTGAAGCATACATAAAACTCTTGTGTAACTATCACAGAAACAAAATTTGGAATGTTAGCCCAGTGTTGACATATTCTAACGTGAATACTGTATGAGCTGGATCAAATGAATTCTCTATTTTTTTCATTTTCATGCAAGCTCCAAGCAATTCCTGTAGAACAATTTTGATTTGGTTTATTCAATCATGGTTTCAAATTTGACATAACATTCGCAATTTAAAATTTGAACTTTTTGTTTACTGTGCTAGATTTTCGAAGTGTTACATATGTCTTTCCATTGCCTGCAGGTTTTCTTACATTTCAGGCAGCAGCTTTAATATGTTCTTATGTGCTGTAAATACATAAATACATATCACTAAGCTTCTCAAAGAAAGACAGACTTTCAGATAAATGTTTAACTGATAGAACTAGAATTTACTTACTGTTGGTGTATCAAACGTCTCCAATTGCAGTAATCTTGGCACACAGCTCCAGCTTTACTGGTATCCATTACACGACGCACACAAGACCTTTCGTACTTCATACTCATAAGCTTTTTCTCATTCACACATTCCTGAATCTGGTCCTCCCAAGATTTCGTGAGCCTTCCTCTACCTTTCTTTTGTGCCACTTGTGCTGAAAAAATTATCTTAGTAAGCATCTCATCACTCATTTTTACAATATGGCCAAACCATCTACGAATATTGGTCTCCTTCTTACTGACAACATTTTGCCTCACATTACACAACTGCAAAACATCTTCATTCCTTATGTGATTAGAGTGAGTCTTGCCACAAACCCCTCGTAAGTAACGCATCTCTCCAGCACACAAACGACTGTTATGTCTCTTCTGCAATACCCAGGTTTCACTGTCATACATCAGAGTAGGAACAATTACACTTTCATATACAGCCATTCGGGACTTTCTTGAGAATCTGTCATTTCTGTGAAAACCTCCTAAAGCAGCTATAACTTTCAAAGAATAGTTCACTCGCCTACTATTGGGTTGGTGTGAATTAATTGTCCGGCGCGAACGAGCAGTGAAGAGAGGCCCCCACCACAGCGGAATGGAACCACCCACAGGTGCCATGGGTATTACATCACAGAGGTGCTATAAATAGCTAGCACATGTGTGAAGAACAAGGTTCAGGCAGGGTTCATTCTAGGATTTAAAAAAGGGCACTTTTTTAACTGAAAAGAGCTTAATTCTTTATTTTTATTTATTTAATTATCTAAATGGAATAAAGTTGCACATAATAATATGCAAAGGTTTAACGCCCAAGACTCCCGTACCTACAAATGGCCATAGCCGCCCGAAACGCCTGTCTAGAATAAGTGTCTTCAAATCTTCTCGATCTATAAGGGATCAGCAGGAGTCACTGTTAGTCACTATTGTTGTTGTTAAACAAAGAAGTGAAACAAGAGACAGTTTCGGGCGTTATGGTATTTAGAGTGATACAAGATTTTGGGGTCATGGTCGTTAAAGGGTTAATTATTTGAAAAAAGGTACATGCTTTTACTGGAACTTTGAGAGAACTGTAAATGTTAGTATTCAGCATATCGGTAATAATTCCAGAGTAAGTACCCTTCAAGTAGTATATTTTCATCAATATTGTGCCAGAAATAACATGCAGGGAAGTTTTCAGACCATCTGGAGTTCATATACACTGTTGTCCAAATGTTAAGGACAGATCACATTTTTTATGTAGAAATGAAAAAATTATGTCTGTAGCTAAATTTGTCAGTAGATTTATTGCCAGCCCTGAAGCAGAATTTTTTCAATAGTCTGCAATGCAGAAAGGAAAAGCTAAAAACTGTCTGCAAGATAAAGGGAAGCCTAAATATTATTTTTTTAAATAAAATGTTTAGTCAAACTAGCTTTGCCCTGAAAAGAAAAAAAGAAAGATTTTATTTTATGCAGAATTTAAACATCATCCCTTAAATGCTTTTGAATTTTTAAAAATAATAATCTGGAAGTATAATTAATAGTAAATAATTTGAAATTCATAAATTATTTTTTTTTCTTTTGTGTTAAGTTAATCGATTAAACTTTCAACTGCCTCCTTTAAAGGATGATACACATTGTGTTAGTTCCTGCAGCAATTATGTTTCATTGGGGGCCTCATCAGCTGATGATTTAGGCAGCTGTGTATGATCATGTCAACTTTGGAAATGATAGTAAAAAAAAATATATATATATATATATCACATTTCATTTGTTTGTAAAACTGCTGGTGCCCATATAGAATTTTTGTTTGGAATCCTTTTGTGCACTGACTACAGGTTTTGAGAAAAATTTAATGAATTTGTGAAAATGTGGTGAGAGCATTTTCATAGATACAATTAAATCCCAAAAAATAATGAAATTAAAATGATGAACAAGGCAATACTTCTTGTAAAGCAAAGAAAAAAAAATTCCCCTCATCAATGGGAAATAAAATTATCTGGAAGTAAATAAAAAAGAAAAAAATTGTGGCCATCAGCTACTGGAATGCTACATAATCAGTGTTCGAAGTGGGCCAGTATGGCATACCAGTAGTTAACAAACATGGAAGTGAGCATACCGCCAGTTAAAAAACATTATTTACCATCCCAGTATGTAATAAATTATAAGCCTATCATAAAAACTACATAAAGAAATTCGGATGAAAGCACAAATTTTAACGCGAAAATCGACAAATGACATTTTTAACGGATAAAATTGATAAATGATTAGCAGCTGAGACTGAAAAGATGTTGAGTGCTCTGCTGCTACACTACAGTTTTAGTGTAGCAGCAGAGCACTTAACATACTGAAGCAGAATGGCTTTCAATTTAAAATCTTGGTGTCGACCATACCGGCAGTAGATCTGTGCCACTTCGACCACTGTACATAATACATATATCAAACCGACCATAGGACAAAAAAGCTGAACTTTTTACCCAGGTGAAAAATAAATGCGCAGCAAGAAACTGTGAATATAACACAGCACGAGCAAGATGGAATTGTTCACTGTAATTTATTTATGTACGAGCAGATATTAAACTGGTACACACTGCTGTATTCACAATATCAATTTACTGAATTCAAAACAAAATAAAATTGTTTTAAAAGGTATTGTTTCAAACATAGCTTTTTTTTTTTTTTTTGTACTTGCTAGAACATCAGCTCAATTTTCCTCTTGTGTTGCTTTCTTCTCAGAAAGTTCCACAGCCATATTTGTCTTTTGTTAACTCTGCAGCTGCCCAACAGTCTTTGCTTAGATTTTCCTTCTGTTGATGTCATTCCCTTCCCATTTCTTCATTCTCACTTTTTTTAATCCTTTTATTCTTTCAGACAACAATAATTTATCCATCATGCTGAAAGAACTTTCAGCCTGAGGACCTTGAATGCATGATATCAAAGCTGTCACCACTTTAGATAAATGGTGTAACTTTCAGAATATGAATACTTTTGAACACCATGCATCAATTCGAACAGATTTCAAACTTCGTCACTTCCGTTTTTGGGAAATTTCCCCTCCCTTATCAAGCTTAAGTGCAGACATTTATGGGGGAAGTAACATTTAACAACAACACATGATAGTGAGAAATTGCAGAAAGAAAAATACGTTTACAGGAGAAATCTTCACGTCAACCGACTTCCGTTTTCAGAGATTTTCCTCTGTTTTTGAGCTGAAATGCAGTATGTGTGGAATAAAACGATATTTAAGAACACTACTGGGCAGAAGGAACAGTGCGCGATGGGAGAAATCTGCTGCGTCTAACTTCCGTTTTCGAAAGTTTCAAAGGACGGAATTCCGTCCTCAAACGGAAAGCCCCCTTCCCCTCAAACGTTCTGTTCAATTTTGCATTGATCTCGAGGATTTCCAAAATGATGGCGGAATTCTTCCAATTTACGGAAGAATCTCGTGCCTGAAGACTACAGGAAAATCTTTGCGTCGTCTCAACTTCCGTTTTCGGAAATCGTTGGAATACAAAGTTTCTTGCTGAAATACAAACATTTATGCAATAACATGATATTTTACAACAATACTGGACATAGACAACATCGTGAGAAAAAAGAAATTACGATTACGGAAAAAATCTCCACTCCGTTTAACTTCCGTTTTCGAAAGTTTTGAAAGACAAAATACCTTCCCCAGACGGAAAACGACCCCCTCGGGAGATGCAACAGGGGACGTTAAAAATGCGTAGAAGTACGAGTTTACTAAAAAAAAAAAAAAAAGGAGGGGGAATTTAACTAAGAGGCAGTTATCTGGAAAAAAAAACTGCGACCGTCAACTTCCGGAATGCCATGAAAACGGAGAACAAAACGTTACAAACGCTAAAAAAATATGGCTATTGAAAAAAAAAAAGCTCGTACACCTTTAATATAAGTAAAACAAAGCTACACTGGCGGAAAGTAAAAAAAGAGCACCAAGAAGGAGACGTCTGATGCCAACGAAATTTATACAGCATAATAACGGAATACAGAGGATAACGTGATCACAACATTATGGCAAAATACAGCTGCATTTGCTAGTAAACTGAAAAATAACATTTCCATGTAACATGGTTAGTACGAGGTTGAACCTCCATGAACTGCGTGACACTGTGCAATTCTGGCATGGCGTCTGTCGTACAGATGTTGGATGTAAGTTTGGGGTATTGAGTTCCAAGCATCCTCAACCTGGACGCGTAAATCGGGGATGGTCGTGGCTGGCCGTGGAGACCGGATAAGTCGTTTTCTTGCTGGAAACACCACGATGGACTGACTTACAAATGGCACAACGGGCTGAATGATGTTGATGTAGGAGGTGCTGTTTAACGTACCCGGTAAAACACTAGTTGTGTACGGGAGTGATCGCTCCCCACACCAGGTGTAGGCCCTGTGCGTCTGCGAACACGCATACGGCCATCGGAGGCTCCCAAGCAGAATCTGCTTTCATCGCTGAACACCACAGATCGCCATTGCGTTCTCCAGTACAGACGTTGGCGACACCACTGCAGCCGTTCCTGACGGAGGGCTAGAGTCAGAGGCACACGTGCACGTAGTCTTGCATCCAGTAGACGGTTGCGGATTGTTCTCACAGTCACCTCAGGTGCAACGGCAGCTCGGATTTTTTTTCGATTGGAGGTTTAACGACCACCGTGAGCAACTCAATGGGCTATAAGCAGTCGCCCGTCCCTAATTTAGGGTCACTGGTTCCTGGGAAGGGAGAGAACCAGTGCCGTAAGACAAACACAACATCCATGCCTCACCGGGATTCGAACCCGGACCCCTTACGGACGAATGATCAGAGGCCATCGCTTAGACCACTGCGCCACCGGGGCGGCCAGCTCAGCTCGGATTTGCGTCGCAGTGGATGTTCTGCTTGACAACACCGCTCTTATGCGTCGATCGGTCCGCTCATCAGTCCGTCTGTGACTCCCGGTTTCACGTCTTCTCGTGTGGGAATGTTCCTCGGACCATCTACGCCACCACCGTTACTTCCCGTCCAATTCGGTCCACAATGCGACCACCCGGCCTCGCTCAAAGTCCGATAACTGCTGAAATCGTACACGTCTTCCATGTCCAGGCATTGCAGCTTCTTCAGGGTCTTCGCACGTGTCCGTACGCCGACGACTGATTACATTCACTTCGCCGTACTCCTTAAATACCACCGACGATAATTTGCATATTATGCCTTGCTGTGGCGTAAGCGCTCACTGGTTGGTCCCGAAATTAACATCACACCTACGTAAACTCGACCCATTAACATATGTAAATTTCATGATCGTCCGCCAATTTCTTCTTGGTGTTCTTTTTTCACTTTCCGGCAGTGTATCTGGAAGCTAAAAAAGAAAATTTGCAATCATCAGTTCCCGGAATGCCGCAGCATAATATGCCCATAAAAACGGAGTAGGGACGATAAAAAATGTGCAAAAGTAATTGGGGGGGGATGAAAAATCTTCATAAATCTTACTGAAATGAAGCCATCTGGAAGAGCAAAAAGAAAAAAATTGGATGTCAACTTCCGAAACACCGACAGTCACGAAAACGGAGGGAACGTTGAAAAGGCTTAAAAAAATATTGCTCTTGTAAAAAATTAATCGCAGATATCTAACTGACACGATGTTATACGGACGCCAAAAAAGAACAATTGCGGCCACCAGTTTCCGGAATGCAGCGCAAGACGGAAGTGGTGGAAACGGGGAAATCGTTAAAAAAGTGCACAAACGTATCGCTTCCTAGCTTCATTATTGAAAGAAAGCAATATTCTTGTTAAGTCAAATTACCTGTTTGTAAAACAAGGAAGAAGAAGCAAATTAAAATAAAATGAAATAAAACTGAACAAGTGTTACTTCTCCGTCGTTCTGGTTGGTGTAGTGGCTAGCATACTCAGGCGCTCCGGGAGAGTGGGTTCCATTCCCGCTCCTGCCGCCCCGGTGGCGCAGTGGTCTAAGCGATGGCCTCTGATCATTCGTCCGAACGGGGTCCGGGTTCGAATCCCGGTGAGGCATGGATGTTGTGTTTGTCTTACGGCACTGGCTCTCTCCCTTCCCTGGAACCAGTGACCCTAAATTAGGGACGGGCGACTGCTTATAGCCCATTGAGTTGCTCACGGTGGTCGTTAAACCTCCAATAAAAATAAAAAAATTCCCGCTCCAGGACGACGAAATTTTCAAGTTTTCGGATGTTATTTGACTTACCATCCATGTCATATTTACACCAAAAAACGGATTCAAAATTCAAGTATTACTTGATTTATCGACGTAGCTTCACATCTGGAAGCGGGATCCAACGTTAAAATCGCGCAAAAATTTCCCTTTCTTTGCTTTAAAATTGAAAGGAATGTTAAAGAAATAGAAAAAAACAGTCTGCACACCTTTCTAAAAAAAACTGCGACGGGCGTAGCAGTCGTGTTGTGCTGTGTCTGTTCCTGGGGTTGAGTTGAGTAAATAGTTAATGAAATAAATAATTTAAACTTTTGAAACTTTGTAAAAGCAATCTGCAAGGGTTAAAGTAAACTGCGGCACCAGCCGTATTGGCTGAAGGTCATAATTAGAATATACTGATGGCTAATTTCGAGAGGTTTTTAGGATCGTACAAATTTCCTGTAGGCGAGCTGGGAAGCGGAACACGAAGGGTGGGAGCGCTTAGGAGTGGATGCAAAGACAGTAGGGAGGGGAGAGTAGAGGGAGCAAACACTGGTCACCTCTTTTGCCAGTAATTTGTACAAACTCTTTCCTCCCCAGTAGTTCAGAGGGCAGGTCCTTTTGTCTTAAATCTCACGCTTCCTTCCTTCCCTGCCGGCATAGAGAAACAAACAATAAGTGGTTGTATCTTATCGGTTCTTGTCTTCTAGGAATCCTAACCAACGGGGTCATTACAACTTTCTAGGCGTAGACGAGAGGCTAATATGGAGTCGGTGCGCTATTTTGGTTTCACAGCAGTGTAGGATTGATTATGGCAGGTCCGAGTGCGCACACTTTTTGCAGTTTCCATTTTAGGGCTGTCAGGATGGGATTTTTTGAATTTAAAAGGCAGTAGGGCACGTCGTTTTAGTGTGAGGGCGGGCGGGGCGGAATTTTTCATGCCTGAAGGCGGGCAGGGTGCGTCGCCCCGCGAAAAGCGCCGAGAGTGAACTCTGGTTCAGGCATGGTTTGTTTGAACATAACGTGGCTTGCAAAGAAAACATGCAGGTGCCGGATTTGAAAGTCATCTTTCTGTATGAATTTAAACTGGGCCATTCTGCAGGAATTGCCACTCGAAACGTTAACAAAGCGTTTGGAGAGAATACATCCAACAATCGGACCATTCGGCGATGGTTTTGAAGCGGAGATATGGACCTGCAAAACGAAGCACGTGGTCACTGACCTGTTGCTGTTTCTGACGATGTTTTGTTACGTGTGGTTGAAGTGGACCCCCGAAAAACGTGTCGTGATATAGCGGCAGAGGTAGGTGTCCACCACACGACAATTGTTCGACGTCTGGCTGCGCTGGATAAGGTCAAAAAGCTGGACATGTGGCTGCCGCATGAATTGACAACTGCCAACAAGACTAGGTGTTTCGAAGTCTGCATGTCGCTGCTTGCCAGGAATAAACAAAAACCTCTACTGCATCGAATTGTCACCTGCAATGAGAAGTGGGTCCTTTATGATAATTGGAAACAATCTGCACAATGGTTAAGCAAGGCACAGCCTGCTGGATGGCATCCTAAGCCACCCCTACCCACCAAGATAATGCTCCTTGTCTGGTGGTCCACATCCGGGATAATTCATCGAAGTTTCTTGGCAAGAGGCCAAACCATCACTGCAGAAACAACCGTCTTTGGTCAACAGACATGGTGGTCTTCGGCTCCAGGATAACCCTTGCCCTCATGTCGCACAATGAACGATGCTGACACTAAGTGCCTTGGGCTGTGAAGCACTGCCTTATCCTGCCGATTACCCGGACTTATATCCGACAGACTACCATCTATTTCATCGCCTGGATCACTTCTTGTCTGGGAAACAGTTCACGACAGACAATGAGGTTCAACGTGCAGTTGATGACTTCTTCGGGTCTCAGCCACAAGACTTTTTTCGTTCCGGGATCATGTCCCTGTTGGACAGGTGGCAACTATGTGTCGATGCTGAGGGGGATTATTTTGCCTAGGTAAGTTTTCCTACTTTTCCGTTCTCGCCATCCACGTGTGCTGGTCCTTTGCCATACATTTCATTTGCACCAACCCAATTATTTCACCATCTAATTTGTTCTGTCAAGCATGCTTCCCAAGCATACAAACTCGTTCACCTGGTCAAAATTCATGGATGCATGCATCCATGAATTTATTAAACAGCCATAGTGACATTACACAACCTCGTCTGACTCCTGCCCCAACAGAAAACCATTTCGATACAACAGTATTCACTCGTACAATACCTTCCACAGAAGTATCCTATTTACTCTGTCATATGCTTTCTATAAAGGCAGCAAAAACATTCTTACCAACAGACACTTTTCAATTGTCATGTGTAATGCAAAAATTTGGTTAGTGCAGCCCTTACCAAGCATAAAGCCACTCTGTGCATCCCACACTTTCTCTGATGTAAGACCTCGTACCTTTTCAATAATGACCTTTCCAAACTCCCTGGCACACTCGGCAAGCTGATACCATCATAGTTCTTGTATTCAGTGTGATAACCTTTTACCTTATATAAGGAAACAATAATAGCATCCCTCCAGTCCTAAGGGACCATTCCTAACTTCCAGCACAACTGGGAAATTTCAGTTATCCAGTCAATTACAGACTCACCACCATATTTTAACATCTCAGCCGTTATGTCATCTACTCCCTGAGCCTTACCATTCTGAAGAGAATTTAGAGCTTTACACACTTCTTGAGATCCACATTGTGCTTCCATCTCTCACTATGACATTGTTATACACTATCTACCAACAAGTAATTGGACACCCCTGCAATCGACGATATTTGCGGTCCTGATACACGTCCCGGCCGCCGCCGTTAAATATCGTGTGGGAAACAACTCAACCAGTCGCATGCAAGATACCACGCAGTTCGGAGCTCTCTGATTTCGGGAAAGGTGTAATCGTCGGGTATCACAGAAATGTCCGATCCATACGTGACATATCCAGTGAGTTGAAGTACCCTAAATCGGCAGTGGCCTGCGTGATTGGCAAGTGGAAGATGAGAGGTGACTGTCGGAATGTGCCCCGACCCGGCAGACCCACAAAACTGGGAGTTAGAGACCGACGGGTGTTGGCCAGAGAAATTCGGAAGAACCGCACCAAATCGATGGGCCACATCCGCGAGGAGTTTCAACAGGCATCCGGGAGTATTCTTTCGATGAATACCATCCGTAAGGAAGCCTATCTGCTCGGTTATCATGGACGTGCTGCCACCCACAAGACTTTGATCACCAAGTCCAATAGCGCTGCTCGGCTAACGTGGTGCAAAGAACGTCGACAGTGGACCGTTGAACAGTGGAAACAGGTTCTCTAGAGCGACGAATCAAGGTTCACCCTCTACCGTTCGGATGGCAGGGTCTGGGTTTGGCGTCTGCCTGGAGAACGCCTCCTGCCGGAATGTATTGTGCCAACTGTGAAGTTCGGCAGCGGTGGAATTATGCTATGGGGGTGTTTCTGCTGGTGTGGCACGGGACCCTTGGTCGCAATTCCTGTTAGACTCAACGCCGAGACCTACTGCACCATTTTGGATGACCATGCGCTTCCTACGTTGTGGTAGTTTTACGGGGTGAACCCATGTTACTTTCAGGATGACAATGCCACCTGTCATGTTGCGAGGTCCACCATGACTTGGTATGATGACAATGGGTTAATCGAATGAACTGGCCTGCGCAGAGCACGGACCTTAACCCTATCGAGCACCTCTGGAACGAGTTAGAGCGTCGGCTTAAGGGGTGCCCCCACCGTCCGAAATCGGTGAAGGAACTGATCTGTCTTCTCCAAGCCGAGTGGAAGAAAATACCACTAGCCGTCGCACAACGCCTGGTTGATTAATTGATTGATTGATTGGAGGTTTAACGACCACCGTGAGCAACTCAATGGGCTATAAGCAGTCGCCCGTCCCTAATTTAGGGCCACTAGCTCCAGGGAAGGGAGAGAGTCAGTGCCGTAAAACACAACAACATTACATTATTTTACTAACAAAGCTACCCGAAACACTGAATCATTAATTAACAACGCTAATTTAAAACATAAGTAAACAGAAATCCATATCTATTAAAGTCCAAGGACATTTAAAAAACACTGCAAGAAAAAAAGGAAACCAACATGAAGGAATACATCTGAAACATTTCTACACATCAAAGACACTATCGTCAACCACATTATGTCTCTTTATGTAAGCTTTAACATCCTCTATACGTTTATAGTATGTTTCATAATAAGCGTCTAAAAGTTCAGGAACAGGATTTTTCGTAATAATCCAATTCAACACGGCATCCAAACGATGTATAATAGCATTTAACTTATACATATTTAACTCGTAAAACTCCGGAGTGAGTGGACATATCTTTTTATTAGGCACAAAAAAATTTTCAATTCAAAAAAATCCAAAGTTTCGTCATAATCAGGGCAAGATGCAATAAGTTCCATGACAAGACGATACCGTGATGGCGTATCTCTATCTTCGGCAAAATCAGGATCCAGGAAAAAAGAAAGATCTACACGAGGGATAAATTTCGGTTGAAGATAGTCTTTAGCTTTGCTCCGTTTTAAGGGATCACCACTTGAATCAATGCGGGGCCGTTTAAATGTCAAAACTGTACTTGAGTTCTCTGCGAGATTCTGCAATGTTACTGAACATTTATGTAAGTCAGCAATGCCCAAAGTAGCAATATTTGCTGTTGTCTGAGTCCCAGGATCCAAAGAAGTCGGCATTTCAATCAATGTCTTCTCTATCGGCTCGACCGGATCCACCACTCGGGTTTGACAAGTCTCAGCCACGGTAGAAACCAAATCAACGACATGTGAAATACCATGTTCTATATCCGATCTTTCTTCAGGTACAACAATTCTTTCCTCATGGGAATCAGAGAGACTCTTCCTCAAGGGTGGCCTAGGTACATACGTGCATTTAGCACGAATGTGCCCTCTTTCATTGCAAGCGTAACAAAAAATTTCAGTGTATATATTAAACATGAAACTATGAGAATCCAATACAATTTCAACTTCCTTGGGACAAGTCTGAAGAGATGATTCACTCTGAAAGATGACCCGGAGAGTCCGCTTCAAACCACCAACATGACAATAATTTGAAGATTTCGGTGCTTCTATAACTCTCTGAACTGGGCCCACCACCCGGCTAAACTGAGAGGGGAGAACTATCAACGCAGAATCCGGTACCTCAAGTGGCACCGGAAACAAAGTAACAGTGATCGGTCGTTCACGTGCATAAGCAGGATAAAATTAATAGGTTAACCTATTAACCTATTAATTTTATCCTGCTGGCACCGGAAACAAAGTAACAGTGATCGGTCGTTCACGTGCATAAGCAGGATGTAAAATTAATAGGTTAACCTATTCAGTACCCAGTTCTGTTGCAGCTTTAAAGAAAATTAAAGACTTCGTACCAGGGAGCTCTCCATTTTGGTTTGCGTCACTGGACGTTGTGTCATTGTTCCCAAGTGTTCCGATAACATATGCACATGAGTTAATAGAAGAAAACCTACAATCCTTGAGAACCATGAATGATCTGGAAATTCAAGCTTTCATGGAAGCCTTGAAATTGGTTTTCAAAAGAACTTATTTCAAATTTCAAGATGTCATTTACCAACAAAAGGAAGGAGCACCTATGGGCTCCCCACTCTCACCTTTCCTGGCAGAGATTGTATTACAAGATTTAGAGGAAAGAGTTTTACAACTTACTCCTGTAGCTCCGTGCCTATATCTACGATACATAGATGATATTCTTGTCTTTTGGAACCATGACGTAGATTCCTTATATGAATTTGCTGAACATTTAAACGGCCCCGCTGTCTTCGCAGATTACCTCAATTAATTTTACAGTTGAACTGGAAAGGAATTGTACTATCCCTTTTTTAGACTTTCTGTTGAAGAGAACCCCTATATCACAAATTATTTCTTTCTCAGTATACCGCAAGCCCAGTGCAACATCAGCAATTATACCATATTATTCAGCACATCCTAATACACATAAACTATCTGCATTCCAGTTTCTCATCCGTAGAGCATACACACATTGCTTAAGCGTTACTGCTAGGAGATGAGAATTAAATGAAATAAATGCCATAGCAGACGAATATGGGTACCCCAGAAATATTGTAAACCGGATCTATCGAAAAATAAGAAGCACAAACTTTTCTACATTAACTAAAGAATCCAGTCAACGCAAATATGTTGGGTCAGTGGATTATATTCCGAAAGTTATGAATATACTTAAATCTTCCTGTAAAAAATACCTTGGATTTTGGAATTAAAACAAGCAACCTAATGTCAACTATTAAAAAAGATCGGGACCCAATTCCGAGTAATAGCAGATTCGGAGTTTACAAAATACTTTATAGGCCCTGGACACTTTTGACATAGATCGAATTTATATTGGATCCATCATGAGGAATTTGAACTTTCGTATTGCGGAACACAAGTACAGTGTCAAAACACATTCAAACTCTACAGCACTTGCAAGATTAGTCCACCAGGGAGCTCACATCCCTTTGTGGAATGAGGCAAGAGTTATTTCTTCTCACAAAAACAAAAATGCGACTTTGCTAGCGGAGAGTTTACACATCGTCAATAACGCTGATAAATGTTGTAACGATGAAGTACCCAGATTCATACCTCCAACTTGGATGCAGTTAATTTCGAACAAGAAGAAGCAAATAAACCAATAACTCGAACTTTATTTCGGAACTCACCCAATAACAATTAAGACACAACAATCATAAGTCAGAGTATGGTGACATTTTTTTGTTTGGAGGTTTAACGACCACCGTGAGCAACTCAATGGGCTATAAGCAGTCGCCCGTCCCTAATTTAGGGTGACTGGTTCTAGGGAAGGGAGAGATCCAGTGCCGTAAGACAAACACAACATCCATGCCTGACCGGGATTCGAACTCGGACACCTTACGGACGAATGATCAGAGGACAGCGCCTTACACCACTGCGCCACCGGGGCGGCTGACATTTTTTGAAGTCATTCGGGAGCTGAACGCGATGTGTATATAAACAAAAGCGACGTTCCACGGTGGACTCTTTTTCAAATTTTTACGATACCTGTTTTAGAATTCACCTGAGGATGTGCTTGGAGCCAGCATGAAAGATCTAGTGATGTGATTTTTACTTTGAGCTTTTGATTTAGTGTAAATAAAAGTCAATTTTCATCGTTAAATTTGAATTTCATCTTATATCGTGCAAAGACGGCATTCTAGCAATTTATGTTATTGGCACGAATTTTGTCAACGACTTCAGTATTTGATAATGACTCAACATTCCTAGTCTTTTACAATTATCATTAATTCACCACATGGTATTAATTAAGGTTTTCTTGGTAAAGTATAGACAATACTAAAATATGCCCAGATATACAAAGCAATTCAAACAATAAACTAGGCTTGCCTTATATAATCTGGCTAATGCAAATGAAATCATAAATTGCACTTTCTACGCTACTCTGACTCGCACAACAATAAGGCTAAGGGAATCGGGAAAGATCAATCATAGGTGTTCCTGCCTTTGCATTGACTGGGCACAGTTCACTTGACATATCACAGCGCTCACTAACATTACTATTATCTGACTTCCGAGACATAAATATGATCACTCGCATTGGTTAGCTTGAGCTACTACTGCAGATACCAGCCAGAAAGATAATCCCCCAATTATCTCCTTTCAGTCTTTTCGTGTACTAATACCACTAACCACTGACACTTAAAAAGATACACATGCCTTAACTACACTGATACTCCTGGATGTAACTCACCCAGAAATATATCACTTGAAGAATATTAATATTTCCAGAAATGAAGATAATAAAAATCATTCCCAGAAATGAACATAATAAAAATCATTCCCAGAAATCACATCATTATCACAAAACCAGTTATTTCCAGAAATGATACTACAGCACACAGCCATCACCCCCTAATAACTTAACCGGCCAGCGCACCGAACACCGGAAGCTGCGTGACGTAGGGGAGAGTAAACTGATGTCCGTGGTGGGTGGTCGAGCATGCATGAGCTTGCTCGCTCTGTGTAAGCGTGACTACGGATGTGCGTGGTTGTTGTTGTCAAATTGTCAACTAAATTTATTTTCATAGAGGAATATTAAAAGTATTCAAATTCCCTACTAATGGGGAGGTTCTCAGAAAATGGATTACAGCAATAAAGCGTGAAAATTTTCCAGTGACCAAGAACTCTAAGGTAAGTGGAAACCTTTTGTTAACCTCATTTTAAACTACTCGTAAAATAAAAATTTCGAACTAGAAAATTTAAATTTGGCTAATTTTATAATCTAATGCATCTCACAGCGGGAAGTTAAAGCACTGAAAAGATTTTTGAAAAATGAAATTTATGTTTGTAATGGAAAGAATAGATTACTTGTGTTGTTATAGTAACCCATAACATGTTTTTGCCAATGTATCAAATAAGTTCAAAGTAAAATATGTATATTTAGGAAGGGATTTTAAACTTTATTATGGACACAGAATAATAAGGGTAGCATGTTTTTGATCCCAAGAGTAATATGTTGATACATTCGTACTTAGTTATTTAAGTGTTTAGGCAGCGCCAGATTAACTTTTTTGGGGTCCCTATTTCTGGGCGCAAGTGCTTGTAAAATACCTATATCCTATACGAAATATGTGTATGTCATGTGCACATCTAACATGCCTATGTCCTTTATATAAATGCTAAGGCCTTGTTGCCATGTGAAATACATCTTTTGTGTTTGCAGACATGGAGAGTTGCATTGAATTATCATTTTTAATATTTATTACTGCAGGAACACAAACACTGAATCAAGTATAGACAGAAAAAATTAGATATGAATGCACAAAAACAGAAGTTCACACATAGTTCTGGAGTAAGTTGGCCTTTAAAATGTCCGTTTAAAGATTTTGAAGCATTTTTCTACAAACCAACACATTGAAGAACTCTCGTGTGAGCAGTGTGTATGCTCTATCTGTGGTAGGATGGGAATTTATCAGAACCATTCAATTTCTTAAAAATTAGGTGAAATATATCAGTACTACCTGGGCAAGAAATTATTTACTTGCCCAGGTAGTAAAAGCTGGATGCGCAGGAAAATTTATCTTTTAAGATAACAAACCAGAACCCTAATTTTTTTTAAGTTAAAAATATGAACTGTTTTAACATGTTTGTACTTACATTTTAAGGGTCTGTATTACAAATGTTCAATGCACAAACGTGTGTATATCAATTTTTAAGATGCTGATGCTAAAATTGGTATGAAATGGTACGATGATGAAACTGGTGTTTCGGAAATTTAGTGATTCTGCCATGTTCCTTTTGTTAAAGTTTTCTCCCTTTGTCACTAAACATGAGAGGCCAGTTACATCAGAGCCATGCAAACTGTTGTTGATTATAAACAAAATTTGGAGCAAAACTAGGTTTCCGATTTCTGGGCGTAGAGCATAACATAATTAAAGATGTGATATTACTCTTTCCTTGGTACTTCGTAACAATAATACAACTTCCATTAATTAACAATGACATGAAACACGACATGTGATGACTGTCTTTTTTCTTGTGTAGTAGGAAATTTTATTACAAAACTTTCTTATTTTAAAATTTAGTTACCATGCACAGGCAATTAGATGTTTTATTTACCTGCCCAGACGAATGATTTACATGCTCTGGGCATCTCGGGCATGGTATTTTTAAGCCTTGGATATTGTTATTTTTAAGAGAAAAAAAGTACGTGGATCGACATGAATCCACATATTGTGGAAACTATGTTCTAAACAAACAAGATTTTTAAAATACAAGTAGAAATATATACTCGCTTCTTTTTTTTTTTTTTTTTTTTTTTTTTTTTGAAAACATTTGCTTAAAATGAGAGAGATCAACTTTTTATTCATTTATGACATCTGTTTCCAGACTTCCTGCACTGTGTCTTCACAAGCTACAGCAATAATAACTGGAACTAATATATCTCATATTATCCGATAACTACTGGAAAGTGTGCTTCCAAACGTGGGGGTGGGTGTCAATATTTGTATGGGGAAAACTTCTTCAATCCTTCATAGAATTTATTTTGAAACCAAAATCATAAAAAAAGGAAAAAACAATCTTTTTCAATAGCTTTAGTAATGACAAAACATTTGTGCGTGTGCAAAATTTTATACCATTGCTTTTTATAGTTTCTGAGAAAATGGTACATCAAGTTAGTCAATTTATAATGAAACATGTACATCTTTTAAAATATATCCTATAGTACCAAAACAATCGCTTAGATTTATTCAGTACAATAACTGCTATGGGGAAAACTTCTTCAATCCTTCATAGAATTTATTTTGAAACCAAAATCATAAAAAAAGGAAAAAACAATCTTTTTCAATAGCTTTAGTAATGACAAAACATTTGTGCGTGTGCAAAATTTTATACCATTGCTTTTTATAGTTTCTGAGAAAATGGTACATCAAGTTAGTCAATTTATAATGAAACATGTACATCTTTTAAAATATATCCTATAGTACCAAAACAATCGCTTAGATTTATTCAGTACAATAACTGCATGTGCATTTGTCAGGTTCTCAAAAAATATAATAATTATCTGAAAAAATACTTTAAGAAATTATTGGAACAAATTTCATATTTTCTTAGAAACGTGTCTTTGAAATTCTTCAAGGAACAGCTAACGGACACATAATCAAATTGTGTTTGTGATACACAAAGAACTACACAACCATAATTATTTGTACATTGGCTGTTTTCCTGAATACTTCTTGAAAATCAAATTTCAGGAAATTTCTGCCAATAAGTTACTTGTATTTTTCCAGATAAAAAGAAATACTTATATTGTGGATCCAAATAGTTTTGCTTAATGCTACTAATATACTTAATACAGATGTGTTGAACTTTGACAAGGTAACCTTTTTGAAATAGTGCTCTGGAAAACAAAAATTATAAACTTTATATTTGCTTATCAAAATGAAGTTGTCCAAACACGTAACTAGATGGTACTAAAATTAGGAAAACTTGTTATGTCATTATTGTACGTTTAATAACGTAGCAATTGCATAATTTTCTTGAAATCTTAATTTATTTGATGCAATCAGTGGATCAAGCAGCAATTTACTGTATGTATGTTAAAACGTGTTTTATTGAGCCTTTGGTAATAATAAAAAAACACAGAAAAAAAATTCAGTTTTTCTTGACCTTTTTTTATATATTAGTGATCACGGATTGCATATAAAATACATTTTCACTAAAGGAATTATTTCATTACTAAAATTTTCATAGTCATAAGTTTGCAATGAATGAAAAATCTGATTCCTTAAATTAGTCAATCGACATCTTTTGAAACGACGGCGATACTTCGTAATGGACCCTCAAACTAATCTTTTCAAGTACAAGAACGATTTGCTCACCAGTACAGGAATCGTTCGGCTAACTATAAAGACACTATAACTTCAAGTGAAACTACGACAACAGTTTATAATTTCGATTATAGGAATGGTTTATCACTTCCAGTGAAATGACAGTGATGCTTTCATTAAGTTGACGAATCTGTCTTGCTTACCCTTTCAAGTCGAAATTATTGCTACGCTAAACTTTACGCTGTAATTTTTTTTCTTCTGTGTTTTAAAAGATTATTAAACAAACTTGTTAACTCTGCAGTTATTTAAAAACTAACACACAAGTTCTTATTTAAATGCAGTGAAACTCTAAAAGAACGCACGACCTGGTTAGTTGGTGTACGTAAAGACGCGTTCGTTCGCACATCGCCGTAATGCTCCTCTCCGCGACTACGGACTACTCCAGTGACGTCACAAATCGGTGCGCGGGCCTGTTAAGCTATTAGGGGGTAATGACACAGCTCATCTGCTCGTAGAAATCATACCACATTATCAATTATTCCCTGAATTGTAATACTAACTTGAGGAGCACCACTATAATTTTATTCCATTATTATTCTACTAACTCGTGGAACAACACTAACACTTATTTCCAGAAATCAAACACTACCTCATACATCTCATCAAATGCACAAGCAAGGTAATATGTCAAAAATCAGGTTCGCTAAGTCAATGCATGCCTGTTTAACCCTTCTCCTTAAATCACTTCCTACCTCAATGCTTACTATTCCAAAGTTAAATTGTGGGTTAATTAGCCATAGAATATTGCTTTAAGAGATAAAATGCAATGCATCGCCTATTAATTGATAATTTAACTAGCATGAACTTTTCTAAATTAAAATGAAAATTTATAACACACGTTTTTGAATATTAATAACGAACTCGGTCTGAAAAAGTGCTTGGCTCAAGAGAGCTCTACCACAAAACCATGAAACACACTATCACTCCTACTCTACAGAGATTTAGTTGAGTAACCTTTTTTCATGTAATTTTTTTGTTGTTGTTACCACTGCAAATGCTTCTGACTTGTGCTTAACATTTGCTACTCAGGATAAGTTTTGGTGGTAAAGTCAGTAACTAATTTCTTTTTAGAATTCACACACAAATGATCCAACTCATTTTTATTTTTGCACCTCGTGGTTCATAGTTCCTAGCTTCTCGAGGGTCGAATTGGAACAGCAGTTTAAAAAGTTCTGAACAGCTTACCTCATCATCGGATAATATCTAGGAATAAAAACCCTTTTGGTAGCATGAAGGTTGAACAGATGGCAGGTGTCCAGGGAAAGGATGAAAACAATCTTTCATGCCATTCACCACATGGCTCTGTCACTGGGTTGGTGAAAAGGAAATTATAACGGCGGCCATTATCATAGTCTCATCAGCAAGGTTCCAACATGGTGTCCGAGAAAAGTTCCAGTGGGCAGGGATTCTTATGTGTTTCACGTGGACTTGGCAGGCTTCTCCATCATCAACTTTGCAGCAGCTTGACATCCTGTCATTGCTGGTTGAAGGCATTGGCATGAAAACATGCTTGCCTGGATCCATCATGGCGTCCATTAATTTTGTTACTGCTCAGACGACATGGAAACATGTAGGGACACAAGCTGAACAGACCCCGCATGAGAGCCTAACAGCTGGGTTTGCTTTCAGTAAAAAGTTTGGGCGAAGACTTATGCTGGTCTTTCGCCACCAAAAAATGCAGAGAAGAAACACACATGGGCACAAAGCAAACAAGGTTCTGAGAACTAACTGTGATGGCCACATGCTGCCTCCATAAGGCTTAACCCGTTAGGCACAAGGATTCTCATTGGTTAGAACACACCAGCTCAGATCGTGAACTGTTTACCTCGGAGAACAAGCTATATGGATGCAAGAAAACTGCTCTTTCATTAAAGGCAAATTGGATTCCTAGAATTTCGATCAGGACTCTTTGGAACGAGGGGCAAAAAACAGCACGTTGATACCATCTTGAAAAAAGTCGGTGGTCAGATTTGGATTTTTTTTGCATTTCATTATACAGTGACAGAAAAAATCCCAACACCACGAAAAAATAGTTGTAGAGGAATGAAATGGCGGCAATACATTTGTATAAGTAACATATTTAATCGATTAAGGTTTCAAGATCACAGCTCAATGTAAGCGCGAGAAGAGCCATTTTAAATGTGAAATGCTGGTACATTAATAACCGGTGTAACCGCCAGAATATTGAATGCAAGCACGCAAACGTTCGTGCATTGTGTCGTACAGGTGCTGGATGTCAGTTTGTGGGATGGAGTTCCATGCCTGTTGCACTTGGTCGGTTAATACAGGGACGGTTAACGCTGGTTGGGGCTGACGCTGGAGTTGTCGTCCAATGATGTCCCATACATGCTCGATTGGTGAAAGATCTGGTGATCTAGCAGGCCACGGCAACATGTCGACACTCTGTAGAGCATGTTGGGTTACAACAGCGGTATGCGGGCGAGCGTTATCCTGTTGAAAAACACCCCTGGAATGCTGTTCATGAATGGCAGCACAACAGGTTGAATCACCAGACCGACGCACAACTGTGCCGTGCGTGGGATAACCACGAGTGTGCTCCTGCTGTCATAGGAAATTGCTCCCCAGACCATAACTCCAGGTGTAGGTCCAGTGTGTTTCGGCAGCAGACAGGTTGGCTGCAGGCGCTCACCTGGCCATCACTGGCACCCAGGCAGAACCGGCTTTCATCAGGAAACACAACAGATCTCCACCCCGTCCTCCAATGAGCTCTAGCTTGACACCACTGACGTCGCAAACGGCAGTGGTTTGGAGTAAGTGGAATGCACGCTACATGGGCGTCTGGCTCGGATCTGTCCTTCAAGTAACCGATTTGTAACAGTTCGTTGTGTCACTGTGGTGGCAACTGCAGCTCGAATTGCTGCCGCAGACGCGGTACGATGCGCCACGGCCATACGCCGTACACGGCGGTCTTCCCTCTCAGTAGTGCCACGTGGCAGGCCGGAACCCGGTCTTCTTGAGGCAGTACCTTCTCTTGACCACCGCTGCCAACAATCATGCACAGTGGCTACATTCCTGCCAAGTCGTTCTGCAATATTGCAGAAAGAAAATACACCTTTTCGTAGCCCTATTACACGACTTCGTTCAAACTCCGTGAGCTGTTGATAATGGCTTCTTCGTCTTCTTAAAGGCATTCTTGACTAACATCAACACCCTACGTCGAATCTCAACGATAACTAACGCTCACAAACGTTACAGCGCGTATTTACAGCAAACCTACTTTGCATGTTCCGAGGGGCGCTACTAGCGCCACACGTATGCGCCGAGCGCGAAATTTGCATAGACGTCATCTTGCAGATGTACTCTCACCGCCTACCAACTGTCGTTTATCTAACACAACCACTTCTTGGTGTTGGGATTTTATTTTCCGTCAGTGTATATCATTGCATATTATTACATACATCATGTAATTCAACATTTTTTTACATGGAAATAACATTCACAAATTATTTATATGACTTTATATTTCAGGCCAGACTGAGAGTAAACCAAACAACTGACGTGTAAAGGAAATTTGGTTATTAATTTTGTTACGTAGTTTCATGTTATTTTAATTCCTCTATCTCTTGCAGTATATTTTTTTCTGATTATCAGTGGTGAAGCTTATTACACAACAAGCACACACACACACACACACACATAAAATTACAAGGGCCGCCCCGGTGGCGCAGTGGTCTAAGGCGTTGGCCTCTGATCAATCGTCCGTAAGGGGTCCGGGTTCGAATCCCGGTGAGGCATGGATGTTGTGTTTGTCTTACGGCACTGGCTCTCTCCCTTCCCTGGAACCAGTGACCCTAAATCAGGGACGGGCGACTGCTTATAGCCCATTTGAGTTGCTCACGGTGGTCGTTAAACCTCCAATCAAAAAAAAAAATTACAAGACAACTTATTACTAATAATTTACATTATTACAATTAGCACTTTTTCCAAAAATGTGTATGTACTTATTTGTTTCCCAGCCCATTTCAGGCGTACGATCATTTATTCCACACATCCAATAATAAAAGAAAAATGTTTACATTAAAATGAAGTGAAAAGAAATTTTGAGCATATACTGTATATTATATATATAGAGAGAAAGAAATTTCATTGACTTTTTCTTGACGAAAGTAATTACAGAGACAATTAATTTGTGATAAACGAATTTCAGGGGTGATAAACAAGAGAATCTGTGCAGTATTCATCATTCCCAAAAGGAATGCGTGGAATCTGTCAAGTTAATTTTCCAGTCATTTAGGAGAAGTTGCCAGTTTCTCCCAAACTCAGAAAATCAGAAACAGATCAACATCATCTGCTTCAGTCTCAGATTTGCCTTCATTTTCATCATATAATAACTCACAGAAGTATTCACCCCATTTTTCACTTCTCACTGGGCTCTCATATCAAGTCTCTGATCCTATTCTTCACAAAACTTAAAATTTCATGTCCCTAATTTTTCTTGTCTTATATGCTTCCAAAAAGTTTTTTCTATCTTTCCAAAAAGCCAATTCATGGCTTTCCACCTTTTCCTTCCTATTTTTTGCCTTACTCTGGCAAACCAGCGTAGCTGCCTCACACTTCTTACAGCAATACTCATCCTCAGAAACTCTGCCTTGCAACATCTCCAAATATGTTTACTTCTTTCTCTTTACTACTTCTTTAATCTCACTGTTCCACTAAGCATCACTTCTAATGTTACCCACCATTGCGATACCACAGGCTTCTTCAGCAGCAGTTACAACACAATCCTTAAAACATGTCCACTTCTTTTCTACATACCTCTCACATGACTTCAACTCATTCAGTCATTCTCTGAGTAAATCAAAGTAATGCTGATGTCCTTCAACAAGCCTTTCAGCCTAGCCTTTATTCTTTTCGCCACAGGCCTCTTTCTCCAACCAACATTCAGTTTCATTCATGACATTAACAAGTAATGATCAGAGGCAACTACTGCACCTCATGAGTGTCAATAACTAAGTATTTCAGACATTGATCGTAAACAACAAAATATATTACACTCTTTTGTTCTAGCGTACAATTTTTCCAAGTGTATGTGTGGGTATTCTTGTGGTTGAAAAACGTATTAGATACACACAAACCATTCTCAATGCAGAGTTCAATTAACCTTTCGGCTTTCACCATTATCATTTACACAAGGATCATTAAATTTACCCAGAACGGCTACACTTTAGAGTTCGGCCCCCATCGTCTGCTTCGCTATCGTGCGAATGGAATGCCGGGAGAAACGTTTCGCGATAGATAGCGCTGCAGCTGCTTTGGCGTTTTCTCCCGTGCTGTGTATGTTACGTAATCGCTGTTTGCTGAGTGCGTCTTCCGTCTTCTGTTCGCCCTGTTCTAAGCTGTTCTTTTCAGCGTGCGTTGTAGCTCTGTCAGTAGCCATGTGGAACTGGTGGCGTTTCTTCGACGAAGTTGGGAAGGATGAAGAAACATGCATTGCATGGTGTGAGCGAAAAGGATTGCTTCCAACCGAAAGAAGATGTTCCGCAGGTCATCCAATGAGTTTGCGAGTGGATATGTCTCATCGTTAAGGACAATTCAGGTGTAGGAAGAATCACGTTACAGGGAAAAGTGAGCAGTGTTCCCGTTTACTTGGGACGTGGTTTGAAGCTGCTTGTATTCCTCTTGATAAGGTGATGACTCTTTTGTATTGTTTCGCCAAAAGATTGTCCTACGATGATGCAATTGAGGAATCTTCCCATGGTGGGGTTTCCACATCCTCTGCGACAGTCAGTGACTATTATCAGTCTTGCAGAGAACTAGTCAGGGCCCGATTTACTACATGCAAAGCCCAGGGCACAAAAAATTTCCGGGGCCCCCCTCCTTATTCTCTATCGACCAAATAATAGTCACTGTGTGCAAAGTAGCAGAATGTAGACGTACATGCTTACGCTGATAGTTTCCAAATCATTAGCAGGTTTGCAGATAGTTTTTGCATGTAGATTAAAAAAATAAAAATGTTAGGCCTATATACAGCAATTAAAACACTTACTCAACGCTTTACTCAGATTAATATACTAAATTCTATTTTAACTGAAGAACTTAATTATTTTTCACATCTTCTGAGTTCTTTTGTTTATACAGACATTTCTGGACTCTAGATTTTATCAAGGTCTGTTCTCAATGTATACGAACTGTATTAAAAGTTTTGTTTACACAGAATTTAAATTTTATTGCCAGGTTCCTCTTTCAGTTGCCAATTAAATAAAAATATTTCCTTATGCATTTTGTAAGTCCAGTATTTTTGAATTAACTTGTTGAAAATCATATTTATAATTTTTGAAAGTTCATTGACAGAACTGTTTTTCTGGATATAAAAACTTTCTTTAATTAATCTCTTGTTTTTATGAGGTTCGTAGTCCAATATTTTAATATTTTGCCATAAAGTCCATTTTACACACATTGCTGCACATTCAATTAGAATGTTCTATTTTGTCCTCATTGGACTCTGTAATGTTCTAATAATTATTTGTTTTATTAATTTTCCTTTAAATTATCTTATTATATTGTTATCATGGTTTGCGGGTTGGCAGCGAGTTTTCTGTTTCAATAGCTGTCTGTGTATGCAGATACATTTTATTTTTATACAACTCTGGTTGTGCGGGGACAACTGGTTGATCAGTAGTTTGTGGTGTTAATGACCCCTATAGACTCTAACTATAACAATATATCTATGACAAAATGGATGGACATCTTAATTTTAGTGAATATTGTGGTCTTGCAATGTACTGATTCTTGCGTCTAGAACATGAGAACAATGCATCCGACAAAAAATGTGAACTAAAACAAGAAAAAAAAATCCATGGTGACCTCCACTGGACTTCCTCATAAATAGAGATGTGAAGCTGCATAAAAAATTGAAAAAGTGCTATGGGAACTCCTACTTCCAGCTTCCCGGTTTCTACCAAGATCAAATCAGCGCATCATTATCAATATATCAGAAAACTGCAAAACATAAAATTTTGTGTTGATGAGGAAGAGTTTGAGTTACACAAAAAAATAATAATAATAATAACGAAACAAAAAACATAATAATAATAATCTGAAAAGCTGAGGGGAACACTTAGTCCGGTTCAATTTTTGGTAAATGTGTTGTACTTCGGCATCCTAAATTATTTGGTCAGAAAAGTTGTAAAATTAAAAAATAAATAAAAGCATATTAAAGATGTTTACCGAAAAACGTACCTCCAAGTAGTCCAAGTAGACACACGCTGCGGCGACGACCTGAAGCTTTGCTCCGTTGAAAGGAAGGTTTGCTGCGGCTGGGAATTCATGGGCAGAAGTGTACAACAGGAATCAGGTACGCTCTTGTCAGGAAAGAGTAACGGAATATACTGCTACGCTAAAGAATGTAGTTTGTAATTTCTGTCTCACTTTTTAAAGAAACATGCACAGACTGTCTTTGTTCTTTGGCATGTAATTCCGTGATACGAAATAGTAAGTATGCACATGCCTTTCTTGTTTCTAGAAAAGCGTTAGAGTAGGTGTCGCATTCTCTCTAACGGAAGTTAGATGGCAAGTCTCAAAGTGAAAGTTTGGTTACTAAATAAAAAAAGAAGCTTCCACGGATAAATGAGTTCATACAGTCAGCATCAAAGAATCCCATGTGAAAAAAAACAAGAAACTGTCCGATTGCGATGTCAAGAACTGACACCGAAATTAACTATTTTCTGTAGCGTAGCACTACACTCTTTCCTGACAATAGCGTACCCGGTTCCTGTTGTACTATTCCGCCCGTGAATGTCCTGGCTGCAGCGATCCTTCCTTTCAACGGGGCACAGCTTCATGTCAACGCCTCAGCATTGTTTAAGGCCTCCCGCAGCGTCTGCTGACTCGTCATACTTGGAGTTCAAGTTTTTCGGTAAACATCTTTAATATTCATTCTAACGATGAAATTTTTTCACCATTTCCCCTTAAATTGCATATTTTAGAATCTGTACGTCACACTTTTTAGAAATTTTACAACTTTTCCAACCAAATAATTTACCACGCTAAACTACACATTTACCCAATTTTTACCAAAATCTAATGAGCACATAATGACATGAATGTATAAATTGTCCAATGTCAAACAAAACTGATAATACGATGACAAAGTGCTGTGTTTGGGCACCAGATCTTTTTATTTGTAATAACTCGGTTACTATTCTTTATTTTTAGGAATGAATAAAAACAATTGAAAATTTACCTCCTATATCAGGACGAAACAGTTGGGTTGAATATTTTTCTTCTACATTTCCTAGATGCAAAGTCATGTATCAGAGAATCATAATTTAAAGACTGTGTCACATCACTCTCCAAAGAAAGCAGAGCTAATGATGCCAGTTTCGTTTGTCGCACGGTTGATCGTAAGGGATTTTTAAGTCTTTTCAGCAAAGAAAATGATCTCTCACTTGTACAATTTGAAATCGGTAATGTCATGAACATTCTAAGTGCAGTCTCAGTGTTCGGAAATGTGGCTTCTAAATTGTTTACCTTCAAAGTTTGCAGCATCTGGGGAATGGTTGCATGCTCCCCCATCATTGAGGAGAATTGCAAAAACTCATCTGCAAACTGGTCGTCAAGGTCATTGTTAAAGTATTCCTGCAATGCTTTTGCCCCTTCAAAAATTTCAGATCTTGATTTTTTTGTAAAAAATTTAAATTTTCTCATTATATTTTCATAAGCACTTTTTCTGCTTGAAAGCTGAGTGACTCTTTAGTCACTCAGCTTTTAAGCAGAAAAGCACATAATGAACCTGAGTTCTAAATATATCCCTTGCACTGAGTTCTATATGTTCACTGTTACATTCATCTAGGTGTTTATTCTTAGGCACTTTCTTTCTTCGGGAATCATGACCATGGTATTGCACATTTTCAGACACTAATGTTTTAGCTTCCTCTTCATAGACTTCAAAAGTTTCCCTCACGAACTGAATGAATTCAATTAACGACTGGAAAATTTTAGGTACTTCAGAATTATTTCCTTTTGGATTCTGACAAGTTTGATTTGCACAGTTTAATCTCTGAAGTATTGTGTCCCAAACTACTGTGCTGATCGATATTTCCATTGTTCGCATTTTCTTCAGCAGTGATTTTGCTTCATCTCTTGTCTGTGGAGAATCATCTACATTTTCTGACAGAAATACTAAAACTTTCTCTATTTCATGATAACTTTCCTCGCTGATCGTGTAGCTGCAGCATCTGCACAACATCTAGTAACTGACCGACTCTTCAGTGTGAGTGATTAATTTCCATGAGCTTCTTGGACTTTCTCCTGAAGCATCTTCCAACGGTGAGTTGATGCAGAAAAAAAAAAGTATAGAGTTTTTGCAAAAATGTGAAAAAAGAGAGAACTTTACCACAACTATTTATGCTATTCACACCAACTAAATTTAAAGTGTGAGCAGAACATGGCACACATTCCGCTTGTGGATTGATTTCCCTAATGCGTGTTTGAACACAAGAATACTTCCCAGGCATGTTGCTGGCATTGTCATAGCTTTGGCCTCTGACATTCAAAATATCCAGGCCAGCCTCCTGTAGAAAAGATATTATGGTATTTGTAATGTTTTCTGCAGTATGTCCATGGAATGGAATAAATGTCAAAAACCGTTCTTTTGCTTCACAATCTTTGTTGACATACCTTATGATAAAAGACAGTTCATCTATATGTGTAATGTCTGGAGTTGAGTCAACTATGACAGAAAAATATTTTGACATTTTTATTTTATCAGTGATTGCATTTAAAACACGTACAGCCATTAATTCAACAAATTCATCCACACATGTTGAAGATAAGTAACTGGTGTTACCACTTCCTGGATTCCCACATTTTTCCAAGTGTTGAGCTAAGAATGGATCAAATTCTGCAATTAATTCTAAGCAGCCCGGGAAATTTCCATTCTGAACTGATCCTATTGTTTCATCATCACCATACATTGGCAACCCACGAACTGAGAGATACTTAACTGTTGCAACAACTCTATGCAAAACATCTTGCCAGCACTTGGATTCATTCCGATACTGCATAACTATCTGACAGTCAATGCGTGCAGAAGCATTCATGCGTGATGAATAGTCACATACTGCTTGCCTGTGTATGTGTGAATTTTCATGCTCTGTAAGACGTTCACTTGTATGCTTTTAGTCAGAAAAACCTGTGGATCCTAATGCTGTAGTGCTCCTAGCATACAATTTGCATACCCAGCAGAATAGTAAACAAGTTGATGGGGATAAAAGAAGCCAGTCGCATTTTACCTTCTCATTATTTTTTTTATTCTGAAAAAATTGCCTTCTGTTGAAAACGTTTTTTACCACAGATATCCTTCCCTGTGAATGCTAGCAACTTCAAATCTTGGACTGGTGGATTGCTCAAAAAGCATTCGCGCATTTCTTCTGTAATTTCTCCCCATAAGGCAGGATCCACTGCATTCATTGTGGAACTTGTGCTCTCTTCATTAGATGAATTCAAAAGATTTCCCAAATTAGGAGCATCTGTGATGTTAGATGATTCTGAAGTCAGATTACTGGCTTCCAAAGACAAATTACACTCAAGAGACTCACCAGAAGTAAAATTAGATGAATTTGTAGAACTTTTGGGATCAAGTGAAATATCCAATTTTTTAATGGCAAAACGTTCAATGCTACCATGATGCAGGTCATCATCCTTCAGTTTCAATTGTTTGGCTTTCCGTTTAGCACTGCCGGATAAATATGTACGTTTTGACATAATTTAACTGTTAAGTAATTCAACTTAAATATATTGTTACAACTAACTAAATTTGATTATATATAAAATTAACAAATATTCAACATTCCATCAGACTACAAGAAACGCAACGCAAAATACAACCAAGCCTTCGTGGTTACAGTTACGACAACGACAAGCCGTGTGCAGGAAGTTGAAGGATCAGTTGAGTTTAGGTGCGTTCGGAAAAGCAAGAAAAGGCACGTGGATCAATGGAACGATCCTCCTTCTCAATGATCACCTGAAGGTTATTAAACCACTGAAACTCATTAATGGCCACATGTTTACGTGAAATTCGAAACTCAAACTCACTGCGTGTAAGTACCACATCTATAAACACATGACTCATGAGCATGCAAAAGTAAAAAATAAATTTTGAGTATACACACACAAAATTCCCATTAACTCAGTACACATTTAATTCAAATTTTGGGGCCCCCAAAATCGGGGGCCCTCCCTTAAATCAGGGCCTGGAACTAGTCGCAGAGTTTATGGTAGCTTACGAACAAGACGAAGGACAGCTTGGAGGCCCTGGTGTCATCGTAGAAGTGGATGAGGTGAAGGTTGGCAAGCGGTAGTATAATCGTGGTCGTCTCTTTGAGAGCACCTGGATCCTTGGCATCTTTGAACGAGATTCGAAATGATTCAGGGTTGAGATCTGCCCGCAGAATAACCGCTCTGCTCGCACATTGCGGCCGCTCATCCAGAAACATGTTCAACCTGGAACTACTGTCATGACGGATCAGTGGTCTGCGTACCACAATCTCCCATCCTGTGGTTTCCAACATCTGTCAGTAAACCACTCACTCAATTTCGTCGATCCGACTACTGGGGTGCATACGCAAGGTGTTGAGAGCAATTGGCGGCCCCTCAAACGCACATTATCTAATGGCATTCACAAAGACCACTTGGCCGACCACATTCTGGAATATTTATTCCGACGAAATTGTCGTTTTTCTTCTGAACAATGTTTTGAGGAAAGATCAAACAGTTCTTTCCTAGTACGTAATGTTTTCCCCTTAAATATTCGTACTAGATAGACAGGTTCTCAATGAGGAGGAAACACTTGTTTTCCGTCGTTATAAATATTTAACAACACCTGAACTACTTACATTCCATAAAGGCCCTTTTCAGGGCCAGCCATATTACAAAATAAACCCCTTCCTTTCAAAAATACCCCCCCGCAGCATATTTCGCCTCCCTACCACTCCTCCCACACAACACACACACACCGATTACTAATACACGCAGCGAAGGAGCAAAAAACGCCGACGCAGCTGCAGCGCCATCTATCGCGAAATTTTTCTCTCGACATTCTAGCAGCGCGTTAGAGCTTAATCAGACGACGATACGGGGCTGAAGATTGAAGTGCATCCATGTTTCCTTCATACAGCCGGAGGGGAGAAAGGGGTTCAAACTAACTTACATGGAAAATCCCCAAATACTATTTTTACACTTTGAAGTTCTCAGGAAATTTCTTTTTCCTTTCTATTAAAACATTAAGTTGGTGTCCCTTGATTAATGCGAGGCTCGAGACCAACTTATTAAGATAGCACCGTATGTACGGAGGTATCTAAAGAAAAACAGGGATTGAGGAGTTACCTGAATTTTGCAATGTACGCATTTTTATTTAGTTTCTCTTTTTATTTTATTAGCAATTAGGTTAAAACAAATAATTCAAAATCCTTCGAAAATGAAATAAAAAAAAACGTATTTCCTTCCGCACTGAAATCCCAATTTTCTTTTCCCCTCTAAATGATTAGAGTATTTTTCCTGTATTCAGTCTCTTCACCTCATACGGGTAAAATGAGAATTGCTAAATCACATGTTGTACCAACCAAACATGTCGATTTCCTACTCGGTCCTAGGAAGACTGGCATCCGAAAAATTAGTGCCCAATCGACTCGTATACGAATCTTAAAAGAGCTATTATACCTGGTTCACTCCAATGACAATGATGTTAAGGGTTAATTAAAATGAAATATCTAGAATAACCAGTAATAAATGATAAATACTTCACTCCCTTAACAAAACCCTAGAGATTTTGCCGGCATTTAAATTATTCTTTTTTGGTTGGAGGTTTTTTTTTTTATTGGAGGTTTAACGACCACCGTGAGCAACTCAATGGGTTATAAGCAGTCGCCCGTCCCTAATTTACGGTCACTGGTTCTAGGGAAGGGAGAGAGCCAGTGCCGTAAGACAAACACAACATCCATGCCTCACCGGGATTCGAACCCGGACCCCTTTCGGACGAATGATCAGAGGCCATCGCTTAGACCACTGCGCCACCGGGGCGGCGGTTGGAGGTTTAACAACCACCGTGAGCAACTCAATAGGCTGGCTATAAGCAGTCGCCCGTCCCTAATTTAGGGTCACTAGTTCCAGGGAAAGGAGAGAGCCAGTGCCATAAGACAAACACAGCAACCATGGCCCACCGGGATTCGAACCCGGACCCTTTCGAACGAATGATCAGAGACTATCGCTTAGATCACTGAGCCACCGGGGCAGCATTAAATTTTCAGTAGAGCTGCACGACTACTTCCTAATATTAATTTCTAATGTGTTAGTTCGGCCCTTATTTCAAATCTCGTATTATTGCGCATCAGTTTCTTATTACTACAGGCAGACAGATGTGAAGATCTCACTCACATGTTTTAAAACAAGGTAAACATCTCTATAGTGTCCAGATCTACGAGTTCCAAGTATCAGAATATTTTTTTAATTTACGGATATGTTTCAACTAGCCAACCAAATGATTAAAACATTCTGAGCCACGTTGTCTAACAGTTCTTTTTTTTTCTTTAATTTTTTTCAGTACATTTTTTAAGTGCTCATTTATCTTTAGAAAGTATTGTAATCGTGAAAAAATTCGACTACAAGATTTCAACGGAAATGCGCGTTTTGGGACAGTACCCACCGCCTCCCCGGTGGCGCAGTGGTCTAAGCGATGGCTGCTGATCATTCGTCCGAAAGGGATCCAGGTTCGAATCCTAATGAGGCATGGATATTGTGTTTGTCTTACGGCACAGGCTCCCTCCCTTCCCTGGAACCTGTGACCCCTAAATTACGGACGGGCGACTGCTTATAGAAAATTGAGTTGCTCACGGTGGTAGGAGTTGCGACTTCTGAGCTCCGTCAATTCGTGCGTATTTTGTGTGTTTCTAGTGAGTTGCGAATCCCAAGTTTCAAAGCACTTACCTTTGGAAGGTTTCGCTATCGTTTGTGAATACTCCCAGATTGGTGAGTTGCCTTTTTATTTTCCTATTACGTCTTGTTTATCTCTCGGCCGAGCTGGTCGAAGCTACGATAGTTGGCGCCATTGCAAATGGTGTCTTCCGGCGGTCGGGGCCCAAAACTGGACATCGACGGTGTCCCATCGATGTTGACGACAACCTCTTCTTCTTCCATGGGTGCTGCTTCTCTGCCCTCCCCAAGTGGCGGCGTTGCACTGCCCTGAACTCGTGATATGAACAACCCCTTTCCTCAGGCTGTTCAGTTGCCTTCTCACTCATCTCAAGCTGCTACCACCTTCGTTGCTGACGACGACGCAAAGGATGTCTTGTGCAACAGTACCTTCCCCATGTCATCTAAACCTCTAACGCCATCGTCTACTTATGCCAATGCCATGGCCTCTTCCACTGTGCAACGCCCCCGCAGGGCATGTACGCCGGTGCCGAAGCTCTCCAATCACAACTACAACGAGACGGAAATACCATTTCTTTGGAAATTCCCCAGGACTCGCCTGCAGGTACTGCTTTCACTACGATCTTAGACAGAGGTGTTGTCTTTGAATCCTTGCCAAACACCTTCTTCAAAGATTATTCCATCGCTTTAAAGCGGCAATTTCCAAAACATACCATTTCACACATGTTTTGGCGAGGCCGAGCGATTGTCGTATACTTTTCCAATGCCGACTCTGCTCGTGCCGTGACGAATGCCGGCCTCACCATCGGCGATCAACATCTTGTTCCCAGCCCGGTTGCCGAGCGCCCGATGAATGTGTCCTTCTACCCAGTGCCCCCAGAGGTAACCGATACAGTTTTATTTGCGGTTCTTGCGTCATTCGGCCGTGTGGTTGGAACGATTCAGACATATTCTGCTGCCACTAAAGACCCCGAAGACAACTCCCTGCTCGTCGCGTGGGTAGGGTTGTTTTTTCTTCCCCGGCGGACATCCAACCATCCCGACTCAATTCAATGCCAAGTGCGGTAACTAGATCCGTTATATTGATGTGCTCACTGAACATCACTGCAGCAAATGCAAGAAGTTTGGGCACTTTTACAAGCAGTGTCCCAATCCTGCTGCTGCTCCACAAGATTCACCGCAGGTGACTTCTCTTCAATCCTCTGACTCGCCCTTGCCTCCACGATATCGTCTGAGGGACCTCTCAGACGAGAAAGTGCTCCGTCATTGACTGGCCACCATCTATCTCCGCGACCGATTTTCCAGTGCTGCCGCAGTCCTCCAAGTTCCGCGCCCCTGATCCACCAGCTGATTCTGCAGACGACCGTGTCGTGTCAGATACTGAAGTACGAATTGCAGATCCTGATGCCGCTTACACCAGCGCAGAACAGACCATGAGTGACACCTCTGAGCCTGATCACAGCGCTCGCCCAGGTAAGAGGGTGGCGCCCAAACCTCCTCGAAACACCACCAAGCGAGGGCGAGCTGCAGGGAGCTCCACTCGCTCCTCTTCCCGGACCCGCCAGAAACCATCGTGTCTTCAAGACTTCGATACCACTTTTGACCCTTCCTCTCCAATGGTATCATTTCAGGACTTTGATCAGACTCTCCGTGACACATCATTCCCGTCTTTGCCTCTCGCGTATGAGAAGCTGCATGCTCTCACCTGTTACACGCAAAAAGCACACGGCTTCCTCTAGTATGCGAAGACCCATGAAGCTGGACTTCCTGCTATCCTGCAACAGCTTTCCGATCAGGACAATCTTGTGGACAATTCTTACTTATCCGGTCCTTCCACTAAGACGGCCAAGTTCATTCGCAAACAGATCCACGGACTCAAGATTTCTATCACCAGGTTCACCACGTCTCCGGGTGACCTGGCGCTTTCACGGTAGTTTCCTTCAACTGCCGGGGGTTGGATCCCCCGAGGTGAATTCCGCCGTGCATGAGGACGTCTCGGCAATTAGTGCCGATGTCCTCTTGCTCCAGGAAACGTGGTGCTCGCGTACAACACCATTCCATCAGTGGTGCCGATGGCAGTACACCTTCCATCATGCCCACCGTGTACTGCGTTCAGGCGGAATTACTGTCGGAATACATCACCGTTTTCGTCCATCTATCACTTCTGTTGCTGTTAACAACTTATTTACAGATCAATTACAATGTTTTACATTTTGTATCAATTGTGTACCATGTCATATCTTTAACGTGCATATTCCTACTGACGACTCTCAACTCCATCCGCTTTTTCACTGCCTTCAGACTGCGCTTATGGCAGTCCCCCCGGGTCCTCGGGGGTGACTCTAACTGCACTCTGCAGCCATTGCTCGACCGCACATCTACCGGGGAGCACCGCTCCCTTCTTGTCGATATGCTTACTCAACTTATTACCGATTTCCATTTTGTTGACTCGTACCGGCATCTCCAGCCGGACACCATTTCTTATACTTGGCGGAATTCTCCGGCACAAGGATCGGCGGCAGCACGTCTCGATCGCATATACGTCATCCCACCGCTACTTCCAGCGATCACTGCGGCGAGACATCATCCTTCCACCTCTTCCGACCATTGTGCTGTGGCGCTTACCATATGCGTTTCCTCTTTCCCGCCTTCAAGACAACGCTTCTGGACCTTCGATGATTCATTGCTTATGGATGTGGCGTTTTGCGCCGACGTCCGCCGGTTTCTTGCTGATCGACAACATCTCATCAGCACCGCTCCCAGTACCCTTCGTCTATGGTTGGACATCAAAAACGATCTTCGTCTGCTCGTACGCCGTCTTTCGAACGTGCGAAGGATATTTGTAATCTCCGCTGCTCCTTGGCTGCAATCCCCTTACAAGATCCCGCTTACCTTGTTGTTCAGGATGCTTTACGAGCGAAACTCCATCCGCTCGCCGTGGAGGCTACTCGCAGGCTGAAGATGCTTCATATTTCTTCGCCGGAGATTTCCTACGAGGAGCTCTCACGTACCGAAAGAACACACCGTACGTCGAAAACGCTACGCCACCTTTGCCTACCTGATGGTACCATCTCATCTGACCCTTCACGTCTATGCACGGAAGTTCGGCGCTTTTTCCAGGACAAATTCCGTGCGGTGGTGCCTACTGATGCTATCTCTTCCTCCCCTCTTCTTTTTGCTCTGACTCAGGTCCCACCCCAACTATGTGATCCTCTTCTTTCCGCTTTTTCTCCTGCTGAATTTCAGGAGGCGTTTGCCTCCCTTAGTTCACGCGCATCATCGGGACCTGACGGCCTTTCCTTCTCCTTTTACCGCGCCTTCCTCCCGTCTCTGATGCCTTTTCTTCTCGCTTGCTTTTCTAGCGCCCAAACCTTTTGTGCACTACCGCCGGAGTTTACTGTAGCGCACATCATCTTTCTGCCCAAAAAGGGAGACCCTTTGGACTTGCGAAATTAGCGCCCCATTTCCATTCTCAATTTGGACTATAAACTTTTCACTAAACTTCTCTCTCGCCGCTTGAACTCTGTGCTTCCCTTTCTTATCTCCCCCGACCAGTCATACACTGTGCCTGGTCGGTCCATTTCTAACAACATTTCCTTTCTCCAGCACCTAGTTTTTCTAGCCCGCACCCACTCCGAACCCCTCGCCCTGTTTAACCTTGACCAGAGATCAGCATTCGATAACATCTCTCACGACTTTCTTTCTGCCACTCTTCTCGGCTTTCGCTTTCCTTCCTCCTTCGTTTCTTTTCTTCTCAGCCTCTATCGGGGCGCTTTCTTCCACGTCCGGACGACATTCTTTTTGACGGCGCCCGTACCTTTTCTTCGAGGAATCAGGCAGGGCTGCCCCTCTCGGGACAACTCTTCGCCATTGTCTTTGAACCATTCCTCCTGGCTACTCGAAGATCACTCCTGTCTACTCTTCCTCCGACAGTTGCCAGCACTAGGCACCATGAGTGCGTACTTACAGCATATGCAGATGACGCAACCTTTTGTCTCCGCCAGGACGTCCAGTTCGACAACCTTCTCTCCACCTACCATCTTTACGCTACTGTTTCTGGCGCTTCGCTTAATGTCACCAAAAGTACTGGTTTGTGGTGTGGGTCGTGGATGGGCCGGACCGATACCCCCTGGCGTGCGGTCTGGTCCTCCTCGACCCAGAAAATCTTTGGAGCCAAAATCGGTCACCCCTTTACCGCGGGCTTTTGAAATGGACCAGTTTGCAGTCTAGGTTACGTCATCAAGCAACGTTTTGGAGATTTGCGATTCCAATTACTTCTTACTGTCAGTGAGCTCACATCGTTCGACGATACTTACTTTCCCTCTACACCTATTCCTGGACCTCCACCGTCTTCTTGTCAACCCGCCTGACGGAACTCAACAGCATCTTCACTTCAGTCATCTGGGCTTCAAAACACAGGTCAGCCGCTATATCTCCCTGTCAAGCATGGGAGCATTAATCTCCTAGATGTTCACTGTTACCATCGTGCATACCGCATCGCCTCCTTCCTTCGTCTTGTCACTTCGCTTTCTCCTTCTCTTACACTTTCTCTTGACGTTATTCTCTCTCTTCGCGATCCATCCTTCACTTCTCTGCTTTTCCTCAGGATGGACTACTATACTATTCCTTCTTCTAACTTTCCTACTATTCTATCTGAGGCTCCAGCGCTTTTCGGTTTCCTACCTCTCTCTCTCGCTCTCTTCCCACCACCACCCTGGATCTCCTTGCAGAACCACTCTTTTTCTCTACCCTGGTTCACCCCCCGCCCCGATCAACCTTTCTTTCTATTTTTCTCCCGGTTCCGTGCTGGCATCCTAACCGTGCAGGCCTCTCATGAATCCCGATTATTCCTGGAAACCCCTTGATTCACTCTTTTCCTCCCCAACTCCTTCCCTCGAGGACGACTATGCCCTTCTCCGTTTCTCCCTTCTGCTTCTCTATCCTTCTCTTGTTTCTGACGACGGCCTCCTCGTCGTCCCCGGTCCCAGCCTTCCTCTCCCCTTATTTCTTCCTTTTCGTGACTCTGTCGCCCCTGTCCTTTCTTTTTCTACCGCTGCCCTGTATCGTCTCCTCCGTGCGCCCTCTGAGTCTCCCCATCCCATTTCCGGGGTATCTCCTTCCTCCTCCCTGGCCGTTTGGTCTGCTTCTTCTTCCCCCTTTCTTCTCCGCTGGAACGTAACACCCACTGGCGGTTCCTTCATCGCCGGTTCCCTGTCCCCATCTTCTCTATCGCATGTCTCTTCTCCTCTCTGTCCTTTCTGTGGCGTTGACGGTGACGTCGCTCATATGTACTGCCCTATCTTGCTGCCACTTCTTCATACTGTTTTCCGGTTAGCTGACATAATTTGCTCTAAGGACTTGCCGTTTCAGGCATATCCGTGGCTGTTGCTCACAAAACATCCGCCCACCCGATGCCTGCTGCTTTCTTTTCATACTTGCCAAGCAAGTGATTCACTCATTTCATCAATCTCTCAGGAACTCTCCTGTACTTCCATCTCTTCTGTCGGCCAGTGGGCGGCTGCAGGCTAGCTTTCGAGGCCGGTTCGTGGCGCGCCTCCGTTTGGAACTCACAGCTGCAACTTCCACGCAAACAATCGGCACCTTTCAGAACACCTGGGCCCAGCGCACCGGGTGGTTTTCTATTGCTGGCTCTGACATCCTACTGGCGACTTGATTGTGTCCTCTTTTGGATTGTCTTTGTTTTGGTGTTTGGCTGTTCTCTTCGCCTTGCTAGTACTTTTCGTTGGTTCTTTTTCTTGCCCAGTTTTAATACTGGGCGAGTGATTTGTGTCTTAATTTCTGAGACGACAACCTTGTGTGTCCAGACTTTGGTTCTCTTTTTACGTTCGGGCCTTGTGTTTTGATTACACCGTGTTTTTTTTCGTAATTGTGTTCTGCAACGTGTTTCTTATGAATTGTTCTGTACATATCTTCTTTATTTTTGTCTTATGTATTTCGCACGTCAAGTCCTTGTTTTTCAGGACCACAAGCTCTTGTGTCTCGATTACTCTTGTTTTTTTGTTTGCACCGTGTTTCTCTGCCTTGGTATCGTGTCTTCTGCTTAATCGCGAAAACTGTATTGCATATATCCTTTCTTTATTATTGTGTTGTGCATTTGCTTTCGTGGCACATCCCAGTTTTTTCGCTACTGTACTGTAATTTCTTTGCATGAACCGTGCTTTTTGTGAATTGCTCTGTACATGCCTTTGTGAATTGCTCTGTACATGCCTTTGTGAATTGCTCTGTACCCTTTACAATCTTGTTATACGCATTTTGCACGTTTTCTTCTTGATTATTTAGACCACAAGCTCGTGTGTCCCGATCACTTTTTGTTTTCGTCAAATGTGCTTCTGTATTGTTTGCACCGTGCTTTTCTGCCTTTGGTGTCGTGTCTTATGCTTTATCACGGAAACTGATTTGCATAATTATCAGTGTTGTGTTGTGCGTGTGTCTTCGTGGCACACCCCAGTTCTCTGCTATTGTACTGTAATTTATTTGCACCATACTTTTTGTGAACTGCTCTGTACATACCTTCTAATAATTTGTTATAAGCATGTTGCTCGTTATGTACCTGTTTTTTTCTTTCGAACCACAAGCTCGTGTGCCCCAACTACTATCGTTTTCGTAGAATATGCTCATCCTCTTTGTTTGCACCGAGCTCTTCTGCCTTTCTATTTTGTCCGGTAACTGTATTGCATACCAATATACATAATACATGCATTACCCATGTTCTGTTCATAAAATGTATGCCTTGGGTGTTGACACCCGATAATGTGTTTTATCATTCGATTTTTTGTTTTATGGGATGGTTTCCCACTTGCATCATGTATAGACCATCTCATTGTCACTCATTGTTTTGACATTTTAATTTGCTGTTGAGCGACTTATTGTAACATATCTTGTTTTAATAAAGAATTTGAACTGCTTACGGTGGCCGTTAAACCTCCAACCAAAAAAAAAAAATGCAGTACCCACTAAATACCTTGGAGAATAGACTGGCAAACGCAATGGTAGACCTTCGGAGGCAACGAGCAGCAATTGAGATAGTAGCGCCATCTGTAACCGCGAGGAGTTGGTGGGAAATGCATTGCTATTGGAAAGGTACATACAGTGTTTGATTCAACTCATAATATATCGTATAAATAGCTCAGAAGGAATATTCGGGTGGGAATGTGAACTAAAAAATTTCTAGATCAAAATTTAATTAGCATGTTTTCAATTTCGATGAATATCAGCTATGAAACAGAACATACGCCGCTACATACAACGAACACCTTATACGTGAAGTTGCAGCAATGCGAATTTAAATATACCGAATTACCGTTCCTTCATAATACCCTTAATCACTCGATTTTGTTCCTCAAATTGTTTTATTGAAAAATATGTTTATCCCATGAGCGCATGAAAAATGAATATTGCATAAAATAAAAAAGAGGGTCTACAGATATCATTGAGTACAAAACTATCACGGCTTTTTCTCAGACATGCAAAGCTCTTTATATTTATTGCAGTGCCGTATCCACACTCAATAAACTAACTTTAAAAGCTTAGGAGTAGCTTTTATACAATTTATACAATTTGAAAGAATAACACAGCACTTTATCTCATCTAATTTTCTAACCAAACACTTCTATGCCTCAGCAAACACTGTATGGTTCTTATGAAAGAAATGAACAATTACTAGATCACTCCCTCTAACTGATACATGCATACAAAAATCCTTTTCTTACCTTAATTTTTTCACTATACAGACCTGTGTTAACTGTTTTTTTTTCTTAGAAAAGATTACTATATAAACTTTTTTACAAATTATCTTGTAAAAGATCAAAAAGGAGAACACAGCACAGGATAGGCACTGAAATAGTGGCAAACAAGCTTTGTTTTTCTTCCTGCAATTATGATTTAATCAAATGCTAGCTTTAATATGAACTGAATGTCAACAAACTGTTCTGTAATCAAGTATGTTGTCTAAGGTCCAGGAAGAGACACAAAGATACAGGCTTCAAAAATAGAAAGGCTAAATATACTGGCTTAGAAAAACGGCAGAGTTTGAGAACTGTTATAAAATATTGCAATTAGGAATTCGCTTTTATGTAATAATACGGATGAAACAAACGCGATTAATTCACAGAGAAAAAAGGGCAAATAATATGTATTTTATGAAACATTATATTTCAGATTATTATCACATAAACATAATGTATATATATATATATATATATATATATATGTTTATATAAAAAAGTAAAGCAAAATAAGGGCAGTCTACCTACCGGCCAGCCGCCCTCCATATGAACGCCGACGTGGGCTCAAGCCCACGCCTAGGGCCGGCCTGCATTTAAGCAAACCCATGAGCAAACCTTACTTTGATACGGGACTGAGGAAATCTCGGCCAATCAGAGGGCGGTATTCAGATTCAATGACGGCTCATATGGGTGCAGCTTATCTTCATTTTCCACGTGGGATTACTTCTGAGATACGATCTGAGTAGCTTTGGTTTAGTGATTTCGAGTCATTTTCGCGTTCGTCGCCTTTCGGACTAAAATATAAAAGAAATTTACATACATAAACGTAATAAAGACACACACAAACAAATAAATATATACAGGGGGATTCAGAATAACTGTTCAATAATTTGCAGGGAGGTCAGGAGCACAAAACCAAGCAATAATAACATAGGAACATGGGGTCGCAAATGCAAAACAGAGGCGCTACACGGTCACAAAGACAGAGGCAGTTATTACAACTTTGGATGAGCAAAATGATTTAATTCTAAGGCTGCCGTGCAACGTCGCTGCAGCGTCAACATATGGGCAGATATGGTTATCGACTGTCTGATCGGGCCGTACGTATTGCCATCAAGACTGGATGGACACAATTACCTCATCTTCCTGCGAGAGGTCCTGCCAGAATTGCTGAGTGATGTATCCGTCCATGTGTGACAGTGCATGTGGTTTCAACACGATGGAGCTCCTGCGCATTTCTCCAGCAATGTTCGCCAGTATCGGGACTCAACATTTCCGGGGCGATGGATTGGTCGCGGTGGACCCGTTCCATGTTCACCTGATCTGTCCCCATTGACTTTATTTGTGGGGTTATTTGAAAGGTATGGTGTATGATACGCCTGTTGATTCCGACATGGACCTGGTGGCACGAATCGTTGCAGCAGCTGGAGTTGTTAGTGATACACCAGGCATGTTCGTCCGCGTCCGCCGATCGATGCGCCATCGCTGTGAAGCGTGTGTTACAGCGCAAGACCGCAACTTCGAACACTTCCTGTAAACGTACTGTGAAATGTAAATTGCTGTCCAAAAGTCTGTTAAAATCTTGTCTTACATTTTGTAGCCTTAGAATTAAATCATTTTGCTCATCCAACTTTGTAATAATTGTTTCTGTCTTTGTGACCGCGTAGCGCCCCTGTTTTGCATTTGCGACCCCATGTTCCTATGTTATTATTGCTTGGTTTTGTGTTCCTGACCTCCCTGCAAATTATTGAACAGTTATTCTGAATAACCCTGTATATATACAAAAATATAAAGGGTAGTGGAAAGATAAGTTTTATTCTGTAACGGATATTTCATATTTTAGGTAACGATGTGAAGTGTAGAATGATCCAATAGCCTCTCTATTGAGGAATATCAGGTAAATTTTTTCACTGAGATGTGTTGTATATTCTATTTATAATTGATTCGTAATGCTCGAGGAATTATGTTAGTATACGTGTGGATGATTTCCCTGGCATGTCTAACAAGATAAAGAAAGCTCTTTTGGGGGATGAATAAATTCTCTCAAAGTCTTCCAAACATATAATTTTAATGGTTTTTGTCTGTAACAAGATAGAGAGCTCTTTGAGGAAACAGAGATGAACTTACAAAATTCAAAATTATAGTAATAAAAATACAGAACGCTAATAAAATCTTTGAAACAACAAGATAACCGCTGGTAGGGTGTACCAGTATGTCCACATGAAAAATTTGATAGTTTTCCTAACATTCAGATTACCTTATACTGTATATTGGACACCTGTCCAATGTTGCGTTTGTCTTACGGCACTGGCTCTCTCCCTTCCCTGGAACCAGTGACCCTAAATTAGGGACGGGCGACTGCTTATAGCCCATTGAGTTGCTCACGGTGGTCGTTAAATCTCCAATAAAAAAATAACTCCCAAGGTTTAAGTTAACGTGCAAAACTGTAATAACAGATTTAGGGCAACTTACCATTCTCTGGTTTTTGCTCTATATTCACATTTCCAGCACGCGAGACAGCCGTGGACATAGTGTCGCATGTTTCGTAGAAGTAGCATGGGGGCTCTTTAACTTATTCCAGTTTTTTTTTCAACTATCTAAGTAACACAACCTATGCACAGCAGATTGAGGTGTTTAACCATGTTTTGTTTTTTTGCTGCTTCAGCACATTTGCAGTTGTTACTTTATTTGGTTAGGTGTAATCCTTCACATCTTCTGTATGAATACCCTTCACAGGTTAGTATGACATGCTACAGATCACTACACGTTTTTCATAACCATTAATTTTAAGGTTGTGATTCACTTTTATCTATAGATTCTTTCAAAACATTATCATCCTAATATCAATGAAACAGGTCAATACAATTGAATGGCAAGCAAGACAATGATTTTAAAAAGAGACAATTGCCTTTCCTTTGGCTCAAAGTAAAGGAAGAAATTTTGCTTTGCTTGTGTAAAGCCAAATATAAACAGTGAAGTTACAAGTTATTCAGAAGTATAATTTTTTTTTGATTGAAGGTTTAACGACCACCGTGAGCAACTCAATGGGCTATAAGCAGTCGCCCGTCCCTAAGTTAGGGTCACTGGTTCCAGGGAAGGGAGAGAGCCAGTGCCGTAAGACAAGCACAACATCCATGCCTCACCGGGATTCGAACCCGGACCCCTTTCGGACGAATGATCAGAGGCCATCGCTTAGACCACTGCGCCACCGGGGCGGCGTATATAAATTATTAAAAGTCTAGGAAAGGGACCAGGAATTGCCCAGATTTAACAGAAATAAAAAAAGACATCAATCGACTTCTTGGTTAGCATTTTCCTCAAATTATGAAGATGATTTATTGAACAGAAACATTTAATTGTAATAGGTTCTTGTAATCAAAAGAGAGGTAAAAGCCGCCCCGGTGGCGCAGTGGTCTAAGCGATGGCCTCTGATCATTCGTCCGTAAGGGGTCCGGGTTCGAATCCCGGTGAGGCATTGATGTTGTGTTTGTCTTACGGCACTGGCTCTCTCCCTTCCCTGGAACCAGTGACCCTAAATTAGGGACGGGCGACTGCTTATAGCCCATTGAGTTGCTCACGGTGGTCGTTAAACCTTCAATAAAAAAAATCGCGATAGGTGGCGTTGCAGCTGCGTCGGCGTTTTTTGCTCCTTCGCTGCATGCATTACGTAATCGGTGTGTGTGTTGTGCGGGAGGAGTGGTAGGGAGGTGAAATATGAGGCGGGGGGTATATTTGAAAGGAAGGGGTTTATTTTGTAATATGGCTGGCCCTGAAAAGGGCCTTTATGGAATGTAAGTAGTTCAGGTGTTGTTAAATATTTATAACGACGGAAAACAAGTGTTTCCTCCTCATTGAGAACCTGTCTATCTAGTACGAATATTTAAGGGGAAAACATTACGTACTAGGAAAGAACTGTTTGATCTTTCCTCAAAACATTGTTCAGAGGAAAAACGACAATTTCGTCGGAATAAATATTCCAGAATGTGGTCGGCCAAGTGGTCTTTGTGAATGCCATTAGATAATGTTCGTTTGAGGGGCCGCCAATTGCTCTCAACACCTTGCGTATGCGCCCCAGTAGTCGGATCGACGAAATTGAGTGAGTGGTTTACTGACAGATGTTGGAAACCACAGGATGGGAGATTGTGGTACGCAGACCACTGATCCGTCATGACAGTAGTTCCAGGTTGAACATGTTTCTGGATGAGCGGCAGCAATGTGTGAGCAGAGCGGTTATTCTGCGGGCAGATCTCAACCCTGAATCGTTTCGAATCTCGTTCAAAGATGCCAAGGATCCAGGTGCCCTCAACGAGACGACCACGATTATACTACCGTTTCCCAACCTTAGCCTCATCCACTTCTACGATGACACCAGGGCCTCCAAGCTGTCCTTCGTCTTGTTCGTAAGCTACCATAAACTCTGCGACTAGTTCTCTGCAAGACGGATAATAGTCACTGACTGTCGCAGAGGATGTGAAAACCCCACCCTGGGAAGATTCCTCAATTGCATCATCGTAGGTGAATCCTTTGGCGAAACAATACAAAAGAGTCATCACCTTATCAAGACGAATACAAGCAGTTTCAAACCACGTCCCAAGTAAACGGGAACACTGCTCATTTTCCCCTGTAACGTGATTCTTCCTACACCTGAATTGCCCTTAACGATGAAACATGTCCACTCGCAAACTGATTGGATGACCTGCGGAACATCTTCTTTTCGGTTGGAAGCAATCTTTTCCGCTCACACCATGCAATACATGATTCTTCATCCTTCCCAACTTCGTCGAAGAAACGCCTCCAGTTCCACATGGCTACTGACAGAGCTAAAACGCACGCTGAAAAGAACAGCTTAGAACAGGGCGAACAGAAGACGGAAGACACACTCAGCAAACAGCGATTACATAACACACACAGCGCGGGAGAAAACGCCGAAGCAGCTGCAGCACGCAGCTGCAGCGCCACCTATAGCGAAACGTTTCAGGTCAGGTGACCTAGCTGGCCAAGGAAGCGAGGTCACGTCGGTGGAGTGTTCATCCAACCATTCGGATACAATTCGGGAGCGATGGCACGGTGCATTGTCTTGGTGCAGGATGAGGTCCCCAATGGGATGTTGAAGACGCACAAACGGGAGCAAATGGTCGTCCAGCATATCCCGGTAACGTTGACCTGTGATGGACGATGTCACACGTACCAGGGGTCCCATTTCAGTCCACGTAAACAGTACCCAGACGAGAATGCCATCCCACCAGATTGAAGAGTACACTGCTGGCAAGAAGGATCCATCGCTTTATGTGGTTTGCGCCGTACTCGTATCCTGCCATCCGCATGTACCAACGTGAATCTCGACTCATCAGTCCAGGCAACATTTTCCCACATGTCTAGGGTCCAGTGGCGATCTTCCCGCGCCCATGCTAATCTTTGCACCCTGTGATGCCCCGCACGGGGATAACTGGTTTTCCAGTTATTTGGGGAGTGGCGCCCCCACGGCCCGAGCTGACCTTGTGACTGGTCAACATCTGATGTCATGCCACCGCTTGTTTTTTTTGTTTCGGTGCTGTTGGTGTTTGCAGGGACGGCTGTTCATCCAGCTGTTGGGGAGTCGCGTCCCCACGTTCCCGAGCTGGTCTTGTGTCTCGCTTTTTTGTTTTTGTTTATTTTCTCCACTGGCTAGTTGCCCGTGTTGTATCCTCTACCTAATCGCTACCACGTTATGTACTAACACCCCGGTCTTGTGGTTTTGTTACCCTCCACCACTAACTGTTTTATATTAACCGCTCAGTTCGTAGGTTGCTGAGATTCCGTTTAGGTTCCCTTCCAGGATTTGTCTTCTTTAGATTTCTTTTTTTCCTTTTAGCTGGTTTGGGTGCTAGACCTACCTGCATGTTTGCCGCGTGCGGAGACCCGTGAGGCGGAAATGGGATGTCTGGGGGCTGAGGTCGCAGGAGACCGGTTAAGTGCCTCCTGTGTACCAACACTCCTCTTCGACCCCGGCTTCGCTGTAAACGGGAGGCTAGAGACTAACCCACCTCTAGTCAGAAGTCTTGTACCAAGTTGTGTGCAGGGCTTTAGCGGCTTTTTTGTCGTATAGCACGGCAGGGTGAGCCCGGGGGCTGTGGGATCATGCCAAAGGCGTTGGCATGACGGTACCCGGAGGCCGAAGTGTCCGCCGAGTGCGTGTGATCACAGCCAACGGACTATATCTGCAACGTATAAGCTCCAGAACTGTGTCCAGCGTCATTTTCTTGGCTTGCAGACCTCCAGTTCTCCCTTGTAGGGCTCGGTGGTGGGTGGAGTAGTCTGCAGACGAATCTTCCTCCTTTTTTTCCATGGGTAAAAAGAACAAAAACTCCAAATTTAAGTCAAATGACAAAATGATAGTTGACAACGACTGTCCTTCGTCTTCTCAACCTACCAAGTCTCATACCCTTAAACGGTCTTTAGACCTTGACCTGGACCAAGAATGTGGAACCTCTTCTTCGGCGGCTGTACCAGTCGCTCCGAAGCGTCGTCTCCCCTCAATTGCTGTGACTACGCATGCTACTCACTTGCTTGTAGAATCCATCGATCCGCATGAGAGACTGTCCACCAGATCTCCCTTTTTCATTTCTAAAGCTTTGGACGCTGCGGTTGGCCCCTTGAAGTCTGTGAGGAAGCTTCGCTCTGGGGACCTGCTTGTCCAAACTTGCAGTGTTTCTCAGAGTAACACTTTTCTGAACCTCACTAGTCTTCAAGGCATTCCTGTAAAAGTGACACCTCACCCGTTTCTTAACACCTCTCGGGGTGTTATTTCGGGAGTTTGATCTCTTGCCATGCAGTGAAGACGAATTCGTGACTGAACTTGCTGATCAAGGTGTTATTGCTGCACGTCGTATGATGTTCCGGCGTGATGGTTCCATGATTAAGTCAAAAAATGTCATCTTGACTTTTAACTCCCCGAAAGTTCCGACCGAAATCAAGGCTGGCTACTTGGTCTGTGGAGTTCGCCCGTACATTCCCAGTCCTCTGCGCTGTTTCAGGTGCCAGAGGTACGGGCATTCACAACGTTTCTGTAAGAGTTCCGCTCGTTGCGCAAATTGTGGCTCCAGTGAACATGACGGGGAAGGTTGCACTTCTGCGGCCTGCTGTGTTAACTGCGGTGAGGCCCATGCAGCTTACTCCCGCAACTGTATGAAATGGAAGGACGAGATGGCGATCCAGCGCCTCAAGACCCTGGAAGGCCTCTCGTACCCTGCTGCCAAGGCCAAGTTGGGTATTCCCAACACCCGCCAGCGTACTTTTGCCGCAGTTGTTCAGTCTCAGCCACAACCCGTGCAGCCCTTTGTTCCGCGCCCTGTAGCTCTCGCAGCGCTTGCCAAGCGATCTACAGCTGACCAAGCGACACAGGTGTTTTTCCCCGAGCTCGCGATTTTTCGACTACCTGATTCTGGGCCTTCTCTTTTGCAGCCGACCCTCTCTTCCAGTTTAAAGCAGAAAGCCTGCACGTGCGGACGACCCGGCCCTCAATCCGCAAAGGTGTGCAGTGTCCATCCAACTGTCTCGGCCTCAGCGAGGTCCCCACCCTCAACCAACATTATAGAGGAACATAGGGGAGGAGAGTGACAGTTCGTCCCCAGCCTCAAACAACATTGCAGAGGAACATGGGGGGGGAAGAGAGTGACAGTTCGTCCCCGCCCTCTGCCAGCATTGCAGAGGAGTGTGGGGGAGGAGAGTGACTCATCCTTTGTGTAGTTGTGTTTAAAAAAAAAAATATAATTATAATAGTAAATTAATAAATTTTTATATAAACCTAATTAACTACCTTGTCTTCACAGCTTTCATCATACTCTTTTTCAACTTTTACCAAGCCTGTCTGCTCTTAATCATTTTCCACGTTTTTAAAAATCTGTGGCTGATAGTTCTTTGTCTGGCGCTCTTTGGCCAAACCTGGCCCTTGCGCCAATAAAATCCACCAACCAACCAACCAACCACCCTGTGATGTGCGGTTAGCAGCGGTACCCTCGTGGGACGATGGCTTCTGTACCCCATAGCGAGGAGATGGTTCTGGATGGTGTGGCTGCTTACAGGTTTTTGAGCACCAGCGTTAAATTGCCGAGTGATTTCTTGCACTGTGGCCCGTCTATCCGCTGTTACAATGCGAGCTAGCCGATGATGACCCCGCTCATCCACACGCTGTTGTCCACAGCAGTTGGCCCTTGCAGGGATGGTTTTACCGGATTCGATGTACTTACGTTGCACTCGTGACACAGTGGCTCATGAAAATTCCAGTGCTTGCACGACTCCCGAGATGGAGTGACAAATTCGTCTGGCCCCGACAATTTGCCCACAATCGCTTAGGTCCTTCGTCTTACCCATACTGCGTCCTACTCTTACTGATTCCCATCGCATCACTCCTTATAATGTCGGATCGCTGCATACGTCATGTCGTTTCCGTTCACAGGGCCGCTCACAGCGCCACATTTGCATAACGCCAGGTGTCTCTAATTCAATTGCTCTTCAGTGTATGTTGTAGTGGTCAGGGCGGCAGTCTAATGAATGGTGGAGGCTGGGGCCTGGGGGAGGGAGAGAGGGGGTAAGCCTTTTATCTAGAGTACACACCATAGCAGGAAAACGTAGAAAGAACGTTACTTTGTAAATAATAGTATTTGAGAAATATGAAAATGCCTGTTCTCATGCAGATTTTTTCGTCACTTTAGGAAGAAATGATAAAACCAAGAATGATAAAACCTGCCCTGATAAAACCAAGAATGTGAGAATTTTTCGGTAGTTGACTTTACATTATATAAAATTTTATTCACTGATGCATAATACAGATGCAACTTGATGTAAATGTTATTTATATAGTCCTTGAACAGTCTGATGAAATTGCAGAAGTGATTCTTTGACGAAATTTAATTTGTATGTGGGGTATGTGTGTAACAAAACCTCTTAATTTCATCTAAGGCTGCCAGACCTCCACCTTGCCCACGCATGAACAATACCGCTGGCCGGTCCTGCAGGTAACACAAGATCTGATTGATCAGGAAGAAAAAAGGTGAGGTTAGTTTTGGTGAGATTATTTTCTATAATATGCTCTCTTGCAGAAAGAAATCTTCCTTTAAGAGGTGACCAAGACAGGGGCGCACCCAGGATTTCTTGTTGGAGGTGGCCATGTATATATAGTATACGTACACAATGTGTATATATATATATATATTATCTATACTGTATCTTCAGTCTCTTAATAGAATGTGAATTCTGAATTTTCTTAACTGCTGCGTTGCGCGTTTTGATCTTCAGGTTATTTTGCGTCTTTCGTTTTAAATTCTAAAGTATTTCTTTTGTTTTCGGCTTTGCTCTTTTGTATATATATATATATATATATATATATATATATATATATATATATATATATATTATATCATCATCATCATTGTCAACCTTTATCAATCCACTGCTGGATGAAGGTCTCCCCAAGTTTCTTCCACAACGGTCTGTCTTGTGTTAGTCTCCTCTATGTTACTCCCGCATACTTTCGAATTTCATCCACCCATCTCCCATGTGGTCTTCTTCTGGGTCTTTTCTTGTCCCTTGGAATCCAATCTAAAGTTTTCGCTGTCCATCGATGGTCTGTCCTTCTGGCAGTATGTCCAGCCCATTGCCATTTCAGGGATTTAACTCTGATCATGATGTCTTCCACTCTTGTCATTTTTCGGATCCACGAGTTCCTCTTCTTATCTCTCCTGGTTACACCAAGCATGTACCTCTCCATGCTGCTTTGAGTTGTCTGCAGCCTTTATATGTCTCTTTTAGTTAAGGTCCACGTCTCTGCACCATACGTAAGCACTGGAAGGATGCATTGATCAAACACTTTTCTTTTAAGACATAATGGCATATTGCTCTTGAAAATTATGCTGTTTCTTCCAAAAGCTCTCCAGGCAAGCTTTGTACGCCGATTGATTTCTTCATCAATGTGACCCTCACTTGATATCTGCTGTCCAAGATAAACGTATGTGTCTGTTATCTCCAGCTTTTCTCCATCAATCGATAAATCTTCATTTCCTGTAAAAGCATTGAACATCAATTTTGTCTTCTGAAAGTTCATTTTTAATCCCACTTCTTTACTCTTGTCAGCAAGTTCCTGGATCATGGTAGTTGCAAAAATGACTACGTCATCAGCAAAACGAAGGTGGGTTAGATAATCTCCATTAATCTTTATCCCTTTGTTTTCCCAGTTCAGTGATTGAAAGACATTTTCCAACGTGGCATTAAAGAGCTTGGGAGATATGGTGGCATCTTGTCTCACTCCCTTTCCAATTTTTATGTGTGTTGTACTTTCAAACAGCCAAATCTTTGCACTTGCATTTTCATAGATGTTATTAATAATATTATTGTATGCATCTTCAATACCGCAGCTTTTCAAAGACATTGTAACTGCTGATGGTTTCACCGAATCAAAGGCCTTTTAATAATCGATCAAAGCCATGCACAATGGAAGTTCATATTCCCTCGCTCTTTCAATTAGTTCTCTCAGTACGTGCATATGATCTATTGTGCTGTAGCCACTCCTGAATCCAGCTTGTTCTCTCGGTTGAGAAAACAAGCTGTATTCGGGAGTGGCTTGTTCTCTCGGTTCAGAGAACAAGCTGGATTCAGGAGTGTTTTATTTTCAAACAGCCGAATCTTTGCACTTGCATTTTCATAGTTATTATTAATAATATTAATGTACGCATCTTCAATACCGCAGGATTTCAGAGCCATTGTAACTGCTGATGGTTTCACCGAATCAAAGGCTTTTTCATAATCGATAAAAGCCATGCACAATCCCTCGCTCTTTCAATTAGTTCTCTCAGTACGTGGATATGATCTATTGTGCTGTAGCCACTCTTGAATCCAGCTTGTTCTCTCGGTTGAGCCATGTCCAGCGTCACCTTCAAGCGGTGTGAAAGAACTTTAGTGAAGATTTTATAAACCACTGATAGGAGGCTGATAGGTCTGTAGTTCCTGAGATCTTCAATGTCACCCTTTTTATGTAGCAAGTTCATTGTAGCGTTGTTCCAATCCTCAGGAATCTTCCCTTCATTAAGGCATCGAGTGAAAATTTGGGCGAGTACTGTTTCGATTTCTCCACTTGCTTCTTGTATGATGTCTACAATAATTCCATCTTCTCCTGGAGCTTTTCCCCGCTTCATGTTCTTGATTGCATGTGCAACTTCTGCTGGGAGGACTGGAAGAACTCTGGTACTGGTACCTTTCATGATGTCTGGAGTACATGTATCATCCCTTTCATATAATTTGGAGTAGAAATCTTTCACTCTTGTCAAAATTTCGCCTCTATTTCTTGTTACAGAACCATCTTCTTTTCTCAGTACCATAATCTGTTTTCTTCCCTTACTGAGATGTCCTTTTGCTATCTTTAGGCTTTGGTTGTTTTCAATTGCTTTCGTCACTAGTTCACAGTTGAATTTCCTTACGTCTTCAGTGATACTTTTTCGTACTGTCTTGCTCTGTATATTCCACGTTGGAAGTTACGTTATAACGAAGTAAATTTCTCCGTCGTTTTTTTGGTCTACGCCGGGATTCGAACCCGAGGCCGCTTATTCCGGAACAAGTCGCTCTACCAACTGAGCTACGCAGACGTTTTATTCTGATTCCTATCTGCCTTTATGTCGTGTGCGTTCTGCTGGCAGGTACGTCACATCTCCCTCCCCCGAAAGAGGGCCGGGGGCATGGCCCACGGGTCAGCCGTGACCATGAATCGTTGCAGGCAGCCATCCACTGTAGAACGTGCACTTGAGAACTCCCAGTCAATCTGCTGTGTGGAATGCAACATCACACATTTTTATTTTTCGAAGCGCTGGAGAAGGAATTCTCTGATTTTTCCTGTCTCGCGGTGTGGAAATAACATCCCACCAATGCGAGATTTTGAACGGCCAGGTCATCCGGATAGTTCGGGCGCCATTATAACGAAGTAAATATCTCCGTCGTTTTTGGTCTACGCCGGGATTCGAACCCGAGGCCGCTTATTCCGGAACAAGTCGCTCTACCAACTGAGCTACGCAGACGTTTTATTCTGATTCCTATCTGCCTTTATGTCGTGTGCGTCCTGCTGGCAGGTACGTCACAACGTCTCCACGTTGGAAGTTACGTCTTTATTTGTCGTCATCTCCCTTCTCTTTTGCAACAACATTTTTGTTTTTCCTGAAATTTTCTTCATATCTAACTTGTTCTTAGTACCACCTATTTTTGTTGCTGTTTCTATAAGAGACTTGGTGAGTTCTCTGTTAACTTCAGAAATACCCACTTCTTCCGATGTTAGGCCTTCTAAAGCAGAGAATCTGTTCTTCAGTTCCAACTTGATGGTATTGTGGTGTTTTTTAATTTTGGTTATGTCAATACATTTTGTTTGTCTTATGAGCTTGCCACGTTCGAGTTTAGTGTTGAGGTGCGTCTTACATCTCACCAATCTATGGTCACTACCTGTGTTGAACTTGTTTAGCACACTGCAGTCTTCTATGACGAATTTTTTGTTACACATAATAAAATCAATTTCACTTGTCGTCCCATTTGGATGTCTCCATGTCCATTTCCTGTGTGGCTTTTTCTTGAAAAAGGAGTTCAAGATGAAAAACCCTTCTGCCTCTGCAAATTCAACGAGAGTATTTCCACGCTGGTTTCTGTTGCCGTGACCGAATTTACCTACTGAAGTTTCATTCTGTTACCGTTGCCCTATTTTTTCATTGAAATCTCCCATAATTATCTTCAAGTGCTGCTTACCTTTATTATTTAGATGACGAATTTCCTCATAAAATTCTTCAATTTCTTCTTCAGGATGACTTGTGGTGGGTGCATAAGTCTGAATAATCTGAGCCTTGTATCTTCTCGAGAGTTGAATAACGAGTCGTGCAACTCTGTCAGAGGAACGTCTACAACTTTATCCTTCAGTTTCTTGTTTATTATAAATCCAACACCACTAATTCTGCCAGTATCTGTCCCACGATAGTAGAAGAGATGTCCACTTTTCAGTTCAATGAGATCTTCTCCTTTTCTCCTTACCTCACTTAGCCCGACGATGTCCCACTTGATCTTTTGTAGTTCCTCTTCCAAATCAAGAAGCCTTGAATCAGAAGATAGGGAGCGTCCATTATACGTAGCCAAGGTCAGAATTAGATGGCAGCCTAGTCCGGTCCTCCGGGGATTCTTAGCACCCTCTGCCTTCATGTCGCACTGGCCGCTGCCTTGGCTAAGTACATTCCAGCTGCCCGAAACTGAGGGCCAAGATTTAAGTTGTGGAGTCATTTTTGAGGGATTTGGCCATAACTCACCACGCTGGCCAAGCGGGTTGGTGAGTGTGGGATAGCATTCCCTCTAATCCCGATGGTATAGTTATACCGCTATTGGCGGTCGTCAGAGCCCCTCTAGTGGGAACAGGATGCACCACGAGAAGACGGGGTTGACATTTGTCAAGGAGAGGCTGTGATGTTACGCATCACCTGACCTTACATCCCATATATATATTAATAATATATATATATATCATCGTCATCATCATCATCATCATTGTCAACCATTATCAATCCACTGCTGGACGAAGGTCTCCCCAAGTTTCCTCCACAACGGTCTGTCTTGTGCCAGTCTCCTCCATGTCACCCCTGTATACTTTCGAATTTCATCCACCCATCTCCCATGTGGTCTTCTTCTGGGTCTTTTCCTGTCCCTTGGAATCCAATCTAAAATTTCGGCTGTCCATCGATGATCTGTCCTTCTGGCAGTATGTCCAGCCCATTGCCATTTCAGGGATTTAACTCTGATCATGATGTCTTCCACTCTTGTCATTTTTCGGATCCACGAGTTCCTCATCTTATCTCTCCTGGTTACACCAAGTATGCACCTCTCCATGCTTCTTTAAGTTGTCTGCAGCCTTTGTATGTCTCTTTTAGTTAAGGTCCACGTCTCTGCACCATACGTAAGCACTGGAAGGATGCATTGATCAAACACTTTTCTTTTAAGACATAATGGCATATTGCTCTTGAAAATTATGCTGTTTCTTCCAAAAGCTCTCCAGGCAAGTTTTGTACGCCGATTAATTTCTTCATCAATGTGACCCTCACTTGATATCTGCTGTCCAAGATAAACGTACGTGTCTGTTATCTCCAGCTTTTCTCCATCAATCGATAAATCTTCATTTCTTGTAAAAGCATTGAACATCACTTTTGTCTTCTGAAAGTTCATTTTTAATCCCACTTCTTTACTCTTGTCAGCAAGTTCCTGGATCATACTCTGCAGCTCTGATGGGCTAGTTGCAAAAATGACTACGTCATCAGCAAAACGAAGGTGGGTTAGATAATCTCCATTAATCTTTATCCCCTTGTTTTCCCAGCTCAGTGACTGAAAGACACCCTCCAATGTGGCATTAAAGAGCTTGGGAGATATGGTGTCACCTTGTCTCACTCCATTTCCAATTTTTACGTGTGTTGTATTTTCAAACAGCCTAATCTTTGCACTTGCATTTTCATAGATGTTATTAATAATATTAATGTATGCATCTTCAATACCGCAGGTTTTCAGAGCCATTGTAACTGCTGATGGTTTCACCGAATCAAAGGCTTTTTCATAATCGATAAAAGCCATGCACAATGGAAGTTCATATTCCCTCGCTCTTTCAATTAGTTCTCTCAGTACGTGCATATGATCAGGAGTGTTTTATTTTCAAACAGCCGAATCTTTGCACTTGCATTTTCATAGTTATTATTAATAATATTAATGTACGCATCTTCAGCAGGATTTCAGAGCCATTGTAACTGCTGATGGTTTCACCGAATCAAAGGCTTTTTCATAATCGATAAAAGCCATGCTCCCTCGCTCTTTCAATTAGTTCTCTCAGTACGTGGATATGATCTATTGTGCTGTAGCCACTCCTGAATCCAGCTTGTTCTCTCGGTTGAGCCATGTCCAGCGTTACCTTCAAGCGGTGTGAAAGAACTTTAGTGAAGATTTTATAAACCACTGATAGGAGGCTGATAGGTCTGTAGTTTCCTGAGATCTTCAATGTCACCCTTTCTTATGTAGCAAGTTCATTGTAGCGTTGTTCCAATCCTCAGGAATCTTTCCTTCATTAAGGCATCGAGTGAAAATTTGGGCGAGTACTGTTTCGATTTCTCCACTTGCTTCTTGTATGATGTCTACAATAATTCCATCTTCTCCTGGAGCTTTTCCCCGCTTCATGTTCTTGATTGCATGTGCAACTTCTGCTGGGAGGACTGGAAGGAACTCTGGTACTGGTATCTTTCATGATGTCTGGAGTGCATATATCATCCCTTTCATATAATTTGGAGTAGAAATCTTTCACTCTTGTCAAAATTTCACCTCTATTTCTTGTTACAGAACCATCTTCTTTTCTCAGTACCATAATCTGTTTTCTTCCCTTACTGAGATGTCCCTTTGCTATCTTTAGGCTTTGGTTGTTTTCAATTGCTTTCGTCACTAGTTCACAGTTGAATTTTCTTACGTCTTCAGTGATACTTTTTCGTACTGTCTTGCATAGCTCTATATATTCCACGTTGGAAGTTACGTTACGTCACAACGTCTCCACGTTGGAAGTTACTTCTTTAGTTGTCCTCATCTCTCTTCTCTTTTGCATCAACATTTTGGTTTTTCCTGATAATTTGTTCATATCTAACTTGTTCTTAGTACCAGCTAATTTTGTTGCTGTTTCCATAAGAGCTTTGGTTACTTCTCTGTTAACTTCAGAGATGTCCACTTCTTCCGATGTTAGGCCTTCTAAAGCAGAGAACCTGTTCTTCAGTTCCAACTTGAAGGTATTATGGTGTTTTTTAAGGTTGGTTATGTCAATAGATTTTGTTTGTCTTATGAGCTTGCCACGTTCAAGATTAGTGTTGAGGTGCATCTTACATCTCACCAATCTATGGTCACTACCTGTGTTGAACTTGTTCAGCACACTGCAGTCTTCTATGACGAATTTTTTGTTACACATAATAAAATCAATTTCACTTGTCGTCCCATTTGGATGTCTCCATGTCCATTTCCTGTGTGGCTTTTTCTTGAAGAAGGAGTTCAAGATGAAAAACCCTTCTGCCTCTGCAAACTCAACGATAGTATTTCCACGCTGGTTTCTGTTGCCGTGACCGAATTTACCTACTGAAGTTTCATTCTGTTACCGTTGCCCTATTTTTTCATTGAAATCTCCCATAATTATTTTCAAGTGCTGCTTACCTTTATTATTTAGATGACAAATTTCCTCATAAAATTCTTCAATTTCTTCTTCAGGATGACTTGTGGTGGGTGCATAAGTTTGAATAATCTGAGCCTTGTATCTTTTCGAGAGTTGGATAACAAGTCGTGCAGCTCTGTCAGAGGAACTTTCAACTTCTACAACTTTATCCTTCAGTTTCTTGTTTATTATAAATCCAACACCACTAGTTCTGCCAGTATCTGTCCCACGATAGTAGAAGAGATGTCCACTTTTCAGTTCGATGAGATCTTCTCCTTTTCTCCTTACCTCACTTAGCCCCACGATGTCCCACTTGATCCTTTGTAGTTCCTCTTCCAATTCAAGAAGCCTTGAATCAGAAGATAGGGAGCGTCCATTGTACGTAGCCAAGGTCAGCATCAGATGGCAGCCTAGTCCGGTCCTCCGGGGATTCTTAGCACCCTCTGCCTTCATGTCGCACTGGCCGCTGCCTTGGCCAGGTACATTCCAGCTGCCGGAAACTGAGGGCCAAGATTTAAGTTGTGGAATCATTTTGGAGGGATTTGGCCATAACTCACCACGCTGGCCAAGCGGGTTGGTGAGTGTGGGATAGCATTCTCTCTAATCCCGATGGTATAGTTATACCGCTATTGGCGGTCGTCAGAGCCCCTTTAGTGGGAACAGGATGCACCACGAGAAGGCGGGGTTGACATTTGTCAAGGAGAGGCTGTGATGTTACGCATCACCTGACCTTACATCCCATATATATATATTAATAATATATATATATATATATATATATATATATATATATATATATACCCAAGAGCAGAGTCAAAGGTCAGGTGATGCGCAACATCACAGCCTCTCTTCGACAAATGTCAGCCCCGCCTTCTCGCGGTGCATCCTGTTCCCACTAAAGGGGCTCTGAAGACCGCCAATAACGGTATAACTATACCATCGGGATTAGAGGGAATGCTATCCCACACTCACCAACCCGCTTAGCCGGCGTGGTGAGTTAATGCAAGTGCAAAGATTCGGCTGTTTGAAAATACAACACACATAAAAATTGGAAAGGGAGTGAGGCAAGGTGACACCATATCTCCGAAGCTCTTTAATGCCACATTGGAAAATGTCTTTCAATAACTGAACTGGGAAAACAAAGGGATAAAGATTAATGGAGATTATCTAACCCACCTTCGTTTTGCTGATGACATAGTCATTTTTGCAACTACCCCATCAGAGCTGCAGAGTATGATCCAGGAACTTGCTGACAAGATTAAAGAAGTGGGATTAAAAATGAACTTTCAGAAGACAAAATTGATGTTCAATGCTTTTACAGGAAATGAAGATTTATCGATTGATGGAGAAAAGCTGGAAACAACAGACACGTACGTTTATCTTGGACAGCAGATATCAAGTGAGGGTCACATTGATGAAGAAATCAATCTGCGTACAAAACTTGCCTGGAGAGCTTTTGGAAGAAACAGCATAATTTTCAAGAGCAATATGCCATTATGTCTTAAAAGAAAAGTGTTCGATCAATGCATCCTTCCAGTGCTTACGTATGGGGCAGAGACGTGGACCTTAACTAAAAGAGACACAATTACAATGGCTGCAGACAACTCAAAGCAGCATGGAGAGGTACATGCTTGGTGTAACCAAGAGAGATAAGAAGAGGAACTCGTTGATCCGAAAAATGACAAGAGTGGAAGACATCATGATCAGCGTTAAATCCCTGAAATGGCAATGGGCTGGACATACTGCCAGAAGGACAGACCATCGATGGACAGCCGAAATTTTAGATTGGATTCCAAGGAACAGGAAAAGACCCAGAAGAAGACCACATGGCAGATGCGTGGATGAAATTTGAAAGTATGCGGGTGTGACATGGAGGAGACTGGCACAAGACAGACCGTTGTGGAGGAAACTTGGGGAGACCTTCATCCAGCAGTGGATTGATAATGGTTGACAATGATGAAGTTGATGATATATATATATATATATATATATATATATATATATATATATATATATATATACACTACAATGACAAAATCACCGGACACCTAGGAAAGAAACACAACATGGCATTTATTGATATACATTAGTAGGGTGTCGGTCTACATTTGGAGTTAATGCATGCACTGACCCTTCGAGACATGCTTTCGACAAGGTTTTGGAACACAGCGGTAGGTGTGCGTTTCTATTCAGTACATAAGTCTGCCGTTAACTGTTGCTTAGTAGTAAGCCTTGGTTCCAAACTTCTTATGCGGAGCTCTAATTCATCCCATAGGTGCTCTATGGGATTAAGATCAGGGCTCTATGCTGGGTAGTCCACACGCAACACGGAATTATCGTTAAACCACGCTGTAACAGTCCTTGCTTTATGGCTCGGTTCATTATCCTGTTGGAACCAACAAGGCTCGGTTCCATAGTATTGCCACAGAGTTGGTAGGACATAATTGTCCAGAATATCGAGGTAGACGTGCTGGTTAACAGATTTGTCCACGAGAATCAATTGGCTGGTACCATACCACCAAAAACATTCCCACACGAGTACACTGGCAGCTCCAAACTTGACCGTAGGAACAGTACACTGTAGTAAATAGCGTTCCCCATGGGTGCCGCCATGCCCACACAAGGCCACCAGACTGATGGATCGTGTATCTGGATTCATCAGTCCATAGAACCCGTTTCCATTGACCTACAGTCCTCGATAAATGTTCTTTACACCATGCTAAACGACGAGTAGCATTTCAAGGGAGATGAAAGGCTTATGCGAGCAGCTGCACGAACATGGTAACCCATGGAATGAAGTTCTCTGGGAACGGTGAGTGTACATACCGAGGTTCCAGCATTTTTACTTACCTGTACACTAAGGTCTTGTGCAATACTCCGTCGATTAGCTGTAACGACTCTCCTGAGGGGTCGACGTCCTCTGTCACTGATTTTCTTTCGTCTGTCGGTACGTTTTGCTACTTCAGGCACGCCATGTGTCTCCCACTTATTCAGTACATCCAAAACAGTTGACTTGGGTATGTTTAAACGTCTCTCGGTTTCTCTTATGGACAATCCACTAATATAACACCCAGCAATCTTTCCTTTCTCAAAGTCATTTCTCGCCCGCCGCGACATTTTTCGTCAACCTCACAGTGCGATATGATCGCGGTCAGCTGCAGGCTTGTTTTTGTACCTTTTGCAGATGTACCGCGCATCTTAACAACGTAGCGGATCCGTTCATTTTCTTTTGAAGGGGTGTCCGGCGACTTTTGTCAGTATAGTGTATATATGTATATGTAGTGTACGCCTATAGTTTATATACGGTTGTGACATGTACATGTACGTCGCTCTAAATATCTTTGGGAAGAAGACATTATGTCAAACACTATGTAATTTTTTGAACATGTAAAATAATATTTTTGAGTGTTATAATTTGTGACGTACGTCGCTCTTAATCTCTTTGTAGGGGACTTAAGCACCCTCCGTGGGTGCGCCAATGGACAAAGAAGTACTGGGAAATCCAGCTAATGGAAACTTTCTAGGACAAGTAGAATGAATGTCCAAGTTCGATCCGATATTAAATGATCATATTAATCGTGCAGCTAAACCTGGGCGACTGGTTACATATTTGAGTAAGCACATATAAAATGAAATTATTACCATAATTTCAAATGAAATTGTATCTATTATGACAAATGGTATACTCAAAAACAAATATTATGTCATGATACTGGATTGCACACCAGATTTAAGCCACAAAGAACAGTTAAGTGTGGTTCTAAGAGTGGTGAATGTGTTTTCAAAACCAGTTACTATGGAAAAATATTTTTTTGATTTTTTGAAGTTACTGACACTACTGGGGAAGGTCTCACTGAATCATTTCTTCAAATACTCTCTAATCTTGGCATATCACTTGCAGATTGTCGTGGTCAATCATATGACAATGGAAGTAACATGAAACGGAAAAAGAGCGGCACTCAAGCTCGTATCATTAAAGAAAACCCAAGAGCTCGTTATATCCCTTGTTGTGCTCATAGCTTGAACGTGGTTGTTAGCGATGCAGTTAAATCTAGGGTAATTGCGCTACATTTGTTTGTTGTAATACAAAGATTGTTCACGTTATTTTCTGCATCTCCGTAACGCTGGAGAGTACTCACGAACCATGTAAACCTGACACTGAAACCACTCTGTGATACAAGATGGAAAGCCAGAAGTGAGAGTATTAAGGCTATAAGATCTGAACTGAATCAGGTAAAAATTGCATTAACAGAATTAAAAGAAACTTGCAAAGGTGATCCCATGGATGTGTTTTAGTGAAGCATCTAGCAGTGGCGGCTCGTGGTTGGAAAAATAGGTGAAGAGGTACAAGAGCAGTATGAAAATATATCTACTGTCTACAATGAAAATCCCTTAATGAGGACTTACTTATTTTTTATATTAAATCAATTTTTCTTCCTTTTAAAGCTGCAGATTTGTCGATTATGTCGTCATAAGATGGTTAGATGGTTGTTTCTTCGTGAGCATCAATAAAATGTCTTCCTGAATAGAAATATTTGCCAGAGAAGCAAGTCTATCTTGGGAACTAGTGTTTCTTGAGCAAGTTTGTATTCTTTTAAGAAAACTTCTTTCCACTGGCACACTTGTAGATGGAATTATTAAACTGAGGAAAACCAATTTATAATCTTCTGTAAAAATGTCTTTGTCTCCGTGAAACACTCGAAGGAGTTCTTGAGTCAATATATTCCTTAATTTTTCATCGGCATATAAAAGACTCAGTTCATTTTTAAGGCGCTATGTTTAGTAAATATGTTTCCGTAAAAATGTAGATTTTCAAGAGCGCGAGAGGGAAAGCATGCATTAAATTATTCGAATTTGGTTGTGTCAGCAAGTCAGACAAATTGAAGTTTCTTACAGTCTTGAAATCTTATATCCATTTCCATAAGAATGTGGTCCAAAATTTTAAAATACAATTGTTTATAATTTTGAAAAATTGTTTCCTGTGTAAGAGCAGCATATTCCCGTGCTTATTTCTGTGATTTTGCTAGCTTTTCCAAACTGTGCTTCAAATAACTCATCGTTCCTTTTATGGCTCAAAATTTCACGAGTTTTTTTTTTAATTTGAGTTACACAGTAGTTTATGTTTAGTTATTTTTTCTTCAAAAGTTCGAATAATAGATCGGTGGAGCCAAAAATGTAAATTCGAAAATGTTAATATCATTCAAAAACCCCTTGGCAAGATGAATTGATTTTTTGTCTGATTATTCGCTATTCGTCAGAAATCCGAACACTTCCTTCAACTTATTCCAATCTTCAACAACTACACTTACTAATTTCGAAGTGGAGGACCATCGAGTTTCTGCTTTGGTTGGTCTGCATCTTGCGGTTTTGCCGCCCCGGTGGCGCAGTGGCCTAAGCGATGGCCTCTGATCATTAGTCCGTAAGGGGTCCGGTTTCGAATCCCGGTGAGGCATGGATGTTGTGTTTGTCTTACGGCACTGGCTCTCTCCCTTCCCTGGAGCCAGTGGTCCTAAATTAGGGACGGGCGACTGCTTATAGCCCATTGAGTTGCTCACGGTGGTCGTTAAACCTCCAATCAATCAATCAATCATCTTGCGGTTGTTGATATAAGTGTATAAGACCGCTTCGCAGAATGGTGAACAAACGAAGCAATTCCACTGAGGCTTGCAAAAAGTATTCGACATTTAGAAATTTTAGAAAAACTCTGGTGTAATACAAGATTCAAACGATTAACTAAGCAATGAACAAAAACAGCTTGAGAAGCTTTATCCTTGACTTTTTTTTTTTCTGTAGCCCATTTAAGTGTCCAGACATTATACTTGCCCCATCGTAACATTGTCCTATTTATTTGTGTTGGTAATCAGACTGTTCCAAAATTTTGTGTAGCATTTTGTATAAAGCTCCTGACGTTCCATCTTCATTCACATCATGGAAACCCAAAATTCCCTCAACCAATACACCTTCCGAATCAACAATCAAAAATTATTTAATTTTTGACGTGATCGTTTATATATTCAGAAATACATTCAATTAATTCATTTTGAATAGTTTTCTATCCTTTCGTATTGATTTTCAATTTCTAAAGAACTTCTTCATATCAACAAATGAAAGTAATTCAATGAAATTTCCACGATTTATCGAGCCCATGCTTTCGTCATGGCCATGGAATGCTAGTTCTTGTTTGCTCAAATACAGTATATACTAATACTGCATCAATCACTGTCTGCAGGAAAAGTCTATTTAAACGAACGTTTCGTTAAAATGCGTTTTCAAAAGCCTAGCATTTTCCCTCAGGGCATCGGCAATGGTGTTTTGAATTTTTTCAAAATTCCTTAACATTAATCCGCATTTCAGGTGTTCGCTAGAATCACGATGTTTATGAAGTGACCGTGTTACGCTTAATAAATCTGAGAATCCGTCTTTATTCCACGCCGAATGTTTATTACTAAAAAGTAAGCAGGGCCAAAAAAAAAAAAAAAAAATTAACACCTGCTCCACCGTGATCTCTCACGACTTTACGCTCAAAAACTGAAAGATACAGAAGTAAGGCGAGTGAAGCTGAAACACTTCACTTGAGCGAGCAGATTGGGGAGGGTGACGTCACGGTTACCATGGCAACTCGGCAGACAACTGCAGACTTCCAAGCATTCTCATTTCGGCTCTTCACCTGCACTGTTTTGCGTATAAGGATTTGTTTTCCGTATTGAGCGTGCCATGTGAATTAATATCTATTCAAAATTTTGAGTATTTTGGAATTGAATAAAGGCAAAAAAGAATATATTATAAAAAAATACTGAATAAAACTTTATTTTGAGTAAAATAGGTGAAGAGGCACTTCACCTACTTCACCTGAAAAGCCTCCACTGGCATCTAGTCTGCTCAAATACAACGTTTAAGTTTTCTCTATGCATTGTGATCATATGACACAGTATTCTTTGTCATATCAACAAAGTCAACAAAGCATTTCAACAAGAAGGCATGCAATTGGACACCCCAATAGAACTCACAAATGCCACACAAAGTGTAATTGAAAAATACAGAATCGATGAATTTGAAAAATCAAAGAAAGACGCAGAAGAATTATTTGTGTCTTTAGGAAATGACTTGTACGTACATTGTAAAAATTTCCCAGTGGCGGCTTTTAGGGAGGCAGTACCTTCTCAGAATTTCAAGACTCTTAGTTATAATTATTTGCTTTGTTCATTCAGTACTTTTGAGTATAGGAGAGCAAAAGTTTATGCTAGTTAACTCTTTTGAATTAAATGTCGTCCATGTGTTCATTCAGTTTTTTAAATTGACGCTTTTGGAAAATAATCGGTAGCGCGTAGTTACGAAATGTCCTCAGCTTGCGATCTCTGTCCGTGAGGCAATAAGCAAAATGCCTCTCGTAGATTTTGCGCCAAATCTGCTTACTTCCACTGAATCAGTAGATCCGAAGGGTAGGCGAGATGGAACGGCGAACACAAAGAGTGTACTTCCTGTGAGGCAAATGTGTACCTCCTGTGAGGCAGATGTATACTTCCTGTGAGGCAGATGCGCACCGAGTGTACTTCCTGTGAGGCAGATGCGCACCGAGTGTACTTCCTGTGAGGCAGATGTTATCTTTCCTCACTGGAACAGCTGTTTCCCTGTAGGAAGCTCCACTGTGTTAATTACTCATTCTGACAGCTTCGAGTGGCATTACATAGCGCCTTCTTCCTAGTTGCTTTTTTCCCACACTAATGTTTGTGTAACTAATTTTATTTATGTTTTATGAAGAGTTGTTTGTCAGACCATGGCCTCTGCTTCAAACATATCTAATATGGGGGAGAGCTTACTGGAAAAGCCTTTCAGTAGGAGAGTTTTTGAAGAAAAGAATCAAATTAAAAATGATGGTAGGCCTACACCTGAAATGAAAAAGATGACTTCATAGGGCAAAACTTCAAACAGAGCTTTTAATATTGACTGGTACAGAAAAGAACAATGGCTAACTGGTAGTGAATCAACGAACAAACTATATTGTTGGCCATGTTTGCTGTTTCCTGTGAGTGGCAATGAAGTCTGGTAAGAGAAAGGCTTCAATGATTTGAAAAACTTACCACGTGCTTTGGACAGGCACAAAAAGTGTAAAGATCACATTCTGGCAGTTGTTAAATTAGAGTTGCTAGGCAAAACAAGGATAGACTACTGTCTCAACGAAGCGAAGAGAACAAGTGACTTACGTCATTATGAAAAAGATTCGTGATGTAATGAAGAAGTTAATTGATATTACAACACTAGTGGCCCGGCAAGAGCTCCCATTTCGTGGACACGATGAGAGCGAAGTAGTCTGAAAATAAGGAAAATTATCTCGATGATTGATTTCCTCTCCAAGAGTGACGAAACATTGAGTGTTTATGGAGAATAGTACAACATTTTCAGGAACTTCAAAAACAATACAGAATGATTTAATCGAATCAGTTGCTCATATAGTTAAGAATGAAATCAATGCAGATATTGAAAATGCCCAGTTTTTTTCTTGGCAGATTGACGAAGCGACAGACATTAGCTCCCATGCACAAGTATCAATTATAGTTCGATTCGTGAAAGATAGAGTACCAGTAGAAAGATTCTTGGGATTTTTTGACGTAAGTTCTGATCGGTGTGCTACTCCGCTTAAAGAATTACTGGATCGTGAGCTGGAAAGATTTAGCTACAAAGAAAAACTAGTTGCACGGACATATGATGGCGCAGCAGTGATGGCATCAGAGCTGAATGGATTGCAAGCAAAAGTGAAGTGTGATGCCCCTCAAGCATTATTTGTTCATTGCTACGCAAACAGGCTGAACTTAGTTTTGAGCAGAGCAGCGTCAGTGTTGAAGGAATCACGTTTTTTTTTGTTTTTGTTTTTTCAAATTTAATCTTTTCCAAATCGACAAAGCGTGTTCATTTACTAGAATCTGTTGGTGGACCCAGACCACCTCGTGTATCACACACCAGGTGGAACTTCAAATCTCGTTCAGTGTCTACCATAGCTGACCACAGGTTGCTGCTAATTGAAGTATTTGAAAAAATTGAGGATGATTCCAACTATGATGATGAGACAATTCACGAAGCAGCAGGACAAAAACGGTGGCTTCAAGATTTTAATTTCGTTTTTCTTCTCTTCTCATATAAAAAAATATTTGATTTAACTGAGGTTACTTTCTTTGTACTGCAATCAAATTGTTCCGATGTTACATTCTGTAACAAAAAAATTACTGGCTCATGTGAAAAATTGTTGTACTTTCGAGATCAGAGACAGTTTGATGATCTCTCCAAATAAAAGATTTAAAGGAAGCAATGATATTCCACCCACCGTGCAATACAGAAGACTGTATTATGAGGTAATAGACAATGTTACAACTCAGTTTAAATGCCTGTTTTCTGACATTGAGAAATTAAAATTTCTTCAGCTGGTCGATGTACACTGCTTTGAAGCTCATTCCAGAATTTTTCCTGAATATTGTTTTAAAGCTCTGCTTAAAACTTATGAAAAATACTTTGACAGCACCAAACTGTATAGTGAGCTGCAGGTTCTGTATTCAGACGGAGATCTGTGGAACAATGTCAAAAGTACAACAGAACTTCTATCTGCCATATGCAATAATAATCTAGCACAGGCACTGCCAGAGTTGTTTAGACTTCTTTCCCTCGTAGTAACAATTCTTGCAACATTGGTCTCTGTGGAACGCAGTTTCTCGTGCCTGAAGAGGATGAAACAATTACAGGGGAAACTCCATTGGGCAAGAAAGGTTGTCAAATTTATCAGTTCTGTCCATCGAGAAAGCGCTTGTGAAGCGGATGGAAGTAGAACAGACATGGTATGACCATATAATAAATCACTTCGCCAAACAGAAAGAACGAAAGATAGACCTGATATACAAGACAATATAAGCATAAGGTAAGCTTTCTCTCTTGCTGTATAGGTAAACGTTGTGTGCAGAAGTTTTCAAGACTTTTTTCTTTTGGCGTCAGTGAAGGTAGAGGTCACGGTGTATGATAAGTCTGGTGATACGACTCTCTGTGCTGTCAACAGTTTGAAAAACGGACTGTTAATGTCACAGCTCGCCAGGAGGCGTTCAGGAGTTGTGGGCCGATAGTTCATGCTAGCCATCATAGGATTACATGGTATTTATGATTTCATCAGTGCAAAATCGATATTTATCTTGAGTATTTTTTATTTACTACTTTGTGTAATTATATTGTGTGGAGTTACAGAAAATTTCAAGTTTCTATACAGAAGGTAAACTACGTCAACTCTCTTTTTACCTAACGGGAGATAAATTTATAGTGTAGCTAAATGTCGGACTAGAATCTGTTCAGCTCTGTTTTAGGTATGGGCGAAAGTGTTTTGTACCGAACTATAGGTTATCGGACAGGATGTGGTACATATTTCCACAGCTCACAATATGGAAACATTTTACATTAAGAGCTTTAGTCGTTGTTTAAATGTAGGATCACTAATTTTATCCCTTGATATCAAATATGTTCATCGTACTATATACGCACGCAGGTCGGGGATATCTCCGCCGAGAAAAAGCAGCCATTTTACCACGATGCACTTTCTCTGCCGTCATCGCCACACAGATGGAGGGAGAGCCTTATTCATTAGTATGATTAGGTACAAAAATAAAACAAATGTGTAAGATATATTGTTTATTACTAAATGAAAAGATCAATAGTGAATGATGTCTCCAGGGGAAGATTAATCACAATTATTTTTTGCGAAAACTTCGGTAAGTTTTCAAAACCAGCAGTTTCCGTCAACGATGCTCCAATGACTTACGCAAAAACTGATATTCCATGTTAAAATTGCTTATTCGAATGTACAGCACTATCTCATTTTACAAGTACAATTATTTTGACGATAAAGGGTCTATTTTTTATTGCCTCAGTAAAAAACTTAGCATCGTCTGCTCAAAAATCTTCACGATAGAGTACTCACTCTGTACCTAAAAAAATATATATAACGCATATTTGATGAATTCCATGTGATAGGCACAAAAGTTCATGTTTGCGAAGCGTTCCAGGTTATTGTTTTTTAATTCCAAGCAAAATAGCATTCGTAAAATACGAATGTTTCTGCCACTTCATCCCATAAGAAAGCATAGGTTGTATCAAATCATCGGCCCAAACGTTGGTTTGCGCCATTTGGTGACAAGTGACATTAACGGGAGATTTTTTGTTTCCACAGTCGTATCACCTTACTATCATACACCGTGGTAGAGGTGTATATAGAATTTAATTTGAGATGAAAAAGATGTATAGTTCAGTCTTGCTTTTTATCTTCTGTTGATCTCTTTAATAAAAAACTATTTCGATGCAATATATTTCATATTCAAACTAGCTTAACAGTTCTCAAATAGTCCAAGAGGGCAATTCAAACTGAGAAAAAATATATTTAGGCGAAGGGCTGGAATCTTACATAAACATGTTTTGTGTTGGTCTCAAAGTCAGGTAAAACGTGCGTCTCCCGTAAAATATTTAAATCTTTTCACGGGTCAGGTTACTTATTTTATACTTCGCACATGAGAAAGTAAATAAAAAAAAATTATGTGAAAAAAAAGGCATTAAATTGAATAAATTTATTTGAATCCAGGCTGAAAAGTAGTTTGCCTCCCCAGCAACTTTGGTCACGGGCCGCTACTGAAATTCCCAATCCCGAACTCGAACTGTGAAAAGACAATTTTCTTATGAAAGTACAGATGAAACTATTTTAGGCGAGGAAAACCGCTTCAGAATAAACTTTTTCAACGTCGTAGTAGACACTGCTCTTATGTCCTTAAAAGAAAGGTTTCAGCAGTTAAATAGTTGCTGCGATGTTTTCTGTATAATTTGTGACATTAAAAATTTGCCCACAAGCAAAGATGACTTAAATAATAGTTGCTAAAGTCTTGCAGACGCTCTGCAAGATCCAAAAACACCATCAAAAGATATAAATGCAATGGATCTTTCAAATGAATCAGAAATGTTATCCACCATGTTATCAGAGGAATCAGACACTACAAATACTTGTCTATCAGTCTTTAAATACATCTTTGAAAAGAACTTGGAAGACATTTTTTCAAATGTGACAGTTGCATTAAGATTTTTTTTTACTATGCCAGTGTCTGTTGCCTCTGCAGAATGTAGCTTTTACAAGCTAAAACTCATAAAAAACTACCTAAGAACCTCAATGAGTGAAGAGCGATTAAATGTCTTTCAATAATAGCAGTGGAAAGGAAGATAGCGCGTCTGCTTGATATGGAGAAGTTAGTGAAGGTGTTTGCTGCTCAAAAAGCAAAAAAAGTTTATCTTTAGGCGAGTACTTTTAAAAATCACATACTCAGAAATTAATATGCTTATTTACATTTTACCGTTTGAACATAGGCGGCAAATATGGGGCACGACGGTGCTTCCCAATTTCAGTGCCATAGAAAAACTTTTTTAAAATGTTTTTAGGCCAAATTAAAAAAAAAAGTCTGTAGTTTAGTAAAGTCTTTAATGATCAATTTAATAAAGTATCTTTAATAAAGTCTTATTAAAAATAATAATACTTCAGAGGGATGTAACTTAGCATGCTGATGGTGGCACATGTCATGTATAATATAATGTATATGCAGTTAGCGCCCGTTTATAACAAAGTTGAAGGGAGCACATACACTCTGAAAAACTTTATAAATATAAAATCCTAAATTTCTCAGAAGAAAATCTGAATAAATAACTTTTGCGACAAAGGATGTTTGTTGTTACAAATGTAGGTTCGTTATACATGACACAATCTCTTTAAAAATGGCTGCGACTGTACTATAAATTGCTTTTTATCATACAAAGGAGAAATGGATATTTATTTTTCGAAAATAAAAGGCGGGTATGGGAGGGGCAAAACCATACTTTGCGGAGGCCTCCAAAATTCCTTAAGCAGGCACTGGTTCTACCTCCTGGTGACAAAGCAGTCCAAAGTTGATTGTTTCATTCATTAATGGCTTGGCGGCCACTTGAAATTAAAGCACGAAAATGCACTAGTTGCATCTCAGTTACGTGGCTTGATTCGCAGGATTCATATGCTGTATATGCCTTCTCTAACATTTCAACAGCATCTTTCATAGATACTGCAGGTGAGGGTCTTTCTTGTTCTTCATCACTCCTACCATCAGCATTTACATGTTCCTCCGGTCTTATTGTTTCTACACTGCTGGCCACCCAAAATGCAACACCAAGAAGGACACGAGATAGCAAAGCCAGATTTACTGGACACATAGCAACAGATACAAAGATGAAACGATTGCGCTTACAGGCCCGTGCGACTTGCGGAACACGCAGACATCAAAAGCTCGTGTGGCCCCCATGGCTGGCAATAACGGCCGCTATACGCCGCGGCATCGAACGAAAGAGGCTTTGGATGTGGGCTTGGGGTATGTCGGTCCAGGCTGCTTCCACGCGTTGCCACAGTTCATCAGGCGTAGCCGCGGGTGGTGTTGCCGGGCCACTCGGTTGCCGATCAGCGACCAGACGTGTTCGAAGGGCGACATATCGGGAGAACAGGCGGGCCACTCGGTTGCTGATCAGCGACCAGACGTGTTCGAAGGGCGACATATCGGGAGAACAGGCTGGCCACGGCAGCAGTGACACCTAGTGGGCCGTGAAGAATGGTTGCACGATGCGTGCCACATGCGGGCGCGCATTGTCCTGTTAAAACGTGGCCGCTGGCAGGTCCTGCAGGTAAGGGAGGACTATAGACTCCAAAACGTCGGAGTTGTAGCGGTGGCTGTTGAGTGTACCGGCGATGCGTACCAGAGGGTGCGGGTGTCATATCCAATTGCGCCCCAAACCATAACGCCAGGAGACGGACCGGTATGGCGATGCATAATGCAGGCGTCACACAGTCGCTCACCGCAGTGCCGCCACACGTGGATCCTACCATCGTGGTATTGCAGGCAGAAGCGGGATTCGTCGGAGAAGACAATGTCGTGCCATTCCGTAGTCCAGGTGCGGCGTTCAATGGCCCACTGCCGCCGCACTCACCGGTGGCGTAACGTCAATGGTAATCGGAGCAATAGGCGCCGTGCGACAAGTCCCCGCTCCTGCAGACGACGTCGAACGGTAAGCGCCGACACAGGTTGTTGTGCAACACACCCTAATTCCTGCGCTAACGTTCGTGATGTGGCGGTGCGAACCGTCAATGCCCGCCGCACAACATGCCGTTCAGTGGCGTTCAACATCTCGTTCAGTGGTGTGCCGCGGCTGCGGCAATCGCTCACGTCGGTCCGTCCGTCCCTCCTGCACCCACCGAATCCATACTCGCCTCACTGTGGCTGGATATCGTCCCACACGGGCGCCGATGTCTTGGCACGATAAACCGCTGTCGCGATAAACCACTATTCGTCCTCTGTCGAGCTCCGAAACGTGCTGGAATGACTGCCGTATTCTGCGACGAGGCATCAGGAAGCTTCCCATGCACAGGTCCGGCAGCACAACACACTTCCACTACTTACACTCCGCCTTCTGTGCACCCTTCTTACAGTGCTTCTCGGTGGCGTGCCGGGCGCACATGATTTGCATATGCCCTGCAATGCTAATCGTTTGCATGTCCTCTCGCGGGCGACGCATGCGGCGAATTTCCGGCCAATCGGATGATTCCTTCTTGGTGTTGCATTTTGGGTGGCCAGCAGTGTATAATGTCAATATCAGAAAGGGTTTCAAATGCTAGTTCTTCGTCGTCATTATGAGCCCATTCTCGAATTTCCGTTTCCGTGACATCCATTCCTAGAGCCCTGGCTGGTTCAACTAGGATTTGTATAGGATCTGCATCATATTTGTCGAATTCAGTCTGCTCACCAAAAACCTTCAACCAACATTTAGCTATTGATGAGGACTTCACATCCCCCCATGCTGTCTGAGTTATGTACAAAACATCAAAAGAAAAAGGAGCCACCCCCCTTAATTTTGGAACCATTTGCCGCATGCAAACAAATAAGGTACCGTTCAAAAGGACTCGAAGGGAACTATCACATGATGCAAAAAAATATGCTAATTAACATGCTAATTAGTTCTCTATCTCCGAATTTTTCCATATAAAGGATATGTTATTTTATATGCATTCTATTTATTTAGCACATGGGAAAACCCAGAAATCTTAAATATCCTCCACATCGTGTGACGTACCTGCCAGCAGGACGCACACGACATAAAGGCAGATAGGAATCATAATAAACGTCTGCGTAGCTCAGTTGGTAGAGCGACTTGTTCCGGAATAAGCGGCCTCGGGTTCGAATCCCGGCGTAGACCAAAAATGACGGAGAAATTTACTTCGTTATAATTGGCGCCCGAACTATCCGGATGACCCGGCCGTTCAAAATCTCGCATTGGTGTGATGTTATTTCCACACCGCGAGACAGGAAAAATCAGAGAATTCCTTCTCCAGCGCTTCGAAAAATAAAAATGTGTGATGTTGCATTCCACACAGCAGATTGACTGGAGTTCTCAAGTGCACGTTCTACTGTGGATGGCTGCCTGCAACGATTCATAGTCACGGCTGACCCGTGGGCCATGCCCCCGGCCCTCTTTCGGGGGGGGGAGATGTGACGTACCTGCCAGCAGGACGCACACGACATAAAGGCAGATAGGAATCAGAATAAACGTCTGCGTAGCTCAGTTGGTAGAGCGACTTGTTCCGGAATAAGCGGCCTCGGGTTCGAATCCCGGCGTAGACCAAAAATGACGGAGAAATTTACTTCGTTATAATCGGATGATTGATAGCGAAGATATTTGCAAACACAGTTAGAGGGTCACCCATATATCTACATCTGAGAAACACAACTGGAATGCTTTCTTCCTTGCAAGAAGAGTGATAATGCTGGAAAGTCTGCATCTTGCGCGAGCCTCCGACAAATTGAATAGAGTATAGATGAGTAAAGGCCCTGACCGCGGGATCTGTAAATACTCGTAACTTGGGCCATCCTGGGACGGGGTTCATTTACTCTTGTCGTTTCCTTTATAACAACTTCATTTTTTCGTACTATTGACTGGAATTCGTGTTAGAATAAACAGTATGCATTTTTCCAACAATGAAAACCCCGAATTTGTGCAAGCTGAAATTTGTTTTGAATATTCCTGTTTCTGATCATTACATTTTCTCGAAGCAATGAGTATTCGCGTATCACTGAAAGGTTGTTTCATAATAGAAAATTGAAGCAGAACCACGAAATCCGATTTTTTAGCACGTCATTTGTAAAAAAGATCATGCTTATGTTACTGGTTTGTCCGTCTGAAAACACCATATCTCTGCAAATATAAGTCTGATTTGAAAAATCCTTTTTGCATTGGGAAGTTTGAAATACGTGATGATCTTTATTTCGTTTTTTAGCACGTCTTTTGTATAAAAAGATCGTGCTTATGTTATCGGTTTGTCCGTCCGTCCGTCCGTCTGTACCCACGGTATCTCTGCAACTATTTGTCCGATTTGAAAAATTCTTTTTGCATTGGGAAGCTTGAAATATGCGAATGATGATCCTTCATTTCGTTTTCTTTTTACGATGTACAATTTCGCCGCTAGAGGGCGTAAATGCAGATGATGTCGAATTCAAAAATACGTTTTATTCCACATATTTGCTTCTAAACATCCGATTGAAAAAATTCTTTTATCTTTCGATTCCATTTATGCCGAAGAGTATTTTAGATATAGTTACTTTTTCAAATTACGCATAGATTTTCCGCTAGGGGGCGTAAAAGTAAATTACATTTTTCCCGATAACTCTTCTTCTAAAACTCCGATTTGAAAAATGTTTTCTTCAGCGGTTACATCTCATGATAGAAAATATTTTGCATATAATTTCAAATTTTTGGTAAAGAATACTTTGGCCACCAGGGGGCGTAAGTGTTAATTTTTATTTTCTGATGTATTTGCCATAAAATCTGAGCTTCTAAAATATCGATTGAAGAAATTCTTTCGTGGACAGATGCCACTCACATCGATAAACCTTTTTGGAATATTTTTTTTCTAAAGTATTCCACAGTTTCTCCGCCAGGGGGCGTAGATGTACATCTTATTTTTTGTCTATATCTCTACTTCTAGGAGTCCGATTTGAAAAATTCCTTCTTTGTTGGATAGTGTTTTCCGTGTGACATGTTTTTCATATAATTTCAAAATTTTCAAGTAATTCATAGGCTTTCCGCTAGGGGGCGTAACGGTAAATTGCGTTTCCTCCTATATCTCTGCTTCTAAATCTCCGAGCCGCCCCTGTGGCGCAGTGGTCTAAAGCGCTGGCCTCTGATCATTCGTCCGTAAGGGGTCCGGGTTCGAATCCCGGTCAGGCATGGATGTTGTGTTTGTCTTACGGCACTGGCTCTCTCCCTTCCCTGGAACCAGTGACCCTAAATTAGGGACGGGCGACTGCTTATAGCCCATTGAGTTGCTCACGGTGGTCGTTAAACCTCCAATCAAAAAAAAAAAAAAAAAAAAATCTCCGATTTGAAAAATTATTTCTGCACCGGATACAGCTCCTGGTGGGAAATCGTTTGCACATAATTTCTATTTTTTGTAAAAAAAATGGTTTGGCCACCAGGGGGCGTAAATCTTAATTTCCGCTTCTGATGTATTTGCAGCAAAATAAGAGCTTCTAAATTCTCGATTGAAAAAAAACGTTGTTTGTTGACCGATACTACTCATGTCGACAAACCTTTTAGGAACATTTTCTTCTTAAAATAATGCATGGTTTATACGCCAGGGGGCGTAGATGTATATCTTATTTTTGTCAATATCTCTGCTTCTAGGAATCCGATTTGAAAAATTCCTTCTTTGTTGGATAGTGTTTCTAGTGTGACATGTGGTTCATATAATTTCAAAATTTTCAAGTAATTCATAGGCTTTCCGCTAGGGGGCGTAAAGGTACATTGCGTTCCCCCCTATATCTCTGCTTCTAAATCTCCGATTTGAAAAATTCTTTCTGTACCGGATACAGCTCCTGATGGGAAATCGTTTGAACATAATTTCTAATTTTTGTAAAAAATGGTTTGGGTCGTAAGTCTTAATATCCGCATCTGATGTATTTGCAGCAAAATATGAGCTTCTAGATTCTCGATTGAAAAAAAACGTCATTTGTTGACCGATACTACTCATGTCGACAAACCTTTCAGGAACATTTTCTTCTTAAAATAATGCATGGTGTATATGCCAGGGGGCGTAGATGTATATCTTATTTTTGTCAATATCTCTACTTCTAAGAGTCCGATTTGAAAAATTCCTTCTTTGTTGGATAGTGTTTACGATGCGAAATTTTTCCCTATAAATTCAAAATTTACAAGTAAATCATAGACTTTCCGCTAGGGGGCACAAAGGTAAATTGCGTTTTATACGTTATTTCTGCTCCTAAAGCTCCGATTTGGAAAATTCTTCCTGTATCGCATACAAGACCTGATGGAAAATATTTTTCATATAATTTCTAATGTTTGGTAAAGAATGGTTTGGCCACCTGGGGTCATAAGTGTTAATTTCTGCTTTTGATGTATTTGTAGCAAAATCTGGGCTCCTGAAAACTCAACTAATTTTTTTTCTTGGACCGATACCGCTTTAATGGATAAACCTTTTGAAAATACTTTCTTCCTAAAATAATGCATGGTTTTTCCACCAGGGGACGTAAAGTCACATCTTATTTTTGTCGATATCTCTGTTTCTAAGAGTTTGTAAGCTCACGATTCCGTTTACACCAATATCTGAGGGATTAAAAACCCGATTGAAAATCTTCTTTCTTTCGTCAGATCTATTGTTTTCCCTACTGGTTCCATTGACTTTGAATAGCTTTGATAAATTTAATTTGCGTCAGAACGGATTCAAAAGACGTGCTTATTACATCCGAAAATTCGGTGTCATCTTTCTTGTTTTTTCTTTTTACGATGCACAATTTCGCCTCTAGAGGGCGTAAATGCAGATGATATCGAATTCAAAATACCTTTTATTCCATATATTTGCTTCTAAACATCTGATTGAAAAAAAAATCATTAACCTTTCGATTCCATTTATGTCGAAGACTACTTTAGGTACAGTCACTTTTTCAAGTTACGCACAGATATTCCGCTAAGCGACATAAAAGTAAACTGCGTTTCCCCTAATATCGCTGCTTCTAAAACTCCGATTTGAAAAAATCCTTTCTGCTGCGGATACCGCTCCTGATGGGAAATCTTTCGCATATAACTCCTAATTTTTGGTAAAAATGGTTTGGCCACCAAGGGGCGTAAGTGTATTTCTGCTTCTGGTGTATTTGCAGCAAAATCTGAGCTCCTAAAATCTCGACTGAAAAATTTCGTTCATGGACCGATACCACTCACGTCAGTAAACCTTTTCGGAATATTTTCTTCTTAAAAGAATGAATGGTTTCGCCATCAGGGGGAGTAGATGTTTGTCCTATTTTTGTCAGTATCTCTGCTTCTAAGAGTCTGATTTGCAAAATTCCTTCTCTGTTTGATAGCGTTTCTGGTACGAAATGTTTTTTATATAATTTGAAAATGTTCAAGTAATTCATAGACTTTCCGCTAGGTGGCGATAAGGTAAATTGCGTTTCCCACGATATCTCTGCTTCTAACACTCCGCTTTGGAAAAATCTTCCTGTATCACATAACGCTCCCGATTGGAAATGTTTTGCATATAATTTCTGACGTTTGGTAAAGAACGGTTTGGACACCATGGGGTATAAGGGTTAATTTCTGGTTCTAATGTATTTGCAGCAAAATCTACGCTCTTGAAAACTCAATTGAAAAAAAAATTCATTGACCGATACCAATCACATCAGAGAACCTTTTGAGAATACTTTCTTCGTAAAATAAAGCATAGTTTTCCCTCCAGAGGCAGGGCCCGCTTAAGGTTTTATGGAGCCCTAGGCACAGTAAGCGTTGTGGGGCCCCTAAAGCAAAATGATAATCCCATTGTCGATAGTACCTCTCTATATTTTCTCAGGACAGTTTTCTTCCTACACTTTTGCTATTACATAATGTTCTATATGTTGCTGTCTTGGGATGTAAGGTCAGGTGATGCGCAACATCACAGCCTCTCCTTGACAAATGTCAACCCCGCCTTCTCGTGGTGCATCCTGTTCCCACTAAAGGGGCTCTGATGACCGCCAATAGCGGTATAACTATACCATCGGGATTAGAGGGAATGCTATCCCACACTCACCAACCCGCTTGGCCAGCGTGGTGAGTTATGGCCAAATCCCTCCAAAATGACTCCACAACTTAAATCTTGGTCCTGAGTCACCGGGAGCTGGAATGTACTTAGCCAAGGCAGCGACCAGTGCGACATGAAGGCAGAGTGTGCTAAAAATCCCCGGAGGACCGGACTAGGCTGCCATCTGATGCTGACCTTGGCAACGTACAATGGACGCTCCCTATCTTCTGATTCAAGGCTTCTTGAATTGGAAGAGGAACTACAAAGGATCAAGTGGGACATCGTCGGGCTAAGTGAGGTAAGGAGAAAAGGAGAAGATCTCATTGAACTGAAAAGTGGACATCTCTTCTACTATCGTGGGACAGATACTGGCAGAACTAGTGGTGTTGGATTTATAATATACAAGAAACTGCAGGATAAAGTTGTAGACGTTGAAAGTTCCTCTGACAGAGCTGCACGACTCGTTATTCAACTCTCGAGAAGATGCGAGGCTCAGATTATTCAAATTTATGCACCCACCACAAATCATCCTGAAGAAGAAATTGAAGAATTTTATGAGGAAATTCGTCATCTAAATAATAAAGGTAAGCAGCACTTGAAGATAATTATGGGATATTTCAATGCAAGAATAGGGCAACGGCAACAGAATGAAACTTCAGTAGGTAAATTCGGTCACGGCAACAGAAACCAGCGTGGAAATACTTTCGTAGAGTTTGCAGAGGCAGAAGGGTTTTTCATCTTGAACTCTTTTTTCACGAAAAAGCCACACAGGAAATGGACATGGAGACATCCAAATGGGACGACAAGTGAAATTGATTTTATTATGTGTAACAAAAAATTCGTCATAGAAGACTGCAGTGTGCTAAACAAGTTCAACACAGGTAGTGACCATAGATTGGTGAGATGTAAGATGCACCTCAACACTAAACTCGAACGTGGCAAGCTCATAAGACAAACAAAATGTATTGACATAACCAACCTTAAAAAACACCATAATACCTTCAAGTTGAAACTGAAGAACAGATTCTCTGCTTTAGAAGGCCTAACATCGGAAGAAGTGGATATTTCTGAAGTTAACAGAAAAGTAACCAAAGCTCTTATGGAAACAGCAGCAAAATTAGCTGGGTCTAAGAACAAGTTGCATGTGAACAAATTATCAGGAAAAACCAAAATGTTGATGCAAAAAAGAAGAGTGATGAGGACAACTAAAGAAGATGTGACTTCCAAAGTGGAATATATAGAGCTATGCAAGACAGTACAAAAAAGTATCACTGAAGACGTAAGGAAATTCAACTGTGAACTAGTGACGAAAGCAATTGAAAACAACCAAAGCCTAAAGATAGCAAAGGGACATCTCAGTAAGGGAAGAAAGCATATTATGGCACTGAGAAAAGAAGATGGTCCTGCAACAAGAAATAGAGGCGAAATTTTGACAGGAGTGAAAGATTTCTACTCCAAATTATATGAAAGGGATGATACATGTACTTCAGACATCATGAAAGGTACCAGTACTAAAGTTCTTCCAGTCCTACCTGCAGAAGTTATACATGCAATCAAGAACATGAAGCTGGGGAAAGCTCCAGGAGAAGATGGAATTACTGTAGACGTCATACAAAAAGCAAGTGGAGAAATCGAAACAGTACTCGCCCAAATTTTCACTCGATGCCTTAATGAAGGGAAGATTCCTGAGGATTGGAATAACGCTACAATGATCCTGCAACGTAAAAAGGTGACATTGAGGATCTCAAGAACTACAGACCTATCAGCCTCGTATCAGTGCTTTATAAAATCTTTACTAAAGTTCTTTCACACCGGTTGAAGGTAACACTGGACATGGCTCAACCGAGAGAACAAGCTGGATCAGGAGTGGCTACAGCACAATAGATCATATGCACGTACTGAGAGAACTAATTGAAAGAGCGGGGAATATTATAATGAATTAGCTTTATTTTCTTTCCGCTAAGCTAATTAATATGAATGATTCTCTTCCTACCAGCTAGCTAATGATATACTTGTACTAAGCTTCAAAATAGTGAATTCAAAAGGGTGTTGTTACTAGTTAATTCCGAACGTAAACAAAGTCTTAACGCTGGTTATTTATGGTAATAAATAAGAGTTATAAACCTAACAGCCAGACAGAGGTCTGACAAAAACTATGAATTGAGAAAGACTAACTTACAGTAACTTCTTTATTCTAAGACTCTTGGTCAACTAAAGCACACACACAACTTGATTTACAATAATGACGAATCTCTCCGTAAACAACAACGCTCTCTCATAACAACAAAAGCTCTCCCTAAGTCTCGATGAACACGCCTATATATTAGCTACCACCACGTCATGACTTACACTCATTGCCAGATCTCATTCAGCGGGTGAAATAATATTTCGTTCAGTAAGAAGATAATTTACATAGTAAAATAAAATAACCAGAGATAGTAAAATCAAAAGGAAAGTGAATATAGAGTATACGTTACATCATCTCCCCTTAATTTTTCTTTTTTTTTTTTCTTTTTTTTTTTCTTTTTTTTTGTTTCCGAAAAACCTATCAATTTTGGAGTGGAAGTCTTACACTTCGTTGAATGACGTTGCTCGACCTCTTTTTTGATTTGTTGTTTGGTGGTAGCAGTATTTACAATCTCAAACTTGGCATGACAAATTAAGAAATCTGTATTCGTCTGTGAAACTTGTATTGTTGAACAAAACAAACCTGCATCGGCATACCTTCCTTTTATTCTGCCTAGCAGGAATCACTTTTTTAATTTCAAATGACGTTCTCATTATTCGGTGAATACATACCAACTGTATCAGCAGCGAAGATTGCCTGGAGCTGCCTAACAGTAACAATTTTATTATTTTAATTTCAAATCACATTCGCATTATTCGTTGAATACATACCAACTGTATCAGCAGCGAAATTTACCTGGAGCTGCCTGACAGTAACAATTTTATTATTTTACCCCTAAGCACAGAGATATATAAAAAAAAGTGTATAAGTAGATGGACATAGAAGAATTATAAAAAAAAACACACATATATACACAAAAAAGAATGCATAGGCCCACACGAAAAAAGAAATTCTGACACGCCAACTGGTCGTGCAGGAAAAACAACAAACTGAGAAAAGAACCTGTCCACGAGAACTTACTTATCTCGAGGACGCATAAAAAACTCTAGTGCGATAACGTTTTCCAGGCCTAATTGGACTGGTAAAATCAGGTGGCTTGGATCTCTTCAGGGACTTTAATGGATCTGGAACATCGGTCTGCTGTCGGTCAGGAAATCCCGGCGGCTGACGGGAACGGTCAGGAATGGCGGAAATCCGTCGGTCCGAAACGGCTGAAGTCTGTGGGTCCAGAAATCCCTGCGGCTGAGAAGAACGGTCAGGAACGTCTGAAGCCAGGCGGTCCGGAAATCCCGGCGGCTGATAGGAACGGTCAGGAACGTCAGAAGTCTGGTGGTCCGGAAATCCTTGCGGCTGATAGGAACGGGCTCCCCCAGGCTTTTGATATGAAGTCCCTTTGTGCTGGGGCCCGTTGTGTCCTTCCAGTATTCTCTTGGACGGACGTGGCTCCGGCCACATCGTTTGCTTTCGCTTACGCCCACGTGGCATGAGAGTAGCAGCAGGCATCGGCCCTGTTTGCCCTGAACGTAGGTTCCTGGGGCGAAACCCGGGCGGATGCAAAGATTTCTGCCTTCGTCGCTGTTGCGGCGAAGCAGATTGGGAGACAAGTCACGTTTGCGCCCAGCCTTTGGTGGTGCTGGACGGTTTGGAACATGAAATTTAGTGTTCATAACTGATAAGTCAGAAATGTCCGAAGCCTCTGAGTCGCTGCTGTAATTCAGTGGTCGTGCAGGGCGATGTTTAGATTTGCCTATAGGAATACTTTCTGACGAGGTATTCAAAGAAGAAGTAGCTCGCGTTGGTGCAGAGTTATCCGGAAACGGCGCAGCAATAGTCTTGGCAATGGTTGGAGGGAAAGGAACGATACCAGTATTCGAAGAACTCGATTCGAGCCTTGGTCTCATGGGAGAATCAGGTTGCGTGTGTAGAAACCCGTCTGGAGGAGGGGAGGGTGAAGGAAAAATCACTGGAGATTCTTCAAAAATGTTTGTTGGTTCGTCCAAAATTTCTGGCGGTTGAACATGAGATATAGACTCTTGAGTCTGTGTAACAGAAGGTTGAGTAGGGTTGATTATGAAATCGATATTCCGTTCATGATACTTGCGACACTGATCAACATGTACGTATTGAAATTGGTTGTCAGGTTTCTCCAGAACAATATTATTTTCAAAGATATTTGCCACCCGATATGGACCTTCGTAGCTGGGTGCAAATTTCTTCACTAAAGTATGCGAAACAGAAGACTGGAAGTGCGTTTCCACGAGAGTGAGATCTCCAACGACAAGATCTGGTTCCCTACGCCTAGAATTATAATATCTTGCTTGAACCGCTTGTGCTCCAAGCATTGCAACACGAGCTTTTTCTGCCATGATTCGTACTGATTGCGGAGTTGGTCGCTGGTTTAGTTCGTCGATAATCCCCGTTAAATTTTCAAAAGGGGTTTTAATTTTGCGACCCAGAAAAAGTTCTGCAGGAGTAATTTTAGTAGACTCGTGGACAGACGAGCGGAGGGCGAACGCAAAAAGCTCCAAATGGTCATCCCATCTTTCATGATGATCCATTACAAAAGTCGCAATCATTTTCACTAGCGTGCGGTTAACGCGTTCCGCAGGATTACTCTGGGGATGATATGGGGAAATGAATTTATGTTTAATGTGTAGTCTCGCACACATTCTTTCAAAAATGTCAGAAATAAATTGAGGACCATTATCCGAAACTACTTTATTAGGTGCACCATATCTAGAAAATACTTCATTAACTAAGACATTACAAATAACTTCTGCCGTAGCGGCTTTAATGGGAAAAACTTCAACCCATTTAGAAAAATTATCAGTTAGTACTAAAACGTAACGAGCTTTATTTTTAACAGATAATGGATAAGGTCCCAATAAATCTATTGAAATAATATCAAACACATGAGAACTTGAACTAGATTTCAAGTGACCGGCCGGTCTTACATTACGGTAATTATTAATCTGACACAAGTGACATGATTGAACGTATGCGAGCACACTTTGGTACATGCCAGGCCAATAGGCAACATCCCGCAATTTACAACGGGTCTTGCGAATACCTAAATGGCCTGCAAGAGGTTTGTCATGAAATTCGTTTAAAAGGGCCATTCTAAGGGTTCGCGGAATACATGGGCGAAACTCTGCCCTAGTAGTCCGAGATTTTGTATAATAAAGAAGACCCTCTATTACTTCAAAATGTTGTGACCTTCCAGCCAGAGAAGGATCACTTTGTGGGGGCGAACCCGCAAGCAAAAAATTATAGATATCCCCAAAATCTGGATCATTTATTAATTCTGCCATTATCTGCTCTCTGGATGTTATATCAGCTATTAGAAGTAAAGGCTGACATCCAGGAGTAGTTTCTGTGGGGACCCCACTAATCGGAACGCGAGATAATGCGTCCGGTAATTGATTCTTATGACCTGGCTGATATGAAATTTTGATATTGCTCTCCTGTAACTTCAGAGCCCACTTCATAAGTCTTTGAGATAGGTGCTTAGCAGAATTCAAATACTGAAGGGCAGAATGATCCGTAATTATGTTAACCGTCAATTCGTTAAGATAACATTGAAATTTATTCAGCGCATACACAACAGCAAGACATTCACGTTCCGTAGCTGAATAATTGCGTTCAGCTTTGGCTAAAGTACGAGACGCAAAAGCTATTGGATGCCCAGCTTGTGACAAAACGCAACCAAGACCAACTCCGGATGCGTCAGTAAAAATATCAAATGCCTTAGTATGATCCGGGAAAGCCAACACCGGAGGCTGAGTCAATGCAGACTTCAGTGTTTCGAATGCAGCGTTAGCCTCAGGTGTCCAAATAAACTTCTTGTATTTACGTTTTAAAGCATACAATGGCTCACATATCGTAGCATAAGCGGGGACGAACTGCTGATACCATCCAGTCATTCCCAGAAAGCGTGATAGTTCTTTTGCTGTTTTAGGCCGAGGAAAGTCAACAATAGGCCTAATTTTTTCATTATCAGTAAATAAGCCGTGGGGAGTGATTTTCAACCCCAGATATACAATCTCGTCCCTCGCTATCTGGCATTTACTAGGTTTTAACGTCAAGCCAGCATTGTATATGAGTTGGAACACCTGTTTGAGCAGAGAAAGGTGCTCGTCAAAAGTCTCTGATGTGATAATAATGTCATCCAAATAGACATGCACATGGGGACCCAGGACAGGTCTGAGAACCGTATCCATAAGCTTTTGGAAAGTAGCAGGTGCAGAAGCTAGTCCAAAAGGCATACGTAAATATTCATAGGCCCCAAAAGGAGTCACAAAGCCTGTTTTATCGACAGAGTCCGGATGTACTGCTACCTGCCAATATCCACTCGCCAAATCCAAGGTTGACATCCATTTGGTTGACGACAGGTCATTTAAAATATGTGACATGACAGGTAGTGGATAATTAATCGTTTTTGTGACTTGGTTGAGCTTGCGGAAATCTGTCACGAAACGAAATTCATTGGGTTGTTTCTTTGGAACCAAAAAGGCAGGAGCAGCCCAGGCGCTTGTTGATTCCCTGATTATGCCCTGCTTAATCATTTCAGAAATTTGACGTTGCATTTCCTGTTTCTTATGTGGAGCACAAGGGTAAGGTTTCGTCGCAATTGGTTTCGAACCATCAATGTCAATGACATGATAAACCACCTGTGTGAAACCAGGTTGATCCGAAAATAAACCAGGGCTTTCCTGTAAAAGGAGAGAAAGCTGGTTTCGTTGTCCCTCATTCAACTGGTCACTCAATAACAAACTCGTTATATCTACAGGAACCGTAGGAATCATTTCGACAGGTTCCGGAAAGGAAATCACATGTTGTACAAAATTCAAAGTTATTTGAAACTGATGTATAAAGTCCATTCCCATTAGACATTTCACAGGTAGCTCGTCTATAAGCAGGAAAGAATGCGTAAAACGAGCTTTTCCCAGCCCTAAAGATAATGTGACAGTTCCTGTGATATTGAAGATTTCATTATTTGCACCTCGCAAATACTGCGTTGCAGGCTGAACGTGTATTGCAGGAAAACTGTCAGTGCAAAACTTTGTATTTAGGGCTGATATTTCAGACCCAGTGTCGAACTTTGTCTCGACAATAATATCTTCAATTGTTAAGAATACATCAGGCAACTGAGGAGTTTGAACAGTCACTAATACTGCTTTAGGGTCAGAATGTTTGGTATCAGGAAGCAGGACCGACCCTTGGTCTACTTCCTTTGGAAGTTTAAAGGAATCCTGGTTGGGTTATCATGTGGTCGGAAACCTCGACCCTGCCGGGTATCGGGAAAATTTTCACGATGAGGAAAACTGCGTGAAACCTGCGTCGGGAACTCCGCGTGTCTGTTGACATTTTCATATCCTTTACGTCTGCCCTCAGCACGGGCAGAAAAATTATCATTGCCCTGAGCATGATAACGTTCCGAATGCTGCTGAGTGAAACGGGGTCGAGCATACTGTGCAGGTGTACGATATCCCGAAGCTTGTTCAGAAACTCGCTGTTGGTTTGCCACTCTTCTGTGTGGTGGAACGTATGAAGCTTGGGTGTGCACTTGAGTATGCTCGCGCTGAAAGTTATTATGCCTATTATGCCGCTGAGGGTTTTCGTAATAAGCCTCGCGGGGTGCCCGAGCATGGTGAGTTGAACCATGTTTGCCATGTCGCTCTTCATACGTGCGTATGAGGCGAAGGCATTCATGAATTGTGGCAGGGTGTCGAACCTCAAGGAAATCTTGTAAGAATGGGTCGAGCTGCTGCACGAGGGTATCCAACATGTCAACATGACTGGCATGTGGATCCCATAGGTTATATAAGCGTGTAGTCTCCAACGCAAATGCAACAGGGCTATCATTGGGACCTTGCTGACGCGAAAAAAGCTGTTGAGCAAGGCTAGCTCGACTGAGGCCGAAAGGAAAGACCTCCAAAAATTCTGCACGGAAATTCTCATAATGAGAATCCGGGTTCGACACTCTCCACTGCCGATACCAGGTCTTAGCGGTATCCCTCAAGCAAGTGCCGGCGATTTGGACTTTGCAGTCTTCAGGAATATTATATAGATCAAAATGATCTTCCAGATCTTCGAGGAACTTGAAGGACCCCTCCAAACCATTGAAATGAATTGTTCCTGCATGCGGCACGAAATGGGCAAGCATTCTGCTTCGCTGAGAGGATTGCACTCCCTCAGGTACGACCCGTGACTCAGAGTAATAGGAAGCTGCATGGTATATTACGAAATGGTGAAGAATGCCTGGGTACGTGTAGATCATGCATATCAAAGTCAGACCCACAGGCTTCTTGCAAATTGTCCAAAAACACACCATCACCCTCGGAACTTGCCTTGGGGTGGAAAATTGAAGTTGTCTCAGGTAAGGAAGACATGGGTAATAATCGTCAAGATCTCGTGTTCGAGAAAAGTTCGGGCGCCAATTATAATGAATTAGCTTTATTTTCTTTCCGCTAAGCTAATTCATATGAATGATTCTCTTCCTACCAGCTAGCTAATGATATACTTGTACTAAGCTTCGAAATAGTGAATTCAAAAGGGTGTTGTTACTAGTTAATTACGAACGTAAACAAAGTCTTAACGCTGGTTATTTGTAGTTATAAATAAGAGTTATAAACCTAACAGCCAGACAGAGGTCTGACAAAAACTATGAATTGAGAAAGACTAACTTACAGTAACTTCTTTATTCTAAGACTCTTGGTCAACTAAAGCACACACACAACTAGTTTTACCATAATGAAGAATCTCTCCTCGTAAACAACAACGCTCTCTCATAACAACAACAAAAGCTCTCTCTAAGTCTCGATGAACGCGCCTATATACTAGCTACCACCACGTCATGACTTACACTCATTGCCAGATCTCATTCAGCGGGTGAAATAATATTTCGTTCAGTAAGAAGATAATTTACATAGTAAAATAAAATAACCAGAGATAGTAAAATCAAAAGGAAAGTGAATATAGAGTATACGTTACAATATGAACTTCCATTGTGCGTGGCTTTTATCGATTATGAAAAAGCCTTTGATTCGGTGAAACCATCAGCAGTTACAATGTCTCTGAAATCCTGCGGTATTGAAGATGCATACATTAATATTACTAACAACATCCATGAAAATGCAAGTGAAAAGATTCAGCTGTTTGAAAATACAACACACATAAAAATTGGAAAGGGAGTGAGACAAGGTGACACCATATCTCCGAAGCTCTTTAATGCCACATTGGAAAATGTCTTTCAATCACTGAACTGGAAAAACAAAGGGATAAAGATTAATGGAGATTATCTAACCCACCTTCGTTTTGCTGATGACATAGTCATTTTTGCAACTACCCCATCAGAGCTACAGAGTATGATCCAGGAACTTGCTGGCAAGAGTAAAGAAGTGGGATTAAAAATGACCTTTCAGAAGACAAAAGTGATGTTCAATGCTTTTACAAGAAATGAATATTTATCGATTGATGGAGAAAAGCTGGAGATAACAGACACGTACGTTTATCTTGGACAGCAGATATCAAGTCAGGGTCACATTGATGAAGAAATTAATCGGCGTACAAAACTTGCCTGGAGAGCTTTTGGAAGAAACAGATTAATTTTCAAGAGCAATATGCCAGTATGTCTTAACAGAAAAGTGTTTGATCAATGCAGCCTTCCAGTGCTTATGTATGGTGCAGAGACGTGGACCTTAACTAAAAGAGACATATAAAGGCTGCAGACAACTCAAAGCAGCATGGAGAGGTGCATGCTTGGTGTAACCAGGAGAGATAAGAAGAGGAACTCGTGGATCCGAAAAATGACAAGAGTGAAAGACATCATGATCAGAGGTAAATCTCTGAAATGGCAATGGGCTGGGCATACTGCCAGAAGGACAGACCATCGATGTACAGCTGAAATTTTACATTGGATTCCAAGGGACAGGCAAAGCCCCAGAAGAAGACCACGTGGGAGATGGGTGGATGAAATTCGAAAGTATGTGGGAGTAACATGGAGGAGACTGGCACAAGATAGACCGTTGTGGAAGAAACTTGGGAGACCTTCGTCCAGCAGTGGATTGATAATGGTTTACAATGATGATGTTGCTGTCTTATTTACTGAAAATTCAATTACCCTACACTTTTACCTGAGGGTCCGTTTACGACGACTTCGCACGTTTAACTGTTTCTTTGTTTTTTTTTGTCCACAAGTACTATCTACTTCATCCATGAATATATCTGTTGGTCTTATGTTGGGCCGGTTCTTGGTTTTTTTTTTAAAGAATTTTTTGAAATTGGAACTTCATCCTCTTCCGATCCTACTTCTACGAATGGATGGCGGCTTGGTACTACACTTTCCGATGTTTTTTTTGTTTACTCTTTTCAGTTTTCTCTCTCTGCTAAACCTACGTATATGCATTTCACATGGACTATCGTTGTATTGAGCAATACCCCCGCTATTCCTGTTTTGTTTTCAAACGGGGATTATGGACACTGGCAGGGAAGTTTTTCTATCCCGCGTGTGGTTTTCTCAAGCGTTTTACCCCAAACCCCTTTATAAACATACCGACGTATGTCGATGCACCCACTTGTTGGTACATATGTGGCTACCTGATGAGAACGTTAGTTCGAAATCATATGGTAGTGGGGTAATTCCGTGTCAATTGATTCAACAGAGGTTGCTTGACCATTTTAGAGAAAAATAATTTGTTTTTTTGTGGTTACCTATATGAATGTAGAGTTCAAAAAGAATATTTTTTATTTTTTTCTTAACTCCAACGGCGGCCATTTTTTCATGGCGCGCGCTGATTTTTGCGTTTGCAGGTGTTTATACGGTAACTTACATTGCTCAGGACTGGTTTATTTTAGGTTACTGAAACAAACACCATTCTCTTCATAAAGATACAGTCTAAATTTTTGATCCAGTACACGTCTTTTTAATTTTGCTTTCAAATTGGTCAAAATACACTCTGAAATTTGATGTTTAGATTGAATAAATTTCAATTTTTAGAGGGATATTTCTCTGAAAGGGGTATACTGTCAGACTCAATTTTTTGGGAGGGTGTAGCTATATAAGTATACACCGTATGCATTGACGTCACGAAACCGCGGTTCGCGTCACTTTTTCGTCTGCTGCGTTCTTGCAGAACAACTGGTGTACAAGTAAGATCAAAGACGCATTGCATGGGCTACGTAAGTTGGTTATCTGGTGATCAAAAACAGCTTTATTCTGGTAAATTAAAGTTATTGGGCAATTGTGGTGACCCATATGATATTCCATATTCACTTTTCCTGAACAATATTGTAGGAAGGGGAATGCTTTTGCTTGAAAGGAACTCGAAATTCTGCATTCCAGCACCGCCACCAGCTTCTCTGCTAACAGCATATTCACACAGTTAATTAAGATAAAAAAAAGTCCTGCCATCTTTTGCTAATTATTTAATTTAAAAGTTTACTTTTCAATAATTTAGATATTCACCAACCTGAAACTTAAGCTAAGGTAAAAATTATCAGCTTTACACAGGTAAGAGGTAAGGCTATAATAATAATAATAATAATTCTGGCGAGTAGCACTAAGTCTCTGTACCTTATATATAATAATGAGAGTAATAGTAAACTGGTGAATGTTATCATGAGATCATTTTTCCAAAATCGGCCTGGGCGCCCAACATATGAAGGTTCCATAATATATTCACTCCCCTATAGCAGTGGATACATTCACGATAAAGAACAGCATAATCTTACTCATAAGAAAGGTTATTTCTAGTCTAAAGATCTTCATAGAGTTTTTTAGAAAATGCATCAGTAAATTTATGAACATACCTGTTACAAAATGTAAACTACACACTCCAATTTTCCTTCGTTTCCTGTCATCATCAATGTCAACATACGTGATAACCACAAATTTTGGCGCTTCTGAATTAAATTTTTATAATTCTGATCTCACGTAGTTCGTTCAGACGGTAATCTGTAAGAGGATACATGATTATCTCTCCCGGATCGGTTACTTCAGCCGAAAAAAGCACATAACACCATCTTCCTTAACGCTCCACAATGCAAATCCAAGCCACAGTGCCTAGTATCCAAGCAGTGCTTGTACACCAGTTGATCACCAGGACGCTGCTACGATGGTTTACATCGCTGTGACGTCATATGCATACGGTCTATACTGTATACAAAAAAATTCTTCATTGAGATGTGTTTCCTTTACTAGTAATAATTTTTCAAAAACAACAAAAATCGAAAAAAATGCAAAATTTGGCACCCTATATCTCTGTCGGGACAAAGTTTAAAAATCTGAAAATTTCAAAACTTTTTTGTGTATTAAAGTGCTGTATAAATTCATCTTTGAGATTTGGCTACAAGCTGAGATACAGCGTCTTAAAGATCCTGCAGAAACTGTTTTTTCCAGCGCACAATTATGATGGAATAATTCTTTTAATTTTCTCATCTATGTCAGAATAAATTTCCTTAACTAAATAAAATTGTTATATTAAGGAAAAATAAATTTGAAAACTGGTTAAAATTATAAATAAAAAAAATTAAAGGAAGTGTTGAAACATTAATTATTGGATCTGGCATGGAAAACCCAAGTTAATGGATTATTTTTTCTCACATTTGTTGTGATCCACTCCAGTTACACAAAAAACGTATAACTCAAGGACTTAGAGAATTACACTTGACCATTTATCCAAAGAAAAAAAAACATCCATGTTTCTCTTATTCCTGGCAAGTCACTGTGTCCCACTTGCTACACAATTTTTTTGTTGTACAAAAACAAGAAGCAAATGAGAAAGATGATAACGATTTTTGTGAGCCATCAGAGGAACTTCTTGATAAAATTGACTCTGTATATTCTATTTTAGGGCTCTCTCCGGCTCTTAAAATAAAAAAATTCAGTTCTGAAAAAAGGGATAGTGCTTTAAAAACAAAATTGAATAAGGTTTCAAATACAATCAGGAAGAATCTAGAGTGGTCGTTCGATGAACCGATTCCTTAATGTAATCAGAGTGTATTTTGACCAATTTGGAAGCAAAATTAATAAGACGTGTACTGGATCAAAATTTTAGACTGTTTCTTTATGAAGAGAATGGTGTTTGTTTCAGTAACCTAGAATAAACCGGTCCTGAGTAATGTAAGTTACCGTAAACACCTACAAACGCAAAAATCAACGCGCGCCATGAAAAAAAAATGGCCGCCATTGGAGTTACGAAAAAAATCAAAATATTCTTTTTGAACTTTACATTCATATAGGTAACCACAAACAAACAAATTATTTTTTTCTAAAATTGTCAAGCAACGAATTTATTTTTTCTGGATCACTTGACATGGTTACCCAGTGGTATATAACTCTGTACTGAATATCTTTTCCCTGATGTCCATGCTTAGACGATTTTGCATCGCGAATTTAACATTCTCGTGATCATCCTATATTTTTATAGTTACATTATGTTAGTTCCCAATGATGGCTATTTTAAGGGCTGCAGAAATATGTTGAGCAATGGCCAATTAATAAAACAATATGCAGTTTAATTATTGTAAACACTTCATAAGGCTTTTTTTTTAAGGAATTTAAAATTTCATTACGTAAATATTTTAGAGATTAAATATTTCCAAAACAAAAAGTTAAATTTTATGTGAAAAAATCACGATGTACATAATATGTCATTAGCTAAATGGATAACTGGAAATGTGATAAGATTCCATGAATATATGCAACATTACGTATGTCTAAACATTGTAATTTGTAAACCGCATTGTAACATTATTATTCCTAACCAATAAAGTGTGAAATTAGAAATTGATGATCACTGAATAACCACAGTCCCTGTGGTGCATGTCGTAAACAAAACAAGGGTGAGAGTTATTGAGTATCAAACCCAAGAATGGTAATTACATAGTTTAGATACGCCTAGGTGAATATCGTTCACCATGTCCGGTGAATGGGATCGGGTAAATACTGGTCACCAAGTCCCGACCCTGTTCATCTGACTTAAAAAATATCAGGGAGCGTAAATCAGTCTCTTCAATCGGGAAACCAGATTTAATTATTTTTTATTTTTCACCTGGTCACGTTCACCGGACCTGGTGAACAATATTCGCCTAGGCATATCTAAACTGCATAATTACCCTATGAATAAATGCAGTATTATTAAGGAACATACCACACTTCAATAAATGAAGATGCATATTACCAAGAGTTCTTCATTGTAGTATAGGAATAGGAAAGTGGAATGATACAAATGTTAGGGCAGGGGATGCCAGAATTTAGCAGCTACTCAAATCCACAATGGTAGAAATTCACATGGGGCTTCTCCTTGCTTTACGTGAAGAAGCAAAATCCTCAATTACATCATCAAAGTTAAGTTTTCTTGTGATATCACCTTCAATGGCCAAAACTGCCAAGCCACTTAATCTTCCTTCTGATATTAAGGGTCTCAGGCGGGTTTTAATACGCTTCAAAACTGAGAACGAACATTCGCTGGAGCAGTTGGAAATTGGTATGGAAAGTAAAATTCTCAGTGCAACTTCAACATTTGGAAACGTGTGCATCATATCCAGAGATCTGATTGTTTTTAGCCTCTCTGTCGTGTCTTCAACATTTGGTAAAAATGCACGGAACTGCAGAAGTTCATCGGCAAAGTCGTCATCTATGTCTTGCGAATATGCACTTGCGTGCAAAAATTAAGGACGAGACGGTTTTTCGAATGTAACGTCGTGCAGAAGTGCTCCACATCGACTCAAATCATACCATAAGATCCCCAAGATGAAAAATATGGGACACGTGAGCAAACCCGTCCAAACAAGGAATCCAAAGAATACAAAGGCACTTTATTGAAAAGGTAGCTTCGAGCACAACTGGACAGAAGACAAAAACCTCCATGTGACAGGCGGCTGCCAAGAAAAATCCAGTCTTTAGTAGGGGATATGATCACCCCTGACTGCGTTGCAGGATTTACAACGTCTGTCCATGCTGCGGGCGAGGTTGTCAAGGAGCAGTTGAGGCATCGCGGCCCATTCCTCTTGTAGTGCCAATCGCAGCTGCGGAATCGCTGCTGGCGGCTAGGGACGTGTTGCCAAGCGTCTTCCGAGAAGGTCTCACACGTGTTCAATTTGATTTAGGTCCGGGGGCCTGGCGGACCAATCCATGCATTGAATATCTTCACTCTCCAACAGCCACTGTACGATGAGGTGTAGCGTTGTCGTCCATGAAGAGGAACTCAGGACCCACAGCACCTCTAAACAGACGCACGTGAGGCAGAAGAACCTCGGTACAATAGCGGACACCAGTGACTGAACCTCCTTGGAAGATGTGGAGGTCAGTACGGCTACCAAGCATGATACCGCCCCAAACGAAAACTCCGCCACCTCCAAACCGGTCCCTTTCGATGATGTTGGAGGTGTGATTGCGTGTTCTCTGCTCTCTCCAGATGTGTATACGTCCAGAATCGCTCGTCAGACTAAATCGGCTCTCATCCGTAAAGAGAACTCGACCCCATTGCTGATGTGTCCAGTTCTTGTGTTCCTGGCACCACAGAAACCGCAGTCTCCGAAGAGCAGGCGTTAATGGCACACACCGTACTGGTCGTCGTGCAAATAGACCACCTTTGTGCAGCCTCCTGGCCACGGTAAAAGTGATAACGGACGTCCAGTTCTCTGTTGCATGTGCCTTGCGATTTCTCCCGCTGTCTGCCATCTGTCTCTTCTCGCCTGTAGGACAATACACCGGTCGTCCGCCGCCGTGGTTGCTCGTGGACGACTACTGCTAAACTCTCGGACAGCTGTTCCTGTCGTTTGAAATAATCTCCAAGCTCGTGAAACGATGTTGTGAGCGATCCTGAACTCCTCGGCCACACTAGTCACACTTCGACCTTCTTTCCAATGACGCGACCTCGGGTAAAGGCATCCAAATGTCGTCTACTGGATTGCCTGTTGGCCATATCACATGGTGGCAGCAACTTGACGTCGTTCAAACCGATGTACACCGTGCAATAGCTTTCACCGAATTTCTGAGCATGATCATGATCATATGTAGAGGATTTTAGGAAGGGAGTGTCTGACCCCAGGTCTTAAACAACCCTTAGAAATAGGAAACTAGGAGATTTGGGCTAGAGCGCCCGATAGGAAAGTGACACGGAAGCGAAGTAGAAAGGGGGAGGAAGACGCCCTTATTTATTACCGAGGGCCAGTACCCGGGGTCCGACGGCTTAACGTGCCTATCCGACGCACGGCGGGTATTTAGTGGATCGAGCGTTCGTACCTGCTGGGATCGAACCTGAGGCCCTTCCCGTGGCAGTCACGAACGTTGCCCACTCGGCCACCCGCGGCAAATTGCTGAGCGTACACCGCGTGCTTTATATCCTTCTGACCCCCACGTCATGCTGCATATTGTGCATGCCCTACCGTACCCTAGTCTATCTCCTGACAGGGCTATAGAAGAAGGGCTGGTCCTTAGAGCCGGCTCCCATGAAGACGCGAGCTGGAGCTGATGACGTAGTCATGCTGCAGCAGCGGGTTGGTAGTGGGGTTCTCAGAAGCCACTGTTCTACGGGAAATCCAAAATAATCAGTTTAAAAGTCAACGAAAAATTACATAACTGTAAAGCACTACAGTAAAGGGAATGAGAATGAACTAAACTATCATCACTGTAGTTATAAAAAAAAAAGCATTATTTAAACTTTAAACATATGCTTTTAACATTACAGTATTGGGCATATAAACACATCATTGTGTATTACGCTAAATTCTCAGCGACTAATTAACAGTTGATTATTTATAAAACACAGCATTGGAAAAATTTTCCGAACACTGTGTTTTGCCGGTAACAAAAATCAAAATGCAGTTGTACAAATGATAATACTTGTTTTCCCCTTGTGTCTTGTTTTCTGAGTGTCACCTATTAAATACATATATATCTAGGGAAAAGTTATGCCATTCTAAAGCGCTGATCATAGAATTTAAGTTTTCTGTTCTCTACAATTCTGTAATCACATTGTAGAAGATATATCTTATTTCTCCGAAAACGTTTCTAATTGTATTCTCTAATATTTTTTTTTCGTTCTAAGACCACAATTTTTGAATTAAGTAAGTTTATATTTTAGGAGCTTTGAACTAACAAAAATCAGCTTGCATTAAAGTTAATTAAACAGATAGGGACACAGTGTGCCATTTTACAAATCGTAAATATTTTTCATGTAAATTCCTTCTGAACCAAAAGTAAAAAACTTTTACTTACATTTACATTTGCAGCTTGATTTGGGAAGCATCCTTTGTTCGCTAAAAATCAGGTATCGGTTTTCTTTCTAGTATTTGAACGGATCCATTTCTGTGTTTTCTGCTGGGCCTTTCTTTGTGATACTAGTACTGCATTTCTGTTTAAAGAGCGAATTCTGATAAACGTTCGCAATCTACAAAATAAGTGAATTGCATCTTTGTTTACTTGAGGGTAATGGTTTTCCAGTTCGCTGACAAGTTCGCGGATTACACATTTTCCTTTTCGAAAAGTGATGCCGTGAAATGAATAAAAATGTTTTTCAAATTTTTGTACTGTATTCATCCATGAGCAGGATGGTACGGTAAGTCCACCTGAAGACAGTAATTTAATCCAATCGGATTGAATAGGAAATTTTGGGCAATTTTTTGATAATGTCCCTAACGAAGGATCTTTATCTCGAACGCGATATGCAATGTAGCCAGCTACATAGCTCATAGCTTCCTGCTCATGAACAGAAAGATCCCTCGAAGCGGTTTGCTCTTCGACTTCCCAGGGCATAAGAAATACATCATTAACATAATCAAAGTTCACATCGTCACAGTTGTTTTCATAAAGAGAAATTTCGGGAACCTCCTGCATTTTATCACGTCCAAAAGCATTTTCTAATAATTCGGATGTTAGGTAAACGTCTAACTGTTTGTCTTCTTCCGAAGTGGATGTATTTACTTTTGCTGAGAGTTTGGGCAATTTGTTTGCAAGTAACAACTGCTTTAAAGGGCTAATGACTTCTGTTAGCAAAGGGTGATCGTTAAATCTACCAAGCCCTCGAATTTGACTAAAAAGGCTTTCTAGTGCATCTTGAGTCAACCGGGAAGTCAGTATATACTTAACACCACGAATTTTTAAGTCCTCAAACAATCCCATAAGCGAGTTTACGGATATCAGAATTCCTTTTTGAAAAGGCAGCATGCTAGATTTTCCACGCACCCTTAATCCGCTAATGACATCTTTCACTGCATTTAAAATTGACACTTGTTTTTCATAATATGCGTTCATACCAAATGCAGTCTTCAGAGGTTTGTTGGAGGGAGGACATAGCTTGCTGCTATTCATTATATCAAACAAGCCGTCAATTCATTCAAAAAAATCAGCTGCTTTTTTATTTTCTGTTAAATGCATAATTGCTTTTGCTGTAGTTGCTGAAAATAACGTTTTTGCAGGTGTTACTTTCTGTCGCTCGTTTCCTTTTACAGTAAAAAAATTTGGTTTCAGTTTATGGCACAATTTATATTCTCCTGAATCTCTGTTTTAAGACTTCTTTAATAACATCAGTTGTCAAAATGGTGCCATCTTGAAGAATGACTCCTTTGTCCAGGAAGTGATTTCTTAGCAATTATACATAATGGGCTAAATCTGCGAGCACCCATATTTTTGATGTTTGCTCAGCAGGGTTCGGGAACGAAAAATTGGTGGAAGAAATTTCAAGTTTCTTCCACAAAGTACCACATCCACCTAAATCAGAATCTATTGCCTTTACTTCTATGCCACTTGTTTGTATACGAGTAATTACATTAAAAATGAGCTCTTTTGTCATGAGGATATCAAAATCAAAGAAAATTGGCTGTTTCCATTGAGAAATCAGACCTCTAATTAAAATGAACTGAACTTTCCTGAATGGACCCAGTATCTGATCAATTCGAGAGTCATAACACAACTTAGAAACTATGTGCATTTCATCAAAACTTAGAACACAGATTTTCTCAAGGAAACTTAAACTTTCGCAACTTTTTTTAATAAGCAGAAGAACATCATTCTGTATCCCAGGACTGCTTGTAAATTTTGCACACCAACGTTTCAGGGTGCTAGCACTTGGAAGTGGAACGCCCATCTTTTCTTTCCAGAAATCATATGATTTTGAAGAAAGTGCTCGAATTACTATGCATCTAGATATATCCTCTGTCGTTCATTTTATCCTTTTCATGTTCGAAGTAAGAGCATCAACTTGGGTCTTCGTGAAAACGCGGTTGACACATTACTCCAACGTTTCTAATTTCCGTTTTCTTTTCTGAAGTATTTTCATTTGGCTTCTTAATTGCTGAATTTGATTTTTTTATTGGAGGTTTAACGACCACCGTGAGCAACTCAACGGGCTATAAGCAGTCCCCCGTCCCTAATTTAGGGTCACTGGTTCCAGGGAAGGGAAAGAGCCAGTGCCGTAAGACAAACACAACATCCATGTCTCACCGGGATTCGAACCCGGACCCTTTTCGGACGAATGATCAGAGGCCATCGCTTAGACCACTGCGCCACCCGGCTTGCTGAATTTGAGATATTAGAGATCGCCTAGAAATGGCCCATCTTTTCGATCGCTGAACCGAAACTTTGTGATTTCTACTTTTTTCCTGGATTGCAGTTTGGAGATCTTTCTCCAGTGTTGAAACTTTTTTCATTAAATTATTATTACAAATTTTCAGATAATTGCAGTTAGGGCATTCTGGCGTATCTACGTTGCTACTGATTTCACAGTTCGTACCAGCGTCAGTTTCACCTTCAGCATCCAGATTAATTTTCTTCGGGCTCAGTTCACTCAATCGTTCCAAAGCACTTATAACAATTTTTCTTTTCCGGTGTCTCTGGGTCCTCGGTGTTGTTTCTTTAGAAATTAAAGAAGGTAAATTTATACTGGGAACAGCATCCGATTTGAGTACCTTTCGCAAAGGCAATCCAAGTAATCGATTTTTCATATCATCTTCTTAATCACAATTCTGGAAATGTTCGCTACAAATTCTGGCGTACTTAACATTAATCGAGTCCAATCTGCGGCACCTGTTCATCCATTCTTTTACGAGCACTGAATTGGTCCGAGGAAAAGTATGAAACACAATATCTTGTCCTTTTCGGTTTCTGTGTGTATTCCGATACGTTGCGACATCACACGAAGACATTTTAACAAAAGAAAAAGGCTCACCAACTTACGTAGGTAAACTATTTATGTACACGCATACAAAAGATACATACATTCTTAAACATTCGCGCGATCTATTTGTATCTCTTTCTCTCTCTCTATGTATTACAGTATATATACTAATAAATACTCGTATATTGCAAACGATAAAACAATCTAGTACGATGAAACATAGCACGCTAGAAAACTGCTCGCAACGACAGCCCTGCAGCACGGGAGGGAGAACTCCAAGCAGCACGGTGACGTCACAAATGGTCCCCAACCTCTTCCCTGAGGACCATGTCGGCATTCGGTTTGTCAAAGCGATGAACCAGCCCTTCTCTCTTTTATAGCCCTGATATCCTGAGTGGTCTTTCGGTCCGTTCTGCCTGCTGGTTCCGCTGTTATGATAATTTCTCTTCTTCGTCCTTAATTTTTGCACACCAGTGTACTAATTGGAACTTCTGTGATTCTTCGCGTAAAATGTTGTTCGGCATATTTTTAGAACATAAAAAACCAAATCTGGATTCTAGAAACGAATAAGCAGTTTTTCTTCTGTTAAGGTGAGCTATAAGAGTGTCACAAATCACACAGTGGGTTTTGTATATAAAACTCTCCTTGCCGTTTAAGTCCATATCGGTGCTTGAACTGTCATCCAACATTCGGCTTTTTGGAATCTTTTTCCTTCTGCTTAGCTTATAAGCCTTATATTTCATTCATTTCACTGCCTCTTGTTCGTAAATTGCAAAATCGCGTCGGACACACTACATAAAACTTTCTAGTGAATCATATAGTGCACAATTGCTGCCATGCTACAGCTACTGGACTGAAGTGCTTTGCTAGCACAGTTTATTCTTTGAAGTACAGTGTCCCAAATAACTGTTAAAAGAGCTGCTTTAAGGGTATCAATTTTTAACAGTAAGCTTTTTGCTTCATGCCTTGTACTAGCAGCTTCACTTGCATCAACAGAAATCATTGTTAAAGCATCTCTGATGGAAAGGTAACCCTTTCGTAGGGCTTTTACAGCACCAGCATTTGCTGACCATCTTGTACTAGACAGTGACTTGATGATGAGTCCACCAACAACTTTCAAAAGATTTGTGTGCAAAATCTCCCACCTGTGTGTAGACACAGTAAACAAATTGTAGAGACTCTGAATAAAGACAAAGAAAGATGTAGCTGAATTACAGCATTCTACTGCATTAACACTGACAAGATTTAGTGAATGTGCCGAACATGGCACATATTCAGCAAGGGGAAATTCTTTCCTTTAATCGGTGGCCTAGTGGGCAAAGTTCGTGACTGCCACGGAAAGGACCTCAGGTTCGAAATCAGGCAGGTACGAACGCTCGATCCACTAAATATCCGTCGTGCGTCGGATGGGCACGTTAAGCCGTCGGACCCGGGTACTGGCCGCCCGGTAATAAATAAGGGCGTCTTCCTCCCCCTTTCTACTTCGCTTCCGTGTCACTTTCCTATCGGGCACTCTAGCCCAAATCTCCTAGCTTCCTATTTCTAAGGGTTCTTTAAGACCTGGGGTCAGACACTCCCTTCCTAAAATCCTCTACATTTGATCATTTTTTCCTTTAATCGGGCTTGCAGGGCTGAATATTTTTCCGACATGTTACTCGCATTGTCGTGTGATTGACCTCTGCAGTACTTAAGATCCAACCCTATTTCTGCAAACAAAGTGACAATTACATCATACAAATGCTCGGATCGATGACCGTGAATCAGTATAAATATAATAAAGCATTCCACTTGCTGACCCTGTTTGTCAACATAGCGGATAATTACAATTAGTTGAACCACATGGCAAATGTCTGGAGTGGAATCCACAATTAGCCCAAAGTATTTTGCTTCCTTGATCTCGGACAATATTTCCCGAAGGACTTTTTCCGACATTACTTTAACTACGATTAAATTAACGTAAAAACGTTACCACTACTGTACTTCACGTTATTTTAGGTTTAATATATAGTGCTTTCTGGCTTGATACTTCGTATAATGAAAATTGCATCATAAAAACGTATCATACGATTCGTGAAGAATGAAATAGTAGGGCTACTCACCATGTTTCACACATGTTATGTATACAGGAATGGCTTCTTAACTCCTGTGCTACTACTCCGCCCGTCGTCGTAATACCATAAAATTATTTGCAAAAACTTTTGCGTCGTCATATTCAACACGTAAAAGTACGACCAGTTGTAATCCCATAAATCGACGAACGTCAAACGTACAGAATATCACGAACGATAAAGAGGTCAAATCTTAAAGTCAAACGTACAGAACATCACGAACGATAAAGAGGTCAAATCTCAAAGTCAAACGTACAGAACATCACGAACGATGAAACAGCCAAAAAACCAAAGTCAAACGTACAAACATCACGAACAACAAAAGAACAGATAACAACACGAACCATGATAGTACAGTACAATTCCGAAAATCCGCACAACTTGGTTCCAGAGGTTGTGCAGATTGTAGAATTTTGCGGATTTTAGAGAACGTGTGTGTGTTTACTAGTATGGTATGTATGTGCGAATCATAGGGTTTCATTTGTTTAATAATTAGTAAAATTAATTAGTAATATGTATTTGATACTGTAATTAGTAGTATTTGGAATTTATATAGATATATACAGTATTTAATAAGTAAAATATAGGGAACAAATTCATAATACAGTACTGTATTAATTAATGGAATTTTTATTTACCAAATACTGTATATGTCAATCAAACATTTTGGCTGGCAAACATTCCATGAATGGTCAATTGTTTTAAATTTGGTTTCTCTCGTCGAAGTTTTTCCTGAAGTCTATAAATCATCATTATTTCCTGCGCTGAAACACTATTTCCTTCTGCTGTTCTAAAAAAATTATGTATTGTTCTTCCAACAAAATTCCATCACCTAAGGATATTTTTTTTGGTAGTAGAATCCTCGCTGTCAGTGTCTGAATCGCCTGCATCAGGATTTTTCACACTAGCTATGATTTCATCATCAGTCATCGTTTGGACTTCACTCTTGTCTGAAGATTCCATCCATTCAACTATATCTTCCTTTCTAAACGCATTCATCATTGACACATTTGCTTGTTTGGCATATGCTAGCTCTGTAGCCTTTGATTTGTCCTTCAAAGCAATGAAACCTTTGAACTCTTAATCCTCGGGTTCAGAGTCAATAAATATTGATCATGGCCATAACTTATGCAATGCGTCTATCACAGTAGAACGTTTCACATTGTTCCATGAAACTGCTATTGAGTACAGGCAGTTCTTCATTGTGAAATCTTTAATGAACGTTTTGTTTGAAACGATTTATCAGATTTCAACAGTTTCCTTAGGAATTCTCCTATGTAGTCGCACTTCCAACTGTTAACTATGCCCTGTTCCATGGGCTGAATTAATGAAGTTGTGTTTGGGGGTAAGAACATAACTAACATTATTTGAAGTTAAATCTTCAGGATGTGCCATGCAGTTGTCCCATACCAACAAAATTTTACAGTCTGGAGCAAGTCCGACCTCCACACAGTGCCTCCTAGCTTCTTTAACAAAGTGATTATTGAACCAGTCTGTAGCAAGTTCTTTGGACATCCACGATTTTTTATTACTGTGGTAGATCATGGGTAAGACCTTTAAGCCCTAGGACAAGCATTTTTTCCAATCACAAATGGCATACATTTATGCTTTCCAGAAGCACTGGAACAAAGAGCAACTGTTACTCTTTCGTTGCCTTCCTTAATACCGAAAGGTCCTACTTCATCAGCACACACTAGAGTATGTCTTGGTAGACAAGTCCAGTTTCATCCATGTTATAAATTTGATCAGGCTTTGATTGATTGATTGTAGGTTTAACGACCACCGTGAGCAACTCAATGGGCTATAAGCAGTCGCCCGTCCCTAATTTAGGGTCACTGGTTCCAGGGAAGGGAGGGAGCCAGTGCCGTAAGACAAACCCAACATCCATGCCTCACCGGGATTCGAACCCGGACCCCTTACGGGCGAATGATCAGAGGCCACCGCTTAGACCACTGCGCCACCGGGGCGGCAATTTGATCAGGAGAAAGAGCTTCCTCCTTGACAAATGTGACAAACACATCCAGAAACTCTTATGCAGCTACCTTATCTGCCGATTCTTGCACCCCTCAGAGTTTCAAGTAACAAATTCCATGTCTTTGTTTGAAGCGGGATAGCCATCCAACTAAAAAATTACAAGGGTCATCAATCTTCAGTTGTTGATGAAATAGCTTGGCTTTTTCGCATAAGAGTGGACCTGTCATTGGCATACCATCGTTACGCCTTTGCCGAAACCACTCGTAAACAACAGCATCGAGGATGGAGTTTCTGGCTTTATGCATCGTTTTGCGATCAGCAATTTCAGAATTGCTATCACTCATTGCATAGAATTGCAATGTCTTGTCTCAGTTTTTCTTAATATCGCACACAATCCGAACAGCAATACCAAAAATCTCCGCAACATGCTTTGGTGCACCGCCATTATCAAGTTTTTGCAACAAGTCCACTTTCTTCTGAATCGTTAAAGAGCTGTGCTTTCTCTTCACTCCTGCTGTTTTCTCAAATTTCCAAACAATTATTCAAAAAATTTCCCCTTAAGACGTGAAACAAGACATGAAAAAACAGATTCTCACAGCACGTGTACTGGGAAGAAATGTAAACATGCAATGCTAAGTTGCCAGATTGCCCGTTTGATATGTGCTTCATTTGTTTTTTTTTTGTTTTTTTGATTGGAGGGGAGAGAGATTGGAGGTTTAACGACCACCGTGAGCAACTCAATGGGCTATAAGCAGTCGCCCGTCCCTAATTTAGGGTCACTGGTTCCAGGGAAAGGAGAGAGCCAGTGCCGTAAGACAAACACAACATCCATGCCTGACCGGGATTCGAACCCGGACCCCTTACGGACGAATGATCAGAGGCCATCGCTTAGACCACTGCGCCACCGGGGCTGCGTGCTTTATTTGAACTTCAATCTCTGAATATTGTACCATCATTTTTGACCAAAAAAAATGTATATCATTAGTAATATTTTTCAAATAGAGAAAACACACAAAAAAGATTTTAAAAACCTTTAATAAGATCTTAAACTTTTTTTTTTTTTTTTGCCGCCCCGGTGGCGCAGTGGTCTAAGCGATGGCCCCTGATCATTCGTCCGAACGGGGTCCGGGTTCAAATCCCGGTGAGGCATGGATGTTGTGTTTGTCTTACGGCACTGGCTCTCTAACTTCCCTGGAACCAGTGACCCTAAATTAGGGACGGGCGACTGCTTATAGCCCATTGAGTTGCTCACGGTGGTCGTTAAACCTCCAATAAAAAAAAAAAAAAAAACATTTTTTTATGTCAGCTGGAAAATAAAAAAATTCAATTTCTGAAACCTTTTTTTTTTTTTTTTACCTGTCTGTTAACTGTAACTGGTGTTCGAATACGAGCGGATTTTCGGTATTGCACTGTATATAGATGAAATGAAGTAAAATGCAAAGAATAAGATCAATGCCTTCAAGCCATACAACCATGCCGGTTTCAGCATATACCCAATGCCATCCTCAGTGGTACCATCTACTGCTAGTCATGTTCGCACGAATGCACCTTAGGGATGGGCGATATTTGCAAAAGTATCGATACCGATATCTTTTGATATTTCTGAGACCGATATATTGAATCGAAAATATCGGTATTGAAAGATCAATATATCGGATCGATTTTTTTTCCTGCTGTAGATGAGGGATTTTCTCTTTACATGCATATATATCACTAAGCTGTTCTCTGAGATCAGAGGTTAGGTTCTCGAAGAGAGCTTATCTGCTGGATTAAAGTTTAACACTGATGGAACTACATTTTATTTACTCTTGATGTATCAAACATCTGCATTTACAGTGATCTCAGCTCACAACTTGAGCTTCACTGATATCCATCACACATCTCACACAAGACCTTTTGTACTTCACATTCATTCTCTTTTTCTCATGCAGGAATTCGTGAATCTAGTCCTCCCTTGATCTTCTACATTTTCTTCCTGCCACTTGTGCAGAATAAATTCTCCTAGTGAGCATCTCACCACTCATTCTTTCAACATGGCCAAACCACCCAAGAATATTTGTACCCACCTTACAAACAATATTTTGCTTCACAATACTGATCTACAACACATCTTCATTCCTCACATGATCAGAATATATCTTGCACCCACCCCTATAAGTAACACATCTCTCCAGCTCACAAATCACTCCTATGTTTCATCTGCAGTACTCCACCTTCACGGCTGCACATCAGAGTAGGAACAATCACTGTACTTTTTCACACACAAATATTTGGGACTTTTTTGAGAACCGATCATTCATCATTTATTCAAAATTCTCCTGAAGCAGCTGTGACTTTCAAAGATGAATTTACTAACCTACTAATTTCACCACCTAATTTGTTTTCTCTGTCAAACATGCTTCCTAAATATGTAAATTGATTTACCTGCTCTATCTCTGTGCCATTTAGACCGATCTGTTTGATTTAATACTAACAATTTATCTGTCAAAAACATAACTTTGGGGTTTTCCTTACATATACTAAGTTTGAAATTCATACAAACTTCATACATGTGGGACAACATGCGCTGCAGCTCACTTTTGCTCTCTGCCAACAGGATTGTGTCATCAGCATGAGCAAACATAATTGAGTAACTACTCTCCACAGATAGCATTTACATAGTCTAATGATGACTCAACCATATGTGTCTCTTAAAACATAAAAATATTCCTTACCTTAAAAAATTACAATACACAAGCTTGGCAGTGAATGTGGGGAGTAAATATCCTACCAGTTTTCTCAGATAATTTCTTAGAAACATCAGCTGAATTTTTTTTTCAAGAGCTGCTTCCTCCTGCTAAAAGGGAGCAATTTTATTTGTCATTTATTATTACATTTTATAGCTTAAAACTATCTTTATGCAAGATTCTCTCAAGCTGTATTTTTAGTGGTATGAAAAACACGTAAAATATTGTTTTTCAGATCCTAAAATAAAAAATATATATACCAAAAAGTTTTGATGCAAAAATAAATAAATAAATCATGCAACAGAAGTGTTCTTGTAATCTGCAGAAATGCTGAATATACTTTCCAAAACACAAAAGAGATTTTCTTGTTTCATGTGTGGGCATTGCTCGACGAGCATGGATATGGTTTCTGCCAAGAAGTTTCCGAAAATCCCAGTTGCAAAGGAATGTTTTCATGAGTTTTTCATCAATGTAAGATTATTTTTTTTTTATTGGAGGTTTAACGACCACCGTGAGCAACTCAATGGGCTATAAGCAGTCGCCCGTCCCTAATTTAGGGTCACTGGTTCCAGGGAAGGGAGAGAGCCAGTGCCGTAAGACAAACACAACATCCATGCCTCACCGGGATTCGAACCCGGACCCCTTACGGACGAATGATCAGAGGCCAACGCCTTAGATCACTGCGCCACCGGGGCGGCTGTGAGATTATGAGAAATATGTATTTCCAACATTTCGAGGAAAGGTAAGTTGAAGCTTCAGTATGGCATAAATGACAAAACAAACGTACTTATTAATCCCAGCAGACTGGAATCTTAACCATCAATTAACATGGGAATAACTGAATTATAGGAAGAATAACTTTTTTTATTGGCATGCAAATGTCAAAGTTAACATTATATCAGCTTGCAAGGAAATGTTATGGAAAAGAAATCTTCAAAAAAACTTTGTTATTGTAATTTTTAGAGCATTTTGTATACATTTATATTTTTCAGAAGGTGTGAACAATGGTTTGCTATTTTTTTTATCGTTTAAGACAGAACACAATGTTAATGGAGTATACAGATATAATTACTTCCATGGTGTAAGCTAAATTAGTTCCCACGGCATAAGCAAAAAAATTTAAAGTGTTTATAATATGTTCACAAGTGACATTTTTATTAAAAACAGTAATTAGAGTACGAATAATTTGTGATGGCTTTTTCATAGAAAGCAATTATTTTTCCAAAAACATATTTAAAAAAATGCTAACGATTATTAGTCCTCTGTTAAAAATCGATTATAAAAATAAAAACATCATAATCCAAATTAATCAAGTATATCATCATCATCATCATTGTCAACCATTATCAATCCACTGCTGGACGAAGGTCTCCCCAAGTTTCCTCCACAACGGTCTGTCTTGTGCCAGTCTCCTCCATGTCACTCCCGCATACTTTCGAATTTCATCCACCCATCTTCCATGTGGTCTTCTTCTGGGTCTTTTCCTGTCCCTTGGAATCCAATCTAAAATTTTGGATGTCCATCGATGGTCTGTCCTTCTGGCAGTATGCCCAGCCCATTGCCATTTCAGGGATTTAACTCTGATCATGATGTCTTCCACTCTTGTCATTTTTCGGATCCACGTGTTCCTCTTCTTATCTCTCCTGGTTACACCAAGCATGCATCTCTAAATGCTTCTTTGAGTTGTCTGCAGCCTTTGTATGTCTCTTTTAGCTAAGGTCCACGTCTCTGCACCATACGTAAGCACTGGAAGGATGCATTGATCAAACACTTTTCTTTTAAGACATAATGGCATATTGCTCTTGAAAATTATGCGGTTTCTTCTAAAAGCTCTCCAGGCAAGTTTTGTACGCCGATTAATTTCTTCATCAATGTGACCCTCACTAGATATCTGCTGTCCAAGATAAATGTACGTGTCTGTTATCTCCAGCTTTTCTTCATCAATCGATAAATCTTCATTTCTTGTAAAAGCATTGTACATCACTTTTGTCTTCTGAAAGTTCATTTTTAATCCCACTTCTTTACTCTTGCCAGCAAGTTCCTGGATCATACTCTGTAGCTCTGATGGGGTAGTTGCAAAAATGACTATGTCATCAGCAAAACGAAGGTGGGTTAGATAATCTCCATTAATCTTTATCCCTTTGTTTTCCCAGTTCACAACCCGCTTGGCCAGCGTGGTGAGTTATGGCCAAACCCCTCCAAAATGACTCCACAACTTAAATCTTGGCCTTCAGTATCCGGCAGCTGGAATGTACCTGACCAAGGCAGCGGCCAGTGCGACATGAAGGCAGAGGGTGCTAAGAATCCCCGGAGGACCGGACTAGGCTGCCATCTGATGCTGACCTTGGCTACATATAACGGACGCTCCCTATCTTCTGATTCAAGGCTTCTTGAATTGGAAGAGGAACTACAAAGGATCAAGTGGGACATCGTCGGGCTAAGTGAGGTAAGGAGAAAAGGAGAAGATCTCATTGAACTGAAAAGTGGACATCTCTTCTACTATCGTGGGACAGATACTGGCAGAACTAGTGGTGTTGGATTTATAATAAACAAGAAACTGAAGGATAAAGTTGTAGAAGTTGAAAGTTCCTCTGACAGAGCTGCACGACTGGTTATCCAACTCTCGAGAAGATACCAGGCTCAGATTATTCAAACTTATGCACCCACCACAAGTCATGCTGAAGAAGAAATTGAAGAATTTTATGAGGAAATTCGTGATCTAAATAATAAAGGTAAGCAGCATTTGAAGATAATTATGGGAGATTTCAATGCAAAAATAGGGCAACGGCAACAGAATGAAACTTCAGTAGGTAAATTCGGTCACGGCAACAGAAACCAGCGTGGAAATACTCTCGTAGAGTTTGCAGAGGCTGAAGGGATTTTCATCTTGAACTCCTTTTTCAAGAAAAAGCCACACAGGAAATGGACATGGAGACATCCAAATGGGACGACAAGTGAAATTGATTTTATTATGTGTAACAAAAAATTCGTCATAGAAGACTGCAGTGTGCTAAACAAGTTCAACACAGGTAGTGACCATAGATTGGTGAGATGTAAGATGCACCTCAACAGTAAACTCGAACGTAGCAAGCTCACAAGACAAACAAAATGTATTGACATAACCAACCTTAAAAAGCACCATAAAACCTTCAAGTTGGAACTGAAGAACAGATTCTCTGCTTTAGAAGGCCTAACATCGGAAGAAGTGGATATTTCTGAAGTTAACAGAAAAGTAACCAAAGCTCTTATGGAAACAGCAACAAAATTAGCTGGGTCTAAGAACAAATTGCATGTGAACAAATTATCAGGAAAAACCAAAATGTTGATGCAAAAAAGAAGAGTGATGAGGACAACTAAAGAAGATGTGACTTCCAAAGTGGAATATATAGAGCTATGCAAGACAGTACAAAAAGTATCACTGAAGACGTAAGGAAATTCAACTGTGAACTAGTAAGGAAAGCAATTGAAAACAACCAAAGCCTAAAGTTAGCAAAGGGACATCTCAGTAAGGGAAAAAAACAGATTATGGCATTGAGAAAAGAAGATGGTTCTGTAACAAGAAATAGAGGCGAAATTTTGACAAGAGTGAAAGATTTCTATTCCAAATTATATGAAAGGGATGATACATGTACTCCAGACATCATGAAAGGTACCAGTACCAGAGTTCTTCCAGTCCTCCCAGCAGAAGTTGCACATGCAATCAAGAACATGAAGCGGGGAAAAGCTCCAGGAGAAGATGGAATTACTGTAGACATCATACAAGAAGCAAGTGGAGAAATCGAAACAGTACTCGCCCAAATTTTTACTCGATGCCTTAATGAAGGGAAAATTCCTGAGGATTGGAACAACGCTACAATGATCTTGCTACATAAAAAAGGTGACATTTAGGATCTCAGGAACTACAGACGTATCAGCCTCCTATCAGTGGTTTATAAAATCTTCACTAAAGTTCTTTCACACCGCTTGAAGGTAACACTGGACATGGCTCAACCGAGAGAACAAGCTGGATTCAGGAGTGGCTACAGCACAATAGATCATATCCACGTACTGAGAGAACTTATTGAAAGAGCGAGGGAATATGAACTTCCATTGTGCATGGCTTTTATCGATTATGAAAAAGCCTTTGATTCGGTGAAACCATCAGCAGTTGCAATGGCTCTGAAATCCTGCGGTATTGAAGATGCATACATTAATATTATTAATAACATCTATGAAAATGCAAGTGCAAAGATTCGGCTGTTTGAAAATACAACACACATAAAAATTGGAAAAGGAGTGAGACAAGGTGACACCATATCTCCGAAGCTCTTTAATCAAGTATATATATTTACTAATTAATCAATGAAAGCCATATTAATTAATGTATGAAAAAGATAAAAAATATCATAATCCAAATTGATCAAGTATATGTTTACTAATTAATGTATGAAAGCTTGTCTCTCCTAGATAACATAAAAACGAATGGACAGTCAGAGGAAATAACATGCTGTAAGTGTGGGAAAATCAGCAGATCAAGACGAAAGTTAATTATGCTCATATTTTTACCAGATTATTTAATTACTTCAGGAAGTTTCACTATGTATTAACAAGATAATTATCAAAGGATGATAAAAAAAATTACGTCTGATATATACATAGCCTGAATTACAACAAACTTTATACTACATAACTTGTAAGACATTAAGAAAACTCTCGAAAGCTGTTTTGCATTTCCTTAGCCAGCTGTTAAGATCTACGTACTTTATTACTAAAAAAAAATGCTTATCTTCAACTTCAAGTTGTGTGTCATTGGTATGTATTTAATTTTGGTCAAAGTGCCAGTTTACTTAACTTCAAACATAATACTCATAGGCAAAAGAACAATCTGCTATCGACCGTTCTTTAAATTTCTTTTCTGGGTGCCTACCGTCAACTAATAGTTAAAATTTTCAACCATCGAGGTTTTCAACACAGCAGGCATTTTTTCTTGTAGAGTTCTAGAAATCGGAAGGTGACATAATATCATGTGAATCTCGATAATGAGATCGCAGTTTGATAGTCCTCAAGCAACATAATTTTCGTGACATGCCAGAGGAAAGAACACAGATTTCATTCCACAAGTGAAATCACATCGGCCATACGCTGATATATTGAATATCAAATACCAATACCAATATATTGAATATCGCACCGATATATCAAAAACCGATATATTGATTTTCTGATATATCGAAACTTCAATATCAATACTATATATCGAAATATCGATATATTGATAAATATCGCCCATCCCTAATGCACATACAACCTTACTGAATTCACGTAAGACGGGCCACACACCCTTTGGAAGTGACATACAAAGCATCAGGGTATTAAACGTCAAAGGCGCCATCTATCGCTCGAGAACGATGTCTTTGTTCTTTTGGGCAATCAACTTTATCATTTTGTTCTTTCTTTTTTTTTTAAATGGAAATTGTATCTTCTTCCATTTTTGCTCAACCTCTATCATGAATTTCCACGCATACGGTAGATCTATCGGTACATTATTATTACGGTTCTTCCCTCTTGTCTTTTCAATAACTATAGCCTCAGAGATAAACTGTTGCTCATACTTTTTGTGTGATGTTATTATTTTGGTGTTAGACCAATCTAGTGTTAAATTATTCTCTAGGCAGTATTGCATTAGCAATGTTTTCATCTCCTTCTTGTGCCAGTTTGACAAGTGCTCTTTCAGCCTACACTGTAGACGTCTCCTTATAGAGAAACCGTCTGAATATCACCGAAAGAGAAGACCTTCGTTTGTTCCTTACGGAAATCAAACCAGATATCAAATATTTAGTCTTGCAGCATTAGCCTCAAAGATCTCATTAATCATTAATTAAAGGTAATTTCAATAAACTTTATTGTTTTCACATTTAACTTTCATTTTCTTCAATTTAAGCAGCTCCCGCACTAGTAGGCACTGTATCGATGGAGATGCAGAAATTCAATTGAATTGAAATTATCTATGTATAAACATAAAATATAAATAAAAAGATAAATTTAAGTACATATTTTTTACAAACCCTCCCCTCTAAAAATTACTTTGCACTTTCGCTAAATTGAGTTACTGCGGCACCGGTGGGTGGTAAGGAAATTTTACCATCAACGAAGATACAAAAGTGAGCAGTAGGTATTAAAGGTTGACGAACATACTTTTTTTAGCAAAATAGGAAGACAAAATATTTCCTTATCTACGATGATACAATTCGAGGCATGGCTGAAAGCACAGTGCAGGATTTTCTGGGCACTGGTCGCAGTAATAGAGAGTGTCCCTGCGAATCCCTTTGGCAGAGCACATTTTGCATCATCTCCTCAAAAAACGTCCCGTTTTGTTTTGTTTTGTTTTGTTTTTTTAACTGGAAGATGGCAACATACTTTTAATGATTTAGATGCTCGAGAAGTTGATGGCTCTTGATTCAGAAGTTGACGTACAATGGATAGCCGAAAATCGTAGAGGCTTATCTTCTTCCCTGAGAATTTATTATACAAGTTGTGGAAAGTGATTATCATCATATGAAATATATGTATTCCTAACTTCTTGTGCCATCTTATGGTTTTCCTTTTACAAGGATAGTACGCTAGCATTTGATCTTGACGATCTACCCCTGACAAATTTATTATAGTTGATAATAGCCTTTGGTTTTTCTTTTATCTGTCCCCTTTTATTTACAGTTTGAACTAAATCGTCCTCAAACTCCGTGGTAATGAAGAGAACGTCCCTTTTATCTTTCCATTTGCACACTGCAACAGCATTGGAATATTGACATTTCCGTTCCCCCTTAAAACACCCCTTCAAAAGTTTAGCTTTCGTGACATCCTCAGGAAGATCTCGTCGGTCTGCATGGAGAGTTCCATTGCAATAAGTGTCATTGTTCAACAACTGCAATGCAAGATTGTAACTATTATAAAAATTATCCATATAAATAGCATGACCAACATTTAGCTTCCCTTCCATCAATTTTAAAACTACATTAGCAGCATGACCTCCCCCCCCAGGGAGTCCAGTTTCCCTGTGTAAACCAAAGCTTTTAGAATCATACCATTTGGTTCCGTTAGCATATAAAGTTTCACCCCATATTTATGACGTTTTCCTTTCATGTACTGTTTGAAAATCAAACGACCTCTCAATAAAACCATTGATTCATCAATCATATGTTCTTTTCCAGGGTAGTATATGCTCTGTATGGTATTATTAAATAAATCCAGTAAAGGCATTATTTTTGCAAGGCGGTTGGTTGTAATCGCTTCGCCAGGTTGAGGATTTCTTGAAAAATGAAGGCACCACATGATCAGAAGGAAACGATTCCTGCTCATATTTGAAGAAAAGCAGTCCATTTTGAATAATGTATCTGTTTTCCAGTAATCTTGGAGATGGGGCATTTGTACAATGCCCATATGAAACAGAAGGCCCAGAAAAACTTTCATCTCATCTACCGACACATCCTTCCATTAATTTATTCGTGAACCTTCAGTAACTCCCAAGATAAACACTTCTACAGCATATGCATTACTTTCCCTAATAGATCGTAAAATTCCTCATTTGCAAAAAGATTTAAAAAATCGATTGGCTCAGTTCCTACAATATTAATTTTCAGTCCTGGTACACCAGTGAACGGAATTCTTCTCATGATGTCGGGATCATCACACCAATGTGTAGCCAAAATCCATTGAGGCGGAATATGAGAAAGGACGCGGCATTCTTCATTCTTACTTTCACTGCTGGTTGTACTAGAGCTAGAAAAAGAATACGTTTCTGTACTTAATGACAGATCATCGGCATCATCTCCTTTTTTCACGGAAGAATGTGCCCGCCGAGGAACTTTTGGGTGAGAGGGAACAGCGAAAGCGCGTCTGAATATATCCATTGTTTCCGCAAAACTAAGTATTGAAGTGAATATGGGTTTCTTTGAAATCCCTTTAGCATCCTCAATAAGCCTCCCTGTGACGTATAAACTATAAGTAGCAAATGCTTTTTATTGCCACTCAAGCATTTATATATTGATATCTACCTTCACCGCAAAACCAGTGACGTTTAAAGGAAAATAAACATTGCAGTGAAAAGCGCGCGCTGTGTTAAGTCTATGGGAAGTCAACTTACTTTCCCTCCCCCAAACCATGTGGGAAAAAATCCGCGGTCACTTTTAGACAGTTGGAGACTCATTCTCAGTGCCAGTAACAAAATAGATAACTCTCTTCAAGTGCCGAAGGTTTTAGGAAGCGAAATATGAAGGCATAATTATGACGTCGTTCGGTGGCGTCGGCACCTGGGCTAAGTATCGTATGACGCCGTTTGGCGTCGCACGGCAGTGAAAGTGTTAAAGTGAATTAGGATTGTCATAAGACTTCTTATGGGCCTATGTCATGTATATTAAAGGATTTCAGTGAATTTAGCAGTAAAATAAAATACCATCACCTGTATGGAAAGAGCTGTTCAGATCCTTTCAGGTGTCATAAAAAAAGTTATAACAAAAGGTCTTACTGAAATATCTTTAGGTGTTGCTCAAAGCCACCCAAACTTAGGATTAGTTCCAGGTAAAAGTTTATGTACTTCTTGTTTTAAAAGAATCTACAGTTTTAATGAAAAGTAAACCAATGAGGAGACATTTTGCCCAGTGTATGAAGCAGTAAATAGCATTAATGTTGCATGTGAGGCGTTGGGCTTTCACCTGTTAAGATTAAGAAGCTCAGCAGTAAAAAAAAAAAGACCCTTAGCTATAGAAAAAAAAAGTTACATCAGCAATAAAAAAGAAATTACCGTATATACTCGCGTATAAGTCGACCCCCCTTCCACTTTCAGAGGAAAAAATCCTAAGAAATCGGAAACTCGCGTATAAGTCGATCCCGGAATGAGAAAAAAAATTTTCAATGAATTTATTCAAAAACATTTGAAAACGAAAAAAATTATATATATAATAGTAAATTTAATTTGCATACCCAAAAACTTCATCGGAACCCTTCAAAATCCGATTCCGAGTCAGACTCGCCAAACAGTTCAAAAAAGCCTTTCTCCGTCATCGGCGCGTCATCATAATCACTGTAATCATCCTCTGTGCCATCAAGTTTGTTACTAATGCAAAATTTCTTGAACGATTTCACGACCATTTCCGCAGGTATCGCATCCCAAACATCCTTGACCCATCGCGCAATCAAAACGATATCCGGCTTCTTTAGATTTCCGCCCTTGGTTTCAGTCGGTAAATCGGAACTTATCCAATCTGCCCAATACCTCCGCACATTGTCCTTGAAGGGCTTATTAAGAGGCAGACATCTAGTGGTTGAAGAACAGATGTCAACCCACCTGGGATGACAGCAAGTTGTTTTTGAATTTTCTGCAGTTTTTTTCACTTCTGCACAACGGTATGCAACAAACATATCCCACACCAAAAGAGGTTTCCTCAAAAGTGCACCTGGCCTTTTGTTCCACACATTCTTTAACCAGTCAATTGTTTTTTGATTGGAGGTTTAACGACCACCGTGATCAACTCAATGGGCTATAAGCAGTCGCCCGTCCCTAATTTAGGGTCACTGGTTCCAGGAAAGGGAGAGAGCTAGTGCCGTAAGACAAACACAACATCCATGCCTCACCGGGATTCGAACCCTGACCCCTTTCGGACGAATGATCAGAGGCCATCGCTTAGACCACTGCGCCCCAGTCAATTGTTCCGGATTCGTTCATCCATCCTTTTTCATGGGCACGAACGAGCACACCAGACGGAAAGACAACGCTTTTCAGCCGAGTTTTGCGTTTGAAAATAATTACTGGAGGTAGCTTACTGCCGTCGGCCAAACAGGAAAGAACAACCGTGAAACGGGATTTTTCGTGGCCAGTCGTTTTGATCAAGATATTTTTTTCGCCCTTTTGGTTCACAGTCTTATTTCCAGGAAGGTCGAAACACATGGCGGTTCCATCCATGTTCCCTATTTGAGAAAGTTCAAAAAGCAGTCTCTTTTCTCTTTTGAATTACATACTTTTGAAATTCCATTATTTTTGCTTCGAGGTCACGAGGTAACTTTTGTGCAATTTTGGTGCGCTGGCGTAGACACAATCCATAGCGGTTCATGAACCTTGTGAGGCACGAAAAGTGTTATTTGCGGCTGCAAACTTTTCATCTTTTGCGAGCTTCATTCGTCGCAAACGTATACCAGTTCGCGTTACAATGTAACCATTTTGTCTGCAGCCCACAATCCAATTATTCAAGACACTTTCCAGCTCTGGGAAAGATGTCGTTCCACGGCGCAGCGCCTTTTGGGATTTTTTTTTTAATTGGAGGTTTAACGACCACCGTGAGCAACTCAATGGGCTATAAGCAGTCGCCCGTCCCTAATTTAAGGCCACTGGCTCCAGGGAAAGGAGAGAGCCAGTGCCGTAAGACAAACACAACATCCATGCCTCACCGGGATTCGAACCCGGACGAATGATCATAAGCCATCGCTTAGACCACTGCGCCACCGGGCTTTTCACCAAGTCCGTTTTTTTACGCCAATCTCGAATCAGTTTTTCGTTAATGCCAAAATTGACATGAAGCAACACAGTTGTTAGTATTTTCTGCAAAAGAAACCACTTTCAACTTGAATCCTGCGTTATAGGACATCCGTGTCACCCATAATAGGAGAAGCGAGACACGCGCGATTAAGAACAAGCAACACCTAACACTGGCTGTCGCATGGCTCCGTTACGTCGAAGGTCAGCGCAATCAACTGGTAGTCGGAAGGGCGGAGCTTTCTATGCGCGGCTGTGACTGCGCTGTGGATACGCAAAGCCAGGAGACTTTTCAAAGCGCGGAGAAATTCGGATGGTCGCGATTTCGTAATTCTACCACATCGGTGTTTTTTCTTTCGGAGGGTTGCGATTTCGTAATTAATACCGCATATGCATTTTTATTTCTTTTGGGATGGATTGCCACAGGAAGAACTTTTGGACTTACGATTTTTTTAGACCCCACGTATAAGTCGACCCCATTACTTTGAAGCTCTCATTTTGTCCCAAATTTCTCGACTTATACGCGGGTATATACGGTAAGTGCTAATTTTGATGCCAATTTGGATGAGTCCTTTGGAAATAAAGAGACTGATCTGAAGGAAGACAAGTACAACTGTGCCAGAGAAAGTGAAAATATTAAGTTTAGTGCCTGGGTCATGGTCTGTAGCAAAAACATGTCATGGATTTGATGCTAGTTAGTACTTAGTGAGAAACACACAGAGCTTAGTTGAGAGGTATGGTATTCTCCCTAATGTTTTTTTTTTGATTGGAGGTTTAACGACCACCGTGAGCAACTCAATGGGCTATAAGCAGTCGCCCGTCCCTAATTTAGGGTCACTGGTTCCAGGGAAGGGAGAGAGCCAGTGCCGTAAGACAAACACAACATCCATGCCTCACCGGGATTCGAACCCGGACCCCTTCGGACGAATGATCAGAGGCCAACGCCTTAGACCACTGCGCCACCGGGGCGGCATCTCCCTAATGTAGAGCAGAGGAAGTCCAGAAAACTTTCAAAGAAAGTGGTTGATAAGGTTGTAGCTTTTTATGAAAGTGGTGAGAATGGTAGGATGTGCTCTGGTGCTAGCTCCTGCTAAGTTGTCAACTGTCACTGGGAGAACATGGAACATTGAACTTAATGAACTGTTACATCACAAGATCAAGAAATCAATCTCAAGACAAAAAAAAAAACAAACTCACTAAGAGGTTATCATTTTGGTAAGAGAAAAACACCTTGAAAATTACCAACCAGATGTGTCACTTTCAAGTGGCTCATTATTCATAACTATAAAATTTGTGCAAATTAGTTTTTAAAATTTAAGTCTAGGCTAATTATTTTTTTCATTAATTGTGTGCAGAATTATAAGCAACAAGTCACGCAAGTAATCTAGTTTTTGTTTCTTATTGAATCTTTTCTTGTAATTGTAATGTTTACATAATTGAAACCTTCAACACCCCCTCCTCCCCTTAACCTCATACACTAGCCTACTTTTGCACTGTATTTTCTCCAGTATATATTTTTCTTACATTACTCTTTATTTACGAATTTTTCTTCATTTTCTATCTTTTAATTAGAAGTCAGTGTGGTATGAAATTCAGATTTTTACTGTTTTTTTTTTTTTGATTGGAGGTTTAACGACCACCGTGAGCAACTCAATGGGCTATAAGCAGTCGCCCGTCCCTAATTTAGGGTCACTGGTTCCAGGGAAGGGAGAGAGCCAGTGCCGTAAGACAAACACAACATCCATGCCTGACAGGGATTCGAAACCCGGACCCCGTACGGACGAATGATCAGAGGCCAACGCCTTAGACCACTGCGCCACCGGGGCGGCAGGTTTTTACTGTGTACCCCACTGGAGATATAACTGCTGAAAAAACTAAAAATGTCAAAATTTCCCTTTTTAATCAGTGAAAAAATCTTGGAAGGGCTCAAAACACTCTAGTTTTCTCACCCGAGATATAATCTACTGTTACCATGGTTCTTGCTCAATAAAATTGGTTTGAGTGTTTTGACCCCTTCCAGGTGAAAATTTGGCTCAGAAATTAAAAAAAAGTAAATTTCAACAGTTAACTTTGACCACCAATAAAATTTCCAAAACACCTCTGATAATAAAAAAGGGTAAATCAAAATAATCAGCACTTTATCCTGAATAATATGGACCTTTAAATTAGCTAAAAAGTTATAGCATTTTGCATAAATACTTGCTACTCCAAAAATGGAGATGTTCCAAGTGCCATCTAGGGACCTCCCTGCCAAATGGTCAGGAACTTTTTTTTTTTATAAAATTGGTTTTGAACTCTCTAAAGATGTATAAACAACTGCGCCAAAAAAAAAAAAAAAAAAAAAATGGTGCAACCACCACCCCTTGTTGAAATGGCATGGAATGACCCTCTTGTTGTTCTTTTGGTTATATGTGCTAAAAGTTTTATCAAGAGCCTGGTCATGTTTTGGGACAAAAAGCAACCAATGTGGCATTTTCTCTCTGTAATCCAATTCCATTTTAAAAGGTATTTAGTGGGAAATTTTGCTGGTCATCCTTGCATTATTTGAAGATTCATAATCTACTGGAGGCTGTTACGTGCCTTTAAAGTATCCTGGAATCTGACTTTTTCCAGTGATAAGTAACGTCATTGTAACAGGTCTTGTCATGTTAATGATCAAAAGACTTGTTACGTGCTTTTTCATATTTTTTTCAGCAGATGCCAAATCATTTATAAACATCATACAGCACTCAGGCAGTTCTCTAAATTAAAGACCGAGCTCATCAGGACTGTAAATATTGTGATGTTTATAACTTTCAAGAGTTACAGAGAAACACTGAGATCCCCATTTTTCAGCAGCTCAGTTTTGGGCACATCCCTTCTCAGCATACAATTCTTTATAAATGATTCTATTTCTGTGCTTCAGTTGTGTTAGTATGCATCAACTTTTCTCTAATATCTTTCTTTCCCAAGTTTTTTAGAAATACCCTAAAAAAAAATTGTGCAGTACTCCTGCTTCCTTGAAAAAGGTCTTTAAGCAGATGCCAAATCATTTTTAAACATCATACAGCACTCAGGCAGTTCTCTAAATTAAAGACCGAGCTCATCAGGACTGTAAATATTGTGATGTTTATAACTTTCAAGAGTTACAGAGAAACACTGAGATCCCCATTTTTCAGCAGCTCAGTTTTGGGCATATCCCTTCTCAGCATACAATTCTTTATAAATGATTCTGTTTCTGTGCTTCAGTTGTGTTAGTATGCATCAACTTTTCTGTAATATCTTTCTATCCCAAGTTTTTTAGAAATACCCCAAAAAAAAAAAAAAAAAAATTTTGCAGTACTCCTGCTTCCTTGAAAAAGGTCTTTAAGCAGATGCCAAGTCATTTTTAAACATCATACAGCACTCAGGCAGTTCTCTAAATTAAAGACCGAGCTCATCAGGACTGTAAATATTGTGATGTTTATAACTTTCAAGAGTTACAGAGAAACACTGAGATCCCCATTTTTCAGCAGCTCAGTTTTGGGCATATCCCTTCTCAGCATACAATTCTTTATAAATGATTCTGTTTCTGTGCTTCAGTTGTGTTAGTATGCATCAACTTTTCTGTAATATCTTTCTATCCCAAGTTTTTTAGAAATACCCCCCAAAAAAAAAAAAAAAAAAAATTTGCAGTACTCCTGCTTCCTTGCAAAAGGTCTTCAACATCAGCACTTTTATTTTTGTTTGAAGAGAAGAAAGGAATAAAATGTCCCGTTTAATTTTCTTGCTGTCAAACTTTTGCTGAAGGTGGTGTGTGGAACATTTAGTATAAATCTGACTACATTTAAGAAGCAACTCAATAGTCAACCACTTCTCAGATAAGTTTTAGGCTTTCCTTTTATATCTTAAACTACCCCTGCTTGCTATGAAATATATTCTGAACTAGCCATAGAGAAAAACTTGTACTGTAAAGTAAGTGAATTCCTGCTCTCTCCCAAGAGTACAGAGGTGCCCGTATGCCCTTAGGCTTACATGCATTATATCTGAAATTCTGTTCCCAGGAAATCATGAGACTTTTTGTTTACAGGAACTAAGCAGTAGAACAATTTGTTACTAATGTTTAGATTATGTACCACCTTACTTCTCTCAGCTACTTTGTAGAGATCAGAAAAAAAGTGAACCAAAACTTGATACATAGCTAGGTGTCTTTCAGCAAAAGAAATTTCTAAAAGTACTGGTCTTTTGAATAAGCTAAAAAAGCTGGTCTTTTGGAAAACTCAATGAATGTGCTGGAACAAGTTCTGTTTATTAAAAATTCCAGGTCATCAAATTCATGAAAGTAGCAAAGTCAAATCTTAGGAACAAGTGACCTGTCTGTTGAGCCTTGTACCCAGCAGAAGTGATTCTTATATGCAGATGAGTTTTACAATTGATGAAACTTGTATACATGGCAGTCACCAGTACCTTTTTGGGTTCAACTTAGAACCCATTGATTTAGATTTTTTAACGTGTATCTTCATACCAGATGTTTCACAGTCCTGTTCAGTCATTGAACATTATACTGAAGACTGTTTATACAATCTTAGAAATTTGTATTTAATTACTAGCATTCAGTAAACTGCTGATATTGGAACCACACTTCGACATTTGTTACCAAGTTACTTTTTTTTCAATCATTTCAGTATATAAATAAAAAATAAAAATGGGAACTGCCTTCATCTTTCTCTTACTCCATAGTTAAACTCAAGCCACTTACCAAAACTTACTTCCATCCAGGGTTGTAAAAAAATATTTTCTTCCTGCATACACACTGTTGGCACCTAAAATTTCCTGTGAGTTTTCAGCGGGGATCTAAGGGCGCATCACTCAACAGAAACACTCATTTGCTGCCTATGAAGTTTGCCAAAAACTTACATGCATATATTTATAATCAGTATAAAAAAATGCTTACTTGTAAAGTAACTCAGGTGCAAATACAAAAGGTTAAGAGGAGCAAGGAGAGTCAAAAGGTAAGTAAGACTGCCAAGTGTAAAGTTAGGTCAGAAGTCTTGTATGATTGTTTTGAGGTGTGTGTGTGTGTGTGTGTGTGTGTGTGTGTGAAAGTTTAGGACCTAAACTTTCACCTCTTAAAAAATAATTTTGAAACACTTCTGCAAGGTCAAAATGATAAAAATCGCTCTAATTTTGGGGGAAACTAGCTTTACATTTTGCAACCTGATTTACATTTGACTCACCCTAGCCCCTCTATTCTTTTGTATTCACCAGTTACTTCATGAGTAAACATGGTTTTTATGCTAGATTCCAAATACACATAATTTTCAGCAAACTTGATAGGCAGCAAATGAGTCACTATTCAGGGTTCCGCAAATCCCATAAAATTACTAATGTTTTCCATACCTGAATTCTGAATACTTCCTTGACAAATATCAATTTCTCCCAAATGTATATGCTGCAGTTTGTAGGAATAACTTAATATGTTCATTGTTTGTTAAAGTATAATTGGAATAAAGCATAATAAGCTATTATATTTATGTTGATTCAGTGATTCTATTCCCTGTAAATGGTTTTAAGATTTCAGTAGACCATACAACTAAGGAATTACTTTTTAGGAATTGTATTAAAGCACTAATGAAGTGGATTTGTAGTATATTTAAATAAATAGTCCGATTCTTTCATACGGCGGTATTAGCTGTCATTGGCTTGATAAAAGCGGTCAAGAGTAGTGCGGTTCACAGATTTCGGATTTTTTGATATCTGGATATTTTAGTATCGAAAACTGGATTTTTTAGCATTCGAACTTTGGAAGTGCTGTTCACGGATTTCCGCATATTTTACTATCCGAAAACCGGATTTTAGCATTCGAATAGTTAGAATTCTGGATTATGAACTGCGGATATCCGGACTTAGAATACCGAATATTCAGACATCTTAACAACATAGATCTATCAGGCCATGATAGACAGCATGCCTCAGGTTGTTGAAACCTTAAGGCAGCAGTTTGTGAACGTGCATTTTTTTGCTGCACGATGTCCGTGTGATTAGACAAAGTGATCTTTCGTGACATTGTACTAAGTAAAGGGATAATAAATAAAATTGCAGTGTTTTATCCTGTAAAAAACTCGTGCAGCAATCCGGATTTCAAAATATTCGGTTTTTGATAGCATTAGCAGGATATCCGGTTTTTGAAATGCGGATTTCAAATATCATGCAGCAATCAGGATTTATGATATTTCGGATATTTTGAAATCCGAAACTCAAAATATCCGGTTTTTGACAGCACTACTCAATAGTAGTCACAATCCGACGCCAATAAAAAGCGGACCCTGTGGCCCGATGGGCTGGGAGGGGAAGGGGGAGTTCTCTCCATTAGCTCACTCATGGCGGCAGCAAGAATGACTAATTGCCGCCATCCTCGTCAGAGGCATGCGTAAACACCAAACGAATGATATGAAAAGTGAGGCAGGTTTTCTCTTTGCAGCACTTTTAAACACCCCCTCCCGACCTCTCCTCCCCTGCTCCACAACTGCGCGACCTAGCTGTCCACAATGTGATGCCCTTGCATTCCCCCCATCTGCACCACCTACCATTTGGCAGGGAGTGTTTTTTCCTTCAAAAGTAAAAAGCGGTTCCCTTTGTAACTGGAACTAATGTCTTCGGTAGGAGGTAGGTTTTTATGAAACCCGAAGTCGCTGACGTGGACGCATCAACGTCGGCAGTCAGAATGCTGAGAGTTGGATTAAAGCGGTACCTGCGGCTTTTGAGCATGGCATAGCGGATGGCTAAAATGAAACAAAATTTATTTTAGGAATCAATCTTGACCGAGTTTCCCATCCGCTTTCTGTGTTAAGTTAAAAAAAAAAAAAAAAACTTTTCACAACATATCCAGTAACATTTCTTTTAAAAAAAACAAGAAAAAGAAAAACATTACAGCCTAAAATTCCCTGCAAACATCCAATACTTCCAGCGCACGACGTGCATGCATACGTCGATTTTATACAGCCATGCTTCCATCCTATCTGTTGCATAGTTTATGGTGTAATGTCTTGTGACTTCCACAGCTTGCTTTACTCTACAACTTTTTAACACACTGAACAATTGCTCCCTAAGTACCTGAACAAAGGTGTTTTCAAAATCAATGAATGTGAGATATAAATGCTGATTTGCCCCATGAAACTTCAAAAAAATTATTCAACACAAATATTTTAACCTGGCTTTTCTTATCTGAGCCCATTCTTGTGAATTGGAGCAATGACCAACTTTTACCAGTTCTTGGGAACAAAATGTATTTTCCTGTGCCATTTAACAAATGTGTATGACCGAAATACTTCTGTCATTCTATAATGCCTAATGATTTCTGGAATAATTTCATAGCAGTCTAAGTTTACTAGCTGTTGAGGACAAAATACCATTTCTTACTCCATGAGCCCCTGTGATTATCACCCTTAACATCCTATTCATTATTTACGCTTTCCAACCATAGGTTGAAGAAGCGTATATGCTCCAGCTTTTTCCGTCCGTCTGTCGGCACGATAACTCACGTAAAAATGGTTCAATTTCGATGAAACTTTAGTATGTGGTAGGGGACCACCTGGGGACGAACCCTATTGAAAATGGGTGAAGTGGAGTCAAAGGTCAGGACATAGGAGCGGGATGCATTCCATTGCCCTTATGCGTCATAAGGTGCATAAAAATGGTTCGATTTCGATGAAACTTTAGTATGTGGTACGGGACCACCTGAAGAGGAACCCTATTGAAAATGGCACAAATAGAGTCAAAGGTCAGGACATAGGATCAGGATCCATTCCATCGCCCTTATCCAACACTATTAAGGTGGACATCAAGTAATTTTGCTTCCTATATTTCCAATGGAAAACCTTTTGTACACATTTCCTTCACAATTAGTGTGTTGTTCCCAAGGATGGAAATTTGAACATCGATTAAAATAACTTTATACTATAACTTGGAATACTTAACATTTTCTAAAACATAAGCATAATTATATTAAAAAACAATGTTTCCTTTGGTGGTGTTGAAACCAGAAAAAAGATGGTGCGCCTGTACTTTGATGACGTCAGTGGACAAATAAATATTGGATCGCATAATTACGGTTATGGTTTAGAAATATTATTATGGTTATGGTTTAGAAAATATTATTACGGTTATGGTTTAGAAAATATTATTACGGTTATGGTTTAGAAAATATTAAGTATTCCAAGTTATGAAATGAAGCTATTTTAATCGATGTTCAAATTTTCATTCTTGAGAACGCATTAATCGTGAAGAAAATGTGTACAGAAGTTTTTCCATTGGAAGTATAGAAAGCAAAATTACTTGGCGTCCACCTTAAAGTAGCAATTCTTGTACGTATGTATGTACATTTTATTTTGAAAACGGCTCTAAGAATTTTGATGAAAGTCATTAACCTACCGCTTTCTGGTACTAGAAATCGATTTAGCTTGATCTCGACTTAGGAGAATTTGTTTAGTGGGTTAAATAACCACCCCAAATTATAACGTTTTTAGTGTCATGGCGTCGTTCCATTAATGTTTCCAATGCTTAGAAATCTTATGACATCACAATCTCACGTTTGAGAATGTTAGTGCGCAGTCACGCCATCTGTCTCATTACGTCACGCGTTGTGTGTGGATCCTATTAAAGTTTTATGACGTCATACTCTTGCGAGCAGATGGTCGCGATTCCCATCTGCTTCATTACGTCACACGTTGTGTGCGTATGTCCGTCCGCACGATAACTCGCGTAACAATCGTTCGATTTTGAGGAAATTTTAGTATCTGGTAGGGTATCACCTGGGAAGGAACCTTACTTAAAAAGTGAACGAAATGGGGTGAAAGGTCAGTACATAGGAGCGGGATCCATTCCACTGCTTTTATGAGTCATAACTAACGTAAAAAAGGTTCGATTTCGATGAAATTTTAGTATGTGGTAGGGGACCACCTGGCCACAAACCCGATTGAAAATGGGCGAAATGGGGTCAAAGGTCAGGACATAGGAGCGGAATCACTTCCATCGCCATTATGCGTCATAACTTATGTAAAAATGCTTCAATTTGGATGAAATGTTAGTATGTTGTAGGGGCTTGCCTGGGGACGAATCCTGTTGAAAATGGGTGAAATGGGGTCAAAGGTTAGCACACAGGAGCGGGATCTATTCCATAGCCCTTATGCATCATAACTTACGTAAAAATGCTTCGATTGCGACAAAACTTTATCATGTTATTTCGGAGGTATACCGAACCGGTTCTGTTGAATATCATCGATATGGGATCAAGGGTCAGGACATAGGATCGAGATTTATTCCACAGCCATTATTCTCATAACTTGAGTAATGATTTCTGGCATTTTGGAAAGCGTATTACAATCAATGCATTGCATGATTTTACAAACTTGTTATTATTTTTGATTGGAGGTTTAATGACCACCATGAGCTATAAGCAGTTGCCCGTCCCTAATTTAGGGTCCTGGTTTCAGGGAAGGGAGAGAGCCAGTGCCGTAAGACAAACACAACATCCATGCCTCACCAGGATTCACACCCGGACCCCTTTCAGACAAATGATCAGAGGCCATCACTTAGACAGGGTGAGGAGCTAAGGTGGCCTTTGAAAAAGTGACTAAAAGGTGATTATGAGACTTCTTGCCAATAGCACAAAACAACAAATATGGTTACAAAATATTATTTTCTTTATTTTTTTTTATACTCCCCTACCAAAAAAGGCCAGGTAAGATCATAATAAATTTCTTTATTATGGTCTTGGATGGGGTATGGCCATTTTTAATTGTCATTATATAATTTTACAGAAAAAAAAAATTACACAAAATTATGAAAATCTAATGACATAAAATTCTCTTCAATGTTCCAGAAAAACAATTCTGAATAAAAAACTGTTTGGCTTACTGTTTTCTAGGCATCTTAGCAAAAAATGATGTAATCATACTTGATTTACTTTTCTCAAGACTCTTCTGAATGATTTCCATTTCCTTTTCTCTCATTCTTTCTTCTGTGTGCATACATTTTACTCCCTTGAGCATGCCTTCAGCTAGTTTTGCTCCCTTTAAAATAATGTTTTTTGAGTGCTTTCTTCAGTTTAGCAGAAGCTTCCAAAAAGCGTTCTTTTGCCACCTTAGGTAGGGGTTCTTTTTTCTTGTCATTCAGAGCAGCAGTCTCATATTTGATTGACTTTTTTTTTTTAATCTTTTCCACCTTTTTCATATTTCCTTCATAATCTGTTCTTTTTTGTTCTTCTTTTAGCTTTTCTTCTAATTCAATTTTCTTTTCCCTCTTACATTCTTCCATAAAGGCAGTGTACTTTGAATGTGCTTGTTGTTTGTACTTAATGAGTTTTGGATTAATGGGTACAAAAAGAAAATTAGGATATTGTTTCAAGGCATCCCTCAGTCAGTACACTGTTTAAAAATCTTTCAGTCATTGCTGATTTATCTTCTCGTAATATATGCTTAGAAATGAAAAATCATCTCTCTATGTCAGCATTTCCATTTGACAAAGTAAGAGCTGCCTTTATGACTTTTGCAACTTTATATCTTTTGATAATGAGTCCCTTTTTGAGATGTGTTGTTGCCAGTAATCATCAACAGTTTTGTTTTCAAATGCTGTATCATCTTTTTCCAGTTGCAAAATTTTCCATTCATCTAACAAATAATCCAGTTGAACATGAAATGGCATAATTTTTGCAACTTTCAGTATGTCTCTGCAGCTTCTATCATTCACTCATTCTTTTGGGTCTAAAAATCTAAAATTTTTAGGCGATCCATTTGATAAGCAAGTCTTTTCCACCACAGGCTTGCTAGCAGTAATATAGTGCTATTGAGCTTCCTTCAGAAATAACTTATCACTTTCTTTCAGTTTAAAAAGCTCGTCTGTGACCTTTTCATTAATGACAAGTTCTTCAAGAGGAAGCAGATTACCAAATGTAAACAGTTCATCAAGATCAACTTTAGAAAAATTAGTGATTTTTTCCAATGACAGCAGTCTTCAAAACACGATCCATGAAGGTCTGAAGAACGTTCTTTATTTCTTCATGCAATTTGTCAATCATGGGTGCTTGGCACTGAAAACGTTGTGTGAACTTCATGAATAGTTCTGCTGATGAAATAATGAAATGAACTTTAGCTTTTTTGAAGGTTTCTTTAAGACACTCACAACAGCCTTGTAAGATCTGGATTGAAGAGCAGCAGAATTTTTCTCAGAAGCATGTGCTTAAGGAAATAGAACCGAATGTCTCACTGCTCCCAAATCCTGTTGTCTGAAGGCCCCAAAGCAAGCCACCTTGTTGTTGCATGTTTCAAAAATTTGTGGTGTGGAATATTATATTTAGACTAGATTTTTTCAAACTCTTCCCAATGGGCAGGCCAACTGTCAAAATAATGGTAAATGTTGATCAGCACCTCAGAAGCTTCTTCACCTAAACACTCCAATCATTTTACATATGCATTGTGTGGATGTTGCAGGTACCCATGTTTATAAGACTTGTCCCTTGTGTTTCCTGGACATTACTATTGAAAAGCCTAAAAACTTTTTATTAACATTAGGTTCGTCTGATCCAAGCATTAGGCATCTGTTTTGTGATAAATTGGCTTCAGAAAGTGCTTCACGTAGTTTTTTACGCAATGTTTCACCATCCACTTTACCTAAAAAGAAAGTTCTGAGGTGTCTTGTCATTATGCCACATTTGCTTTCTGACCAAAATGTGATGGTTGTTTGCAGCTCCTTTTTATCTTTAACATTAATTGTTTCATCATAACTCAACGTGTAGTACAATGAACATGCTTCCTCTAACATAAGTATATATTGCCAGGGTTCCAGAATCAGGGGTGAAAATGTCCCCCAGGCTTTTTTCCTGGGGGTGATTTTGAAAAATCAGGGGTGAATTTTAAACAACCGTAAACTTAAGAAAAATACTACATTATGGGGGTAAAAAACGAACAGACACAAAAATAATATAAATATTTTATACACATCTTCTAATTTTGTTATTAAATATTTCAGCAGCTTTGTGAAATGGAAAGCTTTCTAGTGTTGCATTTGCTGCTGATATTTGAATCAAATTTTTTAAAGTTTATTCTTTCAGTCTGTTGTGAAATTTATCTTTTATTTGATTTTGTGTGCTAAAAGAATGCTCTACTAATGCAGAACTTATCGTCACAACCAAAGCAATTTCATACAACAACACTGTGCTTGGATACACATCTTTATACCTGCAGATGAAAAGTTCTGCAACATCTGCAAATTTAAAACTAGCATAGTTATTTTTTAGCAGAATAAATATATATGGATATTCACTCAACAGACATTTCAAAATCTTTGAAGTGGTCTAACAACTTCAAAACAAATTTGCATGACGCCGATGGGGATATTTACTTCCCATCCCAAAAGCGTTTGAGCGAATTGGCTCCTTTCACAATAAATAATAAAATAAACATAGGGACCTTTACAATGTCGAAAACAAAAATCACTTTAACACTGTATCATTTTCGTCAGTTTCGACTTCAAGCCAGTCGTACATTTTGCGCCATTTCTCTTGAAAGTTAAAAATTTTTAAAATTTAGTTGGAGGTACAGCAGGAACAGCCTCACTACATTTCTCAGGCAATATTTCACTGTTTAAAATCGTAGCACTCGATGCCGAACTTGCAGAATCGTCAGTAGAATGCTTCCTCTTTCTAATGAGGAACTTTTCCATTGTTATAGTAAGAACAAATATCAGAGCTGCCAACTTTTCAAAATCAAAAACCGGGACATCAACGCGCGTATTTAGACTTTATAAATAATAAAATTATATATTATAGGTTTCTCAATTTTTTTAATTACAGTTAATTATTTAATACAAATAACAAAAATATTTACAAAAAAAAATTAGTATTTAAGTATAAAATAAGATTAACAAACCTTGTTAATGAGTTTCATTTTTAGAGAGTGAGACACTATTTTTTTCAGAGAGTCACGAATTTTTCTCCCCACCATAACAGAAGTCTTACCACATAAGGCAAGACAGTTCATTCACGGAATACCAAGATACTGAAATTCTTCAGACACAAGTTTGGCAATATTTTCACCTGTTGAACTGGTTTCTAGGCATGGCAAAGAGAGCAGCATGCATCTCACTCGCTTGCAATGATTATCAAAGTATGTTACCACAATTGCCCCCCCCCCCCAATTCCTAAATCAAGAAGAGTGCTTGCAAAAATCAAGATTTACTATAAAATCAAGAAGATTTGAGACAGTACCAGAACTGTTAATTTATGATTATCTATTATTAGGGGAGAGCGGTAATGTATGGGATGTGCTAGCAGTATGTTTGATGATACTTGTATTCAATTATTTTTCTGTATCAGTCACTCATAGATGGAGTTCAGAAATTGTGATTATTTTCAAGGTTTTGAATTTTTTTTTTAAATTGAATGATACAATTTTAGAAATAACTTGATTTTGTTTAAGCAATGACAAGACAGTGACTTGTTTGTTTAATGCCCTTGGATGTCAATTTTATCCATCACAAATGCACGATAGCGCTATTTTAGATAAAGGATGAATAGTGTAACTTTGAGAATATGAATACTTTTGAACACCATGCATCAATTCTTACGAATTTTCAGCTTCTTCACTTTCGTTTTCAGGAAAAAGAATTACGATAACGGGAAAAATCTTTATCCCCCCCCCCACCCTCTCTTTGTCAAGCTGAAATGCAAACCTTATTTTGGGGGTGGGGGAATATTAAAGAATACAGGATACATGTTCAGAACATCATTGGGGGGAAAAAATACAATCACGGGAGAAATCTTTGCTATGTCCAATTTTCGTTTTCGGACAGTTTCCCTCCATTTTCAAGTTGAAATACAAATATTTATAAAAAAAAATGATATTTAACAACAATACTAGGCAGAGGAAACATCTCGTGAAAAATAAAATTACGATTATGAGAGAAATCTTCACTGCGTCTAACTTCCGTTTTCAAAAATTTTGAAAGACGAAACTTCCGTTTTCGAAAGTTTCCAGCGAAAAACATTCTCCTCCACTACCAATTGCCCCGAAATTTCTGTTCAGTTATGCATCGATCTCGAGGAAAACTCCAATCATGATGGAAAAGGAGAAATTTCTCGAAGCTGTTGCACGCTCATTCATGCCTGAAGATTACAAGGAAATTTTTTCGCCATCGAATTTCCGTTTTCGGAAATTTTCCCTACATTTTCCAACTGAAATACAAATATTTTTGGAATAAAGTGATGTATAACAGCAATACTGGACAGAGGAAACATCGCAGGAAAAAGAAATTAAGATTATGGAAATCTTTATTTCGTTTACTTCCGTTTTTGAAAGACGAAATACCGTCACGATGCGTATTTTTACGCGTAGGTAAAATTTCGATGCATAAACACACTTTTTGATGCGTACTAGACGCGTAATTACGCATTTTGGCGAACTCTGCATAGCGCAGAATTAAAAAAAATCTCCCTTTGGCGCAATTAGCGCAGCTATTTCAACACTGAGGGAGAGCAAGTTTGGAAGGATTGGCGGAGGGAGGGAGGGAGGGAGGGAGAGGGGGGTTGCGATCGCTCCCAGCTAGAAACATGAGATATAACATAAGGTTCAATCGCTATGAGATCATAATAAAACAAAAGCAGGAGTTTACACTAAGTGACAATAACAACGATAAAGTTCCATCAGTAAAAAAATTTAAGAGCCACTTTGGCGAAAATCCGGAAGAAACTATCTTCCGACCCTGAAACTACCCAAAACTCCGTAAAACTTTTGGGAAATCCGGAATACTTGGCAGGTATGCGGACGTCATTGCACCGATATCGGCTTTTCCGACATATTATGTAATATCACCTTGCCGTTCTTCACCCGAATCCGATATCGGCTTTGCCAATGCATCCAATATCCTCTTGCCGTTCTTCACCCCATATCCGTCCAATATTGGCTTTGCCAATGTATCCAATATCTGAATTTCAAAGGCGATTACTTAGAAACGGGACCATTAATAGTTTTCGCATTTGCGCGAAAAAAAACTATAAATATATTCGCAAAATGCGATCGCAATTTAAACTGTGATTTTAACAAAAAAGGACACAAAATTCAGAACTTTTACGAAATACATTGAAATCCGCAATTCTTCCCAATACATTGAAATCCGCAATTCTTCCAACCTGTCCGTAATTCGGTAATCATGTGGCCAAAACCGTAATGGTTGGCACCCTTAGCAGCGCATGCGCTTTCATCTCGCTGCACTCTACGCGGATTATCACGTAATCCGTTTATTGTACGACCGGAAGGGAAATACTGGGATTGTACCGTGACGGCATGAAATCGGCACATATGACGAACAATAGGATTGTACCGTGACGTCGTGAAATCGGCACACGTGATCTGAAATGGCATCGCCTTCGTATAGATTTTCCATGCTAACAGCTCACGGTTGAAATCTTTCTGCGCGTGCGCCCATTTCGCGCGTCACTTTATTTTTCTTGCGCGAAACGGGCGTCTGCACACGCTATTGGGAACCTTGATTATTATATTGCAATCTATTGGTGGGAACTGGTCTTCACTTAGCAGGTAGTGTAACGTGTACTCTATATTCACTTTCCTTTTGATTTTACTATCTCTTGTTATTTTATTTTACTATGTAAATTATCTTTTTACTGAACGAAATATTATTTCACCCGATGAATGAGATCTGGCAATGAGTGTAAGTCATGACGCGGTGGTAGCTAGTATATAGGCGCGTTCATCGATAGCGGAGAGCGTTGTTGTTGAGAGAGAGCGTTTGTTATACGAGGAGAGATTTTGTTGTTATAAGGAGAGATTTTGTTGTATGTGATTAGTGATTCTTCATTATTGTGAAACAAGTTGTGTGTGTGTGCTTTGGATGATCAAGCGTACCGAATAAAAAAGCTGTCGTAAGTACGTCTTTCTCAATTCATAGTTTTTGTCAGACCTCTGTCTGGCTGTTAGGTTTATATCATTAATTACCATTAACAACCAGCGTTAAGACTTTATTCATGTTCTTAATTAACTAGTAACAACAACCATTTGAATTCAGTATAATATTCGTGCAAGCTATATTCACGATAATATACTTAGCTGGTAGAAAGAGTTTATTCATTATCATTAGCTTAGCGGAAAGCAAAATAAAGCTAATTCATTATAGTAGTTTTTGATTCTTCAGGTAATGTTCCTGGTAGGTTGGTGGTGGTATTGTCAACTTCAGCACAAATTTTGAAGATGACAATCCATTTTTTGGTGTAAACATGACAAGGATGGTAAGTCAGATAATATCCGAAAACTTGAAAATTTTGTCGTCCCAGAGCAGGAATTGAATCAGTGTCTCCCAGTTAGCGCCCGGATATGCTAACCACTACACCACACAGAACGACCAAACCGCAAGTTTCCGATTGATTTGAATATAACCATCACAGGATTCGCTAATCGAAGCAACCGGCATTCATGTTTAGCAAATCTGGAGGTTAAAAATCCTATCCCATGATTGCCCGGAGGAGCAGATAAATCATGAATGGAATACGGGATTACACCATACAATACAAATTTTGAAGATGACAATCCATTTTTTGGTGTAAATATGACAAGGATGGTAAGATTTTCAAGTTTTCAGATATTATCTGACATACCATCCTTGTCATATTTACACCAAAAAATGAATCACAGCAGACCTTGCCATATTCAGAATGGAAGCAGCCTTTCGTTGGCTCCACAATGAAAAGACAAAATATGCGCTGTTACGTTTTAACCAATGATATTATTTGGGGTGGAGCTTAGTAGGTAGGCGGAGTTTCTATAGCTCAAATTCAGGGGTTCTCTGCTAATGTACACATTTTCTCTTCAAAAAATTAAAGTACAGCAGGACTTAAGATGATTTATGGGAGACAAGATTCCAGCCTCACTTTTAGCCCCATTATTACCGTAATTTTTGGGCTAAGAGTTACGTTACTAAAAGTGAAATTTTTCGGGTGTGCGGCCCTTATGCGGAATTTGCTTTCGATACGACTGTTTCTTCCCTTTTTTTTTCATGCAGATGCTTCGTACATTTTTACAAACATTTTTTTTTTTCACAAACTCGACTGTGATCGTTTTCCTCCCCCTTCTACTCATACATTAGACACGTCTATTTAAATGATAACTCCGCTGTCCTGATGTTGGTTTAGGGTCCTGATGTTGGTTTAGGAGGGAAAGTGGGGAGGACGGGGAAATGCTTGTGTAGGTCTTAAGGTTAGGAGGTTTGTTTGTGAAAAGAATGCCCGACTCAAATGCCCTTTTGCATGGGGGAGTGGGGGAAGCACATCCCGTGGCAGTAGCATGAAACAATGGAATGTTAATACATGGAGGATTAAATGGGGAAATAAGCACACAAACCAGTAGTGTGATGTCCGAGGCTTATGTGGAGAGCGAGCCCAGGGTATCGCTTTCGTTGGCTGCAGCATACATCATGCAGGAAGGTGCGATGCAACCAAGGGAAGGAACGTTGATTTTCACTGGGGTGAAGAGACCGGTTTGATGGGCACTTCCCTGAACAAAAGCTTAAGAACATGAACAATGCAAAAGCCTGCCCCAGGATGATTTCATTAGCAGTGACCTATTCCAAACAATACTGGCGGGACGGAAAGACAAACAAATTCTATTCACTCTTCTTGGTTAATCTGGCATGCGATACAGGTGTTTCTTGGCTCTGTGCTTCACGAGTTTTGCTTCGATTTTAATATTTTTTTTTTATTGACTGACGATAGTGGAAGTTGAAGGCTTCGGAGGGAAATGCTTTCTCAGTAATAAGCGCTGTAGCAGTATCATCTGATGTCAACAATGGGTAATTAATTTAATACTTGGCTGAAGATTAAAATTTTTCACAAACAAAAGAAAAAAAGAAGGGAGAGCTTTCCCATTCATATAAAAGCGGAGCTAAACACGAAAGCTGAGTGCGCAGTAAATGAAAGTAGGTCAAACCACTTGAAAGAAAAAAGCGGAGACACCGCTGTTTCGAAGTGGTTGGCGGGGAGATCAGCAAACACATGAGAAGCAGCTGGTTAAAAGAAGCGTGGGAATAAGAAACGTGTTAACTACCCCATTTAGTAGCTGCACAGAATACAGAAAGCAACTAAATTCTAACAAAAACATCTGTAGATAAGAGAAAAAAAAAGCATAACAAACATAGAAGGAACATATTATTAAAGAAAACATTAATCAAAAGCATTACAAGCGATAATTTATAAGTTACTTACTTCTAAGATGGTTTCTATTCCGGTGAACAGAGAACCATCCTGTAGCAGACATCCACATTGAATGGAATTTAGACAACTGTGTGGTTTTACGAGCAATGCAATATTCTAATGGGAGTCTTAAGATTAACTGATTTATATTGATTACATAAATGGTTTTGAGCATTTAATAAAGGCAAACAAATAACATCATTGCATGATTAATAAAAAATGTATAAATAAAAGCTTTTGCCAGTATGAAAAAATAAGTGTATAAAAAGCAGATCAACACTGAGTTGCAGATTTAACCTTTGAAGTATACATATAATCACGTAGGGTGCGAGTTAATTCATGAAAATAAGGAAGATAATTTAGTTTTCTGAGCAGCACCACGACTTCACAGGGGCAGCCCTTACGGCAACTTTTGCTTCCAAGATCACAAAAGTTCTCACCTGCGGCCTTTACGCTGTGCGGCTTTTAGACCGAAAATTACGGTATTTCTTTTTGGCCCAGATAATTAAAAAAATCAGACAGAAATGAGACATTTCGTTTCTTCCAGACAGAAACACTGCTAAGCTAATTCATCGTGCCATTTAGCGCCCAAATTGGAATACTTTTGAGTCAGATAAATTGAATTTAAAAAAATATTCTAATAATTTTTTCGGAATAACTGTGGCACATATTAGCTATAGGTCGTTTTTATTTGTGCTCAAAATTTCAAACACTACAAAGTAATAGTCTTGTAGAAAATGTGTACAAAATAATTTACATTGCAGATATAAGATAGAATTTCCCTTACACTCATTCAGAGACTGCTTTAATTGATGCATGCATTATGCAAATTAGACAGTACTAGATTCCCATTCCAGGGTGATGTAATTTTCAAGTTTATAATGTTACATTATGAACAGTAAACACACACACACACACACACATATTTAAAAATTAAAATAAATCCCACGCGTTCTGCAAGATCAGATGCCATATCCTTCCTAATGACAGTCCATTGACATAAACAACTCTCCCAGTGCCAACAGCATGTTGATTGGGTGATAGACGATTGAAATCAGGTCTGCTGGTCCAATGAATCATGACATGTACTCCATTCTGCCAATGGTCGAGTTCCTATTCAGCATCAGCAGCATGAGGCTATGGATCTTTCAAGCATGGTATCAACAATCCAGACCAATGGGCGTGGTATTCATACATGAGACCGGCTGATGACAAAAAAGCTGAACTTTTTAACTGGGTGGAAAATTGGGACATGCGAATGCACAATGTGAGCAAATTCAAATAGAGCATATACAATATTTAAGATTGCACAATCCATATGGAATTATTTTCTGTAAATTATGTAAGTAAATATTAAAGTGAAGCACATTATTATATTCACAATAGAAAAGTAGGGAAATATTTTTAAAAATCAGATTTAAAACTTACATGTAAATTTTAACTAGCTAAACCTGAAATATTTTTAAAAATCAGATAAAATATTTTCTGATTTCTAAAAATCAGAATTAAAACTTACATGTAAATCTTTACTAGCTAAATCCTGAGGTGAAAAGTATTTGTCTACGAAAATTTGTGCATTTAGTCAAGCAATAAGAAACTTGCAAGAATTAGAAACTTATATCCACAGATTAGGTTTGGTCAAACATCATAGTACAAAAGATAAGTCAGTCTTGTTGGCTTAGTAGCACTCTAATGTATCAAATTTTTCAGAAATGAAATGTGTCCCAAGAGTCATGTGTGTAGAAATAAGTTAAATTCACAGATTCTTATTAAATGATAATTGGAATATGTATTGTAATATATATTTGAATATGTACAGATATAAAAAAAAATAATGATAGAAGTGCCATGGTTTTTAAACAGGTTGATTCAAAGATATTCTGCCCTTTCTTGTTGTACTTGCTTGCACAACAGTTCAAGTTTCCTCTTATGAGCAAGCCTGGCTTTCTTCTCAGCAAGCTGCACAGCCATATTTATTTTACATTGACTCTGCAGCTGAAATAGCATCCATTGCCAACCTTTTTCTTTTTGCTGATAATTCCTTTTCTTTTCCTCTCAATTTCTTTGGGGTAATTTTTTTTTGATGTCCCAAGATTTTGGCATCAACTGCTTCTTGCAAAAAATTTTCTTTACTGAAGAAATTAACTGCAGACTTATCCTGTGCTTTAAAGTTTATACTTCACATTTTGTATAGCTGAATAGGTTTCAATGTTCATTCTTCCCGATTTTATATCTATGATTTCAACCATCATGCTGAAAGAACTTTCAAAGTGTGGACCATGAAAGCATGATAAAGGCTTTTACTACTTTTAGATAACATGGTGTACTTGGAGAAGTTAAACACCTTTGCCCACCATGCATCAATTTTTACAAAGTTTCCAACTTCAACAACAGGAGATGGAAGTCATTAACAACCTGATACTGGTGAATTTCCAGAGCACAGCTTTCCATTTCCTCTGAATTCAATATATTTGTAAAGAACTGTGGAAGTTGTTTCAGTCTTTTAAAAGTTAGATTATGTACCCTTGCAGAAGGATCAATAGCTGATATGCACATTAAAAGATCACTACATAATGGTAGTGTCTTTTGCATGTATTTTGCACTCTGAATATAAGCTTCAGCAGCCTGGCTTCAAATTTTTTCACCACAATGTCATTGGATTTGCTTTCCAAAATAATGGAGGCTGTTCCTTCTTGATCCAAGAATCTTTCCCAGGTTTACCTTATCAAATATTTCACAGGTTTGCCTTTCAGTATCTCTTGCTTTAAGAAGCAAGCTAAGAAATCCAATAGTTGCTTCTGCTCATCAAAAACCTTATGAATTAATGGCTCTTTTGTTTGAAATAAGTATATGTATTTTTTCAAAAGAGGTAGAGCTGCAACATAAAAATTTAATAAAAGCAAGGTTTTCTTTGAGCTTTCAAATAATTTTGCAACAACTCTAGATTTCCACTTTCTTCCATTTTCTGTTAGATTTTTTTTCTGTAATTTCTCCCAAAGTTCCTGAAATTTTAACTTGCCTTCTTTACCAACATTTTTTTATGACATCAATGAATATTTGGTCTTTCATTAGACTGCACAAATCCATAATACAGGAGCAAAAGGGCATCATGGATACGTAAATTGTTTAATGCCACATGATAGAATGACAACAACCTGTGTTGGACCATGTTCTTAATTTCAGTGAATTTTAGCCCTATAATTTCACAAATTGCAGCAAGGGCTTCATGTTGATCTGCATACCATTTAAAGTAATTGAAGATGTCAGTAAAGTATTTCTCAATGTAACCTTCAAATGGTTTGCAAAATATTTTGCTTGCATTGTGAATATAGTGGCATGAATCTCCATTAATGTCAAGCAAGTGGGGAGATTTCCCCTGCCAAATTTGTGTTTCTTAACCATGTTTTTGAGCCTCTCATGATGCATTCTTTCCACTTAGCTTTCAAACAAGCAAAACAAATTCCTCCTCCTCCTCCTCAGAAAAAAATTAAATAAATGGAAAGCTGCGTCACGAACTTTGTTCAGAGGCTTCGGGACGACGTAATACTGGCCTGAAAGCCAGGCTTTCTTTGCACTTAGCTTTTAAACAAGCAAAATACATTCTTCCTCAGAATAAAAAAAAAAAGGAAAGGAAAGAAACAGAGTTGTGTTACGAACTTTGTTCAGAGGCTTTGGGCCAACGTTATCCTAGTCTGGTGCCGTGCTTTCTTTCCACTAAGTTTTCAAACAAACAAAACACATTCCTCCTCCTTAGAAAAAAAAAGAAAACAGAAAAGAAACAAAGAGGTGTGTCACGAACTTGGTTCAGGAGCATCAGGCAGACGCAATCCTGGGCAACAACAAAAGAAGCATGTCCAAACCAACATAATCCCGGGCCACCGTGAAAGAAGCACGTCAGGCCTATGCAATCCTGGCACCATGCTTTTTTTTTTTTTTTTTCACTCTTTCAAACAAGCAAAACAAATTCCTCCACCTCAGAGAAAAAAGAAACAAAGAGCTGTGTTACGAACTTTGTTCAGAGGCTTTTACATTGATTAATTACAAAACCAGTAAAACTTTCTTAATAACAGCGAAAATTTGAATATCCATAATTTTTCATTAGTCATCCGTAATCCCGGGGGAAATCCGTATTGGTTGGCAATTGGCATCTCTGTGAGTCTTCCGTAGGAAGAGGCTTCACGGCAGCTTCAATTCTCGAAAGATCTCAGAAAAGCGGGAACGCATTCACGTAGCGCAAATTATAAAAGAGAGGGTTCTTGGCGATGACATCACAATGATAGGTGAGAGTGGCGATTTCCCGCAAGCCATGGAAAGGCTGTTCTTGTTGGCTGTGGCAGTTTCCCTAAAGGGCGAAGCTTCCACCCTTCGTGCGGCAATGCTCAAGTTACATCCCATCCATTGTTGACAGCAGTAAACGAATTGAGCTCCTGATTCCACCCTCCAACATTTTTCATGCCCCCCCAGCACTTGTTTCAAAAACAACGCTTTCAGCTAGAAAGCGCTCAGTTCTTTTACTCCGCAAAAAAATAATAATGGAATTTCGCTTTTTTAAGGATTTTTGTATAGAATGACGACCCCCTCCCTAAAAAATCCTGAAAAATTTCTCTTCATTTTTGCAATGACCTTGAGGATGACCAAAATGATGCCGAAAAAAGCAGAATTCCGCGCCCTCACATATGGGTATTATACGGGGCATATTGAGCTGGCATTCACAGTGCATTAGGTCCAACACATGAAAGCCGACTATTACCAGGGATTGCTTGAGAGGACCATGTACAGCCCACAATGTTAAACCTCCACCCACAGAGAGATGGGTTCTTTCAGGCCAATAACGCCCAAAGATAGATGGGATCTTTCAGGCCAATAATGCCCACAGAGAGATGGGTTCTTTCAGGCCAATAATGCCCCATGTCACTGGGCCTGCCTTATGCAGGAATGGTTCAACAAACAGTGCTGACACGAGACATCTCGCATAGCCCCATAAACTTGACTGATCACAACCCAATTGTTGAACATCTGTGGGATGTTGTAGAATGTCAGGTGAGGCAGTTAGACTCATTATCTTCCTAGACAGAGATGCCAACATCTGAAGGAAGTCATCAGTAGTCCATATGCGCGGCGCCCGTAGTTCTTCCGTAGTGACGTCAAGACAAGTTTCCACATTAAAATTTGCAGGGTAGCATGCGTATTTCCCAGAATATACTGCTACATTTTTAGCAATATATTAATCTCGATCGGGGACAATACTTGGATAAATTTTGCAACATATTTAAGTCCCCTTAAAATGGAGGAAAAAAAAACTCTAGTAAATACACAAAAAATACATACCATTTCAGCTCCACCTTTTAATAAATATGTTATGTCATAAGTGTGTGATGTCACACACTTATGGTTATTCCTCCTGTTTTTTAGAGTGAAAATGCCGACCGCAATAGTCTTTTCCGCCGTGTGCGATTGAAAAATCAACAGCACACGGGGAACAAAACCCATAGTTTTCGGATACCTGAGACGATTTTAGACACGGAAATTTTTTGCAAATAACTCTCCTTGAATTTTTGACAACTTTTTTGCGTTTTAGATCCAAGAATATTAGTAGAGACAGGTGGCCCTTTACCCGACGCTATTGCAAGTAAATTCGTACACGACAAACACAATGGGAGCAAAGAAAGAACAATTAACTTTGAAAGATTTCATAGCTTTATTATGCGGATACATAGAAAATTAGCATTAAATGCTTATGATACGAAAAAACTAACCAAAAAGGCATTTTAAATTGCATAAATCAATCAATTCTGGAAAAAAAAAAGGATAAAATAAAACATCCCTTTGTTTAGCAGAACATTTTTACAAGAGAAAAAAAAAAAAGAACTGCACTTCGCAAATCTGTCAAAGTAACATAAACAATTAAGCTCTCTACCGACAGCGAGGAGTGTGGGAAAATAGGTCATGACTGTGCGCACACACCCAGAAGCTAAGAAACGTCTCATCGCAACTGCTGCTAGACGTTTTCTTTGACTGGTTGCCAAAGACACATGGAGAGACTTTCTCTTGCTATGGGCAGAACATACTGCGCACGAAGAACAAACTCCCGGGGAGGTAACATAATAACAGGCAATAACAGCGTCCACACATCCCCAGGTAGCTTAGTTATGTGCTCTGCCGGAAAAAAACAAACATTCAGGATTTCTTTGATCCACAACTGTTTCCTTCGATCTGATGACTATTTGCTCAGAGCATATTTTTTTTTCTGATACCCCGCCCGCCCCTTACTTTGGTGAAACAAATATGCAATAGCAATTAACTATTTAAATTACATTTTAGCAAAAAAAAAAAAAAAAAAAAAAAAAAAAAACACGCGACCGCTGCAAACATGGAAATTCCAACGAATAACATTCCTTGTACTGCTGCGAATTTTTTTTTTTCCACACCACTGGAACTGGAAGCCTCTGAAGCACGCTTCATAACCACAGCAATTCACGTCACATAACAACTAATCAACTTAACAGCAAGAACAGAAAACGTGGAATCGACTCTAGTCTACCTCCATCCTCCGACAACTTACGTTAGTTCAGGACGCGGTTAAGGTTTTCCCGAAGTTAACAGACGTCGTGCATTACGAACGCCTTTCCACAGGAAGCCAGGTACAAAGTCACGTGATCATACAGAATGATCTCAGCTGCAACATTTCCGCTTGCTTGTCGGCCAGCCAAACATGCTTGCTGTGTAACGGCTTCGTGACGTTACCGCAAAAAACACTACATTTGACTATGCTTGAATTTTGTTTTTTCAAATAATTAAAAAAAAAAAAAAATTCCGGAAATATCCGAGATTTCTGGAAAAATCCGTAGTTTTTCACACCTTTTCCGTAGTCCGTTGTTTGAACATGATATCCGTAGAAACTACGGACAATCCGTAGTACTTGGCATCTCTGCCTCCATATCAGAACTGTGGACAGTAATATCCACAGCTTTGTTGCAGATGCCCACAACATACACCTTCTGCAGTCAATACCATGCCAAGGTTGTGGCTGTTTTCCAGGTGAAAGGAGGGCCCATGAAGTGTCAGGTAGGTGGTTTTAATTCAGTGGACAGTCCATGCATGCATTTTTTTTTTTTGGTACACCCCCTTACCTAACATCAGTCTTCAGGAATATAAAGATTGACAGCCACATTTAATTCAACAACTATTTTAACCTTGAAATGCCAGATTTAAATTCCATCTAAACAACTCTGGCTATTGGATTGAATTTGGGAATGTACCATATTTTGCAATATTAGAAGAAAAGAAAAAAAAAAAAACATTGTTCCACAACCAAGTTAAGAAAAACAATGAAAGTGTGCAGCAAGCAAAATAAATTTGGTGTGAATCTATATTGAAACAAATGAAAACCAGCAAGTTACGTTTTAGCTAGCATTTTGTAAGTCTATATCTTATGCTACAACTTAACAAATCAATATTCTAATGATTGCATGTATGCCTTAAAGCATGAAAATACACAAAGCCCTGAATGTTTACAGGAACTCATTCACAAACCATCTATATCTATTATTTCCAACATACATTGCGTTTCTCATTACTCTGGTCGTATTTTGTATTGTTATACTAGTAGATAACTGGTTTTTTTTTTCTTTTTGTAGGATTGAAATAGGTTGAGTTGTCACTTCCAAGCTCCCCTTAACTTTATCCATACATACATATATATCACTAAGCTGTTCTCTGATATTCAGAGGTTAGCTCCACAAAGAAATACACATTACCAGATAATTGCTACTTACTGTTGCCATATCAAACTTCTCCATTTACAGCGATCTTGACATACAACTTGGGCTTCACTCACATCCATCACACGCCATACACAAGATCATCTATACTTCATACTCATAATCTTTTTCTCATGCAGACACTCCTGAATCTGATCTTCCCATGACTTCCTTGGCCTTCCTCTACCTTTCCTTCCTGCTACTTGGGCTAAAAAGATTTTCTTAGTAAGCATCTCATCATTCATTCTTTCAACATGGCCAAACCACTGAAGCATATTAGTCTCCACCTTGCTAACAACATTTTGCTTCACATTACACAACTGCAACACATCTTCATTCCTCACACAATCAGAACATGTCTTGCCACAACCCCCTGTAAGACTCCTACGTTTCTTCTGCCACAAACCACCCAAATGACTCCTATGTTTCTTCTGTAGCACCCAGGTTTCACTGCCATACATCAGAGTAGGGACAATTACACTTTCATACACAGCCACGCGGGACTCTCTTGAGAACACAACATTCCTGTGAAAACCCCCAAAGCAGCCATGACTTTCAATGAATTCACTCGCCTACTAATTTCACCATCCAATTTGTTCTCTGTTAAACATGCTTCCTAAATACACAAACTCATTCAACTGGTCAATCACTGTGCCATTTAAACATATATTACATTCAGTACTACCAGTTCCTCTCTCAAAAACCATAACTTTGGTTTTTCCCTTATTTATACTTATTTTGAATTTCATGCAAACTTTGTACATCCGAGACAACATACTCTGCAACTCACTTTTGCTCTCTGGCAAATGGACAGTGTCATCAGCATACAGCAATCTGCACACACAGATGTCACCAAGACATAAACCAGTATTATCTATTTTAGCATCACGCATCCATAAATATATTAAACAGCCATGGTGACATTACACAACCTTGTCTAACTCCTGCACCAATACAAAATCATTTTGATAAAACATCATTCACTCGTACACAAGCTCTACTGCCAGCATACATGGCTTTTACACTGTTAAGTAGATTTCCAGTAACACCATATTCATTCAATTCCTTCCACAAAAGTGTCCTATTTACTCTGTCGTAAGCTTTTTCTAAATCTACGAAGGCAGCAAAAACCTTCTTACCAACAGCCAGATACTTTTCAATCATCATGCATAATGCTAAAATTTGTTTAGTGCAGCCTTTACCAGGCATAAAACCACTCTGAACATCCTACACTTTCTCTGATGTAAGACCCTATACTTTTTCAATAACAACCTTACCAAACACTTTCCCTGTCACACTCAGTAGGCTAATACTGCGATAGTTCTTGCAGTCAGTCTGATCACCTTTTCCCTTATACAAGGGAACAATGATAGCATCCTTCCAATCCCGAGGGACCATTTCTAACTCCCAGCACAACTGGCAAATTTCAGTTAACCAGTCAATTACAGAGTCACCACCATATTTCAACATCTCGGCAGTTATGCCATCAACTCCTGGAGCCTTACCATTCTGAAGAGATTTAAAGCTTTACACACATCTTCTCTTGAGATCCTTCCTGTGCTTCTATCCTTCCCTAATTTACCACCCCTCCCCCCATAGTGTTCTTTATTCTTGAATTTCCTAACTGCAAGATTTTCGAGAGAGAGAGAGAGAGAGAGAGAGAGAGAGAGAGAGAGAGAGAGAGAGAGAGAGAGAGAGAGAGAGAGAGAGAGAGAGAGAGAGAGAGAGAGAGAGAGAGCGTTATGTTTGAGAATAAATTATTCATGCAGATATTAATATAGACTAGCTATGGGATCACTTAATGTTAGCAAATTATTATGTAGGAAACATTCATTGAAGAGGTCTTAATGAAGTGTTCATACTGAAGTATTACATGCAAGACACAAGAACAGATTTTTTTTCAGTACTGGCAACTAAAAAAATCCCTCAAACTTTTTTGGCAGAGACTTTGAATTATAAGTTTCATATGAAGGAAAAATAAATTGTTTGGACTGAACATTTATTACATATAAATATATAGGAAAATGCAAACAATTTGATTGATGGTTTTAAAGATATGAGGATCATAACTTTGCATACATTCATGTTTTTTTTGTACCTTTGTTTAACGTGCTATCTTGAGAAAGTGAAAACTGAATAACAACACTTTGGGATGGGGGGAGGCTGTTTCTTTACTCTGAATTTTTTCTTTTTTTAGGAAGAGCTCGAATTTTATATAATTGGGAGTCTCCTGTGAATAACCAAGAGAATTAGTTGGCAACAATGAAAATGAATCTACACACTTCATGCAGTTATAGTTCATTTTTATGTCACTCAGATATAAACTCGGTTACAGTTCTACTGTTTGGCTTTGAAATCATTGTCCTTAAACATGCTTGAATAACTTAACACAAATGTGAAAATATACACTGCTGGCAGCCCAAAATACAACACCAAGAAGGACACGAGATAGCAAAGCCAGATTTACTGGACACATAACAACAGATACAAAGATGAAACGATTGAGCTTACAGGCCCGTGCGACTTGCGGAACACGCAGACATCAATAGTTCGTGTGGCCCCCATGGCTGGCAATAATGGCTGCTACACGCCGCGGCATCGAACGAAAGAGGCTTTGGATGTGGGCTTGGGGTATGTCAGTCCAGGCTGCTTCCACACGTTGCCACAGTTCATCAGGCGTAGCAGCGGGTGGTGCTTGCCGGGCCATTCGGTTGCCGATCAGCGACCAGACGAGATCGATGGGCGACATATCGGAAGAGCAGGCGGGCCACGGCAGCAGTGACACCTGGTGGGCCGTGACGTGGCACGCATTGTCCTGTTGAAACGTGGCCGTTGGCAGGTCCTGCAGGTAAAGGAGGACTACAGGCTCCAAAACGTCGGAGATGGTGCGGTGGCTGTTGAATGTACCAGCGATGCGCACCAGAGGGGTGCGGGTGCCATATCCAATTGCGCCCCAAACCATAACGCCAGGCGACAGACCGGTATGGCGATGCATAATGCAGGTGTCATGCAGTCTCTCGCCGCGGTGCTGCCTCGCGCGGTTTCAAACATCGTGGTGTTGCAGGAAGAAGCGGGATTCGTCGGAGAAGACAATGTTGTGCCATTCCGTAGTCCAGGTGCGGCGTTCAACGGCCTACTGCCGCTGCACTCGCCGGTGGTTTAACGTCAATGGTAATCGGAGCAATGGCCACCGTGTGACAAGTGCCCGCTCCTGCAGACGACGGCGAACGGTACGCGCCTACACAGGCTGTCGGGCAACACACCCTAATTCCTGCGCTAACGTCCGCGATGTGGCGGTGCGAGCCGTCAATGCCCGCCGCACAACATGCCGGTCCTCTAGTTCGATGGTGTGCCGCGGCTGCGGCAATCGCTCACGTTGGTTCGTCCGTCCCTCCTGCACCCACCAAATCCATACTTGCCTCACTGTGGCTAGACGTTGTCCCACACGGGCGCCGATGTCTCGATACGATAAACCACTGTCACGATAAGTCACTATTCGTCCTCTGTCGAACTCCGAAACGTGATGGAATGACTGCTGTATTCTGCGACAAGGCACGAGGAAGCTTCTCACGCATAGGTCCGGCAGCACAACACACTTCCACTACTTACACCCCGCCTTCTGTACACCCTTCTTATAGTGCTTCTCGGTGGCACGCCGGACGCACATGATTTGCATATGCCTTGCAATGCTAATAGTTTGCATGTCATCTTGCGGGCGACGCATGCTGCGAATTTCAGGCCAATCAGATGCTTCCTTCTTGGTGTTGCATTTTGGGTGGCCAGCAGTGTATTAAAATTTATCTGTGTAAATGCTGTACTTAAAAGAGTACTACACACACAAACACACGCAACACATAGGAAAAACTGGTGAAGTACATCCTTTATTGTTGATGATAGATCTGATACAGATGGCTGCACCGACTGCAGACTCAATTTCATTAAATATACGTAGCTTCACAATGGTTCATTCTACAGCTGATTTACACATTCACTGAACGGGGGTACTGAAATATTCTAATGCATACAACTTCAATGAAGAAAACTATTGGTGAAACATTGGGAATGGTGAAAAAATATGAGAGAAAAAAATCAAAGGAAAATGCAGTGGAAACAAATCAATTTTTCATAACCCTTATTTTCAGCTATAAAATTTTAATACAATGCAATAAAGAGGTGGTCCTGGCCAGATTAACTTGGGCACCTGGTTTTGTGAAATTGAAAACAAAAAGAAATAAAGAGGAAAGAAAAACAGAATGCAAGTATGGTTGCATGTTTTGTGACTTGGGCAGTGTTCCTTCTTGTGTTAGTAGCAATCTGAGATGGAAAGCATGGATGAATACACTATGTTCAACCAGCATTCTGTACATTTTACAAGTCTGATCATAACTAATAACAGAACGATGCAATAATGCAGCGCTTAACAATTTCGTTTCATTCTTAACAAAAATAAGAAATTTCTAATTACCATGCTACAACTGTGTGCCCCTAAGTAATGGAAGGACACTTTATACCAATCGGTAAATGGGCTTTAATCAATGCTGCCATCATTTTATCTACATGATGCTTGTTACCAATGTGGCTCCAAAATGTTTCTAAAAACAGCTCTTTAAAAACTGCAATTACAGTGAAGATGACTGCAGGTCCATATTTCTTGCCTTTCAGAATCCAAGCAAGAATCTTTTTGTAAGAGCATGATGTGCAATCTTTGCTGTTGAATATGACTTAATATGGAAATATTGCCATCTGAATGAAATAACTACAAAACAACCTTAAGTTACCATGATCCACATATTAACAGAAGATAACAAAAGATATAAAAATATATTTTCTAACAATCTTTGGGGAAAAAATTAAGGAAAAATGAATTGCTATCTCCAGTAAGATGCAACTAAATAAAATTGCTGATTGCACTTAATTTGGACACTTTGCAACATGTTCACATCATTTCAATTTCACTGATACAATACTCAAGACACATATTTGCAGATTTCAAGTGATTCCATATTTACGATAAAAGTTTAAATAGCTGAAATGATTAAGAAACAAACATCCACTGACAGTACAGTAATAAAAAAAAACAAAAAAAAACTGATGCTGAGAAACCATGCTTTACCATGACAATAATAACAGCATAACACAAAAATATTCCTAAACATCTTTAGTCCTGAAGCTATTTTTAAGGTAACTGTAATTACAATAATTTCATTAAAAATAAAACATCACATATTATCTTGTAAAAGTATTTAAGACAAACAATAAAGCATCTTTTAAAATCTCTTAAAAATTTTAAATACAAAGAGCTTTATTCTGCTGTTAAAAATTTGCAGCATTTCTGATCAACATTTGTTTTCGATTTTATATGCCATGGTTTTCCCCTTAAGACTCAAATGATTATACAACCACCCAACATTTCATTCACCAAATGACACCTGGAGAAACACATGACAAACTAGAAACTGTGAAAGTGTAATGCTTGAAATCAATTCAAATGAAGATTGTGTGATAGGAGTTGCCTTGCTTTGTAGGACATTGCTGCATTTGTCTCTTGCTGCTGATGAAGAAGTCCTTGGCTATTGTGAACAGTCTCCTGGGTACACAATGAGTTGCCATGTCATTGGTCCATGTGCACCACAAGTGCTGATGTCAGTCAGGGCTTCATTTCAGTCAGTAAAATAAGCACAATGTTCCTATTTAATCAACAAACTGTACCACATAGCGGATACATACTTGAGACGATTTGTACACAACATATTCGTTGAAACGAAGAAAACGGTGCTGGGAAGGACTTCCTTCTTCCAGGATCTCCACAGGACTGCCCAAAGGTACCGTTATACCTAAAAAAAAAAAAATAAAATAAAATAAATAAAAAAAAATGCAGGGTGATGCAAATCATGTTGCAAGTAAAAACAAAAGTGATAACTATGCTGCTTTACAAAGAGAATGTATGCCTCGTGTGTGTGTGTGTGTGTGTGTGTGTGTGTGTGTGTGTGTGTGTGTGTGTGTCATTCGTGTCACAATATTTAATGCAAGAACATGAAGTTTCAGAAGCTGGGAATGACTGTTTACCAAAAGTTGAATAAGTTACCTCTTATCATATACAGTCTGGTCAACACCACTGACATGCAAATTGAATGATCAGTCACAAGCTACTACTACATGAAGAAAGTTGTGGTTCCAACAGACTTCGAATAGTTCCATCACGAGAGCTTGAATGTCGGTGGCTTACATTTACCCTAGTGGAATTTGCCCATTGAAGGATGATAAAACTCTTCATCCCTCTAACATCATGCACAATCAGTGATTTTATGGAAAATGAGGAAGACTTTCAGTTCCTACTTTGGACTTCATCCAAATACAAAAATTTTGGAATATAATGGGTCATTACGAAATGTGCAATTCAAGACAAATCCTAATAGTTAACTTATGTTAAAAACGTGCTTTAGATTATAAATAAATAATATCAAAAGGTATTCTTTACCTGTTATTGAAAAAGTATTTCGTATGATTGTTGCTCCGTGAGATACGTGCTTCCGTCATGAGAGGCCAAGTTTGTGTTACGGTTTTTTTTGTTAGTTAGAAAGTTTTACAAATGAGACAATTTAGTTAAAGATTTTCAGTTAAAACATTCATTCAATAGCACAATCAAACATTTAAATTTTTTTCTATTAATTAAAACATTCATAAGGAAAAGTTATACTCATCGGGTCGGGGGACATGGCTCATAAAAAGCTCTTCTTCGACAATATTATAACGAGCGTTTTCTGTACTCCTCAAGTACCATCTTCAGGCCATCCATTACCTATGCGAGGGTTTTTCGCGTGTGTAGCCGCAGGAGTTGCACGTCGAGAAACGAAGGGAGGCTTTCGGTCTTCATGGCGTGTAAGGTGTGATTGCTCAAGTGCCGCCATCTATTGGATTGGTTGGTAAGTATATTCGTCGTAAGTATATACTTTATTTTTATAAAGGGATATTGGATTATTACTATCTATTTAAACAAACTGTTGTATTTTTATTATTATTATTTTTTATTGTTTTTATTTTTAGTCCTCTATTAAATGAGATGATTTTTTGTAATGTTTTTTTTTAAATCTTTTTTTATGCATTTTTTCTCTTTTTATAAGTGACTTCCAAGTTGTATCAAGAGTAGTGGGGCCTTGTAAATTGCATATATTAAAAAAAAAAAATGTTCGATTATAACGCTTTTAGAGATCCTTAATTCTTTTTCATTTGCGTGGGTAATTAGTAATTTAATATTTTCGAAATCAGGATAGTGTTTATGATTAATGCTGTGTTGGATAAGTGCGTTTTTCTTCTTTTTTGTTCTAGTTTTTTATGTGTTAATGTAATCTTTTTATTAATCTATTTTTTGTGCTGCCAATAGAAATTTCATATACACTGCTGATTGTAGTATACTTCTGTTAGATTTTTTCTCTATAATCAAATCACCAATGTTCTGAACAGAATGACCAAAAATAATGTGTTTCTTCATCAACCTTAAAATTTTCCCACTAATTCCTCTAATATAAGGGAAGGAACTTGAAAATCTGTACCGTAATTTTTGGACTAAGAGCCGCATCAGCGTAAGGGCCACAGGTGAGAAATTTTGTGATCTTGGAAGCAAAAGTTGCTGTAAGGGCTGCACCTGTGAAGTCGTGGTGCTGCTCAGAAAACTAAATTATCTTCCTTATTTTAATGAATTAACTCGCAACCTACGTGATTATATGTATACTTCAAAGGCTAATTCTGCAACTCAGTGCGATCTGCTTTATGCACTTATTTTTTTATACTGGCGAAAACTTTTATTTATACATTTTTTATTAATCATGCTAATGATGTTATTTGTTGGCCTTTATTAAATGCTCAAAACCATTTATATAATCAATATAAATCACAGTTAATCTTAAGACTCCCATTAGAATATTGCATTGCTTGTAAAACCGCACAATTGTCTAAATTCCATTCAATGTGGATGTCTGCTGCTACAGGATGGTTTTCTGTTCATCGCAATATAATCCGTCTTTAGAAGTAATTAACTTATAAATTATCGCTTGTAATGCTTTCGATTAATGTTTTCTTTAATAATATGTTCCTTCTACGCTTGTTATGCTTTTTTCTCATCTATAAATGTTTTTGTTAGAATGAAGTTGCTTTAAGCTTCCTTTTACCAGCTGCCTCGCGTGTGTTCGCGGACCCCCCCCCCAACACTTCAAAACAGCAGTGTCTCCGCTTTCTCGCTTTTTTTCTTTCAAGTGGTTTGACCTACTTTCACTTACTGCACACTCAGCCTTTGCGTTGAGCTCCTACCCTGAAACCGGAAGTGATGACGTAGTCATGCTGCAGTAGCAGCATGTTGGCGAGTTCTCTCTAGTTGCTGCCGCACGGGAACTGCGAACTAAAAATCAGTGCAAACGGCAAGAAAAATTATTCCTGAAGCCCTGGAGTAAAGGGAACAAGAAGGAACTAAACTCTCTTTCATCATCGTAATTTAAAAGAAACGAAATATTCTTTAAACATATGTTTTTAACATTATAGCATTGGGCATATATATCGAACTGAGTCTTAGTAAAAATGCAGTCGACACATTTCTTCAAAGTTTTTAATTTGCCTTTCCTTTTTTTAAGTACTTATATTTTAATCCTTCCTTTTAATTGCTGAATTTCAGAAGTTAGAGACCTCCTAATAGTGGCCCATCTTTTCAATCATTGAACAGAAACTTTGCGATATCTATTTTTTTCCTGCCTTTTGGTTTAGAGATTTTTCTCAAGGGTTGAACTTTTTTGTCATTAATTTATCATTACAGATTTGTAAAAAATTGCAGTTACGGCATTCTGTCGTCTGTACATTGCCACTGATTCCACTTTTTGTACTCCAGCGTTCGTTTCACCTTTAGTATCCAGATTAATTTTTTCGGGCTTAATTGTTCCAAAGCACTTCGAACATATTTTTCCCGTGTATTTGGGTCCTCTGCGTTATTTCTTCAGAATTTAAAGAAGGTACATTTACGCTGAACACAGCATCAGATTTGAGTACCTTTCGCAAAGGCAATCCAAGTATAATCGATTTTTCATATTATCTTCATAATCACAACACTGAAATGTTCGCTACAAATTCTGGCATACTTAACATTAACGAGTCCAGTCTTCGACACTTGTTTATTTATTCTTTTAGCAGCACTGGTTTATTTCGGAAAAAGCAAGCAATACAATATTTTGTCCTTCCGATACATGTGTTTATTCCAACACGTTGTGGCGGAACAAGAAAATATTTCTTAAAAAAAAAAAAAAAAGGTGCACCGATTTATGCAGCTCAACTATTCATATACATGCACAGTAGATGCGCTATTAAATATTCACACATTTTTTTTACATGTACACTAATAAATGCATCGCAAAACGGTGAAATAATGTAGTTTGATAGAATAAAGCGCAAACTAGAAAACCTCGTAACGACAGCCCACCCGCACTGGAGATGTCCAAGCAGCACAGTGACGTCACAACTGGCCCCCAGCCTCTCTCATGAGGACTGTGTCGGCATTCGGTTTCACAAAGCATAGACCAGCCCTTCTCTCTTTTATAGCCCTGGTATCGCATGCCAGATTAACCAAGAAGAGTGAACAGAATTTGTCTTTCCGTCCCGCCAGGAATAGGTCACTGCTAATGGAATCATCCTGGGGCAGGCTTTTGCATTGTTCATGTTCTTAAGCTTTTGTTCAGGGAAATGCCCATCAAACCGGTTTCCCAAACCCTGTGAAAATTAACGTTCCTTCCCTTGGTTGCATCGCACCTTCCTGCATGATGTATGCTGCAGCCAATGAAAGAGGTACCCTGGGAGAACTCTCCACAGAAGCCTCGGATGTCACGCTACTGGTCTGTGTGCTTATGTCCCCATTCCACCCCTCATGCAAAGGGCATTTGAGTCAGGCATTCCTTTCACAAACAAACCTACTAACCTTAAGACCTACGCGAGCATTTCCCAACCCTCCCCCACTTTCCCTCCTAAACCAACATCAGGACAGCGGAGTTATCGTTTAAATAGACGTGTCTAACATACGAGTAGAAAGGGGGGGGACGATCACAGTCGAGTTTGTGAAAAAAAAAGAAGTTTGAAAAAATTTACTAAGCATCTGCATGAAAAAAAGGGGGAGGGGGAAGAAACAGTCTTATCGAAAACTAATTCGGCATAACGGCCAACACCCGAAAAACTTCACTTTTAGTAACGCAAGAGCCACTGCTCTTAGCCCAAAATTTATGGTAGTTCTTTTTTGGGGTGTTTTAACTGGACTTCATTAATTTATTTTTGTATTCAAAAATAAATTTTTTAACAGTTTTTGTGTCATACCCATATTGTTTAGTTGTGTTGATAATCCATTGGATTTCTTCTTCTCTGTACTTTCTATTTGATGAATGTGTGAAGGCACGTTTTACCCAATTCCTAATACTATTTACTTACTAAAATAAAGTAAATAGTATTAGGTAAAACGTGCCTTCGCACATTCATCAAATAGAAAGTACAGAGAAGAAGAAATCCAATGGATTATCAACACAACTAAACAATATGGGTATGACATAAAAACTGTTAAAAAAAATATTTTTGAATACAAAAAGAAATTAATTAAGTCCAGTCAACACATCCCCAAAAGAACTAAAAATTTCAGGTTCCTTCCCTTATATATGAGGAATTATTGGAAATTTTTTTAAGGTTGATGAAGAAACACAACATTATTTTTGGTCATTCTGTTCAGAACATCGGTGACTTGGTTATAGAGAAGAAATCTAACAGAAGTATACTACAATCAGCAGGTGTATACGAAATTCCTATAATTTCACAGAGTTCTGACGACTGCATATTTTACATTGGCAGCACAAAAAATAGATTAATAAAAAGATTACATCAACATATAAAACACTGGAACAAAAACGAAGAAAAAAAAAAAAACGCACTTATCCAACACCGCATTAATCATAAACACTATCATGGTTTCGAAAATATTAAATTACTAACTACCCACACAAACGAAAAAGAATTAAGGATCCCTGACAAAAAATCACCCCATTTAATAAAGGACTAAAAAAAATACAACAATTTATTTAAATAGATAGTAATAATCCAATATCCCTTTATAAAAGTAAAGAAGAATATACTTACGACGAATATACCTATCAACCAATCCAATAGATGGCGGCACTTGAGGAGCAATCACCTTACACAATATGAAGGCAGTCTGATTAACAGGAGAAAAACAATCAGTTCAGTGCAAGTGATGTAAAACATTCAATTCTGGAACTTCTTAGACATGTCCAATCTTGATATTAAAAAAAAAATAGGTGACAAAAATCAAAGAAAACAACACAGCAGATTTAACTGCATACAGTGTCAAGAAACTTAATCATTCTGACACTATCACAGGAAAGGTTGCAAGGATAAGGCATCTGGGGGGGGTAGGATAGGTACAAAATACTAGTATTTCATGAAGCTCAGCAACTATCCCTCTACTTCTTTTGAAAACATATTTCCATTCCTGTAACAATGAATGTACAGCAGCTGGAATGGAAATGTTAAAGCAAAATTTAGTAGATTATGCATGATGGCATTCTTTCAATGGTCCATGAATTTATTGATCTTAATTATAAACTTCTCTTAATTTTTCTTCACAAAGAGTGCAGCATTTCAATAAATATTGTAAACGGATCAATGTGGGTAAGAGCTCATTACAAATAAAATTTGTCTTGCTAAAAGATTAACTTCAAGAGTAAGGCTAAGAAGGACTGCCTGCCTGCCTGCCTGCCTCCCTCCCTCCCTCCCTCCCTCCCTCCCTCCCTCCCACACACACACACTCACTCTCTCTCTCTCTCTCTCTCTCTCTCTCTCTCTCTGTGTGTGTTTCATGTATCTAGATATAGTAAAATATTTTACTATATCCAGATACATAACATTTTGGTTACTACCCCCCCTTTTTTAACAGTACAAAGGAGTGCTATTGAGGCTATCATTAATACTCATAATTCCTTTCATTACCTTTCTTCCAAAATTTAACAAGCATCCTATTCCTAGAAATTTGCAGTTACAGTAATGCAGTAAATTTGGGGTTATTGAAGTGGTAATCTTGAAATTGAAACTGTAAACAATACAAAAAAGTGCATACAACACAAACTAGAGAATAAAATCACATATAAAGAAAATGATAATTTATTCTTTGCATGCATACAAGGCAGCTACAGTCCAGTAAAGTGTGCATAACGTACCTTGCCAAGAAATACATTCTGCTGGGTTTGGTTGAGTGTGCCCTAGAGCCTTAACACTATCGTACTTGTCATCAGGATTTAAGACTAGGCTGTAATCGATTTCTTTCATATCACCAAGTGCAGCCTGGAAAATACATTTTACAACTCAGTACCTCAAATGTACAAGATCAGTTTTACCAAAAGTTAAATCATTCATTTATTTATTAGAATAAAAAAAACAACTATTCATTACGAGTTAGTTTTTGAAATTCAAACAAGAACAGATTAAAATCTGCAAAAATGTCTCAATTACACTCGCAGACAATGAAATTTGCACACCAAGAAGGAAGCATTGGAATGAACTGAAATTTTACGGATGTAATGATACAGATGAATGATACACACGATGGCAAAAACAGAGCTGCAGGACAATTACAGAGAGATCTGTGGCATGCAATTCGGTCATCTTCAATAGCGCGTCGCTGCACGAATACGATCCTGCTTGGAGGCGAACAAACGCCTGATGTTGTCTTGCAACAGACTGCCCTACACATGTTGGATGGTGTGCTCCAAATCCCTGATAGTGCGGCACAGCGCCAGCCGAGTTTCAACTGGTCCCACACATGCTCGATAAGGGGCATGGTCTGGGGAGCGGGCAGGCCATGGAAGTGTCTGGATATGACGTAGGCAGTCTTGCGCAACCTGAGCAGTGTGCGAGTGAGCATTATCCTGCTGGTATAGCGCACCTGGAAACCCGGCCAGGAATGGGAGCACATGGGGCCGTAGGATCTCACCCACGTACCGCTGGCCCGTCAATGATCCACGTACCACTACTAGAGCTGATTGGCTATCGTAGGCAAAGTTTCCCCAGAGTATAATGCCTGCAGTGGGGAAAGTGTGGCACATGATAGCAAGGTGGGATTGTGCCGTTGACCAGGGGACCTCCACACCCGGACACGACGATCATCTGTCCCCAAAACGAAGCGGCACTCACCACTAAACACCAAATGTTGCCAGTCTGTGGTGTTTCACGTCGCTCTGGCCTGGAACCACTGCACACAGAGCCGGCGATGTTCCAGTGTTAATGCCAGTACATGTAAGGGGCGCAGGGATCGCAGATTCGCTTCCACGAGGTGTCCGGAAATGGTTCGCAGGCACATGGGAGCCGCTACATCTGCCTGTATACGAAACCGAGTCCGTGTGGGATCTGTTGTTCCTTCTGGTCCATCCGGAGCCACTCTGCCATGTGGCAGTGTCGTCACGTGTCCACTGCACTGAACACCCTGCGGTTCTCAGCCCAATGATCAGGCCTCTCTCAAAGTCCATAAGTTGTGTAAATCGACGTCTCTGGCGTCTACTTGCTATTCTTGTCACTCAGTGCTCTTGTTTACGTCAACCGGTGCTTATCGCTTTCATGGGGCTTTCACTACATGCCGGTTTATAAGGCTACCGATTCATGCTTGCAGTGCCACCACAGGGGGTGCGGTCATGCACACTTGTACCAAACGTGGATTATTTGCATACCAGCATGCCAGAAAATCTGCATTTTTCATGCTGATTTGTACAATCTGAACAAAACAACTTCTGTTTTTGCACAATATTCAATGAGACACTATTTAAAACCACTAACTTACTAAAATCTTTAATTTACAATTAAAAGGCATAATAATATCATAGTTTAAAACCTTAAGACTTTTCGAGCTCACTACGAGCTCACCCTCAGATGTGAGACTACTAACTAATGGAACAGGTGTTTAAATATCAAATTCTGCGTCACATGATTGAAAGATGTGTGACAAATATGCATGTAAACAATCAATGAAAACTGTAAAAATGTTCTAGTGTAAGTTGTCACTCAAGAAAGCTGGTATCCACGAGTCTGAGATACAGCAAGGGGTTTCTTCATTACAACAGGACAGGCCATATTCACGGATAAATAAGCTTTCCACAAAAAGTGTAGTGAATTTCATATTTACAGTGGTGAGGACACAGGACTCTTCCCAAATTGCTATGCGAGTTCCTTTCGTAGTCAGTCTGGATAGTGACGTTGATTGCACACCCATTTTGACATTGTATCTATGTTCCTTAATTCTGGTACCCAATGTGCGCAATGTTGATCCTATGTAGACTTTGTCTTCTAGGGACGAATCTGTAGCCCTTAGAGGTATACGGTATACTCAAATTTATGGTCGTTATTCATAGGATCTTTTTCATTTCTGACCATGGATAGGATATTTCTTGTCCTAATTCCAAAGGATACGTTGCTGTGTCGGCAGTGATTCTTTAAGAAGTTAATAACATTGGGGACACAGTCCATGGAACCCACAAATCTATTTCTAATGGGTTCTCTCTGTAAAGTCGTGGCTACTTGCATTCTAACCTTATATAGAATCTTGTTGACGATATTACTCGAATAGCCGTGGGTCAAGGCAATTTCATAAATTTTATTAAATTCTTACTGACAAAGAGTGGCAGAAAAGGAATGTGAAAAAGCTCATCGTAAGAGGAAATACAGAGCTGAAAGTTTGTAATTTTCTGGACGAGCTGAATTTCTGGGAATAATAGTGGAATGCGATGAAAATTTGCGGTATACCGAGTACGAGATATTCTGGGTATTAGGGTTGCGAACTAATTGAATATCCTAGTATGAGAGGAAATAATTGGTCTCGGTTTCAATGGCAAAATTGAATGTGGTATATTGTGAGGATAATCGTTCAGAAAAAGAGAGTAAGTTCTGCAATGGATGATGGCTAAAAACAAGTACATCGTTGACGTAGCGGAGATACAGTAGTGGTTGGATTGGATATTGAGCCAGAATTTTATCTTCTAAGGATCGTAGAAGAATTTTAGCCAGTATAGGTGATACTGGCTGAAATTCGGGGAGCCCATGGGCGCCCCCTCAAGTTGTTGATATGTTTCTTAAACGAAAAATATGACCTTTTTTGCACATAACGTAAAGCATTGAGGTCAGCCTGTATTTCATTGAGGAACGTTTGTCCTTGGGTAGTGAGTTTCTCTTTGATGATATTATGTACAACGTTCACAGGAACATTAGGGAACAGTGCAACTACATCCAAGTTTGTAGTCTCCCATCTGAGGATGAGCTCATAATGAGCTCGAAAGGTCTTATAGTTTTAAACTACAATCTTATTGTCTTTTAATTGTAAATTAAAGATTTTAGTAAGTTAGTGGTTTTAAATAGTGTTTCATTGAATATTGTGCAAAAACGGAAGCTGTTTTGTTCAGATTATACCAGCATGCACTCTAGCTATTTGCAAAGTTTCGCGGTTGTAGAATGTTTTCTTCTAGGTGTGCAATTTTCATTGTCCGTGAGTGTATATAGTCTCCTGGTATGACAGCAAATTATATCAATGGGACAGATGTAATAAGTTGACTAGAGCTTCAGAGAAGAAATGCGATGCAAGTTCTTTGCAACAAATTTGGTATCGTACTAGACCATACAACACAGACATTAACAGACTTTAATCTGTAATTTACTTATTTTAAAACAAACTTTGTGTCAGAAAAATGTTTGGGATGCTACAATTTTCACAAAGTGATTTGCAAAGTACATGCCTTTAAAGGCATGAATTTCCTATACAGTTAACTTGTGTTATACAAACAGCTTGGATTCTTTGTTTATTGAATAACTGTAGAATGGGGAAGATATGGAGATAATACTTAAGGAAGCATTCATAACAGTACAAAATTTCATCTTTAAAAAATAAATCTTCATACAGTTTTTCTCATACATATTTACGATTCCAGAAGAGTAAATAATTCTACAGAATACATAACATAAAAAACCAAAAGAAAGCTTAAAATTAAAAAACAAAACAAAAATATCTTAACAATGAGTGTGTTTGACTCAATTATGGAGTTGAGTCACTCAATAACTAAAACTCTAGAATGACTCGGGCAATGCAAGGTTGCAATGTATAGCCAGAGTTCCCACTCTTTTTCTCCCATAAAAAATAAGCACTTTTTAAGGACTTTTAAGCACCTATTGAAAAAATTTTAAGGACCTCAGCAATTACACGCACACTAGCTTTATATACATATAGAAGAAAATGTATGTAAATACATTTTCTTCTATATGTATACACTGAGTGGCCACTTTATTATGACCACCTGACATTTTTAAGCAAATGAGCTATGGTTGCACGCTGTTGCCGCCAGAGGGCCAGGCTAGTATAAAAAGGGAAAGCTTAGTGCTTGCGACAGTAGTAGAAGTGATTTTTGGGTGACGAGATGGGTAAAAAATGCGATCTGACGGACTTTCAACGTGGGATGATTGTAGGAGCTCGGAGACATGGAGCGAGTATCACAGAAACCGCCGCATTCGTGAAATGTTCCAGAGCAGCTGTTGTTAAAGTGTTTAAAAACTGGACTGTCAGCCAAAAAACTGGGTCTCTATGTGCAACGTGTGGTCGTCATCGACTAGTGACTGCTCAGGCGGAACGGAGAGCGCCCAGACTGGTAACAGACAACAGAAGAGCAACAGTGCATGAAATTACAGACCATCTTAATCAAGGATGCCCTCAAATTACCTCTGCACACACTGTTTGCCGTACACTGCATCGGATGGGACATGGCAGCCGAAGGCCTGTGGGTGATTCCATGCCAAATCAACCAGTCACTTAACCTGACCATTTCAGATTTCAATGAAACCTTCAGGGATCATTTCTCCCTAGTGATATAAATGAGAATATATTTTTAAATTTTTATTTCCAAAATTTTGAAAAATAGTCATTTTTTGGCTTGCATAAACTTTTTCAATCTTGAATTTCTCAAGTTTCTATAAGGCCTAGAGAGTTGTTTGACTCCTCATTTTAAAGAGAATTTCATAAGTTTTAATTTGATATGCAACTTGACTATGCTTGGTGAAAAAAAATTTTAATTAAAAAAATACTAACAATTTTTAAGATGGTGTTTTTTAAAAATTTTGAAAAAAAAAAAATATGTTTTCTGTAATATTATAAGCTTTAAATCCTAAAACTTTTAGAGTGGGATCTCAATGGGATCAGGAGTTATGGTACCAATTGTATTGTTTTAAATACCAGTTAGGGCTACATTGCTACCTTTAACTTTTGTAAGGTAAAAAAAAAAAAAATACATTGGCTATAAGGTAACCAATTTACATTGGGTCTATTACAGATAATGATTTACTAAACCCTGCAACGGTAGCCCTAGTCAAAGAATTCTATCAAAATGATGTGGTTAGTCGTGAAATGCCTGGTAAAAAATACTTTTTAGGCAAAAAAGATGGCAAGTGCGTGTACATGTTCAAAAGTATTTAATTCTAAGTACATTAAAAGAATCATATCTACTGTTTAAGGAGCAATTACCCTGATCAGAGAATTGGAATTTCTAAATTTTGTGAGCTTCGTCCCAAGCATTGTGTTCTTCCTGGGTCCAGTGGGACACATTCTGTGTGTTTGCACAATACACCAGAATGCCAAATTAATGATGGCTCAGTGTAAAATACCTGAATTGACAAATGGTGAACTCCCAATTAAAACATACAAAGATGTAACAAGCAATATAATTTGCAAAACGCCAACATCTAAATGTTACTTCGCAAATTGTGTTAATTGTCCAGGAAGTGATGATTTGAAGGATCGGTTTGAAGAAGCTTTTGAGCTTAATACAGGGTTCGTACTCTTTTTGGGGGAAAAAATTCAAGGACTTTCCAGGCCTTTTCCAGGCCATATACAAAAAATTCCAGGATGATTACTACGCTTTACAGTATCATGCTCAAATTAGTTTTTAAAAGCAATTTCAGTTTTAAGTAATAAAAATGATGAAAGATGCAAATGGATGAGTGTGCTTTTTTACCCATTACATTTCTTTTTCAAGTTTTTAATTGCGAATTACCTAATAATGCTAAATTGAATCATGATGCAATTACCACAAGGCTATTCAGAAAATCCTTTCCCTCAATCAGAAAATGATTAATTTAATCAGTCATTTTAGCTGCATCACTATTCGGTACTATCTTCCATGTAATCAGACTATTATTGATAACAACTGAAATTATTATAAAATAAAGTGAGGGCAGATTCAGAATTTAAGAATGGGGAGGGCGCACGTCTAACAGAGGACTGGTAAAAAAATCTCTGAGATTTATTTCCTCCAAAAAAACACGGTGGTAAAACATGGAGGACCCATAAGGGGGAGATGGGGTGCTTGCCTGTCAGAGTACATCACAAACAGCAGTTCTGAAGTACTGCTGTGTGGATCACTGAAAAGTTCGGGCCAATGTAAGACAAAACGTGGAGTTGCAAATCCATAAGTGAAAAAGTGTGATGTCTGAAAACAAGAAATGTGAGACAAAGCAAAGCACTTATCTACTTACTCAACCCCCCTTTTTTTTTTGAAATGGGGCATGTGCCTGTTATGCCCACAGGTGGATTCTAGCTCTGATAAAAAGTGTTTCCATACATGGGAACAATTTTTTTTTCTTTTTTAACATTCCCAATAACTGCCACTGGTGGCTGCATATTGGGATGTGACTTTTGAAGGCAATGAAAATCTTATTACTAGACAGAATATGTTCCAGACTTGAGGAAAATTTCCCCCAATTGTAGTACAGTTATGTTAAATCAAAAAAGCATAAGCCACGGAATCACTATGCACCTCAAGAAATGATTCGGGAGTGGATGATCATAGAAAGGTGAACCAATAGAGTTTAAAACAGAAAGTGTAATTTTAGGAACATGGCAACAAATTTCAAATAAGTTTCATCATAGAAGTCAGAAAGTCCTGGCCCACCACCCAACCCAAAAGAATCTAACCACCTTTATGTCTACCAGTACACTTGCCTCATATTACTTTCCAAAAATTATTTTTCATATCAAACAAGATTGCCTCAATTTACTTTTATTTTTTTTAAATCAAAATCACTGCTAAACTAAATTTATGAAGTGCTACCCCAAAATGTGGAACTAGCTAAACTATTTATAAAAACCTTAAACATAAAACAATTTCAGTTTTTTATTGGTATAAATTAGGATATTCTTAAGTATTTTACATAAATGAAAAATGATGAGCATAAGGAATCTCTACCTCCAGTTAAGCTTCAATCATAACCAGAATCAGAATAACCACTTTTGGTTCAACTCCCAAAACATAAGACAATTGTATGAATTAAGTTTTTAAAAGCTTTTTTTAAAAAAATTGGAAGTTTGTCAGTTATATAAACCAAAATCTGATCAATGCATTAAGGACAATTGATTGAATTGTTTTGGCCACAAATTCATAGTAAAATGTACAGCAAAAATATGTTTTAGGAGCCCATGAGTATTTACTGTACAAGTACATATAAGGTTTTATATTACTTACCACAGTTTTAGTCCAATAAAAAGCCCAATTGTGGAAGTTAGTTGCAGAAAGTTATAAGTGTTTGGAACAGAAGAGTTCATTAGTCTATTTACATGAACTTCATATGAAAAACACTAAATAATTATGAAGATAAAAGATCAAAACTGGTTTGAAGTTCAACATGCTTCAAAGAAAGAAAAAAAGTTCATTTCTATTGTAAATTGTACAAATATAAAATTTTTATGTTTTAGTATTAATTCTCTATATGCTTGGAAGATACCACAAATATGGAGTATCAATGGATGGTTATACAGATTTAAGATTGCTGACTTTGGTTTCAAGTTCCATATCCATTTTTTTAAGTACTGCTCTTTTCTCATGAGCAGTTTTTCTAAAGCTATTAGATTTTACAATGTATGTATTGTTATTTGTAGTTTCAGCTTTTTAAAGCTAAATCATCAGCAGAGTTAAGTAATTCTTTGACTTCTCCTTCAGTGAGTTTCTTTTCTTTTTTATGCTATCAATTTCATCTAAAATAGCTTTCCTTTTTCCACATATGGCTGCTTTTTCCTTTTCTTTGGACTTATCATCCAAATAATGTATGTATTTTTGCCTTGCAGCTCCAACTGATAACAGAAGGGATTTTGAGATATTTACCTTATCAATACCACCTACATAGGATATATGATCATAAATAATTCTCTGTGCTACAATTGACTCTCTCTCTCATGTTTTCTACAATGAGCTCCTTATTGACTGAAAAACCCCTCTCAACAGAAGCTTGCCCATGTGACAACAGTAAAAGAAGTTTCACAACTTTCCACAGTTCACTAAAAGCTTTAGTAGAAGACATGTACTCATACAATAATGTGTCTACTCTTTGTTGTTTATCTTCTGGATCAAAGTTTATGAATGAAGATTTTACTGCTGCAACACTGGTCACAAATTCCTTAAACTGCCATATTACACCATCACATAATTCTGGTTGTATTCTATGAGCATCAACAAGAAGTGTGAGAATGAATGTTAGATTCTTAATACAAGTCTCACTATTTTTTGACATCAACCGAGGATCTAAACACTTCATGTGGCGAACAAGGGAGTACTTAAGTGGATTTTTTTCCAATAGCTTCACAACTAGCTTTTGCAAAAATATTCGGCATTCCATTCTAAACTCCGTAAGTTTGCGTTCACTAATGTTCTTAGCACTTAATTCTTTCAATACCTTCTCTGTTTAAAACCCAACATCAATTTCTTTATAGTGACAACACTGAGATGCATCTGTAAGGTCTACTTGTAACAGCTTTAAGGCAGAGTTAGCTTCTGCCATTACGGTTCTTTTAACAAAGCGATTCATCATATTTCTTAGCATCTTTTCAAGATCTGTGGCCATAAAAGGCATCATTGGCTTATCTGACTGACATGCCTTGAGAAATGGTACCAGCTGTTTTGAAACTGAATTGAAGAAATGCAGTTTAGCCAAAACAAAAGGATCTTTAGTGAAAGTTTTGATAGCATCAAATGATACAGTGTGGGGATTCTTGATGCACTTCTTTTCAACTTGGTTAACATAATTTTCAATGTCTGCCCAAATTTCTAATGCTCGCTCGCAGGCAGGAGTATTTTCTAGCCACCTGTGTGGGCAGAATTTTAATGGCATCTTACTGGCTAAAATTATTTTAGAAAAATCTTCCCTCCTTGCAGGTGAATCTTTAAAAAGCCTAAATAATGATGAAAGCAACTTTTTGAATTTCCCACCCTGTTGCTGAGGCTCCATGTCGAAAGGCATTGTTTACAATGTGAAGTCCACAGCTCCCTGTGTTTAGGAGTTGGACATTTGAGTCAGCACTAAGTGTTGATTGCAGCATATCAAAAAACTTCCAATTAACATTAGGTCCATCCATTGATAACTGCACAATGTTACACAGTGGGAGGCACGCCATGCATTCAAGAAATTTTTCCATCATTATGTCTGCACTAGCATGACCCAAAAAAAACTGATGACAAATATCTGGTTGAAACTGTTCCTTTTCCCCATAAACGAACATGTATATCCATTTGTTTTGACTGACTAAACTTGTTTAAACTTTCGTCAAACAAAATCACAAAATTTTCATTTTCGACTTCCTGAACCAACATTGATTTAAAGTGAGGTGCCAAAACCAAAGCAACAAATGTAGGAACATTTTTTTTCGCCACAGCTGAAGTTTCCAGCAATTCTGCTGTCAGAAAACATTAGGCTGAATAAAACATCATTACCTGCACAAGACCTGTAAGAGTAATGGGATTTAACCACTTTAAACACCACAATGCTTCTGCTTTAATGGTTGCATTTTTTTCAAGAGGAATATGCAGAGGATTAGATGTGGATGCAATAGGCTGTACTTGTTTATCACTTGATACACATAGCAATTTATCAACAGTTAGTGGAACATTTTTGCAGCTTTCTGTCAACATACTATGTTTTTTTCCTTTCATGTGGCTTCTTAAAGCGGATTCCCCCATATTCGAAACATCTATTATTTTAATGGATAAAAATGCATTTTGCAACATGGCAATTGCTTTCATCTTTTTTAATCCATCCAGCATATTTAGGATTTATTAGCCAAAGATCACTAAAAGTACACTTACCCATATTTAATGGGGAGGGGGGGGGGTTGAAAAAAATGGGTAAATCAACTGAAACAGTAAATGAAAACCAAAAAAATATCTAAGATCAGGAACCACACAACTAAAAATTGAGAATTTCCCCTGAGTAAGGGGCTACACATGTGACCAATTACTATAGGCCAGATTTTAAGTAATTAAAGAAAAGGGGTCTTACTGCTATGTTCTTTCCTGCTCCCCCAGCTTTGTCCTTTAGGCAGCCTGGGTTGCAAATGCTTTGGCATTGATTTAGTCTTCATTCAAAACAAGGAAACAACACTTAGTGAAGTTACTGTTTTATGACCTGTATGCCAATCAGTAGACAGAGTGTTGTGCTAAAAGACTGTTACAAAGCATCACCTCTTACAGCTGGGCTCCAAACCAGAGGAAAGGAAATGTTAACAAACACTTAGTGCCTGAGGGAAGCAAAACTTTGTACTGGGTCTCCTCCAAGTCTCAAATCTTTCATACTTACCCAGCTGAAGTAGACGTAGGGCTTCAAGCTTGGAGAATGAATACTGCTCTTATATCTATGCCTTTGAATTTAATTTCGACCATTTTCAACAGGGTAGGTTCCTAGGTTGTACCTAACAGCATACTAAAATTTCGCCAAAATCCAACCCTTTTTACGTGAATTATCGTACGGACAAATGGAAAAAACCAAAGCATAAACGTTTCTGCAACCTACAGTTCGAAAGGGTTAGTAATTTCTAAAATAAAAACATAACGAACAGCGTGAAAACTAGCTCATACACAGAATATTTGAAACTACAGTATGCGCTCTCAATTATTAGGGATGATAGGGGGAAGGGAATAGAACTGTCCATAATTAGCATGTTCTCGTTGCGCTAGGCGCTTAAGCACTGCTGAATTCCGTCAGACCCCCAATGGTCAAATGATTGAAATGTGCTGATGTTCATGGAATGAAATGGTTGATCAGCTATGATAACCGCATAAAAGTTCGAAGGGGGAGGAGGGGGGCGATTTTTTTTTTTACTTTATGCAACATTCTACATTACTCCAGTATTTATCTTGTCATCATCAACAATAGCAATGTAACTACCACTTACGATCGCGGATATCGGCCAACTGAAAATCTGCCATACAACTAAGGGATACAACACACAGGTATCCTGTTACAATGCATTGTAATTGAAAAAAAAAAAAAAAGATTTCAGAAATTAAAATCGAAAAAAAAAAAACTTTCAGAAATTAATATCAAGTCATGGTGTTTCAAAAATCCGCTTTCCTTTATAATGTTTAAAAACATGTAATGTTTTTTCTTTTTTACCTGTCGTGTCTAATAAAATGGGTTGATTTTTTTATGGAATCAGACGTCCATATGTCTGATTGTCTTCGTCTGAGTTCACACGTTAGCTACTGTGTACAAGTAGACATTTTTTCAGCTCAAAAATATGTAGTTTTGTATGTATTCACAGTATAACTCATTCCGTATTCTCACAGAACAAAATTCAGCAGATACAAAATGAAGAACATCAAGACCCACCCAACACCATGTTTCCGATTGTCTGCTGTTTATATTCAAGAAATGCGAATATGGATCAATGGTGAATGCAGCAACTATGGTTTTTATTTATTACCAAGAAAAAAAAGGAGCCTGAAAGCTGTAAAGCTGAAACAGATATTTCTCCCCCTCCCGAAAAACATTCCGATTAAGTTCAAACAGCAGGAGCACGCGTCCACGCACACTCAACCTCTGGAATGTCCTGATGGAACGGCTTCTTTTCATTTGGCACATCGCCATAAATCACCACCTGCAGCTCACTGAAGTGTCTTCCTCCTTCACCCTAACTATAGGAGAAAACGTAAAAAAAAAAAAAAAAAAAATGCTGCCCAATTTTCGACAAAATGACCAAATTTACGTCATAACGTTGCAATTTACTAAAATACGTTTATCTGCTGAATTTCGCCTAAATCCATTGAAAACTTTTTAATTATAGATGTTTTTATTAAAACAGTAACTCAGACATCTGAATAAAAATGTATGTTTGTAATTAAAATAGAGTCCATATCATCACAGAAACAAAATTTAAGGATCACTCTGTTTAAATAAACCATGGCATCTAAAAAAAAATAATTTGCTTGCTTTTCCCGTAATTTATAATTGCCGTTTCTTTTTTTTGAATCCGATTTTGCAACGGAAGATTTTTTTTTTTTTTTTTTTTGCATCTGCTAAAGTTTCAAACGGAATTCGGCAAAATTTGCACTAGAACTTTATTGTGATGTATTTTAATCACTGTAAAAATTTTACTGTGTTATTTTCAAAAATTCCGGAAAATGGATTTCTGAAAATATCTCTTAGTCCTTTTAAGCCGTGGAAGTGATAAACAGGTGTTTGCTTTCTTCCCAACCAAGGGCTTCGGATCAGCGCTCCCAGCTGTCAATCAACCGTTGCTTTGGTAACACACTTTCTGCTCAAGGCTCACTGTCTAAAGAGGCACACATAATAAAAATTTCCAATGCTAACTTTTTAAGTTTTAAACCGATTCAAATGGAATTTTGGGAGTGAGCTTCTGTAATCCAATTATAGTAAATGTAAAAATTTCAGTCACTTTAGTGAAAAATTCGCAAAGATAGTTTTCTTATTTTTTATCATAAGTAGCCGAAGTCTCTTGAGGGGTGGGCCGGAAGCAAGCGTCTTAATGCAATAAACAAGGAGCAGATGAATGTGTTGTTCAGGCATACTCTTCACTGGTGGATGCCAGCTGACTTGGTAAACACGCGACCCCCCTTGCAAATGCTAAATGTCTCTTCTTTCCCCTTCTGTTGTTCTCAGTAGTTGTCGGACGGACATCAAGCTCAGGGCTAGAGAATGCATCAAGCTCCCCTTCCCTAACAGACCTGCTAGTAATCATCCAATTTTATTGCACTGGAAGTAGTGCTCCCTTCCCCCCCCAGCCAAATTAGGATTTGGGCACATCCGAAACACCACTGTAGCCGGCGGTTTCTTTGAGAACAGAGGAGAGAACTTAAAAAAATTAAGGGGTAACAGTCAGTAACACGATTTCCTAAAAGGGCATTTTTTTTAAGCACTAATTTCAAATTTCAAGGCTTTTCAAGACAGCATTAAAAAAATACCGTTTTCCAGGATATTCCAGGCCTTGAAAACGTAATCATGATTTTCCAGGACTTTCCAGGTTTTCAAGCACGCGTGCGCACCCTGTTAATAGCATTGAAAATGTGAGTTTCAAACAATGGATGCAGATTGATAACAAGTGTGTGTCCTGGAAACTATTATAAAACCAACAGAAGAGTTTTTGGATTATTTGTTTCAGAGTTTGCCAAAACTTTTAAGACTCTTTCATTGCTACTCAACAGTCTTCCTATTTGCGACACTTGAAAGAAAATCTACCTCAAAACCAATGCATTGTACTTTGTGATTTTGCTGAAAATTATGCATTTGTGCTTCAAGATTTTGCACAAGGCTTTCATTGGAAAAATGCTCAAACAACAATACATCCGTTTGTTATATACTACGTTGACAAGGAAACCAAAAAGTTGGCGCACCTGAGCTTAGTTATTCTTTATGATTGTATGGCGCATGATACAGTTGCTGCTCATTTGTTTCAACGCCTCATGATTGACTTTTCTAAACAGAATCTGCCCCATAAACCCGAAAAGCTGAATTACTTTTCAGATGGAGCATCATCACAGTACAAAAACAAACCAAACTTTCTCAATCTCTGCCATCATGAGAAAGATTTTGGCATCAAGACTTCCGGAATGGAACTTCTTTGCATCGTCACATGGAAAAAATGCATGTGATGGTGTCGGAGGAACTGTTAAACGATTAGCGGCATTGGCCAGTCTACAATGATCAAATTATGACCCCTCGCCAACTTTATGATTGGGCTAAAGACAATATTGTCAACATCGTTTTTTTTGTATTCCACTGCAGACGAATACGAGGCAGAGGAAAAGACCTTGAAAAGAGTAGGTTTGAAACAGCAACAACAATAAAGGGTACTCAACAATTTCACAGTTACAGTCCTGTGAATGAGACTAGAGTTTTAGTGAAAAGCTACTCATTTTCAGAGGAATCAAGTGTAGAAATAGTTTCAGCTGATGACACTAATGATGATCTGGACATTAATGACATCGTTGGTTTTGTTACATGCCAATACTCAGACAAGTGGTGGTTAGGTTGTGTGTTAGGAATAGAAGGAGATGAAGTAAAAATAAGTTTTTGGAACCACATGGCCCTTCTCCATCTTTCAAATACTCACAATTTACTGACACACTAGTTGTGCATGAAAATGAGGTTTTAACAAAAGTTGATCCTACAACAGCTACAGGAAGAGTTTATCTACTTACAGACTCAGAAACCAAAAAGGCAAACAAGAACTTATTTGTTAAATTAAAGAAGAACTAAGAGGTCGCTATTTTAGCATAACTACAACTCCGAGTGCTAACTAAATTTTTTTTTATTAATTTTACCAGGTAAAACTTTTAGCCTGTTGGGACTGTCCTTCCCTTGCTTTATGTTTGACTATGTATTAGTATGATGTATTATAATTTTTTTCACCAAGCATAGTCAAGTTGCATATCAAATTAAAATTTATGAAATTCTCTTTAAAACGAGGGGTCAAACAACTCTCTAGGCTTTCTAGAACTTGAGAAATTCAACATTGAAAAAATTTATGCAAGCCAAAAAACGATGGTTTTTAAAATTTTTAAAAATTAATTACACGAAAACCCAATAAGATAAAAAAATTAAAAAAAATATATTCTCATTTATATCATTAGGGAGAATGATCACTGAAGGTTTCATTGAAATCTGAGATGGTCAGGTTGAATATTGAAATTTTTTGGTTGATTTGGCATGGAATGACCCCTGTTCGAACACCTTTGCTGTCTGCAGTTAACAAGAGAAAACGTCTCCAGTTCGCACAATGATTGGACAGTCGATAATTGGAAACAAATTATGTGGTCCGATGAATCATGTTTTCAGTTGCACCATGCCGATGGCTGAGTGAGAATTTGGCGAAAACAGCACGAAAGCATGGACCCCAAATGCATTGCTACAACCCTTCAAGCTGGTGGAGGCAACATTATGGTTTGGGGAATGTTTTCCTGGCATGCTTTGGGCCCTTTAATTCGTGTTGATAAACGTCTGACTGGCACATCATATCTAAACATCGTTGCGGACCAAGTGCATCCTGTCATGTGGATGGTTTATCCCAATGGCGATGGCTACTTTCAACAAGATAATGCGTCCTGCCATAGTGCTCGTATTGTACAGGATTGGTTTCAGGAACATGCAGGTGAGTTTACTTTGCTTAGGTGGCCTCCACAATATCCAGATCTCAACCCCATTGAGAATTTGAGGGATGAAGTTGAACAAGCCATTAGACAGCTGGATCCACAAACCCGCAATCTCACACTCCTGGAAAGTGCTATTCATCAAGCATGGTCTCAGATTCCACAAACCACCTATCAAAATCTAGTGGAGTCCATGCCACAAAGAATCGACGCAGTATTAAAGGCGAAAGGTGGCCCAACGAAGTACTGAGGGGGTGGTCATAATAAAGTGGCCACTCAGTGTATAAAGACACCAACTTTTTTTTTTCTCGGTGTCTAGGCTTCAAATATTAATTAGGTATAACATTTCATATGAACTCACGTGCTCCATGAAAACGATTGATCAAAAGTTTATGGGCAAATGTGGAAAAATTGAAAAAGAAAAAGTCCGAACAAAAAAAAAAAGCACTTTTTGCTCTTTTTGGGAAAATATAAAGACTTTTAGGCACCCGAAAAAATATAAGCACTTTTTAAGGATTTTTAAGGATTTATAAGCACCGTGGGAACCCTGATAGCTTGTGTTAATTTTGTCATGTTCCACATATCTGTAGCTCAACTTTATTGGCTCTAGTGGAATACCTAGGGGTGCTAATAAGTCTTTGGCTTTTCTCATTTCACATACTCTTAGACTGATAATACTTTTGTTATATGAAAACTCATTTTTATGTATGTGTCTGACAAAATATCCTAATTGTAGTCTGATTATTTCATTTTTTTGTGCAGGTCTGAAGTGACAATGATGCAAAACAGCACAGAATTCACCGCAAAAGAGTGCCAAGCAGCGATGAAATGTCATTTCTTAAAAGGGAACTCGGCCAAACAAATTTATGATGAAATGTCGGTTACATTAGATGTTAAGTGCCCTTCCTACTCCACAGTCAAGAACTGGGTTGCTAGGTTTAGAACAGGACATTTGAGAACCGAACACGAACATTCTGGGAGACCACCTCAAGTGGCAATTCCAGAAAATGTAGAAGCCATTCATTCCATGATCCTAGATGATTGAAGAATACCCAGTGAAAAAATATCAGTAAAACTCTCGGCCAAATGGGTTCCCAAATGTCTCAATGCTGACCAGAAGAATGATCAAGTGATGGCTTCACAAGCCATTTTCGACCGATTTCGACGGAATCCTGTGGGATTTTTGAACCGTCTCATAAATACGGATCAAACATGGATCCATATATACACTGCTGGCCACCCAAAATGCAACACCAAGAAGGACACGAGATAGCAAAGCCAGATTTACTGGACACATAACAACACATACAAAGATGAAACGATTGAGCTTACATGCCTGTGCGACTTACGGAACACGTAGACATCAACAGTTCGTGTGGCCCCCATGGCTGGCAATAACGGCTGCTACACGCCGCGGCATCGAACGAAAGAGGCTTTGGATGTGGGCTTGGGGTATGTCGGTCCAGGCTGCTTCCACACGTTGCCACAGTTCATCAGGCGTAGTAATAGGTGGTGCTTGCCGGGCCACTCGGTTGCCGATCAGCGACCAGACGTGTTCAATGGGCGACCTATCGAGAGAACAGTTGGGCCACGGCAGCAGTGACACCTGGTGGGTTGTGAAGAATTGTTGCATGATGCGTGCCACGTGTGGGCGCGCATTGTCGTTTTCAAACTTGGCCGCTGGCAGGTCCTGCAGGTAAGGGATGACTACAGGCTCCAAAACGTCGGAGATGTAGCGGTGCCAGTACCAGAGGGGTGCAGGTGTCATATCCAGTTGCGCCCCAAACCACAACGCCAGGCGACGGACCGGTATGGTGATGCATAATGCAAGCATCATACAGTCTCTCGCGGATTCGACCATCGTGGTGTTGCAGGCAGAAGTGGGATTCGTTGGAGAAGAGAATGTCGTGCCATTCCATAGTCCAGGAGCGGCGTTCAACGGCCCACTGTCGCCGCACTCGGCGGTGGTGTAGCATCAATGGTAATCGGAGCAATGGGCGCCGTGCGACAAGTCCCCGCTCCTGCAGACGACGTCGAACGGTACGTGCTGACACAGGTTGTTGTGCAACACATCCTAATTCCTGCGCTAACGTTCGTGATGTGGCGGTGCGAGCCGTCAATGCTCGCCGCACAATATGCCTGTCCTCTCGTTCGGTGGTGTGCCGCGGCTGCGGAAATCGCTCACTTCGGTCCGTCCATCCCTCCTGCACTCACCGAATCCATACTCGCCTCACTGTGGCTGGATGTCGTCCCACACAGGCGCCGATGTCTCGGTACGATAAACCGCTGTCGCGATAAGCCACTATTCATCCTCTGTCGAACTCCAATACGTGCTGGAATGACTGCCGTATTCTGCGACGAGGCATCAGGAAGTTTCCCACGCACAGGTCCGGCAGCACAACACACTTCCACTACTTACACCCCGCCCTCTGTGCACCCTTCTTATAGTTCTTCTTGGTGGCATGCTGGGCGCACATGATTTGCATATGCCCTGCAATGCTAATCGTTTGTATGTTCTCTCGCGGGCGATGCATGCTGAGAATTTTAGGCCAATCAGATGCTTCCTTCTTGGTGTTGCATTTTGGGTGGCCAGCAGTGTATGATCCAGAGACCAAAGAACAATCCAAAGAATGGAGACACAGTGGTTCCCCATGTCCAAAGAAGTTCAAGACACAGTGGTTCCCCATGTCCAAAGAAGTTCAAGACACAGAAGTCATCAAGCAAGGTACTGACGTTAGTCTTCTGAGACAAAGATGGAATTAAGCTTGTAGTTTATCTGGAAAAGGGTGCTGATCTGTTGATGTTTTTCCGATCTCTAAATTAATGGGCCAATATTTTTGGATCGGAAAACCCATCACCAGATCAACGCACTCTCAATGAGAGCGAGATTTTTTGTCATGAGATGATCTCAAATCCCTTTGGCAAGGAGGGAGTTAGAAAAAAAAAAAAAAAAAAGATTTAAGAGTCAAGAAAAATCAAGTAAATTCTTTTCATTTATTTTCTTTTCTTTCTGATTTTTCTGTGAAGTGTTGATCTGTGTGTATTTAGTTAAATTTATGTGAATAGGTCTAGGTAAGTTAGCCTTCTGATGTCTGTTTCTAGTTAAGGGATGTGTAACTAGCTGGGAAGTAGATTTAAGGAAGTTTGACATCATGCTATATTGCTGGTTTTTTTGTTGTTCTTTCATGCAATGTTTTTTTCTTCCTTCCATTGCATTTTTTTTAGTGCACTGTTTACTTTCAGGGAAAAGATATTAGTGAAGTATATTTTAGTGCAGTATATGATGTAGTGTATATGAATTGATTTGCCTTAGTTTCTTAAGTGTATAGTGCAGTTTATATATGTATAGTGTTAGATGTATCAGTTTAAAATTATCGGCGACGCCGCGGCGTTCAGCGTTATTGATCGTCGGGGTAACATAGCGATAAAAAGAAAAATCGTAAGGTTGTAGTTCCGTATTTACCGTCGTCATCGCGATTTCTGTTATTGTATTATTATGTAAGCTTTAATAATGGAAAAGTAATTTGTAAACATATAGTGTACGAGGTATTTTATCGTATTGTAGTTGTATCTAATGAGAAAAAAACGCGTGTTTATGCCATATGTCAGTAGCGTGTATTAAAATCGTTGTGTGTATCGGGCTTAATTTAGTAACCTTTCGTAATTAAAATCTTGCTTAGTATTAATATTTAGTTGGTTTTAGTATGAAACTTACTTGGTATTAACTAGTGATAGTATAATGCAGCGACTGCTAGAAAAAAGCGGGTCGGCGATCGCTCCGTAACGAAGTGACTTTCCTAAGTTAATTGCGTGTGCGCTATCGTCAATGATATTTAATAGTCATTTAGTAAAATAATAAAATTGTGGCTTAATGCATCAGGACAAAATAAGAAATCGTTGCTCTACGCGATTTTTTCGTAATTCTGATCGTCGTACCTGTAGCTAGAGAGAATTCAATTTTTATGCGTTACGAAGTTAATTGTAACGATGTTTGTTAATGTTAGTTAATTTGTTTAATGAATTTTTGTAAAGGTGGTTCTCTAAAAGTCTTTGTTCAGAAAGAAAGAACGAAAATGGTTACAGTTTCTGGTGTCGCTTTTCTAAAAGCGATAAATTCGTAGAATGGCATCTGTGAGGACGTTTTCCCAGCTTTACCAGTGCAGAAAGTCAGATTTATTTATGCTCTTGTTTACTTCGAAAAGGCATTTTTCGCTTGGCACAGGAACACGTCAGGATTTGGGCGGAATTCTGCGAGGTTCACCGCAGCGCCCGTTTTTGTGGGTCAAAGTTCAAGCCTGACTCCGGGAAGATGCGAGCCAGCGATTTCTGGGAATTGCGTCTTTCTCTCCGCCTTCTGACTTAACTTCGGGCCAATTGCCTTCCGCCATTTCGGGCGCGTGCGCAAGGGATTCGGCGAGGAGCGGAGAATTTTTGCGTGCTGCTCGACACTTCGATACCAGACTTCGTAAGGGAGAGTCCCACAATAAAAAAAAATATAAAAAAATCGAGTAAAGGAAGGGAGTCCGCACGACGGACGCCGAACCTGCCGTAACCTTCCAGCACCGGGAACGTGCGGCCGCGGTGGCCCAAGAACGGTAGGAACGATCCTTTTCTTTTCAAATTCTTTTCATGGCTCAAAGTTTACTCTGCTGCCGAGATGGCGTGAAAAAGTGCTTGACATCGTCCCGAGGCAATAGCGGGCATTACGCCTCGTAACCCGCTCGGTAACATCACTGCCGCCTGTCGCCGTGTGAGAGAGAGAAAGTCTCCTCAAAGGCCGGCATCGGGAGTAAGTAAGAAAAAAGAATAAAAGAAAGGAAGGAGAAGAGGGAAAATCCTACCATGTCATCATAAGCGCATCAGGCCCCGTTTCCACGGCGTGCCGGCTCTCGTAGCAACAGCACAAACACCAATTCCAATTCGGCATCAAAAGGAAAATTTAAAGAGGAGGAAAAACGAAGAGAAAAAAAAAAAAAGAAAAAAAAATGAGGACCACCTAAAATTGAAAGAAAAAAAAAATGTGTCTTGATCAGAAATGGAATGATGTAAAAGGTTAAAATTCAGGGGTGAAAAAAACAATGGGAGGAAAATAGGGAAATGCAAAATGTATGTTTGGAATTAATGGTCTGGCCAGAACCAACAAATGCAATATAATGTCATTGTGTTTTTTTCTGTAAAAATGTCTAGTTAATGCCAGTGACCAAAGAAATGGATTGAAATATATTAATTTTGGTTTCCTGTTAGAACAAGGGTTTTTTTGTTAGCTCAAATGAGAGGAAAGTGACTTGACATTTTTGTTTGTTTGGTTTTTCTGTTACTGTAAAGTAAGAAAAAGATTTTTCCAGGTAACTGATCAAAAGCAGTGTGTTGAAAAAAAAAAAAAAAGAAAATTTTAAAATGTCACTCTTAACCATCTAAGTCTAAATTGTAAAGAGCATTTAGCTCAAGGTTCAACCGGTATCAGATATGCACATCGAGCATTAAGCTCTTAACACTCTTTGAGTGAATGATCACATTCTTTGATGATTTTTTGTAAGGCAGGCTGGTAACCAAATTGTGCCACTTACCTCCTTCATCCTCTAAACCACACAGGTGAAAACTACTTGGTTTGCAGACCAGGGTTTCTGAGAGGATTATTTAGGACTGTTAACATACTCTGGACTCTAAAATTCATAGCTAAATTCTTTTTTTTTTTATTCGGCCTAGCCACCTAAAATTTCCTTGTACTGAGTTGTTTGCCAACATGTGCCTGGGAGCACAAAATAAATTTATAGTTAACCTGGAACATATGTTTAATCAAATTAATTTGTGTCGTATGTGAATTTCTCTTGTCGGTGGTGGTGGAATCACCTTCCATTTACTGGGAGTTTTTAAGGATCGTACCTGGGGTGTTAGTCGTTGATGAAAAAAAATTCTTAATTGGGGTCCCTAGATTGATCACCGGCCATTTTCTTCTTTTTAAAAATAAAATTGTGTAATATTTGCATTTTTTCAGAAGTAAGTTCATCATCGTAATAGAATAATATCTTAACAACCAAACCACGTCGTATCAGTGCAACCATCACAGCAAAGTACTATGTTGCACTTCTCGACAAACTGATGCAGCAACTAGTTTCCAAACCTTAAGGCAAGCTTTTGAAAGAGATCTTGTTTTTTGAAGACAATGCCTCTCTTCAAAAAGCGTTCATTACGAGGCAGAAATTGGCTGATCTTCACTTTGAAACACTTGGCCTGCTCACCTGATTTGGCCCCCTTAAAACTACTAACTCTTTCCTAACCTGTAAAAAACTTCAAGGGTAAAAAAATAAATAAAAATAAATTCAAGCATTGAGGAAGCCACAGCAGCTGTTGACAAGTGGTTTGCAGCACAACTGAAATATTTTTTATTTTTAATGGGTTAAAAAAGCTAGAACAACAAAGTCATAATTGTGTGGATCTTTCCAATCCCATAGCTTGTTTTCTTTACAAAGCCAAAGACTTATCAGCACCCCCTCGTGGAAGCAGATAGCTATTTCTTCAGGACCTTCTCAATTGGAATCTGACTTGCAGCTTCTTAACGTATGAGCTTAGGCCTTAAAAAGCACAACTAGTTACGAATCCTAGAACTTCTATCACTGTTCACCTTGACATGACCCCAATTGTGTATCCAAATTTTCCTGTTGACTCCCTTAAATTCACAATAGTTGGATTTCAGGAACAATAGGTTTTTTGGTGTAATCTCACAGGCATCCCCAATAATATCTATCACTGTCTTGATATTAAGTTAAAAATACAATCTGTTTATGATGCCGAGGTAAAATGCGCTTCAGATTTCCTAACATACATAAAAAACTGACAAAGTAACAAGGCATTAAAAGTTACAAAAATCACATTATACAAAGTTTACAGAATGATGCACTATTAGAAAGGATAAAAACACCCTCTGAAAGTCATTGATGATTCGGCAACATTTGATGGGTGACCAGCAGTTCTTTACAGAACAACTAGCATTTTGAGTGGAATACTTCATGTTTTACTAGTAGGCCATCAATTTCTTGTACAACAACCTAGTAAAACACTGATATAATCCAACCTGCTTATAAGCCTTTCAAAATTCATCTATTAATGCATTAACTCAGAAAAACAGTAATTAATCTTAGGTTTAATGCTTGCATTTATGAAATTATTTGTAACTCTGGCAGTTAAACCACTGCAACTTGTAGTTTTAAAATGAATAAAATTATCTTGACTTTTGGTTAGATAGGCTCTTTCAATGCAGCTGCAATCTTCTTTATTGTTTTAAGCTGCATCAACTAGGAATTCAACTATATACGCAGCATTGAAATTCTTGGCTGGTAGGGTGCTCTCACAAATGGCATCTAATTATAATAAACTACTAGACGAAACCTGTAGGAATCGAAGGTTAGTTTTTTTTTTGTTTTTTTTTTTTGAAAAGAATGAACTCATATGAAACAACAAATGCAAATTTTATTTGATTGACAAATTCATTCAACCACTTCAGTAAAGACAATAGTCCAGGTTCGTGATTTTTTTTTTTTTTTTGATTGAAGGTTTAACGACCACTATGAGCAACTCAATGGGCTATAAGCAGTCGCCCGTCCCTAATTTAGGGTCACTGGTTCCAGGAAAGGGAGCGAGCCAGTGCCGTAAGACAAACACAACATCCACGCCTCACCAGGATTCGAACCTGGACCCTTCATGAACAAATCATCATAAGCCAGCGCTTAGACCACTGTGCCACCGGGGTGGCCAGAATCGTAATGAGCATTATGACTGTACCCTTTTCAGTCGTAAAATGTAAGGTGGAAGTCCATTCATCTCGATTGTGTGCAAAAATTCAACTGGATAGCACACTCTTTCACTCTCATCTTCAGTCACAACTGTGTTTGTAAATGTTGTTGGAATGATATTGGCATTGCGAATACTGTTCATTCCATCTTGTATGAGACATACAGTTGCGACCCATTAATCACTCACGCCTTCCAGTAAGGCTCTTATGTTTCATTTATTTATTTATTTTTTTCTGTGGGAGAGGCTTTCTGTAAAGGGTAAGTATGCAATAAAGTATTTAGTTACTTTAGGGCTGATCATATAACACCATACACACACCAAGTCTGACACCGAACTGAGCGCCTGATGTAGATAAGGGCCGCACGTTTCTCCCATAGACTTTACATGGGAACTTTGCTGCCCCACCATGCCCAAACCATTGCCCCAATCTCAGTTTTCTCTTCAACTGGCACATCTACATGATGAGACCTTTATTTTGATACCTCAACAATATTTTTACGTTCAGCCATTCTCTCAAAACAGGTTTCACAGTAAAAACCTTATAGAATGAAGATATAGATGGGGCAACTCAATATGTACATTTTAAATATTTTCACTAACAATGGTCAACGGAATGTTTATTTACATCTTTACATAATGGGAAACGTCTTACCTACGTGAATAAACTGGATCAAATGAATATTAAATTGTATTGTATATGTACAACACACAGTCCACAGGCATAACACAATCAGGTCTTCGAGAGTGTTTGCTGTTCCGATGAGAAGAACTTTGATATGAATGCCTGCTAGTGTTGCTTTGCGCAACGGTTCGCACAGAAAAGAGAAGACTTTGGACTATCTGTCCCTCCATGCTTCCACCTTCAACAGCGCGAGTGAACAGCAGGCGATCGAATGTAAACCAAACGCTTCTCCCATAGACTTTACATGGGAACTTTGCAGCCCCACAACACCTGAACCGTTGCCCCAATCTCATTTTTCTCTTCGACTGGCACATCTACAGGGTAAGACCTTTATTTTGATACCTCAACCATATCCTTATGTTCAGCCATTCTCTCAATATAGAACTCACAGTAAAACACCTTGTAGAATTAATATATAGATTTTCACTAAAGAAATGCTCACAACTCCTGATCCTTATATTATCAAAAATATGCTCTCTCTTATCAGGCTGATCTAAAACTCCCAAATTCATCTTTAAAGAGTGAAAGCTCATGTACAATACAAAGTTACAGGAAATATGAAACAACCAAAGAAGAATTTAAAAGTAAGTGGCTGGTGGAATTTCTATTTCCCACCACACAGAAAATGAGATAGTAGTAACTGATCACTTGTCACAAAAGTAGTAATGCGATGACATGGACTTGAGAAATAAAATAATTACTCTTTGATAGTTACAAATCTTCATGTAAAGATACTTCATATGCTCTTAAAAAAAAAAAAAATCTGAAGAGTAAATTGACCACTTATTGTCTGCTATTTTGATTTCAAATATCTTGCTACCTACTACCAGTACAATAATTATAGTAATTGCAAACTTAAACACACACACACACACACACACACACACACACACACACACACACACACACACACACCACCACACACACACACACCACCAACAACAACATGGTTTTTGTCACAATTCCGGGATCACACGTAATGGGACGCAATCTTTGAAATGCAGTATCTTCAAACAAACGAACTCTCTTTAAAGAAATAAGAATTACTCCTTTTTTTCTTTAAAGACACAGCTTTTCAAAGATTGTGTCCCATTACGTGTGATCCTAAAATTGTGGCAAAAACCATGTTGTTTTTTTTTAAATAAAAATTACTCTGCCCAATGAGTTTAATGCAAGATAGGATGAATGCTTCTGTGAGTTATTAGATCAGGAAAGCAAAGGTGATTTTGATGCAGATGATATCACAGTGAAGGATGGAAGCACAGGAGGGATCTCAAAAGAAGTGGTGTGCAAAGCTCTAAAATCTCTTCAGAATGGTAAGGCTTCGGGAGTTGATGGCATAACTGCCGAGATGTTGAAATATGGTGGTGACTCTGTAATTGACTGGTTAACTGAAATTTGCCAGTTGTGCTGGAAGTTAGGAATGGTCCTTCGGGATTGGAAGGTTGCTATCATTGTTCCCTTGTATAAGGGAAAAGATTATTGTATGGACTGCAAGAACTATCATGGTATTAGCTTACTGAGTGTGCCAGGGAAAGTGTTCAGTAAAGTAGTTATTGAAAAAGTACGGAGTTTTACATCAGAGAAAGTGTGGGATGTTCAAAGTGGTTTTATGCCTGGTAAAGGCTGCACTAACCAAATTTTTGCATTACGCATGATTATTGAAAAGTTGTTGGTAGGAAAGTGTCTGCTGCCTTCATAGATTTAGAGAAAGCTTATGACCGAGTAAATAGGACACTTTTGTGGAAGGAATTGAATGAATATGGTGTTACTGGGAATCTACTTAATATTGTAAAAGTCATGTATGCTGGCAGTAGAGCTAGTGCACAAGTGAATGGTGTTTTATCAAAATGTCTCTCTATTGGTGCAGGAGTTAGACAAGGTTGTGTAATGTCCCCATGGCTGTTTAATATATTTATGGATACGTGCATGCGTGATGACAAAACAGATAATACTGGTTTATGTCTCGGTGTTATCTGTGTGTGCAGATTGCCATATGCTGTATGCTGATTACACTGTCCTGTTGGCAGAGAGCAAACGTGAGTTGCAGAGCTTGTTGTCCCGGATGTACGAAGTTTGCATGAAATTCAAACTGAGTATAAATAAGGGAAAAACCAAAGTTATGGTTTTTGAGAGAGGAACTGGTAGTACTGAATGTAATATAAGTCTAAATGGCCCAGTGATTGACCAGGTGAATGAGTTTGTGTATTTAGGAAGCATGTTTAACAGAGAGAACAAATTGGATGGTGAAATTAGTAGGCAAGTGAATTCTTCATTGAAAGTTATGGCTGCTCTGGGAAGTTTTCACAGGAATGATGGGGTTTCAAGAGTCCCACATGGCTATGTATGAAAGTGTAATTGTTCCTACTCTGATGCATGGCAGTGAAACCTGGGTACTACAGAAGAAACATAGAAGTCGTTTGTGTGCTGGAGAAATGCGTTACTTACAGGGGGGTTTGTGGAAAGACACTTTCTGATCGTGTGAGGAATGAAGATGTGTTGCAGTTGTGTGATGTGAAGCAAAATGTTGTTAGCAAAGGTGGAGACAAATATGTTTTGGTGGTTTGGCCATGTTGAAAGAATGAGTGATGAGATGCTTACTAAGAAAATCTTTTCAGCCCAAGTGGCAGGAAGGAAAGGCAGAGGAAGGCCAAGGAGGTCATGGAAGGATCAGATTCAGGAGTGTCTGCATGAGAAAAGACTATGAGTATGAATTATAGAAGATCTTGTGTAGGGCATGTGACAGATGTCAGTTAAGCAGGAGCTGTACGTCAAGATCGCTGTAAATGGATAAGTTTGATATGGCAACAGTAAATAAAAATATCTGGAAGTTTATTTCTTTTTGGAGCTAACCTCTGAATCTCAGAGAACAGCTTCCTGATATGTGTGTGTGTGTGTGTGTGTGTGTGTGTGTGTGTGTGTGTGTGTGTAAGAATCACTCCTCTTTACACAATACCAATGCTCCATATTTTTTAAGACTTTAATACATATTTTTTTCACAATAATAAATCATGTACAGAATACTGTTTACGCACACAAACATCTACACTTACAGAGCAATGATATGGATATTCAGATAAAATGACTTGGTCATTCATATTCTGATTGGGGGAAGTGCCCATGGAAATTCACCCATATTTAACATCTTTCTCTCCAAAGCCCAGAACATGGAAGCCATTTTTTCTCTCACACAATTTGTTATTGATAGATTTAATACTTTCTATGACAGTTTTGGACAGCAGAAGTTAGATTTTCGGGCGTTTTAAACAAAATTCCTCACCTGCATAACGAAACACTCTGCTGAAGAACAACCACTATCAGCGAGTGTTAAAAAGTCAGATTGTCTAATTCAGTGTTTCTCAAAGTGTGTTCCGCGACGGCCCTTCAAGGGTTCTGCAAGCAGTTCGTAAAACATCGCCGAAATTTTCAAGAAAATCTGTTAGTTCCATATTTTTCCCCAATGACAGCCTTAACCAACCAATAAAAAAACAGGAAAAAAGATGTGACGGAGAGCCATGAAAACCACGTGGGACAGAACATCTCAAAGAAGTGGTGCAAAAAGATTGAGGGAGGAGTCAAAACAGTTTGGCGCCTGAAACGCTGATAAGTCGACTTATGGCCTTTACCACTGCCTGGTCTTGACGGCTGTAGAGTGCCGGAGAAGCAAGAATTTGCTGTATAGTTTTGGCCTGTCAATGTTAGTCAGTGTGTGCTTGTTGAACTATGCTCTCTACTCCGCTTAACGTTAGAAATGGATCGTTGGCTTAAACAGGGTACGTTAAAACGTTCAAGTTCCGAAATTTTTGAGTTGAATTCTCTATCAGTGCCCAGTACTTCTCATATAGATGAGAATGATAATGACCAAGAAACAAAAGAATTTGCTTCAGTTCAAGAAAATGATACACGTTCTGTTAGGTGTGATCAAGATAAAACTGCCAAATTTGCAAAAAGAAGAAAGTATGATGAGAGCTATATTGGTTTCGGATTTATGAATGCTGATGATACTCCGCAGTGTGTCGTATGGCGCAAAGTTTATCATAATACAGTGGTTTAACGGCACCTGCCAAACTGCAACGCCATTTGGAGACTACAATCTCGAGAGCTCAAAGATAAGAATGTTGATTTTTTGTGCGCAAGCGTGATGAACTTTTAAAAATGAAAAAAAAAAAAAAATTTCATGCAGCATATACAGTGAATGAAAAAGCTACAGAGGCTTCCTTTTTAGTAAACTATCAAATAGCACGAGCAGGTGAACCTCATACAATAGCATAGAATCTAATCAAGCCATGTGTTATTGACATGGTTAAGTGAATACTTGGTGAAAAATCAGCCAAAGAAATATCAAAAATTCCACTATCAAATGATACAGTCTCGCCGAGTGAAGGAAATAGCAGGCAGCGTAAAAGAGGAACTTATTTTTCGCATCAAGTCTTGCGCTTTTGCTTTGCAAATGGATGAGTCTACAGACATGTCAGGTCTCGTGATATTGCTCATTTTTGTAAAATATCCGTATGAAGCATCTCTAGCAGATCTTTTATGCAAGCCTGCTAACAGCTCGTGCAACTGCAGCAGAAATCTTCAATATTTTAAATTCCTTGGAAAAATTGCGTTCATATTTGTACAGATGGTGCTAAAGCTATGGTGGGAAAAACATCTGGTATTGTTGCATGCATCAAAATGATTGCAAAGCACTGTACCAGTATTCACTGTATGCTTCTTAGGCAAGCTCTTGCCGCGAAAAATTTGCCTCTCCATCTAAAAAGCGCCCAGGATGAAGTAGTTAAAATGATAAACTTCATAAAAGCTCGTCCTCTGAATAATAGATTGTTTAAAATCTTGTGCGATTATATGGGAAGTGTGCATAGGTCATTGCTTCTACACATGGAAGTGAGGTGGTTATCTTGAGGTAAAATATTGGAACACTTTCTTGAACTTCGAGCTGAAGTGCATGCTTTCTTCATATATATCCACTTTTATTTGGAAGATCGATTAAATGATAGAGTGTGGTTATTTTGAGTGGCTTATCTATCTGATATTTTCTCAAAACTGAATGAACTCAATCTTGCACTTCAAGGAAAGCAAATTGATGCATTCACTACCTAAGACAAAATTGTGGCATTTAAAAAAAAGCTACAATTTTGGACCAGTTGTGTCTGCAGCCACGAACTTGACTGCTTTTCAACCGTGAAAAACTTTGTCAGATTTGGACTCAGAAATAGAAAACAAACAATATGATGAAATCACCCAACATCTGGAAGCTCTTCACGATTCAATGAGTCACTATTTTTCTGATGAGCAGCACGGAAAAAAAAAAATAAGAAAAAAATAAAAAAAAATATTAATTTTACCAGGTAAAACTTTTAGCCTGTTGGGACTGTCCTTCCCTTGTTCTATGTTTGACTATGTATAAGTATGATGTATTATGTAGATTTTAAAACTCAGTGTCTGTTATCATGTAAACACACTAAAACAAAAATTATAATCCATTACTACTTGTACAGTAACTTTAAAGTTTTTTGCCATAGCTCCCGATTCCCATTGAGATCCCACTCTAAAAGTTTCAGGATTTAAAGCTTATAATATTACAAAAAAACATATTTTCAAAATTTTTAAATTACACTATCTTAATAAATTTTTTCCCCCAAGCATAGTCAAGCAAGTTGCATATCAAATTAAAACTTACGAAATTCTCTTTAAAATGAGGCATTAAACAACTCTCTAGGCCTTATAGAAAGAACTTAAGAAATTCAAGATTGAAAAAGTTTATGCAAGCCAAAAAACAATGTTTTTTCAATTTTAAGAATTAATTACACGAAAACCCAATGAGATAAAATTTTTTAAAAAATATATTCTCATTTATATCATTAGGGAGAACGATCCCTGAAGGTTTCATTGAAATCTGAGATGGTCAGGTTGAATATGGAAATTTTTTTGTTTGATTTGGTATGAAATACTGACCCCTGTTCGAACACCTTTGCTGTCTGCATTAAACAAGAGAAAACGTCTCCAGTTTGCACAGGAGCACAAGGATTGGCAGTGATAATTGGAAACAAATTATGTGGTCCGATGAATCCCGTCTTTAGTTGCACCATACTGATGGCCGAGTGAGAATTTGGCGGAAACAGCACGAAAGTATGGACCCCAAACGCATTGCTACAACCCTTTAAAAGCTGGTGGAGGCAACATTATGGTTTGGGGAATGTTTTCCTGGCATGTTTTGGGCCCTTTAATTCGTGTTGATCAACGTCTGACCGGCACATCATATCTAAACATCATTGCGGACCAAGTTCAGCCTGTCACGTGGATGGTTTATCCCAATGGCGATAGCTACTTTCAACAAGATAATGCGTCCTGCCATAGTGCTCATATTGTACAGGATTGGTTTCAGGAACATGCCGGTGAGTTAACTTTGCTTAGGTGGCCCCCACAATCTCCAGATCTCAACCCCATTGAGAATTTGTGGGATAAAGTTGAAAGAACCATCAGACAGCTGGATCCACAACCTCGCAACTCACACTCCTGGAAAGTGCTATTCATCAAGCATGGTCTCAGATTCTACAAACCACCTATCAACATCTCGTGGAGTCCATGCCACGAAGAATAGATGCAGTATTAAAGGCGAAAGGTGGCCCAAAGAAGTACTGAAGGGGTGGTCATAATAAAGTGGCCACTCAGTGTATAAAGACACCAACTTTTTTTTTTCTCGGTGTCTAGGCTTCAAATATTAATTAGGTATAGCATTTCATATGAACTCACGTGCTCCACGAAAACGATCAATCGAGAGTTTATGGGCAAATGTGAAAAAAATTGAAAAAAAAAAAAAAAAAAGTCAGAACAAAATAAAAAATAAGCACCTTTAAGCACTCCGAACAAAATAAAAAATAAGCACTTTTTGCTCTTTTTGGGAAAATATAAGGACTTAATTTTAAGCACCCCAAAAAAATAAAAGCACTTTTTAAGGACTTTTAAGGATTTATAAGCACCGTGGGAACCCTGATGACTTTACCAGGAAGCATAACTAGATTTGATCCTTCCCAACCCCCAATACATAACTACTTTGACCTTTCACACCAGCATAAATTCTCTTCCATAAAATCGAAGCTCTTGCTGTACAACATATCATTTCGGTACATGATGGAAAAAAAAACAACAACAACAAAAAAACAAAAAAAAACAAATCCTAAATCATTTGACCACCACTGTTCCAGTATTGCTGATGCTCAATGCTCATTATTCAGGCTCACCAAATTGCAACTAACTAGTTATTTGTCTTTCCTTCAAAAACGCATATGTGAAATCACTACAACCACCAAAAATCCTGCTTTGTTCCACTTACATACTGACAAACACTATATCATAACAAATTTGGTCATAAGCATGTAACTGCAAATAGTAAGTATTAGAGATGAGTTCGGGCTCAATTTTAGGAGCCCGGTCCTACCCCACTTTCTTTGATTACATGTGTTTGCTGAGCCCGGGCCTGGATTCTTGGAAAATTTTGCTTATCAAGGCTTGCATTTATGCATTATACACTGGCCAAAGATATGGCTCAAGCAAGGATTAGTTTAAAAAGTTTAGTTCAGTTAATCCACTTCACAATATTAATATGTTTTTAGAAATACTATGCATAAAGCCAAATGTTCTAAAATGTGGATTTGAAAATAAATAATCAACGTGCCCTTCAACCGTATCAGGGAAATCAGTAATTCTGGTAAAAGCCGAAGAAAAGAAAATCGTTTAGAAACAAAAAATTCCATTCGTTATTTTTTTTTATTTCTAAATTTACTTTTATTTTGAATAAATTGCATTATAAAACGTACAACGCCGTACAGACAGTTGCAAGTGTTTGAAAATTTTGACTCTAGAAAACTAATCTTTGCAATATAATTTACATATATGCTAATTGGTAAAGGTAGTTTACAGTGATGTAGTAGAATATAAAAAAAAGCATGTAGGGAAATTTCCAAAATTTAAAAAAAAAAAAAAGAACGTAAAAGCATTCCAGACCAGATTATTCCGCATTTTGTAATATTAACAAAACTTTGCGTTTAATAGTATAATAATCACAATATTATCATATGTGTGTGCAGTTTCCAGATCAAGTTCATCATGAAAAGAGAGAGAGAGAGAGAGAGAGAGAGAGAGAGAGAGAGAATTGCATCTAAAATGCCTCAGCGCTTCAACTTGATCTTCTTTTCTCTAAAGCTCGACCTGCTGCACTAAAAACTAACGTCACCCCAAAAATCGCGGGAGTGAGGAAATTTTAAAAAATAAATAACAATACTTCTAACTGCACAATTTTGGAAATTAATACATCGTTTTAAAGATAAGATTCTTGATTTTTAATAAAATACAAAAAATGAGAATGTGATTTTTTCCCAGTTTTTCGATACCAGACCTCCTTAAACTAATCCTTGCTTGGGCAATAGTTTTGGACAATGCATAATGCAAGTCTTGCTAAGCAAAATTTGTTTTGCAATGGCAGCTAGCTTAGGAAATTGAAAATCCTTCCACCATGGTAACAAATCCACAATGAAATTTAACCCGTGTAATTCAACCGGGCTCGGAATTACAAGTGTTGAATTAATTACAACAATGAAATTTAAGACTTGCAATTCCAAGCCCGGGCCCGGGTTTTTCGGTAGTTAATGAATTCTGAGCCCGTCCGAGCCCATCTCTAATAGGTATTAAAAGGCCTCAGTTACATAAAAAGTTAAAGGTAACGAAGCTTGCAACTGATAACTTCAGTCTTCATCAGCCTTGTGATGGATAGATCACAAGTGGTTGCCAGATCTGTATAGCCATATTTATTATTTCTTTTGTGAAATTTATTTCCATTTAAAAAAAAAGAAATAACAAATACAACTTTACAGATCTGGCAACCACTTACCATCATCCTCCATCCATCACAAGGCCGATGAAGACTGAAGTTTTATCAGTTGAAAGCTTCCTTACCTTCTTTTTACGTAACTTGAGTGTGTTTTGATACTTACAACCCATATCGATAACGCCATACCACAGATTATGCATTTACACCTATAACATGTGGTTAAAATTAAGGTGAACTAAACTATCTTTTTTCCCACTTTCGGTAACATATCTGAAATTCCATCAATTCACATATACATCCACTGAATATTAGAAATGAAAACTACCCAACCTACCAAACTATTTTAAAATACATTATTTTATTTCTTCATGTACACTCTTTTAAGAGTGCTACCTTTTTCCACTTTTTTGTACATACTTGTTACAGACAATGGCAGAGTTGCAGTGCAAAGAATCGATCACATAAGAATTTGTTAAGAAAGAAGAGCACATTTTTAAATTTACTGATGCCCCCCCCCCAATATATATATATATATATATACCCATTTCCAACTAGGTCTTTGTGGAAGTGAGAAAATGCAGAGTTTTTGCTGGTCCTTGATAAAGCCAAGGCTCAGTATTCTCGACACCTTCTACATTCAGTTGTTTTATTTTATTTTTTTATCTTTTCTCCTTTTACTCACACAGGTAGATACATAACCTTTTCTATGTTGTACTAGGTGTGAGTCAAAATTATATATGTATTTTTTTGCTTAGGTATCTTTTTTATAGAATGTGAATTCTGAATTTTCAAAACTGTTGCGCGTTTTGATTTTCAGGTTATTTTGCACCCTTCGTTTTAAATTCTAAAATGTTTTCCTTAGTCTTCAGTTCTGCTCTTAAGTATATATATATATATATATATATACTTAAGAGCAGAGCCGAAAACATAAGAAAAACTTAAGAATTTAAAACGAAAGTTGCAAAATAACCTGAAGATCAAAACGCGCAACACAGCAGTTATGAATATTCAGAATTCACATTCTATTAAGAAGAGACTGAAGCAAAAATTTTTTTTTGACTCATACCGAGTACAACATAGAAAAGGTTATGTATTGACCGGTGTGAGTAAAAAGAGAGAAAAAAAAATAGAAAAACTGAATGTAGAAAGTGTCGAGAATACTGAGACTTGGCTTTATCAAGGACCAGCAAAAACTCTGCATTTTCTCACTTCCACAAAGACCTATTTGGAAATGGGTTCCTGCAAAGTCATAGATGCAAGTAATAAGTCCACCAAATTTAAAAAAAAAATATATATATATGTCATAACCTCCACAAACCACCACCACCACTAACAATAAAAACAACAACAAACAAAAAAAACTTACCTCACAAAGAAGCATGTACTTTGTACCTTGTGTTCCATGGCTTACACAGTATTTTTGACTCTTGGCAAACATATCAGCTAGGTAAATTCCCTAAAAAACACAATATAAGCATCATGCTTAAGAATACACACACAAAGGTGAGAAATGATTGCAAGGACAGTGACATGCCAACAAGACAAGTATCAAAATAATAAATTAGTAATATTGTTTTGTACTTTATTTAAAGTCTATCAGTATATTTATGGTAGCACTTCAATTTCAATCTATAAGGGGTCCTTTTCCTTCTAATTATTATGCCAAAACAATAATTGACTAAAAGCTAACCATACATTTTATGAGTAAGCATTTCTTAAAGTAATGAAATATATGTACAGTTAACTACATGCACAGATCAACACAACGTTTTATGTATGTCAATACAGTGGGCCTGTTCCAATCACTACATTTGATTCACAACTGTATAACTTGTGATAGAATTCAGTAAAGCTTTATTTAAGATGGGCACTAGATAGGTTATCTACCTATGCAAGGAGACTATTTATTGGAAGATTTTTTTTTCTAATTTCTTTCTTCAGGTCTTGGAACAGGAAATGGATAGACTAGACTGTAGAGTAGGTGGTTTAGTTCCTGAAAGCCACTGTCACTCACAGTAGCATCTCCTGAGTGCAATTTGTGTCAAATATATTGGCTATGTAAAAATATGCTGCTAGTCAGTTTCTAGCATTTTTTCTTTATGGCACCCCTTAAAGTACACAAAAATTTGGCAAGTGAACCCCTGATGAGTGTTTTCTGGTGGTCCAAGTAGTCTGCAGACAGAATCCCAAAACACACTGGCCATAATTTCTCCAGCTAATGACTGCATCCAAAATTTCTTTGCAGACAAAGAAAAGAAAGAAGCCTTGTGCTTTCACTGCACAGTGCCATGGTACTAGCAACCAGTCTGTTACATTGCTGGATAGAACACTTTACCTGAATCTGCACTATGAAAGGCTGAAATTTCTCTTGGAGAAGAAAACTGACCCTGCACTTTTTCTACAATGGAGTGAAGTTTCTTGAAACCAAGTGTTGCACTTCCTAGTAATTGTAGACATCTTCAAATCCTATCTTTTATCAGAAAGACTTCATTTTTTCTACACACATCTGGAATAATCACCTACAATGGCATCCCACCCAAGATGAGGATCATATTAAATGCATTTTCTATTCCACTTAAAAACTGTTTAGACCAAAATTTCACCTAATATTCTGAAGGTGCAGTACCATCACGCACAGCTGGCATCTGTTCATGAATAGCTTTTTTGGTCCATTCCCTTCCTTTGTGAGAACTATCCTCCAGCTTCATTTGACTCAAAATTTCACATGGGTATTTCATTTTATTCTGTTATGTAACTGCATCACAATCTAGGAAGTTACTGGAGTGAAAACATGAACAATGCTAAGTAGATACGTGTGAGAACATGCAACAGCATGAATAATAGCACAAACAAAAATATTTGGTCTAGGTAGGTAACTAACCTAATGTTCTTTATATGATGCATTGCTCCACAAAATAACATTCTAGATTTTCTTCTGGACAGGGAAAAAAAAAAAAAAAAAAAAAAAAAACACAATAATAATGAAAAGCTAATTTGACAAACTAATGTATGAAAAGAAGCAAAGAAAAATACTTACATTCTGTTAGTCTGAACACAACTTTATGCAGTTATAGCCAAACTACATGCAGTAATGAGGCACAGTCAGTCCTCTCACAATCTGCCATGCCAGTACACTGGTAAGAATTTCAATAACTATGACTGTATGTCATTCATTTTGTTGTTCACAACCATAACAAACAATGCATTCATTTAAACTAAACGGCACAATCCCAAATTAAAAAAAAAAAAAATATATAGCTGAACAAAAGACAGATTAGTTTACAAAAAAAAAAAAAAAAAAACCCAACTCTAGTACACTTTAAATTGTTATGAATATGTCCCCTAAGATTTATTTGTAAGTATGTATAAACCACATCTCTCAACTAACTTTTTTTCTTCAGAACTTTTTATGAATCTTCAGCCATGGAAATGCCATGACAATATTATTTTATATTATTATATGGAAAAAATAAATTACTGGTACTGTACATTTTTTTTGCAATAAATGTTTGGGATTCACAAAGTAAACTTGCCAACTTTTTTTATTTTTTTAATAAAAGGCAGCAAATGATTTTCTTAACAGTTTCAGTGGTTAGATATCTGTGCCCAAATAACTGCCTATGAAATGGAATTGCCATGCAGTTAGAAGATTACTTAGGTGAAAACCAAGCAGGCACTGGAAATATAATGTTCAAAAATATTTGCAAGAATTAAGTCTCAGACTGAAGGGATAAAGTGCAGGGCAGAGTGGGCAGGATTGTACTTGCAGCTAAGAGCTTTGGAGGATCAGACAGTCTATGAAGACAAAGTTTACTGCTTACGATGGACAGAACAAGGCATATCAGGTGTAGCAACTACAGGGTTAGAAGAAAATGATGGCATACAGTTTAATCACGGGGGACAAGGACTTTTTAAGCACCTCTCTTTTCTTTTTTTCTTTGCACAGGACTTTGTTTAACATACAATTTCAGACTTTAGAAATTACATAACAAACTGAATACAGAATGTAAGTGCAATTTCATGTACTCTTTGGAGCACGATACAACCAAGTCTTCAAAATCGAAAATGTACAAAAAATCCAGATTGAGCAGATAGCACAAAAATGTTTAGTATTCTGCAAAGTATTTCACAAAGTGTAGCTCTCTGTTCAATCTTTGCATTCTCAAAATAAATCAGTGCTACAGGCAATGAAAAATCCAAAGTGAAGCCACAATGAATGAAATATCTAATCTTGCACTGCAATCAAAACAGTGATTATTTCCTTTAAACTTCAGTTCAATGAAAACCTCAGACGAACATTTTTATTTTCAGTGATTCTTAGGCCTTCCTAATACGTACCTGGTTGTGATAAACACAAAGAACTGTTCTTTCAATAAATCTTTACCTAAGATTTTATGCAAAAAGGGGGAAAAAATAAAATAAAAAAAAATGCTTTTCTAGGATCCTTCACGAAAAAAAAAATAATAATAACAATAATGATAAAATAAAGAAAATCAAGCACTTCCAACCCACTGGAAATAAAACTCAATGACCTTTTCTAGGATTCACAGTTTTTGCTAGATGCATTGATATCAAGCTTCTTCCCAGAGAAGTCATGAAACCTGTGAATGCTAGTTGCTGGATGTTTTCTCTTCAACGAGACAAAGGTAAGACAGTCAGAAGTGCTGTACCCCCAGCACTTTTCCCTTCTCCTATCCGTACACCTACAAGCTTTCTTAGAATGAAACTACTACCACACACCAATAAGATCCTCTCAAACCCTGAAACATTTATCGGTATGTATTTGTCTGACTAGATGTTTAAACACAACTTCATGAAACACAAGCAATTTTCATTATGCATAAATTGCAATGGCCATATGCCTAGCAGATATGGACATGATGTGACAATGGATGTTATGCAAGCTAAGTGGAGTGGTGAATGTGTGGTATAAATCACATGTGCTTTAAGTACCCCTGCCCTGGACAGATCATTCACTCCATCACCAGTGGCACTGCAAAAATTGAAGAGAAGGTTAAGAACTTGTTGGATTCCTCTGAGAGGAAGATAGCACAAATTAGGAGTAGTGTGATGACAATTGTGTTGAGGTGCCTCAGACCAGAGGATCGGTACCATCAGAGTATCACATCCATAAGCATCATCCAAGGGAAAGCTTTTAAGCTTAAGACTCTAAACATGGAAGTACAAAAGGAGGAAGCAGCCAAAGAGTTCTGTGCTTCATAAGACTGGTTTCATTGCTTTTGAAAGAAGTCTGGCTTCAAGAAGACTGGGGGGGGATCTTAAGGCACATCTTGATATACAGTAGCTCGGGAATCTTCAAAGAGCTAAGAAAATTGATGCAGGTAGGAAGCAGACCCATGAACATTTTTAATGCTGATAAAACAGCGCTGTACTGGAATCTGACACCATTTTAGACAAATCCTCAAATAAGAAATATGCTCCTTATTTCAAGACCTTAAAAAACACTGACACAGCTTGTGAGTGAAAATGCTGGAGGAAATTCAAAGACAAATTATCTGTGACTGGTATGTAAAGCATTTTTTTTACTTACAATGAAAAACTATTGTGGAAATGATAATCTTTAATTCAAGATTTTGATTTAGAGAAATGTAATAGTTATTTTCTTTTTTCTCAAGTTCTTTATGTCCTTAAAAACAACAGTTGTTATACAACCCACAAATCAGGGAAGTTATCTATGTTTTGATGGCCTACTACTTCAGCCTAACTTCAAAAGACAGCAGAAACTGCAGGCATTGCAGAGACTGCATTTCGTTAAAGGATACAAAATAAAGAAAATCAAGCAAAGCACATATCAACTTACACATATTGGCCACTGAATTAAGAACTTTTATTCAATACCAGGATGGACTTCCTTTAGCCTGAATTACAGCACGCATGTGGTTTGGCATAGATTCCACAAGGTGTTGGAGCATACCAGGCGTTCACCACCCAGTCCTTTAACTGGCTGAGATTTGACAGAAGAGGACTTTGCTCTTAGATCTGTTTTTCTAACATGTCTCATACATTCTGAAAGGGGTTCAGATCTGGGCTCTGTGGTGGCCAGGAAAGATAGTGAAAGTCGCTGTCATGCTCATTGAACCACTGCTGAACACAACTTGCACAATGTTATTTATGACACAGCTGTCACCTACTGGACAAAACATCAACTTTGCAGGATGGAATTGATTGGCAATACCATTCAGATAATCCTTGGAAGACATCCAACCTTCCAGCAAAATCAGAGGACTCTTTTTGTACCAACAGAATGTGCCCCACACCATGACATTACCTTCAGAACCTTGAATTGTGTTTACAAGGCAAGCTGGGTTCAATGCTTCCTGGGCTCTCACCAAACACTCTGTCTACCATCAGTACAAGAACAAAGTGTGTTGTGACTCGTCAAACCACACAAATTTCTTCCAGTGTCCTGTCACGTGTACCTGACACCATCGTAGACGAACTTTTCAGTTCTTCACAGAACTATTTGGTTTCCGTATAGGCATGCAATTGCCAACACAGACCCCTTTTCAATTCCCTGTGCATAGTTCACTGAAGTATGGGTTGGGAACATACTTCATTGAATCCTTTGCACAATTGCTGCACGCAGGAAGTCCTGTTTCGCCGTAAGTCTTCTCAGATGAAGGTGATTTTGTTCCTGACAGACTGTCGTTGTATCACAGTTATGCCTCTTAGAAAAGCAATGTGGAATATTTTTCCACTGATTAAAGAACTGGAATATCTCACCGTTTGAGAAACCAGTTAGCTCTGCTGTTTATTCATAGCTCCAGCCAGACAAACACCCACAATAAGCCCTTTATCAAACAACAAAATATCCTTTGTTTTTCCCATTGTAATAAAAACTACTGAAAAAAACTGACGAGCAGGAGTCTTAAATAACTGCCTAGATCTCATGGCATAGCATGTGACCACATATTTTGCATATATACTGCATAACTGATGTTCCTGTACATCTGCATAAAGGTTTCTAATGCAGTGGCCTGTGTGTGCACCATTACCATTATTTCTCATGTAACTAAATATCCAGATATTCTGAGATTCCGGTAACCTTGGACGACAGAGATCCTCTGTACAGGTTCATATATAAGAAGGCAATTTCATTTTGTTCAAGCACCAGTACGCATGCAATTTCATTTTGTTCAAGTACCAGTACACATGCATACCTACCAACCTGCGAAAAAAAAATAATGTGTAAAATTGCGCACGAATGACATTTCTAATGAATTTAGCTATGTACAAGTAAATATAAATGCAAATATTTGTGCATTTGATAATTTATAGATGTTTATAATATAAACAAATTATATCACATTTTGATACCATATTCAACATTTTCCGTCGTTCGTAGCGGACCGACGAGTTCCATAGCATGATCGACGTTTTCCATCGTCCGCAGTGGACCGACAATTTCCATAGCATATTCGACGTTTTCCGTCGTCCGTAGCGGACCGTCAATTTCCATAGCACACTCGATGTTTTTCGCCGTCCGTAGCGGAACTACGATTATCATAGCATGCTCGATGTTTTCCATCATCCGTAGCGGACCGAAGATTTTTATTGCATACTTGACGTTTTCTGTTGTCCGCAGTGGACCGACAATTTCCATAGCATATTTGACGTTTTCCGTCGTCCGTAGCGGACCTACGATTATCATAACATGCTCGATGTTTTCCGTCGTCTGTAGCGGACCTACGATTTTCATAGCATACTCGACATTGTCCGTCGTCCGTAGCGAACCGACAATTTCCATAGCATACTCGACGTTTTCTGTCGTCCGCAGTGGACCTACGATTATCATAGCATACTCTATGTTTTCCGTCGTTCGTAGAGGACCGACTATTTCCATAGTAACTACGTAAAATCTGCAGTAGTTGGAGCCTGAATCTTTCTTTCTACCAAATGATCTTTACTCAGTGTCAAGCATAACAGTGTGCATGGAGAATTTACTGTGCCGAAGTCCCGACGGGGCACGGGTGTTCTGAAACACAGTGGTGCAAAATTCCCATTTCTGTCATATATTTTATTTATAGGGATATTTTTAACAAAAAATACAGAAAAATTTAAAAATCCGGAAGAAAACTTCCGCAAATTCCGGAGGAGTTGGCAGGTATGATTTAACTAAAACATTAACAAATATTTCTCCAAAAAGATAATTTTTTTTAAATATACGGAAATGCGAAAAAAAAAAGCGATCTATGTGTAAAATCGTAAAGAACAGTTAAAATGCGTACATTTTATGCGTAATGCGTAAAAGTTGGCAGGTATGCACATGCAATTTCAATTTGTTCAAGTACCAGTACACACGCAACAAGCCAATTTCATTTTGTTCACGCACCAGTACACACGCAAAAATGTTGAATGTCATACCTGTTCTCAAATAAGATGGGTGACATAACCAGTACATAGTGACACTTAAAAAGTACACCAATTTTTATTATTTTCAATTCAAGCTGCACCTAAATGTACAGTAATGTGAATTGCATGCAATTAGAAGGTTAGAACAGCCTACAGCTTTCATTGAATGCATGTTCTAAAGCTACAGGTCTTTAAAACTTTTCTTTTCCAACATTCAAGTTTTATTTTTTAATGCATAACTATTTTGCAGGATCCAAGGATTCACAAGATTGATATAAGAATTCAACTGAAAAACTACAACGATGTGCAGTATCAATATGAAAAAAATAACAGAAAGCATTTATTTACCAGTTACAAAGTAGGAAGATTCATCTTTGAAACTAAAAGATGCAGCAAGACAACTGATATGATCTACTACAAACATAAAGAGACAACCACCACATACACTGACATATGGTGAACGAAAGAACCTAAATCTTGTAGAAAGATTATGCAAATGGAACATCGGGGAAGGAAAAATCCATGAAGTCCAGTGAAGAACAAATTAGCTAATAAAGAAGAACCAGACATGAGAACTGAAGCTGCTATCAGAAAAAATAAATGACACTGGACATTCAATGGGAAGTATAAAGTAGAAACATATGGAGATCTTTTGTTGTGAAAGGGGCTTCTAAAATACTTGGAAATATTTCACACTTATCAAACATGTTAGAATATGCAATCGTCTAATTAATTGTTGCTGCACATAAAGAGATGTACAGGAATCACTGACATTAAAAACTGTTTTTCATGATTTAAATGTCTACAAAATCAAAGCACAAGGCCACAAAAAGATCTGAGAAGTTAGTTAGCTAAAGAAAATTTACAATTTAAAATAATCCACACGAGTTTAAATATCTATTACATACCAGCACATATTAATAGGTTATAGAAGATACCTGGCTTTTGGTTTTCAATGAAGAAAAAAAAATCACATATATGGAAAAATCAATTGATTCTATTTCTGTTGAAAGAAGTGAAATATCACTTTCTTTCCCCATGGTTCAGCACTTCAGCTTTCTTTGATGGTTGTTTCAGCTAATATTTTGAAGCACACATAGTATATGAACATTTTAATAGATGTCCATGCATATACACATTTAGTAGCATGTTTAACTTCCAAAAAAAAAAAAAAAAAAAAAAAAAAAAAAGAGAAAGAAAACATTAGGTGAAATTTTTGCCACCCTTGCTACAGAATGGTACACAAATATTTGGTGAACCAGATGTTGGAAACCCTCTGTTACCTCCAAGTATATTTGTCAGATACAAGTTGAGCAGTCATTAAAATGTCTTTTCAGCTATACACATTCTTCCAATTACAAATTTTGTAAAGGCAGCAGATATAAGAGATCTCAGTTTGACAGTCAAGTTTAACAAAATCTGATTATTGAACTGTAGCTCATATAGAAGACATAAGTTGAAATTCAAAACTTTAACATCAGCCATTCTATGCTGAATCATACAATTGCAGGAACATACAAGTTGCATTATGGCTATGGACTGTTTTCAATCTTTATAAAACAGCTAACATGCAGAGGGATGCACATGTCCAAAATGAAGAAAACAGATGTTTGGTTACAGAGCCTAATACATAAAAAACATCAAGAAATCAGCTGAAGGTCACATTCTTGTTAACATTCGTTCTCACCTCTTTCTGCTAAACAATACCTTAATGTGTTGTGGCCAAAAACCTTGAAATTTGGTTCAGCAACAAAATGGCACAAAATTCAGATTACAAAAAATTATGGATTTTTTTTCTTACCTTCTGTCTCTTGTATGTAATTATGTACAGAAATACTAAAGCTGCAGTTTGCTCATCTACATATGATCTCTTCATCTAGAGGTTTTTATTATGATGTTTCCTTGACCATAACTTTTAGCCTTCTAAAGTATTGTAAAACATTCTCTTTTTACCCTGTACCTCAAATGAGAATGTGCGCAAGATGAAATCATGAAAAATTAAACGCTGCTATAGGAGAATGTCTAGTTGGTTTGTATACATGTATAACATCTTCAAGATAAATATTTTTGTTACCCTGGTGATTACACTGTTTTATCGCTTTCAGAGGATGCTCGCATTACACACGCATATTTTTTTTCCAGTTGATGTGTTAATGCCAAACAGTTATTAAAATAAATTTACCGAGGGCCGGCTGACACACACACACACACACACACACACACACACACACACACACACACACACACACAGTTAGTTATCTGTGAAGGTTTTAAAAAGGAGAAGGGCATCAGACGACTATGTGTTGCACATCACAAAGTTGGAATTTTGCAAATGTTTCAAATATGATTTGAAAGTGTTCAAGTCCTCATACATAGGGAATAATGTTTCATTCTTACTGTTTTTAGATACGCTTCCTATGTGTTTTCAAACGAATGGCAACCCTTGTAGAGCATGTTTTGTGAATAAAGTGACAGTGTGTTAAAAAATGTGGCCATTTTCCATATGTATGGAGATTTTCATCACTCTGTCTGTATATGCCAGATTCCTAACATTTGCTCGGGTGTGTGAAAGCTATGTGTGCTGGTAGTAGGATATATGTATCAATAAATGATGAGTTTATACAGTTGGTTTTTCAATTGGTGCAGGACTCAGACACTGCTGTGTGTCTCCATGGATCTTCAACAAATCTATTGACACACACAAGATACTGAAATTGATGCTACTGAATTATATCTTGGGGATTGCTATGTATACGGGCTGCCCTATGTTGAGGATACACATCTACTGTCTGAGAGTAAAGGTGAGCTGCAGAGCATGTTATCCACAATGAACATATGAAATTCAAACTGAATATACATAAGGTAATAACTTATGTCATGGTTTCTGTGAGTGAATGACTTACTACTGAATATAATAGCAGTCTAAATGGTATGGAGTTGGCCCACGTGAATGAGTGTGTATTTGTGAAGCACATTTGATGGAGCAGATGGCAAAATCAGCTTTGAAAGACACAGCTGCTGATGGTGGATTTTACATGAGTGATGGACTGTCAAAAAGGTTCACCAGAATGTCTGTGTATGAAAGTGTAATTCTTTTTACACTGATGACCAGTAGTGAAAACTGAATACTACAGGAAGGAGGCAAGGATCAATCATGTGCTGCAACGATGCATTACTTAAGGTTTCTGGCAAGATTCGTTCTAATCATGCATGGAATCAAAATGTTTTGCAGATGCATCATATGGAACAAAATGTGTTTAGTTGTGTTAAGACAAATATTATAAGATGATTTGAACATGAGTCACTAACTTAAGAGAATAAACTCAGCCTAAGTAACAAAAGAGAAAATTACATGGAACTCAAAATAAATCATGGAAAGATCAGATTTAAGAATGACTGGAGGAGTATTGAAGCACAGAAGGTCATGATTTAAGAAATAAATGCGGATTAAGCTCAAGTTGTGTGGTGAGATTGTTGTAAACGAAGATGTTTTATAATTAGTAGTAATTAAAATTTGGGGTGCTTTCTGAGGAGTTAACTGCAGAATTTACCATTTAACATAACTTAGTGATACATACATATATTGAAAACAAGAAACTAACCTTTCCAAACAGACTGCCAGACATTTGTGCTCCTAGCGGCGCAACTTGGAGACCACGTGACAATATGCTAAGAAGATTAGCAGTGCGTGTGCCATGCCACAGCAAATACCTGTGTGACAATTTTGTGTCATTTAGAGCTTCCTGTTCATTTGGACGATTAACTGTGTAAATGGCTTCAACTTCAGGATTACTGTATGTAGCTGTGGTAAACAACAAGAAAAAAAACAAACATTAACATTCTGCCCAATGCACATACATATACAAACACATGACTTTTTGCATATCATTTTTATTAGCTTGCTAATACATACACAAACTGTCATCAACAATGATTCATCCAGATGGATACAGTTTTCTTTTAACTGCTTTTTAGAACTTCAGTATTGTGCAATTATTTTTTAAATGGTACCAGCTTACTTTCTAAAATCATCTTCCAGTAGTTGTTCTCTTGGTCTTTTCTGTTTACATTGAACTAGTGACTTCAGTGTTTTTTTTTAGTTCTGTGCAGTTCCCATACTTAGTTTTTAGATCATTTCACATGAAGTCACCAAATACTATGTATGGTGAAAATAATATACTCCACGGTGGCCAACAATCCACGGTGCTATGTGTATTTTTAAGTCAGCTTCTGACATCATAAATCCGTAAGATGGGCTCAGCTACTGAGACGTCTCCATCTGGTGGGCATGAACGGCACTAGCTATATATATATATATATATATATATATTATAGCAGTTAAATCCAAAGGGCGAGATCCAAGGTGAAAATACTCCAAATACGTGGCGACAGTTAATAAATAAATACATCGCTCTTTCCACGTTCCAGAAACACAGCATCCGAAAAATTGTTTTTCAGCCGCCGCTGTGGAATTGAACCAACAGAACTCTCGATATGTAGCCGAGCACGTTACATATACGCCATGGTGATCAACAATCCACGGTGCTATGTGTTTTTCAGATGCTGTGTGTTTCTGGAACGTGGAAAGAGCAATGTATTTATTTATTAACTGTCGCCACGTATTTGGAGTATTTTCACCTTGTATCTCGCCCTTTGGATTTAACTGCTATAATATATAGCTAGAGCCGTTCATGCCCACCAGATGGAGATGTCTCAGTAGCTGAGCCCATCTTACGGATTTATGATGTCAGAAGCTGACTTAAAAATACACATAGCACCGTGGATTGTTGGCCACAGTGGCGTATATGTAACGCGCTCGGCTAGATATCGAGAGTTCTGTTGGTTCAATTCCACAGCGGCGGCTGAAAAACAATTTTTCGGATGCTGCGTGTTTCTGGAACATGGAAAGAGTGATGTATTTATTTACTATGTATGTTCATGTGTTAGTAATTCTTGTTAGTTTCAAAATACGTTCAGGCAATTTTCGGGTCATTATTTAAATTGCAAGATCAGTTCAAAGATATGTAGAAATTTCTTATTTTGTTCTAATGCCAGCAAGTTACGATTCCTAATTTGCTTTGATAACTCCACTATTTATTGACCGATCAACATTATTCTGTTATCAAATGAAAGGTGAGAAAATAACACTTCCCAATGCATTTCAGTCACTTAACAATAATACTTCTAAATGCTTTTTCACTTCCACTTTCTTAGTGCTTTTTCACAATTAAAATTGCAACTGTAAGAAGCACCAATGGAAATAAATGTATAGGTTATATTCCAGAAATTAATTTTATTAAACGGCACAATAGTCATCAATCATTGTTAAAAAAAAAATCAGATTCTACAAAGTTTTATTTTTAGTCTTTGTAGGATTTCATATATAAAAAAAAATCAAAAGGGAGGGTGTGTTGGGGTGCTATCAAGAATAACTGCAAAAGAAAAAAACTGACATTAGTGCTTTCATACAAAAATATGTAAAGGCTGCATAATAAGTTATAAATTAACACATACTTTGAAATGCTGCTAATTGGCATACAAATATGCTTTGCATAACAAATGCATATGCAAAATTCAAATTGTTATCCTACAACTTAATTGGACAAAAATGTTTTGCAGCAAATGCTGAACATTGTATAGATGTAATCTTTTAAAATTAAGTTAATACATGTAACAATAGTAATTAAGTTAATACACATAACTCAAGAAACTAAGGTATGTTTTACTTAATTGTAGTTTATTTGTGATGATAAATTAATAGTTATGGACTGAAAATGATAATGCATGTATTTTTAAAATTTATTTTATAAAGCAAACAAGTCAGTTTCCATAAGCCTGGCAATATTTGTGCGCAAGTTCTAATCAGTTCTACTTGGTCTTCAATGCCAGAATTCAATTCAACTTTGCACTGCAGTTCATTGTGCCTTATTAAATTAGAAAGCATTTAGGTGATGATTGTCACACAAACCAGTTTGCAAAATCCTTATTAATAAGTTCTGGCATTGTTTTACCTACAGCGATTTTGTGAGGTAAAACCAACAAGCTGGGTAACTGCTACAAGCCTACATGTTTGTGTACGAGTTTACCACTAAAAAATATCAAGCAAATGTGAGTGGTAAACTTCAATAATTGTTACAAAAACATTTTACTTAAATATTGGTATGCAATATTAATTCTGAAGAGTGCATACTTCACAAATGCCTAAAGTATACAAGCACAAAGATAATCTTGAAATATAGCTGCTTCAGTTGGGGTACCTTGAAACATCAGACAATTCTGGATTTAAACAACAACAGCATCAGCCAATACTGTATTTAAATAATAACAGCATACTTGGCTGTGCACATTTGTCACTATTAGTTCTGCCAGCTGAGGATTTTACTTGGTGCTTCTTGGGCAACATTTAGATAAGTTAACTTGTCATCATTAGACAGCAATATGTAAAAACAGCATCTACAGTCTTCAAAGGAAAATTTAGCAAAAAACGAACGTGTATTGTCAACTTTTCTGAAAATCATGACCGTGTTTTGCAAGATGCAGCACAAGGATATCATTGGCAAAACTAAAGTACTGTTCATCCTATATGTGTGCAATGAGAGCTGATATCAATTTTCTACAAAAGTCTTGCTGAAAACATGATTAATGCACATTTACTGCTATAATTATTTGCGAGTTTCAAAAAATCACATATTATAAATACTTATGTTTCCTATGCAAAATTGCAATGCACACTGTTGTTGTTTTAAATGCTTTCCCTTCAGACAGGTCATAAATCTCGTGCGTAAAATATTACCCGCAGGTGTCTTCTGGAATTCTTACCTTCAGGTTTAGATAAAATGGTGGTTTTTTAAAATAAATTTTCACCATGGGTACATAAAATCTTACTGTATCTCCAGTACGATTTTACTCTGTCCAGGAAAAAAGTAAAGAAATGCGGTAGTGTTTAAAATATAATGAGATTTTTGAGATATTTAACATTTTTGAAACTCACAACTAATAATTACTAGTTAAACACGCTGAAACTGTCATGGTATACTGAATTTAATTTCCGTGTAAAAGCCAAATAACATTTTCTTCTTTTTCTTTCAAAATATGCATGAACCTGCTGAAATCAAATCATTTTCACCCAGTAGGCATCTTATTTCAGTGATGGGAGTGCCTCACAATATATGGACTCTTTAAAGATGTTCAAACATGCATAAAGATGGAAAGTATATCAGAATGGATTTTTTTTTCTTTTTTTGCTTCCCACGGAAAGGATGTCTGTGTTGGTACTGGTGCCACTGTGAAGGCATTTGGCAACTCAATTGCACGTACAAAATCTTTACAAAAATCAAGATTCTCTCACCAACGGATCTTTACAACTTTGGTGAGAAGAATGCACCAGGCAAGTCCAGTCATTAAGTTTCTCCGCTTATGAAATTGCTCAAGTAATCCCAGTGTCAGAAGTTAGGTACGAAATGGCATGAATAATTTCAGAAACACAGAAATATCAGTATTTCATATCTGTACTGCCTAAAAACCAATATAGATTAAGTATTAACAGTTGACATTGCATCTGAAGTTGAATTTGGATAGAAGAAAATAAAAGCAGCAATCACAGACGAGGGGGAATATATTGCAGTGATTTACAATGAAAAGTCATGAAGTGATTCTATTCTAGAAGTAAATATCAACCTTATGCAATGTTAAATTTCCGCTATGTTGTTCTCGATACTGCTTGACGTGTTTGTGTGTTGCCTCTCGAGTGTCTTTGGACATCTTTCCTATTGGTAGTAATGCAGCTGAGATGATGGAACAGCAGTGCTTAAATATTTCATGAACTGAGGCTGGCATGTAAAACCAGGAGCAATGTTTTACATATTACCTTGCTGTGTCGTGCGCAGACTTGTCAAATGTCTCTATATCTACTTCCAATCCGCAGGAAATGGTTTTTCTGTTTATCTATACTTTTCCTCCATGAATGAAGAGAATAGAAAGTCATCATGAATAAATATGCTTTTCTGCTTGCCAGACAATTATTCACTAAGAGACAACAAAACACAGAGTGTCAAATAACATCTTTTATAAATGTACACTCCTTGCTTGAACCTAGTATTTTGTGCAAATGGGCAAGTTGGAGCAAATTCTGCTTTTTGGCCCATCAAAAGTAAAGTTCATTCTACTTCCACGACATATAAGGGTTGTTTGATAAATAAGTGGACTGGACCTGTGATTTCGGTATATGTAGAACTCGGGAAAAACCGATTGTGTTTATTGATACACTTGTCTATTGTGCATGTGGCATGCTCATGGTTTGTCATCTGTTTTGCTTGCAGGTAGACGTTCGACGCTCAAACGTGAATTAGTGCAGCGATGGATTCGTCCAGATATGCGCAATGGTGTGTGATCCAGTTCCTGTGTGCTGAAGGTGTGCAGCCAGCAGAGATTGTTAGTTGGTTTAATGCGGTGTACGGCGATGAAGCTTTGCAGCGTACGGCAGTGTTTAATTGGTGCAAGGAATTCCGAGAAGGAAGACTAAGCAGTGCAGCGGACTTTCCACGTCCAGGACGTTCGATCCAGGTGACGGATGACGAAACACGTGCAAAAGTGAATGACATTGTGTTACGAAATCGTCGAGCAACTGGGCGGTTCATTAGTGAGGTGACGGGCATAAGTACGGAATGTGTTCATCACATTATCACAGAGAAACTGGGATATCGGAAGGTTGCTGCCGCATGGGTTCCAAAGTGCTTATCGGAGGTGCAAAAGAACACATGCAGCTGACACCTTGAGAACAACACTACAGTCCCGACTTATCGCCCTGTGATTTGTATGTGTTCGGCCCTCTGGGCCCACAAGGGGAAACGTTTTGCGCCAGATGTTGAAGTGCAAAATGCATTTTCTTCATGGCTGCCCAGCCAGTTCGTAGAGTTCTACAGAAATGGCATTGACAGGCTAGTTAGTGTATCTGTGGGATTGTTGTCTCAACAACCATGGAGAATATGTCAAATAAAAACGACTTCTGGAATCCTAATGACTAAAGTCCACTTACTTCTCAAACAACCCTTATAGAATTAGAGCAGCAGTCATCAGCAATCGTTCTGTAGGCCACTGAAAACATTAAATTCTATTTCATGAAGTAGTAATATTACATAACTAACAGATTATGCTGTTTGTTCAGTCACAAATTTATGAATCCACTTGAAATTCCCTCAATATAGTTCTAAATGATCCACAATATTAAAACGAAAAGCAGTTTACAATGACTGTGTACATATCAAAAGAAAATTTCTGAATATGATATCAGCAAGTAAACAAATGCAAACGGTTCATCACATGTGCCTAGATTTCATAGTCAACTACATGCTTAACTACACCAAAAAGGATAAGAAATGGGATTGTTTAGAGTCCAATGAACCTTCCTCACTACCACTGCGAGCTAACCAAACAAACGGGGTGGTGGTGGTGGTGGGGTTGCAGGTTTTATGACATTTTGAACCATTGTGCACTGGCCTAAACCTCTGAAACCTGTTTGATTTGTTTGAGCAGATCTTTCTGAATATAGCAGCAGCACAGCAAAACATTTTGATCATGTGAATAGCTTCTAAACAAATGGTGTAAATACTGGCAACATTCTGTGGCATGTTAGTTATTTCAGATCATAAGCACTGTAAGTAATGATTAAAAAAATATGATGCTTTGTTAATCTAACTGTAACACTATTACTAGCACATCCATATGTATATGTTCCCAAGATAGCACAAATAAATTTTTTTTTTTTTTTTTTTTTTTGGAAAAATCCAAAATTTCCTCATTTTATTTTATTTTTTTTATCTGAAAGAACATATTAAAATTTGCCATGAACATAAAATATATACTTGGACAATCACACAACAATAGAGGTCAAAAAAAGTTATCCCTTTTATCCCCTCATAATCAGAAAATGAAACACTCCCATGATTTACGCATTATGCTTTTTACATATCTGTTCCCATTTCCAACTTTGCTACGCAAGTGTAATCCTTTCATTCCATTTAAATATTAATTGCTACAAACTGAAAGCCCCCAAAATGGATTTAACTAATTCACAACCTAAACATCTCACTGTTTGGAAGACTAGAATTATAAATTCTAAAGGCATTCCACCTTATTTATAAAATCCACAGCACTTTACCAAGTATAAGCTCTTGTCCTATAAACTTAACACAGTATTTTATGCACAAATGGCTGTGTTGTCAGGAGCGCAAACTTTTGGCTAATCATAAATACAAGTTGGGCCTGCGAGACTGAGCCATGGGTGTTACATTTGTCCTATAGTACTGGTTACGTCTATTACCTGGAATCAGTTGTCCTAAATAAGGAACATATAATCTTTATGGCTACTATTTTTACACACCATTCAGGGTTTAATGAACCACCTAAGGGGTCATCAATTAGGGAGGGGGGATTATTATTAAAAGTTAGTGCTACACACCTATCTTTTTCAAGTGATACCTCTCCCCTAACTTCCATAAATAAATAACACTCCACCTATTAAAAAGTTACCTTTCCCCAACATCCAGGCTAGATTTTAATATAACCAACTTCATACCTGCCACATACACACACACGTCAATCACATTCTTCACAATTTGCTTAAAAAAAAAAAGTTTTGGCGAAGGTACACCTTTTTTAATGATGTCTGAGCAAACACAATCTTTAATTTCAATTCGATTTGGTATTTGGAAAATGAAATTCAAATGTTAGTAACTTTTTTTGATTGTTTACATTGCGCATGAGACAGAAAGCGATTACGAGAAAAGAGTGATTAAATCACTGACGTAAGACAACACTTCATGTTTTCATTGTTTTTATAATTCCAGTGGAGGGTGAAAAAAAAATTGGCGACATCAGATTACATTTGGTGAAAACTTAAAAAAAGCCACAGCAACCGCTGTATATATATATATATATATATATATATATATATACAGTATATTATGAACAAAAAATCATGTATTACATGTCACCAAGCTGTTCTCCGAGATTCAGAGGTTAGCTCCAAAAAGAAAAAACAAAAGCAAAATGTTAGAACAAAAAATCCTCCTACTTAAATCTATTATGTTGAATCCTTGTGTTCCTAATAAAGTTAAATAGTGATCATTTGCTATTAATTTCTCACACAGTTGATGGTTATAAGCTATAGATTTCTAGCATTTATACGAAAATGGAGATATTTATATAAATAATTGACATATACTTACAGACCCTTTCCATCTCAATTCAGGCAGGGGTGTCAGTTGACCACCTCCAATTTTTTGGAAAAAAAAAAAAAAAAAAAAAAAAAAAGAGAGAGGTAGCTACTCCTAATAGAGGTATAAAAAGTACTGCAAAAGGATTTTTCATAATTTTTTTTTTTTGTCGAGCTACAGCATTTTGAAAAAAGGCAAATAATACACCCATGACGAAAATCATGTGAAAGGCCAAATTTTTATATGTACCCTGCTCCTGTACTATAATAGGTAGAAACTTGAATTTTTTTTTTATTTTAAAGCTATTGAACCTGCCTTTCTTTCATGTTCACAGAAATTGATCAAAGGAATGTTGCTAGATGGCAAAAAAAAAAAAAAGTCTGTATTTATTACAAAACATTTTAATTTTCCACAAATTCAGGATTTTTTTTTTCAAAGAAAAAGACTTATCAGGTAAGTGTGCCAACCTGCACTCCTAACTAGGGTTGTCTTAGCAGTAATTTTACCTTTATCCTGTGAAGCATGTAACTCAAATTAATTTTTAAAATATACAAATTTCAAAAAATTAACATTTTTGAATTGCAATATCTCAAAAACCCCATTTTTAAAAATTCCGAAATTTTGTCCAAATAATGTCCTAATGGTAGGAGGTAGTTAACTGGGGGAATCAGGTTACTGGATTTTTGCCTTGAAATTTTCCTACAAATTTTTGAAAATGCACTTCTCCCCTGCTCAAACCTCACAGTTGGGTTATGGGCTGATCTGTTGACGTTTTTCCGATCTCTAAATTAATGGGCCAATATTTTTGGATCGGAAAACCTATCACCAGATCTACGCACTCTCAATGAGAGTGAGATTTTTTGTCATGAGATGATCTCAAATCCCTTTGGCAAGGAGGGAGTTAGAAAAAAAAAGATTTAAGAGTCAAGAAAAATCAAGTAAATTCTTTTCATTTATTTTCTTTTCTTTCTGATTTCTCTGTGAAGTGTTGATCTCTGTGTATGTAGTTAAAATTATGTGAATAGGTCTAGGTAAGTTAGCCTTGTGATGTCTGTTGCTAGTTAAGGGAGGTGTAACTAACTAGCTGGGAAGTAGATTTAAGGAAGTTTGACATCATGCTATATTGCTGGTTTTTTTGTTGTTCTTTCATGCAATGTTTTTTTTTCTTCCTTCCATTGCATTTTTTTAGTGCACTGTTTACTTTCAGGGAAGAGATATTAGTGAAGTTTATTTTAGTGCAGTATATGATGTAGTGTATATGAATTAACTTTCCTTAGTTTCTTATGTGTATCTTGCAGTTTATACGTGTATAGTGTTAGATGTATCAGTTTAAAATCAGCGGCAACGCTGCGGCGTTCGGCGTTATTGATAGTCAGGATAACGTAGCGATAAAAAGAAAAAAATTGTAAGGTTGTAGTTCCGTATTTACCGTCGTTATCGCGATTTCTTTTATTGTATTATTATGTAAGCTTTAATAATGGAAAAGTAATTTGTAAACATGTAGTGTTTGAAGTATTTTATCTTATTGTAGTGGTATCTAATGAGAAAAAACGCGTGTTTATGCCATATGTCAGTAGCGTGTATTAAAATCGTTGTTGGGTGTATCGGGCTTAATTTAGCAACCTTTCGTAATTAAAATCTTGCCTAGTATTAATATTTAGTTGGGTTTAGTGAGAATCTCACTGGGTATTAACTAGTGATAGTATAATGCAGCGACAGTTAGAAAAAGCGGGTCGGCGATCGCTCCGTAACGAAGTGACTTTCGTAGAATTAATTGCGCGTGCGCTATCGGCAAGGATATTTAATAGTCATTTAGTAAAAGAATAAAATTGTGGCTTAATGCATCAGGGCAAAATAACACATCGTTGCGTTATGCTATTTTTTCGTAATTCCGATCGTCGTACCTGTAGCTAGAGAGAATTCGATTTTTATGCGTTATGAAGTTAATTGTAACGATGTTCGTTAATGTTAGTTAATTTGTTTAATGAATTTTTGTAAAGGTGGTCTCTAAAAGTCTTTGTTCAGAAAGAAAGAACGAAAATGGCTACAGTTTCTGGTGTCACTTTTCTAAAAGCGATAAATTCGTAGAATGGCATCTGTGAGGATGTTTTCCCAGCTTTACCAGTGCAGAAAGTCCGATTTATTTATGCTCTTGTTTACTTCGAAAAGGCATTTTTCGCTTTGCACAGGAACACTTCAGGATTTGGGCGGAATTCTGCGAAGTTCACTGCAGCGCCCGTTTTCGTAGGGTCAAAGGTCAGTCATCCATCGAGGAAGTTTCTGCCTCCTGGCGTTCACGCAGCCAATTGGAAAGTCGGCGCTTTCTCGCACATGCGCGATGCGTAAGACGAAGAGCATAGTTTTTTTTTTTTTTGTACGCTCTTGAGATGCAGAGAGAGAAAGAGTTGAGCTAGAAACCACCAAGCACTAAGAAAGGGGAAGGAAAAAAGAAGCTATGCGGGAGAGACCGCGCTTCTAAATCGGAAATGCCGCCAAATTCCGGGAGGACGAAGGAAAAAGATGTCAGCGTCATGGTAGGACCTTTTAATTTGTTTTTAAATGCCAAAACAGAGGAAGCTACTTGAAAGCCCTCATTCTCACAGAGAATTGTAGCTGGGCTGGATATCTTCCACCCGCCAAGTTCGGGAGTCCCACGGAGACGCCGGAGAAATTGCGGCACAAGCATTGATACTTAAGTTTGAACCTTCGTCCGAAGAAATCTTCTAATTCCTTTCTTATTGTCCACTTGAAGGGCAGGGAAAGATATGTCCACGCAGTTCGGCAGCAAGAAAGGAAACTTGCGTAAATTCGCGACGCCGAACCTCAGCAGTTAACAAAAAAAGAAAAAAAACCCCCGTAATTCCTCCGCTCAGCTCAAACATTTCCATGCTGTTTAACTGACAAAGCTTCCTTGAGAAGAGAAGAGAAGAGAAGAGAGAGAGAGAGAGAGAGAGAGAGGAAAGCAAACAAGGAAACAAGAAAAAAAAAACAAAAAAAAAAAAAAACGTCATCAACGGCAAACTTTCTTTCGGCGACCACCTAATTGTTTTTGGTTTTAATGTGATTAAAAAAAATATGATATGATGTTATTTCATTAAAATATATATATATATATATATATATAGGGGAAGGTACATTTTGTAGAAAGATATAACTTGTTTTGAAAAGGGAAAGAAAAATTATTAAACATAGAGGGGAGTAAAGAAATTGAATTTTTTTTTATTATTTTGAGTGTGTGTAAGGTTTGGCCAGAACCAACAAATGTAGTAGAATGTGTTACTGTAAATTAAGAAGAGATTCTTCCAGGTAACTGACCAAAAGCAGTGTGTTGTGAAAAAAAAAAAGAACATTTTAAAATGTCACTCTTAACCATCCAAATCTAAATTGTAAGGAGCATTTAGCTCAAGGTTCAACAGGTATCAGATATGCACATCGAGCATTAAGCTCTTAGCACTCTTTGAGTGAATGATCACATCCTTTGATGATTTTTGTAAGGCAGGCTGGTAACCAAATTGTGCCACTTACCTCCTTCATCCTCTAAACCACACAGGTGAAAACTACTTGGTTTGCAGACCAGGGTTTCTGAGAGGATTATTTAGGACTTTTAACATACTCTGGACTCTAAAATTCATAGCTAAATTCTTTTTTTTTTTATTCGGCCTAGCCACCTAAAGTTTCCTTGTATCGAGTGTTTTTCCAACATGTGCCTGGAAGCACAAAATAAATTTTTGGTTAACCTGGAACATATGTTTAATCAAATTATTTTGTGTCGTATGTGAATTTCTCTTGTCGGTGGTGGTGGAATCACCTTCCATTTACTGGGAGTTTTTAAGGATCGTACCTGGGGTGTTAGTCGTTGATGAAAAAAATTCTTAATTGGGGTCCTTAGATTGATCACCGGCCATTTTCTTCTTTTTAAAAATAAAATTGTGTAATATTTGCATTTTTCAGAAGTAAGTTCATCATCATAATATAATAATATTTTAAACAACCAAACCACGTCGTACCAGGGCACTGGACAGTTGTTTCTTTTCTTGCCACCAAAAACTTCTGGCTGGTCCATGAGGGAGCATGGAAGATACTGTTATGTCCTCGAATTCTCTAGATATGTTTGTAATCTGTCTCATCCATCAGTTATCATAAATGCATCCTATAAATTCTCCTATTTGAAAATCATTCACAGAAAATGGGTTCTTTTTGGGGGGGGGGGGCTTGAAAATCGCACTACTTTATGTGGGCGCTGGACTGTTCTGGCCATTGATGGTTTATTTCCTTGTGCTAACCAGGAATACTGTGACTGTTTCCAACAACAGATTTTACTGTGTCCCACTCTTCTACTTTGCTGGTTCGGCAGGATTGAACTTCATCAGTTGTGAGGAGTAGAAGTTCAGTCTTTGGGATCAAGGCGGGAAGCAGTTTCAACAAATGAAGGTGCATCTCTTATAGCTTGTGAAGCTTCTTTCTGTAAGTTGAATTTAGTAGCAAAATGTTTGCACAGGCCACCCACACCATCACATGCACTCTTGCCATGGCCTGTGAATATCCACGTTCTTGTTGCATTTGGGCCCCCTCCGTAAGTTCATAACACTGATATTTGTTTTTGAAGTGCCCTGCTGCTCCATCTGAGATGTAAACAATTGCTTTAAATTCTTCCAAAGGACAAGTCTTAGCAATTTCCCTTTTTATGAGCAGAATTGCACACAGAGCATGTGCTGTGTCATGGCTTATATCATTGCATGCTACCACAAAAGACTTAGTCTCATTTGGAAAGTATGCAATGCATGTAAAGAGTGAGATCTGGACATTTTTTGCCAGTGGTAACTTTTCACTTCATCAGGTAGAAATACAGACCAGTTCTGAGCAAAGTCAAAGTGCAACACCAACACTGGACTATGTGCTGCAGACTGTTTAACCTCTGCTATCCCATCTCTGGATCCGTTCATTATAAATTACGGAAGAGAAGAATTCTTCTCTCTCGATACCCCCCACCTTCAGTAGCTTTAATTTTCATTAACTCCCCCAATGACTCTCAAGCAGCATTGATAGGTGTTTTACAGTACCCCATAACAATTGCTCCAGGCAGTACCATTTTCAGCACCACAGCTTTGGAAAATCAAACTTTGAAACCATATCAGCTGCAGTTTAGCCCCAAAATTACCGAAAATTGCAGTTTACCCATGAGTCAAAAATTGCCTAAGTTTCATAAAGCATTCACTACCATTTTTCACTGTTACTAATTTTTTCTCGCCATTTTCAGATTTAGTCACATTTGGCGACTTGGAGAATGCTTAGTGTGAGCCCTGCCGAGAATTGTGTTTTCCTGCTATTAAAAATTTACTAAATAATGTTAACAGCTCTCTTTTTTTCTCTTAATTAAGAAAAAAAAAAAAGCCATTTTTCAAAAATTAGAAAAAAAAAAAAAGTAAAAAAAAAAAAAAAAAAAAGTGTCATTTTCAAAAATATGTAGGAAATTTTCAAGGCAAAAATCCAGTATCCTGATTGCCCCAGTAAACTACCTACCATTAAGACATTATTTGGACAAAATTTCAGAATTTTAAAAAATGGGGTTTTTGAGATATTGCAATTCAAAAATGTTGATTTTTTGAAATTTTATATATTTAAAAAAATAATTTTACGAGTTACATGCATCACAGGATAAAAATAAAATTACTACTAAGACAACCCTAGCAGGGGTGCAGGTTGGCACACTTACCACCTGATAAGTCTTTTTCTTTAAAAAAAAAAAAAAATCCTGAATTTGTGGAAATTTAAATTTTTTTGTAATAAATATAGACTTTTTTGCCATTTAGCAACATTCCTTTGATCAATTTCTGTAAACATGAAAGAAAGGTCGGTTCAATAGCTTTAAAATAAAAAAAAATTCAAGTCTCTACCTATTATAGTACACGGAGCAGGGTACATATAAAAATTTGGCCTTTCACATGATTTTCGTCACGGGTGTATTTTTTGCCTATTTTCAAAACGCTGTAGCTCGACCAAAAAAATTTGTTAAAAACCCTTTTGCAGTACTTTATACCTCCATTAAGAGTAGCTACCATAATTTTTTCAAAAAAAATTGGAGGAGGTCAACTGACACATGTTGGTCACACCTGCCTGAATTGAGATGGAAATGGTCACACAACATTTACTGTTAACCTTAACCACTGAAAAATAAAATGGAAGGAGACAAAAGTAACACACTGTTCCATCATAAAGCATTCTGCTGCATACTTGGCTTTCCACACAAGCACAAAACAAAATGGAGAGTTCCACCAAAACAAAATGAATTTTTAGAAAAACAATAAAATGTAAAAAAAGATATAATACTGGAATACCTGTGTTGTGAATGTATTGCAAAATCATTTGAGCTTCTTGAGTCTCTCTATCCAAAAGTTGCAATTTGCAATTCAGTGATCGGTACACATAATCCTTAGGGTTGAATTCTGAAAAAAAGGGAGGGGGGACTTTTAAAGTTACTGACAATTACGCTGAAGCTTTTTAACACAATAACTACGTGAAAAGCACTTTGCCATATGGTATATAAAAATAACGTATGCAAACTTACCATGCTAAATATGATTACTCTTTATGATCTACCTTATCTGATGCACTTTTATTCCAAGAGGCAAACTTAACATACAAATAAAACTATAAATGAAGAAAATAGGACTTAAAATTTTGAACTCACTATAAAAGCGCAAAGCTAAGAGCGCTAATTTGAAAACCCTATGCAACAAGTTAAAAAAACAAACATATACATATGTCTTACTTTTTTTTTAAAATTCTCAGAAGTTTTTTAATCTAAGGCACAAATTCCTTATTACACTTTTTCAGACTTAATATACCACTTTCTTTTTGAAAGGTGCATCCTCTGAAACCAGTCATTAAAACACTGGTGCCATATTTGTTTGGGAATGGTTTGACTGGTTCTTCATTAGCAGCATAATGGCTTCTGCTGGACTCTCCAAGTGATATCCACACAACTTTTCCTTTACGCCTGGGAACAAGGAAAAAGTCAAACTGAGCTAGGTCGGGACTACATGGTGGTGATTCACCCATCAGATCTCAGACTCTTGCAAAAAGTCCAAGGTTTTTGCAGTGTGGGCAGAGGCATTAGTTTTTATGCAATGAAGTTCTGCAGAGTCCTGCCTTGAGATGCCACTCCCTTATCACTTGGAATGATTTGGGTAGAAACATGGTAGTATACCATTCTGCAGTAGCTGTCGTATGAACCTCTAGGGTAATCATTGAAATATGTCTACTTGCAGAGAAAAATGAGGCCACCATCTCCTGGGATGCTTGACTTTCACAGGCAGACCATAATTTGGAAATACCCAGACTGCTGACTGGCTCTTCGTCTCATTGATATATCCAGCTTTTGCCACCTGTGCCAATGTCAAAGACATGGCAAGAGTTCCCCATCTGCAAAGTTTTGGATCATTTCATGACACCACTCCACTCTGGCTTCCTTTTGCATCTCTCTGTACACAGAGCACCCCAAAACAGTGAAGTTTTTGTACACACAATTGTTTGTGTAAGAATTCAGAAACTTGCAGGAAATTAATGCATAGCCTGCATTATCTCTTTATAAGTTAGTTTTGCCAAGGCAAAATTTCACAAATCACTTGCAAACAGTTATGCAAGCAGTTCTTCCAGATGGTGAAGAGAAAATAATATCCATCATAGTTTCTTTGAATCCAGAAAATTTAATAGTCACTCTTGCACATTTATTTCTTTTTCATTTATAGATTAATACCAATATAATTCTGAAGTGCTAAACACACAATTTCTGTTAATATATAAAGAGACACAGTTGTCTTTCATTTCACACATACTGCATTTCACAAAGTTATCTGCATAACTTTGTGAAATGTTTCTAAATTTGAATTCTCTGTGGGTACTGAAACTGCCCCTTTTGAAAGAAGTAAATGGAATGTTATGAAAATCAGCACATATAGTGTGTTACTTTAGCTTCATGTGATTTGATGTACAGCCAGCATACTGTGATTTTACATAGAGAACAACATTTTTATTATTTTGTTTTACACAGAATGTAGCATAATGTACATTAGCATGTACACAGTGAAACTGACTGACACCACAGTGTCTCTTTAGATACACTCTGTGGAGAAAAGTCACAGCATGGATGCAGACAAGAATTTTATGCTGGCTGCACTGACAGATAGTCCAAAAAGCCACCCCCCTGCCGCCTAGGTCTCACAACTTAGCTACATTATTAGGGATACGCAAATTTCGCAAAAAAAAAAAAAAAAAAAAAAAAAAAAAAAAATCGAAATTTCGCCAATATATATTATATATATATATATATTTTAATAAAAAATTTCGCATTTATTTGCAAAAACTGAAGACAAAAAAATATTGTTTTTCAAAGTTAACTTACTGGTAGACTAAGTACCAAAATACTTAGTTAAAAGCTAACATTGTAGTAGTCTCTATATTATCTTCCTTTAGCCTTTGTCTTCTGTCAGTAATAACGATGTTGTACATACTGAAATATCTCTCAGCATCCACGCTGTAAACGGTATGGAGGCTTTGAATAGCTGCCTTTACATAGTTTAGGTAGCAGCATTTTGTTGCTTTTAAAATCTGTATGACATCAACAGGAGTCTCTTGTGGTTGACCACTGTAAGTAGCTGTCAGTGAAAATGATTGTATCCATCGATGAGCTCATCCTGTGGTATGTCTTTAAAAAATGGTATTTTAGAGAAGCTTTCCAATAATAAATTTGTGTTCAAAGATGATGTAAGAGCAGAAGAATTAGTTATTCTAAGGAGTAGAACAAATGGACATTATGCTTGGAATATCGTAAAAACTCTTGTACAGTATTATGTATAAGTATTATACGATATGTTAACACCACGTGACATTTTAATGATACTCTGAAAGCACGCTTCATATGTACGGAGATAAAAGAATTCTACAACTTTTCGGAATTCATTGTGTGGTTGGAAGAGAAGCTGTTATTTCACCACATCCAGATAAGGAAAATCTCTTTTCATATGCTGATAGCATCAACCATTAGAGTAATGACTTCCGCTGGACACTGTCGAACACAACAGACACCAGCCCATCTAACGGACTACCATTAGCCATTGTATTCACATTGTAGTATATATTGTGTCAATGTATTTTCAAAATAATGTAAGTCTGTCTATAGAAGCATTGAGCTGAAGTACTCAGAAAGCTGGGCTTCGAAGGGGTCTAGTAAAGCCGGAAGTGAGGTTAGTCACAGCAGGCAGATATCGGGAGAAGGGAGGCGAAGTCGCAGCGGTGACGTAGGTAGGTAGCAGCAGACAGAGAGAAGTATGCCCTGAAGGCAAGAGTAAGGGAAAGGTGATGTGCCAGAAACATAGGCACGAGAGAGGGAGGGGGGGGGGGGCGAGTTAGTCAGTCTGTGTTTGGAACGAACGGAGTAAGGACTCTCTCTCTCGTAGCGCAGCTCAGGAGAGCTGGGAGCGTGTTCGGAATCGGCCAGAGAGGGCCAAGTTCGTTGACCACGCATCGGAGAGGGACCAGACGGGTCATGGGTTGCACGCTTTCGTGAAATAGGTCCTAGGATCGATAGGACTCTCACGAATTACGCAGTTTAGCTGGAGATAGACTGTGTTAGATAGTAACCCATCAGTTTGGGAAATATAGAGTAGAATTAGTATTTGATTAACGTTGCAATTGCACAAACTTTCTTCGGAGAACGAGCCAACTGAAGTAACTTCAAATGAAGGTGAATCTATAGACAGACCGAACGTCGATGATTTGATTTCTCTAACTGAATAAACCCATTAAGTTTATCCTCAGAGACTTTTCCCCCCTTTAGTTGTAGACTAGTGACTCCCTCAGGTTTCAGACAACTTCCTCCATCCTCCCGATTCGCAGATGTGATATAAAAGCGGGGAGGATTTTGTCTAGTTCAACCAATCTCAGTTTGGGGATAGCTTCGGATAACGAACCTTTTGGACTTTTACTGGCTGTAGGAGGAGCCTATGGCGAATATTTGCTGAACTTCATAACAAGACCTCATTAACATAATTAACGAACGAGTCCGCCCCTACAGATGAACAAAACAGCCTGCCAATATGCTGGTAGGCTTCATTTGTTGCGTTGGATGTCATGTAGAGAGTCAATTTATTTAAACTCTTATCTGCTGCTGTCTTCAGCATAATATTGTGCTCCTGATCTATTTCACCATTCTCGTTTGTCAAAATGCTTTCTGTCTTTTCGCTAAAACACCCGACTTTGGCACTCAAGAGAAGACTGTAAATCTACTAAGTTACTCCACAAAATGTGTGCGAATGGATAGTTTGATCCTTCTAAATTGTCAATTAATTTCGTAATTTTTGGACAGAATTCAGAAACGAAAGTCAATTGAACGCGTATTTTATGAGCTAGAATTTCATTTTCAAAACTTTCCTTTAGGAAACTGGTACTCGAGTTATCGTCCTCATATTCATTGAGAAAAGCAACAATATGCTCCATATATTCGCTCAAATAAATGACAGCTTTGAAACAAGAATTCCACCTGGTTACAACATGCGCGAGGTAGAGTTTTGCTGGCAGTTGAGGTGCCTTTTCTTTCCGGTAGCTTAAATATGAACTTTTCATTTTTCTGGAGTGCGAAAAAGCTGTCTTCGTCTTGGCCACAATGGAATTCAATTCTTTGAACTCTTTTATAAATAAGTCACCCACAAGATTTACCTTATGCACCCAACATTGGTAGTGCAAAATATGGTCTCCAAGAAGAATTTTTAATAAGTTGAAGCACGCAGTCATGTAACGTGCAGGGTCTGATACTAGGCCCTTTACTTTAGAGTATTCAATTTCGTATTTTTTCAAGGTGTCAATTATTGCTTGAGAGCAAGTGGAAGAATTAGCAACGATTAAAAAATATACACCTTCCAGGAAACTTGACTGCTCTGGTTTTGAATTAATAGTTTCAATAGGACTGAAAAACCACACCTCCCTTGTTTATCGGATGTTTCATCGGCTATTACAACTACTAGTTTATTTTTCAGTTGCTCTTTTATTGCCTCTTTCTCCGAAATTCCGCAAAGTGGCACGTATTTACGTGTCAAACTCCAGAAGAAAGGTTACCTGAACCAGGCACCCATTTTGCGAAATAACAGCGAACAGCTGGGTGATCTAGTTTATGCATGGGAATATTGGCTTTTAAACACATTCTTACCGTGTCTTCTGCAAAATCATCTTTCCTCTTTGGTACGTTTTTGCGCTTGAAAACCACTGACAATTGTAGTCTGCCGTTTAGCTCTAGATGGGGCTGGCTGAACTGCGTTTTTCTTCTTTAAGTGAGCAGCAGAGGTCGTATGTTTCATTAAAGTATCCCTTTTCTGCCATTCTGGACGAACATTACAAAATTTGCACATCACGATATTTGTATCGCTTAAATACAATCCCTCGCGGTCAAACTCTTTCACTCTATCAACTAATTCCTTCTTAGGGCGGCCCATAGTGATATACGTCTATCAAACGGATCGCACGCGTTGTAGTCTATTAGTGAAATGGAAAAAGCAAACATGTGCTCATTCGTATTCTTTCAAGGCCAGCCAGCCAGTGTGACTGAGCGGCGCAGGCCGACTCGCAGAGAAGGAAAGAGGCGTGGCCTGGGGTTTCTGGGTACACTTGAACTCATTGGGCTCCCATATCATTTCCCCGATCCTATTTTTCACACAACTTACAACTTTGTTTCCCATATTTTTTCCTGAGTCTTATCAATCCAGAAAGTTTTTCTAGCTTTCCAAAAAGCCAATTCATGTCTTTCCAATTCATTTTCTTCCTATTTTTTTGCCTTACTCTGGCAAACCAGCCTAGCTGCCTCACGGTTCTTACAGCAATATTCATCCTCAGCAACTATGCTCAGTAGTGCTGATAATGGGAAAAACAAAGGATCTTTCGGTGTTCTCTAAAAGGCTTATTGGGGCGACATTGGCAAAAAGACCCCAACTCAATGGGTTTTGTTCCAGAATCCTTAGGTTGAATGACCAATTGGAACAATCAGCTGTGGTCTAATCCCCCAAACTGATGTACCTACCTGATTAAAAAGACACAAAGATATAATTATCCAGACTCAAGTGTAAGATATGGTTGACCTACCACACTTGAGAAGGATGGTCTATCACGGAATCGACCTGGACTTTCTAAACGGCGTATGTGAAAGAGATCTCGGCTGAGTGAATGTAAGATTGGTGTATGGAATACTAGAGGTATAAATGGCAAGATGAGTGAGGTGATTGAGGTAATGAATAAGTATAGAGTGGATGTGCTGTGTGTATGTGAAACCAAAAGAAGGAAATTAGGGTAGAAGAAGTGAATGGCACGGTGAGTGTGTGGTCTGGAGTATTGGATAATATGAGAGGACAGGCTGGTGTAGGTGTGATTTTAAGTGAAAAGATGAAGAACAACTTGATTCACTATAGTTGCGTAAGTGAGAGAATTCTCTGGATTCATTTGAAAGTGAAACTTCAGAGAATTGTAATTGTTGTAGTGTATGCTCCTTGTGACTCAGAACCTTCTGATAAGAAAGAAGATTTCTGGAATGAGCTAAAAGCTGTTTTGAGCCAGTTTGGTGCTAAAGAAAAAGTTATAATAGCAGGGGATTTCAATGCTAGAGTAGGTGTGCAGAATGCAATTTCTGACAATGTTCTGGGTAAGTTTAATGATCCTTGTGTGAATGATAATGGTGAAAGATTAATTGAACTCTGCATTGAGAATGATTTGTGTGTATCTAATACATTTTTCAACCACAAGTATATACACACATATACTTGGGAAAATCGTACTCTTGGTCAAAAGAGTGTGATAGATTTTGTTGTTTGCGATCAGCGTTTGAAACACTTAGTTGTTGACACCCGTGTGATGAGAGGTGCTGATGTTGGTTCTGATCATTATTTGGTAGTGTCACTAGTAAAACTGAATGTTGGTTGGAGAAAAAGGAATAGGAAGAGACCCAGGATGGAAAGAATAAAGGTTGAAAGGCTCCCTGAAGAATATCAGTGTTATTCTGACTTACTCAGAGAATGACTGAAGGAGCTGAAGTCTTGGTTGGTTGGGTGGTTGTTTAAATTTTTATGGCGCAAGGGCCATGGTTGGCCAAAGAGTGCCAAACAAAAGACAGTCAAAACTACACAAAATAAATTAATTTCAAAACGTACAAAAGGTTAAAAACAGGTTGATTCGGTAAAAGTAAAAGATGAGAGCGAACACGTTAAAAACTAGACTAGTTTAAAAAAGTCAATCTCTTTAAAAAACGAAAACACTGCGAACATGCCGCATTCTTCATCCAGGATAGTCTGCAGCGTAGCTGCTCCGTTGTCCAACAAATGAGAATGAAAATAACGAAACCGATGGTCACAAAAACGAACACACGTGCACAAAACATGAAGGACTGTGAGATGACAGTTGCACGGCTCATACACTGGGACAGTGTCGCCACACAGCAAGAAGCGGTGAGTGAAACTACAGTGGCCAATGCGGAGACGCGAAAGAACAACTTCCTCCCAATGGTTCTTCCTCAAACAAGACTTCCATAGTCCGATCTGCGGTTTGATGGTATGAAGCTTATTGCTGCCCTGTTGAGACCCCAGGGACTGCCACTCGTCCACGATAAATTTGCGGATCAAAGGTCGAAAATCTCGGAAAAACAGTGGCAGTCGTGTGGATGTCATGGAGGAAACAGACCTGGCGGAAAGATCCGCCAGCTCGTTACCACGGATCCCAACAGAATCGGACCAGGAATCCAGCACCCGCCAAAGTTCCAAGAAGATGATGAAGATCACTGCTGACCGGTGAGTCCGTATCCTCTGGAGAGGAAAAGGCTTGGATGACTGACTGGGAATTGATGCAAATGATAGTGCGACAATGGGATCTAGACTGAATGTGGCGCAAAGCGAGGTACACTGCACGCATCTCAGCCGAAAAGACTGTTGCTTCCGGCAGAAGCCTCTCAGCATTAGTGTCATCGACACACACAAAAGTGGACCCAACAACATCCCGACTTGGAGCTATCGGTGAACACAAGCACAAAATCCGGATAGAGAGACTGTTGTTTGGCAAACAGCTTCTGATATACCAAAGCAGGAGTTGATGACTTAGGCCACACATAAAGAGAGAGGTCAACCATTGCTTGAACCGGCTGCCAAGGGGGTTTATTGAAAAAAACAGGTCACACCAATCTTAGACAAGTTTAGACCAGCATTTCGCACTATGTTTGACATACGAATCCCGAAAGTGGGAACACAAGAAGGGCGGTTTGAAAACAAACAAACGCATTGTTGGTTGGAGACTGAATCATGCAGTGGATGATCAGGAAGAGATTTCAACTTGGTGTAGAACTGAAGAGACAGCTGCTTACGGCGGAGGCATAACGGTGGTTCATGAGACTCGGCATACAGGCTATGCACAGGAGAGTACGGAATGCACCGGTACACAGGTGCAAAGGCTGGTGATGGATGGGATCCAGAAGCTTCAAAACCGAAGGCCATGCAGATCCGTATGCTATGCAGCCGAAGTCTAACTTTGACCGCACAAGGGAGTGATAAATGCGGATCATTGAGCACCTGTCAGCCCCACAAGATGTTCGAGAGAGGACCTTCAGGATACTCAATGACTTTGTGCACTTCACCTTTAAAGATTGAATGTGAGGACGGAAGGTGAGTGTGCGGTCAAAGGTTACTCCAAGGAACTTGACTTCTGACACTACAGAAATGGTAGTACTCCCCAGACGGAGATTGGGGTCTGGGTGAAGACCTCGCTTGCGGCAAAAATGCACGCAAACGGTCTTCTGGGACGAGAAGCCAAAGCCATTATTAGAAGCCCAGTTAGAGATCTTGTTAATAGCTGACTGCAGTTGTCTTTCAATGGTGCGCATGTTTGCGCAGGAAATCTGTAGATCATCCACGTAATGGTTCCACGAACCGTCAGAGGAAGTAATGTGAAAATGTGATTAACACGAAGAATGAAAAGAGTGACTGATAAAATGGAGCCTTGAGGAACACCCTGCTCCTGTGGAAACAGCGCAGAGAGGGTCGACCCGACGCGCACACGGAACGTCCAGTTCTGGAGAAAGCCGGCAATGAAAGTTGGTAAGTTTCCCCGCAATCATGCAGATCACGGAAAATGCCGTATCTCCACTTCCAATCATAAGCTTTTTCCATGTCGTAGAACACAGAGACCATGTGCTGATGCCGGACAAACGCCTCTCTAATGGATGTTTCAAGGCGAAGATGATATCAGTGGTGGAACGAAAGCGACGGAAACCACTTTGATGAGGTGATAAAATGTGACGAGTTTCCAAATAAAACATCAAACGAAGATTGATGATGCGCTCGAGCACTTTGCAAAGGCAGCTCGTCATAGCAATTGGTTGGTAGTTCAACGGGTTGGTGGGATCTTTACCAGGTTTGAGAACAGGTATAAATAGCAGTGTGCCAAAAATCGGGAAAGTCGTGCTCATGCCAAATCCTGTTAAACAGGATTAGCAAACAATCAAGAGAGGACGGAGAAAGGTGCTTAAGCATATCGTAGTGGATGTTATCTGGTCCGACAGATGTCCGGCCAGACTGATTCAAAGCAATCTTCAGTTCCACGGCAGTCAACGGGCTGTTATAATCCTCTGAGGAAAACAGTCTGAAGGCTATTCTAGTCATCTTAAGCCACGTTTGATACTGCCGGAGCGAAGACGGGTAATTGCTGCTGCTGGACACTGATGAAAATGCGGTGCCAAGACAGTCAGCAACCGTTCGTCCATCACTCTCGAGAACGGAGAGTTCCCCAGATGGGTACTTCCCCCGAATCTTATGAATCCTGTCCCAAATGATCTTAGAGCTGGTAGTGGTGTTAATCCCGGATACCTATTGTATCTACGAGTCCCGTTGACTACGATGACATACCAATAGCGTGCAGGTCTTTGCTTTCTTGAAAGCAAGTAGGTTTGCGTCGGTGGGATACCGACAAAACCTACCCCAAGCCTGACGTGCTGCCTTGCAATCGGAATCCATCAAGGTCGCTGGCAACGTGGAAGTTTAGTAGACGTCTTTGGGATGGAGAGTTCCGTTGCTTGCACAATGCAATCTGTTTCCGCTGCAACAGCTTCACCGATCGTGCCTGAGGATACCATAGCAGGAGTAATGGTCGCTGAAGTCATGAATGCGACCCACTTGGCTCGATCGATATTCCATCTAGCAGGACGGGTAGGATGGTGGTATCCGCCACACACTAGACGAAAAAAGATAGGAAAGTAATCGCTGCCAAGGGGATCACCAGACACACTCCAGGACCAGTCAGGATATAAAGATAGTGAACTCAGAGACAAATCAATGGCCGAGTACGAGCGGGTAGGTTCATGAAAATATGTCTTTGTCCCCTTGTTGTGGAGACAAAGGGACGTGTTGGAGAGTAGGGACTCGACAGCGCGGCCCCTGGAGTCTCGAGTGTTATCTCCCACAACGGATTGTGCGCATTGAAATCACCCAGAAGGAAGAAAGGAAGCGGCAACTGGTCAACTAAATTTTCCAAATCTGAAAGGCTCACAGCTTCATCTGGTGGTACGCAGATGGAACAACACCCCCCCTCCACAAGCGATAAGTCTGTCCTCGTGATCTTTGAACAGAATATCTGAGCAGTGAAAGAGTGTCCGTCGTGCGAAGCTTTGTCTCCTGGAGACACACACACACACACACACAGAGGTTTATACAAAGACTGCAAGCCCTTCAAATCATCAAGTCGGCGTCGCAGACCATGGCAATTCCATTGAATGGTTGAAGCCATTATGAGAAAAAGAAAGACTGAGACGACTAATACTTCTCCTCAGAGTCCATGAGCTCCTGTACGCCTTCAGTGTCTGGAGGTAATACAGGGGTCTGCTTATTCCCCATGTTCTTGGATGATTGCGCCCGACTCTGAGGGTCAGAGCGAGGTTTCGGGGAGGATGCGCCTGGCTTCTGCTTCTCGGTTTTCTTGATTGGAGTGCCCTTAGCCTGAGTCCCAGTGCTGGCAGAGGATCTTTTTGGCAACGATGTGGGTGTCGCTTTGGACTTCAGATGGCGAGACTTTAGTGCCTCCAATCCTGCAGCAATGATGTCCTCGAAATCATAAGAACACCACACTGGGATGTGCACCTCAGTCTGCACAGCAACAGTGCACTTCTGATCTACGACCGAGGCGTATGATCGCCGGCCTGGTGTTAAAGGAGCGATCCACCGTCTGGCCTCGGGATAAGACAGATGTTCTGTGGTCTGCAGCGTTGGATAGCCTGCTCCTCTATCCACTTTGGACACTGCTTGGAAGATGCAGAGTGTGACCCATCACAGGGATCTGATTCTGCTGAGCATTCCATCAAGGAATGATCCATGGAACCACAGCGCCCACACCTTGCTATGTTACGGCACGACTGCCGAGAATGACCATAATGCTAGCACTTGTAACATCTCAAAGGATTTGTGATATATGGGCGAATATCAAGACGTAAGTACCCTGCCTTGATGGAAGTTGGCAGGGTTGGGGTGTCAAAAGTGAGAACGATGTTCCGGGAGAGTATGGACTTTCCATCTCGCCTAAAAAGGATTCTCCAAATTCCAGTGACATGTTGGTCGGAAAGTTCCTCATCGCTGCATTCAAGCAAGTCCTGGGAGTTAACCACACCGCGAGAAGAATTCAAATAACCATGAGATGTTATCTGTACTGGAAGATACAGCAGAACGGTCGTCTCCAGCAAGGTGGCACTATGTCGTGGATTAGATGTTTCCACAAGAAGATCCCATGATGGAAGCTTCTTAAAAGTTTTCGGAGGGCCAGCAACCGCCTGAAGAGCTTTATTAATCCAGAAGGGACTCTTCAAACTCAGAGACTGCGAAGGATCAACAGAATGAATCAGAAGAAACAGAGCATTACAATCACCACTAAGAAGTTCCTTTGTGGAGGAGGGTGTCCCTTCCTCCACGCGGTGCTTCAAATTAATAGAGCATGGGAAAAATTGTTATTTGCCATAGAGAAGAAAGAAAATTCATCCGCCGACTTCCCCACCCACAACCGAGCCCAACGAGGGAGAGCCGGAGGTCCGCAAGCCCAAGTGGATGCAGGACACAGCTCTAGGGATAGCAAGTTGATAGGGCAGACATGAGCTCGACACGCACCTAAGCTTTCTCCCGTGCCCAGGGAACACCCCTTTGGCATGCCTACCCTATCCCCAAACTCACCCTGCTGTACATAACAACAAGCCGTTTGAAGTCTGGACTGCACTTGGCCACAGACTTCCTGACTAGGAGTGGGTTAGTTCCTCTCCACCCCTTTAGGGTGAAGCAGAGGGCAAAGAGGAGTGTTGGTAGCTGGAGACAACTACATCCTGATCCCCAGAAACCTCAGCCACCAGAATCCTTTTTTCCACCTTACAGGTCACCACACGCGGCAAATGTGCAGGTAGGTCTAGCTAACCAGCTTGGAAACACAAAGAAGGGAACATAAAATGGAGAAGAGAGGAAAGAAAAATGAGGAACTAAAATCCACAGCTGGCGCATGACCACAATTTTAGCAAACTACCACTGAGGCGGGTGCGTGGCAATATAAGAACAAAAACCAAAAAGGAAAAAATCATATAAGAAATGTCGGCTCGGGCCACGGAGTCGCCATCCCCCAGCAGCTGGATGAACAGCTGTCCCTTCAGTGATGTTATTGTACAAGACAAAAGGCATAATGTTCCGTCACATGGTGGGCTCGAGCCGTGGGGGCGCTACTCCCCAGAAAACTGGAAAACCAGTTATCCCTGTGTGGGGAGCTGAAGTCTTGTGAGAGGGATGTAGAAAAGAAGTGGGAGTGCTTTAAGAACTGTGTTGTCACTGCTGCTAAAGAGGTCTGTGGCACAACAATAGTGGGTAGCAATAGAGGTGATGCTTGGTGGAATAATGAGATTGAAGAGGCAGTAAAAGAGAGAGAAGAAAGCCTATTTGGGAATGCGGCAAGTAGTGTTTCTGTGGATGAATATCGCTGTAAGAAGCATGAAGCCAGAGTAAAGCAAAAGATAGGAAGGAGAAGGTGGAAAGGTCTGAATTAGCTTTTTGGAAAGTTAGGAAGACTTTCTGGAAGTACATGAGATTCAGGAAAAATAGGGGAAACAAAGTTGTAAGTTGTGTGAAGAATAGAATTGGGGAAATGATATGGGAACCCAATGAGTTAAGTGAAAGATGGGGTGAATACTTCTGTGAGTTATTAGATCAGGAAAGCAAAGGTGATTCAGAGGCAGATGCAGAGGATGTCACAGTGAAGGATCGAAGCACAGGAGGGATCTTAAGAGAAAAGGTGTGTAAAGCTCTAAAATCTCTTCAGAATGGTAATAACTGCTGTTATGTTGAAATATGGTGGTGACTCTGTAATTGACTGGTTAACTGAAATTTGCCAGTTGTGCTGGAAGTTAGGAATGGTCCTTCGGGATTGGAAGGATGCTATCATTGTTCCCTTGTATAAGGGAAAAGATTATTGTACGGACTGCAAGAACTATCATGGTATTAGCTTACTGAGTGTGCCAGGGAAAGTGTTCAGTAAAGTAGTTATTGAAAAAGTATGGAGTTTTACATCAGAGAAAGTGTGGGATGTTCAGAGTGGTTTTATGCCTGGTAAAGGCTGCACTAACCAAATTTTTGCATTACGCATGATTATTGAAAAGTTGTTGGTAGGAAAGTGTCTGCTGCCTTCATAGATTTAGAGAAAGCTTATGACCGAGTAAATAGGACACTTTTGTGGAAGGAATTGAATGAATATGGTGTTACTGGGAATCTACTTAATAGTGTAAAAGTCATGTATGCTGGCAGTAGAGCTTGTGCACAAGTGAATGGTGTTTTATCAAAATGTCTCTCTATTGGTGCAGGAGTTAGACAAGGTTGTGTAATGTCACCATGGCTGTTTAATATATTTATGGATGCGTGATGCCAAAATAGATAATACTGGTTTATGTCTTGGTGACATCCGTGTGTGCAGATTGCTGTATGCTGACGACACTGTCCTGTTGCCAGAGAGCAAAAGTGAGTTGCAGAGTATGTTGTCTCGGATGTACGAAGTTTGCATGAAATTCAAACTGAGTATAAATAAGGGAAAAACCAAAGTTATGGTTTTTGAGAGAGGAACTGGTAGTACAGAATGTAAATATAAGTCTAAATGACACAGTGATTGACCAGTTGAATGAGTTTGTGTATTTAAAAAGCATGTTTGACAGAGAACAAATTGGATGGTGAAATTAGTAGGTGTGTGAATTCCTCATTGAAAGTCTTGGCTGCTTTGGGAGGTTTTCACAGGAATGATGGGTTCTCAAGGGAGTCTCACATGACTGTGTATGAAAGTGAAACCTGGGTACTACAGATGAAACAAAAGAGTCGCTCGTGTGCTGAAGAAATGCATTACTTACGGGCAGGCCCTGCCTAAGAATTAGCAGTAGGGTAAGCCTGGTGTCTAACAGGGGACCTCCTTCTCTAAAGACTGCCTTATCACTAAAAAAATCGATCATTTTACAAGCTTCACCAATTTGAAATATTTACTATCACAATTTGAAGTAAACACTTTAACAGTAAAAAAAAAAAAAAAAAAAAAAACACACACCTCATGTTCGCATGTTCCGTGGTGCTGTCGGTGATAGATTCATTTTCATGGACGACAACGCAACATATCATCGAACAGTCGCTGTCCAGGAGTGTCTTGAGAGCGAGGATATTCAACGCCTCGTATGGCCAGCACGTACTTCAGATCTGAATCCCATTGAAAATGTGTGGGATGCTTTGGGGAGGAGTCTTGATGGTCGCCAATGCCCTCCAATAAACAAGGACACCCTCATCCGTGCACTGACAGAGGAATGGGATAAATTACCCCAACAGCTGCTTGATAATATTGTGCAAAGCATGACACGACGTGTGGAATCTTGCATCGCTCTCTATTTTTTTTTTTTTTTTTTTTTTTGATTGGAGGTTTATTGACCACCGTGAGCAACTCAATGGGCTATAAGCAGTCGCCCGTCCCTAATTTAGGGTCACTGGTTCCAGGGAAGGGAGAGAGCCAGTGCCGTAAGACAAACACAACATCCATGCCTCACCGGGATTCGAACCCGGACCCCTGACGGACGAATGATCAGAGGCCAACGCCTTAGACCACTGCGCCACCGGGGCGGCGCATCGCTCTCTATGGTGGCCATATCTAGTATTGACATCTTACGCCGGAACGCCTGCGGACGGTAATTGCATTTTTTTCACGTTTACGTATTCTGCACAAAATGGCCTGTTTGTCTCTTGAACACGTTCCAAAGCCTTCTGGATTTCAGAGCACAATAAATTGTCTTTCTTGTAATGTCCTGGCATTCTGACATTATTTTATTTCACTTGGTATCCAACCACACTTACTTTTTTATGCGCTATATAGCCGTTTATGATCCGTCCTTAGCAATTGTCCAGCAGTGTATGTTTATATCACATCTTTCACTCTTCATGAATACAAACAGAATTAGTTATAGTAATATATATTGAATGCAATATTCTGGTCACTATACACCCTTAAAATGTACTTCAGAAAAAATATTTGGTACAATTATGTAATCTATAAGAGTTCAGGATACAGTAGATTCTAAAAATACATGAAAACTATAGTTTTTGGGTGTAAATTTCAAATAAAGTAAAGAATTTAAACATCTAAGCACTAATGCAAAGTTTACATTTGTTCTTATATATTTTTCATTTTGTGATAAGAATCTACAGTCCAAAACATCACATTGGCTTTTTTCTGCTCTTTGCTAAAGCAAATTCTTCAATAATATCATCAAAATAATTTTTTTGTGTTAAATCACTCTCAATTGTAAGAAGAGACAAACCAGAAAGATTTTTTCCAGAAAGGCTAGATCTTAATCTATTTTTTATACGTTTTAACACTGAAAATGACCGCTCACTGGAGCAATTCCTAATCGGTATTGACAACATTATTCTCGAAGCAGTTTCAACATTGGGAAAAGTATGTCCAATTCCTAATGTTTTTATCATCTTTAATTTTTCATCCGTCTTTAAATCGTTTGAAAGAAAATCACAGAACTGTAAAAACTCATCTGGGAATTCTTTATCAATACCTGCAGAATAAATTTCCAGAAAATTTTTTGCTGCATTTTTAATCTCTTCATTTGTCATGTTTTTTGAACACATAAAGCCAAATCTCGATTCTAAAAGAGAATAAGCATTTTTTCTTTTGTTTAGTTCAGTGATGATGCAATTACACATTATATAATGAGTTTGATACAGAAATCTCTCCCTATCAGACAACTGGACTTCAACACTTGCACAGCCCTATCGTCAAGCATTTTACTTTTTGGTGCAACTCTTTTTCTTTTAGGCGTATAATTTTTTGAACCAACTAAATTTTCGCCTTCATTTTCATAATTTTCAAAATTATTTCTAACATACTTTATAAAACTCTCCAGAGAGTCATAGAGGGGTACAATTGCTGCCATCTCACAGCTTACAGATTGAATAGTTTTGTTTACACTGTTCATTAGCTGTAGTATAGTATCCCATATAACAACCATAAGAGCAAATTCAAATGTTTGCATTTTTGAAAATAAATTATTTGCTTCATTTCTAGGAGATGCAGATTCATTTATATCTTTTATCTTTTGAGATGGTTGATAAAACACTTAATATATTTGTAAAATTTTTCTTTAAGACTTTCACAGCATCTGCATTTGCTGACCACCTTGTTGTTGAGTGATTTTAATGTTAATTTATTGTCCATTTTCTCCTTTAACAATTCCCATCTATGGGGTGATACAGAAAAAAGTTATACACACTTTGAATCAAACCAAAAAAAAGAAACTGCTGAGGAACAACATTCAACAGCCCTCGTGCCAACTAGATGCAAAGAGTGAGCTGTATATGGCACATACTCTATGAGAGGAAAATCTTTTCTTAATCTAGCTTGCAAACCTGAATATTGCCCTGACATGTTACTAGCATTGTCATGAGACTGACCATGACAATACTTCAGATCAATGCCAAGATCTTCAAGAATATTAACTACGACTTCTTGTAGATGTTGAGAGCTATGCCCGTGTATAGATATGAACTTTAAAAATCGCTCGACTGGATTACCTTGCATATCAATGTACCTCAACACCAGAGAGAGTTGATCAGTGTGGGTTATATCCGGAGTAGAATCTACAATAAGTCCGAAGTACTTAGCTTGTTTTACTTCGGATAATATTTCATGCAATACTTTTTTGGACATCAATTCAATAAATTCTGCTACTATTGTTGACGAAAAATGACTTACATTTCCTTTCCCTTTATTTCCATGTGTGATTATATGGTCTGCCAGAAATGAATCGAAAGAGCTTAATAAACTCTAAAATGCCAAGAAAATTACCATTATGTACAGATCTAAATGTTTCATTGGAACCAAAAAAAGGAAGATCTCTTTGTGAAATAAACTTTATTACAGCCACAAGTCTGTATAATACTTTCTTCCAGTAACTGCATTCTGCTTTATGTTGTTTAACAAGACTGCAATCTATACGACCTAGTATTGTTGAGCGTTGTGAGAAAGAATACACTGATTCTCTGTGAAAAGAAGAATTTTCATGTGAGGATAGCCTTTTAGAGATATTTCGCCAATCAGCAAAACCATTCATGCAAAGAGCCTGATCGCTCGAACTATAAAGCTTGCAAATGTAGCAAAATACAGTGTTAGTACTTGGTGAATAAATTAACCAATCTCTTTGAATTTTTTCTCCATTTTTTTTTCACACGAAAGAATTTATTTGCAGAGCAAATCTGTTCTTTACCCTCAACTGTTCATTTAGAACTTTCCAAATTATCAATATTTTGAGAAGGTTAATTGAGAATAAAGTATTCTCATAAAGTATTGGTTACTAGAGGCCACAGTGCTGAATCATTATAATCAAATATAGCATAATTATTTGATGCTGATGGATTTTCAAAGTTAACACTAGCAGAAGCAGAGAATGAAACATCAGATGCATCATTATCATTAACTAAATTTTCAGCGCGAACTTCGGCCATATCACTTTTAACATTACTAAAAGGGAATTCCCCAAACAAAGCAGTAACAGGCCTAACAGGTGACTGATTGTTCTCTGTTGCTGGAATTATTATAGTCTCACTATTTGAAACTTCAGACGAAAATGTAATAAATTGAACACCTTGCACACATACCTGGTTCTGCAGTGGAGTTTCAGGTGCGTCACAAACAGTCACTAATTCTTTGGCTAAATGAAATTTCAGATGAAGATGTAGCAAGTTGAACACATGGCACACGTAGACGTATCTCATTCTTTAGTGGCATTTCTGTTGCATCATAAACATCGCCATCGGTATTAACAGCTTGGCTAAATGAAATTTCAGACGAATTTGCATTGCTTGGCATACACTCTTTGTTCGGAAGTGGTGTTTCTGTTGGTTTTCGGAACAGAAAATTTTTTATTGATGTGTTAAGGTATTTTTTTTTTTTTTTGATTGAAGGTTTAACGACCACCGTGAGCAACTCAATGGGCTATAAGCAGTCGCCCGTCCCTAATTTAGGGTCACTGGTTCCAGGGAAGGGAGAGAGCCAGTGCCGTAAGACAAACACAACATCCATGCCTGACCGGGATTCGAACCCGGACCCCTTACGGACGAACGAACGATCAGAGGCCGGCGCCTTAGACCACTGCGCCACCGGGGCGGCTTAAGGTGTTTTACACACTTCTCGTGTTCATTTTTTTTTCGCTTCAAACTACCGGAGGGATACTGCCGGGACTGCCGCTTCATCTTCTTACTTATTTACTTTATACAATTTATATTTAAGCAGCATGGTAAATATCTCTTGCTCACATTGAGAACTACAAACCGCAAGAACACGAGTAATCGAGCAAGATACGGGAGAAACAAACAAAAATGCGATGGTTATGGTTCCCGTTAATCTGATTGAAAGAATTCTACAGAGTCCATGAAGTATGAATTCCAGCAGTCTCAACATTGGTGAATAACGTTTTCCTCGCCTCTTTTTTTTTTGTGACCTCATTGTGATGGCCAAAAAAGAGAAAGTGACTTAGTTTAGAAAAAGTGCTTCACTAAAAAGTATTTGCATTTTTTTTTTTTTGAAAAGTAAATTTGGGGGCCCCCTTGAAAATTCAGAGGGTAAGCACAGGCTTCACAGGCCTATTCGGTAACTAGCCACTGCTTACAGGGGGGGGAAGGGTTGTGGCAAGACTTGTTCTGATTGTGAGAGGAATGAAGATGTGTTGCAGTTGTGTAATGTGAAGCAAAATGTTGTTAGAAAGGTGGAAACTAATATGCTTTGGTCATGTTCAAAGAATGAGTGATGAGATGCTTACTAAGAAAATCTTTTTAGTCCAAGTGGCAGGAAGGAAAGGCAGGGGAAGGCCAAGGAAGTCATGGGAGGATCAAATTGAGGAGTTTCTAAATGAGAAAAAGATTATGAGTATAAAGTATCGAAGATCTTGTGCACGGCGTGTAATGGATGTCAGTGAAGCCCGAGTTGTGTGTCATGACTTATGATCGCTGTAAATGGAGAAGTCTGATATAGCAACAGTAAGTAAAAATTATCTGGTAGTTAGTATTTCTTTGTGGAGCTAACCTCTGAATCTCAGAGAACAGCTTGGTGATATGTATGTATGTATCTGGCTGAAGTGACGTTGACTGGTTTCTCAAAAAGAGAGATGTCCTGACTGTTTAAATCAATGGAAAAATAACCCACACTAATTGTCTAAGCGGTGTAACTGTGGTGTGGCAACAATCAGTCAGGAATGATATTGTTGTCATCTGAGAAGGCTTGCACAGAAAACCAGGATTTCTGTGTACAGAAATGAAGGCTGTTGCTGAACCATACTTCAGCCAACTATGCACAGGGAATTGTAGAGGATCAGTATTGGCAGTCCCATGCCTATGTGGAAACCACTGATTTCTGCAAAGAACTGGAAAGTTTCTTCTACAGTGGTGACTCAGCTGTCTTGTAAATACAATTCAAAGTTCTGGATGTGGCAGCATGATGTAGGGCACATTCTGTTGGTATGAAATGGGCCCCATGATATTGCAGGAAGGTCAGGTGCCTTCCAAGGATTATCCAAACATTGTTGCTGATTAAGTCCATCCTGCAATGTTGACTTTTTGTGCAGCAGGTGATGGCTATTTCATTAATGACATCAGAAGTGGAGGTATCTTCTAGGCATTTTTTTCTTAATGAAGTGACTCAAAAACTGTTTAACCCAGGGGTTGTCAAACTTTTTTGTCCCACGGCTCCCTTCACTCTATATAAATTTGCAACGGCTTCCAAATATACAAAAATATACAAACCATGTTATAAATTCATATATGCATGTTTTCATAGATAATTTTACATTTGTTGATCAAAAATGTGTGAAAAGCTTACCTTTAAATATAATTTTTTAAATTAAATATTAATTTAAATATTGTTATTTATTATTAAACAAAATAGGAAGGTAGTCATAAAATTTTTAAATGAAAACAATATTTTCTACAAAAAAATCTTAAACTTAATCAACTTACATTTCTGTATTAAATCAAGCAGTGTCAGTGGGAAGGATAAGCTTGTTTTTTCTTCATTAGATGCTCAAATCTTGGGACAAGTTTGGAAACTGCATTTCTCATCTCCTTCTGAACGTTCACTGTGGACCTGTACTCGATATTGATGACAGCCACTACAGAAAATCCTGTTTCAGATAAAGATGATGATGCAAAGGGAATCAAAATTCTTAAAGCCTTGTTAGCTACTTCAGGGTACTCTTGCTTCATCAATGACCAAAATTCTAGTAGGGAAGATGACATAAACTTGGGTTTCAATGTGGAGTTTGATGAGATATCAATAAATTGTTATTGTTCTGCAGTTGAGAATGTTAAGGGAGGATCAGCGCTGAAGGGATCTTTGATTCAATTGTGTTGTTGAACATCTTCTGGAAAGTACTTCTTAAAATGATCAATGAGTTGCAACAAATGATCCAGAAACAATAACTTCTCGGCTTCATTCAATTTTAAATCATTTTCATTTAAAAATATGTGCAATGTAGGAAAGCAGTCATTTAGAACCCCCTCTTCCATTTTCCCCCACAGGGCTAATTTTCTTTCGAAAGCATAAATTTTGTTCATTAGCAACAAAATGCGGATCTCATTACCTTGCAGGGATACATTTAATGAATTTAGCTTTTCAAATATATCACACAGATATGATAGCTTTGAAAGAAAGACACTGTCTTCAAATTTCTTGGAATATTTCTGGTCAAGAAGATAAGAATGAAGTTCCCTCCTATGTTCAAATACTCTTGACAAGACATTTCCACATGAAAGCCAGCGAGATTTGAAGTAGTAGAGAACTGTGCTCAGCCCCCATATCTGCACACATTTGTTCAAAACATCTGGACTTAAGTGGTCGAGTTTTAATGAAGTTTACTACTTCAATTACTGACTGTAGAACTTCGTGTAAAACAGGGCTGATGTTCTTAGAAACAATAACCTCCCTGCGAATGATGTAATGTGTCCACATGGCGTGAGGAGCTTTTTTCTTAATGAGCGCCTTCAGTCCTCATAACTACCTGCCATAGAGTGGGCTCCATCTGTGCACATGCCTACACAATTTTCCCAGTTTACACTATTTTCTGCCATAAAAGAACCTATTACCTGAAACAAGTCTACTGCTTTTGCATGAGATGTTATACTTCTGCAGAAAAGATCTTCATGAAATTTATTATCTATAAATCTCGCATAACAAATCAAATGCACATTGTTATGGCTATCAGTGGCTATATCCAATTGAATAGAAAAATCCTTGCCCTTTAGTTTTTCAATTAACTGGTCATTAATATCATCAGCCATACCGAGAATTCGACGACTAACGGTATTATCTGATAATGGCACACTTAGCAGAGGATTCTCCTACCATGATGGAAACTATGTCCATAGCAGCTAGTAAAATGAGGCTTTCAGCAATAGTGGTGGTTTCTTGCTCTTTGTTACTCGATAAACAACCTTGTGGGATGAAAAAAGAGCCTTTGTCGGGATTGTATCTTGTTTAGTGAAAGTTGCCTTTTGCACAGTCATTCCTTTCAACTTAGAAGAAATATACTTACGTGGTTTGTTTACCAAACTTCCGTGAACTGTTTACAAATGATGTTTCATTTTATTGGGGAACATACTTTCAGCGGCTAGTACTTTAAAATACACCGACGGGAAAAAAAAAATCCCAACACCAAGAAGGGTTTGCGTTAGGTAAACGACAGTTGGTAGGCGGTGAGAGTACATCTGTAAGATGACGTCTATGCAAATTTCACGCTCGGCGCATACGTGTGGCGCTAGTAGCGCCTCGGAACAGGCAAAGCAGGTTTGCTGTAAATACGCGCTGTAACGTTCGTGAGCGTTAGTTATCGTTGAGATTCGACGTAGTGTGTTGATGTTAGTCAAGAATGCCTTTAAGAAGACGAAGAAGCCATTATCAACAGCTCACGGAGTTTGAACGAGGTCGTGTAATAGGGCTAAGAGAAGGTGGATTTTCTTTCCGCAATATTGCAGAACGACTTGGCAGGAATGTAGCCACTGTGCATGATTGTTGGCAGCGGGGGTCAAGGGAAGGTACTGCCTCAAGAAGACCGGGTTCCGGCCGGCCACGTGGCACTACCCGAGAGGGAAGACCGCCGTGTACGGCGTTTGGCCGTGGCGCATCGTACCGCGTCTGCGGCAGCAATTACAGCTGCAGTTGCCACCACAGTGACACAATGAACTGTAACAAATCGGTTACTTGAAGGACAGCTCCGAGCGTGCATTCCCCTTACTCCAAACCACTGTCGTTTGCGACGTCAGTGGTGTCAAGCTAGAGCTCATTGGAGGACGGAGTGGAGATCTGTTGTGTTTTCTGATGAAAGCCGGTTCTGCCTGGGTGCCAGTGATGGCCGTGTGTTGGTTAGAAGAAGGCCAGGTGAATGCCTGCAACCAACCTGTATGCGGCCGAGACACACTGGACCTACACCTGGAGTTATCTGGGGAGCAATTTCCTATGACAGCAGGAGCACTCTCGTGGTTATCCCACGCACCCTGACGGCACAGTTGTACGTCGGTCTGGTGATTCAACCTGTTGTGCTGCCATTCATGAACAACATTGCAGGGGGTGTTTTCCAACAGGATAACGCACGCCCGCATACCGCTGTTGTAACTCAACATGCTCTACAGAGTGTCGACATGTTGCCGTGACCTGCTAGATCACCAGATCTTTCACCAATGAGCACGTATGGGACATCATTGGAGGACAACTCCAGCGTCAGCCCCAACCAGCATTAACCGTCCCTGTATTGACCGACCAAGTGCAACAGGCATGGAACTCCATCCCACAAACTGACATCCAGCACCTGTACGACACAATGCACGAACGTTTGCGTGGTTGCATTCAACATTCTGGCGGTTACACCGGTTATTAATGTACCAGCATTTCACATTTAAAATAGCTCTTCTCGCGCTAAGCTGTGATCTTGAAAACTTAATCGATTAAATATGTTACCTATACAAATGTATTGCCGCCATTTCATTCCTCTACAACTATTTTTTCGTGGTGTTGGGATTTTTTTCCATCAGTGTAGATAACACACTGTGGATGTTCTTCATTTCCCACAACAGTAGACGTGAACCCAAAATCTAGGTAGCTTTGGTCATATTTCTGGTATTTTCGCTTCGTGTCGTCTTCTAAACTTTATTTCCTAAACGTCACGTTTTTACTAGCATTTAAAAACTTATCCATCTTGCCTGTTTTTAAAACGTAAAGGACATAAATACGGAAAGCTCAGAAACCAGTACCCGCCCGTTATCACAAACAGCAAGCGCAAGAATGAATCTGGTCTTCACATGGTGCAGCAACAAAAGGGTGCCTTCTCTGCAAAGCTAACTGAATCATCAGAAACCAATCAAATAACTTTTGCCCACATTGTTTTGATCCTCGGAAGAGGCCACGTGAAACCCATCTCCACGAATGTTTTCTTTTCTATTTGAGGGGTTGGGGGGTGAAGTGAAGCTGCCATTAAACCCTCATTTCCTGCCTTTTCAGTTAATTCAAATGGCGTGACCAAAACACCCGAGATGCAGTTTGAAAAGCCCTGGTTTAACCAATTAAGACTAAATTTGATATTTCCAAGCTTTGCTTAAAATTATGCTTATAGTCGATTTGGTTAAAACTGGACAAAAATATCCTTTATGTAATGTGAAACCATTGTTTGTTTTCTCTAGGCCAGGGATGGCGAAACTATGATGACATGCATGTCACTGGGTGGCACACGGACACGATTTGGGTGGCACGCCGGTATGAAAACATTAAAGGAACAGTAAACTCATTTCGGGCATTTTTTTTTCTTTCTCCGCATGAAAATGTAATGTCGAAAGAGACATGAAAACTGACGCAATCAGAAATGCATTATCATAAGTAGTTCTTCCGCTAGAGCGTTTTTTAAAAATCAGCAGTAATGTCACACTAGACAAGAGACCGGACGTTTAGTGTGCGTCGGTGCTTTACCGTTCTGTGCAGAGCAGTCGATCTCATCAATCTGTAAAATGGCTAGTGTAAATCCTTATTCATTTAGAACCACGATATTCTGCCGGTACAGTACAAATGTTTAACAAGAAATGTGAAAACAAATTCGAGGGTAGAAAAGGTAATCTTGACTGGTGCCAATGTTATAACTGGGAGAGAATGTCAATAGATGCTGTGTGTTTGTGTTGAAACGAGAGTCCCATGGAAATTAATAGAGTTCCTGTGGTCTGAAAAAGTCAATCATTGAGTCAATTTAAAAGAAAGAAACATAAAAGACTGCAGTAACTATGGTAACACCCTTTTGATTGGTGTTCATTGAAAGTTTGTTCATGCATACTAAGATGTTTAGAAGTGTGGAGGAAGACCAGCTGACTGAAGGACAGTGTTACTTCAGAAGAACTGGAGGATGGAATATTTGTACTCAGACAGTTTTCAGTAAAGTTTCAAGAGATAATCAGGATTTTCCATTGCATTGACTGACTTTAAAAGGTCTTTGATAAAACTTGTAGAAAACTAGAATTTTCAGAACATGGTTATTCCGCAAAAGAAACTAAACCTCACTTTGGTGTAGAGATTTGAGATTATGATGATGAGGATATGGGCAGCAATTGATGGCTGTTGATCTTCCAAATTTATTTAAGAGGCAAAAAGTTTACGAATACGTCTGATGGAAACCTGACATGCATGTGCGTACACACATACATACACAAGATAGCAGCTATATATCCACTTGAAAATTACCCTGCAACAAAACACCTGCTGCTGTAACAGTGACACCTCGGAGAGCAAGTAATATGGTGTAACTGGATGGCACATGGATTTGAACTCTGCCTACACTTTTTCTACATGCAGAAAACATTTTTGTTGACAAACCCAATGAATGGTAAATGTCTGAAATGATAATCTTGTGAGTTATAATCTCTCATAAAAACACACTTTGCATATGACCAATATCACATCTTTTTGCTAGTGTGAAACACCAAGTGATACATGTACTTTCACCAAGAGCTCACCATTGCAAAATAACACATTTTAATTAAAGAGTGACCAAGTTTTTGGAGGTCCCATCCACTTCACTCAAAAAACCCTATGCTTTTCCAGTTCACATATTATAGACTATACGTTTGTATTTATTCCTATCTCACAGTTACACCATGTACTTCCAAAGTTATCTAAAAACCTTTTAATGATACAATTTGTTATAATATCTTTTTTTCTGTTAAACTGCACATATTTTAATACACTGACAAACACCTACGAATTAATTGTTTTTTTGGTAACACTTTGTCTATGTTATGTTACCAAGTACAATAAAAATTCACATACTCTACTGTAATGATATCTATCGCTGAAAAATAGTTAAAATTTAGTTATATACATACAGTTTCCTAGCAAAGTCCTTAGGAAATCTCACACTCTTGTCCTTCGTTAGTCAGTTTCTATTTACACATGCAGCTGAAAAAACCTCACAATTCTATGTTCACTCACACCATGTGTATCAATGTTATCCTTGAGTGAGACAAATGAGCACTGTCCAGATTACACATATAACTTCCTACATTACTGTTGATTTAAAATTTACATATAGCACAAAATCTCCAGAGCAAAGTAGTCGAAACACTCCAACAATGTATGTATTCATTAACGTTTTCGAACATAACCATGCTCATCTTTTGATGCACACTTATAAGTTTTAATAGCACATTGAACCTGTGCTGTATTTTGGCAAAATGCACGGGGCCTCCTGACTTGACATGTGGGGTATTTCGTCATGTGGTCTGTCTTCTTACCTAATATTTACAACAGTGTCACCATCTGTATTTTGACTGCTGCAACCCCCCCCCTTTCTTCTTATAATTAGCTTCTGTTTTTATTAGTGTTTTCCACACTTTGGGTAAAATATGAGGTTCAATTGCTATTGCAAGCACTATCTTTATTCTTCTCAATCATTACAGCCTCTGAGTATTGTAGCTCGCATTCTGTTCTATACGCTCCACTTATTGATACATTTTCAAAATCTGGGCTTGTTCTTTCTTGTAAGCAATGTTGTATCATTGCTGTTTTTTCTTCTTGCTTTTCCCAATTATTTTTGTGCTGGTTAATTCTTTTTTTTAGTCTATTCTTGGTACTACCATAATAACATTTCTGTGGATGTTTCTATTTTTGGTTTTATTGGTATTTTGTAAACACCTGCCTTTTCCATTAGCGGTTGTATCATTAAAAGGTTTTTAGATATCTTTGGAAGTACATGGTGTAACTGTGATAGGAATAAATACAAATGTATAGTCTATAATATGTGAACTGGAAAAGCATAGGGTTTTTTGAGTGAAGTGGATGGGAACTTCAAAAACTTGGTCACACTTTAATTAAAATGTGTTATTTTGCAACGGTGAGCTCTTGGTGAAAGTACATGTATCACTTGGTGTTTCACACTAGCAAAAAGATGTGATATTGACCCAATAAATGGTGATTTTAATAATTTCCAGGTAACAATATCATATATTTTTGCATTATTAATAATAAATTATACTCTCATAAAGTATTAAAACAAGCTGGATGTAAAAATTCCAAGAATACTTTCATAAGCCTACTTTGGTGGTCATACATGATAAAACGTTACTGTGGTTTTAGAATATTAGTATATTCCAGTGATTAATACAAATTAAAATTTACAGACTGAAACACAACACTTTCACACTGATTAAAATTGCTTCACAACTCTCAGTTGCAGATTATAAACTTGCTTGTGATGCTACAATGCTTTCTTGAATATAAAGTCTGAAACAAACCTGTGACATATCAGTTGCTCCACACCTACAAAGATTTGTTCCTATGACAACCAAAAATTATATCACAGACACTAATGCAAATATTGTTCTTCAGAATTAAATACCAATCATGACAAAACTTCAATGAGATTATATCTTGCAATAAATGACAAACTTCACATACAACAAAAGTAGCAATGATACAACAATAATATGAACTGCTTAAGCACACACACAGGACATGTAAACTGAAACTGACTATACTTAAATTAACTGTCATGCTTTCAAATTATACATAAATTACTGCCATTAAAGGCTTTGTGTCTTTCTTCAATAATAAATTCGCACATAACTACAGACAGAGATGTCTGCATAAAGCTAAAAGGAATCAACTATGATTCTCATCTTAAACAAAGTCATATTCACCTATGTCATGTCTTATATTCAAAACCACTTCAATCACATATTTCACTTTTGTCACTACATGAAATCTTGAGAAAATCTTTTAGATTTCCTTTTCGTTTTGTATAAAACCTGTTTGTTAACTTTTTAGTTCAAGTACCCATACAGTTTGTGAATTCATCAGTCATTTGTAACAGTATTAGTCTCACAGTCCTCTTTTTTACGCTTTCCAGCCATAGGTTAAAGAAGCGTATATGCTCCAGCTTTGTCCATCTGCCTGTCTGCCCGCACAAATAACTCATGTAAAAATGGTTCGATTTCGATGAAATTTTAGTATGTGGTAGGGGACGAACCCTATTGAAAATGGGCGAAATGGGGTCAAAGGTCAGGACATAGGAGCGAGATCCATTCCACCACCCTTATGCGTCATAACTGACGTAAAAATGCTTCGATTGTGACAAAACTTTATCATGTTGTTCCAGAGATATACTGAACTGGTTCTGTTGAATATCATCGAAATAGGGTCAAAATATCAGGGCACAGGAGCGAGATTTACTCCACGGTCATTATCCCCATAACTTGACTAAAAATGCTTCTATTGCGACAAAACTTTAGTATGTTGTTCCGGAGGTATAATTGAACCGGTTCTGTTGAATATCATCGAAATGGGGTCAAAGGTCAGGGTGCAGGAGTGAGATTTATTCGACAGCCATTATCCTTATAACTTGAGTAATGATTTCTGGTATGTCTGAAAGCGTATTATAATCAATGCATTGCATGATTTTACTAACTTGTTCTAGTAGTCTTTTGCATTACCTGCATTACAACCAACCATGAAAAACAACAACTAAATTATGTGTTAATTTATGAATGACCTAGCATGAAATGCTTATATGTAGATATGATGCCACAGGTGCGCTTATCAAAGAAAGCTTGTTGTAATGTATTGTTACATGCTGCGTGTGAATAAGAATACAAAGTGATATGTATACAATGGTTTCTAAACTTCTTGAAACAACAAGGTGAAATGAACACACCTGCCGTCCTGAAATTTGCGGCTAGCAACATTTCACCTGCAATACCAATGTGCTGAAGATTGTGGATAAAAACCAATTTCTCATGTAATTCTGACGAACTGAAGAGGGGTCGCAATTTTTCATACTGGAAGCCATACACAGGAACCAGCTGGTAGAATTCTTCACTCAGTTTAACAATCTGAAAACAAAGCAAATGAAGGTTCATTTAATTAACCACATCAAATGAAACATCAATTAAATGAACTCCCAACACCTTACTAAGTCAAGTAATTTGAACGCAAACTTATGACGTACAAAAAGATTACATTAAATCATTATTATCGAGCCTTAATCACTTAAATTCATTCCATAAAAAAACGCTAATTATTAGTAAAAAGTTTACAGCATTTGTTTAGACTAATTTTAATAAGAAACCAGTTAACCATTTTAACATGCAATATTCATAATAAGTTTCTAGGAATAAATTCATTTTTAACCAAAACACATGATTTTGACACCAGAGATTATAGAAGCTCTTTTGTGCCAAACACAATTTTGCCACACAGAGTTGGTTGGTCTTTTGATGGCCGTTTGTGCCGTCATGTCCTAAAGTTATTAATTATACAATTTGCAGTGAGCGATGGGTTTGCCTCCTCGGGGCGCTCCATGGTAACAATGGCACACACAACAGCAACTAGGGCCTCTGTGAATCTTGGAGAGGTGCAAGCTAGTTCTGTGTGACATTGGCGAAAAGACCCCAACTCACTAGGTTTTGTTCCAGAATCCTTAGGTTGAATGACCAACTGGAACCCTCAGCTGTGGGCTAATCCCCCACACTGATGTACTTACCTGATTAAAAAGACAAAAAGAAATATTAAGAATGACTCAAGAGTAAGATATGGTTGACCTAAAACACTTGAGAAGGATGGTCTATCACGGAATCGACCTGGACTTTCTAAACGGCGTATGTGAAAGAGATCTCGGCTGAGTGAATGTAAGATTGGTGTATGGAATACTAGAGGTATAAATGGCAAGATGAGTGAGGTGATTGAGGTAATGAATAAGTATAGACTGGATGTGCTGTGTGTATGTGAAACCAAAAAGAAGGAAATTAGGGTAGAAGAAGTGAATGGCACGGTGAGTGTGTGGTCTGGAGTATTGGATAATATGAGAGGACAGGCTGGTGTAGGTGTGATTTTAAGTGAAAAGATGAAGAACAACTTGATTCACTATAGTTGCGTAAGTGAGAGAATTCTCTGGATTCATTTGAAAGTGAAACTTCAGAGAATTGTAATTGTTGTAGTGTATGCTCCTTGTGACTCAGAACCTTCTGATAAGAAAGAAGATTTCTGGAATGAGCTAAAAGCTGTTTTGAGCCAGTTTGGTGCTAAAGAAAAAGTTATAATAGCAGGGGATTTCAATGCTAGAGTAGGTGTGCAGAATACAATTTCTGACAATGTTCTGGGTAAGTTTAATGATCCTTGTTGAATGATAATGGTGAAAGATTAATTGAACTCTGCAGTGAGAATGATTTGTGTGTATCTAATACATTTTTCAACCACAAGTATATCCACACATATACTTGGGAAAATCGTACTCTTGGTCAAAAGAGTGTGATAGATTTTGTTGTCTACGACCAGTGTTTGAAACACTTAGTTGTTGACACCCGTGTGACGAGAGGTGCGGATGTTGGTTCTGATCATTACTTGGTAGTGTCACGAGTGTTGGTTGGAGGAAAAGGAATAGGAATTGACCCAGGATAAAAAGAATAAAGGTTGATAGGCTTCTTGAAGATCATCAGCGGTATTCTGACTTACTCAGAGAACGACTGAAGGATCTGAAGTCTGGTGAGAGGGATGTAGAAAAGAAGTGGGAATGTTTTAAGAACTGTGTTGTCACTGCTGCTAAAGAGGTCTGTGGCACCGCAATAGTGGGTAACAATAGAGGTGATGCTTGGTGGAACAGTGAGATTGAAGAGGCAGTAAAGAGAAAGAAGGAAGCCTATTTGGGGATGTTGCAAGGTAGAGTCTCTGTGGATGAATATCGCTGTAAGAAGCGTGAAGCTGCTAAGCTGGTTCGCCACAGTAAGGCAAAAGATAGGAAGGAGAAAGCGGAAAGGCATGAACTGTCTTTTTGGAAAGATAGGAAGTCCTTCTGGAAGTACATGAGACTCGGGAAAAATAGGGGAAACAAAGTTGTAAGTTGTGTGAAGAATGAAATTGGGGAAATGATATGGGAACCCAATGAGTTAAGTGACAGATGGGGTGAATACTTCTGTGAGTCATTAGATCAGGAAAGCAAAGATGATTCTGAGACAGATGCAGTCACAATGAGGGATGAAAGCACAGGAGGGATCTCAAGAGAAGAAGTGTGTAAAGCTCTAAAATCTCTTCAGATGGTAAGGCTCCGGGAGTTGATGGCATAACTGCAGAGATGTTGAAATTTGACAGTTGTGCTGGGAGTTAGGAATGGCCATTTGGGATTGAAAGGATGCTATCATTGTTCCCTTGTATAAGGGAAAAGGTGATCAGACTGAATGCAAGAACTATCGTGGTATAGCCTACTGAGTGTGTTAGGGAAAGAGTTTGGTAAGGTTGTTATTGAAAAAGTACGGGTCTTACATCATTGAAAGTGTGGGATGTTCAGAGTAGTTTTATGCCTGGTAAAGGCTGCACTAACCAGATTTTTGCATTACGCACGATGATTGAAAAGTATCTGGGTGTTGGGAAGAAAGTTTTTACTGCCTTCATAGATTTAGAGAAAGCTTACGACCGAGTGAATAGGGCACTTTTGTGGAAGGTATTGAATGAATATGGTGTTAGTGGGAATCTACTTAATAGTGTAAAAGCCATGTATGCTGGTAGTAGAGCTTGTGTACGAGTGAATGGTGTTTTATCAAAATGGTTTTCCATTGGTGCAGGAGTTAGACAAGGTTGTGTAATGTCACCATGGCTGTTTAATATATTTATGGACACATGCATGCATGAGGCCAAAATAGATAATAGTGGTTTATGTCTTGGTGATATCCGTGTGTGCAGATTGCTGTATGCTGATGACACTGTCCTGTTGGCAGAGAGCAAAAGTGAGTTGCAGACTATGTTGACTCGGATGCCTTCCAGAGGAGGTTACCCCGCTGGAGTTTGACACGCTTCTCCGCAGGGTTAATATGCTTTCAAGGCGCCAATACAGCTCCCTATCGGCGAAGCACCAGTGCAAACTAGCCAACCTGAGAGATGAACTTGGACCTCCCCGGCACCCGCCAGCTATTCCCATAGTCAATGTCTCTTCCCGGTCTTTCTCACTGGAAGAGATGAAAGTTCTACAAAAAGGACCAAAATTTGCATTTTACCAACCAGTCGGACTTAAGGCCGTTATTCCCGCCATTGAAAGCGTCCTACAGAGTGTTCTGCTCCAAGAAAGGGACCAGATTAGACTCGGATGTGTTGACAGATTAACTCGTGCTGTTAAACAACACCGAATCGGAAAAGCACCGGGAATACCCAAATATGTCTCCAACCTCAAGAAAGACCACTCCCTGATCTTCACATTCACAGACAAGTCCGGGCAAATTGCAGTAATGGACGAATCCGACTACTGCAGGAAGCTGGAGGAGTTCATCACCCAGTCTGATTCCATTCTGCAAGCTGTAAATCCGCTTAACAAGTGGGTGGCGAAGATTAAGCGAATAGCAAGAATGAAGACGCTTCCTGAAGTACTTAGAAGGGCTGCCAAGATCCCTACGGGACCTAAGGTTCCTCTCCTTTTTGCTCGACTTAAACATCACAAGCGCGGCAATCCAATCAGACCTATTGTTAGCAGGAAATGCGCCCCTTCAGCTAATTTGGAAAAAGCATTCTCGTCCTTCTTGCGGCTGTTCCTACCGATAGCCGAAGGTGTCCTACTCTCCTCAGCTGACTTCGTTTCCAGAGTGAGATCCACGACAGTGTCTCCAGACGACATAATTGGAAGCTTTGACATCGAATCTTTATACCCCTCAGTGCCGGTGCATGAAGCCACCACAAACCTGAAGCGCTCTATCGCGGACTCGAACTTGTACCCTTCGGAAACTGTGGAAGCTATTTCCAAACTACTGGATGCAGTCACGGACTCAAATTTTTTCAGCTTCCGATCCAGAATTTACAAACAAAACAAAGGGGTGCCTATGGGCGGTCCTTGCTGAAGGCGGTCCTTGCTGAAGCGGTCCTCCGACCTCTCGAAAATGAACTCTTGCAATCGTCGGCCACAGTTCCTAAAATATGGTTAAGGTACGCTGACGACATTTTCTTTGTTTGGCAGCATGGACAAGCCAGCCTAAGTGATTTTCTCGCCAGAATGAATGATGCGCACCCAGATATTAAATTCACAGCAGATTATGAGTCCGAAGGTGCATTACCTTTTCTGGATGTACTAGTAAGAAGATTACCCTCTGGTGCTCTTAGCACAGAGGTCTACTACAAACCTACCCACGTGGACAACCCCATACTCCCTGACTCAGCAGGCCCGGCCGCACACAAATATGCCCTTTTTAAGTACAGAGCAAAGCGAGCTTTTGAACTCTCATCGAACAAAGCCAAATGCGAGGAGGAGATCCGTAGCATTAGAAACCTAGCGGCTGCAGCGGGATACGACATGATCGCAATCGACCAAATAGTCAGAAAGGCTGCAAAAACTGCTCTCCCACAGCCTCGTGCCAACCCCACGGCACAGCCAGCCCGGTTCGTGGGTTCGGTTCCCTACGTTCCTAGGCTAACGTACTTCCTGAAGAATGCTCTCCGAAGGCTAGGTTATGAGATCGGCGTGACAGCTCCTAGACCTTTGTCAGATATCCTCTCAGCAGACCAACGCGCATCACCTTCTACGCTCACTGAAGCAGGAGTCTATGCTATTCCTTTGGATTATCCTGACGCATCCGTTAAGTCCTACATCGGGATGACAAAAAGATTCTTCCAGATCCGTTTTTCTGAACACCAAAGGGACGTTAAGGCCGGAAAGCTTACGACGGCACTAGCCCGTGATGTTGCATCTGAAAGGGCAGTTCCCAGATGGGGAGATTTTAAGAAACTAGCACCGTACGTCAGCGCAAGAGCTACTGTGCTTCGCAAAACCATCGAGATCATCACGCGACGGAATGTGTGTAACAAAGATGTAACCACGAGCCTACCTTTCATATGGCACCGGCTCCTAGAAGTTACACGTGACCACCCGTCCCTGGGATCAAACAACCCGTGACATCGTGCAAGTGTTTTACTTATTTTGAATTTAATTATATTCTCAGGAATATATTTGTTCCAGTTGCTTCTGCGATCTTTAACTACTAAATGCCTGATGAAGCTACCCGGAGGTAGTGAAAGCTAGCATCTTTTGATTCCCTTATTTTCTACGCCTAATAAACGGAGTTCACTTTTTATTTTTATTGTCTTTCACATTAATTGGGCGTACAGAAACCTGTTTCTTCATCGATCATATATATATATTTATTAAATGGATTGTTATGAAAAGTACAGTTCTGTAACATGCTGCTAGTCTGCCTTTTATCTAGGGTTCCTACTCTTTTGGGAAAACAAAAATTAAGGATTTTGTGAAACTTTCTAAGCACCTTTGAAAGATATTAAAATTTATAATATAATGTATACCATACACATTTGCAGTCTTCTATAATGATGTCTAATGGTCTACTGAAGGTTCCCACTTAAACGTAATAAAAAAGTTCCTTGACTTTTCCAGATTTTTAGGGTTGGTTGGCTGGTTGGTTGGTTGATTGATTGGTTGGAGTTTAGTGGCGCCAAAACAAATGTTTTAAAAGTTACAAACAACAATAAAAGATAACAATATGAAACAGAACAAGCGGTGGAAAAGGCCAACAAAACAACGCAACGCACTATAAAACAACAACACAGCTACATAGAATCATATGATCAATGTAACAAAAGCAATATAAAATAACAACTTACCAGATAAAATCAGAACAATTAAAATGATGTAACAATGATGTGATAAAATATGATATAAAAGGTGTAAAAGGCTGATAAAACAGAAACAAGCTGCACAAAACAAAAAACATCGATAACACAAAGAAATTATAAAAGAGAAAACATATCACACTGGATGTTTAAAAGACGACTCGAGGACACTGAGTTGTCTGGTAGAATTGGTAAAAGAAAATGATGAGAGCGTTGATGAATGAAACAATGACACGAACACAAAATATGAACAACAGTTAAAGGTACATCACACGTCCCACACATAAGGGCAGTGTCACCACACAGCAAATAGCGGTGAGTGAAAAGACAATGCCCGATGCGGAGACGTGCGAGTGCAACTTCCTATGGTTCCAGCAACATGAGGAACTCCAGACACCAAGATCTGGTTTGATACAATGCAGTTTATTGTCCACCTGTTGGTCCCAATGACCCTGCCATGTTCGCTTGATATAATCACGGATCAGAAAAAGCGAATCCTGGTGAACCAGTGGCAGGGGCGTGACGACCAAAGAGGAAGCAGATCTAGCAGCTGCACCAGCACACTCATTACCTGAGATTCCAACATGGCCGGGAATCCAGCAAAATTGTATCTGGAAACAGGCCTTCAGTAAGGTACGCAGTAACCCCCTCACGGCAAAAAGAAAAGGATGGTCAAAGATGTCGGCAGAAGAGAGTGCCTGCAGTACACTCAAAGAATCCATATATATTATAGCTCGATGACGAGTGCTCCACTGAACATGTAGAAGGGCAAGATACACAGTATGCATTTTCGTCCAAAACACAGTGGCCTCATTTGGGATCCGCGTAACAGAGACGTCATCAACGCAGATCCAACGAACCCAGCCATCAGTGAAAATGGAAGTGTAGTCAGAATTGAGGGAATGGTGCTCAGCGAAGAGCTGCTGGTACACCAACATAGGGGTTGAGGACTTATCATACGATATAAAGCTGTTATCGACCACGGCACCAAGAGGGTGCGCCATGGAGAATCCTCAAAGCCCCTGGTCTCTCCAACAATAGACAAGTTGAGCCCTGCACCACGAGCTATGGTTGCCGTATGAAGACCGAAAGTTGGGGTTCAAGAAGGCCGGTTCTCAAACAAATGAGAATGCTGGGTGTAAAAAACTGCATCGTATAAAGGATGGTCTGGAAGGGATCTTAGTTTCAGGTAAAATTGAAGAGACAGCTGCAGACAGCGTAACTCTAGCAATGTACAGAAGCTTTTCGAACATCCCCGATTCCCAATGGGCTGGGAATCGGGGATGTTCGAAATGTTTCCGTACAAAGACGCAGCGCTTGATGGTGAGCGGTATCCAACGGCCGGAGAACGGAACGACGCGCAGGGCCATAATGCTATAACCATAATCCAGCTCCAACCGAATAAGAGAATGGTAGATACGAAATGAAGACTTCCTGTTGTCTGCACCCCATGAGACTGAAGAAAGGATCTTAAGGATTGACATAGCCCGCAGACAGTCTTTAGCCGTTGGACGTGCGAGAGAAAGGTGAGGGCATGGTTGCAGTAAGACCAAGGAACTTGGTCTCCAGCAGAACTGGTATGGCTGCATGTTCCAAATGAAGCTCTGGGTCTGGATGGAGGCCACGCCTCCGGCAGAAATGGGCACATGCTGTCTTGTCAGGAGAAAGAACGAAACCATTGCTGTTCGCTGTTTTGATTCTCGAGATGGTTTTGAAAGTTTTTCCAGAGTAGCAATCCCTATCAGGTTGTGATGAATTGTTACATTTCATTCCATTCCTACATTTTCTCACTAAAGCACACATTTGTAAATTCTTTAAGCAATTTGTCTTTATAAAATTACCTGCTTTACATTAATAACAACTAAATGTGCACACATTATTTTCCATACGACAATTCCATGAACTTTTGCGAATACTACCCACACAGAATTTGTTGATATATTCCCATAGAAACAGGCCATGTGTAAGAAAAATTCCATCAGTTGAATAGTTTTTCTATAACACAATGCGGCTTAAGCTTAATGGTGGAATGGCTCCTGTTCAGAGAAACATGTTGATACAGTAAAGCACTTTGATACATTGCTTAGTTGGTTCTCTTGTGATGTGTTTCTCCAAACAGGAGAGAAGCCATTGTACCTAATTGTTCCAATGTTACAACTGTCAGCAGAAATTGAACAAAAACTTAATAATAACAGGCAATTTTTTAAATTCAATTTTACATCTTTTTTAGGGGACAAAGGGGAAATGTAACATAACTGAAAGTAAGATTTACCAAATTCTAGGCACACAGTAACTGCAAACCAAAGTTTGAAATCTGAAGAAAGAAAAGTTTTTTTGGCAAAATAAAGTATCCCTTGATTTCTCAAAAAAAAAAAAAAAAAAAAAAAAAAAGGGGAAGGGGAGGGGGGCAATTTTCCTTTATGTTTAGAACCATTTTCATATTCCCTGAGAATTCCAGGTTGAATGGGAAACCTGTCTACTGTAAGATGCATTGTTGTAGGATTACATAGTGCTGGTTCTTGAAAAGGTGTGTTCATCTTTCTTTCCTGTCCTGCATAGTTGGGAACTCGGCTCACAAGTGAACCTGCTGTCAAGGAGCATTGTCCGTAAAAATTACACAAATTTCAAGTTTACCTGACATTAACTAATTATACGTCACAAAATTATTAAAAGGAAAAAAATAATTGACCTAACCAAGAATTAGACAAATGAACCTTTTCTTTTCTTTTTTAGTAAACGAAAAATAGGCGATAATAATAAAGTTAGGAAAAACTGTTTATTTCAACTACACTTTGAATTGCTTGTGCAACTCACATATAATAACACTGAATGAAGGTGAATGCCATTTAGTACATTATATTCCTTGTCATAGAGTGGTGTTTGTTATCAAACTTGCGCAGTGGGAGGTGAAAGTCATTTAGCCTGTGGTTGACATCCACAGTGGGCTATGTGTTTCGAGAGAGGAAAATACCACAAATTTCACATGTGATTGTGGACATGAGCACAATTTTGTAATTTTCCCTCGGGTGTGTGTGTCTATGTTTTACCCTCCTTAACCCAAGATAAAAAAAGGAAAATAGGCTAAAAAAAAAAAAAACAAAACAAGGGGCTGGTACTAAAGCATAATTTATTAATTCCAAATAAAGGTTTTCAAACAGTAAATCAAACACCAGTTCATGCAAAAGGCCAAATTGAATATTTGCCATTCTCCAAATTACCTATTCACGTACAATCACACAAGTTTCGATACTTATAATTTACCCAACCTCCAAGATTTCACGCTAATACAATTAATTAATAGTCGGCATTCCACATTCTTTATAATTCAGTGTCTGTCATAAATGATTCATGACACGATCTGCTTAATATCATATCATAAACAATGGCTGAAACTTATGTTACTGAAAACACTTACACAAGCAGGGCTTGAAAAATGTTATCATCTGCAATGAGTGAAAAGTTTTAGTTGACAAGTAAAAGATTCAGTAGAGCAGTTTAAATTCAATTGGCTATTATTTATGTATTATGTCTGTTGTTGGATATATAAAAATATCAGTTTTTTTAATAAAGCTTATTTTAATTCACAGAACCGATGTATGATTCTGCACCAGCATGGGAAACTGGTTTCTCCATGAAAGAAACTGGACGGTGAATGCCATCAGTCAAAACATCTGGGCATGGTATGCTTAACAAGGAACACCAGGCAAGAAGTTGCAAGTCTGGTAGTATAAATGATTTCCTAAATGCTGTGGAAAAAGATAAGCAGTGTAGGAGTCACATGCACATTGCAAGCTGCCCTTTAACCAACTGCTGTCGTAGATCAAAGGGCAAACACAGGAATCCGCATTTCCATGGAGCTGTTAGGGAAGTTCTAAAACATTAAAGGATTCTTGCATCCTCTATTCTAGAAGAAGAAAATTGAGTTTGGTTATTATACAATGATTAATTGTTTAAATTAGGTTAGCGATAAAATATTATTCGAGAGCTGTCTATACATTTTTAATAAATGAAACTTTAAAATACCGTTTTTCTAAATAGATATTTTTCCAGGATGTATTGGAAGAAAAATATGGATATATCTATTGTCTTCAGTATGCCATCTCTTGAACAACATCGTTGCTTATGTTTGTTGTAACTCGTATGTGTAAGTCGGTTGCCACTTATCCTTTGACACCGTTCTGAAATAGTGCCATTTCGAACATTTATGATCTCAACGGTTTTTTATGATGGCACGGAAGAAACTGACTATTTAAAAAAAACTGCTTCAATAAGCGATGTTAATAGTGTTACAACTGATAAAGTTTGTGAAGATTATTTAAATATTACCCTGGCTGTAACTTCAAATGTTTCAGTGCAACGCTTTTAAATTTTAAAATTCAAATAAATAAAGCTGTAGCTGTAGGTCTGCTAGGTAATCCATCTAATGATTCCCCACAAGAAGGTTATGAGCAGCATGTTGAAGAGTGGCAAAAGGAAATTTCTTGCTAAATGGAAAGAGAAGTTTCCTTGGCTTCAATATAAAGTGGTGTGACAGCGTGTTCTATTATGTCCAGAATTCAACAGTTTTTGTGACAGTTCTTATCGTGTAATTGTCAGCTTCACAGAAACATTTAGACACGAAACCTTCAGTGTATAAAAAAAAATGAACAAAAGAATGTTTTGTAATTTAGAAATATGTTCCAACATATCTTACTATCTCTCTATACTAGAAAAAAGGAACCGCTGCTGCTGTTTTAGAAATTTTGTGACACTTGCACATTCCTAGCTCACAGTGCAAAAGGTATTGAACACAAAAATATGAAATTTACATCGTTTGTAGATAATAGTTTGGAGAAAAAGCTGAAATAAACCGTTTCTTTTTTAATTCTGCCGATACTTTAAGAGCTATTGAATTTTAAAGTTAAGGTAAGCGAAAAAGTGCTATCAGTTCGCGTTCCATCCAGACACACTTAACAGCAACAGAACCACGAAACTTTGTAGGCAAGTAGGGCCATGGCCGAATTTTTGCACCTTGTCACCCTTTTTTTCTTAAATTTAGATTTAGTTTACGGGTAATTAAATTTTTAAATTTCACAAAATTCTCTATTTCGCTATGGGATCCATTTTAAAAAACGGTTATATACAACTATAAATGATAATGCATTGCAATTTTTACAGCATAAAGTAAACTCACAACTGTCATCCTTCTTTAAAAAAAATTAAGAAAAAATCATTTTTTAAAGACGCAAAGCAAAAAAACGAATGGCTTCCTCTGTCTTCAATGGTAACCACACAGGAAAGTTTTAGTCCCGTGACCTGCTGCCATGGTGACGCAGCTATTTTAAGCACTCTCTTCTCATTGGGTGAAAGTACAGGCTATAATGACACAATGCTTAATGACGTAGCGACGCTTTTAAATTTTAGCACTTTTCGCTGGCATAAAATAAAATAAATTAAAAATGGTGGCTATGGAAAATTTCTCTGCTTGAAAAGTTTTGCAAATTGTTCAACCACTTCTACATGTCCTGGAGATTTGAAAATTGTCATGTTGATAGGTCTTAATGTCTGAATACTTAGAACAGTCCGAAAAAATTAAACAAATGGCGGCTTTGGAATATTCTCTGCTTGAATTTTTCGCAAATG